>OY728157.1:272058998-282058998 GCA_963277665.1 Viscum album | reverse complement strand
TGCCGACGTCGCACAAAGTCGTGACATGTCGGAGAGCACGCGGGCGCTCCTCGCGGCGGAGCAGGAAGTCCGGCGTCTCGAAGGGCAGGCGGCAGAGAAGGAGGCCTTCGTCGCAACATGCACCGAGCTTGTGGAGCAACTAGCAGCCCAGCTGGTTGACGCCCAAGTACAGCTGACGGAGGCGGGCCAACAGATGGTGACAATTCAAGTCGAGCGGGAGCGTGCACAGGCCAGAATCGACGAACTGTGTGCTGCGACCGCCGACGAGGAGAGGGCACGCAGAGAGCGAGAAGCAGCTCTGGAGGCCGCCAGCCAAAGGGTAGCGGCATTAGAAAGACTTATCCAGCACGCTAATCCCTAGGGGCTTTGTTTTTTGCCATTCCTAGAACATTTGCTTCCGCTACTCAATACTTTGATCCATTTGTATGAATCACCATATTTATCTGCATCTTTTGGCTTAACATGCCCAACCACAATTCGTTGTCTTGCGGGAGTGTTAACCAAGCATCAGGCATCCATAATTGGGCCTGGATTTCTGGAGAAAAGAGGGAGGTCATTCCTAGGAAAGGGGACCTCAGGCCTAATCAATGTATCATCCCCCCAACTTGTTCCAACACACGAGCGGGACAACGCTAGGGGCGTTGAGATTTTATCCGAACATAGGGAAATGAGAAAGGGTGAATCGCGTGTCCCGAATCCGGACATCCACAACGGTCGGCCTTCCAGGAAATGCCCAAGACAGTAGGCGGACAGTGGATCGACCATAACAACTGCAATAGACGGACCGAAAAAGGCCATCATTCATATTGCAGGAGGCGGACCACATGTCATCATGAATACCGCTTTGGGGTTCCTTCAGACACAAGGGTGGAAATCCAGATCAACAGGGCATGCGAAGCGTGGGGCGAAGTGACGATTTGTTCAGACAGAATCCAACGCTCTCAAAATTGCGCCACCGTGGGGAAAGCGTATTAGGCGGATGCACTAATCTGGCCGTGAGTCACCTCAATTCTCAGACAGCACCTCTCTGACGAGGAAACCGTCGCTTCCCATCCTTGCGATGGGGCATCCTGAGCTGAATCGGGGAGAATATCACAACTGCACCACTCTACCCGAAGTCAGGCCAGACGGCCGGCGACGAGGAGGGGCGGGACTTAACGATCCCTGAGGCTGGACCCGAGTCGGAATGCCCGGGCGTTCCTACGTACTCCATCAGGCTGGAGATCAAGCCACACGTAGTTCTGAGAGTGCAGTTTAACGTCATGTAGGACGTAGGACCCCATTTGGGGAGATCTTAGTTTAGGGTCGTAGAGCTCGGACCATAGGGGTAGATCTTAGTTTAAGGTCTTAGAGCTCGGACCATAAGGGCTAGATCTTAGTTTAAGGTCTTAGAGCTCGGACCATAAGGAGAGATCTTAGTTTAAGGTCTTAGAGCTCGGACCATAAGGAGAGATCTTAGTTTAAGGTCTTAGAGCTCGGACCATAAGGAGAGATCTTAGTTTAAGGTCTTAGAGCTCGGACCATAAGGAGAGATCTTAGTTTAAGGTCTTAGAGCTCGGACTATAAGGAGAGATCTTAGTTTAAGGTCTTAGAGCTCGGACCATAAGGAGAGATCTTAGTTTAAGGTCTTAGAGCTCGGACCATAAGGAGAGATCTTAGTTTAAGGTCTTAGAGCTCGGACCATAAGGAGAGATCTTAGTTTAAGGTCTTAGAGCTCGGACCATAAGGAGAGATCTTAGTTTAAGGTCTTAGAGCTCGGACCATAAGAAGAGATCTTAGTTTAAGGTCTTAGAGCTCGGACCATAAGGAGAGATCTTAGTTTAAGGTCTTAGAGCTCGGACCATAAGGAGAGATCTTAGTTTAAGGTCTTAGAGCTCGGACCATAAGGAGAGATCTTAGTTTAAGGTCTTAGAGCTCGGACCATAAGGAGAGATCTTAGTTTAAGGTCATAGAGCTCGGACCATAAGGAGAGATCTTAGTTTAAGGTCTTAGAGCTCGGACCATAAGGAGAGATCTTAGTTTAAGGTCTTAGAGCTCGGACCATAAGGAGAGATCTTAGTTTAAGGTCTTAGAGCTCGGACCATAAGGAGAGATCTTAGTTTATGGTCTTAGAGCTCGGACCATAAGGAGAGATCTTAGTTTAAGGTCTTAGAGATCGGACTATAAGGACCTCAAAGCACGCCACATCGTGGTCATATCCCCTGGATATGCGAAGAGGCACTGAGGGATGGTGTCAAGAGTGTCGAGGTTTCGCCTGGCCGGAATGGGAGGTGGAAAATGTGAATCATGCGGCCATTCATTCAAGGACTGGGGGCACCGGCGTAACGATATGGGAGTACTGCCGACCGTGGCGGAAAAGCAGCATCAATATCGCACTAACCGTTGGTGGAATGAGGCAGCAAACGAGCATCGACCGCTCAATCGCAGGATTCATATCGATTTGCTGCCCGAGGCCATTGGGGGTACCGGCCCGAGTCGGTGGGAGAGCACTGAGGCATTGTGTCTGAACCGTTCACGGGGGCTCCACCCAGGGCGTAGACGATGGGTCTGAATGAAAGGGAGCACGAAGCCTGAAAAGCGGAGGAAACCTGACCAAGCGGATCCTGACCCTCCTGGCAATAAACCAGAGTACTCTTGACACCGGTGGACCACTGCAAGGGGTCGGGGAACACGCCTTGAGGGTGACCTGAAGGCGGCGGATTCCCCAGAGAAGGGGGAATCTCTAAGAGGTGGGGGGCTGGACCCGAAGTTTCAAACATCCGGGCGTTCCTACGTATCCCATAAGGATGGGAATCAAGCCGCACGTAGTTCGTGAAGCGCGGCGCAACACAATCGGGCACCAGCGCGGGGAGGAGTGCGGGTCTGACCCTCGCACACAGAAGGAGCGGCATTTGATATTTCTTGTGTGTCCTTAAAGATGAATGGTTTTTCTTTGTGCGGCGACACGCCTGTGATTGAGAAATCTCTGGCGTCGCTACAATAATCAAGCCATGGAAGGCATTGATGAATGGCGTGGTTATTAACCAGTGCCCAACACGAGTGTCCCCCGAGGAGAACATCACGATGCAGTGCCGTTTCTCGTCGGGCGGCCAAGACGGTCACAGTTTACGGTCGTGTGGTAGGACCAGACAACACAGTTTAAGGTCGTGTGATTCGGACCATGGAGGAATCCGCTTATTGCGGTACGGCGGACACGGCGGAGGTGGGAACATACCCAGCCCTGCGGTCACGCACGATTCCCGGAGAAGAGTCTTGGGATAGGGGTCTGCATATGTCCATCACCCGAGGGGCAGAGATGCCAGCCTCCAGATATACTGGGCCCAGAACGCGATTGTTCGGGCGACTCCCTCCTCCTTATGGGGACGAGGGTCCAGCTACGCATGGCCCTTAGGGAGGATATCCGCATATATCCCTGGTGCTCAGATCATGGGAGCCTCGAATGACATCATTACCCTGGTTGGTCTGCCTAACGTGTAGAGGTGTACTAGAGGTCAGTATGAAGAGAGTGTCGAGATTCCACTACAACGCATAAAGGCGGAGTGTGATGAGGACTGCGCAATCCAATGTTCAGAGCCTGAAAGAGCCGACATGGCGATCAAGGACGTTGCTGACCATATTCGCAACACAACATCCGATCGCGTCAGCCGAAGACGGGTCAAGCAAACGAGTATCAACCGCTCAATCGCAGGATTCATATCGATTTGCGGCCCAGGACTCGCCGGTAAATCGACCCGGAGCGGTAGGAGAGCACTGAGGCACCGTACCCAAACCGCTAACGAGGATCCCTTTAAGTGAAGGCTCGAACAAGAGGAAGCGCGAGGCCTGACAAGCAACACAGGACTTGTCGGGATTGAATCTGACACTACGTGTCATAGACCGAAGTACCCAAAAACATGTTAACAGATCACCGAAAAGGGTCGGAGTACTCACCCTGAGAGCAACCAAAAGAGGGCAGATCCCCGTGATCAACCAAGAGACGGGGCTGGACCTGAAACACAAGCGTCCAGGCGGTCCTACGTATCCCATAAGGATGGGAATCAAGCCATACGTAGTTCTGGAGAGGCAGTTTAACGTCATGCAGGACGATGAGGGGTGTGAGGTAGTCCCACACACGGGGGAGGCGTACGGCGCGGCCAGTAGACCGACGTGAATGAGGACATAATCCCCCGCGCACGCGATACGCCACATACCCAGAGGCAACTGGACCAAGGGCCCGGGACGGGATGGAAATTCCCGAAGGATGGGGCTGGGCCTGAAACATGAATGTTCAGGCGGTCCTACGTATCCCATAAGGATGGGAATCAAGCCGCACATAGTTCTTGAGGGGCAGTTTTACGTCATGCAGGACGAATGCTGAACAGTTTAACGTCTTGTAGCTCGGACGTAGTGCAGTTTAGCGTCATGCAGGACGAAACACTTGGCAGTTTAACGTCTTGCAGCGCGGACGAGTGCTGAACAGTTTAACGTCTTGTAGCCTGGACGAATGCAGTTTAACGTCGTGCAGGACGTGGGCACACTCAGACAAAGTACTGCTTGAGGAACCTAGCGTTGGTGGGAGGAGTGACACGCTCACTATCCATAGTCTCTAGGGAGTACGCGCCATTGGGATAGACCTTGTGGACAACAAAAGGTCCCTCCCACTTGGGCTCCAACTTGGGCGGCTTCGTGCCGGGGATCATCGGCGCTCTTAGGGATAGCACTAGATCACCCTGCAGGAAGGAGCGGAGGCGAACCTTCTTATTGAAAGCTCGAGCCATTCTGCTTTGATGCCTCTCCAAGTTGTGCAAAGCGCGAAGTCTATTCTCATCCAGTGCTTCCAACTCGACTAGACGGGCTTCAGCAACTCTGTCCGGCGCTTGCTGGTCATAGACCGCAGTGCGCAAGGACGGCAACTGGATCTCGATGGGCAGGACGGCCTCAGCTCCATACACCAGGGAATAAGGGGTCATCTGGGTGGAATTACGAGTCGTCGTCCGATAAGCCCAGAGGGCGTTGGGGAGCTTGTCCGGCCAACTCTTCTTGTTCTGACCAACCATCTTTTGCAGAATGTTAGAGAGGGTTTTGTTAAACGCCTCGATCTGTCCATTCGCCTGCGCATGATAGCGAGATGTATGGTTCGAGCGAATGTTATACTTGGCGTACAACTTCTTCAACTCGGCTGCTCGGAAATTGGTTCCGTTATCCGTGAGGATAGCGTGAGGCACTCCAAATCGATAGATGATGTTGGAGGTCACGAAGTCAGCGATCGAACAGGATTTGACCTCTCTGAGCGGAATCGCCTCTGCCCATTTGGAGAAGAAGTCTGTGGCGGTCAGAATGAACCGGCACTGGCGAGCTGTCGCCGGCGGGTAAGGTCCCACAACGTCCAGTCCCCAGACTGCAAAGGGCCAGGAATACCTTGTGGTATGGAGAGGCTCTGGCGGCCGATGCACAAAGTTCGCATGAACCTGGCACGCATGGCACCTCCTGGCATACTCGATGCAGTCATGGATCATAGAGGGCCAGAAGTATCCCAACCTCCGAATCTGGTGGGACAGCTTCGGCCCAGTCTGGTGGGCGCCACATGAACCAGCATGAACCTCTTTCATGACCCGTGGGATCTCAACTCCCTGAAGGCAACGGAGGAGAACACCATCAAATCCGCGTTTGTAGAGGATCTGCTCCAGGCCGGGACTGCTCTGGAGGACGAACTGTGATGCGCGGCGTTGAACTCGCTCGCGCTCGGCCCGATCCGATGAAAGAATTCCATGTTGGAGGTACTCAACCAAAGGCGTCCTCCAATCAGGGGCTGATCCGACTGTCATATCTGGGGTACTCGGGGCTCCGGGCATAGGGGCAACCGTGGTGAGATTACTTACCAACGGGCCGCGATCTTCTTCCGGGATAACGGGAGCGATGAGCCTGCGGCGCGTCACGCGGACGATCAGGTTGTTCTGTTCAGGCTCCGCAAGTGACGCAGCAAGGCTGGCCAAAGCATCTGCTCGACCGTTCTGCGACCGGGGAACATGGACAATTTCCGGCCGAGAAGGGAACCGGGCCATCAGAAGGAGGGTGCACTCCAATAATGGCACAAGTTCCGGCTTCCTGACAACGTAGTCGCCATTGATCTGCTTAATGACCAGCTCGGAGTACCCTTTCACACACAGACGTGGCACGTCGATCTCGAGAGCCAACTCGAGGCCGGTGATGAGGGCATGGTATTCCGCCTCATTGTTGGTACAGCCCTCTGACAACAGGAAAGAGTATGGCAGCACGGCTTGCTCCGGGGTAATGAAGACGATGCCCAAGCCCACTCTGTTGAGCTTAGGATTATCGAGTCTTCTACCGGTGGGGCTCCGGGAGGCACCGTCAAAGTGCATCTGCCAGCATGGACCGGCTCGATCGACCGAGAGAATGGTCTCATCAGGAAAGCCTAGATCCAGCGGCTGATCCGCGGAGGTTGGGTGAGCAGCCAGAAAGTCTGCCAATGCTTGCCATTTGATGGCCTTCTGAGACACATACCTGATGTCGAACTGCTGGAGAATCACAGCCCACCGCGCTAGACGGCCAGTCAACATAGGCCGGCTCAGGATATATTTCAACGGGTCTACCCGAGAAACCAACTGTACCTCATGGTGCTGCAAGTAGTGCCGTAATTTCTGTACGGAAAATACGAGCGCCAGGCAGCTCTTCTCGATGGGGGAATACCTAACTTCCGCGTCGAGGAGCATGCGACTGAGGTAATAGAGGCTATTCTCCGTTCCCTCGTTGTTCTTCTGGGCGAGAAGGGCACCCAGGGACCGTTCCAGGGCGGTCACATAGAGGACCAGCGGCTTCCCGGATACAGGCGGCATCAGAACCGGAGGTTGAAGCAGGTACTGCTTGATTTCCTCAAAAGCGGTCTGACACTCTTTATCCCATACATAGGTGGCACCTTTCTTCATGATCCGAGAAAAGGGCTTACACTTGCCGGTCAGATTCGCGATGAATCGGCGTATATAGGCTAAGTGGCCTTGGAACCCTTGCAGTTCCCGGACGGTACCTGGGGGAGGCATCTGGCTAATCGCCCTGATTTTCTCTGGGTCGATCTCAATACCCCGGTATCTTACCAAAAATCCAAGGAACTTTCCGGAGGTGACCCCAAAGGCACACTTCAACGGGTTCATCTTCAGGCAGCGAGACCGGAGGAAGCTGAACACTTTCTCAAGATCTTTGAGATGGTCCTGACGCTGGCGCGATTTGACAACCAAGTCGTCGACGTAGCATTCCACCAGTGTGCCGAGGATTGGCTTGAATATGCGGTGCATCGCCCGTTGATAGGTGGCACCTGCATTCTTCAGGCCGAAGGGCATGACCCGGTAGAAAAAGGTACCTTGGGGGGCCCTGAAGGCAGTGAACTCCTCATCCTCAGGGGCCATCCGAATTTGGTTGTATCCGGAGTATCCATCCATGAAGGAGAGGGCTTGGAACCCTGCCGTGGCATCAATCAACAACTCTGTCACTGGAAGGGGAAAATCATCCTTCGGGCAGTGGCGGTTGAGATCGCGGAAGTCGATGCAGACTCTAATCTGCCCGTTCTTCTTCCTGACCGGCACAATGTTGGCCAGCCATTTGGGGTACTGAACTTCCCTCACGAAGTTGGATTTGATAAGCTTGTCAACTTCGGCCTCAACCATGGCACCGTGGGACGGGTGCATCTTCCTGGGAGGCTGCTTGAACCCGCGATGGTTCGCCGGGAGACCAAGGCGGTGGACGGCTACCTGAGGATCTAGCCCCGGCATCTCGTCATAGCCCCAAGCGAACACATCACGGTGCTGCCTGAGAAAGTCCACGTACTGCTGCCGCTCCTCAGAGGGCATGGCGGCACTAACCAATGTGGGTATTGGATCGGCCTCGGTTCCAAGGTTCACCTGTATTAACTCATCGACCGTGGCGGGGACGCCCTCCTCAAAGGCTGGGGGTGCGTCTTCCATATCCTCTCTGCTCGGGGAGGGATCGTCCACGGGAGAGACTGCGTTGGAAACTGCATTGGGGCTACCAGATCCTGCTGGGCCACTGGTGCTGGCGCGGGCGGTCGCGGCCATCTCATCAGGAGACTCGCGGACCGTCAAGACCATGGCGACGTCCAACCGGTGAATCGGGAGGACGTAAGCGTCATCCAGACTTGCCCAGGGATCGCTTGCAACAGCGACAGGATCAACCTCACCTGCCAGGATCTGCTTATCCTTGCTCTTGTAATAGTCCGCGTCCAGATAGCGGGCTTCACATGAGGCAAAAGGAGAGGCATCTCCTTGAAGCACGCCTACTCGACCATTAAGGGAGTATTTGAGGCATTGGTGGTATGACGAGGGAACCTCCGCGTGAAGGTGAAGCCATGGCCTGCCCATCAATGCGTTATACGCAGTGTCCTGAGAGACTACCATGAATTCGGTGTTGGCAACCAAGTCACCGAACTGGGTCTTCAAACGTATCTTGCCGACCGGGGTTTGCTCGGTGCGGTCGTACCCCTGGATCCTGAGGTCGGAGGGAATCAAGTCATCCTCAGACAACCCCAATCTCCGGAGCGTCCGAGTTGGAATCAGGTTAATCCCGGACCCCGTGTCGACAAGACAGCACCGGACTTCAAGGCCATTGAACTGGCCAGTGACATACAGCGGACGGATATGTCCCTGTATAGGAGGGTCTTCATCCTTACCAGAGAACGAGATAACTACCTGACATTCGGCGTCCTCGATCGTTTCGGCGTGAAAGGCCTCTGCAGCCGCAACCTCTGTCTCAAACTGGAGGGGGATTTTCAGGGCTTCAGCGAGTGCCTCGCGCATCTCAGATGACATGCGCAGAGCCTCAAGGATGGAGAGCCTTGCTGGGATGTCGGCCAAGTGCTTCAGGACATCATACTTTTTGGCCAAGCGCGAGCCCCTGGTTGCAGGAGGTTGCTCTGCGGTTGGTGGCATGACGGGCCTTGCCGGTTGGATCGGCGGCCGACTGGTACTTGGCGCATCTCGCTGTTCACTGGTCGCAGTCCGGGAAATGGTCACCGTACTGGAGTCAGGAGGCCGGGATGGACCCGTGGCAGGGCAGAGCTAGTCGCGACGCGGCTGAGGCGGTTCTGCCTGGTCCCACACCACAAACAGTGGCGGAGGCGAATCCGTCATCCCCGGATGGGGGGGCTGCGCGCGCTGAGCTCAGTTTTGAGCCTGCTGCCTAGTCTCAGTGGCGTGCACGGCCTGGCTGGAGGTACCAACGGCTGTGCCCCGGCGACTCCTGTTTCTGCGGTTCTTCCGACGGTAGCGACGACCGGGGACACTAGGGAGGTCCACCTGGTGTTCTTCATCGTCGGGAACCGAAAAGGGATTTACCAGCTCGACGGTATTAACCGAAGCGTACCCAACACCGTCATCGGACGAGTCATCCATCACCGGGCGGATCCGAGGAGGGACCCCCATCTCCGGGGGCATGAAATCGCCGAGAGTGCGGGATAGTGGCGGAACCGGCGGGGCGCGCTCTTCCTTCTTGCGCTGCCGCCGTTTGCTCCTCTTGGAAGAGGCAGGCTGGGACGACGATGCCGAAGCGGCACCCGCATATTCTGGGGGCTCAGGCTGATTCAAGCGCGCACGGATGATTCCATGGGCGCGAATGGTCGTCTTGCGGGCCATCCAGTTATTATACTTCTGGGATCCGCGGTCGGAGACCAGCTTCCATTCGTCCTCGTTGCCACTATCGTCATCTGATCCCACGAACACGCCCGCCACTTGTGCTGGAGCTGGGCCCAACCTGATTACATTGTTGTTAATCTGGTCTTGGAGCCAATCCTTAAACACGTAGCACCGCTGGATGGTGTGCCCCAGGGCCCGATGGTAGGGGCAGTAGCGGGGGTTATTCGTAAGATGTGCCTCCTCTGGCCTCCAACACTCAGGCAGTCGCACAATCCTCTGCTCCAGGGCGCTCCGGAAATAACCGGGGACCTGATCCTCGTGGAATGAGTAAGTCAGGTGTCGCGGGCCCCTGGGAGCGTGGTCTTGACGAGGGGCTGGAGGGGCCGGCCGAGGAGGTGGACCCTGATTATCTCGCCTGGGTTGTGGCAGTACATTACGCGGAGGGGCCGGCCGGTTCTGGGGCTGCCGCTGCTGGGCCGGGAACTGAGCCCGTGGAGGCGGATTCCTGTGAGGCTGTGGAGCTGGCCTCACCGGCAACAGCTCCAATGGCCTGGGGGCCTCTATCTGGGCGACAGCAGCGGGCTCAGCCCTGCTGACTCTCCTTGCAGGAATCATTGGAGGCAGCGGGTGTGCCTAGCTGGCCTGTTGCAGGGCTTCCTCAAGACGTTGAGCTTTGTCTGAGATGTCCCTGAACCCTCCGGGGTAATTTTGAGTGATCAGGGAAGGGACCAGCTCGGTCTTGACGTTCCCGACGCACATTGTCAGCAACTGCTCCTGAGTCAATGGCATGTCAAGGGAATACGTGAGACCCTTCCATCAGGCGACGAAGTCCGCGACTCGCTCATCAGGCCTCTGCTTGCACATGAAGAGGTCTGCGATACTTTTCTTCCGGGTTGTGGAACTGAACTGGTAGAGGAACTGTCTACGGAGGTCCTCCCAGCTGGTTACCGACCCGACGGGGAGCTGGCTGTACCAGACAAATGCTGGCCCTTCCAGTGTCTGAACAAAGCAGCGAAGCTTAGCGGCCTCCTGCTGCGCCGGAGTCCCCAACATAGGCCCGCACCTCGAGTTGAAGTGGGCTAAATTCTGTGGCGGATCTCCAGTTCCGTTGAAGGGGGAGAAAGTGGGATTCCTGAATCCCGGGGGCGCCGACATGTCATCCACCCATGCTGGGTAGGGCTTGCCGTCCGGTGGGATCGCCACCTGCCGAGTCTCCAAGGCTTCCAAGCGGGCAATGAGTGCCGCCATCGGATCGTCCGAACATGGGTTCCAGTCCTGGCGAGGATCTCTAACCACGAGCGCGTTACATGGCCCTTCAATCGGGTCGTTGACCGGATCGTCGAACTCGGCAGCTCGTGGGATGGCGGGCGGAGCGGCCCTTGGGGCAGCGGGAGGAATCCGAGCGGGATCTCTCAGGTAGTCACGCCGCTCGGGAGGGTGTGGCGAAACATACCGCGCCCTCTTGCCATAGGTAATGGCCTCTCTCCTGTCGGCGAACACGGCGTAATCACGGTTGCCCGGGAGAGTCTCATCGAGGAGCGGTTGTTCCGGTCCCTGCTGTCCTGGCCTGGGATCACCGTAGTCAGGCCGCCGTTCTGCAGCGCGCTCGGCGAGGAGCTGGTCAACCAGCTTCTTCTGTTCGGCGAGCTGCTGATGTAGCGTAGCCTTCTCGGGATCCTCCTCTGCCCTCTGCATGGAGGCAGATGGGTCGGCGGGCTTTATAGCCTCGCTGTGCTCTTTTCCTTTGCTGACGTTTCGGCTCAACGTCAGTGCTTCAGTGGGTGCGGGGAGCCCCAGGAGGTTCCTCTGATGACGAGTAACTCTCACCGATGGATCTGACGACGGCTTGTCTTCGGGGGGGGGGGGGGGAAGCCCCCGTCGAGAAGTTCCAAGTCCTTCCCCTCTCCCGACAGGTCAGCCATATTGACTGTTTCTGTCCCTGGGGATATACCCTCAGGGCCACCCAGCGAATCGGGTTGTCGGCGAATCACACTGAAGCGTAGGGCAGCGTACTGCCCCCATCCACGGATATACACGTGGGGAGTGGCTTCCTCGATAACTTTGCGGAGTACTTGAAAACACTCAACGCATCGTTGTTGGAGGGCCTCGTGGTGCTCAAATGACCCGGGGTGCCGAACCGCGGGGAGCATGGCTAGGTCAATTTGATGGCACTGCTCACCAATCTCCTCCAGGTGCGATTGACTCCCGGGGTATGGCATTTGTAGGCGGCGAAGACAGGAGCGAGTCTCCCGGAGAGTTCGGCGGAAGCATTCGAAATCATCCGGGGTGAGCGATTCGGGTGCATCAAAGCCCGGTCCTGCGACTGGCCAAAACTTCTCAGGGAAGTGGCCCTCTGCAAGGACGGTCCAGAAGCTCCACGACTCAAACTCGGGACCCAGATCTCCTTGGTCCTCTTCCATGGCTGGGAACGGACGGGGAACTGGTAGTGGTGCCGAGGCGGGCCGCCGGGCTGGCCGGCGGTGAATACGGCGAGCAGGCCGATTGGCCTCCATATCCCGGGCCGCCCTCTGAGGGTGGCGGTGCCCTGGCTACCACATCACGATAGGACGGGCCGGCGAGCGAACATCCTGTCGTAGCATCGGTGCTCTCCGAGGGTGCACCAGATCGTGGTTCGACCGTCGATCCCCAGAAAAAGACTCCGGCTTCTCCGATCGAGACGGAAGGCACTTCCGGAGGGGCCGGTACCAACCACAAGCTTGATCCTTGGGGGTCTACCAGGCCCTCGTTACTCCGGATATACCTTCAGAGAGAAGCGGGGATCACATCGATCTCGCTCTCGGGGAGCACGAGGCTGACGTGCCGCATTCCTACCCCTGCCCTTGACTGGCTGGATTGGGGAAAGGGCTCTGTCGCCGAATCGTACTCCGCCTCTAAATCAGAGAAGCGAACCGGTCGGATCTCTGTCCGGAATTCCGTAACATTCTTCCCTCGGCGTCGACGCCTTGCCTTCCTGCCCCTGGGTGGTTCTTCGGGGCAGGGCTGATCTCTGTCCTGGCGTCCTCCGGCCGCACTGGTGCTCGGGCCAAGAGGACTGGGAACCAAGGTGCGAGGGGCACCGGGACAGATATCAAAGGGGACACGGGGAGAGATGATTCCGGGCAGGCCTCCGGGCCGGGATCAGAAGGTGGGATGACCCATGCCTCCTGGATCGGCCACACAGAGTAGATCCTGCCGGTGAATAGCGCTACCGCGAGGTGGTCCGCGGTGGCTACTGCCAGTGCCAGCAACCGGGAGAGTTGACCCAACCTGCCTTTGGGGCGGTCGGGGCCTCGATCCAGGTCGGGCATAGGAGTTCCCCTGCTCAGGATGCGCAGAGGCCTGGCGACTGGAGCCAGCAGTGGCTTGGGCCAATGCGGCCGCTGTTGCTAGAGCCCCAAGGTGGGCATCCTCTTCCGCTCGTGCCCGACGTTGGCGTCGAGACAGACGAGTCGGGATGAGCGGCGCGGGCAGGTGGAGAGCCCGCTCTTCGACTGGAGAGGCCTGGCGGCGGTGTCGTCGTGGCCTGGCGGGAGTCCTTACCGTAGATCCCTAGAGCAAATCCCAGATAGGGTGATCCCGGGCATCTTCCACCTCATCCGCATAGGGAAGGGAACTGTCAGAGCGCTCCGGGGATAAACTCCCGAATCGATTGGACGTTGAGGTAGGCAGCGGTGCCTCCCTGCGCGGCCCTCGGAGGCGGCGGTGGTGGCGAGGCGCAGCCTCCTCAAGGTCTAGGCGAGCCATTTCCCTAGTGGGGATGACTCCCTCTTCCTCGTATCTCCGCACCAGGGTGTTGATCACCCTTCTCTGGATGACCTCCGAGGGGGAGAGAGGTCGTGGTCGTCCCGCAATTGCGGCTGCTGGGACGGCTGTGGAACGGGCGGGACCGCGCGGAGGAGCCGCGTCGGTGTTTCCCCTACCCCTGCGCCAGTGGGCGGGTGGCGATCGGGCACTAGATCGGGCGACCTGATTTCTGAAAGCAGGGGGAAGAACCCATTAACACTGACAGGAAAAAGGAATCGACAACCGATAATTAGCGCCACGACGCCTTCCTTGGGGGGAACCCAGGCCCTCGATGTTGCGAGACGGAGTGCCCGATGTCCCTTCCCCAGCCCCTGGCGGGTAAGACTGAATGCTTGGCCGGGCAACATGCCGGTCTTCCAACACCTCTGAAAGCCATCGGTCCTCATATCGAGGAGAAGAGATTCACGTCGGGTTCACCATTTTTCTGTTTCGGTGCGGATGTGCGTCGGGTTACGCTGTTCCGCCAGGACGCGTTCGCGTGTGCACCCGTCAACCCGAGGGGATGGGCGCGCGGCTTGTGGTCCCGCAGTCCCGCTTTCCAAGGGCGGGCGGCATTCGTCCCTTATTCAGGGGCGTCTGCTCCTTGATCGAAACCGGGATGATGGGATGTCGGCTCCTCCTTCCTTGGACGTCTCCTCGGAACTCGTCGCCTAATCCGGGTCTCCCTCATAGACTTAAGAATTCTCGTGAATCTCGTTCCCGGCGCCATATCTTCATGGACACCGGTTAATTACGCTGATTCCGCCCGGACGCTCCAAGGAGTCTGGGCGGGGCAGCAACTTGCAGTGAGAAGGTCGGGTGGCTCCGGGTGCTGGGGGCGTGTCGTAACACTGCGGCTCTGCATGTCTGTCTTCCGTCCCTAATAGGGCTTCTCGAAGGCATGATGGCCTGAGGCATCCCGTACTGGGTGCGGGGAACTGTGTCACCTGAGGTTTTCCTCAGCTTCCCATGTTTAACACGGGGTATGCCGCGAGTTTAACGTCCAGCGGGGACGGCATCAGACCGATCAACACGAAAAGTGGATCAGATGACAGAACCCCTTGCGGGGAACCTCCGACGCTGGGGCCAGCACATGGGCGGCTTCCCAAGTAACGTGGAGTGGAGTGAAGTGGCATGACCCCACCGGGATGTGGCGGCCCGGGTAAGGATCAGGATGGATGACAGAGTGAAGAGCTTGGACCCCGTAGGGGCTTCCTACGTACCGCGCGTTAGCACGGATCAAAGTCAACGTAGTTCGGGTATACAGTTTAACGTCATGCTGGATGTCGGCAAGACGACTCACGAAGAGGTCTAGGCCGCCGGGCGGAGGATTGAACCGAACCACCTCGCACAGAGGGGGATGGAACGGCCGGGTGGATCACAGTTTCACGTCATGCTGGACGATAAAAGGAGAAATGGAAAAAGGGGCTGTGGGGAGGCACAGTGGAGATACACACGGGCAGTCTCCCATAGGGGCGGATTCATAGGTGAATCGACGCAAGCGTGAACCCTGGAGGGGTCCACTGATGGACGAACCGACGTAAATACGACCGGGACGACCAGGTGGTGGGCTTGGACCTCAGGGAGGCTTCCTACGTACCCTGTTTAGAAGACAGGGATCAAAGTCCACGTAGTTCATTCTGTCAGGACTTACGCACTTGAGGCAGCCCGGATGCGGCAAAACTCAGTTGGAAGGGACTTGGACCGAAAGTAGGAGACACCTCGATCCCAGTCACACCCTCTACTGGCTTCGGCGGTGGGGGAGCGCAATGGAGATACACATGTGCAGCCCCCCACAAGAAACTCGGGGTTTGTAATACCCTGCCCCCGTAGGGAAAAGCCACTCCCATTAAATCGTCCCAAAAGCGGGACAATCCCGACATCCCTGCAGAGACGAGCGGGTGGGGGCCACATCCAAACCGGGGGGGACCCTGCGTGCGGAGCACGGGATCAGGTTGCGGACGGTTTAACGTCTTGCCGGACGAAGTACAGTTTAACGTCGTGTGTTGAGGACGAAGCGGACGGTTTAACGTCTTGCCGGACGAAGCACAGTTTAACGTCGTGTGTTGAGGACGAAACACTTGGCAGTTTAACGTCTTACAGCGCGGACGACGGGGGCTAGGCAGTTTAGCGTCGTGCAGCTTGGACGAATGTGCAGTTTAACGTCATGCTGGACGTATGGGCAGTTTAACGTCATGCGGGACGAATGCGCAGTTTAACGTCATGCGGGACGTATATGCAGTTTAACGTCATGCTGGACATATGGGCAGTTTAACGTCGTGCGGGACGAATGCGCAGTTTAACGTCATGCCGGACATACATGCAGTTTAACGTCATGCTGGACATAGGTCCGTGTCACTTCGCGCAAGCCTGGAGGGCCGCACGGAAAGACAACGCACGGTGCGGGCACCCAGGATGAAGATCATCGGGCGCCACGCAGGCGGGTACCCTCAGGGGGTCATGGGAGGCGACCCTGGCGGATTGCGCGCAAAAGAGGAGCTTTGCGCGCAAAACCGCGGGTCGGCGCGCAAAATGGCGGGCTGGCGCGCAATTGGGCCAGCGCTTCGCGCGCGGATGATTGGGATTGCGCGCACCGGGCTTCGGGTAGCACGCGGGGGCAACGGCTCATTCTCTAACGAATGGCCACTTTGAAAATGGGGGGTGCGCGCAATCGGGCTGGATTGCGCGCACCTGGGGGCAATTGCGCACAAGAGGCTTCTTTTGCGCGCAAAGGCCTTCGGGTTAAGGATTATTCAAAGGAAAGGAGCCAAGGGGATTGCGCGCGAAGGCGAACCCCAAGGCTCTATTGCGCGAAAGAAAGGAGGTTACCTGAAGATCGGCATTGCGCGCGGAAGGGGTTGGATTGCGCGAACGAGCGACGCTTCGGATTCTGGCAACCTTCAAAACGTCGGGGGTCGCCTTATATTTATAGGCAACCCCGGGCGCGGAATCCGGTCTCGGGCGCGGAATTCCCTTTGCGGGCGCGGAATCAGGACCCGGCGCGCAAGGGAGCCGCGCAGGCCACGGGCGCGAAAAATAGCGCGCCGGCCAGCGCATTGCGCGCATCCCAGTAGGATTGCGCGCCACGACTCAACTTTGCGCGCGGTCCTCTGAAATTTCGCGCAAGTCCTCCGGGCCCTCCGGAACGTGCCTCTTACTCCAAATATCACTTCGCTTTCCGCATCCGGAGCTTCGTTTGGGAACAACGGACTTTTCCGGCGTCTACAAAAGCCCCCCCTCGGAATCTGATCGGCGAGAGGTCGCAACGATCGGGTTCCGAGGGAGACGCCGGAATGCCGATGTCCTGGGCGGCGCGGGACTTAGGCGCGCAAAAAGGGGCGCCGGGCGCGAAATTCGCCGCTGCGGTCGCGCAAAGCGCTTTCCGCGCAGCGCGGACCCCGGCCTCGCCTATAAATAGGGGCCCAGGGTCCCGCGTTCCGTACTCAGGCCTTCCGCGCGATAAGCTCCAACGCTCTCGTGCGCGAAATTGCCTTTTCCGGCGCGAAATTCGCCCGATCGGCGCGCAAAACCATCCGGAATTCGCCTGTCTTTGCGCGAAAACCCGGAACTTTGCGCGACATTCTTCCCAATTGCGCGCCGTCCACTTGGATTGCGCGCCACCCTTCAAACTTCTCTACCAGCCTCGTCCGATCCCGCACGCTTCATCCCTTAACCCGCACGACTCCCGAAACTTCTGAGATGGCTGCGCACAGAGGAAATGAGGGGGATGCCGCCACTCGCAGGGCTGAGATGGCGACGAACGAGGAGGTTTACGGAGCCAAGGAGATTGTTTCCAACAATCAATCCTTGTTCGACTTACTAACGCCGGCCCAGAAGACATATCCACTGTCGGACAACCTGCCGCTCTGGAACTTCGGCATCCTAGATGAGGTCCCGGTGCCAGGGTTCGAGATTGATGCGCCGCCGACCTGGGTGACCCGGGAGGACGAGCTTCTCCGCTATAACATCACCAACAATGGGCATCCTTCCAGGGAGACCAGACACTTGGACGTCTATGTCCTGAACCCGAGGACGCGAACCATTGACGGGGGTGAGCCTACTGCGGAGAATTCTCCAGCCCTCTACTCGAGCATATATCGCCAGAGCGTCACGGACGACACCAAGGGTTGGCTGAAGGGCTGGGACTTGCGGTCTGGGGGCAATTTCACCAGCGAGTGGGCCTGGGCGTTCTGGGTACGCCACACTTGCGATCACTTCGCAGAGGAGCTGCTGTACATCGGCCTGTTCGAGGCGGTGTGGACGTCGCAGTTCCATTTCTACCAGCAGTCCGAGCTCGGGCCGGAGCTGTTCACCCGCTGGTCTCCGGATACCAACACCTTCCATCTTCACCATGGGGAGGTCGGCATCGGTCTCTGGGACATCCACTGCATCGGAGGTATCCCGCTGGAGGGCTACCAATACGATGAGTTCCTGCCACCGAAGAACACCTGGGAGGACAGGTCACAGACTCCCATCCTGACCTGGCATCTGCTTGACCTGGCTACGCAGCGGCTCGGGATCAAAGACTTCCAGAAGGACATAGCCTACAAGGAATGGTTCGGCCAGTTCTTGGAGCATGACCCGGCGGTCAAGATGCCAGGCAGGGGGAAGCGGTGCCCGACCGCAGCTCAGAGGAGCCGGAACGGGTCGTACTGGCGGGTCCTGGAGACGGGCGACTACCGCTCATGGGGGTACCGCGTCATCGAGGCCCGGGACCCAAATGTTCGGTACGCGGCGTTCCTGGCCGCCTTTCTGAGTGGGTGGCTTCTGCCAGTGCGGGACGCGAGAATGGGCGTTCGCCCGGCGACACTGGCGATGGCGGGCGCTATGGCCGCCAACAAGAGATACAACCTCGGGGTCCCAGTGTTGGCGAGGCTGTATGCCATCCTGGGACGCATCTCACGAGGGGGGTCGCCACGAAGGATCTGTGGGCCCTTTCAGTTCTTCCACGGCTGGGTGGCTGCTCACCTCGGTGGGTACACGTTTCCGAACGCCATCATTCCTCCGGGCAACGGCCTGCGACCCTCCCTGCTGAACATTGCGGGGGTCGCTCCGATGACCCTAAGTGAGGAGGGCGTGCGGATCCGGATTGGCAATCATGCCAACTTCAACTTCAGTCCGTTCCCCACTCCCGTCGGCCAGATGATCGACAACGGGCAGGGTCCGCTGGAGCAGCATGAGTACTTCCTGAACATGCGGGGCGGGGTGCTCGTGGCTCGGATCGACGGGAAGGTGATCTGCGAGCCTTACGTGCCAACCCGTTTCGCCAGGAAGTTCGGGTGCCTTCAACGGATGCCGAAGAGGGTATTCACTACTGTCCGGGAGGAGACGAACCCTGGCGTCCTTCACCAGATGTGGCTGATGTTTGCCGCTTTCGGCTCTGGCGACGTCATCACTCTCCCTCCTACCGGAGTTGACGCAGGCTTGGCAACCGAGTACGCCGAACACTGGGCCATCGCGTACCCCGAGGGGCTTTTGCGGAAGCTAGTTCGGCGGCTCGAGGTTACCCGTGCGGAGACCGGGCGTCAAGGAAGGAGGCGAGGCGCCGCCACACGGGGGAGAACGGAGGCGCGCCAAACAGCGGAGCCGGCGCGGGCAGGGACTTCGGCGGCGGGTACATCGCAGGCTGCCGCTACGACCTCGGCGCCCAGAGAGGGGGCGCGTGTGGTGGTCGAAGAGCGGCCCGGAAAGCAGGTAAGGCGTCTGCTCGAACCCTCCCACGATGCAGTCTTCCCGGAGCTGTGGTCGGCCTGGATGACCCTGCGGCAGTCACTGGGGACCGACGTCATCTGGCGAAAGATACTTAGAGAAGGAATCGATCTGCCAGAGGTCGGGCGCCTCCAGATCGCCGGCAGGGTGGACTTCAACCGGCAGTATGCGTATCTGACGGCCATGGACGAGTACGCGCGCCAACGTGGTCAGCGTGCGGAGCCATCCCTTCTGGTGAAGGTGATGCTCGGTCTCGAGCCCGCTCCAGAACAGATGTCGCCGGGAGAAGATGACAGTAGCGACTCCGAGGAGGAGGAGGAAACGGGGGAGGATGAAGGCTCCGAGGGAAAGTCTCATCGGGGGAGCCCGCGGGAGAGCGGCAAGGCGGCCGGCTCTGACAACGTTGATGTCGCTGAGCTCCTCGAGGTCCGCTTCTATCCCTACTCAACCTGCTTCATCCATTCTCTTATGCAGCTTCTAACCCATTTCTCCACCTTTCTCAGGAGCACACGGATGCTGGTCAGGCGTCCTCAGCGGGAGTAAGAGAGGCGCCAGCGGGACAAGGCGGGGGCCAGACACCCATCATCGAACTGACAAGCGCGGAAGGGTCCCCTGCTGCAACTGTTCCTGCGGCGGTCGGGGCAGCGGAAGATGACGCTCCGAACTCCCGTAAGTCTCCCTACTTTACTGCTGGTGCTTGCCGTCGACGATCCGTGACTAACCATGGCATTCCCTGCGCAGTGATCTCAACACTGGAGGCTCATCGGGTTGCCGAACCCGGGCCATCCACGAGTGGACCGGTGGCAGACATGCCGCCTGCTCCGGAACAGACTTCCCAAACCGAGCCGGCCCCACCAACTGCTGATCAAGGGGCTACGGACGTCGGCGGTGCTGCCATCGGAGAGAGGTTGGGGGCTGACGAGGGTGTCAGCGCCGCTGGGGAGAGAGAAGAAGGTCGTCCGGATGTTGGGGAACCTATCCCTCGTGAGGACCTCCCAGGGGCGGACCCTGCAGCAGACCTGCTGGCTGCCTTCCCTGCCTACCGGCCTGCCGATCCCGAGGAGATGGACGACTCAGACACGGAGGCGGTCGAGGAGAGCCGGATAGCGCGCCGAAGGGGGTGGAAGTGCATCCAGCGCTTCCTCAAGCGAGACCCCTCAGAGTGACTGGGGCGCATGGGGTCACTCCAAACCTGGCTGCGCTTCCTGTGTGCCGGGGGAGCTGATGCTCAACGCCTCCATCTGACGGTCTGTGATTTCATGGCCGAGAAGATGCGCGAGAGCCGCCAGCGTGCCGACGTCGCACAAAGTCGTGACATGTCGGAGAGCACGTGGGCGCTCCTCGCGGCGGAGCAGGAAGTCCGGCGTCTCGAAGGGCAGGCGGCAGAGAAGGAGGCCTTCGTCGCAACATGCACCGAGCTTGTGGAGCAACTAGCAGCCCAGCTGGTTGACGCCCAAGTACAGCTGACGGAGGCGGGCAACCAGATTGTGACAATTCAAGTCGAGCGGGAGCGTGCACAGGCCAGAATCGACGAACTGTGTGCTGCGACCGCCGACGAGGAGAGGGCACGCAGAGAGCGAGAAGCAGCTCTGGAGGCCGCCAGCCAAAGGGTAGCGGCATTAGAAAGACTTATCCAGCACGCTAATCCCTAGGGGCTTTGTTTTTTGCCATTCCTAGAACATTTGCTTCCGCTACTCAATACTTGGATCCATTTGTATGAATCACCATATTTATCTGCATCTTTTAGCTTAACATGCCCAACCACAATTCGTTGTCTTGCGGGAGTGTTAACCAAGCATCAGGCATCCATAATTGGGCCTGGATTTCTGGAGAAAAGAGGGAGGTCATTCCTAGGAAAGGAGACCTCAGACCTAATCAATGTATCATCCCCCCAACTTGTTCCAACACACGAGCGGGACAGCGCTTGGGGCGTTTAGATTTTATCCGAACATAGGGAAATGAGAAAGGGTGAATCGCGTGTCCCGAATCCGGACATCCACAACGGTCGGCCTTCCAGGAAATGCCCAAGACGGTAGGCGGACAGTGGATCGACCATAACAACTGCAATAGACGGACCGAAAAAGGCCATCATTCATATTGTAGGAGGCGGACCACATGTCATCATGAATACCGCTTTGGGGTTCCTTCAGACACAAGGGTGGAAATCCAGATCAACAGGGCATGCGAAGCGTGGGGCGAAGTGACGATTTGTTCGGACAGAATCCAACGCTCTCAAAATTGCGCCACCGTGGGGAAAGCGTATTAGGCGGATGCACTAATCTGGCCGTGAGTCACCTCAATTCTCAGATAGCACCTCTCTGACGAGGAAACCGTCGCTTCCCATCCTTGCGATGGGGCATCCCGAGCTGAATCGGGGAGAATATCACAACTGCACCACTCTACACGAAGTCAGGCCAGACGGCCGGCGACGAGGAGGGGCGGGACTTAACGATCCCTGAGGCTGGACCCGAGTCGGAATGCCCGGGCGTTCCTACGTACTCCATCAGGCTGGAGATCAAGCCACACGTAGTTCTGAGAGTGCAGTTTAACGTCATGCAGGACGTAGGACCCCATTTGGGGAGATCTTAGTTTAGGGTCGTAGAGCTCAGACCATTGGGGTAGATCTTAGTTTAAGGTCTTAGAACTCGGACCATAAGGGCTAGATCATAGTTTAAGGTCTTAGAGCTCCGACCATAAGGAGAGATCTTAGTTTAAGGTCTTAGAGCTCGGACCATAAGGAGAGATCTTAGTTTATGGTCTTAGAGCTCGGACCATAAGGAGAGATCTTAGTTTAAGGTCTTAGAGCTCGGACCATAAGGAGAGATCTTAGTTTAAGGTCTTAGAGCTCGGACTATAAGGAGAGATCTTAGTTTAAGGTCTTAGAGCTCGGACCATAAGGAGAGATCTTAGTTTAAGGTCTTAGAGCTCGGACCATAAGGAGAGATCTTAGTTTAAGGTCTTAGAGCTCGGACCATAAGGAGAGATCTTAGTTTAAGGTCTTAGAGCTCGGACCATAAGGAGAGATCTTAGTTTAAGGTCTTAGAGCTCGGACCATAAGAAGAGATCTTAGTTTAAGGTCTTAGAGCTCGGACCATAAGGAGAGATCTTAGTTTAAGGTCTTAGAGCTCGGACCATAAGGAGAGATCTTAGTTTAAGGTCTTAGAGCTCGGACCATAAGGAGAGATCTTAGTTTAAGGTCTTAGAGCTCGGACCATAAGGAGAGATCTTAGTTTAAGGTCATAGAACTCGGACCATAAGGAGAGATCTTAGTTTAAGGTCTTAGAGCTCGGACCATAAGGAGAGATCTTAGTTTAAGGTCTTAGAGCTCGGACCATAAGGAGAGATCTTAGTTTAAGGTCTTAGAGCTCGGACCATAAGGAGAGATCTTAGTTTAAGGTCTTAGAGCTCGGACCATTAGGAGAGATCTTAGTTTAAGGTCTTAGATCTCGGACCATAAGGACCTCAAAGCATGCCACATCGTGGTCATATCCCCTGGATATGCGAAGATGCACTGAGGGATGGTGTCAAGAGTGTCGAGGTTTCGCCTGGCCGGAATGGGAGGTGGAAAATGTGAATCATGCGGCCATTCATTCAAGGACTGGGGGCACCGGCGTAACGATATGGGAGTACTGCCGACCGTGGCGGAAAAGCAGCATCAATATCGCACTAACCGTTGGTGGAATGAGGCAGCAAACGAGCATCGACCGCTCAATCGCAGGATTCATATCGATTTGCTGCCCGAGGCCATTGGGGGTACCGGCCCGAGTCGGTGGGAGAGCACTGAGGCATTGTGTCCGAACCGTTCACGGGGGCTCCACCCAGGGCGTAGACGATGGGTCCGAATGAAAGGGAGCACGAAGCCTGAAAAGCGGAGGAAACCTGACCAAGCGGATCCTGACCCTCCTGGAAATAAACCAGAGTACTCTTGACACCGGTGGACCACTGCAAGGGGTCGGGGAACACGCCTTGAGGGTGACCTGAAGGCGGCGGATTCCCCAGAGAAGGGGGGATCTCTAAGAGGTGGGGGGCTGGACCCGAAGTTTCAAACATCCGGGCGTTCCTACGTATCCCATAAGGATGGGAATCAAGCCGCACGTAGTTCGTGAAGCGCGGCGCAACACAATCGGGCAACAGCGCGGGGAGGAGTGCGGGTCTGACCCTCGCACACAGAAGGAGCGGCATTTGATATTTCTTGTTTGTCCTTAAAGATGAATGGTTTTTCTTTGTGCGGCGACACGCCTGTGATTGAGAAATCTCTGGCGTCGCTACAATAATCAATCCATGGAAGGCATTGATGAATGGCGTGGTTATTAACCAGTGCCCAACACGAGTGTCCCCCGAGGAGAACATCACGATGCAGTGCCGTTTCTCGTCGGGCGGCCAAGACGATCACAGTTTACGGTCGTGTGGTAGGACCAGACAACACAGTTTAAGGTCGTGTGATTCGGACCATGGAGGAATCCGCTTATTGCGGTACGACGGACACGGCGGAGGTGGGAATATACCCAGCCCTGCGGTCACGCACGATTCCCGGAGAAGAGTCTTGGGATAGGGATCTGCATATGTCCATCACCCGAGGGGCAGAGATGCCAGCCTCCAGATATACTGGGCCCAGAACGCGATTGTTCGGGCGACTCCCTCCTCCTTATGGGGACGAGGGTCCAGCTACGCATGGCCCTTAGGGAGGATATCCGCATATATCCCTGGTGCTCAGATCCTGGGAGCCTCGAACGACATCATTACCCTGGTTGGTCTGCCTAACGTGTAGAGGTGTACTAGAGGTCAGTATGAAGAGAGTGTCGAGATTCCACTACAACGCATAAAGGCGGAGTGTGATGAGGACTGCGCAATCCAATGTTCAGAGCCTGAAAGAGCTGACATGGCGATCAAGGACGTTGCTGACCATATTCGCAACACAACATCCGATCGCGTCAGCCTAAGACGGGGCAAGCAAACGAGCATCAACCGCTCAATCGCAGGATTCATATCGATTTGCGGCCCAGGACTCGCCGGTAAATCGACCCGGAGCGGTAGGAGAGCACTGAGGCACCGTACCCAAACCGCTAACGAGGATCCCTTTGAGTGAAGGCTCGAACAAGAGGAAGCGCGAGGCCTGACAAGCAACACAGGACTTGTCGGGATTGAATCTGACACTACGAGTCATAGACCGAAGTACCCAAAAACATGTTAACAGATCACCGAAAAGGGTCGGAGGACTCACCCTGAGAGCAACCAAAAGAGGGCAGATCCCCGTGATCAACCAAGAGACGGGGCTGGACCTGAAACACAAGCGTCCAGGCGGTCCTACGTATCCCATAAGGATGGGAATCAAGCCATACGTAGTTCTGGAGAGGCAGTTTAACGTCATGCAGGACGATGAGGGGTGTGAGGTAGTCCCACACACGGGGGAGGCGTACGGCGCGGCCAGTAGACCGACGTGAATGAGGACATAATCCCCCGCGCACGCGATACGCCACATACCCAGAGGCAACTGGACCAAGGGCCCGGGACGGGATGGAAATTCTCGAAGGATGGGGCTGGGCCTGAATCATGAATGTTCAGGCGGTCCTACGTATCCCATAAGGATGGGAATCAAGCCGCACGTAGTTCTTGAGGGGCAGTTTTACGTCATGCAGGACGAATGCTGAACAGTTTAACGTCTTGTAGCTCGGACGTAGTGCAGTTTAGCGTCATGCAGGACGAAGCACTTGGCAGTTTAACGTCTTGCAGCGCGGACGAGTGCTGAACAGTTTAACGTCTTGTAGCCTGGACGAATGCAGTTTAACGTCGTGCAGGATGTGGGCACACTCAGACAAAGTACTGCTTGAGGAACCTAGCGTTGGTGGGAGGAGTGACACGCTCACCATCCATAGTCGCTAGGGAGTACGCGCCATTGGGATAGACCTTGTGGACAACAAAAGGTCCCTCCCACTTGGGCTCCAACTTGGGCGGCTTCCTGCCGGGGATCATCGGCGCTCTTAGGGCTAGCACTAGATCACCCTGCAGGAAGGAGCGGAGGCGTACCTTCTTATTGAAAGCTCGAGCCATTATGCTTTGATGCCTCTCCAAGTTGTGCAAAGCGCGAAGTCTATTCTCATCCAGTGCTTCCAACTCGACTAGACGGGCTTCAGCAACTCTGTCCGGCGCTTGCTGGTCATAGACCGCAGTGCGCAAGGACGCACTACTGGAAAATTGCCCTATACCCACGGTTCAAAACCGTGGGTATAGCCCCCAAAACCGTGGGTATAGGCTATACCCACGGTTTTGGGAACCGCGGGCTGGAATGGCGTCGGGATAGGGGGGTCACCCTATACCCACGGTTTGGAGAAACCGTGGGGATAGGGTTTTGGCAGCATGGCAAGTGGGTGGCCACGCTGGCAATGCATTGACCCCACGGTTCTCAAACCGTGGGGATTTAATTTTCAAAAAATTGAGACCGCTGGGTTTTGAACCCAGGCCTCGCACAGCGCCGCCGGATATCACAACACCCTCATACCACCCGGGCCATGAATTCCATTCGTTATTAATACATATATCAGCGTATATATATTAATATAGATTATTTTATTTAAAAATGCAGCCGCGGTGATTCGAACCCGCGCTGTAACAGAGACCAGCGCACCGCCGCATCGAACCAACTGAGCTATATTTAATATCTGTAATTTACACTCATATCATTGTATATATATTAATATTGAGTATTTAATTTTAAAAAGAAGCTAGCGAGAATCGAACCCGAACTTGACTACAGATTCCCGACGGCGGTGCTGCATCTAACCAACCGAGCTACCGAAACTTTGGATAATTTTATTCGTATAAATCTATATATATTAATCATAGCCATGTTCCCGCCAATGTTTTTTTCATTGTCCCGCGTAATTTTGGTTCCCGCCTTATGGCGGCAAAGCTATACCCACGGTTCTCTAAAACCGTGGGTATAGGTCTTCCAAGAAAAAACCGCAATACCCACGGTTTTGAAGAACCGTGGGTATAGGTCATCCGAAAAAACTCTATACCCACGGTTTGTCCAAACCGTGGGTATAGGTCTTCAAAAAAAATCACCTATACCTACGGTTCTCCAGAACCGTGGGTATTGGTCTTCAAATATAATCTATACCCACGGTTTTGGACAAAACCGTGGGTATAGGGGACCTATACCCACGGTTTTTGAGAACCGTGGGTATAGGTCCCCATATTAACCCTATACCCACGGTTTTGGAAAACCGTGGGTATAGGGGTACCCTATACCCACGGTTTTGTGGAAAACCGTGGGTATAGGCCTGTTTTCCAGTAGTGACGGCAACTGGATCTCGATGGGCAGGACGGCCTAGCTCCATACACCAGGGAATAAGGGGTCATCTGGGTGGAATTGCGAGTCGTCGTCCGATAAGCCCAGAGGGCGTTGGGGAGCTTGTCCGGCCAACTCTTCTTGTTCTGACCAACCATCTTTTGCAGAATGTTAGAGAGGGTTTTGTTAAACGCCTCGATCTGTCCATTCGCCTGCGCATGATAGCGAGATGTATGGTTCGAGCGAATGTTATACTTGGCGTACAACTTCTTCAACTCGGCTACTCGGAAATTGGTTCCGTTATCCGTGAGGATAGCGTGAGGCACTCCAAATCGATAGATGATGTTGGAGGTCACGAAGTCAGCGATCGAACAGGATTTGACCTCTCTGAGCGGAATCGCCTCTGCCCATTTGGAGAAGAAGTCCATGGCGGTCAGAATGAACCGGCACTGGCGAGCTGTCGCCGGCGGGTAAGGTCCCACAACGTCCAGTCCCCAGACTGCAAAGGGCCAGGAATACCTTGTGGTATGGAGAGGCTCCGGCGGCCGATGCACAAAGTTCGCATTAACCTGGCACGCATGGAACCTCCTGGCATACTCGATGCAGTCATGGATCATAGAGGGCCAGAAGTATCCCAACCTCCGAATCTGGTGGGACAGCTTCGGCCCAGTCTGGTGGGCGCCACATGAACCAGCATGAACCTCTTGCATGACCCGTGGGATCTCAACTCCCTGAAGGCAACGGAGGAGAACACCATCAAATCCGCGTTTGTAGAGGATCTGCTCCAGGCCGGGACTGCTCTGGAGGACGAACTGCGATGCGCGGCGTCGAACTCGCTCGCGCTCGGCCTGATCCGATGGAAGAATTCCATGTTGGAGGTACTCAACCAAAGGCGTCCTCCAATCAGGGGCTGATCCGACTGTCATATCTGGGGTACTCGGGGCTCCGGGCATAGGGGCAACCGTGGTGAGATTACTTACCAACGGGCCGCGATCTTCTTCAGGGATAACGGGAGCGATGAGCCTGCGGCGCGTCACGCGGACGATCAGGTTGTTCTGTTCAGGCTCCGCAAGTGACGCAGCAAGGCTGGCCAAAGCATCTGCTCGACCGTTCTGCGACCGGGGAACATGGACAATTTCCGGCCGAGAAGGGAACCGGGCCATCAGAAGGAGGGTGCACTCCAATAATGGCACAAGTTCCGGCTTCCTGACAACGTAGTCGCCATTGATCTGCTTAATGACCAGCTCGGAGTCCCCTTTCACACACAGACGTGGCACGTCGATCTCGAGAGCCAACTCGAGGCTGGTGATGAGGGCATGGTATTCCGCCTCATTGTTGGTACAGCCCTCTGACAACAGGAAAGAGTATGGCAGCACGGCTTGCTCCGGGGTAATGAAGACGATGCCCAAGCCCACTCTGCTGAGCTTAGGATTATCGAGTCTTCTACCGGTGGGGCTCCGGGAGGCACCGTCAAAGTGCATCTGCCAGCATGGACCGGCTCGATCGACCGAGAGAATGGTCTCATCAGGAAAGCCTAGATCCAGCGGCTGATCCGCGGAGGTTGGGTGAGCAGCCAGAAAGTATGCCAATGCTTGCCCTTTGATGGCCTTCTGAGACACATACCTGATGTCGAACTGCTGGAGAATCACAGCCCACCGCGCTAGACGGCCAGTCAACATAGGCCGGCTCAGGATATATTTCAACGGGTCTACCCGAGAAACCAACTGTACCTCATGGTGCTGCAAGTAGTGCCGTAATTTCTGTACGGCAAATACGAGCGCCAGGCAGCTCTTCTCGATGGGGGAATACCTAACTTCCGCGTCGAGGAGCATGCGACTGAGGTAATAGAGGCTATTCTCCGTTCCCTCGTTGTTCTTCTGGGCGAGAAGGGCACCTAGGGACCGTTCCAGGGCGGTCACATAGAGGACTAGCGGCTTCCCGGATACAGGCGGCATCAGAACCGGAGGTTGAAGCAGGTACTGCTTGATTTCCTCAAAAGCGGTCTGACACTCTTTATCCCATACATAGGTGGCACCTTTCTTCATGAGCCGAGAAAAGGGCTTACACTTGCCAGCCAGATTCGCGATGAATCGGCGTATATAGGCTAAGTGGCCTTGGAACCCTTGCAGTTCCCGGACGGTACCTGGGGGAGGCATCTGGCTAATCGCCCTGATTTTCTCTGGGTCGATCTCAATACCCCGGTATCTTACCACAAATCCAAGGAACTTTCCGGAGGTGACCCCAAAGGCACACTTCAACGGGTTCATCTTCAGGCAGCGAGACCGGAGGAAGCTGAACACTTTCTCAAGATCTTTGAGATGGTCCTGACGCTGGCGCGATTTGACAACCAAGTCGTCGACGTAGCATTCCACCAGTGTGCCGAGGATTGGCTTGAATATGCGGTGCATCGCCCGTTGATAGGTGGCACCTGCATTCTTCAGGCCGAAGGGCATGACCCGGTAGAAAAAGGTACCTTGGGGGGCCCTGAAGGCAGTGAACTCCTCATCCTCAGGGGCCATCCGAATTTGGTTGTATCCGGAGTATCCATCCATGAAGGAGAGGGTTTGGAACCCTGCCGTGGCATCAATCAACAACTCTATCACTGGAAGGGGAAAATCATCCTTCGGGCAGTGGCGGTTGAGATCGCGGAAGTGGATGCAGACTCTAATCTGCCCGTTCTTCTTCCTGACCGGCACAATGTTGGTCAGCCATTTGGGGTACTGAACTTCCCTCACGAAGTTGGATTTGATAAGCTTGTCAACTTCGGCCTCAACCATGGCACCGTGGGACGGGTGCATCTTCCTGGGAGGCTGCTTGAACCCGCGATGGTTCGCCGGGAGACCAAGGCGGTGGACGGCTACCTGAGGATCTAGCCCCGGCATCTCGTCATAGCCCCAAGCGAACACATCACGGTGCTGCCTGAGAAAGTCCACGTACTGCTGCCGCTCCTCAGAGGGCATGGCGGCACTAACCAATGTGGGTCTTGGATCGGCCTCGGTTCCAAGGTTCACCTGTATTAACTCATCGACCGTGGCGGGGACGCCCTCCTCAAAGGCTGGGGGTGCGTCTTCCATATCCTCTCCGCTCGGGGAGGGATCGTCCACGGGAGAGACTGCGTTGGAAACTGCATTGGGGCTACCAGATCCTGCTGGGCCACTGGTGCTGGCGCGGGCGGTCGCGGCCATCTCATCAGGAGACTCGCGGACCGTCAAGACCATGGCGACGTCCAACCGGTGAATCGGGAGGACGTAAGCGTCATCCATACTTGCCCATGGATCGCTTGCAACAGCGACAGGCTCAACCTCACCTGCCAGGATCTGCTTATCCTTGCTCTTGTAATAGTCCGCGTCCAGATAGCGGGCTTCACATGAGGCAAAAGGAGAGGCATCTCCTTGAAGCACGCCTACTCGACCATTAAGGGAGTATTTGAGGCATTGGTGGTATGACGAGGGAACCGCCGCGTGAAGGTGAAGCCATGGCCTGCCCATCAATGCGTTATACGCAGTGTCCTGAGAGACTACCATGAATTCGGTGTTGGCAACCAAGTCACCGAACTGGGTCTTCAAACGTATCTTGCCGACCGGGGTTTGCTCGGTGCGGTCGTACCCCTGGATCCTGAGGTCGGAGGGAATCAAGTCATCCTCAGACAACCCCAATCTCCGGAGCGTCCGAGTTGGAATCAGGTTAATCCCGGACCCCGGGTCGACAAGACAGCGCCGGACTTCAAGGCCATTGAACTGGCCAGTGACATACAACGGACGGATATGTCCCTGTATAGGAGGGTCTTCATCCTTACCAGAGAACGAGATAACTTCCTGACATTCGGCGTCCTCGATCGTTTCGGCGTGAAAGGCCTCTGCAGCCGCAACCTCTGTCTCAAACTGGAGGGGGCTTTTCAGGGCTTCAGCGAGTGCCTCGCGCATCTCAGATGACATGCGCAGAGCCTCAAGGATGGAGAGCCTTGCTGGGATGTCGGCCAAGTGCTTCAGGACATCATACTTTTTGGCCAAGCGCGAGCCCCTGGTTGCAGGAGGTTGCTCTGCGGTTGGTGGCATGACGGGCCTTGCCGGTTGGATCGGCGGCCGACTGGTACTTGGCGCATCTCGCTGTTCACTGGTCGCAGTCCGGGAAATGGTCACCGTACTGGAGTCAGGAGGCCGGGATGGACCCGTGGTAGGGCAGAGCTGGTCGCGACGCGGCTGAGGCGGTTCTGCCTGGTCCCACACCACAAACAGTGGCGGAGGCGAATCCGTCATCCCCGGATGGGGGGGCTGCGCGCGCTGAGCTCAGTTTTGAGCCTGCTGCCTAGTCTCAGTGGCGTGCACGGCCTGGCTGGAGGTACCAACGGCTGTGCCCCGGCGACTCCTGTTTCTACGGTTCTTCCGACGGTAGCGACGACCGGGGACACTAGGGAGGTCCACCTGGTGTTCTTCAACGTCGGGAACCGAAAAGGGATTTACCAGCTCGACGGTATTAACCGAAGCGTACCCAACACCGTCATCGGACGAGTCATCCATCACCGGGCGGATCCGAGGAGGGACCCCCATCTCCGGGGGCATGAAATCGCCGAGAGTGTGGGATAGTGGCGGAACCGGCGGGGGCGCGCTCTTCCTTCTTGCGCTGCCGCCGTTTGCTCCTCATGGAAGAGGCAGGCTGGGACGACGATGCCGAAGCGGCACCCGCAGATTCTGGGGGCTCAGGCTGATTCAAGCGCGCACGGATGATTCCATGGGCACGAATGGTCGTCTTGCGGGCCATCCAGTTATTATACTTCTGGGATCCGCGGTCGGAGACCAGCTGCCATTCGTCCTCGTTGCCACTATCGTCATCTGATCCCACGAACACGCCCGCCACTTGTGCTGGAGCTGGGCCCAACCTGATTACATTGTTGTTAATCTGGTCTTGGAGCCAATCCTTAAACACGTAGCACCGCTGGATGGTGTGCCCCAGGGCCCGATGGTAGGGGCAGTAGCGGGGGTTATTCGTAAGATGTGCCTCCTCTGGCCTCCAACACTCAGGCAGTCGCACAATCCTCTGCTCCAGGGCGCTCCGGAAATAACCGGGGACCTGATCCTCGTGGAATGAGTAAGTCAGGTGTCGCGGGCCCCTGGGAGCGTGGTCTTGACGAGGGGATGGAGGGGCCGGCCGAGGAGGTGGACCCTGATTATCTTGCCTGGGTTGTGGCAGTACATTACGCGGAGGGGCCGGCCGGTTCTGGGGCTGCCGCTGCTGGGCCGGGAACTGAGCCCGTGGAGGCGGATTCCTGTGAGGCTGTGGAGCTGGCCTCACCGGCAACAGCTCCAATGGCCTGGGGGCCTCTATCTGGGCGACAGCAGCGGGCTCAGCCCTGCTGACTCTCCTTGCAGGAATCATTGGAGGCAGCGGGTGTGCCTGGCTGGCCTGTTGCAGGGCTTCCTCAAGACGTTGAGCTTTGTCTGAGAAGTCCCTGAACCCTCCGGGGCAATTTTGAGTGATCAGGGAAGGGACCAGCTCGGTCTTGACGTTCCCGACGCACATTGTCAGCAACTGCTCCTGAGTCAATGGCATGTCAAGGGAATACGTGAGACCCTTCCATCGGGCGACGAAGTCCACGACTCGCTCATCAGGCCTCTGCTTGCACTTGAAGAGGTCTGCGATACTTGTCTTCCAGGTTGTGGAACTGAACTGGTAGAGGAACTGTCTACGGAGGTCCTCCCAGCTGGTTACCGACCCGACGGGGAGCTGGCTGTACCAGACAAATGCTGGCCCTTCCAGTGTCTGAACAAAGCAGCGAAGCTTAGCGGCCTCCTGCTGCGCCGGAGTCCCCAACATAGGCCCGCACCTCGAGTTGAAGTGGGCTAAATGCTGTGGCGGATCTCCAGTTCCGTTGAAGGGGGCGAAAGTGGGATTCCCAAATCCCGGGGGCACCGGCATGTCATCCACCCATGCTGGGTAGGGCTTGCCGTCCGGTGGGATCGCCACCTGCCGAGTCTCCAAGGCTTCCAAGCGGGCAATGAGTGCCGCCATCGGATCGTCCGGACATGGGTTCCAGTCCTGGGGAGGATCTCTAACCACGAGCGCGTTACATGGCCCTTCAATCGGGTCGTTGACCGGATCGTCGAACTCGGCAGCTCGTGGGATGGCGGGCGGAGCGGCCCTTGGGGCAGGGGGAGGAATCCGAGCGGGATCTCTCAGGTAGTCACGCCGCTCGGGAGGGTGTGGCGAAACATACCGCGCCCTCTTGCCATAGGCAATGGCCTCTCTCCTGTCGGCGAACACGGCGTAATCACGGTTGCCCGGGAGAGTCTCATCGAGGAGCGGTTGTTCCGGTCCCTGCTGTCCTGGCCTGGGATCACCGTAGTCAGGCCGCCGTTCTGCAGCGCGCTCGGCGAGGAGCTGGTCAACCAGCTTCTTCTGTTCGGCGAGCTGCTGACGTAGCGTAGCCTTCTCGGGATCCTCCTCTGCCCTCTGCATGGAGGCACATGGGTCGGCGGGCTTTATAGCCTCGCTGTGCTCTTTTCCTTTGCTGACGTTTCGGCTCAACGTCAGTGCTTCAGTGGGTGCGGGGAGCCCCAGGAGGTTCCTTTGATGACGAGTAACTCTCACCGATGGATCTGACGACGGCTTGTCTTCGGGGGGGGGGGGGGGGGAAGCCCCCATCGAGAAGTTCCAAGTCGTTCCCCTCTCCCGACAGGTCAGCCATATTGACTGTTTCTGTCCCTGGGGATATACCCTCAGGGCCACCCAGCGAATCGGGCTGTCGGCGAATCACACTGAAGCGTAGGGCAGCGCACTGCCCCCATCCACGGATATACACGTGGGGAGTGGCTTCCTCGATAACTTTGCGGAGTACTTGAAAACACTCAACGCATCGTTGTTGGAGGGCCTCGTGGTGCTCAAATGACCCGGGGTGCCGAACCGCGGGGAGCATGGCCAGGTCAATTTGATGGCACTGCTCACCAATCTCCTCCAGGTGCGATTGACTCCCGGGGTATGGCATTTGTAGGCGGCGAAGACAGGAGCGAGTCTCCCGGAGAGTTCGGCGGAAGCATTCGAACTCATCCGGGGTGAGCGATTCGGGTGCATCAAAGCCCGGTCCTGCGACTGGCCAAAACTTCTCAGGGAAGTGGCCCTCTGCAAGGATGGTCCAGAAGCTCCACGACTCAAACTCGGGACCCAGATCTCCTTGGTCCTCTTCCATGGCTGGGAACGGACGGGGAACTGGTAGTGGTGCCGAGGCGGGCCGCCGGGCTGGCCGGCGGTGAATACGGCGAGCAGGCCGATTGGCCTCCATATCCCGGGCCGCCCTCTGAGGGTGGCGGTGCCCTGGCTACCACATCACGATAGGACGGGCCGGCGAGCGAACATCCTGTCGTAGCATCGGTGCTCTCCGAGGGTGCACCAGATCGTGGTTCGACCGTCGATCCCCAGAAAAAGACTCCGGCTTCTCCGATCGAGACGGAAGGCACTTCCGGAGAGCCGGTACCAACCGCAAGCTTGATCCTTGGGGGTCTACCAGGCCCTCTTTACTCCGGATATACCTTCGGAGAGAAGCGGGGATCACATCGATCTCGCTCTCGGGGAGCACGAGGCTGACGTGCCGCATTCCTACCCCTGCCCTTGACTGGCGGGATTGGGGAAAGGGCTCTGTCGCCGAATCGTACTCCGCCTCTAAATCAGAGAAGCGAACCGGTCGGATCTCTGTCCGGAATTCCGTAACATTCTTCCCTCAGCGTCGACGCCTTGCCTTCCTGCCCCTGGGTGGTTCTTCGGGGCAGGGCTGATCTCTGTCCTGGCGTCCTCCGGCCGCACTGGTGCTGGGGCCAAGAGGACTGGGAACCAAGGTGCGAGGGGCACCGGGACAGATATCAAAGGGGACGCGGGGAGAGATGATTCCGGGCAGGCCTCCGGGCCGGGATCGGAAGGTGGGATGACCCATGCCTCCTGGATCGGCCACACAGAGTAGATCCTGCCGGTGAATAGCGCTACCGCGAGGTGGTCCGCGGTGGCTACTGCCAGTGCCAGCAACCGGGAGAGTCGACCCAACCTGCCTTTGGGGCGGTCGGGGCCTCGATCCTGGTCGGGCATAGGAGTTCCCCTGCTCAGGATGCGCAGAGGCCTGGCGACTGGAGCCAGCAGTGGCTTGGGCCAATGCGGCCGCTGTTGCTAGAGCCCCAAGGTGGGCATCCTCTTCCGCTAGTGCCCGACGTTGGCGTCGAGACAGATGAGTCGGGATGAGCGGCGCGGGCAGGTGGAGAGCCCGCTCTTCGACTGGAGAGGCCTGGCGGCGGAGTCGCCGTGGCCTGGCGGGAGTCCTTACCGTAGATCCCTGGAGCGAATCCCGGATAGGGTGATCCCGGGCATCTTCCACCTCATCCGCATAGGGAAGGGAACTGTCAGAGCGCTCCGGGGATAAACTCCCGAAGCGATTGGACGTTGAGGTAGGCAGCGGTGCCTCCCTGCGCGGCCCTCGGAGGCGGCGGTGGTGGCGAGGCGCAGCCTCCTCAAGGTCTAGGCGAGCCATTTCCCTAGTGGGGATGACTCCCTCTTCCTCGTATCTCCGCACCAGGGTGTTGATCACCCTTCTCTGGATGACCTCCGAGGGGGAGAGAGGGCGTGGTCGTCCCGCAATTGCGGCTGCTGGGACGGCTGTGGAACGGGCGGGACCGCGCGGAGTAGCCGCGTCGGTGTTTCCCCTACCCCTGCGCCAGTGGGCGGGTGGCGATCGGGCACTAGATCGGGCGACCTGATTTCTGAAAGCAGGGGGAAGAACCCATTAACACTGACAGGAAAAAGGAATCGACAACCGACCATTAGCGCCACGACGCCTTCCTTGGGGGGAACCCAGGCCCTCGACGTTGCGAGACGGAGTGCCCGATGTCCCTTCCCCAGCCCCTGGCGGGTAAGACTGAATGCTTGGCCGGGCAACATGCCGATCTTCCAACACCTCTGAAAGCCATCGGTCCTCATATTGAGGAGAAGAGATTCACGTCGGGTTCACCATTTTTCTGTTTCGGTGCGGATGTGCGTCGGGTTACGCTGTTCCGCCAGGACACGTTCGCGTGTGCACCCGTCAACCCGAGAGGATGGGCGCGCGGCTTGTGGTCCCGTAGTCCCGCTTTCCAAGGGCGGGCGGCATTCGTCCCTTATTCAGGGGCGTCTGCTCCTTGATCGAAACCGGGATGATGGGATGTCGGCTCCTCCTTCCTTGGACGTCTCCTCGGAACTCGTCGCCTAATCCGGGTCTCCCTCATAGACTTAAGAATGCTCGTGAATCTCGTTCCCGGCGCCATATCTTCATGGACACCGGTTAATTACGCTGATTCCGCCCGGACGCTCCAAGGAGTCTGGGCGGGGCAGCAACCTGCAGTGAGAAGGCCGGGTGGCTCCGAGTGCTGGGGGCGTGTCGTAACACTGCGGCTCTGCATGTCTGTCTTCCGTCCCTAATAGGGCTTCTCGAAGGCATGATGGCCTGAGGCATCCCGTACTGGGTGCGGGGAACTGTGTCACCTGAGGTTTTCCTCAGCTTCCCATGTTTAACACGGGGTATGCCGCGAGTTTAACGTCCAGCGGGGACGACATCGGACCGATCAACACGAAAAGTGGATCAGATGACAGAACCCCTTGCGGGGAACCTCCGACGCTGGGGCCAGCACATGGGCGGCTTCCCAAGTAACGTGGAGTGGAGTGAAGTGGCATGACCCCACCGGGATGTGGCGGCCCGGGTAAGGATCAGGATGGATGACGGAGTGAAGAGCATGGACCCCGTAGGGGCTTCCTACGTACCGCGCGTTAGCACGGATCAAAGTCAACGTAGTTCGGGTATACAGTTTAACGTCATGCTGGACGTCGGCAAGACGACTCACGAAGAGGTCTAGGCCGCCGGGCGGAGGATTGAACCGAACCACCTCGCACAGAGGGGGATGGAACGGCCGGGTGGATCACAGTTTCACGTCATGCTGGACGATAAAAGGAGAAATGAAAAAAGGGGCTGTGGGGAGGCACAGTGGAGATACACACGGGCAGTCTCCCACAGGGGCGGATTCATAGGTGAATCGACGCAAGCGTGAACCCTGGAGGGGTCCACTGATGGACGAACCGACGTAAATACGACCGGGACGACCAGGTGGTGGGCTTGGACCTCAGGGAGGCTTCCTACGTACCCTGTTTAGAAGACAGGGATCAAAGTCCACGTAGTTCATTCTGTCAGGACTTACGCACTTGAGGCAGCCCGGATGCGGCAAAACTCAGTTGGAAGGGACTTGGACCGAAAGTAGGAGACACCTCGATCCCAGTCACACCCTCTACTGGCTTCGGCGGTGGGGGAGCGCAATGGAGATACACATGTGCAGCCCCCCACAAGAAACTAGGGGTTTGTAATACCCTGCCCCCGTAGGGAAAAGCCACTCCCATTAAATCGTCCCAAAAGCGGGACAATCCCGACATCCCTGCAGAGACGAGCGGGTGGGGGCCACATCCAAACCGGGGGGGGACCCTGCGTGCGGAGCACGGGATCAGGTTGCGGACGGTTTAACGTCTTGCCGGACGAAGTACAGTTTAACGTCGTGTGTTGAGGACGAAGCGGACGGTTTAACGTCTTGCCGGACGAAGCACAGTTTAACGTCGTGTGTTGAGGATGAAACACTTGGCAGTTTAACGTCTTGTAGCGCGGACGACGGGGGCTAGGCAGTTTAGCGTCGTGCAGCTTGGACGAATGTGCAGTTTAACGTCATGCTGGACGTATGGGCAGTTTAACGTCATGCGGGACGAATGCGCAGTTTAACGTCACGCGGGACGTATATGCAGTTTAACGTCATGCTGGACATATGGGCAGTTTAACGTCGTGCGGGACGAATGCGCAGTTTAACGTCATGCCGGACATACATGCAGTTTAACGTCATGCTGGACATAGGTCCGTGTCACTTCGCGCAAGCCTGGAGGGCCGCACGGAAAGACAACGCACGGTGCGGGCACCCAGGATGAAGATCATCGGGCGCCACGCAGGCGGGTACCCTCAGGGGGTCAAGGGAGGCGACCCTGGCGGATTGCGCGCAAAAGAGGAGCTTTGCGCGCAAAACCGCGGGTCGGCGCGCAAAATGGCGGGCTGGCGCGCAATTGGGCCAGCGCTTCGCGCGCGGATGATTGGGATTGCGCGCACCGGGCTTCGGGTAGCATGCGGGGGCAACGGCTCATTCTCTAACGAATGGCCACTTTGAAAATGGGGGGTGCGCGCAGTCAGGCTGGATTGCGCGCACCCGGGGGGCAATTGCGCACAAGAGGCTTCTTTTGCGCGCAAAGGCCTTCGGGTTAAGGATTATTCAAAGGAAAGGAGCCAAGGGGATTGCGCGCGAAGGCGAACCCCAAGGCTCTATTGCGCGAAAGAAAGGAGGTTACCTGATGATCGGCATTGCGCGCGGAAGGGGTTGGATTGCGCGAACGAGCGATGCTTCGGATTCTGGCAACCTTCAAAACGTCGGGGGTCGCCTTATATTTATAGGCAACCCCGGGCGCGGAATCCGGTCTCGGGCGCGGAATTCCCTTTGCGGGCGCGGAATCAGGACCCGGTGCGCAAGGGAGCCGCGCAGGCCACGGGCGCGAAAAATAGCGCGCCGGCCAGCGCATTGCGCGCATCCCGGGAGGATTGCGCGCCACGACTCAACTTTGCGTGCGGTCCTCTGAAATTTCGCGCAAGTCTTCCGGGCCCTCCGGAACGTGCCTCTGACTCCAAATATCACTTCGCTTTCCGCATCCGGAGCTTCGTTTGGGAACAACGGACTTTTCCGGCGTCTAAAAAAGCCCCCCCTCGGAATCTGATTGGCGAGAGGTCGCAACGATCGGGTTCCGAGGGAGACGCCGGAATGCCGATGTCCTGGGCGGCGCGGGACTTAGGCGTGCAGAAAGGGGCGCCGGGCGCGAAATTCGCCGCTGCGGTCGCGCAAAGCGCTTTCCGCGCAGCGCGGACCCCGGCCTCGCCTATAAATAGGGGCCCTGGGTCCCGCGTTCCGTACTCAGGCCTTCCGCGCGATAAGCTCCAACGCTCTCGTGCGCGAAATTGCCTTTTCCGGCGCGAAATTCGCCCGATCGGCGCGCAAAACCATCCGGAATTCGCCTGTCTTTGCGCGAAAACCCGGAACTTTGCGCGACATTCTTCCCAATTGCGTGCCGTCCACTTGGATTGCGCGCCACCCTTCAAACTTCTCTACCAGCCTCGTCCGATCCCGCACGCTTCATCCCTTAACCCGCACGACTCCCGAAACTTCTTAGATGGCCGCGCACAGAGGAAATGAGGGGGATGCCGCCACTCGCAGGGCTGAGATGGCGACGAACGAGGAGGTTTACGGAGCCAAGGAGATTGTTTCCAACAATCAATACTTGTTCGACTTACTAACGTCGGCCCAAAAGACATATCCGCTGTCGGACAACCTGCCGCTCTGGAACTTCGGCATCCTAGATGAGGTCCCGGTGCCAGGGTTCGAGATTGATGCGCCGCGGACCTGGGTGACCCGGGAGGACGAGCTTCTCCGCTATAACATCACCAACAATGGGCATCCTGCCAGGGAGACTAGACACTTGGACGTCTATGTCCTGAACCCGAGGACGCGAACCATTGACGGGGGTGAGCCTACTGCGGAGAATTCTCCAGCCCTCTACTCGAGCATATATCGCCAGAGCATCACGGACGACACCAAGGGTTGGCTGAAGGACTGGGACTTGCGGTCTGGGGGCAATTTCACCAGCGAGTGGGCCTGGGCGTTCTGGGTACGCCACACTTGCGATCACTTCGTAGAGGAGCTGCGGTACATCGGCCTGTTCGAGGCGGTGTGGACGTCGCAGTTCCATTTCTACCAGCAGTCCGAGCTCGGGCCGGACATTCTCCCAAAAAGGAATGTAAGGTTAGGGATTGTTGTCACACTTTTCCTTCCAGGAGGAATACACATTTTTCACCACTTATTTATTTGGTGTATTGTATCTTCTACCCATTTTGATATATTATATCATGAAATATTTTATCTTCATTGTTTTAAATACATAAAATTAATTTTATTCCATCATTAGTATTATAATTAAATTTTTAAAAATTTGAATGGGATACATCAGAATGTTTGACAATGATTTTGTCAAGATTATTTTTAATAATATTTCCGCTGATTATGAAATCCATTATTGATGTGCCCCTAATATTTTAAGTTTTTTGTAAATAATTCCATTTGGAAATATAATACCATGAATAATTCATTCTTCCCCATTTATTGAGTTTTAATTTTAATAATTTTTACTTAGGCGATTTGAGTTAAAATTTACCAAGTCAAGAACAATTTCATAACCCACTTTCTTTTAATTGGTTTATATTAATTCTTAATTATTGTTAACATTATAATAAAAAGAATTTAATACCTATTCTCCATATATTTTTTGTTTCCTATTTTTTACTTGGATTTATGTTTTACACCAAAAATAAATTTATTTATTGATTCTAAAATAAACATAACAGCCTTTTGAACAATTTACTTCACAATCTCAATTTGTTCATAATTGTTTACACTAGAATTTCTATAGGTTGTAATTATTGAAAAATTGTTTAGCAATACAATTAATTTTATTCTCCCCAGATATTCATGACCTTTTCCAAATTACAGTACCATTTTACACTATTTTGTATTAAAAATATTTTATTCTTTTTTTAAGAAAACACGACTTTATTTCTCATTTTATTTAGAGAACATGTTTTCTTCTAAAAAATTGTTTTATAAAAAGGTTTTAAAATATGATTCAACATTTCCAAAATTATTTATTGAAGTCATTTTTAAAATTTACTTCCTTTAACCTATTTTCAATGGAATATTCTTGTCTATTTTCAAACAGGGCACATTTTCAACCTTATTACCATAAAACTGGAATATTATTTTTTCCACATACTACAAGAAAGAATTTATCTTATGTCATTTAATTGGAGCTTCATTTTCATTTTTAAATTTTAATTTTTTTGATGAATATGTTTTCGAAAGTGATTTTCAATGAAACTGGTTTTCAAAATAAGTGGAACTTTTCTTCAAATGTTATTTTGATGTACTTATTCTATTTAATTAATAACAACCAAATTTTATTTATAATCCCCTGGGATATATTGTATTGATACCATCCTTATTATTCTGATTATTTTTTTATGATTTATTTGTCCTTGGTTAGTATTGATAAAGACATACTTGATTACTTTTATCCCCCAAGAAATATTAAATTTTATATGATCAATAAACATTGAATTTTCAATAATTATCCATATCATTTGTAATTTATATGTTCATTACCTAAACTATATACCATTTTTCATGAAGAGTATACATTGAATGATATATTATCATTTGGGGTCATATTGATAAATCTATATCCTATATTTAATATGAATATTTGATAAGGAATGATGTTTATTTGATATGAAGAATTCTTGGGACATGAATTAAATAGGTTGGGGTTATTTATGTCAAGCCCTATTGGTTGGGGACATGTTAATGCATTCCCCATGATGAAGCGAGAGTCTCATGAGATGAAATCCATTAGAAGAAAACCCGTTGAGTTTTTTTCCCTAATCAGATTAGTTTAAACATTCTTGTGAATGGTCTTGATGGTAATGATTCCATATACATAAGAATGACAGTGTCCTATAATTATACATCTCCCTTCTATATATTCAATTAATATTTATCCAGAATATTATTCATCAACATACCTATAGATTCATTTCACTATAATTTCATTGAATAAATGGAATCTTTTTTTAGTTTCATACCATTCCATACTAATTTTTCAATGTCAAGTTATTTGAATGGAATATGATTTCAAGTATTTATCTTCAATAATGATTATACACATACTTCAGAGTTTATCGATATCATGGAATATGTGTTCAGTTATTTACCATTCAATTTTATTTTTATTATTAATTCATTATTAATTCCACTATACTTTAGCCTTATTGAGCAATTGAGATTGCCCTTAATATGTTTCCTATCTCTTGGATTCCCAGAACTGTACTATGAATGATATGGAAGGATACACTATATAAAATAATATTATTATTCTTGAAAGATAAAAATAATGTTGTAATTAGTATATTAATTTATAATACAAGACTCGTATATATATCAAGTTTATCAAGACTACGAAAATGGTTGCGTGTTTCATATATTTTTTAGTGTATATTTTACAAATGTAATGGTATAATTACACCAACTCTAGAATATATGGTGTCAGGTCATTATGGTTGGTATTAGAGAAGGTTTATTAGCATCCTTCAGAAATATATTAAAAAAACATATATTAGAGTACATAACCCTAAGATATAATTTGAGGAAAAGTATATAAAAACATAATTAATTTTTTAAGGTATCGATTATGTGGGTCTTCCTAGGAATACATCTGTGTCTATATACTACAGGTGGAAATTGTAATGGAATAATTATACTTAGGGGTACCAACTCTAATAAGGTGCCTTAGGCATGAAATGGGGTCACATGGTGCATGATAAGGGGGCCATACTACAAACATGGTTTGACACTCTTGAGGGATATTCGTAGCACAATTCACATTTTCATTACAAACCAATATGATGGATTTTAATAGATAATGAAAATGAAAGACATGGGATGAACATGTGGTGTCTTGTATTGAAAATAATTTTCCTATTTTTATACATCCTAAAAATGATACATTCTTTTCTAATATGATAATTTATTCTCACAATATTGTTTTTTGTTTTTTGGAAATTCCCTCATCTATAGGATAATCTCTGGACCAACAAAGGACCTCTGTGGAAATAAAACGGATGATGTAATAATGTATTGAGGTTTAATTGAAACCCATAGTTGAAAAGATATTTTGTTATTAACATTATTTCAAATAATTCCATCATATTTATCTTGTAAATTATATCAATGTGGTTTTAGGAATGTAAATATTATCTATTGGGTGACAACCCATCATTCTCAGAAAGGCCATGGGACATGAATCTGTGACTAAAGGATGATTAATATTTCATGTCTACCACAGGCCTACGTGATGTCCTTGTTAAATTGACCATGGACTTAGTTAAAAAATGATGAATAAATAGTAATGTTGAATAAGTTGAGTTAAATTATAGGATAATAGATTAACATATTAAAAATATCAACATTGTAGAATAGTTATAGAAAAATAGTTATACATGTCACTCTATTATATTCTTTAAGATATATTAAATATATATTTTAGTGCTTCTGACATCAATATCAATTTTTGGATATCCATTTCTTGATGTAATGGATGAATTGTAAATTGATCAATGAACATCGAAATTGTGAAATTATGTCTATAGAAATATATTAAGTAATTATGTTTTCTTAAATTCTTATGAAGTAAAATAATTACACAACATTATAAAAATTTTCAATTTTTTATCCTAATACCATACTTTTTGTTGTTCAGAGGGTCTTCTAAATTATCAAAGATTTATCGATTTCAGTCCATCAATATTCCATCAATTGTTCAATTGTTTTAGATTTATAACCTCAATAACTACCTATAAATATTTATAATTTTCCTCCCTTTTTTATCTACATATTTAACTAATGTTTTACTACTTAGATACCAAGTTATACATTAGTTCCTATGCGATTTTTTCTTCCCATTATCTCTTTTATAGAGGATATTTTATGAACCCTTCTCATCATTTTTGATTTTAGCACATAAAATATCTGTCAATATATTAATATGATTGTGTTAAAATTGTAAGTACACAATTTAATTAAGGTGGGTTTATTGTAACACCCTGTGATTCTCATGTAAGAACATTCTATTTGATAGCATGTATGAAATAAAAAACCTGTGTGTAAGGTAATATAATATTTCAAGACATTACAACCTATTTATTTTTATATATAAATTCAATCAATGGTATAGCTTTCCATAAATGTGATAATAATTTATCATGTGTTACCCAAAACAATATTTTTATCAAATGGCTCGTGATACAAGAAAGATAGAGATTTACCAAATGATGATATAATATTAAAACAATTAATATTAGAAAAAAATTGGGTACAACCGTGAAAGCGGAACACGACGCAAATAAGAAATTATAGATAAATCGCTATCCCGAGGACTTGACCCTACGAATACGCCCCAAACCCCTCCCCACCCTTACCACCCCACCCGAACATGGGGGGAAAATATTAATATTATAAACCTTGCATATAAATTAGAGGTTGTGACTAGTATTAACAAAATTATGAAAATATACGGTTTAGGAAAATATAATATTAATTTAGAGGTTATCAATCAATTATAAATTAATATAAAGACAAGTGGAATCTAAAAAAATATTTTTTATGCTCACAAAGGTGTTGTATCATAATATATTAAATTAATTTTTATTAGAGAATGATGTTATTTTAAAATATATGTCATATATATCCAATAAAATATTCTTTATATCGATCCAATAGATTTTATATGTATAATATGGGAAGAAACATAATTTTATGCATTAACCCAATCTTTTTGCAATGGTATTTTTACCGCCTTTTGTGAATGACTGATATAAAATCAAATTTTTTTCACTTTTATAAATTTTTTATTTAATTAAAAATTAATTTTTGAAATTAAATTAGAAAAAAAAATTCAGGGTTAATTTTTTGTATTTTTTTGTGGAGATCTATTTATTTATGAAAAGTGAAAAATACTGTATTTAAATCAAAAGGTTTTTTAAACCTAATTTATTTATAAGGTTATATTATAATTTTTAATGGTTTTTAATATTATCTATATGAATTTAAATTTATTACTCCATTTTATGTCATCTTAAACAACATCACATTTAAATTGGATTTCAAAACATTGCAAACATTTGAACGTTTTCAATTTAAAAACATACATTGTCATCTCGCCTACGAGATTAATTTTAAATTAATTTCTTCCACTTCTATGAATAAAAGTTCAGAAAATGGATTCCATATTGGGAATTATAATTTTTATAATTATTAATATTTTTAACATAGTTTTTTAATAAAATGTTAGTGAAATTAAATAAAATTAATCACAATGATTAAGAGGAAAATTAGCATAAAAAGGGACTAAACCTCAAACATAAGAGGAAAAATGGCCTAGAAAGTGTTCTAAAATTCCTTAGATGGACATATTTCAACAATATAAAACATTTTATTGAAGGTGGACTATAATTGGAGCAATGTTACATTTAAAAACGTGTTTTTAATTCACTTTTAAAAAACTTTTCAAGAGTGTCAGTCCACCTCCACTATAGAATCCCACTCAACCCTCCCACTTCCTCACACCTCTGAAACCACTTTTGATCAAAATATATCCACCTAGATATCTTCTAAATATACCTAGAATCATATTTTAAGCCACAATGTGGTCATAAATCCTTTCATGGAAGCTATTTTGTGAAAATAAATAGGATTTACTCGATTAAGAGTAACATCCTTCCTCGAGATATTTAGTTTTATTTCATTCTCCATTATGTATATTTTTATTATTAAATTTTTTGGTGAAATAAAATAATCTTAATATACTAAGATTTATTTATGTTAATTTGTAGACATAAATTTTCATACAATTCAACAAGGTGGGTAACGAACTAACAATTTATGTGTTTGGTGAACTACTGCCTCCCAAATCGAAGTTGTTCGTTTTTCCTTTACCACCTATAATTGGTGGAAATTATGATAGAAAATATATATATATATTTTATATATGTGATTTATTATTTCATTTTTTTATTTAATTATTTTATAACACATATTTTTATGCACTTTATTTTGTGGGAATATGATAACATCATTTTGGGTAGTGTAGACTACCGCCCCCTCGAAGTGATGTGGTTTATTTACACTATACATGGATTGTTTAAAGGATGGGTTTAATTAACTTATGTAACATATAAGAGATATATATAATAATTTAATGATAAAATACATATATATAATTATATTTTAATTCTTGTAATATAACTATGAAAAGAAAATAACGTTCATGGGTATGTACAACCTACCATCTCCAGGAATATTGCATTCTATTTCTTATCTCTAGATATTATATATTATAATTTTTAAATATATATAATTTATATATATGATAATTAAATCATGTTTAAAATCCTATATGTGATTAAATCCTGATCTAAGTAAGAAGAATAATAAGTAACAAGTAAAAACATTATCGAATGACTAGAAAATTAATTCCCAAAATAGTGAAAATAATATAATATTATTCATAAACTGGTAATAAGATGAAATAAGAAGATAATATATGATGTTATAAATATTATTATGGTTATGGAATTAGTTAGTGAATTTTTTAAAACTAATATTTAGGATGTTAAAGGACATTCACCCAAAAATTAATCATAATGTAAGGAATTCTTGTCTCACTTTTCATTCTATGAGGTATACATCATTTTCAGCAATTACATATTTTGTGTGGAGTATTTCCTTAACTATATGATATATTATTTAATTAATTCTTTTAACATTATAGTAATTCATACTATCATTTAATTTTATTATTTTATGTGACCTATTATTCAAATGTTTCAAAATGTTTTGGGACACTTTGGAATGATTAATTATTATTTTCCACCAGTCAAAATTTAATTATATTTCTGTTATTTAAGACATAACTTATTGTTGTGATCCTAATTTATTATATATTTTGTACGTAAATACAATTTCACTTAAAATATTATGATTAATCCATTCTTAATTACATTTTTATTTTCAATTTGAATTATTTCATCTACGGGGATATGAGTTAAAAGTTAACAAGTGGGAAAAAAAATTTAGAAACCAATTTAAATTCATTGCCTTATATTATTTTCTTATTATCATTAATATACAAATATTATTAATTTATTTAATTTTCATTAAAAACTATATTATTTCTGCTTTCTTATGTGAATTTATGTTTGACACAAAAAATCAATTTATTGATTGATTCTCACATCAATGTTTTGGTCATTTCAGGGGTTTAATTAAAAATCTCAATTTTTTCAGGATTTTTTAGAGATGGATTTCCATTAGGGGAAATTATTTGATTATTTTTAGATAAAAAATTTATTTTTATTATCCTATAAATATTAATTATTTTTTTCTTGTAATGGTCCTATTTTCAACCAATTGGTAATCAGAATGTTTTTGAATATGTTTTTAGGAACACCCGTCTTATTTTCTAATTTTCATTAGAAAAACTATTTTCTTCTAAAAAATTAGTTTTAAAATGATAAAAAAATTATTTAACCATTCCAAAATTAGTTTTTAAATACATTTTTCCCCTTTTTGTCCCTTAAAAATGATTTCAAGTGAATATTCTTGTGTCTTTCCTAACATGGCTCTATTTAAGCCATTTTTTATTTCAAAAGGGTAGTTGTATTTTCCTCGCAAGACAAGGATGGTTTTATCCACCCTCATTAAATTGATTCTTCATTTTAATTTTTAATAGTTTACTTTTTAAATAAATTATTTCAAAAAGTACTGTTCAAATAAATGGTTTTTCAAAACCAAATGACATTTTTCTCATGAATACTATTAATGTTCTTCAACAATTTCATCAATAAAAAATTGCTTTATTTATAATCTAATTGGGATGTGTTATACTGGTACCAATTTTATTCTTCTTCTAGATGGATTTTGATTGATTTGGTTGATGATAGTGTTGAAATTTACATCCTTTATTTCTTTTAGTCCACTTTAAATATTAAATTTACAATGATCAGTGAACATTGAATTTGCCCTTATTATCCATACCATTTATCATGGATATGTTCATTGCTTAAACTATATACCATTTTTCATATAATTTTTACTCTGAATGATATTTGATTTTTTGGGTAATACTGATAAATTTTTATTTTTTATTTAATGTGGATATTTGATAAGTAATTTTGATTATTCTATATGTGGAATGCATGGGACATGAAAGACATGGGTAATGGAACATTTAATGAAATACTTATAGGCTAGGGACTACTAATGCAATTCCCACAATGTACCAATGGTCGCAAGAGATGAAATTACTTTGTGACATAATCATTGAGTTTTCTTCCAAATCATAGTAGATTAAAATTTCTTTTGAATGTTCTTGACGGAAATGGTTCCATGTAACTTGGAAATGTGGCATCCAATAATTTTTCATTTCCCTCATTTAAATTCGTTTATTATTTATACACTAGATTTTGTGTCAAATTATATATAGATGAAATTCAATATCTGTTAATTGATTAAATGGAATGTGTTTTATGTTTCTTACCTTTCCATATTAATTTTTCGTTATCTAGTTATTGGAATGAATTTTTTTTCATCTATTTAGCTTTCCATATTGATTATACATATCCTTATCAGTTTATTGATATCATCGAACATGTGTTTGAATATATTCCTTTCTATTTGATTATTATCATTGATTCATTAATTCCTTTGATGCACATTACCCTTACTAAGAATTTGAGTTCACCCTTATAAGGTTTCCTTTCTACAAGATTCCAAAAAGTGTACTAAGAAATATATATATATATAATGATATACTAGATTGAATAACGTTTTTAGCCTTGCATGAAAATAAAATATGTTGTAATTAATATACTAATTTGCAATACAAGACTCATGAATGTATCTGGTTTTCTATGAATAATAAAACATTCAAAACTTTAGGATGAGAATTACTTATATCTTATTCCAATGTAATGGTATCAAGACACTGACTCCATGCTATTTGCAGTCAGGTCGCTACACATTACCAGCTAATTTCATGAATCTAATCCCCCTTTTTGAAAAGGTTGTGACCCAACCCCGCAATAACTCTGTAATTATAAACAGTATTTCATTACTCTCTTATTAATTGATGATATATTTTTGAACTAAATTTTTAGATTAATGTAATTTTTTCTACATGTACAGTATTTAATTAAATTAAATTTCTATGATTTTAGTGCTCTTTACTGAAATGATTATTCACATATCTGAAGCTGGTGATTTATTTATTTTTTAATTATTAGGATTTAAATTAATTCTTGGTTAGTTTTATTTTTTTATTAAAATTATATGATGAATTAAAATTAATTTTTAATGTATTATTATGATGGTCATCAACGAGGTCTAAATATTCCCTTAAATTAGATTGTTTATTTTATTATCCCTCTATAGATGTTTTCATGTGGAGGATAAGGATGTTTTTTATTTATCCATAACATATTAAATGAAATGGAAGGTTATGTATATCATGAAATTTCCTCTCTTTTCTAATGAGAAGTTCATTATTTTCAATTATTATATATATCCCTATTGGATGATAAAAATTAGGTAGATATCTATTTCATAGAAAAATATCAATATGTTTTCAAGAAGGGAGGTTATCAAATTTTTTGTTAAATACCACATTGATGATAATGAAATATTGGTCATATAAGATATGTCATTAGTCATCTATGTTTGTGATTAATAATATTTTCATTCATTCATGTTTTTAAATATGAGGATTAAAAAGAAATATTTTATTATTTGATTAATCTTACTTTTCTATACAATTGTTATGAAAGAATCAATGATAAAGATGGGTGATCTTTATTTTTGAATTTACTTGTTTGATTAATATTTTGTATCTTTATATTTAATTATAACAAGAAAATGGTGAAAACACAATACCTAAGGATACAAGATGGATTAATTTTTCTCGAAACACATTTCTTCATGCCATGGATTTGGAAGAATTTTTAGATTTTTCTATTTTAATCCAATCAGTGGATGGTTAAATAAAATGTTTATGTCTTGATAGTAAAATCTAGAAATGGTTGAATTAAAATGATGTATATGAGAATTTATATTAATTAATTTTAATTATTAAAATGTATTTTTTATTTTTCATGGTCAATCATATGTAATTTAATGTCACCCCCATGGTAATATAATAAATTAAATAGAAAGTGACACGGTAGATGATATTTCAGGTCAAAATTTATTAAATAAGAATTTGGGTTTTCATAATACAATGTGAAATATTTTAATAGATCAGAATAAGCTTCACATTATCCTATTTAAATTAATGTTTCTTATAACATTAGTGTCCAAAAATATGAGTTAAATGAATTTGTCGAAGATAGAACGCAATAATTGAATGAAGGGTGATATATGTATTCAATGTTATATGTTCTACAGAAGATAAATCATATCAAGTGTCCTGATGTAATTATTGAAAAATAAATTTCAATGATTTTAGAGTTTCTCCAGAATTCATTTAGTGAAGTTATCTTACCTTCATCATTTTATGATATGAAGCATGTCATAGAAAACAAGGACATGATTATAAAAAGATACATGGATGCCTTAATGATTTTATGCTTTACTGCAGAAAAGGGAATGATAAAGAATAATTCATAATATTTCATACAAGATGATAAAAGTCAATGAAAAACCTTATTATATAAATAAATGCAATACCATGATGAAATAGAGGAATAAAACTTTTTCAAAGGTGTTGTGTTTATTTCCACTAAAACCATGTTCACAATGATTATTTATTTCATATAAGACCTCATATAACATGAAGTAGCATGACCAGGATAGTAACAATGGCTTGATGATGCATCCAAAATATTCAACATGGTAGTGGATTTTTTATTTTTAATATCTAGATTTTTTGGATCCTAGGAATGTAAATTCCAGATTGGATTCTGGGGGTTTTATCACATTTGGTACTTTTAGTACTAATTATATCAATTTTTCAGTTATTTCAATACCCATTAATCTTCCACCATTGATGTGTATGAATTTATCTTCTTTCAAAACTGTTATTGTTATGAATATATTGAAAATTCCAAGAAATGGCATTGATATATACCTTCAACCTATAATTAATTAATTGTGATAATTGTGGGATGATATCATGGAAACATATGGTATATCAATGAGACAAAAATTCAAAATGAATATTGATTTAATGTTGAAAATTATTGACTTTCTGAGACTATGATATTTATCTAGTTATAACACTCACACTGGGTTGGCTTTCCATGTTTTTAATTTGGATTTTGAACATCAATGATTACCTCATATGAAACAATATTTTTTTCACATGTCATCTTCAATTTCATGATTCTTCCCAATAATTAATATTTAGCCAGACATGGTTCAATATACATATTTCAAAGAGAAACTAACTGCAGGTGTAATATGGTACACAAATTCTAGGAAAATTAATGAATTTCACTGAATTATTTGGAAAATTTCATAATTTTAAAGACGGGGGAAAGGGTATGAGATACAGAATATAAAGACAATGGAACACAACAATGTGTGAAAAGGAGTACATTTTTCATATGTCTATATTTGGAGTTTAATATGATTCATCATAATCTTAACCTAATCCATATTGAGAAGATTCATTGTATCAATATAATTTTTACATTTAATAATGAGTAGGTTAAGACCAACGATCACATTAATACTCATAAGGATTAATAATTAATTAATATAAATAATGGTCTATGGTCAACTAGGAGTGGAAAGTATCATTCAAGAACATTCTCAGTGAAAAATCATGAGAAGGACTTATTTCGTCAAACATTAAATAATGTAAAATTTCCAGATATAAATTCAACTAACATATTAATGTGTGTTGACTAAAAATATCAAAAGACGCATGGATTGAAATGTTAGGAAACACATATTGTGATGTAGTAGATTTTTTCATTGGCATTACATAATAAATTCCCTAAATATTTCTTTATGTTTATTGTAGAGTTTTGTAAAATTTTTAGAGATCTTTGTAGGAAAAATATTTAATATAGCTGAGCTAGATAATCTTCAAGAAAAATTTGTTTTCATACTTTTAAATGGAATATGTTATTTTCCGCTTTATTATTTATAGTAGTGATTGATTATAATGTTCATTTGGTTGAAGTAGATAAACATGGTGGATTGGTACACTATCTATTAATGTATCCAGTTGAGTGGAATGTTGATATTAATTTTATTTTCATTATTGAAATCTATATCATAAATCTTGGCACAATTTTTTTAGGTTGCTTAATTTTTCATGAGTTAATTATGTCATTTGAAATAATATGTGAGGAATAAATCTAACTGTAAGAATATATATCTCATAGTTACAGGGTTTAAGAGTGTTTGACCCTTTTTGAATGTATTTGGATGGGATTGAAACTAGATTCAACCATGTTGAAAGTGAGGATGACATCTTCACTAATTATCATTTATAATATTTTCAATGATATTTACAACAATTGGATGACCAATTGGAATGTGGAAAAATTTTACACTATGTAAATTATAATTTCTACAAGCACAAATATATGTGCTACTCAATAGTGTTATATCATAACCATTAATTGATGAATTGTGACAACAAATGAATAGAAAACTAAAGGTTTGACCTTTAAATGAGATAGGATTAATAATAGATGATAAAAAAGCTATTGGATAATGGTTCACCTATCTTGTAAATATATACTCATATTCATATTACAAACATGTTGTTATTTTATCTATGTTAAATGCAGACCCTTATATTTTTTTCTTATATATTTAATGTTGAAAATTGGGCTGAAATATCAAATGACTTGATGGTTTAATCTAGTATTCCTCTATGAAAGAATAATAAAAATGGTTCCTACAATACTCATGGCTTCATATTACATATAATTTATCATGATGAAGACTTGAAAACATAATATAGTTGTTTATTTACAAATGAAAATGTGAGATACTTTGGGATGATGAACAATTTAATAGACTTATACTGTCATGGTTAGTTTTTCTTTGACTAATTGAAATGAAAGCATTTCAACATTGGGGTGTATAGAAAAATATTTTAAATTTTACTTTTTTCAACTTCTCTTGAATTATGGATATCTATGAGCAAGAGGAACGAGATCCATTATTCATGGATTCAGAAGGGAAGATGGATTATTAGGTGGATGATGAAATACATGAAGGTGTTAGTGTTGTCGTAAAAATAAATAAAAGATACATATATGGTATGGGTGATAAAAAAAACTTGTTCTTTGTGATCATGAACCTCATAAAAAAGCATTAAATGTTTTTTACAAACAATATCGAAGCCATAAAACATGATAGAGAGGGTGAAAATGAAGCATTAATCAACATGGTGGTTAATAATAATGAAGATAATAATGATTAAGATAATTTAATTTATAAATTAGAAAAGAAAATATATTAAGACTTATCATTGATAAGTGTTGCATAAATATATACATTGTTCAAGTTGTTTAACAATATTCCTTAATTTTTTTCATTTTTTATACATTTAATATACCTTAACTTTTTGAAATGATGGAATGAATAGAAAAAAAATAATTTGGATCCTAACCGATTAGAATCTTAGAGCACACCACCATTAAATTCATCTTCCGTGGAACCTAGTGATTACATCATACCTAAGACTACTAGTGATCCAATAATTTCCTTATATTTTGTTAGTATCCCATCACCTCATTCACCTTTGATGATGGTTCAATTGGTCACCCCTCCATATATGGGATATTGGTAAGTCACCATTACTGGTATGTAAGTTGTGTTTCAAAAAACAATTCTTTATTTTTTAATACATTAATCAAATAGAAAATGATAAAAATATAATGGATAAAAATATGAAAATGGAATATGTATAGGATCTATAGAAAAAACAAGATTATCATTCCATTTTATGAGTTTAGGGTTCCAAAAGATAGAAATATCAAGAATCCATTGGCATATTATGAGGAATATCTCTTGCGAGATTGTGATCATTACAATTAATTAAAATAACTAGAGCCATATTCCTACATCTAAGATAAATTTCATTAAGACACTTTTTATGAGCAACGGAAGACCTTAGTCGATATCAACAGAGATAAATCTCTTGAGAAAATAACATATTTTACTATATCATAGTAACAAAAAAACAATTAAATTATATTTTATGAGATTTTTTCTTTTTCTTTGGTACCCCAAACCTGAATATGATTATTCTTAACTCTATGTAAACATTACTAGCACACATATATTAGATTTTTTACCACCATATCCCTCGTCTGGTTAATGTAGTAATACATAATTATAAAAGTGAATCATGTTATTTTTTTTATTAAAGTACAATTGTTTCCACTTCACGATGGATGAAGATGGTTCTAGAACACATGGAAAGTTAGAAGAAAGTGAAAGGAGGCTTGCTATGGCATGGAGTGTTATTTGGGATCCATATGTCTTGCTCGGGCTTATATTGCATCGATGCCCCCTTCCCTCCTATACCTTGATTTTTCCTATCATCTGAATGCTCACGTCATGTTTTTTAGTGACCATTAATTATAAATAATTAAATGGGAGTGATTTTTGGGTATCATATCACTGAAAACTGAACTCAGCTCAATTAATAATCTGTATGCAGTTATGAAACCAGTACTCAATTAAATGATACATAGATTTGATTAAATGCTACTCGAATCTAATTTAATCATGTAATGTAGTTATAGGGTCCCAATAATCTAATATCCATTTCCAACCATGATTTATTTTATCATTATAATAATGGTTCAATTAAAAAAATCATCTAATGGTGAAATGTATGTTTAATTACATAGAAATTCACAAGAATTTCCATTGATCAGAATTTTTATAATTCAACTATGACCTTGTGTTTCAAAAAAATATAGTTTTTTATAATAATCAGCTGAAAAATAAATTATATTCATGCATAAAAAGTTTTTGATCACTTAATATCAATGAATTGATCTCAAATTAAAAAAATATATTTCATCCTTTTTAATTATAGGGTCAGAACCAAGAAAACAATGTCTTATTGCACTAAATTAAGGGGAAATTGACCATAGAATGAGTTGTGAAATGATAGAACTGATGGATTGTAAATACCTAAAAATTCTAAAGGAAAATTTATTATTAAATTCTCTGATATATTACGAGTTTGTAGTTTCTGAAGGCACCTGATTCAGAGGACCGGTGTGCCCGAAATCAATTTCTGAAGTTTTGTTCGGGTGCGTTCAGTAAACGTACGTGCTGGTTTTTCTATATTTTGAACCGGTGCTCGGAATTGAAATATGAGGACACAGATGAACTCGTAGTGTCGGTAATCGCTTAAGGGGATCGTTGCCACATTTTCATTTTATGCTGGATGGAAGTTATATTTTGGAGATCCATACAAAATTAAATATAATTGTTGAGTACACAATTTTATTGTTTAGTGGTGTTTATTTCCTCCAAAGTGGAGTTAGAGGTGGGGCCCACACCCCACATTACCTCTCATGAGAGGATAATGGTGGTGGGGCCCACACGAGCCCTAACCCTTCAACTCCCCCTTTAGCTCACTTTAACCCCTCTCTTAACCTTTGAACACCCACAATAAGTGGAGCATTTTCACATTCCCCTTATAATGTTTCCAACTCAAGAATAATTAATACCTTTATAAATTATTTTGATGTGTCATGAGTTCATTTGAATTAATTTGAAATGCATGGAAAGTTTATAGTTTTGGGGGAAGCCTATTATTATATTTGACTTGGAAAATATTTTGCGGGTGACTTTGGGAGAAAAACTCTTGGTGGAACTTTATTCTCTCGACGAATAACACCGTACTTCAACGAAGAAAATCTCGGACCAAGAATGCGAAGAACTTCTCTAATGATGATTCCTATTCAGACGCACCCCGACATCAACAGAATCGAAGTCTGTATTCTGTGACGCCCGACCTCCGCGATGTTCATCTTTCATGGCTTGTTTATGTTCAACGTTATTTAAATCGAGGTTGGGGTTTTGTATAATTTTAGTTTAATAAAATTATACTCTCGTCATTGATGAATGCAAGTGATCGTCTATGGCCTTTTGATATCGAATAACGCGAAGGGTGCGGGCTGAACAAACAAGGCCCAAGGACCCTCCAAATTTTTTATTCTTTATTTGGGTTGTGGTGATCGGAGGCGGCGGCCATGCACCGGCCGCGTGGAGGAAACCGCGGCCCGCATTTGCGGTCTGCTCGGACGAAGACGAACTGGCTGGCTAAAGCCGACCAGACTGAAGGAAATGTGGCACCCCTTTGGCACCACACTGCAGAAAAGGTGCGACGCGCTTCTGTGGGCTACTTTGCCGGACGAACCACCTGGCCATGCTGGCTGAGGAGAAAACTACAGTTCCTCTCAGCGCTGCGCTACGGATGAACTATGTCCCGCACTCCGTGGACCACTTCAGCGGGCGAACCGGTCGGCCACCTGCCGGATGAGTTGAAGGAAGATGTGGCACCCAAAGGTGCCACATGGAAGGAAAGCGGCCCTCTATGCGGGCCTCTCACACCAGAGAAGACCGGCCTACTATGGCCGGCCGGGTTGGAGGGGCAGCCCCACTCGGCGCTGCCATTTTAGAATACCGGCAGGCCACACCCCTACCTCCGCCCGACCCGCTAGACTAGGCACGGCCAGCCACGGGCCGGGCTTCCCCTACATGGGTTGGGCTTCCTACCACTGGGCCGGGCCGCGCCCCACCGGGCCGGGCCGACCCCCCATCACATTCAGACCCATCGAGTTAGAACGAGCCAACCCGCCAACCCAATGGGCTTGACAGGTCGGGCCCGTTTCACTTAAACGTGAATAACATAAAGACCGTGCGTCCGATCAACACGTCGTCTGCGGCACTAGGACCCTTGCAATGAGGCGATCCTTTTACAATACTATATGTGAGTTTTGGACAATTTTGGAAAACGTTCGGGTTTGGAACGAGCGTAATTACAACTAGGCCCCTGGAATGGAAAAGCCAATAACTCTTAAACCATGCGTCTGATTGAAACGCCATCTGTCGCGTTGGGATTCTTTTGATGAGACAGAACTTCTAGATACATCAACTTAGGACTTCGTGATAGTTTATGTATTGACCTTTGACTCATGGAGCAGACCTCCCGGAATAGAGCATGTTGTGTACAGGAACACTAGAGTTGGCTGCGACTGCGACGAATACTGTACTGGAATCTTCCATGGGTTCGACGATGATGACTACTTTACTAGAATACTCCATGGGTTCGACAGCGATGACTAATGTTCTTGTATCCTCTGTGGTTCTGACAGTTTTGACTTCGGTTCTTGTATCCTGAGTGGGTCCGACAGAGTAGCTTGTCTTGTATCCTATGTGGGTCTGACAGCTTAGCTGGTCTAGTATCCTATGTGGGTCCGACAGCTTAGATGAGTCAGTGACTACATCTGATCATCTCTATCACCATACGAAAGATGTATACCTGTGTGAGCTGAGTCTTGACATTCAATCATTATCATCTATGTGATTGTCTTCATTCCTGTGTGGACTGGGTTGTGCTTGGGCTCGAGAGTTGGATCTGAACTGTGATTGATGACTTAGGTATATGTATTGGCATATACCTAAGTAGAGTTGGTTGATACTTTGTGATCGTATCATTCTTCTGTTGTTTAACCATTTTGGATTCTGGGAGACCTTCGGGGGTCTCAGGGTCTCTATAGAGTGTCATATACTCACCTTTTCATGGGCTATGTCCACACTACATTTTGTTGGATGCATACGATAGACAATAATGATGGAGCAAGAGACTTGTAGAGCTGGACAGTACCCATAGGTAGACCACTTGGAGAGACGTACACGGAGCAGACGGACAGACCCGAGGTGCTTAGGAGGCCATCTATACCCACCCTTCAGGTGGGATTCCCGGAGGACGACTCAGTAGTTGTCTTTTAACTTTACTGGAGTTGTACTATCTTTTCAGTTGTATTGTACTTACTATTGAGCTTGTATTTCAGGCCCCTTTCCTTTTAGTACTTACTTTTGTATACAGTTTTACTTAGTTCTTACTTCTGTTGTGTACTCTATTGTGTTTGTTTACCTTTATAAAGGTAATTCCTTCCCAGTATATGGATTTATGCCTTTGGTGCTAGTCGCCAGCCCCTAGCCTATAGATGGCGGGCTTGGGGTAGTCACGACACGGGTCCTAAGGACGGGTCGTGACCAATTGGTATCAGAGGAGTCGGTTCTACCGCAGAACTCTAGAATCTGATCATTCATTTATGTGATGCAATAGTGTTACAATTATTGAGTGTGGTTTTCAGTCCAGGGTGTCCAGTGTTGGTGCAGCGGCCGATGTATCCATACACCAGGCCCCTAACCTCTTATTTCCGACTCAGTGCATGAAAACACTGATTGCGTTTTTGTTTTCTTTGAAGAGTTTTATTTGTTATTACTTTGAGTCATCTCACCAAGTATACTGTTTTGACCATGGCGCACCTATTTCTTTTCTGGAAGGCCCCACGAAGGATTCCAGCTAGGGTTATGAGTTATGTACGAGATGGTAGCTCACTGAGCGACGAGGCCTCGGTGCAAGTCCCCATCACAACGGAGGCACCAGCGGTACCACTTCTCGCTAGACCACCGATACCACCAGCCCCAGCAGCAGATAGTTCATGCCGCCTGAGTGCATTGCACGAGTTCTTATGACAGAGGCTGCCCAGGTTCTGCGTAGAGACGGACCAACTGGAAGTTGAGGATTGGCTGCAGGTTGTCGTCAGAGTTTTCAGATTGGTAGGGACACCATTCGACCTTATGGTGACCCTTTCCGCGAGTCTCCTGCACGCAGCAGTAGGTAGATAGTGGAGCCTAATTCTCCAATTGAATGACGAGTCATCTTTACTCTGGATGGACTTCAAGAGTCTTTTTCTCTTGGAGTTTGTTCCAGCCACCCTTCGTGCGGTGCGGATTCAAGAGTTACTTCATCTGCAGCAGGGCAGCATGACAGTATCTCAGTACTCTGCAAGGTTCCCCAACCTATCACGCTACTCCACGTATATGGTGTGGGACCCATTATTCAGGGCCCGGACCTTCGAGCAGGGACTCAATCTTGAGATCAGGGCTTCGACGATTCCCCTCAGCATCCCGACGTAGGCGGGGGTGTGGGAGAGATCTCTTATAGTGGAGTGTTTTCTCGCTGAGCAGTCACCAGTGGAGAGACCCACCATAGGGCAACATGTAGCAGAGTCATCTGCAGTCGGTAGTAGACAGATGTCGCAGAGGTCCAAGCAGACCAGGCCATCAGGTGGGTGATCTCAAGATACAGATTTGGGTTTGCAGGGCACACGAAACAGTGCTAGCTATATGAGGAGCGGTCAGTGATAGGCATGTGGTGGGAAGGGTCACTTGGCTTGAGACTTCCCGACCCACAATGCATATAAGCAGCAGATGGTAGAGGGACCACCCAAGAAGAGGCAGAGGTTCAACCATGGTGGTCCGCCGGGAGCAGTCACACGAGGTAGAAGAGCTGGCCGAGCAGCGGGTGGTGGACGACGTTTCGAGGCTCTACCACCACCACCACCACCAGGAGTTCCACCCCGGCCATACGAAGCTGGAGGACAAAGGTGGTCTCAGCTCTAGGGAGTTGAGACTTACGACCACGGCGCACCTGAGATGATTCGAGAAACTATCTGTGTCTACCCCACCCTTGCTATAGTACTTATAGACATAGGCGTGAGTCATTCTTTTATTGTCACTACCCTTGTTCGGAGCTCAGAGATTTCGACGGAGTTCTTGGATCGATCCTTACGGCTAGAGACTCATATGGGAGAAGACTTGATGATTACACACTGGTTCCGGTAGTGTGAATTTACTCTAGGAGGCGAGATATTCGGCTGGGATCATCTTGTAGCGGCGTCAAGGCCTTACGACGTCATCTTGTGTGTGGACTGGTTGTAACAACCCGACCCCAGTTACCCAGAGTCGGTGAATTATTACATAACATTTTCATGATCATGAGAAAGATCAAATCTCGAAAGACCGATTGGTTTAGTAGCCTTGGAAACACTAGATATATTCATAAAGTTTTACATTACATCAATAAGTGAAAAGCTACAACAATATGTTCTCTCCATATTCCACACTCATATCCCCACATACTATCCCTGCAGGTCATTCATAAATTATTTATTCACATCCTGGAAAAAATAAAACATAGAAAAGGGGTGATTTCAAATGCCCCAGTAAGGATAACAATAAAGCATAAACATTCATAGATAAGGATAAAAATTTAAGGCAATGTATAACTAAAACAAAAGCCTTTTAAACTTGAACATCAACATAGTATGGAAAAAGTAAAATGAAATAATGCCATTGACTTATTCACATGGATATTATAATAATCAAATAATCACATGCAATATCAATAACCACTTTCATAATGATGGAATGCATAATGGCAGACTATCATAACCACATAGCCAAGGCCTCGTGCCAAGACTACAAATAAGATTTTGCTAAGGCCTTGTGCCAAGACACTAGTTTGTCTCATGAGACCTACCGATGCATCGAGAAGTTATAGCGGGCTCCACCCGTCACATATTAAGTCCAATGCATTCCCATATGAAAAGGTTTAAACATAACATAATCATTCGTATTAAAACTAGCATACGAAATGTCAATATTTTCACCATAAACCATGAATGGTATAAAAATAGCACATCCACAGTCAAACATATCACAAAACCTCAATATAATATAGAAGCTTTATATCATAATAAATCAACTTCAAATAAGCTTAAAATCCATCAAAGGATGTCAACATAGATGAAATCAAAACTATTTGAGAAAAATATCTCTTTTCTTGAAATCATTGAAAAGTCACACATTTATAAAGGAAGTAATTTAAAAGATATTTTTGAATCAAAGTGTCCCATACCACTTTAGAACATTTGAAAAGAAATATCATTTCAAAACCTTTCATGTCCATATAAATAAATCCTTAAATTCATTTTGAAAACATAGACATTAATTAAAAATATTTAGAAAGATAAATCTTTAAAACATTTAAAATTATGGTCTTGATAAAGATTACCTTTAATATTTTTTTAAAATATTCATTTTGAAATCATTTTAAAGTCACATAATTATAAAATAAAACATTTACTTTGAAAATATTCTTATAAGCTTTTAAGGGAAGATTTGACGATTTTATAACAGCGGTAAATAGCCGCACCCGCTGTATAAGTTAAAAAACATTCTTACCTTAAATTTGTCGAAAGGTAAAAAGTGCCTTGTTTGGAAAACGACAGAAAGATTCATTTAAAAACACATAAGGGTATAAATTACTTTAACCCATATTCTTTGTAAATAGTAAAAATGTTTTGAAATACATTTCGAAGAAACATGGATATGGATGATAATGAGATCCCAGTAGATAATTGCGTATAAACAACCTCGGATAATGAAGAGATTGTGAAATAAACCCTTATCTTGTACTTTTCGTTGGTTGAGGGTAGGTTAACCTCCTGTATAATGGTGAAATAATTGTTATTAAATTATACAAGAATCATATATATTAATATGATATCATATATGATCTTTTAAAATTTCTTTGTTAATAATATCTTAGTATTATCATCGTTTTGGGTGTTAACTTACTTGTTTTCTTTTATATGTTTTGTTACGTAAGACATGTTTGTAATGGTTAGGTTGTATATGTTTCATATTCAGAATGATATCAAGTCCTTAAACATTATTTTTAAATCATCAAATCATAATTATACTTGAATGGATATGATCGAGAATGAATCTCATCGCGTTCGTGGAGACGGTAGTCCGTACGTACACACGAGCGACAATATCATTCCTTTGATATTAAAATAATATATAATTGGATTTTATATCATATATACAGAATCATTATCATGTTATATTTATTATTTAAATTAGTTACACATCATTATTATACCCATCCAAATAATAATATATTGAATAACAATTACACCACGACGTGGAGACGGTAAGCCATACGTACGCACGTATGGTGACATGTTATTAAAAGGGTGGATAGAATACTGAATATGGTTGTAACATATTTATAATAACATCACAGTATATATAAGATACTGGAGTTATTATTTTAGAATGATAATAACAAATAAAGAAGAAGTGGAAGAAGAAATGAATTTAAAAAAGGGTGGTGAAAACATTACCTCTTCTTCGGGTTCTTCCTTTTGATTTTATCAAAAGGGATCCTTAGGTTGGCTTTCTGATCAAAATAAGGCCTGTAGGATGTAATGAGGGACGTTGAGAGAGTATTTGGGCAGAGTTTGGCTGAACTAAAAGGTTTGGAAGGTGTAAAGTAATTAGAAGGGGGAGGTCCCTTTTATAAGAGGGGTGAGGGGCACCTTTGGAAAAGCTAGAAATATTAATTTATAATAAATTCATATTCGGTTTATAATGGCTCCAAAGTTGATTATTCAAACGTTAGGGTGGGAATAGTTCTAAAACCATTCAACCAATAGAATTTAGATAGGTTTGGGTTACTATATTAACCTTATCTTTTAGTTTTAACTTGTAGTTTATTAGTTTGACATTTACCCTGTCACTTTGTATTTTTATATCATATAGTTAATAAACATACTATATAAATAAAAGCACCCCCAAATGGTCAATTAATGATACACATATCCTGATATAAGTCTCTTGGCTGATCCTTAGATTTTTAGGAATCAATTAATAATATAATATTTCTTTTAAAAACTCTTTTATGTCAATTTTGACACTATTCAATAGTTGATTTTTGTGAAACTCATAACAGAATGATTACTTCGAAAAAAGTCAATTAAATCAATCCTAATATGTCATATTATCCTAGAAAATTAGTGTAATTCATTAAAAGTCTCAAATTATATTTATTTGGGTATTTATAATATCAATTATTTTAATTTTTTACTTTTATGGTAATTACTGTATCATCATTGTGTCATAAATAAATTAAATTATTAAATGTCTAAAAATTATAGATAAAATATCATTATGTATGTAATCTTATTATCTTTCTAATGAATAATTACAATCGATTTTATCTTATGTATTATCGTATATAAAAAATGTTTTAGTAAATAAACATTGATTTTTACTCTTTTAACTCTTCTTTGAATTAAATAATAATGAATGTCCAAATCTAATCCAAGTGGACCTAAATGATAATATTTTATTCCTAAGGTTTTTTTTGTCGAGATACACTTGTCCAATATAATTAGGACATGTTTTAGGGTAATATTAATATCATTTCTACACTTAATTACCCTATTTACTTTTAACCGTGGTAAATAAAAGTAAAAAAAGTTACTATCACTAAAAATTATTTCCATCTCATTGAACCACATTTTACTTCTAGATATTAACCTTGTCTCTCGGATTTTCAAAATTCAATTCACAGAGGTGGTAAATTTTAGTTTTATGAAAAATTCAGTATTTTTAACTACCACTTAGTAGTTTCACTATTCATCAAAAATTGATGTTTTTCAGAACAATTCCAAAATTACACCCTAAGATATAATTGATATTCCGAATTCAAAAATGATTTCTATTTTACAAAAGTCCAAACATATAAGTTGCATTAATTAATTTTATAATTAATTCCCGTTGTGACAACAAATAGCGTGTTTTTAAGAAACAATATATATCAAAATATTGACAATTGTTTAGGTCCAATTTCAAAGTGAAATTAATTCTAATGAACACCATTGGATAAAATGGTTAAAATATATTCTAATTATTCTTTAAAACCACTCAAATTAATAATTTATCACTATTAATTATTTTGATTAAAAAATTTGGTTTTAATTAAAATTTATTAATTTTCACTATTCATCAAAATATTAAAGTTATCTGAAAAGTACCCATATTTCACCCTAGGATAATTTTGATATTCCAAATCCAAAATTGAAGTCCATTTTGAGAGATAGGATTTATAAAATTTCAAAATGTAGGTATTACTATTCATAACGGCTAGTTTGGTATGTCATGGTGCGCTTTAACTCGGAGTTGTGTGTAGTGCAAGTTATTGAATTATTTTGAAGAAATAATACACTATGAAATCATGGGGTGTTACACTAGTTATCTACAGACCATACTCAGATCTACTGTATTAGGCACAAGGTGTGGTGTATCCGCTCAGATGGGAATAGGTTCACGTTCACCAGTGAGAAGGGATCCTTTGTAGCATAGGCTGGACTTTCGTAGAGGATTGGGTAGCTGATCACACATCAGTTGGATATTCTCATCCTCGGAGCGGTTGTTGTGCGTAGTCCAATTTTTCATGTTGTGGTGGATCAGTATGCGGATGTTTTTCCAGACAACATTCGAGGACTACCTCCTCGCATTGAGGTAGACTTATACATATACATGTACCCCGAGATAGCACCGATATCTACTCCAGCATATCGGATGGCTCCCGCTGAGTTTCGTGAGTTGTGGGTACAAATGGAGGACTTGCAAGGGAAGGGATTCATCTGACAGAGTTTTTCACCTTGGGCTTCTCCGATTTTGTTCTCAAAGAAGGCATATGAGAGCTTGTGACTGTGTGTCAACTACGGTCGCCTGAATCAGTTGACCGTAAAGAACAAGTACCCATTCCTGAGGATTGGAGACCTCTTTGATCAGCTCAAGGGAGCATGATGGTTCTCGAAGATAGACCTCAGGTTAGGATATCACCAGCTCATAGATCGAGATGAGGATTTGTAGAAGATGTCCTTCAGGTGTCAGTATGGCCACTATGAGTTCTTGGTAATGCCTTTCTGTATAACCAACGCACCAGTAGTGTTCATGAGTCTCTTGTACTGAATCTTCCGTCCTTACCTCGACCGGTTTGTCATAGTCTTCATCGACGACATACTGATTTACTTGACTACTAAGGAGGAGCATGCCAACCAATTACAGGTTATACTGGATACACTCCAAGAGCACCAGATTTTTGGTAAGCTCTCGAATTTCCAGTTCTGGATATGAGAGGTTCACATTCTGGGACACGTCATCTTGGAGGCTGTAGTTGCAGTGGATCCAGCGAAGTTCAAGGCATTATTTGACTGGGAGCCACCGATGAGCATGATAAAGGTGCAACATTTTCTTGAGTCTGGCTGGGTACTATAAGAGGTTTGTGCCAGACTTCTCCAGAGTTGCAGCACCACTTTCATCTTTGACAAAGATGGGGAAACCCTTCATGTGGATAGAGAGATGCCAGTAGAGCTTTCAAAAGCTGAGGCAAAGGTTGACCAGTGTTCACATCTTGAGGCTACTGAAGGAGGGCGTTGGGTATGTAGTTTACTATGATGCATCAGGGACCAGACTCGGGTGTGTCCTGATATAGGAGTGAGCAGTGATTGAATATGGTTTACGGTAGTTGAGAAAGCACGAGCATAACTACGCTACCCATGACCTAGAGTTAGCAGCACTGGACTTCACCTTGAAGATGTGGCAGCACTATCGGATGGGTGAGCGTTTTACAAATCTACTCTGACCACCAGAGTCACAAGTACATCTTCTCACAGAAGAACATGAACCAGAGACCACGATGTTGGCTCGAGTTCCTTTAGGACTATGACTTTGAGATAGTCTATACTCCTGGGAAGGGTAATGTTGTAGCCGATGATCTCAGCTGAAGATCAGGTATTTAGATGCTAGGAGAGGCGACAGAGCAGCTGGCTGTGTTGCAGATATCCTTTGTGGATAGAGATGGAGCAGCCTTTCTTCAGTCTCTCACAGTCACTCATCCACTTCTTCAGAGAGTCAGAGAGGCACAGCGTGAGGACATTGATTGTACGATGTGATGTTCTCATATATCCATAGGGTAGGCGCCTAATGGATTTTCTGATGGAGGGGAGCACGTAATCCACTTCAAGGGACGTACCATGGTACCAGTTGCACTACAAGAGGAAGTGCTGATGGAGTTTCACACTACCCCAACAGCGGTACATCCAGGAGTGGAAAATATGTTTCCGGACCTCATACGATAGTACTGGTGGCTAGGTATAAATAAGGTTGTAGTAGAGTTTTTCTCACGATGCCTCACTTATCAGCAAGTGAATGTGGAGCACCAGGTTCCAGTAGGCTTGGTTCAGCCCTTAGAGGTCCCAGAGTTGAAGTGGGATGGGATGTACATGGATTTCGTGACGGGGCTTCCACATACATCCAGAAGACATGACTCTATCTGTGTGATCGTAGACTGACTCACCAAGTTGGCCCACTTCTTACTGATCAAAGGGCAGGGCTCAATAGAGAGTTTGGGATGCCTCTACATTTAGGAGATCGTACGGCTTCAGGGTGTGCCATCGACTATCATCTCCGATCAAGATGCTCATTTCACATCCTGGCAATGGAAGGGATTACAGGAGGTTTTTGGGACGCAGCTTCGCTTGAGTACCACTTTCCATCCTCAGATGGATGGCCAGACTGAGAGAACCATTCATACTCTTGAGGTCATCCTTCGTGCTTTTGTCCTCGACTTTGGTCGTAGTTGGGAGGATCACTTACCCATGGTTACGTTTGCTTACAACAACAGCTACCACTCCACCATCGGGATGAAACCTTACGAGGCACTATATGGACGACATTCCAGATCACCTATGTGCTGGACTGACCCTGGGGAGCCAGCACTTGTAGGACTAGAGATGGTGCAGGCTACGGAGGAAAAGGTGGAGATCATCCAGGAGTGGATGGAGACAGCACAGAGCAGACATAAGTCTTATGCTGATAGGAGATAGAGACCTCCAGAGTTTGAGGATGGAGACCATGTCTTCATATGGGTCTCACCTCGATGAGGTCTACGGAGATTTGTTCAGGGAGACAAGCTATCTCCGTGATTCATCAGGCTGTTCCAGGTCCTTAGCAGAGTAGGTGAGGTGGCTTACCGCCTGGCCCTTATACCTTAGTTGTATCAGGTGCACAATGTCTTCCCCGTATCTCAGCTGAGGAGATACATGCCCGACCCATCCCACATCATCGTCCATGGGTAACAAGACCTCGATGAAAGGGTAAAATTCATGGAGATCCCGGTGGAGATCAAGGATCGACAGGAGTAGGTCCTACGTGGACGGTCGATTTCTCTGGTGCGCATTCGCTGGCAGCATGGGAACCTCTAGGAGAGCACATGTGAGCGGGAGGCTCAGATGTGTGCTCAGTACCCCCATTTATTTCCCTACTATGTGTTGTAGATTTAAGGGGACGTAAAGCCCTGAGGTGGGGGTAATGTAAATAACTGTAATTTTCAAGGAATTTTTTTTCTTATATTATTTGGAATATTATGAGTCCACAGTTATTGACGGCACCTGATTCGGAGGCCCGGTATGCCCGGATTCAATTTCTAACATTTTGTTCTGGTACGTTTAGTAAACGTACGTGCGGTTTTTTTTATCTTTTGAACCGTTGATTGGAATTGAAATTTGAGGACACCAATGAACTCGTAGCACCGGTAATCGCATAAGGGAACCTTTACCGCAGTTGCGTTTTATGCTGGATGGAAGTTATATTTTAGATATCCATAATATATTAAATAAAAAAATTTTGTAGTCAATTTTATTGTTTAGTGGTGGTTATTTCCTCCAAAGGGGGGTTAGAGGTGGGGCCCACCCCTCACATAACTTCAAATGAGAGGGTAATGATGGTGGGGCCCATACGATCCCTAACCCTTCAACTCCCCCTTTAAGTCCCTTTAACCCCTCTCTTATCCATTGGACTCCAACATTAAGTAGAGCCTTTCCACCTTCCCCTCATAATGTTTCCATCTCAAGAATAATTAATCCCTTAATTAATAATTTTGAGGTTCCATTAGTTTATTTGAATTAATTTGAAATGCATGGAATGTTTATAATTTTGGGGGAAGCCTATTATTAAATTTGTCTTGGCCTATATTTGAGGGGAGACTTTGGGAGAAAAAATCTTATTGTAACTTCATTATCTTGATGAAGAACACCGTTCTTCAAAAAAGAACATCTCCGACGAAGAACGCAAAGAACTTCTCTAATGACGCTTCCTCTTCGAACACACTGGAACATCAATGGAATCGACCTCTGTATTCGGTGAAACCCGACCTCCACGACACTGATCTTTCACTGCTCGTCGATGTGAAACGTTCATGAAATTCAGGAAGCGGTTTTGTATAATTTTAGTTTAATAAAATTATACTCTCATCATTGATGAATGGAAGTGATCATCTATGGCCTTTTGATATCACCTAACGCGGAGGGCACGAGCCGAACAAACACGGCCCGACGAACCTCCATATTTTTTTCTGTTTATTTGGGTGGTGGCGATCGGAGGAGGATACCGTGCACCGTCCGCATGGAGGAAACCACGACACGCATTTGGGGGCCGCTCGGGGGAAGAAGAACCGGCCGTCTAAAGCTGCTCGGGCTGAAAGAACTGTGGAACCCCTTTGCCACTGTGCTATGGAGGAGGTACGACCCACTTCCACGGGCCGCTTTGCTGGACGAAATGGCAGGCCAAGCCAGTCAGCCAGAAGACTGTGGCGCCTCTCAACATCGCAGTGTGGAGGAACCGCGGCCCTCGCTTTGTGGGCCGCATCGGCTGGCGAACCAGTCGGTAGCCTACCGGCCATGTTGAAGGAAGTCACGGTACCCGAAAGTGTTGTGTGGGAGGAAAACGGCCCGCTGTGCAGGCCGCTTACACCGGAGATGACCATCCGGATTTGGCCGGCCGGGCATGAGGGGTGGCGCTGCTTGGAGCTGCCATTTCAGCAAACTGAGGGCTCGCGCCCCACGCTCCGCTCGGCCAACTGGGTGAGCTGTGGCCAGCCGCGGGCCGGGACACCCTTACGCGGGTCAGGCCTCCTACCGCCGGTCTGGGTCACGCCCTACTGGGCCGGGCCACGCCCCACCGTGCTGAGCCGACCCCCAATCTGAGTCGGACCCGCCGAGCCAAAATGGGCTGACCCACCAGCCCACTGGGCTTGACAGGCCGGGCCCGTTTCTCTTAAACATGAATAACATAAAGATCGTGTGCCCGATCGATGCGCTGTCTGCAGCACTGGGACACTCGCAACAATTCAGTCCTTTTGCGATACTCATAAGTTAGTTTTGGACGACATTAGAAAACTTCCAGGTTTGGAATGAGCTTAATTCCAACCGGGCCCCTAGAACGAAAAGGCCAATATCTCTCAGACCGGGCGTCCGATTGACGCACCGTCTGTCCCATTGGGTTTTATTGACGAAACGAATCTTCATGGGTACATCAACTCAGAAGATTGTAGTAGTTGATGTATCATCCTTTGAATTGAAGAGTGGACCCTCCCAGAATCGAGCGTGCTGTGTGCAGAACCCTAGAGCTGGCTGCGACTGCGACGACTACCGTACTAGAATCCTCCGTGGGTCCGACGACGATGACTACTATACTGGAATCCTCCGTGGGTTCGACAGCGATGACTACTGCTCTTGTATCCTATGTGGGTCCGACAATTTTGACTTCTGTTCTTGTATCCTAAGTGAGTCCGATAGAGTAGTTGGTCTTGTATTTTATATGGGTCCGACAGCTTATCTAGTCTAGTATCCTATGTGGGTTCGACAGCTTAGATGAATTAGTGACTAAATCTGATCATCTCTATCACCATACAAAAGATGTATACATGTGTGAGTTGAGTCACGACTTTCAATCATTATCATATATGTGATTGACTTCGTTCCTGTGTGGACTGGGTTGTTATTGGGCTCAAGAGTTGGAGCCAAACTGTGATTGATGTCTTAGGTATATGTATGGGAATATACCTAAGTAGAGTTGGTTGATACTTCATGATCATATAATTTTTCTTGTGGTTTATCCTTCGTCGATTCTGGGAGACCTTCGGAGGTCTTGGGGTCCCTACTGAGTATTGTATACCCACCCCTACATGGTATATGCCCGCACTACGTTGTGTTGGATGCAGGCGATGGACATCAGTGATTGAGGTAGAGACTTGTAGAGATGGACGGTACCCGGAGGTGGACCACTTCGCGAGATGTACACAGAGCTAACAGATAGACCTGAGGTGCTGAGTTGTCCATCTGTACCCACCCTTCAAGTGGGATTCCTGGAGGATGACTCAATAGTTGCTTTTTTTACTTAACTGTAGTTGTACTAGCTTTTTAGTTTTACTGTACTTACTATTGGGATTGTATTTACGGGCCCTTTACTTAGAGAACAAACTTTTGTATATAGTTTTACTTAGTACTTAATTCTGTTGCGTACTCTGTTGTGTTTTATTACTTTTATAAAGGCAATGCCTTCCCAGTATATGGATTTATGTCTTTGGTTCTAGTTGTCAGCCTCTGGCCTATGGAATGCGGGTTTGGGGTAGTCACGACATGGGTCCCGAGGACAGGTTGTGACATGGATCATCATTCAGAATTACAGTTTACCTAGGATGGCCGCAAACCTTTTTTTACTGTTTTAAAACATTAAAATGTTTTTAGAATAGTCAAAACCATAGAAAATCGAATTAGATTGATATAAAATCCTTGAAAAAATGCTGATGAGTAAATATTGGTGTGTTCATGCATACAACACATCAATATGACATGCAGTGTGTTCATAATGAGTCATTAAACACTTAAAATATGTATTAAAACCATTAGAAACAAGTTTCTTGGGGTCAAAACTATATAAAAATTTGTGATTAACCATAAAATAGGGGAAAATGACCGTAGATTTAATTTTGAAATGTTGGAACCAATGTCAAATCATTTTGAAGTATGGTTTTCTCAAGATGGTTGTAAATGTGTTTTCATTGTTTTAAAATTTTGAAGCAAGGATGGAGTGATCAAAACCATAGAATAAAACCTCATATTGATGTGAAAATTTTGTATAACCACCACTGGGTTAATTTTTATGTGTTCACAAAGATAATACATCAATTTGACATTCATTTTTCTCAAATTGACTTAGTAAACACGTCCTAAAGATACAAAAGCCTCTAAAAACAAATAGCAAGTGGGGTACCCAAGAATGTTTTTTTTGGATTTCCCTCAAATTAGTTGAAAAGTACAATAGATTTAATTTTTATGTGTAAGAAATAACGACACGTCAGACTAAATTATGGTTTTCCCGTGATGGTCTTAAATTTTTTTTAGGGTTTTAAAACACTAAAATCTGAATAGAATAGTAAAAACCATAGATTACTACCCCATATTGACCTAGAATCATGTGAAAACTACTTATGAGTTATTTTTTATTTTTATGAAATGAAAATATGTTCATCTGAAGTGTGGTTCAGTCAGAATAGCTATGTTAACACTTCTTAATGGTACAAAATCCATTTAAACAAGTGATAGAGAGGTCAAAACAAGGATAACGATGTTAGATTAACATAAATTAGCGGAAAATGATGGTAGATATTATTTTAAAATGTACATATTGAGGTCATGGTATTTCAATTTAAGGTTTTCTTAGGATGGGAGTAAACATGTTTTAATGTTTTAAAACACAAAAATATGTATAGAATAATCAAAACGATATAAAAATGACCATATATTGATTTGAAATAATAGGATAACCAACCCAAAGTTATTTTGGAAATGTACTCATAGAGAAAATATCAATATGATGTGTGATGTGATTGGAGTGACTTAGTGAAAACATCTTAAAGGTACAAAAGCATTTAAAATAATTTTTTCAGGGGTCAAAACTGGGAAAATGATGTTATATTTCCTTGAAATATGAGAGAAATGAATTTAGTATTAATTGTAAAAGGTATGAACTAAAATAACATCATTATGAATTATGGTTTTCCTAGGAAGGCTATAGACAGGTTTTTAGTTCTTTGAAACAGTGAAACATGGAATGAATTGTCAAAACTAATAGGAAAAAACCTCATACTTTTGTAAAATAATTGGACCGACAAATATTGTATTATTTTTGACATGTAAGCATATAAAACACATCAATCCAACATGTTTTGTGGTCAGAATGTCTCAGTAAACACTTTTTAATGGTAGAAAGCCATTAAAAAATTATTTTGAGGTCATAACATTGGAAAACGATGTCTGTTTGAAATGAAATAAGACCCAAATGAACGTGTATATAATTTTCAACTATAGGAGATTATGACACATCAATTAGAATTAATATTTTCCCAAGATAGTTGTAAATACATTTTTAGTGTTTTAAAACACAAAAATGATAGTGGAACATTCAAAACCATAGAGAATGACCTCATTTTGGTGTGAAATCCTAATACAACCACTTATGTGTTATTTTTTACACGCACACACTTCCAAAATGTGACTTCTTCATGTTGTTTGGATAGAATTAATTAGTAAAACCCATGTTAAATTTACAGAAGAATTAAAAAATATGTGTCAGTGGTCAAAACCAGGAAAAGAACATTGTATTTCTATTAAATAAGGGTAAAATCTCCATAGATTGAATTTTGAAATTATTGAACCATCAAAATATAATTCTAAATTATGGTTTTCTTAGGATGTATATAAATATGTTTTAGTTTTTTAAAACACCAAAAAATGTGTGGAATGGTAAAATCAATTTAAAATGACCTCCAATTTCTGATAAATCATGTGACAACAACTTTTGGGTTATTTTTGACTTGTACGCCTAGACAAAACATCAATCCAATGTGTGGTGTGGTTGGAATTGCTCCATAAACACTTTATAAAAGAAAAAAAGCCTTTAAAAATAGGCTTCAGGAGATCAACATCTGATGGACATAGGATTGAACTAAAATTAGTGGGAAACGACCATTGATGGAATTTTGAATGTAGTAACTGGAAGAACATCATTCTAAAATTCATTTTTCCAAATATGGGTTTTAAATACAATTTATGTGTTTTAAGAAACCAAAATGTGAATGGAATGATACAAACAAAAGAAAAAAACCTTCGATTGACTTGGAATCATGTGAAACCCACCATTGAATTGTTTTCAAAATATATAAAATGATGTGATATCGATGTCATTAAAAAAATTGTTCTAAAAATTTCAAGCACATCTCACATCAATTTAATCATTAATTATATTGTTTACTAATCCCTTTTCAGTTTCGGGTATTGAATCATATCTTAAATATATAATTTTATTTTTGAAAAATGTTTTTAATGATATATAATTTTTCTTATAATAAAATATATTATGTTTGAATGAAAATTTAAAATTTGTATCTGCCACATTCTTAATATATATTTTTTCTTTTCCCATTCTCAATTATTTTCCTAAATGTTCTTGATTTTAATGTATGCAGGAGATTCTAGACGTAAGAATGATGTTTCCCATTCTGATGTAAGAAATTCTTGAGAAGGTAGTCATGATAGTTCTTAGTTTTTGTGGTATGTTAAAATTTTATCAATTATTATAATATAATTATGATTTATTATGTTAAGTTTTTTTTTAGTTTTTGTTATAGTGTATGAGTTGACAAGTAAGGTTTCAGTTGATGAGATGACTTGGAGGGATAATAATGTAGTGGAGGTCATGACAAGGATGTATATTGAGTATGGTTTGTTGTTGAAAATATTTTATATGTATAAATTTAGGACTAAGGAATTGGTTGATAAATATATGGGTTGACTGAGAATGAGATTATAAAGAATGTGGATGTTTGAATATATGATTGTGGACATATGATGTATTTATAATGGGTTTATCATACATTCATGTTTCTTATTTCATGATAGCTTCATTATATTTTTACTTTTTTAATAAAGAGTTTAATAAAATTCTAATTTACCATCAGTTTGTAGTAACCGTCAACAAATATATAAATTATACTATGTTTAAAGGCAGTTACTCTTAAACACTAATAAAATAAGATGTCACAATTATGTTTAGTGTAATTTTGTTTCATTTTATTTTCTTTCTCCAAAAATATTTTTTTATAATCAAATCGTTGCTAAATAAACATGAACCTACCATGAAATTCTCCAAAGGTGACACAAAGAAAAACCGCTGAGAAATTAATGAATCCACTGTTATAAGAATCGTGACCATGAAATATATGACAGTTTTTATAAATTCCACTAAATTATTAGGTGTTGGGTTAAATAGTCACTAGCCCATGAAAAAGTTACCGCTAATGACTATTTATTTGTACTTATATCTCCACAATGTATCTATGATGTCTTAAGAGAAAATATTTATTTCCAAATTAAATTGTTTTTTAATCACAAATTTAAAATATCTTGTGAACGACCTATAAATTATGTTTCTGAGATCTAACATTATTCATCCCCTCTTTAAGAGATCATTTATTGATTACCTTATTATAATTTAGTTAGTTATAATATCCATGATAATCTTTCAACCTCATTTGACTATTTATTTGAATTTACATAATCTTCCACTATTCATTCCATAGTATACTCAAGTAATTTTTTGAATGGTATGTGATTTAGTTATTTACTATCCATATTGTTTATTTTTATTTATTTATGATAACATTCATATTAAATAGACCCTTATGGGTCATTTGATCTCACCCCTTTATTATATTATAATTTCCTTTAGATACAATGAAGAGATTTATGATTTATATGAAGGAATATGATAAGGGGAACAATGGCGTTGTCAAATAAAAAAATATGGGTTATAATACTTTAAAATGTCATGTGAATTTCAACTATGTGTCTTGTTTACCAAGACTACTAAACTATTTGGTCTATTGGTATGAGATCGTATCTATTTAGGGATAATGTAATAAATTAGACACCCGCTCCATGCTACTGATGTTGGGGGCATTACACATATACCTAAACCATGATGTCATTGTAGACATATCCCCATGGTTCTCACTAATATATTATAATCATTATTTTCAATGGAAAAATAAACATTTCTTTGAAACAAATTTAAACTATATATAAATTTCATATATGGATATCAAATCCTAATAGATGATTATTAATTATATAACATGTTGATCCAAACTAAAATCATATAGCTCTAGTTACTTTGAAAAAAATAGACACCTAAACAAACTTGTTCATAATATTCTAGAAAAAATTTCTTTGTAACATTCCCCATTCCAAGATAAATAACACATAATACATTTCCTCTTAACCCGAGGAATGTAAACATAAAAAATAGTGATCTCTTATGGTATGTAATGGAAAAGATGTGAGATGTCAATGATCAAAAAATTATAACATGATAATATAGATGTGAGAATAAGATATTATCATTAGAAAATCACACCCTTCATATCATATATCATAATCATGTGTCATCAAAAAAATATTTATTGTTTATATGAAATGATTTATGAAGGAATAAAATAACCAAATCCATGGACAAAAAATGATGTTATAAAACATTGAAATTCCTATTTATAAATACCACAGATAACCAAATAATTTATATTCCACTCTTAATTCCAAGACTACAATAGTAGAATTTTCTTCTTCGCTAAACAATTTTAGTATTCATGTTTCACTCCCATAACTATCATAGTGGACATTGTCCTCTAATAATCTTTCTTCATTACCTATTCAAGTGAAATTTATATCATAATAATTCTATATTTATACAATTGATTAGAGGGATATATAGGTCCCACACATCACAAAATAAAAATCATACTTTTTTGTGACATAATATAATAAAATATTAATCGTATATCCATGATAATAATTGTGTTTGGTAGAAATTTCATTACAGCATAACCTATAAAAAATAAATGGGATTCATACATATATCTTCATATACTAACCCATAGAAAAATGGTTATTGTAAAAATTACATCTTTTTATCATAACATTACTCATGGAAATGGAATTGATTTCATTCACATATTTTAATCATAAATATATACCATATAAAAAATAATAGGGGAGGTATCCTTGGATCATTTCCCCAGTAAAAAATAACTGAAATTAATGGTTGTTTCTATTGATGAATAGAAATACCATCCAAATATTACAAAACATTATTTTTTTAAAATATATTTTCCATGTTGGATTCACTTATTTGAAATATAAAAGTTTCAAAAATAGTATAGAAATCATTTTAATTGTAAATAACCATTGACATTTAAAGGATTAATCAAAACAGTGAGTAGTCATGATGAAGGGAAAATCCATTCATGTTATATACGTTATGAAAATATTCCATTCCTATATTTGTAGTAGTCTATAATGAACCTCTTTGAAAAAATGAAAATAATAATCCATTTTAATACATTTTTAAAATCCCAATCATGGTAAAAATGACATCAAAATTTCATAAGGTAATTGTAAAACCATTATTTCAATTTTTTTGTAAAACATGGTTATGAAAGATAAAAATGAATTGAAGAGATAAATACATTCAATTTCACATAATAATATATTTTTTGTTTCATGGTAACATAATGTGATGGATATGAATGGAAAAGATTTATTTTTATTGAACAAATAAAGGATAATAAATATCATGATTTTCATTAAATTTATATCATTATATTTCATTATCATAAATATAATCATAAACATTTTTATAGACAATTAAATTATAAGATAAATGCCATACCACTTGGGTGACTTTTGAATCAAAATTACAAGGGAGAAAGAACATTAAATGGATATGTATATCAAATAAAATTCATTGTAATAGTAATAAAATGAATTCACGTTTTGTATCCACACCACAAAAAGGAACTAAGTGGTGTATAAGGAATGTGTCCCACTGAAATAAAAGTTAGACGGAAATACAATACCTTAGATCTGACATCATTTTTATAAATTAGAAACTAATTTATATTTAATATTGATTAACATTAGATATATTTTCGAACCATAATCATATATTTCAGACCATATATTATTCACTTATATCCTTTTATCATTGGTTTCTGAACACTACTATATTAAAATCTCTGCTTTAGGTGATATTTTCATTTTTTCCTTGACTTTTTTGGTTTGGGAGTTTTACTCCATTTATTTTGAACATGGTTTCGTAGTCTAGAAATTATTTTGATGATAAAATTATAATAATTATTCATTATATAAATTTTAATTATTTTTATAAAATATTGAAATTGAAAAATTAATTACTCCTTTCATGGAGATGGTAAGTTGTATTTACACTTGAATGTCGTTTCTATTTATCAACAGATGAAGCAGAATAAACATAAATAATAACTCAATAGTAAAGAATAATTATTATATAATATATATCATATATATTAATTAAATCCATCAAAATTACAATCCTTTTAAAAAATTGAAAAATGAAATGCATCACTTTGGGGATGCTTTATAAACACATATGCACGATTGACGTTATCACTATCCAAAAGATTGGAAGGATATAAGGTTGTTATTTTATTATAATTATTGATTTAAAATTATATAATAATTATCATAAAAAAATATTAATCCATTCATAAGACACATCCATATAATATTGTGATGTGAAATGAATTTTATCACTTTGTGGACACGATAAGACATATGTTTGTAGGAGGGATATTTTAACATATAATTTTACAGAATGATTATGAATAAAGGTGTTTCATTATTTATAAAAACATTATAGTTTATTTATGATATATAATTAATTATTATATTCTGAATATAGCAGATTTATAAAAGACAATGTAATAATTAAAAATATTTTGATAGATTATGGCGATTACGTCTTCTTTGACACAATTCATTTACATTTACATAAAAACCATAAAGACAGTGTCAATGAAATTAAATTATTTAAAATAACTTGAATATAACCTATTAATCTAAATAATTAATTTCAAACCTTTACACTATAAAATTATATTACAATTAATATTTTCAAAATATTTTATTATATTTAATTACTAATCAGAGAAATACTACTATGGGGTGTAGAAAAATTTAAGGTAATTATATAATTATGAAAAAATATAAATAAATTTTTATCAATTTTTTTAATAATCTCAAAATATAAACATAGATTAATTTATTAGTTTATTTTTTCTTAATATGGACACATATGAGATGTTTAAAACTATGATAGTGAAACTATTCATTTACTTAGATTTAAAGACATACATGAAAAGTGTTAATTCAAATAAAATTATAAAAAATAACACAAATATGACATATTATTCAAAAAATATTGTATCACACCATAACTGAGTCAATCTATATTATGTTATTCCTTTAAAAATAATTTATTATATTTGATTAGTAATTGGATAAATGTTTCATTAGTGTTGCATAGTCAGGTAAAGTCATTATATAATTACAAAAAATTATAAATAATTTTTTATCATGAAACAAAATTCAATAGCCTCAAAATTTAATATTCATTGATTAATTTCTTTGGTGTATATGTGGATACATAAGTTATATTCAAAACTAAGAGAGTGACTGTTTGTAATGTTCTTTTATTTAAAAATTATAATGGTCATTTTTCTTGGAAATGATTATATTAAATAACTAAATGTTTAGTATAAGGTAATGATAGTAAAATTTTCTTTTTCCAATAAAAATTTTCAATGAAATACTATGGCTCTAATACTTATATTTAAAATAGATTGATTTTATTAACCCATTATCGAGGTGATAAATTTTACCATGGTTACTATTCATAAAAACCAAAAATAAAAGGGAACTATTTTAAAAATATTTTCACCTCATTCAAAATATAGAATTCATTATTAAAAATAATTATCATTAGTTGAATAAATTAATTTAAAAATAAATTCACAACATGAGACAAAAACATAGTTTCTGAAATATACACTTTCTTCATAAAACATGTTTTATCCTTATCCCATTCCGAAAAAATATCAATTTATTGTTAAAATATATTATTTAATATATAATATATTCAAATAATTTATATAATTCAAAAATAGTGAATAGTTTTATTTATTATGATAAAAAGACATTATGCTAAAAATATTGGGATACCGAAAATTATCTCTTTTACATTCGATGATTTTTATTTTTATTTATGATAAATTAATACCCATGGAATACATTTATATATATCTAACCACAAATTTTTATTTTAATATATTTATTCATATTCATAATCTTTGATCCAATGGATATCTGATAAATATAATTTTATATTATATCATTGTTCGTTTAAACTCGATGTTTTATGCAATACTATCTATTAAAGTGAATACTTTTATTTGAAATAATATAAATTTCAAAAAAAATTAGGTTTTATAGAGACCCAGATAGTGATGACCTTCAATCATAGAGTGTACATGTTTCGATGGTCGTCCATGTAATGGTTGTATGTTTTGACCCTAGTATGTCATAAATGGGTTATAACCAAGAGGGATTTCCTTATAGATTTATATGAAAATTTATTTCTTATGATTATGAGGCTGAAAAAGATAGAGAGTTTATGCTTCATCAATAGGTTTTATTTTCTCTAATGGATTATTCATCTCACATTTCAAAACTCCAGTAATTCACCCTAACACTTATTGGAATTGAATTCTCCATAATGAGATGTTTTGAGTATGGACTCACGTATACCATATGATCTCATGTGCATTGGTTCCACATGAATAATATCACATAGATATTAAACCAAACCATCATCACTACACATAAACATGGATAAGAAGAAGGTCTGAGACCTGATGGTTCAGTTCCTCTATTAGGTTGTATTTTTTTATGGAAATAGGAAGTGTTTTTATGATATTTCACATGGATGAAGCATTAGCTAGTGTGTGTGAAAGGATATCCCTGTAATACATAATCGGTGCGGTAAAAAGGTTCATGTCAAGTCATAGTACAATAGAGACCCTATTGAGTGTAGAGTCTATGTTAGGGTGGGGCATATTTAGGGTATTTGTTTTGAAATTCAAACATTCATTTAGATATAGATCCTCTACACCATCTTTACTGTCAAGAGACAGATAAGTAGCACCTTGTCAACTAGGGAGATGGATTACCATAGGAATTACATGATGATGAGGTTATCATGTATTATTGATATAGAAACAAGATATACAACACCAATAGATAATGAACAACCATTGTAGTGAGGGTGTATCTCAAGGAAATTTTCTAGTCACTATTTATGTAGTGTAGTTGATTATGTAGGAGAAAAGATTGCAACCTTCTACTATATGAGGTAAAAAATTAGTATCCTATACATTAGTGTTTCTTTATTTGAAATATTTTATTACCAATATTTTATATCAGTACAAATAATGGAGCATTTCGGGATCATAATTTGTTACTTATATGGGTTAATTACTCCGAATACTCTACGGGGAGTGTGATCAAAGAGTGTAAGACATTTAATCGAATTACTGCAAGAGGAACCAAAGTAAAATTAATTTTGGGACCTCTCTAATATCAATATTATATGTTTTTACATCATTTATAAGACATATTTGTTGGTTTCTCACTATGATGATGTTGATTTTAAACACTATCAGTGGTGATTTTTTACTATATCGTGGTAACTATATTCTCAAGGGTCAATGGGATTTCTTAGAAGAAAATTATAGACCATATATACATTTGATTATTGGGGTGACAGACCATATCATTATTCTATTTCTATAGGATAAGGGAACTTCACATATATATTTCTATCCAGTTGCGGATCATTTCAGTGGTTTCATCATTGATGACTTTTATGAAATTCCTACAAATAAAGTGGCAGGGTTTACTTTTGGGCTAGTCCTAGGAGTGGAACTAATATCAATTACACCTAAAAGGATAGTGAATACTAGTAGTAATATCTCTATTGGTATCTAGAAGACCTAGAAGCTAATGAGTTTTGATGACCCAATAATTTATCATTAGGTTCTCCAATTCTTTTCACATATAAAAAATTTTATACCATTATGCTTTGTGTGGATTTCCATCAGTTAAAAAAATAAAGCTATGAACTTATATATATTTCCACATTCATATTCCCTATTTGAATTTTTATGAGAATCTATGGACTTATAAAATATTGATTCGATGTTAGGATACAATCATGTGCGAGTTAGGCCTTTAGATATACCAGTTACATTATTCTATAGTATATATGTATTGTTCAATAATTTAGTTAATCTATTCGGTCAATCAAACATTCTAAATGTTTTCTTGCCCATGAAGAACAAGGAATTCCATATATATATATAGATTTATTTGTGGTTGTATTAATTGATGAGATATTAGTGTATTTTAACACTCAACATGTCAATGAAATACATTTAAAGACCATAATAAAAACATTGTTGGATCATCAACTATTCTATATTATGTAAATATTTCACTTTTTATCCACATTGATAACATCATGGGTCACATAATCTCATATTAAAGAGTATATTTGGACTGATAATGTTCGATTTTTAGTTTTTTGGAAGTATCCCAATAACAATTTCTCATATAGAGGGTCATGGGGATAAATTCTTACAATAGATGCTTTATTTATGATTTTTAATGTATATTCGCACCATGTATTGGCTTGAATAATAAGATATTTTTTTGGTTTGGATTATGAGATAAGTAATTTTATTAGTTGGAAGGAATATTGGATTCAACAATGGTCTGGATTAATCTAGAGTCATGATGATAGTATATTGTTTATTTTGAAGCTTTATCCATCAAGATGGGAGAATTTTTTATATAGGGTGTGAATTTACTATCATACAAGGATCTCCATTTGAGGCCTCTCAAGATGAAGTAGATGAATAATAGCCTAAATCTAGAAACTGTGGTTCATAGCATGCTTTTTAGATGAAAAAATTTCTAGAATAGAGGTTCATGGATAATAATGACCAAAAAATCAAGAAATAAATATTCCCCCCAGTACATGAATCATAAACAATAATGGTTGCTTCAATACATATAGTTTTTTATCATCGAACATTTTTATATTCCTTTTTAGGGAAATTACCTTCTTGATTTTATGAGTAGAAAATTTCAAACATAGGTAGTTCAACAGTCCTTTTGTCAGTTGAAATTAATGGCCTTATTTTTTGAGTGGAACTTAGAGTTTTAGGAACCTCATGCATAGTAATATCATATAGATTTAGTAGTGAAAATTATATTATATAGAGAGTGATGATGACGAATATTTATGATCCTAAGGTATTCTCCCTATCATAGAGTGTTTTAGGTGATGAAAAATAGAAAGGATGGATCATTGATGGAGATGAGGTCTTGTGTGTTCATGGTTATGTTCGTGTAACTAAAAAAATTGAAAAAATATATATGAGAGTCTCATTCATTTTTATTATCTATATATCCCATTCCTACAATGATATACTAAGAAATGTGCCGATAGTATTTGTGGCATGGTATGAAAATGGATATAATTGTTTTTTTACTCAATGTTCCACCTAACATTAGTTGAAGTTAGAAAACCATATTCTAATAGGGATTCCCTAGTAATTTATCATTCCAAAGAAGAAATGTGATGAATTCACTCTGGATTTTTAATGAGTTTACCTAGTTCATCTAAATTCAGTGACAAAGTATTGGTGACCATTGAAACAATGACATTGGTCACTCACTTCTTATTTTCAGAAAGTCCTTTTAACATAATAGTTGAGGAAGTGTATATATCAAGGATATCATACACATTCATGGATTTCCACATTTTATTATATCATATTGAGATGCATTTTTATTTCATAGACACATAAGGGGATGTATATAGATCTATACTTACATGTACAACTGAGTAAGACCTATCTACCATAGATTGATGGTTAGTCCAAGCATCTGATACATGTGTTATATTACATTCTATAGGCATTCTCTTATGATTTTTAGGTTCTTGGGATTATAACCAAGCTCATTATAAATTTACCTAAAATAACATCCTCAAAAAAACTATACATATATATTATTATGAGGCCTTATATGGTAGGTCATTTCATTCACCCCTATGATGGTTAGAGACCGGATAGGTAGCTTTACTAAGACCTTGTATTATTTAGGAGAAAATTAAGGAATTATATCTTATTAAGAACTATATAAGAACCCCGAATTCTAGGAAAATGTATTTGTTTTCATTCTTTATAGGTGACTTATTGAGTTCAACGTTACGGATAAAACATTTTTATGTGTTTCTCATAAATTGGGGAATTTAAAAATTCAAAAGAATGAAATTTTGATTTCATGATTTGTTTAGATTTTTGATATTTTATAGAGACTCAGACCAGTATCCAATCAGTGATTGTTTACTTAGAGTTATCAGTTCATGCATGATATATTTTGGGGTTCTCATCATCACAATTATTAATCATACCCATCTTATTTAATTAATACTGATGTGGTTGAGTTATACATTGATGATTTTTTGTGATAACCCTCTTTATGTAATTTATTTGAACATGAAGTCTCTTTGAGGCCAACCAGTTATTCTTGTATGCATGCTATGGTAACATGACCCTATGTAAGAAGAGACTTGTGAGAGATAGGATGACATACATTATCACTACCCTAAACAATTCTCATATTGTTCTTTACCTATCTGAGAATGAAGAATCTTTGACTATTTGTTTTAATGTGGGTGTTTTGAAACTCCTATTTTCTAGTCTGATGGATCATTAAAATTTTTTATAATCCTCTATTTCAACTACATGAAAGTTCATATAATCTTAGAAACTTATTTATGAGCATACATGGATTATTAAGAGACTAAAGTTCCTATTTTTTAAGAAAATAGATGAGTCAAATGTTTGGTTCTTGATCTGAAGAAACTATGGAGCTCAAATGTGTGGCCCCATGGTGGTGTGAAAAAGATTGAGAGATCAATCATGGAAGTCCATAATACAATGTAATGGTGATATAGAAATTTTCTAAGGAAACCATAATATCTACACATGGTGTTTAAAACTATGTACCTAGCCCATGTGAGGGGGTCGAATGTGGTATAATGATTCCACCTGATTGGTTCATGGTTTGGAAAACATTATGGCCAAACCATACCCATCAATAATGGGTGAATTTACAATTTCTCCCATCCATATAACTTACTTAACTCCTTCTAATCTACTCCCATTTTCTCACACAACACCCCCTTATCATTTTAGATCTCTCTATTCCATAAATGCTTCCATAGATATACCTCATATATATTGCATTTGTTTCTATCATCATTGGTCATGTTGGATTCATATAGGTGAGAGATTCATTCCACTTCCATCATTCCATAGTTTATCTCAGTGTATAGGATGTTATTTCTATATGATCTGTTAGGCCCTATCCTCAAGGTATTTTTATATTTCACTGATTTCTTCAATTTAGTCTAGATTTGGAGGCTGATAACAAATGAAAAGAAAACTACCCATCTATAGAAGGAGTTTTATTAATTCCCCCTTAATGGATTATTATTAATATCTTATATCGTAGTTCCACATGTCATAATCACTAAAATTTACCCTTAAAATGAGTAATACTGTAAATTAAATGTTGGAAAATAGGTTTTGATCTTCCATTTATCCCTTTAATAATTTTGGTTGATTTCAATCTCGACCCATACCACCTATTGTGGTGGATTCACTTAACGCCTATAACTTTTCACCACTTTGTGGAAGTGGATCTTTATACCCAAGAGTTGAAACCATATAAGAATAGAATTGGATGTTAGAAACTTAATACTTCTTGGATTGTGATAACATATAATTTAAATGGAAATAAAAATAATTATAAATTGTATTGATGATCTTTTGGATAATAGTTAATATTATTAATTAAATTAATGTTTTTATAGGCACTAACATGGCCCCTCTTCCTATCACATGATAGTGAATTAATTAATACAATGACTATGATGGATTAATATATAAGTGAATGGAAACTCACATGTCCCCCAGATCCCTTAGATACAATGTTCTATTTTTGATACATTTCTATTAAACTGACATCTTAATATGGCATTGAAATTGTGGTATGTCACAATAATTCTTTCCTATTGGATTCCTATATTATTACATTAGATTTAGATTTCATAAACCACCTTGGAATTTCTTCTTATGCTCCACCCATGTCTATAGTAAATTTTTCACGGATGAGATCTATGAACTCTAAGTGGAAGCTCTATGTAATTACCTTGGATCCTATCTCATGTAGGTCAAAATTATACTATGTTTTCTATGGATGAGATTCATGGACATGAAGAAGATAATTTTATGACAACCTGAGCCCTTAAAACACATTAATTATTTATTTATTAAAAAATATTAAAAATAGTTTAATATGAATGATCGAGAAGTATAGTGTATTATAATTATGTATAATATATAATATCATAAAATATGTGATGTATATTTATTAGGGAATACTTCCTTAGCATGTTCATAGTATTCCATCATGAATAAAACTACATGGGATATCATTATGACATAATTTAGAAAGGGATGAGCTATAAAACCTAAGAATGGAATAAATATGGAATAATATAAAGTATGTATTACATGTTAAAAAATCGTAATTTCATTGAGGTATAAAATTGTTGGGAATCATAAACATGAACAATGAGGCATGATACTTCATAATAATAAAAGGACACATGGGAAAGTGGGGACAACATTAAAAATGGCATCATAAACATAGGTGAAGGATGACATCCAATATATCATAAAATGATGGAAAAATCCCTGTGATAGATTAGGTTCTTTACCAAATCCCTTTATGACATATCATAAGACTAAAACATTTCCCAATGAATTAGAGGGATATATAATTCTAGGCCCACCTATCACTTTTATATCATTAACATGCATTACTATTCAACATAGATCATTAAACATGGGTTCATATTTCAGAACATTTAATTAAAAGAATAATTAATATGGAAAAAATAAATATATTACCTTAATAAGGAAATTATAGTTTCATAAAGGTGAACACCCTTGCTAGGAAATGGGTATGGGTAGTCATTACACAATTTTCTGGATTAGAAAATCATAGTTAAATTTCAGTATCCTAATGGAGATAGCTAAATGTTCATGGGGGATTAATGGGAGTTAAATTGGTCTCTAATCATCTATAAATCATTAGGTAATTACTGTAGATATGGAATAACATAATAAAATATAATAAATTTTTGATAAATGGCATAAGATAATCAAGACGCTTGAATAAAGAGGAGAATGAGATGATCACTTACCTTAAGGGTGGGATTCCAAAAGATTTAGAGGAGCTTCTTGAGAAAATAAAGGTACCTTTAAAGGATTATATAGAGGGAGATAAGAATTAAGGACTTTATATTATATTTTTTACTTAAGAGGAGGGGGATCATGGGTTAGTTTATATAGGAAAATAGAGGGGAGTGCTAATTACTATTTCTCAAACATATGATTTGAACATTAAATAATAAATTCATCAAAACAACAACACATTTCATGGTTTTTTATAATTTTATCCAAAAATCTTATTGGTTATAATAATTTTATATTTCCATGTTCCAAGAATAATACAATATTACCCTTGGGGATGTGTATGTGAGTCGTGTTCATAAAGGAATGGTTTTAAAACGTTGAAAAATAAAATTGGATTTGGTTGATTTAAAAAGAATTTATAAGATTAATAAAATAACATAAAAAAACGTTAATTTGGGGAAAATATATATTGGGTTGTGGATACCCAGAATAAAATTTATTACATCACATTTCAGTCATTATGATGTCATAATACACACTGTATTGTTATAACGTATTGTTTTTTACTCGAAAATTCTACAATTTCATAAAATTATGAAAAATTCAATGCTAGATAATTTAAATGCTATGATTAAAAATATAATTATTATTTTATAAATAAATTTATAAATATTTGAATTAAGTATTTTGAAATATGAATTGTCAATATTGAGAAATTCTGGTTTTTTGACAATAGCAGTTTTTGAACACATAGAAAAATTAGATTTGTCTTCATAATAATTATATTATAATATATATTTATTAAAAATTATATAATAATAATATTTATGACTATTATTATTTTATTCAAAAATAAATTAATTACCTATATATAATTTCTTAATTGGAATTCCTTATTACCAAAAAATTCAATTTCAGTTTTATCGAACCAAAACAAAAAATAATTAATAATGATATGTAGTAAATTTATCATTATTCTAATGTAAATAAAAGATAAATATTCATATACTTATTTTATTTATACATTTTTATTTATTACACTAGTAAACTCCATAAGGTTTAGGTTTGTGATGGTGATATTTCTTTAGGGTGTTTTAGCAAACATGGTTGGTCCATGATCTTGATGAGAATTATCTTCACATGTAAATGGTTTTGACCATGCTTTAGTTTTTGGATCATAACTTGGTGTTGGTCAAGGAAAAATCATATTGATTCTATCTCCATTACAAGATTTTATAAATGGTATTCATAGTGTATGATCATTCTATTTAAGTTCACGACATAATTTTTCATTCATAATACGATTTTCAACCATTGATATTTTTAAAAATCATATGATCATTAATAAAATTATTTATTATCAATGGTTTTGATGAATAATAGTCCTTTAAATCTTATAGGATATAATAAAACCATATAATCCCATGCCTTTTCTATAATCATGATTCATAATAGGGTATTTAATTCAACCGCAAAGAGAATTTTACTTATAAACATGTGGGCTTTTATTCTGTTCCCCCTTCAATAATTTCAAATAGAAAATTTATATTTAGAGCCCAAAAATAGTGGATGGTAAATCCGTTTCATCAATTATTCTAGTTTCCACATCACTTATTAAAATTGGTGGTTTATCGATTGTACTTTGATGGAGTGCAATTTATTATTTGGTAAAACATTATCTCTAGGATGATTGATCTTAATTGGATTCTCATCATATGAAAAACATTCTCTAATGAAACCACCTCTAGATTGATTATATTTGAGGGGTTTATTATGTAATTCGTGAAGAGTGATACATGGAACACATCATGTAACTATGATTGGTAAGGTGTTATTACTAGTCTATAGGCCACTTTTCTAATGTGATCAAGGTTCTCAAAGGGGAAAATGTATCATAAACTAATATTTCTCATTATTCCATATATTTGGACATCAATCGCTCAAAATATGTAGTGTAATAACTAATATAAAACCTCTAATTCCTTGTCAACTCGATTATTGTAATCATAGCTCATCTATTGAATCTGAGTATCCATGATGTGTTGATGAATAGACTGGACCATATCCACCATTTCCTTTTCCATTTAAGGTCCGAATAGTTTTTGTTCACTAACATCATCTCAATATGGTCATGTACTGCAACTCTTCCCATAAAGGGCTTCATAGTGAGTCATTTGAATATTTGAGTGAAAACTATTATTTTATGAGAATTTGACTAGAGTAATATGTTGATCCTATAATATGACAAAGTTAAATGATTGTGCTCTCAACATTTCTTCATGTGTGTGGAAAATCCACTAACATTGACCATCATTTTGATTGTGAGAATCGATGATTAATTTAAACTCAATATTTAGAGAAATTTAGAGAATCATCCAAAACATAGAGGTAAATCTTGGATCTCTATTATATAAAATCGATATTAGTGTTCCATGTAGCATTACCACTTCTCTAATATATATCCTTGTAGTTTGATTGGGTGATATGCCCTTGTGAATTAAAAGTTAATTGAGATGTCTTTGTAAGATGATCCCCTAAAACTCCTATAACATTATTTCATCTTTATACATTTGGAAGAATAGTGACAATTTCCCTGGTTATGTTCTACCATTTCCATATTGTTATGGGTAATGGTAAAATCAATTCCGTAGATTTTTTCCTTTAAGACTTCACATGATGAAATATAAGACAACATGATGTATATTTCATGATCACTTTCTTTATATTATGCCACAAAAAATTCTATTAGATATTTAGATTAATATTTTGCTCCCTAGATGGATTTAGAAGGTTTATATTTGTGTTTCTTCAAACTACTCCTTCTTTGACCTGGGATTGTTTGGTACACATAGTCATGACCCAAATCATTTTACTATTTCCTCATTAATTTTGTACTATGAGGACTTCCTTTTTCTTATTACTTATACCATTTTTCAAATTTACTTATCTCCTATTTGAGAATCCTTTATCTTTATTATAATGTAATGTTGATAAATAATTTGTCTAATCATTTGTGATGTATCTTGTTTTATAATTTGCATGTCCATATTTTTCATGTATAAGAATATCAGATCCTTATCAAAATTGATCAATGATAAAAATTTCAAACACATTCAACATAAATTATATGGAATTTTTTTCATGGAAATTAGTTAATTGAGAAGTCATAGTCCTTAATTGGATCTAAATATCTTCATCAATTAATATTCATCTATTTCTATGTAAATATAAATATGATTCCCTTATTTCGGTGTGTACTTAACAATTCTCCCCAATGAGATACTAATACTAGATTTTAAATGCAAAGATCACTTTAGCTAACTCTAGATCATGTGTTGGGTTTTCTCTTAAATAAATTTGAATTACCTGGATTCATAGGCTATCAAATTTTCATTCTTCAATTGTAAAAATCTCACTCCTCTCTTCGAACCATCATTGTATACAACAAAATGTTCAACACATGTGGCTAGATGAAGTACATGTGTAGTGATAAGACTCATTTTTCAACTCCTTTAATCTCTCCTCAATGATTATTAAAACAATACGTGACTCACTTATGAGTTTTCTTGGTGAAATGGTTTAAAATTTATAATAATTTTCTGAATAATATATTGTAATACCTTTTAAAACCATGGAATATTCATATTTGTGACCCATATGTTGGCCTCGACCACGTAAAAATTAACTTTTTATTGAAGGGACCACAGATATTACATTACATGTGATATTAAGACCAAAAAATGAGATTATCTTTAACTGTAAATCAAATTTTATATACACTACATAAATCGTATCCCTTCATGTTATTTTTAGTATTGTTCACAAAATAACATCATGCTCATCCTTGCATTGGGTGTATATTTAAATTTCGTCCATAAATACAACCACATATTTATCAATGCAGTCTCTAATGAATATATTAAAAATGTAATTTATTTTTCAATGAGTTAGTGTGTCCAAATTGAATTTCAATGAAATCATACTGTGAATACGTTGTATGAAACTCAGTCATGGGTAAATAATCATTATTCATAATAACATGATAATTCTCTAACCGATTATCGCCTATAGATGAGTAATAGACCACAACATGATGATATAAAATTTTATCAATATATTGTAGAGTTTACTTTTTATTTTTATTTTTATTTTTAAGTTCATGATATTCAATAAAAATTCACATTTACACATCTTTCTTCATGATGAAAACGACTGGTGCAACCCATAGTGAATCACTTAGGCATATGAACCGTTTATCCAGATTCTCATATAGTTGTTTTTCAGATCTTAAAAGTTCACAAATATTAAAAGTATATATAAGATTGGATATTAAAATTTTCATATTTATTTTCATGTTTGTATACTCAAACTCTTATCTAGAAGTAAGATTGGGAAATTCATTATGAAAGTCATCATTGTATTCCCTCAAAATAAGAATTTCTTTAAGGGTGAAATTACCCATAGACTCAATCATTTTATCTAGAAACACATTATCATTATTAAATAATATCCATTTTTTACTTGGTTGTTCTAATGAATATTAATCGTCTTCCTTGCACTTGTACAAAATCGTAGGATAATTCAAAATATAGAGAATCATTTACTTCTCACATAAAGTTATGATGGATATATATAAGGAATGAAAAAAAGTAACTCGAATTAGATTAAAATCTACTAAATGACGTATCACAAAGTTCTCTGAGAAGTTCATCCTAGACATTTGAAAAGGGAAGGAGTTATAAATATGGGATATAAAAATTTCCCCTTTTTTCATTTTCACTGACATCTCTACTTTATTATTTATGGTGGTGTTTAAATAGTTCATCTAATCCATCATGATATAGATGAATTAATTGAACTAGATAAAAAAATAATTTTCTCTATTATTGAAGGAATATCTAGTATACCTATCACCACTTCAATTTTTTGATCCAACTCCTTGGATGTAATGGAATAACCTCGCCAATAGTGCCTTGGACATTGTTTGTTCTGATTGTCTCCAGCCACCCTTTTAGTAGTGAATTGTATTTCAATATGACATATCCCATTTTATTGAAATAGTGAACTAATGGATGTGGTTTTATTAGTGAAATAACTTTTTCCATTACATTTTAAGGTTTCTACCATCAACAATCACTAGTCAGGTTCCCATCCTTTCTGATCCAAAATAATTTCATCATCACCTTTATGAAATTTATAGGTTTCTTTATTCCATTCTTTTGAAAATTGGGATGTTGAAAATTATTACCACCATTATATTTCACCAAAAAAACACCAATATTAGACTCAACATTCTTCTTCCAATCCCTTTGATACCCCTATTATTCAGTTTTCTCTATTTTGACTTTTAGGGGAAAATATTCTATTTACATATAGCTATCAAGGTCTTAGATCACCATGAATTTTTATTGGATTAGTTTAATAAAATAAAAGTTGTGATAAACGTTTTATTTTAGGTTAATGACAAATATGGAAGTCTATTGTGCATGTATTGATATGTTTTGTTCATATTACCATATGGATTCAACATCTTTTGTTCTTGAGGGAAAGGAATGCCCTTTCCATTTTATGTCAAAATGTGTGAGGAATATATTTTTCAAATAATATTCCTTAATACCTTCCACCCCATCACATAGATATCTTTATCAAGATTTTTATTCTTAAAAAATGACCACCACTAATCAGCTTCACCCTCCATAAGATTCAAATATTGAATAAACACCCCTTTCTTGAAACATTTAATAATAGATAAGATTGTCTCATTGGATTTGATTTGTTGTCTCGTGATTAAAGTATTAGACGATCTATTGAAAATCAGAGGCCATTGTCATGTAATGGGATCAATTATGGATTGATCTATCATAATAGGATTTGGATATTATTCAAGATTGAGGTATAAATTCAAAAACATAGTCATCTAAGTGAGAATCAAAAAAAAAATTAATTGATACCTACTCTTATAAGGCTTGGCATTTCATTTGGGTAGTCAACACATTTCACTTAAAATTGGTTGTTTACACAGTTCCTACAATATCTTATAATTGGCCAGAACAAATTTTAAATTCGAGATGAGTATTTTTAAAATAATAAACACATAAATGGAAATCCAATAACATTAACATGGTAAATGACAATTGAAATTTTTTTATAAACATATAAACGTTTTGTCTTCAATATATGTTTTCCACAATATATTTTCCAAAAATAGATTCTTTTATGAATTTTTTTTTCATTAAAAATGATTCATAATGGGAATATGAATTTACTAAAGCATATCATTTAATAGTTTCAAACTAGGTGTGTAGAAAAGAACATTCTCATGCACCAAATGATGATCGAGTCCAGCAAAATCACCATTTTCAACATTATTACCCATAGGTACATCTATTCTAGAGACAAACCAACTTTTATTATCCTTGCAGCGATGTAATTCCTTGGAAACTATTTGATATATACTTTACAAAAATTTGTGGATTCTTTCATATATTTAGACTTATCCCTAAAATCATTTCTCTAGTTTTCTATTCATAATCCCAATAATATTTAAACTTATATCAAATACCAACTACGAAAAAAAATTTCTATATTATACATTACAACCTGATTTATTGAAAATATTACACATAATAAAACCCTAAATATAATGAATTTTAGTAAATATGGGTAATCTTGTACAATACATTACAACATAAAATCGGGGGTATATCACAATTACTAGAAAACACATTAAAATGATCATAATTTTTTATCAAACTTGAATATGCATGGGATATCCTGGGGATATACATTAGAAATGGGTGAAATACAATGCATAGTAATGGAATTAAGATGGAATAACGTGAATAAGTTATTAATTTTTTTAAAATACACATTTGAATGGTATGTTAAAATTTTAAGAATAATAAATATGAACAAATATAAATTATATAGAATGATTACTAAAATGAAACATAGGAATATGGAAACAACTTTAAACATGGAATCATAAACATAGGGTAAGGCTCATTGCTAAGACATATTAACATAGTGGAAAATTACATGTGTTGGATTATGTTAAATCCCTAGTATCATTAATGATTTTCCACGAGACTAAAACAATACAAAATGAATTGTAGTGATTTATAATTTTGTGAAAACTTTTCAATTTCATATCATGTATGTGCATAATAGTGCCACATAAATCATTCAAAATAAGACAATATTTAAAAAAAATAACTATGATATTAACGAATGTAGAATAAAAAATCTAATTCCCCATTAAGGAATGTATATGTGTGTACAGGTGAACTCCCCTAATAGAAATTTTGTACACTTATTCGCTACTAAATTATTTTTCAAAGAAATTGAAAGTGAAATTTTGACAGAATAAGAGGGGAACAAAACTGTTCATGGGAAGGATAATAAAAGTTAAGAGGTATCACAAAATTTTGACCCCATAATGGATTTCAGTGGGATATGGGATAACATATCCCAATATTAGGAACTGGTGATGAAATGTATAATATAAATAATATTTAGGAATAATGAGTGGATTGAATGAATCCCATACCCTAGGAGGGTGATTCCAAAAGCATTTGAGGTAATTTTTGAGAGCTCAGGGGAACCACATGAGGACTGAAAAGAAGATAAGAAATAGTATGGATGTGATACAATGTTTTTTATGGAAGAAGAAGTAAATATGTGATGTTTTTTTATTTTTAAAGAGTGGGTAGTTCATTATTATTCCTCAAGCATTGGTTTTAGACACTATAATAATGTGATTCAAACGACAATCATACTCATTGTAGTTACCCATAGATTATGATAAAGGGTATTTGTATCAATTTTTTAATATATCTGAGATATGAACCTATATTTATAATACTCATGGTTATGTTTAAGGGATCCATGTTCATAATGAATTTTTTTTAAAACCATGTAATTTAATATTGGTTTTTGTGGATTCATAATGGCACTATATGATTAATAAAATAACCTCAAAATCACAGTATGTAAATTTAGAAACATATATTTGGTAATATATACCATTAATAACAATTATTAAATAATTTTTAATTCACTATGATATCATAACACACATTTTATATTTAGTCCATATTTAATATTTATCGGAAAATTCGACCGTTGTAAAAAATTATGAAAATTTCAACATAAGATAAATTTAATGACATGGTTCCAAAAATGTAAATTTATTTTAAGAAAATATTATTCTATATAAGATATTTTTTATTTTAAAAATAGCATTGAAAGTTTTTGAATATTATTGGTTTATTGTTGACAATAACCATATATGAACCCTTATAAAAATTATATTTTACATCAAAAAAATTATATTACTATTTATATTTAAAAAAAATTAATTAATTTATATTTTTTAAATAAATATAATTTATTTCAAAAAACAATTAATTCATATTAATTAATTTCAACATTGAAAATGCCTTCTTCAAAAAAATGCATTTTTGGTTTTATCCAACAACAAAAATATCATTTATAAAGTAATAATGATATGATGTAAATATAACCATTATTGTATTGAAAAAATCATATCTATCTTCATATTATTAGGGAAGTGATGTAATGACCTCTATTCAACCTGAAAACCTCCTAAGGGTAAGGTTTGGAATGGTGATATGTTCATGGGGTGGTTCAGTGTAAATGTTTTGGGTTGTGATCTTGATGAGATAGAACTTCTCCTGTAAATAGTTTTTCTTATTCATTAGATGTTGGTTCTGATAAAGGGATTGGCGAAAGGAAAATTCATGTAATTCTATCTCTCCTCAATTATGAGATGTTTAGGATTTATGTTCTATGACCATCTTGGTTGAGGCCATCACTTCCTTTGTCTATGTCAATTAGATTTTTTAAAAACCAATATTTATATTAATAATGTGATCACTGTTGAATGTATATATTTTCAATTATTATTATTCTTACTAGTATATTAAATATGAGAGGATATAATAAAATCATTTTAGTGCATGAATTTTTTATGACCATATTACATGATAAGGAATTTAATTTATTCAAAAAGAGAATTTCATTTATAAAATCATTGGTCACTACAGCCTTATTTAATGGTCATGTGTTATATCCCTCATCGGTATGATATATGATACACCAGTGTATATCATATTTAATTATTTATTCATGTATATAGTTTTCCTTCATTTATAGACTTATTTTCAAAACATGTACCGGAAGATTTTTTTGTATCACATTATCATTTACATCATTACTCTTGTTATGCTTGCACACTAGTTCATATTATATGAACCAACTGGATTTGTTATTTGTACTATTGATGGTGGCCTACAGAGTGTATCTCACACACTATTCTTTCCACCATCTTATACATGATCAAACATCATGGATATAGGAAGGGTCAGGGGAATTAATCTTGTTATGGATGTTTGAAACTTTTTCATCAAAGGAGAATTTGAGTAGAGGGCCGACCTTAAGCACAAAATTCTATTGATGATAGATTGGTATTTTTGATCATTTTTTATAGTATGAAATAAATTAATGTTTTGTTTTTCACCTTGTAAATACCCTTTTTTTATATCATACTTACAATACATCATTTTGTATATGATATTGCATATGGATCTATCATTGTTTGTGATTCTATCAAACTACATATGATTATTATAGATATTATACTTATGAGGTTGTGTCTTCATTTTATGATTTTTAATTTTGTTATCACCAATTCATACCATTATGATCGTGAGGTTACAAAACTCTCACCATACCATCAAAGACCCTCACTTATGGTTGGAAGCCTCTATCGTATGGGGAGGTATGCATGACATCATATTGCCAAACTGGATCAGTAACTCGAGAGTGAATCAGGTCTAGGATTCTAAAAAACTCATTAATATGACTATATGTGGCTTAAATATTAAACATTGTATTGAAAAAATTAATTTCTCATATTTAACATATAAATATTTATATTTTATAACATATATAAAACATCTAGATGGTTCAAATGTAACTTCCAAACCACGTTATTGGCCAAAATTTCATAAAATATATTATAAACTATTGATGAATTAAGGGAATATATATTTCATACGTGTTATCTTGATAATTCATGTCAAATTTGGTGAGGTTAAATTAAAAAAAAGTATATTTTTAATTCATGTAGTTTTTGTGAGGATAATAGAATTCTCATCCTTATCCATATTCAAATATGATAGTTTCTTAATTTTTTATCCATCATAGAGAAATATGTCACTCAATAAACATTATTCAAAAGTTCCTAAACTACAGGAATTTTAATCACATCTAAAATGGTAACTTTTTTAAATCTCAACAATACATAATGATTTTTTTTTCTTACTAATAGCACTTGTATTGATTATGTGTACCATCGATTATGTAATGTATATGTTTTATTTATACCATAATTTTTTTGGTCACTCATATATTTCATTGTTTATGTGAATTTTTTAGAATATTTGGTATTTTATAGTTTGGGGTCGTGTCAGGTCATGTTATAGGGAACAAAATTCATGCAACAACCCTGAGTTATTTTTTTTGGAATCGGTGTCATGTTGTAACTTGACTCTTATAGTGGAGGTTTTTATTATGGAGTGTCATCACTGGAGGTCATGATGGGATGTGGCCATTGTAGTTTTTATATTTATATGGGAGTTGTATCACACTGTGATGAAGACAACTTTTTATGATAACTGGTCTATCATGACAAATTTACTATGATTTTAATTTTTTTCCACTATGAAAATTTAAATTTTGTCCCCAATATTTTACTCTCCTTCCATTATCATTATTATCCGAGATATGTGTCTCAAAATTATAATTTCTCTCTGGAATATTCTCCTTGAATTTGGGTGGAAATACTCAATGTAAATGACTATTAAATTTACATTTCTATCCACTATTATTCAATACCCATTTCCTCAAATTCATTGTGTAATTTTGAAAATATTTTTCTACATTTTCTAAATATAAAAAAGGGTTACTTTTGGATTTAATTTATGGAATTTATAGACCTACGAGGATCCATTAATTCTATTTTAATTTTCATTTTACAAAGGGGATGAAGATATATTGAATTTAAGGAAGTCATCTATAAATTACTCATTTTTCCTTAATCATACATTTAGAACATGAATTTCATTTAGTTTTTTATAAAATTTTGTTAAATTTAATTATTGAGGATAGATTAATCTCCACTCTCTATGTTTATTAATTTATATTGATTAAAAATATTTTTAAATGGATTTTATGTGTTATTTACATCAAAAACAATTTTAATTCACAATAGGTAGTTGGTAAAATGTTTTTAATAAATATTTTTATTTAAAAAGGGTGATGAAAATTGATTTCAATAGTGGGTTGTTTATAAATATTTTTTCCTTGATTAATGAGATATAATATTATACAATTGATAATTGATTATGTGTTTTATTAGGTATCACATGGTAACCCATGGGTATGTTTTCTGTAAACAGGATAGGTGCTAGTAGAGATTAGTTATTATATAGGCCGAGTGTAATTTTTTTGTCAAACTGAGTCACCCAATGATATTTGGTTTATATTGTTTGATACCTATAGGCTAGAGAGTATTTCATATATTTATTTCTTCTTAATAGCTTCTATTTTATCAAGAGGTTGTACGTTTCAACTATTCTTTATTGCCAAAATATATTATTTTCTTATATTCCACACCTGTATTTTTATATTTTGATAATGATTATACCTTTTTTCAAAATTTTATATTATTTCCATGTTATATATATATATATATTTACAAAGTGGAGTGTATTTTAAAAACCAATTGAAAATTATTATTTCATTCTACATTTTATTTTATGAAATAAAAATTAGTTTTTCTAATAAATAATTTGAAAAGAGAAATAATGTTGTAGGGAAAAAATTATTTTATACAGATTCAATGCCTTAACATATATGGATTTTCCCTCCCACCATTCATATTATTTATTTATATAAAGACATGAAAATTATTAATTTTGGTAATGGGAATGGAGATGAATCTAATGAAAGAAATTATTGACAACTTTATTATACATAATTATACTACTCATAACAAAATCATTGGGTTTGAGATAGAATGAATCATGACCTTAGGCATGTCTCCCTGAATGACAAAGGATCTCAACTAGGAATGATGGTTTACGGTGTAACCATATGGATACTATACCCATAATAAAAGTGAATAACAAAAAAATAAATTTCCAAACACGTTAACAATAGACTATCATAGTAAGAAACAACCATATACCATCCAATTATATAAATAAATGCGCAAAAAACATACCCAACATTCACAAAATGAATTGAAGCATTGAACATACACTGGACTTATAACATACATGATAAAAAAAGAAAAATTAAAATAGGATATTCCCCCACCCCAATCCACATTTCAACCTAGTATCCAAGGTCACATCATGGCATCCCAGAAGATAATAAAACATGAGAATCAACCCAACTGATACAAGATATAAGTGGTTCCTTATTGGGTACCCATGTTTGATGGCCAACCATGAAGTGTGTGACTATTATTCAGTAGGACACCACAATTGTGGTCTAGTTACAAACTCAAAATATTCAATTCAAATTCATGTGATAATACTAGACGAATGTAACCAAAAGATACATAATTCTGATATAATTATATATTCACCAAGAACACGCATGTAATAAAAACCAGAAGTTGGAAATTTCTTTTCTTACCAAGCTACCAAAATCCACGGTGACACCTAATTCAACTCTATGTCTGATGGTTTTCCAAAACTAATATTTATATTAAGTAAGGGAAATCCAAAAGATTGGTCCACCAGGTATTAAGACATCATGTCACTAGGAATCCTAAAGGATGTAAGATATTATGTATCTCTGTAAGCTCAAGGAACCGTGTGATCATATTTCATGGAATCCACAAGATATCAAGACAACAAATAAGTCGATATCCATGTGGATTTGGAAAAATGATTCATTCATCATTCTCAAGGAATCATGTGAACATCTCTCAAAATCAATATGGTCATCAAACCCTAAATCCTATTATCCTGATTCCAGCCCATTGGACATCATTACACAATCCTTTACTCAGTTCCATTGTTAACATCATAATCTATGTCTACTCTATAAGGGCCCATCACCCACACTCCTATTTTTGATAAGAAAATAATAAACATTACATTTTCAGTATTGATACTAATAATTAAGGCACAATATTTTTTAAAGGATGGGGATGAAGCCTCAATTTATTATTTAAAGAAAATTCCTCTTTAGACTGGGTAGAGGGAGACTCATTACATAGCCCGAAGGCCCAATGACATGTGTCATAAATACAAGGCTTGAAAGCCCAATTTTTGGCCCAAAGGACCCCTCGGTGAACAGTACTACTACAGTACTTGTGCTGCTACAATACCTGCTACAGTACCCATTACATGGCCCAATGTTACATGTTTTTTCTATACAAACCATAAAACATCAAATGGAAAAATTTGATAACATTCATTTCCAGATACATTTTAGGTTTATAGTTTTATTGAATTATGAAAAAAACTTACATAAATAATATTCATATACTTTATGAATAATTTCATCAACATAACCCATCTTTTATTTTTTTCACTTTACTATATCATCATAATCTATCTGAATTCCTTTGTAGACATAACAATTTATACATCATTTCATAATAAACATTGAAATAAGAAACATAAGAAGGGTTATATCTAATTCCCAGTATGGTTAAACATAAGAATTAATATGTGATTGTAACAATGAACATAATCAGTATATAAGGGTATGATGACATAATAAAAGTACATAATAGAATCATCAAATAACTCAAACACATCAAAAAAAATATCATCAATCATGAAGCATGGAATACAGCTTTAATAAAGGAAATATTCATTTGATTAAATAATCACAAGCCATCTGTTGGTACTCCATTCCATCAAAGAGTCTAAAAATCATGAAGAAGGGAATCGATTAGGAAAAAATGTGGGAATTCATAATGAAAATTCATAGATTTTCAAAGGAACAAGTTTGTGCCTGCCTTAGTTTAGCCAAAACTCATTGGGCATGCAGCCTATTTGCTCGACCCCATATGTCGCACATCCCACTTATGTGCCACTATGATGGAGATGAATGAATGTATAATATTGGATATGTCCTAAAGGTGTTTCCCTAGTGTATCTATAACACCATTGGCATGAAAGGTACTTGCGCATCCCAATTTGGAGCACAAGTTAGTTGTGCGCCCCACTTTTTTCACCCAAGGTCACTTATTTTCCTATAAATAGTTCCATGGGGCCACCAATTGTATGGACAAATTTTCATGAAGCCCAATTGAAGCTCTAGTCTCCCTAGTACTTCGCCCTAGTCTTCCGAAACATTCAAGGTTGTTCTTCAACACCTTGAGCGGAGGATTTAAGTGAGTATCATTGGACTTATATCCTTTTATGGTTTGAAAACCATAACACTTGTGCACCTAAAGTCCAAAAACCTCCCCAAGACAGAAATACGTTTGTGCCGCCCATTCCTCTCATAGGAACATGAGTGGACCACTTATTGGATCACCTGTGAATACTCTTGAAGGCTTGAGCATGGTATCTCCCAAGTATTACCATATAAGTTGTTCGTCACCTAAGTGAACATCCGGTCGCCCAAGCCTCCCTTCATGCCCATACTTGTGTACCCTTACCTACTTGTGCACAAAAACATTCACGCCCTTCTATACTTGGGAGCCCCTACTTGATTCAATTACATTATTCACTCTCTATAGTTTACAATCCAACAAGCCTTCATCAAATCCATTCTTGGAAAGGCCTCTTCTTCCTTTTCTCCCTTGACACAAAGGGATTCTGTTGAGACCTCCACTGAAACCTCCTGAAATATCAAGCCTTTAGGAAAGGAACGTCAGTGTGTCTCCAATTTGGGTTTGTATTTCCATAATTAGAGGCTTCCCACATTTTTTTCACAATGGGGTTATGATTCATGGAGTGTTTGTGGGTTTGTATATCCACAGTCACATGGACCTTTTTCCTAGAAACACTATTGGGAAGTTACTAGTTTGTAGTAGTGTTGGGCCCTAGCCTCTCCCTTCTCGAAGATATGACTCGGAACCTCTAGTCTCTAATAGGGGGAGACACGGTTCATACATACTTTTCCTTTTAATAATAAAAGAGAAGTCTCCCTCCCCTACTAGGATCAATTTTAGGGAAACCATCTTGGAATAAGCCCATAACATTTCTTGTAGGTGGTAGAATCATTGGTCCTCCTCCCTTCTTCAGAGCTAAATACTAAAGGGGAGATGGGAACAAGGAATCTTGTTACCCTTTACCTATCTCGTTTCACTTTTTCACCAGGGGTAGCCATCCTGATGTAATCCCCTAGCCTTCATCCTTTCCTCCTTACACTGGACCCTTTTCTAAAGTAAATAGAACAGAGGGAAGGATTTTCTCCTCGCCCTCTTCCACGGTCGCCTTGACCTCATTCACCTTGGACACCATAGGTGTGACCTCTTCCACCAGTGAAGGAGGAAAAATTTTAAAGTGTGAATGCCTTTGTAGAATCTTTGACATCCTCTTGTTTCGCACACCAAGCATGACTCACATGGGCTTATAGATTTGTCATCGTTATAACATTTTCACAATCGACTGAACCATGAAAACTATAATTCCCATCCATATGGGATATGTAGGAGTCATTTTCAAGGCTCGAGATCACTGGATATCCTCCTCAACAATCCGACTCAAATTCCTTTTATTGGGGATTCCTCCTTTGGAATATTCCCAAATTAAACCCTTAATCATCATGGAATCCTTTTCAAGAAGTAATCCCAAACTCATCTCTCTCAAAGGACCATACTCTCTTATGAGACTTATCAAACTACGTGGGATTTGGTTCCCATTAATATGGGATACGTAGGATGCCTCCATGAGGTTCAAACCCAACACTAAAAATCGGCCATGTTCTCTATGGGACTTATTCCCAACATGGTCTAATATTACTTGGAAACCCATATACTTTCGATGTTCCTTGGGTTTCTTTAACATAATCCCATGCCAAACATTGACTAACCATATTCTGCATAGATGTCCATACCAAATGGCATTAAAATGCAGGGCTAAGTCTGTATCACATGACATTAAAATGTATGATGTGTCCCATTTAGTGGCCTTAAACCATGCAGATTATGATTCCTTTTACAAGGATACGTAGGTAGCCAATTTTATGGGCATGATCCCAAGATCAAATCAAACCATCGTCTCCCTGAATGAAAATAAATTCCAGAGTGCCCCCAATGAGTAGCTTAAAAACCAGTATCATCACAATGATGCTTAAAATAATCTCTATGCATTATATTAGAGGATACCATTGATGGAAAACCTCGAATACATATAGATATTTCCATTAATGAAGAAAATTAAATGCATATGGATGATTCTAAATTTTACATATATTAATTAGTGATTGTAATTTCCTAGGGAAACTTATGCGATGATTGGTGAATTAATATGTATTTATGAAAATATATTAAATTTACTAAGAGAGTCTCAGTGTAGACAATAATTCCCCCCCAAATGGGTGTGATACGTATGACCTCCCATCCTCTTGACCAATGCACGTTATTAAGTATCATAATGTTCAAACATAACGAACACATGCCTTTGGAATGAAGGTCCAATTTGGATAAAGAACTGTTCGATGTTTCTGGTTCCAAAAGAAATCCAATGGAAATCACATGGAAAAAATGATTCTTAAAACTAGAACACATGTTTCAAGGGACTACAAAACAAAAATGGTGAACCCGACCTGAATCTTTAACCATGTTAATAATGTTACCCACATGTTAGGCCCCATAAATTGATAATGGAATTCCATTCAATGTAATAAATCACACATGTATCCATATAAAAGATGATTCTTTAATGGAGTTGGTTTTTATTTCATGTTTTTCTTCTCAGAATTTACTTCATTCCAAAAATGGCTTTCTCCAGGACGACATCTCGGAACTTCCCGACCACTTATCAAGCTGCATCTCCATCCATGGGAAAGATGTCCTCACTATCCCGGAATCTTCAATGCTAGGTCTATAATGTGCTGGAAATGGAATATCGCCAGCATGATACAATCCCGAATTTGGTGACTGCTCGAGAGGCCCTCCTGTTCAATAACAATCCTCAATCATCTAGCCAACAATGACAAATGATCAAGAAGAAAACAGTGCCAACCACCATATCCAACAGTTTTAGGTCCTTATCCCTGGAATGCAAAAATAAAACCCTCCCTTATTATAGGGAGTTCGATCAAGAGGTCACTCAAAGCCTGAATTCAATAATGTCAGAGTCCATCCCAAGGACTCCCACCAGCATTCGCCACCAGAATCATGTGGTGGTATACCCAAAATGACGAGTGTTGGATCTGGATGTCTGGCCCATGTCTCTCAGACCCAAGCATGCAAGATGAACTGCCAGTGACAGCGTTTGGTCAACAGGGAGCAGGTTCTCACCATTGCCTCATTAGGAGAAGTCCATCAAATTAACTTGATGGAAAACAAAGAGCGGTAACATACACCAGTCCATCTTAAATTTACTACTCATCTGACTCATCTGACCGCAACCCATGAATCCCACTAGATAAACCTGGTGGAGTATCATGAACAATCACATACACTTTCTTACAATTTATAATTCAGTCAGAAGATCCGTCTGACTAAATTTAATGATGCCCTCAAATATAATGTGGTAACAACCTGTAAACAGGTACATAAACCTGTTTACAATCACCAATTCTATAATCATTATCATATCCCACTTTTGTTGGAAGTATATCCACCATACTTGAAATGAAATAGCCAGAAGGTACATACGCCTTCCAACGTTCATCATGTCTACCAACAATATTGTTTGTTAGTATTCGGAGAAGTCAGTCAGAAAGCTCTGACAAAAAATTTGGGGCAATACCAACTCTATTCCCACATACATGAATATTATCAATACCCATTAATAGGAAAATGAGGATATTAGTAGGAAAAAACACCTACTCTAGATACGGAATGGACGTATATTCCCCTTCCAGCCAATGAAGTCATCAAAACCATTTTATCAATGGTTAAAGGGAAGATGGAAATACTTTCCCATATTATGGAAGCATGACATGATATTTTATCAACTACATAATCAATATTAGGGGAGTAGACATATAAATCTATCCCCAAACATGGGATGACACATCAACATTCCATTTTGGAGCAGATACACACTTCTTTTCCAGTCCAGGAGGGTTATGGTGTATACGCCCCCATATAATATGAAAAACACGATCGAGAACATATACCCTCTCCCATTGGAGGTAATATATCTGTTCCAGTAACAAATAAAAGGTTGGGACATACACCTGCTCATGATAATCAATTTTACCACGAATTTTCCCCAACTAAGTATAAGAGAATATCCAAGAAGAATTATCGCCCTGAACTGTTGGAAAATCAAGAGTCAAGCTGCGATTTGCCTCCTCTTAATGTTGTAGTTCTTGAAGCCCTCAAAAATTTGTCTGTTGTTGCTCAAGGTCTTATCTTCTCATTACCAAATTAAGGGAGTGGTAGTTGTAATTATAAAGTTCCTCCTCAGACACTTCATCTTGAAGTCATGCTTCATGAAAAATTGGTCAATCTAGAGTACTTATCTCCAGATGAGAGTTATGGCATCCCTCCATGTGGCCAGAATACAAAGGATAAAGAAGATTAATCCCTTGTTGTAATACATAATGGTTGTAATACATAACGGTGATCCTCCCCTTGATGGAATTTTCGGTGAATGCCCTCTTTGTAGCTTTATTTCACATTGTCGGGACAATTAAATAATTGACAATGTTATGACCAAAAATACCACCTATCTCGTGGCACTTGCAAACACATGACCAATCATGTCTGATGCGATGTCATTTATGGATGACACACTTCCTCAACCAAAGTACATCTTAAGGGAACATCCATTCTACGAACCTCTCTTGGGACATTTATCTTCTAATATAGACCATCCACTTTGGTCAGACCAAGTGGAGAAACCTCTACTGAAGGACGATGAATATATGTTAAACATGAGAAAACAATTGGCCAAAGTAAAAATAATTGTCATGTTCCGGATTCTGGAAAATTCTCAGTATAACATTCCAAAATTGATGACAGAATATTTCATTCATGATACCCTCCCCAACTTATTGAAAACACTTCATTATCTGAAAACCAAAGTATTAACATATGATAAATATCAAAATCATGTAATGCTAATAGAAGTGATGAAACTCCAAATTGACTTGACCTCTTTCTTAGTTTTCCAACATCCAAATGTTGAAAAACAGTAAATAACCCTTCAATGTGAATTTCTCAATGCTCTAAAAATATTACGCTAGTTAATTTCTAATTCCCCGTATAGTGTTCATATTAGAGGATAGGGTACAAATGGAGCATTGCATTTCACTGCACTCCAAAATCAAAAAGGTCTCCCAAAATTAGTCTCATGCAATGTTATTTCCCACGGTCAGTCATAATTAATAGATTTTGTATGTTATCAGATATATACTCAAGAATAGGCCTCAAAAAGTTCTCAATAGAATCAGGCCAAAAGAAAATAAGTTGTTGAGTTACTTTTACATCAAGAATCCCCGAATATTGAAAAGGATTCCCAATTTAGGGATGTCAAGAATCATAAAATCAAAATGTCTAAAATATCACATTGATCTTACGAAACATGTGATTTTATTGGTTGTCGGATAATGCACCAATCTAATGTCCAAACCAAAATTAGAAAAATTAGAAGAGTAGTAGCATGAATTTCAACCATATAAGTTCAAGAATCATCATAGGCTACAAGGTTGGGGGATCATTTAATTCAACCTTAAAGTTCATTCAACAAACTTAAATTATTTGTTGAAGATGAAGAATAACCCCAGCTTGTAGGGCCGAGGGATTTTTCACATCTGTAATCCCCTCCTAAACGGAAGTTAGTTTTCTCTTGATTAGGGAAGAATCCGCAAGGAAAGCATACAGTTGAACTATCTTAGGATTCTATTTGGGTTACTTCCCACTAAACAGTTCCTTGGAATACATAATATATGAGAACTAATTCTCATGAAATACAAAAGGATGAATATCTCACAAAAATACTAATAGAATTATATCGATGCGTTACGTGTAAGTAAATGTCATTAACACCATTACAGAAGATCCTCCAGAAAATAAGTCCAGTTCAGGGGAATCAAAAGGTGATGTTATTGTCCATAATATGGTACACAATGAGGCAAATGAAAAAGGTGTGCACACCCGAAATCAAAGTCTTACCCAGAATCTAGGTATGCCTTCGAATAACAAACTCCCCCCTCTCTAAAAGGCATATAACAAGGGGAAAGACAAAAGTCAGATTGCATATCACATCTCCACTGGGGAAGTTTATTATCTTTCACATGAAGGGAGATATTCATAGCAATAAAAAGAAATTAAGGAGTTGAAAAGACTCAATAAAGAGTTACTTCGAAACAACATTTCCACTAGATGTACTCCCCAGAAAGGTCCTCAACATGAAAATATTATAGGAGCTCCTCAAGAATGTGGATTTATAGTAACTACAGATGCGGATAATGAATTACCTCCATTGGGAACATAATCAATGCAGGACAATATACATCCTGATAGGCATGTTCCCGTGGGTTATCCAAGGATGATATCAACACCACCATCAGTGGTTTTACCAGTCGTTGCATGAGCTCATGCTCTAGTTTCTATACCTGCAGAAGTTCCATCTCATCTAGATATTTCCCAAATGCTTATGAACACAATTGAGGAATTAATGGCTTGAATGGAAGCTATTGAAGAATGATGTGCTCCACTTCAGCCGGAAAAGAGATCTTACCCTGAATGGGGGGATGAAATTCCACCCCCACCAAATTTTGTGAATACCACATTCCAAGTATTTAATATTTTGGGAGATTTGGAATAACATTTAACACATTTTTTTTCATTGTGATCCCATTATGGGAACTTCTCAAAAAAAGAAGTAGGTAAGCTTAGGAGTTTTGTGAAGTCACTATAACGACCATCTTTTGTTTGGTATACATGTTTACAATCTCGGTCAATTAATGGACAGGGAAATCTCTGTCATAAATTCCTTCTATAATTTAGCTCATTGCTACCAAAGATGATAGTTTTTTATCATAAAAATTGTAAACAAAGGGATGAATGAAAGAGTTTCAGATTTCATTGCACAATGGAAATGATTAACATATACCTTAAGTCTAGACCTCCCTCATGAATAGTTTCGGTCAATTTATGAGGAAAATATATGTGATGAATTATGCACACCATTGATCCCTGTGAAATACACAACATGGTTTCAATACCTTACTTCAATCACTCAATAGATATGAGACTCTATTATAGAAACTATGGTTAAAACTCATGTAATTCTATCGGCTCTGGGAAGGTGGATAGAAAAGGCAAAAGCTTCTACAATCACACTCAAGTAGGCACCTATACCTGCTTTTACATCATGACCTTCATCATTTCAAAGGGCTTTGTCTCTTGGGCATCAGCTGTAATGACCACCTCGTCAATAATATCAAAGAGATAAAAGGTAGAAACAATTTGAGGAATTAATGAATAAATTTTATTCATACAGGAATGAACAAGTTTTTAGTTGCTTCATCTCAGCCTTAGAAAACAATTTGGGTCAGTTTCCAAGGTCAAAGAATCCAAATAATGATGGAGAAGAATATCCTTCAAATCATTTCCCCTTTAACCAGATGTTGGGACACCCCATTCAAGAGTGTTTAGTTTTCAAAGACCCTCTATAAATGATGGTAGACTTTGGACCAGTGAAATTGAAAAGTTCATCAGCTCAAGTATCATGTGTTACTGCTACTGATCTAGATGAAGAAGGCAAATCAAAAGAGGCCAAAAGTAAAAATCTGTAGAAATATTATGATTGGATGATCAAGAAAATGATCCACCAGACTCAAGCCTTTTTACGAACATATTTGAAACAACCGATTGTGTCTCTTTCCACTAATTCCATATAAAAACCACCTTCATAAAAATGTTTTTCCTCAATAAAGAGAAGTGATTATAATGACATAGAGTAGTCAGAAGAAGACAAGCTCGTGTCATGGCCAATGTTTTCCATGACCCTGGATGATTTTATCCCATCTGTTTCAAAATCACGGGCACCGCCCCACCTAAAGGCACAACCATAATTAACCTATCAACAAGAATAATCTTCAGATGATGAATCATTATTTGGATTTTTTCATTTTATCAATTTAAAAAATCCTTATGCCAATGATGATTCTGATTATAATGATCTAGAATTACTTTTACCTAATTAGGGAACAAGAGGAAGAGGCCAAGGTCGAGGATACATGGGAAGACATGGGAATTATAGAAACCCCATTTTAACTCTAACCCTACTCGAACCATATATATGGAATAAATATTTAGAAGATCCATGTTGCTTGTTCAATAGGAACAAGGGGCTTCTTCCATGAAAGATAGGTTCGGTTCTGTCACAGTAATTTTGGAAGACTGATTATAAGTCACACCGTCTTCTTCTCAGCAAATGTATAGACCTAGTCAGTCTAATTTACCAAAGCCAATAGTTTTTCTAGCCTTGGATCCATCATAGAGCACGTCTACATCAGAAGAATAAACATCAAAAGAACCTACAAAACCACATCTCTATGCTGGGAAACACAGACATCTGGAAAAAAAGTATGATTTCCTGAACAATTGGCCCATGTACCGGCCAAGTTATCATTTCTGGATGCTTTGAATCGGTCAAAAGAACTTCAAGACGCACTCATTACGGCTTTGACAAGTCCTCATGAGTTTGAAACTGATGTTGCTGATGCTGAGGCTTACCATATCGAGAATGATTTTGAAGAATGTCACACATTCATAACTTTTACATATGAAGATGAAAATGATGTGGTGCATGGGAATATCAGACCCTTATATTTTTCTAGAATGTTCAATGACATAGACATCTGATTAACCTCTATTAATAATGGAACTACATTCACCCTTATTCCTATTCGTACACTTCATCGAGTGGGCCTGACTGAATCTAACTTGCATCCTTCGACATCAATGTTGCATGCTTATGATACTAATGAACAAGAACCATTGGGTGATATTACACTCAGAACTCAATTTGGAGATCTTGTTTCTAATTCAAATTTCATGGTTTTTTTCTAGACACAACCTTCAATATTCTACATTGAAGCCCTTGGATTCATGAACATGCATCCATACCATTGTCATAGCACCAATGTCTTAATTACTGTTTTGATGTTCAAATAGAGACATTGTATGGTGAAAAGGCTCCATTCAAAACATGTGAATATCAGTACATTGAGGCAGAGTCTTATCACACAGATTATGTATTACCCTTCAATAAAATTCAATAGGCAAACCCAAATCTGGAACTCGTCCAGTAACTTCCATAATGTCAATTACAGCAATTGAGCCTGAAAACATGGAAGAAACTGTTGTTCCACCAAGCAATGATGAAAACCAAAATGAAGATGTTTTCATTTCATCCACTGAACTACAACAATCATATACATCATTAATATGATTAGAAGAAATTGTAGCAATGCTAGAGGAAGACAAAGATATTGATTCTCAATCCATAAATCCCTCTTTATTACCACACGAAGACCCTTTGTCATCAGTAGGGTCTGATATGGTGGCCTCTTCTTCCGAATGTTCAAATTTTGAATTCTCCTCTTACTCTAGGATTTTTGCCTCGTCATCTACTGTGAAAATGGAAACAGAAGTGGTAATGCATAGTGAAGAAGAAGAGGAAGATCTCAGAGATGCTCCTCTCACATTTGAGGTAGGTGTCTTATCCATTTTGGATGAGATCAGAGAAATAAATCTTGGTATTAAAGAAGATCCACACTACACTCTAATTAGTGCGGCCATGACCACTGAAAAAAATAGGTGTATACTTCATTTATAAAAAAACATCACGATATATTTGGATTGAATTATATAGAACTACTAGGTCTTAATCCTAATGTAGCCAACCATCATTTTGTTATGCCAGATAAACATTGCGGATTCAAGGATTCCGCAAGAAGAACACAACTAACTTATACCTCTTAAATTGATGCTGATATTGACATGATTATAAAGGATATTTTTTGAAGGAAGTATAGTATCCCAAATAGCTGGAAAATATTGTTATAGTGAAACTGATGAATGGGAAAATTAGTGTCTTCATTGATTTTAGAGATCTTAACTGGCATTGTCCTAAAGATGATATTCCAGTTCGGATTACAGAGCTTTTATTTGACGCAATAGCTAGGTATGAATTTATTTTCATCATGGACGGATACTCTGGGTATAATCAAATCCATATGGCCCTTGGGGATAAAGAATCATTATCCTTCAAATCCCCTCACGGTGTGTTTTTCTTTTGGGTAATACCCTTTGGGTTAATGAATGATGGTGCAACATATCAACATGACATGCACCATATCGTTAAACCCTTCTTAGGGAAATTTGTTGAATGTTATGTGGATGAGTTTGTGGTCAAATCCAAAAAATGTTCCAATCACTTGGATGATTTGGAAACCCTATTCCATAAACTTTGGCAACACATTTTGAAGATGAAGACCTTGAAATGTGCTTTCGTGATAACCTTAGGAATGATACTTGGATTCATTGTACACCATAGTGGTATCGATGTTGATCCTAAATAAAAAAAATCATTCCTTGGTTTATTACCTCTTGGAAATTTGAATGAATTAAAAAGACTCTAAGGAATCTTGGCCTATATTCGGTGCTTTATTGGCAATTAGTCATGAAAATGTTTTCCCTTCACTAGATTAATGAAGAAGGGAGGCACCTATAAATGGATAGAAGATTTCCAACAAGCATTTGATACCCAAAAGAAATATCTCTTTAGTCCTCCAGTATCAATGCCACCTATTGAAGGAAGGCAACTTATTCTCAACGTGATTTCTTTAGAGAGATCAGTAGGTTCCTTCTACGCCCAAAAGAATTATACTGGGAATGAAAAAAACCTTTACTATCTCAGTCGAACTATGCTTGTTGTAAAATCATGATATTCAAGTATTGAAAAGTGCTACCTGGCATTAGTCTTTGCTGTTCAGAAATTGAGGCACTAGCTGAAACATCATGATGTTCAATTGGTATCTCGCAACAACCCGCTCAAATTTATCCTTGGTCATCTTATGATCACATGGTGTCTATCACGGTGGGATGTTATATTGAACTAGACTGATATCTAATTTGTGCCACAAAATTCAATAAAATTACAAACTCTAGCCAATTTTTTGGCTGAGCATCAATCTGCAGAAGATACATCGTTTAAAACTGAACTTCATGAGCACAAGATCATCCCTATTCAAGATAATTCCCAATCATGGGAAATTTACATTGATGGTGCATCCAAAAGTCAACCAGGGAAAATAATTGAAAACACTAAACTAAAAGAAGATGGTAAAGCATTGTCTTTATTTCCCTTGAAAAAGAAGTATTTCCTTATTACATTCTGTTGACAGAAGGTGGTACCAACAATGGGGCAGAATATCAATCTCTCATCGCAGGATTGAAACTGGACCTTTATGTGCAAATGGATCATTAAATGTGAAAGGAGATTCAGAACTGGTAATCAAACAAATTAATGGGGAATATTCTACTAGAAAAGAAGAATTAATCCCTTTTTGTGACTACATTAAAGGTTTAATGGCTGAATGTACCTTAGAGAACACATTGTCCTATATCTTGTGATCAAAAAATGCACAAGGAGATGCATCAACTAATGTAGCTACAGCCTTGGAAGATCAAAATCAGGACAAGACATTCATTAGAAATGCTCATCGTCATGTGGTCTCACCTTTTGTTCAAACCAGAATGGGATACTCCCACGAGATAGGGCTGAGAAAAAAATAGATCTGACAACATGTAGTTAATTTCACTCTATATGATAGTTCAGACCACCAAAATATCCACTACATGTGAGGCTTTGATAGAGTTCTGTTCAGATGTATTGATGGATAAGAGACTAAACCTGTCATGAAATAAGTACATGCAGGAGTTTGTAGTGCCCACCAGTTTGGGTACAGACTCTCTCTGATCAGATATGAAGGCTTGGATACTTTTTCCCTTCAATGACGCAAGATTGTACATATTTCACTAAAAGATGTCATCCCGACCATGAGCATGCCAACTTCATTCATCAACCCTCAGAGTTTCTACATATAGCTAAATACTCTTGGGAATTTTACAAATGGGGAATAGATGTAGTATGGCCTTATCCTACAGCCATGGTTAAGAAATTCATGTATGTTCTCACTATTACTAATTTTTTCTCTAAATGGGTTGAGGCAATACCTATCAAGGAAGTCATTGCCAAAAGCATTGTTAGTTCTGTCAAAACTAATATCATCACCAGATTTGGTGTCCCTCGCACTGTTTTAAAGGACAATGGAACCCATTTTTGTTCTGGTGAGTTAAAAATGTTATATCATGACATAATATCAAATCCAACATTTCATCTCACTATCATGCAGAGGCCAATAGACAGATATAGGACTTCAACAAGACGCTATCAAATATACTCCACAAGATGATGGATAAAGATAAGAAATCATGTCCAAATAATCATTTGAATACTTTATGGGCTTATCGGAAAACTACCTGTACTGCACCCCAAACAACTCCTTATTCATTGGTTTATGGAACTGAAGCAGTTTTTCTCATTGAAATGCAAATAACTTCACTCAAGTTTTCAATCTATGATCAGTAATCTACAGAAGATAGGTCCCAAAAACGGTTCAATGTGTTGAAAAAATTAGATGAGAAAAAATTTAAAACATTTCATCATTTAAAAGTATATCAAAATAGAACAATAGAAACTATTAAAAAGAAAGACCACCTCCTTTCATTTCTTCAATGAGAATTTTTATTGGTCCTTAGGACACAAATTATACTAGGAAAGAAACCAAAAAAAAACATGATCCAAAGTTGCAAAGACCTTATTCCATACATAAGGTCTATTCAAATAGTGATTATGCCTTAATCTTAATAGATGAAGAGATTATTACAACTCCAAACAATGAGAGATTCTTGACGAAATACTTTCTGTATTTGTATAGATTCTTCCTCACTGTAAAAATTTAAATTTCACTGTAAAACATCCTCACTACAATAAATTAAACTTCACAATACAATGTCCTTGCTACATGATGTCAAACCGCACACCTCCAAGTCCTTGTTGCAAACCATTAAACTATATAACAACTATAAGCATCCATGCTTCATGACGGTAAAATGCATAGAATCTTCATCCTTGTCTCATGATGTTAAACTGCATGACATCATTTATAAAACTAACATTTTCTCTATTTTGATGTTATAATATTCAATAAGAAAATATCATTGACATCATCGCTACTTCATAGTAGCACATGAGTCCTTCTCATTCCTATGCCTGAATCAGATCTCCATAGAGATGATTGTTTCATGAACTATGTTTGGATTGATTCTCATTTTCCAATGAGATATGTCGAGATGAAAAAATATCCAATTTTGGGCCCAGTCGTAATCAGAAAATCTTCTTATTTTCTTTTCTCCTTTTGAATATGAATCCGATCTATATAGAATGTTTTCATAAAATAGGTGATTCATTCCGAATATTATTTTTATGTCTCGATATTCACTCTTCTCCCAGAATGTGTCGAAAGTTCCCATTCTTCATGTCAAACTCAATTGGCATAAGAAATGATTATTTTAAGAACTGTGTTTGGATTTATTCACATTTTTCAATGAGACACATAGAGACACCTAGATCACCAATCTTGGGCCCAGCCGTGATAAAAAACCCTTTATTTCTTTTATAAGAATCAAATCTGCATAGAGAATGTTTTATGAACTACGTATGACTTGATTCTTTCCCTAGAAAGACATATAGTGAGACTTGGTATTTATCCCTTAATCCTGTTAGAATATGTTTCTCCTTCCGTATCGGTTCATCTTCGTCCATACCGAATGACGTTAAACTGAATGGAAATATTTCATTCATATTATTCACTTGTGTCACCTTTTCATTGTAAAAAAACTCTTGCTACTCCTCGTTTCTCACTCCGAGCATTGCTCAGTTGGGCTTAATAATTGGGTAAGTGGCCTATTTTTTTAAATAAGGTGTTTAAATTTCTTATAGTGCTATCAAGGTCCTCACTGCATGACTTAAAACTTCATAGTATAATGTCCTCACTTCATGACTTAAAACTGGAAATTATAATGTTCTCATTACATGACATAAAACTGCACATCACAATATTAATTCAACGGAAACAAAGAATGTCTTAATTTTACATAAGAGTCATCTCTATGTAAAGAACGTCAAACTCATGGAAATTATTTTTTAAAATATTTACCATATGCATTAGACATAAACCCCTTCCATATTTCAGACTCTTTATATTGAAAATTTTTAGATCTTCATAATCTTTTTTACAGTTATGTGCGATAGGGTTTCCAATAACTGAGAAATCTTTTGTCTGACTATGCAGCATGTTCCCTTAGGTGGTCTTGAATAAGTTTCCTACATAACATGAATGTCTGTCAAAAGATTCCACTATTTTTCTATAAATCATATGTCCTAGTTGTCCCTGAATAACACAACCCCCATAACATGTTTTTTCAAATAATGGTAACTTCATTCTTGGTTATAGTATCTTTTTCCCCTTTAATCGTTGATGACAATATACAAGAATCTATATTTTCAAAAATTCATTCATGTATACTTGTCCCATTATCATTTTAAAAATCTGAATGTCTTCAAGACCATGGATGACACATTTCCCTCATCATGTGTTCAATACAGTATGAAATAACCTTGAAAATCTATTAGCCACATATTATATATTGTTTCCATTTCTAGTCCTAGTTGTATGAACTAAAACTACAGATACCATACATCTTACATTTTTTTGCAGACATTTGTAAAAGTTATATTCCTTCTATTCTTTTTGAAATATTGGGTAGAAATACCCTATCCAAATTCAAGTACCATTCTTCATAAACCAAACTATATGATTCAGAAAATATGAATCTCCATAAACATTCTTCATCTTTTAGCAATAGAACATCAAAATTCTGAGAGATCTTTTGTCTAACTATGCATCACCTTCCCTTAGGTGGCTTGGCCTAAGTTGCCTACATAACAGGATTGTTAGAAAAAATATTCCACTATTTGGATATGCCACATATTCCCTAGTTGTCTCTGCATAACACATCCCACATAATAGTTTTTTCAAGTAATGTTAACTTCATTCTTGGAAAATACTTCTTCTAATGCTTTTAGGCCTTTTCCCATGTCATTCCTTGGTTTAAGAAATTCAAAAATCACAGTTTACAATTTTTTCCTCCATACAAGAATATGGTATTATATTTCTAAACAAATTATCAACAAATTGGGAGAATTTCATACCTTTGGTGAGAGCTAAATACCTTAAATTAAAGCCACCCAATGTCCACACTGCATGACATAAAACTGCACAGTACCCAATGTCCTCAAATCTTGACATAAAATTGCACAGTACCCAATGTCCTCACTACATTTATTAAAATTAGACAGTATGATATCTAAAATTCCCCTTTCTGATAAATCTAAACCATCACTCATATAATAAATTTTTATAAAATTCTTTCCTATTAATGACTTATGTCGGTCTCAAATAGCACTTTTTTATTCTAAAAAATTCATTTCTCTGCACAACCTCCCATTGGGGTCTTGATTCACCCTAATATTATTTTCCCCTATCTATCAACAACAAAATGTAAAACTTCAATGATCTCTAAAGTCTGACTAATCAGCATGTGGCCTTAGGTGGAAATGCATAAATTTCATACATAACAGGCATGTCAGTAAAAAGTTGCCACTATTTTTCTATGCACTATATTCCCTAGTTGGCCTTGTATAACAAAACCCCCATAATGGGTTTGTCAAATAATTGTAACATAGTTGTAGGAAATGAAACCCCTTATGTTGACATAAGTTTTAAATTTGTTTTCCGTAAAAATCATGGCTCAAGATTCTCCTTGTAAATATTTTAAGAATATTAAAGCAATTCATACCCCATTGTTTTGTTTGGGATCTATTTTCAAAGAATAAGGTCAAATCTATTCAACCTTAAATACTGTCTCTTTATATTGTTACACGAATGACACTAAACTGACAACAACAAAAGACTTGGTACTCATTAGATTGAGAACACACAAAGGGATCTCTAAACCAAAGGCAAGTCATGGCTCACTAAATGTACATTTTTTATGGTTTAGGTAATATTGTTGAAAAAAATCAAGATATATAATGATTGTAGGGTTTTCCATATAACCCTATAAAAAATAAAACTATGATTACTAGGCCCAATGGAATTGGTAAAACCAAAGAAAATGGAGACAGTGAAAACATATACGATTAAAGAAAAAACACTTATCATTCAAGGAGAAACTTTTCACAGAGGAGTATCATCAAATTGGATTCTCTCTCTGAGAAATTAAAAAAATTATTCAACACTCACTCTCTTTATCATGATGATGTTCTTCTATATCATCAGCGATGGCCTTTGATCCATCCTTCTGGACATCCCCTAATGAGCTATGAAGCTAGTCAAGCTCCCCTATAATGTTATCTAACTCTTGTTGAAGGCATAGTTGCTGAATATTATTTTCATTAATTGTCTACTTCAATCCCTTCAACTTTGCATTATGATTAGCCTCAACTTGGGATAGTGCATCTTAGAACTCTTCAATATTGATTGACAGTTTTTCTTCTCTCATGTCCTATAGAAGATTTTTCCCTTGCTCCCTCCTCGAGATAATATCTTTCACTACAGTATGAATTTCATGGTATTCAAAATCGAAAAATCCTACCATGATAAATAGAGATGAATTTTTTGGAATTATTGAATGCATTTCTTCAAGGGGAATCTCAGATATTATTTTCTAGATGTTTTTCCATGCTTTACAATGAGCATGTAAAAGAGCCTTCTGCAGTTCCAGGTCCGATTTAGAATCACTGCCATAAAGAGGAGTATATTCTGGGACTAATGCACTTAAATAAGTTCCATGTTCTATTCCCTCTTGAAAAATGGTTACTCCCCCTTCCAATGTTATTTCGGCTATTTCAGAGGCTTTACCTCAAAAACTATCCATTGATGTTGATAGATCTATATAGTAAATCATGAATTATTGTTATGATTCGATTCAAGATGTAACAAAAGTGAATGAAATCACAATATCAATATCTCTAAAATAATTTTAGGTCAAGAGCTTGAGAAGAATCATACCCAATGTTCTATGTTTCAGAAATATTTTTTCATGTCTCTCGATGAGGAGTGATATCTTTAATATGTTCAGAATTTTTAGAGTGAATTTCAAGAAGACCTGTTATCTCCAGATCCACCTGTGCCAATGTCTCTGCAATGGTGGGAAGGATGTTAATATCAACACTTCCTTCAAGTACCGTTTCAGTAGTAGTTTCTTTAGATGGAACTTTATACATCAATCAACCATGGTTAGTAGGGTAATCATAATAAGATTAACATGACTGATAATTAGAACTCCCATCCAATTCATTCTACACAAGGTACTCCAAAATCTTCTAAATCATTTGATATATTGAAATGTTCTTATAGTTCTTCAATATAAAGTCCAATATTACTAATATCATCATACGATATCTTAGATCCTAGGTAATTCTCACCCTTGTGAGAACTTGGAATGTTTTCATCACAACCTTTCTCCAGAAACCTTTGACCCCAAGTAGCTTCTTCAGTAAAAATTGTGGGGCCAATGTCAGTTGTTTCCATGTGTTCTAGTGCATGAGATGAACCTAATAGTATATTAGAAGGGATGTTATCTATTGTTTCATTTTATTATTTTAGATTTATTATTGATTTATCAAAATCTTCATCTCCTCTAATAGCAGGAATCAGAGTATTGTTGGGAACATATGTTGGTTCTTTTGGCTTCAATTCCTCTTCAGGAACCACTGGATTTTCAGGAATTTGTGTCTACTCAGCAACACCTTTTATGGAACCATGAATCATATCAATAGTTTCTATTAAATAAGAAACATAATAAACCCTTGTAATCTTAAAAAGAGTAAACACTTTTTCATGAATAAAGACTAAAATTCATGATTATCACAGAAACATAACACTGCTAAGAAACCACTTAACCACGATCTCCATTCTTCTGTGATTTTTCTTTTTTGCTTTTCTGGGTGGGCTTGTATTATCATCTATAAAGATAGGTATCAAAGATTCTTGTACCCTCTCTATATTCTCCTCCATGGCCTACTGGCCCGGAGATATTTCTCTCGATTCACTGGGTGACCCAATACATCCAAGAGTAGTGCCTCCCAGGCTATACTGTGGTGAACAAACTTGAATTGTTCTTACCTTACCCAACAATAAGTTAATATGGTATTTCTCTTATATAACAATGTTTTGACAAAATTTAACATTTAAAAATGGAATTGAATGTAAGAGAAATGAAAATTACATCCTTAGGATCTACAAAGTCACACCACTCTTCATCTAATGAAGGATTTCCTTCTTCAGTTTTAGGATGATCTATCATTTCCTTTACATGTTTTATGGTAGAAATTGATTCATCAGTGTAATATATGATCATTTACAGCTCTCTATATAGGTCCCTACTTCATTAGGATTATCTGTAAAAAGACTTTCAAAAGAAGCCCACACATCCCCTACTCATAGAATATGCAGTCTTTCGCACAGATCCATCCTCATAGTTTCAGCATTACAATACAATTTTTTCCATGTTCAAACAGCCTTCTATCATATATATTCAAAATGTATGTCTGAGGGTTGTGAGGAGGATCCTACAACTATGGACATGAGTTTCTTCTTAGCACTCATGGTCACAGATGTATGATTAGAAAATGGAACTTGTATCTCTTTAAAATGATGGGGACCAGGTCGCATTGATACGACTTTAGTAAGGATTGATGGAGTGGCACTCTTAATTATGATAGGAAGGTTATATTTGGCCCAAGGTCTCTTCAGTGAATTTGGAATATCGTCACCTACATCCTCTGATTCTTGAAATTCAGCTCCTAATGATGAAGAATTATCTTACAAATGGCAGGGTTCCTTCCTGTGACATCTCTTTATCCCCACACGAGGCACGACATGTTTTAATACCCCTTCAGGGTAAGATGTAACCTAGTTTTCTATATACCATATGGTCAGTCGACTTACAGAGTTTGTGAAGGGTAAATTAAAAAATTCCCCAGTCTTCTTTCTAGATGTCAATAACCATAATAGTCAGGAAACCATTGGGTGTTGCTCTAATCTGACTTGCACCAGAGGGGAAACAATATACTATTTTAGATATTTTAATTGAAGCGCAAATCTATATAGTGCATATTCCTCTCATATGATTTCTCCATCGATTCCAGTGGCCGACAAACCATATCTACAAGCTATCATATATGCCCTCAATTCCAAACTAGAAGTACCATCATCAAAGAATCCCCATGTAGGTGGTTTCCGAAAAAGAAGGAAATGGAATTCCATATGAATGCTCATTCTAGACAAGATTTCTTAAGCATTCAATGAAAAGATTGAAATACCAGAAAAGTCCTTAACAAATGGTTAAAAAGAACTTCCAAAAACCTGTACTCCACATTGTACAACATAAGTTCTAATGTGAGTAGCAATCCATCCCCACAACAGTTGGAATGGTCCTGCTATTCTAAAGGGAGACTTCCCTTTGTAATCATGCAGCAAACTCCTACGGATTTTGGAAAAACATGAGTATCCAACCATCCCATCCTTTTCTCCACCATCTTAGCTTCAATAACAATGGTTCTCAGCCTCTCACCTCCTTTGGAGTCTCAGATAGTTACTAAATACACACTGATCTACATAGCTATGAAACCTTCCAGAAAAGTCTTTGTATGATTTTTTGGGTGGATTTCATATCCCCATTTATCAAAATCTCCTTTCTCCAATGTTGGATAAAAGGTGTAAGGAGTGCATCTATTCTTATCCCTTGGATAGCTAGTCGGGAAGGTGTAAGTGGGACCATTTTCCGTATTCATTATCTAAAATATTTCCATCCATTCCACCGGATGAATATCCATCCTAGTTAGAGATTTCACGGTGATTGAATTTATGAGTTTGTTAAATATTTTCATCAACTCACAAACCAAATATGGTTTCATCTCCGAGTAATTCTATGTCACCTTGGGAGGAGTAAACTCATCATACATGTCTCTAAGGATTGGAGAACCAGAAATATTGAAAACATCCCAAAAGCTGATACCTACCTTTACAGGTGTTAAATGGAAGGAATTATTCTATGGGATCCATCAAATTAATAATTTTGGCACGAAATCCTCATTATTATACATGTATATTAGAGCAACACAGATAGCCTCATAAACCTAGATGATTCTCAAATCATATACAAATTCTACACACATCTTTCGCACCCAGTATGCCCACATCCATGTGGGTTTTACACCTCCTCCTGGGCGGTGGTCCCATGTTTTCTTCCAACCCTTAGACCGATCAGTCTGAGAATATCAAATGATGGATGAATAGCAGCGTGGCAGCAGCTCATGTGTGTGGGCCTTCAAATCTGGAGAACCCGATCTATAATGCGTAATATGATTTTTCTCTACAGTCACAACATTAGAAAATGATCCCCCTATAGAAACATTGGATAATGAGATGTTGATATAATCATGAAACTAGGAATGTGGTACATTGTTCTTGGTATTGGTAATGTTAGCATCCTGCAAATGGCCGTAGCTAGACAAAAAAATATTGGTGCTTCAAGGAAATTTAAAATTATAATTTGTCAAATATTTTTCTAAGATTGGAAGGGTGGTTTCAAAAATGTCAAAATAATCAATACCAATGACATACATCATGTCATCAATCCTCCTTCTAGAGAGCTTATCAAAATTTGCAATTCTTTTGCGTTCCATTGAACCTGCAAAAATATAGAGATCATATTTTAAAAGGAATTTCATTTTTTGTTGTTTTACAAACCAAATGGAAAAGGCATTATGGCGCACACGTTTAAAATGTGGCACACAAGTATAATTCGTTGCACAATTACGACACCCCACATATAGTACCCACCTAAATATTTACAGAAGAAGCACCATGAAATATAAGCGCCTGAATATAAGAAGACATGAGCACCAAGATCCGAAAATTAGGAAGTTGTGGGACTTTCTGAAGAAGTGAAGACATTATATATAAGTGACGCCTATCACCCTGCGCACCATAAATCTTATGCATTGAAAACTTGCATGCCCAAGTTGACTTGAGTGCCAAAACATGCGTGCCCCAGTGCTCCTTTTTTTCCCTTCATTACATTACCTCAGTATAGGATCCTCTTTTCATTTTAGGATCCAATTATGAGTGGGGGATTTTTTAAACACTCTATTATGTCAACGAGTCTAAAAATCAAGAATAAAGGGATTCCATTAGAATGAAAAGAGGGAATACGTAAAGAAAAGTCAAATATTTTGAAAGGCATAAGTTTTTGGCCGCCTTAGTTTAGCCAAAACCCATTTGGAGCACATCCAACTTGGGTAACCTTATATGTCGTGCATCCTACTTATGAACCACTATGATGGAGATGAATAAAAGTATAATTTTGGCTATGTCTTAAATGTGTCTCCCAAGTCTACCCAAAAAACCGTCGGCATGCAATGTACATCCACATCCCAATTTGGTGCACAAGTTACTTGTTTGACCCACTTATTTCTCCCAAGGTCACTTATATGTCTATAAACAGACCCTTGGGGGCCATTTGTATGGAAGAATTTTCTTAAAGCCCAATTGCTACTCTGGTCGCCCTAGTCCTTTGCCCCAGACTTCTGAATCATTTAAGGTAGTTATTCAACACCTTGTGCTAATGATTTAATGGAGGATCATTGAACATAAGTCATTTTAGTGTTTTAAAACCATAACACATGCACGCCTAAATCACCCAAACATCCCCAAGTTATAAATACTTGCACGCTACCCATTCATCTCATAGAAACTTAAGCACCCCACTTCATGGATCACCATTGAATAATCTTGAAGGCTTGATTAAGGTCGTGCCCAAGTATTACCATACAATTTTTTCATCGCCTATGTGAACATCAGTTCGCCCAAGCCTACTGGTGAACCCATACATGCACTCCCTTACTTACTCGAACACCCCAACTTGTGTGCCCTTATCTACATTGGCACCCCTCCTTTATTGACATACATTCTTCACTCTCTTCAGTCTACAAGACATCAAGTATACATCAAATCCATTCATGGAAAGGCTTCTTCTTCCATGGATCCCTTTTCTAAAATGGATTCTGTTGAGACCTCCACCGAAACCATTTGACTTAATGGATTCTGTAAGAGGTTTCCCACATTTTTTTCATAATGGGGTTAGGATTAATGGAGGGTTTGTGGGTTTGTATATACACAGTCACATGGACCTTTCTCCTAGAAATAGTATTGGGAAGTTCCCAGTTTGGAGGAGGGTTGGGTCCTGGCCTCTCCCTTTTTAAAGAGATGACATGGAACCTCAGGTCTCTAGTAGGGGAAGATACGGTTCATATGTACTTGTCCTTTTAAACATAAATTATAAGTCTCCCTCTCTTACTAGGACCGATTTTAGGGAAACCATCTTAGCATAATACCCTAGATTTTCTTGCAGGAGGTGGCATCATTGCTCCTCCTCTCTTCATCAGTGCCAAAGATCAAAGGGGAGATGTGAACTTGGACTCTTGTCTCCATTTCCATCTCCCATTGGGCTTTGTCACCATGGGCATCCATCCTGGTATATTCCCCTAACCTTCATCCCTTCCTCCTAGCATTGGACCCTTGTCTAATGTAAATAGAACAGAGGGATGAATCGTCACCACTCCCTCTTCCATGGTCTCCTCGACCTCATTCACCTTGGACACCATTGGTGCGCCCTCTTCGACCATCAAAGGATGAAAAATTTTAAAGTGTGAATTCAATTATTAAATCTTTGACATCCTCTAGTTTCTCACACTGATCATGACTCATTTTGGCTTAGACATGTTTGCTGGTCACAACATTTTCACAATCGAATGAACTATGAGATAACCGGTTTACATTCTTATGGGATACATAGGAAGCCTTTTCAGGGCCCGAGATCACTGGATTTCCTCCTCTATAATCCAAACCTAATTACCTTAATCTGGGCATCCTCCTTAGGAATAAGCCCCAAATTAAACCCCAAATCATCAAGGCATCCTTTTCTGGATGTTAGCCAAAACTCATCTCTCTCAAAGGACTGTAATCTCTTATGAGACTTATTGAACTACGTGGGATTTTATACCCATACATATAGGATATTTAGGAAGCCTCCTTGAAGTCTAAACCCAACACTCCAAATCAACCTGTTCCACTTGGGCCTTATTCCCAACCGGGTCTAATCATACTTGGAAACCCATATCCTTTCCATGTTCCTTGGTCTTCTTTAACATAAGTCCCACACCAAACATTGAATAATCATATTCTTCTTAGATATCCATACCACATGACATTAAACTAAATGTCTATGTGTTTTCCACATGACCTTAAAAGGTATGATGTGTCCCATTCAGTGGCACCGAACTACAGGGGTTCTGATTCCTTTTCCAAGGATACGTAGGTAGCACATTTTATGAGCACGATCCCAAGATCAAATCAATCCATCAACTCCTAGGTTGAAAATAAATTCAAGAGTGCCCCACTGAGTGGGTTGAAAACTAGTATCATCACAATGATGATTAGTAGAATCTCTAAGAAGTATACTAAAGGATACCATTTATGTAAAACCTCAAAAACATACAGATATTACTATTAATTAATTACCTTGAATTCATACTAATGATTATATATTTTACACATGTAAATAAGTTATTGTAAATTCCAAGAGAAACATATGTTGAATTAATAAGGATTCGCGAAAATATATTAAATTTACAAAGAGAGTCCCAGAGTAGACAATAATTTCCCCCAAAAGGGTGTGATGATTCCGACCTCTCATCCTCTCATGAAACGCATTTTTTTAAGTAGCGTAAGGTTCAATTTTGACAAACACATGCATTTGGAATGTAGGTCCCCATTGGATAATAATATATTGGGAGCTTCCAATTCCATAAATAATTCCAATGGAAACCACCTAGAAATAAGATTTCTTAAAACTAGAACACACATATCAAAAAACTTAGAAAAACCGTTTGATATCAATCATTAGAGATTGAAACATTATAAATCCATGTAAAACATAGATAAAACATATTGAAATCTCAGAAAATTATCATTATATAAAAATTACATAACCACTCAAATTTGAACAACCAAAACATCTTACATCTAATATAACTCTATACTGAACATAATAATCACACAATAAATTAGATTCTTATTTGGGTGCATATATTGTATCCGAAATAATAGGATCATACAAAGCTAACTATGTACACTGATCTTATATAATGTAAATAAACCACCAAATCAATATTGTATAGAGATCTTTCATTTCATTAAATAACTCATATGAAAAATCATTATCCCATTTATAAATTAATAATAATAGGGATGAAAAAATGGTTTTCATGTCAATTTACTTGAAAAAATATTAAAACAAGGAAAGAAAATAGATTGTTTTACAATCTACTTCAATTATGGTTAACTGTTGGAAAATAAATGTGTCCTATAGTAATATCTTTGAAACATTACTAACCCAACAAAATAAAATGTAATCAACTACAATATATTTGAAATATATTTATCCTTCCAGATATGAAAATGAATAAGGAATCATTTTAAAATATCCCCAACTGGGCATAAGAAATAGCTAGGGTTGTTTACAATAATTAATGGATATACAATTAATAGATCGTTATGAACAATTTTGGAAACACATTACAATTTCATTATGAAAATCACTTTTAAATTTATAAAAATTCCTCAAATATTTTAATTATACATTTATTTTAAAACAATCATGTATACATATAGGGAACTTTATATAAATCGTAAATAACATTTCTTTTAAAAAATATATTTTCTTTTTGAAAGAACTTTTTCTAAAACAAAAAATACAATGAAGATAATTTTTGCAAAAATAAAAAGTAATTAAAATATTTATAAAAAAATAATTAATAAAAATCATGTATCCATTAATAGCCAGCTAAATGAAATGACATTTATTTCAACATGTTATTCTACACATGCAATAAATAACATTCCTCTTTAATTTTAAAAATTATAGAAATGTATCCTCTTTAGAAATAGAATTAATTATTCCATTTAATTTTAAAGTAGAAAATATGGGTAAATATATATTTAATAAATAATTCATAAATTTTAAAAAACATTTTTATAACATTTTTTTAAAACATTTTTTGAGAAAAAAACAGTCATTTGGAAAAGAGTAAAATGATGTCCGCATTTTGTTAAAACATTTCACATTTTTTATAAGTGAAAAATAGTTGAATAACTATAATATTGCTTGAAAATATAATTAATATCTCGAGGATTATAACAATAAATGACTTAAATATTAATTATCAAATAATTTCCTTTAAATGAAATAATTGGATAAATAATCTCTATTATAATGATATTGTGAAATAAACCCTTACATTAATCATAACATTAATGTGAGAATTAACGAATTAATAGATTATGTTTATCAGATATAGATACACATAAAACAAGTAGAAATAATAAAATGTGTCATAAAAATTCATTAAAAACATAACAACTAAATATCAGTGATAATGAAGAAATAATATAATCCAGTGAAAATAAACTCATTTATCATATTCATTGCCACATGGTATCATTTAAGTCAAATACCACTTAATGAAATATTTAAAATTGAAAAATAAAATACAATTCATAATGAATTATTCAGGGTATTTAATCTCAAATGGGCTGTGTATATTCCTTATTATTTAATATTGGTACATAACATAACATATGTCTTAATAAAGACAAATTGAGACAAAAAACTATTACTTAATTGGTAACATTGTCGTTGAAAAATAAATGAAAGAGATATCCTCAAATGGATATGTAAATGACCATAATTTTATGAATAAAAATCATAAAATATTTTAATTGGAATTATATACACCAAAAAAATATGTCATGATTATAACATATATCCAAAAAAATGATGGTGGGAAAATAAAACTATTACCTTGAGTTTGATTTATCATGAATATACTTTATCTTCTAAAATAAAAATCTTATGTTAATTATTTAAAATATAATGAACATTTTTATTGTTTATTATTTATTGTATTATTAATATTACCATTTATAAATGATTAATTACTCAATTAGGTTTGCATTGGTTGTTTTTGCAAAATATGGTTTTTGTGTCAAAAATGATATTGGTAGGATGACTATGAGAAAAAAGGTAACTATAAAAACATATCAAGAATAATACTCATTAAATAGTAATCATATTTATAAATCAGTCAGATTTATTAAAAACAATCAATGATGATGGTTATGAAAAATGGGATATTTTTCAATCATGGAGATAGTTGTCCATATATACTCATGAGTAACATTTCAATTTTTAAATGATCATTATGAAAAATTGGTAAGATATATTTTTTATTTATAAATTTGTAATAATATCATGTATAAAACACATTATTTCTTTAAATATACTTATCTTAGACTATTACGGTGGTGATGAAAAGAAAGGCGCATCACTTTGTGAAGGTAGTAGACCACACATACATGAGCAATATTATCAACTTTTGAGTGTAAAATTTTATATATTATCTTTTCCGAATTATAAATAAAAAAATAATATCATAATAAAATCATTTTTATCACATATATTTATTAAATTAACCCAAATTAAATTAAATTTAATGATTTTTTTAACAACTAATCACATCTCTTCACGAGTAAGTAGTCCATTTTATACACGGGCTAAATTATCATATTCCCCATTAAAATGAATCTAAAAGGTATATGTGAGATAAAAACACAAGTGGTATAATTATGTTATATATTTCATATATTTATATACTTATATACATCATCATACCCAATAATGATAGGCCATAATCAAAAAATGAATGGCATCGATTTGTGAGGCAATAGTTCTCTTTACACACGAATAATGATTTCATAAACCATTTGATTGAAGAGGGAAAATATTTAGGATATTATATTAAAGTAAAAAATATTAATTTATTAATTTTAATTATTTTGTTATATAATTATGGTTTATGGATAAATTAATTAGGTGGCGATTAATGTGAAATAAAAACACTTCTTGGAGAAAATTACATCTTCTTCGAGAATCATCCCTATGTTTAATCCAAATCCTTCTATACATTAGCTTTATAGACAAAATAATGAATCTAGGATGATATTATTGAATTTATGAATTGATTTTATATTTTATTGGATGAATTGTATTTTTTTATGATAAAATAAGAGAGGATATGTGTGGCCTTTATAAATGGGATATAGTACACATATAATATTTTAAAAATGAAATAAGGGATACCATGTTTTTCAAATGAAAAATGTTTAAAAAATGGACCATTTTCAAAACCTATAGTTTTCAAAATAAAACTATGTCTATAAATTATTATTTATACATGTTTATATCTCATTTTTAGTATTATATTTTTAGTCTAACCCCATGGTAAAACTATATTTATCTTAGCCACGATATGTAATTTTCACAACATTCACTAATCATTTCGGTAAAATAAAAATTTGAATTCATTAGATAATTTTAATTATAATGATTCAAAAATACTTAATCTCTTTAAAAAATTACATTAACATAATTGGTATAATTTCATTCAAAATTAATCCAACATATGTGATGAGAAAGTGTGTTTTTAAGGAGAAAAAGTTTACCAATTTATGAAATTTTTATATCAAATTTAAATATTAAATGGATTCCAATAAACATAAATAAATTCCTAAGAATATAATTGAACTAATTTAACTCTAATAAAATTTTCATATAAATTTTTCATTATAAACAATTGAAAATGAAAATGAAATTTTCAACTAAAATTCAACATTTTTCACTATTCATAAAAAAAGTGAAACTCTAAATAAAATCCAAAAAATTCACAATAAATTATTTGTGGTATATTGATTTTAAATAAAAATTTTATTTTATAAAATAAATTTTCTATATATATTAAAAATTAATTTAAAATTATATATGCAAAGGGTGACAAAACAGTCTTTTAGATAATGAAAACTATTTTGAGAAAACATTGATTTTGGTTATGAATTACTTGAATTATATAACAAATAAATGGGTATCCATTTTTTTTTATTTTATAAATTTCTTAACCAAATAATGTTCATTATTTAGTTATTTATATTGATACCCAAAAAATTAATAACTATGATATAATGGTAGTGTTTACATAATAATATTTTAGTGATGTATCATGTTTCATTCAAACCTAGTGTTTTGTGAAATTCACTATATCAATGAGAATGAATTTATAAATATATAAAAATGTCCTATGATTTTATATTCTATTTTATTCTTATTGTTTCCCATCATACTTTCTATGTATCCTAATTTTATTCTTTTAAAAACTCATGGTGGTACGCACTCCCCTTGAAAGGGTTAACCATACCATGACCATTTACCTAACTCTAGAAAATATAAAAATACCTCTATGGGGAACATGATGTATCATATAATATGTAATATTATACAAGTAATCATGGTGTTTCATATCATTAGAATGATTTGGTATCATTTCACAACACTTGTGATCATCTCTATACATAGAATAACAACTACTCTAACACTCATGTAAATAATCATCATCAATGGGTTGAATAGGAAATAAAATCCTACATGTGGTCACATTCAGGTATTTACAACAAGATAAAATAATATAAGTATCAAATTAATGAAAAACATTGCACATATAAAGAGAGTGTGACATATCATCATGAGTCATAACGACTACACATGTGACCAAATTCAATAATGTATATATGGATATCTAGGAATTCTCAGGTAATAAACTATATGTATAGTGTCATTGGATACTCACACACACATAATACACGTTATGGAAGATATTGAATTTAATACCCTATTGTAATCAATCCTCGAACATCTCTAGCTAATGCCAAGATAGTACAAAATGTTAAACCATGACCCTTGGTACTTTTTAAATCACAATTACTTCAACTAATTTAGTCCCAATAAAAAATTAATAATTAACCATTAAAAAAGGTTTGATTTATTAATTATGATTCTTGGATCATTAATAATTAAGAATACCAAAAGATAATTTATTTATATAAGACATTGGTATCAATACATAATTAACACCTAATCATTATTAATAAAATTTGGAATTTAGATGTCTTCCGCCATACATAGAGAATCACCTAACATATGAAAATAAACATGGAATATACTATAGGGTAGATTATTTAGGATGTCCTACCTCAAATTCATTCAACTCCAAAAAAATCTATTCTTGATAATATCATCTCACACATGAGAGTCCATTCAGCCTAAAACATTCAACATTGGGTTCTTCTATTGAAAAAAATATGTTAATTAATTATTACTAAATAATGATTAATACAATGAATAAAACAGAAAAAATGAAAGGGAGAAATCATGATATCTGAACGACTTACCAGATATAACTACCAAGTATAACCTTCAACCAAACATCCATGGATGGTATAAATAGATAATTCGATGTCATTCTATATGAAATTTTCATCTGTCACAATAATAAAATGTCCACTTTAATGAAATTAAATTTTATAATTTATAATAAACTAGTTGGATGACATACTTTAGCAGCAAAATCATCCAATGGAGTTCAAGTCACTCCTAGGACACTCTCTTTTCTTAGAAGATTGAAACCCAAAAAGAAATTCTATTTTTTAGAGTCCATATCTTCAAAAATTGACTCAAAACAAAAAAAGTATTACAAATGGATATACCTTCATAAAAACTCATAAAGAGTATGTGTACATCACTATGGGACATCTTCAAGGTATACCAAACCAATACCTCATCAAAAAAAGATATTTTAATCAATATTAGATTTAATTGTCATCAGTTTCTCTAATTAGAGATATGATAATGATAAATTGATATGAAATATAGTCATGGGTAAGATCATATGAATATATTTGAGACATAAAAAGATAATAAATTATTAAAATACCATGTGGATTATCTACGATAAATGACAACAAAATCCACCACCATTGGAGGAAGACAAAAGATAAGATGGAATATGTTCAAAGGATTCCATCAATATTCACCATTGGAAGATTCCTACATCATTCCTTCTTCAAAGGGATATAATGATGGGATGATAACTATAGGAAATGGCTAAAACCACCTCAAAAATTCACACATTTGGTATAAATCCCTAGGGGAATAATGTGGGAGAAGGAAAAAAATCCTTCATTTAAGACATTCCCAAAACAACACACTATCCATCCATTTAGGGAATACAAGTTAGTGGGTGTCCCACAAGATAGAATATGTTCCCTACTGGATATCTGGGATATATTCTGCACCCCATCGTGCATGTAGCCACTTCTGTATCCCTAAGTACAATGGCAAACATAGTATAAAAAACTATCCATTGATATAACAACCATGATTCAATTTAATTAATAAAAAAATCACTCTTTTATGTTCAAATAGTTCATACCTCGATCTTATTCCCCATACAATGAAATACCCAAACACCAAAGGAAAATTTAAAATTCACTCTACACCCTACAACTCATAATGACATGGGCCATAATAATCTCTTAATCATAGAACTTTTCAACCTATTGAAGTTGTGCTATCATTTGAAACATGCCTAAAGTGCAACCCCCATAATCATTAACAATGTTCCCTCTATATTCAATGAAAAAGTGATCCTCATAACCTCAAATCTATGTGCAGTTTTAAAATCCCTCACAATTTTACTAAAAAACTCCATGTACCTTGTCAGAAGATAAGCCAAAATCTTGTTGTTTAAAAAAATTGAGACCACAGTCATCAGACTCATCTAACTCAACACAACTAGGTGTGATTCCTTCCCAATAATCATGGTGCACCCCACAAAATAAATTTTTATATAGGATAGTATTTTACTGATCAATTGAAAAACCAAGTGTAGTTCAACCCCATATTTATCGATAAATTCAAGACATGGATTCAATATCTATTAAAAAACATAATTCCTAGTTTATAAAATAATGAATTAGTGTATACGAACCCAAACTAACCAAACTAACCAACCATATATAAATATAACTATCAGATTTATACATCATAATAATAAATAATGTGATGATATTAATGTGTCTCAAACCCACCATATTCTGGTTCCTGTAGATAGAATTGATGGTTCATTACTAGTATTCATCTAGAAATGGTAACTATCTAGGGGAACCAATGTTACATAAATTCATAGATCATGATGAATTAAGTGTGATAGAAATTATTATATTTTTTAATCACATTCACCAAATTTTGAATAGACTTTTAACGATTTTTCTTGGCCTGTACATCAAACGATTTCACTATCCACAAGGCTCTCAACCATGCGTCAATGCAACAATTATCTTACTCCTAGTAAGATGAAACCTCATTTATTCATAATTTGAAACCCACATTCCATATCCATATAATCTTATATCCAAATAAACATTCTCAATATAATGAAAAAAACATAATCTTTGGTCCACCACACATCATTCTCTTGAAGTCTCAGTAATCCAATGGTTAGTCTTACATATACAACAACCCTTCGCACAAGAGATTCCATTACACACATGACCGTGTTAATTCTCCTGACTAATGAATTATTTTTATAGAATCTTACCACCACTCACATCAGTTTACCAATCCCCCTATAAGTCCATCACTAAATGAAATTAATAATGTTTACCATCGGTTATAACCTTATTTCCAAGAAAACACTAATAACTGTAGACAACTAGACTGATAGAATGAGTCAACTTTACCCAAATAGCATGGATTCTTTCTAAATGTCAACTAATTTGACAACACAATGATAAGATGACTAATTTTCCACACCCAATCACTCTATGATATGAATATGATCACAACATCCGCAAATTATTTCATGCCTTATGAGCTACATACCAAAATTACATTGGTATACAATAGGGGTTTCCTTGGACAAAAATTCTAAAATCTTACTTCAACTAATGCATTTCGTTTCATTAATAAAACTAGGGAATTTCCAATGATCCATTCCTCCCATCCCACTTCCACTGACTCAACTGAGTCCACATGCAACAAAATTCATGAATAATTATTAATCAAGGCTCTCCATACATGTCAAGAAAATATTTTTCATTTCTCATCATAGAATTATTACACCACAATTCATAGACCTCCTAACCAGACTCACATAACCCTTTTATCCTTTTACAATTTACAATGTTCCAAATCCACCAAACCCTGGTACCTACAGTAATTTGATTTGGAAAAGGGAACTCTTTACTATCGCGATTCACCACACACCGCCCAAAACACTAGTGTAGGTTCATGGAATTAAGCATCCACCCATGATCTGTCTATCCTATGATAGAAAACTGTGGATATTTTAATGTTAATCAATCGTATTTCTTTCTAAAACAATTAGTAATGGAACCTCTAGTCCTACCATTAGTTCCACAAGCATCAAACTACTCTAAAACCCAACCATGTATCACGAGCACTAGCATTTCTGGTACCATAAATTCTCAGGATAAAAGTAAACTTTCTATAAATTCATCTAGAACATACTATAAATACTCAAATCTACATATATTTTTCATCAGTGGAAACCAAATCTAATTCCGTACCCTTGAAAATCCATTCCCAAAGATTATCTTCACTTAGGTTATTACATACCGCATGAGATAGAAACTCACAATAATCAAAAGTATCATTTATAAGGCCCAAATGTCTTATAATACTCCTTCAAAATGTTTTGACAAATGTTTAAACCCATCAGTATTAATATATGACCATCTCTTATCGTTCTATTATAACTTTACATGAATGGTTGTTCAGTTGAAAGAATTCCATCATGAACGCATTTGTGAAAAATTGTACAAGTAATTGTCCCCTAATCACCTAAGTTCTTTGTTATTGATATTATCAAACAAAATAAGCATATATTTAATGTACATAACGAATATGATGCATGAAATTCAAATTGATATCATATAAATGGTTGTAATCTATATGAAATATAAAACCTACTGATCGATGTGTATCACATGTTCTAGAAGCATATGCCTATAAAAATAAAACCCAATAATGTCAATCACATGACTGATAATGAAGATATCCCTTTGAAATGTTGTTTTTGATGCACTAGACTGAGTTTAAGCACAATCTATGACCCATTCATGTCCGAACAATCTACCAACTACCTTGAATAGAGAAACATGATAGTCAATACTCTAATACCATTTTTAAAAAACCAATATAAATCACTGTGTCTGAGCTAGAATTCCACACGAACTATTGAATGAATCCATGTATATCATAGGCTACTGAGTAGATTTCATGGTATAAGGTAGAATCATGGGGATACTATACCCTCTATTATATTGAACATGTTAATATAAAAAAAATATAACTTCCCATAGTACATAATAAGAGTAAGTGGAACCAAAAAATTGAAAAATGTTTGAATGAATAAAGAACATACTAAAAAATAACAATGGCAAAAAACACTAAACCACCACTCAGACAATCCCATACTTGAAAATACGAGTACAAATAATTTATTCATTTCTTCAAAACTAGTATATATAATATCTAAATATCTTTACGGACAATCAGTTATCCCACAACATAATAAAACTCATTCTTCAACCCAACAAGTACTTAAAATGAGGGATTCTTGGGTACCAATGTGACAAGGCCCCATATGTGTGGTATGAGTATAAATTAGAATAAAAACAACAACATATTTCATCACCCCAGTTGTAATATATTGTGTTTATGCATGTGATAATCCCAATGGAAAGTAAATATACAATACGAAACTTATGATGAAAAACCTAATAACCACATAAACACTAGAAATGTCGATACAATTTGAGTTATCATGCACATACCATGATTTTGATACCCTAAACCATGCCTAATTGAACTATTTTTTGGAAGGATATTCATAATAGATATTGAGAGTAAATAAGTGAAATATATAAGGATGATCCACCATGTATTGAGACATCATGTAACTATGTACATAATGAATCAAGATAACATATATCTCATTATCCTCAAAGAAACTGGGTGATCAGGTCTCTCGAAAACTGTATGAAATTCGGACAACATATCATTGAAAATCCCCATTCCATTGAGAAACTATTTCAATCATTATCTTCATGGAATTAAGAGAACATGTCACTCAGTATCTTTAATATCCATGACTCCAGTAACCAAGAGCGGGTGCCTTCATTATTACAATTGAATACATACAAGGGGTGAAATCAAGAAGGAGTGATTTATTTATTAGTTTTATAGAACTAGATACATACATGATACGCATTTTACAAGTATAATTATAATAAAAAGTATAGTAATGGATAAATGTTTTCATCTATGAAATCATTCCAATAATTATTCTTAATATCCTAGAAATAGAATAAATGTGAGATCGAATCCTCAATAAGGGGTTAAGTATAGTATAATATATCAAAATAAAACAAACATAATCAATATTCAATGATAAATGATTGAACCCACTTTACATTTAAATAAATAAACATGGATTGAAATTCTATCATAGAAAATATTATTGAGAAAATATCATGGATAATTATATATGAATTCATAATTAAATAAATTATTTACCATTGTAAATATTTTTCATAAGAATATGAATCCTTAACTATAAGTACCATTCAATAGATAGTTTAAATATGTTGTTAGAAACTCATTTCATTTGGATAACTAACTTTACTCAAGAGATATATTGACGCATCGACAAGTTATATAATTATGGGCCCCACCTATCACTATATGTCTAAATAATTACTCATATATATCAAATAATAGATTTAATTAATGAATAATAATATATATCAATAAATTTCATCATTTATTAAAGAACGCATATTTATCTAAATATCCCCAATTATAAAATAATTTTCAAAGTAATCATTTTATATAAGAATGGTTTCATGTTAAGAAAAATTCACATCTATTCTCCATAGAATATGGAAAAATATTTATTGATATAGTAACCATTATAATTAAATAGTTATTATTGTTGAATATATCAATGTGGTTTTATAAACTATATGATAAATTTAATAGGTTCATATTAACAAGTATGTCTCATGGAAAATGAAATTTTCATAACAATCCATCATATGATCAAAATGTTGATGTGAGAATGAATAAATGAATCAAAGGTGTGTGTAAAAAATAAATACACATTATAAAGTTTTAAATAAACCAAAATATATTAAAAATTAATTAAAAAAATCATAGACCATCAAAGATGATTAAAAGTAATTTATCCAAATGAAAAGAAATTGAGTTATGAAACTAATTACCACTTTTTAATTTTAATGTGAAATACAATTTACTAAAGTAATTGAAATTTAAAAATAAAATTATCATGAAGTATAAATTATACATGATATTATATGTATAATGGGTACTTTGTATGAAATATAGATAATTAAATTCAAAAAATATAGTATTAATCAATAAATGGTAATAGAGATGATGTCTCTTACCTTGATTCTGGACCATCATCTACATTCGTTATCATCCAGAATAATAAAAATATGTTAATTATTTACATTTATAATATGAATTATAAATATTATTAATCCTTTAATTTTACTTTTTAACATTCTATATACAATTTCTTAACCAAATAATTTTACTTCGGGAGTTTTGTTGATATATGAATTTTGTGTCAAAAAGAACTTTGATAGGATGACTATTGGTCTAAGAGGCCATTATTTAAAAATATATAGAATAATTATCATATAATAATTATCATATTTATATATTAATTATACCACTAATTAAAATAATTAAATATGGTTTTGAACAATGAACTATGTTACATTCATGTATAAGTTATGCATTACATACACATGAGGCGTTTCTATTTTACAATGATCATTATAGAAAAGAGTTTGCAATATTATTTCTATAATAATGATAAAAATATCATTAATACTATACAGTAAAATTATATATAATCATATATATAATTTATGTGTTTTGGTGATGAAATAAATGTATATCGTTTTGTGAAGGTGGTAGACAACATATACACAAACCACACTATCATATTTCAGTGAGTTAAAAGGGAAATTAAAATAAATAAATATTTTATTTTCATAATGATAAATATGTCATTAATATGAAAAAAAAATTAATTATACCACTTTATTTAAATAACATTATCCTTATTACCTTCCACGTAAATCATTAGATAAAAAAGAACCACATCATTTCCCGAGCCTATAGTCCATCATACACATGAGAGACATTATCATATCCCCTTGAAAATGGAAATTAAAAATTTATATATGATATAATGGATCCATATATATATATATAATTTTTATAATTAAATTTTTTTATATACAATATCATTCCAAACCATGAGAGGTGTTGATGGAAAATGTGTCATATCAGTTTGTTGGGAGGTAGTTTGTCACACATACAAGCGACGATATCATTACCAATTATAGAGAAGAGAATATGGATATATAACATGAACGTAAATAAATAAAATATAATTATATTTTATATAGTGTAATTATTATATTATCAAGCATTTTGAATATTTTACAAAATATAAGAATAAATAAAACAAAAACACATAATTTGTAATATCACCTCTTCTCGAACCACCTCTTTATGATTATACCTAAATTATTCATAGAACAGATTTTTGATGAGAAAAAGATTTTAGTAAGAAATTATGGTTTTTTTGGAAGTTATTTTAGTAGGTCTAGGCTGAATAAATTGTTTTTTATGGTGCTGGGATGAAGGGATAGGGGTGGCCTTTTATAAACGAGGTGAGTGGAACACTGGTAATTTTTGAAATGAAAAACATGTGCCCATATTTATCACATGGAAAAGGGTAAAAAAAAAATTATTATCAATATGTAGAAGTTTTAGTGTCAAAATATTTATTGATAATATATTTTAGAGAAGTTTTTATGTCATTATAAACATTTTTGTACTACATGTACTTTAGTTTTACATTTATCATGGTAATTAATTTTTTACTTCTTTCGTTATTCCTTACGGTAAAAGGTTATAAATTCTATATTAGATAATATTAATTATCATTATTTGAAAAATTAAATACATTTTGAAATTTTAAATTCATTAATGTGGTATAATCCAATTTAAAATTATACCATAAATGGCCATGAAAGAAGCTGGTTTTCAAATGGGAAATTTTAATAAGTTTGGATGGTTTTAATAGCAAAATTCAATATTAAATTTATTAAAATGACCTCCATTGTATTTATTATAATATAATTGAGATAATATTAACTTAGAATTAATTTATAACATAATTTTTCTTTGTATAATTTATAAATGAAAAATAATTTTTCAAATTAAAATTATTATTTTTCAATAATCATCAAAAAAATAATCTTTTAAAAAAAATACAAATAAAATTTCATTAGAAAAATTTTAAATTATGATTTCAAAAGTAAATTTATTATTATAAAATTAATTCTCTAAAATATCAAAAAAAAATTTACTGTAATTTCACATGATGCGATTATTCAATTTTCATTAATAATATATTTTTATCAAAAAATCATTTTATTTCAATTAATTATTAATTTAATTATAATATTTATTTTGTAAATATATTTTGTTGTATACATGAGTAAAAAATTCAATTTCGTAATTTAGTTATTAACAATAAGACCACTAATTTAACAGCTATGTTTTAATGGTCATGTTTAAATAATAATATTTTAATAGATTGTCATGTTTCTTTTAAACCAAGTGCTATGTACATCGTAAGATATTGAAGAGATTTAATTGATTTAAAATAAATTTATATTAACGACTCGGGGTGTTAAATTTTCAAATAATCTCAGTTTTTTGTGTCATACAAAGTTTCAAACATGATTTTCCTATTTTAAAATATCAAGGTGGTACATTTTCCCTATTTAAATAAATTTTAGCATCTCAATTTAGTCATGATATTTTTAATCAAGGGTTTAACATTTGAAAATTCCATTGTTGGAAACTCACATTTTAAAAAGGGTTATTAAGTCATCATCTTGATGATAGGTACATGGAAGGAAAAACTTAATCAAAAATAACATATTACTATACTTATATATAGTATATTATTATTGAGAATAGAAAACATTAACAAGGAAGAGAACATTAATGACCAATAATTAATATAGAGTGATAGAGATAATTGTTCACAAGAAAGTGTGTGATTCATATATGTTTAATGAAAAAACCATAAATATTTGATGAGCTAATGGACTGCTTAATTTAGTTGAAATGAAGGGAGTAAGATTTTTTTTAATATCCTTTAAATTTATTTAAGGATTTCTGTAACCACATAGACAGAGAACATAAGATAAAATAATGACATGATATCTTTCAATATAAATATTTTAATATATTTTATGTGGTTATATAAATTCCTATTTCACCTCTAATTTGATGAAATAAATATCTGGTAGGAATTTTCTTACCTGAATCACTAAAATCACCAACTAAAAAAATCAATAAATTTTCTAAAAATGAAAATATGTTACTCTTATAACAATGTTTTTTCGATAAAAATAATGTACATCATAATTTATCTAATAAGACCCAATGTTTGACATAATACATTCCATAAATAGTTAACCATAAGAATCATCCACAATGTATCATATTGTTACTATTTTTAGGAATTCCAAAACCCCTATTTTGTAATCATGAATTGGTTGGGTTTTTTTTATGAGTGTTTGGGTTGAAATTTTAGATGAGTTTTAAATTTTTTTTGCTAGAGCACGATTGGTGTATAGTTTTCTAGAACAGTATACCCTCTCAAGTGATACCGTGTAAACCAAGGAAGTGGGGTTTCTAATAGTAGGTGCATGTTTTTCAGACCATGTGACCTATTATGAGAAACCATGAAACCCATTTAGATCTGGCACACAAGTAGGTCATATTGTTTGGAATAATCATGTCGGTCTGCCTAGTTAACTATGCATATAGGTTCTTAATTAATCTAAATTTTGGATAAAAAAATTCTCAAACCCACTTTTATGCTTCCTGATGGTCCAGAGGTTCCCTAATGATTTATCCCTTCTTGGGACTTCCGATAATGTATTTTACCCCTTTGGACCCCTTTCGGATGTGGATCAAATCTTGAGGAAGTCCATTTGATCTTCCCCTAGTAGGGTTCATCTTCCAGTTCATATTCTCCCTATATTTATCTTATCCTCCATAGAGTTCTATGGATCCTCATGTAGAATTTTTGATCAAATACTATCTGTTATGAATTATAAACCTAGGTTTGATCCTTTTTACCCTTATTTTGTGAACATCTTTCTTCATTGATGACTCTTTTAAAGGGTTTTCTTTTTGTGGTCTGTTTATCTAAATTTATGTGGTTCCATTACAATGAAAAATTAATGATTACCCAAAACTTATTTGTTTTTTTTGAATTAAATTAAATTAATTGATTTTATTAAAATTTCATTTGATTTTTCGATTAAAAAATCAAATACATTGAATATTGGTTTTTGTAAATTGGTTTTTTCATGAAATTTGGAAAAACCCCTAATTTCATTAAATTGGGGTGTGTATATGGATATAGATACAAATAAATTTTGGAATGTAGTTATGGAGATAGATTTGACGGAAAATTGTGAAAAACTCCAATAACATAGGATAAGGGGTTTATTATGAAATTGATGGAACTTTTGAAGTTTAAATTGTTGAATTTAACTGTAAAAGTGAATTAAGATATTTCTATTCTAAATTAATTTCAAATTCTTATACTATGAAAATGGCTAGAAAATGGATTTTGATTAAACCATAGGATTTTATCTTGAAAATGCATCTTTATGATTAAAAAACACTATATGTTTTAAATGGAAATTGGAATATTTGAAATGGACAATGAGATTAATGGTATTTTGATAATTCTAAAAACAAATTTCACATCATTGATTATTTATTGTATCACATGAAATACTTAGGTAGTTAGTGAGTTATTGGAAAAAAATCTACGATTTACAATGTTACAAACTATAAATGCAGCCCGTCACATCCCTTGGGTGATAGTGATGAGTCCTCTTTTCCCTCAGTATAAGGGATTAATGTTCAAATTTTCATGTCCCGTTATGTTTTGAGGATTTACTTACTCCGAAACTAACATACCTTATTAGGAATATGACCGTGTTTCTCACTTTTTTTATTTCAAATGAATATATTCCATTTTTTTATTTGGGATACATTATTTCTCATTTATATAAACTATTTTATATGAAGTAGTTTAATTATTCCATTTTTGAAAAATCCCACATTCATAGTAATATTCCATCAACTGAAATGTGAATAATTTGTTTAAAATTATTTACATCATTTGATATGTGAATCATAATTTACTTTAATTATGTTTTTCAAATTCCAAAAATGTTAGTTTTATAATAAAATATCTTTTAGGTTAATATAATATTTGAATCTATTATTGAATCCATGGGGAGTCCCTACTATGATTTTGACTCACACCCAACACGTGCCTTCGGTTTTATGTACATTATCTTCATCTATGTTCGACTAAGGGTAAAGCACCAATTAAATGTGGTTCAAGCTTTTTATCCATATAATTGGTGAGTCGTATACAAATTGGGACGTGTGATGTTTTAACTTTTCTTGGTACTTAGCTATGGTACTTTAGGATGATATTCATGTTTTACTATTTCTAAACTACTGGTAGTGGAGCTTATTTTTTATTAATATTTTCTTGTTTCCTTTACTACTAAAATTTTCGTGAAAAAAATTATTCGCACTATCATTTTGTGTGATTTTAGGAGCTATTTTCCAAACCATGGGGATTAGGAATTCCCTTCAGGATATCTTAGAACCATTACAATTATTGGGTTATAAGGGTACTCATGATGGTTTGTGACAAACTAGTATGAGATTCAGGTTGTTCTTTTGGTCTTGAAGCCATTAGGCATTGGGTAATATTTTTAGGAGTTAGGTGGTAGTTGTGATTTAATGCCTTTTTTCTCTTACTACAATCAAAAATATACTCCATGGGTGGTTAGAGAAATAAATCATTAGAATTTGTTCTAGTATTTTTCAGTATGTTTGACTTTAATAAATGGAAATTCAAATCTCTTCTGTTTATCTGTTAGGATTAATATCCCTTGTCACTCTATTTTACTATAATTTGATATCCTCCATATTATCTATTGATGTTGTGTAGAATAATTCTTCTAAGATGATATGTGAATCGGATCCATGAGGAAGCTGTTATTAAAACACAGTGTGATCGAATCCTCTCATAAACCTAAGTCCATTTGAGGTGATTGTGTGAATTACCCTAGATCTAGGAAAGGCACCACCTCTAGATCCCATTCATGCTCCAATTGTGTAACCTTAAACGAATATTATCATGATTTTTTTTCAAGTGTTCCTTTACCAGACTACAAAAATGTTCAGAGGATAAAATGATCCTCTAGAGGCTGTGAAGTGTTTGAGTAGAATGTAGCATTTTATGGGTTCTTTAAATCACCCAATGAAATCTAGATAATGTGTGTCAGCATCATGATAGAAGGACCAAGTAGGAGATAGTGGGACATAATGGTGATAGAAAATAGGCATTATATATTAGAGTGAAAATAAAACAATGTTCTGTTCTATGAATAGTTCTATCCAGAGTGGATGTGGTTATCTAAGGCTACTTATTTTTTAAAACTTTTGTAGGATGAAAAGACTGTGTAAGTGTTTGTAAACTGTTATTATGTGTTCAGGTAGCTTACACATGAGATTTTATAAAATGCGAAGTTGATGTTCCTACGATTTGAAGTGGGACTTTGTTAGGATATTCATTCCAAATATTTTATTCTTATGATTATTTTATACACTAATTTACTAAATAGAACACTAATAGTCATGATGGACCTGGATGGAATGTTTGGGTTATTGATAGTTTCCTTCACTCCCAATGGAATTGTGCATTCCTCTAAGGGGTTGAGTAAGAGTGATGATTCTATTGGGGGATTTTGATATCAGTTTCATTCTAGAACTCATGAAATTTCTATTAGAGGAACATTGATTTGTTACTAGTTCTGAAATCTAGGGAATTCAATGAAGGTTTTCACTATGGCACCCAAGGTTTGTGGTTCTTGTAGAGGATCATGTAATCATCATAGATTATTCCATGTTTGTTCCATTCCTCATAGTGGAAAAAAATAATATGCACAATCTAAAACAATAGAACAATTAGATTCCTCAAAGGTAAAAGTGTTCCAGCTAAAAGATTCTGCATTTAGGATTCTTCACATAGTGGAAGAGTATCTAGAGTAATTAGATACGGGTCCAAAAAATGTGATAGGTACCATCACAATATCCTCATCATTAGTGACTACTTTATTTTATACTAGTGCATCTCATTCATTTATTTCCACTTATTTTTGAAATATTCTCATTCTTCCTATGGATATATCATATTGTGGAATTGATATTACTACACCCATTGGTATGAAGAGAGTGTAGTGTGTCTATAGTCCTGCTTGTGTTTCTATCACTATTTAATGTAAAGTTTAAATAGCATTTTTGATTCATTACGTGGAACTTCTTGATGTAATTTTTGGGATGGATTGTATCATTACTTATAAATTGATGATTTATTATTACCTTTGATGAACCTATTTTACTGTACCTGATGGGGTTTGATGAATCATCTATGTAGAATGGGTCCCAAGGTTTACTATCTCAATAACTTCTTGTCAATAGTTATATAAGTTATATCTTTCTATTCCATTGATCTGGAGAGAGAATATTTTGGTGTTGATATCCCTCTAGTTTTTAATGAGTTTCCTGATGTATTTCTTTATAAATTCTCATGCTTTCAACTATTAAGGGGGATACAAATTTTAATTCGACTTAATATCTTGTACTCAACTAGTTTCAATCACTCTTTCTCTATAGAACCACAGGAAATTGAAGTGGTCATGTCCTTACAGTAAAAATTTTTTGAGAATGGATTAATACTCATTAGTGTGTCACTTTGGGAATCATCTTTTCTATTCTCTATGAATGAAAATAGTTCACTTATCCAATGATATTATTACCCGAATCTCAATCAAGTGATATTAATGAGTGAGTATATATTGCAATGGTTTGATGATCTATTTTATTAGTTGAAAAGGGAAATGATCTTCTAATTGATCAATCTTCAATATGGTTACCGTAAGTTTATCATTAAAGTATCATATTTTTTGAAAACCTCCATTCAGATTAGGTATGGCCTCTATGAGTACCGTTTTATTCTATTTGGTCTAACCAATGATCCTATAGTTCTAATGGATTTTATGAATTATATTTCCCACAAGTATTGTTATTATTCTATGGTTGTATTCATTGATGAAATCCCTATTTACTATATGTCAATGGTGGACCATGTGAATCATCTAGAGACATTTCTAATTTTTTTGATAAATCACTAGCTTTATGTCATGACTTTGATATGTTATTTTATGGTCATAGAATTTAAATTCAAGGGACATGTGGTGTTAGAAGATGGTATCTTAGTAGATCACGAAAAGGCGAAGGCTCTTTTTAATTGAGAGTAATCATGTAATTGTCTCTAAGCCTTCGGGCCATGTAAGGGTTCCACCTCACTCTTTGAAAGGTCTATTATAGAAATAATAAAATAATGAAGCCCTTTCGGAAATTATAATGGCTTTAAAATTCATAGATTCTTAGGTTTGGATGGAAATTATTTTTGGTTCATTATGAACTTATTTATGTTTGCATCTTCAATGAATTCACTTAATTTTATGGGAGTAAGGTTTTCATTGGATGAGGAATGTCATAATTTATTTATTCAGCTAAATAGAATTTTGATCACAATTCTAGTGTTGAATCTTCAAGAGGACATGAAAAAAATGTGGTCTTTTATGTTGCATTAGGTTTAGGATTAGGTTGATTTCTAATGTAGGGTAGTCATTTTTTTTTATGGTTCTCATTAATTTAGGACACATAACAAGAACAATCCAAACCACAACCTTAAACATGTGGCTGTGATGTACGTGCGTAATAGTTGGTGGAAATACCTTTATAAAGAATGGGTTACCATGCTTTCTGACCATAAGAGCTTCAGATATATATTCTCTCAAAAATAATTGAATCTCCACCAAAGGTGTTTGGTGGAATAGATTTTATATTTCTATTTCAATATATCATTTACCACAGGGAAATGGGATGTCATTGATAATACATTGACAAGGAATATTTTCATCCATGTAGTGAATGAATCATTAAAATACTAGAACTAGATTGTTTTCTTCGCACATTTTCATATTGGAGATTGCAAATCAAGGGATGATATTTCCTTGGGCAGTGTTCTATTGACATACACTCTTCTTGAATTTATTATTTAGGAAGAACACATAGATGATGAGTTATGTAGAATTGGAGACTCACTTTATGGTGGGGATATTTGGCCTTCTTAGTTATTCTCCAATGAGGGAATTCAATTGTTTCAGAACATTTTTTGTTTCCTTCTTCAGTAAGAAAAGCTATGATGGAGGATTTACATTGTTCCATGTGGGTAAATATCCTATGATCCAGGAAGATTTTCTTTGACATACAGCTGAAATTATGGCATGCGGGTATGAGACGTGGCATTGCGGATATTGTTCCTCAATGTTATACATCCAAACGAGTTGATGTTGAGAACCAAAAACGTTCAGAATTTCTTCATCCACTTCCAATCCCAACAGGGATATGGGATGAGATCTCTATTTACGTTGTGGTTGGGTTTCTATGTTACCTAATAAAGAATAATGTGATATGGTTTAGGATCGATCCTTTTACTAAATATTTTCAGTTTTGACACATTTTTTATGAAAAAAAAGTTGTTGAGTTAGAAAATCACTACATGATAGAGATTTTTCATATTCATGGAATTCCCTTTTTTACTGATAAGAATCCTAAATTTACTTATCATGTTTGGAGAGGCCTTCAAGAGGCACATGGATATTAGGTCCATTGGAGCACGAATACCATCTTCAATTGGAAGTCCAGTTGGAAAGGGCAATACATATTCTTGATGATATGTTTAGGGATTATGTTGTCGACTTTGTTGGGGTTTGGTATGATCACTTGGGTCTCGTTGAGTTTTCTTATAACAACAGTTACAAGTCTATGATTCGAATGGATCCTTCTGAGTCCTAATATGGCCTACCAGGTAAATCTACCCTGTGTAGGTAAGAGATTGCTGAAATATCCCTGGATTTATCAATCCTCATTCAAGAGATGATAGAAAATATTAATTTTATTCATCATAGAATGATAATGCAATATACATGGTATAAATCTTAAGCTGATCATAATCATTGACGGTTGAAATTTTGAAGTGGTGTCCATGTGATCATTAAAATTCCACGTCGGTTGTGTTAGCAATGACTTAGGAAGAAATGGAAACTAGATCATTGTTTTATGGGACCCTGTGTATTTTTTGAGAGGTAAGGGAATGCTTCTTACCAATTATCACTTCCATCACAACTAATGTGGATACATAATGTTATTCATGTATCTCAACTTCATAAGTATATTTATATTCTATCTCATGTTCTGAGCTGGAGTGATCTTGTGGTTGAAACTAATTTATCTGTTACTGAAAGAATGTCATTATAGTTTATTCAAAATTAAAGGTACATAACGGGAGGATGATACCATTTGTTTGAGTTCTATGGTTTCCCTATACTAATTCTTATGAGGCATGGGATATGGAGTCACAGATGGGAAAGCAGTGGCATCATCTTTTTGTCATGGAAGCTTCATCAATGATTATTAAGACATAAAATACCATTGGTGAGATGGTCGTAACATACTATTATATTTTATATGTATTTTTCAACCCCACTTTTTAAACATGATTTGTTTGGGATTTGATTGGGATTGTTTGTGTTGATAATTTGAATGTTTTGAAAATTTCAGGCTACTCAATGGTTGGTGCACGATTTTCCCAAATCTGAAAACCATCTCGTGCCAAACTATTAAAACCTAGGTAGTGGGGATTTTCACAGTTAGATTATGGTTTGTTAGACCATAATTTTTATCCGAAGAAACCAAACTACCAATATAAAATAGTTACATGTCAAGGCTGTAATTTTTTATCTTACCGTAAGTGCATGAGAAGCTAATCATGCATATGAGTTTTTAATTAATCTGATTTTTGGTAAAAAAAATCCCAAACACCCCTTTTTGGTCTCTGAAAGAGTAAAACGAACCATAACCAATTTCTTCCTCCCTTCAAGCTCCCAAAAAAGCATTTTCCCCTCATACCCCTCATAGAAGTGGATCAATTCTTGAGGAATGTGTTTGATCGTTACCATGTAGGTCTCGTCTTCCTGTTCTTATTCTCCAACTATATATCTCTCCCTCTATAGGTTTCCATGGAACCTCATATTGAATTGTGGATCTAATGCCCTATATTTTGGATTATAAACCAAGGGTTGATACTTGTTACAGAGATTCTATGATCTTCACAATTAATTGACTAATCACTTATAGGGTTTGGTGATTTGAGATCCATTGATACTAGGGTAGGTGGTTCTATTACGATGCCTAATTTATGATAACCCTATATTTATTTGATTATTTTCAATTGTTTACATTAAATGAAATTATTTATTCAAATGAAATTACATTCAATTGAATTGGTGTTTTACAAAATTGGATTTGGAATTAAATTGGCAAAACACCCAATTCAATTGAATTGGGGTGTGCTTATGTAAATTGTCACAATTAAATAGATGAGATTAATTGTGGAAATAGATTCGATAGAAGATTGGGAAAAACTGAATTCCATTGGATTTGGTTTTTATTGTGAAATTGATGGAAATTTTTAGAAAATAAGTTTTTGAATTTAATTGTGAATGTGAATTGGGAATTGATTTCATATTCTTATATTGTGAAAATGGCTTGAAAATTATTTTAATATAAATCATAGGTTTTTAACGTAGAAAAGAATTTTTTTAAAACCCATTTTTACTTTTAAATAGAAAACTTGTATAATTGAAATGGATAATGAGATTAAATGTAATTTATGAAATATTAAAATAAATTTTTGATTTTTGATTTTTTATTAGAGCACCAGAATGACATGAGTAGTTAGTGAGTGTTTGGAGAACACTCTATGATTTACGATGTTCCAGAACATAAATTCAGCACCTCATATCAATTATGAGATGGTGATGATTCCTCATTGAACTAACCTCAATTGGACTTATGTACATAATTCTATTCTTCCTTGAGTGTGTGGAGTCCCTTAGGTAGGGACTATCCTATGTTCTTAGAAATATGCACATGTTTATATCTTCTTTGTTTTTCTAATGAATATATTCCATTATTTTAATCATTTTAATATTCCTTATGATATAAATAAACGATTTTATATAAAAGTTTTTATTTAATCCATTTTTATGAGCACCATTGTATTAGTAATAATCCATCTATTTAAATGAGTGTATTTTTTAAAATTTATTTCCATCATGTGAAATGAAAAGTAGGAATTATTTTAATTATGTTTTCAAATTCACATCATATTAGTTTCTATTGAAAATATTATTTTTGTTAATTTAGTATTTTTATCTTTAATGTAATATTTAGTGATACTCTAGTATTATTTTTAACTCCCACCCTACATGTTCCTTTGTGTGTTTGTTGATTATATCCTTCTAGGTTCCAGTTGGGGTAAAACACCACTTTGAGGTGGTTTTAGATGTTGATATGTGGAATCGGTGAGTTGTGTCTATATGAGAACTTGGTGTATTATTTTATGGTAATTTTTTGTAGTACTTTAGGTTGTTATTCATGTTCAACTTCTGGTACACTACTCCTTCTGTAGCTTTTTTGTATGTATACTATCTTATTTCTTTTACTTTCATAGTGTTTGGGGATAAATAATTACCAATCCAATTTATTATGATTCTAGGTTCTAGTTTCTGACCCATAGAGATAAGGAACACCCTTAGGGATATGTCCATATAAGCTCAGTTATATGGTTACCATGGTTTTTTCGACTAGTTCGTGACAAAGAATTTTCCTTTCCATATTCCAAGTCAAAATATTTATAAGGAATGTCACTAAATTGACATTATAATCACAAGATAATACAATGTGGCTCTAAATTTCATATTTCAAATTTATGAATACATCAGTCACCATAAAACCTTAATGAAAACATGGATGCTTCAAAATATTATATCCCATGTTGTCAAATATGTTAGATAAGTCAACACTTGTAGTAAAATCAATACCATATGACATAAACCATCAAAAATCCAACCAATTTCATGGTTACAAACACTATCCAACAAATATATTATTATTATCTCAACATAATAAACATATTAAGGGTTATCAACCGTCCATCCCATGTTTTTCTATTATGTTTAACATGTTAGTGAATCACTTTTCTTGATCATATATACCATTTAACATGTTCTTTATATTCCCTTTCAAAATAGTAATATAGTATAATATTAATACATTTCAGGATTTTTATAACCTAATATCATAGAAAATAAATCCCTATAAAAAAAATTTAATCAAAAAACAATGATATTGATCATTTAGCTTTATCTCTGGTGATAGTATAATCTAGAGCAAGATCCCTTATCATCATCCTTAGTATATTATTTTTATTATTGAGAAATTCAATTTTATTTACCCATATCCTTAAAATTGAAGCATTTAACATTGGATGTATCTTTCCTTCCTTATAAATTATGATCATGGTGTCCTTTCATTCCATACAATACGAAAAGTCTAATTCCAATCTTGTAAGTATTAGAGATTCTTTTTACAATTATCACATATATAAAAACCCTTCATTACCTTCTACACCTTTTCGATTTTTTACTCTTATATTCTCTTTTTTTGTGTTCCATTTAAGTCATTAATACATATAATTTTTATTCATTTTCATCATATAACTTGATTATAATTCCTTTTATAATGGGAATGCTTTGGAGAATTTATTCATTCGAAAGATTGTCTTAATATAATAAAATAAAGGATTATTGTTTCTCATTGGATTATGTTCATTGATATAGGTCAAAATACATTCCTAGTGATACATTTTTATACTACAGAAAAAATATATATTAGATCATAAAAATACTAAAACAGAATGTATAATCCCAAAACAAATGATATACTTAACATAAATGTAAAATGTTATGCATTTCTAATCTCATAATCATAAACATGGTTTATTTGGGGATATATTATTTTTAAAATCCCTCATAATGGTTCATGAAGAAATTATAAATGATACTAGGAGTATAACATTGAAATTATAAATAGATATGCATTAAGGTCTATTTTCATGCACTATGTGATGATCAGGTCGAGCCCAATGTTCCCTTTCTAGAGATATTACCCCTAGGTCCCTCTATGACAGAACCATGAACACTAGTAATACCCATAAATAACTAAATTTCTACAAAAAAACAAGTAATATTTTCATTTCCAATACATTTTATTAATCTTCTAAATATATCTTCAATGTTTAATGTTGGTTTATATTCTATGCAGTATGTTTTCTTTAATATAGTTTCCAAGGTTTGTACTGGACTTCCTCTAATAATAATTATAATGACCCCAACTAAAATAACCCCATTATGTTTATGTAATTATTATATTAGAATATATATATATATGATGGGTTTAATAAAAAATCACCATTCATTTTGGGTTTTTTGGTGACCTAGGTACATACAAGATACCCATTTCACATTGCGAAATAGTACAAAAAACATAAAAACGGAAAACCATTGGAATCCATGAACACATTCCATAAATTTCTATCCATATAATAGGGAAGGGAAAATGGGTGAGCTCAAATTCTTATAAAGGGTTATGTATAGTGAATTATATTATGAATCAATAAGCATAATCAAAATGGAATTGTAAATAACTGATCCAAAATTACATTCAAATTAATATATTGAGAATGAATCATATCGAGAGATAATATAATTGTGAAAATATCTAGGATATTAATTACTGAATTATTAATGAATGAAATTAATAATAATTAGAATTTATGTTCTTTTGAACATGATACCTCTACCATAAACATCGTTCACAAGATGGTTTGGAAATATATGGATAACTTTTTTTAATTTTGCCGACTGATTTTATTTGATGAGACATGTGGATGCATTAATGGGCTCATAATTCTAGGCCCCAAACAAAACTAAATGTCCAAACCATTCCTCATATATTGAATAATGAATTTAATTCAGGAATAAAATTTTATATCAAAAAATACTCCCACTATGTAAAGAAAATATATTTATCAATACTTCCATTGTTAATCAAATAATTTTCAAAGTAAACACCATATTTAAAAATGGTACGTGGATTTACGAATATTAAAATCCATGATAAAAATAATATAGAATAAAATGGTTGTAAAAATAAACTATCAAAATTAAAAAGTATTGAGTTTAAATATATCAAATGGGTAGTGTATACACCACATAAATTTGAATATGAATAATAAATTTATGTTAACGATTTTATTCCTTAATAACCATTTAAATGTTTTTTTAATTTTTTCACATATTTCAATGTTATTTACAATAACATAATCAATTAAATATACATCATGTGTTTCAATGATATTTGACTTATATATAAAAAATGACTTATATAGGTTTACTATTTTACAATGTTTTCATTGTTTCAACATCTACAGAATAACAACAATTATATAATTTTCATATTTATACATAAATATTACTTTTAAAACCATTAATTAAAAATTGTTTTGTGAAATGAAGTATGTTTTAACCATGAAGTAGGTAGGTTGAACATTGTAACATTCCAATTTTTCAATGATCATTATGGAAAGGAGGTAAGTAATGTTTTATCTTTCTAGAATGATAATAATATCATAAATACCATATCTTCTTTGTGAAGGAGATATTCCATGTGTACATCAATGATGTTATAATATTTCAGTTAGTTAAAATGTCAGAATGAAAATTATATATTATCTTTCTATAATGATAAATATTTGACTAATATCATAATTATTTCCTTTATATTAAATTAATTCCCTAAAATTATAATATTACCTTCCATTTAATTGTATAGTTAAAAAATTATCACATTTTCTCGTGAGGATGTAGATCATCATACACACGGGTGACGTTATCCTATACCCTTCAAAATATAATTAATGGTATATATGTTATAATGAAAATAAATTTATAGTTATGTTATAAATAAAATATCATATATAAATACACAGAAACACTTTAGATCCATCATCATACCCAATTTTGATATTTTTTGAGGGGAAACTTTTCATATTTGTTTGGGAGGTGGTAGTCCGACGTAAACATGAGCGACAAGGTCAAATAAAATGTGAGGACAGAATAAAAGGATTTAGTTCATGACCTTAACATAATAACATATCAGTGTAGTAAATATTATGGGGTTAAAGGATACTCATAAATGAATAATAATTTATAAATATCCAAGAATAAATAATAGAAAAATGCATATTTAGGAATTTTACCTCTTCTAGACCACCTGTTTCGGATTATACAAAATGTATTCCTAGAATGGATTTTCAACCAAAAAATATTATAATATGATTTTGTGGTAGTTGGGATATGATTTGGGTAGGTATTGACAGATCTCAAAGTGTTTTTAGTTTTGAATAAAAGAGGGTGGATGACATTTTATAAGTGAGGTGAGTGACATAGATATAATTTTTTAAAAGAAAGAGGTGTACCCATGTTTTCACATGATAAAAGTGTCCAAACTAGAGAATTATAGAGTCTTATAAATTATGAGGATGTAATATTTCTAATGTATATAATTTATACAAATATTTTCATCATTTTTACCTTTAACCTTTTTATTTAACCCTTGATAAATCATGTTTTACTTTAATAGTGGTAATTAATTTATTAATATTTTAACGATTAATTTTGGTAACAATTATGTTAAACTTATTAGATAATATAAATTATTATGATTCTTAATATGGAATCCATTTTACCAAATTCCATTATTTTAAATGGCATAATAAAATTTAAAATTATACTTGCAAAGGTAACAAAAAATTTAGGTTTTAAATAGTAGCAGATCAAAGTATAAAATGATTTAATATCAAAAATCCATAAGAAATTTAATCCACTGAAATAAACTGAATTTATTATAATATAATTGAGATAATTTTATTTTAAATGAAATGGAAAAACTAGGTAACATCATAAGTAAATTAAATGAAAAGGTGGTTTTCAAATTTAAATTAGTATTTTTGATTATTAATTGAAAAATGAAACATTTAGAAAAAATAAACCTAACATAATTTTTTTATTATGGTAAAAAATATTAATTTCATTTTTTGAATAAATTTTATAAAAAATTAAAAAATTAATTTTAACATTAGTGTGATAGAAATAGGGAAACTGTTTTTTTAAAGAATGTATTTTTTGAAAACATTTCTTCATTATTTTAAATGGTTATTATATTATTTCTAATCAATATATACTTTTTAAATTTATTTTATATATGTGTAAAATATAGAATTTAATAATTTAGATAGTACTATTCATACTTACTAATATAACAACTAGGTTATAGTGGTTGTTTTTAATTAATAATATCTTAATAGAGTATCGTGTTTATTTTAAACCTATAATTGTATGCATCACAAGATATTGAAGTGGTTAAATTTATTTAAATATAAATATATCATAAATTCTTTGGGTGTTATATTTTCTTCGGATATTGGTTTTGTTTTTCACACATTCTATCGAACATAATGTTCCTATTTTAAAATCCTGGAATGTAGTAGTATCTACATGGTATTTGTGTGAGAGTTCATTGTGTTATAGGTCTTGGATTTAGGTCATTAAGCCCATGACATGTTCTCATATTCATTATCATCATTGCGCTTCATATGAAATCTCTGTCAATGGGATAACAATATCTTGATGGTTCACCTATTTTTCCATGAAAATAAAAATTCCACCATCAGAAACCTGATATAATACAAAACATGGAAGATCATACATGTAAGATAATAGTATTTTATCATTATGAGAATTTAGTAGCAACACAATTTTCATGTAAAAAACATAAACATGGAATAAAAATTAAACATAAATACTCATGTTAACAAAATTCATTAAGGGCTCACATCAGTTAAACATTCAACCACATGTGATCACTGTCATGTATGGTCAAAAAGAAATTGCAATAGGTGTATCACATCAATGATAAAAAAGTTTTACCATATAAACAGATCGTGGAATATAATCATGAGTCATAGCTACTACACATTTTGTGAAATAAAATTGGTCTACTAGGATATCTATTTTTTTCCATGGGATATGCATCATACATCATTTCATGGGATATTATCATAATCAAAACACACCATAGGGTCTCCCTGAAACTAATGTCCCTCTTTTATGATCATACTGTAGCAAAAATTGGCTACCAAAAATCTAGTACATAATGGTTTATCATGTCACTTGTAACATTTTCAATTGACATTTGGCATAATGTCTTCATTTAATTGGGTCTCAAGAATCACTAAATAATTAATAGGTATTCAAGGTTATATTGATTAATTAAGACTTTATTATCAATAATGAAATATTTATAGAAGTTTTCTATTAATTACATATGTCTGCAAGATCATTAATTAATCAATTCTTAGATAACAATAATAAAATTTTAATATAGTGGGTCTTTCTCCAATGAAGGTAAATTTAATATCATGTTTAAATAAACCATGAATATAATATATGGTAGAGTACAAAAGACCACCTATCTCAAACAGAAACAACTCATAACCAAGTAAAGCATGACAATATTATCTGAGTTGTCCTTGTTTTTATGTCCTCCAACATTTACTATAAGGACATGGCCTTAAATATTACTTAATATAGAGTTAAATTAAGAATTCACATTGAGGATATTTTTAGGTTTAGAGTTCTAGAGAATTAGGCCATGAAAATTACATATCAGCATGAATATTACATGTAGGTAATATTCCACTTTATTATTTTTTATTAAAATAAAAACTCTTAATGGAAACATGTCTAGTTCCTTTTTTTATACATCATGGCTTTTCCTTGATCCTATCCATGACCCTTATTCATCATTAAGTCCTATAGAAATAATTTCAAAAACACGGTATAAGAAAACAAAGATCAGTAAGGGTTATAAAATAAGGAATGAAAAAATAGCCAAGAAATAAATACAAATCAATGAAACCATACCTTTTAATCATAACATACCTCATGATATCATAATATTTATTTATAACACAATGAAATCATAACTCATAAAGTTAACTTATGTCATAAATAACATATTTACCTTGTAGCTATCACATATAAATATGGAGTTACATTGGAATACTCATCACGTTATATTCTATAAATATCGTAGGAGAAATATTAACGTTTACATCCGTCACATTACCCAATGCATTGGAGATCAATCTCAGTCTCACTCACCCAAGGTTTTTCATGGAACCACCTGTATATGTAAACAATGACCATGAACCAAAACACAATCATAACACATAACACAAGAACAAAGGGAAGATAACATTTCCATATTCCAATCACAATATATCATATTAATATATTGATAAAATCAATGATTTTTCAAAAACATTTAAAACATTTAATAAAGTGATTTTTGAATCAATGTGTCCCATACCACTTTGAAAATTTTAAAGGGAGTAAAATTTTAAAACATTAATGTACATATAAATAAATCCTAAAACCCATTTTAAAAAATTGGACATTAATGAGAAATATTTAGAATAATAATTCTTTAATACTTTTAAAATGATATTTTAGTTAAAGAGTTTTTAACAAAATAAGGGACGCTTGAATATAAATATTTGAAGAATAACATTTATCCAAGATTTTAATATAATGAGGATAAGTATATTAATGATAAAATATGTCCAGGGGTAGTATATACACCATATAAATGTGAATTGTTGTATAACAACAAATAAGTCTCAATGTAATTTAAATTGAGACAAAGTCCCTTACAAAGATCGAATCATTAGATTATGAAAAAATAAAAGACATAATTTTGGGTGAAAAATAAGTATACACCCAATATAAGTGAATATTGATTGAAAACAATCATAGCTAATTCTCACATATTCATATTATTCCATAATTAAGACGTAGAAGTTCATCCCAATGAATGGAAATTGGGTGAAGAAGTTCCCTTACAGAAATTCGACAGCCAATCAGCGTCACTTTAAAATCTAGAAAATGAGTTGATGAGTGTGAAAAAGTTATATAGTAATGAGGAAATAAAATTTATAGAAGTAAAGAAATATAATAACATATTCAAACATAATAAGATGTAAATTAAATGGCATAACAAAAAGATGTCTTTTAAAAAGAGGAGGGTGAAAGGTTCCCTTGCTGATTTGGTAACTTAAGAAACAAACACCCCATGAACAAATGATCATATAATGAAGATTTAAATATATATAAATTAAATTATATTACACAATTAATAAATTAATGGTTATTACATACACTAAAAAAAGAAAATAGTGGTAAATATAGAAAGAATCTCACGGGAATAAAAAGTGAGATGAAAACCCTTACCTCGTTGTAATCAAACGGGTTGTATCACAAAATGTTAATAACCACAAAATGAATCACATAATTCAATGAATATAAATATAATCTTGATAATATATATCAAGTGGTAGAAAAAAATACAGTACATGTAAGAAATAAGTGGCGAACAGAGGAAATCTCAAGGAATTAAAAGTGAGATAAGAAATCCCTTACCTCAAACCTTACTTGTCTTGTATGTTTATGGTTATTAATAAATAATAAAATGTAGTTAATTTATACTTTATTAATAATAATTTTCAAGTTTATTATTCCTTTTATATCACTTATTTCCATGCTATAACAATTAGTTATATATTTCAGTTCATATGAGACACTTTGTCGATGTTCGGAACTTGAGTACAAACTAAACTTCTTTTAATTACAAGAAGTCCATGCAGTCAAAATTTCATTATCCCCAAGATGATATTTATGATTTATATATAATATATATTATATATATATTATATATATATATATATATTTATAACATTACATAACACTTAGAGAAATGAAATGAAATGCACCATTCATGGAGACGGTAAGCCGTATGTACACAGGAACACTACTTTCATTTCTATTTCATTTTTAATGGATGGAAACATAATGATAAATAAGTATATAATAATTATAGTATAATATAATATGATATATATGTTACATAATTTCATTAATTCCATCTTTTTATATGTTCCATTTATGTCATGAACGAAACATATCACATTGAGGGGGCGGTAGTCCGTACTTTCTCAAATAAAATCATCGTGTTTACACGTATTGAAAAGCATAGAGGTATGTTTCTAAATAAAAATTAAATAAGAATAGAGAAAACATAATCATAATATTTATCATATATAAATAAAGTTCAATTTTAATGGAGACCATGAGAGGTGGTAGGAAAAGATTGAACAATAATATTTTTGTGAGGCAGTAGTTCGGCGTCCACAGAAAAAGTATGTTCTTTTTTCCATTAGACAGAGATGTGTGTATGTTTATTTCTAATAATTATCATAAAAACATCCTAGTATATTGAGGAAACTGGTGTCATTATGAAAACAAATAATAATAATAAAATAGGGTGTAGAGAAGGAAAATAAATGAAAATAACTTAAGAGAAGACATTACCTTTAAATCGGGTAACTCCCTTTGGTTTGAACCAAAAGGATCTATTGAAGTTACTTGTGCATAATTAAAGGCTTATAATAGTAAAATAGTGATTTAGGGAGCATAATTGAGATGATTTTGGACGAGCCAAAGGGCTTGAGAGGCATGAGTAATGGGTTAGAGGTGATGACTTTTTATAAGGTGAGAAGGGCCTCTTTATAAAAGTTTTTAAATATTATTTAATTATATAATGATTTTCTGTTTATAAAGGTCCAAAACACATGAAATTACATGATAAGATGACTATTTTTTAAATAAAACCATATAGTAATAATTGGACAGATTTTGGATATTTTGTTTATTTTTATAATCTTATTTTTTAAGTCATTCATTAATGAGATAAACACTGCATCATTATTGTGTCATAAATAATATTATATATATGATGTGTAAAAATTATATATAAAATAACATGAAGTAGGAAATAATTTTATCTTTAAAATTAATATTTATAGTAGAATATATAACTTATATAACCCCATGTTAAAATTGATTTACTAAAAGATGTATGTTATTGTCATTTTTGTCTTTACATTAAGTTAATTAAAATAAACTGGCATTATCACTTCCAAGTTGCTCGATGGGGTCCCAAAATCGTCCCAAGGATTCCCATGGTTGCACATGTACCATAAAATAGGGATTGTACACGTTTTTGGGTAATGTAATATTATTATAATATTATTTTTTACCATTATTTACATATTTACCTTTAAGCCATGGTAAAATAAAATATTTACTGAAATAAATATTCATAATGTATAAAAATAACTGATACCTATTTACACAATTTATACCTATTAATTATAAATATGGAGTCCATTTTTTCAAATTTAAAAAACAGAAGTGGATGAAATTAATTTAAAATTAATTCCTGTTGTCAAAACAAAAAGCGTGGTTTTAAGAAATAATAACTATCAAAAGATTGACACTTGTTTATGTCCAAATTCAATGTGAAATTACTTCCAATGACAAACATTTGATTAAATGGTAACAAATAATATAATTAAACTTTGAAAAAAATAAAAAATATAATCTATACATATTAATAAATAATATTAAAACGCATTTTGGAATTAAAAAACATTATTTTTCATTATTCATTAAAAATGAACAATATCTGAAATATAACAAAATTTTATCCAAAGTGGATTTTGATATCCCTTTTCTAAAGAAGAATTTTATTTTTTCAAATATATCATATAATAGTGACAAAAACTAGATTTAAAAATGGTACTCCATCAAAGAGGAGGTAAATTGACCATTTAATGAATATTAGAGTTTTTATGCTAAAATTAGATTCTTTCTTAATTTAAGCCTAAAACATTTATTGGATAAATGTAAAAATATTTAACAAATATGATTAATCATATTTCAATTAGTTATTTTCATTCCCACCTATAAAATGGCTATGCATTAACTACAATTTGAAATAATAAATTTATATTAATATTTTTCAGTATAACTAAACCATGTGTGCAACGTAAGTATTTAAGGAAGCCTGTTGTTGTGTATCATGCACACCATCAAACATAGAATCCACTTTAAAATAAATTTATCATTTAATTCACAAATATTAATAAATATGATAATTTATTTTTCGTTATTTACCTAGGATGTTACATCCTTCCCCCCTTTTGAAAATAATGTTCTCCTAATTTTAAAATTGGTCTTGAAAACATCATTGAAAGTCCCACATTGATGAAAGATTCAATATAAATGTCACCTTAGAAGAATTAAAGATAAGTAAATAAGTCACCAAAGATATCCTCTACTATGATTCCATGTAGGAAAACATGGATATGACAGAGAACAAAACCATTAATGTTTGATAGAATGTGGTGGAAAATGTGATTAGGAGAATGTTAACCACCATAAAATCAAAAACATCTGACAGGTCAAATGGTTTTTGATTCACTGGTAGGAAAAGTTAATAGATAATGTTTTTGTTTGAAGTAACCTTTAATAATGTTTAGGAATTTATTTATAAGCATAACTAAAAACATAAAGAACCATACATACATGTCATGTAAAATTTATCCTTTACTAAATTTCATCCACAAATTCATCTTTTCTCCGAACGATGAGTATTAAAACTAACATGGTCACATTAAAAGCACTGGAATCAACTTCTAGACAATCACACAATACAAAAAAGATGAACTATATATTTCCCTTGTCTTTAGACATCAACCAATACCAAAAAAGGTTTGAATGAGATCAGATAATCCCCAAAAATTATAGTCCATTATAAACAGATATACTACTCTTAATCTCCAAAAAACTACAAATAATACCAAAGGATCAATAAAGACTATTCAATACACAATTGTCCTTAAAATTCTACAAAGTAATCCAAACTCGGTTTGAAACCCCAAGCTCAAAAGAATTTAATCACATATCCTTCCATAATAAATGTTAACATTTATCTCCAAAAAAGATCGACTACTCCTAAAGTCTCATAATTAAGGGTAATTAACCTAATCACATATTCTTTATGATAGGTTAATCATTTACATAAATAACCCAAATCCCCATATGTTCACAATGAAAACAAATATTCTTCTAAATTAAAATGTCAACCATTACTCTATAAAAGAGATCTTGTAGTATTCTATTTCACTTAAGCATATAATGTTCCAAAAGAGAAAACATCTTTCAAAATAACCTTTATCAATTAACTACCAAACACTTTTCCTATATTATGTATATCTATTTTATAAAACATAAGTTCCCAAAATCAACTTATTCTTTATAAAAAATCATTTAACTAAAAATAATATGTCATACTAACCCATGTCTTCATGTAGGCCAATGTTAGGTGATGTACCCTTGTCTCCCTTCGGTTATGGGTTCAATTCCTATTTCAATGTCAGACGCGATGGGTTGACACCCATATTATGGGATTTATTTTTATAAAACTCAAAAATAACCCTAACATATTTTATCATCAAAGGTTTTCTTATACCAATCATTTTCATCCCAACACCTTATGACCTCAACATCTTAATTCATGAAACCTTATATATATTTTCCTTTTTTTATTTAACCTCCATATGATAAAATAAAACTATTACTAATATAAATAACATCATACCTTTATCATGGTGTCCATATGGTTTCATTATCATCTTGTTCACATAGGTAGAAGGTTCTTGCTTCGCAACAATGATTTAGAGATCCTTCAAAATCATTTGCATCCTTTATACAAATACACTTTGTAAAAATTGGTTCAGATGGGTGTTCATACAATTTTTTTTATATAATCATGTATGACATATAGTTTCAAAACATCTGATAAAACATGATTTTTATAAAACAGTCTGGCCAAATTTTAGTTAAACATTTCAAGTAATGGTCCTTTTAAAATACCATAAGTATGTGATGAGAGACTATGTTGTAAAATAAAATATAAATAGGTTTCTCAAGGGAATCCTTCGTCAGAACCTTTTTAAAATATTAATAGGCTTAAAATTTTTTTGATAAGGTAAAATATTTGAAAATTCCTTGATAATATGTACATTTATTCAAAATATGAGAATATTTTTAAAATATGATTTGATTAAATGCAACCCATGATCCATGATGATATCAAGGTATAATGGATGTGTTTGATATCTCAAACAACTTCTTGCAAGTGATTTGTATGCTTGGAAAAGTTTCACAATCATCTGAACATGACTTTGCAATAATTCTTGCAAGCATGTCATCAGGAAGTGATAGGAATGTTGTTTCAGATCATCCTCCTTCCATTTGTAACTGAATTGCTGTGTTAAAAAATGTTATAAAACAATGATTAAACTACAATAATAGTCATAAGGACTAACCATGTGTTTAAAAAAAACACATAATCCCTAATGTTTTCTAAACCGACCTCTGATGCAAACTATAAGGACCCGACCTTAAACACTACTTAATCTTGTGTAAAATAAATAATTCACATTGAGGATCCTTTCACGTTTTAGAGTTTTCTGGAATTAGGACATAACTATTATATATCAACCTGAATATTACATGTAAACACTACTACTCAGTATCATTATTATTTTTTAAATAAACACTCTTAAAAAGAAACATGTCTAGTTCCGTGTTTTTCACAACATGACTTTTCCTGGAACCCATCCTTGACCCATATTCATCTTTAAGTCCTATAGAAAACATTTCAAAAACATGGGATGAGAATAAAAATCAATGTAAGGGTTATAAAATTAATAATTAAAACATTATCCCATCAATAAATATAAATCAATGAAACCATACCTTTTAATTACAACATACCACATGAAATCATAAGATATATGAACAACATAAAGAAATCATAAATCATAAAGGTATCTTGTGGCATATATAACATACATACATTATAGTTATCACAACTATATTGGGAGTTACATTTTAATACCCATAACAATATATTTCCAAAATATCTTAGGAGAAATATTAACATTTACCACCTTCACATTAGCCTTTTCATTGAAGAGCTCTCTTAGGCTCACCTGCCCTAGGTTTATCACGGAACAACCCATATATGTAAAAAATTCCCAAGAACCATAACATAATCATATCACATAACATAAGAATAATGGTAGGATAACATTTCCATATTCCAACCATAATATATCATTTCAAGATATTTACATAATCAATTCATTGTCAAACCATTTTCAAACCCATTTAAAACATTTAATAAAGTGATTTTTGAATAAATATTTCCCATACTACATTGATGCATTTAAAAGAATTTAAATTTTAAAACATTAATTTCCATGAAATTAAATCCTAAATACCATTTTGAAAAAATGGACATTAATGAGAAATATTTATAAGAATAATTCATTTAAACATATAAAACGATTTTTTAGTTAGAGTTATTTACAAAATGAGAGATGCGTGAATACAAATAATTGAGGAATAACTTTAACCAATGGTTATAATATAATTAAAATACATATATTCATGATATAATATGTCAAGGGATAGTATATACACTATAAAAATGTGAACTGGTACATAATAACAAATAATTCTCAATTGAATGTAAATTGAGACTAAGTCACTTACAAGGATCATATCCTTAGATTAATTATAATTAAATGACATAATTATGTGTGAAAAATAATAATAAACTCAATATAATTGAATATTATGTGTAATAGAATCATATTTCATTCATACATATTCACAGTATGACATAATCAAGAAGTATAAGTTTAACACATAGAATGGAAATTGGGTGATGAAGTTCCATTACAGAAATTCGACAGCCTATCAACATCACATTAAAATTCAGAAAACGAGTTGAGGAGAGAGAAAAGGTTATCTCATCACCTTCACATAAAATTATCTACAATAAGGATATATAAGAACATATCCCAATATAAGAAGATGTAAATTAAAATACATAACAAAAAGAAGTCTTTGAAAAAGAGGAGGGTGAAAGGTTCCCTTAGAGATTTGGTAACTTACAAAACATAAACCCCATGAAAGAAGGATAATAAAATGAAGATGTAAATACAAAAAAATTAAATTATATTACAAAATGAAAAAAATAAATTAACTAAAAAGAAAAATTCATACAAACTAGGAACTTCACATAGGCAAGTGGTATGTGATGTACACTTGTAGCCCTTCTATTATGGGTTTGATGCTCATGAACTTTCTGGATACGACGAGCTATCACCTATCTTACAGGTGGTCTTTTTTATAAAACTCAATAATAAAACTATCATTTTTTATAATAAAATATTTTCTTATACCTTTAGTTTCACCCCAATACATTAAGACCTCAACATCTTAATTCGTGAAGCTTTATTTATATTTCCCTTTTTATTATATCTCCTCCATATGATAAAATAAAACTATTCATACTATAAATAACATCAAACCTTTATCATGGTGTCTATATGGATTCATCATCATCTTGTTCATGTAGGTAGAAGGTCCATGCATTGAAATAATGATTTAGAAATCCATAAAAAACATTTACTTCCTTAATCAAAATACACCTTGTACAACTTGGTTTATATGGGTGTTCTTAGAAAAATAGTTTCGGTAAATAATAATGTATGACATATAATTTCAAAACATCTGATAAATTTTTTTTTTATAAAATAGTCGGACCGAATTTGAGTTGAAACATTCAATCAATGATATAGTTAAAATGCCATAAGTATGTGCTAAGAGACTATATTGTAAAAGAAAATATAAATATGTTGCATAAGGGACTCATTTAGAACCATTTTTTAAATCATAATAAGCTTCAAAATTCTGTGAAAATGTAAAATATTTGAAAATTACTTGATAATATTTACCTTTTTTTTTGAAAATATGATAATATTGTAATAATTGTATTTGATTAAATAAAACCCATGATCTGTGATGATATCGAGGTATAGTGGAGGTGTTTGATATCTAAAACCACTACTTGCAAGTTATTTGTATTCTAGAAAAATATTGACAATCATCGAAACATGAATGTTCACTAATTATTGAAAGTGTTTCATCAGAAATAGATTGTAATGTTGTTTTAGATCTTAATCCTTTTATTTGTAACTGAAATTCCTTGATCTAAAAAATTTAAAAAATAAGGATTAAACAGAAATTATACATATAGGGACTAACCAGGTGTTTAACAAAAACTCATAATCCCTAAATTTGACTAAACCAACCTCTGATACGAACTATAAGGACCTGGCATTAAACATTACTTAATCATGAGTTAAATAAAGAATTCACATGGAGGGTGTTTTCAGGTTTATAGTTTTAGAGAATTAGTTCATAACTATTACATATCAACTTGAATATTAATTGTAGACACTACTTCTCAGTATTAATTTTTTCATAAAATAAAACCTCTTTAAAAGAAACATGTCAAGTTCTAGGTTTTAGACAACATGAATTTTCCTTTATCCCATCTTTTTCCCATATTTATCTTTAAGTCCAGTTGAAAACATTTAAAAAAATTGGGATGATCATAAAAATCTCAGTTAGGGTTATAAAATAATGAAAGAACACATTATCCCATCAATAAATATAAATCAATGAAACCATACCTTTTAATCATAACATACCACATGAAATCATAAGATTTATGAATATCACAAAAAAATCATAAATCATAAAGGTAACATGGGAAATACATAACATACTAACATTGATGCTATCACAACTACATAGGGAGTTATGTTGAAATACCCATCACAGTAAATTCCCTAAATCTATTAGGATAAAAATTAATGTTTACCTTTGTCATGTTATCTGATGCATTAGAGAGCTATCTCAGACTCACACACCCTTGGTTTATCACAAAACCACCCGTATACGTAAACAATCCCCAAAAACCATGACACAATCATAAAACATAACACAAGAATAATGGAAAGAAAACATTTCCATATTCTAATCAAAATAAATCATTTCACGATATTGACATAATCATTGCTTGATTAAAACCATTTTCAAAACCATTTAAAACATTTAATGAAGAGATTTTGGAATCAAAGGGTCCCATACCACATTGAATCTTTTAAAGGAATTAACATTTAAAAAATTTAAAATCTATTTAAATAAATTTTATAACGATTTTTATAATAAGGACATTAATGAGATATATTTAGAAGAATAAATATTTAAATCATTAAAAATGGTATTTTAGTTAAAGTGGTTTTATCAAAATGAGAGACGCTTTAATACAAATAATTGAGGAATAACATTAATCAAAACATATAATATCATGAGAATAAAGTAATTCATGGTATAATAAGTCAAGGGGTATTATATACACCATATAAAAGATAATTAGTGTATAATCATAATTAAGTCTCGATGGAATGTAAATTGATATAATGTCCATTACCAAGATCATATCCTTAGATTAAAGAAAAAATCAAGGACATAATTATATGTGAAAAATAATAATACAGACAATATAATTGAATATTAATTTTAAAACAATCATAGGTCATTCATATAAATTCATTGTATGACATATTCAAGAAGTAGATGTTTAACCCAAAGAATGAAAATTGGGTGAAGAAGTTCCCTTATAGAAATTCGATAGCCTAACGGTGTCACATTAAAATTAAAAAAAATGAGTAGATGAGGGAGATGAGGTTATATCATAACATATACACTAAATTTATATTAATAAGGATATATAAGAACATATACCAACAAAATAATATGTAACTTAAAAGACATAACATAAAGAAATCTTTTAAAAAGTGGAGGGTGAAAGGTTACCTTACCGATTTTCTAACTTACTAAACATACACCCCATGAAAGAAGGATCACACAATGAAGATGTAAATAACCATAAATTAAATTATATTACACAAATAATACATTCATGTTATGTACATACACTATATAAAAGGAAATAGTGGTAAATATAGCAAGAATCTCACGAGAATAAAAAGTGAGATGAAAACCCGTTACCTCATTGTAATCAATCGAGTCATACGAACAAATGATAATAACCACCAAATGAATACTAGAATACCATGAATATAAATAGAATCATGATAATATATAAAAAATTTCATTAAACAGTGAACCATCTGCAATAAATAAGTGGAAAACATTGGAAATCTCATTTAATTTAAATTGAGATAAGAAACCTCTTGCCTCAAATCTTGACTTGTATTGTATGTTCCTTATACTTCCTGAATAAAAAAAGTGTATTTATACCTGATTAAGAAAAAAATTCATATTTATTATTCCTTTTATATAACTTATTACCATGCTATAACAATTATTTAATTATTTGAGTTCATATCAGACATTTTTTCGATGTTCATAACTTCAGTAAAAATTGAACTTCTTTTAATTTAATGTTGTCAATGTGGTCAAAATTCAAATATCTCTAGAATTATATTCATGATTTGTATATCATATATATAATATATATCCATTATATATGTGTATTTATATTTTTACATAAGACTTGGAGATATGAAATGAAATGCAATGTTCATGGAGACGGTAAGTCGTACGTTCACATTAACACTTATTCAATTTCTATTTCATAATAATGGAATTAAAAATTAATGATACATAGGTACATTATTATTCCAATAAAATATTATATGATATATATTTTACATAATTTCATTAATTTAATCTTTTATATGCTCCCTCTATGTCATGAATGAATCTTATCACCTTGAGGGGGTGGTAGCCCGCACATCCTCAACTAAAATTATTGTGTTTACATATATTGGAAAGAATAAATGTATGTTTGTAAATAAAAATTACAGATGAATGGAAAAAAAATAAATATAATTTATATCATATATAAATACAGTTCTATCATAATGGCCACCATGAGAGGTGGTTAGAGAATATTTAATAATCATCATTCCGTGAGGCAGTAGTTTTCCGCCCACAGAAACAGTACGTTTTTTACCCATTAGGCAGATGTGTGTGTAAGTTTAGTTCTAATCCATATCATAAAAACATCCTATTATATTTATGATATTGTTGTTCTTATATAAAATAATAATAATAATAATAACATTGGGAGTGGATAAGGAAAATAAAAAAATGAAATCAAGAGAAGACATTACCTTTAAATCGGGTAACTCTATTTGGTTTGAACCAAAAGGTTTCATGATGTGACTTATACCTAAGGTGAGGATTCTAGGAAGAATAGTGGGATGTATGGAGCTTGTTTGGGTAGATGGTTGATGATCCAAGGGGGTTTAGAGGTTTGAGTAATGGGTTAGATGCGAGTACTTTTTATAAGGGTGAGGAGGGGCTCTTCAAAGATAGTTTGAAAATATTAGTTTATTATATAATGATTTTCGGTTTCTAATGGTCTAAGAAACCATAAATGCAAATATAAGATGACTCCTATTCGAAATAAAATCATCCAGTTTGAAATGGATTGGTTTTAGAATTGTTTTTTAAAATTTTTATAATCATATTTATTTAAATCATTCTTTAATGAGGTAAACATTGCATCATTATAGTGTCTTAAATATATTAAATTATATGATGTCTAAAAATTATAAATAAAATATCATTGTTTAGAAAATAATTTTAAATTTGAAATAAAAATTTATAATCAAATAGATATTTTATATAACCCCATGTAAAAATTGATTTACTAAAATATATATGTTTATGTCGTTTTTTTCTTTAGTTTGTGTTAATAAATGTAAAGTGTCATTATCACATCCAAGTGGCTCCATGGGGTCCCAAAATAGACCCAAAGATGCCCATGGTTGGAAATGTATCATCCAATAGGGATAGGACACGTTTTAGGGTAATTTATTGTTATTTTAAGATTATTTCTTACCTTTTTTACCATATTTACCTTTTAAACTTTGTAAAATAGAATATTTACCGAAGTAAATATTCCTAATATGTAAAAGTAAAAGATTACAATTTACACAATTTGGCCTCCAGATTCCAAATATGGAATCCATTTTTTCCAAATTCAAAGCACATAAGTTGCTGAAATTAATTTAAATTTAATTCATGTTGTCAAAACAAAAAACCTATTTTTATGAAATAATAACTATCAATAGATTGACACTTTTTTATGTCCAATTTTAAATTGAAATTACTTATAATGATAAACATTGTATAAAATGGTAACAAATAATCTAATTAAACTTTAAAAATAATTAAAAATATTATATATCCATATAAATAAAATAGATTAAAAGGCAATTTTGAATTAAAATACAGTATTTTCAATATTCATTAAAAATGAACATTATCACAAAAATAACAAAATTTTATCCCAAGTAAATTTTGATGTCTTGATTCTATAGAATTATTTTATTTTGTCAAATATAACATATAAAAGTGAAAAAAACAATATTTAAAAATGGTTCTTCATCAAAAGGCCATAAATCGACCTTTTAGAGAACATTAGAGTACTTGTGCATAACATTCAAGTATTTCTTATTTTAATACTCTAAAATTTATTGGATAAATGTGAAAAAAATTAATAAACATTTGTAACCATATTTTAGTTATTTTAGTTCACTCAGACCAATAAAATGGATATGCATTAACTACCATTTAAAATAAAAATATTATATGAATATTTTTCAGTATAACTCAACATTGTGTGCAACGTAAGTTTCCAATGAAACATGTTGTTGCATATCAAGTACGCCATCGAACATAGAATCTCGTTTAATGTAAAATTACTATTGAATTAACAAATATTAATAAATATAAATATGTAATATTCTTTATTTACTTGTGATGTAACATTTACAATATGGTTTCTCTCTTGACAAATAATTCCAATTAATTATTTATAAATTATTTATAATTATTTAAAATATTACAATAACTAACATGTAAGGGAAAAGCATCACTTGTAAAAAGACATGTATAATATCAAAACTAAGTCAATACCATGACCATCCATCCATGGAAATGTCATTCAGGCACATCATACTTCATTCCAAGTGAAATCTCAATTGTTTAATAAAAAAGAAAATTAAATTAAATCAATTTGGTTACTTTAGAATAAACCAAAAAAATGGAATACCTTCATCACAACATTTTACCACTACGTTTTATCCAATCGGAATGAACTCCCAATTTAAGGAAAATAAAAATGCACAAATCTATTTTCTCATGAAACGGCCAATTAAAAAAACCTATAGAAATAACTATAAAAGTGAAATATCTTTATCAACACATATATAAAATATATGTATTAATCAGTATAAAACATACTATATTAGTTCCTATCCATAAATTCATCAATCTTACATAGTTCCATAAATATCTAACAGAATTATCATCTTATTATAAATTTTGTAGTCTGTAAATGGTCAATAAAAAAGTTGTACAATCGAGGAGAATAGAATCCTAGGAGTGAAGATAAAAAAATATGATTTAAAAGGGTTAAAAATTATAAAGGGATCATTAATGATGAATGAAAATATGATATCCCACTATAGGAGGAACAAATTGGCAATAATTGAATTATATTAGAGAGTTTCGTTAATATTATCTTTGGATATTTCCCAAAATCATCATGTATCAACGTTATATAATGGATGGAGGAGGAGTATAATATTTGATTAATAAACATAAAAAAAATATAGAAATGTTAAAGAATCTTTTAGGGGATCTATAATGTGGAAATGCCAAACTCTTTTTCTTAAAAATGTTCCTTGAACCCACTAGTGAGTAGGGTAGGGTCAATTAGTTGGCTAATATATACTCAAAAATAGGTCAGTGAGCCCCGAAAACTATATAGGATACTTCATTCCCCAATAGAAAACCAGTGGGGGGATTTTTACTAGCAGATGGCAACTTCAACATCCCCAACAACATAGAACTCCTTGACTACAAAAAACCTTGGATTCATCCACTAAAATATTTTTAAAGTTCCATAACATCTAATTACATTTTGCAACATTCTATACCTCGATTTGACACCAAATTCTCTAAAAGATACACCCCACATGAAAAGTTAACATTTCCTCGATGATTCATAAATTAAAATGTTTTGGTTATAATATTCATCGTATGGAATGATTAGTGATCGAGGGTCACATCGAGTTTTTTAGTGTTGAATTTTTGGAAATTTTATAGTTTTTTAATATCAGATTTCTTGACATGAAACTATTTTGGTTATTATATATAGGTAATGGTATTATCATATTATATTGGGGTATAAGGTGATTTTGATTATTTCATACACAAAATTATACTCTATTTGGACACTTTTTAAATTTATTATTAAAACATGGATATAAACGGTATATATAAATAATGATAGATTGGATGGAGATATATTTTTTTCTATTTATTTTATTTTGAGTTTGAAACCATTTAATTTTAACTTATTTTGATTACATGTTAGATATATCCACCCCATGGAATTTAAAAATGTACTTTGAGGATCATTATGAGTTATCTTAGGTGATAATTTTGGTCAACCCAGTTGAGTTTACAAAAATGGTATTAGAACACCCTTTTATTATAATGGGATTATAGTATTATCGAGTAGGACCACAAAATTGAGTGGTGAAGTATGGGGATTATTAGAATCCCCTAATTCATTCTACACAATGAGTTACCATGTATTTTTTTGAATTGTGTCTCGATTTATGATTGTTTTAAAAATAATTTTTATTGGGTTTACATTGATTATTTTTTATTTTTTTGACATAGTTATTTGATATATATATGATATACATTTTGAAACATGTAATTTTTATTTTTTATATTTCATTTTATATAAATTATTCCACCGATAATTTCTTTATAAAATCATTGAGTGTGGGATGAAGAACATAAAACATCGGCTAACCCAATAACAATTCCCATTATAATAAAATTATAAATTATTAAAATTCAATCTATAGGATAAGAAAGTGAGAAAGCACTAACACGAGGTATAGAACACACCCAGGAACATAATAGAAAAAATATACCAACAAACTGTGGTGGCCATGTATCTCATGAACCATAAGGGGGGGTGTAAAATATTGTAGATATTTTTATTTTTATTCATACCACTCTAACTTACAAGCTCATTTAATACATGTACATGTTAAGGGATCAATGAAAAAGTAATAGTAATCTGTTATATAAGAAAGGATATGAGAGGATATTATTTTCACTATGTTATATGAAATTTTTAATAAATTGTTATCTCTACATACTTTAAGGTTAGATCATTCCATGATGTTTTTGTTGTTGAAAAGTAGTGATCATTTTTAATGTTTTCTTACACTATTTTTTCAATGATTTTTTATGTTACTTTGGATGTCATCATAAACTATTACCTAGAGATTCTATGCTTTGACATGAGATTCAGATTAGATGATCGGTTGATGATTACTCATTAATTAATTTCATTATATGATGAGGTTGTCTATAAATGAGTGATTGTTGATTATATATTAATAGTATTGATAGGTATGGTTGATGCCTCTTCTGTCAGGAGGTGATTTTAGCATTATGATTCATGTTAGAAGAGTTTATTTAAGGATTATTTTGAGGTAGTAGTGGTATTATGATGAATCCTTATAATTTTATTCTCATACATACTTCAGAGCAGATGATGGGGGTGTTCTATCAGTGAAGCAAGGTGTGGTACACTAATCACGTTTTCAAGGGAACTCCCAGCATATAGGACCAATGTATATGATTGGCACATTTGCATTGATTTTTTAAGCATCCTCATCTGAGAAGAACTGTTGGTTAATTATTCACTAGGGGTTCTCAGGTGAAACTAAATACATATTTGTGAGGTTATATCATCCTATAATAGAAGAATACTCTCATAATTTTTGAAAATCATAGTGTGGGACAAAATCTATGAACTTATATGTGGTGTAGAAGGTTGATAAGGATTCATAAGCTAGAAATTCTATCAAGATATGTATGTTGAATTTTTATTCATATATATCCTTTGATTTATTTCATATTTTTCCAAAAATATCATTTATTTCATTTAAATTGTTTGATAATTTGGGGATACGACCATTATAAAGGATGTATATGATATATCTAACAACTCCTTTACAAATTTTGGGAGAGTATGGTTTTAAGTTTCATAGGTGGTGTGTCATCATTACATATGTTTAAGCTATATTTTATTACTAAGTGATGGACCTAGACATCATTTCCTTTTTTTAAAGTTATTATATTGTGTGTGTGAGTGTTCAAAATAAATTATTTCATTTTAAGTTTACTTTTATGGATACCAATGGAAACAATTAAATCATATAGGGTGAGTTCTATTAATAATCAAGTAGAGAATGTTGATTCTTTAGGATATATGATCAATTTCATGGCAATCATATTGGTTGTTTTTTATTATAATGAAGGGAGTTAAGATGGTAAGAATACTTTATAAGTAAATTTATATGCAATGGTTTTTTAAGATTATATATTTGGTTTACATATTCAGTGATAACTAGAGTTCTCTATTGATCTACTCACATGATTAATCCCATATCATTTACATATTAATATATGGGTCCTATAATATTGAAATAATTTATGTTGAATAAATAATATAATGAAAATAATAATTTTTTCACCAAACTATTTCACCATGAAAATTGTAAAACCAAGAGAGTGATTCATTTCAATTTAATTTAATATTTTTGATACATATTATTTCACACTATTATGAAAATAGTTTACTTTGTTTTAATGGAATATAATTGGATTTAATTAAATGAGACATAATGTTAATTTTACAATACACACAACATAAAAGTGTATCTTTCTCTACACGAAACACAGAGGCGATCTTTCATTACATACAATAATGACATTCCCCGATCGATTGGGTAACACACAAGACCGAGTTTTGTTGAACAAAAATATAGTATTATTTAATATAATATGATATAAAATATCTATTTAATTAATATTTATTAATATTATTAACTAAATTATGAAAATATATGGTTTAAAAATATATAATAATAACTCATAGGTTACCAATTATTTTGAAATGAAAATATGAGAACCAATTTAATATAAAGGATATATTTATATTTTAATACCTCATTGGCGTTTGGTTTAATAAATTAATCTTACTAAAATTTGTGAATGATATTAATGCAATATCATAGTTTTGTATTCAATTAAATATTTTGGTTTTTCATCCAGTTGATTTTATAGACATAAGGTAAGAACAAACCAAAATTTTATGCATAAAGAGCTATAATCATATAAAGGTAGTTTTGCTGCCTTTTAATGGAGAACTCATTTTAAATCCAATTTTTGGAACATTTATACATTTAATAAGTCAAAATAACCTTCATATATGATTTAAATATAAAAACATGTTAAGTATATTTCATTTTAATTTTCCTGTACGGTTTCATTTTTTAATGAATAGTTTGAAATATTGAGATTTAATTCAAAAAAAAAATTTCATATATTTTATTTATAAAGTTGAATTATATTTTTAATAGATTTTAATTTTTTATTATATAAATTTTTAATCAATTTATGTAATTAGTTTAGTTATAACAATATCAAATTTAAATTGGTTATAAAATCCTTGATAACTATTGAATGTTTTTACTTTATAAACCTTCTTTGTCGCTCCATCAGTGAATAAATTTTAAATTAGTTTTTACCACTTTTCGAATTAAAAATTGAAAAAATGGATTCCATATTTTGAATCAAAATAATTTATAATATATAATAAGGTAAAAATAATTATTAACCAAAAATATTAGTAAATGTAGTTAAAATTAATTACAATGATTAAGGTAAAATAAATCTTCACAAGTAAATAATACATAATATTATGGTCTCAAATGACCTATCCACTTTTACAACACCTATTTGATAGATATATTTCACCCATAAACATTGTTATATTTATTTTGGTTGGTTTGGTCTGACTTTTTTTGGCTAAAAATGTGTGTACACAAAACTTGTTTTCTAAAATTCCATGTGTGTTCTTTACTTCCCTATAAAAGTCCACAACCTATCCCCCTTCATCAAACCTCTAAACCCACTTAAGACCAGCCAATATATTCACTATAAACATAAAAAAATGCCTAAATTCAACTTTTAATTATCTATTTTTAATAACGACTTCAATGGAATCCCTTTAGTGCAAACATAAATAAGTAGCCTGATTATGAGGTAACACCCTCCCGCAAGATGCTTATATTTATTTCCATTCACAACTTCATAAACTCTTATTTTAAGATTATTGTTTGAAATAAAATATCCTCAACTCATGATGAATATTTTATTATTTTTTCAGACCTAAACTTACACACACTTCTATCTAATCGGTAACAAACATACCATTTAGTGTACGACGAACTACTGCCTCAAAAGAGGATGATTGTTCATTTTTACTTTTCTGCCTCTCAAGGTGAATGTTATGATGAAAAATAAATTAATATATAATACATATGATATATAAAATGTCACATTATTTATAACATACCCTTAGGTTTTTCATCTTTTTTAAATAAGATAATTTCGTTTGAGGAGTTGTGAACTACCACTCCCTCAAAGCGATTTGATTCATTCACAAAATACATGGAATGTATTAAAGATATTTTTAGAGAAACTATATTCTATATATGAAAAAATAATTCTAATTTAATGATATTATATACATATATAAATATAGATATATTTCATTTACTTTGTTTTTTCGAATTCATTTGTAAAAAGGGATGCAACGTTCCTGGGTACATACGGCCAACCGTCTCCATGATTGATTGATTCAATTTCACACATCTAAATTAAATATTAAATTTTAATACATATATAATGACTATAATATATATTTAAATTCTAGATTACAATTTTTAAATCTTTAGATAAGTATATGTACAAAAAATATTACAAATTAAGACACAAAGTTCAATATTACCTGAAGCATAATCTTATCATGAAATTGTTAAAAAATTATGTAATTTTAAGTCATAATCCAAATAATATATAGCTTTATATATAATAATATGGTTCTATAAAATATTCATAACAAAAATAACTTTTTTTAATGGAGTTTTGAATGAGTATGATGAGTGTCAAGACACAGGGTATGAAAATTTCATCTCACTCTTTATTTTCAGGAGAAACATCCTTTATTCACCAGCCATTCCTTTTGTGAAGTGTTTATAATGACCTTGTATGTATTACAATATTATTAAAATTAGATTTATTTTTCTTTAAATATCAACTTTGTGACCTTTCTTTCATGGATTTTACGTTTCAAAAGTTACCAAATCAGTAATGTAATTTTGGCTAAATTTGACCTATTTGAGATACCTGCCATGTTATAGACATATATTTTTACATGATGTGGGTATAATAACATTGAAATGTTATATAATGAAGCTAATTATTTTTGTGATACATTAATCTTCTTTTAATTTAATTTCCATACATGGGAAGTATAGTTCAAGTTCCCAAGTTGTATGATTTTGTGGAAACAATCCCATAATTTATAAAGATTGTTTATAATTATGCATCCATTAATGAAATATTATGATACATATATCTAGATAACTCATTAATTTTATTATCCTCTTTATATTCGTTAAATCTTCATGTATTGGTATCATTTCTAAACTATTTTGATCATAATATCATTAATAAATAGTTTTTAAGAATGTATGACTTTAACTCTCTCTTTGTTCATAAATATGTGTTCTTTCAAAACCATGTCTTGAAAGGAATTATTTTTGAAATTCATTCAATATTTATTTACATATTTTTACTATATTTTGAATTTAATGGTTTTAAAAATTATTTCAAGCTTAGTTTATATTTTTAAAAATTTCTCTCAAAGAAACAAAATTCAAATGTTTTGAATCTTATTTTATATTTTTTTAAGAATAAAGATTTCAAAATAACTTCAAGGATTCATTATATGTCTTAAAAGAATTTTCAAAAAAATAATTCAAAAATGAATTCAAATATTTCTTTATAAGTTCTCGTTTTTTTCTTCAAGATAAGGTTTCTCAAAAAAAATTAACATTTAAAACATAATTTTTAACGAATAAATGGTATTTTCTATAATAAATGTTCTAAAAATATATTTCCAATATTAATTTTCATCTATGATGACATACATTGATTCCAATAATTTATATATAGGAAACTATACAATGATTTGATTCTTATTCTTTCTTGAATGGTTTATTATTTTTTGTAATTATGTTTATGAAACCTTTTTTTCTTCCACATGTTATTCACTTTTGGAACCATCTTCTATTAATAGGTTAGGATTTGATGAAATTATTATGAAACCAATCATTTTTACATGGGTTATTATGTGATGAAATATTAATGATAACAATTTCATTTGAAAATTTATGATTTCATGTTTATTGAACCCAACTCTTTTTATACGACATTGTATGATGAATGTTTTATTATATTGTGGAACATGTATGAATGATTTTATTATAATATGGGTGAGACCTATATATACCTAATATGAATTGGGTATATTTTTGTATCTCATTAGATAATGAGGGGAATCTAGTCAATGGGCTTGATCCACTATGGGAAGTTGGGGAAACTGAATCCCTTACAAGGAATGGACTTGGACTGTGGATGGTGGTGTGTCCCGCCCGGTAGGTGTAGTCTCCATAAATATAAATCTTGGGAAAACTATATCCACTGTGGGATGATTGGGAAACCCGATACACTATGGGATGGTCGGGAAACCTAATCTCATAGAAGGAATGGACTACGACTATGGATGGTGGTGTGTCCCTCCAAATAGGTACAGTTCCCATGAAGTTCCGTGATAAGATCTAGAGATGTGTGTTGACTTAAAGGGATTGTTATCACATCTTCCAACATGCCATAGTTCAATGTATTATTCAGAATTTATGATTTGATTACTTATTAACATTATGTTAATGTGAATCATGTCTTGTGAACTGCCAATCTCAATGCCATTATTCATTTTTTTATTCTTTGATTTACATGGTAGGATATTCTAATGTTCAGATCATGTTTTCATACCCATATTCTCATGATTATTCTTACATGTCTCCCTTGTTTACCCTTACTGAGTATCTATTCTCACCCCTTTTTAGGGTTCCTTCCCAAGATAATGAATATATGTATTAATTATGTCCTTTATAAGAAGTGTTCCATTCATGAAGAACCTATTGGGAAATAATTTCACTCTCTAATGTATAATTGTTTATGTTCTCTTATTTTTAAAGTTACTTACCTAAAACGGACTTTTGGAAACTATTTTTACAATTTTTTATATATTATGTAAAAGTGATGTAATTTTTATGTAGATTGAGATTAGATATTTATAGTTTTTATCATAGAGAAGATTTATATAAACATTATAATCAAGGATGAGAAAACATTAGCGATATCACTCTGAATAATTCTAAGGATATTTTTATGGATGTATCTAAGGATATGTATAAGGATGAGTTAACATTTAGAAATATGTCTTTGAATTTTGGTAAAGGATATACTGAGTGGTTACCCAGAAATACATCCATGTCTAGATTCTTCAAGTGGATGTGGATTGGGAATTTATGTACCTAGGGGTGAAAACTCTTACAAGATATCTCATTCTTGAATCATGGTAATCTGGTACATCGCAAAAGGCCTTGTTATACACCTGGTTTTACACTCTTGGGGGATATGCTTTGGAAATTCACGAACTCTTTAGGAACCATCATGAATGATTTAAATTGGTTTTGTCTATGTATAAACTAGTATAAACCTTTGGTTTAATATTTGAAAATTATTTTCATTATATAGACATCCTATAAGTGATTTTTTCATGATTATGTGTCTATCCACTAAGATAAGAGTTTATCAAATTGTGCTTTATAATTTTAGTAAATAGAGGCAACCAAAAGGAACTATATTGATGTTGGATGTGATGGAAAATTTTATGTTGATTTGTCAAATATGATGATCACTCAACTGAAGGATGTGTTGATCATTCCTACCATGTTTTGAAGAAACATAATAAAAAATTTAAACATTAACCAACTCTCGTAGTCACCAAAAAGAAGAAGAAAATAGTTCACAATGTTTTTGGGTAATGGAGACCATGGAGGAAATAATATTTGATTTACATAGAGTCAATAATGTTGAATGTATCTACTAATTGAATTCATAGGGAAACAAGAAGGTGTTTTTACTTTGTAAAATAAGGATACCAAACAAGTAACTGTAAAGGATAAATGAAGTGTTCGAGTAAAGAAATGGAAGGGAATATTTCCCACCCTAAGGCATCCTCAGAGGTAAAATTATTTATGTGTGTAATGAATGGTCATTATGAAAAACAATGTCCAAAGTGGAAATATCCCTAATAAAATAAACAATGTGGTACGAGTAATGTATATATTACTAATGATAATGAGAGTACAATTAAAATTTGAAAGGAAAAAGATAATAAGTAGTAGGATGAGGTAGCCTTCTTAAGGATTATGGATGATGTGGAATAATTGATGTTTTTATGTATTTGGATTCAAAAATTACATTTATTGAATAATGAAATATGAAATGTTTTTTTAGTTTATGTTTTCCTCTAATGGCTTAAATGATAATATTTAATGTTTCTATGGGACTGGAAAATAGACTTAATTAAAATTTGATATCCTGAATAAGGGAAGATACAACATAATATGTTCTTAATGTTTAGAAAATGTTGTCTTGATAATGATATGTGGGATATAACTATGTAAATTGGATGGTACTGATTAACATGGAACTATGTAAAGACTTGTTTATAGGTGGATTATGATATCATCGATGATGTTCACAACATTTTGGGATTCATGGAATAGATCCAATATACGTTTGAATACGGAAACATGTATGTCTTCAGTATTTATTAATTGTAATTCAGTTCATTACCATTATTCAATAGAATAATTGATGACAATATCCACTTGTTTGGAATGTAACAACCATGAGTAACATTGTGATATATGGGAGTTTAATGATAACCTGATTTCATGACCTCCTTTATACTATTTTCAATTTTCAAATTTTAGAATGGTTATAAGGTTAAAAATTCATGATAATTTTATATTAATCATTAGAGGAAGAATTTATATGTTAACATTGTATTTAAAACCTTGGTTAGAGGGATATATGGGGATTAACATTATTTCAAGGATTTCTGTCATATTTATTTTTAGAATGTATGTTAGTATAGTTTTAGGAATAGACAACATATATTTTGTGTGAAAATCAATAAAGTCTAGGAAGTTTGTGGGTCCTGAACCTGTGACCAATGGATGGTAAGGGTTTCACACCTACCACTATCCTATGCGATGTCCTTGTTAATGTGTAATTATTTGTGATCAACAAATATTATTGACAAACTAGTAGTGTTAAGTTTTATTCTTATTGATTAATGTATTATACAAATTTATTTTAATGAATTGTTAGAGAAAATAGTTATACATTTCATTCATTTAGGGACATAAGATCTACTAAATGTGTATTTTTGTACTTCATGCATCGAAGTTATTTTCTCAAAATCCAGTTCATGATCTAATGGATGTATTAGAAATTTCATAATATCACATCTAATTAATGAATATTTTTTATCAAAATATATCAAGTATGTATATTTCAATATATTCTTCATAAATAAAATAATTAGTTAATTTTTGGAAAATGAAGAAAAAAATTATTTCTTAATACCATAAATTTAATAGGGTTGATGGATTTTTAAATCATCGTAGATTTATGACTTTTAGGCCCTCAACTATTAATATTTAATTCAATTATTTGTGATTGATGAACTCAAACACTCTCTATAGATATTTATGATCTTACACCATGTCCAGTATTCACTCCCAACCTATGATATCCAATTATGAAACCCAATTATAAGGCACATTGGGTAAATTTCATATTTCCTTCTTTCTATTTTATGTTATGTGTTATTCTACATTTTCACCATTTGGGATTCATTGAATGAAACATTTATGTATTAAAACATTGATAACCAAGATGAATTTCTATGGTAAATTTTACATTAGGAGGGGTAGAATGTAACACCATGATATTTTGGGAAATGTTTATTTTCGAATTAATTTATTCATTTTTATATATAGCATTTCACGAAACATTGAAAATAGTTTATATTATTTTAAATCTCCATGTTTTTTTGTGTTATATGAAACACAAAGATAATCATTCACTAAATATAACATATTTTTTTTCTCCATATGGAACATAGACGCTTGCTTTCATTACATGAAATAATTACTTTCCTCAATGGATTTTATAACCCAAAACACTGAGTTCTACAGAACAATAATATATTATTTTTAATGTAATATGATATAACCTAGCGATTAAATTACATTTTATCAATAATAGTAACTTAATAATTAAAATATATGGTTGAATTAAAAATAATAATAATTCATAGGTCACCAATTAGTTAGAAATGAAAATATAAGATCAAATTTAAATTTCATAAATATGTTATATATTCAATAAAATATTTTCTGTACTAATTCAATAGATTTGATTGAAATAAGACAAGACCAATCTCAATTTTATTCTTAAGAGACTATATTTTTATAATTTTAGTTTTACTACCATGTAATGGAGAATCCATTTAAAACATTTTTTGGACCTTTATAGATCTAATATGTCCAAAAATCCTTCACCTTTTAAATATAAACTTAAAAATTAATTAAGGATACTTTTTTAGTAATTTTTGCTTAGGTTTCATTTTTTAATGAATAGTTAAAAATATTGAATTTTAATTCAAAATAAAATTTTCTTCTTATTTATTTATAAGGATAACTTATATTTATAATTTATTTTATTGTTTAGTTAGATCATATTTTTTCAACTTATCCAATTTAGTTTATTGTAATCTATTTTACATTGAAATTGGATATTAAAAATCTAGCAAACTGTAGATCATTTTAACATTAAAACCCTACATTATTTCCTATGTAGTGATTAATTTAAAATTAACTGCAACAAAATATATGATTGGAATTTTGATAAGTGGATTCAATATTTTTAATAATGATAATATTTAATTTCTAATAATTTCAACTAAATTTATATCCAAATATATAATTGAATACAGTTAAAATAAATTACATGATTAAGGTAAAATTAGGCTGAAAATGAAATAAATGTAATCTTAATGCCCCAAATGACCTTGAAGCTTGTCCAAAACACTTTTTTGATCATATTTATTCCATAAAAGATTAATTATTTATTTTTATTGGGTTTTTATGAAATTTTTTAGGTAATGTAGTGTGATGACTTAACTTATAATCCAAATTTTCAAGTTTTTCCTCCCCTTTCCCTATAAAAGGCCACCAACTATCCCCCTTCCTCACATCACTGAAACCACATAGGATTGGAAAATATCATCCAAATACACTAAAAACCACCCTTCAATACTCTTTGGATCATCACTTTGGTCATAACCCTTTCTAAGGAAACCATTTTGGTGAAAACCAAAAGGAGTTACCACTTTAAGAGGTAACACCCACCCTCAAACTCATTTATTTTATTTTCATTTTCCACTCCCTAAAATATTCATATTACATTATTCTATAAACAGATAAGTATCCTAAATATACTATGATTTTTTTCATTCTAATAATTTACCTAAAATTACACACACATCCATATAATGCATAAAATACATATTGTTTACATGTTCGACAAATAACAGCCACACGAAACAATGATTGTTTATTTTCTCCTTAACTGCCTCTCATGGAAGAAATTATGGTGGAAAATCTATGTATATATGATATATATGATATTTATAATGGATTTATTATTTATTAATTTTTATTTAGAATATACCCTTATTATGTTCATCTTTTGTAAATATGATAATTGTTTGGGGAAAGTGTGGACTAAAGCCACCCTCAAAGTGTTACGAATCATTCACACACTACATGGAATGTATTAAGGGTATGATTCATAAACATATAATATATATGAGAATAGATAACACTAAATTAATGATATTATACCCAAATATACACATATATATATATATATATCATTTACTTTCATTCAATCAATACCTCAATAAAAGGGAAGCATCATTCATGGGTACATACAACCAACAGTCATCACAAATGGTGTATTCCATTTCATATTAATAAATTATATAAAACAATATAATAAAAATATTATGAATAAACATGATATTTATATCATGGATTAAAATGGGTAAATCATGATATAATTATAAAGGGAAAATTATATAAAAAATTAATACCCAGGCGATAAACAAAGAGAATATTACCCGAAGTGTAACCTTAACATGAAATTGTTAACAAGAAGGTAATATAAAGTCATAATAAAACATTATATATTATTACATAGAGTAATTTGGTTCTAAAAAAGATTAATAATTATATTACACTTAAAATACGTATGATTTGATTGAGTACTATGAGAGTTATTATAAATGTTAATGGAATTTCATCTCACATTTTATTTCCATGAGATACATGCTTTATTCCCCACCCAATCCTTTTTTTGTGTATAACTCCCATGGATTTGTTCTATAATTACAAGACATAAATTTATTTGTATTTAAATATACATTTTCTGAACATTATTTCATGGGGATTATGTTTCAAATGTTACTAAATCGGTAATGTAATTTTCCAAAAAATGACATTATTCGAGACATACGCCATGTTATGAAGATATATTTTTCCATAAGGTGAAAATATTTCATTTTATATGTAATATCATTAATCAAATTCTTTTTATGATATTTTATGATTCATTTAATTTAATTTTCATACATCGGGAATATAATTCAGGATTCTAAGTGGTATGATTTTGTTGAAACAATCCCATCATATATCGGTAATATTTATGATTATGCATTCATTGATGAAATATTATTTTCCATCTATCAACATATCTCAGGATTTTTATTGTACTATATATATTCATTATATATTCATGTATTGGTACCATATTAAGTCTCTTAGGTAAATTAGATGATAAAAAAATGTCTTCAAGAAAGTCTGACTTTACCTCTCTCTTTGGTCATAAATCTGTATTCACTACCATCATTGTTTTCAATGGAATGGTTTTCAGAAGAATTTTGAGATTTATTTATTATTTTTTAAATTTTATTGAACGAAATTGTTTTTAGAACGTTCTCAGGAATAATTTATATGTTTTCAATGTTATCTCAATGATTATGGTCTTTAAAATGTTTTGATGTTTACGTTATATTTTTTCAAGAAAAATGTCTCTAAATTTATTTCATGCCCTATTTATAAGTTTACAAAATATTTTCAATGAAAATTTTTTCAAGAATGTTTTTAAATAACCAATTACATGTTATCATGTTTATTTTTTGTACAAAAAATTTAAAATGTTTTTATGTTTTATAGGGAATTCTTCAAAGAATAAATGAAATTTACCTCAATTAATATTTTCAAAATATATTTACAAGAATATTTTCTATATATGATGGAATCTATTTATGTTAATGATGCCCATATAGGAAATGATCCAATTTTTCCATTCATATAATATCTTGACTAGTTTATGTTTTGATGGAATGATGCTTCTGATACTCGTATCTCTTCTAGGGGTTATATGATTTATAATCCCAGTTTTTTTCACAGGGTATGCATTAATGGAATGATTAGGAATCCAATATCATTTTCATAGGTTATGATGTTATTAAATGATAATTATACCCATTTTATTTCAAGGGTTATGAATTTATGTTCCTAAAACCCATCTCTTTTTATCATTCATGATATGATGAATGTTTTACAATCTTATAGAACATGTATTAATGATTTAATTATGTGATTTCTGGGACCTATATATCCCTCAGATGAATTGTTAAAGTTATATATCTCATGATATAATGATGAGAATCAACTATATTTTCTTGATCCACTATAGTAATACTGGGAAACACGATCCCTTACAAGGAAATGACTATGATACGAGATTCTGTTGTGTCCCGCAAAGTTATTGTATTCACCATGAAGATGGATGATGGGGAAAGCAAATACACTATGGGAAGATAGGGAAACCCAATCAGCTATGGGACAATAGGGAAAACTATTCCATAATATGGAATGGTTTCTATAAGGACTTGACCTTAAAACATCACATAATATAGAATTAAATGGATAATTCACATTAAGGATTTTTTCATGTTTAGAGTATTAAAGAATTAAGACATAACTATTACATCTCAAAAGATTACAAAGTAGACACATCTACTCAGTTTCCATTTTTCACAAAATAAAAGCTCTTGAAAAAAAATTCACCTCTAGTTCCATGTTTTAGACATCATGACTTTTCCTTGATCCCATCCATGACCCTAATCATCTATAAGTCCTATGAAAAACATTTCAAAACATGGGATGAGCATAAAAAGATCAGTAAGGGTTATAAAACAATGAATGAAATATTAGTTCATCATTATAAACATAACATAATCACTTTGACATACCTCATGAAATCATAAGATTTATGAATAACACATAGAAAACATAATTCTTAAAGGTAATCTTGTGGCATCCATATCATACATACATTGTAGCTATCACATCTATATAGGGAGTTACATTTGGAGTACCAATAAAGTATATTACCTAAAATCACTAAGTAGAAAAATTCACGTTTACCTCTGTCATGTTACCCAATGCATTGCAGAGCTATGTCGGGCTCACCCACCCTAGGTTTATCACGGAACCACCTGTATGCCTAAACAATGGCCAAGAACCATAACATATTCTTAACACATAAAACAAAAATAATGGAAAGATAACATTTCAAAATTTTAATCAAAATGTATCATTTAAATATATTGAGATAAAAAATCCATTATTAAAACCATTGTTAATACAAAAATACGTACACTAGTGCAGAAAACATTTTTTACGTCGATTATTTTTAATTTTTTACGTCGGTTTCTAGCCGACGTTAATACGTGCGATGTTATAAATAAAGTTTTTGACGTCGGTTATTTAAAAATCGACGTCAAAAACATAAAATTTCGATGTTTATCACGTCGGTTATTTTAGAACCGACGTGATAAAGGGCCTGCAGAATGGTTTATCACGTCGGTTATTTTAGAACCGACGTGATAAAGGGCCTGGAGAATGGTTTATCACGTCGGTTATTGAATAACCGATGTGATAAACGACCTGGACAATGGTTTATCATGCCGGTTATTAAACAACTGACGTGATAAATAGGGGCGAGGGGGTTTATCACGTCGGTTCATATAGAACCGACGTGATAAACTGGGGTGAGGGCGGTTTATCATGTCTGTTCTATAAGAACCGACATGATAACCCGAGCTGAGCGTGGTTTATCACATCGGTTCATATAAAACCGACGTGAAAAACCAGTGGGAGGGGGGTTTATCACGTCGGTTATTATATAACCGCCGTGATAAACTGGAGGGAGGCAGTTTATCACGTCGGTTATTGAATAACCGACGTGATAAACCATTCTGCAGACCTTTTATCACGTCGGTTATTAAATAACCGACGTGATAAACCCAATTTTTTTTAAACAGAATGCAGTGATCTTCTCTCCACCAGAATCAACCAGAAAACAAATCAAGAAATCGTACCACAAAAATAGAAGTACATCAAAATTAAGCATGTACATAGATAACATATAAAACTTACCCACTAGACAGCATCCACCCTCATTTATACCCCATGGACAACCCTCCCCCACCCCGCTGGAGCCCTCACCCTCATGTATACCCCCTGGACAGCCCTCCCCCACCCCATTGGAGCTCCCACCCTCATGTATACCCCTTGGACAACCCTCCCCCACCACACTCCTGGACTGCCCCCCGACCCCCGGACACCCCCAAACACCCCTCGACAACCCCCCACCCGCCTGAACAGCACCTCCTCACCCCCTCACCCCACTTGACAGCCCTCACCACACCCCTAGACAGCCCCAAACACCCCTGGACACCCCCACCCCTGGACAGCACTCCCACACCCTTGGACCGGCTTCCCACACCCCTGGACATCCCTGCCACCCCCAGGACTGTCCCCCCACCCCACCGGACAGCCCTCCCAGACCGCTGGACACCCCCAACCCCACTGAACACACCCCACACCCTTGGAACCCCTCTCCCACAGACCCAAATCCATACTAGAAGAACCATCAAAAGTATACCAAAACAAGAAGTAGAGAAAAATTAAACATTCACTTATATAACATTCAAAACTTACACTGTCAACTTCAACAAAAAACTAAATCAACCTAAACAACTACCAAATACACAATTAAAACGACAATATTCGAAATTACATTTTACATTACAAACAACTAAAATTCAATCAAACCTGTAAAATAATTTGACAACTCCACTTGTACATGTTTTATGTCTTCAGCAGTATAGGGTTGAGGGTCATCAAAAAGCTACAAATGAAAAAGAAGATAGTTAACGTGTATAATGAATAAATCAAATTGAAATATTATGGCAAAGTTTAAGAGCAAATCGTACCAGGTCAAAATTCACAACTGCCCCAGTTGTTATTATTTCATACATAAATCTTAACATATAATATCCGCATTCGATGAGGTCTTGTTGTTCATGAAAATTCTGTTTTGAATGATTTTAAATTAAATATATTATTTTTATGTAATAAATCAAAAGGTACAAATTATAAATGGAAATTTACCTTCTCATTTAGATATTTGATCTTTGCATTTCTTTTCTTTGTGTTTTTTCGAAAGTAGACCCATGCACTATTATAAAATAATACGAATGGGGTAAATTTAAAATTCATTATAATATATAAAACTATTGAGAAATTGAAACATACTTTTCCAATATATTCTTAAAACTTTCCCGCACATCACCATGAACAGAGAATATCCAATAAAGAGCTTTCTCCCTTGGGCAAAAAATCCCTAACATCCAATGATCACTGATAAAAGGAAATTTAATGTTAGTGGTTTTTTATGTTAAAAGATAATTAACCCTTTGAGAGAAATGTGTTTCATACCTCTCACAAAAAGGCATCATCCAACATTGTCTGATTATATTCTTTTCAAATATTTCAGCAATACAAACCATTCTTTGTTCCTCAGTCAATGCACATGATTCAGGGGAAATCAATTGCGGGTCCATGAATCCATATACTTCTGTCAATTCATTCCTCTCACAAATTTTATAAAGATACCTAATACAAAACATATATAAGTATACATTTTTAATAAATACAATGCAGGGAAAAGCTGTTAAGACTTACATGGAAAAAAATTTCACCATGTTGATGCCCAACTTATCTCCAGTAACAAGATCCATGATATCAGATTTTGTAATCCCCACACTTATTTCGCGTCCACAAACATGAGATTTCATTGGAAACTCATAAAAACCCAACAACAAATGTGAATATCTTGACAATCTGTCAAGACCACTGGAATCTGTATCTGATGTCATAGACTGTTGTCTTTGTTGTTGTCTATATAGTATTTCTTTACCTTTGAAGTATTCCTGTGAAAAAAAATTGAGAAATATAATAGTTTTCAAATGATAAAACAACTTTAATAAATAAAATAAAATAAAAGATATAACATTCATACCTCTATGGTAATGAGTCGAAGAAGTCTAGATGGCCAAACTAAAAAATGGCCGATACTCTGTCCAACTGTCGCCACCTCATCTGTAGGTATTGGTACCCTAGATGATCTATCTATAATATCCTGTACAGTGACCCACTGATTCTCTACCTCTAATTGTTGATGATGAACTGTATCTCCTATACAATATACCAACCCGTATGCTACTATATGATGTTGAGAATCATCAACATACAACTCGCAATATGTGGGAAGTTGCGGCGGAGGCGTAGGATAAAGAATGGGGTCCGCAGGCTGAGGTGGGGGAGTGGGAGCTACTGGCGGAGGTGGAGGATAAATAATGGGGTCTACAGGGGGAGGTGGAGGAGTGGGAGCTGCAGTCTGAAATTGTCTTTGCATTTCTACAAACATAGACTGCACCGACTCTCTAATCTTTTCTTCCATCATCGCATTAATATTTTGAACTTCAGCCTCCATGGATTGTATTTTTTTTATAAACCCCCTCAATGATAGAAGTTGAAGAACGTGGAAACACTTTTCTTACCGATACACCTACCGTATATCCTCTTACACGGCCAGGATGTTCGGGCCTTCCCAATGCTGCAAATAAAATATCTTCCCTCCCAGTTGCTGTAAATGTCCCCTCTGAACTCTTCTCCTCAACAGAGTCATGTATTAATTAATTGAACATTTTTGTAATGATTGAAACTTATATGAAGAAAAAAAGTAACTTATATAAATTAAATAGATATCTTACAATCCTCTCAGCTACGATTCTCGATTCTTCCGAAAGATATTTCCCTTTTTCCCTTCCGAGCTCTCTTCCATTTTTCATGTCTAGGTGGAGGGGATGGAGGGGCCACCTCTCCAGAGCTTGAAGACTCAGCTCTTAGTTGTTGAAATTTTTCCGCCATCATTTTTTCTTCCAATAATGTATACCCTCCCCGAGATAAACTATGAGGGTATACATTTTTAGATTGGATCTCCTGATGAGCTTTCCTTGTTTGCTGTAATTTAAGAATAAGAAATCATTAACAAAACATTAATAAAATCATTTATATAAGAAAGTTTATAAAATTTTACATTGCCCTTACCATAAATGACTCTTTTTTTCTACTTTCAAAAAACTGTCTCCATCTGTCTTCATCTATAAAAGGATATATACGACATGGATTGTCATGACTCCTATGACCATAAATGAAATCAGATGAGAGGGTTGATATGAAATCCCTCCATCTCCTGGCAGCCAACAATAAGCAATTCTTCCTGACTCCTCCAGTGTCATGAATATCAAATGTCATCTGATAAAGAAGAAGTTAAACAAATTATATATACTAGAAACATTAAAAGAATGGTCAAACAATGACAAAAGATCTTACCAAAATCGTCTCCCACAATTGAGAGATAATTGCTTTATCCACACCTCTCCAATCATCATACAGAATGCTTACTTTGGTCTTAGCCTGAGTTGCAACAAAACTCTTAAAATATTTGGCATTCGGACCTCTAGGAATATCATCATCATCAAACTCAACTACTATCCTCTGATCCTGTGTATGGGCAACTGATAATTTTGGTAAACGTGTGCACCCACGTTTACCAACCTTTGAACTCTTTGTCGTAATAGGAGCATGTGAATGTTCATCCCCAGAGGTATGACCAGCAATATGCTCCTCTCCAGAATCATGTGGTTGATCATCTGAATGATCTGTCATTATCCTTCAAATCAAAAAAACAAACGTCAGTTCACAAATATACAAATTCAAATATTTTAATACTACTGTAATCAGAAAATAGAAAAGTGTACTAAGTTACATAATAGTAAACATTGGTAATATGGTAAGCATGTTAAACAATGGTAAAGATGGCAAAGATGGTCAAGATGGTCAAGATGGTAAAAATGGAAAAAATGGTAAACCTGGTAAACATTGTAATCATGGTAAGGTAATTGTCAGTGAACAAATATACAAATTAAAATATTTTAATACTACTATAATCAGAAAATAGAAAAGTGTACTAAGTTACATAATAGTAAACATTGGTAATTTGGTAAGCATGTTAAACAATGGTAAAGATGGCAAAGATGGTCAACATGGTCAAGATGGTAAAAATGGTAAAAATGGTAAACCTGGTAAACATTGTAAACATGGTAAAGTAATTGTCAGTGATCAAAAATAAGCATTTTAAAATTCATGTAATGGTTATAAACATGATAAAGTAAACTAAACAAACTTAAAACAAACAAAAACATATACTTATTTTATTTTAAAACATGTCTTAATAAATAAAAAACTTACAATATCTAACATTTATGGAAAAAATAAATGTAAACAAGAAATAAACATATGTTACCTGTAATTTTAGGAATGTACAGATAGATTGTTTTCCCAAATTCCTTCATCGGGATCGTTCCTTATGGCACAAACTATGTCTTCAACATGATCGTCATTATGTTCTGTTAATATTTCCATGGAAGTAGGGATCTCATATAAATCAGCATATTCATCAAGTACATCCTCCCCAACATATTGTTTTTTCCCTTGTAAAACAACAGCCCACTGCATATCTGATTGATCTACTACATAAAAAATCTATTTTTCATGTGTTTCCATTATAAAAGAATCAGCTGTGTCTTCCAATATATTCATATTAACAAGTGTCATTCCAAATTCATCGTGTCTGACACTGTTGTTACCGTTAAACCATTTACAGTTAAAAATGGGAACTTTAATTTTAAAGTAATCAACCTCCCATATGTCTTCAATCACTCCATAATATGCATTTGATGCAGAAATTGGGTTTTTGTCCTTAGCACTCGAAAAATGCATTGCTTCTGCAAACACCAATACACCACTATTTTGAACTGCATTTCTGTTGTCCTGAGCTTCTGTTGTCCCCCGCTCTTCAGCATGCCATCTTAACCTTTTTTCATCATGTGAATTAGAAAATAAACGTTTGAAACGATTAATTATAGGAAGATACCAAAATACCATTGAAGGGAGATTTCTAATCTCTACATCACCCTGTGATTTTTATTTCACCTTATACCGTGATGTCCCACATTTTGGACACTCTGATAGAAATTCATCTTCCTTCCTATATATAATGCAGTCATTCGGACAGGCATGTATTTTCTTGTATCCCAATCCCATCGGACATAATATTTTCTTGGCTTTGTAATGTGAATCTGGAAGATCGTTATCTTTTGGAAGAATGTCTTTCATCAATTGTAGCAGCTCTGTAAAACTTATGTCACTCCATCCATGCTTCGCCTTCAGGTTAATCAATCTTAACACCGCCGACAAAACCGTAAAATCTGTACAACCGAGATATAATAGTTTTTCAGCATCACCATAGAGACGTGCAACTGTCGGTTCTATCTCAATTTGTTCTTCTACAATATCGCAAATCATTTCTTCAATTCCATCGGAGTTACCATCTTGCGAATCATCATCATCAGTGACATTCCATCCAGTTTCACCATGCCAAATCCAAGGGCTGTAACTCGGATTAAAACCATGACATATCATATGATCTTTTATCTCTCTACCTTTCACCTTCTTCATATTCAAACATTTCAGGCATGGACAGAAAAAAATGTCACTACTTGGAACATTTCGTTTTGCAAATTCCAAAAAGGCATCAACACCTTCCTCAAATTAATTGCTCATTCGATGTGCCGTAATCCAACTTCGACTCATTATTACCTATAACAAATATCAACAAAAAATATATATTTTTAATTTAAGAAAAATACATGTTTATATGAAAAAAAATCATAAATTGAATGTAAAACAATTTAAAATATAAAACATATCTACAGGTATTTAAAAAAATATGCTTGAATATTCTTTTTAAAACAAAATATAGTTAGATATAACAGTTTTAAATTTCATTGAATCAAAGAAAACCATGACGCCTACATAGATTAATATTTATTGAGGTTTTGATGTTTTAATATATTAGATAAACAACCTATTTTAAATGGCGTGCAGACCTTGATATTGGTCTTCATCACCCTTCAGTGTGACTGGCAAAAAGAGGTCTACCAGCATGTTATTATTTTATCAGAAATTCATTCATTCTTGTTTCTGATGATCGTTAATTGCATTGGCAGGCTGAGAGGTCCGCCCAACACGTCCAACACTGGTCTGCTCAGAATAAAAATAGTCCCACTGATTCGGTTTAATCCTTTATTTCTTCTTTTTAATCCCATGTAACATATCTTGTGGGGATTTGATTTTGTACTTGGCCTTCAGCTTTAAAACTCGACTAAAAAACTCGACTAAAAACTCTGTTTACTTTAGTTTTTCAAAATCCAAAAACAAAAACAAAACAACCATGGACAAAAACTGAATTCCAATTACAGGAAACATGTTCAGAAATTCTAAACACCAAGAATTAACAAATATCAGCAACAATAGTGAACAGCCTGGCAATTACAAGACTAAATATGAATATGTATATGATTAATAATAATACTGTGTTTTATATTCTCAAGTGAATGTTCTAAATGATATGGTAATTCATATGGTTTAATATCATTGGTAACATGTTTTCGATTCCAATGAGACATAGGTGTGAGAGCCATTGATAATGGAGAAGTGGCATAATCTCAATTTAGGTACAACATCCTCAACATATTCTTATAGGGGTAGAATTTAGTATGGTTTGTGTTATTATAACACCTCTATATCTATTATAGGTTATTAAATCAAATTATTTTGATTAACTTTTTTTTATTCATCCTTGTATTATTATTTTTTGACTTTTTAGGATATTATAGTTTTATATTCTTATTCATGGTTGGAACATGGTTAGTGAATACCATGAGTTTCTACCTTGGAAACATTTTACATTTGTTTACAAATATAATGGAGGAAATATATTTTGTACAAAACATACTTATTTATCATGAAATCACACAGCATGATGCATATGCATTTTCTAGGGTTGGTTCTAGGTTTTCCATACTGTGTGGTTAAACCATGGTACTCCTCCAATATCATATAATGGGGATCACATTTATTGTTTTAATTTATAAAAAAACCGATCCAAAATATGATATAAAAAGTAATTATTATTTATTTTCCTTTAAAGTAATGATGCACGTCTTTTTTATCTCATTATCCATCTAGTTTAATGTTCTCTCAACATAGTCTGTTATATCAACAATATAGTTAGTTATATCAACAAAAAATTCCACGAGATTCAAATAACCATTTGCAATAACAAAATACAAATAACCATTTGCAATACAAATAACCATTTGCAATACAAATAACCATTTTCAATACAAATAACCATTTGCAATAACAAAATACAAATAACCATTTGCAAATAACCATTTGCAATAACAAAAAAATCCACGAAATTCAAAAATGAACGGAAAGCACATCAAAAATCGAAACAAAAACGAACGAAATAAATTCGTGGAAGGCTTACTTGAATGTTGCGAGTTGAGATGATAGATCCAAGAGGAGTGAAGAAGATAAACAATAAAGCCAAAATGAGTTTAACGCAGGTCGATCGACGAGCCGATTAGGGTTTACCGCACGAGAGAGACGAGCTGGTGGACTGTCAATCGAAAAATCGTAAATGACAGTCCACAGGCTTTAATTTTTTTAAAAGTATTATAACATCGGTTATTATATAACCGACGTTATAAACTATTTTTTAAATTTATAACGTCGGTTATTTTAAAACCGACGTAAAAAATCTCCCGCACTTTGGTTTTTTACGTCGGTTATTTTATAACCGACGTAAAAAACGAGATATCTACGGGTTTTTTACGTCGGTTATTTGGAAACCAACGTAAAAAACCCGATATCTACGCATTTTTTACGTCGGTTATAAAATAACCGACGTAAAAAACCATAGCACGGTGGGTTTTTTACTTCGGTTATTTGGAAACCGACGTAAAAAAAACCCGATATCGACGCGTTTTTACCTCGGTTATCTAATAAACAACGTAAAAAACCAAAGCCCGGACGTGTTTTTACGTCGGTTATAAAATAACCGACGTAAAAAACCCAGCGCTTTGATTTTTTACGTTGGTTATTTGATAACCGACGTAAAAAACGCCTCGATATCGGGTTTTTTACGTCGGTTATAAGATAACCAATGTAAAAACCCAACAGGCGCGATTTGTAACGTCGGGTATTAAAATAACCGACGTTAAAAATCTACTCGCCAAATTTTTACGTCGGTTATATATAACCAACGTAAAAAATGGTGACATAAAAAACGATTTCTGCACTAGTGGTAAAAAGTGTATATGGTATTTATTTTCCCTTTAAAAACATTGCAGCTTGTTAAGGAAGCCAATTATCAAATAATACTCACAACGGTAGAAAAGGTCATTGTCACTGCTTACGTTAAAAAGAAACATTATTTTATTTCCATTTAGTAAAACGCCTCATAGGCAAAGATTCCATTTGAATGGAATGAAAATTCAATGGTATTTATACACTATATTGGTGAATAAAACAAAATATTCCTCAATGAAAGGAAATTGAGACGAAGTCCCTTACCTCGTGTCCGACTTGACTCAATCATTCTTTAATCTCCTGAATAATAGACAAAATTTAATTTCAACTTACATAAGAACCCTTTTCAAGTTTATTATTATTTTTATATCACTTATTACCATGTTATAAACATTATGTAATTATTTAAGTTAATAACAGTTGTTTGGTCGATATTTGGTATTTGAGTAAAAATGAACAACTTATAACTACAAGTTGTCCATGTAATCAAATATACATTATCTTCATAATGTTATTAATGATTTATATATCATATATATCATTTATATCCAGTATATACATGTATTTATATTAGTACATAACATTTGGAGGTATGAAATGAAATGCACCATTAATGGAGATGGTAAGTCGTACGTACGTATGAACGCTAAATTCATTTCAATTTCATATTATAATGGAATCAAATCATAATGATACAAATTTATATTATAATTCCAGTATAATATTATAAATAAAATCATTAACTTCATCATTTATTACTCCCAAATAAGGCATTAACAAGTCATATCACTTTGAGGGGGCGGTAGTCCACACTTGCTAAAATGAAATTATCACATTTACCCTTTATGGAAACCATAAAGGTATGATATAAATGAAAAATACAAAATAAAATAAGAAAAAATAAACCTAATTTATATCATATATAAATACAGTGCCATCATATTAGCCATGAGAGGTGGTAGGAGATAATTGAAACAATCATCTTTTCGTGTGGCGTTAGTTTGCAATCCACAGAAACATTATGTTCATTACACATTAGATGAAGGTGTGTTTTAGTGTAGTTTTAATAATTATCATAGAAACATCCTGTTATATTTAGGATACAATTGTGGTTATAAAATACAGAAATAAAAAGTGTTTAGGGGGATGGAGAAATAAATAAAACAAAATAACTTAAGATATGACATTACCTTTAAGTCGGGTAACTCCCTTTGGATTGACCCAAAATTCATTATTGAACTGATTTATGCCTAAGGTAAGGTTTCTTGGTTGAATAAAAGGATCTTGGGAGATTATTGGAGTATATTTTTCACGAACTAGATGCTTGATAAGTGTGAGAAATGGGATAGAAGTGAGGGCTTTTTGTAAGGGAGAGGAGGGTCTCTTTAGGAATGTTTGAAACAATTATTTTATTATAACATCATCTTCGGTTTCAAAAGGTTAACTATTATTTAATATCAATGTTAAGATGACTCATGGTTGAAATAAAATAATCCAATAATAATTGTATTGGTTTTGGATATTGTTTCAATATTTATAATCTTATTTATTTAAATCATTTATTAATGAGGGAAATATTACATCATTATTGTGTCATAAATAATTTAAATTATTTGATGTTCATAAATTAAAAATAAAATAACATGATGCAGGAAATGTTTTTTGATTTCCAAATAATATTAATAGTCCAAATTATAACATATATAACCCTATGTAAAAATTTATTTACTAAATGATATTTGTTAATGTCTTTTTTTTCTTTACATAATATTAATTAATATAAAATGTCATTGTTACTCACTTTTTCCCCCATGGTGTCCCAAATTTGACCCAAGGATGCCCATGGACGGATATTTATCATCCAATAGGATTGGGACACATGTTAGTGTAATTTAATATTATTATAATATTATATTTTACCCTTATTTACTACATTTACCCTTTAATCATGGTAAATAAAATATTTCATGATATAAATATTTAAAATGTCTAAAAATAAAAGATAACTATTTACACAATTTGAACATAATAATTATAAATAAGGAATTGTTTTTTATAAATTCAAAACACTGAAGTGGTGGAAATTACTTTAAAATTAATTCTCGTAGTCAATACAAAAAGCATATTTTAAGAAATAATAAGTGTCAAAAGTTTGACACTTGTTTATGTACAATTTCTATGTGAAATGAATTCCAATGTCTCCAATTGGATAAACAAGAAAAAATATATTCCAATTATACTTTATAACCAATTATGAAGATAATTTAACCATATAAACAAATTAGATTAAAAGGCACTTTTGAATTAAAATACAATATTTTTCACTATTCATTAAAAAATGAACTTTATCCGAAAATTCAAAAAAATTTCCCAAAGTTAATTTTGATGTCCCGAATCTGATTAATAATTTAATTTTTTCAAATAGAACATATAAAAATGACTAAAAATAAATTTAAAGAGGGATCGCCATCAAAAGGCGGTAAATCTAACTTTTAAAGAATATTAGAGTATTTATGCTTTGATTCATTTAAATTTTATGCATCTAACTTTTATTTGATAAATGTAAAAACATTTAACAAAAATGTATAATCATATTATAGTTAGTTCTATTCATTCTCGCTGATAAAATGTCTAGGAGTTAACTACCATTTCAAAGAATAATATTATATTATTAGTGTGCAACGTAAGATTTCAAGGAAAACTCGTTATTGCGTATTGGGAACGTTATCGAACATAGCATCCCCATTAAAGTAAAATAAGAATTTTATTTACCAATATTAACTAACATTCAAATGTATTAATCTTGATTTACTTGGGATGTTACATCCTTCCCCCCTTTTTGGAATTTTTTCCTCGCAATTTTGATTCACTTATCAAATAAGTGGGGGTATTTATCCCTCATAACATTTTCAGATTCCCACATTGCATCTTCAACCATATGGGTTTTCCACAAAACCTTTACCTGAAAATTTTCCTTCTTCCGCAACACTTTATCTCTACAGTGAAGAATCTACAATGGTTGTTCCTCAAATGAGAGATTCTCATCCTATTGAACTACATCTAGGCTCAAAACATGAGATTGATCAGGTCTATACATTCTCAACATTGAACCATGAAAAACATTGTGTTCTTAAGATAAACTTGGGGGTTAAGCCACTCAGTACACAACAGCCCCAACATTCTCTAGGATTTCATAAGGTCCAATGAACCTTGGAGTCAACTTTCCCTTCTCACCAAAACGCATCACACTTTTCCATGGAGAAACATTGAGAAAGACATGATCACCTACCTCAAATGATAGATCCTTCCTCCTGTTATCCGCATAAGTTTTCTGCCTTCTCTGAGCTATTCTCATGTTCATCTGAATGAACTGTACTTTTTATGACATCTATTCTACCAATTCTGGTCCCATCATCTTTCTTTAACCTACTTCACCCCAACAATCTGGAGTTCGAAAATGCTTTCCATATAATGCCTCAAATGGAGCAATCTGTATACTGGAATGAAAAATGTTATTATATGAAAATTCAACCAAAACAATATGTTGGTCCTAACTTCCATGGTAATCCAGTGAACAAGATCGTAGCATATCCTCCAAGGTATGAATTGTTCGTTCTAACTGCCCATCTGATTGAGGAGTAAAAGCTATACTAAAATTTAATTCAGTACCCAACAACTATTGAAGGGCATTCCAAAATTTAGAAGTAACCCTGGGATCATGATCAGATACAATGGAGAGAGTAACACCATGCAACCTGAGTATCTCTTTAACATACAACCAAAAAATTTGATATAGAAAAAAAGTATCTCGAATAGGAAGAAAATGAGCAGATTTAGTCAATCGATCAATAATAACCAGATTGCATTTTAACCTCTATAAGTGTTTGATAATCCCACAATGAAGACCATGGATATATTTTCCCATTTCCATTATCACACCGGTAATGACTAAATCATCCCTTTCGGTAACTGTCGCTCTACATTAACCACATGACAAATAAAACACTTCACAACAAAATCCGCAATATCTCTTTTCATTCCATCCCACCAGTAATACTCTCGAAGGTCTCTATACATCTTCGTATATCCAAGATGAACTAAAAACTTGGCGCTATAATCTTCACACAACAACTCAATCTTTAAATGTGAAACACAAGGCACACATAATATTTTCTCAAACCTCAAAACACAATCATTATCAAAGTTAAATTCAGGAATCTTACGCTTCTTAACCAACTCTACACATTTCTGTAACTCATATTCTTCTTTCTGCGCTCACTTAATTCTATCTCACAGAGATTATTCCATTGGCACCTGAAACAAAACAGAAAAATTTCCTGCACTAACAACTTCTATGCCAATATTCATCAAATCAAAAACAAAAGGATCTCGTTCCAAATGTAGAATAGTTAATGAAGAATTACTTTTTAGACTCAAATCATTACCCACTTTATTTTCTTTTCCTGGAAGGTAATGGATCGTCCAATCATAGTCCTTGATAAATTCCAACCATCTCCTCTATCTGATGTTCAATTATTTTTGAGTGAATATATACTTCTAAATTTTTTGGTCAGTATATATTTCACATTTTACTGAATACAAATGATGCCTTCAAATTTTTAAATCAAAACCAATAGAACCTAATTCCAAATAATGTGTAGGTTAATTTAACTCATGAGGTTTCAACTGAAAAGAAGAATAAGTAATTACCTGATCATTCTGCATAAGGACACAACCAAGTCATTTCAACGAATCATCACTACAGATAAAAAACTCAACATTTATGGAAGGAAGTTCCAAAAATGGAGCATTCACCAATATTATTTTCAATTCATGAAAAAAATGATCACATTCTTTCGTCTAGTTGAACTTAACACCTTTTCGAGTCAACTCAGTCCTTGGTCTAGATAACCTTGAAATGTTTTTGAAAAACCTATGGTAATAACCTACCAAACAATGAAAACTAAGGATATCTGTTATATTTGTGGGTCGTGGCTGTTCTTCAACAACTTTTGTTTTAGCTGGATCGACAGTTATTCCATATTTTGAAACAATGTGACCCAAGAATGAATTTTGTTGTAACCAAAACTCACACTTTTGGTGTTTCCCATACAGTTTCTTTTCTTTTATGGTTTTCATGACAACCCTTAAATTACTTCAAAGCTCTGCCTTACTTTTAGAAAAAACCAGAATATCATCAATGAACACAACCACAAATTTATCCATGAACTCACCAGAAATTTATATTCATAAGATCCATGAATACAGTAGGTGCATTGGTTAACCTAAAAGTTATAACTAAAAATTCATAATGGCCATATCTAGTACGAAACATGGTCTTCAGAATGTATTCTTCCATTACTTTCAACTGATGGTACCCCAACTTGAGATCAATCATCAAAAAATACTAAGCTCCCAGGAGCTAATAAAAAACATTGATATGAGGTGAAGGATACTTGTACTTTATAGTGATGTTATTCAATTCTCTATAATCAATTCAAATTCTTATTGATCCATCTTTTTTTAATAAATAAGACATGAGTACTCCATGTTGATGTGCTAGGTCAAATGGATCCTTTATCTAATGACTCACACAACTGCTTCTTTAACTCAAAAAGTTCAATTTGAGCCATTCTATAAGGGGGTTTTGAAATTTGTTTAGCATCCGGAACTAAGTCAAGTGTAAATTAAAATTCTCGATCAGGTATAATACCAGGAAACTCATCAGGAAAGACATCAAGGTACTCATTTACCACTAGCACCTCATTAAACTCAACATATCCTTTATTTTCAACAATGTGTGCTAGGTAACATTCATTTCCATATTTTTCGAGTTTCTCAGCTTCCTGATATGTTATCAAAAGTAAGGGTTCATTCTTGTACACAAACTGAAAATATTTCTAAAAAGAAACCTCTTTAGCTCTGTAGTAAATCTTAGCATGATAAACAAAAAGCTAATCCATACCAAAAATAACATCAAACTCTATGAGAGGAAAGATAATATGGTTTGAAGGTAGATTCTTTCCTTACAAATGACAATAAGGTTCTTAAGATTTCATTTTATCTCAATATTTCCTCCAGGTGTTTTTAACATAGGTTTTGTATTCATATCATGAGATGGAATTCCAAATTTGTTATAAAACATCTCTAAAATGAAAGACTTTGCAGACCCAGAATCAAACAACACATTGTCATAATCGGAACAAACAAACATTGTAACTAATACTACTTCATTTGATAGACCAACATCTGCTAAAGTAGTTGCAAAGAATTTCACCACCCCTTCCTGCTTGTAGTCTGGTTACTTTCCCTCAGGTGAGTTGTTTTTTGGACACTCATTTACATAACGACCCATTTCATTGCACATAAAACATTTTACTGAATGTAAATCATATTTTGTATTACCATTAGCTTGATCCTTTCAATGAAATTATGAGCCTTATGTCCCATTTTACCACATCGTAGCACTTACCAGAATTCAAAATACATTCCCCAACATGCTATTGACCACAATTTTATCAAAATGTAAACTTAAGTTTCTTACCATCATACTTTTTCGAATAGTTCTTCCCTTTCGCAAGCCACCTCGAATTCTTATTCTGGTGTTTTTCAAATAACACATGATCATCAGAAAACTCCATTTCCACCTTCTCCACCCAACGAACAAGTTTTAAAAAACAGTTTATCTAACAAGATGAAAATTTCATTCGATACTTGGGCTTTAATCCTGAGTAAAAACGATTTATTTTACTATCAAGATCTCATATGAAATTCATCGAATACCTTGTGAGTCGAGTGAATTTGTTTTTATTAGAAGCCATTGAGTCATCATCCTACCTCAATTTAAGGAATTGTTTTTCCAACCTAAGTCAAACCACCTTAGGAAAATATTTCTCAAGGAACATACCATTGAATTCATCCCAATCAAGAGCAGCAATATCCTCATAGTCCCTGATATTTCTCACCATCTACCACCACCGATCAGCTTTAACTTCAATACGGTAACAATGAAGACTAACCTTTTGGTGTTTTGAACACACCATGACATCAAAACATTTCTCCAGTGCTTTAATCCACCCTTCTACTAGCAGAGGATCTGATGATCCTCTGAATGATGTGGGATGTTGCCACATGAAATGCTCTACTACTGGCAAGTTCCTCTATTATTGATCTGGATGATCTCTTTCATGTCTACCACCACTATTTATAGCCTGATTCAACTATTCCATCACTGCAAAAAACTGTCCAGTTCCGATTTCGACCATCTCAGTTTGTTGAATTGGAAGGTAGTCTTCTTCATGATGTCATCCCAACATAGCTACCACGTTTCCTCTTTTGAAAACCATACTAAACATAGATATATCTTCAGATAATCAACATGGAAATCTTCATATGCTATATCGAACATAAATTAATTTATAGATATTAATTTAACAATACCCTAACTCCAAAATTTATCTAAACCGACCTATGATACCAACTATAAGGACCCAACCAAAACAAATTACATAATATTGAATTAAATGGATAAATCACATTGAGGAACTTTTCTGGATTAGAGTTTTAGATAATTAGGACATAACTATTACATATCAATAGATTACAAAGTAGACACTTCGACTCAGTTTCAAATTTTTTCTAAAAATAAATGCTCTTGAAGAAAAATTCATGTGTGGTTCCATGTTATAGACAACATGAATATTCTTTGATCCCATCCTTGACCGTAATCATCTTTATGTCATGTGGAAAACATTTCAAAACATTGGATGAGCATAAAAATCTCAGTAAGGGTTACTAAACAAAGAATGAAAACATTAGTTCATCATTACATACATAACATATGCTCCTTAATATACCTCATGAAATCATAAGATTTCTGAATAACACATAGAAATCATAATTCATAAAGGTAATATTTTGGCATCCATATTATACATACATTGTAGTTATCACAGCTACGTAGAGAGTTACACTTGGAATACCCATCACATTATATTCTCTAAATCTATTAGGAGAAACATTCATGTTTACCTTCATCATGTTACCCAATGCATTGGAGAGCTATCTCGGGCTCACCCGCCCTAGGTTTATCACATTACCACCTATATGAATAAACAATTCCCAATAACCATAAAAAAATAACAACACATGAAACAAAAATCAATATTGGAAAAGAATGATTTACCAATGGTTCTGAACTGTTGGGAAAGGCCATAGAATTGTTGGTAAGTAAGCCGTTGGGATATATTTTCCCAACGGTTTACATAGAACTATTGGGATAGGTTAAAAAATTAGCCTATCCTAACGGTTTTGGGAACTGTTGGCAAAACCAACATTTTCATGTGGTTCCCAACACTTTTTGAAACCGTTGGGAATGTATTTTTACAAAAAGTTCCCTTTGAACAGTTGTTAAAAAAAATTCTGGGAACCCTTTGGCAATGGTCTGAAACCGTTGGCATATGCTAGGCTCTAAAAATTGCACAGCAGCCTGCAATTTGCACAGCACTGGCAGGGTGTCCATCCATTCACCCATCCATTTAGGTAATTCTCTGATCTCCTCTCCGATTAATGTACCTGCAATAACAAACTAAAACTTAAATATACAGAAATATTTCGTACAAATTTAACATATAATGAATCTAGAACTATACACATCCATAATTAACTCAGAATTCATAACATAATTATAAACATACTTAATTCATTTAAACATACACATTTAATTGTGTTTTTTCTAGAAATAATGTCCATTTTAAATAGAATACATACATTTGGAGTGATAACGGCCACACTGGGCCTCGGATTGAGGCGAGGTTGACTCTTTCACGTCATATATGATGCATGGATCGTTTTTCTGAAGTATCAACAAAATCAGAATCGGTTTGGTCTGTTTTCCGTATGTACTTAAATGTTGTCCATTTTAAACAAAACAGAGACACTCAGAGTTATCCCGGCCACACTGCAACTCAGATTGAGGCAAAGCTTAATCTTACACATCACATATGACCCATGGATCGTTTTCCTAAAGTTTAAATAGAATCCGAAAGTGTTTGGTCAGATTACCGTATGTCAGTTGTTGTTTTCAATTAAAATGAATTCCATTTTAAACAATAGAGAAATACTTTGAGTGGTGCTGGCCACTCCCCACATCAGATTGAGGCTAGGTTGACATATAAATGTCACATATGACTCACGGATCGTTTTCCTAATGGTTCTACAGAATCCGAATGTGTTTGGTCAGTTTTCTGTATGTCAGTTGATGTTTTCACTTAAAATGTTGTCCATTTCAAATAAACCTGAGACACTTTGAGTGGTTCCAGCCACACTGGGCCTTGGATTGATGCGGGGTTGACTCTTAAATATCAAAAATGACTCATGTAACTTTTTTAAAATGTTTCAATAGAATCTGAATGCGTTTGGCTGGTTTTCGATATGTTAGATGTTGTTTTCAATTAAAATGGTGTCCATTTTAAACAATAGTGAGATAGTTCAAGTGGTTCCGGCCACACCGCACCTCAAATTGAGGCTAGGTTGACTGGTACACATCACATATGACTCATGGATCATTACCCTAAAGTTTAAATGGAATCTGAATGAGTTTATTCAGTTTTACGTATGTTAGTTGTTGTTTTCACTTAAAATGATGTCCTTTTGAAACAAAAGAGAGACACTTTTAGTGGTTCCGGCCACACTGGTTCTCGGATTTAGGTGGGGTTGACTCTTAGACGTCACATATGACTCATAAATTTTTTTACTAAAGAGAAAACACATTTTGAAAGCTTTTTCTCAGTTTTCCATATGTCAGTTGTTGTTTTCACATAAAATTAAGTCCATTTTAAACAAAAAAGATACACTTTAAGTGGTTCCGGCCACACCGCACCTCGGATTGAGGTGGGGTTGACTCGTACACGTCACATATGAACCATGGATCGTTGTGATAAAGCATAAATTCAATCAGAATCTGTTTGGTTGGTTTCCTGTATGTACTTAAAATGTTGTCCATTTTAATCAAAAGAGACACGTCGGGTAGTGCTGACCGCACTACAACTTGGATTGAGTCATGGGTAACTCATACACGTCACATATTACCCATGGATATTTTTCCTAAATTTTCAACAGAATATGAATGAGTTTGTCTGGTTTTCCATATGGCAGTTGTTGTTTTCCCTTAACTTGAAGTCCATTTTAAAATAAAGAGAGACACTTTGAGTGGTGCCAGCCACACCGTGTCTTGGATTGAAATGGAGTTGACTCGTAAACGTCACATATGACTCATGCATTGTTTTCCTAAAGCATCAACACATTCCAAATGTGTTTGGTCAGTTTTCCGTATGTCAGCTGTTCTTTTCACTTAAAATTATGTATATTTTAAACAAAAGAAAGACACTTTGAGTGGTGCTGGAAACACCATGCCTCAGATTGAGGTGGGGATGACTTGTACACATCACATATGACCCATGGATCGTTGTACTAAAGTATCAACACAATAAGAATGCGTTTGGTCAGTTCTCCATATGCTAGTTGTTAATTTTACTTAAAATGTTGTCCATTTCAAATAAACCTGAGACACTTTGAGTGGTGCTGGCCACAATGGGCCTTAGATTGAGGCGGGGTTGACTCATAAACGTCACAAATGACTCATGGAACATTTTTATAATGTTTCAATAGAATCATAATGCGTTTGGTCGGTTTTCCTTATGTCAGTTGTTGTTTTCACTAAACATGAAGTCCATTTTAAACTAAAGAGAGACACTTTTAGTGGTTTTGGCCACACCACGTCTTGGTTCGAGATGAGGATTCCTCGTACACATCACAAATGACTCATGGAAGATTTTCCTAAAGCATCAACATATTCCAAATGAGTTTGGTTGGTTTTCCGTATGTCAGTTGTTGTTTTCACTTAAAATGATGCCCTTTTTTGACAAAAGACGAATTCATTAATAACGAAGATCTGTAGAAGTACAAGAACATAACCATGATGGGAAGTGATCAAGCCAGAGCAGATTGTTGAATGGAGGGCCAATGGCTGCCACCTGGTGAGCGGCCTCATTTCCTTCCCTTTTGAAGAATGTAAAAATGTAGGATGTGAACCTTGACTGGAGAGAGTGAATAATCCGACTGATGGATCCAAAAGATTGTAGCCCTCCATCTTTGAGATGGATGGTATTGATGATGGTGAGACTATCTGATTCGATGTGAATTGAGTCCCATCCACAGTCTTTTGCAAAATTTAGCCTAGCGAGAATAGCAGCGGCTTCCGCAACTGAGGGCTCCAAGAGTGCATGGCGTGATTCGTGTTTGGATGAAATAATATGTCCATGGTTGTCCCTGGCTAGCATACCAAGTCCAACAGGTCCATCCTTAGGGAGAGAGGCATCCACATTAATCTTACTAGTCCCTTCCAGTGGAGGGCACCAATGTAGGGAATGAGGAGGGGGATGAAAAAATATTTTCTAGTTGAGTGGTGCCGGAAAAACCGTGCTTTGGATTGAGGTGGGGTTGAATCGTACATGTCTCTTATGACCCAGGGATCGTTGTTTTAATGTATCAACATAATCCAAATGCATTTGGTCAATTTTCTGTATGCTAGTTGTTATTTTCACATAAAATGTTGTCCATTTCAAATAAACTTGAGACACATTGAGTAGTTCCAGCCACACCGGGCCTCGGATTGAGGCAGGGTCGACTCGTAAAAGTCATAATTGACACAACAATCATTTTCCTAAAGTATCAACACAATTCGAATGCATTTGGTCATCTTTCTATATGTCAGTTTTACTTTTCACATAAAATGTTATCCATTTCAAAAAAATGTGAGACACTTCGATTGGTGTCGGCCACAATGCGCCTCAGATTGAGTCGGGGTTTGCTTTTACATGCAACATATGACCCAAGGATCATTGTGATAATGTATCAACAGAATCCGAATGTGTTTGGTCGGTTTTCCGTATGTCATTTGTTCTTTTCACTTAAAATCCCATCCATTTTAAACAAAAGAGACAAAGTTAGAGTGCTACTGGCCACACCACACCTCGAATTTAGATGGGGTTGACTCGTACATGTCACAAATGACCCAAGGATCATTTTCCTAAAGTATCAACCCAATACGAATGCGTTTGGTTGGTTTTCATTATGTCAGTTGTACTTTTCACTTAAAATGTTATCTAGTTCAAACAAAAGTGAGATACTTTGAATGGTGTCAGCCACACCACGCCTTGGTTTGAGCTGGGTTTGACTCATACACTGCACATATGACCCATGGATATTTGTCCTAATGTTTCAACAGAAACCAAATTCATTTGGTCGGTTTTCAGTATGATAGTTTTTGTTTTAACTTAAAATCCTGCCCATTTTAATCAAAAGAGAGATACATTTAGTGGTGCCGGCCATAGTGCATGTTAGAATGAGGCCAGGTTGACTCTTACACGTCACATATGACCCAAGGATATTTTTGAAAAGGTATCATCATAATCAGAATCTGTTTGTTCAGTTTTCCGTATGTACTTAAAATGATGTCCATTTTAAACATAAGAGACACTTTGGTTGGTGTCGGATGCACTACGACTCGTATTGAGGTGTGGTTGACTCTTCCACGTCACATATGACCCATGGATCATTTTCCTAAAGTTTTAACTAAATCCGAATGCATTTTTTTTGTTTTCCATATGTCAGTGGTTGTTTTCACTTAACATGAATTCCATTTTAAAATAAAGAGAGGCACTTTGAGTGGTGTCGGCCACACCGCATCTTGGATTGAGAAGAGGGTGACCCGTACACATCACATATGACTCATTTATCTTTTTCCTAAAGCATCAACACATTCCTAATGCGTTGGGTCGGATTTTCGTATGTCAGTTATTATTTTCACTTAATATTAAGTCTATTTTAAACAAAATAATGACACTTTGAGTGGTTCCCGCAACACCGTGCCTCAGATTGAGTTGGGGTTGACTCTTACACATCACATATGACCCATGGATAGTTTTTCTAAAGTATCAACACAATAAAAATGTGTTTGGTCAGTTTTTTGTATGCTAGTTGTTATTTTTACTTAAAATGTTGTCCATTTCAATTAAACCTGAGACACTTTGAGTGGTACCAGCCACACCAGACCTTAGACTGAGTCAAGGTTGACTCGTACACATCACAAATGACTCATGGAATGTTGTCCTAAATTTTAAACAGAATCCAAATGCGTTTGGTTTGTTTTTCGTATGTCAGTTGTTCTTTTCACTTAACATGAAGTCCATTTTAAACTAAAGAGAGACACTTTGAGTCGTGTTGGCCACACCGTGTCTTGGATTGAGACATGGTTGACTCTTAAAAGTCACAAATGACTCATGGAAGGTTCTCCTAAAGCATTAATACATTCTGAATTGGTTTGGTCAGTTTTCCGTATGTCAGTTGTTGTTTTCACTTAAAATGATGTCCATTTTAAACAAAAGAAAGACACTTTGAGTGGTGCCGACAACACCATGCCTCAGATTGAGTTGATGTTGACTTTTACTTGTCAAATATGACCCATAGATCATTTTTCTAAAGTATCAACACAATCTGAATGCGTTTGGTCAGTTTTCCGTATGCTAGTTATTATTTTCACTTAAAATGTTGTCCATTTCAAATAAACCTGAGACACTTTGAGTGGTGCCGGCCACACCGGGCCTCGTATTGAGGAAGTCTTGACACTTACAACTCAAAAATTACCCAAGGATAATTTTCCTAATGTATCAACACAATCCGAATGCGTTCGGTCAGTAAACCGTATGTCAGTTGTACTTTTCACTTAAAATGTTATCCATTTCCAACAAAAGTGAGACACTTCGAATGGTGCCAACCACACCGTGCCTCAGGTACCATTATGTGTTATAGGAATCCCAAATCATTCAATCATGTTCAATAACTCATTATTGGAACCTCTATGTCCATACATTTCATTACCCAATTACTTCCCCATGTTAAGCGCACCCCATGGGTGAATACATTTTAAGCTTCTACACTAATAGGTCATTCATGGATTATAAAAAGATTTAATTTCATAAAGTGTTGACAATAACATTTATTTTGAAATTTGAAATTAATAATAATGTATGTCAATGATAACAACATTACTGAATTAAACTTGTGGCTTATCGAACATTTTATGGATGTCTACACATGCCAGCATGGCTAGTGAAAAGAACCCCACCCTCATAAAAGTGAGTATTGGCTAATAAGGATACATAATATACAACGTAAAATGGGAACCATATTTAATTGACCCTAAATTTATATTACTATAGTCATCATGGGGGAAATGGAATATATGATCCTAGTTAACTTATGAATTAGAAAGCTCGAATTCCATATGTTGGACACTATCTAAGGTAAGAAATCATGTGAGGAAGGGTTTAGATAATTCAATTTTTTACATGCTAGTGAAAATTAAGGATTAAATTAATGAATTGAGTTCACAGATTAAATGAGGGTATAGGTTGCATGTGCTGTGTAAAAAGAATGATGGAATAAGGTTAGAGGTTGCATACACTGTGCATGGTGGGGGAGTCTCAGCCGATTTAGAAACTAAAATAAATTCTCATCATAGGTATCAATAAGAAACATGAACATCAATATAAACTCCAAATAAAAAAGGACTAAAAACATCAATCATTTCAAGAATTCACTACTATGCATGTTTTATTCACATATTTAGCAGTAATTATTTTTCTTAATCATGAACCACCTCTACATCTCCTAGTTTTCACCAATAAACATAAGGTAAATATCTCAAAATATCTTTAAAACAACTCATTAATAGGCTCAAAATGTAAATATAATCTTGAACCAACCATGGAAACTCTTTCACAACACCTTCTCACACACCAGTAATCTCATGTGTTACTAAATATCAAACATAGTCACATAACAAGTGTACTATTAAAAATTACATTACACAAGCCTTATTTAAAAAATAATCATTTTAATAAAAAACTTTCCTCAAGATTAAATAATTTCTGAAATATCTTTCAAAATACATTTTAAATCACATATGTCTTCCTTTACCAATGGTTTTATGAAACCATTGGTAAAGTCCTCCTTGATGAACCGTTGGTATAGGAGCATTGGGAAAATCCAGATTTCTAGAAGTGGATTCCACTACATGAGGTATGAGTCCACTAGTGAATCATAAATCTAGATTCTCCCATCTAACTACCTAAGTCACCCTGACTAGTAAAAATATGTGAGTAAGATAATGATGTTTTGAGGATCACAATGAAAATCCCTATCAATATCAATCATATTATTCAGAGCTCAAATTATATCTCAATCTCACACCAATCTCCATCGATGTGAATAATCCCATTTGCAACATCAATCAATTGTAATTACAAGAATTGAGAAAGTTACATTAATGAATTATTACAATTGAGGATCTTCATAAAGTTCAAACTGAGTGGTAAAAAATCTTCAATTCAATTCAAAACCCCTAATTTAGTTAAATATTTAGAAAGGTTATATATACCAACATCCTTCCAAAAACTAACATGTAATTATTAATAGGTCATTAAAAAATATTTTATTTCAAAACATCCTAAAGGAATTACAGGATGTTTTACAATAAAAAATTATCAATATAAATTCAAAACAAGGGATTACAACCAATTTTAACATGAATAAGTATCTAATTTTAAATTACCAAAGAAATATCATTTCAAAAAAAACATTCCAAGAGGGCTCATTGTCATTTCACAAATTAAATCATTTGAAACTACATAGAAAACATTAAATAGGTCAACTCATTTCATGAAAATCAATTTATTTCATTCTTTGAATAAAAACTCGATACAAGGGCTCAATTTCACCAATTCATTCATTTAATATTCTATGAAAATAAATCTAGATAGTCATGGAATTGAATAATTCATAAATTCTTGAAAGATGTCAAAATTGTAGTCATCAAATTCATGACTTGTTCAATTCAATAAGAATAGGGTTAAATAATATATCACAAGAAATTTTAAGGAAAATTTTCATAGAATCTTTGGTACAAATTAATAAAATCATATAAATATATTTCCAAGTAACAATTCATTACAAGATGAAGAAAATTCATAAAAACACATACATAGAAAATCTGGAATCCAACCGCAATGAATTTGAGATGTTTCTTCTATGATGGAGGGTTAATGATTTAATTAATTAAATGGATTGGAATGGATGAAATTCTAGATTATATCCAAACACAAAAAAAATGATATACACAGCTAAATCATAACATAAAACTAAAATATTAGATGAATAACAACAACAAAATGGTAGAACTTAAATATTTTATATGTATAATGAAGAATATACCTGATTTGAGATGATTCTGATGGAGTTTCAGCTACTTGGATGGGGGAAGTCGCGAGAGGAGCGCTGCAAATTTAGGGTTCTGTCTCGCGAATGGGGGAGAGGAGCGGCCGAGTGTATTTAGGGTAAAACTTTAATAACGGTTTTTAAAAACCATTGGTAAAGGGGTGTCCAAGGTACCCTTTCCCAATGGTTCTATTGAACTGTTGGGAAAGGATGGGTTAAACATCCCTTTACCAATGGTTCACTAGAACCGTGGGTAAAGGGTATCCTTTCCCTTCTTTACCAATGGTTTAAGAAAACCGTTGGTAATGAAGCGTGGGGAAAACCTCCCATTCGAGTAGTGAATAAAGGAATGATAACATTTCCATATTTTAATCACAATCAATCATATAAATATATTGACATAAAAATTCCATTATCAAAACCATTTTCAATTCCAAAATACGTTAAAAGAGTATATGGTATTTATTTTTCTTTTAAAAACATTACAGCTTGTTAAAGAATCCAAAGATCAAATAATACTCGTGGCGGCGGAAAAGGTCATTTTCACTTCTTATGTTTAAAAGATACATTCTTTTTTTGTCATTTAGTAAAATTCCTCTTAGGAAAATATTACCATTGAATGAAATGAAAACTCAATTGTATTTATACACCGTATTTTAGAATAAAACAAAATATGCCTCAATGAAAGGAGATTGAGACGAAGTCCCTTACCTCATGTCCGACTTGACTCGATCGTTCATTAATATCCTAAATAATAAACTCATGTTAATTTATAATTTCATAAGAACATTTATCAAGTTTATTATTTCTATAAAATCACCTATTATAGTTTTATAAACATTATGTAATCATTTTCATTGTTGACGGTTGTTTCGTTGATATTTGGTACTTGAGTAGAGATGAACACCTTATAATTACAAGTTGTCCATGTGGTCCAATATCCATTATCTTCAGAATAATATTAATTATGTTGATATCACATATATCATATATATCCTGTATAAACATGTATTTATATAAGTACATAACCTTTGGAGGTAAGAAATGAAATGCACTGTTTATGGAGACGGTAGTCGTACGTATGCATGAATGCTAATTTCATTTCCATTTCATATTTTAATGGAATGAATGCATAATGATATATATTTATATTATAATTATTGTATAATATCTTAAATAACATCATTAACAACATCCTTTTTTTATCCCACATATGGAATTAACGAGTCATGTCACTTTGAGGAGTCTGTAGTCCGCACTTCCTAAAATGAAATCATCATATTTTCCCACCACGGAAACCATAAAGGTAGGCTATAAATGAATAATACAAAATAATATAAAAAGATAAAAATAATATATTTTATATATAAATACAGTGCCATCATAGTGGCCACCATTACAGGTGGATGTTGATAATTGAACAATCATCGTTTCATGAGGTGTTAGTTTGTCATCCATAGAAAAATTATGTTCATTACCCATTAGATGGAGGTGTGTGCAAGTGTAGTTTGAATATATCTCATAACAACATCATATTAAATTTATGATACTGTTGTTGTTATAAAATAATGGAATAAAATGATTTTAGGTGGTTGGAGAAGTAAAATAAAACAGATGAACTTAAGAAAAGACGTTACCTTTAAATAGGTTTACTCCCTTTGGTTGGAACCAAAAGGGTTTCTTGAAGAGGTTTCTGCATAAGGTAAGGCTTCTAGGTTGAAGAGAGGGATATTGGGAGCTTATTGAAGTAGGGATTGCATGATCCAAAGGTTTTAGATGTTTGAGAAATGTGTTAGAAGTGATGGATTTTTATATGGCAGAGGAGGGGCTCTTTAGGAAAGTATGAAACAATTCTTTTTATTATAAACCCATCTTCGGTTTCAAAAGGTCAAATATTCATTAATATCAAACATAAGATGAATAATGGTTTATGTAAAATAATCCAATAAAAATTGGACTAGTTTTCGAATTTTTTTTGACATTTTTAATCATATTAATTTAAATCATTTATTAATGAGGTAAATATTTCATCATTATTGTGTCATAAATAATTTTATTTATTTAACGTCAAAAAATTATAAAACAAACATCATGATGTAGGGAAACGTTTTATCTTTCCAAATAATATTTATAGTCTAAAAGATAACTTAGATATCCCCATGTTGAAATTTATTTACTAAAAGGTATTTGTTTATGTCATTTTTGTCTTTACTTAAAATTAATTAATATAAAATGTCATTATTACTCCAATGTGGCTCCATGGGGTCCCAAATTCGACACAAGGATGACAATGGTCGGATATCTATCATCAAATAGGATTAAGACACATGTTAGGGTAATTTAATATTATTATAATATTATATTTTACCCTTATTTAATATATTTACCCTTTAATAATGGTAAATAAAATATTTACTAAAGTAAATATTTAAAATGTAAAAAAAATAAAAGTAAAAAATTTACACAATTTGGACCTACTGATTCCAAATATGAAATCAATTTTTCTAAATTCAAAATAGAGAAGTGGAAGAAATTAATTTAAAATTAATTCCCGTTGTCAATATAAAAAGCTTGTTTTTAAGAAATAATAACTATATAAAGATTGGCACTTGTTTATGTCCAATTTCAAAGATAAATTAATTCAACTATCCAAAATTTAATAAAAAAGTAAAAATATATTCTAATAACACTTTAGAACCAATAAAAATTATAATCTATCCATTTAAATATATTATATTAAAAGGCTCTTTTGAATTAAAATATAGTATTTTTCACTATTCATTAAAAAATGAACTTAATCCAAAAAATACCAAAAATTTAACCAAAGTAAATATTTATGTCCTTAATATAATGAATAAATTTATTTTGTCAATTGGAACATATAAAAATGACCAAAACTAGATTTAAAAAGGGTTCTCCATCAAAAGGCGGCAAATCGACCTTTTAATGAATATTAGAGTATTTATGCTTAGATTTATTTATATTTTAAGCCTTTAACTTTTATTTGATAAACGTAAAACCATTTAAAAAATTTATAATCATATTTTAGTTAGTTCTATTAATTACCGCTGATACAATGGCTTGGCATTAACTACCATTTAATATAATAATATTATATTTTTAGTGTGCAACGTAAGATTTCAATGAAACCCGCTATTGCATATTGGGTACGATATCGAAAATATAATCCCATTTTAAGTGAGATAAATATTTAATTTACAAATATTAATTGACATTCAAATGTATTATTCTTTATTTAGTTTGGATGTTACAGTTTGGGACTGGGGATGGTGGTGTGTCTTGACTGGTAGGCACGATTCCTATAATATTCCTTGATAAGTTCTATCAATACATATTGACATATTTGGAATTATATCACATGTTTATGAACTACACAATTTCATGTTATATTCTTACATTATGATTTTATCTCTTATTCTCTTTGTTTATATGTGATTCATTTATTATTAACTACCAAACTATATGCCATTATTCATTTCTATGATCGATGATATATAGGGTATGATCTTCTAATTTTATTATTATGTTCTCATACCCATATTATCTAGTTTATTATTACATTTATCCCATGTTTTAACTTAATTATCATCTGATCTAACCACTTTTTATGTTTAATTCCCTGTGTTATGAAGATATGTGTTTAGTATACAATGTCCAAGAAGGGTTCTAGTCTTGAAGAACTTAGTGGGAGATAATGTAGCTCGCTAATGTAACAATGTATATCTTTCCATGTTTTCAAAGGCACTAAACTAATATGGTCTTTGGTAATCTGTTAGTATAATTTTTTAAGAATACTAAAAAGGTAACAAAATATATATGTATGTTAATACTAGGTCATTATAAAAATGAACTATAATATTTGAAATCAAGATGGATGAATGTTTCCATCATTTCATTCATTATAGAGAACTAAATCTAATTAAAATTAAAAATAAGAACCTTTTATCCCATATTTGAGATTGGGATTATCAACTCCAAATAATTATATAGATTTAAAAATAATACATATATTGGGATAAAATATTAATTGGAATCTTGAATATTTAGTCAAGTCATATAAATATAATAATCTCCATATAATTTTTATGGCCTTGATAGATTATATCATTCTCCAATATCTTGAGACATTTTTTGTCGTTTTCATATATAACATCATATTTACTTTAATATTATGGGTGAAAAAATTATAATATGGATTTACTTTTGTGAACCTTGTGTGATCATCTATTTCATGAAAGGTTGTCCAAATTATATATCTTCATTCGAGATGTTACATTCTTAGTATCTATGGTTTCTATTAAATAAATTTATGAAGTACATGAGAAGTTCTAATTAGTAATTTCTTAGGAAATTCCCATAATTTTTTTGGGATCCAGATATTTTTTTTGTAATACCTAGGATCTTAATATAGCTGGTAAAAACTACATCCCCAGGAAATTGAGAATTTTATAGAATTATTTAATCACTAAATTATATATAGGTCATTTTTATATTTAAAATTAAATTTTTAAATTTTTAATTTTAATTTTTATTAACTGGATCTCAATTTGGAGATAAGATGCTAGAATTTATCATCGGGTGAATTTCTTCAATTTCTTTGAAATAATTTCTTTTTATGGTGAATATTAAAAAATACTTATTTTTTTCAAACGATTTTTAATGAAATATTTATTATATATCAATAACGTAGCAATTTAATAATTACTTATATCTTATAAATTTCTATCTTAGTATTAAAAAACTTATTTTACACTATTATGTTTAATTTGGAAACCCGTGTTTTACTTTTTAGAACCTAAGTTGTGTATTATTCTTATAAAAACAATTTTAGTTCTTTTCCTATAATTTTCTTTAATTATTTTTATGTTTTTGATTAGTGTTAAATTTATAAAAATAATATATTATCCACACTTAATTATTCTTTTTTAGATTAATTAAATAAAATTTTTTCTTTTAAAATCAAGTTTATTATAATAACATATTTAAAAAAATCAATTTCATTTCTCAGACTTATATTAAAAATAATTTTTATTAGACATATAAATTTAATCAAGTAAAATTCATACCATATCTTCTATAATCATAATAAATACTTTCTAAACATTTCAACATAATTTTTTGGTATAAAAATTGGTTAATATGGTAAAGATTTGTCACCAAAGTAGGCGTTAAATTGGTTAAAAGGGATGTTAAATTAATAGATATGGATTCATGTATTACATAAAATGTAAAAAATGATTTTTTGATTTTATTTTGATCATAAATTATCCAAAAATAAAAATTTCACTAAATTGGAGATAGTTTCATTATGAATTAAACATATAATACTTGAATTATATAGTATTTACAATAGAGACACACCTCTCAAATATTAAAGGTAGCCTCATATCCCTGCATACGCTATAAATATTATAAATTTATCTCATCCAATATCTAAAAAATAACTTATAACACTATAATATAGGACCTAGATGCTATGGTCCTAAAATATTACCTATTCAAGACGTTATTTATTTTTTATACGGGATTTTCTACTGACGTGGCATATGTTCTAACCATGATCTTTCAAGTATAATTCTATTTAAAGTTCTTATGATACATTTGAACCTGTCATAAAATATATAAATTAATATTTCCAATATATTCAAATGATTATATGTTAAATATACATCCATTTTCATTCCCAAAACCATCGAATGAAAAATGGAAATGTCACTTATACATTCATGGAGACTTCCACCACTATAATGTAATGTGATTAATTCTTCCTCACGTACTCATTGGGATGGTCATATAGATGGATTTAATGAAAATATTATATATATATTAGATAAATCATTTTTTTTTCAAGAATATGTTGTTTTCATATTTCATTCTCCACAATCTATTGGATAATAGAAATATCACTTAGGTGTGTGGGATGACTACTACCTACATAAAGTGATGAAATTATATTTTCATCACCACCTCACAACATGGTTATATAGATGTAAATAATAGTTATATATTATATTTATGAAATAAATAAGGTATTATAATGAAAAATAATTTTCTACCCTATCAACTTTTAATCCATTGAAATGTGAAAATGCCACTCATGCTTACACGCAGTTTACCACCTTCATGAATGATAAGTTTTATTTTACATTATTCCCTTTTATGGGTTGTTCTGAATGAGTATTTAATTTTTAATTATTATATATTAAATTATAAACATTTTAATGGGATGTAACCATGATCATTATGCAAGGACTAGAACATCCAAATAATAGAATTCACGATAAACAAATAGTTAACACCTATATAGCATATTTTAAGAAAGAAATATTATTAATTGGATAAAATATGTTATGAATAAATGATATCACAAATGATTAATCTAAATATTTATCAAATATATAATAATAATAAATATTTATTTTTGATATGATATTGAAAAATTTCTGATCAAGTAATCATGAAAGATAAGGCTTTATATCACAATCTCACATTCGGTTGGGATTGTTTAGGTTTCAATTTTCATAAGGAAGAAATTATATTCTATTTATTTTCTAAACCCCATATATTTTCTCTTAATGTAGTTATTTAAAGAGTTATTATGTATTCTTAAAATTTTACGACTTCTTGGTACTCAAGATGACTGAAAGAGTATTTATATGAATAATATACTGTGTTTCTATTTTTATTCAAATTGTTTCTCTTCCACATCCATATTATTTATTATTTCCATGTATATTATTTTATACATTTAAATTATTTTATATTCCTTATTTAGTAAACATAATATTCTGAAAGCCATTTTTAAAAAGAATCTATTGATTGTTTTCCTTACAATTCATATTTGTAAAATATGTAAAAGAGTGTTTTTTAATAAAAACCACATGAGAAAATTTTCCCTCTGTCAACAATACTATTCATTATGAACCATAATCTATAAATATATTTTTATTAATAAAATATTGTATCCCCATTGGCCATATAATTTTTTGTTTTATAAAAATTTTAAATGAAAATGAGATTTATTCTTGTTTACATGGACAAATTTCATTGTATTAATAATGTTGATTTTCATCCATATCCACATATTTTAAATATGAATATGATTCACTAGTGATTTTATTCTATTAAATTATAAGTTCTACATTTCAAATAATGATGTTTGTTGTCTAGTAAGTTATATTGGTTTTGTATTTTATTTCTAGTAATTTCCTTCTTATGATGGATACATTTTAATTAGTAATTAATGGCGAGCCTATTAGTATATATCCCATATATACATTAGTAGTTCCCATGAGAAAACAATATTTCAAATTTATCATAAACTATAGCAATTTTTCATTGATGACATGGTAGGAGCCAATAAGGGTAAGATTATATTTTCTATCATTAAAAATTATATCTTTACAGGAACATTTATTCTTATAAATGGGATTTTTTATTCTATTATATCATCCAAGAATGTATTACTCTTTCATGAAATCTATTTTATTGAACACATTATATTTTTTAATTTATTCAATATTATTCATTACTTGGTTATTCTATGATGGATTACACTGCATGGTTTCCCAAATTTTGTATCTAATCTCACCTGTTTACTTTTTTTATTATAAACAGGGTATTAAAAGTGAACATTTATTGAATTAGGGAATATAATTTAAGGAATAATAAAGCTATCATTTGAATATTATGAATTATTTCATCTTATCAAATGTAATGTTGTAATCATGTTTGTAGTAGGTCCGTTAAGAATACTTAACATTATGATCCCATGTATTGTGATCTATTATTTGTTACACTATATTTATACAATATTAATTGGATATAGGTTAAAAAGCTCAAATTTGTTTAAGTTGGTATCAAATTATGTTTTCATAATCCATGGTAACTAGATCTATAAGAACTTAAATAAACTAAATGAGTCTGTTATGATAAATCATTAGATGTTTAAGAAAATACTCTAAAAAATATCTAATTTATATTAATAATATTTTAATATTAAATATTCATGTTGTTATAATCCAATCTAGTATATGAATTTTTTCTAGAATGGAGTCTAACATAAATAACGAAAATAGTAGAAACAGCTGTATAAAATTTTGTTATTTCTCCAATGATAAATTCAATGATGTTGATGAGATTTTTATGTGTGTTGAGTGGATTATAACTATACGTGGTTAGTGTTCTTAGTTTATGACCCATAACAAGGATAGTATCGAGAACCTATTGATTCATATAATTATGGAACAATATTATAATGGTTCATGGGACAAAGACATCAATCCATAAATACCACTACTAATCGATCAGTATCTGAGAAATAGACCATGTAACTAGTATGAATTTTCTCTATTTACAAAGTAGTGAAATAAAGAAAGTTATCATTTTGGATTGTATTATAAATGGAGATGATTATTATGGGAGTTCGTTGATCAGAAAACACTAAGATTTTTTGGAGAGAGAGTGTGTAATTGAGGAATTTTAAGGAGATATTCCTAAAAAACAATTTCTTCTTAATTAATGATCAGATATGGAATAAAAATTTGAAAATATTATGTTGAATGAATTGTATAATATTTATGAATATAAAGATAACATTACATGGTTAGAAAAATATTTTTTTGATTATTTATATAAAACAAAAATTATGATTAATCCATTTTATTATGGTTTAAATAGTATATTTTTTATTTAATTAATATCTATAAAATTTTCATTATATGAGGATATAGAATCATGTTTTATCAAGGAATAGAAACAATTATTTATTTGTTTTGATTTCCAAGGAAATCATGAGATGAATAGGGTGTATGGATTATCCTTAAGAAAATATAGAAATTGAAATTAATGGAATGGTGGACATTCAAATATGTAATAATTTTTTTAAAGAAACACCATTTAAAATGCATGAATGGAATGCGATTTTTCTTCATTAGTAGAAGGAAACTCCATTAGGATCATTATCGTATGGGAAATAATGAAACTAATAATATCCATTTGCAAAACTATAAATATATGGGGAACTATTTAAATGAACCAAAGAACTATTAAGGGAATATACAATAGAATACACCTAGGTAGACAGGAAAATTTTATGTGATCACTATAGCTGAGGTCGAAGGCCCAAATGATAAGAAGTAGGTAAATTGAAAATAAAATTAATGGTAAATACTTCTTTATTTAGTTCTATATCTATAGAAACATTTATAAATTTAATTTCAAATGAGAGAATTATATAATCTAGAATCACATATATGAAAAATTTTAAATAAAGACACCTAATGGGATTCAAATTTCAATGATTACATATTGAGTAATCTATATTCGGATCCATTGATATTCCCTATTGTAACACGTGATTTCCATACCTATAATAATAATTTACATAATACACATAACATATTAGTTTAAAAAATATTATTAATGATTTTATTGCACATAGTTAGATGATACTATATAATATGGGGTAAGGGACACAATTGTTTATAAATGAGAGACTTCTTTATTTGAATCGTTTGCTGATCCACCACTATAAGTTACCCTTAATGAAATTTCTTTTAAGAGGATGAGAAAATAATATATATATATATATGATATAAATCTTAAAGAGAATGGATTACCTATTTTTCCAGAATACATTAATTTAGTTCACGAATAATTGTTAAGGCTTCCACCTTGGCATGAAATTATGTTTTTAATTGATTCCAACTATGATGAATGACATATATCTAAGAATATTAAATTAATGGAACAATTAAAATTGGTATTTATGAAAAGAAAACAATAGTTTTTATTCTATAAGTGATTTATATTACTTAATATCTCACCATGGGAAGACCTTTTCCAATTTTAAAAATAAATGGATGGGTCTTTGAGATTGTGCGCTCATTACAGAGTGATCATTTACCATACTATTATGTATAATAATATTTTGTCATGTATTGATGACTTGTTTGATTAAATGAATGATAATCATTATAATTATCACCAATTAAGAGTTCATGTTGCAAAATGACTTTAATTTTCAATATTATCTTATTTATTTCAAGTAATTTAATCTTGTCAATGATTTTTAGGATGAATTCTTAATGGCATTTCATTTTTGGGTGTTTTGGGTACTTTTTTGAGCTTTTCCAATTTAGTGTTTATAGTATGGGAGAAATTATGTGAATACCTGATAGAAAAATATTTTTTAGTTCATCTTATTCTTGTAAATTATAGTTCACTTATGTAATGAATAGTTATCCCTATATAGTGTGAGTACCAAAAGAAACTGTGTGGTTTCATGGGGTGTTTGGGAGCTGGCGCATAGCTTGCACATGGTTTGAGTAAACCATGGGGGCAAACTATGCATGGAGTGGTTATATTTCTAGTAGAGGGTGCACAGTTGGAACAGGGTTTGGTAAAAAATTCCAACCAACCTTATTACATTCCAATAATTCCTAAAATTTGAATTTCCAATTCTACACTCCTAGAAATAAAATAGCCATAAAAACTTCCCATACCCCTACTCAGTTTTAATATATAAGTTGTTAACCAAAACCTTTTGAAATTTTCTCCTCCTCCATTCTATTAACCTCATCCATTGATCCTTATTATGCATATTATTGTTTTGACATTATTTTTTATCTTTTCTCCTTCCTCTGATATTTCCCACATCTTTGTTGGGATTCGTTCCTTCTTGTTCAAAACCTAGGGTGAGGGTTTTCTTATGTGACATTTTTCATTTAATGATAGGGAATGTCTATGGTCTATTGGGATTAATAATGTGTATTTCTTAGGACACATCATCTCTGACTCGGGTGTGTTAGGGGATAAAGAGATGGTACATAATGTCTTGTTTGGGGTGCAACCCAAGAGAATTTCTGATGTTTAGATATTTCTAGGTTTGGCTATTTATTACTGGAGGTTCATTAGGGATTTATCCCATTTGGAAGCACAAATCTCATGCTTAACTAATAAGGGTGTTATTTTTGAGTGGTCTAAGGCGTGTAAAATTGCTTTGAAACAAATGAAGAAGAGGTTGACTACACCACCTATTCTAATCTCACATGAACCTGGTAGTAAGCACACTATGTTATATTATTTTCTAGTGTTTGACATGGGGTAGTGTTGATATAGGATTATTAGGTTGTGTCTTATGGGTCAATATATTTGAGACCACTTGAATTAAATTTCCCCACTCATGATCTTGATCTAGCTATTATAGTGTATTCCTTAATGTGTTGGAGGCATTACTTGTTAGGAGAATGATTCATTGTGTTTTATGGTCATAAAAGTTTTAATTACATGTTATTTTTGAGGTATTCAAATCATAAATAGTGAAGGTGGGATGAGTACCTACAATCCATTGAATTTGAGTTGGATTACACACCAGGAAATGGAATAGTGTTACAGATGCTCTGATCTAGAAGACACCGAATTATGTAGTTCATGAATCCAATCTCTAAATAGAAAATGAAGTCCTTTTTCGGAAAAATGTACCTAGAGGTGTAGGGTGGGCATCAAAAATGTCCATTTCCTCTTTAGATATTGATTTCATTCTTTCTAGATAGATCAAATAAAGCCAACTATGGGATCCATAATGATTGGGTATGATTGATATTCTTAAAGGTGGGGAGTCACCTTCTAGTTAGTCCTTGTATAGTGATAGAATCCTCTTCATTAGTGGTTTCATGGTAGTACTAGGGTGTTTTCATGAAGACTAGAAGTGTGAGTTCCATGTATCAAGGTGGGTAGTGAATATGGGCTCGACCAAGTTGTATCATGCTCTTCGTAGGCATGATTGGTGGCCAGGAATGAAGAATGATGTTGCAGGTTTCGTGGGGGTGATTCCTTACCTTTCAACAGGTGATGGCTGATCATTATCATCCAGATGGTCTTTTGTAGTTGTTTCCCAATTTGGAATGAAACTCGTATGATGTAACAATGGTCGTTGTTGTGGGAAATCCATGGATGCCTCAAAATAATTACGCAATATGGGTCATTGTGGATTGGTTGACTAATGTGTCTTATTTTATCCTGATCCATGAAACATACATAGATGATCAATTGGGTGGTTTTTATGTTTTTAAAATATTTCTATTGTATGGTGTAACAAGAACCATAATAATTTATTCTGATCCATGTATTACCTCATGCTTCTGGCAGGGATTGAATAAGGCACTTGGTAACCAGGTTTTGCTGAGTATGGATTATCACCCACATATGGATGGGAATTCTAAGAATATGATTCAATTATTGAAGGACATGTTAAGATCTTGTGTCCTTGATTTCAGTGGTTCATGGTAAAATTACATATCACTCATTGAGTTTTCATACAATAATAGTTTATATAATATGATTCAAATGGAACCTTTTGAGGCAATTTATGGGATACTGTGTTGATCTCTGTTGTTTTTGTTGGAGGTTGGGGAATCTTAGTGCTTAGGATTATGTATCGTACAAGAGATGTGGAAAAAAGTTTGTTTGATTCATATGATCTTGAAAACAACTCATAGAAAGAATAAATTATATTTTTAATAGTTTCATATACCTCTAGATTTTGTGGTGGGGGATAGTGTGTTTGATTAGGTGTTGCAAAGTTTGGTTAACCGTTGAATTCGTATGCAGGGCATGTTGGGCCCTAGGCATGTTGGGAAATTTGAGATCGTGGAGAGGATTAGAAAAGTTTCTTGCCAATTGGATCGTTCATAATGGTATATTTAGATGAATTATGTTTTTCATGTATCACAATTTCAGCAGTAGCATCCTGATCCATCTCATGTGATAAATGATGATGATGTTGATCATGAGCCTGACGCGTACTCTAAGAGCATCCAATTCATTTTGTGGATCATAGATAGAAGGTCTTGTGGGTGAAATTTTTTACCTTTATTTCATGTAATATGGTAGCATGGAATCTTCAAGGATGAAACATGGGAATGAGAGTCTGATATCTGGGACCATTAGCTTGATCTCTTTGTTTTGTATGCTTATTGATTATCGGGAAGTGCTGCTCGATGACGATTCATCCTATGGTGGGGAGGTTGTAAGATCTGGGATGTTTCTTAATGTGTGTTTTGTATATATATTTTTAGTTTATGTGCTTAATTATAGTAAAATAAGTGTGTCCCAATGTTCATGAGAAGGAGCATGGGTGCTCGATGTGTTTTGGACATGAAAATGGAGGAAAATGGGTTCTAGGGCATGTTTCACTATTTATGTATAGTTAGTAAAAAATGTGGGAATCATCCCAGGTAACTATGTAGCCATGGATAGAGTCTTTCCCATAGTTATCACATGGTTAAGAAAACCATGCCAAATTCCTAGGAAACATTGCGAAAGGATGAATTTTGGACAATAGCTCTCACATGGGTTAGACATGGATTGGAAACATGTGCAGGTGAACTGTGTAGCGCAGTAATGTTGAGAAATTTACAAAATATTGAATTCCATGATTTTAAAACCCAACTCGGGATTTTACACTTCCTTCCCACACGAAAACCTAGTGATGAGGATGATCTTCCATGATTTTACATGGGTGATAATCCCTCATTTCTTGGTTGTTTGGAGTGTTTTTGGTTGCGAATTGAATATTCGGGTAAGGCGAATCCCCCACATGCTTCTCTTTTTTGTATAGAGTTCACATTTCTTCTTTATCTCCTTCAAAAGCTTAGAAACCCTTATTTTCTATTGAGGTAAATGTTCAAGGCTTCAAAGGGGTATTGGATCTAGATCCAAGTCCTTGATTAGTTTTGTGTTCCGCAGTAAATCTAAGGTAGGTGGTCTATAATCTATGTCCCACATTTTCGTTTGAGATTTGTTCATGCTTGGGTGTATTTCTTTGTTACCCTTGTTATTATTTTCATCCTTTAATGATTTTAGGTGTGATGGATGTTTAAATGATTAATAGGAACCCTCAGGGTCCCCATGGGACACATGGAGGACAAATTTAACTTTTTAGGGCTACCCATGGGGTGTACTGATACTTTTCGGACATTGATGTTTTTTTAGTATAAGCAAGGTGTCCTTGTAAATATGTAGATCCCGGATCAGCATGTTGAAATGTTGAATGGGAGAGAGAATTAATTATTTCCATGTGCCTATTCATAATAATGACTTAAGGGATTTTTTGAAAGGTCGTAAAATTGATTAAAATTAGTTAATAGGGATTGGGACTTATGGATAATGATTTTTTTTAAAACCCTTAGAGGGTGGGTGTTCGTGAGATGTTGAAGCATGGGTTCGGGAATGGATTGTGAATTGATGAATATGGTTAATGGGATAAGAATTGGGAAATAAAATAGGGATAATGAGAGGTTTAGTGTAAAGTGGGATTGGAAATGGGCTTTGATATAACAATGGAATCCCATGTTAATTGTTGAGAATCCTGATTGTTATCATTATTGGTTGTATAGGTTTTGATATAGATTAATGTGGTGAAAGGTAAATAATCTTGTGAAAATGGCTTTGTGGTGGGATTAAGAACTAACACTCCTCCCACGTGTAGCATTCGAATGATTTTCTAACCAACCCATGAATGCACAGCATGGGAAGTCGGATTGATGCTATATACCCCCAATGGTTGTATTCAATGAAAATACCTTGATTATGGTTCCTAGGTTGGTGTGGTGATTATATTATATGCTCATCCCAAGTGAGATTGGGACTTAATTCGTTACCTTATGTGGAATGATAAATTCCATGAATTCCATGTGAATTAGGGAACTGTCTTACTCATGGATTACTTGTTAATGAATAACTAAATGATTAGATGATGTATACAATGAACCTGGAATAATAAACCAAAAAAAATAGTTAAATATAGAAAATTTAACAAGTGTCCAGCAAACATTTTTTCATTTACCTTATATTTATTTATACATGAATGAACTGTCAATTAGATTTGATATTTTTTGGACACCGTTGGTTGTGGCCGACTGAGTTGTACCCACACCCTTCTCAGGCCTCCATTGGGAACACGGGAACATTTTGTGCTTGCAGGTCAAGAGAAGGGCAAGGGACCTACGCATGGGAATTGAGTTAAACATGGGACTTCTGAGGATGAGGTTACTAACTTAGATTCGGGAACATTTTTGGGGTACTATTGTTGTATTTGTTTTGGGTTATGATCACTTTTCATTATAGTATAACATTACATGTTTATTATTCTTTGTGGTTGTACATAGTTAGGGAGATGATTCACTAGGAATGTTATTGGTTGTTTCTTATTTTTTTCAATTTTTATATTGTGATATGGATGTTTGTTAATCTGAAAAATATGTTATAGTCTCCCCACATGAATAATATATTCCCTAACTACTAGTCATCAACCTCTAGCTTATAGGGAGGCATGCTTGATGTCTTGTGAAGACATGACATGGGGAACTGCTTTAATGGTACCAAGTTGAGGACCTTACAACAAAGTTTTCCTCTACGTACATTAATGTTTTTTGAAAAATGGAATGGGTTACCTAATGTTAATGTTTAGTAACATTCAATAAACCATTTTAAATCCCTATAACTAGGCACCTCTTCATTGATTATTTTTTTTATAGGATCTCCAATTGAGATTTTCACTAAATTCATCACATTCTTGATATTTTTTACCATAAACTCATATTCGAATAAATTCATATCTTACATTTTATCTTTTAGATATTGTAGAAATATGTCTATATGATACATTTTACACTGCAAATTTTTCTACTTTTCATTTTCCATATTATTTTTCATTTTTTTTCTACCTATAAATCATGGAACCGAATAATTCTAATTTTGGATTCAAAGATATTACTCTTCTCAAATAATGTATCTATAGTTGTTAAATAAGAAGAAAACCATCTATGAAGTAAATTTCATGGTGTCAACATTTTTCATTGAATATTTTATGAAGATGAATTTCTTTTAGTTTCGGTGGAAAAAATTGGATTTATGAAAGCATGATGGTCTATGTCACAAAATTAAAAATTATTGTACATATTCAAAAATTTTCATAATTTTTGAAGGTCCTATGATAGAGAAAATAAATTTATAATTTCTATGAAATAGTTTTTCCATTTTTATATGATCATTTTTACATATTACACTATCAACCCAAAGCACCTGGTTTTTTTCATTTATCTTTTAAAGAAAAATTAGCTATTTAAGAATATATTTTCACAAATATATACTCATATACATACATTAATCATGTCGAAATATTTCAAATTATTATAATTCTATATTAATTGTTAGGAATAGTTTTAGTTCATATCATACAATATAAGAAAATTTGTAAAAACATCAGAAGCATTTTAAATTATGATAAATTTTAGTTAAATTTTTCCACTGATTAATTAAACTCTCATGATTATATTGTTTGTCAAAATTCATTGATAAAAGATTCTTTTAGGTGACATAATAAACTTAGTAAAATAATATTAAATAATGTAGAACTATAATTGAAATACACCACTTGATTACATATATATTATATATGCATGCCTAACTTTAGTATCATGTGCTTCATCAAAGGTGTTTAATAATTTTTTTCAATTAATTTTTTATATGTAAAATTGGTTTTTATTTTATGCCACTTGATATTTGTTTTGATGTAGTAGAAATTTATTCATGTATGTTGCATTTCATTTTTCACATTATCAATTATACTTATCCCGAATTACAAAAAAATATCCATGTAAATCTTATAATAAGTAGAAATTTCGTAGTCCTATGATTTATATCTCACATGGAATATGTTATAATATTAATTTCCTCATATGTGGCTTCAATAAAAGATCATCACAGTGGGTTTGACCAATGGTATGATAACATGTTCTTATATATGTGAGTATGTATTTTGTTATGATATAATTTTATACATAATTACAACATTTAGATGTGTGGTTTATGCTAAGAAAATGATTTCCCATTCTACATATGTTGTTTCATTTTATATGAGATTTTTAATCATAAAAGTTTTATAGAAAATTTTTCAAATTTCATGGAGTATGAATTAACTACTGCATTTAAATGTTTTTATACAATTTATGTATTCATATTCTATATGAAATTAAAATTTAATGTAATGTTATTTTAATTCACTTTCAATTTAAATGCAATTATAATACACTTTATGTGTCTCTCATCATCATGATGTTGGAATTAAGTATGTTATTGGATATAATTAAACTACTTTAAAAAATTTCATTGATTTCGAAAATAGGATTATTGTTGAATGATACCTACTAAAATAAATTGAGATATGTAGTTTAATTTGATGAATTTCATAGTTTTTAGTGATTTTAAATGTCTTACAGGTTTGTTATTGAAAATTTCAACCATCCACATACAATTATTTTTCTCTCTCCATTTTCATTTTCATTGATTTCATGAATAGTTTTGTTTGGGAATGATATCCAACAACAATTAAAATATGTAAGCTCTATAATCCCATAAATTATATAGTTTTTGATATATGTTAACGGTCTTACATGTATGTTTTCTGTAACACCCCGAGCTTCCACGATATGCCTCTCTTTCAATAATGCAATAGCTTGCATTGTACGCAAGTTCGAGTTCTAAAACACCGCGACTAATCAAAGTAGCCGTTATGAATAGTAATAACCACCTTTTAAATTTCTAGAAATTTTATATTTCAAAATGGACTTCATTTTTGTATTCGTAATATCGAAATTAGCCTATGTTGAATTTTTGGTATTTTTCTGAGAACTTCTAATTTTTTATGAATAGTGAAAATTACTTAAAAACAACTTTTTAAATAAAAATAATTTATAGTGATAAATTATACTATTTAGTGGATTTGAAGTATAATTAGAATATATTTTTACCATTTTATCCAATGGTGGTCATTAGAATTAATTTAACATTGAAATTGGACGTAAACAATTGCCAATCTTTTGATATAAATTGTTTCTTAAAAACACGCTATTTGTTGTGACAAAGGGAATTAATTATAAAATTAATTAATGCAACTTATATGTTTGGAATTTTGTAAAATATACATCATTTTTGATTTCGGAATATCAATTATAGCTTAGGGTGAAATTTTGGCATTGTTCTGAAAAACTTCAATTTTTGATTAATAGTGAAACCACTAAGTGGTAGTTAAATAACTGATTTTTCGTTTAAATGAAATATTACCACTTCAGTGATTTGATTTTCAAAAATCCGACATACATGGTTGTCATTAAGAAGTAAAATGTGGTTCAATGAGATTAAAATAATTTTTTGTTGAATAGTAACTTTTAAGTTCTTAATCGCGATTAGAGGTAATTAGTGTAGTTTAAGGTACAAATAATGTTATAATAATATGAGATGAGCATGAAACTTGTCCTACTCCTATTGGATGAGTCATGGCCGACCAAGACAACCCATGGGTCAACTTGGGGACCCCATGGAGCCACTTTAGTTGGAAAATGACATTAATATATATTTATTTAATGTTAAAATTAAATTGACACAAACATGAGTTGTTTTACTAAAACAGTTTTTAAGTGGGGTTAAACAAGTCCAAATTTTGATTATAAATATTAATTAGAAAGCTACAAAGATTTCCTACATCATAGTAGTTTTTTTTTATAATTTTTAGACATTAAATAAATTAAATTATTTATGACATCATGATGATGCAGCGATGACCTCATTATTTAACGATTTAAATAAAATGGAAAGATAATGTAAAATCTAAAGCGTAAACGTGTCAAAAACCTATTAGATGAGTAGATTTCGAACCCTTATCATCTTATCCTCGAATGATATAAGTGTGGGACCTCTAAAATCCGAAACTCATTTTATAATAATGTGACTTTTCTTTACTTTCCAAGAGTACCCCTCCTCTCCACTTATAAAAGGCCCCCACCTCTCCCACCTCATTTACACTTTCAAGCCATTTGGCTCGGCCAACCTCTGCCCAAATACTCTCCCAAAATCCCTCTATTACTCCTAGAAGCCTCACTTTGGGACGAACTCTTCCCAAGGAAGCCTTTGGCTCAAATCAAAAAGAGTTACCCGATTTTGAGGTAATGTCTTCTCTAATGTTGTTTTGTTTTATTTTTCTTATCCAGCCCCCTAAACTCTTTTTATTAATTTCTTTTGTAACAACACCAGTATCCTCAGTATACTATGATGTTTTTATAAGAAGGATTCGAGCTACACTTACACACACCTACATCTAATGGTTAAAGAACATACGGTTTCTGTGGATGGAGAATTTCTGCCTCACGAAACGATGATTGTTCAACACTCATATAACACCTTAAAAGGTGGCCATTAAGCTGTCACTATTTTTATATATGATATATAATATGTTTATGTTTTACTTATGCTTCTGTATTTCTCATTTATGGCATACATTATGATTTCCATTATGGGTAAACGCGATAATTTCATTTTAGGAAGTGCGGACTACCGCCCCCTCAAAGTGATTGAATCGTTAATGCCATATGTGGGATGTATAAAGGATGGAGTAAATGATATTATATGATATATTATACTGGAATTATATTATATATTTATATCATTATGATTTCATTCCATTAAATACGAAATAGAAATGAAAGTAGCGTTCATGCGTACGTACGGCTTACCGTCTCCATGAACGGTGCATTTCATTTCTTACCTCTAAATGTTACGTAATATTATGAATGAATGTATATACTGGATATATATGATATATATGATAACTACATCAGGAATATAATTCGGGATAGAATAGATATTTCACCCCATGAACAACTTGTAATTATAAGAAGTTTATTATTGACTCAAGTACCAAAGATCGACAAAACGACCGTTATAAACATAAATAATTACATAATGTTCATAACATTGTAATAAGTGATATAAAAAGGATAATGAAATAGAAAATGGTTCTTAATAAGTTAGATATTAACTCTAGTTTATTATTCAGGAGGTTAAAGAACGGTTGAGTCAAGTCGGACACGAGGTAAGGGAATTTCTTAACCCAACTTCCATTTTTTGGGTTAATCTCCTACTTTCAAATTATGTCATGATATTATTATTTCTTATTTTGTATTCTTTATGTGTACCTATAGTGAATACACATAATAGATCTATTTTATTTTAAAAATGATCTTTTTATGTACTTCGTCTCAATCTCCTTTCATTGAGGCATATTTGGTTTTATACACAAATTTCTTTTATACGGTGTATAAACCCCTTTTGACTTTTACGTTTATTCAAAAGGAATCTTTTTTATACGAAGCATTTACTAAAAGACAAAAGGGAATGTTTTTGTCATACGTATGCGGCGACAACGACTTCTCCTCCGCCGTGACCACTATTTGAGTTTCGGCTTCCTCTACAAGCCATACCCTTTTTTTTAATGAAAAATAAATACCATGTTACACTTTTCTTTTATTTTGGTATTGAAAATGGTTTTGAAAGCGTTTTTATTATATCAATATGTTGTATTGATATCTTGTGATTGAAATGTGGAAATGTTATGTTTCCTTTATGCATTTTTTATGTGATACGATTATGTTATGGTTTATGAGATGTTTAAACCTGTTCATATGAGGAATGTATTGGACTTAATAAGTGACGGGTGGAGCCCGCTATAGCTCGTCGATGTATCGGTAGGTCTCATGAGACAACTAGACGTGGAATTGGCTGAGGCCCTTTCCCAATTTTATTTATGGTTTTGTCTGAGGCCTTGACAAAATGTTTCAGAATGTCCGGCATTATACATTCCCTCATTATGAAAGTGGTTATTGTTATTGCATGTGATTATTCGTCTAGTAGAATATCCATGTGAGTAAGTGATGGCATTATTTTATTTTACTTTTGCCATATTATGCTGAAGTTCAAGTTCAATAAGGCTTTCGTTTTAGTTATACATTGCCTTAAATGCTTCTGTTTTCTTATAAAAGCTTCCGCAATATTGTTATCCTTACTGAGCATCTGAGCTCACCCCTTTCAATGTTTTAATATTTTATAGGATGTGAAGAAGTATTTTATGAATGACCTGCAGGGATTGTGAGAAGAGGATATGAGGGTGGACTATGGAGACTTTGTTATTGTAGTTTTTCACTTTATGATGTAATGTAACGTTTACGAATGTATCTAGTGTTTCCAAGGCTACTAAACTAATCGGTCTTTCGAGACTTGATCTTTTGTGATCATGCCAATGTTACGAAGTAATGCACCGACTGTGGGTAGCTGGGGTCGGGGCGTTACAGTTGGTATCAGAGGCAGTTTAGTACTAACCTTGGAAGCTAGATTTAGATAAACTCTGATTAGAGCACATAGCCCAAAGATAGACGTTGAGGATTAGTATAGAAGACTTCCTAGAATTTTGTTATTGTAGAGATTTTGTGAGTTTTCTGAGAAATACATCTCTGTCTGGATACGAGCAGGTAGAGGCGGCTCTGGCACAGATGTACCTAGGGGTAAAACCCGAAAACACCGCTTTGAGCTAGACTCGAACGGGAGCTGGTGCACGACAACGGGCCTTGCTGCACTCTTGGTTACGACACTCCCGGGGGATATGCTTAGGATAATTCTCATTTTCTTTACAAACCACTATGAAGGGTTATGAGTATATACTTTCTAAAAGAAAACTTTTTTTTATGATTATGGATTATATCCATAAATAGTTCAATTATTGTTAAGTGTTTTACAAGTATGGAATTATGTATTTTGATTCATAAACTAACCTAGTTTATGCCATTGTATAGAAATGGCGCCCAGTAGAAGGAATGTGAACTCCAGCAATACGTATGATTCAAAGAGTAAGAAGGATCGTATCTTTCACGGTATTAAGCCAACATTTCGAAGGGAAATAGTCTCCCATGTGTTCTCAACATATGAAGAAATAGTATCATGTGTTAATAAGATAAGTAAAGAATTCTCTGAGTCATATGGCTTTGAAGCGAAGCAAGAGACGAAAGGGATGGAAGAGAGAATGATGGATAAAGGGATGAGGGGAAAGAAGAATTTTCCAATATGTGGTAATTGTGGGAAGAAACATCATGGAACTTGCCTAAAGGGAATGGGAGTTTGTTATAAGTGTAGAGAAAAAGGACACAAAGTGCGTGAATGCAAGGGTAAGAAAATGGTTTCAAATGTACAATGCTTCTTCTGCAATGATTGGGGACACTACGCAAACCAATGTCCAAGTAATCAGAGTATGCCCCAAATGATGTTATTGGATAATAATCAAGTTATGATACTACCACAGATGAGGAGTAATTATTAGAGTTCTTATGTTGTTATTGAAGAATTTTGTAATTTGAGTGTTGTATCAATTATGTACTGGTTATAATAATTATGGAGTATATAAGGATTGTACTGCAGTACTATTTCATCAAGGACTTGAGATTGTGTGGAACCAAGAAATGTGACTCCACAGTAGGTTAAATTTTTGGAAAATATATGGTTGAGAGAAAGATAAACCATAATATGGTTCTGATATTGAGAAAGTGATTTCGGAATAAGATGTGATTGATTTGGATAAATTATATTGGATATTCATAACTTCCTTGAAACTGATTGATGATTTGTAAACATTTTTGGATAGAAGGAGTATATCTAGTATTCTATAAGGAATAAGGGATCATGGTAATTCAGTATGTTTAAAAAGAATACATGATGAAGGTTTTCACATATTGTTACGTGGAAAAAAGGACCTTCATTATGTTTATCTTCCTTATAAAATTTGGACTGTGAGTTGGACAGAGGTATTTTGGATAACTATAATGGTTGGAGTGGATTAAGTTGATCTTTGGATAGTATTGTTTAAGGTTAAAAAATTTATGAAGATTATTTTTGGAATATTATGATACTATTGTTTTAGGAAAAGGACAACCTGCAGGGTGGGGCATAACCCGTCGCGTCAGACAAAGCTGCAGGAATCGAACCCACAATCATAGTGTGACAGGCCTTTATTTCCTACCACTAGCCTACAGGAAGTCCCTGGTTATTAGAAAATAATTTTACTAATCTAAATTGTATGTGTTAATATTTGGAACCTTATACAATTAGGAAAAGTATAATATTTTTGGGTTCTATTATCTTTTTGAGTGAAAGGTGAGTTGAAGGTTGAAACTCTAATTGTCAGGCATAAATATATATATACCTATCTGTTATTCAATGAATAAATTAATTCTTAAACTTTAGTAAAGGGATATTAAAACAGAAAAATGCGTTATCCTAATACCTTATGTCTTGTTGAACTGATGGTATTTTAAATCAACATAGATTGAAGGCTTTGAGGCCCTCAATTTGACAGTTGATTATGATTGATGACCTCAATCACTCCCTACGAATATTTACGTTTTTCCTCCAATTATATGTCTCTAATTGCCACCAATGTTCTCCTAATCAAGATCATAATTGGGTGGTGAATTTTTCATTTCCCTTTCCCTCTTATTAAGGCTAAATTTTATTAACCTTATTTCCGATGTGGGTTTTCCACAAAGGAATTTCTATTTTCAACCTTTTATTTTCAAAGAAAAATATCAAATTGCGAGGACTCAATTTATTGAAGGAGGGGAGAATGTAACACCCCGAGCTTCCACGATATGCCTCTCTTTCAATAATGCAATAGCTTGCATTGTACGCAAGTTCGAGTTCTAAAACACCGCGACTAATCAAAGTAGCCGTTATGAATAGTAATAACGACCTTTTAAAATTATAGAAATTTTATATTTCAAAATGGACTTCATTTTTGTATTCGTAATATCGAAATTAGCCTATGTTGAATTTTTGGTATTTTTCTGAGAACTTCTAATTTTTTATGAATAGTGAAAATTACTTAAAAACAACTTTTTTAATAAAAATAATTTATAGTGATAAATTATACTATTTAGTGGTTTTTAAGTATAATTAGAATATATTTTTACCATTTTATCCAATTGTGGTCATTAGAATTAATTTAACATTGAAATTGGACGTAAACAATTGCCAATCTTTTGATATAAATTGTTTCTTAAAAACACGCTATTTGTTGTGACAGCGGGAATTAATTATAAAATTAATTAATGCAACTTATATTTTTGGAATTTTGTAAATTAGACATCATTTTTGAAATCGGAATATCAATTATAGCTTAGGGTGAAATTTTGGCATTGTTCTGAAAAACTTCAATTTTTGATGAATAGTGAAACCACTAAGTGGTAGTTAAATAACTGATTTTTCGTTTAAATGAAATATTACCACTTCTGTGATTTGATTTTCAAAAATCCGACATACATGGTTTTCATTAAGAAGTAAAATGTGGTTCATTGAGATTAAAATAATTTTTTGGTGAATAGTAACTTTTAAGTTCTTAATCGCGATTAGAGGTAATTAGTGTAGTTTAAGGTAAAAATAATGTTATAATAATATGAGATGAGCATGACACTTGTCCTACTCCTATTGGATGAGTCATGGCCGACCAAGACAACCCATGGGTCAACTTGGGGACCCCATGGAGCCACTATAGTTGGAAAATGACATTAATATATATTTATTTAATGTTAAAATTAAATTGACACAAACATGAGTTGTTTTACTAAAACAGTTTTTAAGTGGGGTTAAACAAGTCCAAATTTTGATTATAAATATTAATTAGAAAGATACAAAGATTTCCTACATCATAGTAGTTTTTTTATAATTTTTATACATTAAATAAATTAAATTATTTATGACATCATGATGAAGCAGCGATGACCTCATTATTTAACGATTTAAATAAAATGGAAAGATAATGTAAAATCGAAAGCGTAAACTTGTCAAAAACCTATTGGATGAGTAGATTTCTAACCCTTATCATCTTATCCTCGAATTATATAATTGTGGGACCTCTAAAATCCGAAACTCATTTTATAATAAAGTGACTTTTCTTTACTTTCCAAGAGTACCCCTCCTCTCCACTTATAAAAGGCCCCCACCTCTCCCACCTCATTTACACTTTCAAGCCATTTGTCTCGGCCAACCTCTGCCCAAATACTCTCCCAACATCCCTCTATTACTCCTAGAAGCCTCACTTTGGGAAGAACGCTTCCCAAGGAAGCCTTTGGCTCAAATCAAAAAGAGTTACCCGATTTTGAGGTAATGTCTTCTCTAATGTTGTTTTGTTTTATTTTTCTTCTCCAACCCCCTAAACTCTTTTTATTAATTTCTTTTGTAACAACACCAGTATCCTCAATATACTAGGATGTTGTTATAAGAAGGATTCGAGCTACACTTACACACACCTACATCTAATGGTTAAAGAACTTACGGTTTCTGTGGATGGAGAATTTCTGCCTCACGAAATGATGACTGTTCAACACTCATATAACACCTTCAAAGGTGGCCATTAAGCTGTCACTATTTTTATATATGATATATAATATGTTTATGTTTTACTTATGCTTCTGTATTTCTCATTTATGGCATACATCATGATTTCCATTATGGGTAAACGCGATAATTTCATTTTAGGAAGTGCGGACTACCGCCCCCTCAAAGTGATGTGAATCGTTAATGCCATATGTGGGATGTATAAAGGATGGAGTAAATGATATTATATGATATATTATACTGGAATTATATTATATATTTATATCATTATGATTCCATTCCATTAAATACGAAATAGAAATGAAAGTAGCGTTCATGCGTACCTACGGCTTACCGTCTCCATGAACGGTGCATTTCATTTCTTACCTCTAAATCTTAGGTAATATTATGAATGAATGTATATACTGGATATATATGATATATATGATAACTAAATCAGGAATATAATTCGGGATAGAATGGATATTTCACCACATGAACAACTTGTAATTATAAGAAGTTTATTATTGACTCAAGTACCAAAGATCGACAACACGACCGTTATTAACATAAATAATTACATAATGTTCATAACATTGTAATAAGTGATATAAAAAGGATAATGAAATTGAAAATGGTTCTTAATAAGGTAGATATTAACTCTAGTTTATTATTCAGGAGGTTAAAGAACGGTTGAGTCAAGTCGGACACGAGGTAAGGGAATTTCTTAACCCAACTTCCATTATTTGGGTTAATCTCCTACTTTCAAATTATGTCATGATATTATTATTTCTTATTTTGTATTCTTTATGTGTACCTATAGTGAATACACATAATAGATCTATTTTATTTTAAAAATTATCTTTTTAAGTACTTCGTCTCAATCTCCTTTCATTGAGGCATATTTGGTTTTATACACAAATTTCTTTTATACGGTGTATAAACCCCTTTTGACTTTTACGTTTATTCAAAAGGAATCTTTTTTATACGAAGCATTTACTAAACGACAAAAGGGAATGTTTTTGTCGTACGTATGCGGCGACAACGACTTCTCCTCCGCCGTGACCACTATTTGAGTTTCGGCTTCCTCTACAAGCCATACCCTTTTTTTTAATGAAAAATAAATACCATGTTACACTTTTCTTTTATTTTGGTATTGAAAATGGTTTTGAAAGAGTTTTTATTATATCAATATATTGTATTGATATCTTGTGATTGAAATGTGGAAATTTTATGTTTCCTTTATGCATGTTTTATGTGATACGATTATGTTATGGTTTATGAGATGTGTAAACCTGTTCATATGAGGAATGTATTGGACTTAATAAGTGACGGGTGGAGCCCGCTATAGCTCCTCGATGCATCGGTAGGTCTCATGAGACAACTAGACGTGGAATTGGCCAAGGCCCTTTCCCAATTTGATTTATGGTTTTGGTCGAGGCCTTAATCATTTTAGACGTCTTGGCCGAGGCCTTGACAAAATGTTTCAGAATGTCCGGCATTATACATTCCCTCATTATGAAAGTGGTTATTGTTATTGCATGTGATTATTCGTCTAGTAGAATATCCATGTGAGTAAGTAATGGCATTATTTTATTTTACTTTTTCCATATTATTCGGAAGTTCAAGTTCAATAAGGCTTTCGTTTTAGTTATACATTGCCTTAAATGCTTATGTTTTCTTATAAAAGCTTCCGCAATATTGTTATCCTTACTGAGCATCTGAGCTCACCCCTTTCAATGTTTTAATATTTTCCAGGATGTGAAGAAGTATTTTATGAATGACCTCCAGGGATTGTGAGAAGAGGATATGAGGGTGGACTATGGAGACTTTGTTATTGTAGTTTTTCACTTTATGATGTAATGTAACGTTTACGAATGTATCTAGTGTTTCCAAGGCTACTAAACTAATCGGTCTTTCGAGACTTGATCTTTTGTGATCATGCCAATGTTACGAAGTAATGCACCGACTCTGGGTAGCTGGGGTCGGGGCGTTACATTTTCTATGAATCCTTACTTCTTCATATCATTTTATTTAATTTCTCTCTCCCTTATAATTTGGAGTTTTAGTCTTCAATTTGATAACTCTATTTCGATTATTTGATGAAAATTATATCCCTTTCAACATATTAAATATATTTTCAATTTATATTCTTCTTATTTAAATTATTTTACACATTTATAGATATGATTGTAGTATTCATTACCTAATGATCTATAACAATGCTATTATTTCAATTGTTATTTTCATATTACTTTATTTTTTAATCCATTAATCAATGTGTTTTAGATTTATTTTTTTTATAATTACAATGTGAACTCAGATAAAATACTCTTCTTTAAAAATATACAATTAAATTTCAATTTAATAATATTATATAAAAATATACATTTCTCCCCCATTTTAATAAAATCAATGGTTGATAAATTAGTTAAGAAAACATCAATATAAATCGGTATGCATATTTGTAATAAAAATTTATATATATTTTATTATTTTTTCATTTAGGTGAAATTCCAATTCATCATAGATGGTAAAAAAATAATCGACTTCCTGGATCAATTGGGCTCACAGTCTATAACAACATGTTTCACCATCTTCTAAAAGAACATTTTCAAGTAGATAGTTTATAAATACTATTCTCATTAAGGTTTTCTGGTTTTCAAATATTTAATTATAATGTAATTTATTATTAAACCTAAAAGATAAAAACTTATTTTATTAATTATATATTCAACCCATAAATTCATCAACATTTGTTTTCATTTTAATTGAGTAATTTCTTAGTAAGAATTACATTCATGCACTAAAATTAATTATGAAAACCAAACACATATGATATTCAGTTAATGTTTTTTTCATCCTGTATTCCCTTGAAATTTATTCATTAAAATCATTACAATGATGTTATAAATGACTTCAATTAAAAATGCATTATGCAAGGAAGTTAAGAAACAAATGATTGTACAAATGAAAAGTAAAGTCTCATTTTTCATAGGTTTGACCTCAAAACCATTCTATATTAAAATAAATGATTTAAAATTTCATTATCATAAAATATCCGTGTTTTAAATATATAAAAATACTAATGTAGTTTTCATAATTTATTTCTAGTTCTCCTACCCACCAATTTGTGACCAAAATTGAAATCCTAAAAGATAATGACTTCAAGTTAAACTAAAAAGAAATTAAAGATAGGTTCAGGAAAACCACATCATGCTTTCCATTTTGAGAAATTCTAATTAATGGTTGGTGACATTCTTATTAGGTTACTGCTATAATTTTCTCTTCTTTTCATTATAATAATATATACGCACAGATTAATTGTAACACCCCAAGCTTTCATAGTACGTTTGTTCTTCAAAATAATTCCATAAGTTACACTAGACACAACATCGAGTTCAAGTGCACCACAACTTACCAAAATAGCCATTCAAAAGCAGTTATGAATAGTATTGACAGAATTTTAAACTTTACATAACCCTTATAATTTTAAAATCCATATTATGAGTGTCTTGGTCAAAATAAAAGGACAAATTCATTTTTTTCACAAAAAAGAAGTATCTTTTAAAAAATGAAATTTTACTTCCTTTTAATGGAGAACCTTTTTTAAATACAATATTTGAAACTTTTATATATTAAATTTGAAAAAATAAACTTCTTCTTTGTGATTGGGACATGAATTTAGTTTCAACAAATTGTTTGTCTTTTTTTGAAAAATTTTTATTTAGGTGAATAGTCAAAAATAATATATTTTAACAGAAAAATCATTCTTAATAAAAATACGTTATAGTGTTCAACTATATATATGAATGGTTTGGATGTATAATTTGATTATATTTTTACCATTTAAAACAATGTTGGTTCTTGTACGTAACTTCACTTTGAAATTGGACATAAACGAAAGTCAAGCTTTTGTTAGTTATTATTTCATAAAAATACGATTTTTGGTTTTGACAACGGGAATTAATTTTAAACTAATAAATGCAATTTCAATGTTCTTAATATGGTAAAAAAGACTTCATTTTTGAAATCAGAATATCAAAATTGTCTTAGGGTGAATCTTTGGAATGTTTCTGAAAACATTTAATTTTTGATGAATAGTGAATAACGATGAGTTATAGTTTAAAACCAAATTTTTATTTAAATAACTATTTATTTTATTTAAATTTTTTTCAGTAAAAATAGATATATAATACCTATATATGTTCAATGTATTTAATTGGAGTCAGTTTATAATAATTTTAGATATACAAAAATTTTATTGAACTTTTCACCGTCTTTTACCCACCTCCTGGGATATTTTTCTTATTCACATAAGACATAATTTTATCACTTCTATGAATGGAATTTAAAAAATCTGAGAGAAAAGGTTGATATCAGTAAGTAAAATGTGGTTCAATAAGATGAAAATAATTTTTGGTGAAGTGTAACTTTTTACTTTTATTTACCACGGTTAAAAGTAAATAGGGTAATTAATGGTAAAAATGATATTATTATTACCCTAACACATGTCCTAATTCTATTGGATAAGTATAATTCAACCAAAAACAACCTTAGGAAAAAAATATGATCCTCTTTGGTCCATGTGATTAGATAAGGACATTTATTATTATTTAATTCAAAGATGAGTTAAAAGAGTTAAAATAAACATTTAATTACTACAAAATTTTTAATATAGGGTTAAACATTTGATAAATTAAACAATAAATATTAATTATAAATATAGAGAGATTTCCTAAATAATGATTTTTTATTTATATTTTTTAGACATTGAATAATTTTATTTATTAATGACACAATGTTGATGCAATAATTACCTAATTAATGAAATATTAAACTAATTGATACTACAAATATCCAAATAAATGTAATTTTAGACTTTTCAGGAATTTCACTAATTATATATGTTAATATGACATATTTGGGTTGGTTAGATGAATTTTTTTCGATGTAGTAATGCTGTTTTAAATTTAGAAAAAATACAATACCAAATAGTTTCAAAATTGACATAAAAGAGTTTTTAAAACAAATATTATATTATTAATTGATAGTCTATTCATAAAAATATAATCTTCAGACAAAAGACTTATATAATGATAATTGTATCATTAATGAACCACTTGGGATCGATTTGAAGTATATATTATGTTTATTATCCATATAATATAAAAATATAATGATGCATATTAAATGTCAAACTATTTAACTAAGAGTTAAATCAAAACGATAAGGTTAATATAGTAACCCAAACCTGTCTAAAAACTATTGGTTGAGTTTTTTTCAACCCATACCCACCTTATACTTTATGAAATCCATTTCGGATCCATTAGAAACCGAAATTTATTTTATTATAAAATAATATTTCTAGTTTTTTCTAAGGTGCCCCTCACCCCTCTTATAAAAGAGCACTCCCCCTTCCCTAAAATTTACAGCTTTAAAGACTTTTGGATAAGACAAACTCTTCACAAATACCCTCTCAACTATCATATATTTATTCTAAAGGCCCTACATTTGTCAGAAAGCCAACCTATGGAGCCCTTCTGATCATATAAAAAGTAAGAACCCGAAGAAGAGGTAAATATCTCAACACCTCTTTCAAGTTCCTTTCTTCTTCCACTTCCTCTTTCTTTTTTGTTTCCATTATAAAATAACAAGTCCAATAACTTCTATATAATATGATGTGATTATGAATATGGTACAACCATATTCATTATTCTATCCATCCTTTTAATGAGATGTCACCATACGTGCATACGTACGGCGTACCGTCTCCACGTCGTGGTGTAATTGTTATTCAATAAATTATTATTTGGATGGGTATAATAATGATGTTTAATTGATTTAAATAATAAATATAACATGATAATTATTCATCATATAGGATATACCATACAATTATATATTATTTTAATATAAGAAGAATGATATTGTCGCTTGTGCGTACGTACGGATTACAGTCTCCACGAACGCGATGAGATTCATTCCCCATCATATCCATTCCAGACTAAATTTTATGTGATGATTAAAAATAATGTTTATAGACATGATATCATTATGGATATGAATAATATACATCCCATACATAAAACATATCACTCACATAACAAAGAATATAAAGGAAAACGAATCTGTTAACACCCGAAACGACGATAATACTAAGATATTATTTACAAAGCAATGATAAAAGATCATATATGATATTATATTAATGTATATGATTATTGTATAAGGTAATAACAATTATTTCACCATTATAAATAATTTTAACCTACCCTCGACCAAGGAAATAGTACAATGTAAGGGGTTTCTTATCTCACTTTTAATTCCGTGATATTTCCATTGTTCACCACTTATTTGTTACATATGCTGTGTGTACTGCCCATGATTGTATTCATTGTGTAATAAACATTAATTTATTGATATTTACATCATCATTGTATGAAACATCTTTCATGGGATGTATGTTTCATAACTTACCAAACTGGTAAGGGAATTACAAATTTCAATTTCTACTCATTCGGCTTTACACATACTCCATTGATAATTTTACTCCAAGATTTTGTGTGGAATCACAATTCATTTTCTTATGTCATAATTACAACTCCTATTTCTATGGATATAATTTTGATACACATAATCACTCCGTTGATAAATTCTTAAGTCATCGATATGAACTTGATAAGAGTAATTTTACCTCAATCTCCATTTGATGAGTTAAATATCCAATTCAATGTTGTCGTTTTTACTAGAATATGTGTGAATTACCTATGATTGATTTACACTGAATATCCAATCATATTGAGTGTATTTATATTTTTCACAAATAATTATGTATTTGATTTATCCTTAACCTATTGATATTGTCTTTATAATATATTTCATCTCAATTTACATTCCATTAAGAATTCTTTGTTGTTATACATCAAATCACTTATATATGGTGTATATAATGTACTTTGACATAGTCTATCATGAATCCATTTATTCTCATGATATTACAAAGTTTTATTACATCAATTATTTGTATTCAAGTGTCTCTCTTTTGGTTAGGAACTCTAACTAAAAATTTCATTTTAAAATGTTTTAATGTTTTTTATTCTAAATAAATATCATTAATGTCAATGTTTTAAAAATGGTTTTTAGGATTTATTTATATGGACATTAAATTTTTAAAATTAAAATTCCTTTAAAAAGTTTCAAAGTGGAATGGGACACTTTGATTAAAAAATCTATTTTAAATGGCTTCTTGATAAATAGTGATACTTTTAAACGTTTTCCAGAAAAGGGGTATATTTCTCTCAAATAGTGTTGAAGATTATTTTCATCTATGACAATATCATTCATTATTCTCTATTGAGGTTGATATATTATCATACAATATTCCATATTGTATTTAATCAGTTATGTTTGATTGTGGATGGGCTATTTTTATACCATTCATGGTTTTTGGTTAAAATATTGACATTTTGTAAGCTATTTTTAATATGAATGTTTAGATTATGCTTCAACCCTTTCATATGAGGAATACATTGGACATAGTAAGTGACAAGTTGACCCCACTATAGATTCTTGATGCATCGGTAGGTCTCATGAGACAAACTAGTGTCTTGGCACAAGGCCTTGACAAAATCTTATTTGTAGTCTTGGAACAAGGCATTGATTGTGTGGTTATGAAATTATGTAATTATGCATTCAATTATTATGAAAGTGGCTATTGATATTTCATGTGATTATTTGACTAGAAGACTATCCATTTGAATAAGTAAATGAAATTATTTGATTTTATCTTTGCCATATAATGCCGAAGTTCATGTTTAAAATGCGTTTGTTTTAGTCTTCTACACTCCCTTAAATGTTTATTTTTATTTTTGAAAGTTTCCACTATAATTTTATCCTTAATTAGCATCTAACCTCACCCCTTTCTATGTTTTATTTTTCCCGGTATGCAAAGATGTGTATTAAGACTGACCTACAGGGATAGTCTATTGATCTCATTATTGTCTATGGAAACAATGTTGTTGATGTTTTCTATTTTATGATGTAATGTAAACCTTTTCAATGTATCTAGTACTTCCAAGTCTACTAAACTGATCGGTCTTTAGAGACTTTATCTTTTATGATCATTCCAATGATACGTAATAATGCACCAACACTGGGTTTCTTTGGTCGGGGTGTTATAGTTGGTATCATAGAAATTTTAATACAATCCTTGGAAACTAGATTTAGATAAACTCTAATTAGGGCACATAGACCTAAGATAGATATTGATGATTAGTATAGAGGAACTTCCTAAAATTTTGGTAATGTAGTGATTTTGTGATTTTTCCAAGCAATACATCCCTGTCTAGATACGAGCTGGTAGAGGCGGCTCTGGTACAGATGTACCTAGGGGTAAAACCTGAAAACACCGCTTTGATCTTGACTCGAACGGGAACTGGTGCATGACAATGGGACTTGCTGCACTCTTGGTTACGACACTCTCGGGGGATATGCTTAGGATAATTTACATTTTCATCACAAACCGATTTGAATTATTTTAATAAAATATGAGAATAAATGACCTTGGTTAATCATAAGGTGTTTCAAATTGAAAATATGGTGTCATGATATTCTCTTAATGATTTTATGACTATTGTCACTCACACAATGCTTTCTAGTTTTAGTCAATGGTTGGATTCCATGGATGTCATAGTAACGTTTAGAATGATGTACAAGGTGGGAATGGTGGTGGAAATGAGAAACAAAATGGAATGTAGATAGGTGTAAAAGATATCGTGTTCATGAAAAATCAGTTTTAAAAAAATATTATCAACAACATATATATTAACCAACACCCGAACATAAAAAAGAAGAGTATAGTGATGAAATATAATAGCTCCAGCAGTGGAGACCATGGAGAAAAGGATCCTCAATTTCTATCATGCAGGAAATGTGGAAGGAGACACCCAGGAATGTGTCTCAATGGAAAAAAGAAATTATTTACAGTTGGGAAAGAAGGACATAAATTGAAGAATTGCCGAGGAAAAATGAATAGTAATATGGAAGAAAATAAAAATGGTCCCAAGTTTCCATTTCCAATCATTTTCCGTATATGTAGGGGACATATCCATTACCCGAGTGAATTCCCTATTCTCTAGGATCTTTTCTTGATCTAAGAAGTAGTTATGTGGAAAAAAGAAATGTTTAAAAGTATTAGTGCTCCTTGTTGATGGGATTACTTTGGAATAATTTTCCCTTGTATTTGTAACCCAACAGATTTTCATGTGAAAATGATATTTGAGGAAGACATATCTTTTCTCTTATGGATATAGTTATAAATAACCATTTGGTTTTATATGATCATTGGGTTTGAGCCAATTACAAGTTATTATATTTCAGGATGAAAATGAAAGGTTTGAGATAACATTTGTGGTCAAATTATGTTATGGTTATTTTGAAGAATTTATCCCATTTTGGTAATGTTATAAAATATATTTTTTGAAAAAGGACATCACACAGACCGTTTGAAAACCCGTCGCGTTGGACAAAGCTGTGGGAATCGAACCCACAACCACAGTGTGATTGAGATTTATCACATACCACTGGACTACGTCAAGTCCCTAGTTAGTGTGACTAATTATTTTTAGTTAAATGATTTTATTGATCAATAATATGTTGATATGGGATCTAATGTCATATCAAATTAATACCCTTACAATAGGAAAATGATTTGGTGATTAAGTGATAAATTTTATTTGAGAAGACATTCACATTATTGGGAACACTATATGACCAAGGAAAATAGAATACTATAGAATTTCATTTTCGGAGTAATGGTGGATTTTTATCTATGTTTTTATTGTGAATTTAAAGTGATTTGGGTTATTTATGGAAATGATTAACATATATTAGAGAATATGTGATTAGGTTAATTACATTTAAGTATGTGACATTAAGAGTAGTTGATGTCATTTGGAGATACAATTTAACGTGGAAGACTACATAACCAAATTCTTCTATGTTTTGGGTTTCAATATTAGTTTGGATTGTATTGAATGATTTTAAGGACAATTGTTTATTTAATGGTATTTATTTAACTTTGGGGTGTTGTTGGTTTAATTTTAGAAATTAAGATTAGTGTTTCTTTCTCTAATAGAATATCCTTTTGGGGGATCATCAGATCTTATAAAAACCGTTTCAGTTTTGATTAATCTCTAAAGACAAGGTAAATATATATTTTATCCTTTGTGGATCATGTGATTAACTATAAGTTTATTCTAACTCTTCTGGTGTGATCAAGTCTCCTTGAATACTCATCGTTTAAAAAAATTGAGTTAGTGGTAGAAATTTATTAAAGAATGAAACTCTACTTAAAAAGTAAGTATATATGTAACATCCTAAGTAAGTAATGAATAATATATATTTTTATCTATGTCTATTAATGAATTAAATAGTTTTTAGAGGCTTAAAATTAGAATAAATCCAATCTTAAGCATGGAATACACTAATATTTTTAAAAGATTGTTTTACTGCCTTTTGATGGAAAACCATTTTTAAATATATATTTTGACAATTATATAAGCTATATTTGTCAAAATAAACTTATTATTTATGATTGGGACATTAAAATTTACTTTGTGTGAATTTTTGGTATTTTTCCGATAAAGTGCATTTTTTTAATGAATAGTGAAAATGTTGTATTTTAATTCAAAACAACTTTTTAATATAATTTATTTATATGAATAGATTATATTTTGAATTGGTTTTAAATTTCAATTTTAATATATTTTTACCATTTAATTCAATGGTGGTCGTTGAAATTTATTTCACTTTAAATTGGACTTAAACTAGTGTCAATCTTTTGATACTTATGGTTTCATAAAAACACGCTATTTGCTCTGACAGTGTGAATTAATTATTAAATTAATTAAGGTAACTTATATTTTTTATATTATGTAAAATAGACATCATTTTTGAATTTGGAATATCAAATATAGCTTAGGGTTATGTTTTGGTATTTTTCAAGAAAACATAAATTTTGGATGAATAGTGAAACCACTAAGTGGTACTTATAAAAACTGATTTTTCATTTAAATGAAATTTTACCAACTCTTTGTTTTGAATTTCAATAATATGACATACATGGTTGTCATTAATAATTAAAATCTGGTTCTAATGGAATTAGAATAATTTTTTGGTGAATAGTAACTGTTATGTTTTTAATCCCGATTAGAGGTAATTATTGTAATTTAAGGTAAGAATAATGTTTTAATAATATTAAATGTAACAACCCAAGATTTTATAAGAAAAATTATTTTTAATTTCATTCATATCTTCTGTTGTATGATACACCAAGATTATCTTTCGCTATACGCAACACCATATTAGCTTGCAGTATATGCAACACTATTCTTGGCTCATGTTGCACACAATTTCAAGTTAATTTGATAGAAGTTATTCTACGCAAAATTGAGTGTGTGTATATATATATTCAATTTATAAATAAAATATGGTTTTATTCTATTATACCCAATAACAAAGGAGTCGTTCACTACATGAAACCCTGACATGGCTTGCATTACATGCAATCACGACCTTCCCTGATAGCGTGTGTTGTACGCAATACCGGGTTTTACTAAACAACAATATATTATTATAATATTGTTATGAACTAGCCGTTATGAATATTATTAAATAAAATTTTAATTTTATAACATTATTATTCATCTTACACAATTTCTAGAACATGGTATAAGATCAAAATAAATTTTTTTGGGTAAAATAAGTATTTTTCCAAAAATACAGTTTTGCCGCCTTTTGATGGCGCAGCCACTTTAAATCTAGTTTTTGAAATGTTTATAAGTTCCATCTGACAAAATAAAATTATTCTTTGGAAAAAAGAAATAAAAATTTACTTTGGATAAATTTTTCATTTTATTCTGATAACTTTCATATTTTAATGAATAGTAAAAACACGCTCTATTTTAATTAAAAACTACTTTTTTAATCGTAATATCTTATGTGGTTAAATTATAATATTGAATGGTTTTAAAGTATAAATAGAATATATTTTTACCATTTAATATAATGTATGTCATTAGCATTGATTTTACCTTGAATTCGTAGGTTAAATCAATTCAATCTTTTGCAATGTTTTAAACAAAAACCTGTTTTCTTTCGACAACGGGATTAATTTTAATTTAATTTCTGAAACTTTTGTGTATTGAATTTGCAAAAATTGATTCCATATTTGGAATCAGTGGGTCCAAATTATGTTAATAAGCTACTTTTTATTTTTTGGCATTATGAATAGTAACTACGGTAAATTTTATTTACCATAATTAAAGGTAAATCGGGTAATTAAGGGTAAATATAATATTATAAATTTACCCTAGCACATGTCAAAATCCTATTGGATGACTAAAAGTCGACCCATATCACCTAAGGGTCGGATTAGATTCATTTAATGGACTTTTTTCCATTAAAATAATTTAATTATTGTTAAAACCAAAGAATGTGACAACATGTCAATTTCTTAAATCTTATAAGTATAATAATTTTAATTTAGTGATAAACTTCATGAAACTTAGAACATTAATAGTTTCCAGAAATCTAATACAATTATCTACATCATAGGAATTTATTTAGAATTTTTCGGGATTAAATAATTTTCATTTTTTAGGACACAAAGATGATGCAGTAATTGTCTTATTAATGAAATATTGACATAATTGATATTATAAATACCCAAATAAATTTAATTTAAGACTTTTTATGAATTACACTAATTTTATATGTTAATATGACATGTCATTATTGATTTAATTAACTTTTTTCTAACTAATCAGTATGTTATGAGTTTCAAAAAAATCAATTACTAAATAGTGTCAAAATTGACATAAAATAGTTTTTAAAACAAATATTATATTATTGATTGTTATTTTATTCCTAAAAATCTAAGGATCTGCCAAATGACTTATATAAGGTTATATATATTAATAATAAACAACTTGGGGTTCTTTTGTCTCGATATAGTAAGTTTATTAACCTTATAGTGTTAGAAAACAAGAAGACACGGTAAAAGTAAAATTATCTAACTTAAAGATAAATATAAATGATAAGGTTAAAATAGGAACCTAAACTTGTATAAATTCTATTGGATTAGAGGATTTAGACCCATCCCCACCTTAGCTTCTAAATAAATCAATTTAGAGCTATTTAAAACCGAATTTGGATTTATAATAAAATAATATTTTTTGTTATTCCAAAGGTGCCCCTCTCCTCCCTTATAAAAGGACACCCCCTCCCTCTCCTCCTCACACCAATTTGAGCCTTCATGCTCGGACAACCCCTGAAAAATTATCTTCTCCACTTCCCTAGAAACATCTTAGAGGTTCTGGTCTACTTTATAGACCAATCATAGTTCCCTAAGACGAGGTTTCAAAGAGGCGTATCAAAGAAGAGGTAATTTCTTCTCCCGATTCTTTCAAGCTTATTTCTTCTTCAACTTCTTCTTCTTTAGTTGTTTCAACATAAGGTAATAACATCAGTATCACTAATATATTTATTTGTAATTATAAATATGAAACAACCCCATTTCACCTTCTATCCATCCTATGGAAAACAAAATCACCGTGCGTGCGTACGTACGGAATACCGTATCCACGCCGTGGTGTAATCTGTTTTTCCACCAACACCTTACATAGATGGGTATAATGGTGTAAATAATAACTATACATAGTTATTATAACATCATACTGATTCTGATATATTTTATCATCCACTCCAATTCAATTCAATAATTATGGAAACGATATCATCGCTCGTGCGTACGTACGGACTATCGTCTCCACGACGCGATGAGATTCATTCTCCATGTTAACCATTTAAGAATGATTATAAAGTATATATAAGCAATAATAATGAAATATAAGACATTATAAAGCTACTGGATTTAGGTATATATGTATTTCATCTTCTAAATTCCATTCAACTCAATAAGGAAACAAAAACAGCATTCATGAGTACGTACGGCCTACCGTCTCCATGAATGGTGTATTTCTTTCCATTTATCGATCTATTATATATATGTATATTCTGAATATATATTATATAAAAATCATGTTTTATATTCTGGAATTATGTAATCGTGATCTAAGTAATCATATCAAAAATTACAAGTCAAAACACGGATGACAAATGAAACGATTTTACCCAAAACACTCTTTAACATGAAATTTACAAAAGAACGGGTAATATAAAGTCATAAGTGAACCATATATAATATCATAACAATGAATATGATTCTGTAATAAGTCAATGACATTATTTAAATCATTATACAGGAGGTTCGGATACATACGAAGCATATCGAACATAAGGTATGGGATAATTTTGCAAATCTCATTTTTATCCGAGATTGCTTATTCGTAATTATTTTCTGGGGTTATTGTTATCATCCATGTCCATGTTTCCTAAAAATGGATTCATGTAGGTTTAAAGTTATTTTTACCCACTTTTGACTTTTACTACATGGTATGTAAGGAATCTTTCTTTTTTTACGTTATGAGGTACTTTTTTGACTTTTCCGACAAAAGTACGATAAGAATGTTTTTTTAACGTATACGGCATGAAAAGATTTTTATGGTTTTATAAAGCCTAATTTTCATGAAGTTTCCTTCAAAAGATTTCATTACTATTTTCAACAAAACCCTTTTCATATAAAATTTCATGACATTTTGTGAAAAGAAAATGATTTTGAAGAAAAAGGATATTTTCCTCAAGAATTCATTTAATGTGTTTTATCAAAACCATTTTCATCTAAGATGACATTATTTCACATGTGTATGTTTCAAATTTATTTTCTCTATGATTTACATGGTTTAACTTTTCTTATGATGAATTTTCCATTTGTTTTATATGGATTATGAGATGATGAGATGATGTTTATGAAACCCATTTTATCCTTTGGGTTATGATGAATGTTTTATGTTTATTTTGTGGAAATATTAAGAATGAATTCATTATGAGATGGGTGGGACCTATATCTTCTTCCAATGCATTGGGTAAAGATTTATATCTCATGAGATAGACATGGCTGGAAGGGTAAGTTAATCCAGTTCAGTGTTACAGGACTCAAACGAGGAGTGAACTCGATTCCGAAAGGGACTTTGTCCACTAAGATGGTCTTGGAAGCAATTCCTTGGATACTATGGAAATCATGACATGTGCTGAATGTTTGCCACAACTACATGTTTTATTCCCATGAAATTTTATCATTATTAGTGTTTCTTTATGATCTATGCCTTAGGTACTTCCATGTTTTATGTCATTGCTCAATCTTTTGATGTTTAAACATTATGTTCACGTTTTTCAATTCAAATTTATATGGTATGTTTTATTTTATCCATGCTTACCCTTACTGAGCCTTTGAGCTCACCCTTTTTATGTTTTCTTTTCCCCAGGATATAAATAAAGGTTTTAGGTAAGAAAAAATGGAAGATCTTTATGGGAGTTGTTGAAGATCTTTCACCACGATTAGAAGATTTCGTTCCAAGTTTTCAAAGACACTAAACTTTTATGGTCCTTGTGTGTCTGTTTTTGTTATGTATTAAGTATTCCGCAACAGTAATGTAATGTCCATGTACGTCAAGCTTCGGGTCTCTACAGTTGGTATCAGAGGAAAGGTTTAGTCAACCTTTGGAAACTAGGATGCGAGAACGTTAGTGAGATCCCTAGAGATATTTCTAAGGTATGTCTATGGATGTCCCTAAGGATAAGTATACGTATAGGATATAGTCCTAGAACTATGGTAACGATATTATATTAAACCAAAGAAGTTAGATATTGAAGTTACTCCCCCTTTATTATGATCTTTTCCTCTCACACTATTCTTTTTGGGTTTTAGAAAATGGCTGGAAACAAGATGATTCACGATAATGGAGGATATGATGGACAATGGAATGATATTCTTCATGAAAAACCAAATGAAATAGGATTTCGAAGTCCAAACATCATTATTATGCCGAATCAGCAATCTCATAATATGATCAATAAAGTGAAATTTGGTAGGTTTCCTAACTCGGCTAATAAGAGAATGATGGAGTTTCATGATGATCATAGAGGAAAGAAAGTTCAATTTCCCCTATGTAAATCATGTGGGAAGAGGCATCAAGGAGAATGTTTCAAAGGAACTTGAAGATTCTTTGGGTGTGGAAAAGGACACAAAGCCCGTAAGTGCAAAGGAAAAGGTTCAGTTAACACCATGGATAAGGATAATGGTATTGCTACGACATCAACAATGGTTAAACGTTTTAAATGTGGAATGTACGGGCATTATGCAAACCAATACCCTAAGGGAAAGTCTCATGAAGAGAATAAGTATGGTCGTATGGGTAGTATTTATGTTGATGATGATGAAGAGACTACAAATGATATGTGAGATGAAAGAATTGTTGAAGCTCGGTCAATGGTTTAAGAAGGTAGTGGATTGATTACATGTTTATCAAGTGTAATGTTGTATAAGTAATCTCATGGTACAATGGAATAAAGAGACATCTAAGGATCGTTACATTGTTTTCTTTCCTTGAGTTTTGAAAGTGTATGATTAATGCTACCAGTATCCATGAAAGGTTATTCAGATATTTTTGGAATATAGAGGATATGCGCATAATGAAGGGATAAGGAGAAAATTAAATGTTTGATAGTATTAATGAGCTCATGCCTGATATAAGGAGAAGGTTATATCATGGGTTGAGTATATAGAATTTTTGGTTTTTGGTATGTGGAAAGAGTTAACTTTTGACAACATTCATGTTTTCACTAAGGGTTAATGGGTATTCATTTTTCAAGAGAATAAATGATTAAGGTATTCACATGATTGGAATGTGACCAACAAGATATATGGGGGATAAATGATGGTATTCACATGCTTGGTTGATGACATTTCAAGTAATCATTTTCTTTATACTATGAGATTGGACCGAAGTATTTTAGATAAGCCTAAAGATTGGAATAGATTATGTTGGAAATAAGTTAGTATTGTTTATGGATGGAACTTTTTTTGATATTATTGATGGGATGTTATAGTAATGTAGTTTTAGAAAAAGGACAACCTGCAGGATGGGCGACAACCCCTCACGTCGGACAAGGCTGTGGGAATTGAACCCACAACCGAAGTGCGACTGGCCTTTATCACCTACCACTGACCTATAGGAAGTCCCGGGTTAGTAGAAACTAGTTTTATTTTATTAAGAGACGTGATAGATGAAGTATAAGTTCATTTTCATATACGATTAACCTCACCAAAGACGGACTTATGTATATTTGATAACTTTTGCTAACCTTTTGTTTGAAACAGATGGAATGACCCATCATTCTATCACATCATCTTATAACACATCACGAATTAAAAATTCAACTTCATTTCTTTAAGAGATGAAGTGGAAATTGTTCAAAGCATGAACAACATTGAGATTGTACCAAAATAAAGTAAGTATTTATTCAAATTCAAATTCTTCAACTTTAGGGAAATGATCTTGAAAACCAAAAATGTTGTCCTACTGCCTTTATATCCGATGAATCAGATGGTACCCTAGATCATCACAAATGTATGGCTTTGTGATTATTGGCTTTTTCATAGCCATTTCTCTACCACTCTCTATCAGAACATGATGGTTAGATTTCTCTTCCATATCCATATTTTCACCAATGTTATCCTATATAGAAACCCAGTGATGAGTTAATTTGGGTAACCGTTATATTTCATACTTTAGTTTTTAAAGTTCATTTTTGGTATTTCTCTTTACGGTGTGGGTTTCTATGAATAGTAAACAATTTATAACCCAGATGAATTTCAAGAGTGAAATTCATTTTAAGGGTGGTAGAATGTAACAACCCGAGATTTTATAAGAAACATTATTTTTAATTTCATTCATATCTTATGTTGTACGATACACCACGATTATCATGTGCTATATGCAACACTGTATTATCTTGTTGTATATGCAACACTATTCTTGGCTCATGTTACACACAATTTCAAGTTCGTTTGATTGAAGTTAGTCTACGCAACATTGAGTGTATATATATATATATACAATCTATAAATAAAATATGGTTGGATTCTGTTATACACAACAACAAAGGAGTCGTGCACTACACGCAACCATGACTTGGTTTGCATTACACGCAATCGCGACTTTCCCTGATAGCGTGTGTTGTACGCAATACCGAGTTTTACTAAACAACAATATATTATTATAATATTGTTATGAACTAGCCGTTATGAATAGTATTAACTAAATTTTGAATTTTATAACATTATTATTAATATTACACATTTTCTAGAACATGTTATAAGAACAAAATAATTTTTTTGGGTAAAATAAGTATTTTTCAAAAAATGCAGTTTTGCCGCGTTTTGATGGCGCAGACACTTTAAATCTAGTTTTTGAAAATTTTATAAGTTCCATTTGACAAAATAAAATTATTATTTGGAAACAAAAAATAAAAATTTACTTTGGATAAATTTTTCATTTTATTTTGATAACTTTCATATTTTAATGAATAGTAAAAACAACGCTATATTTTAATTAAAAACAACTTTTTTCATCGTAATATATTATGTGGATAAATTATAATATTGAATGGTTTTAAAGTATAAATAGAATATATTATTACCATTTAATATAATGTATGTCATTATCATTGATTTTACATTGAATTCGTAGGTTAAATCAATTCAATCTTTTGCAATGTTTTAATGAAAAACCCGTTTTCATTCGACAACGGGATTAATTTTAATTTAATTTTTGCAACTTTTGTGTATTGAATTTGGAAAAATGGATTCCATATTTGGAATCAGTGGGTCCAAATTATGTTAATAAGCTACTTTTTATTTTTTGGCATTATGAATAGTAACTACGGTAAATTTTATTTACCATAATTAAAGGTAAATCGGATAATTAAGGGTAAATATAATATTATAAAATTACCCTAGCACATGTCAAAATCCTATTGGATGAATAAAAGTCGACCCATATCATCTAAGGGTCCGATTAGATTAATTTAATGGACTTTTTTCCATGAAAATAATTTAATTATTATTAAAACCAAAGAATGTGACAACATGTCACTTTCTTAAATCTTATAAGTATAATAATTTTAATTTAGTGATAAACTTCATGAAACATCGAACATTAATATTCTCCAGAACTCTAATACAATTATCTACATCATAGGAATTTATTTATAATTTTTAGGGATTAAATAATTATCATTTATTATGACACAAAGATGATGCAGTAATTGTCTTATTAATGAAATATTGACATAATTGATGTTATAAATATCCAAATAAATGTAATTTAAGACTTTTTATGAACTAAACTAATTTTATATGTTAATATGACATGTTATTATTGATTTAATTAAATTTTTTCTAACTAATCAGTCTGTTATGAGTTTCACAAAAATCAATTACTAAATAGTGTCAAAATTGACATAAAATAGTTTTTAAAACAAATATTATATTATTAATTGTTATTTTATTCCTAAAAATCTAATGTTCTGCCAAATGACTTAGATAAGGTTATATATATTAATAATAAACAACTTGGGGTTATTTTGGCTTGATATAGTAAGTTTATTATCCTTATAGTGTAAGAAAACCAGAAGACATGGTAAAAGTAAAATTATCTAACTTAAAGTTAAATATAAATGATAAGGTTATAATAGAAACCTAAACTTGTATAAATTCTATTGGATTAGAGGATTTCGACCCATCCCCACCTTAGCTTCGAAATAAATCAATTTGGAGCTATTTAAAACCGAATTTGGCTTTATAATAGAATAATATTTTTAGTTATTCCAAAGGTGCCCCTCTCCTCCCTTATAAAAGGACACCCCTCCCCCTCCTCCTCAAACCAATTTGAGCCTTCAAGCTCGGAAAAACCCTGAAAAATTATCTTCTAAACTTCCCTAGAAACATCCTAGAGGTTCTGGTCTACTTTAAAGACCAATAATAGTGCCCTAAAAGGAGGTTTCAAAGAGGCGTATCAAAGAAGAGGTAATTTCTTCTCCCGATTCTTTCAAGCTTTTTTCTTCTTTAACTTCTTCTTCTTTAGTTGTTTCATTATAAAGTAATAACATCAGAATCACTAATATATTTATTTTTTATTATAAATATGAAACAACCCCATTTCACCTTCTATCCATCCTACGGAAAACAAAATCATCGCGCATGCGTACGTACGGAATACCGTCTCCACGCCGTGGTGTAATCAGTTTTCCACCAACACCTTTCATGGATGGGTATAATGGTGTAAATAATAACTATAAATAGTTATTATAACATCAGACTGATTCTGATATATTTTATCATCCACTCCAATTCAATTCAATAATTATGGAAACGATATCATCGCTCATGCGTACGTACGGACTACCGTCTCCACGACGCGATGAGATTCATTCTCCATGTTAACCATTTAAGAATGATTATAAAGTATATATAAGAAATAATAATGAAATATATGACATTATAAAGCTACTGGATTTATGTATATATGTATTTCATCTACTAAATTCCATTCAACTCAATAAGGAAACGAAAACAGCGTTCATGATTACGTACGACCTACCGTCTCCATGAACGGTGTATTTCTTTCCATTTATCGATCTATTATATATATGTATATTCTGAATATATATTATATATAAATCATGTTTTATATTTGGGAATTATGTAATTGTGATCTAAGTAATCATATGAATAATTACAAGTCAAACCCCGGACGACAAATGAAACGATTTTACCCAAAACACTCTTTAACATGGAATTTTCAAAAGAAAGGGTAATATAAAGTCATAAGTGAACCATATATGATATCATAAAAATTAATATGATTCTGTAATAAGTCAATGACATTATTTAAATCATTATATAGGAGGTTCGGATACATACGAAGCATATCAGACATAAGGTAAGGGATAATTTTGAAAATCTCATTTTTATCCGAGATTGCTTATTCGTAATTATTTTCTGGGGTTATTGTTATCATCCATGTCCATGTTTCCTAAAAATGGTTTAATTTATGTTTAAAGTCCTTTTTACCCACTTTTTACTTTTACTACATGGTATTTAAGGAATAATTCTTTTGTGTACGTTACGAGGTACTTTTTTGACTTTTCCAACAAAAGTACGATAAGAATGTTTTCTTAACGTATACAGCATGAAAGGATTTTTATGGTTTTATAAAGCCTTATTTTCATGAAGCTTCCTTCAAAAGATTTCTTGAATATTTTCAACAAAAACCATTTCTTCTAAAATTGCATGACATTTTGTGAAAAGAAAATGATTTTGAAGAAAAAAGGATATTTTCCTCAAGAATTCATTTAAAGTGTTTTATCAAAACCATTTTCATCAAAGATGACATTATTTCACATGTGTATGTTTCAAGTTTAATTTCTCTATGATTTACATGGTTTCACTTTTCTTATGATGAAATGTCCATTTTTTTATATGGATTTTGATATGATGAGATGATGTTTATGAAACCCATTTTATTCTTTGGGTTATGATGAATGTTTTAAGTTTATTTTGTGGCACAAGTAAGAATGATTTCATTATGAGATGGGTGAGACCTATATCTCCCTCCAATGAATTGGGTAAAGATTTATATCTCATGAGATAGACATGGCTGGAACGGTATGTTAATCCGGTTCAGTGTTAGAGGACTGAAACTAGGAGTGAACTCGATTCAGAAAGGGACTTTGTCCACTAAGATGATCTTGGCAGCAATTCCTTGGCTACTATGGAAATCATGACATGTGCTGAATGGTTGCCACAATTACATGTTTTATTCCAATGAAATTTTATCATTCTTAATGTTTCTTTATGATCTATGCCTTACGTACTTCCATGTTTTATGTCATTTCTCATGCTTTTGATGTTTAAACATTATGTTCATGTTTTTAAGTTAAAATGTATATGGTATGTTTTATTTTATCCATGATTACCCTTACTGAGCATTTGAGCTCACCCTTTTTATGTTTTATTTTCCCTAGGATATAAATAAAGGTTTTAGGTAATAAAAAATGGAAGATATTTATGGGAGATGTTGAAGATCTTTCACCACGATTAGAAGATTTCATTCCAAGTTTCCAAAGACACTAAACTATTACGGTCCTTGTGTGTCTGTTTTTGTTATGTATTAAGTATTCCGCAAAAGTAATGCAATGTCCATGTACGTCAAGCTTCGGGTCTCTACATTAAATGACCTAGAAACATGTCTTACCCTTATTAGATGTGTCATGGCTGACCAATAAAATCCATGGGTCAACTTGGGGACCCCATGGAGTCACTTTGGTTCGAAAATGACATAAATAACTTTTTATTTAAAGTTAAAATAAAAATTTCACAAGCATGAGTTGGTTTACTAAAAAAAATATTAAATGGGGTTATACAAGTCATATTTTTTACTATAAATATTTATTATAAAGATATAAAGATTTACTACATCATGATATTTTTTTATAATTTTTAGACATTAATTAAATTAAATTATTTATGATTCCATGATGATGCAGTGATTACCTCATTATTTAAGGATTTAAAAAAATAAAAAAGATAATGTAAAATATAAGACCTAAACATGTCAAAAACCTATTTTATGGGTGTATTTCGAATTCTTATCACCTTATCCTAGAAATATATAATTTTGGGACCTTTTAAATCCGAAAATCATTTTATAATAATGTAACCTTTTATAACTTTCCAAGAGTGTCCCTCCTCTCCTCTTATAAAATCCCCCAACTATACCACCTTACCCACACCTGTCAACCCTTTGGATCAGCCAACCCCTGACCATTTTGACTCTCCACATCCCCCTATTACTCCTTGAAGCCTCAATACGGGCAGAAGTCTTCCCAAGGATGCCTTTGAGCTCAAAAACCAAAAGAGTTACCTGATTTAAAGGTAGTGTCTTCTCTTGTGTTCTTATGTTTTATTTTTCTTCTCCAACCCCCTAAACTCTTTTTATTCATTTATTTTGTAACAAAAACAGTATCTTCCATATACTAGGATGTTGTTATATGAATTATTCTAGATACACTTACACACAACTACATCTAATGGTTAAAGAACATACTATTTCCGTGGATGGAGAATTTATGCCTCACGAAACGATGATTGTTCAATATTCTTTTAGCACCTTCAAAGGTGGCCATTAAGATGACACTATATTTATATATGATATATAATATGTTTATTTTTTAATTAATCTTAAGTATTTTTCATTTATGGCATACCTTTATGGTTCCCATTATGGGTAAACGTGATATATTTATTTTAGGAAGTGCGGACTACCGCCCCCTAAAAGTGATTTGATTCGTTAATGCCATATGTGGGACCTATAAAGGATGTAATTAATGATTTTATATATTATATTATACTGTAAATATAATATACATTTATATAATTATGATTCCATTCCATAAAATACGAAATAGAAATGAAAGTAGCGTTCATGCGTACGTACGGCTTACCGTCTCCATGAACGGTGCATTTCATTTCTTACCTCTAAATGATTATGTAATATTATAAATGAATGTATATACTGGATATATATGATATATATGATATATACATCATGAGTATAACTCTAGATCTAATGGATACATGAACAACTTGTAATTATAAGGAGCATATTTTTGACTCAAGTACCAGTGATCGTTAAAACGACCATTATTAACTTAAATAATTACACTGTGTTCATGAAATGGTAATAAGTGATATAAAAGGAATAATTAACTTGAAAAAAGTTCTTAAGCAAGTATAAATTAACTCAATTTTATTATTCAGGAGTTTAAAGGACTATCGAGTCAAGTTGGCCCTGAGGTATGGGACATCGTCTCAATATCCTTTCATTGAGGTATATTTTTTTTATACACAACCTGATTTTATACGGTGTATAAACCCCTTTTACTTTTACGTTTATCCAAAAGTAATCTTTTTTATAAGAAGCGTTTTACTAAATGACAAAAGGGAATGTTTTTGTCGTACGTATGCGGCGACAACGACTTCTCCGCCGCTGTGACTATTATTTGAGTTTTGGATTCCTCTACAAGCCATACCTTTTTTTAAAAAGAAAAATAAATACCATGTTTTACTTTTCTTTTATTATGGTATTGAAAATGGTTTTCATAATGTTTTATTATATCAATGTGTTGTATTGATATCTTGTGATTGAAAAGAGGAAATGTTATGTTTCCATTATGCATGTTTTATGTGAAACTATTATGTTATGGTTCTTGGGAATTGTTAAGAAGATGGGTGGTTCCATGATAAACTAAGGGCAGGTGAGCCCGATATAGCTCTACAATGCATTGGGTAACGTGAAGGGGTTAAACGTTGAGGTTTCTCCAAAGAGATTTAGGGAATATACTGTAATGGATATTCCAAACATAACCAAGAGGGTTACTCCCTATGTAAGAATTTTATGAATGCCTCAAGTTACCTTTATGTCTAATGATTTCTATGATTTCTTCATGATTTGATGAGGTATGTTAAAGTGCTTATGTTTTATGGGTAATGTATGATTTCATTCTTATGTATATATGTACTCATGTTTCCTTTCCATATTTTTATATCCCTTACTGAGCATTTTATGCTCATCCCATGTTTTTGAAATATTTTTCACAGGTCAAGGGAAAGGTACATGATATGATGATAGTGTCAAGGAAGTGTCAAGAAAGAATCCATGTTTTATTTCAAATATGTTTCCGTTTATGGGAAAAATGAATACTATCTTTTATGTATCCACTTTGTTTAAATGTGGAATGTAATGCATGTTTTATGATATAATTCTCTAAAACTCTAAACCTGAAAAGATCCTCAATGTGTAATATTGTAATAACTCAAGATTAATTAATGTTTAAGTCTAGGGCCTTATAGTTGAAATCAGAGGTCGATTTAGATAACTTTAGGAGTTATAATTCTATTAAATGATTATCCAAAAATATATTTTTTTATGGTAAAATTGAAATGATATAGAATTTGAAGATTACTATGTTGCTATATCTAAGACATGTTTGTTCAGAATGGTTTTCCACAGAGGAAATAGGGAAGTAGTGCTAGGAAGGCATATAGAAAGAAATAACCTTCCGAATCAGCTACCTGAGATAGTTGGAATTGGAACTGAACAGTTTGTTGAATTAATGGCGCACTTGACTCAAGTGATAAATGGTGGTGGTATCAATTCATGAGATCAGCCAGATCAACCGCAGAGGAACATGTCAGTGGTAGAACATTTCATGAGGCAACATCCCCCAACATTCAGAGGATCATCTGACCCTGTGCTAGCTAAAGGGTGGATTAAATAACTGGAGAAGATTTTTGATGTAATGGGGTCTTCAGACAATCAAAAGGTTAGTCTTGCTATTTACCATTTGGAGGGTGAAGCAGATCAGTGGTGGTCGATGGTTAAAAATATCAGGGACGCTTATGAGATTGACGCTCTCGACTGGGATGAATTCAAAGTTATGTTTCTTGAGAAGTATTTTTCTAAGGCTGTTCGACTTAGGATGGAAAAACAATTCTTGGAATTGAGGCAAGAGGAAGACTCAGTGGCTGCCTATGAAGAAAGGTTCACTCGATTGGCAAGGTATGCTCCAAATTTTATCCGAGACCTTGATAGTAAAATCAATCGTTTTTACTTAGGATTAAAGCCAAAATATCTAAGGGCATTGGCTTCTCGTGAGTTTAAAAGTTATGAAAAGATTGTTCGATGTGCTAAGAAGGTGGAAATGGAGTTTGCCGATGATCAAGTGTTCTATAACAACCAACAGAATAAGAGACCGAGGTGGCTGGAGAAAGGATAGAATCTTTCAAAAAGGTCTAACGGTAAGAAAACTAAGTTTCCAGTTTGTGATAAATGTGGTAAAAGGAATGCTGGGGAATGTCTTCTGAATTTTGGAAAGTGCTACTGATGTGGTACGATGGGACATAAGGCTCATGATTGCACTGAAAAAGATCAAGTTGATGGTAAGTAAAATTTTGATTTACAGTTAGTGAAATGTTTTAAGTGCAATGAGATGGGTCACTATGCAAACGAGTGTCCGAAAAAGAGCTTGAGTGATGGGAATCAGTTAGACTACAAGCATAACGCGGTGGTGAAATCCTTTGCAACTATTTCAGTAGATGTTGGGCCATTAAATAAAGTTGTATCAGGTACTTTGTTTGTTTTTTCATATTATGCCAGTGTGTTGTTTGATTCAGGGTCTACACATTCTTTCATCTCTGAAACCTTTTCTAGTAAAATAGGAATACCATCTCAAGAAATGACTCCTGAAATTGTGGTAAAAACACCAGGAGGAAATGTTGAGGAAAAAAGAATTTATAAGAATCTTCCTATCCTTATCCGTGGAAAGAACCTACTTGCGAACCTTATTGTTTTAACTCTAGTAGAGTTTGATGTTATCCTAGGTATGGATTGGCTATCTATTTACCATTCTAAGATTGACTGTAGAGATAAAGAAGTTTATTTTCAGAAAGACTTTCAGTTTGTGTACAATAATGAACCCTTACTATTGATAACATATCAAGAGGCCGAGAAACTTGTAAAAGATGGAATTGAATGTTACCTTGCACACATTGTTGAAAACAAGGGAACTGTTCAGATTAATGATGTGTCAGTGGTAAATGAGTATCCTGATGTTTTTTCTTGATGAGTTGCCTGGAATAATACCAGATCGAGAGGTTGAGTTTACTGTTGACTTAGTTCCTGATGCTAAGCCAATTTCAAAACCCCCATATCGAATGGATCAAATTGAACTTTTAGATTTTAAGGAGCAATTGCAAGATTTATTAGAGAAAGGTTTCATTCGACCTAGCACATCACCACGGGGTTCTTCTGTTTTATTTGTTAAAAAGAAAGATGGTTCAATGAGACTTTGCATTGATTATAGAGCCTTGAATAACATCACTGTTAAGAATAAATATCATTTGCCTCATATCGATGATTTATTTGATCAGCTCCAGGGAGCTCATTATTTTTCCAAGATTGACCTGAGATCGGGGTACCATCAGCTGAAGTTAAAGGAAGAAGATATTCCAAAGACCGCGTTCCATACAAGATATGGCCATTATGAATTTGTATAAATTCCTTTTGGGCTAACCAATGCACCTACTGTATTCATGGACTTAATGAATATAATTTTCCATGAGTTCTATGATAAGTTTGTGGTGGTTTTCATTGAAGATATTTTGGTGTTTTCTAAAAGTAAAGAGGAGCATGAAAGACATTTAAGGGTTATTTTGCAAACCTTAAAAGAAAATAAATTGTATGGAAAATTCATCATGTGTGAGTTTTGGTTGCAACAAATATCTTTCCTTGGTCATATTGTTTCTAAATATGGGATAACTGTTGATCCTGCAAAAAACAAAGGTTGTAGAAGAATGGCCAAGACCCTCAAATGTATTTGAGATTCGTAGATTCCTTGGTTTGGCAGGCTATTATCGAAGGTTTGTTATAATTTTTTCACAGTTATCTAGTCCAATGACTAAGCTAACTCAGAAGGGTGTTAAGTTTATCTGGACAAAAGAATGCGATGATTGTTTTTAGGAATTGAAAAGAAGATTGGTGAATGCTCCAGTTTTGGCACTACCTTCCAGGAATGGGGAGTTTGTTATCTACAGTGATTCTTCATTGAAAGGACTTGGTTGCATCTTAATGAAGAATGATCAGGTAAATTCTTATGATTCACGATAGTTGAAAATTCATGAGGTAAATTACCTTACACATGATTTGTAATTAGCTACTATAGTTTTCGCTTTAAAAATTTGGAGGCATCATTTGTATGGAGTAAAGTGTGAAATATATACCGATCACAAAAGTGTAAAGTATATATTCACTCAGAAATAATTGAACATGAGATAGAGGAGATGGCTAGAATTAGTCAAGGATTTTGATTGTACAATTCATTACCATCCGGGAAAATAAAATAAAGTGGTTGATGCTTTGAGTCGAAAAAGTAATGCTTCATTAACAATGTTGGATTTGGAAGGTGATACATTGGTTAAGGATTTGATGAACTTTGGCATAAGAGTTTTTGGTGCAGGATGTCTTTCTGTTTTGATTCAGGTATTAGTGAAAACTTCTCTTTCAGACAGAATCAAGCCAGCAGAGAACCAAGATAGTGAGTTTCAGAAAAAGGTAGAGCTGGTTCAGAAGCGTAAGTTTCCTAAATTCAACATTGATAATGATTGTGTTTTTAGATTTGGGAAGAGATTGTGTGTGCCTTTTAATTCGCAGTTGAAAAGAGAGTTGCTATTTAAAGATCATAGTTCTCTGTTTTCAGTTCATCCTGGCAGTACTAAGATGTACAAAGATCTGTGGGAGTATTACTGGTGGGGTGGAATGAAAAGGGATATTGCATATTTTACTGTGAAGTGTTTGAATTGTCAACAGGTTATAGCAGAGAGGCAGTTACCGAAAGGGATTCTTCATCCTTTACCAGTGCCAGAGTGGAAATGGGAGGATATATCCATGGACTTTGTTGTGGGATTGCCGAAGACACCTCGTGGTAATAATGTAATCTGGGTTATTGTTGATCGCTTGACTAAATCTGCTCATTTCCTTTCCATATGAGATACTTTTTCCCTAGATCAAATTTCACGTTTATATCTTAAAGAGGTAGTCAGGTTACATGGACTTCCTCACTCCATTGTATCTGACCGTGATCTGAGGTTCACTTCTAACTTTTGGAAAGGCCTTTATAAGTCGTTGGGTACTGAATTAAATTTTAGTACAGCTTTTCATCCTCAACCAGATGGGCAATCAGAATGAACAATTCAGACTTCGAAAGATATGCTACGTGCTTATTCGATGGATTATCAGGGAAGTTGGGACCAACATTTTTCTTGGTTGAGTTTTCTTATAATAACTGTTTTCATTCTTGTATATAGATGGCACCATTTGAGGCGTTATATGGGAAGAAGTGTCGAACTCCAGCTTTTTGGGATGAAGTAGGTGAAAGGAAGCTGATGGGACCAGAATTGGTAGAAGAGTTGGCAGGAAAAGTTCATTTGATACAGAAACACATGAGAACAGCTCAGAGCAGGCTGAAGAGTTATGCGGACAATAGGAGGAAGGATCTCTCTTTTGAGGTAGGTGATCATGTTTTTCTCAAAGTCTCACCATGGAAAAGTGTGATGCAATTTGGTAAGAAAGGAAAGCTGAGTCCAAGGTTCATTGGACCATATGAAATTCTAGAGAGAGTTGCATCAGTTGCATACCGAGTGGATTTACCTCCGAGTTTATCTTAGGTACACAATGTTTTTCATGTTTCGATGTTGAGAAAGTATACGCCAGATCCATCTCATTATTTGAGTCCAGAGGTAGTTCAGTTGGAAGAGAAACTATCTCATGAGGAACAACCAGTCCAAATTCTTGACCATAGGGAGCAAGTGTTACGGAATAAGGTGATTCATCAAGTAAAGTTTTTGTGAAAAAACCACATAAGTTAAAAGGCAACATGGGAATCTGAAAATGCAATGAGGGATAAGTACCCCCACTTATTCGATAAGTAAATAAAGTCTGGGGACACAATTTTCTAAATGTGGGAAGGATGTAACATTCCAAGTAAGTAATGAATAATAGATATTTTTATCTATGTCTATTAATGAATTATATAGTGTTTTATAGGCTTAAAATGAGAATAAATCCAATCATAAGCATGTAATACACTAATATTTTTAAAAGATTGTTTTACTGCCTTTTGATGGAAAACCATTTTTAAATCTATCTTTTGACAATTTTATAAGCTATATTTTTCAAAATAAACCTATTCTTTTTTATTGGGACATCAAAATTAACTTTGTGTGAATTTGTGGTATTTTTCCGTTAAAGTTCATTTTTTTAATGAATAGTGAAAAATGTTGTATTTTAATTCAAAACCTCTTTTTAATCTTATTTATTTATTTGAATAAATTATATTTTGAATTGTTTTTAAAGTTCAATTAAAATATATTTTTACCATTTAATCCAATGGTGGTCGTTGGAATTAATTTCACATTGAAATTGGACTTAAACTAGTGTCAATCTTTTGATACTTATGGTTTCATAAAAACACGTTATTTGCTTTAACAGCGGGGATTAATTATTAAATTAATTAATTTAACTTATATGTTTTTAATTTTGTAAAATATACATCATTTGTGAATTTGGAATATCAAATATAGCTTACGTTATAGTTTTGGTATTTTTCTGGAAAACTTCAATTTTTGATGAATAGTGAAACCACTAGGTGGTACTTATAAAAACTGATTTTTCGTTTAAATGAAATTTTACCACCTCTGTGTTTTGAATTTCAAAAATACGACATGCATGGTTTTCATTAAGATGTAAAATGTGGTTCAATGAGATTAAAATAATTTTTTGGTGAATAGTAACTTTTATGTTTTTAATCGCGATTAGAGGTAATTAGGGTCATTTAAGGTAAGAATAATGTTTTAATAATATGAAATAACCTAGAAACATGTACTAACCTTATTTTATGTGTCATGGCCGACCAATAAAATCCATGGGTCAACTTGGGGACCCCATGGAGCCACTTTGGTTGGAAAATGACATAAATAAATTTTTATTTAAAGTTAAAATAAAAATGTCACAAGCTTGAGTTGGTTTACTAAAACAATTTTTAAATGGGTTTATACAAGTCATATTTTTTACTATAAATATTCATTAGAAATATAAAAAGATTCACTACATCATTATATTTTTTTTTATAATTTTTAGACATTAAATAAATTAAATTATTTATGATACCATGATGATGCATCGATTACCTCATTATTTAACGATTTAAAAAATTAAAATGATAATGTAAAATCTAAGACCTAAACATGTAAAAAACCTATTGGATGGGTGTATTTAGAAATATTATCACCTTATACTCTAAATATATAATTTTGGGACCTTTTAAATACGAAAAGTATTTTATAATAAAGTAACATTTTATAACATTCCAAGAGTGCCCCTCCTCTCCTCTTATAAAAGGTCCCCACCTCTACCACCTTACCCACACCACTAAAGCATTTGGCTCAGACAAAACCTATCCATTTTGTCTCTCCACATCCCCCTATTACTCCTTGAAGCCTCACTTTGGGAATAAGTCTTCCCAAGGAAGCCTTTGAGCTCAAATCAAAAAGAGTTACCCGATTTAAAGGTAGTGTCCTCTCTTGTGTTCTTATTATTTTATTTTTCTTCTCCATCCCCCTAAACACTTTTTATTCATTTATTTTGTAACAAAACCAGTATCTAACATATACTAGGATGTTTTTATAACTATTATTCGAGATAAACTTACACACACCTACATCTAATGGGTAAAATAACATATTGTTTCCATGGATGGTGAATTTCTGCCTCACGAAAGGATGATTGTTCAATATTCATTTAACACCTTCAAAGGTGGCCATTAAGATGGAACTATAATTATATATGATATATAATATGTTTATGTTTTACTTAAGCTTATATATTTTTCATTTATGGCATACCTTTATGGTTTCCATTATGGGTAAACGTGATATCTTCATTTTAGGAAGTGCGGACTACCTCCCCCTCAAAGTGATTTGATTCGTTAATGCCATATGTGGGATGTATAAAGGATGTAATTAATGATTTTATATATTATATTATACTGGAATTATAATATACCTTTATATTATTAAGATTCCATTCCCTAAAATACAAAATAGAAATGAATGTAGCGTTTATGCGTACGTACTGCTTACCGTCTCCATAAACGGTTTATTTCATTTCTTACCTCTAAATGATTATGTAATATTATAAATGCATGTATATACTAGATATATATGATATATATGATATATACATCATGATTATAACTTTGGATATAATGGATACATGAACAAATTGTAATTATAAGGAGCATATTTTTGACTCAAGTACCAATGATCGTTAAAACGACCATTATTAAATTAAATAATTACATAGTGTTCATGACATGGTAATAAGTGATATAAAAGGAATAATGAACATGAAAAAGGTTTTGAAGCAAGTATAAATTCACTCAAGTTTATTATTCAGGTGGTTAAAGAATGATCGAGTCAATTCGGACCTGAGGTATGGGACTTCGTCTCAATCACCTTTCATTTAGGAATATTTTGTTTTATACACAACCTTCTTTTATACGGTTTATAAACCCCTTTGAATTTTACGTTTATCCAAAAGGAATCTTTTTTATATGAAGCGTTTTACTAAACTACAAAAGGGAATGTTATTGTAGGACGAATGCGGCGACAACGAATTCTCTGCCGCCGTGACCATTATTTGAGTTTCGGCTTCCTCTACAAGCCATGGCTTTTATTTAAAAGAAAAATAAATTCCATGTTATAATTTTCTTTTATTTTGGTTTTGAAAATTGTTTTCATAATGTTTTATTATATCAATGTGTTCTGTTGATATCTTGTGATTAAAAAGTTGAATTTTTATGTTTCCTTTATGCTTGTTTTATGTGATACGATTATGTTATGGTTCTTGGGAATTGTTAAGAAGACGGGTGGTTTTATGATAAACTAAGGGCGGGGGAGCCGGATATAGCTCTCCAATGCATTCGATAACGTGAAGGGGTTAGACGTTGAGGTTTCTCCGAAGAGATTTAGGGAATATACTGTGATGGGTATTCCAAACGTAACCAAGAGGGTTACTCCCTACATAAGAATGTTATGAATGCCTAAAGTTACCTTTATGTCTTATGATTTCTATGATTTATTCATGATTTGATGAGGTATTTTAAAGTGCTTATGTTTTATGGGTAAAGTATGATTTCATTATTTTGTATATATGTACTCATGTTTCCTTTCAATATTTTTATATCCCTTACTGAGCTTTTTATGCTCATCCCAATTTTTTGAAATTTCTTTCACAGGTCAAGGGAAAGGTACATTATATGATGATAGTGTCAAGGGAGTGTCATGAAAGAATCCATGTTTTATTTTAATTTTTTTTCTGTTTATGGGAAAAATGAATACTATCTTTTATGTATCCACTTTGTTTAAATGTGGAATGTAATTCATGTTTTATGATCTAATTCTCTAAAACTCCAATCCTGAAAAGATCCTCAATGTGTAATCTTGTAATAACTCAAGATTAAGTAATGTTTAAGGATGGGGCCTTATAATATCTCTTTATGTTCTTAGTCAATATCATAAATAAATTCCTCGTCTATATGAAATGTAACAAAAAACAAAAAAATTCTTGTCCTCTTACTTTTCCTATTGGAAAACTAATGACCGTTTGTCCCATCACAATTTTGGGGTTTTCTTATTGTTAAATTTCTCCTGATCATGACTTATATCCCTCTCCATCAGATCATGACACTTAGTTTATTTTCTATATCCATGTTTTCCTACATGGAATCCTATTATGGCTTATCATGGGTGACCTTTGTACTTATCATTCTTTCCTTTAAAGTGATAGTTTTATTGACTCTTTTTCCGATTTGGGACTTTCTATTATATTACCAAGCCCAATTTTAAAAATTTAGAGGAAACAATTTATTGAAGGAGGGAACAATGTAACTCCCCAAGATTTCATAGTATGTTAGTTCTTCAACGTAATTCAATAACTTACACTACACGCAACATCGAGTTCAAGTGCACTACAACTTACCAAACTAGCTGTTCAAAAGTGGATATGAATAGTATTAACAAAATTTTAAACTTTATATAACCATTATAATATTAGAATCCATATTATGAGTTTCTTAGACATACTGTAAGGACAAATTAATTTTTCTCATATAAAAGAAGTATTTTTCAAAAAATGCAATTTTACTGGATTATAAGGGTGAACCTTTATAAAATCTAATATTTGAAACTTTTATATATTTAATTTTACAAAATAAACTTCTTAATTGGGATCATACCATAATAATTTACTATCAGTAAATTTTTGGTGTTTTTTTGATAACATTCATATTTAGTTGAATAGTGAAAAATAATATATTTTAACTGAAAACAACTTTTTAATCTATATAATTTATAGTTTTCAACTATACATATGAATGTTTTGGATGTATAATTAGATTATATTTTTATGATTTAATCCAATGTTGGTCATTGGATGTAATTTCAGTTTGAAATTAGATATAAACAAATCCCAATATTTTGATAGATATTATTTCATAAAAATATTCTTTTTGGTTTTGAAAACGGGAATTAATTATAAACTAATAAATGAAATTTCTCTATTTTGAATTTGGTAAAGTAGACTTAATTTTTAAATTCATAATATCAATATAATCTTAGGGTGAATTTTTGGTATGTTTTTTAAAACTTTTAATTTTTTATGAATAGTGAAAAACACCGAGTTATAGTTTAAAACAGAATTTTTATTTAAATAATTATTTACTTTAGATAAAATTATTTTAGGTCAAAATATATAAAAAATACCTATATAAGTTCAATATAATTAATTGGATTCAGTTTATAATAATTTTTGATATATTAAAATTTTATTGATCTTTTCACTATCTTTTACCCACCTCCTAGGAGAATTTTCAATTTCACATAAAACATAATTTTACTGCTTCTGTGAATGTAATTTCAAAAATTTGAGAGACACAGTTGATATTTGTATGTAAAATGTGGTCCAATAAGATGAAAGTGATTTTTTGTGAATTGTAACTTTTTAATTTTATTTGCCACAGTTAAAATAAAATAGGGTAATTAAGGGTAAAAATGATACTATTATTACCCTAAAAATGTCTTAATTCTATTGGATAATTATAATTCGACCAAAAAAACCTTAGGAATAAAATATGAACCTCTTTGGTCCACTTTGATGAGATTAGAACATTTATTATTATTTAATTCAAAGAAGAGTTAAAAGGGTTAAAATCATAGTTTAATAACTAAAACATTTTTAATATAGGGTTACACATAAGATAAATTCAACTATAAATATTCACTAGGAATCTAAAAATATTTCCTACATAATGGTATTTTTTTGACAATAAATAATAATATTTATTAATGAAATAATGATGATATAGTAATTACATAATTAATGAAATATTAAACTAATTGATACTATAAATATCCAAATAAATGTAATTTGAGACTTTTTATGAATTCCAGTAATTTATGATGTTAATAGGACATATTTGGGTTTGTTAGAAGAATTTATTTCGAAGTAGTAATGCTGTTATGAATTTAGAATAACCAAAATACCAAATAGTGTCAAAATTGACATAACAGTTTTTTTAAAACAAATATTATATTATTAATTGATATTCTATTTATAAAAATCTTTAGTTCATCCAAAAGACGTATATAATGATAGTTGTAACATTAATGAACCATTTTGGTTTCTCTTGTAAGTATATCATATGTTTATTAGCCATATAATATAAAAATATAAAGAGACATGGTAAATGTCAAACTATTTATCTAAGAGTTAAATCTAAAAGATAAGGTTAATACAGTAACCAAAATGTGTCTAAAACCAATTGGTTGAGTGGGGTTATACCCATATACACCTTAGACTTTAAATAATCTATTTCATAGCCTTTAGAAACCATAATTGATTTTATTATGAAATGATATTTCTAGTTTTTCCTATGGTTCCTCTCATCTCTCTTATAAAAGGGAACACCCCATTCTCTCAAATTCACACCTTTAAAGCCTTTTGGATCTACCAAACTCTACACCAATACCCTCTCAACTATCCTAACATTATCATAGAGGCCCTCCTTTAGACTTAAAGCCAACTAAATGATCCCTTTTGATCAAATCAAATGGAAGAACCCGAAGAAGAGGTAAATATCTCATCACCTCTTTCAGGTTCCTTTCTTCTTTCACTTACTCTTTCTTTGTTGTTTCCATTCTAAAATAATAACTATTGTATCTTATATATACTGTGATGTTATTATGAATATGGTATGACCATATTCAATATTATATCCATCCTTTTAATGACATGTCACCATACGTGCGTACGTACGGCTTACAATCTCCACATCATGGTGTAATTGTTATTCATTACATTATTATTTGGATGGGTATAATAATGATGTGTAATTGATGTAAATAATAAATATAACATGATAATTATTCTTCATATATGATATACCATCCAATTATATATTATTTAAATATCTAAAGAATGGTATTTTCGCTCGTGCGTACGTATGGATTACAGTCTCCACGAACGCGATGAGATTTATTCCCCATCTTATCCATTCAAGAATAAATTTCATTTGATGATTAAAAATGATTTTTACAAAAATACTATCATTCTTGGATATGAATAAGATACATCTCATCCATAAAAAATATGACTCACATAACAAAGAATATAAAGGAAAATGAATCTGTTAACACCCGAAACGACTATAATACTAAGATATTATTAACAACGCAATGTTAAATATCATATATGATATTATATTAATGTATATTATTCATGTATCATTTAATAACACTTATTTCACCATTATAAAAGAGGCTAACCTACCTTCGACCAAGGAAAAAGTACAAAGTAAGGGGTTTCTTATCTCACTTTTAATTTCGTGATATTTCCATTGCTCACCACTTATTTATTGCATGTGGTGTGTGTACTTCCCATGATTGTATTCATTGTGTAATATACATTAATTTATGGATATTTACATCATCATTTAACGATCTATCTTTCATGGGATGTATGTTACGTAAGTTACCAAATTTGTAAGGGAATTACAAATTTCAATTTATACACATTCGGCTGTATGCACACTTCATTGATTATTTTACTCCAAGATTATGTGTGGAATCACAATTCATTTGCTTATGTCATAATTCCCACTCCCATTCCAGTGGATAAAATTTTTATACACATAATTACTCCATTGATAAATTCTCAAGTCATCGATATGAACTTGATAAGAGTAATTTTAACTCAATCTCCATTTGTTGAGTTAAATATCCAACTCAGTGGTGTTGTTTTTACAAGAATATATGTGAATGTCCTATGATTGATTTACACTGAATATCCAATCATATTTAGTGTATTTATATTTGTCACAAATAATTATGTCATTGATTTATATTTAACCTAACGATACGGTCTTTATAAGAGATTTCATCCCAATTTTCATTCCATTGAGACTTTTCTGATGCTATACACCAAATCAGTTTTATATGGGGTATATAATGTACTCTAACAAAGTATATCATGAATCCCTTTATTCTCATGATATTAAAAAGTTTTTATTACCTCATTTATTTGTATTCAAGTGTTTCTCTTTTGGTTAGGAACTCTAACTAAAATATCATTTTAAAATGTTTTAAAAATTTATTATTCTAAATATTTCTCATTAATGTCCATGTTTTAAAAATGGTTTTAAGGATTTATTTATATGGATATTAATGTTCTAAAATTTAAATTCCTTTTAAATTTTTCAAAGTGTTATGGGACACGTTGATTCAAAAATCTATTTTAAACGTAATTCTAATAAATAGCGATACTTTTAAATGTTTTCAAGAAAAAGGGGGATATTTCTCTCAAATATTTTTGATGCTTATTTTCATCTATGTTAATATCATTAATTATTATCTATTGAGGTTTATCTATTATAATTCAATCTTGCATATTTTATTGAATGAGTTAAGTTTGACTTTGGATGTGCTATTTTTATACCATTCATGGTTTGGGGTTAAAATATTGACATTTCGTATGCAAGTTTTTATACTAAGGTTCCGATTATGCTTCATCCGTTTCATATGAGGAATGAATTGGACATAGTAAGTGATTGGTGGAGCCCTCTATAGCTCCTCGATACATCTGTAGGTATCATGCGACAAACTAGTGTCTTGGGACAAGGCCTTTACGAAATCTTATTTGTAGTCTTGGCATAAGGCCTTGACAACACGGTTTTGAAAGTCTGGCATTATTCATTCCATCATTATGAAAGTGGATATTGATAATTAATTTATAATTCGACTAGTAGAATATATATATGTTAATAAGTAAATGTCATTATTTCATTTTATCTTTTCCTTATTATGCTGATGTTCAAGTTTAAAAGGATTTTGTTTTAGTCTTATAGACTGCCTTAAATGTTTGAGCTTATTTATGAAATTTTCCGCTATAATGTTATCCTTACTTGGAATCTGGGATGACCCCATTATTTGTTTTATTTTTCCCATGATGCAAAGAAGGATATTATGACTGACCTGTAGGGATATTCTCTGGGATCTCAGAGTTTCCTATGGAAACAATGTTGTTGTAGTTTTTCATTTTATAGTGTAATGTAAACCTTATGAATGTATCTTGTACTTACAAGGCTACTAAACTAATCTATCATTCGAGACATGATCTTGTATGATCATTCCAATGATATGTAATAATGCACCAACTCTGGGCTTCTGGGTTTGGGGCATTACATTAATCACCAAACTCTATCTATATAAAGACAGAAGTTAAAAATCATTCTCTATATGTACATTAAAAAATATTAAAAAGAATGAATTAAAATATAACTATTCAATATAAATCTAATAAAAAAATTATCCTTGAATAATGTTAGGCTACAATGAGAATTATGTTTCAATAAATGGAATTGAACTATTACTATTATCTCCCTTATTTTTTATCGATTCCCAAAATTCGTAATTGTACAATGTTATATTAAAGAATCCCATTACAATTATGTATTAACTAAATATTCCTTATACATTTTAGGTTCGTGTTATCCTATAATTTAATTATATTTTAACCCATTATCCAGTGTTAATTTCACAACCCTGAAATCTATTTTTGTTTGTATGGTATGAACTTCAAGTCAACTCCTCATGCATCTCTATAGGTTGTATGAATAAAATATTTATTGAATTATATTTTTTTTTGATACATCTATAAATTATGATATTCAAATAATGAGTTTATGTTGTTTATAATTTCATTAAATATTTATAAAATGATTCATTTTATGATTACCATAATGATGGTATTTTCAAACGGTCCATCACCACAACATTGAAATAGGGTATACAATGGGGTTTGAAAATAATACCATGATGGTTTGGTCATTTTATAATTTTAAATCTATCCACATTCGATTTTTTTGTATTTTTATCATATTTGATGTACTAGATTACATATAAATGATTACATGAGAAACTCTTCATCATTAACGGATTATATAAATAATTCTCAAAAGAAAATTTTAATTTTCAATATAAGGATATAAATTTAACAACCATTATGTTCCATCAATTTGTTAACTTTCTTAAATTGAGAAAATAATTATTTCAACCAATTTATCACACTCTTGAAATAAAATATTTTTATTTAGATGTGATTAAATATTTTGTAAGCATGGGCATACTGTATAAATACTATGTTATTCATATTTATTGGATGAGTGCACAAAATATTTACAACATTATTTTTGTTTGATGCATTGATGAATTAATATATGGAAAGTAAGAGTTTATGTTGTTGATAACATCTACTTGTCATTACAAAATGTTTCATTTTATGATTATTTCAATGAATGTATTTTGAAATGGTTCTATAACCTAACATGGAATAGAGGTCTATAGTTGGGTTTGTAAATAATACCATGATGGTTTGGTAATTTCAGAACATTCAATTTATAAACATTATCCACTATCAGGATTTTATTTAATTTATTTTTTAATAAGCATTCAGAAGAAGGCTTCCTGATAAAATTTACCATGAAATTAATTTATAGTATGTATTGTTATAAAAAATTTGATTTTCATTACATTCATTCTTTTTATTTTCATATTCTTATAAATATCATTAATCTATTCTAATGATTTTATTTTTCCTTCCACGTGTCTCCACCAAATTAATTTTCCTAACATGGCCACCTCTCCACATCTCTTGATACCAATCAAAATATTTCCTCTCTCCATATCCACGATTCCCAAAAAATCATTATCCTTCCCATAATCCATTTATGACTCTACCTACAAATCCTTCACATCAGCCTCTACCTCTACCTCCTACGCATCTGCCACTGCTTACACATGAAACTCAGCCTCTGACTTCACCTCTGCCTCTAACTTTGTCTCCTCTCCTCCACTTCCACCTCCTCCCCTACCTCTGCCTCCTCTTCCTTCTCCATCATTGCCTCAGAAGTCCTATCTTCAAGAATCAACATCTAATTTCTTAAGTAATGAACAGTTTCAAATATTTATGATCTTCATCTCCTATTTTATAATGGTGTAATCTACCTTTAATCCCATATCTCTATGAATATGTGTTTAATGTATGAAATTATGTGGGTTTTGATTGATTTATGATTATTAGATTTGAGATCCCTAACCAATTTGTTGGTTTGGGTTTCTTTGAGGATTGTCTTCCTTCTTCCATGTCCCCTAATTTTTTTATATTACTTAATACATTAATTACTTCATCTCACTCTACTAGACAATCCAATACCATGCAGGTTTTATTTTTCTCTTTTCCATAATATAAATTTGTACATATCATAATTTCTAGCCAGAATTATCCCTGAAAGTTAAATTTATATCTGTTTCTCTCAGATATTGCATCAATTATATTCCATATTCTATGTATCTACAAATTATCTTTTTTTTAAGATCTTATATGTGACCATTATGTTTTTTCTTGAATTTTATTTGACTACTATGTATAAATGTTTTGGGTTATCCTTATTAGGTTTCTTATTTAACAATTTTTCATGACTATACATTGTTCTATGTTCTTTAGTTTCATAGCTCTCTAGATTATTATTCCCTAAATGTTTTATTCATCTCAAATTTCATTTTCACCAGTAGGTTGTGGGTTTAGAGGTTCTGAACAGTTGTTCATTAATGTCATAGTATTTTATCCTTATTCTATTTTATAAGTTTTTAACCTATATATTTGAGAAATATTTATTTTTTTTGTTTTTCACATTAGTGTTGTTTCTTATTGAAGTCATTTTATGAAACTGTATGTTCAAATTTTTTATATACCTATTGAAATTATACTTCATTTTTCATATCTTTCCATACCTATTACCCAAAATTTATTGGTTTACAATTATAAACAATATATTTTATTTTCTTAAAAGTAACATCTTCTAATGTACATGTTTTAAAATATGCAATTTTCTATATTTTTGTACCTTATAATTATTAGGAACTAATGTTTAATAATTATTTTTATCCTAATACTAATTTATAATTGAATAAAATAAATACCAATTTATACAAGTAGATGTTATTGATGAAAATGATAACATGCGTCTTTTGGAATATAGAGAATATATAGGTAAAAATTAATATTTTATGTCCTATAAATACTAGTTAAATTTAAATTTTTTCAATTGAATTATAGTTTATGTGTTTCAATATAATAGATTTAATCATGTTTTGGAAATGTTATGCCTCTCTAACTCCCAATAAATATTATTTCCACCTCCCATAAAAATACCAAAACCACGCAAATCATGCTAGATTGGCTCCCGCCATCTATCACCTCACATCATTTATCGTAATATTTCCACTCACCTATCACCTTTCACCTCCACCTGACTCCTTTAACTAATCCTTCGTCTCCGCCTCAACAATCCACCTCCCATTACGAATCCATATTCCACCTCCACATATCCTCTTACATCTTGTTCTATCTCATCCTCAACCAACCACCTCCCATTAAATCTCTATCTCTCAATGTAATATTCATTCCTAGGTATTTTATATTTTTTAATTTTATTTAATCTATGCGTTTTTTGTTATAATGGAAATTTTCCTTTCATAAATCATGAATATGAATTTACCATATTCAAATTACAGTGTATCCTCTACAAATCAAGTTGTAACATTATAAACATAAATAGTTTAGTATTTTCATCTTATGTATATTATTGCTACTATATTTTTTTACAACATTTTCTTGGTTGCTTTTATTGATTTTAATATTTATATTTTCACTATGGAAAATACTCTGGTCAGGAAGTAACCATGGTTTGGAGTTTTATTATCCAATTGGGGGCTCTAAAAGTTAGAAGTTGATGAGTTTTGACTATTTTTTCTGTATTAACATTTTGATGTAATGATCTGTGCATATTTATAATTAGAATTTTTATAGTTAAAATAATTTAATTACATTTTCTTATTTTATCATGTATTTTATATTTCTTTTTATCTTATTTTGTAAAAAAATTTAAATCGTCAAGTTTCAAACAGACTCACAGTTGACAAGATCATCTTTCACATCTAATGAAAACAAAATCATCCAATATATATTTCTAAACTACTCTATTCTCAATAAGGTTCAACTTTTTCTATAATTTACATTATTCTTCTTTAAAATTACTCATCAATTACTATTTTTTTCAAAATATATAGAATAAAATATTATCTACATTGAAATTATATAAGAATCATGTTCAATTATTTATTATCACTCATCTTTGTAAATTTAAACCATAATTTTCTAAACATTAACCAACCTTTTTAATCAACTTATTTCTAACTGAGAATTAAATTTCAATTTTAGTTTTTCATTTTTTAATCAAATGTTTTTCATATGATGTAAATTTAATTATCTCTTTTATTTCATTACGTTCATGTAATTTATTACCCTGACCATCCATCATGAGTTCTATATATAGCCTTTGTGGGAACATATTCCAATTTTATACCTTTTTACTCTTTTTTATACAACTATGAAATGATGAAAATTAGAGAAAAACATATATTCATTTATTTTTTATATAAATTCTATATGTTAACACTATAATTTATAATCACAATTTAGGTTCTATGAATTAAGGGTATTCTGAATTTTTGTGAAAAATTCCCTAGTGCTCTCTATTTTCATTCCTTAGCCAACATGGGCATTAGATTATAATCCAAACATTCTACTTTTCTTCTAGAAAATTAATTTCAATTTAAAATAGAAATAAGTAATTTTAGTCATATTGGCCACATCATGTGTTAGATTGAGGTGTGGCTGATTCTTACACATCCCAAATTCTCCAAACAATCCTAATTTTTAATTTTACCATGATTTTCATTGACAATATTTGTCAAAATACCAATAATACTAGATAAACAATGATCATACCACATCCACGTGAAAAAATAATCCACCTATATATGAAAATTATTATTATATGTGTAATACTAAGAAAAAATAAACATAAATATGTAATATTACATTAATTCTATGAACAAATATTTTACTTTTAAAACAGCAATGTTTCCCCTATAATTGAGCAGAGGCAGTGTTGTGTCTCTTCCTGTAATAGTACTAGATGTAACTTGAAATAAAGTGATAAATTCTTCAATGTAAGTGTGAAATGGTTTGAAGGGATAAGAATCTTGAGAGGTGAACAGGGCACCAAAACATGAAAAAATAATCCACTTGAATAAGAAAACAATTATTATGCGTGTAATACGAAAAATAAGGAAATTAATCATAAATATAAAACAATAAATTAATTCTATGGTCCATGATTTTACTCTGAGAACATCAATATTACCACTGTAATTGAGCATATGAAGAATCGTTGTTCTTTCTTCTAAAGAAGTGGAGGTATCATGAACGAAAGTGATAAATGTACCACCATAGGGTTAAAAAGGTTTTAAGGGTGAAGAAGCATGAAAGGTGGACATAGCACCCACACTCCAAAAACAATCCACCTATATATGAAAGCAATTATTATGTCAGTAATACTAAAATGAAATAAATTATATTAAATTATGGAATAATATATTTATTCTATGGGAAATTATTTACCTTAGAAAACACCAAGTTTACTTCTTTAATTGAGTAGAGAAAGCATTGTTTCAATTACTGCAAAGGTATTGTTGGTAAATTTAAAGAAAGTGATAGATTTACCATTACATGAGGGAAAATTGTTTAAGAGAGAATAATCATGAATGTTGGATAGATCACCCAAAAATGTAATCAATGAATCCACATGTAGAAGAAAACATTTATTATGTAACTAATAATAAAAAGAAATAAATAAATAATAAATAAAAAAAATATTCATTCTTTGTAAAATTATTTTACCATAAAAACTTCATGATTACCTCTGTGATTGATAAGAGGCTGCAACATTGATTTTTCGGAAATGCTAGTGGAGCTAACATAGAAGAATGTAAAAAATGAACCCATGTAGGGGGAAAGGATTAAATGGAGAAGAATCAATAATGTTGGATAAGGCACCCCAACTCAAAAAAATATACCTATACAAGAAATCATTAATTATGTGAGTAATACTAAAAAGAAATATACTAAACATTAATATTAAACAATACATTAATTCTAAGGACAATGATTTTTCTATGAAAACATCAATATTACCTCTACGATTGAGAAGAGACAGTGTCATTTCTCTTCCTGAAATGGCATGACACATGGAATGAAATCTTCTAAAATAAATGAATTCTATAATTAATAATAAATATTAAATAAACATGTCATTGTATTTTTTTATAAAGTAGACAATGTATATCATAACATTACCTATACATATTTATAAAGGTATTCCTTAATTATAGTTTTTTCTTCCATCATGTTCATAAGACATTTTTATCATGCTTATTCAAGATTTAAATTTAGATTATGTTAATGTAGTATAGAATATACAATATTTTGATGAAAAATAGAATATATTAAAAAAAATATTACCTTCTCATTAAACCATCTTATTTTCAAAGGATTCAAGGATTTGGTTCCTCTAACGAGAATCCAAATCCCCTCTTTGTGGTCCCATAGAATGTAAAATACATTGTCTATATTGGGAAAAACATGAACTAATTAGTATTTCTTAATTAAAGGGCCATCCATGATTGAATTTTCATATGAATCAACATTTTTTAAGTCACTAGTATGAAAATCGGCCAATTAAGTTTTTATTCAGAGACATAAAATACTAGCACTACATGTGATGACATTATTAATGACTCATATTTTTCTACTTCCACATTGAAATTCAACATCACAAACCCATTTCCTTGAAATTTACTCCATTGAAATTGTCTACCCTTTTATAACGGTGTGGAGGCACTATAAATGGTCTATAATAAAATTCGTATATCTATTCTACAGTTCCAAATTATGAAATATTTTCATAAATTGGATTTCAATCGTTGGAAGTAGATATATGAATCACTTCAGCCAAAAACACAATACAAATATTTTGCATCATACTAATGTCATCATGTTATTTTATATAAAAAGTATAACCATCGATTAAAAAACTATTGTAGGATAGAATGTTTGCATTCAGTCCTCTAGTTGGCCATTTATGTTTTTCAGAAATTGAAATTGGAGTTTTATATAACTCTTTAAAAAATTTGTCACTAAACTTTCCAATAAACTATTTACTATGTTTATCTGATATATATCCTTCGATCATTTATGGATTCAAATATCTTATAATTTATTTTTTAGATTCAATGTATAGATCAACATCTTTACTATTATGTAATATGTAAATATGTGATTTCTCCCTCTATATCAAGGTAATTGTTACAAAAAATATTCTAGAGATCCCTTCACCCATAAGGTGTTCACTATGATGAGACTTGGGAGACTGATGCTTTCAATATCTGATAGGTAATAGGTACAAAATTTAATAGCTTCTTAAAAAATATATCATTCAATAATAACACCTTTTGGCTGACTTTGATTCTTGATAGACCCTTTCAAAAAATTCAAATACTGTTTAATTGGGTACATCAATGTAAAATGTATAGGACCATATAGTTGATCCTCTCTAACCAAGGGAATCATCATTTGTACCATTATATCAATTTATGAGGGTGGGACTAACATATTTAATTCACAAATTTGGAATAAAATCTAATTATTCGTGATGGGAAGCTTCCAGGGGTCTACAACATTACTACATATGGATATGAAAAAGGAGAAGTGTCTGGTTAATGTATGTCGTACAATTTTGATAAATAATGAAACAAAAAAAAATTGTATAAAATCATGCATCAAAACATGGTGGTCGTGTGGTTTTATTACATAAAACAACAAATTAAAAATTGAAAAGACATTCTTGATATTATATGAATTTCCGGGTGATACTTTTACACTTGTCAAAAAAAATTGAAATTTTTTCTATATGGATAGAGTGTAAGATATTTGAGGAAGGAAAATCCAATGTTTACCCTTTAATTATTCAAACACTTTCGTTATCCAAATATCAATTAGATCCATCCTAGCCTTGATGATATCTTTCATTTTACGAATAACCTTTAGTAATATCTCAATAACACTATCACATACAATTTTTCTTATAATCATGGAATCCTGAAAACATCTATACTACAAATAATTCCAATACATCAATTCAAAGAAAATTTATCTCTTCTTTAAACTTGATTTTTTATGGTTTTTCGATAATTCTTTACTGATAATAGTTTCAATGATTTTTAATTTTTTTTATAGTTGATATCCTATTTCTAGAGATATCATTTTACCTTGTTCTATATTCCCATCGAATGTAATCATTATGATCAATATTTAGGTTATCGAGGTAACGATTGCCAGTGTCCTAAAAATAAATCCTTCAAGGAAATTTTCAACTGAATAATGTATTTTCATTTTTAACAAATGATACACCCGAAAATTACTTTAATGATATTTCCTGATAAATTTCTATAAGTGGGGATTTCATTTATTGTATTATACAAGATAGAAATCAATGTGAATTCTCCCCTTATGTGAGGATCATACATTGTAATAACTATATAGGACATCAATTTTATATAATAGATTAATGGAGAGAAATGGAAATCAATATCATTACCGAGTTTCTTTGGTTCAAAAATTAGAAGAGACAATATAATGTATTTGCGCTTCATGTATAACTATGGAAATATGTTATAATTTACCAACATGACAATGCACATTCTATGAGTACTAATCCATACACCAAAATGATTTATTCTATCAATAGATAATGAATTAATAAATATTCATAGCACATCTCTAAATTTAGGAAACTCATAATAAATTTTCTTCTATTGTGAAGAATCTCCTGGATGATGTAGAGTCCCATCATCTATTCTTGTATATGCATTCCATGATAATTTTATTGTGGCTTCCTGATATCGATTTAGTCTTCCAAACCATGGAATTTTAGGAATGTACCACATATATTTCAAAAATATTGATTCATTTTTCTTGTATCGATCTACACCATACTTAGTGAATTTGATGAGTGATTTATAGTAATTGTGAAACAATTTTCAATCATTCAGAAAAGAGTGTATTTTTGAGAGATCAGTCCTATTGAACACAAAAATCATCCAGCATCATATTCTTAGCATGGAAGTTCATTTTATTTTGGTAGCATATCATTCAGTAGGACAAGTAGTTTTATATAGTTGGTGTTACTACATATAATGCCACCATTCAAATTAGAAAACATCAATGTAGCTGACAATGATGTGTATATAGAAAAACCAATATTCAATGGTTTTTGGGAACATCTATTTAACTCCTCATAAATATTTGGACAATCATGAAGGTCGTATTCAGTTTACATTGTCATTTCTTCCATGCGATCTCCATAATCTTTTACAAATTTATTCATATAAAATGATTCATAAACTGTAGTATCATCCCAATTAATGTCAACATTATGCTTTCACATGTTTATTTTAACATTTATAGATTTTATCTAATTTTTTAAAAATAAAATGCTAACCCAACTCTTCCACATTAATTAGTATTGAATAAGATAAATGTAAACATGGACAAAATATTTTATAATGTTTGTTTTCATTCCCTCTTGCAATCTTGATAAACTCTTTAACTCCATGTTCATACTCGTTTGTCAAACTATTAACATGGATACATTTTTTGTTAATATCCATCCAATTTCGTTCCTAAAATATGAATTTTATACAATATATAAATAAATACACATATGATATGCATCATAAAAAGTGAAAGTTGTGGAAAATTATAAAAAGGGAAACTCAAGATTAGATTGTTTTAATCAATTTGAGAATGTTGGAGAAAATGGGTAATTGAATATAAGAAAACAATTACTATAAATAAAATATTTATTAAATACCAAAAACAAATGAAAATATAATACATAAAATTAAGGAGTAATATGAAACTCATAAATGATAAAATAGAATAATAAACTCTCGTTTAATCAATTAGATTACATAATACAATATTGGAACAAGTGATTTATAAACCTATAGAATTATTAAATTTAAAATTAATGGTATATCAACATTTGAAAACATAAAATGACTCTTGGTATGTTATATCACTATATCTACCCATCCCAAGGAAAATATAGGTACTCCCGCAGGATGTAAAATTATCATTTACTAGTAGATTACACAAATATGAGGTTTACATCAAAAAAATAGATAAATGTGTCATTATTGAATAAGATAATAATTTTTGTAAATTGAAAAAGTTGATGTATAAATTGAAACAAGCAAAAAAATCTTGGTATTAAAGGTTAGATGAATTATTTAATAAATTTTAATTTAGAAAAATTGTGGAATTGATCAATATTACTACATAAAAAATAATTTTATGGATAGATAGAAAACATTTACCAATGTGGATGACATAATATTTATAGGAACAAGAGATAAAATATGATATTAATTTTCAATAATAACAGTGACCTATGTTTAAATGTTGATTATTAGTGAGTTGAAAGTTTCCTTATTTTATAAGACACTCTTTGAATTAATGGGATATTTATTTCTTAATCCATGTTTGTGAAATAAGAGGTTTATAGAATTAAAAAGGAAGACTGAAAACCCATGATGAATCCCATTGAAAATTGAATAAAAATTTCAAATTTTATGGATGGAATGTCAATCTATATCATTGAGTGTGGGAGATTCATTATATGTCATCATTTTAATTTTAAAAATATTTGACATACTATTTTTCTATAATACAAATAGATAGGAATAAATGTGAATCCATGGAAATCCATGTGTTATTAGTTAAATACTTATTCAAAATGGGGAGAAATTCATGAAAATATACATTTCCAAGAAATAAACTATCATGTATTATAATGGTGTATATGTATAAAAAATGTAGTATAACTCGAAAGGGGAAATATCAAAAGGATATTTTTTTGCAGATATTTCTAAAAGAGTGGGAGTAGGATGATGATGAAAAATTATAATGTATTTGAAAAATAGTACATAGTATTAATGATTAATATTACATATATTATTATTAGAAGGATTTACAAATAATTTTACATATTCCAAAGGGGGGGAAATAAAATTGATTTTTTTATAAGTGTGGAGACATTGGAAATTAGATTATTGAGAAAAGGTACAACACATTTAAAAATATATATAGTTTACAAAAACCCAAGACAACCATATTTCAATCACATGAGATGGTTTATGATAGTGTCAAAGGGACATTATCAATCCCCCTTGGGCTGGAAAGAAGAACAATGGAATGAAAAATAACACAGTGTGAATGATTTGTCCAAAAAAATGAATAAAACTACTAGAAAGATACTTTACATAAAAACTAGCATGATGCATCCATACATTATATTCCCACATCATCCCATATAAGTATAAAAAACATGATATGAGTCAATATAATATAAAATAATCCCCTTAACCTACATTCATCTCCCTCCCACACAAAATCACAATTTTCAATTTCTTAAATTTCACATGTATGGAATGCCTTTGATAAAATAAATAATGAACAATATATATTATAGCTTTTGGAGATCATTTTGGTAAATGTAAAAAAACCAACAATATTTCACATGTCACTGTCGTTTCCAAAGAAAATAAACACTCTATGAGAGATCTAAAGTTGAATCAAAATTAGATATTGATAAAACTAGAAGGGATAAATTTTTAGTATACAATCACCAGACCACACAAAACAACATTATTGAAGAAGAAATTAAGATCAAAACCAAATAGAAAAAAAGAAAATCAGAATCCCTAACTCTCTAGGTTGATGAAGATCCAAAACACTCTTTTGAAACACTAAATTCAATCAAACACCTTTAGTCAGATGACTTGTTAGAGAGTTATTCAAGTGGTGTGATTTGAGGTTCGATTCACCAAGGAGGAGCGCCAATAGCTTTTTTCTTCCACATAAAGATCCTGATATCGCAAGGGTTTCACATATGGTAATGGTTTTTGAATAAGATCATGACTCTTTTTCTACTGCTTACTAATAAGCACTGATAAAGAGTCCTTTTATTGGTGATTATTACTTAAGCACTGTTGAAAGAACTCGTTACTAGTTCTTTTATATCACAGATAAAGGTTGTTTTTTATTAGACTAGAAAAAGAACTAAAAAATCAATCTTTAATAGAGCTATGATGACATCACTGATAAATTTTAATTTTATCAGTTCTCTTTTTAGTGATGATAAATCCACATCATTATCAACATGAACAAAGCACTAATAAAGATATTTTCATCAGTTCTTATTACTTAAGTGCTGATAAAATATTTCTAATTATAATTATAAATAAAAAATATAAATATTTTTATATACTTAATAAATATATATATGAAATATATTCCTTTTTAAATTTATTTATTATAATTTTATAACTATTTCATTAGAATTATGTATATGTCAAATAAATATAACACATATTTGATCTATGTTATAGTAAAAAATCCATGAAAATTCAACTATATGTCGTGTACTGTGCAGTTAGTTAATATTTGTAATTGATATTAATTTTTAATTATAAACCATTATTCAATAGAAATATGAGTATCTAATGTAATGTTCATAAATTTTTTGTAACATATAATTCATATTTATATACATTTATATATATCTATATATTTAATATATATAATTTAGAAACATTAATTATCATAATTATCTAATTAATACAATTTTTAATATTTAATAATATATATAAATTTATTTATTTTTGTCAAAAAATATGTAATTAAAAAAAATTATATTTTTCTTAATAAAATAAAATTTCATTTTTAATTTATTCAATTATATAATTTTTATTCATGCATTTATCGACACTAAAAAAGTGCTGATGAAATAAATATTTATCATCGCTAAAAATAATGCCCTGATAAATGTTACCCTTTATTAGTGTTAAAAATCAAGCACTGATAAAGGATACATTTGTCAGCAAAAAAACAATGTACTAAAAAATGTTTCCTTTATCCACACTGATTAATTATAGTGCTAATAAATGCTGGATTTCACAAAGTTTTTGGGTATACAGATAAATCATTCTCTCCATCCTCAATCATTTCTATCTATGTTTGATTGATCATATCATTAAAACCCTTGGCGTTTCTCCATAACCAATCAAGGTTGTCTATTTCAAGATTTTCTATAGTTGAGGCAATATTTCTATTACCATTCAAATGCCTCAAGTTATTTTAATGTTATTCAGTAATCTAATAAAATATATTTTTTATTTTCACAATAACATTTTTAAGGATTTATACCTCAAATTTTATAAATACCATTCCTAAAATCATAAATAATTTCATAGTAAACTATATCTCCATCTCTAGGTCAATAATTATAATGCTCACCAATTATTGATATCATCAAAAAATATAATTGTATATTCATTTCATTATTCCTTTTATACTTTTCATTCATATGTATTTTTCTTATAGGCTATAAGGTTCTGTCGAATTGATTCATAATCAGTAAGGGAATAGAAATTTTTCTGAGGTATCTAATGGAACTATATATGGGAACTTTAAACCTGCATATATTGATATTTATTATCAATCTATAGTTTATTTATATTCTAACTATTTTGTTATTATACAATTATATTCACCTTTTTTATATTTCAGATGCTTTTTATTAATTCATATTTTTAGTGGTTTTGATTTTATATTTTCATAAATTGGAATCATATTTCTAGTTGGGTACTCATATACTTTGATCTAGTTGTAGGTATAATCTAATGAATAGAGATATCATTGTAGAACATGTTATCAAGGTAATGTACCATGACTAAACTTAAACAATATGGCATTCATTAAATGTTTATGAAAAATGTATATGTTTCCATGGTTATTAAATCAATAATAACCGTGCCTTATTTATTTTAATATCATTTAATTAGATTTAATGTTTTTATTGATAATGTTATCATGGTTTTTTGTTTCAACTAATTAATTTTATTCTTGTATAGGTTCAATTAGTGAAATGAAGTCTTAACATAAATTTTATCTAAGATACATTTCTGTTCTCTCTTTCTCCTGACATGCATGATGTCATTAAATTAAAATTATCCCTATTTACATTTGTGGGTTTATAATTTCCAATATCCTAGTTGATTAAAACATACTTTTTGATATTATCATTTATTTTACCTTAAAATTTTTATATTTAATTTCAATTTTTGAAAACGTTTAAAGAAAATAATTAAAATTTTAAATGAAATTTTTTTATCATGAAAATTATAATTGATGGAGATGTAATTATTATTTTTATATTTTTATTTAAATTTTTTTCTACTATTTGTAATCATAAACATTTAACCATACTTCAGATTATATTTTTCCAAAACAGTCTTTAATTTTATCACATCTGTGAAATTTAGTCACATGATTATATTAGCATATCTTCCAAAAATGCATTATTAATTTATAAGAGTGTCATTGTGTTATAAAAAATTTAAATTTAGGAATTTGTGAGTGATTTTGGTTCATTTTATTCAATAGAGGGAATTAATTGATGATAATCATGAAATATTTATGAAATTATGTATGTGATCCTAACTATATCTTTGAAATCACCCCCACACACCTAGGAATTTCATTTTGTTTTTTAAACAAAAATGATTCTTTTTCAGAATATATATGTCCATACATATACTCATTTATTTTAATTTACAAAGTAGAATTTTTTCTCATTAAGAGAATTCTATTTTAATTATTCATGACAGTGTATGTTTATGGTTATTTTAAAACATATAATGATTATAAAACATCATTTATCAAACGTATAGGAGTTTTTTTTCAATATATATATATATATCCATTGTAATTACTTTTTCCAAATTATATCCACCATGTTTTTCTAATATTTTTTAACTATGTGTTTATAATTATGATTGAAAATCATAATATTAAAGATATTAATTAGATGTGAATGTATGAGAGTAGACTACATCAATTTATAGATTGGTAAAGATAATGGTGAAACAATATTTGAATATCCTTTTGATATGTGATGACAAAAATAGGATGACTTGTGCTTATAATACATTGATTCCCATGTGGTTTTATTGAATTATAGGGTGTTTTAACTCTATTATACATTCTTGTTATATATTTATTTATTTAAAATGGTGTGTGTATGTTGTCAAATTATTAAATTTTTCTTAATATATTAATGGTTTGTAGTTAATATTATAAGAAAAATGTTTTTATGGAACTAAAAGTTGTTTATACAAAATTATATGTTAAATATACCCTTTAATTTTCTAAATGTTTTAAATTTTATTTTTAACAGTAAAAAAACCCAATGATTTTTTTTGAAACAAGATCAGGGCACTAAAATAATCATAATGGAAAGTTGAACTATCATCCAAATACTCAACATCATTTTGTATGTATTATAATGTCATTCCAAATATCAGTAGCCAGTGATTCATCATAAAGAATTAAATATTTATTTTTCCAATACTTTTTTTCTATTTAATTATTTTTGAAACATTTTATTTTATATGAAAGTTTTGTATTTATATAGATCCTTATTATTGGTGATGAAATATATTGATTGAAAATCTGTTTGTACTGCATATATTCATAGCTATTTTTATAACATTAAAGGGGTATTTAAGTCTATTATACGTTATATTTATATATCAATTTATCCTAAAATGTGGGTCTGTTATATCACATCCTTATATTATTCCTTATATATTAATGTTTTGATGTTTAAAATATATAAAAAGTTGTCTTTAATGAATTAAAAAGTATTTATGTAGAATTATGAAATAAATTTAATATTTAATTCTCTAAATGTTTCTTACTAAGTTGATAGTAGTGTTAGGATTCATTGATTTTTTTCTACAGCATGAGATAACAACTAATCAGATCATAATAAAATACAATAATATCTTCTAATTACTCTACATCATTCTTTAATTATTATACTATCGTGCCTTATTTTTGTAGCTTGTGCTTCATCAGAGGAGATAAATATATTTTTTGAAATCATCTGTTTTTTGTCGAACTATTTATCTCATATTTGTTTTATTATGGTGGTTTTGGACTATGATCTTAAATCTAATAAAACACATGAGGCTACTAATTAGGTGGATTGACATTTTTTTTAAATTATCATAGAATTTATTTTTTTCATTATTCAGATTATTAAAGTAGTTGGTGTATCTAAATATTACCCCAATAGTAATTGATAATATCTCAAAGTACATATTTTTCTATTATTCTGATATGATTAATCAAATTTATTTTATTTGATGTCTTGAAGGATTTATTTTCCTGCAATAGGTTGTGTTTCTTTTTTCACACTCTAGTTCTATTTTCTCTTAAATTCCACTAAAACATCCTTGGAATGATTATAATATGCATTTATAACATAATTATATAATTTAATCCCCCACTTGGTGTATTCTCAAATGAAAATTGCCACATAGGTGTATTTAGTAAAAAATATATTAACCATCTACATTAAAAATAATTTTTTTTATTCATTCTTTCGAACATGTACACGTCACATGTGGAAACCTATATATTATTTATTTCCCCAGTGCAGAGAATGTTACAAGTTCGGATGACAGGTTACAACATTGAAGCTATGGATAGATACCGGATTAGGGAAATCACATAGTAGGAAATAAATTTGAATGGAATGGAGTGGTGAAAATGGTCTACATCATGCTAGTGGGCATCAACCTTGAGTTAGATGTGGCCCTCCATACCCTATGTTTCATTGTGGGTGGATAAAAGAACCATGTGTAGGTGGGTCCTTAATACCCTCAATATGAAGTCTATCTTTTATGGACCAAACCTAGGTCTGTATTCCCAATATTTTACTGTTGATATTTACGTATTAAACATGTAATTTTTTATCATTTGTTCTCATTTTGATCATTTATGATGTTATGGATGATATTTTTATTGAAATCACATTAAATTATGAAAAACAATTGATGTTCTATCCAAATTATAAAATATATAACTGGTTTCCCTAATTTTTTTTAAAAAATAAGTATCAAATATAAAACTACAAAAAATTATATAACCATTGTTTTTTCATGATTTTCTTTTGTTTGGTAGGGCATTAATACTATCATTTTTCACCTATTTCTGTATATATATATATGTGTTTTATTAGTAAAATTCATACTTTTATATAATTTATCTCTATATTGTTTTGTTAAAATGTATGGTTTACGGTACTAGTTGTTTTTTAAACTATGATTCTTTCCTATAAAATGATAGTGAATTTCAATTTAAATGGCCCGATTGTTATCAATAATTTTTTTATAAAAAATGAACACCTCCATGTATGTACCATAATTTACGGAGGGTCATCGAATGTACATAATTAAGAGATAGAATTAACATATATAAGTTATTATTTTTTCATGATTATGTTGTTATGTTATTACTTCCTTCATCATGTCACCTTTACGATTTTCATGGGATAATATGTATTATAGTGAGGTTCATGATTTTATTACTATATAGTATGGATGAGATGGAATCGATCCATTATAATTTTATAGACTATAGATGGTCATACTAGTGGTGAGACTATTCAAGTTTGATCTAGTCAGTTATATTCTAATGATATTCATCGATATCCAAACATATGGTTTTGAACTGTGTACATCTTGCATCACCTCACATAATTTTTATGATTTCCCATTATTGAATACTATATATATTATTATTTCATGGTGTAACTTTACTTTCATGTCATCTTTCATTAATAAATTCATGTTGATTCATTCCTCTTTTAGTATTGTATCATCATGATATATTGTGCTTCTTATATTTAGATTTGATATCTCCTAATTATGATTTAACCTAGGTTATGATTATTTCCAAATTTAATTATTTTCGAACAATATTTTTGGAACTTCAAATATGTATGGGATTTTTTAAACTAATTTAAAATAGAGTTTTAGAACAGGGTTGAATTTTTTTATAAAATAATAATTTATATTTTCTATTCATATTATAAAACTAACATTTAGTCCAATTATTATAATATGAAATCATGAGTGATATAATGTATACCTACTAAGATATTCCATTCCCATTCCCTAATTTTTTCACTCAATGTCTATAGTCCCGTTAATATTTTTTGTTCCATATTTAATTTACGGTTCACTCATTGAATGAGTTTGTTATAATGGATGCATGGTGACCTGGGGGGCACATAATACTTTTTTTATTTCAGGTTTTATCTTGGATGTATAAACCAAGGTTTTAAATTTATATTTAATTCTCATTTATCTTCATGATTTATGATTATTCTTTACTTTATAGTATTTATTACATGTTATTCTTTTTTTCATATTTTTTTTATCTATATTTCTACTCATATAATCTGATGCATAGGTTAGCCATAATTGGATTTTTTTAAAGAATATTATCTTTTTTAATTATTCATTGGGGGAAATCATCCCAAATTATTGTAGGTTCACTCCCGTGACACTACTTGTTATCCCATTGGGATTCAGGGTAACCATAGGATATCCCTCATCATAGCATGGGTTCCAGATTCGTTGATGACCCAAGCTAGTTTTTGGATGTGAACAAGAGGATATACCCAACACATTATTGTGGGAATTTTTTTGTAATATATATCTTTACATAGTAATATTATCTCCATGGATAGAATATATACATATCCATTAAAAAATAATTCAAATAGTGGCCCAATGTTATAAACCAAATGTATATTTGTAGTACCCATGATTTAACTATTTATTCTGGGTTATTTGTGGAATGTTTTTCCCACATTACAAATTAGAGATAAATTTTCCACATAATGGGGTTATTTAACTTGATTAAGGGATTGTGAATAATGTATTGAGGAGCAAATGATGTGATTTTTAAATACACTGGTACTAAATATCCCATCATAAAAAAGAAATATTTGTAATATATACTGATTTGATAATGAATGGAATATGTTTTATTCATATGAAAAATGATCTAGTGGTTTAGTATACAATAAGAAAATTTAAAACAAACAAATATTACTATCAAAATAAAATTCTTGGTTTGGAAGCTAAAATATTTTCCATAAAGATATAGATGAAATATCTCTATAGTGAATGAAATGACATCTATATGGATTGAACTTGTTTGAAGTACATATTCTATAAAAAAGTTCTCAACGTGAATAAAAAATGATTGTTGAAACTATATTAGGACTCTGACTCCTAGATGCCATACCACCCAGGCATGAAAATTAAGTAAGTTGATGCATTGAGTAGGAGGTACCATGGGGTTATAGAATTGATAAGGATTAACATGTTTCGTATGTTGAAAGATTTCATAATGTAATATATGACAATTAATTGGAATGAGGAGACACCATTTCTATTAAAATAATTTTATAAACTGTAACGCCCCGACCCCAGTTACCTAGAGTCGGTGCATTATTTTAATACAATGGAATGATTACAAGGAATCATGTCCTGATGGATGGATCAGTTTAGCATTCTTGGAAAATAGATTACATACATGAATGTTAATTACACTTTATAACATACAAAACAACATAAATAATCCATTATGAACGCCATTATTCCCATGGATTAACCCTTCATATCAATCACATTACACTTCATGGAAACTTGGGAAAAATTAAAACATAGAAAGGGGTGATCTCAGATGCTCAGTAAAGATAACAATATAGCGGAAACTTTCATAAATAAGCATAAACATTTAAGGCAATGTATAAATAAAACAAAAGCCTTTTAAACATGAACTTCAGCATAATATGGCAGAAATAAAATGAAATAACGCCATTTACATATTCACATGGATATTCTACTAGTCGAATAATCACATGAAATATCAATAAACACTTTCATAAAGATGGAATGCATAATGCCAAGCTTTAATTTCTGTGTCAACGCCTCGTGCCAAGACCTAAGTGATAACTGTAACCAGAACCCAACCTGGAGAGCCTCTGTAACCGGACTCCATCTCGGAGAGCCTCTGTAACCGGACTCCAACCCGGAGTGCCTCTAATAACCCGACACCAACCCGGAGTGCCTCTAATAACCGGACACCAACCCGGAGTGCCTCTAATAACCGGACACCAACCCGAAGGGTCTGCTGTAACCGGACCCCAACCCTGAGGGATTACTTTTACCAGTCCCCAACCTGGAAAATACTAGACCAACACATTCATCTTAAGAAGAAGATGAAATATAACAAAAAAATCATATTAAAACTAGCATACGAAATGCCAAAACATTAATCATAAACCATTAATGGCATAAAAATAACTCATCCGTAGTCAAACATATCACAAAACCAAAAATACAATATTGATTATTTGTATCATAATAAATCAACTTAAAACAATTGTAAAATTTATCAAAGGATGTTTACATAGATGAAAATAATTTATAAAACTCTTTGAGAGAAATACCCTTTTCACTAAAACATTTAAAAGTCACACAATTAATAAAAGAAGTCATTTCAAGACATTTTTTAATCAAAGTGTCCCATAACACTTTGAAACCTTTTAAAGGAATTAACATTTTAAAAACATTCATGTCCATATAAATAAATCATTAAAAACCATTGTGAAGACATGGACATTAATGAGAAAGATTTAGAAGAATAAATATTTAAAACATTTGAAATGATTTTTTAGTAAAAAGTCCCTTAAAAGAATCTCTTTGAAAACTCTTTCATAAAACATGGACATGGATAATAAATATGTCCCACTAGATACTTATGTAAAAACAACCACGGATAATAAAGAGATTGTGAAATTAACCCTTACCAATTTGGTAACTTACGAAACATACACCCCATGAAAGAGGTATCATACAATGAATATGTAAATACACATAAATTAAATTTTATTACACAAATAATAACATTATGGGCAGTACAAAAACCACACAAAAGGTAATAGTGGAAATATGGTATGAATCTCACGGAAATAAGGAGTGAGATGAAAACCCATTACCTTGTACTTTTCCTTGATAGAGTGTAGGTTAACCTATTTTATAATAGTTAAATCACTGTTATTAAATTATAAAAGAATCATATAAATAAATATGATATCATATATGATCTTTTAATATTTCATTGTTAATAATATTTTAGTATTATCGTCGTTTTGGGTGTTAACTGATTCGTTTTCCTTTATATGCTTCGTTACGTAAGCCGTGTTTGTTATGGATAGGTTGTATATTATTCATATCCAGAATGATATCATATCCTTAAAAATTACTTTTAATAATAAAACGATAATTATTTTTGAATGGATATGATGGGGAAATTAATCTTATCGCGTTCGTGGAGACGGTAATCCGTACGTACGCACGAACACTACTTCCATTTCATTTTTCATTTTAAAAGGAATCAAAACAAAATGATACATAGGTATATTATTAATCCAGTATAATATAATATCTTATATTTTTTACTTATGTTCATTAACACCATCCTTTATACTTTCCATGTATGGTATGAACGAGTCATATCACTTTGAGGGGGCGGTAGTCCGCACTTCCTCAAATAAAATTATCATATATATATATAACATGAATTGTATAATGTTATGATATAAAAGATAATTACAGGAGCTTATATATAAAATAAATTTCATAAATTTCATATTTAATTATAGTTACATCATAATGGCCACATGAGAGGTGGTAGGATATAATTGAACAATCATCGCTTCGTGAGGCGTTTGGTTTCCATCCATAGAAACATTATCTTCTTCACCTATTAGATGGAGGTGTGTGTAAGTGTTGTTAGAATAATTCTAAGAAAAATATCCTAGTATATTTAGGATACTGGTTTTGTTACAAAGGAAATAATAAGAAGAGTTTAGGGGTTGTAGAAGTAAAATAAAAGAAAAAAAGACAAGAGAAATCGTTACCTTTAATTTGGGTAACTCCCTTTGGATTGAACCAAAAAGGACTGTTGAAGTGCCTTATGCCTAAGGTAATTCTTTTAAGAGGTGGAGAGGGATGTAGAGAGCTTAATTGGAAAGAGTTTGGATGATCTAAAAATCTTGAGAGGTGTGAGGAATTGGTTAAAAGTGGTGTCCTTTTATAAGGGGGAGGACGAGCTCTTTAGAAAAAACATAAAGTATTATTTTAATATAAATTAATATTCAGTTTATAATGGCTCCAAAGTGGATTATTAAAATTATAAGGTGGAGATGGGTCTAAAACCACTCAACCAATATATTTTAGATATTTTTGGGTCACAATAGTAATCTTTTCTTTTAGATTAAACTCTTAGTTAGATAGTTTGACATTTACCATGTCTCTTTGTATTTTTATATTATATAGTTAATAAACATACTATATACATCCAAGAGACCCCCAAGTGGTCCATTAATGATACACCTATCATTATATAAGTTTTTTTCCGAACCATAGATTTTTAGGAGTAGAATATCAATTAATAATATAATATTTGTTTTAAAATATCTTTTATGTCAATTTTGACACTATTGAGTATTTTGTTTGTGATAAATTCATAACAGCATTAGTACTTAGAAATAAATTCATATAATCAGTTTTAATATGTCATATTAACCTATAAAATTAGATTGATTCATAAAAAGTTCAAATTACATTTATTTTGATATTTATAATATAAATTATTTTAATATATCATTAATTAGGTAATTACTGCATCACCATTGTGTCATAAATAAATTAAATTATTTAATGTCTAAAAATTATAAATAAAATATAATTATGTAGGAAATATATTTATATTTCTAATGAATATTTATAATGGAATTTATCTTATGTATTACCGAATATTAAAAATGTTTTGGTAATTAAACTCTGATTTTAACTCTTTTAACTATTCTTTGAATTAAATAATAATAAATGTCCAAATCTAATCAAAGTGGACCTAAATAATAATATTTTATTCATAATGTTTTTTTAGTCAAGATAAACTTGTCCAATAGAATTAGGACATGTGTGAGGGTAATGTCAATATCATTTTTAGCCTTAATTACCATATTTAATTTTAACCGTGGTGATTAAAAGTAAAAAATTTACTATTCACCAAAAATTATTTTCATCTCATTGAACAACATTTTTACTTCTTGATAATAACCATGTCTCTCGGATTTTCAAAATTCAGCTCACAGAAGTGGTAAAATTATGTTTTATATGAATTTGCAAATTCTCCTCAGAGATGGGTAAAAGACGGTGAAAAGTTCAATAAAATTTTTATATGTCTAAATTTATTATAAAATGACACCAATTAATTACATTGAAGTAATATAGGTATTATGTATCTATTTTGACATTAAATAATTGAAACAAAATAAATAATTATTAAAATAAAAATTCGGTTTTAAACTATAACTCATTGTTTTTCACTATTCATCAAAAATCAAAAGTTTTTAGAAAAATACCTAAAATTTACCCTAAGATAATTTTGATATTTTGAATTCAATAATGAAGTATATTTTACAAAATTAAAAACATAGAAGTTTTATTTATTAATTTAAATTTAATTCTCGCTGTCAAAAAAAATCTTGTTTTTAAGAAACAATAATTATAAAAAGATTGACAATTGTTTATGTCCGATTTAAATGTGAAATTATGTCCAATGACCAACATTAGATTAAATTGTAAAAGTATATTATAAATATAATTTAAAACCACTCAAATTCATAATTTATCATTGTTAATTATTTCATTTAAAAAGTTGTTTTTAATTAAAATTTAGTAATTTTCACTATTCGTCAAAATATGTAAGTTATCAGAAAAGTACCAATAATTCACCCTAAGATAATTTCAATATTCTGAATCCAAAAATGAAGTCCATTTTGAGAGATAGAATTTATAAAATTTAAAAAATTGGGTATTACTATTCATAACGGCAACATTTATTAGTCGTTGTGTGTTAGAACTTGAAGTTGCATATAACACACGCTATTTTATTATTCAACGACAAGAGTACCGTGAATTATTGGGGTGTTAAATTCTCCCCTACTTCAATAAATTGAATCCTTGCAATTTATACTCCGTATTGGAAACATGGGGTTGGCATTTCAAAATTTCATAGTTGAAATCCCACATCGAAAAATGGATTAATGTGACCTCTATTTAAAATTAAGAGTGGTAAGTATGAAGGTTACCGAAAATAACACATACTAGGGTTCCATGTAGGAAAACAAGGATAGGGAAGAGAAATTTAACCATCAATATCTGATGGAGATTGGTTGAGAACATGGCTATAAAAAGTCTAACAATCACAAAGCCATAAATTTTTTATGATCTAAGGTACCATCTAGGAAAACATTTTTGTTCTAAGTTCCTTTTACTAATGTTGAAGAATTTATTTATGAGATTAGATAAGATCATAAGAAGATTTACTTACTTTATAATTATAGTTTTATCCATTAATAAATTTCTACCACAAACTCATCGTTCACCCCAAAACATAATACAACTCAAAAAATACTCTATTTATCCCAATTGTATAGGGTTCCAAATATAATGAATTATAATTCACATATCAGACACATTTAAATAAAAGAAACTATATTACACCATCTAGGAACTTCAAATAGTCCAGTGGTTGGTGATAAATCCCAATCGCACTATGGTTTTGGTTTCAATTCATGCAGCTTTGTCCGACGTGATGGGTTGTCACACGGTCTGCGTGTTGTCCTTTTATAAAAATCCAAAAATAACCTTTCAAACATAATCTATTCCAACCTTTAGACTTATCCAAAATACTACTATCCAAACTGATATTCCAAAATTTATAAGGAATTTAAACACAATGAAGATCCTTTTTTCCATGTAATAACATGTGTACACCATCACCGTGTATTATTTTAAAACATGGTAACATCCTGAATTACCATAAAACCATATTGATTACATTCATGCTCCCTTATTCTTTATAGATTAATGGATATACACCTTCTATCCAAAAAAATGTTGTAAACTCCAATAATGACAAATCATTAATCAGTTTCAAAGTAGTCAATAATATCCAATATCATTTATTTAGATCAACCATCTCTTATCCCAAAATCACTACCTCATTATAGGGACCATATTAAGGATTACATTTCCTTCAACCATGTATTATACCAAAAGTGTATCTCACAATTAAGTCACTTTTCATAGAACCATATAATCTCAAATCCACAATAAAATGGCACTGCAATACAATCCTTATTTATCTCCATAATTCATGTAACAAATATTATGTTGATACAACACTCAATGAAATAATTCTATAATAACAACAAAAGAACACTAGTCATTCCTTTTTATCTGAGTTAGTATCATTACATGATTATTATCCAATAGCATCATTTGGTGCATACTCTGATGATTTGGACATTTGTTTGTATAGTGTCCCAACTCCTTGTAGAAGAAGTATTGTACATTTGAAAACATTTTCTTACCCTTGAAATCACATACTTGGTGACCTTTTTCTCCATAGTTATAACAAACTCCCACTCCCTTCAAGCATTTACCAAGGTGATTCATTCCACATTTTTCACATATTGGAAAATCCTTCTTTTCCTTATTCCCTTTATCAATATTTCGTTCTACCATCCTTTCCTTCTCTAGCTTCCCTTAAAATCCATAGGACTCAAAGAATTATTTACTTATCTTATTAACACATGATACTATTTATTAATATGATGATAATACATGGGAGACTATATCCCTTCTAAATTCTGGTATAAGACCATGAATGACATGATCCTTCTTACTCTTTGGATCATGCGTATTGCGGAAGTTTTCATTCCTTCTACTAGGCACCATTTCTAAAAAATGGCATACACTAGGTCAGTTTTTGAATCACAATTCATAATTCCAAACATGTAAAATACCTAATGTAAATTGAACAGTTTATGGATATAATCCATAATCAAAAAAGTTTTCTTTGAGGAGATATATACTCCTAAACCATTAATATTGTTTTGTAAATAAAATGAGAATTATCTTAAGCATATCCCCCGAGAGTGTCGTAACCAAGAGGCCAGCAAGGCCCATTGTCGTGTACTAGTCCCCGTTCGAGTCTAGCTCAAAGGGGTGTTTTCAGGTTTTACCCCTAGGTACATCTGTGCCAGAGCCGCCTCTACCTGCTCGTATCCAGACAGGGATGTATTGCTTGGAAAACTCACAAAATATCTACAATATCAAAATTCAAGGAACTTCTTCTCTACTAATCCTCATTGTCTATCATAGGGCTATGTGCTCTAATCAGAGTTTATCTAAATCTAGCTTCCAAGGTTATTTATAAACATCATCTGATACCAACTGTAATTCCCCGACCCCAGTTACGTAGAGTCGGTGCATTATTTTAATACATTGGAATGAATACAAGGAATCAAGTCTTCAAGGACCGATCAGTTTAGTAGTCTTGGAAAATAGATTACATACATGAATGTGAATTACACTTTATAACATAAAAAACAACATAAATAATCTATTGTGGACTCCATTGTTCCCTCTGATTAACCATGTGTATCAATCACATTACACTTTTTGAAAACCATGGAAAATATAAAACATAGAAAGGGGTGTTCTCAGATTCTCAGTAAGGGTAACAATATAGAGGAAACTTTAATAAATAAGCATAAACATTTAAGGAAATGTATAAATAAAACGTAACCCTTTTAAACTTGAAATTCAGCATAATATAGCAGAAATAAAATAAAATAATGCCATTTACTTATTCACATTGATATTCTACTAGTCGAATAATCACATGCAATATCAATAAATACTTTCATAATGATGGAATGCATAATGCTAATCTTTAATTTCTGTGTCAAGGCCTCATGCCAAGACCTAAGGGATAATTGTAACCAGAACCCAACCCGGAGATCCTTTGTAACCGGACTCCATCCCGAAGAGCCTCTATAACCGGACTCCAACCCAAACATCCTCTAATAACCGGACACCAACCCATAGTGCCTCTATTAATCGAACACCAACCTGGAGTGCCTCTAATAACCGAACACCAACCCGGAGGGTCTGCTGTAACCGGACCCCAACCGTGAGGGCTTAGTTTTACCGGTCCCTAACCCAGAACATACTAGTCCAACATGTTCATCTTAAGAAGAGGATGAAATATAAAAAAAACATTCATATTAAAACTAGCATACGAAATGCCAAAACATTAATCATAAACCATTAATGGCATAAAAATAACTCATCCATAGTCAAACATATCACAAAACCTTAAATACAATATGGATGATTTGTATCATAAAAAAATCAACTTCAAACAAGTGTAAAATTTATCAAAGGATGTTGACATAGATGAAAATGATTTATAAAACTCTTTAAGAGAAATACCCATTTTTCACTAAAACATTTAAAAGTTACACAATTATGAAAAAAAGTCATTTAAAGACATTTTTGAATCATTGTGTCCCATACCACTTTTAAGCTTTTGAAAGGAATTAACATTTTAAAAATATTAATTTCCATATAAATAAATCCTTAAAAAATAATTTGAAGACATGGACATTAATGAGAAAGATTTAGAAGAATAAATATTTAAAACATTTGAAATGATGTTTTAGTAAAAATTCCCTTAAATTAATCCCTTTGATAACTCTTTCATAAAACATGAACATGGATAATAAATATGTCCCAGTAGATAATTGCGAAAAAACAACCTCGGATAATAAAGAGATTGTGAAATTAACCCTTACCAATTTGGTAACTTATGAAACATACAACCCATGAAAGAGGTATCAAACAATGAATATGTAAATACGCATAAATTAAAGTGTATTACACAAATAATACAATAATGGGCAGTACATACACCACACAAAAGGTAATAGTGTCAATATGGCATGAATCTCACGTAAATAAGCAGTGAGATTTAAACCCCTTACCTCGTACTTTTCCTTGATAGAGTGTAGGTTAACCTCCTATATAATAGTTAAATCATTTTTATTAAATTATACAAGAATGATATACATAAATATGATATCATATATGATCTTTTAACATTACTTCGTTGATAATATTTTAATATTATCGTCATTTCGGGTGTTAACTGATTCATTTTCCTTTATATGCTTCGTTACGTAAGCCATCTTTATTATGGATAGGTTGTATCTTATTAATATCCAGCATGATATAATGTCCTTAAAAATTACTTTTAATCATCGAACGATAATTATTTTTGAATGGATATGATGGGGAAATGAATCTCATCGCGTTCGTGGAGACGGTAACCCGTAAGTACGCACGAACGCTACATCCATTTAATTTTTCATTTTAAAAGGAATCAAAACCAAATGATACATAAGTATATTATTATTACTGTATAATATATTATATTATATTTTTTACTTAATTTCATTAACAATATCCTTTATAAATTTCATGTATGGTATGAATGAGTCATATCACTTTGAGGGGGCGCTAGTCCGCACTTCCTCAAATGAAATTATCGTATATATATACAACATGAAATGAATAATGGTATGATATATAATAGCATTAAAAAATCATATATATAAAATAAATATTATAAATATCATATTTAATTATAGTTCCATCATAATGGACACCATGATAAGTGGTAGGAGATAATTGAAGAATCATCGCTTCGTGAGGCGTTTGGTTGCCATCAACAGAAACATTATGTTCTTCACCCATTTGATAGAGGTGTGTGTAAGTGTAGTTAGAATACATATAATGACAATATCCTAGTATATTTAGGATACTGGTTTTGTAACAAAAGTATATAATAAGAAGAGTTTAGGGGTTGGAGAAGTAAAAAAAAAGAAAAGAAGCTAAGAGAAATTGATACCTTTAATTTGAGTAACTCCCTTTGGATTGAACCAAAAAGAATTCTTGAAGTGCCTTGTGCCTAAGGTAATGCTTCTAAGAGGATAATAGGTATGTAGATATCTTAATGTTACAGTTTTTGGACGAACCAAGAGGCTTGGGAGCTGTGAGGAATTGGATAGAAGTATTGTCCTTTTATAAGGGGGAGGAGGGGCTCTTTAGAAAACACATAATGTATTATTTTATAATAAATTCATATTAGGTTTATAATAGCTCAAAAGTGGATTATTAAAAGTATAATGATGGGATGGGTCTAAAACCACTCAAAAAATAGATTTTAGACAGGTTTGGGTCACAATAGTAACCTTATCGTTTAGATTTAACTTTTAGTTAAATAGTTTTGCATTTACCATGTCTCTTTGTATTTTTATATTATATAGTTAATAAACTTAGAATATACATCCAAGAGACCCCATAGTGGTCCATTAATGATACACATATCATTATATAAGTCCTTTGGCCTAACCTTAGATATTTAGAAATATAATATCAATTAATAATATAATATTTGTTTTAAAAACTCTTTTATGTCAATTTTGACACTATTGAGTATTTTGTTTTTGATAAATTCATAAAATCATTATTACATCGAAACAAATTCATATAACCAGTCCTAATATGTCTTATTAACCTAAAAAATTAGTTTAATTCATAAAAAGTTTCATATTACATTTATTTTGATATTTATAATATCAATTATTTTAATATTTCATTAATTAGGTAATTACTCCATCACCACTGTGTTAAAAATAAATTACATTATTTAATGTTTAAAAATTATAAATAAAATACCATTATGTAGGAAATATTCTTCTCTTTCTAATGAATACTTATAATCGAATTTATCATATGTATAACCCTATATTAAAAATGTTTTAGTAATTAAACATTGATTTTAACTCTATTAAATCTTCTTTGAATTAAATTATAATAAATGTCCTAATCTAATCCAAGTGGACCTAAATGATAATATATTACTCCTAGTGTTTTTTAGTCGAGATAAACTTGTCCAATTGAATTAGGACATGTGTGAGGGTAATATCAATATCATTTTTACCCTTAATTACCCTATTTACTTTTAATCGTGGTGAATAAAAGTCAAAAGGTACTATCCACCAAAAATTATTTTCATCTCATTGAACCACATTTTACTATTTGATATTATCCATGTCTCTTGGATTTTTGAAATTCATCTCACATATGCGGTAAAATTAAGTTCCATGTGAATTGGAAAATTCTCCTAGGATATTGGTAAAATACGGTGAAAAGTTCAATAAAATTTTTATATGTCTAAATTTATTGTAAACTAACTCCAATGAATTACATTGAACATATATAGGTATTATGTATCTATTTTGACATTAAATAATTTAAATAAAATAAATAATTATTTAAATAAAAATTCGGTTTTAAACTATATCTCAGTGTTTTTCACTATTCATCACGAATTAAAAGTTTTCAGAAAAATACCAAAAATTTATCCTAAGCTAATTTTAATATTCTGAATTCAATAATGAAGTCTATTTTAACAAATTCAAAACATAGAAGTTGCATTTATTAGTTTAAAATTAAATCCCGCTGTCAAAAAAAGCTTGTTTTTAAGAAACAATAACTATCAAAAGATTGACACTTGTTTATGTCCGATTTAAATGTGAAATTATGTCCAATGACCAACATTAGATTAAATTGAAAAAATATATTATAAATATAATTTAAAACCACTCATATTCATAATTTATCACTACTAATTATTTCGATTAAAAAAGTTGTTTTTAATTAAAATTTATTAATTTCCACTATTCATCAAAATATGAAATTTATCAGAAAAGTACCAAAAATTCACCCTAAGATAATTTCAATATTCCGAATCCAATAATGAAGTCCATTTTGAGAGATAAAATTTATAAAATTTAAACAAGTGGGTATTATTATTCATAACTGCTACTTTGATTGGTCGCGATGTGTTAGAACTCGAAGTTGCGTATAACACACGCTATTGTATTATTCAAAGAGAAGCTTACTGTGAATTGTTGGGGTGTTACATAAACCATATTCATTCGAAAAAATAGAGATATCCCACATGGATAATAAATATTTATAAATTATGATTAATGTTTTGAATAATGGGAAAGTAGAATATTTCATATATAAATATGGAGTTTTTAATTTTGTTAAGAGGTTATATTTTGAAATCCAACAATAAAAAAAAGAGGTGTATACTATTTAAAAAACTAAAATAAAATTTCATAATACACCCTAGTATCAAAATGATGTACAAGGCCTTAGGATAACATTTCAGGTGAGATAGTATTAAGTGGGAAATTATAGAAATGTGTATAGATGATTGGTGGGTTGATAAGTAAACATTGAAAGACAAAATACTATTATAATCATAAATATTATTTTGATACTAATATGTAAGTTCATAAATGTTAAAATGTTCTTTTCATTATATATTTTAAGACACCATAGAATAATGATGCTATATCGGTCACTCTTGATTGCCTTAGAAATTATAAACATTTCCTTGATGTAAGGGACGATTTACCCATTAGGCACTATAACCAACTATATATTAATAATGATTTGTGACTCATCAGTGATCCTATATCAATAGAATATTATTATAAATCTATGTCAACATCAATGTTTTGGGGGATTATATAGGAGGCTCTAAATTTAAATATACATTTTTTTATTTCATATCATCCTCAAACTAATGCGAAGTCTAAAAGGACTCTTCAAAAATTAGAAGTCATTTTGAGATCATTTGCAAATGATTTTAAGGTATATGTGTTCAGAATAAAACATTGTTTTAATTTTCATAAAATAATATCTTTATGTCAAGAATAAATAATGAAATGTATGAATAATTATATTCGAGGATATTTCATACATCAAGTACATTGGAAGTATTTTGGGAATTAAAGCTATTAAGAATATAAATTATCGAGGAGACAACATTAAAATTATATCTTATATATATTTAAAAAAAATAAACTCAAAGAATACAAAATAGTAATGATGAAAATAAAATAAAAACATGGAATTTCACATGGGGTCATGTATTATTAATGGTGCCTCCAAAGAAGTGAGTTGTAGGTTTTTTGTAAAAATGGTTTGTTATGAATTAGGTACATTAGAAATCGTGATATTTTAGATATAATTTGATTTGTCATATCAATTCAATATCCACCTAGCCTCTATAAGATACATGAATTATTCCATAATAAAATTTTAAGGAAATACTTGTGGGATCCAAAGAGTCTACACACGTTTGAGAGAATATATTTGCAACCAAAATTAACTTATAATTTACAGAGGTTATGAATTATTGAAACTATAGGGAAAGAATTTTTGAAATGAAAATCTTTGATAGTAAAAGACTATTGGATATATCTCAAAATATAGGAGGAAAAATTTTATCCTTAATAATATTTGTGGATTGATTATAAAAATATCCATAAGAACTAAAATATATCTCAAATTTCAAGTTAGAAAAGGTTTATGGTGTAGAACGTTATACCAGGAATAATACTATAGTAGGTATGAACTAATTTTTCAAAAAATTGACCAATGAACATCCTATAATTTTATTATTGTAATAGAAATAGATTGTGATTATATTTTAAAGAAAAACTTATAAATTAAATGTTTTTTATTTTAATAAAATCGATTTTACATTTGATCAAAGAAGTTTGAATTTACCTTATTATGAATTCTTATGATTTATTATTTAATTTTATTTTGTGGGTATATAGTGATAAATAGTGAATTTAAAAATACTATAAATTTAATTGCATCATTTTGAGATAATAATAACTTAAAATATATATGAAATAATTTTATATAAAATAATATATGTGTAATGAGTAAAATAATTCAATATAATACAATTATGATGTGTTTGGTAAAATATACTCTACTTTTCTGAGCCCATGTCAAATTTTATTAAAATTATAAAAAATTAATCTTTTTCAATTAACTATGCACTGATATTGATCCAATAATTTTTTCCTTATATTCAATTCATAAAATTTACATTTTTATCCATAATTTAATAAATTTCATGGATATCATTTATATATTTTATTTTTTTGTAAAACACATCTATATACTGAAACATATTTCTAAAAAATCATTTAATTTTTTGTTCTTATTTATAAATTTAATTTTACGTACTCTATGTATTATATCCTATAAAATTTATTAAGTATTCTTAAATTCAATAATTAATATTAGTTAATGTATAGATTTTATTTTTACGCATATACATAAGAATCTATGGTAAAATATGGTCACCTAGATAATTGTTTAAAGGGTAAAGGGTGTGTTCAAAAAGTGATAATGTTTAAAAAATCTCTAAAGAATTTATAAAATCAATTAATTTTGTGTATTTTTTCCATGAATTTTCTTATATTTAAAAATGGATTAAATATTTTCCACAATCCATGAAAACAAAATTTATTATATTTATATGATTTTAATATTTACAAGACTGTCAGTCCTCATAGTTATACAAAGGTTACCTCTATCCTAACTTATCCACACACATTGAGTGGTTTATATCAACCATGATATATCATTCCAAATTACCAAAATTCTTATATATGAACTATAGATTCTTGTTCATCCATAAATACCCACCCAAAAAATATGTAAATTGTTTTTCAATAGAGATTACCTATTGAAGTGGTATATGTTTTTACCAAGAACATTCAAGATTATTTATTTATATAAATCCATTAATTCCCCTATAAACAGCATTAAATAATGAAGTTGTTATATTTACAATAATAAAATTCATTATTTCAATGTTATACATAATTTACATCCCCTTTTTATATAGTGAAATATGGAAACCTTACACATGTTTAGGTGAATACTACTTACTCATAAAATGATGTAATTCCTTTTTCCCCACCACCTCAAGCATAAGGTTTTATAGATATATTAAATGAATATAAATTTTATTAATTCAATTTTTTTTATTTGAGATGGATAAAAAATTATAGAATTTCCTTCCCTCTCATTCATTGGAAAATTTGAACGTCACTCATATGTAGGTGTATAATACCTCCTCGATGTGCTGATGTAATTAGTTTTCACCACCCCCATCATATTAATGGTTATATAAATGAAATTAATGATATAATATGATATTAATAATAAGATATCATTTTTTAATGATGAATCATTATCTAACTTCTTTTCTTCTATCTTTTGGAAAATGAAAATCCCACTACTACTTGTGTTTAGACTACACCATCCATGAAAGAAACATTTCATTTCTCAAATCCACTTTTCATACATGATATTAAAAGTGAATTTAATGTATAAATATAATATATATGAAATAATTATCATTCTTAGGTGCTAAAATTTTTAATATGGGGAAGGACACAAACTGAGTAATTAAAACATGCATGGGAAACCGAATTGTTGAAACCTAGATAAATTATTTGAATAAATAATTTAGTATAAATTGTTAAAAATGTGTAATTGATAATATATATATATATATCAAATATATATGAATAATAGATATAAATTATTATATAGGATGTTATAATATAAGGCCCCGACATTAAACATTACATAATCTTGAGTTAAGTCAATTATTAAACATTCATAATATTTTCAGGTTTATAGTTTTAGTAAATTAATCAATAACTCTTAATTTACATCTCAAAAATTACAATGTAGAAACTTCTTATCTATCCAATTTTTTTCACAATAATAAAAATCATAAATAAATCAAGAATTATTTTCATTATAAAAATATTTTTTAATTCTTCCATTCTTTTATACTTATTTATACCCTGTGGAAAAAATTTCCAAAACATAAGATGACAATAAACAACTTAGTAAGGGATATAGAATAAGTAAAGAAAACATTAGTACAAGAAGACATACAAATCAATTAATCCATACTTTTCAATCAAAAATCATAAATCTTTAACATACCACAAAAAATCATAATATTTATGAATAACACATAGAAATCATAAATCATATAGATATCTTGGTACATCCATAACATTCATACATTGTAGATTTCACAGCTACATATGGAGATAAATTTGGAAAACACATCACGATATATTCCCCAAATATATTATGATAAACATTAATTTTTACCTCTATCATGTTACCCAATACATTAGCAGGCTATCTCAGGAGGACCCGCCCATAGATTATCACGGAACCACCATTATAAATAATCAATGCCCAAGAACGGTAACATAATCATTACACATAAAACAATCATAAAGGAAATATAACATTTCCAAATTCTAATCACAATATAATATTTCAAGATATTGAAATAATCAATACTATATCAAAACCATTTTCCATACCAAAATGCATGAAAATGGTATTTGGTATATATTTTCATTTTTTAATAAACTTTACATCTTTTTACAGAAGCCAAATATCAAATAATTCTTGTGGCGGCGAAAGGGTCGTTGTCATCGCCTATATTAAAATGAAACATTCCCATTTTAATTTAGTAAAACCATTCATAGAAAAAATATTAACATTGAATGAAATGAAATGTCAAGAGGGGTTTATACACAGTACAAAAGAAATTTGTATATAAATCAATACATGCCTCAATGAAAGGAGATTGAGACGATGTCCCTTACCAAGATCATTTTGTAAATAAAATTGTTCGATTATGTGTATTTAGTATAAGTACTACTATTGAAATTATAAATAAAATATAGTATTTCAAAAGTTATTTCACACATATTCTTAGAAGGGCGTAATCATGAAGTAGATAATTAACCCAAAGAATGAAAATTAGGTTATGAAGTTCCATTACCATGAGTCGGACTCGTCACGTATGTTCCTTGTTCATACTGAATAATAAACTTATGATAATTTAAAATTATTAAGAAACTTCTCATGTTTATTATTCCTTTTACATCACTTATTTTGTCATTATAAATATTAAATAATTATTTATGTTAATATCAGTCGTTTTCTCGATATTTGGTACTTGAGTCAAAAATTGGACATGTTATAATTAAAAATTGTCTATGTGGTCAAAATTTCATTATCTATAGAATTATATTTATGATTTAAATATCATATATATCCAGACTATATTTGTATTTATAATAGTACATAATATTTTGTGATATGAAATGAAATGCACTGTTCCTGGAGACAATATCTCGTATGTACGCGTGAAGGATACTTTCATTTCTTTTTCATATTTAAAGGAATGAAAACTAATTGATAAATAGATATATAATAATTCCATTATAATATCATATTTTATATACATTACATGATAACTCCAGCCTTTATATATTCCATGTATGTCCTGAACGAGTCATATCACTTGGAGGGGGCGGTAGTCCGCACTTCCTCAAAACAATTTCATATTTAAAAATTATAGAAAGTATAAAGGAATGATGTAAATGAAAAATACACAAGAGTAGAGGAAATATGAATATAATATATATCACATATAAATACAGTACCATCATAATGTCCACCTTGAGAGGTGGTAGGGGAAATTCGAATAATCATTGTTTCGTGAGACAGCAGTTTGTCGTACACAAAAACAGAATGTTCTTATCCATTAGATGGAGGTGTGTGTATGTTTAGTTCGAATAATTCTAATAAAAACATCCAATTATATTTATTATTCTGGTCTCATTATGTAATTAGACAATAAGAATATAGTAGGGAGTGGAGAAGTAAAATAATTGAAAGTAACTTTAGAGAAGATGCTACCTCTTAAAACATATAACTCCCATTGATTTGAAACAAAAGGATTTATTGAAGTTCATTATGCATTAGGTAAGGGATATATGAGTAATATAGGTGTGTTGAGTGAAAATTATGGAAGATATTAAATGGGAAAAGGGGATTGAGATGTGTGATAATATTAGCAGGGTTGATTCCCTTTTATAAGAGGGAGGATGGGCACTTTATGAAAGTTTGAAAGTATTATTATATTATAAAAATTATTTTTGATTTAAAATGGACCCAAAGTAAATTATTTAAAATATAAGATTTTTTTGGGTAGAAAACATCTCAACCAATAGGTTTTTGACAAGTCTATCTCACATAGATAACCTTATCTTTTAGCTTTATCCCTTTGTTAACTAATTTAACACCTACCATGTCTTCTTGTATATCCATACTATATGGTTAATATAGATACTATAAAAATCCAATAGAACCTCAATTGGTTCATTAATGACATTTTAAACATTATATATTTAATTTTTTTTGAATATTATATTTTTATGAATATTATATCATTTAATAAAATTGTATTTTTTTAAACTAATTTGTGTCAATTTTTATACTACTCGTATCATTACTTTTTAAAAAACCATAACAACGTGATTATTTTGAACAAAAATCATAAATTCAAATATAAAAACTCATAATCAACAATAAAAATTTTATATGGCTTAAAAAGTTTCAAAATAAATTTATTTTAATTTATATATTCTCATTTATTTAATCATTCATTAATAAGGTAATTAGTACATCATCATTATGTGATAAATAACATTATTTATTTGATGTCTAAAAATTATAAATAAAATACAATGATGGAGGAAATCATTTAATATTCATAATTAATATTTATATTATAATATATCACTTATATAACCCCATATAAAAATTGTTTTATTAAAATTTACATGTTTAGGTTATATTTTCCATATATTTAAATTAAAAGTAATTAATTGTCATTTTCACACACATGTGGCTCCATGAGGTCCTAAAATCGACCCAACGGTTACCATGGTCGGAACTATCTCATCAAATAGGGTTAGGACACTTGTTAGTGTAGTTTAATATTATTATAATACTATTTCATACCCTTATTTACCATATTTAACCTTTAACGATGGTAAATAAAACAATTACTGAAGTTACTATTCATAATGTCTAAAAATAAAAGGTAACAATAAACACAATTTGGACAAGATGATTAAAAATATAGAATAAATTTCTCCAAATTCAAAACACATATGTTTCAGAAATTAATTTAAAATTAATTCCAATTTTCAGAACCAAAATGCGTGTTTTTAAGAAGTAAAAACTACCAAAAGATTAACATTTTTTTATATCCAATTTCAAAGTTCAATTAAAACAAATTAAAATAAATTGTATAAAATGATAAAAATATAATACAATTACAATTTAAAACTAATTAAAAGGATAATCTGACTATATAAATATATTAGATGAAAAGACATTTTTTACATAAAATGTTGTGTTTTTCATTATTCATTAAAAAAGAACCTTATCATAAAAATGCCAAAAATATACCCTAAGTAAATTTTTATATCCTTCTTCTAAATAAGAAGTTAATTTTATCAAATGAGTCATATAAAAGTTAAAAAACTATATTTAAAATGGCTTCTCCATCAGAAGGCGTTAAAATGACATTTTAAAAACATTAGTGTATTTCATGCTTAAAATCAGATTCGTTCTTTTTTTAAGTCTCTAAAATTTATCGGATAAATGTAAAGACATTCAAAAAACATGTATAATCATATATTAGTTAGTTATGTTCATTTCCGACCAATAAAACAGCTAGTCGTAAATTGCCTTTTAAAATATTAATAATATTATATTATTTTTTGGTATAACTCAAAGTTCTGTTGAATGTAATATTTCAAAGAAACATGTTGTTGTTTTTTAAGTACAGTATCAAAAAAAATCTCTCCTTTAATGTAAAAATAATACTATCTTATTCATAAATATTAATAGATATGAAAATGTGTTATTCTATAAATACTTGGTCGTTAGATCCTTCCACCTTTTTGAAATTCTTTTCTCACAATTTTAAAATTGGTCTCAAAAATTTCGTTGAAAATCCCTCATCTAAAAAATAGTCAATAAAACTATAACTTTTAAATAATCCTAGAGAAGTAAAAATGTCACCAGAGATAACACATATTAGGATTACATGTAGAAAAACATGGATATGGAAGATAATACTAACCATCAGGTTCTAATAAAGATTTATAGAAAACATGATCAAAGATAGTTATCCACCAGAATACAGTAAACTTGTTATTGGTTAAAAGGTCATTGATTTCCCAATAAGAAAAGTAAAAGAAATTTTTTTTAATATCTTTTTCATCAATTTGAAGAATTTATTTATCAGATTAAGTAAAACATAATGAAATATACTTACATTTCATGTAGATTTTCATCCTTAAAAAAATTCTAAAACAAACTTGTCTTTACTCCAAACGATGTATATTCTAGATGATTTGGTCTCACCTGAAGCACTAGAATAAATTTCTAGGGAATCACATAATCTAAAAAAAATGAATTATATATTTCCACTATCATTATACATTAATAAAAACCAAAATGGTTACTACAAGATCAGATAATCCTCTCAAAATAATAATCCATTAATCTCCAAATTTCATCAAACATTACCCAAATATTAACAAAAACCATTAAATAAGCAATTGTCCTTAAAATTCATTAAAATAATCCAAACTAAAATGGAAATTCAATGTTTAGAATTATTTTATCACATAGTTATCCATGATAAATCATAATATTTATCCCAAAATAACATCGATAAATCCCAATCAAACATTGGTTCTGCGTTCGATTCACAAAGCTTTGTCCGACATGACAGGTTTTCAAACGGTCTACGCATTGCCCTTTTTCGACAAATATAAAATTTTATAACAATTTCAGAAAATGAGATAAATTCCAAAAAAATTACGAAAACATATTTTAACATAAAATGTTATCTCATACCTTGCAATTGCATCCCAAAAAGTAATAACTTGTAATTGCCTCAAATCCAAATATCATATAAACCCAAATGGTTCTTTACAAATATATTCAAAAAAAAGATAATTATTTCTCAAATAAGATTTTTATATAACACACTTCAGTGTTACACATACTAGAGATAATCCTTCCAAAGTAATCTCATCAACAAAATAACATTAATACAGTTAAACATTTCATAAGCCAGATATCTGACATAACTCTATAATTTCTTAAATGTAAACATCTCAAAAATATATAATTATCCATGATACATTAACTCTTTTTTCCAACTTATTACGTAATAATTCATTCCTATATAAAATGTCATGAATCATATCCTAAGATTCAATAATGTCAAAACATCACCTAAGAAATAATCCATACCTTTCATATGTCATCATTTATTTCCTCATCCTCAATTGGAATGGAAATAGGTATTGGTGGAAATATATTTTTATGGTCCTACTAATCCCATTTCTGAACCATCGTTATAGTATATCTATTTTCATAACGACTATGCACACCACATTAAAAGCATTCAACTGATCCCTCGAAAATAACTTCATTCCCTTTCCTAGAGTTAACTGAACTCTTACTTTTTCCATGCAAGTTTATTTCTCTATGAACATTATTACCAATTCTATAAAATATTCATGTCCCTTTGAATCATTTTTCTAGGTGTTTATTTTCAAATCGTTAACACATAGATTTTTTAATATACATACAATCATGGTTATTACCTGAACTTCTTTATGGATTTGGTTCTTGCATATACGATGCCTTATAAAAATCACAATGGTTCAGTTGTTCAATCATGACTTCAAATAGTTGGTTGAGAATAACCCCAATAGTTATCATTGTAGCACTCATTTCATTTACATTTTTATTCTAAAAACCATCATGCTTTCCTTCACAACCATTGTTACATTAGTGCATGCTAGATCTATCCGTTTACTAAAACCGAAAAGGATAGTGTGAGTATATCAATAAAATAATCAAATACTATCGTAGGAGGATGGTAAAACATAATATTTTTTTCATGTTATCTTAAACTCAAATAGTTTATCTAAAATCACTATGACTCTTTTTAATATGTTATCCATTATGGTAATGTCACATATGCTTAAATAACACCCCAACCACTAACGGTTTCTAAACTGACCCCTAACGCCAACTATATGTCCATGGGATTAAACATCACATAATCTTTAGTTAATTAAAAAATTCTACACTTTTTATCTTTTCAGGTTTAGAGTTTTAGAGAATAATGCCATAACTCTGACATTACATCTCAAAAATTACAAATTAGACACCTCTACCCTATCCTAATTTTTCAAAATAATAAAACTCCCTAAATAAAACAATAAATATTTTTTTGATAAAAATGTTGTTGAATTATCCTTTTTCTTAACATTCCTTATACAATGTGAAAAACATTTAAAAAACATAGGATGAGTATAAAATTCTCAGTAAGGGATATAGAATATGGAAAGAAAACATTAGTCCATTAATAAAAAAATCAATGAAATCATTCTTTTCAATCATAATACATAACCTCTTTAACATACCTCAAGAAATCATAATATTTATGAATAACACATAGAAATCATAAATTATAAATGTAACTTGTGGCATCAATGACATAGTTTTGTTGTAGCTTTCACATCTATGTAGGGAGTTACGTTTGGAATACCCATCATAATATATTCCTTAAATCTATTAGGAGAAACATTAACGTTTTCCTCCACGATGTTACCCAATGAATTTGAGAGAAATATCGGACTCACCCACCCTGGTTTTATCACAGAACCTCCCATATACATAAAAAATGACCAAGAACAATTAGATAATCATAACCCATAAAACAAGCATAATGGAATGATAGCATGCCCACATTCTAATCACAATATAACATTTCAAGAAATTGAAATAATAAATAATTCTCTAAACCATATTCAGTACCAAAATACCTGAAAAGGGTATTTGGTATTTATTTTCTTTTTTTTAAATGTTACGGCTTGTAAAGAATGCAAAATATCAATTAATTATTGTAGTGGTGGAAAGCTCATTGTTGTCATGTACGTTAGAAAGAAAAATTCCCTTTGTTGTTTAGTAAAACGCCTCATATAAAAAATATTCCCGTTGACTGAAATTAAAAGTCAAAAGGGGTTTATATAACATATAAAATAATGTCCTGGGAAAATCAAAATACGCCTTAATGAAAGGAGATCGAGACGAAGTCCCTTACAAATATCATTTTGTAAACAAAATAGTTCGATTATGTGTATTCACTATAGGTAATCATATAGAATGTATAAATATTATATAGGATATCAAAAGTTATTTCACACATATTCATAGAACAGTCGAATCAAGATTTATATAATTAACCCAAATAATGGAAATTTGGTTATGAAGTTCCCTTACCTTAAGTCTGACTCTTCACATATGTTCCTTGTTCTTCCTGAATAATAATATTATGTTAATTTATACTTTCTTCAGAAATTTCTTCATGTTTATTATTCATTTTATCTAACCAATTACCTTGTAATAAACATTACATAATTATTTATGTTAATATCGGTCGTTTTGTCGATATTTGGTACTTGAGTCAAAAATGAACTTGTTATAAATAGAAATTGTCTATGTGTTCAAAATTACATTATTAACAGAATGATATTCAGGATTTAAATATCATACATATCCTGAATATATATTTATTTTTAATAGTACATACCATTTGAAGATAATAAATCAAATGCACAATTCATTGAGATAGTATGTCGTACGTACGCAGTAACACAACATTCATTTGTTTTGAATATTTAAAGGAATGAAAATAAAATGATACATATGTATATTTTATTTAAATTATAAAATCATATTTTATATACACCACATAATTTAATTAACTCTATCCATTGTATGTTCCATGTGTGGCCTAAATGAGTCATATCACTTTAAGGGGGCGGTAGTCCGTACTTCCTCAAATGAAATTATCATATTTAAACATTATGGGAAGCACAAAGGTATGTTGTAAATAAAAATTATAGAAGAATATAGAAAATATAAATATAATATATATCACATATATATACAATTCCATCATAAGGGCCACCATGATATGTGGTAGTGGAAAATTGAAAAATCATCATTTCAGAAGGCAACAGTTCGCCGGATACAAAAACAGTATGTTAATATCCATTAGATGGAGGTGTGTCTAAGTGTAGTTAAAATACATCTAATAAAAATTTACTACTATATTTAGGACTGGTTTTATTATATATTCAAATAATAAGAATATAATTATGAGAGGATAAGTAAAATAGTGTAAAGGAACTTTAGAGAAGACACTACCTCTTAAAACATGTTACTCTCTTTGATTTTAGCCAAAAGGATTTCATCAAGTGACTTATGCCTATGGTAAGGTGTTTATAATGAAGATAGGGATGTTTGGAGATTATTTGGAAAGATTTTGGATGATCCAAGGGGCTTGAGAGGTTTGTTTAAATGGGTAGGTGTGATTCCCTTTTATAAGGGGGAGGAGGGGAAATTTACGAAATATTAAAATTATTATTTTATTAAAAAATGATTTTCTATTTCTAAGGGTCCCAATGTTATTTATATCAAATATAATATACATTTGGGTCCCGAAACACTCAACTAATAGGTTTTATACAAGTCTAGGGCACAAATTTAACCATATTATTTATCATTAACCCTTAGTTATCTAATTTAACACTTACCACGTCTTCTTGTATTTTCAGACTATATGGTTAATATATTTTCTATAAAATTCCAATAGAACCTGAAGTTGTTCATTAAGGAATTTTCATCATTATATAAGTCATTTTTAAGAATAATTTATTTTTAGAACTATCATACCATTTAATAAACTATTATTTTTTAAAAAACTAATTTATGTCAACTTTTATACTATTCATATCATGACTTTTTAAAAATCCATAACAACTTGATTATTTCGAAATAAACTTCATTAATTCAAATATAATAGGTCATAGGCATCAATAAAATTCTATCATGGCATAAAAGGTTTCAAAATAAATTTATTTTAATCTTTCTAATCTTATAAATTTAAATCATTCATTATTAAGGTAATTACTACATCAACATTGTGTCCTAAATAACATTATTTATTTGATGTCTAAATATTATTAATTAAATACAATGATTTATCAAATCGTTTTATATTTCTGATGAATACTTATAGTCAAATATATCACTTATATAACCCTTTTTTAAAAAAATTCTTACTAGATACACGTTTAGGTTATATTTTCCATAACTTTATATTAAAAGAAATTAAATGTCATTTTCACACACAACTGACTCCATGGGGTCCTCAAATCGACCCATGGATTCCGATGGTCGGATCTATCTCATAGAATTGGGTTAGGACATGTATTATGGTAGTTTAATATTATTATAAAATATTTTTTTACCCATATTTTATTGATTTACCCGTTAACCATGGTATGTAAAATAATTACTAAAATTATTATTCATAATGTCTAAAAAAGGTACCTATTTAAAAAAAATTATGCCACATGATTCAAAATATTGAATCAATTTATCCATATTCAAAAAAGAAGAAGTTTCTAAATTAATTTAATATTAATTTCTGTTGTCAAAACTAAAAAATGTGTTTTATGAAGTAAAAAATACCAAATGATTGACATGTGTTTATATCCATTTACAATTTGAAATTACATAAAATGAATATAATTGCATTAAATGATAAAAATATAATCTAGTTACACTTTAAAACCAATTATAATTACAATCTAACTAAAAAAATAAAATAAATGGAAAGGCAGTTTTGACAAAAAATGCTGTATTTTTCCCTATTCATTAAAAAATGAACTTTATCATAAAAATACCAATAATTTACCCAAAGTAAATTTGGATGTCCCGCTATTATATATTAAGTTCATTTTTTCTAATGATATATATAAAAGTCACAAAAAATAGATTTTAAAAGGGTTCTCCTTCATAAGGCAGTAAAGTGACCTTTTAAAAATATTAGAGTATTTCATGCAAAAATCGAATTCATTCATATTATAAGGCTCTAAAATATATCAGATAAATGTAAGGAAATTTAAAAAAAATTTAAAATAAAATTTTAGATATTTTTTTTAATTCACTCCAATAAAAATTCTAGGCACTAACTACCATTTAAAATAATAATACTATTATATTATATTTCAGTAAAACTCAAAGTTGCATGCAACGTATGATTTCAAAGAAACCCATTGTTGTGTGTTGAGTATTCTATCATAAAGAAAAACATACCATTTAATTTAAAAATATTTATATATTATTCATAAATATTAATAGATATGAAAATGAATTGTTCTGTAAATACTTCGGTTGTTACATCTAATGTTCCAAACTAAGCAATAATCAAAGGAAAGTGGTTATGTTATAATCTTAAATTTTATTAGGATTATTTATTTTCCATTTTCACTGAGGGAGAAATTGAATTTTATTTCTATCTAAAAACCCATATAATTAATTAATTTTTTGATTTCTATATTTTCATGAATTATATCCTTTTTATCTCATTTTGGAATGTTAATTCGAAAAATACAATTATTTTTTATTTTTATCCGACAATAAATATATTTCACATAATTATTAAATATTAATCCCTACGTATCTTCTTTTATACAATGAATTTATTTCGTATATATGTTTATAGTTAACCTTTTATTTATATTCAATTTCAGAGAACGAATATTTATAATATTTTTCATAAAATCCATTTTTAATAATGTATGACATGAATGTTTTTTAACATTTATGACAATCCATTCCATTACCACTGATGTATCTGTTTTTATTTATCAAATTAATTCTAAATTATTCTTCATTTATTAAAAAATATTTTCCAAATCCAGTTCGTATGATATTTTTAGAGTACTTTTTTTCATAATGAATTATTTTTTTTTCTTATTTTCATATCTACAATCTAATTTCTTTATAATTGTATTTTTCATCTTCATCAACATACTCTAAGGATTATATTATATCATAGGGAATATTATATAATTATACAATCCATCTTCTCTCTATATATGCTTCATGATCCTATAGTTTCTTATATTTACCAGTAATAATATTGGCATTATATATGCTACTTTTCAAATACATAAATTTTTGATTAAAATGTAATAATAACAATATATTTAATTATTAATCATTTGTATCACCTGATTAATGAAATTGATAGAGTAAGTGATGGGTGGGGACTAATATTAGACATCCTCCTACTATATTGGTACGTCTCATGATATACACTTTCTTGGATATTTGGCTAATTCTTTTCTGATTTATATATGTTTTCCATGAATGTGGTCTTAATGAAATGATTATGATGTCTTGCATTATTTATTATATCCTTATAAAACTGAATAGTTTTATCCATGTTTTTATTTAGGTCACAATATCTATCATGGATATAGTAATCTATTATGATATTAGTTATATGGCACATTTAATTTTTTTATCTCCACCATATTGTCCACAAATTATTTATTATTTGATATTATTCATAGTAAAATTTCAATTAATAGTCATCAAAAAAAATATTATTTTAGTTTTTTTATTATCCCCCTAATTCCTAGATGTTAACATTGAATGTTTCCAACACAATATTAGAATAATTAATAATGTTATCACCATAATTTGACATTATATTTCATTTATTGTAATGTAATGTTAGAATCATGTAATTATATTTTCATTATATATTACTTGATGTTTTGAGATTTTGGGTTGTTATCACTTATAGGTTTTACAAACTTATTAAAATAAGTACAGAATCAAGGTCATTTTGTATTATGGTTAATACATTTTTGGGCAGTTTGATACTATAGGTGGTTAATCAAGGATTTCAATATTTTGAAGTCTTCCATAATTAGTTTTACTAAAAAGTGACTAAAATATTATTAAAATAATAAACACATGGGATTATTCAATGATATAGTGTAAAATATTATGTCTAGACACATTTTTATGCATCGTAAGGTGAGCATTGGATATGATGTGTGTTTTGACTCATCAAGTATGGGTTTGATTTTAGTGATGATTTAATGTGGGAATTTCACAGTGTATGACTCATTCTTGTTGCACTCCCATTTAATTAAGGACACCACCCATGATAATAAAGTTATAGTAGTGATTAATACTAATAAAATGTGACACCACTACCTTTATTTGGAATGGATCACCATATAATGTGACAGTAATAATCTAAAATATATCTCTATATAATGGTATTTTAATATCAAATAGAATTAGTTGGGGGATTATCTTTATGATATTGACATTGGTTTTGCATAAGGCCTATGTGAATAGATTGTTTTTATAATTTCCTTGAGAAATAATTTTTCATATAAAGGGGTAAATGAGTTAGAAGATGAATTTAATTTAAGATACTCATTCAATAAAATAATATTTTTCTGTAAAAATGGAGGATGTTAATGTATAATTTGTTTTTTTGTGTCACACCCTCTTTGTATGACCAGATTTGTCTTTAGTTAGTATAAAAAATAAAGTATCATGGGATTAGTTTTATTCTAAATAATGTAGATACCTAATCAGATAAGTCCTTGTCTCCTGATGGTTCTATTTTCCTAGATAGTGGTAAGTGTTTATTTTTTCCATAAGGAACAAATTGATGGGAGTTTATCACTGTTAATGTTGGGATTTACACCATAATACTATAAAATATATTGTAATTACAAATTCTAGTTTTGGTGTCCTATAATAAAACAAGTGATTATAGGCATTTCTTCTTAGTGCTTAATTTGTTATAGAATCATGTAGGAGGACCCAAATTAGGTTGTTTTATTATGGACTCTTCCAATTCAAACATGGAAGTGTGATGAGATTTCAATTGAACCTTTTTCCGTCTGATAATTATCTCTTAGAGGGTAGAATATGATATGGAGGATTATTTACTAGTTGATGTTATCACTCACATTTGTAAAAATCAAGGATTCGATGAATATATAAGATTATAGTATATATATTCCAATGATATTATAGATCTTCATTATTTCTATTTTGAGATTGTATCTTCTCAAGACCCACATATCCATTCCCACTTTTATAATGCTCTTAATGATATAATGGGATCTCAATAGTAATTATGAACTGACTATCCTCCACAAATAGATCGTCAAATAGCTCATGATATTATATTTATTGAGGATATGTTCTTTTCCTAAATATATTATTTCGGTAGAAATTTTGAGAAAGATCTAACAATTTTTTCCTCTGTAAAATATTAGTTATCAATACAATATAATGAGGGATCATTTTGAATCCACTTATGTATGAAAATTTGGGCCCCCACTTTTCTATTTATATTTGGATGATAATTGTATTCAAGATTCGATTTTTATCTATAATATTATGTTTATGATTTAGTAGAGCTAAAATGTTTTGGGAATTTTTAGAGTTTACATAAATGATATGGTGACTGTAATCATCATCAATTATAGTTTTTATTTGGTTATCATTTTTTCTTATGGGTTTATCCTTGACTGGGTCTTCATGAAATTATAATGTAGGATATGTGGGTGTTATAATATGGCAGGAAATTTGATATCATTTAGAATAATGGGAGAGTGTTATACAAGAACTTCTTACCAACCGATAAGACTAAAAATAATGACATATTTTTTCATATGTATAATATTTATCATACATGCCCTTCTCACATGGAAGAGTGGGATAATTTCGATATAGAGCACAACCCCACCATGGTGGCGAATCTAGTTCAGATTTTGGATAATCAATAGATATTGTTGAGGTGAAAATATATTCCCTTATCATGTATTATTTTTATGCATGGTGGGTAGTAACCACAACAGAATAAATTATATGTCCTTGATGTTGATGAAATTAACTAACATGCTCACTAATAAAGAGAAATAAAAAATTTACTGGGTGTGAAAGTAAGAAGGTTTTGAGAATTGGGATAACCACGATTAGATTTTTCTTATATTGAATTTAAATTTTATTGTTTATTTTTCAATTTATTTATTTATTTTATATTATTATTTGGTATTCTTTGTAATCTATAGTACTAGTCGAATAAGCTTGTGACATGACTAAGGCAGTTCATTCTACAACCCACCCTAGGACATGATGGTAGTTTTTAGAGATAAGAAATCACACTATGATTGAGGAAGGTCATGTCTTAACTCACCCATAAATTTGGGTGTTCTTTCTGGGTATGTTCTTCCAATCATGAAAAGGGGATATTTTACTATGATGGACACCATTTATAGGATAATGTTTTATAGGAGGTGCATCACAACATGAACTAGTGTATCTTGACATAAAAGATATAAATTAGCACTTTTTCCATACATGATATTACCCCTCTAACATTATTTTTCCACTTGTTTCAATGACCATGGTCTCTTGGCATTGAAAATATAAATTTATATTTGTCCCATTTCAATTTTACTTTATTTTTTGTGGATTTATTTAATTAAATCCCCGATTACTCTTTAATTTTTTCTATGTTATTTTTTGATTACCATATTTTCCAACTTCCCTCAAGTTCATTTGACCTAGATGGACACAATTAATCAACTTATGAGTAATGATATTTACTAAATGGAATTTAATTTATATTTAATATCTTCATGATCTCATTCTATGGTTCCCTAGTGGTATTTCACAATGGCATAAATGTTACATAAAATTTATGGTAGGTGTCTTTAAATATTGGATCACCCATTTGGTTTATATTTTTTTCCTGATTTTGCCCTGGTTTTTTATATTAGATTTTGATTAAAATAAACTATTGTGTACTGACATATTTCCACTATTCATGTTCATAAATATATATTTTCTAAATGGAGGTTTCCATTTTTTTCATTTTGTATTTCCTTCAACCATAGTTTCAACACTCACGATGTGTTTGACATAATGTTTAATGAATAATTTTGATTCCAAATGTGTTTTTAAAAGAGGTTTTAAAATTTTATGTATTTTATATAATACTTACCTTATTTATGTGCCTCAGTTTTATATAATTTTGTGTTTATTATATGGTTTATTTTCCAATACATGGTAGACTTTAGGTATTTTTTGAGTAAACAAGTTGGGGGTTTATGTTTACTAGTTTCTATACTGACATGGGACGGTTTCTATGAGAATAGGTTATCCTCCATAATTTTGTTTGTATTATTGGTTTATTAGGTGACATAACAGTCCAAAAAGAGGTTTTAAAGTGCCATATCCACTTTCCACTATATGTAAAATCACCTTTTGTTCTATTATTCATTATGATAATTTATTATTTCTTTATACTCTACAATTCATTAGATATTTTGATAATGATTATACATCATTTCTCTGAGTCACATGCTTTACTTTTCAATGTACGAATTTATTTTTTAACAAGTACGGGATTTATTAAACCAATGGAGTTAATAATATTATATTTACCTTTTTTTAGTGAAATGAAATAAATGTATTTATAAATTGTTATTTTAAATAAGAACTGATGGGTTCCATATATAAATGTACTATATAGGTTCATGGTGGTGTCTTACATAGAATTTTCATCACACACTTCATAATCTATCGGCCATATTGTAACATTGTTTTGACTGATTCACTTATTGAGAAATGAGATAACTCTTTTTGTTGTGAGTCATGAAGCCTTATTCATTGTTTATAATATGGGATTAGTTGTGACAATATTTCCCAATTTAAAAGCTCATGTGGGTATTTTCAGATTTTTTAATGATTGTTTTTTAATTTTTTGATCATATCATCCTTGTAAATCCTTTTTATTAGAATGTGATGTTGTAATCAATATATTTAGGATTAAAATTGATGTTGGATATTTTTTTATTGTTTAATTCATTATTTTTATGTCTTCTATGTTTTTTAATTGATTATTTCTGATCATGGATATCATAGGTGTGGACACATCAAGTCAGATTTTTAGGTGAATTACTTATTATTGATTATGATATTTTTAGGTTGAAACTAATCCTATTTTATTAGTTTTTTTAATATGATTCTTTTCACTCATTAATGGTTATCAAGAAAATGTTATGATTATATAGAGAGTCTTCCTGGGTGATGGGATGGGTAGACCTGGTCAGATTTGAAAAAATATAAAATTAAAATAGTTCTGATGGTTCCAATATAAAACATTCCCACCACATACCTATAAATATCATTTTAAGGGTGTTACCATTAAGGTTTCACAAACATCTATCCCTTACCCTAAACTAAATAATGTTTGAGGTAAAATTATTTTTTTAGGAATGTCCATTGAAATAATAAAACATAATTTATAGTTTCACTAACAATCCTTTTAGTCGTAATTATAGTTGAAAATCAAAAAAAACATTATACTTTTCTAATATCTCTAAATCAAATTCTAGCTATTATCCCCACTAGTCATTATAGTCAAGTCATATAAATAAGATACTATAAAAATGTTTACTATTGTTCCATTAAGGGTGTTCTCTTATCAACCTACTTCAAACATCACTATATTGGTACTATAATTATTTTAAACCTCACAAACTATATGTAACCAAGAAATATCAAATACTATTTCTACCAAATATATAACAAATATACTAGAACCAATCCAACATCAAAAATATCCTTTGATTATTTTTATTTTTTTTAAACACCCATCAGACCACAATATTTTCAAATAAATAAATATGATTCTCATTATTGTGGTTTTACCGAGAATCATGATCAACATAGCGGATAATAACCATTTAGTGGATCAACTATATCACAAAAATAAGAAAGTAATCTGTAGATAGATAGATATAAAACATCAATGATGTTAATGCTCTACATCACTACACATGTATTCTATAATAGGTTGATAATCCTATATATTTATACACATTGCATTTCTCCACATCATAAAACATCACAAAAACTTGTTCATGATCCTCTATTACTTTTTCTAATCAGTTTTGAATCTTTTTATTCTCTTCCAATACAATTACACCCATTATTGGTTCAGTGATTTTATGTATAAATCAATGTAAAATTATATAACAAAAAACCATTCTTTCTATTTTTCTCTAACACATTGGTCATTAAATTTCATGTGTATACTTTTATTTATACTATATAATTCAATGACCCATGTTTGTTCTCTCGTGGATGGCTCCATCCATTAATTTAGTCCAAATGAGGATGAATTTATTCTTATGAAAACAAAGATATATATTCTACTATTGTGAACCTCTTTTAAATTAATTTAATATCTGTATAACATAAAATAATTTATTTACCCACTCCATTCCTGTAGTAGATAAAAATTTATAGGAAGGCACATATCGAGTATCTTTTTGTAGATTATAAATATGAACCCGATTATGAATAACTTCTCATAATATATATAGGATGTATCTAATATATTAAAACTATGGTTTTTATGGTAGTATATGTTCTTGATATTATTATTTTATAACAATGTCCTAGACTATTCCCTTTCACTATTTCACAACCATTTCATCATTTTGATTTTGAATTTCTATAATGGTAATAAATCTATCTTTTCTTCATTATACACCAACTGATTCCCCTTAGGTTGTAGCTCCTTTATGAATGTGAATAAGTGGATCATAGTGTCCTCTCTAACTACCTATGTAAGAAGTACTTTTTTATCCCATTGTATTTAACGGATTCAATAATAAAATTAAAATCCCTTAATACATCCCATGAAATCCTTTATATATAACTTGGGTAACACAACTCATCATTCTACTATGAGTGCAATATTCATAGTGCATAGTGGTGTGTTGGTTGCGTAGGGATTCAGCCTCTTTCATGCTAATTCTAGGACTCATGGGAAATGGGCCTTGGATCTTGTTTCAAGGGCCTTTGTCCATGTACCTCAGAACATATATATGAAATTGTTCCTATAATCCAAATAATGGGTTCCCACTCAACCCTCATAAATAGAGGTGTTTTCATTCCTTAATAAAAAGGTCCATTACACCATTATATTATAAAAATAAATGTTAGGTCTTCCATTTAATATTTAGACATGTATAATTGTAAAAATTAATTTACAAAGTTAATATAATTCAAGGATTCATAAAATAAATTATTACTTTAGAATGATATTCTTCTTTTTCAGAAAATAATGATATTTTGGTGAATATGGGAGAATATATTTTTTATAAATAAAATGAATTTTTTTAAATTATTACGATATATGAATGAATTAGAATCTAAAATCGAATTTTTTAATCATAGGTGTATCTATAAGAAACAATTATGCATCTAAGATATTGTCTTTTATTTATAATCCTATGATTAACATTTTACAACCGATGTGATATTTTTTTAATGAAAAACTTTTAGGTGCTGATCAATTACCATTTTAGAATTGATATTTTCATCTATTAAAAATTTAAAAAATTACTTAGTTTTAATATTAGGAAACAAAATTTTCAAAATATATAAGAAAATTATTTTTTAAGATGTAACAATATTTTACTAATGTTAATTAAATATGATACAAGGTGGGAGAATATAATGTTCAATGGTAAATTGTTTATACTAGACATAAATACCTAAATAAGATCCCTATGTGGAATTACAAACCAATATATAGGTGCAAGTTAAAAATATATATAAAAAACTCTTTGGTATCCTATAGAGTCTATCATGGTCCCACAAATAGCTTTATTCTAAATGAATCACCAATCTTCCATGTTCTCCTTTCCGTATCGTAGGTCCCCATTAAATAATTATGCTTTTATATCATGAAATTCATGGAGGGTGTGAGTAATAAACCCCAATCAGACATCACCAATGTACCCTTAACAACTATTCAAATGTACTATTTTTTCATGTTATGATAATGATAAATATGAAAGAATGAATAATAATAACATACTTGGAACCTATGTGATAACAAAGTGACAATGATACATGACCAGACCTTCCTTATTTTGATTCTAGAAGGATGAATAAGATGTTATATATGATCTAAAAAATATGAAAGTCTGGTGGAATGTCAGTTGAAATCTTCAAGGAATCAAGTAGATTTACTACACAGTATCTGCAAGGCATCAAGTTCCAAAACATTCCTTAGAAACCTCATGAGATCAAGTTATATATGGACTAAAATAATATAATTATTCTACCCTATGAATTAGCTCCCCTTCATTATCACTACATGTCAAACTCACTCCCCCTCTAAGGGGTAATCATACCGTGATGGCCACCTCTCAAGAATTCCAAGAAAATACTCTAATGTAATGGTATCATACATAACTGGGAAGAATATAACAAAAGAATCATATCATGTCATACCTATCATATATTATCAAACATATAAAAATATATGTTCCACATCCATCATAGCCATAAAATAATCCAACAATAGTCATGGAAACTGAAATCCTTTATGGTTCCCACAGTAACCCCCCCCCCAAATCACCATAAATAAATAACATAATATATGAAAAAACATCATTAACCTAAAAAAAGAGTATAAAAGATCCATATGTAATGATATTACAATCGTATGGTTTATATGGAATAAATCAATGGTTTGTTAGAGGAGTTATGACTGATCATCTCGCACTCCCACTGAGAATACACCCCCATGTTTTGGGATAACTTGATAATTTTTTTATCAACAATTATTTCTATAAGAGATAACCTAGATAATTAATATTAGTGAATATGGTTCTTGAATATCACACAATATTGAGTCTATCAACTTAATTTAATATGAAATATGTCAAAGGAAAAAAATAAAAAATAGGATCCATTTTCAATTAAAGAATGTTACAAAAATTCATTGATGACACTCTAAGGGATCCTAGAATATAAATAATGGACATCAATTTATAAATAATATCTCAATGGATATTATATTCATGTATAGTAATGTCTCACGATGATCAATTTACACTTACTTTTCAAGAAACTTCAATCATTATTTAGAGTTGTGGATTCATTCAAAGGGTTATATATATATATATTTAATAATATACGAATATTCCAAGGAATCATAAATGGATTTGTGTTCCATATGGAATCTCGCCTTTTTAATAGTCAACCTTTCATTACATTGTAGAATCAGAGAATATTTTAATGATTAGTTTCCTGAAAAATACGGAACATAATGCATGAAAACATAAAAAAAATCTAGTCCACTTGAAAGACTTAATCAGTGGTTCAAAAAATGTATGTTTACTACATCTCATAACCTGAAAACATATATCAAATGAAAGTGATATCATAAGGCCTCGTAGAGGAGTGCCAGAGAAACTGTTTACATGTGACCGTTTAAAAATTAAAAAAGGACATTAAGATAATCATTATAGAATAAAAAGGTAACATGACGCATATCATAAGAAAATGAACATGAATATAAATTTGAAATTTGGATGCAACATTTGTTTAATATATTCATAAGAATATCACCAAGATTTTTTACCGAGGTGTCATAAAAACAACCACGGTTATTCACTAAGGTATCGTAAAACATGTCATCTCTAGAGATTAAATTCTTTACCAGTTGCATTGGTGCACTATTAGGGTCCACCCTTATTATGTATTGGTTAATATGAGAAACATACATCACAATAAAATATTTCACAAGTAACATGTGGAGAATAAAAGAAATTGGATTCGTTTCAAAATCATGACGTCTTTATAATGTTCTTAATGAAATGTTCATTATGTATTTTAAACCCATGGAAAGGGAAAGTGGGTCTCCTGAAGATTAGTCACGGACTAGAATAAATAACTGTTTCATGTATGTTAATTACCCCATAAAATAATTGGTTTCGGGTATTTAAAAGAATAAAACAAAAAAATCTTTTGAAAAAAGATAGATATTTTTAAATGAAATTCGGCACCATAACAACATAAAACATGTTTTTCGAAAATGGTAATAAGAGAAGGGAATGGTCCCCCATTAGAAACAGACTATTAATATTGTAACGAATATAAAAAATGTATAGAAGAATATATTTTTCAAATTTGAACGACATACCACATAAAAAAGGGACCCTGAAAGGAAATGAGAATTTGAGATTTCCCTTACCTTGAAGAATAACTCATTATACTTGATGATTGGGACATTTGGGGATTAAAGACACCTAGTGAGGAGTCCATGTGAGGAGAAACTATTAGATAATAATGGAGGATTAAATAAGAGTGGATGAAAATGATGAAATGGTTGGGTATTTATAGTCATATATGAGGATTTGTATAGTAATTTCCTTGGACACCTATGTAGTGCTATATGAAAAAACAGGGGTATTCCTTGGTATTAGCCTCTTAGGAAACCTGTTATGATATTTTAATAATAATTATTAAATGATCATGTTATGTTACTTAATATATCATTATTATGTCATTAAATATATCGAAAACTAAAACAGTATTTTTATTATTCTTGAAATAATAAAATATTTTATAAAAATCTCATAAACACACACTAACCTAGTTTCGACGTGTTGATTTAAGAAAATGATATTTAGTTTATCATAATAATTCTCTAAGAATGAGAAAAGTTCCGTTTAAATATAAAAATTCTTATTTATTTAATATAATAACAGATAGAAAATTTATTGTAATACTTATAACACTTGAAAAAATAGAATATGTTTTCATTTAAATTTATATACTAGGGTTTTAATCATACTATTTCATTAAAATAAGCAATTTTAATAATTCCTTAGTTTAATATAATATTTATATCATTTCTGAAAAGGTTTATTTATGTTAAAAAAATCATGTTATCAAAATATTTTTTATTTTATGAAAAACTAAACTCAAAACAGAAATGATGGATTTTTTTATTAAAACCAATGGCTTATAAATTATGTAACCAAGTCCTTGAAACACAACATTTATAACACATTCATACATCCTAAGTGTAACATTTGAGATGGTGATAGATTCATGATGTTGCTCTGCTGACATCACCTGCATTGTAATTTCACTAAACTGAACTTCAATCGTAGGTTATTTTGTTCAAGCTTAACATGATGATGCTCATCTTGGGCTTGTTAAAGAGTGAATCGTACTCTCCCTACCTCCCCCCCAGGCTCAAAAAATGGGATTTATATGGAACTCCTCCACTGGATGAGGCCATTGAGTCATATTTCTACAATAATTTTTCTTTTTCATGTTTACTTATACGAAACAATTATATCGTTAAAATCAATATTAGTAGTATAGTTTCCAACAATCATATTGACCAAAGTTCATAATTGACCAATATTCATATAATAGTCAAAACCATATTGTCACATGTCACATAATACTCACATCATTATTAATGATATATGTTTATGTTGAGAACAAAATAATATAACACACATTTTCATGACATAAATATAATCATAAAGTTCGGGTCATTACATTCTTTTCAACATTAGAAATTTCGTCCCTAAAACATTCCTCATTCCCTTGGTTGAGAAATTGTGTGGGCAACTCTGTGTCATTTCTTCCTATGGTTTCCCACATGGCTTTATCACATTTTTTATTTCTCCACAACAGTTTAATGAGGTGGGTGGTCTTTTTTCATTGAACCTTGTTTCTATGGTAAAATATCTCCACTGTCTGCTCCTCGTATGATAGGTCATGTTCCAGTTGTACAACATCAAGATTCAGTAAATGTTAAGGGTCATGTTTGTACTTCCTCAAAAAAGATATGTGGATTACATCAAGAACATGTGTTATATTTTCAGGATTTTCAAGTCTATATTCCACTCTTCAAATGTGATCAAGGGTTTAATAGTGTTCAATATACCTAGGGCTAAGGATTTTTTTCTTCCCAAATCACAAGACACTATTCCCAAGTGAAATTTGAATAAAGACATTTTCACCAACATCAAACTCTATGCTCCATCAATAGTTGTGATTGTAACTCTTCATTCGACTTTGATATTTCTTTATGTGTTTTTTGATGGCATTAACCTTTTTTCCTATCATTCACAAGATCAGGTCCATGAATATTTCTCTCACCATCTTATTCCCATCATGTACGAGTTCTAAATCACTAACCATATAGAGTTTGATAGTGTTACGACAAAAACATTACTTAATAAAAATTTCTATAGATCTAATTAGATATATTATTATGTAAAACATATTCACTTATTTGGTTTTATGTTTTCTGGATTTTAAAATACCGCTAAGAAATGTTATCATTGTTAATATAGTTGTTGAAAAATGATCACATGATTAGTATAGTATAGGACTTTAACAAATCCAATTTACTCTGACAAATTAAGTAATGGACTCATCCAATATAATTTCTCCATACGAAGCCCACTTTTCATATCTCAAAAATGTGGTGGCGTCATTGGTCTTTGCTCATAACCATGCCCAATCTGAGCTTGAACATGTCATGCTTGACCAGAACCACCTATAAGAGAAGTGGAAGTTAATAAAGATTATCACATGAGCAACGTTACCCAAGCCACTCCAAGGGCCTATCACCATTGCACATCATACCCTTATTTATTATTTAGGTGTTATAAGGGGTTATGAAACATATCCCTAGCACTATGATTATTTACATTATTATTTTATAAATAATATACATTTTTTTATTATTGCAACATTGTAAATATTTTTTAAATAAAAAATAGTATTTTTAGTTAATATAAAATTAATAAATTTATTTTCATGAATTAATGGATTTTTGAATTAAATAATATTTTAATAAAATATTATTAAAAAATTTATTTTCATAAAATATAAATGATTGTATTGTTTTTATAATATAATTTAAATTTTTATTAAGGCTTGAAAGCTGTTTTTTCAAAACAAATGATTTTTTTATAAATTTTGGATATTATTTTAAAAGTAAATTTTTTCATATTTATAAAATAATATAGATAAGATGAATATTTTCTTTGGAATCTAGACTTCGAAATTATCCAATAGTGAATTTTTCAAAACAATCTAAGACAGTCAATTTCTTTGGAAAAAATTAAATACCTTTTAAATATATAGTGTCTTTTATGACATCATAATGACCCAACAGTTCTGTAATAAAATACTATAAAGGATATTTTAGGATAGTATAAGTTTTATCCTTAAAATAATTTTAATTTTGTTTTGTTATATTAATTTTATGGTGCCTTAGTGGACCCTCCAAGACTTATAAAACATTTTGTCTTTTTAAATTGTTTTCCTTGATAGTGTGACTCACCTACACATAAGCAAGACTAATATATTAATACGTTTATCCATTTTCCTTATAAAATATTTTTTACCACTCCTATTTTGCAAACAACATAGGTAAAAACCCTGGGATGGATTGTGGTTTTGAATAATTTAATGTGTAGGGTCCAAAACCTAAATGATAAAGAATTCAATCTCATTTCCTTTATAAACCCACCCAAGCTCCCACTTCCTCCTCACTCAAAGAATTTGGAGCTCGACCAATCCCTATCTTCCTCTCTCTATAATCCTATTAAGGTACCCCAGGCTTCAAAGAATCCTCTCTCAATCCTCTCCCAAGTCTTTGGGATCACACTTCCATGTAAGGGATTTCTTCCTTTCTCATTTTTGTCCAAATTTCATTATGTTGTTATACCCTTTTTAATTTAATTAAAAATGTTCGGGTATTATTTTGAACCTACCCCATACTTAAATAATTATATTTTAATATATTGGAGAGCCATTTATCTCTCCTTAATGCCTCCCATGTACACCTGTTACAATGCCGAAATGCCGTAAGGAATTTCTCTCTCCTCATTTTCATTCAATCAATTATTTTGTATTTTGAATCTAAATTCCATTACATATGTTGGTACATGTATCTATATGACCCCCTTACTATCCATTTATGTTAAATATTATGAGACATACATTTCTATCTCATCAACCATATTAATGAATTTATATGTCACGCCATTATGCTACTGAAATTGCACCGCAATTTTCCAAGCCAAAATCATTGTGTAGTGAATACCATGTCTATTTCTCTATCAAGGGTATTCAACATTACAAAAATTTACTTATTTATTATAATTTTTCATGTATGAATTCCACACCTCTTATTCGTGGAATAAATTATGATGATTAATAAATCCATGGTATATGATCCATGAGGCACACTTAAGCATGAAATGAAATGATTAAGAAGGGTGTGCCCTGATAGAAATCCAATGCATTGGGTAAATATTTGTATCATGTTATGTCATGTGAAATGAGGTTTTACTCATGCTCCATGTGAAATGATCCTTATCTCATGATAATATCATGTTAAATGTTGCTTCCACATTTCTATGTTATGTTAATCATGCTATATCATGCATTTATGTTCATGTTTATATTAGGATCCATTGATATACTTATTTCCTAAAATGTATTGTATTAATCATGTTATGACTGGTTTACACCCTCACTTGGATTTATAGATCACCCTTTTCACATGTATGTCCTTAGGTTATCCCATTCAATGTTTAGTAAGAGGTAATGGTATGGTCATGTAAAGCAAGTTTTCAATAGAGATGTTGTGTTTGATATTATAACGTGTTATGTGATGTAACTAAGCTATAAAGACACTAGACCTCTAGATATTCTATGTTTTATCAAGGGACGGTTTTATGTAATATAGAATGTTTATGTGTGAAATAAATATTAGGGTTGTTATAGTTGGTATTAGAGGATAGGTTTAGTTATTTTTGGGATTAGGATTAGAAAAAACTAGTGAAATCCTTAAGGATAAGACTCAGTATAATAAAAATATTCCTATATTTTGGTGAGTATTTAGTAAGTGTTTTAACAATAAAATACATCCCTTTATTGATAGGATATGGTAGAGGTGACTATGGCACAAATGTATCTAAGGGTACAACCCGAAAACACCTATTTGAGCTAGTATTGAACGGGAATTGGTCCACAACAACTAATGTTGATTTACTCTTGGTTACAAAACTCTTGGGGGATATTATTTGTTAAATTAATAAACTTTGTACGAACCATTATTAAGGGAATAAAAAAATTCCCCTGAGAATATATGTTGGGAAGTAGATCATGGATGAAGCCTATAAATTCATATGTTGAGGAAATAAATTTTTTTTAGAAGTTATTTGTTTTTTCATTTGATTCCCCTTTATGTGTTACCCCTAACATTTTTTTTCAGCCAATGGTGGGGAATAGGAGGATTCATGCTAACAACCGTTGGAAAGATCAATGTGATGATTGTTCTATTGAGATGCCCAATCTGATGGGAGCAGGAATCATGAACATTGTCATGATACTCTCTCAGTTAAATCAAGTTTTGAATACAAACATGGGTCATGAAGATCAATAAACCCCCCCCCCCCACAAGAATGAACAAGTCGCATTTGAGTTCATCATGAGACTATGCTTCATACTTTTAGTGGGTCATGTGATCCCTCAATCACCGAACACTGGATGAACTCCATTGAAAATTCCTTCTCCATACTTCAATGTTTTGAACAAGAGAATGTTCTTATGGATACTTATCATATTGAAGTTGAAGCTAATAATTGGTGGACATTGATAATAAATATGAAGCATAAGAAGATGATCGAGGCATAGAAATGGAATGATTTTCATAAGATGAGTTTTGATAACTATTTTCCGCACACCCTCTGAATTATCATTGAAATATACTACCTTTCCCTCAAGAAAAAAGATGATGAATCTATCCGAGAATACAAGGAAAACTTCCTAGGGCATGCACAATATGCCCCCATACATTTTGTTACCCAAAAATTCAAGGTCGACTGCTTGTTTGGTGGGATAAAACATAGCCTACTGAAATCCCTAGCAAACCATGACTTCAAGAGCTATGAGGAGATTCCCCGATTCCCTCAAAGTAGAAATGGATATCTGCGAATAACAGGGGTATTATGCTGATAAGAATCATACTGTGGAATTTAATTCTTGAGCTCCAATGGATAAATCCAATGGTGCTAAAAAAGTCTAGCACCCCACTTACCAACGGTGCGAAAAGAAGCACCCCATAAATTGCCTAAAGGGGATGAAGAAATGCTTTAGGTGTGGAAGAGAAGGACACCTGGAAATTTACTACGAATAACGGAAACCTGCAACTGTGATAGATGGGAGGAACTCCTCATTGTACCCTTAACACATTGTCCATTGCTTCAACTACATTGAAATAGGGCACTTTTCAAACTAGTGGCCATAACCAAAGATTTTCGGAGGAAACAAACAACCTCTAAAGCAGTAAGGGAATGATTTCTCCATCACTACTACAGAAGTGAACCTTGACAATGAAGTGGTGACATGTACACAAGTTATTCATTCAAGAATAGTGAACTTACTTTTTTATTGTAGATCTATTAATTCTTTTATATCCCAAATATTTAATAGAACAATCCCAACACCACCACAAATCATGGAAGTAATGATGTCGGTGAGTATAGTAAATGGGGAAATCATTGCATCCCATGAATATAACTCCTCCATTATCATAATTTGTCGAATGAACTTCCCAATGAACCACTTCATACACCCTATGGTGGAATTTGATGCAATTCTTAGCATGGATCAATTTTATTTATTTAGATCCAAAATAACTTACCGTGATAGGGAAATCACTCTACATGTGGTGAATCGACCCCTAATTCTGTAAAAGTTAAAGGATGAGGATGAATCTTTTTTAGCACCATCATCTCAAGCGTGGATATTACAACCCTATAAGCATTTGTATCTGGCTTAGATGATTGACTCTAAAGAAGAAACCATCCATGAAGACATGCCTATTGTGAGAGAATTTGCTGATGTGTTTCTCATGGAATTTCCTGGTATTCCTCCTAGAAGAGATGTTGAATTATCATTTGATCTTATACTCGGGGAATTTCCAATATCTATGAATCCATATAAAATGGCTATGGTAGAGCTTCAGGAGTTGGAGAAACAACTACAAGAGAATCTGGTTATGGGGTTTATATGCCCAAGTGCTTCACCATGGAGTGCACCAGTCCTCTTCATCAAGTAAAATAATGGGTCAACTCACCTTTTCTTTTATTATCGTGAGCTCAACAAAATCACAATAAAATACAGTATCCTCTTCCCCTAACTGACGACTTGTTATATCATCTGCATGGAGAAAAATACTTCTCCAAGGTGGATGTGTGGTCAGGATATTACCATGTGAGGGTGAAGGAGGAGGATATCCCCAAGACTTCTTTTCTTACAAGATATGGGCACTACGAATTCACAGTAATGCCTTTCGGACACACTAACGATTCAGAAATCTTCATGTACTTGAAGAATAAATTCTTTACATATTACCTCAACAAATATATATTTGTCTGTATAGATGATATTCTAATATACTCTAAAACCAATAAGGGGCATGAGAGGCTTCTAAGACCTGTACTAGAGACCTTGTGAAATGAGAAGCTCTATACAAAGTACCACAACAGTGAGTTCTGGATGAAGGAGGTCTGGTTCATGGGTCATATCATCACAAGTAATGAGATATCTATGGATCAATCCAAGATAGCAGAAATTGAAGGATGGATAAGGCCAAAATCTGTAAAGGATATCTATAGCATCTGGTGGTTATCGTTTTATTATCATTGATTTGTGATAAATTTCTCCCGATTGTCAAACCCTCTTACTATTCTAACTTAGAAGGAAGCCAAGTTTTCTTGGAGTGACGAATGTGAAGAGAGATTCAAGGGGTTGAAAAAGAGTTGTATCACTACGTTTGTCCCCACATTACCCACAATTAGAGTACTTTTTGTGGTATTTAGTGATGCTTTGAAGAAGGTTATGGGTTGTTTTTTTTTTGCCAAATGAAAAATTCATTGCCTATTCTTTAAGGGGGTTGAATGTTCATGATCAGAAATATCCCACACTTGATCTGTAGTTAGCTACGGTGATCTTCATTTTAAAATTTTGGTGACATTACCTCTTTGGGGAGAGGAGTGAAATATATACAGACCACAAAAGTTTCAAGTATATATTCACACAAAATTATTTAAAAATTCACCAACAAAAATAGTTAGAGATAATCAAAGACTATGATTTCTCAATCTATTAAGAGCATGGGAAAGAGAACAAGGTGGCAAGTTCTCTATGTAGAAAGGACCCAATAATTCTATCATTGAGGATAATTGAAAAGGATCTTATCTTTTTAGATTTTATGAAGATTGACATGGGAATCATAAATAAGGGAACTTTATAAATACTTTCACAAATGATTTCTAAACCATCTATTTAGGAAAGGCTAATGGATACTTAAAAGGATAATGTTTAAATTCAGAATAAATTGGAAAGTATCATAGTAGGGAAATCCTTGGATTTCAATGTCAATGATGAAGGAATTGTGAGATTTGGGATAAGACTTTGTATTCCATCATGTCCGAAGATGAAGAATGAAATTTGGGATAATGCACATAGTTCAAATTTGTCCATCCACTCATGAAACACAATGATGTATCAAGATCTCTGAGAGAATTGTTTTTGTATAACATGAATAAAGAGAACACTGAATATACATCCAAGAGTCCGGTATGTCAGAAAGTGAAGGCTGAGAGGTAGAAGTCTAAGTGGATGATGAAACCATTACCCATAACATCATAGAAATGGGAAAACATCACCATGGACTTTTTTACAGGAAATCTGAAAACATCCAAAGGAAACAATACTATCCGGGTTTTTATGGATCATCATAAAAATACAGTACACTTCATTGCAATTTGGGTGGATTTCTCATTAGATCAACTGGAACGCATATAAATTATAGATGTGGTAAGGTTGCATATAGTAAAACTATCAATTGTATCTGATTGATATCCTAGATTCCTCTCTATGTTTTGGAAGATTCATCAACATTCTTTGAATAATGAGCTAAACATCATCCCATTTTGTCATCCTTAAACAAATGGCCTATCTGAGTGGACAATCAAAACACTTGAGGACATGTTGATAGCTTGCTCGATAGTCTATAAAGGAGGATGGAATCAAAATCTTCCTCTAGTTGAGTTCTCTTATAACAACAGTTTCCACTCAAGTATCCAAATGGCTCCTTATGAAGCCCTATATGGGAAGAGGCCAAAAACACCAGCATGTTGGGATGAAGTTGGGGAACGAAAATAGCTAGGTCCGAAGATGGTCAAAGAAATTGTGGAGAAGGTTAAGACCATCCCGCAGCACATCAAAGCTATTTAGAGTCTATAGAAAAGATATGCCGAAAATTGTTGATGAGACATAGAGTTTGATGTCACAGTCATGTTATTCCTCTATATATCATCATGGAAGAGAGTTATGAGATTTGGGAAGAAGGGAATGCTTATTCCAAGGTACATTATTCCTTTTGAGATCCTCGATCACATTCGAGTAGTGGTCTATCAACTAGCACTCCCACCGAACCTATCTCAAGTAAATGATGTGTTTCAAGTATCACTCTTGAGGAAGTAAAAACATTTCCCATAACATGTACTCAATCCAGAGGTGGTACCATTAGAGAATGACCTCTCTTATGAAGAGAAGCCAGTGAAGATATTAGATCATAGGGAAAAAGTCTTATGAAATAAGACAATGCCCCTTGTCAAGGTGTTGTGGAGAAACCAAAAGTTTGAAGAAGCGATGTGGGAATCAGAGGAAGTGATGAAGCAGGGTTAACCTTATCTTTTCTACTGTGGGAAAATAAAATTTCTTTGGAGAAATTTTCTAATGGGGGAGATTGTAACGACCCAAACATTCATTAATAAAAATTTGTCTTGATATAATTGTATGTCTTATTATGTAAAATAGTTCTATAAAACATATGCACTTCCTTAGTTTTATGTTTTTGGAATTTACAATACCGTAATGAAATGTTAACATTAATAATATATCCATTTAACAATGATCACATAATTAGCATAAATATAGGGCTTTAACAAATCCAATTTACTCAGACAAAGGAAGAGATTGCCTCATACTGTAGAATTTCTCTATACGATGCCTATTTGTTAGAGCTCGGAAAGGAGGTGGTGTCATTGAGATTCACTCTTGACCAAGCCCTAGACAAGTTTGATATTGTTATGCTTGAGCGGAACAGCCTACGGGAGAAGTGGATGTTATTAGAGATTACCACTCGAGTGATGTTATCTGAGCTACCCCAAGATTCTGTCACCATTTCACACCTTACCCGTATGTCTTATGCCGGTGTTATAAGGGGTTATGTAACAAGACCCTAGAACAATTATTATTTAGATTTTTTTTTATAAATAATATATACATTCATTTTATTATTGTTACATTGTAAATAGTTTTTATATAAAAAATAGTATTTTTAGTTAATATCCAATTAATAAATCTATTTAAATGAATTAATTGATTTTTAATTATATAATATTTTAAAATAATATTTTATTATAAAATTTATTTTTATTAAATATAAATGATCATATAATTTTTATAATAAAATTGAAATTTTTATTAAGCCTTGAAAGCTGTTTTTGTCAAAACCCATGAATTTTCGAAAAATCATAGATTTTTTTTACAAGTGAAAATTTTAATATTTAGAAAATTATATATATAAAATTAATATTATTTTTTGAATTAGTACATCAAAATTATCCAATGGTGAATTTTTCATATTTTTCTGAGACAGTCGAATTTTTCAGTAAAACTTTAATACCGTTTAAATATATAATGTTATTTATGATATCATAATGACCCTATAGTGAAGTAATTAAATAATATAAATGATATGATCGTCTAATATCTGTTTTATCCTTAAAATAATGTGATTTTAGTTTTTTTTATTAATTTTTTAGGGCCTTAGTGGACCCTCCAAGACTTATAAATTTTTTTATCATTTTAAATTGATTTCATTGGGAGTGTGACTCACCTCCACATAATCAAGAAAAATATTATTAAATTTTAGGAAATTGGCCTTATAAAATAATATCTTCCACACCCATTTTCCAAAACCATGGGCAAAAACCATGGTATGGTTTGTGGTTTTGATTAGATTAACCTGTAGCTTCCAAAATCTAAATGATAAAGAAGTATCTCTCCATTCCTATATAAACCCACCCAGACTCCCACTTCCTCCTCACTAAAAGCCTTTTGAGATATACCAACCCATGACCTCCACTCTCTAGAATCTTTCCATGGTTCCCCAATTTCCAAATAATCCTCTCTCAAGCATGTCCTAAGCCTTTGGGATCACACATCCAAGTTAGAGATTTCTTCCTTTCTCATTTTTTCCCAAATTTCATTATGTTTTTATACAATTTTTATTCAATTAAAAATTTTGGGGTATGATTTAGCACCTCATATATAATTCCATCCATATGTTTGAATTGATATATATACCTCTTTTCTATCTCATTAATTTCCCCCATGTACACAAATTACCTAGCCGAAATTCTGTAAGGAATTTATCCCTCCTCATTTACATTGAAGAAATTATTTTGTATTATGAATCAAAATTCAATTAAATATTTTTATAGATTTTTATATATTACCCATTATATTCTATTTCAATTACATATGATGATTCACCTCTTTCTCTCTCATCAACTGTGTTTATGAATTCTTATGTCACGTCGTTATCCTGCCGAAATTGGGTCGCGATTTTCCAACCCAATGACATTGTGTAGTGAATACCATGCTCATTTCTCTATCAATGGTATTAAACATTAATAAAATTTACATATGTATTATAGATTTATATTTATGTATTCTACACCTCTTATTCTTGGAATAAATTATGATGTTTAATGAATCCAAGATATTTGATCCACGTGGCGCACTTAAGCATGAAATGAAATGATTATGATGGGTGTGCCATTATAGCACTCCAATGAATTGGGTAAAGATTAGTATCATGATATGTCAAGTGAAATGAGGGTTTAACCATTCTAATTCAAGTTCAATTAGGTTTTACTCATGCCCCATCTGCAATAATCCTTCGCTCATGCTAATATCATGTAAAATGTCATTTCCACATTTCAATGTTATGTTAATCATGCTATATCATCCCTTTATGTTCATTTTTATCTTATTCTCCATTTATATGCTTATTTCCTAACATGTATTTTTTTATTCATGTTATTCCTTTTTTACTCCCTTACTAGGCTTTATAGCTCACCATTTTCACATTCATGTCCTCAGGTTATTCCATGCAATGCCAAGTTCGAGGGAATATTGTGTTCATGTAAAATATGTTTTCAATAAACATGTTTTGTTTTATGTTATAAGATGTAATGTGATGTTCCTAAGCCCCAAATTCACAAGACCTATCGATATTATATATTTTTACATGTGACTGTTTTATATAATAACTTTTGTTTACGTGTGAAAAAAAGATTACGGTCGTTATATATAGGGTGCCATTTGAATAGTCTAATGGATGATGTTATTATATAATGAATAATATAGTGGGATATGTTGATCCCATAAACATTTAATTTCCATTGATCATTATCATAGTATGTCCTTGAGTGTATGAATATTCCTTTTATATTGCCCATTATTTTAGGGGTGACAGGTCATACTAAAACTCAATTTCATGCATAGAGCATGTTGAAAACTTCTCTAGAATTTTAATGTGAATCTTGGATCATGAAAAGATACAATGGAGAGTGTTACCCAATATAGGAATATTGTTTCCCTTATGTAAATCATGACATGTTGGTCAAGAGAGAAATATGAATGAATAGAGAAAAAATGGTCAGTCTCAGTGAGACAGTCTGCTATAAACCATATCTTATTGTTTCTGTTCGATGTATTCAGGAGACCAATGAAAAATTCCATTTTGATGTTTTTAAACTTCCATGCTAGTTTGGGTACTGTTTTTAATACCCCTTCAATATTTTATCACTCATCTATCACTTATTGACACACCAGACATCATATTGTGTATTCAATTGTTTCCCTTTTCATGTTATCATACCAATAATGATCACAATGGTCCCTATATATTTTCATGCTTCCCGTATGTGTAGAGAATGTAGAACTATGAGACTCATCCATTTGTTCATTCTTTATTTTTGGAATATATTTATCACATAGTCTTGTATGAAATTTTTGTACACATTCTTAAACAATACGGAACTTAGGAATCATCCCACCCTTCAAAACCTATATCTTCTTTTGAAATAATGGATCATCTCTTGGAAATTTCATGATCATTTCTTGTTATGATGGATGAGAAATAATATATAGCTAGGATGATGATGTCCCTTCCCATACAATTCCAATTTCCAGTTTTATTGGGTCATTGATCAAAGGATCTCCATCAATCCACATCATTTCAAAAACAATAGAGTATTTCATGATTAATGCATTAATGGATTTTTTTCTCTTTCATGATGATAATAAATTTAACAATCATAGTCTTTATGAAGTTCCAACCATCTCCTCTATCACATGTTAAAATCCATCTGTGTGAAAATAACCTTCAATCATCGATGGTATGTGTATATATCACATTTCTCCCACTAAATATAGTGCCTCCATATCTTCAGAAAAAAAAAACAAATTCAACCAATTTTGGGTTGTTCATAGGATAATTCATCTCTTGAAGAATCAATTGTCGAGATGTATAAGCAATAACCTTTTCATCTTGAACATGGATACACCCAACACATTTTAGAGAAACATCACTAAAAATAATGAATCTTTCTCTAATAGAGGGTAGATATAACACCAATGAAATAGAAATTCTCTTTTTAGCTTTTGTAATCATTCTTCAAACTCAATAATCTAGATGAACTTATCCCCTTTTTGAGTTAACATGGTTAATAGATTATAATGTGATGAAACGTTTTTCACCACCCTGTCATAATATCCTGTTAATAAAAGGAAACTATAATTCTCATTTACTATTGTAGAATTTGGCTTGTCCTCTATCACCTTTGTCTTGGTAGGATCAACTAAGATTCCTTAATTGATTACAATGTGCCATGAAAAAGAAATTTTTTGTAACCAAAATTCAAATTTTCCAAACATTTAAAATAGCCTCTCTTTATAATTTACAATTTAACCCATATATGATGGAAGCTATTTACTCGACATTTCTAATATATCATAATATCATGTGTGAATACTACTACCACGGTGATATTAAGGTATCCCTCAAAGACTGCATTCATAAAATATATAAATATAATATGATAATTAGTCTAGCTAAAGGTAATAAAAAATCATAATGAACATATCTTGATTAGAAGAAGGACTTTATAAATATCTTCTTTATTCACCCTTATTTGAGGATTACAATATCAATGATCAATCTTAGAGAATAATTAACCGCATGAAGCTGGTCAAATGAATCACTAGTTCTTCAAAGAGGTAACTTTTTATTTACTATGATCCAATTAATTTCTATATAATAGATGTATATCCACATTGACCCATCCTTATTCTTTACAACGGGAAGATGTTCTCCCCCAAGAGACAAACTTGGTCAGATAATACCCTCCTCCATAAGATCCTGGAGTCACGTCTTTAATTCCTATAGCCCCACATTTTCTATTATATATGGGGTCTCTAATATCAGGTTGGATCTAGGCATGAGTTCAATGGAGAAATCTACCTCTCTTTTTGGGGGAGTTCATGGTAACTCCATAGTAAATAAATCAATGTATTCTTGAATTATGGGGGAATAATCTATTATTATAATTTCATTTCCTTCATAATATTCAATGATCATCTTTATAAATATTACTACGAGTGGTGCTTCTAAACAATGTTTTGGTTGAGATATATTTCCATTGAAAACAATAATAAATTTTCCATTCAATACTACTAATATTTAATTACATATCTAGTTTATCAAATCATTATTCGTTGATATCTAGTATATCCCTAGTATTATGTCGAATTCCAACATTGGAATAACTAATATATTTGTATTGATATTGATCACTCAAAAGTGAATACAATAGTTTCAATACAATTTTGATACATTGTTAATCCCTCACGGATTATGGAATAATAAATCTACTTCTAACAATTCATGGATAGATTCTATGTTCATTGCAAACCTAGTGTAAATAAAGGAATGTGTAGAGAAATAATCAAACAATTTACATGCTATCTTTAAGAAAACAATGACTATAATAGCCCCCACATCATATGGAGCATAAAATTGTATCATTGTGATATAAAAAGGACACTCTTTCTCCCTTGTCCTATGCTAAGGTTGATGGTGATTCCCCTCTATTAACTTCATATTTGGACCGCGATTGGAAAAGTTTCCATTTTTTCCATAGTTGATGCATTGGACTTTAGCTAGGTCATGCACTATCTACCCTTTGTCATTAGTGTTGATAAGTTATTTCCTCACCTTTCTATGAGAGTTTCGATCAATATGTACTTCTCTTATACACTTGTAACATTTCTTGATCCCATTAAAGTAGATCCCTAAATGATTATTCCCAAAAATTTTCAATGGGAAAGTTACACTTTTATTCATCCTTTTCATTGATCAAATATCCTCCCCAAATTTGGCACCAAATATCTCTTCAATTCCATTGATATATAGGACCATTGTATCTCTCCAAACTCAAGTTGAACTTTCATATCACTCCTTATGATCTCTTCATAGTTTTTATTGTTTCAGTTGGATATATTCTTCTATAGATGGGTTCTTACTCCACCATAGAATCTATCGAGCTTGCCATTAGGGTCCATGAAAATATAGAGGTGTAATGGGAATGTCTGGTGATGTTTATCTCATATATTCCAACATATTAATTTCCCTTATACTTAATCTCTTGGAATTCCTTCTCCATTTTCATTATCATTCAATGAGTAAAATGATTTTTGAAAAATGTTCCCATGAACACTTCCAAAACCCGTGAATAAATACCCCTCTTGGTTTTGTGTTTTGAACCAGTTTCCACAACTAATCATTTTCTTCCTATACACGGTACATAGCCAAGGTGACTTTCTCTTATTATAAACAACCAAGTAATGAAAATTTATTTTCTACAGAGCATGTACATTGTTCATCAGTCAATATGTTGGTATATACATAGAATAAAGGTGGTCATTGATGAATAATGGCCTCAACAAAAAGTTTTTCCCTTTAAGGTGAATATGATATGTCATTGTTATTTAATTTATTTCTAACAACATGATTTATTTGATTTATCATTCTCATGAAAATTTCCATTACAGCTTCCATAAAAATATCATCAGTGCCTAGTCAATTACATGTGCCATTTACAATGTTTCTATTTTCCTACCATTTTCTAAAACAATAAATCCATGGTGAGAAATGAGTTTCATTCAATAATCATATAATTCTAATTAAATTTAATTTCATAAAAAATCTTGATTAAATATGTTATTCTTTAATATAAATTACATTTTCAATAAATCCTTCATAATGTTTAACACAAATCTTTTGATAAACAAATCATATCCCTCGATAGTATCAATCCAGTGGTGTAGTAGGGCCCATTGTTGTGTACCAGGTTATGTTGAGTTAGAGATGATGAACCTTTTCAGAGTTATTAGCCTTAGTTTCAATAGTTTCAGAGCCATATCAACTATTTTATATCCTTAATATGGTTTATTTTCTCAGAAATATCATACATAATATTTAACCAAAATACCAGAATGTTTTTCCAATATTTAAACATTTCTATATGGTTCATCCTAATAATTTAAAATCCCAATTTCTATAAATAAATAAACCATCCTTCAATCCCAATTATGGAATCTCACATTTTTATAACACAATTTGTTATTTTGTTTTACAAATAAAGGTTCTTTTAATGTTTATTTCCATGGGAAAACTGCATAATACATGAAAACATAAAAAATTATTCAATTCCACTTCAAAGGCATAAAAATGTTTCATTATATCTAAATTTACTGCATCTCAATACCTTTAGCCATACATCAAAGGAAATGTTGAGTATAAGGCCTTGTAAGGGAAAGTAAAGGAAAAAATTTACAAGTGATCCTAAGGAAATTCAACAAGAAAATCAATAATCACTACTAGAAATTATGGCTATAGCAACTATTTGAAACCATGGATATAATACCGAAAACCATGAATGTTGATTATAGCCACAGTTCAAAAAAATGGATGGTATTAGATTGGGTATAGGTAAAGGCATATAGCTAGGGTTTGAAACCATTTCTAATGCCCTACAGAAACAGTTTGAAACTATGGTAGAATCTTAAGCCACATAGAGCATATTACCATGGTTTGAAACTGTGGTTATAGGCCTTCGCGTTTAATAAATAACTCCCCCACACCCATATAAATTCCCCCTACACTCCCCTTGATAGATCCCACCATAACCCCCCCCCCCCCCCACTCTGGACAAACACCCCAATATTCCCCTTGCACCCTCCCTTGACCAACCCCCCTACTGAACCCCACCCTTATACACACCCCGTCCCACATATAGAGACCCCATGCAGACCCCCAACACCCCCCACTCATCCCATGGACATACCCCCCCCCCCCCAGACAGACCCTGATGTTGACCCCTATTTCACCCCCTACAGACCCCCCATGATAACCCCTACTTCACCCCCTAGAGAACCCCTAGCACCACCTTGCACAACCCCACTGTCACCCTACAGACCCCCATGACCCCCCACTAACCCCTCATTCTTAGAAAAACACCCCCACCCCTCCACTAACCCCTCATTATTAGAAAAACACCCCCCCCCCCCCCCGATGCGCTCCCACTAGATATATCTCCCCCTCCATGGATAAACCCCACCCTACACCCCCTCCCAGGACAGACCCCCCTGCTGACCCCCTTCCACCCTCCCTAGCAAGACCCCCCACCCCCTACTGCCCCTCTTGGCAGCCCCTCCCCCTGAAAAACCCCATTGCACCCCCTGAACACCCCCACTCTCACCATAGACAGACCCACCATTGGACATACCCCCTACATAACCCATTGCACCCCTCCCCCTGTATACCGCCCAATGCACCCCTTGGACACCCCCCAACTCTCCCCCAAAATACCCCCTTGTACCCCCTCCTTCTTAGATACACCCCCACCTCCTGGAACCCCTCCCTCCTGGACACCTCCTCCCACATGGATACCCCCCCCCCCATTGGACACCCCTATAGACATCCCCTACCCTCCCCCCCCCCAACACCCCCTCCCACCTTGAAACCACCTCTCTCCGGGACACCCCCTCCTCTAGGACACCCCCCAACTCTTGGATAACCTCCTAGACACCTCATGGACACCCCCTCTTTCTTGGACACCCTCTCCCTCTGCTAAAAAGCCCCCCTCCACCCCCTAGAGAACATACTGGTGTTTTCCATTCTGTTGGATGCAGTGAGGTGAAAACCACATTTAGATTATTTTTCAAAATCTATTTACCAGGACAATTGATCATTGGAATATCATTTTCAGTTGAAAATTATTATGGTTTAGTGCACTATTTTGTTTGTTCATGCTTCATGATAATATTAGTATGGTGGAGATAAACATAAGCTTTAGGATGAATAATTTGAAGACTCTACGGAGTGTCCTGATATATGGGTGTGGTGAGGGAATTCATGGTGTTAGAATTTTTAGTGAGTGAGAAGATAATATTATAGCGTAATCCATGCCTAGATGCTGGGATTTGTGTAATAGTAACATGTTTAGAACTCAGAAATGAAGAATAGTGAGATAAGGGAATTGAAAACCATAGTAGTTTTTTATACATGTTTTGATGAATAGTATGGCTTCTCGGGGATGAGTAGTGTTATGGTGGACAGTTTTTAATGCCCCAAAAATTTCAAATTCAATATTTTGGAGAAAATTTGTGTTTTTAATCTGAATAAAGGATATTTTTTAAATTATAATTTGGATCAAGAATCTGGACATTAAACAATCTTAAATGGTATTTTTGGATTCGGTTTGAGTCCCTTGTTGGTACCTATGGGGTTTGGGTGGAAGTAGGTGGAGGATTGGGGTGAAAAATAACTGAAATTTAAGTAATCGTATCCTTCCATGTTGTGACCCATCTGATTTGTGACATTAATGGGGTTGGTTGACGGGTTGTCCCCCTATCTTAAATGTTTTAGGCTGGGAACCATAGTTAAAAACATAAAATTTCTAGGGGGTAGGAATTCATGGTGTGAAACACTTAGTCCCACCATGAATCATTCCAATGTGAATTTATATTAATAGGTTAAATTATGTCTTTTTTTGGGTCATGTGTTTAATGATATAGGGAATCTGGAGAGATTAGGAGAGGATATTTTATGTTGTTCCTCCCCTCCCACATCCCTCCTTCCATCACTATCAGGTTGGGCTATTTTTAGATGCATTTAGATGGACACCACACCTACACACCCCTCCCCTACCACTACACACCATGTTTTCCCCTCCCCCTATAAACTCTGATTATCCCCCCAACAGCCCCCTACACCAACCCCCCAAGCCCCCCCCCCCCCCCCCACATGAACCAGTCCACCCCCGGATGCACCCCTTCCCCTCCTCCATAATGCACCCCATCCCCTCCTACACCTACCCCTAAAGCCTACCCCCCCCCCCCCATTCAACATCCCCTCCCAAGACTTGTACTAGTCCCACCCTTCTGCAACCCATCTACCCCCGCACTAGCCTCCCTACACATTCCCCATCCCCCAGCACACCCCCTCCCCATACCCTAGCACACCATGTACTAATGTCTTTTGACACCATTTCACTTGGCTAATAGGGGAAAACACTTCCTTGACTATTAGGCCTAAACACTTATATTGTATTGGGAATGTAATAAATATATTATTTCCTGTAGGATTAGAGAATGTGGATGTATATGTAATTTTTTATCCTAGGAGAACGTGAATCATGCTATATGTTCTCCTTAGATCAGTTTCATTTCTACACTTTAGGATATGCATGAGAAAATATAATGTTTCTTCCATAGTTTATGACTTTATGAGAGTACATTGCATAAACAAGTAATCTCATATAATTGGAACTCATAAATAGATATTTCCTTGATAAAGCTAGTGGATATTTGAAAACCAATTTTTAAAATAATCAAAAAATTATTGAAACATGTTTTTAAACAATCAAGAAATTATAGAATTCAAATTAAAGGGTTAGGCAGAGGTAACCTGCCTCAACCTCGAGGCGCACTTATTTTGATGATGAAATATCGAAAAATCTTTATTTCCACTATCACTCATATGAAAATTCACATATATATAAGGAATCCTAACGCCTATGTACATACTTAAATGGCCAAATATGCACAAGGGGGTCCTTATATATATTTTTATACTTGCGTATACCCCTTTACACTTACACATGTATGAATTTTTCATAACTATATATAAGAAATACTATCCCCAATATGTATATATATTCATACATCCAATATTGAATATATATGGCGGGGAACTTATATATGTATATTATTACCTATGCATACATATGTAAGCCTTCATCAATGGAATCTCAAATCCACCTCAAAAAGATCCAAAACTCACTACTAAAATATAAGAAACCCAAAAATAACAAAATCAATAATTAAAATTGGAACAAAGAATTAAATCAGAATAAACCTTACCCAAATTCAATGTTGAATTCATTTTCGTCGATAGTGGTGGATAGAACTAGCCTCATCATAAGAAACCACCTATTACGAAATAGGGGGAAAAGAAATGAGACATAACAACTTCTTTTAAATTTGTTATCATCGTGTGAAATGTATATGATTAATGATTCAAGAATACATGAACAATAATGAACAAATAATATTCAAATTGATATTTAAATCCCAATACTAATTAACATTATCATTAATAAAGGCCTTTTGTTCAGATACCCTCATCATCTGGGTTAAAAAATACATCATTATTTTATAATGTAATGAAAATTTATTTTTTCAATATCCCTCAGACAGTGGGACATTTGATGTCATACACATAGTAGAATAGTCATATGAATTGGCACACTAAGTGAAATTTTGGGACTTACAGAGTTATAAACCAGTTAAATTCTCACTCAAGGTCTCAAATGTTGTTCCACTAAATGTAGATTTCATGCATTTTTTATTTTTGAAATTTTATCCACCAGTTTTTTTTATAATCAATCAAACTTGGTCAACTTATTGAATATAAACCATAAATTAATTAGGAAGTGATAAGTCTTAATATTAATTTAATGTAATCTATAAATATATATTTATCATGAATGAATAAGTTTCTCGAAGAATAGTCTTACAACCCCCCCCAGGATTCATTCAATTATTCTTCACCATTGTTGTTTTTAATCATGTATGATATCATTTTTATCTTGATAATAGTAATGAAATGAATATTAATTCAATATTGTCCATAATATAAATATCATTACCATGTCAAATGAATGTGAGTTGTTTGATTCTCATTCATAAATGACTCCATGGATTTACCACCACACCATATTCACCGACACCTCTTCAAGATGAAAAACATCAATATCCCTATGAAAATTTCCAACCGATATGTTAATATTGGATTCAAATGCATATGGAGGTCATTATAGTTAATCAACGCCTCTTAGATTAGTCATGTTTACAATACACTAAACATTAGTGTAGGCTTGTCTCCAAATTATTATCAATAGTGGATTTCATAAAGATGTTATATTGAATGTAATATTTTATTCATAAAACTCACTCATGAGTTACTATACATTAAGGCCCCATGCACACTACCTCCCCTACCCACATCCCCCTTCACCCCACACCCCCTACCCCCCTCATTTCCCCATACAAATTACACTCCATCCCCCTTCACACTCACTTTCCCACCAACCACATTCACCCTCATTTCCCACCAACCATCACCCCCACTACCCCAACATACACCCCCGCTTCCCCCTCCCCCACCGGAACCCTCCCTCACGCCTTCATCCCCAATTCCCCCACCCCACTTTGACTACCACATCCCCCCACCACCCCCACCCACCTGCAGCCCCACTCCCTCCCCAATGAATCCCCCACTACCCACCACCTACTCCCCCACTACCCCCACACACCCTACACCCCCACCTACTCCCATAATTTTCCCATGTCATCACCCAACTCATTTGAACCCCCCTCTCATCCAACTACACACTTCCCCCCTCCCCAAACCCCATCACCCCCATTACCCCCTACACATTTCCCCCTACCCCCTTCACCCCCATCCCACATCACCCTCACTTCCCCCAACACACTGCCCCCTTCCCTCTTCACCCCACCCTTCACCCCCATTTTTTCCCTAACTGGGAGTACATTTTTTATAAAGGAGAAACATCATTATATAAATATATATTTAGAATATCATTGGTGTTATACTATTTATACTATTAAAAACAAATTGACATGAATTATTTAAATGAGATGAAGTCATATCTGTCTCTTCAAACTCATGTCTTGGGAGAATGTTTTGCTACAAGAATTAATAGAGCACTACAATTGTTAAGTAATTATATGTATAAGATCATTGTGACTATAAATAATTTGATGGACAATGTTCATGATGTGAGTATTTTGATATAGTGAAAATACTAATTTATGGGACATATTCACACTATGATATCCAAATAAAACACTATAGAGAAGATGAACATGTAATCTTTAAAAAATGATACAATGATGACCATGTAGTAATGATGATTTTGGTGAGATTAAAACCCACCTATAAGAATAAAGAAGACTCTACCACATCATATCCAATTTCATAAAGACTTCCAGAAGTAGGGGACTAACATAGAGCCTTATTCCAAGAACAAAAAAAATATTACTTATGTGTTTCCATTCGAGTTATTTTCCCAATACTATATATGTGTTCCTGAATGTAACATTAGATTCTTTGGATACATAATTTCAGTCATCTATTCATATGAATAAATATGACAATGCTTATGTAGCACATTCAAATTCCAAAATCATGAGGTATGTTCCCGGATTCACGTTGAGATTAATGAACGGACAACAAAGGATGTTGCTAAAATAAAGAAAGATCACGCTAAAAGAACAAAATTAATAAGGAGATGATAATGATAAAGAATAATTAACACTTATGAATAATGGAAGATAATAAAACTTCAACATGAAAATATCTAGATGATACCTAACCATGAAAGAATATTAAATAATTGTCTAAGAATTACAATGCTATGAAGATGGATCAAAAATATAATTCTAGTAAATCAGATTTGTTCTGTAAAGATGATGTAATTGTAAATTATTATCAGGAAAGTTCCTTTGACGAATCCATAACAATTGGCGAGGAATATATTTTCACAGAACAATTTAATAAGTAATATACAAATTCATGTTCTTTCTTTGAGTTAATCTAACAATGATTTCCCAAATATGTTGTTTCTTTTATTGTTATCCCCTTTAAAAGTTTTAGGAACAAGTAAATTTATTTGAAATGGAATGAAAGATGAATGTGAAGTCTGTATCCAAAAATGAGCATGAATTTGTAAATATTATTAATCATACAGAGTCCAAAAACACGAAGGGTTTTTAGCGTTATGGAATGTACTCTAGATTTGAGATAGATTTGCTGAATAAAATCCTAAAGAAAGAAAAATCTAGGAAAAGGATATTAGTGTGGAATAATACATATAAATAAGTTGTTAATGTCATGAATAATGAACTATAGGTCAAAGAAAATAAGATTAAATAGATTGAAAATCTATTATAGGAAAATAAAAAATTCCAGGATGATGACATTTATAAAATCTAGATGCCCAATGTAGAAAAGGTAGAAACAATTGATGATGACAGAAACATATTCAATATTAAATTATTATAGCTTGATGTTAAACATAAAAATGTAGAGGTAACTCAACTTTGGACATTATTGGACAATGGAAGAATTCTGGTACCACACATTTTTCATAGGGAAAATCTTAGAAACAATGATCTATAACTTGTTCTAGAAACATCTTGAGATCATATAATGATCAATATTCAACAGATATAAAAAAGGTACTAACCACATCTAAAAATTGTATTTCAAGTAAATCTATTTTTATCCACAATGTTTGTATAAACTAAGAACAAATACCAAATTAGATAAAGATATATTAAAAAAATAAACCACATTATCAATGGTTTGTAAAAGTATGTGTAGGAATTGAATTTCCTTATATTGAGAAGAAACTGTTTAAAAGAATTCCCTAAATTGGTATATTATAAGATCTAAAAAATTATCAGCTTTCTGGAGTTCACAAAAGAAAAAAAAATTGAACTTTATTACTGGTATTATAATAGGTTTCACCATAATGAATTTTAATTTTGGAAAAATATATCCCTTGCTGAAATTCAGAGAAACCCCTTAGTGAGAGCGAGTAAGCCTAAGATAAGGCAATAACTAGAGGTGAAAGCGAATAAAATATATACAATAAACAAGTTTTAAAATTTTAAATATCTCTATTGTATGTGTAATGTTTTTGTTCACATATGTGATTCATGTTTATCTATGTATGTATCAAAATAAAATAATGATAAAAGATCACAAAATCCAATGAAGAATAGTGACTCATCCTTTGAAAATAAATCTAATAAAGATCAACTTTAATGCATGTCCAAGAAGTAAAATATAAGTGTTACATTTATTGAAACTGATGTGAAAAAAATCAATCTCAGTAATCCATTTGAATATTCCAAATAATCTATCAATATACCCATTGGTTGTTTAGTTATATCAACTGATAATTTGGAAATGGGAAAATTGAAAGAATAAAATGATAAATAAAGTTCTAAAGGAATATATTCTACTCCATATGATGGTGTAAAATACAACCCTCGTGGGAGATTATCAAAAGGTAAAAATCCTATAAATCATGGGATGTTGTGTGGGAGGTTCATGTAGCCTAGTAAAAACTCAAATACTTTCATGAAAGTTTCACCAACCCAAGATGAAATCATGAGAACAATGAAAAATGAAGCAAGTGATGTATGTGATTTAATGGAACATGTTAAAAAGAATATATCATACAAATAGATAAGAAGATATGTCATTCTACCCAAGACTTTTATGAAAAATAGAAAATTTAGTGTGAATAATTTACATAAAATTGAATTTTTAAAAAATTATTTTTATGGTTGACATGAAATTATTTTATTTTTTGCTCACGTTAAGGATTAAAAAAAGGTTCCACCTTATTCCTTTGTCACTTATGTTTTATTATTGTGCAAAACATATATGGAATTAAAGGTGTTTCATATTCTCAAATACAGAACAAATGAATAAAATTAATCTAGAATAATAATTCACGATCTAAAAATGTAACCATATTTGTAGGATTTATCAAGTGGTATTCTAAATTTCATCTAGAGAAAACATCTATCCTGATAATGTGAAGGAGGAAATCATCCCTTGAAGTGGAGTTTCTTGAGAATCCTTCACAGTTAATAATTCATAGAAATATGATTTTTGGAAGGTTCTTTTGAATGTTTAAAGAATTTTTTACCATTGGAAATATTGATATTCATTCACTAATGGAAATTTTTTTTGAAGTGAAAGATTGTTTCTTCTATCCATTTATAATAATAATTATAAGTAGAGAATATTATATGAATATATTATTGAAAAAAGTTGAAAGAGTTCAAACATAAGAGATTATTAAAGTTCTTCTCAGTTCTAAATTACTCACAATACTCTTTGTAAAATAGAAATTTATGTTTTAAGAGAAATTGAATAGGTATCTATGCTGTCAACTCAATCGAGTAATGATAAATTAATAAGGAAATAACCAAGCTCAATGGATAGATTCCATCAAAGAGAAGAATATGTGAATATTTATAAAGCCTATATAGGTTGGTGCAGTTATCATGGTATAGGTCGGTGAGGTGTAATGCCCCAACCCCAGTTACCCAGAGTCAGTGCATTATTAGATAACATTGGCATTATCACAAAAGATCAAGTCTCGAAAGACCGATTAGTTTTGTATCCTTGGAAACAATAGATACATTCATAAAGTTTACAATACATCATAAAGTTAAAACTACAACAGCATCTTGTCTCCACACTCATATCCCCTTATACTATCCCTATAGGTCATTCATAAAATACTTCTTCACATCGTGGGAAAAATAAATCATAGAAAGTGGTGTGCTTAGATGCCCAGTAAGGATAACAATAGAGAGGAAGCTTTCATAAATAAGAATAAACATATAAGGCAATGTATAACTAAAACAAAATCCTTTTAAACATGAAAATCACCATAATATTGCAAAAATAAAATGAAATAATTCCATATTCTTATTCACATTGATATTCTACTAATCGAATAATAACATTCAATATCAATAACCACTTTCATAATGATGGAATGCATAATGCCAGACTATCATAATGACATATTCAAGGAATTGTGCCAAGACTATAAATAATATTTCATAAAGGCCTTGTGCCAATACAATAGTTTGTCTCATGAGACCTGCCGATGCATCGAGGGGCTATAGTGGGCTCGACCCGTCACTTATTAAGTCCAATGCATTCCTCATATGAAAATGTTTAAACATAACATAAACATTCGTATTTAAACTAGAATATGAAATGTCAATAATTTCTCCATAAACCATGAATGGTATAAAAATAACACATCCATAGTGAAACATATCACAAAACCTTCAATACAATATGGATGTTTTGTATCATAATAAATCAACTTCAAATAAACTTAAAATCCATCAAAGGATGTTTACATAGATGAAATCAAAACTTTTTGAGAGAAATATCTCTTTTTTTGAAATAATTTAAAAGTCACATAATTATAAAATTAAACCTTAACATGGTGTATATTTTTATAATCTTGTAAGGGAAGCTTCGATGATATAATAATGGCAGAAAATAGACGCACTCGTTTTTTGAGTTAAAAAAAGACATTCTTACCTTAATTCTGTTGAAAAGGTTAAAAAGGACCGTGTTTGGAAAATGATAGAATGATTCCTTTATAAACATCTTATAAAAATTCAAACAAGGGTGTAAATGTCATTAACACATAGTTTTTATAATATTAATAATGATTTGAAATGCATTTTTAAGAAACATGGATCTGGATGATAAAGAGGTCCTAGTAGATAATTACGTATAAACAACTTCGGATAAAGAAGAGATTGTGAAATAAACTGTTACCTTGTACTTTTCCTTGGATGAAGGTATGTTAACCTCCTGTATAGTGGTGAAATAATTGTTATTAAATTATACAAGAATCATATACATTAATATGAAATCATATATTATCTTTTAACATTTCCTTATTAATAATATCGTAGTATTATTGTTGTTTCAGGTGTTAACTAATTCGTTTTCCTTTATAGGATTTTGATACATAAGCCGTGTTTGTTATGGATAGGTTGTATCTTATTCATATCCATAATTATATAAAGTAATTAAACATTATTTATAATTAAATGAGAATTAGACTTGCATTGATACGACGGGGAATGAATCTCATCGCGTTCGTGGAGACGGTAGTCCGTACGTATGCATGAGCGACAATATCATACTTTTATATTAATATAATATATAATTGGATGGTTTATTATATATAGAGACTCATTATAATGTTATATTTATTATTTACATGAATTAAACATCATTATCATACCCATCCAAATAATAATGTTTTGAATAACAATTACACCACGACATGGAGACGATAAGTCATACGTACGCACCTATGGTGACATGTCATTAGAAGGATGGATTGAATAATGAATTTTGTTATACAATATTTATAATAACATCACATTATATATAAGATACTGGATTTATTATCTTAGAATGGAAACAACAAAGAAAAAGGAAGTGGAAGAAGAAAGGAACTTGAAAGAGTGTGGTGAAAACATTACCACTTCTTCAAGTTCTTCCTTTTGATTTGATCAAAAGGGCTCCTTAAGTTGGCTTTCTGATATAACTAAGGCCTCTATTATGAATTGAGGAAGATTTAGAGAATTTGTGAGCAGGTTTTGGCCGAGTGAAAAGGCTTTGAAGTTGTGAATTAGAGGGAAGGGAACGTTCCCTTTTATAAGAGGGGTGAGGGGAATCTTAGAAAAACCTAGATATATTATTTTATAATAAATTAATATTCGGTTTTATATGGCTCCAAAGTAGATTATTTAAAGTTTAAGGAGGTTATAGGTTGAAAACCACTCATCCAATATTTTTTAGACTGGTTTGGGTTACTATATTAACTTTATCTTTTTGATTTAACTCTTAGTTAAATATTTTTACATTATCATGTCTCTTTGTATTTTTATATTATATAGTTAATAAAATTACTATATACTTCCAAGATTCCACTAAGTGGTCAATTAATAATACACCTATCATTATATAAGTAATTTTTTCGATCCTTAGATTTTTAGGAATAGAATATCAATTAATAATATAATATTTGTTTTAAAAACTCCTTTATATCAATTTTGACACTATTTAATAATTGAATTTTGATAAAGTCTTAACTACTTTATTAATTCAAAAAAAATTTATCAAATTAATCCTAAGATGTCATATTAACCAATAAAATTTTTGGATGGCATCAAAACTTTAAAATTATATTTATTTTAACATTTATAATACTAATTATTTGATTTATTCAATAATAATGAAAATATTGTATCATTATTGTGTCATAAATAAATTTAATTATTGAATGACTAAAAATTTCAAATAAAATACCATTATGTATGAAATATGATTATATTTCTAATGAATATTTATTGTCAAAAATATAACTTATATAACCCTATGTAAAAATTGTTTTTCTAAAAGATATAAGCTTATGTCATTATTTTATTTACTTTAACCTAATTAATATAATGTGTCCTTATCACTTACAAGTGAATCCATGGGGTCCCAAAATCGACTAAACGATGGTCATGGTCGGACATGTAACAACTAATAGGGTATGGACACATTTTACAGAAATTTATTATTATTATAATATTTTTTACCCCTATTTAACGGATTTACCCTTTAACCATGGTAAATAAAATATTTTCCGAAATATTATTCAAAATGTCTAAAAATAAAAGTTACATATTTACACAATTTGGAAATCCTGATTCTAAATATGGAATCCATTTTTCTAAATTCAAAACACATAAGTGGAATAAATGAATTTAAAATTAATTCGCGTTGTTAAAACAAAAAAGCGTGTTTTTAAGAGATAATAACTATCAAAAGATTGGCACTTGCTTATGTCTAGTTTAAATGTGAAATTATGTCCAATGACCAACATTGGATTAAATGGTAAAAATATAATCAAATTATTTTATAAAATCACTAAAATTACTAATTTATCACTATTAATTATATCGATTAAAAAAGTTGTTTTTAATTAAAATTTAGTACTTTCCACTATTCATAAAAATATGAAAGTTATCTGAAAAGTACCAAAAATTCACCCACAGCTAATTTCAATATTCCGAATCCAAAATTTAAGTCCATTTTTAAAGATATAATGTATCAAATTTCAAATAGTGGGTATTACTATTCATAACGGCTAGTTTGATTGGTTGTGGCATGTGTTAGAACTCGAAGTTGTGTAAAACACATGTTGCTATATTATTCAAAGAGAAGCATACCGTGGAAGCTTGGTGTGTTACATTCTCCTCTCCTTCAAATAATTTCATCCTAGACATTTCTAGAATACTACTTCATGAAAAATCTCTGGTGGTTCTTCATTATAAGTTCATCGGGTTCCCACGTTGCCTCTTCCATCTTATGGTTTATCCATTGAACCTTTACCAGATGAGTCGTCTGATTTCTCAGCACTTGTTCCCTCATATCAAGAATCTTGACAAGCTCTTCGCAATAAGATAGATTAGGTTCCTGTTCTTATTCCTCATAGAAGAGTACCTGTGTTGTGCTAGGCATGTATTTTCTCAACAGTGATACGTGGAACACATCTTGAACTTTGGAGAGGCTGGGAATCAATGCCAAATGTTAACCTACATGCCCAATTTGTTCTAGAATTTTGATTTGTCTGATGTACCTGGGACTCAATTTTCCCTTTTACCGAAATGTATAACACCCTTCCATGGAGATACCTTCAAGAAAACATGATCTCCTACCTAAAATTCCAAATCCTTCCTTCGGTTGTCAGCATAGCTCTTCTGCCTACTTTGAGGAGCTTTCATGTGGTTTTGGATTACATTAACCTTTTCCATCATTTCCTACACCAATTATGGGATTATGAGTATTCTTTCACCAACATCATCCCAACAGGTTGGTGTGTGACATCTGTTTCCGTATAATGATTTATATGGTGCCATCTGAATACTCGAATGGAAGATATTGTTATAGGAAAATTCTACCAGAGGTAAATATTGATCCCAAATACCCTGAAAGTCAAGTGAGAAAGATCTCAACATGTCTTCTATGGTTTGAATAGTTCGTTCTGATTGTCCATATGTTTGATGGTGGTAAGAAGTTCTCAAACGAAGTTCATTATCTAGGGGTTTCCGAAGACCCTTCCAGAATCATGAAGTAAAACGGGGATAACGATCCAAAACAATCAATATGGGTACTCCATGAAGTCTCACAACATCATTAATATATAGTCTTTCTAGACATTCAAGTGGTAAATCTTCCCTTATTGTACGAAAATGTGCTGACTTGGTAAGACGATCAATAATGACCCATATTGCATCATTCCTTCTTGGAGTCTTTGGTAGTCCCATGACAAAGTCCATTGTGATATTATCCCATTTCCACTCTGGTATGGGAAGAGGTTTCAATACTCCACCAGGCTGTTGCTTTCCAGATTTCACTTTTTGACAAACCATACATCTTGAAAAAAAATCATAAATCTCCCTCTTCAAGTTGTCCCACCATAAATGTTCCTTCAAACCTTTATACATTTTGGTGCTCCCATGGTGTATAGAGAAATTGGAACTATGTGAATCATCCAACAATTCCTTTTTTATATCAGCTATATCAGGAACACAAGGTCTCCTCCCAAATTTTAAAATTCTATCTTCATAAACAATGTCACTCAATCTCCCATCATTCACAGCTTTAATCTTCTTTTTAAACTCTTCATCATCGGCCTGAGAACTATTTTTCCTTTCTAGTAAAGATGGTTTGTAAACCATTTGAAAAATTATTGATGTTTCAACATCCATGGTGATTCCCATATCCATATTTACTAAATCCATGTATATAGGATCCTTTTCAACTCTCATATTGTACAAAAATCCATGATCCTTTCTACTCAAATCATTTTCCACCTAATTTTCCTTCCCTGGGTGGTAGTGTATCGTGCAATCATAATACATGAGTAGTTTTAGCAATCTCATTTTCCTCATGTTGAGTTATTTCTATGAGAAGGTATACTTCAAACTCTTGTGATTAGTATATATCTCACATTTTTCGCCATAGAGATAATGTCTCAATATCATCAAAGCAATGATTACAGCTGCTAACTCAAGATCATGAGTAGGATAGTTTTCCTCATTAATTTCCAGTTGTTGTGATGCATATGCAATAACTCTATCATTCTATATAAGGACACAACCTAGTCCTTTCATTAATTCATCACTATAAACAACGAACCCATCATTCCCCGGTGGTAGAGTCAAAATAAGAGCATTGACTAATCTTCTCTTCAGTTCTTCAATACATTCTTCACACTCTTTTGGCCAAACAAATTTAACTCCTTTATGTGTAAGATTTGTTAATGGGATATCCAATTGGGATAAATTCTAGACGAAACGCCGATAATTACCTGCTAAACCAATAAAACTGCGTACCTCAGTTATAAAAATTGGTTCTGGCCATTTGTGGATTGCTCTTGTCTTAGAAGGATCAATAAAGATTCCATCCTTAGAGACAATATGGCGAAGAAATGAAATCTCTTGAAGCCAGAATTCACACATGCTAAACTTCTCATATAATTCATTTCTTCTTAGAGTATTCAAGATAATGCGTAAGTGAATTTCATGATCTTGTTATATTTTGGAATATACCAAGATATCATCAATAATTACCACTAAAAAATCATTGAGATATTCTTTGAAAAATCTGTTCATTAGATCCATGAAAACATAGGGTGCATTAGTCATCCCAAAAGGCATTACTGTAAACTCGTAATGCCTGTACCTGGTTCGAAATGCTGTCTTCAGAATTTCCTCCTTATTCAAAAAAAAACTGATGGTATCCAGATCAAAGGTGAATCTTTGAAAAGTATTGAGCTCCATGTATTTGGTCCAATAAATCATCAATGTGAGGTAAGGGATTCTTGTTCTTTATTGTTATAGCATTGATCTCCCTGTAGTTGATAAATAACCTCATAGATCCATCTTTCTTATTAACAAGAATGACCGGGGATCCCCATGGAGAAACACTATGGAGAATAAATCCCTTATTACTCAATTCCTCTAGTTGATTGTTTAGTTCAACTAATTCCACAATTTCCATTCAATAAGGGGTTGTCGATATGGGCCTTGAACCAGGAATTAAATCAATGGAAAACTCAATTTCTCGTTCTGGAGGATGTCCAAGTAAATCTTCCAGAAACACATCTACATATTCTTTCATATTAGATACATCCTCTATTTGAACATTCCTTTCCTCACCCACAGTTATTTCATTCTCTTTATCCCTGATAAATGAATTTAGTTGAGCTACTGGGGGTGGATCTAGATAATAATCAGGTGGTGATGATTATGCTCTAAAGATAAAGTGTTCTTTTTCATCATCATCAAAAATTGTAACCTCGTTCTTCTTACAATAAATCTTCGCATCATGGTCTGAAATCCAATACATACTGAGGATTATATCTAATCCAATCATAGGTATGACGATGAGATCAGCAGATAAAAAGCATTTATGTACTCTAATGGGGACTAGTTCACAAAACATTGTTGCAATGATACTTCCCTAAGGGGTTTTAACTGAAAACTCCCTTTTTAGATCAAACTAGAAATATCTAGTTTTCATACCAAATTGGGAAGATATGAAACAGTGTGATGATCCAAAATCAAATAATGCATTTGCTAAACTTGAGGAAACCAGTAAATTACCTGCCACCACATATTTTGGAGCTTCTACCTCAGCAATAGGGATGGCATACGCTTGGCCTTGATCCCTTGGCATTTTCTGAGGTAAGTTCCCCTAACACATAATACATTCATTTGCATAATGTCCCATATCCCTGTAGTTGTATCATTGAACATCGGTAGATTCTTTCTTACCCTTGCAATCATGAGCTTGGTGGCCTTTTTCACCATACTTGTAACAGAATCCCATTCCTTTCAAGAAAGTACCAGGGTGTCTCTTCCCACATTTACTGCAGGATAGATAATAAACCTTTCCCTTATTCCCCTTATTTCCATTTCTAGAGTGATCATCAGATCTCTTCTTCTCTTCCTTTTCTTTAAAGTCATAAGACTTAGATAATTCTTTTTCTGTCTTCATAGCGCATGTGACAATATCATCATACAACGAGAAGGTTTTTGAGATTAATGCTCGATGGAGAAATGGTTTTAACCCTTCAAAGAAAAGATCAATCTTACTTATTGGGTTACGTATATAATATGTAGCATACCTCACTAACCCTGTAATGTTATCCTCATACTTTGCGACATTGTCATCCTCCTTTTTCCTCAGACTCAGAAATTGACTTTCCATATATGCTCGATGGTCACAAGGAAAGTATTTCTCTAAGAGTAGCTCTTTGAACTCTATCTATTCCATATTTGATACATCATCATCTTCCTTCACGTTTTGAATCAAGGACCACCACTGATCATCATATCTAGTGAGGCGGTAAACTACCATGATAACTTTTCCCTTTCACTACTCCCCAAGGCATGGAATATTTTTTCTCTAAGGAATTTATCCATTTCTCAGCTACTACGGGATTTGTACTCCCATTGAAGGTTGGTGGTTGTTGCCTCATGATTCGATCAAACATTGAACCTCCACACTGTGGATCTGGGTGCTCTATATGGGTTAGGTTATTATTCATAACCTGAGTTAGTTGTCCTAGTATGGTGATTAGCTGATCAGCACCAGTTGCATCACCAGCTCCACTATAATTATCTTGAGCAGGAGGGAAATCCCTACATGGAGTGCGTGCGTTGATACGGTTTCTATTTCTTCCACTAGGGGCCATTTCTAAACAATGGCATAAACTATATTAGTTTACGAATCAAAATACATAATTCCAAACTTCTAAAGCACTTAACATAAATTGAACAGTTGATGGATATAATCCATATTCAAAAAAAATGTTTTTTTGAGGAAGTATATACGCATAAACCCTTTATAATGGTTTTTAATGAAAATGAGAATTATCCAAGGCAGATCTCTTGAGAGCGTCGTAACCAAGAGTGCAGCAATGCATATTGTCACGCACCAGTTCACGTTCGAGTCTAGCTCAAAGCGGTGTTTTCGGGTTTTACCCCTAAGTACATCTGTTCCAGAGCCGCCTCTACCTACTCATATCCAGACATGGATGTATTTCTCAGAAAACTCAAAAAATCTCTACAGTACCAAAATTTTAGGAAGTTATTATATACTAATCCTCAAAGTCCATGTTAGGTCTGTGTGCTCTAATCAGAGTTTATCTTAATCTAGCTTCCAAGGTTTGTACTAAACTTTCTCTAATACCAACTGTAACGCCCTGCCCCTGTTTAACCAGAGTCGGTGCATTATTACATAACTTTGGCATGATCACAAAAGATCAAGTCTCGAATGACCGATTAGTTTAGTATACTTGGAAATACTAGATACATTACTAAAGTTTACATTACATCACAAAGTGAAAACTAAAACGAAATCTTGTCTACACACTCATATCCCCTTATACTATCCCTACAAGTCATTCATAAAATACTTCTTCACATCCTGGGAAAAATAAAACATAGAATGGGGTGAGCTCAGTTGCCCAGTAAGGATAACAATATAGTGGAAACTTACATAAATAAGCATAAACATTTAAGGAAATGTATAACTAAAACAAAATCCTTTTAAACGTGAAATGCAGCATAATATGGTAAAAGTAAAATTAAATAATTAAATTTGCTTATTGAGATGGATATTCTACTAGTCGAATAATCACTTGCAATATCAATAACCACTTTTATAATAATGGAATGAATAATTCCAGGCTATCATAACCACCTAGTCAAGGCCTTGTGCCAAGACTATAAATAAGATTTTGTCAAGGCCTTGTGGAAAGACACTAATTTGTCTTATCATACCTACCAATTCATAGAAGAGCTATAAAGGGACCCCCCCCCATCACTTATTATGTATAATGCATTCCTAATATGAACGGGTTTAAACATAACATAATCATTCGTATTAAAACTAGAATTCGAAATTTCAATACATTCTCCATAAACCATGAATTGTATAAAAATAACACATCGACAGTCAAACATATAACAACACCTTCAATACAATATGGATGTTTTGTATCATAATAAATCAGCTTCAAATAAACATAAAATCCATAAATGGATGTTGACATAAATGAAATCAAAACTATTTGATAGAAATATCTCTTTCATTGAAATCATTTAAAAGTCACATAATTATAAATGAAAACATTTAATTTTAAAATATTCTTATAATATGTCAAGGGATTATTCATTGATTTTATAACAACAGAAAATAGCCACACCCTCCGTATAAGTTAAAAAAAGACATTCTTACCTTAATTCTGTTGAAATGGTTAAAAAGGACCTTGTTTGTAAAACGGCGGAAAGATTCCTTTATAAACATCTTATAAAAATTAAAAAAGGGTATAAATTTCATTAACCCATAGTCTTTAAATAGTAAGAATGATTTGAAATACATTTTTAAGAGACATGTATGTGGATGATAAAGAGGTCCGAGTAGGTAATTATGAATAATCAACCTCAGATAATGAAGAGATTGTAAAATAAACCCTTACCTTGTACTTTTCCGTGGTTGAGGGTAGGTTAACCTCATGTATAATGGTGAAATAATTGTTATTAAATTATACAAGAATCATATACATTAATATGATATCATATATGTTCTTTTAACTTTCTTTATTAATAATATCTTAGTATTATTGTTGTTTCAGGTGTTAAATGATTCGTTTTCCTTTATATGGGTTGTTAGGTAAGACGTGTTTGTTATAGATAGGTTTTATATTATTCATATCTAGAATGATATAATGTCGTTAAACATTATTTATAATCAAATGAGAATTAGACTTTCATGGATACGATGGGGAATGAATTTCATCATGTTCATATAGATGGTAGTCTGTATGTACGCACAAGCGACAATATCATTCTTTTGATATTAAAATAATATATAATTGGATGGTGTATCATATATACAGAATCATTATCATGTTATATTTATTATTTAAATGAATTACACATCATTATCATAACCATCCAAATAATAATGTTTTGAATAACAATTACACCACGACGTGGAGACGGTAAGCCGTACGTACGCACGTATGGTGACATGTCATTCAAAGGATGGATAGAATAATGAATTTGGTTGTACCATATTTATAATAACATCACAGTATATATAAGATACTGGACTTATTATCTAAGAATGGACACAACAATGAAAAAGGAAGTGGAAGAAGAAAGGATCTTGAAATAGGGTGGTGAAAACATTACCTCTTCTTCGAGTTCTTCTTTTTGATTTGATCAAAAGGTCTCCTTAGTTGGATTTCTGATCAAACATTGGCCTCTAGGATGATGATATGGATGTTGAGAGAATATTTGGCAGGGGTTGGCCGAGCGAAAAGGCTATGATGGTGTGAATTATAGGGAAGGGAAAGTTCCCATTTATAAGAGGGGTGAGTGGCACCTTAGAAAAAGGTAGAAATATTATTGTATAATAAATAAATATTCTGTTTCTAGTGGCTCCAAAGTGAATTATTTAATCTTTAAGGTGGGGATAGGTCAAAAACCACTCAACCAATAGGTTTTAGATCGGTTTGGTTCACTATATTAACTTTATCTTTTTGATTTAACACTTAGTTAAATAGTTTGACATTTACCGTGTCTCTTTGTATTTTTATATTATATAGTTAATAAACCTACTATATACATACAAGAGACCCCTATGTTGTCCATAAATAATACACCTATCATTATATAAGTCCTTTAGCCGAACCAGATATTTTTAGGAATAGAAGATCAATTAATAATATAAAAGTTGTTTTAAAAACTCATTTATGTCAATTTTTACACTATTTAATAATTGATTTTTGATAATGTCCTAAAAATGGTATTAACATGAAAAAAATTCATTTTCGTAATCCTAAAATTTCATATTAACCAATAAAATTTTTATATGTCATCAAAACATTCAAATTATATTTATGTTAACATTTATAATAATAATTATTTGACTCTTTCATTAATAAGAAAAATACTGCATCATTATTGTGTCATAAATAAATTTAATTATTCAATGTATAAAAATTATAAATAAAATAAAATTATGTAGGAAATATTTTTAGATTTTAATGAATATTTATAGTCAAAAATATAACATATATAACCCTATTTAAAAAAAATTCTAAAAGATATATGCTTTTGTCAATTTTTTTATTTACTTTATCTTAATTAATATAAAGTGTCATTATCACTTACAAGTGGATCCATGGGGTCCTAAAATCGACCCAAAGATGGCCATGTTCGGACATGTATCATCCAATAGGGTTAGGACATGTTTACAGTAATTTATTATTATTATAATATTATTTTTTACCCTTATTTACCTGATTTACCCTTTAACCATGGTAAATAAAATATTTACCAAAATATTATTCAAAATGTCTAAAACTAAAAGTAACCTATTTACACAATTTGGACCAACTAATTATAAATATGGAATACATTTTTCGAATCTAAAACACAGAAGTGGAAGAAATTAATTTAAAATTAATTCCCGTTGTTAAAACAAAACATGTGTTTTTAAGAAATAATAACTATCAAAAGATTGGCACTTGCTTATGTCTAGTTTAAATGTGAAATTATGTCCAATAACTAGCATTGGACTAAATGGTAAAAATATAAAATAATTATACTCTAAAATCACTCAAATTCATAAATTATCACTATTAATTATTTCAAATAACAAAGTTGTTTTTAATTAAAATTTTGTAATTTTCACTATTCATAAAAATATGAAAGTTATCTGAAAAGTACCAAAAATTCACCCTAATCTAATTTCGATATTCCAAATCAAAAAATGAAGTCCATTTTGAAATATAAAATGTATAAAATTTTAAAAAGTGGGTATTACTATTTATAACGTCTAATTTGATTGGTTGTGGTGTGTGTTAGAACTTGAAGTTGCGTACAACACATGGTACTATATTATTTATAGAGAAGCATACCATGGAAGCTTGGGGTGTTAACTGAGGGGTACATAGAATTAACATATGTGTGGCGGCATGGTGGGCCATGAGAGAGTACCGATCCATATTGGAATTTATCCAGTAGCTAATGGAAGGAAATTGTTTTATAAGGGACAACCCTAGTGTGGTACCGATCAACCTATTAAAACATGTACATGAGTGTCATTTCTGAATGAGATGATGGCATATTTATCATCTTCAACCTTATGTCTATGAAGATGCTTGCACTATAAACGTGGATACCTCTTTGAAATAGTCTAGTTATTCTTTATACAATATTATCATGATCCTAAAATGAGAGTTTGCACATGGTTTTTATATATGAGTATTTTAATGCATTGAAAAGATTGATTTTAATTCTGTATTAATAGCATGATATCCAAATAAAACACTTTGGAGTAGAATATTTGGGTATATATAAAATATTGATATAACAATGACCATTCCCTAGTAATGATCATGGTGTGATTATAAACTACATGTGGAAAATGGGAAGATTCAACCACACCATAGTCATTTCAATAGTGATGTCTAGAACCAAGAGACTCACAGAGAGCCTTATACCATGAAAAAAGGATGATACAATGTACTTATGTGTGTATGATTCATATGAATCCTTAGGAATGTACAAAATTTGTGTAACTAAATGTTTATTTTGTGCCATTAGATGCAGAATATGAGTCATCCAATCATATGACTAAATGTAATGATGATTATTCCACAATTTTAAATTAAATAATCACGAGGTATGTTCCATGTTTGAAGATGATATTATAGAAATACCTACCACTGAAAGATTTTATGTCAATAAAAGCCCATATTATTATATTGAAGAAAATAAAATGCAGTGGAATATGAATAAGTAGAAGTAGGTCATTCCATAGTGGAAACTATGGTGACAATTGTGGTTGAAAAATAAGTACAAATTGGACACTATACACATTGATGATAATCTCAAGAAGAATTTTTACCTGTGAGAAATGTTGATATGGATTTTGATGTATAGATTAACATGATGATTCAAATGATATATGAGACTCTCCGATGAGGAAATGTGGTAAATGTTTCAATAAAATTTAAAGAAGTGAAATTTGAGGGGTTAAACCCCAACATTGATTGATGGGTAATCAGGAGGTCTGACCAGTCGAGGTGGAGGATGCTCCCCAAGAGGTGGGGTAACCATGTCAGAGTAACTCTAGAGGAGAAAGTGGGGTGGTTGTCTCATAGTTTTGTCGGCGGGGTGGTCACGTTGGGTGATAGTTTTGGGGGAGGACATTCATAGAGAGGAGACCTCACGCGAGTAATGGATACCCTCATCAGAGGCATGACGGATGGGGAGGGGGATGCCAATGTGAATAGAATTGCCTATGATAAGTTATTTAGGTGTTGATTGGAAGCATCCGGGATGAGGGTGTCATGGTGAGAGAATCATTGGTGAGGAGTACGTTGTGGTGAGAGAGGTCATCGGAGAGGAGGATGTCGTAGTGAGAGATTTTGTTTAGGGGGGGGGAGTGACTCATGGTGAGAGAGGTCTTCGGGGAGGAGGGAACTACAGTGAGAGAGGTCATTGTGGAATAGGATACTGTGATGAGAGGGTCATAGATCTTGGGAGGTGGAGGAGCCCAACGGGTTTCGAATAAAGAGAAGCAAATCTGTATCCGTGGAACAATAATTAAATCATGGATATAAACAAGCTATATCCATGAACCAATAAAACTGTGGCTATATATATGGGGCTATAGCCTAAATTGTTGGTAGTGAATATCATTATAAGATGGAAAATATATCATGAAAAATATCATAAATAAATGAAAATGAATCGAAACTTGTAAATGTAGTTGAAACATTTCTTTTAGACATTAATAAGCATATCACTAAGGGTTTTCACTGAGGTGTAATAAAAATTACCATGGTTATTCACCAAGGTATCATAAAAAATGTCATATCTAGAGATTAAATTCATTACCCAATGAATTGAATCACTATTAGGATGAACCATTAGTCTGTATTAGTTAATGTGATTCATATATATCATAATAAAACATTTGACAAATAACCCATGGAGAATAAAGGAGACGTGTTTCATATCAAAATCATGACATTTTTAAGAAGTTCATAAAGACAATATCATTTTTCCATTTTAAACCCACAGAATGGGATGGAGGGAAACATGTAGGTTGATCCCTAAATAAAATACATCATTTTGACAACTCAGTAGAGAAACTAGAAAATAAAGAGGATTGGGTATTCAGAAAAGGATTTAAATAAAATAATTCTCTTATGAAAAAGAAAAAATTGAGAAGAATGTTCCGCAAAATAATGGTTTGACACTTGGTTTGAGAAAATGATAAAAAGAAATGGGGAATGGAATCTCATTAATAAATGACTTTTAATACAATAAAGGGATATAATAAAATAGACAGAAGAACCTTTTTTGGAAATTTAAATGATATACCACATAAATAGGGAACATGAAAGGGAATAAGAAGTATAGATTTCCATTACATTCAAGAGTAACTCCTAAAAAATGAATCCATTGACCTTGGGGGCCTCAGGAAGCCTTTGGTAGATTCATTGGGAGGTAAAACCATCAAATATTTTTGGAGGATTAAATGAGAATGAATTGGAAATGAGGAATGGATGTGTATTTATAATATAAGTATTTTATTTTTTTATTAATTTCCATGGACAACAAGGTAGTGGTAAATGGAAGGAAATTGGATTTACCGTGGTATTTTCACATTGTATTGGCCAATTGGGACTCCTATTATAATATTTTAATCCAAAAGATTTTACTAATTTATTTTATTTCTTATTATATCATTATGATTTCATTTTACATTTTGGAAAACTCAAAATGTATTTTTACTAATCACGAAAAAGTAATGAATTTTTCAAAATTCAATTAAATTCACCCAAACCCAATTTCAATGTTCTAATTTTAAAAATTGAGGATTATTTTATCATAATAATTCTACAATTATGATAAATTTAATTTTTAAATTTAAAAATCATTACATATGAAAAATAATAGTTGATATAAAATGCATCGTAAAATGCATTGTAAAATTTCTAACCCTTGAAAAATAATATTTTATCAGGTAAATGTAAATAATAGTGTTTTAATAATTATATTTCATTAAAATAAACATTTTTAATTAATTATTTTTCAATTATCATATTTATATCATTTCTATAATTTATAATTTCTGTCTAAAAATCATTTAATAAATTTTTTTATATTTTAAACAAAAACATAACTCATAATTGAAATGATAGAACACCAATAATATTTATATAAGGGATTATACATTAAGAAACTATGTATTTGACACATAACACCTTATAACACATCCATAAATCCTAAAGGTATGTTGAGCGATGATGATAGATTAAAGGGGAGGCTCATGTAACATCACCCACATAGTTATTCCACTAACTTGAACATCTCTTGTAGGTGATTTAATAATATCTTAACATGATGAATCTCATCTTGAGATAGGTCAAAAGTGAAGACAAGTTATGTTACCTCATTTCCATGATCTGAAAGATGGGATTCTTGTGGAATGACTCTATTGGATGAATCCATAGACTATTCGTTCTGTATTAATTTTTCTTTATCAATTATACTTATAAATAATAATTATAACATTAAGATCATTATTAATAGTATGGTATCAAATGGTCTTATTAAACAATGGGCACAATTTACCAATGTTCATATAACAGTCATAACTCGATGGTCACACTTGAAATTATACACACATAATTGTTAAAGGAATATGTTAATGATGAGTATAATATAAAATAAAACATATTTTTCGGAAACATATATTATTCCAAAATTTTAGGTCATTAAATTCTAGTCATCAATATAACACAATTAATATATTTTGGAAGACAATCCATAAACACTCCCTCCGTTAATTTTTTCAGATGGTAGATCATGATTCAATAAAGAAACATTCTCAACATACTAGATAAAAAAACTAATCTTTAAGGAAAGGGATAATTTATTATTTTTTCATCACCGAATACAATGATCTGACTTAGATATATTATCATCTCTTAATGAATAAGATTTATTTAGAAAATATCTATGTAAAACTCATTGATTAACTAATATCTGACCATTACAATGAAGGGTAACCAAGTGAACCTAAATTGGAGGACCAAAAATAAAAAGGAAAGATCTAAAAATCAGAAATGTCCCTTACAGTAATAAATTTACACAAAAAATGATGTAGAAAACCATGTGGAATTAATATATAGGATGTGTATTAGTGTACCCCCAATCTAGAAACACTGTTGACCTAGGGTTCCTCATTAGCTACTCAGTGACGGGACATTAGTTGGATGAAGTGCCAAGAATGACGACATACATTCTTCTTTGGAGAAAATCATTCAACTTGGGTATACTATTTCTATATGACATAGTAGAACCCCACACGTGGGTCTGCGGGTTCCATTAGCTAGACAATGACTACATTCCAAGCTCCATATGGCCAAAAATCAACCCAATGTTACAACCATATGTTCTCAACAACTTTTGACTAGAAACCAACTTCCCCAACTCCTATGATATAGAAAAAACGTCAAATGAATGAATATATTTATAAAATTAAACATCTGATACAATATAAAACAATATTGTATGTTACAATTACCACCGTTAAATTATTTATCATCTCGGAGAAGTATATTCAAATTATCTACTCAAACAACTAAGAACACTAAGAATAGAATTCATCGTCTCATTCCAAGTCTCATCATTGATCTTTCTATAATTCTATTTATTTTGGACAAGTGAAATAAACATTCCTCAAACAAAATTCTCACACAACTTTCAAATTTTCATCAGACACTCCATGTATGCTTTTTTAATATCCAATTGAACATCCTTGAAATCGATGACATGCATATGATTGGGAATGTAACTCAATATCTGAGACACATGTAACATGGGATGCATAACTCAATATCAAGATTGCATATCTAGAAGGTTCAACATGGTACTGACCCTCTTTGTGGCCTCAATTTCACAATCATAGAATGACTCTAGATTATACTTATACCTCAATTGTTGATGGATTAATCTAATAGTAACTCTATGAAAAACCTACTCCCCTATAATGAACTCCAAAGGTCTCCTCACGCCAATAGTATATGACTTCTTCCCGCTCTGGGCTATGATCAGACTCATCTAAATCTCTTCCAATATCATAAATATCTCTTTAACCATATTAGGCCCCAAAAACTCTACCCCACTATCCTTATACCAAAAAATTAGTGAAGGATATGGCCACACATAAATATCCTTATAAGCTATAATTTGAATTGAACCATGGTAACTATTGTAGTATTAAAACACAAACAAAGAAAACTGATCATCTCATTCTCACCCAATGTCTGGGTAATAATCCTAAGGAATAATCACTATTATAGGAATCATCCTCTTGAACAATTCATGTACCTAACGACTGTATGTTGTATTCAATATCTAATTGGTCCATAATTCCTTTTTCAATCACGTAAAATACCATGATATAATTTTTTTTATTTTCATATATGATTCTCAAGGGGAATCAATAAAATCATAATATATTATGAACATATATATTTCAATGATATTATATACAATGATTCTAATGTATTAGAAAAAAATGACTAACATTACTTACCTGATCAACAATCACTAAAAAAAATAATGTCTCATCAAGGTCTTGGGTAACTGCCTCACAACGACCATCATGATGTTTTATATCTTATAAATGGGAAATATAAGTGGATGGAGAATACCAAAAATACAATTATTCTCTTATTGTATTCTATGATAGTAAAGGTATTGGAAAATGAATAAAAAATGTCACTTTTTGTTTTTATCCACTAGGGATGCCACATAAATTCACGGTACCTCTCTATTTTTCGACAGTGTGTTTCCAACAAAGACAAATCAATTTATATCATAATCTATATCCGTATGTATGTAAAACTAAATATATCATGTTAATAATGACCACACTTTCATTTTCCAACAACCACCCATGTGTTGGGTCACCTACAAGTTGTTGTTCCATCATCACAGTACACATGGGGTCATAGTCCAATCCAGCCTTTGAAGATCCTACCAATGAATATGTGATAAATAAAGATGAAAACATCATCAATAGATATTCCTTATAAGTAGACATCCTTAAATATATCAAAAAAAAACAATCTCCAATATTCCTTCAAAGGTCATTCACCAAGCTCCAAATGTACCTATATCTTATGAATTAGATCATCTGCAATAATGTATACTTTACCATGTGTATAATTCATCTCAATGTCAAAATTATTTGAATAATCTACATAGTTAAATTTCATTATGTTCATTTCCCAATGTTTTATGATATAGAGACGTATTTTATGGTCATTATAGATTAAAAATCCCTCATCTTATGGTCATTGTGGATGAAAACTTCATATCATAGACCAAATATTCTAGATATATGTCATGGGTTGGATAATTCAACTCCTGTTATCATTAATGATTTGACACCAATGTTACTACATAATCCATCTATATAATTTCTAATCCCTGAATATTGTCAGAAGTATTGGAGTATACAAAATTTCTTATCAACATCTCATAAAGTATCAACACTAGTAGACCGTGTCTAAAATCTCATCAGTTACATGAATAATATTTCTCACAACCCACATGTCTATAGAATTTATCATTTTAAAACCAAATGTGACACCTTAGATGAATTTTATAAATCCAACGTTCAATGAATAGATCGTACTATCTCATGATGACTCGAATGTTGCATTGGGGTTAGTGAGTAAATGAGGATATTTTCAATGAACACCCTAATGAATGATTCAATATATTTGTGAATGATATTTATCATGAGAGCCACGAACATTTATATTTAATTAAATAATCAAAACAAATTCACCATGTAATCATATATTCCATAACTACTTGAAATTATTTCTTCGGGATTTCCAACACTGTAAACTAGAACAGTTTATATCATGATTAACGATCTTTCATGGAGAACACTTGGTCTTTTCATATCTGATCAAAGAGATCGTAACATATAGTAAAATGATATCTATTCATCCTAATTACCTGATTCATCTTTTGAAAATTTATTAAATGTCAATGAATAGTGTTCAACTTCAAGGTGAACAAAACCAGTTCACCCCAAGGTGACATACATAACTTGATAAAGAACTTCCAATCCATGTCCACTACATATATCTTGAGATCCATCATCTCAGTAAATTCCATATGATATGGGGGTATAAAACTGGTTTATGAACAATTCATTAGCATTATATCAAATTAGAATCCAATATAATGCTAATTCATATGAATTCCATTAAAGATGATGTCAAGGTAATGATCCATAACTATGAAAAATGTGAAAGGGTTCCAATAATCCTATCAAAAGATCCAAGATCACAATATATGTTCTGATAATACTAATATTAATCAAGTCCATACCAACTATAAATACTCCCAAATCCTACACATCATTCAACATGAATGTCCCTCCCTTTAAAAAAGTGGAATTTACCCATCTTTTTTAGATTTTAATGTGAGATTAGATGCCGTTAAAATAGTGAATTCCACAAAATATATCAAATATTAAAAAATTTAGATACATGAAGCCTAATATGTCCCTAACTACCAATGACTACATGTCAATATGGGAATCACTAATGACGGTCAAGTATTTCCATCCATGATATAATTATCTTTGATAACCATCAATGTGATCTCCAAATCTGGTTATGTGTTGCATTAAAATAATCACATCGAAGCTCATCATTATCATATCCATGATTTTTAAAGTATTTCCATACTAAGAAATGACTACATTTCTCTATGGTAATCACTAATGATATTCCAGACTCATACTAAATTCTAATTGGAATCACATATATTAAAAAATATTGTAGACATTGTTGAAATGATAAAGAATGTTCCCCAAATAGTATTTGGTCCCTCGCGGCTATCTAATGTAGTCAAATCCATTGATTAATTAAGGCCTATATATAGTACTAGAAAGATTTACCAAAGATTCATGAATAGTAAAAGTCACCATCATATGGGATAGTAGATGAGGACCGCCACCAAATCCCTTCGTGGTAGATTTAATATGTCCTTTACCCTTACAAAACCATATAAATGATTCTCTTGAGAAAAACTACTGGAGAGGTCTCATATTACCATATTGTTGGTTCATGTTATGAAGTGCTACAAAAAACATGAGGTAAATCTTTGCCTTAACATAGTTGAAACAATTTGAAAATACACTTTTTAGGGATGATGAATCCATACTCTATCCAACCTATTCGCTACCACCCTTTTGTAAATCTTTAATATTCATCTTCTTACTAAGATAATTGAAATTCATCGTAGTAATAGGAGGCCCAGGTATAATAGTATTGAATTGATGATGAAGACCAAATTCCTATAAACCCTTCCTTTGAGTCATGGTGTTGAATAGAACATCATGGTATGTCTCTATATCTATGATCCCAAATAATCTATTGATGTCGGTTCAATGATCTATCTTGAACATTATCACCTTTTTTACATCATTCCTAGATAATAGAGGTGAATTTTTTTTATATTAGTGAAACAGATATAGTATAATGATACCATCACGGAAACCATCTTTAGCACTATAAAATCTTGTTCTTAGCCATGATTCAGTTGGTATGAATTTAATTTCTCAATGAACATCATTTTTTACACCTCCTAGGTGAGACCCTCACATTTCAAAGCATGCCATATCATTCCCCACCACCTCTTGATGGGTCCATGTTGCAGGAACATTACCATCATCAACTTTTTTATTTCAATCTCTCAGAAAGGTCGAATACACCCTCGATGATATATATCAGGTGATTCTAATCATGTGTCCCTTATGTTCCATGAAAATATGGTGAATGATGGACCTTTATATCTCTTTTATAGTCATTAATAGACCCTGAAATCCATATTCCCTAGTAATGTGAAAGGATAAGGACACCTAGATGAGGTGGTCAAATTTTCTACACACCTTGAGTTGGTGTAGGTGAATTTTTTGTTTACCGTCCAACACAAAAGGTGGTGGTTTGTGAGTATCCCCACAAGTGGGAGAATCCAATCCCAAGTCAAGAGGGATTCCTTGTAGTATCTTTTGAAGTGGAATATGATAAAATCTAAATAAATATTTAGAATAAAAACCACATTGTTTTCATTATAGATCATAATCTATCTATGGGACCATAGAAGGCTCTCCTACAATTATTTCCATTACCCAAGGAATATCACTATTAGAAATGAATGATTCCATCATTGTAATTTATTCAAATTCAAATATATATACTAAACATAATGGTATGTCCAGATTCACCAAATTAATTCTAATAGATATATATGGTAAAGAGGAAAAAAGAAATATCCAAAATTAAAATAACTCGTGTCCATCTTGAACATATATCACTAATAAAGGCATTAAATTTGGGAGCTAAAATGACGTGCATTACAAGTATTTATATTTCATTTGAAACTATATTTTGAATCATAATATATTAAGGCACTCAAATACATATTAAATGTTAAAATAAATTCTATAAATGGTAACTCAATGACTTGTTACACATGTGTTGGTTAGTGATATAGAAACTCCACAACGTGAATCCCACACGATTATCTCATTTCTAACATGCCCCATGATAGACGAAATGAAAATAAAAAATTCATTCTCTGATGCCATTTTTTAACACCTCACACTGAACCACTAGGTCTGATTAGGAGGGCCACATGAACTGTTTTTGACGATGAAGTGTACGTGAGATCATGTGACCCTCCAATTCATACCTGATAGCTTAAATTAACGCCTTACAATTTTGAAGGAATACTATTAAATTTTTGGGATGTAAGCTAAATGTAATATGATAGGCATGTTGATGGCTATGTTTTAATTGAGTCTATTTTCAATATAAGGTTAATTTTTTTAGAAGGATTTAATTTGAACATTTTGTATTATTATAATATTAAATTGAATAATGAAATTTTTTTCAAATGAATCTTTATTAAATTTTCATCATATAAACACCTTCTTAGCACCTTTAAACCTCTATGAAAGGTGTTCTACAAAAACTTAGGCTTTAAAAAAGTGGGAGGGATTATTGAAAGGGGATTTGGAAAATATTTTATAAACCAAAGGATTTAGAAATGTGAGTAATAGAGATTAATAGGTGCCTTTATATAGGAGTGGGGAGTGTCACCCTTATAGTTAGTAAGAGTATTAAATTAATATAAATTCATTTTATATTATGAATGTGTCAAATTTGATTTTTTTCCCATGATATAATTATTATGGGTCAAAATATAATCATCCATGTAAAATTAAAAATGTTTTGGATATTTTTTATTCCTTATTTTTTGGTTTGAACTCCATTTAAATCTTATCATTTTATTAATTAATTCTCAAATTGTGAGTTAAAATAATTTCCAAATCATTCTAAAAAAACTAATGAATGAGTAATTAATGGTATTTTTAGAGATATATCATCTTTTTTTATAATATAATATTTTTCTTAATTTTATACCATTTAATTACGTATTTTATATTTTAAAATATGAAAAATTTCAATTTTGACACTTTTTACTACATGGAATTTTTTAAAAAAGTCACAACAACATGATTAATTAGAAAAAACAACATCAACTCAATTATAAAATTTCATAGTCAGGAAAAAAATATGTGGATGGAATAAATTATTTTAAATTATATTTATTTTAATATTATTAATGTTATATATTTGATACATTCATTAATAAATCCATTATTTAATCATCTTTGTCTCACAATTAAATTTAATTATTTACTTCCAAAAAATCATATAAAAATACCGTAATGTTGGTAAACTTTTTAATTTATATAGACTATTAATAGGTTAAGATAGGACTTATATAACTCTATATTAAAATTATTTTAGTAGGAAGAGACATATTTATGTCTTATTTGCCTTTAATTTAAATTAAATGTCAAAAATGTCATAATCCCACCCAAGTGGCTTCCAAAGGAACGAATTTGGGCGATGGATGGTCATGGTTGATAATAAATTATCCAATAATATTAGAACCAGTTTAGTGTAATTTTATAACTTTATAATATTAATTTTACCTTTAATTTCCCAATTTACCCTTAACCGTGGTAAATAAAATACTAATGATTCTATTCACCAAAAACTATTTTGATAAAATTAAACTAAATTTTTATACTGAGTAAAACCATGTATGTCTATTTTTGAAAATTTAACTCATGGATTTGGTTAATTTAGGTTAAACACTAATCCTATTTATGGATTGAGAAAACATGTTTTTTAAGTAAAATGTTCAAAAGTTCACATCATTTTTCTATTAACTTTTAATTGATAAAGGCATATAATGAACCAAATTGGATAAACTAATAAAAAATTCATCTAATGATACATTATAACATTATAAAAGGATACTCTTAGAATATGAATAAATTAGATGAAAACATAATTTCAATTAAAATGCAATATTTTTCACTCTTAATTAAAATATGAATTTAATCAACAAATTACCAAAAATTCAGCCAATGTAAATTCTAATATCCCAATTAAAAAAACTATATTAACTTTTAAAAAATAAAATATTAAAATAAAAAATATATATTTAAAAATGATTCACTATCAAAAGGTAGTAAAACTAACTTTTAAAAGTCTTAGATTATTTTATGCTTATAATTGGATTAATTCTCATTTGAAGCCTCCAAAATTTAATGGATGAAAGTAAAAAAATATTTTAAAAAAATTTCTAAACAAAAAATATATTTTTTTTCATTCTCATAGATACGAAAACTAGGTGATAAATACCATTTAAAACAATAATATCAATAATATATATATATATATATATATATATTTTATAAATTGGTCTTGTGTAAAACGTAGGATTTTAGGGAAACTTGTTTTTGCGTATCGAGTATACTATTGAAATAGAATCCTGGTTAACATAAAGTCGCCATCAAATTCATAAATATTAAAAAATATGAAAATTTCTTATTCTTTAATTAATATGGATGTTACATCCTTCCCCTTTTTGGAAATTTTTTCTCAAAATTTTTTTAACTTGTAAAAATAGTTAGTGTATTTCTCACTCTTAGAATTGTTAAATTCCCATTTTTCTCTACAACCATATGGTTTTTCGACAAATAATTAACCTTATTAATCACCATAATCTATAACACTTGCTCTTTGTGGTCTAAAATCTGGACTGGCTATTCGTCATAAGAAATATTCTCTTCCAACTAAACTATTTTTCGGCACAAAATATGAGATGAATCCATCTTATAAATTATTAACATTAAAAAATGAAAAACATTTTGTAACTAGGATAGAAATGGACATAAATCCACCCATTAGGAAACTGATCAAACATTCTCTAATATTTCATAGGGTCCAATCAACTGCGGACTTAGCTTCCCTTTCTTACCAAAAGGCATTACACTTTTCCATTGTGAATCATTGAGAAAAACATTATCACCTACCGTGTAAAAATCATCCTTCCTCTGGTTATCTACATAAACTTTATTCCATCTCTGTACAATGCTCATGTTTCTTTGAATCAACTGAATATTCTATGCCCTTTATTATACAAATTTTGGTCCCATTAATATTCTTTCACCCATTTCATCCCAAAAAGATGGATTTTGACACCGCTTTCCATATAATTCCTCAATTGGTGTTGTCTTATGCTGAAATGAAAATCATTATTATAATCAAACTCAACCAAAGACTAATTTTGATCCTAACATCCCTAGTAATCATTGAACATGCATATATAATATCTTCAAACATCAGAATTGTTTATTCTGACAGCCCATCTGAATGAGGATGGAAGTGGTAATGAAATTTAATTGAGTACCCAACTAATTTTTAATTCCTCTCAAAAAATTATATGTCAAAATGCTATCACGATCAGGTACAATGGAGAGGGTAACCAAATGTAAAATGACTATCTATTTAACAAATAACCAGAATGTAGATCTAGAGAAAGAGTATCTTGAATAGGAAAAAAATATCTTATTTATTCAATCAATCAATAATAAACCATATCGTATTGTTATCATGATAAGTCTTTAGTAATACCACTAAAAAATCCATAAATATTTTTTTCCATTTCTACTAATTTACTGGAAAATATTGAATCAATCCATTTGGTAACTACTGCTCTTTATTAACCTATTGTCTTATCAATCATTTAAGGTTATAGTCAGTAATATCTCTTTTCATTCCATCCCACTAAAAATACCACTAAAGATCTCTTTTCATCTTAGTGATGCCCCCAATGTGTTGAAAATGGGGAGATATGAGCTTAAAATAACAAATATTTCTTCAACTGTGAATCACAAGGCACACATACTCTCTTTACAAAGCTCAAAAGAAAATATTTATCGATGTTAAATTAAGGTAACACCCCTTTTTGAACCAAGTGTACATTTTTCTAAAACTCCCTATTTTCCTTTTGTGCCTGCTTAATTATATATGATAGAGAAGATTTCATTCACATATTAAAAAATAGAATAACTCCCTACACCAATAAATTCTAAGACAAAATTTGTAAAATCTTTAACAAAAGGTTCTTCTTCCAAACATTGAATAGTTAATGTAGCATTACTTTTTCAAATCAAAGCATGGACCTCATTATTTTCGTTTCATAGATGTTAATGAACCGTGAAATCATAATCCAAGATTAATTCTATCCATCACATATGCCTCATGTTGATCTATTTTTTAGTGAATATATACTTTAATATATTGTGATCAGTATAAATTTCAGACATTGTGCGAGAAAATGATGCCTCAAAATTTGTAAAAAAAACAACAATATCTAATTAAAAATCATGTGTAGGGTAATTATACTTCTATGGAATCAACTAATGTGGATCATAAGAAATTATATGTTCATTATGTATTAGGACACAACGAAGTCCTTTCAATGAAGCATGTTTCTTGTTAACAGATTCACTATTCCTGGTAGGTAGGTCCAAAACTAGTGTATTTACCAGTATTTTTTTTAGTTCCTGAAAACAATCATTACATAATTTTTTCCAGATGAACTTAACTACATTATGTGTTAACGTAGTTATTGGGAAAGATAATCGGGTAATGTTTTCAAAAACCCATCAGTAAAATCATGCTTGTCAAATAAAACTATGAATATCTATGATATTGGAAGGTCTTTCCCACTCTTCAACAAATTTTTTTAGAAGGGTCAAAAGTTATTCCTTCTTTAGGATGAATATAACCAAAGGATTAATTTATATTAAAAAAATCACTCTTACTAAGTTTCTATATAGTTTTTTCCCTCTTAAGGTTTTCAACACAATCCTTATTTAACTTTCATGTTCCTCCTATCTTTTAGAATATACCAAAAAATCATTTATAAACACAAGAAAAAACTGATCCAAAAACTGATAAAAGAATCTACTTATGAAATTCATAAATATAGAAGGGGAATTAGATAACCCAAATAGAATAAGTAAAATTTCATAATTCCCATATCTCGTTTGGAATGTTGTCTTTGGAATGTCATCTTCTTCCACCTTTTTCTGAAAGTACCCAGACCTCAAATCAATCTCTAAAAAGTAATGTGCTCTCTGGAGCTGACCAATAAAGTCATAAATATGAGTAAATAGATATGTGTTCATGATATTGATGTTATTCAAGAATTGTTAATCATGACAATGTTTGATATAACCATCTTTCTCTTTCAAAAATAAAATAGCATAACCCCTGGTGAAGTGCTACATAGAATGAAACATTAATCATGAAATTATTGAATCAATATTTAAAATTCCTCCAATTCAACTTGAGCCATTTGATTAGGAGTTTTAGAAATAGTCTTATCATTAGGAACGAAATAAATATTAAATTTAGTCTTCTGATCACTAGAAATAGTTGGAAATTAATTAGGAACAACTTCTATAAATTCATTAAATACTAGAATGTCACTAATCAAAACTATTTTTTTTAATATGAAAAAGTTAACATTCAAGGCCATATTTAATCAATCTCTTAGCTTTGTGGTATATAATAAAGTAATGAAATCATTGGAGAAAAGAATCTTGTCTTTGAAATCTATTTTGGCAAGATAAACAAAAAATCCATTCCATAACCCAAATTATATCAAATTCCACTATGGGAATTTCAAAATGATTTGTTGGAAAACAATACCCACTAATTATAATATGAGGATTCCTATAAATAATGGATACATTAATACATCAAACTAGTGTTTTCACCAATATTTCTATATCATATTCATTAGGATAAATTTCTAATTTACTTGAAAATCTCTTAGAAGATAATGAATGTGAACACCCAAAGTCAAATAGATTATTGGTATATATTTCATAAAAACAATAACATATGAGTAACCACTTCATTTGTTTCTCCCACACCAAATCTAATAGTGGAAAATAATTTTTTCAGGCCCTTATACTTTTGATTAATCGGGTTTCCCCCCTTAGTAATCATCTTTGGATACACACTAGTATAATTCCCTAACTCATTGAAACTGAAAAATAAATTGCCAACATTTCATTTCTTGACTGATCATATCCCTTGTAGTCATGAGATATATTACATGTCTTACAACAACTAAATCACATTCCCTATTTTGAGAGACATTTTCTAGGTTTCTTCCACACTTCTCACAATATTGAAATTTAGTTTTCTTACCAATAAACTTCTTTGATGAAAGATTCCCCATTTCCTTCCAACTAGATCACTTCCTTTTCTTACTCTCGTGAAATTCATGATCCTCAGAAAACTCCATTTATACCTTCTCATCACATTGCACAAATTTTTCATAGCTTTTGAACTCACAACCTTCTAAATCCCTTCGATATTTTTGCATCAATCCTGATTAAAACTAAATTATCTTACTATCAATATGTGAGATAAAATATGGGACTTACCTTGACAAATGGGTGAATGTTTCCCCTATATATCCATATAATCTTCCACTTTTTGTCTCAATTCCATGAATTACACTTCCATCCTAAGTTGAACATATTTGAGAAGAATATTTCTCAAGGGATATATTTTTAAATTCATCCCATTCCATGACATCAATGACTTCATTTCCTCTAAAAAAATTAAATCAATTTCCACTACTAATCGAATTCACAATCAAAATGATAAATAGTAGGATTATCCTTTTGGCTGTCTAAGAACCCCATTATATCAAAAATATTTTTCAGTGCTTTAATAAACATTTCAACTAGTACAAGGTCTCCTAATCCTCGAAATAATTTGGTATGTTTTCTTATGAAATGATCTACTATCGACCTATTCTGCTATGGTTGATATGGTTGATCTCGTGCATGGACACCATCACCATTTATAATTAGATTATATTGATCTATCAATACAACAAAATGTTCAGTTCCAATTAAAATGATCTTAGGATGCTGATTTGGAAGGTTGTTTTCCTCTATATGTCTTACCAGCATAGCTACCCTATTTCCTCTATAGAAAACCATGCTTAATTGAAATATCATAAATGAAGGAACATGGAAATACTCAAATTATATGTCATTTCAATTTTACCATGAAGTACAAATCATTTATGGATATTATATAAAAAGTATTCTAACTACTAAATTTATCTTAATCGACTTCTAATACCGACTACATGTCCCCATCCTAAATCATTACTAAATCTTGAGTTAATTCAATAATTTGAATTTCATTGTAATCAAAACTATTTCTAGTTTCATATATTTAGATAATATAGAAATAAAACATACATAACAAATCAAATATTACAATGCAATTACTTCTACTAATCATCAATTTTTTCAAAAAAAATAAATTTTTTAAAAGAAACTTAGTTTCGTTTCATATTTAAACATCATAACATTCTGTTGACCTCATTAATGACTCTATTGTTCTTTAAATCCGAGGAATTGAATTTCAAAACATGAGATGAGTATAAAAATATCAGTAAGGGATAGACAAATAAGGAAAACTATTACTCTTATTATATGATGTAAACTATGAATACCTTATCATAGAGAAATGATTTTTAAATTTAAGAATTAGTAAATTCACTTCACTGAATATAAGCTCACTTATCACCCATTTAAAAATGAAAATATTACCTTGAAACCTATAAAAGTAAACATATTACATATTAAGGTTACATCTAATATAATTATATTTAAATTTAATTATTATCCGGTCGAATTCCACACATATCAATCTAACAAATGGAATAGTAACATTCATGACTTCAATACCCAATGCATTGGAGGTTATAACGTAACCACCCATATTTGGTTTATCATGGAACCGACCACATTTGGTTTATATTGTAACAAACAATTAAATTTCAATGTACCATTACATAATCATAACACATAAATTATTTCAATTGTCAATATTTCACTTATAAAATTTCATTTGCAATCAGAACAAATAATTTCATGATATTGAAAAAGACAATACACATTCAAAACCATTTTCAATACCAAAAAATAAAAAATTGGAATAAGGGATTTATTTTCCTTTAAAAACATTAATGCTTAAAAAGGAAGCCAAATATCAAATAACAGTTATGCCAGTGGAGAAATCTTTATCACTGCTTACGTTAAAAACATTCTTTTTTTCATTTTGTAAAGATGGTTAAATACTTCATATTAAAAGATTCATTTTTTAAATATGTGTAATTAATTAAATGTCAAAGAGGTTTATTATACACCTTATAAATTAAGGTGGTGTATAAAATCAAAATATCCCTCAATGAAAGGAGATAGAGATGAAGATCCTTACCTTGAGTATAAATTTTCACGTATGATCCTTGTTTTACCTGAATAATAATATTAGGATAATTTATACATGATTAAAAACATTTTATTGATTATTATTACTTTTAAATCTTTAAATACAATGTTTTAATAATTAGTTAATTATGTTAGTTTATGTAGGATGTTTTGTCGATGTTTTGTACATGTGTTGAAAATGAACATGGTTTGATGTCACTAGTCCATGTGATCATAAGACCATCAACTCCAGAATAATTCTCATCATATTATTATCATTTATATAAATAAATTATATCTTTAAATCAGACATTGATGTGTGGTCCTGAAAAATGGAAAACATTATAATCATGGAGATGGTTATTTGTACGTACGCTTGAGTAACATTTTCTTTTTTTCCTCGATCATTTTGGAAAACATAAAAGTATTATTTTATCTTTAAAAAATTATCTTAAAATATATAAAATCATATTAATCATTTAAATATACTAATATATACCATACATGTGATATAATGAACAAAATGAGTAACATCGCTTCGTCGAGGTGATAGATCACTCGTAAGCACGAACAATGTAATCATTTTTATGTTCACAGAATGTAAGAATGTATTTGATGTAATGTTATATTAGAATGATTAATATGTCCTTAATATCATATATGAAGAATAATTATATTATTATAACCAGTCATGAGAGATGGTTATGGAAGAAGAAATATATTGGTTCGTGGTGGTGATAGTTGACACGTATGAAGGAAAAATTAATTCCATTCACATTTAATGGAAGTGGTGATGGATTTAGGTGATGATATTATCATAATAAAATCTCCTTATATTAAGGATATTGGAGTTTTTATTTCATCTTGGTATAATATCATTTGAATGATTTTGAAGAAGAAAAAATGAAATATTTAATTAAAAACATTTATTTTCCTTCGGATAAGAAGCATCTTAACAGATTAACACCTATATGCAAGGTTTTCTACCTTTAAAAAGGAATTAAGAATGTGTGGACGGATTTTAAAATTGGTTTGGGGAGACCATGGATGAACCATAATGTTTTTGAAGTGTGATTAATAAAGATGAATGGGTTCCTATTTATTGGAGAGGGGAGGGGAACCCTGGGAATTATTAAAACTATTAAATTACTATAAATTCATATCCTATTCTAAATGTGTCCAATATTATTTATTTAGAATATAGTATAATGAGGGGTCTAAATAATATCATCCAATGAAAAATATACATGTTTTGTTTTTTAAATCTATACCATTATGTTTTAAAACCTTTAAACTATTATCATTTCTTCAATTAATTTACACTTATAGAGTCAAAATAGTATCAAAATTATGAAAAACAACCAAGTAATGAGTAATTGATGAAATTTTTATAGTTATCTAAAATTTTTCTCCAAATATTATATTTTTATAAATTTTAAATTATTAAATTAATTATTTTATATTTTAAACTATGAATTATGTCATTTTTTACACTATTCCTTACATGGATTTTTATAAAAACTCATAAAAACATGATTACATAGAGAAAACTATATTATATAAATCACAACATGTCATATTCATTCATAGAATTGGTGTATGGAAACAAATATTTAAAATTATATTTATTTTATTATTATTAATATCATTTATTCAATTCATTCTTTAATAAATCTATTTATGCATTATCTTTATGTCATAATTAAATATAAGAATTTTAAATATTAAAAATATTAAATAAATTACCATTATTTAGGAAGTATTTTAGGTTTTAATTTAATTTTAATGGTCACAAAAATCAATTACATAACTCTATATTAAAATTTATTTATTAAGAAAAGACTTATTTTGGACACATTTGCTTTTACTCAAAATTAAATGTTATAGATGTCATATTCACACCCAAGTGGCTTCCAGATGTCACAATATTAGCATAAGGTTGGTCATGGTTTATAATAACTCTTTAAATAAGTTTAGTACATGTGTTTGAGTAATTTTATATTTCAATAATATTGAATTTACCTTTAATTACCTTATTATGTTTTAACTCTAGTAAATAAAATACTAATGTTACAATTCACCAAAATTTATTTTGATAATATTATACCACATTATTCATATTGAGTACAAACAGGAATATATATTTTGGAAAATTAAACTCACATAAGTGGTATAATTTGGTATAACACTAACCTCGATGATGGATCGACAAAATTTATTTTTTAAGAAAAATGTTCAAAACTTCATATAGATTATCTATATAATTTTAATTTGAACAATCTTACAAAGGACTACAATGGATTAAATAATAAAAGCCCATCTAATCATACCTTAAAAACTTGTAAAAAGATAATCCAATAACATAAATAAATCAGACGAAAAGGTCATTTGAAGTAAAAAAGCTGTATTTTTCACCATTCCATAAAATATTAATTTTATCCAAAAAAGACCAAAAATTCAACAAAGTAAATTTTGATGCATGCATCCATATAATAAGTATATTTTGTGAAAATGAACATATATTTGTGAAAAAATATATTTAAAATTTTTCCATCAAAAGGTGGTAAAACTTCCATGTAAACATATTACTGAATTTAATTCATAAAATTGTATTTATTCTCATTTTAAGCCTCTAAATTTGTTAGAATAATGTTAAAATATTTAAAAAAACATGTGTAAATTGTACATAGATTTTACTATTCTGTTCAACCAATAAAAATTCTAAGGGATAAATACCATTTAAAATAATAATATTAATAATATATATGTTTTCGGTATAACTCATTCATGTGTGTAATGTCAGATTTCAGGAAAATTTATTGTTTCGTGTCGAGTATGCTATCAGATAGAGTATCCATGTAATGCTAAAATCACTCATTTTCGTAATTTTTTTTAAATATGAAAAATTATTATTCTATATTTCTATTTGATATTACAAAAAGTTCATTTTATAAAATTATATATGATTTCTAAACTCTTATATACGATATTGTGTTGGAAAATATGTCTTCGGTAGTTCATATCTTATACACAACCTTATCTATTTTTATTTTAGGATGAAAAATTAAAATATTTAGGGAAAAAAATTATTTATGGTGGTAAAATGAAACACCATGATATATTAGAAAATTATATTCACCAAATAAATAATTTTAACAGTATCATTCTTAATACGTATCACAATACCAAATTGATTCGTGATACATTTTTTATGAAATAATTAAAAATATTTAATGGGACTATTCTAAGATATCACTTGTATTGAAAGGTATGAATATAATAGAACACATTTTTTTAATATATGTAGAAATATAATTGAATGCCCATTTTAATAACAATTCCTTGATAAAATTCAATTAGAATAGCTTCATAAATAATGATTTAATTTTATGATTAATAATATATTTTTCATAAAATTTATTTTTAGTCTCAATGAATTTATTTTGGAAATGAATATATTTTATATATATAGTGACATAGAACATTTTTCCACTTATTAATATATACAAATAACTCCTTGTTTAAAAATAATTATACATAAATAAAAATGATTATCAATTTAAAAATTCATTTCCCTATAAGAATATTTGTAATTATATTTTTTGTTTCCATTTTAATGTAAATATCATAAATTTAAAATTATTTTTAAAAAAAAATAACACATATTTTTAATTCATTATAACAATATTATCATAGAATGAATTTTCTATTATTTTTTGAAAAAATATTTTTTTTGATTAAGATGATAACCCGCTAGAAAATAGGACCCCGATATTAATAAAAAACAACTCGTCAAACCTATCTAAAAGAAGAAAAATTACATTTGTCCCATTGAGAAATATGGATTAAATCTAATGGAGTATTATCAGACAAATGAGACTATTCCCATCCATAACATTGCTGAATGACTTTTGGCCAAAGCATTACCTCCCCTAAAAAGATGGGATTTGATATAGTCAATGGATGAGAGAAATTCCAATCAATTGATCAATGGATTAGAAAGTCTCCAAAAGATATGAGTGGATGATGTTCTGATAGCATGCACAAAAATGGTGGAATCACAATCCAACCATATCTTGTTCATACCCCTCTGTTTAGGATTTTCCAATGCAGTGATAACTCCATGCATCTCAGCTACCAAAGAGGATATATTGCCACAAGATCCCTAAGAGCAGAAAAACATCACCAAAACTGTCCCAAAAGGTCGCTCTATAACCAGAAGGACCCATGTTACCTCTTGAAGAACCATCATTATTGATATTTATCCATCCAAAAAGGGGGATTCTAAAGAACCTAAATTGTAACCATTGGATGTTTAATGTTTCCATTAATCTTAACTCGCCTGAGAACAGATAAGTCATGTATCGAATTCCATCAGTAGAACAACTTCTAGACTTAAAATTTTATCAGAACATCAACAATTCCAGCAATGAAAACATTTGAATTGAATAAAACACCCCCCTGGAGACACATGTTTCTCACCAACCAAAGAGTGTGGGCCTGTTCTACAATAGAAAACTAAAGAAGAATCCAATGAAGAGGGGAAAGTGGGAGACACTATAGACCTGAAATGATGTCCCGAATAGAAAAATAACATGGTGGTCAGACTTATAAAATATCAAATAGGGACTTCCATATAGATGATAATTTGAAATAGCTTGTGAATTATTTGTCCATGTATTCTCTATTTGTATGGAAAAGAAGACAAGCTAAACATAAATAAATACCACAAGCTTGTATATAATTATCAGTGGCAAGTTTACCATGTGCCAACCTCCAATGCAAGGTAAACTGAGAGGGTGAAAGAATGTTCTTATTGGACTTCCCTATCCATTCATGTCCCAAAATAGAAGTATTGATTGGATTATTAAAGTACATTGAAGTATTTACTCTAGATGATTTCAGCTCCCAGATCAAGAAATCACAAATAGAAGAAATGTTGTATTCATTAAAAATCTTCTAAGTATGATAAAAACAACTTCCATGTTAGTAATGTGATCATTTATTGTGATGTTAAGGTATGTTTTAGAAACATCCTAGATTATTGATTCAAAGATAGGAGCAAAAATCCAATTATACCTTCAGAACTGATATGGAGAATCCATAGAAATTGACCTTTTTTCATTAAGGACAATGAAAGAAAAATTTGATTTGAGGGATGGAAAAACCAAGGTGTCTAAGTGGATATTAATTCAAGATTTGATCTTTTTATGGAACATAGATTTCAAGAAAGAAATAGCTTCATAATTATCATTTACATTCTTCCAAACATAAGAATCTTGTAATTACTGATTAAATAACTTGATGTTTTTTGTTCCATGACCCCCCCCCCCCCTTCTCAAAATTATTAAAACAAGAGTTCCAAGGAATAAGGACAATCGTCTTTAAAAAATTATTTCTTGCCAAAGTGATGTTCTTAATGAACACATTAACAGATTTTATACGGGATGTAGCCTAGTTATAAACTATTAATGTTTATAAAAATATATAAATAATAACACCATTAAAAAAACAAACATGACCTTCCATGGAGAGAGATTGTACATTCCAAGATGATAATTTCTTTCTTATCTGACCAATAATTCAAGAAATGTTACAAGAATTTTGATGACCCCAAAACATATTAACATCAAGATAAGTCAAATGATAGATTCCCTCTCAAATTTCCAATTCATTAATGATGTCTAATTTTCCATCATATGAGATGTTTCTTCCAAAATAATTAACTGATTTTATTTTTCTAACATGTTGACTAGAGACCTGCTCACAATGGAAAATGGATATATTGATATTATTTATGATTTTATTGTACCCTTCAGTGAATAAAATAAGATCATATATGTAAATAAGATGTGTTGGAGAAGAAGAGACTTGACCATCTCTAATGGACTTAAACTATTCATTAGTAGCCATGATGGAATATAATCTACTCAGATAATCCATAGAGATATAGAAGACACTAGAAGAGAGGGGATAACCTATTCTATCACCTTTTAATCAAGATTCATACCCCTACATAGATCCATTCCCATGCACAGTGATATGAGTAAATCCAGATATAATATTGATCCAACTATTAAATGTATCCTCAAAACAAAACATGATATAGAATTTTATGATAAAGTCACATTCCATCATGTAAAATACCCTTTTAATGTCATGTTTAGAAGCAATGTTCCCTCGTTAAACTACATTTTGTAGTAGATTGACACAATATGATGCATTAATGAGACAATCTTGAATGTAATTCCCTTTGATGAAGCCAAATTTATTAGATGAAATAATTAGACTAGGTATTGGAGAAAATATTCTAACAAGAATATTGGTAATAACTTTGTATAATGTGTTGATTAAATCAAAAGTATGAATATGTGGATCTCATTGGAATTCTCTACCATAGGAATTTAAATAAGGATCTCAGAATTTGAACCCTGGGGAAGTTTTCCACCTTTGAAAAACATTTACTACAAGCTTACATACATCATCACAAATGAGAAAAAAGGTTTCTAAATCCATCAGGACCTGTAGAACTCTCAGTATTGAGATTTTAAAACACATCCTTAATATAAGGTTCCAAAATAATAGATACTAGTCTTGAGTTATCCTCCTGATTAATACTCTATAGTTTGATAACCATTACAAGAGTAGTAATAGTGGTCAATCCATTTAATAGGGTTTTGTAATAAGAATTAATGTGATTTGAAAATTCATGTCTATTATCTAATATTTCATCTCCACTCATATGAAAAGATATAATCCAAGAGGTTTTTCCAACTCTATAGAGAGCTAAAGAACATAGAATTATTATCCCCATACTTGTACCAATTATCTTTAAAAGTAGTATTTTGCGTGGAATCATTAATATTGAATAGATTTTTGAGTTTATGATTCTACACTGCTTCCAAAAAAACTAGAAAGATCACCATGAGCACAACGCTTCTAAATACACCTAAGGGAAGCTTCAATATTGGAGATATCATTGTCAAGGTTACTGAACCTATATTTACTTCAATATTTAAAATTACCCATGAGGTTCATTATTTGAGTATGCCAGATAAAAAAATACTTTTGCAACCCACAGAGCCCCAAACTTCACTGACAAGCTTTTCAAAATTAGAATGTAAAACCCATGATTTATTGAATCTGAAGGGAAATATAGACATATAACCTTTACTTGTGTGATCAACCATGGTAGGGTAATGATCAATGTTGATAATGGATATGATAATGCAATAAATGGATTATCAAGAGCATAAGGAAAAATCATGAACAAAATCCTTATCATGTTTACTAGAAACCAAACCACTGAGACGTGTTCTATACCAAGTGCACAATAAATTAACAAAATTTATGTTAATTAGATCATTGTTTTGATACATCCTTTTAACTCCCTTGAAGAAATAGAATTGGTTATAGAGACCATTTTTTCATCAGAGATCAGAATTGGAATTCTACTCTTTGCCAATAGTTCAGAACTATTTCTAAAGGCCTGGAAACCGTTCGTATATTATATACCAACAGTTTCCCAAACAAAGTCCTAGTAAGATGTTTTTATAGCCTTATACAAACGGTTCTATGTAAACCGTTGGTATATGTGTTAAAGGAAGATATATACCAATGGTTTCACAAACTGTTGGTATATGTTTCCCTTATACCAATGGTTTTGAACCATTGCTATATACTGTACAATATACCTGGAAAGGGTATACCAATATTTTTCAAAATTGATGGTAGAATTTTCTACTAACGGTTATAAAAAAACCGTTTTTATAGTATATATCAAAAGGATATACCAATGGTTTTCAAAACATTTGGTATTCATATAATTTAGCTCCACAGCAGCTGCAGCCAGTTGACACCTCCAACCTACTCCACAGTAGCAGCAGCCAGCAGCCACCTCTCCAGGACTTGTAAGAACACATACACCCACAATCCAAAAGGCTACATGGGATGTTTAAAATTCATCTAGAATTCGGAAATTTAGAAATTTAAATTACATTCCTCACTCAAACCACAACAGAAGAGAAAAATTCAGAATCTAATACATCAAGAATTGAAATGCAATAACACCCATAACACCAATACAAAATTAAAATCCAATACATCCAGAATCCAATACACATAACAATATTCAAAATTTATAATTCATTACCAATACAACCAGAATCCAATACATATAGAATTTAGAAATTTGTAATTGATAAGCAATAACACCCATAAAAGTATTCAGATTTTATAATTAACTCCTCACATAATCCATATCCCCAATAAACACAATATAGGAATCATACATGTTATAGGATGAACATGGGATGTTTACTCATGGTCTTGGGTTTACTATCTTAAAACAAATATAAAAACATGGGTAGAGTGGAAAAGTATCATGATACCCATAATAAATACAATGGTAGTGGTCATGTGCATATTCCGAGGATGAGTTATAGGAAGAAAATGGGATGTTTATATTCCTCTAATGACTATGTATCCATGTATAAATGGTTCCTGATGTGTTAGTGGGAAACATTGTCCAATCTCGACATATGATATGGGTTACCAGAATAGCCTACAGGTTTTTCATAGACATTTCAATTAGAATAAGGGGGTATGTAGATAATTTTAATTTGGTCTCCTGGGTGTGATGTGAGATGAAACCTTATTTTGGGTAGTGGGTATGAATATTCAATTATGTCTTTGAAATTGTGTTCCTAATGGGACTTTGGTTTGGTCCTAGAAACCACTGTTTGAGAATGGGATTGGTTTATTAAATGTCATGTGTTTTAGAATAGGGGTAGGAGTTCCTCACATGAGAAGTGGATTGTGTGACGGTGGACCAGGGATCCATGTTATAAAGTATCAACACAATCCGAATACGTTTGGTTGGGTTTTCGTATGCAAGTCGATGTTTTCACGTAAAATCCTGTCCATTTCAAATAAAAGTGATATAGTTCAAGTGGTACTGGCCACACCATGCCTCGGATTGAGGTATGGTTGACTTGTACACGTCACAAATAACCCATGGATCATTTTCCAAAAGTATCAACAGAATATGAATGCTTTTGTACAGTTTTCTGTATATGAGATGTTGTTTTCTATTAAATTTTTGTCCATTTCAAATAAAAGTGAGACACATTGGGTGGTACTAGCCACACCATCCCACAGATTGATACGGGGTTGACTCATACATGTCAGAAATGACCCATGGATCCTTGTGCTAAAGTATCAACACAATCAGAATATGTTTGGTTGGTTTTCCAAATGTTTGTTGTTTTTACTTAAAACAGTGTCAATTTTAAACAAAAGAGAGACACATTGAGTGATACCAACCACACCATACTTTGGATTGAGGAGAGGTTTTCTTTTACATGTCACAAATGACCCATGAATCTTTTAGCTAATGTATCAACAGAATAAAAATTCATTTGGTCAGTTTTCCATATGAAAGTTGTAGTTTACACTTAAAATCATGTCTATTTTAAATAAATGTGAGACACTTTGCGAGGTAATGGCCATACCATCCCTAGTATGTAGACAAGTTTGACTCTTACACGTCAAAAATGACCCATTGATCCTTGTCCTGAAATATCAATACAACTAGAATATGTTTGGTCGCATTTCTGAATGTATGTTGTTTTTACTTAAATAGTGTCCATTTTAATCCAATAACAGACACTTTTAGTGATACTGGCCACACCGTGCCTCGAATTGAGATGAGGATGAATCGTAAACGTCACAAATGATCCATGGATCATTGTCCTGAAGTATCAATACAATCCAAAATCATTTGGTCAGTTTTCCGTATGAAATTTGTTGTTTTCCCTTAAAATCCTGTCCATTTCAAATAAAAGTGAGACACTATGAGTTGTACCAGCCACACCATGACTCAGATTGAAGAGGGGTTGACTTGTATATGTCAAAAATGACCCATGGATCATTTTCCTAACGTATCAATATAATCGGAATGCGTTTGGTGGATTTTATGTACGCAAGTTGTTATTTCAACCTAAAATTTTTTCCATTTCAAATAAATGTGAAACACTTTGTGTGGTACCAGCCACACTGTGCCTCGCATTGTGACAGGGTTTACTCATACATGTCACAAATGACACATGGATTGTTTTTATAAAGTATCAATGGAATATGAACGTGTTTGGTTAGTTTTCCGTATGAAATTTATTGTTTTCACCTAATTTTGTCCATTTCAAATAAATGTGAGACACTTTGAGTGGTAACAGCCACACCATTCCTCGGATTGAGGCAGGGTTGACTCGTAAACATAAAAAATTACCCATGGATCATTTTCATGATATATCAAGAGAATCAGAATGCATTTGGTTGGTTTTCCGTATGCAGGTTTTTATTTTCTAATTAAAATCTTGTCCATCTCAAATAAATTTGTGACAGTTTGAGTGGTAATAGCTACATCGTCCCTCGAATTGAGACGGGGTTGACTCATACACGTCACAAATGACCCATGGTTCTTTGTGATAATGTATCAACACAATCAAGAATATGTTTGGTCAGTTTTCTGAATTTCTGTTCTATTTACTTAAAACAGTTTCCATCTTAAACCAGAGAGAGAAAGTTTTAGTAATACCGGCCACACCATACTTCAAGTTGAGGCATGGTTGATTCGTAAACATCACAAATGACCCTTGGATAATTTTCCTAAAGTATCAATATAATCAAAAACCATTTTCTCAGTTTTCTGTATGCAAGTTGTTGTTTTGACTTAAAATCCTATCCATTTCAAATAAAAGTGAAATAGTTTGAGTTTTACCGGCCACACCGTGCCTCGGATTGAGGAAAGGTAGACTTTTAAATGTCACAAATGACCCATGGATCGTTTTCCAAAAGTATCCACAAAATATGATTGCATTTGGTCAGTTTTCTGTTTGCAATTTGTTTCTTTCACATAAAATCATGTCTATTTCAACTAAATGTGAGACATTTTGAGTGGTACCGGCCACACCATGCCTTGGATTAAGGCGGGGTTGTCTCGTACATGTCAAAAATGACCCATGGATTTTTTTTCTTGAAGTATCAATACAATCAGAAAGTGTTTGGTCATTTCTCCGTATGCATGTTGTTGTTTTCACTTAAAGTCATGTCCATTTATAATATAACTGAGACAGTTAGATTTATACTGGCCACACCATGACTCAGATTGAGGCGGGGATGACTCGTACACGTCACAAATGACCCCTGGATACTTGTGCTAAATTATGAAGGTAGATGGTCGATGTCCTAAAGTATCTCTAAAACCCTCTTTCCTGTTGGGATTTAGGGTGAATCTTCAAGAGAGCATAGATTGGGATCCCATACACCGAATTAAGTTTGTGATTGTCTCCTGAATCAAGGTAGGTGGTCAATGCTTGGTACTGAAGGAGTAGTAATTGAATTTTAATTAGATTGGGTTTTAGGGTGAATCTTGAAGGGTGCTTAGATTGGGCATAGTGACCTTATGATGTAGTGATTCGTGTGATGATATCGGTGATACACATTTGTGTGAGGTTTCGAGTGGAGGATGAGGATATATGTGGTGGGGGTTATGCGTGGTAGGATAAGGGTTTGGGGGTGGTCTAGGTTCCATGAATGAGGTGGGATGTCTGAGGTCCAGGAAGGTGGGTGGGGGGCTGTCCGGGGGCTGTCCGGGGTCCAGGGGGGAGTGTGGGGGGGGATGTCCAGGGGAAATCTGGGGGCTGTCTAGGGGTGGGGGACTGTCTTGGGTCTAGGGATGAGGGTGGGGGGATGTACAGTGTCCATGGAGGAGGGTGGGGGGGCTGCCCGGGGGGATATCTGGGGGATATCTGGGGGGTCGTCTGGGGTCTAGGGAGGAGGGGGGTGGGGGCTGTCTGTGGTCCAGGAAGGTGGGGGGGGGCTATCTGGGGGGCTGTCTGAGGTGTTGTCCTTGGTCTAGGGTGGAGGGTGGGGGGGGGGGGGATGTCTGGGGTCCATGGAGGAGGGTGGGGTGCTGTTAGGGGGGCTCTCCGGGGTCCATGGAAGACGGAGGGGGGTTGTCTGGGGTTCAGGAAGCAGGGTGGGGGGATGTCCGAGTGGAAGTCCTGGGAGATGTCCGGGGTCCAGGGAGGGGGGGTGGGGGGCTGTGTGGGGGGATTTCTAGTGTCTAGGGATGAGGGTGGGGGGCTGTCCAGGGTCCAGGGAGGAGGGGGGGCTGTTCGAGGGGCTGTTCGGGGGGCTGTCAACTAAAAAAGTATAATTCCATTAAAATATGGGGATTTCACAGCAAATCATCAAATCATGTTTTATTATTTATTGATAAAAATATAAAGATAATGCGACCTACCTAATCACACATATATTCAGGCAAAATAAATAAAAAAACACCAAAGCTCAGTTATATCAGAAAAAATGTAATGGATCAATCTCTCCCTCATCACCATCATTGTCATCACCATCATATTCACCCTCATCCACATCCTCATTGTCATCCCCATCATCATCCCCGCCCTCCTCCTCACCCTCGTACTCAGCCTTGGCCTCCTCATCACGCTCCTCCTCCGCCTCTGCCTCATCCATCTCTGCCTCAGCCACCTCCTCGCCATCATCTTGACCACCACTAGAACATCCACATGGTGCACCATATATAGAACATATCAATGACACATATTCCTTACAAGAAACTTTTTCCTCTGGTGGAAGTGTTGGACGTAAAGCTTCGATCTGTTTCATAAATGCAATATTTTCCATAGCAGACTATGCTGCCATCTCTGTGGCCTTTTTTCAGCATGTTCTGCATGTGCCTTAACCTGCTGCAACATGGTGGCACTTTAAATCTTACCAGATGAGGACCAATACCTCATCGGAACTATACTCTTCCTTGGCCGACAACGTACTCTACCAGGGTGCTCATCTCCCAACACCTGATGTAAGTGATTTTTTGGCCCAAAATTGTCATGTTTCGAGGCATCGAGGGCCTCTAAAGCAGCCTATTACAAATAAAAATTGATTATTAAGTTAAAAAATAGAGATTAAAATTTTAAATATATAAAGTAAAACTTATAATTTGCTGCTGAGTTGATTCATTAACCGCACTTCCATATTTCTTCTTTCTACTGGAGTAAAACAATTTTTCTCAAGGAACACATCCTTCTATATTCAATTTATGACTATAAAAGGAAATTGAATGTAGGAAAATATAATTAAAAATAGGATAACAAAAAAACTATAATTTCATAACTAAAATTATATATCAACTTTAACAATTGAATAAATTACGGAGGAAGCAATAGATAGTGCAAGTCTTAAAGAAATATTATAAACGGTCATACCAACTCTCTATCATGATCTGGCATCGTAGTACGTCGCAATGTGTTGACGCATTTCTTAGCATCAATGTTCTTTTATTTCTTCCAGATGCATCCTAAATAAAATTCAATAATTATTATTAACAAAAAACGTGAAATTTTTAATTTAAATAATTTTAATTTGATTAATACCTTAAATTGTCTTGTCATCCAATGAGTAGTCATCTATCGGTACTGTTCTAATGGAAAATCATCCGTGACAGGGAAAACCTCTAACTCTATTCCCACTCTATCACACCAGCCAATGTACAACCCATGCTTATAAGGACTCCAAATATCTCATAAATCCTTTAGAGGTGTTGGTTTTTCACCCTCACCATCGGGGAAATTAATCCGCAATTGAAACAAAAAATATTTATTCATATAAATACAAAAATTAATATATTTCGTTAAATACATCAGATTTTTTTACCCATATCTCTACCTCGGCTTTATCCTTGAATTCATTTGGCAGGTGTCTCCATGAGAGCGGGCTGACAGAAATGATGTCAGAGTATTTGGAAAGCATCTCCAAAAAACATTGACATTACTGCCCTTATTTTTCAATTATCTGACTATGTTCATTGTACTCCACCATCAACTGCATGTAGCGATTCCACACTGAACGCATGCGTGTATTCCCCCACCCCCACTTCATATCAGTTGATGTATCTGTTATGAAATAAAAACAAATATTTTATCAATACATGTTATAATGAAAATAAATAAAGGTGTAAAAATTTGTTAGGGTTTTATAAGTATACATGAGATAGTCTGATCAATAGGCACCGCTAGATCCGCAAAAACTGAAGGAACACCCTATACAGATAGAGTGGGTCCCAATGTATGCTCCATAGAGACAGACTCTGGAGGACCAGTAATCGAAGATGTTGGAATATAAAATCCCGGAGTGAAGAAAGCATAAGTAAATGAAAATGATAAGGATGGTTGGCCAAATGCTGAATGGGTAGTGGGAATCCTCATCGGATATGGTACAAACGATTGAGGAGGCTCAGATGTAAAGGGAGATAAAAAAATGGGAGGTCTAAATATCCCGTGTATCCCTAATGGCACACTAGGATCAGAATGTGGGATGGATGGTATGTCGGTGGGAGGGGCATGGACTAATCGGGAATACTGACCAGATCACCTAGCTCCCATACCACCCCCCTCGTATGAACACCATGAGAATTGGGACCACTACTAGGCTGCTCATCGAATGACTGTCGCCTAATAGATGGATCCGAAAAAATGTTTAAAAAAATTAATCACATGAAATTATATATTATTTATATAAATATATTTGAAATAAAGTAGTCACTACAGGCACTAGTGGTAGAATTCCCTTCTTAGCCATGCGACTAATGTTGTCCATAATCTGTTTTCATCACCTCTATTCAATTGGTTTTATTTTCATACATTTCAAAACAAATATGGATGTAAATAGAAAATGATATCTAATGTTTAACCCAAAAAAAAATGTGAGGGAAAATTTAATTTTTAGTAGGATGATTATTTAATAAGGGTCATCCATCTATTGAAATAATGGTTCAATGATTCTACCAGATTCATATGTTGTGAAACAGTTGTCAAACATAAATAAAATTATAATTTCATTAGCTTAGGTATGAAACAAGTTTCAATACATGTTTTTCAGAACAATACAAACCATCATGTTCATTACCTAGTAAAATGAAAAAAATAGGTCTTAGAGTCATACAAATTTTATATAAATCACATTTGAAGCCTTGAAATGCTCGCCAAGTTAGAGATGATTATTTCATAGGTTGAAATACAGCTCAATTCCAAATTACAAAATTCAATTCAAATAAAAATTCAAACCAATAAACATTGAAAATGCATATAACGGTCAAATCAGACACAACATATTTGTAATCAATATTAAATAAATTTGAATAGTACCAACCTTAACTACCCAACTCGAGATAAACCAAAATAATTGAGAACATGGATGGATGATTCTATATATTTTCCACCACAACTTCAGGTTCACAATCTAATATGACAATGGAGCTATTAGAGTCATCAAATGAAATAAATGGATTTCTTCCATGGGTAGTTGGGACAGGGTCAATTCCATCATTACCATCATCAAAAATATGTCTTGGAATTACTTCAACTATGACACCAAATGTAGGTCGAAGTTGGTCTCTGACATAAAAAACTTCTTTAGCCATTGATTCCAATACATAATGTTCTATGTTAGAAATAGTGAGAGTCATATTAATTACTCAAAATCCGCAATCATCAATAAATGTGCCCTGTCTCATCATAGAATCAATCCACTATAATTTCATCATCATGACATGTCCATGAGAGTAATAATCGAATATTACTATTTCTTCAATGACTCCACAATAACCCACATGTTCAAATCACGGTCTATTGTCTAATGCACTGGCATAAAAATATGTTGTGGCAGTAACCATAACACCATCAGTTTTAGTTATCATGTTCATTGCTAATTCTATGACAATAAATTTGTACCCATTGATAACAATTGACTTACAGTCACGAACCACGGTATTTGGACAAAAATCCAAAGCTCTTATTTCCTCAAGGACATAGTCACTAGGAAAACTCAATATCTGCAATATAAATGAATATTAAACTTAATTAAATATTGGTTTAATTATTTTATATAGTAATATATTTACCTTTAATTTTAACCAAGCAGAAAACTATTTTCAATGAAAAGACTCCCTCTATCTCAAAGATAACGAATGATGCTTTCTATTTATCATTGTTTTGTGATCCCTGCAGATAAAAAATATGAATATATTAAACGATATATATGAATGATATAAATATTCAATTTAGTTACCTGATGTAGTCATTGAACAAATGACATTTGAACAAAACTGTGCGATGTGCCATCTCCCGCTCTTTAAGGCTTAATGTATTCAATGTATATAATCCAGGAGTTATTCCTGTTTGAGGAAGTGATGGAAAACTAGGTTCAATTTTCTCATACTGTTTTTCATCATTTCTAATGGGTCTGTTCATTCTTGTAGTAACACCAAACAAATATATTGAGTAGAAATCCATACATTTTTGGGTCAAGTAACCGTTCACGATAGAACCATCAGGGTGATTCCTATTTTAGATATAAGACATTAATGTGTACATATTTCTTTTAGTTGGATACATCCAACGAAAAGAAACAGGTCCTATGAGAAGTATTTTAGTGGGAATATGGATAGTCAGATGTAGCATGAATGTGAAAAATGATGAAGGAAATATTTTCTCAAACTCACACAAAATTAATGGGGAATCTATCAAAATTTTTTCCAAGAAAGACTTAGACAACTTCATAGAAAAAATATCTCTAATCAAATGGCACAACTAAATAATATTCACCCTTACATTATTGTAAAAAGATGATGGATTTCAATTGGAAAAAAATCATGCAGAAGAACGTGATAATCAGGAGTCTTCAAAGATTGTAGCTTCAAATCTCTTCTGTTGACCCATTTAGAAATGTTTCTTGAATATCCATCAGGAACTATAATATTATCCAATACTTTCATAATTTTTTTTTCTACAGGTGTCATCACATAAGAAGCACATGGAACTTCACATTTATTTTCACTGATACGTATAGGATGCAATTCTTATCAGATGACATAATCCTCCAAGTCACACTGAGGCCGTAAATCATCCTTTCTATTTCCCTTAACATTCATAAGTATCAAAAGAAACATTTCACATATATTGTTTTCAATGTGAATTACATATAAGCAATGATGTAACAAATTGGTTGAACAATAAGGAAAATCAAAAAAGATACTCCTGTTACTCTAATTATAATAGGTTTTAGTGGAAACATTATTTCTCTTTCTAGATTTCATTTGACCCTTCCCAAATGAAAAACTGAAATATTTCAATTCATTAAGAACATCAGTTTCAAACATACACTAAGGTGGATCATCAGTGTCTATGGTATTATCAAATCTTCGATGATTATTTCTATATAGATGGTCCATTGGCAGTAATTGACGATGTCCCATAAAATTGCAATGATAGTGATGTTTCAGTCTTCTGGATTGTGTATTCTTCATACAAACAGGACATGATAGTTTTCCCTTCATTTTTCATCCATATGGCATTGCATAAGATGTAAAATCTTTTATCGTCCACATAAGCACAACACACATCTGAAATATGTCTTTTGAATATTCATTGTATGTTCGCACACCCACATACCAAAGAAGTTTCAAATTTTTATTAAAGGTTTACTGTATACGTCAATATCAATGTCAGAATCAGAAGGGCCAGATATGAGTATACTCATTAAGGGGAAAGGTTTTTAAATACAGAACAATTGTGGAAGATTATAAATGTTTATAAAAACTAGCCATGTGATGTGCGAATTAAGCATCTGCCCAAACGGAGTAAACCCGTCGCATGAAAGACCCAACCTCACATTACGCACTTCAGCTACAAAATGAAGATATTGAGCATCAAATCCCTTCCATGAAAATCAATCTTTAGGGTAAACCAACTCATCATTAGTCTTCTTTCTCTTGGTATCATGACATCTCATTTTTATTGATATTTCATTAGACATAAAAATATTCGGGAGTCTGGGGATCAATGGAAAGTGCCACATTACTTTCTGTGGCACACATGATGGTGTTCCATCAGATTTTGACTTCCAGTGGGATGTGCCACATTTTATACAGTCATTTTATTCAACGGATTCCTCCCAAAAAACTGCAATCTTTAGGGAAGCATGTATATTTTTTCATGAAAATCCAAGTTCCTCAACTATCTTCAATGCCATATAGTGGATTGAGGGAATATCTACATCATCTGTAATTAAATACATCAAGAAGGTTAGAATGTAATTTATTTATCTATTATAAATCCCATATATAGTTTTCCTAGGATACAATTTGATTAAAAATTCAAGCTTTTTCATTTTATCGCATTGTTGATATACTGGAGTAATGGCAGCATCATTCAATCATTTCACCCTTACAACATAATAATTTTCATTAGATGCATCATGTGTTCTCATATCGAAATCTTCTTGGGTTGGAATCCGTTATTTTTTATGAGGATGAATAAACAGAAACTGTTCATATATCAATTTCTCTACTACATTCCTCTCATTTGAACCATCATCAATTTGAGATTTCATTTTCTCCCCATTGTGATACCACGCATAGTATTTTGAATGAAAATCATATTTGGTTATGTTGTAGCTGACTACTTCACGGCTCAACCAAGGTCTTCCAACACAAATGGAACATGGGCAGTGTATGCGACCAATATATGAAGCATTGTGAAATGAAGAATCTAAGAAGCTCTCCAACATCTTTTGAAAATCGCTTGAGATCTGATCAGTTTCATACATACAAATTCTATCTACTCTGTAAAAAAAATTGTTATAAGTTATTACGTTAAAATCAATTCAATAAGATTGAAGTTTAATCGAAAATATATTTAAGTAAACGATAATTGTTTACTTTATATGACACCATAATAGACACACTACTATATATGAGAATTATAATATAAAAGGAAACAAAATACTATATTTAAAACAAAATATATTTGAGGAACTATACATGAGTGTAACAGATCATGTACACTTGTGGGGGAAAATTATTCAGGAGTTGACTAAATTTTAGATAGAATAAATTTTATATTTTAGTAGATAATTTGAGTGATCACATACATTTACCAAGGGGGGAGGGAGTGTCCAGGGGGTGCAGGGTGTCTAGGGGGTGGCGGGGCCATCCAGGGGGGTCAGAGGTGTCCAGGGGTGGAGGGCTGTCTAGGGGGGTCGGAGTGTCCAGGTGGGTGGGCTGTCCATGGGGGTGGTTGGGCTGTACAGGGGGTGGGAGAGTTCAGGGGGCGGGCGGGCTGTCCATTGGGGTGGGTGGGGTGTCCATGGGGGTGGGTGGGGCTGTCCGGGGGTACGGGGTGTCTAGGGGATGGGAAGGCTACCCCTGGGGGTGGCAGGGCTGTCCAGGGGGTACGCGATGTCTAGGGGGGCGGGCTGTCCAGGGGTTGGGTGGGCTGTCCACGGGGGGTGTTTGGGCTGTCCATGAGGATTGTGGGCTCTCCAGTGGGGTCGGGTGTCAAGGGGGTGGTTGGGTGGGAGGGCGGGGGTTTCTAGGGATGGGGCGTCCCGAGGGATGGGGGTGTCCAGGGGGGTGGTGGGCAGGTGTCCAGAGGGGGGGCTGTCAACATGGGTGGGGGGGTTGTCCTGGGGGTACAGCCTGTCCAAGGGGGTGGGAAGGTCGTCCATGGGGGTGACAGGGCTGTACAGGGGGGTCAGGGGTGTCTAAAGGTGGGGGGTCTTTCCAGGGGTGGGGGTTTTCCAGGGGGTAGGAGGTGTCTAGGGGGTGGACGGGCTTTCCAGGGGTTGTTGGGATGTCCAGGGGGTACGATGTGTCCAGGGGGTGGGCGGGTTGTCCATAAGGGTGGGGGAAGTCCATGGGGGGAGGGGGTGTCCATGGGTGGGCAGGGCTATCAAGGGTGGAACAGGGTGGGTGGGAGGGTTGTCCACGGGGTTGGCGGGGCTTTTCAGGGGGGTATGAGGTGTCCATGGGTTGGACGAGTAGTCCACATGGGTGGGGGTGTAACGACCCGAAATTTTGAATAAATCTTGTTTCTTAATTTTGTGTGTTATTTTTTTTATACTCAACAAAAATGTTTCATTTGATAACATGAGTATAATTAAAATGAGACCGTTGTGTTTTTACTGTTATATGACCATTGGTCAATATAACCGCTGGAAACTAAACATTTTGATTATTGTCTCTAAATACAAGTAATCTTGGTTAATTATTATAGAAAGAAGATACGATGGCCTCACCCAGTAGTCTTGGACCGATCGAAGCCCATCTAACAGAACTTGGGAAGGAGGTAGCACCACTGGGGTTTTCTCTGGACCAAACCCAAGCCTAACTTCATCGTGTGAAGTTAGAACAGAATCTCTTTCGCGGGTGTTCAAACTGATGGAAATTACTACTCGTGTGATGTTGGCCGAGCCTCCCTCAGATTCTCTCACCTTAGCACACCTTACACTTAGGTCCTATGCTGGTGTGATAAGGGGCTATGTAAGGAGACCGTAACTGTCTTGTGTAATCCTTTATTTTAAAAAAATGGGATTTCTTCTTATGATAATGTTTATGAATTTTCAAATGACCGAATAAATATAGTATTTATAATTTTGATGAATTTTAGAAAAAGGATATTTTAAAATTGTTTATGTAAACCTTAAATAATTAAAAATGTGTAATGATTTTCAAAAAATGGTCTCTATAATTATGTTCAGTATAAAATTTAGAGTCTAATAAGAAGAACTTAATTTTTGATGAATAGTATATTATGAATAGTGATTTTATGCTTAGGATTAGTAATGTGACCAAATTGATTAGTAATCTCACTTAAAGAAAGTATTAATATAATCTAGGCACCTTGATTAAGTAATGTGATTGAATAAAATGGTTAAATAACGGTTTCATATATTATTATTCAAGTATTATTTTTTCAGGTGAATAGTGTTTTTTAATTAAAAATTAAATTATAAATATTTAGAAATTTTTTTTTATAAAATGGATTTCATTTTTGAACTCAGAGCATCGATATTATGTTAAGGTAATTTTTGGGGTTTTTTCTGAAAAAATGAATTTTCGGTGAATAGTTTATTTATTTAAAAATTAAATTAAAAATATTTAGAAAATTATTATTATAAAATGGAGTTCATTTTTGAAATCAGAGCATTGATATTTGGTTAAGGTGAAATTTTGGGATTTTCCTGAGAAAGTTGAATTTTCAGTGAATAGTAAAAATACAGTTTTAGGGTTTCGGTATGTTTAATGACATCATAACTGTGTCATGATGATTTCATGACATATTTTATGGGTTGGAAGACCAAAGGTGATGAATTATTTTATTGGGGGCCCCATGTGGCCTAACTCCATTGGAAGTACCATGGGAGGGCCCATGATTTTGAGAAAACCACTTTTGAGGTGTCCCTTGGCCATTATTGCCTTCTCCCCTCACTTTCCCTATAAATACCAAGAAATCCTCTCATACTTTCCACTCCCCACTCTCCTCCAACAATGTTCTGATCACATTACCTCCCAAGGAGTCCTCCCAAGGTTTCCCCAAGCCCTCAAGGTCCCAACCTTAAGAGTTACGTTTTAAGGTAAGGGATCCGACCTCTCTCTTCTTTTCAAGTAATCTGTTTTATGTCATTTATTTTATACTCCATGTTCTTATGTTGGAGGATGTTCTTATATATTTATATTACATCCCTTTTCATGCTCATATTATGAGAGACCCCATCTTTCTCTCATCAATTCGTTTTAAGAATGTTTAAGTGGCGCCGTTTGGCTGCCGAATTTGTAAGGGAATTCTTTCACCCTTCTCATTCTTTTCAAAGTTCTACATTCATGTAAAGTCTTTCAACTTCCTTTTTAATTATGTTGGGGTATGATCTATAAATATATCATACTGAACTTTTATGTCCATATGATGAGAGACCCTATTTTATCTCATCAATTCATTTTTGTTGAAGTTTAAGTGACGCCGTTAGGCTGCCGAATTTTTAAGGGATTCTTTCACCCTTCTCGTTTTCAAGATCTATTTTCTTGTCAAGTCTTTCAAGTTCCTTTTTATTATGTTGGGGTATGATCTCTAAATCTATCATACTGAAATTTTATGTTCAAATGATGAGAGACCCTATTTGATCTCATCAATTCATTTTTGTTGAAGTTTAAGTAACGCCGTTAGGCTGTCGAATTTTTAAGGGATTCGTTCACCCTTCGCTTTTTCAAGTTATATTTTATGGTCAAGTCTTTCACGTTCCTTTTCATTATGTTGGGGTATTATCTCTATATCTATCATTCTGATAATTTATGTTCATATTATTAGAGACCCTATTTTATCTCGTCAATCCATTTTTAGAAGTTTTAAGTGACGCCGTTAGGCTGCCGAATTTTCATAAGAGAAATCTAATTTTTTTCTTCCTTCCATGTTTTTCATTTCAAATGGTATGTCCTTGAAATTTCATTACCATGTTCATGTATCCTTCTTATTCTGTCACTCTACTGTTTTATGAGTCATTTATGAATGTTTGACCCATGTCCCCTCTCTTTTCAATATTTTCTAAAACCCCGAAACATAGGCGTTATGCTGCAGAATTTTCATCTCAAAATGCCTCTCTCTTTTCTCAAAATTATTTTATGTTATAAAGTGAATACTCAAAGATCTTATTGATATAGGGGTATTCACATATATACCAAAATGTTCTATTTTAAATTCTGGTATTTAGATACATGAAACCCGCTCTCCCTTTCCGTGGGTTTAAAGTGACGTAAAGATCATGTCTTTAAAGCAGTTTTTAAAACGTTATGATTATGAAATGAAACCCATTTATTTTATGCAATATGGGTTATTTATGAAATTTTTGATGATGACATATGTGGCTCACATGATAACAAAGTAAAATTTAATGGTGCGCCCTGATAGCGCTCCAATGCATTGGGTAATGATGTAACGACTAGAGATTACAATTTTCACGATATCTTGGTGAATAACCTTGGTAATTTTCAAATGACACCTTGGGGATGGACCTTGGTGATATGTTCATGATTGTCTATGTTAAATTATGTAGCCACATATTAATGTTATGAAAAATTTTATTTTTATTATGATATGCCACATGATGTCTTTCTCATTCCTTAAAGTTCTTTTTCATGACATAGTTGATGTATCTCAAGTTCACATGTTAAATGTTTCTCTTGTTCCCTTACCGGGCCTTCTGCTCACCCTTTATTTTGATGTATGTCCCCAGGTTATGAGATGCAGTAATGATCCTAGGATGAATTTAAGGACAAGCCTTTCAAGTGTTTAAGAAGAATGTTTTATGTTGTTTTCATGTATTATGTTCCTGGTTTCCAAGACACTAAACCTTAAAGATCCTCAGTTTTTTGTAATGTAATGAAAGTTTATGTTATAAAAAGGCGGGATGCTATATTTGGTATCAAAGGATGGTTTAGTTATTTGTGGAAATTAGGATATGAAAACATTAGGAATAAGCCTATAGAAATGTTTATATATAGGAAATCTTCCTTTTATTTTGGTGAGTATTGAGTAAGGGGTTTCCAAGCAAATACATCCCTGTATGGATACGAGCAGGTAGACGTGGCTCTGGCACAGATGTACATAGGGGTAAAATCCGAAAACACCGCTTTGAGCTAGACTAGAACGGGAACTGGTACACGACAACGGGCCTTGCTACACTCTTGGTTACGACACTCCTAGGGGATATTCTTTGGTAAATTCATAAGCTTAGTATGAACCATTATTAAAGGAACAAAAATAAAATAAAATAAAGTTTCACATAAGGATATATGATCATGGATAACCTAGTTTGAAACCTAGGGGATCACAAGTTAGGGTATACTTTTCTTCTACAAGTTATCCTTATATGATTTAAGTTCCTTTTCATGATTATTGGATAAGTATTTAAGCCCCTAATTATAATTTCCCTTCTTAGATAATGGTGGGAAATGGAAGAACATGTCCCAACAACCAATGTGATAGAAAATGTGACGATTACCGTATTAATATGACAGAGATGATTAGTGGATTAAAAGATTATTCTTATTTTGGAAGACGTTCACTATTTTGGGAACCTTATTTGATTGAGGTAAAGAGATTACTACGGTATTTTCTTTGAGGAGTAAAGGTTGAATTATATTTTGAAGAATCAACAAATTTAAGGTGAACTTATGATATTATAGGTTACTTATGGAAATGATTGACCTATCTTGGGAAAATATTTTTAGGTTAGTTACTTTGTTTATAAGATGTTAGGAGTGGTTGATGTTGTTTATAGATGAATGATAAAGTTTATCGTGGAAGACTATGTTATCAAGTCCTTCTTGTATTGGGTTTCAATCTTATTTTGGGTTATTTTGAGGAATTTTAAGGACAGTTACTTACGGAATGGTCTATGATGAACTCTAGGTAGTACCGTGGAACTTTGAAGATTTAAAAGTAGTTTCCCTTCCTATGGGAATCTTTTTTTTGAAGAGTTGTTTTATCTTACCCTTTCTATTTTTGGGATAAATGTTTAAAGATAGATAGTTTTTCTTTTGTGGAATACGTGATTCTATAGAATATTATTCTTGTGTTTTGATGAGACCAAGTAGTTTTGAATGCTCATCGTTTGGAGAAAAGATTAGTTTTGGTAGAAACTTATTAAAGGATGAAACTCTACATGAAGGTAGGTATATTTCCTTATATTTTTGTTCTATGTAGTAAATAAATCCCTCAAAATTATGAAAAGAAACGTAAAACAAAAACGTTGTTGGTTTACGTTTCCTACTAGGTAATCAAAGACCGTTTACACACATCATATGTTTGGGATTTTCTTATGGTTAACTTTCTCCTAATCATGTTCTCTATCACTCTCCCTCAGAACTTGACCCTTTGTTTTCTCCTCTATGTCCATGTTTTCCTACATAGAATCCTAGTGTGGGTTAACTCGGGTGACCTTTGTACTTACCTTTATTTCTTTTAAAGTAATAGTTTTACTGACTCCTTTTCCGATGTGGGATTTTCAATGAAATTTCATAACCCAATTTTAAAAATTGTGATGACGCAATTTCTTAAGGGGGGAAGATTGTAACGACCCGAAATTTTATATAAATCTTGTTTCCTAATTTTGTGTGTTATTTTTTTTATACTCAACAAAAATGTTTCATTTGATAACGTGAGTATAATTAAAATGAGACCGTTGGGTTTTGACTTTTATATGACCATTGGTCAATATAACCGCTGGAAACTAAACGTTTTGATTATTGTCTCTAAATACAAGTAATCTTGGTTAATTATTATAGAAAGAAGATTCGATGGCCTCACCCAGTAGTCTTGGACCGATCGAAGCCCATCTAACAGAACATGGGAAGGAGGTAGCACCACTGGGCTTTGCTCTGGACCAAACCCAAGCCTAACTTCATCGTGTGAAGTTAGAACGGAATCTCCTTCGCGAGAAGTTCAAACTAATAGAAATTACTACTCGTGCGATGTTGGTCGAGCCTCCCTCAGATTCTCTCACCTTAGCACACCTTACACTTAGGTCATATCGTGGTGTGATAAGGGGCTATGTAAGGAGATCGTAACTGCCTTGTGTAATCCTTTGTTTTAAATAAAAAATGGTATTTCGTCTTATGATAATGTTTATAAATTTTCAAATGACCAGATAAATATAGTATGCAAATTTTTGATGAATTTTAGAAAAAGGATATTTTAAAATTGTTTATGTAAACCTTAAATAATTAAAAATGTGTAATGATTTTCAAAAAATGGTCTCTACAATTATGTTCAGTATGAAATTTAGAGTCTAATAAGATCAACCTAATTTTTGATGAATAGTAAATTATGAATAGTGATTTTATGCTTAGGATTAGTAATGTGACCAAATAGTTTAGTAATCTCACTTAAAGAAAGTATTAACATAATCTAGGCACCTTGATTAAGTAATGTTATTCAATAAAATGGTTAAATAGCGGTTTCATATATTATTATTCAAGTATTAGTTTTTTCAGGTGAATAGTGTTTTTTAATTAAAAATTAAATTATAAATATTTAGAAAATTATTTTTATAAAATGGATTTCATTTTTGAACTCAGAGCATCGATATTATGTTAAGGTAATTTTTGGGGGTTTTTCTGAAAAAAAGAATTTTCGGTGAATAGTGTATATATTTAAAAATTAAATTAAAAATATTTAGAAAATTATTTTTATGAAATGGAGTTAATTTTTGAAATCAGAACAATGATATTTGGTAAGGTAAAATTTTGGGATTTTTCTGAGAAAGTTTAATTTTCAGTGAATAGTAAAAAACAGTTTTAGGGTTTCGGTATGTTTAATGACATCATAACTGTGTCATGATGATGTCATGAGATATTTTATGTGTTGGAAGACCAAAGGTGATGAATTATTTTATTGGGGGCCCCATGTGGCCTAACTCCATTGTAAGTACCATGGGAGGGCCCATGCTTTTGAGAAAACCATTTTTGAGGTGTCCCTTGGCCATTAATGCCTTATCCCCTCACTTTCCCTATAAATACCAAGAAATCCTCTCATCCTTTAGACTCCCCACTCTTCTCCAAATAGGTTCTGATCTCATTACCTCCCAAGGAGTCCTCCCAAGGTTTTCCCAAGCCCTCAAGGTCCCAACCTTTGAGTTTTAAGAGTTACGTTTTAAGGTAAGGGATCCGATCTCTCTCTTCTTTTCAAGTAATCTCTTTTATGTCATTTATTTTATACTCCACGTTCTTATGTTGGAGGATGTTCTTATATATTCATATTACTGCCCTTTTCATGTTCATAAGATGAGAGACCCCATCTTGCCCTCATCAATTCGTTTTAAGAATGTTCAAGTGGCGCCGTTAGGCTGCCGAATTTGTAAGGCGATTCTTTCACCCTTCTCATTCTTTTCAAAGTTCTACTTTCAAGTCAAGTCTTTCAAGTTACTTTTTAATTATGTTGGGGTATGATCTCTAAATCTATCATACTGAACTTCTATGTTCATATGATGAGAGGACCTATTTTATCTCATCAATTCATTTTTTGTTGAAGTTTAAGTGACGCCGTTAGGCAGCCGAATTTTTAAGGGATTCTTTCACCCTTCTCGTTTTCAGGATCTATTTTAATGTCAAGTATTTCAAGTTACTTTTTATTATGTTGTGGTATGGTCTATAAATATATCATACTGAACTTTAATGTTAATATGATGAGAGACCCTATTTGATCTCATCAATTCATTTTTTTTGAAGTTTAAGTGACGCCGTTAGGCTGCCGAATTTTTAAGGGATTCGTTCACCCTTCTCTTTTTCAAGTTATATATTTTGGTCAAGTCTTTAAAGTTCCTTTTCATTATGTTGGGGTATGATCTCTATATTTATCATACTGCTAATTTATGTTCATATTATTAGAGACCCTATTTGATCTCTTCAATCCATTTTTAGAAGTTTTTAGTGATGACGTTAGGCTGCCGGATTTTCATAAGAGAAATCTAATTTTTGTCTTCCTTCCATGTTTTTCATTTAAAATGGTATGTCCTTGAAATTTCATTAACATGTTCATGTATCCTTGTTATTCTGTCACCCTACTATTTTATGGGTCATTTATGAATGTTTGACCCATGTCCCCTCTCTTTTCAATGTTTTCTAAAACCCGGAAACATAGCCGTTATGCTGCAGAATTTTCATCTCAAAATGCCCCTCTCTTTTCTCAAAATTATTTTATGTTATAAAGTGAATACTCAAAGATCTTATTTATACAGGGGTATTCACATATATACCAAAATGTTCTATTTTAAATTCTGGTATTTACATACATGAAACCCGCTCTCCCCTTCCGTGGGTTTAAAGTGACGTAAATATCATGTCTTTAAAGCAATTTTTAAAATGTTATGATTATGAAATGAAAACCATTTATTTTATGCTATATGGGTTATTTATGAAATTTTGGATGATGATATATGTGGCTCACATGATAACAATGGAAAATTTAAGGGTGCGCCCTGATAGCGCTCCAATGCATTGGGTAATGATGTAACCACTAGAGATTACAATTTTCACGATATCTTGGTGAATAACCTTGGTAATTTTCAAATGACACCTTGGGGATGGACCTTGGTGATATGTTCTTGATTTTCTATGTTAAATGATGTATCCACATCTTAAATTTATGAAAAAATTTATTTGTATTATAATATGCCACATGATTTCTTTCTCATGCCTTATAGTTCTTTTTCATGACATAGTTGATGTATCTCAAGTTCACATGTTAAATGTTTCTCTTGTTCCCTTACTGGGCCTTCTGCTCACCCTTTCTTTTGATGTATGTCCCCAGGTTATGAGATACAGTAATGATCCTAGGATGAATTTAAGGAAAAGCCTTTCAAGTGTTTAAGAAGAATGTTTTATGTTGTTTTCATGTATTATGTTCCTGGTTTCCAAGACACTAAACCTTAAAGATCCTCAGTTTTGTGTAATGTAATGAAAGTTTAGGTTATAAAAAGGCGGGATTCTATATTTGGTATCAAAGGACGGTTTAGTTATTTGTGGAAATTAGGATATGAAAACTTTAGGAAGAAGCCTATAGAAATGTTTATATATAGGAAATCTTCCTGGTATTTTGGTGAGTATTGAGTAAGGGGTTTCCAAGCAAATACATCCCTGTCTGGATACGAGAAGGTAGAGGTGGCTCTGGCACAGATGTACATAGGGGTAAAATCCTAAAACACCGCTTTGAGCTAGACTCGAACGGGAAATGGTACAAGACAATGGGCCTTGCTGCACTCTTTGTTACGACACTCCCGGGGGATATGCTTTGGTAAATGCATAAGCTTAGTATGAACCATTATTAAAGGAACAAAGATAAAATGAAATAAAGATTCACATAAGTATATATGATCATGGATAACCTAGTTTCAAACCTAGGGGATCACAATTTAGGCTATACTTTTCTTCTACAAGTTATCCTTATATGATTTAAGTTCCTTTTCATGATTATTGGCTAAGTATTTAAGACCCTAATTATACTTTCTCTTCTTAGTTAATGGTGGGAAATGGAAAAACATGTCCCAAAAACCAATGTGTGATAGAAAATGTGATGATTTTCGTATTAATATGACAGAGATGATTAGGGGATTAAAAGATGATTATTATTTTGGAGGACGTTCACTATTTTGGGAACCTTATTTGATCGAGGTAAAGAGATTACTACGGTATTTTCTTTGAGGAGTAAAGGTTGAATTATATTTTGAAGAATCAACAAATTTAAGGTGAACTTATGGTAGTATAGGTTACTTATGGAAATTATTGACCTATCTTGGGAAAATATGTTTAGGATAGTTACTTTGTTTATAAGATGTTAGGAGTGGTTGATGTTGTTAGGAGATGAACGATAAAGTTTATCTTGGAAGACGATGTTATCAAGTCCTTGTATTGGGTTTCAATCTTATTTTGGGTTATTTTGAGGAATTTTAAGGACCGTTACTTACGTAATGGTCTATGAAGAACTCTGAGTAGTACCGTGGAACTTTGAAGATTTAAAAGTAGTTTCACTTCCTATGGGAATCTTTCTTTTTGAAAAGTTGTTTTATCTTATCCTTTCTATTTTTGGGATAAATGTTTAAAGATAGATAGTTTTTCTTTTGTGGAATACGTGATTCTCTAGAATATTATTCTTGTGTGTTGATGAGACTAAGTAGTTTTGAATGCCCATCGTTTAGAGAAAAGATTAGTATTGGTAGAAACTTATTAAAGGATGAAACTCTACATGAAGGTAGGTATATTTCCTTATATTTTTGTTCTATGTAGTAAATAAATCTCTCAAAATTATGAAAAGAAATGTAAAACGATAACGTTGTTGGTTTACGTTTCCTACTAGGTAATCAAAGACCGTTTACACACATCATAAGTTTTGGATTTTCTTATGGTTAACTTTCTCCTAATCTTGTTCTCTATCACTCTCCCACAAAACTTGACCCTTTATTTTCTCCTCCATGTCCATGTTTTCCTACATAGAATCCTAGTGTGGGTTAACTCGGGTGACCTTTGTACTTCCCTTTATTTCTTTTAAAGTAATAGTTTTACTGACTCCTTTTCCGATGTGGGACTTTCAATGAAATTTCAAAACCCAATTTTAAAAATTGTGAGGACGCAATTTCTTAAGGGTGGAAGACTGTAACGACCCGAAATTTTGAATAAGTCTTGTTTCCTAATTTTGTGTGTTATTTTTTTTATACTCAACAAAAATGATTCATTTGATAACATGAGTATAATTAAAATGAGACCATTGGGTTTTGACTGTTATAAGACCATTGGTCAATATAACCGCTGGAAACTAAACGTTTTGATTATTGTCTCTAAATATAAGTAATCTTGGTTAATTATTAGAGAAAGAAGATTTGATGGCCTCACCCAGTAGTCTTGGACCGATCGAAGCCCATCAAACAGAACATGGGAAGGAGGTAGCACCACTAGGCTTTTCTCCGGACCAAACCCAAGCCTAACTTCATCATGTGAAGTTAGAACGGAATCTCCTTCGCGAGAAGTTCAAACTGATAGAAATTACCACTCGTGCGATGTTGGCCGAGCCTCCCTCGGATTATCTCACCTTATCACACCTTACACTTCGGTTCTATTCTGGTGTGATAAGGGGCTATGTAAGGAGACCGTAACTGCCTTGTGTAATCCTTTGTTTTAAATAAAAAATGGGATTTCTTCTTATGACAATGTTTATGAATTTTCAAATGACCGGATAAATATAGTATGCATATTTTTGATGAATTTTAGAAAAAGGATATTTTAAAATTGTTTATGTAAACATTAAATAATTAAAAATGTGTAATGATTTTCAAAAAATGGTCTCTACAATTATGTTCAGTATGAAATTTAGAGTCTAATAAGATCAACTTAATTTTTGATTAATAGTAAATTATGAATAGTGATTTTATTCTTAGGATTAGTAATGTGACCAAATAGATTAGTAATCTTACTTAAAGAAAGTATTAATATAATCTAGGCACCTTGATTAAGCAATGTGATTCAATAAAATGGTTAAATAATGGTTTCATATATTATTATTCAAGTATTAGTTTTTTCAGGTGAATAGTGTTTTTTAATTAAAAATTAAATTATAAATATTTAGAAAATTATTTTTATAAAGTGGATTTCATTTTTTAACTCAGAGCATCGATATTATGTTAAGGTAATTTTTGGGATTTTTTCTGAAAAAATGAATTTTCGGTGAATAGTGTATATATTTAAAAATTAAATTAAAAATATTTAGAAAATTATTTTTTTATAATGGAGTTCATTTTTGAAATCAGATCATTGATATTTGGTTAAGGTGAAATATTGGGATTTTTCTGAGAAAGTTGAATTTTCAGTGAATAGTAAAAATACAGTTTTAGGGTTTCGGTATGTTTAATGACATAATAACTGTGTCATGATGATTTCATGAGATATTTTATGGGTTGGAAAAACAAAGGAGATGAATTATTGTATTGGGGGCCCCATGTGGACTAACTCCATTGGAATTACCATGGGAGGGCCCATGCTTTTGAGAAAACCACTTTTGAGGTGTCCCTTGGCCATTAATGCCTTGTCCCCTCACTTTCCCTATAAATACCAAGAAATCCTCTCATCCTTTCGTCTCCCCTGTCTCCTCCAACAATGTTCTGATATCATTACCTCCCAAGGAGTCCTCCCATGGTTTCCCCAAGCCCTCAAGGTCCCAACCGTTGAGTTTTAAGAGTTACTTTTTAAGGTAAGGGATCCGACCTCTCTCTTCTTTTCAAGTAATCACTTTTATGTCATTTATTTTATACTCCATGTTCTTATGTTGGAGGATGTTATTATATATTCATATTACTGCCCTTTTTATTTTCATATGATGAGAGACCCCATCTTGCTCTCATCAATTCGTTTTAAGAATGTTTAAGTGGCGCCGTTAGGCTGCCGAATTTGTAAGGGGATTCTTTCACCCTTCTCATTCTTTTCAAAGTTCTACTTTCATGTCAAGTCTTTCAAGTTCCTTTTTAATTATGTTGGGTTATGATCTGTAAATCTATCATACTGAACTTTTATGTTCATATTATTAGAGACCCTATTTTATCTCATCAATTCATTTTTTTTGAAGTTTAAGTGACGCCGTTAGGCTGTTGAATTTTTAAGGGATTCATTCACCCTTCTCGTTTTCAAGATCTATTTTCATGTCAAGTCTTTCAAGTTCCTTTTTATTATGTTGGGGTATGATCTATAAATCTATCATACTGAACTTTTATGTTAATATGATGAGAGACCCTATTTGATCTCATCAATTCATTTTTGTTGAAGTTTAAGTGACGTCGTTAGGCTAGCGAATTTTTAAGGGATTCTTTCACCCTTCTCTTTTTCAAGTTATATTTTATCGTCAAGTCTTTTAAGTCATTTTCATTATGTTGGGGTATGATCTCTATATTTATCATACTGATAATTTATGTTCATATTATTAGAGACCCTATTTGATCTCGTCAATCCATTTTTAGAATTTTTAAGTGACGTCGTTAGGCTGCCGAATTTTCATAAAAGAAATCTAATTTTTTTCTTCCTTCCATGTTTTTCATTTCAAATGGTATGTCCTTGAAATTTCATTACCATGTTCATGTATCATTATTATTCTGTCCCTCTACTGTTTTATGGGTCATTTATGAATGTTTTACCCATGTCCCCTCTCTTTTCAATGTTTTCTAAATCCCCGAAACATAGCCGTTATGCTGCAGAATTTTCATCTCAAAATGCCTCTCTCTATTCTCAAAAAATTTTATGTTATAAAGTGAATACTCAAAGATCATATTTATATAGGGTTATTCACATATATACCAAAATGTTCTATTTTAAATTCTGGTATTTACATACATGAAACCCGCTCTCCCCTTCCGTGGGTTAAAAGTGAGGTAAAGATCGTGTCTTTAAAGCAGTTTTTAAAACATTATGATTATGAAATGAAACCCATTTATTTTATGTTATATGGGTTATTTATGAAATGTTTGATGATGATATATGTGGATCACATGATAACAAAGGAAAATTGAAGGGTGCGCCCTAATAGAGCTCCAATGCATTGGGTAATGATGTAACCACTAGAGATTACAATTTTCACGATATCTTGGTGAATAACCTTGGTAATTTTCAAATGACACCTTGGGGATGGACCTTGGTGATATGTTCATGATTTTATCTGTTAAATGATGTAGCCACATCTTAATGTTATGAAAATTTTTATTTTTATTGTGATATGCCACATGATTTCTTTCTCATGCCTTAATGTTCTTTTTCATGACAAAGTTGATGTATCTCAAGTTCACATGTTAAATGTTTCTCTTGTTCCCTTACTGGGCCTTCTGCTCACCCTTTCTTTTGATGTATGTCCCCAGGTTACGAGATGCAGTAATGATCCTAGGATGAATTTAAGGACAATCCTTTCAGGTGTTTAAGAAAATGTTTTATGTAGTTTTCATGTATTATGTTCCTGGTTTCCAAGACACTAAACCTTAAAGATCCTCTGTTTTGTCTAATGTACTGAAATTTTATGTTATAAAAAGGCAGGATGCTATAGGGGGGGGCTTTCTAGGGGGTACAGGGTGTCCAGGGTGGTGGGTAGGCTATCCACGGGGGTGGCGGGTCTCTCCAGAGGGGTTGGGGGGTCCAGGGGGTAGGGGTTTTCCTAGAGTGGGGGGCAGTCCAGGGGGTACGAGGTGTCCATGATATCCCACCCCTACCCCCCTTGAACTGCCCACACCACCCCCACCTAGACAGGCCACCCCCCACTAAACAAAAAATAGAAAACAAACCCTTTACCCCCTGCACTAATCAAACCCCACTAAACAAACCTTTTATGATGTATGAAGTGTAGAACAAAAAAATATAATAACAAACAAAGGTCTTGGTATTCCAGTAGAAATAACTCTAATTTTACCCAAATCAAAACATAAAACATAAAATAAAAATAGGAAGAACATTAAAACTAAGATAACACATACTAATTTGATGTGTAGAAATAAATTTTTGTTTGATTAAAGAAGGGTCTTCAGCTTGAAGGTATTTCATGGCCGAGAATATGTTAGAAGGAGGTTTGAATTAGGAATGGAATCAGACCTACTGGGAGCTGGGGTGCTATGTATTTTGGGGAAAACATTCCCATGTCAAGCTCACCCCATGGGTGGATAAATTTTGTCTTATACCCAAATAGGTTGTTCCTGGATCATAAAGAGGATTAATTTCATAAAGTATAGACATAAACATTTATTTTTAAATTTAAGATTAATTATAATGTATGTCAATGATACTATAAACATCATAACGAATAAAAAACAGTGATTCTTTAAGAGATGGTTTATAAACCATATTCTATATACTCATAAAAATCTACCAATAAAGTATTAGTCGTTGATTCAATATCAAATATTGTGAATCATAAAACATTTGAAAATCTCTAGAAATAAGGAATAATGAAGCAATATTTCTAGATATTGAAATAAATGGATATATTGGGGGAATATGGCTTCTATGTCTGTATTTGGGAAGAGGTTTAAGGAGTCTAACCTGGATGGGGGAGTTGTATCCAATCAGATGGAAGACCTTGGGTTTGGGTTCACCTACGGGCATGGGCTTCTAGAAATCAGGGGAAATGAGTTCTTTTGCTTTTGTGTAATTAGGGGTAGATTCGGTGTATTTAGGGGAGACCTTCCCCAATAGTGTTTAAAATTCATTTGGAAAATCATGGCCTTTACCAACAGTTTTTACAAATAGTTGGTAAAGGGTGGAAATGTTGTGGATTATCTAATAGTTTTGTGAAACTGTTGGGAAATCCTTCACTAAACCAATCTTTACCAATGGTTTGAATAAACCGTTGGTAAAGGACTCTTATACCAATGGTTCTTCCGAACTTTTAGTATAGAGGTGATGGGAAACCCCAACTTCCAGGTAGCAGATAAGAATAAAATTGATGTCACCATGGATGATTCATGGTCCATCAATGATGTTTTTTATAGAATTTATATCAGAACAATGGCTTTTATGGTCTTGATATCTATTAGCAGCATAAGTGAAGGAAAAACATTATTGATTCACATCTTAAAAAAAAGTAACGTGTTGTGTACTTGATCCAAACAGAAGTGGAACAGAAAGAGGGTAATGGTCCAAGAATCATAAATTTTCGACCACTAATAAAATACTATTGAAAAATATAAAAATAAATCCCATATTTTCAACACTAGAGAGTATATTTTAGAAAACTAGTTTTCGTTCATCTAACCCAATCAGAATAGGTCTATGAAGATGAATGTGAATATTGAGAGACCTGACTTTGGCTTCATTATTCAGGCCATAGAAATTTAAGAATAAACTCCTCATTTGGAACTAGATTTGGGGTTGACTTCCTCTTATTATTATATCCCTCATTATTTTTATGATTTTAGGGGTATCCCTACTTTATTTTTAAGGATAAATGGGGTTTTTTATTATACTATTAATGTCCATCATTTCATTTTACTTTTTTCCTTATCTTGGATAAGAGTATTCCCTAGATGTTCTTATTTATTAAAATCTATGTTTTCTTTCCCATACAAAATAGTAAAATCATCCCTGTATGAGGATTTTGGAAAACTAATAAGAGATTAATTTCCTTCAAGTCAATATTCCTTAAATCCTATTTTAGATCTATGTGTTTTTTGCTGAGGTTCTTAATTTAATGTGGGAGAATCTTTAGTGTCAAAGAGTTCCTCTCTACTAGAGAAGTCAATCAGGGAATAATAAAATTACTTTTTGAAACAATTGGAATAATAATTTGATAATAAATATATTTTATAAAATAATCATGTAAAAATAATCATGTAGTGATTTTTTTGTGAATTTCATAAAGGGTTAATATTTCTATGAATGGTGAAAATATTTTTTTTATTGAAACCTATGTTTTCATATATAGAATTTTTAGTGATTAATTTAATATCAAAATGGTTTGGAAATTTTTATTAATTTAATTATATATCTATTAATCAAATTTATGTAATTTTAATCATATTCACTTTTAATCATTATAAAAAATATTAGCATTTGAACATTTTTTTCTATGGAAAACTGCTTTCTCATCACATTTGTGAATTTCATTTTTAATTAAATTTTAATATTTTAATGAACAAAATTTTGAAAAATTTATTTAATATTTTTAATCAAAAGAATTTATAATACATGATAAGTTAAAATTAATTTTAAACCGCAAATAATAAAAAACCTAAAAAATTATTTACCATGATTATTGTCCAAATTGATTTACCAGATGGTTAAACAACAAATATACTTGTTAAAATTGCCCATAAATTTTTAAACACCACTTTTATAGGTATATTTTGATCATATCATGCCTATTTATCTATAATGACTCATTTAGGGCCCATTTAATGAGAAAAAACTTGGGAACAATATTTTCATTCTAAAAATTTCATTGTGCCACTAACATCACTTATAAAAGGCTAATATATTTCCTCTACACATCACACATCAGAAAACATTTTTTTAGACAAGATCTTCCCAAATAACCTCTTTAATTCCTTCCTCACATCCTAGAAATCATATTTCTCTCATAAATCCAACTTATTATGGACTTTGGTGCAAACCTAAGGAGGTTACCTAAAGAAGATGTTCCATTCTTCAATGAGAATTTTTATTTTATTTTATCCTCCACCCCAACCAATTAAAAATATACAATTTGGATATAATATCTTCACATTAATCCATAGCATAATATTTATTTATTTTCTATGGATGACCTATAACCATATACCTTCCATCCAATTAGATATGAAAATAACAATCGTGGGTATGGTGGACAACTGCTTCATAAGCTATTGTTATTAGTTTACCATCACCACATCCCATGATTGGATATAATGATGGATTAAATGTTAATATATAATATTTAATATATTATTGAACTAAATGAATTATTATATCACATAAATATTTTTACTTTTCATTCTTTTGGTATATGACAAGGTTGGTCATTTGAACTGTGGACTACCTCCTCATGAGCCGATGTGATTCGTTCATGCATTACGTTGAATAAAATTAAGATGTGTTTTAATAAAATATGTGACATAAATTAAATAGAAATTATTTTTTAAATTATAATATACTATTTAATTTTATTTCATTCAACCTATCTAAATAATGAAAACAACAGTCATGCGTACCTATGACCTACCGTCTCCTGAAATGATGTATTTAATTTTCTACAGGTAACTTTTAATGATTTATATAAGTATATATATACAAAATATATATAATATTTATATCATATATACAATATTAAATATTATTTACCATTGATCAATGTATTATGATAGATAAAATAACAAATAAAAACATACATGTAAAATGAAATGATTTTTTCTTGAAACCAGTATTATCATGGAATTGTTAAGAAACAAGTACTAAATAGTTATAAGAGAATCATTTATGTAATTATATATATTTTTTTGGACCTCTAATATAATAAAAAAATGATATTTATTATCAAGTAGAATTTGAAATGTGCGAAAGAGGTCGAGACATAGGGTAAGAGATTTTTGTCTCAATTTTCCTATGAAACATATGTTATGTTCTGCATATATATTTATTAATGAGGTGTATATAAACCACTTTGACATGTAATATAATGTATTTAAGGATTCTAATGATATTTTATGCTTTGAATAATTTTATTATTTAATATGGATTACGATTCCAAGTTGCTAATGTGGTAAGTGTTTTATGTTACAATCTCATTATCTATGGAGATTGATCTTGAATTTACAGACAATGAAGAAATCATATAATCTATCTTTAAAAAAACTATTTTATTTTCCTAACCTCTAGTTTTTTTTGATAATAAATTTTTTCCATAAATTTTACTCATATTATATTATCATACTTCCAAATTAATTTTATATGAAAACTCATTTTCATATCTCTCTTCGGTGGCAAAAAATTTATCTTCCAAACTCAGGTTTTTAAAAAATGATTTAAAAAAATTAAAATCAATAAATGATTTAATATCAATATTTTTACCCATATATGAATTTTTAATTAATTTTTTTAATGAATCTTTATATCATTTTCAAAACAATTTCCTTTAGTATTTTACCAAAAATATTTAAGTAATCATTGTTTCAACATGTAGGAAATAAACAAATATCTCATAAACTAATGACATTTATTTAAATTGAAGTTTAATTTTTTCATTTTCAATTATATTTTCAAATAAATGTATTCTTATAATATTATATGAATTTTTTATTTAAAATATAATAGATTTTCAATGAAGGGTTTTTTCCTCCAGATTCATCCAAATATATTTTTCTTTCTAATTATTTTTCAATCTAATATGTCACCCATTGATGTAACCCATTAATTACAAGGGACATTATCCATTTCTATAATTATTATTATTTCTCTGAGTATTTTATTTTTATATTGATAATAATTTTAAGAATTCAAATCCTCTTCTATGGGTTATACCATGACAAAATTCTTCTGAAACCTGACCCTTTTTCATAGGTTATGCTTCGATGACTTGATGAAATTATTAGGAAACATGTTTATTTTACAAAGGATATATAATGATGAAATTGTTTAAATCCCATTAAATTTTTTGGTTTCTGATATTATAATTCCTTTATAATGTTGTGTCACCCATATGTATGACTTTAATTATGTGATTGGTGTGTACTATGTCCCCCTCTAATGATTTGGGTAAGTATTCGTGTTTCATTACATTAATAGGAATTGAATGGGGAGTGAACCCAATTCAGTTACAGAATCTTTCCACAATGATAGTATTGTGAGTGAACCTTTAATATTATGATGGGTTTGGTAGTTAAACAATACAAAATGAAAATTATATTATATCATGGTTAATGTTTTTGGATTCTATTGTGATTCATGTCTTATAAAAAGAAAATATTTAATAAATGACTCATGTTTATAATCTATGATAGACATGGTGTGGTTTTATAATTTTTTTTCATGATCTCCTTCTCTTGTACTCATGATATTTTTATTTCTCTATTTACACCTTTACATATAATTTAAGATCACTATTTATTAGGTTTCCATTACCTAGGTTATGATTATGGGTATTATGAATGAAATTTCTGAAAATGGTTATAGTTATGAAGAATATAATTCAATATGGTGTACCACACTTATGGGTTATTTGTTTATTTTTTCATTTTTCTTATAGCACTATATATTCTCAATCCTCATGTTTGTGTTTGTGTAATATAATTAATATTAATCAAAAAAACAAAACTATCTATATATGAAAGTTATTAGATATTTAAAATTAGAATAAATGGATATATTTAGTAAATTTTTTTAAAGAAGTATATGAAAACTATAGTGCTAACTAAAAAGATATGTATGAAGAGGAGTCTATATATGATTCAATGTATATAAAAATGTCCTGGAATTTTAGTAAATGGATGATTAATTGGTTTCCTTGAAATTACATCCATGTATAACTACTAAATGTGAATGTTACTTTAGAAAAGAGGTACATATGGGTAATTAATCTAGAAATGTTATATTTATCATGACTCATTCATCACTTAGGCCACAATAATGGTCTTTTTTGTGCACCTTTTTTGAAACTCTAGGGGTATGATTTGAAATATCCCAAACACTTTACAACCCATCATGGAGATTTAAATAGACGATGAATTAGAATAACCTTTGAAAAAATTAACTTATCATATATTAAAAATAATGTTTAATGATTTATACATCCTATAAATGATAATTTATATTATGTGAATCCCTAGTATGATTATTCATTCTCAGACTATAATTTTTGGTTTTATTCAGTGGATAAAACCATAGATAACGATGATAATTATGAGTGTAATAGAAAATGAAATCATTGTCCTCCTAAATAGCCAAATTTTCTCAAAGATTGAATATGACATATCATTTTAATTCTCACATGACTTCACCAAGATATGAATCATACTAAACATCCAAATTAGAATAGGGGGAATAATGTTAAATTGTGTTCTTCATGAGGAAACACACACATTCATTCAATTGTTACACTGATCATACAATTTTGGAATAATTTTTAAATTCCATTGAGTAAATCTTTTCTAGTCACCTGTGTTTAGATCATAGAAATGTCATTCTGGATATCTATCATTTGGAATGAGAATTGTATCGATGATGGATTCTCATAAAAAATATAAGGTAACATGATAAAATATTCATCAAGTAGTGGGATGCAATTAAAAGATTATTTATAGATTACTATATCCCATAATTACTTCTTAAAAAATAGATAATTAAATCTTGTTTTCTATTGTGAAAGGATGATTAATTTTTTCTTCTTATATGGAAATTTTTACAAGACTTGTGATGTAATCTTTCTGTAATATCATCCATCTAGAATATAATATTGATCATTTTGTCAGTGGGTTATAACCAAGTATCTTAAGGGTGGTTTTCATAAAGAAATTAAGTATCATTGTGGAAATTATTCAATATGATATTGTAGTGAAAATGGAGATCAAATTTACTCATCAATGTCACGATTTTGACAAGAAAAGTAAGATTTACTTCAATGAAAATTCTAAAAACCATAGAGAAGATAATATGAGATTCATGTTAAGCTAGATGTTTGGAAGGAAACATTGAGGAAAATATATTAAGGATAATATTAAATAATTTAATTGTGTAAGGGTTTTTAATTGATAAAATTATTTATAATTTGTTTGGAAGAAGTTATAAAATAATCTCAATAGAGATAATGCTTCATATAATTCACTACCCACACTCTACTATTTCAAATAAAAGGAGAATGTGAACTATGCTATCTATTTCCCAAATTTGATAGTTAATGATGACGTTAGTTCTCAAAACCCTCTTAATCTGAGTTACAAGGGGAAATATCATGTGATCACTAGTTTTTTATTAGGGGTGAAATAATTACATGTTTAATGATACACTTAGCATCCACTCTAGAATACTAAATGTCGTATTTGACTAGAGATTGACCCATTATTTCATATCCAAATAATTTTCTAAGACCATTAAGATTAACCCAACAAATTAGACGTATAATTAGTAGTAAAAATTCTTAATGGTATGATTGTATCTTATAAAGTATATGATTCAGATTTGGTTTTTGTTTCTAATAATGTACTCATTATAAATCTTATCATTCATCCTATTGTTTAATATTATGTTATCATAAGAACATATTTAATTTCTCTTCAAAATCCTTCATATATTGTCAAGTAATGGATGAAACATTTAATATTTTAAAACTAAATTATGACCATATTTCAATTTGAAGATCTGTAGGATCCTTTAATAGAGATATCATCCCTTGTATGGGTATTGATTCCATTTTAGATGGTTTGTTCATCTTATATGGTCGGGATAAACATGACATCAATGATATGCCTATTATGTGGGAATTTTTTCATTTCGTTCTCAAAGGGTTTATTATCCTTCAACAAAAATATGAATATGTATCCTCAACTGAACTCATACCTGGTGAACACCTATTTCAAATACACCGTATAGAATAGCCCTGATTTAATTACATTTATAAACAATAAAATAATTCTGAACCCTGATAAGGTATTTTTAGGCCAATTTTTCCACCTTGGGGTGCACGTGTGCTTTTTGGTAAAGATATATATTGATCTTCATAACTCTTCATTGTTTATTGGTAGGTGAACAGGATAATAACCCATAAAAAGTATCATCTACCCCATATTGATGATCTATATGATCTACAACGTAGTTCTCAATACATTTCCATGATTTGCCTTTATTCAAGATGTCATCAAATAATGGTCAATATGGTGGATATATGAAACACATCATTTCATAAAATATTTGGACCCTATGAATACATTGTAATTCCATTCATTCATTTTAATTCCATCACGATATTCACGTATTTCATGAATATATTCTTTAGATATTGTGTTTATAAGTTGGTGGTAGTATTTATAGAAGATATTAGTATCTATTAAGAGAGAAATTAATTGCATGGATATAACATGAAATTTCCGCTAAAGACCATAAGGAAAGATAAACTATGAATTTGTTTACAAAAATGTAAATTTTGGAGGCAAAACCATTATTTTATGGGTCATATAATCTCTATAGTGGGTATATTTTAAGATCCATCAGATACGAAGGCTATTGAATTATTAACCAAACCAACCAAAGTGACATTGATTCATATTTTTCAGGGTTTATCTCGATATTATCTATTTTTACAGGAGAATGTATCATTAAAATATAATCCACATAGCATGATAACTCATAAGGGATCCATGTTCATCGATACAGATGAATGTGTGGAAAATTTCAAGGATCTAAAAATAATGTTTTGCAATACATTTTTTCATATAATTCCCTATTGTGGGGAAGGTTTCTAAGCTCTGGTGATTCATCCAATAACATATTAGGCTGTCATTTTATTTCACATAACATGGTTATAACTTAGGCCTCATCATAATTGATGTATCATGAGTAAAATTAACTAACTTGACAATTATATTTAGTTGTGGAAATTTTATTATGAAGGATATAGTGGAATTATATTTACTACGAATACTTTGATATATTTATAATAATCTCAAAATATTAATGTATATATTTATATAACATATAGAAGATTGTCATATTTGATTAATGATTAGAACTAGTCAATACATTAAATCCCTAGGAAAGTTAAAATTGTGGTTGATGCTTTGAGTCGAAAGGATCATGCTAGCTTATTCTTGATGAGGATAAAAAATATAATATTCTATATTTGAAATGGATAGATTTCAAAATCCCGAATAAAGGGAATATATTATATCTTACTCAATTGAATATTCAACCATTTATCTAATGGATGATTAAAGAGGTTAAGAAGGATGGTATACAACAACAAATGGGGGTTATAAATTTTACAAATTTTGTTATTGATCATGATGGAATGATAATGTTCAAGAGCCATGCATGTCTTCAAAACATTCTGAATTCTAAGAATTATTTTATGGAGGATGCTAATTCTTCTTCGTTCTATATTCATCTCTTAATATAAATATTAATATATCTTTTAATGATTAATTATTGTGGGTTGGCATGAATGGGGATATCACATAGTTTTTACTATGGTTCTTATTAGGTCAGTTGTTTGTGGATGAGAGACAAAAGTCTAAAGGGTTGTTAAATCAATTACTCATGATATAATGAACACGTAGAAGATCATAATGTGTTTGGTTGCTAGAATCCCCAAAATTCCTAAATAGAGTAATGATATTTGGGTTATAGTCTATCACCTTACAATGTCATCACACTTCTTCAATATTAGTTAATATTTCTATCTTGATAGGATTTCATGAAAAAATATTAATGAAATCATAAGGTTTCTAGGAGTACCAAATTCAATTGAATCTGATCAAGATTTGATGATTGTATCAATTTTTTGAAGAATCCTTTAGTAATATATTGATACATAGTGGAGTTTGGGCCTTAAATATCATCCACAAATAGATCTTTAGTCTGATATTAAAATTAAAACACTAGAGGATATTTTGAGATCATGTTCTCTAGATTTTATTGGTGGGTGGATCATAACATTCCTCTCATTGAGTTTTATTACAAAATAGATTTCAGTTATGAATTTAAATGGATCCGTATAAATACTTCAGAGGAATGAACTAAAGATCACAATTCTTTTGTTTTGAAGTTAAATAAATAAATATATTAAATCATGAAATAGATAAAAAACTATCTAGAAGATTAGAGCCATTCAAGAAACACTGAATTATGGAAAACTGTCAACAGATAGTTTGTTATGATAATCATTGAAGGGATCTGACATTTTAACTTGGTGAAATGTTTTTGAACGAAATTTCTATATTGAAAAAGGAAATTATATTTTCAAAAAAGGGAAAACTAATCCCACGGTATATTTGTCCCTTTGAAATTATTTACCATACTAGTATGGTAGCCTATCTGTTGGCCCTTCCACCAAAACACTCTCATGATCATGATGTGTTATGTGTATCTCCACTATGGAATTACATAGCTGACCCTTCAGATTTACATAACATAGATGTAATATTGATAGATTAAGATATTTCATTGAGGAACAACCTATAGTGATTCTGGATCATAAAAAAATGTTAAATGAAACAAGACAACACACATTGTGATTGTTATGTTGTGAAAACACATGTTCGAGGAATAGACATAGGATCTTGAGGATTTTATGATGTATAATTACCCTCATTTTTACAATTTTTGTGATATAATATTTAGCATCAATTTCATTATAATGGGGTATAGTTTTACACCCCAACATTAGATGAAACATATTTTTATAATAATTTAAATTATTTTGATAGTTTTTTATACGCAACATTGAGTTAAACCAACCATGAAAAACTATTAATAATTTTATATTAAAAAATGTCTATTATTTCATAGAAGTTAAACCTGACATCATGAATGGGAATAACCATGTAATTATCACAACCCTAATTGCCCAACATTGTTGGTTACAATATTTAATTATCCTTAAATATAAGGTATTATATCCTCATGGACCAAATAGTTCAGTAATATAGGAATAATATTCCTATTCTAATATCACATTAAAATTGAAAACATGAAATATAATATATTATTATCTTTGAGTACGACACAATTTTTTATAATATCCCCACATATTAATCATTATACACTTCATTCTATCCTAGATAAAACAAAACATAATAATGGGCAGAGTGAAATGATTTATAATAGTAATAATACACTAAAATCTATGAATAAATATTAAATAATCAATATATAAAGGTAAATAACTGAATCAATTCTACTTTATAAATAAAATATTCATAATATTGAAGGAATAAATGTTGATCAAATAATTCCATATAAATTATCACAAGATCCTGAAAACATAATAATCGGTATTATAAGTAATCAAAAAATATAATGGAATTTTAATAAATGTATTAATAATTATGGAATTTATAATTATAGATATCAACAACATACCATCAAGGCCTTTTTCTATGACATCTAAATTATTAGTTAAGGACTCTTCCAAAACAAAATTATGTTTTCTCATGTGACCAGCTAATGCATTGAGGTTCTATAATGGTTTCCAACTATCAATTACTATGTTCTATTTAGTCCTTAAATTATAGGGGTCAAGAATAACCAATATAAACATTACTGTGGAAACATATATTTGTAATTTTTAAAATTACCATAATCATTGAAACATAATCATAAACCATGATGGTAATATGTTGAATGGTAAAAAAAATTAATTCCCTAAAAAAATTAATCATAAACCATCCATGTAAATAATTATTATTGTATAAATACCTAATATAAATAGTGTATAAAAAATAAAATAGTCATTTATTTCATTTACGAATTGAAATACATTGAAAAGATCCTTGAAATATATTGTAAAACAATTTCCTTTGCATTTTGAAAATCATCATTTAAAAAAAAGTCAAAGAAAATTTGAAAATAAATTCCATTGTAAATAACCATTTGTAACATATAAAATTGGCATTAAAACAATATGTGACCATAATGATGTGAAATTATGTTCATTCCATTCGCATCAAAAAAATTCCTTTCAAATTTTTGGGAAATGAAAAATAGTCATTTTTTTTAAAATGACATTAATATTTCCTTCAATTAATTTCATATAAATTAAAAATACATTAAAATTTATTTAAAAAATCATTTTTAAATTGTAAAAATCATTTTTGAGAACATTTCTAGAATACATAATTTATGATGAAAAGGGATCTCCGGCCAAAGAAAAAAATAATGTCAATTTATCTAGAAGACATTTTCTCAATCATTTTAAGTACTAATGAGTATATAATTGGTCCTAATTATAAAAATTTATAATGAATAAAAAATTTGAGAATATATATTCATTTTAAAATGGAGATATCTAATAATTTTATCCTGAGAGATGTAGACAAAAAAATCTTGAATAATGATGAGATTCTAAAAAAAACCTCACCACATCGGTACCATCTAAATTGTATGCCCCATAAATGAAATGATATAAAATGAATCATTAAATACCTTGATGAAAAATATATTAAATTTATAATTTATAAAAGAGGCCTTATATAAGCAAATTAATGAAATAAGATGTGAAAATAGAACATGTCTCAGAAAAGTAAAAGTGAGACCAGAAACCCTTACCTCAGGTCTAATATCCTTGATATGTGTATTTACCTATAATATAATGGTATTAATAATGATCCAAATTTATAAAAATTTTATACTCATATTTATAATATCAAACATGATGCTATTTTAACATTTTACCACCAGTTTGTTAATAAAATTTGATTTTATAGATTTTTTGAGTGTTAGTTAACATGATTTCTCATGCATGGTTTGTTATGAGAGTTAAAATTCCTATTCATTGGATATATATACATATATATCATATCCATAATTTTAATATTTTTTTAAATAACAAATTTACCATATAGGTGCATTTTTATTACAATTTATGAGATTTTGACCTAAAAAATACATCACATCACTCTATGGAGAGGGTAGGTCATATGTACACACGAGGGACAATATAATTCCCTTAACAAGAGAAAGGTATTATAATTGGGGTGATATATTTATTTTAAATTACAAATATAATATCATAGTTAACATATATATTTTCATTATTTTTAACCATATTACATTCCAATTAATTCATATTTGAAAAATGAATCACATCAGTTTGTGAGGATGTAAATATCCATAACCATGAGCAATGTTATCTTACATGAAACAGAATGGTATAAAAAATAGATTTGTGATATTAAAAGTTTAAAAAATAATGATATAATAAATATCACATACATTTTTTAAATCCTTCATTATATCCATCATTATAATGTGGTGACTAAAAGTGAACTACATCAGTTTCTGAGGCAGTAGTCCACCGTACACATGATCGATGATTTCTTTTCCCATTTGATGGAAGAGGAGATGGATATAGATAATTATATTAATATAAGAAAATAATATTATATATAATATAACATGGTTATAATATCATCATTTTTAAATAATAATTTATGGATTTTTCAGAATATATAATATAACACCCTCAGTTTGGGATGTCACCACTTATTTGGAAAACATGTTTTTTGCACTAAAATCATTAATAGGATTCCATTATAGAAAAAATAAGACATATAGGATGATATTATGTAATCAAGAATTTGATTTATTCCATTATTTTATGAACCAATAGGTTTGTAATTTGTGAATAGAATATGAGAGAGGGAGTCCTTTTATAAGGGTGGTGAGTGGAACCCTTGTAAATTTTTAAAAGAAAAAAGTGTACATGCAACTGAACATGATCAACCTATTTTAAAAATCTTAGAGTGTTATATTATACCCCTCATAACGAAATTTTTTCCTCACAATTTAATCATGATATGAAGAATAAAGGGTCTATGTTTTTGTGATACACAAATTTAAATACCACATCATGAGACGGGTTAATAAAAAATACCCTCGATAATATGTAAATGGATGTTTTTTGTTCATCTATAATAAAACATACTAGGTTTTAAAATAGGATATAATAGGTGGAAATGGAATATATTGACATGAAAGAAAATAATAATGCCTAAGACTAATAGATATTGTTATAGATCATTAATCAGAAGAAATTTTATGATAAAGATAAATTTAAAAACCATAAATATATAAATTTATCAAGGAAATTAAGGTTATAGGATACCGTTTTCATTTTAATAACCTTTTCTTAAATTTGAGTGACTAATTTATAATCGTGACAAAGAACATAAAGAAATATACTTACTTGATATCTTTTTATTTCACTAGAGAAATATAAGATTTTGGTTATAATTTAAAATTTTAAACATTATTTCATACTAAAGGAAGAGAATATCTAAGATGGATATTTTATTCCTAAATCTCTACAATTAAATTTTAATCGATCATAATATCTATAAAATATTTACAAGTAATTTCGTATCCATTAATCTACAAACCAAAATCCTAACACATAATTCTTAACGAAAAAAATTCCATAAGTATTTATCCATATATTTTTTTATGTAAATACAATATCTTATGAACGAAAACATCAAATAGGCTCTTGGTAGGTGCTTCTCCTTTATCACCCTTCGGTTGTGAGTTCAAGCCCAATAAACTTTCTAGATATGATGGGTTGTCACCTAACATGTGGTATTCAATTTTTATAAACCCATATTATTATAATTCTTATAATGTTACCAAATTGTAAAAACATATAATTTGTTCAACATGAATGATTATATAATTATTAAAGACTTAAATTACCTTCATCAAAACCCACAATATCATTTTTATCTCATTATCAGGAAAACATTTAGTGTTATACTCCCCCAATAATGTGTTTCCCAATAATTTAAACATTCCACTGAATCACTTTTCTTGGTTGTTGGTACCATTTAATATACGCTCTAAAATAGATAATGAAATACTGCTACATTACAATCCTTATACATTTTTTATTTCTTATAATGAAAAATTCATTGACTAAAATACTCGCATAAACTAGTTCTTAAATCCAAACATATGAACATTATCTATTCAATATCTTTTGTAATAATATTAATTTCATGTTCTTAACCCCTTATCCCCTTTTGAGTTATATTCTTTTGATTCTTGTGGAATTCATTTATATATTTCCCATATTCTTATTGTTGAATCATTTAACATTATTAATTTTTATCAGAACATTGAAATTACATGATTTTTTTCCTTTCTTTCAACACTTATATCAAACTATCATTCCCTTCTAGATATTACTAGGTTGTTTCATTCAAAAATTGATACATTTTGGAAAATCCTTCATTCCCTTTATCCGAGTAACCATTTTTAATTGGCCTCCCTACTCTTCCCTTTCTTCCCATCAATGTCATGAGTCATGAAAAATAATTTAACTTTTGTGATTTTACATGATTCTATATCCTCATATAATGAAAATGTTATAAAGAAGAGTTTCCTAGAAAATATGGTCTTAAGATCATCAAAGAAACAAACGTTCATACTATATTGATAGTGTGTCCTTATAAGTATCCCATTAATTCCATTGGGTGTTATGTATAAAAAATGGAATACACCGTATTATATCCTAACATTATGAAACAAAATGTCTAATAGAAAAACTAGTAATGAACTTAAATTGAAACATTTATCCTCATCTAATCTCATAATCATAATCATGGTTTTCTTGGGGTTGTATAAATTTTCATACCATTCATAATGGGTTTTAAATAAAATATAAATCACCTTTACAAGCCTTGGGATGGTCAAACCAGTTGTAAAATTAGGCCTGTTTTCATGCAGTTGGTGTAGATCAGGTCGATCCCAATTCAACCTTTTCAAAGTCATTACCCCTTGGTACATCTATTCCAAAACCACATCCACTAATAGTATAGATTCAAGGATGTATTTTATAGGAAAAATAAAAAATATAATCATTAAAAAACATTAGGATTTCCATCTATGCATATCCAAAAATTATATAATGAGGTTTTGGTCCCCAATATTTGTGTTCCTAAATGTATTTTTCAAGGTTTCTACTAAACATTGTATGATACCAACTACACAGTCCATGACACTAGTAGCTTGGTGTCATTGTATAAAATATTACATTTTCATACGGTATATGGAATAACATAAAATTGGATAATATTGTTTATAAGTCTTCTTAAACTAGATACATACTTTAAATTCTTACTACAATTTAAAACATTAAATAATACATATTATTATCTTTTAGTATACCACTCATTACTTTAGAATATAATTAAATATTAATAATAATACCCTTCCTGGTATTATGGGTAAAATAAATCATATGAATGGGGTGATATCAGATGTTCCTTAAGTGTAAGTGTATAGAGGAATCTATGAATAAATAAATAATAATCAATATAGAAAAGTTAATTATTGACACACATTTCATTTAATCATTAACATTTCCATAGTATGGAAGTAAAAAATGATGACCAAATAATATCATATAATTAATCACATGAGATTGAATACTTAAGAAATGATATTATAACACCCTTTGATTTTAGGGTATCTATATTCTTAAAAAAATTAAATTTATTTCATAGCTTATATTGCTAGAAACACCGAGCATAAATGAACCATGTATTCTATAAAATAATAAAAAGACTATAGGAATATTTATGTGACCATTAGAAATAGTAAATTAGAAATCAGAATAATTACCTCACCTATTAATGTATATATAAAATGTAGTAATATCATAAATAAAAATATGATATATTTTATAATGGAATAAGTAAATAAATGTTTATAAAATGTTAAATTAAGCATCGGTATTTTTGTAAAATGTAAATGTTTATTAAAAATTCATTATTAATATAATTATTCAATAGAAATTTTATTTTTTGATAATATATATTATTAAATTAATATTTTTTTCCAGTATTTATAATATATTTTTATGAGACCTTAATTAATTTTTTGATGTTTCATAAAATCAATTATAATTTTGAAATCCATATTTTATGAATAAATTATTAACTTAATTAGGAATTAAATTTCACAAATTTAGAAACTTGTTTTAATAAAAGGGGTTAAATTTCTTAAATATACACATATAAATTTTTTATGGAGACTTTTTTATAATTTTGTTTTGATTTTCTTGAAATAGTTTATTTATTGGTGATTTGTGAAATTCGGTAATTTATGTTATTTAAAATTTTAACCCAAATATCTAATTATATTGTACAAGTATGATGTAGGAAACCATTAGTTTGAACTAAAATGCACTATTTACTATACTCAATCACTATAATCATCACTACTGACAGGATTGAGCCAAAATAATAAATAAAAGAATAAATTAATAAAAAAAACCCCCTCTCCTCCTACTATAAATACCAGCGCTCACCACCCCTTCCCCTCAAATGCTATAAGAATTTAACCTTGACTGAAATATTTTCAGATTCATTTCCATGACACTTACCTACATCCAATAGCTATAAGTCTTATTAAAGGACAAAATACAATTTTCTTAAAGAGGTTCCCAAGAAGAAGATATTCATGATGCAAAATAATCCTACTTTTTTTTAATTTCATTTCCATTATTATAATATACTCAACCAACATTTCCAAAAATAAATTGTTACTATTTTAAAATATATATTATTTAATCTAATTATGCTAATGGAATATCCATCATAAAATATCTTTTATTTTTTATTTATTCTAAAAATGAAAACCACATATACGATGTTTCGATTCACCACAGTCATGGATGATGAGGTATCATTTTTCATTACCACCTTCAAGGATTATCATAAAACCATTTCTATGGTTAAAATTGATAAAAATATTTGTATTAAATCATAATTAATGTTATGTATAAATAATATAAACATAGTATTAATAAAATGATACAAGATTGTGATTGTCATAAAACACACCAAAATAAATTAAACAATTATGATGAACATTTTATCTAATGAATCATAATCATACCGTATAACCAATTGATATACGAAACAATTTAAACATATGAAAGTTCATAAATTAAAAATAATTTCACTTTAATATTTTTCCACCATTTTATAAGAACTCCCATAATTATACATAAGGGAATCGACCATAAAACAATAAGACAAATGCTCCCCGAACAATGAAATTAAACATTTCAACTCATCAGAATTGTCATAAAATAACATAATAAAATCATAATAAATAATATATAAGATTAATAGGTTCTTAATTAAGAAATTAATGTATCTAATTTTATTATCTAGATTATTTATTATATGTGAAGAACACTTTCATACATAAGGTAAGGGGTTTCTCATCCCACTTTTATTTCCCTGAGATATGAATTAATAACAACATTTTTATCATGTGTGGTTTTTTATACTACCCTTAAAATATATCATATCATCAATGTCTTTATCATTTTGTTTTTATGTTTTATTTAATTACCATTAATTAATTGGTCCATACGATTCGATGGATTACAAAATGGTAGGATATTTCTTAACTCAATTTTCATTCATTGGGTCAAACATCGATTTTGCTGATTACGTATGGATAAAGTTATGTGATAACTTAATTTTGACTTAATTATGTTATATTTAAAAAATATGTTGTGTCCTTATAGTGAATTCACATAATCTAATCATTTTATTAATGTTATGATCCTGATAACGGACTTTGTCCTAATTTTTTAATTAAATCATATATTTTATGTTTTTCACCTATTTTATTTTATATATTATATATAATACCCATTTTTATTATGATCATCATTAATTTAATATATCATTAAATATCAATTTTTCTTATATTATTGATATTATTATTTCTTAAGTTCCATACCAATCTATCAAATGGTGTTTACTGGGAAAATTATTTTATTAACCTCAGAAATATGGTTACATCCTTATATTTTACCGAATATGGATATTTTTTATAATACATGTTGATTCGGGAATTAAATTGATCATTATAATATTTGATTAATGTGTTGTACAAGTAGAAATGGGTGCGTCCTAATTATAGAAAGCCTCTCGATGCATCGATAGTCTCATGAGATGAGAAAGGTATCCAAATGTAATGGGGTTTTACCCATAACGATTAAACCTTCTTATGAGGTGTATTAATGATAAAAGCACCATTATTCCTAAGATCATGGCATCCAAAAAATTGAGCATTTACTTCATAACAATTTGAGTCATTATTTTTTATGATATTTTAAATATTATAATATTAGTGCATTTAGACGGTCCACAAGTTATTGATCAAATGGAATTGTTTTCTAATCATTTACATTTTTCATAATGATTATGCCTTACCCACTCATGATTGAAAAGTTGATGATAAAATAGCATGTGTTTCCATTATAATATAACTTCACATATGCATTAGGTTTAATTTTTTTATTTAATCATGAATGATTCCATTATAGTTAACCCTTATAGAGATTTTTAGCTCTCCCATTTATTTGTTGTCTTTTCCACGATAGTGAAGATGAAATGAATAAATCAGTTTGAGTTTGAAATTACATTCCATTGTTATGTTTTCTATTTGATTATTAATGTAATAAGGGTACCATATAGTTATCTAGTTCTTCAAGACTACTAATATGATTTTTCCTTTGGGATTGGAATCTTATATTTATTCCAATGTAACAAAGTAAGGATATTTCTTCTGGATTCTACGGTATATGTATTAACAGTTGGTACGAGAAAAGAATTAGTAAAAACATTGGGAATTAGATTTTAAAATAAACATAACCAATTTGATAACTATAATAGCTCCTTATAATGATAAAAAAACTTTTATGATTAAAATAATTTTTATTATAAGGTTAAATACTAATGATGATTATGGGATAAATCAATGTGGTCCATTATTTAGTGATGGTTTGTAATTGAAGGAAGGGAATCAATACCTATAGATAATATATCTATTCTCAAATGATAAAGTGAAGATACATAGTGTTGGATCTTAGAATATCATGTCCATATTACGATGGAATTCTCTGGTTATGAAAAATAACCATACTACACCTTTGTTGGATCATTCCATGTTGTAGAATCCCCCATATTTTAGGTGAATTACTAATCTTGTGGTAGCTGAGAAATGGATCATGTCCCATGAAATGATATTTATTTCATAGGTATATGATGAATGTGAAAAGGTAGTACAATCGTTATATTTCCTTAAATGTGATATTGACCAATGAGTGGTCTTTGATCCATAATAATAAGGAGGAAGATAAAATAAAAAACATGGAATAGATAACTATAAAAGAAAATTTCATTTAAAAATATATCCCCTATGAGAATAAATCTAAAATTGAGAGAAAATTCCTTAGTATATTGAAAAAAGATGATGTGATTTGTACAGTATGAGGATACCTTCACAAGCCTAGCCTAGTATGCTACAAATTGAATATATGATTCCGAAATCATGATTGGTAATTTCTTTAAAGATATTAAGCCACATATTTTAAGGTTAGAGGATTCAAAAAAAATACATCATATGATGAAATTGTAAAATGTTCTATCAAAATAGACATTGAATTTTCTATATAATATGTATTCAAAGGAAAAAATTGAATAAGATGTCATCTGAAAACCATGAGAAAGGTAATTCGCCAATGAAGTATAAGGTAATGGACCATTATCAACATTCTGAAATATGTGGCAAGAAACATCCAGTAATATGTTGGAAGGGAACAAGAATGTGTTTCAATTGTAGAGAAAAGGTTCATTTGTCTCATGAGTACAAGTGAAAAAATAAATTAATGATATCCAATGCTTCTAATGTAATGAAATTTTTCATTATTCAGACCTATGACCCATGATTCGTGGGCATGCACCACAGAGTAGGTAACGGTGAGATGGATATGATTATGTGGTCACTATAATAGAGTTATAAGCACCCAATATTATGGTATTAGGTTAATTAATCATATAATCAATTTTCACCAAAGATTTATTTTTTTATATCATTGAAACCATTTATATCTACCTAGTTTGTAAACAAAATTATACATTTACCTATTAATTTAATAAGGGTGTTGTCGGTAAAAACTTCTAAGGGAAGTCTCATTAAAAAAATTACATGTTCGGAAGTCACCATTATGAAATATAAAATTGTTTTTTTCTTGAACATATCATCTTATCTATGTTCTACTTCTATATAATCCTTAGTATGAAATGTCATCCAAAATATATTTCGTTATTTATTACAAAATCTGGAATTTATAATTTGTGAGGAAGGTATAGAATTATTCATCTTTATAAAAGAAACTTTATCATTTGACTCTTATCTACATCCACCCCCACAGCCGTACTGAATGAAATTAATTTGGAGGAAGAGAAAAGAATATCTATGGATGATGAAGGTAATCATAAAATTTAGGATTTCCCTTTTGTACAAGAATACAATGATGTCTTCCATTGGGAACTACATGGAAACCCCTAAGTGCATGATGTAGAGTTTTACAATAATTTTTTCTTTAATGAAAACTGATATAAAAGGCTCCCTAAAGAATGGACACCATGAAATTAGTTGGGCTGATGAAAAAAATAGAGGATTTGAGTAATAATGGATTTATTCTCCCCTGTGTTTATACATGGGGAGTCCATGTTATATTTGTTATGGTGAAATATTGATTCAAGAGGTTGTGCATTGATAAAAGAAAGATCTATGAAATTAAGATAAATAATAATTCATCAACTAACTCACATTGATGATTTATTTGATCATATTCATGAAAGACAACATTTTTTAATGTTTGAACAACATATTGGATATCATAAATTATGAGTAATGATGGAATAAATTTGGACTATATATTTTCACATGAGGTATGAAAATTTTAAATTTAATGTAACACTATTTAAATTGACTATTTTACCATTGGTTTTTATGGATCAAATGAACGTAATATTTAGTCAATATCATGATGGTTTTGTCATGTTATGCATTGAAAATATTTTGGTATATTTAAAAACCCAAGAAGACCTTGAGAATCACTTGAGAATAATTCTTGGGATTCTCATGATGAAATAGTTATATGTTCAATTTAATAAGTTGGAATTTTGGCATCAGTAACTTTATCTTCTTCACCATAATGTCTCTAAGGGTTGAATCTCAGTTGATCTAGGAAAGATAAATTCATTACATGAATGGCCTACACAAATGAACAATACAGAAGAACATAGTTTTTTTGGCTTAGAATGATACTATCAAATTTTAATAAATAAATTTTCTGTATATTATAACATTTAAACCAAGAGAAAACATAAATAGTTTGTTTTTGTTTGGAAAAATGAAGTCTTGGAATATTTCAAATAACTGAAGACAATATTATTCAATGCACTGATTTTGACTCAACCATTATAAAATGATGGGTTTATGATATACAATGATATATCGATGAAAGGATTGGGTTGTGTCCTTAAGAAAAATTGAAACTTTATTTCATATTAAAAAATGCAGTTCAAAATTCATGAACAATATTATCCAAATCATGATCTTTAGATAGTATGCATAATATTTTCTATGAAGATATGGTTACAAAATCTCTATGTTGAATGATATCATATATATAGAGATCACAAGATTTTCAAATATATATTCACTCATAAATAACTCAACATGAGGAAAATACATCAGATAGAGTTCCTCAATGATTATTATTTTCTAATACACTACCTCCCAGGAAAAGAAAATAATGTTCTTGATGAATTGAGTAAGAAATATCATGGAGTTCTCACTAGGATAATGTTTGATCGAGATCGAATGCCCACAGATTTAGTAATTATGGATGTCACAATCTATCCTGGGTAACCTAGTAAACCGATAACATATCCATCACGGACATGGCCCTATGGTATTTCTTGATCCCTATACGGTGGAAACCAGAACCTGGCATCCTAGAAAACAAAATCTGGAATGAATTCTCTACTAACAATTTGGAAAAAAATATAATAGATCACCATTAATACAAGAGAAACTCTTCTAGGAGATGGGTACCCAAATTCTAATAGTTTCAAACAACTGAATGTTCTACAACAATGTACTAGAAAACCAAAAAAACATCCCATGTACCAACAGATACAACACTCTAATCACGTGGATTAATAGCTAGAAAAAACTACATTTGATGATTTACACCTTCTCAAACCTAGAATGATATAATCTAAATATATAAAATACACTGGTAGGGTGTGAGCTAAAATACCAATTTGGTCTCTATAAGGATTCCATAACAGGATTCCAATATAAAATTAACTATATAGAGTGCATTGAAATTTCAAATAAATACATTTGGAATTTTAAGATAATATCTTAACAAAACACGCTTTATATTTCAAATTATGGAAATAAAATTCAAATTATGGAAATAATTTTTATAAAATGTGACTTTACAAAAATGGATTGGATAAAAACTTTTATTTAAAATAGTTTATACAATTTAAAAAGGCATGGAAAATAGTTTTCATCATTGGAATAAATTTATATCATATATATAATCATGCGAGAAACATGATCATCTTCTAAGAGGTATGATAGTTACAGTATATGGGATCTTCACACCCTCATGTGATAAACATCAATTTGTACAATGTCCCTTGGTACTAGAAATAAATCACTCATACATTTCCCATTTGGGAAGTAAGATGTGTTAACCATTATATTGTATGATTTGTAAAGCATCAATATATTTCTAGGTAAATTTCAACCTATCATGTTTTTCCTAGTAACTCAATAACAACGTAGTCTTGCATGTGCTCTAGTATAATTTAGTGATGTACAATTTATTTTTAGAAACCTTATAATACAGTAAAATCCAATTCACATATTTCAAAAAGTGCTAATTTACTTTTAAAATGAAAAATAGTTTTTTAATAAAGAACATTCCATTTCCAAGATAAACCCTGGAGTTTTCTATAAAAGCCATTATTAAGACATTTTTCAAAAATATGAATTTAAGTAACTTAAAAATTCAATTTCTAAATTAAATTAATTAATTCAATTTTAAAAATTTCAATCAATTTAACAACGGAACCCCATCTCAATGGAATTAGGGTTTTCACAATTTCCCCATCAGACCCATTCCATAATTTAAATTACGCATTTTATTTTTCACCAATTTCCACGATCACAGAACAATTTAATAGAATTTGGGGTTTCCCCGATTTCCTGAGAAGACCCCATTTTAATAACCCAATTCAATATATTTGTGTTTTTTTACAAAGAAAAATATTGAAATCATTATAATTGAGAAATGATATTTGATTTAAATAAAAAAACATAAATTAAATAAATAAATTTTAGGTTAATAAAAATTGGGTATTGGGATGGTACCACCTAACTCGGGATCATGGGATCTTGATTCACTAAACCCTTGTCAAGAATCATCAATGAAGAATGATGAACACAGAATATGGTAATAAATGATCAAACCTATTTTTAATATCCAAAAATATAGGTTATTAGATAAAAAAATAAAACATGGGGATCCATGGAACCCTAGGGATGAGAAGAGAGATAATGGGGGATAAGAACGGGGTGAGGAAACTAACTAGGAAGAGATCAAAAGGAATTCATCAAGATTTGATCCACATTAATGGTGGTGTAGAGGGGAATACCACTTCTTAGATGCTCTCAATGATGAAAAACATATGGCGTTGTTTTAGGCCCATCTGGATCATAAAGTGAGGGCTTCAATTTTTAAAAATTAGATATTCATGTTAATTAAATCACATGAATAGTTAGCAGGGTAGATATGAATGGTTAGAATATATGGTGTTGTATAGCCTTGAATCCATTTAAATGGGCTACATAGTTCCTCCTAAGAAGGTTCATTATTTGAAAAAAACCATGCAAAAATCGTACATAACTCCACTGGCTTGGTATGCATGGTTTGACATAAAATGGTGATCATTTTGGTTAAACCGTGCAGCAACTATGCACTATCCCTGAATTTCTAAAACTCTTAAAAATTTCAACCTAAAATAACCCCAACCAAAACCTAACCAATGAATGGTTGAAAGGGGTAAACAATACCAGAAAATTGTTATAGCATGATACAAACACCCCCGATATAAACATTCTATCCCCATCAAATGTACTCAGTAGATTTCAACACAAAAAGGTGAGGCAATTGATGTCCCATTATTTCCTTCCTCTCCCACATCTAATTATTATCAGAACCAGGATACCATAGAACTTGAACTAGAGTCATATCACTCTCGTGATGTAAATTGGATTCAAAATTAATTATCCTAACTATCAGTTTAGTCATAGTTAAATTTGGTTCATTATCTAAATCGTGCCAGCTCAGAACATGATATGGATCAGATAGATACATTCTAAGATGATAGACATTGAAACTTTTATATATCGATGTCTTCTATGGTGTAATTGATTAATGGGAATAAAAAATTCCCATTTTTTCAATAACATATATAGGTTCCACAAAATGTGGATTAATATTCCCTTTTCTCCTAAGATGTTGATGACCCAAACACGGTGAAAATTTATAGAACAACTAGTTTCCAACTGAAAACATAAATAATTTACAATGATGATTAGCATAATACATATATTGGATATGTTCTAGTAACAGTCTATTAAAAAATAGCTAAATCTTTATTGTCATCTCTTTAACCAATATTGGTCTAACCAAGGAACATTAACCAATCTCTGACCAACACAACATATCTATGAATGGCCAACCATAAAAGGCCTAAAATGATCCATTGTAATTGTATAATAGTAAATATGGTTATATTCACACTCAAATAGTCCTAAATGGTCATCCCATGACCCGCCACTGTCATGAGAACAAGCGCGGGTCATATTATCTTGAATATTTATTGCTATTTCAGTCTGGTCATTTGACTGTGGATGTTATTTCATACTCAAATGGTCGTGATTCCTTAGTTATTCCTGATGGCCTCTCCAAAAATTAGAAGTGATCAGTGGATCCCAATAAAATACTATATCAGATGGTACTCGATGAAAATGAACTATATCTTTCACATATAGATTTTCCAACTCTTCAACATTGGTTACATCATGAATGGGTATATAGTGAGCATATTTAGTTAGTGGATGAATAACAAACCATATCTTATTCTTATTATATAGGTACATGTCAACCCATTTACAAGGTCCATATAGACCTCATTCCGTTTCCAATTAGGGACTTTCTGTTTTTGATGCAAAGATGATTTTTTTTTGCTGATACTTGACCTTTTGCCATGTATAACTATGAGATAAAAGTCATCTATGTTCCATCACATACCTGGCCACTTGAAATGATGTCACATTTCATAGAACCTCTTCATGGTCCCTAGGTGTAGAACATAATAAGAATTAATTAAATATACCATGACCTATTTTCTTACCTCTAATGGAACAACAAAGCAATTCATATATAATATAGTTCCATCCATGGAGAACTGCCACTCAGTAATTGCCACCCCACCATAAATAGAGTCACTAATTCTAATGAAGTCAATTTCATCATATTTCTCCCAAATAATCTTTTCAAGATGATTGAATGTAAACTGAAAACTGGCCAAAGAAACCTACTCCTCTGATTCTTGGACACCAATAAGAAACAACGCAATAGAAACCATCAATTTCTAATCTTTCAATTATTCTTTTACAGTGAGGGATTAAAGTTTCCTACATGATGAATCTGTAATCAAATTACACTTCCCCAAATAATATGAAATGTCGAGGTAAAAATATTGAATTTATTCCACCAACCACATCTAGAATATATTCAAACCACATTAGGAGAATGTGTAACTAATATGATGCGGTCTGAAATATGTTAATCCTTTCTCCATAAAGGTAATGTCATCAACTCTTAAGAACGTTCATCATAGATGCAAGTTCAGGGTCATGTGTCAAAAAATTCTTCTCATGTGTCCTGAATTGATGATATTAATAATAAAAAACATGACCACCTTGGATAAGGATGCATACCAAACGTAAACTCGATATATCAAAGAATACCACATAGCCCAACCCAGACATTGGAAGAGTCAACACTGGTGTAGTAGTCAAAAGATGTTTTGTATCAATAAAAGAACTCTGAAATTTTTCATCCTAATAAAACATTACTCCCTTCAGAGTTAGATAAGTCATTGAGAATACATCATTGATACGTTCTTAAAAAACTACCAATACCACAACCAATAGGCTCTGATTCTCAAAAACAAAATCATGGTTTGTCAAATTTCATAACATCATTCAACTTTTATAGAAATCACTAAAATACCATGTTTCTACACCTTGTGTCCCAATGAAATCACTTCCCAAATCTAAAAAAATACATTTTGAAATATTGACATAATTTATTTTATTTCTTAGAATTTTTATAACTATTCTCAAATGTGGAACATGTTCCTCCCTAAACATATTTTAAAAAAGTATGTCATCCACATGTACTACCTTGAAGATATAAAAATACTCCTGAAATATCATGTCCATTAATGAAATAAAGACTAAATAATCATTTCTTATACCGAAGGGAATAACAATGTTCTTATAATGGTTGTACGTACTACAAAATTTGGTTTTTTGAATGTCCATCTCTTTTTTCCTAAACTGATAGTAACATGATAAAAGGTAAATATTTGAGAACCATTTTACCCTTTTAACTAATTAGAGAGATTATTAGTATGTGGAAACAAAAACTTGTTAATTAACATCACTTGACAGAGCAGTCGGTAATCAACACATATGTGTTGTGAACCATAAACATTCATAGAAAAGATAACTGAAACCACCCAATGTGACATACTCAAGCGTATAAATATTTCTACAGAAGATTATCCCACTGAGTCTTCAACTCTTTCAGTTCATCTGATTCCATGTAGTGATAACGAATGAAAACTGGTTGACAACCATGCACTAAATTAAAAGAAAACTCTAGTTCTCTTACTGGTAGAAAACAAGAGAAGGAAAAAAGGAAAATCATTTAGAAACTCGATGAAAATTGTAGGGAGATCACCGATCAATGATTTTCACTCTAGATCAAAAGAAAACATAGATATCAATATCCCCAAATATATATAAGAATGTCACGAACCGCCTTCACTAGAAGGAGGGAAGGGTCAGCAGGTTTCCAAGCCCTTCCTACTTTAAGTTGAAGGAGAGATAATGACCCCCGAAACCCACCTTCTATAGGTCCCGGAGTGGCAACTAGCACCAAGGGTATGGAAATTACACACAAGTGGAAGGCATTACCATTTTTATTTTATAGGATCGGGAGAGAAGACGATGAAACCCAACAACACCAAGAGTAAAATAAAAGTAAAGAAAAAAGTAAACCATTCCCACATGAATCTTCCAAAAGTAAAAGCCACAGGGCCCAAAAGTGACTACATGGGTTAGTACCAAAGAAAGAAAACAGCAACTACGACTGCCCCAAAGATCCAAGCTAGTACGGTCCTGTGTGATCCCCGAAGTCCTCCTGGAAACCTAAAAGCAGTTTTATATACATAGGGTGATCATACAAGTACACTCAGTAGGGAAAACCAAAGACTCTTGTGCACAAGTGGGGGAATGTACTAAAGTCCCGTGAGAAGCATACGACCATTACTATGAAGGAGTTCACCCATCCCACTCACCGGCTACACTCACCAAGTAACGCAAACCATGTAATATATATAATAGCACATCGATGTTTGGGTACCCCGAGCCACTTTACCACTAGTTATTGAGACATCCTACACATCAAACCAATCCCACCATTCTCACAGCAGTCCCACTACCCCACCCGCCCGCACACACCTGGGCCACAACCGCACGCAGTCCCACTGCCGAATCCCACCTACAAACACCTGGGCCACAACTGTCACACGTAAACACGCCTGCAAACACCTAGGCCAGAAAAACCACCACCACGCATGAAGACACATGGGCTAGAAGATCCACTTCCACGCCCGAAGACACCTGGGACTCATCCCGAAGATACTTGGGAATCCACATGCCCACACACACCTAGGCCATAACCACCACACTACCCCGCCCGAAGATTCTTAAGCTAAAAATGGACCTCAGGCCATCACAGCCTGCCCGACGGTACTTGGGATATCCAGGAAAGGGATAAGAAAGGGAGCTAATAACCCACCACTAAGAATAGTGTTTGGAAAAACACCCTCCCCCATGAAATGGGGGTGTTCGGCACTAAGTGATCAACATGGGTGGGGTGAAAATAAGAAACACATAACTACAAATATATACATAGGTAACAAGAACTCACCAAATGTTAGGTTTTCCTTCAGACAGCCTACAGATCACAACAGCACAGCCTACAGATCACAACAACACTCAAGTCTGAGTCACAAATCTCGCCAACAAAACTCGTGTGTCCCATTCTTAATTTCATGTTCAGTAATAATGTTCAAATAATTTCATGCACCTACTTGGGAAAATAACACCACAAGCATAACCAAGGAAAGAATCCAGCCAAACGTCAATTTAAACATTCACACCCGGTTCTCTTGTAATGTTACAACAACAAGGGGATAAGTGAGAGCCCTCGAAGTACTAGAACCAAAGAAACCCTCGAGACACTACCATGTGTCCCCCAAAATGGTTTATCATCAACAGAGGATCCCACCCCAATTCATGATATAGACAAGGTAACCACCCTGTCTTAAAACTCACAACCACTAAATCCATATTAATAGGGGATCCCATCCCCTCCCATATCTCCAGTAATCGACCCATAAAAGAAAACAACCAAACCACTACCACCAAAACAAAGCAGGTCCATGCCGGTATTTTTAGATTTATAATATTTAACACACTCCATGATTTCAATTTCGTGTGCTTTAACCGGGGGTTATCACAGAAGGGTTGATCCTGGTGCTTTCAATCCATTTAGCCAGGTGTACGTGATTAACCAATTTCCCATTTTACAGCAGGAGTTCACAACCACAATGAAGTCATTTCAAACATCCCCAGGGGTTCATTAGTGCAAAGAGAAAGACCACCAACGATAATGATTTTTAGTAGGCGTAAGCCCACACAATTCAGAAAGATGATCATAACATAAAATAGCATCAACGATCACATCCCCCCATCTTTCTTCATATAATCAGTTCATTATCTTTATTTAGGTCTGGTTTAACCAATTCTACATAACCAAAATCACGCCCACCCCACATGATACAGAAAAGCGAGAGACAAACTTGTTGATCAACGATCGATGCTAAGGCCAGGGGCAGAACTTCACGGATAACATTGCGTCTTGTCTGAACAAAATTTACTCATAGCACAGGGTGATTGAGAAAAGAAGAAACGACGACTAACCCTTAGTTTATAAGAGCCGCGGATGGTTGAGATAAGAATTCCAAACTATGTAAGGAGCGGGGGTCATGGGTTGACCACGCGGCCCCACACATTATTAAAGGGGTCAGTGGTTTAAACTAACGCACAAACTAGGTTAATTTATTAAATATTTAATTATAACATTTATGGGTGATACCGGTCTTTAAAACAAGCTTAAAGGGGGTCAAAGAAGGGTTTAAAACTCAATTTGCGCACGTCACTAGAAAAACCCCGATCGGTTGTGCCAATCGGTCACGCCGATCGGTCGTGCCGATCGGTCTCACCAATCCGTCCTGCCGATCGGTCTCGATCGCACCGAGACGCTACCCCTTTAAGATCCAGATTTTTTTGGCAAAGGAAAGGACCAATAGAGTCTGGGTCATCACATCAGGTACCTATCAAACTATTCTCTCCCTTGAAAATTTAAACAACCCAGAAGGAGAGAGCGGGTCTGAACAACCACCTCGAAAGATACCTCTCCAGAGTGAACCTCATTGTTATCTAAGAACACTTTCATGTCACGAACCAAGAAACATATCATCTGAAACTGCCCAGGCATGTGGGGGTTGGGAAGTATTCTTCCCCATGTCAAGATATTATCTGTTTTGGGCAGTATTGACTCACCCGCACAGGTTTAATCCCATCCACCATAATGCGTTGTGAATAGGGGTCGGGTTCTCTCCTCCCTCATAGCCATGACATTTCACACACATTCAGAGGAAAAAACTAGCATTTCATAGCCAACAAGGTAAAACGTCCTACCACAACAGCTATAACAACAGAACAAAACTCAAAATAACTCTGGGTACTACAAACGCATCTATGCTTCCCTCTCCCATGTACTCTCCTCAAGCCTACTATGTCTCCACAACACACGAACCAATGGAATGGTTCACCCACGAAGCACCTTTTTCTTTGCGATCCTCGATCATCATGGGTCTCTCTACAAAAGTCACGTCGTCCTCGATGTCCAGCTCTCTCCATCCGAGGAAATTTGAATTGTCGTGCAGATACCGATGGATCTGGGACATGTGGAGTACATCATTTATCCTCAGTAGTGGCGGTGATAACGCTAGCTGATTGGCCACTTCTCCGACCCTCTGTAACACTTCAAAGGGCCCGATGAACCTAGGAGAAAGTTTACTCCCCTTGCTGAAACTCTGTTGTCCGCGATGAGGGGAGACCCTTAAGAACACGTGGTCTCCAACCTCAAATTCCAAGGTCCTCCTCCTTCACTCTCAGCTGGTGGTACCAAGACCGCAGGTCGATCTTCAAGAACCATCCTACCCCTTTCAGCTAGTCGAAAAGATCGTCTATCCTCAGAAGAGGGTAGAGATTCTTGATCGTCACCTGATTCAGCCTCCTGTAGTTTATGTACAAACGGAGACCACCATCTGCCTTCTTTTCAAACAATATTGGAGCACCCCATGGTGACGCACTCGGCCGAACATAACCCCTATTCATTAGATCATCAATCTGGATCTGCAACTCTCGTAGCTCTGAAGGTTCCATTCGGTAAGGAACCGTCGAGATCGGACGAGCATCGGGCTGCAGGTCTATCCCGAACTCGATATCTCGTCGAGGGGGTAGAGTCGTTACCTCCTCAGGAAAGATGTCCATAAATTTACGGACAACCTCTAGCACCTCCACCACCTCAGCATCTATTGATTCCACTGACAGCCCGACCAACACGGAGAAGAGGGGTTCCTCTCGCATGCTGCCCTTCTGACAGCTCTGCTCACCGGTGAAGGTAACACGTCGGCCGGCCATGTCTGAGAACACAACCCTTCCTCAAAAACAGTCGATGACAGAACACATTGAAAATACCCAGATGATGTCTAGGATGACATCGTATGGTTGTATCTGTAGCAAAACAAGATCCCCAATCGACTGATATGGCCCTATCATCAGTCTACATCCCTGACAAACAAACAACAAGTTGGTCTGACCTCCGACTGGTGTGCTCAACACCAGGGGAACTGGAACTCTCATGGAATCTAGGCCCAAGGAACGGGCTAGACTGGGTGCAACAAAGGAGTGTGAAGCTCCGGTATTGAACAAGGCATAAGAAAGAGTGCTAAACAAACTGATCGTATCTCGAACAACCTCCGACCCTGCTATAACTGCTTCCTCCATGGTATGTAGCTATCCACGCCCGGCTCCTCTGCACCTTGGCTGTCGGCCACCACCCCGACCATGACCTGGTCGAGGTCCTTGAGGAGCTCCCTGAGGTCAGCCCCCTCCTCCTACGTCTGTCCTCGGAGGAGAAGGAGCTCGATGCCCCTGCTACTGCTACTGGAAAGCCCTGGATGGAAGCTGATACTGGGGTGGGTGTTGTGGCTGTCCACCACTGCCGTACTGTACCCGGTCCAGGCACTGACTCCGTAGATGTCCATGGATCCCACAGACGAAGCATCGTGGACCCAGGCCCGAAGGAAAAGGGCGAGGACCGGGGAATCGAAACTGAAACTGTTGCGGCCTACTCCCTGCGGGTCAGAACCTGGAGGGTTTTGATGCTGGAGGCCTGGTGCTGACGGCCTTCCCATTCGATGGTCCCAGCTGGGTACCCTCTCGTGACACACCTCCTAGAGCGTGCATCCTCTCCACCACTTCGGCCATCTTCTGGACCTCCAAGTACGTCGGCAGGGTAAAGGGGGTAACAGAATACTGGAGGGAGGGTCGGGGCGCCTCCTCTAGACGTCTTTCCCGAGACTCCTCGTCGAGAAATAGGTCCGGAGAAAAACGTAGGAGGTCCTTGAACTTGATACCTACTTCCCTCACTGACATAATCTCCTATTTGAGGGAGAGTAGCTCCCTCTATGGACTGTTCATTCACCCTTTTAAAGAGGTCACATAGTTTCACCTAATAAGATATGTGATCATATTAATATTGATAAAACTATGGAAAACCCCACAGATTGGTTATCAATGGTATAACTTGAAAGGAATCATGATTTTGGAATATTTTCCCCCAACCCAATATTTTCAAAACACTTAAAAATTTCATCCTAGACAACACTAAAAAATAACCAACCTATGATTTCTAGATATTAAGTTTTTGGAAGACAGGAAAATAGTAACTGATTGTTACAATAGTTATAGTAATTATTAATGAATTCATAACATAACTCATTCAATAATTGATTGTTAAACCATTTTTACAGAAGAAGATAAAAAAGATCTCAATTTGATGACGAATATTTTCATAAGGAAAATTAATGCCATTAAGAATTGAAAATTGGTGAACTTCTTGTATAAGGATGAAATTTTATAATTAGAAAAGATAAATTATGTTCTATAAATTCCTAATCTAAAAAATTAGCTATTAGATGATACTCATTTATCAAACTTGTATATATAAACTATTAGTAAAAATAAGTATAGATATTTGAAGGAATATTTTTTTGTTGAATAATAAAAAGTTGAAAATTGATAACAATGTGTCCAGATGCCTTTTTACCCAAGTGAAGGCTAAGAGACAGAATCCTAGATGAGTCTTCAATATCATCCTAATCATATCTGGAAGTGGTACCTCATTATGATGTTCTTCATCACAATAATAACAAGGTAACCTAGAAAGAATGATGTGATATGGGTTATTTTTTATCTTCTCATTAAATAGACACAATTTCTTACTGTAAGAGAATATTTAGTTTTTAAGGAGCTATAAAGTCTCAATATTAATGACATTTTAAGAATCCATTTTAGAAATCAATAATACATGTTTGATCAAGTTATTAGTTTTAAAAAAATTGAAGAGTATTCAGAAGGATCTAGAAATTTAGAATCATTTAAGAAACAACTACCATCCACAAATTGAGAGAAAGTTTGAAACGACTATTCAAACATTGGAATACATGTTATGATCATGTTCATGTGATTTTGAATTTATGTGGGATCTGTAATTACCATTGGTAGAGTATCCCAACAATAATAGTTTTCATTCATGTATTCAAATGGTTTCAAATGAATTATTATATGGAAATAGATATCATACTCTAACTTTTTGGTATTAATTTGGTGAAAGGAACTACATAGTCCTGATACATATTGACAAAAAAATCAAGTTAATGACTATTCAGGATCATATTAAAGAATCTAGAAGTAAGGGAAAGTCTTATACAGATAATAAAATAAAACATTTATAATTTCATGTGGGAGATCATGTTTTTATAAATGAATATCCATGTAAGGGTGCCATAAGGATCAGTAAGATAGGGATACTAAGCCCCATGTACATTGGAAAATTCAAAATTATATAAATAATTGAACTTTGTAGCTTATAGATTAAAAATTACACCAAGTCTCACCAATATTCATGATGTGTTCCTTGAATCACTGTCAATGATGTGTATTCTAGACCCAACACATGTACTCACATTTGATGAATTGGAACTCGAACCTAATCATGCTTTCTATAAAGACACAATTGAAATTATTCACACTAGATATAATGTATTGAGAAAACAGATAATTTGATTGGAAAAAATTCTTTATAGAATCCCTAAAATGGGAGAAGCAATGTGGGAACCTGAGGATGTTATGAAAAAAACCACCCTCATCATTTTAGAAGGTAATATTCAGGAAAAAATCAAGGGAAGAAATTTTCAGAGAACAGAATAATAAAACACCTTTTTATTTTATGGTATGTATCTTCTTGTATATATTAAATTTATTTTATATCTTACATTTCATGAACCAATGATCTTAAATGAAGATCGATATACTGTTAAATATTAACATGACTATTTTAATGATAATGTAACTGTTAGGAATAGTAAACTATATATTAGAATAATAAAGTCACCTATTAATTTATAAATAATATTTTGGTATAACATAAATAAAAATGTGATATATTTATGTTAGAAAAAATCCTTCATGGTAACATTGTATAATTTTTGGGTTGATTGGGTTTGATGACAAAGCAGGCATCTGTGGTCAGGTTTTGAGTTCCAAAGAAATAGTTGACAAACTATTCTCCCAAATAATCCGTGATATGAGAATGGATGTGCATGAAATGTATTTCTGGAACAAATATGAAAATGGAAAGAAGAGAATTAATGTTATGGATTTCCATGCTATGGGAATTTGCATGAAAGATACTTGCACGAATAGACCTGCGCCCTCAGGGAAAAGTTGTGTGAGTTACGCATAGGGTATAAAAATTGACTATAAAAAGGATCCTACCCCCATAATTTGAATAATATCAACACTTGGAGGAAATAAATTCTCCAAACCATTTATGTAGTGAATTCCACGCATGTAGTGAGTGTTGCGTGTGTTGTGAGTTGTCGTACAAGTATGGAGTTTCTTGCAAGATGGCAGTTGATGGAACATAGTGATTTGCATGCAAGAGGAAAGTTATGTGATAGTAGTGAGTTGTTATTAATATTTTTGAAAAATTATAATGTCTCATGAAATCTATTTTACCATGAATAAGGCATATTTTGTAGGCATGGAATTAAGGTATTACATAAGGAACACAAGTGTTGCACAAAATTTTGATGTTTCCCTATACACTAGCGGTAAGGTAGAATTCATCAATTGGATGGAAGTGAATGTTAACAGATTATATATCTACAATTGAGGATAAATAATTTCATGCAACTAAAGGGGCCAACAAGACTATGAATTGTAGGTTGATCTCATCCATGAGTAGTGAGTAAATGAAGAAGAAGATGGTGGTCCATTCCACTGATAGTGAGCTAGAAATAGAGACATAGGGAGTGATCCTTGTGAATGTTGTGAGATGAATCTAAATCATGAAAATGAAGTGTTCTTGGTCATATAAGTGATCTATCCCAAGAATAATTATTGGATATAATATTTATTTAATTGGTTAGAATTGGAACATTGTCGGTGTATTTTCCTTTGATGTATCCTATTGAGGATGGTCCAACTAAAAATCTCTACATCCTTGTGCTTTATTTATTTCTTTACATTTGGTACACTATGATTATATGAAATTAGAATGAACATGATCCACAAAAAAAATATTTTTAATAATAAGTGACCATTGTAATAAAGAGGTAAAGATAAAGTGGGGAATGAAGAATTTTATAAGAATATCCACACCCTGATTCACCCCTCCCCCCCCCCTCACAGGGTATCTATGCCCCTTTGGACCTAACATTTTATATCATGAAATATGTAAATAAATGTTTTTATAATGATATATTATGTGTCGAAATTTTTGTGAAATGTAAATGGTTATTTAAAATTTTATAATTAATATAATGTTTTTTAAAAAATATTTCATAAAATTGATTCAGAAATGTATAGTTTTATATGACTATAAAATATAATTTTATTAGACAAGAGTAAATTTTTTTAATGTTTCATAAAATCAGTTGTAATTTATAAATAAATATTTTTTGAATTATTTATTATTTTAATTTGATATTAAATTTTTCATATTTAGAAACTTATTTTCAAAAAATTGATTAAATTTTTTAATTCCACATGTTGATAAATTGTTAGGTTGATTTCATGGTATTTATCTAAAACAGTTGAATGTTTTCTAAATAATGAAATATTGTAATTTGTGGTATTTGAAATTTTAATCCAAATACATGAATGTTTGAGTCATGCATGATGTAAGAAACTAGAAGTTTGAACTCACATTCCCTAGTTACTATACATAGCCATATTTATCAACAATATTGATATTATTGATCTAAAATAATGAACAAATGAATACAATAGTCAAAATACCCCTCTCCCCTGACTATAAATTCCACCTACCACCTCACCTTTTCCTCACACCTTCAAAGCCTTCAAGATTGTATATATTTTTCCCAAACCATTTCTCAATCCTCTTATACACATCCAAGACCATCTTTTATAACCAAAATATCACATCCAAATTTCTTATAGAGGCACCCAAGGAGACAATATTCAAGAGGAAAAATCCTTTTTTTCATTTAATTCATTTAATTTTCTCATCCTTTCTACAACTAACATATAAAAAGTGGAATGGAGACTATAGTTTAATATATATAAACTATAATTTTATACTTCTATTAAAATATCCATCATAAAATATCATCTCTTATCCATTTATTCTAAAATTGAAAATATCATCTTTGAATCATCAATTCACCTTCTTCATAAATGGCGATTTTTCATTTTTCATTATCGCCCTCATGGATAGATATAAAACAATTTATATGTTTTAACCAGATTATAATATATTTATGAAAAATTATTTTAGGTTTTGGACGCAACATAAAATCTCATATTTAATAAAATTATAAAATTTCATGATCGTCATAAAAACAACCAAAAATATAAAAACATTTTTATTATCATTTCATCAAATGGATCATCCTCATACCATATAACCAAAAGATATATGAGGCCATTTAAAAATCCATAATTTCATTGATACAAAATAATTTCACTTGTTTTTATTTTAATATATTTGAAAAAAAACTCCAATAATTATACATAAGGGAACAAACCATAAAACCATGAAACAAAACACTCCCCAAACAACAAAATTTATCATTCTAACAATTTTGAATAACCACAAATAAACTTAATAAAATTATAAAACATAAAATATATGATTAATAGGTTCTTAATTATTTAATAAATAAACCACATTAAACTATCTAGTGTATTAGAAAAAAATTATTAACGCTTCCAAACACAAGGTAAGAGGTTTCTCACCTCAAATTTATTTTAATGTGATATAACCTATTCACCACTTATTTATTGTGCATGGTGTATTTATACATTAATTTAATACATCATAGCATGAATATATTTATCATTATAGTATTAAATGTTCCATTTAATGATCATTAATTTTATGGGTAATACGATTCGACAGATTACAAAGTGGTAATGCATTTCTTCAATCAATTTTCCTTCATTTGGATAAAGATCTTTTTCATTATTTATATCATTCTCAGTTTATTTTAAAAATTATTTTTGATTGTATTATGTTTTATATAAACTAGTATAGAGTGGATTTATATTGAATACCTTTAATCTACTCCTTTTATTAATGATATGTTCCATGTAAGCGACTTCTTCTCAATTATCATTTCTTGAGGCATATTTTTGATGTTATGGACCATTTTTCTTACTTATAGTGTATATACATCTCGTTCTATTTATTTTCATAATTCATTTTAGCTTTTTGTGAATATAAATACTACTTATATCATGGATATGATTATTTCCTAATTTATGTAACCATTATTCATATAGTGTTTAATTTTACAGTTTTTTGATTAATAGGGAAACTAATGTCAAATATATATCTTTTACTCAATATAGATATTTTTCGAGAAGTAATAATGATTCCAGAATTAAATTGACAATTTTGGTATTTGATATATTCATTGGACATGTATAAATGGGTGGGTCATGGGTATAGATATCCCCTCGATGCTTAGGTAGTCTCATGGGATGAAAAAATGGACAAATTAAATGGGCTTCTCCAATTTTGATTAAACCTTCATATAAAAGTTCTTGATTACAAAGGTACCACGATCCCTAACATCATGGATTCAAAATTATCATGAATTTACTTAATTATGATTTCAGTCATTATTATCCATTGGATTTTCACTATGATGTTATCAATAGAATCATATTTCTCTCAAGTTATTTATCAAATGGAATTTGTTTCTAATCATTTACATATACATTATGATTTTTCATAATACTATTATGATTGTAATTTTTTTGATTTAATGGCATGTATTTTAGTTATATATATGGATTATAATATTGATTATGTTTCACTTTTTCTGATTCGTGAATGGTTCCTTATATTTGACCCTTCTAGGGCATTTGAGCTCACCCTTTTAATTTTTTCCCTTTTCCTAATGTTATGAAGATGAAATGATTGAATGAGATCAAAGATAAAATTTGTTTCCTTCATTTAATTTTATATATTGTTACCAATTTAATAAGGGTAACATGTATGAATTTAGTTGTTAAAAACTACTAAACTTATAAGGCCACATCCTTAAACATTACTAAATATTAAGATAAGTCGATAATTTGATTTCAATTCACATCGAGGATCTTTTCGGGTTAAAATAATTAATTAATTAGGTCATTACTCATACATAACAACTTAAATATTATATTTAGAAACTTCTACCCACTTTCCATTTTTTTCTTAAAACAAGTACTTTTTAAAAAGAACCATTTTTTCGTATCATAGCATAACTTTTCCATTATCCAATCCTTGACTGTATTCTTATTTAAGTCGAGTGAGAAACCATTGAAACCATTGGATGACCATAAAATTCTCTTCAAGGGATTAAAAAAGAAGTAAAACTATTATTCTTAAAAAAACATGTAAACCGTTAATACATTATCATAAAGTAATACTTTTCACCATTATATAGTAGTAAATACTCTTTACTGAATATAAGCACATTTATTACACTTTTTGTAACAAAAAGATTACCATAAACCCATATAAATAAACATATATCATATAAAGGTAACTTGGGACATAAAAAACAGCATTGGAATAACCGTACATTTTACATTAACAAAAATCACTAAATTGAGTGTCCATATGGTCGACTTCTACACCCAATGCATTGGAGGTTATAAATTACCACTAGTCTTTTGTTTATCATGGAAGCACTCATGTTTGGTTTGTCATGTAACCACGCATATTTGGTTTATCACATATCCACCCTTAAATATTCCATGTACCATTATATATTCATAAAATATAAATTATTGAAATTATCAACCTTTCAAAAATTTCATTTGAAATCATAAGAACTAATTTCAAGATATTGAAATAGTTGATCGGATTTCAATACAATTCTCAATACCAAAACATCCAAAAATATAATTTGGTATTTATTTTCCATTTTAAAAAGGTAAAGGCATATATTGGAATCCAAATACAAAATAACGATTATGGAGGAAGATAAGTTATTGTCACCGCATACGTTAAAAAAGCATTCCTTTTGTCATTTAATAAACTGCTTCATAGAAAAATATTTATTTAGAAATATGTTTAATAGAATAAAAAGTAAAATGGGAAAATTATACACTGTATTAATTCAAGGGGTGTATATTATCAAAATATTCCTCAACAAAAAGAGATTGATAAAAAGTCCCCTACCTTGAGTTTGACTCGTCATGTAGAATCATTATTTTCATGAATAATAAACATAATTTTTTTTCTAATTTATTTAGAAACATTTTAAAAGTTTATTATTCCTTTTATATCACTTATTACCCATTTATAAAAATTAATGAATTATTTATGTTCATATCATATGGTTCACCAATATTTGGTACTTGAGTAAGAAATGAACTTGTTTAGAGGTAAATTTTCCCTGTGGTCAAAATTCGATAATCTCCATAATAGTATTCATGATTTAAAATTAATATATATCCAGTATAAATGTATTTATAATAATACACAATATTTGGACATAAGAAATGAATTTCACTATTCAATGTGATTATAGGCCATACGTACACATGAATTCTAATTTCATTTATTTGTCTTTTTAAAATAATAATATTTAAATTATAATTAAATTTCTATATTAATTTCAAATATGTATAATTTTTTTAATAAACCCATCTTTTATACATTCCATGTATTTCAGTAATGATTCATATCAGTTTGAGGAGGCGGTAGTCCACACTTTCTCAAACAAAATTAACATATTTACACAACATGGAAAGAATAAAGGTATGTTATAAATATAAATTATAGAAGAATATAGAAAATATAAATATATCATATATCATATATCATATATTAATATAGTTTCCATAAAAATGGATATCATGATAGGTTGTAGGGGAAAATTGAACAATCATCGTTTTGTGAGGTAGTATTTCTCTGTATATAGAAAAAGTATGTTTGTTACCCATTAAATAGCGTTGTGTCTACGTGCAGGTTAAAACTTTATCATAAAATAATCATAGTATACTGAGTATACTGCTGTTGTTATGTAATCTTGTTATAATAATATTATAAGGAGTGGATAATGGAAATAAATCAAAAACATTAGAGGGAACGTGTTTCCACTTAATCTGGTAACGTCATTTTCATTATACCAAAAGGCTCCCTTAGGAGGCCTTATGCCCTATGGTAGGCTTCTAGGATGTGTTTAGGGATTCAATTAAGATTTTTGGGTAGGTATTGGACAATACAAAGGGTTATTGAAGTGTTATTATTAGATAAGAGAGGGTACATTTTTTAAGGAGAGGGAAGGGGTGCCCTAGGAATTTCATAAATTACTAAAATAATATAAATTAATTTTGTAATTAAATTGGATCCAACATGATATATATCTAATATAATATGCGTATAGTTCTAAAAATCTCATTCTATAATTTTTATTCATGTATTTATTTTATTTTAAACCTTATCCTTTCAGTATACCCATAATATTCTCTTTTAATTTTATTTGTGTAAATATAATTTTAATTATTAGGAGGCTATTACTTTTAGTTATATGGGGTAAATTTCCCATAATTAGAAACATAATGAACATTTATATAATATCATAGTCACTCTATGACCCTAAAAGTATTTATGATTTTTTAATTATTTAATATATTACTATTTTCATAAAACTTCAATTATGTCAATTTTTACACTATTTATTTTATTTAATTTTAATAAAATCCATACAAAGAGATAACATCAAAAAAAATTAATAGTCTTATAACATGTAATATTCACCTGGTAAAATCATTTATGACATAAATTATGTAAAATAATAATAATTTAAAAATTTATAATTTCATGTATTTGATTCCTTTATTAATAAAGAAATCACAGTATTATCATTACTTCATAAATAAATTTAATTATTTAAATTTTTACAAATTATAAATAAAACACCATGATGTAGGAAAAATTTTCAACTATTTTATAAATATTTATATTATATTATATGAATTATTTTATACCATACTAAAATTGGAATATTTAAATATTTACGTTTATAGCATATTTTCCTTTACATTAAACTAAAAGATATATGTCTCATAATCATACCTAAGTAGCTTCCAACGACCAAATATTTTTACCAAGAGTTTTATTGGTTAGGAATATCTACTCCAAGAGGATTATGATAAGTGTTATAGTAGTTTTATATTATTATAATATTATTTTTACCCTTATTTACTGGATTTATCATTTAACCATTGTAAATAAAAACAATTACCAAGGTTACAATTTATTATTTCCAAAAATAAATAGGACATACATTGATAATAGAGATATTATGATTCCAAATATTGAAACCATTTTTATAAATTAGAAACACATATGTTTCACTACTTAATATAAAATTAATTCATGCTGTCAAAAACAAAAATATGTTTTTTAAAGTAAAAACCATCGAAAGATTGACATATGATTATATAAAATTTTAATGTGAAATTACCTCCAATGACCAAAATTGTATTAAATTATAAAAAATATAATAAAAATATAATTTTAAAACAATTAAAAATATAGTGAATGAATACAAATAAATTAGTTGAAAAGGTACTTTCGAATTAAAAAGCGGTATTTTTCAATATTCATTAAAATATCAATTTCTTGAGAAAAATACCAAAATGCCATCCAAATAAATTTTGATTCCCCGATTAAAAATAATAAGTTAATTTTATCTAATATAAAATATAAATGTTTCAAAATTGGATTTAAAAATGGTTCTCTATCAAAAGATGGTAACATGACCTTTTAAAAATATTAGCGTATTTTATGCTTAAAAGTGGAGCAATTCTCATTTTAAGCCTACAAAATTTATTTGATGAAGGTAAAATTTTTTAAAAATCCTTTGTAATAATGGCATACATTGTTTTGTTCATTAACACCAATAAGCTGGGTAGATGTTATCTAGAATTTAATATAATAATATAAATAATTTAAGATTTTTCTGTATTATTCTGTTTTTTGTGTAACCTATAATTTTTGAGAAACCCATTGTTTTGTGTTCTGTATGCTATCGAAAAAATGTCACCTTTTAACATAAAAATAATATATAATTCAGAAATATTAATAGACATGAAATTGAATTATTCTATAAATATCATGGATGTTCCAAAACTAATCTATCCTTTGGGATTGTAATCTTGTATCTATGCCAATGTAATAGAGTAAGGCTCTAAATCCTGGACACTGGGATTTAGGTCTCCACAAATATTATAGATAATATGAAAATGAAATGGAATATATATATCTATATTCATTATTATATAATTTATAATTATGGAAATGTAAATCATACCATTGTGGACTTATTGCAAGACATATAAAAAAATTTGTATGGCCCTGGCCAAAACACAATATATTTTTTCTCAATATATCTGCTAATTCATCGAGGGGCTAGAGTGGTATCCAATGGACAATTAGTAAGTATAATTAATTCCTTATATTAATGGTTTTAAACTTATTCAAAAAACATTCTTATTGAAAAATAACATATCAAATGTTAATACTAATCACAATCATATAAACATAAGCATAAACCATCCCAAATAATATGGTGAATAGTAAAAAAATTATAGATCCACGATCAAATTTGTCACAAAACATCAAAAAAATCATATGTATGGTTTCAATAAAAAAATATACTCTGTGGATGATAAATACTAAATTTTTTGTGGCATTGATGAATTGAAATACCATTAAAACATCCTTCATAAAATTTTTAGAAAATTTACCTTTTCATTTTGAAAATCATAATTTAAAACACAAATTTCATTAAACATTTTGAAAACACATTTCAATGTAAATTAAAATTTGAAACATGTAAAATGAGTATTAAAAAATTTATTTTTAATGATGGTGGAAAATTTCTTCCATGTAGTGCATTTTAAAACAATGATACCTCTAACATTATCATTAAAATCTATAGAGACATTATTTTAAAAACGACATTAATATTAATTTGAAAACTTTAAGAAAAATAAAATGGAAAATTTTTCTTCAATAAATCATTTTGAAAAGTGTAAAATATTTTTGAAAACATTTTTAAATAACATGGGTTTTGAGGAAAATGCATTTATGACCGAATAGAGGTAAAAAGTAAGATTTTATTTAAAAAAATATTCTTGTTTTTTTAGTAACAATGAGTGGTAAAATTTTATTATGACATGAAAAATATAATTAATATCAATATGGGCAGAAAATATATTAATTTTAATATAGTAACCCTGGTCCTAGTACCCTGGAGATGGTGCCTTAATTTATTACAATGGCAGACATATAAATGTTCAAATCATGAATGATTGAATAGTTTAGAATTTATGGAATCCAGATATATATGTGGCCCCAATTTAACATTGGGGATAGAAAGTAAAACATAAAACATAAAAAAATTAAATTATCTACATCCTTTAAAACTCAATTAAATATGACTTCTTTATAACCTTGGAGAATGGGTAAAATAAAGGTGAGATCAAAATTTCAGTAAGGGTTAAATACTATGGATGCTATCATCAATCAATATGTATAATAAACATGGAATGTTATATTAATAAAATCACATTCCATTAATATATCCTGACTTTCATAGTGACATAATCCTTAATCAATATGTACAGGTAAATAACTGAAAACACATTTGGTTTAATCAATAAATTGATAATGAAATTCATCCAAAGATATTTTCGTAGAAATAAACTCATAGTGAATAACAATAACTATTTTATCTTTGCAAGAAATTAATTATTATTGGGTCCAAACATCCTAGGTACAAGGTACATTTACAATGAATGCCTTTCATAAGATGGATTAAAACATAAATGGTATGAACCTAACATATTTTTCGAACCAATTTGACTTGTGTGATGACCAATGCTTTAAGGTGTTTACACTAACTGGTCCCTAGTCTATTTTTCATCATTTCAAATCAATTAGTATATATATATTAAAATAAATTAATCTCATAAAATCATGAATTATCAATTATTATTATTTAGTAAAGGATGAAGAGTAATTTATTTTTTCTTACATAATAAAATAACATTCATAGTATGCACCAAAATTTAAAAATGGTATATGATTTATGATTTAATAATATAAATTATAAAAAAAGTTCTGGAAATTTAAGAGGAATGTAATTTAAAATGAGAAATTATCAGAATAAAGGGATTATTTTAGGATAATGTTAATAACAAAAAAAATAATGTGATATTGCACAATAATATTAGCAATTTGGTAATTTTCATGTAAAATACCCTTGGATGAAACAATTATAATTCTAACTTAAAGTAAAACGATGAATGAATTAATTATGATATTAAGTGTCAATGGGACAACATATACACAATATAAATGTTATGTTATGTATAATGAATTATTTTTAATATATTATCATCTCTTTGTTAATAATCACTCATTATTTACATTGTTTTTTATGTTAGTTGCCTTGTTTTTCAATTATGTTTTAACTTGTTATTTTTTTCCTCTTACTTCAATCATGAATTCAAAATCTTGAGAATTTAAAATTTATGAATATGTTAGAAACATTAATTATATATATGTGTGTATAGAGTAATTCATAAAATTTGTTGATATCAAATAAAATTCACCGTTCATTGAAACATTGGGTTTTATGTACGCATGAAAATAGTTTCTATATTCTATTTGAATTGGAAGAATGAAAACTGAATTATAAATATATATATCTATATAATCATTATAGCATCATTATTATGTAATATATATCACATTAATTTATTAAAAAATCCATTATTTATTCCATTTAATAAATCAACAAATAACATCGCTTCGGGAGGTAATAGTCTTCTGTACACATTAGCGATGACAACATATTCCCATAAAATGAAGATCATGAAATTATGAGTGATATAATAGTTAAATAATCTCAATAAAATAATATATATCATATATATCATATATAAACTATAAATTATTCTTTATTACCAACCTTGAAATAATGTGATGGAAAAATGATTACCATCATTTCACGATGAAGTAATCTGTTATACAAACAAATGATTATTTTGTAACCATTTTTATTTAAGTGTGTGAGTTTTTAGGTCATAAAATTAAAATAAAAACATCTAATTATATGTAATATAATTATATTTTAATATTTTCATGGTATAATATGAATTGAAGGTTTTGGAAATGCAAATAAGATAAAAAACCTTTTAGAAGAATGTTGCCTCTTTTTTAGGTATCCTCTATTAGTTTTCACAAATTTCTCCCTATAATGTATTAATAAAAAAGATATTGATGTTATTAAAAGGGTATGGAATATTTTATATGAGTTTTTTAGGGTTTTTGACCCAAATTTCTTGATAAGTGTGATGAAGTGGGGAGAGTGAGTAACCTTTGATAGTTGAACAATAGTGGTATTCTTGTAGATACCCAAAATTATTCACTATTGGGGGGTTTACTATAACTTCTAGGGAAAAAACATTAATAATAATGTTTTAATATGGTTTATTTGGTCAATAAAAACCACTAGAATCCAAAAAAAATATTTAGTATTACAATTTTGTTCCCAAACATCTATGTTTTCCCCCTTTTACGATTTTAGTATATATTAAAGTAACTAATTTTCTAATATTGTTAATATATACATTAAGAATAAATTATATTGAGACATATTTGATAATTTAAACCCAATAATACAAAATATTATATCTAATTTATTAAATAAATAACCCAATTTTGTTTGAAATTTATTTTAATAAAAGTTCTGCTAAAGAATAAAAAAATTACTTTAATTATAACCTCTCTGACAATGTTTTTACATTTTAGGGCTCCATGTGTTCATTATAGAAAAAAATTATTATATGAATGGAAAATGATTGATATTTATTAGAATTGACATATCATTTTTAAGGATATATTATTGATTATAATTTAAAATCATTTAATATATTATTATTTTTTATAATATAACATTAATGTCTATTTTGAAACTATTTATTTATTTTGAAATTGAAAATATAAATACAATGATGGAATTCTAATATATTAGTCTCATACCTATTTGAGATTATATATAAATCTAAAACATTAATTTAAGACCATATTTCATTTAATTTACATCGCTTTTAATATTTTACTATGATTTATTTAATTTAATTACGAACTAAATATTTATTACATTTGAATTTCTAAAGCTTTTAAAGCAGCTACATAATATCCAAAAAATTAAAATAGCTTTTCATCATAAAAAACTAATTCACCTTTAAATATAACATTTATAATCGAAAATATGATGTCTTTTCCCTATCATGGTTATTTATAAATATAAAAGGTAATGAAAGTTCCTTTTTGAATTTTTCTTTGGATAACCTATTATATAGAAAACATTCATGGGAATATTTTTCCAATAACTCATATAAATATATGTTAAGGTGTTTTGGGTAGAAATATATACAAAAAATTTCACTTTATAAGTTTTTAGGACATTTTCTTTACCTTATATTCTATGTTTATCCACAATGTAAACATGTTTTCCCTTAACCCTTGGGATTAATTTAAACTATTTTCATTACATTATTTGGTAAAAATTAAATTTACATTTTTAGAAATTATAAATTATTCGAATTCTAATTATTGAATCAATTTTTCCAAAATTCTACTAATAATATAATATGAATTTGAATTTAAAATAATCCCACAGACTAGATGACACAAAGGGTTTTAAAGTGAAAATAATCAAAAATTTATAGTGTATTTATAAGAAAAATCAACTTTTAATGAACTAAATTGGATTAATATGCAAATAATTTTACTATTTTTACTTTACAACCCATAGATAATACAATTTCACATTATAAATAATATTAAAAAAAGGAAGTTTTCAATTAGCCTTTAGTATCATTCATTATTCATAAAAAATGAAAGTATTTGGAGAAATCCAAAAAATTAATCTCTATAAAATTTTCATATTCACAATTAAAAAATGTTTTTATTTTTTTCAAATAATTTTTCTGAAAGTGGAAAAGAAAATTTTTAATTTATGTTTTCCACACACAATTGAACACTATTTTAGGGAAAATACTTTTTTTAGAAGAAAAAAAATTCATTCAAATAATTTTAATTTTAATTATAATAAATAGATTCTTAATAACCCTGTGTTATATATATATTTTAATAAGTTAATTAAAATTATTCATACCCTGCATTCTAATGTCTAGTTAATAACTATAATTTTATATAAAAATATTAATTGTAATTTTTTTTGGTAAAACTCTATATTACGAGTAACAGAAGGTTCAAAAGGAACTTGTTGATGCATGTAACACAACATAAAAACAATTTTTCATGAAGAAAAATCCATAATCTATGTTTTTTCTTGTGAACTATTAAATAAAACGTTATTATTTTAATTTTTTTTGGTTTTTCATTCTCTCCACCATAAATAAATTGCATCCTCACAATTTAATCTTGATCTTAGCCATCAAGAGTTTAATATTATAAATTTATGAATTAAAAAACCCCACATCATAAAAGGGGTAATAAAATAACCCCATAATTACAGAGAAATGTAATAAAAAAGGTCATATGTGATAATCCCATTACGCTATTTTCGAGTACGAGAACATAGGTGTGAAATAAAAACATGGACATGGAAGAGAAAAATAATACTGAAATACTAAAGGAGTGTGTTAGAGGTCATTTATCACAACTAAGTGAATGAACAAGAGAATGTTAACAACATCAAAACAATAAACGCTTTATGATATAAATGATAATATGATTCATTGGATATTAATGTAATAGGTGATCATTTTTGTTTCAGTATCCTTTTTCTCAATGATGATGATATTTCATGAGAGGGTATACTTAATTGATTTTATTCCATTTTATAATCAAATTATTATCATTTGGATGTGCCTTATACTATTTATTCATCATTTTTTAGTAGATGTTTCATCACATGTTGATTAAACAAAATAAACACTTAAACCTCATCGAACATTCAACATAAACCATTTCATAATTGGTTAACCATATGAACCTTTATGAAGATCAAGATCCCAACTATTAGAAACAAGGTTTATGAATTTCTAAAATAAACTTTTTGTTAATCCCCCAAATAATATGAGTATTTCTCAATCATCAAATAAGAAAAACATGAATACATTTATCATGAAATCCCTTAAAACATGGTAAAATTTTTAATTTCAATATAATATTATTTATAACCTGAACGAATCCATAATCCTTAAATAAAAAACATTTAATTATATATGTTATATAAGTCAAAAAATGTTTCAAACTCCATAAATGATTTTATAAATTACTTTTTCAACATATAATTTATCAATTCCAAGGTTGTTAGTTCTATAAAAATTACATTTTCATTATATCTCAATATCAAGAACATATTGAGGGTCCTTATTCATGTGTTTATGAAGAAGATAAAATTTCTAATGAGTCATTTTTTCCCATAATTAATACTATTTCGAAATATATTTTAAAATACTTAATTAATAAGTATTGTAGTACAATCCTTATAAATCTAATAATTATTAAAACCAGCACATCCCTAATCAAATATTCAAATTAAATACATTTTGAATCTAAACACAATAATATTATTAATTCATTTATATATGTGGTAGTAGAATAAACTTAATCATGATCTATTCGACACTTTTGAGGTATATTACTCTGAATATTGATACATTGATTTATATAGTTTACTATATCCTCTATGCTGAATAATTTTTCAGTATAATAATTTTTATTAACATTGAAATCTTAAGAATGTTTTCTTTTCTTTATTCACCTATATCAAACTCCAATTCCTTTAATGAAATTACCTTGTTGTTTCTTTCTACAGTTATGACATGAGGTAAAAATCTTCTTTCTATTAATTTCTTTTTCCATATTATTACACGCCGTTCTTATGTTCTAATTTCTCCCATTAAAGATATAATACATAGATAATTATTTCTCTATCATGTTGTCTCATGATACCAACTATTGCAGCCCCAACCACATTATCCCGAGTAGGTTATATACTTTATTACATTGGAATGGATACAATGGGTCAAATCCTAAAGGACTGGGTTATTAAAAAGTTTTGGAAATTATATACATAAAAAATACCCCATTTGATTTCATAATAGAGAATGTAAGATAATATATATCAAAATAAAATTATCGTCATCCTTGAAAACTCATCCAAAAATCTCTTCTTCATAACCATGGTAATAGAAAAAAATTAAGGGTGAGGATAAATGGTCAATAATGGTTAAAAAATGGATTATATAATGAATAAATATGTGCAATCAATATATAAAGGTGGATAAATTAACACACATTCAATTTAAATAACATCACTATCATAGTGAGATAATGGAGATCAATATGGATAGGTAAATAACTAAACAAATTCGATTTAATAAATAAAATGAGAAGAAATGTATCCATAGATAATTTCATAGTAAAAATATCATGTATAATAATAATAAATGTATTATCAGTTAAGGTAATTCTTAATTATTTGACACCATATTTCTGAGGTACGTGGTACCATTATGGTATAGACATTTGAGGGGACTGATTACAACATAATGAATAAAAACATATCGTACTTGGCTGACTAATTAGTCTCATGATACTATTGATGCATCGATTGTGATATAATAAATAGTCATCAAACCATGTTTTACCAGCCCAAAAATTACCTTATATATTCAATAATATATTTAATTATTAAATAGTGTGTTGTATAAAATATCTATATTAATTAAATGATACAGATTCATTAATATTTCCCAAATTAATCAAATAATTATCAAAGTAAAAACCATATGTAAAAATTGTATATAGTTCAAAAAATAATAAAATCTAATAAAAATAAATATTTATATTTAATAGTAATATAATTTCTAAAGAAAAATGACTAAAATAAGTAATTTTTTTGAGAAAATTAACAATCACAAAAAAATGTGAGATTGGACAATAATTTTTACTATTATGGTAATTTTAAATTCATATCTCCAAGGATGAATTAATTGAAATAGAGTCCTCAAATTTCATTAATAATTAATTATTCATGATATTAAATTTCGGAGGGGTATTATATAATCCAAAAATGTTAATTGGTGCATAATAAAAAATTATTCTCAATGGGACATAAATTTAGATGAAATCCATCACATTACACTTCATTTTAATTCAATGATATTTAGCCTCATATATAACGATTTTATTCATGCTATTAACATATAACTAATCCATATTAATTTTCACAGAATCATATATAATCCATTAATAAGATTTTATCACCCATTTTCTAACAGAATTACATTATTTTCATTTTTTTCAGTTATTTTCCTTGTTTTCAAGTATCTTTTCACATTTTTTTCATATTCCTAATACATAGTTCATGATTTAAAAATCCCATGAATTTAATACCTTAATTTAAAAGTATATATATTAATTATATATCTATTTTAGGGTAATCAATAAATTTTTTTGATAGGAAATGAAATATATTGTTTATGGAGATTGCAGAATGTGTGTACACATTAACGTTCATTCCATTTATTTGTTGTATTAAAAGAATAAAATGTAAATGATATATATTTTTTATATATATTATCATTCCAGTATCATTTTATGTCATATATATCACATAATTTTACTAAAACTATCCAATATACATTCCATTTGTATCATGAATGAATCATAGTACTTCACAAGGCGACAGCCCACCGTACACATGGCTGACGATATCATAAAACCAAAAAATTGAAATAATTCCAATCTAGGTGATATAATAGTCATAAAAGCATAAAAAGTCATATATATCATATATATGATATATAAATATTAAATTTTTTATTATTAAAAACCCTGAGAGGTGGTAATGGGAAAATGAATGACATCGGTTCATGAGGTTGTTGTCCGCAGTACACATGAATTGTGATTTCGTTGCCCATTTGATGGAACATTGTGAAGTGGTAGGTAATAAAATTATCATAAAAACATATCAGTACATTTTTTATAAATATTATATCATATAATCATGGTATAATAACAAATATAGAATATGGAGATGAAAATAAAAAACAAATTGTTTCAGAAAAATATTACCTCTTTTTCTTGTATTCTTAGTTGATTTTCACTAATACCATCATAAGATGGATTTATGACCAGGAAAATGATTTTTAGATGAGGTTATGGAATAATTTAAGATATTTTGTTATGTTATGGTTGATACTAATGGCTTGAGAGGTGAGAATAAGGTGGGAAAGTGAGTTTCCTTTTAAATTCAATAAGGAGTGGCATTCTTGTATACACTAAAATATATTCACTATTGTGAGGTCTCTCTTAACTCATGGGGATTAAAAGTTGGATAAAAATAGATATTAGAGTTTATATAGTATTTAAACACCAGCATTGTACACCAATATATACATTTAAATTATGTTGTTCCTTAACTTCTACACTTCCCCAATTTTACTATTTTGATTTTTGTTAAGGTAACTAGTTTTCTAAGAAACACAATTTTTTAATTAATAATAAATTAAATTGGGAATTATTATTTAATTTATTTCCTCAAATTATTAATATGATAATTAATTTATAAAATTAAATTCCAATGTGTGTTGTAAATTTACCATAATAGATGCCCAGGTAAACCACAAAAACAGTGCTTTAACCCTAACCATGCAAATAATGTTTTTACTATTTAGTGGTTAATGTGTTCATTATAAAAAATAAATTAATCCACAATAGAAATTTATTTTAATTTTATTTTTGAAATTTAAATATAATTTTTTTGAAGATAAGATTTTTTAAATTTTATATCTTCTAATAAAATAACATTTATCATAACAGAACATTAATGTCAATTTTGACACTATTAATTTAATTTGAATTAAAATATATAAATAAAATTATTTAATTTTAATATATTACGTAGATTGAATGTAACATTGTATATTAATCTATAAATTTAATTTATGTGAATAATTATTTCAATTTACCAAAAATTTATTTTTATTAGTGTCATTTATTCTATTTAATTATTAACTATGTAATTCATGCATTTGAGTTTCGTAATTGTTTTAGAAAATATTTAATATCCAAAAAATTGTAATAAATTGTCATTATAAATAAAACTCTATTAAATTATAATATTAATTTTCATCTTAAAATAATATGTTCTGTTCCTATCTCAATTAATTATTTATATTAAAGTCAATAAAGCTTCCTTTTTTTCTATATCTTTGCATTACTTATTATATATGTCTCATTCAGGGAGTAGTATTTCACTACCTCAAAAAAATAGATCCTAATGAGTTAAGGGTCTAAATAATTCTATAAAATATGTTTTGGAAAAATTGGTAGATCATTATACACCTTGTATTCTATGTTTAACCACTAAATAAACTCGTATTTACCTTAATCACTCTTATTAATTTTAATGGTTTCTACTAATACCATTGGTAAAAAATTATGTTTCCTTTATTATAAATATAAAATTATTGTAATTCCCAATATTTAATATATTATTTCAAATTTATTGAGTAGAAATGGTATAATTTAGTTAAAAATTAATCCTAAATATCTCAGGAAAAATGGATTTTTAAATTGATATTATTTAAAAAATTATAGTGTTTTCAAATAAAATTAAAATTTGAAAATGATTATAATAAAATAAATTGCATTAATGGGTGTATAATTGAATTATTTTGTCTTTAAACCAAATTAAAAATATAAATTAACATTATAAAAAATCTAAAAAAAAGGAATTTTAAAATTAAATTGTTTTATTTTTTACTATGCATTAAAAAATAAAACATTTCAGAAAAATGCTCAAAATTCACTATAAGATAAATTTAGAAATATAATTACAAAAAAAGTGTATTTTCTCATCTAAATTTTCTAAAATTAGTAAAAAATAATATTAAATTATGAACACTTACCTTGATTAATACATATTTTATAAAGAAATCACTTCCCTGGGGAAACATTTCTTTTTCATTCAAAAGATTATAATTTTATTTCTAATCAATATAAAAAATAAACATCTTTAGTAAATATTTTTTCATTATTTACATAATCATATTCATAAAATAAATTCCATTTTCATTATAATATCTATTAGTTTATGTAAAAATATTAATAATATGTCATTGTTTGGTAAAACATATTCTTGGATGTAATGTAGGATTTTATGGAAACTCATTTTTTTCAATTGACACAAGCTTCTGATTAAACTCCATGTTTCATCTAACGCATTACAAAATTATTTTTTCATATCACAAAATGAAAAATAAATATTTTATGTCCCATATTTTATTATATAAAATTTTATTATTTCATAATTTTTTTATGTTACATTTAACATAAAAATATCAAATTATTGTTTAAAGGGTGATAAAAAGATAACCAATCTATAATAATGATGAGATAACTAAACAAACTCGTACCACTTTCATAACGTCTGAATCATAAGACCCATATATGAAATTAAAAAAATAAAACTTTATATAAAATGAATATTAATGGATTTATGTTATATCATGTCAAAGGGGAAGATATATAATGCACAAATGAAATATATGGTGAATACAGAATATGTATCATAGAAGTGTAGCTGATACAAGAAACCCTTACCTCGTGTATGATTTCTATAGTACATGTATGTACCACAAGTATAATGGATTAAATCATGATATAATCTTATTAAAACCCCATAAAATATTAATAATGTTATATATGATACACTTATAACATTTTAGAACTCGTTTATAAAAAATATTTCATTGTTTTCATTGTTTTTATGTCTATTTCATTTTTCTCTCAAGCATATTTTATCATGGATTTTTATGTCCATTAGTATAATATATATATATATAATACCCAGAATTATAAAAAATAAAAAACAGCATATTTACTCAATAGATACATTTTCTATACCATTTATGAAATTTAGATATAGAAATGAATCGAATCACTTCACAAAGACTATAGGCCTTAAGTTTGCACGAGCAAAAATATCATTCCATTAACAAGTGAAAGGGTTAGGAAGTGAGTGATATGTTAATTTTAAATTATAAAAAACAATCATATATAACTCTTATATTCATGTTTTTATCATTATTACATTCCATTTAAAGATTAAGTTAAAAAATCACATCACTTTGTGAGGCGGTAGTCTACCATACACACATGGGACGTTATAATATTTGAAAAATAATGGATCATTAAAGGGTATATATGATATTAAAATTCCATATTTATTAATATATCAAATATATTATATATGTGTGTGTTAAACCTATCATTATAACCGTCCTTGAAATATTTTTATACAAAACAAACTTCATCTGTTGGTGAGGCGGTAATCTGTTGTACACATGTTAAACGATTAGATTACACATTTAATGGAATAGAAGATGGAAATATCTCATTTCCATAACATAAAAAATCTAAATATATGGATTTTATTGAGGATATCACATCATAATTTTTTACAATATCTACTGGGTGTGGAGGACGAAATGAAATAAAATGCCCGATTAGGTTTGTTACTTCTCCATCAAACAACACATTCTACTTTTCAAAAAAATGTTTTATATGAGAGAACTGTAATAAAAGATAGGCATCTAGTGTGATATTATGTAATAATTAAATCTATATGGGTAGGTATATTCAAAACTAATGGGTTTTGGATGTGGGAAGAGAATAATAGAGTTGGTGGTCATTTATAAGTCGGCTGATTTGCTCACTTGTAATTTTTAAATGAAAAAGATCTACTAACATTTTCCTTATTCCACAAGAAAAAAATGGTCTCTTATCAAAAGTAGAAACACTAATGTATAAATAAATCAAAAAAATTGTTATAAATGTTTCCTATCAATTTTAACCCTTACCTTCTATGTTTAATACCCTGCCCAGTAATCTAATTTCTACATTAACCATAAGAAATATTTTTTATTGTTTTCTAAAAAAATTCAAATATAATTTTTATTTATTTTGACAATATCAATTATGATTATTAAAAATACTCAATTAATTTTTAAAATTTTTTATGAACATAATGAATAATTTTAATAAAAAAATTAATCTGATGGACGTGCTGAGAAAAAATGTTTTCAATGAAAAAATTGTTAATATTTTAAGATGTCTGTATATGTAAATTCAACCTAAAATTATTTATAATGAATGATATTTGACTAATAGAAATATAATTTAACTAATTTTATTTTTAAACCCATATTATATTAAAATAAATCACTGAAAAACATTGAATGAAAAAGTTGTTTTTTAGAAAAACCATTATTTTTCACTATTCATATAAAATAATACCTCCTCAGAAAATTATCTGAAATTCATCCAATGATAGTTTGTAAGTGTATAATTCAAAAATCGAGGTGTATTTCTCAAAAATATTTTATAAAAGTGGTAAAAATTAATTTTAAAATATTTGATAATGTTGAAACGAGACAACCTTTTAGGAAACATACTATAATTGTTTCAAAAATACATTTCATTATTTTTCTTAAATGGTTCTTATATTATTTATAATCAATATATAACCATTGCATTTATTTTATACTTATGAAAAAAAAATAATTCCCATAATTTAAATATTTATATTCATACCTGCAAAATCAACATCAATGTTATAATGGTTATGTCTAATTAATAATATCTTAATAGTGTATCAAGTTTCATTTACACATGTTAACATGTACATCATAAACTATCAATGAGATTGGTTTTATTTAAAAATAAATGACTCAGAAAATATCTAGACGTAACATTCTCTTAAAATATTAATGTTTTGTGTCCTAAACAATATCAAACATAGTCATACAATTTTAAAAATATCATGGTGCAACAAACCATATATTAAATATTATTTGTAAATGTTTTCTAAAAATTAACAATACTGATAGAAAAATACATAAATTTTGGTACATTCTCTATATGTTTTGAAAAACCTTTTTTCGAAAAGAATTTTTTTCTTTATTTGAACAATATTGAATTACTTTTTCAAAATTTTTAAAAAAATTCAAAAAAATAACTTTATTTTTGAAATAAATATTTCAAAATTATCTTAGGTTTATCTTTTTTTATTTTTCTAAATAGATTCATTTTTTGATAAATTTATATAAATACTAGTCTTATTAAAAAATTACTATTGACTTAATGAATTTATATGGTACCTTTTGATTTAAAATTCATTTTAAATTGCAATTATTATAATTATTTATCAATTAATCCAATTTAAGTCATTTCAATCATTTTGATGTTGACTTTTCACATAACGACATTTAAAAAATTTGAAAAAAAATCATTCCAAAACAAATTTATCATGGCATATGCATGACTAATATTACATTAAATTTTTCTAGAAATGTGAATATAATTTATTAAAATGAATTCCATATTTTGAATTATTTTTATTTATTTTATCTAATAATTTATATTAAATTTTATATATTTTGAATAATAAAAATTGTCAAAATTATTTACAGTGGTTAAGGTAAAAATAGGATTACTGGGTGTTAATCTAAAACAATATGTGTTAAATATCCCCCAATAATTTTAAAACAGGAATTTTATAGACATATTTATATATTATAAGGTTTATTTTTCAAGAATGGTCAATTTAGGAACTGTTTCTCATGTGAAAAACATTGGTATGTGTACTTCTTTCGAAAATTTATAGGTATGCCACTCACCTCACTTATAAAAGGCCGCCATTTTCCTCTCCACATCACAGTATAAAAATAATTTTTTTGCCAATACTGTCACACCATGATTTTAAATTCCATTCCTTGTTTCAAATCTAATTTTGGTTCATGGAATTCTCTCTGTTTCTAGGTGTTTCGAGTTTTAAATTTAGGTTCCTGTTGTGTTACTGATCTATGACATTGGTCTTGAGGGTATTGTATGGTAATTGGACTTAACTTTTTTCAATGTTATGGTATGAGGTTATGGTGTTTTGGAGTTGGTTTAGTGACACTCCTAGTGACAACACTTGTGGGGTTTGTTGTTGAGGTGGTTTGTACCCTTGTGTTGGATGAGTTTATCTAATGAAAGGACGGTTTCATTTAGTAATTTTTCTCCCCTGTCCATGGACAATCATTACCCCATCATTCCCCCTTGGACCCCCCTAAAATAAGAAGAAGAAAATGAAATTTGGGGTGTCCAGAACAGGTGACACAATTTACTAAACTGTCCATCCAAACTATGGAGGGGTGTCCAGCACATTAACACTGTGGCTGTTTTGACCCTTTTTTGCATTCAGAAAAAATAAAAATCCTCCCATATATTATCCATTTCATTCCCTACCTCCATGGATAGCCTCCCAGGTCACTCACACTCCCTTAGACCTCATCTTTGAAGGGATATTTGATGGGAAAACATCAAATTTATGAATGTAAATCATTCTATCATTGATTTATTACCCTTCCTTAGGTTATCTTACTCTCTATTTTGAAGTTCCTCTTTTCCAGAAACTATGGCTTAATACCTGTGGTTTTTCTTTAGGTTGTTGGTCTAATCTGAAGGATTTAGGATGGTTTTCAATCCCTTGTGGGCTGGCAGTAGTGTAGTTGAAATCTCGCACCGAGATTTAATGGTTTTGACACAAAAGGTAAGTGGTTCCATGTGTAAACAATTAATGACGAGTTAGATTTATTGATTTACTAATTTTCCTGTTCCGTATATTCTGTATGTGGTGTAAAAACTGTTTTTTAGGGATTTGGATAAGCGTTAAATTTTATTGATCCATTTTAACTTGAAATTGGGTGTTTTTCAGTTGTGTCTCTTGGGGTAATATTTGTGTTTATTCTATAACATATGAAAGTGACTTATTAGTGTTAAAAGGGGATTCCAATTCAATGTTTTTGATGATTCTGTGTCATGTGGGCCTCGAAAGGGGGTTTTTTGTATGGTTGTTTGTGTAAAACCATGTTATGCCTCTTGAAATTGTTTTATGAAATTGTATGTTTTCATGTGCATATTTTGTGGAATTAATCAAGGTGATTTTATAATACTTGAGAGAGGTTTATTAAATATTACTAAGGATTTCAATTATCCTTTGAATTGTTATTGGTGTGATTTTTTCATTGAAAGAGGGGTTGGAAATTGGTTTTGTGTGAAAAAAATAGTTATACCCCTTGGGTTTGTTTTATGAAAATTGAAAATGTTCTATTGGGTTAAACAAATTGGAAAATTGATCTATATGTAATTTTTTGGTGAGTTTGTTAACCTAAAATTATTTTTTTAAAGACAATGTGGTCAGTTTTGATGTAAAACATTTTGATAATGTTTCTTTATTTGTTGAGGTGATTTATGAAATTGTGTTGTGGGTACGAAACATGTTTGTGGGATGTTCTCTGTGAGTGTGATGTGACAAATGGATTTTGTTTATGAAAATGGTATTATGTAACATTTGAGTGGGATTTTATGTGATGTATAGAATCCTAGGAATGATTTTATAAATTTTTTAATGGATTTTTTAAATGGTGAAATATATGCAAAATGTGTTGTGGGATATTTTCGGTGTAATTATGATTTCAAAATACCTTGGAATGTAAAGTGGGTTATTTGACTTGTGTGATATACATGTAGGATGTTGGGTTAATGTGTGATGTGGAAGTGTTATTTTCATGTTAAAATTATATTCCATGGCTAGTTGAACTTGTTTCACCATACGAGGGAAACCCAGGTATACAGGTTGGTGGACGTGGACTAATATTCTAGTGATCCTGTGGGGTTTAGCCTCACATTCACATTGAATGGTTGATGATTACAACCCTAACTAAACTATGATGATGATAATGGGGGACCACTAGGTTATGGGGTTTTTCCCTACTAATGGGTCGTGCACAAGAACAGAATCTTGTAATGGTTTCTTTCAGCGAGATATGAGGTTCCTAGGACCCACAGTGAGCTAGTACCTAGGGGTTATTCCTATTTCTTCTGCTCCTTAGATGATTTATGCTTACAGCCGACATATATTATTTTCTGCTTGAAAATTCAGTAGCTTTTTTATATCATTTAAAAGTTTTTAATCTTTAAAATATCCCACTTGAAAAATGTTTTTATTTAATGTTTTATTTTAAAAAAAATTCAACTAACATTTCTTGTTTATGAAAACTTGTAATATTTTTGTCTTTGAATGTTTATCACATGGAATCTCATAGTGGTGGTATCCTACTGGTCTTTTCCACACACCTAACATACACCATTGGGTGTAAGTAGGCTTGTTTATTTTTGTCACAGGTTCGAATACAACTTTTGTGCCAATGATTCGGGTTTAGCAGTCCTTCGTGATGTCTTATTGTGGAGATGGATTGAGGGAGGTTTCTATTAAAATGAGGAGGTTCTTAAGATATCCCCTTTTGGTTTTTTTACCTTTTTTATAGTCTTTGAGTGATTTTTTAAACTATGTAATTCACTTATCAAATTTAGTAAATAATGGTTTGTTTGAAAAAATTCAGTTTTGGTTTTTTGATTTTGTTTGCTGTTTTATGTTCATAAACTCGTGAAAATCGTTCCCAATTTCCATTTTGTGAGACCTAGGAACTTGTGCCAACCCATGGATATTAGGAACCCCCTTTCAAATTTTCCATGGGCCGGGTGATGTGCTAGTTTTGATGGTGACCAGATTCAGTTCATGAAAAATGGTATCAAAAGGAGGTTCAGGATAACTCTTTGGGTCATGTTAATTGGGGAACAGTCAGGATAGTCTAGAGTTATGAATTTCAGGACATGGAATTCAGGTTATGGGTAGTGTGCCTGATCACCACACCTAATTATTGGATTTGAGTCACCAGGGGAATTCATGATTTATCTGAGTCCTTTGGTTTGATTGGTTTGACAATGATTAGGGGAAATGAAAAGAGAGTTTGGTTAACGGTCTTAGTGAGCTCACAGGACCTGGAAGCCATGTGGACCAGGTGATGTTTCCCTAGAACACTTTCTGTGATAGTGATGTGATTGGGGTATAGTCACTAACTATATGTCCAAGTCACCTATAATGACCCAATGTCTTATCAATGGAATTCTCTTCTTATATTTATGTGTTATAGTATTATCCCATTATGATAAAAAATGACATAATATGATAATAAATACTATGTTATCATTAAACATAATTTTTCAACTTCAATGTTTTGAATTTCAAAAATATGACATACATGGTAGTGATTAGTAATGTGTTTGGAGTTTGATAGGAAACCCCTAATTTTTTTGGTGAATATTAACCTACTCTTATGAATATTAACCTACCCATATTAATAGTTATATGACCCATATGAATAATATATCATCCAAAATAATATTAACCTTACCCATAAATAATTAAATAAAATGAAGGCATCTTATAAGTGACAATTTGACCATAGTAAAAGTATCGGTATTTTTGTTTGTGATAAAATATTAATTATAATAAATTATTTAATTCAAAAAAAAATTATTTTCATAAAATGTGTTCATAAATTAACAATTCTATGTATTCTAGTTTTAATATAATTTTATAAGACCTTATGTAATTTATGAAAGCATTATAAAATCAATTTTAGTTTTAAAAATTGTATTTTTAAAGTAAGTTATGATTTTAATTAAAAATTTAATTAATCATATATATATAATTAATTTTGGAAAATGGACTTAATTTTTTTATGATACACATCAATAAATTTTTGGGGTGAATTATTGTGATTTTTCTGAAATATTTGAATTTTTTATGAATAGTGAAATACCATAATTTACAAAAAAAAGAAAAAAAAGCTAATTATAGAGTCATGCATGATGTTCTACTGATTTAACCCCAATTTTTTCAGGTTCAAATGATTAAATTACTTTTACGGGCCATGTAATACTAACTATTCCTTTTCTTGTTGCGAAATAATAAATCAATGCATTTTATATTGAGAAATCCCCTCTCCCATCCACTATAAGTACCACCCTTCACACCCTCATTTCCTCACACCTCTCAAGCTTAAAGACTATTTTAAACTCTACCAAAACATCATTCCTAGCCCCTCCCCCATGTCCAAGAGCTTCTGGTCTCATAAAAATACCAATCCCAGCTTTCATAACGGGGATCTCAAGAGGAGGATTCAAGAGGTAATTTCTCTCTCTTTTCCTTTAGATTCCATTAATTTCAAGATCGTTTCTTAATATCTCCCCACCTATTTTCATACAGATGGTGTGGTGACTCTATTATTATACATATACTATAATTTTATGATACTAATGGGATATTATATCATCCAACCCCCTTCTCCTCTTCTTTTTTTATAAAAAAGAACGTTGTTATTGAGGTGTTAATTTATCACTTTCAAGGATGACCTGTTTTTAATTTCCATTACATCTTTTAGATCTCATAATGAAACAATTTTTTTTTGAACTAGATTATATTATATGTATTATATCCTTTTAATGTTCGGAAACTATCTTAGGTACATATTACTAAATGACTAAACAGAACAAGTTCATTTTGGTTGAAAACCCGCCCAAATTAACCCAAACAATCAGTATTTAATTCTTATCTAATGATTCATCCACATGGAACATAATTTAATTCATTATAAAATCGTTTAAAATTATGGAATATCATTAATAACATGAAATAGAATTACTTTGTGTCTACCCATTTTCTACACGAACTTCCATTTTTGAATACATGTGAACCTTTCAAGAAAACCCATAAGAACAAACATTCCCAAAAAATATTTTTAAAAACTATAACTCATCCAAAGGCCCATAACATAACCTAATGAATCCATAATAAATTATATTCATGTACAAAAGGTTCTTTAATTGTTAATTTAATTATCTAATCTGGTTATAAATGACATTAAAGCAAAGAAAGCATTCAGATACAATGTATGGGGAAATTCTAGAGACCAACTTTCTTTTTTCAGGTTCTCCCTATTTCACTCCACTTTTGGTATGGTCACTCCTTAAAAATAATTTGTTCTTTATTATCATAACATTTCGGGGATGTACTTGTTTTCCAAAAGATTTTATTTCAAATAAATGTTTTCTAAACGTACTATTTTTTCGAAAACATACCTTTTAATTCTCACTCAAGGTTGATAGTTCAAGTAGAAAATAGGTTATTACCAATTTCTTTTGGGAAACCAACATTTATGAATGTATTATTTTGAGATGAAACCCATTCCTTTACATGGGTTATTTATGTTTATTTTTGATATATGTTCTATGTGACATGCATGATAACAATAATATTTTGATGTGATGGGTGTGCTTGGAATTATATTGCACAAAAGGAATGTTATGACGTGATAGGTGCGCTCAGAATTATACAACACTCCAATGAATTGGGTAAAGTGATGAATTTATTGAGTTACATGATATGATGTGTGAAAAATATTCTATCTTTGTTCACAATTATGTGTGTTAGTTAACCACTAAAACATGATGTTTCATTTTTATTCACTGCCACATTTCAAGTCTATTATTTATTCTTCATCTCATGTTCATGATCCATTTCCTAGGTCATGATTATGCTCACCCATTTTTATATTGTTCTTATATATCCTCTTACTAGGCTTTTAGTTAACCCCTTCTGATATATATCCTTATGCGAAAACATGTACTAAGAAGAGGTCAAGTTTCAATAAGAATCTTGAGAAGAAGGAGTTAAAATAAATATTTATTCTTGATGTTATAATTATTATGTATGGTCCTAGTTTTCGGATGAAACTAAAACATTGGATTCTCTATGTGTAATAAAATTATGTTTTTTATCATTAAAATTATGTAATAGTAATGTAAGATAAGGCAGTGTCTCTATAGTTGGTATCAGTGGTATGATTTAGTTAATTTGGGAATTAGGATTAGTGAACCCTAGTGAAAATCTCTAGCATGAGGCTAAGTATATATATGCACACAATAATCTTAACATATGGATCCCATAGGATATTATTTTAGTAAAAATAATACATATGAATATGATTTTAATGACTTGTTGACTTATGGTTTGTTCTAGCGTTTTCTATTTTAGAAAATGGTTGGAACTAGGAGAAACCACGCAAATAACTCAGGTTAGGGTCAATGCAACGATTGGCCGAACGATATCCCCAATTATTTAAGAGGTGGAGTTTAAAACATCATGGTGATGCTTACCCAAATATCTCATGTTATAAAAAATAACCACAATAATGGAGAACGTCCTCCTTCACCAAAGAGGGAGCAACTGGCTATCGAGTTTTTTATGAGGTAATGACCACTGATGATTAGTGGATCTTCTAATCCACTAGTTTCAGAGCAGTGGTTTAACTCCATGGAGAAGATCTTTTCTGTTCTCCACTATTCTAAGATGGAGAATGTGACACAATCCTTTTATTGTCTTATTGGATAGTATAATCAACGGGGGGTTTTTGATTAATAACATCATCCAAGGGAGAAAATTGAAGAGATGTAATGGGGAGACTTTTAGATAATTTTTCTTAACAAGTATTTCCCAAGAACTCTCTACATGAAGATTTGAGAGATAATTCATAGATCTTAAGAAAAAAATAAGGAGAATTTGTCACAACCTACGAAGAGAATTTTACACTCCATTCAAGGTACACTTTAGGTTTTGTTATCAACAATGATAGAAAAATTTATAGAATCTATAGTGGATTAAAACCACACCATCGAAATGCTATTACAATTCAAGACATTGGGAGTTATGAATAAGTTGTTGTATGTGCTCTCCAAGTGGATATAGATTTTTTAAAATGGTACCATGTCTATGGTGATAAGAAATGAAAGATTGAGTTTCAAGCTGGTTGATCTAATGACAATGGTGAGAAGAAAACTCAATGACCCATATGCCAAATATGTGAGAAGTTTCACCATGGGAACTACCTCAAAGGGACAGGGAAGTGATTCAAGTGTGGGAAAGAAAGACACCATGCTCAAGAGTGTCGAAAAGATATGAAAATGAAGGAGAATGTGGTGGAAGAAAGGATAGAACCACCCATGGTTGAATGCTACAACTGTAGGTAGAAAGGGAACTACGCAAGCTAGTACACTAAACCTTGAGTTCTAGAGGGTAATCAGCATCGTTTTGCTCACAATCCAAAGGAACTAGAGAATGATTATGCCATCACTAATACATAAGTGGAGAAAGAAAATGAAGTCATACATGGTACAATTCATATTCATTCAATAATGGAAAAAATACTTATTTGACTCTGGTTCTACTTGTTCCCTTATATCATGCAAGTTTCCTAGATCAATATAATTGATTCCCTGAAACATTGATGTAGAGATATCTGCAAAAACAACAACTAGTTCAATCATTGAAACCGAAGTTTTTGACTCTTCTTCTGTTGTCGTATGTGGGAAGACTCTTCCAGTGAATCTCATAATACTTTCCATGGTGGAATTAGACTCTATAATGGCAATGTATTGGCATTAATTATATAGAGAACGTATCAACTATCATAAAAAGGAAATATCTTTTCCTATTCCGAACCATTCCATGCTCCTCTACAAATGAAAGTAAGATCATGAGTCTTCTTTGAGAAATCTTTCAATGGTGTGGTTGTTGATTCCTTATGATGAACCATACCTCACCTAAATGGTTAAGTCAAAGGATAGTAGCAACCTTGCAGGAATACCCATCGTGAGGGAATATAGTGATGTATTTCTCAAAGAGTTACTTGGAATTCCCCTGGATCGTGTGGTAGAGTTTTTAATAGAACTCATACTCGATGCTACTCTTATCTTAAAATGTTCCTATATGATAGATCCTATCGAACTGGAGGTGTTAAAGGAGCAGCTTCAAGAGCATCTGGAAAAAGGGTTCATACACCCTAGTGCATCACCTTGGGGTGAGCCAGTGCTCTCTATGAAGAAGAAGGGTGAAACAATGTAGTTGTGTATGAATTATTGGGAACTCAACAAGATCACCATAAAAAACTAGTATCATATTCCAATTATTTATGACTTTTCTGATCAGTTAAGATGAGATCAATACATCTCAAAGGTGGATCATCATTCTAGATATCAAAAACTAATGGCTAAGAAGGAAGATATTCAGAAGACTACCTTCCGTACAAGGTATGGTCACTATGAGTTTCTATTGATTCCCTTCAAACTTACTAATTCCCCTACAATATTCATTGATTTAATGAATATATTCTTTAGAAATTACCTCGACAAATTTTTGGTGGTGTTTATTGATGATATTATCATCTACTCTAAGAGAAAGGGGGGACATGATGAATATCTAAGACTTATGTTGGAATCATTGATAATGGAGAAGTTGTATGCCATGTTCCGCAAGTGTGACTTTTTTATGAAGCAAGTCACATTATGGGGGCATGTGATCACAAGTGATGGAATTTTTGTGTACCCTTCAAAAAAAATGTGATTGAGGAAGGGCCCAAGCCCTCTAGTGTCATTGAAATCCATAGTTTTCTCGAATTAGATAGGTACTACTGAAATTTTGTGACAAATTTCTCATGATTTTCATTCTCTCTACCTATGTTAACAGGAAAAGGGTAATGTATGTCTGGATGGATCAATGTGATGGATGCTTTAAGGGGATAAAGAGAAGGTCGATCACCGCACCTGTACCCACACAACTGAAAAGTGGAAAATGTTTTTTGATATACAACGATTATTTATTGAAAGGATTTGGTGGAGTACTAATGAAAAATGATAGTGTGATAGCATACGCCTCACGGAAGTTGATGATACATGATCAGAACTACCCAATACATGATCTAAAGCTGGAATGCATGATTTTTTCCTTGAAAATCTAGCAACACTACCTTGATGGTGAGAACTGTGACATATACACCAACAACAAGATCCTAAAGTATATATTCACCAAAAGGAAATGAATATGTTTCAATGGAGATTGACAAGTATAATCAAGGATACAATTTCTCTATTCACTATCATCTTGGAAAGGTGAACATGGTATCCAATGCTCTAAGCAGAAAATAACATGCTACTCTATCCATGTAACAGATTGAGATAGACCCCATCTTCTTGGATATGAAAATTATGGATTTGTAAATCATAAGGGAAGGGGTTACATTCTACCTTTCCCATATGATTGTGCAACCATCCATCCAAGAGAAGATTAAGGATGCCCAAAGGGATGATGTGGAGTTACAAAAGAGGGATAATGAAATAAAAGAATGGAAGCTCTAAGAGTTCCATATCGATGATGATGGTGTGATTCGGTTTGGAAAGGGACTTTGTGAGCCTTCATCACTAGGGATAAAGAAGGAGCTATTAGAAAATGAACATAGCTCAACATTATCTATCCATCTTGGGAGTACCAAGATATACCGTGATCTCTGACAATAGTTATGGTGAGATAACATGAAGAAGGAGATTTCAGAATATATATCATGGTTCTTGGAATGTCAGCAAGTTAAAGCAAAGCGACATAAGTCCAAAGGGATGATGCATCCATTGCATATACCCATGTGGAAATTGGATAATTTCACTATGGACATTTTCATGGGTCTCCTGAAGACGTCGAAGGGAAATAATGAGATATGGGTTGTGGTTGACCAACTCACCAAGTCAACCCATTTTATTTCTATTATATAAGAACACTAACTTGAACTACTTGAACAGATATGTTTGAAGGAAGTGGTGAGACTGCATGGTGTTCTACTCTCGATTGTCTTTGATCATGATCCGAGATTCACATCTAAATTCTGGAGGACTCTTCAACATGCTTTGAGTACTGAATTAAATTTTTTCACCACCTATCACCCCCAAACTTATGGCCAATCTGAGAGAACCATTCTGACACATGAAGATATTCTAAGAGACTGGTCTCCAAAATTCAAATGTGGATGGGATCAGTATCTCCCATTGGTTGAGTTCTAACAAAACAATAGCTTCCACTCGAGTAATCAGATAGCTTCATATACAGTTCTGTATGCAATGCTATGTAGAACTCCAACCTATTGGGATGGAGTTGGAGAAATAAAGCTACTTGGACCTGATCATGTGGAAGAGACGACATAGAATGTGCATGTCATCCAAAAACACAACAACGCTGCTCAGAGTCGGAAAAATAGCTATGTTGACAACCATCGAAGGGACTTGGATTTTGACGTTAGAGATAAAATCTTCCTTCGATTATCACCATGGAAGAGAGTCATGTGGTATGGAATGAAATGGGAACTATGCCCAAGGTATATTTTCTCCTATGAGATCCTTGACATAATTGGATTCATGGCCTATTGTCTTTCACATCCACCAAATATGGCTCATGTTCTTGATGTGTTTCATGTATCGCTCTTGAGGAAGTACATACCAGATCCCACACATGTGCTGAACTCAGAGGTGGTATGACTAGAAGATGATATCTCTTATGAGAAGTAGACAATGAAGATTCTGGACCAAAGAGATAATATTTTATGCAACAAGACAACCCACCTTGTCAAAGTTTTGTTGAGGAACTACAAGTTTGAAGAAGCTAATTGGGAACTAGAGGAGGGGCTGAAAGAGAAGTACCCTCACCAATTTGTGTAAAGTGAAATTACAAGGGGGGAATGTTGAAACAACCCAATGTTATATAAATGGAATTTCCATCTTATAATTATGCCTTATAGTGTAATCCCATTGGGAAGAAAAATGACATATTTTGATACTAAATACTATGTGATCATGAAACAGAATTTCTCTTGCACTATGTTTTGAATTTCAAAAATCTATCATACACAGTGGTGATCAGTAAGCTGTTTGGAGTCTGTTAGAAAAAACATAATTTTTGGTGAATAGTAACCTACCCTAATGAATAGTTACCTACCTCTATGTATAGTACTATGACCATTATGAATAGTGAAAAATCCAAAATAATAGTAACCTTACCGATGAATAATTAAATAAAATTAAGGCATCATATAAGTGACAATTTGACCATAGTAAAAGTATTGGTATTTTGTAAGTCATAAATAATTAATTAGTTAATTAAAAATAAATTTAGTTTTCGTAAAAAAATTTCATAAATTAAAAATCAGATGTCTACTAGCTTTAAGATAATTTTATAATACCTTAATTAATTTTTTAAAACATTATAAATTCAGCTTTAATTTTAAAAACTGTATTTTTCAAGTAAATTATAATTTTAATTAAAAAATTAGTACTCGTATTTAGAAAATTATATTTTGAAAAATGTAATTTATTTTCAGATTCTACATGTCAAAATATTTTTGGGGGATTTTTTGGTATTTTTCTAAAATACTAGAATTTTTTATCAATAGTGAAATACCGTAATTTACAAAATAAGATAAATAAACAAATTATTGAGTCATGCACGGTGTTTTAATGTTGTAATCCAAATTGGTTTCGGTACATATGAAAAAATTAATATTATTGGCCTTAGTAGACACAATATTCATTGTCTTGTGGGGAAATAAAAAATTAATGAATTTTATATTGAGAAATTCCCTCTCCCTCCACTATAAATTCCATCGTTCACACCCTCATTTCTTCACACCTTTCAAGCTTCAAGACATGTCTAAACTCTACCCAAAGATCTTCCCTATCCTCTCCCCCACGTCCATGACCTTCTGGTCTCATCCAAAGTCCAGTTATAGCTTCATCAAGAAGGATCTCAAGACGAGGATTCAAAGGTAATTCCTTGCTCGCTCGCTCTCTCTCTCTCTCTCTCTTTTCCTTTAGAAATATTTTTATTTCAAGTTGATTTTCTAATCTCTAACCACCTATTTTCATCCACATGGTATGGTGACTCCAATATTATAAATATACTATAATATTTTCATTATAAGGGAATATTATATCATCCAACCCCAATCTTCTCTTCTTTTTATTTTATAAAAGAGAACATTGTTCGTGAGGTGTTAATTTATCACATTCAAGAACGAAATGTTTTCAATTTCCTTTATAGCTTTTAGATATTGCAATGAAACCATTTTGATGGATGAACCATATTATATTATATTTATTATATCCTATTTCATGTTCTGGAACTAGTGTAAGTACATATTACTAAATGATTAAACAAAACTAGTTTGTTTCGGTCGAAAAACCGACCAAATTAACCCAAACAATCATCATTTAATTCTTATCTAATGATACATCTACATGGTATATAATATAATTATTTAAAAGATAATTTATACATCTGTAATATCATTAATAACATGAAATATTAGTTATGTATGTTTACCCATGTTCTACACGAGCATTCATTTATGTATACATGTGAATCGCTCAAGAAAACCCATAAAAATTAACATTCTCGAACAATGTATTTAAAATCTATAACTCATCCAAATGACCATAAATTAATTTAATGAAACCATAATGAACCATATTAATGTAAACAAGGTTATTTAATTGTAAATTACTGAATCTAAAGTGGTTATATTGGGCATTAATGCCAATAAAGCGTTCAGACACAAGGTAACGAGAAATTCTCGAACCCAGCTTCCTTTCTTTGGGTTCCCACACTTTCACTCCACTTTTGGTATGGTCATTCATTAAAAATATTTTTTTCATCATTATCTAACCTTTTCTGGGATATACACGTTTTCCACTTGATTTTATGTCAAATAAATGTTTTCGAAAAGAACTCTTCTTTCAAAAACATACGCTTTAGTTCTCACTCAAGGTTGATTGTTCTTGTAGAAAATATGTTATTCCCACCATCTTTTGGGAACTCAATGTTCATGAAACAATTCTTATGAGATGAAACCCAATCCTTTAAATGGGTTTTTTATGTTCTTTTTTTTATATTTTCTATCTGACATGCATAATAATGATAAGATTATGATGTGACCGGTGTGCTCGGAATTATACAGCACTCCAATGCATTGGGTGAAGGGATTAATGTCATGGGTTTAATTGAAATTATAAGTTAACAAGATGCTAGAATTGTTCACAAGTATGTGTGGTAGTTAACCACAAAGACATGCTGTTTCATTTTTATACATTTCCTTATTTCAAGAATATTATTTATTCTTCCTCTCATGTTCAGGATCCTTTGCCTATGTCATGATTATGCTCTCCTATTATTATATTGTTCTTATCTATCCACTTATTTGGATTTTAGCTCCCCACTTTTGTTGTATATCTTCAGGTGATTACATGTACTAAGGAGAGGTCAAGTGCTAATAAGAAGATAGAGAAGAAGGAATTAAAATAAATGTTTATGCTTGATGTCGTAATTGTTATGTGTGGTCCTAGTTTTCCCAAGACAATAAACCTTTTAATCCTATATGTGTAATACTATTTTTTTGTTTATATTTATAATGATTTAATAGTAATTTAAGAAAAGTATGTGTTTCTATATCACCCCCCAAAACTACTTTTCTCACGCATTGTCTTCTGTTCTTTTGATTTGAATTCTTGGTTTTTTGATTTTATAGAAAAAATAACCTGGTTTTAAGAAGCGTATAGTTTTTGTCAACTGATTTTCTAATAAATAGGGAAGGATTTTATTTTAGAGTTGGTGGAAATAAATTTTCCTAATTGTTTTGAAATTGAAAATGGTGTCTTTACACCTATTTTGAAAGTATACAATTGTGTTAACGTTGGTTTTGAAAGTGTTCCCAATAGAGTTTTGTAAACTATTGAACTGTGTTTAAATGGGATAATATGTTTTGAAATTAAAGTTTTTGACTTGAATGTGATTTATTATTTGAATGATTGCGTCTCTCTGAATGGTTTATAAGATGTAAATTTGTATTTTGATCTCCTGGTTAGAGGGCTTGATGAAAAAGGGATGTACTAGTTTATTGTTTTGGTTTTGAAAAGTGGAATGGATTTTATTAACCATTGGTATCTCCGTGAGTGACCACAAGCATGGGGTGGAATGGGATGATGAATGGTTAATGGCATGAATAGATGGGTGACTTGATGGATATGAAGGGGGTGCCTGGTGTGGCACTAAAGAATACATGTGTGAGGCCATGGGGTACCATTGGTGGATACGCTAACCACCGAACCTTTTAATTTGAAATTAATGTTTTTAAAAAGGAAAACATGATTTCTTCACGACTAGTTTTGGATGATTTGACTTATGTGTTTTAGAAATTTTGTTTATGTGTGATGTTTTGAGTTCAATAACTCCTCCTTTTGGAACTTTGTTTTGCGTTTTGTTCTGTTGGTAAGCTGGGTTGAAGGGTAGGTTAGTGGTCTCTTCTGAGAAATGTTTAGAATTCCTTTGCAGTGGATTCCCTAATCTGTTAGGTTCTTGTTTTGAAATTTTTTGACCAATAGACCATCTTGGTTTGGTCCTTGGGTTCCTTCATTGGATGAGCTATTCCCCCATTAGGTTTCGACAATGTGATTTTTGGAGTGTGTTATGTCTGGGTGAACCTATCTGGGATTGCGGTGTTGTTGTTTGTAACACTGGAAAGAGAAGTTCATGTCAGGGGGTTTCCAATTCTTTACTATAAGGCCATAGATGCTTCAATAATTTGAGCTCCAACCATAGGTCCCAGAGGGAAGCTAGCACATGGCCAGGTGAAATCCAAGGGTCATTCAAAACCTTGAACAAAGTCATATCCACAATATTAATGATAAAAGGAGTTTAAACCTCAGGTTTTTTAATCTTTCCTCTATTGTTATTGTTCGGTGGAAATATGTTGAAAGACTCCTTCCATTGTTGTCTCTGAATGACATTATTTTCCCCTTGGGTTTCTACTAAGTTTTCGGGGAATGGTTTCAAATTTTTCTAGACAGGTTGAGTTCACGGTTAGTAGTAACCATTCCCCAGAAAACCATGTAGATAGAAGGATCCCCATGGTTAGTGAAAGATTTCTCAAACCATGCGGACTAACTATGCATCCATCCAAACTCTTAAAATTTGTGTTCTTCCTGTGTTGGCCCATGATGGTTAGTTAAGATGGTTGGTTCTTATGGTGGGGATACCCAATATGAAGTTTATTTAAGTTCATTTGGAAAGGTATAATGGGAGTATACCCCTTTTATCATTAATTCCTTTCAGGGCCCCCTATCAGTACCATGATCCTATTTCCAGAAAATACGAGTTGTCTCTTACAGTGGGGATCCCATTTGTGTCTCAACATACTTGTAACTCAGATTGTTCCATGGTCTTGGATTGGTAGTAGGTTTTCTTGTTCAGAGCTATCTAACTAACTACATCTTCTTGGGGTAAATGTGGGATTGGGGAACGCCCAACGGTTTGTTTAAATCAAGGTAAGTGTAACCTTGTCTATTGTTTTTGTTCATTTGGATAAATTTCTGGAATCTTGTTTGGATAGTGTTTGAGGTGTTTTCTTTTTAGATGATTTATAAATATGTTTAATTGTTTCAGGAATGTGGGGTATGTTTTGGTTTGTGATAGTTTTATTTCTTTAATTGATCATTGTAGGTTTTTGTCCTCTTCGGGGTGGGCGAAGCTTGGCGAAGGAGTTCATCTTGTTTTATTGGTTTTGTTTTGTTTTTTTATTTTAGCCATTCGATGGATTTCCAGGGGTGGAAAGCATTAAATTGGGGATAATTGTCACGCCCAAATTTTCAATTCCATTCCTTGTTTCAAATCTACTTTTGGTTCATAGCTTTATCTTGGTTTTTGGGTGCTCTAGGCTTGAAATTTTGGTTCCTGTTGTGTTATTGATCTATGAAATTGTTCTTGGGGGTATTTTATTCTAATTTAATATCTTCTTTTTTCAAAGGGATGGTATGAGGTTGTGGTGTTTTGGATTTAGTTTAGTGACACACCATGTGAAAGCACTTGTGGTGTATGTTGTTGAGGTGGTTTGTACCCTTGATTTGGATGAGTTTGGGGGTGCAAATGACGGTTTCTTTTAGGAATTTTTCTTTCTTATCCTTCTCCTAGATTTCCACCATGGTTTCCTCCTTTCTCACCCCTTTAAATTTGAGGAATCAAATAAAATTTTGGGCAGCTATAACAGGACACACAGTTTACTAAACCCTACAGCCAAACCATTCTAGGGTGTCCAGCGCATTGAAATCGTTGGTGTCTTGACCCATTTTCCCTTCCAGAAATAATCCAAATCCACCCATATCTTATCTATTTCGTTCCCTACCTCCATGGACAGCTTCCAAGGTCTCTCACCCTCCCTTGGACCTCATATTTTAAGGTATATTTTATGGGGGAGAACTAAAAACATAGAATATATGTCATTCTATATTTTCTTCCCTTTATTTTTCTTTTCTTCCACTTTTTTCTAATGTTACACATGTCCAAAAACTAGGGAATCATACCTAGGGTTGTCCTTTGAGGTTCTTGGACTAATATTGAAATTTTAGATTGGTTTCTAATACTTTTTGGTGCGGGAGTGGTGCAGTTGAAATTTCACTCTGAGATTTAAGGGGTTCGACAGAAAAGGTAGGTTCTAACATGTGTAAGCAATTACTGATGAGTTAGCTTGATTTATTAACTAAATTTCATGTTCCTTGTATGCTTTACGTGGTGTGAAAACTGTTTTTGAAGGATTTGGTTAAGCGTTAAATTTTATAGTTTCATTTGATCTAGAAATTGGGTGTTTTTCAAGTGAGTCTCCTAGGTTATTATTTGGTTATATTCTATAACATATGAAAGTGATTTATAAGTGTTAAAAGGGGTGAAAATTCTAGTTTTTAAGGAATTGGTGTCCTTTGAGCCTCCAAAGGGGGTTTTTGAAAGGTTTTATTTGTAAAACCATGTTATGCCTCTTCAAAGTGTTTTATGAAAATTTGTGTTTTTCATGTGCATCATTTGTGGTATTAATCAAGGTGATTTTATAAGACAGGGGAGTGGTTTAATAAATTTTCTTAGGGCTTAAAATTATATTTTTCATTGGTATTGGTGTGATTTTGGCTTTGAAAGAGTGGTATGAAAAGGTTTTTGTGTGAAAAACATAGTTATACCCCTTGGGTTTGTTTTTTTTAAATTGTAAATGTTCTGTTGGGTTAAAAAAGGTGAGAAAATGATGTATATGTACTATTTTGATGACTGTGTTCACCTGAAATATGTTTTTAAGAGATAAAGTGGTCAGTTTTGATGTCGACATTTTAAAAAAAAATTGTAATTTGTTGAGGTGATTTATGAAATTGTGATGTGGGTGTGAAACATGTTTGTGAAATGTTTTATGTGAGTGTGCTGTGGAAAATAGAAATTTTTTATGAAAAGTGTATTATGTAAAAATTGAGTGGAATTTTATTTCACATTTATCATCTTGGGAAAGATTTTATAAAGTTTTTAACGAATTTATTGAATTGTGAAAGATATGAAAAATGTGTTGTGGGCTATTTTTGGTGTGAGTATGATTTCAAAATAAATTTGAATTAAAAGTTAATTATGATACTTCTATGATATACATGTGGGATGTTTTGTGATTATGTGAGGTGGAAGTGGTATTTTCATGTAAAAATTATATTTCATGGATTGTTGAACTTGTTTGAGGAAAAGAGGGAAACTTGTGTATCTTGGTGGGTGGATGTGTACTAGTATGCTAGTAATCCTGTGGGGTTTGGCATTAGTTTTTGGCAGAACGTTTGATTATTACAACACTAACTAAACTATGATTATTATGATGGGGGACCACTAGGTTATGGGTTTGTTCACTCTTAGTGGATCGTGCACGAGAACAGATTTTTGTGATTGTTACTTTGACCAAGATATGAGATACCTGGGACCCATAGCGATCTAGTTCCTTGGGGTTATTCTTGTGGCTTGTGATAATTGGATGATTTATTATTACCGTCGGCATATGGTATGTTTGGCTGGAAAATTCATTATCATTGGTTTTTCATTTAAAATTGTTGATTCTATAAAATTGTACACTTATTAACTGTTTTTATTTAAAGTTTCAGCTTATAGAAATTATAACTAGAATTTCTTATTTATGAAAACATGCAAGATTTTCATATTTTAATGTTTATCACATGTAATATCTTAGTGGTAGTATCCTAATGGGATTTGGAACACACCCTACTTACACCCTTGGGTGTACATAGACTTGGTTATTTTTGTAGTAGTTTCGTGTAAAAGTTTATTTCCAATGGTTTGGTTTTAGCGGTCCTTCGTGATGTCATGTTATGGAGATGGATCGAGGGAGGTGCCCCTATCCTTGAGCATGTTTTGGGATGTCTATTTTTGGTTTTGTACCTTTCTTATAATATTTGAGAGTTGTTTCAAACTATGTAATTCAGTTCTGAAATTTCATAAAAGATAGCTCTGTTTGAAAAATCGGGATTGGTTTCTAAGTTTTTTTGTTGTTGTTTTATGTTCATAAACCATGGTAACTCATTATCAATTTACATTTTGTGATACCAGGGAACTTGTGCCAGCCTGTGGGGATCAGGAACGCCATTCGGGACATGCCTCATGCCAGGTCAAGTGCCTGTTTTTATGGAGACATGATTCAGATCATAAACAATACTGTTGGTCGGAGAGGCCACTCAAGAGGGGGGTGAATTGAGTTCCAATCAAAATTTCTGTTACAAATAACTTCTATTAAAATCCCCCAATTTAAAAAAAAAGTTAAACTGTAGTAAATTTGTAAAACTATAAAAGTTAAATTAGGTTCTCAATGATTGATTAGGTCTCAGTTAATCAAATCAAAAGATTAAATTAGCTTTTGAAAATAACCTACTAATTTACAATAGTTAAAAAAAACTTTCTAGATTAAATATCAAAGTATCTTTAAAATATATTTCTATTTCAAATTAATAAGCTGCGGAATATAAATTAGATATTGTATATTTTAAACTTAAACTAAAAAAGCACAGCAGATATAACCCAGAGTTTTAGTCTCAAGGCAAGACTTTGTCCTCTTAAACAGTTTATAAAAAATGATCCACACCCTGGATCGGGGTTAACAATAGTACAAGACTATCTAGTCCACGCAGGGACCTCTACCACTATTCTTCATGGGAAACAAAAATAAAGACCAGGCCACACAAGGACATCTTCCACAGTTGTCGTGGGTAAACCAGAGTAAGGAACTTTGGTGTGAGGATTGTGATATCCTCTAGTTCAGCACAAGAGATAGTGTGTGTGTAAAATAAACAAGATACACAAACTACTCAAGCATTAATAATAAATCACTTAGAGAGAGTATATGAACGTTTAGAAATCTATAGTGATTGGCAATGTAGCTCTGGACTCTTTGGATTCAGCATAATAGCTTCTGATTCATTCTCTGGTTTTGTGTGAAGAACAGAGTGTCATGGTTCAGCTTGTGTTCATCACACATAAGAATGTTCTCTTGATTCTTTGTTTGTTCTTCAGTAGATTTGGATTACACTCATAAGAGTTCTTGAAAGATCTTGCAATCTCTTCTTTGTGCTCAGAATTCTTCTTTTGTTAAGTACAGTGCACTCGTTTTTCTTGTGTTGTCACGTGTATGTATGTTCTCTTTTGGTTTGCACACTTGTGTCTCTTTTTTTTTCTACTTCATCTTAGTCTTCTTTATATTCCATAAGCTTCGGCAGTAGGAATGATTTCCTCTTCATAGGTATGAGGTACGGTTTTTTGATAGACCAACAACTACCATTAAATGACATTAATTTCATTAAAAACATCAAATATGACTGTCAGTATTATTTAAATAATATTGACAGAAAGGTTAAGAAACGGTGTCACGGTGATTATGTAAACGGTGTCTCCAAGAACTGGTATGTCCTTCACTGTGTCTCCTTCACGGTGTCTCCATGTCACGATGTTTGAGTCATGGTGTGTCCTTTACGGTATGACCTTCACAGTATAACCTTCATGGTGTCATGCTCACAGTTTGTCCTTCACGGTGTCAGGCTTACTATCACAGTGTGATGAGGTCACAGTGTCTCACTAATCACGGTGTCGGAGACTTAGGATTCATAGTGTCTGCTTCAGTGTTTCTATTCACGGTGTCTGTTTGACTGTGACTGTGTCTTGCACACAGTCTATCTTACTGCGTCAAGCTTCACGATGTCTTTATAATTAGACAAATATATATATTTAGACATAAACAGTAATATGCTAAATATGAATTAATCATAACCATTATCAAGTAATTAACTTGAGACATAAATACAAGGGTTTGATAAGATAAGTGAGAGTTGTGATCATGCAAAAGAATTGTAAATAATAATGAGAGTGATTGATAGTAATAATATTTTCAATCACTAAAACATGATGTGTAATAATTATTGAGATTTGTGATCATTAAAACATGATTGATACATGAGGATTCCAACAATATCCCCCTTTCTGATGATCACAAATCATGTATAGTCAAATTATAAATGAAATGAAATGTTAGAGAAAATAACATAAAGAATAGCATATCACATTACAATACTTATACAATATTTTTAATTTTTCTCCCCATTTTGGGATTATCAAAAATTTAAATAGATAGAATGGAGAAAATGAAGGAGCAGTAGAAGATGTAGTCTGTGGTTGGTCAATAATGATTGGATTGATCAAAGATAGGGCTTGGCTGACTGACATGGTAGTTGAGGCCAGAGCAGGTAGACCAGGTCTAAGGGGCGCAGCTGCTAGAGCAACAATAGCAGTACTCTGCACATGAAGATACAGCTTCAAAAGATTTATGAAATTAGTAATGATTTCTCCACCATATTGCATATCCTTTTCAAATTCATCCTTATTCTCCATGAATATGTCCAAAAATCTGTTGAACTCTGTAACCTTCTGAACTTGAGCTTTAAAAGCTTCAGTCACTGGAGGGATTTTCAGGTTCTCCACAATATACTTAAAGTGATTTGTCAGGTAACTTTTAGAGAAAATCCGAGTGAGATAAAAGTCTATCTTCTTAGTGATCTCTTGTTGATCATCATTGTCAATCTTATAATAGATCTGAACAAGATCAAGTGCTCTATCACTATTCTTCACAATGTTAGATAAAGGAGACAAATTTAAGCCACTGAAAGCATTCTGAATTTCTTCCTTGATTATGGATCTAAGCACAATATCATCCAAAGAATGTGTGGAGGTCTGACCAGAGAGAGGATAATCCTTGATAGCTTTGGTTAGAACATTGTGTTGATTCAAATCTTTTTGTAGACATTCAGTGTACTCTTCTAGGAGCTTATTCAGATTTTCTACAAGCTCTCTCATGCGTTGTAGCATCTTTATGTGTCTTGTTCCAATATTCTCATCAAAAGATAATAGATATGGAGGCACTTGAGACATAATCTCTCTAGAAATGTGGGAAACATCTGGTTCAGGAGAAGCAACAACAGGTGCAGAAGCAGAAACAGCAGCGTGCTCTGATCTTGGAGATAATTCTCTTTGAAGGTTTTCCATCATATCTTTCAAAATTGCAACATAATCACTAAGAAAATTAATTTTAACTCTGACTTCTTGTATTTCACGGATCATCCTTGGTTGAATATGAAGAATAATGTTTTCCAAAAGAATCGAGGCATCTTCTTGACTTAGTTGAGTCACTGGACGAGGTTGAGGGGATATAATCTTCTCAACTGCAGCCAAGATAGTCTCTCTAAATAATTTCAAATAATTATTAGTTACAAATGATTTTTGGTCGGGTAAGAGTACAGGTGAAGGTAGTGGTACAAGTTCTTATGAAGATTCTAGTAGAGGTTCAGAATTAGTTTCAGTTTCAGATTCTGATTGAGGTTGAGGTTGAGGCTCTAGTTCTGGTTCTGGGTGAGCTACTGACTTCAATTGAAACAAATAAGAGAGATCTTTACCAGTTGTAGTCACTTGCTGTGATTGACTCACATCATAAAAACTTGGAAATTCATACCGAGTGTACACAGAATATTTGACAGTTGGTGGAGAGGTTTCAGCAGATCCAGCTTCATCAATCTCAAGGTTTTGAGGTTCCTCCACCTCAAAATGTGCTTCCATTTTAGATTCATGAGGATCAGTAATTGGGTTAAGATCCATAGGATCACCTCTAACCTCTTCAGAAAATTCTTACATTGCCAACTAAATGGCAATTTCCATCCTCTCTTCAGCAGAGGGTGTGTACTTAGGAACTGATTGTTCCACTGGCTATGCTTCTAGACTTGCTTATTTTTCAATAGAGAGATCCTCTTGAGTAACAATTTCCCTAACATGGATTTCTCCTAGATCATCTTCTTCCATGATAGGGAGGTTTTCTTCATCACCAGATTTTTCCATGGCTTGCTGCTCTAAATTAGGGATAATCAAATCTCTTGCAGCCTCAAACTGAATTTCCTGATCAACATCATCTCTAGAAGCGGGAGATTCTTCCTCTTCAAGAACAGCAGGAGATTCTTCTTATCTAATAACAACAGAAACTCCCTCTCTAGAAGGTATTTTAGCAGAAACATCAGCCGGGACATCAGTCATTTCATTCTCAACAGGACCTGCTTCCTCTTGAGGTATTTCAGCCTATTCTTCTTCTTCTTCCTCTTCTGGGTACTCAGCCACTTAATCTGGTTCCAAACCAGTATCACTTATATTCTTTGGCCTTCTTGGATAATCAACATGATTATACTTCTTATAAATTTGATCATTATCCTCAACCCAGTGCTTCTTCCAGGGGTTCCAATTAATCTTCATCCTTCTGATGATAGGATTGGATAAACAAAAATCAAAACCCTCTAGATTTTCTTCATTCAGTCCAACCACTCCTTTGGAAACTAACATGGCCGAAATCATCCTTGAGTAAAACAAGGAGGTGGATTTGGAAGTGACTTTAATCAGCTCACATATATGGTTAATGAAATATTTTCAAAGATTGATCTTATGGCCATTCTTTATCAGCTGAATGAGGAACACATCCTGATACTTCGTCACATAAAAATTTCTTTTTTTGAAATAATCAAATTCTGAACAAATTTGAACAGTAGTCTTGTCTCCCCATCCAATTCAGCTGCTATGGCCCTTCGCTTGGTGCCATTTCCAGTCAGGATATATAGTTCATTTTCTAGATCAAATATGTCATTTATTGGAGGATGGTCTCTCTGGTAATAATCACAAATCCCTTCATGAGGAATCCTCAGGCATTCATCCCATAGCCCTGAAGATAATGAACACTTTTGTCCATGGATCCAGCTTGTTACCATATAGATTTCTCTATCATCAAAGGAAAACTTTACATACTTATAAAATTGAGATACCAACCTCGGATAAAACGGTCTATCTTGTCTAGAGAACCATTCGAGCCATCTTTGTTCTCTTATGATTTTCCGGACCAATGAATTTCCAGTCAATATCCACTCAGGGCGGATCTCCTTTTCAGGAACTATAGTACGGCTAACTATGTTCAGATTCAGGGGTCCTTCGGGTGCAATTTTCAGTGCCCTCTTCTGTTTCTTAGAGTGGCGCTTCTCAGATGAGGGTGAAGATGGACGCTTCATCCTTGGCATTCACTGATGGTTCAGGCGAGAGAGAAGGAGAGAAGGTTTGCAAGATTGAGAAGTTTCATAGGAGAGTTCGGGTGAGAAATAAAATGAAAACCCTTTTGTTTTATCATTTGGGAATGTCAAACATCATAAAAACAAAAATGCGGGAATATAAATAGAAGTGAAATAAAAATTATTGCGATGCGGGATAAAATAAATATATAAATAATCTTCACAGTGACACCATTAATAGGCGTTACGGTGCGATGAAAACAGTCATCACGGTGAGACAGTTGGTGGTTGTCATAGTGAGACAGTGACCATTCTGTGCAGTCATGGTGAGACAGTGAGTGAACTGTTCTGTCACGGTGAGACAGTTAAGTGAAAGATCGTGAACATAAGGTGTTAACTATGAGACTGTAAACATAAAACAGTAAAGAAGAAATAGTGAGTATGAAACCGTAAAGTAATATATAGTAAAATAGTAAACATTAACATTTTTAAGATGTCTATTTATGATTAATCATACCAAGATCATGTATGATGTATTCTAATCTCTCAGAATTTAATGGTTTAGTGAATATATCAACAAGTTGATATTCCGTACCAATGAATTCCAAAGTGATATCTCCTTTTTTATAATGATCCCTCAAAAAGTGATGTATTACATCAATATGCTTTGTCCTAGAATGTGAAACAGTATTCTTTGAAATGTTAATAGCACTTGTGTTGTCACAATTTATTGGGACATGTCTGAATTGATATCCATAGTCTAGTAAAGTGTGTTTTATCCACAAAACTTGTGCACAACAACTGCCAGAAGCTATGTATTCAGCTTCTACAGTAGACAATGCAACATAATTTTGTTTTTTACAACACTATGATACTAGTGACTTGCCTAAAAAGTGAAATGTTCCAGAGGTGCTTTTTCTATCTAACTTACATCCAGCAAAGTCTGCATCAGAATAACTAACTAGTTCAAATGATTGTCCTTTTGGATAGAACAGTCCAAAATTGGGATTATTCTTGAGGTATTTATAAATTCTTTTTACAGAATTTAAATGTGCCTCTTTAGGGTTTGCTTGAAAACGAGCACACATACATTCACTAAACATAATTTCAGGATGACTAGCAGTAAAGTAGAGTATACTTCCAATCATTTTTCTATAAGTGGTTTGATCAATAGATTTTACATCTTCATCAAGATCCAACTAACATGTGGTACTCATGGGAGTGTCACTGCTTTTATTGCTATCCAATTCAAAAAAATTTAAAAGATCTCTAGTATATTTACTTTGAGTTAAAATAATTCCATCATTATTTTGAAAATTTTGGAATCCAAGAAAGAATTTATGTTCACCCATTAAACTCATTTAAAATTCTTTTTGCATCATTTTAGAAAAATTAGTACATAGTAAATTTTTTGATGATCCAAAAATAATATCATCTACATAAATTTTTACAACTAAAACATCTTTAAGAATTCGTTTTATAAAAAGAGTAGGATCAGCTATTACTTTTGTAAAACCTTTAGAAATTAGAAAAGTACTAAATCTGTCATACCAAGCTCTTGGAGCTTACTTTAAACCATATAAAGATTTTGATAATATAAAAATATGATTTTGAAAATGAGGGTTTGTAAATCCAAGTGGTTGTTCAACAAAAACATCCTCAGCTATATACCCATTTAAGAATGCACTCTTGACATTCATTTGATATAGTTTGAAATTTTTGATGTGCAGCATAAGCAAGTAGAATTCTAATGGCTTCTAATCTAGATACTAGAGAAAAATTCTCCTCATAGTCAATTCTTTCTTCTTGAATATAGCCTTGTGCAACTAACATAGCTTTGTTTCTAACTATATTTCCAGATTCATCTACTTTATTTATAAACACCCATGTAGTGCCTATGGTGAAAGTGTCCTTAGGTCTTTCTACTAGTTTCCAAACATTATTTCTTTCAAACTGATTAAGTTCTCCTTGTATAGAAATTACCAAACATTCATCATTAATAGCATCATCAATGTTTTTAGTTTCAGGCTGTGAAAAAAAGTCTTGATGTTCAACCTGATTTCTTAGAGTAGCTCTAGTTTCTGTCCCTTTATCCAGATTTCCTACAATAACATCTAAAGAATGATTCTTTAGAATCCTAGTTGATCTAGTAAAGGTAGGACTATAAATTTTAGGTTCTTCTCTAGGTTCGGGTTCATTAAAAGCAGATTCTAGAATATGTCCAGAACTAGATGTTTTTATAGCTGGTTCATTAGTTTTATCATTAAGGTTTAGAACAGATAAATCTTCTTCATGATTTTAAAGAGATGATTTAGGTTCATGTTGATTAGTTTCATCAAACTTGATGTGAACAGATTCATCCACACATTTGGTTCTTTTATTAAAAACTCTATAGGCTTTGCTAGTTATAGAATATCCTAAAAATATTCCTTCATCACTCTTAGAATCAAATTTGTCCAGATTATCCTTTGTATTGAGAATAAATACTTTGCAAACAAATACTATAATGTAATTAACTTTAGGTTTTCTATTATTTCTTATTTCATATGAGGGCTTTTTGAGAACAGGTCTAATCATGACTCAATTAATAATATAACAAGCTGTATTCACAGCTTCAGCCCAAAAATAAACAGGCAGGTCATACTCATTAAGCATGGTTCTAGCTATTTCTTGAAGGGTTATATTTCTTCTTTCTACTACACCCTTCTGTTGAGGTGTCATAAGGGCATAATAGTAGTGACTATAGCCATTGTGTGAGCAATAAGATTCAATCTCATGATTTTCAAACTCATGGCCATGATCACTTCTCAGGGTTTTAATCTTAAGTCCACTAATATTTTCTACAAACCTAGAGTATTTAACAAAGTAAGAACAAGCTTCACTTTTGTGAGCCAAGAAGTATACCCAAGTATATCTAGAAAAGTCATCTACTAAGACATAGACATAGTTCTTCCCATATAAACTAGAAACTCTTGAAGGTCCAAACAAGTCCATGTGAACCAACTCTAGAGGTTGAGAAGTTAAAGCTTCTTTCTTTGATTTAAACGAAACTTTATGTTTCTTTCCCATTTGACAGGGATTACGATCTTTGTCATTTGGAAATTCATGTTTGGATAAGTCTCTAACCATGTTCTTCCTTTTCAGTTTTCTAAGAGAATGGATGTTGCAGTGTCCTAGTATTCTATTTTATAACCAAGATTCATTATGAAAAGCATTTAAACAAGTAATATTTTACTTAGCTGGGGAATTTAAATCAACTGCATAAGCATTTTCATTTCTCAAAGCGGAAAATACAAAAACATTTTTAGAATTAATAACATTACAGGATTGATTTTCAAATTTTACATTATAGACATCATCACATAATTGAGAAATACTTCACAGATTATATTTCAGTCCATCAACAAATAAAACATTAGAAATTAAAACTGAGTTAGTGTTACCAATTTGGCCTAGGCCAATAATCTTTCCTTTTAGAATTATCACCAAAGGTGACATAGCCTCCATCAACCTTTATTATGATCTTGAAGATTGAATAATCCTCAGACATATGTCTTGAACATCCACAGTCCAAATACCATGTCTTATTATGGGAACTCTTCAAACATGCTTCCTACAAAACAGTTTTAAATAGAGAATGATTTTGGTACCCAGATTCTCTTGGGTCCAGACAGGTTAGAAAGCAAAGCTTTAGGTATCCAAATTTTTCTTATGGGTCTCATATAATCAATAGATTCAACATATTTTTAAAGATAAACTATATTTGATCTATAAATATGTGAATAACTAGTTGAAGTATATGAATATCTAGAACATGAACTAGCAGAATTTTGTCCAGATTTAGGAATAAATCCAGTTTTAGTGAACTGGCTTTTTCAAGGTTGGAAGCCTATTCCAGTAGTGTATTTTGGTGCCACTTTCTTCCCTATCATTTGAGTTAGAGTATACTTTCCATTTGTGAACTTTTCTATGCCCTTTTTATGTATCTCATTAGACATTTTTAGTTCTGTATTTTCCTTTAATAGTTGAGCATTGTTTTCTTTTTCTATATCAAGGGAAGATTTAACATTGGCAGTGAGAGCATTCTGTTTCATTAATAACTTATATTTTTCCTTAAGTTCATTGTATGTTTATTCTAGCTTATTTCAATAGTAAAATAGTTCATCCTTATACATATTTGCATCATTATCTGAATCACCGTTATTTCCAGAATAATAATCATTCAGCATAGGGGAAACAGGTACCTCAGATATGTTAGTCAGGAATCACATGTTTTCATGATTCTTTTCAGAATAAAAAACATTATATTCACTTGTGATGTCCTATGAAGCACTCCAGATTACATTCATGGCTTTCTTGTACTTACTGTCCTTGTAGTCATGTTTCTTCTTAAACTTCAGTGTTGGACAGTCATCTTTGATGTGTCCTTTCCTTTTGCACTCATAGCAGACTATATCATCTTCGTTATCATATTTCTTCCAATCCTTCTTCCACATAACTTGTTGATCATACTTACCTTTGTAGTTTGGTTTTCTGAAGAACTTCTTCTTCCTATATAATTTCTTAAACCTTCTATAAATTTGAGCCATTTCAGCATCAGAGTTCGAATTTGAACTTTCACTTGTTGAGATTTCAGTAGGTACATGTATTTTCTCCTTGTCTTTGCTCTGTGAAGAAGTAGACTTTAATTCCACTGACTTCCTTTTAGGTTCATCATTTTCCTCCTTATTCACTTTGAGTTCTTCTGCATACATCATTAGCTTACCAATATGCTCTTTGACAGACAGAGATCCAATGTCACATGATTCTCTGATTGAAACAAAAGTTCCTCTCCATCGGTCTGGTAGACATCTCAAGATTCTCATGATTTGTTCCTTCGCTGGAACAGCCTTACCAAGTGAACTCATAGTGTCAAAAATCTTCTTAAACTTGTGATACCCATCATAAATAGGTTCATCAGTCTTCATTTTAAAATTATCATATTTAATAGTATAGGTATTTAATATCATTTCCTTCACATTGGTTGTTCCTTCATGAGAAATAGCCAAGGTGTCCCAGATTTCATGAGCTGTTTTCCATGCAGAAATTCGGTTAAATTCCTCATCTCCTAAAGAGTATTAAATGGCATTCATAGCTTTTCTGTTATTGTTATAGTCAGACATTGTAGTATTATCCCAGACTATTCTTTCAGTTTCAGGAATTTTATATTGAGACTCTATAGGAGTCCAGATATCAAAACCCGTACTTTCCAAGTGAATTTTCATCTTAAGATTCCACTGGGCATAATTTTTACCATTAAAGAAAGGTGGAATGTTAGTATCAGCACCTACTAGTCTATTATCCATAACTAGATTTTATAAAATAAATTTAGAGAGATAAAATTTAGAACTAACAGAAATTTAAGATCTTTAAAGATGAAACTAAAAGCATTGTTTAAAAACAGAATGTTTTGAAAACTTGTATTAATAAAAACAACCTTTGATACCAAATTTTGTTCATAGTGCACACTCAAGAGGGAGGGGTTGAATTGAGTTCCAATCAAAATTTTTGTTAAAAAATAATTTCTATTAAAATCCACCAATTTATAAAACAAGATAAACTGTAGTGAATTTGTAAAACTATAAAAGTTCAATTAGGTTCTCAAAGATTGATTAGGACTCAGTTAATATAATCAGAATATTAAATTAGCTTTTGAAAATAAACTACTAATTTACAATAGTTACAAACACTTTCTAGATTAACTATCAAAGTGACTTTGAAATAGATTTGTATTTCAATGTAATAAGTAGTGGAATATAATCTAGATATTGTATATTTTAATCTTAAAATAAAAATGTATAGAAAATATAACCAAGAGGTTCAGTCTCAAGATGAGAAATAGTCCTCTTAAACAGTTTATATAAAAGTGATCCACACCCTGGATCAGGGTTAACAATAGTACAAGACTATCCAGGACACGCAGGGACCTCTACCACTGTTCTTCGTGGGAACCAAAAATAAAGACCAGACCACACAAGGACCTCTTCCATAGTTGTCGTGGGTAAACAAGAGTAAGGAATTTTGGTGTGAGGATTGTGATATCCTCCAGTTCAGCACAGGAGGCAATGTGTGTGTAAAATAAACAAGATACACACACTGCTCGAAAGATAATAATAAATCACTTAGAGAGAGTATATGAAAGTTTATAAATCTATAGTGATTGGCAGTGCAGCTCTGGACTCATTGGATTCAGCATAATAGCTTCTGAGTCCTTCTATGGTTTTTTGTGAAATATAGAGTGTCGTGGTTCAGCTTATGTTCCTCATGCGTAAAAATGTTCTCTTGATTCCTCTTGTGTTCGTCAGTAGAGTTGGATTACAATCATAAGAGTTTTTGAAAGATCTTGGAATCTCTTCTTTGTGCTCTGGATTCTTCTTTTGTTCAGTACAATGCACTCGTGTTTCTTGAGTTGTCACACGTATGTATGTTCTCTTCTGGTTTGCACGCTTGTGTCTCTTTTTTGTTCTACAGCAGCATAATCTTCTTTATATTCCATAAGCTCCGGCATTAGGAATGATTTCCTCTTCATATGTACGAGGTACGGTATCCTGACAGACCAAAACTATCATTAAATAACATTAATTGCATTAAAAGCATAAAATATGACCGTGAGTATTATTAAAATAATATTGACAAAAAGTTTACGAAATGGTGTCACAGTGATTATGTAAACTGAGTCTCCATGAACCGATATGTACTTCACTGTGTCTCCTTCACGGTGTCTCCATGTCACGGTGTCTGAGTCACGGTGTGTCCTTTACGGTATGACCTTCACGGTATAACCTTCATGATGTCTTGCTCACAGTGTCTCCTTCACGATGTCAGGATTTCTGTCACAATGTGTTGAGGTCACGGTGTCTCACTGCTCATGGTGTCTGAGACTTAGGCTTCACGGGGTCTGCATTAGTGTTTCTGTTCATGGTGTCCATTTGACTGTGACTGTGTCTTGCACACAGTCTGTCTTACTGTGTCAATCTTCACGGTGTCTTTATACTTAGACAAATATTTATATTTAGACATAAACAGGTATATACAGAATATGAATTAAGCTTAACCATTATCAAGTAAGAGAACTTGAGACATAAATACAAGGGTTTGATAAGATAGGTGAGAGTTGTGATCATGCAAAAGATTTGTAAATAATAATGAGAGTAATTGATAGTAATAAGATTTGCATCATTAAAACATGATGTGTAATTATTATTGAGATTTGTGATCATTAAAATATGAATGATACATGAGGAGTCCAACAAATACCTACCTCAATCACTTCTTTTCATCCCTACTCTCTTCCAAGAATCCATATTTTGGAATGAAAGCCTACCTAGGAAGTATTTTTGTGAAAACCTTTGAAGGTTAACCGAAGAATTGGTAATGTTCTTCAATAAGTATTTTTAATTTCTTTTATTCCTCAAACTCATTCAATTTTTATTAATCCTATATAATATAATAAACTCATTATATTACCTAAATTTATATTTTATTTTGTCAAGGGAGGGTCCTACAACCATTTCCACTTCCATCGAATAGTATACGAATTCGTCATTCGTTGGTATTGTGGACTACCACCTCATGAACGTGTGTTATTCATTTTCCATTGACACCTCTCACAAATGGATATAGTGATGGGTTTTATATTTATATATTATATTTAAAATATAATTATATTTATGAAGTTATTTGAGCACATATACATTCTTAATTTATATTTTGTGGAAATATGAAAATGTTTCTCTTATGTATGATGGGATACCACCTCTTGAAAAAATTTAATTCATTAACAAATAACATGGAATGTAATAAGTATGGGTAAAAAAAATATATGATATAAATGAAATAAATATTACTATTTAATGGTAATATATTATTTACTTTTCATCCTTTCAACCATGTGATTTGAAAAAAGTAACATTCATGAGTACATTTGACCTTCCATCTCCATGAAAGGTGTATTTGATTTTCTATCTCTAACTTTTAAAGATTAAAATAAATATATATATATACTTATTATATATGATATATATATATATCATGGTTATAATAAAATAGATGATTGATCCATTATCAACTTAAGAGGTCTTAAAATATGACAGATCAAAACATACAGAAAAAAGAAATTTGTTGTTATTGAAACCTAAATTTAACAAGGAATTTTCATTAAATGGGTAATAAAAGGACAGATGTAAATAAAATTTGGAATATATATATATACTAAATTTTATTTAATATATGTATTATTACATTTTATTTATTATATTTGGTGTTATAATTTTTAATAAAGGAATTAGAGACTTAAGGTAAGGGATGTTTTCTCAATTTACCTTATTTGATACATATTTTCATATTATGCCCATATATTCATAAATGAGTTTCATATTAATCCTATTTGAAATTTTTTATTCTGAATTTATTTATTCTCAAGATATTCTATGTTTCATTTAATTTTATTTTTTTATGTGCATTATGTTTTTTTAAATAAATTCATGAAAATATAAACAGTGAAATATCACATCAGACAACCGCACTTTCCAAAATCTATTCATGTGAACATAAAATTGCATTAATATCTAAATCAAGGCATGAAAAATTATGTGACATCCAATTTCAGAGTTTTCAATGTGTGTTATCATGTTCCAGGTTTATATATATTTTCCCTCAACAAATTTTATGATAAAAAAAAATCAATTATTTTATTTCATCTCCCCCAACATAGAATAACACTGTCCCTAGTGTTTAATGAAATTAAAACATAGATGGGGTATGAGAGAAGTTCACTGAAGACATTGAAAATCTAAATTATGGAATGAAGTTACCTTGTGGATGATGTTGAAAATTCATTCCCTAGTCTCCCTTCGTATCATGGTTTGAGTCCCAGTTGCTTGGACAGTTGTGACGGGATTTTCCCCATTACCTAAGACATGTCTTTTAATTTTTTTTTATTGTATTTTTTAACCTATAAAAAACATAAAAATGAAATAAAATAAATTTATGATACATTGTCTTCTCTTAAATTTTTGGGTAAGTTATTACTCAGTGATCACACCACATGATAGAAATGAATATGGTACTCCCCTTTCATACCCATCCTTACTCATAAAAGAATAACATGTCAAGAATCGAAATTATTATTATTTTGGAATTTTTATTTTAACCTGTAATAACATAGAAATAAAATAAACTGGTGATACATATTATTCTCTTAAATTTCTTGGTAAGGGATTACTTAGGGATCACACCACGTGACACAGGTGAATATGAAACTCCCCTTTTATACACATCCTTACTCATAAAAGAAGAATATGTCAATAGTATTAGGTACTAATTAAATAAAATGAAAGGTGACAACCACGGGTTGCCCCCTGTTCAGCGCTTTTGTTTATTGTCGCTAGCTCGACATGAACCCCCAAACCTAACCAATACCAAATTTGAACATTTTAAGGACCCCATATTTCTCCACTTCTACTTTATTTATATTGATTCTTTGGTTAGAATTTGTTTCATGTACAATCCTATGTTCTACAATGAGTGGGATGATCCCTAGAATATTAGAAATGGTTGATCCAATTTCCTCGGTAGTCTTGCCTAAGAAATCAATGATCATTCCAATATTTTTTGGTTTCAAGAGAAGAATTAATTCCAATTGAAAGGTAATAATTATACCCTATGAAGGGATACATGAGAGGGGAAGGAAGGACAATAATTTTGAGCTTCGGTTGGATAGTACTTTCAATCACTGGTTGAGATTTTGAATCCAACTAAGTTTTATTTTCCAAATTTATCAACAAAATTGGTGCCTTTTCAATATAGTATTCAACCACCAAATAGGAATGATCTATGTTATGATTGGGTATGGACTCGAATTTTGTGATTTCAAACAACGTTTCAGTAATTTTTGGTTCAGAAGAATCAACGGAGTAACATTCAGGACACTCAATCCATGATGTAAAATTTCCCTCTTCTGAAAACATGAAATCAATTTCCTATTGATTTAAAGACCCTTCAACAATATCTTGATTCACTTCCGTAGTTATCCCATATCCAAAGGTTAGTTATTTTGATCATTCATAATTGGTTTTTGGGATAACTGATTTATCTATCAATGATGAGTAATGGGAATCTTGAGTGGTAACAGTTTCCTCCAAAGTCGCAATGATTTTTACTTATAATCTCAAAGTTGAAACTTATGAATTAATTATATCTATTTTTCAAAAAAAAAATCTAGGTGTTTTTGAGGATTAGGATGAATAAGAGTTTCTAAATCGTGAACATCATTAATTTTGATCTCTTTAATCATCCTCGAGAGGGCTGGAAATTGATCCTTTAACCAATAATCATCACACGGGTTGTATATCTTATCAAGTGTGGTGTATTGAATCATGGTTTGGTCAATGAAATTCCCTATGTGAGTTGTTTCACAATATTTATTTTACATTTGGTTGTAATATTGGTTTATGAAGGGGTATTGTTGAATATAATCCATTGGAGTTGATTGAAAATTGGGTTTGGGATTCTTTGAAAACAAAGAAATAGAAAAGGGAATAGAGAGAAGAATTTAGGGTGAGAAAATAAGATTTGTGTCTAAGGTACTTACTTAGGTCCCCATAAAAGGCACAAATATTTGGTTTTTCCCAAATTTACCCAAGTTTTAAGGGTTAAGAGGTCACTTGCAGTGTAGCTTTGGGTTGTCGAATCCTCAGAGACCTCAGAAGTTCCTTAGAACTGAATAAAAAGAGATGGATTTTTGGATATAAAGTGGCCAATGTGGGTTGATTTTATATGTGTTTTAAAAAATCTCTATGATATCTATGTGAATTCAATTTATGAGAAAATGAGTTCATCCTAGGTTATTTCATTGGGTGGATGGCAATAATTCCCTTTTTTACGATTTTAATTTTATTAACTCGAGAAGGATTCATGAAATGAATTCAAACTACCCTCATCACATACTAATTAATCAACTTCACACAAACATTATAATAACCTATAAACTTGTATGATCATTTTCATGAGCACTCCAAGGTAAAGGATCCAATTAGCACATAAAAGCGGGGTGAATAAATTCAATAAGGAAGAGGAAGAGAGAAAATAATTTAATGAGAAAAACTCAAATAAAAGAAATTAATAACATTTAGAGGGTGAGAAATAACATCCAATCCAGACCCTTATTACTCCCTTGGATCAACCCATGCAATATCTAGCCCTCCATTGATAACTTGTTTTTAATGGAAGCGAGAAGTAGACTTATGAAGGTGGAATTGAAAAATTAAAAACAACAAAATAACGATCACTCCACCGTTGTGTAAACAATATAACAATGTTTGGTTTAAATAAGTTCACACCTTGAGGAAATGGTATCATGGTGATATGAATAAGAATATAATTAGTGAATAATAAAAACTTTTATTGAAATATATTGTGATTCGAAGAACTTACATGAAAATGAAGAATGTTAAAAAGATAAATTTGCATAAAAAAATTACAATGAAATAAAATCTCTAAGATCCAAAAATACTCCATCACTACAGCCTTAAATAAGAATTTAAGGAATCTTTGGCCGATCCCCCATCCTAACATGTGTCTTTAATTAAATGTGGTGGGCCTTGGGGGTGGACAATTAATGTGGATGAGACTTTTCCTCTCTTCCCCCGAAATGGCTGCCGGCTTGCATCCACCAAAAAGATGCACTGAAAGAACCTTCTAGATGGAAGAATTAGAGTGAGCCATAGAAGGATAAAATATATCCCCTGATGTCCCCTAAATCCTTGTAAAATATCATCACATTATTAGATTCTGTTTGCGAGATATGATTAAAGTGGTGGGATATGTTTCTAGGCCATAGAATCTAGACCATAATTTCATCACCAACATGGTCCTCCTTGAACACCATTAAAACCTCCAAATTAGATTAGACCAGTGCATAATAAAATGTTCCCCATAATATCCTCTATCTTCCTATAAATTTTCAAAATCATTGGGCTTTCATCTTATTCTCTACAGGACTTTTATTGGGCTGTTATCCAGTTCACTTCTCCCAAGACCTTGTTGGTTCAAGACCCACATTGGTGGTCTTCAAAAATGAATCTCCATGTTCTCCAAAAGAATGAATTGTTCCTTATATCATGGGAGACCTGAAAATAAAATTAATACCATTGTTTGTTTTATGATATTTTCAGTAATGTACTATGCAATAGTGAAATTTAAGAAGGAATTACAATCATAATGTGAAATAATGTTCAAAGTGTAAAATGCACTAATAATAGTATCTATAATTAATAAATCACTTGAATATTATATTAGAAACACTGAATATTAGCCTATTTTAGGGGTAATCATGGTGTAAACCCATATCAGTAAGGGACTTCTACTATTTTTTCCGGGGGAGTAAACCATGATTATACATTTGTTTTTGTAGTGAATCCATAAACTATGATATTCTTGGAATAGATCCTCGAGCTACGAATGAGTTTTTTTCTTTGGTTCTATATATGCCACAAATCTATGTCTTATACCAATTTGTCTCTCTTATGGATCATATTTGTTGATTTCATTAAGATTCATACCTAATTAACTATAAATATTTATTTTATGACTCATGTTAATGTTCAATGATATATATGGTAGGATTTTAAAATCTTATTAGCATGTTCTCATTCCATTATACCCATGATATATTGATATCTTCATTACATAACCCTACTGAGAATCTAAGATCACTGTTTTTTATTTTTTTCCCAATGTTATAATAAGAACATGGATTTTATATGAGGTACTACACTCTATTATTTCTATTAGTTTCTTCATTTTTTTTTGAATTATTAGTAAGGATATGGATCAAATGAGGGTCTATGGACATTGTTTGGATCCCTGGGACCCTATTTTTGAAGAAGGAAGCTATGATGAATATTTAGATGAATCCATGAATGCCAACATGCATAGATAGAGTAAACAGTGTGGGTGTATCGGGGTATGGAATAGGGACACTATTTTCCCAAACCTTGTGACCCCATGCCACACTCACATGTGTGTGTTATATGTTTTGTACTGGTTGGAAAAGGCATGGCTAGTGCACAGTTTTTCTAACCATGTTCCATGACTATGTTAGGGGTTTCATGAGGTAGTGTTGGGAAAAAAGTTAGAATAGGGTTTTTAAAACCATACAACCTAGTTTTTATTGACGTGAAAAGAGCATTTTCCAATTATTTTTATAATTTTACTCACCACTCAATATTATCATTTCCAACTGATAGCTTCTTCTCCTCATTTGAAATATCCTTTATCCTTGAAACTCATATTGGATCATGATTCACCATATAATTTCCTACTCGACTTATATGAATCTCATTGGATTGCCACTATTGAGTTCTTTATTCCTTTGGATCCTTTCATTGTTTTTCATTCTCTCAGTGATGATATTTTGTATGGGATCTTATTTTTTTCAAGTGAATTTTTAATTTAATTTTCTTCTAATATGTTATTAATTAAAGTGAGATACCATATGATTATTGTTATATGGGATTCTGATAAGAGGTAAATTCCTTTTCCATCAATGTTTTGTAGTTTATACCCTATTGTCATTATGCCACATGTCAGGACTTACTGTAGATTCTTCCTAAATTAATGAACAATTGAGTTAAATGATAATTTTATATTTAATACAAGTTTTGACACTGTTATTCGAGGAAAGATGTTGAAGACTCTAATGCAACCCACCCATGGGGTATGATATTCCCCTAACAATGATTATTCCTTCTGAATGGCATATTGATCGGTCTTAAAATTATAGGGAATTGAATGTGAAAATGAAATGTATTATCAAAGTTTATAATCACCTTATTATTCCTTACCATTTTTATCTGATAGTAAAAAATTGATAATACCTTGGATTTTATATTAATATAAATGAATTTATGAAATTTTTAATGAAATAGATGTGAATGGTGAATGTTTTGGTTTAGATGATAGCAGAGGGTGGTAGTATGGAAATCATGACCAAATTGGATTCCTTTAAAATTTCTACTCCAAGAATCTAGACTATATGGTTTCCTTGGTCATTTATTCTCCTTGGATATGATTTACCTGACTTGTTATGATGACTTGCAGATTTTACAACATGGATCTGATTACCTATTAGGATGCCTTGAAAATTCCTATTCATTGGATCCAGTGTACCTAAATTTCTAGGATTCCTTGGAAATTTCTACTCCTTGAATCCAATTACATATTTGGATGACTTGTAAATTTGTGCTCCATGGATCTAATTTACTTGGTTTACTTGACCAATATGGATGACTTGGACATTTCTGCATCCTAGATCCAGTTTTGCTAGTATACAAAGCATACATGGATTCCATTGACCAATATACTCCATGGATACTACTTACTTGCATTACATTGACATTTATACTCCTTGTAACTTAGGCATGTCATAATATTATACAATATAGAACATTTTTTTGGGTCTCTATACATTATGGATAACATTTTTAATTTGATATCTTGATCATATTGAGACTTCATACAATAAAATTTATAACATATAATTTTATTACTTTTACTCTTATTGAATCTACAAATTGATTCAATGTATATTTATAAATTAGAATTTGTTTTATACAATATTATTGGTGGCCTAATTTGTGTTATCTCACACCCTATTCGGGACACCATTGTCTCCTTTTAAAGACATCACGTTGTGAGATTTGGTTTCATAAGACTAGATTTTATACATTGATTACATTTATATTCGATGTTTTCCATTTAAATAAATATTATTAATAAATATTGTTTGTTTTTCTATATGAATATAATGTAACAATGTCGTAGAGTATGAATCACATTAATAAGGTCATAGAAGTTCCATTTCTATGATGAGAAACTAGATGAGAAATGAATATATTGTTAGATAATGTTATATAGTTGGATAACATAGTATTTTGTTACATATAGTATATACACTGTTGAGTGTGAATAATCAAGAGAAGATGAGGATTCTTCTCATGAAGTTTTCTATTGGTAATCCCCATGATGAGAAACTATAAAAATTGACCCTCCTGTAGGAATTTTAACAAGTTTTGATGTCATCGTATATTGCTATCTATGAGCTTGAGTTATGGTCCTTTGACTTTATCATTATTAGCAATTCATGTTACATATTTTTTTCATAGATTTATTTCTTAATACATGATGATTACAGCATATGGAATATTCACATGTTTTTAAGTAATGACACGTTTATTTTAGATAGTCAAAGAAATACATATTCAAAATATAGGTTAGTGACACATATGTGAAACCTTCTGGATGAGATATTATAATATATGGATTATATTTCATATTGAGAATTCGTATCTGGTTGTCATCATTGTGAAACTATATACCTTCTCTGGGGATCCTTGATGTGTTTCTAGAAAATAATCTTATACTTCAGGAATGCCCACCTAATGCCAACGATATAGATTCTAGGAGTATCACACAATAATTGTTCTTAATGATCTCAATCAAATTATATTTGAATTTAATTATTGTAATGGATTTTATTCTCAAAACCTAAGAATAATATTATTCATGTTTTTTTGATTTCTAATATTCACGATGTAAAAAATATTTATTTTTCATTAATAATAAAGTTATTTGATTACATGAATATAAATAAAATACATATTTTCATGATTGTGGATAAAATAGTTATTATATTTATTTAATATTTTAATAAATATTTATTCATTATACTGTCAATAATATATTTATTTATGAATAAAATTTCAATATGGTAGTTTAGTAAATGATATAGGGGTTTGAATGGACCAAGACTGAGTCTGGTGAAAAATATTAATTTACAACGCTGCTATATAATATTTTTTATTGTGCATGTTGGTGACTTCCACATAATAATAATAATGATATTTTTATTATATAGAATGAGGTTTATTTATGGTTTTAAATGTTATTTACCATCCAAAATTCAATTAAATAATATTTTAATTGATCCCCCAAATATATTAATAGATGATTATGTTTATTGTATACTAAATCAAAAAATAAATAATTAAGAATTATTGCGCAAAATAAATTCCTTATACAGTCTTAATTCTATCTCCCTCTTAAAAATATGAACCATAATCTATATTTCTTCAATACTATGAAATGGGATATCAAGAACAAATAATGAAAGTCATCCAATTCACCGCACCAGCACCCCGTGATTAGGTGGTGTTTCTCAAAAATCATTGGAGCAGGTGTAGATCACCCATAGATGAATTATATCCTTATATCCTCAAAACGAAACAAAGATAATATGAAAGGGCCTTTCTTATGATCAATAATCATCAAATAAATAGGTTCTTAAGCCCATGTTTTTATTTCATCAGATATTAAATAAATTGACCATAAATTTAATGTGGATGATCCTAACTCATGGATTTGGAAAATGACTATTAAAAGAAAAACTAATATTTTTTCAACCACTATACACTTATTCTACTCCTGAGACCATGGTTTTTTATAAGATAGATAACTGTAAAATTTATAATTATTTATTTTATTTTTGATCCATACCCAATCATGGATGAGTTTTTATTTTTTGTATTAATAATTTTATCTGACTTGAACTGACATGATTCTACATGTTATATACATTTGTTCAATGCTTCATTTTCATAAAGGATTAGGAATATATGAAGACTGAACTTATATTCCATTAAAAACATCCAAATATTTAGTCGGTAAAACTAGGTTAAATGGTGGGTAGTTAGTGTACACACTATGTACCCATGTGTATTATAATTAATGTGTTGAGAAATTAGTTTCATGCAATGCATTTATTGCACACTGAATGTTGAATGGTCCAAAATTGTGAATAGAAAGTGGATAAATGGCATGTAGGTGTCCTGTACACACCATAGAGTCTAACAGAGTTACCATGCCCAATCCCCAAGCATGTGACATGAATAAATGGAAACCGATGTACATAGAATATAGCTACATTCGAAGTCCATGTACACTCCCATTAATGGAAAAAATTAAGATGATAGTAAATTTGAAAATTTATGCATTAAAACACCTCTTATTAATTACAATATTGTTGTATGTTTTAAAATTTAATAATGGGTCTAAAAAAATTTAATCTCTTAATTAATTTATTTTAATAAAGATGTAATTATTGGTCTTTCAGTATATTTTTCAGGAATACCATAAATGATGTGTTTCTCCAATTACGTTCTAATGATCATTAAGTTGAAATGGAATTAATTTATTTATTTATTTATTTACTCAACTATGTTCATAATTATAATAATAAACATATAATTAAAATAATGCTAGCAACTGATTTTTTGCATTAGTTTCATATATGACCATTCAAAATATTCCGAGTGACTTGTGTATGTGTTTTATGTTTTAATATAATTTCATTCAAGATATTACAATTATTTTATATTAAATGAAAAATTTTCCCACATGTCATCCCTCCCACCATAATTATATAGCACATATGTCTCCAAGGAAATTTATGTAATCCCATTTTAACCAATTTGTTTCTTCCACTCACCTTTCTGTGAGTAATAAATATTTTTAATTAATGGAGAATACCATTGCATGTGGAAGTGGTTCAGTATGGAAACATAATGATTCTAGCCCAGGTGATGCATAGGTGGAAAGGTGTAATGTTGTAACTCCAGCCAAGATTTCTAATATGAGTTATTTCCCCATAATTAGAGGTTGATTTTGTGACCGCTCAATAAATCAACTAAAATAAAAATATCATGAATGGGTCATTTATTTATTTATTTATTTACTATTATGAAATTATTTACTTTATTGATTTAAGGTTGTGATCAAATAAATAAATTGTTTAATGTAAAAATATATAAGTTAAGTAAATAAATTATGCATAAATATTTTACCATAAAATGGTTAACTTATTAGGTAACATCTAATAAATATTACCATCAAACATAAAATATAAAACTATATAAAATTTCTGCATAATAAATTTAAATACCTAAATAATATATTATGTCAAACTATGCCTTCCATTAATTGAATAGGAATGAAATGGTAGAACTATGTGTAGTACATGGCCATAGTCTAGAAAATTACTATTATCTGGGTGTTCTCATTATAGTTTTGGGCTTCCTTAACCTATATTTTATTGACTTCAATAAACAAATTTTTTTCAATAGAAATCTGAAGGCATGTGTTGAGGAAATCCATTTCAGGTTTTCAGGATAGCGGAATCCACTTAGCTAATCATGGATTTTTATGTCCATAGATGGAAAGAATGCCTATCTAATTAATTTATCATAATTATCATGGAAAACAACGGATACATAAAAAAATTAATGGGAATATTTTCCATTAGAATATTATAGATATAATACATCCTGGGTTTAATGGTTTGGGAAATTGTGGCTAGATAAAATAGTTGCAGATTTAATAAGAAAACATCTAATTTATTATATATCACTAATTTTGTAATCATGCAAGGTAATATAATCTTATATTTCTAATTTTAGAATATATTTAAAAGTTCATCATACACACTATACATATGATTAATATTGGTGAAAGAAAACCTCTTAATATGATATAACTTACCATTGTGGTATAAAAACCTTTGGGTTGGGATCCACCCTGAATAGAAAACTAACACGATAGAATCGTCAATGCCTAAACCTCCTGATAAATAGGTGAGTGATAATGTGTTCCTTATCTATGAAAAAACTTTCGACTGACATATATATCGTTCAAGTTTTTACGCATTCATTGATTTTTTGTGTTATAATGAATTTTTTGAACACAAGTATTTATATATCATGCTTGATCGCCTTTTTGGTCTTTACGAGGAGAGATAGAGACATTAACTATTTTAGATTTCCAATGAGATCTTTTAGAGAATGACGGGAGAGGGTTCCCCAGTTCTGCCTCATGTATTCAAGCTCATTAGTTACATTGAGTTCTTATACATTCTATAGTTTAAACTCCCTAAAAGAGTAGGCACTGAACTTATTTAAGAATCACTCCCTCTGATATTATCCAACATTTTTGTGAATTTTAATATGAACATAATTGAGAATTACTTATTAGATCTTCATAATCATCTTCATCAAATGGATATGGATTTGAAATTTGAAAAACTATCTTTTTTTATGCTGAAACAAAAAAGAAAATGGTAAATTTAAGAGATTTAATCCCAAAGCTTCTTCACAGCCTTCCATGAAGAGGACTATTGGTAGGAAATAAATTGAATATTGTGCAGTCTATTTCACAAGAGGCAAGAATATCTACTAGAAAAAAACCTACACCTAGACAAATATGATAGGGGAAGTTCTAGGTGTATTTTATGTTGAGGAAAATTTATTTATTTATCAAAATAGGGTATTAGATATAGCATTTGGTTCTCAAATTTGTATTCAAATACTTGAACCAACTATATTTAGAAAGATTGACTAAGGGGAGGTAGATCTATGAGTAGCCAAATGAGTTAAAATTTCTATTGTTGCAATCAAGGACTTCCACCTCAGATTTCTAATCATACATATCATAGTTTTATAGGGACATTAATATGTGTATTTAGTAACCAAAAATGATATTTTTATATGACTAGATTTGGATGGATTTATTTACAAATTTTGGTATAAATTTTTCTTCCTTTATAAAGATATCATTTTAAATAGCAACGAATATTTAAATACTTTTCATTTAAGTGTTGTACTACACAATCCTAGTAACGGAAATTGAGTGTAATGTTACATAGAATGAATCCTATGAAACCCAACATTGGAATAAATGAATATTTCACGTAAACAATAGTGCTTGAATAAATTACATCATAATGGTAATTTAGATTCATTGAAACAAAAACCACTTTGTCTATTTCATGCATGTTTTCAAGGGAATTGACCAAGACCCTTTTTAGTGATAAAGAAAAAAGGGAAGAAAAAATTATTGAATTAGTTCATATTGATGAGTGAAGACCATTTATCATTGAATAAATGGGTTATTACTTATACTTCATAACATTCTATAATGATTTTAGTATATATGTATATGCCTAATTAATGAGCTATAAGTTAGAATATTTTGATAAGTTCTAGGAATAAAATAAAGAAGTTAAAAAATTTCTTGGTAATAATATTAAGAAACTTCACTCAAACCACTATACAGAATATCTTTATTAGGACTTTGTTGATTATTTATGGGAGTTAATGATTTTATCCCAACTCCTCAGTGGAATGTTAAAAGTGAAAAGAGGAACCACACCTTGCTGAACATAGTTATATCAATGATTTTTCATGCTATAATTCTATTATCTATTTGGGGATACATGTCACAAAAAGTGGAATACATACTAAACTGAGTTTGAAATAATAAAATGATGGTATTACCTACCATTTTGGAAGGGAAAGAAAATGCTTTTCTCTTACATGAATGTGTGGGGTTATAAATAATTTTTTAATTCCACCTCAGGTATCAAGATTTCACCTCAAAGAAAATATGTATATATATTACATATAACAAATAAACAAATAGATACAACATATAATATTTTTTAGAGATAAATGTTGTGGTTTACAGACATCCAAAATTTCTTGAGTAGGATCATATCTCTAAAAGAGACAAGGGAGAAATATAGACTTTGATGATTTCTAGGATTATGATTTGGTATAGGGTTAAATTCCATAAAGCCCCATGGAAGAAGAAATTTTCCTACAAACACAATTACAATGCAGGATTACTAGAGATATTGGAGAACCAGAATGGAAAGGGTTTCTAGTAACAAAATCCGGTGACTCATTGTTTTTTTTTGTGATAATGATCCCCCAAACTACAAGGGAGTAGTAAGTGGAACATATGATTCCAATTAGAATGAATCCATGATTTCTGAAATGGATTCCACGTAACAAAACAAAAAATTTATTTTTTAAACCCACTAGTAGATGTAAATCCAATTGGTTGAAAATGGGTATTCATGAAATAACTATAAATGCAAGTAGAATTCAATAACTATAAGGATTGTATTTTTGTAAAATGGTTTAAATATGTTAAGGAATTGAATTCAATGATACCTTTTCCCCAGTTGAAATAATTAAATCCATTAGAATTATACTTGCCATTTTAGATTTCCATTATTATGATATATGGAATATGGATTTATAAACAATCTTCTTCAATGAGATCCTTTATGAATATGTCTATATGACATAGGCCGAAGGGTTTCTGACTAATAAGGTATGCCTGTTTTAATGATACACTTATAGATTAAAGAAAGAATCTAGGTCGAGGAACATTCATTTTGATGATTCCATAGAGAAATTTGGTTATATAAAGAATGAATGTGAGTCAGTGTCTATAAATACCTTTTTGGGAGTTTTGTTTTTCTCTTAATATTTTTATTTTGTTAACATATTAATCATTAGAAATGACATACAATACATACGGTTTGTTAAGGAATTGTGGAATAAATTCCTCTGTATGAATGATTTGGATGAGGATGTATATACTTTTGAAAAAAAGATTCATTGTCATAGATCCCAAAGGTTTCATAGCATATATCAAACTACACACATTAACAATATAATGAAAATATTCAATATGAATCCTTTCATTAAAGTATTTTTTCTACTGTCACATGGAATTTATCATTCAAAAAATCCTTAGACATGTCAGGATAGATGAAACATGGAAAGGACCCCATACACATTATATATATGGTCAATCATGTATGATATGCTCTGTACTATTCTATATATAACCTATACAATAAGGGTTTTTTAATGATATCAAATGGTCTAGGTTACCTTCATCAGAAGACATTCATAATTATCCTCATGTATCTATGGGAGACTAATGATATGTTACCAGTTCATAGAGGAGATGAGGAAGTAGTCATCAGAGGAAATGAAGTTGTTAGTTTCCAAACAGATCATGATGACCTAAAGTCACAAACAAGATATATATTCACTGTTAATGTAGGTTTTGTGAGTGGGAAGAGCAAAATACAGGCTATGGCTACAAAATCTATCATAGATTCTGACTATATTTCTTTTTATGGAGAAACTACTATAGTTGTACGGATATGACACTTCACCCTAAATCATGATGAGGTAACTATAAAAAATATATCCAATCACACTCTATTATGATAATATTTTTGTGGTGGTACTTGAAAATGAGCTAAAGTCACACCAATGATCGAAGAACATACTTCATGATTATCATCTCTGGAGGGATTTGTAATTAGTGAGGTGAAGTTACTGTTTTTAATATTTACAAAGAAGAAAACCTAGTGGATCCCATGACTAAATCAACGACTCATAAGTAACATGTCTGTAGTGTGAGGTCTAGAAGGTTGAATGTCATAGGTTGTTTTCTATAGTCTGAATGAGACTTTGCCTGAGTTCGTATCCAAGGACAAATTTTTTATATTTATTACACGTATATTCATTGTATTGAATATTAATAAAACTTATAATTAAATATTGTTATGTGGTTCCACATGATTCTAATGTAATAATGTCCAGGAGTATAAATCACATTAATATGGTTATATCATTTCCATTATATGATAAGAACTTTGATTTTAGATGATGATATTATCAAATAATGTTATTAAATTAGAAAACATAAAATAATAGGACACATAGTAAATAAACTATCACATACGTGTTTTCAAAAGTAGATAAGGCTTCTTCTCATGATGTTCCCACTTGGTAATATTCAATATAGGATATTATATATACCTCTATTATGGTATGATTTTTTCATTTTTTGGTCTCATGAGATATTCCATTCTATGAGTGTGTGTAATGATCCATTTACTTTATAATTATTATTAATTCATGTTTTCAGTCACTTATGTAGATGTATTTCATAAACCATGATGATAAGAGTTCATAGAGAAGTTGGATATATTGGTAGCTTCAGGAGTGAAAAGTCATTACTAAATAACTAAAGAATGATTTTTCCCTTTCATCTATATAAAAGCTAATATCAAAGTCATTTGACTAGAATAAAACCTTCACATTAAATTCCATGGTCATGTTGTTACAACATGATTATATCAGATAGTCGAGGAAATACATATCAATCATATAAATTGGTAATAAGGATTTTAAACTTTATTGAATAGAAATTGTGATAATGGAATTATATTACACAGTGATAGTTCTTGTGTGGTTTTCATCATCGCGACATTAAGTTCCTTTTATTGGGTTACTTGACCAATTTCTAGACAATAATGTTGGAATTTTGGAAATCTCTCTTATCCCCAATAAGAAATAATCCTAGGGGGTCACACACTAAGGGTTTCAAATGATCTAAAATAAATTCTATGTGAATTTAAATACTGAAAAAAATATTATTCTCAAGAATGATATATAATTTTATTTAGGTTTAATTGATCACTACTATTCATAGGGTAAAAAATATTTATTTCTTATTAATAAATAATTAAATATATTAGGTGAATATATATAAAATATTTATTCACTCGATTGTGAATAGAATATTTATTTTATACACTGAACATTTAAAAAAACATTAGTTCATTAAATTGTGAATAAATTTTTTATATTTTTATAAAATATTTAATCTATTATTCAATTTATAATAAAGGAGTTCTAATGGATGTGGACTGAGTCTGGTGATAATTATTATTTAACAAGACATTTCATATTATTTTTATCCCACATGTTGGTGTGCACCAAAAAAAAATAATTATGATATTATTATTATGTGGGATGTAGTTTATCAAAGGTTTTAAAAGATTTCTAATCGAGACATACCATTAAATAATATTTTTACCCAAACCCTAACTCTATAAATAGTTGTCTATGTATATTGTATATTGTAACAAATAATTGAGAATAGAGAATTGTGGATCACAATAAATTCTCTCTAAACTCTTCTTTCGCTCTCCCTCTTAAAAACTAGAACCACGTGAAGAAATTCTTCAAGACTAAAGAATGAAGTATGAATAATGAACAATGGAAGACATTCAATTATCCATTCTACCAACTGTGTATTGAGTTATGTTTATCGGGGATGACTATAGAATTTCTGGGTCATCATAATATGGATTTTATCCTTCGATCCTCACAACGCAACAAAGAAAGTATAAAAGGGTCCCCTTGGAAGATCAAAAATAATCAACGGAAAAGGTACCTAATCATAACTATTTATTTAATCATATATTAAATAAATAAATTATAAAGTTGACATTCACAATCCTACTAAGGGTTACATGAAACGATTATTATATGAAATTCTATTATATCACCCCCCACCACAAGAATTCATTGGAACCAAAACTATCACATGGATGTAGTTATGGAAAGGTAATAGTGCCCCTATAATAGTGAATGATTTACTATTTCATTAGAGTATGGGAGCACATGATTGCGGTATGGCTCGTGATGCTATTTAAGGAAAGCATCATTTTGGCCTCATTGTACTTTTGTTACATGTATTTTACTTCATACATGTATTGACGTATCCCATGTATTTTATATATTATTCCATGATTAACATTTTTATAAAACATTTTTTTATTAGATTTCTTGGTTATTTAAATGATGGATGTTCAATATTAAACTGTAGATTTTGCTTTTAAACTTCTATTGATTGATATGATTATACCACTATTCTACAGACTAAGCATGAGGGTGTAGTCTCTCCATTGTTCCACCATGGTAACTCACTAATAGTCAGCATCATTTGGAATACAAGGAGGCTCGCATGAGGCAATGTGGCATACCGATGTTTGTTTCTGTTGAGTGAACAAGGTATGGGACTCTATAGTTATGATGAATGTTATTTAGTATAAAATTTCTTTTAGGGGTTCCCGTTATTAAGAACATAGTGGGAGATGAGATATCTCATTTATGGTATAGATTCTTATGATTCCATGATTCAAATGTAATAATACCTTCACAATACTTAGGCGTGCATTTTTGTAATGTATCGATTATTATTGTGAAAATATGTAATATCTATTTTTGAGGATTTTGGGTTTTTACAATTTCAAGTAACAAAATATAACATTGTTATAAAAAAACCATACAAAAATATATCCATAACACTCTTTAACGTATCATATAGGGTTTTTATCCTCAAAGGATCACTCTTCATGAATTAACCCAATTTACATATTAATTCCATGATGTGGTCAAAAAATTCACAAATCACTCATTTTTCTATTTGTTACATTAAATCTTCATCTTCAACCACAAAATATATAATACCATCCTAAAATAACTATTTAAATATCATTATTATAGTTTATTTCTTCTATGTTTATGTAATAATCATTATTTACAATCCCTCATTGAAAAATGAGAACCCAATTTGGGCATATGTTTGGACTACCACATCCATGAGTGACATGTTATGTTTTTCATTACTACATTAAATGGATAGTTTATGTGATTATTTAATGAATATATATATATATATGATATTTTTAACATATAAATGTTTCTAAATGTCTAAAATGGTTTCTATCTTCCATAATTTCAAAGAAAAACGAAAATACCATCATTGTGTATCTACATTTTACTACCTCCATGCATATATGTGGTATGTTTTTCATCATTTCCATATATAGATTGATATAAAATACATTTCATTAATATATATGATACTAAAAAGTAATATATATCATGGATATGGTTCTAAAAATATTGAAACCAAAATTAAACTTCATTATAATTTAATACATTAATATTGGTAAATTAACGGGACTATGTTCATCATAAATCGTGTTCTTATATGCCATGACTATAGATTAAATCAAGTGACCATGGGGATAAATAAATCATTGATAAAAAATTATTTCAATAAATTATAATTTATTATTTATTAACTTATTTTCAATTAAAATGTTTTGGCATCCCCATTATGAAACATGTCTAAAATAATCACATCTATTTACATTTATGGATAAAGATAAACTCTATATAACTAATATTTTTGTAGTGAATGACTATTATTATGGAATATTAAAAATTATATAGTATTATGGTTATAAAATAAGTCATTAATACTATTATTAATATTATACTAGTTGAAAAATATCTATTTTGGATGTTGAGATTAGATGTGAGGGTTTCCCCATCTCAATTTCACATCATTGAGATATGATTTTTATTTACCACTTATTATATTTTTTGGTTTATATAATATCCATATATTTATTTTTAATATTCATAAAATTAAATTAATGGAATTAATTAACAATTTATATGTATTACATTAAATTTTTGTCAATTTTAAAGGAAAAAATATTATCAGTGTTTCATTACAGTCTAATATTAAAATCAGGATTGTAATGAATGAAATCCAAATTAAGGGGGTTGAAAATTATATCTAAAACGCATGTAAAATGTTTTATAATTTAAATTACTTCTCCCAAATTCATTTCCCTTGATAAATAATTCACTCAATCTGATTTTTGTGAGGGAAACTAACACCATATATTCTTCCCGGACGAGAATATTCTCATGAGTATCCATATTTAATAAATTATTTTAATGATATCGCTATTGATTATTCAATAATTGATTATGGATGTTTTATACTATTTTAACATCATTGAATTTTTTTTAATTTAATCTATTAATTTTTCTCAGAAGTTATATTTTGATATAATTATCCCATTTCACATTTTCTATTTCATTACATCATATCATGGTTATGATAATTCATTATTTTTAAGATTCCATTATGTGTTTTAAATTTTTATTCAATTAAATTATAGTTGATGATTATAATGGAATGAAATTTAAACATTAGTTTATTTTTTACAATTAAATGATAGAATTTTAACAAGAAATATGGTTTTTAATAGGGAATGAAAAATATTTTGTTTTTTTATGGAATAAATCTTTATTTTTCTCATGTATTTTGAAAATAGGTTTTGATAGAACTTGTATTTAATAAAAAAATTTCTAGAAAATATATTTAGGGGTTTAAAATGGTACTTTTTTTGAAATTATTATCAATATCAATGTATAATGTTTTGAAGAGGATGTTTTTTGGAGATTTCAAAACAATAAAAAGGGATATTTCATCTTTTTTTATCAAATTTATTTATCAAATAATCATAAAAATTGGTTTTTTCATATATGTCAGCATTTTTTGTCATTATTTTGGTTTCACTAGGGATATGTTCTTATGATAGAATCCAGAACCTATCATTGGTTTATTTATAACATTTTATATAAATGAAATCAAGAAACACTTCCCTTTTAGAGGGGATAAATAAGTATTGAATGAATTGTTTCACGTGATTATTTTATGATATATCTATCTATAATTAAATTAAATTTATTTTATTGATTATAATAAATGAAAACCCAAGTCTAAATGAACCATAATATTGTGAACCATTCCAACTGAGATTTTAAATTTCTTCAATGTATTGGAATTTCAATGTTTTTATAAGTTTATATAATTGTTTTATATAATGAAATTATATTTATAGGTACTCAACGAATTTTATATAATTTTTTTATGTGATATAGAAAATATTATTTTACACCAAAATGTTTTCAATTTATTTTTAGTGAAAAAATGATATAATTAAATTTTTCCAAATTAATAATATATTTTGAAAAAATGGAAATAACTCTTAAATAAGAATTTCATATTTATATTAGTGTGAAATATTTATAATTTTCTAAATCCATTGATTTTACAATGAATATTGGATGAGTTTTAATTATTGAGAACTATTTTTACTTCATATTATATAAAATGTTAAATTTTTTACTAAAATGGTCAAAAAAATTCTATTAGTTAAAATTTTTTATTAACAGTCCAATTTATTTACTTGGAATTTATTTTATGTTGAATTTATATATATATTTTTTTATGTTTACAATTTTTTTTGGGAAACCACTTTTCATTGCATTTTATATGTTTAAATTTCAAATTAATTATGAAATATTTATAAATTGAATTTAATAAAATGGGTTCTATAGTTGGAATCATCATGTACATATTTTTTAAAACTCAACTATTGTGTTATAATGTTTACTTCTCACATTTATTTTTCATTTTTTTCAAAAACCACAAACACTTTATTTATAATTACATTACAAATGTTATGTGACCAAATTATTTTGGAAATTTTTTAAAGAAAAAATTACTTTATACCATATATAGAATATAATAAAACTATTATTTTTATAAAATAATATTTCTTCATTATAGGAATGGTAAGGAGTTTGAATCCAATCAATCAGACTCAATGTTTTTCACACAGATGAAAGTCATTATTTGGTCATTATACTGACAAAATCCTTCATCGTCAAACAAATATCAAAGCTGATAAAAACATATTAACCATTACTAAGATAATCCAATTGTATATATTAATAATTTCAATCTAAATTACCTTACTTTATATTTATAATATGTAAATATTGATTCTAATGTAAGGAATACATATTACACTAAAATAGTTTAAAAGAATACAATGTTGGATATTCTGTTATAAGGGCTAGGTATCCAAGTCATTGCGAAAAAAACTAAGATAATATAACCGTATTGAGATCAATATAATTTTTGGGATATCATTTATCAATACTTGGTCATTCAAAGTGATTTCTTCTAATAAATTTCATTTTTTAATTTCCCATTGTGTGATGGATCTATAAATTTCACACCATGAACACCATTTTCATAATATTTGTAATTTTCATAAAGTTTGTAGTTATAAGAAACCCATGTCGGGGTTATATCCTTCCACTTTCGTTTTGAAATCTTCCTTCCAATTATTGTGATTATGTTCAAGGATTTGAGTGGATAGTAGGAAAGAGAATATAATCTTCTGATTGAGGGATTGTAGGGATTTCAATATAGAACTGATCCATTAGAATGAGGGCTTCCAAGGCTCAGTAGATAGAGAATAAAATATTCCTATTAAGGTATTTACTTATGGAGGAAAGACATAAATTCATTTAACTATAAAATAAGGGATACCTATAGCAATGGATTGTGGATACCATACATGTATGGTTAAAAGAGATATTTATTTTTAATAGTTGTAAGTCATTCTTACATTGGCTTTCCTACTACATTAATTTTTTCTTATAAGGTTTATTTCCAGCTGGTAAAATTGTAATTTCTTTATCGCAACATATCTGAATATGATAAACATTAATATGATAATTCTATCTACTATGAATCAGATCTATTTATAGTGATAAAATTGAATCTAATGTGATTATGTTTATTTTTCTATTATATTATCAAATCTATTTAAATCATGATCTGTATAATTTTATATTATCAAAATCATATAGATTACGATACATTGGTAATTGAACTAATATCTAAGTCCTAATATGATATTTTTATAGAGGTTTCTAAAATTTTTTAGATTAACCTATTTTAAACAGATTTTTTTAAAACTATAATTCATTCCCCCCACCCTCTTATAATAGATTCATTTAGAATGTATTCATTCTATCCAAATATAAATATAACTCATATTGATAACCAAAAAGTGGTATCAGTGTAAGATTTCACTATTTATATAATTGTCAAAATTCATTTTCAGAACTATTGAATGTTTTTATTTTGTTATAATATTTTTTTTATAAATTGTTTTTACGCAAACATGTAATGTAGAAAAAAAATATATCCTAGTTTTTAATATGGAAGGACTTAATGTCATATCCATTGAAAATATTAATCCCAATAAACCGCCAATTTCTAATTTTTTTGACTATGAGTATTAGAGGGATATATTGAAATATTTAATTATCCACATAATATTTGATAACATTTTGATGATCCCTAGAGATTACAAAAAAATCTTCATAATGATGTTACCACATTTACACATTAAAAAGAATAGGAATATCAGTTTAATAAAAGAGATTTAAATATTCTATTATGCTCCGTGAGAAAAATTATTTACAATCAAATATATACATGAAACGTTTTTAATACTATCTTGATAAATATTGATTTTACAAATTATAAAACATAAAATGGTGAAGAAACTAGAAGATCAATGTTAAATTCTCACTATCAAGCTTCAGATTTCTTATCAATTGAATCATTTTCCATGATGAATTAAAAATTCATGGTGATTAATAATAGTATACAATATATTGGTTAGAAAATATTGGATGATGAAATCCTCATTGATAAATTCATTGATATAATTAACAATGAATTAGAGTCTAAAAAACGGTTGATGATGAAACTAGAGAGTTTAGTAATATTACCCAAGATGATGTTATTGGAACCATTATTATGTATGATAGTAGACTAAAAATATATATATATAAACATAAATACAATAACAATAGAAATTATTTTTTTATAAAAAATATCCTATTAAACCACAATATCTTAAAAATGCTTTTATATCTTCAAAAAAATATTGTTGTTATAAAATATGATTCAAGTACTTATGAACAATTAGAATATGAACAAGAAAATCATTCTCTAAGGATCAACAGGATAGATGGTAAGAAATATTTTCAGTATCATTACAAACAAGGCTATAAAGATATAATTGATATGAAAGATAAAGATGCTTGATATGAATGAAGGAAAGATGGACACATCAAACAAGGTTGTCCAATATTGAAAAGAAAATTTTCAAAAAATACGAACATGGAATGAAATTTCAAGAGATTTTAGAAATCCAATGTCAAAAAAGTTATGAAGGATGCTGACACTTGGACTGTCAGTGGAGTTGATTCCAGTGAATATAATTCTTAGAGTGAATGTTTTAGACAATGGAACCTGGGCCTTTTTTCTAACATACCTATGATAATGAAATGACTCATAAGGAGGTATAAATTACTGAGAAACTTTGTAATATATCTCTCATTTCTAATTATCATGATGATAAGGATTCAATATCTTCAGATTAGGAATCATCCCTATAAGAAGATAATTCGTTACCTTCCCATGATGAAGTCTCACATTTTACAAAATTAATTCTGAATTAAAAATTTTATGTTAGTAAAAAACATTATAAGGAAAATTCAAGGATATATGTTTTAACAGTCTAAGTATCAAATCAATCAAATTATATTTATAAGATAACGTTTGAAAACAATACTATTTATAATGATTTAAAAAATTAATTAATGACATAGATAATTTTAACACTATTTTTAACAATAATAGTTATAAAACTATTACTATTGATGATAAAGAATTGTTTGAAAATCTTAAATCCAAAATTTATTACATAAATTAATTTTAATCAAACTATACAATTGGAAAATAAAACATTGATAAAATGTACAAAAAAAATCACTTTTATGGGACTAGCTGTAGAGTGGGTTACAATCATAAATAAACATTTTATAGTAATAAATTCATTATTCTAAAATTTTTATAAAATTTTAATAGATTTCAATGTGGAGGTAATTAGGAAAATAATTTTTACATAATAATTTTTAATCTCTAGGTGTCCACAAATGCTATTTTAAAAAAAGGGGATTGAAATAATTACTGGTTTTTACTATACCAAACCATAAAAGGTTGGATTGCTGAATGTCTAAGGCATTTTGTTTTCATGAAAACAAAGAAAGTTCCAACAACAACAATACATGGTATATAAATAGTGGTCACACCGTGCATATGATTTGTACCAAATATTTTTTCAAAAATATTATCATGATGAAAGGTGTAAAATTTACGTTTAGAGATATTTCTCGGGGAGAGATTATCGGTGTAGGTAATAATTTTTTTGTTAAATTTTTTTTTATAATTTTTTATTTGTTAAAAGTCTTATTAACAACCTTATAAGAATAAGTAAAAAATGAGATGATGGTTTCCTTTTGAATTTTATAAATTATAATTTTTTGTTACACATTTCCAAGGTTGAATATATTATTTCTTCCAATCTTAATGGGAATGTTTACACATATAACATAAAATACCATAGAATACAAGACAAACCTTGCCTTCTTGCAATGAAATATCACTCTTGGTTATAGTAAATATGTTTTTTGACACTAAAACATTATAAACCTATGTAAATTGACTAATAAAAAACTTTTTAATGATTTACTTGATCGTAGGATTGATTCTTCTGAAGTGGGTGACCCTTGTCAATATGAAAGAAACATAAGTCTTGTTTTAAATATAGTATTCATGTCACATATACTAATTCATTATAGTTAGTGTAATTGGACTTATTTAGTCCTTTTAAAAAAGCTAGTATTGGGGGAAAATAATATGTATTTATTTTAGTTAACAATCATAATATATACACACTGTTTTATTTTCTTGCAATGGAATATAAATCTTTTTCTTTTTTAAAACTTTTATAGCTAAATATGAAAATATAAAATACATTCCATTGATAACTATTATTAGTTATCATTGTGATGAATTTGTAAATTAATATTTTGATTAATTTTTTAGTAAGAATATAGTTAAACATAACTTACCTGTTCCTATAACCACTTATAAAAACAGTGTTATTGGAAGATGAGATAATATTCTTCAAGAAATAACAAGTACCAGGTTGAGTAATTACTCAATTGAATAATAAAATTAGGGATTAAGTAGTTATTAATCCCTGCTATAAAATATACCAGGTTCTAATTAGACCATTTTGTAATTAAAATCCTTATGATTTTTGGACTGGTTAAAAACCATTTTTTTACCTCATAGTTTTTTGCTATATTGAATTCATCCTGAATATGAATAGTAAGTTATATAAATTCACACCCCTATCCAATTAAATAATATTTTTAGGCTATTAGACTACTTAAAAGGATTTATAGTTTTCAATAAAAAATCTTGTATAGCTAAGTGAATTGTACATGTTAATTTTGATGAAACTAATTTTTTTGTTTCATAAAACAAAAACAGACTTTTTCTAATGTTACTACAAAAACTAATTTTCAATATTTTTTAGTAAATTATTATTATAAGGAAATAACTAAACAATTAAATTCTAATATAACCCCTCAGGAATATTTTTTACCTTATGCTGAAGAGGAGACTTTAGAAATCCCACGAAATTAGTTGTTTTTGAGGAATCATCCTAGTTATTGTATCATTTGTGATGTTGATCAACCCGTTAGGACTAGATGTTCCTGAAGGAGTGAAATCAAAAATCAATCTTTCCATTCTCAATTTGAACCTAAGAATCTTGAGGAGGCTTTAGGTGATGAATATTTTATCATGGATATTCAATATTACCTCAATTAATATGAGAGGAAAAAATTATCATCATTAGTTGAACACCCTAAAAACCTCTATAATTAGATTAAAAAGGGTTTTTAGAAATAGAATGTGATGAAAATGGAATAATAATTATAAATAAATAAATACTTGTTGAACAATTTTATAATCAAGCAGAAGGCATAAACTATGAAAAAATGTATGCAAGTATAGCTAAACATGAATCTATTTAAACTATTCTAGCCTTTTCAACATTAATTAATTTCAATATTTTTCATATGGATGGGTAGTGTGTTTTCCATAACAAATATGTTTATTAGTAAGTTTATTTTTAACAAACCCATTTTAGGATAATAAAAAAAATCTTATGTATGTTTATAAACATACAAAATTATTATAAGGTTATAACATTTCCATAAATCATGATATGATAGATTGACATGATTTTTGTTGAAAAACAATTATGTTAAGGGAACATATAATATAACTATTTTTAGAGATAATGTTAAGAAAATATTTTTTATTTTTTCAATTTATGTTGATTATAGTATATTCTTATCAACACAAAATTCGTCAATAGATCCCTTTTCTGATCTTATGATATTTGAGTTTTAAATTAGTATGAAGGGTGAGTTAACATAATTTTTTGGTTTTCCAACTTCTAAAAAATATGTAGGAACTCTTATATAAAAAAATAATTATATAAAGGTTCATCTTTAAAAAAATTTATACAATAACACAAAATTTATAAGTACTCAAATTGGTACCTTCAATATATTAGCTCTTAATGAGTATGGGCAACCACTTGATCAAAATATTATTTGGGGAATGATAATATGTTTTTATTACTTGATAGAAAGACGTCTAGATTTAATGTCTTTTGTATGCTTATGGACAATATATCAAGAAAATCCAAAATAATCTCACATTAAATCTATCAAACTAATTTTTGGTTATCTGAAGCGAACTATGGATTAAAGAATTTTCTATTCTTCCAAAAATGTTTTTTTAACTTAATGGTATTTAAAAATATTATTTGTGTTATTTTAGAATGGATAATAAAATTACCTCACGAACATGTTATTTTTTAGTAGATTCCTTAGTTTCAAATCCATGTATGAAATTACACACAACAAAAATTTCCACAATATAGGATGAATATGTAGCAGGTGGATGTTATTATGTATTAATGTTTTGTATGTAACAAACCCTCATTGAATATGGAATGAGTTTTAAAAAAACTAAAATACTCTTTGATAATAGTAGTTCAACTACTTTAAGAATGAACCCCACTCATCACCCCTATAAAAAACAGATATTTGGAATCTCATTTTTAGTGATCACACACAGAAAGGATATATCATTTTACAATTTATCATAACTCAAGAACAACATGTTACTATTTTTACAAAAAATCTACCTTAAGATAGGATATAATATACTAAACAGAAGCTATGAATAATATATTTGAAATTATATCTTATATCTACTTCATTTTTACCCATATCCTTACATTATGTTACTCCATTTCATAGGGGGGGTTCATTTGTTTTTTTTTTGTTTTTATAAATAATTCTAAATGTTTTTTGTTTTTTATATTTTCTCTATTGAGTTTTATAGACAAAAATATTTTATAAAATATGTTTGGCTCAAATTAGCTAAAAATTTTATCTTATTACTGAAATAGTTTTATGTTTTTCAAACTCAAGTCATTTTAATATAAAAATATTAATTAGTTTTACTTAACTAGCATTTTTTATTTACAAATAATCAAATATGTATGTTTTAAAAAACAATGAATAAATAGTTATTCAATATTGATGAATCTTTCCAACTCTAAATGGTAATATTATATTTTTTCCCATTAAATTTTGATAATTTTCATACTTTTTATTATAGTTTTCTTATAAATTCCAAAAGTTAGTAATTTTTTAATCGGATTAAAATTTAATAAAATAAATGGTTTTAAAACCTCAAGAGTTCAAAAGTATCTTTAACACATTTTTCTAGTGAATATTAACCATAATATCATATCATCCTTTATCCAATTCCTTGAAATCATTTTGGAATTCACACTGTTGATTCCAATTACTATATAAAGTGTGGAATTCCAATGTCCCACATTTGTTTTCTTCCCCACATTCTAAAATTTTTTCTCATCTATTATGCATTAGTCCAATATAATTTCTTTCAATACACTTATCATATTCAACATCAATCCCATGGTATCTAAAGAAAATAATGAAAAAAAGGTTTGTCTTTAGATAAATTTAAGATAGGATATATTTCATTGAAAAATATGATTCTTCTCTTAAGAAATATATTTTTATCAAGTATGTGATGTAGTATGTGTAGTGAAGGAAAATAATGATATTTGATAAGTATTATCCTAAATTTGTTCATTATTTCAATTATCTAGTGAAAATTATTAAATAAATGGAATCGAAAACGTTTATATCAAAATATATTTAAAAGGAAAAAAATAGCACTTAAGATATTATAGGAATTTCGTCCAATACCATATATAGGTGATGTGCAATGCCCTTAAAAAACTACTTGATACTCTGGAAACCTTTGGTAGAAGAAAATTTATGGATTATTTTTACTCTAGAATTGATATTCATAAATGTTTTCAATCACTCACTTGACAATAAACTAATTTCATTATGGATTAATGGTTCCATAATACCCTGAAAAGGATATCATGATACTCTCAATGTAAAAGATACATTTGTATTGAACTATTTCGTGAACATGAGAAAAATAAAACATTCCATATTTTTTCTTCTAATTATGAAATATATTAAGAACAATTAAACCATTTAAAAAATCATAATGTATCTTTGTTTCCTTATAAAGATGATTGTGTAATGTTTGAAAGCTATTAAATATTACGACAAGTCAAAATCCATGAGGGAAAAAGATTCTTTTATTACTTATGATATGATAAATATAATGATTTTGATTTTTAATAATAAATCTAAAAATTTTGTAGAAAAAAATAAGGATACAGCATTGGATTAGGATCAGTAAAGCTATTCATAGAATAATAAAAATTAAAACATGAGTGAAAACCTCACATATTAAAGAATATAATAAAGGAAATAAGAAAAAGAAGGTCATCGATGATGTTTATGAAGAATGGATGAAGAAAATGTTAGATAAGGTAACCAGTATTCAAATCGGATAAGACACGGTTGAGGCTAAGGCCATAAGGGTTTGTTTAACTAAAGTAATTCAATAACACGTTAAAAATAATAATGAATAGAAGAGTCTTAGAGAAGATATTTTATTTCATAATCTGATGAGAGGAGTATAATTTGACTCGAAGAATATTAGAGAAGAAAAAAATGATACGTGGTTAGTTCTTCTTAAAGAATCATTGCTTCTTAGTAATGTTCCCCTTTTATTCACATAGGAAATTAAAAACAAAATGTAGGTGAATTAGAGACACATTATAAAGAGAATGAATCAGTTCTTGTTGTGACACCCTAAAATCAATAAGCACCTCTATTAGTATAAAAAATAAATAGTGATATGTTCATAAAAATAAATTCATAAAACTACTCGAAATATTAAAGGGGAACATAACAATGAAATCATTAACATCATCATAGCTCAACAAAAAAAGGTCCTAAAAAGGTTAATGGGAGTCAGTTATAAGTAAAAAATTTTAATGAGAAAGATGATATATAATTCCAAAAAGGAAAATGGAAGAACAAGACGGATTTCAATTTGAATATGTTGAAGAAGAAGAAGAAGTTGGTGAGTAGGAAAAGCAAAAAAAGAAGAGTATAATGAAGAATAAAATGTACTTGAAGAGAGAGAAGATAATGATGGGGGAAGAGTCTCAATTTGAAAAATATTTTGGGTCATATTAATCATCAAATTCCTACTTATAATTTACCTTAAATGAAGTAAAAAATTGAATAATTAGAAATTTTAGAAGATGAATCATCATCTGTAGAAGAAGAGGAATCTATATTTACGAAAACCTAGGATAATAAAGTATCAAAGAGAAAACATTCCAAAATATTTGACACTGAATATTTGGAAATTATGGAGATATATTATGATATTATTTTATCTAATAATGTTTATAAATCTATTAAGGAAGTGATAAATGTATATAAGTATAAAGGAAAGCAGATTGTTGTTCAAACTAGAAAGACTAAGCTTCCTTAACTAGATCCAGTGTTAACAGAATCATTATGAATCATTACATATATGGGTTTTGATTTTATTATTTAATTATTAAAAACATTGAAAAGGGTTATTCCTTACTTCCCAAGAGAGGAAGTAATAGGTCATGTTATTTACGATCGTCTTTCCCAAAAATTGGACTCTATTAAAATACTGACAGTATCAGTAATCAACATTTAGCCTCATTTAATTACATTACTATAATGTTCTATTGACCATCAAAAAAATTTAATTCAATAATGAAATGGAAAAGTAATATTCATGTAGTTATTTAGTATTACGATCGCTAGATTCAATAAATAAAGAAGCTGATGGATGAATCGGGTAAATATTGTAAATTGTTATCTATGGATATGTTTGATAGGGAAAATATTTTTGAAGAGTTCAAAGTCCATACTAAAAAAATGGATGAATAAGTTCATGCACTCATTATGAATTTCTGATACATATGGTTGGATATTTCCATAGTATGATTTTTGAAGATGATATTTCCATAATAAAAGAACATAATAAGGAGGTTATTGAGTTAGTAAAGAAAAAATATATGATAATCATAGATTGAAGTATAAAATGGTGAAGTTTATGGAATATTGAAAACAATTCAAGAAGATAATGGAATTCATAAAAACCCTTCTAAAAATATAAAATCTATTTGAACACATTCTGTAATCATTATTTGGATAAAAATTTTAAATTCTTGTTTATGAATGAATGACTCTTCCTTCCAAATAAATATTTAGGAATGTTTTGTAGGATCGAAATAATGATGTAGATGCTCAATATACAATAGGGGGGTGAATTGTATACTTTAAAAATTTCCTTAAACAAAGTAAATATCTAGGTTTAACAAAGCTAAACTAAGAAAATTCACAACACCGCTAACACCAAATGAAAGATTGGAATAAGGAATGAAGTTATCAACTTCAAGTTCTATGAACTTGCTTAAAACTGGAAAGAGATTCCGAAAGTAGGTTCCGGAAATATGGATATGGAAAATGAAACATAACTAAAGATTACAATATGAGATTCTACCTTAATGCATATAGAATCTAAATGAAACAGAGTACAAGTAAGGAAGTATAAAAAAGTTATACTTTCCTTATAATACAATATACAGCAGAAACAATCAAGTAGTAAAACTACAAGTAACAAGATATAAGTATTTTAACCCAAAGAGAAGGGTATCCAACAACCTTGGATAAAGGTCCCTTGATTTATACTTTCAAGAAAGTCTTTCTTACCCACACCAAGGTAAGCCCTCGATACGAAGATCAGAGTCTTTTTCTTGATATCCATGCAAGACCTCAACTTCAAGGTAGTTCGCAACCTCTGTCTTCCTCAGCAAAAAAGCCCTCGAACTTTAAGGTAGTCGACACCTCTGTCTTCCTATCCCCAGAATTCCTCGAATGTAATCACCAACATTCGGAGTTTCACGAAGAAAAAACTGAACGAGTTGTTCAGTACGCACAAGGCATAAAAATCTTTCTCTCTCTAGAAATCACCTTAGAAGCGTGTGGTCTCTAGATCGATCAACTTCTATGTCGTTATGAGCTCTTTCAAATGAGCTCATATTTATAGGCACGGTCGACCTCCTTTCCAACAGTCATATTTTCCTTAAAAATCGGAGGGACCTGTACACGTGTAACTTAACCAATAGTTAGTTTATAACAGAATAGACGACATCGTTTTATAACAAAACAAGTGTAACAGAATGTACGACATCGTTTTATGTCTCACTAAAAAGGTCGGAGTGAAGATTAGGAGTGAAAACAAAATTTCAAAGAGTAGAAAAATTATAAAAGTGTAAGCAAAATTAATGTTCGGAGTCTAACAAAAAATAATATTCGGAGTCTAAATAAATTTGGAGTTTATAAAGCAAAGATGATCAGATTATGTTTAATAGGTAAATTCGGAATGAGAATTCAGAATGAGAATTCATCATCAGAATTCGTAATGAGAATTCGTAATTAGGATTCATCATTAGATTTTGATGTCAAACTTCATGAGAATTTGTATACAGAATTCGGAGAATAAATTTATCAGAGTTCGTATCCAGAATTCGGAGTAGAACTTTATCAGAGTTCGTATCCAGAATTCGGAGTAGACTTTATTAGAGTTCGTATCCAGAATTCAGAGTAAAACCTTATCAAAGTTCGTATCGAGAATTCGGAATGAAACATCATTACAGTTCTCATCTAGAATTCGGAGTGAAACTTCATTACAGTTCTCATCCAGAATTTGGAGCCTAAAACAGAATGCTTCATATCAAATTTTCAAACGATTCCGAGAATTGAAATGAATCTAATTCTAATACTTAAGAAAAATATGGATATAGATAATGAAATTATGATAAGGATAATTTTTCTTACAAAAGTGATCTTCCTTATAAAAGCGACTTTCCTTATAAAAGAAATTTTCCTTATAAAAGAAATTTTCCTTATAATAGCAATTTTCCTTATAAAAGCAATTTTCCTTATAAAAGCAATTTTCCTTATAAAAGAGATTTCCCTTAAATATTAGGTGTTTGTGATTTTAAAAAACAATAAGGAATGGAAATGTCATAAGGAAAACCTTATTGACTCAACAATATCCCCCTTTTTGGAAAGCACAAACATCCTTACGAAAAAGAAAGACTAAGTAGAAAGAAGGGGAAAATGAAAACATTAAAGCTTATCTCCCTTTGATTATGGATGTTTATGAATACGACTAACTCCCCTTAGGATTTGAAACTCTAAAGATCGTATTCTAGATTTCCAGAATGGTATTTCATTAAGAATAAGAATTTCTTCTTTAATGAAAAACTTCCCCTTAGATAAACTCTATTAGAGTTCTTTTTCTATCTCCCCCTTTGTTAGGGTTCATTTTCCTTTCTTTATTAGGATTCTTTTTCCTTATCCCCCTTTGTGATTTTCGAAAAGAATTCGAGGGAATGGAAAATATAACAATGTACCTGAAAAATTAGTAGCAACAACAAAAGAGATGACCAAGCACAATTTTCATTAAGTTTGAAAGTTCAAAAAACAAGGAAGTTAAGATACAATAAAAGATCGGATTTGTCTATTTTGGATCTTTTTCCTTCGCCATGAGACCCTTAAGAATAGTCTTTATCTTCTTCATGTCTTTATAGTCTTCCTCAGCTTGCTTCTCTAACACAACTATTATTGTATTTTGAGATTCAATCTTTTCTTCCTGGGCTTGATGCTTTTATTCCTGAGCCTTCAAGATTTTTTCTTGCTTTAACAACTTCTCTTCAAACTCAATCTGATGATCCCTTTCATACTTCCAGTTTTGAGCAACAGAATTCAGCTTCCCATTCAGATCTATGACTTCTTGAATCCAGAAATTCTTCTCAGCTGTCAGCTTTTCTTCAAAGGAAGAAGTAAGATCATTTATCTTCCTGTCTTATGTCTCAAAAGCATCCTTAACATTATCTTGGAATTAATCAAAGATCCTCATCTCTTCTACATTTTACATTGACCAACTAGTCATTCTCTTTCAAGACCTTTTGTGGGCTTCATAGCCGACAAAAAAAGTTTTGAACTGAGCCTCTATTTCAACACATTTGTCCATAACCATGGATACGGAGTCTGTTTTCTGATTCGAAGCATGTTGGAGCATCTGGCATCTTGAATCAATACTTGAGAAAGTCGGAATAGTACCCACCAACTTCTTTAATGACTGAACAACAAAGTCATGACCCAACGAAGATGACTCTGTATCTGAGACTTTTCTTGGAGAATTTTCTTCTTCAAAAAGCTCATCCTTCTTCTTAGAAGAATCACCAACTTCCCTTCTCTTTACAACCACTAAGCTCGGGGTATCAACAACAAGTTTCTTTCCCTTGTCCCTTTTTAGAATGGATTCCTGTTCTGGGGTTTTTTGTTCACTATCAGAAACTTGAACAACATTGTCTTCATCATCAGAATCTTTTTGAACACCATCCTCTACATTCTTCATTTGAGAAACACTATGTAGAAGTTGTTCTTCCTCTGCATGATAAGCTACTTCTTGTTCTAATTTCTCCTCATCCTTCCCTGGAGTGACTAACTTAGATGATTGAGCTTCAGATGTTCGGAGCAACAAATGTTCCGAAGGTCTACTTGCTTCAAAATATCTCTGGTCTCACCACTACCTTCAGCAACTACTTCTTCCTCTTCCACTTGCTCAATTTGCTCGACTTCCTCAACAGGCTTAGCAACTTCCTCTTCCGGAGTGACATAGTTTCTTCCTGAAATCTCAGGTAGAGATTCCAAAGAAAAAAATCTTGGAATGATAATGTTTTCCAAAACCATCTCATTAAACTTCAACAAAGTCTGAGCTACCTCAACTTCAGACATCTTTTTATTAAGCTTCTTTTCTTTCACTTGTTTTTCTATCTCATCCGATGTCCTTTCCTTCAAGGCCTTAGCCTCTGAAGGATCCAAGCCAAACTGAGGTTCCCCTTGCACTCTTTCCTCTTTGATTTCCCTCCACTTAGCAACTACCTCATTAGGGTAAGCTTTCTTCTTCTTCATTTTTGGAGGTGTGGAATGAACTTCCTTAGATTTGGGATTCTCTGCTTCAACTTCAACTTCTTTCAACTTTCTCTTCTTTACTGGCTTAGAGGATTCAGGTTCACCAACTTTCGAAACTGCTTCTTCTTGACCAGGTAAATCAACAAACTGATCAGTCTTCTTGTCGAAGGCTACATCTGTCCTTTTGAGGGTACCATCACTTACCAACATAATTTTTCAAACTCTTGTCTTAGACTTGCAAGCCTCCTTGAAAGACTCAAGGCACCGATATATTAACATCGATATGATTGCTGGATAAATTATGATCTGAGCTCTCAGATTCCCTTTCTTAACATTCTCAATGGTAATAAGAATGTGTTTCATCAAATTAAACTTCCTCAGATTTATCAAAAAATCTAGAATGTAGATCTCGCTTTTCTTAAAACTGTCTTTGTCACCTTTTCTCGGTATGATAAGGCCTTGTACCCATAATTCTAGAATCCGAAAATTCATAGACAGTGTAGTAATCTTCGGAGCCTTGTCATCTGACAGTCTGAGAGTCTCCAATGCTTTTTCCTTGTTGAAGCTTCCCTTTGAATCCGGCAAAACATGAGAGATGAACTCGGCTTCTCCCTCATTGTTCAGCCCTACCAAGCTGGCTGCCTTGGCATAAGAAAGCTTATAAGTCTTGCCATAAGACTTAAACGACAATTTCTCCCTACCATCTTCCTTAAAGAAGGAAACTGTATCATAGAACTCTATATGCAAATCCGAATATACCTCATCATGATTTCTGGGCTTAGACACAGCAACATCTTCCCATCCATTAAGCTTAATGTTCTTGGATATAATAGAATCATACTTGTTGAAGAAATCAGGATGAACCAACCTCTCTCTATATACTAACCACATGGAAATCGGCTTAGAGGAAGACATGACTTGAGAGGCTACTTCCGCAGAAATTCAGATCTGAAAACTTCTGAGAAGTTCAGAATGGAGATTGCTGAAGATCGGAACGGCCTTAAAACAGAGAGGCAGAGCATCGGGACGCTGGAGATTGAAAAACCGATGTGGGACGAGCATTTGGGATCCCCTTTATATAGGCAACTAATTCGACTGTTGGTCTTCGAAAACCCATCTAACGTTTGACAAAACTTTGATATGATCTAACGGTTGAAAACAATCCCGCAATAAAACTTGAATCCGATCTTTTGAGGTTTTTGTTAAAACAAAGATTTAAGAAAACTATAATCTGAAAAAAAAATATATATAAGAAAATACCAGCTAGTAAAATATGATTACGAAAACATGAGTAAGGAAATCATACCTTTCGGATTGGCTTAGGAGGATTATTCGTAATGGCTAACATTCTAAAAAATGACTACAAAAATTATTACAAAAAAAATTGTTCGCAAAAATTCACCATGAAAACTCAACATGGAAAACGAAAAATCATTACAATATTTTAACCATGTAAATATCATTACAAAAGTTTGAAAACGAAAAGCTCAGTAAAAAAGTCTCAATATGAAAACCTCGTTATGGAAATACCAGTACGAAATTCTCCATTCCTGAAGTTTTCAATACGAAAATTTCCATTCCAGAAGTTTTTTATACGAAAATATCCATTCTGAAAAATTTCCGTACCGGAAATTCCCATTCCGGAAATGTAGTTCCATAAAATTTGAAAACAAACTTTGAAAAACTTAGTTACTCTAACAATAAAATGTACCCCCCTTATGAAAAGGAGTTTATTACTGTTAGGAGAATTGTTCAATAAGAAGTTAATGAAGAATGATTACCTAATGGTTATCATTCCTAACTTGTGTTTAATATATTCAAATCTATCAGAAGGAAAAGATTTTGTGAAAATATCAGCAAGTAGATCTTGCGTTCTGATAAACTGAAGAATAATATCTCCTTTTTGTGTGTGATCCCTAAGAAAGTGATGCCTAATATCTATGTGTTTTGCATGAGAGTGATGTACAGGGTTCTTACTTAGGGAAATGGCACTTGTGTTATCACACAAAATTTGAGTTTTAGTAAAACTCAAGCCATAGTCTGTGAGTGTGAGTTGTATCCACAACACTTGAGCACAACAACTTCCGGCTGCTACATATTTGGATTCAGCAGTGGAAAGTGCTACAGAATGTTGCTTCTTGCAAGACCAAAAAACTAATGAATCTCCTAATAAATAACAAGTTCCAGATGTACTTTTTCTATCCATTCTACATCCACCAAAGTTAGCATCAGAAAATATTTTTAGAATAAAATCATTTCCAGATGAATAAAATAATCCTAGATCCATAGTTCCCTTAAGGTAGCGAAAAATTCTTTTTACTGCATTTAAGGGAGATTCCTTGGGATTGGATTGATATCCTGCACATAAGCATACTTAGAACATTAAGTCTGGTCGACTAGCTATTAAGTAAATTAAACTTCCTATCATACCTCTAAAATATGTTTGATCTACTTTTTTCCTAGCTTCATCAAGATCTAAAGAGTTTGAGGTTCCAATGGGAGTACTTGTACTCTTAGTGTTGTCATAACCATACTTTTTGAGAAGATCTTTAATATACTTATGTTGAGATATGTAGGTTCCCTCTGGTTGTTGAGAAATTTAAAAACCAAGGAAAAAAGTTGAATCACCCATCATACTCATTTCAAACTCGGATTTCATTAGACTTTCAAAATAGTCAGTTAAAGATTGCTTAGTTGAACCAAATATGATGTCATCAACAAGAAAAGGTCTAATCAAACCCGATTTATATTATAACAAGCAGTACTTACAGCTTCGGCCTAGAAATGTCTAGTTATGGAATATTCACTCAACATGTTTCTAGTTATCTATTGAAGAATTCTATTTATTCTCTCAACTACACCATTTTGCTGAGGAGTTCTAGGTGATGAAAAATTGTGGGTAATACCTTTTCTACTATAAAAAGTTTCAAAATCAGAATTCTGAAATTCTCCTCCATGATCCCTATGAATAGTTTTTAATTGAAGTTTTTTCTCATTTTTTACTAGAGATCTAAAATTTTTGAAATAAGAAAAAGCTTCAGACTTCTTTGCTAGAAAACAGACCCAAGTAAATCTAGTGTAATCATCAACTAGAACAAACACATAGTATTTGCCTCCAATACTTCCAGTTTGTGTTGGACCAAAAAGATCCTTGTGCACTAACTATAATGCATTAGTTGTTGAGACTTCACTGATTGATTTAAAACTAGATTTATTTTTATTTCCATATTGAAAAGGATCACAAACTTTAGAAGAATCAAATCTAAGTTCCGGTGGATCCTTAACTAGTTTCTTCTTAGAGAGTTTTCATAAGTTCCTAAGGTTATAGTCACCAAGTCTTCTATGCCATAACCAGGAATGATCTTCCATTGCACTTAGGCAAGGTAAATCTTGACTCCTAAGGTCTTCTAAATTTAAGGTGTAAACATTCTGATGCCTATTAGATAAAAGAATAAATTCTTCCATGGAATTGTGAACTAAGCATTTATCATTCCTAAAATTCACAAGGTATCCTTCATCACATAACTGACTTATGCTAATGAGATTGTGCTTAAGACCCTTAACAAAAAGAACATTTGAAATCTAGGTTTTACCTAGACGAACAATATTACCAATACCAACAATCTCTCCCTTATCATTGTCTCCGAAAGTTACCTTTCCTCCTTTCGTTTTGATAATATTTTTAAAATATATTTTGTTACCAGTCATGTGCCGGAAACATCCAGTATCCATGCACCATGTGTTGCTGCTGGTACTCTCTTTACTTTCCTGAAATCATAAAGAGAATTAGACTTTTGGAATCCAAACATGATTGGATCCTAGATTTCTAGACAACAAAATTTTAGGTACCCACATCTTCTTAGAAAAATAAGCTTTATGAAATCCTAGAGATTGGGTTTTGTTTAAGGAACAATTATTTGCCCAGTGACCACTACATTGACACTTAGTACAAAATGGGGCACTTTGAGGAAAAACTAATTGTTACTGAAAATTGGTTATGCATGGGTATAACCAAATCTGGATTTATTTCGTAAAGGTTGTATTTGGGAATACATTTTATCAAAATTTTCTTTACCATGGGTAAAGTTTGATACACACTTCTTTAAGGAAAAAATTTCGGACTTGATTTTTATAACCAAGTTTTTATCTTCAAAATCATTAGATTTAGAACTAGATCTAGGCTTGAAATTATTTTCATAGAAATTACTTTTTCTAATTATTTAGAAAGTTTGTTCTTCTAAGAACTTACTTCCTCATGATTTTTTGAAATTATATCAAAATCAGAATTTTTTCTATCAAGATATTTTGAAAGATCTGATATTTCTTTTATAAGAATAGAATTCCTAGAGTTTTTCATATCAAGTTTCTTATTGAGATTGGAATTCTCAATCTCAAGAAGTTCAACAAACCTAGAAACTTCTTCATAGGTAGGTAAAGTATGTTCTTCATCTGAAGAGGATTATTCATCAGAATAGTTATAATACATACTATCATTAGAATTTAAAGATACATTGGTCAATGATTCAGCATTTCGTACCTTATCCATAAATCAATGATTGTCAATAGGTAGTCTGGCTATAAGACCAAGATTCTTCTATCCTGAAGTTTCATAATCAGAAGAATCATCTGAAGAGTCACCACCACTGGCACTCCAGGTATTACTAGCTTTCAGAACATTCTTAGCTTTGGCTTTATAATACTTCTTTCTATTCCTGTCTGAATGACTTTCTTTCCTGTATTTGTTTTAGAGCAAAGGGAAATCTTGTCTAATATGTCCAGATCTCTTGCATTTGTAACAAGTAACTTCTCCATCTTTCCTATCTTTCCTTTCCTTTTTATTATACTTGGATAGGAAATTTCTCTTGCCAGTTATCTTGTTCATCCTTCGTGCAAGATTTTCTAATACATTTTCAGAGACTTCACTCTCACTAGATTCTGATTGAACACCCATCTTCTTAGACTTGGATCTGGTTACTCTCTCAGGAGTCTTAGCTTTCATATGATTTGATGTTGTTATAAAAGCAACAGTGCCATTCTCATTCTTCTTTTTGATTTTGTCAGCATCCCTCTTCATTCTTGTTTCATTTTAGAGAAGAGTTCTGAATAAGTCATCAAGAGAAATTTGAGTGACCTTCTTGTTCTCATCTATAGTAGTTCTTTTGGATTCCCACTCATTGGGCATGATATCAATTATCCTATCTACAATTGCTTCATCATCTAAACCTTTTTCTCCCATAGACTGTAAGCTGTTGACTATAGTCATAAACCTCTGTTGATCTTTACAAATTGGTTCACTATAAGGAAAATTGAATCCATGGTATTCACCTCTAAGCATAGCTCTCCTAGTCTCAATCACTTTAGAAGTTCCAAAGTTTGTAACCTCTAACTTCTTCCAGATACTATTAGATTCTTTACAAGAAGAAATGTGGCTATATTTATTTCTAGTCATTGAAAAAAGTAAGGTATTGCGTACCTTATAATTGAGTTGAAACTCTTGCTTTTCCTGGTTAGTGAAAGTTCTAACTTCCTTATCAGGAATTTTATAATCTCCAGTAAACATAACAAAGTTTTCCACTTCAGTTTTGATAACAAAAGTCTTCATTCGATCTCTCCAGTATTCATAATATTTACCATCAAAGATTGGTGGTCTTGTAGGATTTAGATTATCAATGTAACCAACATTAATTCCATCCATACTAAAATAACCTTCGACACACAAACTTGTTAGTAGAAAAAGTTCGTAAACACAATGTTCGGAATGAAAAAATTCGGAATGAGAAAGTTCGGAATGATAAAGTGAGAAAGAAAAACATATACATGAGTACAAGTATTTCATAGACCTACTCTGATACCAATTGTAGGATCGAAATAATGATGTAGATGCTCAATATACAAGAGGGGGGTGAATTGTATACTTTAAAATTTTACTTAAACAAAGGAAAGATCTAAGTTTAACAAAGTTAAACTAAGCAAATTCACAACACCTCTAACACAAAATGAAAGATTGGAATAAGGAATGAAGTTATCAACTTCAAGTTCTATGAACATGCTTAAAACTGGAAAGAGATTCTGAAAGTAGGTTCCGGAAATATGGATCCGTAAAATGAAACTTAACTAAAGATTACAATATGAGATTATACCTTAAAGCGTATAGAATCTAAATGAAACAGAGTACAGGTAAGGAAGTATAAAAAAGTTATACATTCCTTATAATACAATATGCAGTGGAAACAAACAAGTAGTAAAACTACAAGTAACAAGATATAAGTCTTTTAACCCAAAGAGAAGGGTATCCAATAACTTTGGATAAAGGTCCCTTGATTTATACTTTCAAGAAAGTCTGTCTTACCCACACCAGGGTAGGCCCTCGATATGAAGATCGGAGTCTCTGTCTTGTTATCCCCACAAGCCCTCAACTTCAAGGTAGTTGGCAACATCTGTCTTCCTCATCAAGGAAGCCCTCGAATTTCAAGGTAGTCGGCACCTCTGTCTTCCTATCACCGGATGTCATCGAATGTAATCACCAACATTCGGAGTCGCACGAAGAAAAAATTGAACGAGCTGTTCAGTACACACAAGGAAAAAAATCTTTCTCTCTCTAGAAATCACCTTAGTAGCGTGTGGTCTCTAGATCCATCAACTTCTATGTCGTTATGAGCTCTTTCAGATGAGCTCCTATTTATAGGCAAGGTCGGTCTCCTTTCCAACGGTCATATTTTCCCTAAAAATCAGAGGGACCTGTACACGTGTAACTTAACAAACGGTTAGTTTATAACAGAATAGATGACATCATTTTATAACAAAACTAGTGTAATAGAATGTACGACATCATTTTAAGTCTAACTAAAAAGTTCAGAGTGAAGATTCAGAGTGTAAACAAAATGTCAAAGAGTAGACAAATTATAAAAGTGTAAGTAAAATGAATGTTTGGAGTCTAACAAAAAATAATATTCGGAGTCTAAATAAATTCGGAGTGTATAAAGCAAAGATGATCAGATTCTGTTTAATAGGTAAATTCGGAATGAGAATTCGGAATGATAATTTGTCATCAGAATTCGTAATGAGAATTCGTAATCAGGATTCGTCATTAGATTTTGATGTCGAACTTCATGAGAATTTGTATCCAGAATTCGGAGTAGAACTTTATCAGAGTTCATATCCAGAATTCGGAGTAGAACTTTATCAGAGTTCGTATCCAGAATTCGGATTAGAACATTATCAGAGTTCGTATCCAGAATTCAGAGTAGAATTTTATTAGAGTTCATATCCAGAATTCGGAATAAAACTTCATTACAGTTCCCATCCAGAATTCAGAGTGAAACTTCATTACAATTCTCATCCGGAATTCGGATCCTAAAAGAAAATGCTTCATATCAAAGTTTCAAATGATTCTGAGAATAGAAATGAATCCTATTCTTATACTTAAGAAAAATATGGATATAGATAATGAAAATATTATAAGGATTATTTTTCTTACAAAAGATATCTTCCTTATAAAAGCGAATTTCCTTATAGAAGAAATTTTCCTTATAAAAGCAATTTCCCTTATAATAGCAATTTTCCTTATAATAGCAATTTTCCTTATAAAATCAATTTTCCTTATAAAAGCGATTTTGCTTAAAGATAATGTGTTTGTGATTTTCAAAACAAGAAGGAATGGAAAAGTCATAAGGAAAACCTTATTGACTCAACATCTTTCTCTAATATGATTGGTTAAATGTTCTTTTATAATTTTTTGGATGATTAATTATTTCATTATATTATATCATATACTATTCTATTAACCAAAATTTCAGTTACACAATATTAAACCACAATTATTTTTGTAAATCACAACAGGATAGATATTTTCGAAAATGGAGAATCCATATAGAAATAAGGAGATATTTTTTATTGAATTCAAAAGAATATAATTCCTTAGGAGAGGTGATATGTTATGTTGGGGTTTATTATTTTTATCTTTTTTGACATTGTACTCAAAACACATATACACTAACAGGAGTTAAGAATCAAGTTTCAATTTTTGAATATGATGTTCTTTTAAAAATTAAAAGTCTCTACTTTTTGAAATTTTTATTCTATTTTAAATTAATTTTTTTTAACAAAAAGGCAGAGATTATGGAGTTAGAAGTTTTAAGTATAACATTTCTATTAATTTTTTATTGGAAATAAAAAACACTTTATTTACACTTAGTTTAATAACATTCTATGTCCCATGTATTTTAGAATGATTTGATAGAAAAAAATTACTTTTTACCATACTTAGAATAAGTTAAAAATAATTATGTTTATAAAATTATATTATATAATTTCAGGAATCATTATGAGTCTGAATCAGATTAATCAGACTAAACATTTATAAGATAGATGAAAAAATAATCCTTGTCATTTTACTAAAAAAATACTTTATCAGCGGTTTGATATCAAAACTAATAAAAATTAATTAATCATGATTTTGATAATTGTATTAAAAATATTAACAATATAAATTGGATTGACTTATGTTTATTATTACAATACAAAAAAACATGATTCTAATATAAGAAATAATTTTTAAGAATTTATAGGGTAAAACAATACGATTTCAATCGTTCAATTATAAGTTATAGGTGGACAATTAATTTTTATGAAAACAAATATAATAGGATCTTTGGGAGATCAATATCATCATTGGAATCTCACCTACAAATACTTTCTCATTCAAAGAGTTTGTTGGTGTTCAATTTCGTTTTTAATTTTCCATTATGCGAGAGATTTGGAAATTAACAATTGTGAACATCTTGTTCTTATTCACTATAATTTCCTTATAGTTTTGTAGTTATAATGAATCCTTGTTAGTGTTTTATCTATATGAAATTTGGTTTTTTATCATGCATCTAATTAATTTGATTACGATTGAGGGATTGAAGGGATACCAAGATGGAGAATCTAATCTTCTGATCAATGGATTTTAGGGATATCCAGATAGAGATGATCCATCAGATCAATGGTTATAGAGGCTAGGTTGACTGATATTATAATAATATAATCATTTGATTTCCGTTCATAGGAAATATGAACTTCATTGTTAGTATTAAATAATGGATACATTTAGCTATGGTTTGTGGCTACCTTACCCTTATGGTTAAAAGTGATATTTCATATTAACAGTAGTAAGTCATTATTACTATGTTATATACAATGATTTACTTTTTTTTAAATGTTTAATTTTCCCCTACTTGAATTGTAATTTCATTGTCGTAACATATCTGAATATGATAAACATTAATCGGTTAATTGGGTATTCTTTGAATCCTATCTATTTACTTTGATATAATAGAATCTTATGTGATTATGATTATCTTAGTCTGATATTATCGAATCTATTATTATCATGTTCTATAAAAAAATTATATTATCAATATCATCCTGATTACGATACATTGATAATTGTATTGATGTCCATGTTTGAATCTGAAATGTTATTAAAGAGGTTTGTGAAATTATTTAGTTTAAACTCCTTTAAACTAATGCTTTTAAGACTAAACTTTCCGCCAATATTATTATATACCCATTTATAACACATTATTTATATCTTAATATCTATATAACTCATATTTATATACATCATAAACATCTATTTTTTGTTATAAGTAGTGGTAAAAACTGTAAAAACATGACACTGATGTTATGGTTAAAACAGGTATGGTAGTGGGATAAACTAAAAGAAAAGGGTATGTTCACCCGTAAAACTTATCTATATCCTATTTTATAGAAATATTTAGACTTTATTATACCCAAAAATTTAATATCTATCCATTTTAAAACATTTTTCTTGAGATTTAATTTATTATATATTATTCTTTTATGAATTTTCAAGTGTGACATCTCCCCCACTTATGAAAGGACCCCCTAATTTACCTTATTTAAAACAAATTGATCCATATATGTATGCAAAAAATGAAAAATTATCTTCTAACTATCTTTATAAACTAATTTTATTCTTAAAATATCATTCCAATAGTTTCTAAGAAATGATCTAAAGAGGGCATACCAAAGAATATGTAATCATGCTAACCGAACTTTTTATATTTATTTCTTCTATGACATCCTATAAATTGATATAAATCATCATAAAATAATAAATTTACTATATTTAATATATATAAATGTTCTTATTAATTTGGATCGACAGTTATTATCCCTATTCTCAATCAAATGGGATGTGAATGTATTGCTCGTGCGTACATGAAGACTAACATCTCCACATAATGATGAAATTAATTTTATATCACCATCATTTAAGGATGGTTATTATCATGGTTTTAATTTTTAAATATTATATTTACTAAATTAATCTGATTAATAAAATTTTATATCACATGTACCATTATACCATCTAATCTATTGGAAACTGATAAAGTCAATTATGTGTACATGTTGACCACCACTACCATGAAGAGTTCTATTTTTTTCACTTTTTTTGAATGGAAATAAATATATATTTGACAAATATAATATAAATATAATATAAAATAAGGATTCTTGAATATTGATTTATCACATAACATTATTTTGATCCATCTATTGAAACGTTCAAACAATGATCATACGTACGTACGGCTTATCGTCACCACGAATGGTGTCATTCATGTTTCTATATATTATTTTTATGGATGAATTTAAATTAAATATAAAGAAATTATATGATATTTTTATCATAATTAACATTATATATATGATGGAAGCATGATATAATTAGAGTATTGTAACTACAAGACCAAAATTCTCAAAAAAACTAAATAGTTATCACTATGTGATGATAATTTTAATAAGTAATTTTTAATAAATAGGTGTTGAAATGTAAAAATTTGGTTATAGATGATATAATAAGTATTTAAATTAGTATATTAAATAATTATAATAAATTTTAATTAACTATATAAGATGTTATAAGGATTTTAAATAATGATAGGCTTGAGGTATGTTATTTTCATCACACTTTTTTATCTCTGAGACACATTCCATTTTTACCGCATATATATTCTATGTTATGGATAAACATCCCTTTAATATATTATATGATTATTATAATATATTTTTGAGGGATTTATATACCCATATATGTTTCTATCTTCCATGATGGTTTAATATAAATGTTCCCAAAGTGGTACGAGTTTTCTTTTATTAACTCATTGTTTACAAGGATTGTTTATGAATAAATTTCCTATGATAAAATATCATTTTCAAACACTCATAAATCTCAATAATATTGTTATCCTCTTGTTATTATTTGATTTTCCTAGTAATAAAATAAAATTTTTAATTTTTGTTTTGAAATTGATGAAGAAAAGGTTTAAAAAAATATTCTATTTTCTTCTTTGTTCACGATTATTTTTCAGTTATATAGATTTTTTCATTTAATTATTTTCAATATTCTACTATTAATTTTTAAGGACAATTTTTACCCATGAATTTTCTTTTTTCAAAAATAATTAAAAATAATATTGTTTTTATTTTTTAAATTTTGAACTTTTCAATTTTTACTGAAAATGCTGATGATATATTTGGTTTAACATACATGATATGGTAGAATTTTAAAAAATCAATACCATTGAACTCTTTGATGATTACACTTCATTTCTCCATGGTTATTTTCAAATAATATATTTTTCATAATATTTTGTAAACTTATAGTTTTAAAAAAGTGATTTAAAATTGAAAATATTATTTTTCTAAATAAATATTTCTATGATTACATCAGGAAGATTTTTTATTTTGTGTATATTAATTTTATGTTACATATGATTTACTAGGTATGATATAATTAAACAATAATTATTAATTCTATTTATGGTTTATCATTATGATAATTATATATTTGTGAAACCAATTTATTTTCATTGGGTTATGTTATAATGAAATATTTATCGATCTTAATTTCTTTCCACGTTTTGTGACATCTGATGAATGATTTATAAACTTGTTACTCACATATGAATGAATTATGATTATGTGATAGTTGTGATTAACATTATGTACCATCCAATGCATTGGGTAAAGATGAATATCTTATGAGACAATAAGAACTACAATGGGGAGTTTACCTAGTTTTGTAAATGATTGGGTCCACTATAATAGTATTGATATTGAATGTTGACTATGGATTTGATCGAATGGGTTTTGAACCCAATCCAAAATTATAGTATTGGTAGTAATCCATAAAAATGAAATGAATTTATATTTATATTTGTATTCCAAAAAATTATATATTATGCATATATTATCATGTCTTGTATCATGTTATTTGAAAACATTTTGATTCTTGTATTATAAATTTCCAATATTTATAAAATGATTAAATATTGTGATCTATGATATGTTGGGTATGGTTTTCAAATGTTAATGAAATGTACTCATACCCTAATTATCTTTTTACACATTACTAATCCTTAATAACAAACTTTTTTACCCTTATTGATCATACAATCCAACAAATTATTATTTTTCCTTTCCCGTAGTTATGAATAATATTTTTCGGTCAGTTAATTCCAAGAATAGTTCTAGTTATAGAGAACATAGTTGGACAAAATTTTTATCTCTTTTGAAAAAGTTATTTATGTATACATGTTTTCAATGACACGGAACCTCTCTGGTTCAAGAGTATATCAAAAACAAATTTATTTAATATTTATTTATTGTGATTTTAATTGTTATAGGAATTTTATGGATCTCTACCAGTAGTATCATAGTGGGATTTAGTCCCCTTTGTAAATTAGGATGAACATCATTTGTTAGAACCCTTAGGCTAATAATATGTATTAGAGGATCCCTAAGTTATAATAAAAAATGAAGTGTGTTTTCCCAAAATAACATACATTTTTGGATAATAAAAGTTGATTAAGTTTTAGAATAAATGAATATGGGTTTAATAAAAGAAAAAAAGGTTGAATGTGTATATCATGACCATCATTATAGTGCATGGAGAGTGTTCCCTTACCATAAACCAAGTGTCTCACTCACATGGGATATTCTTGGGTTATTTTATATTTTCATTAAAATCCATTATAATGTATATAAATATGTGGTGACCATTAAAGAACTAGGTGAAACTTAAGAGTTCATAGATTGAAATTAAGGTCTCCTGATCTAGAAATCATATAATTTTTTTTGAATTATGTGGTTTCCTACTATGATTATAGTTTCTCAATCTGTGATTTCTGGTTTCAGTCAATGGGGGGAACCATAGGGAACCATTTTAATGCTGAATATGATGGTCTATACTGAGTTTTAGGAAATAAAAATAAACAATTTGATAATCTATACATGGGATTCATTCTTCTATGTGTTACACTGTGGATTGAACTTTTTCTATTAAGAATAAAAATGGAACAATGATACTATGCATTGATTATTAGGAACATGATAATATTATAATGATGAATATATATACTCTTTTTTATTTTAATAATTTTTCTTATTATTTTCAAGTATCCCAATATTTTTCCATAATGGTTGTTAAATCTAGAAACTATTAGGTGAGGGTACGAAATGAGGTCATACAAAAGGAAGCCTTCCATATGAGCTATAGAAAAAATAAACTTATATTGATTCAATTTTTGAATTAATAATTCCATGCATCTTCATGGAGTTAATGAATAATGTATTTAAATATAGCCTTGATCAATTAGTGTTAGTCTTTATAGATGATATAATCATTTATTCTAAAATAGTGGAAGAAAATGAAGATCACTCGTGGATTTTTCTAAATACCAAAATGAAGGATAAGTTATATGAAAAATTAACAAACTGTGATTTTTGGATACACGCAGTTTCATTTTTGTGTAACATAATTTAAGGTAGGGGTATATAATAGGATCTATCAAATATTGATGTTATTTGACATTTTCCCGTACCAACCACCCAAACAATGATTTTTTTTGTGTTTTCCTTGATTTGTTGGATATTATCAAGGACATGGGAATAGTTTCTCATGAATAACTAAAACAAAAACCATGTTAAATTAGAAATGTTCTTAGATCCATCAGTTACAAAAATGTATTTAAATTTTTGAGGAACTAATGAGAATATTTTTTAGTGCCCACGTGATAACACTTTTATGTGGTAGATATGGGATTGTGATATATAGGGGTGCATCAAGGTAGGTACTGGGAAGAATCATCAAGTATAATTATGTGGTTATTGATTATGCTTCCTAAAAATTATTGGTCCATGAAAAATATTACCCAAATCATGACTTGGAGTTAGTTATAGTAATTTTTCATGAAAGATATTAGGTATTTGTATTTACAAAGAAAGGTGAGGTTTATATACTGATCCTAAAAAGATAATTAATATATCACTCAGAAAAATATAAAAAATAGACAGATATAATAGTTATAGTTGATTATGTATCATGACTATTAAATACATTACCACCATGGGAAATCCAAAAATATGGATTTTGATTTTAATTGAATGGATTATTCTTTCATATCTATGATAAGGATCAAAAATTGTGAAATATTGTTATATTTAATATTGATGGATCTGAAAATACTGACTGAATGAAAGAAATATTATCTTTCCAAAATGGGGGATCAATACTCTATTAACATGAATATTAAAGAGGCATAGAGAGAAGATGTAGAGTTGAAAAAGAAGATGGGAAATGTTCCTTATTTCAAACTTAATTTTAAATGAATATAATGTTGATAAACTATTTATATGTCTCTTCCATAATAAATTTGAAGAATGATATGTTTGATTAGGCCTATTGATCAACTATTTCTATTCAATATGGAAGTATAAATATTTATAGAAATCAGAAAGAGTTTTTTTTATTGGAAAAAATGAAGGGAGATATTGTAGATTATTTATCTTGGTTCTAGGTATGTTAGTATTTTAGGTTTGAAAGGAAGAATTGTTAGTGGATTTTATAAACATTACGCTTTCTAGAATATAACATGGAAAAAAATAACCTTGTATTTTTTTTAGACTCCACAAAACAAATAAATTCAAAAATACAATTTAGATAGTACTCAATCATCTTATATAGAAAGAATAATTCTTTGTTATTATAGAATATTTCATTCTTAATCAAAATACTAGAATATAAATTATATAGCTAGTAACAATGTATGGAGTAGCCCATTCTATTATATCTAATCAGGATCATAGGATTACATCATATGCTCTTGAGAATCTTTTTTCATGATCTAGATTTAGAGTAGAGTATCAATATTTATTCTCATCCTCGGGCACATGGTCACTAAGGGAGATCCATTCAATCCCTTGAATATGTATTGATTTCCTGTTTTATGGGTTTTATAGTTGGTTGGTTTCTACACCATCCACTAATACAGTTTTTATATAATAATATATTTCACAAGATTATTCTTATATATTCTTATAAAAAACCTATATGAAAATAATAGTAAAACTCAAATATTCTAGGATAATTTTGGACAAATAAAGTTATTGAGACATGATCTAGTTGTGTAAATTGTGTAGAATATCATAGTTATTCATCATCTTATTAAGGAAGCTCTGAGAGAACATAAAATTTATTTTTAGAATCATCAACACAATATAGAAGAAAAATTTGGGGAAAATTTATTCTCATGAATTTCTACATTGAATAAGGTGATAATATTCGAAAAGAATGGATATTTGAGACCTAGGTATATTTTTTCCTTCTAGATACTTAATCGACTTGGAATGTTTTCATATCTCTTAGTGAATCCACCAATCCACTCTTGAGTTCAAAATGTGTTCTCTATATCACTCCAAAGAAAGTACATATGTGATCCATCCCTTGTAATCAACTCATAGGTCATACAAATAAATATTCTTCATTCAAAAGATAAATAATTAGTAGAAATAAGGGATCATAGAGAAACTTTTTTATAGAAGAAGTCCACTCACCATTTTAAACATATTTGGAGGAATCAAAAATTCAAAGAGCTGTATAGAAAACTAAGGATGTGAGGAAATGGAGTTATCCTTATTTTTTATTTAGGGGATATAATTTTAAGTGAAAATGTCATCTAAAGGGGATGAAACTAATTCCAAATGATTTATGTTATATTTAACTTCAATGAAATTTTATTTCATTGGTAGCTTAGCATACACACTAACCAGAGTCTGAATAAACCATAATACAGTATATTATTACAACTTATCAATAAAATTGTTGGAAGTAAACGGAATAAATAAATTTCAAAAATTATTCATAAACGTTTTTGATAAATGAAATGTATTGATAAATAAGTACAGAGTTTTTAATAATATTTTTTTTGTTTCAATATTAAATTTCTCCTCTAAATTTATATTTATTGTTGTTTATAAATTTAATTTTTTATGATTTATAAAATTTATTTTATGAATTTAAATTCACTTTGAAATCAACATGTTAATATTATCTTAGATTAAAATTTTGAGAATTTTATAAAAGGACGTATTTTTTAATGAATAATAAAAAAATATTTTTGTTGAAAATGTATTTTAATTTATATAATTTAAAAAGATTTTTTTTCTAAAATGGTTTTAAAATATTAAAGGTTAAATTATATTATTAATAATTAAATATCATTGTAATCACCTTATCATGAAATTTTATATATAAAACTTTTATATATAAGAAATCCTTTTTTAGAAACTAACTTTTCATCATGTTTTCTAGTATAACTTCAATGATAAATTATTAAAATTCATTCAATTTAATTAGATAAAATATATTTTATATTTATAATCATAAATTATATTTTTTTTATTATGGAAGTTTTATTTTTTGTCTTAATTAATAGTAATAACTGTAAAAAACTATTATCGTAATTAAGTATTCAATAGGTTTATAGGGGTTAATTCAACAGATAATGGAATTCTTTCTAATTAAAATTTTGTAGATCATACATTATAAACATATTTAGACCTTATCCAATAGAATATTTTAATATATTTCCATTTTAAATCAATTTTATTGTTAATTACTTTATTATATTTTATTTTTTTATGAAATTCCATTTCTGTCCTCTTTCCCACTTATAAAAGGACACCCATCCTTTCTCTTCATTGAAGATCTTGGAGTCATATATATAAACAAAAACCTATAAAATTATCTTATAAACATACTTAAAAATGAATTATTATATCTGTTATTCATAAAATTCCTTTATAATGTTCTTTAATAATTGACCTAAAGGAGTTATATTAATGAAGAGATAATCAACCTACCCAAACCCTTTGAATTAATTTCTTCTTGTACATCAAAAAAATATGATTACTTAATTATAAATTAATAACATAAGTATCTTAAATGTAATTAAATTTTATTATCATTGATGAATTACCATTATCCTACCCATTTTTATTCAAATGAGAAGTAAAATTATATCTCATTCGTATGTTTGAAGCATTCTCTCCATGTATTGATGCAATTAATTTTCTGTTACCATCATTCATGGAAGGTTATTATAATAGTTTTTATGTCAATATATAATATTTATGAAAGTATTATTATGTAAATATAATATAATATAAACATTTATTACCTTCATATATGTTGTAAAATGATAACATCGCTCATGCATAAATGTGGACTACCATCTCCACTAAATGATGAGATTATTTTTTCAATTTATATTAACATGGATGAAAATAATGAAATATTTAGAGAATAAATATATTATATATGAATTAATAATGATTCTTCAAAAGTTAATTAATATTTATAGTTATTTTGTCATCTGTACAATGGTGGAAGAATGTTCTTATCTATGTAAGACCAACAATCTCTATGAATGGAGTAAATCATTTTTCTGTCACTGTCATTTATGAACAACTATAAATTTATGTATATTGTTATGATATATTATATTTATAGAGTGAATAAAATTTTCTCTATGGTGGGTCCATGATCAATGTTCATGTATATGAACTACTGAATGGATTTTCTTATGAAAAATGAGACAATTATCAACCCAATTTGATGATTTTATAAGGAATTATGAATAAATGGGTGATGAAATATTTTAAGTGTGTCATATATTATATAATAAGTAAGTAAATAATTAATTTAATTAATTCTAATAAATTATAAATTATTTACATGAGTTTATAGTGATTTATAAGAATTTCTATCTTCGGTTATGGTATTTTCATCTCACTTTTATTTTTCTGATAAACATGTCATTTTTAACACATGATTATTTTATGAGGTGGATATACTATCCCTGAAGTTATTTTATGATTATTATCATGAATGTTTTTTGAATTTACCAATCCATATAAATTTATCAATTTTAATAGATTTTTATTCAAAAGTAACCAATGTGGTAAGTGTTTGACGTTATAATTTCATTATATATGAAGATTGGTTGTAATTAAAAATTTTATGATAATAGTTCATGATATAACTATCAATAATAACATGAATTTTATTCTCATTTATCTATTCATGTAATTTCAAATTAATAAATCAATTTTTCTCAATTATTTATTAAAAATGATAGAGAACATGTTTTAATGATTAATAGACATAATTTCCTCTACGTTCTGGAATATTTTTCTTCCATGTTCATGTTTTCTTTAAAATGATAAAAATAAATTTTTAAAGAACATACTATGATTTAATTCTTGAAATTTTCAAACATTAATGATTTTTTTTAAATAAGAGGAATATTGTTTTTTTGGATGTGGTAAATTTTATTTCATATTTAAAATGTGCAGTGGGTATTTATTTTAACATGTAGAGAATTAATGAAATTTTATGCCATCATGACCACATGATTATTGGAAGCTTCCATTATAATTATATAACGTTATTTTCAAGGAAAAAAATTTCACTATTATTTTAAAAATATCTATATTTTAATTAAGTGATTTGAAAATGAAATGTGTATTTCCCTCAAGAAATATTTTTGAGATATTTAAAATAGATTTTTCAATTTTGATAACTTCCTTTGATTGTACATATTTTTTACCAGGGATATAATACTAGGATATTATCCTTACTCTTTCTCTGGATGGTTTTTGATTATGATGATTTGATTTTTATATATCCCTTTTATTTTTCATGGGATATTTTATAATTAAATGTTGATATATTTTTGAAACTCATTTATTTACATGGGTAATGATATATAATGAATTATTTTTTATCATGTGGAACACATATGAATGAATTATGATTATATGATTGGTGGGCATGGAATTAATCATCCTACCAATAAATTGAAGAAATATGGATATCTCCTTAGATAATAATGGCTATAATGAAGAGATAACTCATTTCATTATGGGGATATATCATTTATGATTGTCTTGAGAGTGAAACCTGACTAAGGATATGATGGAATCTGGATTCAGACAATTCCACATTGATAGTCATGGATGTAACACTTGTCTAAAAAATGTTATTCCATTCTTCTGTTTATACTAAAATCATAAGTATAATGGTAATGATAATCTATCATGGCTCATGTTATTTGAATAAATTATGATTCATGTCTTACATACATCGATTATTTGTTTCATGGATGAAGAATATTATCACTGTTATGAAGGGTAGGGTTTTAAAATCATAAAATCATGTTATCATAACCATATACTCATTTTATGGTTTAGTGTTCAATAATATCTCCCTTGTTTACCAAAAATGAGAAAATGATCTCACCCTTTCTTATGTATCTTTTACCTAATTCATTTAGAAAGGTTTTAAATAAGATTTTTCTAAGAAGGGTTATAGTTATGATGAACTTATTTTGAAATGATTTAGATCACATATGATAAATTTTTATTTATCATAGTATCTTAAGAAATTAACACTATCTAATTTTGGTGCGGATCTTAATATTATGTATTGAGTATTTATCAAATAAGATTTGATATTTTTGTATGAGCTTTATAGGAACCTATATAATATATTAATGTTTTAGTGTTATCATCAAACAAGTGTGTGTGATTTTTATTAATTGATGTGTAGGACTAAAATAATATATCCCAATAATGCATTAGGTAAAGATGTATTTATCCTAAGATAATAAGGAAAGAAATATATAGGGAACCTAGAACCTTATGATATTTTGTCCAATATGTTATGGGTGAGTCCAAAATTCTATATTCCTCTAAGTAATTGGTTCAAAACATATCTCTAATGAACATACATGTCAAAGAATGGGGTGTGAACTAGATCCACTTTATGACTCTATCACCTATGTTTTTATGATTGGGGAGTGAACCCAATCCATCCTAGGACTCCATATGAAATGTTAATTAGACATGGGAGTGAACTCAATCCATCATTGAATTCCATATGCTTAATTTTTGGGATTTGGGAGTGAGCCCAATCCATTTGGGAAATGGAATAGATTTATAAGTTTATATGTTTTCTTTAATCATATTTATTTTTAATATACTCATGATATGATGAATCTTATTTTATGATATTATCATATACATTGGCCATAATTTATTATTAATGGTACGTGTTTATTTGGGTAAAATTATTTAGTGTTATCTCCATAGACCATAACTATGCTCTCAAACCCACATTGTTATCTTATTCTCACTTTTGATCAACAATATGCATCATTAATGTATACCATTATTTAGAATCTGATATTCTCTCTTCTTATTTTTATGTTCCATAGATTACAAATAAGATTATAACCTATAATAATTCTATAAGTTATTCTAATATTATACAATTTTGGAACGATGATCACAATTTTTTTGAAATTAAATTTTAATGTAGCTATTCTCCAATGACCCTAATTGTAACACCCCAAGATTTCATAGTATGTTATTTTCATTAAATTCAATAGCTTGCACCTCACACAACACCGAGTTCGAGCGCACGAAAACTTACCAAACTAGCCGTTCAAAAGTAGTTGTGAATAGTATTAACAGAATTTAGAATTATATATATTCCATATAATTTTAGCATCCATATTATGTGTTTCTTAGACATAATATAATATCAAATTCATTTTTTCGGATATAGGAAGTATTTTTAAAAAAATTCAATTTTACCACCTTTTAATGGTAAACCCATTTTAAATAATATATTTGACAATTTTATATATTTAATTTTACAAAATAAACTTCTTATCTAGAATCGGGACATAAAAATTTAGTTTCGATAAATTTTTGGTGTTTTTATGATATCATTAATTTTTGGATGAATAGTGAAAAAATACTAAATTTTAATTGAAAAAAACTTTTTTAATCAAGATAATTTATAGTGTTGAGTTAAACTTTTGATTGTTTTGGAATTATAATTAGATTTTATTTTTACCATTTAATCCAATGTTGGTAATTGGAATTAATTTCACTTTGAAATTATACACAAACAATTGTCAATATTTTGATAGTTATTGTTTCTTAAAAACATGCTATTTGTTTTGACAACATGAATTAATTTTAAATTAATTAATTAAACTTCTATGTTTTTAATTTTGTAAAATAGACATAATTTTTGAATTCGGAATATCGAAAATAACTTAGGCTGTTGTTTTGGTATTTTTCTGTAAAAACTGCATTATTTATGAATAGTAAAACCACTTAGTACTAGTTTAAAACTGACTTTTTCATTTAAATAAAATTTTACCGCTTCTATGAATTAAATTTAAAAAAATCGACATACATGGTAGATATTTTTATGTAAAATTTGGTTCAATAAGATGAAAATTATTTTTGGTGAATCGTAACTTGTGACTTTTATTTACCGCGGTTAAAGGTAAATAGGGCTATTCAAGGTAAAAAGAATATTATAATAATACAAAATTACCATAAAACTTGTTCTAACCTTATTGTAAGGGTAATGGACAACCATGTCCATCTTTGGGTCTATTTTGGGATCCCATTGAGCCACTTAAGAATGATAATGAAACTTTATATTAATTATCTTATAGTAAATACAGAAATGACATTAACAGATTTATTTTAGTATGTCAATTTTTACATGGGGTTATACAAGTAAAATTTTTGACAGTAAAAAATAATTTGAAATATAAAAATATTTTCTAAATTGTGGTAATTTTTTTATAATTTTTATACATCATATAAATTAAATTATTTATGACACAATAATGATGTAGTATTATCTCATTAATAAATGATTTAAATAAATATGATTATTAATATTAAAATAATATACAAAACCTATCCAATTCTTGTTGGATGATTTTATTTACACCTTGATTCATCTTATATTCTACTTTAATTAGTTTTGGACCTTTAGAAACGGAAAAACACTATATAATAAAATAATATTTTCACACTTTCCTAAATAGCCCCTCCACCCTTTATTAAAGGACACCACTTCTAGACCATTCCACACACTGTTCAAGCCCCTTGGTTCATCCAACCCCTGATCAAATAATCTATCAACATCCCCCTCTTCCTCCTATAAGCCTTACCTTAGGCAGAAGGCACTTCAACAAGCCTTTTTGGTTCAAACTAAAGTAAGTTACCCAAATTACAGGTAACTGTTTCTCTTAAATTGTTTTGTTTTATTTTATTTTATTTTACTTCTCCAACACCATAAATAATTTTTATTATTTTCTTTTATAAAAAAAATTATCCTCAATATACTTGGATGTTGTTATGAGAAGGATTATATCTACACTAACACACACCTCCATCTAATGGGTGAAGAACATATTGTTTCTGTGGTTGGAAAACAAACACTTCACGAAACGATGATTGTTAGATTATCTTCTACCACATCTCAGGGTGGCCATTAATATGACACTGTATTTATATATGATATATATATTATGTTTATGTTTTCTTTGTACTTCTGTATTTTCCATTTATATTATTATTTTATGGTTTCCATTATGGGTAAAACGGAATAATTTCATTTGAGGATGTGTGGACTACTGCCCCCTCAAAATGATATGACTCATTAATGCCTTATGTGGGATGTATAAAGGATGTATTTAATGATAATATATATGATATTATACTGGAATTATATTATACATATGTATCATTATGTATTAATTCCATTAAAATACAATATAGAAATGGAAGTAGCGTTCATGCGTACGAACGAGTTACTATCTCCTTGAACGGTACATTTCATTTCTTATCTCCAATTTTTATGTACTGTTATAAATACATATATATATTGAATATATAATATATATGATATCTAATTCATTTATATCGTGCTGGAGATAATGTACTTTTCACCACATGGAAAAATTGTAATTATAAAAAGTTCATTTTTAACTCAACTTCTGAACATCAATAAACTATCCAATATAAACTCAAATAATTAACTATTTATTAGAGAAAGGTTTTAAGTCATATAAAAGAAATAATAAACTTGAAAAATTTTCTTAATAAATAATAAATTAACTTAATTTTATTATTCAGGAAGAACTAGGAACATACAAGACAATTCGGACTTGATGTAAGGGGTTTCTTATCTCGCTATTAATTTTATATGATTTACATTGTTCGCCACTTATTTATTGGATGTGGTTTGGTAATGGCCTGGACCCCTCCAGTCCATTACACTGTAAAAATGTGGTGTTAGAGGTGTTCTGGGAGGTTAACGTTTCTTGGGGTGTATTTGGATGGACTTTTAAGGGAAACTAAAGGGTTATAGCTTTCGCACGGGAAGTGCACGGTTTGTCTAAACAATGCGGCCAACCCGTATGAGGATGGTGTTGGGGGTAGTTGATAACGCATGGTTAGCACACAGTTTGTCTAACTGTGCAGCCTAACCATGTGAGTAGAGGTTGATGAGGTAGTATTGACCGAACGGTTAGCGCACAATTTTTCTAACCGTGCGAGAAAAATGTGTGGGCACTTAAATTAGATCCTAAAATTACGGATCTAACTTTTTTTGCAATAAAATGGTTTTTTATGCCCCTAAGCAAACATAACATGGTATTACCCTTCTTTGAAGGTATGGGAACCTCTCTCAATCATTTTGGAGGTGATATGAAGGCTTCTCTTGACATATTGAAGCCGATTTCATGAGGTATGTGATCGTTCTTGTTTGGTCTCTTATATCCACTTGGATATACTTTTCCTCTTCCCTCAGTTCCTTCGATCTACACCCATTATGGGTAGATATAAGTGTTTGGATTCCAAATATTATGAGTTTCGGTCTTGGTTGTGTTAGGAGAAGAGATATAAGTAGGGTCTTGGAGAATCAACCCAGATTTCTTGTGTGTTTTTCTTTTGTTGGGGTTTTCGTCAAAAACCATTGAGGTAGGGGATTAATTGCTTCTCATTATTTTACGTGCAACTATAATGTTAGAATGTTCTAGCCCACTGGATGACAATGGAATTGACATAATAAATACATTGAACCGGATAATGAAATTGTATCGATCGTATGTTATTGTCGCTTGTTTTTCTAGATAATGTGGTATCTATGCTTTCCTTGCTTAGATGTTGTTCTTGATGGAAATTGGTAAAGAATGTAAATTTGGACGAATTGATATTTGTTTGGCTAAAGATAAAGAGGAATGTGAATGAATCTGGTTCTTGTTGTAAATTTATGTTAATCAAATTGGCTTAGTAAGCATGTATAATCATTTGTGATAGCTTACTGGTTAGGTTCCAGATTTTGGAACCAACGGATTATAAATCTATTAATTCAATATGGTTTAATGAATTTGATTGTTTGAAATTTCCTTCAAGGGTTCTGAGTTACCCTCTTGATTGTTAAAGGGCCAAGATCCCAATTGATGTGAAGGTTTTTTTCCTTCTTCTTGTGTTGTGATGTGATCCTGGATGGTTGTTGTAATATTTGGGGGCATAGAGGCCTTTTGGTTGTGGTATCAGATGACGCCTAGAGTGGAAAGATGCATTGGTTTATGTTTATGGGTGTCAAGGAGGACACTAGGGATTATGGAATGGGATGTATGTGATCGTTGGATGCTTGGTGATTTTGATTGGTTGATTATCTGCTTTACTTTTCCCCACTACTCAAGGTAGATGGTCTTGATTACCATTCTTCTGAAAGAGGCAAAGACACCCAGGGTATGCCACGTGCATTCCATGTTTAGCTTCTCAAGGGAGAATTGGTCTTTGCTCTTTCTATAGGCGGCAAAGACTCGACGGTTAGTACATCTACTCACCGTGTTGAGCCACTTTGTGTTAGTATCATATAATACTTTTCTAGAATTCCTGGGAATATGGGAAAGTGATTCTGTAATGAATATTTGAATAAATGGTGTTAACCCATAGGGTTGGAGTTTTCTGGAACATAATGACGAGGTTGTAATATTTTCAAGGTACAATTGACCTTGGGTGTGATGCTAATGAAATTTTAAGGTGTAACTGTTCATGGTTAATTAATGTTTAAAGAATTAATTAACGTACATTGGAATTGATAAAAAGGGAATGAAGAATCTAAAAAATCTCTTTAAATGGTTGTGTGCTTATAGGATACCTAGTCTTAGAAATAGCAACCCAGAGTTTGAGAGACGTTAGCTGCAGTTGTGTCTAAGAATAGGTTATTCCAATAGAGTGGTTGTTAGTTATAGTATATTTTTTACCTTTTGTGTTTCTATACTCTACTCCACACTGTTAGTAAGGGAAACTGACACCCCGGGGATTCTGAGCCCTGGGGGTGTTTTCCCCAAAATTCTGGTGGGAGGATGAATGGATGACTAACCCCTTTGGCCCCACTCTCTTCTCTTGGTAGATACTTGTGTCATTAGGCACAACGGTTATTTTTCCCCATATATGTGTGTAGAGGGTTGTATTTGATTGTGGTAATTCCCACACATATATTCTAGATATAGTGTCCTATGGAATACTATAGGTGTAACATGTATTGGCTATGATGGCTTGAGGATCCTTACTTGGTGTATGGGATGTAAAGGCTTGAGGTACAATACCCGATGTATGATAAACGCTATGTGAGCTGTGGTGGCTCCCAGAAACTACCTGGTTACTTTTGGTTGATAGGATGGTGTGGTGATTTTCCCAGGTGTCTGTGGGCAAGCCTTTGTGGTGCACAAGGTGCAGATTGTGGTGCTTTGCCCAGGTGTGTGCGACAAAGCCTTTTTGGAGAGAGATGCTTAGGATGTTAAAATGTTGCGGAAAAGCAGAAAACCAGTGGTGAAGTTGTAGTGGGGTACCCTTGATATTCTTTTCTATATGCTATATTCTTATATGCGTTACTTGGTGAGAGTAGCCATGGTGAGGTTGGGAACTTATTATACCTATTTAGGTGACGAGTTAGTTTCACTTGTTGTTCACTGTGCTTTAGCATGCTATCTTTACTTTTGCACGAGAAGGTTCGGGGAGGATCCTATTGAGTATACTGTTATACTCACCCTGTGTATATATAGACTATTTTTATGGTCACTTGAAGCAGGTTGGAGATTGGGTTGGTTAATACTAGCTTGTGGTTAGAGGAGCTGTCTGGGCTTGTTGTTGCTGTTGTTTTATATTATTTTGGGTACATGTAATTTTCCCCTTTCAGTTGTAGTACTTTTTCATGAGATTACATTTGTGCACGTGGGTTTATTTTATATTTATAGTGATGAGTTGGAGTTGATTTGTGTCTATCTTATCTCTCTCTTCGGCTTGTGTTCTCATATAGGGTAATGCCTCCCATTTTTGTGTTTATTATACCCTCGGTGCTAGTGGCCAACCTGGGGCATACTGGAGGCTTGACTCGAAGGGTCATTATCTCCCTTTTCACATTGCCGACCCAAGAGGGGTACACTTTGTGGGGAGGGGGTCATGACAGAGTGCTATCAGAGCTCTGGTTGAGGGATAGGATGGAGCTTGGAGTTAGGCACAGGTGATATTGCATGGGTTGGTAGGGAAACAGTGTCACTCATGTTTAGCAAGTGAGGTACACACTGGAGACCAACTGAGACATAGGCATTTAGGGACCCCTATGATATGATGTATGGAACATTATGTTCACAATTTCTACTAAACCAGGTGATACTAGTTGTAGGGTAGAGACCTACAAAAGGAGCATGCATCATTCGCCTTTGTTCTTGTGTTTGAATGGGTAGACCTTGGGATAGGTTAAACTCAAATGAATAAAAGAAAATAATTAATTAATTAATGTTGAGTCTTCAATATTCCAGGTTTAGGAGCTCTAACAGTTGTTATTTCATACGTATGGATCTAGGTCGACGTCCCCGTCATGTTTGCACAGAATATGTCCAGCAGGCTATTCCAGCAGATCGTCGCAGGGTATAGGTTGACGATGACAGAACTTAGAGGAAGACACTCCGAGAGTTTCAGCGCCAGAGTCTGCAGAAGTACAAGGGCTCCGTTTCAGATGCAGTCATGGAAGATTGTTTAGAGGAGTTTGAGATAGGCTTCAGATCGATCTGTACTCATAAGGAGAACCGGGTGTCCTTATCTGTGACGATTTTGTGTGTAGAAGCAAGGCAATAGTGGTTCTTGTACCTCGAGGATCATGAGGAGTCAGCGATCTCATGGGCGGAGCTCCGACACAAGTTTAGATTCGAGTACCTTTCTTCGACTACAAATTCGTCCAGTCATCATGAAGCGTCTTACCCTTCAATAGGGGATCTCTACTATTTGAGAGTTTGGAATCATTTTCAAAAACCTTTTACGATTTGCTTTGGACCTATTACCAGATGAGAAGGCCAGGGAGAGGCATTTCGAGGAGGCATTGCATCCAGAGATCCAATGCCAGGTCACCCCATTTATGCTGAAGACATATCATGAGATGCTGGCATGGGTAGAGGTTGTTGAGAGGACATTGTCCAGGACCGGATCATCACGAGAGGGGAATCAGCATGATTCCTCATGAAGCAGAGATGTGGTCCAGGGTTTTCGGTTTTCATGAAAGAAAAGTTTTCGTTCAACTGGGGGAAGGCCCCGACCCTTCACATCTCGTTTCTCTGGAGGCAGCAACAATCTGGCCTATGCTAAGGGATCATGCGCTTGTTTTTCTTGCAGTGGTCGTGGCCCTCAGAAGTGAGAGTGCCCGAACATTCAGAGCGGTCAGCGTGCACCAGGCGCTACACTGCAGGTTCCACCGTTGAGGTACTTTTAGCCAAGGCAGCAGCTTCCAGTTGGACCAGCTTTGGATCAGAAGAGGGTAGATGGGGTAGGCATAGGACATACCAATGATGCTCCCCATCCTCGGAGAGAATATCGAGGTCGTGGTGGTGGTTTTCATCAGGGTTAGAGAGGTCGTGGAAGAGGTCATGTTCAGCTTCATGATCTAGCTTTTCCAGCTCCAGGCGAGGCAGATGTCATTTGAGGTACCCATTGCTTGTTTTCTACCTTGTTGTATTCCTTGTTTGATTTTGGAGTGACACACTCCTTCATATCACCTACCCTTGTCCATGCTTTGGGACATGGGGTAGAGAGGCTTCTAGTGCCTTTGGCATTGACTACACCAGTTGGAGGTCGAGCTGACTTGTTTGAAGTATGTAGTGACTATGAGCTAGTGTTGGTGCAACACCACTCTTGGGGAGATTTCCTATGTTTACGAATACAACCATATGATGTCATCCTCATACTGGATTGGTTGTATTTGGTGCAGGATATCGTGGATTGCTTCAAGAAGAAGGTCATTTTATTTTGTATAGATGGAGATCAAGTGGTGTTTGTTGGTGAGATAGATCCTCAGATGTTTCATAGGCGCATTCTATCCTTGTCATCCATGATGTCTAAGATGATGCTGATTTATTCAAAGGTTCAGCAGTTGGCATTTCATAGGGTCGTAGAGGAGTACCCTAATGTCTTTCCAGAAGAGTTTGTAGCATTACCTCCTCGACGAGAGATTGATTTTGGGATCAATCTATGTCCATGAGAATCTCCTATCTTCGTGTCTCCATATAAGATGCCCCCTTCTGAGTTTCGAGAGCTACGTTTACAGCTTGATGGTCTATTAAAGTGTGGTTTTGTTCGGACACATGTGTCACTGTGGGGTGCGCATGTTTTGTTCGTAAAGAAGGCCAATGACATTTTTGCGGTTCTGTGTTGATTATCGTCACTTAAACAAAGTGAAAATAAATATTCTCTATCCTCTCTCGAAGATTGATAACTAATTCGATCAACTAAAGGGTGCAAGTTGGTTCTCAAAGATTGACTTGCGGTCAGGATATCATCAGATGCGTGTGAAGGATGAGGATATCCCAAAAACTTCTTTCTATTGCAATCATGGGAATTATGAGTTCGTTATAATGTCGTTTTTCATGAATAATGCTCCAGCTATATTCATGGGATTGAAGAATGTTGTTTTATGAGAGTTCTTGTACATGTTCTTGGTAGTTTTTATTGACGACATCCTTGTGTACTCCACGTCTTAATAGGATCATGCAGAGCATCTACACGACATTTTGGGAGTCCTTCATTAACATCAGCTATTTGGTAAGTTGTAGAAGAGTGAGTTTTGGGCTCAAGAAGTCCGTTTCTTTGGGCATGTTGTGTACCAACGGGGAGTAGCTGTGGATCCATCGAAGATTGAAGCAGTTGTGTCTTGGGAAGCCCACAAGACATTGTCAGAGGTGCAATGTTTCCATGGTCTCGCATGCTACTACAGGAGGTTCGTAGACAATTTCTAACAAGTTTCGACCCCTCTAATAGCTTTGACCAAGAAGGATCTGGCATTCATATGGACTGATCTGTGCCAGACAGCTTTCGAGTATCTAAAGGAGATGTTTTTCAGTGCTCCCGTCCTTTGTCTTCAAGCTGAAGGAGCCCAGTTTGATGTCTTCTGTGATGCTTTACATATGGGGTTAGGTTGTGTTCTCATGTAGCAGAGGTCAGTTGTTTCTTATGGGTCTCAGCAGTTACGTTCCCATGAACGCAACTATGCCATCCATGATCTTGAGTTGGCAGCTGTGGTGTTTTCTCTGAAGATGTGGAGGCATTACCTCATTGGTGAGTGCTTTTTGGTTTTCACCGATCATAAGAGTTTGAGGTATGTTTTCTCCATGCGTGACTTGAACATACGACAGCGTCGGTGGATGGAGTTCTTATAGGAATAAGACTTTGAAATATCGTATACACCTGGAAAAGAGAATGTTGTTGCTGGTGCACTGAGCCGAAAGTCACGTAGTGATGTTGTGCGTGAATCTAGTGATTCCTGGAGAGTAATGGAAGAACTATCAGCATTTCATCTTGATATGGGATATGTTTGGGGTAAGGGATATCTTTTTCCAATGACGGTACAGTCATCCCTGGTGCAGAATGTGGAAGAGTCCAAGTTGTGAGATCTAGAGGTGGATGTCTGGAGGGACCGAGTTGTTTGTGGTGAGGCCCCTGATGGTTGGACTGAAGATGAACAACACAGAGTGTTGTATCATGGAAGGATTTTTGGTCCTTTGATGATGCACGATATGATCCTCATGGAGTTCCATAGTTCACCCTTAGAAGTACATCCTGGTGTGACAAAGATGTACTGATCCTTGGGGGGCCAGTTTTGGGGTCCTGGGCTGAAGCGTGCTGTTGCAGAGTTTGTATCTCTATGTTTAGTCTAACAGAAGGTGAAGGTCGAACACCATGTTTAGGTGGTCTTATTCAGCCATTATAGATTTCTCAGTTGGAGTGGGAGGAAATCTCAATGGACATTGTTATAGGTTTACCCCAAGCTCCGGGATGACATGATGCTATTTGGGTGGTAGTGGATCATTTAACTAAATCGGCCCACTTTATAGCAATCAAGGAGTCGAGATCAGTGGAAGTCTTGTCAAGGCAGTATCTAGAGGAGGTGGTGAGACTTCATGGAGTCCCTAAGACGATCATTTCTGATCGAGATCCTCGTTTTACCTCCAGAGTATGAAGAGGTCTCCAACAAGATTTCGGTTCTCAACTATGCCTTAGTACTGCTTTTCACCCTCAAACGGATGGTCAGATAGATCAAACCATCCAAACCCTTGAAGACATGTTACGCTCTTGTGTTCTTGATTTTTTAGGTTCATGGATGTGGCACTTACCCTTGGTGGAGTTCTCTTACAATAATAGTTTTCACTCCACCATAGTTATGGAGCTGTTTGAAGCCTTGTATGGCCGGCCTTTCCGTTCACCATTGTGTTGGACTGGGGTCGGAGAGTCAGCAATTCTTGGACCAGAACTAGTGCAGAATACAATAGAGATGGTTTAGGTGATTCGTGAGAGGATGAAGACAGCGTTAGATTGTCAGAAATCATATGTTAATCAAAGAAGGAGACCCTTAGAGTCTAATTTTGGGGATCATGTGTTTTTGAAGGTGACCCCCCATCGAGGGTAGCGAAGGATTGGAGGTGGAAGTAAGATTTCTCCCCGGTTGTTGGGCCTTTCAAGGTGTTAGCTCGTGCTGGAGCTGTGGCGTATCGAGTAGCACTTCCCCCATAGATGAGTCAGATACATAATGTTTTCTTTGTATCACAGCTCTGTCGTTATCTTCACGATGACTCTCGCATCATCGATTGGGGATAGATCGATGTAGATGATGATGCAACCTTTGAGAAGTGACCTATGAAGATCCAAGACCATAGGGATAAGGTGTTTCACAGGCATTCTATTCCTTTAGTTCATGTCTTGTGGTGACACGATGACTTGGAGGAGAGTACCTGGGAACGTGAGTCACAAATACGTGCTCAGTACCTAGATTTGTTTGATGTTTAACTCTTTTCATGTATCGATGTAACTTTTGTGGTTATGATAATTTCATGTTTATGAGATGGATCCCTTTATTTTTTTTGGTGGCTTGCTCTATTTTGAGAGGTATCTCGATGGGTGGTTGTTTGGACCCTGTTTTGTTTTCTCTTTAGGTGGGTTTTGGATTCTCAAAGATGAAAATGTTTTGAGAGGTATCTAATGTAATGTCCTGGACCTCTCTATTCCATTACATTGTAAAAATGCGGTGTTAGAGGTGTTATTGGAGGTTAAGGTGACTTAGGGAGTGTTTGGGTGGACTTTTAATGGAAACTAAAGGGCTATAGATTTCACACGGGAGGCACACGGTTTGTCTAAACTGTGCGGCCAAACCGTGCGAGGATAGTGTTGGGGCAGTGGCTAATGCACGATTAGCACATAGTTTTTCTAACCGTGCGGCCTAGCCGTGCGAGGAGTGGTTGACGAGGCAGTAGTGACCGCATGGTTAGTGCACGGTTCATCTAACCGTGCAAGCAAACCGAGCGAGCACATAAATTAGATCCTTAAATTGTGGATCTGACTTTTTTTCCTCTAAATGGTTCGTTTAAGCCCCTAAGAGGCCATAACTCGGGATTACCCTTCATTGAAGGTAGGAGAACCTATCTTAGGAGTTTTGGAGGTGATCTGAAGGCTTCTCTTGATGAATCGAATTCGTTTTCTTGAGGTATGTGATCGTTCTTGTTTGGTCTCTTAGATCCACTTGGATTTACTTCTCCTATTCTCTCATATCCATAGATCTATGCCTGTTATGGGTAGATATATGTGTTTGGATGCCAAATATGATGAGTTTTGGTCTTGGTTGTGTTAGGATAAGAGATATAAGGAGGATTCTTGGAGAATCAACCCAGATTTCTTATGTGTTCTTCGTTTGCTGGGGTTTTCATCAACAACCTTTGTGGTAGGGGATTCATTGCTTCTCTTTCTTTAACGTGCAACTATAATGTTAGCATGTTCTAGCCCACTGGATGAAAATGTAATTTACTTAATAAATACTTTGAAACGGATAAATAAATTTTATTTATTGTATGTTATTTCCTCGTGTTTTTCTAGATAGTGTGGTATCTATGCTTGCCTTGCCTAGATGTTATTCTTGATGAAATTTGCTAGTGAACGTAAACCATGACTAATTGATATTTGTTTGGCTAATGATAAAGAGGAATGTGAATGAATCTGGTTTTTGTTGTAATTTGATGTTAATAAAATTGGCTTACTAAGTGTGTATAATCATTTGTGATAGCTTACTGGTTAGGTTCCCGATTTTGGAACCAACGATTATAAATCCGTTAATTAAAAATGGTTTAAAGAATTTGATTGTTTGAAAATTCCTTGAAGGGTTCTGAGTTACCCTCTTGATTGTTAAATGGCTAAGAACCCAATTGATGTCATGGTTGTTTTTCCTGATGCTTGTGCTGTGATGTGATCCTGGATGGTTGTTGTAATATGTGGGGGCATAGAGGCCTTTTGGTTGGGGCATCGGATGACACCTAGAGTGTTAAGATACATCGGTTTATGCGTATGGGCGTCAGGGAGGACACTAGGGATGATGGAATGGGATGGATGTGATTGTTGGATGCTTGGTGATTTTGATTGGTTGATTATCTTCTTTACTTTTCCCCACTGCTCAAGGCAGCTGGTCTTGTTTACCCTTCTTCCGAAAGAGGCGAAGACACGTGGGGTTTTCCACGTGCTTTCCGTGTTTATCTTCTCAAGGGAGAATGGGTCTATGCTCTTTCTATAGGTGGAAAAGACTCGGCAGGTAGTACATCTACTCACCGTGTTGAGCCCCTTTGTGCTAGTAGCATAGAATGATTTTCTAGAATGCCTGGGAATATGGGAAAGTGTTTCTATAATGAATGTTTGAATAAATGGGGTTAACCCATGGGGTTGGAGTTTTCTAGAACATAATGATGAGGTTGTAATCTTTTAAAGGGAAAATTGATCTTGGGTGTGATGCTAATGAAATTTTAATGTGGAATTGTTCATGGTTAATTAATGTTTAAAGAATTAATTAACATACAGTGGAATTGAGAAAAAGGGAATGAATAATCTAATAAACCTCTTTAAATGGTTATGTGCTTATAGGATACCTAATCATAGAAATAGCAACCTGGAGTCTGAGAGACGTTAGCTGTAGTTGTGTCTATGGCTAGGTTATACCCATAGTGTGGTTGTGAGTTATAGTATATTCTGTACTTTTTGTGTTTATATACGCAACTCCACCCTGTCAGTAAGGGAAACTGACACCCCGGGGATTCTGAGCCCTTGGGGGGTGATTTCCCCAACATTCCAGTGGGAGGATGAATGGATGACTACCCCCTTTGGCCCCGTTGTCTTCTCTTGGTAGATACTTGTGTCGTTAGGCACAGCGGTTAGTTTTCCCCATGTATGTGTATAGAGGTCTATAATAGCTTGTGGTTATTCCCACACATATATTCTGAATATAGTATCCTATGGAATACTATAGGTGTAATGTGTATATTTTGTGATGGATTGAGGATCCTTACTCGGTGTATGGGCTGTAATGGATTGAGGTATAATACCCGACACATGATACACGTTATACGAGCTGTGGTGGATCCCAGAAACTACCTGGTTACATTTGGTTGTGAGGATGGTGTTGTGCTTTTCCTAGGTGTCTGCGGGCAAGTCTTTGTGGTGCACAGGGTACAGATTGTGGTGCTTTTCCCAGGTGTCTGCGAGCAAGCCTTTTTGGAAAGAGATACTTATGACGTGCGACGTTGGGGCAAAGCGAAAACCCAGTGGGGAAGTAGTAGTGGGATACCCTTGATATTATTTTATATATGATATATTCTTGTATGTGTTACTTGGTAAGAGTAGCCATGGTGAGGTTGGGAACTTAGTATACCTGTTTAAGTGATGAGTTAGTTTCACTTCTTGTTTACTGTGCTTTAACATTCTTTCTGTACTTTTACACGAGATGATTTAGGGATGATCCTACTTTGTATTGTATTATACTAAACCTATGTATATATAAACTATTTTTCAGGTCACATGGAGCAGGTTGGAGATTATGCAAGTTACTACTAGATTGTGTTTGGAAGAGCTGTTCGGGCTTGTTGTTGTTGCTGTTTTATTTTATTTTGGGTACTTGTAGATTTCCCCTTTCAGTTGTAGTACTTTTTCCTGACATTACATTTGTACACTTGGGTTTATTTTATATGTCCAGTTCTGAGTTTGAGTTGATTGGTGTCTATCTTATCTCACTCTTATGCATGTGTTCTCTTAATGAGTAAATCCTTTCATTTGTGTGTTTATTATACCCTCGGTGCAAGTCGCCAACCCGGGGCCTACTGGAGGTGGGACTCGGGGGGTCATTATCTCCATTTTCACATTGCTGACCCAAGAGGGGTACACATTGTGGGGGGGGGTCATGACAGGTGTATTGTGTACTTCCATTTTATATATATTATCATGATTCTCTTTATATTCATGGTATTCTGTGATTCATTTGGTGGTTATTAACTTTTGTTCATACGACTCGATTGATTACAACAAAGTAAGGGGTTTTCATCTCACTATTTTTTCCCGTGAGATTCTTGCTATATTGGACACTATTTCCTTTTGTGTGGAGTATGTACAGTCCATGATAGTATTATTGGTGTAATATAATTTAATTTTGGGTATTTTCATCTTCATTGTATGATCCATCTTTCATGGGTTTAATGTTTCATAAGTTACCAAATCGGTAAGGGAATTTCAAAATTCAATTTCCTCTTAGTGGGCTTTACGCATACTTCATTGATTATTTTATCCAAGATTATGTGTGGAATCACTTTTTATTATTTATGTAGAAATTTCCACTCCCCTTTTTGTGGATATAGTTTTGATACGCATAATCACTCCATTGATAATTTCTCAAGTCATTGATATAAACTTAATCTTAACTCAACTTCCATTCATTGAGTTAAACATTCAAGTCATTGGTATTGTTTTTACAAGAATACATGTGAATGTCCCCTGATTGATTTACACTAAATATCTAATCATATTGAGTGTATTTATATTTTTCACAAATAATTATGCCATTGATTTTTCCTTTACCTAAAGATACTGTCTTTATATGGGATTTCATCTCAAATTACATTCCTCTGAGACTTCTTTGTTGTTATGCACCAATTCACTTTTATATGGTGTATATACTATCTTTTGACATAGTATATAATGAAATCCTTTATTCTAAAGATATTATAATGTTTTTATTATATCAATTATTTTAATTCAAGCGTCTCTCATTTGGTTAGGAACCCTAACTAAAATATCATTTTAAATGTTTTAAAATTTTATTCTTCTAAATATTTCTCATTAATATCCATGTTTTAAAAATGGGTTTAAGGATTTATTTTTTTGGACATTAATGTTTTATAACAAAAATTCATTTTAAAAGTTTTAATGTGGTTTGGGACACTTTTATTTAAAAATATATTTTTAAACGACTTCTTGGAAAATAGTGTGACTTTTAATTGTTTTCAATTAAAAGGGGTATATTTCTATCAATTAGTTTTGTTGATTATTTTCATCTATGTGAATATCCTTCATTATTATCTATTGAGGTTAATCTGCTATAATAGGATATTTCATATTGAATTAAATGGGCTATGTTTGACTGTGGATGTGCTATTGTATACCATTCATGGATTATGGATAATGTATTTACATTTCGTATGCTGGTTTCAAAATGAATGTTTATGTTATGTTTCAAAATTTTCATATGAGGAATGCATTGGACTAAGTATGTGATGGGTGGAGCCCGCTATAGCTTATTGATGCATCGGTTGGTCTCACGAGACAAACTTGTGTCTTGGCACAAGGCCTTGACAAAATCTTATTTGTAGTCTTAGCAGAAGGCCTTGACTATGTGGTTATGATGACTGACATTTTGAAGTCAATAATTATGAGATTAGCTATTGATATTTCATGTAGTTATTCGACTAGTAGAATACCCATGACTATGTTTTATTTTGGCATTATTTACTCAGCTCATATTCCTGCAACAAAGTGTTCATGTTTATTATTTGTAAAGGCATGTGTATTCAATTATTCATCATTCCTAATGTTCATTTTACCTTCCTTTATATTACTTACTCTTATTGAGAATTTGAGCTCACCCCTTTCTCATGTTTCATTTTCCCAGGATATGAAAAAGTTAGATATGAGTGACTTGTAGGAATAATCTTAGAGGCTTTTATGTTTCTAATGGAATAAATTAGTGTACTTTTTCTTTTCAAGTTGTAATGTCGAACTTATGTATGTATCTTGTTTCCAATACTACTAAACTAATTGGTCATTCGGAACTTGATTCCTTTTAATCATTCAAATGTATTAAAATAATGCACCGACTCCAGGATTCTGGGGTCGGGGCGTTACACTAATCCATTCACTTATCAAGATTGTGAAATTATTATGAGGTGTGATGTTTTATTTAGGTGATTTATATAAATTTTATCTTGGATCATCACACTTACTATCAATGGTTGAAATTGAAGTATGTTTTTTCAATACAAGGCTAGGGAGTTGCGGTCTATAGATCCAAAGGCTGAACAAAATAAGTCATCCAAATTCTACCATGTAGACCTTATTTTCACAACTTGAATAAAAATTCAAGGTATTTGTGTTATTAAGTGCCCTATTACATCATCCTAATTTCATTGAGTTATATAAAATTATAAAATAATAACAATAAATGATTCAAAACGTATTGAAAATCAAATGGTCATAATACCATAAACATATGGGTCATTTTCAACACTAGTAATAGAGATAGTTGAATGTTTGGGTACAGATGATTACCGAACGTGGGTTATATTTTGTTAATTAAGTGAATAAATTTATTCCTTTTCTCATATAAATAATATATTATTTATTTTTAAATGAACGAAACTGTTTAAACTATATTTCAACACATATACATTTTTCATTGTTATTAAGGGTTTTGTGTCTTATCTTTGTAGAAATAGATTTAACTAGACATCAAGACCTTGAAATCATGTGATAATTGTGTCTGATTAATCTCCAAATCCTAATGTTCATTAACTATTACATATTTGTAATGTTAATTACATGATAATAAGGGATGTATATGAAAATTTTATAGCATGGATCTTGAGCCAATTTGAAAAACATAATTCAATAATTGTATGTTATTTTAACTTATCTAATATTATTTTTTATATATGAATTCATGTTATTTTTTAAACAATATAAAGAAGTTTCAGAAGGTGAATTTAGTCAATGCATTTATGTTATAGATATCCATTATAATAATTGGAATTTAAAAACATGAATCAGAATTTAAAATTCTTTTAGATAATTGAAATTATTTTATATTAGTAGTCACTTCAAAAAAAATCAATAATGAAGAAAAATTTCATTTTGAAATCAATTGGAAAATGATATTATTAGAATAAGATAATAGATTTAATTCCTCGATCTTGATTTGTTAGGGATCATTTTTATTAGTGTACATATATTTATATTAGATTTTTCTATATATCTTACATAAATAAATTTATCCCTTTATAATTTAACATAATTTTCAAAATAATTACTTATTTTCATTTAATGTAATTCTATTACACATTTATGGTTTCTTCATAAAATATATTCAGATTTAGATTTTCTAATCCCCATTATATTATATTCCCCACAATCTTTATTCAAAATTTTATCATGTAACATTCATACTGAAATACTAATATATTTTTATAAAAATATGAGAATGATACATTTTTCACCCTTACATGAATGGGTGAGTCAACTATTAGTTTTTTTTTTATGCTGTATTTTTTCATTAATCTAAAACATTCATATTTTTCTAATTAACACGGTCAAATATTTTATTGATTGTGGTTATATGATTTACTCATATCCTATATAATTTAGATAAAAAGCTTGGTGTATAATGTTTCATGCCTAAGTTATTGATATACTTAATTAGAAATAACCAAAAAAAATATTTGATTCATTGAATATATATATATATATATTCTAGTTTTATATACTATATAATGACAATTGTTTTTTAAAAATACATATCATTTATAATATTTAGTATAAAATAATGATTTAAGTTGATGACCAACATAAATTTCCATTTGTTGTATTAAAATTGTGAGTGCATAAAGGTACATATCATAGCATTTTAATATTATTCTCATATAATAATATATTTTCAATTATTAACAAATTTATTATTTTTAGTACCCCTAAAAGTCATATGATAAAAAAAAATTGTTAGTTTGTGATTAAATTTATGTCAAAAAACATATAACTCGTCCAACCGAGAATTCAATTGATTATATTTATATATCAGTTTTATATCTAGTTCTCTTATAATTTATCCATCATATATTTATGTAACATTATTATCTATTTTATTTTAATGTAATTATATCAATAATGTTTTCTCTATATATTTCAAATACCAAATATATGATATTTAAAAATTGTGAAATGAGTATATGAAGTCTTTATGTCTAACATATATAAATATACTTGGTATTTCATGACTAAAAATGTTTATTTGTTTTCAATGTACTTGTAAATTTTATTTCTTTTCATTTTTATATCAATATAAGGCTGATATTTTCTCAAAATCCTATGTAATTATATAATTCAAAAACTTTTTTGGTGAAATATTTGTTGTTTTACTATATTTGAAATTATTTTTGTATTAAATCATTGTTATCCATCTACATGATAATTTCTTATAAAATATGATACTCACAAAAATACTAATATTTTTATTCTTAGAGAGAATCCAATATCAATTAGAAGTATTAATAGTTATATTTGTTGAATATTTCAATTTTAATTGGTTTTAATTGATCACAGGTATAATAGGATATCTGATGTACATTTAAATGAAGGTTATGTGGTTCAAATTGAGAAATATGGTTTACCATTGGTCAGTGGAATGTGTGTTAATTAGGTCATAGAGAAGAATCATGTCTAAAAATTTTAGTTACAATAAATTATAAGTAAAATATTTTAATCATAAGGGGTATGTAATGGTTAAATAGAAATATGTAAACCCTTTTTTATCTAAATTAACAGATCTAGATGTTCTCCTATACAATTTTATAAGAAGCACTATTTCACTAATTTGTTATATTATCCTCCATATATGTTCCAAAGAAACAAATGATCAATATTTTATTTGATGAAAATAATTCATAATGACTATTCTAGTGGTATTACTCAAGAAAAGGGGAATCTTATTTCTCCAAATAAAACATTTATTAATGTAATATTGAATGGAATGTTGGTTCGATGTTAAAGGTTCCAAATGAGTTTGATATTAATATAACTGGGTATAATTTATTTACTAATTTATATTTACATTGAATGTGTTTATGTTTTTATCTTATTGGATATCATTTTCAAAGGACTCAATCCTTGAATATTTAAATTAATTTTTTTTAATATATAAAATTCAATGTGCACCATTTCTTTCCCCGAAGGAGAAACCATACTTCTAACAATATATCAATATTAATTACTAAAATATAAGGTATTTGGGGAATATAAAATAGGTAAGTGTATATGGGTAAGATTATATGGTGTTTGAAATACCTTGAATATAATGTGTGGTTCACCCAATAGATAGACATGACACTTCTCTATTATGAAAAATTCAATGTTAAAATAATGGGCTTCATATTCCATTTAGATATATTGAAATGTGTTATTATACACTATCAATGTAATATGAAATTATGATATACCAGATGAAACCTTCCCATAACTACATGATATATATAAAATAATGAATTCCATACATTCCCATTACCCATTAGGTTTAGATCTTATGAATACTTAGAAATGGATTTACTAATAAATCCCATTACATAGTCAGATAATTGGATTTTTTATTATATAAAAATATACTTAATACATTTTATTTGTTAAATATCTCCCATAAATTCTCCATATATTTTATTTTACTAGATATATAATGTTTTTTTATTTTAATTATAACCGGTAGAAATGGAAACCTAATAAAAAGTCCTTTCAAATGCTACATAAGAAAAATAGAGTAACAAAATTAATCAAATAATAAAAAATGTACGATTAATATAGCAGGAAATAAATCATATTAAAATAAATCCATGTAACTGACCACATTATATTGAAATAAATCCATGTTTTACAATATAAATATATACATGGACCATAATTACATATTTCATACATATAAAATGAATAATTTCAAACTATTCAAGGACCTATGATGAGACATAACATACTATCAAGTCTTATTATGTGGCCGATAATTCTTAAATAGACCATACCCCGAACATCTAAATAAATGGGCAGGCATACAACATATACCCATACTAATGTTCTATTAAGACACACCAATGAATTTTTTGTTTATTAGGGTATAACCCCATCAAAAATTAAATCATAGTAATCCATCATATGATGTTATTAATAAACATTACAATACAAAAAAACATGTCCCGATAAAAAATAAACATCTATATTTATTTATTAAGGTTACATATTTCCAATATTTTCCCAATAAAAAGGTGTAAAACCTTTCTACAGAATATCAAACTATCATTTCATAGATTAATGGGTACAATATTAATTATATATATTACCATATTAATTAATGAAATTATATGGTGATAATATATCCAAGGAAATAATATGGATGGTTAATCAAAACATATCTAAATATTCTCTATGGAACATCATACATAATCATTGCTAAGCAGCCCACAGTTGTTTGTTTAGAATATATATATATATATATATATATATATTAGTATTTCCATATTAAATAGAATAATTTCAATAATTAGGTGAATATTCAAAAATTGGGAATATTTACAATATAATGGATGTTTCACTTTTTAAATGAATAATAACAAGGTCATGGTTAGGAGTACTTTCATAGTGTATGGATATCAATAAGAAATTATCCCTCAAAAAATTAATTCATTGTGATGAAATCCCCATAAAAAGAAAATTATGTCAAAATACTATTTTTTATATTAATATTATAAAATAATTAATCATAGAAGAATATAATAAATTAATAATCATTATAACTCAATGAATAAAAATTGAGTAATGATAAACCTATAAATGCGTATTCTTTTTATAGAAGATTTATTATTCTGGGGTTTAATAAGAAATAATTTAAAACACTAGATGTAAAATAATAAATATTTTATAATAAAATAATTGGGAAGAGAATATGAAAATTATAATAATATGCTTCACAAATAAAATTCATAACTTAATGGTTGAAAATTAAGGTAACAAGAACCCTGACTAATTTCATTACCCTTGAAATAAAAGATGAGTAAACAAAGAAACCTAATTGGGATTTATATTTCTAATGAATTACTTTCTTGATATATTAAATTGACTTTATGGAATTTAAATTAATAGAAACCCATATATTTAAAAAAACTGTGCATAAAATATGACATGTTTTAAATAGTCAAAATAGATGAAAATTAATCCTTGACATTTTTTTGAGTTATGGGTACACCATCTAACATCCTATATAATATAATATAAATAACAACAAACAATGTAATCAATATATTAATAATTATATCCTTTTAAAAAATTTAGTAGAATTATTCTCCACATTCATATTATTCAGTTATTACCTATTTTTTTATCAGGTGTGATTATTCATGATTTCCCGAAGAAGTTTCATAATAGTATTGTTGTTCATTGTTAAAATATAAAAATTAATAATTTCTAGATAATTCATGATATTTTGAGTTTAAGATTTATAGTTACATATATTTTTAATGTTTCATTTTATGGGAAATTTGGATATAATACATAATAAAAAAATCGGTGATGATAATGTTTTTATTATTTTTATCAAATGATTGATGGTATCTTAATTTATTAGTTTAATATAAATAATACAATGTCCTATGATTTGGACAAAGATGAAAATTTTCATGTGAGTTTGAAAATTTCATTTAATGGACATGTTAGATCTTAAAAAATGACATGAAATGAATATAGGAGAATTGGATCAATTAAAATTGGTGTATTTGTATTAGTTTTAAGACCCAATACATAACATGGGAGTTCAGTTGATTTTTAGGGGCATTAGGATCTGAAATAACTGGTACATGAATAAACGGACCATGGTACATGGTTGGTGCATGGTTAGTTTAACCAATAGGGTTAACCATGCATCCCCTTTTCTTAATGGGTATAGTTTTTTCATACCCTAAAATATCCAACTAGTAACTATGATTTTTGGTCTAGTGGAGAAGGAGTTATCAAACTATTTATTTAGCCATGTGGAAGGTGGCACATGAACATGAAAATGGTCTATAATTTATTGAAGTGGTGGCACATGGTCAATGCATGGTTTTCCCAAATTGTGGGCCGAACATACATGGTGGGTGTCACATAATGAGTAGATAATCATGGTTAAGGCATACCATTTCTCAAACCATTGAGACTAAAAGTATGGGGTGTGTCTTTGGGGAGTGAATCCCCCATAGTTGGTGCTTTATTAGGCAAACTATGGAGCCTAAACTTTATGACCAGTAAAAAGAGATTAAATGAACATTTTTGTGCTAAAACTATTTCCTTTATACCGCTATATTTCTTTATCCTTATTGTACATGAGTGGATGCAGCTCAATCTCCCCTCTCCCTCCTCTCCTATTATTTGAAGTCATCACCTCATTCGGGCTGCATTTTGATCATTGTTAGAGGTGTTGAAACTGTGATGGTATGCTATCCACGCCTATTTCATCTTTTTTTAGTTTCTACTCCCATATTCTATGATATTTTAGTACATGATCAATTCACCTATTTTTTCCTCATGTTAAAATCTTTACATTTTCTATCATTCAATCTTGATTCAAAGCTTGATAATGGATGAGTGGAGTGCACTAAGCATGATGTAGGTCTTCTATTTCTTTCATGGATGTTTACATAAATTTATATTAAGCACCATCAAGACACATTCTATATTTCTCTAATAAAACCTTTAAAATATGTAATAAGTTTAATTAAATGGGTTTTCATGCTTATTACAGTCTTAGAAAATAGGGAATCAAAACTATTAGTTGAACACCTTGAGAAGAGCCACCACGATGGGTGTTCCCTTTCATAAAAGTCTAAATTCCATCACCTTAAAAATTATTTGGACAAATTTATGCTGTGTGATTTCCCATAATGAAATTCTTTTGAAAAATTAAAATGAATTCAGTTAAATCAGATGCCAGGTATTAGGCTTATATTCATAATGTCATAGTTTAATTTCTTTTGTTAAATGAAATTTCCATATTCAAATATTTTGTATTTTATTAAGGCCTCGCTAAATTAATTGATCTATTGAATGTTAACTATTCCATATAAAAATTTTGAGGGATATATAATGGTCATGTATTAAGGATTACATTTGTGAGATTCTAATGCTTTGAAATTAGAATTTGTTAATGAATTGTAAATATGATGGGAGTGATACACGGTATGCCATAGATGTTCACACCATGCATTTCCTATATCTCTTTATGAGTGATAACTGTTCCCTAAGGAATAAAATATAGATGGGATCAGTGGAATGATGGTTATACTAGGCCAGAAGCGATACCTGCTCCCCAATGTGAAACACTTGTGATAGATTCATAGGTTTTGTATTCACACCATATCGAGAGTTATACTAGTGATTACATATATGGATATCCTTAGACGGAGTCATATCATGATGGATATTTATAGCTCCCCTATATAGAGTGTCGTGATTCCATTTATGGATCAATTCTAATGGCCTCATTGTGGATCTTATTAAAATCAAAGGATTAATTTGAAATTAATAAATAAAAAAAATTAACTTATATCCTATGGACTTTTCCTCCAAGAAAATTAAAATTAATATTGTTGGTCTAATTCTTGATGTATATTCAATAAGATCCATTAATTAAACATATCATTGTTTTATAAGTTACCCTGGTTCGTAGAAAATTGCATTATCCTGAAGCAGGTAGTACCAGTTCAGTATATCATGGGGAACCAGGTCCATTGTATTTTATATATTTATTACTTTGAATTTGTTATCATTGGAGCATGACTAATTTATAGGAACATCATGGATTGATCTACATGCAATTTATGGTGACCTAAAGAGTGTATCTCATTCCATTATTGGGCCTCCCATGTTACCGAATAAGCCTAAGTAGTTTCGTATATAGATAAAGTGAAGAGGCCAGATTCTGTTGTTTGATTTCATGTACTAGGTTAGGATATGAGAGCAAAGAATTGGGATAGTGCTCCTAATTATATTAGAGATATTTTTAGTGTCATTTATTTATGTATTTCTTTTGTCATTATTTTTAGGTAATGTGTATATATTCACATATTTTCTATCATACCATGTTCAGGAATGATCATTTATTCCATCAAATATGATTTTGGGTTATTATTATATTATATTATAATTATTAATTATTTCCATTATGTTATTTATTATTTATCAACAGGGAATAGTATCCCTATAATACAACCATTACACTCTTACTTCTAGTAGGAAACCTATGGTGTAAAAGGAGGCATTCTTGAGAACTAGTGGTTGATTGGATTGGGGAATTATTTGAGTGGATATCAGGACAGAACACTGATAATAGTATCAAAGTTTATTTTTCAGTATTTTTACTTTTTTTTATAGTTGGAATGAGACTAAATTTTTTATAATATTATAAATATATTTCTTAGGAACCTTCTAACCCACGCACTAGGGAAAGATCTTGTTTTCCGGGATGGGTCTATTGTTTTATATTACAGCTGACAATAATTTAACATTGGGTGACTATTTTACTTCCGTTGGTTATTGATTTATGTACTATTACTTATTATCCTAGTATGAAGTGATAAGTGAGGTGTGTTCATGTATGATTCTAGAAATGTTGGGATTCATATTCTATGACTATTTTATGCCATGTATGATGAATTTCATGTTTTCAGATACATGATGATTTTTATATCCCATATTCTATTATTTATTCTTTAATTCTTACATTTATAATTATTTAGGTGATTATTTTATATTTCATAATTATATTCCATGCCTATAGGATATATTATTTCATGTATTTTTTTTTTTACATTCTTTTATAGTCTTGTGACATGGTTATTTATACACCATTCATGGGTGTTCACTGCAATGGCTTCTTATATTTATTGCATTATGATAACTTTCCTAATGGGTATTGTGTTATAGGTATGATTAAATAAAATGAACTCAACATCATAAATGTTTTTCCCCACAGAGGTTTATGGATAAATTCTATTTAACCAACCTCTATGGATGTTTTTGAGACTTGTACATTTGTTTCATGAGCTAAAAAATTAATGTTTTCAATTAAATGGGTATGTTACATGCAAATTATAAGGTGAATGGGTGCCTTGTAAATTGTTGTATAGTGAACCGTCTAATCAAACTATCTCGTATATACTTTATATGTAACCAAATAAAATTTGGTAATCCTGTTTCAATCAAATTGGAATAAAATTCTCAATTTTCATGTTATATGGCCCTTATAAATTCACAATTCTTACCCATATAATTGAACCATCGTATGTGGGATGTTATGTTTTGAAACAAAATGGCCAAAATTTTTCATAGCTGCATGAATTCCAATTTTTAGATATAACATTATGAACCTATATAATATTATATTTGTGATTAATTTTACTTTACCATAATGACAAATAAGAAATTATGAATCATTAATTATAAATGAAGTGTTAAAGAATTAACATGGTTGGGACCATGATGTGAAAACATGTTATTTTTTGAAAAATTCAAAATTGTACTTGGTAATTCTAGTTATGAATGTGACACATTTTAGCTTATAAATTATTTCACCTCTATTATCAAGATGTGATTACCTTTTTTACTAAACAAAATCTCACAAATGCATCCATGATGGTCAGTTGGGGCATATTGCTTATGAGATTATTTGGACTTGACTATAGTTGGTTGGCATTGAAATAATGTGCTTATTTTTGAAACTGATTAGGGTGTTTTAAAAGTCATAAATGAAGTAGCATGACCCTCATAGTTCACCCATAAATTTTCATATTCCCTTTGTATGTAACCCCATTGGGGTATGTAACCCCATTGAAGTATCTGTGTTATAGTGGAATGGTAATTTTCATGTTTCCAACACATCTTATATGGTGTCATATATAATAGAATGGTTCCATGTTACATGACTAATTATGTTAATTAATAAAATCCTTGTTATCTTCCTTTGGTTCATTCATTTATGAGGTTTCAATTACATAAAATTTCAATTAAAAACTAAAGTGTGGTTTCCTATCTAGATTGAAATTATAAATTTTCAATAACTGATCTAGTTGTAGAAACACTTGAATATAATAAATCTCTAAAAAGTAATTACAAGGTAAATTTCCAAATGTTGTTCGATGTTAACAATGTAAAATTTCTAGCATGTTTTTTTTAAATAGATATTTATATCCCTTAGTTAAGAACTATTAAAATGTTTTAGTATATAAGAATCACTAAAATTATTTAAAATTGCAACTAGTGTAGGTGGATATAGATTCAACAATGGATAAGGTAAGTGTTATTGTTGTTTTAATAAATGAAAGATACATGTAGGTTTATGTTTCCTATGAATCCACGTTGATTTATTCCTAGGTTGTGGTGTACCTAGTGGCTATACGGTAAGGTATAGTTATTCTATTTGGTAGTGAATTTTTATTGTTTCACTATCATATTTATGTATAGATCTATCCCGTTATAGTAACTCCTTATGATCTTAATTATGTGATGAATTCTTCACTTATTTTTTTTACATAGGCATTCATTCATATCCCAATTGACTATAGTAGGATTTCTGGAAATATGGGTCACCCCCATGTGAATGGATGATCAATTAGTAGGTTGAGCCTTGTTAAAGGCATGAAAATCATATAATTTCTAGGTTTATATGTTTATACATGTCCTGGTCATGTTTGGATTCTTCTTTTGTCATGTGACACACATTATTTACCAACATACAATACCATTCTAGAAATGTGGTGTGGGTTGGTTTAATTAGTTGTCACAGTGGCTTGTGGGGTTACCCAGCCTCTATCAAGTTATGGTGATACATTAGATCACATGTTTTTCAAACAACATAGTCACATAATACCATAAAATATAGGATAACATAGAAAATGAGGTTGTATCGAACCGTTTTAAATTATTCATAATATGATCAACTACATAATGGAACATGTGGATGCCTATATTTCGGTTTATTTCTAAAGGATATCCTACCTAAATAATAATGACATGCAATATAGCAGGGTCATCATTGACATGACGATGGAAGACAAGTAGAAGTTTGATCCGGGTCTATAATTGGGTGGTAAGAGAGTGTACACCCACTTCATAAGAAAGGTTTGATATGTGCCATTTGTGTGGGGTCCCATTAGTATAGCCAGTCAGTGTGTGGTTGAGTGAGAGTTAGTAATCGATGGTTTCCTCTTGATTCTTCTGGGAATTGAAATCTAGATTTAGAGAAAATTAAAAGGAGGTTCCTATAGAGGGGCATAATAGAAATTTAAATTGTGAACCATGCGTCATTTGACCCTTGATTGAACCTGGACAATCATGGTTGGAAGAAATTGTCTCATCTTTTTTATAAGTATGTTATGTCAAAATTTAAATTTTGAGTGTGGTGTGGAATAAATGGAACACCCTTATTGATAAAATTTTGGTGTATTTTTTGTTTGGAGGTGAGCATAAACCTTATCTTCACTTTTTCCTAACAGAGTTGAGAGCACGTTAGTTGTACACCAAGATAAAATCTGTCAAATTATCTTTAATTTATTGATGGATAGACTTCTAATATTTTTACTCAATTCCTCGTTTAAAGGAGGTCATACGGTTTGGATGTCACCATAGGCCATTAAAAAATGACCTTCTTGTGAGAAGGGTTCGCATAATGTGGAACTGTTTGCTTGACATTCATTTATTCACATGAATTCTTTTTGATAAAATAATGAGGAATAGTTTGGCATTGAGACTACACCAAAGACCTATAATGTTCTCCATTGAACATTCTCGATGTGATCTCAAGATTTAATCACCTAAAGTATTTAGGATCTATTGTTTGAAATGTGATGGTCATGTAAGACAATAATTTTTGAGAATGCACATTGAGAAGTATTTTGATGGAGCATCTACATAAAGGATATATATGTTATTGTAGAAAAATTTCATGCATGTTGGGAGTTTAGTCATGTATGGTGTTAAGGTTCCCCTTGGATTTTCAATAAATCCATAGTATCTTGTTTCTACTACATTAATTGGAATTGACCATTGTGATCAAAATGAGGACCCAGAGTTGTTTCCTCAACGTAATCAGTTGAACCTTTTTGATAACTATTTCATGAACATTAATTGAATGCTAAGTATTTGTTCTGGTTGGTAATAATTGTGGTTCAGGTATTGTGACTCGAAATTGGACATACAACGTATAAGACCTACGGTAGGGATAACCTTAGGCCGTTTGATAAAAGAGATGATGATAGGATTGTTTATTGAATGATATAGTCTCAGGTAATATTTTTCTGGATGTTTCCGACTTTTTTATGATCATGGAATGCATTTAATTAGTTTAATAATCATATGTTTAAAATTGATTTAAGAGGCATTGGGTGTTTTAAGATGAAACACAACTATTTCCATGACCCCCTCCCCATAATGTTTACCCCTCCATGGCCAGTAATGGGAGAAAGGAGATAGTGACCCCTGATTACCTCCTCTAGTAGGCCAATGGTTGGTGACTAGCACCGATTGTGTAGTAAATACACATATGGGAGGAATTACCCTCTAATATAAACACATGCAAAAGAGAGAGATAAGATAGACATCAACTAACACCTACTCAGAATACAATATAGAATAAAAAACAAGTAAAAAATTGTAATTTCATGCAATAACGTCTACAACTAATTGGTAAAACTATAAGTAACAAAAGAAAGTGATAGTGGGAGGGACGATGAATCCCAAACAACTCAAGCAACCCACAAGTTTGTAGTAACTAGCATGATCTGAATCCTTCTGCAACTGACTTGAAAAACTTTTTATATATATGTAGGGTGAGTATAATAGTATACAGAGTTGGATCCTCCTCCGAGCCTCTTGTGGTAATGTAAAGAAAGAATTATAATGCACAGTGAACAACAAGTGAAACTAAATAATCTCCTAAAAAGGTGCAATAATTATGCATCCTCGCCAGCGATACTCTCACTAAGTATTGCATACAAGATCATTTTATATAACAAAGAATATCAAAGTTACTCCGTTACTTCTTCCCCACTAGTTTTCGCTCTACCCCAATACCGCATGTCCTTAAAATATCTCTCCAAAATGGTTAGCTCGTAAAAATTCTTGATAAGCACCCAACATGCACCATGTGCAACACACCACCTCATCCACAAAACCAAATGTAAATGAGTAGTTTCGGGATCCACCACATCTCACATAATCTGTAACATACGTTGAGTAATATAAATCAATCCATCACATCCCATACACTGTGTAAGGTTCTGAAAACCATCAAAACTGATACACGTTATACCTGTAGTAGTTTGTAGGAAACTATATCCAGAATATATGTGTGTGAAATAACCACTAGCCATTACATCCAATTACACGCATTTGTGGTGAAAACTGACCCTCATGTATATGTGCACAATTAACTAGAAAATAAAAGCGAGTGGACCAGTGTGCATATTCAATTTTCCATCCTCCAATGGTGAGATTTTGTAAAACACCCCTAGGGCTTAAAATCTTCAACGTGTCACATTCCCTAACAAAAACTGTGGAGTAAAATATAGAAACACAAAATGTACATGATATAATATATCTCACTGTGACACTAAGGGCATATTGTTGGGTAGAAATCCCTCAAGGATTCCTCCAAGTATGTTTTGGGTGTGATTGTGTTTGTTTAGAAATCAATGTGATTGTGAATGAGTTTGGTGGAGGTTTCCAAATCATGTTTTTAAGGTTGTATAGTTTTCTAGTGTTTTCTAAATTATTGGGCCAAAAAATTGAGATTCTGGTTGTTAGAAAAAGAATATTTTTTCATAGGAGTGAACATGACACTAACCATTAAGTGCGGTTCACAAATTGCAAAGGAGTAATGTGGGAGTAGCTTGTGGAAGGAAAATGGTATGCCGATTATGTAGGATTAATGGTTCACGGAGTGCAGCACAGTACGCAGATCACAAAAATTAATGGTTCATGGGAGGCTTGATTTTCATTGGAGTAAAACGGTATGCATAAAGATTATGGTACATGGGATGTATCATCTTTTGTTGAAAAGTTGTTGGGATTTCCAAAGCTATGAAGGGTGTCATTTGGGAAAATGATACGGTGATTTGGTTCATCGTGAAGGAAGAAGCAATATGTGTTGCTGGCAGGTCCACTTTGATGATTTGGGTAAATCTAAGATTATAGGATTCTCCCAATTTTTTCCAACATAAATACTACTAATCCAATTATTAAATAAATAAATATTCATAATAAAAGATATTTTCTCTAGAAATTTGGCTATGTTTGAAGTGGTTCATGGGAAACATGTCCACGAAAGATATTTTGTTCATGAGGGATAATTTCAGAAAGAGTGAAGTTGTTCGATAGGAGGATTTCACGAAAGGATAAGAAGTGGTCAACATAAAGGAGTAGTCTATGGATGGACGAATTTTTCATAAGCACAGAAGGTTCACATAAGTATTACTTTGGTATGGTATGCAGAATTGGTACAAAGAAGATGTTCGCATAGATTGTACACAGTGATAGTACATGGTAGAGAAGGTGGAGGTAGTTCATGGATGAGGAGGTTTGTATAGAATATGCATGAAAAAATTCATGGAAGAAGTAGGTGGTTTTTGAAGGGACATAATTAGTTCATGAAAGTAATTTATACAAACAAAAATTACATTGAAAAGTTGGTTTCCTCTATTCATGGGAAATAGTCTTCAATAAATCATCCACTTATATTTGATGATGTCTGCATTAATGAAAATGAATGGGCCTACATGTCAATAAACTATGAGTTGATCCCTTCAAATAGTAGTGATAAATGGAAGAGGAATACGTTGATCCTTCCCACATGCAATGATCCAGAGGACGAGACATATGGAGTGACCCTATGGACTACAGTGAGGAGACCCTAAACCTTGTAAAGGTAGTGAGCCTGGGTATATAAAATCAAGCCCAAACATTGTATTTTTGCAGTGAGCCTTAGTAACTTTTGTACAATTATCACATCACCATTGTGTGCTCCTTAGATACATTGCGGGGAGGGTGAACCATGTAATAATATGTGTATACCTATGTTTTCTTTATTTCATTACTTTTAGTGCATTTTCATCATATCATTACCCTTTGTGAATTTCACTTCGTGCAGGTGCAATGCGGGTGGACCATGTCTATTTCTCAGAGTCATGGGTGCATGAACCGGGGTTTCTGGAAGAGGTCAGGGGAGCTTGGGACATGCAAAATCGAAGGAATCATTGTATTAATTTTCACAATAAGCTTAGGGTGGGTCCATAATAGGCTTCGAGAATGGAGGAAAGCCATTCCGGATCGTGACCACAATATTGCAGGAACAAGTGATGAGGTGGACAGATTGGAAGCTAGACTAGAACAAGAATGGGATGAATCATCCTTTACTGAACTTAGAGCTAAGAAAGATGCCTTAGCTGATATTATAATGAGACAGGAAAGGCTGCCAAGAGAAAGTGCTCGAGTGAGATGGCTTTGGGAGGGAGATCGGAACTCGGGGTACTTCCATGCCTGCATTAAAGAGCACCAGAGAATTCATAGGCCCAACTTTTGGAGGGGTGATGGATCTTTTTCTTCGGACTATGAAGAAATTGGGGCTTTGGAAAATGTAGAGATTTATCTTCTTATGGCTGGTCCAAATCCGAGCATGGCAGAGGGATACCCGAGGGGGAGGAGGAGTTTTTGAGGGTATTCCTAGTATTGTGTTAGGGGTCATTTAGGAGGGCATGAGGGGACTTCTGGATGAGGATGATGTGCATGAGGCAGTTTGGTCCTTGAACCCAGACAGTGCTCCGGGTCCTGATGGCTTTCCTGGGTTTTTTATAGGGTGAATTCAGACATTATTAAAGGTGATCTTGTTCGTTCCATCATGGACTTCTTCTAGGGGGGTTTCTTCCTCATATTGCACGTTCCACCAAATTGGTTCTCATTCCTAAGGTGATTAATCCTCATTCCATTGAACAATACAGAACCATTAGCATGTGTAACTCATCATACAAAATCCTGGCCAGCATACTCAATAAGTGAATGGCTACTCACTTGGATTCATGGATTAATCCAGAGCAGCATGGATTCATTAAAGGTAGGTCAATCCAGGGTGTGATTAGTTTGTCCAAAGAAATGAAAAGTGGTATTAATAACAATTACTTTGGTGGAAATCTTGTCATAAAATTGGATATGAGCAAGGCGTACGATAGAATGGAATGGTGATTTGTCCTAAAAGTTTTAAAGTGCATGGGATACTCCAACTGGACAATTGATCTCCTCTTTTGCTGCATCATCTCGGCGTGGATCTCTACCTCGTTCATGGGTAAACAATTTGGCTTCTTCAAGGAATGTAGGGGTCTTAGAAAAGGGGATCCTTTGTCTCCCGCCATCTTCAGTCTTTCTCAAAATGCTTTTACCTACTACATCAACAAGGGAATTGACACAGGGATAATAATTCCTTATCATAACAGGCATACCATCAATAAGGGCATTGACACAAGGGTATTGACACAGGGCTAATAATTCCCTATCATAACAGGAAAACCATGAGAGGCATCCTACACTGGATGTTTGCCAATGACATATTACTTTTCATTAATGGTAGTAGAAGATTAGTGAAGGGGGTGAAGAGGGTTACTAAGGAATATTGCAAGTGGAGCAGACAGGTGGTGAATTCCGACAAGAGCCTTTTCTTCACAGCGAGTAGTGCCTCTCCGAGGAGGGATCAGGACCTAAGAGCCAGGCTGAATATGAATAAGGGTTTTTTACCATGGATTACTTTGGAGCACCAGTCATCCCATCTTTCCTCAGGGTGAGGCATTTTGATAAGATCATTTACAAAATTACTAGACTTATTCAAAACTGGGAAAATAGTTTTTTATCCTTTGGAGGCCATATCACCCTGGTTAACTGTGTGTTAGTCTCCACAATGATGCATGTTTTGAATACTTTGAAGGTTCCAAAAACTGTGCTTTCAAACATGGACAGAATAATGGTTTCCTTTATATGGTATGGGTAGCTGGAAGTCCATAATCATTGGGCTTCAGGTAAACGGTTGGCTAGACCCCTTTCTGAAGGGGGAATTAATTTACGTAGCTTGTCCTCAACCATCCAAGGACTTCATGCCAAGCTCGCTTGGGATGTCTTGGAAAGCCAAACTCTATGGGGATGACCAATGCAGAACCTCCACGGCCATAATAGGACTAGACAGAGAAGGCACCCCTCAAAGATATGAAACCTGGTTCACCCTCATCTGGACACTCTTCAACAACACTCTCGATGGATTATCGAAAGGGGGGATATTAACTTCTAGCAGTAGGACAGGGGGCAGGGAGGTTGTAGTTCCAGGGCTGTCCAGCTCCAAATATCACCTTCAAAGAAGCTTCATTCCATATGAGGTTCCTCAAGGCCATACTCGACAACAACCAAATGGAGGTGATTAATTCTTTAGTCCCAAATGATGATGATGATCAGTTAATTTTCACAGGTTCCTCATCGGGTTCTTTCTCCATCAAAGGATTTGATAATGTGATGAGGGAGATGGTGAATGTCGATTTGTGGGGGGAGACTCTATGGTGATAAATGATCCCTTCCAAATTCAACTTTTTTATGTGGATAGTGCGACACAAGGCTCTACCAACGGATGCTATCCTTCAACGAATGAAAATTCCAACGGTTTCCCAGTGCTGGTGTTGTAGGGATCTGAGCACAGAGATTGTGGGACATATGTTTTACGAAAGTGGATGGGAAAGGGGGGTCTGGAAGACCTTTGGGGCTTCTTTTGGATCGAATGGCTATGTTGGTAACTCAGAGGAATTCCTTAATTCCTGGTTTAGGGGAGCTGAATCCAAGGTAAGGAAGGGAAAGCACAGGTTCTCATACTCATTGCTAGGTGATAGACTATTTGGGAGGCCTGGAATAACAAGCGCCATTGCAGAGGCTTAGTTTCTCAGCTCAGTATACACTTCAGGTTGAAAAACACTGTGCTGGATCTGCTACAGATGTGCTCAGACTGCAAAACTATTTCCTCCATGTGTGGTATTTCTACTGGAAGTAGTGCAGATCAGAGGGCCGACCCTCCTGGCTAGGGGAAGTGGGTGAGGTGGCGGCCACCAGCACATTGTTTGAAACTTAATATGGATGGTTCGCTACTCAGAGGGGAGATTCGAGGAGGTGGCGTCGTGCGTGACCAGAATGGCTCTATTTATGCAGCGTTTTCTGCTTCGTTTGGGGGAGGTGATGCGCTTCAGGAAGAAGCTCGGGCTATGGTAGCAGGTTTGCAGATGTGTGTGTGTGGGGATTTGGTGGTGTCTTTGGTGGAAACCGATTCCTTGGTGTTGTTCAATGCACTTCAAAACAGAGGTAGGAATCCATGGAGCATAATTTATATAGTCAGGTGATGTCCGGCTGTAATAGGGGCGTGCATGGAGATATCTCATACCTGGAGGGAGGGTAACATGGTGGCAGACTTTATGGCATCGACGACAACATCATGCAGTACTTTTTCTTCATTCTCATCTTTGGGGTCTTTTCTTTCTGAAGGTTTTAAGTTTTTCATAAATGATGCTTTGGGGTTGCATACTTTAGACCCCCGTGACTTTTTTCCTTGTATTGGGATTTTTGTTTTAATAAAAATGTTAAATTTCAATTCAATTCTACTAGAATTATTAAATATGCATCCTTAATTCATTTAGCAAATTAATTATCTGTTAATTTCTTCATTACATCCATTACACATTTACATCATGAATAACATGGTAGACTATTAATGGAATAGTTATCATACTATATAGAAAATCAAGAGGCAAACTATTTTCACGATATAAAGTTAAAACATCATTATGCAATCGATACCAATTATTTAATCTAGTTCATCTACTTAATTATGTCAATTTCATTATGATACATGGGCTAAACCATGTTAAATCTATGATTTCACATAATTAAATAGAGATTAAAAATACCCTACCTCAAAAAGGTGTCTGACATTCTTCCCAAGAGAACGGACCATGCAACGGATTTCCAAACACCCCTCCAACAATAACTATATCTAAACAAGGATTTCATGACACCACCAAACCAACAACAATCTAGAAACCCCCATTATAACCTTTGGTAAGAAAACATCATAGCATAAAGAGAATATTTTATAGGAAATATGAAAATACTAGGAAAAATTCAAGAAAATGGAGGAGAAAACCCACCATTGAGCAAGCGGTGTCACTACTGATCAATGAATTAAGCACAATATTGATTCCCATCAAAGGGATCCCCAAAATGATAAAGATGGGACTGTTGGGTCACCTGGGATGAGAGGGAGGGAAGCATCAGTTGTAGAGTTTGACAACATGAGTAACTGGAATGTTATAAAATATTACATCATAGGGGGATTACATGATTTGTAACCCACCTTCACTACGTGTAGTTCGTCAAGATCAATTTTCATCAAAAAATCATCTCATTTTTCATTTATTTTATTTTTCAAACCCCAAAATATTAAACAACAGGAATACCACTTTCACGTTGTTAAATTCTTCTATAGTGTGTGAAAACCACATTCACACTGTGAATGTTTCCTCCTCCGATTTCTCAACACCCGATTCCCTATGGATATCCTTCAAGCCTCATCTGAGCTCTGCAATCCTTGAGAACACGTAATGGCTAGCTCCAAGTGAATTTGGTTGCTTAAATCAGATACATCTCAAAAAATTCTCATCCTTGATAATCCAAAATCAAACCAAATAGGTTACAAAAAGGGTTCATCCAAATACCCACCTTGTGAGATAGTTCTCAAGGTTTTCTTCACCCCACGAGCTGACCACCTCACTAGAGGAACAAGTGAAAACCATGCGACAACCACAACCCGCTCCTAAAAACTCTCCCAGGGGAGACACCTCTCCAAATGGAGCAAGAAACAACAAGGAAAAGTGAAATCCATTTCACAACCAAGATACATCAACAATCATAGAACAAATAATGTTATTAGAGAAGAGTTAAACATCAACAATCTCTTGGTACTGAGTTTGTATCTGCGACTCACTTTCCTCGGTACTCCCATCCACACCACCGTGACCTCGTAAGATGCAAAACAAGGGTATAGATTTCTTGTGAAACACCTCATCCTGGTAGTCCTAAATCTCTATAGTCTTCTCATTGAAGATCTCATCATCATCAACATCAACCTCACCCTAATAAATGACTTGAAGGTCCTCTTGATGAAAAAAAACGAATATGTGACACCTAAAGAACATTTTGAAGTTGTATCATCTGTTGGGGTAGTGCTATCTGATATTCCATGTCTCAAACATGTGCAAACACCTCAAAAGGCACAACAATGAAGGGATAAATCATACTCCAATAACAAATCCTTCCATACCCATGATGGGGATCCACCTTCAAAAACCCATGATCCCAACATCAAACAAAATATGTCTCCTCATGCGAAATTCATAGGATATATGATGTTTCTGCACATAAATCATCCTCTTGATAATCACCTAAACCATAACGGTTGTATTCTTTACTTGTTATGGTCTAGGAATTGCTAACTCTCTAACCCCGGTCTAGAAAAATTCAAATTGGATAGTTCGGCCATACAATTATTCCAACGGTTCCATATCGATGGTGGAGTAAAAACTATTATTTTACACAAACCCTACCAAAGGAATGTGAATCATCCACAAAAATCAAAAAATCCAAGACACAAGAGAAGAACATGTATTCAATAGTCTGGATAGACAACTCTTTTTGATCATCCATCTGTGGATGGAAAGTAGTTGTAAGGAAAAGCTAAGAACCAAAATCATGCTAGATACCTCCACACACTCTAGAGGTAAGACTAGGATCATGATCACAAATGATCATCCTCGAGACCCCATGGTGTCTCACCACCTCCACCAGGTACTTCCTTGAAAAAACCTCCACTGATCTCGACTCCTTAATCACTAAAAAGAGGGATGATCCTGTCAAAAAATCCACTACCACCCACATATGGTCATAGCCTATACAATCTTTAGGTAAACCTAAAACAAAATAAATTGAGTTTTCCTCCCACTTCCACTAAGGAACATGTAATGGCTGAAGAAACCCACCAGGAACATGGTGTTATGTCTTCACCTTTTGGAAGACTAAACATCGAAACACAAACTCTTCATTGACATGATTCATTCCAGGCCACCAAAAATGACCTTAAAAACCTTGGTACATACTTATCCTGTTAGGATGTACCACCAAAGTAACACTATGTAACTCTATCAGAACCATTTTACACATCACCAAAGGAACAAAAACCCTTCCCTAAAACAACAGTTGATGTTTTTCATCTTCATACCAACCATCAAGGGCCTTACCACCAACAACTCAGTCTCTTGAGACCTCCACATCAAGATACCCTAAAAGAAATTCATCCACCTACTACACTAGAGATGACTGCATCGTCAATTGAAAAAGACATCCTCTTCCCCTAACTACTCTCATATCTAGATACAATGCTGAATTATTTTTCCATCACCCACCATGAATAACAATATTCAAAAAATACATCCACAAGTGACTTCTTGGTTAGTGGATTGACTACAAAATTCCCCATTCGTGGTGTATATGAAATCTCAAATTTATAATCCTATAAGAAATCCATCCACCAACACTAGATCAAGATCATGTAATGTTGGGAGAAGACATACCTCACTCTCTTATGATTATTTTAGATGACAAAACACTCACATATGAGGTTATTTCTCCACAAATTTAGGGGAAAAAATACTTTCACTAACTCAAGATCATGGAAGGCGTAGTTACATTTGTGGGGATGTAACTATGAAGACCTATAAAAGATGAATGATCTCTACTATATTAGTACACAACCCAACCCATGATGAGAATCATCAAAGAAAACCTCAAACAGAAGTCCTTCTATTGGAAGATGAAAAATTGGAGCACTACCTAACTTCTCCTTCAGGTACTCAAAATCTTCATGAAATTGACCAGTACACATGACCAAAGGATCCATTTTATTCAACATTATAGGAGGAGGCACAACGCAATAAAATCAGCTATGAACCTCTTGTAATAGTCTCCAGCACCAAGGAAACTTCACAAATCTGCTACTATCTTGGGGAATTTCCAAGACACAACTTCTTGTATCTTCGACAGATCCGTAGCTACTCCCTACTCAGACACAACATTTCCCAAGAAACAAACATCTAAGACCAAAACTCACACTTCAATAACATCCCAAACTTCTTCTCACAGTGATGAATTCCCAAGACGACACATAGATTCTCTTCATTATCCTCCTTATAAGTGGAGTAAAAAATGATGTTTTCAATGAAAACAACCAAAAACATATATAAGAAATCCCAAAACACAGTATTCATTAATCCCATGAACACATCTATATCATTCATCACACCAAAAATCATCACGACAAACTCGTAATGCCAATGATGTCAATGGAAAGTAGTATTCAAGATATCTTCATTTTTATCATGCATTTGATGATATCCTGACAACAAATCGATCTTTGATAACTAGCCCTCACCCTTCATTGGATCGAATAAATCATCAATCCATGGAAAATTATAGTGGTTCTTCACTATCACTTGGTTCAAGTTATGATAATCGATACAAAACTGTGGTCTATCGTCAGCCCTCTTCATGATCAAAAAAAGTGCACTCCATGGTGACACACTTTTCCAGAAAAAAAACACTTCAATAGATCATTTAGTTGTATACACAGCTCTCGCAGCTCATAAGGTTCCATCATATATGAAGACATCAAGATAAGAGACACTCTTGTTTGTAGTTCGATCCTGAACACAATCTCTCCTCAAGGGTGTATAACTACAACCTCAACAGGTAAGACATCAACATACTCTTCTATTACATTGGGAAACATCAACTTATGAACCTCTGACAAACTCAACATCATCTCAGCCATCAAGGAATATAATGTAATTACACGTCTCTTACCCATCTGAGGGTCTCTCTCACCAACAAGCACTGTTGGCTCTCCATCAGCATCGAAGAACACAACCTGCCTCCTAAGTTAATCCACGATAGGCTATACCGAATACAACCATCCCATTCTGAGGATACTGTCATATGGTTTTATTTATAATCAAATGAAATCTCCCAAAGAGCGGTGCTATCCCCACACAAGATCATATTTTCTACATAATTTAAACAAATCAGCTCGACCTCCAACTAGAATAGTCAACACCAAGGGAACTGGAAGCCTCTCTACCAAAAGTACCAATGCTTGTAAAAGGGATGGTAATATTAATGATTTTGACACTAGTGGATTAGACAAGGCATGAAACCAAATATAAAACATGAAAAGGGTGACTTGAATGATTTCTAGCCTTCCAGATACTAGGAACGCTACAGCATGAAGATGTCCATGACCTGATCCACGACCTCTCTGGCCATTATAAATACCACCTCTCTGGCCTTGTTATTCTCAATGAGTATAGGGAGAATCATAAGGATATCCTTTGCCTACCCCATCTGCTCTCTACTAGTCCCAAGCTGGAGACACTTGTTGGTACTACCTCATCTGGAACTGCCTCAATGAAGGAACATGATGTATAGCAAATAGTGGGAATTAAGTGATCAAGAAGTCCATGAACCCTCGCCTCTAATTACCTAATCCTCTATAATAATAACATGCATCTGCTCCCTTATTATTGGATTGATATCTACTTCCCCCCAGAGAAATGAGACATTGAGGGCTGGTACCTACCCCTGACTGATTAGAATTTCTTCTATCCTATCATCTGGGTACCTCAGACCACAACTCTTCTTTGTGATGATTTTTGAAAACTCCCATTTTATGATGATCTTGTTCTAGAAAACAATATCTTGATGAATTGTTCTCTTTCCTACACCATTACATACATCTTCAACATAAATTTTGTGACATGGAAATGGATCTCAGGATGCAAATCCTATTCAAAATTCCTTATACGGCCATCCTAATTTGGAAATAGTTCCAAATCATTTCAAAATTTTTTTACTAAAATATATTCCACACTCCCACACACAGGTGATCTCTTACTGAAGGGTTGGAAGCTCTTATAAACTTGCCACATTTGTAGTTGAAGAAAAAAACTCTTCTTTGAACTGGTCTTGAATCTCCCCCCATGAGACTGTAGACAACTCAGGATCTCCATGAAATAATAACCACCATTTCCTCACTATACCATGCATCAACATCAAATCCAATGATACCCAGTGCTCTTTTAAAGAATGGAATGAATTAAAGTATATATCAACGTCATCCAACCAGTCATCTATTATTGTATTTGATATGGATGCATCATACCTCTACGGACTTTGTCATTGAAACTCCTTAACTATCTCTTCCAAGTTTCATCATAAAAAACCTCAACTTTTTGGAGATCTTCTAGCGTATCTTGATGAAAATATTCTGTGTGAACCTTATCGGTATGTCAACATGAATCCTTACCTATAAAAGAATAAAGAGTTTTAGATACTAAACCTATAATATATAATACATTAACATTTATTAACGGTTTTCATTTATTCATTTTATGCTAACCTATTTCAAGGTCAACCTGATTCAAACATAGGCACACAGAAGAATGATGGATGATATTTTCATAGGACACTACACTGAAACCAATATCACTTCATTTAGAAGATATTTTAAGCATAAAGGTCCATCCATCTGATCAAAAGGGGACAAAATACCAATGTATCAGACAGTCTCTAATGATTAGAATTCTTTTTAAACATAGTTGATAGTGTTTTCCAACCTAACCATGAACCTCACCTATTTTAATCTCTAAAATCCATCATATCCCTAAAACTGGCACTAATACCACTCTTTTATGACCCCCTCCCCACATAGTGTACCCACCATGGTCTGGAAATGGGAGAATTGAGATAGTGACCCATGATTCCCACCTCCTGTTGGCCCAAGGTTAGAGACTATCTCCAATGGTGTAGTAAACACATAGAGGGAGGCATCACCCTCTAAGGGAAACACATGTGGAAGAGAAAAATATGGTATACCCCAAACAACTCCTTATTAGAATACAATATGGAAGAAAACCCATGTACTCAAATGTAATTTCATGTAACAACTACTAAAACTGAATGAGAAAACTATAACTAAAAAAATAAAGTAAAGGAGACAGTGACCATGAATCCCAAATAGAGCCTACAACCAACAAGATATTAGTCACCACCCTGATCATCAACCTACTCCAAATGAAATGAAATATATTTTATATTTATGTAGGGTGATTATAAAAGTATACTCTGTAGGATCCTCCCTAAATCCTCTCATGCAAAATTAAAGAAAGCATGCTACAGAATAGTGAATAGTAAGTGAAACTAATTAATCACAAAAATCTGTATACTATTTCCCCAACCTCACCATGGATATCCTCATGAGGTATCAAAAAAAAGACAATATTATACATTAAATAATATCAAGGGTACCCCACTACAGTTTCCCCACTTTTTGGAGCTATGCCCCTACATCACATGTCTTGATCATCTCTCTTCCAAAAGGATAGCTCACAGACACCTATGTGAAAACCCCCAACAAGAAACACATAAGACACCCCACCATGTCCATAAAACCAAAAGTTACTAGGTAGTTTCCAATTCCAACCACATCTCACATGACATATATCATACGTCATGTATTATACCTCAAGCCATCATTTCCCATAAACCGAGTAAGGATCCACAAGCCATCATAGTCTATACATGTTATACCTATATTAGTCGATACGGAAATATATATAGAAAATATGTGTTTGATATAACCACAATCCATTACAGCCCTATACACACATATATGGGGAGAACTAACCATTGTACATACAAGCACAAGTAACTACCAAGAGAATAGCATTGGGAAAATGGGTAGTTATCCATCCATCATACCATCAGGATGTTGAGGAAAACACCCCACCCCCAATGGCTCATAATCTCAGGTGTGTCAATTTTATTAACTGATATGGTGGAGTATAGTATAGAGACATAAAAGATACAAGATATAATATAACTCACAACCACACTAAAGGAATATCATAGTCTTAAAAATAACTACAAATATTTACTCTCGGACTCCTAACTACCACTTCAAAGACTAGATATCCTATAAGAACGCAACCATTTAAAGGGATACATTATATTACCTTATCTATTTTTATCAGTTTCAAATTATTTTAATTAATTATTTATACATTAATTATCCATCAGCATTTCTACAATATATCACATTATCATTTCATCAATGATCCATGCCCTACAGACATAAGAAAACCAAGTCCACAACTTCATTGAATTCCAACCTCAACATTACATCACAAAAAGCTCCAACCCCCGGGGTTAAAAATTTATTTATCTATTACCCAAAGTTAAATTATATATCACCATGTGATATGGTAAAACATTCTAAACTCCCCAAACAAAAGGGTTTCAACATGGTGAGTATATGAACAACCCTACAAGAATTTTCCACCTTTAAAATTAATAGAAACGTTTCCACCCACGAGGAGCTAAATATGGAAAGAACATGGAATACCAGGAACATCTTTATCTCCCATGAAAAGAGTGGAACCAAACACATTTCTATGCTTCAACTAGTGGGGAAAACAAAACAAATAAACAATAGCCCTGCCCCTATCCAAATAATATATTCAACATGCATCTATCTTTCATAATAATGGGTAATCCTTGATTTAACCCATTCTATCACCTATGGTTCCATCCTCGACACCCTTATGCATAAACCAATGCATATATCCATTATAGGCATCAAATGCTACCACAAAAACATGGCATCCTTGCCCCATGTCCCACAACAACCCTCTAGGCTCATCCATCCTAGGCTAACATTGCATCCGGGGCTCCCTGCCCCCATAACCACAACAGCCCTCCAGGCTCAACCATATCACAAGAAGTAGGAAACAAACATAGCAATTGGGCTCTTGGACCTAAACTAATGCATTAATCTTTCATACACAACTACATATCAATGCTCCAAAGTATAAGGAACTTATCCTTCGTATGAAAACTAGAAACTCAGGACCAATAAAGGCAATATCATTTATCACGCAACCAGATCTCATTCCTTCTTGATTTAACAAATTCCCGATTCATGGGATCCAAGTACGAGAAACATATGAAAAAAAACTATCATAAATTAGTTACAAAATTATTTTTATATTCCATTAATTATTTTATTAAAAATCATCATCACGATTTAGGTTCAATATCAAATTAAATTAAACATTCGCACTTAGCACCAATTTTGTTAACATCAAATTACAATAACAACTACATTCATTAAACATGACTCTTTAATTCATTTATCCGAATAATTATCAATTAATTCCATTATTACATTGTTTAACAATTTCCATCAAGAATGACATTCTATACCAGGGAAGGAATAAATATCACACTATATAGAAAATCAAGAGGCAATCTATTATCCTATTATAATGATAAAAAATTTCTATGTGATCGATACCAATTCTATAATTTGGTTCAAGTACTAATTTTTTTTAATTTCATTATGATAAAAGGGGATAAACCATTTTAACGCTAAAATTTCATATAATTAAATAAAGATTCAATGAATCCCCTCCATCAAAAAGGTTGTCGAAGCTCTTATCATGCAAACAGACCACACAACGAATCTTCAATCACCCCGCACATAATAACTACATCAAAATGAGGACACCGCAACACCACCACACAAATAATAATTGAGAGAAACCCCATTAGAACACTAGGTATAAAAACACAATGGTATGATGAGAATATACGATAGGAAAAAAGTTATAAAAGAGAGAAACCACTAGATAACAGAGTGAAAACACACCTTTGATCAAGATAGGTCACCAAAAATTGATGATGGTATCCCAATATTGATTCATGTCGATACGATCTCCAAAAGTCTAAAGAGGGGAATGTCTTGTCACCTAGGATGAATGGAAGGGATGCTAAAGAAGTAGGTTTTAACCACCCGAGTGGATGGAATGTCTTAAAATATTGAAGCATCAGGGTATTACATGATCTGTGATCCTCTTTCACTTCATGTAATTCCTTGATGTCAGTTTCCGTTGAAGAAATCATCACCTTTTTTATTTATTTTATTTTTGAAACCCTGAAATATTACACAATGTAAATCCCACATTCATGTTGTGAAATTATTCTACTATATTTAAAACCCACTTTCATGCCATGAAAGTTGTCTAGTCTTAGTTCATCAAAATTGGGTCCCTCTAAACTTCCTCTAATCCTCCGCTATGCTTTATAAGCCACGTGAAAATGCAAAGGGTCGATACACATGGATCTAGGCCCTTAAAACCATTTTAGTGTAAATTATCGATCAAATAAGTTTTAATGATATTTTATTCATTTCTCCAAATCTTTTTATAGATCATATGTTCTAATATGGGAGATTATAAATTACAGTTTTTTGGACTGGGTTCTAAATTTCCAATTGATTTTGAAATTTTCATTTAGTGGATGAGATATATCTTAAATGGATCCTAATAAGATAAATCTAATAATTGGATCACATAAAAGATATGGTATTAGATATGGATTAATCCCTGAGAGGTGACTGAGGAATTCAGTTGAGTTTTGACTGCATCCGGCTCCAAATTCCCTAGATTTTTTGGTAAATAGACCAAGGTGCAGGGGTTCCCACATGGTTAGTCTGACTATGTATGTAAAAAATGAAACCCCTTTTCAAAGGTGAATTATATTTTCAATCCAAAAAATTTACCAATAATAACTGTGTGCCCTGGTCTAGTGGAGTAAGAGGATTTGTAATGTTTTTTCAACAATGTGGAAGGAGGTGCATGGTTGTATGGATTGTCTGCAATTTATTGCAGATGTGGCATATAATATTTGAATGATTTTACAAATTTTTATTCATACTTGTCTCTATTAGTTCCCCAAAACAAGTATCTACACATGGATAAGAAATACTATTTTCCAAACTGGGAAAACAAATCATCCAGTGTATTTCATTTGGAATTGAAGCCCACAAGTTTGATTAAATGTTATCCAAACCATGCATCCTAACAGTGCATATCATTAAAGATAGATAAAATGACTGTTTTCCCATGAATATATATACTTTATCCCACTCTCTTTATTTAAAATTTTTTTACACCAAGGGTATCCACTCGATCTCCCACCATTCTTCTGTCTTATCCAATGAAATATCTCCTCATGTAGACTTTATTTCACTCGTTATCACTTGTGTTGGAACTATAACAGTAATATCTCCACTCCACTTCCTATATTTTGTTGTTTTTATTCCCATATACTATGATATTATTATGAAATATCAATTTCATTGCATGGTGTATGATGACTCATCTATTTTTCTCATTTTGGTTTGATTTAATGAATAATAACAGACGAGTGGACTTTCCTTAACATGACGTTACCGGTCTATTTTTACCATCATGTATAGTATAATTTATAATGTGAACAAACATGATTTATTCCAAAATTCTCTGAAGACACCATTAAAATGTGTAATAAATTGAATTAAATTTATTTTCATGCTAAGTATAGTCCTCGATAATGGTGAATAATCAGCACCAGATGAATGCCTTAATTGAGCCACCCCTATGGGTTTTCCCTTATTTAAAAGCCTAAATTCAATCAAATTGAAATTATTGAACTGACTTTATGGTTTTTTATATCCCTTGAACAAATACATTTGATAAGGATAAATTAATAGAGTGAAATGATAGGTCATGTATTTGTCTCATATTCCTTGTACCACAGTAAAATTTTATATATAAAATAGTTGTATATCTTTGATAAATTCTTATCGAATTAATACCCCACTAAATGATTTGTTCTATTTAAATATAACCTTACTTTCGTACATATGTCGATGTTTATTCAAGGGTCTCGACGTAAGGATGCCTTAGAGGGAATTCTCATGCTTTGAAATTAGAATTTGTTAGTGAATGGTAAATATACAGTAAAGAATTCTTGTATTCCTTGAATGGGCTCGCCATGCATTTCCACTACTGATTTATGAGTGCTACCGATTATCTATGATAGACACCATAGATGTGTTTAGTGGTAAGCTGGTTACACTAGGCCATGAGCATTACTTAGTTCCTTATATGAAATTCCTAGGATAGACTTTGAGGGTTTTTCTTTACACCATACCAAGATTTATAGTTGGGATCCCATTTATGGATCACCTTGGATAGACTAAGATTGTGATGGGTTTTTATAGTTCCAGTAATGTCATTATTGGGATTTAATTTATGGATCGGCACATATGGGATTAGGGTACCTCTTATTAAATTAAGAAATATGAATTTTAAATTGATTATTGAGAGTTTGTAACTAATATTCTAGGGATGTATCAGCCATGAGAAATCACTAACTTGGGGTCTATACAATTCTATATGCCTTTTTTAGATGATACATCTGAAGAACATGTCAAACTTGTATAGGATACCAGATTAGAGACCATTGTCTTAGTCCTTTGAAGGAAGTATCTGTTAGGTATCCCATGTGGAACCTTGTCAGATGTATTTTATTCATTTATTTCCTTGAATTAATTATCATTGGAACACTTATCATATTATATACAGATATTGGATTAATCTATACTATTTTTGTGGTTACATAATGATTATATTTTACATCTTACATTTTTCACACATGGTTTCCATGACTTCATGGATGCTTGTGTATATAAAAGGAAGATACCAACTTCTGATATTTGATTCTGTGTACTAGGTTGTGGAATGGAAGAAGACGACCGAACTAGTGCTCATAATTCTAATAGAGATAGTTGCAGTGCCATTTATTTATTTCAATCCATTTTCATCACTTATATATAGTATATATTTCTAGCTATATTTTATGTCATAGAATTTTCCTGCATGATCATTTATTCATTCACTATTTATTCTTGGTAATAAGTATATTCTACTTCCTTAATTTAAAATTTTTTTCACTGTATTTATTTCAAGCCTATAGAATATAGTCTCCCCACAATTAATCCTTCACATCCTCACTACTAGTAGGTAGTTATTGGTGTACAATATGGATTGAATGAGGCCTAGTGGTTGACCCACTTGGGGAACTATTTGAGTGGTTTCCGGGTCAGGATAGTACAAATGTTAATATTATAAATCAAAAATAAAAGAAACTTATATTAATTTATATCACATGTTACTAGTATGTATGTTATCATATTCACTCATGATATTATTTTATATCATTATTCAAGTATGTGGTTATACCGACTCAAACATGAACACAACACAATTAATGGGTGAGTATGGTCGTGAATGTGACTTCTCTTTGAATAATATCATTATTAAATACAAATAATGATATTTTTTTATGTTTGATGCACTTGAATCAAAAGTTTATTTATTTTAATATATAAATAAGAAACTATATTAAAATTGAAATATGATATTTCATGGAGGTGGTAATATGTATATGCGCACAGTTAATACTATCACTTCTAAAAGAATGGGAAAGGAAAAAGTAGGATTATAATTAGTATCTTCATAATAAAAATTATATTATATATGTCATATTTATTCATTGATTCTATCCACAGAACCAGCCAATAAAGGTGGTGGTGAAAATGGAAGGTGTCACTTCCATGAGGTAGTAGTCCACAGAAATAGACGAATGATTATTTCATTTTTCATATCAACTAATTTGATAGTGGAAAAATATTTATTATAAAAATGTAAAAAAAAATTGTATACTATAAATAGATGATTAATAAAAAAATTGTAACACCCCAAGATTTCATAGAGTGTTACTTCTTCAAAATAATTCAATAACTTGCACTACACGCAACACCGAGTTCAAGCGATCCATGACTTACCAAACAAGCCGTTCAAAAGAGGTTATTAATAGTATTAACTAAATTTTTAACTTTATATAATCCTTATATTTTTAGAATCCATATTATGAGTTTCTTAGACATAATGTAAGAACAAATTCATTTTTTTCAGATAAAAGAAGTATTTTTCAAAAATGCACTTTTAACAACTTTTAATAGCGAACCCTTTTTAAATCCAATATTTTAAACTTTTATATATTCAATTTTACTAAATAAATTTATTCTTTAGAATGGGGAAATCAAAAATTTACAATGTAACACCCCAAGCTTCCACGGTACGCTTCTCATTGAATAATACATTCGCGTGTGTTGTACGCAACTTCGAGTTCTAACACACACTACAACCAATCAAACTAGCCGTTATGAATAGTAATACCAAATTTTTGAAATTTTATAAATTTTAACTCTCAAAATGGACTTAATTTTTGGAATCGGAATATCGAATTTAGCCTAGGGTGAAGTTTTGGTACTTTTCGGATACCTTTTATATTTTGATGAATAGTGAAAATTACTAAATTTTAGTTAAAAACAAATTTTTAATCAAAATAATTATTAGTGATAAATTATGAATTTGAGTGGTTTTAAAGTATATATAGAATATATTTTTACCATTTAATACAATTTTAGTCATTGGACATAGTTTCACAATTAAACCGGACATAAACTACTGTCCATCTTTTGATAGTTATTATATCTTAAAAACACGCTTTTTGTTTTGACAGTAGGAATTAATTTTAAATTAATTTCTTCCACTTCTGTATTTTGAATTTGGAAAAATGGATTCCATATTTGGAATTAGGATTTCCAAATTGTGTAAATAGGTAACTTTTAAATTTAGACATTTTGAATAATTACTTCGGTAAATATTTTATTTACCATGGTTAAAGGGTAAATCCCGTAAATAAGGGTTAACCAATATTATTATAATAAAAATAAATTACCTTAAAATGTGTCCTATAATTTTTGGTGGATACATGTCCGACCATTAGAATCTTTGGTTTGATTTTGGGATCCCATGGAGCCACTTGTAGGTGATAGGGACACTTTATATTAATTAAGTAAAAGTGAATACAAAAATGACATAAGCTTATTTAGTTTAGAAAAACAAGTTTTACATAGGGTAATATATGTTATATTTTAGATTATAAATATTCGTTAGAAAGATAAAAATATTTCATACATAATGGTATTTTATTTATAATTTTTAGACATTGAAAATGTAAAAATATATATGACACAATAATGATGTAGTATTTTTCTTATTAATGAAAGAATCAAATAATTGATATTATAAATGTTAAAATAAATATAATTTGAAAGTTTTTATGACATAAAATAATTGTATTGGTTAATATGACATTTTAGACTAGCTTAAAGGAATTTGTTTTGTATTAATAAAGTTGTTAAGACTTTATCAAAAATTAATTATTTAGTAGTGTCAAAATTCACATAAATGAGTTTGTAAAACAAATATTATATTATTAATTTATATTCTATTCCTAAAAATCTAAGGGTTGTCCAAGAGACTTATATAATTATAGGTGTATCATTAATGGACCAATTGGTGGTCTCTTGGATGTATATAGTATGTTTATGAACTATATAATATAAAAATACAAAGTGACATGGTAAGGGTCAAACTAATTAACTAAGAGTTAAAACTAATAGATAATGTTAATATAATGACCCAAACCTGTCTAAATTCTATTGGTGGAGTAGTTTTCGACCCAACCCCACATTAACCTTTAAATAATCCAATTTTGAGCCATTAGATAATGAATATGAATTTATTATAAAATAATATTTCTAGATTTTCCTAAAGAGCCCCTCCTCCCCCTTATAAAAGGAAACCACTTTTAACCAATTCCTCACACCTCTAAAGCCTTTTGGTTCATCCAAAATATTCCCAAAGCCCTACATCCCTCTACTCCTCTTATAAGCCTTACCTTGAGCAGAAGGCATTTCAAGAGTCCTTTTTGGTTCAAACCAAAGGGAGTTACCCAAATTAAAGGTAACGATTTCTCTTAGCTTCTTTTCATTTATTTTACTTCTCCAACCCCTAAAATCTTCTTATTTATTTATTTTGTAAAAAACCTAGTATCCTAAATATAATAGGATATTTTTATTAGATGTATTAGAACTACACTTACACACACCTCCATCTAATGGGTGAAGAACATAATGTTTCTGTGGATAGAAACCAAACGCCTCACAAAGCGATGATTGTTCAATTATCTCCTACCACCTCTCATGGTGGACATTATTATGGAACTATAATTAAATATGATATTAATGATATTTATTTTATATATAATCTTATATAATTCCATTTTATATCATACCATTATTCATTTCATGTTGTATATATATACGATATTTTCATTTCAGGAAGTGCGGACTACAACACCCTCAAAGTGATATAACTCGTTCATACCATACTTGGAACGTATAAAGTATGGTGTTAATGAAATTAAGTAATACATATAAGATATTTTATTATACTGTAATAATTAGATACCTTTGTATCATTTGGTTTTGATTCCTTTTAAAATGAAAAATGAAATGGAAGTAGTGTTCGTGCGTATGTACGGATTACCGTCTCCACGAACGCGATGATATTCATTTCCCCAACATATCCTTTCAAGAATAATTATTGTTTGATGATTAAAATTAATGTTTATGGACTTGATATAATTCTGGATAATAATAAGATAAAACCTATCAATAAAAAACCTGGCTTACGTAATGAATCATATAAAGGAAAACGAATCAGTTAACACCCGAAACGACGATAATACTAAAATATTATTAACAAAGAAATATAAAAAGATCATATATGATATCATATTTATGTATATGATTATTGTATAATTTAATAACAATTATTTAATTATTATACAGGATGTTAACCTACCCTTGACCAAGGAAAATTACAAGGTAATGGGTTTTTATCTCACTCCTTATTCCCGTGAGATTCATGTCATATTATCACTATTACATTTTGTGTGGTGTATGTACATCCAATAATTTTATTCTTTATGTAATACACTTTAATTTATGTGTATTTACATATTCATTGTATGATCACTCTTTCATGGGGTGCATGTTTCATATGTTACCAAATTGTTAAGGGTTAATTCCTCAATCTCCTTATTATCTGAGATTGTTTATGTGTAAGTATCTACTGGGGAATTTTTATCATCCATGTCCATGTTTTATGAAAGATTTTTCAAAGGGAGTCTTTTAAGGGACTTTTTTTTACTAAAACATCATTTCAAATGTTTTAAATATTTATCTTTCTAAATCATTTTAATTAATTTACATGTTTTCAAAATGATCTTAAGGATTTATTTATTTGTACATGAATGTTTTGAAATGATATTTCTTTTCAAAAGTTTCAAAGTTGTATGGGACACTTTGATTCAAAAATATCTTTGAAATTACTTCTTTAATAAATGTGTGACTTTTAAATGATTTCAAAAAAAAGAGAGATATTCCTCTCAAATTGTTTCGATTTCATCTATGTCAACATCCTTTGATGGATTATAAGTTTATTTTAAGTGGATTTATTATGATAAAAAACATCCATATTCTATTGAAGGTTTTGTGATATGTTTGACTGTGGATGTGTTATTTTTATACCATTCATTGTTTATGGAGAAGGCATTGAAATTTTTTATGCTACTTTTAATACGAATGTTTATGTTATGTTTAAACCTGTTCATATGAAGAATGAATTGGACTTAGTAAGTGACTGGTGAAGCCCGCTATAACTTCTCGATGCATCGGTAGGTCTCATGAGACAAACTAGTGTCTTGGAATGAGGCCTTGACAAAAATCATATTTGTAGTCTTGGAACGAGGCCTTGGATACGTGGTGATGATAGTCTGGCATTATGCCTTCCGTCATTATGAAAGTGGTTATTGATATTGCATGTGATTATTAGACTAGTATAATATCCATGTGAATAAGTAAATGGAATTATTTCATTTTATATATGCCATATTATGCTGAAGTTGAAGTTTAAATGGATTTTGTTTTAGTTATACATTGCCTTAAATGTTTATGTTTATTTATGAATGTTTCCTCTTTATTGTTATCCTTACTGAGCATCTGAGCTCACCCCATTCTATGTTTTATTTTTCCCAGGATGTGAAGAAGTAATTTATGAATGACATATTGGGATAGTATGAGTGTGGACTACGAAGACTATGTTGTTTATGTTTTCATTTTATGATGTAATGTAATCTTTATGAATGTATCTAGTGTTTCAAAGACTGCTAAACTGATCGGTCCTTCAGGACGTGATTCCTTGTAATCATGCCAATGTTATGTAATAATGTACCGACTCTGGGCAACTGGGGTCGGGGCGTTACAGTTGGTATCAGAAGATGTTTAGCAATAACCATGGAAGATAGATTTAGTTAAACACTGATTAGAGCACATAGCCCTAAGATAGACTTTGAGGATTAGAAGAGAAGAACTTCCTAGAATTTTGGTACTGTAGAGATTTTGTGAGTTTTCCGATAAATACATCCATGTATGCATACGAGCAGGTAGAGGCAGCTCTGGCACAGATGTACCAGGGGTAAACCCGAAAACACAGCTTTGAGCTAGACTCAGACGGGAACTAGTGCACGACAATGGGCCTTGATTCACTCTTGGTTATGACACTCTCGAGGGATATGCTTAGGATAATTCTCATTTTCCTTAAAAACCTCTATGAAGGGTCTATGAGTATATAACTCCTCAAATAAAACATTTTTGTGATTATGGATTATATCCATAAACTGTTCAATTTTCGTTAGGTATTTTACAAGTTTGAAATTATTCATTGCAATTCATAAACTGACCTATTTTATGCTATTGTATGGAAATGGCGCCCAATAGAAGGAATGTGAACTCCAGTAATACATATGATCCAAAGAATAAGAAGTATCATATCTTTCATGGTAATAATCCATCATTTATAAGGGAAACAGTCTCCCACATATTATCAGCATATGAAGAAATAGTATCATGTGTTGATAAGATAAGTAAAGAGTTTACTGAGTCCTATGGCTTTGAAGGGAAGCAAGAGAATGAAAGGATGGAAGAGAGAAATATGGACAACGGGAGAGGGAAAAGAAGAATTTTCCCATATGTGATAAATGTGGGAAGAAACACCCTGGAACATGCCTGAAAGGAATGAGAGTTTGTTATAAGTGTGGAGAAAAAGGATACCAAGTATGTGACTACAAGGGTAAGAAAAAGGTTTCAAATGTACAATGCTTCATCTGCAAGGAGTTGGGACACTACGTGAACCAATGTCCAAATCATCAGAGTATGACCCAAATGATGCTATTGGATAATAATCAAGTTATGATACTACCATAGATGAGGAGGAATGACTAGATTTCTTATGTTGTTATTAGAGAATTATGTCATTTGAGTGTTGTATCAACAATGTACTGATTATAATAATTATGGAGTATATAAGGATTGTACTACTGTACTATTTCATTATGGACTTGAGATTGTGCAGAACCAAGAAAAGTGGCTCAATAGCAGGTTAAATTTTTGGAAAATATATGCATTATAGAAAGATAAAACAAAATATGGTTCTGATAATGAGGTGGTGATTTTTGAATAAGAGATGGTTGATTTGAATAAATTATATTCGATATTCTTGAATACCTTGAAATGATTGACGATTTCTATTCCCATCATTGTTGGAGTTTTCAAAATTTTTGGATAGAATGAGTATATCCATTATTCTATAAGAAATAAGGGACCATGAATGTAATCAATAAGGTTTTTTGGTATTTCAGGATGTTGCAGTGTTATAAAAGAATACATGATGAATGTGTTCACATGTTATTATGTGGAAAAAAGGATCTTCAGTGTATTTACCTTCCTTATAAATTTTGGACTGTGAGTTTGGACAGTAGTATTTTGGGTAATTCTAGTTTGAGATTAACTTTGGATTTCCATAAAAAGACATCCCGGAGGTCGGGCGGCAACCTGTCGCGTCTGGCAAGGCCGCGAGACTAGAACCCGCAACCGAAGGGCGACAAGGGTGTATCACCTACCACTGGCCCATGAGATGTCCTGGATAAAATAATATAGTTTATTTTAAGAAGGTGTAGTAGATGAATTATGAATTCATTTTTTTCACCCCAAACTAATAGGATAAATAGAATATTTTTTTAAGTTATATTATCTTTTAGAGTGAAAGATTAGTGTGTGGTAGAAATTAGTTAAAGGATGGAACTCAACTTTTCAAGTATATATTTTTCTTCTCCTCTTATTCTATAATGAAATTAATTATTATACTTTATTGAAGGGATCTTAAAACCAAAAATTTGTTATCCTAATACCTTATGTTTTGTTGAACCGATGGTATTTTAAATCATCATATATTGATGAATTTAAGGACCTCAATTTTAAACTTGATTGTGATTGATGGCCTTAATCACTACCTATAAATATTTACTTTTTTCCTCCAATTATTTGTCTTTAATTTCCACCAATTTTCTCCTAATCGATATCATAATTTGGTGGTGACCCTTTCATTTCTCTTTTCCTCTTATTAAGACTAAATTTTATTAACCAAATTTCCGATGTGGGTTTTCCCACAAAGATATTTTCTATTTTCAACCTTTATTTTCGAAGAACAATATCAAATTGCGAGGATGCAATTTATTGAAGGAGGGAAGAATGTAACACCCTAAGATTTCATAGTGTGTTACTTTTTCAAAATAAATCAATAACTCTCAATACATGCAACACCGAGTTCAAGCGCACCATGACTTACCAAACAAGTTGTTCAAAAGAGGTTATGAATAGTATTAACTAAATTTTGAACATTATATAATCCTTATAATTTTAGAATCCATATTATGAGTTTCTTAGACATAATGTAAGAACAAATTCATTTTTTTCAGATAAAAGAAGTATTTCTCAAAAATGCACTTTTACCAACATTTAATAGCGAACCCTTTTTAAATCCAATATTTTAAACTTTTATATATTTAATTTGAATAAATAAATTTATTCTTTAGAATAGGGAAATCAAAAATTTACAATGTAACACCCCAGGATTCCACGGTACGCTTCTCTTTGAATAATACAGTAGCATGTGTTGTACGCAACTTCGAGTTCTAACACACACTACAACCAATCAAACTAGCCGTTATGAATAGTAATACCAATTTTTTGAAATTTTATACATATTATCTCTCAAAATGGACTTAATTTTTGGAATCGGAATATCGAATTTATCCTAGGGTGAAATTTTGGTACTTTTCGGATAACATTTATATTTTAATGAATAGTGAAAATTATTAAATTTTAATTAAAAACAACTTTTTTAATCAAAATATTTAATAGTGATAAATTATGAATTTGAGTGGTTTTAAAGTATACATGAATATATTTTTACCATTTAATACAATTTTGGTCATTGGACAGAGTTTCAAAATTAAACCGGACAAAAACAAGTTTCAATCTTTTGATAGTTATTATATCTTAAAAACACGCTTCTGTTTTGACAGCGGAAATTAATTTAAGATTAATTTCTGCCACTTCTGTATTTTGAATTTGGAAAAATGGTTTCCATATTTGGAATCAGGATGTCCAAATTGTTTAAATAAGTAACTTATATTTTTAGACATTTTGAATAATTATTTCGGTAAATATTTTATTTACCCTGGTTAAAGGGTAAATCCGGTAAATAAGGGTTAACAAATAATATTATAATAATAATAAATTACCCTAAAATGTGTCCTAACATTATTGGTGGATACATGTCCGACCATGGACATCTTTGAGTCAATTTTGGGACCCCATGGAGCCACTTATAGGTGATAGGGAAACTTTATATTAATTAAGTTAAAGTGAATACAAAAATGACATAAGCTTATATAGTTTAGCAAACCAATTTTTACATAGGGTTATATATGTTATATTTTCTATTATAAATATTCATTAGAAATATAAAAATATTTCCTACATAATTGTAACACCCGGAGATTTTATGAGAAATATTTTTTTTATGTCTTATGTTATACACAACACCAAAGCAATCTTTCACAGCACACAATACGGACTTTGCTTGCATGACACACAATCACGACCTTCCTCGATAGTGTGTGTAGTACGCAATACCGGGTTTCACTAAACAACGACATATTATTATGGACTAGCCATTATGAATAGTATTAACTACATTTTGAATTTTATAAAATTATTATTCATCATACACATTTTCTAGAATATGGTAAGAGAACAATATAAATTTTTCAGGTAAAATAATTATTTTTCAAAAAATGCAGTTTTGCCGCCTTTTGATGGCGCACCCACATTAAATCTAGTTTTTGAAACGTTTATAAGTTCAAATTGACAAAATAAAATTCTTCTTTTGAATCAGTATATAAAAATTTACTTTGGATAAATTTTTGATATTTTTCTGATAAAATTAATATTTTGATGAATAGTAAAAATACGCTAATTTTTATTTAAAAACAACTTTTTCCATTGAGATAATTTATGTGGTTAAATTATAATATTTAATGGTTTTAATGTATAAATATAATATATATTTAACATTTAATATAATGTATGTCATTAGAATTAATTTCACATTGAATTCATAGGTAAAAACATTTCAATCTTTGGCAATCTTTTAACTTCTAAAACCCGTTTTCTTAACAATGAGATTTATTTTAAATTAATTACTGAAACTTATGTGTTTTGAATTTTGAAAAATGTATTCCATATTTTGAATTAGTGGGTCCAAATTATGTTAATAGGCTACTTTTGTTTGGGCATTATGAATAGTAACTACGGTAAATTTTATTTACCATAGTTAAAGGTAAATCGGATAATTAAGGGTAAATATAAGATTATAAAATTACCCTAACACCTGCCAAAATCATATCGGATGACTAAAAGTCAATACATATCACCTAAGGGTAGGATTAGATTCATTTAATGGACATTTGTACATGAAAATAATTTAATTATTATTAAAACCAAAGAATGTGACAACATGTCACTTTCTTAAATCTTATAAGTATAATAATTTTAATTTAGTGATAAACTGAATACAACTTCAAACATGAATAGTCTCCAGAAATCTAATACAATTATCTACATCATAAAAATTTATTTATAATTTTTAGAGATTAAATAATTATCATTAATTATGACACAATAGTGATGTTGAAATTATTTTATTAATTAAAATATCAAATAAATGGTTTTAAAAATATTAAAATAAATAGTATATGAAGTATTTAATGTTCTCCACTAATTTTCTAGATACATATGACATTTTATGGATCTATTAACGCTTTTAGTTTGAACATCTCTTCTGTATATATTTTATTTAAATTCAAATTAATGAACAGTGTCAAAATTGACACTTTTGTTATTTTATAAAAATAACATATTACAAAATTGTTTAAAAATCACAAAAATATTGAAACATTATAAATTAAAATTTTTATGGTCTAAATGTTCATAAAGTGTCAAAGTATGGAAAATTCACAACACATATTTAATTATTTATAATAATTTAAAATTTAGAATATTATTACCACAAATAAAATTAAATTGATAAATAAGGATAAATCAAGTTGATAAAGTTTAAAATAAATTCCTAACATGTGTAAATTTTATTGGTTGATGAGATTACAAGCCTATGTCATATATTCTTCGGATATGAGTCATTTTGGAAGTATTTAAGTGGGTTTGGGATTTAATATAAACTAATATTTCTTATATTTCCAAAGGTGCCCCTCTCCTACCTTATAAAAGAAAACCTCCTCCCCCTCCTCCTCACACCAATTTGAACCTTCAACCTCGGCCAATCCCTACCCATTTCACTTCCCCACTTCCCTAAAAAAATCCTATAGGTCCTGGTAATCTTCAAAGTCCAATTGTAGTGCCCTAAGAGGAGGTCTCAAAGAGGCGCTTCAAAGAAGAGGCAATGTCCGATACTGATTCATTCAACTTTATTTCTTCTTCCACTTCTTCTTCTTTAGTTATTTCATTATGAATTAGTAACATAATTATCACTCATATACTGATATGTTATGATAAATATGAAACAACCCTATTTCACCATCTATCCATCTTATGGAAAATGAAATCACCGCGCGTGCGTACGTACGGAATACCGTTTCCACGCCGTGGTGTAATCTATTTTCCATCACCACCTTACTTGGATGGGTATAATGGTGCAAATAAATAACCATATATTCTTATTGTAAAGTGTTATTGATTCTGAAATAGTATACATACACTCCAATACAATTCCACGATCATGGGAACGATATCATCGCTCGTGTGTACGTACGGAATACTGTCTCCACGATGTGATGCGATTCGTTCTACATGATATTCATTGCATAATGATTATATAAATGAATTGAATGAATAAATATGATATATAGTACACTAATACCATTCTAGAAATGAGGTATCTATAACCTAAATATAAGAATAAGAATTTATTCGACAAAACACGCATAAGAACAAAAAGTAGTAAACACCCGAATAACAAGTAGTAATGAAATATTACTAATAAGAAGCTAAGAATATGACCATATATGATATCATAACAATAAGTATGATTCTGGAATAAGTAAATAACATTATATAAATCTTTATACAGGAGGTTCGGACACTTACGAAGCAAATCGGACCTAAGGTAAGGGAAAATCTCAGAATCTCATTTTTATCCGAGATTGTTTATACATCAGAATTTACTGGGGAATATTTATCATCCACATTAAGGTTTCCTCAATATGTAATATTATTTCCATCCACCTAAAATTGTTTAAATCCAATTTTACCCTTTGGTGAGTTTTTGGTAAAAGATTTGAAAGGAATCTTTTGTCGTTTTTCGTACGAGGTACTTTTTGAATTTTCTAGCCAATGTACGGGAAGAATGATTTTTTAACATATAAAACATGAATGGATTTTCAGAACATTATTTCCATGAAGCTTCCTTTACATTTTTTCAAGTTTATCTTTAATCAACTTCTTTTAGTTCAAAATTATATGACATGTTATGAAAGGAAAATGTTTTTGAAGTAGAAATGATATTTTCCTCAAGAATGGAGTTCAAGTGTTTTATCAAAATTATTTTCCATCTAAGATAATATAGGGTTCTGTTTCTATCCTTATTATTACATTGATATGATTATGTTGTGATGGAAATATTTTATGAATTCCTTTATCTTATATGAATTGTTTTATGATGTCATAATGTTTAAGATTCCCATTTTTATTACATGGGTTATGCTATGATGTATGGTTAATGATTTTGTGGAACACATAAGAATTGTATCGTTATGAGATGGGTGGGACCTATATCTCCCTCCAATGCATTGGGTAAATATTTTATATCTCATGAGATAGACATGGCTGGAACGGCAGGTTAAATGGGTTCAGTGAAACAGGACTGAAACGAGGAGTGAACTCGGTTCAAAAATGGACTTTGTCCGCTAAGATAGTCTTGGATGTGAGTATTGACTACTAAGAACTGATTCTATATGATTATGTGTGTATTCCACAAAGTTTCATGTTTTATGTTATGATTTTTGGGATTAAATTTCACTACTATGATTTATCCCATGTTATAAATTATATTCTATTTTGCAGGTTATGATTTCCAAAATGTTATGTTCTTATGAATTTGATGTGGTTGATATTTCTTTTGTTTACCCTTACTGAGCATTTGAGCTCACCCTTTTGTATGTTTTCTTTCCCCAGGTCAGGAATAAGTTTATTAAGTAAGATAGGACAAAAGGGACTATAGATATGATGAAATAAATGGGCGACAGTGTAGATGCTTTATGAACCAGTTGTTTATATTTCCCAGTTTCTAAAGACATTATACCTATACAGTCTTTTCATGGTTTTGTTATATGTTGTAATAAGTATGCTTAAATTTTGAAGTATTAACCATGTATGTAAATTATGGGTCGCTATAGTTGGTATCAGAGGAAAGGTATAGTCAACCGTAGGAAACTAGGATGTAAAATCCTTAGTAAGAAACCTAAGGATATGTCTAAGCATAGAACCCAAAATTAGTGTTTTAGAAATGGCCATGAATGAACTATGATAACACCTTATTTTTGAAATTTTATTCTTGATTATGTGGTTTTCTTATTATAATTAGTGTTTCTCACACTATTCTTCTTGGTTTTAGTCAATGGTCGGAACCCGAAGGAACCATGTTAATGCGGAATGAGACGGGCAATGCAATGATTGTCCCCCTGAGGAACCAAACGTTATGGGAGCTAGAATACAAAATTTTGTAGCCATTCTCACACAACTTTCTCAAGATCTAAATCATGCAGGACTTCCAAATGAGCAAAGGAAGGAGAAAAATTCTGTTGAATCCTTCATGAGGCACCGTCCACCTTCATTCAGCGGGTCTTCTGATCCATTAGTGGCTGAACAATGGATTAGTACCACTGAAAAGATATTTTTAGTTCTTCAATGTTCTGAACATGATAAAGTCATCTTAGCAGTGTATCGTTTGGAAGGTGATGCTGATAAATGGTGGAATCTTATTAAGAATACGAGGCAAAGGGATGAAATTGAGTCCATGGAATGAGACGAGTTCAAGAAATTATTTTTCAATAAGTATTTCCCTCGTATTCTCCGAATAAATATGGAGAAGGAGTTTCTTGAACTGAAGCAAAAGGATGATGAATCAGTTGGTACCTACGAAGAAAATTTTACAAGACTTGCAAGGAATGCTTCTGGTATTATTATCCAACCTGAGAGTAAGATCGATCGATTCTTTAGTGGATTAAAACCAAGTCATCGAAGGGTGTTAGCCATAAGGGACTTCAATATCTATGAGGAAATTGTTTGATGTGCTCTCATGTTTGAGATGGAGATTGGTGTAACCCATCGGTCAGATGGGTTTGATAAGAAGAGGAAAATGGAATTCAAAAGAAAATATAAAGACCACATTGAAAAGAATATGAGTTTTCCATTATTCTCAATGTGTGGAAAGAAACATGGAGGAAATTGTCTTAAGGGGACAGTCAAATGTTATACGTGTGGAAAGGAAGGTCATCGGGCAATTGAATGTCGAAATAATGGGAAGAAGATGTCTAATGATGCAAAAAATGAAGGGATACACAGAATGAACCTACTACACTTCAATGTTTCAAGTTCAAGGAGATGGGGCATTATGCCAATCAATGCCCAAATCCAAGGGTTGATGATGATGATTGACGTCAACAAACTCTTAAGGCCAAAGACAAAGGAAAGCCACATGAAATTACTATCGGTGATGTGGAGTATGAAAACGAAGTGGTGAGAGGTACACTTACCATCCACTCTAAAGTAGAAAATGTATTATTTGATTCTGGATCCACCCACTCTTTTATTTCTGAAGAATTTTCTAAGGGTATCACCATATTACCTCAACAATTAGATGTTGAGTTAGCTGTGAAAACCCCTAATGGAACCACAGTCGCATCAAAAGTTTATAATTCTTCTCCGATTGAAGTTTGTGGGAAAGTGCTTCCTGCAAATCTTGTAGTCCTTCCTATAGTGGAATTTGATGTGATTCTTGGCATGGATTGGCTTTCTTTATATGGATCTCATATCAATTTCCAAAGGAGGGAAGTCACATTTCATATTCCAGATCAATCTATGATCGTCTATCGATGCAAGGATGAACATAACCTTCCAGGGGAAATTTCTTCCATCTAATGGGTCATGATTCCACTAAATGAAGGTTATTTATCTCAAATGGTTGGTGAGAAACTCATGATTAAGAATATTCACATTGTACGGGAGTTTGACGATGTCTTTCCGGAAGAATTTTCGGGTCTTCCACCAAATCGTGAAGTTGATTTTTCAATAGAACTCATACTGGGTGCTTTGCCTATTTCAAAGACACCTTATAGAATGGCCTCAATTGAGTTGCAGGAATTGAAGAAGAAACTCCAAGAGAATCTTAATAAAGGATTCATACGCCCTAGTGCGTCACCTTGGGGAGCACATGTTCTGTTTGTTAAGAAGAAATATGGATCAATGAGACTCTGCATTGATTATCGAGAACTTAACAAAATCACTATCAAGAACAAATATCCTCTCTCGCGCATTGATGACTTATTTGAACAACTACGCAGAGCTCAATACTTTTCCAAGATTGATCTTTGTTCAGGGTATCATTAATTAAGGGTCAAAAGGGAGGATATACCAAAGACGTCTTTTTGTACAGGGTATGGACACTATGAATTTATAGGGATGCCATTTGGTCTTACTAATGCCCCTGCTATCTTCATGGATCTGATGAATAGAGTCTTTAGAGACTTTCTTGATCAGTTTGTGGTAGTCTTTATAGACAATATTCTTGTCTATTCAAAGAGCAAGGAAGAACATGAAGATCACATGAGAATTATATTGAAGACCCTGAGAAAGGAGAATATTTATTCCAAATTTACCAAGTGTGAATTTTGGCTTCAAAAAGTTGCATTTTTGGGTCACATAATCTCAACAGAGGGGATATCCGTGGATCCAGCAAAACAGAGGTTATCGAAAGATGGTCGAGAACAACAACAGTAACTGAGATCCGATGTTTTCTTGGTTTGGCTGGATATTACCGACGTTTTTTGAATGATTTTTCAAGGTTATCTAACCCAATCACCAAGTTGACTCGAAAAGGAGTTATGTTTGTTTGGATGGAGGAATGTGAAGAGAATTTCAAAGAGCTAATAAGTAGGTTATCCAGTGCACCTGTGCTCACACTACCTTGCAGTGGAGAAAGGTTTGTGATCTACAGTGATGCATCCAAGAATGGACGGGGGTGTGTTCTTATGAAAAATGATATGGAGATAGCTTATGCCTCACGACAGTTGAAAATCCATGAGCAAAATTACCCAACTCATGATTTAGAGTTAGCTGCGGTAATCTTTGCATTATAGATTTGGAGGCATTACCTTTATAGTGAAATGTGTGATATTTATACAGATCATAAATGATTATAGTATATTTTCTCACAAAAGGAGATGAATATGCGTTAAAGAATATGGTTGGTGTTGATTAAGGATTACGACTGCTCAATTCATTACCACCCTAGGAAAGCAAATAAGGTAGAAGACGCATTAATTCAACAAGACCATGCTAGCTTATCCATGATGAGGATCACAAAAGATCCAATATTTATGGATTTACAAAGGATGGATCTTGGAATTATAATGGAAGGGTAAAAATCGTATCTTTCTCAAATTAATGTTCAACCATCTATACATGTGAAGATTAAAGAGGCACAGAAAGAAGTTGTAGAGTTACAAAAGAAGGTGAGAAATGTTCCTGAATTCATCCTTGATTGTGATGGGATAATAAAGTCCAGTAATCGGGTTTCTGTTCCTCCCATCCCAAAATTAAAGAAGGAGCTGCTGGATGAGGCTCATAGTTCTTCATTCTTTATTCATCCGGGAAGCACGAATATGCATAGGGACCTGAAAGAGTACTTCTATTGGGATGGAATGAAAAGAGATCTTTCTGAATATGTCTCTCGATGCTTAGTTTGTCAGCAAGTTAAAGCTGAGAGACAGAAGCCTAAGGGGATGTTACAACCATTACCCATACCAGAATGGAAATGGGAAAACATCACTATGGGCTTTGTCACTAGACTTCCTAAAACATCCAAGGGCAATAATGCTATCTGGGTCATATTTGATCGTCTTACAATGTCTGCACACTTCATTGCTATTAGAGAGGATTTCTTTCTAGATCATCTTACCAGGATATACGTAAAGTAAGTGGTAAGATTGCATGGAGTATCACTTTCCATTATATCTGATCGGGATCCGAGGTTTACCTCGAAGTTCTGGCGAAGTCTTCAGCATACTATGGATACAGAGTTGAGTTTCAGCACTACTTATCATCCTCAGACAGACGGTCAGTCTGAGAGGACAATTCAAACTCTAGAAGATATGTTGAGAGCCTGCTCTATAGATTTCAAAGGTGGTTGGGATCAACACCTACCTTTGGTGCAATTTTCTTATAATAAGATATTTCACTACAGTATTAAGATGGCCCCTTATGAAGCTCTCTATGGAATGAAATGTCGGACTCCAACTTGCATGGATGAATTTGGGGAAAGAAAGCTATTAGGACCTGATATTATTGATGAAATTGCAGAAAAGGTCAGATCTATTCAACAACACATAAGAGTATCTCAGAGTCGACAAAAAATTTATGCTGACAACTGATGAAAAGAGCTAGAGTTTAAAGTGGGTGATAAAGTGTTCTAATGAATATCTCCCTGGAAGAGGGTCGTGAGATTTGGAAAGAAGGGAAAGTTGAGCCCTAGATATATCATTCCTTTTGAAATTCTAGATCGTTTTGGGAAGGTAGATTACCGATTGGCGCTTCCACCGAATATCTGTCATGTTCATGATGTGTTCCATGTATCTCTCCTGAGAAAGTACATACCCGATCCTTCACATGTACTCAGCTCAGAAGTTGTACCGCTGGAGAAAAATCATTCTTATGAAGAACAGCCGATAGAGATTCTGGATCGTAGCGAAAAAGTCCTACGGAACAAGACCACTCGCTTGGTGAAAGTTTTACGAAGGAACCACCAATTATAAGAAGCTACATGGGAACTTGAGGATATGATGAAAGAGAGGTATCCTCATCTGTTTGTAATGAAGTGACAAATTTCGAGGGAGAAATTCATTTTAAGGGGGGTAGAATGTAACACCCTGAGATTTTATGAGACATATTTTTTATGTCTTATGTTATACTGAACACCAAAGGAATCTTTCACAGCACACAATACGGACTTGGCTTGCATTACATGAAATCACAACCTTCCTCGATAGCGTGTGTAGTACGCAATACCGGGTTTCACTAAACAATGATATATTATTATGTACTATAAATTATGAATAGTATTAACTAAATTTGGAATTTTATAAAATTATTATTCATCTTACACATTTTCTATAATATGGTAAGAGAACAAAATAATTTTTTTAGGTAAAATATGTATTTTTAAAAAAATGTAGTTTTGCCGCCTTTCGATGGCGCACCCACATTAAATCTAGTTTTTTACACGTTTATAAGTTAAATTTGACAAAATAAAATTCTTATTTTGAATCAGGATATAAAAATTTACTTTGGATAAATTTTTTATATTTTTCTGATAACTTTCATGTTTTGATGAATAGTAAAAATACGCTAATTTTTAATTAAAAACAACTTTTTCCATTGAGATAATTTATATGGTTAAATTATAATATTGAATGGTTTTAAAGTATAAATAGAATATATTTTTTCCATTTAATATAATGTATGTCATTAGCATTAATTTCACATTGAATTCATAGGTAAAAACATTTCAATCTTCGGCAATGTTTTAACTTCTAAAACCCGTTTTCTTAACAATGGGATTTATTTTAAATTAATTACTGAAACTTATGTGTTTTGAATTTTGAAAATGGATTATATATTTGGAATCAGTGGGTCCAAATTATGTTAATAGGCTACTTTTTATTTTTTGGGCATTATGAATAATAACTACGGTGAATTTTATTTACCATAGATAAAGGTAAATTGGGTAATTAAGGGTAAATATAAGAATATAAAATTACCCTAACACCTTCCAAAATCCTATTGGATGACTAAAAGTCGACCCATATCACCTGAGGGTTGGATTAGATTAATTTAATGGATTTTTTTCAATGAAAATAATTTAATTATTATTAAAACCAAAGAATGTGACAACATGTCACTTTCATAAATCTTATAAGTATAATAATTTTCATTTAGTGATAAACATTATAAAACATCGAACATGAATAGTATCCAGAACTCTAATACAATTATCTACATCATATAAATTTATTTTGAATTTTTAAGGAATAAATAATTATCATTAATTATGACACAATAGTGATGTTGAAATTAATTTATTAATTAAAATATAAAATAAATGATTTTAAAAATATTAAAATAAATATTATATGAACTATTTAATGTGCTCCACTAATTTTTTAGATACATATGACATTTTATGGAGCTATTAAAGCCTTTATTTTGAACATATCTTCTGTATATATTTTATTTAAATTCAAATAAATGAATATTTTGAAAATTGACACTATTGTTATTTTATAAAAATAACATATTATAAAAATGTTTAAAAGTCACAAAAATATTTAAAAGTTATAAATTAAAATTTATATGGTCTAAAATGTCATAAAGTGTCAAATTATGGAAAATTCACAACACATATATAATTATTTATAGTAATTTAAAATTTATAATATTATTACCACAAATAAAATTAAATTGATAAATAATGATAAATCAAGTTGATAATGTTTAAAATAAATTCTTAACATGTCTAAATTTTATTGGTTGCTGATATTACAAGCCTATCTCGTCTAATTTTCGGATATGAGTCATTTTAGAAGTTTTTATGTGGGGTTGGGTTTTAATATAAACTAATATATCTTATATTTCCAAAGGTGCCCCTCTCCTCCCTTATAAAAGGGCACCTCCTCCCTCTCCTCCTCACATCAATTTGAACCTTCAATAACGTCCAATCCATGCCCATTTCACTTCCCCAATTCCCTACAAACATCCTAGAGGTCTTATTCTTCTTCAAAGACCAATTGTAGTGCCCTAAGAGGATGTCTCAAAAAGGCGCTTCAAAAAAGAGGTAATGTCCGTTACCGATTCTTTCAACTTTATTTCTTCTTCCACTTCTTCTTATTTAGTTGTTTCATTATGAATTAATAATATAAGTATCAATAATATACTAATATGTTATTATAAGTATGAAACAACCCTATTTCACCATCTATCTATCCTACAGAAAATGAAATCATCGCACGTGCATACGTAAGGAATACTGTCTCCACGCCGTGGTGTAATCTATTTTCCATCACCACCTTACTTGGATGGGTATAATGGTGCAAAAAAATGACTATATGTGATTATTGTAAAGTTTTATTGACTCTTAAATTTTATACATACACTCCAATACAATTCCACGATCATGGTACCGATATCATCGCTTGAGCGTACGTACGAAATACCGTCTCCACGATGTGATGCGATTCGTTCTACATGATCATCATTGCATAATGATTATATAAATGAATTTAATGAATGAATATGATATATAGTACACTAATACCATTCTCTAAATGAGGTATATATAACCTAAAGAGAAGAATAATAATTTATTCGATAAAACACACATATGAACAAAAAGTAATAAACACCCGAATATCAAGTATTAATGAAATATTACTAATAAGAAGCTAATAATATGACCATATATGATATAATAACAATATTTATGATTCTGGAATAAGTCAATAACATTATTTAAATCATTATACAGGAGTTTCGGACACTTAAGAAGCAAATTGGACCTATGGTAAGGGAAAATCTGTCAATCTCATTTTTATCCGAGATTGTTTATATTTCAGAATTTACTGGGGAATATTTATCATCGATATCCATTTTTCCTCAATATTTAATATTATTTCCATCCACCTAAACTTGTTTAAATCCAATTTTACCCTTTTTTTAGTTTTTGTTAAATGATATGAATGGAATCTTTTGACATTTTTCGTACGAAGTACTTTTTGAATTTTCTAGCCAAAGTATGGGAAGAATGTTTTTTTAACTTATATGGAATGAATGGATTTTTATAACATTATTTCCATGAATCATACTTTAAATGTTTTCATGTTTATTTTTAATCAAATTATTTTAGTTCAAAGTTATATTACATGTTAAGAAAGGAAAAAAAATTTGAAGTAGAAAGGATATTTTCCTCAAAAATGGAGTTCAAGTGTTTTATCAAAATTATTTTCCATCTAAAACAATATAGGGTTCTATTTCTATCCCTATTATTAAATTTATATGATTATTTTGTGATGGAAATATTTTATGAATTCCTTTATCTTATATGATTTGTTTCATGATGTCACAATGTTTAAGATTCCCATTTTTATTACATGGGTTATGCTATGATGTATGGTTTATGATTTTGTGGCACACATAAGAATGGTATCGTTATGAGATGGGTGGGACCTATATCTCCCTCCAATTAATTGGGTAAAGATTTTATATCTAATGAGATAGACATGGCTGGAACGGCGGGTTAAACGGGTTCAGTGAAACAGAACTGAAATGAGGAGTGAACTCGGTTCAGAAATGGACTTTGTCCGCTAAGATAGTCTTGTCTATGAGTCTTGACTACTAAGAAATGATTCTCTATGATTATGTGTGTATGACACAAAGTTTCATATTTTATTTTATGATTATTGGGATTACATTTCACTACTATGATTTATCCCATGTTATGAAATTATAATCTCTTTTGCAGGTTAAGATTTCCAAAATGTTATGTTCTTATGAATTTGATGTGATTGATATTTCTTTTGTTTACACTTACTGAGAAATTGAGCTCACCCTATTAAATTTTTTCTTTCCCCAGGTTAGGAAGAATCTTATTAAGTAAGATATTCAAAAAAGGGACTATAGATATGATGAAATAAATGGGAGACAGTGTAGATGCTTTATGAACCAGTTGTTTGTGTTTCCCAGTTTCTAAAGACACTATACATATACGGTCCTTTCATGGTTTTGTTATATTTTGTAATAACTATGATTAAATTTTTAACTATTAACCATGTATTTAATGTATGGGTTGTGATAATAATGGTATTTTATTTATAATTTTTAGACATTGAAAAAGTAAAAATATATATGACATAATAATGATGCAGTATTTTCCTTATTAATGAAATAATCAAATAATTGATATTATAAATGTTAAAATAAATAAAATTTTAGAGTTTTGATGACATAAAATAATTTTATTGGTTAATATGAAATTTTATTATGGATTAATTGAATTTGTGTCGTATTAATAAAGTTTTTAAGACTTTAAAAAAATCAATTTTTGAGTAGTGTCAAAAATGACATAAATGAGTTTTTAAAACAAATATTATATTTTTAATTTATATTATGTTCCTAAAAATATAAGGTTCGTCCAAGAGACTTATATTATGATAGATGTATCATTAATGGACAACTTGGGGGTATCTTGTATGTATATAGTATGTTTATTAACTATATAATATAAAAATACAAAGTGACATGGTTAGTGTCAAACTAATTAACTAAGAGTTAGAACTAAAAGATAAGGTTAATATAATGAACCAAACCTATCTAAATTCTATTGGTTGAGTGGTTTTCTACCCATCCCCACTGTAAACTTTTAATAATCCACTTTTGAGCCATTAGAAACCGAATATTAATTTATTATAAAATAATATTTCTAGATTTTCTTAAAGAGCCCCTCCTCCCCCTTATAAAAGGAAACCACTTCTAACCAATTCCTCACCCCTCTCAAGACTTTTGAATTGTCCAAAATCTGATCAATTAATCTCCCTACATCCCTCTACTCCTCTTAGAAGCCTTACCTTAGGCATAAGGCACTTCAAGAGTCCTTTTTGGTTCCAACCAAAGGGAGTTACCCAAATTTAAGGTAACGATTTCTCTTAGCTTCTTTTCTTTTATTTTACTTCTCTAACCCATAAACTCTTATTATTATTTTATTTTATAACAAAACCAGTATCCTAAATATACTAGGATATTTTTATTATATTTATTAGAACTACACTTACACACACCTCCATCTAATGGGTGAAGAACATAATGTTTCTGTGGATGACAACCAAACACCTCACGAAGTGATGATTGTTCAATTATCTCCTACCACCTCTCATGGTGGCCATTATGATGGAACTATAATTAAATATGATAATAATGATATTCATTTTATATATAATTTTCTGTAATTCCATTTTATATCATACCATTATTCGTTTCATGTTGTATATATATATGATAATTTCATTTGAGGAAGTGTGGACTACCGCCCCCTCAAAGTGATATGACTCGTTCATACCATACTTAAAACGTATAAAGGATGGTGTTAATGAACTTAAGTAACACATATAAGATATTATATTATATTGGAATAATTATATACCTATGTATCATTTGGTTTTGATTCCTTTTAATATGAAAAATGAAATAGAAGTAGCGTTCGTGCATACGTACGGATTACTGTCTCCACGAACGCGACAAGATTCATTTCCCCATCATATCCATTCAAGAATACTTATCGTTGGTGATTAAAAATAATTTTTAAGGACTTGATATAATTCTGGATATGAATAAGATAAAACCTATCGATAACAAAATCGGCTTATGTAACGAATAATATAAAGGAAAACGAATCAGTTAACACCCGAAACGACGATAATACTAAAATATTATTAACAAAAAAATATTAAAAGATCATATATGATATCATATTTATGTATATTATTCATTTATAATTTAATAAAAATGATTTAACTATTATACAGGATGTTAACCTACCCTCGACCAAGGAAAATTACAAGGTAAGGGGTTTTCATCTCACTCCTTATTCCCGTGAGATTCATGTCATATTGCCACTATTACCTTTTGTGTGATGTATGTACAGCCCATAATTGTATTCTTTATATAATACACTTTAATTTATGTGTATTTACATATTCATTGTATGATACCTCTTTCATGTGGTGTATGTTTCGTAAGTTACAAAATTGGTAAGGGTAAATTCCTCAATCTCATTATTATCCGAGATTGTTTATGTGTAAGTATCAACTGGGACATTTTTATCATCCATGTCCATGTTTTATGATAGAGTTTTCAAAGGGAGTATTTTAAGGGACTTTTTTACTAAAATATCATTTCAAAATTTTTAGATATTTATCTTTCTAAATCATTTTAATTAATGTCCATGTTTTCAAAATGATTTTAAGGATTTAATTAAATAGACATGAATGTTTAGAAATGATATTTCCTTTCAAAAGTTTCAAAGTGGTATGGGACACTTTGATTCAAAAATATCATTTAAATTAAATCCTTAATAAATGTGTGAATTTTAAATGATTTCAAAAAAAGAGATATTTCTCTCAAATAGTTTTGATTTCATCTATGTCAACATCCTTTAATGGAATTTACGTTTATTTGAAGTGGATTTATTATGATACAAAACATCCATATTTTATTGAAGTTTTTGTGATATGTTTGACTATGGATGTGTTATTTTTATACCATTCATGGTTTATGGAGAAAGTATTGACATTTTGTATGCTAATTTTAATACGAATGTTTATGTTATGCTTAAACCTGTTCATATGATGAATGCCTTGGACTTAGTAAGTGACAGGTGGAGCCCTCTATAGCTCCTCGTTGCATCGTTAGGTCTCATGAGACAAACTAGTGTCTTGGTAGGAGGCCTTAACAAAAATCGTATTTTTAGTATTGGCACGAGGCCTTGACTACGTGGTGATGATAGTCTGGCATTATGCATTCTGTCATTATAAAACTGGTTATTGATATTGCATTTGATTATTCGACTAGTAGAATATCCATGTGAATAAGTAAATGGAATTATTTCATTTTATCTAAGCCATATTATGCTGAAGTTGATGTTTAAAATTCTTTTGATTTAGTTATACATTGCCTTAAATGTTTATGTTTATTTATGAAAGTTTCCTCTTTATTGTTATCCTTACTGAGCATCTGAGCTCACCCCTTTCTATGTTTTATTTTTTCCAGGATGTGAAGAAGTAATTTATGAATAACCTACATGGATAGTATTTTTGTGGACTATGGAGACTATGTTGTTGAAGTCTTCATTTTATGATGTAATGTAAACTTTATGAATGTATCTAGTGTTTCCAAGACTGCTAAACTGATCGGTCCTTCGGGACGTGATTCCTTATAATCATGCCAATGTTATGTAATAATGCACTGACTTTGGGAAACTAGGGTCGGGGCGTTACAAAAATAATGAATAAATAGTAAATTGGTAATAATATAAAAGAAACAAAATCTGGTAGTAATTAGTTTATAGGTTTAGAAAAATTGAGATTCTATCATAGGATTTAGTATAATGAGAGGAATTAGTCCAAAATATTCTTGTTAGAAGCTAAATAGAGAGGAAATTTGATATATATGGGATGACAAAATGTCTAATTTTCAAATGGATACAAAAATTATGTAGTGGTCTAGAATGGGGCTCTTAGGCACCTTTATATGTAGTGTTAATAGATTTCACGTAAATACATCAACTAAATATTGAGAGAAAAAATGTATTACCGGTTATTCATAATCCAAAATTGTAACACCCCATTTTCTATGAACCAATTTTTCCAATAAAATAAATTTCATTGATGTATTTTGTTATATGCTAAACCAAGTTAATAATTCACTACACACAACACTGACTTATCGTTCTTTACAAGCAAAACAATGTTACTACAAAACATCTTTTTATTTTTATACATATTTAAACAATAAAATTATAACATATCCAACATAATGGATTATATGAAAAAGATTAACCAAAATATTAAATTATTATCTAAACACTATCCATTTATTAATTGATTATAAATTATTTTAAAACCCTTTTTATGAAAAGGATATGTTTTTCTAAAAAAAATATTTAAATGTGCACAAGTGTGTTTTATTCAAATAAATAAACAAATAAATATTTTTCAATTATATTGAAGAAATAAATATATATATATATATAATATATAAAATATAAATTTTAACACTCATATTATGTGTTTTCTAGGAAATATATAAGAAAAAATCCAATTAAACACATAAACGAAGTCTGTTATAAAAATGCAGTTTTTCGCCATTTAATGATGAAATTAATTTTAATGTATTTATTTTACAATTTTATAAAATATATATTAAAGAATTATGTTCTTATTTTAATTTTTATTATAAAACTTTACTTTGGTTGTGTTTTGGTATTTTTCTCATAAATTTCATGTTTTGGTGAATAGTGAAAATACTATATTTTAATTAAAAATAGTTTTTTCATTGAAATAAGAAAGTTTTATATTATATATATGAATGGTTTAAAAGTATAATTACATAATGGTTTTATAATTTAATATAATTTATGATATTGGAACCAATTTCTCATTGAATTTGGAAATAAATAAATCAATATTTAGGATGTTTTTACGTTAAAAACATGTTTTCATAATCGAATTTCACAAGGCGGAAGGCGAGTTTTCTTTCCTGGGGAAACCATGTGATTTATTTTCCCTAAATCACCCATGTTTCTTGAATTTGTAATCATATTCCTTGAATCGTGCTGATTTTGTAAAAAATTTGACCATTTCAAAGGCCATCACCGATTACGGCCTCATTGAAGGAATCCAAAAGGATCGCGGCTCGGTGAGTGGACTTCATTCGGGAATTTCATTTAGTGATGTGACTTCTAGATCATCTCCTACATTGAAATACCCAAAAATTCCTTTGATTATCACAAAATCAATGGATGGTGATGTATCATTGGTTTCAGATAAGGATGCACTCAAACAAAGGCTCGGACATTTCAAATTCTCAATCCTTGGTCGTGTTACCAACACCAAAGGTGAGAAACCTTGGTCACATGAGGATCTGAAAATGATAATTTCACATAGTTGGAATTTCATGAAGTGGAAAATTATCCCAATATGTAAGTTATTTTTTTTATTTCATAATTTAGAATCTATAATATTTTAATGTTTCATAGAGAAGCGACAATATCAACCTCAAACAAGCCTTTCTGGGGATCTCTGATTGGGATGATAATTTCAATCCATTTAATTAGAGGAACTAAGCTTATTAGGTTTGGGTTAGGATGAATGGACTTCCTTTGGATTAAAGTTATCCCAATATTCTCACTGACCTTCCTTCTAGTGTTGTTAGACTACTTAAAGTTGATCAATGAACACTTAATGGAGACCCTGACCACTTTGCATGGGTTTAAATAGATATTAATATGGGGAACCTGTCACCAGATAAGTTGTCTATTATTTCAAACAATCATGATTTTGATATCATGTTTGTGATTGAATACAAACATCTTTATTGTGAGTACTATAAAATAGTATGGTACTTCACTTAAAAATTTATAATTGTATATAAACACCCAAAGAAGAGACAAAGTTCTCTAATGTGGAGAGATGTTCAAATGGGCAGTATGATCAAGGCTCCAAAATCAGGGACAAATGCAGTCCCAAATCATCACAATGGTGTTGAAAATGAGGATCTTATTTTGGAACTATCATGGAATATCCAACTCTGACACTTTGAGTTCCCTCAATATTATATTTTTCAAGTATATGGTCAATTAATTGGGATTTCATAGCCTAAGAAAAATATCCATGTGTTGTATTCTCCAATTTCTCAATAGGGTTACTTCTTATGGGGAAATAATTAGGCCAATATAAATTCATACAGAAATTTTTTTTGGTCCATAAATACTTAGTTAATCGTTTGATATTTTCTTCATATGAGTACTCCATTACTTACACCTTTACCAATTCTTGTAAGAATACTTTTGTCTATAAGGTTTATTATTTTAACTCTTATGTTGACAGGAGAACTCTTTAGTTACCCATGAGGCATCTTTCAAGAATCATTACTGATCCATGGATAATTATCGGTGACTTCAATTCTATCCTTCAAATGTATGAGAAATTAGGATCAGTATCTCAATCTATATCCATAAAAGGCTTCTGGTAATGTGTTGATGTGTAAAATGTTTTCGAGGTCAATCTTTTAGGGTCCAAGTTTAGTTGGTACAGATTGAATCTTAATGGTATGAAGGAAATTAGAATTGAAAGATATTTTTTCAATGATTCCTCTTTAGAAAATTGGAATTCCTTATTATGTGTCACCCTTTCTTGACACAACTCTATCCATCATCATATTATTGGGAACTACCATGATAACAAATGAATATATCCCTAACACTTTAGATTCGACAACTCTTGGACTTCTCACCTATATTTCAATTTAATTGTTCGTGAAATCTAGGAATCTCTTAATGAAAAAAATAATCCTAGGTCTTCTATCACTAAGTTTAAAATGATCAACGTTATATTGAAGGAATGGAGAAAGAGAAATTTTAGCTTTTTGGATGATTAAATTAAATCTCGAGATAAATAAGGTACAAATCTCCGGTAATAACCTACAAGATGGAGAAAACTGTGAACCTTTACCAAATTATTGGGTGCTTCCCATGAAACCACTACCTCAACCTTCGACAGGCCCACTATTAAACCCTATTGAGACACATAATGTCCATGGAATTAGAACTCCTATGTACAAAAGATATAGTTGGACAACTTCCCATTGAGCTGGCGGTGTCTAAGAACATCCAAAAGACTTCTATGATGCTCGGTATAGTCATCCTATGACTTTGAGTAGATCAAGATATCATCAATGAACATGATGATGAACCATTACAACAACTCAATGTAGAGATATTTCATAATACCCATGAACACGACTAGTATGTTCATAACACTGAACATCATAACTATGAACACAAAGTGCCCATACTTGCACCTAAATGAAGTCTTCAGGATATCATTATCTATCAACCATAATTGGTGGTATCCAGACCACATATCTATATTAGAGAACCATCTTTCTACCATCAGCTGGTTGAAAAGATCGTATATCCTTGGGAGAGGCTAACATTTCTGAACTGTAACCGGATTAAACCTATAGTAGTCTATTCATAGCCTCAGACCACCATCTTTCTTCTTCACAAACAAGACTAGAGAACCCCAAGATGACACATTGGTCCAGATCAATCCCATATTCATCATATAGTCAATATAATTACTAATCTCTTACAACTGATATGGTTCTATCCGATAAAGATCCATTGAAATCAGAGAAGCATCGGGATAAAAGTCTATCCCAAACTCAACGTCACATTAACGGGGTAATGTTAGGAAAACCTCAGAAAAAACTTTCAAGAACTCTCCAAAAACTCTAGAAATCACCACCATCTCAAAATACACTGATTCCACTAATAGCTCGGACAACAAGGAAACAAGAGTTCCACACAACGACTACCCATCAAAAAACTCTGCTCACCAGCGAAGGCCACACATTATCCATCCATGCCTGAAAGAATGACTCTCCCCCAGAAGCATCCAATGAAAGCATGAATGAAAAAAAATTGATGCCAAATATGACACGGTATGTCTATATCTGTAGACAGAATAGATCCCCACTAGATTGATTTATCCACAAGATTAGTCTACATCCCCAGAAAATATAAAAAAAGCTGGTCAGACCTTGGACAGGTGTACTAAAAACAATAGGAATGGAATTCATATCTATTTATCATCCCATAGCATGGGCTAGTCCAGGTGAAATAATGGAGACTGAATCCTATGAATCAATAAAGCAGAAGATATAGTATTGAACTCAATGATCATACCTCAAACAATCTCAATCCCCATTGGAACCACTCCCTCTATGGAATCTGATGGACCATGCCCAGCTCCTCTTCTCCTCTATTGTCGACCACCTCCTCGACCATGTCTAGGTCGAGGTCTCTGAGGATTACCTGGAGGTCTAGCTTCTCCTACTCCAACTCCTCTCAGTGGTGCAGAAGCCTCTTATCCCTACTACAAAAATAGACTGGATGGAAACTGCTGCTGAGGAGGGTACTGAATCTAACCACCTCCACCGTACTGAACTCAAACTGGGAACTGAATCTAAAGGTACCTAGGCCCTCCACAATTAAAACACCTATATACTATGTCCATGGGAAAATAATGAGGACCATAAGGTTGAATCTGAAATTTATGTGGTCGACTCCCCACTGGTCAGAACCTTAAAAGCCCTAGGGCTTGAGAGCTGCAAATGACTCATTTTACATTGTAGAACTCTTCTTGATCCCCTCTCATGACCGGCCACCTCGTGAGTTCATCCTCTCAAACACTTCAGCTTTCTTCTGGACCTCTAGATATTTCAGCAAGGTGAATGGAGTAACTACATAATGTGAGGAAGTAAAAATATCCTCTTCTATGCATCTTGCCTGATACTCCACAGACAGAAAGAAATCTGGGGAAAAGAAAATGGGATCCTTGAACATGATCCCCAGTTCCCATACCGACATACTCCGCTACTTGAGGATGAGTTTTTCTTGCCACTTCTCAGCCTTCATGGTCGAGTAATGAAATTCCACCCAGAAATCCTTCTCATAATCGACTGACAGAACATCGGTCTCCTTCCTCCCCACTTGGTAGAGCATCCACCACTTATGTGCAGCACCCCACATATAATCACAGGTAGAAGAACCTTGTACTTTATTAGTGCTCAGATCAAACTGAAAGTGATCACCAGGTCCTCAAGACAACTCTATATATCGGTATCTGAAACACACCCTTCGTACTTCCCAGAGTCTTCCGTTAGAATGAACGAGGCATCTTCTACCACTTATCATCCTCCCCCACTAGTTCAACCCTCCATCGATCGACCAGGCCAGCCTATTAAGCCTCTACTACTCGTACCACATACAGACGACAACTGGGAGCCATAGTTGAAAATGTAAACAAAGAACTCCTATGATAGAGAAGTATGGAATTTATTTATGATTCTTTTTACATTATTAGATTTTATAATTTCCAAAAAACATCATGGACAAAAAAGAAAACAAGTCACCATTATGCATGTAACTTCCCTAGGTTCTCTACCCCGCAAATGGTGTTACCTCACATTATTATTTGGTAATCTCAAATTCCTTACATTGGATCATTGGGGGCCCTAAAATCCCATGTCCTAGCTGGTCTTCCCAAACTTATGTCACAGAACAAGATCTTCTAACACTACTTCCCTACCATCACATGCAATCCTCATTGTGCCTAAATCCATTCTTCATCCTTTCTCTCAACCATCAGTCGCTGATACCATTCTGTCATGAACCTCCTTCTTCAAGATGAGGGAAGGGATGTAAATGTTCCATGAACTTCCTTCTTCAAGATGAAAAAGAGATATTGAACCACGATTCCAGCCTTCAATATCCCCTGGGGTTGCGACCAACACCAATTGTGTTCAAATTTCACTAAATGGTCAGCATTTCCTTTTTTATAGTAACCATCATCGGGAGATAAGATGTATCAAACTCAAAGCAACTCAAAGAAACATGTATATATATAAGAAGCCAAAATACATCCCCCATGACTGTCTAAATTAATACTACTAGGAATACAACGAAAATCACTGAACAAAATACCAAAATAAAAACTAACAAGAGACCCATCAACTATCCCAAACATCCGGGCTATTATGGTATGGTATGGTCCACGCAATCCCCCTAGAAGCCGAAAAACCGTTTTATATACATAGGGTGAGAATACAAGTATAATCAATAGGAAAATAAAATTTCTATTGTGAACAAGTAAAGATTCACACTAATTCCCACATTAGAAAACTACAAACCTAGAAGCACCTAATAATGTATACTATCCACCTCAACCTCACTAAGGAATGCTCACAAAATAACACAAGTTAGATGCAGTAAATTAGTAAGAACATCTATGATAGGGTACCCCTCACCACTTCCCATGGGATAATTTCTCATCCCTAATAGAGAACATCCTGATTATACCACGATCTTCCATGATCGCCAATGTCAAAACCATCCTGGACACACCTATGCCATATACCATATCCTACCTATAAACACCTAGGCCACAACCACATCACATCCTCCTCAATTAATCCTGGGACACATAACCACAACCACATCCTCAAACAGGTGGGAAAGTACAACAAATATTATCCCAAACACACATGGGAAGCACACCTCCCACATAGGGTCTCACAACCGAACCACAACTTTCCAAAGAGTCTAGGGATACTAATTCCTATAAGGTGGAGAAGAGAAGATAAAATAACCATACATCCATCCTTTCACCGGGATGTTGGAAAAGGACACTGTCCCCCTAAAAATATGGGTGTTTGGAATGTAGATATCAACAATAGTGGGGTGCATATAGAAATCATAAGGAATTACAAGTAAGTATATATGTACCAAACAGTCAACCCAGCCTATGGGTTTTCAAAACAAACAGCCAACGCACAAAAACTACCTTTTCTGCTACCTCTAAATTCACAACCCCATAAACATCTATCGACCCAATTTATAACCCCTAGCCAACTCATTTAAACAATTGTTATTATTTATTTAATCTACCGTCCATTTAATCCATCCCTACCTAAGAAACTACCAAACACAGCACTGGAAATGGCCACATAGTCCGCCAGAGAACAAATGAAGATTGATCAATTTAGAATAACGCACAGTACAATCCTATTTCTTGAACACCCTTCCAACCACTACCACCATAATTCTTCAAAGTCATGACACCATATCCTTCCCCTCTACAAGAGAACCCTTAAAACACATCATCAAACCCACACTTGGTAGCCAAACTATATAACAACAACATACACATTAACAAAAATATAGCACAACCTGAAAATGCAGCCTCGCTGCCCAACCACTACCCATACGAAGTCCCACTACATGAAAATATTATTCATTCCACAGTCAACCAATCTCTTAAATTGAGATTCCATTACACTACCTGTACCACCTCCAACACACATCCAAACTCCAAGACACACCATCACACAACCAACATAAACATAACGTTGAATAGAACCATACACAATACACAACCACACCAAAAATCAAGGTGTATTCAGATTTCAAAACCATGGTTCTTTAATTAAACATTATTTATTCTTGGGTGATCACATAACAATTCCATTCCTAGGGGATCCATGTATATACCTTGATATATGCGATTAGTCAGATTTTACAAATCTACAAAAGTGATTAACATTCCTTGGAGATGCATAAAAAGTGACCATCAACAACCATGTTTTTTAAAAGGATATAGCCAATAGAATTCACAACATGGGTCTAAAATAATAGATTAAATGAACCAAATATTATCACCACATTTCCATCCCCTCATTTATTACTAAGGTAACAAACCACATTAACAAAACAAGTCTGATTATCTTTGTAATAGGTTATATTATCATCTTACCACTGGGATTTAGCTGTAAACACAAAGATACATTTTCTTACCCCCGTACATAATAAACAATAATGAAACTCTAAGAGATCCATACATTGAATAATGGATTATCCAAAACTCCTCCTTGCAAAAAATTGGGGTACACGTGCAGTTGGCAGATCTCTAAGGGAAAATGGTATCTGAAGCCCACAATACAACACACAACTCCATGGGAAAAAACATATCTGGGTGCACCAAGAGAAAACAGAAATACTGTGAGATGAGAATATCTTGGCTTAGAATAAATAGATCCAATATCAATGATATGAAACAGTTTCATGGGCCATTAATGTCAGATTGTGGTCATGATTACGATGTCTAAATATTTGAAAGTCTCTAAGGCATTATTATATTAATGATATAATTAATATCTTTTGAAATACATTTAGAAATTCACAAAATCAATTTTAAACTTGACTTGTGTCAATTGAAACAAATAGGTAAAATTCTTGAAAGACTGGAAAAATCTCGAAATGACTCACTAATGGGTGAGTCACCGATGTGGGTCACCGACATCGACTCACTGACAGCGAGTCACCGGCATGACTCACTAACACATGACTCACCAATTCGAGTCACCAACGCTCAAACTAATGATGTCAAACATATCGACTCTCAACCTATCGATGTCCAACCTACCGATCCCTCACCTACCGACGCCCGGACCTACAGACGGTCGGACCTACCGATACCCCCACCTACCGAATCTATGACCTACCGACACACTAACCTACTAATGATGAGCTACCAACATTGTGCTATTGAAACTGATATTCCGATGTTGAGTCATTGATGTGTCAAACTGATGGTAAAGAAGAATTTTTTAAAACACTTGAAATGATAAATTGTTGCCTCCAAAAACACCCCAAACACTATATTTCTACAATATAATGGATCGAGGAGGTCCAGGCTGTTACATAAAGTCATAATATCAACATATATGGTACTAAATATAAGAATATTATCTGATAATAGATGTATAAAAAAATTATATTTATTATACATGATGTTTTTATTAGTATGATGAGAGTCAAAACATATCGTAATGGATTTTTGTCTCGCTTTTATTTCAGTTGGACAAAAGCCTTATACACTACATTTTTCTTGTGTTATGTGTATACTACCTAGAAGTATATTTTATGAGTATTATTCTAAATATTATTGTATTTTCATATCTATATAATTTCATTTCTTTCATGAGGAATGTTATACTACTTATTATAAAGTGGTAAATATTTATTCCGCAATCTACTCTATATTTATTATTTTCTTTTATTTAAATATCTATTTTGTAATATGTATCCTTCACATATATAACTTTGAAAAATGTTCTCAAAATGGTTTTTTCTATTCTCCTATAAATATTTACGTTTATTTTTTCCCATGATTTATTTTTTAATAAATGGTTTGAGAGGAATCTTATTCTTGTTTTCTAAACGAGGTAATTTGTGACATTTATGGAAAATTTATAAAAGGAATGTTTCCTCAAACTTATATAGCATGAACATATTTCTACAATTTAATGTCTCATTTTTCACTATAATATTCCATTTAAAAAATAAAAGTTTATTTTAATAGAAAATATCTTTTAAAATTGTAAGGAATTTTATTAAAAAAATGCTTTCAAAACATAAAGGATATTTTCCTCAACAATGAATTTAAGTGATCACTAAAAATTATTTTCTATCTAAGATATCATTATTTGATGTTACTTATATTTTTTTGTACAGAAGATTTAATGATACTATCCTTATTTTTTATCTATGTGGTTTGTTTTTATAATGTATTGATACTTATGAAATTTGTTTCTTTTTCAAGAGTTATGTTATGATGAAATGTTTATGAAACCAACATTTTCATAAGATCTAGTATGATAGATAATCCTTGTTCTTAGGGAACACATATGAATAGTTTTCATTATGTGATGGGTGGGACTAGTATATACCTCTAATGAATTGGGTAAATATGGATAAATCTTGAGTTATATATGTTATGTGTGAACATGAATTCATTTTCACAATTCTATACATTGAACTAGTTCTAATGTCCATAATTCTATGTGTGGAAATGGTTTTCAAGTCCATAATCTTATACATGGATCTGGTTTTAATGCCCATATGATTATGAAAGGGACATATTTTATTTTCATAATTTAATTAATGAACATCTAATTATTAATACACATTCACATACTTACATATTTATTTGTATGCCATAATTTAATTCATTATGTCAATGTTATGATATCATGGATTATTTTCTTTGATTCCGTTATGATTTATATCTTATGAACTACCAATATGTAGGCCATGATTCATGTCAATGATCTTTTATAGGTAGGGAATGAGCTTGTAATGTTATGATCATATTCTCATACCCTTTATGTTCTTGTTTATGCTTACATATATCCCTTGTTTACCATTACTAAGCATTTGAGCTACCACTTTTCTTATGTTTCATTTCCAAAATTTATGAATAATTTTATTAAGTATTATACGAGAAAATGTGGTTCTAGTTATGAAAAAATAGGTTGGAGAATATGTATATTTATTATGATCATGATGTTTATCATTCCATGTTTCTAGTGGAACTCAACTAATATGGTCTTTGATATTGCGTATGTATATTATGAGAAAACAATGTATTACCCACATATGTAATCTATGGTTCATTATAAAAATTGTTAACAATTGGATGGAGGTAAAAATATTTGAGCCACCATAGAACCACTAAATTATAAAAATGTTCGTATCATGTGAATCATTTTACCTTTACTGTTAATCTATTATACCCTTTTGGTTATTGACATGATAACTAATTTTTAACCATTTAATATATTTTTATACATAAAAATAAAATGGTACTTATTAAATAAAATGTAAATTATAATTTCAATATTTAAATCTAGTTTAAAAAATTAAATTTATATTATATTTAATAAAATTAAAATATATTTATAGGAAAACATGGAGAGAATAGTGTAACTTATGAACTAAAAGATAAAACAGTGGATTGTAAAAAAAACTATCATTAAATTCATAATTTCTAGAAAAAAATTATTTCCCCTAAAAAATGGTTCCATTATTTTTCCAATAAATAATTCCATAATAATACATTAATTGAAGTTACTACATTTGTAATAATATTTAATTTTTTCATTATTCACCTAGAAATAAATTAATTCATCCAAATATAAAAATTTCATGCTACACTATTTTTAATATTATTAATTCATTAATGAAGTTAATTATATTATATTAATAATTTCAAATTTAGGAATTTATTTTTAAAATAAAAACATTAAAATATAATGAAAAGTGTTTTCCTATGGTAATAATTTATTAAAATATTGTGTTTTTTTATTATTTCCTATCAATTAGTAATCACATTTGTGTTAATATATTATTCAAATATTGAATATATTTAATCAATAATATATTCAGTTTCAAAAACAAAATTATCTAACATCCAATTTTATAAGGATTGCATTTTAAAGAATAAATCAGTCTTATTAGTTATTTAGCTACACTAATTGATTTTTTGTAATACCATTGTATATGTACTGATCTTAGTTTTCTTATCTATATATATTTTGTAATAGGGTTACCTTTATTATTATCATACAATTATATGAATACATTTTTAGGGATTTATATTTTTTCACTTTATTTTTTGATTCGATGTTTCATGTGAGGAATTTATTGAATAGATTAAAATTCAATGAAATTAGAATTTTTAATCTTGAGGTGTCACATTCTACCCTTTTAATAAACTTTTCTCCTTACAATATTTTTTTCTAACTAATGAAATAGTTAAGTGTGTCTATATGGTATAAATGACTCATGATTTAGATTTTGATGATGTTTAATCCTCTCTATCTTTAAAATGACCATTGAACTCACCTTTTACTCCATAATAGGAATATATATAATGTGTAGTTACTCATTAGGAAATGGTGCTCAATACACCAATATTATCAAGGCAACCATTCATATAGAGTTCATAGTCAACTTGAATTAATAATTGATTGTAGTTTTATTTTTTAATTTTGTAATCCTATCATTGAAGTCATCACTTTCAACATTCATAATCCATTATATAAAATTTTACTAAAGAATTATAATAGGATTTTATAAGAAAAAGATCCCTAAAATTATCTATTAATGATGATTTATATACTCGAGATATAATAATCACTTCACTGTAAAGACCCGGAAATTTCAAGGAAATTTTTTTCTTAATTTCTTTGGAATTTTTCAAGTGCGTGGTTCCTGACGGCACCTAATTCCGAGGCCCGGTGTGCCTGGAATCAATTTCCGAATTTTTAGCTCGGGTATATTCACTGAACGGACGAGCTGGATCTTCTATCTTTTGAACTGGTGCTCGGAATTGAAATCTGAGGGCACCGATGAACTCGCAGCGCCGGTATTTTCTTAATAGGGCTTTTACTGTAGGTGCGTTTGTTCGGGGGAAGAAGTTAAATTTTGGGGTTAAAGGAAGTAATAAATAAAATTGTGTACAATTTTATTTTTGATATTCAAGGAAGTTAAATTCTTCCATGGGAAGTTGTTGGTGGGGTCCACAACCACCCAACATCCCATGTGTGAATATGTGTGAGGTGGGGCCCACACCCACCTAACCTCCCATATGAGATTTTAGTGTGGTGGGGCCCACACAAGACCATAACCCCTTGAATTTCTTATAACCCCCTTAAACTCCCATGGTTTTAAATGTGGCTTTTCACATACTCCTCTCTTTAATAAATTCTTACTAGCTCACCTCTTGAATTAATTGGTAACCTCCTCTTAATTTGTGTAGCTTCTCCCCTTCACTCTCTCCCTCTTAATTCTTTTAAGCCAACACACACCTTAATTAATGTATTGAGTCTCCTCGATTAATTAATTAAGTGTTTGAGTTTTGAATTTCAAATGGAATGTGTTAATAAAATAATTGGTGATCCATTATTTTATTTTGGGACACACATTGTGTTGGAGAATTTGGAGAGAGTTCTTGTGAAATGAAGGTGAAGAAGAGAATTCCTCTTCATTGAAGAACGACGCCTTCTAAACGAAGAACGACGCTTTATAGCAAAGAACGTTGACTCCACAAAGAGCAGCGACGTACCCCTTTCTTCCTTCTATGTGACAAGAGGGGAGGAGTCACATATTTGGGTACACTTTGGCGACGTCGGGGCTTCCAAGACCTTCGAAGAAGAACGCTTCCCGGATCTCCATCAACGGATGAGACACCGCCGTGGGAAAACCACAAACGACGACGTCACTTTTCGGAATCAACGAACGACGCTACCTCTCCGTAGATCCATCGAGGAGTCACATCACGAGGTAGAGAATTAATTTGTGAATGTTAATGAACCCATGTTTATTTCCTTCTAAAACAATGAATGCGGATCAACTAAATATTATGTTGATCCGCGAAAGAATATGTTTGCGGGTTGGGAATTTTTGATTGCGGGGAAAACCGTGTGGGTTTGGATTTGTGTTCATGATTATTCTTTGTCATCCAACGTCAATTCCTTTAGCCGCTTGGTATCGGATTAACGGGAGGAGGTCGGACCGCACGAACACGGCCGACTCTCCTCCCCCTTCGATGTTGTGTTTGTCGCGGCATGAACAAAGGCGCGCGGGGCAACGACACCGCGCGGAAACAAGAAGAATGTGGTGCCGTCGCGCCGCACCATTGAGGCCGAACGAAACCGTGGCCGAATTCGAGGATGCAGAGGCGACTCCAAGACACCTCAGATTGTTTTATTGACATGCAGATTGATGGGCGATGACGGAATGGGCCGCAGAGGTGATTTGGAGACATCTTAGTGAAGAGCAGGTCCCGGGTGGACCGCTGGTGAAGACGGTAGGCAAAACAGACCACCAGAGCGCGTCTGGTGTATGCGGATGACCCTGACAGCATGCCACGACGACACGGTGGCGCCGGCCGACACCAGATGGCTGCCAGGAGGCGGCGGCGCCCAGCGCGCCGCCAGGAGGGACCGCCCCGGCTTCAGCTACGGCGGCAGGCGACCTGTCCTACGGCCGCGCAGGACCCACGGGAGACGCGGCGCCAAGCGCCGCGTCCGCTGGCAGAATGGAGCACCCCCCCTGCGTGGGGTTGTGGTTCTAATCAAGGGGGCAGCCTCCCCGCTTTCTGCTCAAGCTCAGCGCTGGCCGAGCTGGGCACGTGGGCCGCACGCGTGCGCCAGGCCACCCGGCCCCCAGGTCGGGCCGGGCTGCGCCGACCGGGTCGGGCCGCGCCCTCTGGGCCGAGTCGCGCCCTAATGGGCTGGACCCTGACCCGGTTCGGATCAACTCGGTTCGGGCCGACCCAGGGGTTCTCGGGCCGGGTTGGTCCGGGCCCCAAACCCCCTTTTGGACTGTTTTCAGTCATTTGCCCATAACATGGGCTTCGGACCTCTTATCAACGCACCGTCAGTTGCGTTGGGATCCTGGGATCGAGACGGTCATTTGGGTATATTACACTCAAGGTTTTGGAGAACTTTGACTACGGCCGGGTTGGTTCAAACCTAAAACCAACCGGGGCCTCGGAGCAGAAACGCTTATAACTTGAGCTCCGGACGTCCGCTTGACGTTTCTTCGACTTTGTTGGATTCCTCTTGATGAGACGGAACTTTTAGCATACTTCTCCTGAGGTTTGGATGCAGTTGGAGTATGGCTGGGTTGGATTTTACCCGAAATCCAACAGGTCCCCTGGAATGGAAAAACTGATAAATTTCATACCGGACATCCGTTTGAAAAACCGTACGCGTCATTGGTGATCGCATTGAGAAGAGGTCCTTATGAGTATACCTTATGAGATTTCGGGGTATAGCTGAGATATGGCCAGGTTGGTTTGCACACAAAACCAACGGGGCCCCTGGGACGAAAAGGCTAATAACTCCCAGACCGGGCGTCTGATTGACATGCTGTCTGTTGCGTTGAGACTCCTATGAAGAGGCGGTACTTTGAGATACTTCTTCGTGGGACTTTGTTATAATTGGAGTATCGACCTGTAGCTTGTGGAGAGGATCCTCCTAGAGACGAGCGTGCGGAGTATGGAGACCGTGTACCCAGCTGATACCTAACAACTGCATGACTGACTTGACTTGGAGTGAGTCGAGTAGCGCAGTGGACAGAGCACTGCTGAGTTTGGGTGAAGACACATGGTGGATGGAGCACCTGGTAGCAGGCAGCAGACCCGCGGTACTCGATAGGAGAAGTACCTCTACATGCTATTAGGGAGGATGCACTACTATGTTTTGGTGGGAGACCTCGGCGGGAAGCAGCACTGTGTTTGGGTGACTGACCCGCGGTACTCGACAGGAGGAGTACCTCAGTAGTCTTAGGTTAGTGAGCAGTACCTTGGAGTCGTGACAGGATCACTGTACTCGTCAGAGACGAGGCTCTTCAGCAGTTACAGTTTCGATAATGAAAATCATGGTTTGAGCGGAGTCTATGACCTTTGTGTTTACCTCAGGATTGAGATGGGTCACTTGATAACATAGGTTTATGTATGAGGATATACCTAAGTAGTGGTTATCTGTTGATTTCATAACCTTTGTTTTTCCTCAGGATTGAGATGGTTTACTTGATAACTTAGGTATAAGTATGGGATTATACCTATGTAAGGGTAATCTATTGAGATTCTGCTTTGTGGTTATCCTTGTTGGATTTAGAGAGACCTTGAGGGTCTCGGGGTCCCTACTGAGTATCGTTATACTCACCCCTGCACGGGCTATGCCTGCACCTCGTTGTGTTTGATGCAGACGACGGACAACGGTGATGGAGGCCAAGCGTCGTGGACTGGATGGTACCCGAAGGTGGATCTCACGACAAGTCGGTAGCCGGAGGAGACAGACGGATGGACGATTGGACGTGGAGTGCTGAGGAGGACATCGGTACCTACCCTTCAGGTAGGATCCGTGGTGGATGATCCAGGAGCTGTGTTTCATCTTCCAGCTTCTTTTCTTTTCGATTGTACTTTCGTTCAGTTGTAGCGGTACCTTCAGTAGGGTTTGTATTCTGGACCATTTACTTTTCAATACTTTCTTTTGTACTTAGTGTATTACTTCCTCTTGTACTATGTTGTTTTTTTTTACTTTTATAATGGCAATTTCTTCCCTGTTATCGGGATTTATGCCTCTAGTGCTAGTCGCCAGCCCCTGTCCTATGGAAGGTGGGCTTGGGGTAGTCACGGCACGGGCCCCGAGGACGGCTCGTGACAAATTGGTATCAGAGGAGTTGGTTCTACCACAGAACATAGGACTCTGATATTTTCTTTTTGTAAAGAAATAGTGTTAAGGGTACTAAGTGTGGTTTTCAGTTCCGGGAGTCCAGTGTTGGTGTGGCGGCCGACGTATCCGTACACCAGGACCCTAACTACTGATTTCTGACTTAGTGCATGAAATCACTGATTGTGTGTGTGTTTCAAAAAATTTCTTTATGTCAGCTCAAACTAGATCAGATCACTAGGTTTAAATCGTTTGACCATGTCGCATCTGTTCAGGATGTCTCCACGCAAACTATTAGTTGGAGTTTCCGTGAGAGTACTCGACAACGGGTCACCGAGCAATGAGGCTACGGTGCAGGGCCCTCTTTCTATGTTGGCACCCTCGGGCGGTGTACCAGCAGCACCACCACTTGTTGTGTAGCAGATTCCACTTGCCATACGAGAAAACTAACCACCAGAGCGCGATGCACGAGTTCCAGCAGTAGAGGCCTTCGAGGTTACGAGGTGAGGCAGATTCCCAGATAGCAGAGGACTGGCTGGAGGAGAATGCTAGAGTTTTCTGCCTAGCTGAGACACCAGTAGAGTGTATGGTGGACTTGGCTACTAGTTTTTTCTAGTGTGTGACCATGAGGATGGTCCAAATTGTGTTGAGGCTTCTGTACATGGGCCAATTCCTGAGATAGTGCCTTCGGGTAGTGTGTCAGCTATAAATCACTACCTTTTGGTCAGCAGTTACAACCGGCGGTACCGGTAGGTGACACATGTAGGCTTACTGCCTTACACATGGTCCAACATCAGATACCCTCAAGTTCCGAGGTGAGCCCGTCTCACAGGCAACTGAGGAATGGATTGAAGAGGTGGCTGAGAGTTTTCTAGAGCTTATACAGCTTCGGCAGGACGACATGTCGGTAGCTGAGAATTCATCGGGGCGTTCCAAACCATTCCTGGTACTTGATGAATGTGATTCGATCAGTGCTATAGATCTAGGACCTCTTAGCATGGTGTGTTTAATGACATCAGAGCCAGCACCTTTTCTCTATGCATTTCTACTTATCCTAGGGTTCTAGAAAGAACCTTTGTGGTTGTGATTTCTTTTGCTGAATGGATGCAGTCAGTGATGGTTAGCAGTGGGAAAGCTGGAAACTGGCACCAGTCTCGGAGACTTGGGTGTGTAAAATGTTTCATGTAGAGTAAGTAAAAAGGACAGATGAATTTTCAAGGCGACAGACATGGAAGCAGAGCAATGAGAGCAGCATGGGGTGGTGAACATTTTGAAATGTTACAACTACCCACCCTTGTAATCCCCACTAGGCTCAGGGAGCTGGAGGGCGTGGGAAAGAGTAGCTGTATGCGGTCAAGGAGTGCGACCGAAAGTCTCTAAGGATGATTCGAAGTACAAACTGTGTCTTCTACTAGCTTCCATAACAACAAGACATTAATACAAATCATCCTTCCTTCCACGAATCATGTCCCAGGCCTAGAGTTTACGGTAAGCCATAGACTTGACCCTCATGTCTGGAGATACATTTGAGAGGAGACTTGATAATCACACTTACACCGATAGTGTGATCTGACCAATGAGGTGAGAGTTTCGGTTGGAATCTCTTCGTGGAAGCGTCGAGGCCTTATGATGTTGGTCTGAGTATGGATTGGATCCACAGTTCATACACAGATTGATTGTATTAGGCAAAAAGGTTGTGGTTTATCCACAACATTGGGATGGGGTTTACCTTGGTCGGTGAAAAGGAAAACCCAGACAGCACAGGATGGAATCATGCATAAGAGGGTGCATTCGATCACTCAGGAGATGTCCAAACATACCTTTGTGCCAGAATTCTCCAGAGTTACGGCACCACTTCCAGCAGAGCTGACAGGAGGCCACTAGAGTTCGAGGATGACAACCACGTCCTTATACGGGACTCACCTCGACGAGGATTACAGACCTTTCTTGGTCCTCGTCAGGGTAGGCGAGATAGTTTACCGCTTGACCTTTCCACCTCAGTTGCGCCAGGTGCATAACATCATCCACGTACCTCAGCTGAAGAGATACGTGCATGATCTTTAACACATCATCGCTCTCAGTGATTTGGACATCGATGACTGGACTCATTCCACAGTTATCCAGTAGGGGTTGAGGATCAACAGGAGTGGGTCCTACAGGGATGGTCGATTCTTCTTGTGCGCTTTTGCAGGTAGCACGAGAACCCCTAGGTGAGCACATGGGAGAAGAAGGCTCAGAAGCATGCTCAATACCACTTTTGTTTCCCTATTTTTTGTTATAGCTTTATGGGGATGTAAAGCCCTGAGGTGGGAGTAATGTAAAGACCCAGAAATTTCAAGGAATTTTTTTTCTTAATTTCTTTGGAATTTTATGAGTGTGCGGTTTCTAACGACACCTGATTTTGAGGCCTGGTATGCCCAAAATCAATTTCTAAATTTTTAGCTTGGGTAAGTTCAGTGAACGAACGAGTGAGATCTTATATCTTTTGAACCGGTGCTCGGAATTGAAATCTGAGGGCACCGATGAACTGGAAGCACCGGTATATTCTTAATAGGACTTTTACCGTAGGTGCATTTTTTCGGCAGAAGAACTTAAATTTTGCGGTTAAAGGAAGTAATAAATAAAATTGCGTACAATTTTATTTTTGATAATCAAGGAAGTTATATTCTTCCATGGGAAGTTGATGGTGGGGTCCACAACCACCCAACTTCCCATGTGTGAATATGTGGGAGGTGGGGCCCACACCCACCTAACCTCCCATGGGAGAGTTTAGTGTGGTGGGGCCCACACGAGACGATAACCCCTTGAACTTCTTATAACCCCCTTAAACTCCCGTGGTTTTAAATGTGACTTTTCACATCCTCCTCTATTTAATAAATTCTTGCTAGCTCACCTCTTGAATTAATTGGTAACCTCCTCTTAATTTGTGTAACTTCTCCCCTTCACTCTCTCCCTCTTAATTCTTTTAAGCCAACACACACCTTAATTAATGTATTGAGTCTCCTCAATTAATTAATTAACAGTTTGAGTTTTGAATTTCAAATGGAATGTGTTAATAAAATAATTGGTGAGCCATTATTTTATTTTGGGACACACTTTGTGTTGGAGAATTTGGAGAGAGTTCTTGTGATAAGAAGGAGAAGAAGACAATTCCACTTCGTTGAAGAACGGCGCCTTCTCAATGAAGAACGTTGCTTCATAGCAAAGAACGCCGACTCCACAAAGAGGGGCGACATACCCCTTTCTTCCTTCTCTGCGACAAGAGGGGAGGCGTCACATCTTTGGGTACACTTTGGCGAAGTCGGGCCTTCCAAGACCTTCGATGAAGAACGCTTCCCGGATCTCCATCAAAGGAGGAGACACCGCTGTAGGAAAACCGCAAATGACAACGTCACCTTCTGACGTCAACGAACGACGCTACCACTCCGCATATCCATCGATGAATTACATCACGATGTAGGAAATTAATTTGTGAATGTTAATGAACCCATGTTTATTTCCTTCTAAAACAAAGAACGCGGATCAACTAAATATTAAGTTGATCCGCGAAAGAATATTTTTGCAGGTTGGGAATTCTTGGTTGCAGGGAAAACCGTAGGGGTTTGGATTTGTGTTTGTGATTATTCGTTTCCGTCCAACGTCAATTCCTTTAGCCGCTTGATACCAGATTAACGGGAGGAGGTCGGACCGCACGAACATGGCCGACTCTCCTCCCCCTTCGATGTTGTGTTTGTCGTGGCATGAACAAAGGAACGCTGTGCAACGACACCACATGGAAAAATGATGAATTTGGCGAAGAAGCACAGTGCTGTCGTGCGGCGCCGTTGAGGCCGAACAAAACTGTGGCCGGAGTCGGGGCCACAGAGGTGACTCGAAGACTCTGCAGATTGTTTTATTGACGTGTGGATTTGACAGGCAATGACGAAATGGGCCGCATATGCGATTTGAAGACTTCGCAGTGAAGAGCAGGTCCCGGGTGGACCACTGGCGAAGACAACAGCCAAAACAGACCACCGGAGCGCGTCTGGTGGCCCGTGAAAGACCCTGCTGGCGCGCCGCCAGAAGGGACCGCCACGGCCAAAGCCGCGGTGGCAGGCGACCGGTCCCACGGCCACGCGGGACCCGGGGGAGACGTGGCACCCAGCGCCGCATCCTATGGCAGAAAGGAGCGCCCCCCCTCCCCACATGGGGCTGCGGTTCTAATCAAGGGGGGTATCCCCCCCCCCTTCCGCTCAAGCTCGGCCCTGGTCGAGCCGGCCACGTGGGTCACACGCACGCGCCAGGCCAACCGGCCCCCAGGCCGGGCCGGGGAGCGCCAACCGGGCCGGGCTGCACCCACTGGGCCAAGCCGTGCCCTAATGGGCCAGACCCAGACTCGGTTCGGGTCGACCTGGTTCGGGCCGACCCAGGGGGTCTCGGGTTGGGTCGGTCCGTGCCCAAAACCCCCATTTCGTACTGTTTTCAGTCATTTGCTCATAACAAGGGCTTCAGACCTCCGATCGACGCACCGTCAATTGCGTAGGGATACTTGGATCGAGACGGCCATTTCTGTATATTACACTCAAGGTTTTGGAGAACGTGGGTACGGCCAGGTTGGTTCGATCCCGAATCCAACCGGACCCTCGGAGCGGAAACACTTATAACTTGTGCTCCGGACGTCTGATTGACGTGTCGTCGACTTTGTTGGATTCCTCTTTATGAGACAGAACTTTTAGCATACTTCTCCTGATGTTTGGATGCAGTTGTAGTATGGCCGTGTTGGATTGTACATGAAATCCAACTGGGCCCCTGGAACGGAAAAGCTGATAAATTTCAGACCGGACACCCGTTTGACGAACCGTCAGCGGCGTTGGTGATCACGTTGAGAAGAGGTACCTATGAGTATACCTTATGAGATTTCGGGGTATATTTGAGATTCTTCCGGGTTGGTTCGCACACAATACCAACGGGGCCCCTGGGACGAAAAGGCTAATAACTCACAGACCGGGCATCTGATTGACGCACCGTCTGTAGCATTGAAACCCCTATGACGAGGCGGTCCATTGAGATACTTCTTCTTGGGACTTTGTGATACTTGGAGTATCGACCTGTAGCTCGTGGAGTGGACCCTCCCAGAGACGAGCGTACGGATTATGGAGACCATGTATCCAGCTGATACCGGGCGACTGCATGACCGACTCGACTTGGATTGAGTCGAGTAGCCCAGTGGATGGAGCACTACTGCATTTGGGTGAAGACCCATGGCGGACAGAGCACCTGGTAGCAGGAAGCAGACCTGCGGTACTCGACAGGAGAAGTACCTCTATAGGCTATTAGGGGGGATGCACTACTATGTTTTGGTGGGAGACCCCAGCGGGAAGCACTACTGTGTTTGGGTGGCTGACCCACGGTACTCAATAGGAGGAGTACCTTAGCAGGCTTAGGTTAGTGAGAAGTACCTCGGAGTCGTGACAGGATCACTGTACTCGTCAGAGATGGGGCTCTTCATCAGTTACGGTTTCGATAATGAAAATCAGGGTTTGTGCTGAGTCTATGACATTTGTGTTTGCCTCATGATTGAGATGGGTCACTTGATAACTTAGTTTTATTTATGGGGAAATACCCAAGTAGTGGTTATCCGTTGATTTCATAACCTTTGTGTTTCCTCAAGATTGAGATGGGTTACTTGATAACTTAGGTATAAGTATAGGTTTATACCTAAGTAATGGTTATCTATTGAGATTCTGCTTTTTGGTTATCCTAGTTGGATTTAGATAGACATTGAGAGTCTCGGGGTCCCTACTAAGTATCGTTATACTCACCCCTGCACGGGATATTCCCACACCTCGTTGAGTTTGATGAAGACGACGAACAGCGCTGACGGAGGCCGAGCGTCGAGGACTGGACGGTACCCGGAGGTGGATCTCACGACAGGTCGGTACCCGGAGGAGACAGACGGATGGACGATCAGATGTGGAGTGATGAGGAGGACATCTGTACCTACCCTTCAGGTAGGATCCGTGGTGGACGATCCAGGAGTTGCGTGTCATCTTCCAGCTGCTTGTCTTTTATATTGTACTTTTGTTCAGTTGTAGTTGTACTTTCAGTTGGGTTTGAATTCGGGACCACTTACTTTTCAGCACTTTCTTTTGTACTTAGTGTATTACTTCAGCTTGTACTTTGTGGTGTTTTGTTTACTTTTATAAAGGCAATGTCTTCCTAGTTATCGGGATTTATGCCTTTTGTTCTAGTTGCCAGCCCCTAGCCTATGGAAGGCGGGCTTGGGGTAGTCACGGCATGGGCCCTGAGGACGGGTCGTGACAAATTGGTATCAGATGAGTCAGTTCTACCACAGAACATAGGACTCTGATATTTTGTTTCTGTGAAGAAATATTGTTAAGGGTAATAAGTGTGGTTTTCAGTTCAGGGAGTCCAGTGTTGGTGCGGCGGTCGACGTATCCGTACACCAGGACCCTGACTACTGATTTCTGACTTAGTGCACGAAATCACTGATTGCATGTGTGTTTCAAAAATTTTCTTTATGTTTGCTCAAACCAGGTCAGCTCACTAGGTTTAAATCGTTTGACCGTGTCACATCTGTTCAGGATGTCTCCATGCAGACTATTAGTTGGAGTTTTCGAGAGAGTGCTCGACGACAGGTCATCGAGCGATGAGGCTCCGGTTCAGGGCCCTCTTTCTATGTTGGCACCCTCGGGCGGTGTACCAGCAGCAGCACCACCTATTTGGCAGCAGATTCCACTTTCCAAACTATCAAACAGAACACTAGAGCATAATGCACGAGTTCCAGTAGTAAAGGTCTCTGAGGTTATGAGGTGAGGCAGATTCCCAGATAGCAGAGGACTGGCTGGAGGATATTGCTAGAGTTTTCTACCTAGCTGAGAAACCAGTAGAGTGGATGGTGGACGTGGCTACTAGTGTTTTCTAGTGAGTGACCATGAGGATGGTCCACATAGTGATGAGGCTTCTATACGTGGACCGATGCCTGATATAGTGCCTTCGTGTAGTGTGTCAGCTATACATCACTACCTGTTGGTTAGCAGTCACAACTGGTGGTACCAGTAGGTGACACATGTAGGCTTACTGCCTTACACGTGTTCCAACATTAGATACCCTCAGGTTTCGAGGTGAGCCCGACTCACAGGCAGCTGAGGACTGGATTGAGGAGGTGGCTGAGAGTATTCTAGAGCTTATACAGCTTCTCCAGGACGACATGTCGGTAGCTGAGAATTCATCGGGGTGTACCAAACCATTCCTGGTACTTGATGAATGTGATATGATCAGTGCTATTGATCTCGGACCTCTTAGCGTGGTGTGTTAAAGGACATCCGAGCCATCACCTTTTCTCTATTCATTCCTACTTATGATAGGGTTATAGAAAGAACCTTTGTGGTTGAGATTTCATTTGCTGAATGGATGCAGTTAGTGAAGGTTAGCAGTGGGAAAGCTGGAAAATGGCGCCAGTCTCGGAGACTTGGGTGTGTCAAATATTTCATGTAGAGGAAGTAAAAAAGGACTGATGAATTTTCAAGGTGGCAGACATGGAAGAAGAGCTATGAGTGCAGCATGGGGTGGTGAACATTTTGACATGTTACAACCACCCGCCCTTGTAATCCCCACTAGGATCAGGGAGCTGGAGGGCGTGGGAAAGAGTAGCTGCATGCGTTCAAGGAGTGCGACTGAAAGTCTCTAAGGATGATTTGAAGTACGAACTGTGTCTTCTAGTAGCTGCCATAACAACAAGGCATTAATACAAATCATTCCTTCCTTCCACGAATCATGTCCCAAGCCTGGAGTTTCTGGTAAGCCGTAGACTTGACCCTCACGTCTTGAGATACCTTTGAGAGGAGACTCGATAATCACACTTATGCCGACAGTGTGATCTGACCCACGAGGTGAGAGTTTTGGTTGGAATATCTTGGCGGCGGCGTCGAGGCCTTATGATGTTGGTCTGAGTATGGATTGGATCCACAATTCATACACAGATTGACTGTATTAGGCAAAAAGGTTGTGGTTTATCTACAACGTTGGGATGGGGTTTTCCTGGGTCGGCGAAAAGGAAAACCCAGGAAGAACAGGATGGAATCATGCATAAGGGGGTGCATTCGATCACTCAGGAGATGTCCAAACATACCTTGTGCCAGAATTCTCCAGAGTTGCGGCCCCACTTCCAGCAGAGCTGACAGGATGCCACTAGAGTTCTAGGATGACAACCACTTCCTTATACGGGTCACACCTTGACGAGGTTTACAGACCTTTCTTGGTCCTCATCAGGGTAGGCGAGGTGGTTTACCGCTTGACCTTTCCACCTCAGTTGCACCGGGTGCATAACATCATCCACGTACCTCAGCTAAAGAGATACGTGCATGATCATTCACACATCATCACTCTCAGGGATTTGGACATCGATGACTGGACGACTTCCACAGTTATCCAGTAGGGGTTGAGGATCAACAGGAGTGGGTCCTACAGGGATGGTCGATTCCTCTTGTTCGCTTTCGCTGGTAGCACGAGAACCTGTAGGTGAGCACATGGGAGCGGAAGGTTCAGATGCATACTCAGTACCACTTTTGTTTCCCTAGTTTCTGTTATAGCTTTACAGGGACATAAATCCTTGAGGTGGGAGTAATGTAAAGACCAGGAAATTTCAAGGAAATTTTTTTCTTAATTTCTTTGGAATTTTTTGAGTGCACGGTTTCTGACGGCACCTGATTCAGAGGCCCAGTATGCCCGAAATCAATTTCTAAAGTTTTAGCTTGGGTAAGTTCAGTGAACGAACATGTGAGATCTTATATCTTTTGAACCGGTGCTCGGAATTGAAATCTGAGGGCACCGATGAACTCGCAGCACCGATATTTTCTTAATAGGACATTTACCGTAGGTGCGTTTGTTCGGAAGAAGAGCTTAAATTTTGGGGTTAAAGGAAGTAATAAATAAAATTTTGTACAATTTTATTTTTGATATTCAAGGAAGTTATATTCTTCCATGGGAAGTTGTTGGTTAGGTCCACAACCACCCAACTTCCCATGTGTGAATATGTGGGAGGTGGGGCCCACACCAACCAAACCTCCCATGGGAGAGTTTAGTGTGGTGGGGCCCACACGAGACCATAACCCCTTGAATTTCTTATAACCCCATTAAACTCCCGTGGTTTTAAATTTTACTTTTCACATCCTCCTCTCTTTAATAAATTCTTTCTAGCTCACCTCTTGAATTAATTGAAAACCTCCTCTTAATTTGTGTTACTTCTCCCCTTCACTCTCTCCCTCTTAATTCTTTTAAGCCAACACACACCTTAAGTAATGTATTGAGTCTCCTCAATTAATTAATTAACTGTTTGAGTTTTTAATTTCAAATGGAATGTGTTAATAAAATAATTGGTGAGCCATTATTTTATTTTAGGACACACTTTGTGTTGGAGAATATGGAGAGAGTTCTTGTGAGAAGAAGGAGAAGAAGAGAATTCCTCTTCGTTGAATAACGGTGCCTTCTCAATGAAGAACGTTGCTTCATAGAAAAGAACTCCGACTCCACAAAGATGGGTGACGTACCCCTTTCATCCTTCTCTATGACAAGAGAGGAGGCATCACATCTTTGGGTAAACTTTGGCGACATCGGTCCTTCCAAGAACTTCGACGAAGAACGCTTCCCGGATCTCCATCAAAGGAGGAGACACCGCCGTGGGAAAACCGCAAAGGATGACGTCACCTTCCGACATCAATGAACGATGCTACCACTCCGCAGATCCATCGAAGAATCACATCACAATGTAGGGAATTAATTTGTGAATGTCAACGAACCCATGTTTATTTCCTTCTAAAACAAAGAATGCAGATCAACTAAATATTAAGTTGATCCGAGAAAGAATATGTTTGCGGGTTGGGAATTCTTGATTGCGGGGAAAACCGTAGGGGTTTGGATTTGTTTTCGTGATTATTATTTGCCGTCCAACGTTAATTCCTTTAGTTGCTTGGTATCAGATTAACGGGAGGAGGTCGGACCGCACACGAACTTGGCCGACTCTCCTCCCACATCGATGTTGTGTTTATCGTGGCATGAACAAAGGCGCGTTGTGCAACGACACCACATAGAAACAAGAAGAATTTGGCGAAGAAGCGTGGCGCCGTCGCGCCGCGCTGTTGAGGCCGAAAGAAATCGTGGCCGGAGTCGGGGCCGCAGAGGCGACTCGAAGACTCCGCAGATTGTTTTATTGACGTGCGGATTGACAGGCAATGACGGAACGGGCCACAGAGGCGATTTGAAGACTTCTCAGTGAAGAGCAGGTCCCGGGTGGACCGCTGGCGAAGACGGCAGGCAAACAAACCACCAGAGCGCGTCCGGTTGTCCGCGGAAGACCCTACCGGTGCGCCGCCAGAAGGGACCGCCGCAGCTGAAGACGCGGTGGTAGGCGATCGGTCCGGCGGCCGCGCGGGACCCAGGGGAGACGCAGCGCCCAGCGCCGCATCCACTGGTAGAAAGGAGCGACCCCCCCCCCCCCACATGGGGCTGCAGTTCTAATCAAGGGGGGCATCCCCCCCCCCCTTTCGGCTCATGCTCGGCACTGGCTGAGCCGGCTATGTGGGTCACATGTGCGCGCCAGGCCAACCGGCCCCCAGGCCGGGCCGGGCCGCGCCGACTAGGCCGGTCTGCACCCACCGGGTCAAGCCGCGCCCTAATGGGCCAGACCCGGACTCGGTTTGGGTCGAACCGGTTCGGGCCGATCCAGCGGGTCTCGGGCCGGGTCGGTCCTGTCCCAAAACCCCCATTTCGGACTATTTTCAGTCATTTGCTCATAACATGGGCTTTGGACCTCCGATCGATGCACCGTCAGTTGGGTTGGGATCCTTGGATGGAGACGGTCGTTTCGGTATATTACACTCAAGGTTTTGGAAATCTTGGAGTACGACCGGGTTGGTTCGAACCCGAAACCAACCGGGCCCTCGGAGCGGAAACACTTATAACTTGAGCTCTGGACGTCCGATTGACGTGTCATTGACTTTGTTGGATTCATCATGATGAGATGGAACTTTTAGCATACTTAGCCTGAGGTTTGGATGCAGTTGGAGTATGGACAGGTTGGATTGCACCCGAAATCCAACCAGGCCCCTGGAACGGAAAAGCTGATAACTTTCAGACCGGACGTCCGTTTGACGAACCGTTAGCGGTGTTGGTGATCATGTTGAGAAGCAGCCCCTATGAGTATACCCTATGAGATTTCAGGGTACAGTTGAGATATGGACGGGTTGGTTCACACACAAAACCAACCGGGCCCCTAAGACGAAAAGGCTAATAACTCACAGACAAGGTGTCCGATTGATGCATCGTCTGTTGCATTGAGACCCCTATGACGAGGCGGTTCTTTGAGATATTTCTTCATGGGACTTTGTGATACATGGATTATCGACCTGTTGCTCGTGGAGCGGACCCTCCCAGAGACGAGCGTATGGAGTATGGAGACCATGTAGCCAGCTGAGACCTGGCGACTACTTGACCGACTTGACTTAGAGTGAGTCGACTAGCCCAGTGGACAGAGCACTACTGTGTTTGGGTACAGACCCACGGTGGACGGAGCACCTGGTAGCAGGCAGCAGACCCGCGGTACTCTATAGGAGAAGTACCTCTGCAGACAATTTGTGGGGATTCACAACTATGTTTGGGTGGCAGACCCCGGCAGGAAGCACTACTGTGTTTGGGTGTCTGACCTTCGGTACTCGATAGGAGGAGTACCTTAGCAGCCTTAGGTTAGTGAGCAGTACCTCAGAGTCATGACAGGATCACTGTACTCGTCAGAGACGGGGCTCTTCAGCAGTTATGGTTTCGATAATGAAAATCATGGTTTGAGCTGAGTCTATGACCTTTGTGTTTACCTCATGATTGAGATGGGTCATTTGATAACATAGGTTTATGTATGGGAATATACCTAATTAGTGGTTATCAGTTGATTTCATATCCTTTGTGTTTTCATGATTGAGATGGGTTACTTGATAACTCAGGTATAAGTATGGGCTTATACCTAAGTAAGGGTTATCTATTGAGATTCTTCTTTGTGGTTATCCTTATTGTATTTGGAGAGACCTTGAGGGTCTCGGGGTCCCTACTATGTATCGTTATACTCACCCCTACATGGGCTATGCCCACACCTCATTGTGTTTGATGCAGACGACGGATAGTGCTGATGGAGGCCGAGCGTCAAGGACTGGACGGTACCCAGAGGTGGATCTCATGACAAGTCGGTACTAGGAGGTGACAGACGGACGGACAATCGGACGTGGAGTGATGAGGAGGACATCTGTACCTACCCTTCAGGTAGGATTCGTGGTGGACGATCCAGGAGCTGCGTGTCATCTTCAAACTGCTTGTCATTTCTGCTGTACTTTCATTCAGTTGTAGTTGTACTTTCAATTGGGTTTGTATTCTGACCCATTTACTTTTCAGCACTTTCTTTTGTACTTAGTGTATTATTTCCTCTTTTACTTTGTGGTGTTTTATTTATTTTTATAAAGGAAATGTCTTCCCAGTTATCGGGATTTACGCCTTTGGTGCTAGTCGCCAGCCCCTGGCCTATGGAAAGCGGGCTTGGGGTAGTCACAACACGGGCCCCAAGGACGGGTCGTGACAAATTGGTATCAGAGGAGTCGGTTCTACCGCAGAACATAGGACTCTGATATTTTATTTCTGTGAAGCAATAGTGTTAATGGTACTAAGTGTGGTTTTCATTTCAGGGAGTCTAGTGTTGGTGTGGCGGCCGACGTATCCATACACCAGGACCCTGACTACTGATTGTTGAATTAGTGCACGAAACACTGATTGCGTGTGTGTTTCAAATTTTTTCTTTAAGTCAACTCAAACCAGGTCAGCTCACCAGGTTTGAATCGTTTGACCGTGTCGCATCTGTTCAGGATGTCTCCACGTAGACAGTCAGTTGGAGTTTCCGTGAGAGTACTCGATGACGGCTCACCGAGCGATGAGGCTCCGGTGCAGCGCCCTCTTTCTATGTTGGTACCCTCGGACGGTGTAGCAGCACCACCACCATCTATTGAGCAGCAGATGCCACTTTCCATACTAGCAAACGGACCACCAGAGCGCGATACACGAGTTCTAGCAGTAGAGGCCTCCGAGGTTACGAGGCGAGGTAGATTCCGAGACAGTAGAGGATTGGCTGGAGGTGATTTCTAGAGTTTTCTACCTAGTTGAGACACTAGTAGAGTGGATGGTGGACTTGGCTACTACTGTTTTCTAGTGGGTGACCATGATGATGGTCCGCATAGTGATGAGGCTTCGATACGTGGACCGATACCTGAGATAGTGCCTTCGGGTAGTGTGTCAGCTATACATCACTACATGTTGGTCAGCAGTTACAATCGGCGGTACCGGTAGGTGACACATGTAGGCTTACAGCCTTACACGTGTTCCAACATCACATACCCTCAAGTTCCGAGGTGAGCCTGACTCACAGGCAGCTGAGGACTGGCTTAAGGAGGTGGATGAGAGTTTTTAGAGCTTATACTACTTCGGCAGGACGACATGTCGGTAGCTGAGAATTCATCAGGGCGTACCAAACCATTCCTGGTACTTGATGAATGCGATTCGATCAGTGCTATAGAGCTCGGACCATTGAGCATTGTGTGTTTAAGGACATCTAAGCCAGCACCATTTCTCTATGCATTCCTACTTATGCTAGGGTGCTATAAAGAACCTTTGTAGTTTAGAATTCTTTTGTTGAATGGATGCAGTCAGTGATGGTTAGTAGTGGGAAAGCTGGAAACTAACACCAGTCTTGGAGACGTGGGCGTGTAAAATGTTTCATGTAGAGGAAGTAAAAAGGATAGATGAATCTGGAAGGCGGTAGACATGGAAGCAGAGTTATGAGAGCAGCATGGTGGGATGAACATTTTGACATGTTGCAACCACCCGCCCTTGTAATACCCACTAGGCTCTAGGATCTGAAGGGCGGGGGAAAGAGTAGCTGCATGCGGTCATGGAGTGCAACTGAAAGGCTCTAAGGATTATTCGAAGTACAGAATGTGTATTCTACTAGCTACCGTAACAACAAGACATTGATACGAATCATTCCTTCCTTCCACGAATCATGTCCCAGACCTGGAGTTTTCGGTAAGCCGTAGACATGACCCTCACGTCTGGATATACATTTGGGAGGAGACTCAATAATCACACTTACGCTGACAGTGTGATCTGACCCATGAGGTGAGAGTTTCGGTTGGAATCTCTTGGTGGCAGCGTCGAGGCCTTTCGATGTTGGTCTGAGTATGTATTGGATCCACATTTCATACACAGATTCATTGTATTAGGCAAAAATGATGTGGTTTATCTACACCGTTTGGATGGGATTTTCCTTGGTCGATGAAAAGGAAAACCCAGGCAGCACAGGATGGAATCATTCATAAGAGGGTGCATTCGATCACTCAAGAGATGGCCAAACATACCTTTGTGCGATAATTCTCCAGAGTTGCAGCACCACTTCCAGCAGAGTTGACAGGAGGCCTCTAGAGTTCGTGGATGACAACCACGTCCTTATACGGGTCTCACCTCGACGAGGTTTACAAACCTTTCTAGGTCCTCAGCAGGGTAGGTGAGGGGGTTTACCACTTGACCTTTCCACCTCAGTTGCACCAGGTGCTTAATATCATCCACGTACCTCAGCTGAAGAGATACATGCATGATCTTTCACACATCATCGCTCTCAGGTATTTGGACATCGATGACTGGATGACTTCCACAATTATCCAGTAGGGGTTGAGGATCAACAAGAGTGGGTCCTACGGGGATGGTCGATTCCTCTTGTGTGTTGTCACTGGTAGCACGGGAACTACTAGGTGAGCACATGGGAGTGGAAGGCTCAGATGCGTGCTCAATACCACTTTTGTTTCCCTAGTTTGTGTTATAGCTATACGGGGACATAAAGCCCTGAGGTGGGAGTAATGTATAGACCCGGAAATTTCAAGAATTTTTTTTCTTAATTTCTCTGGAATTTTTTGAGTGCGTAGTTTCTAACGGCACCTGATTATGAGGACCGGTGTGCCCGAAATCAATTTCCGAAGTTTTAGCTTGGGTACGTTCAGTGAACGAACGAGCGGGATCTTCTATCTTTTGAACAGGTGCTCGGAATTGAAATCCGAGGGCAACGATGAACTCGCAGCGCCAGTATTTTCTTAATAGGACATTTACTGTAGGTGTGTTTTTTCGGGGGAAGAACTTAAATTTTGGGGTTAAAGGAAGTAATAAATAAAATTGTGTACAATTTTATTTTTGATCTTCATGGAAGTTGAATTCTTCCATGGGAAGTTGTTGGTGGGGTCCACAACCACCCAACATCCCATGTGTGAATATGTGGGAGGTGGGGCCCACACCCACCTGAGCTCCCATGGGAGAGTTTAGTGTGGTGGGGCCCACACGAGACCATAACCCCTTGAATTTATTATAACCCCCTTAAACTCCCGTGGTTTTAAATGTGACTTTTCACATCCTCCTCTCTTTAATAAATTCTTGCTAGCTCACCTCTTGAATTAATTGGAAACCTCACCATAATTTGTGTAACTTCTCCCCTTCACTCTCTCCCTCTTAATTCTTTTAAGCCAACACACACCTTAATTAATGTGTTGAGTCTCCTCAATTAATTAATTAAGTGTTTGAGTTTTGAATTTCAAATGGAATGTTTTAATAAAATAATTGGTGAGACATTATTTTATTTTGGGACACACTTTTTGTTGGAGAATTTGGAGAGAGTTCTTGTGAGAAGAAAGAGAAGAAGATAATTCCTCTTCGTTGAAGAATGAAGTCTTCTCAATGAACAACAACGCTTCATAGCAAAGAATGTCGACTCCACAAAGAGCGGCGACGTACCTCGTTCTTCCATCTCTGCGACAAGAGGGGAGGAGTCACATCTTTGGTTACACTTTGGCGACGTCGGACCTTCCAAGACCTTCGATGAAGAACGCTTCCCGGATCTCCATTAAAGGAGGAGACACCACCGTGGGAAAACCGCAAACGACGACATCACCTTCCGACATCAATGAATGACGCTACCTCTCCGCAGATCCATCGAGGAATCACATGACAAGGAAGGGAAGTAATTTGTGAATGTTAATGAACCCATGTTTATTTACTTCTAAAACAAATAGCGTGGATCAAATAAATATTAAGTTGATCCACGAATGAATATATTTCCGGGTTGGAAATTCTTTATTGAAGGGAAAACTGTAGGGGTTTGGATTTGTGTTTGTGATTATTCTTTTCCGTCCAACATCAATTCCTTTAGCCGCTTGGTATCGGATTAACAGGAGGAGGTTGGACCGCACGAACATGGTCGACTCTCCTCCCCCTTCGATGTTGTGTTTGTCGCAACATGAACAAAGGCGCGCGGTGAAACGACACTGGACGGAAACAAGAAGAATGTGGTGAAGAAGCGCGGCGCCGTCTCACCGCGCCGTTGAGGCCGAACGAAACTGTGGCCGGAGTCGGGACCGCATAAGCGACTCGAAGACTCCGAAGATTGTTTTATTAACATGCGGATTGATGGGCGATGATGGAATGGGCCGCAGACGTGATTTGAAGACTTCACAGTGAAGAGCAGGTCTCAGGTGGACCGCTGGCGAAGACGGCAGGCAAAACAGACCAGAGAAGCACGTCCGGTGGTCTGCGGAAGATTCTGTCGGCGCGCCACACCGGCACGGCGGCACCGGCAGCCAGAGGTGGCAGTCGGCACTGGTCGGCTGCCAGAAGGCGGGGGGCCCAGGCGCGCCTCTAAGAGGGAGCGCTGCGGCTGAAGTCGCGGCGGCAGGCGACCGGTCCCATGGCCGCGCGGGACCTGGGGGAGACTTGGATCCCAGCGCCGCGTCCCCTAGAAGAAAGGAGTGGCCCGCCCACGTGGGGTCGCAGTTCCAATCAAGGGGGGTAACCCCCCCCCCCTTTCCGCTCGAGCTCGGCGCTGGCCGAGCTGGCCACGCGGGCCGTATGCATGCGCCAGGCCAACCGGCCCCCAGGCCGGGCCGGACCGCGCTGACCGGGCCGATCCGTGCCCACTGGGCAGCGCCGCGCCCTAATGGGCCAGACCTAGACTCGGTTTGGGCCGATCAGGGGGTCTCGGGCCGGGTCGGTCCGGGCCCAAAACCCCCATTCCGGACTGTTTTTAGTTATTTTCCCATAACATGGGCTTCGGAACTCTGACCGATGCACCGTTAGTTGCGTTGGGATCCTTGTATTGAGACGGTCATTTTGTTATATTACACTCAAGGATTCGGAGAACTTTTAGTATCGCCGGGTTGGTTCGAACCCGAAACCAACCGGGCCCTCGGAGCGGAAACGCTTATACCTTGAGCTCCGGACGTCCAATTGATGTGTCGTCGACTTTTTTGGATTCCTATTCATGAGAAAGAACTTTTAGCATACTTCACCTGAGGTTTGGACACAGTTGTAGTATGGCCCTGTTGGATTGTACCCGAAATCCTACAGGGCCCCTGGAACGGAAAAGTTGATAACTTCCAGACCGGACGTTCGTTTGACGAACCGTCAGTGGAATTGAGGATCACATTGAGAATAGGTCCCTATGAGTATACCCTATGAGAGTTCAGGGTAAAGTTGACATACGACCGGGTTGGTTCAAACATAAAACCAACTGGGCCCCCAGGACGAAAAGGTTAATAACTCACAGACCAGGCATCCGATTGACGCGCCGTCTGTTGCGTTGAGACCCCTATGACGAGGATGTCCTTTGAGATAATTCTTCATGGGACATTGTGATACTTGGAGTATCGACCTGTAGCTTGTGGAGCAGACCCTCCTGGAGACGAGGGTACAAAGTATGGAGACCGTGTAGCCAGCTGAGACCTGACGAATTCTTGACCGAATCGACTTGGAGTGAGTCAACTAGCCTAGTGGATGGAGCACTACTGTGTTTGGGTGCAGAACCACGGCGGACGGAGCGCCTGGTAGCAGGTAGTAGACCCACATTACTTGATCGGAGAAGTACCTCTTCAGGCTCTTAGGGGGGGTGTACTACTATGTTTGGGTGGAAGACCCCGGAGGGAAGCACTACTGTGTTTGGGTGGCTGACCCGCGGTACTCGACAGGAGGAGTACCTCCGTAGTCTTAGGTTAGTAAGCAGTACCTCGGAGTCGTGATAGGATCACTGTACTCATCAGAGACGGGGCTCTTCAGCAGTTATGGTTTCCATAATGAAAATCCTGGTTTGAGCTGAGTCTATGACCTTTGTGTTTACCTCATTATTGAGATGGGACACTTCATAACTTAGGTTTATGTATGGGCATATACCTAAGTAGTGGTTATCCGTTGATTTCATAACCTTTGTATTTCTTCATGATTGAGATGGGTTACTTGATAACTTAGGAATAAGTATGGGCTTATACCTAATTAAGGGTTATCTATTGAGATTCTACATTTGTGGTTATCCTTGTTGGATTTAGAGAGTCCTTGAGGGTCTCGGTATAAGGCCCCAGCCTTAAACCTTAATTAAAATTGAATTAAATGAATAATTCACATTGAGGATCTTTTCAGGTTTAGAGTTTTAGAGAATTAGATCATAAATCATGAATTACATTCCACATTTAAACTAAGTGGTTACATAAAAGATAGTATTCGTTTTTTCCCATCAACGGAAACATATTTAAAATAAAACATGGATTCTTTCTTGACACTTCCTTGACACTATCATCATAACATGCACCTTTCCCTTGACCTGTGAAAAACATTTCAAAAACTTCGGATGAGCATAAAAAGCTGAGTAAGGGATATAAAAGTATGAAAAGAAAACATTAGTCCATATATAAAATCAAACTTTACTCATAAAACATTAGAATTTTAACATACCTCATCAAATCATGAATAAATCATAGAAATCATAAGACATAAAGGTAACTTGAGGCATTCATAACATTCTTACGTAGGGAGTAACCCTCTTGGTTACGTTTGGAATACCCATCATAGTATATTCCCTAAATCGCTTCGGAGAAACCTTAACGTTTAACCCCTTTGCGTTACCCAATGCTTTGGAGAGCTATATCAGGCTCACCCGCCCTTAGTTTATCATGAAACCACCCGTCTTAATAACAACTCCCAACAACCATAACATAATCATATCACATAAAACATGTATAAAGGAAACATAACATTTCCAATTTTCAATCACAAGATATCAATAAAACACATTGATATAAAAAAATTATGAAAACCATTCTCAATACCAAAATAAAAGAATAGTAAAACATGGTTTTTATTTTTCATTCAAAAAATTTTATGGCTTGTAGAGGAAGCAGAAAATCAAATAATGGTCATGGTGACGGTGAAGTCATTGTCGCCGCATACGTTCGACAAGAAAAACATTCCTTTTTTTCATTTAGAAAAACGCTTCCTATAAAAAGATTCCTTTTGAATAAACGAAAATTCAAAGGGGTTTATACACCATATAATATAAATTTGTGTATAAAACAAAATATGCCTCAATTAAATGAGATTGAGATGATGTCCCTTACAAAGACGGTATCCTTGGATTAAGGATAAATCAATTACATAATTATGTGTGACAAACGAATACACCAAATATAAGTGGACATTAAGTGTAAAACAATCAGAGGACATTCACACATATTCATAGAATGACATATAAAAGGAGTACATGATTATCCCCAAGAATCAAAATTGGGTTAAGAAGTTCCCTTACAAAAATTCGACAGCCTAATAACGTCACTTCAAAATTCAGAAAAAGATTTGATGAGAGATAAAAAGGGTATCTCATCACTTGGACATAAAATTTACATCAATAAGGATATATAAGAACATATCCCAACATAATAGTATGTGAATCAAAATACATAACAAAATAAGTCTTTTAAAAAGAGGTGGGTGAAAGGTTCCCTTACCGACTTGGGTAACTTTCAAAACGTACACCCCTTTGAAGAAGGGTCATACAATGAATATGTAAATACCCATAAATGAAATTATATTTCAAAAAGTGTATAATAATGGGAAGTAAAAACACCACTCAAATGAAATAGTTGCAAATGTAGCATAAATCTCACGGGACTAAAAGTGAGTTGAAAAATCCCTTACGAAAACTCGGCAGCCTAACGGCGCCACATAAAACATCCAAAAATGGATTAATGAGATAAAATATGGTCTCTCATCATATTACAATAAAATTTACATATATATTAATATAAAATAACATCCCCCATAATATCAAATATGAGCTTAAAAGAAGTGACATAAAGGAGAGTACTTAAAAAGAAAGAGAGAGGTTAGATCTCTTATGAAAATTCGACAGCCTAACGGTGCCACTCAAAACTTCCAAATTGGATTGATGAGAGAAAATAGGGTCTCTCATCATATGAACATAAAAATTACAGTAGGAGTAATAGAAAATAACATCCCGATCATAATAAATATGAGATTAAAAGTAATGACATAAAATATTGTACTTAAAAAGAAAGAGAGGGGTAGGATCCCTTACCTCAAGTCCGACATGTCTTGTTCATTTCTTTATATTCCTGAATAATAAACTTTGGTCAATTTATAATTGCTTAAGGACCTCATTTAAATATTATTAATCATTTCATATCAAATATTATAATGTCATAATAATTTTATAATAATGTTAGTTCATATCAAACGTTTTTGCCGATGTTTGGTACATGAGTAAAAAAAATGAACGTGTTTGAAAATGATTTCCCATGTAGTTATAATTAAATCATTTACAGAAAATTATTAATGATTAAAATATCATATATATCTAGTATATATTCATTTTATACTATTCCATAACATTTGGAGATAAAAAATGAAAATCACCGTTCATGGAGACGGTAGGCCGTACGTACGCATGAACGCTACATTCAATTTTTTTGTAATATTAATGGAATTAAAAATAAAATGAGAGAAATATATATTATAATTCCAGAATGATATACATAATTTAGATGTAATATATTACATATATATACATTATATATATGTAATTATAATAGTACATAACATTTGGAGATAAGAAATGAAATGTATCGTTCATAGAGACGGTAAGCCGTACGTACGCATGAACGCTACTTTCATTTATTTTTTTTGTATTCAATGGAATTAAATAATAATGATATAAAGGTATATTATAATTCCAGTAGGATATAATTTGTAATAACATTAAATACATCCTTTATATGTCCCACATATGGCATTAAATAATCAAATCACTTTGAGGGGGCGGTAGTCCGCACTTCCTAAAATGAAGATATCGTGTTTACCCATAATGGAAACCATAAAGGTATGCCATAAATGAAAAATAAAGAATCTTAAAGAAAACATAAACATATTATATATCATATATAAATATAGTGACATCTTAATGGCGACCTTTGAAGGTGTTAAAATAGTATTGAACAATCATCGTTTCGTGAGGTAGTAATTCGCCATCCACAGAAACAGTATGTTCTTTAACAATTAGACGGAGGTGTGTGAAAGTGTAGCTCGAATACTTATTATAAAACCATCCTAGTGTATTTAAGATACTGGTTTTGTTACAAAAAAAAATTAATAAAAAGATTTTAGGGGTTTGGAGAAGAAAAATAAAACAAAAGAACACAAGGCAAGACATTACCTTTAAATCGGGTAACTCTCTTTGATTTGAGATGAAAGGCTTCCTTGGAAAGGATTATGACCAAAGAGAGGCTTAAATGATTAAGAGAGGTATTTGGAGAGATGAAATGGGAAGGTGTTTTCTGAGCCAAAGGCTTGCGATGTGTGTGTAAGGTGGTAGAGGTGGGGGCCTTTTATAAGAGGAGAGGAGGGGCACTCTTGGAAACTTATACAATATTACTTTATTATAAAATTATTTTCGGATTTAAAAGGTCCCAAAAGGATATATTTTGAGGATACGGTGATAATGTTTCGAAATCCACCCATCCAATTGGTTTTTGACAATTGTAAGACTTAGATTTTACCCAATATTCTCATTTTATTTAAATCGTTCATTTATGAGGTAATCACTGCATCATCACGGTGTCATAAATAAATTAATTTATTTAATGTCTAAAAATTATAAAAAAAATATCATGATGTAGGAAATATTTTTATCTTTCCAATTAATATTTATAGTAAAAGATATGACTTATATAACTCCATGTAAAAATTGTTTTAGTAAAACAACACATGTTTGTGACATTTTAATTTTAACTTTAAATAAAAAGGTATTTATGTCATTTTCCAACCAAAGTGGCTCCATGGGGTCCCCAAGTTTACCCATGGATTGTCTGGGTCGACCATGACTCATACAATTGGGGTATGACATGTGTCTAGGTCATTTCATATTATTAAAAAATTATTTTTACCTTAAACTACACTAATTACCTCTAATCGCGATTAAAACTTAAAAGTTACTATTCACCAAAAAAATTATTTTAATCCCATTGAACCACATTTTACTTATTAATGATAACCATGTATGTTGGATTTTTTAAATTCAAAACACAGAGGTGGTAAAATTTCATTTAAACGAAAAATCAGTTTTTTTATGTACCACTTAGTGGTTTCACTATTCATCAAAAATTGATGTTTTCCAGAAAAATACCAAAAAATCACCCTAATCTATATTTGATATTCCGAATTCAAAAATGATGTCTATTTTAAAAAATTCAAAACATATAAGTTACATTAATTAATTTAATAATTAATTCCCGCTGTCAAAGCAAATAGCGTGTTTTTCTGAAACAATAAGTATCAAAAGATTGACACTAGTTTAAGTCCAATTTCAAGATGAAATTAATTCCAACGACCACTAATTGATTAAATGGTAAAAATATATACTAATTTCACTTTAAAACCAATTCAAAAGATAACCTAATCATATAAATAAATTATATTAAAAAGATTTTTTGAATTAAAATACAACATTTTTCACTATTCATTAAAAATGAACTTTATCGGAAAAATACCAAAAATTTACACAATGTAAATTTTGATGTCCGGATTCTAAAGAATAATTTTATTTTGTCAAATATAAAAAATAAAATTGTCAAAAAGTGGATTTAAAATAGGATCTCCATCAAAAGGCGGTTAATTGACCTTTTAAAGAATATTAGAATGTTTACGCTTAAAATTGGATTCATTTCCATTTTTAATCCTCTAACATTTATTGTAAAAAGTAAAAATATTTGACAAACATATATAATCATTTTTTAGTTAGTTCTGTTCATTCCCTCCATTACAACGGCTAGGCGTTAACTATGATTTAAAATAATATTATTTTATTATTAGAGGGCAATGTAAGATTCCCAAGAAAATCGTTGTTGCTTATTGGGTACGCCATCGAGTATACCGTCCCCTTTAAAGTAATATTAATATTTTATTCACAAATATGGATAAATATGAAAATGTCATATTCTTTATTTACCAGGGGTGTTACACTCGGGGTCCCTACTGAGTATCGTTATACTCACCCCTACACGGGCTATACCCGCACCTCGTTGTGTTTGATGCAGACGACGGACAGCGTTGACGGAGGCCGAGCGTCGAGGACTAGACGGTACCCAGAGGTGGATCTCACGACAAGTAGGTACCCGAAGGAGATAGAAGGACGGATGATCGGATGTGGAGTGCTTAGGAGGACATATGTACCTACCCTTCAGGTAGGATCCGTGGTGGACGATCTAGGAGTTGTGTGTCATCTTCCAACTACTTGTCTTTTCTATTGTACTTTCGTTCAGTTGTAGCTGTACTTTCAGTTGGGATTGTATTCTGGCCCATTTTATTTTCAGCACTTTCTTTTGTACTTAGTGTATTACTTCCGCTTTTACTCTGTGTTGTTTTGTTTACTTTTATAAAGGTAATTCCTTCCCAGTTATCGGGATTTACACCTTTGGTGCTAGTCGCCAGACCCTGGCCTATGGAAGGCGGGCTTGGGGTAGTCACGACATGGGCCCTAAGGACGGGTCGTGACATTCACTATATGATTTTTTTAATAATTAAATATCTATTCATCAGTATAGTTACTATATGACCTTTGGATCTATGGAGTAGGATTAATAAGATGAAAATACAATAGTCACATTTAATGAGTTAGATATTAGTGTTCCCCATTCTAAATCACTTTCAAAACGCACTTCCACAGTTGTCACTGCATCATTTTTTCCTAGTCTTTGAAATTTTTGGTTTATATCATTGTTTATTTTCCTTGGATTATGAAATTGAAATACATAAATCCCAAGTTCATAATATTTAATATATTAAACTATTAGTGGTTCCTCTATAGGAACTATATTCCCTTTCACCATTTCCTTTGAGCTCATTTTGTTTCCTCAAAAATTTGTTTCTTTGTTCAATCATTATATACACATAAAGCATCTCCAAATTCCTTTTTAATACTCCCTTTGTTTCATCTACCAACATTTTTGACATGATCATTTAATGAGTTAGATATTAGTGTTCCCCATTCTATATCATTTTCAAAACGCCCTTCCAGAGTTGTCACTACATAGTTTTTTCCTTGTTTTTGAAATTTTTGGTTCATATCATTGTTGATTTTACTTGGATTGTGGAATTGAACTACATAAATCCCAAGTTCCTAATATTTAATATATTAAACTATTAGTGGTTCCTCCATAGGAACTATATTCCATTTGACCATTTCCTCTGAGCTCATTTTGTATCCTCAATAATTAGTTTCTTTGTTCATTCATTTTATACACATGAAGCATCTTCAAATTCCTTTTTAATAATCCCTTTGTTTCATCTACCAACATTTTTGACATGAAAGAAAATAAAATTTTCCTTCAATGATCATATTAATCATTTTAACATCTTTGAGACTCCATCCTTATCCTCAATGTATTGTTTAAAAACTCAACTATGTCTATATTATTCATTTCAATTCATTATATATGGATAATCATAATAAAAAGGTTTATCTATCCACATCCTTCCATAATTGGTTTCTTATTGATAATATATATTATCTAGGACATTGACCATTTACTAGGTCCTTTCCAACATCACCCATTACAAAAACAAATAGGGTCCATCATGGATGATGAAATATTAAAATCATAATAGAATGATGTAAAATTAAACTTCATGATGTCACACTCTACGAAATCATCTTGTCATGTTAATTTTACTCCCAATTCAAGATATATCACTATTTTGTCAACCACTTTTTTTTGTTTAATAATATTCCTAATACTAAAAAACCAATTTTCCAAATTACCATGAACATTATTACAATATTCTAAACCCAAAAATTCTTGAAATATTATCTCTAAAAATTCTAAAGACCATTATAAAAACTAACAATTAAAATAATATATTTTTAATCTTATGAATCACTATATTTTAATCCATGTAATCTATAGTCATCCATATCATAGGATATATAACCTATGTATGTTAAAACATTATAATGGTTTGTAAGGTGTTTCCAAATCATATGAATAATTATCTGATGTATATCCCAATTGTGTGTTTATCCAAGTGTAATGTATTATGCTAACTCATCATGCATCTATAGAAGATAAAATTGACACCCAATAATCCTTTCTAGGGTGATTACCCCAATGTCAATATGTTCCATTTCTATATCCACATGCTAGAATCCAGAACAAATTATGATTTCTTTGATACCAAAAACTCCATACATTACAAAAAAATTAAAATGTTTTCTTATAATCATCCTCATCCCTTCTATTTTATATAATTTAATCTCATCGTAATTATAAAAAAACATAAAATATCCAATATTTTATCAACAAACAAAAATGGTATTCTAGACTATTTAAATCATGATCAATCTTAAATTATCAACACTAGATAACATTTATAGCTCCAAAGTTATCCTCCACTAATAACATCTAAATATCTAAAGTAATTTAATCCCAACATTAATACCATTTATGAAATCCCAAATATAAAAATCATATAATTTAGTGACATAAATGAAATATAACATTACCTACATTCCAAGAACCTCTTAGGATTATATTATTTTATAATTTGAATAATTGTTAACTAATAAATTCTATGTCCTTATCAACTAATGGACATTTTTCCACTATATAATATACTATTTTATCCCAAAAAATCCTTAAATAGATCCCAAAAAATCAATACACAAGCTATTATTCATGAAATATAACATTTAATACATTTATTTATAACCTACAAATATTGAAATATCAGAAAATATGAGTTCCAATTCTCAATAATTGAAGGAATATACCAAACACTATCACATAATATACATGGAATGAATAATAGGGTAAAAAATAAGTGATAATAAATTACGTCCACATAACTAATCACATGATCCCGAAGAAAATCCATGGTTAATATTATAAATTAACACAAAGGCATAACTAACTGACTTCATGGTGATATATAACATAATGTCAGACTAGCCATGGAATTGTGCTACAGATTTTCATACAATCACAACTTTTACCAACACATAAATCTACTTCCAAGGACATTGTTAATAAATATAAATAATTGGGTACATATACACTAAATGCACATGATAGTTTGTCTCATGAAACCCACACAGGTTGTGAAGGGATATTATGGGACCCACACTTTAATATTTGTGTCTAATGATTTCACCATAAGAATAATTGAATAAAAAATAAAATACATAATGAAAATTTATTAGTAAAAAATAATTATCCATTTTGAAATAACATGTATTTTTATTTTCAATATTTCCTCAATAAATAAATGAAATGGCCTTCCATGTAAAAATCCTTTAATCTAACACAGTTTATAGTAATAGGTATATGTTTAGCAAAATAGATTCGTAAATCAATAAATGGAATTAGGTTATCAGAATATAACCACTTAAATATGGTGTATGGTTAAATAATCCATATCTTAATGCCCCCTTAAAAACCTCATACATAATAATGGATAATTAGTCAATAGTTATTTGTATCGTAATGGTAGTTATATATATTATCAATATTTCCCAATTCAATGGAATAATTTGGATAACTAAGTTAATATTGTGAAATAATTATATTGAAATAACAATGTAAAGTGCCCCTATCAAATTAATGTTAATGGTATAGTATGGGGGAGTATTTGAGTGGTGTAATTATTTTGAAATGAATTTATCTCCCATAAAAAGGATTCAGTGGGTATTATATATAGATACATATAAAAGGAAGTGGAAATACTATTTTATAAAATATGACGGTAATATTTTCAACTCAGAAAAAAGTGAGTATAATAATATTCATTATATCTAAAAGATATGAATCTATGTTATGAAAAACCTTTAAAAACAACATATTATTGAGGAAGAATACTTTTAAATGGATTTTATATGATTAAAATGTAAATAAATAGAAAATGTGAAATAAATCAAAATATACTCATATGTTATAATATACCTAACTTATATAGATATTGTGAAAAAAATCATCACCTAATGGATGAAAATTATGTTAACAAAAATCCTTATCTATTGTGTAACAATTGAATTAAATGGTGAATTATGAATAGTAATACATTTGGATTTATATATATCGTGAATTAAATTAAAAATATATGAAAATAATTTTATGTAATGAAAATTAAAATAATACTATATACAAGGAGAAATGGTGCACAAAATATAAACTATATCAAATAGTCATAATTGAGTTCATCAAATCCTTAACTTTATTCTGTATTAGGTGAACATTATATTACATAATGAATAAATAATAACTATCTTAATAAGAAATTTCATAACCTTGTAGATAATTTTTTTTAATTCTATATACTCATTTTTTATGTGTATATTAGTTAGTTATTATCTATTTTCATTATTGGGTGTGAGTAATTATGATCTTCTTAAACTAGTTTTATAATTGATGAGTTGTTCTTACTTATTTTGAAAAAAATATTAATTATAAGATCATAAATGTTTATGTAATTTTTAATTTATAATTATTTATAATATTATAATTTCGTTCAATGGGAGTCTTTGATTTATTCCATTAAGATGAAATCAATTATGATCATGCTTCAGTGATTTTTAACTAACATGTGATGCTATCATAATTAACGAGTTTAATATTAATGCTACCATTATTGAGAAAATAGAAAATATTTTACTTATTTATATAAAATATTATCATTAATTATGTTATTATTATAAATAAATATATTATTTAATAAAATTGTTTATGTTGGTGGTTAGATGGCCCAAAACATGAACATGCCATGATTAATTGAAGAGAACGGTTATGAATGTTGTTTCTTGTTGAATAATTTCATTATTAAATAATTACACTGATATAATTTATATATTTTTATGTCGGTAAATAATTTTTGAAGTGAGTAAAATAAAAAATAAAGAAACTCAATGGAAATTTGATATATTACATCATGGATTTTTTTGTACACACGTATATAGAGTAATCATTTTTATTTCTCAAAGAATAAGAAAAAATTATGGTGGGTAATATTTGGTCAATTTATATTATTAATTTTATTATATATGTCACATTTATTCATCAATACAATCTCTATAACCAACTAATTTATGTTCTGTGAAAAACAAAAGATGTCTATTTATAGTGGATGTACTCATCCCAAATGTACAAAATTTTAATTTTAATTTTTCATAATAGAAAACATGAAAAGTTGTAGAAGGTTATTATAAAATTATAACAAACTAATTATAATATAATTACAAAATTATGAATTTAATATTGGATAAAATATATTTTAAATGTGTTGATATAAAAAAAATACTATGGAAAATATAGTACACCCTTGAGAACATATAGTTCATCTTTTTGGAAAACTTGGAAAGGAAATACATAGGCCTAACATTTTTTTCTAAAAGATAAAATAAGTGATAAATTAAAATAGGGAAATGAAAAATGGCATATCATCAAAGGGATATTAAATTTTTTTATTTCACATTAATGGGTGGTGAGATGGCCTATATATTATTTTTGATAATTAAATTATTGTAATTATTTCATCATAAGATAATGAGAACACAGGTTTCACTTCTCAATACGAGTAAAAAACCATTAATAATGGAGTATAGATAAAATTTTTTGGATAAAAATTTCAAAAAAAAACTAGAATCATTTTCTGAACATGTTAATCCTATTACCTAACTGGTTTAAAAATTTAATAGTTTTGGATTTTACCGTAGATACTAGTTTTTTCATTATTATTTCACTATTATGCATCATAAATAATTTAGTAATTATTATATAACATTGGAATTATAATAAAAAATCATATATCAATTTTACAAGTTAATATTTTTTTGTTGATAAAAAATTAATCTTAGAAAAAAAATGTATTGAGAGAAATTTTATTAAAATACTGTCTTATAAGTTCTAAAATATCCATCATAGGAATGTAAACTAAAATAAAAATTTCTAGTTTCACAGTTTTTATAACAAATTATTTTTTCTATATATGGGATTCATAAGTTTTCATGTAATTTATATTGAGTGATAAATTCCTAAAATTAATCATACATGTATAAATCAATATTTGTTCACTATTCAGATAAAAATAAATTATTTCAGAAAAATGTAAAAAATTAATCCTAAACTAATTTTAAAATTATAAATGAAATACTAAAGTAAAATTTTTTTGATCCAAATTTGAATGATTAGTAATTTTTTTCAAATAAAAGCTTAAATATTTAATGAAAATTTATTTCATAATAAAATAATATTTTATGATATAAACTATTTTTTTCTTATATACAATAAATATTTTATAAAATTGCAAGTAATTTCTATTATTTTTATAAACAATATATTTTATTCATAATGTGTTCCATGTTTTAAAATTGTTTGAAAAAAGACACATTTAGAATTTTTTTAATTTAAAGCATAAATTATTCTTATTTGTTATTTAGATATAATAATTTAATTCTATTAAATCCTTAATTTTAATAATGTACACTTATAATTTATTTATATATTTCATATTTCTTTAATCTCTTTTTTTACCCTCCAATTTTATGGTTACATTTTAACAGCTTTATATTTTTCCATGTTTTATTGTTGTTCATTTTTCATCTGAACCCCGATATCGAAAACATTTGTTATCAAAGGAAAATATAATTTATAATCATGTGTATTTATAATAATTTTCTATTTAATGTTAATTAATGGGGGTATATCCCCATGGAAAGATAATTCTTTTCAGTTAGCACCGAAATAAAAGGCTAGTATTTTAGAAAATAATGATTATTAAATTACACTATCTATTTATTTAAATGAGTTTCACAAAAATCCCCTTATTTATTGGTTAAATGAATATATGGTCTTAATTTCAATTGTAATGTTATAATTTCTAACAATTTTATATAATGTTATAATGATGTACAAAATGAGTTTAATAGGTGGATGTCTTTAGAACGGCCAAATAGGTTTTCACTCTTATGAATGCTCTTAATATCAAATGCTAACATCATTGTTTTTTAGGTCTAAAATATAAAAAATACAGTTCATATATAATGGATTGAGGACATAGTTTTACTATAATGGTAGATTAATTTTTTAGAAATTGAATATTTTTCTTTGTTGTTTCATTAGATGATTATCGTAGTGTCTTCACCAAACCATTAAATAAGTTTCTCACTGCATTATGTATTATGATTAGGAAAATTTTACTTTTCAAATTATTTATATAAATTATTTTCATGTTTTTTATCATCTTTTTATGTTACATTGTTGAATTATTATCATTTTTGTTTGTTATTATAGTTCAATGGTGTCAGAAAACATTGATTGGAAATAATATTTCAATAATGAAGTCCACATAACACTGTATTTGAGTATAATATTTTATTATCATAATGAATCTATATGGGTTTTGAAACTCAAATATTTTTTGTAATTATATATTTTATTATATGGGTTTAGGGGATAATGGTATTGGTTTTCATGGAACAATTATATAAAATGTGTTGGATAATGGGGTCCATTTAGAGAGTAATAAGTTAATTTTTCATTCAATATAGGTGAGAATTAATACTGTGTTACCTATAAATCATATTAAAAATAGTGGATCGATAAATACCCTATATGGGTTAAACAAATTGAATTTAAAAAAATAACAATTTTCATTATTTTATTCCTTATTGTATTTTCATAATTTGTGGAAGTTCATTTTTTAAGAAAGAATTTCCATTTATATTTTCATCATGATATATTGTTTAATGAAATGTGGTAGCCTTAATATTGTAATGTGGCTTTTTATAATGGATTTATAACATGTCATAACCAAAAATAATTTATTGGTCATTTAATTTTGTATTGAAAATTTTAAATAATTTATTTTTTCATTTATTAATATAAAATTTAGATCCTACAATTTAAAGATAATGTATCGAATATTTATGCTCTAAAACATTGCTACAGTAGTCTATAAGTGGGTCAAAATTTCAAAAAAACAGTACAACTAAATATTCAATTGGTTTAGTACTAAAAATAAAAATAATCCTGAAATTTGATAAATACTATGCATCATTTTTCATAGATTTCAAGGCTATACATTAATATATTTTTTAATTATTTAATAATAATTTAATCTAAATGAATAATATGTTGTATTTATTATTTATATTTTTTATTTTATAAATTATCTCATTTAATATAATTTTAAATTGAATGTTTTTAGATAATCTAATGCAATCTTCTTTTCAATTTTAATCTAACATTAACCAACATAATAAAAAATGATAAAATTTTGGTATGTTTATTTTATTTATAGATATAATTTATTCTTATTAAATGAAGTTCATTATGGTTGTAGGGGAAGGTCCATTATTAACTTTTTTATTGTTTGGGTACTATTTTACTAACATGAAAATGTTACTTTCGTCTCATTATGAAAGAAAAAAATTGTGGCAATAAATTTTTTAAAAATTAATTTCGTGGAATAATTTTTATAATTTTTATAAGTGTTCACATTAAGATGTTTATTTTTTATTTTTTATGGGTTCCACTAAAAACTATACAACATATAAATATAATATTTTTAATCATGTTTATTGGAATCAATAATATATTCTAAATATATTCCCATATGGAAATTATGAGACTGGGGATTTTTGAAAAATTACATTCTTCCTAGTAGATGTATAATATATATGGTATCCCCTATGTATATAGACTAAGAGTATTTTCCTCTTAAATTGGAATACTATTTTACAATATCCTTAACCAATGTTTTCCAAAGGATTTTTTGTTTTATCCATTTACATGTATGGTCTATCTTTCATAGAATAATATCTATTAAGTTTGTTTATGGATTTTTAGTTATTTAATATCATTTTTCATTTTTTGGGGATATTTATATTGTGGTGTGATACAGATGAATGTGAAATGGGGTGTGATCACTTACGCTTTAGTTTTATCACCTCAAATAAAACATTTTTTTAATCCTGCGTCCCACTCTTCAGGTTCATAACTTCTTCTCTCTCTCTGTGTGTGTAAATTATAAACAATTGTTTCTTTGATGAACCATAATGATTATTCTTTAATGAATTATTTTAGAAATATAAATTTTAAATATTTATGTTCTTAAATTATACTTTATTTTTGTTAATATCATTGATATTCCATTAACAATTATCAGAACTTATGAAATTTAAATATTCTTGAGTGTTTTTTGTTTAAATTTATTCTTTGAAAATATCTCTTCATTTCTTGATTATGGATATTCCCATTGATAAATATTATAATGGTTTTTTTATATTTTTTTTATAAGTTATCTTTGTGAAAAATAATAACAAATGATATTTGGTGCATCAATGACATCGAATTTATATTATTTCCTTATCATTGATTATTAAATTTATACTACTTTTAAATTTATAAATTCTTCAATGAAGGTGAAAATGAATCACTTTTTTGTGGATGGACTTTCCATATTCCAATATTTATATAAATTCTTCTCCTACATCAATCATATTATTACTATAATATATATATATATCTATATGTATATATATATTACAGTGATAAAAGATGGTCGGTGGAAGGGTTCCCCCAAGGAGTTGGTTATATGTTATATAATTAGAACATTGATTAGTTGTGGTTTGAATGTTTTGATTAAAAAATAGGTATTGAGTTTCTTCCTAGAAAATGGTGGGGACAATAGACAACCAATAGAGTTGTAAAATATGTTTAGTGATTCTTTGGTGAGGTGCATAACTAGATCTATGGGTATCATGCTAAAGTATAATCAGTGTTGTTGCTTGGTTCGTTGGATATAGAAATTCTATCACCCTTAATGCGGTTTCATAAGCTATTATTATCAAGAAATATGAACTAAAACCCATGTAGTCCTTTGAGTCACATTTCATATCCTTTTCCTCATGTGGATCAATGATATAAATGTTTTCATAAATATTAAATGGGATATGATCATTTATTATACATTTAATTTCTCCCAAAACCATGTGCTTATGTGTCTACCCAATTACACATTTGTACAAAATGCTAAACACACATGCTATGTATTCTTATCGATATTACATATATCCCATCGATTCATTGTGTATATATTCTCTGATAAATGATATAGTTATAATTAGACCCCAGACATCATGTAGATAGAGCATATTAATTTATATTGATTATATAACATGGAAACCAATGGTGGCCCAAATATAGCTTTTTTATGATCCCCCCATGTCATGTACACCACCAAGAAATTTCATGTCAGTTGATTTCATAATAATTGGATTATAATGTTTTATTCCGAGATACTACAAAGGATTATATTTTATAATCATTTGAGTACATGTATTTCAATAGACATTTTTTAGTATTCTTTATCTTTTTTCACTCGTGTATTATAATCATACATAGAAGTATCACATTCTACCATTTTTTCCACATAAATCATGATGATGAATATTCCTAAATTCAATGGGGTTATATTTTTTCTATTATTCGGTAATCCATATCTTTATAAATATGACTATAAAGAGTGGGAAAGATGGATGGAACTTACATAGGTTCAGTACTAGCCTACCAACCCAATAACACTAGGGAATAGTTGTTATTTATATATAGTAATGTTGGTAACCCCTGGAAAAAAAGATAGGGTTCAACCACATATCTATTATATGATACTATGGCCAATGCATACACAAACTAAAATACATGGAAGTTCCATGTGGTTTTAACCCAATTCATTAATGAGTACTCTTAATCAAGGTGTACAATACTATAAATTGAATCTATACACGGTGACCTATATCAATGATTCACCAATATGGATGATATAGGTTTTATAATGACTTTTGAATTCATTATTTTCCTAATTAAAGAACATTCAGAATAAAAATTAACATTAAATAAATAAATATATATATTATATAATGATCTATATAAATGTGGTTTTATGTTGGTGGTAATGTCAATTAATGATAACTTTATGGTAATGAATTTTAAACATGCTATTATTTTATTCACAGTAACTAGTCCAATGATTTTACAAGACATTTGGTGTTTTTATTACCAATGAACAATATCAATTGTCCTCAAACCCTTGGTATAAACCACATATATCAACAGTTATGCAAAATAATGTTATATCTATTTATTGATAGAATGATAACCAACTGCTCATTAAACCATTAGCATATGATATATTAATGGTTTGAGATCCAATTACCATGATTACAATTTTTATAATAACTATTATTTTTAATTTCAATGGGTCCCCAACAAGTACAAAAGAGGGGTGTCTTTGAAGTATTATAAGCTATGAAGTTATGGGGAAACTATTTTTATAGCTCAATATTTAATTAGTTTTCCACAAATATATGACCTATATGTGGATATTTTTTAAATATTTATACCATTTTTAACACTGGTTAAATATTTATCCAAAACAGTTTTCAGTTATAGTCCACATGATCTTACTTTTTATCTTTTTACAACCTTTTTATGGTTCGGTAATCCTATTAGGTATTTTATACTCACCTTTTCATAGGAAAAATACCCACAAATGTTTTGAACTTATAGAAGATAAAAATATCAACATTCAATTTGGTGTGTTTGGTTTTTGTGGTGTCAGTGCATAGAGTGGATTTTTCTTGAAGAAACCTAGTTTATCACTAAACCAGATATATGAGTGGGCCCATGGAAGGGCCTGATGGGAATTCATGATCCACATAGGCTAGAAACATGTTCATAGTCATAATGAACTACCTTTGGAATTGATTTATTACCCAATAAATAAAATAAAAAATTGTTTCCTTGTATAAATAATGAAAACATATTAATACAAAATCAAAATAGGAAGTCATATAGTGTATGAACAAATAGGTTTCCAACCAAAATATGTAAAACCAAGTTGATGAGGCTAATTGAAACCCATATTTAGGTGATCTTAAGACAAAAAAACCAAAATTATCACCACTAAACTCCCAAACCCTACCAAAATTGACACCCTTTACCAAAATTTAGTGACTTTCCATTACCAACATCAAATAAAATAGGATCTACACACACCAAATGGTATGTGCATGGTGTGAGTCGATAAGAAAAGTAGGATCTCACCAAGTATTTTATAATAAATATTTATAAAACAAAGAAATTATTCTCATTTAAAGAAAAAAAGTATTTAAAAATATATTTAAATAGTTTCCAACAAAACAAGGAACCTATCCTTTTTATAATATATTATAAAAATGTATAAAAACCCTTTTTTATGGAATTTACAAAAGAATTATTTCTCATACCATTTATAAATATCTAATTCAATAGGGGAACCATGAAAACTAGTTTATGGTTAAGTTAGTTCTGGGTTAGCTATGATCAATACACCTAAGTTGTTAAAGGACTAAGTGCACACATATCACCAAAACACAAGCTAAGGATTGACATAACACCTAGAAATTTAAACCACCTATCATGAAAATGTTTAGTTATAGTTATAGATTATATCCAAGCTAGGTAGACACAAACCATCTTAAAATTATTGTTTGAATCTGTCCCCTTCCTATGTACTGTAGTGTCCAATGATACATAGCCCTCATGTGGGTCTTTCAGTTTCAATAATTTCCCACATGGAAAGAAATATATTTTCATGGTTTAAATCATTTCGAGGGTATATCAAACATCTTTAATAAAACATTAAAACATTCAAAATTCACAATAGAGCCCTCATAGAAATATATTTCCAATTTCAATAAAAAATAGTAAATTTTTTTATGAAAAATAATACCATCTATAATATTTCATGAATCATCAATCATTCCATTATTCAATTTAGAAAAACAAATTTAGAAAAACAAATTTAGAATGATAATGAATGTATTATTTGTTGAAAAACTGTTTTCTAATATTACCCACCTCAAACATAAAAATTTTTAATTGATGACTGGGACACACACGTTAAGATTATATAGGATCCTTAAAAGAAAAGTATAACCTTTGACCAAGAAAACCATATCAATAAATGTAGATTCAACAATATATAGATCAATGTAGATGAGGGGATCCACATAACAAAATAATTCCGGATGAAGCTCACTAAAACTAGTAAATATCTAGTCACTTCCTTCCTTCCTCACAAAATATATAAAATATGTCATTTTAGAACATGAAACAAGCCATGTATCCATGAAAAAAATCCTATATCTATGGTTTGATTCTACTAAAATATTGAAGATCATGAAAAATGAAAATGAACAACTAATGATGGACTATTACATCAAGTTCTCTAGATATAACATCATAAGATATATGATAATTTTCAATCGTAAGGCATATCACAATCAAATTATCAAATTTTAAACCCTACATTTAATATCATAGGATAGAGGAGGAGGAATGAGATATAATAGTGGCATATCGGGTTCAAAAAGTGAATTTTCAATAAATTAAATAACATTGTAATGATTTTATATATAGTTTCACAATCCTTGTTCCAACCATGCACCTATTAATATCCACCAAGAGATGTTGCATGGTTTGATAACTCATTTGGATGAATTTTACACAAACAATGTAAACCACTACTATGCCCAAAGCACTACAAGTCGCATTTTTTCATTGAATTCTGCACAATTTAGCCTAACTATGATCCTACAACGCACATGCCCATGAAAATATAAAAATTTGAAAAAAAATCCATAAAACCAGATAATTGTTAAAAAAAGATCTTAAAAATTTAATATAACTACCTAAAAGCAACATTTTTATGTGATAATTTTGTTTTTTTATGTTCTAGATGAATTTGTGTTATAATTTATGTGACATAGAGAATAATATTTTACATTTTTTTATGATTGTATTTACTATAAGTAATATGTATACATATAATTTCATTACTTACTAGAAATTGAATTTATTAAATAATGTTTCTAATTATCCATGTCTTATTATTATTTTAATTTACCTAGATATACTTGTTATTATCATTAATGTATACATATTTCTGGACACACATAGATGTATGAAGGTTTATGGGACAAGGACCCTAGATGTAGAATAAAATTTATTGGTTATTTTCTCTCATTCATGACATATTAGAGGTGTGATCAGTGATACACACACGGATTACAGCAAACCCTGGTGGGGTTCTAGTGGGTACAGACCTTTCAGTATGATATGCAATGGGTCTGAGTATTATGGATAGTGTTTTTAGTTCATCAACTTCTAAGAAACGGTTTGGTATACATAGGGAAATAGTCATAAGGGGTTTGGAGTATAATTAACAGATAAAGGAATCTATTTTTGTGTGTGGATAATGCATTATTTCACCTCCACTGTGATAACATATTAAATTAATTTTAACACTAATAGATCATTATGAAGGTTTAAAGAGATTTTAAATTCATCATTTACCATTTTAATTGGGATTTCATTCATACACTTTTCTAATTAGATCTTCTTGATTATTTTATAACTATTAAATCATATTTCAAATGCAAACTACCATATCATATACAAGTATATCAACCTTAATATTTGGGTTATGATGATTTTGTATGTGTAATTCAATATTCATTCACATACTATATCAGTGGTAAATATTTAATTCAAGGACATAATGTGGATTTTTATCCCCCACTAGGGAGTATAGAACATATCCCCCTTTAATTTAATAGAGAAATAAATTCAAATGTTTATATATTGTCCCCTACAAACTAGTATTAAACTACACTTAAGTTAGGTTTACCCAACTTTTTTCATAGGTTGAGGCCTCCTTGGTCTTAGGATAACTAGATACTCATGTGGTAGAGGAATTCAATTAGAATATTTCTCATGGATTATTTCTAGTTCAGACTCCCACTTACTATATCTCATTTATTGATATGATTCTTCTTCGTACTAATGTAGGTTACATGTGTTTTATGCACATATAGTCTCAAAATGAGTCTAATCAACCATGGTTAGAGTTTGATTTCTCTTTTAGAGGGTAAAATACATTTATTTAATGGATGGTGAGAGTTAAAGAGATCACAGAACTCTAGTAGGTAATCATGATGATGCCTTAGATTATTGTAAGGTTTTTCAAAAATATTAGGTATACCAAGGAAATAAACGTAGATATTTATATTCAGTAATATAAGTTCAACTACGACCTTTTATGGATGATTAAAATTAGGACTATGTCATTAGGAATTCACTCCTTTGATTGATTTCTAGTGTGTGCCCTAGTTATTGATAATTTTGGAGAGGTGTCTCAACCATGTGATGGGTCATAGATTTGATTTTAAGGAGAGGAATCGTTAATGTAATATATTCATTTAAATTTTCATAGGATCATGTATTCATATGTTATTTCTCTCAAAGTCCGATTCTCATAGGTAGTCAGCGAAAGGATCGCTTATTGGGTTCACCGAACCCTAAAATAGATTTTCTTATTATTATGGTGGATGAGGACTTATGGCTTGATTATACCCCTCTAAGAGGGCCATAGAGGATATATAGGGTGATATTATAGATGGAATTCCATGGTGAATGTAGATCGGAAACTATAAAAAAATTATAATTTCTATTTGATGTTTTTCGCATTTATAAACATATGATAAATTTATTACTCTCATTTAAATAATAATTTTGTTCAATGTGATGTTGGAAAATTTCCCATTTTTTAAATTAAACTCTAATATTTCCAAAAAAATTGTTTTGTCACACATACAATTACCACCATTATTATAAATATGGTTTAGTATTTATTTGATTAAAACGATAAGTTTTTAAACTTGAATCATTATAATAAAACCCTGAAAACATAATCCTTTCCCACTCAGGTACCACTAAAATATAACCATATCCCCATCTACTATATCCCATTGATGAAACCTTGACTGTACCAACCCTACCCCTACATCCCACTAAATCCCTCACTGATGACCACATGTTTAGTCCTCGTTTCATTAGAATGTTTACAACCCTACCTATGTGGTCCCCTATGTCTCACAAAAACAGGTTCCCAAGTCCCACCATTAAAATTCAATATGACTTGGGTGGATCAAACCTAAAATGAGCTGGATAGAAACCAAATCCCATACCACACATCATGGCATTTTTTTGACATATTATCATATCTTATCATATTTATTTATAATTTAATACAATTATTGTAATAATTTTATATATTATTTAACATATATAAAAACATATATTGATATATTAATTAATATGATAATATAAGTATATTTCTAAATTAGTAAATATGATAATATACATTTATTTATATCTATTAATATATAAATTAATATATAAAAATATAAATAACATATTAGTATATGAATTCTAATTTATATTTTTTTTCTTATACATGTGTCTATAAATTAATATAAATATAATGATAAATTAATTTATATTAATATATATAAATATTTATATATATATTAATATGATAATATAAGTATATTTCTAAATTAGTAAATATGATAATATACATTTATTTATATCTATTAACATATAAATTAATATATAAAAACATGTAAACTTATTAGTATATGAATTCTAATTTATATTTTTTTTCTAATACACATGTCTGTAAATTAATATAAATATAAATATAAAATAATTTATAATAATATATATATATATATATATATATTAATTTTCATGACCCCTACCCATCCATTGGTATCTATCTTAGGACAAAAGTGAGTATGGGGGTGTCGGTTGATGGTCGCCTCCAATAGGGTGTGGGATGGAGACTAACTTCAATGGTATTAAAATATATAAAATTAGCTGCATTTTTCTCAATATTTTGTAGTATTTGAAAAAAATCCACTAATTAAATTTATTGAATAATCAAAAAACCATCTTAATGCATGAAATTCCATACAACATTAAAACCAATCGAAATAAACCATGAGAAAAGCCTATCCAATTACCACGAACACAATGAGTTGTGGAACAACCAATCCAAGATAGTAATTCCTAGATTTTTAGAAAACATGTTTCGATTAACCTATAAATTAGATTATATATATGTGTGCGAGTAAACATGTATACTTAGTATGATCTACCACAAAACCTCCACTATAAATCTAGAAGTACCATGCTAATACATATTGAATAAACACATGAAATAAAATGGAAACCTAAATAATGTAAACTATATCCCTACCTCTCCGAGGCTATATCACCATGTAATTCTAATAAATAGGTGATATAATATCATTCCAACATATATATATGAAATGTTCCCCACATTCACTTACCTATTCGACTATCTCTCCCATGCCATTATAGTATATGTCTTCTTCTTCAACCCACAATATACACATGTAATCATGATATATATATATCAATTAACATATTATGTGGGATGGGACTCAACCATGTATACCCAAACCTCATATTGTGTCCAATATTCTAGTACATATCAGTCTATGATTGGGACAATGAAATTATAATCATGTCCATATACAATGAAATTCGAAAACATTATTTTTTGTCCAATATCCCTTACACTGGTTGTTTCATTCACTACACCTCAAACCATTTCATCGTGTACATTGGTGAAACTATAACATCCATATTCTATAAAGACCCCAAATTTCCATGAATTATTTTTAATAAATGGGAATTTTATGAGTCTTTGAAACTTGATGGTGCGTGAATCTGAGGCCCGGAGTGCCCAGAATAAATTTCTGAACATTATTTCGGGTACGTTCAGTAAACGTGCGAGCAGGTTTTTCTATCTTTTGAACTGGTGCTCGGAATGGGAATATGAGGGCACTATTGAACTCTAAGTGCCTGTTTTTGCTTAAGGAGACTTTTACCACGATGGAATTTTGTCGAGGGTGAAAGATAATTTTTGGGTTTTTTGTGGAAATATAAAAATAAAATAATCACACATTTTATTTTGTTTGTTGGAACCTTAATGTGGAAGTTGAGGAGTGGGGACCACCAGACCGTAACCTCCCATGAGAGGTTATGGTGGTGGGGACCACCCGAGCCTACCCTCCCATGAGTGGTTATGGTGATAGGGACCACCCGAGGCCTAAACCTCTTGAACCCTCTCTTAATGATGTAGAAAACCTCTCTACTCCCTTTTTAATGTGGAGGAGCCTCTTGAGCTTCATCCACATTAATTATTCCAACGCACCACTTAATTTTGTGCCAATAGCATACTTAAATTAAGCCTTTTTTTTAATTTATGGCAACAAACTAAATATAAAACATAATCAATTATGTTAGATACCTGGCATTTTTATTCGGTGCAGCCTTGGGAGAATGCTCTCCAATGAATAAAGCCAATGAAGAACACTGACTTTGATTCCGACTTCTTCCAGAGGACATTTGTTGACTAGGAATGTCTTCAACATCCATGAATCGACATTCGAGGAAACACCGGCGTCGTCAATGTCCATCTATCCCTAACACCGTCATCTCCTTCTTCGCGGTCATTCTTTGATGAATCAAATAAGGTAGGGGTTTAATTTGTGTACGATTATATTTCCATGTTTTTCTTTTTTTAAAACAATGAATGCGGATGATTTATTTTGCGGGTTGGGAACAATCATTTCAGAAGGATAGGATTTGACTTTCATTGTTCATGTTCTTGATGAGCCGCTTGCTACCACTGTAACGCGGAGTGTGCAGGACAAACAAACATGGCCCCACCCCTCTACCATTCTTCTTGAATTGTGTACCCTTCGCGAAGGAAGAAAATGGCCTTGGTGACGGAAACCAGAGTAGGATTTTGGGCACCAAGGAGGCACGATAATGGTGACCGACAACACCAATGGATGCACCGAAGTCTATGGTGCAACAGCGCCACCCCGTGGCTGAACCACCCCGCGGCCGAGCCACCAATCCATGGACGAACTGCCCCACGGCCGAGCCGCGCTGCTGTGGCCCTCTAAGCTGCTCCGTGGCACCAAGCCACCCTGCGTCACCAATCCGCTCCGGCCAAGCCACCCCGTGGCACCGAGATGCTCTGGCCGAGCCACCCCATGTCACCGGGACCCTTTGGATGAACCGCCCTTTGGCCGAGCAGCACTAGTCGTGCCTCTCTGCGGCCCCGGGCTGCTCCGCCCGAGCCGCCCCACGGCCTCCACCCTCCTGCCCAAGCCGCCCCGTCAGAGTCACCCTACGGCCATGCGGTATCTGAGGTCGCACCCCCGCGGGCCCTCGCGGAAAACTGGACCACCCAACGTGTCGGGCCTCCTAGCACAGGCCGGGCCAGACCCAGTGGGTCGAACCAGACCCAGGCCCACTACAACCCATATAATTTTATTCGCCATAACATTGGAACATGATGTCAGTTTGACGTACCGTCAGCGGTACTGGAATTCTTGGAGTGAGATAGTCCCTTTGAGTATACCCCACTGAATATTTTGATTAATATGGGGAACAGATAGGTTGGATCATGCATGAAGCCAACTGGGTCCCCATGACTAAATGATTAATAACTCACAGATCAGGCATCTGATTGATGCGCCGTCTATTGAGTTCAGACCACTATGGTGTGGAGGATCTTTGAGATACATCCTTGTGGGACTTCTTGGCTGTTGGAGTATCCACCAAGAGCTCATGGAGCAGATCCTCCCAAAGACAAGCGAGAATATTGTGGGAACCCAGTAGTTGGATGAGACTTGACGACTGCTGACCTTTTCGACTCAGAGTGACTTGATAGGCCTAGTGGGGAGCACCTATGTGTGACGCGGAAGACCCACGGTGTAGAGCGCCTCTAGGTGATGCGGCAGACCTATGGTACTCGACATGGGGGGTACCTCAACAGGCCACATTGGGGAGCACCTCTATGTGATGTGGCAGAGCCATGGTACTCGACAAGAGGAGCAACTCAACAAGTCACGAGGGGGAACACCTCTATGTGACGCGGCAGACCCACGGTGGGGAGCGCCTCTGTGTGACGCAGTAGAGCCACGATACTCGACAGGAGGAGTACCTCTGCAGTCCAAGGTTTGTGGGAAGCGCCTCTGTGTGACGCAGCATGCCCACTATACTAGATATAGGAGGCGTTCTATAGTAGCCAAGGTGTTCGACGATTTGACTAGGGATGTTACCGGTTACTACCCCTAGAATAAATCATGGTGTGAGCTGAGTCAGTACCCTTGTGTTTCTTAAAAATTGAGATAGATTACTTGATAACTTAGGTATATGTATGGGCATATACCTAAGTAAGGTTATCTTTTGATTTCATATTTTTTGGTTTATACTTGGTCGATTTTGTGAGACCTTGATAGTCTCGGTGTCCCTTCTAAGTATCGTTATACTCACCCTTGCATGGGTTGTGCCCAAAACTTGTTGTGTTGGATGCAGTCGATGGACAGCGCTGACTGAGGCAGAGAGTACCAGGACTCGACGGTACCTGAATGTGGGCCATACTGCATGTCGGTACGCATGGGAGACGAGAGGAAGTGGAGTACTGAGGAGGCATTATGTACCTAACCTTCATATAGGAACCTCGGAGGATGATCCAGTAGCTGTCTTTTCTCTTTCTTCAGTTGTATTGTATTTTAATTGTAATTGTACCTTTATTGTTGGTCCTGTATTCCAGCCCCTTTTACATTCATCACTCTTTTGGTTATACAGTTTTCTTGTGTTCGTATCATGTTGTGTTCTTGGTTACGTGATTTTTCAGGTTATAAAGGCAATGCCTTCACAGTTTTATGGAAGACGCCTTTCGGTAATAGTCATCATCCCCTGGCCTATGGAAGGTGGGCTCGGGGTATTCACGGCATGGGCCCCGGGGGTCTGGTTGTGAAAAACTGGTAACATAGGAGTTGGTTCTACCACAGATCATAGGACTCTAATATTTCCTTTTAAACGCAATAGTGTTATGTGTTGTGAGTGTGGTTGTAGGTTTAGGGAATCCAGTGTTGGTTTGGCGGTCGACGTATCCATAGACCAGGACCCTGACTTCTAATTTCCGACTTAGTGAATGAAAACACTGATTGTGTGGGTGTTTTCAAGAGTTGTCTTTGGGATCTCTTAAGTCAGCTCACAAGGTATAACTTGTTGACTATGGCGCACCTTATTCTTTTTAGGATGCCTCCATGAAGATATCCAGTTAGGTTTGTAAGTGTTGTACACGCTTATAACCCACCGAGAGATGAGGCCTCGGTGTAGGGCCCTCTTCCGGTAGAGGCACCCGCGGAGCCACTAGCGGTACCATTCCTCTTTGGGACACTGATTCCACCAGCTCCAGCAATAGATGGTGGACGCCGCTTGAGTGTGTTACATGAGTTCTAGGGCCAGAGGCCACTCAGGTTTAGGGGAGAGACAGACCCACATGCGGATGAGGATAGGCTGGAAGCTGTGATGAGAGTATTCTGACTCTAGGGACACCATTCGATCTCATGGGGATCCTCGCTGCCAGCCTTCTATAGGAAGCAGCATGCAGATGGTAGAGCTTGATGATCCAGGTTCACGATGAGGTGATGCTTCTCTAGGCAGACTTCGAGAGCCTATTTTGGGTAGAGTTTATCCCAGCGACTGTTCGTGCAGTGCGCATACAAGAGCTGCTTCATCTATAGCAAGGTAGCATGACTTTAGCTTAGTACTCATTAAGGTTCACTGACCTCTCAAGATACTCCACGTATATTATGCAGGACCCATTCATCAGGTCCCGAACCATCGAGTGGGGGCTTGGGAAGGAGATCAGGGCTTCGATGATCTCACTCAGTATCCTGACATAGGCAGGGGTGTTAGAGAGAGAGCCCTATTGGGGGAGAGTTTTATTGCTGAGTAGTCACCAGCAGTGAGTCCCACCACCAGTCGTCACATAGCGGATTCTTCTACAGCTGGAAGCAGACAGATTTGGTAGAGGTCCAAGAGGACCCGACATACAAGTGGATGACCACATGATTCATAGTCGGTTGTGCAGGGCACCCGAGGCGGAGACAGGCGTACCAGGAGCAGGAGGTGTTATGCATGCTGCGGCTATGGTCACATGGCTTGTGACTGTCTAAACCTCCATACAAGTGATCAAAAGACTGTGGAAGGACCACCCATGCAGAGATAGAGGTTCGACCGACAAGGTTTGCGGGGAGAAAGAGGACGTGGAAGAAGAGATGGTCAAGTAGCTGGCGGTGGGCAACAATTTGAGATGTTATTGCCACCACCACTAAGAGGTCCACCCCGACCACAGGGAGTAGGTGGACAGGGGAGAGCTCAACTCCAGGCAACGGAGGCCTACGATCATGGCGCTCTGGAGATGATATGAGGTACTATTTGTGTCTACTCTACCTTAGCTGAAATAGTTATAGACACAGGTTCCAGTCATTATTTTATTTCCACTTCCCTCGTTCAGAGTTTGAAGATTTCGACGGAGACGTTGTCTTGATCCTTACGGCTAAAGACTCCTACAAGAGAAGATTCGATGATTATGCACTAGTTCCGGCAGTGTGAGATTACTCAAGGAAGTGAGAGATTTAGATGTGATCTCTTAGTAGTAGCGTCGAGGCCTTATGACGTCATATTGGCTACTGACTGGTTATCTATAGTTCATGCTCAAATAGACTATATTATGTGCAGGGTTTGGTGTGTCCGCAGATATGGGACCAGGTTTAACTTCACTAGAGAGAAGGGAGCCTTTTCAGTGCAGAATGGACTTACCCGAAGAAGAGTGCAGCCGATCACTCATCATTTGGCATGCCTTACCCTTGGAGCTGTTGATGTGGAGAGTCTGATAAATCTTATAGTGGTGGACCAGTACACGGATTTCGTCCATGATGATGTTTTCTGTCTACCTCCTCACATAGAGGTGGAATTTTACATTGTCTTGTACCCCAGGACAACATTGATATCTACAGCAGAATATCATATGGCTCCCGCACAGCTTTGCGAGATGCGGGTACAACTAAAGAATTTTCAGTGGAAAGGATTCATCCAGCCCAATGTTTCTCCCAGGGCAGCCCCGATTTTGTTCACCAAGAATGCGGATGGAAGCTTGAGTCATTTTGTTGACTATCGGTGCTTGAACCAGGTGACAGTGAAGAACAAGTACCCACTCTCGATGATTGACAACCTCTTTGATCAGCTGAAGGAAGCACAGTGGTTCTCAAAGATAGACCTCAAATTAGGCTATCACCAGCTCAGAGTATGAGATGAGGATGTGTAGAAGATGACTTTTAGATTTCGGTATAGCCATTACGAGTTCTTGGTTATGCCATTTTTCATAACCAACGATCCAGAAGTGTTCATGGGACTCATGAATAGGATCTTTCAGCCATACCTTGATCACTTTGTCATAGTCTTTATCGAAGACATTCTGATCTACTCGGATACTGAGGAGGAGCATGCCTATCATTTACAGGTAGTAATGGACACACTCCGAGAGCACCATATTTTTGGTAAGTTCTAAAAGTTCCAATTCTAGATCCGAGGGGTTCACTTTCTAGGAAATGTTATATCAGAGGATAGATTTGAATCAGATCTAGCGAAGATTGTGGCAGTACTTTCTTGGGATCCACCCAGGAGTTTGACGAGGTACAGAGTTTTTTGGGTTTGGCTGGATACTACCAGAGATTTGTACCAGATTTATCCAGAGTTGCAGCACCACTATCAGCCTTGAAGAAGAAGGGGAAACCCTTCGTGTGGTCAGAGTGATTCCAGGAGAGTTTTCAGGAGATAAGGCAGAGGCTGACTAGTGACCCCATCTTGAGGCTTCAAGAGGAAGGCATAGGGTACATTGTTTATAGCGACACATCAAGGACTGGACATAGATGTGTCATGATGCATGAGCGAGCAGTTATCACATGTGGTTCTTAGTAGCTAAGAGAAAAAGAGAAGAACTATGCTACCCATGACCTGGAGTTAGCATCAGTGGTCTTCGGCTTGAATATGTGGCGGCACTATCTGATGGGAAAACATTTTATAGTGTACTCCGATCACAAGAGTCTCAGGTATATCTTCTCTCAGAAGGAACTGAACCTGAGACAATGACGTTGGCTTGAGTTCCTCCAAAACTATAACTTCGAGATAGTCTACACTCTTGGGAAGGGTAACGTTATAACAGATGCACTTAGCAGGAGATCTGTTATACAGCTGCTAGGCGAGGTGACTGAGTAGTTGGTGGGTTTGCAGATATCTTTTGTGGATTGGGAAGGATTATCTTTTCTACAGTCTCTTATAGTCACTCCCCAACAACTTCAGTGAGTTAGGGATGCATAGTGTGGGGAAAATGACTGTGAGACTCGATGTGCTCAGATATCCATAGGGCATACACCAAATGGATATTCTGATGTTGGGTAGCACATCATTATCTTCATAGGATGTACCATGGTACCAGTGTCTCTTCAAAAGGAATTGTTGTGGGTGTTCCACACATCCCCTATAGCGGTACATCTAGGAGTGGTGAAGATGTACCAGGATCTCCGACGACAGCACCGGTGGCTAGGAATTAAGAAAGAAGTTGAAGAATTTGTTTCTTGGTGCCTCACTTTTCATAAAGTGAAGGAATTGAATCAGGTACCAGCAAGCTTGGTTCAACCTTTAGAGGTCCAAAAGTAGAAGTGGTATGGGATATCCGTGGACTTCGTGATGGGGCTTCCATGTACACTTAGGGGTCATGACTCGATTTGTGTGATTTCCGATTGACTCACCAAGTAGGCCAACTTCCTACCGATTAGAGAGCAGGGTTCGGTAGAGATCTTGGGATGCCTCTATGTGCAAGAGACTGTGCAGCTACATGGAGTGCCCTCGACGATTGCCTTCGATCGTGATGCATGTTTTAATTCCCGACTATGGAAGGGGTTGCAGGAGGATTTTGGGACACAGGTTTGATTGAGCACTGCCTTCCATCCTCAGATGGATGGTCAGACTAAGCAGACCATTCAGACCCTCGAGGACATGATGCATTCTTCTTTCCCCAACATCAGACGCAGCTAGGAGGATCACTTTCCTTTGGTGGAGTTTTCATACAATAACTTTTATCACTCCACCATAGGGATGGAAATTTTTGAGGCATTGTACGAGTGACCTTGCAGATCACCTTTGTGATGGACTGACCTAGGGGAGTCATCACTCGTGTGACCAGAGATGGTACGGACCACCATAGAGAATGTGTAGATCATCTAGGAGTGGATGAAAACTGCACATAGCAGGCCAAAGTCATGTGCTGACATCAGATGAAGACCTCTAGAGTTTGAATATGGCGACCACATCATTCTATGATTCTCATCCGGATGAGGTTTACAATGATTTGGATGAGGTGGAATGTTTTCTTCGTGATTAATAGGACCTTTTTATGTCCTCAGTAGAGTTGGTGAGGTGGCATACCACTTAGCTCATCCACCTAAAATGCTCCAGGTGAACGATGTCTTCAACATATCCAAAATTAGGAGATATGTGCATGACCAATCCCACGTCATCGACCATGGTGAGTTGGACGTCGACGATGGGGTGAATTTTACGGAGGTTCTAGTAGATTTTTAGGATCAACAGGAGCAGGTCCATCATGGATGGTCGATACATCTGGTGCGCATTCACGGCCAGTACATGATCCTCCAGGAAAGAACATGGGAGCATGAGGCACAAATACATGCTCAGTACCCCCCACTTGTTCACATAGTTCGAGTTGTGGATTATGGGGATGTAAATCACTACATTGGGGAGAATGTAAAGAACCAGAATTTAAATGAATATTTTTTTAAATAAATGGGAATTTTACGGGTTCACGAAACTTGACAGCACGTGAATCTGAGGCCTGGAGTGCCCAGAATGAATTTCTGAAAATTATTTTGGGTACGTTCAGTAAACATGCGAGCGACTTGTTCTAATATTTGAACCGGTGCTCAGAATTGAAATATGAGGGCACTGTTGAACTCATAACACTGTTTTTTACATATGGAGACTTTCACCTCGATGGTAGTTTGTTGAGGGTGAAAGTTAATTTTTGGGTTTTTTGTGGAAATAATAACATGAAATAATAACACAATTTATTTATTTTTGTTGAAACCTCCAAGTGGATGTTGAGAAGTGGGGACCAATAGACCCTAACCACCCATGAGAGGTTATGGTGGTTGGGACCACCCTAGCCTGACCTCCCATGAGAGGTTTTTTGGAACCATGGTCGTTCTATGAAATAATTGGAGTATGGTTTGTGTTTTTTGTCAATCCTCCTTGGATGTTCAGAATGTTTCCCAATAAAGTGATCATACAATTCAAAAAGATAATAGTTTTGAAGGTGGCACCATTTCCCAATGTTTGCCAAATTTTTGGGCCTCAAAATCAGAAAACGAAGACATGGATTATTGGTAAAAGGACGTGCGCACAATGGGAATGTGGTGCGTGAAAAATGTGGGCTGTGTGAGAAATATTTGAGGTGTGTTCGAAAAACAACATGGTGCGCAAATTAGTGGAGAGAGGTTTTTTGTGCAAGTAGTGTTTCAGAATCAGAATTTAAAAAAATGGAAAAGGCACGGGCTACATGAAAAACATGGAGATGTTCACGTATAACAGTACCTGTGTGAAATATTATGCACCAAATGAGAGGTTTCTCAGGTAACATGGGGTTTTTCATGCAGGGGTCAGAGACGCCTATAAATAAGAGGTGAAACCCCCTCATTTCGAATGATTGAAAAATTAGAGAAGAATCAAGTGATGTTGTGCGTAAAAGGATCACATAAAGAAAGTTGCATGAAAAATTCTGGGTTGCACCAAAAAGGCTGAGCTACATGAAAAAATTCTGAGGTGTGCGAAAAAGGCCGAGCTATGGGAAAAATTCCAAGTTTCCCAAAAAATTCTGAGTTGCACGAAAAAGGAGAGGTTGCACGAAAAAGAAATGAAGTTGCGGGAAATATTTTTCCGTGAGAAAAAATGTATTGCACACAAAAGTGAGAACTTGCATGAAAAGGATAGGTGCTGCATGAAATCATCAGTGCAACCTATTTACACGTTCTGATTATCTGGTTTAGTGGTTCAGTGAATTCAAGGGAATCAATTCATGACTTTGATGCAAGCAAAGTCTCGTGTTGTGTAGAGACAATGTCTTCAATGCAAATCTATTGAAGAGACCTTCATGTCTATAAACTGAGTGGGTATTCACCAAAGGCAGTGAGTGAGGGGGAGTCAACGGGAGTGACCCGAGGGACGCAGTAGGCTATCCCTATGAATTTGTAAAGGTTGTGAGCCAAGGATAGAGTGAATGTTCCCAAACCTTTGTAATCCACAAATTGTGAAGAATAGTGTAATTAGGTACGACCGAAACACTGTTGGAATATGTCCCTTGGACACAGCCCTTTGCGGTGAACCAAGTAAAAGTGATGTGTCATATCGTTTATTTTAGTTGTTTGACAGATTTAGCAAGTTCCAACTAAGGTGGGATCAAGATCCACAACATTAAATAAAAAAATTTCACACCCTGATTCACCTCTCCCCTCTCAAGGTGTTCTGGCATCTTTCAAGTGGAATCAGAGGGAGGTTTCTGGTGTTTGATCTGACTTTTACCACAACAGAAAATTCATCCAATGTTAGGGGAGTTTCTCTCTTTGAAGGAAGTAATTTTCAGATTTGGAAGAACATAAATAGATCTTTCCAAAAATTCTCTTGATGATCTACTGAGCAGCCTGGTGGCATATAAAATGAATTTCATAACAGAAGATGCTACTACTCATGTGATAAAGAAAATGGAGATCAAAGCCATTGAGAAACTAAAAATCTCAAAAGATAGTAGTAATGAAGATGATGAGGAAAAAGAAATTATTTCACTCATTGCATTGAATTTCTAGAAGGGAAAAGGGAAATTAAAAATGGATGTTACCTCTAGCTTGATTTCGTTGTGGAAAAGTTGGTCACATTGCCTCTCAGTTCTTAAGAAAGATAGATGATGATAATAGAGATTCTGAAAACATTTAGAATCCTTAGAAAAGGTTTTTCAATAAGGGAGTCTTCAAATCAAGAATGAAAGTACCAAAGAAGATTTTTTTCTTTGAAGAGGAAGTTGGTGATAATGAATTCTGTGATGAAGAAGAACCAAAATTTAAAACTAGAAACCATGATTCCATGATGGACAATATTGAAAAATTTGATGATACTGGTGGAGAAAATCAGTTGACAACTAGTGCCAATCCCGAGTTGCAACATGAGGATGCTGTAAGTAAGCTTATGATTAAATTTAATAGTTGCAATAAGTAGAAATCAATTTTAGAAGACTCAACTGAATATGTTGATCACCATAAAGCTGAAATTGAAAAAATGGAAGAGTTTGCGAAATTAAAGTCTAAAATACTTGACATAAATGATGATATAGTGGATCTGAAGCTGAGTATTAAAGAACATGCAAAGTTCATCAATGACCTCACCTCCAGACTAGAGGAAAAGTCCAAGACAAATGAGCATATTGAGGAAGAAGTTGTTACTCTTAGGAGTAAACTTGAGAGATATTCAATTTCAAAATAATCAAGGAAGAAAATACAGTTTGGAAGGATCTCAGATGTTGAGCTATTGGAGAGAGAAAAACATATCTCTAATGGAGTTGAAATTATTTTGATTGATCAAAGACCTGCTTCCATGGGAAATAGTGGAATCGGTTGTGAGGCTAAATCGTCAAATGATCCAAACAATGGGTACCAAAATAAAGGCAAGATAAAAGTGGGTCATGGAGAAAAGTCTCCAGAAGTGCTGAAAAAGAAACCTCCAATTCAATCTAATAGAAGAGTTGAAGACTATGCTCGTGCCTCCAAGAATAAGGGACATTCAAACTATTCTCCCAGAGATGAAGGAATGAGGATATTAAAAGTGAGAAGGCATTTCCTCTCATGAAGTGTCAGTTATGTGGTTATCTAGGAAATACCTTCTCTTATTGCGAAGAGGCAAGAAGCTGTTTGAATGAAAAAGATATGGGAGTTCAAAAAAGGAGAACAAATTCATATCATAATTGTTTTAGAAGAAACAATTTCTATGGATATTGTTTTTGTTGTTCTAAATTTGGTCATAAGGCCACTGATTGCAGAAAGAGATGGGAGACGAACAGCTCATACCAGAGTTTGAGACAAGACAAAGCTCATGAACAAGACAATGTTGCTCTTACAAACAGGTTTACTCCTCTTGAAGAAAACTTCAACTATGAAGAACCCATGTACTCAGATGAGAGAATTGAAATTCCATCAGTTTTCTACACTCAATCCAATGTCTCATGAATACAAAAGAATAAATTTGAAAAATCCATCTTTTAGAGGTAGACCTCAAATCTACAAAAAGAAACAGATCCTGGATTCTGGATTGTAGTTGTTCATCTCATATGATAGGTAATGCAGACCTATTAATCAATATCAAGAAAAATGTTGATGGAATAGTGCGGTTCGGTAATGATGGTTCGTTAAAGATAAAAGGTTGTGGTTGTACTGAGCTAGCTAATGGATAACTAAAGAAAACTGAAGTTCTTTATGTGGATGGTCTGCATCATATTCTTCTAAGTGTGAGTCAACTATATGACACAGGAATAATACTCACTTTTAATCATAAAGGATGCTCTATAAAGAGAAAGACAAGAAATTCACTTATGGAAGGATGTAGAAATGAAGGCAACCTGTATCAGGTTTATAGTAAAGAACACATCTGTTACATGACTGTCGAAGAAGAAAACATCTTGTGGCATTAGAGACTGGGGAACATAAATCAACTAGACATGGAGAAAATATCAAAACTGAGGATTGTCATGTACATTCCCAACCTGAAGTCTGAACGTGAAAAATATTGTGATGCTTGCATTTGTGGGAATTTGGTCAGTACTTCATATTGGCCAAATAAAAAAAGGGCATCTCATCTTCATGATCTCATTCATACAGAAGTATGTGGGCTGATAAATGTTGACGAAACTCATGGAGAAGGGAACTTTTTCCTTTTCATTAATGATTATAGTAGAATGGAATGTGTAATGGCTATACATAGGAAACGACATGTACTTGACTGCATGAAAACATATCGTCGAATTGCTGAAAATGATACTGTACGAACAATCAAAGTACAACGATCTAAAAATGGAGGGGAATACACATCCATTGAATTTGAAAACTATCTAGAGAAACATTGGATACAACATGAGGTAGCAGTAGTGAGAACTCCACAACAAAATGGAGTTGTTGAATGTAGGAATCAATAGGTGAACAACATGGCATGAACTATATTGATTTAGAGTCGTATTCGATGACAATACTCAAAATAGGCTGTTCAAGTTGCAGTGTATATTAAAAATTGAACAGGACTTTATATGGGTGAGACCGAGACACAATATGGATTATGGCATGGAAGGAAGCCCTCTTTGAAATATTTTCATGTTTTTGGAAGTAAATGTTGCATTAGGAACACAGAAGGAAATCAATGGAAGAAAGGTGACAATGCATATAATGGAATTTTCCATGGATACTCAATTACAACATAACCTACAAGTGTTTCTTCAAGAGATTATTAAGGATTGTGGAAGGCATAAATGTTAATATCATTAAATAGAAAACCACAAATTCTTCAAGGATTTCATATGCTGATGTGATAGAAAGTGGGGAAGAAAGTTAACGTGATTTCCCCATGGGAAAGGTCTATTATTTCTCTCAATAAGTGTCAATATAAAAAGGTTATTTAAAAACACTTTAATTATATTTTATATTTTATTTTAAATTGATAAATATACAAATTTTAGAATTTAATTTTAAAAAAAATACATTTTTTACTCTTCTCATAAAAATATTTTATTTAAAAAAATTCATTTTTTCCCAAAAAGATTGATTTTCACTACATTTTTTATACTATATAATGATGTAGATTTATTGTAACAATTTTTTGATATTAAATGGAGTGTTTACAGAATTGAATAAAGTTGAATAAAATTGAATCAACCTTACTGGATTCAAATCAATACAAACCAAATTAAATGAAACCAACGTGAAATCATTCAAACTGAATTGAACGAAATAAGACATAATATAAGTAAGAAAAACCAAAATAAGCTGAATTATATTAAACTATAAAGATTAAAACTGAATATTATTAAACGAGTCTACAATAAATTAAATTTTCCAATATCGAACATATAAAATAAAACAAAAAAGATCAAAAACAAATTATATTATTTTTCCCAAAATCAAATCATAAATAATTTGTATAATCTAGTTATAACTCTCATTAACTACCTCAATTATAATTTCATCAAGCATTAAAAACTAAGATGAACCACACGAAAATATACAAAATAAAACTATGGAGTCTATACCAGAAACATGTTGAACCAAATAAAGTGGAACCATAGAAACCCCCAATGTATAGAATAAAACCAAATAAACAATATAATGAAACACTTTAAAAAACCATTCTCAAACTAACCAAACATTAATCATATAATGGTAAATTAGATCAAGAAAAATATATCTATAATGACAAAAATCAAGAAAGTAAAATTCTAAAAGGAAAAAATTGAATGAAACTAAATTGGACCAAGTCAAACACATCTAATTTGAAAATATATGGTATTACAAATGATGAATCAAAGTGTAAAAAATATAATGAATTCAATCATATATGGCCACAACTGACATGAACTAAACTGAACTATACCAAACTAATATGAACCCAATGAAATTTAATTTAGTCAATTAAATCCCAAATGAATGAAATATTACATGCTAGTATAAACAAAACCAAGACAAACTAGATCTAATGAAAATGTCCCAACATAATTTTATCGAACAAAACCAAACTAAGATGAAACATGAGCCAAAAATATTATATACCACCAATAGGGAGAGACATTGTGAATTAATAGGAATGTATTATTTGATAGTATCATTTTAAAACATCGATATATTTCCCCCTTTCGTTAAAGAACATTATTTGAACCATAGGGAATTGCGGTTCTTATATGTTTGGTGGTGACTTGTATAGTCATAGGATATATGTATTCAATAGTTTAGTATTTATTTTATTTCCATTATCACATCATCCAATTAGGCCTTTTACTTCTTTCTATAAATGGATGGTTGTTATATTCTGCAAAAGGGGTCAGAAGGGAAGTAGAGGCAACTACATAGTTTTCTTTGTAGGGGAGGTAGATTAGGGGTGGTGGAGTGATTAATTAGTGTGTTCCATTTTTTTCTACCTTTGTACCATGTTTCTTCAATTTATTTGATTTTCCATTGGTCTGGACATCTGATGTACTGATGGGTCATACTTATTTTGTTTTCTTTTCCAATAATTATTTAATTAAATTTATTTGGAATAATTGTTCCATCAAAATATCCTTTCCTTAAAATTCTTTTACATGGATGGATATAGTACACAAATGACCAGTCCACCACATAATCGTAGTAATCTAGGGAAAAACATCAGTCCCATTATTTTCCTTAGTAAGAAGTTTCTCCAGCCAGACCTTCTTGTCCTTTGGATGAGACCTCTGAAAAACTAAAAATTCCATGAATTCATATTCCAAGATTACTTTTTTATTAAATAATTACATTCTTTCATTCATTTATATCACTATTACCCTTTTTTTATGCTTCCAAATACCTGAAAAAATTATGTTGTTGAATACAAACCTTCTCTAACTTCTATTTAGTACCCTTAGCATCTAGCAAATCAGCCTTGAAATCTTTTAGTTCAAAAGTATAACAACTACATCATAATTATACTCCTATTATAGGATTTACATAGTTTCATTCTCAATGGGATAGAGGGGAATAATTTCTTCTATAATGTTTGAAACTCGACCTCTATGAGATTAACTCTCTAATAAAACGTGATTTGAAACATTTAGGGATGGGGTTTTGAAAGAAAAATATATCTACATTCAATCATTCCAAGAATATGATAGACTATCATATTCCCTATTCATGTTAGAGAACCCATTATAGTATACTATAATATCATTTCATTTTTCCTCATCGATTTTAATTGGAAGGACGTTCCAGTTCTAGTGGAAACTTTTATCTAAACTCTGGTGTTGATTGTAGAGTTGGAAAAAGTATGATGAATATGGGAAAGGAACCTATTTTTATACATATACTATCCTTCATTTCATTCAAGGTAAAATTAAACTAGGGTTTCAATATGTCTACCATAGTGAAAATACAAAATTGTGATATGATTTCTAAAATATTGAGTTCTACAGTCCAATCGTCGATAATGCCCAATAATTTTTCCAGTCACCCAATAGATGTAATTTTTGTAAAGGGATTGTTGGGATAAAATTACATACCCAAATCATTGAGATGGATAATCATGCATGAAATGATCATCGAAATATCACATGTGATAGTAGAAATGAATAGAATTGAGAAAACTATGGTTGTAATACATAAAAGGATTTATATTTTCATCTTTGAAGAAATTGATGATAACTTCCCAAGAGTCAATTAGTTCCACCATTGTGTGAAATCTAAAGCCCCCTAAATCCACTTATGGTGGTGTTAAAAGTCTTGATTGAGGGGTTGTGGAAGTCAATCCAATATCATAGAGGAATGTATGGAGGGATTATGCATAAGATAACTCAGAATTGGTAAACATAAGATTGAGGGGGACCCTTGATAATGTTAAATACCACCTAGTTCATTGATGATGGAAAGAACAGTGGCAAAGAAGACTGAATCGTAAAAGGAAAAAACTGTGTGGGGGCCAGAACCAGTGGTCAAATCAAAGCCCTATAGAGTGTGAGAGTGGGAGTTATGATTACTATGTTCTAGTGGGTATAGTTATTACAATATTTCCATAATATAATTTAATAAAAATCAAATACCAGATATAAATAGAACACCCTTAATATATATTAGTGACAATACAGATGACATAAGTCTGGTTATTATAATGAAAACACTCTTTAAATATCTACCTTTTCTATAATCTATATCAACCATAAAATAATCGTCCCCCATTTTAACATAATGATATAGATAAACATAGTTGAATAAAACACCCATGTATACATTAAGGGGGAGAAATAACAATTAGAACCATATTCCAAATTTGTAAATTGACTCCATGGATAATATGTTTATAAAAAAAGGATCAATATTTAGAGGTTAAATAAAAAAACATAACAATAAATCCTCTCTAATCATAATAATATTATAATAAAAACTTATCAAGACACCCATAGATCACAGTCACAATGGTTACTAAAATATAATGATTATATATAATTATAGATATAGTCACACTTCATGATAAAGATTTTTTGAATAATTGTTTGAGATGAAATAAAGTTATTACCAAATTGAGTCAAATCGAATAAAATTGAATCTAATAGAGTCAAACTTACCTAATTCAAATATAAGAAAAAATAATTTAACGATCCAACATGAAATCATTCAAACTTAATTGAATGAAATAGTATATAATATAAGATGGAAAATTCCAACTAATTTTAATAACATTAACCTATAATGAGTAAAACTGAATATTCCTATAAGAATATACAAATAATTAAATAATCTTATACCAAAAAATTTAATTAAAACTAAACCAGATATTAAAAAAATCATACAATTAATAGGAATGTACTATTCGATTGTACCTTGTTGAGACTTCGATCAATTTTTCCTGGCTTACAGGAACATGATTATACCCATGGGTCTTTGTGGTTCTTATATATTGGGTGGTGACTTATATTGTCACAAGAGACAAGAATGTTGCAGTTCTGTTTTTATTATTTTTCATTATCACATTTGACACAACGAATTTATGTGTCTTTCTACAAATTGAGGGTAGTTACTTTCTGTGAAGGGGGCAGAAGGGCACTAGAGGTAGCTATACAATTTTCATTACAAGGGAGGGAGATTGGTGTCGTGGAGAGATTAATTAGTTTGTTTCATTTTCCACCATTATAATGTTTTTCTTATATTAACTTTATTTTCATTCATTATTGATGTCCGATGTAGGGATGGGTCATGCATAAATTTTATTTATTTTCTGATTTTGTTTTAATTAATTGTTTGTGGTAGAAATTGTTCTGAACTACTGATTCCTTAATTCCCGAACACTTGTCCCCACCATGGGCATAAACCATCAAAATTAATCCATCCTACTAATTCCAATATTAGAGTATATATAGGTCCTTAATATGTCTAATCCATGGGAGGGACTAGGAAACATGGAATAACTGGGGAGGGTTTGGGAACATCATCAAAATCCTGTAAAGAATGTTCTTCAAATAATGATGACAACAGAAAATAGGACTCAAGGGACCTATGGGTCAAACCAATACAACTTTTTATTAGTGTACATGTAAATGGACTTGAAAACATGACAAAATAGTTAGATAACACAGGTTTATAATTAAATAAGATCGATAAACCCACAAAAATATAAAAATAAATAGAAAAACCCAAAAATACTGTATACAAAAAAGATAAATCAAATGTGAACATAGGTTAATATAGGGGAGGTGTTCCATTTGTGAAATCCCCATGAACAACACTAGTAGAAATCCCATGTGTAGTCCATGTGGATATACTCAACACATCTGTCAAGAACACCAAGAGACTCTACATAATCCCTAGCCTAAATGAGGGTATAACTCCTTCAATTCCATTATTTAGATGAAACATGAAAACAACACACCTAATGAGGTACCTTAAAAGAATCATAAGAAGATATGCATTTCTATAAATGTGTTAATATAGGGTATGATCATATACATGGTCAATATGGAATTAAAAGTATGCCTCGACATAGTATCAAATAATTCAGTGTATATGTAAACATGCCTTTTCAATTAATTATATATATAATAAGAAAATTAGGAAAAAAATTCTGCAAAATATAAAACAATAATTTAACCGATTAATTAGAATAAATATCAAATTACTACCTAAACTGAGGGAATTCTTGGCCCATACCATGGAATAGGGGAAGGGATAGGTAGATCCATTGAATTGAGAGACTATCCCATCATCAGCCTCTATAATTATATTTTTCTATTAAAACATTTTATGGTAGAAAACATATACGCATACACTACCTCTCTATCATGATTATCAACTATCAAAATAGTAACCATGCTAAAAAAAATCAATAATTATTTTTTTAATTAAAACATAAAGGAATTATATGATACTAAAATTCACTAATGTAATAGAATAATGGTATTCAAAATAATTACAATATAAATTCAATATAAACTGATTGATATAACAACGTGTTAGTTGAATTTTATGTTGTTAAACATAACTAGTACCCAACCCATTTATTTTCATGAAATAATCATTTAATTAAAAATTCACATAAACACAATCATAATTTAAAGTTATTAAAACCATTAGAATACATTAAACATTAATGGTTATCCCATAATATGTTAATATCCTTCAAAGATGAATGAATCGTTAAATTTCATACTTTTTGATCTTGTCAAGATACTCTTCATCCAACTATGATACAAAAATTTGTATATATACAATTTTGACCATTTGAAAATCGTCTCCTATTGAGTACACTAAACATTAGAACATCACAGTATAAAAACGAGGACCTGTAGTCTTTTTATTTGTGGTCCTATAAAGGGCATTTTAAATCTCTATTTTCTTTTTGAATTGGATTCTCTAGACAGGTTATTTTTAACATCCACACCACCCATGTACTTGGTTTGTGTTTCCAGTTCACCCTTCAATAAAACATTCCACTTCCACAACATTGATTTACTCTGAGAATCCCTATCAAGGCCTATTTCTTCTACCACACCATCAAATCTAGGGTTTTTATCCCAAACAATATTCATTACCTTCCTCAGATCTTTAACACAAAATATAGTGAGGGTTTTTATCCATATTTTTTTCTCATTCTTAATTTGCATCCCTTTTGAATATGATGAAGTCATATGCCAGACATTGGATAAATTGGAAGGGACTAGATGGAAAATCAAGTTATTGTTTTGCAAGCCATAAACATAAAATATTCTTTACCATGGAATAGTGAGAGGTCATTTGGTTCCAAAATTATATAATGTAAACTAAATATCAAAATTTAGGAATTAAAAAATATGATTTCAAGAGAAGCTTCATGGGAAGTGAAATAATAATAGTCTGAATCAAATATGTAATAAAAACCACATAAATCAATTATCATTATACATTACTCTAGTATAAGACTCATTCACATGTATACATATATAGTAAAAACACTATTTCAATATTTAACAACTAATAAGGTTCAAATGTTTGCAGATTTGGTAAATTTTAAAAATCTCATAGTAATGGTTTGATATAGAAAACAATTGTAATATTATGTTCGTGTATGATGTATAAAAATATTAAAAATAGACATAGTAGATGAGTTAAAGAATTTGGATTAATAATTCACTACAAAAATGGTGGGTTGTTATATCTCTATAAGAATGAAATAATAGTTCATAGACATAAGTAGCTATTGTGGGAATTCTATGACTGTTATAACAGTTATGTAGAAAAATATTAAATGAATTGGAAATTGATATGGAAAAATTTAACTCAATATGGGTAACGTGAAAATCTAATAAGGGTAAATCGTTATCTTTGCGAACTTATTTCCAAGTATTCATTATTGTTTATATAGAATCTAAAATCCAATTTCAAATGTGCAGTGGTTTTTTATTTTTGATATAAGTCATAGAAGAGCAAGGGCCTACTGTTCTTGGTGGGCATACCCACTGTGCTTGGTAGGGTAGAGTGAGGGCATGCTGTTGTGAGTGGGGAGATGGAGGGAATACTGTGTAGAGTGGTCATGTTGAGGAGAGATAAGGCTATACAAATGGTTTCATAAACCATTGATTCAGTTGTTATTAATATATATTTATACAAATGGTTTATATTTAACGTGTGGTATACAGTTCAAAATACCTATGGTTGTAGATCCATTGGTATAAATTCATACTAGCAGTTTACATGAAATGATTGGTATACAAATATGCTAAACGAAACACTATGCCTAAGGTTTTGAAATAATTGGTTCATATATATAGACAAATGGTTTAGCTATAACTATTAGAATAGTTTAACCTCATGCAACCATACACCAATGATTTCAATAAAACTGTTCATATAGGTCTATCCTAACTGCCCACATGCTAACAGTTCCTAAAACTATAGGGATTGGCTATCCAAATTTTTTAAGCCCTATTGCAATGGTTTTAAACCATTTGTAATGGTTAAATTTTTAGTAGAGAAATTTTCACCATTCTATAGAGGAAACTAAAATTGTTTTTATATCCAATAATCTTTTTATTTCCCTTATTTAATTTAAAAAAATATTCATTTCCCCTTTTAATAATATGGGTTTTTAAAACGGTTATTCCAAACTGTCTATCATGTCTGCCATCCTTCCAAAATGAAAAGTTTTTTCATCCACTCTATATTTTCGGGACTCATTTAGGGTTCCTTTATTGAACATATTTTTTAAAAAAGAAAACAAATCTATATATTTTAACTTCCATTTTTGATAACCATTTTTATTTTCATGGATTTTTTATTTAATATTATTTATATTATGTTTCTAAAAATTATCATCTTTAACTTCACAAAAATGCCTTCATTATTTAATATTCAATTCAATATTGTAAATTTTTTTCTGAAATATTTTTTTTTCACATCTACCAACCATTTATTGTTTATATTTCCTAAATTGGTGTTTTGATCAACGAATAAATGGTGACCTAAACTATTAAAAATTAAATTCCCCTTGTGATTTAATTAAATGTCTTATTATGTAATATGGTTATAGAAAACATATTCACTTCGTTGTTTTTATTATATCTAATTGGACTCAAATGAATGTTTAGAATCATTAACATTGACAATATAACCATTCAACAATGATCACATGATTAGTATAAATTTAGGTTTTTGAAAAATACAATCGATACAAAACCAGGACGTGAATGCCTCATCTAGTAGGATTGTACCCTATGAATACCATTAATCAGAGCGTCTGAGGGAGATATAAACTCTAGTATTTTTCCTTGTCCCATCCCAAGATGAGATTCTGTAACTTAATCATGATTGAAACCATTTCCTACAAACACCACACTCATCTAGACTTCGTTGGGAAATGGTGCACGAAAACAAGCCTTGACGCACACCTATTATGAAACTTTCGAGGGATATTCTGTGCTAAAATCATAATCTCGTTAATTAACCCTTATTAGGGGAATAGAAATACCAATAAGAATATATATTATGAAATAGATCTTAGATTAAATATTTTGAATCCTAGAAATTAAAAGGTTAAGGACTTAATTGTAATTTATATGTTATCGCTTTAATGTCATTATATTCCCCTTTATGTGATTAATAGTTTAAAAATATTAATCCCCAATTTCCATTTATTTTATAATATGGCTGAAAATATATGGAATCAGATAAACATTCATTGTTACTAGAAAAGGGATGACTTCTCTAATGAGATTCCAAACCTGATATGAGATGGAATTACAATGTTTGTGATGATACTCCCCCACATAACATAGGTTCTAAATAGAAAACCAGATTTGGAGGAGTGCACCAACCCCCTTAATATAGAATAAGATTCACTGTAGGACTTTATTTGATGACGGACTCTAACTATCAATGGATCATTTGATCCCTTAATCTAGGAACAATGAATCGACTCCGTTGAGAATATCTTCTCCACCCTTCAATGATATAAACAAGGGAAGGTTCTAATAACTATTTATTGTATGGGGGGAGAAGATGATTAGTGGTATACATTGATAAAAAATACAAAGACAAAGTAAAATAAATAAGTGATGTGGTAGATGGAATTCTAGAAAATTTTTTTTGATAAATATTTTCCTCATATACTCCATCTTAAAATGGAAAAGGATTTCCATTCCCTCAAGAAAACAGTTGTTGAATCTATCAGGGAATGCAAGTAAAACATCACAATACTTGCAAGATATGCCTCCAACTTTTCCATTACTCCAGATTGTAAGGATGGCCACTTTATTGGTGGGATATCACCTAGTCCACTAAAATCCCTCATGATCCATGACATTGAAAGCTCTGAATAAATTTTTAGATGTTATCTCAAAGTTAATATGGAGATCTATGAATATCGAGGATATGATTAGGATAATAAAAGGAACTTGGAGTTTAATTTTGGTGGTCTGATCGATAATTATAATTGTTCCATGTAATTTCAACATCCCATATGTCAATGGTGTGAAAGGAATAACCTTTTATATTTATTAAGGGTGATGAAGATATGATTTATTTGTAGAAAATTGGGGAACATAACTATCAACTAAAAAGATGAGAATCCAAACAATATAATGGAGGAAAGGAATGATCTGATCAACCCCTAGAGAATTTTACTTTGGTTCAACTACATTGAACAACAATAGTTTTCAAACCAATTCACTAACACAGGGGATTTTGGAGACAACCAATAACCTCCAAGGTATAAGAGACAACTGTAACCATTACAACTACTGATGTCGATACTAACAATGATGTGGTGATAAGTACATTAGTAATTAATTCAATAATTAAGTATGTAATTTTTTTATTGTAGTATAATGTATTCTTTCATATCAAGAATTTTTTTTAAAAATATTCAAACAACAAAAAAAAATCACAGAAGTAGTGTTGTTGAGGAAAATGAAAGATGTGGAATTCATGCATCCCAATCATATAACTCCACCCCTGAAAATATTGTTGGGATAAAAGTCCATAAAACTGTTTCATTCCCCATTTCATAGATTTTTTTTTAATTATTAACATGTGTGGGATTTTCCTATATAGTGCCAATGTAAATTTTTGCAAGAAAGAAATCAATCTCTATATCATGAATTTACCTTAATTCTATACAATATCAATGAGGGGTATGAATATTCTTTAGAAACAACATATCAAGAATAGATATTTTTTCCTATCAGTAAGGACATCAAACTCAAATTATTGAGTCAAAGGAAATAACCATCCTTGATGAAATGCCTTTTGTGATGAAATACACTAATGCGTTTCCAGTGAAATTATTTTTTCTTCCTCTTAGCTGAGAGTTTAAATTTTCAATCAAGCATATATCTAGGTATTTTTAATTATCCAAGACTCTGTATATAATGGATTTTTAGGAACATGAGGAGATTAAGAAAGAAATATATAATACTATTTATAAAGGGTACATATTCCCATGTTATTCTCCATGGGGTGCACTGGTCTGCTTCTCAAGAATAAATATGGGTAAATACACCCTTGAATTGATTATTGTCATCTCAAAACTGACATGAATAGAAAAATTATCCTCTTTAAAAAATGGATAAATTGTTCATTCAACTATGTGGGGCACCATACTTCTCCAATTTGGATATGTGTTTGGAATATTACCATATTAGGGTGAATAATATGGATATCCTAAATATTTATTTTCGTGTAATGTATGGGTACAAGGTGTTCTTAGTAATTACATTTGTACTCACTCGTGATCCAAAACTTTTCAAGGAAGTGATGAATAGAGTCTTTAAATATTACCTATAAATATTTTTAGTATTATTTATAGATGATATTAAAATATTTTAAAAATTCAAGTAGGAGCTTGGGGATCACCTAATATTGTTCTATACGATCTTTAAAAAGAATTATATTTATTCTTGGTACATGAAATGTCAGTTTTCGTTGAAGTAATTATCATTCATGGGGTAAATCATCACAAGAAATAAGATATTTTTTGACCATTCAATAATAGTAGAAATTGAATGATGGTCAAGGAAAATGTCTATAGAATATTTCCATAGTGTCTATTGATTACCTGGGTACTATCTTCAATTATTGAGAAATGTATCACAATTGTCAAACCCTCAATCCAAGGTTACTCGGATGGGAGTAATAATTTCATAGAATGATGAATGTGAATAGAGCATCATGTAGCTTAAAAGGAGGCTTATCACTATACCAGTGACTACACTACCCTAAATTATAGAACATATCATAGTATTTAGCAATGCTTCAAAGAAGGTATTGTGATGTGCGTTAATAAAAAATTACAATGTGATAGTCTATGTTTTGATGCATTTGAAAGTTCATGAACAGAACTACCTAACACATGATCTGGAGTTTTATTTAGTGATATTTTAATTGAAAATATAATGGAATTATCTCACTGGGTATAAGTGTCAAATATATAAGGATCACAAAATATTTAACTATATTTTCACACATAAAGAGGTGAATATTATAAAGATAAGATAATTATAGATGATAAAACTAAATGACTACTCAATTCACTACCATCCATGGAAAGTAAATAATGTGGTATAAGTTATATGTAGAAACGATCTAGAAATTCTATCATTTATGAGAACTGATAGGGATCTAATATTCTTATATTATGAAAGGATAAACATGGGAATTATAAAGTAAAGAAGATTATCAATCCTTTCAAAAATATTTTCTCAACCGTCTTCTCGAGAGAAGATAATGGATTCTCAAAATATATGATGTGGGAATTCAGAAGAAAGTGGAAACTATAAGAAAGGGGAAATCTTCTATGTTCAATGTTAATGAAGACAAAGTTGTGATATTTTCTCGAAGACATTTTGTAAAATGTAATATTGAGTTAAAGAATTTTCTTTTGGATGATGTGCATAGATCGACCTTCTCCATCTATATAGGGAGCACAAAGATGTATCAAGATCTCTATGATCACTATTGGTGGGACAATATGAATAAAGGAATCATGGAATATTAATCATGATGTCTTGTATATCAGAATATAATGTTGGAAAGGAAAATATTATAGTGAATGAATCAACCATTTCCCATACCTATATTTAAATGGGAATGCATCACCATGTACATCTTCACTAGTATACCTAAGAAATTATAAGGAAATAAGGATATATGCACTTTGTTGGATCATTTTACAAATACTAAACACTTTTTTTCTATTTAAGGGGACTTCTCACTTGATCAACTTGCAATGATATACATTATATAAGTGGTGAGTGTTCCAAGAACTCCTCTATCGATTATATCTAATCAAGATCCATAATTTACCACTGTGCCCTTGAAGAGACTCTAATACACTCTAAATATTGATTTGATCTTCACCGCGCCTTACCATTGTAAGGCTAATGGCCAGTATAATAGTACTACACAAACTCTTAATGAATTGTTGAGATCATGATCAATTGACTTCAAAAGAAGATGGGATCAACCCTTATGTCAAGTTCTTATACAATAGTAGTTTCAACTCATGCATCTAAATAGTTCTGTATAAATCCTTTAATAAAAAGAGTTGTATAAAGTCTACATGCTGGGATGTAGTTGGGAAACAAAACTTTCTAGGTCCTAAAATGGTCAAGGAAATGGTGGAAGATGTTATGGCTATTCACCAACACATAAAAACTTATCATTGTTTCCAGAAGATCTCTGTTTACTATCATCGATGAGACCTATAGTATGATATTGGAGACATGGTATTCCTTATCATGTCTCCATGGAATAATTTCATATCATTTGGGAAGAAGGGAAATCATAGTCCAAGATAAATCATTTTGGTTGAGATTCTTGATCGCATCGGAGCAGTGGAATATTGAATTTCACTCCCACCTAACCTATATCAATTACATTATTTATTCCATGTATCCATAATAAGTATGTACATACCAGACCCCTCACATGTACTAAATCCCATGTTTGTACCATTGAGAAATTATCTCTAATATGAGTGTCATCTAATGAAGATCATATATCCTAGAGAAAATATTTTATGGAATAAGACAATGCACCTAGTCAAAGTGTTTTGGAGAAACCAAATGTTTGAAGAAGAAACATGGGAAACAAAGAAATTGATGAAATAGAATTACACTCTTCTACTTTAGTGTGGGAACTAAAAATTTCAATCAAGAAATTTTTTATAGCGGGGATATTACAATGATATAAACTGTTATAAATAAAATTATCTTTGTGATTTATTTAAAGTTCATATTTTTTTATATGGGTATAGAAAACACATAAACTAGTTTGGTTTTATTATATCCTATCAAATTGAAATAACCATTACATATCATTACCATCGACAATATAGTCTTTGATCAATTATCCCATTATTATTATAAATGTTGGGTTTTAATAAATCCAATTGATAGAGACAAAGGAATTGATGGCGTCAACCAGTAGGATCATTCCCTATGAAGCCCATTTATCGAAGATTCTAACAGAGATAGAATATATGGGATTTCCCCTTGACCAAGACCAAGATGAATTGAAGAAAATTAAGAATGAGTAAAACCATTTACAATAGAAGTTCAATCTCATCAAGATCATGGACCAAACTATGTACACCGAACCACCCCATGAATGTCTCACTATCACGCACCTACTCATTAGGAAATCATTGGTGTATTAAATGTATATGTATCAATACCCAAGTAATATTAATATATTTATTGTATATAATACTGTATATATTTTTATTTTATTATTATTAATTTGTTAATGATATTTATCCAATAAAAAAGATTTATTTTCGGGAAACATTCAAATTCAATTAAAGAATTCATTTTCCTAAACTAATGGATTTTAAAAATAAATTGTATTTTAATAAAAATATTATTTTTAATTAATTTGCTTCAGATATAAATGGTCATATAATATTTTTAAAGTGAAATGAAATTCTCATATGGTTTTGAAAAATATTATTATAAAAAAACCAACATTTCTCAATAAATATCAATTATTATTTTAAAATGATAAATTCACATATATAGAAATTTATTTATATAAAATTCATATTATATTAAGAATAATAATTCTGAAATTATTCAATGGGGAATTTTTCCAAATTTTCTGAGAAAACAGATTTTTCGGGTAAAAAGTAAATACTGTATAAATATACGATGTGTATTATGAAATCATAATGACTCAAAGTTATGTACTAAATAATATAAAAGATATAAAAGACCAAATATATATTTTACCATTAAAATAATGTGATTTTAATTTTTTTTAATTATTTTATAATTCCATTATGATTCCTCCAACATCATTAATATATTTTAAGGTTTTAAAATCATTTCATTAAGAATAAGACTCACTTCAAAAAAAAGAGTATTATTTTTTTAATTTTGGCCCTTGGCCACAAAAAATAATGAAAAAGTCTCCCCTTTTGTAGAAACCATTGGTTAAAACCAAATGAAAGATTTTGGTTTCTGTTATTTTATTATATAGAGTAAAAAACCTATGTCAGAGAAATAATAAATAAATCCCACCTCATTTCTTATATAAAACTGTACATGATCCCATTTATCTACACTAAAATTACATTTATCTAGTCTTCACTCTACCTTACCCTTTCTAGAGTCCTCCCATGGTTCCCCAACCTATTATGAATCCACTCCCAAGCATTTGGAGTCACAATCTCAAGGTAAGGGATCCTCACCTTCTTTTCTCTATTCAAGTTTAATTTTTTTAACAGGCCTTCTATTTCTAATTTATAATGTTGGTATATGTAATTCCATATCCATATTAATAATTTTTTGATTTAAAAATTATGAGATACCCCTTTCACTCTCATCAACCCATCTTATGAATTTTAAAATGACATTTTCAAGTTGCCGAAATTTCACCATGATTTTCCGTGCTAAAACAATTATATTGTGAATTCCACAAACATTTCCTATCAAAGCTGTTCACCATTATACACATATAATTATTGTAATTGGGACCAATATTTATATATTTCATAATCCTTGATCATGGAATAAAATATGATTCTGAGTGAATCCATATTGTATGATCTATGTGGAAGAGATAAGCATGAGAATGAAATTAATGTGATGAGTGCGCTCAGAATTATACATCACTCCAATGAATTGGGTAATGTTTAGTCATAATATAATTCATGTTCAGATTGGGATTCAACCTTATTCATTTGTGGGACTCTATTTATCCTTATCTTTTTTAATTTATCATCGACCTATGTTTATGAAGTCTTTTTTTAGTTGTTGCCACATTCCCCATGATTCCTTTATGATTATCCTGTTATATCATGTCTCATTGTTCATGTTAATGGATATTAATTATGTTATTCTCCATTGATACTCTTATTGTCTATCATGTATTATTATATTCATGTTATTCCATGTTTATTCCTTTATAGGACTTTATAAATCACTCATTTCTTATGTATGTCCCTAGGTTATCCCATACAGTTTTAAGTGAGAGAATGTTAAGGATGTTATCAATAAGGATTAATTCATTCCTATTTAAAGATTTTATGTAACATACGTAATTATCAAGCACACTATAATTATCAATCATTTAGGGTGTATTAAGGTTAATCTTAATAATGAAATCATGTATTAATGTGAAAAAATATCATGGTTGTTATACTATATATGCTATTATGATATCATCCTAATGGAAAATTTTATTTTGGACATCATAAAATCTCTTAATATCATGATATTTGGTGTTTTTAATTGATTAAAATCTCAATAATTTAATTTGAGTTTTGTATATGATGATTTTGAAATATCAAGAAATATTGTTTTTTCATTATATTGGTCATTTTATGTTGTCCTACTTTTTTTCTTAAGAGGCATAAAAATATATGTGTTATAATATTAGTGGGAACTATATATTCCTAAAATGAATTATGTAAAGGGTTATATCTTAGGAGAGAGAAATGTTACGTGAATGGGTTTTTCATTCTTTAGGTTCAAAAGGGTGAGTGTAATATCATTTTTATCTACTCGTAATTTATGTGTGAACAGGTTAGTCGGTATCTTGGTTCAAAAATGATCAACATAATGGTATTTATCCCTAATAACAATTTTATGTGTGGAATTGTTTGTGGGTATCCTCGTTCACAATGAATGAAATCTAATGTTTGTGATTTCTATACATTTTCATTTTGTTTATCATGCACTAAAGTATTTTCAATATTACATACTATTTTTAAAGTATTCTACATTTTTATTTCATTCCCTCGTGTTATAAGAATTTTGGGATATTTTTTGATCAAGGTAACATCATTTATAAATTTTAAATTACATTTTTAGGATATTATGTTTCTTTATCATGTTTTATAATTATCAAATAAGGTCTTATGATATCTTATTAAAATATCTAATTCTTTATCATAATATCTCACATGTTTATAATCTGGCACATTAATATATGTTTTTTCCCAAAGGAAATTATGTGACCCCCCCCCCCTTTGTCATGATTCCATTCCATAGGATACTAAGATTAATACGTAATGTGTGGTGTCATGAAATGGTCTATAGGTGAATTATTATTCATAAATATCCACAAGTTTAGTAAAATATAAAATTTTAATACCTAATATCCAAAGAACTACACCATTCTCTCTTTATGTTGTGTGATTGTTTGTGTGATGTGTTATTTAAATCTTGACATTATTGTACAATTTATTTTTTGTTTCTCATGGGTTGCATTAAACCCAATATTCAAACACATTATGCATCGTGGAAATTTTGAAGGGAGAAAAGGATATATTTTAAAAATATATTGCTAGTTTTATATCAGAGTAAGTAATGTTTCATCATTTTGCATATAAAATTTTTCACTACCATATAAATAATAAAATCCATTATGTAACAAATCTATTATATATATATATATATATATGAAAAAATCGCATAACCTACATAGATTCTTATGAACTGTAGATAAAGGGGTTTTATTTACCAATATAAAAAATAACTAATAAAGAGACATCTAATAACCTTGTTAAAAAATAAATCAAACATTTATCAATTTTTAAAAAAATAATGATAAAGTATTACCTTGTTTGTATCACTTATAATGGGGAACCTTTTAGTAATTCTAAAACAATTATCAAAATTTTTAGTACAAATAAAATGTACCCTTCATAAAAAACTATATAAGTAATTTAATATATTATTTCAATATATAAATACATTATATTGATATAAATATATATTTACTTTATTATTATTTATATTATTTGAAAAATAAAATTATATTGAATATATTATAAAATTATATAAACATTATTTTGTGAAATAACTAATAAATAAAATAAATTAAAAAAGGATAAATAGTTATGAGTAAAAAATAATTAATAACATTTTGGGAAATTATAAAATAATTATTATCCTAATAGAATATTAGAAATGTGATATAAAGTTCAAGGAGACCCATATATTAACTCAGGTGTCCATTAGGTATCTTTTAGTTTCCAAATCAAACCTTGTGATGAGGTCTATAAAATACCATTCCATGAAGGCATTATTAAGCCTTTTTAATTATAATTATGTGTTTTTACCCAATTATTTGTGTACTCTTTTATTGGATCTCTTCACATATCATTTTTTCTGTTTCTTCGATTATTTTTTGAATGTTTCTAGGCATATACATAGTCATAGCACTATTGAAAGAACCATGCATCCAAACCATGCCACATTTTCTAGTAGCCTTGATAGGGGTACACATTTGGTGCATGGATAAAATAACTATGAATCAAAACTGTGATTGTGTTCCTATACACTAGGAAGTGTCGAATGTTTAGAGCACGATTAAACTAACAGTGCATCCTCTCCCTACATTTCTTCTAGTGGATCTTTTTGGTGTGAATAGGTAGGATCATAGTTTAAACTAACCACATGGGCTAAAAGAGGAGATCATGTAGATGGTTTTTAAAGGCCCTAAAAATCTGAATTAGTATCATGAGACACCCTAATTTAACCTAATATCTTCCCACTCAATCATAATTTGATCATTTGGATGTTGGGAGCCCTCTAAATTCATTTTAGATCAACCATCTCCATCACATGGTGGATAAAAGGGCCAATCGAAGTGGTGATCCTCTTCTGGTGAGTTATTTTATTCATGTCCTTTGATCTCTCTTCTAACTTTTATTCTTTGATCATGTAGGTTATGATGACAATGAATTTCATTGTGACATGGATGATTGATGTGTAATTATGGATCAAGGATTCTTTATCACTTTAATCAAGCTATATCTTCCTAGATCCAATTGTCTCCATCAAATCTCAGACACCTTAGAATCATTGTGGTTGGATTCTAAATTTTCCATGTATGTGTATCTATAATTTTTCATCATTTTTTAATTAATTGTTTCCTTAGAGTTTAATGATATGCGCTTCGTTATAACACATGTTTTATAATTGTTTATCTTGAATTTTCTTATAAAATCATCTTTGATTACCTTTTAATGAAGTTATCCTAAAACATGGTAATTCCCATAGTGTAATAATTTATTTCAATTCTATATTAATTTAATATACCTTTCTATGGGTTTTTTAGGGTTAGCTTTTGGAAAGTGACCGCTTAGGCATGATTTTGATTTCTGTAGTGAAATTCCTGGATTTAAATGAAATTATTGGATCTATTTGATGTTTCATAGTTAGTTTTAATTTATTGATTCTTTTAATTAATTTAGAACCCAATCATAATGATTTTACCCTTTTATTGAAATTGAAATTCTTTGATTATTTGAAATGAGTGATAAATTCACAAGAAAATATGGTGTAAACCCATGTTTTGAAATCAACTTCATGCTTTTAGATTATTAAAATTCCATGGATTCTATTTGTATTTTTTGAATGGAATTATTTTTTAAAATTTATTTCTAGAACTATGATGATGATTTATGAAAGGAAGTGGGTATAAGAACCCATATAAATTATCAATCGTATACAAAGTTTTGAATTGAGTTATTGATTCTTAACAGCACAGTTGGAAGTTTAGGACGATAATCTCCAATGATAATACCTTTATGTAAAATTCTTTTTTCGTTTAATTCCCATTGATTGGTTTATAATATGGTATTATTTACATTGACGTAGTTCATGGGTGAGAGCGAGATGTGATTCGTGGGCATGATATCATGGTTGACGTTGATAAAGATCCATGTTTAATCCTCGTAACATGATTATCCCACATCATTATTTGGACTAGTCATGGTAACATGTATTGTTATATGGGATGAACTATATATATGAATAAATAGTTTAATCACATCCCATTTATCATATTCATAGATAAAATGAAATGTTCTGGCTATGGACATGCATCCAGGGGTGTGGGTGTACATCCAACTAGTTTGATTGAAACCCATGACACTAGATGTATTCACTAAGATTTTTCATTATGATTTTTGATTATATATACTAAGATGGAATCACTATCATAGCGAGGTTTTAATAATGACATACACATATATGGTACTCATTATATCACAGTATTAATCTTCATAGTATGGAACTAGAGTTTCCTTCCATGAATTATTACTAATGATAAATGATTTATTTATTGAGATAATTCACCTTGACTATACTATATTAACATTTTTAAAGATTTAATTCATGGAAAATGTTATTAATTTTATTAAAAAAATTGATTATATCTTGAGAAATTCTTTTCAAATAATTTAAAGAAAAGTTTTAGTTTTTAAATCGTTAAATCTCAGGTTTTGCAGGTCTGGTTTGATTTATGATTTTAAAATGATTAAAACTAACCTTTAAAACTAACCTTCGTAATTTTATTATTATAGTTCTAAATTTATTTATTTTAATTACCATAAGTAACTATGTAGAATATTTCATGGAATCCTACTGGGATGTATAGGTCACACTGTGAATATAATGTTTGGTGTTTGCAACCCTCTTATTCTTACAACTTCTGTTAATGTGATAGTTGAATTATTTGTTCCTTTGAGTTTGATTGACTGGGTATGGATGACATGAGACATGGTTGGTGGTCATAGACGACCAAAATATGGGTTTTTGGTAGAATAATTTTATTTTCATTTTTTCAACTTCTTATAAATGATATGATTATGCTAATGTATGTATCTAATGATGTTTCCATAGTGTAATTTCTTAATTGTCGTATTTAATGGGATATATCGTTCCAAATGGTATTTTTTTGTTGCTTATGTGTTTATACCTAGCCCCTAGAGACCAAGAGTTCTTTTTGAGTTAGTGATGAATCAATTCAGATACCAGTTTGGATGGTTCTCATGCTTCATTCATACCAAATGGTATCAAAGTATATATTATGTTGAAATGGTTCACTTATTCGTGAAATAAATTTTTGTTATATGGTGTGAGTGATGGTAGACATGATATCAAGAATGTTTTGAGACTCAAGAAGTAGTTTGTGAATAGGATATTGATTAACACCTCCTCACGAAGAGATTTGAGTTATTAAGGATATGGGAACTTAAATATTTATTTTTGAGTTATTGGTTTTGATGATAATAGTTTTTAATGGATCCCCCTAAAATACATTTTTATTACTTAAGAGGGAAATATAAATTTCAAATGTAATGTCAATCTCTCAAGGATGCAGCTCACATGAAATATTTTTCTATTGTTAATAATATAATTATAACAAATATAAAAATAAATTTTCTAAAAATGGGGGTTTGAAATATTCATGTAATATAAAATTTAGAATATATAAATTCAAATGAAATATAAAATAATTTCAGATAGAAATAAATAAAGAAATGTTTCTTTGGAGTTACAATGATTGATATCATTTTCCAAAAGAAACTCTATAATCAATTCAATGTATTGATCAAGACCTTTCATATTACACACTCTCATTTGAAAGGTCATCACCCCATACTGAGACCTCTGCATACAACGAAATTAAATTCGGAACACCATTTAGGTAGATCTATTTGGACCATCACTACCCATGTCGTGCTCCACCATATGTATGACATTACTAGTAATGTAAAGTAAAATGATAAATGATACGATGAATTCAGATGATGGAAAAAATTGGGCGATATCTCACCATAATAATTTAACCATAAAATAATCCAATTTTTGGATAAATATATTGAAATTGAATCATAATAAAACTCAATCAATGAAAAATTCCCATCCTAAATTATGCATTGATGTATGTTCTCCAGTTATTGTATAGTTCTGAAGGGAACATGTTTAGAGAAGTATATAAAAATAATAATGAATGAAATGAATCATGAATAAGAATAAAAATACATTAAAAAAATAATATTATATAATGTAAAAAAACAAAAAATCTATTGTAAATTTTGAACAAAGGAACCCACCAAATTTCAAAACCCATGAAATGAAGGTAGAGTGAATTTTATATAGGGAGAGGAGAGAATAATTTCTACTACAATTCTGTGTTCTGGATATTGTTTCATGTAAGCCCCTATAAATAGACGAAGCAGCAATATGGTATTTTGGAATGTTTTTTCTTTTTTGATCCCATGTGAACCCTATAAATTTTAGAATTATTAGTTACCACATGTATGATTTATTATTTTTTAACTCCAAAAATGTTATTTTGTCTATGTGACTCTTCATATTCCAAAATTCTAACCTCCCACGAAACAATGTCCAAGAATCTGATAGATTATGGCATGAAAACTTTTATGAATATTTTTCATTAATTACATTTAAATAACTATGTATTATTGGTGCTTCAATGGAATGTAGCTATCCTTGATATAATCCCATATTCAAATGTGTTTAGATATAGTCATAGTATTTGAGGCCCAAAATTTGAGCTTTTTTGGGCTTCCAAATGAAGGATTGGGCTTTGGCTCTATAAGGATGAAATTTATCCCAATATGTATGGATGAAAAAAAGATTAAAATTTTTTAAGTTAAAAAATTTTAGAAAATTTTATGGACAAAATATAGAAATAAATTAAAACATTTGAAATCCAAAATTATGTCATTTAATATTTATTATCAAAATAACACTAAAACCTTAAATGTGAAAATTTCCAATAAAATAACATTATCATTGGATTTAAAACATTTAACTACACTATAATAGGTTTAAAAATGTTATCTTCATTAGGTATAATTATGAAAAATTATATTTGGATTCCCAATGATACTTCCTTTGATTTAAGGAATTTATTATGATTATTTGAACCCGAATGGATGGATGACCACATTCACACCACGTATTTATAGTTAGGTAAACTATGAGGAATTGAAGTGAATAATATGAAAATCCATCGTAGAAGAGTTTTTATATTGGTGTGTGGATTGATGGCCCAAATTAAAAATACATACATAGTCTTAATTAGGTTCTAATGTTTATGTCTTATTCATTTTCATCTTTGTGACACCACTTGTGTGAGGTTAGTTTGGAGGGTTATGTATGTGGTTTTTTTTCAGGATCAAATGTGGTTATTTAATATTTTATCCATTTATAGTGATTTTAAAACAATTTGTAATAAAAAATTTTGGCCTCAAAAATGTTTTAGTTGAGTTATTTGAGAAATTATTTCAATAATTAAAATGTGACATTTATAAAATAGTTGTATTGGAAAAATAATTTTCAATGAAATAGTTATTTTAAATTTTTATTTTAACTGGTTTGAAATAGAAATGATTTTCATAATTAGAGTATATTATTAATGGTTGTAAACCATGGACTAATTTCATTGAGATGGTAAAGGATTTTTACAAATTGTGATTGATTTATAACAAGATTTACCATTTGGATGAAAAGGAGTAATAATTAATAAAATCTGAAATACGGTTTTTTAATTAATTATTCTTTTATAAGGTGTTTTATATACTATTTAAATGCTTCTTGATTGATTATATTCTATTTTGGGGGTTTTTTTCATCATTTCATTATCCTATGTTCAATGATGACCCAAAATGCACCCCATAATATTTTCCATGAAAGATAGAATGTCCATCCATCAATATATTTTTCATAGTGCACTTTCATGTTTTATTTACATGGCATCTCTTGTCAATGAATCTCCCAATACTCTACATTGAGTGGTGGTGTCATAGACATTCCATAATTTTAAACCCATCATTGAATTCATGGATTTTCATCCACCTTTTATTAAAGGAGATCACAGTTTTCTTGAGGTCGTAATGTTTCTTGAAGAAGTCGATTACTTGAAGTCACCAAATTTTCTAATAGTCTAGTCTATCAACTACTTTTATAAGGGTAATAGATAAGATAGATGGGAAGTTGTGATTCCCTATCATCTGTATGAAATAATTTCTTGGGTATTAATCATGGTGGTTTTTATTTAGTGGTAGTATATTAAAGAAGAGAAGAATGATAACATCACTGAGTCCTTGTGTTTCGGGAAAGATGAGATATCAATCACGGAGTGCACTAATCAATTCTAATGTTTGATATGTGTCTTACCTAATATAGTTTGTAATGAATTCTATAAGTCTATTTATTTTAGAAAAGGTGTTCACACATACTATGTAACTACAATGCATGAGTCCCGATTGATCTCTTATTAGAAGATTCTAAATAGGGATTTTCACTTTGAAGTCGAGCTAGAGAAATTACATGAAGCGAAGAATTCATCATTTTTGGTTCGAGGATGAATTTACCTAAGTACTTTTATGCACACACATTTCCAACTACATGAAAAATTGAAGAGGGAAATAATAAAAGATACAACAATACTATAATGTGAATGAAGCATGCATGAAACCCAAGATAATATAAAAGTGTGATAGTATAAACTTAAATATAAAGGTGGAAAATACATGCCAACCATAAATGTTTCCCAATATGACAATAAACTAGAAATGTAATTAACTAAAAGATATCACAACTCTTAAATCCCAAGCTATGACCATTTTACATGGTCTAAAAACCCAGTATCCCTAAGATAATATGATGTTAGGGTCGACCTATATGTCATCCGCATAAGGCACGATACGTGTGGGAAAAGCCCATGTAGGGGTGAGTATAAAAATACCTAGTATGATGCCCCTATATATGAAGGGATATAATAACAAATACAATATAATAGAAAGATAGCATATAGAAAAATTTATAGTAAAAGAGTATAGATCAACCAAAAAAGTGAGTGAAGATAACTTCATCCAAACACAAGGTGCTCGATACGGTGAGTAGATAAATTTCTCATTGATTTTTCGAATCCTATAATAGATTAGTATACTCATCTGACCATGAGAAGCTAAACATAGAAAGCACATGGAATACCCCACGTTTCTTCGCCTCTCCTAGAGGGAGATTCTCCAAATACAAGTTGTGGATATAGAATAAGGATAGATATATATTCTTAGTCAATGAAACCGAAATTAGAGATTAAGGGATCTCCATCTCACAGCTCATCCTAAGAAGAATGGTAGTAAATAGTTCTAAAATTCCATTAATAATGCACAGAATCCCACACATCTTACCTAAACACAAAAATTTAAGGAACTCAATCACCATACCTTGATACTATTCTCTTTGGGTGGAACTGACTCACCAACTTAGTTTTAGGTCACGTCACAAAAACGTGTCTCAGTGGGGAAAGTGTCCTTCTTCCTCATGAGTCCAAAGTTATTCCAAACCACATCTCATCATTATTCCTCATAGATAAGGTGTTAAAATTTCAAAATAGAAGACATATACTCTAGTACAACTGGAAGCTTCTACTCTAGTAGTAACCAAGGAACTCCACTGCCCAGCTATGCTGGAGGGTAATGATCAGTAATTTCATCAAATAACTTCATCTCCTATCCCAACTAAAGGGTAAAACCCATAATAGGTCATTAAGGAACTCTACTAACCATCCCTGCTGGAGGGTAACACACAAAATAGTTCATTAGGGAACACCACATCCCAACCCTATTGGGGGTAACGCTTGGAAGAAGACATCGATGAACTCCACTACTCATCCCTATGAGAGGGTAATTCAAGAAACATTTCACACTGTATCTCTAAATCCACAACAGAGGGCACCATCACATTCTACATAGAAAACGACTCAGGATAGGCTACTCACGGGCCAAAATCTAAGTTTAAATGAAGGAGATATGACAATTATAAAGTTTCCTCAAAAAGAGGTACACATAATGTTAGTGTCCCACATGGAATGTGGTCCCACTCTACCTCCTGGATGTGTCCTCACCAGGACATGGTTTTCTATCCATGTAACACTACACATCATGTAAGGGTACTGCACTATTTTTATAGGCTACAATCCTGAAGAACACATGTAGATTGTTACTTTTCCAAGGGGAAAACATAATTTCACTAATATGAATCTTCAAATAACCTCTGATGGCCAAACAGATCACACAATTGTGATCCTCATGGAAAAATTAGCAATATACTCTATTCACATGCCTTAATTGGACACCCGATAAAAATTTATATTTCACCACATCACACTCAAATGGAATTACATGGGCCCAAGACACGAGTTCGAATTAAATACTCAAAATTAAAATTGAAATTTCCACTTTAATTTCAAGATTTCAACATCATAGATGGTTCTACATTTTGAAACTATATGAGGGAAATGTGTGGGATACAAGATTTTATAATAATAATAATAATATTATTATTATTATTATGGGGTGTTTGGTTGACCCGAGTCATAAGTCCAAAAAATCCATCTAACCTCAGTCTTAAAATGAACGTATCAAATTCGGTGTAACAATTTCATTGATTACATGTCAATCTGACCTTTCTATTAAAATATATAACTGAAACAAGGATTTAATAACAAATTATTATTATTATTATTATTATTATTACTATTATACTAAGAATGGGAATGGGGATTTCATGTTGGAGATTCATTTCATGTTTAACCCCCTCTCAACCAGGTTCACACGACCCTGACATTCTCTCTTCGTTCCCAACCCATCGCAATAATTAATATTATTAATATCAAACTTATATAAATAATAATTATGATAAGGGGTTCACATGAGTATTTCAATACCCCCTTCCTCATGCGTGTACATGGGTGTGCATCCCATTTGGGTTATTTCATCTTTATTTTTATTTTAATAATATTAATAATATTATTATTATAATATATAATTTTAAATAATGGAATAAAAATTCCACCACATTCTTCACACTCGACAACAAAATGAGGTCTCCAATCTATTCTCATATTCCATGATTTTCTCCTATCTATCCTCATATTCCATGATTTTTCCTATCTATCCTCATATCTCATATCTAATGTAATTAAAACCAATTAATTTAAAATGATTTTCCTTTATTAAATTAAAACTATTAAATATAATTAACCATATGTTTTATTCCACCATTATTATTATTATTATTAATTATTAATGTTTACCATGTTAACCACTTCTGACCAACCCACCAGAGATCTGAGCCCATCCACCATCACATTCACATCAATTAGCATCTTCCATGAGACTATATGCACAACCTCTACTCAGAATCAATCTCATTACACTGCATACTTCCCAGGTCTATGTTTGGTTCATCGATCTATTCTCGTTTCATCGATTCGCTGTAAATCTAGGTGTCTGATTAGGCTTAGTACCTCTAGGTAAAGTTTAAATATGAGTGTAGGGATCCAACAAGTGGTGAACGCAAAGAAAAATAGGGATAAGGGCACAAACGCAATGGTTTATGGATAAATGCAAAGTTTTCTTGTCCAATAAATCCAAAATAGCGATCATGGGATTAGAAAATAGTTGAAAAGAGATTAATTTTTGTACATGGGCACATGAAAAGGCCACAAAAGGTCATAGATGAAATAACAACATTTAATCAACTCAATCATTTAATCAAAAGGGTGTAAGACACAATATTATGATTCCTACCTCAAAATTGAATGTTTTTCTAATGAAGAAAGTTCTTACCAATTGAAGAGGATATTTTTTACATTCGTCACACGTGAATTTCTCTTGATCCAATTTTTTTTATTTTGATCTTGGTTCTCTAATGGAGGAGGGAGGAAGGTCTCTGGATTTCTTCCAGGGTTTATGTAGCTAACCTTAGTGAAATATACCCATTGATACTCTTATATAGTATCTTTTGCACATAAAACAACTTAATTAATTAATTTAATAACTAATTAAATCATTAACCGCATTGCCAATGAGTGAGGGGTCCTAACGTCCCATGTAAAGGTTTTCATTAACATTTCATCCTATCAAAACCCATGAAAAGAATTGGTTTTAAAAATCATTTCATTATAACATAACCCATGAAAATGGAAAGGTTTTCATTAACATTTCATCATTTCATCACATCATAACCAATTAATAGAAAATGAGTTTCATAAATATTATATCATAATACTCATAAAACCTTATGAGAACGAATAAGATGGTATCCTTGGATCATATCACCTATAAATCATAAGTGAAATCCAGTACTGATGTCATTAATAAATAAAAATACCATTAAAATATCATTAAAATGTTCTTGAGGAAAAGAAATATTCCATTTTGAAGTCACTTATTAAAAAATAGTAAAAATTTAATGTAAAATTTTATCATTGAAAATACCCATGTAATTTTTTAAAGTAATCTTCAAAGAAAAAATTATTCATGATAGTGGGAAAAGTCATTCATTCCTTATAAGTTAGAAAACATTTTTTCTATACTATTTTCTAAAATGTCACAAATTACCTTGTTTATAAAAAAATAGTTTCTTCCATATTTTCTATAAAAATAATTGTATGGTTAAAAATTACTTTAAAAAATATTAATATAATATTCAAAACACTACTTAAAATATTATTATAAAATATGGATATCCAAGAAAATGTTTTCATGATCGAAGAGAAAAATGATGTTAATTTTCTATAAAATATTATGTTTTGTTACATGAGTACATAATATGAGTAAAATGAAACTAAAAAAATTATATAAATTACCATAGGAGAATAAAATTAAAAAGTTTCTTGAGATATACATTTTAATATTTCAACATTGGAATCTTAATCGTAAATAATCCTGATAGACAAGGTGATTGTAACATTAAAAGCCTCCCTCGAGTTCACCTTACTTCGATAGATCTCTAGTGTAATAAATCTAAATTTATTATAATTATATACAAGAGTAATTTTAATACTTTTAATATCATATATTATCCCTTTTTAAAATTTCAATAGCCCCTTTTTTCAAAATTTCTTTTTTAAAGTCATCATTTCCTCGTGATAGTTTTTCATTTATCATGAGTATTTCATTTCAGTAGTTCTAATCCATGTACATTTATCTTGGTTATACCATCTCTATAATATTAATCATGATATAAAAATAATATATATTAATTATATACATATTTATAGTTATCCACAAAATTTATAGATAGAGAAATGAATTACACTATTTATGGAGATGGTAGGTTGTACGAATGCATGAACAATATTTTCATTTTTTAACATAATGAAAAAATGGTAAATATAATTTCACATTTATAAGGTAATTATTATATCTTATATAAAAAATATATACATCAAATTCATCCCCATTACCATCAAATTAAAATTTAAATAAAAATATAATCACTTCAATTCATGGGTGTGGTAGTCCTTTCATATAGAAAAGTGATGTTATCATTTCCCAAGGAATTGTATGGTAAGAAGATAGGAATGATATTATCATTATAGAAGTATAATTATATTTTCAATATCAAATATATCCCTTAAACCTGTAAGAATACTACTATAACATGCACCAATGGTTCCCAAGTCGCGACTACCCCAATCACTCCTCCAATAGGCTGGGAGTCGGAGACTAGCACCGAGTATGCATAGCACACAAAAGTGATTTCTTATCCTAATATACATGTACACATTCTCAAATATCCATGTTCATAAAATTATTAAATTTAAAACAACTAATAACCATGCATGAATACATCTAAAATCACACTTCTATAGTATGACAACAACTACTGGAAATTACAAGTCCCAAATACAATCCCACCATGAAAATTTTGAAAACAATTCCAACATGTAATGTTTGGGAGGACTATGATAAATGAAACTGTAGGAACACACCTTTGTATGTCCATCTCACTAGGATTCATCTAGTCAATATCCCTCTAGGACTCCATCAAATGTCTAGTCATCATCATAAGACACGACGCATGCGTGATAATCCCATGTAGGGGTGAGTATAACAATACTTAGTAGGACACACCGAAATAAATAAATATATGAAATTTATAATAATAGTCATCTCATTATAAGTTATATGTCTACAACACATATAATAAGAATATAAAGATATACACATCATAATCACAATGTCTCATGGAAAAGTCACAATTTTAATGCCATCCTTCGATTCATTCTTAAAGGTTTAAAATAGAACTCATCCAAGAGAATGTGCTTTATGGGTCAAATAGTAGGGATGACGTCCATCTGATATGTCATCACCATTGTGTATGACCATATGAATAACATCTTAGAAGTATAAAGAGAATGATGCATGGAAGGGGAACTCTCCCTATGCCATGGGGTATACTAACAACCTAATCTAGATTAACTTGTTTTGTAGGGGATCGACTCCCACATAGTTTTATTCATGAAGTTACCAATAACCCCACCTAGGGAAATGATGATGATTGTTATAGAGAATCTCACTCTGGGCCTCATGGAAGGATTACAAATACTCTATCCAAATCTGAATTCCCTATAATGGGATCACCATCCTAGGTATAGGACACGATTCCATTCTAAACCCTTAGGGAAAAGGATTATGGGAATACACCCTGAATGAATTATGTACAAGATGAAGATAAAAAGGGATCTAATACATCTTTAGAGGGGTACACAATGTGTACTAGTAGTACACATCATGTTCCTTCAACACTGGGCCATACCCATGTATTTTGGATCATGCTCGTGTCTGTGTCTATGTACACAGCATGTCCAACACTGTGTACTCCCCACCGTGTCTTTGTCCCCTTACCATGTTTGTTCTGGAGTACACCGCTTGTCCAAGATCATGTGATCCTAGTTGTTTCTGTGTAACCTATGAGTTATATTCCAAGACTATAGGTAAGGTTCATATATCATGTGACAACTGTACCATTCCGTGTGATATTTATCTTCTCTGTGGAACCCTACTAATGCATAGGGGTGTTCGAAACAACATGTGATCCTGGATGAAATTATGTGTAACCGGTAATTTCCAAAACCCGATATATCTTCTACTCATGTTGTCACACAGTTCTCCATCCTCTGATCTAGCCCCAGATCATGCTAGAGAGTATGGATATAGTCAATCCAAGACTTATCATTATCTCTCATTTGAATCTGGCCACAAAATTTCATGGGAAATATCTCTATCACATATACCAATATCCTCATATCAAAACGCACATGAAGATACATGATCTGGTCCTAATCCTTCATCATAGTTCAATCTCGTTGTTTATATGAACATTGATCTTTGATATCAATCTAATAAACTATAAAACGAGTGTGAAACAATTGATTATAAAATATTTTATGAACCATTAGTCAAATGAAATACGGTTGATGAAGGAGTGATCAACGGTGGGTGAAAAATAAGAAACATGAAAAAGAGAAATAAACCTTAAAAATGTTTGGGTTTTCCATGATTTTTTTCTATTAGAACAATTAATTAAGATTCATAATAAAATAAAAAATTCTCTCAATTTCCACATAGATAAACTTATACCCAAAACATGATCAATATGTTAATCAATCTATTGGTAAATTTATTCACATTCATTATAGGAATAAATAAATTGGGATAAATCCACATAAATAAAATTCCTACCTATATTTGGATCAATCCCCGGTGAATAATGATTATTTGTCCTTGTTATTGGAGGGATCCTTGAGTTATATCTCACATCGATTGATTGTCTATCATTAAGTCTTCACTCACCCACAGAAGCTCCTCCAATGCTCTCTCACAAATCTCCAGGGTTATACAGTTAACCTTGTGATTTTTTCATATAATCATATTTATATACCAAAAGCAGGTCATGCAAAATAATTAAACAAAATAAAAAATCTTTTTGTTTATTTATTAATATACCTATGACTGTGCTCAATAAAAAATTACAACAATATCCAATATTATATCATTCCTTGGGTAAAACTCATGCTTTGAAGTCAACAGAGGGCTCATATTTCTGATCTAATCTCCTGTATAATATTTATTCAACATTTTCAAGAAATGTGAGTACATGGTATATTTAATATATTTAATATATTTCAAAAATTAAATTTTGGGTCACCATTCCTGAGAATATCATGTCATATTAGAGCCTACATCCATAAATAATTCATATAATATTCCAAAACAATACATGGAAAATTTAGAGTTGTTGCATTATCTGCACCTTGGGGATTTACATCACAAAAATCCCAAAAAAATGTATATAAATAGATGTGGGTATTGAGAAAGCATCTGAGTCTCTTATTCTGTGGTTCTCCACTAAAGATTCATGTGATTACACTAGAAACACCCTAGGATAAATAATCACCAATGAAGGATCCACTTCTCCAGATCGTCAATCTCTTCCAGTTACTCTACAAACGTAGCTCCATCCTCATTTTCTATCTCTCCCCATTCAATAATATGTGGTGGATCATGCATGTACCTCCTCATATATGAAATGTGGATTATTTTGCGCACCAATATAAACTTAAGTGGTAGATATAAGTGGTAGACTACCTTTCCAACTCTCTATATATATAAAAAGATCCAATGAATCTCACATATATCTTGTTGCCCTGAAATAAATCTCCATAATTCGTAAAGAAGTGACACCCTTAGTAAAAAATAGCCTCAATAATATAACTCCAAAGGCCTTCGTCATCAGTTTTCATAGGAATTATGATGGCTCTATATAGTCCTCATCCACTCCTTATTGATCTGCACCTTCTATGTAATGGCTTGCAGCAACTCTGGTTCCATAAGTGATGACTCTCTTGGGTTGGTCCACCATAGTTCACACCTATAGGGATTCCCATACAAGGACTCAAATGGTTCAATATTGATGGTGGAATGGTAGCTATTATTATATGAAAACTCCATTTCATCAGGTGATCCTCCGAACTATAACTAGGATCTAAAATGCAAGCCTAAATAATTTTCTTCAAAGACCTAAATTGTCCTCTCAGTTTTTTTGTCATTCAAGGGGATAATCATTTTTATAAAATTCAACTGAGTCTCAAAAGTCTCATGGAATCCCTTATATAACTGAGATGTGAAGTGATAATCACAATTAGAAATGTCTGTAAATAGAAATGCATCGATTCAAACAATCTTCTACACATAGAGGTGTTGTAATCTCTCTACAGAACTCTTTTCTCAAATAGATAGAAAGTGGGACAACTTGGTGATTTGTTCTATGATCATCCAGAAGGAATCATGTCCCCTATATGTACATGGTAAACCTATCACAAAGTCTATAGATATCCTATCCCACTTCCACTATGGAACCTCAAGGGGTTGCGCTAAACCATCAAGTACCTGGTGCCCTACCTTCACTTTATAACAAGTAAGGCATCTAAATATAGACTCTACAACTCCCTTGTTCATCTGTGGCTACCAAACTTGATGTCGGAGTTGTTGGTGCATCATTATGACACATGGATATACTACCGAGATATATGTATGAAACTCACCTAATTCTCCTCATTCAATTTCAATGGTACCATCATACATCCACTGAAAATAATGACACACTCCCCACCTTCAAAAAATAAATCAGGAGCATGTCCAATGGATATCTTAGTACATATGGTCTAATAATCGGTATCCCGAACATGTTCCTCCTAAATTTCTGTAAAAGTATCAGGGTAAACAAAATTGGATGGATATAATATTCCTCATACCCATCCACGAAACATAACTTTAATGAGGTCGACTCCTCTGAAACCATTATCAGTAACTACAAACAAGTTCCCGCCATAGAGAACATACTAACAAGTTCTTATTCCCAGTAGTCTAAACAATATTTAAGTCATAATATTTGTTCAAATATATACATTGACACTATCTCAAGTTAAGATCCTTATATGAAAATATATACTTGAGACACTTATGTATAGAATGTATTATTAATTCCTCACCCATCAGGTAATTTCACCACAACTTCAGTAAAAGGAATACCACTACTAACTCTAGATTGTGGGTTGCATAGTTCTTCTCATGTGGTCTCATTTGATGTCAAACATAAGAAATAACTGCATGCCACTATATCAGAAAACACAATGTCAGGTCTCTAATGCTTCATAGAACACTATGTACTTATCACCCTCCTCTGTAAATCATATGATGGGAGCCCTCGTCAATCTCAGTCACAACTCATAGAATGCTTGAAAGCACCTCTCTAACTAAATAAAATGTTGTCCCATTTGGGTCGAATATTTCAAGAGATTTGATATCCTATAGAAATTAGGTATATATCTCTAATAGTATCTTACTATCCCAAAGAATCCCATAACCTCTAACACTCTCTTGGGTGCCTCCCAAGAAGACACTACCCCAACCCTTTCCAATTCCAATACTACACCTTCTACTAAGATAACATTTCTCATAAAGTCGACCTCCTAAATACAGAACTAGAACTTTGGGAGCTTCTTTTGAATATGGTACTCTCATGCTATGTCAAGAACCATCCTCAAGTGTCTCACATGGTCCTCTTCAAATTTTGAGTACATTAGGATATCATCGATGATGACTACTAGAAACCAATCTAATAAGGGATAAGAGATCCAATTCATGAGTCCCATGAACACTAGTATGGAATTATTAATTCCAAAGTGCATCACCAAGTTCTCATAGTGATCTTAGTAGCATCATAAATCCATATTTGGCATATCCTAATCCCATACTCACAACTGGTGATAGCCTGATCTAAGTTCAATCATAAAGAACCATCTTTCCCCTATCAACTAATCAATGACGTCATCAATCCTTGGTGGTGGATACTTGTTCTTTAATAAACCAAGTTTAGGAAATGTACATCCACAGACAACCTCAATCTCTCATCTACCTTCTTGGAAAACAACACTGGGGCAACGTAGGTTGAAACACTCAGTCTAACAAAGACCCTACTCTACAAGTACTCTAAATAAACCCTCGTCACCTAAAGCTTTATGTGATCTATCTGATATGATGGCATGAATATCTGGGTCAAAATAGGGTATATTTTGATGCATAATTCTATCAATGAATGAGGAGGTAAACCAGAAACATCCATGTAAAAAACACAATTTTACACCACCACCCCTGTAGGGAAATTAAATATCAAGTAATCCACTACACCAATGGTCATACTATCCAACTAATGAGTAATCGGTTATAGCCTCCAATGTATGAGTCCACCCTTCATGATATGGGTTCATTTTCACCCATAAAGGAAAATTTCACCTCATCACTATGGACACACTATATACTACACCAGAAATAGTCCATATGTGGATGAACAATAGACTACCAGACCATAACTAAGATGATATCAGATGGACTCATCATTGCTATAAAGAGATCCTAAATGAAACTCTCACCTCTAAGAGTTAGGACACACCATCGGTAGACATGTGTGATCATTGATTCACCACCAATAAGAGTCTCCAAGAGAAAGGGTAGATCCAATGGCTCAATCAGAAACTCTAAATCTCATAAAATTTTAGATTAAATAATGTAAGGACTCACATATGTTTCTATAAGAACTTAATCTATTTTATAAAAGATACAAATCGTACCTCATACCATCATCGAAGTCTCTGGGTCATAAGCATCTACTGCCTACAGCTACCATCACCCCTATTTGCCAGCTCCCTTAGCCTGGAATAGACCACCTATGGATGGTGGTGGTGAAACGTCAAAATGTATACAACCTAAAACTACTCACCCATCTCCTCTGCTACATCCTCCACCCTAAAAACCTATCTGATCTTTTCATTTCCTTTTCCTATGTTCCCCATCAACTTCCTCCCTGTTAGTCATACGTCTTGTCAGAAAATATCATTAATGACATCCCTAACCTTTACAAGAGTTGCAGAAACTCTCTCTAGACTTACTAGATCTATTAGGTGAGCCATAAACCCCAAAACCTCTATCTTGGGATCACTTCATGAAACATTAGTCACATCTAGGTTCCTGAGTCTGATGTTGGCTACCCACTTTCAAAGAATCTACTCTTGTGTACCTAATACCGGCGCCAACTATCTACATCTACTCATTTAGGAAACTATTTACCACCAAATCATGATCCATCACCCCAACATACATAGGAATTCATAGTGGTATAACACTGGCTCAAATTTATCTACATAGTCCTCAGTCAAAACTCCAATCCTGAAATAACTATTCATACACCACATCCATCAAGTACTAAGAGATGTTGGTTAATCTTGAGGAATACTCATCAAAAGTCATACTTCTCAAATGAAGATATATAAGCTTCTTGATGAGTACATCCCTCAATGTAGTAGAAGAAAACACCTCTTTGAAAAGGTGCTCAAATTATGGCCAGGAAAGAGTTTCCTCATCACTTGACTGGGTCACTAATCCCAACCATCATCCTATTAATCCAAGGAGAAGGCTCACATCTAGGACCCCCATATGATCTTCCACTTTCCTAAAAATATGGGAGACTTATGTCGCCACAACAAGATAGTTCTCTGAATCCTATGAGTCGGGATCACCACGAAACCTGAGGGTTTTCTACCACTAAAATCTATGTAGCACGCTCATCACATGTACCAAATTTTTTGGTACTTTCAGTGCCATATTTTTCTCAACAGATGTTGGTATAATTGGTTCACCACCTAGAGGGAACACCTCCTGATTAGGACCCTATATCGAAACCTCATAAATGAGGGGATCGTCCTCATGATCCTAATGCTAAATCCTAGTTGTAAAACATCGTAGAGCCATCCTGAAATTGACATAATGTACCAAATTCAGTGAGTATATCTAGATAGCTAACTCAATAAGGACATGAAATCCATTACCCATTCCTATATGATTCATGTACCAATTTTTCCCCCAGCCATTATAAACATGTATCGATTTGAAAGGAAAGTGAGAGTCTTGGTGTATTATTATATCAATCTCCACCCCAACACTTGAGACACTATCCTAAAAATTGATCTCGAAACACCAGGCACTGTTTCCCCAAACCAATCACACATACTCTAGTCCTAATATAGAACTGAATATTCTACCAGCACTCTGTCACAACCAATCCCAATGAGTCCCATGCCACAACTACCCCAATCCCACCTACAATAGGAACGAGACTGACGACTTGTGATGAGTAGGAATATCAAAAACATGGGAGGCCTTATCCAAATTTACCTATAAACACAAACACATCTCCAAGCCCTTATAATGACGAAATGTAAAACAATTGATAACCATGCATGCATGCATGTAAAATCCAACTACCAGAGTATGAAAACAAGTGATAGAAATAAAAAGGGCTAAATAAAAAAATCATGAAGAAGAAATTTAAAACAATCCCAACCTATAAAGTTGGTGATGACTATTGTAGGTGAAACTATAAGAACACGCCTTGGTCTATCCAGATCACTAAGCACGGCATATTCCTGGACCCCCTATGAATCTATAAAATGGTTAGTTGTCTGTATACAACATGATATATACTAGAAAATACCATGAAAGGATGAGTATAATAATTCCCAGTAGGTCACCTTGAAATCACAAATCATATAACATCAAGAATAATAGTCATCTCATCATAGTTATATGTCTAAAATATATATAACAAGAATATCCTGATATAATCAACATAAACACACAGTATTAAGGTAAATTCACAACAATAATTCCATCCTAGGATTCCTATTCAAAGGTAACAAATAGAACCCATCCAAGATCACACACTCCACGAGTCAAGTAGCACTGATGACGTCCATCCAATATGTCATGCTCATCGAGTTTTTTCATATGTACACTCTATAAGTCTGAAGATAACGATACATATAAGGGGATCATACCCAAGTCCATGGGGAATGAAAACAACCTAATATGGATTTACCTACTAAGTGGGTGATTGATTCCAAAGAAGTATTGGTAATGATGATACCAAGAACCCTACCTAGGGAAATGATAATGGTGATAGAGGATTCCACATAGGGCCTAATGGAAGGATTCCAACAACTCTATCCAAGACTAATTTTTCTATGAAGGCATCAAAATCCTTGGTATAGGACACGATTCCATACTAAATCCTTAGGGAAAAGGATTAAGGGGATCATACCCAAGTCCATGGGGAATGAAAACAATCTAATATGGATTTACCTACTAAGTGGGTGATTAATTCCCACGAAGTATTAGAAACGATGATATCAAGAACCCTACCTAGGGAAATGATGATGGTGATAGAGGATTACACATGGGGCCTAATGGAAGGATTCCAACAACTCTATCCAAGACTATTTTTTCTATGAAGGGATCAAAATCCTATGTATAGCATGCGATTCCATACTAAATCCTTAGGGAAAAGGATTAAGGGGATATACCATAACAAAAAAATTCCAAGATGAAGAGAGAAAGGGATCCAAGACATATTTGAAAGGGTATATAGTGTGTACTTGTAGTACATGATGTATTCATTTGGCATCGGGTAATACCCATTTCCATGTTTGAGTACATGGTGTGTCTAAGCCCATGTACTTATAACTGTGTCTATGTCCTTCGGAACATGTATAGTCTTTTGTACATGGTGTGTCTGAGACCATGTACTTATGTTCATATTTTTGTACCCTCTTAGGTACACACCAACCCACCAGGTACTTGTTACATGTTGTGTGACATCTGTTACATGTCGTCTGATATTTATCCTCTCTGCGGAACCCTACCACCATACAAGAGTCACACATGATGTGTGAACATGGATAGAATTTCATGTGACTATGAAATTTCAAAAACCCTTGTATCTTCCCCACGCATTGTTTTCTGCTCCTCTAGTATTTGATCTGACCACAAATCATGACCAACAGTATGTATTTGGTCTGGATGAGCCTTTGTTTTGTCGCTCATTAGAATCCAACCACCAAATCTCATGGGAAATCACTCTATCACAAATCCCAATAACCTCAGGTCAAAACCCACATGTAGATCATAGATATATTCCCAATATGTTGTTTTAGCTTGATCCTACTATCAATATAAACCCAAATATGTGATTTCAATCCATTACACCAAGAAACGGGTGTGAAATGATTGATTATCTAGTATTTGTTGAACCACTGGTCAAATGAAGTATTAGTGATTAATGCATGAATAATGATGGAAAAAAACCAAGAAACAGACAAAATAGGTATGGACCTTAGTCATGTTCTGGTTGGCCTTGATCTCTTTTTTTTATAATGATGAACAAAGATCCATAATAAAATAACCAGTTTTCTCAAATTCTCTACAAATGAAATCATACCAGTAACATGATCAATATTTGAATCAATATTTTGGTTGATTGATTTGTGTTAATAATTTCAATAAATAAAAATAGATAAATCCACATAAAAATTCCAACCTTAATTTGGATCAATCTCTAGAAAAGAATGATTTTCTGTCACTGTTGCTTGTGAGATCTTTAAGTTTCATCGCACACTGATTGATGGTCCATGATCCGATAGTCACTCTCTAGTGGACTCTATTCCAATTATATCTCAAAAATATCAATGTTTATATAGATAACCCTATGATTTTTTCATATTATTATATTTATAGACCATGATTATGTTGTGAAAATTAATTAAATAACATAAATAAATAATTTTATTTTTTATTACTCCAACCATGACTGTACTCAACCCAAATGTCTGATGCATTATAAGGTTACATCACACCTTTGGTAAAACTCATGATCTGAAATCAAAAGTGGCCACATATTTTTGATTTGATCCTCCTTTAATTATTTATTCCACTTTTATGGAAATCTTGGTATGCATTGTATTTAATTTATTCAATATATTTCAAAAATTAATTCTGATCTCAATGGGCCTCATAATTCCATGCTTTCTCAGAGCATAGATTCATAAATAATCAATATATCATTCAAAAATAGTACATATAAAAATTAGAGTCGTTATAAATACCAATCCATATAATATGGTGATGAAAAATGAATAGTATCACTATGTGGAGACAATAAGTCGTACGTATACACAAGCAATATTTTCATTTCTCATTTGATGGGAAAGAGTGTATATAATAGATTTTTTCTAATCTTAATAACACTTCAGTGTATTTTTTATTATTTAGTTTTTATTTTATGATAGAAACATTATATTTAGAGGTCAAAAAGAAGAGCAGAAAAAACTGTTCTTTAAGGTGGTTACCTCTTCTTTGAAATGCCTCCTTAGATCTACTACAAAGGGCTCTAGGATAGGACTTTTTGGAATACCAGAACCTATATAATTTTTATATGGAAGTGTATAAGAATAAAATTTAAGAAATTTCTTAGGATACAAGGTTTAATTTTGTGTAAATAATTGAGGGAAGAGGTTCCCTTTTAAAATTGAGGTGAGTGGTAATTTTGGATTTCCAAAAAATATTATATCATAACAAATTTATACCCAAGAAAAATCCATAAAAATGGATAGTAATTTAATGATAAATCGGGATAGTTTTATAATCCCATCAACTAATAAAATTTAGACTTGTTTTTGCGTATTTTTAAACCTTATCATTTTGATTAACAATTAGTTTTTCAATTTACATTTTACCTACAGTGAAAACTTTTCAATATTATAAGGTAGTGATTTGTAATTTTAAGATAAAAATTATACTATAAATGACAGTGTAAGGAAATTTTAGACCATATCATTTCTGAATTTTTTTTATTTCAACTTTTTCAATATTTTTGAATAATTAATAAAATATTATTTTGATAAAATATCATTATTGTCAATTTTGACATTATTAATTTAATTAGATATAAAATAAAAAATAAAAAAGTTTTAATTCTAATATACTATTTTAAAAAACAATAATATTTCAAATACACCAATAAAAGTTTTGGGACACTATCAATTACTAAAATTATATCACTTTTTTATTTCCAAAATTATTTATTTTATTTTCCCATTAATTGGATAAATATTATTTTGATGTTGTGTAAAACTTTAAAGAAATTATATAATACCTACACACTATAAATCAATTACCATCAAGAAAATAACTTCACTATTCACAACATTATTATTAATATTCATTAATTTCTATTTGTAGTCCCTATGTAAAAACCTATTGTTTATTTAAAACTAAGAGAGTGACATTTTGTAACTTTTATTCGTTTAAATAATATATAAATCATTTTCATGGAAAATTTTCTATTAAACTAAAAAATTTAGGCAATAAGTTGATAAGGGTGGAATTATTTTCATATAATGAGAATTAAAATTAGAGACCATTGTCTTTCAATTATTTTTAATCTAGATTAACCTGATTTACCCTTTATCGAGGTGTTAAATTTTACCAAGGTTAATATTTAAATCAACCAAAAATAAATGGGTCCTATTTTCAAAATTTGAACCTCTAAATTCTAAATATTTAATTAATTTTATCTAATTCAATATGTATATATAAAGAAATTGATTTTAATTTAAGTGTGAAAAATTTAAAAAAAATTACTTTTTAAAAGAAAATAAATACATTTTAATGCAAAAAAATGGATATATTCTTATCATGTGCCTAGAAAAATATTTTTTTAATATTTAAATAATTTGAAAAATTAAATAATATATACATTTAATTAAACTCATTCGCCAATAATGATTAATTAAATTTATTAATATAAGAAATAGAATGTGTTGATAAAAACAATTCTTCATGAAAAACATTACTTTTATTGTCAAATAATTTTTATGTTTTAAAATATAATTATCTTATAATTTAATGAATTTATTTTAAAAATATGTATCCAATATATTTTACACAACATATTTACTACTATCCATACCTTTCAATCCAGCGATTAAGTGATAACAGACACATAATATTTTAATAACGTCGCACGGTTCTTCTAAACATGTTGTTGCATGTAATGTAAGATATCAAAGAAATGAATTTAGTTAAAGAGAATTATTTAATAAACCATAAACATATAAAAAATTATGGTTTCCATAACTATTAACTCCACATCACATTAAAACTTAATAATCTTTAATGTTATCTAAACCATGCACTAATACCAACTATAACAACCAAAAACCCACACTCGTGGATCCGTTGTCAAATTAATAATATTAATATTTATAAATTTTACAAAAAAAAATGTGACACAATCTTATCCACCCAAAAAATATAAAATAAAATTTAAAAATTTGATCACTAGCAAACCTGAGGATCTTTTAGGTTTAGAGTTTTAGAGAAATAGTAAAATCACCTTCATAAAAATACCCATGCCTTTATGTGAGAATTTTTTCACAAAACAAATTTCTTATAAAGAAATAATTTATTCCTTCAAGTTAGATCCTATATCAAAAACTATAAATTTATTAATATTTCTACACATTGTTAATCTATGTGGAGAATTTTTTAAAAAATAAAAATGAGAAAAAAATATCAATAATTGAAATATAAAAAAAAATATGTTGGTCCATTTCAAAACCATGTGATATGATAAGAGATTTCTATTCTCACATAATAATATTTGAGATCAAATAATCATTTACTTACACATTAAATTATATTTAATACCAAAATTATTTTATAAAAAAATTAAAATTGAAATAGAAAGGAAAAATCAAAATCTTGGGGGTTTTATAGAAAACATAACAATCTATAAAAATTATTTTCTTAAAAAACATGACATTTAATATTAAAGAGAATATTATTTCAATTAAATAAAATATCGGTAGATTACCTTGTGAAATAAAAATATTTCCATGAAAAGTCATTTTCAATCATATAAATTTTATCTAGGTGATTTGGTACATCATCTTTATAGAACCCTTACAAGAAACCTTAGAAATGGAATTACCTAGTTAATTAATTCCAACATAATTCCCTAGATAAAATAATCATTTCTCAATGAATATTAGAGTTATATCAGGCTCTAAAATACCTAATAATAATCTCCATGGACTATAATATACATGAGATATAGAAAATCATTAATTTCTCTCATTAAACTCATAAAAATAAACTTTTGAAATATATGTAAAATATGTTCATAAATTGATATATCCCTTTTCTTTAAAACTAAATTTTCTAAACAAAAAATGCTTAGAAAAATTGGAAGAAAGGGGTTTTCTTTAAATATAAAATGGAATTTTGTAAAGGAATCAAAATTTAAAATAATAGTTTGGGAGGTGGGGAAAGTTTTTAATGTCATAAATGTTAAATAAACATTCCCTTTGTACTATTTAAAGAAAATCATAAATTTCATATGAAATATGAAAAAAGATTTATTTTTAATACCTTTGTATGAAATTTGAAGGATATGTAAAATTATATTTACAATTCATTCACACAATTATTTACACATCCAAAAAATAATATTGACATAGAAGAAAAACAATATAAATAAATCTTCAAAACATTTTATAACTGGGTTTCCAGAGAGAATATCCCTTACCTTGTCTCCTAAATTACCATGTACATTATTTAAATCCTATATGATGAACTTTTATTAATTATTTACTTACTTAATAAAATTTTATAGGTCTATTAAATTTCCATAATCTCTTTTATTTTATTTATTTTCATGTCTTATATTGTTAATAAATCGATTAATTTCATTTTGTATGTTTTTAGGACGTTCGGTTCATAATCCCCAAGCACAAGAGCCTCAGCCCAGTTGGTGAGGACTCTCTAGGTGCATCCAAGAGACCCGAGATCAAATCCGAGTGGACACTTATTTCTGGGTTACTGTAGAAATAATGTAGCAGGCACTATAGTAGTACTATAGTAGGCATTGTTCAGTACTGTAGTAGCCGGAACTATTCATCCATCTAGGCATTCGGGCCACCGGTTTGGTCCTCGGTTACGGCAAGGATTTTGGGCCACCGAAGGCCTTCAGGATAGTTGATTATCAATGCCTTCGGGCCACCTTAAGGCCTTAGGGCCACCCCAAGGCCTTCGGGCCACATGAATGCAGGCCCCGGACACACTACAAAAAAGGATCAGCCTTAGAAGAGAATTCAGAGCCGGTGCACTGACCAGAGCATAGCCAAATGGATTGTCAGAATGAGAGGGTATGGCTATGCCATCGGTACCAGCATGTGCTTGCATGGGAAGCCTAGCCAGACGGTCATGCAAAGGTGGAGAGCTACTATCAGGATGCAGATGTTGGGGAGGGGTAGTTCCTTGTAGATAGTCTGGTTGAATTCCCTAAGACCTTCGGGTCATGTAATCTCCTAAGCCTACAGGACATGTAATATCTGAGCCTACGGGCCTTATAAGGGTTCCCCCTCATCCCTTGAAAGGGGCTTATCAAAAAGTAATAAAAATTAAGGCCTTTGTGCCATTCAGGCAAGTTCATAATCCCCAAAACAACATTGTTAGGTAGACTAAGGTAAAAGGTTTAATTGATCAAAAATCTCCACAATATTAATTAATACCTAATTATAATTTATATAAATCAAATACAAGTTTATTTACATTACTAAAAAGGGACATTAAAAAATATACATTCGGTCGTGAGTTAATAGTATGCATGTATATATGAGTGATGTTTTCCTTTCCATTGGATAGAAAATTATGAAAGAAAATAAAAAGTTATCTTTATATATTTATTATTAGGTTATAAACATAAAATAACTTCATTAATTACATCCTTATGTCAGTTTATGAGAGGTTTTTGTTTAAATAATTTACATTTTATACAGACACAATAGTTTATATGTATTCACATGAAATGATTCCATATTTCATGATTGTAATAGTTTGAATATAATGTAAAATTTATATTTAAATAATCATAATTATTTCATTAATATAATATAATTATATTAAATATTTAATAATTAGAATCCATGAAAGGTTATGATGAGAAACAAAACACATTGATTTGAGAGGTGGTAGTATGCACGTACGCATAAGTAAATTTTTTTTCCCATTTTATGGAAATAGAAGATTAATAAGGTAATTAAATTAACATAATAGAATCTAATTATAATTTATATACATAAGTTATAATATTTTAATGGTTAGTTAAAAATTTAAATAGGTAGAATAATAAGTAAAATAAACATGCTCGGTAAAAACGATTTTCTCCTCTTTGAAGAACCTCATTTGGATATATCTGTAAAGAACCTAGGTATGGTCTTTTAAGAAGAAAAAACTAAATAAAGTATCTAAGGATTTTAATAAGTGTTTTGTTCAGTGTATGTTCAATAAAATATGCTTAATATGTGTGAGTGAGATTGGAGATGTGTAGGTATTATATAAGATAGGAGGTGAGCACCCATTGAATTACATAATTATAGAATTATTATAAAATTATTTTCTTGTTTAAGTGGACCCAATTTAATATATTTATATTATGTGATCATTATTATTCTAAATATTCTAAAATAATAAAATTTTGGAAGTTTCAGGTAATTTTTATCCCTTATCTCTTAGTTTTAACCCTCATTATCCCTTCTATTGATTACCTTGATATCAATGTTTTTTACTATTTGGGAATAAAATATATATAATAAATGGATAATTAAAGCTTAAGTTGAAAATTCTTGATATTTACCATTAAATTTTTTAATTAAATTGTTTTTATGAACATTAAATCATTTAATAATATATTATTGAACATAAAATATCATTAATGTCATTTTCAGAACTATTCATATAACATGACCTCAAAAAATATCAAAATGTCTATTTAATTAGAATATAAAATTTTAACAAGAAAAAATAATACATTATATGTATCTGAAAAGTTCTTAGAACACCATAACATAACCAAAACAATTAATCATAGAGTCATCTAAATAATTTAGTTGATCTTTCAACTACATGAACAACCATTATATTGGTGTTGTGTATGAATTTATGGTAATTATTTTATCCCTGAAAACATACAAAAATAACATCAAAAAAATAATTTCAAAATAAAAATATCTAGTTATAATTTTTTATTACTTGTTTTTATCCTTTTTAAAATATATTAGATATATTAAAAATTAAGTAAGTTATATTTTGTAATTATTATTTACATAAAACAATAAAATGGTCCTTATCAAAGACTAGTGGCACCAAAATGTCATATTTTATAACATATCAAGGTTAAGGGTCTAAATAAACATAGATACAATATTATAAAAAGTGTTATTGTTATTTTAAAACCTTTTAAAATTAATTTTAACCCTACTTACCCCAATTTACTCTTTATTGAGGTGATAAATTTTTCTATGGTTACTATTCATTATAACAAATAATAAAGTTGATCTACTTTCTAAATTTTAAAATTATGATTCCAAATATTTAATCAATTTTATAAAATTAAATTCTTATAATTATCATAAATTTATTTTAAAACAAACCAAAAAAACGTGATGAAAATTGTTTTCCAAAAATAATTATGTTTAAAAAAATTTTCATAGAAAAATTAAGCATATCATCTATTATAATGGAAATAAATAGATTATGTTTAATTCAATGAAACAAATGAAATTTTAAAAAAAAAATTAAAACAAAATGGGACTTTTAAAACACCTAAATAGAAATAATGTTTTCTATGAAGTCATTATTTTTATTAATCACTGAAAAATAAATCTTTCCAAAAAAATCTAAAAATTATATATGATGATAATTTTGATATGATGATTTAGAAAATTATATTTTTTTATCAAGTAAAATTTATAAATGTTGTTGGAATTAATTTTAAGATTCTCTAATAAAAAAATAAAAAACATTTTTTAATAAAAAATATTTTTGAAGAATAAAATGACTTTACTTAAAATTTAGTAAATATTATATAATAATTAATGAAAAAATTATTCAGTGTGAGATATATATATATATATATATCAATGTTTTGTTCTATTCATACACTCCAATTCCACTACTAGGTTATTATAATCATCTTTATATAATAATATTTCATTGTTCTTAATTCGTGGAGTTGTGTTTCCAATACAAAATAAAAGATATACTTTTTTTAAAGTTTCAAAATTTTATTGAAAAAAATTATGAGAAATGTTTCCATGTATAAATATGTAGTTATGAAAATAATAATAAATAGGCTGAAGATTGAGAGACCATAAATACACTATGAAATAGAGTTATAAGAAATTGATATATATCTATATCATAGAGAGAAAAAGAGATGAAGATTATTTCCATTAATGTGGGAGGAGATATTTTGTACACCTGAGTATTCATGAATCTATCAGGGAAAAATATATAGTTTATTATCTATACGAATTTTTTATACTAAAATAGCATGAAATATTGTGAAGTTATATATGATCATGATATATCATATAGGCTTATGAAGTAAGATCACTCTGCAGAATAGGAGGACTTTCTACTGCTGGATCATCACAAGAAGTGAAGGAGCATATAACTGGGTATATAACCAGTTTCTAATAATGCATGAGACTAGGTAGTATAACTAATCAAATAATAGAATTTTATTAGGGGTAAAACTAATCACCTTCATGTGGGCTTGAGAGACCATTGTAATTGAGAATAACATTATAGTAAAGAATCCATGTTGGGTGGAATAACCCAGATTTAAAAGAGATTTCATTTTGTCCAAACCTTATAAATATTTTATTTTACTCACTTTCTTTATTACATAAAATGAGGGGGAGTTTGTAATAAATCATTGTGTGGAGTGAGAAATTTAGTAGTTCAAGAGGTTGGGATAAAAATAGAATTAGTCAAAAAAAATAAAAAATACCATTGAATCAGCCCCACCAACTCATAGTAATCCAATATAACCAAGACTAACATAGATTCTACTTATTTATGATTGATTATGGTGGCCCCCATAATTATTAACTTGGTTAGTGTGGCCCATCTTGGAAATATTTATTGAAAGATTATTTGAGATTGTTTTCCTCATGATCTGAACAAGATCAAATCATAATATATAGGGACAAAAATATCATTATCAAGGCTGAATAGTTGTTTTGGCATTACTTTATATGGATTTATCAGTAGAGATTCACACATCCACACTATAAGTGCATCCTAGTGTGATGAAGATGCACTAGGATCTCAAGATTCAATTTTATTAACATGAATTAATAAAAGGGTTCATGATTTCATTTTTAGGTTCCTATCATATCATTAACTGAAGAATATTCACCAATTTCCCATAACTTTGAGAAAACCTATTCAATATATACTAGTATCTTCAATAATAATGAGCAATTCACATACTAGTTTTGGTGGAGTTTGTATGAGGACTTTGGGACCCAATCAATTTTGTGTGCATAATTCCACCCCTGGACGGATGGTGAAACCAAGAATACTATTTGGGTAATTGAGGTCTTGTTTCAAGGTCATGTGTTAGATTTTGGTATGAGATACAATGATCACAAAACATTAGTATAGTTTTAATGCAACACCCTAATCACTCAACAATTAGCATGAAACCATTCAATACCTAGTATGAGAGGTCACCCCATTTCTATAATGAGATAGGTTAGTCATCACTCATGGAACCATAGTTGGTTTTCTAGATGATGGAGATAGTTTATGTTCTCTCAAAAAATATAAAGTCAACATAAGTAAACCATGTTTCCAATATAGGTAGAAGATAGAGAACTTTGGATTTATATTCAGGAGTTCACATATTTCTGAAGGTCTATCCTCAGTGAAGTGTGAGGAGGTTTTCTTAAGGATTCATACTATTGTCAAGATTTATCAGAACATTTTAGATTCTGAGAATATTAGGTAATGTTTATTATCTCTATCATTAACTTCAAAAATTAACTAGTCGTATAACATATTCTAGGGGTCACACCTATGGTTGATTATGCATGATTTTTCACAAATTATTGATTGTAGAGAAATGAACATCAATAAAGATACTTCATAAGTAGAATTACCGATGGATATGGAGGATATAAAAGGATAATATACTTCTTGGGTGGTAGATTATGTTGGTCCACATCTTGTGGAAGTTCCAGATTCTTCTAGAGAGCCTATGGGAATGTGAGTATCAAATGTGATCTCAATACAGTCACAATTTTTCATGATTTGTTCATTTAGGGATGAAAATATTTTAAGGTGGGGAGGATATAAAAACTCATCATTTTATAATAAATTCCTCTAAGTATTTTAAATAATATTTATAAGGGTGTCCATGAACATGGTTCATTCTTTTTTCAACATGATTCATCAAAAAATATATAATATATATAATGTATTTTTGTTAACTCATGTATGTGAAAAATGAAATATTCTAAATAAAGTCCAAGATGGAAATTTTTACATTTTGGCTATTTCTGGAATGGTGTGTTTTGACTGGGAGAGATATAATCTCCACTATTGGGCTTTGAAACTTGGATTAAAAAATTTATGGTTTTAAATTGGAATACATGTTTTCAGCATCCAAAACCTAGGTTTTCCTATAAAAATGTTCCTATATAATTTTCTATGGTTGGGTAATCATAAATGGAGGAAAAGAATAGATTGTTATCTATTGGTCCTTACCATTATGAGGGTGTTGATTCAGCTTGTGTGGAAGGTTACCTATGTCACACCATCCTTGAAGAGATTCATATATTAACTAATGTGTACAATACATAACCATTGGAAATTATTCAGTTTAAAATGATGGTTCAAATCATGTTGGAGGATGGAAATTCCTCGCACTCAAAAAAAGTTCTAGGATAAAAGTGAGAAGTTCTTGCTACGAAATGAACCTCCTCTTTTGGGAGTCTTGTTTTTTAGAATCTTTTTTAGCGTATACCGACATACTATGGCCAAATTATTAATTTCATTCTTACTTACTATTAGTATATAAAATCAAAAATATATGTTCATAGATATGATAATGATTTTTTAGTGGTGGCCTATGGGTTTATATACTCACACCCTACATGGGAACCCCAATGCATGTATAAACATATTTATTATAGATCTTAGTAATAGTAAGTCCCCTATATTTGGTGCTTGAGTAGAAAGTGTTTACTAGGGATGGAGGTGATACCAAAATATACTGTAAGATTATTTTATAGCATGAACATGATGCACTTTTTCATCTTTCTATAAATCACATGTACTTTTATACTGCTTTTGAGGATCATATTTGGGAAATAATGAATGGTAAACTATTGTTCATTCACTAAACCTAGGGATATCATAGATAAAAATATCCATTGAGACATAAGTCATGATATAATTTATATTCATATCATGGATTATGATTATTATTTATAATATAAAGAGGCATTAATGTTATGGAAGCCACAAATTTTAGTTGGTCATGTAATATAGTGCATGATATTCTTCTGTTAGGATTATATTATTGCATACATGTATTCTTATGGTTTGAATGAAATGCAAGTGGATGCATTTTTCCTCCACCTCCCACAGAGTTTCCATGTTTTATGATCAATGAGATGGTTCACTTATGGCCTGGTACACATTCATTGAAGTGTTCAATACAAAATACTCAAATATGATTTAACATGTGGGCACCATGAGATAGAACAGGATACAATCCATATGAATTACTCTCTTCATTTAATAAATAGTGTTAAGGATGGATATATATGGGATACAATACATATTATTGGATTACCCTAGTTATAAGAAATCCTTTAAATAATTTATTCTTCCTAAAATATTGTTTTTCATTCGATGAAGGTTCTAGAACCCCTTTGTTGGTTTTGGGTCCTCATAATATGATTTGGGATCCATGGCTAGTGTAAACCCTATATGGGAAGGAATAATTTAGTTTTTATTATGTGATCCTCATAATATGTACTCCATAGAATATTTGATATGGATTTTATAGTTGTATTTTATATAGGTAGTAATTTTTTTCATTTTTACATGCATATTGATTTGTTGAAGATATATCAGATTGTTTCAGGGAATGAACATGTAAAATATAAAAAAAATGAATAATTTTATAGGGTAAACCATTTGTAGTTATATCTTATAATAATACAAAAAAACATCAGTTTCAATCTTCTATAATATATAACTAATCCATATCAGAAGGTATTATATCTAAAAGATTGGTGGTTTGAACATTCCCAAATAATATTATATATCAAATCATAAAATTCAAATCAAAATAATGTTTCTTGAAAATAAAAGATCATATGATAAATATAATACCATCTTAATCATTAAATATGATTGGATGTATACATTTTATTATGTGTTACTTTAGATTTTGTTCCTTATTCTACCTTGGTTTTTTTGGGTCAATTCATTATTGGTTTATTAGTTTTTCGTTTATAGACTATTTCCACAATCCCACATAATCTACTCATGAGTATGGCTTCATTATTACACTTTCATGATTTTGGATGTATGTGTTGTTAAAGTCGGGTGAGAAAGGATATGTTGGGAGTAGGGTTTTATTTGGTGTGGAATGGGTCATGTATATCATTTTTTCATGTGGGATAAAGTTATCTTAATCCAAATTCTTTTTCTATGTATGATAGTATTTTTAAAATCTATCTCATCAAATTCATTGATTCAACTATAGAATAAAATTGGATTTATATCATAGAGTATTATTGGTTCAAGTCATGATTCATTATATTATTAGTTGTATTTCATGAATAATATTATTATTATAATACAAAAACTATGGAAAACATAAAAAGTTAAAGAAAATAATTATTTGGATAAACTTAATTATGGTTTATAAATTTTCAATAAATTTTAGCTATTGGAATTTGAAACTTATATTTTTAGGTATACATATAATATGAGAAGTTTATTTATGTTTCTCATGATTTAAAAATAAATTAAGTATTTAATATTTATTTTTTTCCTTTATAATATTCAGTATTATAAATTGTTTATGAATTATTAATTTTTCATATTCTTAATATATGAGATAAATTATTTCTAGTAGATAGTTTCATACATTATATGAAAGTTATGATATCATAAGATTTAGTTTTCATCTACCTTGACATTGGAATGTTATTTGAGTTAGAATCTTGAAAATATTTATTGAATATAGTTTGTGTATGTTAGATTTTAGTGTTTTTGTGAATTGATTTATCACTCAACTAAAGTCTCCAAGAAAAAAGGTACTTGGGGTCGGACTACCAACTCATCTATAGGATTATATATTATTTTAAAAAGGTGATGTGGTGGATATATATCACTCTAGGATTTTTCTTATTGATATTGTCAATTTAATTCAATTATATTCCTTTAGATAAAAATTTTATGCACCCAATTCATGATAATAATTGTGATAAGTTTGAATTTATTTGGATTTTAATTTTGGGGGAGTAAAAAACATGAGGGATGTGTAGGGATTTACACATTAATTTTGTGTGAACAGGTCATTTTGGTGTATGTAAATGGGATTACAAAAATTATAATTAAAATAATACAGAAACGAAGAAATAAAACATGAGATTATAATATTAGTAGTATGTAGGATATTTTTAATATGCATGTGATTCACATTAAATTAGTGATAATAATAAAAGAAACAACCATAAATACTAAGTGAGATATTCCATCAAAAGAAAGAACATGTTAAGACCTTACTCATCAAACATGGTTAGTTCATTCTATAGATGGGTACCCAAAGATTATCTTTTGTAAGAAAAGTTTCACATGGATAATCATAAAGGATAGGTAACCAAAGCCCACCTTAAGGATTGGATAACACATGGAGTGGAAAGCCTAAAATTTAAAATACTATGGGAATATAGTTATGTTTATATCAATATTATGGATTCAGGTAAAGGGTTATCTACACAATTATACAAGATTCATATTTTATATGATTAGAAAGTTAGTCAGACTAAATAACTAATAATTTAAAGGAAAACTATTATGGACATAGATCATAATGAAATATGGACCTACGCTCTCAAAATGGATATGATGTATGGGTTCATCATTTTTAATATGAGCAATTTCCTTAAAATTCATCGATAGAAATATATAAAACATGATAATCACCCATAAATATCACTTCAATGTTGATCATGGTTTACTTAATGATAATTATATTTAGATTTATTATAGGTATGAACTATAATATAGTTCTATATTGGTATATAATATTGTGAAATATTCTCATATAGAACTATATTGATCATCTTAAAGTGAAACTTATACATGTCAATATCACAAATTTTGACTCATGGGTATTGAATATTGAATGTTCTTGATGGATTTATATAGATAAATACAAACTCAAAAATAAAATGGAATTGAAAAAGGGTGAATTTTAATCACTCTTATTTTCTCCTATTTTATTTTTATAAATTAATTTGTAAAATTCCAAGACAAAGCACTAAGATGGCATGTGATTTTGAGGCCTAGGGTGCCCAGAACGATTGTTTGAAATATGTTTTTTTTAATAGAACATGCTTGACATTATTAAAAAAGTGAAATAACACTTAAATTGTTTCTCAGATAAAAAATATAAGGTTACAGTTGAGCTCATAGTAGTTGCTTTAGCCTAGGCGCGACTTAACATTGGTCGGCGTGGTTCATCTATAGAAGATGTCACTAGGGGCATAAATGTAAGTAATATAATTAAATAAAAATTATTTTATTTTCAAATAATAATAACTCATAAATGGTAACTCGGAATAGAAATCTAATTCCATCGTTGAGTTCGTACAGGGGGTATTTTTCTTAGGTGGGGCCTAACATCAACCGGTGCAGGTCAAGGGTGAATATTAGATTTTGGATGTAGACGTCATTAAAATATCCAATTAAAAGATTTTATTGAATGCTCTGTGTTGACACAGTAGTTGTTCCTCTTTTAATAATCCATGTTAGAGGAATTCATGGTTATCAACATTACCCTGAAATTCCCTTAAAGTAAGGAGAAGGAATATCTCTCTCAGCAAAGAACATCGGCGGATCGAGGATTAATGAAGACATTGAACCCCGTTCTTTGTCAACAACTGATCCAAGATTGAGGTAGGGTGTCGATCTATTTTTGATTTATTTTCCCATTCTTATATCCAAATGATGAACATGGACCAACCCATGAATAGGTTGATCCTTGGTTTGATCATTCTTGTGGGAGGGATAATTAATGTTGGGTTAAAGGGAATAGATCTTCGTGATTATTCTACTGTTGGTTTCTTCAGGATCCTACTAACATGAATGGATCAAGGTTGAATGAACAAGGAAAAGATCCATTATTTGAGTTTTCATATTATTAATCTCACCCCCTCTAAATCTATCACATTTTTCTTGTGTTCTTATCCCTTTTAAAACCCAACGTGAACAATCAATCATTGCACCCACGATCCATGGCATAACTATCCAAGACATAAGGTTGTGATCCACAACAGCATTATAGAGGTGATACAAGAGAAAAGTAGGTATGTAGTGGCTCATGGAGGAGGTCTCAATGAATAGAGGGCCACCAATATGGTGGTCAGTGGTGAGGGAAGTGTGCGGCCCGGCGGGAGGCAGAGTTCTGGAGGGGCACACAACTGTAGTCCAGCGGGACCGCATTAGAGGAGGATCCCACAGTGGCGCAGGCCACATCAGGTGGATGGGACATGTGTTAGGAGGACATAGTGGTGGCTACAACAGGACATGTCTCAGAGGCCACATCGAAGGAGGACCCCACATGACTAGGGGGTCGGGACATGGTGTTGTCCGCATTGAATGTGTCGACCGCGTTGAACGGGAGCACATGGTTGAGTCGTACACTGAACAAGCCTACCTACATATGGTGAGTCTTTTTGGGAGAATCGGACCATGGTCCAATGGCCCAATAGGCCAATCCCATCAGGTCGGGCCGGTTTGGGCTGGCCAAGACCGACAGGGTCAGTTCATGGCTGGACCGGACTCTTTTTACTAAACTGGTCATATCTTTCAAACCGTGTGTCTATTTGATGAGATGTTTGAGGTGTTGGGACCCTTATGATGAGAAGTTCCTTTTGGGATACTCTAAGGGAGTGTTTGTGGCAGTTAAAATATGATCTAATGTCTTGAGGAGTAGGTTCTCTCGGAACAAGTACACTACCAGTTGAATCCTACATGTGGTTGTGACTATGTAATCATGGTGACTATGTGACTTAGTGGGATGCTTGACCCATCGACGCTCCATTCACCATTGACGTACCAGAAACCGTTACCACTCTGCTTTCCACCAATGTTTCATGCGACACTGATGCTCTGTGCACAATCGATACTTTGGGCACCATCAACGCTTTTTTCACCATCGATGCTCTATGTGCCATCGATGCTCCGTGCACCACTGACCTTTCTAGTTTCATTGAGACTGAGAGATCTATAGACTACAACTGGAAATACTTATATTCATGCTTTAAACATGTAGTTATGTGAGATGATTTTATTGACTATACATCTTGTTTTTCCTTTTTGGTGTAATTAGTGTCTTTCCTTTGTGGCATAATTCATTAATTTCCTTTTTGGTATACTTCATGTACTTCTTAGTGATATTTTCCTTTTTGGGTTTTCTGTCCCTACTGAGTATTATTTTACTCACCCATGCATGGGATATGTCTGCATGTGTTAATTCTTGTGTAGAAGATCAAATCTTGGATAAAGTCCTCAGTGGACCAATAGTAGGTGGTGCTTAAAGAGAAGCCCAAAAGACGAGGTGGGATTTAGCGACTTCAGACAGATGTTTCTGTACGTACCCTTTAAGTAGGGTTTTCTACAGATGAGATTTAGGATCTTGTACTTTCCCTTTTAGTTAGGATTGTATTCTGGCCTTGTTTACTTTTTAGTTTTTGTACTATCATACTCTATTGTTGGTATCTTAGAAGTATGAATGCTTGTTTACTTAGTGTTTTTAGTTCATCAATTTTGGACTTGGCGATCATTTTTTGCATATACGTACTTAGTAAAATGCCATCCATTGGTGGGATATTCCTACTTGGTACTAGTCGCTAACCTCAAACCGATTGGAGGTGGTCTTGGGGTAGTCACTGCACGGACCTCGAGGTATGGTTCATGACATGAATTATATTTTCAAGTTGGTAATGGAATAATTTTTGGTCATTCGAAGCCTACACTTATGATCTAACATTACTAAGTCGAATAGTAATAGAGCTGGAAAATTATTATAATGTTCCCACCTTAAAAAAATTATTTTTATATCTTGTTTTCTAGGAAGGGATTATCATTAACTATTAAGAATGATAATTGTTCCATATATATGAATGAAATATTTTATAGCATTGGGAATATGGTAAATGGTTTATATGTTATAGATATGGATAATCTTACCTATATTATTTTGTATAAGAAGTTCATAGTTGATTCTAATATCACTTACTATGGGAATTTTCACCTTGGACATATAAATGAAAAGAAAATCCAATGAATCCATTCAGATGGATTGTTGAAACTATTCAATTGTGAATATTTAGATATTTATGAACCTTGTTAATGATGAAAAAAGGGTTAAAAGTACCATTTAGTGAAAAATAGAATGGGGTATTGGATTATTGTATTTCGTATATATTTATGTATGTAGACTAATGATTACAAAATAAATTGGCAGATTTAGGTACTTAGTTACTTTTACAAATAAATTTATTCGGTAAGGTTATGATTTCTTAATGGTGCATAAGTATGAAGCATTAGATAATTTTAAATTATTTCAGAATGAAGTTAAAAATAAACTATGAAAAATTATTATGATCCAATAATTTTGAGGTGGTGAATACATGACCTTTTAATACACTTATCATCAAAGAGATTGTGGAATTTTTCAACAAATGACTCCTTTTAAAACAAGATAGTGAAATAGTGTGCCTGACATGAGGAATTGTACCATGTTAGACATGGTTCGATCGATGTTGAGTTAGTGTAGTCTTTCTATTATATTCTGGGGTTATACTCTTGAGACTTATATATTCATACTAAATTTTATTCCATAAAAATCAGTTATTAGAACACTATATAGTATATGGTACATGAAATTTCTTAGTTAATATTTTATATGGATTTGGGTTTTCGATGAAATTCTATAATCATTTAATTTTGATAAGCATGGAATTGTGTGAGATAAATTCTTTTTATCATAAGGAAACTATGGGATATTTTTCATATAATATAGAAAAATACATAGTATTTTTGGCTTTATATAATATTTTACTTAAGGATCAAATGAATTAATGATTCAGTTGGAGGAATGTTAAACAAGGAGTAGTTCAAACCCAACAAAGTGGAAGTATTTATAAAATCATAGTTGTGCTAGTTCTAAAAGGTGTTATAGAATAAGAATAAACTCAAAATACACAAGATAATCAACATTCAGGTATGATTCATTAGGACCTTTAGTGATATGGATTTCATGTGAAAAAAATAGATGATGTAATGTTATAAAATGATGAGCCTACTTGTTTCTAGGATACTATATATACTTTTGATTCAATGCAATGGTTAAAATACACATAATATGAAATGAATTTTGATAAAATTATCAAGGAAGATCTAGATACTCAGGTGTCTATGCTATAATGGTTATTTTATATTATGGCTGGTTCTAGTAATATTATCCTTGTCTTTAATCATTTTTTTTCTTTCTGTGTTAAATGACCTTCTATCGTTCCCTTTTGAGGTTTCTTAATTTTCCACAATAGTTCTTTTGAAATGAAAATATAATTTTCTGTCAAAAATGTGAACTCCATACACACTTACCAAGTTTGAGGCATGTTGGACACACTGAAAGGGGTGGGACCCATAGGGTGAATGTAGGTGTTCATAAGAACAAAATTATCATGGGTTATAGTGTTTTAACCAAAAAATAATTATTGGTGGTAAAAGGTGATAAAAAATCATGTTATTAAATATGAATCAACCATTTCACATTTTTGATGATAAATTCTATTCGAATACTAATTTCCCTAGTGGGTTGTTTTTATTATGAGATATATTAAATGGATTTTAAACCCACTTTCCATTATGGGAATTTAGTTCAAGTCATTTATATGATATAACCAAAATGATTTGAAGTTATAAATGAATAAGAAAAGGTATGAAAACTATAATGGATAATTTATGTATTGAAATAGGATTCTTTTAGTTGGAATATTAGGTTTGATGATGTGATCAAGGTGTTTGGTTTGAATAAAAACATTGATGATACTTATATATATATTTAGAATAGTTGGAGTGTATTTTTGTTTTTGATAATATATTTTGATGTAATATAACTTATCAAAAAGGCCATCCTAACAATACATTCTATAAATACAGGGTTGGTTGAATTCTTTTTTTGGAAATTCATCGGTAAAATAGCCTAAATACTAGGTGTGAATATTTACAGATAAAGATCTAGCAGGATAATTGGACTCAGTGAGGACATATATAATAGTAAATTGGTAAAAAGTTTTACCATGTTGAACACCAAAAATTATATCTCTATAAGTGTTTAATATAAGGAATTTTTGAAAGATTCAGAATCCTTTTTAGGATTTAGATATGATAGATAAAATTATCAATTAATTTTTCATAGGCTCTATCATGTATGTCATGATTTTTTCTCAACTAATTTCCATCAAACATTTAGAATAACAAGTAAATACCAATCCAATCAAGTAAATTATCATTGGGATTCTATGAAGAACATCTTTAAGTACTTGAGAATAACAAGTGATGTATTCTTTATATTAGGAGGAAATGGTAAGCTTTATGGGAAGGGTTATATTGATGCATATTTCAAATATGATAGATATGGCATGGAATCTCAGTCTGAGTTTTTTTTCATGAATGATAGATCTATGTGTTGGAAGATTTATAAAAAAATATATCATAGAAAATTTGACAATAATGAAATAGTACATCGCTATATCATATGCTTGGAATAAAGGTGTTTCATTTATAAAGTTAAATTATAATCTAAAGGTGGTTCCTAGAATCAAGTAAGTGATGGAGATTTACTATGAAAATAATGGAGCTATCAATCACAAAAAATAACATTGTCCCCACAAAAAAACACATACATTCCAAACACCATCTCATATGAAAGATCATTGAGATGAGATATTTTAGGATATATTGTGTAGCTACATACGATGTTGTAGCATTTCCACTAACAAAACGGTTGTCATAGTAGATGTATGAGGTTCTTATAGAGTGTATCAGCATACAATACATAATAAATTTATTTAATTTTTGAATAATGGATCATGATATTATAATAAATAAAATTTCAATTTATCATTCATTCATGTGTGTTACAGTTTACTTTTCATGAATAGTGAGATGATACTATCCCTTCAAAATATGATATGGAGTTGTCCTTAATCGATGATGGTCATTAAGTAGTATGGGTTGTGATGATATAATAATATTATCATGAGCTTTGTACTTATGAGACAATAAGTGTAGAATTGTTATTTTGGATGGCCCGGTAAGTATATCATATAGAATATCATATAGTCATCAATATATATAGGTGTTTGTTCTTCTTATAAATCACTTTCAATTGAGGATAGGTGGATAATAAGTAAGATAACCTCCATAAATTGATATTTTTCAAACACAATCAATTGTATCTAATCTAATTTGGAGTTTTTTGGATTTTTTATTGATCGTATCTTCGGACAGGGCTCAACCAAGATATGATTTCTCCACTCGTATTATAAGAAAATACATTTGCACGTTGACTGACTTAGACTATGGAAATGTGTTTTCATTCATAATTCATTAAAATTTCATGTGTTTAGAACTTGTGAGGAGGAAATTTTGGTGTTCTTATCTTATAGAGGAATCATATTTGATTTATTCATCAACCAAGTCAATTTTTTCATATAATTAAGAATGTATGAGATATATTATAAAATATTTACATTTTTTCATGTCATGTGGTCACTTGATGTCTTGAGAAAAGGAGTATATAGGTATACATATGATTCATATGATATATCTTGTAGTAGAAATGTTCATAAAAGATATGAGTATGTTTGATGGTGTAAATACCCCATCCCAAGTAGCCTATAGTTGGTGGTTACATTATTACATTGGTACTAAGTACAAGTGATAGCATCCCAAAGGACCAAATAGTTTAGTATATTTGTAAATATAGATAAAAAATAACATATTATGTCACAATATAAAATGGAATACAATATAGTAACTCCATTTGGAACACCCTTATTCTCCTAGATTATCTTTGCATATCAATCATAATATACGTCTTGGTATCCTGGGAAAAAATAAAACATAAGAAAGTGGTGAGATCTGATTCTCAGTACGGGTAAGAATACAAGGGATGATATCATAAATAAATATAAATAATAAGGCAATTTTAATAACTAAAAACTCTTATAATTAAAACATAATCTTGGGAATAATATGGAATGAATAAAACCTACTCGAATAATACCATATCACAAGAGAATGAAACATGACCATAGATATTCTACTTTTTAGATAATCACCTAGATTATAAAGGAATAATCTCATAATGTGGTAATTCTTAATGCATGAAATCATAAACAAATCATCAATTATTCCGCTAAGACATTATATATAATCAGGTAATACATCTTCCAATACCCAAACTAGTTTGTCTCATGAGACCTATTGATGCATTGAGGGGCTATCAGAGGCCAAAAAATCACTTACTAAGTCAAATTCATTACTCAAATGAAGGGTATGAAACATAATCAACACATACATTAATATTTAAACTAACATCTGAAATAACATTCCTATGACAATAAACATAATTATAAATCATCCCATGTAATATGATGAATGGTATCAAATAACACATCCACAGTCAAACTGATCACAAAAAAAAATCAATAAAATATTCATGATGGTATAATAAGTTGTCAATAAAAATTAATAATAATATATAAAAAGGGTATTTACATACGTGAAAATACTCTAATAAAATCTTTGATAAATTCATGGGAGAAACACTACATTACTTTGAAATCATTCATTTAAAAAATATATGGAATTATAAAAAAACAATTTATTTCGAAAGAAACCCTAAAATTTTTTAAATGATTCCTCAGTAAATTAATTGATAATGAAGGTATGAAAATCTTATCATTTCTTATTAGTTAAAAACATTCCTTTTAAATTTAAAAAAAACATTTAAAATAGTATTTTTTAAAATAAAATGAGAGTGTTAACCAAATGAATTGATTATGTGTATTAGTGGTAAATCTGAAAAAAAGTGTAAATACAACATTAGATAATCAAAATTAATTTCAAATATAATCATAACATGAAATAATCAATGGAGTATAATTTTTTCCAAAATAAGGGAAATTGGGTAAGGAATTCCCTTATCACTATTGTAATCAGTCGAACCATATGCCCCATAAAATTAATGATCATCATATGAAAAATTGACACCATGAAGATATATAGATTCATGATATTATAATTAAAGTAAATTATGTACATTATACACAATAAATAAGGACTAATAAGGAATATATCTCACAGGAGTAAAGTTGAGACGAGAAACCCTAACCTTATGTCTGAAAGCGTTCTGAACTTGTACTTAATGTCTTGGATAATCATATTATATTCATTAATTAAATAATTAAGAACCTATTAAACTTATATTTTATTTATTATAATTTTATTAAGTTTATTTATGGCCTTTGTGACTAGTTATAACTTTTAATTTTGTTGTCCCAAGAGCATTCGTTACATGGTTTTATGGTCGGTTCCCTTGAGTATAAATATGAGAGTTCTTTTAAAATGGGAATAACTTATACATAAGTGAAATTATTTAGTATTATTGAACCTATTTTGTTTTAAATGGTATCATATATCACTTGTTTATATGGTATGAATATGATTCATTAGATAAAATGTTGATGAAAATGTTTTATTTTATTTTGGCGGTTTTTACAACCATCGTGAACTTATTTCGTTTTATTTAATATTATGGATATATGTTGATTTCATAACATTTTATAAATTATTCTATGTATCTTAAAATATTAATTAACCATAATAATGGATATATGATAAGACTTGAAGGTGTTAATGAAAAATAATAACTCATCCTCCATGAAGGATGTGAATCGACACATCATGGATGATGTTTTCATTTAAAAAAATAAAAGTAGAGGAGATGTGAATTGATGATGGAAAATACATTTTAACAATAAAATTACAATATATATATATGTGTGTGTGTGTGTGATACTGGATTTACCATGCCACTTTTTAGGGGAGGAACGAATAATCAAATAAAACAAATTAAAAGAGAAAGAATGAGGATTTAACCACATGAATATCGTTTTCTTGGGAACCACCTTAAAATTATTTGATTTGGTCTTTTGGTAAGACCGGAAGGTATTAAACCAGGGTAAGAGTCTTGGGAATTAAATTTGGAATAATTTAAAAAATATTCATTGCTTATAAGGTGTGATAAGAAGGTTTGGTGAGGGGAAGAATTTATAGGGGAGGAGAAGGGTGTTTTTTTCTTATTTTATTCATTTATTTTATATTTTGGCTCAATACTATCAATTGTGTCAATTCCTATGACTAAGTACATTAAATAGTTCATGTGAGTTATAAATAATGGGTGATATCATCAAAAAGGGCTCAAAAATTCATTTATTTAACATATATTGTTTAATACCATAAATTACCTTATTTAACTATTCATCAAAAATTCAACTATTTGAGAAAAATCCAAAAAAATCACCATGGACATTTTTAGATGTATAGATTTTGAATATGAACTCCATTTTAAGAAATTAATTTTCCAAATATGAGAAATTAAATTATTAAATAAAACCATCATTTATTAAAAAAATACCAATTTTAATAATATAAATTTTTTTTGACAGTTTGAAAAATAAATTATGGTCTCATAAAATAATCTTACAGTTATAATGAAATAAATATCAATTTATGAATATATTTTATAAAAAAAAATTATATTAATTATAAAATTTTAAATATACATTTACATTTCATAAAAATACTAATACTTAATTTGTCATTTTAAAAAAATTATTTATTTATTCCATGATATTAATATATAATATTTTCAATTATGAGATAACTTGATTTTATTTATAATTTCATGGGTTATTTTATTGTTCTAATGGATGGATTACTATTCCTATTAGTAACACTATAATTCCAATTGTCATGTTAATATTTAATAGTAAATCATAGTTTTTTAAGCTTAGTGTTGCATGCAATATAAGCTACCAAATAAATGGAATTTATTTAAGAAGAACCCTACCATAAAATATTGGGGTGTTATATTTTTCTTCGTACAAAAACTTCTATCCTTGAAATTTTCATGTGTATTACCTTTTAAATAGATGAAGGTGGTTCTTCTTTATAGAGTCCTTAGGTTCCAACATTACTTATTACATTTTATGGATTCTCCAAATAACTTTTTCCAGTTGAGTCATCCAATTTCTCAATACTTTCTCTCTAGTGTCAATAATCTTGATAGGATATTCACATTAAGACAAATAAGGTCCTGGTTCTATTTCTTTATATGTGAGTATATGCATTGTGTCTGTAATGTACGTCTATAACAATTAGATGTGTATCACATCGTTTACATTAGAAATTATAGTTGGCATCACCAAACGATATGCAACAACTCCAATTCTTTCCATATTTTCAAATGGTCTGATGTACCTAGGGCCCAGTTTCCCTTTGTTACCAAACCTTTTGAAACCCTTCCATGTAGATACTTTCATAAATACATGATCTCCTACTTGAAACTCAAAATCATTTTTATGGTTATCAGAATAACTCTTTTTCCTACTTTTAGATTCTTTAATATGAGCATGAGTAGTCTTTACCTTTATTTTTTCTCTTCTATAAGTACTAGTCCTCTGAGTTTTCTCTCACCAAATTCATCCCAACAAGTTAGTGTATTAAATCTCCTATTGTATAATGATTCCTAGGGAATAATTTGAATACTATAATGGAAACTATTATTGTAGGGAAACTCTATAAATGGTAAATACTAATACCATATACCATGAAAGTAAAGTGAGCTTGATCTCTACATGTCTTATAATGTTTAAATTGTCCTTTCTGACTATCCATTTTTTTAGTTCCATAAGTAGTACTTAAAATGAAGCTCAATATCCAAATCCTTCTGAATAATCTTCTAGAATTTTGATGAAAAATAGGGATCTTTATGAGACACAATCGATATAGGTGCACCATGAAGTCTTAAAACTTCATTTATATAGGTTTTTTGAAAAACCCAATGGAAAATACACCCTTATAGAGTGGAAACATGTAAATTTTGTAAGTCCATCAATAATTACCCATATTGCATTCTTATTTCATAAAGTATCTAGTAATACACTGAAAAAATCCATAGTAATGTCATCCCATTTTTATATAGGAATAGGTATAGGTTTCATGACTACTTTAGGATGTTTTATTTCAGACTTAAACTGCTAAAAAAATAAAAATATTTATACATAATCAAAAAAAAAATTGGTTCATATTATCCAACCAAAAGTTTTTCTTCAAATATTTATACATATTAGTTCTAACATGGTGTATAGAGAAATTTGATCCATAATAATCATCAAATAATTCCATTTTTAGCAAAATTATTGAGGTAACACAAATCCTCTACCCAAATTTCAAAATTCTATCTCCATATAAAAAGTCTACCAATTTCCCATCATTCATAGCTTTAATTTTATTTTGAAAATTATCATCTTCAGACTGAGAACATTTTATCTTTTCCAATAAAAATGTTTTGGAAACCATCTAAAAAAGTAATGATGTTTTACCTTCCATGATAATACCCATATCTATATTTACAAGATCCATGGACATAGGGTCCCAATCAATCCCCATCTTGTTCAAAACTCTGTGATCCTTCCTTTTTAATTCATCTACAACCTTATTTTCCTTCCCTGGGTGGTAGTGTATTTAATAATAGTTATCCTTGAGTAACTAGAGCTATCTCTTTTTCCTCATGGGGATTTATTTCTTTGCGAAGAATATTTTAAACTCTTATGATCTATATATTTCTCACATCCTTCACTATACAGATAGTGTCTCTATATCTTTGTAGAAAATATTGCATTTGAAACTCAATATCATGAGTTATATGGTTCTATTAATGAGTTTATAACTACCTTGATGCATAGAAAATAACTCTATCACTCTGAATAAGGTCACAACCATTATTTTCTTCGATGTAACACTATAAACAAAAATCAAACATTTCCCAATGTTAGATTCAATATTAGAGAATTCACTAATCCCCTCTTCAATTATTTAATACATTCATCACATTTCTTTGTACAAATAAACATAACCCCTTTATGAGAAATCTTGGATAATAGGTTAGCTAATTGGGAAAAGTTATGAATGAAACAGTGATAGTAACTTGAAAAACTAATGAAACTACTTACCTCGGTTATGTTTTTTAGTGTAGGTAATTACTAGACTTACTTTTTCTTCATAGGATCAACTGATATTCCATCCATGAAGATAATATGGTCGAGAAAAGAAATTGTTTAAATCCATAATTTACACTTTTTAAACTTTCCATATTAATTTTTTCTTCTAAGATTCTCCAAAATGATCTTTAAGTTGTTCTCATGGTCCTCATAGATTTTAGAGTACATCAAGATATCATCAATAAATAACACAAAAAAATTATCAATATATTCCTTGAATACTCTATTTATTAGATCCATAAAAACAGATAGTGCATTAGTCGGTCCAAATGTAATTACTATAAACTCTTAATTTCCATACCTTTAGTGAAATAATGTCTTTGGAGTATATTTACTCTTTTCATGCAATTAATGATATCCAAAATGAATATCAATATTTAAAAAATATTTAGATTTTTGAAGTTGGTCGAATAAGTCATCAATGTTAGGGGGTCGATACTTTTCATTTATGGTAATAGTATTGATCTCCCTATAGTCAGTGCACATCCTCATAGGTCTATATTTCTTCTTAACAAAAGAAAAAGGAACTCCCCAAGGTGAAACACTTTGTTGTATAAATACCTTAACACTCAATTCCACTAGTTGTACCTTTAAATATATTAACTTCAATGTGGAAATTCTATAAGGAGTCTTACTTATAAGACTTGCATGGGGGATTAAATCAATAGAAAACTCATCTACCTGCTCTGGAGGATGTACAAGTAATTCATCCTGAAATATGTCAATTTATTCTTGTACAATAGGTACATCAACAATTTTAGGATCAAATTTTTTATTAGTGAGTTTAATCTTCACTTCACCACTAATAATCTCATTTAGAAGAGCTACAAGATGTGGATCCAGATATGAATCATATGATGAAATCTCCCCTCTAAATATGAAAAGTTTTATATCCTCATAATGAGTCATAATTTCCTTCTCTTGCATTGTATTTTTCAATCCATTCTATGTTAATAATAATATCAAAATCAAACATGTATATGACCATAAAACTATCAATTAGATAACGTTTATCTTTCATAATAGGAACTACTTCCCACATCTCTATTGAAATAAGGATACCACTCTGATTTTTGATTGAAAACTTCCTTGTTAAGGAGAAGTAGAAATATATAATTTTTATAGAAAACTAGGAATATATAAAATAATGAAATGATACAAAATCAATTATAGTTTTAGCTAAATTTTAGGAGATTTTTTTAGTACCTACCACTAAATCATTATAAATTTTAACCCCAATTTTCGTTACTGCATAATCATGGAATATTCCCTTGGCCTTTTCTAGGGAATTTTTTTTAAATATAGGACAATAAGGTAAATATTGTTTCATATCCATATAGTTAAATCATTTCACATTTCCAAATTTTTCTTTCCCTTTCAATCATGGGCTTGGTGGCCTTTTTCTCTACACTTTCAACAAACTCTCATTCTCAATAGGCATGTTCCATGATGTTTCTTTACACATTTATTGAATGTTAGAAATTATATTCTTCCCTTTTACCTTATTTTATTTTCTAGAGTACTCCTTAGCCCTATTCTAATCTTTCTTCCCTTCAATGTCATATGTCTTGGAAAATTATTTCTTCATCTTGATGGCATAGGATACAATATCCTTGTATGATGGGAATGTTTGGGAAACTAGTGACCGTTATAGAATTGGAATAATACAATCAAATAAATGGTCAATATTTCTCTTTGAATTATGTATGTAGTCTACGGCATGCCTTAATAACCTTCTAAAGTTGGATTTATACATAGAAATCTTTTTATCCCCTTTCTGTATCAGACTAACGAATTTTTTCTCCCTTCACACTCACTATTCTCAAGGGAAATATTTTTCCCAAAAAAATCCTTAAAATATAACCCTTAAATATTTTCAGTTTCTTCATCCTCCATTGTATTTTTAATTAATGACCACCATTGATCCACATATCCTTAGAGATGATAAGCTGACATGATAACCTTCTCCCTTTCGTTACTTCTAAAAGTGAGAAATATATTTTCTATGAAACTTATATGTCGCTCATCTAAAAATGGGTTTATAGTTCTATTGAATGATGGTGGATGTTTTCTACTTAAGAATTATAACATTATTACACTACATGATGGATTAGGATGCACCTTGTGAGTAAGGTTATTACTCATAACCTAATCCAGTTGTCCTAGAATAGTTATAAGTTTTTTAGCTCCAGTTATATCTCCAACTCCAACATCATTATCTTTCATGGGTTGTCTATCCCATCATGGAATATGTGCATTGATACAATTTCTAATCCTTCCACTATATGTCATTTTTAAAAAATGGAATACACAAGATTATATTATGAAATTATAAAACTAGTGAAACTCTTAAAAAAAGTATGTATACCTAATCTAAAAATAATAAGGTTGGTTAATTTAGGAATATTCTCAAAGTCATTTATAGGGTTATATTTACCTAATATATGTTTTTGTAAATATATTTTCTAACTTTTCTACTAAACTTATTCTGATAACAAATGTAAAGACCACATCCTAAATAGCATAGAGTTGGTGGTTATTTTAATACATTCCTACTAAGTACAAGTGATCACAGGCCAAAAGACCAAATATTTTAGTAGCTTTAGATATCAAAATAAAAATAAAAATATTACTTTATAACTTGGAATAGAATACAACATATTAACTCTATTAGAAACACCCATAATATCCTAGATTATCCGTGCATATTAATCATAATATACATCTTGGCATCCTAGGGAAAAATAAAACAAAAGAAATGGGTGAGCTTAAATTCTCAGTAAGGGTAAGAATATAAGGAAATCTATCGTAATTAAACATAAAAAATGGTTAAAGTTGAATAACTAAAAACACATACCATTAAAACATAATATTGAGCATTATATAGCGAGAATAAAAGATGATCAATTAATTCGATATCAAATAAGTATGAAACTTAACCAAACATATTATACAAGTCGAATAATAACATGGATTATCAATAAATAATCTCATAATGATGTAATGTATAATAAGGTACATCATAAACAAACCATCAAGGATTTGGGCAAGACACCATACATAATCGGTCAAGACATCAGCCAATACCCAAACTATTTTGTCTCATGAGACCTAACGATGCATCGAGGGGCTATAGTTCCACAACTAGAAAATAGATCTACTACCACGGACCAATAGCTCTAGTTTTAAAACTATCGCTATAGGTGTCTATAGCCATGGTTCTTTGGCCTATATCCACGGTTTTAAAACTGTGGTTATAGGCCTATTTTTTGTGGCCTATAGCCATGGCTTTTAGAACCATGTCAATAGATCATGGCTATTTCCATGGTTTTGTGGCATCTAGCCATGATTTTTAAAACTGTGGTTATAGGCCAATTTTTTCGACACCCTATAGTCGCGTTTATCCAAAACTGTGGCTATAGGGTTCCTACACTTCCGCGGGAATAAAAATTCTCGTCCAAAAATTGGCGGGAATCCATACCACCACTGTTTTGAGGATATTCCCATGGTTATTAATATATATATATATATATATATTTATATATATATCTGAATTTTGCTGCGGGGTAGTGGTAAGTGTGTTTGATTTCAAAGTGGAGGTGCAGGGATCAAAATCCGTCGGGGACATTTTTGATTTTGGCTATTGCCACGGTTTTCTGAGTCTATTGCCATGGTTAAAACTGTGGCTATAGGTCAACCACCACGGTGGCCAATTTAGAGGCTTATTGACATGGTTTTCAAAACCTTGGCAATAGTCTAGGACATACTGCCATAGCGATAGCATCCACGGTTAACCAAAACTATTGCCGTAGCCTATGGCCATGGTTTTGGGGCCTATTGTCGTGGTTTTGAATCTGGAAATAGCCCTTTTTTCCAGTCGTGTGGGCCTTGCCCATCACATAATAATTTTAATTCATTCTCAACATGAAATTAGTGAAACATAATCAAAATATACATTCATATTTGAACTAGAATATGAAATAAATTTCCCTAAACAATAAACATAATCATAATCCATCCAGTGTAATATGATGAATGGTATGAAAATAGTACATCAAAAGTCAAACTGCTCATAAAAAATTCAAAACAAATAAGGTATATGGTATCATAAGTGATCAACCTCAATTAATAATAAGATCCAACAATGGTTATTGACATATATGAAAATTTTCTAATAAAATCATTGAAAAAATCTTGACAAAAATACCACATTACTTTGAAATAATTATTTTAAAAAAAATTTGTGAAAATATAAAAGAAAAAAATTTATTTGATATAAACTTTTAAATATGTAAAAGATTCCTCAATAAATTAATGCATCATTAATTTGGGAAAATATACTTGTTCCTTTTATGTTTAAAACATTCATTTTAAATTTTTAAAAATAAACATTTAATAAGGTATTTTTAAAAGTAAACTTGAGCCTTAACCAAATGAATCAATTTTGTGTGTTAGCTATAAATACACATAATGAAGTTGAAATACAATAAGATAATAAAATTTTTTTGAACATGTAATAATATCATGAAATAATAAATCTATTATTAGTATAACCCAATAATGGAAATTGGGTTAAGAATACTCATACATCTTTGTAATCAGTCAAACTGTATGCCCCGTAAAATTAATGATCATAAAATGAAACATTTAATTACATGAAGATAAAGAGACTAATTATATGTTATATTAAATAAAAATACATACAAGGCACATAATAAATAATTTATGAATAAAGAATATATCTCATATAAGTAAAAGTGAGATGAGAAACCCATACCTTCTATTCGAAAGGGTTTTTCACTTGTCCTTAATACCATGTATAATCAAATTAGATTAATTAATTTATTAATTAATATCATATTATAAATATATTTTATTATTATAATTTTTTTCTTTCATTAAAAGTCATTTCAACTAGTTCGAATGTTTAATTTTGTTGTTTCAGGAGCATTTGTTTCATGGTTTTATGTATGATTTCATTAAGTATAACAATGGGGATTCTTGTAAAATTGGAATAACTTATACACAAGTCAAATTATTTAGCATTAATGAGATTAAAAAAATTAAATTTTCTCATACATCATTTTTTATATGGTATAATGATGATTCGTTTGATAAATTGTTGATGAAAATAGTTTAATTTATTTTAGCGGTTTTTATAACCATCACAAACCTGTGACATTATATTTAATATTATGATTATTTATTGGTTCTAGAACATGTTAAAACTTATAATATGTATATTAAAATTATATATAAATGTATTAATGGTTTTATGACCATCCTTGAAGGAGGTTATATAAAATGAACAATCATCATCCATGAAGGCAGTGTATCTACACATCATGGATGGTGTTTTCATTTTTAAAAATAAATGGATGAGAGAAGGGATTAGATGATTTATAATCTATTATAACAAATAACATTAATATATAAATATATTATACTATAGTTTCTATGTAACTTTTTAAGTGATTATAGGATAATATAAAAAAATAAAATAAAAGATAAAGAAGGAGGATTTTACCTCAGGAATATCGTCTCCTTGAGAACCTCCTTAAGACACTTGGATTTTTTATTTTGGTAAGAAAAAAGGTCTTGGACATGTGTAAGAATATTTTTAAGGTAATTGGTCATAATTTATACAATATTCAAGGCTTATAAGGTGTAAGGATAAGGGGTGGTGAAGGGTGCTATTTATTGGGGGGAGAGGGGTGTTTTTTTATTACATTTTTCATGTATTAATTATCTTGGATCAAGGATATCAATAGTGTTGAATATTATGACTTATTACAATAACTAGTGCTTGTGAGTTTGAAATAATGTGTTCTTAAATCAGAAATTTCTCAAAAAATCATGTATTTGACTTATAATTTCAAATACCGTAAATTAACAAATTTCACTATTCATCAAAAATTAAACTATTTTAGAAAAATAACAAAAATTCTCCCTAACCATTTTTTGTTTTGTAGATCTGAAAACTGGATTCCATTTTATAATATATCTCTAAATATGAATAATATCATTTCTAAAAAAATTATCATTTATTCAAAAAATACCGATTTTAATATTATAACTGATTTTACGACACTTTGAAAAATTAATTATGGTCTCATAAAATTATCTTATAATTATAATGAAAAAAATATTAATTTATGAATATATTTTACGAAAAAAAATTCCAAATCATTATATTAATTATAAAATTTGAAATTACCATTTACATTTCACAAAAAAAACACACACTTAATTTATCTTTTTTAAAACATTAGTTTACTTATTCCAAGAAATAAATATATCATTTTTTCATTTATGAGATACCTAAATTTTATTTATAAATTAATTGGTGAGGATATGATTCTAATGGAAATATTACTATTCCTAACGATTACACTATTAAACCTTCAGATAAGGATTAATTTTTGGATACTGATTTTGTTCCAAAATAAATAGAGTTTGATTAAAAATGTCCAAAAGAGATTTTTATGGATTAAAAAAGGCTCATTGACTTTTAATATAAATTCCAAGTCGATTTTAGTATAAGTGATAGATTTTTTTTATGCACTAGACCTAGGGATATCTTAGCTTATCATATCCCTTGGGTAGTATGTCACGGTAAGTATGAGATTAATGTCATGGTATACGATATTTAACAATCATATGCATTGACTTATATGGGATCTAATTCAAAAAATATGATTTTTAATATCAAATTGGAAATTATATTATCTAATTAAGATTATATTTAATAGTGTATTTGTAACACCCCGAGATTTTATGAAAAATATTCTTTTTAATTTCATTAATGTCTTATGTTGTACGCTACACCAAAAGGATCCTTCACAACACGCATCCCTGACTTGGCTTGCATTATACGCAATAAATACCTTCCTCGATAGCGTGTGTAGTACGCAATATTGAGTTTCACTAAACGAGATATTATTATAATATTATTATGAACTAGCCGTTATGAATAGTAATACCCACTTTTTGAAATTATATAAATTTTATATTTCAAAATGGACTTCATTTTTGGATTCAGAATAACGAAATTAGCTTAGGGTGAAATTTTGGTATTTTCAGATAACTTTCATATTCTGATGAATAGTGAAAATTACTAAATTTTAATTAAAAACAACTTTTTTAATCGAAATAATTAATAGTGATAAATTATTAATTTGAGTGGTTTTAAAGTATATTTAGAATATATTTTTACCATTTAATACAATGTTGGTCATTGGATGTAATTTCACATTTAAACCAGACATAAACAAGTGTCAATCTTTTGATAGTTATTATCTCTTAAAAACACGCTATTTGTTTTGACGACGAGAATTAATTTTCAAATTAATGAATGCAACTGATATGTTTTTAATTTGGTAAAATAGACATCATTTTTGAATTCATAATATGAAATATATCTTAAGCGTAATTTTTTGTATTTTTATAGAAACTTTTATTTTTTTTATGAATAGTGAAACCACTAAGTGGTAGTTAAAAAACTGAATTTTTCATAAAACATTATTTTACCGCTTCTGTGAGTGGAATTTATAAAATCCAAGAGACACGGTTAATATGAAGTACTAAAATGTGGTTCAATGAGATGAAAATAGTTTTTGGTGAATAGTAACTTTTTACTTTTATTTACCACGGTTAAAAGTAAATTGGATAATTAAGGGTAAAAATGATATTATTATTACCCTAAAACATATCCTAATTCTATTGGATAAGTTTAATTCGACCAAAAAAAACATTAGGAATAAAATATGACCATTTAGGCCCACTTGGATTAGATTAGGACATTTTTTATTAATTTATTTAAAGAAGGGTTAAAATAGTTAAAATCAAAGTTTAATAACTATATCATTTTTAATATAGGGTTATACATAAGATAAATTCTACTATAAATATTCATTAGAAAGATAAGAATATTTCCTACATAATGGGAGTTTATTTATAATTTTTAGATATTAAATAATTTAATTTATTTATGACACAAATATGATGCATTAATTATTTTATTAATGAAATATTTACATAATTAATGTTATAAATACCGAAATAAATGTAATTTGAGACTTTTTATGAATTTAACTAATTTTCTAGGTTAAAATGACATGTTATTTTTGATTTAATTAACTTTTTTTGAACTAATAATTCTGTTATGATTTTCACAAAAATCAATTACCAAATAGTGTCAAAATTGACATAAAATAGTTTTTAAAACACATATTATATTATTAATTGTTATTTTATTCCAAAAAATATAAGGTTAGTCCAAATGACTTAGATAAGGTCATATATATTAATAATAAACAACTTGGAGTTCTTTTGGCTTTTTATAGTAAGTTTATTAACCTTATAGTGTAAGAAAACAAGAAGACACGGTAAAAGTTAAATTATCTAACTTAAAGTTAAATCTGAATGATAAGGTTAAAATACAAACCTAAACTTGTCTAAATTCTATTGGATGAGAGGATTTCTACCCATACCCACCTTATCTTCAAAATAAATCAATTTGTAGCTATTAAAAACCTAATATGACTTTTTAATAAAATAATATTTTTTGTTTTTCCAAAGGTGCCCCTCTCCTCCCTTATAAAAGGGCACCTCCTCCCTCTCTTCCTCACACCACTTTGAGCCTTCAAGCTCGGCCAACCCCTGCCAAATTCTCTTATCAACTTCCCTAGAAACATCCTAGAGGTCCTGGTCTTCTTCAAATACCAATTTTAGTGACCTAATTGAAAGTTTAAAGGAGGCACTTCGAGAAAGAGGTAATACCTTCTACCGTTTTCTTCAAGTTCCATTCTTCTTCTACCCCCTCTTATATAGTTGTTTCATAATGAAGTAATACCATAAGTATCCATAATATACTGAAATTTTATTATAAATATGGAACAACCCTATTTCACCTTCTATCCATCCTACGGAAAACCAAATCACCGCGCGTGCGTACGTAAGGAATACTGTCTCCACGCCGTGGTGTAATTTTTTTTCCACCAACACCTTACATGGATGGGTATAATGGTGTAAAGAATAACTATATATGGTTATTATAACATCATACTGATTATGATATATTATACCATCCACTCCAATTCAATTCAATAATTATGGGAACGATATCATCGCTCGTGCGTATGTACGGATTACCGTCTCCACGACACGATGACATTCATTCTCCATATTAACCATACATGAATGATTATAAAGATTATATAATTAATAATAATGAAATATATGAAATAATAATTCTAATGGATTTATGTGTATATATATATGTATGTATGTCATCTATTTAGATTCATTCAATTCAATAAGGAAACGAAAACAACGTTCATGCGTACGGACGGCCTACCGTCTCCATGAACGGTGTATTTAATTACTCTTATCGATCTATAATATATGTGTATATGATGAATATATATTATATATAAATCATGTTTTACACTCTGGAATTATGTAAATCATGATATAAGTAATAATATCAAGAACGACAAGTCGAAACACATACGATAAATGAAATGATTTTACCCAAAACGCTGCTTTAACATGGAATTTACAAAAGAACGGGTAATATAAAGTCATAAGTGAAACATATATGATATAATAATAATGAATATGATTATGTAATAAGTCAATGACATTATTTAAATCAATATATAGAAGGTTCGGATCCATACGAAGCATATCAGACCTAAGGTAAGGGATAATTTTGCAAATCTAATTTTTATCTAAGATTTCTTATACGTAAGTATTTACTGGGGTTATTGTTATCATCCATGTAAATGATTTCTAAAAGTGTTTTTATGTATTTTTAATGTCCTTTTTAACCATTTTGACTTTTACTACAAGGTATGTAAGGAATCTTTCTTTTGTTTACGTTACGAGGTACTTTTTGACTTTTCTGACAAAAGTATGAGGAGAATGTTTTTTTAACTTATATGGCATGAAAGGATTTTTACAGTTTTATAAAGCCTTATTTTCATGAAGCTTCCTCCAAAAGTTTTCATGACTATTTTAAACAAAATCTTTTTCTTTTAAAATTTCATGACGTTTCGTGAAAAGAAATTGATTTTGAAGAAGAAAGGATATTTTCCTCAAGAATTCATTTCAAGTGTTTTATCAAAACCATTTTCCATCTAAGATGACGTTATTTAATATGTGTATGGTTCAAGTATAAAGTCTCTATGATTTACATGGTTTCACTTTTCTTATGATGATATGATATCCATTTGTTTTATATGGATTATCTTATGATGGGATGATGTTTATTAAACCCATTTTTATTCTTTGGGTTATGATGAATGATTTATGTTTATGTTGTGGCACAAGTAAGAATGATTTCATTATGAGATGGGTGGGACCTATATCTCCCTCCAATGAATTGGGTAAATATATATATCTCATGATATAAACACGGCTGGAATTCTAAGTTAATCCAGTTCAGTGTTACAGGATTGAAACGAGGGGTGAACTCGATTCAGAAAGGGACTTTGTCCACTAAGATGGTCTTGGAAGCAATGCCTTGGCTACTATGGAAATCATAACATGTGCTGAATGGTTGCCACAATTACATGTTTTATTCCCATAATATTTTATCATGGTCAATGTTCCATTATGATATATGCCTTACGTACTTCCACGATTTATTTCTTTTCTCAAGATTTTGATGTTTAAATATCATGTTCAAGTTTTTTCTTTCAAATGTTTATGGATTGTTTTATATTCTCTTTGTTTTCCCTTACTGAGCATTTGACCTCACCCTTTTTATGTTTTGTTTTCCCCAGGAAATAAATAAAGGTTTTAGGCAAGGAATGAAAAAGGGGAAGATCGTTATGGGAGTTGTTGAAGATCTTTTAACATGATTAGATGTTTATATTCCGAGTTTCCAAAGACACTAAACTATTACGGTCCTTGTGTGTATGTTTTTGTTATGTATTATGTATTCTGAAAAAGTTATGTAATGTCCATGTACGTCAATTTTAGGGTCTCTACAGTATTATTATAACTACAATATGATTCGGATGCAAGTTCATGAATTTAAACACCACCTCCAATGTTATTTCATTATTTTAAGATCCATGGAATGGAAAATTAATGTCTTAGAACACATTCATGTATGGTTATACAAGGAATGATATCCCAATAATTAGTGTACCCTAGTTACATGTAATCCTAAAAATGGAATCTTCTACATGAAATAAAAAAAATCATTTAGTGAAGGTGCTAGAACCCCTTTGGTGGTTCATAGTCCTCATAATACAATATACGATCTGAGGTAGTTGTAATATCCTCAATTGAATATGGAATTTTTTTACTGTTTTGGTGATCCTTATTATATGCACTCCAATAATGACTAAAGATGGTGTTGATAGTCACATTTTCAGTACGTTGTTATGTTCTTAATTTGTTATCACATGTTTACTCATTAAAGATAGATCTGGTTGTTTCATGTGTTGTTTCTACTACCATTGATCATATGGTAATGCCCATAAACCATCAAAAAAATTGGTTTTTTTATTATTATTTGTGATATTATTTATATGGTTTCCATAAAATTTTGATTCTATACTATTCTTTAATTTATTATTAGATCTTATTTTTTATTAATGTTTGGATGACTCAATATCAAGGGTATATTCTCCTCGGTTTATTTTTATCAATCCCTAAATAAACTTTGTTACTCATTTATAAGGTGTGGTGCACACACGGTCCCACGAAACTCCAATTTAGGATTGGTTAACTGAGCTGAGGCACTAAAAAAGGGAATCAAAGCCCATTTTTTCCATTGTTTTATTATTGCAGAATATATAGATTGTTGTTAACTTGGTCAAGACTCATATGAAAAATTATTTTTCTACTGGTAAATCACCATAATAATGGACACTTTAGTTGTTTTATGATAGAAACCAAAAATTATACATCATTAACTTTATTAAAAATACCATAATATGACGTCAGCTCGGATCACATTAGTTATTTTGAAGATAAATGAGTGTCACAATTGATGAAGAAGACACAAATGAGATCTTAATGTGCCAAATGATTTCTCACTTTTCAAGAGATAATTTTCCATCAAAAATATTTTCCAGTCTAGTGATGTAGTGAAGAAAACCTCCCACATGGATTAAACTATTTATTTCATCTATTTCTAACGATAACATTGTTGAAATCTTAAAATCTACTGTTGGAATTCCTCTAGAGACATTTTTTCTTTGATAACCCCTTGCATTTATTTTAACTGTTAAAATTTTATATGGCTATTTTTTATTATATATTCATTTTTTATTAATAATAAATATATTTTTTACAATATTAAGTGGCTCATCTATATAACTCATATAATGAAATCACTTCACATCCTACAGTTGAAATTATTCAATAGGGATTTATTGTGCATTGATGTGTAACTATTTTAAGTAAGGAAATAAAAAATAATTTGAGGATATCAATTTAATATACGATTGAATAAAATTTGAAAAAAATAAACATTAAGAAAAAATATTTATTACTTATAATGGTATTTTTAATTTTTTCAGTGCTCTAGATTATTTTGATACTTAGAAAAAAGTATATCGGAACATATAGAATATCATTTAGGGTGATGTGTTGATAAGATATTTTTGTTGGTAAGTAAATATTATTATTATTATATATATATATTATTTACTATGTTTTATTGTTTTGAAAAAATTTATATAATTGAATAATATTGAAAGGAAATTGTTGAAGATAACAGGAAAGGGGAATGGGTCATTCAATTAAATCCATAGAAAAATATATTTGAAACATGTCATTGTGAATCTCATTTATCATCTATTGATGTTGTATCAAAGCATTGTATCATAATATTAATGTAATATAATTATTGAAAAACACATAGAAGATAAATTGATGGTATGTTCCTATAATGGTGAATATATTTCCATTTATTATTATCAATATATTATTTTTTCAACTAGAAAACCATTTTTATTTTGAGTAAAAATTAGCATTAAAAATTTAAAATATTCATGAAATAAATAGTAACCTAGTCAAATAACAATTTTAGGATATGAATGACTAGAAAAATAATAGATATTGATACATCTAAAATAAATAAAAATATTGAAATCTAACTGTATAAAAATTATAATTTTTAACCTATCAAAAAGATCAAGATGATAAAAAATCATGTAATATAAATCTTTATGTATTTTTTATAAGTTGTATAATAACATGAATTCCATCGGTAAGGTGTGTTTTAAAATTTCTTAAATGGTTTTAGAATCTATTTGGGAGTGGTTGAAATCACCTCACATCCATTATATAATAATGTTCCCTATGAATACAAAAATATCATTTAAGTTTAAGAACTTTATTTCAAATATTTAATAATATTATAGGGATAGGGGTATTCTTTAAACCTTGATGCAAAATCAAATCCATTTTTCTAAACTAGAAAATATTTATATAATCCAAACTCTAACATTTATTCCCTCTTTAACAAATAATCTTTAGTTAAATTTTCATTTTTTGTATTATACTTAACATTAAATTGGTTCCCCAGTTACTTTTTAATATATAATTATTTATCTATTGTGTTGACCATAAATTACAACAAGTATTTGAGTCTCCTTTGGTTTGAATATACTATGACAATCCTACCAAATAGATATATCATCAAATTTTGAATTGATTTTACCAATGTTATAATCTCTTTATCATATGTGGACATAAATAATTTCTTTTCTTCCAAATATTTTTTAAAATATGCAATGGTTTTCTAGTCATTCATAAGAACCAGTCCCACACCTCTCCTAAAAAGTCAAATTATACTTAAAAAACCATCAAAACTTTTTGAAAAATAAAGAATTTTTATTTTAGTAAAAACATTTTTCCACTTTTCAAATGTGTTTTTATACTCTTAATACTTTTTAAAACTATCCTTTCATGTTAATTATATAAGAGGATTGTAAATCTTAGAGAAACCATATATAAATATTATACTATTTTCTATGAGCCCAAAAAATCATTGAACCCACTTGATATTCATTTATTTTCTCCAATATAAAACCACTAAGATTTTTGGAGGATATATGAAACACCCTTTCATCTAAAATTATTTGCCCTAATTATTCTATCATCCATTCAGAAGAATATATTTTCCATTGATTAATATAAAATTACTGTTCTTAGAGCACATATAAAATAACATATAAATTTTTTAACTATTATTTCCAATATTATATGTAAACCGAAATATCATAAAAAATATATGGAAAATATTATGAAGTAGGCTCTATAATATTTCATTCTTGTTAGCCTGAGAAGTCAAGGAAGAATTTGTGAGTTTTAATAGCATCACTAAATTTTCATAGTTGTTTTTCTGTGCTTGGAAGGAATTATTCTCTAAATATTTTTCCCATGTTTAAATATAATAGTAGCCTAATATATTGAATTGTAACTTTTTTCATTTCTCAAGAATACATTTACACATCCTAGATACCATCATTTTTATTCATTAGTAATACTAGACTAAAGTATCAAGTTGAACTTTTTCTAATGGATCCAATATTAAACATTTCCCACACTTACCATTCCATCTAATTTTCAAAAAAAACGTATGTTATTATAATTTATCACAATAATGTATCTCAACTTATGAAGTAAATTAATTTCATAGTCACTTTATTGTCAAGGGGGTTTTCCCTTGAACTCACTAAACACAACTTATAGTTTCATTGATAGTCAATGTTATACCTATTCCAATTTAACAACAAAAGACTCAATTACACTTTTCACCTATCCAAATATCAAATGATGGTTTTTATCTCCACCTTTATTTATATTTAACTCTTACAAATAAGTGAATACATGACTGTGTAGATGTACTCAATTGAGGGTATACTCTTATCTGAAAGCTAAAAATTCATTTTCATGGTATTTTAATAAGTTTTAACCTCCCTAGTAATATTAAATACTTGGTATTAAATATATCACATTTATATATATAACATTAGCATAAATAAAATTATAAAATCCTAAAATTATTATTTCTAATATATTCCATAGTCCATGAGACAACAATTTTCACTTATCACTCAACATAATAACCATTATTTCTTTTATGAAATGTTATACCATTAATCAAGATCAATATGGGAGATATAATATTGTGAGTATCTCCACTATCAATCTAAGGAAATATAAATTCCACATTATTGGTCATCAAGGGTTACTAATGTTAAATCTCTAACCTTTTTCTATTATGTTCGATAATTGGTTGTAAGGACCTAATATTCTAATAGATAACAATGTACCTCTTCTTAGAAACCTACCACATCGTGTTCCACTTCGTCTATCATTGCTTTTTCTTTATCTTGTCAAAAAAAATTCATCTCCCAATAGTTATTTTCTCATATTCATGTAAGCGTATTTATACATTAAACTATATGGGATTACAAACCTAAAACCCAATTAATTCTTCCTCTTTTCTTCTAAACATTGGGTTATTAAATGTCATGACCCTCTTTTACCTTTTACTATAGTCGTATAAGTTTTGTGATTTTTTCCTCTTAGGTGACCCATAATTCATCTATCTAGTATTAATGATGCATAAATTTTTTAATATAAACCACGATCTAGTGTCTTATTCTATTAACAAATTCTATATCCATTTAACATGGGTTCCCCCTCTAAAAATTATCTGACCCACCTCTTTCCCTACTATGATAAAAACATTAATTTTATAGGGAATTACCTTTAACCATGTTTTTTATTAAGCATACATACCCAAGTATGAGTCTATTATCATAATCTATATATATATATGAAATATCAAACATTTATCTTATTTGGAAGGTATGGTAGCATTGGATCAACTAATTCTAATTTATTAATGCATTTCTAGAGTGTTTCATTTTATTGTAGTGATTTTTCTTCCTTATATGGATTTTTAATTTCAAGAAGACTATATAACATCATCATTTCCTCTTTAAGAACTACCTAATTCACTTTAGATTGTACCATACCTAAGATAGTAAATCAATATATCACAATTCTCTCTAAACTTACCTATATATGGGGAACCTTTATATCCACTAGTGTTTGACTGATCCATATATAGTATTTATCTCACAAATTTTATCCCCTTAGATACATTCTATAAAAAATTGTAACTCAACCAATATTTAAGATATGAATTTATGTTTTGTAGTATTTATTGTATTTTACACAAGATAAATGTTTTTTACCATCTCCAATATTCACCCAGTCTCTCTTCTTAAATTTTTTTAAAAATTTCATCATAATTATACCCATTTTATACTCCATTTTCTAAATATGTGTTGGGTATTGAGTTTCCATTTTCCTTTGCTATCCAGATCCACTAGGTTTGATAAATTTTTATACACAAACCCTAGAGAACATCTTTATATATTAAAACTATGTTATTTGAAATTAATGCATGGATTGATGAAAAATTTACACTAGGAAAATAAAATATTTATAAAGAAGTTTCTCTCTGTCTCTCGTCCATGTCAAGAAGTTAATGTAACAAAATATTAATCAGTCATTCTCTCTCACTCCCCTCCCTTTATAACCCCCTCTACAATCTCTCAGCTAGGAATTATAATAAAAATTATGGAGATCATAATAAACAATTTCTTAATTAGTTATAGTAACTAATTTCTCTTAATTCTTCCATAGGGATCTGTTTACACTTCATGGAATGTACTTTCTTGGTCTATGTGTTATTTTGGGCTCCATTAAAATATCATAAATTTAAGGGGGAATCTAATATTTTTAGGAAACGATAAAAAAATTACTCGAATCATTTTGAAAACCCGATATTCTCTACACCCCTAACATGGGTAAGTAATTATCACCCCCCAAGTAAAAAATGATAGTTTTATGCCCATATATTACACATTATATGATGTGGTTTCTTTTAAATCAATTAAGTAAATAATTAATTAATTTAATTCATACACATAATTATTTTTTTGTTTTATAATTGGAAATAGAGTGAGAAAAATATTTAGACACCTCTAAATATCATATGCTTTATAAGGGTGTTGTGTTTAATCTTCTTAGAGATACATTTAATTATACACCACTACATTACAATATTTTGAGATTTTGGGTTTATTACTCTATTAAAAAACATCATATTTACAAAAATATATTGATAAAGATAATTTTATGACACTATAGTATGAAATATGTACTTTTATATCATACTAATGAGCCTAATTAAGCCACTTAATTCTCAAAAGGTATGTTAATGAACACTTTCTTATATTTTTTTGCATATATGAAATAGTAATCATCTTTAAACTAACTAAAACAAATTCAAAAGCTTAATCTTATGGTGTATTTCCATTTACTGAAATATGTTAAAACACATTGTACAGAAATTCATGGATCCAAATTTAAAATTATTTATTATCATCAAAATTATTTTACATTAGGATTTATTTATAAAAAAATTGAAATGAGATAAAATAATTTCAGTTTGAAGTATACATTTACAATCTATGAGTATCTAATATTATTAGAATTAGCTAAGTGAAAGAATCACTTAGGATTTATTTTATAGGTATTACGATTATTAGTATATATATTAGTTATTCCTTTATATCTTACATCAATTAAGTTATTTAGTTTCTTATATAAAATCATGTAAAATTTAATTACTAATTTTTATTCATGACTTCTATATTATACATCATTAGTTCTTTCATATAAGAAATCAAGTTTTTAATTTTTATAATCTCCATAATATTAAATAAACACATGTTTTTCTTAAAAATGATATCACACAATAATCAATGTGAATTACTGATCTAATTTCACCAAAAGATAACAAAGGATATATTTTTTTTGTCACCGTACATGAATGCATCAACCAAGTTTTAAAAAATGATCAATAATATATATTTTTAAGGATTCAAAATTATTTTAAATTTTAACATTGAATTTGGTCACATTGAATGTTTATTATGGTCAGTCCATATACTCCTATTATATATTATTTGGATCCATGGATTAGGGATTCATGGTTTCATTTAAAAATGATGGAAAAGTTTAATTTTTAAGAAACAAATTGTTGATTTTTTATTCGATTAATATATATCTATGTGTATGTTTTTTTCATCTACTATATAAAAACTTTTTTTAAAAAGTTAATAAGTTCTTAATTTTCTTTCACATAGAATATGAACTTTACTTTTCATCAAATGTAAATCCCCCTGTATTCTATAATAAATTTATTTGTATAATGGTATGAATACTAATGATTTAATTTTTTTTTCTTATTTAAATATATTTACTACTATTATCAATTTATAGTCTAACTAGTTCCATTATAGTAAAATGATTTAAAATGTTTCCATTTATTGATATAATTTTTGTGATATGACATATAACATGGAAAACCTCAAATACTATTGATTGTATATTAACTAATACTGTATATTATTCTATTTTATTTTATCAAGAATGTCTTTTTATTACCTTGTTTTTATTTACTTTTAAATTGAATTAATTAAAATTATTTTTTACATATTCGAAAGCTCAAATAGATGAAATTAAAAAAGAGTGGTGTGGGTATGTAATGACTCAATATTTTTTATATATAACACTACATGGTAGGTTATGAGTTAAATCTTGTATTTTAATTATTTTTTTGTTTCAATGGTAGTTTTTAGTTATATTATTTGTGGTTATTGTTGGGAAAAAGAATCCAATATTTAATATTAGTTGTAACAATTATATTTTACGCTCATTTTACATTTAATTTATTGATATTGATCACAAGGATAACATGTCATATAAATTATGTGTCAAATAAGGTAAAGTGGTTGAAAATGAGAAATATTATGAGCCTTTGATTAGTGGAATAAATGTTTCTTAGGACCCAGGAATTCATCTTATCCAACCAATAAAATATCTATATATAAAAACAAAAAAAAAATTAAAATTCAAGGGGTTGATAAAGTGAAAATGGAAATAAGTATTTCAGTTAGTTATCAAAAGTTCCAAAGTTAGAGGTTCTAGCAAATGAAATTGATGTTAAACCATGTACACCAATTTATTATGTAATGGGTCATATTGATATTGGAAAAAAAGTTAAAATATTTTATTTTATTGAAAAATGTTCAAGAGGATGGTGTTGTTGGTATTACTAAACAAAATTAGTGAATCTGATATACTTGAAATGAAAACCCATAATAGCTGTAATAAACAATAATTTTGTGAAATATTAAAGGTTTTAAGTCCCCTGGTTATTACCCCAAATGGGCATGAGTCATTTACTAATTTAAATTTATATGGATCGAGTAATGTGACATAGTAATTTTAGAGCTTGAAATTATATGTGGATAGGAGCCTCATACTATTGAATTACATGATCATTTATGGATAAGAAATAAAAAATTCATAATTTATTTCTCTAATGTAAAAACCTTCTTACTACCCATCATTGAAATTATATTAATATAATTGAATGAATATGGGGAATAAAAGAGAAGAAATTATATTTATTTTATATTATGTGGTGTTTGAAAGACTTAATATATAATGTGTGGGTCACCTAGAGGATAACTAAGATGATTCCCTATTTTATAAAAACCAATGTTAAAAGAATGGGTTTTATATTCCATCCAATTTCATTTCAATGTGACAATTTTAACTCTATATGAATTATATAATTTTATCTAATTTCTTATTTTAGGTTGGTAATGCACAAGGAAACATGTTTTTTTCTTTAGATTGCAACCAAAAAAAGATAATATCTAAGCACATGACTTTTTTAAAATTGTATAGTATAGTTCTGTACCAGTTTGAAAAAAAATTATTTTCATTTAATTATTAAAATACTGTGTGTACAGAAATTTTATTTTTATATGCTAATTATTTATGTAATAAAGAAACTATCTAAAAATATAAAAAATGAGATTAATATGAGGCATATGTTGGTGAGATAATTTTAATTTTCTCTCTTTGGATTGATCTTCATGTCATTAGATAAACTCAGTGTCTTGTTTTTCAATAATATAATGTAATACAGTTCAAGTATAATGTTTTAAATACATAATTTATCATTAAAAGTAGAAACATTGGTGAGAGTTTTAATAATTTTCCCACCTGTGTTATTAGGTACATCTCCTAGTTTATTCACCTAAACTTGTTATAATTTTCTGAGTGTTTGATTTCATATAATTGTGAGACAAAATAACTTCACAAATTTATATGAAATAGTTCAATATTTTTTGATATTTTTTATGTTATAGTTGTCAATAAATATCTTACTTATTGTTTTTTTAATGGAGTTAGAAAAACAAAGGTCTAAAATATTGATTTTAGTGATGAAGTATAGTTTTCACTATATTTTAAAATAAATTATTAGTTAGATAAGGATTCTAATTTGGTTATGATAAAATAGATATTTATGTTTTCTCTCTTTTCAGTGTATGGTTTTAGAGGATATGGTGATTGAGGGTCTTAGAAAAATCATAAACAATATGTTGGTTAATGTTATCCTTCATGAGGGTGATCTGATATTTTTATAGAATATAAGAGAATAATAATATAATGTTATTAATGAATATTAATAAAAATAGTATATTTATTAATACATTTTTGGATTAAACAAATGGAAATTTAATATTTTTAGGTTTTTTAATTATTTTCAATAACATTATAGATTCATCATTTGTGAAAGTTCATTTTTCTCAAGTCAGAATCGTATTTTTTTAAGTTAAATAATGATGTATTGTAGAATGCAATTTGGGTACCTTTATATTATAATCAGTTTTCTACAATGGATTTAGATTATCTCGAAACCAAATTTGATTTTGTAATCATATTACAATATATATAAATTATTTCATAATTGATCTATACATTTTTTTAAATATAAATCACAAGACTCTATGGATCGATTATGATCAATTACATTGGAATATTAAAAGTTAGGTGGGAAAGTATTTGTATGAAAAATAATTATGAGTGAACATTAAATTATTTCTTTATTTATATGAAAAATAATCGTATGAGTCAGTAAATATTCAATATCCTTTTTTAAATATTTCAAGGATTTATTTGACTATATTTTTTGTTTAATTTGGAATATTTTAAAAAAATAATTAAATTTCAAATCATGATTTTACTATTTTTATTATAATATTTATCTAATTATATTTCCAATTTACTGGAAAAAATTTGGGATAATCCATGGAATGCTTTTTTTCAATTTAGATCTGACACTAACAAACATAATAAACAATAACCCAATTTAGCTAAGTTATTTATATGTATCCATTTGATTGAATCTTATTATAAGAATATTATAAAATGATCATTGGTACTGTCACATATTCCATTACCACAATGTTTGGTTCTTATTTTATTTATGTGAAAAATATATCTTTTTCTCTAGGTGGAGAAAATAAATTCTACAAGCCATATTTTTTATAATATATTCTTTAGAATATTTTTTTTATATTTATAAGGGTGCTCAAAAAATTGGTTTTTTTATTTTTAATTATATTATTAAAATATTATAATATATATATATATATAAATAAATATTATTATTAACCATTTGTATGAGAATAATTAATATCTTCTAAATGGAGTCCCGTATGAAAATTCAGACACAACAATTTTCTATGTAAAGGTATTTTTTCCATTAAATAGTATAATCTTCATGTATGGGCTTTGGGACATAGATTGAGAATTTTTTGGTTATATATTATAATATCATTTATCAAAAACATTAACCTATTTTTTTATATAAATATGTTTTTATAACATTTTCTATGGATAAGGAATCATTAATAAAGAAAACCCATAATGTATTTATTAATTGATTATTATTTATTCAATGTCATTCTTAAAATTAGGAGCTCCATAATTCTTTTTTTATGATAACGAACATGAAATAAGGCCTGATAATTAAAGCTTAAATGTTAATTCCTTAAGTTAGAACATTTTGGTATTCATGTTTTCATTATTATTTATGTTCTTAACTCTCTCTCTGTTAAATAAATATCATAATTTCTTTAGGAAAACCACGGAATATATTATTGAATTAATTAATTTTAGTATATAAATATTAAATAATTATATTCTACATTAATATTCTATTTTTTTATACTTCGTTAGGATTCATTTAGTAAGGATTATGACCAATGAAATTTATACATTCTTGAAGTTTTTTTCATGTGAATTTATTTTCTAAAAACCTCTTGGTAATTATTTATTATGTATGTCACTATGATTTGTTTTTTAATGGTATTTTTTTAAAATAATTTATATTTTAATTATAATATTAACACAAATAATTTATATAATTTAACATTTTTAATTTCCATGAGTGTTTCATCATCAATTATTGAAATGGTTCTCTATTTTGTTTTTTCTATTCTACAATGAAGATGAATATGAACCCATTTTAGGTGGCTATACTTTCCATAAAGCATAGATGTTTGAATTTATTATTGAAAATCATCTATGTATATGTTTAATCTCATATAACTTGAGAAAAAATGAAAATCGTCTAGTGGAATAGGTTTTCATGAGGAAGTGGCGAAACTTCAAGGAATTCCTTCAGTGATACAATGTGTATTGATAAATAGGAGAAATACATGGGTGTTTTTTTATTCAAGGTAATGGTGGTCATGATCTAAAACCAATAAATAGAAGATGAATTATTAATGACACTCTGGTGATATGTAACAGAATATCTATGGCCATGAATCTTGAGAAGCATTGAAATCATGGAAAGAGTCAGTGGAGGTGGCACTGGGATGTGTATGAAAATTGTATGAATCATTTATCTAGATCTATAAATTCCAATTACAATTCATGTAATCCCCTGAGTCACATTTCATTTCTTTCAATATGTATTGTTATAGGATTTACATGTTTTCATAAATATTGTATGGGGTGTCACCTCATTTCACATTACATGTATATCATGAATGCGTGCCTCAATATATCCTCAAGTACATGACAGGTCAAAATGTTGGACCCACATACTGAGTGTTCCAATGGATACACTATGTATATCACTAGATAAATTCACCCAACTCAGCAAGTATACACTTTATCCATCCAAAGACTCCACATGTCTTATGGATAGATTAAATTATCTATATTTCAGGTGCATGACGCAGACACTCACAATAATAAATGTTTATCTTTTCCATGAGTCTCATATGTCATATACCACACTAAGACATATCATGTTGGTTGATTCCATTCAAATAGGACAAAAAACACCTTATTCCCTACCACTACCAAGGCCTACATCTCATATAAAATAAAGTATATGTCGTATACTATAATTATTTTAGTATTCTTCACATTTTCTCACCAATGTCTCATGAACAAATAAATGAGTAGTACATTCAAATTGTTTTCCCCTATATAATATTATGGTATATATCTCATTATTATTTAGGGTTTGTTTTGGATTTATTCATTTATTTTGGAATCCTTAGCTTTAAAATTTTGAATATAGTGACTGGGAGACAAGGTTAGAGCATACAAAAGGTCAGTTACCCCCTCAGTAATACAGTAACTCTAGGGAGCAGGTCCTAGAATACATAATAATGTATGTAACCCCCTTAGAAATGGGGTAAAATTATTTTACTTATAAATTAATTAAACCCTTCACCTAATGCATGCATCCACTAAAATTCAGGATCCCTCTATAGATATCAGTATCCCCTAATCTCTTGAGATCCCTTTTGGTATTTTTGGGTCCCCTAATACTACTATAAAGGCATGTTGTGGGAGTGATATAATTTAGGATGTTTGGGTGAGAAAAGTTGGGTTGTTCTCTAGGTAATCCAGGTTCCCTTAAATATAGTACTTTCGTAGATTTGAGTTCTTAAGATTAAGAACCTTTATAATATTGACTAACTTATACTTCTAAATAATATTTAGGTATATTTTATTTGAGGTAACTTATTATCCGGTTTCATTTTTCTATAATATGGGCATCCTATTGGGTATTTTTATACTCACCTGTATTTAGGGATTGTGCCCACACATGTTGTGTCTTTATAGAAGATGCATAGTTTAGAAATGAATTTGGTTGATGTGGTGTTAATGCAAAGATAATCTTCTCTTATTTTGTTGTTGGTGGCATTAGATTTAGTGTTAGTGTGACATAGAGTGCATGTTTTTCAGTTATTCCAAGTTGGTATTTACTATGTGGTGTTGTGATATTAATTTTTCATTTATTTACTATCATTGGTATTTACTAAATTTTTGTGATATTTATCAATACTCACATGAGTATTGTACTATAGTTGGTTATATGTGTGTTTTTCTTTGTTATAAATATTATTTAGGGTACATGTGGTAGTATAAATATATATATGTTAATGCCTCCCATATATGTGATATGATTTCTTGGTGCTTGTTCTTATCCCATGTATTATTAAAGGACGGATTTGGGTGTTACATTTGACTTAAAACTGGCTAATGTGGCTTCTTAGTGTGTCGGTTTATATAATATTGATATTAGAGTAGTTCATGTCTTAGGGGTAGAGTTTACAGTTTTTAGTCTTCTAAGTGATCGGTTGGGATACAAATGGAAATGGTGCAAAGGGTTATTGAAAATAGTTAATGTAATAGGGAACCCATTTAATTTTTTTAAGATAATATATCCTTTCATCAGGACTATGATAACTTTTTATTTGATATGATACTCTAAGACCTCAGTTGTAGGGTTTAAAGAGATGGTACATGTATTATATGTCTTGTACATTATCTTATCTATTAAAATAAATATAAGTAAAATATTTTAGATCTTTTTTAATAATGTGGGATTCATCTTGTTAAATTCATAATTCCACCATGTACAGAGCGATATTAACTTCAGAAGTAGAGTTTTCATGAGTTTTTGGAAACAATTCATCCTCGAATCTCAAACTAGTTGAGTGATGAGTCTTCTGTTCCAGGACATGATTAGGATATATTTCCGACATTGTTGTAAGAGTACATCTGTCCTCCACTAATTTAGTAGAGATATATACCACCTAGAGTGTATATAGTATCCTATATATACCAAAAATAGAGAACTCAAGGGTTAAGTATACTCCTTGAGTTCCGTAATTCGAGGCCTCCTAGGTTTTGAGGCTTACCTATTCCTTCGGTAGTATTGGATTTGTTCGAGTATGTTTCTTATATTTATCATATATTTAAAATACCCATGGACTTTATGGTGGTTCTTGATTTGAGTCTTCATCATGTTACAATAGCCAATTGATGGTTTTTTATTATGTAGAATCATAATATGGCTATTCTACCATGGTCAAAGATTGAGAGCTTATTCAAATTGGAGTAATATTCGTTGATATTTAAGATAGTTCAAGATAAAGAGATATTGGACGTCATGTAATGTACCATGATAGTTTCTTAGTATGTTGTGAGTCTCATGGAAAAAATTATGTACTCCCAATGTAATATTTATGTTAGTTATCTTTAGGATCATATGTTTTAGTGTGGCCTTTGATAGGATATTCAAGAGAAGACCATACTTTTTTAATCACCACCTATGATCAAGTTTTTGAGAATGATTTGGTGATTTATTGTTTTTAGGATTCTAAACTAGGTGATAGATCTAATGTTGGATATTCAAGAGCAGTGATGTTAGTGGAGTCTAGTCGAAAATAGCTGATATGATTTCATCATTAGAAGTCAGTGCATTCATGATTCGAAGATCAAAAGTAGGTAGTGGAAGGATCCCATGTTGGTTCCAACCAACCAGGAGATATATAATGTTATGAATGTAATAGAAGAAGAAACATGGTTCTTGTATTCCCCACTTGGTGGATATTGGTAGATAGCCATGGTAGTATTTTGGATGGACCTCTTGAGTAGAGATAAAGTTGGAACTATAAAAATTTTGCTTTATCCATGTTTTTATTTGACATTATCCAAATTTATAAACATTGCTCAATTTATTTTATATGTTTCATAAAAACATATATAAATGCATTATGTCTAAATTAGACATGTTTTAAATTTAAATGACGTGTGTTTATATGTAACATAGGTAAATGATGAAATACATTACCCATAAATGTTATAAACATGGGTTAGTAATTTATTTAGATTAAAACAACAAAATATAGATTTTATCCCACCAATAACACCCTAACATCAATTCCATTACCCCCCCCCCCATATCCCACAAAAACTTTCCCATGCTCCCACTCACCTAGTCCTCATAACAACAAAGTGATAGTTCCCATCATTCTATTATGTCACATTGATACATGTTCCTATTCCCACTTGACTTCTCCAACTTTTAATGACACATAGACTAACCCAGCCTACCTAGTCATCCATATCCCATCGACGCAAGATTCTTAGACCCTTTCGAATAATTTTTTTCCATCACATGGCTTGAACCTATGACATGGTTGATGGAAATCAATACTCTGGCCACTTATTTGGGCATTATTTTTTGACTTTTTCATATTATGTTATATTTATATTTATGTAAATAAAATTATACTTATAAAGTTATATATTATTTAATATAATAATATATATGTATATATTATTTCATATGTAATTATAAAAATATTTATATATAGATTAATATGTCAATATACACATATATATATATTAATGATCATTTATTTACTTATTATTAATTATTAATAATTATATTTCAACTTTTGTGTCTTTGGGTTTATATTTATGTATGTATTTATGTGTGTGCATCTGTGTACAAATTATTTATATATAAAAATTATTTTTAGTCTTTTCTGATACTATTATATTTATACTATTTTCAAAGTGTTTATATATATATAAATATATAAGTTAACATATATACGCATAACTTAATAAAAATATACTTCTAAATATATATAAATATATATATATATATTAGTTTATATATTGATGTTCATTTATTCAGTTATAATTGAATGATTAAAAATATCTTTGTTTTCAATATTATGTTTATGAGTTTATATGTACGCATGTATGTATATTAATTTTATATAAATAAAATTTATTTTTATGTATCTATAATAAAATCATACATGTAATATTATTAATATGATTATATATATTAATATAAATATAATTAAAAGTTTATATATTCAAATATAGATTAATATATAAATTAATATATACTTATATTTATATTTACATTATAATTATTTATTTAAATTTTATAAATTAATTATATTCGTGTTTTAACTTGTGTTTGTGTGTATTTTTATATATACGTATGTATTTATGCATCAGTGTGTGTGTGTGTTTTGATATATATATATATATATATATATATATATATTAAATAAATACATTTTAAATTCTTATTTCATTAAGATATGTTTTAAAAACATTTTTAAATCAAAACTAGGAAAAATTTAAAAGTCTTTCTACAAAAAAAATTTGCTAAATTATCCACATTTTTATGAAAGCATGATTAAAATAAAAAATATCCACATTTTAAAAGATGGATAAAAACAACATTAAATTATCCATGTTTTTTACAAAACATGGCTAATTTAAAATTGAGCCACATTTTAAGAAAATTAAAATACAAAAACAAGGATAATTATCATTTATTTATGATGAGAGATAAAATCCCCACCCCCAAGGGGTGGACATGGTGGTGTGTTCATAGGTATCCATAGTAGAGGATATGAAAATTCTAGAGTAGATAGGGGTGGATGGAACTTTGATCCACTATCACTGGAATCTCTAGGCAAGCCACTTTAGACAAAAGGTGCATGAGGTCCATAAAGTGGTTTGGTATTAGTGATGGAGGATTTCTAGTGGTCAGCATAAGAGGTGGATTGAGGTAAAAAATTTCTATTATCTTCTTTGGTGGTCATGCACTCTGACATGGGAGTGAGTCATTATTTTCTCACAACTCTTTTTTATGAGACAGAGGATTCAATAAATCCTCTAGAATAAACACTTAAAATATAGACATCTACTTGAGGCTCACCCTATCAATCTTATCTATTATTAGGGTATGATTACTCTCATAAGATAGAAATTTCCATAGGATCTCATAATGTCAGACATAATTCCATATAATAATATCCTCATCATGGACTAGTTATCTATGATGTAGGCTTTAGTATATTGATACATTTCTAGAGTAATATCCTTAATTAGATAGGTTAAGATTCAATTTTCTGGGTAAATGGGAGCTTCATACTACATAAGTAGGGCCAACGCATTATATATTACATCAATTTACTCATCATTTGGTGAGTTTGTAATTTTGCACCACTAATTCTATGGAGGAGTAATTAATTTATGTGGTAAATGACTATATGGAAATTATATCATTACAATTCCAAGGATCCCCCCCCCATTGAGAGGTCGATTTAGGTATCAATTTGAATCACAAGTCCACAATGATATCTTCAGTGGCTTATCAGATGGATGTGACTGGACTCATGGTGTAGAAGGTGTATTTGGAAGATATTTTGGAAAAAAGGTTTTATGAGACCCAATTTTTCACTAGAGGAAGTTATTGTTCACCTCAATGAGAATTTTAATAGGTATTTTAGGCTTTGTATTTACTATCGACACTTAGATCTATTTATATTTGCGAACAAATACACTATTCCAAGGATTTATGAACACTTTAATGAGATGAATGTAGTAAATTCATTCATAAAGATTATTCATAGGTTTTTTTCCACTAAATTGGTGTTTATATAGAGGATATCCAAATGATGGTGTTTAGGTGTCACTAAAGCTTATAAGAGTTCATAGAAGATATTTTTAAGCAAGATTAACAACCTTTCAATGTTCATGGGACTCTTGAACTATAATTTCAAGCCATACATAGATCATTTTTTGGTGTTTCCCATTGCATACAACCTCATTTATTATCAGATAGAGGATGACCATGTTAATAATTTAATGGTTGTCCTTGACTTACTTTTCTAGAGTCATCAATAAGTAAAAATCATGAAGTATATGTTATATAATTGAGAATTTCATTTATTGGCTCATGTCTTATTCATAGGATAGAGTTGTAATTGATCCCAAAAAGATTAAGTTTTTTATGGCTTGGAAGTTAACCAATATGTTCATTAATGTATGTAGATTCATTGGGTTGGAAAACAAATTACTAGAGATTTATGGTAGAAATATATTAGATTCTATACCCTATGATAGACCTTACTTGAAAGGGGAATCCATTTATCTTTTATGAGCATTTATAGAGTGATTTTGAGGAGCTAAAGAAGTTGTTAAATAATGGATTAGTTTTATATTTTCTAAATGAAATGGTTGAGTATGAGGTGTTATATAAGTCCTTTGGGTTTGTCCCTACTATTCTATTGATGTAGATATAAATTTTGTTTGATTATGTGACTAAGTAGATGGAAACATATGAATAAAATTATACAACACAAAATTTGGATATTATAGAAGTGATTTTATCCTTGAATATGAAGAGACATTACCTTCTTGGTGAGTCTTTTATGATCTTCAGATATCATAATATTATTTTATATGTATATTCACATAGGTATCTCAACTTGAGATACATGTGGTTCCTAAAATTCCTATAGAAATATGATTTTGAGATTTTCTATACCCTAGGGAATGGAAATCTGGTATGAGATACCCTTAGCATGATGTCCCATGTGATGCTAAAAGAGTATGCATCTGAGCAGTTAGGCTTGAAACATCTAGTTGTGGTGGAGGAAGGAGATGTTTCTTATTTGTGATATATTATGGTGTACCCCATAGTTTATCATCAGCTGAGGGAGTCCTATATTATATATATTAACTATGAGGTTCTGTATGATCATATTTTCTCAACAGCTACACTAGATATATTATCATGAGGTATAGAGTACATAATTGACTATTAGGTTTGAATAGAAGTTTAGACATTTTAATGTGAGGAGTTATTGAGATATTTTTCACATCCCCTGTGGTGGTGTGTCTTAGCATAATAATGATGTACTAGGATATCATGTGTAAATTTTATTGTACAGGCATGAAGAATAGAATTGTTTAGTTTATTTTTAAGTTCCACACAAATCAATTAGTGAATTTTATACACCACGCTCCCGCAAGTTTGAGACAACCACTTATAAATGGAAAAGGATCTCTAAATAAAATTTTTTCTTCATATATAAGTGTTTAGGAGTTGTTTGGGTCCTAATCATGTTTTTAGTATACAATTCTAGCCCAAGATGCACGGTCAGGTTCGGAAAAATATTTAGGTTATAAGGGATATATTACGAGCTTACATGTTAGATTTTAAAAGTATTTATTCTAATCACCTACAATTATAAATTTTTCTATAAAACAAAACCTATCACTATAATATTAGAAAAAAATCATTTTAAGTCATGTATCAGAGACCCCAATGGTCACCCCTTTATAGTATGTAGATTAGTGAGTCATCACTCGGGGAGACTGAGTTTGTTTGTTTGATTAGGGAGAAGGTCTAGGTGATTCTGTAACATATGAGGTCAACCCCAAGCCATTAAAAGTCAAATACAAATAAAATATTAAGATTTTTTGAGTTTATGGAAGATTTACTTGTTTTCCTAAAGTTCTAGACATTATGTGGTATGAGGAGGTTTCTTTATAGTAGAAAGTTATTATAGAGTTTTATTAGACCATTTTAGATTCTGATAATGGTGGGAAATATTGTGTATCTCCAAGAATTACCCATATATAATGAATAGGTTCATAACATCATTCACACGTCATATAAGAGGGTTTTTTTCAAATATCCTTCACCCATTATCAACTTGGAAAAGTTATACACTGAGAAACATACTTCCATTTTTTAATATCTCATGGGTATTGATGATACATGGAGAATATCCTTCTTGGGTGATCAATTCTATTAGTCCATGTCTTTTCGTACTATAAAATTATTTTAGAGAGTTTGAATGAATTTTAGAATCATATGTGAACTTATCACCCTCGAATTTGTTTCATGTGTTGTTCTTTTTGGTATAGAAATCATTAAAAGATGTGATAATTTAGTGACTTTTATTTTTATAATAAATCTTTTATAGTGTTTTAATTAAAATTTATAATGGTATTCCTAAAGTAAATTCTTTTTTATTCATGAAAAAAGTCATAAATATATTAATACACACACATAATATATTATTTTGAATTCCATTCATGTGAATAATTAATTTCATCTAAATGGAGTCCTCGATTGAAATTATAACATACTAATTGTTTTTATAATGTGAGTTTTTCCTATGATAGGTATAATCTTCATGTTTGGGATTTAATACTTTGATCAAGAATTTTTAGGTTTTAAATTGGAATATATATCATAAAAAATCATAACCTAGGTTTTCTTATAAATATATTTTTATAAAATTTCATATGGATGGTTTTTTATCAATATCTATAAACACAAGAGAGTTTATTGGTGGACTGTTATCAATTAAAAATCATTATTCTAATCGAGGGAGGAATTCTTAAAAATGGTAGAGATGATAAACATGAACCAAATCATGATCATTGAATATTTTATTTTAATACATTGATGTTGGAAAAAAAATTATTCTTATTCACCACATTCTTCATGTGTTTAAATCTCTCTCTATCAATTGAATTTATTAATTTTATCCGATGACTCATGATAAGAATTATTGAATTCATTATCTTTGGAATATAATTATTATATATTTTTATTCTAAATTACAATTCTAAATTGTTGTATATCAATCATATTTCTTTAATGTGTATTAGAAAGAGTGAAATTTTTCCATTACTGGGGTGTTTTAAAGTTATTTTCTTTTTATAAAACCTCTTAATAATTCTTGATTATAGGGGTTTCTATGTTTATTCAATTTAATGTAATTTTTTATTTTGGTGATGAAATCACTTTGTTAAAAATATTTGCACATAAATTTTGGATCATTTTCCAGGTTGAATTATTTCATGTGTTTCGAAATCAATTATCGAATTGATTCTCCTTATTGTTTTCTATGTTATTCAATATAGATGATTTTGAAACCATTTTTCAGTGGTTGGAAATTCCACTAACCACCATTCTTTGAATTCTTTATCCTTAATCCTTCACATTAAGTTTGGATCATATATAACCAATCAAATGATGAAGATTGGTCAACCACAAAAAATCACATTGGGAAATGGTGACACGTTAAGGAATTATGGTAGGGCTCAGGAATAGTTTGATGTATGGGGTTATGGATTGGGTGTTCAGTTTTATATGAGAAGACAGTGGTTATGATAAACAACCAATATAATAAAAATGGATGGTCAACGATTTTATGGAAAGGAACAATGGAATATTTTGGGTAAGTGGTCTTAGGTGACATTAATGGTATGCATGGGTTTAGTCAAAATGGTGCTGAGCATGGCAGAAAAGGTGGTTCCATTGGATTTTTAGATTTTGAAATCTTTGTTACAAAATTTTTAGTCTTCCATGTCACAAATAATGCACTATCCTTAATTAATTTCTAGGGTTAACGATTTTTCATAAATATTTCATGGAGTGTGACCCCAAGTAACACACTATGTATCTCAAAACCAACTTCCATATTTTGTACATGAGTAAATTCTAGATTAATGAAATAGATACACATACTATGTATTCCAATGGATGAATAGTGTATCTTGAATAATCAATGCATAAATATCATCTTGTACACATGAGATTAATCTAAAGACACTACATGTCTTGTTGATAGAGTATATTACATGTTCTTTGGTTACATGTCACAAACACCCACAGAAGTATATAACAATATTTTCTATGGGTCTCATATGTTGTGTACCCAGCTAGAACATTACATGTAGGATTAATTTTCAAGAATTGTAAAATGGTTAATTATTCCCAGCAATAGTCATGGACCATAAGTTTTTTACACTAGATTATATATCATGTACTAGATTGTAATGAGTATTATTCATATTTTCCCCTAGATATCAGAATCCGAAATTTGAGCAATCTAATCTATGTTTTTTTCTATATAAAATGTTATGGTGCATATTTATTTTTCATCCTAGGTTTTTATATAAGTATTTGAGAAGTTGAAAATATATATATATTTGTATAGGTAGTGATAGTGAGTGGGAAATATGGTTGAAGGAAACCCCAGTATGGTATATTAACATTAGGGAAAGGGTCATATATACACTTAGTAGGGTAGGTAACCCCAATTAAATAAATAGTGTAGTCCATCCATATAAATAGAAGGTAACCCCCATAACATATGAATATAAACACTATAAGTCATGAATCCTATATAGGGGCTTGTACCCCATCATATTATGATAAATCTTCACTAAGTTTTGGGTGTGCCAATACTAATACAGAGGGAAGTTTTTAATGTGGTAAAAGTTTGGTAGTTTTGATTTTATGGTTTTGGTTGTGCTTTCATCAATCTTGGTTCCCTTGGGTATGATACTTCTATGGAGATGAGCTATAAATACTGAGATAATTCTTAACCATGATTAACTTGTTCTCCTAAAGAATTTTCATTTTTATTCTATTTGATATGATTTGTTAAAATGTTACTTGTTTCAATTCTCATAGGGCCACACAAGTTATTTTATAATAACCCTGATACAGTGCCAATTTTCATAACAGTAGTGCCTATGATTTTGATGCACATTTCAGCGGTGACTTTGGGGGATGTAGTAATGGTAGTTTTGGTATGTTAAGAAGCTTGGTGGTGTTTCTTATTTGTGGTGTTAAAATTAGTATTGTCGTGATATAGTGTATAGGTCATGCTTGTTTTTGGTATATCTTTACCATGGGGTGTTTGGACACTTATTTATCCCTTATTTACATTCATTTGAATTTATTAAATTGTTGTTATATTTATCATCAGTCTAATACATGTTTCACTATAGGAGATGACATTTGTGGTATTTTTTGTTATATATATTTATTTATTAGAGACATGTTGTGTATAAATAATTATAGTATATGGCCACCCATATGTGTGATATTACTTCTCGGTTCTTGTCTCTATTCTTTGGTGTATTTCAGGCAAGAATTCATCATTTTCAATGATTTTCAACATGAATTGAAATGAACATTGTGTATGATCAACATCATGGGATCCATAAATTAGGGTGCATGATAAAAAAGGGAGTGTTACGTGAATCTTGTAAAAAAACTATCACTTATTGTTAGTGCTTATTCAAAATTATTATTTAAAAAAATATTTAAAATTGTTTTCTACACTTATTCCTTATGATAAAGAGTGTGAAAAAATATGTTGTGTATGATCTATTTATGAGAAAATTAGATATCTATATTCTAGAATATAAAAAACTTAACTAAGTTCCATAATAAAATATTTTCAATAATGATATAAAAACACACTCACATACATATATATATATATAATTATCATTAGTTTTTAGTGTTAAAAGTAATTTCCATTGAATTTTGTTGGATTGTTTATCAAAAAAGTGTTTTTATTCCACTTGTTCAAGTGATTTTTATTAAGAATACATTTTTTATTTTAGAAATAGATAGAAAAAAAATTTAATTAATTATAATATGTAATAAATTAATTAAGGTTGTGTATGTTTGATGTAATTAGTTTTCAAAAACTTGTGTCCATTGGGATTTTATTAGTTTTTTTGACGGTTTTATTAGCCTTGACAGATTTTGTTTCACTAGATACAGTTCTACCAAATTAGCTAACCTTTGGTCCTCTAATGTTTAATAAGTAAAAATATTGTTTAAAATAAAAATATCCCCACAAAAAGATACATATAGAGTTAATAAGTCATACAACACTTCCACACACCAAACCTCGCATCATTCAGAACATCAAAGAGACAATCATTGAAGTAACCCTAAGAGTAAAATGCAATTAAAGTAAAGAAAAAAATAATGGAATTAAAAGAATTAATTTTATTATGATGAATTCCTAATATATGGGAAAAAAGGTCATTATTAATTAATAAAGAGAGATATTAAAATGGAATATCAACTCAAAAACATAATATGACAGAAGATTTATCTTGAGTAATTCACTCTAGTCATAGGCCTAGTACAAGTGACATCAACCATGATATTTATAACTCCTAACATCCAATAATCATAGTTTCAACACAAAATTATCTTCATGAATGCAATATTTTATACTTATGGAGAAACTAAGTAATACCATGTATTATCATTATCATTAGTTTCCACCTTTTCTAGCTTCTATAAGAACACATTATTGGGCATCCGCATTAACATCATTCAATTATTAAACCATTGTAGCTATCATTTTGTTCCAAACACTTGGTTCTAGGGACTCCAACCTATATGTAAAGTTACTGTATTAAAAATTAACATTTATTTTTTTACAATGAATTTAAGACCTTCTTAAAAAATATCTTTTCACACTAAGCCTAACAATATTCAACTTGAGAATTCTTTTCATGCACCATCACTAAGTCCATAGGATCACATCCAAGATCTTTGATGGATATATTATTCATCCAACCAATTCTAGTCTATCATATCTTCCAAGATCACATGAAATCCAAGTTATCTAGGACATACATAAGTGAAACATTGCTTTATACGATAATAAATCTTTAACTTCACTTAGCATATTCGTTGGATTTTGATTCTTATTAACCTTTTGATGCTCAAGCACCCCATAATCGAAAATATTCTAGATGATGTTGTATTTAAATCTAATATTCTTCATTCAAGAGTGAAAACCTTCATTATTGGATATTTTGATCATGTTATGGCTTTAATAATGGAAAAAATCAAATATTTTCTCCTTCTAATTACCTCCAACAGACCCTTGAACCACAATAACTTCTCCACTATATCCAAAAATATAATGTACTAAACAAACATGGTCGATAGTGAATATATTGGTCGTAACTGTGACATGCAGATTAAAGCTGGAATCTAAAATTAAACATGAATATGTTAATACTCTTCCTTAAATCAATATCATTTCAAAATTCTCCATCCAAAAACCCAATCAAGTGATCATATTTTAGGAAACTGAGTGTAAAATCCAATGAAACCATGAAATAGTATAAGATTAACTTGATTTAATCATAATTCACTTTTCTAAGATAAACCATGAATATAAAACCCAAACCTCTAACTTGCGAAATATCGGGACTAGTAAACACCATGGAGTACTTATGTCTTCCTACATTTGATATATATATATATACATATAACTTTTTCCATATAAATTTACTCTACATCTGTCTTAGTAATATTCTTCTTTGAATGTTTTAAGTGTTTTATAAGGGTTATTCCAGAACATTGACTCACTAATTTAGAATAAACCCAATTATTTTTGGATGTACTAATATTGAGAAATGGATGGTGTTTTATAACTCAGGTCACATTTTATTCTTATCACCAACACTTACTTAGTGGACCCAATTATTTTATTTTTAATATTTTTAATAACTCACTCTTAAAATATTATGACCCTATCATCACAATTATACCCAAGAGTAAGTCCTCAATATAGTGATGAATTGTGAGGAGGATTCCATTAGAATTTAACTTCTAAAAATAGAAATGGTCCGAATTACTCCAGATAAACCCGCATTTTTTCATGATGTTATCAGATTACTAATTACACTACCCTGGAGCATGCTTGATCTCATGTAATATTATCTTGATCCAATAAACCATTCCTTTATTATTTTCTAGTGTGATATGATCTGGTTGCTTCATGTATATTTCTAACTCTATGTATTCATGAAAGAAAATAGTCTTAACATCATGTTTTTAGAGATAAAAACTTTCTAGAAAACTGGATTAGCACTATCCAAATTGTTTTATGTTTTACATTAAGAGATAAAATACCAACTAAATCCATTTCTTTAAATTATAGGAACCACTTCAAAACTAGTGGGGTCATTTTACAAACACTACCATCCACATTCATATTTATATGGTAAACCCACTTGTTTTTTAGTTCCCTCTTACCTTCTTAAAAATATATAATCATTTATTTATCAGAAACATTAAATGAATCTAATTATTTCATCATTTATAACTCCCAATATAATGATTCACTCAAAAAAAATTTTAAAATAAGGGACTTGTGTTCCACTAATGTCTATGATAAGTGGAAAGTGAATATGAGAGTAAATTCTATGTGCAGGACTTCTAACCTTATTATATCACCTCACCTTATGAGGTCCTACTCTTTCTTGATACCACTGTTTTGAGACTCCTTAGTGATCTTCCACTATTCTTGAGAACTCAAGTATATCAGACATTGGTCATTTTGAAACATGATCATAATTTTTAGTTCTAAAATGTGGTTACACCTAATGAACTCATTCTTTTGTGATCCCAAAATATCCTGACACCACCTAGACTCTCCTCATCGTGACCTTAACATTATTTACTAGTTCATTATTTCTAACAAAATCTTCCACCATGTTATAATCCTTCAAAATTATATCCTCATTGAAGAAAAAAATTAAAAATCTGATAACCATATTATGACTATTATCTGGGAGTATAAAACTAGGGTTTTTATTATTTTATCTAATAAAAAAGATGTTAATAACATAAATAAAAAATTTATTATGTCTTTTGAATTGGAAAGAGCATATATTATAAAACTAAAAAAATATCAAGTAAGTAATTTTTTCATTCCATTTAGGCTATAGTTGCATTAAAATATATTGTGCTAATGGTTTGGAAGGACACTAATTCATCTAGTGAGCTATAAAGTTAACTAATTCATCCACAAATTCCTTCTCAAAACTAAAAATTTACCACATTCTCTTAGATCTATCATTCAATGTATGGTTAATTAACTCTACAACACCATTATGCTAGGGTATTTTAGGTAAATTCTTCTCTTTATATATTTTATTCATCGAAAATAGCATCTGGAACTCCCTTCCACTATACTCATCCCCATTATTAGACAAAATAAATTTCAAATTCATTCTATACTTGGATTAAACCATTGGTATTTATCCATAGAAACTATGTAATAACTATGAATTACATTTGAAAAAAATCACTAACACCTTACATGTGAAATCATAGATGAAGGTAAGGTAATACATTGAAACTCAATGAAATTGAACCAGTGTTAGTACCCATATATCTATATAAATGAGATAAATCTTCAAAAAAATTAGTTTTTCTTCCATTCGAATTGAACAACACCATCGACTACTTCCATCATATATAACCTTCACCCATTCCAAATTCCACATCAATATTCATCAATCTTCATGAAACAAAATTTCTTAGATAATTCTCACCAATGTGACCAAAAAATTCATGACACAAATTTACTGATCTATAGATTGTTTAGAAGGTCTTTCTACAAAATTCAAGATATGTTCTAGAACATCAATTAAGAACCACATTTCATATTTCACATGATAGTTCACACCCATGTAACCTTGTATGATCTTCTCTACGCCATCCATAAACACATTGAAAAAAACTCATTTCATCAAACTAATCAATGGAGAGAAGAATATTTCATTATATTGTTATATGTCAGATGTCTAAAAAATTAAACAGACATACATTTTTCATTCACATGATCACAAAACGTTTTTAAATAACCTCAAAAACCTCTCCATACAAAATTTAAATCTTTCCAAGGATTCCAAACATGTAATTTCATATTCATTTACTATTGATATTTGGGTAAAACAAATCTCTAGTCACAGTCATACAGGACTTCAAAAAACTCATTCCATTAAGAATCAATGTACCACTATCACCTTCAGTTGTGGAATTTTTTGATAATCTAGGAGAAAAAAATTCTAATGTTTAACCATTAATCACAAAAATCATTTACTAGATTTCTATTCATTTCACAGAGTAAACATGGGAAGTCATCAAGACAAGTTAACATCCCACATCTCATCTCTCCTATATTTCCCTTTATTTTAATCAAACTCATTCAAGGTGAGAATCTTTTATATTATAAGAAGATTCATTAACTTCTAGAAGTTAAAGTGACCTCATTCCTCTAGATATCTTTATTAAAGATCATATAACAGATATTCTCAGAGACAAAATAACTCAATCTGTTTGAGTTACATGTACTGGTCACCATCATGTGTCATTATTTTAGAAGTGATAGTAAATGAATCAGTTCCCATACACCTTCAATAATAATCACTCTAACAGACTCTATCTAACTCTTTATATTGTTAAATTCTTTTATATAATAGGTTATTTACCTTAATTCTAAGATCCTATTGTCAAAAATTCACAACAACAACAACACTTTTTTTGTCGTGGATGGATCCTCATACATGTTCATAATATTTTACATAAATATATAGTTATTCTAACATAACATATGTTGAATTAAATATCTACTCTAAAATTTTATTGAAAACCCCATGATTCTTCATTTTAAAACATTCATAGTCTATATTTTACATTACATTTGGATTCTTACAAACAAGTGGAAGATAAAGGTCCTTTGGGAACAAGTAGTCTTCAACTAATTTCTTCCAAAATCAACTCATTACATTAAAATTTTATAGCCTTAAATTTCTCTATTATAAATTTGAATCATGAAGATAGAAAACCACCATGGTATTGGAAGAGGATAAATAGAAAATACCACACACATTATGGATATATCTATCTAAGATTCCCTTTATAACTTTGAAGCAATATTTGAATCCATGTTTTGTGTAGGATGAAATTATACAAGGAAATGCAACCTATGTTTCACTAATATATAAAAAAGGAACTAGAATTTTCTAATGAAGCATGATTTCCCTAGTAAATATATCTATAATCAGAAATCCACTTAGTATAGGCACACATCCTGACCTCACACCCCTCATAACTTCTATGATATAATCATTGTGGACACTCTAAGTCGAAAATGCAATGAAATGGAGTAAATATAAATGAATTAATTAAAATAATTAATGAGGTCCAAAAAATCCCAAATCCACGATAAACTACTCATTTCCTAGAGAATAAAATAAGATGTATTTCAACCAAAAATAAACTCCAAAAACAAGCTGACATAAGATTTAGCATGAGTAATTCAATCTAATCACACACCCATTACATGTGAAACAAACCCTAACATCTATAATATGTAAAATCTGAAAATCCATATTTCACTATAAAATAATCTTCAAAAATTGAATAATATGAGGTCAAAATCATTAGGTATTTAAAATCACATGGTTAACTGTGATCACCACCAAAACTGGATCAATTTATCAACAGTGACTACTTTTTGAGACTCTAAGGAGTACCTTTGCATTATATCTGCATAAGTTTCTATCTATGATAACTATTATAAGAATAAATCATCCAGCTTCAGTAATAGAATAACTCATTTATTTACCACTATTGCGGATTTTATGTTTCAAAAACCTAGTTCGGATAACTTCTACCTTTACATTTGGGGAAGGAAGTAATCATAAGAAGTCATTTATTTTTGCTGAGATCAAGAAAAAACAATTTATCATGCCTAGAAAAACATATTCTTAGGCCCTTATATATATGAAAGAAAATTGATTGAATACATCATTCTTAATTTTATATCTTATGTGTACAATTATTTGTTCACTTGAATCATGATGTTCGTTAAATTTATTTTCATTTTCCCATTATAATCTAAAATACCTATATGTATTGTGCTCTCATGAAATACATTTCAGTTATTTAAGATGTAATGATTGATTTCTTTATAAACACTTTACATTGGATCTTCCCTACTTTGGATTATATTTCGTGCCTTGTTTTTTCCACTCATTTTTTCCGTTAATGAAATCTTAATTATAGGATGGTTTGGTTATGAATATTTTAGTATTATAGTTAATGAAGTGTAGGTACTTATAGTTTTCATACACCTCTATGATTTTCATTGATCCAATCTAATGATATATCACATTACACTGATTTAAAATACAGGGGTTTTCTTATAGAATTACAATAATGATTCCACCATGAAATATCACCCTTGATTAATTCATTAAAGATCAACCTATCATAATTATATTTTATTTAAGACACACAAAAATCCCAACACATTACTATAGGTAAATTTTTTCTTTAATGTTTCAGGAAAATTACTGGTGTCTAACTAGTTTTATTTTCTCCTCTCAATGATGTGCCTTATTTAGGCAATGGTCTATGTGATTTTTATAAATGGGTAGTTAAGCCTCGAATAATGTATCTTTATGTAAATTTTTTTTATTTTATTGACTTTTCCTTACTAAGATTATATTTTTAAACATTTATTTATTATTTCAATAATATTAATTTTTTTAAATAAAATATTTTATTTTAATTTAATTATAAAATTTTATTTAACTTTTATTTGAGTATAGATTTATAAAATGTCAAATTTTGTGTATGTATTATAATAATATCATTAAATTTTTATTTAATATGATTATATTATAATAAGTTTTAATGAAACTTGTATTTCATTTCTAATTTTTATAAAAAATATAATAAATATAAATTTTTTTCTCTTATAAAATTTTTATTTCATTATAAATTTGTAAAATTATAAATTTTAATACCTTATATTAGTTATTTATAAAGTTATAAAAATTTTATTAATTACTTATTTTTCAGCACTCTAAAATCTCTTATTAATTTAAAAAATAAATTTAAAAAAATACAATTTTATAATAGTGTGATGAGTGTTTCTACTTATGTATTTATAGATTTATTATAAAACAATTTCTTTTATTTCACTTATTTAAGTGGTTTTATTCTAGAATTTTCTACTTAAAAAATTCATAAAAAATAAAAAAAATACATATTTTTTCATACTAATTATCTTAAATAATAACTATTATAGTGTGTTCTTATTAAGTACTATAAAATATACCCTAAATGATTTTTAGTCTATAATCTAAATGATTATTGTGTATATAGTAAATAAAGAATCGGTCCTTATTTAAACCATGATTACATTTTTAAAATTTCATTCTTTGGGGCCATTTCTGATTTAAAATTGATATTATCATGTTATAAATCTTATAAAACAGACCCTACATTACAAATTAAACACTACCACTAATTCCAATTTTTTACCACACAATATATTTAAAATTTTAAAAATAGTATTCATGAAAAAAAATAATGATTTTAAAATTTACTTCATCATTTCTCTTAGTAATCATTAAAAAATGATAAAAACATTTTAAAACATGTGATGATCTTAAAAAATATTGGTAAGGGACATAAAAAAATACGAAAAAAACCTTTTTATCCAATTTTTAAACCATGAGATCATATGAGAGATATTTACTTTACCATAATAAACATTAAGCTCGAATAATAATTTAATTTTATAAGAAATAATATTTACAACCAAAATAATTTCCTAAAAAAATTATAGAAAAACATATATTCAAAATTATAATCCTGATATTTTCTTATAAAACATTAAAAACCATAAAAAACATTTTCATAAAAACATCCATTTTACCCTTAAAGGGGTGTATCATTCATTTAAACAAAATATCATTGCATTGCCTTATGAAATACAAAAAACTACATGAAAACACATTTTAAAGAATAGAGAATTCATGTAGGTCACATGGTACATATCTTCCTCATAAAACACTTATAAAAACCCTTACCAATGGAATAACCTACTTGGTTAATTCCAACATAATTTTCCAAAGAACATAATCATTAACCAATTAATTATAGAGATATATCAAGATCACCCATCATAATATATAATGTAAAAGGACCATAAAATACATGAGACACAAATAATATTATATTTCCTTCTTATAATGGCATAAATTATTTTTTTTGAAACATTTATATAATAACTTTCTTTCTTCACAAAAAAAGGATAAAAATAATTTTTCATTGAAAACACTAAAATATTCCTAGAACAAAGGTAAATGGGATTTTCATCAGAAAAAACATAAGAAAATATAGAGTAATATTCTAAATTAATATTTTTCATGGAAATAGGAAATTATTCTTATGTTGTATACATTAAAAAAATATTACATTCATACTTTTTTCAGAAATAACATTTTTGGAAAACATTAAAATAATGATTTTAAAATCTTCATAAAGAAAGTAAAAAATGGTTTAAAATGAATTGTAATAAAAATTTATGTATATTAATATCATAATTCTAAATTTTTAAATAACATTTTTAGTGATGAAAATTATAAGAAACTCATTAAAACTTTTAAATTGTGATTTTAATTAAAAATTCATTACCTTGGGTCTGACTTATCACATACGTTATTTATCTTCTTGAATAAAAAATTTCTGTTAATTATTTTGTTTATTAATAATAAATTAAAATTTAATTATATTTTTATTATTCCATTTATTTGACTTATTACCATGTCATATTTAATCACTTAATTGATTATGTTTTCTTTGGGAGTTTTTTTGATGTTTTGTTCATAAGTCCAAAATGATTTTGGTAGGTTAATAATGTTCAAATGGATCATGATTATATAAATTAAATAATATTAATAATTTTATAATTATCAATTTATATATTAATTATTCTTTTATAAATTACTATATAAGGTGGTTATGTAAAATGATTTATGTTATAATAAGGATGGGGCAGTCCGTATAAACATATGAGTAACGTTTCCAATTTTCAAAGAACATGAGGGAAAGAAGGTAAGTATTATTTTATATTTAAATAATGATAATTAAATCATAAATATATTATTATTTCTTTAAATATTATTATATATACCATCCATGTGAGTTCATGATGAAAAATAAAATACATCAGTTTGTAAGGTGGTAGTCCACACATATGCATGAGTGATGATTTTAATTTTCATTGAATGAAAAATAAATATTTAGAATATTTATTTGACATCAAATATTGAAATTTATTTCATATCTGTCATATTTTACATTTGTATCCATCATTATGACCAGCCATAATTATTAATGATGAAAAATTAAGTACATCAACTTCTTGAGGTGGTAGTCCACACATTCGAACAAAATATATTTTCATTTTACATTAGATGGATAAGAAGATGAAAAGGTTTTATAACATAAACATAATATTAATTATTTATATGGAATATAATGATGTTATTATGTCATAATGGTTATGATATATTTTATGGAGGTAAAAGAAAAACTAAATTGAAAACACTTGGTTAGAACTATATCTCTTCTTTGAACTACCTCCTTATATTTATACCTAAATCTCTATTATAATAGTGTTATGATCAAACTATGACCTCTTAGATGTGTAGAGTGATGTCAAGAAATAATTCGGGAAGGAATTGGATGAGCTAAAAGGTTCATGAAGTATGGAGAATAGAGGAGTGGTGGTGTCCTTTTATAAGTGAGGGAGAGAAAAGACTTGGAATTTTTTATAAGATTAAAATATATAAACGTATTAATTGAGTAATATGGATTCAAATTGACTAACAATCATACATGTGATCATATAAATTAAAATTAAAACCATAAAATATGATTTTTATAAGTTTTTAGGTCATTTTATTCCTTATCATTTTAGTGTTAACCCATTTAAATTATTTTAACTCTTACTATTGTAACTAACATTTTACCAAAGTTACTATTCATAATGAGAAAAAAAGAAATTGTCCACATTACCAAATTTAGAAATTATTATTCCATACATGGAATCAATTTTCTCAAATTTAATTTATATAATTTTCTATAATTATTTAATAAAACCTATAAAACATGATGAAAAATAGTTTTCCCTAAAAATTCCTTTGAATGTATACAAAGATATTTATTAAAAAATAAAATGAAATGTTGATCCCAATGAAATTTATTGGATTATTTTTAATAAAAAGAAAGTAAATAAATTTTAAAACAAATCTAAAATAGAATGTTACTTTATAAATAAAGGAAATGAAAATATAGTTTTCATAAAAAATCTGTATTTTTTATATACTTCCAAAAATAACCTTTTGTAGAAAAACCCTAAAAATAACTATAAGACAATTTCGAATTGATTATAACAAAAAAATAAGTTCATTTTTTAAAATTAATATTATAAAAGTTTTGAATTAAATTTTTGAATAAAATCATATAATAGATGAAACTAAATCTAGTTAAGATAAAATAATTTTCTTTTTAGTTGAGGAATTACCTATTATAGCATCATCCTTTCAATTTTTATTAAGGAATAAAAAGCTCCATAATAAAACCAACAACACAAGAGGAAAAGTAACCTAAGGTGGTCAAAAATAGTGAAGGCTAAGGGAATCCCCTCTTATTAGGTTAACCCCCACCGGTTTCATAGTGTGCACATTGTGAAAACATGCTGGGTCAGAACAAACGACCTCAAGAGAAGCAAGGTGATCTGAAAATTGATTTCCCACATGTCATGAGTGCATTACTTTAGTGTTTTTGATGATAATACTCTCTCACTTTTCGACAATGTAGGTAATGGAATAGGAATTTGGTATGAGGCCATGTAATACATCATGAAGAATTTTGGATTTCATTTCAATCTCAGAAAGAGATATTCCCTTTATGTGGTATATTATTAACCCCATAAGTAGAGCCTTAGACTCGGCCAGAAGAGATGATCCATGTCCTAGAAGATAGGAAAATCATAAAAGGATCAAGCCATAGGAATCTCTAATAGCCCCCCGCCCATATACACTCACACACCTCGCAAGATCCCCCTGCTACAAGATCCATTAGTACAGAGCTTAAGGACCTAAGAGGGGGGGTTGCAGCTAACCCAATGGCCTCTGGCACTATTTTTATCGGGCTAGGTCCCATGAGACCATGTATTCATCCCTCGAAGAGGGGGATCCTCCCTCCAGTTACTGATGATCATGGATAAATCTATTAGCAGTTTCTTCATCCTGGTGATGATATATTTACCTGAGGGCTGGACACCATCATGCCTCACCTTGTTCCTGACCTGCCAAATGCACCAACTCCTAGCATGCAGAATCATGGTGTGTTCCATCTTCTCTGCCCCCTTGTATACCATACCCTAAAACCACCTATCCGGGAAAGGGAGGTATGCCGTGTTGGGGTTACAAAGACCTGTAAACTCCCAAAAAAATCTCCACACAGCACATGCCCAGTCACCCGTAATGAGTAGGTTCTCTGAACTTTCTTCCTTGTAGGCTTCGTAATATGGTAATCGAGACACATTCATAATCCCATAGCCTTTTATATTCTCATATGTGGGGATCACCTTGAATCTTATCCTCTATAATAGGAAATTATATTTCAAAGGAATGAATTTGGACCATAGTAACTCATTCCAGTTGTCTGTTGTCTTCTGAATAACCTGGGTGCGACGAAAGTCCCAAGTATTGAAAGTCTGTGATGCTGAGGGAGTGAACACACATATGTCCAGATCTGATGTAAACTATATGAGGTTGAGGAAGGTTTTTATTTCCTCATCCATCATAGCTTTGGTGAGGGTGGGGTAAGAACAGGCTTCCCTAAAAAGGAGAGTCAGATCATGGAATCCCAGGAACCCGATCACCTACCCAGCCCAGTTGTGATGCCAGAAAAAAATATCCCCCCTGCCAACAATATAGTGTAAGTATGGATGAAGATCTAAGATGAGGCGATAGATGACATAAAATAATGGGTAGCCCCAACCCTCCACCCAATCCTAATTTACATGCTTGGAGTGCATGGTTTTAACCCACAAAGTGCTTTGTTCCAGGACTTCCCAGGCTATCTGGGCATGCATGCAGGTGGGAGTGTCTTTAAGGTTAAAAATATTTATATCACCTTCCCGAGAAGGCCTTTCCACCCTCTTCTATGAAACCCAATGTATTTTCCCTTTCGAATGAGTGACCCAAATGAATTCAACCAAAAAAATGATGTTTGTGATAACTCTCTTTGGGACTTTGACAGAAGAAAGTGCATGGATGGGTGTAACCAACAACACACTATTAATTAGGTAAATTAAATATCAATATGATTATTAATATGGAATAAAATTTATATATTATTAATATTTAGTGGGTTTTCACATTATTCCTCCCTTGGTAAATTACATCTTCATAATTTTTAATCTCCTTTTAAACTAGTTGGGGTATTTTTCCTTCATATAATTTTTAGATTCCCATGTTTATTCTTCAATTATATGGATTCTTCACAAAAACATAACCTTTTGAAATACCTTATTCATAACACATTCTCTTGGTGGTCATAAATCTGAATAGCTTATTCCTCAAAAGTAAGGTTCTCTTCCAACATAGCTAATTCGGGACTCAAAAAATGAGATGTATCTGGTGCATATTTCCTTAACAGTGAAGAATTAAATACATCATGTACCTAGGATCAACATAGAGAAAATTTTACTGAATATGAAACTAATATAATATTTTGTAAAATTTTATTTTTTTCAATGAACCATATACTAAACTTTAACTTCTTACCAAAATGAATAATACTTTTCCCCGAATTACTTTAAGAAAGACATGTTTTCTTACCTCTAATGAATCTAGTTATCCACATAACTTTTCATCCTACTCTGGGATTCCCCCAAATTATACTAAATCATCTTGAATTTATAAACCATATATTCTACCAATTATAGTCACAAAAACCTTATTTTAGAAATTTCATCCCAGTAATATAGTGTCCAAAATTGGTTTCTATATTATACCTCAAAAGTTTTCATCTATATGAATGAATAAAAACTGTAATTATAATATAATTCAATACGTGAAAGTTGTTAATCCAAATTTCACTGATAATCCAATGATCAATCTTACAGAATAACATCTGTTATATGAACCTTTCTCTCTAAATATCCATCATATTGGGGATGAAAAGTTATACTAAAATTTAATTTAGTCCCTAATGACTTATGAAGGTTTCCAAAAAAATTATAGATAATTATGAAATCATGATAAGATACAATAGAAAGAGGGACTCCATGTAATCTGATTATCTCCTAAAAATAAATTCTAGAAAAAATATCCAAATTTATATTATCTCAAATATGAAGTAAAATGAAAGATTTGGTCAAATGAATAACAATAACCCACATCACATTAATACTTTGAGATGTCCTTGTACATACATCCATGAAATACATGGATATATTATCCCATATCCATTATAGCACTGGAAAAGTTTGAATAACCCCTTTATAAATTAAAATTCTAGTTTAACCTAATGACATGTCAAACATCTCACTGCAAATTCCGAAATATCTACTTTTATACCATCCCATTAGAATCATTCCCAAAGGTATCTATACTTATTATTGGTATGAACATAAATTGTATATCTATGAGCTTCACCCAAGAATATTTTCTTCATTTAGAAAACATTAGGTAAAAATAATATTTTTATGAATCTCAAATAACCTTATTTGTTAATGCTAAATTCATGAAACTTACCTTTCCTAGCCAATTTTATCTTTTCTTATAAATCATGATCCTCATTATAAGATTAGTTAATTTAGTATTCCAATGGTGAATATGCAAACTCCTTCAATAGAATAGAGGAAGACCTTGCATACACAATTTCTAGGCCAATATTTCTTAATTCAACAACTAAAGGTCATGTTTCATTTGTAGAATAGTTAATTAACCATTATCTTTCTGAATTAAAGTATCATATAAATTGTTTTCTATTCTGGGATGGTAATGACTAATATAGTCATAATCCTTAATCTGTTATTTCCATATTCTTTACCTCGTGTTTAATTATTTTTGAGTGAATATATACATCAAACACTTATGATTTATATATATTACAATTTACACCTATAAATGATGTATCAATATTTTTAAAACAAATAATATATATTCTAGTTCATAGTCATGTATTGGATAATTTACCTCATGAGGTTTTAATTATCATGAATCATAAGTAGTTACCCAATCATTCTGCATAAAAACCCAACCAAACCCCTATAAAGAAGTGTCTTTGTATAAAAAACATACCATTTCTAGATGGAAGGGAAAAAATTGTAGAATTTGGTAATATCATTTTGAAAACAAAGAATAATTCACCACATTCTTTTATCTAGGTAAATTTATCTCCTTTTTAAGTTAACATAGTTATTGGGCAATTTAACTGATAAAAGGTTTCAAAAAACCGTTAGCAGAAACCTTCAAATCCAAGAGAAAATGAAATCTATGTGAAATTTTTTGGTCTTGGACACTCTTAAAACATGATAGTTCTAGTTTGATAAATACTTATTCCATATTTATTTAAAATATTCCCTATTAAATAAATATATCGCAACCAAGATTCACAGTTAATAAATTTTCCATATGACTTATTTTTTTAAGGTTCTCATAAAAACCCTAAAATGTTTCTCATGATCATCGTAACTTTTAGAATATTTTTGGATTTCATTAATAAAAAACCACAAATTTATCAATACATCATGAAAAAACACTATTTATAATGTCCATAAATACAAGAGGATGAATTGTTGTCGCCAAGGGAATAACCACATACTCATAATTTTTAAATCTATTCTGAAATGTTGCCTTTGGATTATTATCCTCCTTCATCTTTAATTTACGATACCCAAAACTAAGATCAACCTTCAAAAAAAATTAAAATCATTGGATATAATAAAAAATTCTTCTATATGAGCCAACCACTAGTATAAAAAATCATTTAACAGCATTTTTTTGGGTTTTAACATTGTTTTTTTGAGGTGGTGACTTTATGAGAAATGTTGTACATGTATTTTTAATTTCAATTGTTAACACCAATATTAAAATTATTTTTTATAAAAAAATGATAGATTTTGGACATCATTTTTTCATAATCTACATAAAAAGTTCTATTCAATGACTTTAAAAGTCATTTTTTTATAAACAAAATTGAAAGTTCTACTAGATGAATTTCAGTGTAATTTTTTGTTATAATTTATTTCAAAATTTACTTTTGAAATCAATAATAAAAAATGGCATCAAAACTCTGTAATTTTTTTAAAATATTTCAATACTCATTACTCACTTGAATGAAAATACATGATTGATGGAGTAGAAAATTATAGAAACTAAAAAAATCTTTAAAATAAAAAATATATATTTTACTTAAAGATTCAAAAAAATTCCTTTACACACTTGGTTTTAAATAATATATTGATAAATTAGAACATTTAAGATAGAAATGAAAATTTAGAAATTTTTTATTAAAGGTTTGATTTAATTTTGATTCTTGATGTAGTGTCTATCAACTTAAATTTATTTGGAGGGAAGGACTCATGAGGCATCAGAAGTTATTGTTTATAAAGAAAATTTGACCCCAACCTATAAATATCATTTAGAATATTTATACTTTTAACTCGATCATATGTAGTATACTTTATCATAAAAAATATTATCATTAAAAAGTATATCAACCTATGTAACTAATCCAAAATAAATTAATTAATGGGAGAATATTATAAATTTAATTACAAGTATCCAAATGAAGAACAATTAGAATTATGGGGAGGATTATAAGAGTAGATCAATAATAAAAAAGTGTATAGAGTTAAAAGATATTCCTGAAAATGTTTCTCTTAGTATAATAAATTTTAGGTAGCAACAAAAAAAATTATAAAGTGCACTATAAAATAATTAAAATCATGAATTCACATGATGTGAAATTTAAATTTTAACATTAGTTATATATGAAAACAATGTTATAAATTCCAAGGAGAATAATTTAGCATTGTTTTTTTATAAAAATAAATGTCAAAAATTAATTTTTTTTAACTTCATCTTTATTAAAAACTGATATAAGAAATTTCAAGAAAAATATATTTTTTACATCGGTTTTATTAAAAAGAAAAGTCAAAAGTAAAAAAAGAATATTGTTTTTTTTAATTGATGTTAAAATTCCCTCTTCAATAATTTTAATGGAATTTTTTGAGAGAAAATTATGTTAAAATATTGAAATGGAATCATATTTCTCTACCATTGAACAAATGTTTATTCTTAGCAGTGATGTGTATCATATTTATTTTTAAAAACCAACATAGAAGCACCCCATGGTGATGTGTTATCATGAAAGAATACTTTATCATAAAACTTTTATAAATTTTTTTTTAATTCCAAAAGTCCTTCTTTATCTATTTGATAAGGGGGTTTTAATATTGGCTTAGCATCTGGTACTTATTCAGTTGTAAAGTCAATATCTCAATTAGGTATAATACTAGGAAAATTAGTAGTAAATATATCTATATATTAATTTACTAAAAAAACATCATCAATTTTAAAATATTCCTTCTTATCATAAATAATTTCAAGATAAAATTCATTTTCATATTTAATCAATTTATAATCAACTTGATATCTTAGAAAAGGTATGAATTCATTCTTGTATGAAAAATAAAACTCATTCCAATAAAAAAAGTCTTTAGATCTATATTCTATCTTAGAATTAGAAATTGAAATCCAATCCATACCTAGAATAACATAAGACTCTATAAGGGTAAAGTTAAAAAAAATTTAGGTAATTAATATCTAGAAAAGAATATTATAAAAATTCCTAAAAAATATATTACCTTAATACTAACCCGATTTGTTTCTACTAAAAGTTTTGGAATCATTTCTTCAGGAGAAATTTTAACTTACCAATAAATTTGTAAAAAATTAAATAATGTGTAGACCCCAAATCAAACAAGACACTCGAATAATTAGAACAAAAAAGTGATTTCATGACACCACATCACTAGATGGTGAAACATCTACTGAAGTAGTTGGAAAGGATTTATAAAAACATTTCTAACTGAGATGTTTTGAATTATATACATTATTAATATCTTCAGACAAGTACTCACATAATAAATCATATCATTATAATTAAAATATCTTACTATCACCTTTTAAATATTTTTTTGTCATTTTTATGAGCCTTTTATTTTAAATCATGATCCACATGTCCAAACATACCACATGGGAAACACTTACCATATTTTATAAGATATTCACTGAGGTTATTTTTTACCACACTAATCAAACTATGGAAAATTTATATTCTTACCTTTATATTTCTTCAAGGGATTATTCCCCATTTTCATACACCTAGACCTATTTTTCCTCTTGTTTTTGTAGAAAATGTTATCATCATAAAACTCCATTTCCACCTTATTATTACAAAAAATAGTTTCTCATAACATTTAAATTTATGAGAAGTCAATGCACTTCTATATCCAAGATTTAATCCTGCGTAAAACTAATTAATTTTATTATCATGATCTTGGATATAATTTGGTATGTATCATGTCTTATGGGTGATGTTTTCTTCATACATGTTCACTTAATATTTCTCCTTCATCCTCAGTTTGAATAATTGATTTTCCAACCTAATTAGAACAAAATTATGAAATGGATTCTCAAAGAAATATTTTTAAATTCATCCCATTTAAAGGCATAAATCCCTTATCATTCCCCAGTATTCTTTACCATTGACCACCACTGATCATATTAACCTTCAAAATAATAAATAGATATAATTGCCTTTTAAGGAATCAAATAACCCATGACTTCAAATATATTTTATGAATATTTAATCAATATATCAGATACTACAGGATTAGAACATCCACTAAATGTGAGAGGGTGTTGTTTCATGAATTAATCTATGATAGGCATGTTCCTATATAGTGGATGTGTTGTCTCTATAACATGGATTACACTATTATTAAGACCATGAATCAACTGATACATTGCAGTAATTAACTTCTTGGTTTAAATTACAACCATTATATGTCTCTAATTTGGAAGGATATTTTCCTATTGGTGCCTTCTTATATCAAATTTCTCATTTCTTCTATGAAAATGTCACGACTCGTCCCCTGGGGCCCGTGTCATGACTACCCCAAGCCCACGTTCCATATAATTAATAACATTATACAGAATTTCCAAGTCTTTACATTCTCCCCACCTTAGGGATTTACGTCATAGAAATCCACAAAAAGGCTATGAAAACAAATAGGGGTACTGAGCACGAATATGAGACTCCCACTCACATGTGCTCTCCTAGAGGTTCTCGTGCTGCCACTGTACTCACACAACAGGGATCGACCCCCCACCCCATGTAGGACCTACTTCTATCAATCCTCTATCTCCACTAGTAACTCTATGAACATATCCCCACCATCCAGGTCTAGCTCACCCCAGTCGATGACGTGTGATGGATCATGCACGTATCTCCTTAGATGCAAAACATGGTAAACATTATGCATCCAGTGCATTTGTGGGGAAATAGTTGGGTAGTACGCCATCTCGGCAACTCTTCTGAGAATCGGGAAAGGTCTAATGAACCTCAGCGATAGCTTTTCATCCTAACCTGATCTCCGTAATCCTCGTCAAGGTAAGATCTGAAGGAAAACATGACATCCCTCTGCAACTCCAAGGGTATTTGTCTCCAATCAGAATAAGACTTATGCTTTCTCTGTGCAGTCTTCATTCACTCCTGGATGATCTGAACCTTCTCCGTTGTAGCCCATACCAACTTTGGACCCATAAGTGCTGACTCCCCTGGGTCTGTCCAGCATAGTGGTGATCTACAAGGTCACTCATACAAGGCCTCAAAAGGTGTCATGCTTATGGTGGAGTGATAGTTGTTGTTGTATGAGAACTCGACCAAGGGAAAGTGATCCTCCCAACTGTGAAAAAAATCAAGGATGCAAGAACGGAGTATGTCCTCAAGCATCTGAATGGTCTGTTCCATAGGACCATCTGTCTGACGATGAAAGTCAGTGCTCAAATGTGGCTGAGTCTCGAATGCCTCCTATAATCCCTTCCACAACCAGGATTTAAAAATAGAATCATTATCTGATACGGGCATCTATGGAACCCATTTTATCCATACTATCTCATGTACATAGAGGCATCCCAAGCCCTCAACTAATCCATGATCTAATATGGGTAGGAATTGGTCTGACTTGGTGAGTCGATCAATGATCACCTAGATGGAATCATGGACCCCTAGATATGCATGGTATCCTTGTCATGAAGTCCATAGAGATGCCATCACACTTCCATTCCTTCACCTCAAGTGTTTGTGATAAGCCTTATGGAACATGATGTTCAGACTTCACTTGCTGACAAGTGAGGCATCGTGAAACAGACTCTGCCACTGCTTTCTTCATCCCTGGCCACCAGTACTGATTTTGGAGGTCGTGGTACATCTTCACCACACTGGGATGTACTGCTAAAGGTGATGTTTGGAACTCCCTCAACACCTCCTCTCTTAATTTCACTAGTACCATGGTGCGTCCTCTGAAAAGGATGAAGTGCTCCCTAACTTTAGAAAATCCTTCCGGAGCCTATCCTGAGGATGTCAGAGCACGTCAGGTCTCGTAGTCAATGCCCCCAAGTCATGCCTCCCTAACTTGCTGAAGGAGTGGGGAAGTGACTGTCATAGACTGTAGGTAAGATTATCCATCATTATCTACGAAGTATAACTACAATGTGGCGAGCTGCTCTTTTGCCTCACTCTGCAACTGTAAACCAGACCTACTGCTAAGTGCATCAGCCACCACGTTCTCTTTCCCAGTAGTGTATACTATCTCAAAGTTATAGTCCTGGGGGAATGCCAATAATATTCTTTGTCTCACGTTTAAGTCCTTCTATGAGAAGATATACTTGAGACTCTTTTTATCAAAGTGGAAAGTAAATTGTTCCCCATCAAGTAGTGCCACCACATATTCAAGGAAAAAACAACTATTGTTAACTCTAGGTCATGTGTAGTGTAGTTATTATCATGTTGTCTCAATTTTTGTGATCCATAGGTGATCACCACCCACTCCTACATCAAAATACATTCCATCCTGATCCTTGATATATTTTAGTAGACTACATACCCAACGCCCTCTTCTAGTAGCTTCAAGATGGGGGAACTCGTTAGTCTCTACCTTAGCTCCTAGAAACTCGGATGGAATCTCTCCGTCTATACAAAGTGTTTCCCCTTCTTTGTCAAAGCTAAAAAGGGTTCTCCAACTCTGGAAAAGTCAGGTACAAATCTTAGGTAGTACCCTTCCAACCCTAGGAAACTCTACACCTCGGTCACACTCTTGGGTGGCTCCCAAGCATGCACTACCTCTACCTTTGCTGGATCTACCACAACTCCAGCCCTCAAGATAACGTGTTCCATGAAGTGAAATTACCATATCCAGAACTGGAACATGGAGAGATTTCCATAAATTTGGTTCTCTATGAGTGTATCCAGAACTATCTACATATGTGTGGTTTGCTCCTCCTCTGACACCGAGTACACCAAGTATTTTTCAATGAAGACCACCAAGAAGCGATTGATGTGGGGATGGAAGATACTATTCATGATTCCCATGAACACTTATAAATAATTGGTCACACTGAAAGGAATCACCATGAACTCATAGTGGCCACACCGGAATCTGAAGGCCGTCTTTGGTACATCCTCATATCATACCCTGAGCTGATGATAGTCTAATCGGTGGTTTGTCTTCAAAAACAACTGAGCTCCCTTCAGTTGATCCAAGAGATCATCAATACTCATGAGTGGATAATTGTTCTTCATGGTCACCTGGTTTAGGCACTGATAGTCCATGCAGATTCAAAAACTCTTTTCTTCCTTCTTGGTGAACAAAATAGAGGATGCCCATGGAGAAACACTAGGCCTTATGAACCCTTTCCCCTAGAAGTCCTCCAGTTGTACCCTCAACTCACGAAGCTCCAAAGGAGCTATCCAATATGCTGGTGTAGATATCAGTTTCATCATGGGGTACAGGTCGATGTAGAATTATACCTCTCTATGAAGAGTTAGTCCTGGAACATCCTCAAGAAAGACATCAGCATACTAGTCCACCACTACCAGAAATTTCAGACTCCTCTCGTCAACTGCTCTGAGGGTAAGGCTATCCAACTGATGAGTGATCGACTACACCCTCCTCTGATAAAGTCCATCCTGAGATTCAAAGGCTCCCTTATCTCGAGTGAAAGAAAAATATGGTCCCATACTCATAGATACACTGCACTTTGCACCTAAAATAGTCGATCAGATCATGGACTATGGATAACCATTCCATATCCAAGATGACATCATAAGGCATCGACATTGCTACTAGGAGATTCTAGACAAATTTCTCACCTCCTAGTCTAAGATCACACTTCTGACACTAGTGTTTACTCATTGAATCCTCTCCCATATGAGTCTTTAATTGTGATGATCAAGCCAATGGATCCACCGAAATCTCAGAGCTCTGAATGAGAGTCATGGAAATAAAAGAGTGATTGTCACCTGTGTCTATAAAAACTATATCTAGGGTGGAGTAGACTAAAATCATACATCAAATAATATCTGGATCACTGCATTCATAGGCCTCAGCTACCTAAAGTTGATCTCGTCCTTGTCCGCCTACTTCTTAGGGTCGGGGTGGACAACCTGGGGGTGGTGGAGGTAGAACCTCAAATCACCACCCACCACCTATTGCACGACCATCTCCTCTGCCACATATGCCACCCTGCGGACCTCCCCACTTGAATATTTTCTTCTTCCATTGTGGTCCCTCGACCATATACTGATCATCTAGGTGGCACATTGGGAAGTCGCGAGCCATGTGACCTTGCCCGCTGCATGAGTAGCACAGTCTACTCCTCTGCTGACCTCCTCTGTCACGTGAGCTCCGTACCTACGACCCTAAATCTTGGGGTCATCCACCAAGAGATCTGGCCTGATTGGTCCACTTAGTCATCTACCTACTACCTACTATAGATGACTTGGCCACCTGTCATGCGGTGGTGTCTCTCGCTGTCAGTGCCTCCTCAACTAGGAATCTCTCCACCAGAAGTGCTCACACTCGCACTCCACCTGCGTCGATATGTTGAGTGATATCATCGATGCTCTAGTATCCCATAGGAGACCCTTCTCAAAGGTTTGGGCCCTAAATTAAGGGTCGTGTACCATGTCGGTGGAGCAGTGGGAGAGGTTAGTGAATCTCACCGAGTACAGGGCTACTGCCAAGTTGCCCTTCTATAAGTGCAAGAGCTTCTGAATACGCACAAAGTGTAGAGTCTGTGGAAAAAAACCCACCCTGAAGAGGCCCTCGAAGTCTAACTATATAGGGGTTTCCTCATCATGCAATTGGATCGTCACGCTCCACCATCTCCCTGTAGTTCCCTAAAAGAGACTAGCATCTAGGATCACCATCTAGTCTTCTGGTGTCTCAACCAAGCTGAAAACTCATGCCACATAATCCAACTATTCCTAAGTAGCCTACGGATCTGTCTCACCTTGAAAACATAGAGGCCTTTATCTCTAGAACTTTGGCAACATTCTTAGTGAGCATGTACAGTCCTCTGGTGGGGCTGGTGGAAACTACTTCCCTATGGGTAGTGGTGCTACTGGTACACCACCCAAAGGTATTATCGCTTTAAGTGGGCCATGCACCCACACCTCATCACTCTGTGGGATGTCATCATGATCTCTCACAAGAATCCTAGATGGTTTTCTACATGGTGGAATCCTGTAAATAAAAAAGATATTCCATGATCAATAAGTTATACCTGGTGAGAATACTCATAAGAGATCAAAAAAACACATAATCTGTGTTTTTGTGTACTGAGTCAGAAGTCAGAATTAAGGGTCCTGGTGTATGGATACATTGGTCACCTCACCAATACTGGGCTCCCTGAACTAAAAACTATACTCAAAACACTTAACATTATTGTCCCATTAAAAATATCAGAGTCTTAGTTCTTCGGTAGAACTGACTCCTTTGGAACCACTTTTTCACAACCCGTCCCACGGGGCCTGTGTCGTGACTACCCCAAGCTCACCTTCCATATAATTAAAAAAATACTGAATTTTCAGGTCTTTACAGAAAAATAATTCTAAATTAGCATAGATCTGAAAAAGAAACATGGTAAACTTTAAAATATATCTCATGATAACCATAAATTATAATCACTAAAGGGAACTTACTTTATCCCAACCTCTAAAATTATCTAAAAATTGTTCTAATTCCAAAAATAATGTATCGAACCTTTTTAAATCAATACTTTAATTTATAAAAAATAATAAATTTCTATACATTCCAAATTAAATTTTTAGATTTATATTTTTAGAGAATTAGGTTATAACTCTTATATTACCAATCCATGAATTATAATGTAAACATTTCCACTTGATGTGATTTTTTATAGAACATTTTCTTTAAAATGAAACATGTTTTCATTTTATGAAAAATAATCCTAATTTCCAAATTGACTTCATCATTGTTCCTAATCATCCTTAGATCAGTTTAAAAAATTTGAAAAAGTGGTATAATCACAAAAATATCATAAAGGGACATATAAAAATAATATATGAAACTTGTTAGTCCATTTAAAAACCATGAGATTATATAAGAGAGTTTTTCTTTAGCATAAAAAATTTTGAGCTCAAATAATCATTTAATTTCACATAAAATCCTATTTACTTACAAAATAATTTCATATAACACTTTATAAGAAAACATAATGAAAAAATCACAATCATTAGGTTTTACTAGAGAGAATGAAAACCCCTCAAAAACATTTTTCTTAAAATTGTACCTTTTCCCATAAAGGTAATAATCATTCCTTTAAGAAAATAATCATTATATCAACTTATGAAATGAAAAATATTTCAACAAAAATTAATTTTAATGGATATAAAATTCATGTATATTCATTTATAAGTTATATTTAAAGGCCCCTTATAAATAGAATAACTTACTCAGTTAATTATAGCATAATTGTTTAAAGAACATAATCATTAAACAATTAATTGGTGTTGTATATTGGTCTCACCCATCATCATAAAAAATTTATTGGGACTTTATCATATATTAAACACATTTAATCATGAATTTTTAGCAAAAAATCACATAAATTATTCCATTTAACGCATACACATATGAAATTTTGGGGATCATGTGAAAATAAGTATAAAAATATTTTTCTTTGAAAACACTGAAAAATAGAAATTCCTAGTAAAATTATAAATAGGATATTTTTTTGAAAAAAAGGAAAACATATAGATTAATATTATTAAAGAACATTCATTAAGATAACAGGAAATTCTTATTTTGTAGTATATGTTGAAAAAATATATTTGTTCCACACTTTTGGGAAAAATAACCTGTTCGGAAAATATTAAAAACACTTCTTCTTAAAAACTCATAAATAAAGTAAAAAATTGTTTAAAATGAATTTTAAAATATATTTTAGTATACTAATAACATATTTTAAACTTTTTAAATAACATTTATATTGATTAATAATATAATAGAAAGTTTGAAACTTCAAAAATATGTTTTTAATGAAAAATCCCCTTCCACAAGTCCAACTTTTTACATACATTCTTTATATTCCTGAATAATAATGTTTTTTTAATTATTTAATTCCATATAAATATTTCTTGAATATCACTTTCCTTTTATTATTTCTTTTATTTCAATTTGTAACATTTTATACTTAATAACTAAATTGATTAATTTCACTTCAGACATTTGGTGGATGTTTGGTTCATAAGTCCAAAATGAATTTAGTGGGTTAACTATACTTAAATGGATTATGAATATATAATTTATTTAATATTAATAATTTTATATATATCTTTTTTTATAAATTAATTATACTTTTATAACTAGATATTTAATGTGGAAAAGAAAAATGAACTACGTTATAACATGGAGACAGTAGTTCATACACACGCATGAGTAACGTTTCAATTTTTCAATGAATATGAGGAGAAAAATGTAAGTATTATTTTTTCATTACATAATGAAAATTATATCACAAATATGATATTAATTTTTTACATCTTCTTATATATACTTTCCATGTGAGGTTGTGAGGAAAATTTTAATACATCAATTCATGAGGAACTGGTCTACATGTATACACGACTGATGTTTTTAATTTTACTTGAATAGTTATGACATAATTAAAATATTTATTTACCATTATAGAATCAAATTTATATCTTATATATCATATTTTTTGTTTTTATCCATAATTATGACCATTCATAATATTTCTTGATGAAAAATGAAATATAGTATCTTAATAAGGCGGTAGTTTACACGCACACATGAAAATGTTTTAATTTTCCATTATATGGATATATAGATGAAAAGGGGTTATAACTTAAACTTAAAATCATTAATTTATATGTGATGTAATGATTTAATTATATCAAAATTTTTATTATTGGTTTTAAGGAAGTAAAATAATACATAAAAAGAAAACACTCGGTTAAGAACTCCACCACTTATTCAAATATCTTTCCTAGGTTTATACCTAAATCTTTATTAAGAAGGTATTATGATCCAAAACATACCTGTTTAAAATGTAAAGGTATTTTAGGAAAGTATTTGGTAACTTATGGGCTATAAAATTGGATCGTTAAGTATGGATAATAGAGGGGTGGTTTTTCCCTTTTATAAGTGAGAGAGAGGATACACATGGAATTTTTAAAAAGATTAAAATATATTCATGACTTACTGAATCATAATGGATCAAAATGATTTATAATCAAATAGAAGATGATATATTGTTGAAATATGACCATAAAATTTGATTTACATAATTTTTTAGGTCATTTTAACTCTTATCATTTTATTTTTAAGCCTTTTAATCCATTTTAAATCATATCACAGTAACTGATTTTTTAACAACATTACTATTCATAATAAACAAAAATAAAATTGAACATAATTAAAATTTTGGAAATATTATTTTAAAAAATTGATCCCATTTTATCATATTCAATTTTTTCAAGTGAAAAAAATTAATTTAAAAAAAAACCCTCAAAATGATAAGAAGAATGGATCTCCAGAAAAAAAAATTAAGTATAGAAGTGTTTTTATACAAAAATAAAGTGTAATATTATTCCCAATGAAATTGATTGGATTAATATTAAATGAAATGAAGTAATATAATTTTAAAATTAATTAAAAATACATTGTGATTTTGTAAATATATGATAGAAATATAGTTTTCATAAAAAATCTGTAATTTCTACAATTCTACCAAAAAACCATTGGAAAAAAATTTCAAAAAAAATAAATCTAAAATAATTATAAATTGATGATATAAAATATTTATTTAAATAATTAAAATTAAAATTTATAAATTTATAAATTAAACTTTTTAATAAAATCATATAATGCATAAAACTCGATTAAGATAAAATAATACAAATTTTTTGACTTTGAAATTATCTATTATTCTTAAATTGAATATAAATCTAGGAAATATTATTCATGGATATTAATAAGTCTTGAAATTTATAATTTATTTATATTACCTAGTTTGTCACAAATTATTTCAATAATCTATAATCGGATTGTCCTTTCTCACAAGTAACTCTCAAGGAACTAAATTTTTTTCAAAATTATAAGCAGTTAGGGTTCTCTAGTTTTGGGGAGTATTTCCATTAATCATCTATTGGTGGTGTTGGGTATTGAATTAATTTTATTTATATTATATTATAAGCGTATTTTTATTGAATTGTGATGATATCTACCTATTTTATGGATTTTTACACACTTGTGATTTGTTTCAACACTTTCTAAAGACTACTAATGGATCCTTATTTTTCTTATTTGATCTAAGGGAAGATCCCATACTGATTCCAAAGTTCATTATATAAAAAAATAATTTTTATCTATAATATTTTTATGGAAAAACTAAATAAATTATATTTGAATATTTTATTTATAGTTAGTCTAAATTATGAGGAATTGGAGATAAATTTGATTCAATATAGTAACATGGAAAGATTCCCCTCATAAAAAAGAAAAATAAAAGGAAAAAAATTTATAACCTTTATTTATTTATCTCTTTCAAATAACATGATACTATATTCATTTATTCCATGTGCTATAAAATTTAAAATATAAATCACTTTTAAATTTCCTATTTATTATCTCTAAGGACCCCTTTTAATACCTAAAATATTCATTCTCTAAATCATTCTTCTCTATATGTTGAACTTCTATAAAAATGGTCAGTTTGATTAGTATAATGAATCTTATTCGTTTTTTTATAGTGGTTGTTATAGAATTTTTTTAGAAGTTTTTTTTTTAATTATGGACTATTATATCCATGATTCTAAAATTTCAAGTGGGAAACTAATTTTTCCACCATGTTGTTTCCTAACATAGTTGTTTAAATAGTTTGTTGATGCCTTTATATTTTAAGATTTTTGTTGTGTCTTCAAGGATGATTTTCTGATGTGTAATTATTATTTTAAAGTTTAATTATGCATTAATATATAACAAGGATTTGATATATTTTGATGAATTGGTTATATTAGTGTTATATGAAATATTGTTATAGAATTTAAATGTTTAATCAGGTATATTTTTGTTTTCCTGGTTTTTCATACTATGTTGTTTCAATTTGGAGTATTAAAATTAGTCCAATTCCATTTTTCTAAATAAGTTTGTATTTGTGTTTTGTTTTATATGAGTTTCTATTTAATATCCACTGGAATAAAGTTATTTTCATACTAAAGTAAAATAAAATTATACTATAATTATTATATTATTGTAACTAAAGTTATTTGTATTTGTAATATAATTATTTTTAAATTTTTTTATGAAAAAACTAATGAAATTAAAAATAGTCATATACATATAAATAAAAAATTAAGTTTGTACATTAAATTTCAAAAAAAATGTTTATTTAATTTGATAAATTATATCTTATATTGTTTGTTTAGAAAATTATCATAACATTAATTATCCTCTTATTAGATATAACTCTAAAATTTCTAACAAATACAAAAAATATTCATTAATAAATATCATTTTCATAGTAGTATTTTTCTTATCTAAATATTGAATATTGATAATCCAACGACACCCAACCTCAAGTAAAAGAAAAATTAATATGGCCCATATCATATTATTAAATTCACTTGACTATTATAGATATAAAACTTTTATTTATGGGTAAATATTATTATTATTATTCAAATTTCATATTTTTATTGATAATGCCACAATTTATTTATAAATAATAATTTTAATTATTGATATCTAAAAAATTTCATAATATGTATTGTTGTTGCTAAAACTTTTTGAACCTATAAATATCACTCTAATTATTATTTTGAAGCTTTTATCAAACCCCTGTTTTAAAATTGTCTAATTTTATTTCCAAAAATAGAGTAAAATAGTTATCCAACTAGACTTGTGAAATAATTCTTACACTAATAGAAGCATGTGGATCTTCACCATATGTCATTATTGCACTAAATTAGTAAGTGTTCATATAAATTACTCAGAAAGATTAAGAATAAAATCATGTTTTAAAAAATTAACTTATAATTTTGGTCATGTTAAGGTGGATAATGAACACTATATTTTATCAAATGATGCATCCTGGAAATGAATAAGGGAGAAAATAGAGGGAATTCAAGAAATTCATACTACTTTATTTATTATGTAAGTAATGTTTCTTGAATATGTATATAAATTTCATCACTTTCATAGAAACAAAGAAATCCATTATGTAATGTTTTTCTATTATATATGTGTGTGTGTGTGTGTGATAATGTACCCACAATATAAAATTATTCTTTAGAAGCTTTGAAAAAGGGGTTCCTTATATCAATATAAAAAAACAACTAATAAACACACACACTTTCTCACTTCTAAAAACAATGGTACATTTTCTTAGAATCAAAAAACACTTGTAAAGGATACCATTATTTTTCATATTTATAATGGGACACCTTTTATTAGTGTTAAAAAAATGTACCATTTACCAATGTTTTTCTAGAAATGATAAAAGGTACCTTTCATAAAAATAATATATATATTATCAAATTTCATATTTTAATATATAGTCATATTATATTTATATAAACATATATTTACCTAAATATTATTTATATAATACCCAATATTCATTTATATTTAATCTAAAATACATTTACTTAAATATGATTTTATAATTAATAACTGATTAATATCAATTTGAAATTTGAAAATTAGTATTGAGTAATATTATTTAATAAAAATTGTTAATGAAAAATTATTAAATTAATTAATATATTAAGAAGATAAAAATATGATTTGAATGTTAAATGGTCATAAATTTTGATCCAGGTGTATGTTTGGGATCCATGGGGTGTTAAATCAAATATTTCAATGAGATCTACAATGCCTTATATTGGGGGGTTTATACCACAGTTTTTATTCGTCAAAAAAGCCATACAAGGCCTTCAAACCTGAATTTTATGTTAGGGAACCCCAAATTTGAAAATTTTCATGAAATCTTAGCTTGATTTAAGAGGGTCTTTTTCTACTTTTGAATGTATTTTAAATTTATTCCATAGGATAATGTTGATATTTCAATGATGGTGCATAAATTTTATGAATTTTTTTATTAATGTTATTTTCAAAGAAATATATATATAAATTTTCATATATTCATATATAATAATTTAATTTTATAAATATTTATTTAACTATAAAAATATATTAACATATCTTAAAATAAATTGAATATTTATATATAATTCATATTAAACACATACAAATAGACATATAAATTTGTATTTATATATATAATTATAATTTATATGTGGAATATATATATATATATATTTATTTAAATATATGTATTCTAGTATATTTAAATAAATGTTAATATATGAATATATTAAAATAATTACATACTAAAAATATATATACATAAATATATAAACATATGAATATATAACAAATAAAACCATGTTGCGTCATAGTGAACCATGAAAAAATATTCTTAAATCCTTTTTCAATCGACCAATTATTATTTTTAATAGTTGTTGTTTCCAAATTTATAGAGTCCCAAAATAAAAAAAATCAATCCTTTAGCATCCATATTTCATACTATATAAATTCATTGTATTTTTAAAAAAAATAAAACTTTGAAATTACACTTAAAAATAAAATGTAAAAAATAGAAACATAAATTATATATTTTTATGATATATATAAATTATAAAAAACACTTTATAATTTTTTAATAAAAAAATCTTAATCATAAGGTTCTTTATACTACAACCATCATCTCTATAACGACTCTCGTGTTTGGAAAGATAATTCATAACTCGTGTATGGCCTTTTTTTTATTAGATATGGTGGTTTTATGGAACACTAATAAGGGGTTGGAGCATGTTGGAATTATAGAGAGGGGTAGTCAAATACCTACTACAAACTTATAGCAACAAAGTCCACCTTGTACCTGATGCATGGTTATAGGCACATAATTCCCTCTCTAAGGGGCCTATACCCTCAAGAGCCCCACTAGTTAGCCAATGGGAGTGGACCAGGTGGTCGACGGATCAAGGGATACCTGATAAAAGGGGATCGGGTACATAGTGATATGCCTATGTTTTTTTTAGAGTATCTTTAATTATTTCACTCCTAAAACCCCTTTCAACCCCTTTATTAGTGCTACATTTTAGAGCTGATATATGGCAGTTTTATCAATACTAAAACTAAAGCTAATAAAAAACCACTTATCATTGATAATTTTTAATGCTAATAAACTAATAACATAATTTATTAACATTGAAATTACCAAAACTATTTTATCACTAATAAAATAATTTTTTCATGCTATTAAAATCATGTTTTGTTGCAGTATACCATAAAAAGTGATTTCTATAGCCTTTTTTATTAAGAAACATATATTTTTTGAAATCATCGTTGTAACATTGCTAAAACATCCAAAAATTAGAAAAAAATAAATAAACCTTTTGAGACATTTGTTCCTAGTTTGTAAATAGATTATATTTAACAAAAACACAGCACAAATACTAAAAATACACCTAATATTTAAAAAAAAATTGCAACACCCTAAGTATTTTGGATTTCTTTTATTTAAAAGCTTTTTTTTACAGCTTGGTTTATACACAACACCAAGTTTCAACAAAATATGATATAGAATTTTTAAAAGTGATTATTATCACTTAGCCATAGGATTGGTAAATATTAATATGACTAACTAAATTATGAATAAATACATATAAAAATTTTCCTTCAATAAAAATTATTGATTAATTCCTAGAAAATATGTACCCTATTTTAAATGTTAAAAATAATATAATTTAATGTTAAAAGATAAATTTCCCTAAGTATTGTAATTTTTTATTTATTATGTACCTTGATCTCTAATGAAATGTGATTTTGATGAAATATATTGGTATATAATGTAAATAGATAAATAATGTAATGAATTTGGTTTTTCGGGATTAGTCCTTTTAATATTTCTATGTATATATTTAGATTTTCGCTAAGAGTTGGCACAGTCATTGGATGTCTCGGAATCCTAGAATTAATATATTAAAAATAATAATATATTTTAAAGAAATTATGCACATGATTTCAATATAAATGGATTTCACATTTTTTGGAAACATGGATGGAAATATAAGACCAAGGTTGACATTGGAACATGGGTTTTACCCTATGTGTGGCCCCAAGTTGGTCGATGTCGGATATTTAGTTGAGGCATTCATTAGAAGGTATTTTAATTAAATTTATTAAATTTATTTATTTATTTATTTAATAATCCTAAACCTAGAAACTCTCTATGCATACATCATTATGAGGATTTTATAGGGTTAACAGCATAACCCTGGGAGGATTAGAGGTAAAAGGGTGTTTCTCATTATCTTTGGCAGATCGAGGATTGATGATGAATAAATTAAGGTGAACCATGATATGGATGATGAACATGGTGAATCCTCTTATCCATTACTATTATATGAATTATTCACCAACAATTTATCCATAAACGATGTAGGGTTTATTATTTTTCATTACCACCCTTTGATTAGAGATTAAAAATGGATTTATTATCCTATTTCATTTTCCTGTGCTTTTTGTTATTTTCATTATCCCAAAATTGAAATATAATCTTGATTCATTTTATATTTAATTTTTGTGCTGAATTTCACCAATTTTTTTCCAAATTATGCAATCATTAGATGAGATCGAATCAGAAAATTTTGGATTTTCCTCGTTTATGTGCATTTCCCTATACCAATCTACATATTCTTCACCGTAGGCACATGGGGTAGTGGTTTGGCATTGTTGAGAAGGGTTTGAGATTCATCAAACCCTAAAATTATTAACAGTTTCACAATCAAGATATAGATATAAATTTTCGGTATGGATTGAGGTTTGATGTGGGATGGGGTGGATGGATTTTGGGATTTGAGATCTGGAGTAGTGGAGAACGTGTGATGGATTACCACGTGCGTAATTCGAGCTCTGATTTCTGTCCATCAAATGATAGGAATTGATATCTAATTATTTTTCATTCTATTTATGTCATTTTAGGTAAGTTGATCGAGGATAAAAATGATATATTAGGAATATCTTGCAATAGCATGGAAAGAGGCTTCACTTCCTATGAAAACCTGGACTACACACCATGTAGTCTGAAAGAACCCATGTCATGTTCTTCAGTTTTTGTAGTATCTATGGTTTTGGAAATTTATGGATCATATGTCAGGTGGTCGATCCCACATGTCATGTTCTGATTCCCAGGTGGATAATCCATGTGCTAACTATACATGCCCCAAGACCTCGGGTAGTCAGAAATGTTGCTTCCCCTCTAGGACACATTGTGTTGCTATACATGGACAGGCAAGCATGTTCCAAGTGTACATGCCCAGGATCCTTGGTAGACATAAAATCCATGATCCCATGTGCACACATCTTCTAGTATGACATGGATTCCCAATTCATGTCCAAGGGATAACACACCTAGGTGATGAGGTTAGGACACACAATGTGTAACCCTACGTACACATTGTGTACTTATCCCAGTAACATTTACCTGTTATTTTTTCTTCTTTGAAACTCATATTTGTGCCCATGAGTTGCATATAATAAGTTATTTTCCACACATAATTTTATGGTGGCCATAATTTTGGTATATAATACATGATGTAAGGTGCTTTGAGCATAACGCTTCTTCATAAAATGTTTGAGAGATGGAAGGGATTAATAAAGATCATCATAGAAATGTTGGGGTTGGGAACCTCATGTCCTAGAAGGACATGGTTCTCTCATACTATTCACTCAGGGGAGAGGTACCCCCCCCCCCCAAACACTAAGGCATAGGTCCTCTATCTACCAGGTGGAATCCCCTTAACACACTAGGGCACATGTCCTTTATTTTCATAGTGGAACCCCCTTACGCACTAGGGTGTGAGTACTCTATCAACATAGTGGTACCCCCTAATGCAATAGGGAGTGGATCCTCCATATACCAAGTGATACCCCTAACACACCAGGGTTTGTGTCCTCCACTTTAGATTGTTCATCCTCGATTGTGGAGCACAGTGGTGAGGTGCAGGTCCTCAAAACATATTCTTATGTGGTTGCACATGATGTTGGGAATTAAAATGGAACATTAGAGATATAGGTAGACTCATCATCTTAAGTGGGGATACAGAAATGGATATACCCTTTACCTCTCACTTGGGATTATTTATTATCATTTATGTGTTTTTTGTTAAGATAACTCTAATATCATTATATTTCTCACTCTTTTTCATTCAGGGAATTCTACTGGGTATGTATATACTCACCCCTACAAGATATTTTCCCACATGTGTCATGTTTTATATAGTTGAAATGAATATTGGTGGTGACTTAGTTGGAGAATTTTGGTACTTGGGTTCATTTTCCATGTTTTGTGGTCGGATATAGAGATTATAATATGGTATCTCTCTAACTTTCCCCATTTTTCTAGTTTTGGTTAAGTTTGGGCTTCATTTTTAGTTTGGTGTGTATTTTTACCCTTTATTTTTTGTATTTATTTTTTCATACTCTAATGCATTTCCTATATTTTATTTCATAAATATATATACTCTAGATGTTTCAATATTTTATTATTCCTCTTCACTTTTTATAGAGATTTTTGTGTGTGTGTGTTTGTATAGGCACATTAGGCTAGGGATTCTCGTTTCAATTTATGCCTCCTCAGTGCTTGTAGCTAGACCCTAACCTATTAGAGGTAAAATTGGTGTGTCGTAATTGGATTACCATTGGTCAGGGGGATGATTATTTCGGTCTTGACATAGTGGTATCATATTAGTTTATACTTGAGTCGGTTTTGTAGTGTGACCCATGGTGTGGATTGGTTGGGAACTTAGGGAAATAGTGTTGGACTGTCCTGAGTGTAGATTTCATGTTAGAGAATCCAGTTTTGGTTTGGAAGATGACATATCCATTCAACAAGTCTCTAACTACCCATTTTCTACTTAGAATACTGAAATATCAGTTGTAGGGAACCAATAGTACATACATCATATAAGATTGAGTCCTTTGGATGTCCATCTTGAGTTATCTCATCATATATTCTCATCTAAACATTATAAATCTTGATAAATTTATATATGATTCCATAAAGATATCCATCTAGAATGTTGATACAAGATAATAAAGATGATTAATTTAATGATGAGGCCACAGTTTAGTGACCATATCATGAGGTGTTTCATCAATGTGGGCAGGGAGCAGTGCCACCACATATTATGAATTAGATTGTCTCTTTAGGATAAAATGAGGGTGTGAATATTCTTATCATGATACATGAGTTACAGTGATAGTGAACATTAAGTTTTACCATTGATTCTATCCCATAAGTAATGGAGGATTGGCTCAAGTTGATGGCAAGATTTTTTAATCTTGTTTAGACCACGACTGATTTGATGTTTGTGCTTAAAGACAATCTTTTTTATAGGGTAGGAGGACGCTAGTGTAGTATGATCACCCATACAAATGACGATGTGACACTCTCATGGTAATACTTTCATCATCTATTTCATCATGAGTATTACACTTCATTCCTGTGATCCATGGGGATTCCATAGCGTCTCGAGTATTATCATGGTGATATAACAATTGATGAGTATATCACGAGGTTCAATAACTACACGCATTACTCACTCAACATGGTATGATATGGTTTAATCATCGAATGGAAGTTTTAGTAGGGCCTTTATAGATACATCTATTTTTTTATGTCCCCGCTCTGAATTCCGAATTATGCTAGAATGTTGGAGTGGTATTTGCTTATAAAGAGCTTCCTAGTAAAAGGGTGGCTTATATCTAGAGCTAGAAGTTGACATCATAGGACATATTCATATATAGTAGATAGTATATTCTATTCATCTGGGTCATGGAATAGGATACCTCCCCATTTCCAGACACAGGTACGTGGTTCTATAGCTCATTGATCTTGTAGGGGATCTAGTCAGACTGGAGAGGCGTGATTCTATTCTTGTGATGGGGGAGGACAATTGTATCAATATTGTCTAACCAATAATTATGAGTATGGAGATAAATATGTAGATAGACTTCCATGGTAGAGGCAGCTTCATGATCAAATTTCTCCAGGGTATGGTTAGAGTGGCCCAAAGGGAGGAAGTATTGGTAGAGGAGCTAGTGGAGCACTAGAGAGAGGATATATTATTGTAGGATGATTATATGAGAAACCTCCACCACAACAACCAGGTTTCCCATGCTAGGATAAATGAGTTGGGGGTTGGCCCCATGTACAGTTGTGACCTATAGAAGGATATGACCAGACTACTCACAAGATTATTCAAGGTACAATATAATATTTTTCTACTCATTCTATAGTTCTTGTAGACAAAGTAATAAGTAATTCCTTCATCTCCATATCACTTATTTGAGTCCTAAATCTCCTAGATGAGGACTTACCCCAGATGTTATGTATAGATATTCCCACTATGAGTTATTCTTTGATATTTCATGTCTTTCAGTAGTGTGAGTTGGATTTTTCTAGAGAGTGTTTGTTGTGGGACTTCTAGACCATCATGATGAAACCTTATGATGTTATATTGGTAAGGGACTATTTTTCAGTGGTTCATTACTATATATATTGTCATTTTATACTATTTTAATTTATTTGGATAGATTAGATGGGAATATACTTCTTGGGATAGAAATATATATTATTAATTATTGAGTGAGCCTACCTAGTATGAAGCCTCAACCCATTACCCGTAAGTTAGTGAATTTATCCCATGGTGTGGTGGTATATTCAGGAATCTATCTTCTTTCAGTAGAGGATGAATATATGACATCTTCCTCAAAGATGTTTTGAGCCTACCTATAAGGTGGGATATGGACTTCTATATCTACTTAACCATAGGAATTCACTGATATCTTCCATAGCCTATCTCATAAAACTTATTCAGATTTGGGAGATGAGGGTGTAGTTAGAGGAACCTATAAGGATATTTCATATCAAACCTAGTGTTTCACTTTGGCAGCATCCAATTTTCTTCATCAATAAGGTGGATTAGATATTGAATCTTTTTATTGGTTATCATCACTTGAATCAAGTAACGGTAAAAAAACAATATACCTCTTACTGAGGATTTATGGCCTATTTGACCAATTGAGAGGTGTATGTTAGTTCTTAAATATCAATCCTGGATCTAGATAACACAAATTAAGGGTTTTGGTGATGATATTCTAAATATAGGACTCTGATATCTCAATAAACACTATGAATTCCAGGTGATAACTTTCAATGTGATGAATACCCTCAATATGTTTTTGGCTCTTATGAATCGGATATTTCATCTATACTTGGACCACATTGTATTCATCTTCATCAATGACATACTCAATTACTTTATCTAATAGGAGGATCATACATTGAATTTGATGGTGGTATTAGACATAATTCAACAGAATAATATTTATAGTAATATATTTAAGTGTAGGTTTTGGATATATAAGGATCTCATTTTGGGGAAATGTCATCTATGATCATGTTTTAGAAATGGACCTTGTGAAAATTAATGTGGTACTTTATTGGGAACCACCCAAGAGAGTGTTAAAGGGGTATAGTTTCCTTGGATTGATGGGGTACTATAGGAGGTTCATGGAATAATTATCTAGGATTTCATCACTTTGACTAACTTAATATGAAAGTCGTAGCCATTTACCTATACTGAGTATTTTAAGGAATCTATTGAGGTGTTTAGGTAAAGGTTACCAGTGTTCTTATATTGAGACAACCAGAGGAGGGAGTTTAGTATGTAGTGTTTTGATATTCTTTTGCAGATGGGCATAGTTTCATGTTAATATAGAGATGGGAATTGATATCTTATGGGTGGAGGTAGTTGATACTGAGCAAGTAGAACTATGTGACTCATCAAAAAGATTTATTAGTGGTAGTCTTTGATCTGAATATTTGGAGCCACTGTCTTCTAGGTGAGGATTTCTTCATATACCCAGACCACCAGAGTCGCAGTTACATCTTCACCTAGAGAGACCTTAACATAAGACAGAGGTGTTCATTAGAGTTATTATAGTAATATGACTTAAAGTTAGTCTATACTCTAGGAAAAGACAATATTTTGGAATATACCCTTAGTATTAAGTCTTATTCTCACTTGGTAGATGTGGTGTTTTATCAGTTGTCTTAGTTACAGATAACCCTAGTGGAGGAGAGTGGTGTAGTATTTCTTTAGTCGATAGTAGTAACTTCATAGATCCATTATCATGTGAAAGATGCTCAATTGGTGGAAATAGACTTTGAGGTTATACATGGACATGTATCCACAGGATATGCACTAGAATAATTATTTGAATTAGGGGAGCATGTAAACCTATTCAAGGGTTGACCGATGGTTCTAGTCACACTACGAGAGGATGTTATAATAGAGTTACAAACTTATCACCTAGATGTAAATAATGGTGTGAAAAATATGTATAGGTACCTTTAGTGGAAGTTTTTGTGGTCTATAATGAGATGGAGAATTTTTGAGTTTTTTTATCAGTGTCTTTCACGTCAGTAGGTAAAGTATAAACACCAGGTTCTGGCATGTTTAAAACAGCCTCTTGAGATCCTCAAGTGGAATCTGGATGACATATCTATAGACTTTGTGACATATATTATATGGAAAATTAGAGGTCTCGATGTTATATGGGTAATTATTTATTGACCTACCAATTCAGCACACTTTATCTTCATATGGGATTATATTTTGGTTGAGAGTTTGGGGTTGTTGTGTGCAAGAGAACTTATCTTATTCATGGGGTATCCATGCTGATAATATATGAATGTGATGGTTGGTTCACATCATGATTATGGATAGGTCGACTGGAGTCCTTTAGAACCCAATTATGTATGAGCATGGAGTTTCACATCAAGATGAATTGGTTGATTGATCATACAATCTAGCTTTTGGAGGATATGCTAAGAGACTTTGTGTTGGACTTCGACTGAAGTTGGGAGGATCTCTTGTCATTTATAGAGTTTTATTATAATAACATAGACCAATATACTTTTGTCATAGAGCCTATCAAGGCCCTATTTGGTAGACCATACAATTCAACCTTGGTCTAGACTGAGATTGGAAAGATATCTCTTGTTGGTCCAGAGATAGTGCAAGCGATGATGGAAAAAATACAACTGATCCATGAGAATATGAATACAACCAAGATCTGAAAGAAATAATAAGTATATTGACATTGTATTACATTTGAGTTTGGTTAGGGAGGCCATGTTTTCCTAATAGAATCCCAATGAAGTGGATTTTGGATATTTTTTCAAGGAAACAAACTACTCTTGAGGTTCATCGAACCTTTTGAGATCCAATATAGGGTTTGTGAGGTTTCTTAATGCTTGAGATTTCCCCCAGAGTTGGATCAAGTGCTTAGAATATTCTATTTTCATAGATAAAGAGAAAAGTGCACAAACCTATGCATTTTATTTAATGGGGAGAGCTATATATCAAGAATGGATCCGCCTTAATGGAGTACCCAGTGGCAGTCGAGGATTTTTATGAGAGGATCATGTGTGGATGGACCATTACTTTGCTTTGTGTGTTTTGGAAGCTTGGGATGAATGCGAGAGAGATCCCTAGAGTGTGAGTGTTAGAAGAGGACATAAAACCCCAAATTTTTTATTTAGTATCTTAAGATCTTTGTAGATAAAATCCTAGGAGGGTAGAATGTAACAATTCTAGTTGTGTTGGATTAGCCCTTTGAATATTTCTATACATATCTAGATTTTTCCTCATAGTTAGTTTGGTATTTGGTTATCTCGAGACCTCATAATTAATATATTAAATATATTAATATATTTTAAAGCATAAATGCTCATCATTTTGATATAAATGGTTTTCAAAAGACCTTAATATTTTTCAAATAATAAAATTAGGTTTGATAGTGTACATAACATGCAACACTGAGCCCAAAAGAACAACGAAATATTATTATTTAAAATATGACCATTATAAACTAGTCATCGAATGGGTGGGTATTAATACTATTAAAAAAATTATAAATTATATATAAATTATATACTTAATAAAAAAATATTTATTAATGTTTAAGATATAAGTACTCATTTTTTAAAAAGTTATTTTTTTCATTAGAAATACATTTTCTTCAAAAATTAATTTTATGGATTTCTATGAGAAAATAATATAATTAATTTTTTCCACTTTTATAAAATATATTTTAATAAATTAACTTTATTTTTTAAATCATCATATGAACATTATGTTAGGGTAAGTTTTTTGTATTTTTCTAGAAAAATATTTCATTAGGTTTTTCATTTTCATTTTAAATTAAATTTTTCCCCTTATAAAAATTGAATCTTGAAAAAATGATTTCATATTTGGAATAAATATGTGTATATTTGGTTAACAATCTCCCTTTATTTTTGGGTAATTTGAATATTAACCATGGTAAAATTTATCACCTTTGTAAATGGTAAATCAGGTTAAATCTATGTAATAAAGAAATGATAACGTCGTAATTTTTTATCATAATTATTATTTTATATAGGTAATTCTACCATTATAACCACAGCATTAAATTTTATTTTTTTAATGGACACTTTTTTATGAAAATGACTGATATTATATTTAATTTAAAGAAAGATATAAAATTTCACTCTCTATGTTTTAAATATCTCTTATATGTTTAAATAAGTACAAAAACAAGTGGTAAATGAATATAAATATTTATTCTGAGCATAATAAACATATTTTAATGATGTTAATTTATTTATAATTTCAAATTATTACAAAATTACCTTAAATTAGTCAACAATGTTGAAATGGTATTCATTATTTCATAAAAAAATAAAATAAATTATTTTAAAAATATTAAAAGTGATTAAATTTTAATAAGTTATTATGACCCAAAAAATTTTTAGATCTATATTTAATTTTAGGGGGGATTGAAATTTATATATTCAAATTCCCCATTTTTAATGATATATTTAAATTCAAACTAAATTAATAGTGTTAAAATTAAATTAATGATGTTTTAAAATCAATAATATCTTATTATGTGATTTAGAATTCATAAAAATATTAGATTCAATTATATTAGTGGGATATGGTTCTCGACATCAACCATGATCTATTTTTAGGCTATTTTTCATCATATGGTAACATTAATGACCCTTAAAGGATGGAGAACCTTAATACTATGCTAATTTTCAAAAGGGTTTACGAGAACTTAAAACTAAGGATGAAAAAAAAAAGTTAAATTTTTCCAAATTTTATTTTATTATTCTGAAACATACTCATAATAACATATAATTATATAAATTTTTACCAATTTTTTCAAGAAATAGAATCTATATTAATTTAATACTTTAATAAATTCCAATATTTTCCCACTCTTCTCTTATAAAAGGACACCCATTCCTTCACTTCTTCATACCACATTAATACTTATAGTTCAGCCATCCCCTAAAAAAATACATATCAAATTAATTAGCCACATTCAAGAGGTGTCTTTATTCCTAAAACACCAACCCTAGGATCCATAATAAATGATCTAAAGGAGGTTTTCTGAAGAAGAGGTAATCATCTTTATCGACTCTTTCAAGTATATTCATCTTATACTTCCTCTTAAAGTGTTTTACCCATACTAAAATAATAAATACTGAAAAAATTAATATACTCATATATTATTATGATAATGGGACAACCATATTCCATATCTTTTAAATCCAATGAAAAGAAAAAACTTTTCTTTTTTATACATATAGTTTACCTTCTCCATGTAGAGTGTAATTTATTTTTTATCACCACTTAAATTAAATGTTAATAAAGCTGGAACTAATGATTATATATTATCTTAATGAAATAAATATTATTCTATAATAATAATATCATATCTACTATCTTACCTTCCAATTCTCTTGAAAACTATAACGCCCCTCATGTGTACGTGTGGAATACCACCTCCACAAAGTGATGTGATCCATTTTTCAATTCTGTTTCAGATGAATGGTAATAAGGACTGATTTTATTAATATATGTGATTTAAATGTTATCATAAGTATTCGGGAAAGGTTAATTATTATTTATCATTATTTTTTTCATCTATTAAAAAGTGTTAATAGCTTTCATAAATATGTACGACCTACCGTCTATATGAATAGTGTCATTCATTTTTTTATCTATAAATTTTTAATATTATTATAAATACATATATATTGAATATATATGATATTTATATCATGATTAAAATTATAAAGATGATTTATCCATGATTTAATTATAAGGACCGAAACTACTGATCCAAAACATCCCTGAAAAACGCTGCAGTTATTACCCGGAACAGTGATTCTAACAAAGAATTATTAATAAACAGCTGATAAAAGATTATATAAAAATCATATAAGGTATTATATATATTATTATGTTTTTAGAATAGATTTATAATAAATTTAAAATCATTATACATGATTTTTGGACACATTTGATCGAATTTGAACCAGAGGTAAGCGTTTATTTCACAATGTCATCTTTTTTTGGGATTCTTTATATTAAAGTCTCCATTGGGAAAATTATTTGATATTTATATCTTAAAAAATAAATAATTTTTACCCCTATGATTGTTAATTTAAATTATAATTTTTTCCTTTATTTTAGACTCTTTAATTACTCAAGATACCAAAATCATTTTTGTAAGGAAAACTGACTTTTTTTTACATAGTCATGAATATTTTTATTCCATATTAATATTTTCATTAAAATTTATTAAATAATATTTTTAAATTTTCTCCAATTATTTATCAGATGTTTTTACATATTTTTTAATTTTTTATAAAAAATTAGAAATTGAATCTTCTTGTCATTTTACAAACAAGGTACTTTATAACCATTTTTCAGAGTTGTGAAAGGAATGATTTTTAGTTTATATAGAATAAATGAATTTTCCTACCATTATGATCACTCATTTATTTGAAAATTCCTTTTCATGTTTAAAATTTTATTTTAATGACTACTTTTTCCTTAATATTCATAAATTTTTAAATAAATTTTTTCAATTTTAAAAAGGTATTTTCCTCAAGAAAATTTTTAGTGAGTTTTAGAAACTATTTTTCTCTATGTCAGAATCCTTTAATGAATCTTGTGTTTTAATAAGGTTATAATCTTATGATACAATGTATCATATTTATTTTAATGGTTTATTATTGGATTTACTGAGTAAAGTATTAATATTTCATATACTTGTTCTACTAATATGGATAGTTATTGATTTTTAAGGCATATTGATTTGGTTATATTATTTATTCATATAATGAATGAATTCGACTTATTGAGTGATAGGTGGGTCCTAGAATTACATATCCCCTCAATGTTGTAGTAGGTCTTATGGGACAAACTATCTTAGGTATTTGGATGAGGTCTAATCCTTTTATGTGAGATTTCTTGGAATGAGTCCTTGAAAGTATGCTTTATATTTCTTGGCATGAGGCATTGATGTTAAGTTTTAGATATAATGAATTATGAATTATGGTATTATAAAATCACTTATTGAATTTCATGTGATAATTTTATTTCCAATGATATCTTTAGAAATGTTTTTAACTCATTTATTATTTTTATATAATTATTTGATTATCATGTATTCCATAAATATTATTCATTGTGCTTAGGTTATTGATTAAATGGAATGTGTTTTTTGTTATTTACCTTGACATGTTGATTGTGCCTTATTTAGATTTCATTGTACACATACACATACTGAGCAACGGATCTTACCCCTTTATTTTGTTTTCATTCGGCCTGATATCAGGAATTGTATTGCATTGATATATAGGGATATTCTAGAAGGAATAATTTTGTTCTCAATGAAGATATTATGTTGTATTTAAATATTTCATATGTAATGTGAGACTCAAGTATATATCAATTTTTTGGGACTTCTAAACTATTTGGTTCTTTGTGAGGTATTCACTTATATCTATTGACAATGAAATAAAGTAACCAATCGATCTAGGATACTGTGGTTGGGGTATTTATAGTTGGTATCAGAGAAATTTTAGTAGAAACCTTGGGAAATGGATTTTAGATAACATAGATTAGGGACTATTGACCAATTTATTACTTTGTGAATATAATTTTGAGATTAGTTATACAAAAATTTTTAATTTATGTTATGTGTTTAACTATTCATGAAATTATACATTATTATTCATAATGTTATAATCTACTGTATACCATTTTTGGAAATGGAGCCTAGTAGAAGGAATGAAAACCATATCAATTCATGTAAAACATGTAGGGATTTCCATCCTGGGAAAAAATATAGATTTAAATCTACTTCTACATCTAGAGATAAAAAAATTATAACTATATTGGGGTAGCTGACTCTGTTTATGACCAATGACCTTGCCCATAGAGAGCATCATAATAATTTACAACATGATGTAATAATGTTACACTATTTTATGCATTAGAAACATCCATTATTCAATGGGACTATAAATATATTTTTAGTTGAGAAATGGATAAGTTCTATGGATAAGATATTTTTCAATTTCATATAAAATGAAAGGGATAAGGTTTTCATGGTAGTTTATTATCACTTAGGTGATGAAATTTAATAGTGATCATTGATTCAAAACATTAGGGATGAGGTGGAAATGGAGAGTGTCTAATTGAAGGGTTTTAAGAAACTTTTATTGGAAAAATATTTTCCTCACAAAAAAACAAGGAGATATGGAGTGAAAATTCTAGAGTCTGAGACTAATGGAACGGAAAATTATTAATAATTATGAAGATAACATTACATAATTATTAAGTCATGTTTCAAACTATATATGTAATCCCAAGATTAAGATTAATCATTTCTTTAATAGGATAAATCCAATATTTTGAAGGTTACAAGCCTCTCAAAAATTCTCATCATATGAGGATATAGTATCATGTTCTATCAAGAAAGACAATTAATTCTTCAAGTCTTATAGATCTGAATAAAATAAAGATAAGAAGAGTGCATAAGATAAAAAAAATTTAAGGGTAAAATAGAAAGAAGGATTTTCCCATACAACATTATTGTGGAAAGAAAAAACATTTTACCTACATGAAGGTAATGGTGGTGTGGAGGTAAATTCCATCAGGAATGTGATTGAAAGGGTAAGAAATAAACATCTACGGATTATTGTTTCAACTATAAGGATATGTGCCACTATGAAAAAAATACCCCAAGATCCAGTGGAATATACCTGAGAAGAAGCTAAGGAATCAAGGTCAAGTTTATGTTATTAATACTACCAGAGTGGAATGATTAAATTTATTGTGTATTTGGATTCAATAGTTATGTTGTATAATTATTTTATTAATGATATTATTATTATAAGAATCATGAAACATATAAGGATTATACTATAATAGTTTTTATTTAAGGATATGAAAACATACGTTGAATGGTATTCATAACCAAGAAAAGTGATTTAGTGTCAATGTAATATATTTGGATAATACATGAATAAAGGAAATATAACCCTTAATTTTCTTATGAGGTATAGTTAATAATTTTTATTTGGGATAAGGAAAAGATTAACATTGAATAAGTAAATGGGATAGTAATGGTGACAATGAAATGGTTAGTGATTTTATGATAAAGTACTTCATGATGGAGTTTACAACATTTTTTGGATTTAGGAAATATACATGATAATATTCTATTTAAGGAATGAGGTGAGAGTTAATTTTTGTAATCTTGTACATTTTCATTGAGAATTTAGGTTAATTACAATATATTTAGAGAATATGTGATCAAGTTATTCACATATTGGTATGTAATAATTAAGATTTATTTTACATTAACTAGAGGATTAATGTTAATTTTATTTATTTACCATATCTCCAAAAAAAATTATTTTTAATTTAGTAAGACATGTTTTTAAGGGTCTTAAGGTTAACTATTTATAGAATTGATTAAGTTAAACTTTTTTGTTATTTTTACGATTTTAGAAAATAATGTAACAATGGATAAATTGTGCTAGCCATTTTGGGTTTTTGAAAATATCTAGAGATATGAGGAATTACTTTTCTTTCTATTATGAATCTTATTGTTCAATAAAATTTAATTTTAGTACTTTATGCATAAAATATAATCTTCAATGTTAATTTCTTAGAGTGATAGATGAAATAAAAATTGATAAAAGTGCAACTAAAAGGATGTAATTTTTCTCAAGTAAGAATATTTTCATATATTATTAATCTAGATAGTAAAGGGATTTTTAAACTATAGGAAAAGGATATTGAAAAAAAATCCATTACTTTCAATTATGATGAATTGATGGTATTTTTCATAACTCATCAATTTATGTTTTTATAGTCATCAACTTTCTCTTGATCATTCACATTTTTTGTGATTAATGTTCTCTATCACCCACTAATCGTCCTTGGGTATTATTTTTTTCTTCCATGTTGATATTTTCACTTCCCACTAATGTTATCCTTTCTGAATAAATCATTATTTGTTATTCCAGATGAACTTTGTATTTCTCCTTCCATCTTTTTAAGAAGTTTTATTCACCTTTCTATGATGTGGGTTTTTGAAAAAGGGATTTTTAAATTTTAAACCATGATTATTGTGCCTAAGTTCAAATTTTTAGGATAAAATTTATTAAACTGTGTTTCAGTACCTAATATTTTTAAATAAAAAAATAAGTTTTATAGCGTACACAACCCAAAACACCGAGCTTAAAAAAACCAAGAAATATAATTATTTAACTTATGAATATTATAAACTATTCAATGAATTAGCATGTATTAATAGTAATACCTGAATTATGAAATATATATAAAGTACATATTAATAAAAATTCATTAATTAAATCTTATAAAATAATTCCTCATTTTTTAGTAAAGTTATTTTGTGATATAAAAATACATTTTCTTCAAAAAAGGTATTTATTACTTTCTGTGAGAAAATATTATAAGTTTTTTTAAATTTTAGGAAATTTAATTGATTAAATTACAATAATTATTGATATAATGATATGAAATTTTTCTTAAGGTGAATTTTTTAGATTTTTTGGAAAATATTGTTTTTTAGTTAATTATAAAAATACTTCTTTTTAATGAAAATTGTATTTTTGTTTCAAGAATTTACAAAGTTATATTATTTTGAAATGATTAAAAACAAAAAATCGTTCACTTATATTTTTAATAATTCAATTATGTTCATTTTAATTGATTTTATGATGGAATTTGGTTTAAATATATTTTTATACAAAAAAGGCATTTTGATAGAAGACCATTTTTCCTTGCACTTTATGTTTTGATTTTAACTTAATTACTTGAAATTATAAAAATTTAATCATGAAAAACATATTACATATTTTTAATAAAATGTTTCAGTTTATTTAAATATTCCCCATTTATTTTTTTTCAATGTGAATAGTAACCATGGTAAAAACTATCACATCTGTAAAGGGTAAATTCGATTAATCTATGTTAAACTAAGTGATAAAGTCATAAAATTCCATCCTAAACTTTATTAGATGATTTAAATTATCCTTTTATCATCTCATTCTGAAATTTTAGTTGTTTAATGGACACTTTTCTATGAAAATAACCAATATAATATTTAATTCAAAGAAAGTAACAAAATGCCACTCTATTAGTTTTAAATATCTCATATACATTCACATTGGGAAAGAAAAAATTATGAATGAATATCAGTGTATATTTTTTAGAACAATAAATTTATTTTAACTATGGTTATTTATTTTTAATTTTTAGTTATTAAATAATTACATTTAATGTTTTCACAATGCTAAAATAGTATTAATTTAATTATAAAAAAATAAAATAAATGATTTTAAAAATATTAAAAATTATATAATTTGAATTATTTAATGTATCTAACCAATTTTATAGATCTATATGAAATTTTATTGGGGTTTTTAATCATTACATTTGAATTATCCCTTTTCTTTATGTATTTAAAGTCAAATTAAATGAATTTTTTTAAAATTACATTAATGATATTTTATAATAAATAATATTTTCTTAAATTATTTAAAATTTATATAAATATTATATTAATAAAAATAAATGGGATATGGTTTTAGAAATAAACCATGGACTATTTATAGTTTATTCTTTCATTATATGAAAATATTCATTACACTTAAAGGATGGAAAACTTTAATACTTTAGTTATTGTCAAAAGGGTTAACAAGGGGTTAAAACTAAAAGATAAGGGTGAAAACACAAGTAAAACATATATAAGTTTTATTTTATGAGATTTTTTAGACTCATAATAATATTATATTCTAATTATTTCAATTTGGGTCCATTTTTACATGTAATACAATTTAAATTAATTTAATACTTTATGAATTTTCATGAATACCCCCTCCCTTCACTTATAATAAGACATCTCTTATGTCACTTATTCACACCACATTAAGACTTACAGATCACCATACCCTTCCAAAATACATTATAAACTTCTTTATTAATGTTTTATAGGTTATTTTATTCAAAAAATATAATCCCAAGGTACTATAAAGAAGGATCCAAAGGAGTTTTCCCGAAGGATAGGTAGTCATCTTTACCGACTCTTTTAAGTTTATTTATTTATCTACTTTCTATTAAGGTGTTTTAATAGTAAAAAAATAATAAATCTAGTATCATTAATTTTAATATATTTTATTATTATTATTTGATAAAATTATTCCATCTCTTTTCCATCTAAAAAAAAGAGAAAACATTTCTTGTGTGTACGCACGACTTACCATCTCCACGTAAGGGTGTAATTCTTTTTTCATCACCACTTTACTTGGATAGTTATAAAGATTTAAATAATTATTATATATGATATTTATTATGTAACTATTATTATTTAACAATAATATCATATCTACCTTCTTACCTTCCAATTTGTTGGAAAGCGACAATGTGGCTCATGTGTACGTGTGGACTACCACCTCCACGGAGCGATGTGATCTATTTTTCATTTCCATTATATATATATGGTGAAAAGGATATATTTAATAAATATTTATTATTTATATGTTATATTAATTTTTTTAAAGTTTAAGTATTAGTTAATGTTTTTCCATTTGTTGAAAAGTAAATACAGCATTCATGTATGCATGCAGCCTATATATCCATGAACAGTGTAATTCATTTTTATATCTATAACATTTATGGATTACTATTAATAAATATATATAATGAATATGTATTATATTTATATCATGGTATATAATCTGGATATGATTTAATCATGATCAAAATATAAGTACCGAAACTACCATACCAAAACATACTTGAAAAACGAAGCAGTTATTACCCAGAATGGTGATTTTAACAAAGAATTGTTAATAAATGGGTTATTAAAGATTATAATTAAATCATATATTGTATTATGTATATGATTATTGTTCTAGAATATATTTATAATAAATTTTTTTTCATTATATAGGACTATATGACACATATGAAGGAAATTTAGCATGTAGTAAGGGTTTGTTTAACAATCTCATCATTATTCAGGATTGTTTGTATTTAAGTCTTAGCCAAGAAAATTATAAGATCTTCATATCTAAAACCACATAAAATTTATTCCCACATGTTTATTTCTAGACAATATAATATTTCATACATTTTACACTCTTTAATTACTTAATTTATCAAAATTGTATTTTTAAGGAAAATCAACTTTGTTTTTTTTACTTAGTTGGGAATCATTTTATTCCATATATATATTTTCCTTTAAATATTTTTAAGAATATTTTTACTATTATATAGTGATTTATCAAAATTATATTTACTCTTGTTTGAATTTTTTACAAAATTTTACAAAATGAATATTCTTTCCATTTTTTTGAATGAGTTACTTATTGGCCCTTTTACAAAAGTGTGAAAGGAATGTTTTTTAAACTTATACAACATGAAAATAATTTCCCTAAATCATGACTAGTAATTTATTTGAAAATTACTTTAAAATTTTAAAAGATTCTTTTTAAGGAAAATTTTTTCCTTACTATTTGGTAAATTTTTAAATAAATGTTTTCAATGTAAAAAAGGGGAATTTTCCCTAATTAATTTTCCTGTGAGATTTTGAAAGTATTTTGTATATGTCAAAATCCTTTATCAAATATTATTTTTACTAAGGTTATAATATTATGATACCATCCACTATATTTATCTGGATGGTTTTTGATCTTCTTGATAGAGGAAATTATTGATATTTTGTATGTTAGTTCTTATAATATGAAAAGTTATTGATTTTAAGGAATATTTATGATGATATGTTGGTTATTAATATGATGAATTCATTAAACTTATTAAGTGTTGGGGGGATAAAATTATACAGCCCCATGATGCATTAGTAGGTCTCATGAGATAAACTAGCTTGGGTATTTGGATGAGGCCTTATCAATTTATGTAATATGTCTTGAAACATGGTCTGGATGGTATGTTTTATATGTCTTGGTGTGATTCATAAATGGTAAGTTTAATATATCCTATATTATGCATTCTATAATTATGAAATAATTTATTGATGTCCATGTGATTATTTTATCTGTTATGATATCTGTCGAAAGGTTTACAACTCATTTGATTATTTATATGGCCTTATTTTATTATCATTTATTCATGCCATATTATTCATTATGATCAAGTTAAAGATAAAATGAAATATGATTTCATCTATTTACATTTCCATATTGATTATGTCTTATTTAGATTCAGTTTTATGCATAACCTTACTAAGAATCTGAAAAATCCCCTTTACTATGTTTTCCTTCCCTATGATACTATAAATTGTATTTCTATTGATATATAGGGATATTCTAAATAGAATAATGGTGTTATCAATAATGATATTATGTTTTATTTTATGTTTTCAAATGTAAAGTGAAATTCAAGAATATATCTATTTTATAATACTACTGAACAATTCGTCCCTTTGGGATTCCATCGATTATATCTATTTCCAATGAAAAAATGTAACTACTGGATCTGGGCTATTGGGGTTGGTCACTTTATAGTTTTCGCATTATTTGGGACCTTTTATTGGAAATATGATACCATGGTAGATTCTAGAATGCAGGACTTACCCTAGATGTGGCCAAATGTTGGTCAGCACTAGATGTTCAGTTGATGCTACTGCTGGAAGGTATGTTAAGTGAATTAATTAATTTAATTTATTAATTAATTTAATAACCCTAAACCTATAAACCCACTATAGATACATCATTTTGATGTTTTCTAGGGTAATCCATATAACCTTGTAAAAATTAAAGTATGGGAGAGTTTCCCTCAATATCATTGGAGGTTATAGGATCAATGACAGATGGATTGAGGTGAATCATGAGATGGATGGAGAACATGTTGGAGCTTCTAATCTGTTTCTATAAAACATGTTCATCAACAATAATAGATCCAAATCAAGGTAAGGATCATTATTTTTGGTTTCCTCTATTTCATTAAAGATTAATCCTAGATTTATTATCTTCCTTCATTTTTTTGTGATTTTCATTCTTCACCTATGCACAGAATAGACAATAATCTTGATTTAGTTTATTTAAAATTATTGAAACTTATTTCACCCCTTGGTTTCAACATTATGTAATATTTGGATAAGATCTCATCATCCAATAATGTATTCACCTCATTTATGTACATTTATCCACACTGTTTTTTTGTGTTCTTGATCACTCGACCATGGGGTCATGGTTCAACATTGTTGAGGAAGTTTCAAGAAAAATCGAACATTCATATTCATGGTGGTTGCTTGAATGACATTTGGATAAGAGTTTTAGAGATTTATAGAGGTTTTATATTGTATTTGGGTGATTTATTTGTGGATTTGGAATCTAGAGCGGTGGTGAACACATGATGGATTACCGCACAGGTAATCGAAGTTAAAATTCCTAGCCAATGGAAGTCAGAGATCAATGGAAGGTGATGTTTCATTAAATTTTGGGTGTTTTGGGGAAGTAGATCGGTAGTGAAAGGAGTGGAAGAGGGGCTCTAGAAAAGACATAGAATTAGGCTTCACTTCTTATGAAAAACATCACTACATTACATGTTTTTATAAGAACATGTGATGTTTTATTCGGTTTCTTCAATATATAGGGTTTTAGATGAGTTAAGGATCACATTCCATCTAGGCCTAACAGGGTGGCTAAGTTGGGTTTCAGTTGTAGATTCTCCATGACCTGTGTGTTTAGACATATTTTTCCCCTTGGGGACACACTGTGTGGATGTACATGGCTAACTACGCAATGTTTTAGGTGTAAATTCTTAGGATCCTAGGTAGACATACATGTTTTTTGATTATATGGAAATTCCATATAGTATAACACAGATTCTCATGTTTTTTCTAGGTCAGAACACACCCAGAAAATGAGTTGAGGTCACACACTGTGTGACCCCTCATAAATGTTGTGTACTTCTCCTAGGAACTCTTACCTTCAGTATCTATTTCTTCAGGACTCGAATTTAGGCCCATTATTAGCTTATCTATATAAGTTCTCCATGGAGAACATGATGGAAAAATTTATTATGGCATACAATATATTATGTAAATTTCTATAATCATGGTGATTTTCTAGGTGATTCTTGAGTGATGATAGATATTTGGTAGGATCATTAGAAAGATACTGGGGTTGAAAACCCCCAATCAAAGTAGGGAGAAGGTCCCCATACTCTTTACCCAAATAGATTTTTACCCCTAACACACTAGATCATGGATTTGTTTGTTCTAATTCGAGTGGAAGCGGTGGATGGGGCATGTCCAAATAGGATTTTTTTTCATGATCAAATATTAATCTGAAATTTATATAATGATAAATGTCATGAACAATGGAATTGAATCAATGAACATATAAAATAATAAAATCACTAGAACCAATGTGAATGATCATCAAATATTATTTATATTAAATTTATTCAATTAAATAATTATCTTGTGATTAATTATTTCTTCCTTTATGGATATTTCAACATATTTAAGTCATAATGTTGTTGTGTTATTGGAAACAAGAGTATATTCCCTCTAGTAGTGATTTATATGTGTTCCATGAACCTATTAACATCGTCATAGGAATCTTAGAGTGCTAGAATGGAAGATCCTAACGCTTGTTTCATTCTATTTTAATCACCCTCATAATCACTTAAAGAAATGATTCTCTTTGATCCCTCTATAATTTAGAGTGGTGGAAGAGGAGGATCACTCTCCATTATTGAGATCGTTCTTGGAGAGGTATCTATCTAGGTCTTTATGAGGATTTTCACTGAATTTCTTTGTGTATAATAAATGAATTTTATATCTTAAGAAAACAATATAATTGTGTTTATATACTTATCGGTTTAGAAAATTATAATTTCAAATGCAACGTTATAAATTTTGTAATCCATAATGAACCACATTTCTATAATAATAATATTATTATTATTATTATTATTATTATTTCTTGATGTGTGTTAAACTTGAAAATTAAATTAAATATTATTTATTAAACTAATATTCCATATATATATATATATAATTTCTCACTAAACTATTAAACTCAGTCTTTCATTCCTCTATAATATTTATCGGTCCTTGATTAATGGATATTTATCTAATAAATAAATATCACTTCATTATTATCCAATAAATAAATAAATATTATTTTCACCAAATATCAAATAAATATTTATTAAATATCCTTCTCACAAAATATTCTCTCAAATAACTGGTGACAGAATATAGGTGATCAAGCAAACATGAATGATTATTAAACAACATGTGGGAATAAAATTTATTTAACTTGTTAAATAATATTATTATTTAACTAAAATTCTTGATACTCTTAGTGTACAACCCTATAAGACTCATTATCATTGGAATTAGGTGAAGAAAAATAATTCCCACATTTATGATCAAGAAACATGATAAAGTACCTATAGAGATAGAAGTTAAAACTAAAATGGCATAATACTTCATATTGATTATTACTGTGTAATATAATCTCTATACTGTGATTTTTCTTATCAAGCAAGTTGCATGATGGTTCCATCAACCTATGTTCTCGATGTCTCTTTTAATTTTAGAAAATTGAAATTGCCTACAGATTACCATGGACATGGATTTTTTTAGGCTATATCATTTCTATCAAAGGTCATGGGATATTAACTTCTATTAAAGAACTAAATGTAAAAAATACTTTCTCACAATGTTTGTTAATGAAATATTACTCGTGATGCACCCAACATATTCTTTCTCTCTATGAACATTTTCTATCATGGTTTTCATCAATACATCATAGTAGGTGACTCATAATACTCAATAATAATAATATTTAAGTCTAAGGATCGGTACACACATCTTCATATAGGAACATCCAATGAAACATATAATTATGGATTTTCTACTGGTGGGTCTCATTCTCATAATATCCTATACTAGATATTACCAACAGCCTACACCATGAGAAGGTTCCTAAAATCCCTATAAGTCTCCACCTCTAGTATCATGTATGATTTGTTTCCCTCAAACTATTTCATCTAGTTATAGAACATAAATATAAGAATAATGTCATGGTACTTCTAGGTTCTCATCATTGCAAGAAACTGCTATGAAATTTCTTTAAGATAGCTACTCATAGGGTATTATCACATACTATTCCATGACTAATAATAATCATGATAAGATAAGAATATTATTAATATTCAAATTAATGAATAAATGTTATCATAAATTGGATATAATTTTATTAAAGGGAATCAACTCCAATAGAATCCCACTTGAAATAGAAACAAATACTAACAACCTTCATTCCACTAGCTATCACATGATACTGATGCTTCTATTGAAATAGGTATTTAGTCAAGGGGTATGCCACATTTTTTATGTAAAAACTATTCCTACAACAACTTCACCCCTCTAAGAAAAATCTATCAACCGTTGATACTTGTGGAGTATTTTCTTAGTCTATTGGTGTGACTTTGGATCTTTCCCAAGATCCAACACTACAATATTATCCCAATACAATGTGATAGGGTCTTTACTATTAGGTAACATATCAAGATCCTAGATAAAGCTTCATATCCAAATGGATTCCTTGGCTACATTAGAAGCTATTTTATACTAAAACTTCGATGTAGAATCAGAAACAACTGGCTTCTTTGAACTATTCCATCTCATTACTCCTCTATTGAGATAGAAATCATATACTAACTATAAATTCCGATCATTCTGGTCTATTTGAAAACTATCATTATTATAACCCCTAATGAATATATCTTCATCTCCTCCATAAAAAAAAAGAACACATCATTAGTTCTTATCAAATACATATGTAAATATTTAACAATAGGCCAGTGTTGTTCTCTAAAATTAGCTTGATATCTACTTACCATAATCAACAAATAGGAAATGTTAAGTCTAGTATATAACATGGCATACATGATTGATCTTATCACTAAATTGTATGGGATCTTACTCATTCTCTCTTTCTCCTATTATGTTTGTGGAAACATTTTATTAGAAAGGTGTATAATATGTGACACTAGAACCAATCCCATATTGGATTGTTCCATACTAAATCTCTTCAATATATAGTCAATGTATATACTTCAACTTGGTCTAGTAGCCTCTTGGATCTATCACGAATGATCTTTATCTCTAGAATATAGGTTATTTCACCTAATTCCTTCATGAATAAACACTTGTTTAACTATTCCTTAAAAGACTATAAGACTGTAATTTCATTTCTAATAAGTAATATTTCGTCAACATATACTACATGGATAATGACTACATTGTCACTAAACCTCTTGTAAACACATGGTTCACATTCATTCTTAATGAAACCAAACATTTTTATAACTTTGTCAAATAAAATTTTCAATTACCTAAGTGATTACTCTAATCCATAAATGTATCTATAAAGGTTTAATATCCTTTTGGCGTCACTTTGAGTCACAAAACCTTATAGTTGTGTCATGTATAAATCTTCATAAATATTCCCATTAAGGAGATCTATTTTGTGATCCGTCAACCAAATTCCAAAGTCATGGTAAGTTGTTATAGAAAGTATAATTCTGATTGATTTAAACATGGAAATTGGAGTAAAGTATTCATCGTAATCAATTAATTGATGTTATTTAAACCATTTATCCACCAACCTTACTTTTTAGGTATTTACTTTACCTTACATGTCTAGTTTTTTCTTGAATACCTACCCTATAGGATTTGCATCAATGGGTGCATCGAGAAAAACCAAAACTTGGTTCTGATACATGGAATCCATGTTAGTATTCATGTATTATTTCCATATTTCATCTTTTGATCTCCATACTTCCTCTTTATAGGAGATAGGTTCACCATTATCAACCAATAATGATTCAACATATTCGGTGACTATAAAATAATATCTTTTGTTTCTCTTACCACCCTAGTGATCCTATGTAGTACTTCTGTTTTAGGAATTACTTCTTCCCTAAGGAACTTTGAAATCTATTCCTATACCAACACCTTTGTATCATGAGCATCAATTTCATTGAATTAAATCTTTCTCTAACTATCCTTTTCTAGGATGATCTCCTTATTAAGAAATATGACTTTTCTTAAGATAGTAACATTCTTGTCTGAGGGGTTGTATAGGTAGTATCTATATTTTTTCTTATCATACCCTATAAAGATACACTTTAATCCATGGAGGTATATTTTTTTCTTTAAAAGATCTTAACAAATTCCTCTCAACCCCATACACTTATATGAGACAAAATTGATTTATTTCCACTCCATAAATCGAAGGGAATTCCATTTTTTATTTAGTTGGTACTCATTTTAGTATGTATTCTTCATTTGGTAATGCATATCCCTAAAAGGATAGTGGAATATTTTCATGAATCTTCATCGACCATTCATCTATAATAAGGTATGGTTCCTACTTTTTTGAAACCATTCCACTATGGTTTGTAAGGTGGAGTGAGTTTAGATAGAATACTAAACCCACATAGAAAGTCAATAAAGTTTTTATTAAGATATTCAACTCCTCTATCCAATTTATGATTATTTATCTTATTTCCACATTTATTCTCTACTTCATTCTTGAATTTTTTGAATTTATAAAAGGACTCAGACTTATACCTCATTATGTAGAAAAATCCATATCCACTTAAGTCATCAGTAAAAGTTATGAAGTAAGAATAACCATTTACGGATTCTACTAGAAATGGTCCACACACATCAGTTTGTACCAATCATAAAATATTTTTGGCCCTTTCACCATCTACACTGAATAGAAATTTGTTCATTTTTTATTATAAACAAGCATGATATATTTCAAGTGGTTTCAACTTAAAAGATTCTAAGTAACCATCTTGATGGATCTTTTTCAAAAACTTTTCATTTACATGACCATGATGGTGATGTCATATATAGTTGTTATATGAGTCATGTGAGCATGATTAATTTTATATTTATAATAATTTTTTTTCATAATTTAATACATCAATATATTTAATTAAATCTTTCATACCTTAACATTTTTTGTATTTATAAAATAAATAACTTTTTTGTAAATTTAAAAATAAAACCATATGTATCTAGGTAGGTTACAGAAATAATGTTATTGGTAATAGTTGGAACATAATAAAAATATCATGACCAATATCATTCATGTTTGAAATGAAAGGTGGTAGTCTCCAATATCTAGAGAATCCAGCCTCACACTATTGGAAACTTGTAAATCCAACTCTCCTCAGGAAATATTTTGGAATCTTCTTGGTTCTTGCATTTGGATACAGATATAAGAACCAAAATCTTTATATAACACCTAATTTATAGATATTAAAATATTACACTCAATAACAAATGAACATTTAGCTTCCCCTTGCTTATGGGTGTAGTTCCTCTTCCAGTGTCCTTTCTTGTTGTATGAAAAAAAACCTATTTTCTTTTCTTTTCCCGACTTCTAGATCTTCCTCTTCTTGTAAGGATGATTCTTGGGAGATTTAGAATTTTTTTTATTCTTGGGCTCCCTCGTATTTTTATTCCTTTTTGTATTCACCATAAAGACCACAGGTTTGTCTCACCCAATATCCTTGTCCAATTTAAGAAATAGAGTAAGATGTTTTTAAATACTCTTCTCATTATTTATCATGTTATAGTTAATAAAAAAATTGATAATGTCATGGGTAGTGAGGAAACTGTGATATTAGAGCACAACTCATCTAGGAATTTAGTCCCTAATATGTCTAAGCATTCAATGCAGCCAATAAGATTGACTATATGAGGTTCATCTGGTACTGACTCTCCATGGATAGTTGTAAATAATGAATTAGATATCTTGTATCTCTCTTGTCTCATCTTCACTTGATATAGATCTCAAGTGTGGGACATCATTCTATACACATCCATGTCCTCAAATTTCTTCACAAGATCATTGGTCATGGATGATATCATGAAGTACTAAAAATCTATGGAATCATTCAAATGTGTCTCATAGAGATATAACTATTCATCCCTAACCTCTTTATTAGGCCCAACTGGAACAGGTTCTCCCCCCACATACAATTTTCTTTTACAGTATTGGATAATTCATAAGTTTCTATTCCACTCTTGGAAATTTTTTCTAGTGAGGAGGTTATCCTTATCAATTATGGATCACAGTGATAATTTTGAAGTAAATTTTATTACTATTTTTTAAAAAAATGAGTAGAGTTTTAGTAATTTATCTGAAAAAAATTTACACAAAAAACTAAATATTATATTTCTTAATATCCTACTATTTTATAAAAATCCAATATCTATCACCATTTTCTTAAAAATATCCTATTACTTGTATATTCTAGTGTAAAAGATCAATATTCCCATTCTCATCACATTGATGCTGGCTGGTCAATAAATTTGAATGGTTTTAGGTGGTCATTCCAAATTCTGACAACATTAACTCATTGTTCCTTGATCTTTTGAGTGGACTCCCCAATCCTAAAATCCATAATTTGGATTTTCTCAACCTTTGGCTCTCAGTTACATAAATCCTAGCTTTAGCAATCAACCCTTTATTTTAACTAAGTTAAGTAAACCCAAAAGATCAATTTAGAATTCTTCTATAATTGAATGCATCCAAATGTTGGCTGGGATAGCACATTGAACTATGGTTTGATTTTTAACTATAAAAGTATAAGGTTATATCGACATAATATATTTAATTGATGGATTTTATCTTTGTGTGTAAATTTCCAATAATTGTCTTTATTACATGACTGATAATATTTATTGGATTTTTTTAAGTGATTAACCATGTTATATATTATGTTTAAGAATAAGTCAATTATTATAGTTCTATATTTAATGCTTTTTAATAGATTAATTCATGTGATCATGAAAAAAATCAATAATTAAATACCCATAGATATTGATAGAAATAAAATAATAAATTGGTATAATCATGAGATTTTAATACTGGTTAGTTTATCTAGAGGATGATAAATTAAACTTCGACCTAGGGGGAAAACCTTGAACCATTTATGGTTCATTTTTCATCTTTCAACTTTTCCACATATATGTCTCTCTTGGATTGGTTTCAACTCATCTTTATAATTTAATTGTGTCCACTTTCTTGGGAGCTCCATCCATTACATATGATTTTTTTCACACATAGGTGAGGAGAACTAAAGGATTGGTTAAGCGGCTTACAAAAAGAGAAACCATGGGCATGCATACCATTACATAATCATAGGAGGGATAACATGAAGGCTAATAATTTAATTTAATAATAAATTAAAATAAACCAATCACTTAAAAAGGTCTATTATAGAATCATTATCATCCACATTCCTGAAATGAATTAAACATTTAATAAAACTATAATTCAATTCAAATCATTATTATTTAAGATAAATTATTCTTGGATCAATTAATTATATTATTTAATTAATCAATTCTTTTGTCTTAATTCTCATCCGAATTTTTTTGATATTCTCAACCATCATAATTTTTTTAAAAATTATTTAAAATTAAATATGTATAAAAAATATACCTTGGATACAACTCAGTGTGTACCCATTTGAACTACCTAATGTGTTTTATATTCGTACACTATTTACTCTAGTGATATATGGAATAACTGAATTATCACAAAATTCCATGAAATGTAGTGTCAAATTAATGACCACACAGAACACGTAGTATTTACATAGAATGTTATGCTTCGGTGTGCATAGAGTAATAATTGTAATATGACTTACACACAATATGTATATCTAAACATTACATAGAAATTAATTAGACATTTTTATATATAAAACCCATTACATGGTGTGTACTGTTAACTTAGTAACCACATGGAACACATGTTAATAAGGTTTTAATAGTATAATAAATTAATTTTTAATCATGTGTAATTTGGTAAAATTACATGGTGTGTACATTGTATCTACATGGTGTGTGTTATTCATACCCTCAATCGGAAGCACATGCCTAAGGGATAGGCCTGTATTGTTCCATGGAAAATATTATAGTACACAATGTGTAAATAGGATACCCATAATTTGGTCTCCAAGTTACACAGTCACAACTCATATAGGACACGTAAAAGGATACATGGACCATCTGTGAGTAAAGTACTACACATCATATATAGAAGTTTCACAGTGTGTACTCTATTTGACTATGGGCTAGGATGGCTCGGTCAAAACATGGTGTGTAATTAAATTTACTGCATGTAATATATTCACATGGCTTGAATTGATTCTTAACAAATTCAAGGAGTATTAATCACTAGTTCATCATGTATACCTCCAGGTTATACAACATGTACTCCTGTGATGTTCTTAGAAATCTCTATATGAGATCTTCAAATTTATTTCATTTATAAAATTTATCAATTTAAATAAATTTTTAAGAAATAAAGAGAAAAAATAAAATCCCACAATTTAGAAAAAGAATGGTTAAACTAGAATTGAAATATAATTACAAATGCATAAATAAATCAAGTATATTTAAATAATTTTAAATAATTATGTGACCCCTCTGATATTACATTTATCTATTAGGTGCAGTAGAAGTGGTGGATAGGGCATTCCTAAATTTGATTTTTTTCATGATTGATGATTAATCTAATAGTTACATGATGATAAACATCATGATTAGAGGAATTGAATACAATAATATATACAATAGAGAAACATTAGAACCAAAGTGTTGGATCATCCCATATTATTTATAATTAATTTAATAAATTAATGAATTAAATTGTAAAAAAAATTCTCTTCATTGATGGATCTTCTATTGCCTTTATATCATATTTTCATTATTTTAGAATAATCAACAATATATTCACTCTAGTAGTGATCCACACATGTTCCACGAACATTTGAACCCTATTGTAGGAATCTTCAAGTTCTTGCACAGTAGATCCCAATGATTTCACCATTCACCTTTGATCAATGCAATAATCACTTCAATGAAGGGTTATCTTCGATCTCTCTAGACTTGAGAGTTGTCTTGGAGGAGGATCACCCTCCATTCATGGGAGCATTCAGGGAGATGGGTATCTCTAGGTATTTGTTAGGATTCTATCTGGATCTCATTATGGAAAAAATAAGAATTGTTTATATTAAGAAAATAATATAATTGGGTTTATATACCTCTAGCATCAGAAAATAATAATGTCACATGCACCCTTGTTATTTCTATAATCCCTGTAGACTATAATAATAATTTTATTATTATTATTTCTTAAAATTCCAAAAACATGAAAATTAAATTAAATATTTTTCATTAAAATAATATTCAATATATAAATATTATTTATCATCAGAAAATTTAAATAAATTCCCCATTCCTCCATAATATTTATCGAGCCTTGAATAGTACCTATTTATTTGATAAATAAATATCACTTCATTATTCACCATTAAATATAAATTTATTTTTAAAATATTCTTCTCACAAAATATTCACTTGAAGAACTATTGATGGAATATTTATGATCAATAAAACAAGAATAATTAATAAACCACATGTGGAAATGATATTTATTCAACTTATTAAATAATAATATCATTTAACTAATGTTATGTATACTCTTAGTGTGTAACCCTCTAGGCCTCATTCCTAGTGGAATTAGGTGAAGGATCCCAAAGTCCAATGATAGCATATAGTAAAATTTCAAGGAACACATAGATAAATAATTTAATGATTCAATTAAATAGTACCTCAAAGGGATTCTTACTAAGTAATATAATCCATTTATCATCATATCTCTAATCAACTAGGTTGCATGCTAGTACCATCAACCTATGTGCTCGGCGTTTCTTTCTTTGACTTTATGAAAATCAATGTTTCTTAAAGAACACCATGTCCATGTATTTAATTAGACTATATCATTTCCATCAAAGTTCCTAAAATATCAACTTTTGTTAAAGAATGGTAATTAAAAATCCTTTCTCTCATTATTCGTTAACAAAATATTACTCGTGATGAACCCAATGTGTCCCACCTCACTGCGAACATATGTCGTCACATTTTTCATCAATAAATCAATGTATACGACTTATAATACTCATTAATAATAGACTTAAATTATAAGGATAAATGCACACATCGATATATAAGAACATACAATGAAAACTATAAATATTATTTTCCTAGTTGTGGGCCTCATTATCATAATATTCTATATTGAATATTTCTAAGGGCGTACCTCTAAGAATATACATCAATGTCCTATGAGACTCTACCCCTAATATCTAGTATAAGTTGTGTATCTCAAATGATTTCATAAAACTATAGAACATATATTTAAGAATATATTATTTGTACTTCTCAGTTCTCATCATAGTGGGGAACTACTATGACCTTTCAGTGTGACATCTACTCTTAGGACATTATCACATACTATATCGGGAAGAAGAACACTCATAATCAGATAATTATTTTATTAATATTCAATAAAATCCATACTTGTTGTTATAAAGTACATTAAAGTTTATTTTAGGTCACCAACTCTAAGATGATTCTCAATATACTAAGTGGAACCCCCATGATGTGCTATGTCATGGGTCCCCTATTTTCCAAGTTGCACCCCCTTGATGAACTTGGGTATGGTTCCTTTATTTACCAAGTGGCACCCCCCCCCCCCCCATGAACTTGGAATGGTTACCCTATATAACAAGTATCACCTCTTTAACTCACCAGGTTGTGGGTCCTCCACTAGAGATTGTTCCCCTACGGCTATGGAGTACAGTGGTGAGGTGTGGGTTCTCTACACAAATTCTTATGTTGTTTCACAAGAAGTTGGGAATCAAACATGGACCATTGGAGTAATAGGAAGACTCATTATCCATATCTAGGTTGTGCAGTTGTATATCCCCCTTATCTATCACTAGGTTTTCTTTATGATAATTTATGTGTTTTGGGTTGATATGACTATTGTATATTTCTATTTCTCCCTTTTATCATTTGAGGTGTACAGCTAGGTATGTATATACACACCCCTTCCTGGGATTTTCATTCACATTTTATTTCTTATATAGATGATAGAAATATTAGTAGTGATGTTGGTAGAGAATGTATATACTTGATATAATTGGATGCATTCAGTGTATGGACATATAGATTTATAACTGGGATCCCTCTATATTTTCCCTTTTTCTATTTTTTTTAGGTTGGGAGTTCATTTGTAGTTGGGCATGTATTTTTTCATGTTATGCTTTGGAATTATTTTGTAAAACTATTTTGTATTCCCTAGAGGTTATTACTTTTATGGTTATACTCTATATATTTTAGTCTCTTATTATTCCTATTCTCTTTTTAATGGAGATGACTCTGTGAATACATATAGGTACATTAGCCTTACACCTCCCATTTAAGTTTATGCCTTCTAGGTGCTCATCACCAGCACCTAGCCATTTAAGGGCAGACCTGTTGTGAAACAATTCACTTGAGGTTATATAGATGGGCCATGATGGTTCAGGTTATGACAACTAATCATTCCTAAATTGATTATCAATTGGTTAGAAGTGAAGTAAAATCATATAAAGGTAAAAAAGACTAATGTTTCGAAGAAAAAAACTATTTTTTATGTGCGTATTGTATTTTTATCTTATTAAATTCTATTAATCACTATTGATGAATGATTTTAATGTCATTTTTTTATCATGTTTTAAATGAAATAAATTAACATTAATCTAATTATGTTTACTAGATATTTAATGAATTGAAATTCAATTTATGATTAAAACTGTATTTTCCCTAAAAATTGTTTTGTCGTGTTTTGTGGATTAACATTACAATTAATTTATAACACTTTAATAAATTCTATATGGTAAAATTTATTCCATATTTGGAATAATAATAATCCGTAATAGTTCATACACTCAATATATTGTTTTATAATTTATTATAATGATGGTAAAAATGTATCACTATGGTAAGGGTTAAAATGGGTTAAAATGGGGTTAAGATAAGATAAAAGGTTCAAAATATCCAAAAAATACATTATTAAACTTGATTTGTGGATGATAATTCTAAATTAACTTTATTATATTATAATATTTTTTATTATTTCCCACTCGACTTGTGTAAATCATATATTATATAATAAATTTTCATGTATTTACAAGCTTTCCACTAGACTCGCTTATAAAAGTAAACCTCTTATATTCACTTATCCACACTACTTGATCCCTTATATCAGACAAGAACTAATAAAATACACTTAAATAATCCTTATCCATGACCTTTATATTATTTTATTTCTGAAATACCCATCCAATAATCCATACAGTGTATTTCAAAGGAAGATACCTGAACAATAGGTATATGTTCTTACCAAACTTTTTCAAGTTTCATTCTTCTTAAACCTCCCCCAATGTTCTATAATAATCATAACATGATTGAATAATTATATTTACTATAATAATATTTATATATATATGTTATAAATATTTTTTATCTCCTTACAGTCTATTGGAAAATAATAATGTCTCTTGTGCGTATGTGTGGACTACCACCTACCTGAAGAGATGTGATTTGTTTTTCATTTAATATTTATGTGTATTTTCATAAGGTTATATTTAATGAATGAATTTGATAATAATTATTTGATTATGAATCTTTAAATTTAAAATAATTATTTAACATTCTTTCATTCCATTCATCATAAAGTGGAAACATTAATCTTACGTACATAGAGACTATCGTCACCATGAAGTGATGTAAGTCATTTTTTCATCACTAACATATATGGATGGTTATAAAATTTTAGAAAATGAATTAATATGATAATTAATAATTTATTATTATTATATAGATGATAAAACCATTACCAAGGTTAAAGGACATGAACCATTGAACATAAACATGCATGGAAAATGGAACAATTTTCCCCTGAATGTTCATTTTAAGGAAGAATTATTAATTAAAGGGTAATTAATAATTATAAACAAATTATATATATATATTTATTTATATAAATGTTTCATTAATATATTTATAATAAATATATTTTTATTTTAAAAGTAGGTTTAAATGTGTATGAATTAATATCGAGCATGAGGAAAGTATTTATGTTACAGTCTCATTTCATTTCAGGGTTGTCAGCATTAAATTTAAATTAAGGGTACTTGTATGATACTTTTCCTCTAATCCACATATATTTTCTTCCCATTAGTTTATTTTTATAATTTAAAAATATTTCTATAATTTTACCTTATTTGGTACCTAAAATGATTGAGAAAATGTTTTTAAGAAAATTTGGTCTAATTTATTATTTTTGGTTAGGGAAAAATTCTCCTCCATGTCCATGTTCTTAAAAATGTTTTATGGATGTTTTTATATATATGTAATTATTTTTGAAATATTTTTTTTTACTACCTTTATTTTTATTTACAAATTATTGAAATGAATATTATCAAATGTTTTACATATGACTAACTTTTTACTTTTAACAAAAGTGTGAAAGGAATGTTCTTTTTAACATATAGAGAATGAATTGATTTTCCCACAGTCATGATCGTTACTTTATTTGAATATTCTATTACATGTTTTCATGGTTATTTTAAAAGAAAATATTTTTTTATTATTTTGATAATTTTTAATTTTCAATTTTTCAATAATAAATGGATAGTGTCTCATGGTTTCAAAGACTGGTTTGAATTTTCTTTTGAATATATTTTTCTTCTATTTCATCATAATTTAATGTTTTCTATGCTTCAATGAGGATATCATATAATTTCTCCATCCATTCTATTTATCTGGATTGTTTATGAATAAGTTATACTAAAATCTTTATGAAACCCATTTCATTCCCATATGTTATGTTATGTTGAATTGATGAATGTTTTTATTATTCAGTGAAACGCATATGTTTGGTTTTCATTATGTAAAAATTGGACCCATAATTATATATTAATCTAATTAATTTATTAAAGATTGATATCTCATTATATATTATGGATTTGAATGGGGATTGAAACTATTTTATTAAGGTAATTTTTCTATTATCATAGTCATGGTAGTGATCTTTGACTATAGAAATGATGAAATGGAGAGTGAAATGAATCCACTATGGGAATTTTTCCACTATGATAGTATTTTTTGGGAACCTTGACTAAGAAAATGATTTTCAATGATTATTTATTTTCCAAAAACTTATTTCATGTTCTTATGATAAGTTATCATATCTCATGATTGACTATTGATGATTCCACACTCTTATGACTTATGTATTTTTTTATGACAAGGCCTTATTCCATGACTCTATATTAATGATATCTTTCTACTTAGGTATGAATTTTTTAAATTTTAATAATGTTATTTTACCCTTATATTTATCTTATGCTCACTTATGATCATTGATTGGTATCTCTTATATTTACCCTTACTGAGCATTTGAGATCACCCTTTCATATATTTTCTTTTCCCTAAGTTATAAAGAAAGGTTTCTAGTATGGTATTTCTATGATAGGGGCCATTTGTGGGTGATGTTGAAGTTATTTTAGGAAATAGTTTTATTACGTATTTATTCTTTATAGGCACTAAACCTTTACTCTTATGGGCATGAATTATTATGTAATTTATTAAATTTTAATCTAAAAAGTTGGAATATTTTTGTTTTAAATGATTAGATCACCTCATTTGGTATTAGAGCATGGTTTTGTTATTTTTGGAGATTGGAATTAGAAAAAATTGGTAAAAATCCTAGGTATAGGTTTATGTATAGGGAAAACACCAATTTTTGGGAAAGTGGATATTCTGTGGTTTCATAGAAATAAAATCCTTGTCTAGATGATAACAAGTGGATGTAGGCACTTGAACTGATACACCAATGGGTAATAACCCTAAATAGGTTGGTTGGGTATTATCTCATCTGTCACATATTGCATTAAAAAGAGGCCCAATTTCACCCATGGTTTGACATCCAAGAGTAATATTCTTTATATAATTCACATTCACTTTAAGAAACATTATTATGGGTGAAAGGATAGAAGTTATGAAAACCTAAGATAATCCATTGGAATATGAGATAAACATAAATTGTCATGGGTTCAAGGTATGGTCATAATTTAGAACATCATTGGAATGATTTTCATAATCATATGACTTCATACATTTATTATTGGTATTTGATACTCACACTAACATTTTTTTTCATAAATAATTAAAGATAGAATGATAAATTTGAGCTGGTTAAAGGTATGAAATAATAATGAAATATATTATTTGAAATTAGTCACATGAATTCATTTATATAATGAAAACTCTCTATGATTATTAATTCATATCCTCAAAAATAAGATATTGATTTACATGTTAAAACTCTTATGGGTATGACGGTTGTATCTCTATTATATAACTCCCCTCCGATACATATTTATGGGCACATGATTCTAGAAAAAAATTTTATTCACCCTCATATTGAATTTAGTGTTATTTTTTGTAATGAATTGGCTCTCTTTATATAGATCTCATATCAATTTTTGAGGAACAACAGTCACATTTAATATTCTGAATCAACCTATCATCATCATTTGGGGAAAGGACGAATACAAACATCCAATGGAAATTAATTCAAAGACTATATCTAGAATATTCAATCCTTACACTAAATAATGATGTTGAGTCTTAAATAGAACACATAACTTGTGATACACCTATTTCAAAGACTTTATCTAAAATATCCCAGATTAAGTTTCATGAATTAAAGAATCAACTCCATGATTTTATAGTATATTCAAATTCCCTATGAATTTCTATATAGGGAGATAGGTTTCTTATTAATAAAGATAGTTAAATGATTCTTTAGACTGATTATTGGGAACCTAACTATATCAATATTAAGAACAATTATCATCAACCATATATCAATTATTTTTTTGATCAATTACAAGGAGCTCAATATTTTTCCAAGATTGATCTTCGCTATATATAAAATTAGTTGATGGTCAAAAAGAAGGATACACCCAAGATAGCCTTCCTTATGAGGTATGAACATTATGAAGTTCTAGTGACTCTATTTGGACTTACCAATTCCATTTTTGTCTTCATGTATTTAATGAATATAGTTTATAGATATTACCTTGAATTGTATGTGGTTGTCATTATAGATGATATTCTTATATATTCCAATATCGAGGAAGACCATGAATATTATTTGCGTATGGTGTTGAAGAAATTCAATAAGGAGAGGTTTTATTAAACATTTATAAATTATGAATTTTTTATATATAAAGTTTTATTCTAAGGTAATATAATCACATGTGAGGTTATAATGGTAGATCTTTTAAATAATGAAGTTATTGAGAAGTGGCCTAGATCAACCACAGTGACTGAGATATATAGTTATTTTTAGTTTGATATATATTATCATTATTTTGTTATAAATGACTCATAACTATCAAATATATGCACCAAGTTCGATCAAAAGGGATCTGATTTCCATTTGAAAGTTGAATGTGAGGAAATTTTCAAGGATCGGAAAAGAAGTTTGTTCAGTTCACCTATACTCAAAATATATTGCAGTGGAAAAGGGTTTGTGATCTATAGTGATTTATTAACGTAGGGACTGGGATGTTTCCTGAAATATATTGATTTGCTGAGTTATAATTCCTATTTCCAGTTGAAAAATTTTCTGAAAAATTTCATGACTAAGGATTTCAAGTTTCTAGTGGTAATTTTTTCATTAAAGGTTTGGAGGAATTATCTCTATATTGAAAGTTGTGATATATATTGATCATAAAATCTTAAATTTTATGTTAATTAACAAATAAATTAATATTAATCAAAGTATATGGTTATAGTTGATTAAATATTATGACTTCTGAATATATTACCACCATTGGATGGTGAACAAGGTGGCCAATGCTTTGAGTAAGAATGATTGTGCACGTTTTCTCTTATGAGGATTCAAAGAGATTCAATTATTAGGGATCTTAAGAAGATTTATCTTGAAATCATAAGTAAAAGGGATAGATCCTATATTTCTTAGATAAATTTTCAAACATACATCCATATGAGGATTAAAGTGGGCTATAAGGAATATGTAGAATTAAAGAAGATGATGAGGAATTTTCTTCAATTCAATCATGATTGTGATAGAATAATAAGGTCTAAGAATTAATTATGTGTCTCATAAATAACATATTTCAATAAATACCTATTGTATGAAGCTCATGCTTCATCAATCTTTATTTATTCTTGAAGAATTTTGTTCTATAGATATCTAAATGAATATTTATAATTGAACATGAATTGGGATATCTCTGAGTATGTATCTCATTTCATGGTATACCAAAAGTTTAAGGTTGATATATATAAGTCTAATAAGATTTCATAACCATTAAACATACCAAAATGGAAATGGAAAAATCAATATTGTGGATTTCATCATTGAAATCCCCAAAACATCTAAAGGTCGTGATGTTATTTTGGTAATTTTCGATCACCTTACCAAGTTTAAACATTTCATTTATAACAAATAAAATTTATATTTAAATTATATTTCTGGGATATACAATAATAAAGTGGTATGATTTCTTGGGGTACAAAAATTTATTGTATTTGATTTATAACTAAGGTTTACCTCAAAATTATATAGAACTCATAAAAAATATTTGACTATGGATTTAACTTTAACATTTTATAGCATCCTTTGATATATGGTTAGTCTAATAGGACCATTAAAATTCTATAAGATATATTTAGGGATTTTTATATGTATTTTAAATTTATTTGGGATCAAAAACATCCTCTAGTCAGAATATATTACAATAATAGAATTCACTCAAGCATTTATATAGCTCCTAATTAAACCATCTATTACAAGAAGTGTTAAAATCCAATGTGATCATATTAATTTGTATATAAAAGTATATTTTTATCTGATCTAGAAGTGAAAATAGCATAGATTATTCTATATATTCATAAGGGCATCTTAAAGTTGATTGAAAAGTTATATTGATATTCTTTGGTGAGATCTATAGTTTGAAATAGAGGAAATGGTATTCTTATGAATATATCCATTGATAATGTTATGAGAACTTGACATAATGGTAAGAGGATACCTAGATATATCGATGCCTTTTATATTGCTAATCATATTGGGGAGGAATTTTATCAATTAGTGTTTACATCAAACCTTTATCAAGTTCATGATATATTCTATGTATCACTTTTAAGGAAGTACATACCTAATCCTTCATGTATACTAAACTCAGAGTTTGTACCACAGAATCAGGGTCTTTCTTATGAGAAAAAATGGTGGAGATTTGGGATATAAGAGAGATGGTTTTGTAGAATAATACCACTCACATAATCAATGTCTTAGGAAGAAACCATAAATTTAAGGAAGCTATGTGGGGGTTGAGGGTGTGATGAGGCAGAAGTATCCAAATTTTTTATATCAAGGTAGCAAAATTTTGAGTGAAAAATTATTATAATGGGGTAAAATTTAACACCCTAAAATTTTATGATTTATTTCTCTGTAAATAAATCTGACCTGTTTGATATCGTTTTTTACATATAACATCGCTTTTAAACCAACTATGATACACTATTATTAAAAGTTAATATCATCACATAGATGTAGGATTTTTAGGTATGAGTAGAAAAAAATAAATGATGAACAATATGTAAAATAATCCTAAATTAAAAGGTATTGATTAATTCCTTGTAAATAATTACTCAGGTTTAAATATTAAAAATAAAATCATTCTATGTTAAAATGTCAATTTTTATAAGTGTTTTTATATTCAATATAATATGTATACTGATCACTAATAAACTATTATTTTGATTAAATATATTTTAATTTATTTTAATTAAATTATCAATCTTTCATACATTTATTATCAATCAGTTATATGTCAAGATAAAATCATTTGAAGGTAAAAAAAATATTTTTTTACAAAAATAATATTCATGTGCATATGTGATTTCATCTATGTAAATTAAACTAATAACTATTTATGGTTGGTTTTAATTTAATTTATAGATAATTTATTCAATTAAATAAATTAACATTTCTATTATGGTGTTTAATAAACATATAATGAAAAGAAAATTTTCTTTATGATTGAAACATGAATTTTTCCTAAAAAAATTGTTTCATCTCATTTTTCACATTTAATATAGAATTAATTTCATCAAAATTTAGTAATTTAATCTGTTAAAATAGATTAAATATTTTTAATAATAAAAATTAATTTTATTTTATAAGTTTAACTTAATTCTTGGTAATAATTTATAGTAACCATGATTAACATTTATCACTACGATAAGGGTTAAAAAGAGTTAACAAGGGGGTTAAGTAATTTGATAAGGTTTATATTATCCCAAGAAACTTGATTTAAATGGATTAATTGAGGATATTTTTACTTTACCCTTTTTATTTTATAATATTTGTTATTTTTTCTACTTTACTTGAGTAATACATATATTATCTAATAAAATTTCTAGTATTTATAATTTTTCCACCCACCTCACTTGTAAAAGGGAACCACCACTTCTCACTTATCCAAACCACTTTATCTCTTTATATTTAACAATATGTACCAAATTACAATCCAAAAATCCCTATACATGGCCTTGGGGGTTTTTTGTTCCCAAAACACCAATCGAATAAGCCTTAAGTTACCTTTTAATGGAAGATACTCAAAAAAGAGTTATATGTTCTCACTGACATTTTTCAATTTTCTTTCTTCTTAAACCACATAAAAATTTTATATAACCATTTTAACTAGATATAATAATTATCCTTACAATACTAATACTTTTTAATATTAATATTATATTCATTTTCCATCTCCCTCTCATTTGTTAGAAAATTATATCATTGCTCATGCGTATATGTGGACTACTATCTCTATGAATAGATAGATAGTCATAAGTGTAGAAGTAATTAATTTATATGATATTAATGAAACTAATATGATTCTATTATGGGGAAGTTTAATTTAACATTCTTTTTTCCATCATCAAAAAGTGAAAACATCACACATGTGTATGTACAAACTACCGTCTCCATGAAGTGGTGTAAGTCATTTTTCATCACCACCTTTTCTGGTGGGTTATAAAAGTGTATATAATGAATAAATATGATAATTGTTAAATTTTATATACTATTTATTTGATAAAACTATGATCAATGTTAAAATTATAGAACCATGAAACCAATACATGCATAGAAAATTGACCAGTTTTCACCTAAATGTTCATTTTAATGAAGAATTATTAATAAAATGGTAATTGGACATTATAAATGAATTATATATAGTAATTTATATATTTTAATTGTTATTATATATATTTCTAATAAATATATATTTATTATACATGAGGTTTGAGTATTTAAAAATCTATATGGGGCTTTAGGTAAGCGTTTGTGTTATAATCTCATTTCTTTTGTTGATTGTCTATGTCAAATTTCAATTGAAGGAAATTATTTGATATTATTCTTAAAACCACATATATTTTATTTTACTCAATTAATTTCTGTAATTTTCAATAATTTGTACCATTTTTCTCTCTTTGGTACCTAAAATGATCAAGAAAATACTTTTAAGAAATTGTAACCACATTTCCAATTTCTTGGTCCGGAATATTTCTCTTTCATATCCATGTTCTTTAAAAAAATTATGGTAGTATTTATTTACACATAAATTCTTCAGAAATATTATTTTTAATACCATTTAATTCATTTACAAATGTTTAAAAGTAATCTTTTCAAATGTTTTTTATATGGATCACTTTTTACTTTTTATAAAATTGTGAAAAGAATGTTCTCTTTTAACAAATATGATAGGAAAGTCGTATCCCACCATCATTACCATTATTTTCCTTGATGATTGGTTTTAAATTTTCCATGGTTATTTATAATGGAAATATTTTTATCAATACTCTAGTAATATTTAGTTTTTATATAAAATTAACTAAAATAATTTTTTCTTATTTTTTCAAAGAAAGTTTTGAATGATCTTTTAATGGTATTTTCTATCTATATAAAAATCCTTTAATGTTTCTTACACCTCACTGGGGAAATTATATAATGATAAAATCTATGATATTTTCTAGGATTGATTATGATTGTGTGATAGTGAAATATATATGAAACTTTTTTCTTTTCCATGTGTTATACTATGATGTAATGATAAATGTTTTTATGAACATATTGTAGAGACCCGAAGCTTGACGTACATGGACATTACATTACTTTTGCGGAATACTTAATACATAACAAAAACAGACACACAAGGACCGTAATAGTTTAGTGTCTTTGGAAACATCGAACGAAATCTTCTAATCCTGGTGAAAGATCTTCAACATCTCCCATAAAGATCTTCCATTTTTTATTACCTAAAACCTTTCTTTATATCCTGGGGAAAAGAAAACATAAAAAGGGTGAGCTCAAATTCTCAGTAAGGGTAAGCATGGATAAAATAAAACATACCATATACATTTGAACTTAAAAACATGAACATAATGTTTAAACATCAAAATCTTGAGAAATGACATAAAACATGGAAGTACGTAAGGCATAGATCATAAAGAAACATTAAGAATGATAAAATTTAATGGGAATAAAACATGTAATTGTTGCAACCATTCAGCACATGTCATGATTTTTATAGTAGCCAAGGCATTGTTGCCAAGACCATCTTAGTGGACAAAGTCCCTTTCTGAATCGAGTTCACTCCTCGTTTCAGTCCTGTAACACTGAACCGGATTAACTTACCATTCCATCCATGTCTATCTAATGAGATATAAATCTTTACCCAATGCATTGGAGGGAGATATAGTTCCCACCCATCTCATAATGAAATCATTCTTACTTGTGCCACAAAATAAACTTAAAACATTCATCATAACCCAAAGAATAAAATGGGTTTCATAAACATCATCTCATCATCTCATAATCCATATAAAACAAATGGACATTTCATCATAAGAAAATTGAAACCATGTAAATCATAGAGAAATTAAACTTGAAACATACACATGTGAAATAATGTCATCTTAGATGAAAATGGTTTTGATAAAACACTTTAAATGAATTCTTGAGGAAAATATCCTTTTTTCTTCAAAATCATTTTCTTTTCACAAAATGTCATTCAATTTTAGAAGAAAAGGTTTTTGTTGAAAATAGTCATGAAATCTTTTTAAGTAAGCTTCATGAAAATAAGGCTTTATAAAACCATAAAAATCCTTTCATGCCGTATACGTTAAAAAAACATTCTTATCGTACTTTTGTCGGAAAAGTCAAAAAAAGTACCTCGTAACGTAAACAAAAGAAAGATTCCTTATATACCATGTAGTAAAAGTCAAAATTGGGTAAAAAGGACTTTAAACATACATGAAACCATTTTTAGGAAACATGGACATGGATGATAACAATAACCCCAGAAAATAATTACGAATAAGCAATCTCGGATAAAAATGAGATTTGCAAAATTATCCCTAACCTTATGTCCGATATGCTTCGTATGTATCCAAAACTCCTGTATAATAATTTAAATAATGTCATCTACTTATTACAGAATCATATTCATTGTTATGATATCATATATGGTTCACTTATGACTTTATATTACCCTTTCTTTTGTAAATTCCATGTTAAAGAGTGTTTTGGGTAAAATCGTTTCATTTGTCGTCCGTGTTTTGACTTGTAATTATTCATATGATTACTTAGATCACGATTACATAATTCCAGAATATAAAACATTATTTATATATAATATATATTCAGAATATACATATATATAATAGATCGATAAATGGAAAGAAATACACCGTTCATGGAGACGGTAGGTCGTACGTACTCATGAATGCTATTTTCGTTTCCTTATTGAGTTGAATGGAATTTAGTAGATGAAATACATATATAAATAAATCCATTAGCTTTATAATGTCATATATTTCATTATTATTTCTTATATATACTTTATAATCATTTTTAAAAGGTTAACATGGAGAATGAATCTCATCGCGTTGTGGAGACGGTAGTCCGTACGTACGCACGAGTGATGATATCGTTTCCATAATTATTGAATTGAATTGGAGTGGATGATACAATATATCAGAATCAGTATGATGTTATAATAACTATTTATAGTTATTCTTTACACCATTATACCCATCCATGTAAGGTGTTGGTGGAAAAACAGATTACACCACTGCGTGGAGACGGTATTGCGTACCTACACACGCGCGGTGATTTTGTTTTCCGTAGGATGGATAGAAGGTGAAATGGGGTTGTTTCATATTTATAATAACAAATAAATATATTAGTGATACTGATGTTATTACTTTATAATGAAACAACTAAAGTAGAAGAAGTTGAAGAAGAAAGAAGCTTGAAATAATCAGGAGAAGAAATTACCTCTTCTTTGATACGCATCTTTGAAACCTCCTCTTAGGGCACTAAGATTGGTCTTTAAAGTAGACCAGAACCTCTAGGATGTTTCTAGGGAAGTGGAGAAGATAATTTTTCAGGGGTTTGCCGAGCTTTAAGGCTCAAATTGGTGTGAGGAGGAGAGGGAGGGGGTGTCCTTTTATAAGGGAGGAGAGGGGCACCTTTGGAATAACTAAAAATATTATTTTATTATAAAGCCAAATTCGGTTTTAAATAGCTCAAAATTGATTTATTTAGAATCTAAGGTGGGGATGGGTCGAAATCATCTAATCCAATAGAATTTAGACAAGTTTAGGTTCCTATTTTAACCTTATCATTTATATTTAACTTTAAGTTAGATAATTTTACTTTTATCGTGTCTTCTTGTTTTCTTACACTATAAGGTTAATAAACTCACTATATCAAGACAAACGAACCCCAAGTTGTTTATTATTAATATATATAACCTTATCTAAGTAATTTGGAATAACCTTAAATTTTTAGGAATAAAATACCAATTAATAATATAATATTTGTTTTAAAAACTATTTTATGTCAATTTTGACACTATTTAGTAATTGATTTTTGTGAAACTCATAACAGACTTATTAGTTAGAAAAAAGTTAATTAAATAAATAATAACATGTCATATTAACATATAAAATTATTTTAATTCATAAAAAGTCTTAAATTACATTTATTTGGGTATTTATAACATCAATTATGTCAATATTTCATTAATAAGACAATTACTGCATCATCTTTGTGTCATAATAAATGATAATTATTTAATCCCTATAAAATCTAAATAAATTCCTATGATGTAGATAATTATATTAGAGTTCTGGAGACTATTAATTTTCGAAATTTCATGAAGTTTATCACTAAATTAAATATATTATACTTATAAGATTTAAGAAAGTGACATGTTGTCACATTCGTTGGTTTTAATAATAATTAAATTATTTTCATGGAAAAAAGTCCATTAAATGAATCTAATATGACCCTTAGGTGATATGGGTCGACTTTTAGTCATCCAATAGGATTTTGACATGTTCTAGGGTAATTTTATAATATTATATTTACCCTTAATTACCTGATTTACCTTTAATTATGGTAAATAAAATTTACCGTAGTTACTATTCATAATGCCAAAAAATAAAAAGTAGCTTATTAACATAATTTGGACCCACTGATTACAAATATGGAATCCATTTTTTTAAATTCAATACACAAAAGTTGCAGAAATTAAATTAAAATTAATCCTGTTGTCGAAAGAAAACGGGTTTTTCTTTAAAACATTGCAAAAGATTGAATTGATTTAACCTACGAATTCAAGGTAAAATCAATTCTAATGACATACATTATATTAAATGGTTAAAATATATTCTATTTATACTTTAAAACCATTCAATATTATAATTTAACCACATAATATATTACGATGAAAAAAGTTGTTTTTAATTAAAATATAGCGTGTTTTTACTATTCATTAAAATATAAAAGTTATCCGAATAAAATGAAAAATTTATCCAAAGTAAATTTTTATTTCTTGTTTCCAAAGAATAATTTTATTTTGTCAAATGTAACTTATAAAAATTTCAAAAACTAGATTTAAAATGGGTGTGCCATCAAAAGGCGGCAAAACTGTATTTTTTGAAAAATACTTATTTTACCCAAAAAAATTATTTTGTTCTTATACCATGTTCTATAAAATGTGTAAGATGAATAATAATGTTATAAAATTCAAAATTTAGTTAATACTATTCATAACGGATAGTTCATAACAATATTATAATAATATATTGTTGTTTAGTAAAACCCGGTATTGCGTACAACACACGCTATCAAGGAAGGTCGCGATTGCGTGTAATGCAAGCCAAGTCAGGGTTGCGTGTAGATCATGACTCCTTTGTTGTTGCGTATAACATAATCCAACCATATTTTATTTATACATTGAATATATATATATATACACTCAATGTTTCATAGAATAACTTCTATCAAACGAACTTGAAATTGTGTGTAACATGAGCCAAGAATAGTGTTGCATATACTGCAAGCTAATACGGTGTTGCGTATAGCGCAAGATAATCTTGGTGTATTGTACAACAGAAGATATGAATGAAATTACAAATAATGTTTCTTATAAAATCTCGGGTTGTTACACATATGGTACAGATATGTATGGTATTCATTATGTGATGAGATGGCCTATAATTATATATCAATCTTATTAATTGGGAAAATATTGATATATAAATAGATAATATGGATGGGAATGGATAGTGAACATGGCTTAGTAATGCATTATGTCTACTATAATAGTCTTAGAAATGATTCTTGACTAGGGAAATTATGAAATGAGGAGTAAACCCAGTCCACTATATCACTTTGTCCACTATGATAGTCATGGCTATCAAACTTCACTAAGTAAATGATTTTATATTATTATTTGTATTCTACCAACCTATTTCATTGGATTATGATATGTTCGTATGGCTCATGATTGATTATTGATAATTACACACTCTTATGAATTAGGACTCTTTATGACAAGGCCTTAGTTCATGACTCATAATTAATGATATTTGACTTATTGGGTATGAATTTTGTAATTTATGGTCATGTTCTTAGAACCTTATGATTATCTTATTCTCACTCATTATAATTGACTTATATCTACTATATTCACCCTTAATGAGAATTTGAACTCACCCATTCTTATATTTCATTTTCCCAAAGTTATGAGGAAAGGTTTTAGGTAGGGTATATTTAATAAAGGTGATATGTTAAAATAATCCTATGGGATTAGTTGAATATATTTAATGAAATATGTTTACTATAAATATAGTTCTAAAAAAAACTAATCCTTTTCTATTATGGGGAATCTATTATCAATAAATGTAATAAATATTCACCTAAAATTATATAATATTTATATGTGAAATGATTGGGTCACCTCAAAAATAGAAACTAGATTTATAAATTATAAAACAATTACTTTATAATTTGTAAAATGAAATAATAACTAACATCCATCATATTTTTCTTAAATATATAGTTGTTATCTCGATAACAAACCCCAAATTTTTAGGTATAATTCACAAATAATTTATAAACATATTTTAATTAGTTATAGTTGTTTTTTAATGTGATTAGTAGTAGTTTTTGATTGATATAATTTCAATGTGTGGTAGTTGGATCCCTAATACTTATTTAAAGAATCAAATCCCATATGGTACTTAGTGTAGGGAACCAGAAACCTAATTCCCTGCCTAGGGGCCTTAAAGCCCTTAGAACCACACTAGACAACTAATTGGTTTAGACAATGTAGAAGATATCCCATGGTACCTAATACAATAATATCGGGTACCTAGGGGATCATCCTAGGTGTTTTTAGGTAATATTTCATAATTTAATCCTGAAAAACCTCTAAACCCTTCCTACAGCCTCCCTCAACCCTAAAAAATATACCTCTATTTTTTGATATGTATTGGAATACTCACAATATTTAAAGACCATTTCTTCAGTATTTAAGGCTCAAAAATTACATTCATCCTCTTTAGGTAATACTTACACAATCTAAGAGTTTTTTTCGTGAGTCCATTATTTATTACTCCTTGGTCATAAATCATTATATTCAAGGGTTTTTAGTCAGGTTCGTAAGTTACTAGGGATCGAATTTGAATTGGGTGATGTCTCTTGGAAATATAGTTCTCTGAGGATTGAGGTAGGGATCCCTAACCCTGTTATAGGGTTTTATGGAATGGAACGGGATTATATAAATGTTTGTGTGTTCATCCTCTTATTATTCTATTACTTAAGGCTTCATAGAGACCGAGTGATATCAAAATAATGAAATTGACCCCAAAGATGGTTGACATGATTATATTTGGTGTAGTTCTCCCCTGTAGTAGTGTCGATGTGGTATTTATATATGTTCATCCACCTTGGTTATCAAGTTATAATGTTAGTTTACTTTTATCAATTGTGGTATTGGATGGTATGTAAATTTTCTTAGGTGTGTGTAATATGATATCCTTTAGGAAATAATGGGTTGAGGTTGGGATGTGGATAATATAATGTGTAGATATGTCCAGGTTAAATGATTTTTGAATGGGATATCTTCTTGTGTAATCATTTTTGTGATGAGGTCCCAGTTAATGTGATTGACCATGGTGGTTTGGGTTTTGGTTTTTGTGACTCTCCAACCAGTTGTATACTGAGATGACATAGATATTAACCATAAAACTATGTCTCTATAAATTGGGTGAGTTTACCTCATGTAATAGGTCAGTTAGTTTACTAAATCTTCATTTCAAATTTATATATGCACAATATACAAGTTATCCGTGAGACCTTACCTTTATTTGGGTGTTAATTTAGCTTTCATGTGATTTTGGCTATGTTATTCCCACCTTAGACAACTAGTTATGTTGACTATTATACACAACACATAGCCATGAAACCATATCCTATTTGAAAATAGGGTCTAGATCATGAGGTGGGATGGAAATTCCACACAATCTTAAAAAAAATCCTATGATGATAGTGATAATTTCTTGGTATAAGATAGTCCTCCTCTTCTTAAAGTAAATGTAATACATATGACTAGGGGTTACAGTGGCCTGGTTAACATATAGTGATGTAATACATGTAAATTATTTATTTCTTATTTACTTGTTTTATGTGTATTCACTAATATATATATATATATATATATATATTATTATATTGTTTTAGATCTGATGATGATGTGTTGGTGGTGTCCTTTAAAGTTATATACCCACACATTTCAAGGGCACAATAGTGAAAAAGAAGTCTCTGTTAATTGGTTTCTAGGAAAGGTGTAAACCCTTATATTGATATTTTGGGTAGAAAGAGTTGCCTCGGGATGTAGGTCATACCAATATATATTCAGGGATTATTTTTCAATGTCAACCCCACACACTTTTTTCTGTATATCACATGGGTATATCTACCACCTTTGGGGTTCATCTTTCACTGCTAACTTATGAAAATCATGGGTACATTTTTTTTATTATATGTGATATGATTTATTAATTTTTCATACTTCTATGATTCTATACGATGATTTTATTAATAATTACTAATTTTAATTTTATAAATGTCTATATTTCTCAATACTAAGGGTATAGGCTCTCTGATGTATGTTCCAAAATAGATTCACTAGTCAATAAACTTCTATGTATGGGAAGGAATTTATGAGGTCCTTTGGTGATCCTATTCAAACCTAGTGAATCGAGATGAGGCATTAAAAATGTTATGAATGCCCATATTTTCTTTTTTTTTTATTTGGGGAAACTTAGATTGGAGATAATTTGGTTGAGACTCATATGTAAAATTATTCTTGTTTCAGGCCATCCTATGTAAAGTAAAAAAGTTGAGTTGTCGGGTGCTGGAACCTAAAAATTGTGCACCATGAAATTTATTGATATGACCAAAATATAAGCCTCTATTAGATGACATGAGTTGAATTGAAGGAGTTTCACACTAAATAATGAGGACACTAATGGGATATTTATGCACCACATGATTTCTCATATATCAAAGGATATATTTTATTAAAAAATATTACCTTGTTCAGTGATGTGGTAGTAAGAACCTTCAACTATGATGAGGCTATGTATTTAATCTGTTGTTAATGAAAAAGGTAGTTGATACCATAAATAAAACATTTCAATGTCTTCTAGATAATTATTGGCCTTGGGAATCACTTTTATTCACTTTATTTATTAATGTTTCTTATGGATAGTTTTTATTATCTATTCATTATTTTTAATTAAAAGTAAATGTATTATTCACCATAATATATTGATCCCCTATTTGACTCATAAAATGATAGAATTTTATATCCAATTAGTGAAATAATTCAATATGGAATGAGTGTTCATCGAAGTGTGACTATTTTTAATAGGTTCCTCTGACAAAGAATTTTAGAGTATTAGTTTAATGTAAGATTTAATAATCAAGGAAATCTAATAAACACTTAAAAATAAATATTTATTAGTCACAATGGTATTTTTAATCACATGAAAGTGAATACTGATATTTATACTAGGTACAATGTTTACAATAACATGAAAAATATCATTTGGGATGATGTAATGGTATGAAATATTTAGTGGTATGTAATTGTTCTTATAAAAATATATAAAATTTAATTACTATGATTTTTTTTAAAATATTTATAATTGAATAACATCAAAAAAAATTGTTTAAGTTAGTTGGGAATATAGGTCATTCACAGAAATCCATATAAAAAATAATTTCAAAATCGTTGGTTAAAATTTCATTCAATATCAATCAATGTTATAGTAGAGCATTATGTATTAACATTCATGAAAATATTTACTAGAAAACACAAGGAATATAAATTCATAGTATCTTAACATAATATAAAATAAATTTATTTTTATTTTTATGAATCATGTATTTTATTTGATAGGAAAAAGTTTTTATTTTTAGTAACAAATTAGTAATTAAAATTAATAACATATATGAAATTAATATTATCCTTATCAAAAATCTAATTAGGGATATGAATTACTTGAAAAATAGTTGGCATGTTTACTTATAAAATAATGAAAAATAAAAAAAAAATCATTACATACAAAAAACGTTATTATCCTATAAAAAAGATCAATAGTTAAGAAACCACCAAATATAAAATTTTCGGCAACCTCTTATAAGATATGAAATACCTGGAATACCGCTCATTTGGTGATTTTTTAAATTTATCAATCTATTCTAGAATCCATTGGGGATTTATTAGTGTCACCAATCATCCTATATACAATAATATTTTTTATAAAGATATAAACATTAATATGGTTTTAGTACCTAAAGTCACATATTTAATAATATTATAGAGATTAGAGTCTAATTGAACTTATAATTCAAAATTAAAACCTTATTTTAGAAAAAAAATATATTTATATAGATAAATCTTTAAAATTTATTCCATCTTAAGTAAGGTATACTTTGTTATATTTTAATATTTGGTTTCATACTTCTCCAAAAATTGTTATGCCAGCAACTTAGAAATGAATAATTTATTTTTTATTATATTGATTCCTTATTTTAACAAGGATTTTATAATCCTTTGGTTGGAATATAATATAAATAACCTTCCCAATAAATATATCAACCATTTTTTGTATTTTTGGCACTACTTCTATAATCTATTTCTCATTAGGGGACTTAGATAAGTTCCATTCTTAAAAATATTTTCTAAAATATGAAATGGGTTTTTAATATTTTATAATAACCACTCCCACACCTCATCATAAAGTGTCAAATTCTAATTCAAACACCTAGGAAAATTTTGTCAAAGAACGAACTGGTTTTAAGTAATTACATTATTTAGTTATACAGAGGTTTCTTGAGACTCCATGGAATTTTTAAAAACATTATTTTGAGGTAAATAATTTATATGTTTTGAATTCATACCATACCCCTACATAAATTTCTTATAGTTTCTTAAGAGTATAAAAAATCATAGAAATCCCTTGACAGTAATTGGTCTTTCCCATTCTAGAACCACTAGGATTTTGGTAGGATTCATAGAAACCCCTATATTTAAAAGTATGTTTCCATGATATTCCATATTCCATTGAAAAAATGGAATTTCCTTTTATTAACATATAACTAGTTATATTGTATCACATATAGAATAGCTTCTAAATGTTTCAAAATCAACATCTAATCTTAGATGTAAACCAAAAATTTCATAAAATGTATTAAGATACTTTTATGAAGTAGGGGATAGAATATCTCATTCATGGTAGATATAAAATTTGAGGGAGTAATCATGAGGTTGAATAGAACCACCAAATACTCGTAAAATCTATTTTATGTGTGTGATGAATTATTATATAAATCCTTATCCCATATTTGAATGTGATAGGAGCCTAACTAAAGATCCATATTAGTGAAATATGTATCATCATATAGTTGATCCAACAATTCTTTAACAACCATAATAAGAATCAAATATAGAATGGTTACAATTTGGAGTGCTCAATAATCATTCCACATATTCCAAGTTCTGTATTTCTTTATTAATAATAACACTATAATATAGTATATACTTTAAATATTTCTAAATGGTCCCATCTAAAACATTTCCCGCACATACCTTTCAATCACATTTTTTTCAAATGAGGGTACATGTAAGGTCTCACAATCATTGTTCATTACCCTAAAATAATTAATTTTTTGTCACTTTATTTTCTATAGGGTATTCCCTTGAACTCGTTGAACGCTATTTTTAGTTTCACTATCTTCCATTTAGTTTATGTTGTTATTGAACATCTAATAAAGTTCCCATTCTATTTTTCTTTCATCTCAGTGTCAAATGGTATTTATCTTCTCCACTTATCTAGCAAGTCAAAATATACAAATAAGAGACCATATGACTTGGTAAATCTATTCCATTAAGGGGTTACTTTTTTCTACCAACTAAAAACATCATATGAAAGGTATTCCAATTTGTTATAACCTCCCCAAGTGTTGTAAACCATACAATCCCTAAAGGATCGTGGGATTTTGGGAAGTATGAAATACAAGTATTTTTAGTTTTTTTTAACCAAATTCAAGCTGAAGAATCAAATCAAATATAACCATGCTCGGATTCTCCCATTGATATCATGAAATTCTATTCAGTTATGATGAAAAAAAACTATAAATAGTACATTTTTCATCAGGAAAGATTGATATGATCTACTCTTCATCATCATTTCATATATTAATAGAAAAAAAAGAATAATCCACTATATCTCTCACACATACACCGCATCTCTTAGAATACTGTTCATTGATACCTCGTTGCTAGTAATGAAAATTGAATTTCATTTCTAGGTCCATTAAATCTAATGAAGAACGGGTGATTGATTCTAGAGAAGATAATGATCAAAACTTTTTATTACTTTAGTATCTCTCTCAAATTCTTGATATAGATATTTGGAGGATATATAAATCTAGAAAACCACTCCCTTGATAATTTTTTTTGTCTTAAAATGGTTTATATACCAAGGGTTAACTATTTAAAAATTTCATTTTCACTCCTTAAAAAAGGTAATCCAAAAAATCAACATGTGACACCACTAATAACTTAATTAATGTATTTAAGTTTCAAAAATATTTCATCACCCACTTTTGAAACTATCATGTTTCATGTGAAGAAACATGATACATTAATTCATCATTTTCCTTCCATAGTTATTTAAAAAAACTAGAGTGCCAATTTTTTTAGAAAAAATAATATTTTATTACATTCACTTTTATAATAACATTACTGGTCAATACAATGGAAATTGAATTCAATTATTATTATTCTAAACTCAATAAATATAACTTAATTTTTGTACTTATGATCATTCACACATTGATATTCATCGGCCCCAACATGTGGGGCTTCATTCATCGTAAAATATTATTCTTGTGAATAGGAGGAACTTTGGGAAACACATTATGTGTGTCCCACTATTCCCTTATCTAAATAGTATTTACTCGCACACATAAACCAAAAGAATTCTAGAAATGCATCATGGCCCCAAAGGAGATAAGGATAAGTCATAGCAATGACTACCTCCTATGAACACGCTCTGTGTAATATAATCTATTGATCTTGTGATATCTTATAATGAATAATGCACACATTTTTACCCATTAATTATTTATTTTTCTATTCCATGTCTTTAATCTATAGAATTTCCACTTATTCTCTAGCCATGATTTAAAAAATTTACTACCATCCGGGTCAACCAGATCTAAGATATCGCTTTCTCATGAAAGTAAAAAATCATATCTTAACCATTTAATCAATTGCATGCCACCAATGACACATGAAATGTAATCTATGTTGTCACAACATAAATATCATTATTTTTGTATCTCATAAATGTACACAATCAAATGTAATGCATTGATAATGATGTCAAATCGTCAGACCAATACAAATCCTTGTAAATTAGAACAACCAATGAAACCTGAAACATGTAGTGTTCTAATTGGAGGGTAAGTCCTCAAGATATCATTTACTTAAGATCACCAACTATGAACTTAATTAGAATATTTATAAATGATTATGATACCCAATCACCTAAAAGATAGACATCATGTTTTCCCATCAATATGATGTATATAGACTATAAGAAATGTGATTTATTATTATGTTTAGGATACCTCCAAATTCATACAATATTTTAGAACTAGTATAAACTTTTGGTGTGAAAAAAATATAAAAGTATATTACAATGTAAATAGTTTATGTAGATGTGTTAACAATGTTATAAAAACAAAATATTATGCACAACTCTTTTTATACATGATATAATATTTGAAAGTACAGCCTTTTCTAGGCCTAGGGATCCAACATTCACTACATCCCACCTACTCTAGATTCAACTAGATAAAAAACAACTAGTTATCTAGCACATGATAATATCATGATTCTGCTAAGTTATATATTTATTCATCAGTTCAACCACATTTTTTTACTTGGATACTATGTTATATATGACTTCACCCACTTGAGTAAAACTCCTCAAAAGATGATGATGTTGAGTATATTTCCTTTTTTCCTCTATCATAATCTTGACTTAATATCTAGTACCATTATCATAATTTTATAAAAATTTACATTATGATAATACATTACTATTTGGGTATGATAATAATAATGATAAAAACTCTTTATGTATTTTATACTACTTCTTTGTCTACATCAGAAACCGCAACATACTCAGTATGTGTAGGTATGGCTACCACTGGTTTAAATGAGTTATGATTGATCATTTATATATATTAACTATTATATTAGATCAATTTATATAAAGTAATACTAATTTTTTTCATTTAAAAATAATTTTTCTTCCTCACAAAGTAAAAGGTACATATCGTTTTTACTTTCTCTAGTACAATTGGTTAAATTTAACTATTTATGTTTCTTCTCACCAGTATTTATTTGATATCTTCCTAAAATAATTTTTTTCAAATATTATATACAATACATAGCATAGAATACATGATATATTAATTAAAGAAACATATGAATATCTAATCATAACTAAAATATACTCATATTTATTATACATGTCTTCTTGGAGTGATATATTACAATTGCCAATAACAATAATTCTCTCTTGAAATAATATAATATTTATTTTTTAATGCCTCATAAATATATATATATATATATATAATTTCAATTTGTTTAAAAAATTCTTATATCTACCTCAATATACAAATTTTTCTAGAATTTATGTTATTAATTTAATTAAAATTGTGTAAATATTCTTTCACACTTGTCTTAAATGAATTTAAGACTTAAAAAATATTTTCTCTATTTCATCAACACTTTTAAAAAAAACTATGGTGAACCCACTAACCTATTAAAGACACTTAAAAAATATTTGTTCCAAATAAATATTCTTTGATCCTGATTCATTCATTAATCAATAAATTGATATATAATAATTTCATCCCTTATTGGTATTATATGATTCCACCAACCATTTTTGGTTGTGTCCTACATACACCTTCTAAGAAAGGTGTTCTTGACATTTAATTTCTAATATTATGATCGTAGAAAGCTTCTATGACAATTAAAATTCAATTAGATTTAAGTATGATAATTTTTTATAACCAATAAAGACCTTTGGTACCATAATTTTGCCACCCTATTTATATTTTCTCTTGAATACCCACCAATGGATTCACATTAGTTGGAGAAACACCAAAAATTAAAATTTTCTTTAGGTACATGGAATCCACTTTTTATCATTCATATGAACTTCTCAATTATATCATACCTATATTTTTTGATTTCTTTTAGAAAAAAGGTTAATTATTCTTATTTAATAATATTTCACCTTTAATTGTTGATCATAAAACCATTTAAATGGTTTTGACATTACTATGTAGTATGTGTTTCTGGAACATTTTCTTACCATAAGAATTTTTTTAACTTGTTCATATGCCTAGTTATTTATACATCATTATCCTTGACTAAATCCAACAAAAAAATCTTGAATGGTCTCTAATAGATATTTTAACCATTTTATATAAAAATAAAATTTCACATAATGATATTTTTTCTATATTAGAGATTTATATAATATCCTTAGAAATATTATGGGTTATTATTTGACATTCACTTTGTTTTTTTTTTATTTAAATTTTATTTACTAACATATTCTTAATTAAATATTTACACTTACACATAAATTTTGTGATATATGGTGAAACTATGGTGATTTAAAATGATCTAGAGAATTTTTTGTATGCACTTCCTCTCTTTCAAATTCTTCTAACCATTAGACCAGCTTCAATCACCTTCTTGTAGGTCTTTCTCCCCTATCATTAGTAGTAAAGTCACTCCCTCTAATGACTCAATGTTTTATTAATGGAATTACCTTATTATAATTGTGTCTTATATTATAATCACATAATATTACTTATAGAACACAATAGAAAACTTATAAATAAATAATGATTGAAATAAAAGGTATATCTTGAAGTTAAGGAACATATACCTATGAAATAGTTACTTGACCCTTAGAATAGTAATGTGACCCTAATATGTAATAGTAACCTCACCAATAAAATCATAAATAAAATTAACCATATTATATGTGACACTATGATATAATTATATAATTTTATAAGAAAATAAATTTTAAAAAAATTATTAATAAAGTGTTGTTATTTTTGTAAGTCTTGTACATTTAATTAAAAAAATTTGATTAATTTAATAAATAAATATAAAATTTATTTTCATAAAATTAATTCATAAATTATTATATCTATGTATTATGATCATAAGATAATTTTATTGAGAACTTAATTAATTTTTACAAATTTTTAGAAAAGTAGTTTTAATTTTAAAATTTGTATTTCTAAAGTAAATTATGATTTAAATTAAATTTTAAATTTCTCATATTTATGAAAATATTTTTGAAAAATTGAGTTAATTTTTGGATTCTATGCATCAAAAAATGCTTTGGGTGAATTTTTTTTATTTTTCAGAAAGATTTATTTTTTTGTGAATGGTAAAATACAGTAATTTACCGTATATTTACATTATAAGTTGAATGCACTATTCCAAGAATCATGTATGATTTAATCACCCTTGGTTTGAATTAATATGATATAGTTTCCATTTTTGTCTCAAGGATCAACATTATTGCTTTTATTGAGAAAAATAATAAACTAAAATATTAAATATTGAGAAAACTCGCATCCCCTCCACTATAAAAACCACCCTCACCCCTATTCTCGTCACTAATCTTAAGCCTTGTGCCTTGTCTAAATTCTGCTAAAACATCCTCCCAACATCCTCCCCACTTTCATCATCCCTTTTTCTCTTCAAAAGACTAAATACCCTCCGCTAAAGAGTCTCTCAAGGAAGATAAATTCAAGAGTTAAGTTCCTCTTTTCATTTATGTTATTTTCTTTCAAGTTCCTTTCTTTATTTATCTTTCCTCACCTCATTTCATCCAAATACTATGATTAATCAACTAACACACATGTACTGTAATTTTTTTATGATAGTTTAATAATTCTTCATCATCTCTCCTTTCCACTCCTTTTATACTATAAATGAAAACACCATATGAGATGTGTTAATTTATCACATTCAAGGATGATGAGTTTTCAACTTCTATTACCGTCTTCAATTTGGGTCATGAAACCATTTTTATGGTTGAACCAGGAAATAATATATATATATATTATGTCTTATGTAAGTTTCTTTAATATTTTTTTGTACACATGATATTAATTTATAAAGTAAAATGAGTTTGTTGTGATCAAAAACAGCCAATTAACCAAAATAGTTATCATTAAAGTTTTATATAATGATTCATCTTCACTCCAATTAAGATAATAAATTTTATAACCATGTAATCATCTATATGATAACTAATAACATATAACTCTAATTATATAAAACCGTTATCATAATACATGTTTAGCGTTACATGTATATAAGTAAACCAATCATGAAAACCAAGGAAACAAACGCTCCCAAACAATAAAATTGAACCTCTTAACCCATCAAAATGGTCATGAATGAACCTAATAAAGTTATAATAAATCAATTACATGTATAATAGGTTTTTAAATTATTAATTAATGAATTTAATTTTGTTATCCAGGACATTAAGATCAAGGGAAGAACACCTTCGTACTTAAGGTAAGTTATTCTACCCAAACCTCCATTATTCCTTTGGGTTGCTCTATCTTTCTTTTTACCCAAATGAAGTTATCCATTATTTTTACGTATATATATTAAATGTTTTTTATATGAACCAAAATCATATATCAAGATCCATTCATCATTATTCTTCGGTGATATACATGTTTTTAAATGAATCCCTCCTCAATACTTCCGGATAAGTAAACCCGCTTTAAGGGAACTTCCAGAATTCTTACCCATTTCCAAGTACACTATATAATATGCTTTTAAGAAACCATTATTTTTATAAAATAACTATTTTTATTATGAAAAACTTCTTATTTAACTTCTATTTTTATATATAATATTATTAACTTTTATGTTTTGAATGAACTTTTATATTTTCCTTTAACCGCACTAAAATGTTTTAATTCTAAAGATTCTTAATTACTATTTTTACATGTTATTACTTCAATTTGACATCAATTTTAATGATATATTCCTATTATACCCTATTATTTTCCATACATGATCTAATTCCTTTCCTTAATGGACATTTTTATGATACTCCCATTTGTTATGCATTATGACATGATTATGATACCCACTTCTTACCATGGGTAACCCTTATGTTTATGTATGATTCTATATCTTTCAAGAATATTCATGAATATTTTATGATTGGTGCTCCTAGATAGACCTAAAATTCATAGGTTAAAGTTTATTCTCATGAGACGTTATGTGAAACGTTATTGGCGGTTAGCCTTGACTCGTGCTACCATGTGAAACGGTCTTGGTGATTAACCTTGACTTGTGATCCTATATGTGAAATGAACCTTGACTCACAATAAAGTAGTGTTTTATGTTTCTTCCACATTATTATTATTACATGTTTATATGATTCCATATTTATATGTTATGATTCCATATGTTCTTCACCTTTTTATATCATTATGTCAAGTCTTCTAACCCATGTGCTAAATCTTTATTCTTATGTTTATTCCCTTACTATGATCTTTAGCTCATCCCTTTTTTCATGTTATCCTCATGTTATCCTATAAATATGTATGATCATAATGTATGTTAGTAGCTCTATATAAAGGTCAAATAAAGAAATATTTTATTTAGTCCCATGTTTTCAGTTTTATGTACCTAGTATTCCAAGACACTAGACTTTAAAATCTTTAGAATGTAATATGAGGCTTTATTATGATTTAAATCATGTAATGATATGTGTAAAAGGATAGGGTATATATACTCCCACCTCCTCCCTAGTTTATATTCAGTATCTCAGGAACCTCATTGAGTTTGGATCATTGATAAATCATAACGGAGTCATTGATTAGTCATTCTATAAATGTTATTCTTCTCCCCCTTACTCCTCCCTAACCAATGAACTTCCTAAACACCCAGAAGCTCCTATAGTGATGCCTCATTTTGGCATGGAGGAGGAATTTCTAGTTATTATATTTCTTACCTCTTACTTTGAAGAGGATGTTCCTCTTCCTAGGTGAACATCAGTGGTGAGGTTTTTCATCGACAAACTACCCCTCCCATTATTTCATAACTTCATCAGATCATGGGGTCTAGAGGCTACAATCAATGTTTTTATGCTCAATCGAAAATATTTTTACGTCATACTTATCTCCATAGAGTATTTTCTATATAAATGGTCTTGGATTACCAAATCAGTAGGGTATTGATGCTTTTATCACTTCTATTGGTCAATGGATTTTCAACAAGGATGGGACTCCCCTCAAGTGGAGGTTTGGATTAACCTACCATACTATACTCTTACATACTATAAAATCTTCTTATTGTGAGTCATTATATATTATTTAGTATTTTTCTCTGCATGTATGATCACACCATTTAGCTTCATAACACTTAAGTGGATATATTTGGTATCTAAATGGATCTATCCCATCCTCCTTTACTGCTATTTCTTCTCTAGGTCAAGGATTCGGTTGATTGGTGGTAGGATCTATTTTGTCAAACTCCTTAGTTTTATACATATTTTTACCTGAAATGTAACTCCTCATTAACCTATAAAAAGAAGAATTCATGCCTCCCAGTCTCTCGTCACTAGGATTTCTTGAAAAGTGGTGGTTCTCTGGTCCTAGTGGGAGACGGACTTTACAGCTTGTCCAAGACAAATATGGTGTTAGCAGGTGGGATCAATGCTTCTTCCACTCCTCAGTATTCTCTTCCTCAAAATACATCTCTTCTTATGATTCTAGAACCATGGCCTAGTCTTCCCTTTGATTTCATGTGGATCATGTATTTTTATTTGGTTCCCTATAGGCTGAGGTTGAACTTAGACCTGAGGACGGTTAGGTCTCTATCTAGCTAGAGAGTCATGGGAAACCTTGGATCCAAGGAAAGGGTGATTCCCTCCCCCTATCTATTTCCCTTGTTCTTATAAACCAAGGTCCAAACCCATTCAAATGCTCACCAATATCCACCTCAAATTTCTAGAGTGTATTATCACCTGTTCAGGAAGATCCATCCCAGATGGTAATTATTTATGTTTCTCCTCTGAGTGGTGTCTGTATCATATCTTGATCCAATATTACTTCAACTTTTCCCCCTTTATATACAATATATTTTTAATTTTAGGGGATATAACTGGGAATCATCTCTTTTAAATATCTCTACCATTGTCTATAATTTTCATAGCATGGGAGAACATATAAAAATCAACTTTTTATCCAATGAGCCCATCAGTAATAAAGAATCCTAATTGGAGGTTCTAAAATCAAAATATAACCTTTCCATGATCATAGACTTTTCACATAATATGGGATTCCATGACTTTATTCATAGAGAACCTTCTAACCACCATATTTGTAGTTTCTTTAAAAAATCTCTTTCAGTAGATAATTTTGACATCACTAATCAATATATCACCCTTAAGGTGTGTTTGATAAATCTCATTTTCTTCTTTTCATTAATTTATGCCAAGTGTGATGTGTATGAAGAGACCATTTTTTATATGATCTTGATGTCTTCAACCTGATGGAATTGTATTTTCTTGTTGGAGGTGACATTAACTCCATCACGGATATGTTAGAGAATATGGGAGGGGGATCTAACCCTATAAGGATAGACTAGATTTTTCATCTTTCACATCTTGTAAAGGACTCTTGGATTTAGGTTTCCTAGAAAAAAATACATACTTTGATTAATTAAAAGGTAAACCATCACACTTAGTATCGGCTCGACCATTGCCTGGTAATATCCAGACCATTTATTATTTCCCTAATAAAAGATTCTCTCACCTAGTTCATGATCTTTCAAACCATTATCATATCCTCATTACCCAGGTGGCTAGAGGTGTAGGCACTGTCAGTATTTTATTCTCCATATAGTGTACCTATGAACCTTATTTTCAATATTTTGTGTTCACATCCTAGAAAAAAACCATGAAATATTAATTATGGGTCATCCTATACAACAATATTAGGTTATTTATGGGGGACTTTAGGCATATATCAATAATAAACTTACATGATTTCATGAGATGGAATAAAAAAAGAAAAATTTGAGCAAGCTGAATCCTAACATGAGGGTAGTTGGTATGATGATTTGTTCAATGATATTTTCTATAAGAAAAAACCAATTTTCAAACATGTTTCTTCAGTAAGAGTGTATTTCATGAGAAATATCCAAAGATACATGCATAAAGTTGGGGAAAATACCAAAAAAAATCAAGAATTTTTAAAATAGAAGAGATGGGAAACCACTCTAAACATACTCTAAAAGATAGATCTTGGACAAATGAACTGGATTTGGTTAGTGGTATGGTCAAGGATCACTTCAAATCCCTTATTTTAGGTGTTAATATTTTATACGAGAGGGATGCCAAAGGGGGTATACTAAATTTTTTGATGTATACCTCATGTGTTGTCAGACTCCATTAACTCTCTTTTTTGAGAGCATTCCATAAGAGAGTGAGATCTGGGAAGTGGTTATTTCTATAAATTAGGAGAGTTATCTTGGTCTAGATGGCTTCCTTAACCCTTTTTATGTGACTTCTTGGGATCTAGTTAAGACTTATATCATAGAATAAATTCAAGAATATTTTCAAAGAGGTGGCTTACCTCGAGTAACTTGTTTAACCATGATGATTCTCATTCTAAAGGTGAAATATACCTCCTCTATTAATCATTATATACAAATTATTATGTGTAACATTCATTATTATATCATTACTAGTGTGATTAATAGGAGGACCTCTATTCATCTATATGAATGGGTGTTTAAGGAGAAACACTATTTTATTATAGGAAGGTCCATCCAGAATATCATTTTCTTATCATAGGAAATGATTGGTAATATTAATAGAAAGAACCATGTCTCCAACATTGTAATCAAATTCGACATGCATAAGGAATAAAAAAGATTAAAGGGGGATTCATTCTTAATGATACGGCTTACATAAGATTCTATGTCTAGATGACTGATTTTTTCTTTATATGTTTCATCTCCCTGTGGTTTTTGGTCACATTTATGGGTGATAATTTTGGTTTCTTTAATTGCGTTTGAGGTTTAAGTAAGGGTAATACTTTGTCACCCAGTGTGTTTTTTATGGATCGGGACTCCATTCGAAGGTCACTTTTAGAGCCATTCACAGTGGTACTATCCTTCCCTTTTGGAGCAAAAGTCACTTTAATGAAATCTATCACCTTCTCTTCGTGAAATAAACATTTTTATTTTTATTAATGGATGTATTTTATCCATTTGTTATCTTAACATATTTTTGGATTAATATAGAAAGTTGAGTGGGAAATGTGTAAATCATGAGAAAATAAGGTGTAAATTTTGACTTCATGTTCAAATATGAGAGTAAAAATAATTTAGGAACTCTTATGAATTAATTGAATATATTTTTCTATTTATTACATGGGGGATTCGATATTTTCTAGTATGATAAATATTCATCACTACAATGGGTTGGTTGATAGTATTTCTAACTGAAATAACAACTGAAGAAGAGATTATTGTATTTTAGGGTCTGAATCAACCTTGTAAAATTTTTTCATTGATACATACTTATGCACTTGTTTTCTATTCTATGGGTGTCAAAAATAGTTTTTAGGAATATAAAGAATATTATGAAATCCTTTATATGGGATTCTCATTCATAAGGAAGCTTCCACTAGGCCTCTTAGACCAGAATGTCTAAACTAGTGGATGTAGGGGGAGTCAACCTTAGAATCATAAATGATACCATGTACTGACACTAATGGAGTTTTTATTTTTTTTCGATGGATTTTTAGTGATGGAATCCCATCGCAATAATTCATTTATGATGGGTGTCCATTGCTAATGAGACATCGTGAAAAATATCATTACAATTTAGTTTTTTTGCGATGGCCCATCACAAATACTTATTATTTGTGATTGATAATAAATACATTGAAGATAATTCTTTCAAATATATTTAATAATTAATTGTAATGGATTCATCATAAATAACTCATTTATATTACTATATTGATTCATAAAATTTAAAAAAATTAAAAAAATAACATAAAAGAATTTAAAAATATTAAAAAATATTAAAAAAACATAACCTTATTACATTAGATCATACATAATATGTTTATCACCCAAAAATACAGAACAATCATAAAAACCACAAAATATCAATTGGTATCGGGTGAAGTAGGAACACTCAAAGGATCTGAGGGAGGAAAATCCATATCAATGCCACACACAAGTCATCACATATACTCCAACATCTTCTCAACTCTCTGACACTGCTACTCATGCTCCCTCACCCTCTCTCTCTCGACATCTAATGTATCATCTCATCCTGATCTCTCAACCTCTCCTAATACTATGCAGCAGACAACGACATCGATGAAGACTCTCCACGATCTCCCTTTGATCTAAATGATGACATTGCATAAGTATTATAATAACTCATAGGTTTCATTTAGAAAACAATATTGATCACCAAGACTTTCTTTACACCATAAAAATTCACTTGTATCATGAACCCCTCATTGTAACCTAAATCGCTAGTGGCATCTAATTCAGTCTCATCTTTACCCTTTGATGAATGAGAAGTATAATCCTCATAAATTTCCTTCAAATATAATTATAAATTATAATAATAATAAAATTAAAATTAGTGAAATTTAAAAAAAATTACTAACCACAATATGGTGTTGTTTATCGATTATAAGTTCTCCAATGTGGGGATCCGTATACATTTTTTATAAACTTAAAAATCCATAATAGATGGGTTATAAGTTTCATGTATAATATAAAAAACATTTTAAATTTATTTTAAATATACATTAATAAATAATATCACTTACCATATGCCATCTATGTATGAAAAATGTACAACTTCTGGCCCTATGTGTGACCTCCTACCTCCCCAATATCCGATTTCAATATGATGAAATCCACCTAGAAATATCTCTTAACCAATAAGAGAACAATCTATCTCATACCAGAGTCGAGATATAGTCAGGATGATGTGATATGAAAGAATAGTAAAAAACAGTAATAAAATCTCTATCCATAACTGAATTTTTGAGGTTGTATAAAAACTAATAAAAACGCTCATGTATACGAATCTACCATGCCTCTTGGATATGATATCTCAAGATATTAGAAATTAGAGACCATAAATTCTACAAGACAATTAAAAACAATTGATCCGTAATTAAATATATTTTAAAAAATCTATATTATTTAACAACATACAATCCAATGGTTGAACATCTACTGATGACTAATGATGGGAACCTGGTCCCATGACACACATGGATAAGAAAAATAATTTCTTAGAATCACACCAGCCTTCCCAATATCTAAATGAGAAAAATTGTTCTAATATAAATAAATAACCAATATATAATTAGAAGAATTAATAAAAACATAATTTAAAATAAATATCTTAAATAATTAAACATGCCTCTCTAAATAAGGATAAAAATCAATAGATGGGGGTCTCTCAATAATAGGGTCTAGAATCATCAATCGATCTAGACCGAACCCCCTCCTAAAAGGTGTAGTATCCTTTAGATTGAGTGAATCATTCTCATCAACAGGAAGTCTGGTATTAGTGAGAGAATGAAATAGATAATCGGTAGTATCTTCAGTCATCTGAAACAAATAATATTACCTCTAATAAATTTTTAATACAAATATCTAATATAAAAAACTAATAAATACCATAATATATTATTACCAATAATAAAGTGTTAATACTAATATAAAATATAATAAACTAATAAATACTAGAATATAATTATTATCTCTAAATAAATACTAGAACATAATAATTTTACCTCTAGGAATTTGTTATTATAGATATCAAATATAAAAAACTAATAAATATCATTCAGAATATAATATGTGTACCTTTCAATAATTACGAATATGAATATCAAACATAAAAATACAATAATTACCAGTATCATCGAAGGAATAGAATATATCATCGGTCTAGCCATCTAAAATAAAAAATATTACCTATAAATAATTTTTAATAAAAATGTAAAATATAAAAAACTAATAAATACATGAATATAATACATTAATCATCATTTTCGTCATCATTTTAATTGAGGAAAATTTTTTCATTTTCATATTTAGCATCATCAACTTCCTTAAACAGTTCAATTTCATCATTTATTATTACTTCATCAACATTATCAATATCATCATCCCTTAACTTGGGGGTTTCATCAATGAAATTCATATCTCATCGAGTAAGAGATGTATTTAAGGATGTTTCTTGAAAATTTTCAATATGTTACACTTCCAAAAAACCAATTTTATTTTTGATAAAATGATTTTCATGTGGTTTTATTTTTATTACACTCCACTAGTCATTAAAATCTCTCAAAAAATCATAGTTTTTTTATAATAAACATGTTGTGTATGATGTACCAACATAAATGGTTCATTTGATGCAAGAATACTATTTTATTTAATGTCAAAAACTCCATGACGTGGATAAAATTGCAAATCATGATCTATATCGAACCAATGAAATTTAAACATTGTTACATAAATTGGTCCTAGATAACATAAATTAATTATTTCGTCAAACATACCGTAAAATTCAACTTCACTTTATTTATGTTGATATCCTTCAAAAAAACAATTATTCATTGATTCTTTTGAGTCGCCATATTTTATTTTATGGAATTGAAATCCATTAACCACTTACCCATTATAATATTTTTGAAATTTCAATGGACGGTTCTTTAGTACAAATAATCAACTATCAATTTTACTTTTAGGTTTCGTTGCCTGAAAATAAAAAAAACATTACTAACAGATATCATTATAAGAATTTATTTACTATAACATAGAATGTAACTTAACTTACCAGTATATGAAACCAATATGCAAAGTTTAGTTAATAATGTTCTTCAAGTGTAGTAGATATAATTTGTATGATTTTTTTTCTTTGGTCGTCATTTAGTCTACAAAAAAATTAATGTAAATAATGGTATCTATTATAAAAAATTAGTAAAATAATAAAAATTAGTACTTACTTCAAAAATCATTTCATTTATTCATAATTCAATAGAAAATATGTATGAACTTTGTGCAGTTCTTAATCTGAAAGCCATCGTTCATGATAACCACCAAAACCAGGCTCGGGCTGATCAAAAACTAACAACCGGTAGTCTATGAAATCTTCAAAATTTATCTCATTGTAACTCATTTGGTTTTGTTTTGAAGGATATAATGATTAAAGATAATAAGAGCAGAAATTTAAAATTTCCTTCATCATGTATGCTTCTGAAATTGACCATTCAATTGATGCTTTGTTACATAGTTTCTTCTTTAACTTTTTCATACATCTCTAAAATCAGTTCATACATCGGAATTATATTGGTCATCCATATTTATATTCTTATAGAAAATACAATATTAAATTTTATATCGATTCAATAAATCCTCACAAGAGTATTTTATTGATTTTACATAAATTAAAACAATATCCTTTTACAGCATACTTAATGAATAATTATTTGATGTAACTACACAAATATCTAGAAATAAATAAGATATTTTGGTCAACAATTCCTAGATTGAAAAAATAAACATCCCTCTAAGATCTATATAAAGTATTCATTCTATTATAAAATGGAATTAATGAATTTTTAAACTAGTAACATGACCATGTATGATAAAGGAAGAAAAATTAGAAGCATAACCATCTAGTAGCCTTAAATATCTAATCCATTAAAATAATAATAAATAAATTTCTTGAGAATGTGCGTAAGCTTATTTTTCTTCATTAAATTGTAAGATATTTTATCTTCAAATAATTTGAGTTCATGATGTCTACAAATCTAGGAAATATCTAACCATGAATTTACATTATCTTTGGTCATACCAAGTGTGTCCAACATAGTATAAAATATCTTATCAAATAAATAATTCTCAATATGAATTACATCTTACATGTGATCAAACAATAAATCATACCAATATGGAAGGTCCTAAAAAATACACTACTTTATCCAATTACGATCTCTCCCAAAACCATTTATTTTATATATTTTATGGTTGGTCCAAAAGTAACAGGAGGTTATGCAGAGATATAATATTTTACCTGAATACCTGAGAGAACTATTGGAGGTTCATCTATTTCAATTCTACATTTTTTAAAATTATTTTTGTTCCTTCGAAATGGGTGATCTCTGGGAAGAAATATCTAATGGTAGTCAAAATAACTTGTATTTCTCCCATTACAAAGAATAAACACTTTTTCCTCAACCATACTATATATACAAGATTTTATACCATGAGTGCCCCATCCAAATAACATATCTTAAAATGGAAATTCACTAATCAACCATATTAATGAAACCATTAGTGTAAAATTTTGATCTGTAGCTATAGAAAATGTAGTCACACCACTATTCCATAATGATATTAACTCATCAAAAAGTGGATTCAAATAAACATCAATATTCTTCTTTGGATGTCATGTAATTAATAGAACCAAATATAAATTTATATGTTTCCTTCATTATCATCCAAGTAGGTAAGTTTTATGTAGTAATGAAAATAGAAAAACTAAAATATTGACTACCTTAAGTTCCAAATAGATGAAATCCATTAGCAGAAATACCAAACCGTATCTTATGAGGTTATGAAACAAAAAAGGATGCATATGATCATAGTTTTTTCATGAATCTCCATGACATGGATAATTTAGTCTTTTAATGATGAAGATAATTTATTTATGTCATGTCATCAAGGATGTTGTGTTTTTAGACATAAATAAATGCAATAAATGAGGTGTGATTAGAAAATCCCTTAATTGTTTCAAAGGAAATAAGGACTTTTCCCCCTTTATACATGGTTTTTCTATATGATGGAAAATTATCTAATGATTCATAATCAGCATAATATAAAATGCATCTATTTTAACATGAATGAATCATTTGATAAGTGATGCCCAAATTATGGACCAATCTCTTACTTTCATAGAAAAATTCATGTAATATATTTACATCAAGAAACAAAGACTTAACCAAAAATAATATATGATTGAAACAAGTATTTGATATTCTAAAATATGATTTAATAGCCATAAATTTTGTAAAAACTTCACTTTTACTCATCTTGAATCTAGCATATAAGGTCTTCTCAATTGATTTCAACAAATAGAAAAATTGAGTTGTTTGATTTAGGATTTCGAATATCATTCTAATTTTTGGTTTTCTAAATAGACATACTAGTAGCCTCATGTACTATATTATAAAATAATGGATTTTGAACTAAAAAAATGTGTATTTTATACTGAATTTTTTTCATGATATTGAGGCTAAAAAACATAATCTTTCTAAAAATCAAAACTAAAAATATTAAGACCAACATTTTCAAACATTTCAAATATCTTAAAATAACATTTCTTACATGGAAATTTAACAGTTCCTTCATAAAAAAATCATAATTCGACAATGAAAATGATATTAATGTTTTAATACCCTCAATGTAGGAAAGATTTATACCAGTTCCATTGGGATTTTTGTGTTGATTTATCTTATCAAAAATCAGGTTTTTCCATGTAATACTTTTGAATATTTATATGAATATTTCTTAATCTATAAACTGAGTCAGTGTGGGATTCTAGATCTCGGATAGCCTTGATGTGGTGATATTAAAAATATATAATTATATTTTATCACATGAATGCAGTTTCTATGGAAACATGAAATAACTCTTGAGTAGAGTCTTGGAACAGAAATATGAGGTCGTGGTTGAGTTTAGAATATTGTATTTACCCTAGGCATGACATAAAATTTTTCAGTACTGGGTGCTTGGTCAGGGGAATCTTTTGGTAGGGTGTTAAATGGAGGATATTGATTTAATAAAATTAAATCAATATCCATCCTCCCCTTGGTGTGTGCACAGAATAGAGTAGGATTACCCTTCCCATTTTGAGTGATGGTTGAACTAAGATGAAACCAATGAGAGGGGGCTCCGCCAATCTTTTATCTTTATGGTTATTTATCCCAAATTGAGTTTTAGTGCATTCCAAACATCATTTTATACTCGAAGCTTTAGAATTTCACAATTAGGTATGAGGATTTTAGTTTTAAGCCTCGATCCCCTTTTTGATGCACTATTATATGGTTTTTAGATCCCTATTATGACTGCTAGAGATCCCCTAGGGGTATATCTATAGGTTTTAGGAGAAACCAGGATGATTCAAGCAGCTCATAGGGAATTCACATTTGTAATTCCCAATCACACAGCGTGCAATACAGGTCCATAAGTCGTGTGTTCCTCTCCTTTTAGGAAAATGAAATTATGGATACTACATATCATTTACCAGGTTTACACTCTCTGTAGTGATACCAGGATGTGTTGTTGAGGGACATGGCCAGGGAATTTGTGTTAGGGGACCTAGCCATGTGAAAGTACACTTCCAGATACATAGACATAATATAGAGTACATATACACGGGTATATGACATAGCTAAGAGTCTAGAAATATGAACCACACCATGTGCTAGGGGTACATTACTTTTATGAGACACGGATGGACGATCCTTGTAGGGGAAGACACAATTGGGGGCGAGTGAAGTGAGTCACACCATGTACAACTTGTACACACCGTTTATGCTCACATGCCTAGCCAAGCCATGCATAAAAATATAAAATCAGTTGTTCAGACAGAGTCACACATTGTGTGGACCCAATTACATTTTGTGTACTTTTCTTATAGATTTCCTCCCAATGCATCTCTTTCTTCAGGGCTTGGATTCAAGCCTACGAGTATCCTATCCTGAGAAGTTTTCCACATAAAATTTTAAGGTAGCCTTTGTGGTGTGTTTTGAGATACAAAATGGATTTATTCTAACACAGCCCTGTTAAGAATATTTGAAATTTGGATAGTGATCAGGGTGGATAAGTGGAGGGTTTTGGGGTCGGTATTCTTACCTATCATCTTAGGATGTGGGTCCCCTGTACTCTTTATACTAGTAGAGTGGTGTGCCTCTATCATAACAATGTGTGGCGTCCCCTATATGTAGTTGTGTAATGACATGATGCAAGATTATCATGATACTTCTTTAAGAAAATATTGATCGATGTATGAGATCAGTAGGGTTTAACATATAGTTGTTGGGACTGGTACTCCACTGATGAACTAATGAATGGATTTTCTTTACCTCTCGGACCAGTAGAGACCAAACACCCCCAAAATGGGCACGGGTCCTCTACCCATGGAGTATTTCTCCTCGGGTCAATAATATATTATTAGGCTAGGGCGTGAGTCCCCTATATCTATCATGAAGTTAGAGATATATCTCCACATACATATTAAGGTGTGGTCCCTCCATACTCATTGGACATATAGAGTTGGTACTCTTCTATCGAGTTAGTGTGATGGTAATCTATCCTTAGAGTCAATACTTCTCTGTCTCACCGGGCACTATTCCTCCATATGTGATGTATAGATAAAGTGGGTACTCCCATGTCAATCCAGGGAGTGATTCTTTTATCCTTGTATTTATAACTACCCTATTATTCTAATGTTTGGGTCCCCTAAATGTGATTTTTAGGGAGAGTTGGTACTCCCCTGTTGTACCAGGGAACTGGTCCACTAGCCTAGGGCCATTACTCCTTTTCAAAGTCAGGGTGTGGGACCCCCATTACAATTAGATATGTATGGTGGTACACCCCTATCATAACAGGGTGTTGTTCTAGGGTGTCATTCCTCTATCTACTGAGTGGTACACCCCAATCGTACCAGGGAATCAGTCCTCATATTTGTAGTGGTACTCCCCTATCTTCAAGTAGCTTCAGGGAGTGGGTCCTCCAATGGGTTCAGATCTCCCTTGACTGAGGATCACATTTATGAGGACTGGGCCCCTCCACTTGTTGTACATGGTACCTGGGTAAGAGTTAGTGGTCCCTCTTTATGGTGATGTATAGGAACTTCCATATGGGTACCTCATTGGTTTCATAGGTTTGGAAAAAGACATAATAGTCCCCTGGAGGTGGGGAAGTGGTGAGAGGTGGGTCCCTCCTTACACTCTCTTTAGAGAAGATGCACGATGTGTATAGGCTAGAGCAGTGGTCCCTCATTTGTGTGTTGTGGTCAGGGTAAGTCTTCTTTGTTTTGGTATGGTTTGGATTGCATGGGTGCAAGACAATGACGATAGAACCTCTAGTGTTGGAAACTAGTGTTAGACCAAGAGCAGTTCTCGATGGAGTGTGTTCTCATAGATGGGGCATTAAAATGGAAAGGTTGTTTTAAATGGAGTGTATCTATTGGATGAGTTTCATATGGGATAGTAGAGCTCATGGAGTTTCTTCTCCTGAATGAGCCTTTCTTTTGAGACTTCAGTAAAATCCGGTGGCTGGCTATGAGGTTAGAACCTCATGAGGCTGCGTGTCTGAGATGAGTATTTCTTGGTCATTTTGGGATTCTTTATGGTGTTGTCCCATCTCCTATTTGACACCCCATGTGTACTAACCTAAATAGTCTTGTATTTCCAAGGATGGGTTGAAATGGAGTTTATATCTCACTTGGGTTCCCTCTGGATGGGTTAAGTGGACTATTACCATTCAGTTTCTCCCTTTTATTTTGGGTTTTGGGGAACCTCAGGAGTATTGTTATACTCACCCCGACACAGGATTTTTCTACGCATGTTATTTCTTCTGCAGACAACATGCCTAGTGACGGAGTCCTAGGATGACCCAGATCAGGTGAAGCTTAGTGAGCTAGACCAACAGAGGTGTCTACTAGAGCTTGTCCAAGGATCTTTTTAGCAGATTTATTTGATAGTTATCCTCTCCTTATGAGAAGTTTGGATACTTTTATAGTTTTGGTGGGATTTTATTTTTACCTTTTTAAGATTTTATTACTTCTATTGTACTCTGGTTTTGGGGTTGATGTATACATTCATTTATTTTTCATTTTTATTATCATTGCACTATTTCATGGATATTTATTTCAGTGCATGAATATATGTGCCTTAGGCTAATTCCTCCAATGTCTGTGATATTCCTACTAAAAACTCAACATCATCCCCTGGCCTGTTAGAGGTGGTCTTGGGGAGTCACGGCTTGGGCCCCATTGAGGCGGGTCATGATAGAGTGGTATCAAAGTGGTTTCCACTTTGGGACCACAATTTAGAGATTTTCTATATTTTATCTTCGTTTGGGATTCATAGTGATAGTGATAAAGTGTTTTAAGTTTGGATTTCAGGTTGGAGACTCTAATGTTAGTGCAGTTTCCAACTTATCCATTCATCATAACTCTAATAACCATATTGTTGACTCATTACATTAGGTCATTTGTCAAAGGGTAATGTTGGTACATGCATCATAGAGGATTGGTTTGTGGGTTACACTTCCTTTTGAGTTTTCTCCCTAGATATAATCTTTTACAATGGTGTGTTTTGATTCTATTTCAGGATACCACCATGATGACCTCAAGATAGGGTACCACGGTGGGATTCTGTTGATGATCCTCCTAGATATGAGGCTTCAATACAGGGCACCGGTATTGATGTAGTACCTCTGGGTGGTCTTCTAGTTGATCAACCACCCATTGAGAAGCTTGTTGTTGTGAATGTTCAGCATGAGGATTCATATAGGATGAGTTCTCTATATTAGTTCCAAAGGCAGTGACCTATAAGGTGTCGGGGTGATCCTAACCCCCAGGCAGTTGATGACTATGATGAGTCAATCACGTGTGTCATCTACCAAGTGAGTACACCTCCTGATCAAATGTTGGTCCTAATGGTGAGTCTTCTGAAGGTATAGCTTGGGAGATAGTGTATTCTAGTGATGAAAACCTAGGATGAGGTGACACTCACTTGGGTGGAGTTTAAGCAGCTCATCAGGGAAGAGTTTTATCCACCCACATTGAGATAATTGTGTATCTAGGAGCTTATGTAGCTTCATAAGGGTAGCATGTTTATGACATATTAATCATACAAGTTCATAGAACTTTTATGCTACTCCATGGATATGGTTTGAGACCCATTTTTCATATCTCAAACCTCTGATTAGGGAATCTATAGATACATCTAAGTAGGTGTGGTATCTTTGTTCCTTTCCTCATATGTAGGGGCATTGGAGTGATATCTAGTGATAGAGAGTTTCCTGGTGGAGGGTCAGGTAGATGTGGCTGGTAGTGTTGATCATGTGGTTGAGTCATCTGTAGTAGATGAAAGATGATAGATGATAGGATCATAGAGTAGGAGGAATACATATGACCAGAATCAAAAAAGTGGGTATGTAGGGTAGGAGTTATGCTGAGGACCTAGTTATCCATAGGAGAGGCATTGTTATGCTTGTGGTGGCTAGGAACATCTTACTAGAGATTGTTCGACCCACTGTGCTGCTCAAAAGAAAAAAGTCGATGGACCACCCTGACAGAGGCATCATTTGGAGAAGTTAGATACAAATGATATTGTACATATAATAGAAGTGGGGATAGCAACGGTAGGTGTCATAAAATTCAAGGTGTTTCCCCCACCACCCCCCAAGTGTTTCACACCAAGCTCCAGGAGCTGGAGGATGGGGTGAGGATAGATGTAGGCCACAAAGGCCTATGACCTTGAAGCTACAAGGATGATTAGAGTTATGTTATGGGTTCATTATAATTTCTATATTATTATTTTTAGACACCATTTTTAGGTAATCTTTTCTTTCCACTTCTTTCTCATGGTCTATCCAGGGTGACATGGGGCATCTATAAAACCATGAGTTAGTGTTGTTTGATATAGCTTCAGACTCATGAGGAAGAGGGATTCTTCCCCCACCAAGATGCATTTTTATGATGTGATTAGAACTTTGAGGGTCATTTAATGATTCCAAAATTGTATATTTTCAAGTTTTGCTGGAAGAGTGCCTTTCACTTGTGTGTTTGGGGCGTGGTTGCATGCTGGAGTGTTGGAGAAATCCCTATCATTACTAGTGCATCCTTTTTCCTCAAACAGTATTCTTTATGACACTGGTGGAGGTATATCCTCACATATAAACATTCTGAAGTGGAAGAGTTAGGAAATATGATGTTTCATTATTGTGGATTTCTTTCATTTCATCCATGCTCAGTTGGTTTTCCAGTTATGGGTATGGAAGATGGATGTTCACATATGGAGGGCCTGGTAAGACTCTATTTTAATAACTGGGCATCCCTTTTTTGTTTTTTCATAACCTTGCATGATCAGTGTCATCTTTTTACATGATATTATTATGGAGGATTTGGTGTAGTTCATCTAGCAGTGGATGAGAACTGCTAGGTTTCTTCAGTAAATGTGTCAGGTTGGAGAGGTGTTGTACCACTAGATCATATGACCATAGATAGACCATGGTGTTTGATGTTTTCCCACCTATTACAATAGAGGATACATGTTATCATTTGTTTCACAATGTCATCCTGGTTTGAGAATGACTTTGGATGTGTTTTATTATTTTTGGTTCCTCTGAGTGTGTGCTTGTAGGAAGCACAAGAACCATTGATGAGTTCACTGGTATGGGATTCCCAATGGAAATCTCAGTTTGTTTTAATTATGCCTAGAATTTTTCATTTCACAAACAAAAATCCTTAAGGTGGGGAGGATATAGTGACTTGGGTTTTTTCATGTAAAAATTTATAATATTTATATGAATATTTCCAAATCTAGGTGTTGAGTCAGCGTGGGATTCTGAGGCCTTAAGATCATTGGTGCGGTGAAATTAAAAATATTAAATATATATTATCATGCATGTACATTTTCTTAGGAACTATGGAATACCTTTGGAGAATAATCTCAAAATATAAATATAAGGTTGCGGTTTAGTTCAGAACACTGGTTTTACCCTTATTGCAACATAAAATTTTTCAGCATTATGTGCTCTCTCGGAGGCATGTGTTGGTGGGGCGTTAACTTAAGGATATTGATTTAATGAAATTAAATCAATATAAAACCCCTAGGTGTTATCATGGGAAATAGTAGTATAACCCTACCCCACCCATTTGGAGTGATTGAAAATATAAGGAGAACCCAAGGAGAGGAGGTTCCACTGATCTTTGATCTTGGCAGCGATCACTCCTGGATCAAGGTGCAACACGTTCTGGGGGTTGTTTTGTACCTGAGGATTCTGAGTTTCACTATAAGGTAGGTAGATTTGAGTTTTATGTCCCAATCCCTTTTGATTATTTTTTAAGGTTTTTAGATCCCTATTATGATAGATATAGATCCCTTGGGGTTGATATATAAGTTTCATGGGAAATTAGGGTGATTTGGGTTGCTTATAGGGAATTCCCATTCAGAATTATCGATCCCACAGTGTGTAGTATAGGGTCTCTTGATTTGTTTTATTCCCATTTGAGGAAGATGAACTTTTGGGGACTACCCACTATTTACCAGGGTTACATGTCATGTAGTGATCTCATGCCATGTGGTTGAACGATATAGCCAAGGATGCCATGTCAGGGGACCTCTCCATGTGGAAGTACATAGCCAGAGACACAAGCATGAGATAAAGTACATGAAAATAGAAAGATGGCACAACCAAGATGATTGAAATCTTAGTTATGCTATGTACTCAAGGGTATACACTATCTGTGAGACACAGCTAGCTAAGCCATCAAGGGGAAGACATGTCTAGGTTCTCATGTGATTCAAGACATGTTGTGTACACCATGTAAATAGCATTTATTCCCAAATGGCCATCCAAACCGTGTAGAAAATGTCACTACCAGGTGTTTAGGTAGGTTCACATCCATGTGGACCCTAGTACACACTGTGTACTTTTCTTGGAGATTTATTCCCCATATATCTATTCCATAAAGGCTTAGATTTAGGACTTCTAAGTGTCTATCTTGAATATTTTTCTACATAGAATGTGATGGTAGCCAATGTGGTGGATTTTAAGATATGATTTTTCATTATTTTATCATGATACTGCTAAGTAGTTATAAAATGTGGATAGTGATCAGGGTAGATCATCATAGGGTTATCGAGGTTGGTACCCTTCCCTATCATCTTTATATGTGGGTCCCCTAAACACTTTAAGATGGTAGATCGATGCTCCCCTGTCGTATCAAGGAACAGGTCCCAAAATTGTGGATGTGTTGCGATGTGAGGCATAACGAGCGTGAAATTCCTTTGAATGACACTTGACCAACACATGAGATAGGTTGAATTTACAATTGAGACTCTAGGACTGGTACTCCTCAGATGCACTAGGGAATGGGTTTCCCTTAACTCTCATATTGGTAGAGACGGAACTCCCCCACAGTGGGAATAGGTCATCTACCAATGGATTAGTTCTCTTGGGTTCGGTAATCCCTTACTGATCAAGGTTGCAGGTCCCCCTTATCAATTGTGTAGTTGGAGATATATCTCCCTTGACATATCAGGGTGTGGTCCCTCTATACTCATTGGACAGATAAGTGTGCACTCCCCTGTCAAGTCATTGTGAGGGACATTTATCCTTTGTGTCGGTACTCCCCTATCGCACCAGAGCATAGGTCCTCCATATATAATGTATAGATAGAGTGTGTACTCCCTTATCAAGCCAGGGTGAAGGTCCTCTATCCTTGGATTCAAAACTCCCTTATTGTTCCATGGTGTGGGTCCTCCATACGTGATGTTCAGGAAGATTCGGTACTCCCCTATCACATAGGGGTGTAGTTTCTCTAGATTGGGGTTAGTACTCCCCTATCGCACTATCGTGTAGGTTCTCTAGCCAAGGGTTAGTACTCCCATTCCAATTCAGGTTGTGGGTCCCTTATTAAGATGAGACAGGGAGGGTGGAATCCCAAATCATACCAAGGTGCGGTTCACATATCTATTGATTAGTACTCCCCTATTGTAACAGGGTGTGGGTCCCCATATATGGGGTGGTACTCCCCCATATTCAAGTAGGGGCGGGGAGCAGGTCCTCCACTGAAGTCGAAGCACCCTCAGATTAAGAGTTCAGTTATGAGGAGTGGTCCCCTGCACTTTTTGTATGTGGTACATAGGTAGGAGTTAGTTCTCCCTTGATGTGGTGAGGTGTTTTCCTTTCCCTATGAGCACCTCAAAGGAGTCATGGGTTTGTTTAGGAGATAATAATCCCTCATCTATAGGGAAGTGGTGAGGTACGGGTACATCCAAACTCTCTCTTTAGAGAGGATGCATGAGGTTCATATTCTGAAGCAGTTATCCCTTGTTTTTATGTTGTTTAGACGGGTTGGACTCTCCATTTGGGTATCATTGAGCTTGTGTGGGGCATAAGAAAATGATAATAGGAACTCTTGTACTGGGCACTAGTGTTGGACCTAAAGTAGTTCTTGATAGAGTGTGTTATCATAGATGGTCCATCAGGGATAGAATGGTTTTTTATAATGGACTGTATCTCTTGGAAAAGTTCTATTAAGGATGTTAGAGCTCAAAGAGTGTGTTCTCCTAGGCAAGCATTTCTTTTGATCCTTGAGTAGAATATTGTGTTTGGCTATGAGGCTGGAACCCTAGGAGACTGTGTGTCTAAGATGATTATATCTAGTTGATTGTGTGAGCCCTTACAATTTTTCCATGAATCTTGGTTGAAACCCAATGTGGACTAAGATGACTAGTCGTGTATAGTTGAGGATGGTTCAAGATGGTGTTTCTCTCTAACTTGGGTTCCCTTTGGCTTTATCAAGCAAACTATTTCCTTTCAATTTCTCCCTTTTATTTTTGGGTTTTGGAAAACCTACTAATCATTTTTATACTCACCCCTACATGGGATTTTCCCCAACATGTTGTGTCTTGTATAGAGGACATGCATTTTGATGGAGTCCCAGGAGGTCCCAGATCAGGTGGAGTTTAGAGATTTCGACCGATTGAGGTGTCTACCAGATATTGGATATGGATCTTTCCTGCATTTTCAATTTACATTAATCCCCTCCATCTATGCGTTTTGGATGGTTTTATAGTTTTTAGTGGGCTTTTATTTTCCCTTTTTAATATTTTAATACTCCTATTGTACTCTCATTGGGGGATAAATGTATGCATGCATTTCCTTTTTAGTTTTATTATCTCTGTACCTTTTCATGGAGATGTATGTGGGTATGTGTGTATAAGTACCATAAGATAAGGCCTCACATGTGTTTGATATGACTACTCGATATTAGACATTGGCCCCTGCACTATTGGAGGCAAGCTTGGGGAGTCATGGTTTGAGCCTCATTGGGAAGATTCATGATAATACAATACAGTTTTCAAAAATATTCTAACAACTGATGATGGGAACCTAGTCCCATTACACCCATGGATTAGAAAAATAATTTCTTATAATTTCAATAGCCTTTACAAAAACTAAATGAGAAAATATTTTAAAATAAAAACAATTATCCAGAATTTTATTAACAAAATTAATAAAAAACTTAATTTAAAATAAATATCATAAATAATTAAACGTACCTCTATAAATGAGGATAAAAAAATACATTGGTATTTCTCGGTAACATGGTCTAGAATCATCAATCAAGCAAGATCTTTCCCCCTATTAATAGGCACAACATCCTGTAGATCAGATGAATCGGTCTAATTAGTAGGATGTTATGTATCAATGAGAGAACGAAATAGATCGCCAAGAGTATCTTTATCCATCCAAAACAAATAATATTGCCTGTAATGAGTTTTTAATAAAAATATTAAATATAAAAAACTAATAAATACCAAAATATAATAACCATACATGATAGAAATTGTTAAAATTGATACATTCTAGATAAACTATGGTATAACATGAATATTTTAGATAATTATAATGTGTAAGTGATGATTAAGTAATTTATATTATAACCCCATTTTTATATTGTTGCCTTTAAAGTCAAGATTTGTGAATAGTTTTGAAAAGGACCTTAAATGGTATTTAATCTTTAAAAAATATTTTTAAATCGTTTTAAAAGTATAAAAATATTATATTTACTCAAGTGGATAGTAAATTGTTTAAAATATCATTCATTTTTCTTATAAATTCCACATGTAGTTTATAAAATTTATTTCATAACCCTTAAAGATTGAAAAAAAATTTACTATGGTTAAGGTTAAATAGGGTTAGTGAGGGGTTAAACTAAGTATATAAGGTTTAAAATAGCCTAAAAATTTGTATAAATTCAATTTAATGATTTTATTTCAAACCTACTTTATACCACATCATAAATGGTTCCAATTTTGAGATAATTTTCCCTATAAGTAATCTTAAATTATTTTAAAGCTTAGAATAATTACAAGTGTGTCTCCACTAATAGAAATAGTGGCTTCAATGTCGGATCTTTGATGTCTATTTTTTATAAACTGATGAAAATTGTAGTTGCATTAACTTTTTAGCATCAATTTTAATATAAACCGACACCAAAAAAGTATATTGATTTATGGCATTAGTTTTTAGAAAATATTATTCTATATTACACATCAAATTGATTTATGGCACCAATTTTTTTCAAAAACTGATTCCATAAATCCAAAAAAAATTAATTGTGTTAGTTTATACAAAAAATGATGTCATTAATTAGTTTTTGGGAAAGTTTTTCATAAAAAAACTATCCCAAAAACATTTTAAATGAGACATGGGATCATGAAAACCTTGTCTTTTTTATTTGTGAAACTTTTTTCTTAACTCACAATGACCCTGGTAGCAACCCGCTGATCCTCAACGACCATTATTGTTGATTTTCTTGGATTTTTATCATCATTTAATGTTTTTTTGTCTCAATTATATTCCTCTAATAATGTTTCATCATCAAAAGAATTATTTATTGTTGGAAACCATTTTCCATCCAACCATTAACTGCAGTTTGATTTTATTACTTCGTTCTTGTTTATTGATCATTTCTACAAACATTTTTTTTAGATCTTTCCATATTTATTCTTCCAGTGAATTTTAGGGATAAAGTTCATATTAAGGATTAATTTTCCTTGTTTAAATCTGAATTTTGTATGTTTTTTTTAATGTTAAAGTTAAATTATTTATCATTTAGTAATATTTTTGAGTTATTGTTTCAATTATTTGTATGTAGTTGATTGTTATTTATAAATTTTTTTGTTAAAGTGAATTTATTTTGAAATAAAATTATTTTATGAAATTATAAAAATATATTTATGATATTATATAGTGGAAAATGATATATAGTGTCATCATTCATCAATATAATATACATCGCATGTAATGACTCTATATTTTTCACTCGTTAAATTAATAAAATCTTCAATAACTTTTCACACACGCGACACTGAACAAATGTAAAAACTATGTAAAATGAACTAATACTTGTTAGATGATTGAAAATAATTACATTATAATATCAATAAACCACATGTATATAATATTAAAATAAAAAATTACTAATGGGGTTATTACATGTGATGTCCATTGGATCAGCATGACACACATAACCCAAAATAAATACCTTTAGTAGATTACTTTTTATTATATTCCTAAAAAAATTTGATGTATTCTATCTGATTACCAATAATTTTTTTAATGTGTTTATGTTTACAGTTTATCTGTATATATATTTTCTTTAAATATTTATATGTACGAATATATTCACTGATATATTGAAATATTAGGCACTGAATGGATCATTGTTGGATAAATTTACAAATAACCACTATTGAATAAGAAAAAGGTGTAAATGATTTCTTGGAATTTTCTAAACAAAATATTAAAAACATAGATTTAATTTTTAGTACATGTTTTAAGTGTTTGAATATGAGAAAGTCAAACTCCATATAAATCAAGGATCAACTAATTTTCTATGGTTTTAGCCTTAATTATACACTTTGTATCTAGCATTGTGAAAGAACTAAAAATTCAATATCTAATATTGATGAAAATATTAATAATGAGGCATAAGGTCATATTTAATAACTAATTCATGATTTAGGTGTTGAAACCATCAAAAAACAGAAGCTGTTGAACAATTATACAGAGATTCATAGAAACCATTATTCCCAGGTCGTAGTAAATATACAGTGTTATCGACAGTTTTGAGATTAGTTTACTTGAAAGAAAGAAATGGGTGAAGGGATAAAATTTTCTCTAACTTACTTAATCTTTTAAAAGAGATACTTCTAAAAGGAAATGGGCTTCCAAAACCAATTATGATGGAAATAAAATATTTTTCCCAATGGGATTGGGGTATAAAACGATACATGCTTTCCCCGATGATTGTGTATTGTATAGGAAATTATATTTAGATTAATCAAATTGTCCTACATGTGGGACATCATGCTATAAGATGGATGAAAAACTTAACTCAAATTAATTCTTATGTACTGGAATGTAACCTCATGAAAAATAAATTTTGTATAATTTATAATAACTTCATCCAATAATTCATTCATATAATTCCAATAATTCAACTATGATTCATTCTCAGGTACCAAAATCAAAGATCCTACAAAATCAATTTTTTACCTTCCAACAATTCCTCGTTTGAAGTGTTTATTTTCAAATTCAATTGATAAAAAAAGGTTAATATATAGTTCATATGAGTGCATATCTGATGGAAACTTATGTCACCCTGCTGATTCACCACAGTGGTAGAGATTTGATAAAAAAAAATTTGATTTTAGAAGTGAAGTTAGAAATCTCAGAATGGGATAATGTACTGATGGAATGAATCCATATCAGATCCTAAGTAGACAACATAGTTTATGTCATGTTTTTTTGGTAATTTAAAACCTTTCATCATATATATGTATGAAGAAAAAAAATGTTTAGATGATCTTGATGATTTCTAGACCAAAGTAGTTGGGAAATGATATTGATGTGTATCTTTAATAATTGGTTTTTTATTTGAAACTTTTATTGGAAACAGTTTTTAATGTTTTTAACGCATACAAGAAAGAGTATTTTCTTCTTCATTCTATAATAATATTCACTATAAATGACTTTCCAGCATATGGAAACTTATCTAGATGCAGTGTTAAGGGACACAAATCATGTCCAATTTTTTAATAAGATACTTCATATTATCAATTTCATAATAGAAGAAAGATAGTGTACATGGGACATCGATTGTTTTTTTGAATTTATCATCCTTATCATAGATTGAAAAAAATCATTTAATAGTTTATAGGAATAAAATATTTCCCCATGACCATTTTCAGTTGAATAATATTGAGGCATGGTAAAAAAATTGATTCAGCATTTGGAAATAAAAGAATTGCTAGTCTTCAAAAAAATATCTGGAAGAAATAGTGTATCTTTTTTGAACTAACTTATTGACGATTTTTAGAGATAAAACATAACATTAATGTTATGCATGTTGAAAAAAACATATGTGACAATTTTATTGGAACATTTTTAGACATAAAATGAAATAAAAATGATGGATTTCATATTATATTGGACTTGATATCAATGGGAATATGTTTAGAGATACCACCCACTATGAAAGGAAACAAAACATATTTACCTTCACTTTTCACACATTAAGCAATATTGAGAAGATGAATTTTTTTTAGTGTCTTCATGATATTAAATTAACCATTTGTTATTCTTTAAATGTGAATAATTTGTTTTTATTGAAGGATTATAAATTAATAGATATGAAATATCGTGATTGTCATGTATTGATGCAACAACTTCTACCATTCGCACTACATGGTATATTTCCAACAGCTATCAGAAAAACTATCATCAGGTTATGTAGTTTTTTTAAATCCATTTTTATCAAATTCATTAATCCAAATTTGTTAGATGTGTTGGAGAATTAAGCTTCTATTATTCTTTGTTAACTATAAATGTATTTCCCACTTAAGTTTTTTGATATAATGGTTCATCTGGTGATTAATTTGGTGCATGAGATAAGAGTATGTGGGAATGTTTATTTATGATGGATGTATCATTTTAAAAGATATATGAAAATTTTGAAGGGATGTATTAATAATCCTTATCGACCAGAGGCCTATATTGTTCAAAAATGTGTATCAAAAAGGTGATTGAGTTCTATACTAATAATTTATATGAAGTGAATCATATTGTTCACCCTATATCTCAACATATGAAAGTTAATAGTATTGGTATATGGATTCGAGGAAAAAAGGTAAATATCATTCCACATAATGAAGTGATTCATGCACAATTATACATTTTGAACAACATATATGAGGTTCAAACATATATATCATCACATATTGTTGAATTAAAGTTACTATATCCAAAAATAAATGAAAATTGGGAATGATTGAGAATAAAAGGACATTTATTTCATGGATTAAATAGAAATTTATCATAGATATATCTGCATCAGAAACATTGAACTGGTTGGTAGGGGAGCCATCTCTTAATTTTATCACATGTTCTGGTTTTGATATTAATGGGTATATATTTTACACAAAAAGATGGATGATAAGAGTACCTTTCAAAATAGTAGTGTAATGGTCATTGCTGGAGCACTTCATTTTTTAAGTACAAAAGATAAGAACCTAATTTCTACATCAATGCTATATTTTGAAGTTCTTGAAGATATATGGGAAATTTATTATATTAAATTTCATGTCACTATATTTAAGTGCAATTGGGTTGAATGTAATAGTGGTGTGAAACAAGATGAATATGGGTTTAAACTTATTGATTTGATAAAATTTAGTTGCAATGACAAACCATTTATCATGGAAACACATGCAAAGAAAATATTTTATGTCATTGATCAATCGAATGATCAGTGGTCCATCATTTTTCAAGAGAAAAGAATCCATTTGGCTAAAGAGGATGATGATGATGTTATTGATTTATATGAGGATTCTTCATCTATTACATGATTGCTGAATAACAATTACTATAACTCAGATATAGTGCATACAGTATGAAATTTTGATGTTAAAGGGATATGAGAAAATACTAAATTACTCTCCTAATTAATCTAGTAATTATTTACAATATATTTATTTGTTGAAATTTACAAGTGTAAAAACAGTAAAATTTAATAAATATTGGATATTTAATTATATATATTTTATTATTTATATGATATTTTGTGTTAAATTTTGATATTCTACAGTTATTGTTAAACATTTTTTCATTCAAATACTAGACATACATTATTATATTTTGGTTAAAGTTACGCATATGATAACACTTTTTCAAACTTTGATATTTAAATTTATAAATGTTTCGATCATTTTATAAGTAATGTTTATATTTAATAGTTTACCTTGTATATATTTTGGGTTAAGAATTATAACATCATCATTATTTTTTAAACATACTCATGTGTGCCACTTGTTTTACTTACATATGTCTATTTTTCGTTTTTCTAATTATTTACTTGTCTAATAATATGTAGCTACACAATAATTTCATTACATTTTCTTATTTCAATGATGGATATAGATATAGAGATAGAGGAACAAGTGCTGAGGTATTTTTAATTTTTCATATTATTAAATATCAGGTAATATAAATATTTATTAAAAATTAACTTTTAATTTACAAAAAATAATTTTAGGACTCTGGATGAGACTTTAGTGGTGGAGTATTATACTTTTAATGTTAATAAATCAAGTTCTAGAGTTGGTAAATGTGGCATTACATGATTACCATAATATTCACTTTCTCATTAAGAAGAGCTATTTCATATTATTTTTGATGAAAATAATAATGAAACTGACCCAAATGCAACACATTTTATCATTTATATCTCTATGTAGAGTCATTGTAGGATTAGTATTTTATATCTTGATTGGAAGATTGTCGGAAAGACAGTGATAAATCAATTTAGGGAGGCTGTAACGGTAATATATTTCAATTGATTTTTTTATCTCATTTTTTGAATATGATTGTAACATACCTCATTCTACTTATTGGATTGAGATGTTGGAAGGATGATAATGGGTCTTAAGAAATATCCCCAAGATGCTAAAGGCTGGAAATAAATGTCGAAGGGTTTCAATACATGTTGGGGAAAATTTACTCCTTAAGAATAAAAAAAATAACCAACAAAACAAAACCAAACATACCACAATATGATGCATCGTAACCATGGAATATAACTCAACATTTCTTACATCAAAAACATTCTCAAACAAAGTTCCAAAATGTAAGACCACAACATCAAAGTAAACAGTAAAAGATAAACTAATAAAACACCATGATAACCAAAAGACTCTATGCTCCAATATCACCAAACAACCCAAGTATCATGAAGTAGTGATAAACATGTGATACTTTACCATTTCCCATGTCCTAATATATGACATCTGCAAAAGAACCAAAGTGACAAAATAGGGGTGAGTACTAAAACTTAGTAGGTTTTCCCCAATGACGTCCCTACTCACACCACTAGGATAGAAGAGTTGGCATCATTTATATAAAACAAATTATATAAAAACAATTTACAAAATAGTTTATAAATAAATATAAATAACTTCTCAAATAGTTTATAACTCAATATAAACAAGTGCTATATCAAAAAAAAATTCCAAAAATATATTTTCAATAAAATGACTAAGCCATGCTTTAAAACCATTCTGCAAGTTTCACTTGGCATAACCAATCCACTTCACCTATTCACGCCATTAAACATGTATGCTTTGTTATGAAAGTTCCATACTCATGAGTGGTATGTCATCGATCTACCATTTCATCACAAGATAATGATTTTCCATGTTCCATTACACTTTTGGCACTAATCACAAGGTCATATTTCTACCAATCATCGGAAATGCAATATGAATAAACACAAAAGTATTCACAATACCATTTCCAAAACCAACATGCCAAAATCATTACAAAAAAACAACCTTTTATTGAAAACCCATTTACCCAAATACCATTTCACGAGTCCTAACATGCCAAATTTTAAAATAACTATTTTAAAATCAAGAAACTAAATAACTTTACACAACAATTCACCACAATTTCACAATTTCACGAAAAAACATAAATCGTCACTAAAGAAGATTTATACAATTCTTTCCACAACACTTTCATAATAAATTTCTTGTAACTCAATTAATTTGAAAATAATCCAATCAATTCTAGCAAGAGGATTCAAGAGTGAAGCCACCTGCCTCGAGATTTTTTGCAAAAATGATAAACAAACAAAGAATTCCAACAAAACGGGGTTAAATATCCACAATCCCACCTTAGATATCTTCCCCTATCACAAACAAGACCAAATATAAACACATTTTGCATATGAAAAACTTAGATCTACCCACAGTAGGCATATATATAAGGAACTGAGAAGAGTGAAGTAGATCTAAGAAAATGTTAAGAATGATGAAGAATGAACACTTACTATGAGGAATCGGCTTATATCACCAATTAAAGCCTTCGGATCACCTCCAGATTGACAAGAGAACCATATTTAACCTTTATGGAAGAAAAATCCTGATATAGGACTACATAGAAGGTAAAAAGAGTCACTTAAAGGAAAAAACATGTTATATCCACTTTTTAAGGAGGTGGTTTTTACCCATGCACAGTTTAGTCGCACAGTTAGACAAAACATGCACTAACCATGTATTAGATATTGCCTTAAAGATAACCATTAGCACAGTCTCCTCAAATGGTCTCCAAAACTATGCCCCTACCATGTTGAAGCCACTACCTCAAACTGGATAAACCACACGGTGTCTTCTAGGTTGTCACATGGTTTCTACAAACCATGTGCCACCTGTGCGCCTTCCCTTTATCCCATAAAACACAATTTAAGTTCTCCAAACTTCACCAATATACATTATATACTTAAAATCATAAAGAAATGGTAACTTACCAGAAAATGGGGGTGTTACATTCTCCCCACCATTAGTCTTTCTTTCCTCTGAAAATAGAAAACCACCAGTGTCTTGAAAGAGCTTTGGTCATTCTTCTTTAATTTCCTTCTCACGTTCCCACATCTATTCTTGAACGTGACCATGCTGCCAAAAAACCCGTACTAAACTGATGATTTTTCCACAGCAGACTATCTATTTATTATTCACAATCTACACTGGGATATGTATTAACAAAGCATCCGACTATAGGTCAACATGGTCTCATCTGATCACATGGTTAGAGTTAGGCTGATACTTTTTTAATTGATACACATGGAACACATTATGCATCACACTAAACTGTGGTGGCAATGCCAAAAAATATTTCACCTCTTCAACCCATTCTACTATCTCAAAAGGGCCTATGTACTGAGGATATAACTTTTCATGCTTCCCAAAACAATAATGACCAAGCCTTGTATAAATCTTCAAGAACACATGATCACTCACCGCAAACAAAAATGGTCTTTGATGATGATAAGCATAAGATTTTTGATGACTCTGATCCATCTCCGTCTATTTTCCGATCAACTAGATATTATTTATTATTTCTTAGACAAGGTGTGGCCCAATAAGTGAAGTCTCTCCTATTTCCACCCAAAATAGTGACGAATGATAAGGACGCCCATACAATGATTCAAAAGGATCCATATGTATCAAGGCCTAATAGTTATTATTATATGAGAACTCCACTAAGGGTATGTACTCTTCCCATGATCCACCAAAATCCATTATATAAGCCTAGAGTAAGTCTTATAACATTTGTGTCATCCTTTCAGATTTCCCCTCCATCTGAGGATGATACGTCGTACTCATAATCAACTAAGTTCTAAGGTATTTCTATAAGGATTTCCAAAAATGAGATGTAAACCTCGAATCTCTATCTGAAACTATTTAAACTGGGGTTTTATTTCTATTTACTACTTATTGGATATAGATTTTGGATAGATCCTCCACCATATGAGTTTCATGAATATGGATGAAATGAGCCGAATTGGTGAGTCGATCCACTATCACCCATATGACATCGTGTTTCTGAACCATTCTTGGAAGACTTGTAACAAAATCCAAAGTTATCTACTCCCACTTCCACATTGAGATAAATAAATACTGCAACATACCTACTAGTCAATGATTCTCTACCTTAACTTACTAACAAGTTAAGCACTTTGAAAGAAACTTAGCCACCTTCCATTTTATATCGTTCTACCAGAACTATGCTTTCAAGGATTTAAAGATTTTCTATATTCTTGGATGGATATCCCATCTCAACCGGTCGTAATAAGGAAGAAATTCCTTATAATACCCCATAGGTACAACTATCTGAGTCCTAAACTACACCACTGAACTCCCATCCATCCTCTATCACTCAAGGGTCTCCCCACCATTGAGTTTTGGACTCATTTTAACACATTCATCATCAGATGTATATGACTACTTTACCATCTTCATCAAATCAAGAATTATGGAAACTGAAAAGAAAACCACAACATTGCCTCGGTCTTCATATTCCACATGCATGTTGTCTAGTACCAACATCAGCTTCCACTCATCTGAATCTTATTTTTCTATTTGATCATAAGATTTTCTGCTTAATGAATCTGCCATCGTATTTCCTTTTTCCCAGTGTTTACATAAATTCAAAGTAAAAAATTTGTAGATAGTCCATCCATCTCTGTTGCCACATATTCAACTCTCATTGTGTTCAAGATCTTATGATCTATCAATACTGTAAATTTCTCGCCAAATAGATAATGATGTCTAGTCTTCAAGGCATGGACGACTGTAGTTAACTCCAAATTGTATGTTGGGTAATTCTTATCATGCACCCCCAACTTCCTTGATTAATAAGAAATAACATGTTCTCCTTTCATAAAAATGTATCTTAACCATGATTCTAAAGCATCACAATACACCACATGCCCCTATCCAGATTTTGGTAATATCAAGATAGGTACTGATGTAAGACAGACTTTCAACTCTTGGAAGGAATTATGGAATCCCTCATTCCATTATAATGTAGTATTATTCTTTTTCAATGCTATCATAAAAGATTCTAGTCATGACAAGTCATGAAAAGGATCAGTAATAACCAGCAATACCAAGAAAACTTCATATATCAAAGACGTTCCTCAGTGGTTTCCAAGAGATAATAGCTTATATCTTTTTTGAATCAACAGAAACACATTTTTCAAAAATTACATGTCTAAGAAAGAGTACTTATTCTATCCAAAAAACACACTTATATAGTTTGGAATAAAAGAAATGATCTGTCAAGATTCCTAACACTATCTCTAAGTGTTTCTCTTGTTCATTTGTTATCCTCCAATACACCAGTGTGTCATCCACAAAAACAACAATAAAAGAATCCAGATATCTCTAAAATATCAGATTCATCAATTCCATAAAGACTTCTGGTTCATTTGTAAAACCATAAGGCATTACCACATATTTATAATTTCAATATCTACTTCTGAATTCTATTTTTAGAATATCCTCCTTCCAAACTCACAATTGGTGATATCCTTATCGCAAGTCAATTTTAGAGAACCATTAAGCTCCCCCCAACTGATCAAATAGGTCATTGATGTGTGGAACTGGATATCTATTCTTTATCGTAACATGGTTAAGATTACAATAATTGACACAAATCATTATAGTTACATCTTTTTTCTTCACAAAAAATATTGGTACTACCCACGGAGACGTTCTTGGATGAATGAAACATTTTATTTCCTTTTCTTCTAACTTCACTTTAAACTCCCTTAATTCTGTTGGTGCCATTTGATTAGTGGGAATTGAGATAAGAATGGTCCCTGGTAGTATATCAATCATAAATTCCAATTCTATTATGGGTGGAAACCCTAAGAAATTTTCAGGAAAACATATGGAAATTGATCCCTAACTACTAGAAAATGGTTACCCTTGATCTCTTCCATTGATACCAAAGTCTACACCACTAACTAGAAAGAGATTTTTCCCACTACTGGTGCCAACAAGCCCATTGAACTTATATTTACAACCCTTTATCCTCTGAATAGATACTCAACACCATCCTCAATTGTGAAACTAATTTTTCTTTTATAATATTCGATGTGAGCCTTGAACATTGGAAACCAATCCATACCTATGATTACATCATATACATCCATCCCCAACATTGAGAAGTCCCATTTCAGTTCACCTCTATCAATGGTTATATAACATTATCTACACAGAAAGGCTCGACATTTTCTTTGAACAGGAGGAGTTTGAATTTTTATCACAGAAGACATCATCTCAAGTTTTAAACTTAGCAAATCAACATCATGCGAAGAAATGAAGTAATTTGATGCACCAATATCAAACAGTTCTTTCATAAGGGTAGAATTCAAAATAATTTTACTTCTCACCATAGATGTTCTAGCTTAATTATCTAGAATCATCTACTCAGCTCCATATAATTTCTTTTTTGCTACACTCTACTCCTTGTGTTCTTGATAAGATTTCCCTTTTTGAGGCATGGTATTCCTATAATCACCATGGCTATCTCTATTCTGCTGAGGAGATTGATTTTTTTATCCTCACCCAATCGAAGCATACGTTGCTTGTGACACTTTATAAGTGTCATGGGCACATGACCATGGGTCACTATGACAATAGATCTTAAGATGTCTCATATTGTTGTAATTATGGCATGCTCTTGGTGGTGTTTTACACTCTCTCTTCATGTGGTCAATGGAACCACATTGGAAACATCCTGCCTTTGTTGTGGGTCTCAAAGGAATATTCACTGAGCCATCTATCTAAATATAATTTCTTCTCCCAACCTATAAATATATGTCCCTCTTTCGCTTTATCCCAACCTTAGAGTCCCCACAATTTCCAATGGGTATCATGATACTAGCTCCTCACATAGTTCCTTATATTTCATGTTCAGCCACTGTCGCTCTATTCACCATCTCTGTATAGTCTGAAATACAGATCATAGCTATCTTCAAGTGAATCAATTGTCTTGGCCCTAATTCAAAGATGTGTGCCTTCAAGGACACACTAGCAGAAACCTTGAGTGAAAAGTGAATTAAATTCATGAATTTAGCCGCATACTCAGTGACAGAGATATTTTCCTTCTTTATGTGGAAGAAGTTCGTCGTCCTTTGAATATTGAATGTGTGAGGATATAATTTTTTATTGAAAAATTCCTCAAAATAATCCCAACTAAGGACTTTATCTACTCAAGCTTGTTCTACTAGATCCCAAAACTGGTGTGAAAGATCCTCAAGCATATAAATTTTCATCTTGGATTTCAACTCTATGGGTGTGCCAATGAAATCGAAGATATGATTCATCATATTCAACCACACCTCAGCCTTTTCAGGATCAGAATCACCCTAGAAGATGGGTGGATTTTGTTTCTATAACTATATAAAATTATCCACTTATCTTTCAACATCCCTCTGGTTCATTATGTCCATAGCTTGAAATTATTGGAAAATACTCTGAACCATCTCTTGGTTCACTTGTAGCTCAGATGCAACCACATTCTCCGCAGCTTCTTCTGATTGGTTTTCATGACGCCTACAAGGTTCTATTTTCATTACAAACCACAAACTCTATAATTATCGATCTCTTGAAACTTAAGACTTATCATTTTAAATTATACCAAATCAATTATCACAACATTTCTTTCCAAAAATCATCTAGTTTTCATGTTCAACCTATTTTGAAAACTTTTAAATTGCTTATGAAAATCAAACCATTTTCAAAATAAAAAAACTATTCTCTTTTAAAAGTCTTTCATTTGAAAACAAATGCAAAATTTTTTCAAAAATCAACACGGTGCATCAAATAATATATCATTACTCAAAATGAAATATGTCATCCAAGTGGGAATTCCTTCCTCTAATGCATGTCATGCTTTTATCATTAGATAAACTCATAATAATGAGATTATAATATCATATAAGTGTATGTGAAACAATTATGTACTCAAATACTTGGTAACTAGAAGTTCAGCATAAAAAAGGTTAGCAATGTATTTTTATGCTATAATTCAAGTCCCAACAATCCTACTACTTTATAAGATTTCAACCCAAGGAATAGAAAATAATGAATTCATCTCTGAAACCAAGAAAACTGATGACAACTTGTACCACAAGGAAAAGAACAAGATGATTCCATTTATCTCAAACAGGATTTTGGACCGAACAAAACTGATGCCATTTTTCTCAAAAAGGTTTTCGGACTGAACAAAACTAATACCATTTTAAAAATACCTCATTCTCTTCATTGGATTGAGAAGGTGGGAGGATGCTACTTGGTCTTAAGCAGCATCCCCTTGATGTCAAAGGCTGGAAATAAATGTTGAAGGGTTTCAATACATGGGGGGATAATTTACCCTTTAAGAATAAAAAACTAACCAACAAAACATAACCAAAAATACCACTATATGATTCATAATAACCATGAAAGATACCTCAACATTTCTTATATAAAAAACATGCTCAAATAAAGTTCCACAATGGAAGACCACAACATCAAAGTAAACAACATAAGATAAAAAAAATAAAAATCCATGACGACCACAAGGCTCCATGATCCACAAGCTACATGCTCTAACATCACCAAATAGCCCAAGTATCACAAAGTAGAGATAAACATTTGATAATTTAACTTTTCCCATGTCTCAGTAGATGACATCTGAAAAAATAACCAAAGTACCAAAGCAGGGGTGAGTACTAAAAGTTAGTAGGTTTTCCCCCCAATGACTTCCCTACTCACTCCACTAGGATAGAAGAGTTAGAATCATTTATATAAAACAATTTATATAAAAACAGTTTCCAAAATAGTTTATAACTAAATATAAACAACTTATAAAATATTTTATAACTCAAGATAAATAATTGTTATATCAACAGTTTTTATAGCAAGTTATTTTCAAGAAAACGATCGATCCATGCTTTGAAACCATTCCACAAGTTCCACATGGCATAACCAATCCACTTCACCTATTCACACCACCAACCATGCATGCTTTGTTATGATAGTTCCATAATCATGATTGGTCTCTCATTGATCTACCATTTCATCACATCATAATGATGTCCCATGTTCCATTACACTTTTGGCACCGACCACATGGTAATATTTCAAACAAACCTCATAAATGCAATATGAATACACACAAAAGTCTTCCCAATACCATTGTCAAAACCAACATGCAAAAAAAAATTCAATAAAACAACCATTTATTGAACACCCATTTTCTAAAAAACAATTTCACAAATATATCCAATATATATTTTAAAATCACTATTTTAGAATTAAGAAACTAAATCACTTTACAGAAAAATTCACCAGAATTTCACAATTTCACCAAAAAACATAAATCATCACTAAAGATGATTAATATTATGATTTCCCCAACACATTCATGACAAATTTCTTGTGAATCAATTAATTTTAAACTAACACAATCAATTCTATCAAGAGAAATCAAGATTGAATCCACCTACATTGAGAGTTTTGGTGAAAATGATAAATGAACAAAGAATGCCAACAAAACCATGTTAAATATCCACAAACCCACCTTAAATATCTTACCCAATCACAAGAAATACCAAATATAATCACATTCGGTATCCACAACCTTAGATCTACCCACAAAATGCATAGATCTAAGAAATCGAGAAGTGGGGTGAAGTAGATCTACGAAAATGTCATGAATGATGAAGAACAAACACTTACCACAAGGAATCATATTTTATCACCAATTGAAGCCTTCATATCACCTCTGGATTAATGGAAGAACCTTCCTTGATATTTAGGGAAGAAAAATCCTAATTTAGGGCCACATATGAGAGAAAAGGAGGCACTTAAAGGTAGAAACGTGTTAGATCCACTTTTATGGAGGTGGTTTTTACCCGCACACGGTTTAGTCGCACGGTTAAACAAAATGTGTGCTAACCATGTGATAGATAATAACTTAAATAAGACACTTAATATGGTATCCTCACACAGTCTCCAAAACTGTGCTCTAATCATGCCGAATCCATTGCCTCAAACTGGCCAAACGAAATGGTTTCTCTTAGGCTATTGCACAGATTTTACAAATTGTCCATTGCCCGTGTACCTTCCCTTTATCCAAAAAAACACAATTTAAGTTCTCCAAACTTTACAAATATATTTTATATACTTAAAATCATAAATAAATGGTTACTTACCAGAAATTGGGGGTGCTACAATGATATATTTTAAATGAATAATATTTATTTTAATCAATTATAAATGACATTCAATTTTGAAGAAACAAAAGCAATTAATAAAATATGTATTTATTTAGTGGTGGTTATATGGAAATATTTTAAAACAAATTTGACAAAAAATTATGTTTTTAGAAAGAGGAAAAATTAAAAAACCCATGCCTTAAGTATGAGTTTTTAGATGCAGCAACATCAAATAAATTTGTTTACAACCGACATGATGAATATTTTATTGTATAATAATTATATTTTATTGTAAAATTTCTTAAATATGTACATAATTACTTATTATTTTAATTTTTATATAATAGGCCTCCAAGAAACCCCATCAAGAAATCCAATTGTAGAATGTATACCCTCATACTTTATCATGTGGAGGGAATCATTTGTTGGATTAAAAAATGATTGAGGAAAAGTTTGAAGCATTAAAAGCTCAGTTTGTTAGTGGTTATCATGAGGTCTATTTCAGTCCTCCATATCCCCCCACCCACTATAAAAAATGGAATAGAGCGAGAAGAAGAAAAAATGAAAATTATCTTACATGTAAAGCTAAGGAAGTAGCTGGAATAATTTTAAGTAAATATTTTTTACTTTTTAGGAATTTTTCTATTTTATAAATTTATAACACTAATATACCATTTTTATTTTTCATTTCAGGATGAACTTCAGAAGAATTCATTACAGGGAACTTTTATCCCTATGTGTAGGATGGAAATCCTAGCCACTACTTTAGTCAACCCAGAATATCCCATCGGTATAAGAGGACATGAGGTTGGTGTTAGCATTTAGAATGTTTTTGGTCAGCAAAGTAAGCAGTCAAGAGATCCATAAATTAAAGCCTTAAAAGCTAAGCTGAAAGATATGAAATAGTCCATGGGAGACCAAATTCAATCAACTGTGTAGGCTATGTTAGAACAATTGATTAGATAGTCATAGTTTTTGCTATTTTCCTATCCTATCCAGGCTTTTCTATCAGCTGTGCGGCCTATATAGCCCTCCCTGCCTGCCCAGCCTACCTACTTAGATCCTCCACCTCTTCACTCAGACCCAACCTTATATTTTGAGTTTTATGTTGTAGATCCTCATGTATATATTTTAGAATTCATAGTTATTCATTTTCTGGGGGATTCTATGCATCACCATCCTATGCAGATGGGTCAGGAGAGAGTTTCATTACATGATATTATTTATCCTACTACTCTACTACCATTTCCTACTAAGTAGGTTACTAGAGTAAGAGATTGTATGGGTCATTTTCTTCTTTGGACATCCAGCCTTCTTCCTTATCTTTCATACAAGGTGTGCATTTTTCCAATATTAGTTACATCTAATTGAAAATTTCCTGTAATTTTTTATGATATTTTACTTATATAAAATTATCTACAATAAAAATAAATGAAACAAAGGAAAAAAGGTTCAGAAATAATTTTCCATAGATACTTTTGATATTACTGATGGGATACAAATATTATCTCAGGATTCTTCTTCCTTGGATAATATCTATTATTTTTTGAATACATATGATATATGTGGAAGAGGATATCCATTGATAATATTCCGAAAATATATCATGGATCTAATTGATTTTAAAAATCTCAACATGTATGTGTTGCAGTTTTTTTCATGTAACTAAATTGATGTTTCAGTTTTTATTTCTTTAACTAGAAATTGTTTAAATTGAATAACTATATTCCTTTTTAAATTAGGTATCTACACATGCTTATTATTCAAAATGAGGCCACATAAGTCTATGGTTTTATATATCTAGATTTCATTTCAATGGCTATGTAATATTTGAAGACTGTGGATAGAGTTAAATATATATATGGGAGATTACCAGTTATAGAGATTGGGTGTCGGTTTTTTCCATTTCTTGATGGGTAAGAACACAAACATAATTATAAACTAATATTTATTATAATTTCATTAATTGTAAACTTTTTTTAATATAGGGGCATTAGATGTTAGGTTTATTCTACTCAAGTGAAAGAACATTATATTCGTTTTTCTCTTTATTAGGTGATGTTCGTAAAAAATTACCACCTTATTAGACAGGTAAGTTTTATTATTTTTTATAAGTTCATTATATTTAAATATTATTGTATATATTTATATTATTAGATTATATATATGAAAATGTAGGTCATGGAAAAAATTTAACAGTGATCACTTGTCAATATGGAACCCAAATGAAATTCAATATGTGAAAGTAATGGTAATTATTTTTTATATTAGATATTATTGTAATTATATATATATATATATTGGTTTTTATTATCAATATAATTTTTTATAACCATAGTTTCATTGCCAATAAGGATATGTTGGATGTGGTTATTATGTTCTACGATTCATGTATGGGATAATCACAATAGGGGTAACTACTGAATTTAATAAGGTTAATTATATTAACTATTTTATAATTTTTTTCATATTATTCTATTTTTTAATCTTATATCATTCAATGTTATTTTATACATTAAATGATGTCGAGTATTGTACAAAAGATGAACTTACCCATCATTAATCTTGGTTTTTGAACTATTTTTTAAGTATGATTATGATTTAAGGTATGTATATTCTAATTTTTATGATTACTATTACATTTTACTAATAACAAGTGTTAAAAAACTAATTATTTTGTTATAATTGGTGTTTGAACATAATGATCTCAAAATAATGCTTCAAAATCCACCAATAATGATAATATTGTAAATTTCAAGTATGTGTTTTTTTATTATACATTATAATACATATACCTGAATAATTTTTTGATTAACTTGTTAAAATTATGTTTTTTATTATATATTTTTAGTCAATGATACATTCTATTTAATTGTTGTATATAGTTATTTCTATTGTAAGGTTTTTTATTTTTTGGGAGTGTAAAATTCAAAAAAAATTAAATTTTTTTTTACTTTCAGCATTGGTTTTCATAAAAAGTGATGAAAAAACATTTAAAATTGATGGTTTTGTAGTGTCATTTTTCATGAAAACTGACACTGGATATGAGATGACTGTGGTTTTCGGCATCGATTTTTAGAAAACCGATGATGAAAATAAAGTCAGTTCACATTTTTTGAATCTTTTTTCCAAAAAATGACACCAAAAAACCTATTTTTTAAATCACCTTTATAGATATCAGTCAAAACACAACATTAAAATTGTAAAAAATAACGATAAATCATGTTTTTACACTAGTGCACCCACATCACTTATAATAGTGACCCACCTATCCGCTCTTCAGAACACTTCATAAGCTATTTATTTCAGACAATATCTACCCAAATACCTTAAAATATTCATTATACACTTAATAGATCTTTTTTTATTTCATTAATACAATCCTAAGAAGTATTAAAGAGTAATCCAAAGGAGGATTTCCAAGGAAGAGGTAAAAACATTTAACTGAGTTCTTTCATTTTATTTCTTGTTATACATCCTTTAATTCTATCCTAACCATAATTATATAATAACATTTTTATATTAAATATATTAAAATGTTATTTTTATTATTTCACAACCATTATTAATCTATTTTTCGATCTAATGGGTATTGAAAACTTTTCATGTGTGTATGTGTGGACCGCCACCTTGACGAAGAAATGTGTTTCATTTTTCATCACCCCCTCATAAGGTTATTTATTTTGATGAATTTAATTAATATATATTATATTCAGAAAATAATTATGATTCTATAAATATAATATATTACTTACCTTCTTACCCATCCATCCATTAAAAAAATGATATTGTTGCTCATGTGTAGGTGTAGACTGCCACCTCCATGTTGTGATGTGATTTGTTTTTCTAGTATGAAATTCAGGGATGATTTTAAAATTGTATTTAATTTTAAATATGATAACTATTACAAGATTAATATTCTTTAGGTGATGTAATAATGGTCATTAGGACTATGGTAAACCTATGATGTTTTTTTGGGACTATGAACTGAACGTCCTCAAAACGCCTTATGTAAACTTAACTGATTTATTAACAAAATAAGTCATTATAATAAAAAAAATTAATAATTAAAATTTTATTAAGATTAAAAAGTTTCTTAATATTTTATTAATACAATATAATTTTATTATTCAGCATTTATATTACTTACAAATGATTCAGGACTCGTGGTGCAAGATTTTCCATTAAAACCTTGTTTTAAAGTTTTCCTTTAAAAATCTTACTTCTCCATGTCCTTGTTTATAAAATGTTTCAATAATGTTATTATTTATGTTTTGAAATATTTTTAAAGGTAATTTTGGTAACACCCCAAGCTTCCACGGTACACTTCTCTTTGAATAATACAGTAGCATGCGATATACGCAACACCCAGTTCAAGCGTAGCACGACCAATCAAACTAGTTGTTTAGAAAGCGGTTATGAATAATAATAACCACATTTTTAATTTTATCCCATATAATTTTAACAATCATCTTTTGTTTTTCTTATATATAATATAAAAACAAATTCAACTTTTCAGATAAAAAAAGTATTTTTCCAAAAATGCAGTTTTTTCTTCTTTTAATGGAGAACCCTTTATAAATCCAACATTTGACACTTTTATATATTCAATTTTATGAAATTAATTTCTTATTTAGAATCAGGACATAAAAAATTAGTTTGGATAAATTTTTGGTTTTTTTCTGATAACTTTCATATTTTGATGAATAGTGAAAGATACTAAATTTTAATTGAAAATAACTTTGTTAATCAAAATAATTTATACTATTAAATTATAAATTTGAATGGTTTTGAAGTATAATTAGATTATATTTTTATCATTTAATATAATTTTGTTCATTGGAAGTAATATCACTTTTAAACCAAACATAAACACGTATCAATCTATAGATAGTTTTTACTTCTCAAAAAACTGCTTTCTGGTTTTGACAACGGGAATTAATTTTAAATTAATTAATGAAATTTTTATGTTTTGAATTTGGTAAAATAGACATAATTTTTGGATTAAGAATATCAAAATTATATTTGGGTGAAGTTTTGGTATTTTTCTGAAAACTTTCAATTTTTGATGAATAGTGAAAAACACTGCGTTATTGTTTAAAAACGGTCTTTTTATTTAAATAATTTTTTATTTTATTTTTATTTTAATTAAAAATAGATACATAATACCTATATTAGTTTAATTTAATTCATTGGAGTCATTTTATAATAAAACTATATGTATAAAATTTTATTGAATTTTTTAACGACTTTTACCCACCTTCTAGGCACGTTAGCAAATTTGCATAAAACATAATTTTACCGCTTCTGTGAAATGAATTTCAAAAATCATATAGAATTGGTTTATATTAGTAAGTAAATTATGGTTCAATAAGATGAAAATAATTTTAGATGAATAGTAACTTTTGACTTATTTACCACAGTTAAAAGTAAATAGGGTAATTGAAGGTAAAAATGATATTATTATTACCCTAAAACATATTCTAATTCTATTGGATAAGTTTATTTATACCAAAATAAACCTTAGGAATAAAATATTATCCTTTTGGTCCACTTGTTTTAGTTTAGGACATTTATTATTATTTTATTTAAAGAAGAGTTAAAAGTGTTAAATTCAAATTTTAATAACTAAAACGTTTTTAATATAGGGTTATACATAAGATAATTATGACTATAAATATTAATTAGAAATATAAAATTATTTCCTACATCATGGTATTTTATTTATAATTTTTAGACATTAAATAATTAAATTTATTTATGATACAATGATGATGCGGTAATTACCTTATTAATGAACGATTAAAATAATTGATATTATAAATATTAAAATAAATGTAAATTGAGACTTTTGATGCATTCCAAAAAATTTCAAGGTTAATATTACATGTTAGGTTTTATTCAATTTATTTTGTTTCAAAGAAATCAGATTGTTATGACTTTCACAAAATTCAAATACTAAATAATGTCAAAATTGACATAAATGAGTTTTTAAAACAAATACAATATTATTAAATGATATAGTATGCCTAAAAATATAAGGTTCTGCCAAAGGACTTATATAATAATATATATGTCATTAATTAACCACTTGGAGTAATCTTGGCATTTTATAGTAATTTTATTTACCATATAATATAATAATACAATGAGACATGGTAAATGTTAAACTACTTAACCAATAGTTAAATCTAAAAGATAAGATTAATATGATGACCTAAACCTGTCTAAAACATATTGGTTGAGAGTTTTTTGACCCATCCCCACATTATCCTCTAAATAAATTCTTTTTGATACATTATAAACCTAATATTATTGTATAATAAACTAATATTTCAAGCTTTTCCTAAAGTGACTCTCACCTCTCTTATAAAAGGGTACTTCCCCTTATCTCCAAATCACACATCCAAAGCCATTTGGATCGGACAACCACTACTCAAATATCCTCCCAAATACCCTCACTTAAACCTAGAGGCCTTACTTTTATCATAAATCCAACCTAAGGATCCCTTTTGATCAAATTAAAAGGAAGCACCCGAAGAAGAGGTAATTATCTCATCACCTCTTTCAATGTTCTTTTCTTCTTCAACTTCATCTTTCTTTGTTGTTTCCATACAAAAATAATAAATCCAGTACATTCTACATACTATGATCTTATTATAAATATGTTAAAACCATATTCATTATTCTATTCATCCTATGAATGACAAAGTACACTATACGTGTGTACGTACGGCTTACCGTCTCCACGTCGAGGTGTAGTTTGTTATTCAACACTTAATTATTTGGATGGGTATAATAATGAGTATAATTGATTTAAATAATAAATATAAAATTATAATGATTGTGTATGTATTAAATACCATCCAATTACATACTATTTCACCATCAATAGAATGGTATTGTTTCTTGTGCGTACGTACGGATTACTGTCTCCACGAACGCGATGTGATTCATTCCCCATCGTAACCATTCAAGAATAAATATCATTTTATGATTAAAAAATAATTTTTAAGAACATAATATCATTCTGTATATTAATCAAATACATAATATCCATAACAAACATGACTTACATAACAAAATATATAAAGAAAAACGAACTAGTTAACAACCGAAACAATGATACTACTGAAGTATTATTAACAAAGCAATATTAAAAAGATCATATATGATATCATATTTATGCATATGGTTCTTGTATAATTTAATAACAATTATTTAACCATTATAAATGATTTTAATGTACCCTCAACTAAGTAAAAGTACAAGGTAATGGGTTTTCATCTCACTTTTATTCTTGTGAGATTCATGCTATATTTGCCACTATTACCTTTTGTGTGGTGTATGTACTTACCATGATTTAATTGTTTGTGTAATATAATTTAATTTATGGGTATTTACATCATCATTTTATGATCCTTATTTTATGGTTTGTATGTTTCGTAAGTTACCAAATCAGTAAGGGAATTTTAAATTTCAATTTCCACTCATTGGGTTATACACAAAATCCATTGATTATTTTACTCCAAGATTATGTGTGAAATAACTATTTATTTACTTATATAGTAATTTCCACTCCCCTTTGTGTTGATATACTTTTTATACACATAATAACTCCATTGAAAAATTCTCAATTCATCGATATGAACTTGATAAGAGTAATTTTAACTCAATTTATATCCATTGAGTTAAACATCTAAGTCATTGGTGTTGTTTTTACAAGAATATGTGTGAATATCCTCTGATTGATTTACACTTAATATCCAATCATATTTAGTGTATTTATATTTGTCACACATAATTATGTCATTGATTTATCCTTAACCTAAGGATACGATCTTTATAAGGGATTTCATCTCAATTTACATTTCATTGGGACTTCTTTGTTGTTATGCGCCAATTCACTTTTATATGGTGTATATACTGTACTTTGACATAGTATATCATGATATTATAAATTTTTTATTACCTCAATTATTTTTATTCAAGCGCCTCTCATTTGGTTAGTAACTCTAACTAAAATATCATTTTATATGTTTTAAAGATTTATTCTTCTAAATATTTCTCATTAATGTCCTTGTTTTAAAAATGTTTTTAAGGATTTATTTATATGGAAATTAATTTTTTAAAATTAAAATTATTTTTAAAAGTTTCAAAGTGGTATGGAACACTTTTATTCAAAAATATATTTTAAATGGCTTCTTGATAAATAGTGAGACTTTTAAATGTTTTCAAGAAAAAGTGGAATATTTCTCTCAAATAGTTTGATGTTTATTTTCATCCATGTCAATATCCTTCATTATTCTTGATTGAGGTTAATTTATTATAATACAATCATTTATATTGTATTGAATGAGTTATGTTTGACTGTGGATGTTCTATTTTTATACCATTTATGGTTTGTGGTTAAAATATTGACATTTCATATGCTAGTTTTAATACGAATATTTAGATTATGTTTCAACCTTTTCATATGAGGAATGCATTATACTTAGTAAGTGACGAGTGGAGCCTGCTATAGCTTCTTGATGCATCGTTAGGTATCATGAGACAAACTAGTGTCTTGGCACAAGGCCTTGACAAAATCTTATTTGTATTCTTGGCATGAGGCCTTGACTATGTGGTTATGATGTCTGACATTGTGCATTCCATCATTATGAAATTAGCTATTGATATTACATTTGATTATTCTAATAGTAGAATATCCATTTGAATAAGTAAATGGAATTATTTTGATTTATATTTTCCATATTATACTAAATTTTAAGTTTAAAAAGGCTTATTTTCTTAGTCTTATACATTTCCTTAAATATTTATTCTTATTTATGAAAGTTTCTGCTATATTGTTATCCTTACTGAGCATCTAATCTCACCTATTTCTATGTTTTATTTTTTCCAGGATGTGAAGAAGTATATCATGATTAACCTGCAGGAATAGGTTAAGTGATATGTGTATGTTCAAAGGGGAAACAATGTTTTTTTCTTTATTTCATGATGTAATGTAAAACTTATGTATGTATCTAGTACTTCCAAGGCTACTAAACTAATCAGTATTTCGGGAATTGATCTCTTGTGATCATGCCAATTATATGTAATAATGCAATGACTCTAGGTAACTAGGGTTAGGTAATTACATTTGGTATCAGAGATAGTTTAGTAAAAACCTTCAAAACTAGATTTAGAAAAACTATGATTATAGAACATTACTGTAAGATAGACTTTGGGGATTGGTATATAAGAATGTCCAAAAAATTTGGTAATGTAAGTATTATGTGGGTTTTCCAAGAAATACATCCATGTCTGGATACGATCACGTAGAGGTGCCTCTGGCATAGATGTACCTCGGGGTAAAACCTGAAAACACCTCTTAGAGCTAGACTCGAACGGGAACGGGTTCACAACAACAAGTCTTGTTTCACTCTTGGTTACGACACTCCTGGGGGATATGCTTAGGATAATTCACATTTTATTTGAAAATTGATTTGAAAGATTTTAATATAAGATGATAATAAATAACCTTGGTTAATTCTAAGGTGTTTTAGATTTAAAATAAGGTTTCATGATATTCTATAAATGATCTTATGACTATTGTTACTCACATAATGCTTTCTGGTTTTAGTCAATGGCTGGATTCAAAGAAAGTCCTAGTATCATCAAACATGATGTACAAGGTGGACACACTAGTGTAAACGAGAAATGAAATGAAATGTTTATAGGTGTAAAAGATATTGTATTCTTGTCAAATTAGTTTTCCAAAAATATGATCAACAACATATATATTAACCAACTCCCGGACTCAACAAAGAAGATAAATGCAGTGAATGATAAGAGCTCCAGTAGTGGAGACCATGGAGAAAAGAAAGCTTAATTTCCATCATGTAGGAAATGTGGAAGGAGACACCCAGGAAAGTGTATCAATGGAACAAAGAAATTCTTTATGTGTGGGAAAGGACATAAAGTAAAGAATTGCCGAGGAAAAATGAAGAGTAATGTGCAAGAAAATAAAAATGATCCCAAGAATCCATTTACAGTAATTTTCTATAAATGTAGAGGACCTAGGCATTACCTGAGTCAATGCCCTATTCTATAGGATAACCTCTTGGTCAAGGAAGAACCTATGTGGAAATAAATAGAGGGTGTAATGTTTAAAAGTATTAGTGGTCTTTATTTATGGGATTAATTTGGAATAATTTTCACTTGTATGTGTGACCCAACAGTTTTTTATGTGAAAATGATATTCAAGGAATAATTATCTTTTCTTTTATGGATATATTTAAAAATAACAATTTGGGTTTATATAATCCTTGAATTTGGGGTAATTACAAGTTATTAATTTTTTGGATTAAAATGCGAGGTATGAGATAACATTTGTGGTTAAATTATGTTATGGTTATTTTGAGGAATTTATCTTATTTTGGAAATGTTATAAAATATAGTTTTTGAAAAAGGACAATATGTAGACCATGTGAAAACCCTTAACGTCGGAAAAAGCTGTGGGAATCGAACCCACAACCAAAGTGCGACTGGGATTTATCACCTACCACTGGACTACGTGAAGTCCCTGGTAAGAGTGACTAATTCATTTTAGTTAAATGATTTTATTGATCAATAATAAGTTTATTTGGGATCTTGATTTTTATAAAATGGATATCCTTAGTTTAGGAAAATTATTTGGTGATTAAGTGATAAATTTTATTTTGTAAGATGTTCGCTCTCTTGGGAACACTATATCCCTAAGAAAAATAGAATACTATGGGATTTCATTTGAGGAGTAATGGTGGATTTTTATCTATGTTTTTATTGTGGATTTATAGTGATTTGGGTTATTTATTGAAATGATTGACCTATCATAGAGAATATTTTATTAGGTTGATTACTTTTAAGTATGTGACTTTAAGATTAGTCGATGTTATTTGGAGATACAATTTAACGTGGAAGACTATGTAATAAAATTCTTCTGATTTTTTGGTTTCAATATTATTTTGTATTATATTGAAGGATTTTAAGGACAATTTTTTATTTAATGGTATTTATTGAACTTTGGGTATTGTTGGTTTAATTTTAGAAATTAAGATTACTATTTCTTTATCTAAAGGATTATCCTTTTTGGGGATCATCTGGTATTTTACTAACCATTTTGGTTTTGGTTAATCTCTAAAGACAAGGGAAATATATAGTTCATCCTTTGTGGATTATTTGATTCTCTATAAGTTGATTCTAACACTTCAGGTGTGACCAAGTCATCTTGAATACTCATCATTTGGAGTGAAAGATGAGTTTGTGATAGAAATTAGCTAAAGGACAGGACTCTACTTATCAAGTATTTTCTTTTCTATTATTATATTAAGAAATTAATTCTTAAACCTTAATGAAAGGATCTTAAACCCAAAAATGGGTTTTCCTAATACCTTATGTTATTCATCATAGATTTATAGCATTGAGGCCCTCAATTTTCCATTCACTTGTTTGTGATTAATGACCTCAATCACTCTCTATAAATATTTACATTTTCCCTCCAATTATAATTTCCAACAATGTTCTCCTATTCAAAATCCAAATTTGTTGGTGACTTTTTCATTTCCATTTTCTTCTTATTAAGACTGAATTTTATAAAACCTATTTATGATGTGGGTTTTCCAAAAAGTTATTTTCAATATTTTTAAAACTTTTATTTATAAAGAACAATTTCAAATTTAGAGGACTCAATTTATTAAAGGAGGGAACAATGTAATGCCCCAAGCTTCCACGATACACTTCCCTTTGAATAATACAATAGCATGCGATGTACGCAACACCGAGTTCGAGAGCACCACGACCTATCAAACTAGCCATTTAGAAAGTGGTTATAAATATTAATAATTACATTTTTAATTGTATCCTATATAATTTTAACATTCATCTTTTTTCTTTCTTATACATAATATAAGGACAAATTCAATTTTTCATATAAAAGAAGAATTTTTTAAAAAATGCAGTTTTTCTACCTTTTAATGGATAACCCTTTCTAAAACCAATATTTGAAACTTTTATATATTCAATTTCATGAAATTAAATTCTTTTTTATAATCGGGATTTGAAAATTTAGTTTGGGTAAATTTTTGGTGTTTTTCTGATAACTTTCATATTTTGATGAATAGTGAAAGATACTAAATTTTAATTGAAAATAACTTTTTTACTCAAAATAATTTATAGTGTTAAATTATACATTTGAATGGTTTTGAAGTATAATAAGATTATATTTTTATCATTTAAGACATTTTTGGTCATTGGAAGTAATTTTACTTTTAAACCGGATATAAACACACATCAATCTTTTGATAGTTTTTACTTCTCAAAAACCCGCTTTCTGGTTTTGACAACAGGAATTAATTTTAAATTAATTAATTCAACTTATATGTTTTGAATTTGGTAAAATAGACATAATTTCTTTATTCGTAATATCAAAATTATCTTAGGGTGGATTTTTTGTATTTTTCTGAAAACTTTCAATTTTTCATAAATAGTGAAAAACATTGTGTTATTCTTTAAAAACTGACTTTTTATTTAAATAATTATTTATTTTATTTTTATTTTAAGTAAAAATAGATACATAATACCTATATTAATTCAATTTAACTCCTTGGAGTCATTTTATAATAAAATTAGATGTATAAAATTTTATTGAATTTTTTAACGTCTTTTACCCACCTTATAGGCACATTAGCAAATTTGCATAAAACATAATTTTACCGCTTCTGTGAATTTAATTTCAAAAATCTGAGAGTCATGGTTCATATCATTAAGTAAAATTTGGTTCAATAAGATGAAAATAATTTTTGGTGAATAGTAACTTTTGACTTTTATTTACCACGGTTAAATGTAAATAGGGTAATTAAAGGTAAAAATGATATTATTATTACCCTAAAACATATACTAATTCTATTGGATAAGTTTATTTCGACCAAAATAAACCTTAGGAATAAAATATGATCATTTTGGTCCACTTGGTTTAGATTAGGACAGTTATTATTATTTTATTTAAAAAAGAGTTAAAAGTGTTAAATTCAAATTTTAATAACTAAAACATTTTTAATATAAGGTTATACATAATATAATTACAACTATCAATATTAATTAGAAATATAAAAATATTTCTTAAATCATGGTATTTTATTTATAATTTTTAAACATTAAATAATTAAATTTATTTATGACACAATGATGATGCAGTAATTAACTTATTATTGAAAGATTAAAATAATTGATATTATAAATATTAAAATAAATATAATTTGAGACTTTTTATGCATTCAAACAATATTCTAGGTTAATATTACATGTTAGGGTTGATTAAACTTATTTTTTTCAGTGAAATTAGACTGTTATTACTTTCACAAAAATTAAATACTAAATAATGTCAAAATTGACATAAATGAGTTTTTAAAACAAATACAATATTATTAAATGATATAATAGTCCTAAAAATATAATTTTCGGCCAAATGAATTATATAATAATATTTATTTTATTAATTAACCACTTGGGGTTCTCTTGGAATTTTATAGTAAGTTTATTAACCATATAATATAAAAACACAAGGAGACATATACTCTTTAACCAAGAGTTCAATCTGAAAAATAAGGTTAATATGGTGACCTAAACCTATCTAAAACCTATTGGTTGAGAGGTTTTCGAACCATACCCACCTTATACTCTAAATAATTCCTTTTGGAGCCATTATAAATCGAATATTATTGTATAATAAACTAATATTTCAATCTTTTCCAAAAGTGACCCTCACCTCTCTTATAAAAGAGTATTTCCCCTTATCTAAAAATCACACCTCCAAAGCCATTTGGCTCAGCCAAAACCTACTCAAATATCCTCCCAACTACCCTCAATTTAACCTAGAGGCCTTACTTTGATCAGAAATCCAACCTAATCATCCCTTTTGATCAAATCAAAAGAAAGCACTCGAAGAAAAGGTAATTATTTCATCACCTCTTTCAATGTTCTTTTCTTCTTACACTTCCTCTTTCTTTGTTGTTTCCATACCAAAATAATAACTTCAGTGAATTCTACATACATTTATGTTATTATAAATATGGTACAACCATATTCATTATTCTATCCATCCTATGAATGAAAAAGTCATTATACGTGCGTACGTACGACTTACTGTCTCCACGTCGTGGTGTAGTTTTTTATTCAATACTTACTTATTTGGTTGGGTATAATAATGAGTATAATTGATTTAAATAATAAATATAACATGTTAATGATTTTGTATATATATAATACCATCCAATTAAATATTATTTCATCATCAATATAACGGTATTGTTCCTCGTACGTACGTACGGATTACCATTTCCACGAACGCGATGAGATTCATTCCCCATCGTAACCATTCAAGAATAAATATCATTTTATGATTAAAAAATAATTTTTATGAACATAATATCATTCTGTATATGAATAAAATACATCATATCCATAACAAACATGACTTACATAACAAAACATATAAATAAAAACAAATCAGTTAACAACCGAAACAATGATACTGCTGAATTATTATTAACAAAGCAATATTAAAAGATCATATATGATATCATATTTATGTATATGGTTCTTTTATAATTTAATAACAATTATTTAAACATTATAAAGGAGGTTAACATACCATCAACTAAGTAAAAGTACAAGGTAATGGGTTTTCATCTCACTTTTATTCCTGTGAGATTCATGCTATATTTGCCACTATTACCTTTTGTGCGGTGTATGTACTTCATATGATTGTATTGTTTGTGTAATATACTTTAATTTACGTGTATTTACATAATCATTTTATGATCCTTATTTCATGGTTTTTATGTTTCGTAAGTTACCAAATCAGTAAGGGAATTTCAAATTTCAATTTCCACTCATTGGGTTTTACGCAAACTCCATTGATTATTTTACTCCAAGATTATGTGTGAAATCACTATTTATTTACTTATATAGTAATTTCCACTCCCATTTGTGTTGATATACTTTTTATACACATAATAACTCCATTTATAAATTCTCAAGTCATTGATATAAACTTGATAGAAGTAATTTTAACTCAATTTCTATTCATTGAGTTAAACATCCAAGTCATTGGTGTTGTTTTTACAAGAATATGTGTGAATATCCTTTGATTGATTTACACTGAATATCCAATCATATTTATTTATATTTTTCACACATAATTATGTCATTGATTTATCCTTAACCTAAGTATATGGTCTTTATAAGGTATTTCATCTTAATTTACATTCCATTGAGACTTTTTTATTTTCATGCGCTAATTCACTTTTATATGGTTTATATACTGTACTTTGACATAGTATATCATTAATACCTTTATTCTCATGATATTATAAATTTTTTAATACCTCAATTATTTTTATTCAAGCCTCTTTCATTTGGTTAGTAACTCTAACTAAAATATCATTTTAAATGTTTTAAAGATTTATTCTTCTAAATCTTTCTCATTAATGTCCTTGTTTTAAAAATGGTTTTAAGGATTTACTTATATGGAAATTAATGTTTTAAAATTAAAATTCATTTTAAAAATTTCAAAGTGGTATGGAACAATTTTATTCAAAAATCTATTTTAAACAGCTTCTTGATAAATAGTGATACTTTTAAATGTTTTCAAGAAAAAGTGGGATATTTCTCTCAAATAATTTTGATGGTAATTTTCATCTATGTCAATATCCTTCATTATTCTTTATTGGGGTTAATTTATTATAATGAAATCATCCATTTTGTATTGAATGAGTTATGTTTGACTGAGGATGTGCTATTTTTATACCATTTATGGTTTGTGGTTAAAATATTGATATTTCGTATGCTAGTTTTAATACAAATGTTTAGATTATGTTTCAACCTTTTCATATGAGTAAGGCATTGGACTTAGTATGTGATGGGTGGAGCCTGCTATAGCTCCTCAATGCATCGTTAGGTCCCATGATATAAACTAGTGTCTTGGTACAAGGCCTTGACGAAATCTTATTTGTAGTCTTGGAATGAGGCCTTGAATATGTGGTTATGATGTCCGACATTGTGCATTCCATCATTATGAAATTAGTTATTGATATTACATGTGATTATTATACTAGTATAATATCCATGTTAATAAGTAAATGGAATTATTTTGATTTATATTTTCCATATTATACTGAATTTTATGTTTATAAATGCTTTTGTTTTAGTCTTATACATTGCCTTAAATGTTTATGCTTATTTATGAAAGTTTCTGCTATATTGTTATCCTTACTGAGCATCTAATCTCACCTATTTCTATGTTTTATTTTTTCCAGGATGTGAAGAAGTATATCATGATTAACTTGCAGGAATAGGTTAAGTTATATGTGTGTGTTCAAAGGGGATACAATGTTTTTTTCTTTGTTTCATGATGTAATGTAAAACTTATGTATGTATCTAGTACTTCCAAGGCTACCAAACTAATCGGTCTTTAGGGAATTGATCTCTTGTGATCATGCCAATGATATTTAATAATTCACTGACTCTAGGTAACTAGGTTTAGGGTGTTACAATTTTAAACTAGTTGTCGCTTATTTTACAAAATATTAAAAAGGAATCTTTTCTAATCCTTTTTGCATGACTCACTTTTGACTTTTTACAATAGTGTGAAAAGAATGTTCTCTTCTGATGTATACGACATGAATAAATTTTCAAACCATAATTAATGTTATTTTATTTGAACATTACTTTAAAATTTCCCATAATCATTTTAAAATAAATGAAGTTGCTCAATATTTTGGAAATTATTTTTTAAAATGTTATCAAAAGAAAATGGTACTTTTCTCACATTTTCAAATAAAGGTTTGAATGTTATTATAAAACATATTTTCATCAATGTCAATATAATTTTATGGATATTATAATTTACTATGGATATAAAATAATTATAAAATCAACTGTATTACTCTGGTTTTCTTATAATCCTATTTTTATAGTTATTGACTGGGAAAAATATTAACATTTCCTAAGCCAGTTTTTCCATATGAATGTTTATGATAATTATGTATAAAATTTTTAATCATTTATTTCATATGATGAATAGATTAGAATTAGTAAGTGATGATAGGGTCCCATTGTATCTCATTGATGCATCAGTAGGTCTCATGAGACAAACTAACCTGTGGATTTTGGGTATTCTTGCCCAATTATTTATGATATATTGAAATAGGGTCCCAATGGTATGACTATAATGTATGACATTATGAATTCCATCACAATAAAATCTGTTATTTTTATCCATGTGATTACTCATATTTTTATTCATGTATATAGTTCAAGTTATAGTTATTGATTTCTTTTATGGAAATATTTTTATTTCATAAGTTAAAAAAATTTAACTTTGATTTAAAATATTTTTTATGATCTCATATGAGTAAAAGGTTTGTTTTCAAGGAAAATATTCCATTTTATCAAGAAACCCTCTTAAATTATTATTTTGCCTTTATTTTTTTATGAATTGTTTTATGAAAAACATTGGGAAATAATTTTATTTCAAGAGTAAGTATGTGATTATTTTAAACTCAAAATTCATTATGAAAAAGGGAAAATATCCTTATAGGTTTTCATGAATTTAAAATGGATTAATGGGTTTCCTTTTTTATCCCTTAATGAGAATTGTTTTACTCATCCTGTGTTTTCAAATGTTTTTCATTATTCTTAAGGATGAGTATGAAAAATAGCATGGATTATCTTCAATTATGGGGATAAATCTTTAAATAAGTGAACATGTTTTGAATGAAACATGATTATAAATTTAAGAATCATATTTTTCTGAATAAAATAGACATTGAGTGGACATTTAAACTTTTTATTGTATAAATTAGATGTGTAATAGTTTTTACTAATTATTTAAAACACTAAATAGAAAAGATCTTCAAAATGAAATAAAGTAAAACCCTAGTTATATATCACATAATTATGGATTTTTTAAGTTACCAGTCATTATATATTTAATATTATTCAATAGTTCCATTTTTATTTCATGGAACATATGGTGATGAGTCGCAAGGAAATATTAAAAACTCTATTTTTGAAAAAAAAATTGAGTTTATATAAATAATTTATTTTATTAAAAAATATACATATATATACATATTACCATTCATGAATCATAAATTCATTATTATTACCTAATATTTCCAATATATGACTTTACTTAATAATTCAAGCCAAAAATATTATAAAATCATCGATACAGTTGGTAAAATCAACTCAAAAAAGAACATGTTATCATAACCAAATGAGTATGGATATATTATTGTGTAATGATATTACCACTTTTAGAGAAGCTTAATTATTAATATAATATGTTATAAAAGTGATAAATTTCATAAAAGAATAGGCAGATGACAAAGAAAAATTAAAAATAAATCTAAGATGTTAATATTTCAAAGTATCTTGGAAATCTTGTTTTAGGTGGTTAAACATTATGATGATCATTTATTGTTTATATTATTAAAATAATTAACAAACTATATTTATATAACCTTAATCATATTATAAATTTCATATTTATTTATACATTTCATTCGTAAAACCATCCATATAAGGTGGTAATGAAAAATGAAATACATAATTTCATGTAGGAAGTTTTCCACACATACAAATGATAAATATTCATTAAATGCATCCTTATAACAATCCATGTGAGGTGGTGATGAAAAATGAAATACATATCTTTCTAGAGGCGGTAGTCTACACATATGCACGAGCAATATTTTTATTTTTTGTAGGATGGAAAGGAGGTAAAAAATAGGTGTTCCATCAATATTATAATATTTTAGTGAACTAAATATACTATTGTAATTATATTGGGATTCTTATAAAAAAAATTTAGGTGGTAGGAAATGAAATGAACTTTAAATAATTTGATGAAGACTTATACCTCCTCTTTTAATATCTTCTTTTTGGCTTCCACATTAATCCTCCTAGGATTGGTCTTTTATTGATACCAAGACATATAGGATGTAGGTAAGGATGTTTAGAAGGTATTATGGTAGGTATTGGTTGTAAGGACCTGACCCCAGTTTCCCGGTGCCAGTTCCTTATTTGACTACATTGGCATATTAATAAGGAATAAGCATCCCAAAGGACCAAGTAGTTTAGTATTATTAGAAACAAGATACCTACATAAGTTCAACTTTACAACTTGAAAAGAAACACAACATAGAAACTCCTTAGACAACTTCCATAACTCTTAGTTTATTTCAACATTCCATTCATAATAAAACTCTTCATTTCCTGAGAAAATAAAACATAAGAAATGGGTGATCTAAAATTCTCAGTAAGGGTAATTAATACAGCAGAAGATAACATAAAAATTAGACATAGTGAATAATTGAAAACACATTCCTTTAAAAAATAAACTTTAACATCATATGGAAGGAATATGATCTGAGTAAATAATGCCATAATAAATCCTAATCTTGAGTATTCTACTAGTATAATAAACACATTAACTTTCAATTACTAGATTCATAATGAGATAAGTGCATATGCCAGATATCATAACCATACCATCCAGGCCTCGTGTCAGGACCATAAATAATCATTTTGTTAAGGCCTTGTTCCAAGACCATAGTTTGTCTCATGAGACCTACTAATGCATCGAGGAGCTATAGCAGGCCCCGCCCATCACATAATAAGTCCAATTAATTCCTCATATTAGTGGGGATAAACATAAACAACATATACATTCATATTGAAACTATCATTTGAAATGTAACTAACTTTCCCCAATCATTAAATATAAAACACTAACCATTCCGAGTAATATGGTGAATGGTTTTAGGATAGATCATCCACAATATAGTTAGGAATAAACCATTAATTCAAATATGGTATAAAGCTTCATAAATTATTAAACTCAATAATACATAAGAATCAATGGGAGCGTTTAATCAAACGAAAATACTCTTATAAAATCATTAAGCAATTCTTTTGATAAATACTTTTTTATTTTGAAAAGAAGAGTTCTTTTGGAAAAATCTTTGCATAAAACCAGTATTGAAGTAAGATATTAATTTCATAATAAAATTAGTGATTTTATAAAGATAATGGTTTACAAAAACATATTATAGAGTGCCCATGAAAATAGGTAAGAATTTGAGTAATTCCCTTGAATCAGGCTTGTATTTTGGAAACAATTTTGAAAGTTCCTTTTAATGGATTTAACTATCCATAAAATAAGTAAGGGTTATGATTGGTAAACATATATATAATAATTACACATATTTTAAGAGGAGTACATAACAATACATAAGAATTTCATTGAGGTAGTTAGACAATGAAAGTAACTTGAATGAAAATGGAAGTTCGGGTGGAAAAACCCTTACCTTAAGTCTGGATGTGTTCCAATCTTGAACTTAAGGTACTGGAATATGAAATTATACTCATTAATAAATTAATTTATAAAATATTTGACATATATTTAGTTTATCATAATTCTGGTTAGTTCATTTATGTCCTTATTGATAAGTTTTTGTGTTGAATTCTGTCATTCTGGAGTGTTCGTTTCCTTTATTTTCATATTCTGTTCATTTGTTTTTAAGTAATGGAGTTCATGTGGAATGGATGTAAATATCCAGAATTGAAATTACATATTATTTATGAACATAAATAAGTTTTAATGGTCATTTATATCATTTGGTTACATGGAAATAGGATGAATCATTAGATGAATTATTAATGATATTCACTTAGATTATTTAAGCGGTATTTTGATTGTTAGGAACTAGTTTGGTCTTATGATTTAATAATATGTACATATACCAGTTCCTGAATATTAATTTGGTTATAAAACATATATTATATACTTTTTAAACCATCAAAATGGTTTCATGACCAGAAATGAAGGAGAAATTGAAGAATGAAACTTTTTTGTCCACAAAGGCTATAAATTGGAACCTCATGGACGTTGAATTCATTTATAAAATAAAAGGGGGAGCGAGAGTGGATATTGATGATGGTTTATCCAATCACCTGATATAATTCCAGTATATAGATGATACTGTATTTATCATGTTCATTTGGGAATAGGAGGTGAAAATAGGAAAATAAAAGAGATGAACTTGAAAATAAAAGAAAAGTTGAGAGATCCCTTATGAAAATTTGGCAACCTAACGGCGTCGCTTAAAATTTCATAAAATAAAATGATGAGACCATTGGAGGACTACTAGAGAGGTAAAACCACCAGATATTAGAGTATGATGGATTTTTAATTAATGAAAACGAATGGATTAGTGGGTATTTATAGAAAAAGAGAGGGAGTTTTTTAATAATTTCAAAGGGACACCTCATTAGTGGTTTTTTCCAAACCATGGGATTTCCCATGGTATTTGCCCATGGTTTTAGCCACTTGGGACACATAATTTTATATGTTACTACAAACAAGTCTAACAGCCTTTTATTTTAATTATTATGTCATTATGATGTCATTAAACTACCGTAAACTCAAAACTATATTTTTACTATTCATGAAAAATTCAAGTATTATAGAAAAATCCCAAAAATTCACCCCTACCATTTTTCGACGTGTAAAATTAAAAAATGAACTCTATTTTTTAAAAATAATATTCTAAATGTTATTAATTTAATGTTTAAATAAAATCATAGTTAATTTGAAAAATAACAATTTTAAGGTATAGTTAGTTTTATATCACATTGAAAAATTAATTAATATCTCAATATCTTATCACCTTAAAAAAAATACCATTATTTACTATTCATAAGGGTCATATTAAAATTCATATTACTATTCATAAGGGTATGTTACTATTCACCAAAAATCATGTTTCTTCTATCAAACTCCAAATGATTTACTGGTCATAACTCTATATGACCATTTTTTGAAATTAAAAACATAGAAAAGGAAAAGTTATGTTTAATGGATATATTATAAAAATTTATTCAATATTTATTTTCAAAACCTTGGGGTGTTACATTCTCTCCTCCTTACAAAAATTTCATCCTTTAAATTCATAAAATGTTACCTAAAAACATTCACGTATGTCTTCAACATAAACTCCTCAAGATCCCATGTTGCTTTCTTCATCTTAGGGTTTCTCCAAAGAACCTTTACTAGACGAGTCATCTGATTTCTCAATACTTGTTCTCTAGTATCAAGAATCTTGATAGGATCTTCACAATAAGATAGATCAGGCTCAAGTTCTACTTCTTCATAAGTGAGTACATGTGTTGGGTCCGGCATGTATTTTCTTAACATTGACACGTGGAACACATTGTGAACTTTGGAGAGACTTGGAGGCATTTCCAAATAGTAAGCTACGGCTCCAATTCAGTCTAGAATTTCAAAAGGTCTGATGTACCTAGGACTTAATTTTCCATTCTTACTGAATCATATAATACCCTTTAATTGGGATACCTTTAAGAAAACATGATCTCCTTCTTGAAATTCCAAGTCCTTTCTTCGGTTATCAGCATAGATATTTTTTCTACTTTGAGATATTTTGATATAGGTTTGGATAATATTCACCTTTTCTATTGTTTCCTAAAAAAATTCTGGGCCTATGAGCTTTCTTTCACCAACATCATCCCATTAAGTTGGTGTACGGCATCTCTTTCCATACAACGCTTCATATGGTTCCATCTGAATACTTGAATGGAAGCTATTGTTATAGTAAAATTCTATGACAGGTAAATATTGATCCACATGCCTTGAAAATCAAGTGAACAAGACATCAATATGTCTTCCAAAGTTTGAATAGTCCATTCGGATTGTCTATTAATTTGTGGGTGGTAGGCAGTGCTCAAACAAAGATCAGTATCTAGGGCCTTCTGAAGACTCTTCCAGAATCATGATGTAAAACAGGGATCACAATTGGAAATAATTTATGATGGTACACCATGAAGTCTTACAACTTCATTAATATATAGCCTTGTTAAATGTTCAAATGGTAAATATTCTCTTATATTAAGAAAATGTGATGATTTTGTAAGACGGTCAACAATGACCCATATCGCATCATTCTTTCTTGGAGTCTTTGGTAGCCCCATGAAAAAGTCCATCGTAATATCATCTCATTTCCACATAGGTATAAGAAGGGGTTGTATAACTCCTCCAAGATATTGTCTTCCAGCCTTCACCTGTTGACAAACCAAACATATTGACACATAATCAGCAATCTCCCTCTTCATGTTTTCCCACCAAAACTGTTCCTTTAGATATCTAAACATCTTTGTGATATCAAGGTGTATAGATAAATTAGATCTATGAGCATCATCCAACAGTTCCCTCTTTAGTTCAGGAATAGCGGGAACACAAATCCTATTTCCAAATTTCAAAATGCCACCTTTATATGCAAATTCAGTCAACTTTCCATCATTTATAGCATTAATTTTCTTTTGAAACATCTCATCATCAGCCTGAGAACATTTTATCCTTTCTAGTAAAAATGGTTTTGAAACCATTTGAAAAAGTAGTGATGTGTTACCTCCCTTGATAATTCCCATATCCATATTTACTAGATCCATGAACATAGGATCCCTTTCAACTCTTATCTTTTTAAGCATTTCGTAGTCCTTTCTACTCAAATAATCTACTACCTTATATTCCTTCCTTGGGTGGTAGAGTATTGTGCAATCATAGTCTTTGAGTAGCTCAATCCATCTCCTTTTTCTCATGTTTAGTTCTTTCTATGAGAATATATATTTCAAACTCTTATGATCAGTATATATCTCACATTTTTTACCATAGAGGTAATGTCTCCAAATATTCAGATTAAAAATTACTACTTCTAACTCAAGATCATGAGTTGGATAGTTTTGTTCATGAATTTTTAGCTACCTAGACGCATAGGCAATCACTAGATCATTCTTCATAAAGACACAACCAAGTCCTTTCTTTGATTCATCGCTATAGATAACAAACTCAGCATTCCCCGATGGTAGGGTTAAGATAGGTGCATTCACTAACCTCCTCTTCAATTATTCAAAACATTCTTCACATTCCTTGGTCCATACAAACTTAACCCCTTTTCGTGTAAGCTTGGTCATTAGATTGGATAAACGGGAAAAGTTATGAATGAAATGCTAATAATAACCTGTTAAACCAATAAAACTACATACCTCAATTATGTTCGTTGGAGTGGGACATTCTTTCACGGCCTTTGTCTTCGCAATATCTACATATATTCCATCCTTAGAGACAATGTGGCCTATAAAGGAAACTGATTGGATCCAAAACTCACACTTTCTAAACTTCCTGTATAATTCATTTCTTCATAGAGTATTTAGAATAGTGCGTAGGTGATTTTCATGATCTTCATAGCTTTTAGAGTATACCAGGATATCATCAATAAACACCACCAAAAAGTCATCAAGATATTCCTTGAAAAATCTATTCATCATATCCATGAAAACAGATGGTTAATTAGTTAGTCCAAAAGGCATTACTATAAACTCATAATTATCGTACCTGGTTTGGAATGCTATTTTTGGAATGTCTTCCTTCCTCACAAGTAATTGATGATATCCAGATCAAAGATCAATCATTGAAAAATATTGGGCTCCATGAAGTTGATAAAATAAATCATCAATTTGTTGCAGATGATACTTATTATTTATTGTAACAGCATTGATTTCCCTGTAATCAAGGCATAACCTCATTGACCCCTCTTTCTTCTTAAAAAAAGAATAGGGGCTCCCCATAGAGAAACACTAGGGTGAATAAATCCTTTATCACTTAATTCTTATAGTTTTTTATTTAGCTCCACTAACTCCATAATGGCCATTCTATAAGGGGTATTTGATATGGGCCTTAAACCAAGAATTAAGTCAATGGAAAACTCAATTTACTGCTCTGGAGTATGTCTAGGTAAATCCTTTGTAAAGACATCAATATATTCTTGCAAAATAGGTAAATCTTCTATTTGAACCTTCTTTTCCTCACCCATAGTTATTGCATTCCCTTATTCCACAATAATTTGAATTTATTAGAGCTACTGGGGTGGATCTAGATGAGAATAAGATGGTGATGTTTCTTCCCCAAAGATAAGGGATTCCACACCATTCTCAAAAATTGTAACTTCTTTCTTCTTTCAATAGATCATTACATCATAATTTGATAGCCAATTCATACTGATAATTACATCAAATTCATTAATTGGTATGATGATACATTCAGCAACTAAATTACATTTATGTGTCATAAGGGGGACTAATTTACGTGCCTTTTTTGCAATGATACATCCACTAGGGGTTTTGACTGATAACTTCTTTATTAAATCAAATTGGACATATCTAATTTTCTTGGAAAACTGGGAATATATAAATGAATGTGACGATCCAAAATCAAATAAAACATTGGCTAAGTTTGATTAAATGATCAATGTACTTGCCACCACTTCATTAGAGACTTTAATATCAGTGGTTTGGATCGCATAAGCTTGTCCCTATTCCCTTGGCCTTTTCTATTTCATGTTTCCTTGACATTTTGGACAATCATTAGCATAGTGTACCATCTTCTGAAAATTATAGCATTGAACATTGGAAGCTTCTTTCTTCCACTTACAATCCCGAGTTAGGTGGCCTTTTTCTCCGCATTTGTAATATACTCCCATTACCTTTAGGAAAGTTCCAAGGTGTTTCTTTCCACAATTTCCAGAATGTGGAAATTCAAATCTTCCCTTTTTCCCTGTTTCCTCATTTCCCGTTCCATAGTTTTCAGTAGCCCTCTTCTTCTCTTGTTTTCCTTTAAATTCATAAGAATTAGAAAATTTCTTTTCTGTCTTGATAGCACATGAAACTATATCTTCATATGATGAGAAATTCTGGGAGACTAGATCCCGCTGGAGGAATGGATTTAGGCCATAAAAGAATGGATCAATTTTTCTCCTTGGATTTCGTATGTATTCCACAGCATGTCGTCCTAACCTTTTAAAGTTATCTTTATACCTTTCAACATTATCATCTTCCTTTTACTTCAAATTCAGAAACTGCATTTCCATATTTTCTCATTGTTCACAAGGAAAGTAATTCTCTAGGAAGATTTCCTTAAAGTCCCTCCATTCCATATCTTCTATCTCCTCCTCCTCATTTGTGTTTTGGATTAACAACCACCACTGATATGCATCTCCTGATAGGTGATAAAATGCCATGATGACCTTTTCTCTTTTTTTACATCCCAAAGTGAGAAATATCTTCTCTAGGGAACTTATCCACTATTCAGCAACAAATGGGTTTGTAGTCCCATTGAATGATGGAGGCTGTTGTTGCATAAAGAGATCTAACATAGCTCCTCTGCATGGTGGATCTGGATACTCCATAAGGGTACGGTTATTATTCATAACCTGAGTAAGTTTCCCCAGTAGAGTTATAAGTTTCTCAACACCCATCACAGCACCAGAGCCAACATGATTTTCTTGCATCGGAGGGAAATCCCTACAGGGGACACGCACGTTCGTGCGGTTTCCATTTCTTCTACTAGGTTCCATTTCTAGATAATGGAATACACTATATTTGGTTATGAATAATAATTTATCATATTAACTTAACAAAATACTTAGTATAAATTGAAATCCTACGCATGGCTAATCCCATAATCACAAAAATAGTTTCCTTGAGGAAAAAAATTACATTTAAATCCTTCATAATGGCTTGTAAAGAAAATGTGAATTATCCTAAGCATATCCCCTGAGAGTTTCATAAAAAAGAGTGTAGAAAGGCCCGTTGTTGTGTACCAGGATACCTCAGGTCAAGCCTGAAACTCCTTGTCGAAGCTTTCACCCCTAGGTACATTTGTGCCAGAGCCACCTCTACCTTCTTGTATCCAGACAAGGATGTATTGTTTGAATGATCCATATAATCTATTCCATACCAAAATACCAGGATGTTATTGCATTTTTATACTCAAAGACTATCTTAGGGACTCTTCCTTAATCTACGTTTTATAAATCTAGTTTCCATGTTTTCTACTAAACTTTCTCCGATACCAACTACAAGGGCCCGACCCCAGTTGCCTAGTGCCAGTGCATTATTTGATTAGATTGGAATATTAATAAGGAATAATCATACCGAAGGACCATGTATTTTAGTATTATTGGAAAAAAGATACATACATAAGTTCAACATTACAACTTGAAAGTAAACACAACATAAAAACTCCTTAGTCAACTTCCATAACTCCTAGGTTATTTCAGCATGTCATTCATAACAAAACTCTTCATGTCCTGAGAAAATTAAACATAATAAAGGGTTAAGATCAAACTATCAGTAGGGGTAAGTAATATAGTTTAAGACAACATAAAAATTATACATGGTGAATAATTGAAAACACATTCCTTTAAAAAAATAAACTTTAACATCATATTGTAGGAATATGAGCTGAGTAAATAATGTCATAATATATCGTAATCATGAGTATTCTACTAGTATAATAACCACATGAACTTTCAATTGTTAGCTTCATAATTAGGGAAGTGCATATGCTGGACATCATAACCATACCGTCCAAGCCTCGTGTCAAGACCATAAATAATAATTTTGTCAAGGCCATGTGTTAAGACCATAGTTTGTCTCATGAGACCTACTGATGCATCGAGGGGATATAGCGGACCCCACCTATCACATAATAAGTCCAATTAATTCCTCATATTATCAGGTATAAACATAAACAATATATACATTTATATTGAAACTATCATATGAAATGTAACTAACTTTCCTCAATCATTAAACATAAAACACTAACCATTCCGAGTAATATGGTGAATGGTTTTAGGATAGATCATACACAATAGAGTTAGTAATAAAAAATTAATTAAAATATGGTAGATGACTTAATAAATTATTAAACCCAATAATACATCAGAATCAACCGGAGCGTTGAATCAGACGAAAATACTCTTATAAAATCATTAAGCAGTTCTGGAGATAAATACTCTTTTATTTTGAAAAGAAGAGTTCTTTTGGAAAAAAGTTTGTATAAAACTAGGAGTGAAGTAAGATATTAATTTCATAATAAAATGAGTGATTTTATAAAGATAATGGTTTCCAAAATATATTATAGATTTCCCTTGAAAATAGGTAATAATTTGAGTAATTTCCTTGAATCGGGCTTGTATTTTGGAAACAATTTTGAAAGTTCCTTTTAATGTGTGTAACTATCCATAAAATAAGGAAAGGTTATGGTAGGTAAAAATATATATAATACTCACACAGAATTTATGGGGATTGCATAACAATACATAAGAATTTCTTTGAGGTAGTCAGAAAATAAAAGTAACCCGAATGAAAATGGAAGTTTGGGTGGAAAAACCCTTACCTTAAGTCTGGATGTGTTCCACTCTTGAACTTAAGGTCATGGAATATGAAATTATACTGATTAATAACTTAATTCAGAGCCTATTAGATAATTATTTTGTTTATCATAATTCTTTTTAGTTCATTTATGTCCTTATTTATATTTATTGTATTGAATTTCGTCGTTTGGGAGTGTTCATTTCCTTTATTTTCATATTCGGTTCACTTGTTTTTAAGTAATGGAGTTCATGTGGAATGGATTTAAATCTCTAGAATTAAAATTACATATTATTTATGAAAATAAAAAAGTGTTAATGGTCATTTCTATAATTTGGTTACATGGAAATAGGATGAAACATTAGATGAATTATTAATGATATTCACTTAGATTATTTAAGCGGTATTTTGATTATTAGGAACTAGTTTGGTCTTATGATTTAATAATATGTACATATACTGGTTACTGAATATTAATTTGGTTATAATACATATATTATAGACAGTTTCAACTATAAAAATGGTTCCATGTCCAGTAATGAAGGAGAAATTGATGAACAAAACTTCGTTGTCCACAAAGGCTATAAATTGGAACCTCATGGACATTGATTTTGTTTATAAAATAAAATGGGGAGTGAGAGAGGATATTGATGATGGTTCATCCAATAACATGATATAATTCCAGTATATAGATGATACTGGAGTTATCATGGTCATTTGGGTAGAGGTAAAGAGGATAGGAAAATAAAAGTGATGAACTTGAAAATAAAAGAAAGGTTGAGAGATCCGTTATGAAAATAAATGAAATGATGAGAGAAAAACGGTATATCATCATATGTAAATAAAAATAACAGTAAGTGGAATACAAAAAATCAAACTCCAACATATTAAATGGAAATTCAAATAGATAACATAAAAGAAGTGTCGATTAAAAGAGGAGGGTGAAAGATTCCCATACCTTGTAGAGTAACACCTAGAACTTGAAGGTTGGGACCTTGGTGGCTTAAGAACACCTTGGGAGGACTCCTAGAGAGGTAAAACCACCATATATTAGAGGATGAGGGAGTTTTAGTGAATGAAAATGAATGGATGAGTGGGTATTTATAGAAAAAGAGAGGGAGTTTTTAATAATTTCAAAGGGACACCTCATTAGTGGTTTTTAACAAACCATGGGCTTGCCCATGGTATTTGCCCATGGTTTTAGCCACTTGGGACACCTAATTTCATATGTTACTATAAAAAAGTCGAACAGCCTTTTATTTTAATTATTATGTCATTATGATGTCATTAAACTACTATTCATGAAAAATTCGAGTATTTTAGAAAAATACCAAAAATTTACCCCTACCATTTTTCGACGTATAGAATTCAAAAATGAACTCCATTTTTTAAATATAAATTTCTAAATATTATTAATTTAATTTTTAAATAAAATCATAGTTAATTCAAAAAATAAAAATTTTAAGGTATAATTAGTTTTATATCACATTTAAAAATTAATTAAGATCTCATTATCTTATTACCTTAAGAAAATAAAATAATGTCATTATTTACTATTCATAAGGTTCATATTACTATTCATATTAATATTCATAAGGGTATGTTATTGTTCTCCAAAAATCAAGTTTGTTCTACCAGACTCCAAATGACTTACTCGTCACAACTTAAGATGACCGTTTTTCGAAATTCAAAACACCGAAGAGGAAAAGTTGTGTTTAATGGCTAGATTATAAAAATGTATTCAATATTTATTTTCAAAACCTTGGGGTGTTAAATTGGTTAAGATTAATTACATAATGTTTGTATATAATTAAGGATTTTTGGTTTTCTTTTATAAGTTAGAGGAGTCACAACCCTATAAATATTAAGAACTTTTAAATATAATAAATAACTTTCTCATGGGATGTAGATAAAATTTAGTCTAATTTAGAATATTTGATAAGTTAAGTTATAAATACGCTCATCCAATCATATTTAAATAATTTTTGGATATATTTGGAGCCTTAAGTCTTAGTTTGGCCACTCTTTAACCCTTGTAAACTTTAATATGGTGATAAATTTTTATAATACTAATTATTCGTTATGACGAAAAATAAAATGGACTGTATTATAAAATTTTAATATTTTGATTCCAAATATGGAATCAATTTTAAAAGATTAAATTTGTAAAATTAGAATATAGTAATTCAAATATAAGTCCATGTAATGCATAAAAACCTTTTTTAGAAAAAAAAAAGTATTTTTACATTTAAAAACTAACTTCGTAATTATTTAGGCCAAAGAATCTAGAGTGGTGTTACTTACCAAAAATTTGTTGACTTATTACTAAAAAAATAATTTTTATTTTAAATTATGAACATTTTAAAATAAAATTCAACCTTCCAACCACAGTATTAAAGGAAAATTTAAAAAAATAGTTATTTTATTAGAATAAAATATAACTTTGGTTCTAAAAGGTAAAGCATTGGTTTCAAAATTAAAAAAAATAATTAAATAACTTATTATAATCCATAAATAAATATTTATTTGATAAAAAGGTTTTATAAATTTTTAATTCAATCTTATATCATGATGATGTCACAAAAGTTACAGTATCTGTAAAAAATGGTATTTTTCACTATTCACCTAAAAATAATTTTTTTCATAAAAAAAACAACCTAATATTATTTTTACATGATGAATTGAGAATTTAAGTTTATTTAATCAAATTAAAATTCAAAAATTCAAAAATTTATCTTTTATATGAATATAAAAAATATAATGAAAAACAAATTTTATAGAACAAATGTCCATTTGAAATTATATCTTCTTAAAACTATTTAATATAAATTACCAATGAGTGTTAATATAATTATTTTCACATTTTATATTCTTAATTTATTGATTTTTGAATTTCATTAAAATAATTTATTATTTAGTTTATTTTAATGTAGTATGTGTCATAATTTATTCAACATGATATTTACTTATGTTAATAAATACTAAAATATCAGAGTGCTACATTCTCCCCCATTTAAAATAATTGTGTCATTGAAATTTTAAATTATTATTAATAAAAAAAATTTATCATAACATATAAATAAAATTAGATTTAAAAGTTATCATGATAAGTAATTTCTAAGTCACTGCTAGTAAACATAGTACTGCTTATGTAAATTTTTCTAAAACCATGTTCAAATCACTATAATAATCATACTTTTAAATGAGTTTATAAAGAATACCTTGATATATAATATATATTTTCCATATAATACTTGATATATTTATCTTCCTCTTTCTTTATTTGAGTAATTCCTTTACCATCAAGATATATAATTTGAGAAAATATACATACATGGTTTTTTCTATTCAATAATCGATATTTCATCCTTCAATTGTGTTTCAATAAATTTTCCACCACTGATTTATCTCATATAAATAGCCATGATTTTTATTTCTTACTTGATGAAATAAATTTTACATTTAATGGATCATAATATCCACAAAATGTATGAAAACTTATTCCCTATATCTCTAGAAATTTAATAAAACTGAAAATTGTTTTCACAAGTAAAGATAATACCCAAATAAATATGAATAAATCATTATATGAATAAGTAATACATTTCACTTTAAGATCTCAATAATAACTCTCAAAGTTCAACTTAAATAATTCCATAAATAATTAACCTTGAAACTTTTAAATATATGTCTCACAAAATTTGAAACCCAAAAATTAGAAGGATTTGATCACACACTCTTCCAAAATCAACACAACAATTATATAAAAACAACATTAATCTCTCATAAAGTCACATAAAAAATTATATGACTTAGACATATATTCTCCAAAATATAATCATGTTTTTCTAAAATAACCTGAATATACATGACAAAAAACAACCATAAAATCATATATTATTTTAAGAGTTAATTTAATATTTCTTCATCAAAATATATCAACCACTTTGATATAAAATCTCATACTAGCCAAAAATTCCCCATGTACCTTAATTTATATAATGTTAAAAAAATATAGTGAACTTCTTCAAAAATAATTATAACCACCTAATCATAAAATAAATTTTTAATTACATTTTTATCTATATGATAAAACATATGTTCCTAAAAAAATAATACCCATTTTATCCTAATTAACCATTATTATTTTGATATTAAATATCACACTAACCATGAAGGTTATTTTTACCCTGCATCTTTTATCCAAAATATTATAACTCTCTTCCCAAATAATCTTTATAGTAAATCACATGGTAAAAATGTAAGTTATATATACCTCTATCTTGTATTCTTCCTAAAATACTATAAATGTTTCATAAAATATCAATAATCATATTAAAATTCCAATATATAAAACCTAAAAAGGGTGATTTTGTATTTAAACTTATGATCAACCGTAGAATTATTTCACATGATGATATCTAAAACTCTTAAATTATCCTAATTTTTTGGATTCATAACCTCTAAATTTAATTATAACTATTCTATGATACCAAATATAACACCCTCAACCTATACACCCAGATCCATTTCTAAAAACATATTATTTTTATACTGGATTTGATACCAACTAAAGTGTCCAAATTTTTAATTCCATAATATAAATTTAATTAACAATAACTAATACACTTACATAAAAATGAACTTTTAGGTTTAAAGTTTTAAAGAACTGAAAAAATGTCATATAAAAAATCCTTTCCTTTCTCATAAAATTATAATTTTCCTATAATAACACGATTTTCTTATTCTATAAAAAAAGTTCAATATCTCCCATAAGATTCTCTTCACATTATAAACTTATAAATATAACAAATGTATTACTCTTATTCATATCCTGGGGAAAAAGGAAACATAGGAAGGGTGAGTTCAAATTCTCAGTAAGACTAGACATTGGCATTAACAAACAATGATTATAAGTGAATATAAGATGGGAATAAGGGTATGAGAACAAAAATATATACATAACATATGATAATTCATAATAATCAAAACTTGAATCATAAGTCATGATCCATGTTATAAAGCTTTAACATAATAAAATAGTCATATGATTTAACGATCATGAGCCACGTGAAATCAAACTTTGTTCAAGGGAACCATTTCAACTCATAGAAAGCATATAAAATCCATGTAGGTATCTTTGTACATTATATTCATAATCTATTCTCACTCATGTTTAACACATAATGGAATAAATTATAATAAGTTAAGTCCAATCATTATTTTTCTAGATAATAAATCATCTCCAAATCCATTGTAGAGTTATATCCCATGCTCAACTATCGTTATATATAATGTTTAATAGTTATAAAATTAAAAAAAACTCATAGGGATTTCATTTCAATATAACCCACATAAAAATAACCACCATTCCTTTATATTTTTATTAACCCATGGAAAAGAAATTGGTTTCATGTTAATTTACATAAAGGGTCTCCATAACACATCCAGATAAAGAAGGTCAAATGAATCATTATATAAAATCCCTAGTGAATTATAATAATCATTTAAAACATTTTGACATTGATGAAAAATAATTATTTAAAAGCATTAGAAATGTGTTTTGAAACACAATAAGAAATATCCTTTTTATTTTTTTAATATTTAATATCTAAACATTCCTTGAAAAATGGGAATATGATTTTACTTGAAACCCTATGGAAACTTGTAATGTAATAATGATAAAGAAAATTTTTATAATGGTGGGAAAATAAATTCATTCTATATACATTAAAAATATTCTTTTCACACTTTTGTAAAGAAATTTAAAAGTCATACAAAAAATGTTTGAAAATATTCATTTAAATAATTTTTAAAAAATTAAAAGTTAGTATAAAATAATTTTTTAAAAAAATTAATTATATATAAAAACTTCCTTTTGAAATTTTAATAACATGAACATGGAAGAGAATGAATTTAAAACATTTAAAAATTGTTTTAAAGAAAGATACATTGTGAATTTTAAAATAAAATACCATTTCTAAAGAAATAATTTGAGAAGGAACTTAAAATATCATGAGTATAAAGTTATTCTTGATATTATATTTCAAATATGAAATCTATAAATTATATAAATGAATATAAGTGTGTCGATCAAAAACATGTCTCAAATAAAGAAGTTTGAGATGAGAAGCCCCTATAACTTTGGTAATGCTTGAATCAAAACACATTGAATGAATGAGAATAATTTGAATCTATAAAAATCATGATCTACATGAAATAATATTTCAAATTACATTCATGGGTCATTAATTAAACCAAATAAAATAAAATATTATGCACAACATGAAACATGTCTCAAGGACTTGAAATAGAGACTGATAACCCTTACAAAGATCAAATCATTTTAAGTATGATTCAAAAAATAAAATTATTAACTGAAAGAAAAATTTGAATACATATAAAAAAGTGGAAATAAAACATTAAACAATCATAGGTCATAAAAAAATAATATTTTCATAACATATTCAATGAACATATGATATAGCCCAGTGAAAGAAAATTGATTCAAGAATCCCCTTACCTAAAACTTTGGCTTGGTCAAACATTATCTAACCATGTGTATAAAACATTTATAATTATTATAAATATACATAATAAAAATATATACTTATATTACTTTATATCATTCACTTAAAGTTTCTTATTACCCATTTATTAACAATTTTTTGTTAAAAAAGAAGTTTTTGTGTTAATTGTCTCATTTCCCATGCATGTTTCGATTTGGTGTTTTCATTACTTGAACCATGGTCATGGTTTCATAACCACCATAATTTTAATGATGATTTTATATATTTATTTTATATTAATCAAGAGTTTTATTGTTATTTTATGGAACATATGGTGACGAGTCCCATGGAATGCTTAAAATTCCTTTTTTAAAACCTTTGACTTTGTAGAAAGAATTTATTTTATTAACACATATACATATATATATTACCATTAAATAGTCATAAATTATTTATTATTACATAATATTAAGTGTAAATGAAATTATTTAATCATTCTTGATATAAATATTATTACATCGTTCATGTAGGTGGTAAAGATGACTCAAACAAGAACATGTTATAATGACTGAATGAGTAAGGATATATTGTTGTATAATGATGATATAATATTAAAAAAGAATAATTATTTAAAAAATGTTATAAATTTGACAAATATGATTTAATAATAGGTATATAGATAAAAAAATTAAAAATAATGGTATGAGGTTATTGCTTCAATGAGTCTCGGTAAGCTCATTTTAGGTAGTTAAGCATTATGGTGATGATTTATTATTAATATTGTCAATAAAATGACAAAATTATATTTCCAGAACCTTAATAATTTTATAGATTCAATATTTATTTATTCATTTCATTCATAAATACATCCATGTATGGTGATAATGAAAAATTAAATACATCATTTCATGGAGGTTGTAGTTCTGACCTACACGTGGGTGACGTTTCCTTTTTCCAACTATTAGGAGGAAAGTAAAGTATATAATGGTTTAAATTTATATTATAATAATTATTTCATAAATATAATATATATATATATATATATTCATCAAATTCATCCTTATAACTATCCATGTGTGGTATTGATGAAAAATGAAATACATCTCTTCATAGAGATGATAATCCACACATACGCACGAGCAATGTTTTATTTTTTTATATGAAGAAAAGGATGAATTAAAAAAAATTCCATTAATATAATAGAATATAATTATAATAAATATTTATAGGTAATAATATTAGGATGGATATAAAATATTTTAATGGGGTAGAAAAATAAATAAACTTGAAACAATTCAGTTAAGATGTATACCTCCTATTTAGATATCTTCCTTTGGATCTCACATTAATCCTTATATGATTGGTCTTTTGGTGAGGTTGGGACATATAAGACATGATTAAGGATTTTGGGAAGTTATTTGGATGGGTTTTTTTAATCTAAAGTTCTCAATGTGTTTGTAGAAATTTGGATAGAAAATGTTCTTTTATAAGTGAGAGGAGAGTCACCCTTGTCAATATTATGAACTTTTAAATATAATAAATGTATGTATCATAAAAAATTTATATAATTTAGTATAATTTAAACAATATGAAAATTTAAGTTTTAAATCTAGTCATCCAAGTATATTTAGACAAGTCTTAGAGATATTTGGAGCATTATTTCTTAGCTTAAACCACACATTAACCCTTTAACTTTTACTATAGTGACAAACTTTTACCGTTGTAACTATTAATTATGACTAAAAATGAAATGAACCTCAATAAATAATTTTAATATTATGATTCTAAAAATTGAATCAATTTTAAAATATTCAATTTATATAAGTGGTAGAATTTAATTCTAATATAAGCTCAAAAACTTCATAAAAACCATCTTTATAAAAAACTGCATTTTCCTATATAAAAATAAATTTATGCTTATTTAGAAAAAATAATATTAGGTATTAGTGATTCAAAAAATTATGGCTTATTATTAAAAAAAATTAATGTTATTTGACATTACATCCATGGGAAAAATGAAGGGAAACTTCTAACCACGATATTAAAGAGAAAGATCCAAAAATATGTTTTTTATTATAATAAAATATAGCTTTGGTTCTATAAAGTTAAGAATGCATTCCCAAATTCAACATAATTTTTTCAAATGATTTATTATACTCCTTAAATACATATTTGTTAAAAAAATGTTTTATAAATTTGTAATTCAAGATTTTATCATGATGATGTCCTTAAAGTTATTGTATTTCTAAAAACATTATTTTTCATATCTAGATCAAAAATAAATCCTTTTAGAAATATCCCAAAAAAATAACGTTGAGATAATTTTGACATTATTAATTCAAAAATAAGGTTAATTTAATAAAATTAGAATTATAAAATAAATAAATTTATCTTTTAAATGACTATACAGAATATAAAGAAAAAAACTTTTATAGAAAAAATACTCTTTAATCTTTTAGTGTTCTTAACCTTATTTCATATCAAGTACCAATGGCTGTTGATTTTTCTTTACTTTTAAATTAATAATGTGTTGATTTTTACCTTTTATTTAAATAAATTATTATTCACTTTATTTTGGTGTTGTGTATATCAAAATCCATTCAACAATACATTTATTCAATGTTTTACATACTAAAATCTTGAGGTGTTATTGAGTACACCCCAATAGAACTGCCCCTTCTACAGCATCCCACTAACACACATTTCTATCCTAGAATACTTAGTCCTAGTTTCATTGAATGAAAATTAAATTTTTATTTCAAAAGCACTTTTGAGGAGAATGTGGGAAACCATGATGACATCAAAGACATAAACACAACCCCGCCTCCATATCCAAGATCATCAAGACCAAATACAATCCAATTCAAAAGCAAGGAAAAGCCCCACCCTAACAACAAAAACAATACGATCGGCATCCACTATCCCATTAGATCTCGGTTAGCTATATCGTGCAAGGATTCATGGGCCTGATACCAATGAAAAAAATCCATACCCTCTCAAAACTTCTAATTTCGGATAGAGATGATAAGGAGAATGCTCCCTGCTCTGAAAATCTTCTGAAACAGACCCTTGAAAATAAACTGGTTATAATGTATCATGAACCAAGGATGTATTTCCACAAGTGAACAAAAAAAATTCAAACCACAAAGCCCCATCAATTCATAGAAACATAAATCAAATCAACCTTCACCAAGCCAAAAGAAATAAAAAGTTGTAACCTCCTCCAACACCTTGAACATCTTAAAAAATATTGTTAATGTAAATTAGTGATGTTTTAAAATGTGGCCACAAAAAACATAGATGAATTGGAAACCTTTATATAAAAACACAGTTAAGGTTTTGATGGCTTGGGAGCCACCCAAGATGGTGTTTGAGGTATGTAGTGTCATTTGGTTACTAAGAAATTACTAAAGAATTGAGGTGGACTTCTCTTGGATTGTAGCCCCTATCATAGCCCTTACCCAAAATGGGAATCCATTCATATGGTCTAAGTATTTTTAGAGATATTTCAAGAAGATAAAGTTGTGGTTGACCTATAACACATTTCTACAGTTTTTTGAGGTTACAATTGAGTATGAGGTATAATATGATACTTTCAAATCTAGGGTTAGTTTTTTGATGATGCATATATGAATATTTATTTCTTGTGGGTCTAGGAAGCTGAAACCATATGATAAAAAATAATAAATCTCATGAATATCTGCTTGTATTGGTGGTTTTTTCCTTGAATATGTGAATAAACTATATTCTCGATGAGAAATTCATTGTCTTCATAGATCAAAATAGTCTCATATATATTATCATAGAGTTATCTAAATTTAATATAGAGGTGATGGAAATATTTCCTATATAACTATGATTTTGAGATATTCCATACCCTAAAAAAGGTAAATGTTGTAGAAGATACACTTATCAGGAAGTCCCATGAGCACCTAATAGAAGACAAATCAGATTAGTTATCCATGATGAGTCTAGTTATGGTGGAGGAATGGAATTCTACATTTTTTCAATCGTTGTTTATGGGACCCACACTCTATCACTAGGAGAGGGAGGATCAACATTTAGATATTGATTACGAGATCAAATTTTTTCAGGAGTGACCCTATATGGAGTCTCACAAGTTTGGTAGAAACCCATCATCTATTAGGGTTGTACGGTGGTTCTTATAACATTATGTGAGGATTTTTTGAGAGAGTTTCACACCTCCCCTCTGGTGGTGCGTTCTACAATTATTAAGATGTATCGGGGTCTTAAGTATCAGTTTTACTAGTTAGGCATGAATTTGAGAGGGGATCAGTTCATTTTAAGGATCATCGCCTATTAGTAGGTGAAGGCTATGCACCAGGTTCACATAAGTTTAAGACAACCTCTTGAAGATGTACCAGGATCTCTAAACACAATTATTGGTCCCTATATTATTTATGGAGGAGTTTTCCTGTAGATTTTGTGACCTATCCATGTTTGAGAATGGAATTACACCCCTATAAAGTTAATCAGACCAAGAAAAAAATTTAGGTTATTGAGGTTATGTTATGGGCTAACATGTTATATTCTTGAAATAGTTGGACTAATCAGCTACCATTTGTAGAGTTTGAATACAATAATAATTATCACTCTAATATTGGCATGAAACCTTTCGAGGACTTTTATGGGAGATCATGCAGGTCACACTTTTACTGGTAGGATATTTTTGATTCATCTATCATAGGTCATGAGTTGGTTCGTTTGAGGGAGGAGAAGTTCTAAGAGAACTAAGAGTGCATTAATTCAACCTAAAACCCACCCTAAGTCCTATATAGAAAGAATATAGTGAACGTTGGAGTTCAATAAAATTTGTTCCTAAATGTCTCTCCCTACCATTGTTTGAGTAATCTTGTTTGGGTTATACTGTTATAAACAAGGTTCATTAGACCAAATTAGATTCTTATTAGGGTAGGTAATGTTTGTTATCTCATGGTATTACCCCTTCAGATGGACCAGGCGCATTAGATCTTCTATGTGTCACACCTGAGGAGGTATACACCTTATAAATCAGACATTACTTAATGGGGAGAGATGATCATTGAAAAAGATACATCCTTTTTTGAATACTTAGTGGGTATTGAGGATCTGCAGGAGAATATCCTTCTTAAAAGATAAAATCTATTTTTCTATTTCTAGTTGTAATATGATAATTTTTAGTAGATCTCATGGGAATTTTAGAATGACATGTGAGCCCAATGCCTTCACACTTTTTCATGAGTTTTTCTTTTCAGGATGAAAATATTTGAAGGTGGTAGGATGTATAAACTCATAATTTTATAATAAATTTCTTTAAATATTTTAAATAATATTTATAAGGGTGTTTTTTATGTTATATCATTTTTATTTTCAATTTTATTCTTGAAAATATATATAATATATATAATACATTATTTTTAACCACATTCATGTGAATAATAAATATCTTATAAATACATTCCTAGTTGGAAATTCTTACATATAGACAATGTCCTAAATGGTGTTTTTTCTTACAAGAGGTATAATTCTCATGTCTGTATAAGGCCCCAGCCTTAAAAAATTACTTAATCTTGAGTTAAATCAATAATTAACATTGAGGATATTTTCAGATTTAGAGTTTTAGAGAATTAGGACATAATTATTACATTACATCTCAAATATTACAAAGTAGACACTTCTACTTAGTATCCATTTTAACATAAAATGAAAACTCTTAAAAGAAAAAAAGAATTATTTTCTTGATATAAATATTTTTGAATTCTTCCTTTCTCTTACCCTTCCTTATACCCTATGAAAAATATTTCAAAAACTTGGGATGAGCATAAAAAGCTCAGTAAGGGTTATAAAATAAAGAAAGAAAACATTAGTACATAAATACATACAATACATTATCACTTTAACATACCTCATGAAATCATAAGATTTATTAATAACACATAGAAATCATAAAACATAAAGGTAACTTGTGGCATCCATGTCATATTTACATTGTAGCTTTCACAACTACATAAGGAGTTACGTTGGAATACCCATCATAGTATATTCCCTAAATCTCTTAGTATAAACATTAAAGTTTACCTCCATTATATTACCCATTGAATTAGAGAGCTATATCAAGCTCACCTACCCTAGGTCTATCACATAAACACCCATATTTGTAAACAATTCCCAAGAATCATAACGTAAGCATAACACATAAAATAAGCATAAAGGAATGATAAAATTTCCACATTGCAATAACAAGATATCAATTCAAGAGATTAACATAATCAATCCATTTTCAAAATCATTTTCAATACCAAAATACGTAAAAATAGTATATGGTATTTATTTTCCTTTTAAAAACATTACGGCTTGTTAAGGAAGCCAAATATCAAATAATACTCACAGCGGCAGAAAGGTCATTGTCACCACGTACGTTAAAAAGAAACATTCACTTTGTCATTTAGTAAAATTATTCATAGAATAAATATTAATTTTTAATTAAATTCAAAGTCAAAGTGGTTTATACACCATATAAAAGAAATTCATGTATAAATCAATGTATACCTCAGTGAAAGGAGATTGAGACGAAGTCCCTTACCTCAAGTCTGAATTGTCTTGTATGTTCCTTGTTATTTCTGAATAATAAGCTTAAGTTAATTTCTACTTTATTAAGAACCTTTTTCAATTTTATTATTCCTTTTATATAACTTATTACCTTGATATAATAATTAGTTAATTATTTTAGTTCATATCGGATATTTTTTCGATGTTCGGAACTTGAGTCAAAAATAAACTTGTTATAATTACAAATTGTCCATGTGGTAAAAATTCATTTATCTACATAATGATATAAAGGATTTAGATGTCATATATATCATATATATCTAGTATATATTTATTTATAATAGTCCATATCATTTGGATATAAGAAATTAAATTCACCATTCATGGAGACAGTGAGTCGTACGTAGGCATGAATGCTACTTTCATTTATTTTTTTAATTTTTAAAGGAATGAAAACCAAATGATAAATTGGTATATTATAACTCTATTATAATATCATATTTTATATATGTTACATAATTTCATTAACACCAATCTTTATATGTTCCATGTATGGCATGAACGAGTCATATCACTTTGAGGAGGCGGTAGTCCGCACTTCCTCAAATGAAATTATCATATTTACGCATTATGGAAACTACAAAGGTATGATATAAATGAAAAATAAAGAAACATATAGACAATATAAATATGATATATATCATATATATATATATATAGTTCCATCATAATGACCATCATTAGAGGCGGTAGGAGATAATTGAACAATCATCATTTTGTGAGGCAGTAGTTCTCTGTCCACAGAAATAGTATGTTCTAAATCCATTAGATGGAGGTGTGTGTAAGTGAAGTTTTAATACTTCTCATAACAAAAAAACTAGTATATTTATGATACTATTTTTTTTATTTAATCAAAGAAAAATAATATAATACGTAGTGGATAATGAAAATAAAAGAAAAGAACTTGAGAGACGACGTTACCTTTAAATCAGGTAACTCTCTTTGGTTTGAACCAAAAGGATTTCTTGAATTGCCTTTTTCCTAAGGTAATGATTCTAAGAGGAAGATAAGGATGTTGGGAGATTATTGGAGTAGATTTTGGATGAGCCAATGGGATTTAGGGGTGTGATTAAGGGGTTAGAGGTGGTGGCCTTTTATAAGAGGGAAGAGGGGATCTTTAGGAAAGTTTGAAAGTATTATTTTATTATAAAATGTTTTTCGATTTAAAAAGGTCCAAAACTCATTAAATTAGAATATAATATAAATATAAGTATAAAGAAAATCATCAAATAATAATTGGATATGTTTTGGATATTTTTTAATCCTTATCTTATTTATTTAACCCTTTTTTACTCTTATCGTTTTATCAAGCATTTAACACTTGGAGAATCAAAAAAGTTACCAAAACATGAAAAATATCCAATTAAAGAGTCAATAATAAAATTTTAGACTTATTTTACCTATTTGGACGAATCTTATATTTTTTGGAATTTTATATTATTTAATAAAATATTATATATTTTAAAATATGAATTATGTCAATTTTGACACTATTCATATCATGACTTTTTTAAAAATCCAAAAAAACTTTGTTGATTATAAATACAAATATAAAATGTAATTATCATCCATAAAATTCATGTATGATATCAAAATAACCAAATAAAATTTATTTTAACATTTTTAATATAAATTAATTGAATCCTTTATTAATGAAACAATCACTTCATTACCATTGTATCGTAATTAAATTTATTTATTTAATGTCTAAAAATTATAAATAAAATACCATGATGTATTAAATATTTTATATTTATAATTTCTATTTATAATTGAAAATATCACTTATATAACCCCATATAAAAATTATTTTACTAAAAGATATATGTTTATGTTAAATTTTCCTTAACTTTAAATTAATTTTTATAAAATGTCATTTTCACTTAAAAGTGGCTCCATGGGGTCCCAAAATCGACCCAAGGATGCCCATAGTCAGACATGTATCATCCAATATGGTTAGGAAATGTGTTAGGATAATTTAATATTATTATAATATTATTAGTTTACAATTATTTACCAGATTTACCCTTTGACCATGGTAAATAAAATATTTACTAAAGTTACTATTCATAATGTCTAAAAATCAAAGTTAACTATTTAAACAATTTGAACCTCCTGATTCCAAATATGGAATCCATTTTTCCAAATTCAAAACACAGAAGTTGAAAAAATTAGTTTAAAATTAATTCCCGTTGTTAAAGCAAAAAAAACGTGTTTTTAAGAAATAATAACTATCAAAAGATTGACATGTGTTTATGTCTAATTAAAAAGTGAAATTACTTCCAATGAAAAAAAATTTATTAAATGGTAAAAAAATAATCTAATTACACTTTAAAACCAATTAAAAAGATAGTCTATCCGTATAAATACATTAGATTAAAAGACAGTTTTGACTTAAACTGTAGTATTTTTCACTATTCATTAAAAATGAACTTTATCAGAAAAAAAACCAAAAATTTACCCAAAGTAAATTTTGATGTCCCGCTTCTAAATAAGAAGTTTATTTTTTCAAATTAAACATATAAAAGTGATAAAAAAACTAGATTTAAAAAGGCTTTTCCATCAAAATTCGGTAAAACTACTTTTTAAAAATATTAGAGTATTTATGCTTAAAATTGGATTCATTCTCAATTTAAGCCTCTAAATTTTATTGAATAAATATAAAGACATTTAACAAAAATGTATAATCATATTTTAGTTAGTTTTATTCATTCCTTCCAGAACAATGGTTATGTGTTAACTACTATTTAAAATAATAATATTATATTATTATTTTTCAGTATGACTCAGCATTGTGTGCAACATAAGATTTCAGAGAATCCCATTGTTGCGTGTTGGGTATGCCATCGAACATAGCATCCCCATTAAAGTAAAATTAATATTTAATTCACAAATATTAATAAATATGAAAATTTCATATTCTTTATTTACCTAAGATGTTACATCCTTCCCTCCTTTTGGAAATGGCTTCCTTGAAATTTTATTCACTTATCAAATAAATGGGGGTATTTATCCCTCATAGAATTTTCAGATTCCCACATTGCCTCTTCAACCATATGGTTTTTTCATAAAACCTTTTACTGATGAATTACCTTAGTCCGCAACACTTTCTCTCTTAGTTCAATAATCTGAACTGCTTGTTCCTCATAAGAAAGATTCCATTCCAACTGAACTACCTCTCAACTCAAAACATGATATGGATCTGGAATATACTTTCTCAACATTAAAACATGAAAAACAATATGTACCTAGGAAAAACTTGGAGGTAAATCCACTCTATAGGCAACTGATCCAACTTTATCCAGGATTTCATAGGGTCTAATGAACCTTGGACTCAGCTTTCCCTTCTTACCAAAATGCATCATAGTTTTCCATAGATAAACTTTGAAAAATATGTGATCACCTACCTCAAAATAAATATCCTTGCTTTGATTATCCGCATAACTTTTCTACCTGCTCTGAGCTGTTCTCAGGTTCTTATGAATCAACTGAACTTTTTTTGCCATCTCTTCTACCAATTCTTGTCCAATAAACTTCCTTTCACCTACTTCATCCCAAAAGGCTAGAGTTCAGTACTGCTTTCTATATAATGCCTCAAAAGGAGCCATCTGTATACCAGAATGAAAACTGTTGTTATAATAAAATTTAACCAAAGAAATATGTTGGTCCCAACTTCTCTAGTAATCTATTGAAGAAGCAAATAGCATATTCTAAAGACTGAATTTTTTTTCTAACTGCCCATCTGATTGGGGATGAAAAGATGTAGTGAAATTTAATTTAGTACCCAATGACTTCTGAATGACCTTTCAAAAGTTAGAAGTTAACCTGGGATCACGATCAGATATAATGGAGAGGAGAAATCCATGTAACCTGACTATCACTTTAATATAAAATCGAAAAAGTTGATCTAGAGATAGAGTATTTCGGATAGGAAGGAAATTAGCAGATTTAGTAAATCGATCAATAATAACCCAGATTTCATTATTACCTTAATATGTCTTTGGTAATCCCACAACTAAGTCCATGGATATATCTTCCCATTTCCACTCTGGCACCGGTAAAGGCTGAAACATCCCTTTCGGTAACTGTCACTCTGCTTTAACATGTTGACAATTCAAACACTTCACAGTAAAATCAGCAATATCTCATTTCATTCCATCCCACCAGTAATCCTCCCAAAGATCTCTATACATCATAGTACTGCTACGATGAACTGAAAACGGAGAACTGTGAGCTTCACATAACAACTCTTTCTTTAATTGTGAATCATAAGGCACACATAATCCCATTCCAAACCTCAAAACATTGTCTCTATCGATGTTAAACTTAGGTAACTTACCCTTCTGAACCAATTCTGCCTTTTTCTACAACTCACTATCATCTTTTTATGTTTTCTTTATTCTGTCTTCTAGGGACGATTATTCTAAAACCTAAAACAAAAAAGAGTAATTTCCTGCACCAAAAACTTCTATGCCAAAGTTCATCAAATCGTTCATCAAAGGATCTTGTTCCAAACATAACAAGGTTAATGTATCATTACTTTTTCGACTCAAATCATCGTACATTTTATTTGATTTTACTAGATGGTAATGAATTTTGCAATCATAATCCTTGATTAATTCTAGTCATCTACTCTGTCGCATGTTCAATTCATTCTGAGTGAATGTATAATTCAAACTTTTGTGATTAGTATATATTTCACAATTTACTCCATAGAAATGATGCCTCCAAATTTTTAAAGAAAAAATAATATCAGTTAATTCTAAATCATTTGTAGGGTAATTTAACTCAAGTGGTTTCAAATGATGGGAAGCATAAGCAATTACCTGATCATTATGTATAAGGATATATCCAAGTCCTTTCATGGAAGAATCAATGTAGATAAAAAATTCACCATCTCTGGAAGGTAATTCCAAAACTAGAGCATTCACCAATCTTCTTTTCAATTCTTGAAAACAGTCATCACATTCTTTTGTCCAAATGAACTTAACACCCTTTGTAGTTAACTTAGTCAGTGGTCTAGATAACCATGAAAATTATTCAACAAACCTTTAGTAATAACCTGCTAAACCAGGAAAACTAAAAATCTTGGTTACATTTGTGGGTCGTGGCCATTCTTTAACAACTTTTGTTTTAACAGGATCAACAGTTATTCCATCTTTAGAAAAAATGTAACCAAGGAATGAAATTTTTTGTAACCAAAACTCACACTTGCTAAATTTCCCATACAGTTTATTTTATTTCAAGGTTTGCAAGACAACTCTTAAATGACTTTCATGCTCCTCTTTAATTTTATAATAAACCAAAATATCATCAATAAACACAACCATAAACTTATCCAAGAACTCATGGAAAATTATATTAATAAGATCCATGAATACAGAAGGTGCATTGGTTAACCCAAAAGGCATAACTACAAATTCATAATGGTCATATCTAGTAAAAAACATGGTATTTGGAATGTCTTCTTCCTCTACTTTCAACTGATGGTACCCTGATCTCAATTCAATCTTCAAAAAATACTAATCTCCCTTGATCTGATCAAAAAAATCATCGATATGAGGCAAAGGATACTTTTTCTTAATAGTGATGTTATTCAAGGCTCTATAATCAATGAAAATTCCCATAGAACCATATTTATTTTAAACAAACAAGACTGGAGCACCCCATGGTGATGTTCTAAGTCTAATGAAACCTTTATCTAATAAATCCAATAATTGATTCATTAACTCTAAAAGTTCAATTTGAGCCATTTGATAAGGGGGTTTTAAAATTTTCTTAGCATCAGGAACTTAGTCAACTATAAATTCAACTTCCCGATTAGGTATTATACCAGGAAACTCATCAGGAAAAACATCAAGATACTCACTTACTACAGGCACATCATTAATCTAAAAAGTTCCTTTGTTTTCAACAATATGTACAAGGTAACATTCATTTTCATCTTTTACTAGTTTCTCAGCTTCCTAATATGTTATCAAAAGTAAGGGTTCATTATTGTACACAAACTGAAATTATTTCTGAAAAGAAACCTCATTATCTCTACAGTCAATCCTAGCATTATAAACATAAATCCAATCCATACCCAAAATAACATCAAACTCTAATAGAGGAAAAACAACAAGGTTTGTAGGTATATTCTTTCTGTACAAAAGTATATGAAGGTTATTATAATTTCTTTTTTGTCTCAAAATTTCCTCCCGATGTTTTTACCATAAGTTCAGGATTCATATCTTGAGATGGAGTTCCCAATTTACTAGAAAAATTATCAGAAATGAAATAATGTGTAGACCCTGAATCAAGAAACACATTGGTATAATCTGAATAAACAAACAGTGTACCTGATACTACTTCATTCGATGGCCCAACATCTTTTGAAGTAGTGGCAAAGTATTTCACCACCCCTGCCTACTTGTAGTCTGGATGTTTTTCCATAGTTGAGTTCTTCGTTGGACACTCATTTTTATAATGGCCCATTTCATTGCACTTAAAACATTTTACTGACTATAAATTAGATTTTGTCTTACCATTACCCTGATCTTTTTTAGTGTAATTAGGATCCTTATGTCCCATTTTACCACATCGGAAGCACTTCCCAGAATTCAAAAGGCATTCCCCAATGTTCTTTTTACCACAATTTTCATAAACTGTAAACTTAAGTTTCTTACCATCAGACTTTTTTTAAGAGTTATTCCCTTTCATCTTCCACGTCGAACTCTTATTCTGTTGTTTTTCAAAGAACACATGATCATAGTTAAACTCCATTTCCACCTTATCCACACATCAAACAAGTTTTTCATAACTTTTGAACTCATGAGAAGATAAATCCCTTCAATACTTTGTCTTTAATTCTGAGTAAAAATGATTGATTTTACTATCAAGATCCCATATGAAATTTTAAGCATACCTTTCCAGTCGAGTGAATTTTGCTTCATAAACAGCCACTGAGTCATCCTCCTACCTCAATTCCAAGAATTTTTTTTCCATCCTAAATCCAACCACCTTAGGAAAATATTTCTCAAAAAACATACCTTTTAATTCATCCTAATCAAGAGCATCAACCTCCTCACTATCCCTGATATTTTTAACCATCAACCAACACTGATTGGATTCACCTTAAAAATGGTAAACAGCAAAAATAAACTTTTGATGTTCTAAATACCCCATGATTTTAAAAATATTTTCCAGTACTTTAATCCACCCTTAAGCTAGCACAGGGTCAGATGATCCTCTGAATGATGGGGGATGTTGCCTCATGAAATGCTCCACTACCGACATGTTCTTTGGTGGTTGATCTGGATGATCTCATGCATAGATACCACCAACATTTATATTCTGATTCAATTATTCCATCACTACTCCAAATTGTTCAGTTCTGATTCCAACCATCTTAGGTTGTTGATTTTGAAGTTTGTTTTCCTCTTGATGTTGTCCCATTATAGCTGCCATGTTTCCTCTGTGGAAAAACATTTTGAACCCAGAAATATCTTAGGCAAAGCAACATGGTAATCTATAGATTCTATATTATTTCAATCTTACCATAAATTAATTTATTGATATTAATTTAACAATATCCTAACTCCTAAAGTTCTCTAAAATGACCTCTGATACCAACTATAAGGCCCCATCCTTAAAACATTACTTAATTTTGAGTTAAATCAATAATTAACATTGAGGATATTTTAAGGTTTATAGTTTTAGATAATTAATACATAACTATTAAATTACATCTAAAATATTATAAAGGAGGCATTTCTACTCAGTATCCATTTTTTTATAAAATAAAAACTCTTAAAAGAAAATGAGAATTATTTTCTCAATATAAATCTTCTTGAATTCTTCATTTCTCTTACCCTTCCTTATACCTTGTGAAAAAAATTTCAAAAACTTGGGATGAACATAAAAATCTCAGTAAGGGTTATAAAATAAATAAATAAAACATTATTCCATCAATACATACAAAACATAAGCTCTTTAACATACCTCGTGAAATCATAAGATTTATGAATAACACATAGAAATCATAAATCATAAAGGTAACTTGTGGAATCCATATCATACTTACATTGTATCTTTCACAGCTATATAGAGAGTTACGTTGTAATAACCATCATAGTATATTCCCTAAATCTCTTAGGAGAAACATTAATGTTTACCTCCGTCATGTTACCCAATGCATTGGAGAGCTATCTCGGGCTCACCCGCCCTAGGTTTATCACAAACCCCGTATTCTTAAACAATGTCCAAGAACCATAACATAATCATAACATATAAAAAAAAGTATAAAGAAAATATAACATTTCCACATTATAATAACAAGATATCAGTTCAAGAGATTGACATAATCAATCCATTCACAAAACCATTTTCAATACCAAAATACATAAAAAGAGTATATGGTATTTATTTTCCTTTTAATAATATTACAGATTTTTGAGGAAGCCAAATATCAAATAATGCTCTTAGAGGTGGAAAATTCATTGTCACCACGTAAATTAAAATTAAACATTCCATTTTTCATTTAGTAAAATGCTTCGTAGAAAAAATATTCCTTTTGAATGAAATTAAAAGTCAAAAGTTTGACATGTGTTTATGTCAAATTAAAAAGTAAAATTACTACTAATGACCAACATTGGATTAAATGGTAAAAAAATAATCTAATTACACTTTAAACCCAATTAAAAATATAATCTAACCATATAAATAAATTATATTAAAAGACATCTTTGACTTAAAATGCAGTATTTTCACTATTCATTAAAAAATGAACTTTATCAAAAAAATTCCAAAAATATACCTAAAGTAAATTATGATGTACCACTTCTAAATAATAAGTTTATCTTGTCAAATGAAACATTTAAAAGTGAAAAAAAGTAGATTTAAAAAGGTTTCTCCATCAAAAGGTTGTAAAACTACTTTTTAAAAATATTAGAGTATTTATGCTAAAAATTGGATTCATTCTCATTTTAAGCCTCTAAATTTTATTGGATATATGTAAATACATATAAAAAACATGTATAATCATATTTTAGTTAGTTTTGTTCATTCCCATAAGTACAATGGCTAGGTGTTAACTACCATTTAAAATAGTAATATTATTTTATTATTATTTTTAGTATGACTTAGCATTGTTTGCAACATAAGATTTTGTAGAAACCCATTGCTATGTGTCAGGTATTTCATTGAACATAGCATTCCATTTAAATTAAAATTAATATTTAGTTCAAAAATATTAATAAATATGAAAATTTCATGTTCTTTATTTACCTGGGATGTTACAGCCTGGGATTCAAATCTCAGATCCATAATTTTCTAGTTTTTCAATTGGAATACAAATTTTCAATATCTTTAACTAAAATTTCCCAATAAAATATTTTTTACAACATTTTCTATAGATTGGTAATCATCAACATATTAAATCACTAAAGAGTTTATTGATTCATTAACAGAGATTCAACATCATTTTTTAGATTCAGAGAGATGTTCTTATTGGTAGTAGTGATTATGGATTTCAACTAAGTAATGATCATATAATATTTGGTTTCAATGAATTGATGTAAGTCAATTTTTTATTCTTATTTTTCATATTCTTCATATGTTTAACTCTCCTGATCTCTCTAAATAGAATTTCAGAATTTTATTTGGTGATCTATGGTAAGAATTTTTGAATTATTAATTTTAACAATATATTTATTAAATATTTTTACTCTAAATTAATTCACTACATTATTTAATCTTTTTTAGACCCCTTTAATGTATATTTTAACCCTTAAAATCGATACATTCTTGATATTATTTTCAAATGAATTTATTTTCAGAAACCCTATTGATAATTATTAATTATGGAGTTTTATTAGATTATTCATTCTAATGGTATTTTTTGTGCTTTGTGTATAATTTAATTTTTATATGGAATATTAAAACTTGAATTTTGGAATGTTCACAACCTAAAATTCATAAGTGTATTTCATCATCGATTATTGAATGAATTATCCTTTCTGATTTTTTTGTTCTTTAATAAAGATGAATGTGAACCCATTTTTTGGTGATTTAACATTCCATAGACCACTGTTCTTTGAAATATTTTTCCTTTATCCTTCACATTAAGGTTAAATCATATTAAAACTAGGAAATGATGAAGGGTGATTGGAATAATAGGTTCGAAAGGGGAAGCGATAATTCAATAAGAAATTTTGGTGGGTCATGGGTTTGGTTTCATGGGTAGTATGATGTCTTGGGTATTGAGATTAATTTAGGATAATGGTAGTGATGAATAATAACTAAAATATAAATTATGTATGTTTAGTGATGATCTAGAAAGGCATGACTATAGCACTAGGTATATTGGGCTCATGTGACATCAGAGGCATTGTAGGAAGTAGTAGATGTGGTGTTGAACATAGAGTGAAATGTAGGTGATCAATATTTCTATATTTAGAAATCCTAACTACATGGTGTTTTGTCCTCTATATCAAGATCCATGTCCTTTCACTTCATTTTATTCTAGGCTTTATTCATTTTTATTAATATTTCATGGAGTGTGACCACAGGTAACGCACCACATATCTCAAAACCACATGGCTTGGTGTGTACCAGATTTCAAGATAGTTTAATACCTTATACCAACATGTCTCATGTTCTACATTATATAACAAAATTTATTATCCAACTAGTTTGAGGTGATATTCTCATTACCTTTTTTAGAAAATTATTGATGATATTTTCAGTAATAAATAGTTAATCCTCATAATTTTAATCCTTCTGTGAATTTTTTTATATCATTGAAAATGTTTTTATTTGGATTTGGTGGAAAAAAATTGTTTCTATTTTAAGAATATCAACATTTTATGAAATAAAAATATATTAAATATTTTTAATAAATTGTTATTCATTTTTTTATGTGTGGATTTGGAAAATACGAAACATAGGTCTTATATTACAAATATTTCAATAAATTTTAATCTAAGTTGGTGATTTTATAATAATTAATAATAAAAACCATATTTAATTATCACTTTTTAAACAAAAAAATAAATAATAACATTTAGTTTCATATAAAATTTATCTTTCATCAGAACTTTGAAGTTTTCACTTTACACTTTGATCACTTGAACCATGGCATGAATAAATTTTAGTTTCATATAAAATTTATCTTATATTATGTTACAGTGTATGTATATTGATGTTTAATATTTATGATATCTATTTAATTTATATATTTTTAGGACCTTTTTATTTTTATCACAAATTTATGAAGACAAGTAATGAATCCTTGTTACTTTTATTCTCTAAGTGAATTTCTAAAACTAATTTAATAGTGCCTTGTAAGAAAAAATTAAGATCCATCTCTACCATTTTTATTGATAAACCAATTAAATTATATTTTAATCTATGAATTATGATTAGTAGATATTAATAATCATTTTAGATAAAGTATATTCAATAATATTACTTAAAAAAAATTCCCTAACAAAATAAAAAAGGAAAAGGAATATTTTTTCATTGCCTTAACATTGTATTATTCATCTCTTATAAATAACATGAAACCTTCCTCATTTATTCCATGGTTCTACCTAATTGAAAATAGACATAACTTTTCTGTTTTCTATTTACACTTTGATCAATTGAACAATCCATTCTATAATTTATTATTCTTTATATTGAACTATAATAAAAATTGGTGATTCGATAATTGAAATGAATCTTATTCAATTTTATGTTGTGATTGTTATGGTATTTTTTAAAATTTGTTTGATTATTATGAATTAGTTCTGATACACATCTATAATTTAATGTGTCAAACCATTTTTCAACTATAATGTTTTCTGTTATTGAGGTTTGGTTGGTATGTTGATGTCTTCCTATCATGGGATGGATGTTGCGGATTGGAGGTTGATTTAAAGATGTAGAATTTTCTTTTAAAAGATTATTTATGTATTTATTCAAGGTATTTTACTATAGGGGATGATGAAATTGTTATATTGGTGTAATATAAACTGTTGGTTCTGAATTTAAACGTTTCTTTAGGTGGTTTTCGGTTGTTTTAGTTTATCTCATTGTGTTGTTTCTGTTTGGAGGATTTATAATAGGAATATTTCATTGGTTATTTTTATAAATAAGTGTACTATATTTTTGGTTTTTTTATGTGATGATTTTATTTAAGCTCTATGGGAAATATTTTAATTAATGTTTCAAAAAATAAAATGTATTGTACAATTAATGTATGATTATAATTAAGTGATGTAGTTTTTGAATTGTAATTATTTTGGATTTTTTCTAATGAAAAAATGAACTTTAAAATAGTTATATACTGATAAATAATAAAATAATTTATCACTTTAAAGTGATAATAAATGTTAATTAAATTTCATATCTTGTACAATATATTTTCATTTGAAAAATATATCACAACTTTAATTATAAGGTCTCATACTTAAACATTACATATTCTAATTATTTCAACTAGATTGCACTTCTTTACATTCCCAAAGATATTTTAAGTTTACATTTTTAAAAATTTAGGACATAACTCATTCATATCAAACCACAATCATAAAAAGTGGCTACCATTAAAACAATATCCATTTCTTCCAAAACATGACATTTTAAACACAAAACAATAGCACGATTCCTTTGAAAAATCTTCATAACATTTAACTTGATTTTCTTCTTTCTCTTACAAATCCTTATAACCAATGAAAATAATTTAAAAACTTGGGATTAGCACAAAAAATCTCACTAAGGGATATAAAAAGAAGGAAATAAAACATTAGTCCATGAATACTTGTAAATGTATGAAATCAATTTCAAAAATACATACTTGACACCCATATATACTTACATTGTGAAACGTGATATTTCCATGAGATTTTAGAAAAACATAAAGAACATAAATATAACCATAAAGGTATATTGTTGAATTACTTACAGAATCTTGTAACCCTCTCAACTACCTTATAATTTGTAACCCTCGTGGCTACCTTACAATGCAAACCTCGTAGCTACCTTATTGTGTAACCATCGCAGTTACACATGGAGTAACCATACAGCCAACCTACAACATACACATACCCAATAAATTGAAGAGAGATATAGGTCCTAATCTTAATCATAAACAATACCCAATAACCATAACATAATCCTTAAATAATAATACTTGCATAAAAATATTCACTTTGAATTTTGTAAAACTATAAGTTTAAAAGAAGATTTTATAAGAAAAGTCCCTTACATAATATCATATAATTGAATTGAGACATAATATAGTGGATGTAATATGTATATACACTATAAATACACATAAAGAAATAAAATATAATCAAAATTAATCACATAAACAATTTTAATACCACATAATTAATGAAGTAGAAGGTTAACCCAAAGAATGGAAATTGGGTTAAGAATTCCCTTACCTTGGGTTTGTCTTACTTGAAAAACGTTTAAAACTCATATATAATGGTTAAAAGAGTGTTATTAATATCTTAAATAAACATATTTATGTTTATAACACATTATATGATCATTTAATATCATCATTTCACCCTATAATTACTATTATTATTTTGTTCCTTCCATTGTTTTGGGTGCGTTCTTTACCTGATTTCCATGGTCGGTTTCTTATTTGATTTCCTTGTTGTATGAAAATGAAATTACATAAGTAGAATGAAATTGTATTAATATGTTTTCAGAATATTAAATGATTCCATAAATCATTTTGGTTATATGGTATGTGGATGAATCATTAGATAAATCTGCAGGGATATCTGTTTAGATCATTTTGGCGGTTCTTTGATAATCACGAACATGTTTCATTATATAACATAATATTATGTATACATGTTAACTCTAGAACGTGAAATAGGATATATAATACACTTTACAATATTTTTCAACAATTAAAATGGTTTTATAACCAGTTTTGAAGGAAGTAATGGAAATTGAAAATACATCGTCCATGATTTTGGTAAATCGGCACATCGCAGATGGTGTTTTTATTTTTAGAATAAGAGGAAGAGGAGATGAAGAATGATGATGAATTTTTTATATAAAAATGATAACATCCAGAATATATAATATTCTGGAGCTTTATTACCTCTTGGATAAGGGGATGATAAGGGATTGTATGAAAAGAAAAGGAATTGAAAATAAAACATAAGAAAATGAAAGAGGATTCTTACCTCTTGATCTCTTATCCTTGATATCCTCCTTAAGGCCTTTGGTTTTGGCCTTTTGGTGAGACCAGAAGGTCTTGGATTTGAGGAAGAGCCTCAGGAAGAGTATTGGGTAGAACTTAGACAATTAAAAAAGCTTTAGAGGTGTGAGATGAAGAGGGGGTGAGGGTGGTATTTATAGTGGGGGATAGGAGGGGTTTTACATTATTTTAATCATTAGTTTAATAATTTTGCTCAAGACTATGAATAGACTTGAATCATGTGAACCAAAGTAGTAATAATTTCATGTGAGTTATAAAAAATTTCCATTTACATTATACATGACTCAATCATGATGCAGCAATTCATTTATTTATCATATTTCGTAATTATCAAATTTCACTATTCACAAAAATTTAAGTATTTCAGAAAAATCCCAAAAATTCACCCCAAAAATTTTTTTATGTGTAGAGTTCAAAAATAAACTAAATTTTTTGAAAATAATTTTCTAAATATGATTATTTTAATTTTTAAATAAATTTATATTTTATTCCAAAAATAACAATTTTAAAACTATAACAGGCTTAATATCACCTTGAAAATTTAATCAAGATCTCATTATCTTATAACCTTAAGAAAAAAATATGATTTACTATTAATAAGGTTTATATTACTATTAATATTACTATTTATAGGGGTATGTTATTATTCACTAAAAAATCAAGTTCATTCTGTCATACTCTAAATAAATTATTGATCATAACCGTAGATGTCTGTTTTTCAAAATTCAAATCATAGAAGCAAAAAAATTAAGTTTAACAACTATTTTATAACTATCTATTTAAAAAAGCCTTATTTTTTAGAGAATCAAAGTTTTATGCATTTCGATTTAATTTTAAAACCCTGAGGTGTTACATTAATTAACACCTTATAAGATATCATTCTAAAAGTGATAACAAATGTAAAAAAATAAGTGTCCATAATGATCATTTATTTCGTATTATTTTCCTTGATTTTAACCATACATAAAGATGATCCAATGAACCTAAAACTCAAATAAATGAAAAAATATTATGGTTTATATTATATGATAAATTAACTAAAATGATGCAAACTACAAAATTTTATTTATTGGACAATAATATTATTATTATTCATACATCATATTTATATTGATAATGTAAATATTTATTTAGAAATAATAATTTTGATGTTTATTATTCAAAAAATAGTTATAATATGGATAGTTATTTTTAAAACTGTGTGAAAGTATGAAGATTTTTCTAATTATTAGTTTAAATATTTCAACAAACCCTATTTTTTAGGACACTGCTTTTATTTCTTAAAATGAGTTTCAATTTAATTACTTAGATTTTCTGTGTATTATTTTTGGATGTTATATGGATTATTTTTTAGACCAAGATCTGATACAGCATGTGATTCCAAGGCCCAATGTGCTCAGAATAAATCTTTGAAATATATTAAATATATTAAATAGCATGCAAGCACAGTTTTCCTAAAAAAGTGAAATAACTCATCAATGGGGGTTCATATAAGAAATATGAGCATACTGTTGAGTTCATAACATGGGTTTTACCCTAGGTATGACATAATCTTTATCGGTGTGGGATGTTTGTAAAAAGGTCATGGTAGGTGTGAAATTAATAAAATTAATTAATTAAATGATTTATTTTATTTTTATTTGATGCAGAAACCAGATCTTCAGTAAGTACATGGTTATGGGGATTTCCTCAGGCTTGGCCACTCAAAACCTCGAGATCTAGATGACCACTAGAGAGTATTCTTGGTGAATGACAACGAATTGGGACAGGATCATGGATTTTTATACCAACGGATTTCATGGATCTCATCAACGATGGAAACACAAAACTATTCTTCATCGAAGATTGATCCAATCTCCAGGTAGGATGTTTTATTCTATGTTTTCTATCCCATTTATTAATCACAAATGAACATGTATCAATTTAAAGAACAGAATATATACGTGCATCATTGGTAGATTTATATTGATGGAATTGTTTATGTTCATTGTGCTTTATCCCTCTTCATTCGTCTTATTATATGATAAATAATAGATACTAAATGAAAAATTTAAGAGTTGTTCTCCTAGATTTTCATAGATTATGGATTTCTCCCCCGTATCTTGATTCGATCATCATTGGTATTTTCCTTGTCCAACGGTTCAACCAATATCCGATATTCAGTCATTGTGAGACCATTCTTCAGTGAAATAGATCAATTTCATTGGTATGACTCATGATGGAGGTTTTATTTTTATGAATCTATAATAATATTGGATGGATTGAGGGAGAATGAGACTGAATCGGGAGTTCTTCTTCTTTCCTGAGCGATACATGGTGCGGCTACGAATGGATCGAGTAAATAGTTTTCTGAGTAGATTGAGGACCTGAATCCCATCTAGAGATGATTGAAGTGGATGGAAAAAACCATATATACAATTTCTGGTGATATTGGTGGCTCCTTAAATGTGATGGACAGTTCAGAGGAAGAACCCTGGGTTCTGTAAAATCTCTGGTTACATGGCATGTAACTCGGTGAGGTGCACCGTGTGGGACCCCCCTATGCGGTGATAGAGTTATGCGGTGATGAAAATATCACATGCCATATATAGTGACCCCAATACTTTTTCATAAAACATTACATGATTTTAAGTATAATTATATATCAGAGTACAAGCCAAGGATCATTAATTCTAGTGTCTTAGAAGACTAGGTACATAAAACATAAAACATGGGGCTAAAAAACACTTCTTTATTTAATTCCATAAAGAGATTATAACTTCCTTTGAGCCCTTACATATGCATAGAGTACCCTGGGGAACACATGAACAAAGGGGTGTGCTGAAAATCCCAATAAGGGAATGAACATAAGGATACACCTTAAGCACATGAGTTAGTAGGCATGACATAATGATATCCAAAGCATGGAACATATGAAATCATATCATATAAGCATGGGATCATATGAACATGGAATAATATAAATGTGGAAAAATCATAAAACATGTCTTTATTATGGGTCAAGGGTAACCGCCAATCATGTTTCCCATTTTAATATGGGTCAGGGTTAACCACCAATCATGTTTCCCATTTTAGTATAGGTCAAAGAAAACCACCAATCCCGTTTCATATCGCATCTCATGAGAAATAACTTTACCCAATGCATTGGAGTTCTTTCTAGGCACACCCATATCAATATTTTCATGAATATTCTTTCCACATAAATAATCATACATAATCAACCATACATAAACATAAGAATACCCATGGAAAGAATTGGGTACCACAATCATGACATAAAGCATAACTAATGAGCATATCATGAAAGTGACCATGAAAGAAAGGGATTAAAACATACATGGACGTTCATAAGGTAAAATATGCATATAACATGGTAATTGTTGTTAAACATAAGTGACAACATATAAGAAATGTATTTGATAAACATTATCATTAAAACATTTTTGTGCTATTTTAAGGAAAATACTATAGAGCTTTTAAAATAGAAAAGAGGAAAATATTTTATATAAAACCATAATTGAACCAAAAAGGTTTTCATAATAAAAAGATTGATTTTATGAAGAAAATGGTGGCTTGAAATAGGGGATAGATTGCACATTAAATTGGGTAAAAATTTGGAAAGTTCCCATAAAACAGTTTTTCTTATCGGAAAGTTCTAAGGAGGGAATCTTTTAAAAACATGTATATCCCCAAAAGAGAGTGATGAAAGGGTCTTCATAAATAAATTTTTTAAAACTAAAAAGAATTTATAATATGTAAATAAATAGATAAAATAACTCTATTTAGATATAAATAATGATAAGGTAACCTGAAAGAACAAAGAAGGTTCGGGTAGAATTCGTTATGGTTTATCAGCATGGTATTGGGTGTAACTAAGAAGGATTGGTGAGAGAGAAAAGGGGTTTATCATCACATATAAATAATTAGAGAAGTATTGTGAGGTGTGTAAACACACCCCATAATTAGGGATTACACATAAAATGGCATATCATTGAGGACACCTTGATTAAGAGTGAAATGGAGAGGATCCCTTACCTTAAATCCAGTGGTGTTCTCCACTTAATATTAATGACCTGAATAAACAAATTATGTTTTTTAATTAATAAATACAGAACCTATTATATATTTAATTGATTTATTATAACCCTTTTTGGTTCATTCAAGGCTTTTTTGATTGGTTATAAGGTTCAATTTCATTGTTCGGGCTCGTTTGTTTACTTGGTTTTAATGACCGGTTTTCTTATATTCATGTTTGGATAAACATGTAAGATGAAAGTGGTTGTCTAGAATTGAAGTTATATGCTATTATTGATCATAAATTATATTACATGGTTTCAAATTTAATTTGGTTAATTAAAGTGATGTATAATTATTATATAAAACCATAGTGACAACCGTTTTTTTAATCGGTGGGTTTTGATTACAACAAACATGTTTTTCTTTATAACTTAATACCATTAGTACAAAAGCATTACAGAGCCATAAACAGGATATATTAAATATATAATAATCTGGTTAAACCATAACACAAATGGTTTCATGATCATAATTAAAGGTGATAAGAGAAATTGATAAACCATTGTCCTTGAATGTGCTAAATTAGCACATCTCAAACGATGATTTCATTTCTTTCAAATAAAAGGTGGGGAAAGGAGAAAAGATAATGAAGTATCTCATTAGAATGATAGAATTACAATACATGTATGTTACTGGTGTTATCATACCATTTGGGTGAAGGGAGGTGAGGAAAGAAACCCAAAGAAAATAACTTTAAAGAAATGAAAGAATTGGAAAGAGGGATTTATCTCTTGAGTCTTCCTCCTTTGAGAACCTCTTAAGGGGAGAGGTTTTGGTATTTTTAAGAGACTAGGGGACTTTGGATGTGGGGTAGGATCTTGGGGAGAGATTTGTGCATAATATTTTCAAGGTACAAGGTTTGAGAGGAGTTAAGAGAAGAGGTAAGAATGGGTGATATTTATAGTGAAGGGGAGGAGGGTTTTCATAATATTATAATCATTAATTTATTATTTCTTCACAGTACAAGTAATAGTAAGTATTCCATGACCAAGAATTGTAATAAATGCATGTGAATTTCATATTTGGGTGCTTAAATCAATTTTGATGTCAAAAATAGTGGATTTTAACGATAGTGTATTTATACGGTAAATTAATGTATTTTACTATTCACTAAAAATTCAAGTATTTTAGAAAAATCTCAAATATTAACCATAACCATTTTTCAACTTGTAGAATCCAAAAATAAATTCCATTTTTCAAAAATAATTTTCTGAATATGATTAATTTAATATTTAATTAAACTCGTAATTTAGTATTAAAAAACCAGTTTTAAAATATTCATTTACTTATTCTAAAATATAGGTACATCATACTTTCATTTGAATATTATTTTTATACTATCATTCATAAGGTTAATATTCATTAGGGTATATCACTATTCATAAGGATATGTTAATATTCATAAGGGTAGGTTACTATTCACCAAAAATTATGTTTTTCTTATCGAACTCCAAATAACTTACTGATTGCAACCATGTATGTCAGGTTTTCATAATTCCAAACACAAAGGTGAAAAACTTATGATTAAAGGTCACTTAGCACTTAGTAGTTCATTATGTTGTGTTTTCATGTGATTTTATGACATATTTATAAGAAGTTAATTTCCAATGAAAAACATTGGGTCGTTACATTCTTCCCCCCTTAATAAATTTTTCCCTCGAAATTTTGTTTTACATTCTAGGAAAAAAATAGGTGGGGGTACTTTTCCTTCATCGCTTCCCCAAGTTCCCATGTTGCCTCTTTTTACTTGTGGTTTAGCCACAGTACTTTGACCAGGTGAGCAGTCTTGTAATATAGAACTTTATCTATATGATCCAAGATCTTCACTGGCGGCTCCTCGTAAAAGAGATCATCCTCCAAATCTACCACCTCTGAAGAGAGTACATGTGAAGGGTCTGGTATGTACTTCATTAAGAGGGATACATGGAAGACATCATTTACTTTCAACATCGTAGGTGGAAGTGCCAATCGATTGACCACAACTCCAACTCGATAAATTGTAACGCCCGACCCTAGTTACCCAGAGTTGGTGAATTATTACATAACATTGGCATGATCACAAGAGATGAAGTCTCGAAATACAGATTAGTTTAGTAGCCTTGGAATTACTGAATACATACATAAGTTTTACATTACATCATGAAATGAAAAAAAAACATTGTGTCCCCTTCGAACACACTCATATCCCTTATCTTATTCCTGCAGGTTAATCGTAATATACCTCTTCACATCATAGGAAAAAGAAAACATAAGAAAGGGCTGAGCTTAGATTCTCAGTAAGGATAACAATATAGCATAAACTATCATAAATAAGAATAAACATTTAAGTCAATGTATAAGGCTAAAAAATCCTTTTAAAATTAAACTTCGGGATAAAATGGCAAATATAAGTAAAATAATGTCATTTACTTATTCACATGGATATTCTATTAGTTTAATAATCACATGTAATATCAATAGATAATTTCATAATTATGGAATGCATAATGTCAGGCATCATAACCACATAGTCAAGGCCTCGTGCCAAGACTACAAATAATAATTTTGTCAATACCTTTTTCCAAGACACTAGTTTTTCTCATGAGACCTACCGCTGCATCGAGGATCTATATTGGGATCCACCCATCACTTAATAAGTCCAATTCATTCCTCATATGAAAAGTTTGAAACATAATCTAAACATTCGTATTAAAACTAGCATATGAAATGTCAATATTTTAACCACAAACCATGAATAGCACACCCACAGTCAAACATAACTCATTCAATACAATATGGAAGATTTTATTATAATAAATTAACCTCAATCAAGAATAATTAAGGATATTAACATAGATGAAAATAATCATTAAAACTATTTGATATAAATATGCCCTTTTTCTTGAAAACATTTAAAAGTTTCACTATCTATCAATAAGCTGTTAAAAATATATTTTTAAATCAAAGTTTCCCATACCACTTTGAAATTTTTAAAAGTAATTTTAAATTTAAAACATTCATGTCCACATAAATAAATCCATAAAACCATTTTTAAAACATGGACATTACTGAGAAAGATTTAGAAGAATAAATCTTTAAAACATTTAAAATGATATTTTAGTTAGAGTGCCTAACCAAATGAGAGATGATTGAATACAAATAATTGAGGTAATAAAAACATTATAATATCATGAGAATAAATGGATTAATGATATACAATGTCAAAGTATAGTATGTACACCATATAAAAGTGAATTGGCGCATAACAAAAAAGAAGTCTCAATGGAATGTAAATTGAGATGAAATCTCTTATAAAAACTGTATCCTTAGGTTAAGGATAAATAAATGAAATAATTATGTGTGAAAAATATAAATACACTCAATATTATTAGATATTCCATGTAAATCAAACAGATGTCATTCACACATATTCTTGTAAAAACAACACCAATGACTTTGAAGTTTAACTCAATGAATGAAAATTGAGTTAAGATTACTCCTATCAAGTTCATATCGATGACTTGAGAATTTATCAATGGAGTTATTATGTTTATTAGAAGTATATCCACAAAAATGGGAGTATAAATTACTACATAAATAATTAGTGATTCCACACATAATCTTGGAGTAAAATAATCAATGAAGTATGCGTAAAACCCAATGAGTGGAAATTGAAATAAGAAATTACCATACCGATTTGGTAACTTATAAAACATACACCCCATGAAAGAAAGATCATAAAATGAAAATTTAAGTACCCACAAATTAAATTATATTACACAAAGAATACAATCATGGGTATTACATACACCACACAAAAGGAAATAGAGGCAATATAGCATGAATCTCACGGGAATAAGAAGTGAGATGAAAACCCCTTACCTTGTACTTTTCCTTAGTCGAGGATACGTTAACCTCCTATATAATGGTTAAATGATTGTTATTAAATTATACAAGAACCACATACATAAATATGATATCATATAAGATTCTTTAATATTTCTTTGTTAATAATATTGCATTTGTATCATTATTTTGGGTGTTAACTGATTCGTTTTCCTTTATATGTTTTGTTAAATAAGTAATGTTTGTTATGGATAGGATGTATTTGATTCATATGCAGAATTATATTAAGTTCTTAAACACTATTTGTAATCATAAAATGAAAATTATTCTTGAATGGTTGTGATGGGGAATGAATCTCATCGCGTTCGTGGAGACGGTAATTCGTACGTATGCACGAGCGACAATATCATTCTGTTGATGGTGAAATCATATGTAATTGGATGGTATATCATATATAAATAATAATTAACATGTTATATTTATTATTTACATCAATTTTACTCATTATTATACCCATCCAAATAATTAAGCGTTGAATAAAAAATTACACCATGACGTGGAGATGATTAGTCGTACGTACACATGTATGGTGACTTTGTCATTCATAGGATGGATAGAATAATTAATATGGTTGTAAAATATTAATAATAACATAAAAATATGTATAAGTTACTGAATTTATTATTTTGGTATGGAAACAACAAAGAAAGAGGAAGTGGAAGAAGAAAAGAACTTTGAAAGATGTGATGAAATTATTATCACTTCTTCGGGTGCTTCATTTTTATTTGATCAAAATGGATCCTTAGGTTGGATTTATGATAAAATTAAGGCCTTTAAGTTGAATTGAGAGTATTTGGGAGGATATTTGAGTAGGTTTTTCAGAGACAAATGACTTTGGGTGTGGAATTAAGAGAAGGGGAAGTACCCTTTTATAAGAGAGGTGAGGGTCACTTTAGGAAATGCTTGAAATATTATTTTATTATAAAATAATTTTCAGTCTCTAATGGATCCAAATGGATTTATTTAAAATTTAAGGAGGGTATGGGTGTAAATACCTTAAACCAATAGATTTTATATAAGTTTAGGTCACCATATTAATCTTATCTTTTAGATTTAACTCTTAGTTAAATAGTTTAACTTTTACCATGTCTTCTTGTATTCTTACACTATATGGTTAATAAACTTACCATAAACTTACAAGAGAATATCAAGTGGTTAATTGATGATATATATATCATTATATAAGTCCTTTGGCCAAACCTTATATTTTTAGGAGTATTATATCATTTAATAAAATAGTATTTGTTTTAAAAACTCATTTATGTCAATTTTGACACTATTTACTAATTGATTTTTTTAAAGTCCTAAAAACTTGATAACTTCAAAAGGAAATTCATTTAATCAACCCTAACATCTAATAATAACCTAGAAAATTCATTTAAAGCATCAAAAGTCTCAATTTACATTTATTTTAATATTTATAATATCAATTATTTTAATCTTTCATTATTAAGGTAATTACTGCATCATCATTGTGTCATAAATAAATTTGATTATTTAATGTCTGAAAATTATAAATAAAATATCATGATATATTAAATATTTTTATATTTTTAATGAATATTTATAGTCGAATTTATATTATGTATAACCCTATATTAAAAATGGTTTAGTTATTAAAAGTTGAATTTAATACTTTTAACTCTTCTTTAAATAAAATAATAATAAATATCCTAATCTAATACAAGTGGATAAAAAAGGATCATATTTTATTCCTAAGGTTGATTTAGGTCTAAATAAACTTATCCAATAGAATTTGGACATGTGTTAGGGTAATTATAATATCATTTTTACCTTTAAATACCCTATTTACTTTTAACCAGGGTAAATAAAAGTCAAAAGTTACTATTCACCAAAATTATTTTCATCTTATTGAACCACATTTTACTTACTGATGTCAATCGTGTGTCTTGGATTTTTGAAATTCAATTCACAGAAGCGGGAAGATTATGTTTTATGCAAATTTGCTAGGGTGCCTTGAAGGTGGGTAAAAGACGTTAAAAAGTTCGATAAAATTTTATATATCTAATCTTATTATAAAATGACTCAAATGAATTAAATTGGACTAATATAGGTATTATGTATCTATTTTTACTTTAAAATAAATTTGAATAAAAATAATAATTATTTAAATAAAAGTCGGTTTTAAACAATAACGCAGTGTTTTTCACTATTCATCAAAAATTGAATGTTTTCATAAAAATACCAAAAATTGACCCAAAGCTAATTTTGATATCCCAAATTCAAAAATGGTGTCTATTTCACGAAATTCAAAACATAGAAGTTGCATTAATTAATTTAAAATTAATTCCCGCTGTCAAAACCAGAAAGCGGGTTTTTTAGAAGTAAAAACTATCAAAAGATTGATATGTGTTTATATCCAATTTAAATGTGAAATTACTTACAATGACCAACATTGAATTAAATGATAAAAATATAATCTAATTATACTTCAAAACCATTCAAATGTATAATTTAACACTATAAATTATTTTGATTAAAAAAGTTTTCAATTAAAAATTAGTATTTTTCACTATTCATAAAAATTTGAAAGCTATCAGAAAAGCACCAAAAATTTATCCAAACGAAATATTTATGACCTTCTTCTGAACAAAAAGTTTATTTTGTCAAATTGAATATATAAAAGTGTCAAATATTGAATTTAAAACGGTTCTCCATTAAAAGGCGGGAAAATTGCATTTTTTGAAAAATACTTCTTTTATCTGAAAAATTGAATTGGTTCTTATATTATGTCTAAGAAACACATAATATGGATGTTAGAATTATATGGAGTATATAAAATTCAAAATGCAGTTAATACTATTCATAATCCTTTTTTGAACAGCTAGTTTGATAAGTCGTGGTGCGCTCGAACTCGGTGTTGCGTGTAGCGCAAGATATTAAATTACTTTAGAGAAAATAACTTACTATAAAATCTTGGGGTGTTACATTCTTCACCTATTTTAGAAATTTTTTCCTCAAAATATTAAAATTGGGCTTGGGAACTTCATTGAAAGTCCCACATAGGAAAAAGTGTCAATAAAACTATCACTTTAAAAGAAAGAAAGAGAAGTACAAAGGTTGCCCGAGATAACCCATACTAGGATTCCATGTAAGAAAACATGGATATGGAAGATAAAATAAGTGTCAAGTTTTGATGAAGAGTGATAGAAAACTTGATCATAAGAAATTTAACGATCTGAAAACCATAAACTTGTGATGGGTTAAACGGTATTTGATTACCCAGTAGGAAAAGTAAATGGACAACGTTTTTGTTTGAAGTTCCTTTTCATAAAGTTGAGGAATTTATTTATGATATTGACTAATAACATAAAGATATATACTTACTTTTTAAGTATAGTTTCATCCTTTAATAAATTTCTACCACTAACTCATCTTTTCTCCAAACTATGAGTATTCAAGATGACTTGGTCACACCTGAAGCGCTAAAATCAACTTCTAGAGAATCACATAATCCACAAAGGATAAACTATATATTTCCCTTGTATTTATAGATTAACCAAAACCAAATGGTTAGTACAAGATCAGATGATCCCCAAAATGGATAATCTTTTATAGAAAAAATTATTAATCTTAATTTCTAAAATTAAACAAATAATACCCAAAGTTCAATAAAGACTATTCAATAAACAATTGTCCTTAAAATCCTTCAATATAATCCAAACTAATATTGAAACCCAAAACTCAGAAGAATTTAATCACATAGTCTTTCTTAGTAAATCTTAACATTTATCTCCAAATATCATCAATTACTCTTAAAGTCACATACATAAGTGTAATTAACCAAATCACATACTCTCTATGGTTTGTGAATCATTTCCATTAATAACCTGAATCTCTAAAAAACATAGATTCTTCCAAAATAAAAATAAAAATCCACCATTACTCCTTAAATTAAATCCCATATTATTCTATTTTCCTTAATCATATAGTATTCCCAACAGATCGAACATCATCCAAAATAACAATTATCACTTAATCACCAAATAATTTTCCTATACTAAGGATATCCATTTGATAAAACATAAGATCCCAAATCAACTTATTATTGATCAATAAAATCATTTAACTAAAAATAATTAGTCACACTAACTAGGAACTTCATTTAGTCCAGTGGTAGGTGATAAATCATAGTCGCACTTTGGTTGTGGGTTTGATTCCCACAGCTTTGTCTGACGCGATGGGTTTTCACACAGTCTGCGTGTTTTCTTTTTTCGAAATCTATATTTTATAAAATTCCCAAAATGAGATAAAATCCTAAAAAAAACCATAACATAATTTATCCACAAATTTTACCTCATAGCTCACATTTTGATCCCAAAAATTAATAACCTGTAATTGCCTCAAATTCAAGGATCATATAAACCCAAATGGCTCTTTATAACTATATCCACAAAAGAAAAGATAATTCTTCCTCAAATAGAATTTTCACATAACAAACTGTAGGGTTACACATACAAGAGAAAATTCTTCCAAAGTAATCCCATCAAAAAAGAGCATTAATACTTTTTAACATTTTTTCATCCATTTATTTCTATATAGGTTCTTCCTTGACCTAATGGTTATCCTATAGAATAGGGCATTGACACAGGTAATGCCTAGGTTCCCTACATTTATGGAAAATTATTTTAAATGGATTATTTGGATCATTTTTATTTTCTTGTATAGTACTCTTCATTTTTTCTCAGTAATTCTTTACTTTATATCCTTCTTTCCCACACATAAAGCATTTATCCATTTCATTGAGACACTTTCCTGGGTGTCTCCTTCCACATTTCCAGCATGATGGAAATTGAGCTTTCTTTTCTCCATGGTCTCCACTACTAGATCTCTTATCATTTTTCACCTTTCTCTTCTTTGTTGAGTTTGGGAGTTGGTTAATGTATATATTTCTGATCATATTTTTGGAAACATGCTTCATCATGAACATGATATCTTTTATGCCTATCAACATTCCATTTAGTTTCTCATTTCCACCATCATTCCCACCTTGTACATAATGTTCAATGTTCCTATTACTTTCTTGGAATCTAGCCGTTGACTAAAACCAAAAAGCATAGAGTGATTTACGATAGTTATAAAATCATTTGGAGAATATCATGACACCTTATTTTCAATCTAAAACACCTTAAGATTAACCAAGGTTATTTATTCTCATCTTATATTAAAATATTTTAAATCTATTTCGAAATAAAATTTGAATTATCCTAATCATATCCCTCGGGAATGTCATGACCAAGAGTGCAGCAAGGCCTGTTGTCGTTCACCGGTTCTCATTCGAGTCTAGCTCAAAGTGGTGTTTTTGGGTTTTACCCCTAGGTACATCTGTGCCAGAGCCGCCTCTACCTACTCATATCCAGACAGGGATTTATTGCTTGGAAAACCCACATAATATTTAAATTACCAAAAAATTTGGATGTTCTTCTATACTAATGCTCAAAGTCTATCTTAGGGTAGTGTTTTCTAATCAGATTTTTTCATAATCTAGCTTCCAAGGGTTGTACTAAACTTCCTCTGATACCAACTGTAACGCCTCAACCCTAGTTACCCAGATTCGGTGCATTATTACATAACATTGGAATGATCACAATAGATCAGGTCTCAAAAAACTGATTAGTTTAGTAGACTTGGAAGTACTAGATACATACATAAGTTTTACATTACATCATGAAATGAAAAAAAAACATTGTGTCCCCTTTGAACACACTCATATCCCTTATCTTATTCCTACAGGTTAATCGTAATATACCTCTTTACATCTTGGGAAAAATAAAACATAATAAAGGGGTGATCTCAGATGCTCAGTAAGGATAACAATATATAAGAAACTATCATAAATAAGAATAAACATTTAAGGCAATGTATAAGACTAAAAAACATTTTAAACATAAACTTAAGCATAAAATGGAAAAGATAAGTCAAATAATGCCATTTACTTATTCACATGGATATTATACTAGTCAAATAATCACATGTAATATCAATATCTAATTTCATAATGATAATATGCATAATGCTAGACATCATAACCACATAGTTAAGGCCTCGTACCAAGACTAAAAATAAAAAAAATTCAAGGCCTTGTAACAAGACACTAGTTTATCTCATGAGACCTACCGATACATCTAGGAGCTATAGTGGGGTCCACCCGTCACTTACTAAGTTCAATTCATTCTTCATATGAAAAGGTTGAAACATAATCTAAACATTCGTATTAAAACGAGCATACAAAATGTCAATATTTTAACCACAAACCATGAATAGAAAATCCACAGTCAAACATAAATCATTCAATACAATATGGAAGATTGTATTATAATAAATTAACCTCAATCAAGAATAATGAAGGATATTGACATATAGGGAAATAATCATTAAAACTATTTGAGAGAAATATCCACTTTCTCTTGAAAACATTTAAAAGTCTCACTATTTATCAAGAAGTTGTTAAAAATATATTTTTGAATCAAAGTGTCCCATACCAATTTGAAACTTTTAAAAGGAAATTTAATTTTAAAACATTCATGTCCATATAAATAAATCCTTAACACCATTTTTAAAACATGGACATTAATGAGAAATATTTAGAAGAAAAAATCTTTAAAACATTTAAAATAATATTTTAGTTAGAGTTCCTAACCAAATGAGAGACGCTTGAAAAAAAAATAGTTTAGGTCATAAAAATATTATAATATCATGAGAATAAAGGGATTAATGATATACAATATCAAAGTATAGTATGTACACCATGTAAAAGTGAATTGGCGCATAACAACAAAGAAGTCTCAATAGAATGTAAATTGAGATAAAATCTCTTATAAAAACTGTATCCTTAGGTTAAGGATAAATCAATGAAATAATTATGTGTCAAAAATATAAATTCACACAATATTATTGGAAATTCAGTGTAAATCAATCAGAGTTCATTCACACATATTCTTGTAAAAACAACACCATTGACTTGGAAATTTAACTCAATGAATGAAAATTGAGTTAAGATTACTCCTATCAAGTTCATATCGATGACTTGAGAATTTATCAATGGAGTTATTATGTGTATCAAAAGTATATCCAAAAAAATGGGAGTGGAAATTACTACATAAATAATTAGTGATTCCACACATAATCTTGGAGTAAAATAATCAATGAAGTATGCGTAAAACCCAATGAGTGGAAATTGAAATTAGAAATTCCCATACCGATTTGGTAACTTACAAAACATACACGCCATGAAAGAAAGATCATACAATGAATATTTAATTACCCATAAATTAAATTATATTACACAAATAATACAATCATGGGTAGTACATACACCACACAAAAGGAAATAGTGGCAATATAGCATGAATCTCACGGGAATAAGAAGTGAGATGAAAACCCATTACCTTGTACTTTTCCTTAGTCAAGGGTACGTTAAACTCCTGTATAATGGTTAAATAATTTTCATTAATTTATAAAATAACCACATACATATATATTATATCATATATGATCCTTTAATATTTCTTTGTTAATAATATTGCATTAGTATCATTATTTCGGGTGTTAACTGATTCATTTTCCTTTATATGTTCTGTTATGTAAGTCATGTTTGTTAGGGATAGGATGTATTTGATTCATATCCAAAATTATATCAAGTCCTTAAACATTATTTTTAATCATAAAATAAAAATTATTCTTGAATGGTTACGATGGGTAATGAATCTCATCGCGTTCGTGGAGATGGTAATCTGTATGTACGCACGAGCGATAATATCATTCTATTAATGGTGAAATCATATGTAATTGGATGGTATATAATTTATAAATAATAATTAACATGGTATATTTATTATTTACATCAATTTTACTCATTATTATACTCACCCAAATAATGAAGTGTTGAATAACAAACTACACCACGACGTGGAGATGGTAAGTCATACGTACACACGTATGGTGACTTTGTCATTCATGGGATGGATAGAATAATTAATATGGTTGTAACATATTTATAATAACATCACAGTATTTATAAGGTACTGGAGTTATTATTTTGTTATGGAAACAACAAAGAAATCGGAAGTGGAAGAAGAAAATAACTTTGAAAGAGGTGATGAAATTATTACCTCTTCTTTGGGTGGTTCCTTTTGATTTGATCAAAAGGGATCCTTAGGTTGTCTTTGTGATCAAATTATGGCCTATAGGTTTAATTTAGTGTAGTTGGGAGGATATTTGAGGAGTTAATGGCTGAGACAAATGGATTTGGAGGTGTGAAATTAAGATAAGGGGAAGTACTCTTGTATAAGAGAGGTGAGGGTCACTTTAGGAAAAGCTTGAAATATTATTTTATTATAAAATAATTTTCGGTTTATAATGACTCCAAATGGATTTATTTAAATTATAAGGTTTGTATGGGTAGAAAACCTTTAAACCAATAGGTTTTAGACAAGTTTAGGTCACCATATTAACCTTATCTTTTAGATTTAACTCTTAGTTAAATAGTTTAACTTTTACCATGTCTTCTTGTATTTGTACACTATATTGTTAATAAACTTACTATAAACTTCCAATAGAACATAGAGTGGTTAATTAATTGTATATATATCATTATATAATTCCTTTGGCCGAAAATTATATTTTTAGGAGTATTATATCATTTAATAAAATAGTATTTGTTTTAAAAACTCATTTATGTCAATTTTGACACTATTTACTAATTGATTTTTGTTAAAGTCCAAACAACTTGATCACTTCAAAAAAATCATTTAATAAATCCTAACAGTAATAATAACTTATAAAATTCATGTAATTCATCAAAAGTCTCAATTTACGTTTATTTTAATATTTATAATATCACTTATTTTAATCTTTCATTAATAAGGTAATTATTGCATCATCATTGTGTCATAAATAAATTTAATTATTTAATGTCTAAAAATCATAAATAAAATACCATGATGTAGGAAATTTATTTATATTTATAATTAATATTTATAGTCGAATTTATATTATGTATAACCCTATATTAAAAATGTTTATGTTATTAAAAGTTGAATTTAACACTTTTAACTCTTCTTTAAATAAAATAATAATAAATGTCCTAATATAATAAAAGTGGATCAAAAAGGATCATATTTTATTCATAAGTTTTATTTAGGTCTAAATACACTTATCCTATAGAATTTGGACATGTGTTAGGGTAATTATAATATCATTTTTACCTTTAATTACCCTATTTACTTTTAATCGTGGTAAATAAAAGTCAAAAGTTACTATTTACCAAAAATAATTTTCATCTTATTGAACCAAATTTTATTTAATGATTTCAATATTGTCTCTTATATTTTTTAAATTCAATTCATAGAAGTGGTAAAATTATGATTTATGCAAATTTTCTAAAGTGCCTAGAAGGTGGGTAAAAGACGTTAAAAAGTTCAATAAAACTTTATATATATAATATTATTATAAAATGACTTTAATGAATTAAATTGGACTAATATAGGTATTATGTATCTATTTTTAATTTAAAATAAATTTGAATAAAAGTTATTATTATCTAAATAAAAGTCGGTTTTAAACAATAACGCTGTGTTTTTCACTATTTATCAAAAATTGAATGTTTTTAGAAAAATACCAAAGATTGACCCAAAGCTAATTTTGAGATCCCAAATTCAAAAATGATTTCTATTTTACCAAATTCAAAGCATATAAATTTCATTAATTAATTTAAAATTAATTCCTGCTGTCAAAACAAGAAAGTGGATTTTTGATAAGTAAAAACTATCATAAGATTGATATGTGTTTATGTCCAATTTAAATGTGAAATTACTTCTAATGAACAACATTGGATTAAATGATAAAAAATATAATCTAATTATACTTCAAAACCATTCAAATTTATAATTTAATATTATAAATTATTTTGATTAAAAAAGTTGTTTTTAATTAAAATTTAGTATTTTTCACTATTCATAAAAATATGAAAGTTATCATAAAAGCACTGAAAATTTATCCAAACTAAATTTTTATGTCCCTATTCTGAAGAATAAGTTTATTTTGTCAAATTTAATATATAAAAGTGTTGAATATTGGATTTAAAAAGGGTTCTCCATTAAAAGGCGGTAAAATTGCATTTTTTTGAAAAATACTTCTTTTATTTGAAAAATTGAATTTGTTATTATATTATGTCTAAGAAACACATAATATGGATGTTTAAATTATATGTAGTATATAAATTTAAAAATAAAGTTAATATTATTCATAACTGTTTTTTGCACAGCTAGTTTGGTAAGTCGTGGTGCGCTTGAACTCGGTGTTGCGTGTAACGCAAGCTATTGAATTACTTTAGAGAAAATAACTTAATATGAAATCTTTGGGTGTTACATCAAGGATATATAAGGAGCTGATATACCTGGGACTTAGATTTCCTTTCTTACCAAATCTCATGACCTTCTTTCACGGAGATATGAATTGAAATACAATGTCTCCAACTTTGAACTCAAGGTCTCGTCGACGGTTATCTTCATAACTCTTCTATCGACTTTGGGCTGGCTTGATATGATGTTGAATGGTTTTCACCTTCTCTACCATTTCTTTGACCATTTCAGGTCCCAGCATCTTACGCTCACCAACTTCATATCAACACGTCGGTGTTCTGCACCTTTTCCCATAAAGGTCTTCATATGGTGTCATTCAAATGCTCGAGTGGAAACTTTTGTTGTAGGAGAATTCAACCAGTGGAAGATGTTGGTCCCATCCTCTTCTGAATTATATAGAACATGCTCTCAACATATATTCCAATGTATGAATATTCCTCTCAGATTGGCCATCAGTTTGAGGATGATAGGTCGTACTAAATTTTAGTTTAGTTCTTAGAGCATGTTAGAGACTTTTCCAGAACTTTGAGGTGAATCTTGGATCATGATTGGATACAATAGATAGTGGTACTCCATGTAGCCTTACCACTTATTTGATATATATTCGTGCAAGTTGATCCAATGAGAAGTCCTCTCGAATCACGATAAAGTGAGTTGTCTTTGTAAGACGATCTGTCACGACCCCCTCCCACCAAAGATGCCCCTCCTGAGCTGGCAATGGTGAAAGGGAGATAATGACCCCTGAGTCCCACCTCCAGTAGGCCCCGGGTTGGCGAATAGAACCAAGGGTATGAGTTTTCACAAATATTGGAGGCATTACCCTTTTTTATTTTAAGATCGGGAAATAGGACAAGTCAACCACCAAAAAGGAAAAGAACAAGTGTATAGAAATAAACCCAAACCAAGCCCACATGCATGTTTAAACAATTTTATAACAAGGTGCAAGTACAAGAAAGCTCAAAGTACAATACCAAAAATGAAACAAGTGTACAGCAACAGCAACAACTCCAACTGTCTGACTAGTAGGGTCTCGCACAGCCCTGGTAGTCCTCCTGGAAACCTGAAAGTAAACGTAGGGTGAGCATACAAGTATACTCAGTAGGGAAACCTAAAGCTCTCATGCACAAGTGGGGATACATCCTAATGTCCTGTGAGAACAACAGAAGAAACCTAGCAAAGAATTCTATCCACCCAACCTCACCAGCCACACTCACCAAAAACAAAATCACAATAGGTAGTAGTATATAAGAACAAGAGTATTGGGTACCCCGCACCATTTCCCTTTAGTTAGCTGCTCTTCCTAACGGTGAACGTCCTAACGCTGCCACACTCTCCCCGCCGGCACACACCTGGGCTTCACAACCACATATCCTGCCCGCACACACCTGGGCCTCACAACCACATATCCCACCCACACACACCGGGGCCTCACAACCACGTATCCTGCCCGCACACACCTGGGCCTCACAACCATGTATCCCGCCCGCACACCCCTGGGCCTCATCCCGAAGATTCTTGGGAAACAGTAAAACATACCCGAAGAGTCTTGGGCTAGATCCACCCCAATCAAAACCTACCTGAAGGGTCTTATGTGTAAGGTCGCCTCAAGCCATCACAGCCTAGGGAAGAAGGAGCGGGACGGAGCTAGTAACTAAGGGGAAAACAGCCTCTCTCATGAAATGGGAGTGTTCGGCACTAAGTGCTCAACATGGGTGGGGTGCGATAAAACACAAAGATATAGATATATATATATATATATATATATATATATCAAACACTCAGCCCAACCTATGGCTTCTAAACAGAGAAACTGAGCATGTGCCTCAGCACTGCTACCACGAAGCATGCATACAACAAACAACCCCAACCCCATTTAGGTTTTCACGTTTCAGTAGAATTAGTTTATTAGTTCCTTAACTACTGGGAAACTATCCACAACCAACCACATCGATCGTTCATAAAACATATCCCTGCCATCCACAAATCAAGTTAGGAAAACACAAGCAGCACAACAAAGTCCTTCTTATTAACCATCCAACCCCATTAATTATTATTCTCATTTCATTACCACGCCCCACCATTCATTAACTCTTCCACTTTTATTTATTATTCACAACCCACTGTTCGTTCACCTCAAGCCCATCCCTGTAGCCCCGCTGCCAACCACCATAACCACAACCACACTGAAACCCGTACATCATTATCCCTTTAATACCATTTATCACAGCCCCGCTACCCATCACTAACATAACATTCACACCAACCCACAACCAAGTCAACCACAACCCCGCTGCTCACCCGATCCACAACAACCCACAAAACACCCCCATCACATTCCACGTATCCAAGCCAACACCCACATGTTCATTATTCCATTTTGTTTAACCGGGGTGATCACAAAAGGGTTCCAAATTTTAATCAGCCAACTTTACATGATCAACCAAATTCCACTTTCAACAAAGTTTCATTCACAAAAACGGTCTAGAAAGATAGGGTAACATTTAATTGCACAAGTAAAGGACCCCAATGACCGTGATTTTAGGTAGGCATAAGCCTATTCAATTCATAACAAAACAATAGGATAAACAAATATAAACATAACAACTTTCCCATCCCCGTTCTTTAACTAGTCATTATCTTTATTTAATGGTTCAACTATTTCTCATGAAAAAAAAGGATACGCACCCCGCATGATGCACAATTTAGAGAGATGAAGGTAATATTCCTACCTCAACAGGTTCTGATCACAACGCTCCCCCGGATCAACTTTAGAAGAATTCTGTCAGTGTCTATCACTTCTGTCGGGTCCCAGAAAAACCTCCTCAGGTATAATTCGGAAAGGAAAATCCTGAGGAAAGACAACGGATCCAAGCACGGAAGTTCCGCCTCGTCGTTACGATCCCGTGGCTACTGACGGATCGTAAATCAGAGCTCGGACAAAGAATTTATGGAAGAAAAGGAGTCTTTGAGTCTCTTGGGAGAGCTCTGCTCAGAGGAATGGGGAGGAGAGGGGTGAGTTGAAAAGGAGGAGGGGACCCCTCCTTTTATAGGCGAGAAAAGAAAAAGTACACGGAGTGTACTTTATGGTACACGTCGTGTACTCGGTTATTTCACACGGTCTCCACGAGGCTTCCAACATGGCTCTACGGCCATTGACTGGTCAACACACGATTTGAGGGTAACACATACGTGGGGAAGGACTACACAGCATGTAGTTTGGACACATGGTGTGTACCCATTTATTTCACACGGCAAAGACACGGCTCCAACATGGCACACGGCCATTGACTGGTAATGCGTATGCGGGGAAGGACTACACGGCGTGTAGTACTGGACACACGGTGTGTACCCTTTTATTTCACACGGCAAATACATGGCTCCAACACGGCACATGGCCGTTGACTGGTAACGCGTACACGGGGAAGGACTACACGGCGTGTAGTACTGGACACACGGCGTGTACCCATTTATTTCACATAGCAAGGACACGGTCTTCAACACGGGGTATACCCGGCGAGGGGGTACACGGCATGTACCCACACTACACGGCGTGTAGTTTCAAAATTCTGGAAAGTGTGGTAAAAGTCCATTTTACCCTCCAGAACACTTCGTGGCCTTCTTTTTGGAAAAGGAATGGGCCGGAGAGGTCCGGGCCATTACATCAGATACCTCTTAAAACATTCTCGTCCCGGAGAATTCAAAAACCAACCCCTAGGAACCCGACAAGATACCTCTTAGGGTTCTCGTTATACCAGGAACTCAACCAACAATCCTAATCATAGGTGTTAGGAATTCCCTCTCCTATGTCAAGATATTATCCGCTTTAGGTGGCACTGACTCACCTACACGGGTTTAATCGCATCCGCATTAATGCGTCTTGATTAAGGATTGGGCCTTCCTACTTCTATATATTAGGATTTTCCAACTTACACTGCCCCCAACACCGTACAACCCACACATTGCCCGAACACATGGTTTGGGGAAAATTCCTTCTTCTATGTCGAGATATTATCCGCTTTAGGCGGCACTGACTCGCTCGCACGTGTTCAATGGCATCCTCATTAATGTGTCCCGATTAAGAGTCAGTTTTTCCCTTTCCCCACACATCTGAACATGCTACACACTTCCAGAGAACAATGAAAAAAAAGGTCTCATAACCGACAAGCCAAGCATTTCATATATCAAAGGTACAGAGTATAACATCAACACAAAGCTTAGAAGAACAAGGGAAAACACAAGTCAAAACAACTCCGGGTACTAAGCGTGCATCTGGGCCTCCCGCTCCCAAGTGTTCTCCTCGAGGCCGCCATGCCTCCACAACACACGAACCAAGGGAATGGTCCATCCACGGAGAACTTTCTCTTTACGGTCCTCGATTCTGACTGGTCGTTCCTCGAAGGTCATGTTGTCTCCCATATCTAACTCTCGCCAATCGATAACGTGGGAGTCGTCGTGTAAGTATCAACGTAGCTAGGAGACATGGAAGACGTCATGAACCTTCTCCAACTGAGGTGGCAGGGCTAGCTGATATGCTACCTCGCCGACTCGCCTCAGCACCTCGAAAGGTCCGATGAACCTAGGGGAGAGTTTACTCCCCTTCCTGAACCTTCTCTTCCCCCGTCGAGGGGAAACCTTCAAGAACACGTGGTCTCCCACCTCGAACTCCAAAGGCCTCCTTCGACGATCAGCATAAGAATTCTGTCGGTCATGAGCCGCTTTCATCCTCTCACGTACAAGCTGGATTTTCTCTGTGGTGCTCTGCACTACCTATGGCCCAAGAGTGCCTATCTCACCAACCTCTGCCCATCAAATGGGTGAATGACATGGTCTTCCATACAAAGCCTCAAACGGTTCCATGCCAATAGTAGAGTGGAATCTATTGTTTTAGGCGAACTCTACTAAAGGCAAGTGTCGTACCCATGATCCTCTGAAATCCAAAACGCATGCTCGTAGCATGTCCTCCAATGTCTGGATAGTCCGCTCTGTCTGCCCATCGGTCTGGGGGTGGAAAGTAGTTCTAAGGCGTAGCTGGGTGCCAAAATCATGTTGTAACCCCCTCCAGACTCATGAGGTAAACCGAGTATCCCGATCTGAGATGATAGTCTTCGGGACTCCATGCAATCGCACAACCTCGTCTACGTACCTTTGTGCTAAGGTACTCACCGGGCTTGACTCCTTAATTTCTAAGAAGTGAGCTAATTTCGTTAGTTGATCCACCACTAGCCAGATAGCATCATAACCACCCTGAGCTCTGAGTAGTCCTATGACGAAGTCCATTTAGATGCCATCCCACTTCCACTCGGGGGCATCTAAAGGATGCAACAAACCACTGGGAACACGGTGTTCAGCCTTCACTTGCTAACACACTAGGCATTTAGCCACAAACTCCGCCACTGCCCGTTTCACCCCAGTCCACCAAAACTGTTCCCTCAGGCCTCGATACATTTTTGAAACTCCTAGATGTACCGCCAAGGCTGAGCTATGGAACTCATGGAGAACTCCCTCACGCATGTCTCTGGGAAAAACAACCTTCCATGGAAAAGAATCCAATGTTGGATGTCCTCTGACCATCCTTCTGGAGCATTCCCCTGATCAACATGATCCCGCATCACTTCCGCCTCGGAGTCCCCCCACTGAGACTCTTCCACCTACTGCAACAAGGAGGACTGCACCGTCATCTGAAACAAACAGCCTCTAACACCTTCTACCCTGGCATCCAAGTGCAAGGCGGCCAACTCTCCCATCACTTTCCAAGCATCAGTGGATTCCTGAACCACTTACTTATGCAAATTCCTGCTCAGGGCATCATCCACAACGTTGCCCTTACCTTCAGTGTAAGAGATCTCAAAGTCATAGTCTTGGAGAAACTTGACCCATCTCCGCTTCCGTAAGTTCAGGTCACGTTGGGAGAAGATATAACACAGGCTCTTGTGATCTGAGAAGACCACAAAGCGCTCCCCAAAGAGGTAATTTTTCCACAACTTCAGTGAGAACACTACTGCTGCTAGCTCTAGGTCATGGGTAGCATAGTTATGCTCATGAGGGCGTAAATGCCTAGACCCATAATAGATCACTCCCTTCTTATGCATCAGCACGCACCCCAGACCAAGTCTAGAATTATCACAAAACACCTCATACAACAACCCTTCCTATGGAAACCTGAGTACGGGAGCACTGACCAACTTCTCCTTTAGGTAGTTGAAAGCCTTCTGACAATGCTCACTCCATAGGAAGACCTGGTTCTTCCTAGTCAAAGCTGTCAATGGAGTAGAAACTCGAGAGAAGTCCAAAACGAACCTTCGATAGTAACCTTCTAACCCCGGGAAACTACGAAATTCTGCCAAGATCTTGGGTGCTGCCCAAGAAACAACTTCCTCCACCTTCAACGGGTCCACTGACACTCCATGCTGAGACACTACGTTCCCAAGGAAGTGTACTTCTTGTGTCAAGAACTTACACTTCGACAATTTCCCGTAAAGCTGGTGGTGTCGAAGGACTTTCAAGACTGCCCTGAGATGCTCAACGTGCTCCTACTATGATCTTGAGTAGATCAGGATGTCATCGATAAACAGAATGACGAACCGGTCTAGAAACTCTCGGAAGACAAAGTTCATAAGTCCCATGAACACAGCCGGTGCATTCGTAACTCCAAATGGAATCACCACAAACTCGAAGTTCCCATACCTACAACTGAAAGCTGTCTTCGAGATGTCACTATCCTTTACCCTTAGCTGATGATATCCAGATCGTAGATCAATCTTGGAAAACCAACCTGCTCCCCTCAGTTGGTTGAAGAGATCATATATCCTTGGAAGGGGGTAGCGGTTCTTGACCGTTAACTGGTTCAACCATCGATAGTCTACGCATAGCCTGAGACCACCATCTTCCTTCTTCACGAACAAAACTGGAGCACCCCATGGCGATACGCTGGGTCGAAAAAAACCCTTCTCCATCAGATTGTCAATCTGAATCCACAAATCCAGCAACTCCGAAGGTGCCATCCGATAAGGGGCCATCGAAATCGGATGGGCATCAGGCTGTAAGTCTATCCAGAACTCAACATCACGTCAGGGGGGTAGAGTCACAACCTCCACAGTAAAAACATCGAGGAACTCCCCAATAACCTCCGGAACATCCATCATCTCTATATCAGCTGGAACCACTGATAACCTACCTAACAAGGAATGGAGAGGCTCCACACGCCGGATTCCCACCTGATAGCTCCTCTCGCCAACAAAATCTACACGTTTCCCATCCACGTCGGAGAACACGACTCGTCTCCACAAGCAGTCGATAACGGAACTAACAGAAAACAACCAGTCGATGTCAAGTATGACATCGTATGGCTGCATCTATAATAGAAGAAGGTCCCTACTAGATCGATGTGGTCCCAACATTAGCCCACATCCCTGGAAAACACAAGATACGCTGGTCTGGCCTCCAACTGGTGTACTCAGCACCAGTGGTATGGAAAGTCTCTCTACGTCTAGTCCCAAAGCATGGACTAGACCATGTGAAACAAAGGAGTGAGAAGCTCCTGAATCGAACAAGTCAGAAACAAGAGTGTTGAACAAAAAAATCGTACCTGACACCGCCTCTGGTCCTACCGGATCTATCAACTCTGCTGCGTGCAACTGTCCACGCCCAGCTCCTCTGCCTCTCTGATGTCATCCACCTCCCCGACCACGCCCTTGTCGAGGTCCCTGAGGAGCACCCTGAGGTTGTCCTCCTCCCGAAAAGTCTGCCCTCGGAGGAGCATGGTCCTACTGCTACTGGAAGGGCCTCGCCGGAAACTAGTGCTGCTGAGGTGGGCGATGAACCTGCCCACCTCCACCGTACTGAGCTCGGGTCAGGCACTGACTCTGAATGTGCCCGAAACCTCCACAAGAAAAACACTTCGGTCCTGGGCTCATGAAGAAGGGACGAGGACCTGAACATCTGAACTGGAACTGCTGGGGCCTGCTCCCCACTGGCCTGAACCTGGAAGGTCCCGTCGCAGGAGACCTGCTGCTGACTACCTTCCCCTTCGATGAACCTGGCTGGATCCCCTCACATGGTGCACCTCCCTGCGAGTGCATCCCCTCTACAACCTCTTCCTTCTTCTGTACTGCCAAGTACGTCGGAAGGGTGAAGGGGGTGACAGCATACTAGAGCAAAGGACAAAGCGCCTCCTCCAAACATCTCACCCGAGACTCCTCATCCGGAAAGAGATCCGGAGCAAAGCGCATGAGATCCTTGAACTTGATCCCCAACTCTTGTACTGACATACTCCCCTGCTGAAGGGAGAGTAACTCTTGCCGCTTCTCCGCCTTGATCATGGAAGAAAGGAATTCCTCTCGGAATTCCATATCAAAGTCAGCCCATGGAACCTCTGCCTTTATCCTCTCTCCGAGGTAGAGTGTCCACCACTGTCGTGCCGCACCTCTCAGCTGACTGACTGCTAGGGGAACCTAGTACTCCCTCGGAGCACGGATCAAGGTAAAAGTGATCCCTAGCTCCTCAAGCCACCCCTCTGCCTCCGTATCCAAAGTACTACCCTTGTACTTCTTGAGGGTCTGCCGCTGGAAAGAATGGATAGTCTTCTGCCACTGGCTATCTTCCTCCTCTCGGTCAATCCTCAACTAATCGACCGCCTGAATCTGCTGGGCCTCGGCCTTCTGAGCCACTCGAGGACAACGTCTAGGTGCCATAGCTGTACGGTAAACAAGGATTGCCTAAGCCCAAGTAGTAAGGAAAAACTCAAGGTTTTATTTTATCATTTTAGTTCAATTTCTTTCCCAGATTACCCAAATCAGGTAAAACACAATCATGATGATGCATGTACCTTTACTAGGGTCTCTACTCTGCAATCAATGTAGTCTCACTTGGTCATTCGGTAGGCTCAGAGTCCTTGCATCGGATCATGGGGGGACCTAAAATCCCGTGTCCTAGCCGGTCTTCCCTGGCCTATGTCACGCACCAAGATTAACTAACATTGTTGTCCTACCATCCCATGCAATCCTCACTGTTCCTAACTCCAGACTCCATCCTATCTCTCAACCATCACCTCTGATACCATTCTGTCACGACCCCCTCCCACCAAAGATGCCCCTCCTAAGTTGGAAATGGTGAAAGGGAGATAATGACCCCTGAGTCTCACCTCCAGTAGGCCCTGGGTTGGTGACTAGCACCAAGGGTATGAGTTTTCACAAATATGGGAGGCATTACCCTTTTTTATTTTAAGATTAGTAAATAGGACAAGTAAACCACCAAAAAGGAAAAGAACAAGTGTATAGAAATAAACCCAAACCAAGCCCACATGCACGTTTAAACAAATTTATAACAAGGTAAAAGTACAAGAAATCTCAAAGTATAACACCAAAAAGAAACAAGTGTACAGCAACAACAACAACTCCAACTGTACGACTAGTAGGGTCCCGCACGGCCCTGGTAGTCCTCCTGGAAACCTGAAAGTAAATGTAGGGTGAGCATACAAGTATACTCAGTAGGGAAACCTAAAGCTCTTGTGCACAAGTGGGGAGACATCCTAATGTCCCGTGAGAACAACAGAAGAAACCTATCAAGGAATTCTATCCACCCAACCTCACCAGCCACACTCACCAAAAACACAATCACAACAGGTAGTAGTATATAAGAACAAGAGTATTGGGTACCCCGCACCATTTCCCTTTAGTTAGCTGCTCTTCCTAACGGTGAACGTCCTGACGCTGCCACACTCTCCCCACCCACACACACTTGGGCCTCACAACCACGTATCCTGCCCACACACACCTGGGCCTCACAACCACGTATCCTGCCCGCACACACTTGGGCCTCACAACCACGTATCCCACCCGCACACACCTGGGCCTCATCCCAAAGATTCTTGGGAAACAGTAAAACCTACCCGAAGAGTCTTGGGCTAGAACCACCCCAATCGAAACCTACCTGAAGGGTCTTAGGTGTAAGGTCGCCTCAAGCCATCACATCCTAGGGAAGAAGGAGCAGGAAGGAGCTAGTAACTAAGGGTAAAACATCCTCTCCCATGAAATGGGAGTGTTCGGCGCTAAGTGCTCAACATGGGTGGGGTGCGATAAAACACAAAGATACAGATATATATATATATCAAAAACTCATCCCAACATATGCATTATAAATAGATAAACTGAGCACGTCCCTCGGCACTACTGCCACGAAGCATGCATACAACAAACAACCCCAACCCCATTTAGGTTTTCACGTTTCAGTAGAATTAGTTTATTAGTTCCTTAACTACTGGGAAACTATCCACAACCAACCACATCGATTGTTCATAAAACATATCCCTGTCATCCACAAATCAAGTTAGGAAAACACAAGCAGCATAACAAAGTCCTTCTTATTAACCATCCAACCCCATTAATTATTATTCTCGTTTCATTACCACGCCCCACCATTCATTAACTCTTCCACTTTTATTTATTATTCAAAAACCACTGTTCATTCACCTCAAGCCCATCTCTGCAGCCCCACTACCAACCACCATAACCACAACCACACCGAAACCCAAACATCATTATCCCTTTAATACCATTTATCACAGCCCTGCTGCCCATCACTAACATAACATTCACACCAACCCACCACCAAGTCAACCGCGGCCCCGTTGCTCACCTGATCTAAAACAACCCAAAAAACACCCCCATCACATTCCACGTATCCAATCCAACACCCACATGTTCATTATTCCATTTTGTTTACACTAGTGGAAAAATTGTTTTTAACGTCGGTAGTTTAACGTCGGTTTTAAGAGACCGATGTTAAAAGGACCTTTTTGGCATCGGTTTTACAAAAAACTGATGCCAAAGATCACAATAAAAGTTTTAGATAATTTTCCAAGATTCACTTTGACAGGTCGTGGAGCGAAAAAGGACTTACGGATCAAAAGTTATGGGCTTCAGAAGTTGGAAATTATATGACTTGATTTTTGGCGTCGGTTTTTTTAATAACCAACGTTAAAAGGCCCTTTTTGGCATCGGTTTTACTAAAAACCAACGCCAAAGATCAAAATAAAGGTTTTATATAATTTCGCAAGCTTCAATTTGACAGGTCTTGGAGCAAAAACAGACTTACGGATCAGATATTATGGGTGTCGGAAGTTGGAGATTATATGACTTGATTTTTGGCATCGGTTTTTTTCAATAACCGACGTTAAAAGACCCTTTTTTGCGTCAGTTTTACAAAAAACCAATGTAGAGACCCGAATCTTGACGTACATGGACATTACATTACATTTTCGGAATACTTAGTACATAACAAAAATACACACACAAGGATCGTAATAGTTTAGTGTCTTTGGAAACTCGGAATATAATCTTCTAATTCCTGGTGAAAGATCTTCAACATCTCCCATAAAGATCTTCTTTTTTTTATACCTAAAACCTTTCTTTATATCCTGGGGAAAATAAAACATAAAAGGGTGAGCTCAAATGCTCAGTAAGGGTAAACAAAAGAAATATCAATCACATCATATACATAAGCACATAACTTTTGGAAATCTTATCCTGCAAAAGAGATCATAATTTCATAACATGGGATAAATCATGGCAGTAAAATCTAATCACAATAATCATAACTTAAAACATGAAACTTTGTGGCATACACAGATAATCATAGAGAATCATTTCTTGTTAGTCAAGACTCATTGCCAAGACTATCTTAGTGGACAAAGTCCCTTTCTGAATCGAGTAACCCTCGTTTCAGTCCTGTTTCACTGAACCGGTATAACCTACCATTCCAGCCATGTCTATCTCATGAGATATAAAATCTTTACCCAATGCATTGGAGGGAGATATAGGTCCCACCCATCTCATAATGATACCATTCTTATGTGTGCCACAAAATCATAAATCATACATCATTGCATAACCCATGTAATAAAAATGGGATTCTTAAACAACATGACATCATAAAACAATTCATATAAGATAAAGGAATTCATAAAAATATTTCCATCACAAAATAATCAAATCCATGTAATAATAGGGATAGAAACAGAACCCTTTATTATCTTAGATGGAAAATAATTTTGATAAAACACTTGAAATCCATTCTTGAGGAAAATATCCTTTCTACTTCAAAAACATTTTCCTTTCTTAACATGTCTTACAATTTTAAACTAAAAGAAGTTGATTAAAAATAAACTTGAAAACTTGTAAAGGAAGATTCTTGGAAATAATGTTTTAAAAATCCATTCATGCCGTATAAGCTAAAAAAAACATTCTTCTCGTACTTTTGTCGGAAAAGTCAAAAAAGTACCTCGTTCGAAAAACGACAAAAGATTCATTTCTTATCTTTTACTAAAAACTTACCGAAGGGTAAAATTGGATTTAAAAAATTGTAGGTGGATGGAAATAATATTACATATTGAGGAAACATGGATGTGGATGATAAAATACACCCCAGTAAATACTAAAGTATAAACAATCTCGGATAAAAAATGAGATTGTGGTATTTCCCTTACCTTAGGTCCGACTTGCTTTGTAAGTGTCCAAACCTCGTGTATAATGATTTAAATCATGTTATTGACTTATTCCAGAATCATATTCATTGTTATTATATCATATATGGTCCACTTATGACTTTATATTACCTGTTCTTTTGTAAATTCATGTTAAAGTTGCGTTTTGGGTAAAATCGTCTCATTTGTCGTTCGTGTTTTTAACTTGTAATTATTAATATGATTACTTGGATCATGATTACTTATATCCAGAATGTAAAATATTATTTATATATAATATATATTCAGAATATATATATATATATAATATCGATAAATGGAATGAAATACACCGTTCATGGAGACGGTAGTCCGTACGTACGCATGAACGCTGTTTTCATTTCCTTATTGAATTGAATGGAATTAAGTAGATGACATAAATATAAATAAATCCAGTATCATTATTATGTCATATATTTCATTAGTACTTACTATATATACTTTATAATCATTCATGAATGGTTAATCATTGAGAATGAATCTCATCGCGTCGTGGAGACGGTAGTCCGTACGTACGCACGAGCGATGATATCGTTCTCATGATCGTGAACTTGTGTTGAAGTGTATGTATACTATTTCAGTATCAATATTACTTTATAATAATCATATATAGTTACTCATTACACCATTATACCCATCCAATTACGGTGGTGGCGGAAAATTGATTACACCACGGCGTGGAGACGGTATTCCGTACGTACGCACGCGCGGTGATTTCATTTTTTCCGTAGGATGGATAGAAGGTGAATTAGGGTTGTTTCATATTTATAATAATATATCAGTATGTAAGTAATACTGATGTTATTACTTTGTCATGAAACAACTAAAGAAGAATAAGTTGAAGAAGAAAGAAATTGAAAAGATCGGTAATGGATATTACCTCTTCTTTGAAATGCCTCTTTGAATCCTCCACTTAGGGAACTATGATTGGTCTTTGAAGAAGACCAGGACCTCTAGGATTATTCTAGGGAAGTGGAGAAGGGATTTTGGCCGGGGTTGGCCGAGCTTGAGTGCTCAAATTGGTGTGAGGAGGAGGGGGAGGAGGTGTCCTTTTATAAGGGAGGAGAGGGGCACCTTGGGAATATCTCAAAATATTATTTTATATTAAAGTCAAAATCGGTTTATAATGGTTCCAAAGGGTTTTATTTCGAAGCTAAAGTGGGGATGGGTCGAAATCCTATCAACCAATAGGATTTAGACAAGTTTAGGGTATTATTTTAACCTTATCAATTAGATTTAACTCTAAGTTAAATAATTTAACTTTTACCGTGTCTTTTTGTTTTCTTACACTATATGGTTAATACACTTACTATAACATGCCAAACGAACCCCAAATTGTTTATTATTAATATATATATCCTTATCTAAGTCATTTGGCCGAACCTTAGATTTTTAGGAATAAAATAACAATTAATAATATAATATTTGATTTAAAAACTATTTTGTGTCAATTTTGACACTATTTGATATATGATTTTTGTGAAAGTCATAACAGAATTATATGTTCGAACCAAGTTGATTAAATCAACACTAATATATCATAGTAACCTAGAAAATTAGTGTAATTCATAAAAAGTCTCAAATTACATTTATTTTGGTGTTTATAACATCAATTATGTCAATATTTCATTAATAAGATAATTACTGCATCATCATTGTGTCATAAATAAATTAACTTATTTAATGTCTAAAAATTACAAATAAAATACCATTATGTAGGAAATCTTTTTATATTTCTAATGAATATTTATAGTCTAATTTATCTTATGTATAACCCCATATTAAAAATGTTTTAGTAAATAAACTTTGATTTTAACTCTTTTAACCCTTCTTTAAATAAATTAATAATAAATGTCCTAATCTAATCCAAGTGGGCCTAAATGGTCATATTTTATTCCTAAGTTTGTTTTTGGTCGAATTACACTTGTACAATAGAATTAGGACATGTGTTAGGGTAATAGTAATATCATATTTACCCTTAGTTACCCTATTTACTATTAACCGTGGTAAAAAAAATGTAAAAAGTTACTATTCACCAAAAATTATTTTCATCTCATTGAACCACATTTTAGTCCTTGATATTAACCGTGTCTGTCGGATTTTCAAAATTCCATTCACAGAAGCGGTAAAATTAAGTTTTATGCAAAATTCAGTTTTTAACCTACCACTTAGTGGTTTCACTATTCATCAAAAATTGAAAGTTTTCAGAAAAGTACCAAAATTTCACCCTAGGATATAATTGATATTCCGAATTCAAAAATGATTTATATTTTACAAAATTCCAAACATATAAGTTGCATTAATTAATTTTATAATTAATTTCCGTTGTCACAAAAAATAGCGTGTTTTTAAGAGATAATAACTATCAAAAGATTGACACTTGTTTATAAACGGTTTAAATGTGAAATTACATCCAATGTCCAACATTGTATTAAATTGTAAAAATATATTCTAAATATACTTTAAAACCACTCAAATTAATAATTTATCACTATTAATTATTTCGATTAAAAAAGTTGTTTTTAATTAAAATTTAGTAATTTCAACTATTCATCAAAATATGAAAGTTATCCGAAAATCACCAAAGTTTCACCCTAAGCTAATTTCGATATTACGAATCCAAAAATGAATTCCATTTTGAAAAATAAAATTACAAAATTTCAAAAAGTGGTTATTACTATTCATAACGGCTAGTTTTAATAATATTTTAATAGCATATTGTTGTTTAGTGAAACTCGTTATTGCGTACTACACACGCTATCGAGGAAGGTCGTGATTGCGTGTAATTCAAGCCAGGTCAGTGATGTGTGTTGTGAAAGATCCTTTTGGTGTAGCATATAACACAAGACATTAATAAAATTAAAAAGAATATTTTTCATAAAATCTCGGGCTGTTACATTCTACCCCCCTTAAAATGAATTTCACCCTCGAAATTCGTCGGGGTTATAAATGGTTTACTATTCGAAAGTTTCTTTAATAGAAACACACATCGTAAAAAGGAATACCAAAACCAATCTTTAAAAAAAACGAAAGTATGAAATGTAACGGTTACCCAAATAAACTAATCACTGGGTTTCCACATAGGTGAAAATATGGATATGGAAGAGAAATCTAACCATCATGTTCTGATGGAGAGTGGTAGAGAACATGGCTATGGAAAAGCCAGTAATCACAAATCCATAGATTTGCGATGATATAAGGTACCAACTGATTCATCAGGTATAAGATCACTAGGACAACATTTTTGGTTTTCAAGATCATTTCCCTAAAGTTGAAGAATTTGAATTAGAATAAATACTTACTTTATTTTGGTACAATCTCACTATTGTTTGTGCCTTGAACAATTCCCACTTCATCTCTTAAATAAATAAAGTTGAATTTGTTATTCGTGAAGTGTTAGAAGATCATGTGATAGAATGACGGGTCATTCCATCTGTCTCAAACAAAAGGTTAGCAAAAGTTATTAAATATACATAAGTCATTCTATAGTGAGATTAATCATATATGGTTCCTAAAATGGACTTATACTTCATATATCATACTACTTAATATAATAAAACTAGTTTCTACTAAACAGGGACTTCCTGTAGGTCAGTGGTAGGCGATAAAGGCCAGTCGCACTTCGGTTGTGGGTTCGATTCCCACAGCCTTGTCCGACGCGATGGGCTGTCGCCCGTCCTGCAGGTTGTCCTTTTTCTAAAGCTATTTTACTATAACATCCCATCAATAATACTAACTTATGTCCAACATAAACCATTCCAATCTTTAGGCTTATCCATAATACTGTCGTCCACTCTCAGAGATTTAATACCATCATTGATCCCCATATGTCATAAGATATATCTTATTGGTCACATTCCAAACATTCAAAGGCCTTAATCTTGTACTCTCTTGAACACCCATTGAACCATAGTGAAAACTTGAATGCAGTTAAAAGTTAACACTTTCCATATACCAAAATCCTCAAAATTCTATATACTCAAACCATGATATCACTTAGTCCTTATATCAATCATGAGCTCATGAATACTGTTAAACATTTCATTTTCTCATTTTCCCTTCATTATGTGCATATCATCTTATTTCCAAAAATATCTCAATCACTTTGAATACCACATTAGACCAATACATAGATATTCCAATACTCCATGATACAACATTATTTTGGAATCCCATTACATAAACAGTTAATCATTCCACCACATCGTTGTCATATTCAACATCGCCAATTGTGATTGCATGTGACTTCCCTTTGTCCTTTGCCTTAAGTTGTTGCTCATGTCGATCATCACTAACCCTTGGATTAGGGCATTTATTGGCATAATGTCCCATCTCCTTGCACTTGAAGCATTGAAGTGTTGGTGGTGCATTCTCTGCAGTGTTTGCTTTATTCACATCATTAGAAACCCTTTTTCCATTACTTCGACACTCAGCTGCTCGATGACCTTCTTTTCCACACTTAAAACATTTTCTAGTCCCTTTAAGACAATCTCCACCATGCTTCTTTCCACACTTTGTGCATAAGGAAACATTCATCTTCTTTTCACCATTATTTTGAGATTTCTCCTTGAACTCCATCTTTCGTTTCTTGTCAAAACTATGAGATGGATAAGTAACACCAACTTCCATTTCTACTTTGATAGCACAACGCACAATTTCTTCATAGCTACTGAAGTCTCTTATAGCTAATGCCCTTCGAAGACTTGGTTTTAAGCCACTGAAAAATCGATCAACTTTACTTTCAGGTTGGATGATAATGCCAGATGCATACCTTGCAAGTCTTGTAAAATTCGCTTCGTATATACCAACAGATTCATCATCCTTCTGCTTCAGCTCAAGAAACTCCTTTTCCATCTTTGTTCGAAGAATACGAGGGAAGTACTTACTGAAAAACAAGTTCTTGAACTCGTCCCATTCCATGGACTCAATTTCATCTCTTGGCCTCGTATTCTTGATAAGATTCCACCATTGATCAGCTTCACCTTCCAAACGATATACTGCTAAGATGACTTTATCATGTTCAGAACATTGAAGAACTGAAAATATCTTTTCAGTGGTACTGATCCATTGTTCAGCAACAAGTGGATCGGAAGTCCCACTGAAAGAAGGTGTACGTTGCCTCATGAAGGACTCAATAGAATATTGTTCCTATCTCTGCTCATTTGGAAGTCCATAATGATTCACAGCTTGTGTAAGTATAGCAATAAGATTTTGCACTCCATCTCCCATAACATTTGTTTGTTCAGGAGGGCAATCATTGCATTTTCCATTGCATTGATCAACACGGTTCCTTCGGGTTCCAGCCATCGTCTAAAACCCAAAAAGAATAGTGTGAGAGGAAAAAATCATGCTAGGGAAAACAACATAGTAAAGGGGGAGTACCCTTAATATCTAACATCTTAGGTTAAATTCTAAGATCGTTACCGTAGTTCTAGGACCATATCCTATACGTATACTTATCCTTAGGGACATCCCTAGACATACCTTAGAAATATCTCTAGGGGTCTCACTAACGTTTTCGCATCCTAGTTTCCAAAGGTTGACTAAACCTTTCCTCTGATACCAACTGTAGAGACCCGAAGCTTGACGTACATGGACATTACATTACATTTGCGGAATACTTAGTACATAACAAAAACACACACACAAGGATCGTAATAGTTTAGTGTCTTTGGAAACTCGGAATATAATCTTCTAATTCCTGGTGAAAGATCTTCAACATCTCCCATAAAGATCTTCTTTTTTTTATACCTAAAACCTTTATTTATATCCTGGGGAAAATAAAACATAAAAGGGTGAGCTCAAATGCTCAGTAAGGGTAAACAAAAGAAATATCAATCACATCATATACATAAGCACATAACTTTTGGAAATCTTATCCTGCAAAAGAGATCATAATTTCATAACATGGGATAAATCATGGCAGTGAAATGTAATCACAATAATCATAACTTAAAACATGAAACTTTGTGGCATACATAGATAATCATATAGAATCATTTCTTGTTAGTCAAGACTCATTGCCAAGACTATCTTAGTGGACAAAGTCCCTTTCTGAATCGAGTAACCCTCGTTTCAGTCCTGTTTCACTGAACCGGTATAACCTACCATTCCAGCCATGTCTATCTCATGAGATATGAAATCTTTACCCAATGCATTGGAGGGAGATATAGGTCCCACCCATCTCATAATGATACCATTCTTATGTGTGCCACAAAATCATAAATCATACATCATTGCATAACCCATGTAATAAAAATGGGATTCTTAAACAACATGCCATCATAAAACAATTCATATAAGATAAAGGAATTCATAAAAATATTTCCATCACAAAATAATCAAATCCATGTAATAATAGGGATAGAAAAAGAACCCTTTATTATCTTAGATGGAAAATAATTTTGATAAAACACTTGAAATCCATTCTTGAGGAAAATATCCTTTCTACTTCAAAAAAATTTTCCTTTCTTAACATGTCTTACAATTTTAAACTAAAAGAAGTTGATTAAAAATAAACTTGAAAACTTGTAAAGGAAGCTTCTTGGAAATAATGTTTTAAAAATCCATTCATGCCGTATAAGTTAAAAAAAACATTCTTCTCGTACTTTTTTCGGAAAAGTCAAAAAAGTACCTCGTTCGAAAAACGACAAAAGATTCCTTTCTTATCTTTTACTAAAAACTTACCGAAGGGTAAAATTGGATTTAAAAAATTGTAGGTGGATGGAAATAATATTACATATTGAGGAAACATGGATGTGGATGATAAAATACACCCCAGTAAATACTAAAGTATAAACAATCTCGGATGAAAAATGAGATTGTGATATTTCCCTTACCTTAGGTCCGACTTGCTTTGTAAGTGTCCAAACCTCCTGTATAATGATTTAAATCATGTTATTGACTTATTACATAATCATATTCATTGTTATTATATCATATATGGTCCACTTATGACTTTATATTACCTGTTCTTTTGTAAATTCATGTTAAAGTTGCGTTTTGGGTAAAATCGTCTCATTTGTCGTTCGTGTTTTTAACTTGTAATTGTTAATATGATTACTTGGATCATGATTACTTATATCCAGAATGTAAAACATTATTTATATATAATATATATTCATAATATATATATATATATATAATATCGATAAATGGAATTAAATACACCGTTCATGGAGACGGTAGTTCGTACGTACGCATGAACGCTGTTTTCATTTCCTTATTGAATTGAATGGAATTAAGTAGATGACATAAATATAAATAAATCCAGTATCATTATTATGTCATATATTTCATTAGTACTTACTATATATACTTTATAATCATTCATGAATGGTTAATCATTGAGAATGAATCTCATCGCGTCGTGGAGACGGTAGTCCGTACGTACGCACGAGCGATGATATCGTTCTCATGATCGTGAACTTGTGTTGAAGTGTATGTATGCTATTTCAGTATCAATATTACTTTATAATAATCATATATAGTTACTCATTACACCATTATACCCATCCAATTACGGTGGTGGCGGAAAATTGATTACACCACGGCGTGGAGACGGTATTCCGTACGTACGCACGCGCGGTGATTTCATTTTTCCGTAGGATGGATAGAAGGTGAATTAGGGTTGTTTCATATTTATAATAATATATCAGTATGTAAGTAATACTGATGTTATTACTTTGTCATGAAACAACTAAAGAAGAAGAAGTTGAAGAAGAAAGAAATTGAAAAGATCGGTAATGGATATTACCTCTTCTTTGAAACGCCTCTTTGAATCCTCCACTTAGGGAACTATGATTGGTCTTTGAAGAAGACCAAGACCTCTAGGATTATTCTAGGGAAGTGGAGAAGGGATTTTGGCAGGGGTTTTCCGAGCTTGAGTGCTCAAATTTGTGTGAGGAGGAGGGGGAGGAGGTGTCCTTTTATAAGGGAGGAGAGGGGCACCTTGGGAATATCTCAAAATATTATTTTATATTAAAGTCAAAATCGGTTTATAATGGTTCCAAAGGGTTTTATTTCGAAGCTAAAGTGGGGATGGGTCGAAATCCTATCAACCAATAGGATTTAGACAAGTTTAGGGTATTATTTTAACCTTATCAATTAGATTTAACTCTAAGTTAAATAATTTAACTTTTACCGTGTCTTTTTGTTTTCTTACACTATATGGTTAATACACTTACTATAACATGCCAAACGAACCCCAAATTGTTTATTATTAATATATATATCCTTATCTAAGTCATTTGGCCGAATCTTAGATTTTTAGGAATAAAATAACAATTAATAATATAATATTTGATTTAAAAACTATTTTGTGTCAATTTTGACACTATTTGATATATGATTTTTGTGAAAGTCATAACAGAATTATATGTTCGAACCAAGTTGATTAAATCAACACTAATATATCATAGTAACCTAGAAAATTATTTTATTTCATAAAAAGTCTCAAATTACATTTATTTTGGTGTTTATAACATCAATTATGTCAATATTTCATTAATAAGATAATTACTGCATCATCATTGTGTCATAAATAAATTAACTTATTTAATGTCTAAAAATTACAAATAAAATACCATTATGTAGGAAATCTTTTTATATTTCTAATGAATATTTATAGTCGAATTTATCTTATGTATAACCCCATATTAAAAATGTTTTAGTAAATAAACTTTGATTTTAACTCTTTTAACCCTCTTTAAACAAATTAATAATAAATGTCCTAATCTAATCCAAGTGGGCCTAAATGGTCATATTTTATTCCTAAGTTTGTTTTTGGTCGAATTACACTTGTCCAATATAATTAGGACATGTGTTAGGGTAATAGTAATATCATATTTACCCTTAGTTACCCTATTTACTATTAACCGTGGTAAAAAAAATGTAAAAATTTACTATTCACCAAAAATTATTTTCATCTCATTGAACCACATTTTAGTCCTTGATATTAACCGTGTCTGTCGGATTTTCAAAATTCCATTCACAGAAGCGGTAAAATTAAGTTTTATGCAAAATTCAGTTTTTAACCTACCACTTAGTGGTTTCACTATTCATCAAAAATTGAAAGTTTTCAGAAAAGTACCAAAATTTCACCCTAGGCTATAATTGATATTCCGAATTCAAAAATGATTTATATTTTACAAAATTCCAAACATATAAGTTGCATTAATTAATTTTATAATTAATTTCCGTTGTCACAACAAATAGCGTGTTTTTAAGAGATAATAACTATCAAAAGATTGACACTTGTTTATAAATGGTTTAAATGTGAAATTACATTTAATGTCCAACATTGTATTAAATTGTAAAAATATATTCTAAATATACTTTAAAACCACTCAAATTAATAATTTATCACTATTAATTATTTCGATTAAAAAAGTTGTTTTTAATTAAAATTTAGTAATTTCAACTATTCATCAAAATATGAAAGTTATCCGAAAATCACCAAAGTTTCACCCTAAGCTAATTTCGATATTACGAATCCAAAAATGAATTCCATTTTGAAAAATAAAATTACAAAATTTCAAAAAGTGGTTATTACTATTCATAACGGCTAGTTTTAATAATATTTTAATAGCATATTGTTGTTTAGTGAAACTCGTTATTGCGTACTACACACGCTATCGAGGAAGGTCGTGATTGCGTGTAATTCAAGCCAGGTCAGTGATGTGTGTTGTGAAAGATCCTTTTGGTGTAGCGTATAACACAAGACATTAATAAAATTAAAAAGAATATTTTTCATAAAATCCCAGGCTGTTACAACCAACGCCAAATATTAGAATAACAGTTTTAGATAATTTCTCTATCTTTAATTTTACAGGTCGTGGAGCGAAAACGGACTTACAGATCAAAAGTTATGGATGTTGGAAGTTAGAGATTATATGACTTGATTTTTGGCTTCGGTTTTTTTAATAACCGATGTTAAAAGGCCCTTTTTGGCGTCGGTTTTACTAAAAACAGACGCCAAAGATAAAAATACAAGTTTTAGATAATTTCCGAAGCTTCAATTTTACAGGTCGTGGAGCAAAAATGGACTTACGAATCAAAAGTTATGGGCGTCGGAAGTTGTACATTATATGACTTGATGTTTGGCGTCGATTTTTTTAATAATCGACGTTAAAAGGAACTTTTTGGCATCAGTTTTACTAAAAACCGATGCCAAAGATAAAAATAAATATTTTAGATAATTTCCCAACCTTCAATTTTACAGGTTTTGGAGCAAACACGAACTTACGGATCAGAAGTTATGGGCGTCGGAAGTTGGAGATTATATGACTTGATTTTTGGCGTCGGTTTTTTTCAATAACCGACGTTAAAAGACCATTTTTTGCGTCGGTTTTACAAAACCCAACACCAAATATCAAAATAAAAGTTTTAGATACTTTCGCTATCTTCAATTTGATATTTCGTGGAGCGAAAACGGACTTACGGATCACAAGTTATGGGCGTCGGAAGTTGGAGATTATATGACCTGATTTTTGGCATCGGTTTTTTTAATAACCGATGTTAAAAGGCCCTTTTTGCATCGGTTTTATTAAAAAACGACGCCAAAGATCAAAATAGAAGTTTTAGATAATTTCCCAAACTTCAATTTTACATGTCGTGGAGCAAAAACAGACTTACGAATCAAAAGTTATGGGCGTCGGAAGTTGTAGATTATATGACTTGATTTTTGGCATCGGTTTTTTTTAATAATCGACGTTAAAAGGCCCTTTTTGGCGTCGGTTTTACAGAAAAACGACGCCAAATATCACAATAAAAGTTTTAGATAATTTCCCAAGATTCCATTTTATAGGTTGTGGAGCAAAAACGGACTTACGGATCAAAAGTTATGGGCATCGGAAGATAGAGATTATATGACTTGATTTTTGGCGTTGGTTTTTTTAATAACCGACGTTAAAAGACCCTTTTTTGCATCGGTTTTACAAAAACCCAATGCCAAAGATCAAAATACAAGTTTTAGATAATTTCCCTAGCTTCAATTTGACAGGTCGTGGAGCGAAAACAGACTTACAGATCAAAAGTTATGGGCGTCAAAAGTTGGAGATTATATGGCTTGATTTTTGGCGTCGGTTTTTTTAATAACCGACGTTAAAAATCCCTTTTTGGCATCGGTTTTACTAGAAACTGATGCCAAGGATCAAAATAAATGTTTTAGATAATTTTTCAAGCTTCAATTTGACAGGTCGTGGAGCAAAAACAGACTTACGGATCAGAAGTTATGGGAGTCAAAAGTTGGAGATTATATGACTTGATTTTTGGCGTCGGTTTTTTTTTTTCAATAATTGACGTTAAAAGACCCTTTTTTGCGTCGGTTTTACAAAAAACCGATGTTAAAAGTTACTTTTTTGCATTTTTTTTTCAAAAACTGATGTTAATACCCCAACATGAGAATATTTTTAGCATCGGTTATATATTTAACCGACGTTAAAAGTAAAATTTCAAATACGCGGTTTCGATATTTCAATTTTTTCCCAACGTGCGTTCCTATTTTCCAAATCCCGCTCAAATTTTATTGAATAGCCGCTGTAGAAATTTTCATTTACACTATATAAAAGCTCATCCTCTTTCTTTCAACATTTTTGATATCTTTGATACAATTCATATTTCAAATATTCTTCAATCAACGATTTGTACAAGTTATTTATTTTCATCATTTAATTTCATTATTATTGTTTTCCTTATCAATAAAAATCTTATTATTTTTATAATGATGATGAAGGATTCTTCTAATCGAGATACAAAAATAAAACTTCTGTATAAGATTCATTAGTTTTTGGGAATATTTTTTTACCACTCACTATTTTCATTACCGCGTGAGTTCTCCCTTAAAACGAAGTGAAATAATGATAAACAACATATCGATTCAAATGGCCTAATAAAATAATTAAAGTTAGTTTCAATCATTAATTATATTTTTTTATTCATTTGAAATATTCATTTTGGTTCTTTTTTTTCATGTATTCTTCGAAGAATGTTGTATCGATTGACCCATAATGAGGTACAACTTACGGCGACCATAACTTTTGATCCGTAAGTCAATTTTAGCTCCATAACCAGTCAAATAGAAGCTTGGGAAACGATCTATATTCCAATATTCAGAGTTTCAAGGTTTTGAGGTCGGTTTTTTTGAAAACCGACGTGGAAAAAAAAATTATAAAACGTATTTTTCACGTCATTTTTATCAAAAACTGACGTTAAAACTCATGTAGAAGCCATATTTAGACGTCAGTTTTCTAAAAAACCAACGCCAATGACCCCCGAGGTCATGAATTTCGGAATAGGTTTAAAAAAACCGACGCCAAAGACCACTAGGGCCTGATTTTTGGCATCGGTTTATATAAAAACTGACGCCAAAGATCCCCGAGGCCCTGGAATTTGGCGTCGGTTTTTATATAAAACGACGCCAAAGACCCGCATTGCGAAGATTTTTTACGTCATTTTATAAAAACCGACGTTGAAACATATATTTTTTACGTCGCCTTTATTGACGTCGGTTAAAAACCAACGTCGAAATACATTTTTCCACTAGTGTTAACCGGGGTGATCACACAAGGGTTCCAGATTTTAATCAGCCAACTTTACATGATCAACCAAATTCCACTTTCAACAAAGTTTCATTCACAAAAACGGTCTAGAAAGATAGGTAAACATTTAATTTCGCAATAAAAGGCCCCCAACGACCGTGATTTTCAGTAGGCATAAGCCTATTCAATTCATAACAAAACAATAGGATAAACAAAGATAAACATAACAACTTTCCCATCCCCGTTCTTTAACCAGTTATTATCTTTATTTAATGGTTAAACTATTTCTCATGAAAACAAGAGGATACCCACCCCGCATGATGCACAATTTAGAGAGACGAAGGTAATATTCCTACCTCAACAGGTTCTGATCACAACGCTCCCCCAGATCAACTTTAGAAGAAGTCTGTCGGCGTCCGTCACTTCTGTCGAGTCCCAGAAAAACCTCCTCAGGTGGATGTCAGAATGGAAAAGCCAAATGAAAGACAATGGATCCAAGCTCGTAATTTCCGCCTCGTTGTTACGATCCAGTGGCTGCTGACGGATCGTAAATCGGAGCTTGGACGAAGAAGTTATGGAAGAAAATGAGCCTTCGAGTCTCTTGGGAGAGCTCTGCTCAGAGGAATGGGGAGGAGATGGGTGAGTTGAAAAGGAGGTGGGGACCCCTCCTTTTATAGGAGAGAAAATCAAAAGTACACGGCGTGTACTTTATGGTACACGGCGTGTACTCGGTTATTTCACACGGTCTCCACGCGGCTTCCAACACGGCTTCGCGGTCATTGACTGGTCAACACACAGTTTGAGGGTAATGCATATGCGGGGAAGGACTACATAGTGTGTAGTTTGGACACACGGCGTGTACCCATTTATTTCACACGGCAATGACACGGCTCCAACACGGCACACGATCGTTGACTGGTAACGCGTACGCAGGGAAGGACTACACAGCGTGTATTACTGGACACACGGTGTGTACCCATTTATTTCACACGGCAAAGACGCGGCTCCAACACGGCACACGACCGTTGACTGGTAACGCGTATGTGGGGAAGGACTACATGGCGTGTAGTACTGGACACACGGTGTGTACCCATTTATTTCACACAGCAAGGACACGGCCTTCAACATGGGGTATACCCGGCGAGAGGGTACACGGCGTGTACCCACACTACACGGCGTGTAGTTTCAAAATTCTGGAAAGTGTGGTAAAAGTCCATTTTACCCTCCAGAACACTTCTTGGCCTTCTTTTTGGAAAATGAATGGGCCGGAGAGGTCCGGGCCATTACACGATCCACAATAACCTATATAGCATTGTTTCCTATGGATGCCCTTGGAAGTCCAGTGACAAAGTCCATGGTAATGTTCTCTCACTTCCATGTTGGTATGGGTAGTGGTTGCATCATATCCTTAGACTTTTTCCTCTCATACTTAACTTGCTGACATACCAGGAACTTTGATGTATATTCAGCAATCTCCCTTTTTATATTGTCCCGCAAAAAGTTTTCTCGAAGATCTCGATACATCATTGTGTTACCTGGGTGTATAGAGAAGGTTGAGCTATGTGCGTCATTCAAAAGATCCTTCTTTATCTCTAGATCATATGGTACACATAATTGTGACCCAAATCTTACAACTCCTTCCTCATAAATTTTAAAATCGGAGGATTTTCCATTTCTGATAGGTTCCACCCTTTTCTGAATTTCCACAACTTTTCTTTGAGCATCCTTTATTTTCTCCAAGAGGGATGGTTGAGCAATCATTTGATAAAGGATTGATGATGTTCCTCCCTTAATGATTCCCATGTCCATACTTTTCAAATCTATAAAGATCAGATCCTTTTCAATTCTCATCATTGATAAGTTGTAGGATCCTTTATACTTAGAGAATATGCCACCTTATTTGCCTTACCGGGATAGTAGTGGATTGAGAAGTCATAATCCTTGATGAGCTCTATCCATCTTCACTGTCACATATTAATCTCTTTCTTTTTGAATATATATTTGAGACTCTTGTGGTCATTATATATCTCATACTTCTCCCCATAGAGATAATGTTGCCAGATTTTCAACGCAAAGATCATAGCCGCCAACTCCATATCATGTGTGGGATAGTTTTTCTCATTAATTGTCACCTACCTTGAGGCATAGGATATCACTTTATTATTTTTTATTAGCACACAACCTAATCTATTCTTTGAAGCATCACTATACCCCACAAAGAGTTCTCCACTTATTGGGAGTGTGAGTACTAGTGCAGTGATAAGCCTATTTTTCAACTCCTTAAATCAGTCTTCACATTCCTAATTCTAGAAAAACTTTACTCCCTTCCATGTCATCTTGTTAATTGTGTTCGACAATCGTGAAAAGTTCTTCACAAATCATCGATAATACCTGACTATACCCAAAAATCTATGGATCTCCGTTACAGATGTTGGTATGGGCTACTCTTCAATTTCCTTTGTCTTGGAAGGGTTTACAGATATCCCTTTGCAAGTGATAACATGCCCCAAGAATGATACTTCCTCCATCCAGAACTCACATTTACTGTACTTTTCATACAACTTATCCCTTCGCAAAGTCTTTAACACAGTATTCAAATTCTCCTCAAGTTCCTCATTTCTCTTGGAGTATATCAAAATATCATCAATAAAGACTACCATAAATTTGTTGAGGTAATCTCTAAAGACTCTATTAATTAAATCCATGAAAATTTATAGAGCATTAGTGAGTCCGAAGGGCATCACTATGAACTCATAGTGTCCATACCTCATTCGAAAGGCAATCTTGGGAATATATTCCTTCCTCACCTTTAGTTAGTGATATCCTGACTGAAGGTCCACCTTAGAGAAATAACAGGCCCCACAAATCTGATCAAACAAGTCGTCTATCCAAGGAAGGGGATACTTATTCTTTATCATTATTTTATTGAGCTCATGATAATCAATGCAGAGGCACATGGTTCCATCCTTCTTCTTGACGAAGAGGACTATCACACCCCAAGGTGAAGCACTCAAGCGTATGAAACCCTTCTCCAGATTCTCCTGTAACTGCTTCTTCAGCTCTTCCAGCTCTATAGTGGCCATTCTATAAGGTGTTTTCGATATAGGAAGAGATCTAGGGATAATTTAAATTGAGAACTCAACCTCTCAATCAGGAGGAAGACTAGGAAACTCTTCAGAGAATACATCAATGTAATCCCTCATGATGGGCATGTCTTCAAGAATGATTCTCTCTTTTGTATCAATAATTTGATCCAGATATGCTTGATCATAAGGCAGTAATATACACACTTGAGATGATGATTTGAAAGAAGATTTTTCTCCCTCCTTAAACTTGTATAAAATTGGAGGATTCTTCAAGATGTGAAGATTGATCTCCATTTCCTGACAGTTGATGTCGGCTTTGTATAAAGATAGCCAATCCATGCCCAAGATAGCGTCAAACTCCACTAAAGGAAGTATGACAAGATTTTCTAGCTGGTTCAGTCCACAAATGTTAAGCAGGGAAGAGTTATAAACCATGGACTCAATGATTTTCCCATTCTCTGTTCTCACAGATAACCTTTCCTCTAAATTTTTAGGTGGTGTTTGAATAGTTCTACTAAACTTTCAAGATGTGAAAGAATGCATAGAACCAGAATCAAATAGTACATCTACTATTATTGAATGAATAACTGGCGTACCTTTCACCACATCGTTGTCCATCTCCACCTCAGCAGTAGTGATAGCATAAGGCCTTTATTATTGACTTGGTGGTGGTTGTTTATTGCCTCAAAAAACCCTCAGCTTAGGGAAATTGTTTGCATAATGCTCATGCTCCTTGCAGTTGTAACACTGTACCACTAGCTGAGCATTGATCTAGACCTTCCTTTCTTCTTTCACATTAGTGATATTTTTCATATCCCTTCGGAATTTCTTGTCTAGATGACCAAACTTTCCACATTTGAAGTAATTCTGTGTTCCCTTCAGATAGTTCTCAGGATTCTTTTTCCCATAACTTCTATAAGGGGAAAATTAGCTTTCTTTCCATCATGGGATTTTTTTGATGAACCACCCATGTTGTTCTCCATTTTCCATTTCTTGTCACTGGGCCCACGAGACCACTGAGAGTCTCTAATCTCCATTTCAACCTTGAGGGTACAATAGAAAATATCCTCATAATTGTCGAAGTCTCTAATCACCAACACTTTTCATAGACTCAGCTTTAGTCCACTAAAGAAGTGATACACCTTGATTTTTGTGTTCATGACAAAGCCATAGGATTAGCTTACAAGCCTTGTGAATTTTTCTTTATATTCCCCAATGGAATCATCTTCCTTCTACTTGAGTCCGACGAACTCTCTTTCCATCTTAAGATGGAGGGTTTGAGGAAAATTTTAGTTGAAAAGCATCCTCTTGAATTCCTCCCAATCCATGGAATCAATTTCCTCTTGGGACTTTGTATTCTTGATCAGTGTCCACCAGTGATCAGTTTCCCCATCAAAACGATAGACTGCCAGTACAACTTTCTCTTCTTCTGAGCACTGGAGGACAGAGAATATATTTTCAATGGATTTAATCCACTATTATGTGAGGAGGGGATCTGAAGATCCGCTAAACATGGGATTCCTTTTCCACATGAATGATTCTACAACAAATTGATCTTTCCTTGGAGGAGTGAATTTCACATGATTCATGTTATTATTCATAACTCAAGTTAGCTGATCAAGTACTGTTATGAAGTTTTTATCACCCACTCCCATCATATCAGGCATATTATTAGGGAAATCTTCACATTACATATCACATTGGTTGTTAGAACGTGTCATATTTCCTGCCATTAACTAAGAAAAAGAATATATAATTAGAGGTCTTGAATACTTAGCTATTGAGAATAAAAAGGAAACTTTGAACATAAAAGGATAAACTTATAAAGAAGAAGTATATCCTAACTTGTGATTCCTTAGGTTTAAATCTAGGATATCCTCGATCTATTTCTTAACTTATATTCTTATGGGATTTTTTCTGTCCCTTAATAATGGTTTGTACTAAGATCATGAATCTACCAAAGCATATTCCCCAGGAGTGTCGTAACCAAGAGTGAAGAAATTCCCATTGTCATGCACCAGTTCTCGTTCGAGTCAAGCTCAAAGCAGTGTTTTCAGATTTTACCCCTAGATAAATCTATACCAGAGCCACCTCTACCTACTCGTATCCATACAGGGATGTATTTTCTTGATAAAATACATACTCAATACTCACCAGAATTTAGGAATGTTTTCTTATACATAGTCTCATCCTTAAGGTTCTCACTAAGTTGCTCTATTACTAGTCTCCAAAAATAATTATACCATCCTATGATACCAACTATAGTGACACAAGACTTTTTCATAAAACATTACATGATTTTAAGCATAATTATACATCAGAGTACAAGCCAAGGATCGTTAAGTCTAGTGTCTTGGAAGACTAGGTACATAAAACATAAAACATGGGGATAAAAAACACTTCTTTATTTAATCTCCATAAAGAGATCCTAACTTCCTTTGAGCCCTTAATTCTGCATAGGGTACCATGGGGAACACATGAACAAATTGATGAGCTGAAAATCTCAGTAAGGGAATGAACATAAGGATGCATCTTAAGCACATGAGTTAGGAGGCATGACATAATGATATCCAAAGCATGGAACATATGGAATAATATCATATAAGCATGGGATCATACAAAAATGGAATCATATAAATGTGGAAAAATCATAAAACATGTCTTTAGTATGGGTTAGGTCTAACCGCCAATCCCATTTCCCATTTTATTATGGGCCAAGGCTAACTGCCAATCACGTTTCCCATTTTGTTACGGGTCAAGGCTAACCGCCAATCCCATTTCACATCACATCTCATGAGACTTAACATTACCCAATGCATTGGAGCACTATTTGGGTCAACCCATCTCAAAATTTTCATGAATATTCTTACCACATAAATAGTCATACATAATCAACCATACATAAACATAAGAATACCCATGGAAAGAATTGGGTACCATAATCATAACATAAAGCATAACCAATGAGTGTATCATGAAAGTGTCTATGAAAGAATGGGATTAGAACATACATAGAAATTCATAAGGTAAAATAGGCATATAAAATGGTAATTTGTGTCAAACATAAGTGACAGCATATAAGAAATTTATTTGAGAAACATTATCATTAAAACATTTTTGTGCGATTTTAAGGAAAATACTATAGAGCTTTTAAAATAGAAAAGAGTCCAATATATTATATTAAACCAGAATTTAACCAAGAAAGTTTTAAAAATAAAAAACTGATTTTATGAAGAAAATTTTGGCTTGAAATAGGATATAGAGTGCATTTGAAATTGGGTAAAAATTTGGGAAGTTCCCTTAAAACAGGTTTGCTTATCGGAAAGTTCTAAGGAGGGAATATTTTAAAAACATATCCCCAAAAGAGAGTTCTAAAAGGGTCTTCCTAAATGATTTTTTTAAAACTACATAGAATTTAGAATATGTAAATAAATAGATATAATAACTCCATTTTTATATAAAGAAAGATAAGTCAACCTGAAATAACAAAGAAGGTTCGGGTAGAATTCGTTACGGTTTATCGGCATGGTATTGGGTGTAACTAAGAAGGATTGATGAGAGAAAAAAGGGGTTTTTCATCACTTATAAATCATGAGGGAATTATGGGGGAGTTTGGTAAACATACCCCATCATTAGTTATTACACATAAAATGGAACATCATAGAGGACATCTTGATTAAGAGTGAAATGGAGAGGATCCCTTACCTTAAATCTGGTGGTGTTCTCCACTTGTTATTAATGAACTGAATAAACAAATTAGGTTTATTAATTAATAAATAAAGAACCTCTTTTATATTTGATTTATTTATTATAACACTTTTTGGTTCATTCAAGGCCTTTTTGATTAGTTATAAGGTTCAATTTCACTGTTCGGGCTCGTTTGTTTATTGGTTTTAATGACCGGTTTGCTTATATTCATGTTTGTATAAACATGTAAGATGCAAGTGGTTATCCATAATTTAAGTTATATGATATTATTTAACATCCAGAATATTAAATGGTTTCAAATTTAATTTGGTTACTTAGAGTTAAGTCTAATTATTATATAAAACCATAGTGACAACCATTTTTTGTTAATCGGTGGGTTTTGATTACAACAAACATGTTTTTCATTATAACTTAATACCATTAGTACAAAAGGATTACATAACAATAAAAATGATATATTACATATATAATAATATGGTTCAACCATAACACAAATGGTTTCATGACCATAATTAAAGGTGATAATAGAAATTGATAAACCATTGTCCTTGAATGTGCTAAATTAGCACATCTCAAACAGTGCTTTCATTTATTTCAAATAAAAGGTGGGGAAAGGAGAGAAGATAATGAAGTATCACATTAGAATGATACAATTCCATTAAATTTATTTTACTGGTGTTATCATACCATTTGGGTGAAGGGAGGTGAGGAAAGAAACAAAAAGGAAAGAACTTAAAAGAAATGAAATAATTGGAAAGAGGAATTTACCTCTTGAGTCTTCCTCCTTTGAGAACCTCTTAAGGGGATAGGTTTTGGTATTTTGAAGAGAATATGGGACTTTGGATGTGGGGGAGGATCTTGGGGAGATATTTGGGCAGAATATTGTCAAGGAACTAGGCTTGAGAGGAGTGAAGAGAAAAGGTAAGAATGGGTTGTATTTATAGTGGAGGGGAGGAGGGTTTTTATAATATTATAATCATTAATTTATTATTTGTTCACAAGACAAGGAATAGTAAGTATTCCATGACCAAGAATAGTAATAAATTCATGTGAGTTCTAGATTTGGGTGCTTACATCTCTTTTGATATCAGGAATAGTGGATTTTAACTATAGTGTATTTATACGTTAAATTAATGTATTTTACTATTCACTAAAAATTCAAGTATTTCAGAAAAATTTCAAAAATTCACCCTAACCATTTTTCAATGTGTAGAATCCAAAAATGAAGTCCATTTTTCAAAAATAATTTTCTAAATATGATCAATTTAATATTTAATTAAACTCATAATTTATTATTAAAAAACCAGTTTTAAAACATTCATTTACTTATTCTAAAATATAGGAACATCATAATTTCATTTGAATATTATTTTTATACTATTATATGTAATGTTACTATTCATTAGGGTATATCACTATTAATAAGGGTATGTTACTATTCATAAGGGTAGTTTACTATTCGCCAAAGATTAATTTTTTCTTATAAGACTCCAAATAACTTACTGATTGTAACCGTGTAGATCGGATTTTCAAAATTTCAAACCCAGAAGTGACAAAATTAGGTTTAAAAGTCACTTAGCACTTAGTAGTTCATTATGTTGTGTTTTAATGTTATTTTATGACATATTTATAATAAGGTAATTTCCATTGAAAAATATTGGGTTGTTACACCATGTGACATGGTCACATGCTATGTGACACCTCCATGAAGGCTTGGCATGTACCTCAGAGGGTACACGAACACAGAAAAAAGTAGATGCCCAGTTCCACACCATGTACTTGAATATGGACACGGACACCTATACATAGGTTGGTACACAGGAAGTACATGTACACAGACATAGCCAAGAAACACGGGTAAGGTTTTGTGTGATCTCTACACAATGTTTATGGTTCCTACACACCGTGTATTTTGATATTTATATATTGTGTGAGTCTTTACCTCATGATCAAACCTGAGGATAGTTGGACATTTCATATACCCCTAGTAAACTTCATATACCCCCTTCAAGGGTGTTTATAACCCTTTGTTTATTTATTCTAGACCAGTATTGGTTAATTGTTTTCCCTTGGTCCATTCCCTCAAGTGTACATTGTGTCATTACATACACATCACAGGAATGTGATCCCATCTAGAGTATGAATCTCAGAGAGAGTTCATGGTGTCCATCCATGAGACTAGAGTGTGACCCTCTATAATATTTATACCCAAGGTGGGGTTTGTGGAATCAGAATTACATTCTTGATAATGGCATTAATCCTATCTATCATTTTGTGTCGGTAGGGTTTGTGGTGTCATTGGAATATGATCCCCTATATAGTGGGTTGATCCATATTCGGTCTGTGGTGTCCCCTAGATTTTTTTAGCATGACCCCCTATCTAAGTATTAGTGTCTTTTGAGACCAGTGATATTTCCTGAGTGGGCCCCAATGATCTTTACCTATTGGATGAGTGTATCTGGTGATAGCATGGCTTATGGAGTAAATTCTCCTATAACGATCATTGATTCGAGATGAATCTTGTGGTTGGCAGTTGGTTGTGACCACCTGGTGGTGTTTTTCCCCTCATAAGTATATCTAGGTGTTTCTATTATATAGTGATTATTCTATCTTGTATTGATATGACGATAATGATGCTTTGTGTTTAATTTTTTCTGGGTGTCATACTGGGTATTGTTATACTCACCCTTGTATGAGATTTGCCTACACGTGTTGTATCTTACACAGATGAAGACCCTTTTGACAGTTTCTGAGGAGGATAGGGAGTGGTTGGAGCATAGATTGATCTAGACAGGCCTAGGTGTTTACCAGGATCTTTTATTTGATCTCAGTACTCATCCTTGGAGAAGGTTGGAATCTTTACAATTTTTGTTGGGATCATATTGGGTCCCTTTTTTCTTTCATTACTTTACTATCATAAAATATTGTGTGATATTAGATGTATTCATGCATTGGTTTTAGTTTTTTAAAATTTCAATATTGTTTAGGCTTGAAGATGTGTGTGTGTGTGTGTGTCTGTACGGGTACTTAAGGCTAATGCCTTCTATTTGTGGGATATGTTGACTCTGTGCTGCTCTCTAATCTCTATCCTATTAAAGGCGGGCTTGGGGTAGTTATGGGTTATACCCTAGTGGTTCAGGTCATGACAGAGTAGTATTAAATTCAGTGGCTTCTACTTTATGATTGGATATGTTGAGATTGATTTGGGTAAATAGTGTTTAGTGTTTCGAGTTCAAATTCCAATCTAGGGATTCTCATTTGGGTAAGGCAACCGATGTAATGATACACCATGACTCTAATCACCTATATTTAGAATCAGTAAATGTAAACATTAGTTCTAGGGAAAACCTTAATACATGCATCATATAGGAATGGGTTGTGTAAACCATGTCCTTCTTGAGTCAACTCCCCATAAATACTCTTTTAACCATGGGGCATCTTGTTTAATTTTAGGATGCCTCTACATAGATAGTCATCTAGGATTACACATTGATCATGAGGATGATCTACCTAGTGAAGAGGCTTCAGTACAGGGGAATGGACTAAAGATATCAACTTTTGGTGGTTTACTATCCATACTACAACCCATTCAGTAGCATCTAGCATTGGTAGTTCTAGTTAAGGATGCACACATGATGAGTGTGCTACATGAGTTTCAGAGGTAGTTACCTCCCAATTTTTGGTGTGATTCAGACCCCCAAGTGTCTTAGGACTCACTGAAGATATTTACCCACATTTTATTCCTTTTAAGGATGTCTATATATCATATGGTGGTCCTCGTGGTGATCCTTCTTCAAGGATCTCCTAGGTAATGGTAGATCTTAGAGTCTCAGACACATGATGAGATATCTCTCTCCTGGTCATAATTTGATCATCTCTTTAGGGAGGTTTCTATCCATCCATGTTGTGATAGGTGCCAATCCAAAATCTTTTGCATCTACATCAAGGAATCTTGATCATGGTGGAGTACTTGGTGAGGTTTAGTAATCTCTCATGTTACTCTATGGTTATGGTTTGCGATCCATTATTCAGATCATGTACCTTTGATCAAGGCTTACACTAGATCATTAGGGATTTAGTGTTATCCATTTTAATTTACACATATGTTGGGGTGCTTCAATGGGCCTTGGTAGTGGAGAGCATCCTCGCAGAGGAGGAGCTAAGAGTGGGTGCTGGTAGTGGGAACCCAGTAGACGATACCTCAGAAATAGGTAGTCAATAGCAGTCATAGGTATCCAATCACATCATATGATTCAGAAGGTAATCCTAGGACATGATGTTATTGGTCTAGGGCTCTCAGGGTGGCTCGAATCAGCTGAGGGATAGGCAATGTTTCTCCTATGATGGTTAGGGTCATCTAGCTTAGGATTGTCCAACTCATTGTACAGCTAACCAAGAGATGGTTGAGGGATCTCTAATATAGATACATAGGGTGGAGAAGGCTGATATGAAGGGTGGAGGATGTGGAAGAGGGGTCATAAGGGTAGTAGTTGGTGGTTAGAGGTTTGACCTATTACCACCACCACCCCCAAGTGGCCCATGCTAGGCTCAGGGATCTGGTGGTTTGGGATGAGGCTAGCTATAGGATATGTAGGTTTATAACCTCGAGGCTCTAGGGATGATATGATGTATGATCTGTGTCTTTTCTACTTTAGTCATAGTATTGATAGACACAAGTGTGATTCATTCCTTCATTTTCACTTCTCTAATTCAATACTTATGGATTCTAGTTGATCCATTGGATTGACCCTTATGGTTAGAGACTCTAACAGGTGGTGACTAGGTGATTATTCACTTATATCAATAGTGTTATTTAATGCTTGAAGGTGAGAGTATTGTATGGGATCTCTTTTTAGCATCAATGAGTCCGTACGCTATCATATTAGGTGTAGACTGGCTATCCACGGTTTATGCCTAGACTGACTATTTCTGGTGAAGGATGTGGTGTGTCCGTAGTGATGGGATTAGTTTTTCCTTTATGGGGGGGAAAGGAAACCTTGGTGAAGCAGGATGTGATCAGGAATAAAAGAGTGCATCTGATTACTCACCAGTTGGTTAGCATGACTCTAGATTGGTGGAAGGTTTGGGATATCTGTTTCTTGTGTTGGTGGTGGAGTATGAGCACGTACTTCTTAAGGATGTACCAGGTTTACCACCCCACTAAGAGATATACTTCTACATTGAATTTCATCCCAGGATGACCCTGATATCTTCACCATAATATCAGATATATCATGCAGATCTTTGTGAGTTGAGGGTGTAGTTTGAGGACTTACAGTAGAAAGACTTTGTGAGACCAAGTGTTCCCCTTAGGCATCCCCAGTGTTGTTTTACCAGAAGGTGGATGGGAGCTTGAGGTTATTTATGGACTGAAAAATATTGAACCATGTGACCATGAATAATAAATATCCACTATGGAGGATCGAAAGAATCTATAATTAGTTGGTAGGGGGATGATGGTTCTCAAAGATTGAACTCAAATCAAGCTCTCACCAACTGCAAGTACAGGATGGGGATATACTGAAGGTGACATTATGATGTAGATACATCCATTATTATTACTTGGAGATATCATTTGGCATGAATAAATCCCAAGTAGTTTTCATAGGGCTCATGAAATAGATCATTCAACCTTTCTTACACTAGTTCATGGTGGTCTTCATTAACAATGTCCTAGTGTGATCAACGTCTAAGGAGGAGTACACAAGACACTTGAGGATGGTCCTCAACACACTCTAAGAGAACCAACGTAATGGGAATCTCTCTAAGTGTCAGTTTTAGATTCAATAATTCCACTTCTTGAGATATATCATCTCAAATGCAGGATTATGAGTGAACCCAGTGAAGGTTTTGTAAGTTCTTACTTCGGAGCCACCCATAAGTGTTACCGAGGTATAGAGTTTCCTTAGGTTAGTAGGGTACTATCAGAGGTTTATACCCAATTTATCCAAAGTGGAATTACCCTTGATATATTTGACCCAAAAAAGGTATCCTTTTGTATGGAAATAAATGTGCTAGATGTTCTTTAAGGAGTTGAGGCAGAGGTAGATGAATTCTTCCATCTTGAGATTTTAAGAGGAGGGTGTTGAGTACATAGTGTTTTAAGATGCATCAGGGATTGGACATGGTTGTGTTCTGATGAAGAGGTAGGAATCCATTTTCTATGGTTCACATCATATAAAACCACATGATGAGAACTACATGACCCATGAACCAAAGTTAGCAGTGGTAGTCTTTGCACTAAAGATGTGGTGAAACTACCTGATAGGAGAGAGGTTTATCGTCTACTCTGACCACAAGATTCTCATTTATATCTTCTCTTTGAAGGATCTTAATACGAGATAGAGGCGATAGCAAGAGTTTCTCTAGGACTATGACTTTGATATTGTCTATAATCCTAGAAGGGGAACATGGTGGAAGACTCTCTTAGCAGGAGATCTTGTTATCAATTATTGGTTGAGGTGTTAGAGTAGTTATCCTCATTGTAGTTGACCTTAGTGTAAAGGGATGGTGCTTCATATATTCAGTTGATGGTTGTTAACCCACTACTTTTATAGTGTTTCATGGATGATTAGTGTAGATATACCTACTATGAGACCTTACATACTCAAATATCCACTAGATGTGCTTATGATGTCTATTTAGAAGTTGGAGAGTACTCTATTCCTTTTATAGGATGTACAATGTTACCTTTGACATTGCGAGGTTAGGTGATGTGGGAGATTCATACATATCCTTTTTTGTTACATCCAAGTGTATCAAAGATGTATTGGCACCTCTGATGTTATTTATGGTGGACATGTAGGAAAATGGAGTTGTGGATTTTGTCTCTCTATGCCTCACTTGTCAATAGCTGAAGGATGAGTACTAGGTTTTGGTGGGTTTACCTTAACCCCTTGAGGTGCTTAAGTGGAAGTGGCATGGGATATACATGGACTTCATGATGGCGTTACAACATATTTCTAAGGTACATGATTCTATCTGTTTGATTGTATACCAACTCACCAAGTCATACCACTTCTTATCCATTCAAGAGTAGAGTTCAGTGGAGAGCTTGTGACGCCTCTACATGTAGAAGATAGTCAGGCTCCATGTGGTTCCCTCGAAGATCATCTTCAACCATGATGATCACTTCACATCTTTGTTATAGAGAGGATTTTTTAAGGCCTTTAGGACTCAATTATGATTAATTGTAGTATTTCAACCCCATACTAATGGCCAGATAGAGCAGACCATTTAGGTCATGGAGGACATGTTACGGGATTGCATATTTCACTTTAGTTATGGTTTAGAGGATCATCTGCCCTTGGTGTAATTTTCATACAAAAATATCTACCATTCCACCATTGGTATGGCATCATTCGAGGAATTGTATGGGAAACCCTGAAGGTTACCACTTTGTTGGATAGATATAGGCGAGTTAGCACTCATGGGCCCGGAGTTGGTGTGAGCTACTACAGAGAAGATGTAGATCATCCAGGAGCATATGAGGACTATAAAGATCTATAATAATTCATATTAAGACCAATTATTGAGACCTATGGAGTTTAAGGATGGAGACAACGTGCTCCTGAAGGTCTCACCTTGACGTGTATTATAGAGATTTGGATGTAGTGAAAATTTATCTCCAAGATTCATTGGTCCTTTTCAAATACTATGTAGAGTTTGCAAGGTGATGTACTACTTATCTCTACCATTGTAGTTTCATTGAGTACATTACATCTTCCATGTGTTGTCACGAACCGAATCTGGTCACCGCCAAGACCGGCACCAAACCCAGCCCGTGACATGACCCGAAGGGCGTTCCCTATCCCCACGGGCTGGCACAAGTGCCCGGGTATCATTTATTTAGGTTTGGGAATGATTTACCCAAATATGAAAGCATAAACCATTAAAAACAATCAATAAACTGAAAATGAAAAATTTATACCAAACGATGTTTAAACAAAAACCAGAACTGAATACATAGGTTTAGAGTCAATACAAAAGGTCCAAAGACACAATGGAACAGAAACAAAACAGCCCCATGGACTCCACATGACAAGGGGTCATCACCCCCAAGTCGTCTCCACTACTCCTCCCCAAGGATGAGGACTAACACCCTGAACCGTCAACACCCTTAGCCTTTCCTTTACCTGGGTCAAAAAAAAGGTCTACTTACACCCAAGGGGTGTAAGTAGGGTGTGAGCCTAAGCCCAATAGGATACCACCCTATGATTCCAAGGTGCATGCAATACAAGGTGAAAAAGCAAGCAGTTTTAATATGCAATTAAAAGCGGTGACAAATTCCACGAAATGAAACTTTAAATTGAAAACATTTTTCAAGATAAAACTTTCAGAATGTTAACACATTTAAATAGGAATATTAGATACTGCATTATAATTCCAAAGACACCCAAAAACAAGGGCAAATACCACAAATCCACTGAGCAACAAAACCGGGAACACCCCTAGGCACTAGATAGTCTCAGGCCCCACGTACCTCGTACCTCAGTGTAATGTAACCATAGTAAAATCCTTTCTCGTGCACGAGCCACTAGTAGGGAACATACCCATAACCTAGTGGTCCCCAATCATCATCCACATAGTTTAGTTAGAGTTGTCGTTATCCAAATGCTAAGTGAAACAGGGACAAAACCCATCCGGTCCACTAGCCGTACTAGTACAAATCCGCCCCACCTAGGTACCCGGGCTTCCCCCTTTGTGCTCAAACAATTTCAGGATTTAACACACATCCATTCTAATGTAAAACATCACTACTGGTCACATACACCAAATACAGTAGCTTTCTCATTTTCTACCACTTAAAACACACAACAAACTCTTTAAATTTGAATAAATCAATTTCACAAAATCTCGTGTAGTTTTGCACACAAAACCCCTTAAGAAACCCACTTGTACACGATGTTCACAATTGTAAGTTACCAAAATAGTAAAGGCAGCCCAATAAATATCAATTAAAACAACAAATCAATTTTTGGGCATCCTCATGTTAAACCAGAAGTGTTCTCTTTGTAAAACCTTCATTTTCACACAAAAGTGGAACCAAAACTTCACTTTCTTTACAAGCACAATTAAAACTCATTATTTGCAGCAATTACCAAAGGGGATAAACATTATAAACAGTATTTTATGCCTTATTACAGATCAATAAAAACAACTAAGTATTTATAGGGCATCCCCAAATAAACAAACAAAACACTTCTTTGGAAAACCCCCAATTTCACACCAAATTGGCATTTTAAATTCAATTGCAATGGAAACATCATTAGAACCAATTTTTGTAGCAATAATAAAATTATATAAATCTGAAAATATGATAAATACAGCATGATAATACACAAAGATTGCATCAACATTGGAATCACCTACCAAATCAAATGAAACCATTGAATCCTTTGTGCGAAAACACAAACGCACCACCGCCGCACCTCAAGAAGGGTAGATCAAACCTAAAAATAGAAAATTGGACCAAGAAAACCCAAGGTTAAACCTTAGGTTAGAACCCCTACCCACTGGACATTGTTCACTTCAATAAAAATGGAGGAAACCCTAAAAAAATAGAATGAAACCCTAATCAATTTGAAAGGGGAAAAGAAATGGACAAACTTACTTGAGAAATCTATAATGAATCTCCCCAAAACACTAGTATCTGAAATTTAAAACGGCCAAAACTCAGGGGATGGTCTCACAAGAATTATTAGGTCATTTAGGAATTGGAATGGAGGGAAAATATTAATAATAGAAGGAGTTATGAAAGGATCAATTTCCCTCTCCAAAATCTGGACGATTTCTGAAATCCAGAAAGTTTCGACTATTTCCGCGACTCTATCGAGCTCCAAATTGTGGGAGGAGGGCATGGGGTCGCGCCTGGGCTTCTTAGGGTCGATAGAGAGGTGGAATCACCGAAAAATCCACTTTAATGAATAAGATATTAATAAATTAATGAAACAATTTAAAACTGGAAAATGGGCCTTCGGGTTGGCCCAATTCTCAAATAAAAACAAAAATCCCCCATGCTTATGGATTTATAAAGGCCCCAAATTTAAATTTGGGGTTAATATATCAGGGGAGAATAATTAGGAGTTGGAATGAGTCAAAAATATTAAAAATTGAAAAAGTTATAAATGAAACAAAATTTATTTTTAAATCTGGAATTGGGCTCGCAGTTTGGCCCAATTCATGAAAACTCACCTATTCTCAATAAAACCTTTGGAAACCACCAAAACAAATCATGAGTGGAAAATAAATTTAAAATAACCCTAAAATAGGTTACGTACGTGACAATTCTCCCCACCTTGAAAACTTTCTGCCCCGGAAAGTCACATCAAGGTCAAAGCAACAACCAAACCCAACTGAGAAACCAATAGGTACACCCTTGCCAGGTTTCACCCCCAAAGGTCAAAACACCTCCAGTGATCAATGATGGAAGGAATACTGTCACAAACCAAACTTACACCACTTTCCTGAAACAATAAAGTACATTCAGGATTTATCCCAAATGAAAACTCCTCAAATACAATCTGAACAATACTCAATCAATTTACCCAAAAAAAACAACAACATTGAACAAGGTTACACTTCCCTACTATAACTAAACCATTGGAAACTCTCCAATATCAATGTTTACCCAATGAATATGTAGGTAGTTAGATATCTTCGAATGATAATACCTACTTCCCAGACAAGTCCAAAGAAAAAAAAATATGAGTTACTCGTATGAAGAGACACAAATGGGCTCCCCACCATAAGAGACAACTTAAATTGTTTTCCCGAGACAGAATCAAGACACTAATAGTGGGAGGCCCAAACATACTCTCTAGTAAAAGGGATATACTTCCATTAAATGTTTATGAAGGAATATTCATGAGAATCATAGTGGGTCTCCCCACCATAAGAACTGACCATCTTAACCGACCAGCATGGGCCGACACAGAAAGACCCAAAAAGAAATCAAAGATTTAGGAAGGGCGCAGGATTAGTCTGCATGGTTTGGGAAACTGTGCACTAACTATGAATATAATTCTTTCTACATGGCTTCCTAGCACACGGCCACTACTAAACGTGCACAAACTATGTGCTCAACCATGACTAAACCATAGGTTTGAACTATTCCCATCTTTCATACTAAGGATAGGACTTTGTACAAGGGTTTAAATGGCCCTGGGATTTTCCCTGACTACGAGCCAGCTTCTCTCCGAGACCTATGGCTGGAGCTCAAATGATTGAAGCATCTTCGGCCTCGTAGTTAATATTTGGAAACCCACTGAATGAGAATTCTTCTTTTCAGTGCCACCAAAAACCACACCACAGTCCCAAATAAGTTTTCTAGACATAACACATTCCAAACTCACTTTACCTTATCCCGATATTTCACTGAAACAAGGACTGAGAAGATACACACACATCACAACTTGTTTCTTCAGGTGAGAAACAATAGAAGTAAAGAACACCTACACTCACATTCCTCTAAAATAGATGATTTTGAAGTTTTTCCAAGGGATACATTTTCCCAACATAACAGGGACTCTCAGAGGATTTCACTACTTTCACCTATACAGTCAATCGAGTAAATGACATCATAAGGCATCACCAAACATGACCATTTCAACTGATATAAACAATTCATGGAGAGGGACCTTATACAACATCCCCAAACAACACACAATTCTAGAAAGTGGCCACAATATCCTATCGTGACCATATTTCCCACACCGGTGGTTTAACATGAATTAATGCATCAAAGAAACTTTGAAGAACCCAAAGGTCCTCTTAGACACCATCGAGACACTCATCCACACTTACAACCAAAGAACACTTCCACCTTCGATGAATCATGAAACATTAGAAACTAAGGTTTCTTTCAACCTTCCACAATAACTTTACCACTACAAGAGGATCCAAAAATCAACGAAATGAATGGGTGTAGACTCAATCAACGATGATCGATAAAATATTCCTTATATTGATCAACTGGAGGATTTTCCAATGGCGAAACAATATGGATTGCACTTCAGCTGTGCATTAACCCTTAATGGGGGCATACCTTATCCAATGAGAGAACCCAAGGACCCAACCAATCTGGTCCATTAGTCAAAACATGCCTCAAACCAGATCCAAACACATGAAGGGAACCACCGTAAAGGCATCCCAAAACATTTTTCAAAAGAGACCACTAATCGTCCCTACAACACAACTTACTGACCAAACCCAAACCCAAAACACAGTTCAAACAGGAGGGGTTCTTGGACTCAAAACATCCCACAACATCAACATTTTCCGAAAACACATAATATACACCATCCCAAAAAAAAATCATCAAGAAATCATTTTTTTTTTAAACATTTCTTTGAAAACCAATGTTTCAGCGGTAAGCGCATCCACCAATGGTACCCCATGGGCCTTACACATGCATGTTTCTATGCCACACCAGGCACCCTCCTCATTTCCATCCCGACACTCATCCAGTCATGTCATCAACCATCCCTCTTCCCATATAACCCCATGCATGTGGTTGCTCATGAAAATACCAAAGGTTAAAACAAAAATTCTTTCCACTTTTCAAAACCAAAATGGTCAACCAACACATCCTTTTTCTCAAAACCGCTAACCACGAGATCAAATTCCAACTCACATCTTACAAAACTTTTCAGAAATGCACAACCATTTAAAAAAAATAACTCACTTTCAATATATTCACATCAATTTCAAAACATCTCATCCCATTAAAACACTATTTGATTGTTTAGAAAACTCTATTGTAAACACTTTTCAAAACCAACTTCAATATAGTTCTTGCTTTCAAAAGAGGTGTAAAAACACCATTTTCCATTTCGAAACAATTCTAAAAATTCATTTCCACCATTTCATAAATCAATCCATTCCTTATTTATTTGAAAATAATTTCAAAAAAAACTTTATACTTCTTAAAACCAAGTCCTTTTAAAACCAAAGTTCCAAGATTGCAAAACTATAGTACAAAACAATCTGATAGGAAACTAGTTTCAGTGGGTGACTTGGACATATGGTTGGCGGCCATATTCCAATCACTTCACTATCACAGAGAGTGTTCTAGGGTATATCCCCAGCTCCACATGGCTTGCCAGGCCCTGCGAGCTTACGGAGACCATTAACCCAACCCTCTTTTCATTTCCCCTAACCATCATTAAAACAAGAAAACCAAAGGACTTAGATAAATACTGACTTCCCTAGGAAACTTGAATCCTGTCATGAGGTGTGGTGATCAAGCACACTACCCATAACTATAATACCAAGTCCCTACAATCCTAACTCCATGATATCCTGACTCTTCCCGAAATAACATGACCCAAAGAGTTAACATGAACCTCCTCTGATACCATTTTGTCACGAACCGAATCTGGTCACCGCCAAGACCGGCACCAAACCCATCCCGTGACATGACCCGAAGGGCGTTCCCTATCCCCACGGGCTGGCACAAGTGCCCGGGTATCATTTATTTAGGTTTGGGAACGATTTACCCAAATATGAAAGCATAAACCATTAAAAACAATCAATAAACTGAAAATGAAAAATTTATACCAAACGATGTTTAAACAAAAACCAGAACTGAATACATAGGTTTAGAGTCAATACAAAAGGTCCAAAGACACAATGGAACAGAAACAAAACAGCCCCATGGACTCCACATGACAAGGGGTCATCACCCCCAAGTCGTCTCCACTACTCCTCCCCAAGGATGAGGACTAACACCCTGAACCGTCAACACCCTTAGCCTTTCCTTTACCTGGGTCAAAAAAAAAGGTCTACTTACACCCAAGGGGTGTAAGTAGGGTGTGAGCCTAAGCCCAATAGGATACCACCCTATGATTCCAAGGTGCATGCAATACAAGGTGAAAAAGCAAGCAGTTTTAATATGCAATTAAAAGCGGTGACAAATTCCACGAAATGAAACTTTAAATTGAAAACATTTTTCAAGATAAAACTTTCAGAATGTTAACACATTTAAATAGGAATATTAGATACTGCATTATAATTCCAAAGACACCCAAAAACAAGGGCAAATACCACAAATCCACTGAGCAACAAAACCGGGAACACCCCTAGGCACTAGATAGTCTCAGGCCCCATGTACCTCGTACCTCAGTGTAATGTAACCATAGTAAAATCCTTTCTCGTGCACGAGCCACTAGTAGGGAACATACCCATAACCTAGTGGTCCCCAATCATCATCCACATAGTTTAGTTAGATTTGTCGTTATCCAAATGCTAAGTGAAACAGGGACAAAACCCATCCGGTCCACTAGCCGTACTAGTACAAATCCGCCCCACCTAGGTACCCGGGCTTCCCCCTTTGTGCTCAAACAATTTCAGGATTTAACACACATCCATTCTAATGTAAAACATAACTACTGGTCACATACACCAAATACAGTAGCTATCTCATTTTCTACCACTTAAAACACACAACAAACTCTTTGAATTTGAATAAATCAATTTCACAAAATCTCGTGTAGTTTTGCACACAAAACCCCTTAAGAAACCCACTTGTACACGATGTTCACAATTGTAAGTTACCAAAATAGTAAAGGCAGCCCAATAAATATCAATTAAAACAACAAATCAATTTTTGGGCATCCTCATGTTAAACCAGAAGTGTTCTCTTTGTAAAACCTTCATTTTCACACAAAAGTGGAACCAAAACTTCACTTTCTTTACAAGCACAATTAAAACTCATTATTTGCAGAAATTACCAAAGGGGATAAACATTATAAACAGTATTTTATGCCTTATTACAGATCAATAAAAACAACTAAGTATTTATAGGGAATCCCCAAATAAACAAACAAAACACTTCTTTGGAAAACCCCCAATTTCACACCAAATTGGCATTTTAAATTCAATTGCAATGGAAACATCATTAGAACCAATTTTTGTAGCAATAATAAAATTATATAAATCTGAAAATATGATAAATAAAGCATGCTAATACACAAAGATTGCATCAACATTGGAATCACCTACCAAATCAAATGAAACCATTGAATCCTTTGTGCGAAAACACAAACGCACCACCGCCGCACCTCAAGAAGGGTAGATCAAACCTAAAAATAGAAAATTGGACCAAGAAAACCCAAGGTTAAACCTTAGGTTCGAACCCCTACCCACTGGACATTGTTCACTTCAATAAAAATGGAGGAAACCCTAAAAAAATAGAATGAAACCCTAATCAATTTGAAAGGGGAAAAGAAATGGACAAACTTACTTGAGAAATCTATAATGAATCTCCACAAAACACTAGTATCTGAAATTTAAAACGGCCAAAACTCAGGGGATGGTCTCACAAGAATTATTATGTCATTTAGGAATTGGAATGGAGGGAAAAGATTAAGAATAGAAGGAGTTATGAAAGGATCAATTTACCTCTCCAAAATCTGGACGATTTCTGAAATCCAGAAAGTTTTGACTCTTTTCGCGACTCTATAGAGCTCCAAATTGTGGGAGGAGGGCATGGGGTCGCGCCTGGCCTTCTTAGGGTCGATAGGGAGGTGGAATAACCGAAAAATCCATTTTAATGAATAAGATATTAATAAATTAATGAAACAATTTAAAACTGGAAAATGGGCCTTCGGGTTGGCCCAATTCTCAAATAAAAACAAAAATCCACCATGCTTATGGATTTATAAAGGCCCCAAATTTAAATTTGGGGTTAATATATCAGGGGAGAATAATTAGGAGTTGGAATGAGTCAAAAATATTAAAAATTGAAAAAGTTATAAATGAAACAAAATTTATTTTTAAATCTGGAATTGGGCTCGCAGTTTGGCCCAATTCATGAAAACTCACCTATTCTCAATAAAACCTTTGGAAACCACCAAAACAAATCATGAGTGGAAAATAAATTTAAAATAATCCTAAAATAGGTTACGTATGTGTATTATAGAGATTTGGATGTAGTGAAAATTTATCTCCAAGATTCATTGGTCCTTTTCAAATACTATGTAGAGTTTGCAAGGTGATGTACTACTTATCTCTACCATTGTAGTTTCATTGAGTACATTACATCTTCCATGTGTCATATCTTAACTGATATGTGCATCTTATGTCACATGTTATCAACTAGGGAGAGATAGACATCGATGATGGAGCTACCTTTTCTGAGTACCTGGTGAAGATTGAGGATCAGTGGGAGAGGATTATTCCCAGGTTATCAATTCCCCTAGTGTGTGTCTGATGGTAGTATAAGAATCTCTAGGAAATCACCTAGAAGTATGAGACCCAGATGTGAGTCGAGTACTCACAGCTTTTTTAGTAGGGTTTTCTATTTTTGGGAAAAAATCCCTAAGGTGGGGAGAATTTAATTACTCATGTTTTCTATTATTATTTTTGAATATTATATGAATTATATTCAAGACCAAAAGTTGAGACGATGTATGATTCTGAGGCCTAGTGTGCCTAGAATAAATGTTTAAAATATATTAAATATATTAAATCAAATGTGTGCACAATTTTCTTAAAAAAATGGAATAACTCTCGAATGAGATACCATATTAGAAATATGATGGTAGCATTGAGTTTAGAACACGGGTTTTACCCATGGTGTAATATAATCTTTTTTAGTACTATCTATTTGTGAAAAAAATGTCATGGGTGTGAAATTAAAAAAATAAATTAATTAAATGATTTTATTTTTAATTAAGAATAATGAACTTATATTCAATAATTAAATGGTTAAGGGAATTTCCTTATTGTTTTTTGTTCAAACCTAAGAGATCTAAACAGTTTCTGGATAGCATTCATGGAGAATGATGACAGATCATGACAAGATCCTGGATCGTTGCGCTAATGGAGTTAGAGGATCTCATCAACGATGACACCATAGAACCGTTCTTCATCAAAAATCAATCCAAAATCTAGGTAGGATGTTTGATTTTGGTTTTCTATATTTTTTCTTAATCCCATATGAAAAAGGAACAATTAAATTGATTCAATTGTTACACACATCGTCGGTAGATTTAAATTGATGGAATTGTATATGTTAATTGTGCTTAATCCCGCTTTGTTTTTATTCTTCTATGACAACAAATCGAGGATGAATGAAAAGATTCCTAGTTTGGTTCCTCAATTTTCATTGATTATGGATTTCTCCCCCTTCTCTTTGTTTGATCATCATTGGTATTTTCCTTATCCTATGGTTTGAAAAATACTTTCTATTCAGTCATTGTGTGGTCGTTCTTCAGTGAAATAGATTGATGTCATAGGTATGACTCATGATAGAGGTTCTATTTTGGGAATTGAAGATGACGGTGGATGGATTGAGGGACAATAAGACTTAATTGGGAGTTTTTATTTTTTCTCGAGTGACACATGATGCAGCAACGTATAGATCAAGTAGATGGTTTTTCAGGAAAATTGAGAACCCGGATTCTATATAGCAATGACGGTAGGGTTTGGCCAACACAGAATCTAGAAGTTTCAATGTGATTTGTGGAATCGGTGATGTGATAGAAATTTTAGATAAAGAACCAAGGGTTCTAGAAAACCCCAAGTTACACAGCATGTAAAATGGTGAGGCACATTGTGTGGGACCCCTATGTACGGCGCTAGGGTTACGTAGTCAGAAACATATCACATGTCATGTGACATGGTCAAAATCCATGTGGGACCTCTATGATTTCTTAACATGTACCTCAGAGTGAAAACAGACATGGAAAAATTTACATGGATAGTGGCATGCCATGTACTCAAACACGACTAAATGTACATGGGTTAGTATATAGACATGCCAAGTATATAGAGATGGATAGGTGATACATTCTGGGTGTTATGTGATCTCTACATGCCTTTTACTATTACTACACACCATGTATTTTGATATTTTTGTGTCTAGTGAGGCTTTACCACATGGAAATACATGGGGATAGTTGGACACATTGCGTACCCCTAGTATACACTATGTACCTCCTTCAAGGGGTTTATAGCCCTTCGATTCTTTAGTCTGGACTAGTCTTGGTTGAGTGTGTTACCTTTGTCCATTCCCTCAAGGGTATAGTGTGGAATTAAATCCATATCATAGGCCTATGATCCCCTCTATAGAATGAGTCTCAGATCGAGTTCATGGTGTCCCTCTATGAGACTAGAGTGTGACGCTCTATCATCTTTATACCCTAGGTGAGGTTTGTGGAATTGGGAAAACCTCCTTGATCAATTCATTGATCCTCCATCTAGTATTCCATATAAATAAGGTTATTGGTATCATTAGAATATGATAACCTACTTTTTGGGTTGATCTAGATTGGGTTTGTGGTGTCTGCCAACGGTTCTGGGCATGACCCCCTATCTGAGTATCAATGTCTTCTAAAACTAATGATCTTTCTTGGGAAAGGCCCAATGATCTTGACCTCTTGTATAAGTTTCTTTGATGGTATCATGGATCTTGGAGTGTATTATCTAATAATGATCATTTCTTCAAGAAAAATCATGTGGATGGTAGTTGGTTATGATTTTAGGGTGGCGCGGTGTCCTTCTAGAGTATATCTGGGTGTTTTTGTTATACAGTGATTGTAATTTATTATATTAATCTGACTATACTTGATGTTTTTTGTTTAGTGTTTTCGGGGTGTCATACTAGGTATTGTGATACTCGCCCATGAATGGGATTTTCCTGTACATGTCATGTATTATGAAAATGATGGACCTTTTGACGGTGTCCTAGGAGGGTAGGGAGTGGGTGGAGCATAACATAAGGTAGAAAGATGAAGGTGTTTACTGGGAGCTTGAATTTAATCTTACTCCTCACCCATTGACCAGGTTACACTCATTACAGTTTTAGTTGGTCTTGTATTTAGACCCTTTTTCACTTTTATTAATTTATTGTTGTACTAAATCGTGGGATCTTAGATGTATGCATTCATTAGTTTTAATTGTTTTACATTTCATCCTCTTATGGGCTTGGAGATGTGTGTGTGTGTGTGTGTGTGTGTGTAGTTACTTTAGACTAATGTCTCCCATTTTTGGGATATGCCTACATGGCGCTACTCACCAACCCATGTCCTGTTAGTGAAGGTCTTAAGATATTAATTGGTTATACCCCAATAGGTTAGTTCATGATAGTAAAATAGGTATACAACTAGGCTTGTTAACCAATTCGCATACTGTTGCATTTACTTAGTAAGGGTCATAAAAATTATTCTAATGGATTTTAAGTTATATTTTCTATTTTTGAATTTGAATTTATAATTTTGGTGGTTGCAAGGCTATGAATGAACCGAGTATTCTAATATTATATGAATCTTAGAAATTCTCATAGTAGAAAAGGGAGGTAATTTTATAAACTATGGCTAGTTTTTCGCCTGAGTGGGTGATATTTCTTGAATTTTCATATCAAATTTTTAACTATCTCACATACATGGAAATCCATGGTTTAATTTTTCAAAATTATATATAAATATATATATATATGTGTGTGATAAAGTACCCATGACGTACAATTCTTCTTAAGATGCACTGATAAAGGGGTGAATTTTATCAATATTAACAAAAATAATTGATAAAGATACACCCATTATCGGTGATAAAAATAAGGGTACACTTTATCAATATTAAAAACACTCACAAAGGGTTCCATTGTTTTTAGAATTTATATAGTGACATCTTTAATCATCACTAAAAAACAGTAGCCTTTATCAAATTTTTTAGCATAGATAAAAAGTACCCTTCATAAAAGAACTACATATATTATTAAATATCATATTTTAATATATCCATATATTATATTAATTTAAATACATATTTATATAAATATGATTTATAAAATACCAAATATCCATTTATATCTTATATGTAATATATTTACTTAAATAGGATTATTAAAAATAAAAAATATTTAATATTAATTAATTGATTGATAATTAGTATTGAGTAATGAAAATTTAATAAAAATTTGATATTAAAAATAATAATAAATCAATTAAAATCCTAAGAGAATATGAAAATATTACTTCAACATAAAAAATCATAAATTTTGATTTAGATGTCCATTTATGATTTGAGGTCTGCCAAATGGAAACATATGACGGTCACTACAAATTCCTATATATGGTGGACTCATACACCATTTATATTTGTCAAAAGAGGCCTGGAATTCATTCAAAACTAAATTTTAAGTTTGAGTACCTTAATTTTTCAACATTTTATGGAATTTCAACTTAATTTAATTGAATATTATAATCCTTTTTTAGTGGAGTGTGAATTTATTCTCGATGATAACAATCATATTTATATTATGGTGTTAATAATTTACAGTATTTTTAATAGTGGTGTTATTTAAAAATAAATATATAAATGAATTATCATATATTGATATATAAATAATTAATTATGTAAATACATATTTTAATATATGAATATATAAAAATATTTAAAAATAAAATGACTATGTAAATATATAAAAGATATTAAATACACACGGATACATATACAAATGTATTAAAATATATATAAACATATATAATGCTTATATATACTTATATATGAAATATATATATATATACATAAATATATTAGTTAACACAATGAATTTAAATATATGTATTCTAATAAATGTAAATAAGAATTAATATAATATATTTGTTTGTTTGTTTTTTTGTTTCTTTGTTTTATTTTTTATTTGTTTAAAAAATTAATTAAATGTTAAAAAATATACATATTCATAAATATATAAATATATAAATATATAAAAAATAAAACCATGTGGTGCGGTAGAAAGGTTGATTTTTGGAAATGTGAAGAATATCGATTCACATCTCACAAACTTCAAATTATTTCTGAATTTTTCATATGTTTGATTTCATTCATGGGGTGGCTTACCTATATTTGTGTCAGTAGGTGGAACATGTGTGTGATGCCTTGACATGTGGTGGTGGTGCAGAAAAGTTTATATTAGAAAATAATTTAAACAAAATTGAACTGTTTTATCAGCATTTCTTTTTAGAACTCATAAAAGCCAACTTTTATCACTACTAAATCAAATAATGAGAAAAAGGATACTTTTATGAATTCTATTTTTTAGCATAGATAAAATTCTAACACCTTTTATCAACATCAACATTATCGGATCTTTTTTAGAACTAATAAAAACTAATTTACATATTGATAAAAGCACATTTTGTAGTATTGTACCATGAAAAGTTATTTCAAAATCCTTTTAGTGATTAAAAAAGAATATTTTTAGCATTTTTTCCCATATCTAAGGGGTCCCAAATATGAAAAAAAAAATATATTCTATAGAATTCATTTCATAATCTATAAAGGTAATTTATTTTTTATAAAAAATTACAATACAGAAATTACACTTGTACCAACTATTTTAAAAAATAGAAATGGGAATTATATAATTTCATCATATTTATAAATTATAAAAAAATCATATAGTAATTTATGAAATCAAATAAAAACTAACCTTAATAATATTGTTATTCAAACTCTCGATGACATATCTATAACAACCCCTAAATTTTTAGGTTCAATTCAAAACTAATTCCCAACCTAATTTTAATTAGTTATGGATATATTATGGTGTTCTTGGAAAGGATCAGGGAACGATGGTGTTTTGGATAGGGGTAATGAGGGCCCTACTACAAATTTATAGTAATAAAGGCTGCCATGTACCTGGTTTAGGGCTCTAGGAACCCGGTGCCCTGTCCATGGGCCCTAGAGTCTCTTAGGTCCCACCATCCATCCAATGGGGGTGGATAAGGTGGTCGATGAAGCAAGGGGTTCCCAATTCAAGTAGACAGGGCTCCCAATGGGTTTTTTCTTTTTTGGTCTTTTTCATTATTTCACCCTGAAAAACCTTTTAAACCCTTTATCATCACTATTTTTAGCACTAATAAAATGTGTCTGCTATCTATACTAAATCTAACATTGATGAACATGGATTCTATCAGTGGTAGTTTTTAATTATTATAAATTTATAACCAATTTCATAAAAGTTGGTAATATTAGTGCCTTTATAGCACTGATAAAAGATATATTTTTTCAAATAAAAAATCTTATTTTAAAGTAATAGACCATCAAAAGTGATTTGATAAATCCTTTTAGCAATTGAGTAATGAAATTATTAAGAAATTTTTATTTACATGATGCTAAAGTGTCCCAAAATAAGAAAAAATGAACACTTTAGTGGCATTTTTTCATTTTCTAATGCAATTTTTTTTATTTTTTAAAAATCGTAATAAAAAATTACACTTTCACTTTTCAATTAAAAATATCAACTAAAATTGCATAATTTTATCATATTTATAAATTGTAAAAAACCTATTAATAATTTATAGAAAAAAATAACAACTAAAATCAATAACACTGCTCTTAAAACTCTAAACGTAATCTTTAAAACAACCCTCAAATTTTTATGTATAAGTAAAAACTTATTTATTTGTTTTATTTTGAATAGTTATCATTGTTTTGTGGAATTATCAAAAGGGGTGGGGGTTTGTAATTTTGGAGGTTTATTCAAGGAGCTACTACTAATTTATAGTAGTAAAGGATACTAAGTACTAAGTACAGAGCATTGGGTACCATATGCCTTGCCTAAGGGTCCTGGAACCCTCAAAGCCCCACCAGCTGGCCAATAGGGGGTAAACCAGGTGGCCAATGGGGCACAAGGTACCCTGCATAAGTAGAATGGGTACCTAGTGGGATTCTTAGGTTCATTTTAGGTTATATTTTATAATTTCATCCTGAAAATCCATTAAATCCCTCATAATAACTCCATCAAACTCAGTATGATCGGATCACCATTTTTGGTTCACTCTTGGATTCTTCAATCTTATTGAACCTCGTTTCTTACCCATTTAAAGTGTATTCAATTTCATTGATCGTTTTTGGGTAATTCTAACCCCTTATAATATTTTTTTATAGCGGTCATATATGTTTTCTTCTTTTTTACTTTAAAACTCTATTCTCAAGGGTTTTTTATCAGGTTATTTTGTTGTGGTTGATCAAGATCGAATTGGGAAATGTATCATGGAAAATTAGTTATTAAAGGTTTGAATTAGGGAGTCCTTAAAATATACCAGTATTTTTATGGGATTTCATGGGATTTCTTATGTTATGGTGTGTGAATTTTCTTGTTATTATTTTTCTTAATGAGTAAAAGTGACCTGATTAGTTATAAAGGATCAAATTGGCCATGAAGCTGGTAGGAATGAGTGTTTTAGTTTGAGTGTTCCCCAATTGTATTATTTATATTGTATTTACATGGGGTTATACACTTTGGTTACATAGGAATAAAATGAGTTTCCTTTTCTCATTTTTTGTATTGGATAGTGTGAGGATTGTCTTGGGTTTATGTACCACCACTACCTTTAAGCAAGAAGGAGGTCATGTTAGGACTTGGATAGTATGTTGTGTGATGATGTTTGGATTGTAGGAGTTACTAATGGGAAAAATATTTTTGGATTCATATTTCAGATAAGGTCACAATGCATGTGGTTGACTATGGTGGTTTGGGTGTTGGTTTTAATGACTCTTCCATTAGTTGTATAATGAGATGAGATATTTCTTGTGCATGGAACCTTAAATCCAAGGAGTGTTTTAGTTAGGATCATGTAATAGGTTGGTTGTGTTATAATATCCTTAGTTATACTTCCTATAGGCATAGTATATGTGTAATCCATGGGTCCTTACCTCGACTAGTGTGTTGATTTAGCTTGTGTGGGAGGTTGGCTATGTTATTCCATCTTCATACTTCTTCATATATTGACTAGTGTACATGATATATTTCAATGGGACCATACTCAATTTCATGGGACAGTTCAGCTCATGTGATTGGATGAAAATTCTATCCACTCATTAAACCTATTCTTATGGTAACAGAGACATGTTCTTGGAATGAGAAAACCCTATTCTACTGAATATTATCTTAATAAGTATAATCAAGGTTCATGGCATCCTGGTAAGTGTATGATGATGTAACATTGATGCATGTTTTATTTCTTATTTACATATTGTTGGTATATCCAATCACATATATGTTTCCATTATTTAAATAATGACACATTAGTGATGTTTAATAGGGTATATACTCACACCCTACATGGGAACCCCAGTGTGCATGAAAACTTATTTATAGGGGATAAAGGTATAGGGAAGGGACTTATATCAGGCACTTGAGAAATAATAGTTGGATCAAGATAGAGGTTATACTAGGATATAATCTAGTAAGATTTTAATGAGAATAATTATATACTTTTTTTATTTATTTATATCACATGTATTGATCTACCTCATGTAGGGATTATCTTTTCCGAATAATGAATGAAAAAACATGGGATCATTTTGTTATTATATATGATTTGATTTTTATAGTTGGAATACCATTTTAATATTCTATTGTTAATTTATTGATTATTATTTATTCATCTTTTATTCATGTTTTGATGTCTTGATATCGAGGTCACAGTCTCTTATATGTATAGGTTATGCCCTTACCGCTAGTTAGAAGCCTATTATGTATGGGGAGGAGTGTATGTGGTTTTCTTCCACTCTGGTTTAGACCTAGTGACATGAGTCAGGGAATTAAAACATTTTATCAAGGCACTTTTTCATATTTTTTTATTATTTGGGTTTAATTAGATTGGAGATAAGTTATTTGGGACTTGAATAGGAAATTATGGTTATGCCTAGATAGTACTTATCTAGTAGACACTCAATTAGTCAGGTATTATCACTCAAAAATTGTTATCCATGAACATTTATAAGATGGACATAATATGATCCTCATGAAAATTAAATAAATTAAGTTGAAGAAGGAGTGTTACACTCAATGAAGAAAAAACAAATGGTATCTCCATCTAATGCATTATTTCCCATATACTGAGAGATAAGGTTGATTCAAAAATATTTCCTAGTCTGTTGACATCATGGTGAGAATCTCCCACTAAGAGTAGAAATTTTTTTCTCTATTACTAATGACTTTTTTTTGAAACCATAAAACCCACTTTTTATCACCTTGTGGATAGGTTTTGGACTCATTAAACTCTTATATTTATTTTAATTTTTTTGTTCATGATTTTCTTATTATTATTTCTTCATTAATTTTTATTAAAAATTAATTTATGGTTCACAATATTATGTTGATTCTCTATATTACTCATGAATTGATATAATATCACATTAAATTAGTTACATAATTCAACATGGAATTTTATTACATTGATCTGTATATGTTTTAAATAAATTCATACATAAAGAATTCGATGACATCAATTTAAATTAGGATTGAATAATCAAGGAAACCCAATAAACCCTAAAAAATAAAATATTTATTAGCTTATATAGTATTTTTAATCTCATTAATGTGCCAATCGATATTTATAATTGGCACAATGTATACCATAACTTAAAGAATATCATTTAGGGTGATATAGTGGTAAGAATGTTTTAGTCAATAAGTTAATATTATTATAAAAATATATAAAATTTAATTAATATATTTTGTATTTTTATAGAAAATGTTTATAATTGAACAACATTAAAAAAATGTTGAAGTTATTTGGAAAGGTATATAATTAATTAAATAAAATACTAAGTGAAAATTATTTTAAAACCATTGATGAAAATTTCATTCAACATCCATCGATGTTGTATCAGAGCATTATATATCAACATTCACAAAATTATTTTATTGAGAAACACGTGGAAGATAAATTCATGGTATCATAATATAATTTAAAATATATTGCAATTCAGTTTTATCCACCATGTAATTTTTAGATTATAAAACTTTTTTATTTTGAGTAAAAATTTAGTATTGAAAATTGAAAACATGCATGAAATCAATAGTATCCTTATCAAAAAACACGTCAGGATATAAATTCATTGAAAAATAGTTGGTGTGTGTACTTATAAAATAAAAAAAGACCTAAAATTTTACTATATAAAAAATATCATTTTTGTATTATCAAATAAATCAAGAAATTAAGAAACCACATAATATGAATTTTCATCCAACTTTTTATAAGTTATATAATTCCTTGAATACACACCAAAAGGTGACTTCTGAAATTCCTCAAATAATTTTAGAATAAATTAGGGAGTGATTAATATAACCAAGTGGATATTATTTAATAAATTTCCTTATCAATACATAAAATCTAGTTTAGTTTTAGTACAAGACTTCACAAATTTAATAATAATTAAGAGATAGTAGTCTCATTACACCCCAACTACTAATTCTCAACCTTATTTCTAAACTAGAAAAGATTTATATAGGAACAACACTAATATTTTCTCTCTCTCAGACAAATTATTTTTTATATTATTTTATATTTCAGGTTTATACATCACTTAATATGGGTACCCTGGTAACTTAGTAATATAAATTTGTTGATCTATTTTAGTGATCCTCAATTGTCTCATAGATCTCATACTCCTTTGGTATGAATATACTATAAAAAAACCTATGAAATAGATATAGTATCCAATGTAGTGTTTATATCACCAATATTATAATCTCTTTCTCATATTTGGATATACATATGTACCTTTCTTCCAAATATTTTCTAAAATATGCAATGAATTTTTGATCATTCATAAGAACCACCCATATAAAACATTTGAAATCATTACATTCCACTTCATACACCTTTGAAAATTTTTGAAAAAAATCAGGGTTGTACTATTGATGTTTTGTTCAAAGGATTATTCATACTCCTAGGTCCTTTAAAACTCATCTTTTTTACTTAAACTGTAATCATTTTCTCAATATTACCATAATCCTATATAAATTTCCAATAGTTTCTTTTGAGTCCCAAAAATCCTTGAATATCTTTGGTGGTCATTGGTCTTGGCCATTTTAAAAGTGCTTGTATTTTTGTGTAATCCATATAAACCCCTACATCTAAAATTATATGGAAAATATATTCCAACTTACATTGAGAAAAATGGAATTTATTTTAGTAAAAATTGAATTAGTTATCATTTATAACTTATAAGAGAACTTTTAAATGTTTTAAATGCTACTTCAAGACCTAGCTATAAACCAAAATATCATAAAAATATTATAAAAAACTTATGAATTATGGGATAAAATATTTCATTCATGGTAGCGTGAGTAGTTGAGGGATTATTTTTTAGGTCAAATGGAATTATAAAATATTCTTAGTGGTTATTATATATTTTAAAATAATTCTTTTCAACATCCTTCTCCTATATTCAAATCTAGTAGTAGCCTAATTTGGGATTCATCTTAGAGAAATATTTCACTTCATATGGTTCATCCAAAAGTTCTTCAACTACAAGAATATAAAACTTATCTGGAATGGTTTATTTATTGAGTTCTTAATAATCCATTCACATATTACAAGTATCATATTTTTTCATTACTAATAAAAGTATACTATGTTATGTGTAAAACCCACAGTTCCATTTTCAAGTACAAATTATATAGTTTATTAATTTTTCTCTCAATTCCTCTATTTATTTTTTTTAGTTACTTTTTAAAAAATTTGTGAAAATGTAGTTCTTAGTTATAGTAGGTCATTACATGGATAAGGTTGGTAACACCTTGACTCTAACCAGGAAATGAGGGTTGTTTTTATGGAAGGGATATGAAGTCATTATGGGGAAGTTTTTACCATGACTCAACTTTAGTAGAGGATGTCCTTTATGGGGAAGGTCATCATGTTGTGACTAGAATAGGTTACACCATGACATAACCCGGTTAGAAATAATTATTTTTAGTGGAGGTGAGTCACATCATGATGTGGAAAATTCAGATCATGAACTAGTCTATCCAGACATAAAAAAATTAAATTTACTCTTTTTCACTTATATGAATTTAAACCCTCTCCCCACCTTTTCCTCTAATTTATGTGACTAAGGTCTCTTAAAATGGGATCACTCCATTAACCTTTATCCCTTAGTGATTATCCTAGATTTTATGTGAAAATATTCAAGATAAACCTTTATTTAACTTGGATTTCATCTTCTATCTTCTTATATTACGTATTCTCCCATTTCTTTCCAGTTCATTTGACATATCATTCCATTGTGGTCAAAACAATGGATAGTGTTGGTTTCTGATTTTAATTTCATGGATTTATAATCTTTTGAGGATCCCATCCTTTCATTTCGAGTGGTATTTTAAAAAATCAATGAGTCTATATCATTTTTAATGTATGTGTCTCTACATATGGGGTATTTTATTTGTCTTAACTTTAATACTTGGTTTTAATTTGGGTTTTTTGTTAAATTATGTTTAAAATGAACTATTTTGGATTGTTTTATATGAACTATTTATATTCTTGACATTATATTTAGAAAATATATGTTTTAAATGGATTTAAAGTGGTATTTATTTCAAACCCAATTTTAGTACACATTGGGTGTTTGATAAAATGTTTTAAAGAAACTTTTAATCCCAAATGGGTTTTTCAAAGAAGTTATAAAGGAGGATTGATTTGTAAATATTTTTTTCTTAATTTATTAGCCACAGTTATATATAAAGGATTAATTATTATGTGTTTGATTGGGTTTCACATGGAAAACTTTGGGTATGTATTGGGTAACCTAGATGGGTAATTCCCTATATTAGTTATTGTACTAGATAGGGGACATTTCTAATGAGACTAAGAGTTATAATTAGATTTGGTTTGTTTTTTTACTTTCATTTAGGCAATCTAGTGTTCCATAAATCAATTCTTATATACCATAATTTATTTGTACCAAAGGTAAAATCCCATGTTTAATCAATTTTCATTGTGTAAACATGTTACTTAATATTACACATCTTTATTTTTACATTATGTTGATGATTATACCTTTTTCCACTTTGTTACATTCTTTACTATACTTGTCCACATTTTTTTGGAACTTAACTTGGATTTATAAAACAAAATGATTTTTTAAAATGATTTCCCCTTCTTGATTTATGAAACAACAAAAAATATTTCTAAAATTATATTTTATACTAGAACTAATGGTTTTAATATTGAATAATATTATATATATTCATGGTGGTATCCTAATAATATTTTTCATTACACACTACATATTATATTTGGAGTATAAAGACATGGTTATTACTGATTTAGGTGAAGGTAAAGCATTTATTTATTATGGTGGAACTTCATGAATCCTTCTTCATTCTTCATGGTATGGGATGGGTGGTGATTGTGGGTCACAAAAAAGATATCTATTGTAGAGGATCTGAGAATTTTATAATTTTGGTTTATTTTAGGTTATTTACGTTTCATCCATGTTAGTTGTGACATGATTTTGGTTATTATATATTTGTGATATTTTACTCACATTATTTAGTATTATAATGTGATATTGGTTATTTTTTATGTGGAATTATTCTCTTCTTGGATGTGGTTTTTTATTTTTGTATGTTTTTTCATAAGATTGGATATTTGAGGTATAGACACATAATACCAAATTTCTTAGTTAAAACCTTATTGCATATTATTTGATTCTTAAAGTGAAAACATTCCTATTCTATTAGTTTTGAGACCTCAGTTCTTATCATTAACCCATGGTGATTGGGAATGTGCTTTGGGCCTTATAGCGAGACAAATCGAGTGGCAGGTCTAGTTGATGTTGATGGGTTCTTCACAAAATGGTAATAGAGGTCCCTATATTATTTAAGGGTGTTTGGTAGTGTGGATTGTAAATTCTAAAACTTGACTGTTGGTTCGAGGGGAGTTTCTATCCATATCTTCTTTGTGTAAAACCTCAATTTAATATGGTTGGTTGGGAATTGTATCATGATTTCATATATTTTTTCTAAGGTATTTTGATATGTTTTTATGTGATTTTATATTATTATGAGTAATTAAATGAAATTTCATGTTCTATACAGTTTAAGATAAGTATTGATATAATTTTTCGTTTTATTTTTTATAGATTGTTCTACCTAAAAAAACTCATGTGAATTGTTAAGACAGAGTTGTAGAATATACATCATAGGATGACCCTCTCATGGATCCCAATATTATTGAATTTATTATCACAATAATCTAATTTTTATGACATTTAAGTGAATTAGGACCATATTGAGTGGTATATTATACCCAATAATTTTCCAAGAAAATCCACCCATGTTTCAGGGTGACCAAGGATCTCAAGATCCTGAAGCATGGATGGAAAATATCAAACAAATCTTTCATTTCCTTCAAACCCCAAAGATGTCAAAGATTAGTTATTCTATGAACATGATAAAAGGATCAAGATAAGAGTGGTGGGTGTCTATCTTGAAAGTCAAGATACATTTGGATCTCACTCGGGTTTATTTTTTGGAGTTATTTAATCAAAAATTATAACCATAGATTTTAAGGGTAGTGAAGACCAGATACTTTGTGACATTGGAGTGTGGGGATTATTCTATAATGGATAATTCCACTATATTTTCCTATTTAGTCCACATTACCCATGAAATACTCATAAAATACTACCTGGAGGATTTATTATTTGAAATTATATTGATATTGAATGTTTCGTCAAAGATTGTTCATTTCTACTTATTGACCTATATTGCGGTGGTCGATAAGGCATCGATGACTACGGGTGACATGGAAGGATTGAATGGTATTGATGGTGCTTCTTCTATAATAGGGGAATTCAAATTTTCTCTTATTGTTGGAAGATTGAGTGTGGGAAGACATGAAGAGGTAATAGTGTGTAGAATCCTTTTAATTATAATCCCTTACCTCCTTCAGGGAATAGGTTGGTGTTCTATCATTAGTGTAGGATGATGGGGTATGAAAATAAAATTTTCCAAGTGACTCTAAGGGAATGACACCAATGTTGGTTATTGGTATATCTACAAATATTTTGCGGGTGTCCTCTTTAGGGAAGTAATTTTGGGTTTTCTTTCAATAAAGGCTCTCAAGTGTAGTTGGATTCATCTAAGGGAGAATAATATCATCCTAAAACAAATAGAGACTCTCAAACTGCATGGAAATATTATATTATTTCCAAATCATGGTGATTATTTTGAATCCGGTCTAGTTACCATCAAAGTTGTGATTCTTATTACTTCATATATGGACTTGGATTTATTTAACACCATTTTATATCATTATTTTATTTTATCTATGTTAATTTATTATTTAGAGTTATAACCTAAGTTAATATTTTATATGATCGATATCTATACTCCATTAAAAATAGTAGAGAGTATGGTTTTAAGTGTTTTATATTTTATGTGATCATTTCTGATGTTGAGGATGTTTTGGAACTTCTTAGTTATTGTCCAAGACATCCATGAACTTGTTTTTTGAATGGATTTGATGGTGAGTAAAAAAGTTTAAATTGAATCCAACCATAAAATATTTTGTTTCCTTTACCCTAAGGGAAATATTATCATCTTTTAGGGTGAGTGTGATACAATATTGGGTATTGTGTGGCATATTCTTCTAGATATAAGGTTGATTCCATTTCAGAACTCTAGGTTGTTCTTAAATTTCATTGAAAGGGGTTCAGATGGTCAACATCTTTTAGTAGTAACCCAATATCTAGTGTTTTTTACTCATGATTTATTTTTTTTACTTCCCCAGTAATAATTAATGTTATATATTGATCAAGTCCTAGGTAAAAGTCATATATCTCTTCCATCTTATCTAACGGATCCCACTAAATTAAAAGAATTAAATTTATAGGTAAATGATCTCAAGAGAAAGGGTTTTATTTTGCCTCAAGTGTCATAATAGGATTCACAAGTTCTATTTATAAAGTTGGATAAAATTCTCTGACTTTTCATCGATTAGAAAAAACCCAATGTGGTAGCTATTAAGAATAAGTAATAATTACCTTGGATTGATTATTTTCATGATAAACTTAGGAGAGAAAGATGGATTTCAAATATTGACCTAGGATTGGGATAGCATCAGCTAAGGGTAAGTGAAGTGGATATTAACATGACCAATTTCTAAAGTAGGTTTGATAATTTTGAGTATTTGGTCATGTATTTTGTCATTACTTACACCCATGGTGTTTTATGTCCTCGATGGACTAGATCATTCACTTATATCTTGATACCTATATTATGGTGTCTTTAGACAATATCATGGAATACTATAAGATTAAGGAGGATCATTATAACCATACAGACATCATTTTTGGATCCTTTAGGAATATTATATTGTATGAAAAGTTGTTTGAATACTAGTTTTGGAACTGATAGATGAAATTTTTGGGCTACATTGTTTCTAAGAAAGGAGTTTTTATGGAACCTAAGAAGATCTAGGTTATAATGTTTTAGTAAATTCCAATAAATTTTTTTGAGATCATGATATTTTTAGGCCTAGCTAGTTAATATATGTGGTTCTTATAGTATTTCTCTAGGTTGGAATCTTCATTGATGGTTTTTACTCAAAAGAGAGTAAAATTTTATTAGAATGATAAATTTAGAGATCCTTTGAGGAATTGATGGTTAGGCTGATGTTAGCACTCATTTTGATACTTTTATATATAATTATTAGATATAAAGTGTATTATAACGCTTCAGGTATATGGTTGGGGTGTTTTTTTGTAGTGTGATCATATTGTGGTGTATAACTCTCACTAGTTATAAAATCATGAAAGGAATTACCCAATATAATAATTTTAATTGGCTATAGTGATATATACTTTGAAGTCATAGCACTGCTAAATTTTTGGGGAAAAGATCACTATATACATAGATCATAAAATTTTAAAGTATACCTTCACCTATAGGGATCCAAATCTTAGATATAGGTAGTTGATGGAGTGTCTCTCGGATTTAGAGTTTGATATAGACTATACCATAGGTAAAGGGAATGCTGTGGAAGATAAATTAAGCCATAATATGTCAACTCAAGTTGTGAACAAGGGGATGAATGGAATTTGACAGGTTTATTCAATGAATTTCTTCTAGATGTGAAAGGGAAGAAGGATCAATTATTCTTGTATAGTTTAAAAGTTACACCCTCTTTAGATTATTAGATTAATATTGAGAAGGATTTATATCTAGACTATTAATGTATTATTTTAATAATTAAGGGATAATATACCTTGGTTGATTGGTCTCTATCTCTTAACAGTGTCATTTTTTTCAAAAAAAAGTTAGTGTTTTCTTTGTCCTTTATTTAAGAAGTGATTGAAGGTGGGAACCATTATACTTGGAAATTTTACATTGGGGATAATAAGATTTACTATGATTTAAAACAAAAATATTGGTAACTTGGTATGAAGTGTGTGATTTTTTACTTTGTATCATGTTTCCTCACTTATTAGAGAATCATATCCGAGAACTAGACACTAATGGGTTTATTGTAGCCTTTTCCCATACTGCTATGGAACTCTGATGAGATATCCATGGAATTGGTTATTGGATTTCCATGATATAGTATTTAGAATAATTTCATATGGGTTAGCATTGAATGGTTTAAAAAATTGGACCACTTAATTTCTACCAAGAAATCTATAAATGTGGAATATTTTGGATGATTGTATATCCTATAGATTTTAATGATTTATAGTGTACCTTTGGTGATGGTTTATGATTGAGACCCATTATTTAATTCATTTTTTGGAGTTTATTCAATAAGGAATGGGTTATTAGATGAAATTTATCACAACTTACCATATGTAGATTTGGTGGTTGGACGGATTTTTCTATTCATGTTTTTAGGATATATTATGATCATGTGTTATTGATATTGGTGCCTCTTGGGAGAATTATCTATAATTGGTTAAGTTTTTTATTATAATATTCATCAATAAATAATAAATAAGTCCCTATTAAAATTATTTTATTAATGGAAATGTTGGTCCCCTCTTTATAGGTTGTAATCAGGTGACCATCCTTTATTGGGGTTGATCATTATCCTAGAGAAAAATATTAAGATTTTGTTAAGTTGCAAAATATTAGAGATAGATTAGTGTCACCTGAAATAATATACCGACCATCTTCATAATTCTTTTCATTTTTTTTTTCTTTAGTGGTTAAGAGTTCCTAAGGGTTTCTCCTTGAACGTTTCATCATTGATAGGGAAAATTGGGTAAGGTGGTGTCATAATATATCAGACCATTTAAGATCATTGAGAATATCATGAGAGTATAATACCATCTAGACTTAACACACAATATGACATATATTTATTAAATATTTCACATATCCCAATTATATAAGTATAGTTTGGAACTATATCATGTGGTTTTGTGGGAGGATTTAGATCTAGATCATTACACCACCATGATTGAGTAGCCAATTCATATTATTGATCCTCATCATAGAGTGTTGAGGATAAAATATATTCCCCTAGTCCACATGTTTGTAATCATGGTTGGGATATTTATGTGAATTTGGAGCATGGGGATTTGATGTCGGGGTAATGGCCTCACTATTTCTCTAAAAAGGATCAATATGAACTCACTGGAGTTAGAAAGTGACATGGTGGGGAGAATTATGACATGAACTATTTCATTTTCAAGTAAGGGATTTATTATTAATTAATTTTTCTCTATTATTATATTCTTTGTTTTATAATAATTTTTGGCATTTTGTGTAAGCTATAGTTCTAGTCTATATTAGGTCTCTCTGTAACCAAGGTAGGTAATGTCATGACCCCACCCAAACATTGGGAGTGTTTTTTAAATGGATTGTGCTTATATAGGGGAAGGTTATAATGTTATTGAACCTCGGTAGTGGAGGTTTTTTTAGGGAGTTTTGTCACATCATTACTGGGAAGTTTGTGTTGTGGTGTAGCCTATGAAGTGGGGTTAATTTTTGGGGGAGGCATATCACATCATGATTGGCTAGTCTAAACATAAAAACTAGGAATTTACCCTTTTACCATACATTATTGAACCCCTATTTCCACTTTTTTCACTCATTCAGATATTTCTCCCACTCATGGATATCTATATTTTCTTTTATCTTATAGTAATTATTTTTGGGTTTGGGTGGTGATATTTAATGTATACCTTGATTTTTCTTGGATTTACCCTCCTCTACCATTATATTCAAATGTTCTCCCATCTCATTCGAGTTCATTTGATCTAGATAGACATGGTGTCCAGATATATAGCTTGATTTAGTTTATAAATTTAATTTGTTATATTTTTAGTCATTTGAGGATCCCTTCCTTCTATTTCAGGTGTTATTTTACAAATATGGCAAGGTTACATCAAAACTAATGTAGGTGTCTCTATATATTGGATATTTCCTTTGTATTTCCTTTAGGGATTGAATTTTCATTGGTTTTTAATTAATTTTTTTTTCAAAATTAATTATTTTGGACTGATTTATGTGAACTCTTTATGTTATTGGATTTATTTTTCTCAAATTGAGGTTTTAAATGGATTTTAGGTGTTCTTTCCTTTAAAACTAGTTTTAATTCCTATAAGGTGTTGGATAAAATGTTTTAAAGAAGCTTATGATTCCAAATAGGTTTTCATAAGTGTTTTTTAAAGAGTATTTATTTTTAAATTATGTATCATTGATTTATAATCCTTTATTTAATGTAAAGTATATTTGATTATATGGTTGATTGGGTTACACAAGAGAAACCTTGGGTATGTGTTTAGAAACCTCGATAAGTTTTTCTCTGGCTTAATTGTCATACTATCTTTGGGTCATTTTGGTGAGACAAAGAGAGCCACTAAGAATTGGTTTTTTGTTTGATTTATATATTCTAGATATTTTTCCTTAAATTGAGTCTCAGTTTCTGTCATCTATTTTTCCAATAGGTTACAGTCCATTTATTATGTGTTACGCATTATGAAAAAATATTATTGATTTATATTCCACATCTTTATTTAGATAATTTTATGGTTATTAAACATTATTACTCTTGGTTACATGCTTTAATTTCCATGTCCACATGTATTATTTATAACATGTGTTTTATTTATAAAACAAATGGATTTTGAAAATTGATTTTCACTTCATGTTTTATAAAACAAAAAAATTAATTCCTAAAATAATATTTTAAACTAGAACTGATGGTTTTCATAGAAAAATATATTATGTAGATTCATGCCAATGTCCTTCTGGGATTTTTCCCAACACCATGTATATGTTATTGGTCATATGAAGACTTTTTTATGATTTATTCAGGTAAAGGAAATGTAGATTCATGTTATAATGGTTCTTCTTGATTCCTTCATCAATCTTTATGGTATGGGACTAGTGGTGGCAGTATTTCATAAGAAGATGGCTCGTGTAGAAAATTTGGGGATTTTCTATGTTGGTTTACTTTTAGTTGTTTAGGTATTTCCCATGCTATTTATTCCATGCTTTTGATTATTATATATGTGTAACGTTGAAATAACTTTATTTTTGGTTTATAAAGTGATGATGGATATATTTTTTTCTCCATTATACTCATTTTCAATGTTTTTTTTTATTTTTAGAAGTTTAGTTATGATCATGGTTATCTTAGGTATATATATAACATGCCAGATTTATGAGTGAAGTCCTTGTTGTTGATTATTGGGTTTTGAGGGTGAAACAATTCCCATTTTATTAGTTTTGATACATTTTTTCTTATTGAAATCTTGTGACAATTGAGAGAACACTCTAAACATTGTAGCAAGATCGCCCAAGTGACAAGTCGGGTTAACCGAGGTGGGTTCATTACAGTATGCACTTGAACTAGTTTTGATGGTTCAAATAAAAATATTTTCCACACTTAGCTTTCAATATCTTTTTTTAAAATTTGGGTACCTATAAGGTTTAATAATCATTACTCCATTCCCATGAACTAAATTAATTTTTTGGTCACTTTATTGTCAAGGGTGTGGTCCTTAGAACTCATATAACACCATTTATAGTTTTACTAATTATCCCTATAGTTACTATTACTAATAAACATCCAATTAAGACTCCAATATAATTTTATTCCATCCCAATATAAAATTCTATATTTCATCCCCACCTATTTTATTATTCAACTCATACAAATAGGATACCACATGACATGGTTGAAATGATCCATTAATGGTGTACTCATTTTCAAAAGCTAAAAACTTCATATTCATCACCTTAGAATTGGTTATAACATCCCCCAGTGTTAGTAACCATGACATCCATTGTATTGATATACCCCACCTATATCTAAGACATTAGTATCATTTAAAAAAGAAAAATCTCCCAAAAATATTTCAAATTTTTTACACACACCTTGAGAGTAAAACATGCATCTATCACTAAACTTGATACCCATTCTTCTTGTTTCATGGATAGTTGTACTGAGAATCATTATCAAAATAGAGAATATAAATTTTTTAGTTACTCTACTATCCAGATGAACTAAAATGTTAATTTCGCACACTTGGCCTTCATACATCATATATGTTAGAAATTCACACTTCTAATATTATATTTGATAATGGGTACCTAAGACCTGATATTATAAAAATTTACATTATGCCTCTTCTTATAATTACACCACCTCTCATTACACTTCCAATGTCACCACTATTTCTTCATCTTGTTACTTATTTTCTCCTCACCTAAAAATATTACTCTCATTTTTGGTTCGAATCATTTATGTATTTAACTATATGGAATTCCACTCCTAAAACACAACTCCTCATCCCTCTTTTCCTCCTACTCTTGGGTAATTAAATTTCATACCCCTCTTCGTATTTTTACTAATATATTTTATTCCTCATGATGTGTCTCTTTTGGATGACCCTCCATTCATTTATCTAGTCTAAACAAATCCTAATGCTTCAACTATAAACTAGGATGTTGAGTGAGGTTATATGAATAGCTTTTAAATCCATTTAATATGTGTATCCCCTCTAATAGTTTGAGGAACCATTTTTTTCCAACGTGTAGATAAACATGCATATCCTAGAGTATTTCCAATAACCATGTTTTTCGATTATCTATACATACCCAACTATGAATCTATTCTCATAATATATATAGGAAGTATCCTATATATTTTTACTATGGTTAGTAGGTAGCAGTGGTGCTACATATTCTAATTGCTTAATGTAATTTTGGACCACGCCCTTTTATTATAGGGATTCCTTATCCTAATATGGATTTTAAATTCCTAGACCATTAAATCGCCCCATCATTTCACCATTAAACACTTACCACATCACTTTAGGTTATAACTCCCCTAATATAGTGAACCAGTGGATCATGACATCCTATGCACTTACCTCTATGAGGGACACCTTTATCTTCTCTAGGGTATTATATATACAAAAATACAATTTAGATCACATGATCTATCCCCTTGGATCCTTTCTATAAATCATGGTTAACTCAAACAATATTTCATCTATAAATTTATTAATTCTAGTAACAAGGGTATTTTTACTAATGAAATGTTTTCCCTACTTCAATGTTTTATCAATCTCTATTGAATGCATCTTAGGTATATCTTCTACTAATAAAGTACACTATTAATTCTATTAAAAATATTCTACATTGGGTGCAACATATTTATAAAGTATTTATGGAATTTATCATGCACCATTTTCTCTTACTTTCACTTCTGTTGGCCCTAATATATTACTCATAAAATAGTGGATATCTTAAAAAAATTATCTCTACCATTCAAATTTTCTAATCCATTTCATCCAAATGTTCTTAGTGTTGAGTTTTTATCTTTATACTCTAGGAATTTCTAGTAATTAAAACCAATTGATAAAATCACACCTTTGATAAATTCATTTTATTTTAAAACTATATAGAATGAGAATTAAATTATGGAGACAAGAGATAAGAAGACCATGAAAAGATAATACAAGAGGAATATTCCATCTCTCTCTATCTCATGGAAAGTGGGTAATAAAAAATAATCTTTCACACTCATTTTCTCTTAATCCCCTTATAATGACTCGGATTTACATGGTTTTATTTTTAGAAATTAATTGGGAAAATTCTGAGACCAAACGATAAGATGACGTCTGATTCTGAGGCCCAGTATGCCCAGAATGGTTCGACGAAAAATTTTATGTTTTTAATAATGTGCATGAGTTGTTTTCCTAAAAAAGCGTAATAACTCTTTAATGGGTTCCCAGATCAGAAATCTGATTGCACCGTTGCATTCAGGATGGCGGGTTTTCCCTAGGTGTGACTTAACTTTAGTCGGTGCGGGTCTCCAATGAGAAAACCTAAAAAGGATGTAACCATAAATAAAATTATTAAATAAAATTATTTTATTTTAAAATCTTAATAACTTATGAACGGTGAATCGGATTGGAAATTTGAGACCATTGTTGAGTTAATAATGTGGAATTTTACTTAGGCAGGGCCTAACATCGTCCGACGTGGGCCAGAAAAAAGAAGTTAGGTTTTGGACGTAACAATCATTAAAATATTTTAAATAAAAATATTTTTTGAAGCAATAGAGATCTTTATTTTTTTTAAAATCTTTTTCATAAATCCAGGGTTATCACTTTAATCCTATAGTTTCCCTAAGACAAATAGGAAAGGCTCCCTCGATGACAAACGCCGGCGAATCAAGATCAGAGACGCAAATCGAGATATTTCTTCAACGAATCATCAATGGCAAGGAATTCACAACTGTGAATGATCCAAACCCAGGTAGGGGTTTTATTTTCTTCTTGATTCCTTTCCCCATTCTAGTTTCCAAAGATGAATGAAAATTAAACCATGAATAGTTTTATCCACAGTTCGATCATTTTTTCGGGATGGGTTTTATTTTGGGGTGTTGTTTGGGAATTTTATCCATGTTAGAATTATGTTGGAATTGATTTTGTTTGAAGCATAGTTCCTCAATTATAACATGGAAGGATCAAGGCCGGCACGAACAAGGCCTAGATCCATCCACATCGTGTGTTCTTGTGATCCACTTCCTCCCCTAATCGTTTCTTGTTCTTCATTATTGTAAAGATCCGAAAAGGGATCTGAAATCGTCATGGAATGGAAGTTTTGGAGGCACGATGAGGTGAGGCCACTGGTGAGACAAGGATGGTGGATAAGGTGGCATCAGCCCAGTGGTGCATCCAGTCCAGGTAGACCCAATGGCACGGTCGGGCCAGGCGGACCTGGCGGAAGAGCCGCTGAAAGGGCGGTCGGTGGTGGCGGCGATCTGCGGTCAAGGCAGTACCACGATAGTGGATGGAAGTCATAGTAGGAGGTCGCGGTAGTGGATGGGACATGGTTTCGATCCACATCGATGACCCCAGGTGGTGAAGGAGGCTCGTGGTGGCAGTAGCCGTGGGCGGCGTTCGGGGGCCACAGCTAGGAGGGCTACGGTGGTGGCGGACAGCCATGGTAGGAGGCCGCAGCAGAGGGATGCAGCTTGTTGAAGCTGGGTCGGTCAAAGGAGGGACCCACGGCAGAGCCATGGGATCCATTTTATACATGGACTGACCACGCCATGTGGTCTGGCCATGTTGACCAAGCAGTACGTGGCTAATACGCATGCGCAGGGTACAGGATCCACAGCGGGCCGAGCCTTTGGGTCGATTTAGATTGGGTAGACCCAGACCGGGTCCGGTCAGGTCATCCAGGCCCCTTTTTACAAACAATCCCATAAATCTCAAACTGTATGTCCATTTGACGAGTTGTTTGTTGCGTTGCAACCCTTGATACATGGAAGTCCTTTTGAGATACACTAAGTGAGTTTCTGTGAAATTTGGCGTATGGACTATTGGCTCGAGGAGGAGGTGCTCCCGGAATGAGTGTAATAAGGATGGAATCCTACGGCTGGCTCTGACCTAGATGCAATGTGATTACCTAGACTGTTTTTCTTACCTAGACTACATTTCATACCTAGAATTTTTGTTCTACCTAAACTATGTGTCTTATCTATAGACTTTTTTCTTACCAAGACTGATTTGGTACTCCCCTGTCCCGCCAAGATGTTGTTCCTCTAGTCTTTGATGACACTCCATGTGTTACCAACACTCCATGTGTTAGCTACACTCTGCGTGTTACCTACACTCCGTGTGTTATCGAAACTTTGTGTGTTACCTACACTTCATGTGTTACCAATGCTCCATGTGTTACCACTTGGAGGTATTTTGTATTCTTATAACAATCATGTTTACATACCATAGACCTATACTTGGTGTGATATGACTCGAGTGACTCTCTTGATTATACTTCTTAGAGGCTACACTTCATGTACCTCTTTGGTAGTCTATATGGTGTATTTCTTAGTGATCTTCTTTGTGGTATACTTCATTTAATTCCTTGTGGTTTACTTTGTGTAATTCCTTTGTGGTTTTGGGTCCCTAATGAGTATTGTTTTACTCACCCATACACGGGCTTCGCCCGCACATGTCGTGTCTTGTGCAGATGATCGGAATCTTTGAAAGAGTCCTTTGTGGGTTGGAGATAGGGGTTCTTCAGGATGACCCGACATATGTGGTATGCTTCAGCAACATTCTGATAGCTTATTGTACCTACCCTTCAAGTAGGGTTTTCTATAGATGAGATCCAGGAGCTTGTACTTTTCTGTTTTATTTGGGCTTGTATTCTGGCCCCTTTTTCTTTCAGATTTTGTACCTTACTCTAAGAGGGTTTTCTTAGTGTTTTTCATCCATGTTTACTTAGTGTTTTCAGTTTCATATTTTTCTTGTAGATGGGTGTGTGCATATAGGTACTATGGAAAATGCCTCCCACCTTTGGGATATTCTTACTTGGCACTAATTTCCAACCCCTAGACTATGGGAGGCGAGCTTAGTGTAGTCATGGCATGAGCCCTGAGGGACGGGATGTGACATAGTGGTAATAGAGGGAGGTTGGTTTTACTCTTGTTTTGGGGGGAAAGTGTTAAGTGTTTTGAGTTTGGCTTTCTATCTAGGGAACCGAGTGTTAGTGTGGTGGCCAACGTATCCATACACCAGGACCTTGAATTATATTTTCCAACTCAGTATATGAAAATGATATTTGCATGGAAAATTAATGGTTCTTTCATCATATAGGAATTGAGTGTGTTCTCATGTACTTCTTGAGTTAGAGTCATCGCACAAGGTATACTCTATTGATAGTGGTACATCTTGTTCTGTTTTAGGATGCTTCCACATGGAAAGCAAGCCAGGATTCCAAGTCGTGACCACGAGGATGGTCCGCCGAGTGATGAGGCATCGGTGCAGGGACCATTGCCAGAGATAGCACCTCCTAGTGGTTAACTATCATACTACCACCCGAAGAGAAGCAGTTCCTACCGGAATTACCAGTAGAGGATTCATGCAGGTTTAGTTCATTGCATGAGTTCTAGAGAAAACGACCCCCCAAGTTCTGAGGTGAGATAGATCCTCAGGTATTTGAGGACTAGCTAGATATGTTTGAAAGAGTCTTCTCCTTAGTGGGGATGCCTCCCGACCAGATGGCAGTTCTAGCCATGATCCTTCTTCAGGGCGCAGTGGGGAGACGGTGGAGCCTGATGACTCAGATGAATGAGGAGGAAATGATATCCTAAATAGACTTTGAGCACCTCCTAGTAGAGGATTTATTTCTAGCGACATTATGCTTTGTGCGTATATAGGAGTTACTGCACCTATAGTAGGGTAGCCAATCAGTAGCAAAGTACATGGTGAGATTCGTGGACCTTTCTCGCTACTCTACCGACATGGTTTAGGACCCATTCTTCAGGGCTCATACCTTTGATAAGGTACTACACCAATAGATCAGGGCATTGATGATATAACTTATCATCCCTGTGTATAATGGGGTGCTGGAGCGAGATCTCTTGGTAGAGAGATTTCTTACGGAGCAGGCACCGGTAGTGGGAGCTACCACCAGGTGACATGTAGTGGAGGATTCAGCATCAGGTAGCTAATAGATAACACAGGGACCCAAGTGGTTCAAGCACTCTAATGGAAGACCCCATAATACATGATCAGTTGTACGAGCCTCCCAAGGCAGAGTGAGCCAGTTGAAGGACATATTGTGCTACTCGTGCGGCGGTCAGGGGCATCTGGCTAGAGATTGTCTGACTAGATGTACGACCAGCCAAGAGATGGTTGAGGAACCACTGAGAAATTGGTGGAGGCAAGAAAAGAGAGGTATGCCAGTCTGTGGATGTGAAAGAGGAGCGGGATGAGTGGCAGGAGGTGGACGAAGGTTTGAGGCACTACCACCACCACCACCCGGTGGTCCACACTAAGCTTAGGGAGCTGGTGGACAGGGGCGAGGCCAACTCCAAGCAATAGAGGCTTATGATCCCATGACTCTTGGGATGATTAAAGGTATGATATGTGTCTTTTACACCCTAGATATAGTTTTTATAGACACGGGGGGTCAGTCCTTCTTTTCTTTCCATGACCCTTGTTTGAGACACGGAGATTCTAGTGTAACTGTTGACTCAATCTCTAAGATTAGAGACTCCTACAGGAGGAGATTCTATGATCAAACATTGGTACCGATATTTTTCCCTTACTCTTGGGGGTGAGAGTTTCAGTTGGGATCTATTGGTGGCAGCGTTGAGGCCTTACGACTTTATTCTTGGTATGGACTGGTTATCCATAATTCATGATCATATCAACTGTTTTAGGTGCACAGTGCAGTGTGTCTACAGAGAAGGGACCAGGTTTTCATTTTTTAGTGACAGGGAGACACAAGCAGTGCAGGATGGACTCGCATGTAGAAGGGTTTATCCGATCACAAATCAATTGGCTAGCATGACCCTCAATGCATTGGATGAGACAAGTCCTCATTTTCCTATAGTGGTGGAAGAGTACGATGACATATTTTCGAAATATGTTCCATGACTACCTCCTTGTAGGGAGGTAGACTTATGTATTGACATGTACCTCGGGACGACACCAATATCTACATCGTCATATCAGATGGCACCTGTAGAGCTTTGTTAATTGAGGGTATAGTTAGAGGACTTGCAGAGGAAGGGATTTGTGAGACCCAGTGTTTCACCATGGGAAACACTAGTATTGTTTTCCAAGAAGGAATACGATATCTTGGGGTTATTTGTGGACTTATGATGCATAAATTAGGTTAACATGAAGAATAAGTATCCACTACCGAGGATTTATTACCTCTTTGATCCGCTGAAGGGGGTGAGATGGTTCTCAAAGATAGACCTCAGATTAGGCTATCAGCAGCTTTGTGTACGAGATGAGGACATCCTGGAGACAGATTTCAGATGTCATTATGGACACTATGAGCACTTATTGATGTTGTTTGGCATAAAAAATTCTCCAACGATGTTTATGGGAATCATGAAAAGGATCGTCCATCTGTACTTGGACTGGTTTTTAGTGGTCTTTATTGATGACATACTAGTGTATTCATCATCCGAGGAGGATCATGCAATACACTTAAAGAAGGTCCTGGACTTACTCTGAGAGCATCATCTTTTCAGGAAGCTCTCGAAGTGAAATTTATGGATTCGATAGGTCCAATTTCTGGGACATGTCATCTCAAAGGATGGATTTGTAGTGGATAGAGAGAAGATTGAGGTAGTTCTTTCTTGGTAGACACCCAAGAGTGTTTCTGAGGTGTAGAGTTTCCTTGGATTGGCTGGGTACTATCAGAGGTTTTTACCTGACTTGTCTAGAGTAGCAGCACCCATGACATCCTTGACATGAAATAAGAAACCTTTCATGTGGACAAAGAAGTTCCATGAGATCTTTCAACAATATGAGCAAAACTATGTGACCCACGATTTAGATTTGGCGGTGGTAGTCTTCACATTGAAGATGTGGGGACACTACTTTATGGGTGAGTAGTTTATCATCTACTCAGATCACAAAAGTCTCAGGTATATCTTTTCTCATAAGGATCTAAACCTGAGACAATAAAATTGGATAAAGTTCCTCTGGGAATATGACTTCAAGATACTCTATACTCCTAGGAAGGGAAATATGGGGGAAGATGCTCCCAATTGGAAATCGAGTTCACAACTACCGAATGAGGCGTTAAAATAGTTAGCCTCTCTTAAGATATCCTTTGTGTATGGAGATGGAGTAGCTTGTTTTTAGTCGATGGTTGTCACCCCTCCACTCTTATAGAAAGTCAGAGAGGTATGGCTAGGAGATATCGACTGTGAGGCCGTACATGCACAGATGTCCACAGGGCATGTTCCTGATGGATATTAAAAACATGGGGAGCATGTCATTCTCTTCATAGGATGCACAGTAGTAGTAGTGGATGCCTAGAGTGGCGAGATTCATCGGGATATGCATGTGGGTGTCAAGGTGGACACCGGGGATGATGTAATAGGTTGAAGCTAGGATTACCTATTGATATAAAAGTTGATTGCTTGTTTGAATTAGTTTTGTGGCTTTTCAACTCACCGTGTTGAGCCCATGTGTTTGGAAGAGGTTTCTCTTTTCTTCCTTGGGGTGCTAGAAAGGGAGTGAAAAGGATAATGATGGACTTAATGGTGTGTTTATCACATATGTCCAGGGGATACGATACCATCTAGGTGATCATTGACTGACTCACCAAGTCAGCCACTTCTTAGATTTTCGGGAATAGGGTTCAGTAGAGAGATTGGAATGCCTCTACATTCAGGAGATAGCTCAAATCCATTGAATCCCTTAGATGATAGTTTCTGATCAGGATTATCGCATTTCATCTTGTTCGAGGAGATCAAGGATTGGTAGGAGAGGACCCTCCATGGGAATTTGATTCATTTAGTGTGTGCTCAGTGGCAGAATGAGAATATCTGGAAGAGCACATGGTATCAGGGGGCTTAGGTTTGTGCTTATACCCTCTTCTGTTTGGGTATCCCTTGGTTTGGATTTTAGGGATGGATATCATTAAGGTGGGGAGAATTGAATGACTCAGATTTTCCCAGTTTTATTTTTAGAAATTAATTGGAAAAATTCCAAGACCAGGAACTGAGATGGCATGTGATTCTAAGGCTCAGTGTTCCCAAAATGGTTCAATGAAAAATGTTAGTTTTTTAATAACATGCATGATTTTTTTTCTTAAAAAAGTAATAACTCTTAAAAAGTTTCCCAGATCAAAAATATGAGGGCACCGTTGCATTCAAGATGACGGTTTTACCTTAGGTGTGACTTAACTTTAGTCGGTGCGGGTCTCCAGTGAGAAAACTCGAAAAGGATGTAACCGTAAATAAAATTATTAAATAAAATAATTTTATTTTAAAATATTAATAACTTATTAAAGGTGACTCAAATTAAAAATATGAGACCACCTTTGAGTTCGTAATGTGGCCTTTTACTTAGGAGGGTCCTAACATCGTCCAGTGTGGTCCGGATGAAAAATATAGATTTTGGACGTAACCATCATTAAAATATTTTAAATAAAAATATTTTTTGACACAATGGAGATCTTTCTTTTTTTAAAAATATTTTTCATAAATTTAGTGTTATTATCATAACCCTGGAGTTTCCCAAATACAAAGAAGAAAGTTTCCCTCGATGAAAAATACCATCAAATAGGGGTCGGAGATGCAGATCGAGATCATTCTTCGATAGATCATCAACAACAACGAATCTGCGGCAGTGAACCATCCAATCCCAGGAAGGGGGTTTATTTTCTTCATAATTACTTTCTTTATTTTTGTTTCTAATGACAAATTTAGATTAACCCATTAAATGGTTGATTTGTGGTTTGATCGTTTTTTTGGGATGGGTTTTGTTTTGGGATGTTGTTTGGGAATTTATTACATGTTAGAATTGTGTTGGAATTGATTTTGTTTAAAGCCTCATTCTTCAATTCTAACATGGACAAGTCAAGTCCAACATTAACAAGGCTCAGATCCTTCCACATCGAGCATTCTTATGATCCACTTCCTCCCCCAATCTTTTCTTATTCTTCGTCGTCACAACGATCTGGAAAGGGATACTAAATCACCATGGTGTGGAAGTTTTGGTAGAACGATGAGACATGGCCTCCAAAAAGTTAAGGTCGGTAGAGGAGGTGGCATTGGCCCGGTGGATCAGTTAGGCCAGACGGACCTGGAAGTGCAGTCGGGCCAAGTAGACTCGGCGGAAGAGCCACTGACAAGGCGGTCAACGATGGTGGTGATCCACGGTCCATATAGAACTATGGAAACAGACGTAATCTACACCAGGAGGCCACGATGGTAGTTGTGATATGGTTTCAAGCCGCATCGGTGACCCCAAGTGGTGGAGGAGGCCCACAGTGGCAGCAGTCGTGGGCGGCATTGGGGGTCTCGGGCTGCAGTGGCGGCAGATGGTCGTGGAAGGAGGCTGTGGTAGAGGGATGTGGCTCGTCCAAGCCACATCCATTGCAGGAGGGACCCATAACAGAGTCACGAGATCCGTTGGTCACATAGACCGACCACGCCATGTATTCTGTCTGCATTAACCGAGCAACACGCTACAAAACTATGTGCGGAGGACACGAGAGCTACGGCTTGGGTGGGCCGTGGCCAGCGGACCGGAACAGTCGGGATGCTCTAGTGGCCCGGAAGGCCGGGCCGGTTTGGGTCGACCCAGACCGGGTTAGGTCGGGTCATCTGAATCGGTTCAAGCGGGTCCCAGGTCAGGTCACGTCGTGTTAGTCCAACCCAACCAGGTCCTTTTTATATAAAAGATCATATCTCTCAAACCGTGTGTCCGTTTGATGATTTGTTTATAACTTTGGGACTGTTGCAATGAGGTGGTCCTTTTGAGATACTCTAATTGACTTTCCCTGGAAGTTGGCATATTTCCTATTGGCTTGAGTAAGATGTGATCCTAGAATGAGTGTGCTAAGGAAGGAATCCTGCAGCTGGCTGCGACCTAGAAGCTATGTGATTACCTAAACTACGTGTCTTACCTAGACTACATGTCTTACCTAGAATGTGTGCCCTACCTAGACTACGTGTCTTATCTAGACTTTGTGTCATACCTAGACTGAGTCGGTACTCCCCTATCCCACTAGGGTTCGAGTCATATAGTATTTGATGACACTCCACGTGTTACCAACACTCTATGTGTTATCTACACTCTACATGTTGCATACACTCTATGTATTATCGACAATCTATGTGTTACCTACACTCCATGTCTTACCAATGCTCTGTGTGTTACTACTTAAGGGTACAATGTATTCTTACGACAATCTTGCTTACATACCATAGACCTATACTTGGTGTGATCTGACTCAAGTGAATCTATTGATTATACTTCTTAGAGGCTATACTTTGTGTACCTCTTTGGTAGTCTACATGGTGTATTTCTTAGTGATATTTTTTTGGTATACTTCATGTGATTTCTTATGCTTTACTTTTTGTAATTACTTTGTGGTTTGGGGTCCCTACTGAGTATTGTTTTACTCACCCCTACACGGAATTTTCCCGCACGTGTCGTGTCTTGTACAGATGATCATCAGATTTGGAAAATTCCTTGGTGGTCCGGAGATAGGGGTGATTTAGGGTGACCCGATGGATTTGGTATGCTTCAGTGTCATTCAGAAATCTTACTGTACCTACCCTTCAGGTAGGGTTTTCTACAGATGAGATCCATGAGCTTGTACTTTTCTATTTTATTTTGGCTTGTATTCTGGCCCCTTTTTCTTTCAGTTGTGTACCTCACTCTGAGTGGGTTTTCATAGTGGTTTGAATCCATGTTTACTTAGTGTTTTTAGTTTCAACTTTTTCTTGGAAATAGGTGCATGTGTATAGATACTAGGAAAAATTCCTCCCACTTGTGGGATATGCCTACTCGGTGCTAGTCGTCAGCCCCTGTCCTATGGGAGGTGGTCTTGGGGTAGTCGCGGCATGGGCCTCGGGGGATGGTTGATGACACCCCTCCCCTTATAAAAACTTTTCCCCCCTGATCCATCATGTGAGAATTAAAAACTTTTGGGGGCTATAAACAATATATTATTTGTTAGTTAGACTAACTATTTTCATTGGATTCTTCTATTTGGAACCTTTTTCCTTTCTATAATATAATTTATAGGTCTCTATATTGTTATGTGCTATATTACTTGATCAAAAAATCCATGAGTAATCTAAAATTTTTAAGAAGCAACAAAAATGATTCAAAACATATTGAAAATCCCATGGATGTAACAACACTAGCATGGGGAGTTCATTATCACCCCTAGTCATGATTATATTTCTATGCTCATATATTTCACATTACCTAAGGAAATTTACATTATGTTAATTAAGTAAAAAATATATTTAATTTTTTCAATATCAATATTTATTTATTTATTTATTTATTAAATGGATATAGAGTGTGAAATGTATTTATACTCCCCTACACTACACATGGTTAGGAAGGGTGTTGTGTTTACCCTTATTGTAAATATATTTCAATATGCATCATTACCTTGAAATCATGTGATATTTGGGTTTTATTTACCTCTGAAACCTACTATTGATTTACATGTACTGATTGATAATGCTAATTTCATGACACTAAAAGATATAATAATTAATTTTATAGCATGGCCCAAATAATAATTGAGACACTTGAATCTAAAAATGTGTATTAATTAAAACTTTATTATATTATATTGTATATATGAATAGGTAATAATTTTTAAACTGATGAAATAAATTTCAGATAGTGAATTTGATGGGTTATGTCTTTCATAGGGATCTATTACCACACTTGGAAAGTCAATTTCTGAATCTAAAATTAAATTATTTTAGGTCCTAAAAATTATTTTACATTAGGATTCATTTCCAAAAAAATTGTAAATGAGATAAAAAAGGTTCATTTTCAAGTAGATATTTATAATCAAACAGTAACTGATATTGTTAGCATTAGTAAACTAAATGATATCCTTGGGAATGATTTGTTAGCAATCATTTTTATTAGTATATATATCAGATAAATATTTATATATCATGTCAATAAACTTATTCAATTTATAATTTAATATCATGTCTAATATAATTACTTGTTTTCATTCAAGGTATTTATACTATATATTGGTGTTCCCAACATGGAAGATATAGATTTTTGAATTTTCTAATCCCCATAATATTACTTACCCACGTGTGTTTCTTAAAAATGATATCACACTACAATCATAGTGAATTACTAATTTATTTGAATAAAAATATAAGAATGATTCATTTATTTTAAACCTTACAAGAATTGGTGATTCGTCTATTAAAAAATTTCACTGATATATATTTTTCATGATTTAAATATATAAAATTTTTAATATTGAATTAATTAATATTGAATGTTGATTTTGGTTGTCCCGTTGATTCCTATGATACATTATTTAGATCTTCAGTTTGTGATATATTGATTTACGAACAAATTATGGTTATGTTTAATGAGGAAGAACAAAATTTAATGACTTTTAATTCATTGAATATATTTTTTTCATTTCTTCTACTATATAAAAACAATTTTTAAAAAAAATTGATATAGCATTGCTTATTTTTCAAATAGCGTGTGGATTTAAGTTTCCAGCCAACATAAATTCCAATATGTTTTATTATAAATAGATGTGTAAAAAGGTATGTATATTAATGATTTAATATTTTTTTGATATTATAATATATTTACTATTATATTAATTTTTTGATTTTTTATTACCATAAAATTTAAAAGATACAAAATGAATTTATATTAAATGAAATTTATTTGAGATAACATAGAACACGAACAACCAAGGTTACTATTTATTGTACATAAATTGGTATTATATTATGTTCTCTTATATTTTTTCTAGCATATATTTTTTATAACTTTATTTTAAATTTTCTTTTAAATTACTTTCAGGAGGTTTATTTTTATATATATTCTAAAGCTCAAATGGATGAACTTAAAAAAGAGTGGTATGAGTATATGAAGACTTGATGTTTGACATTTATTACACTACATTATTGGTTATTAATTGAATCTATTTTTATATTTATTTTTTAATTTCAATTATAGGTCTTTGGTTATTTTGGTTGTGGTTATTAATATCATTAGATGGTTTGTTTATTTTTTAAAGCACTTATATTTTTTTTTAATTGAGAAAATATTTTTATGGAATATTGAATCACTTTCCTAATTTATTTTAAATTTTTTAAATATTATTTTGTGAGTTTATACTGGAGCCTAACATTTGGTTCTTATAGCACTATTATCCATCTACTTGAGCCTCATTTACTATATATGATGTGCATGATGTTCCAAAATTTGTGATTAGAGAAAGGAAGTTAATATCTAAGAGAAGTAGAAATGGTTTGGTTTTTTTTTACATTTGAATTTGACTAGATTGATATTGATTGCAGGGAAATGGGACATCATAATTGGGTCTCAAAGAAGGTAAAGTGGTTGAAAATGAGAAATATTATGATCCTTTGTTTGGTAGAAATAAAGTTTATTAGGACTCAAATATGAATCATGTCTGGCCAATGAAATATCAGGATATTAAATGAGAAAATATAAAAGATTAAGGGATGTATATAGTGAAAACAGTAAGAAGAAAAGTAGTTTGTTATCAGAATTACCAAAGGTATAGTTTCACCCTAAACATTTTGATGATAAACTCTATTGAAAAATTTATTGTATTGTGTTCCATGTTGATAATTTAAAAACAAATTTATTGGATTCTATTTGATGGTGAAATGTTTTGGATGGGATACTAGTTGTATTACTCAACCAATTGGTGTAACTTATTTATTAGAATTTATCATCCATGAAATAAACTATGAATTTAAATATGGTGCAATGTTAAAGGTTCCAAGTCACTTGGTTATTAATACAAATTGGAATGATTTAATTACTAATTTACATTTTCATGGATCAGGTTTATGTGGCATGGTAATTTCAGAGTTCCTTCTCATGTCGCAAGAAGACAACATGGAGGTCCAATCCATATTCTCGTCAACTCCAGCAGAGGTCCTCCCTGCTCCAGTGCTCCTAACCATGGAGGTCCTTCCCATTCATCCATCAGCAGGCCTGGAGGCCCTCCCCTTGTTTATTCTGACATATGCCCAGGTTCTCCTTGCACCTCATCACACCGAAGCGGAGGTCCTACCCGTTCCTAAGATCTAACCTACCCTGAAGAACCATCCCAGGGAAGCAGGGAGAATCATCACCGCCGAAGGAATAACTTTGAGAAGTGACAGATCATTGTCAATCCAATTTGTTCCTTAAATTCTGAAGTGGAATGTGACTCGATGATGGAGCCTTCACCCAAATCCTCTATATAAAAGCCTAGGGTAGGAACCTGTGGTGTGTTTTTAGTCCTCCTAGAAAGTGAGATGTACCAGAATACCGAAACCCTCTATAAGTACATGTAGGAGGAGAAATATTTGTCTCCCTTCTAGGGTCTTTCTGTGCAGTCTTCTCTACCATCTCCAAACTCATTCTCTACCTCGACACGAGATCACAGAGAGTTATTCTGGGGAATGTTAGATGGTGAGAATATATATGTTGTACTCACCTATTTTGATAATCTCAATTATGTTTAGATATGCTTTGATAATCCCAAATACTGTCTATTTATATATTAATTATACTTTCAAATTATGACATCATGCTACTGAGTTGATATGAATGTCAAAATAATCATATAATATCATGTAATCAATGCTTATTTATGTTTAACAATGATGAAGTTTGATATTAATTCAATCTGGAACTAATATGCATATAACAGTTACTTTTTATGCATTTAAGTTCTTAAGTCACTGATAGTTATATGTCTGACTGATATAGACTAGCTCACTGATACAAGTTCACTATTAGACAAGTCCACTGATAGACTAAGTCTAGTGATAGACAAGGTCACTGATATACAAGTTCACTGATACAAGTCCACTAATACGAGATACCGATAGAATGGAGCTACCGACAGATGGAGCTATTGATAAATAAATCTACCGTTACAGAAAGTAATAGCTACTGATACAAGACCTACCATTACAAGTCCACCGATACAAGTCCACTAATACGAAGAGATACCGATGGAAACCAGTCGTAGGTTCTCTAAACACTATTTCTATTTGTTTATTTAGCAACGGTCATATTTGGGGCTTTTAATGCAACTAATACTAATTAATGATGTTTGTTGGATGATAGGGAACCGTACCTCGTACCTGCAGAAGTAATCATACCTTATGTCGGATATTAATTAATGATGGTTGTTGGATGACAGGGAACCGTACCTTGTACCTGAAGAAGTATTCATGCCTTATGTTGAACCCCCACATGAGCTATAAAAGGAAGATCAAAACCGCATAAAAACAAGAGGCTGCAAAAAGAGACGTGGTGGTAGAAAAAGGATTTGATACACGAGACATATACAAGAAGATACACATGTACATGTAGAGAAGAACACTCAAAGAACTCAAATAACACTCATACACATCAAGAACAGAAGTTCAAAGAGAAAGTTCAAGTGATACAAGGAATACTCTCATATTCAAACTAAACACCTATATTAGAAGTGAAGGAACAAAACCACAACACTCTATTTTCTAGAAAACTTCCAGAGAATGACTCAAAGCTTCATATGCTTCAATAAAAAGGAGTCCAGAGCTGCATTGACATCACACAAGAGATTTCTAAACTCATTTCCATATTATTTCTATGTTGTGATCAATTTTTATTACATTATGAGCAGTGTGTGCTTCTGTCTATTTGGACAAACACTGAATCCTAAGCTGAACTGGAGGATACTGAAATCCTCACACCAAACTCTTTATACCTTTGTGTATCCCACATAGAACTGTGGTAGAGGTCTGAGGACCTGGATAGTCTGAGTACTATTGTAAACCCCGATCTAGGGTGTGGATCAAATTTTTATATAAACTATTTGAGAGGACTAAGTCTCAGCTTGAGATTGAACCTCTTGGTCAACACTATTGTGAATCTTATTTTAGTTTAAACTATTTTCAATATTACGCTGCTAATTACTTTGAAATTCAAATCTGTTTTAAAGTAAATCTGATAGTTGAACTCATAAATGTTTGTAATTATTGTTAGTCAGTAAGTTACTTTAAAAAGCTAACTTAATCTTCAGATTAAGTTAACAGAGAAATAATCAATCTTTGAGAAACTAATTGAACACTTATAATCTTTATAAATTCACTACAGTTTAACTTGTTTGTTAAATTTGGGGTTTTTAATAGAAATATTTTAATTATAAATTTTTAATAGGAACCCAATTCACCCCCCCCCCCCTCTTGAGTATCCTCTAGGAAAACATTTGGTATCATATCAAGTAGATAAACATTTTTCAAAACACTCTGTTTTTGAAATTTTTTCAACTGTGATTTTAGTTTTATCTTAAAGATCTCAAAATTTCTATTAATTCTACAAAAAAATTATATATCCTTTTAAAACTTAGTTAATATGGATAACAGATTAGAAGGTGTAGCTACCAATATGACACCCTTCTTTAATGATGTCAATTATGCCCAATGGAAAATAAAAATAAAAATTCATTTAGAAAGTATGGGATTCGACATCTGAACTACTATAGAGACTCATTATAAGATTCTAGAAACTGTTAGAACTACTTGGGATGGACCTACAAAAGCTGCTTACAATAAAAATTATAAAGAAATGAATGTCCTGTATTGTGCTTTAGGAGATGAAGAATTTAATCAAATATCTTCTTGTAAGAATGCTTATGAAATTTGGGATACTTTGGTTGTTTCCCATGAGGGAACAACCAATGTTAAGGAAATAAGACTAAATACATACACTATTAAGCATGATAATTTTAAAATGAAATCTGATGAATCTATTTTTGATATGTATCTAAGGTTTAATGAGATAGTTGATGCAATTAGTTCACTGGGAAAAGTTGTTCCAGCAAAAGAGAAAATCATGAGGATACTGATATGCCTTCCAGAGAGATGGAGAGGAACCTATGTCTCTATATGAGAATCGTGTGACATTGGAAAGATACCTTTCATGGATCTGATTGGAAAATTGATTATGTATGAAGAAGATCTAATGGTAAACAAAGAATAAGATGATGAACCCAAGAAGAATTTAGTGGAATTCAAGTCGACTGCTTCAAAGAGCAAGGACAAAGAGAAGGTTCAGATAACTAAAGAAAACTCAACTAGTGAAAATTCTGACTAAGATAGTGACAGAGAGATAGATCAGATAGCCAGGAGATTCAAGAGATTATATAGAAAGAATAAATTCTTTAGAAAATATGATTATAAGTGTATGTATAATCGACAAGAAAATTTGAAGAAATACTGGAGGAAAACTGATAAAAATGATGGAATAGTTTTCTATGAGTGCAAAAGAAAAGGGCATGTCAAAGCTGACTATTCAAAACTGAAATTTAAGAAAAAGTATGACTATAAGGATAAGAAATATAATAAATACATGTAAGCTACATGAAGTGCTTCTTAAGACAACTCAAGTGGATCTAAAGCTTCTGATTCTGAAAAAAAGAATCATGCCAGCATGTGTTTCATGACTGAAACATCTAAGGTAACACTTAATTCCCCTATGCACAATGATTATTATTTTGGGAATGAAAGTGATTCAAATAATGAGGATAATATTTATAAATCTTAATTATTTGAATACTGTAATATTTTAGAAGATACTTGTAATGAGATGAAAGATAAGTACAAATCATTAAAGAAATAGTATGCCTTGACTAGTACTGTTAAATATGATCTTAGTATAGAAAAGGAAAAGAATTCTCAACTATTAAAGGAGAATACTGAACTTAAATTGTTTAATGAGAAACTTAGAAAATACTTAGAGAATTTCACAAATGGAAAGAATAATATAACTCAAATTCTTGGAAAACAAGTTGCACCAAAGTATACTACTGGTTTAGAATACCAACCTGGACAGAGAAAGATTGTTAAAAATAAATTTATTCCAAAATCCGAACAGTGTGTTGCTAGTACAAATTCTGGAAATTATTATGCTTCCTCTAGCTATTCAAATTCTTATAGACAAAACAAAGTTTATTTATCAAAATCTTTTGAATCTGTTAATTATAGGAAACCCATTAGACAAATATGGGTGCCTAAAGTTTTACTTGCTAACCTTTCTGGACCCAAGAAAATTTTTGAACCAAAATTATCTTCTATCTAAATCTATTTTGTAGGAAACTTGCTTGAAAAGTTCCTGTAGGAAGATTTGGTACTTAGAAAGTGGATGTTCAAGGCATATGATAAGAGACTACTCATGCTTTAAGAGCTTAATCAAAGTTTATGGAGGATATGTCACCTTTGGGGATAACTCAAAAGGAAAGATCATCGGCTTAGGACAGATTGGTAACATTGATTTAATTTTAATTTCTAAATTACTATTTATTGATGGACTAAAATACAATCTGTTAAGTATTTATCAGTTTTGTGATGATGGATTCAATGTAAAATTTGAAAATGATTCATGTAATGTTTTTAATTCTAAAAATGTTTTGGTATTTTCTGCATTAAAAAATGATAATGTATATGCTGTAGATTTGAATTATTTAGATAAACAAAATGTTACTTGTTTAAATGATTTTCATAAAGAATCCTGGCTATGGAATAGAATATTAGGACACTACAATGTTCATTCACTCAGGAAACTGACTAGGAAATGTTCAGTTAGAGACCTTCCCAAACTAGAATTCCCAACAGATAAAGTTTGTAATCCTTTTCAAAAGGGAAAACAACATAAAGTTTCTTTCAAATCAAAGAAAGAAGTTTCAACTTCTCAACCTATCGAGTTGGTTCATATGGATTTATTTGGACCATCTAGAGTTTCTAGCTTAAATGGGAAGCATTATGTCTATATTCTTATAGATGACTTTTCTAGATATACTTGGGTATACTTTCTAGCTCACAAAAGTGAATCTTGTTCTTATTTAATTAAATACTCAAAGTCTGTAGAAAACCTAAGTGGACTTAAGATTAATACCCTAAGAAGTGACCATGGTCATGAGTTTGAAAATCATGATTTTGAAACTTATTGTTCACATAATGGCTACAATCATAATTTCTCTACCCCCAGAACACCTCAACAGAATGGTGTAGTAGAAAGAAGAAATTAAACACTTCAAGAAATTTCAAGAACTATGCTTAATGAATATGATCTACCTGTTTACTTTTGGGATGAAGCTGTCAATAAAAATTGTTATATTATAAATAGAGTCTTGATTAGACCAATTCTCAAAAGGACCCCTTATGAGCTATGGAATAATAGGAAGCCTAAGGTTAATTATTTTAGAGTTTTTGGTTTCAAAGTCTTCATCCTCAATAGTAAAGATAATATTGATAATTTTGCATCAAAAAGTGATAAAGGAATATTTCTAGGTTATTCTATATCTAGAAAAGCTTATAGAGTATTTAATAAGAGGACCAAATGTGTGGAAGAATTTGTACACATCAAATTTGATGAAACTGGTCCACATGAACCTAAGACCCCTCTTTAAAATATTGAAGAAGATATGTCAATTCTAAACCTTAATGACAAAAATAGTGAGCCTATTATTAAGACAACCAGTTCTGGAAATTTTCCAGAACCTGTTTCTGTTGAACCCAAACCTGTAAATGAACCTGAAATTTATAGCCCTACCTTTACTAGACCAACTAGGACCCTTAAAAACCATCCTTTAGATGCTGTAGTAGGATATTTAGATAGAGGAACTCATACTAGGGCTTCTATAAGAAATAAGGTTGAACATAAAGCTTTTATTTCATAGTTAGAACCTAAAAATATCAATGATGCTATCAATGATGAATTTTGGGTGATGGTTATGTAAGAAGAATTAAATCAATTTGAAAGAAAAAAAGTCTGGGAATTAGTAGACAGACCTAAGGACACTTTGACCATATGTACTAAATGGGTTTTTAGGAATAAAGTTGATGAGTATGGAAATATAGTTAGAAACAGAGCTAGGTTAGTTTCACAAGGATATAGTCAAGAAGAAGGAATAGACTATGAGGAAACCTTTGCACATGTAACTAGGTTAGAAGCTATTAGGATTCTACTTGCTTATGCTACTCATCTGAATTTCAAGTTATATCAAATGAATGTTAAAAGTTCTTTTCTAAATGGTTTTATAATTGAAGATGTTTTTGTTGAACAACAACCTGAATTTACTAATCCTCATTTTCCAAATCGAGTTTTTAAACTTTATAAATCTTTGTGTGGTTTAAAACAAGCTCCACAAGCTTGGTATGATAGACTTAGTAATTTTCTTATTTCAAAAGGTTTTATTAACGGGATTGTTGATCCAACTCTTTTTATCAAAAGGATTTCTAAAGATGTTTTGATAGTACAAATCTATGTTGATGATATTATTTTCGGATCTTCTAAAAATGCTTTGTGTATTGATTTTTCAAAGAGTATACAAAGTGAATTTGAAATGAGTTTAATGGGAGAACTCAAATATTTTCTTGGATTTCAAGTCTTTCAAAATGAAAATGGTATTATTTTAAATCAAAGTGAATATACAAAGGATCTTTTAAATTTTTTTGGTTTGGATAGTAATAAGAAAAGTGATACACTTATGAGTACCACTTGTAAATTGGATACAGATGAAACTGGGAAACCAGTGGATCAAACCAATTATAGAGGTATGATTGGGAGTTTACTTTATCTTACTGCTAGTCGACCAGATATTATGTTTAGTGTGTGTGTGTGTGTAAGATTTAAAGTTAATCCAAAAGAGTCACACTTGATTGTTGTTAAAAGGATTTTCAAATATCTTAAACATACTACTAATTTAGGATTATTTTATCCAAAAGGACAATCATTCTATTTAATAAGTTATTCAGATGATGACTTTGTTGGTTGCAAGTTAGATAGGAAGAACACTTCTGGAACATGTCATATTCTAGGTAAGTCCTTAGTATCATAGTGTAGTAAAAAATTAGAATTTTGTTGCATTGTCTACTGTTGAAGTAGAGTACATAGATGCTTGTAGTTTCTGTGCACAAATTTTGTGGAAGAAACACACTCTATTGGACTATGGATATCAATTTATACATGTATCTATAAACTGTGATAACACAAGTGCAATCAACATTTCCAAGAATCATGTGTCTCACTCTAGGACTAAGCACATTGATGTAAGACATCACTTTTTGGGAGATCATTATCAAAAAGGTGATATAACTCTTGAATTCATTGGCAATAAACATCATTTGGCTGATATATTCACCAATCCTTTAAATTTAGAGAGGTTTACTTACATTAGACATGAGTTAGTAATGATAAACTTTCCAGAGATCTCACCCTTAGAGAGACCTCACCGTTAGAGAGACCTCACCGTTAGAGATACCTCACTGATATACCTCACTGGTATGGACCTCCCCGATATACCTCACTGGTATGGACCTCACTGATATACCTCACTGGTATGGACCTCACTGTTATACCTCACTGGTATGGACCTCACCGTTATACCTCACTGGTATGGACCTCACCGTTATACCTCACTGGTATGGACCTCATCGTTATACCTCATTGGTATGGACCTCACCGATATACCTCACTGGTATGGAACTCACCATTAGAACTTCACTGTTAGTAGACCTCACCATTAGGAATCCTCACCGGTATATGTTACCGCTAGTTTGCGATGTTTTAAACTTCGTGTTTTTTTAGCCGCCGGAATCTATATCATTTATATTATATTATATTATATTTATTATGTTTCATTTATTTATTTCTTGATTCCTAAATGATAAAACATTACTCTCAACCTCATTTCAATCCACCTCAAACCCTTTACCTTCAAACCTTAGTTCCCAAACCTTCATTTCTATCAAACCCTAAGCCTCCTGATCCGCAGAATGGAAAGAGTGAAGAGACCGGCAGTTAGTGAAGAGGGTGATGAGATGAATTCCAAGAGAATCAAAGGAGGTTCTAGTGGTGGCAGTGAAGTAAAGAAACCAATAAACCCACATCTCATAAAAAGGGAAATAGTAGTTGAGAAAGAGCTATGCGCGGAATGGTTGATGACCAGTAAGTCATTAATTCTAAGAGTGCTTGAAGAGCGGGAATGGGTTGAGTGCTTCTTATAAAAAAATGGTCCTTATTATCCAAAACTGGTAAAGTAATTCTATAAGTTTTTTCGTTTTGAGAAATTAGAAGGTGAGAACAGAATGGTATCAGTAGTGAATGCCAAGATAATTTCTTTTTTTTATTGAATGGGATGAGTGCTTGAAATTTCCACATGAGGGTGAGTTTGGATATTTATCAAAGTCAGTACCTCCTACCAGTGACATTTTTTATTATGAAACTTCTTTGGAAGATCTCACTGGAGATGGCATACCAAGAAAGGTAGTTACTATAGAAATGGATGGAGAAAACCGATTGCTGTTAAAATTTATCCATCATGTGTTAAGTCCAAGAAGAGGAGATTTTGAAAACCTTAGATTCCAAGATATATTCTTGTTGTATCTTCTAAGGAATAAGGTCAAAGGAAATATGTGTAGGCTTCTGATGATTCAAATTGAAGATATGACTATGCCAAAGTCAAAAACAAATGCTCTATTCTTTACAAAGATTATTTCTTTAATGATTAAGGTAAAAGGTGTGTCTGAGTCTCAAGATGAGACAGTGGTTATGAGAGACAACTTTTTTATTACCAAAACTTTTTGCAAATACATGAAGATTAACTAAAACCCATGGAGAAAAAAATGGGTCAGTGATGATGAGAAAGTTTATGATAAATTTAACCCGGTTGAGCATCCCAATCGGCCAACAGATAGGAGAGATCCAGGTCTAGGGCTTGATGAGGAGGAACCTCAATATAGTGATGATGATGCTGAGGAGGATACCTCTATAAAAGATGGGGGGGATCCTGATTTGCCTCCAAACCTAGCTGTTGAAAAGGTATCATTTGGGAAGGCAAGTCCACCTGTGACCCTACCTAGAAAGGAAGAAGTTTTGGGAGAAAGTATTGAAGAAATATCTACGAATGAGGACCTTCCTAGACTAGATTATAAGGAGACTGCTTCAGATTCCAGAAATAGTGATGATGATGAAGAAACAGTATCTGAAAATGGAAGTACATGTTTAATTCTCATTCCTCTGATTGAGAGCTCTATTATGCATGTTGAAGAGGTTCTTGAAGTGGACAGAGTAGTACCTATTACTAATATACCTCATATTGTGCCACCTGGTTTGGATACAAACATGGTTGTAGATGACTCCTCTAAAGAGGATATGGCTGCAATTGGTGCTGAAGAGGAGGAAGCTCCACTTGAGGGGGAGTAACCTGTAAGGATAGGCTTAGTTTTGTGACCTATGAAGTGGAAGATTGGTCTGTGGATCCATGATTTGTTTTATTGGTACTAGACTATCCTGATTCTGATGATGATACACCCATTAGAAGGCATCTTGTGTCTTATGATATTTTCTCAGAGGAAGTTACTGCTCAACCAGTAGCGCCTCTAGCTCTGCCTGAAGACATTGTGAGAAAAGGATATCTTGAGGCACTAAAATCTGAATTGAAAACCTGTTTTTTTGAAGAGATAAGTAAGATGGAAAGTTCTTTGGTATCTTCTTTGAGAAGTGTTTTGTCAAGTGTTGTGACAGAAGTGATGGATGAAGTAAAAGAATTTCAAAATCAAGTTAAAAGTTTATCAGAGGTTGTTGAATCTCTAAGGAAATATGTTGCTTCATTTGATACCTTAATGAGTTCTAAATCTCAAGTTGATACTAACATCAACTACATTCTAAGTGTAGTGAAATAGTTTGTGGATGTGTTTGAAGATTTTAAGAAGATAATAAAAATGCATTTCAGTACTCTGGATTTTTTTGTGAAAAAATTGATAAGTAATTTGACTCAGTCTTTCAAAGAAATAGTATCTTTTACTGTAGCACCTCTTGGTGCATCCAAAGTATCAGTTGATATGGAACAGTTTAGATCTATGCTGAAAGAAGAACTTGGTCAAGTTAGTGCCAGTATCTCATCTGATTCTCAGGTGATTACTACCACCAGGGATATCAGAAAAATCGTCCAAGACTATATGAGAGATGCTAATGCTGCCCAGAAGGAAATCAAAGACAAAATTGATTATTATTTTTAGGGAGTGTACACCAAGAATCAGCTAACCAATAATTTCAAGCTACTGTTAGAGAATCTGAAACTAACCCCAGTCAACCAAGCCTTCAAAGAACAAGTTAGTAAGCTCAGGGAGTTGACCCCGGCTTTGGACAAATTTGTGGAGAACAAGGATTATTTCATCTCTTCCATGGAGAGAGGGTGCATCATTATGGATTTCAGGAATCTCTTATTCCCATTCCTGCATGTGGGTAGTAAACCTATCATTTTTCCTCCTACCTTACCTGCCACTGGTTCTGCTGGTTCCACACCTCAAATGACTCCTGCTCAGGAAATCAGAAGCCTGACACCTATGATCACACAGCGAAGTACTCATTACAGACCTGGAAGTGTTTCAGTAGCTGAACCACCTTTGATAATTACTGGAGTACACAAGCCTGCATCTCAATCTACCCAACCTAAGTCCTCTGATCCTAAATGGAAATCCCAAATGGACATCCAGGAGTTTGATTATAAGGTCCCAAACCCGAAACCAGGTTTCAACCCTTACAAATGCTGTGTATTTTCTTTTATAAAAAAAACTTGAATAAATACATAACATTAATTACAACAGAGGACCTTTTCTAGTCTAGGTTCTATAAAATTAGATACATAAATTACATTACAACAAAAATATACGAATTGAAAATAATGATTCTTCAGGGTGTTGCTTCCACAATAGAGTTTCAACACAGCAAGTATACTAAACATGACAAGTGTTTATAATACGTAGGGTGAGCATAAAATTCCCAGTAAGGGGTTTCAAAACAACCGATAAATTTCATAAATCATCCCTTGAAATAAATTAAAACAAATTTTCACAAATACTTGAATATATATAGGAAAACGGTATATCAAAAATTAATTATCCTTGAAAGTTGTTGGGAATTATCCTTGGAAATTATTATGTTTCTTTGGGTGTTTAATAATACTTAACATACCATTATTAAAATCCATACGTACGGCCACTAGTCTTCACTAATACTTATGGGTTTACTCCCCATAACGTCACGCAACTCATGAGTGCCAATTTTGAAAACATTTTCCCATGGACCTGCCTTTCTTATTTCTTACCCAAAATCATTTCCAAAATACTTAAATAATATTATTTTCTTCGAAAGAAAACAATCTTCCTCATGTCATCACCATTTCCTCTTAATGTTTTAAAATCATTTTAAGTAGAATCCCATACTTGGAAAAAACACACTTTTATTTGAAAAATGTAATTTTATGAAACAAGGGATTAACTGCGTGAAAGATTGAATAATGCTTGAAACGCCTCACATGAGCTAGATGATGGCCATACCTATTCATGCATGACATTATAAGAGATGTAGATGCAATTTCACACATGAAATAATAACTTGACCCATAACCACACATAAAATAATAACAAAAATTACATGAAATTATGTAAACAAGGTGAATATAGGAAATTATTCATACATAAATCTTTAAATACTAGTTTGGTAGTTGATAAATACCATTTATAACTTCTATGTAAACGAGAAAGAACAACTCCACTTAATGTGTTCATATTTGTATACATGTATATGTGTACATGTATATGTATATATAAATAAATACACACACACACATGTATGTATGTAGTTTGAAAATGTGAAACCCTTGCAACTATAAGATTTTAGGGGAATGATCATTTAAAACAAGAAGACTTATCATATATAGAAATTGGGTTAAAAAGATATGGTTTTACACACACACACACACATATATATATAACTATATATATATATATTCACAAAACAAATGAAAAATAATAAAATCCCTTACATGACAATGGAAACCAAAAGGGAAAGGGTAATCTGTTGCTTGCATAAGAACATGAATCCAAGGAAGTGGTCTGACTCTGTGTTCCATCCACATGAAGGAGGGGTTCTCCCTACTATTTATAAAAAAACATAGCTTCTTTATGCCTGGATTATTTGTATTATTTGTTTGTTTTTTTAATTCAAAACTAAATAAAGATTCATAATCATCATTCATTCATTACACTATATTAATATATTATATTTATCTTTTTTTTAACTTTTCATGGGTTATTTCTTTATTCCTCAATCAATCACGGGTTACCAATTTTTCCAGAAGTCACCATTAATTGCTATAAATTATTAGCAATTTTTTTTATATCATTTTATTATTTGTTTGACTCATTTAACCCTTTATTTAACTTCACATGAAATTTATTATTTTTAAACAAAACTTGATAAATACCCTCAATCACCCAGGTCAAAGATTTATCACGCCACTCACATTAGTTTATATATATCATTTTATTTAATATATTATTTAATTGATTTGAGTTTCACGTTTTCCACCAAAATTTACTTTACACTTTTCTTATTTTGACTTTTATTTCAACATGTCACACCTCACTCTTCCCAATAAATTCATCATTTAACTCTTTTAATTTGTTATACACATATTTGCACTTTTTTTCATTTTCTTTTATCATTATTTTGGTTTTTAACATATTCACATCATCATTTTTTAACAAATAGTGTAACTTATCTATATATATATATATCTGTGTGTGTGTGTTTTTATTTTATATTAAAAAATATATGTGTAATCAAAACCTTTAAATTATGTATAAAAATATATAATATTTCATTTTTAAACATATATCGTTTTATTTTAAATTTTCTTTTGACTTTGGTTTTATCTTTCCCGTTTTCATGATTTTGTTTGGCATATCACGTTTTGTATTTTTTAATAAGTCACCATTGAAATTTTGTTTTAAGACTTTTAAAAAAATCAAAATAAAACATTTTCGTATTTAAAGAAAAAATCAATATAGAATAATAATAAAATAGTGCATATAGATTATAAAATTGGAAAAAATAATTATATTTTTATATTTTTAAATCAAATAAAACTTATACATAAAAAATTATATTTATTTATAGACATATACTTATATATATATATATATATTGAATAATTTTTTTATATATAAGTATATATATATATAACTTATAATTTATATTTTCAAGTAATATATATATATATATATATATATATATTTAAAACACTTCACATTTTTTTAAACTTATTTATAAGAGTGAATTTTTTTGTAATCAAATAATTATATACATTTATAAATTATAAATTTTATAAAGTAAAATCATAATATATTTTCAAACATTTATAAAATATATTAATGTAAAAATAAAAATTTTCTGAAAAATATGTTTACCATTCATTATAAATTTTATTATTATTAAATTTATTAAAAAAATTAAAATGTTATAAATAAAATATAAAATTACTAATTAAATTTCTTGGGGTGTTATATTCTTCCCCCCTTAACTAAATTGAGTCCCTACAATTCATTCATACAAATAGGTAAATGAATGTTACACAATAGACATAATTTTTTTCAATTTTTTCTAATTTTCCAAAATTATCCAGACCGTTCCTCTGATACCAATTATAAGGTCCCAAACCCGAAACCAGGTTTCAACCCTTACAAATGCTGTGTATTTTCTTTTATAAAAAAACTTGAATAAATACACAACATTAATTACAATATAGGACCTTTTCCAGTCTAGGTTCTGGAAAATTAGATAAATAAATTACATTACAACAAAAATATACGAATTGAAAACAATGATTCTTCAGCGTGTTGCTTACACAATAGAGTTTCAATGCAGCAAGTATGTGAAACCTGAAAAGTATTTATAATACGTAGGGTGAGCATAAAATTCCCAGTTATGGGTTTAAAAACAACCGATAAATTCCTTAAAGCATACCTTGAGATAAATTAAAACATATTTTCACAAATACTTGAATATATATAGGAAAACGGTATTTCAAAAATTAATTATGCTTGAAAGTTGTTGGGAATTCTCCTTTGAAATTATTATGTTTATGTGAGTCGTTAATAATACTTAGCAGACCATTATTAAAATCCATACGTACGGCCACTAGTCTTCACTAAGACTTATGGGTTTACTCCCCATAACGCCACGCAACTCACGAGTGCCAATTTTGAAAACATTTTCCCATAGACCTGCCTTTCTTATTTCTTACCCAAAATCATTTCCAAACAACTTTAATGATATTATTTTCTTCGAAAGAAAACAATCTTCCTCATGTCATCACCATTTCCTCAAAATGTTTTAAAATCTTTTTAAGGAGAATCCCATACTTGGAAAAACACACTTTTATTTGAAAACAGTAATTTTATGAAACATGGGATTAAGTGAGTGCAAGATTGAATAATGCTTGAAATTCCTCACATGAGCTAGATGATGGTCATACCTATTCATGCATGACATTATAAGAGATGTAGATGCGAGTTCACACATGAAATAATAACTTGACCCATAACCACACATAAAATAATAACAAAAATTACATGCAATTATGTAAACAAGGTGAATATAAGAAATTATTCATACATAAATCTTTAAATACTAGTTTGGTAGTTGATAAATACCATTTATAACTTCTAAGTAAACGATAAAGAACAACTCCACTTAATGTGTTCATATTTGTATACATGTATATGTGTACATGTATATGTGTATATGTATATGTATATATAAATAAATACACACACACACACATGTATGTATATAGTTTGAAAACGTGAAACCCTTGCAACCATAAGATTTTAGGGGAATGATCATTTAAAACAAGAAGACTTATCATATATAGAAATTGGATTAAAAAGATATGATTTTACACACACACACACACATATATATATATATATAACTATATATATATATTCACAAAAAAAAATGAAAAATAATAAAATCCCTTACTTGACAGTGGAAACTGAAAGGGAAAGGGTAATATGCTGCTTGCATAAGAACATGAATCCAAAAGTGGTCTGACTCTCTGTTCTATCCACATGAAGGAGGGGTTCTCCCTACTATTTATAAAAAAAACATAGGTTCTTTATGCCTGGATTATTTATATTATTTGTTTTTTTTAATTCAAAACTAAAGAAAGATTCATAATCACCATTCATTCATTACACTATATTAATATATTATTTTTATGTTTTTTTTAACTTTTCATGGTTTATTTCTTTATTCCTCAATCAATCACGGGTTGCCAATTTTTCCAGAAGTCACCATTAATTGCTATAAATTATTAGCAATTTTTTTATATCGTTTTATTATTTTTTTGACTCATTTAACCCTTTTTTTAACTTCACATGAAATTTATTATTTTTAAACAAAACTTGATAAATACCCTCAATCACTCGGGTCAAATATTTATCACGCCACTCACATTAGTTTATATATATCATTTTATTTAATATATTATGTAATTTATTTGAGTTTCACATTTTCCACAAAAATCTACTTTACACTTTTCTTATTTTGACTTTTATTCCAACATGTCACACCTCACTCTTCCCAATAAATTCAACATTTAACTCTTTTAATTTTTTATACATATATTTGCACATTTTTCTTCATTTCCTCTTATCATTATTTTTGTTTTTAACATTTTCACATCATCATTTTTTAACAAATCGTGTAACTTATATATATATATATATATATATATAGTCATTTTTATTTTATATTAAAAAATATATGTGTAATAAAAACATTTAAATTATATATAAAAATATATATATAATTTCATTTTTAAACATATATCTTTTTATTTTAAATTTTCTTTTGACTTTGGTTTTATATTTCCCATTTTCATGATTTTGTTTGGCATATCCTGTTTTGTATTTTTTAATAAGTCATCATTGAAATTTTGTTTTAAGACTTTATAAAAAAAATCAAAATAAAACATTTTAGTATTTAAAGAAAAAATCAATATAGAATAATAATAAAATAGCCCATATAGATTATAAAATTCAAAACAATAATTATATTTTTATATTTTTAAATCAAATAAAACTTATACATAAAAAAAATATTTATTTATAGACATATAATTATATATATATATATATTGAAGCATGTTTTTATATATAAGTATATATATATAACTTATAATTTATATTTTCAAGTAATATATATATATATATATATTTACAACATTTCACATTTTTTTAAACTTATTTATAAGAGTGCATTTTTTTGTAATCAAATAATTATATACATTTATAAATTATAAATTTTATAAAGTAAAATCATAATATATTTTCAAACATTTATAAAATATATTAACATAAAAATAATAATTTTATGAAAAATATGTTTACCATTCATTATTAATATTATTATTATTAAATTTATTTAAAAAAATTAAAATGTTAGAAATAAAATATAAAATTACTAATTAAATTTCTTGGGGTGTTACATTCTTCCCCCATTAACTGAATTGCGTCCCCGCAATTCATTCATACAAATAGGGAAATGAATGTTACACAATAGTCATAATTTTTTTCAATTTTTTCTAATTTTTCAAAATTATTCAGACCGTTCCTCTGATACCAATTATAAGGTCCCAAACCCGAAACAAGGTTTCAGCCCTTACAAATGTTGTGTATTTTCTTTTATAAAAAAAACTTGAATAAATACATAACATTAATTACAACAGAGGACCTTTTCCAGTCTAGGTTCTAGAAAATTAGATGCATAATTTACATTACAACAGAAATATACGAATTGAAAACAATGATTCTTTAGCGTGTTGCTTCCACAATAGAGTTTCAACGCATCAAGTATACTAAACCTGAAAAGTGTTTATAATACGTAGGGTGAGAATAAAATTCCTAGTAAGGGGTTTCAAAAAAACAAATAAATTTCTTAAAGCATCCCTTGAAATAAATTAAAACATATTTTCACAAATACTTGAATATATATAGGAAAACGGTATTTCAAAAATTAATTATGCTTGAAAGATGTTGGGAATTCTCCTTTGAAACTATTATGTTTCTCTGGGTCATTAATAATACTTAGCAAACCATTATTAAAATCCATACGTACGGCCACTAGTCTTCACTAAGACTTTTGGGTTTATTCCCCATAACGTCACGCAACTCACTAGTGCCAATTTTGAAAACATTTTCCCATGGACCTACCTTTCTTATTTCTTACACAAAATCATTTCAGAAATACTTAAATAATATTATTTTCTTCGAAAGAAAACAATATTCCTCATGTCATCACCATTTCCTCTTAATGTTTTAAAATCATTTTAAGGAGAATCACATACATGGAAAAACACACTTTTATTTGAAAACTGTAATTTTATGAAACATGGGATTAAGTGCGTGCAAGATTGAATAATGCTTGAAATGACTCACATGAGATATATGATGGCCATACCTATTCATGCATAACATTATAAGAGATGCAGATGCGAGTTCACACATGAAATAATAACTTGACTCATAACCACACATAAAATAATAATAAAAATTACATGCAATTATGTAAACAAGGTGAATATAGGAAATTATTCATACATAAATCTTTAAATACTAGTTTGGTAGTTGATAAATACCATTTATAACTTCTAAGTAAATGAAAAATAACAACTCCACTTAATTTGTTCATATTTGTATACATGTATATGTGTACATGTATATGTATATATAAATAAATACACACACACACATGTATGTATGTAGTTTGAAAACTTGAAACCCTTGCAACCATAAGATTTTAAGGGAATGATCATTTAAAATAAGAAAACTTATCATATATAGAAATTGGATTAAAAAGATATGGTTTTACACACACACACACACACACATATATATATATAACTATATATATATATATATTCACAAAACAATTGAAAAATAATAAAATCCCCTACTTGACAGTGGAAACCGAAAGGGAAAGGGTAATCTACTGCTTGCATAAGAACATGAATCCAAGGAAGTGTTCTGACTCTGTGTTCTATCCACATGAAGGAGGGGTTCTCCCTACTATTTATAAAAAACGTTGGTTCTTTATGCCTGGATTATTTGTATTATTTGTTTGTTTTTTTAATTCAAAACTAAAGAAAGGTTCATAATCATCATTCATTCATTACACTATATTAATATATTATATTTATCTTTTTTGTAACTTTTCATGGGTTATTTCTTTATTCCTCAATCAATCACGGGTTACCAATTTTTCTAGAATTCACCATTAATTGCTATAAATTATTAGAAATTTTTTTATATCATTTTTTTATTATTTTTTGAATCATTTAACCCTTTTTTTAACTTCACATGAAATTTATTATTTTTAAACAAAACTTGATAAATACCCTCAATCACCCGGGTCAAAGATTTATCACGCCACTCACATTGGTTTATATATATCATTTTATTTAATATATTATTTAATTGATTTGAGTTTCACATTTTCTACCAAAATATACTTTACACTTTTCTTCTTTTGACTTTTATTCCAACATGTCACACCTCACTCTTCCCAATAAATTCATCATTTAACTCTTTTAATTTTTTATACACATATTTGCACATTTTTTTTCATTTTCTTTTATCATTATTTTTGTTTTTAACATATTCACATCATCATTTTTTAACAAATCGTGTAACTTATATATATATATATATATATATATATATATATATATATATTCGTTTTTATTTTATATTAAAAAATATATGTGTAATAAAAACGTTTAAATTATATATAAAAATATATAAAATTTCATTTTTAAACATTATCGTTTTATTTTAAATTTTCTTTTGACTTTGGTTTTATCTTTCTCGTTTTCATGATTTTTTTCGACATATCACGTTTTGTATTTTTTAATAAGTCGTCATTGAAATTTTGTTTTAAGACTTTTTAAAAAAAATCAAAATAAAACGTTTTAGTATTTAAAGAAAAAATCAATATAGAATAATAATAAAATAGCGCATATAGATTATAAAATTGAAAACAATAATTATATTTTTTTATTTTTAAATCAAATAAAACTTATACATAAAAAAATTATATTTATTTATAGACATATACTTATATATATATATATATATATATTGAATCATGTTTTTATATATAAGTATATATATATATAACTTATAATTTATATTTTCAAGTAATATATATATATATATCTATATTTAAAACATTTCACTTTTTTTTAACTTATTTATAAGAGTGCATTTTTTGTAATCAAATAATTATATACATTTATAAATTATAAATTTTATAAAGTAAAATCATAATATATTTTCAAACATTTATAAAATATATTAACGTAAAAATAATAATTTTCTGAAAAATATGTTTACTATTCATTATTAATATTATAATTATTAAATTTATTTAAAAAAATTAAAATGTTATAAATAAAATATAAAATTACTAATTAAATTTCTTGGGGTGTTACATTGATTGAATGAGGCTAGAGATTTTGATAGGAATTTTTGTCCTTATTGTATTTCTTTTGTACTATCTCATATCACTTTGTCATGTGAAATGTAAATGTATGTTTTCTCTCTTCTTCTTTTATGCTCTGAACCATTGTTTTTCTCTTTTTTCTAATCACAAAGGGGGAGAAAAATTATAATATGGGGAGAACTTACAATTTTGGGAGAAATTACACTAAGTGGGAGAAACTTATAATATGGGGAGAACTTACAATTTTGGGAGAAATTACACTTAGGGGGAGAAACTTATAATATGTGTATTTTGGGAAATAAATATTCTAGTTCTTTTTACTCTTATGTTTGTCCATAGTTTAACTCTGATACATTTGAGGAGATCTGATACATTTGAGAGTTATGATCTAAAAACACTGAGAAATTCCATTAGATGCATTTTACTCTGATTTATTAAAGTTTATTATGGATTATAATGTCATAATTTGTGATTATCAAAAAGGGGGAGATTGTTGGACTCTCCTATTTTGATAATCTAAATTATGTTTAGATATGCTTTGATAATCCCAAATACTATCTATCTATATATTAAGTATACTTTCAAATTATGACAGCATGCTACTGAGTTGATATGAATGTCAAAATAATCATATAATATCATGGAATCAATGATTATTTATGTTTAACAATGATGAAGTTTGATATTAATTCAATATGGAACTAATATGCATAGAATAGTTACTTTGTATGCATTTCAGTTCTTAAGTCACTGATAGTTATAAGTCTGACTGATACAGACTAGCTCACTGATACAAGTTCACTGTTAGAAAAGTCCACCGATAGACTAAGTCTAGTGATAGACAAGGTCACTGATATACAAGTTCATCGATACAAGTCCACTAATATGAGATACCAGTGGAATGGAGCTACCGAAAAATGGAGCTACTGATACATAAAGCTACTGTTATAGAAAGTAACAGCTATCGATACAAGACCTACCATTACAAGTCCACCGATACAAGTCCACTGATACGAAGAGATACCGATGGAAACCAGTCACTGGTTCTCTAAACTCTATTTCTATTTTTCTATTTAGCAATGGTCATATTTGGGGCTTTTAATGCAACTGATACTAATTAATGATGTTTGTTGGATTATAGGGAATCGTACCTCATACTTGCAGAAGTAATCATGCCATATGTCGAATATTAATTAATGATGGTTGTTGGATGACAAAGAACCATACCTCATACCTGCATAAGTATTCATGCCTTTGTTGAACCACCGCATGAGCTATAAAAGGAAGATCAAAACCACATAAAAACAAGAGGCTGCAAAAAGAGACGTGGTGGTAGAAAAGGATTTGATACATGAGACATATACAAGAAGATACACACGTACATGCAGAGAAGAACACTCGAAGAACTCTAAGAACACTCATACACATCAAGAACAGAAGTTCAAAGAGGAAGTTCAAGTGATACAAGGAATACTATCACATTCAAACTGAACACTTGTACTGGAAGTGAAGGAACAGAACCACGACACTCTGTTTTCCCGACAACTTCCATAGAAGGACTCAAAGCTTCATCTAATTCAATCCAAATGAGTCCAGAGCTGCATTGACATCACACAAGCAATTTCTAAACTCATTTCCATATTATTGCTCTGATGTGATCAATTTTTATTACATTACGAGCAGTGTGTGCTTCTATCTATTTGGACACAAACTGACTCCTAAGCTGAACTGGAAGATACTAAAATCCTCACACCAAAATATTTATACCTTTGTGTATCCCATGTAGAACTGTGGTAGAGGTTTGAAGACCTGGACAGTCTGAGTACTGTTGTAAACCAAGATCCAGGGTGTGGATAAAAGTTTTATATAAACTATTTGAGAGGACTAAGTCTCAGCTTGAGACTGAACCTCTTGGTCAACACTGTTGTGCATCTTATTTTAGTTTAAACTATTTTTAATATTCTACTGCTAATTACTTTGAAATTCAAATCTGTTTTAAAGTAACTCTAATAGTTGAACTCGCAAGTGTTTGTAATTATTGTTAGTCAGTAAGTTAGTTTCAAAATCCAACTTAATATTTAGATTAAGTTAACTGAGAAACAATCAATCTTTGAGAAACTAATTGAACACTTATAATCTTTATAAATTCACTACAGTTTAACTTGTTTGTTAAATTTAGGGTTTTTAATAGAAATATTTTAATGATAAATTTTTAATATGAACTCAATTCACCCCCCCCCCCCTCTTGAGTATCCTATGGTACAACACTACTGAACTCTCCACCGAAAACCGTCACCATCGCGCATGAAGCAGTGTTCGGAACCCCATCTTATAGAGACATCATAATGTGGTCAGTACCACCTCTAAGAGACTACCTGGTTAGTAGTGGCATATCAACTCATGCATCATTCTCTCTTCCAGCCAGTCCACTGCCGCAATGGTCTACATCAATATTGTTTCTAGTTCCTTAGCCATCCTAGTTGAAGAATAGGCAACCAAGAGTCAGATACCACCTCTGAATGAAGAATTTTGTGGTACACTCTTGTGGAGGACCAGTTATCTAAGATGTTATAGTTGATTGGTACTCCCTATTTTGATATTCCAGAGTCCCTCAACTAGGATGAGGTCATGTGCTTCCTCTAAACTCTCTAGATGATGAATTTACACCTTTGGGTCAAAAGTAGGCTTATTTAAAAAGCTATAAACATCATGACATCATCGAAAAACAGTGTTGTGTGGTTGACTTAGCAATGCTTCCCCTGGCTCAGAACCCTACATCACTCGGTTGTCACCAGGATCTTTAGTAGAGATGCGTTCATATATTTCTTGTACTATGTAGAATTATCATAGAGGTTTATCCATACATGAATAATTCGGGATGTTGGTAGTATTATTCTCTCCATTATAGTCTGATCTTGTGACAACTGGTCCTACCCAACGATATTGAAGAGAAGCCTACAAGAACCGTCAAGGTAAATATGGCCATTCCCGAGATATACTGGGAAGAAGGTGTTCGTGTGGGGTTTGTAGATAATGACCCACACCCTGGGGAAGTACAACACCCAGTGGACCCCCCCCCCCCAAGCATTATCACTCACCAACAAAGGAAGATGTTTGGACTTGTAGAGCCCTCCAAGACACTGCCCTTAGGTCGAAACCCCAATAAGGGTAAAGGACCGACTAGGAATTCTAAGCCTTTTGACCAATCTGGTACAGTATAAAAGTTGGAGGTTGATCCCACTATGGCTACCTTTCTACAGAAACTTTCCAAATAGAAAATACTCATCAATGAGATTCATTTCAAGCACCTTTTAGGATGGCATCCAGACTATGGTGATCCTCGATATGATCACATTCATCCTCCAACAGGGTAGTAGGGTCGGCCACATTCCCTCCTTGTCCATATGCCTCCTATTAATATTAGTAATCTCATTCACCCTGATAGGGTAGATATCGAAGCTTACGGTAAGAGGCCATGGTATGTATCACCTAATCCACCTGAGTTGCATGAGAATCATCCTTGGGACCTGGATTAGGATTTTCCTCCAGCAGCTCCTCAAGTTGTTCCTTTAGTGATTCCACCAATCGCTCCATGTACTGTAGAGCCTACCTACCATGTTGAAGAGTATGTCAATGCACTCGTAGTCGGGAATCCTTACCAAGACATGAATCCCCATTATGAGTATTTGATGGTCGTTCTCATCACCCACCTCAAGGATCTTGATACATGACATGTGGAAATCCCACCTGATTGAAATCCATACCAGGTATGGGTAGATGGTATTTTGACACCCCTAGATTTCTGGAATGCTACCTTCTCCCACTTCAATGGGATAGGCAACCTGCAGTAGCATATGACCCACTTTATTTCAAGGTTTTGACCCATGTTGAAAACTCCATCATAGTAAGAATAAGCTAAGCTCCGGTGTTTTGTATAGACATTAGAAGGGTCTGCATTCGTCTAGTGCAGTTGGTTACCCATTGGGTCCATAGGTGGTTGGGAAGATCTTTGCAGGAAGTTTCTTTATTAGTTCATCTTCACCAATCACAAGACCATTATTGCTAACCTCTTCAAGTGGAAACAATGGTCAGATGAGTGATTCCCAGACTTTTTCATTAGGTTGAACGGCCTCATGTATTCACTTTTTATACCATAGACTTAAGAATAGATACTGAAAATGTGTGTTGGGAATGATAATATTTAATTGGTTCCCTCCCTCATCACTCATAATTTCTCATCTAGATTCTAGGATTTCTCTGAAAAGTATTAGTTCCTAGAGGAGGCCTTGCAACAATCCAAACAGACATGCTTGTTTCCTCCCACAGCTCCTACAAGAAGAGCCACCAAGGCTGATATTGTTTCTGTTACAGAGGTAGAGTTCCCCAGGCCATTAGAATTGTTACTGGTAAATCCTCTTCTATAGCCTCATCGAGGACAACAACCTCAGGCCTATCCTCAGGCCCAACCTCAAGCTCAGCATCACCCACTATAGAATTGGCTGAAACCACCCCTCTAGAACTTCCACCTAGGTGAGACAATAAGGATCCATCCCCCGTTAGGCTCTATCCCCTTGTCAGGACCAGGATACCAGAGTCCCTTTCCCAAAAAGGAAAAATAAAATAAAATCATTTGATGAGGCTCAGGTACCTGGTTATTTTTGAAGTGTCATAGATTAGGGAATACAAAAGTTTCTAGAATGTGAGAAGCCCTAGGAGGCTGATCTCACTGGTCACCCTGACTACTACCCTCATCACCGGTTACTTGGACACACCATCAAGCGATACTATGTTTTTAAGGACTAGATCTTGGACTATATTGACAAAAATGTGGTTAGATTGGGTCTTTCTCTAGAATAAGTGGAATTTTTCTCTTTAAATCTTGAAAGAAACAGCAAAAAGTGAATGGAAGGAGGTATCCAATCATAGGTATCAGAAGTATATCAATTGGTTAGTCTGTAGAGTAGTAGCTTGTGACCATAATGCCCTTTGTACCTATTTGAATGAACCTAAGCCTCTTGAGGTCATCACACATCCTCTCGTTGATGATTCTATTTCCATATCTCAGTCTTCTACTTTTAAGAAGAGAAGTCACTGATGGAACAAGGGAAAGAAAATCCCCCCACCGATGTCAAACCCATCTCACACACTTGGCGATTTTATGCCACCAGAAATTATAATTTACCCTTGAATCTAACCAATATTGGAAGATTCTGAAAATGATAATCAAGAGTAAACCTCAGTGAATATTTTCAAGCTATTAGACCCCTACATTATTCCCAATGGTGAGGAATGTCGGGCAGATCCTCCCAATGTTCCCGGTCGACGTCATCGTCAACGAGACCATGGATATGTGAATCTTCAGAATGCTCAGGCCAGTACTTCTAGCTATGCCATACATGCTACTGAGACTAGGAAATAGTCTTAGTGTAGATATCTATATATGTAGTCCACTTATCATGTCTCGTTAGGTTTACTGCCACTGCCATTCATGATACTCGATGAGGCAGACTCATCGTGACCACATCATCATCAGTCGCGGCCAATTGTGGCCAGACCTCATTCATCCGACAATCAGCCGGTAATAATTTTTCATGGTTCATCTAGTGAGCAATGTGATATCCCCAAAATTAACTAGAATACACTAGTTTGACAAACAATTCATTCCATGTCTCCATCCAAAGATAAACCTCTTACCGGCAGAAATGTGCACCTAGTGCAGAAGTATGATGTGCTTAAGCATATTTCCAACATTCCTGTAACACACTTGATCATAAATCCCCCCCCCCTTCTTTTAGAATACATGCATGAAGCCCTCACAAAGGCCTTGAAAATATCCTTTCAATTTGAAATAGAGGTAGTGGCTTCATATGCCTTCTGTTCCAAGGAAGTTGAGAAAGTAGAATTCCAAGCCATCATCTCATTATCAGGAGAAGATGAGGGCTCCCCTATATAGGGGTACATCCATCCATTGTACATAACTAGATAGCTCAATGGTTTGGAAGTATATTGTTGTCTCTTTGACACAAGTTCCGGGATCAATCTCATCCCGGCCTAGATGCTTCATAAGCTAGGACTATCTAAAGTAGATATGAATCCCTCTGACCTAAAGATTCAAGGCTATGATAAAACTGAGAAGAGGATGTGTGGTAGGATTCACCTAAAGACTTAATTTAGTGGACTAATTTCTAACACTAAATTCATGGTTATCTCGCAGGACACCACCTACAATGCATTTATGGGTAGACCCTGGATCCATCTACATATAGTATTTCCCTCCTCATATCACTAGTGCCTCAAGTACTCCATCAATGGTCATGTGGGTGTGATCCAAGGTGATGCATCTCCCTTTGCCTCTTGTGAAGCCCATTATCTAGACATTGGCTGTTACAAGATAAAGGAAAAATGTGTTCATAACAATGATGTTGAGCACACTACTACTATGGTCAACATGTGGGAAGATTTGGACGATGCTTCCATCCCCTCGATTCACCGATTAGAGGCCACAATGTTAGACTTGGGACATTGATTCATCATTTCTGAGATAAGGGGAAGACACATTCCCAGGTATAATAAATGTCAAAAGATTACCTCATACTTATGTATAGGTCATGATTAGGTAATACCAGAACCCCTTACCCCTATTAGGTATCGAGATGTTCGCCCCATGGCCATAGTTGTACACCATACCTGCTTGTTTCACTGATCAGAGCTAAGTCAACAAACACCAACCTACCACCACTATTTTGATATCATCAAGAATGGGGCCCTCGATCGAAGGCCTGATGGAATTGGTTTGAAATATTTTTTTCCATGGTTTCAACAGTGTGGGATTCACCTGGTGAATATTCCACCACTGCTCAAACTAGTACTAGCATTCCTCTAGGGTCAGTTAACTCAGAATAATTTCATCCTCCTAATGATCCTCCCACCTTGGATGATGAAAAGGATTTGGAAGATTCTCCTCCCACATTTGAAGTTTTATCCACCACTATCAATGAGTTGGTGTAGGTGAATCTCGATAATGACATAGTCTCGAGCCCAACACTGATCAGTGCAGTTATACCTACAAAAGAACAGTAGTAGTATGTGGATTTCCTAAAGTAGTGTCATGATGTATTTTCCTATAGTTATGATGAGATGTTAGGACTAGACCCTTAGGTTTCCATCCACCATATTGGTCTCCCAATAAGTCATCACGGGTTCAAACATCCTTCTAGGAAGATGCACTCATCTCATGGTACCATGGTTGAGGAAGAAGTTGATAATATCATCAGATCCAACTTCATCAAGTAAGTCTAGTACCCCATGTGGTTATCCAACATTGTTCCTTTTAGTAAGAATAATGGATAGATCTGAGTCTTTATAAACTTTCATGATCTCAACTGCCACTATCTGAAGGACAACTTTCCCCTTCTAGTGATAGAGTTGTTGATCGATGACACTATTGGATTCCATGATCTCTCCTTCATGGATGGATATTCCATGTATAATCAAATCCATATGACCCTGAAGATGGTAATTCCACTGCCTTTAGGGTTCTAAAAGGGACCTTCTATTGTCAGGTAGTTCCCTTCGGTTTGAAAAATGCAAGAGCCACTTATCAGCATTTCATGCACTGCATTTTCAAACTAATCCTCAAGGTGCTAGTGGAATTATATGTGGATGATTTGGTAGTCAAATACTACCAATGTTAAGACCATCTCAAATATCTTGAGAAAGTGTTTGGCTTCCTCCACTCCCTCCATCTAAATATGAACCCCTTGAAGTGTGCCTTCGAGGTTACCTATGGGAAGTTCCTTGGTTTTTTTGTCAGATACAAAGGCATTGAGATCGACCTAGATAAGATCAAGGCCATCAGTCAGATTCCTCCTTCAAGCAACATTCGAGATCTTTGAGGATTTCAAGGCCACTTATCCTATGTACGCTGATTCATCATGAATATGGATAGAAATTGTAATCCCTTATCTAGACTCAAGAATAAATGCACCATTTATCAATGGGAAGAATAGTTCCATACCTCTTTTGAGGAGATCAAGTAGTATCTATTGCAGCCTCTAGTTATGATGCCACCTGTCTCCGGAAAGTCACTGGTCCTTTATGTGACTGTCCTAGAATGATCACTTTGATCCCTTCTCACCCAGAAGAATAATGAGGGAATAGAGAAAAAAAATATTATCTCAGTCACATGCTCCTAGACATAGAGACCAGATATTATTCCATTGAGAAGAGCTGACTCGCACTGGTTTTCATAGTGTAGAAGTTGTCGCATTATCTATATCATCATGAGATATAGTTGGTGTCCCGTGTGGATTCGCTAAAATATATTCTGAACTTCCCTATATTAATAGGAAATCTAGCTCATTGGGTAGTGATCCTTCAGATGTTCCACATAATGTTCATCTTGCAAAAGGCAATCAAGGTTCAGGAACTAGAAGACTTTTTGACCTCCCATACGGCCCTCACAGATCATTCCCTAGATCTTGATTTTCCAGATGAGTCCATCCTCTCATTGGATCAGGCTATGTCATGTTGGTAGATTCATTTTGATGATGCCTCTCTAAGTTTAATCAGTATAAGGCTCAATGATCCCTAACACAACAAATTTGTCTTAGGGGTTGTCTTTATCATGCATATACAGGATGTATTTACCTATTCATTATTATTGTTAGAAGGTTTCACCAATAATGAGGCATAGTATCAGGCTCTTATCACTAGTCTCAAGTTGGATCTTGAGATTTATGTTCCCCACCTACATGTGAATGGGGGCTCCAAGTTAGTCAATAAGAAGATAAATGGTGACTATATCATCAGGAAGCTAGATATATTACCCTTTCTTAAGCATGCTTGCAATTTGATGGCCCAGTTCCCTTCTCAAACCAAATTCACTCATGTTACCCAGTCATAGAATGGTCAAGCTGATGCCATGGATGGTTTAGACACTTCTGTCATAGATCCTAACAAGAAATATCTATTCATTCATGTGACGCATTGAAGGTTCATCACCCCAATTAGTGAAGACGATGATGAAAACTAGAGGGTAAGCCACATTACCATCAGTGATTCCACATAGGGTCCTAAGGATACCACTTTCGTAGTAGAAGTAACCTTTGATTAGACAACTCGTTTCATCAAGTACCTCTAGCATGACAATATCCCAATAGACAGAGTCGACCATGAGCAAGTCTATTGGCATGCAGTGCAGTTCACCCTCTATAGAAATCCTAGTCTTGAGAAGAACCTCCACAAATGTGGATTTGATGGAATTCTCCTTTTTTCATTCAAGGAGATGGTATTCCCCAAGTTATGTAGGAATTTCATGCTAGTTAATGTGGTTCTCATTAGGTAGGGTTGAAACTCTCTCACCATATTCAAAGGTTGGGCTACTTTTGGCCTACCATGGTCCTTGATTGCATTGAGTTCACCAAGAGGTAACATGCATGTTTGATTCATTCCAACTTTTTTGCATCGACCACCGGAGACCCTCCATACTACCAAGTATTCTTGGCCCTTTATAGTCTGGGGGATCAATGTTGTGGGACCATATTCGCCAGTGATAGCATTCCAATGCAGGTTTATTCTGACCACAATAGACTTCTTTTCTAAGTGGGAATATGAGATCCCACTCAAGGAGGTCAAGGCCCATTATATTGTTTATTTCATGATATCCAACATCATCTATTAATTCGGAGTACCTCACGCTATTCTCATCAATAACGAAACCAATTTCTGAGCAGATGGGATGAAGAAACTATAAACCAAGTATAGCATCTGATCTAACCACACTTCTCACTACTATGAACAAGAAAATGGATAGATTGAGGTGTTAAAAAAGACCCTCTCTAACATTATTCAGAAGATGGTGGGCCAAAACAAAAATATTTGGCCAGAAAATCTCCCCAACGCGCTTTGGGTTTATCGTACAACAACTCAAAATTCCACTGAGGTGACCCCATATTCCCTGATGTATAGAAAAAAGGTAGTCCTACCCATTGAGATTCAGTTTCCATCAATTTGTATAGATGTCTACGATTAGAAGATATCATAAAGAGTAGCATAAGTCCATCTGGCTGAATTAGAATCCCTCAATGAGAATAGGCTTCAGGTCTTGCATAATCTAGTGAGGCACTAGAAAAAGTATAGACAGAGCCTTCAATAAGAAAGTCCGTCTCCACTCTTTCCTTCGAGGTGACACGATATTGGCTTTGAGGGTGTCGATGATACCTAGCATAAAACCACTGAAGTTGAAGCCTAGGTGGGAAGGACCCTTCATCATTCGTAAGGTTTACCCTAATGGTGAATACTATTTGGTCACCATGGATGGAGAGAGAATTACTCCTCCCACCAATTCCAAGTTCCTCAAGCAATACTTTTTTGAAGAACCCCTTTTTATCAACCCACGTGATGTTAAAATACATGTAATCATCCTACAAGATGATAAACTACACATTCAATCCTACATTCTGATCTATGTGACCTTAAACTAAGATCCCTTTCATCTAAGTTGTAGGATGTAAAATTTCCTAGCACCATTTTCCTAGATGCATAACATTAAAATACGTAATATCCTTTGTACCACATGATGTTAAACTGCATTGAATTCAAGAACTATGTATGTCTTGATTCCCATCCTCAAGGGATATGTAGGTACGCCTAGAAATTTCATCTATGGTTCAGCTGTAAATTCAACTTTTCAGCCTCATGGCCTGAGTTTTTTCTCAGGAGTGTGCGGTCTGGTGTTGAGACCTCCTTGGCCCTCATTCACATTGGGTTGCTTTATGGAACCACACTACACACCCCTATGTTGGTAGATGCATCCTATTATCCTATTTCTACAACCTTAAACTAAGATCCCTTTCATCCAAGAAACATGGTGTTAAAATGTGATGCCTCATCCCACATGATATTAAACTACTGCATCCATTCTACAAGATGTTAAACTGTATAGTATTTATGCTCCTTTCTTCATAACCTTACAATAATAGTTCCCCTTCATCTTTCATGATGCTAAACCGCCACATCCCACATGATATTAAACTGCTCCTTCATCCTGGTTGCATGATGATAAACTATACAGCACCCCAATGTCCTCATTTGAGTGGGAATCACCTTTAGCACTAGTCACTCACTATACCAAATTCAATAACTATGTATGGATTGATTCTCATTCTCATGGGATATGTAGGAATTCTTAGAAATTTTTTCTATGGACCAGCTATAATTTATTTCAAATTATAGGAATAGGTTCCTCCTAGGAGTATGTGGTGTGGTATGGACTTCTTGGGTCCTTATTCATGTCAAGTTTTAATAGTTGCACCATATACCTCCCTCAGGAATATTCCTCCTGAAACCTTCATCCTTACTGCATGAATTTCAACTGCATAGAATTAAAATAACTACATATGGATTGATACTCATCCTCATGGGATATGTAGGAACACCTGGACATTTTTTCTTCAGGTCCGACCCAGGTTCAACACCCCTTTTTTCTTAGAAATATATGGTATGGAAATGGGCCTCCTTGGTCCTCATTCACGTCGAGCTCATCACCTATCTAGGATACGTATATCCATTAAAAAGGCATCATCCTTTGGTCTCAACTCTACAACCTTAAACCATAAGACCAATTCCATGCATTATGACTTTAAACTATGAATTTCGAGGAAGTATATGGTGTGTCGAGCCTCCTTGGTCCTTGTTCGCATCGGGTTATAGCAGTCATGTCATATGTATTTATTTGGGATACCTTTTCCCCCTAGTTTCCTAGTCGCATGATGATAAACTGTGTGGAACCTTCTTCCTTATTACATGATGTTAAACTACATGATATTCAAGAACTATATGTGGATTGGTTCTCATCCTTATGGGATATTCATGAACAGCCATACATTTTGTCTTCAGTTACAGCCCTTGGTTTATTAACCCTCCTTTATCACTCATCCTCTTAATTCAGCATTGGTATATTACCATTCTAAATCGGAGATCCCTCTTGAGACTTATTCCCTTAATAAGGGGAATGGATCCCTCTGTATGATGTGCCTCATTAATTTTCTCAAATGTGCAGTGATGTAAGACCTAGAGTGTTGTATTCTATATAAACATTATCTCATTCCATTTCCATGATCCATGTGCCCCTTTGTTTGGGTACCCATTATCTTTCACGTCTTAAGGGAACCCCTAAAGGAATGGTCTCATTCCACTTTACCTCACCTACCATCCTGGTCTAATGCCCCTAAAGACTTTGGATAACACTTTAAGTCAGGTCCCATGTTTTGAATATGGTCAGTGGTCAACCCTCATTTGTCTGTTCCTATTTCAGGTCACACGATATGGATGTTTTGTTTCAAATAATGTTAGTGGTTATCCTCCATCATTACGCCACCCTCATCATGTCAAAAATATCAGACATTTTGGTTCATGTATCCTCCCACGTAGTTATGTCCAGGCAGAGCTTCAACACCCTCTTTGTTACCCCTCTGTTCACCTTTGCATGTTGAGTAGGCATATCAGTATCATTGGGAAATCATTAACCTAACTTCCCCATTCCCCTAATATGTGTTCCCATGTTTCATAAGAATCCTCTCCTCCCTTTTTTTCCCACACCAAGAATAGATCACGTGGTATTAGGAGTTTTGGTAGGGTTTGTACCCTCATGGAAGAATATCATCCTATGGTCCAAAATCTATGAACTTAAAATAGAAGTTTACACCCAATGTACATGATGTTAAACTAAGAATCCAAGTCCAAGCCTTGTGAATTCAGACTGTGTGTGGGTTTTCCTTGAGGAATATGTGGTATGGCGATGGGCCTCTTTGGTCCTAATTCACGTCAGGTCACTTCATGGCTCCACACTACACATTTTTTCTTTGGAAGCCTCATCCTATGGTCCGAGCTCTACGACCATAAACTAAGAACCCCAGTGTCTTTGTTTCACGATGATAAGCTACATAATAGCCCTCATCCTTATCATATGAAATTACACTACATATCCTGAATCTGAGCTGTATGATGGTAAACTACACTGTGCTATGATGTCTTGGCCTAAGAATATGTTTCCCTTTGGAATTGGTTATCCGCTATGCCATCTAAAAAAATGTGTGGCTTGATTTTCATCCTAATAGGATACATGGTAATGCATAGAAATCTTGTGATTGGGCCTATTCGTAGAATCGTGAACCATTTTACTCCCTCTTGGTCTGGGTTTTATCCTTGGGAATATGTGGGGTGGTGTGGATCTATTTAATCCTCATTGAAATTGGGTTATGGTGGCTTCACCACACATCTTACTTTTGAAGAGCCCCTCCTACACCTTTAACACAATATGTTAAACTACATGGAATCCAAGAACTACATATGGCTTGATTCCCATCCTTATGGGATACGTAGGAACACCCAGAAATTTTTCATTTAGGCCCAAGTATAGTTTCATCCCTTTGGCCCCTTAGCCTGAGTATCAGAATTATGTTATATGGTACGGGCCTCCTTGGTCATCATTCACATCAGGTTGCCTCATGGTGTTGTACTACACATCTCCTCCCTTTGTGGTCCGAACTCTATAACCTTAAACTAATATTTTTAGTGTCCTAGTTTGCATAATAGTAAACTGCATAACAATCTTGATTTTCTCATTTTAGAGGATATCAACCCTCTTGGAACTGGCTATCTTCCATTCCATCTTTATAACTATATGTGGATTGATTCCCATCTTCATGGGATACATAGTAACACCCAGACATGTTGTCTTCAGTCCCAACTGTAGAATAAAAAACTCACCTTTCTGGCCATTTTAGTCTAGGTTACCCTTTGAGAGTGTGTGGTATCAGATAGGCCTCCTTGGTCCCCATTCACGTCGAGTTATTTTCCACACCATGCACTTCTCCTTTGCGATGAACATGTTCTAGTCGCACGATGATAAACTGGGTGATATTTTCATCCTTATTGTATGATGTTAAAATGCATGGGTATGTCCCATACACACGATGTTAAACTGGGAACCTATGGTCCACATGTTATGACCTTGAACTAAGAACTATTCTGAGAAACATGACCTTTAAACTATTCACAACACCCCTCAGGAAATCGATCCTTGAGGACAGATCTGATCCCAATTGTGGATGTTTGACACTGGCATGTTTGAATGTGCAGTGGTACAAGTCCTAGAGCATTGGATTCTATAGGTACATTCCCCCAACTTCACTTCCATGCTTCACGTGTCCCATTTATTTGGGTCTCCATCATCTTTCACATATGAAGGGACCCCCTAATTTCATGGTGTCTGGCTATATAGTTCACCTACCATCTTGGGCCAACGCCCTAGAATATTTCGAATGAAATTTTGAGACAAGTCTATCATTTAAAATATGAAGTTTTCAAATCTTATTTTTCCTTTCTCATCCTAGATATCGATCATAGTGATTCCCATTTTGTACCCCCTTATATTCTTGTGGATCTCTAACATCCCTGGTGTTTTCCCTCCATGTATCCACACATGTCGAGTAGGAATGTTGGTGTGGTTGGGATTTTCCCACCCATCATTTCCTTTATCCATTATTGTGTGCTCCCATAAGATGAGGAAGCCTGACATGACTCCTTGTTTCCCACACCGAGAATGGTTCATGTGGGCTTAATATTCTTGATAGGGTTATATCCACATAGAGAAGTCATGAAACCTTATGTTTTGAGCTCTAATACATTAAACTAAAATCTATTTCATCTAAGAAACATGACATTAAACTATGATTCCTCATCCCACATGATATTAAAATGTTGTGTCTTTACCGTGTGACTTTAAAGTGCATGGGATGGTCCTGTTATACGATCTTAAACTACAACATCATCATTCAGGTCGCACGATGAAAAACAGTACAGTATTGTGGTGTTATCACTTGAGAGGGTATCAACCTTAGCACTGGTCATCCACCATGCCACCTATCAATACATGCATATTACTTGATTCTTGTAGAAACACTCAGACCTTTCATCCTATTCCAACTGATTATCCACTAAATGAGGATAATATTCATTGTTAATATATATATAATATTCATGTTCTTTATTATTCATAAACACCATTTTAGTGCATTTTACACTTTGAACATCATTTCACATTATGATTGTAATACCTTCTTAAAATGCACTATTATGTGGTACATTTTTTAACATCATTTGAAGTACCCAATTATTCATATGATTATACATATTTTAATTTGATATTTTTGGAAATTGATCTAAACTCCAATATGAACATGTTTCATTCAGGGATCAATGGAGAATTTTCATGGAAGAAGATGGGGATATTTTGTGATGAAAGGAAGCAATTCTAGAGAAGGCAGATTGGACACCATCCCACTGATGAGACTATGGGGCCCCACATATAGGCCCAATTAATCCAAAATTTCGTGTGATTCTAGAAGACATGTATAGGAACAAATAACTATTCATGAGATAATGCTAATTCGGCCTCCATGGTGGTCATTTAGGCGGCCCAAGTTAGAGATAAAATTCTGATCCAGATTCTGCGGCCCAGAAAAACATCCCACTAATTTGATCATATCTTGGAATCCAGAACTCCAAATGGGCCCAAATTTTACAGTCGATTATAAGACATCCGGATATCTATTTTCTTCTACTATGTCCCACTCTGATTCGGCCATATAGAAGGTCATCTAAACGCGTCTGTTTGATGGATGAAAGTTGGCTGCCACCTCGGGTCAAATGTGGAAAAGTCCAAATTCCACAAGCTTTCCACCACCTATGGCCTACCAAAATTAATTGATATGCTTTGTACTGTTGGAGGCTCGACCCAAGGGCTCAAAAATTCCTATTTAAGGCAGTGGTGTTGGAGGATTTAAAAATCTTTGGATGCTTTGTTCAATTGTAATGTTATGCTGCAATTTTGTTGTCTCAAATTTGTCTTTCACATGTAAGTTGTTCAATTCACTTTAGTTTATTAATAAAAGTTCTTCTTCTACTATTATTCTGTTGTTCTTCATATCACTTTGATACCGTTGGTTCAAGGTTTGAACTTTTTCATACCAAATCTTGTGAGATTATCACACAATGGTGGAGTGATTGTTATTTTATTGCGTTTTTTTACTTCTCCATTTCCTCCCTCATGAGTCTACTTTCTGCTTCCATTGAAACCATAGAATCAATGGAGGGCTAACCCACTTATGGGTTGATCCAAGGGAGTATCAAGGGGATGGATTGGATGTTATTTATCACCTCATTAATGTATAATCACTTCTTTAATTGAGATTTTTATTTGATTATTTTTAAACTCCATCGTCCTTGTTGAATTTAAGGCCACACACTTCAAGTGCTAATACGAACCTTTACCTTGAAGTGATCAAAACTTTGATCCTTTAAGTGTATAGGTGATTAGTATTAAAGGTTGTAGGCATTAAACCAGTAAGTGATGATGTTGTTTTATCTCCTTAAATAAACCCATCTCAAATATAAGAAATTTAAATCTTTAAAAAGGAAATACATCCAATCCACCCCGAGCGATAACCTAGGATCAACCCATTATTTTAAATTGAATTCACTTAAATCTATTCGATATATTTCAAACCCATCCAAAATCAATCCAAGTTTCCCACTTCATATCCAAAAATAGTCCATAGAATGTACGTGTCTATAGGTTTCTTTTTAGGTCTCTTTGGATTCGATAACCCAAGCTAAACTACAAGGACCGTCTTACCTTCTTCTCTTGGGTAAATTTGAGCAAGAATCAAATTTTGGCACCGTTACCGGGGACCTAAGTAAGTTATCTTAGGCACCATCATCTTTTTTTCATCCCTCTTCTCTTTTCTCACCCCCTCACTCCTATGGAATTCAATTTTGAACAAGTCCAAACATTGGAAACCTATCCCTACTTTGATCACCCAACCCCATGTGTGATGTACAATGACCATCCTAATTTCTACTTGTGGGGTCATCAACAACCTAATGAACTGAAATGTTTTTACTCCTATTATCCACAAAACATTCCGACATATAATGAGTTTCAATCCCCCACAAAGCCAATTTGAACACCCTCCTGTGCAATTCCAACAACTTAATTATCCACATAGAATAGACCATTTGGATCAACCCCTTATCCATCCTAATCCACATCCATTACTTGAAAAAATGTGTCAAAAAATGGAGATAATGAATTTTGAGGTTTCACCATTGAGGTTAGAACTACAAAGCATTAAAAATTGTGAGGAACCCATCCTGACACAAACTGTCCCTTCCATAACCTTATGTGAAGTGTCTAGTTTCCCACAAACCTCTCATAAATTTACTGAAGAGAAAACCTTTGGATTTGGGGAATATGAAGAGGATAAAGGAATTGTTTATGGGTGTTTAAATCAAGAAGAAAATGATTTTTTGTATTCACAAGAGGTAAATTTGACATCATGGATTGAGTCTCATGAATATAACTCCATTGATGATTTTTCAAAAACACAAATCACTGAACCATTAAGAGAAATCACAAACTTTGAGTCCATACCCATTCCTGAAACTGATCTTTCCAATTTGGTGGTTTAATCTTCTATTCAAAAGGAACCAATTATGTTGAGAAATTTTGAAAATGAAACTGATTTCAATTCAAAGTCCCAACCTATGTTTGAAAGTTTTAGACTACCTAAACTTGAACAAAAGGACTTTCCATCCACCCTAAAGTTTCCATTCATTGGGGATAGCCAAAAACTTCCATTTTTCACCATTTCTTATCTTGAAACCACTAAAGAGGTTCTTATTCATAATGTCTTAGAAAATACTACAAAAGAAATTGAATCCATCATTTATGATATTCCTTGGATTTACCTGCTCATTTTAGAACAGAGGTTTATGCATGAAACAAATTATAAACATAGAATCAATCTCAACCTAGTAGAAGTGGTGAAACATGTGGTCCTTAAAATGTTGAAAGTTGGTATGGGATAAGTTGGGGGGTTCAAGTCGAGCTAACGACCTTAAAAAAAGCGTTGCACGGGAGGCAACCCGTGGTTTTCATCTTTGCAAATCATCTTTTTTTAAAATAGGATTAATGAATCATTCTAATAAATAAAAAAAATAGACTATTGACCTGTTCTTCTATTATGAGTATGGATTGGTATGAAAGGGGAGCACCATATTCATCTCTGTCACGTGGTGTGATCCTTGAGTAATACCATACCCAGAAATTTAAAAAGAAGACAATGTATCATCAGTTTATTTTATTTTATATATATACTTATATTGTACTTATATATATATATATACTGTTTTGTTTTGTTTGTTTGTTTTCCTTTTTCCACTAAGGGAACTCTACAAGCGACATGGATATCAAAGGACTAAATTGGAGTAGTAAGAACTTCAACTTCAACCACTAGGTGATTTCATTCCATGATCCTCAGTTTCAATTTCCTTTTTGAACTTCCATTATCTGCCTCTACTCCTAAATTTTCATTTCTTCAAACACTGGGGACAGTTTTGTTTTAAGTTGGGGGGGAGATAAAATAAAAAAAATGCTTTTGTGTAAAAAAAATGAATGATTTGAAAAAAAAAGTGTAAATGGAAGGAAAAATTCCTTTAACTTTGAACATGGTAATAAACATTGTACACTTTGAAACTGAATATCAAATAATTTAGCATGCCCTGATTCTGATTTTAATCCTTGTATAATTTCATGGGCATAGATTTCAGAAAGTGTGGCTGTCCAATGTGATATTTCATTGTTTATATTTTCATCCAAATAAAAAAAGATCACAATGCGCGTCCTTTGGATATTGGGGTATTAGTTTGAGTTCATGGGGTCCCCTAAATAAATATCATAGGTTTGGTGATCATTTTAGTTTAATATGAGTATTCAAAAAAAAATATTAAAAAAAATTGTGCGTAGAGCAATGAAATGACCTAATGTGTGGCTTTCGGCACTTGGGGATCGTGACTCCATAGTTGTCTGGCCCAGAGTTAGTAATTTTATCTCTATTTTTGGTAATTTGAATTTGTTTTTGACTGAGTTAACTTGAGATGATTCCCAAGTATGTGGACTTCACTTGGTTCCCTAAGGTCTTTGAGCCTGGGAGTCATCAGCAAAGTCTCGCTACAGGGGTTGACTCTTTTGAGTGCAACTTCAATTACCATGGAAAAATTGCAAAAAAAAAACAAAAAAAAATGAATACTCATCTTAATATTGAAATATGATTCCACCTAGCGCTTCCGTAATTTCCCCCTTGAATAAAGATGAACCCCCATGTCTATTGTGATGCACAACACATCCTCATACTTAATTGATATTGGATGAAATATGGAAATGAATTTGAACAAAGGAATGGGCTTGGGATTGGGATCTGTTTATGAAACTATCTTGTATTAAAATATTTTGATGGGTTTCGTGATTGTTTGGTATAAGGTTTTTTTGGTGATCATTGTGTATTAAAATGTTTTTGGAAAAGGGAATTCGAATTTCATATTGTTGAGATATATTTTGCTCGGGACTAGCAAAACTCAAGTTGGGGGTGTGATTAGCCACTAAATGAGGATAATATTCATTGTTAATATATATAATATTCATGTTCTTTATTATTCATAAACACCATTTTAGTTCATTGTACACTTTGAACATCATTTCACATTATGATTGTAATACCTTCTCAAAATGCACTATTATGTGGTACATTTTTTAACATCATTTGAAGTACCCAATTATTCATCTTATTATACATATTTTAATTTTATATTTTTGGAAATTGATCTACACTCCAATATGAACATGTTTAATTCAGGGATCAATGGAGAATTCATGGAAGAAGATGGGGATATTTTGTGATGAAAGGAAGCAATTCTAGAGAAGGCAGATTGGACACCAGCCCACTGATGAGACTGTGGGGCCCAACATACAAGCCCAATTAATCCCAAATTTCGTGGGATGCTATAAGACATGTATAGGAACAAATCACTATTCAAGAGAGAATGCTAATTCGGCCTTCATGGTGGTCATTTAGGCGGCCCAATTTAGAGATACAATTCTGGGCCAGATTCTGCAACCCAGAAAAATAGCCCACTAATTTGATCATATCTCGGAATCCACATCTCCAAATGGGCCCAAATTTTACAGTTGGTTAGAAGACGTCCGGAGATAAAGTTTCTTACACTATGGACCACTCTGATTCTGCAATATAAAAGGTCATACAAACGCGTCTGTTCGGTGGATGAAAGCTGGATGCCACCTCGGGTCAAATGTGGAAAAGTCCAAATTCCACAAGCTTTCCACCACCTATGACCTACCAAAATTAATTTAGATGCTTTTTACTATTGGAGGCTCTAACAAAGGGATCAAAAATTCATATTTAAGGTAGTGGTGTTGGAGTATTTAAAAATCTTTGGATGCTTTGTTCAATTGTAATGTTATGCTGCAATTTTGTTGTCTCAAATTTGTCTTTCACATGTAAGTTGTTCAATTCACTTTAGTTTATTAATAAAAGTTCTTATTCTACTATTATTCTGTTGTTATTAATATCACTTTGATACCGTTGGTTCAAGGTGTGAACTTTTTCATACCAAACCTTGTGAGATTATCACACAACGGTGGAGTGATTGTTATTTTATTGCGTTTTTTTACTTCTCCATTTCCTCCCTCATGAGTCTACTTTCTGCTTCCATTGAAACCATAGAATCAATGTAGGGCTAACCCACTTATGGGTTGATCCAAGGGAGTAGCAAGGGGCTGGATTGGATGTTATTTATCACCTCATTAATGTATAATCACTTCTTTAATTGAGATTTTTATTTGATGATTTTTAAACTCCATCGTCCTTGTTGAATTTAAGGCCACACACTTCAAGTGCTAATACGAACCTTTACCTTGAAGTGATCAAAACTTTGATCCTTCAAGTGTATAGGTGATTAGTATTAAAGGGTGTTTGAATTAAACCAATAAGTGATGATGTTGTTTTATCTCCTTAAATAAATCCTTCTCAAATATAAGAAATTGAAATCATTAAAAAGGAAATACGTCCAATCCACCCCGAGCGATAACCTAGGATCAACCCATTCTTTTAAATTTAATTCACTTAAATCTATTATATATCTTTCAAACCCATCCAAAATCAATCCAATTTGGCCACTTCATAGCCAAAAACAGTCCATAGAATGTACGTGTCTATAGGTTTCTTTTTAGGTCTCTGTGTATTCGATAACCCAAGCTAAACTACAAGGACCGTCTTACCTTCTTCTCTTGGGTAAATTTGAGCGAGAATCAAATTTTGGCGCCGTTTTCGGGGACCTAAGTAAGTTATATTAGGCACCATCATTATTTTTTCATCCCTCTTCTCTTTTCTCACCCCCTCACTCCTATGGAATTTAATTTTGAACAATTCCAAACATTAGAAACCTATCCCTACTTTGATCACCCAACCCCATGTGTGATGTACAATGACCATCCTAATTTCTACTTGTGGGATCATCAAAAACCTAATTAACCACAATGTTTTTACTCCTATGATCCACAAAACATTCCGACATATAATGAGTTTCAATCCCCAAAAATCCAATTTGAACACCCTCCTGTGCAATTCCAAAAACTTAATTATCCACCTAGAATAGACCATTTGGATCAACCCCTTATCCATCCTAATCCACATCCATTACTTGAAAAACTGTGTCAAAAAATGGAGATAATGAATTTTGAGGTTTCACCATTGAGGTTAGAACTACAAAGCATTAAAAATTGTGAGGAACCCATCCCGACACAAACTGTCCCTTCCATAACCTTATGTGAAGTGTCTAGTTTCCCACAAACCTCTCATAAATTTACTGAAGAGAAAACCTTTGGATTTGGGGAAGACGAAGAGGATAAAGGAATTTTTGATGGGTGTTTAAATCAAGAGGAAACTGATTTTTTGTATTCACAAGAGGGAAATTTGACATCATGGATTGAGTCTCGTGAATATAACTCCATTGATGATTTTTCAAAAACACAAATCACTGAACCATTAAGAGAAATCACAAACTTTGAGTCCATACCCATTCCTGAAACTGATCTTTCCAATTTGGTGGTTGAATCTTCTATTCAAAAGGAACCAATTATGTTGAGAAATTTTGAAAATGAAACTGATTTCAATTCAAAGTCCCAACCTATGTTTGAAAGTTTTAGCCTACCTAAACTTCAACAAAAGGACTTTATATACACCCTAAAGTTTCCGTTCATTGGGGATAGCCAAAAACTTCCATTTGTCACAATTTCTTATCTTGAAACCACTAAATAGGTGATTACTCATAATGTCTTAGAAAATACTAAAAAAGAAATTGAATCCATCATTTATGATATTCCTTGGATTTACCTGCTCATTTTAGAACAGAGGTTTGTGCATGAAACAAATTATAAACATAGAATCAATCTCAACCTAGTAGAAGTGGTGAAACATGTGGTCCTTAAAATGTTGAAAGTTGGTATTGGATAAGTTGGTGGGTTCAAGTCGAGCTAACGACCTTAAACAAAGCGTTGCACGGGAGGCAACCCGTGGTTTTCATCTTTGCAAATCATCTTTTTTTTAAATAGGATTAATGAATCTTTTTGATAAATAAAAAAAATAGACTATTGACCTGTTCTTCTATTATGAGTATGGATTGGTATGAAAGGGGAGCACCATATTCATCTGTGTCACGTGGTGTGATCCTTGAGTAATACCATACCCAGAAATTTAAAAAGAAGACAATGTATCATCAGTTTATTTTATTTTATATATATACTTATATTGTACTTATATATATATATACTATTTTGTTTTGTTTTTTTGTTTTCCTTTTTCCACTAATGGAACTCTGCAAGCGACATGTATATCAAAGGACTAAATTGGAGCAGCAAGAACTTCAACTTCAACCACCAGGTGATTTCATTCCATGATCCTCAGTTTCAATTTCCTTTTTGAACTTCCATTATCTGCCTCTACTCCTTCTAAATTTTCATTTCTTCAAACACTGGGGATAGTGTTGTTTTAAGTTGGGGGGGAGATAAAATAAAAAAATGATTTTGTGTAAAAAAAATGAATGATTTGAAAAAAAAAGTGTAAATGGAAGGAAAAATTCCTTTAACTTTGAACATGGTAATACACATTGTACACTTTGAAACTGAATATCAAATAATTTAGCATGCCCTGATTCTAATTGTAATCCTTGTATAATTTCATGGGCATAGATTTCAGAAAGTGTGGCTGTCCAATGTGATATTTCATTGTTTATATTTTCATCCAAATAAAAAAATATCACAATGCACATCCTTTAGATAGTGGGGTATTAGTTTGAGTTCATGGGGTCCCCTAAATAAATAGCATAGGTTTGGTGATCATTTTAGTTTAATATGAGTATTCAAAAAATATATATATTAAAAAAAAATTGTGTGTAGAGCAATGAAATGACCTAATGTGTGGCTTTCGGCACTTGGGGATCGTGACTCCATAGTTGTCTGGCCCAGAGTTAGTAATTTTATCTCTATTTTTGGTAATTTGAATTTGTTTTTGACTGAGTTAACTCGAGATGATGCCCAAGTATGTGGGCTTCACTTGGTTCCCTAAGGTCTTTGAGCCTGGGAGTCATCGGCAAAGTCTCGCTATAGGGGTTGACTCTTTTGAGTGCAACTTCAATTACCATGGAAAAATTGCAAAAAAAAACAACAAAAAAATGAATACTCATCTTAATATTGAAATGTGATTCCACCTAGCGCTTTCGTAATTTCCCCCTTTAATAAATATGAACCCCCATGTCTATTGTGATGCACAACACATCCTCATACTTAATTGATATTGGATGAAATATGGAAATGAATTTGAACAAAGGAATGGGCTTGGGATTGGGATCTTCTTATGAAACTATATTGTATTAAAATATTTTTATGGGTTTTGTGATTGTTTGGTATAAGGTTTTTTTGGTGATCATTGTGTATTAAAATGTTTTTGGAAAAGGGAATTCGAATTTCATATTGTTGAGATATATTTTGCTCGGGACTAGCAAAACTCAAGTTGGGGGGTGTGATTAGACACTAAATGAGGATAATATTCATTGTTAATATATATAATATTCATGTTCTTTATTATTCATAAACACCATTTTAGTTCATTTTACACTTTGAACATCATTTCACATTATGATTGTAATACCTTCTTAAAATGCACTATTATGTGGTACATTTTTTAACATCATTTGAAGTACCCAATTATTCATCTGATTATACATATTTTAATTTGATATTTTTGGAAATTGATCTACACTCCAATATGAACATGTTTCATTCAGGGATCAATGGAGAATTCATGGAAGAAGATGGGGATATTTTGTAATGAAAGGAAGCAATTCTAGAGAAGGCAGATTGGACACCAGCCCACTGATGAGACTGTGGGGCCCAACATACAAGCCCAATTAATCCCAAATTTCGTGGGATGCTATAAGACATGTATAGGAACAAATCACCATTCAAGAGAGAATGCTAATTCGGCCTCCATGGTGGTCATTTAGGCCGCCCAATTTACAGATACAATTCTGGGCCAGATTCTGCGGCCCAGAAAAATAGCCCACTGATTTGATCATATCTCGGAATCCACATCTCCAAATGGGCCCAAATTTTACAGGTGGTTATAAGACATCCGGATATAAAGTTTCTTCTAATATGGACCACTCTGATTCTTCCATCTAGAATGTCATACAAACGCGTCTGTTCGGTGGATGAAAGCTGGCTGCCACCTCGGGTCAAATGTGGAAAAGTCCAAATTCCACAAGCTTTCCACCACCTATGGCCTACCAAAATTAATTTAGATGCTTTGTACTATTGGAGGCTCTACCCAAGGGATCAAAAATTCCTATTTAAGGCAGTGGTTTTGGAGTATTTAAAAATCTTTGGATGCTTTGTTCAATTGTAATGTTATGCTGCAATTTTATTGTCTCAAATTTGTCTTTCACATGTAAGTTGTTCAATTCACTTTAGTTTATTAATAAAAGTTCTTCTTATACTATTATTCTGTTATTATTCATATCACTTGGATAACTTTGGTTCAAGGTGTGAACTTTTTCATACCAAACCTTGTGAGATTATCACACAACGGTGGAGTGATTTTTATTTTATTGCGTTTTTTTTACTTCTCCATTTCCCCCCTCATAAGTCTACTTTCTACTTCCATTGAAACCTTAGAATCAATGTAGGGCTAACCCACTTATGGTTTGATCCAAGGGAGTATCAAGGGGATGGATTGGATGTTATTTATCACCTCATTAATTTATAATCACTTCTTTAATTGAGATTTTTATTTGATGATTTTTAAACTCCATCGTCCTTGTTGAATTTAAGGCCACACACTTCAAGTGCTAATACGAACCTTTACCTTGAAGTGATCAAATCTTTGATCCTTCAAGTGTATAGGTGATTAGTATTAAAGGGTGTAGGAATTAAACCAATAAGTGATGATGTTGTTTTATCTCCTTAAATAAACCCATCTCAAATATAAGAAATTGAAATCATTAAAAAGGAAATACGTCCAATCCACCCCGAGCAATAACCTAGGATCAACCCATTCTTTTAAATTTAATTCACTTAAATCTATTCGATATCTTTCAAACCCATCCAAAATAAATCCAAGTTGGCCACTTCATATCCAAAAACAGTCCATAGAATGTACGTGTCTATAGGTTTCTTTTTAGGTCTCTATGGATTCGATAACCCAAGCTAAACTACAAGGACCGTCTTACCTTCTTCTCTTGAGTAAATTTGAGCGAGAATCAAATTTTGGCGCCGTTGTCGGGGACCTAAGTAATTTATCTTAGGCACCATCATCTTTTTCTCATCCCTCTTCTCTTTTCTCACCCCCTCACTCCTATGGAATTTAATTTTGAACAATTCCAAACATTGGAAACCTATCCCTACTTTGATCACCCAACCCCATGTGTGATGTACAATGACCATCCTAATTTCTAATTGTGGGATCATAAACAACCTAATGAACCACAATGTTTTTACTCCTATGATCCACAAAACATTCCGACATATAATGAGTTTCAATCCCCACAAATCCAATTTGAACACCCTCCTGTGCAATTCCAACAACTTAATTATCCACCTAGAATAGACCATTTGGATCAACCCCTTATCCATCCTAATCCACATCCATTACTTGAAAAACTGTGTCAACAAATGGAGATAATGAATTTTTAGGTTTCATCATTGAGGTTAGAACTACAAAGCATTAAAAATTGTGAGAAATCCATCCCGACACAAACTGTCCCTTCCATAACCTTATGTGAAGTGTCTAGTTTCCCAAAAACCTCTCATGAATTTACTGAAGAGAAAACCTTTGGATTTGGGGAAAATGAAGAGGATAAAGGAATTTTTGATGGGTGTTTAAATCAAGAGGAAACTGATTTTTTGTATTCAAAAAAGGGAAATTTGACATCATGGATTGAGTCTCATGAATATAACTCCATTGATGATTTTTCAAAAACACAAATCACTGAACCATTAAGAGAAATCACAAACTTTGAGTCCATACCCATTCCTGAAACTGATCTTTCCAATTTGGTGGTTGAATATTATATTCAAAAGGAACCAATTATGTTGAGAAATTTTGAAAATGAAACTGATTTCAATTCAAAGTCCCAACCTATGTTCGAAAGTTTTAGCCTACCTAAACTTGAACAAAAGGAATTTCCATCCACCCTAAAGTTTCCATTCATTGGGGATAGCCAAAAACTTCCATTTGTCACCATTTCTTATCTTCAAACCACTAAAGAGGTGATTATTCATAATGTCTTAGAAAATACTACAAAAGAAATTGAATCCATCATTTATGATATTCCTTGGATTTACCTGCTCATTTTAGAACAGAGGTTTGTTCATGAAACAAATTCTAAACATAGAATCAATCTCAACCTAGTAGAAGTGGTGAAACATGTGGTCCTTAAAATGTTGAAAGTTGGTATTGGATAAGTTGGGGGGTTCAAGTCGAGCTAACGACCTTAAACAAAGCGTTGCACGGGAGGAAACCCGTGGTTTTCATCTTTGCAAATCATCTTTTTTTTAAATAGGATTAATGAATCATTTTGATAAATAAAAAAATAGACTATTGACCTATTCTTCTATTATGAGTATGGATTGGTATGAAAGGTGAGCACCATATTCATCTGTGTCACGTGGTGTGATCCTTGAGTAATACCATACCCAGAAATTTAAAAAGAAGACAATGTATCATTAGTTTATTTTATTTTATATATATACTTATATTGTACTTATATATATATATACTATTTTGTTTTGTTTGTTTGTTTTCCTTTTTCCACTAAGGGAACTCTGCAAGCGACATGGATATCAAAGGACTAAATTGGAGCAGCAAGAACTTCAACTTCAACCACCAGGTGATTTCATTCCATGATCCTCAGTTTCAATTTCCTTTTTGAACTTCCATTATCTGCCTTTACTCCTTCTAAATTTTCATTTCTTCAAACACTGGGGACAGTGTTGTTTTAAGTTGGGGGGGGGAGATAAAATAAAAAAATGATTTTGTGTAAAAAAAATGAATGATTTGAAGAAAAAAAAGTGTAAATGGAAGGAAAAATTCCTTTAACTTTGAACATGGTAATACACATTGTACACTTTGAAACTGAATATCAAATAATTTAGCATGCCCTGATTCTGATTTTAATCCTTGTATAATTTCATGGGAATAGATTTCGGAAAGTGTGGCTGTCCAATGTGATATTTCATTGTTTATATTTTCATCCAAATAAAAAAATATCACAATGCACGTCCTTTGGATAGTGGGTTATTAGTTTGAGTTCATGGGGTCCCCTAAATAAATAGCATAGGTTTGGTGATCATTTTAGTTTAATACGAGTATTCAAAAAAAAAATATTAAAAAAAATTGTGCGTAGAGCAATGAAATGACCTAATGTGTGGCTTTCGGCACTTGGGGATCGTGACTCCATAGTTTTCTAGCCCAGAGTTAGTAATTTTATCTCTATTTTTGGTAATTTGAATTTGTTTTTGACTGAGTTAACTCGAGATGATGCCCAAGTATGTGGGATTCACTTGGTTCCCTAAGGTCTTTGAGCCTGGGATTCATTGGCAAAGTCTTGCTATAGGGGTTGACTCTTTTGAGTGCAACTTCAATTACCATGGAAAAATTGAAAAAAAAAACAACAAAAAAAATGAATACTCATCTTAATATTGAAATGTGATTCCACCTAGCGCTTCCGTAATTTCCCCCTTGAATAAAGATGAACCCCCATGTCTATTGTGATGCACAACACATCCTCATACTTAATTGATATTGGATGAAATATGGAAATGAATTTGAACAAAGGAATGGGCTTGGGATTAGGATCTTCTTATGAAACTATGTTGTATTAAAATATTTTTATGGGTTTTATGATTGTTTGGTATAAGGTTTTTTTGGTGATCATTGTGTATTAAAATGTTTTTGGAAAAGGGAATTCGAATTTCATATTGTTGAGATATATTTTGCTCGGGACTAGCAAAACTCAAGTTGGGGGGGTGTTATTATCCACTAAATGAGGATAATATTAATTGTTAATATATATAATATTCATGTTCTTTATTATTCATAAACACCATTTTAGTTCATTTTACACTTTGAACATCATTTCACATTATGATTGTAATACCTTCTCAAAATGCACTATTATGTGGTACATTTTTGAACATCATTTGAAGTACCAAATTATTCATCTGATTATACATATTTTAATTTGATATTTTTGTAAATTGATCTACACTCTAATATGAACATGTTTCATTTAGGGATTAATGGAGAATTCATGGAAGAAGATGGGGATATTTTGTGATGAAAGGAAGCAATTCTAGAGAAGGCAGATTGGACACCAGCCCACTGATGAGACTGTGGGGCCCAACATACAGGCCCAATTAATCCCAAATTTAGTGGGATGCTAGAAAACATGTATATAAACAAATCACTATTAAATAGATAATTCTAATTCGGACTCCATGGTGGTCCTTTAGGCAGCCCAAGTTAGAGATACAATTCTGGGCCAGATTCTGTGGCCCAGACAAACAGACCACTAATTTGATCATATCTAGGAATCCACAACTCCAAATGGGCCCAAATTTTACAGGTGGTTAGAATACATCAGGAGATCCATTTTCTTCTGCTATGGACCACTCTTATTCTGCCATCTACTAGGTCATCCAAATGCGTCTGTGCGGTGGATGAAAGCTGGCTGCCACCTCGGGTCAAATGTGGAAAAGTCCAAATTCCACAAGCTTTCCACCACCTATGGCCTTCCAAAATTAATTGAGATGCTTTTTACTGTTTGAGGCTCGACCCAAGGGCTCAAAAATTCCTATTTAAGTCAGTGGTGTTGGAGGATTTAAAAATCTTTGGATGCTTTGTTCAATTGTAATGTTATGCTGCAATTTTGTTGTCTCAAATTTGTCTTTCACATGTAAGTTGTTCAATTCACTTTAGTTTCTTAATAAAAGTTCGTATTCTGCTCTTATTATGTTGTTCTTCATATCACTTTGATACCGTTGGTTCAAGGTGTGAACTTGTTCATACCAAACCTTGTGAGATTTTCACACAACGGTGGAGTGATTGTTATTTTATTGCGTTTTTTTTACTTCTCTATTTCCTCCCTCATGAGTCTACTTTATGCTTCCATTGAAACCATAGAATCAATGTAGGGCTAACCCACTTATGGGTTGATCTGAGGGAGTAGTAAGGGTCTGTATTGGATGTTATTTATCACCTCATTAATGTATAATCACTTCTTTAATTGATATTTTTATTTGATGATTTTTAAACTCCATCGTCCTTGTTGAATTTAAGGCCACACACTTCAAGTGCTAATACGAACCTTTACCTTGAAGTGCTCAAAACTTTGATCCTTCAAGTGTATAGGTGATTAGTATTAAAGGTTTTAGGAATTAAACCAGTAAGTGATGATGTTGTTTTATCTCCTTAAATAAACTCATCTCAAATATAAGAAATTGAAATCATTAAAAAGGAAATACGTCCAATCCACCCCAAGCGATAACCTAGGATCAACCCATTCTTTTAAATTGAATTCACTTAAATCTATTAGATATATTTCAAACCCATCCAAAATCAATCCAAGTTGGCCACTTCATAGCCGAAAACAGTCCATAGAATGTACGTGTCTATAGGTTTCTTTTTAGGTCTCTGTGGATTCGATAACCCAAGCTAAACTACAAGGACCGTCTTACCTTCTTCTCTTGGGTAAATTTGAGCGAGAATCACCAACCACTCAAAAAAAGGTTGGAAAAAAAATAAAAACAATAAATATCTAATGCATCTTCTCTCTATCCATGGGTTAGACCTGCAAAGTGAAATTTTCCCTCAATAAATATATGTGGCTTGATTCAAGCCCTTATGGGATTCGTAGTAATACTCAGATTATTAATCGTGGGTCCATACACAACATCATTTCCCCTTTTCATATCCAACCATTTTCATCCTTACCGCATGATGTTAAACTGCACGGGATTCCAAAGCTATGTATAGCTTGATTCTCATCCTTATAGGATACTTAGGGATGCCTAGACACGTTGAATAAATCCCAGCCACAGATTCATTAATATTTTTATATTATCGTAAACTAGTTTTGTGACTGGCTAGTTTTCAATGAATTACCCTCAAAATCTGACCCTCCTTTTCCTATCGAATCCCATTCTAAAGGGGGAATTTGTTGGTATAGAAATACATGCCTCGGGACAATTCAATGAATATTGCAGTTGTTTGAGGAGAGATTCCATCTCAAAACATCCCAAATATCATCGAAGGAGTCTACCTCACAAAGATACTTCCCACATCCCCCTTACCTTGCGAAGGAAAAATAATAATTGATGGTCAGCTTCATGAGTCCAACGATCCCTATGACTTCTTAACAAAAAGTTGATAGTCATCTCCACGAGTTCGATGGGCCCCGTGACTACTGCAAAGGAAGTTGATGGTAGGATCTATGAGTCTGAAGATCCTCGTACCTCTTCGTAAAGATCAATTTTTCTCTCTAGTGTGCCTCTGAGAATTGCAAGACCCCTTTTCCTATAAATATCCAGATCAACCCCTCCCCCCCCATAATCACTTTTAATCTGACCTTTTACCTTTCGAGCTCTATTTTCATAAAGCTCTTGAGCACCAAGAACTCGAGAGAAAAAATGGATTTCCCAAGGTATGAGAGCATTGTAAAACCCCCTTTACCTTATTCCAATTTAACCCTGCCTATGGTAGGGATGACCTTCATGAAGGCCTACACCCTTCGTGAAGGAGGAAGGCCCTCCAAGGTTCTTGAGTCTTTGTGAATCATTATTCCTTTGAGAAGCACTCCTTTTAAAATTCATGTCTCTATGCCAAGTTAGGGTCATCCTGCTACATGGGGATCCTATCTTTGCAGAGCCCCTAACCTCCACGAAAAACATGAGCTTCTCGAACCACTTCTCAACAAGGCACCCTATTTCATGAGACCCTCTTCCATGCAATCCTCTTGGCTTGTACGTAGTGATCTCTTGATCCCTTATGTGGTGTTCCTTGTTGCATTTCTTTACCTAATTCTTTTCCATATGGGTACGCTAATAGTTATTGATTATTTGCATAGCTATACTAACATGGAACCATTGACTGACCACTCCTCCACCCCATTGTATTCTAGAATTGTTGATACCTTTCCTTCCCCAATTGTGGATGGGCATCAGTTATGTAAGTCTAAGGGGTAAGGAGAAAGTTCTCTTCGTCTGAGCAACAGGACGTTAAACTTCCAAGCACCACCATCATCAACAAATGACATTAAACTATGGATTTACCTCATGCAATGCACATGGGGTGCCCCACCTTGGGAATTTTTCATTCCCACTCATCTCTACGGGAGTTATATCTTCCTAACATGGAATGAGATCCTCATCGCATGGAGTGTCATCTTCCTGTGGGGAAGGGAAACCATCCTGGTGTAATCCCCTAGACTTTCTTACATGAGCTAGAACCCTTGCTCCTTTTATTCTTCCTATGGACACAAATACTAGAGGGGTGATGGGAATAGGTGACTCTCAATACCCCATCCCTCTTACTTTGGGTTTTTTCACCATGGACCACTAACCATGCATAATCCCCGCTCCATCCCTCTTTGAAGCATCTTTCATGATGTGACCATCTGGTCTACTACTTCCTCTTATTTCTAAAACCAAGCATGAATCATGTGGGATTAGAGGTTAGTAGTGACCATGACACTCTCTTTTCGAGCATCCATCATGGATTAAGCCCCATATTCCATATTCATGGGTTTCTAACCATGTGTAAGCCTCAAACTTCCGAACTATGTGAGTTTTGATCTCTATCTTCTACATAGGGTATGTAGAAAGCATCCATGACGTTCAATACCAACCACCGGTAAACCCTGGTTCCCTCCTCCTATGGGTGAACCTTCTATATCTCAGTATCCACCACCATCTATTCCCATATTTATCTTTCCCTCGAGCCACTATACCTCAAGAGGATCATTCACCACCCGGAGGTCACATCTCATTTGGGTCCACCTTGGTGGCTAACCATGCATAAGCCCCAATACCCCATTCATACCTATGTTGAATTTGATTCCCAACCAAATGAGATATATAGGAAAACTCCCTAAGGTTCAATCCCAACACCATCATCCTCACATCAGTTCCATCTCATCCATTCCATCCACTTAATTCAACCCTCTGCCATCCATCATGATTCTTACCCGGGTTGCCACGTCCTGGTGGAATCACTCTATTCATTTTGGTAGCTCACATGCGTAATCCCTATCCATATTCCCCATCACCATACCCTTATCACGGTGAGGTCACATCATCTGCATGGGTCATCTCAGTGCATAAGCCCCATTCATCCCATTGTTTCTCCTTGTGGTACCTAGAAAGGTAACCATGCATAAGTCTCACACAATCTATATCCATCCAACAAAGATTTTCCATCATTTGATAGGTAGCTATCCATGTGTAAGCCCCAAATCATCACTTCGAACCATGTGGGTTTTGATCCTTGTCTTCTAAACAGGGTATATAGGAAGCCTCCCTGAGGTTCAATCCCAGCCAATGGTAAATCTTGGTATCCCCCTCATTAAGAATCACCTTCCCTAATCCTCCCTTATTGGTGTCTAGATCAACCTTCATCGTGTGGTATTTTCCCTTCATAGGATATGTCACTCATAGGGTCTGCTCTTACCCAGCGTTCTGATCCATCCATCTGGTAAAATCTCCAGCTGCTCCCTCCTAGGGATGTGCCTATCCGGTCCACCTTCATAAGTGTTCTAATCAGTCTGATTCATCTCTGATATACATTAAGCTCACGGAATACCCTGTGTTAAACATGGTATGTTAAGGAAAACCTTAGATACATGCCTCTAGAATAAGATACCCCATGATCGATGTGGGAAGCCTTGGGTTTATGCGCCCTTGAAAAGCCCTCTGATAAGGAAAAATATAGGTGTTCCAATGTTTTAGCATTCAAACATGCTCAGTGATGTCCATCATGAATACTCTCCTGACTGAAGGTTTCCACCCTAACTAGACCCTTTGGAATTTCCTAACATAAGTAGCATAATTAACTATCATCCATAGAGAGATGGCATTAGGAATGAGTTTAATGAAAAACATCTTAATCTATAAGGGAGACCCAGACTAGGTGATGAATTCTGAGGAGGAATCCAAAAAAAGAGGGATCGACATCCCATAATCCCATTTTAATCAAGTAGAATACATCTTTGAAGAAGTGATTAATTTCACCCACCTTTGGAAAGTAGGAATGCGGGGTACAATTCACCGTCAACAAACATCAACAATTCTCCAAGCGGCGTGCCCTGACAGAAATCATCAGAAATAGATACTATATCATACTTGGTTTATCCTATAACTCTTTGGTTAAATCTAGGTTACTTTATATTGTGTTCTCTAATACTTATTAAGATAATCCCTTAAATTAATTTGGAAATTAATCCTTTATGATGGTTCTTAAAGTGAATTTTATTGACCAAAACATATCCCTTGGGAGTTTCAAACCAAGTTTATAGTTAGTCCTCTTTGCTGTAAACCAAGTGAATGTTGAGTTAATACCCAATACATCCTTTTAGGAGTTATTACCCCTTGGCACATTTATTCCATATACAGCATCCAATTGTAGTATCCAGACAGGGTAGTTGTTTCTAGGAAAACTACACAATCTCTACTTTACCAAAACATCAGGATGTTTTCATAGACTTATACTTATTACTAGTGTTTTCTCTAAAGATATTTTATCCTAATCCAAAAAATATTACCACAACATAACTAAAGGGTTATATATACCTTTAAAATTATAATCAACCTTTGATGACATTTTTAACTCACAATTTATCCTCATTTGATATCATCCTAATCTCTTAAGTTATATAAACCCTCCTTTGATGCCATCTATGATAGCCCAAACCTAACTATCTAGTAATTACATGACTAAAAGAAAATATTTTATTATAATACATTCCCAATACATTTTAAGTTTATAGTTTTAGATAATTCATATAAAACATTAACTAAAAATATAGCTTCTTTGTATCAATTTTAAATTTTCCCCATTATATTCAAAACTACTTAATCTGTAATTAGTGTTCAATGTCTCCCACAAATTCTTCATATAATTTACTCTTCTCAACATTTAATACTTTTTCTTGTCATTATAACCCGAGGAAATGGAAATATAAGAATGTGGTGAGATCAAATTCTCAATAAGGTTAAACATAAATGAGAATAATCAATGATAATAAGTGATAATATGATGATAATATTGGTATAATTGAGATATATAAGAAAATCATAACCAAAAAAATATTAGGTCATAAATCATGGAATAAATCTTGACAAAAAATAATACATGAATCAAAATAGTGAGTTAATAAACATGAACCATGTGATAATAACATATTCATGAGAATAAATATAAATCAATGAAACATATTTCAAATTTATCATGTATATTAGTATAGGGAACATAACTTTTATGAGCCACATAATCAATAACCATGATTGTGAGAAACTAAAACTTACTTGAAATTACCTATCACGTGATATATAAACTCTTAACCAATGTATTGGAGGCAGATATAGGACCCCACCCACCATTATCCATATATATGAGTGTCATAAGAAAATAAATCATTAATCATATCATAATGAAACCATGGAAAGAAAATGGGTTCCATTCAACTTATCATAAATAACCCATATAAATAAAATGTGTTTTATTTCCTTTTCAAATGGATTCACATAAGTAAATAACTCATAATTCCATAAATAATCATAACATGATAAACCAATTTAAAATAAATGGGTGTCCAATGACATCATATAACTTTCTCAAAAAATACCATTCAATAAAGATAATAAAGTATATGGTATTTAAACCATATAGATAAAGGATGTATATTTAAGATAATAATTTTCCACCAACAAATCAATGTATTGCATCTTGGTGAACACCCTTCAATCAAAGGAATCAAGAATGGGGTATTCACAAAGGAATATAATTGGAAAAAAAATTATAGTTATACACTGAAAATGATTGGGAAATAAAAAGTTATTAATAGATAATTTCTCTAAAATATAATTAATTAACATAATCCAACTCTAGAAAAAAGGTGTATGGTCACATTTTAAGAACATCCTAAATTTAATATAAGATATTTCAAATTAAAGTGACTTCAGTAAAAAATAATTTTATGGAGTTTTGGAAAAATCACTTTGGAAATAAGAAATATCCTTGATCTTTTGAAAACATTTTAAAAGATATATTTTTTAAATCTATGAGAAAAATAATTTTATTTTAGAAACCATTAAAATTTAGAGAGACAGTTTCAAATAAAATGACAAATGTGGTGGAAAGATGTGTTCCCATGGAAAATGTTAAAAGATATCATTTTCAACATATTCATAAAATGATGAAGTTATGGGTCACTTTCAAAGTATATTTTCAAAAATTTAACAGGGATACTTTAGAAAACATTTACCATTTTAAAAACTAACTTTTATAAATTATTCCTTGAAAAATTATAATGATTATAAAATTAAATTTTAAGTGGAAAATAATTTGAAATACCTTTGTTTGAAACCCTGCACTAAAAAAGAGTATTAAATTTTCCTTTGGAAATTGATAAAATAATTATGAGAATAATAGAAAATAATCCATATTAAATTTCTCAAAAATAGAGGAGAACATTGATGGGAAGTAAACAATGAACATAGAAGAAAATATTGATTATTAAGAATGGGAATTATTCTAACCAACATTACACTTTTATCTTAGAAAACATTTTATTAAAGAAGTGGTTATTGATGATGAGGAGTTATTTACCTAGATAATAAAATAAAATAAAATATAAAATATGGGAATGGTGGTATCAATGAAATATTGAAAGGTATATTCAAATAGGTAATATCATAACCCAATGAATTGAAAACTAAGTTGATGAAACTCTTACGGAATTGGTAACGTAAGAATAAAAATAGATTGAGGGGAAGATCATAAAATGGACATTAAAAATCTCATAAAATGGAATATATTTTAATATATAGAATAAATTTGGTAGTTCATTCTCTATATAAAATAAATTATTGTGTATAATATCAATCATGTCTTATAGAGTTGAAAATGAGATAAAGATACCCTTACGATTTGAGTAACATTTAGATCAAAACCTATTTCAAGTTGGGAATATTTTGAATTGATTTCCATTTAAATAAATTAAATGATATGGATATTAAAACACCATGAATAAGGTAAAAGGAATTAATTAAGTACTAATCACACAATATTAAATGTATCAAGTGCATGTTAAGAAATAATTCTCAAGAAATTAAATTTGAGACAAAAAACCTCATACCTTGTTTCCATACTTAGTTGAATGCGCTCTAAGATACAATATAAAAAACATAAATATAATAATGACATATTTAAGAACCTTTTTAATTTATATAACCTTTTATAAAATTTATTTATAATTATTATCTCTATTTATATTAGTCAGTTATTACCTATTTTCAATGTTAGGTGTTGGTAATCAAAATCGTTTTGAACTAGTTTCATAATAGTAGTGTTGTTATTCATTATTATAAAAAATTTAATAAAAAAAAGTTCATTATAGTTATTTTAATTGATTAATTATAATTATTTATAAATTTTAAATTTTCTTTCATGAGTACTTTAGCCTTTATCCTAGAAGATGAAATCGATAATGAATATTTTTCAGTGATTTTTAACCTATGAATGGGTGTTTTCTTATTTAAAGAGTTTAATATTAATGTAAATTTTCCATAACCAAAATAATATTTATTTACATATTTATGTAATATTATAACTTTAATTAATTTTTCATAATCAACCATGATAATAATTCATAGTATTATTCAAATAGGTTGTCAAACCAATAAAAACAAGAGCATACCATGATTATTGATGATTATGAGGTGATTTAGTTGCAATATCATCACACCAGTAGAATGATGGTATCATAAATTATTTATTAGTGTCTTATATCAAAATTTAAAATTATATAGAAGAATAAGTAATGGATATGAAATAATAACATAATTTTTATTAATGAGTTTCCACTTAGTATGCTTTTTTTAAACAATTGAATTAATGATAATCATTTACTAATCATATCATTAATATTTTATCAAATTTTTCATAAAATAAACTTAATTTTATCATAAACCTAATATTTATCTATTAAACCCATTTTCATTACCATCCATGTAAGGGGATTATGAAGAAGAAAAATGGATATAAATCATCCCACAGAGTCAGTAGTGCACACGTACGCATGGATGATGATTTAAACTTTCATAGAAAAAGTGAAATGAATAATATGTTTTATCATTATATAATATAAAATATGTAATAAATATTATAATTTTTTATTAAATTAAGCATTAAGACTATCTTTGTAATGTGGTTAAGTAAAACAAGACATGATGTTTTGTGGAGGCGGTAGTCCACACACACACAAATATCGTTTTATCTTTTCTTAGGGAAAAAGGGAAGAGTGGTTAAAGATTATAACATATTTATAATAACATATTAGAATAAAAATTATACTGATGTTATAATTTTTAGATTGTGGAAATAAATTTTAAAATGAATAAATGCACATATGGGAAAAGAAAATAGGAATAGGCGGTTAGAAATCTATACCTCAGTACTTGGGTTATCTCCTTCGCAAAGGGGGATAAACCCTTAAAGTATGATATTTTGAGAATAAAATAATATCATTAATGTGTATTATAGTTCTTAAGATAGTTTTGGGTAAAATTTGGGCTGAAATAATTTGATTTTGTTGTGAGGGAAAGGGATGAGGGGAGAGTCTCTTTTATAAATGAAAATAAGTGTAAATTCTGTAAATACATAAAACTTTTCAATAAGGGAAAGAAAATCTCAAGAGAAATGGATCCAAAATTGAAAAATAATATAGATAATAAGAGATAAATTTAAAAAAAACCTAAAACACTCAATTAATATATTTTTTAACATGTTTGTCTATTTACCACTTAGGTTACTCATTTTTACTTTTTTGGTTTTCACCACGGTAACATGTTTTTTCCTAGGTGATTTTTCCTCTATGACTATTTTTCCCTTATTATATAATTTTACCTAATGATTCCAAATTTTAATTCAAATTTTATTAATTCAATTTTTATAAATTATAAATATTAATTTTTCAATATTGAATATATAATGAATTAAAAATAATTTTTTTTGAAAATATAACTTAAATTATAAAATGTAAAATATGGGTTTATAAATTAAAAAAAATTATAAATTAACTTATAAAATAAATATTTATTCTTATAAAATGGTTTTATAAATTTCCAATTCATTCTTATATATTAATAATGTCATAAAAGTCATGTTATTTGTAAAAATGGTATTTTTCACTATTCAACTAAAATCAATATCTTAAAAAAATACCAAAAATTAATCTTAATATAATATTATAATGTTAAATACAAAAAATATTTTATGTTTTAAAATTTAAATTAGAAAATTTATCAATTAAATTTTAAATGAAAAAACAATTTACAAAGAAAGATGACTTTTATTAAAAAATGACCTTTCCAGACATTAAGTGTATAAATATTATTTCATATAGAATTATATATAATTTAATATCAATATATTAGTTTATAAATAAAAATATTACCTATTATAATAAACTTTTAACTATTATAAATTTAATTTATGATGGTAAAATACAATACCCTTTTTTAAAATGGTTCCTCAAAACACATTCTTTCTTTTAAAATATTAATCAAAGAATGATATTAATATGTGACTTTTTAAATTTAATTTTATCCATTTATCTACTAATTATTATTTTATTCATGTAATTTTAAAATTTCATGGTTCATTTTAGTCAGGTGTTGAGTTATTTCAGTGTTGTGTGTGACATAAGCTATCGAAGATGGTATCAATTTAGAGGGTCCAAAAATTCAGGTCGTTACAATTATGGAGACATGTAGTTGTATGAAAGATTAATGGATAAGAGGTCCCATGTGGGTTATATGATTTCATAGTTATTGTATCAATCCCATAGCCTAGTAGAGGTTGGTCTGGGGTGTCACAATCGGCTTATTTCTAGAACAGGAAAAGTCTTTGTGGTTTGGGTCATGTAAAAATGATATCTGAGTGGTTTGAGACTTAATGATAGGTTTTGGAGTTATTATTCTTATGAGTAATAGTTTGGGATGCTTAGGGAAATGGTTTTGAGGGTTCATGGGTATAGTTAACATAATAAGGATCCCAATGATTGGTGTGGCCAGCTAATTTATCCTTTCATTAGGAATCTGATAACCTATTTGTTGACTTAGAAACTTGATGGCATCAGCCCAAATTTTTAAAAATATGGTACATTAATCATGTATCATGTCAAATTTGTTTCAATTGAAACTCTTTTTAAGAAATAAATTTTAGACATGATTTAATAATCATGGGTTCATCTTGTTAAATTTAGGATGCCACACCATAAAAAGAAAGTTAATATTTAATGGTAGGATTGTGATGAGTCTATGCCAGAAAATCATCCCCCATTCATCAACCATTTGAGTGATGGGGTTTCAATTCAAGCACCTTATAAGGATGTGTTTACCTTATCGATGGAGTGGTGGGATTATTTCCCACAAGTTCTGTAGAGACACAACCCACCTATAGTGTATATAGTATCCCCTTAAGAACAAGTATGAGACTATTACGCATGAGTTACATGTATATCATGAGTTTCATAGGTAGAGGACTCATAGGTTTTGAGTAATTCCATATCCTCAAGAAGTACAGGATTGTATAGAGTTTGTTTCACATGTTTTCAATCTAGTCCAAACACCCACTGAATAATTGGTGTCTCTTGATATAAGCCTTCTTAATAGTGCATCAAGCTGCTGGTAGTTGTTGATCATGAAAGCTCATGATGAGAATACTCTTCCCTAGTAAGAGTTTAGGTTTTTATTTAGAGGAGTAAAATAAAATTACGATGAATATGGTGTTTGTTGAAGAGATTATGTACCTCTGATAAGGTGTCATGGTAGTATCTCAATACACTATGAGATTCACGAACCTTAAAAGGTACTCCCAGGATATGATTCATGATATTTATCTTTAGGATTATAAATTCAAGTGTGGCCTTCAATAAAATATTTATATTGGGACCATACCATTATGAATTATTACATATGATAGAGTTTTAGGGTGTTCTTTGGTGATTGAAGTTTTTTGGTGGAGTCACAACCAGGTGATGGAGCTTGACTAGGATTTCCCTGAGTGGAGTTATCAATGGAATCTAGTTAGATACAGTTGATAGGATTGTTTCATCATTTTAAACCCTTGAATTTAAAAGGTATTTTAATTTAAGTTCTGTTATACCTTAATGGTTTTTTTTGACTTGTTAGAGGTATTCGGGGGTAGGAGAAGGATTGGAGGAGGATGAAGAGGAATTGAGATGAAATCTCAACTGCATAGGAGAATTACGGCATGGATGATTATGTTTCACCGTGCAGGGTAGTATTATGGTGTATATGTGTGTGATATCTCATGGATTCTAGTTGGGAGATGACATTATGGAATGGATGAAAGGCTACAATGTGGAGTCCTAAAGAGGTGAGTCTTGGGGGTTCCATCTATTTCAGGGTCACTACATCGTGGACCTAGGCTACAACGCGTAGTTTTGGACAAGTGGTTTTTGGGGGTTCTACCTTTTTCGATGTCTCTATTCCATGGAGGTGGGACGTGATGTGGACTTCTTCTTTAGCTTTCATCATTGTGGTTCCTCTATGGTGTGGTCTCTTTTATAGGTTTATAGGCTCCCACCATGGACCACATTGTGTTTCTCAAATGTAGTTTTGACTAGACTTATTATAGTTTAGTATCTCCCCTTATGGAATGGTTTTTTCACATGCTAGTCCCTTTTAATCATGGTATAGGTCTTTTCACCTCCATGTTATTTTTTCCCATTTTCTAATAAATTTTTGAACCACCTAAAAATTGATCATTATTCCACCTTCACTCTTGATTCATAGAAAAATCAAGTGGATCCCTATGAGTTATTCCATCCCACTTTCATTGGATTTAACCCTAAACTTGTGATATTTATCCTTTTCATGTAATGTTCATCTAGTTGGACTGTAGGAGTGATTTGGTTATTAGTACTTGATAATCTTGGAGATTTTCATCACACACTTGAGGTAGGAAGTTTCTTACCATATAGATCCATGATATATGGTTATTTCCTTGATAATGACTACATGTGTGTGTGTGGCTCAAGAGACCCATGATTGATAATGATCATGTGTGTGTGTGTGCGTGTGTATTCTGATACTCAAGCTTGATATATTTTATTGTGCCTTTCTATATTATGCCTTATTGTGGGTGAGTGTGTGTCTTTTGGAGGTTTTATTCTGGTATCAAGTTATAGGTGGAACATTATGGATTGTTTATACCTTGTATGGGGATTACATACAATATGAGATGATGATAATGGTAGAATAAGACATGGGGTAGGAGTAAAATAACATTGAGTCATGAACCAAGGTAGATACAGGGTATAATGGCCATGTGTCAAGACCATGATAGAGATGAGGTTGATGACATTTGGAGTTTGATGTGAGAAACCAGGTTTTCTTGTTGGTGTCACCTCTATTAGGGAATCATCATTTGCGAAGGTAGGGGAAACTGGAACCATATTTTTTTGGGGGCATTTTAGATCACTGAGTATATCAAAGTAGTGGATTACTGACTATACCTTTATCCATGATATAGAGGGATTCATAATTGTTTCCATGTATATCATCTTTGGAGGCATGATCTCGTCCCTATGCATGTGATTTACTGTGAGGACATCAAATTGGAAACAGATGCATCATTTAGGGAGGCCCAGTGTGTATTATAGACCTCATAGACAAGGTGATGAGTGTGAATATGGTACCACTATTTCAAGCCTTATAAAAGTAAAAAAAATCTAAGAGGTTACATGGGAGCAGAGGTCTAACATTTGGGCACAATGGCCTAAGTTGTTTGAGAGGGGCCATTGGAGGCACTTCTTGAAGATGAGAAGTCATTAGAGGGGGATATTTGTGACACCATTGAATTTACAGGGTATGTTAATTTATGTTTTTTCATACCTTAATGGTTTTTTAGACTTTTTATAGGTGTTTGGGTTTTGAGATAAGACTTGAAGGGTGAAAAGGTGGATTTGAGCTAAAATTTCAGCTATAGAGTAGCGTTACAGTGTGAAATGTTATATTTTACCATGTAGGATGGTATTACAGTGTATAGGTTTGTGTTATTTCATGTATTATAGTAGGGATATGAGGATGAAATTTGGATTAAAAGGCATGGCATGGAGTCCTATAGATGTGAGTTTTGGTGGTTCTTCTTATACGACTGTGTAGAGTTCCTTCCAGTATTGTATCAGCTAGTGATGTACATTTTATATTGTGGTTTTAGAAAGGCGTGAAGAAGGATAAATGATCTTATTTGAAGCTGAGTAAGTAGTATCATTCATATATCAATGTATAAAAAAAGAGAATGATCTAAATCTTAGAGGATATTCTCCAGGAATTCATCCTACACTTTGGTAAAGCATGGGATGATCAACTAGCCTTAGTGGAGTTTTCATATAATAACAATTTCCAATATCTAATTCATATAGAACTGTTTGAGTCTATTTATGGTTAGTCATACCACTCACCATTGTATTGGAATGAGGTGGGTGAGGTAGTTAGCATTGGGCTGAGTATGGTACAGGAGACCTCTAAGAGGGTACAACTGATCAAGAAGTGGTTGATTATCACTTAGGGTAGAAAGTGGACATATAATTACCAAAGTTGAGTACCTTTTGTGCTATCTATGGGAGACCAGGTTTTATTTTTGGTGTCACCTCTTTTAGGTAATCTTTATTTGTGGAGGCAAGGGAAACTGGCATCATGGTTTTGGGACCATATTAGATCACCAATCATATCATAGTAATGGCATACCAACTGGACCTTTCTCCATGATATCAAGGTATTCATAATGTGTTCCATGCCTCTTAGCTTTAAAGGTCTGATCCCAGTCTTACAGATGTGATTGACTATGGGGAGATCAAATTAAAACTAGATACATCATTTGGGGAGTTCCTAGTGTGTATTATAAACCTCATAGACAATGTTTTTAAGGGGAATATGGTGGCACTTGTTAGATTCTTATGGAAGCGTAAATAAATCTAAGAGGAGACTTGGGAGAAGGAGTCTAACATTCAGGATCAATGGCCTATGTTATTTGAATGGGGATGCTAGAGGCACTTATTGGAGATTATAAGTCATTTGAGGGTGAAATTTGTGACATCCTTGAATTTACAAGGTATGTTAATTTAAGTTTCATCAAACCTTATTAGTGTTTTTGAGATTTCTTAGAGGTGTTTGGGGGCCGAGAGAAGTCTTAGAGGAGGATAGAGAGCAGTTTAGATGAAATTTCAACTATAGATAAGCATTTCAGTGTGAAAGATTATGTTATACCATATAGGATAATATTGCAGTGTATAGATGTGTGCTACATCATGGATTTCATTAGGGATATTAGGTTGTAGTGTGGATGAAAGGGCACAACGTGGAGTCTTGGAGGGGTGAGTTTGGGTGGTTATTCTTGTTTTGAGGTCATTATATCATGGATATAGGCTACACCATGGAGCCTTATATAAGTGAGTTTTGGTGGTTATTCCTATTTTAGGGTCACTAAGCCAAGGATATAGGCTTTGGTGTGGCCTTCTTCTTTAGATTTCAAAATTTATGGTGTGGTGGTTCCTTTGAGGCATGGCCTTTTTTCCAAGTTTATAAGATCTAATCGTGGACCACTTCATGATTCTCATATGAAATTTTGATTGGACCCATTATGTTATATTCCCTCCCCTTGCATCATGGTTTTTTCCCACACCATCCCCTTTGCGTTGTAATGTTATGTTTTCTAATTTTTATATAAATATCTGAACCCCCATGAACCTAATCATTCTTCTACTTTCACTATCAATTATTGGGAGAGATATGTGTGTCCCTAATAGGTATTTCAACCCCTTTTTATTATATTTCAACACTAACCTTGTAAGATCGATCCTTAGATTGTGGCTTTGATCTGGTTAGATTGCAAGTGTGATTTGGGTATAGAAAATTAACAATCCTGGTGATTGGAATCATGTGCTTGAGGGGGGGGGAGTTTCTTACCATATAGAGAAATTTTATAAGGTTATTACCTTGATACTAATTTCATGTGTGTGCAACCCATATAGCTATGATTTATAATGATTTACTGTGTTTTTGTGTGGCTTTTGAGACTCATTCTTGACATGCTATGTTGTGCCTTTTGTGTTATTCCATGTTGTGTGTGAATGTATAGTCTGTGGAGGTTTTCTTCTGGTAGAAATTGATAGGGGGGATCATGGCTTGAATATCCCTTAGAGGGGGAGAATGTTTGACATGTGATATTGATAATAATGGATCGAGAAATAAGGTAGGGGTGATATATCCTTGAGGAATGACTCAAGGTAGAGATGGGGAACAATGGACTTATGGTCTATCATGTGATAGAGACAGGGTACAATGGACTTGTCTACTGATCCATAAAAGAGACAGGGCTAGATGGCCTTGTGTCCTGACTTGAGACTCATTAACCATTTGATTATTTAGGGATAGATGGTGGCCTTTTGGTTAACCATGATCATGATTTTTGTTATGAATTTTCTTCCAGTGTGGAGATGAAGAAAGTACAGTTGGGGTTTGTGGTGGATTGGTTAATGCATGATCACTCAGAACATATTTAATTGTTGGTTGTACATTTTATTATTGTTAAAGAATACAAATTTTATAAATGTGAACTTATGTTGAGGATGAATTGTTGGTGTCCTAGGTTATACTCACACCAAGAATGGGAATCTTGATGTGTGTTTGGACTTCATGATCAGGGATCCAAGAAAGGCAAGGGGTCCAGCAATAGGGAGCTAAGGAGATGGAGCTTAGTATTCAGAGGCAATACCGAGATGTGATCTGGAGTGATGTCTTGGTATCTTTATTTATTTTTATGATCCTTTATTTACACTCTGATTTGACCTAAAACATTGTGGGTCCTTGGTTTTTACATTGTATGACTCTGAGATACTTGACATGTCATCTATTATAACATTGTTATTACTTAATTCTATTATCCCCTTATGGGTTGTTATTCTTCTTTGTTATCATTCTGGTGTATGTCTATTGATATTGATGGTTTGGTCTCCCCATTATACTATTCAGAACCTCAATGGTAGTGAGTAACCTATTCTATACAGGGAGGTACACATGAGGTCATGTGGCACTCTGACCTAGACCGGGTGATTCGAGTCATGGGATTACACATCAAAGGTTGGTGAATTTGTGATCTGGATCTGAGAGGCAAGTAGTAGAGGGGTCCTGGGTTAGCTCCACTCAACTGGAAAACATAACATGTTATTCTTATGGTGGAAGAGGACACATGGCTTGTGGGTGCCCCTCTAGGATGGTATCCAAGGAAAACTAGGGTGACACTGTTGATGTAACTCCCTAGTAGAGATAGCAAAGACACTAAAAATATCCATGTTTATGTTTGATGTTAGATAAATTTGTAAACATCACTAAATTGATTACCAGTGTTTCATACAATTCCAAATAAATTGGCTATGGCTAAATTATCCATGTTTCAAATTGGACTTATAGACATTTCTAAGAAACACTGGTAAATCACCCAACACTTTACCCTCATCTATTAGAAACATGGGTAATTTTTTTTTTTGATTAAAACTTGAAAAAAAAACACATTCAGGCAATGACGCCTTAGTAGCACCTCACCTACCACCCATGTATCACTGAAACCTGTACATATCTCCGCCTAGGTGGTCCCACCAACTCCACGCCGACAGTGTCACCCCTTCCACCACCTCTAGTTGACACACACTCATTTCTTCTCCTTTATATTCCCCCTTTTTGGGTATGTTGATTACTCTTTCCTTCCCAACCCCCAGAGTATTGCTGAAAAAAGATGCCCAAACCACTTGTCAGGGCACTATTTTTTACATATTATCAAATTATATTAGATTTATATATTATTTGATATAATTATACTTATAAACATATATATTAGTTAATATATACATATACATATATTTATATATTAATCATTATGTTAATATACATATATTTATATATATTAATATAAAAATTATTATATATATACATATATAAACTTATAAGTATATTTATATTAATTTATATGCATATATATAAAATATAAATATATGTATATGTATAAATTAATATAAATATACTTATAAATAAGTATATATATATATATATATATATTTATATGTTAATCATCATTTATTTATTTGTTATTAATGAATTGTAATTATGTTTTAGATTTTGGGTATGTGTGTCTATATATATCTAGGTATATATGTATCTATGTGTTTATATATATATAAATTTTATGTGTGTGTATATATATATATCAACTATTTTTAATGTTATATAAAATTATTATATATGTAATATTATCAATAAGTTGACCAATTGGAGGCAGCCATTGATCATCATTATCTACCTTCTCTCTTTTCCAGCCCAGAGTAGACTAGATGGCGGAGCAATGAGGGAATGACGAACTCCCTGATCTGGGAACCTAGAAGGCTATGGGAAGATGAATCTAGCTGGTTTTTCGAAGAACCCGTCCTTGGTGGACCATGTCGGGCATGCGGAGCTGTTTCATCACACATAAAAGAAGGTGAATGTGGCAGATCGAGTACTGGACAAGACTGTTGAATCGAAGAAGAACTTCATAGAGGTGATCAAATCAGCCAACAATCCCTCCTTTTCTGAATTTTATCTTCCCCCTAGGAGGGTTATTCGAAAGGGTAGGACAGTGCATGTCTCTGCAAATCAAGAGGCAGTTGAGGAAAGGGTAAATCTGTGTAGGTACTCCATAATTTATATATTTCTTATTTAGAAAGGTGATAGGATTTGTAAATTCAATGATCTTATGCATAGGATCTCGAAAATCTGGGGATTTGAAGATTGGAAGATGACTGGAATGGGGCGAGGCTACTACAACGTCATTTTCCCATCTAATGATCACAAGTGAAGATCCTGGAGCTATGGATATTTCTCCTTGCAGCCCGGCTTCCTAATAATTTGGGAATGGGATTGAAATTTTGATCCAGATATGGTAAGGAATACCCATACACAATTTTGGATCTGTATTTTCAAGTTGAACTGGCTATACTAGCATCCACACATTCTTTGGGACATTGCCTCTGTTGTGGGGAATCTAATTATGATGGACTAACAAATGGATAACCCAAGGTATGAGCACTATGTGAGGATACTGGTTGAATTTGACATGTCAAACACTCTTGTGGAGTAAGTGTTTCTAACCACAAGAGATGACATCATTAACCCGATGATCCAATATGAAAAGAAACCAAAGTTCTGCATGAATTGTATGTTTTTTGGCCATCTCTCATCTGAGTGAAATAGAGTCAAGGAATGCTATTTTTGTACTATAAAGGGGCATGAAACCTATAATTTTCATAGGAGGAAGGACAAGGATACATTTCCACTCTCTATCCTAATTGGATCTCTAATTGTTGGTCCCTCCAATGTGGACATGGTGGCAATTAATTATGTGAATGACAAATAGGAACCTTTTGGACAGCCCATCCCCCCCCCCCCCCCCCCCCCCCCCGTAGATGATCGTCATAAGGAGATCCCAGAGGTGAAAGCGTTTCAATCACCATGAAAGGTGGGAAATCCCCCTGTTGATGACTCTCATGATCAATCTGGTGGCACCCACTCCTCGTGCAAGATAGATGATGAAGCAGCACACACCATAATGATCCATCATGAAAGGAGTGTGCAAGACAGGCCTAACGATTTCATTCCATGGAGTGGAATGGATTTTGATTCCCTGCAGTCCAAGCCAATTGACTCTAATATCCCAAATTTCTTGAAGTAAAATAGTCAATTAGATAGGCTCCATAGGCTTCCTATTGCAATTGAGACTTATGGGAACTCTAGTGCCCTGTAAGGGGTGCACACACCAAATGAAGCCCCTACAGTCTAGGCACAGGCCCCTATGGAGTGCATAATATTGAGTGCTGACCAAGAAGCATCCTGAAATTTACATTTTCATGCAGAGGAGCCAGCAAGGGAACTGGCTGGACATGCAAAAGATGGTTAAGCTGGCAATCCTCATTCAGTGGAGGTGTCTTCAAGGAAGCTGGTCAGTGGTGGTAGTGTACCTGCTACTGTTGGGGAGAATCAGAAATGTTCATCAATGAAATCATCTCATGAAGGGTAGTATGATACCCAGGTATATCAGAATCTTATTCTTAGTAGCATGGTATAACCCTTCTCTTAGGTACCTAGTGCCAAAGTTTCCAAAAGACAAACTCCCACAGAGAAATCACATGAACCTATTTTATCCAAGAATACGTTCACACCACTAGGGGTCACATTCTGGGATGATGAGGTTGAGGATTAGAAACCCCAAGAGCATGATAAAGGAAACATTGGGGAAGATGAAAACATGTAGATACTCAAAACAAAGGCAAATTCCCAATATGTGAAGAAGAAAGGTAGAAGGAAAAAGGTAAAAAGGAAGTGTTAAGATGGCACAGAATGAAGGTATTGTGACTTGGGGCAGGTAACCCAAGCAATGAAGCATTTCTACTGGAATTTTCAAGGGTTAGGGAATACCCTAACAGCCAAAACCATTAGGAATTTCATTATGTCCAACAAACCAATGCTCATTGGGATTGCAGAATCCAATATGGTTTTTGAAAAATGGAGAGACTTCAAGTGGTCCTCTATGGGATACCGCTTTGTCTCTCAAAACTTGCATAATAGTGGCATGGACCATCTTTGGGTGCTCAGGCATGAAAGTATCCAAATTGTCATGTGTAACCAGAAAAATCAGAGTCTTACTGTCACTTTCAACATCTCTAGATATACTATTCGGGTCTCTTTTGTGTATGCATCAACATCCTATATTAGGAGAAGGGATCTCTCGAGGGAGCTTTTGGAGATCTCTGGGAATGTTGTTCAAAAGTGGGTGGTGATGGGTGACTTCAAAACTGTTCTTTTACCTGAGTAAAAGACTAGTTTTAGCTTCAATAGGATAGCAGTGGGTGAATTTTCATATTGCATTGATCAATGAAATCTTACTGAAGTCCTAATTATTGGAGCTGACTTCACTTGGAGCAGGTTTACCTAGAATGGAATGGAAGCAAGCAAACTAGACTGATGTTTTGTACAAATGGATGACATAAGTTTCAACAATAGGCTCTCAGAACATACTCTTCCTAAGCATCACTCTGACCATAACCCTATTATTGTGGAGCTCTCCACCATATCCAAGTCTCCCCCTCTACCTTTCTATTTTAATAATGGTTGGGTTGTGCCTTGGGCCATTCGGGGGGGGGGGGGTTGTTACCCCTAGATGCAGAGAAACTATCTTGGAGGCATGGAATCTTGTGACTACTGGAAGCCCACTCCAGAGACTTGTTGAGAAGCTAAAGCATACCAAAAGTATCCTAAGGGATTGGGGTAAAAACTTGTTTTCAAAGCTGGATATCGATATCCAGAATGTTGTACAGCACCTTTCAAGCATCCAAAATAGGGACCAAAATCAGGACTTTCCTTCCAGAGAAGAAGTGCAAGCTCACACAAAACTTGATGATCTTTTAACCATCAAGGAAAGTCTGGAAAAGGGTCACATAAATGTGAAATGGTTGAAGGACGGAAGAAAAAACTCAAAAAAAATCACAGGCTTCATAGGGAGAAAATAGCCAAGGCAGGGAACCATGCCATCAGTATTAATGGCCAACTGCACACTGCTAAAAATGATGTGTCTAAAGAATTGGTTGATTACTTCAGTAGAATTTACTCTGATGATGGGTTAGATAACACACAAAACATGATTAGTAATATCATCCCCTGCATTGATGAGAGGCAAAAACAAGATCTTGTCAGAACACCAGACATAGATGAAATCAAGAAGAAACTTTTCTATCTCAATATAGAAAGTGTTGTTGGACCTGATGGATTCACCAATAAGTTCTTCATGTTTTATTGGGATATTCTGTAGGAGGATTTGTTTAATATTGTGAGGGACTTTGTTTATCATATTTTTATGCCTTGTGGAATCAACTCAAACTTTATTTCTTTGATTCCTAAGAAGGATAATGTGGTTGATTTCAAGGACTTTAGACCGATGGCTCTTGGGAAAAGAATCCTTAAAGTTATTAGTAAAATTATAAAGTCCATATTAGGGGGAATTATTAAGGAACACATTAATCCAAACCAATATGGTTTCTTCCCTAGAAGATGCATTCAGAACTACTTATTTACAGCTTCATAGTGTGTTAACATTCTAAACAAGAAGGCGAAAGAGGGGAATTTTTATCTCAAGGTTGACATTTCCAAAGCCTTTGACACACTCAAATGGAATTTTCTACTCAACATCCTTAGGAGGTATGGGTTCTCAGACACATTCGTGAGATTAATAAGATGCATTCTTTCATCTGCTCAACTATTCATATTAATAAATGGGATCCCGAGAGTATACTTCTCATGAACCAGTGGGGTAAGGTAAGGAGATCCACTCTTAGGGATTCTCTTTGCAATTTTTGAAGACTATCTAAGTAGGTGCATTAATGATCTGGCTCAAGTTGGCATCTTTAATAAAATGAAATCTTGGAGTAATGTGTTCACCCCCTCCCACTTGCTTTATGAAGATGGTATCCTTCTATTTTGGCAAGCTTCATGGAGAACCATTTCTAGCATTAAGACTCTTTTTTATCATTATGAGGAAGTAGCTAGAAAGGCTATTAGCTAGGGCAAATCTTTTATTATCTTTGGTGAAGGCATATCTGTGGGAAAACAAAACAGGGTGGAGAAGAAGCTCAGGGTGAGAAAGGGTTCCCTTCCTTTCAAATATCTCAGTGTCCCTCTTTTTTGGGGGAGAGTTAAGAGTTAGTTTCTTAGAGGATTCAGCAATGGTATCATCAATCAACTGAAAAAATGGAAAGGGAAGACTATGTCTCAAGGTGGGAGAGTTTTCCTCATTAACTCGGTCATTACTTCAAAGTTTGTCTACTCTCTCTCTATTTGTAGGTGGCTAAGAGGTCTCATTTAGAAATTTCAAGTCATGATCAGGAATTTCATATGGACCAGTTCTATACATGAAAGGAAATTGGTTTCTATTTCATGGAAGGATTATATAATATCCATTGAAATGGGATGGATTGGCATCAAGGATCTGAAAATTTTCAATGATGTCCTTATTTTTAAATTTACACGGAACATTTTAACCAAAAATGATCCTTACTATGATTTTCTAATCAGTAGGTTCAAGGATAAGTTTATTGATAGTTACGCTTATCATCTTGGGTCCTCAGTTTGGTTAGCTATTAAGTGCTCTTTCAATGACATTATGCAGAACACCAAATGGTTGGCTAGGAGGAACTCTAATCTAAATTGTTGGGACATGTGTTGGCTTGATCATCCCCTCAAGAGTAGACTAGACATCCCCTCTAACAGGATGAAAATGGATATCTTTGAACTTATGACATAGTACAACATACTTGATTTTATTCCCTTGCAGGTTTTCATGGATATTCAAAATTATGCCTCCATGGATCTTGACACTATGGTGTGGAGGCCTGGATGCAATGGGAAATTCACAGTCAAGGAGTACTATAGAAATAACAATGGTAGTTTCACTAGAATTCCTTCCTGTCTTGCTACTTTCAAGGTCAGTTTTATATAGCCTATAAAATTTGTTATCATCTGGAGAATTTGGAAGAAAATGTTACCAACATAGGATCAATTGAAGAAAATTGGGCAGTTCATTGCCTCGGCTTTACCAATATGTCTAAGAGATGAAGAAAGAATAAGATATTTTTTTACTGAATGTACATATGCAAGACCCTTATAGTAGTATGCAGGGCAGTCCATCGTCCTGGACATAAACATAGGCATCCTCTTGAAGACCTAATCACCTTCCTCTGCAATACTAGACAGAGAAAGCAGATACAGAACTTGCTACTTGGTAGTTAAGGCCTCCATCCTAGACTCCATATGAAGAGCCTGAAACATGAATCTATTTTAAGAGCAGGTGCCTTCCACTCATGGTGGAATTCTATCTTTTCAAATGGATGTCCACGCTGCTGCAAATATTCATATGGGGTCTATACATTGTGACAGGGCGATCCGAACATCCTCAAGCTCTTGGGAGTTGCAGGAAGGCTGAGGCAGCCTTTGGTACTCAAGTATGTAAGATGGATACCTCCCATCAGCCTGTGGTTCAAGGAAAATATTGATGGCACGGACAGAGGCATGCCAGGTCCATCAGGCTACTGAGGTATCTTTCTAACCCATCGTGGTACTTTTAAGGGTTGTTTTTACCATTACACAGGAATAGGGATAGCCTATGAGGCTGAGTTATGGGGAATAATTTATGCTGTTAAATATGTTATCCATCATAAGTGGCATGATATATGGATCGAATATGATCATAAAATGTGGTCACAATGTTGAAAATAAGAACCAATGATGTCCCATGGAAGTCCCTTCCTAATTGGGTTGCTTTCATGAATAACGTAAGTAAGATTAATTTGTTTGTTCCACATGTCTATAGAGAGAAGCTAATCAGGTGACATATACTCTGTCAAAGAAGGAAGTCCTTGAAGCAAGCACAATGCTGACCTTTAGAGCTCTTGAATATTGCACCTCACTGGTAAATGATGACATGTGAGGAGAGTTGTTTGCTCTCAAATTTGCAAACTCCCTTGTAATGCATGACCTTGTTTTGTATCTTTAATATTTTATTAATAATTTTTTTTAGGACAGGGAGTGCCCGAATCCTGGATTTTCTAGGTTATATATATTAATATATAAATTAACATAAGTACATAAAAATTAATATAAATATAGTTATAAATTTATATACATATACATATATATATACACACATTTATATATTAATTTTCATTTATTCAGTTATTATAAATTAATTATAATTATGTTTTAACTTTTGTGTTTGTGTGTTTATATGTATATATGTATGTGTTTTAATTTTATATATATGACATTTATTTCTATTATTATAAAATTTAATCATATATATAATATTATTAATGTGTATATATGTGTATTAATATAAATATAGATTTTATATTTATATATTCATTAATATATAAATTAATATATATGTGTGTGACAATTATTTATTTCATTATTTTTAATCAATTATTATTATGTTTTAACTTATGTGTGTTTTATATGTATGTGTGCGTGTGTGTGTGTATATATATTAAATAAATATTTTTAATTTTCTTATTTAATTTGGCCATATATATATTTTTTGTTAAATGTAAATTAGGTATATTTTAAAATATGGCAACAAAGAATGTGATTAAATTAGTATGATTTTCTGAAGACATTGAAAAATTAAAAAAAATCCACGTTTTAAAATGTGATTAAACAAATGTAAGTAAAATAGCCATGATTTTAAGAAAACTCATCAAAATTAAAATTTAGCCACATTTTAGAAAAACATGTCTAAAAATGTGTAACTTTTTTTTATAGTGAGAGACCAAAGACCCCCCACCCTAACCCCCACCTGCACCCCAAGGTGGGTAGGTTGGACCTCTGAGAGGCGTCCATAGTAGAGGAGTTGGTGGTGTAGGAGCAGTTATGGGGTTGGCACTTTGATCCATTATCACTACCACTTCCAAGTGAATAACAGTAGGCATAAGGTGATGGAATTTAATGTAGAGGTTACTTGTAGGCAATGGAGGGTTTTAAGTATTCATATCCCGACATAGTTTGAGGTAAAAAAAAATTATTTTCTCTATAGCACACATGCACATTAATATTGGCCTAAGTCATTATTCCTTTGATGTGTCTTTTTTTAGGATCTATAGATTCCAGTAAATCCCATGGACTAGCCCATTCGTCTAGGGACCTCTACTAGAGGTGATCATCCTCTCACTCTCATCTTCCATCAGGGTGAGTTTACTCTCAGAATATTGGTATTACCTTAGGATCCCATCATGGAAGAGATGGGACCTTATGACATTATCCTCAACATGGATTGATTATTTTCAATGTAGGATTGAGTAGGTTACTAACATTGCAAAGTAATATATCATCAAGAAAAATAGTTCTATATCCACCTTCATGGGTGAATAATTCCCTTAGACAGTATGTTTAGGTCCAACCCATAGTATATTGTGTCTGATTATCCATTAATAGTTGAATTTGATTATGTGTGCCACTGACACTATAGAGGAGTAGTTACTTGTAGTGGTAGATGATTATATAGACATTTTCCTACAATTAGCCCCTGGATTTCCCCCTTTAAGGAGGTATATTTCAACATTTACTTGTACTATAGTTCCACACTGATATCTTTAGCAGCTTATTAGATGTCCCTGACCAAGCTCGGGGTGCCAAAGGTGCAGTTGGAGGGTCTTTTGGAGAAAGGATTTATTAGACCCAATGTATTCACCTTGGAAGATTCTATTCTCTTCTCCAAGAAGGTTGATGGGAGTGTGACGCTTTGTATTGACTATCACCACTTGAATCGGACGATAGTTAAGAATAAATACCATTTTCTAAGGATTGATCATCTCTTCAACTAGCTAAAGGGAGTAAACTTGTTCTTGAAGACTAATCTTAGTTTTTGTTTTCACTGAATTCATGATCGTGAGGAGGATATCCTAAATATGGAATTTATGAACCCCCACAAACATTAACATCTAATAATTACATGAATTTAAGAAAAATATTTCACTATAATCTATTCCCATGTTCATTTAGATTTAGAGTTCTAGAGAATTATAATAAATTATATTCTAACAAATCCCATATCTTTTTTGACTAATGAATATTTTTTCCACTATATAAGAAACTATTTAATTCCTAATAAATCTTCAACATCCTCCATAAATTCTCCACAACATATACTCTTCAATATATTTCATATGTATCACTTTTAATCATAATATGGAGAAATGAAAGCATAAGAAATGGGTGAGATCGGATGCTCAGTGAGGGTAAACATAAGTGATAATAATAAAATATCATAGGTGGGCATAAGATGAGTATATGGGTTTAATTCACATGACTCATCCCATTGGGTCCCGTGCCATGACTCCCCAAGCCCGTCTCAAATAGGCTAGGGGCTGGTGACTAGCACTAAGTAGACATATCACTACCATGAGAGACATTTCCTATATACCTGTATGCACACACACATCTCCAAGACCGCAAAATGATAAAATGTAAAAACCAATAAGAAACAAATGCATGCATATCACTATCCCAACCAACAGTGTATGATATGAAGTAAAGTGTGGTAAAGTAAACTGAGCCAGAATACAATACCACTAAAAGAAAGAGTCTGCAAACTACAAAGTCCAACCTATAAACAAAATAGGTATTAGGACTATTGCTCGAAGTCGTAGGAACACCTCAGCCTTCATGAACTCACAAAGCTTCGTCCGATCCTAGTCTACCCTGGACTCCATCAAAAGGTCGCTCGTCTGCACAAGACACAACACGTGCGGAAAAAGCTCATGCAAGGGTGAGTATAACAATACTCAGTAAGACACCCCGAAACCACAAAACAATACGCGAAGGAAGATACAGTCATCTATACATGGTATATGTCTACAACACATATAATAATAATATTCAAATATACTCAAGCCCATACTCACAGTCTAGAGGTAAGTCACAACTACTGCATACCATCACTAGGGATTCAGTCCAAAAGATTCCACAAAGCACTCATCCGAGAGAACACACTCCTGAGTCTGATAGCACTGATGACGTCTGCCTGAGAAGTATTGATCATCAGGAACTGTCATGAGAGAGATACACTGATATATCTGAAGATCAAATATGATACACTTATTCTGGGAGAACTCACTCCACGAGTGGGGAATATCACGATACACAGATGAGGATCACTGTCAGGAACATGGGGTGATACCACAACTCATTCAGATTCACCTGCTAAGTTGAGGATTGACGTCAGGTAGGATTGGTCGTGCTGATACCAAGACTCTACTTATGGCACAAGAATAGATAGAGGATCCTACTCTAGGCCTCTCGGGGGGGGATTCCAAACTCTATCCAGAAAGTCCTACTAAAGGAATCATACCCCTATGAATAGGAAATGATACCAACTAACCTTTAGGGGAAATGAGAAAGGGCACAAACCCTAACGAAGCTTATCCAAGATATGGTGGACAAGGAGATCAAGTCATGTAGAGTAGAGTACACAGTGTGTGGAAGGGTCACACGTTGTGTCCCTTGACCCCTGATACTGTTCGTGTACAATGGCCTGTGTCAGAAGAACATGTCGTGTAAAAGAGGTATACATGACATGTAGAAATAGTCACACACTGTGTTCTATGATCTGAGGTCCACTTTGTGTACGCTGGCCATGTTCCAGTACACAGGTTCAACCCGTGTATTCTTGTTTGCGTACCAGTATAAGGAGTAGTCCGTGTGACCGACTCTGGTCAAGCCGTGTGGTGGAGTACACGCTGTATAGGCAAGCCGTGTACTCCACCCCGTGTATGTGTACTCCCGAAGTACACATCGAGTCTCGGGGGAGCTCCCACATGCTGTGTGACAGGGGTCATACGTCGTGTGACACTTGAATGCCTCCTGAAACCCTAGTTTCCACTCAGTGGGGCCCACACACCGTGTATTCTGAAATACACGTCGTGTTCATCAGGATTTTCCAGAATGTTGGTTCTTCCTCTGTGCGCCTTGGTTGATCCTTCGGTGATCGATTCGATGATTCGTTCTCCTTGAAACTGAAGATCCAGGGTCGTCTCTTCGTTGCAATGCCGAATCGGTGGGTTTTGAGCCTTTGATCGGCTATGAAAAACGATTCTGATCATCTGCACGAAAGTCACCTAGAGAACGATATCTCTCGAAATACATCGATCTGTCCTCTACCATCGTCGTCACACCTCTGTTAGGTTTTCATGAGGTTGGATCTCTGATTTCGGATCATTGCACCAAGAATTAGAGGCGCAATGATCATTTGTTCATATCCGTGAAGAACACAAAGAATATAGGGGAGAAAATCAAGATTGAACAACCCAAGGAACTAACCTCAGTCATTATTCGCTCCAGCCTCTATCCATTCCATAAGAACGATCAAGATAACAAAACAGTAATATAATCATAATCATCCCCCAAATTCCCACAATCAAACCATCCCGTAAGAACGATCGAACCGCGAGTCAACCTGTTAGTGGCTTGATCCACATTCTTCGTTAATTATAAGAACGGGGATAGAAGGAATTTAAATACAATGCCCTACCTCGGGGTTGGACCATTTTCTGAAGAGGTTTGATCACTGAGTCATCGTCGTTGGTGAGATTCGTCAAGAACGACATTCGTCGATCTCTGATCCAATATCTGTCATCGTTTTCCATTGAGAGAATTCTTCAGGTTCTCTCCAGAGAATCCAGGAAGTTCTAGGGTTATTATTCTAACCCTGCATCCCTTCTTAAAAGTCTAATTAAAAATAAACTTTGTTGCATCGCTATGAAACGTTAAAATAAAATAAATTCTTAATTTATTTTATCCTTTAAAACGTCCAAAAATTAACTTTCACAACTGACCTACTCCGGCTGGTGTTAGACCTCGCCTAGGGTAAAGTCGATGCTCTAAATGCAACAGTGCCCTCATATTTTTGATCCAGGAACCCGTTTAGAAGTTATTCCACTTTTTTAGGAAAACCGTGCACGGGTGCTATTTTAATATATTTTAAACATTTATTCTGGGCACATCGGGCTTCAGAATCGTACATAATCTCAGTGCTTGGTCTCAAATTAATTCCATATAATATTTAAAAATAACACAAAGAAAAATCCAGGACATTACAGTTTAATCAAGATATATAAGAAATTTATACCTAACAAATCATAGATCATATATCATGGCATAAGTCATGTAAAAACATAAGAGTGCAGAATATCTTATAAAAGAGGCATAAACATGGAATGCAACATATCCTAAAATTAAAAGAAACTTAAAAATGTGGAATAACATGAAAAAACATATATATATATGTAACATACTAATATTTTCAACCATTTAATTATCAAACTCACTACGTTAGGTAAGACTAGGAAACTAACCTTTTTCTATCATACTAGTAACATACTAATATTTTCAACCATTTAATTATGTTTCATTATTATGTTATAATTCATATTGGTTTCTAGATACTTACCTTTATTAGCTTCAATTTCATGATCCTATTTCAAAAAATACTAAAACAAAAAATGTTATGATAATATCTAAAATATAAATATGCAAACATCTATCTGAATATGTCTTCCCTTATGTCACCTCTGTTTATAACATATGACACTTTTGGTTTAACCTATGATTCACTTTGTTTAATCCTTGGTTATCCATAGTCATCTTTCTATTAGGATCTCTAACCTAACTAGATAGCATCATACTCAAATCCTTCATAATGCTTCATTAAATACAATGTGAATTAACCGTTACATATCCTCCAAGAGTTTCCAACTAGTTGTGTAGTCGTAGGACCACTTGTCATGCACTAAAGTAGATATTGAGCTAATACTCAACCACTTTTTTTAGGGTGATTACCCCTAGGTGAATTTGCACCGTAACCGCATCCACTTTCCAATATCCAAATAGGGATGAAATTACTAAGAGAACTACACAATCTATACTTTACCAAAAATTCAATATGTTATCCTGAACTTAGAATTATCCCTTATTCACATCCCTATTATTTTCACTAAATTTGTCTTATCCTAATCCCTAAAATATTCAATATTACCTCAATTAACCTAAAGCGTTATCTATACCTTTGAAATTATGATCAACCTTAACTTATCAACGCTTAAATTATCCCCAACGAATATCTAAACCTATAAAGTTATCTAATCCATGATTTGATACCAACTATAGCTACCTATATATGTGATAGTTTTGTAATTACATGACTTTAAATAAAATATTTCATTATAATAAATTCCCACTATCTTATTATCTTATAGTTTTATAGAATTAGGACAAAATCATATACTAACAAAGACCAAGTCTTTCTCAACTAATGGATATTTTTTCCACTACATAATAAACTATTTAATCCATAACTAGTCTTCAAAATCTCCCATAAATTCTCCACACAAGATACTCTTATATATGTTTCATACGTATCACTTTTTTCAAAACCTTGGGAAATTGAACCATAAGAAAGTTGTGAGATTAGATGGTCGATAAGGGTAAACCTAAGCGATATTAATCAAATATCATAAGTGAACATAATCTGAGTACATGGTTATAATCAAGATATATAATAAAGTTAATCCCAATAAATAATAGATCATTAATCATGGAAGAAGTCATGGAATAACATAATAGTGCATAATACCTTAGAAAAGAGGCATAAACATGGAATATAACATAGTATGAAAGGAAAAGTAACTTAGAAAGATGTAATAACATGAAAAAAATAGAGATATAAAAAACCACAAGTATAGGAAATATTGTGAGAAAAATCATTATGACTACACCTATATGAACAAACTCATTATATCCATCCTGAAAATGTGATCAAATAATTATAATCATGCCAATGTGAACAAACTCATTATGTTCATACCTGATTATCTTATGAGATATCAACTTAAACCAATGCATTGGAGGGTGATATAAGACCATACCACTGACCATCCTTACATATGTGTTCCACTTAAAACTAACCATAATAATATCTTAAATAACCCATGGAAAATTAATGTGCATCTTAAACTTTTTAAAAAGATTCACATAAGGAAAACATTCATAATTCCATCAATAATTATAACATGGTATACCCATGGAAAATAAATGGGTATCCAAAGATATTCAATAACTTTCTAGGTAAATACCCTTTAATCAAGATAATATACCATATGGTATTTACACTGCATTGATAAATGTTATATGGTTAAGTCAATAAGTTCCATAATCAATTGATGTATCTAGGTGAACACCCTTAAATCAATGGAATCAAAAATAGGGTATTCATAGAGGAAAAGCATTGGAAGAAAGGTTATGGTTACACACCAAAGATGATTATGCAAGATAAGGGTAGTGATAAACCATTTTCCTTTTAAAGATTTAATGTTCCTCATTTTTGAAAACATCGGTAAAGAATTAACTCACAGATGAAGAATACCTTTAGAAGAATAATAAAATTTTACTTTGAAAAGCCTGGCTAAAATGACCATTTTCCAAGAATTTTTTTTAAAATAAAACTTATAGAATAATGGAAAAATAATTTACTTTGTAAAACCATGAAACATGGGAAAGAAGATTCAAAATAATATGAAATATATTCTTCTAAAAACGTTTTGAAAAAAGTTCCTTTATTTTTATAAAGAAAGTATAAGAAACAAAGCCACCAGTTTCTTTTGAAAACTCACTTTTAAAAAGGTTGTAAAGGAAAAGTTTGAGATATAATAAAACATTAATTTTTATGAAATCTTCAATAATGGAGTGTTGAAAAATGCATAAATGTTTTATAGACAAAATTTGGATTAGATGATAAACATTTGATTTTGAAAGGATAGAAAACCTTTTTAATATTTTGAAATTCATTTGTTGAAAACCACATCACTTAAAAAGATTATAGGACTTCCAATTTAAAATAATAAAAAGAGGAAACATGGAACATCATGGATAACTAAATGGAAAGAAAATTATTTGGATATTGGAAAAAATACTATAAAATTTTCAGATGAGTTATCACATTCGAGAGATCTCGATTTTAAAACGAGGTTGGGAAATGAAATCTTACGGCTTTGATTAAGTTTTAAATCAAAAACATTTAAATATAAAGTTCTTAAATTTGGATTTAGAATACCATAAATAAAAGTGATTCATGATATAAAATATTAAATTGCTAGTATATATTCCATTCTAATAAAAATGTGGTGTTTAATAAGCAATATGACTCAATAGGTAAAAATAGAAATAAGAAACCCTTACAAGTAACATAGTCATTGAGGTACGAATCATTAGATAATAAGGTTATAAGGAATAATTATAAAGTCATAAAATAAGGAGTAAATACAACACAAATATTCATTATTTAGAATAAATCAAACTTGGAACAATAGATTTTAATAAAAAGAGTTTGAAACTCAATGGAAGGAAATTGAGTTAGCCCAAAATCTTATCTTGGTCTTGATTCACACTACGCATGTGACTAACTTCCTTAATAATCAAATTAAGTTTAATAGATACCTCCTTATGAACCTTATTCATTTATATTTCACTTACTAATTACCATTCACTATCCCATTCTATTTATTTATTATATAAGTTTTATTTAAGTTGGTTATTTTAGGTGGTTTGGTAAATTTCTATGTTACTGTTTTGGTTCTTGACCATTGTTAAAGGTGTTATAGAACAACTTAATAATATATAGAATTATAGGGGTATATGTTCTTTTTCATTATATTATCATAAAATTTAAACATTTATATAGGTTTTTATAAAATGATCTCAGATTTGGAAAGGTACTTCAATATATTCATTTTATGTGGTTAAGTTTACTATAATTGTTTATTATTAATATCACATATATAAAGTCTAATATTATCTTTCTATAATATTAATAGTTTCATAAACATAATTTTTTCCCTTATATAAAATTTTAGATTTATCAATGTTAGGTGGTGATGAAAAACAAAGCGCACAGCTTCGTTGAGGCGGTAGTTTATACATATGAATGACCGATGTTCTTTTGTTCTTCTTAGTGGATAGAAAGGATTAAATAAGGATTGTTCCATTAATATAATAACAATTTAGTATACTAATGATACTTAGATCATTATATTACTATGGTTTGTGTAGTTTTGGATTGAAAAAATTAAGAAGAAAAGGATTAAGTAATACTCACATTGGGACCATGAACTTTCTCTTGAAAGTATCCTTTGGAAATGAAGGACATATGATAAATTAAGGTGACCATGATCTTTAGTTAATTCAATGGACTTATGGGATAGGGAAATTGGGCAGTTTTTAAAGCAAATTTACAAGATTATGTATAATTTTTATAGGTTAGAAGTGATCCCATTTTATAAGTGAAGAGAAGGACACTTTTGTGAACACTAGCTATTTTTCAAAAATGGAATGACACTATTTAAGGGTCAATGGTTTCAAAATTAATAAATAATGTATTTTTTGGTGATGTAAGATCTATAATGCCTCTAACACTTACTTTAACACATGTTTTAGACATGTTTCAGTCATTTTACCACATTATTTTTATATTTTACAATTTTTGGTTTTTTACTTTGGTAACTAGTTTTTAACTAAGTAATATATATTTTAATAAAAACATAGAATAACACCTATTAAAATATTTGGTTATGATGAACCTAATTTTAAACTCTATTTAATACAATTAAATTTCAAAAAATGTGAAAATTTACTTTTAAATTAAAACATTTAATATATAGGAAAAACAGTTTTGTAGATTAAGTTATTTTTACCATTAAGAGTTCTTAATATTATTTAGTATTGATTAAAAATTAAATAAGAGTTAATATATTTATATATTGCGACACCTGGATATTTTTAAATAAGTACATTACGTTTGATAGCGTGCACGACACACAACAACGAGCTTAAATGTACCACGAAATATTATTATTTAAACGTGACTATTATAACCTAACCGTTGAATTGGAGGGTATGAATAGGATTAAATAATTTATGAAATATGTATAATTTTTATACTCAATATAAAATTATTGATAAATTCTTAGTAAATAATCACTTTGTATTTAGTAAGGTCATTTTATGCTTCAAAAAAATATGTTTTCTTTAAAAATGATTTCTATTGATTTTTTGAGTAGATAATACAATGACTTTATAATACTTTTGGGAATTGTATTTTATAAAAAAGATATAATTTTTGAAATAATAAAGTAAAATTAGTTGAAATAATAACGTAAAATTAGCTTAGATCGAATATTTTGTATTTTTATGAAAAGATTGATTTTCTAGTAAATAGTGAAAAATACCGAATTTCATTGAAAACTGTATTTTTGTTTCAAGAATTTATGAAGTTTCATTTTTTTTGAAATGGTTTAAAATTAAAATTAGTTCTATTATATTATTATTAATTCAATTAAGATAATTTTAATCAATTTTATGATAGAATTTGGTATAAAAATTTATACTTAAAAATGGTGCTTTTCTGAAAAATTGTTTTCCATCGCGTTTTGTCGATTGAATTTTAAATTAAATTCTAGAACTCCTTTGTTTATAATATTATGAAATGGATTCCATATTTTTAATAATTGGGTCCAAATTTTTTAAATAGATCCTTTTTATTTTTGGACATTACGAATAATAACCTTAGTAATTTTCGTTACCATGGTAAAGGGTAAATTGGGTAATTAAGATTAAAAATAAAATGATAATGACTACAAAATGACCCTAAAACTTGTAAAAATTTTATTTGATGATTATATCTTATTCATAATCATAAAAAAGTATTATATATTTTCTTTTTTCTATTTGGCCACGACTTTTTACTTTTATATTATTTAATATAAAGAAAAGTCGAAAATGTTATTCTCTTTGTTTTATTATATTAAATTTTTTGACATAGGGATAAACAGAGGATATGTTCGGTGATAAATGTTAATTTTAAATATAAATGGTTTTTTCATAATGTTAATTTATTTATAATTTTTAGTAATGAAATAATTACCTTAAATTCTTATAAAATGCTGATGTAGCGCTTATGCAAATAATATAAAATTTATTAAAATGATTTTAAAAACTCTAAAAATAATATAATTTGAGTGATTTATAGTGTTACATGAATATTTTATATACTTATAACATAATTGGGGTTTTTTAAATGTTTATATTCTATTTCCATCTTTATCCTGATGTTTTTAAAGTCAAATTAAATTAATAGTTCTAAAATTGACATTAATGTTATTTTATAATAAATGATATTTTATTAAATGATTTAAAACTCTAAAAAATACTATGTTCGGAAAATTTATTGGTATATAGTTTATAATATCAATCACGGTCCATTTATGCATATTTTTTTTCTTTTATAGTAACTATATTAACCCTTTAATAGTAAAAAAGACTGATATCACTGTAATTGTCAAAAGTGTTAATGAAGGGATAAAACAAAAATATAAGAATAAAAATGTGATATAAAATTGTAAAAAATTTATTTAATGACTTTATTTTGACTCATAATCATATTATATTATAATTTTATCAAGTTTTATCTTTTTGGGCATCCAAATTAATTTATATTAATTTAATATTTTAAAGAATTCCAAGAGTGCCCCTCCACTCTCTTATAAAATGATGCCTCTTTGTCTCATTTCTTCGCACTTAAAGAACTGTTTTTCACCAATATGCACCAAAATCATTTACTTAAATCCTTACCAACATCCTACAGGCATTGGATTGATCATAAAACCAACTTAGGAAAGATTTTGGTGTAAACCTTAAGAGGCTATTTGAAGAAGAGGTATTGTTATTAACCGATCGTTTTTATTTTATTTATTCTTCCACATTCTAAAAATGTTATTAAACCATGATAAAATAATAAAAAAGTATATACCATATACTAATATGTTATTATGTTAATTTCATAACCCAAATCCTTCTCCTCTTCCATAAAAATGGGAAACAAAACTGTCATTCACGTGTATGACAGATTACAGCCTCACGAGCCGATGTAATTCGTTTTCCATCATCATCTCTCACGGATGGTTATAATGATGAATTTAATATATATATATATATATATATATATGTGTGTGTGTGTGATTTTAATGACATATTTATTATTCTTAAAAGATAATAAATCATATACTTTCTTACCTTTCCATTCACTAAAAAATGATAATGTCGTTCGTGCGTACATGTGGACTACCACCTCCACAAAATGATGTGGTTCATTTTTCATCGCCACATAACACGGATGGTACATATAAGTATATTAAAATAAATAATATTTTATTAATTATATAATTATAATTATTTAAAAATAAAACAATACCTACCTTATTTTCATAATGATCGTTCAAAAATAGAAATGTTACTCATGCGTGTGTACAGTCTACCGTCTCCATGATTGTAACATAGTTCATTTATCATAAAAATATTTTATGGATGGTTTTAAAAATATAATTTATGTATAAAAATAATAATAATTTCATAATTATTATTCTTGATATGGTTATATAATGATATCTTGGACCATAGTCATCCTACCAAAGTCATTTTGGACATATGAACCGAATATCATCAAAACGAATGATGTGAACTTAATGGATTATGTAATTGACTATAACATGGAAATAAAAGTGATAATAAACATGAAAAATGTTATTAAGAAAGTAAATAATTAACATAAGTTTATTATTCATGAAGATAAATAACATATGTGATGATTTAGACTCAAGATAAGGGATAGTTTAACTTAAAACCATGTTTTAAATGTTTTAAAGATCTGTTTTCTAAATATTTCTCTCCCATGTACATGTTCTTTTAAATGTTTCAAGAAAATTATTATTTATGAATCAATGGTTTAGAAAGGTAGTTTTTAACCTATTTTAACAAGGAAGGTGGTCAGAGGCGAGCCCCTGACTATTTATTAAAATAAAGAAAAGTGCAGAAAATGCGCAAACCAAACCAGCAGCACCCAAACCAACATTCAAAATTTAAAACATCAAAAGGAAACAGGGCCTCGAACTTTACCCCATCAGCCAGCTCATCCCCTTTTTCCACGAACCCACGTCACCGCCTCGAATCACGCACCCTTGAAACCAGCAGCACCTCGAACCGCGCCCCGCCTCGAAACCATGCGAGACGACCGGAGAAACCTATCCGAACCGTCGGCGAGCTTCACCGGTGTTCATCCACCGACACAGAGAAGGAGATCACATCAACACGCACCATCCGCCATGCAGGTCGTCGGAGAGGACGACGGACAAGACCGGATCGCCACGCGCCACCATTCACCGGGGAAAGCGGCAGAGCCGTCGACGGAACCACCGCATACCCCGCAAGAAACATCAGCAAGGACGCCGGAGTAGGACCCGACCCCTCCATTGTCGGTACAAACCATCGTCGTCGACTCCGTTGAAGAGAAATGAACATGACCAGAAAATCCACCTCCCGACGTCGCCTTCATCAGCACGAACCAAGGAAAAAGCCCAGCGCCGCCATCCGAGATCACGAAGAAAGCAACGCCCGACCTCCAAACACCCAGATCAGAGGCCGAAGTGAAGATTCCGTACCGTCAGGCCAGGGACTCCAGCGTAGAATCAACACCGAGTCGCGAAGACCCCGGTGCACGCAAGAAGAGTCGATGCAGGGCCGAGCCGAAAAGAAATCCCACCTCAAATCTCTGAACCCGGGAAGAAGACGCGCAACTCCGGGATGAGGGAGGCGGCGAGAGCGAACCCTAGCCGGACGCGTTTCCCCTTACGGGCTCATCTCATCTTTAACCTATTTTACTTTATTTACGATGTTTTAAAAAAGGAATCTTTTATGGGTTTTTATAAGGGACTTTCTTTTAAAAACCTCTTTTAAAGCCTCTCTTACAACTCTTTTAATTCCATGTTGATATTATTAAAATATGTTATTATTATATTTATATGGGAATAAAATAATTATAAAATAAATTTTATGTCACTTTTGAATTTTTTTCAAAGGTTTTCAAAAGAAATATTTTTATGGAATGTTTTGGATTTCTTTACAAATGATAAAAGGAATGTTCTATTTTAATATATACGGTGACAATGAATTTTCTCACCGCTGAAACAATTATTTGAAGTTTGGATTCCTTTAAAATATTTCATGTTTTATTTAAATAAAAACCATATTCACCTTTTTTCTGGGAATTTTAGTTTTCAAAAATTGGTTTTAAATAAAATGAAGATATCAATAACCGAAATTACTTTCTTGTGGGTGTAAAGAATGTTTTTATGATGCAAGATTTTATGTGTTATGAATATGTTATGATTCTTGGGAATTATTTATAATGATAGTTGGTTCTATTATAAACCAATGATAGTTGGGTCTATGATATCCCTCTAACGCATTGGGTAAGATTTATGTTAGGAAGTTGGCCATGAGGGTTATTCTAAGTATAATTATGATGGCTATTTCTAGTGTAACTATGATGGTCACTCTAAGTATAACCATGATGCTTATTCCATGTGAACCGTGAAGGTTATTCCATTTATAACTATGATGGTTATTCTATATGTAAGAGTGATATGAAAATGATGCCTCAAGTTACCTATGATTTATTTATGCTTTCTATGGGTTTTTATGTAAATATTATGATTCCTTAAGGTAATATAATGATATTATGTTTTAAAGAAATGTATATTGTACTTATTAAAGGTGAAAAGTATAAATTTTTGAAAAAAATCATAATATTTTCATGATTTCAAAGAAACCTTTATGAGTTTTATTTTTCCTTATAAATTCTTATAAAATGTTTTATAAAAAGATTTGGGCAGAGAAGTTGATTTATTGGGTAAGAAAATGTTTATTTTGAATCCAATGTTTATTTTGAAAAAAGAAAAATTTATAATTATTCATGGTCTAACGTTTTATTTATTACTTTTTATGTACCTTACTATGCTTTTTGTGCTCATACCACATTTTAAAATATTTTTTACAAGGTTTTAAGGATAAGTATGAACAATAATGATGTCAGGATGAAAATTGTCAAGGTGTTTCATAAAAATAAAACTTGTTATATCTTAAAAGTTTTATTTTATGGTAAAAGTGGATACTTAACATAAGTACCCACTTTTTAATATATGGGTTTGTTATGTAAGGTTTGTGAACTATTTCTCTAAAACTCTAAACCTAAAAGATCTTTGGGAGTGTAAGAAAATGAATTATTATCTAAAGATACTAGAATATGTATTGTTTAAGGTTGATTCCTTAAATATATAGGATTAAAAACTATATTATAGTCATTTTTGATAAGTGATTAAATTACTTGATTAGATAGAAATTACACAATATTAATAAAACAATTCTTTGAAAATAAAATTTTTACCGCTCTCACGATAATTAACTTTAATCCAAGTAATATTATTTGTATGAATAAAAATGATATTGGAATTATTAAATAATATGAACATCTTAAAATCATTTGTTATATTTAATTTCTACAAGTGATGAAAATTAATTTTTAATATAAGTGAATAAAACAGTTTTTAGAGTAAAAATTCACTTATGTTTCCAAATGTTAAACATTGGTTTTATAAATTAATTTTTTTTTGTAAATTATTTAAAATAATTTATAATTATATATTTTTTATATAAAACTTTTTAAAAAAACTTTTTATTCATTATTTTTTATGATAATGTCATCAAAGTGATGGTATTAGAAAAATCGGTATTTTATCACTATTCATCAAAAAAATAATTATTTAAGAAAAATATCAAAAAAAATTCCTATGTTAATTTTTAAACATTTAATATAAAAATGAAGTTACTTTTTTCAAATTCAAATACTAAAATTTATAAATATTTCTTTTAAATAAAAATACAATATATAAAAAAATTATTTTTATTTTAAAAATTGAAATTTTTAAACTTCAAGAGTCTTTAATATTATTTCATATAAATTTATAAATAATTGAATGTTGAGATGTTTTTTTTATAAATGTAAATATTATTTATTATAATAAACTTTTAACTATGATCAATTTAATTTATTAAGGTAAAATACAATACATTTTTTAAATGGTTCTTCGAAAGGAATATTTTTTTTAATATTAATCAAATAAAAATAATAATATGTAATTATTTTAATCAATTACAATCATTTTATATACGAATGATTATTTTATTCATGTAATTTTAATATATCATGGTTTTTATTTGGGTGTTGTGTTAGTTCGATGTTGCGGGTGACATAAGTTATCAAAGATAGTATCAATTTAAAGGATTCAAAATCATGGGTCATTATAGCTTTTAGGTGTCATTACGGTTACTATGAATTCTTGGTGATATCATTTAGCATGAATAAAATTCTTATAGTGTTCATGGGACTCATGAACTAGATTTTTAAACCATACTTGGACCATTTTTTTGTTGGTTCTCATTGATGAAATCCTTATTTATTCTTGAATAGAGGTGGAGAAAATCTAGAATTTAAGGACCTTCCAAGACTTACTTTCTAAGATTCAGTTGTAAGGAACTATTTTGAAGTGTAAGTTTTAAATTTATAATGTTCATTCCATGGGGAATGTCATTTTAGAGGGATGGAGTTCATTTGATCCAATGAAGGTCAAGGTTTTGATGGATTGGGAGCCACCTCATGGTGTTTGATGTAAGTTATTTTGTGGTTTTGGAAGTAAATTTTTAGCGATTTATTGTGGAATTTTCTTGGATTTAAACCCCTATGATATTCCCTTCATAAAAGGGGCATCCATTCATCTAGTATGATCGTTTCTATATATTTTTCAATGAGATGAAAAGTAGTTGACTAATTCCCCATGTATGCAGTTTCTATAGGATATGTTTGAGTATGAGGTGTATTGTGATGCCTTTGGGCTAGGGATTTATTTCATGATAATGAATATATAAAGAATTATTTATTATAGGTCTGTGTATCTAAACCATATGAGAAAAGTTAAACAACCCATGACTTGGAGCGTGTATTGGTTGTTTTTTCCTTGAACATGTGGAGACACTATATTCTTAGTGAGCAGTTTATAGTCTTCATAGATCATAAGAGTCTCATGTATATCTTTTCACCGAGGGATATCAATTTGAGATAGAGTTTAAGGCTATATTTCTATCATAACTATTATTTTAACACATTCTAAACCCCAATAAAGGATAATATAGCAATAAATACCCTTACATGGAAGTCCCATGCATAGCTAGTAAAGGAGGCATCTGAGTAGTTAGCCTAACTATATCTGGTTTTGGTAGAGGAAGGAGATGTTACTTATTTTCGATTCATAGTGGTGGACCCCACACTTATTAATTATGTGTGGGATTCATCACTTAGATATATTGATTGTGAGATTTTATATGATCATATTTTTTCTATACATGCACAAGATTTATTCTTAGAAGTTAGGGAGAACATCATCCTCAATCAGGGTTGGATAATGGTTCTTACATCATTGCATGAGGAGTTGTTGAGAGAGTTTCAAAACTCAACCTTGGTGTTGTTTCCTAATATGATGAATATGTACTGGGATCTCAAGTTTCAATTTTATTAGCTAGGTAGGGAAATTAGTGTTTTTGAGTTCATGTTTGAGGTGCCTCACCTATCTTTAGGTAAAGGCTATGTAAGATCCTAGCCTTTATGGAGATGTCTCATACTTTTTTTAGGTAAAATTTTACCCTTTTTTATCAATATTTTGTTGGGTATTACTTTGGTGTTATTTTGGTAAAATTTAGATAATTTTGAAAGCCTATGGAGATGTGCATAGTTGGCACATGGTTAGGGAAAACCGTGTTGTTTTCCCTAGGAAACTGTGTGCCCCATTTTGAGCCACTAGAATGGGGCACATGGTTTGACCATATTGTGTGGCCACCCCTCAAAACTATGAACCCTTATATAGTTGAGGTTTTCATGGTTGGCATGTTGTTTTTCAAACTGTGCACCTTATATAGTAGGGGAACACGATTATGGTGCATGGTTTTTCAAACCGTACGACCCACCTATAAAACTGTGCACACAGGATTATAAACCCTAAAAAAATAACTAAAAATTCCAAACCCCTATTTTATATCCCTAATAACCCCCACTCAACCTTACATTATTCCCATTACTTTTATAGGCTCCATAGAGGGTTACAAGGCTCCTCAAACCCCTTCCTTTGTGAATCGAAGATTAGGTGGAAGGAATCAACCTCTCTTTTGATATGTGATATACTCTTGTTTATGTTCCTCACAGTTTAGTATTTCTATCCATTTTTAGAGGGATGAATTCCTCTATTGATGGTTTACATCTAGGATTTAATGGATCTCATCTCTTTGGATCTTGATCCTAGGTTTTGATCCTAGATCTCCTTCGCCATTGTGGATTTGATCGTTCTATATCAAATTGAGGTCTAAGGTTTGGCGAGTGTTCCTCAATTATCCTAATATATGTTGCGGAATCTTCAGGAGTCGCAATGAAAGAAATGAGATACGAAAAGAAAAATACAGAAGAAATGAAAACACATGAAACACACAAATTTACGTGGTTCAGAAATAATCCCTACATTCATGGAGAGGCAGAATAATCACTATAATCGGGAGCAAAATTACAGAGTTTTTCAGTAAGAAAGCCTAGCCCAAAATGCGCTACAAATGGAGAGGAATACGATCACTGTTCCACCAACCACACAGGAAGTCTGCATCGCTATAGTGAAATGCGGACACCTTAGTAAAAAGTGCTACAGTGGCTGCTATCTGGAAGTCTAAAAGGATACAGTAAAGGTGAATCCGAACTCTGCACTGCTACAGTGCCCTGTCGGTCGGTCAGTACTGCTATAGTGGCCAGAGATGCAACAATGACCAGCCACAAGCATTCAACCCAACCAGATTGGGCTACACCAATCCAATAAGATAGGCAGTCTAAATTCTGTTTCTCATAGTATTAATTATTATCATATGTATATAATTGTGGCATTGTGTTTCCACATTGTGCAATTTAATTTAAGTTAAAAATGTGAATTTAATTCCATGAGATTTTGAGACCCCTCACGGATCCCATTAGACCCATTATAGATTATGTGGCTGGGCTTGATTCCAACCCATGAGGTGTTCCAATTTCCTTGAAATGAAAAATATGGAACAAAAAGTGTAAATAATGGGTTGATGGAATTGAAATAAATCATTGTTTCATGGTTTGATAATGGTATTTAAAGGGTTGATTGTTTTAACCTTTAAAGGTTAATGAATTGTCTATTAATTGTTGATGAATGAGTTAATGGGGGATTTTTCATGTTATTACTTAAAACTAAAGTAAATAACCATGGTTTTTATTGATAAATTAAATGGTACCCCATGATATAAATGATTGATAAGAAGGTTAATGATGTTGAACCTTGATATATTTATATGTGATATTTGTGAATGATTGATCAATGAGTTGTGGGTGAGGGAGTGTAGCTCCAAGTACCCATGGGGTGCCAGACTATTGCTCTAGGCCCTCAATGCATACATGTGAACAATGAGTTGTGGGTGAGGGAATGATGCTCCAAGTACCCATGGGGTTCCAGGCTGATGCTCTAGGCCCCCAATATATATTTATATGTGAATGTGAACAACAAGTTGTAGGTGAGGGACTGATGATCCAAGTACCTATGGGGTACCAGACTGCTTCTCAAGGACCCCAATGCATGTATGTGAATTGGAATTAAATTGAATAATGAAATCCCATGAAAAGATTAAAATGTAAAATCCCTATGGTGTATGGTTCAAACTTCATCATGAGGAAAAGCAGGTATGATGTGGTTTAATAAAGAATAAATAATCTAAAATATGTTTATTTTTTTCATTTTTTCTTTATTCTTTATACAAATGTATATACTTTTATAGATTGGATATTTTTTTAGACATCCCTAGTGGCATCCTAATGAGTTGTACTCACACCCTACTCGGGCTACTAGATTGGTACCCAAATAGACTTCATGTTTACAAGACATGATAAGTGCAAGAGCCATACATTAGTTGGTTGAGTTGGGATTTAGGATGGAGCATGGATGAAGGAACCAAATATGATGTCAGGACCCACTTGGGAATTTTTAGTGTGTCTTTATTTTATGTTTTCATTTGACACTTTACACTTATATGGCATGAAATATCTACTTCTGTGGTTTATGGTCATTTTACATGTTTTGGATTTATTTGTTTGTTGATTGGTTAATTATTGATCATTATAATATCTTGGTTATATTGAAAATTGATTTCCATTATTGTGATACTTTGATAAAGAGGGTATATTCTCCCCATGTTACATATTATACCCTCACTGCTAGTCAGAATCCTTTAGAGTAAGGGGAGGTGTGATTGAGGTCATGTGGAAAACTGACTCAAGGCACCGGTATGTGGCACCTAGGTCAGGGTGTTACAAAGTAGTATCTAAGGTTATTTTATGTTATTTTTAGTTGTATTATTATTTTTTAAAGTTATACAAGATACTAGGATTATTTAGGCCTTATTTATGATCTCGTTCATGGGAGTGGCTAACCCATGTGTGGGGAAAAACTGAAGTACCCATAGTGGGATTGTTATTCTTGATTTTTGTTGTTAGAGTTGAATGTTATTTCACCTTGGGTGATGCACTTTTTTTTTGATGTTATTGTTTCCTGAGATCTTATTCATGTCCTGTTATGTAATGAGAGTTGTGTATGCATTCATCATTCTAGACACTCAGTAATTTATGTGACATTCATTATATTAGGCATGCATAGAAAAGAAAGCGATGAGAAGGTTTTGGTAAATGAAAATTATTTTCTTTATTTGAGTAATCTAAAAGAAGTGGTTCTTAATAATGAGATAATAATGGATAAAATATGTTAAATTTAGTTAATTGAAATGGTTATAAATGGGTGTTTAATGAGAACCTTATAATTATGAAAAGTATTTTACTAGATATTATCCATGCCCTAGGTTAAGGATGGTTAAGGGTAGTGATAGTGCCTCAGTTTTGACTGTGGGGTAGTATATGTGGGATAATTTATGGTGGAGTTATGTGAATAACTCTTGTTAAAAAGTATTAATGATGTTTTATGTGTTATAAGGTGTGTATTTGGAATTGTAGATACATGCCTCCTTGATGAAGTTTATTGATAGGACGATAAGAAGACATTGTTGGAAATGATCCTCTAGTAGTGGGACAAGAGGCCCCAATAGTTCTGAGTGAATGGGAGGGAGAGAAGTTCCATGAGAAATTTTCTCATTTTATGTAGTTCATGGAAAGAGACCTAGATAAGGTTGTGTAAAATATTTATGATATGACCCACGAGTTCTAGTTGTGGCACCCACCAAAGTTCCCTGGAGAGTGTGGGGCTAAGGCAGATGAGCTTCGTATTGAGTCTATCTAGACCATCCTGGATCATTTAGAGACTCCAACAAAGAAAAGAGAAAAGTTATCTACTTATATTTTAAAAGTTCAAGCGAAGCGCTTGTGGGATATTTAGGCTTAGGATGAGAAGTTGGACAACATGGTCTAGAAGGACTTCAAGGAGAAATTACTGGAATACCTTTACCCTGAGACACTTAGGTAGGAGAGAGCAGTAGATTTTATACAATTGACCCAGGGTAGCATGTTAGTGATGGAATATGTTGGCTTTTTCATGGACTTACAACACTTTTTTTTCAGTGCTGGTAGGAGATGAGGTAGCTGTGGTGAGGCATTTTCAGGAACTGCTTAAATTTGAGATTTTGTTCTAGGTTAATATCTTCCATTTGAATAAGTTTGCTGAGGTAATGAATCAATATCTCATTTTTTAATGGAACCTAAAGGTGGATTCCAGTGGAGTATATGTGGTTTCTTCTAGATGACCTGGAGGTACGTCTTATGAGGATATGAAGCATCATTATGAGAAATTTCACCAGAGCAGTGGAAAAAAGAGTACCCAGGGGGAAGGGTCAGTTACTCAAGGAAGTGATCAAGTATCCTACCATCAGTTTGGTAGGATGGTACACATTTTTAGTCATTTTTTCTAACCACCAATGGAGTGTTGAGCTTTCGGTGGGATGAGAATCTTATATAGTTATTGCAAGAACCCTTGACTCATGGGTAGTGACAGATGAGCTAGGAAGAACTAGAGTACTGGAAGGGGTATTCCACCTAGTCTTTGTCAGGCAGTTGGAGTTCTTCTAGGCATGGAGGTCGAGGTGGTGGACATGGTGCCTTGGGGAAAGAGTGCCTGTATCAGCAAATCATTGTAGTACAAGGGACTCATATTGGAGCACAGGGTATATGGGTAGGTCAATTGCATGAATTTCATCCTACACTTGTGGATATCGAGGACTCTCCATCGATAGCCAGGGGTACAATTCTTATATATTATAATCTTTTTACCTATTTATTTGATATATTAGCCTCATATTATTTTATATCTATACAAATGGTTTGAGTCTAGCATTGGATTTTTTGAGTGGGGTTATGACGATCGACACACTGCTAGGTGTACGATCAAAGGAAATATATCTATACAAGGGATGTTCCCTTGAGGTTGGTGAGTATCATTTCCTTTGGGATATTTATATACATGACATGTTAGGTTTTGACTTGATTTTGGGCATGGACTAGTTGGTATCTTACAATCCCACATTGATTGTTACCATGGGAGAGTAACCTTTACGACTCCTGATGGTAACAATTATGTTTATCATGGATAATGGGATATTTAGGTAGGACATATAGGGCCAATTCATCAACAACTAGGGGAGATCACAACCTAGTTTGAGACTCTTTTTTTGGATAATGGGGGTGTGAAAAAAGTGTCTTTCCATCCTTAGTGGACCGGTTTCAGGACGTGTTTCCTCATGAGGACTTCTTAAGGATGCCACCTGAGAGAGATGTTGAGTTTAAAATTGATATCATTCTAGGAGCTGATCCAGTTCCTATTCCACCTTATAAAATGGAACCAAAAGAGCTTCAAGAGCTTAAGACTCAGTTGGATGAATTGATGGATAAGGGATTTATCCATCTGAGTACATCACCTTGAGGTTCTCTAGTTTTATTTTCTAAGAAGGCTGATGGGATGTTGTGTTTGTGTGTCGATTACTAGAAGTTGAACCAGATGATGGTTAATATTCAGAATCCTCTTACACATATTGATGATATCTTTGACTTGTTGATAGGAGCTTGTGTATTCTCCAAGATTGACTTGGGTTTAGGGTATCATCAGTTGAGAGTTAGACCTTCTGATATACCATAGACTACTTGAGAAGCAGGTATGACCTATATGAGTTCATCATGATTCCATTCGGGTTGATGAACACTCCAGCTATGTTTATGGCCTTGATGGTATGAATCTTTCACCCTTACATGGATCAGTTTTTAGTTGTTTTGTGGATGACTTCTTTGTGTACTCCAAGTATCATGACAATCATGCCCAACATCTTCACATCATCTTGAGTACACCGAGAGAGCATAGTATATACACTAATCTATCTAAGTATTAATTCTAGATTGAAAAGGTATATTTATTGGGAAAAATCATCATAGAGGAAGGTGTGTTGGTGGGCCTAGATAAATTTTAGTTAGTTGTTTATTGGGAGCATCCTAAGAATGTTTTTTTTATATTTGAAGATTTCTGGGTTTTGTGGGTTAAATAATTGCTTGAATACTACACCAATTTTGATCCTACCTAAGCCAAGGATGGAGTATAACATGTTTTGTGATGCGTATAGAATTGGACTTGGGAAGTGTTAATGCAGAGAGATCAAGTCATGGAATATGAATCATAATAGTAGAGTCCACATGAATAGAATTACCCTATGAATGATCTAAATTTTTTCAGGGTGGTTTATGCCTTTAAGTTTTGGTGGCATTACCTTTTAGGTGAAAATTTTACTATATATATCAATCATAAAAGTTTTAATTACATATTTTCACAACAATATTTGAATATTTGGTAATGAAGATGGGTTGAGAATATGAAGTCGTTTAATTTTGAGCTAGCCTATACTATAGGTAAGGGAAATAATGTTGCTAACACATTGATCTAAAATAAACAGACTCAGGTAGTCCAAAAGTCTAGCTCTCAAGGGAAGATGGTGGTGTTTTTCACTGAGTTACATGTGGTATTTCAAGAGGAGTGGGAACAAATGAGACTTGTATCCTTATCAATTGAATATATACTTCTAAATTGGGTCAAGGAAAGGAAGTATGAGGACCCGAGTGTCTGATGTTGAGGGAAAGTTTTAAAGGTGGGGATCCAACTCCTGATTGGACTATAAATGAGGATGAGATCATCTATGTTTAGGGTCATTTTGTTGTGCCTATATATATATATGTGATAGGAGTTTATTCATGAGTTTCATGCCTCAAAGTGGGTGGTGTATCCTAGTTTGAACAAAATTCACCATTACCTACATCAATAGTATTGGTGGATAGTCATGAAAAGGGAGATTGCAGTTTTCATGACACGATGTTACACCTTTCAGTAGGTGAAGGCTGAGAATTTGTGACCTGGTGGTCTGTTACAGTTATTTCTCATTTCAGAATGGAAGTGGGATGATGTTTCCATAGTTTTTGTGGTGGGTATTTTGAGGAACCCTTGGAATAATGACGCGATATGGGTGATTATGGACCCGTTGACAAAAGTATCCCATTTCTTACTTATCCAGGAAACTTTCATAGTTGATCAGTTGGGGGAAATGTATGCTTAGAAGATGGTTTGTTTACACAGGTTTCCAAATAGCATAATTTTATATCATGATTTTTTATTTAATTTTCACTTCTGTAAAGGTTTATCGAAGGTGTTGGGTACCCAAGTGTTACTGGGTACATCTTTTCATCCACAGATAGATGGACAATCAGAACATATTATTTAAATTTTAGAGGACATGTTGTAGGAATGTGTCCTAGATTTTGGTGGGTCTTGGGAGAATCACTTAGTGCCGGTTAATTTTCCCTATAACAACATTTAACAATAGACTATTTAGATGGAACCATATTAGGCTATTTATGGTAGGCCATACAAATCACCTCTATGTTGGATAGAGGTGGGTGTGTCTGAATTTTTGGGACAAAGTCTCGTGCAGGAGACATCCAAGAAAGTTCAATTGATTCCAAAACATATGGATACAGATCATAGTAGATGGAAATATTATTATGATTGATTTTTTTGACCTCTTGAGTTTATAGTGGGTGATCATGTGTTCCTTCAGGTGTTTCCAATATTGGGTCACCGTGGGATTTGGAGGTCGGGAATGTTGTCCCCTATGTTTTTTGGATCATTTGAGAATGTGGAGAGGATCATACCAATGGGGTGCCGATTGGATCTTCCACAAAGTTATAGTTATATGAATGATGATTTTCATATGTCACAACTTCTTCAGTATCACCTCGACCCTTATCAAGTGATCTATGTTGATGATGTTGAGCTTGAGATTGATGTGTCCTTTGAGGAGCATCTGATTCAGGTTGTGGATCACAGTGATAATGTGTTGCAGGGAAAGACTATGATATTGGTCTGAGTGTTGTGGAAACATGGAAATGTTCAATAAGAAACATGGGAGAGGTAATAATATATATATGCCCTGTGGCTTGAACTTTTTACCTTGGAATCTTAGTGATTCTTAGGAGTAAAACTTGAGGATGAGTTGTTATAAGGTGGGGAGATTGTAAGATCCCAACCTTTTTGGAGATGTCGTATACTTGTTTTAAGGAAATATTTTACCCTTGTTTTTATCATACTTCTATTGGGTCTTTATTTGGGGTCATTTCATGTGAATTTGGAGAATTTTTGAATCTCATGGGGTTGTGTACGATTGGTGCATAGTTAGGGAAAACCATGCAGTTTTCCCAAGGAAACTGTGGGCCCCATTTTTGAGCCACTAGAAGGGGGCACATAGTTTGACCAAACTGTATGGATAACCCCTCTAAACTATACACCCTTGGGAAAAGGGGTTTTGTATGGTTGGAACATTTTTTTTCAAACCATTCATCCACTTAAGAGTAATAGTTCACCCCAGACAGTAGGTGTGCATGGTTAGGGAGCATGATTTGTTAAACCATGTGGCTCACCCAGGAAACTATGTGTGAGGGATTTTAATCCCTTGAAAATTTAATTAAAAATTATCAAACCCATGGTTTATATATATAATCACCCCCACTTTACTTAACATTATTTCCATCAATTTTGGAGACTCCTAAGAGGGTCCTGAGGCTCCTTGAATCCCTTTCTTTTTGAATCGAAGATCTAGTGGAAGGAATTAAACTCTCTTCCATTATGTGATATCTTTTTTTTAGGTTCCTCTATCTCCTTTATTTCTCTCCCTTTTGAGAGGGATTAATTCCTCTATTTTTGATGGTTTAGATCTGGGTTTTATTATATCTTGTCTCATTAGATCTTGATCCTAGGTTTTGATCCTAGATCTCCTCTATCATTGTGAATCGACCGTTGTACATAAAATTGAGGGCTAAGGTTTACTGAGAATTCATCAATGATCCTAAGGTATGTGGTATAAATTCTATCTCCCATGGTCTTGATTATGATTGTGAGTATGTAATTGTTCCATTTCATTTCTGCATTGTGTAATTTTATTTAAATTAAAAAGGTGGATTTAATTCCATAAAATTGTGACACCCTTCACATATCTTGCCAGACCCATTGGAGATTACATGATCAGGATTGATAGAAACCCATGGGGTGTTACAATTTCCTTGAAATGATAAATCTAGAACGAAAATGGTGAAATGTTAGGTTTATGGAATTGAACTAAATCATTTTTTCATGGTTTATAATGGGATTTAAAATGGTTGATTGGTTTAACCTTGAAAGGTTAATGAGTTGTGTATTAATTTTTGATGAATGAATTAATGGGGGAATTTTCATGTCATTCCTTGTAACTAAAGTAAAGAACCATGGTTGATATTGATAAATTAAATGGTGATCCATGATGTGAATGATTTATAAGAAGGTTAATGATGTCGAACCTTGATATATTTATATGTGATATTTTGTAAATAATTGATCAATGATTTGTGGGTAAGGGACTAATACTCCAAGTAACCATGGGGTACCAGACTATTGCTTTAGGCCCCCAATGTATGCATGTGAAAAATGAGTTATGGGTGAGGGAATGATGCTCCAAGTACCCATGGGGTTCCATATTCATGATCTTGGACCCTGATGTATATTTATATGTGAATGCGAACAATGAGTTATGGGTGAGGGATTGATGCTCCAAGTACTCATGGGGTAATAGACTACTGCTCTAGGACCCTAATTCATGAATGTAAATTGGAATTAAATTGAATAATTAAATCCCATGAAAATAGTAAAATCTAAAATCCCTATGGTGTATGGCTCAAACTCCAGCATGATCCAAAGTAGGTATGATGTGGTTAACTAAAGAATAAATAATGTGAAGCATATTCACTTTTGTCATTTTTTATTTATTATTTATACAACTATATACACTATTATAGATTGGATATTTCTTTATAAACCATTGGTGGTGGATTAGTGATTTATACTCACACCCTACTTGGGTAACCTAGTTAGTAGGTGAATATACTTCATGTTTGCAGGATATGATAAGAGAAAGAGCCCTATTTTGGATGGATGAGTTGGGATTTAGGATATAGTATGGATGCAGGAACTAGATATAATATTAGGGACCTCTTGGGAGTTTTAAGTGTGTATTTGTTTTGGGTTTTCATTTTACATTTGACACTTATATGGAATGACATATCTACAAATTTTTTTTACAGTCATTTTCCAAGTTTTGGATTTATTCGTGGGTTGTTTCATTGATTATTGCTTATTTTAGTATCTTGGTTATATTTCATATTGATTTTAATTGTTTTCTACTTTTATAAAAAGGTTATAGTCTCTCCATGTTACATATTAGACCCTTACTGCTAGTCGGCAAGCTCTAGTGTATAGGGAGGTGCGCCTTAGGTCATATGGAGAACTGGCTCAGGGCACTGGTATGTGGCACCAAGGTCGGGGAATTACAAGATATGAACCTAGTTCTCACAGGTTTTAGGTACCTCGCCTATTATGGAGAATATTTTGTTCTCTTACATGTTAGATTTTGAAAGGAGTTTTTATGATCACCTACCACTAGTAGAGATTTCATTAAAAAAATAACAATTACACTGCTATAGGTATGGAATGTTATAATGACTTGTATGGGAGACCCTATAGGTCACCCATTTGCTGGACAAAGATTAGAAAGTCATCTCAATTGGGGTCTGAGTTAGTTAGTTTGATAAAAAGGAAGGTCAAGGTGATCCAATATCATGTTAGGTCAACCCAAATCTATCAGAAGTCTTAGGAAGATAGAATATAGAGATCTTTAGAGTTCAATGAGGGATTCCATGTGTTCCTAATGGTTTTTCCCAAATGGTGTTTGAGGATTATTTTCATGGTATAAAATTATCTATTAGTTTCATCAAACCATTTTAGATTCTGATCAGGGTTGTAAATGTTTCTTATCTCTTAGATCTACCCATAAAGACGTACCTGATGTATAAAAACTTATATGTGTCATAGCTGAGGAGGTATGTGTATGATATGTCACATATTATCAATTAGGGTGAGATATAAATTTATGAAGATACTTCCTTTTCTGAATAATTAATGGTTATTTTTGATCTATAGGATAATATCCCTCTTGGGTGATCAATTATATTAGTATATATCTTATGGAATTAGGAGAATCTTCATAAATGTTGGAATATAATAATTATATGTGATCTCAGTACACTCACATTTTTGTATGAGTTTTTCTTTTTATGATTAAAATATTTGAATAAGGTAGGTTGTAGTGAGCCTTATTTTTATAATAAATGTCTGAATATTTTCAATAATATTTATAAGGGTGATTGTAATGATGGTGAATTTTTATTTGCAAAGTGGATCCTAAAAAATATATATAATATATTATTTTTAACCCCATCTATGTGAATAATTAAGATATTCTAAATGGAGTCATGGATGGAAATTTTGACATCATGTTTGTGTCTGAAATGAGGGTTTTCCCTAGGATATGTATAACCTTCGTGTTTGGAATTCGAGACTTGGATAGAGAATTTTATGGTTTTAAATTGGAATACCAATTGTCAATATCCTTAATTTATGTTTGCCTATAAATATGTTGTTATGAAATTTTCTATGGATGGGCCATCATAAAATAAAGAAAAAACTATAATTTATTGGTACATTGTTGGAAATTAAACATCAATATTTGTATTCAAAGAGACGCTCCTCATGGTGGTAGTGATAATGAACATGAATGGAGGCATGATCATTTAAGCTTTAGTGTTAACTCCTTAAGGTTGGACAATTTGTTATTTGGATTCACCTCATTCTTTATGTGTTTAATTATCTCTCTCTTTATATCTAAATTTAGAATCATAATTTTATTTGATGAACCATGAAAAGAATTTTTGAATTGATTTATTTTTGGAATAAAACTATTAAATATTTTAACTCTGAATTACTGTGATACTTTTTTGTATCTCATTGAGATTATTTTAACATGAATTAGAACCCATAATTTTATAAATTCTTAAAGTTTTTACCATGTGAATTTCTTTTTAGAAAACCTCTTGATAATTCTTGATTATATATATATATTGGATTATTCATTCTAATGATATTTTTTGTGCCTTGGGGATAATTTTTCTTTTTTTAAAATATTAACATAGGAATTTCATAGTGTTCTTTATTTCAAATTCCCAAAAAAAATATTTATAAATTATTGAATTGATTAGCATTCCTAATTTCTGATTTCTTTAATGAGGATGAATGCGAACACTTTTTTGGGTGGTTAGACTTTCCACCAACCAATATTATTTGATTTTATTCTCCTTCATCCATTACATTATGGTTTGGTCATAGATAACCAGTGAAATGATGAACGGAAGATGGTCGCATGGGTTTTCATGGGAAAAAAAAGCACATCAAAAAATTCCAAAGGTTCATTCATACGGTTTGATGGAGAGGATGATGACTTGGGTGTTGAGTTTCATTTAGGGTGACGGTAGTGAAGATCACCCACCAATAAATAAATGATATGTAGTCCTCAAAATCATGTTCCTTGACCTTTAACTTCATGAAGTTTTGGTATTATAGGTTTTCATAAATATTTCATGGGGTGTGACCATAGGTCACACACTGTGTATCTCTGAACCACATTCCTTGGTGTGTACCCAAATACACACTTGGTTAAGGTGCTGGACCCACATGTGGTGTGTTCCATGTGCCAAGCCAAAACTTGGTGTCCAAATAGTTTGGGGTTATTCTTTTAATGATACACCTTTTTAAAGAAATTTTCAAAGTGATTTTAGGTATTGGGTAGCTAATCCTCTCAATTTAGATCTTTTGGTGAATTTTTCAAATGTCATTGAATTTTTTAGTTGGATTTTGTTGTAAAACATTTCTTTATTATTTTAATATTATATTTTTTTAAAGAATATTATATTTTATATTTTTAATAAATTTTTATTATACTTTTATTTATGTATAAATTTGGGAAATTCCAATGGTACCCCTATTATTTTAAAATTTTCAATAAATTTTAATCTAAGTCGATGCTTTTATAATAAGTGTTAAGTTAGACCTTTATTCATTAAAACTTTGTATAAAAATTATAATAAATAATAACTTATTTTTTCTTATAAAATTTATCTTCCATTAGAAAATTTTAATATAGTAACTTCTTGTAACTTATATTAGATCTTTAAATAGTATTAATAACTTTTTTTAATGATTTATTAGATATCACTCTAAAAGATCTAATGAATGTAAAAAATAACACAATAAATTTCATTTATATAGTAGTGTGATAAGAATTTTTGCATAGGTGTTTGTAAATTTCTTGTTAAAAATATCATTTTTTACCTCATTTAAGTGTTTTCATAATTTAGGTTTAAATCTTTCTTCATAAATAAAAAAATCCCTTATTTTTTTCAAACTTATCATAAGTGAAAAGTGTAATAGTCTTTTTTTGTTAAGTGCTATCAAACAAACCCTAATTTATGTGTAGTCTATAATTCATAAGATAATTTTTCATATATTAATTCTATAATATAGAATCATGTTTCATGTCCTATCAATTCCCTCTCAAAAGAAGAAGTTAATTTTCAAACTATAATCCCTTAGGTTCCTCTAGTTTTTGGGAGTTTGTGCATGAATCTACTATTAGGGGTGTTTGGTATTGATTGTAATTACATTATCTTATGGTGAATGTATATTCATGAAAAAGTGTGATGAGATATACACATTTTCTAGACTTATAGGCCCTTGTGATTTGGATAACAATTTTATAAATATAAGTGATGGGGCCTTGTGTGTATTGTTTGATCTAATGGATATTCTCAAGCAGTTTCTATATTGCTTTCCAAGAAAAAATTAAGTTTCTTCTCAATTATTTTTATTGATCAACCAAATAAAGTATATTTTAATTTATGATATATGATTAGAAAATATTATTAATCATTGGAGTTAATATAGATTCAATATGGTTACTTTGAAAAATAACTGTCATAAAAAAAAGGAAAAGGAAAATTTTTCCATTACCTTAACCAAGTTTAATTTATCTCTTCAGTAGAACATGAAACCACCATCATTCATTCCATAGTTCTCTATATTGAATGACTAGAAAAAGTGGTGTTTTTATTATTGAAATGGAGTTGTTCAATTTTTTTTGTGGTTGTTATTGAGTTTTTTACAAGTTACTTAGTGGTTATGGAGTAGTTGGGCTATGCATCAGCAATATGAAGTAGCAGAAAAAAATCTGAAATCAGATTGTTTGTTGTTATAGTGGTTTTCTTGGTTTTTTGATGCCTTCCTTTCATGAGATAGTTTTTGTAGTTTTAAGTTTGATTTAATACTATAGATTTACGTTCATTCAAAAATACACATTTATCAATGCTAATTAAAAGCACCATTAAAAAATACTATTTATTAGTGTTTTTAACACTAATAAAGGCCATATTACCATCGCTTTTTAGCACCGATAAAGGGTGTCCTTTATCAGCATTTTTTAGCACTAATAAACGTTTCTCTATATCACCGCCTTTTGCTAGCAGTAATAAAGGGAGATATTTATCATCTTATTTTTTAGAGCTGATAAAATAAAAAAATCATATATTATTAAAAATCATACTTAAATATAAAAAATATATTTATATTCATATGTATATATATAATATATTTTCTTAAATATGATTTATATAATGCAAAATATTTATTTACACAAAATATATAATATATTTAGTGAAAAATAGTTTACAAAATAGTTAAAAAATAATATTAATGGATAATTTTCTCATTAGTATTGATTAATATGCATTTAAAAAATTAATGATAGAGAAAATTAATAAATTAATAAAGATATTTTCAAAAGTTGAAAAAAGGTCTTTAACTTAAAACGTCCATAATTTTTATATGGGTGTCTTTTGGGCTATACAAGATGTCGAATTGAATATTACAAATAGATCTACGACATATGGACCTTGTGAGACCATTGATACTATTTTTTCTATATCAAAAAATGTTTGGAAGGCCTCTAAAACTAAATTTTTAGTTGAGATACTCTTATTTTTAAACATTTGATGGAATTTAAGATTTATTTAAGAGACTATTCTAGTATTTTTTTAGATACTAAATTCAATCCATAGTATTACATTCATATGGATATTATGGTGTTCAAATTTTATTGTTTTTATATTATATTTTTATTTATAATTAAATATATACATATATATACATATTTATACATATTTCCATATAAAAATTTAATTGTATAAATAAATATTTAAACTTATTCACATATAAAATATTTTTTAAAATATATAAACAATATGAAAATAAAAATAATTATCCATTTAATATAAATTAAAATTTTAACCATTTTATTTAAAATATAAAAATGTATGAATATGAATACACCTATACAAATGTATATATAATTTTTATATATAAATATGTGCCTGTGTGTGTTTTTATATTAACAAACAGATATATATTTATGTATATATTATAATATACATAAATGAATAATAATATATAATATTTTTATATATATATATATATATTTACGCCACTAATGATTCTTCTATATACAATGTTATCCTTTATTAGCACTAAAAAACACTAAAAAAGGGGGGTTTTTTTGTCAACACCAACAAAAAGCACTAATAAATGGAACATTTATCAGAAATAAAATAAGCATTGATAAAGGGTAACCCTTTATCAACACTTATTACCGCACTGATAAATGTTATATTTATCAATGCTTGAATTAGTGATAATAAAGGGATTCGTGAATAATTTAATTTATCTATACATATTTATATATTTTTAAATATGATTTATATAAAAGTTTACATATATGTGTAAATATAATATATAAATATAATTTATATAAAAATATTATAATAAAATAATATTATCAATCTTATTTTCAAAAGATTTAGACATAAAAAATTATCAAATTTATATTAATCAATAAAAATGTTTAATATTTTATTTATATATATTAATTATAGAATGTATATATAAATATAATATATTAATATTTTATTTAAAAATTTATATAATTATATAAATGAATATATATTTATTTAAATATAGTTATTTGAACTTATATATGTATATTTATATTAAATAATTTAAATTTACACATATTTTTATGTATGTGTATGAATGTGTATGTATATGGATGTATATGTATGTTTATATATGTGTGTGTGTGTGTGTATGCATTTCTACGTGTTGTATGTATTATATGTGTATATATGTGTTGTGTGTGTGTGTTTATGTGTATGTATATAGATGTATGTTTTTGTATGCATATGTTTATGTGTACATGTGTGTGTGTGTGTGTACATGTATGTGTACGTATGTGTATGTATGTTTTTATATGTGTATGTGTATGTGTCTATATGTGGATGTGTGTGCATGTTTGTATGTGTGTATGTGTATATGTATGTATATATGTGTATGTATGTGTATGAATGTATATGTGTATGTATGTGTATGAATGTATATGTGTATGAATGTATATGTGTATGTATGTGTATGTTTATATAGTATGTGTATGTATGTGTATGTACGTGTAAGTAATTATCTGTATGTGTATGTGTATACGTGTGGGTACATGTTTGTATGTGTATATGCATGTGTGTGTGTGTGTGTGTGTGTGTGTGTGTGTGTGTGTGTGTGTGTGTGTGTCTATGTCTATGTGCATGTATTTGTACATGTGTATGTATGTAATGTGGATGTCTCTATATATGTATATGAATATATCATTATATAACAAAAAAATCCATTTTTTTCAATATGACATATCTCATTATAGTATATGTATATATATATACATACATATACCTACACACAATCACAAGTCATTTGTTTTTTCGAATGTAATTAATGCAATTTTATATAAAAATATATACACACACATTTAATATTTATGATTTTTTTAATTTTTAATATTTTTTAATTTTTATTTTAATACTTTTTATATTTAAATCTTTATATAATTATTATTTATTCATCTTTAATTTGTTATTTGTTATGAATCTCTTGTATTTAAATGTACCTTTTAATACGTATTCATTTGTATTTTAATATTTATTCATTTTTAATATTTTTTCAACTGGTATAATTAATATTATTTATTTTTATTTTTTAATACTTTTTAATTTTTTTTAATTTTAATTATTGAAATTTATTCATTTTTCAAATTTATCCATTTAATATTATTAGTTCATTTTCAATAATTCTTCATATTAAATATTTTTTAAAAATTTATTAATTTTTAATATTTATTCATTTCTAATATTTATTCATTTAATAATTTTTATAATATGTTCAGCTTTGATAGTTATTTATGAATTTTTAAATATTAATATTAAATACTTTTAATTTTTATGTATTTAATATAATTAATATTTATTCATTTATATTTTAATATATTTTTATTTAAATCTTTATACAATTATTATATATTCATTAATAATCAATACTTCATTATAAATCTCTTATTTTCAAATTAAATTATAAATGTTTTTTTTATTTTAATTTTAAAATTTATTCATTTTTAATATTTCATTTATTTATATAATTAAAAATATTTATTCATTTTTTAATATTTTTTCAATTTTTTCATTTTAAATTATAAATTGTTTTTCATTTTTAATATTTATTCATTTATTATTATCTACTCATTTTTAGTATTTATTAACTTTTAGTAGCTTTTTTATTTATTTATTTTTAATATTTAGTTATTTAATATTTCAGTAATTTATTCATTTCTAATATTTTTCTTTTACATTTTTATTTATTAATATTTAATATTTTTAATATGTTTTTAATTTACATAATAAATAATTATTTTTTTATTTCAATATTTTTTTATTTAAATCTTTGTATAGTTATTATCCGTTCATTTTTATTTAGGAATTTATTTTAAATCTTTTTAATTTAAATGCAATTTGTAGTATTTATTCTTTTTTATTTTAAGATTTATTAATTTATAATATTTTTGTAATATATATAATTTATATAGTTTATTCATTTTTAATATTTTTTTAACTTATATAATTAATATTATTTATTCATTGATCAAAATGTCAATAAATTTATCATAATATTATCAAATTTATTTATAAATTTATTATAAATAATATTATTTATTTCTTTTTAATATTTTTTAATTTATTTATTTTTAATATTTTTGATTTTTCATTATAAAATAATTTTTATATTCATCTCTATATAATACGTAATGTATTGTAATTTTAAAATTTAGTTTTTAATTTATATTTTCTACTGGTATTTATCTGCGCTATATGAAACGCTGCTAAAAGCAACATTTATCAGTGCTTTATTAAGCACTGATAAAAGATACATATATCATCGCTTATTATTTAGCACTAATAAAGATGTGATTTGTTAGTGCCTTTTTAGCACTAATAAGTTTGGGGCTTTATCAGCACTAATAAATCATACACTTATATGTGCTTTCCATTTTAGTGTTGATAAATGTGTATTTTAACGGTATTTTTTTACTAGTGACAATAAAACCTCTTCCCCTATTTTAAAAGTATCATAATCGAGATCTCCCCTTCTCATGTCATTCAATCTCTCACAGAAATTAAATTCTACTACCACCTCCTTCAAATATTTGGACCCGATATAACCTTAAATTGAAGGTATGCTATTCCTTACTTGTTTTTAATCAATCATTCATCATTTTTTATGATTATTCTATTCTTCACATTGTATTCTTCTTTTCTGTGTGATCTTTTGGCACTATTTTTATGATTTTTAGTTATTCTCCTTGGTTCTTCACTTATGATCGATGTTTGGCCCCTTGCTCTGATAATTTTTTTATCTTCTTCTGATCGATGTTTAGCCCCTTTTTTCATGATTATTGGTTATTATTTTTTTCTCAATTTTTTGTTTTTCATTGCATTAATGTCACGACCCCCTCCCACCAAAGATGCCCCTCCTGAGCTAGCAATGGTGAAAGGGAGATAATGACCCCCGAGTCCGCCTCCAGTAGGCCCCGGGGTGGTGACTAGCACCAAGGGTATGCGTTTTTACAAATATGGGAGGCATTACCCTTTTTATTTTTAAAGATCGGGAAATAGGACAAGTCAACCACCAAAAAGGAAAAGAACCAGTGTATATAAATAAACCCAAACCAATCCCACATGCATGTTTAAACAATTTTATAACAAGGTACAAGTACAAGAAATCTCAAAGTACAATACCAAAAGAAAACAAAGGTACAACAACTCCAACTGTCTGACTAGTAGGGTCCCGTACGGCCCTAGTAGTCCTCCTGGAAACCTGAAAGTAAACGTAGGGTGAGCATACAAGTATACTCAGTAGGGAAACCTAAAGATCTCGTGCACAAGTGGGGAGACATCCTAATGTCCCGTGAGAACAACAGAAGAAACCTAGCAAGGAATTCTATCCACCCAACCTCACCAGCCACACTCACCAAAACACAAATACAACAGGTAATAGTATATAAGAACAAGAGTATTGGGTACCCCGCACCATTTACCTCTAGTTAGCTTCTCTTCCTAACAACGAACGTCCTGACACTACCACACTCTCCCCGCCCGCACACACCTGGGCCTCACAACCACATATCCTGCCCGCACACACCTGGGCCTCACAACCACGTATCCCACCCGCACACACCTGAGCCTTATCCCGAAGATTCTTGAGAAACAGTAGAACCTTCCTGAAGAGTCTTGGGCTAAAACCACCCCAATCGAAACCTACCCGAAGAGTTTTAGGTGTAAGGTCTCCTCAAGCCATCACAGCCTAGGGGAGAAGGAGCAGGAAGGAGCTAGTAACTAAGGGAAAAACACCCTCTCCCATAAAATGGGAGTGTTCGACACTAAGTACTCAACATGGGTGGGGTGCGATAAAACACAAAAGATACATATATATATATATATATATATATATACCAAACACACAGCCCAACCTATGGATTCTAAGCAGAAAACTGAGCACGTGCCTCGGCACTGCTACCACGAAGTATGCATACAACAAACAACTCCAACCCCATTTAGGTTTTCACGTTTCAGCAGAATTAGTTTATTTAGTTCCTTAACTACTGGGAAACTATCCATAACTAACCACATCAATCGTTCTTAAAACTTATCCCTGCCATCCACAAAACAAGTTAGGAAAACACAAGCAACACAACCAAGCCCTTCTTATCAACCAACCAACCCATTGATTATTAAACCAGTTCCATTACCACACCCCACCATTCATTAACTCTTCCACATTTTATTTATTAATCACAACCCACTTTCCGTTCACATTTAAACCCATCCCTGCAGCCCCGCTGCCAACCACCATAACCACAACCGTACCGTACATCATTATCCCTTTAATACCATTTATTGCAGCCCCGCTGCCCATCACCATCATAAAATTCACACCAAACCACAACCAAGTCAACTGCAACCCTACTGTTCACCCGATCCACAACAACCCACAAAACATCCCCAACACATGCCTCGTAACCAAGCCAACACCCACATGTTCATTATTCCATTTTGTTTAACCGGGGTGATCACACAAGGGTTCCAGATTTTAACAGCCAAATTTACGTGATTAACCAATTTCCACATTCCACAAAGTTTCCATCCATAAGAAAATCCATAAGGAGAGGGAAACATTTACTTTCGCAAGCAAAGGCCCCCAACGACCATGATTTTCAGTAGGTAGAAGCTCATTCAATTCACAACATAATATCACAGGATATAAAGTAATAGAAATCACAACTTCCCATCCCTGTTATATAAGCCAGATATTATCTTCATTAAACTGGTTCAAAAGTGTTTCACGTAAACAAGAGAACACCCACCCCGCATGATACACAAAATTAAAGAGACGAAGGTAAGATCCCTACCTCAACAGGTTCTTGATCGCAACGCTCCCCCGGATCAACCTTAGAAGACGTCCGTCGGCATCCGTCACTTCTGTCGGTCCCAGAAAAACCTCCTCGGGTGGAGGTCGGAAAGGAAAGGACGAAGTAAAGACAACGAATACAAGCTCGGAATCTCTTCCTCGTCGTTAAAATCCCATGGCCGCTGACGGATCGTAAATCGGAGCTCGAACGAAGAAGTTATGGAAGGAAGAGCCTTCGAGTCTCTTGAGAGAGCTCTGCTCAGAGGAGAGGGGAGGAGAGGTGTGAGTTGAAAAGTGGAGGGGACCCCTCCTTTTATAGGCGTGAAAATCAAAAGTACACGACGTGTACTCGGTTCTTTCACACGGTCTCCACGCGGCTTCCAACACGACTCCGTGGCCGTTGACTGGTCAACACACGGTTTGAGGGTAACACATACGCGGGGAAGGACTACACGGCGTGTAGTTTAGACACACGGCATGTACTCATTTATTTCACACGGAAAGGACACGACTCCAACACGGTACACGACCATTGACTGGTAACACGTACGCGGGGAAGGACTACACGACGTGTAGAATTGGTCACACGGTGTGCACCCATTATTCCACACAGCAAGGACACGACTTGCAACACAGGGTGTACTCGGAAAGGAAGTACACGGCGTGTACTCAAACTACACGGCGTGTAGTTTCAAAATTCTGGAAAGTGTGGAAAAAGTCCATTTTACCCTCCATAACACTTCTTGACCTTCTTTTTGATAAAGGAATGGGCCGGAGAGGTCCGGGCCATTACATCACATACCTCTTAAAACATTCTCGTCCCCGAGAATTCAAAAACCAACCCAGAGGAAACCCAACAAGATACCTCTCAGGGTTCACGTTATAACAGGAACCCAACCAACAACCCTAATCATATGTGTTAGTAATTCCTTCTCCTATGTTGAGATATTATCCACTTTAGGCGCTACTGACTCGCCTGCACGGGTTTTATCGCATCCTCATTAATGCGTCTCAATTAAGAATTGGGTCTTCCCACTTTCATACATTAGGATTTTTCAACTCACACTAACCCCAACACCACACAACCAACACACTACCCAAACATGTGGGTTTGGGAAATTCCTTTACCTATGTCGAGATATTATCCGCTTTAGGAGGCACTGACTCGCCCGCACGGGTTCAATCGCATCTGCATTAATGCATCTCAATTAAGGGTCAGGTTTTTCCCTTTCCCACACATCCGGATATGTTACACATTACCAGGGAACAAAGAACAAAAGGTCTCACAACTGACAATCCAAGCATTCCATATAACAAGGGTACATAGTACAACATCAACACAAGCTCATAAGAACAAGGAAAAAACACAAGTCAAAACAACTCCGGGTACTGAGCGTGCATCTGGGTCTCCCACTCCCAAGTGCTCTCCTCGAGGCCGCCATGTCTCCACAACACACGAACCAAGGGAATGGTTCGTCCATGGAGCATCTTCTCTTTACGATCTTCGATTCTGACTGGTCGTTCCTCAAAGGTCGCGTTGCCTCCCATATCTAACTCTCCCCAGTCAATAACGTGGGAGTCGTCGTGTAAGTACCGATGAAGCTGGGAGACGTGGAAGACATCATAAACCTTCTCCAACTGAGGTGGTGGGGCCAGCTAATATGCCACCTCACCGACTCGCCTCAACACCTCAAAAGGTCCGATGAACCTGGGTGGGAGCTTTCTCCCTTTCCCAAACCTCTGCTGCCCCCGTCGAGGGGAAACCTTCAAGAACACATGATCCCCCACCTCGAACTCCAAGGGCCTCCTCCGATGATCAGCATAAGACTTCTGTCAGTCCTGATCCGCTTTCATCCTCTCACGTACAAGCTGGACTTTCTCTGTGGTGCTCTGCACTACCTCTGGCCCAAGTGCACCTGTCTCACCAACCTCTGTCCAGAAAATGGGTGAACGACATGGCCTTCCATACAAAGCCTCAAACGGTGCCATGCCAATAGTAGAGTGGAAGCTGTTGTTGTAGGAAAACTCTACTAAAGGCAAGTGTCGTACCCATGATCCTCTGAAATCCAGAACACATGCTCACCGCATGTCCTCCAACATCTGGATAGTCCGCTCTGTCTGCCCATCGGTCTGGGGGTGGAAAGTAGTGCTAAGGCGTAGCTGGGTTCCAAAAGCATGTTGTAACCCCCTCTAGACACGTGAGGTAAACTGAGTATCCCGATCTGAGACGATAGTCTTTGGGACTCCATGAAACTGCACAACCTCGTCTACGTACCTCTGTGCTAAGGTACTCACCGGGCCTGACTCCTTAATTTCTAAGAAGTGAGTTGATTTCGTCAGACGATCCACCACTACCCAGATAACATCATAACCACCCTGATCTCTGGGTAGTCCCGTGACGAAGTCCATTTAGATGTCATCCCACTTCCACTCGAAGACATCTAAAGGATGCAACAAACCACTGGGAACACGGTGTTCAGCCTTCACTTGCTGACACACTAGGCATTTAGCCACAAACTCTGCCACTTCCTGTTTCACCCCGGGCCACCAAAACTGATCCCTTAGGCCTCGGTACATTTTTGAAACTCATGGATGTACCGCCAAGGCTGAGCTATGGAACTCACGGAGAACTCCCTCACACATTGTCTCTGGGACAAACAACCTTCCATGGAAAATCATCTGATGTTGGCTTTCCTCTGACCATTCTTCCGGAGCGTTCCCCTGATCGACACGATCCCGCATCACTTTTTCCTCAGAGTCCCCCCACTGGGACTCTTCCACCTGCTGCAACAAGGAGGATTGAACTGTCATATGAAACAAACAGCCTCTAACACAATCTACCCTGGCATCCAAGTGCAAGGCAGCCAACTCTCCCATCGCCTTCTAAGCATCAGCAGATTCTCGAACCACTTCCTGATGTGACTTCCTGCTCAGGGCATCAGCCACAACGTTGCCCTTACCTTCAATTTAAGAGATCTCAAAGTCATAGTCTTGGAGAAACTCGATCCATCTCCGCTGCTGTAAGTTCAGTTCACACTGGGAGAAGATATAATGCAGGCTCTTGTGATCTGAGAAGACCACAAAGCGCTCCCCAAAGAGGTAATGTCGCCACAACTTCAGTGCGAACACTACTACTGTAAGATCCAGGTCATGGGTGGCATATTTACGCTCGTGAGGGCGCAATTGCCTAGACCCATAACAAATCACTCCCTTCTTCTACATCAGCACGCACCCCAGACCAAGGCCAGAAGAATCACAAAACACCTCATACAACAACCCTTCCTCTGGGAACCTGAGTACAGGAGCACTGAACAACTTGTCCTTCAGGTAGTCAAAAGATTTTTGGCACTGCTCGCTCCATAGGAAGACCTGTTTCTTCCTCGTCAAAGCTGTCAATGGAGAAGCAACTCGAGAGAAGTCCAAAACGAACCTCCGATAGTAACCTACTAACCCCAGGAAACTACGAACTTCTTCCACGCTCTTGGGTGCTTCCCAAGAAACAAATGCCTCTACCTTCGACGGGTCCACCGATACTCCATGATGAGACACCACGTGCCCAAGGAAGTGTACTTCTTGCGTCAAGAACTTACACTTCGACAATTTCCCGTAAAGCTGGTGGTGTCGAAGGACTTCCAAGACTGCCCTGAGATGCTCAACGTGATCCTCCTCTGACCTTGAGTAGATCAGGATGTCATCGATAAACACAACGACGAACCGGTCCAGAAACTCTCGGAAGACAAATTTCATAAGTCCCATGAACACAGCTAGTGCATTCGTAACTCCAAACGGCATCACTACAAACTCGAAGTGCCCATACCTGCACCTGAAATCCGTCTTTGAGATGTAACTGTCCTTCACCCTCAGCTGATGATATCCAGATCATAGATCAATCTTGGAAAACCAACCTGCTCCCCTCAACTGGTCGAAGAGATCATCTATCCTTGGGAGGGGGTAACGGTTCTTGACCGTTACCTGGTTCAACCTTCGGTAGTCTATGCATAGCCTGAGACCACCATCTACCTTCTTCACGAACAAAACTGGAGCACCCCATGGCGACACACTGGGTCGAACAAAACCCCTCTCCATTAGATCATCAATCTGAATCTGCAACTCCCGCAACTCCAAAGGTTCCATCTGATAAGGGGCCATCGAAATCGGACGGGCACCAGGCTGTAAGTCTATCCTGAACTCAATGTCACGTCAAGGGGGGGGGGAGGGTAGAGTCACAACCTACTCAGGAAAAACATCGAGGAACTCCCCAACAACTTCCGGGACATCCATCATCTCTGTATCAGCTGGAACCACTGATAACCTGCCTAACAAGGAAAGGAGAGGCTCCACACGCCGACTTCCCACCTAATAGCTCCTCTCACCAACAAAAGATATGCGCTGCCCATCCACGTCAGAGAACATGACTCTTCTCCAGAAGCAGTCGATAATGGCACTAACAGAAAATAACCATTCGATGCCTAGGATGACATCGTATGGCTGCATCTATAACAGAAGAAGGTCCCCACTAGATCAATGTGGTCCCAACGTCATCCCACATCCCCGACAAACACATGATACGTTGGTCTGGCCCCCAACTGGTGTACTCAGTTCCAGTGGTACGGAAAGTCTCTCTACGTCTAATCCCAAAGAATGGGCTAGACCAGGTGCAACGAAGGAGTGCGAAGCTCCTGAATCGAACAAAGCAGAAACAAGAGTTCTGAACAAACAAATCGTACCTCGCACCACCTCTGGTCCTGCCGAAGATGCCAACTCTGCTGCGTGCAACTGTCCATGCCCAGCTCCTCTGCCTCTCTGATATCGTCCACCTCCCCGACCATGCCCTGGTCGAGGTCCCTGAGGAGCACCCTGAGGTCGGCCTCCTCCTGCAAAGTCTGCCCTCGGAGGAGCATGGTCCTGCTGCTACTGGAAGGGCCTCGCTGGCAACTGGTGCTGCTGAGGTGGGCGCTGAACCTACCCACCTCCACCGTACTGAGCTCGGGTCGGGCACCGACTCTGAACGTGCCCAAAACCTCCACAAGAAAAACACCTCGGTCCTGGGCTCGTGAAAAAGGGACGAGGACCCGAAGATCTGAACTGCTGGGGCCTGCTCCCCACTGGCCTGAACCTGGAAGGTCCCATCGCAGGAGACCTGCTGCTGACTGCTTTCCCCTTCGATGAGACTGGCTGGTTCCCCTCACGGGGTGCATCTCCCAGCGAGTGCATCCTCTCTACAACCTCTGCCTTCTTCTGTACTGCCAAGTATGTCGGAAGGGTGAAGGGGGTGAAAACATACTGGAGCGAAGGACAGAGCGCCTCCTCCAAACATCTCGCCCGAGACTCCTCATTCAGAAAGAGATCCAGAGCAAAGCGCAGGAGATCCTTGAACTTGATCCCCAGCTCTCGTACTGACATACTCCCCTAATGAAGGGAGAGTAACTCCTGCCGCTTCTCCGCCTTGATCATGGAAGAAAGGAATTCCTCTCAGAATTCCTTCTCAAAGTCAGCCCAAGGAACCTCTGCCCCTATCCTCTCTCCGAGGTAGAGCGTCCACCACTGCCGCGCCGCACCTCTCAGCTGACTGACTGCTAGGGGAAACCAGTACTCCCTCGGAGCACGGATCAAGGTAAAAGCAATCCCTAGCTCCTCAATACACCCCTCCGTCTCCGTATCCGAAGTACTACCCTCGTACTACTTGAGGGTCTGCCGCTAGAAAGAATGGAGAGTCTTCTGCCACTGGCTATCTTCCTCCTCTCGGTCAATCCTCAGCTGATCGACCGCCTGAATCTGCTGGGCCTCGGCCATCTGAGCCACCCGGGGACGACGTCCAGGTGCCATAGATGTACGGTAAACAAGGATCTCCTAAGCCGAAGTAGTAAGGAAAACTCAAGGTTTTATTTTATCATTTTATTTCAATTTATTTCCCAGAACACCCATATCAAGTAAAACACAATCATGATGATGCATGTACCTTCCCTAGTGTCTCTACCCTGCAATCAATGTAGTCTCACTTGGTCGTTCGATAGGCTCAGAGTCCTTTCATCGGATCACGGGGGGGCCTAAAATCCCGTGTCCTAGATGGTATTCCCTGGCCTATGTCACGCACCAAGATTGACTAACATTGTCACCCTACCATCCCATGCAATCCTCACTGTGCCTAACTCCAGACTCCATCCTATCTCTCAACCTCCCTTTGATACCATTCTATCATGACCCCCTCCCAACAAAGATGCCCCTCCTGTGCTGGCAATGGTGAAAGGGAGATAATGACCCCCCGAGTCCCGCCTCCAGTAGGCCCCAGGGTGGCGAATAGCACCAAGGGTATGAGTTTTCACAAATATGGGAGGCATTAACCTTTTTATTTTTAAAGATCGGGAAATAAGACAAGTCAACCACCAAAAAGGAAAAGAACCAGTGTATATAAATAAACCCAAACCAATACCACATGCATGTTTAAACAATTTTATAACAAGGTACAAGTACAAGAAAGCTCAAAGTAAAATACCAAAAGAAAACAAAGGTACAACAACAGCAAAAACTCCAACTTTCCGACTAGTAGGGTCCCGCACGGCCCTGATAGTCCTCCTGGAAACCTGAAAGTAAACATAGGGTGAGCATACAAGTATACTCAGTAGGGAAACCTAAAGCTCTCGTACACAAGTGGGGAGACATCCTAATGTCCCGTGAGAACAATAGAGGAAACCTAGCAAGGAATTCTATCCACCCAACCTCTCCAGCCACACTCACCAAACCACAAATACAATAGGTAGTAGTATATAAGAACAAGAGTATTGGGTACCCCACACCATTTCCCTTTAGTTAGCCGCTCTTCCTAACGACGAACGTCCTGACACTGCCACACTCTCCCCACCCGCACACACCTGGGCCTCACAACCACATATCCCGCCCGCACACACCTGGGCCTCACAACCACGTATACCGCCCGCACACACCTAGGCCTTATCCCGAAGATTCTTGGGAAACAGTAGAACCTTCCCAAAGAGTCTTGGGCTAAAACCACCCCAATCGAAACCTACCCGAAGAGTTTTAGGTGTAAGGTCGCCTCAAGCCATCACAGCCTAGGGGAGAAGGAGCAGGAAGGAGCTAGTAACTAAGGGAAAATACCCTCTCCCATAAAATGGGAGTGTTCGGCACTAAGTTCTCAACATGGGTGGGGTGCGATAAAACACAAAAGATACAGATATATATATATATATACCAAACACACAACCCAACCTATGGCTTCTAAGCAGAAAACTGAGCACGTGCCTCGGCACTGCTACCACGAAGTATGCATACAACAAACAACTCCAACCCCATTTAGGTTTTCACGTTTCAGAAGAATTAGTTTATTTAGTTCCTTAACTACTGGGAAACTATCCATAACTAACCACATCAATCGTTCGTAAAACTTATCCCTTCCATCCACAAATCATGTTAGGAAAACACAAGCAACACAACCAATCCCTTCTTATCAACCAACCAACCCATTGATTATTAAACCCGTTCCATTACCACACCCCACCATTCATTAACTCTTCCACATTTTATTTATTAACCACAAACCACTTTCCGTTCACATTTAAACCCATCCCTGCAGCCCTACTACCAACCACCATAACCACAACCGTACCATACATCATTATCCCTTTAATACCATTTATTGCAGCCCCGCTGCCCATCACCATCATAACATTCACACCAACCCACAACCAAGTCAACCGCAGCCCTGCTGTTCACCCGATCCACAACAACCCACAAAACACCCCCAACACATGCCTCGTAACCAAGCCAACACCCACATGTTCATTATTCCATTTTGTTTAACCGGGGTGATCACACAAGGGTTCCAGATTTTAACAGCCAACTTTACGTGATTAACCAATTTCAACATTCCACAAAGTTTCCATCCATAAGAAAATCCAGAAGGAGAGGGCAACATTTACTTGCGTAAGCAAAGGCCCCCAACGACCGTGATTTTCAATAGGTAGAAGCTCATTCAATTCAGAACATAATATCACAGGATATAAAGTAACAGCAATCACAACTTCCCATCCCCGTTATATAAGCCAGATATTATCTTCATTAAACTGGTTCAAAAGTGTTTCACGTAAACAAGAGAACACCCACCCCGCATGATACACAAAATTAAAGAGACGAAGGTAAGATCCCTACCTCAACAGGTTCCTGATCGCAACGCTCCCCCGGATCAACCTTAGAAGACGTCCGTCGGCGTCCGTCACTTCTGTCGGTCCCGAAAAAACCTCCACGGGTGGAGGTCGGAAAGGAAAGGCCGAAGGAAAGACAACAGATCCAAGCTCAGAATCTCCGCCTCATTGTTATGATCCCGTGGCCGCTGACAGATCGTAAATCAGAGCTTAGACGAAGAAGTTATGGAAGGAAGAGCCTTCGAGTCTCTTGAGAGAGCTCTGATCAGAGGAGAGGGGAGGAGAGGTGTGAGTTGAAAGGATGAGGGGACCCCTCCTTTTATAGGCGTGAAAAGAAAAAGTACACGGTGTGTACTTTATGGTACACGGTGTGTACTCAGTTCTTTCACACGGTCTCCACGCGGCTTCCAACACGGCTCCACGACCGTTGACTGGTCAACACACAGTTTGAGGGTAATGCATACGCGGGGAAGGACTACACGGCGTGTAGTTTAGACACACGGCGTGTACTCATTTATTGCACACGGGAAGGACACAGCTCCAACATGGTACACGACCGTTGACTGGTAATGCGTACGCGGGGAAGGACTACACGGCGTGTAGAACTAGTCACACGACGTGCACCCATTATTCCACACAGCAAGGACATGACTTGCAACACAGGGTGTACCTGGAAAGTAAGTACACGACGTATACTCAAACTACACGGCGTGTAGTTTCAAAATTCTGGAAAGTGTGGAAAACGTCCATTTTACCCTCCAGAACACTTCTTGACCTTCTTTTTGACAAAGGAATGGGCCGGAGAGGTCCGGGCCATTACAATTAATTTATTTTCAAATTGATCAAATAAAATTTTTCTTTTGATAAATTTTAAAAACTATCATTAGAATTTTCTTATTTCTAATAGTTTCTCTTCGTTGACATAAGATGTCTTATATTGGAATCCTTGTATTATAAATTCAAAATCAATATAAAAACATAAAGGAATTCTATATGATTGAATGAATTAATGAGAAACCAAAAAAACATGGGTATTGAGGTATATATGTTAGGAATATTAATCATTTTGATTATATTTCAATGGTGTTGGATGTCAGATGTGTATCATACATTTTTGTTGATGTTCACTTATTGGCACTAAAAATGTGTCTCGTACCCCAAATGGTAAGTTTTTCATAAAATAAATATGCAATCTACCCCAAAGGAACATTCTGGGACTAAGGAGTAGGTTGCATGCAACTATGGAGTGATGCACACAAATATTCATATTCACACACAAAGGACTTCCACACCAAAGGCGACACTAGAGATTAAAGTTCTACAGGTACTCTCAAAACTTGAAATGATGTCCAAGGAATGTGCGCACAAAAGGATATTTTTGCATGAAAATTTTTCGTGCAACAATCTAGTTTCATGAAAAATGCAATGTCGAACTCCACAAGTTGTGAGGTCAAGCCCCATCGTCAAAGGGTAGGGAAGCGTGAAACCCTAGTATGCACTATAGTGAAATTTCACAACATCGATCGCCAATTTTGGCTATAAGTATAACCACCCCACCCCCCACACACTTTGAGGATGGATCTCAAGAAGATAGAGTGATGCTCTTGCTCGTGCAAACCTATATTTTATGACATCATGGAACACTAGAACCCCATGGACCCTCAAAGGTAAAGAACTTGCATCACCACCTCCCATGGGCCCCAACGTATCTTGGATTATGATTGCGAGTTCCTCACACAACACCTCTTAAGGATGATTAGGTTTTTGCAAGATAAGAATCCTTTATAAAACCCTAATTTACGTGCCACACCAAATCTTGTGAGCACCTATTCCTCCTAAACCCATGTGTTTTACTTGTTTTAGATCCCTTAGATCATGCAACTCTATTTGCGTGAAATATAAAAAAGTTGCGCACAACAACTTTTGGGTCCCTAACCCAACTCTCCTTATGCTTGAAGTATATATATTTCCCTATAATTTTCTTTTAAGCATAGGTACCCTAATATATTTCCCTCTTAATCATAGGCACCATAACGTTAGGCCTCTTGGTTGCAACTCCTCCATGGTAGTGTTTACACTGCGTTCCACCTAGAGGCACATGAGCTACAGACGCGTAAGCCTTAAAGGTGGTGTCACTGAGGTAAATGACTCGCCTATCACAGTAGAGATTCCTTTTTCTGGATCTTCCTCTCGCATTGTAAGTCCCATCCACATCTAAAATACAAGATGTAAAACTGCCTAGCTCTATGTCTTAGTTGTATGATGTTAAATTGCACGCCAATGTCCTCAGTATATGACATTAAATTGCAGTCTTACCCTATGTGATGAACACAGGATGCCCCATGTATGATCATCATGGGATGCCACCTCCTCCCCTACCTTGGGATGAAACTCCTACATCGGGAAGCTTTCATGTGTAAGCCCCACACCATCCTCCCCCACCATGTGACAAAACTTCTACACTAGGAAACTTCCATAAGTAGACCTGAACCATCCTCCCCCACCATGGGATGAAACTCATAAACTGGGAAGCTTCCATTCATAATCCCCACACCATCCTCCCTCATTATGGGATGAAACTACTACCCTGAGCAAATTTCATGTGTAAGCCCCACACCATCCCTTATTGATGCTCCTTCCATGACATGGGAATCCTTACTTCACAATTTTAAACTTTATGGATCAGTATCATCACATGGCCATAAACTGTGACATCAAACTAATTGAGTTTTTATACCAGTTTATCGATAGGTTATATAGGATTCCTCCACAAGGTTCAATCCCAACAACCTCCAAGTATGAAATCTTCCCCCTTGGTGGACACACTCCATAAAATCTAAGTGTGAAATTTTCCCCCTTGTGGTGACACACTTCATAAAATCCAAGTCTTAAATATTCCCCTTTGGGGGACACTCTCTATTAAATCCAATCAAGAAATATTTCCCCTTAGGGGGACACACTTCACCTTCCAATTGTGAAATCTTCTCCCTTGGGGGGACAAACTCCACCACCTTCCATGTGTGAAATAATCCCCCCTAGGGACACACTCCACCAAATCACAAGTGTGAAATATTTCCCCTTAGGGACACACTTAAACATTGACCCATCTCCATAATATGTTAAAATTGTGACCTAACCCAGAATCCCCACCCCATAGATTAAATGTGGGATGATTGAGGTAAAAATCTTCGAAAGACTTATGCCCCCCTGGCATCAACTACCTTATGAACCACACGAGATGTCTTGGGTTCCATGCCTAAGATTCCTCACACATGAGATTCCCTCCAAAATGAGAAGACTTTATAGGATCCCAACCTAACAAATTCATAAACATACCCAACATAACCAATGTTACTACCTCCTTTGACAGAAGTTTGCTTCCCTATCGAGACAGAAGATGCATAATTAATCAGCTTCCACCTCAAGATTGTATCGGGAATGGGTTTCACAAACATGAATTAAATATATGATGGAGACTTGGACTTGGCAATGAGATCTAAGGAGGAATACAAGGAAGGAGGAATTGATATCCCATAATCCTATTTCAATCAAGAATCTGATATCACCGATTAAATTGATGTAATTTTTTCACCATTGGAAAGTGGTAATGTGGGGTAATAAAGCATCGCAACATGCTAGCCCTGGAAAAAATGTCAGAAAAAATGGTGAACCCGATGTGAATACATTCTTCTTCAACTTTGGGGACTAGTAGCATTTGGACACCATCAGATTTTCATGTCACCGGATCTAGATATTCAGTTCTAGGCCCCACCAAGAATGCAGTGGGCTTAACATGAAACTCTCCTACGACTTGGGGAAGATAATGTTGGGAATTCTTAGTATGAGACATTATCAGCATGGATCCCTCCTCTTTCTAAGGAAGAATGGATGATGTTGGGTCACTTTACATTATTTTCACTGTATTTTTTTGATGGATGAATCCACATGCCTTACAAGACTCAAGATACATAAAATCAGTGACCTGATGCTAATAGGAATAGGGGCAGGGGAAGTGTTGGTGTAAAAATCCCACACAACTATACTCTTACCATGAAATCCACCACACCTTCAGTTATTGGATGAACACTCCCTGTTTCACCCTCCGATCTCATCCAAAAGAGGGTGATTTATCCCTTGTTCATAGATACAAGTAGAAAGGGGTCATTACCACTAGGTATATGGCCCACCAAGACCTTGGGGCAATGACGCCTCACTGACATCTCCTCCCTTGAGGGTTACCCAGGGGGAACCACCCCATGTTCCAAAGCCGAACCACTTTGGGAGACTCTCCCAAAAGCACTCTGACATATCACTTCCATATTCCATAGAATTAGGGGATGTTAGATCTGTACCTATCATGGACACCACTTGGGAGCTGCCCAAGAGGGCTCCCACCACACCATGTTAGTGCCAACACCAACTGGTCCCATATGACAATGAATGGGTTGACTTAATCCAAACTCTGCCAAAATAAGTCCATAACACCTGATTCTAATTCCAAGGGAAGATCCAAACATTTCCTGACAAGAATAAACTTCTGTATCTCCAGTGGCCCCTACAACCGTCGTTGTATCCCATGATATCCCTATAATTGCTCAATGGGGATCTGTCTTCCCTATCCTGGGATCGAGACCCCATTTGCCTCACAGGAAGACTGGAATGACTCTCTTGTTCATTATCACCATTGGAAACTATTACAATCCATCTTGTGATGAGGAAATAGAGTTTTAGAAAACACCCTGGAAATAGGGTAAAATAGCCCACATGGATTTAGCATACCATATGGTGAAATAACCAAGTAAAGGAATAAAGTGGATTCAAAGACTTACTTATATGATTCCAATGATATAGATGGATCTTGAATCAGATATCATATAGAGGAGATCCCTCAAATTCTCCATAGAGGGAAAAAGAGAGTCCTCCCACTGTTCTGCGTGTAGAATGGGGAAGAAAGAAGAAGAAATAAGTAAAAAGGGAGGATGTTTGAAAATTAGTTTCACCCCCCTTTAAATGACCAGAACGGTTATGCTAACTGTGTGAAAACTGTGCGGTGTTCACTGTATAATCACCACCCTCACATGACTTAGGTACATGATTTTCCAAACTGTGCACAAACCATGTGATTCCCCTATGTTAAAAAATACATAGGACCCACATAGTCATTCAACCCACCCAAAAGGTTTGAGAAATAGTTTCTAGTGTAATGGTGGGCCACATTGTTACTCCTGGGAGGTCACATGCTTAAATCTAACCATGCGCCTCAATCTGTGTTTTCCCAAAATTAATTTATTAAGGCCTGATGCACCTAAAACTCACCCAAAACCTCGATGCACTTTTTTGGGAATTAAACCCCGTATAAAAATAATGCCTTGGGTCAATCAAACTTTTAGAATTATGTTCCTAATACTAAAAATAAAGTTGTTCTGCTCACAAAACTCAAAATTCTAAAAGGATGAGAAATTTTGACCTACTCAAAAACTCATGATGTTATAACCTCCCCCACCTTATAATAGCTCATCCTTGAGCTATCAATATTTACCTAGATATGGTACTAAACATACCCATATCATAACATCAACCCGATATACCCTGGTTATAATTCATAGGTCAACTCCCCTGGTGGCGCTCCCCACCTTAAGAATTACATACCCGATCGCTTCTTGACCTAAAATTAAACATTATGATGGTCCACCGACCATCCCTAGACTCAAAATTATTCACATGATGCATCTTTATTCCTACACCTTATCAGGTGATCAATTTATTCTTGTGTCATATCTGACACCCATCAAGTCATGCATCTCATTGGATGCCTGTATCAAACTTGTGCCTTAAAAGACACTCATTAAATACCACATCCCATCAGATGCCCATAAATCATACACCTCAATAGTTTCTCATAATAAACATGCATCATATGTACATATTAATGCCCATAATAATCTCGATTCCTACACACCTCAAATAAAACACACATCGCATATGATGCCCATAATTAATCTTGGTACCTACACACCTCATATATATATATATATATATCATGCATCATATCTGATTCCAACATACTAACCAGCACCTGGTTAGTCCAAAAACAACTCACGTGCACCTCGTGCACCAAAACTGTCTATGCCAAAATAAAAGAAAACTCAGTCACACCCTTGGTGTACCTCTAACTATCATCAAATCCTCATCCTGCTATGACCCTAGTATCTCAACAGCATGCACCCAACCTAAAGCCTAACTGCCTAAGGCATGGGCTCTCTACAGATCTACACTACATACCAGCCACTAAACCCAATATTGGGTCTCTCAATCTCTTCCATGACCTTCATGTGCAGTTGAATCCTAGCTACCAACTATTGGTATCGCTTCTATTCTTACCTTATATCCTTGAGTCTAACCTGGTCCCTGAATTTTGGTTCTCCAAGAAGGATTCCCACAGAAACTCTCTAGATGCCCCATCTGAAAACATGCTCATAACTCCTTTGAAACTTGATCACACTGGGTCTGAACATGCCCTAGATTCTTACACTGGAAGCACACCATCGACAACCCACTCCTCAGTGGTCTTGACGAATCTCTAGCATGACCACCCTTATAAGACTCCTCATATTATTTCTTCTGGCTACCCAGAGAACTACTGCTAAGCCCACCTGATGTCATCACCTGACTCAAATAAGACCTATACATAAAGTTTCCCTCATCTATCAGTGCCGAATTCAACACCTTTGAAAATGAGTTCAGTCTAAAGATATTTACCTTAACCCTAATGGTGTTCCACATGCCACCCTCAAACTACCTCACCTGATCAATGTCGTCACCCACCATAGAAGGTGAAAATCATGACAGGCCTATGAAATTGGCCACATATTCCATGACAGAAATACCCCCTACTAAAGATTCATGAACTCAAAGGATTTATCCACCCTAAATGTATTTGGGAAGAAGTTCATGAAGAACCTGGCCTCAAAATTATTACAAGTCAATCCCTCACATCTTCCTTCCTAAACTTGTATGTCCCACCAGTAATTTTCCAATCCTATAAGCATATAATTCACCAACCACACCCTCCGACCAGGGGGTGTCTCAAGCTGGTAAAATATGGTATGAAATAACTCTATCCACATCTCTACTACCTATGGTCCAACTTCACCCTCTAATAATGGTGAGTGATAAGAATGTAACTTGTGAGTTAGATATGCCATGGATAGCTCATCTCCCTGAGCTCCCTGGTCAATGCCCTGTATGAAATGAACCAAGCTCTCCTTGAGCTTCTCACCTAACCATGGCCCAAAATATACTATCTTATATGGATTATCCCCCATACCTGAGCCTTTACCTGTAGATCATGATTATCCTGACCCTCAGGGTCCTTATCCTAGCCCTCATGAGCCCCATCCTGTACACGCTCATGCGACACCATATAATCACCCTCCTGATGATCCACTAGAATCCGTCTAGGTGGAATCCCACTAAATACAAAACAAAATGGTCATAAAAACATAATAGTATATATATATATATATATTGCAGATAGGGAATTTATAACAAGCAGTGCATCTCACCACCCTTACACTCCTCTTTTGCACCTATTTCATATGAAATCCGACCTCATGGACCTATAACTACCCATATCAGAGTCAAGTATCTAGTATCTTGCAGCCTCATTCCCCCTTGACTACCCATAAAAAAGTCTCACATGACATATCATGTATATCAATTTGTGGTAGCTGAGTATAATGCTACCAAAAATGTTATACATAAAAATGTTGTTTATCTTCTTTGTTGAAATTTTAAACAACTCACCCCCTTTTATCAACCCTTCATACCCTTTCATGTTTAGGCCCATATATACTATATATATATATAATCACATATTGATCTCATCAAGAACCACATACCTGGGGTGACTGAGTAGAAGGTCTCCAAAAAGGCTAAGCAGGAAAACACTATTTAAATTCATTATTGACACTTTAAATAGCCCAACCCCTCTTAGCGCATTTGAGGTTCCCAATGATGATCATAAGAAAAGTCACACCTAATATGATCCTAAGTGTCTATCATGATGCATAACAATACTCCCTTTATATAATGGGACAAGGTCCAAAACCATATAATCCAATAACATCACACCCAAGTACGCCACTCAAAGTGGAAATCAATCAACTATAAAAGATCAAAGCATAAAATCAATTTCCCGCCCCTAGAAACTTAGTATTTCCCTCATGACTAGGGATACAGGCACCCAAACATGATCTCTTTACCCAGTTCCAGCTATATCTTAGTATCTAGTCTTCTATAGCCCAAATAGTAAGACCAAAAAGGAAAAGAAACACCTATATTACCATTTTTAGTGTCCTGACCCAGTTTTCCACTCAACAATGCTCCAGACTGGTTGTTCACTAGGCCTTAGGCCTACCTCCTCATATTCCAAAGGTTTTTGACTAGCAGTGAGGGTTTTATTAGGTGATAGTACAGAGAATATACCCTTATGTGATGATAATAATAATGGTATATATGTATATATAACATATTGTAAGAATAAAAAACAACATTTATAAATAATCCCAAAGTCATAATACCAATTGTAGATGAATCATTCTATAATAGGTCATAGAAGAAGTAGACAATAAGGGTCTCATGTGGCCAACCATATCTGTACATATATATAAATCATGAAAATTATCAAAAAGAACACTATATCTTGGTGTAGAGGAACCACCTAGTCCACTACCATCCATCCCATGCAAAAGGTACATCTAATATCACTAAGGTCCATCTTCTGAGCCTGAATCCTTACCTAATCTCAAAATCATAAAGTATACACATGTCTCGAGAGGCATGTGTAGGGTGAGTATGAACTCAATAAGGAACCACTAGTGTGTTCCTATATTACATCCATAATTACACAGGTGTATGAAAAATACAAATAAAATTCATTGCATGCACATATAATAAATAACCTACTTCCCTTGTTATCAACAACCACAATAAAGTGATCTCCTTCTTCAACCATCACTGGTATATCTCTGAGAAATTTCATCCAAATATATATATGGAATACACTACATTTCTACTTGTATATATTTATAGTGGAGAGGACCCATGGATTAATGCCTAAGGTGTCCCCTGATGAGCATCATATCTAGTGAACCCTCAGGTTCCACCCATAACCATGTCAACAAGAACCTTGTGCCATCCATTAAGTACCCAAAGTCCTTATGGAATGCCCAAAAAATATGTGGTCCCTCGAACCTCTTCTCAGAAGATCATCGTCATCTCAATAGCCCAATGTCCTGAGGAACAATTATGTCCTCCCTCCAATATATAATCATTTTCATCTCAACAGTCAACTTCCCAAGGCACATCTATATCCATCCTCCAATAATCCTGGACCATTGTCCTCAAGTATAATGGTGCACCTTATCCCCCAACCAATGGTATCAACACTATATCCTAATAGTCCATCACCATCCAATTTTCATTCTATAGTGAGAACCTCTAAAATCACTTATGGTCAACACCATCACCTAAGACATAATATCTTCATAGGCCTCTACACACAGTTAGTAGTCAACGTCACTTCAATTGAGTCATATTTGTGTGAACACGACTCCAACGGTGCATCATCCAACAAAAGTGAGTGAAAATCACCAACATATACCTAATCCACATCATTTGGAACCTCATGCCCCTATGACCATGTTACTCAAATATCGTTGGTCAACACCATCCTAAGTCTCAAGATTCATTCCCTCATCCTAATAACCTCAGCACCACAACCTGGTGATCAACATCACCCCATGTATCTCAGCCCTTGACCTCATCCTGATGACAGTGTTACCTCAATCTAGGTTTCAATATCACCTTAATTGTCAGTTCATTCTTGTCATGTTCTCATGGAATCATTGAAATCAAAAAATACAATTTAATTAATTTAAAACATTCACCCAACATATCCTACCCAAGTGGTCAAAATCCCCTTACCCAACTTAGAATATATAATCAAAGGATAGGGTGTTCCCAACAGCATCCCACAATATCAATGATTTAATTTTAGACTATCATTATTAATTAAGGGTCTCTATTAAACTACCCACATGGGAATATATAGAAATCAACTCAAAACACCTGTAAAATTAAGGAGAGATCTAGGAACCACCTACCTTATACTCATATGAGATTAGTTGTCTAATATTGACCTCTAACTAAAGACAAAATGAGCGAAAATAGAGTTTTATACAAATTCCCTAGAAATAAGGAAAATATATCACATGTATTTATCATATTGTATGTTTATATAACCAAGTAAATGAAGAAATATAATTTAAAACCTTATTGATACGCTTCTAATGAGATAGATAAAGCTCAAATCAGAGCTCAGATGGAGGAGATCTCTCAAATTATCTAAAGATTGAAAAGGAGATCCCTAACACTATTGTGTGTAAGGAATGAGGAAGAATGGAAAAGAAATAAGTAAAATAGGGTGGAGGGGAAGAAAATTAATATCACCCCATTAAATTACCTGAACGGTTTGGCTGCACAGTTTGGCTAACCATGTTCCCACCATGTGATTCTCACTATCAAGCACCACCCTCACATAGCTTAGGCACATGGTTTGTCAAACCATGCTTAGAACATGTGATTACATTCTATTAAAAACTATATAGGAATAAAACGGTCGTTCACCCCCACCCAAATGGTTTTAAAAATCTTTCCTAGTGCAATGGTGGGATGCACAGCTACTCCTAGGAGGCCTCACGGTTAAATATAAATGCGTGTATTAGTCTATGTTTTCTTGAAACTGAGTTTATGGGACCCGATGCACCTAAAAATAACTCTAAACCCTAAAGAACTTTCCAATCCTTAAACCCCATCTAAAATCAAGGCCTTTGGTCAATCAAACTCTTAAAATTAGGTTCTGAATCCCAAAAATAAAGTTGGTACACTCACCAAACTCAAAATTCAAAAAAGATGAGGAATTTCGACCCGCTTAAAAACTCGAGACATTACACTTATATTTTATTGATACTTTATTAAAATGATACATACATAATTTTTTTCATGTAGGAATCAACTGAATATCAACCTAATACATGGTGTGGAAAAAATGACTTGAAGTGCATGTTTTTAGTTTAAAAGTAACATTTTAGTTCAAAACGTGTTTCACTCACTGAAACCCAAGTGAAACCACTCATATTTTATTGATATTTTATAAAAATGATTCATAATTAATTTGTGATATGTAAAAATCATCCACATGTCAATCTAGTACATGGTGTGCCTGGTATGACTCAAAGTGTGTGTTTTTAGTTTAAAAGTAACATTTTAGTTCAAAACACATATCACTCACTAAAAATTGAGCAAAAACACTTGGATTGTCTTGATAATTTAAGAAAATTATCCAAAAGTAATTTATAATATATAGGAATTAAATACACATCAATTTGACATACGATGTTTTTGGTATGAAAAAATGTTTGTTTTTATTTAAAATCGATATTTTAGTACAAAACACACTTCACATACTCAAAACTGAGAAAACATGATCATATTGTCTTAATACATTAGTAAAATGATCCATATTCCATTTTTTATATGTAAGAATCAGTTTCAAATCAATCAGATAGATTTTGTTTCTGGTTCGACTCAAAGTGAATGTTTTTAGTTTAAAAGTAACATTTTAGTTTAAAACACGCTTCACTAATTAAAACCAAGAAAATACAATTTTATTATATTTATAATTTATGACATTGATTAATAAGTTATTTTTGACATATAGGAATCATTGACTCATCAGTCTGACACATGGTGTGCCTGGTATGACCAAAAGTACATGATTTTATTTAAAATCGACATTTTAGTAAAAAACACACTTCACATACTGAAAATTGATAAAACATTCTCAGATTATCTTAATAAATTTTAATGATGATCCACAATTCATTTTTGATGTGTAGGAATTAGTTACACATTATCTAACACATGGTGTGCTTGGTATGACTCAAAGTGTGTGTTTTCAGTTTAAAAGTGACATTTTAGTTCAAAATACGCGTCACTCATTAAGAACTAATAAAACCCACTAAAATTGTCTTCAACCTTTAGAAAAATGATCCACAGGTTGTTTTTGATGTGTAGGAATCAACTACACATTAATCTAACACATGGTATGCTTGGTATGACTCAAAGTGGGTGTTTTTAGTTTAAAAATAACATTTGAGTTCAAAACGCGTGTCAATAACTGAAAACTAAGATGTTGAACTTGTATTATCTTGATAATTTAGGAAAATAATCAATAAATAGTTTTTGAGGTATATGAATTGGCCACACATCAATGTGACTCACGGTGTGGCCGGTATGATTGAAGGTGCATGTATCTATTTAAAATTGACATTTTTGTACAAAACACACTTCACATACTCAAAATTAAGAAAACAAGCTCAAATTTTCTTGATACTTAAGGAAAATGATCTATAAGTCATTTGTAATGTTTAAAAATTAATCACACATCAATCCAACACATTGTGTGACCGATGTGACTCAAAGTGCATGTTTTTATTTTAAAAGAAATATTTTAGTTCAAAATGCATATCACATTTAAAAAACTAAGGAAACACTCTTGGATTGTCTTGATACATTATGAAAACAATCTATAAATCATTTATAACATGTAGGAATCAACTGAACATGAATATGACACATGGTGTTCTCTATATGACTTGAAGTGCGATTTTGATTTTAAAAGTGAAATTTTATAAATTCATTATATCACTTTTATGTTTAATTTATTAATTTATAGTATTACTAACAAAAGAATTGTTTTTTATTATAGGTAAAATATTATTTTGTTCTTGATCTGGGGTGGTGTGTTCAGAAACTAGTAGTACGGTTGGCCTCTTTTGAAAGGGGGTCCCAAAGATAGTGAAACCCAGGTTGTTTTTGAATTCATTGGAAAATGTAATGTTTGTAATAAATTATAAAAACCAATGTGATTGTAGTGTATTGAAATGTTTTTAATGTATATTTATTTATAATTTTAATTTATTGTTTATTTTAAATTAAATTTTAATTTTATTTTGATTATGGATTACTGTAATGTGTTATAAATATAGCAGCACGTTACTGCAACCCGTGGCATTTATCAGCACTATTATGAGCACCCATAAAATTATCTTTTATGAGAATTAAAAATAACACAAATAAAAGGATTTTATTAGCGCTAGAAATAGAATTGATAAAATACCCCTTCAACAGCACTAAAGAAAGCACTGACAAGGGTTGTTCTCTATCATCACTTTTTTTAGTGCTGAAAAAGGAGGATTTTATCAATGTTATTTCTAGTGCTGATAAAAGCATCTTGCTTTTAAAGATGCTTATAATTTCAGTGATTTTTTTACACTGACAATGGCCTTTTCACATCGAGAAAGATTGTATCTAGAGTAGTGATATATATTTATATATATAAGCACACACACACATAAATACACACACACAAACACATATTTTATAAATATATTTGAAAATAATTATATAAATACATATAAATATAGGGATAAAAATATGTATGTAAATATATATATATATATATAAATAAATATATCATAAAATATAAAATAAAATAAGATAGTGTGGTGGTATGGGTGTTCTCTTTACACATGGTGGTCCCATATTCAAATCCAGGCACATGCAACTGAGTAGGGAGGGGGGCAATGCTGATTAGGGTGCTGATAAAAAGGGGGTGAGTATTGATAAAGAGAACACTACTATAGAGCGTGTGATATTAAGTGTTACCATTTATCAACACTAGCTAAAATCCATGACAAAGGGAGTGTTTTTATCATTAATAGATAAAAACACTGATATATGGTGCTTTTATCAATGTTATAAAAAACACTAATAAAAGTGCCCCTTTATGAGCTTTTTTTTTGTGCCGACAAAGGCCACTTTAATCATCTTTTCTTTAACACTGATGAAGAGTGGCCTTTATCAGTGTTATTTTAGCACTAATAAAAAGAGTATTTCATAAAAAAAATTATATATCATTAAAAAGAATGTATTAATATATATAAATATATTTATATTGATATAAATATAATATATTTTATTAAATATAATTTACACTACTACAAAATAGACCTTTAACAGCATTGGCCTTTAACAGAGCTATAAAAAAGCACTGATAAAGGGAACACTTTATCAGCCCTTTTTTAGCAATGATAAAGGTCCCGAATAAATTGAAAAAGTTAAACAAATAAAAATTTAAAATGTGTAAATTTTAAAAAATATAAGCAGTTTTATTAATTAAATAATTATTGGTAAAAATGAATAAATTTAATATATATATATATATAAATTATAAATATTAATAAATAATATATATTAAATATATAGATATATAGAATGAATAAAATAAAATAATTAAACAAATAAAAATTAAAAATGAGTAAATTAAGAAAAATATTAAACATTTTATTAATTAAATAATTATTGATAAAAATGAATAAATTTAATATACATATATATAGATTATAAATATTAATAAATAGTTTATATTTATATAAAATGAATAAATTGCAATAATTAAACAAAAAAATGAATAAATTGTAATAATTAAGCAAAAAATAAAATTGAATATATTAAAAAAATTATTAAAAAAATTATTAATGAAATAATTATTAATAAAAATGAATAAGTTTAAAAAATATATATATATTATAAATAGTAATAAATAATATATATTAAATATATATATATATATATAGAAAATGAATAAAATGTAATAATTAAAAAATATATCACTATCTTATTCATTTTTAATGAATTTTATACATAATTATTCATTAATACATTTAATATAGAAATACAGTCATATATATTTCTATATATATATATGTTCAAATTTATAATATTTCCTAAAATATGATTTAATACAATACAGAATATTTATGCTTACGTATTAAATAAGTTCTATTTACTGAAAATGGTTTATAAATAAAAATTAATATTAATTAAAAATACTCACTAATTGCATCAAGCAATGAACATAATTAAATGTTGTTTGATTTTTCAATTAAACATATATCAAAGTGTGTTACATTGATTTCACATACATATACATAATTATTTTTTATATATGACACACACACATAAATATTTACGTAATTAATGAAATATTATATATATAGAAACACATACACCTAATATTTATCTAATTTATTCAAATTTTAGTGTTCATTTTATAATTTAATTAAAACATGATACATTCAACATATTATGTTTTTAATTGGTAAATTTTATTTATTTATTTTTAATATTATTACAGTTTGGTATTAATTCATTTTTAATATTTTTTATTTTTTATTTTTTTGGGAATTTAATAATTTTTTATTATTTATTTATATTTATTTATTTACTATGTTTTAATATTTTCAATATGTATTCATATTTATTTCAATATATATTCATATTTTTTTAATAATTTATATTTAATTAATAAAACTTATCAATTTTTTCAATATTTTTAAAGTGTACTCGTTTTTAATTATTCAATTTCACTCATTTTTGCATGCATGCATTTAAGATTATATATTCATTAATAATGTTAAAAATATATTTTTAAATAAATATTTATAAATAAATATATTTATGAATGTGTATAAACTATATATATAACTTTTTATATTTATAATTATAAATAAATAAATATTATTTTTTTAAAATATAAATATATTTAAATAATGAATATATTTACTATATTTATATTTATATATATTTATTAAATATATATAATTATATAAATATACATAATGATATAATATATTTATAATTATAAATAAAAAATTATAAATGTATTTATAAATGTATATTTACTATATTTATAAAATTATATATTTGTAATTATAAATTTAATAAATAATTTTTTAAAAAATTATTTATGTAATTATAATTAAATAATTATATATCTAAATAAATATAAAAGTATAATATATATATATATAATTATATAATTATATAATTATATTTACTATTGTTTTTATTATAGTTTTATTGGATTTTTCACCACTTCTTTAGCACTGATAAACATAGAGCTTTATCAGTGCTTCTTTAGCACTAATGAAGATATATTTTATCAGCACTTATTAATTTAGCACTGATAAAAGGTATCTTTATCCGCACGTTTTTGGAAGCACTGATAAAAGTCTCCCAAATTATTTAAATAACCTTAACCATTACTATTTTATTCAGGATATTTAAAGCTTTCTGTGGAAGCCACCTATTATCAGTGCTCCGAATCCTCGAATCTAGTCTCAAATCAAAAAATGAATCAAGTCTTGAATGCATCCAAGGCTCAAACGAATCAAGTCTTGAATGAATCCAAATATCGAACGTATCCAAGCTTTTGTGCGCAATATCTCTACTTTCTCTCAGAATAATAAAAGCTTGAATCCAAGGTGTGTTATTTTATCCTCCTCCTCACTTGTTAATTGGTTGTTTGGGTTCCTCTTAAGGTGCTTTTGACCTAGATCGTGGTCTTTTTTTGAGTGAGCCTGGGATTTTTGGGTGCATCGTAGTTGTGTTGATTTCACTGAATGGTTGCTGGTATTTTACCTTTATGAGAAAGTATGGAACTTCTAGTTTGTGAGTTATTGACCATATAAGATTCTCACAGATATGTTTAGATGTTGGTGTTTAGGCTTAAACACCTTCATTTTAGCACATAAAGAGTTAAGAATCAACTTCTATGATATTTATAAACTGGATGAAATCCCCATCACTGGAAGGATGTATAATGACTTTCTTCCTTCATCCAATGATAAGTAATATATAGTAAAACCTCTCCCCTAGTGAGAGACCTACTATTAAATATAGAGTTAATACTAAGAAGGCATCGGTACCAGGCCTGTGCATCACTGCATGGGACACCGAGCCGAGTAGCGTTGAGAAGGTGGAAGTTGAACTGATTGTTTTATGCTGGGGAGGGGCTGCCTTTATTGATTTTATCTGGTCTTATATATTTTGATCCTTTAGGGAACAATTTAATCTCTTATTTCCTTGAAGTCATTTTGGGTTCCCCCTCACCCTTTTAAAGGGGTATATGATATAATAAAAAAATAATTTTTAGTCAAGAAGGCATCTCCATCTGTATTCAATCGTTCCATTTGGAGAATTGGTAAATGTCTTGGTGAGTTATTCTTAGGATATTTTCCATTTTTATTTAAATTCAAAATAATTTAGGTTGTTACTAATAATAATTTTTCTCATAATATTATTGAGATCATGACTTGGTTCATTACCACGAAGTTGGTTTTTTTTCCGATGTTATGGCAATCCCTGGTGGGTTTTCTTAAGTTCTTCCTAGGTAAATTAATTATGGAAATTAATTATAATTAATTTATAATTATATATTTTTCTATTTTATTGATGATATATGGGCTCGTGTGGTTTAGGATCTATGTAGTAAGCTTGCATGGAATGAGAAAAATAATGCCCATATGGTTAACTTCATAAAAGAGTTGGGTGGTGCCAAAATTATTAAGAAATGTTTTATATGTGTTTTAGTGTGAAATGTGAAATGTAGGTATAGTTAATTGGGGAAAGGGGACCATAGTGATTTTTGATATGGTTTTATTATCATTATGTATAATAGGTAACAATGATTTGGAATAAAATAGCCATTCCATACTTTGTGGGATAATTATAGTCTCACTCGGTGGTTTCTTCACCTTATGATCCTCGGGTTGGTTAGTTAGGGATATCCTAAGGGATATTAAAATATAAAATTAAGGGGGTGAACCTAAAATATTCTTATATAATTGTGTGATAGGGACCTTTGAGAGTGGTTTTGTGAACGATGGTTGTAAATGGTTTCCTTATGGGCCATGGTTGATGAAAAAAGTGATACATGGACATAGGACATAGTATATCACTATGGAAGTTAATGTTCAGTAGTATACAGGTTAGATTATGAGAGGCCCATTGAGGATAATCATAGATAATGTAAGTATCCCATAAGGGTGGAATAATGTATTAATTTCCCTATGAATGTTTTTCTTAGGGTAGTGATGTGCTAATAGGGATTATATTATCACTTTAGTAGTGATTATATATGTGCTATAAAATTGAGTATAGTGCCTTGAAACCTACTGGGATAAACTATAAAGGGTAGGATGGATTAGTTGATAATATAGCTTACATTTTTTTCAATATTTGAGGTGTGAGAGTGATGAATTATAGCCTAGGAACTATGAGATTATATAACGAGTGATCATTGAGAAAGATGATCAATGCCTAAGATAACTGGTCTTTGAATATTGTATGTTAGAATATGATGGGTATTATGTTATGGATAGGTATGGTATGTTTGAATTTGATTACTAAATATATATTAGTGATTCATAGAGGGCTAGGGTGAGGGTGATGTGACATTTATGTTGTTATTTTTTCTTCTTTATGGTTTTTCATAATTTAGGTTTAATTAATGTTTTGTGGCACCCATTGTGTGGTTCTTTCCAAAGGGAACCAATTATTTTAAGACTTCCCCATATTTCAAATGCACTTACTAAGAAAAATGGATATTTTATACCCATTTCATGATTTGGATGCAATAATTACATGTGATGGTTATCCCTGAGGTATAGTCTTTGATTCTAGGGGTCTGAGGTCAAATATCATGGTACTTATGATGTGGTTATTTCTAGAGGGGGATAAATAATTTTTTCTCATCCTATGATTAAAATGTTAACCTCTTATTAGTGAAATGTTTTGAATGTTAGGGAATAACCATGGTATAAACTTATGGTATGATTAGTATAATTCACTAGTATTAAATGAAGTAGGTACATTTGATTATGATAGTGTCCTGGTTAGTACATAATGACTTGACTTACATGTGTATTTTGAGTGTTAATAATTTTAACATATACTCAAATATATGATTTTTTTTTATATTTTAGGTCCCCTGTTAGTATTTACTTGTTTATTTTTATAATCACACCCTACACATGAACCTCAGTGGACAAAGAGCTCTTATATTTGAGATACAGGTGAGGGAAATGGAAGAGTAACATAGATTAGAGTCGGTGCAGCTCAGTGGGGATAAGTTGATGTTCTCATGGTAGTGTCAAGAACCCTTTATCATTTTGAGATGAGATTTGAAATTTTAAATTAAGATGTGGTAATTTAAAAAAAATTAATGAGACAAATGTCATTCTTATCAGTTGTCTATAACTTTCACCTTTGGATGAATTCAGAGGATAACACCTACCATAGTAGAGTAATTCTTTTCTTAAATTCAATTGCCTATTTCCTTAAAAATTTATGCACACTAATCATTTGAAAAAATAGTATGAATATAGAGTTAAAGAGTTCATCAAGTTTTTAATATATCATGCGTACAACCCTTCTCAAATCCTTTGTTTGTGTTTATGTTATTATTATTAAAGAAAAATTAAATGTTTGGATACGCATGAAGACAATGTATTCTACACATGATGATGTTACCAATCTCAAGAAATAAAGGACTATTGATGTCGAAGTTATATAATTATAAGGGAATCAATATATTGTTGATGAAAAAAATAATAACAATGAAACATCACAGTGTTGAATAAAATTATCAAGGAAAGAAGTGAGGGTATAAAATTTTAGTTTGGTTGGAATCAACGTGGCCAACCTATTGAACCCAAAAAATCAATGTTCCTTAGTTATTTTTGGGGTTACAATGAGGATGAATGTTCCAACTGATATTGATTTTTGGCACCACGTATAACCTGTAATAAAGGAAACCCTTTGGAAAGATATAATAGTAATGCTACAATATACTTTCTCTATTTTACAGAAAAATTATATAATAAAATGTTGATTTAATTTTCATTATTCCTTGCAGAGTTAGATTATTTTAGAATATTTCCATAATAAATATGTCTTAATGGTCACTGGAAAATCCCATAGAGGCTTTTAGACTCTTCTCAACAAGTTACATCTTAGGGATGCTGAGGGGTAAGTAAAGATCCACCCACCAGTAAGTTATGCACACACTATAGAGTAGAAAAAATGGAATTATTTCATCATTCATCATGATGATAAATCATTTAAGGTGAATTTTGGTTGATAATATGTTATTTGACATTATTTATTTTATCTAATTTGATTCAAAATTATTAATTTATGAAACAGAAAAAGTGTGCTGAAAATAAATAACGTGCATCAAAACCAATGTACCCCTATCACAAAGCAAGGATGGGGTACACTTCACTAGAGAATAAATTGGTATGTATTTTAAATCAAAAATAAAATTTTTATGTGATATGAAATAATATGTATTCTTTTTTTATATATAGATTGATGAATCAAAATATGAATCTACTTACATCCCATGTCATGTGCTATAAAAGGAGTATCACATAAATAAGAAGAGTAAACTAGTTGATAAAAACATAAAATTAGTATGGGAAACATGTGTAAGTATGTCATAATATTAGTTCATTATGATTTATAATAGTATTACAAAAAAAATATTTATTTATGTTCATATTTTTTTTATACAGTTTAGACAAAAGAATCGACAGTGACTGTATCAAAAGAAAATATACTTTCAATAGCTTTAAAGAACCTGGAACAATATAGTCATGTTAGAGGAGTGAGTTTTGGAATGTCTCCTTGAAAATATTTCAATAAGATAAAACCACATGAAGATACATATAAGATAGTGAAATTATTGTAGGAACAAATAGATTCTTTGTAAGATATTATTGTATAATATGGTTTGAAAGACCAATATATGATAAAGGATCAAAGAAAAATCATGTTGAAATAAAGATCTGCACATAAAGAGACAAATTAACCCACTATCTTTGAGGATATTCATTCCCCTCAAACATATACCTTACCCGAGGTAATCAATTTTTTCCTTACACTTTCTCCTAAATGTGAATCAAACAACTTCTGAAAATTTTATATTACTAAAATTATGTAGGGTGCATTTGTATGTGATTTATATCTGTCAACACCCATGCACCACCTTATTGTGAGGGGTATGGTGTATAATATATTGGAGAACAAGATACACCTAAAAGAAATCCCAAAAGATCACATGACTGTAGGGATTGAGGTATCTCATGAGCATACTACTGAGTTACCTATTCTACTTGATGATCCAGATATTACAATGTTCAATGATGTTATTAAAACTTTCATACCATGGATGTATAATATTATAAAGATACATGAGGTATGTATTTAACAATTTTTTTCATATGAAAAACCTATAATAATTTATGAAAAAAGGTTTTAAGTAAGGTATGATATTATATATGGATAAATAAATGGGGAAATGGAAGGTAGGATCAAGATAATCTAGTGAATCAACCAAGAAAACAAAAGGACCTTCCGGGTGTACCGTCTCCCCACTAGTTCAAGAGAAACATTTATTATCATTAAAAATTCATATAGAGACCTCATTTAAAGATGAAGATATGTCTTACATTCCAAATGAAAAAGAAAAATATGGAATTTTCATGTTAGACGTAGTTGATCTCGAGAGTATAAATGAGATTCTCAAGAATGAATGGTTTGGAGCCTAAGTTTTTAATACATATATAAGGTAAATTTTCATAATACATATATCAAAATAGAGAGATAATATGTTTATTAATGTTAATAACTATTCATATTTTCTAGAGGAATTTATATTACTACTATATAAATGGAAAACCATGAAAATAAAGATTTGGATTAATTAATCCCTGTATCTTTTCTATGAAAAAACTTACTTTGGATAAGAAAGAAATTTAGAAGTAAAGATATGAGATACTCAAAGCGTTTTATAGAAAAATTAATAGATGACAGACACTTTTTTATTCCTATAATGCAAAAATTAAAGCTCTACAATCTAATCGCATAAAAATTTTTTTTTATTTTTTTCATTACTTATTTGTTTTTGATTTTGTTTTTTTAGAAAACACTAGATGTTTATCGCAATCAATCTGGATACCCAAAATATTTATTTTCTTGGATCCAATGCATGGATATCCAAAAAACCGACCACACATGATGTGTATTATGAATTTTTAATACACTACAATCAAAATTTTATATAAAAACTTTGAATTATATGTTTCATTTTGTATTTTAACAATAATTTTGTTATGATAGGGTAGTCGCTAAATATAGTCTAAACCATGAAATGAAGTTGATGTCTCAACACAAAAAACCTATGGATTACTGCAAATGTAAATATATTAAAAAAATATTTCAGAACAATTTACTTATTTTGGTCATTGTTTCTATAGTGTCTGAAGCAAGATAATGGCATCGATTTTGAATACTATGCTTACAAATTTATAAGAGAGATCATAAAACATGAAAAGAACAGAATCCCTGAATACATAATTTATAAGGGTAATTAAAATTTCATTAAAAATATTTATTAATTGTTTTTATATATTTTATCAATACTACCAAGATTGTTGACAACATTCGTACTCAAAAGAAGAAGTAAATTTTCTTAGAGATGAGTGGGCATCATACATGGTGTCAGAATATTTTCTGAAAATAAATCTAGGTGATTACCTACTATGTTTATGATCTAGTATGGTCTATAAACTTAGAAATTTTTTTGGGGGTGAAGAATTAGTTTCATAATGCTGATATATTATTTTTTGATTATTTTTTAACGAGAATTATAATGGAGGAAATCATTTTTTTAGAAGTGATGGCCTTCAAACAATAATTTTTTTGGGAAATAGCAGAGGTGAAGGAAGAGTCAGAGGAGTAAGTATAAATAGAGATGAAGGAAGAGGCAGAGGTGATGGTGGAGGTGGAGGTGGAGGTGGAGGCAGAGGTGAAGGTGGAGGTGGAGGTGGAGGTAGAGGTGGAGACAGAGGTGGAGTTGGAGACCGAGGCAGAGGAGGAGGCAGAGGCAGAGACTGAGACTGAGGTAGAGGAGGAGGCAGAGTCAGAGACCAAAGTGAAGGAGGAGACGAAGCATTGTTCTATAAAAAATAAAATTATTTGGTAATGGAGTAGAATGGGGATCATACCAATGTTGTTTTTCATATCAATTGTTTAAAATTTCACACAACACTTGTCACTTAAGATAATATCCATTGTGTTTAAGAACAATTGTTGAATAAATATTTGTGAAATCAACCACTGAAGTCTGAACTTGTATAAGAGAACTATTAGAGGACAAAAATCATTAAGTGACCATGGTCATTAATTAGGGATGGTGTCAAAGGAATAATGGCATCAAATGAAAAGAAACCAATTTATGAAGAAATCCCCAAAATTGAAAAACCCGCTTCAAATAAAATCGTGAAGCACCGAAAATCTAAATGAAGACCCTTTTGAAAAAGAAGCTAGTAACTTGATAAAAATCTCTAAAAAATAAAGAAATACAAAATTTGATCAACTGAATCATGAATTTTCATGAAGGAATAATATTTTTGTTTCACTTTGGTGGGTATTGTAATTATTTGGGCTATTAGATAATCAATTAGATGCATGATATAATATCAAAATTTCTTGTTAAATCTATACAAGTAACATTCATTATGCATGTGCACATTCATTATGTAAAATGATCCATGTTCAAAAGATCATTAATAAAAAACTAATCATTGTATTAATAAAAATATATGAGAATAGGGGTATTCCCATTTTGATGAATAAATAATGATGATGTTATGTTAGAGTTTATCATCACCTAGAATATTGAAAAGGATATACTAATCTATAGCACAATCCAAGAAGACTTAATGGATTCACTAGATTTTAGTTTCATTTGGATATTATAAAGGGCTATACTAATGTTTAATAATTTCAAAATGGGGTAAACAATTTATAATGGATTTTATTGTCTTATGAAAATACATATTGGGTCACACTGAAGTTTTTTCCATCAAATAAGGTAAATGGTTTATCATGGAGTTTGTACTCTCTATGATAGTGAAAGAAAAAGATAGATTTTATTATGTTCCATAAAAACTCATTTTTGAATATTTATTTTAGTTTAATAAATGAATACTAATAGGTCTACACTAATGGTTAATGTTTTCTAGGAATAAATTAATTCGTCGACAAGGATGATTCACTCATGTACTATGATCACACACTCAACAAGGATGATTCACTCACGATGATGAAATTTTCTTTTTATTCTTCAATGTATTCAAAATTCTAGGTTATCAAACAAAAAAATTGTTAGATGACCCAAAGTGTTGAATGAACTATAGGATAAAAAGACATGGTGGAATCAACTATACCTCAAATCAATACACAATGTACCTAGTATGACTCAAAATGTGTGGTTTCATTTTAAAATTGAAATTTTATTAATTTATTAATTTATATTTATTTTTAATTTATTTATTTATAGTATTACTAACATAAGAATTGTTTTATTATACGGTTGGATTATTTTTCTCAAGTTAGGGTGGTTTGTTTGAAGCAACTCATGATTGTGAGAGATTGGACATTGAGGTTGCAATTGAGATAACAATGATAAAGAAATGGGTTAAGTATGTATATAACCATCATGAAAAGGTAAATTACTTCTACTTAATTAGTTAATTTTGTCACTGTTTTATCTATTATTTTTAAGTTAATTTCCTTATAGTTTTTATCTAATAATTTTTTTCCATAGATCTTTTGGGAGGTTATATTTTTCCTTCATTCGTCTACAACAAGACAGAGAAGAGAGAACATGTTGCTTTTAGATGAGGTATTTCAAGAAGAATGGGGTTTCTTATTCATCTAAATGGAGAATTTATTTATTTTCTATCTTGGTGTATATTTTTTAAATAAACACACATCACATACTCAATCATTTGTACCTCAATATGATGCACGGTGTGACCAATATCACTCGAATTGTATGTTTTTAGTTTATAATTTAAATTTTATTTAAAAACACACATCACATACTCAAAACCAATAAAAAGAATTAATATTATGTTGATACTTTATTAAAATAATCCATAAGTCATTTTTGGTATGTAGGAATTATCTTCACCTCAATACGATGCACTGTGTGCTCGGTATGTCTCAAAGTGTTTGTTATTAGTTTAAAATTGACATTTTAGTTTAAAAATTTTCACTCAAAAAAACCAAGAAAACACACTCGGATTGTCTTGATAATTTTATAAAATTATTCATAAGTCATATTTGATAATTAAAAATTATTCTCATGTTCAACTGACACACGATGTGACTATTATGACTCAAACTGCATGTTTCCAGTTTAAAATGACATTTTAGTAAAAAAACACAATTGACGTACTCAAAACCAATAAAACGCATTTTTATTATTTTTATACTTTATTAAATTTCTCCATAAGTCACTTTGGACCTGTAAGAATCATTTTCACCTCAATATAATGCACGGTGTGACTGTTATGACTCAAAGTATGTCTTTTTATTTAAAATTGACATTAACTTTAGTAAAAAGGACAACTAACATACTCAAAACTTAGAAAAAGAATTTTTATTATTTTGATAATTTATGGAAATGATCTATAAGTAATTTTTTATGCTTATAAATCAACCGCACCTCAATCTAATACATTATGTTCCCGACATAACTCAAAGTGTCTTTTATTCGTTTAAAGTTAACATTTTAGTTCAGAAAGTGACACTCAATGAAAACCAAGAAAATCAATCATATTGTCTAGATAATTTATTAAAATGATTCAAATGTCATTTTTGATGTGTAGGAATTAGTCTCACATCAAACCTATATATGATGTGATTAGTATGACTCAAAGTGCATGTTTATAGTTTAAAATGAAATTTTAGTAAAAAACACACGTGACATACTCAAAACCAATAAAATGCGTTATTATTATTCTTATAATTTATTAAAATTATAAATAAGTCATTTTTTATGAGTATGAATCATCCTCACCTCAATCTGATGCACGGTGTGATCGGTATGACTCCAAGTGTGTATTTTTATTTAAAATTCACATAAATTTTAGTAAAAAAGAAAACTGACATACTCAAAACTGAGAAAATGAATTTTTATTATTTTTATAATTTATAAAAATGATCCATAAGACATTTTTGTCATGTAGGAATTATCCTCACCATAATATGATACACTATGTTCCCATTATGACTCAAAGTATCTGTTATCATTTTAAAATTAACATTTTAGTTTAAAAAGTGTTACTCACTAAAAATTGATAAAAAAGACTTGTATTATATTGATAATTAATTAAAATGATTAATAAATCCTTATTTTTTTTAGTAATCACTATCACATAAAATCAACACACGATGTGATCGTTATGACTCAAAGTGTTTGTTTTGAGTTTAAAATGACATTTTAGTAAAAAATACAAGTGACGTACTTAAAACAAATGAAACACATTATTATTGATTTTATAATTTATAAAATATATCCATAAATCATTTGGGATGTGTATTAATCAACCTTACCTCAATTCAATACACGGCGTGACCAGTATGACTCCAAGTGTATCTTTTTATTTTAAATTGACATTAATTTTAGAAAAAAAGACGAGTGGATTACTCAAAAACCAAGAAAATGAATTCATATTATTTTGATACTTTAGTTAAATGATACATAATTCATTTTTGATTTGTAGGAATCAGTGTCACTCCAATCTGATACATGATGTGATCGACATGACACAAAATGTCCGTTATCAGTTTAAAATTTACATTTTAGTTCAAAAAGTGTCACTCACTGAACACTAAGAAAACATAGTTAGATTATATTGATAATTTATTAAAATGATTAATAATCTTTTTTTGACGTGTAAGAATTAGTCTCATATCAAACTGACGCACGATGTGACCAATATGACTCAAATTGAGTGTTTCCAATTTAAAATGACATTTTAGTAAAAAACACAAGTGACATAGTCAAAACCAATAAAACATGTTATAATTGTTTTTATACTTTATATAAATGATCCATAAGTCATTTGGGACATTTAGTAATCATTCATTCCTCAATCTGATGCACGATGTGACCGGTATGACTCCAAGTGTGTCTTTTTATTTAAAATTGACATTAATTTTAGTAAAAAAGACAACTAACATACTCAAAACTGATAAAATGAATTTTTATTGTTTTGATACTTTATTAAAAATATATATAAGTTATTTTTAATGTGTAAGAACTATCCACACCTCAATATGATACATGATGTTCCCATCATGACTCAAAGTGTTTGTTATCAGTTTAAAATTGATATTTTATTTCAAAAAGTGTCACTCACTAAAAACTAAGAAAAAACACTCAGTTTTTCATGATAATTTATTAAAATGATTCAAAATTAATTCTTGGTGTGTATTAATTAGTCTCACATCAAACCGATACATGATGTAACTGATATGAATCAAAGTGCGTGTTTCCAATTTAAAATGACATTTTAGTAAAAAACACATGTGACATACTCAAAACCAATAAAGCAAATTTATACTATTTTTATAATTTATTAACATGATAGATAATTAATTTGGGACATTTATGAATCAACCAAACCTCAATCCAATGCACGGTGTGACCGGTATGACTTCAAGTGCATCTTTTTATTTAAAATTGACATTAATTTTAGTAAAAAAGTCAACTAACATATTCAAAACTATGAAAATTCATTCATATTATTTTTATACTTTAGTAAAATGATACATAATATATTTTTGACATTTAGGAATCAGTCACACCTCAATATGATACACGATGTGCCCGGTATGACTCAAAGTGTCTGTTATTAGTTTAAAATTGATATTTTAGTTCAAAAGGTGTCACCCACTGAAAACTAAGAAAATGAGCTTAGATTATCTTGATAATTTGGGAAAAAATTCACAAGTAATTTTTTGACACGTATTAATTTGTCTCACATCAAACCTACAAATGATGTGTCTGGTATGACTCAAAGTATGTGTTTCTAGTTTAAAATGACATTTTAATAAAAAACACGAGTGACATACTCAAAAATCGAGAAAACACATTCAGTTGGTTTTGATAAATTTGTAAAATATTCTATAAGTCATTTTGGATGCGTAGGAATCATCCTCACATCAATCTGATACACAGTGTGACTAGTATGACTCCAAGTAAGTCTTTTTATTTAAAATTAACATTAATTTTAGTAAAAAAGACAATTGAAATAATCAAAACTGATAAAATGAATTTCTATTGTTTTTGATACTTTAGGAAAATGATCCATAATCCATTTTTATGTGTATGAATCATCCTTAGATCAATATGATACACTATGTGCATAGTATGACTTAAATTGTCTTTTATCAGTTTAAAATTGACATTTTAGTTCAAAAAAATTTACTCACTTAAAACTGAGAAAAGGAACTTGGATTGTCTTTATAATTTAGGAAAACAATTCATAAGTCGTTTTTGATGTGTAGGAATAAGTCTCATATAAAACTTACACATGATGTGACCTATATGAATCAAATTACGTGATTTCATTTTAAAATGACATTTTAGTAAAAAAACACAAGTGACGTATTCAAAATCGATCAAACACATTTAGATAGTTTTTTTACTTTAGGAAAATGATATATAACTCATTTGGGACATGTAGGAATCAGTTTCACCTCAATCAGATTCATGGTGTGACCGGTATGACTACAAGTGCATATTTTCAATATATAAGTGTCCTTTTAGTTTAAAATGTGCATCACATCGCCAAAACTGATAAAACGAGCCTATATTGTTTTCTCATCATTATATATTCTATTACTACTTATTAGTGGTTTATTAGTAGTGGTTCTGGTAACTTTCACAAAATAAATCCGGCTAAAAAATAATAATAATATAGCGGCAGTTTAATCAAACTACCTCTATTTTTTTAATTTAAAAAATAGTGGAAATTTCAATTAAACCATCGCTAAATGTTTTAAAAAAACCTTAATTTCCCCCTCCCTCCCCTACTTCCTCTATGTAACCCTGACCCCTATCCCCCCCCCTCCCATGACCTCATCCTCTCCCCTTCCTGGTGCGACCCCGAACCTACCACCTTATCGGCGACCCTCATTCCCCCCACCCCTCTGACCAACCTCCTATATCCTCAATGACAACCCCAACCCCCCCCCCCCCCCCTCCTGTAATGTCCTGGACCAAGATTCTACTCAACAATGATTTGAGCCCAGTTGGACACATGGACTCAAGTGCATCTCCCCAAATGCCAGAGGCTGTTGACTAGTAGAGATGGCCTAGGTGAGTCAATAGGGAGACTATGCCCTCATTACTAGAGTGTATCACAATAGAAATATTATGACAATATCAAAAGTAGTAATACAAATAGATAATAGAAGTAAATAGTGGAAGACTGATATAAATAATGCCAAAAGACATCCCATATACAAAATGATGTTACATGTCATGTGTTTCTATAAAACAAGAAAACAAAAATACTAGGTAGGTGTAGAATAAAGATAAAAAATTAAAAAATAATCCAAAATAATCCCATTAGCATCACAAGCCTCAGCTTGGTCTCATTATCTCTTGTTCCTAATAGAAAATCAAGTACCTTTAGGAGGGTGCTTTCCCTTATCGACACCTACAATCATATAATCTGTTTCTGTCTAAAAAGTGACCCAAATGGGTGTGAGATATAATCCCAATAGGAAACCACCCAAGGTCCATTCCAATAAATCAGTGAATATATATAATAAGTGTGCAGTCAGTATACAATAAAGAAGGAAGTACTCAAAATTAGACGTCCTATAAGACATGGTTTTCATTCAATGTTTAAAACATTTAATCAACATCATTTAATTTATAAGTTTCAATACTTGGCTCAAATCCTAGAGTCCCCCATGATAACAAAACCATAGGATGCCTAAGTAGGCCATCCATAAAGGTATAAGTCAAGACCAAATCCAAACTTATGCTTTGTCTTGGAAAATAAGCCATAACTTCCATTTCATTTATAATCAATTTAGAACCTAAGATCGTCCTTGAAATCCCTAAGTTGGAACTCAAGTATCACTCCAGGTGTAATTTCAACCAACACCCTAAAATCTTGTCCCTGGAAAACTTCTCAGAAACCTGGTATCACACTAGGTGTGGTATAACGTCCATTCCATACGAGTCCATCATTGGAAGTCCCTTAAAGAAGCCCCAAGTATCACTCATGAAATATAAGGTCAAATTCCCTTTATGAATCCATCCATGGAATCCTTCATTTGGATCCATGTATCACTCGGTATAAACAAGGTTTAAGAAAAATGAGTTTTTTCGTGGAATCCTAATTTGAATCCATGTATCACCCAAGTCTCTTGACTATTTAATCAAATCCAATTTCATTTATTCAATTTCATTTAACAATTCATTAAACATGCCAATGTCAAAACCAAATGCATTCAATTTAACTCACCTCAAAAGGGTGACTCAATCAAGGACCAACCTCAATGGATTGGCCTTTCATTTAATCACATGGTCATAACATGGTAACGAGATTCCCATGCTTAATCAATCCATCACATAGCATGGTCTCAACATAACTCACATGGGCCAGTAATTCAAAATCCATTAAAATAATCACATGTCCATTTTTAATATAACAAGACTAACAATCCTATAAAGCATCACATGGATTCATTATAATATAAATCACATGGGAAAATCAATGATTGGGGTAATTCAATCCAATTACATCAACTCATGGCATAGCCTCTACTTTACTCACATGGGAAAGGCAATACAAAGAAAGCATGATTTAAACAAATAATGACATACAAATTCCAAGTTAAAACATCCAATCCATTCTTTTAATTCATTTTAACTACAATTCATTACATTAAAATTTAGTTGATAATAAAAACCACTTTTAAACATCCCAGGGAATAGGGTAAAAGGCATGACTCATAGAAATCTAGGGCCAAAATCCATAAAGAGTTGTTTCAAGACAACTCACCCATGGGGTGGTCCTTCTTCAATGTATACTACCTATAAAAAGCATGATTATCCATCTTTAACTTAATAGGACATACTTTTCAATTCTAGGATTTAAAATCAAATTAGCCGATGCTCGGAAAATGGGTGTGCAACATGACGACTTATATAAATAGTTCGACTTTAATTGAAAGGAATGAGACCACCAAACTTTGGCCCATGCTTGATAGTTCATACAGTATTGGCTCTTAATTTGACATAGATTGGAAGAAATATGAATAATGGACAAAGAATGTGATAATAGGGAATATGAGCCTAAATCCAAATAGTGCATCCAATAGCTAGAAGAATGAAGAATGGCTAAAAAGGAATTTAGATATTACTGTTGTGGATCTATTGAGAAAGACAACACTTGAATCCAAGCTTGAATAGATAAAGTACCTCAAATCCTATAACAGTCAATAAGATAGCCTCTCAAGATGAGGGCGAGGTTGTTGTGCATGGGGGTGAGACCTCAAATTAGGTTTAAAAATAAATTTTAATTAAATAAAAGATATTAAAATTTCCTAAAGCAATAGGGTTTCATTGTTTAAGAACATATTTTAGCAAACCATGCATAGAATATGCATGGATTCCTATAGCCTTGGAGAATAGCGCATGGTTTACCTGCACGATTTATTAACCATGCACAAACCATGTGAAGATCCACTTTTAAGTTCTAAAAAACTGCATAACTAGTCACATGGGTGCCATATCCTCCCACATAGTTTCTTCAAACCGTGTATCCTGTTCACCCAATTTTTCCAACCTCGCATATTTTATTCAAACCATGCATCCTTCCCCACATAGTTTTAACTAACCATGCGCCAGGCTTAAAACACCCCAAAAACTAGTTCTAGGCTTCGAACAAGCCTCAAAAACCTCTAAAACTTCCATGACCCCAATAGAAACCCATATTAAGCCATAAATAAACATTTAAATTGGGAGTTGATGGAAAACACAAGATTCTTACCTCAAAGAAGAACTGGGTTCTTACAAACTTACCCTCTTAATGAAATCCATCCCTGAATTTCCCTTTCAAGGGTGGTAGGTCATGATCTAAGAATAAATCTAGAAACTATGATCATATAATGGCCTCCCACTCCTAGTTCTTTTCCTGCACTCATTCATGCTTCCATAGCACCCATACAAAAGGAATGGACCATCCATAGAGAATATTCATGCTACGATCCTCAATACGTATGGGGTACTCCTCAAAAGATTCATCCCCCTATAACTCAACCTTTTCGGGATGAAAATCATGAGATGAGTCTGATTAGTAATGTTGTATCTGAGAGATGTGGAAGATGCCATGCATGGCTCAGTACCTCTAATTTAATTGTAACCAATAGGCTACTGGACCGACTCTCTCCAGAATATCAAATGACATGACATTCCACGGTGAAATCTTACCCTATCTCTTAATCCTCTTATTTCCTAGCCTTGGTGAAACATGTTGGAAGACCCGACCCCTGGCCTCAAAATCCATAGGTCATATTTGGTGATTGGTGTATAATTTATGATAGGATTGTGTAGTAGTCATCCACTTTTGAATCAACTGCACCTATTCTATGGTTTCCTAAATAGGACAAGGTCTTAGCATAACTACCTCTCCTGCTTCTAACCAATATAGGGGTGATCGACATGGCCTACCGTATAAAGCCTCATATGGATACATCTATATATTAGCCTAAAATCTATTATTATAGGTGAACTCAACCAGGGGTATATGTCTCCCCCAAGATCCCCCAAAATCTAGGACACATGCCCGCATCATATCCTTTAGCACTTGAATCGTGCGCTCTGGATGAGCATCAATTTGGGGGTGGTATGTTGTGCTTAGAAGAACCTGTGAAACCAATGCCCTTAGTTTCCCTTGTCAAAATAGAGAATTAAACTGGGTGTACCTATTTGAAATGATAGTATGTGGGACCTCATTGAGGCGTACTATATCAAGGATGTACAACCTCCCAAGATCATCAACAATGAAGGTTTCCTTGATTGGTAGGAAATGTGTAACCTTCAAGAGACTGTCAAAAACAATCCATGTGGAATTATTACCTTGATATGACCTCAGTAAACCTTTAAAAAAATTCATCAAGAAGTCATTCCATTTCCACTTTGGAATGGGTAGATGCTGTAAAAGTCCAGTTGGTCGCTAGTGCTCCACCTTCACCTACTGCCAGGTAGAACATCTCATGAAAAAACCATCTACATCTCTTTTAATACCTGGCCACCAATATTGTCGATACAAATCCCAATACATCTTGGTGAAACTATGATGTACTACCCAAGATGGATCATGAAAATCCTACATTAACTCCTCATGCATGTCTGAAAGACCCATATGTGGCCATGTACTCACAGGAACTCATCCTTGCCTATAGTCCAACCAGGAGGATGTTCTTCCCCTACCACACTCTCTCATAGAACTAGTCCTTCTGAGTCTGATATCTGCCTCACACGAACTCAATCCATAAGGTTAGAGGTAACATCTAAAGAATAAAGGTACATCTACCCCTAACTTTCGTGCACCTCGAAATGAATCTTAGAGAACAACGCCATAATCTACCACTCACTGCTGGCCTTTTCCAGCACCTATATCTAATTCCTCCTACTCAATGCATCATATAATGCATTTCCTTTACCTAACATGTAGAAAAGCTCAAAATAAAAAGACTTAAGGTATTCCACCCACCGTCGCTATCTCATATTTAAGTCACACTGTGTAAAAATATACTTGAGGCTTTTATGCTTCTTGAACACTACAAAACTCTCTCCCAATAAGTAATGTCTCTAGTAGTGTAATGCATGAAAAAATTTAGCTTACTCGAGATCATGATTCATGTAGTTCCTCTTGTGTGGCCTCAATTTTCAATACATGTACACCACAACCCTATCACCCTACATCAGAACTACTCCCAACCTGATACCTAATTCATTGTAGTACATAGTGTAACTTTTTCATGGATCTAGAAAAATAATTATTGGCACTGAAGTCAATATCCCTTTCAGCTCTTGGAAGGTTTTCTCACAATAATATTTCCATACATACTTCAAAACTTTCTTAGTCAAGCTCATCAGTGACACTACTAAGCGTGAGAAGTCATGCATGAAACACCTATAGTAACTAGCCGTCCCTAAGAAACTTTGTACCTCAAATACATTATTGGGATTCTTCCAAGAAACTATATATCTCACATTCCCTGGGTCTAATGATACTCTTTTCTCTAAGATTATGTGACCAAGGAAGTGAATATGATCCATCCAGAAGTGACACTTTGTGATCTTGACATATAACTAATGATATCTTAGTGTATTAAAAATAATATCAAGATGTTTGACATGGTCATATAGATTGTGAGAATACACCAAGACATTATCCATGAAACCCAACACAAACGAATCAATATATGGATGGAACAATCGATTCATCAGTTCCATGAAGACTACTGGAGCATTCATGAGATCGAACGGCATAACCAAATACTAATAAAAATCATACCTAATATGAAAGGTTGTGTGAGGTATGTATGATGGTTTAACACGAACTTGATGGTAACCAGGTCTCAAATAAATCTTTGATAAAACCCAAGCTCCTCAGATTTGGGAAAATTGATCATATATCCACAACAGAGGATACTAATTCTTAACCATCAGTTGATTCAACTTATGGTAATCCATACAAAGCCTGAGGGATTTATCTACCTTTTTCGAAAAAGGACCGGAAAAACCCATGTAGAATTACTGGTTCAGATGAAACCCTTTGCCTATAAATCCTATAGATGCCTCTTGAGATCTTTAAACTCCATTGTATCCATCCTATAATGAGTAATGGATACCAGTGTAGCCCCTTTCACTAGCTCAATAGATAACTTGAACTCTCTCATTGGAGGTAATCCAAAAAAGTCGTCTGGGAAAACATCCCTAAATAAATCAACTACTGGAGGGAAATACATCTAATGTGTTCCCTAATCATCCAGATATAAACTCGCAATCTAGGTTTTCATCCCACTCATCCCATTATGCTTGGGTCTAGCTCAGCTTTCCTGGACATCCCATTCACCCTTGTGAATAAACTCTCCACCCTCTGGTGATGTGAACCTCACCTCATGGTGATAGCAATCAACAAAAGCATGAAAGGGAACCAACCAGTCCATTCTAAGAATGGAATCAAAACATGTCATCTCAATAATGTAGAGTTCCCATATGAAGTGACACCCACTGATCTCAAGGAGCACTCCCTACACTAACACACATCTTCCATTATGATTCCCAATGAAGTTTCTAGTGTCATGAATCCATCAGAAGTGTGAACATAGAGACCAAGTATCTTTACAACATGTAAAAATATAAAACTATATGAATCCCTTGTATAAAAAAATGTAGAAGCTAAAACAGAGGCTACTAGAATAGTACCTATGATAGTATAAGGTCTGTAATTATACTCTTAATGGGGTTTTTTTACTATGTATGTCTTTATTGTACCACAACCCTAAGACACTACCTGGATACCCTAAGATAATCCACCATGTTATTGTTGTAAGTCTGTGGTATGACTACCATAGCCATAACCACTACCTCATCCTGATCAGTCGGCTATACCCCAACTCCCTACTAGATGAGAAGCTGCTAACCCTTCTCCTAAACATGGAGTCAATACAGACCCTCTCTCACTAGTTGTTGGTGGAAACAATTTGCAGAAGCACTGTAGATGGATCATCTTTCCACAAGATCGGCATTTGACTAGGTCCCTCGTACAATGTGGCCTCATATGTCCCAGCTTACTACACTGGTAATACCTCACCTGGATACCTAAAGATATGTTTTGAATACTAGTATCACCATGTTGAATCTCTAGATGATGCTTCTTACTACCGATCAATGTAGTACCAGACCTAGGTGTCAAACCACCCTGGCTCGCACCTCCAAGTTCCCTCAGGTTATGCTCTATGATCAACACATAGTTTATTATTCCAGATATAATAGTTATCCGGAAGAAATTTACCTAAAATCAGATTTAATACCTGAGACCATCCTCGAATCTCCTAGATTTTGCTAAATCATCACCCATCAGAATAGGTGAGAAATGATAGATATCAATAAAACCATATGAGTAGTGTATAACTAATAGTTCACCCTACTCCAGATGTAAGAAATATTGGGCTCTATCAGCACTCAACATCTCGGGATAGAAGTAATCATAGAATAATGTTTAACAATATTACCAATCCATATCCAAATTATACTCTATTTGAGTGATAACATCCCACCATATCTTGGAAGAATCACATAGCATATGCGTTGTGAGCTTTATCCTCCTCTCAAGAGGCATATCTAGGTGCTTGAAGATAGATAACATTGACTCTATCCATGAATCTGTAGTCTATGGTCCTCCATCTTCTAAGAATATGGGAGGATGTTGCTACTAGAACACATGCATCAACTCATCCATAGATTTGGAAAGATGTGGTGCTCCCTAAAAGGTCTATATGAACCTCATAAAGCCTTCACAGAATTGTGCATCAACACCTGCGTCTGTTACTACTCCCGATTCTGTAGCTGGCATGACTGGAGGGTCCACTGGTAGCCCATAGACTACCACCTTCGGGGTATGATCATCGCTACCCTCCTAGCATACAAATTGATTTTTTGGTGGTGGCATGGCTCTACAATGCCAAACACATGCCTCAGTTTATGATCATTAATAAGATTCGCAGCACAAGAGTGTATAAATAGAAATAGGACAAGTATAATCCTTCCTAAATGAGAACACGCCCCTTTTCCTGCTCCATGAGTCAGGTATAATTGTTAAATAGGTCACATATAAGTGAGAGACACTACCTAAATCCCACTACTAAGGTTGGGTCTGGTCAAGTTCTCTTTTATAATCCATTTTAGTTTCACTTGATTTCACATTGTTTTCATTTAAAACTAAGTTCACATTCAAATTCATTGAATTGATACTTGTTTCATGTTTATAACATCCCTTTTAGATGGTTAAATCAATGGTATTCCAAATTCCAATCCATGGGGGTCCATACTCCTCAGCGATCAAATATTGGCATCTATCCATGGAATATCACAACACATTTCACTTTTAAGGTTGAACCATGATCTGCTAAATTTTGATCCAAGAGGGCCCATACACCTCAGGGAGAAAAACACGACATCCATCTATCTCACACTATAATACCCTCAATATGCCTAACACAATATTAGGCATATGTATCATAGAACTTATGACAATAGTATGCTATCAGTAATGCATCCTAAATAGAATGGCATAATGCACAACATATGAAATATAGCAGGTGCCTATATGATGCATGAGATGGCATACCCTCATCTCATATAGTTGTAACCAAAATATAACCCTTAATCATATCAATAATAAAATCATAATTCAATTGCATCAACCAATGATGAAATAAAATTAATTATAATATTAAAAACCCAAAATATAACAATTCCATTTGAGGAAATTTGGTTTTCCATGTATGTGGGGTAGCTACTCTCGTGCACATCTTATTACCAAACTCCATTTCCTTCTTATCCCTTTCTACTGTCTCCAAATATTAACTCAAGCTAAAAAATACTCCTCTGATACCACTTTGTTACATCCTGGACCCGAATTCAACTCAACAGTGCTCTAATCCTAGTTGGGAACATGGACTCAAGCACATATCCTAAAATTTTAGAGGCTGCTGATAGTAACGATAGCCTAGTTGAGTCAGTGGGGAGACTATTCCCTCATTACCAGAGTGTATTTTAGCTGAAACATCATACAAGTATCAGAAGTAGTAATACAAACAGATAACAAAAGTAAATAGTGGAAGACTGATATAAATAATTCTAGAAGACATCCCATATAAAAAATTATGTTACATGTCACATGTTTCTATAAAACAACCAAAACAATACAAGGAAGATTTATAATATAGATAACAAATTAAAAAATAATCCAAAAGTATATCATTATCATCGAAAGCCTTAGCTTGGTCCCATGCTCTCTTTATCCTAACATAAAATCAAGTACCTATAGGAGGGTGTTTTTCCTTATCAACACCTACAATTATATAATCTATTTGGGCTCAAAAAGTGACCCAAATAGGGTGTGAGATATAATCCCAGTAGGAAATCCCCCAAGGTTCATTCCAATCAGTCAGTGAATATATATAACAAGTGTGAAATCAATATACAATAAATAAGGAAGTACTCAAAATTAAATATCCTATAAGATCTAGGTCTCATTCAATGTTCAAAACATTTAATCAACTTCATTTACTTTATAAGTTTCAAGAATTATCTCAAAGCCCAGAGTCCCCTGTGATAGCATTACCATAGGATGCCTAAGAAGGTCGTCCATAAAGGTATAAGTCAGGACTAAATCTAATATTGTGCTTTTTCTTTGAAAAAACATCATAATTTCCATTTAATTTATAATAAATTTTGAACCTAAGCCCATCCTTGACATCACTAAGTTGGAACTCAAGTATCACTCCAAGTGTAATTTCAACCAACACCCTACAAGACCATCCCTAGAGAGCCTCTTAGGAAACCAATATCGCTCTAGGTGTGGTATAACATCCATGCCATATGATTTTATCCTTGGTTTTCCCTTAAGGAAGCACCAAGTATCACTCATGACATATAAGGTCAAATTCCCTTTATGAGTTTGTACATGTAATCCTTCATTTGGATCCATGTATCACTTAGCATAAACATGGTTCAAGGAAAATGAGTTTTTTCATGGAATTATAATTTAAATCCACATATCACCCAAGGATCTTGACCATTTAATCAAATCCAATATCATTTATTCAATTTCATTTAAAAATTCATTAAATATGCCAAGGTTAAAACCAAAGTCATTCAATATAACTCACCTCAAAAGGGTGACTCAAGCAAGGACCAACCTCAATGGCTTGGCCTTTCATTTACTCACATGGGCATAACATGATAACGATATTCCCATGCCTAATCAATCCATCATATAGCATGGTCTCAAAATAACTCACATGGGCCAACAATTCAAATGTCATTCAAATACTCACATAGCCATTTTTAATATAACATGCCTAACAAGCCTATCAAGTTGTCACATGGAATTGTTGTAATATAACTTATATGGGAAAATCAACTATTGGAAAAATTCAAGAAAATCACATCAACTCATGGCATAACCTCTACTTTACTCACATGGTCAAGGAAATACAAAGCAAGAATGATTTAAACAAATAATGACATATAAAGTACAAGGTCAAATATCCAATCCATGCCTTTAATTCATTTTAACTATAATAAATACCATTGAAATTTAGTTTATATTAAAAACCACTTTTAAAAATCCCAAGCATGGGGTAAAAGGCATGCATCATAGGAATCTAAGGCCAAAAGCTATAAAGGGTCATTTCAAGACAACTCACCCATGGGGTGGTGCTTATTCAAGGTATACTACCTATAACAAGCATGATTATCCCACTTTAACTGAATAGGTAATACCAATAAATTCTAGTATTTAAACTCAATTTAGGCGATGCCCATAAAATAGTCACACGACATGACGACATATATAAATAGACTGACTTTAAGAGAAAGGCACGAGACCACCTACCTTAGGTCCATGCTTGATATCTCCTCAAGTATCAGCTCTTGATTCGACCCAAATTGGAAGAAATATGAAGAAAGGATGAAGAATGTGATAATAGGGAATATGATCCAAAATCCAAAACATGAAACTAATATCCAGAAGAATAGAGAATGGTTAAAAAGTAATTTAGATATTACCATTGTGGATCTGTTGAGATAGACATCACTCGAATCTGAGCTTAGACAGATACAGTACCTCAAATCCTAGAATACTCGAGAGGAAAGCTTCTCAAGGTGAGGGTGAGGTTGTTGTGCATGGGGGATACCTCAAATTATGTTTAAAAATAAATTTTAATTTAATAAAAATTATTAAAATTTCCTAAAATAGTAAGGTCGCAAGGTTTAGGCGCACGGTTTAGAAAACCATGTGTTGACCATGCACAGATTCTTATAGCCTTAGGGTATAGCGCTTGGTTTACCCACATGGTATATTAACCATGTGAAAACTGTGTGAAGTGACTCTATAAAGTTATGAAAAAACTACAGAACTGGTCACATGGGTGTGTGCCTCCTCCCACATGGTTTCCTCAAACCATGCAGCATGTTCACCACCTTTGTCCATCCTCACACGGTTTAGTCAAACCATGTGTTCTTCCCTTTCATGGTTTAAACTAACCATACTCAAGGCTTAAAACACCCCAAAAACTAATTATGGGCTCCAAACAAGCCTTAGACCCCCATGAAACCTCTATGACCCCAATGGGCACCCACATTAGGCCATAAATAAACATTTAAACTGCGAGTTGATGGAAAACACAAGATTTTTACCTCAAATAAGAACTAGGTTCTTACACCTCTGACCTCCCTTTCCCATGCTTGGTTCCCCTCCTCAACGGCTCAAATCCCCTCCTTGGTGACAAGGCAGAACCCCCCCAAAGGTTCTATCATCCTCCCCACCCTAAATATATTATTGAGTAGCATTATATGGACAATCATGGATGATAAAAAGAGTATAATTTTTTTTATTCATTAAACATTAATGTATATATGTAATTTTGGTTTATATTGTGTTATTTGGATTATGAAGTTATTTTTTAGAGTTATAATAATCATTAATTTTTGTTATGTTGTTTTAAATTAAAAAAATAAAAAATTTTATGATATAATTCAGTTATGGAATCTTGGTCATTCCTAATTTTATGGTTTTTATTTGATATTAATTGATTTCACTTTGCTATATATATGTTAATGCCTCCAATTCTTGACATATACATAATTGAGACTATTTTCCAACTCATGACCAATTCGTTGTAGAGTTTTTGGTCACACATGGTTTCATCACCAACCCTAGAACGGTCTCTGAGGATAAAGGCCTTAAAAATGAGATATTAGACCCTTTTTAAATTTATTAGAATGCTTCATGTTTTATGAATATGTAAGGAATCATTTAGTTTAATAAAACCTATTAAAAAATTATAGAGTAGTTAGGTTTAAGTTTTACACACATGATAATAAATTATTGGTTATGGTAACAGTAACATCTAACATAGTTTCATTGATTTTATTTTAACTAACATGATTGTTAAGAGAACTAATTATAGTGTACAGTTTGTTTGTTTTTTGAGTCAAGTGACTAATTTTTTATCATTTGATAAGAATCAGACACTCCCAAATGTTTTTCTAAATATGTGATAATGTTTCCTCTCATCATAAAAACTTTGATTTTTTGGATCCCCTCAAAGTAAAAAAATGATTCAGCATATTAAATGGTACCTTAAATGGTAGAATGAAGTATAAGCACATATAAAAACATAAAACTTATTTTTTTATCAATTTTAGTCATCCAATAGTGTGTAATATCTAAATAAAGTGTACTTCGCATTCATATTTTTAAAGGGGTGCTCTTGGTTTTAGTTAGACCATGGGAAATGGTTTATACATTGATCAATGTAGCTAATTTTTCAATGGGATGAACTCTCATTAGTTACAACACTAGGGTATAATACACCATTATCTTTTTCTCCCATAAAAATATTATCATATATATATAAAATATAAAAAATTGATACATCTTTATCATCTTTAATGTAGAGGTTTTTTTCCACAATTCCATCATTAAATATTAATTGTTTCAAGAATGTATCTAACTTCAAATTCCATTCTCTTGAGTCTTATTCTAACCCGTATAGATCCTTATTTAACCTTAAAAATTTAATTTTATCTTTATCGAGAAAGACAATTCATCTTCCAACTCTCAATTTAGGAAAACATATTTGATATATTTTAGAACATTCATGGGTTTCCTTTGTGCTAAAATGTGGTGGTCATCTAATTTATGCCATTATTCATCTATGTTTCTGAGAAATAATAATTTATTTGATTCATGTTTTAATATTATAATTTTTTTAAGAAAAATTTCATTATTTGATTCATCCCATTTTCTTTTATAGTTGTTGTGAAAGGGTCAATGGTGAAGTTGGGTGATATTTAATTTTGATCGTACCTATTTGATTAAACATTTATATATTTATATCTAAATGTATAGGGAGAATAAAATCCAATACCTATGGATAAAATTTGGATTAATTTACCTCGAAACATACATTGATATGCCAAGGGTTTGGAAGAATTTTTATATTATGCAATTGAAATCCGATCAGTGGATGGTAAAATAAAATGTTTGTGTCCTGATTGAAAATTCAAGAAATGGTTGAATAGAAATTAATTATATGAGTATTTGATATTGAAATAATTTATTCTTAGATATGTATGTTAGATTTTTCATGGTAAATAAAACATTATGAAAATTCCAAATAATGAAAATACTATCAACAAAATACAAAGTGACCTGAAATAGGAGAAGTAAGTTTGAAATTTTTTAAATGAATCATTTTTTTTTATAGAATAAAATGTTAAAGATTTTAATAGATCAATATAAACTTTAGTTGATCTTAAGCAGGTTAATCTTTCTCAGATCTTTAGTGACAAAAAAATGATTTTTATGAATTAGTTGAAGATTAACATCAAGAACTGTATGGAGGGTGTGCCAAGTATTTGAATTTGTCTTTTTTACTCAAGTTGTTTCATATCAAGTGTCTTTGTGGAATTACTAATAAAGTAATTTCCATGATTTTAGAGTTTCTTCGTGATGCATTTTGTGAAGCTAATATCTCTGTATCATTTTTTGAGATGAATAAAGGCATCAACAAACTTGGATTTGATTATATAAAGATACATGCATGCCCTAATGATTTCATGCTTTACTGGGGAGAAGAGTTTAATAAATGAAAATGAACAAGATTTAATACAATCATATGGAATTCAATAAACAACAATGAGAGTATAAATCAATGCAACCCCAGGAAGAAATAGAAGAAAAAAACTCCTAAAAAGGTATTGCATTACTTTCTTCTGAAACCATGCTTGTAAATATTATTCATGTCATCTAAGACTGCATTCGACATAAAGTGGAATTTTCAAGATAGTAACAATGTCTTGATGATACATCCAAAAGATTCAACAGCATGGAAGATATTTTATTCGCTCTATCAAAATTTTTCTTCGGATCCTAGGAATGTATGTTTGGAATTGTCTTCTGATGGTTTTAACCCTTTGGGTACTTTAAGTACTAATTATAGTATTTTTCTAGTTGTTTTTATCTCATATAATCTACCTCCATGGATGTTCATGAGGAATACTTATTTCATTATTTAAATTATTATTCTTAGAAATAAAATTCTTGGAAATGAAATTGATGTATACCTTTAACCTCTAATCAAATAATTGTGAGAATTATGGGATGATGTCATGGAAACATATGATGCTTCAAAGAGACAACTATTAAAAATTCATGCTACTTTAATATGGATAATTAGTGACTTTCCCTAAGTAGAAAATTTTTATGGTTGGAAAACTCATACTGGTTTGTCTTGTCTAGTTTTTAATTTTGATTTTGAACCTCAATGATTACCTTATAGTAGAAAATGGTGTTTTTTGTGTCATCATCGATTTCTTGATGCTTCTTATAAATTTGTTTTTAAAAAGACATGATTCAATGGAGATATTGAAATGGTAAAGTCATAAAAGGTTTTATCTGGTTCAAAAATCTTGGGACAATTAATGAATTTCCTTGAAGAATTTGTAAAATGTCACCAGTTTAAAGAAGGGGGGAAAAGGGTACGAGGTACAAATCTGAAGAAGCTAGAAGACGATAATGGAAAAAAAGAGTATATTTTTCAAACTTTCTTATTGGGGGTTTAATTTTATATGTCATAATCATGATGTAATGCATATTAAGAATAAAATCTATGCAAATTTAATTTTTACAGTGCTTAGTGATCAGGGTAAATTGAAGGATCACCTTAATGCTTGTATGGATTTGGATTCAATTAATATAAATCATGGTTTGTGAGAAAATGAGAATGGAAAGTATCCTTTAGCTATTTTTACAATGAAAATTCATGATAAAGATGTATTCCTTCAAACTTTAAATAATTTAAAACTTCTAGATGGATGTTCAAGTAACATATCAAGGTGGGTTAACTTAAAACATTGAATGTTACATGGATTGAAAAGTCATGAATCACATTTTTTTATGGAGAAGTTTTTTACATTGGCTTTGTGTAATACATTACCTAAAAAATTAACTGCATTTATAGTTGACTTTTTTATCTTTTTTAGAGGGATTTCAGGAAAAAATCTAAATCCAACCAAGCTTTGTAAACTTCAAGAACGAATTGTTTTGACACTATGTCATTTGGAGATGTTATTTCCCCCTTAATTCTTCACTGTCATGATTCATTTGAATATTCATTTAGTTGAAGAAGATAAACTTGGTGGACCAGAACACTATCGATGGATGTATCCAATTGATAGGTATGTTGTTATTATTTTTATTTTCATTGGTGAATTAAATTTTATCAAATCATTGCGTAAAAGTTTTTTAATATGTTTATTATTTTTTTCATCAGGTACATAGGCAATTTAAAAACATATGTAAGGCATAAATCTCAATAAGAAGTCTCTATTGTTGAAGGTTACATTTCCAAAGAGTGATTGAACTTCTATGTTAGGTATTTGGATAGGATTGAGACTATATTCAATCATTCTGGGCATGCTAACGACATCTCCACTAATTCTCATTCTGAAAATCATTCATCAGTATTTTCAACTATTGGATGACCAATTGTAAAGGGGTAAAATTTTACACTCACTAAATTGGATTTTCTAAAAGCACATATATATGTGATACTCAATAGTGTTATTTAGGATCCATTTATTAAAGAATTGTGACTACAAACAAAGAGGTGACTAAGGGGTCGAGCTTGAAATGAGTTGGAATTAAAAAAAGCTATTAATAAGGAGCTTGTCGAATGGTTATCTCCTCTTGTAAGTCTTATGCATGATAAATTGTACAAAACCTAAATCCATGAATATTTTAGGGATCAAATCATTCAATATTTCAGCTTAAAATAGTGGTGTATTTACACTTGTAGAGGTGGGATACTATGGGAAAATGAATGATATATTTGAATTAAACTATCATGGAAATTTTTTATTTGTCTTATACAAATTCAAGTGGGTCAACATTGATAGAGGTATAATGAAAGATTCGTTACATTTTACTTCTATCAACTTCTCTCGCTTGATGGATACTAGTGAGCGTGCAGATCATAATCCAAATAACTTGGATTCACAAGAGAAGATGGTTTATTATGTGGATGATGAAATACATGAATGTTGGAGTGTTTTTGTACAATTAAAGAAAATAGGCTTATATGATATGGGTGATGAAGATCAATTAGTTATTTGTGAAAATGTACCTAATCAACCACAAAACATTGAATAGTTTTTTCCTGACAGTATTGAAACAATATAACTTGAAAGAGAGGGAGAAAATGACAGACTCATCGCAATGGAGTTTTATAACAATGAAGATAATGAAGATGGAGATAGTTGAATGTATAAATTGGTAATAAAAAATATATTATAATTTATCATTGATAAGTGTTTCATACATGTATAAATTATTCAAGTTTTTATTTTTATTTTGTAAAAATATTTTAGTTTTTCATTTTTTTATAAATTTAATATACCTCAACCATTTGAAATGCAGTAATCCTGAGAACAAAAATAATTCAAGATCCTAGAAAATCAGCATCTCTAAGCATGCCACTACCACCATCATCTTCTGTAGATCCTAGTGATTACGATGTACTCGAGACTACTAGCAAGCTGACAATTTCCCCAAAATTTTTTGGTATCCCACCACCTAATTCACTTATGATGATGGAGAAGTTGGTAACCCCTCTATCTAGGGGATATTGGTGAGTTACCATTAATGGTATGTATGTCATTTTTTAAAAGAAAAAATATTTTATTAATTATTTAAAGAATTTTTCAAACAGATAAATGCAACCATAGAAGGGATACAAATATGAATATAGAATATGTACGGGGCATGAAGGACTTCAAGATTATCATTCCATTTGATGAGTTTTGGGTTCCTAACGGTGACACTACAAGAATATATGGGAAACTTCTTGGGCATTTTTCTTATGAGATGGTGATCTTTCCCATTAATTATAAAGATTGGAGGCATATTCCTATATCTTGGAAACATGTGGTCTTTGGTACTCAAGTAAAGGTAATATTAATTTAATATTCCTTGATAACTAATTTAAAAAACATGAGAAATTTTTTGTAATATACTTAAAAAGTGTTATGTTTTTTATTTCTAGATATTTTTTCATTTTGATGTCCATGACTCCATTTCATGACCATGAACTTTGAAAATTTTGGGCAAGAAATGGAGAGATTTTAAATGGATATTATGGCATGAGTTTAATGACACTTCTCTAAACTCACGATAGATGTATGATAAAGTTCCTAAATGCATTTATTGTGAGTAATGGAAGATCTTTGTTTATATCCATAGAGATTCATCTCATGAGGTAATTCCATATTTTACAGTGTCTTAATAACATAAACATAATAAAATTATAATTTTTATTAATGTTTCTATTCTTTGTAGAAATTATCAAAAAAAACTGTGAATTGTGAGAAGCAAGTCATTCCTCACATCACTGGGTCTCAGGATTTTTCGAGAAAAAAGAACAATTTTAGTTTGTATTTTATTCATTATTATTTATATAATTTAATTATAACTCAAGGTTTTTTCTAAATTTTTTATACTTTTTTATAGAAGCTAATGAATTAGATCACTTTGTTGGCTGAACAGAGATGTAGTTTAAAGTGAATTGGAAACCCAATGGAAGTTTTGTAAATAACCCTACCAAAGATGTTGGAATAAGTACTTTTCATTACAATTTCATATTATTTCATTACCATGAAAACATAATAATGAAAAATATATCATAAAAACTAACAAGACTTAAACTCAATTAAAATGGGCTAGCTACATGGATCAAATGATGCCAATTTGGTGTCATTTGATACATCTAGTAAGCCCCAATTAATTTGGTCTAAGACTTTTTTGTTGTTATAATACAATATACATTGTTATGTTTTTATGGTTTCGAAATAATAATAAATAGTAATGAAAAATTTATTAATTATATAATATTATTAAGTTTAGATATTTTAAAGAATCATTGTTAATATTTTTATATTAACGGGTTAAAATTCAAGAAGTCTGGGATGCGAACCCTTCACAATCATCATCAGTTACCCAAAATGATGTAGTTCTAATAGTTTTTAGGAAGGAGCATCCCGGACATGTACAGGGGATGGGTTATGGGACTACTCCATCAGTTCTCTCTGGTAGGGCGGTGTTATCTATTATTGTTATACCCGATGGGGGTTTGAGTAGTGTCGTTGATCAAGAATCATAAAGATAAATTGCATTATTGAAAGAAAAAGTGAAAAAACAAGACTCGTATAGAAAACACAGGATCAGTGGTGGTCGTAAATGGGAAATGTTTTAGTTTATTTATTTTAGTGGATGACCGACATGATCCCAGAGGAAATTTCCAGCCTTATAGCTCATCCTTCCAAGGTAATTTCTAAATTCCATAGATCATTCACACATTTGCAAAGAACACATAGAAAATCCATAAATAAAACTAAAATGACACTTTTATATAGAATACACACATTTCAAGTAATATGGACCACATATTATTCCTGATTGATGTGTGGTTTATTCCTACACATTAAAAATGAATTATAGATCATTATCTATAAGTTTGAAAACAATCATAACTTTTTTGCTCAGTTTTGACTCAGTAAACACTTCTTAAAGGTACACAAACCTTTAAAAATAAGTGTTAGGGTTAAAAAACAAGAAAATGATGCTAGATTTCCTAAAATCAGGGAAAATCAACCATATATTTAATTGGGAAATTTAGGAACTGACATAACGTCATTCCAAATGATGATTTTCCATAATGGTCGCAAACGTGTTTTTAGTGTTTTAAAACACTAAAACATATGTGGAACAACCAAAACCATAAAAAATAACCTCATATTGATGTGAAATCATGGTAAAAACCCCTCTAAGTTATTTTTACGTGTATGCATAGACAACATGCCAATATGATGTGCGATGTGGTCGGAATTACTCGGTAAACACTTCTTAAAGGTACAAAAGTCTTGAAAAAGAAGTGTTAGGGGTTAAAATTAGGAAAACAATGTTGGATTTACCTAAAATTAGGTGGGAAAGACCGTAGATTGAATTTTTAAATATAGGAACTGACGACACATCATTCTAAATTACGAATTTCCCATTATGGCCATAAACATGTTTTTAGTGTTTTAAAACACTAAAACATGTTTGGAATGGTAAAAAGTAAATAAAATGGATTTATATTGATGTGAAATCCTATTAAAATCACCAATGAGTTATTTTTTGATGTGTACACACAAAAAACATATCTATCCAGCCTGCGGTGTGGTCGGAATTACACGATAAACACTTCTTAAAGGTACAAAAGCCTTTAAAAACAAGTGTCAGGGGTGAAAACTTGGAAAAAGATGTTGGGTTTCTCTGAAATCACGGGAAAAATACCGTAGATTAAATTTTGAAATATAGGAACTGACTACACATCATTACAAATTACGGTTTACCTATTATGGTTGTAAACACATTTTTAGTATTTTAAAACACTAAAACATGCATGGAATGGTCCAAAGCAAAAAAAATGACCTCAAATTGATGTAAAATCACAGGAAAAACATTGATGAGTTATTTTTGGCTTGTATGCATTGACAAAACATCTATCCGATGTGCAGTGTGGTCAGAATTACTTGATAAACACTTTTTAAAGGTACAAATGCCTTTAAAAACATGTATCAGGGGGTCAAAACTAGGAAAATGATGTTGGATTGCCCTGAAATTAGAGGAAGATAACCATAAATTTAATTTTGAAATTTAGTAACCGATGACATGTCATTATAAATTTTGGTTTTCCCGTTATGGTTGTAAATGTGTTTTTAGTGTTTTAAAACACTACAACGTGCATGTAACGGTAAAAAATGTAGAACACACCCTCATATTGATGTAAAATAATGGAAAAACCATATATAATTTATTTTTTATGTGTACACATAGACAACATGTCAATTCGAAATGCAATGTGTTCGGTATTACATAGTAAACAATTCTTAAATGTACAAAAGCCTTCAAAAACAAGTGTGGAGAAGTCAAAACTAGGAAAACAATGTCAGATTTCATTGAAATCAAGGAAAAACAATCATTGATTGAATTTTGATGTGTAGTAACTGATGGAACATCATTCTGAATTACGATTTTCCTGTTATGTCTATAAATGTATTTTTAGTGTTTTAAAATACTAAAACGTGCATGGAATGGTCAAAAGCATAGAAAACAGCCTCATATTGATGTGAAATCCTGGTAAAACCAATGTTGAGTAATTTTTTATGTTTATGCACAAATAACACATCAATATAACGTGTGGTGTGGTCAGAATTATTTAGTAAACACTTCTTAAAGGTATAAAATCCTTTAAAAATAAGCGCCGGAGGGTCAAAACCAAGAAAACAATGTCATATTTCCCTAAAATCATAGAAAAATGACCATTGATTGAATTGTAAAATATAGGAACAAACAACACATTTCAAATTATGGTTTTCCTGTTATGCCCATAAATTCATTTTTAGTGTTTTAAAACACTAAAACGTGCATGGGATAGTCAAAACAATAGAAAAAACCTTAGATTTATGTGAAATCATGGGAAAATTACCACTCAGTTATTTATGAATCGTATGCATAGAAAACACATCAATTTGTCATGCAGTGTGGTTGGAATTACTCAGCAAACACTTCTTAAAGGTACAAAAACCTTTAAAAACAAGTGTTTGGGGGCCAAAACTAGGAAAACAACATCGGATTGCCCTAAAATTAGGGGAAATGACCATTTATTGAATTTTGAAATATAGGAACCGACAACACATCATTCCAAATTATGGTTTTCCCATTATGGCTCTAAATACATTTTTAGTGTTTTAAAACACTAAAATGTGTGTTAAACCATCAAAACCATAGAAAACAACCTTAGATTGATGTTAAATCATGAGACAACCACCGATGAGTTAGTTTTGAAATATTGGACATGTTGTGATATGAAAGTCTTTAAAATTTGTTTATAAAGTAAATTTCAAGCACACTGCACGTCACTTTAAAAATAAATTAGAATATTTACTCATCCCTTTCCAGTTTCAAGTGTTGAATCTTATCTTAAATAGGTAAATTTATGTTTTCAAAGTGTTTTTAATTATATATTATTTGTTTTATGTTAAAATGTATTTTGTTTCATTAAAAAAATAAAAAAAATTATGTGCAGCATTTTGAATATATTCTATCTATTTTCTCTTTCGCATTTCTTTTCTTAAATATTCTGATTTTCATTGTAGGTGGCGGATGTCGACAGTAGGTGGAAGGTTGATCATTCCGATACATTAAATTATTCAGAAGGCAGCCGTGAAGGTTCTTATTTTTCATGGTATGTTAAAAAAATCAATTATTCTAATGTGATTAGGATTTATTTTAATTTTTGTTTTCTTTTTTGTTACAGTTGATGAGATGATGTGATTGATTCCAGTTGATGAGATGATGTGGAGACAGACAGATGCAGTGGAAGTCATTACATGTATGTAGACTGATGTAGTGGAGGTTGTGGCATGGATGTATATTGGAAATTGGTTGTTTTTAGACATATTTTATATGTATATATTGATGGTTAGGGTATTGGTTGACAGATATATGGGTTGATTGAGACTGAGGTTATAATGATTTTTGATGTATGACATATATATGATGGTTTTATCATATATTTATGTTTTAGTTTATTACATGTTATATTTTTTATATTTATATTTTTTATTAAATATTACAAAAAAAATCTGATTTAGTGGCAGTTCTTAGTAACAACCACTAAACACATTTAAAAAAATATTTTTAGAAGTGTTTTGGATAAACCGCCACTAATATATTCAGCGGCGGTTTGTTTCATTTTATTTATATTTTCCTCGGTTATTTTTTTATAAAAGAACCACCGCTAAATAAACAAATAACCACCGCTAAATGATCTAAAAATGACACATAAAAAATCACCGTGAAATTGAAGAAACCACCACTAAATGACTAGATACCACACAATACACTGCAGTTTTAATAACTACCACTATGTGATTAGGCAGCGGTTTAAACCGCCACTAGTTCACAAAAACTGATGCTAATGCCCCCTTTTTTGTAGTGTATTACTTAATTAATTTTCCTATCATTTTTATATTATAATAATTTAGTTAATTTTCATAGAGACAATGTTTGAAGACGAACAAGAAATTGTGTGATGTGCAAGAATCAACAAAAAATCAATCTGATACATAGTGTTCCTCATATGACTCAAAGTTTAGTTTAAAATTAACACTTTCTATTTAATTTATTTCTTTATATTATTAATAACATAAGAATTATTTTATTATACATGTGTGCTTTTTTCTTGAGCATATGGTGGTTTGTTCTTTTATATAGGTGTGTTATTTTTCTCTATAATATAGTGTTTTTTTCTTGTATTTGTGCTGTAAATTTGATTTTATTTAAATTCTGTACTTGTACCTAATTTTTCTAATTTATGGTATAGTTTCTGGTACTGTAGTGTGTTATTACAACACACTGCAGTATTCCCCTTTATCATCACTACTAAAAACTCTAATAAAGGGTTTCTTTATCAGTACTAAATAAAAGCACTGATAAAATCCTGGGGATTTTAATCACACTCCAGTAGTCAGTTCTTTTTTAGCGCTGATAAAGGACAATTTTAGTACTATTAATGGCCTATTTTGTAGTAGTGTTACACAAGACTAAATACGTATTTACACTTAATATATAATATATTTAGTGAAATGGATTATAATATAATTAAATATTAATATTAATTAATAATTTTCTATTTATTATTGAGTAATAGCATAACACCCTTAGTTTTAGGCACTTAACCCTTCTTTTATGTACTTTGAGATTATATAAGACTTGGGTTAAGTTTTGGAAAGTTTCCAGGAGGTTTTGAAGTGTTTTGAGAGAATATTTGGAGGTACACGGTTAGTAGAAACCATGAACCATCTCCAAGAAACCATGTAACCTTTTCTGTGAGTCAGTGGGAAAGTGCACAGTTGGTGAACGATTTGGCCAAACTGTGAAAGTGCCTAGGGGAAACCATGCAAAGTGAAACAAAGGGAAAACATGATTGACACAAAATTTTTCTAACTATGTGAGCCAACCAAGTGAGGTGTTGGCTTGAGGCAATAGCACCACATGATTGGAGCATTGTTTTTTAAACCGTGCAATGGGAATTAATTAATCCAAAAATAATAATTTTAACTCGTTTCAAGGCCCCAAAACCCTCATTTTTTCCCTATTCTCCCAGGGCCACAAACTCCCCTCCCTCCCAAGGCTACTTTAGTGATTTCCTTTGATCTTAATTCACCAATAAGTCATGGTATCTCTCTCTCTCTTCTCATCCCTCCTTATATCCTCTAGTTTTTTCTCACTTATATTTTGAGATCTATTCCACCATGAATAGATTTATATTATTTATTAAATATCATGATGATATCTTGTTGGATCTTTTAAAGGGAAGGTGTTGTGAGCTCGTATATAGAAGATCTTAGTGTTGTTATTCATTTTTTCCAATTGTTAATAGGTATGTGGATTCTCTATCATTTCTACTTGACTTAGAACTTGAAGTCTTAGTTTTGATTAAATTATTTTCTTAAAAATGTTGTGAAATCCTTATGCGATTCTTGATGGAAATCTCATTTGGTAATGGCTTAATAAATTCTAAGAATTTGGATGGATTTTGAAAAAGCACTTTGTTTATAATTTTAAAATGATGGTTTTAAAATTATGGAAGGGTTTTGGTGAACACAATATTTTTGATAAAATGTTTTCAAGATTGAGTTTTATGTGAAATGTTTTGTCATACATGGTTAGTGTGAGTTCAATACTTTCGATGCGACTCTATAGAAGAGGTGTGTACCATTGGGGTATCATGATGTGACCCTATAAAATAGGTGTGTGTCATTTAGGTACAAGATATTGACCACTAAGTGACAATTTGGTGGATTAGTGACAAAGGTTGAAAGCTTCACTACTAAAAATATGGCCTTTAATAGCACACAAAATGGACTTTAACTAAAAATAACTACTAATCACAACGTTGATAGGGGGGGTCCCCTTTATCAGCACTATTTTTAGCACTGATAAAGGGATACCCACTTGAAATGTGTTGTTTAAATAATAACACACCCAACCTGCAATTTAAACACAGCACACCCAGAAGAAAACTGCAATTTAAATAGCACACCAGAAGTAAACCTACTATATACATTTAATTGACATCAGGAATAAAAAAATTTCCACCCATGATATATACAAAAATAAACACTATTATTTATATTTAAAATAAAATATTTTATATAAATACATTTTCAATTGTCCAACAAACATTCTAAAACATTAATATTTCATCTTTTGACACCTATGATCCCCTCTCAAAAATCTCTGCTCATGGTATTAGTTGTCGAAAAAATCATCTCAACCCGAGAAAAATATTCCACCTATATAAGAAAACAAATATTATGTTAGTAATACTATAAATAAATAAATTAAACATTAATATGAAATAACACATTAATAAAATGTCAATATTTAATAAAAATGACACATTTGGAGTTATACCGGTCACACCATGTGTCTTATTGAGGTGGGGTTGATTCTTACATGTTACAAATTAGTTATGGATCATTATTCTAAAATATCGAAACAATCCGAATGCATTTTCTTAGTTTAGAGTATGTCACTTGTTATTATACTAAAATTAATGTCAATTTTAAATAATGATACATTTGGAGCTATACTGTCCACACTGTGAATCATATTGAGGTGCGACTGATTCTTACCAATCAAAAATTATTGATATATTATTTTCCTAAAGTATCAAAACAGTCCAAATGTGTTTACTCAGTTTTTTAGAATGTCAGTTGTGTTTTTTTTACTAAAATATCATTTCAAACAGAAAACACACATTTTGAGTCATACCAGTCACATCATGCATCAGTTTTATGTGAGACTAATTCATACACATCAAAAATTACTTATGAATAATTTTCTAAAATTATCAAGACAATCATAGTGCGTTTGTTTGGTTTTCAGTGAGTGACACGTTTGGAACTAAAATGTCAATTTTAAACTGATAATGGACACTTTTAGTCATACTAGTCTTACCATGGGTCGGATTGAGGTAAGAGTGACTCCTACATTTCACAAATGATTTATGTATCATTTTCCTAAAGTATAAAAATAATCCAAATGGGTTTTATTGGTTTTCAGTAGGTCACTTGTTGTTTTTAATTAAATTAATATCAATTTTAAATAAAAAGAGACACTTTGAGTTCTACTAGCCACACCATATGTCGTATTGAGATGTGTTTGATCCCTACACTTCAAAAATGACTAATAGATCATTTTTTTTAAATATAAAAACAATACAAATGTGTTTGCTCAGTTTTCAGTATGTCACTTGTTGTTTTTACTTAAATAATGTCAATTTTAAATAAAAAAGACACTTTGAGTTCTACCGGCCACACCATGCGTCGTATTGATGTAAAACTACTCCCTACACGTCAAAAATTACTAATATACTATTTTTCAAAAATATCAAAATAATCCGAATGTGTTTGCTCAGTTTTCAGTATGTCACTTGTTGTTTTTACTTAAATTAATATCAATTTTAAATAAAAAGACACTTTGAGTTGTAACAGACACACTATGCATTGGATTGAGGTACAGTTTAATCCTACACATCAAAAATGACTCATGGATCATTTTCTTAAAATATAAAAAAAATATGAATGTGTTTTATCAGTTTTAAGTATGCCACTTTTTGTTTTTACTTAAATTAATGTCAATTTTAAATAAAAAGAGACACTTTGAGTTGTACTAGACACATTGTGCATCATATTGTAGTTCATCTAATCCTTACATATTATAAAAGACTAATAGATCATTTTCCTAAAATATCAGAACAATCCGAATGTGTTTTCTCAGTTTTGAGTATGTCACTTGTTTTTAATTAAATTAATGTCAATTTTAAATAAAAAGAGACACGTTGAGTTGTACCAGCCACACCATGCATTGAATTGAGGTTTGGTTGACCCCTAAATGTCACAAATGACTCATGGATCATTTTATTGAAGTATAAAAACAATAAGAATTCATTTTATTGATTTTTAGTATGACACTTGTTGTTTTTACTTAAATTAATGTCAATTTTAAATAAAAAGAGACACTTTGAGTTCTACCGGCCACACTATGTGTCGTATTTAGGTTAATATGATCCCTACACATCAAAAATGACGAATATATCATTATAATAAAATATAAAAACAATATGAATGTGTTTTCTTAGTTTTCAGTATGTCACTTGTTGTTTTCACTTAAATTAATGTTAATTTTAAATAAAAAGAGACACTTTGAGTTGTACCGGTCTTCTTATAAATCATTTCTAAAACCATTATTAATAACATAAGTATATTAAACATAAGATATAGTGATCATATATGTTCAATTAGTGTAAAAAATAGAGATATCAATGATCATATAAGGATATCATGAGCATAAAGATGTCAGAAGGCGATATTAACATTATAAATTCATACCCTGTATATAGAAGTCACATCTTCATGATATTTGTGTACATTATTTTATAAGGTATTCTTCCATTTAATTTATAAGTGCATCCATATCGTCTTGTGAAAATGAGACTTTTCGACAATCATAGTAATACTAGAAAAATATAAATATAGAAAGGATTAATAAATATTTTAAACGAAATAGTAATTATCTTTGAAAATAACTCTTCAGGGATGCTAGTTTTTTCATGGAATATGATCTCTACCATAAATTTAAAAAAATAATAACCATAATCTTTTCCATTGGTTTGTTTTAGACACTATAGAAACATTGAGGATAATAAGTAATTTGTTTTGATATGTGTTTGGATAGTAAAATATTATTATAAATACCCTGATACTTATCCAGTCATAGTACTTGTGTTCTTCCTTGTCCTTATCCCCTGGCCTCATTCCTTTTTTCAGATGATAGTGATGAACCTCCCTATTATAACAGAATCCTCATTAAAAGATAATATGAATTATATAAATTGATGTTTAGTTCTAAAACATTGTATGTAGTGTATTACAAATTGAAAAATGCCATCATGTGTAGACGGTTTGTTGGATATCCATGCAATGAATCCAGGAAATAAATTTTTGGAGTATCCAGATTTACTGCAATGAGCATCCAATGCTGCTTAAAAATACGAAAAGGAATAAGTAATGAAATAAATGAAAATAAATTTTATATGATTAAATTTTAGAGTCTTACCCCTACATCATTGGTATTAAATAGAGTATGCCATCCAAAAATTTTCTTTCAAAGGCTCAGACCTACCACTATTTCATCCTTTTTATTGGGTTCTATTTTAGCTTCTTCTGTTGGGGTGACGTGAGGATTAATGAGTCCAAACTTTTTCTCATGGGAAAATCCATTTAATTGTTTTCCATATATACACCTTCCAAAAATATGAAATGTATTTAGTCATAATTAACACAGTATATCGGATTTTGGATAATGAAATCATGAGAACATGCCTCATGTATACATTTACAACTAATTTGCCTAGCCATTCATAGTCGAGGATTTTAGTTTCACTCTCAAGACTAATGAAGTATTTATCTTTCTCTTTGTATATATTTTCTTCAAATTCAACTATGTGGTTGACACCAGCTTTTAACTTTGTATCCACATGAGCCTTGAATGATAGTAAATGTGGATATATAATGGGTGGGGTAATTGTGATTTCAGTAGATCTTTTTTATTGGTTGGTCGATCCTTTAGATGGTTTTGAGATATTCTTTCATTTCATCCTCTTCTCTTTGTCTGTCTGTAATAACATTCATTGATTCAAATCTTTTTCATTAATTGTTAAAGGATTAGATTGAAAAGTAAATTGGAAATGAATACATCCTTATTTACATGCTTTTTTACAAGATGTGATGTCCATGAAATGAATGTTCCAACAGATTTTTTAACTGTATTAATATCATCCTCTTGAATTGGCACAGGTAGCTCAGCACTTGTCTCATGGACTATGTTGATCAACACTCACCCATGACCTGTTGGAAGTGGTCTGTTATGTAGTATGTCCTTTTGAATATTGAATACTATAGCCCTCGTCATAAGATTATGGGTGGGTGTTTCTAGATATAAATCACAGTAATTATCACCCTATAGAATAGAAATATAAGAAAGGTATCAGTGTATTTTTGATTCACATTTCAAAGAAACATTTATTAGAACATTGATTACCTCTACTAAGACACCTCTTTGAGGGGAATGTCTAGCTCCATAGCTGGTGGGGGATGGGGTGGGATCTTCATGTAGTGTTTTTTCTTGAGTTACCTCTTCTCTTTTCCTATCCCTCATTACATACACTTTCAAAACATTCACATCCCTTATTGTAATCCAATCAAATGAGTTGACAAACACTTGGCATGCAACTTATGCCCATGCCAAGTGTTTAAATCATTTTAAAGGTATTTAAAACCAAAAAAAAAAGTATGTTGAACACATATAATTTTTTAAGAAACATTTCAAAACACTTGAATCATTTTAAAAGAGTCACTTAGGCATTTTCAAAAGGACATAAATCCCAAGAGAGGTACTTTACAAAGGATACATGAATCAAAAATAACCAAAATTTTATAAAATATAATGCTATAAAAGGATTATCATATATCTTGTGAATAAATAGTATGAATCCTATAGTTTACTCCCATAATACTACTAAGGAGTTATAATTGATAGATTAAAACATAAGTGTCACTTGAAAATGATACTTTTGAACATAAATTCATATCTCTTCAAAGTGGGTAACCATATTTCACTTGATGCTTGAATCATGTACTACCTAAGCTTGATCCTTCCAATACGATACATTAGAAAAAATGTTCCCCTTCTTAAGGGTATACGTTAAGTCAAAGTTAAAAGAATATAGGTACTCATACCTTATCCACTATCAAAGGTTCATTTCACTTTATGATTAAATATATTTCAAACACTTTTTAGTGTATTCCAATAACACCTCATGGAAAGAATCACTATTTCAAAATATATAAAAGAATTTGGGAAGTTTCTCTTATGTGTTCATAACTATATGGACCCGTAAGCAACCACATGACCATCATGGACCATAACTGTTCAAATACTGACTCTTGATACATCACAATATAAACCATACTCATTACCCATCTCATTTATGGTTAAGATTGGTATTTTCATAAATATCTCATTATGATCTTAGAAGGGTCTCTCATGAATATCTAAGCAAAGTAACCATACCAAATTCTTGGTTAAGGCTTTCTTAGTGCTTCTAATCAGGAAGAATCTTGGTTGACCCTCTGGTAATAAAAGTTAACCCCTAAAAAAATCTCCATAATAAAATTCTCATTTCATGTTCCAAAGATTCTTATGCAATTCTTTTTCTTCTCAATGAGTATTTAAAAAACACCTCTATCACATGTTTCTTATGCATGTTGTCCCACTTTCTTATAGTAAGTATCATTTATTCATCCAGTTTCACCGACTTCCAAAATTTCATAGAAGTCTTCCCATTGAACATGTGGACTTTCTAACACCTGTATCATGTCCAGGTAAAACATTTCACTTTTGATGAATAGTTAATTTCACTCTTACTTTTCGATGAATGAATCTTACATTCCAAAAACATTTTCTCAATAAAATTAGGATAAGACCTTAACATATCACAAATAGAAAACCCATATTTAAAAAAACCATAACTTCTATTCAAAACTTCTAGACTACTTACCATTACACCATCCACTTCTAAAAATCATATCTTTCAAAATTACCACATCAATAGGATATTTCACTATCTGATTCCTATATAAAAAAACGAGGCTATGTTCTGGAGCCTCTCCTTTTTGTTGAATTAATCAAAAAATGATTAAGGATTCACATTCCAAATATTTTTCATGCTTGGAGACTACTTCATGGAGACTATAGTATCATATAACTCTTTAACACAAGAAAATAACTATGGTACTAAACTAATAGATGGTATGATTTTCTATAGTCTATTTTATAAAATCTTCAAAAATACTTTATAAATGACATTAAAAAGACTATCCATTCTAAAATCCTTAACTAAACTCATATCAATAACCCCTGGAATCAAAGTGATGAGAGTATCAGTATAAGTCTCAAAAGAATTCTTACCGCTCCAAAACTCATTCACAAAGTTAACAACATCAAGTCCCAAAATAGTCTAGAACCTTTTAAAGAAAATTTCATAAATAAAATATAGGTTAGGTACCTTTTATGGATGCATCAACATAAATTCCATGACACACAACCATGCCCATAACTGCAACACCATACAAACCAAACAAACACAATTTCGGATTTTACGAAGCATCCCTTATTCAATTCTGCTTGTTAATTTAGGGGTTATCACAGAAGTTGTATCATCTTGGGGGAATTCATTCATTAGCCAAGTATATGTAAATTACAAATTTCCATATTCAAATGTTCAACAGGAACCAACTGACATGCAATTCATTTGGTGTGCAAACAAGGACCACCAACAACCACAATTTTCAGCTAGGCGTTTAGCCTGTACAATTCACAACATCACCATCAATATCAAATTGTAATAACATGCGAACAAACCCCATTTCCCATTTCTATTTAATTATCCAATTATTATCTTTGATTAGTGTGGTGCAACTATAAACTATAGGAAAGAAAGAGTAGATCTCTCCCACATGATACACAAATAAAGAGAAACTACGGAGAATATCTACCTCAAAGAACTTTTTCAACTCGTCCGTGTACCGCAGGGCAAAATAGGATGCCCGCACGTGATAACTCCACCACTAGAAACATGAATCAACCTATTCTGCACCAGAATATTATCAAAACACTACCTAAACATAAAACTCAAGCAAAACTAAAATGCTATAGTGAATTCCAGGGAAAGAACAAGAGGAAACAGATGAGAAAGAGGAAAAAACTCACCGTAGAGGTGTGGTTCAGCGTGTAGCGGAGGTGCTTTCATGGCAGAGGAGAGGCACGCAATGGAGGAGTCCTTCGGTAGAGAAGAGGTTCGCGGTAGAGGAGAGGTTCGCAGGGAAGGAGAGGGGCGCAGCAAAGGAGAGGCGTGTGGTGAAGGTGGCTTCGCGACAGAGGGATTCGTGGGGATGGAGGAGTCGGCGGGAGAGGAGGAGGAGAGGAGGTGGCGGTGGTAGGGATCGGATTCTACGAAAGATTGAGGGGTGCGGGGAAAGAGGAGAAAGTTAGGATTTCTTTATAAAACCTGGTGAAACTTTTATCAGTGCTAGATAAAAAGTGTTGATAAAGTTATGTTTTATCAATGCAAAAATAGAAAGCGCTGATAAAACATGCGTTTGTCAGCGTTTTTTAGCACTGATAAAGATATAACGTTAATAGTTTATTTATATTATTATATATATTTATAAAATTATATATATGATATATATATATATTTATTCATAATTATAACTATAAATAAATAAATATATTTATATTTATAAAATTGAAATTAAAATAATTATAAAATTATAAAAAATATACTTATTATATTTATAATATTAGAAATATATATAATAAACATATTAATTATATATATTTATGAGATTATAGTTATAAATAACTATATTTCTTTTAATTTTATAATTAATTATATGAATATATATTTATTTATAATTATAATTATAAATGAATATTTATTTATTTAAATAAGTATAAAATTATAAAAAATATATATTTCTAATATTTATAATTTTATTAATATATTTATTATAATTTTATAATTATTTAAATATATCTATATTTATTTATAACTATAAATATTTTTATTTTTATTTATTTATCAAAATTCTTATATATTTATAAATATATTTATAAATATATTTATTTAACTATATATAACATTATATATGAAAATAATAAATATATTTTTATAAATTAATAATTATTTAAATAATTATTTATTTATTTATATTTATAACTAATAAATATTTATTTATTTATTTGTAATTAAAAATTATAATAAATAAATATTTATTTATAGTTGTAATTATATATATATATATATATTTAAATAATTATGAAATTATAAAAAATATATTTATAATTTTATAAATATATATAATTAATATATTAATTATAATTTTTTAATTATTTAAATATATCTTTATTTATTTATATTTATATTTATATCTATTTGTATTTATTTATAAATATTTTTATATAAATATATGTAATTAATATATTTATTATAATTTTTTAATTATTTAAATATATCTATATTTATTTAGGAATTATAATTATAAATATTTTTATTTATTTATAAATATTTGTATATATTTATAAATATATTTTTATATATATTTTTATAAAATTAGAATATATGTATTTATTGTAATTTTATAATTATTTAAATATATATGTAGTTATAATTATAATTACAAATAAATATATTTAAAAATTATTTATATATAACTAAAATTTAATAATTATAAATATAATAATATATTTATTATTTAAATATATTTAATATAATTTTATAAGTATTTTTTTGAACATAATAGTATATATGGGTAACATGAATTAATCATATGCTTAGTAAAATATATATAATAAAAAATGTGTCATCAATGGACAACATGAATAATAAGAAGGGTGTAATGTATAAATGAACATTAATGATAATATATAACATATGTGCATGCATGATCAATATATTTATTGACCAAATTCATTAGAAACACATATATATTTAATCATTATAATATAAATATATGTATATAAATTATTTATATATATATTAATTATAAATAAAATAAATATATTAAATATAAAAAATATAAAAAATATAATGAATCTAATAAATCTAATAAATATAATTAATCTAATTAATTAATCTAATTAATCTAATAAATCTATAATAAATCTAATAAATATAGTAAATATAATAAATATATTTATTATTTAATGAAATTTATTATAATCTTATAATTATTTAAATATATATATATTTAATTATAATCTTAGAAATACCTTTTTTTAAACATTATATATATTTTTTGAACTATGAAAAAAAATATATTAATTATAAACATGAACTTTTTATTTAATGTATACAAATAAATATTATTTTTTAATATAAATATAATAATTTAATATAAATTATTATTAAAAAAATTTATCAGCACTAAAAATAGTGGTGATAAATGTTCCTTTTATCAGCACTTTTCTTAGCACTGATAAATCCCCCCTATCAGTGCTTTCTTTTTAGCGCTGATAAAATGAGGCGCTTCCCTTGCCTCATTTTGTCACTACTAGAAAATAGGTCTATACCCACGGTTTTGCAAAAAACCGTGGGTATAGGGATAGTACGTGAACCTATACCCACGGTTCTCCAAAACCATGGGTATAGGTGGCCTATACCTACGGTTCTCAAAAACTGTGGGTATAGGGTACTTTCTGAAGACATATACCCATGGTTCTTCAAAACTGTAGGTATTGGGGTTTTTTGTGAAGCCCTATACCCACGGTTCTCCACAACCGTGGGTATAGCTTATGGCGTGGAATGAAAAATAGGTGGGACATTAAAAAAAATTGGTGGGAAGATATTTTTTCACAGGTTATTTTAATATATTTATATAAATATAAATTTATATACACAGAATTTCTATAGCTCAATTAGCCAATAGTGGAGGCGCGACCGTTAGACCCGGGTTCGAATCTTGTGGTCTACATTTTTGGAATTTAAGAGGATTAAATTAATATATATATGCTGATGTATAAATATATATCAAAAAGAATTCATAGCTTGGTTGGTCACTTGATGGTGCGCGACCATGAAGCCCAGCGTGAGACGCAGGTTCGAATCCCAGCTCCAGCATTTTTGTATTTTAAGTGGATAAAATTGATATAATACATTGATTTATGGATATATATCAAAGAAAATTTACAGCCTAGTTGGTCCCTTGGTGTTGCTCAGCCATGAGGCACCATGGGAGTGTGGGTTTGAATCCCAGCTGCTGTAAATTTTTTGAATTTAAAAACCCCACAGTTTTCAAATCGTGGGGTCTGTTGTGTGCCACGCTGTACAGCCGTGGTGCACACTTTGAACCCCTTATACCCATGGTTCTCCAAAACCGTGGGTATAGGTTGAGACCCCTATACTGACGCCGTTCTAGCCCACGGTTCCCAAAACTATGGGTATAGCCTATACCCACAGTTTTGGGGGCTATACCCACGGTTTTGAACTGTGGGTATAGGTCGTTTTTTCAGTAGTGTGTGGTAATGATTTAAGAGCGCTTAAATTGTCAGTATTTTTTTAGCGCTAAAAAATCTCATTTCTAGCATTTTTTAAAACACAATTTGTAGTAGTGGGGATGGCTCATTAGCAGAGTTTTTAAATAACTAGTACCTTGCCCATGCAAATGCATGAGACTGAATCCCAGCGGAGTTTTTTGTATTTTAAGTGGATTAAATTGATATAATACATTGATTTATGGATATATATCAAATAAAATTTACAGCCTGGTTGGTCCCTTGGTGTTGCTCAGCCATGAGGCACTGTGGGAGTGTGGGTTTGAATCCCAGCTGCTGTAAATTTTTTGAATTTAAAAACCCCACGGTTTTCAAACCGTGGGGTCTGTTGTGTGCCACGCTGTACAGCCATGGTTCACACTTTGAACCCCTTATACCCATGGTTCTCCAAAACCGTGGGTATAGGTTGAGACCCCTATACCGACGCCGTTCTAGCCCACGGTTCCCAAAACTGTGGGTATAGCCTATACCCACGGTTTTGGGGGCTATACCCACGGTTTTGGGGGCTATACCCACAGTTTTGAACCGTGGGTATAAGTTGTTTTTTCAGTAGTGTGTGGTAATGCTTTAAGAGCGCTTAAATTGTCAGTATTTTTTTAGTGCTAACAAATCTCATTTCTAGCATTTTTTAAAACACAATTTGTAGTAGTGGGGATGGCTCATTAGCGAAGTTTTTAAATAACTAGTACCATGCCCATGCAAATGCACGGGACTGATTAGTTTTCTTTCAAATCATCTGGTTCTGTATCATTGAAAAAAATGTAATGTTGTTGTACTCACTATAAGGTTTAGAATAAAATTATGATGATGAAGTGAGTGGGTTGCTCGTGATAGAAGGAAATAGAGTGAAGACTAATGGTGATAGAGATTGAACATGATGGAATGAGATAGGCAGAGATTAGAGACATAGATGAACTGCAATAAATGAGGGAAGAGGGAAGGAAATAATAATGATGCTAAAATTTATATGATTTAATTTTCCAAAAAATATCATGACTTTTTTATTTGGAGACATAAATATTTATTAAAACATAATTTTCTATTTTTTACTTAACATAGACACTCCTCTAAAATACCTGATTTTTTTCTCTTGAAAATGATTCGTTGATCTAATAAAACACATGATCCACAAATCAAACAAATAACATGATCCAATACCCAGAAAAATACATGATTCACATGCTCAAAGAAAAAACTTGTTCCACTATTCTAAAAAATGATCCATTATTGAAGTAAAATACATGATCCACTAATCAAAGAAAATAGAAGACTCTATGATGTGTAAAAAGATCTACTGCTCTAAAACATGGAAATTCATATTTAGTAAAAGTAATTATAACTAACAAGATTTTAATGTTAAATGCTTGATTACCAATATGAAAACATTTCTAGAAAACAAAACTGTTGTTGTACCTAGTTTTTTAGTTGTGAGAAGGAGTTATAGTGGTCGAAGAATAGGTAATAAGCCAGGATATGAGCACCTAAACTTTCATCCAGTATGTTTACCTGCACATAAAGTAATATTTAAGAAGAACACATACTATGTGTGACTAAAATGGAAACGCTTTAATAAGAAATATAGAAATATTTATAAGATATCTGTAAAAAAACCATTTTTCACAATTGGGATACACTTCAAAAATAAATCCATAAATATCTATGTATAACTATGTTTCGCCTCCGAGGTGGTGCATTCCAGGGTGATTTGGAAATGGTCTGATGAGGATCATCACCCATCCTTTTTCAATAGAGACGGGTTCTCGTCAAGTTCACCATTCCTTTTGTTTCGACCTGTTCAGCATCATTATCCTTTAAAGAAGTTTGGATTAACCCTGTGGGAACTTTTGGTCCCAGCGAGCAATTATGTAGGGGTCAAGAACTTGTGCAATTGGTCCTTCTTGGATATAACTCCCTCGAATGGTCTCCAGCGGGTTTATTCATGGAGCCAGAAACACCCAACGGCCCTGGTATCCATGATTCATGGAAATGCTTTCCAAAGGCAGGCACTTGTTGGCTGAATATTTGGCCGACGATACTTAAGGACTCTATTGGTCAAGAGGATGGGAGGTCAGGCTCACCAAAACCTTCCAAGGGAGGAATTTTGCCTATTCCAGGACTCTCTTATAGATTTAAGTTGTGTTCATATGTTCGTGAATCCTTGGTTCATTCCCGAAGAGTGTGTCTATGGGATACCCTTGGTTTTCAAGATCAATATAAGCATACACATATTTGATGCTACAGAGGCAATGCTGACTTGAGTCATATTATAAGAGGCTCTAGAGTTTATCATCATCCAGGGGGGACAGAAGGTGGATTGACGTTGGGATCAGGCCCATAAGAAGGGCTTCCTACGTATCCACAGGAGAGGAATCAGAACCCATGTAGTTCGGATGGTGTGGGGCTTATGCATTGAAGTCTCCCATTTGAGGAGACATGATTGGGTGAAACCTTTTTGGATGGACACCCTTTTGATCTCAGGCCTTCTGATAGGCATCCTACGTATCCTGATTGGGTCAGGAATCAGAGTTCTCATAGTTCCGATTCACGTGGATGTTATAATAATCACAAACCTCTAAGCCCACATGAGTCATGCTCGATGTGAGAAATAAGAGGATGTGAAAGATTCAACAATGCACATGCTTCCTCCCCTGTTGGTGGGGGAGGGAGAGCCTAAGGAGGAATAGGTTGGGGCGACCGTGGGCGAGGATGCGAAGCGATGAACCTTTCCATGTGAAATGGAATTAAAGGTCACATGGACCTGCCTTAGAAGATTGGGGACTTACCTTAGTGGGAGGGCCCCAGAGTATGTTCTCGGAAGGGGAGGAGTTTCGTTCTCATCAAAGGGAGGAGATAACATAGCCCATTCGACTGATCAATATTCCTAATTGAATGTAAAAGCAAGTGATCACCCTTAATCTATAGAATGGGGAGGTTCACGTCATCATCCCAAGGTTGGAATCCAGGTTACCATGGGAATGTAGACCCACATGCATTCCCAAAGTATGAACCATTGTGGGGAGGGACTTCGTGACTCCACTTACCATGGGTATGTAGACTCAAAGGGGCTCACTGATGCGCCTGATGGTCTAATCATACGGGTTCAGTGGCTTCGGAGGAGGCTTTGTCCGGATTCTGGAGGACTGGTTAGAAGAGGGATTATAGAGGACTGGACGGTAATGGAAGGTTGATGTTGGGACTGGAGGAAATATTACCTGAAAATACCACATCTCGTGTACTGGTTTCTTATGCGGGATGGGGGAAGCTCCACATACCATAGTGGTATGTGGGAAGAGGGGTCGTCCATGTAATGATTCAGTACACAGGCATGGGTATAAACCACCATGTACCATAGTGATATGCGGATCACCATTCCGCTTTAGGTTCCATCTGTGTACTGATGCGGTATGTGGCGCCAGGTTCAGTCCACATAGCAGTACACTACATGGAGTGCCATGTTGAAGGAGGGTTCGGGGGATTATCGCTCATATGGAATTCATCCACAAGAATTATGTGGTTTATAGTTCACTAGTTAGGTTCGCCGTTCTATTATTATTATTCATTTCCCCCATTTTATGGTTTGCGCCCAGATGTACCTACGGAGAGAGTGGTTCACGATTCGGGCTTCCTCAGTGAATCGAGAATGAAACAGGAGTCTTCTTTAAACTCTTTCTTCCAACCTCTAGGTTCCCTTTAGGATTTTCATCATTTGTCCCACATCCTTCTACTATGGTCCTTTTATAGAGTATCAGAGCAATTGTATCTATTAGCCACGTGGCACCATTTGTGGAGGCCCACAAAGAAATATCCTGACCTACATAAGACTCAGTCAATATAGGGTTTGCAGAGGCTTCGGTTTGTGATAACAGTTTTTGGAAACCTACTGTTTTGCTTCATTCATGAACTAATGGGTTCGTGGCACGGTACGCAGATGGGCTCTATGCGCATGAGTCCTTCGGAGACATGGTTTGTGGTATGCCTTGTTTGTTGGCCATCACCCCGCGGGCCATTAGTTTGCAGATCGCTCCACATAACTGTTGGTTCGCAATCCAGCTGATTCGCATACCTTTCCCGGTGATGGTACGTGGGCCACTCAAATGCTTTGAAAACTTGAATTCCTTCAAGTTTCTTCTGAAAATTACAACTCAATTTGGGTCCATTCACCTTACTAGACTTGTAGTAGTACTTTATTCCTTCTACAAAGCGATTTTGGGGGTATTTTCTTCCCTTGGTGGAATTTTCAGGACCCTACAAATGCCCCCTTTAGAATGGGGTCTGTTCGGAACGAAAAGGGGACTATTCCGATGTAGAAGCGATTCTGAACTGAAATGGTTCATGGTAGAACAGATGGGACCAGTAGGAGGGGACCACACCTATATATAGGGTCTCATGTCATTTTTATTTTACCGTTTCTCATGGAGAAAAGTGAACTCGATTTCCCCAGCTTCCTCTTCTCTTGTGTATCGTGCTCCTTGTGAAATATCATTCGCGAACCGCTTGTTATTCACCGTGAACCAATATTCTCTCCATTTCTCTATCCGTGTACCATATTTTGGATTTCAAAAATGGTTTTGTGGAATTTTAAGACTAAAATCCAGATTTCACATAGGAGGATCCTACATGGCTTGCACGTCCGATTTCTGAACTTGGATCGACAAACCGAACTTTAAAAAAACAATTTTTCGAACTTTGAACTTTAATATGTAATTTCTAAATATGAACTTAATTAAGGCCTAGGTTCACATTATTCAATTTCTGTGAACCTTTTTATTCTCTGGCCAATGATCCATGGGCCAATTCCATGTGGAAGGTTTGTGTACCATGGTTGTACACAGTGGAATCCATCCGCATACAGTAGCAGTAGGTGGGGTTACTTGCGTGCATCGTGGCCATATGTGGTATGACACATCCACACGCTATGAAATACGTGGGATGTGGCTATCGTGTACCATTTTCAAGAATAGTACGCGGATCCTATGCAGACATATTTTTCATCCTTTAGCCATTCTTCCATAGCCTTTATCCAACACTTTTTATTGGACTGACTTTTTGTCGGCTTCTGGACCTTCTTATGTAGGTTATAATGAAGGATTCACAAGTTGTGATGATATTGAATAAAACAAGGGAAACCATGGTGGGAAATAGTGAGGATCATCTTCATGCCCGCATCATTCCTCGGGATATATTTTTAATAGATTTCTTGATGCTAGATCTTATAGCCTATCCGCTATCTGTAAAGCTACCACTTTACGGATTTGGTCTCCCTGACAATGTTCCTCTACTGTTGGATGACCCTGATACCCCTTTAATCCTCTTAGAGTCACCACAAGGTCATGACCATGCAAACATTTCCTCAATATGAGAAGTCATCTCTGCTCTAATTTGGGAGAACGTATTCATACTACGAGGCTCGACATGGACTCAGGGAAACCACATGTGTCGCAATGGTGTCCTGATACTAGATGCCCGAGAGTACCCATCCATTACTAGCATCTCTCGAGAAAATCCTAATGACAGGTGGAGCACCAAGTGGGATCTGCGGGCCGGAGTATGTTTCTCTGATGAGTGGACCTGGGAGTTTTGGGTGCATAAGACCTGTTTGGAGTCCCCCAACCAGTTAGAGGTGGTGGTCTTGTATCAGGCAGCCTGGATTTCTCAGTTTGCAATCTTCTCTCTAGAAGAAATCCTTCTGGAGCTGTTAATCCACTGGTGTTCAAGCACCAACATCTTCCACTTACTGCATGGGGAGGTGGGGATCATCCTATGGGATATCCACCAGCTTGGATGACTCCCCATCCTTGGAGATATATATGATGATTTTATTCTGGAATCCGCTACCTGGAATGAAACTGACCATGTGTGCCCTTTGACAAGGAGTTTATTGGTCATGGCAGAGGGATTACTTGATCATCCCCTCCAGGGTCTCTCGCCCATCCCGTTCGAGGCGTGGATAGTATCATTCTTGCAGACTAATGGACCCAAGCCAAGGGCTCACTACAGCCAAACTCATCCATCCCACGAGTCTCACCAAACTCCAAGGTCATATTGTGCTACCCTTGAAGCATGGATATATACCACATGGGGATATGAGATTTTACCAAATGTATCATATGCGCTTAGACTAGTAGGTTTCTTTGCCATGTTTTTGAGCATATGGCTTTTCCCATCCCATGTACTGGGGTTCAGGCCTGTACTTCGATGATAGCATCCACACTTGCAGAGGGTTGACCCATTAATTTTTCCCATTATACCCTCTCTTGGATTTATAAATTGTTGGGACAAATACAAGAAGGTAGGCCCCCACATTGTCACAACAGAATGTTTCAATTTCTATATGGGTGGATGGAAGAACACTTCCCCTGTTATGAGTACCAACATATTGCAAAGGTTCCTCATCCTAGATTTCAACTAGTGATTCTTAACATTTTCATCATTCTTCCTAAGACTCTAAGTGTTATTCATGCGATCAGGTTGTTGAATGATGCTTCTCATTTTTCATTTGCACCGCAACCTAGCCCTCATGGATCATTGAGAGGCGACAGGGATGGTTCTTTGGAGGAATGCTCCCACCTTATCACACTTCGGGATGAGATGCTCATTTCTCGTATAGATCGAGTAGTCATTTGTGATCCATACCTCCCCTACCGGTTTTCCAGGAAATTCGGATGCCTTCAATAGACTGTACTTCTTCCGGCTGTTCAATTAAGGGGAGAGTCTCACCCCGTAGCCGTTCACCAATTATGGATCATGATGATGCGTGAAGGTGCTGGTATGGAATTTATCATTCCTAGCACGACAGAATCCACTTTCCTATCACTGGAGTACGACCGACTGTGGTCGGATTGTTACCCCAACGGGATTCTGAAAGAACTAGTTCGGTAGGTGTAGAAACCTTTAACCATTTCCTTCCCTATCCTTTACCCAACAGCAATGCCACACATTCCTCCTTCTGTGAAGAGTGCAACAGCTACGCCTTCTACTTCTGTCCATGTGGCAACCACGATGGATACACCACCTGCCCCTGCCCTTGTGGTAAGATGACGCTCAGCTCGTCATCAGAATTTTCTGGGAGGGGCCTCATTGGTACAACCTATCTCATTGGGGAGTGATTCATACTGCTCCCCTTCTGTGTATACCTTCTAATACCTCAATGAGTCTGGCACTACCAGAGTATCACCAATCACCCCAGAAGCTGTAGCTAGTCTTCCGTATTCGGCTCCAGTGGCTAGTCCATATGAGGGAAAATAGAGTATCCCATCTTGGGTGACTTGTATTAGGTACCTTCACACTCATGTGATGACACTTCCAACTTATAGACACGTTGTGGAAGGGGATGATCAAGGTACTGGTGTTGTGGAGAGGCACCGGGAAGTGCAAAAAGAGGCATGGTTCCAGTTATGTGCTCTTTCCATATAGATTCCTATGACCAATTTTGTTAACAAGACTAACAATTTTTAGAAATTATTCACTGATCTGGGTTTCAGAGGCTTCTATTATTAACACTTTCACCTCCTTATTTACCAAATCGTCATTTCCTGAGAAGACCTTGCCTCCTGCGAGGACAAACTGGCCAAGTTCAATTCTTCCCATCACCAGTTGGTGAACTTCTGAGATGTTTCGAAAGAATTTGATCATCAGGAAACCAAGGAGGTGAAGGATCGTGATTTGGTGGACACCCAAGAGGAAGAGCTATGGGAGTGAGAATCCTACACAAAAAGGTTTAGGGATCAACTGGACTCTTTACATGACAACTATGAAGCCATCTAGAAGAAGGGGTGGGACCTTAAAGTTGTTCTGGAATGGGTGGGTTCAACGGTCAAGGCAGAAATGGAGGAAAGAGATTCTTTGGATAAAACTATCGACAGACCACGGGAATCACTCACCATTCTTCTGGAAAGGGTGAACCGATCCTTTTTTTAGTTCTATCCCAAATCATGATATGTACTCTTCCCCTTTTTTTATAGTTTAGAGAGACTCCAAACTGAGGATGCCCCTCCATTTTTGTTGAACTCAATGAAACTGATTTTCCTCTGAATTTTCTTTCTTTACCTTTTCCTATTATGTCAATTGATCATAATCAATCATATAAACATCATCTCAATCAATTATTAATTTTAAACCATGAATTTAAACTAGTAAACTAAACTAATCGAATCGGGCTCTAATTTTTTCCTGAGTCGCAGGACTCAGCGATCATAGTTCGACTATTACTAGGGTTTCATGGAAAACCTTTTGAACTTTTATGTATTTTTTCATTATTACCATAATTTTTTCCTAATCCTGCTTGACATGGGATTAGAAGGTATAACTTGAATTTTCCTTAGGCCACCCTTTGCGGGTTTTCAACCTAACACGCTTTACGCCTTTTCTGACGGCTCAATGTTTTTTTAACGAACCAATAATTGACTTTTACCCAGAGGTTCCTTCTGCAGATTTCCCCTCTAGCAAGTATGGAATATTTTTTTATGGTAGTTCACAGTCCTTCCAATCAAACTTATTACTGATGTTTTAGGTCAAATAGCTTTGACCAAACTTAATGGGGTAAGGGCCCCAATTCAGAACCATCAACCAAGAATGTTCTAACATCCTTCAAACATGGATTAGGGATTTTTCTTGACCCTTAATTTTTAAATTATGGACATGCATGAGTCTTGGGAGCCATTTTAGGCATATAGAGGTAGGAAAGGACTCTCCTGGGGATAAATTTTCCTTTGATCGACGACCATTTTTTATGGGAAATGTATGCAGAGCCTCTAGGGCATGACATACATAGTCAAAAAAAGGTTTTCGCAGGATACTAGCCTTCCATTTCCGATGGCTTTGTGGGACATGCAACATTTTTGATTTTTTTTTGAATTCATGAGCCACATTGGGGGTCGGCCTGAGTAATGATGTATGAAAGCATTAGGGACATTCATGTCAGCTTTGAGTGGGAAACTATTCCCACATGATTCTTACTTGCGTGAGGGAGAGCTGGTGAGTGATCAGTTCAGTTATAATTATTTTTTATTTTAGGGGCATTTGGAAAGAAGAAGGTATGTAAGCCATTATCCAGGAGTTTTCCAAATCCTGGGGTGTGACAAAACATGATTGTCATTTGAGTGTAAAAAAGTTGGAAAGGACTCTCCTAGGGATGAATTTGTCCTTGATTAACAGCCATACTATGGGAAACATATGCAAAGCCTCTAGGGAATGATGTGAATAGTCAATCCAAAGTGTCCTCAGGACACTGGACTTTCATCTCTGATGGCTATGAAGGATTATGAATATTGGGAACTTTCTAAATATGGTATGTGACCTTTGATAAGGGGTGAACATGGACATTAAAAGGGGAATTTTAACTGAACTTCTTTGGGGAAACCCAGAAATGAGTGGATGAACTCTTCTTTTGTATGCAGATCAACTTCCCGCATATGGATGGGGTATCCTTAGAAACCTCAAAAGAGACTAGAGATGAATCAGGCCACATGTTTTGATATATCCAGGATGTGTGTAGTGGGGAGAATGTAAACCATGACATTGAGGGCCCTTGAATCATGAGGGATGGAATGAGGATTGGAATCCATTGGGTGTACTAAGTTGGAGAGGACTCTCATGGGGATGAATTTGCCTTTGATTGACGACCATTTTTGTGGGAAACATATGTAGAGCCAATGAGGTATGATGTTCATAGTCAAACAAAGGTGTTCTCAAAACACTATCCTTCCATCTCAGATGTCCATTAATGATTATGGAGATTCAATATTTCTCAAAGCATGGAGTTTGAGATATGGTAGGAGTGTATTCAGACAAATTGGGGACATTTGGGCTGCGATTTACTCATGGAATCGGGTGTCCCTTATGTAGATCTGACTCATACGCAGAGTGAGGAATTCATTGAATATTTGGGATACCTGGTCATTCAACATCATATAGCTAGAACATGGGGTTACTATTGGGAAAGGGAACCGTGACATGCCTTTTAGGGTCATGCTGTTATAACCAAATTCCTGGACTATTTTTCCATAATTTCATAGTGTATCTCTCACTAAGATCCCTAATCTCACGTGAGCTATGCTCGGTGTGAGAAAAAAGGGATTATGAGGATTATAGGTCATTTCCTAATAATAGAAAAATCAACATTAGAGGGCACTTTAGGCTTAAACCAGTGCTATACAGTTTAATTTTGTACAGCATGGACGATTTTGGCCTTGTAGTTTAACATCGTGCAGTGAGGACATGATACTGTGCAGTTTAGAGTCATGAAGTGAGGATGATTATAATGTCATAAAGATCTTTAATAGTGTTGTGTTAATCTTAATTAGGATGTTCTGGTGTTCCCTAGGCGTGAGTGATGATAGAAGGTGTAAACCATAGTCCTGGGGGAAACTTGAATCCAGAGGGATGACATGGGGTTGGAATCCATTTGGCGTACTAAGATAGGAGAGGAATCTACTAGGGATGAATTTTCCTTTGATTGATAGCCATTTTTTTGGTAACATATTCAGAGCCACCGGGGCATGATGTGTATATTCAAACAAAGGTGTTTGCAGGACATTGGCCTTCCATCTCAGATGGCCTTGGATGATTATGGGGGTCCAAGTTTTCCCAGAGTATAGAGTTTGACAAATGGGAAATATGCATCTCGGAATGAAGGGAATATCCATATTGTGATTACCCATGAACTATTGAAACTTCCACATAGATATGACTCATGTGTAGAGGGGTAAGTAGGATTTTTTGACCTCTCATGAGTGGGGGGGCATGTGCGGGATCTTGTAACACTGAGTAATGGGCCACACATAACTCTTGAAGAATTATTCAGTTTATTGTCATGCGACTAGAACCTTTTAGGATCTCCCCATACAATTCGGACCTCTGTATGGGGGAAAAAGGGGAATTTTGATGGTGGTTGGGTTGGGATGCCAAATCCAAGTGTCACTACGTATCCTGCAAGGGTAGGAATCAAGACACACATAGTTCTTAATGTTACCTACAAATTTTTGCTCGATGTGTAGGGACATATGAGGGAATAATTTTTGATGATGGTTGTGTCCGGATTCCAAATACGAGCGTCAGTACGTGTCCTACAAGAGAAATAATCAATCCATACATAGTTCTGAATGTACCATGTACTGATCTGGCTCGGTCCAGGGGTAGGGGAATTTTTGTTTTATCCATCACAGTTTCCAAGTCTACCATGTGACTCTATAGTTTTCTTTCATAAGATAATCCCTACCACTAATCCTAAGCTCACGTGAGTTATACTCGATGAAAGAAATAAGAAGTGACGAAGGATTCCCTTATGGATATGGGTAGATAGGGGGAATGATGGAGGAATTTTTTTATGGGGGTTGGATCAAGATCGAGGATCGAGGCGTCGCTGCGTATCCTGAAAGGGTAGGAATCAAGCTGTATGTAGTTCTGTGAAAGATCATGTAGTTTATTGTCATGTGATTAGGATGCTTTGTGATGCGTAGTTTAACGTCTTACAGTGAGGACATGAGTCGCAATTTAATGTCATGTTTCAAGGATGAGTTCCTTACAGTTTAACATCATGTGGAAAGTAAAGTGACTCATAGTTTAAGGTCATAGATTTTGGACCATGGAATTAGGGGTTTTATAACTCATAGTTTAGGTTCATAGAGCTTGGACCATAACATTGTTCAATGTCATGTTGTATAGACTAATACCGTATAGTGTAAAATCATGTAGTTAGGATGAAAACTCGTAGTTTAGGGTCGTAGAGTTTGTACAATAGCTTGAAGTGGGGGTTGTTACTCATAGTTTAAGGTCTTATAGTTTGTACCTTTTACTTGGGGGTATTACTACGCGAAATATTTCTTCAAGAACTTCACATTTGTGGGAGCTGTAATGAGCTGTCCATCCATCGATATCAGGGCGTATGCTCCATTGGAATAGACCCTATGTATGGAATATAGTCCTTCCCACTTTGGTTCAAGCTTTAGGGGCTTCTTCCTGAGTATCATCGGGGTTCTCAGGACTAACACCATTTCTCCTTCGAGGAAATATCAAAGAAAAAACTTTTTGTTGAAGGCTCATGTAATCCGGTTTTGGTAGATTTCCAAATGGTGTAAAGTGTGAATCCTTTTTTCATCTAGCTATTCCAACTCATCAAACTGTATCTAGGATTTCTCATCCATGTACAGTTGGTCGCAAATGGACACATGAAGTGACGGAACTTGGATCTCGATAGGCAAAACTGCCTCTGCCTCATATACTAGTAACTATGGGGTTTCCTAGGTGGTGGTGTGGGTCATGGTTTAGTAAGCCCACAAAGCATGAAGGAGCTTGTCTAGACACGATTTCTTATCCTTATCAACCATATTTTGGAGTATGTTGGACAAATTATTGTTGAAAGCCTCTATTTTCCCATTGGTTAATGCATGGTAATGGGACAAACGGTTGGATTTAATTCTATACTACTAGTATAACTTGTCTAACTCAGCAGAGCAGAATTTAGTGTCATTTTCCATCAGTATTGTATGAGGGACACCAAATCTGGTGATGATGTTGGCCTTCACAATGATGACGATGTTTTTCACCCCAAATTCTTTTAGGAGTATGTATTTGGCCCATTTTGAAAAGAATTCGGTCGCTATGAGTATGAACTTGAATTGTCTAGTTGTGGCAGGAGGATATGGTCCCACAATATCCATCCCCCAGGTAACGAATGGCCAGGAGTACTTAGCTATATGAAGTAACTCCGGGGGGGGGTGTATAAAATTGGCATGTACTTGGCAGGAATGACACTTCTTGGTGAATATGGCACAATCTTGTATCATAGTGGACTAGTAATACCCAAGCCTTCAGATTTTATGAGAGAGATTGGTTTCTGATTGATGTGCTCCACCAACTCTTGTGTGCACTTCTTTCATGACGGCAGTAGTCTCTTCTCTATCAATGAACCTGAGAAGGACTCCATCAAGACCTCATTTTTAGAGAACCTTTTCTTGGTTTTCCCCATTGTACAAGATAAAATTGACTACCTATCTTCGAATCTGCTCCCTTACAGCCCTATATGGTGGGAGTTCCCCATTCCGAAGGTAATTTGTAATGGATGTCATCCAACCGGTGGTGTGACCATAAGGTTTAGAGATGGGGATAATTTTATCTATTTCCTATGTATTTCTTTGTATGAATGGAAAGACCATCCAGTGGTGAGAAATGATAATGATAGTTTCATCCCGGTCTGGATCGTCCAAGGCTATGGCTGCATTTTCCAAAGCATTGGCTTGATTATTTTGTGACCGGGGGATATAAGTCGACATTGGTTCTGATGGGAATTATTTCATCAATTCTTGAACATGGTTCATCAAGGGAACCAATACTTATTTCTTGATAGAATAGTCACCATTAACCTATTTGATGACTAGATCTAAATAACCCTTTATTTTTAGGTGTTTAGCTTGTACATGAAGTGCCAGTTCCAAACCTGCAATGAGGGCCTGATATTCTAATTCATTATTTGTACAACCTTCCGAAAGTAGGAAATAGAAAGGAAAGACGGCCTTTTCAGGGGATACGAGTATAATCCCCAGCCCCACTTTGTTGAGCTTGGTATCCTCCATCCTTTTCCCTGTTTGGATTCAGTAAGTACCATCGAAGTACATTTCCCATATCTAGGGGTCCTCTTGAACAGAAAACACTTATTCATCCAGAAGTTCATCATCCAACGGTGTTGTTTCTTCTGAGGGGTGCTCGGCCAGGAAGTCTGCTAATGCCTAACCTTTGATGACCTTTTGGGGAATGTACCATATGTCAAACTATTGTAGAATGACCGCCCATCATGATAGGTGCCCATTTATCATGGGAAAGTTGAGGATATATTTGAGCGGGTTGCAGTGGGAGAACAGTTTAATCTCATGGTGTTGCAGGTAATGCCTGATTTTCTGAACCGCAAAGATTAGAGCTAGGAAGTTCTTTTCAATTTTTGAATATTGAGTTTCATCATCAATTATTGTTCGACTGAGGTAATAGAGGTTTTTCTCACTGCCAGCATCATTCTTCTGCATGGGAAAGCTGCCTAATGACTGTTCTAGGGTGGTTACAAAAACAATGAGTGGTTTCCCCTCAATTGGTGGAATCAGCACCAGTGGGCTTAGAATATATCTTTTAAGACTATCAAACACTTCTTAGAAATCATTATCCTACTCATACATAACTCCTTTCTTCATGATCCTGATGAAAGGTTAACATTTACCGGCCAAGTTGGCTATGAAGCGCCGAATGTAGGTGAGGTGCCCCTTGTAACCTCTCAACTTAGTGAGGTTGCAAAGCAGGGACATTCCATGAATGGATTTTGTCTTCTTGGGGTCGACTTAGATGCCATGATAGTGTACAACAAAGCTGAGTAATTTTCTCGAGGTAACGCCAAAGCGCATTTCAGGGGATTCATCTTTAAACTATGTCATCGCAATTTGTTGAAGACAGTTTCCAGATCAACTAGGTGGTTTGAGAGTTGTCATGATTTAACCACCATATCATTGACATAGCACTCGATGCACTTTCCCAATAAGGTCTTGAATATGCAATTCCTATCACATTGATATGTGGAACCGACATTATTTATACCAAAGGGCATCACTTTATAACAGAAAACTCCCTAAGGGGACCTAAAAGTGGTAGCTTCTTTATCTCCTTGGGCCATCCAGATCTGGCTGTATCCAGAATAGCCATCCATAAAAGAGAGGGATTCATATCTAAATGTTTCATCGATCAAAAATTCTATGATCAGGACTAGGAAATCATCTTTTGGGCAATTCCGATTGAGGTCCCTGAAGTTAATAAAAATTCTAATTTTTCCATTCTTTTTTTTTTCAGGGACTATGTTTTCCAGCCAGACTAGATATTGGACATTCCGTATGAAATTATCTTTAATCATCTTGTCAAATTAAGCCTCTATTTTGGTAGCATGCATTGGGTGGGTCCTTCTAGCGGCCTATTTATAGCCCCGATGATCTTCTGGTAAGCCTAGATGATGAGTGGAAACCTCAGGATCAAGGCCTAGAATTTATGTGTAGTTCTAGGCAAACACATCTCGATTCTTCTTTAGGAAGAAGGTGTATGCCTCATGTTCCTCGATAGGCATGGCTACACTGATCATAGTGGACCACGAGTCATCTTTAGTGCTCAGATTTATCTCCTTAAGTTCATTGATTGTGGTGGAGACACCTTCTTCGAATGTAGGAGGGGCATCCTTGAGGTCTTCTTCCTCTTATTATTCTTCTTCATCTTCTTACCCTTCTTGTGGAGAGGGAATTTTTGAGACGAACTCTCCAATGTTGGGAGAGAAATAATCTTTTGCCTTAGTGAATGAGGCAGGGGCAGTTTGAGGTCCTGTGGATGGGTCGAGAGCATCTTTGATAGGTCTTTTCCTGACATCATGGGTGTCATCCCGCTCTTCTGTGTCTTTGGACTCGGTGGCTGTAACAGAGACCATTCATACAATCAATTTTACAGTCATACATGCATTTATAAATTCAACTTGGTTGATGGTTAGTACGTACTCTTCCCCAAGCTACTGAATGGGGTCGGCAGGAGCCATTTCCAATCCATTTGGGGCATTGATCCAATCAATGTCATCATCCGAAAGATGTTTTTCTTCTGATTCATAGAACCATGCATCGATGTAATGTGACTGACATGACTCAAATGGGGATTTATCGATATGAAATGTTCTTTTTTTCCCATTAGTATAATATTTGATGCACTAATGGTATGATGATAGAATTCCAGCATGTTGATGCGGCCAAGGCCTTCCTAATAGGACATTGTAGGTCGTACTTTTCCGCACTACAAGGAACTCAAAATTTGACATGAGATCTTTGATCCAAGTTTTAAGCTTGATTTGTCCCAACGGTTTCTACTCGCTTTTGTTGTATGCCAACAGATTTGTAGTGTAGGGTGTCAAGATTTATTCACCATAGCCCAGTTGATGAAGTGTCTGTAGTGAGAGGAGGTTAAATCTATAGACATTTTCAATGAATATCCTCCAGACATCAATTACATTTATCTTTCCAAACACATATAAGGGTTTGATGTGACCTTCCATGATAGATTCTTCATCTATGTCTATGAAGGAGATGACTGCATGACATTCTTTGGGACTGGTCTCTATCCGGTAGACTTCGTCTGCTACTACTTTGGCCTTAAACTTCTGAGGACTTATTAAGGCTTCAATGAGTGCCTCCCTAAGATCTACGGACAAACTTAACACATCCAGGATTGACTTATTTACTGGTACTGAAGCTAGATGATTTAAAATATCATACTTATTCTCTAAAGGTCGACAATTCCTAGCTTGGGGTTTCTCTTTCATAGACACTTTAGGGGTTTGAGATTTGGATGTAGATGGTTCGGCCTCTGTTATCGGAGCTAATGGTGTGGCAGTTCCTTCTAGTTTGGGCTGAATTGGTCCGCCTGTATGCCTTGGGTGGTTTGATATTTGTTATTACCCTGATGGATATTCCAAGATAATTGGACTAGGATTTCTTCCAATGGGGGTGGGGGAGCATTTAGGTTCTTGTTATTTCTACCAGAGGGTCCTTCCGCGGGTTTTCACGATGTTAATAGTTTGACTTGTGGAATGTCTAGGAATTTGACTCTTGCCATGATCGTGCCTTCCGGGAAACCTCTGGCCTCTACGGACTCTTCCTCCGGATCTTCGATTGGGCGCATGGAATTCAGGTTTGTGGACATAGTTTTCATCAGATAAGGGGTCCATCAAGTGAATGACATTAATGGAGCCAAAGATCTGTTCTTGATCCGACACTGTTTCTGTCTGACTATCTTCTTCTAATGGTGTCTTTTGGCAGGGTGATGCCCGTCATATCATTTGGCGGGGTGGTTCCTATTGTACCAAGTCTATTAGCATGAAGTCTGAAAGTGTCAATGCTGACTTCATCATTGGTATCAACTCATCTTCATGCTCTTACTTTCTGCCCTTCTGGCCTTTAGAGGACCGCATGGCTGAGGAGGATGGTTGTATTGTATTAGGAGCTTCTGGGGGCACAATTGGTTGTTTCAAATGCGCTTGGAGGATTCCATGGACACATTTGATGGTCTTTAAGGTCATATAATTATATAATTTTCTCTCCTTCTTACTGGCGACTGTTCTCCATTCCTCTTCCTCTCTTGAGTCTGAGGTAGAAACATACACCACTTCTGTGTGCAGTGGGCCCAACTTGACTTGCCCGGAATCCACCATCTTTTGTAGGATATCCTTGAAAATGAAGCATTACTAGATGGTATGTACCAGTATCCGGTGATAGGGACAATAATTTTGGCAGTCGTCGAGGCCCACTTCATCACCTCGCTTTGGCTCTGGCAGCCGGAGAAAATTGCAATTCATGGCAGCTATGAAATAGTTTTGGTCCTGGTCATCTCAGAATGAATAAACTTTATTTCTTCATTCTTCAAACTAATTTTTTTAGCACCACGTCGATCATGTTGTTGAGGTGGGGGTGTGTGTTGGCATCTAGGGGGTCTCGCATGGTTCGGTGGGGTCCTCGCAACTGGAGTTGGTGCCGAGCTGGCTTAAGCGTGATAGAAGCCACTTCAGCTTTTCCCGTTATTTTTCTAGGGGATGATGGGGCCACTTGGGACTCAAGATTGGTCTGCTGCAAGGATTCTTCTATCCTTTGGACTATGGTAGAGAAATATTGAAATCCACTTGTATACTTCACTAAGATGAGTTGTGTTCGCAATTCATCCTGAAGGTTATCGATGCACATGGCGAGCATCTCATCCTGGGGGTGTGGCTGTTTCATGGAATATGTTAGGCCTTTCCATCTGGAAATGAAGCCTAAGACTCTTTTGTTCTCTCGGTGTTTTCAGTTCATGAGATCACTGACCATTGTCTTAGGCATTTTTGAACTGAACTAGAAGAGAAACTGTCACCGAAGGTCCTCCTAGCTAGTGATTGAATTGGCTGGTAGGCTAGTATACCACACGAAGGTTGATCCCTGCAAGGTTCATATGAAGAACTTGGGTTTTACTACTTCTTGCTGCTCCAGAGTGCCCATCATGACGTCACAATAAGAGGAATAGTGCATTAAATTTTGTTCTGGATCCCTCGAGACATTTAACACTGGGAATACAGGGTTTCCAAAGTTTGGTGGTGGTAGAACATTGTTCACCCACTCGGGGTAGGGTTTGCGCTCTAGCTATATCAGAGCGTATCACCCCACCATGGCTTCTAGTCGAGCTGTTAATTTCTCGATAGTGTTTAAGTTCCCTTGATTCATATCCTATTGGGCTTGATATTGGGCTGGTGTGGCAGTGGCCAAGATTGGGTGTGTTGGTGCAGCTGGAATTTGGGGTTGATACCTAGCCGGGGGTATAATTTGTGGGTTTACCTGGATATATTTCAGTTGTCTTCCCAGTGAGGGGAAGTATTGATGTCCTTTCGGGGCTGGGTTGAATGGTCCTTCGAGCTTGGCTTCATTCACAGGAATAAGTGACTATGGTATGTGCACCTCTTCTAAGATCACATGCTGACGTTATGCGAGGGGAACAAATCCGGCAAGGTAGCTCCCACGACGTAGCTCAACATTAATTCACCTGAGCACTTTCATTTCTTCCTCCTTCTTGGAAAACCTCTCTTCAAGAGTGAGTTATGAATTCCTAGGGGGAGGAGGAGGCATGTCATAGATGAAATTGGATTTATTTTTCTTCTTGTTGGAGTTTCGTGGGGGAGGTAGCGATGGATTAGCTGAGGGGGCACCCAGATTTAGGATCGCTCTCTGGTTCCGGGTATGCACACCATCAGGATCAGTGTAAGATTCCTCTGGGAGGGAACCATCTTCCTTTACATCCTATCCCTCTATATCATTTCCTGTGAACTCTATGGGGTTGACGTTTACCATGTTCACTGAGGCATACCACATTGGGGGTGGTGTACCCGGTGCCAAATGATAGGAAGGATTTCTGCACCCTTTACTGGACTTTCTCTTTCTATTCTGCAGTATTCTTCGGGTTTCTTGGTGAATATTGACCCAAAGGGAGCCCTGGTCTGACCTTATAATGTGCCTTTGTCTCAGAGGGTGTGAACCATGAGAAAGGGTGGAATGAGTAACTCTTATGTCCATCGTTCTTCCTAGGTGGGAGAAGACTAATGTCTGTTGTGTGGGTATTTGAGGTAAAAATTCCCCCAGCCCTGTGGGATGGGGTTGTTCCCATTCTCCTGTTGATGCGCTACGTCCTGGATTTTTTGGTATTATGGGGGCATTTTGATTTAAAAATGACCCCATTCCTGTGGGATGGGGTTTTTCCTGTATTGCGACAGTAGCCGCCACTATATAAACCTTTTCAATTCACATACTCCCATATAGGTGGGATATGAGTATGGCATTGGGCCTGCACATAGTCTATGGTATTTTGAAGACATGGGCAATGCTTGCTGGTTGGCTTCCCTTAGGCGGGAAGCCTACTGGATGTTCTTGGTTTCCTGACTCAGAATCTTTTCAATGGATTGATCCCTTTGGCCTTGATGCTTTTGAGACTTACTCCAGGCTAGTTTTTTTGAGTATCCCATATTTCCTGATCAGAGGTTTCACTTGATTATTTCCCCTGGGTGATGGTGTTGCCGGACGTCATTTCCAATGGGGCCTACTAGACGGGACATGGGGTGAAGTGTAGAGCTCCATGTTCGCCCCATCCCTGAATGTGAACTCCATCTAGGGCATTTCCAATGAGGAAACGCAACTTATGAAGTACATGGAGGAAATCTAGTTCAAGGTATTTCTTTCACCTTTTTCATTGTGGCTGCCATGTGGATGGGAGGGCTTCCAGGTCGATTAGACAGAAAAGCTCCCCTATCATGCTGACATGGTCCGCATACCCTTCGTAGGGTAGTAATTTTTCTTTAAGGTGACGAAGAGTCACCCATATATTGAGGAGAATTTCATGTGTGCATTCTTCATACAATTCTCCCAGTATGTCTAAGTGATAAGTGGTTGTAGGCCAATACATCACTGGTATTTATCCCTAGCTAGTTGTCTTCTCACAAGCAACATATCTTGTTGTTATTCTTCCAGAGGCTCCTCCACTTGATATGCCCATATCGACTGCTTCTTAATAATTTTTTTCCAAGCAACCAGGCTGGTGGGAGCCTTATTGATTTGTGGACATCGTGGGGGTGGCTCAGAAGATGAGAATGGCCCTGGGCCATCCTCTAGTTGAGAAAGAATATTACTCATTGTAGACGGATTTCCCAATGTGTCTGACTTCATTTTTTCAAGCACCTTAGCATAGGAGAGATTTCTCATATTTGTTCTGGAAAGGAGAGGACCTTCCTTCCAGTACGAATTTTTAATGTAGGGAAGACCTTTTCAGTTGGTGCTGCAATGGCGAGGACTATTATTGCAACTTGACACCCAACCGCGGGAAATTTCTTTATGGTGTATACCCTAGGGAGGAACTTCAGGGCGGGCTACAGTAAAGGGAGGACCTTATTACTGCTTGATTTCACTAAGGGAAGGATCTTCACAACAACTTTCATTGTAGGGAGGGCCTTCTCAATGACTGTCATCATGGCGAGAAATACCATCGTGACTTGATACCTGGCTGCAGGGAGAATTTCTGCAATGCACATCCTAAGGATGGCCTTCAGGATGTACTGCAATGAGTGTAGGACCTTCTCATTGCTTGGAATCACTATGGGGAGGACCTTCATAGTAAATTCAATTGCGGGGAGGGACTTCGCATTGACTGTTATCATGGAGAGAACTGCCATCATGACTTGACTTCCGACTACAGGGAGAAGCATATCTGCAGCATATACCCTAGGGAGGACCATCAGGGTGGATGACAGCAAGGGGATGATCTTCTTGCTGTCTGATCTTCCGGTCGAGAGGAGGGATACCCCGATGCACATCAGGAGATAGGCTCTCATGATCAATCATTCTTGGACCACGGAGTGAGCCCTGTGGGTGCTCTATAGAGGACCTCTAGAGCTGTTCGTAGCGACATTGAAGGAAGGACCTTCGCAACTACTACTTCCACTTCCATAATTTGTTAATGGAATGATAGGGTCTTGAGCCTTTGTTGATATAATCTTGATGGCATCAAGAACCTCAGCTTCCAGTAGAGCAGGATCATGTATGTGCTCTTCATTTTCTGAATGCCTTTGGCACTTTTCATTTTTGGGCACTCTCTTGCGGGTAACTGAGGCCATCTGCTATTGGTAATGGCCTTCATATAAGAGTCTCTATCTTGTTGGGTCCCATGATTTCGTCGGGATACGCTGATAGAAATCTTGAGTTTCAGTAGGGATATATGCCTGCCCTGGAGTGGCCACCATGTTGGACTGGCGTCCCCCGGTTGGAACAGGTATTTGTTCCCGATCCGGTTGTCTGTGTATTGCGGGATATTGTCGTTGACTATCCTAGACTGGAGTAGGGATGCATAACTTCTCTGGAGTGACTAATTTTGGATTTGGTGGCCTAGAACCAACTAATTTGTACTTTATTCATTAATAAATACCTTATCACATCTTGATTGTTCTTATGTGTGACAATGCATGTGATAATGTCCTAAGCATAGTTGTTGCACTAAAAGGCCATAGCGGATCTCTGCTATGATGAGAACACAGAAGTGCCATAACAATGTTCTTGAATATATGTTATATGGCCGGATGATGTTATTTGAGGGACACAAATAATACAGGCCATTAGGGGTGAGGATTCATAAAACTTTGAGGCACCTTCTCATAGTGTGCGCCCTTAGTAATATCCAGGAGGATATTATTAGAACAAGACCTGCTAGTAGGAAATCCATATTTCATGGTGTCATGGGATTTTCCTATCTGCAGACGTGTGTATTAGTTCTTAGACTTTAAGATTATTATTAATAGGTATTATAACTCACGCACTTATATGTATTGAAGAAAACTATGACGACGCACTATTCACAGTGAGGTAGGATATGTTGGGTGCATCATGAGTAATACTGCATTAATAGATAATGCGAGAAAGGATTTGTCCCTTCTGTTCCATAATGGAAGAAGATATCTCAGGCCCTTTGATGGAATTGATATAGCCTAAATAAATCTATGGCCATTGTAAGGAATGGGAAAGTTCAATTCTAGGAATTCAAAGAAAGAATAATCGAGCACATGGGTTGATGGCACCAGCATGCAACCTGTTTGATTCGAGATACCGAGAAAAAGGGATTACATTACACGGTAAGCATTCGTAGGAGGTGGCACATCATTGTGACCTTAAATTATTTCTCTATGGGTGACTTGGCATGTTTCTAGATGCTAAACTTGGACTTTAGGTAGGCTCTTCCTAATTCCACTGAGAAAGAGGCATAGAGGGTCACACACTAAGTGTGTCCAAGTATCTCAGTTAAATATTAATTTAATAAGTTGAATAAAGATTATTCCCGATTGTGGTTTAATAATTATTAAAGAATGTCTGATCTCATTTATTTAGACACTAGTTATTCAAGAGAATATATATTGTGGGTGAAATAATATATTTATTAGCGAGTAATGCAGTAATATTTATTTGAGAAATAAATAGTCATTATTCAAGGTCTAATAAATGTGGTGGAGGAAATAAAGAGAATGGAAAAACAAAAGTACACGTCGTGTAGTTTTTTCTGGAGATTTGTGAGAAATAATATTATTTATTTAATTAAATAATATTAGGTGTAATTCTATGGGTGCATGTCAAGTAATAATAATAGTCAACTGTTATTATTAGACATGGGGTCTTACTAAGAATTAAATAAAATAAATAAATGATTTTGGGTAATTAATTCATTTTATTATTCTAAGTAATTAAAATCCCAATTATATTATTCTCATTAGCCTAGCCATTAATTTTGGTTGTTCACAACGGATCTAGAGAAAGATCTCAAGACAAGAGAGAATTATTTTCTTCCAATAACTCACTCAAGCTACGAGAGAGATCCTCCTCCACCGGATCAAGGAGAGCGCTTTGCAAATAGCTCTCAAGGTGATCAAAGGAAGACATCACAAGCGAAGGCTCTTCTATGCTAGCACCCAGAGATCCCTTCAGAAATGTCTAGAGATACGTGGAGCATGTGTGGATCATCTATAGAGGAATCCTACACTTGGATTCTATGATGCAATGACGGATCACATCGGATCAAGACTGGAAACATCAACGGAGAGAGAATTCCATCAAGGTAATTCTTATATTTTAATTAAATTAATTATAACCAACATCTGATGATCCTATCTATGGATCTAGGTCTCTCTTACTTTCTTTTGTTCTTCATTCTATTCTGAAGATCTGGTGTTTTATTATAATGATAGATCTCAGATTGATCGTTGTTAATAGAAAAAATTCAAGTTGGGTACACCCACCAACGCGCTTCCACTACGCCCAGAATCTACAAGTGGTATCAGAGAAATCATATCATTGATTATAATTATTTAGTTTTTCGTTGAATATTTACGCATTTAATAATTTATTTGTTTCAATTCAAGTTAATCGTTCTGCAAATCTGAATCTCAAGATCTATTCCTCCTCTCTCGTTTTCCATTCATCTTACAGAAATGATTTTTTCTTTTAATTTTGATTAAAATAAAACAGAGGATCTCATCTGGAGGTGACAAACATTCTTGGTCATACAACACCAAAAAACATGGCGTGTATTCGGCAGTACACGTCGTGTAGTCAAGATTCAATGCATCGAACCGGTCTGCCAAATCAGGCCATGTGTTGGAGTCTTTCTAAGTCTTAAATGACTCAGTGTATTAACCAAGAACAGGTGTCACACAGTTTCCGAATTACACCTCATGTGGTCTATTGGACACGGCGTGTAGTCCCTTCGGGTTAGGGTTGGACCATGTACCCCGTACACGTCTTGCCCGGATGGAAACCATGTAACGCAGATACTACACGGCATGTGGCCCACTAAACATGTTATGTACTCAGAAGATTTCCTAATTGCATCTACATGCCATGTCCCCAGGCGTTTACTTCGGATGGATGGTGAACAAAAGTACACACCATGTAGTCAGAACTACACACCGTGTACTCATCCAAATTACACAGATTTATTATAACTTATTATTATATTATAAAAACCCTTGAGATGTGTACCATAGTGCAGGCGTAAATCTGAGGCACAACATGTGATGGGTGTTTTATATATATATGTGTCTTTAATTAAACATCTGCATAATATTCATTTCTACTCATTGGGTAGTTATGAATGAGAATTTACCATTTTGTCTTCAAGGTACAAGTTACGTACAAAGATAATTTTAAATGAATTTATTTGTTTAAATTTATAATGGATGAGAATCTCAAGGAAATTCAGAAAAAGGGTTTAAGATAAAAGGATTGATTAATTAAAGATAATTAATTGATTTGAGTGTGATTTATCTTAAATAAGAATGATTAAATAATTGAATGCTAGTTTTATTTATGAATAAATATCATTGCATGTATGGATGATCATGAGCTATACCAAGACCTTTGTATGTGAATGGTTTCTTTTAATTTATTTAAATTAAATTTTTTGGGTTGTGAGCCTTCTCCTCGTTAATATGTAGGGCTTACATTCCAAGGTTTATTTTATGTAAAACCCCATTTTACCCCTCACCTGCGAGTGAGATAAAAGCATATATAATGGATGGATCTCCCAAAATAGTGGAAGCGGCTCAAGATAAGATCCAAGGTGAAACCAATCCAAGGAGATACAAAGGTGGACAGGTGGAAATCTATAAACACGAACCTAAAAAGGTTCAAGGTGTTTCTCCCCTAGGTCTTGGGTTAGTTTATCAACCGCTAGAAAAACTAACCAATAGAACAATCTCATGATCATACCATTTATTTTATTTCTATTATTTTCATGGTTTATTTATTGTGGGTGTGTTTTCACGATCACACAATTAATGAATTAAACAAGCATGCAAGATGGAACTAAAATAAAACCAGCTTATGCGTAAATATTATCTTAGACATGGTTAATCACTTAAATATATATCACTTGATATTAACAAGCATGTAATCAAAGATAACAAAATGGAAATTTATGTATAAGGATAAAATCCCTCAAAAAATATTAAGTCGGTATAGCCTTCCATAATCTTGGTTAGAATTGAACCATAGTTCAAAGTGCTTGACCAACCCTAGTTGGGGTGCTTTAAATTATCAGGGAATTATATTTCAAGGTCTTGGTTGAATTGAATTGATTCACATCAAGGGTTGACTACCATAGCAGGACTTGGTGTGACCAAGAGGCAAAGGTTGAGGAAATCCAAAATAAAAGGATTTCAGGGTTAGGGAGTCCACTCAAAGGATCAAGGAGATGCGAGTTAATGCAGTTGGAATTTGGAATTCCTACCTAAAACCCTTCAAGTTTCTTGACCAACCCTAGTTGGGGTAATGAGAAAGGAAATATGGATCATTTCCACAAGAATATTTAGACAACAGAATATTCCGAAGTCAATGGTGATGGATATTGAATTTTGATAAAATAGTGGGAGACTAATAAGTATTTATTTATTTATTTGTATCAGTTTTATCATGATAAAGTATTAAACCTTTGCTCATCTTAAATTTTAGAAATGGAAAGAAAATGAATTCAAACATATCATTGTGAACCATACTCGATAAGGAAAACCTTCTCACCAGGACCAATTTCCAAGAATGGAAGAGGCGTTTACGCATCATCTTTCACCACGAGAAGAAATTGTATGTGCTGGAAGAGCCTATTCCAGTTGCACCTGGAAAAGAGACCAGTGATGAGGAACTATCTCTCTATATGAAACATATGGATGATGCCACATATGTCCAATGTTTCATGCTATCGTCCATGTCTAATGAGCTCTTGAAGCAACATGTAAACATGGATGTGTACAACATGATGTCTCACCTTAAGGATCTCTATCAAGAGAATGAGAGACATGAGAGACATGAGATCTCCAATGCTTTGTTCATAGCTAAGCTTGGAGAGTATGTGATAGCTGGGCCTCATGTAGTCAAGCTTATTGGATACATTGAATGCCTGGACATCTTAGGGATTAAGTTCCTAGATGAGTTGCGTACAGATCTCATCCTTTCATCAATGTCCAAGACCTTATCTAGATTTATTGTCAACTAAAACATGAGAAACAATTAGAAGAGTCTATTGGAACTTTTGAACTTAATTTTCTAGGTAGATAAGGACATGGGGCATGACAAACCTGCATTCCTTATGGTGAATAAGAAAAGGAAGGACAAGACAAAGGGTCCAAGGATTTATAAACGGTCTGAAGCCCCTGAGCATCGTCCCTCCAAGAAGGAGAAGATCTAGAGGCAGGTCAAGGAGTGGGAAGCGGTATGTTTTTCATATGGTAAGTCAGGCCATTAGAAGAGGAACTGCACCCAGAATCATGGGGATTCTAAAGGGGCATTTGTTATCGAGTGTAATCTTTCCATTTCTACACATTGGGTATTAGATATAGCTTATGGGGATCACATATGTATTCAAATGCAGGAACCAAGTAGATTTAGAAAGATTTCCAGAGGAGAGGAGGATCTTTGAGCTGCCAATGGCGTGAGGCTGTCTGCGTTGGCCATTGGTGATTACCATCTCTCATTGCCAACTAGAATGCATTTGGTTTTACATAACTGTTGTTATGTTCCTACTGTAACCAAGAACATAATTTATGTATCTTGTTTGGATGTGGATGGATTTATTTTCAAATTTGGAAATAAGGGATGTTTATTTTATAAGAACAACATATGGTATGGTATGGTTCATTTAAATAATGGTTTGTATGTATTAAATTATGAAAACCAAGTGTTGGAAATCTATAATGAAACAAATTCACATGACTCATACAACACCCAGTTGTGGAATCACTGTCTTGGTCATGTAAATAAGAAGTGCTTAACAAAGCTCTGTCGGGATGGTTATTTAGACTCTACTAAGCTAAAACCACTTGATAGATGTCACACTTGTTTACAAGGTAAAATGACCAAGCCGCCTTTCGGTGGACAATATGAAAGGGCCACAAAGATTCTAGAATTAGTACACATGGATGTGTGTGGACTATTTCCAGTAGAATCTAGAGGTGGATATTCTTACTTCATTATTTTTACTGATGATTTGAGTAGATATTTCTATATCTACTTAGTGAGGTATAAGTCAGGGTCCTTAGAGAAATTTAAGGAATTAAACAATAAAGTAGAGACTCATCTTGGTAAGAAAATAAAGAAGCTTCGATTAGATCAAGGTGGAGGATATTTGAACCAATAGTTCATCAACCTTCTACGAGAGTCTGGGATTCTATCTCAGCTCACTCCTCCTTATACACCATAGTGGAATGGTGTTAGTGAAAGGAGGAATCGTACCTTGTTGGACATGGTGAGGTCGATGATGAGTCATGCGGATCTTCCATATCCTTTTGGGGATATTCATTACAAACTACAGCATACAAATTAAACGGAGTACCAACTAAGGCGGAAAATGGAATTCCCTATGAGTTATGGAATGGAAAGAAACCCATTTTTTTTTTTGCACACATGTGTATGGGGATGCGAGGTGTCTATTAAGGCATTATTAGGCAACAAACTAGCACCCTGGATCACAAGGTGTATCTTTATAGGATATCCCAAGGAAACAAAAGGATATTACCTATATAACCCTTTAGACAAGAAAGTGATTGTCGCCAGACAAGCCATCTTTCTTGAGAGGGAACACATCCTCAAAAAGGATAGTGGGAGCAAGATTGACTTTGATGAAGTTGATTCTCAAGATACACAGGAGTTGGTATAGGAACAAGTTATATAGATTCCTATAGAAGAGGTTCTAGAAACACAAGTACTACATAGGATCTCAAGAGAGGTAAGGGAACCAAAGAGATTTGGTTTCCTAGTCACCAAGGATGGTGAATCATTATTGTTGGACAATGATGAACCTCTATTCTATAAGGAAGCAGTAGAAATCTCAGAAGCTGCAAGATGGCTAGAAGCTATGAATTATAAGATGGATTCCATGTATCAGAACCAATTATGGGTTCTGGTCAATGAGCCAGTTGAGGTAAAGCTTGTTGGATGCAAATGGGTATTCAAGAGAAAGGTGGACATGGAAGGTCAAGTTAGAACATATAAAGCAAGGCTAGTGGCTAAAGGATTCAGAAAACATCAAGGAATTGACAATGATGAAACCTTATTGCCAGTTTCCATGTTTAAATCCATAAGAATCATACTTTCCATAATAGATTACCATGACTACAAGATTTGGAAAATAGATTTCAAAACAGCATTCCTTAACGGGAACCTTTAGGAAGATTTCTATATGACACAACCAGAAGAGTTTGTGACACAATGTGAATCCAAATGGGTTTTCAAGTTTCAAAAATACATTTATGGATTAAATAAAGCATCCAGGTCATGGAACATTCAATTTGATGAATCCATAAAGGAATTTGGTTTCATTAAGAATGAATGTGATCCATGTGTTTATAAGTGGTTTAATGGGAATGCGGTCATTATCCTAGTAGTATATTTTGAAGACATATCGCTTATTGGAAATGATGTACCAGTCTTATAGTCTGTTAAGGAATGGTTGAAAAAGTGTTTCTCCATGAAGGAATTGGGTGAATCAGCCTACATTCTAGGGATCAAGATCATTCATGATAGATCCAAGAGTATGCTTGGGCTAAGTCAGGGTACATACATTGACCAGATATTAAATAGATTTACTATGGAACAATCCAAGAGAGGATTAGTTCCAGTGTCACATGGCCTACATCTTTCTAATAAAATGTGTCCTTAGACACAACAAGAGAAAGATATGATGAGTAAGATCCCATACGCTTCAGCTATAGAATCCATCATGTATTCCACATTATGTACCAGGCTTGATATTTCCTATGCACTGAGTATGGTAGGAAGATATCAAGAAGATCTAGGAGAATATCATTGGATTGATGTTAAGACTATCCTCAAGTATCTGAGTATAACTAAGGATATGTTCCTAGTGTATGGAGGAGATGAGGAGCTTGTCATCAGAGGGTATGCTGATGCTGGTTTTCAGACAAATCAGAACGATCTGAAGTCCCAATCAGGATATGTTTTTTGTCTCAGTGGAGGAGTTGTGAGCTGGAAGAGTTCAAAGTAACTAGTTTTCATCAATTCTACAGTAGAGTCTGAATATATAGCAGATTCTTATGCATCCAAAGAAGCCTTCTAGATTTGGAACTTTTTCTAGGAGCTTTATGTGGTTCCTAGAAGCAAAGATCCTATCACATTGTATTGTGATAATACTGCAGTGGTGGATATTACAAAAGAACCAAGGTCACATTAATTTAAAAAGCACATACTCCATAAGTATCACCTCTTGAAGGATTTTTATCAAAGGGGTGAAGTTTCAGTGAGCATAGTGTCCACAAAAGAGAATGCAGAAGACCCCATGACTAAATTCCTATCTCAGCAGAAGTATGAATATCATTGAGAGATAGCGGGTTAAAGGTTGTTAGTAGTTATCTCTAGTCCAAGTGGGAGTATGTTGGAGTTTGTGGCCTAGAACCAACTAATTTTTACTTTATTCATTAATAAATACCTTATCACTTCTTGATTGTCCTTCTGCATGACAATTCATGTGATAATGTCCTAAGGATAGTTGTTTCACTAAAAGGTCATAGCGGATCCCTGCTATGATAAGAACCTGAAAGTGCCATAACACTGTTCTTTAATATATGTTCTATGGTCGGATGATGTTATTTGAGGGACACAAATAATACAGGTCATTAGGGTGAGGACTCATAAAACTTTGAGGCACCTTCTCATGGTGTGGGCCCTTGGTAATATCTAGGAGGATAATATGAGAACGAGACCTGCCAGTAGGAAATCCACATTTCATAGTGTCATTGGATGTTCCTATCTTCATATGTGTGTATTGGTCATTATAATTTAATATTATTATTAATGGGTATTACAACTCGTGCACTTAGATGTATTGATAAAAAATGTGATGACACACTGTTTACAGTGAGGTAGGATATATTGGGTGTGTCATGAGTAATACTGCATTAATAGATAATGCGAGAAAGGATTTGTCCCTTCTGTTCCATAATAGAAGAAGATATCTCAGGCTCTTTGATGGAATTGATATAGCCTAAATAAATCCATGGCCATGGTAAGGAATGGGCAAGTTCAATTTTGGGAATTTAAAGAAAGAATAATTTAGCACATGGGTTGATGGCATCGACATGAAACCTGTTTGATTTGAGATATCGAGACAAAGGGGTTACATTTCACGGTAAGAGTTCGTAGGATGTGACACGTCATTGTGGCATTAAATTCTTTCTCTATGGGTGTCTTGTCATATTGATAGACGCTAACCTTGGACTTTAGGCAGGCTCCACCTTATGCCACTAAGAAAGAGGCCTAGAGGGTCACACACTAAGTGTGTCCAATTATCTTAGTTAAATATTAATTTAACAAGTTGAATAAAGATTATTTCCGATTGTGATTTAATAATTATTCAAGGATGTCTGGTTGCATTTATTTCGACACTAGTTATCTGAGAGAATATATATTGTGGGAGAAATAATATATTTATTAGCGAGTAATACAGTAATATTTATTTGAGAAATAAATAGTTATTATTTAAGGTCTAATAAATGTGGTGGAGGAAATAAAGAGAATGTAAAAAAAATGTACAAGCCATGTACATTAATATAAACGTCCTGTAGTTTTTTCTAGGGATTTGTGAGAAATAATCTTATTTATTTAATTAAATAGTATTAGGTGTAATTCGTTGGGTGCATGTCAAGTAATAATAATAGTCAACTGTTATTATTAGACATGGGGTATTACTAAGAATTAAATGAAATGAATAAATGATTTTGGGTAATTAATTCATTTTATTATTATAAGTAATTAAAATCCCAATTATATTATTATCATTAACCCAGCCATTCATTGTGGTTGTGCACAACGGATCTAGAGAAAGCTCTCAAGCCAAGAGAGAATTTTTTTTCTTCTAAGAACGCTCTCAAGCTACGAGAGAGATCCTCCTCTACTGGATCAAGGAGAGCGCTTTGCAAGCGGCTCTCAAGGCGATCGAAGGTGGACATTGCATGCGAAGTCTCTTTCACGCTAGCACTCGGAGATCCCTTTGGTGAAGTCCAGAGATACGTGGAGCATGGGTGGATCACCTCTAGAGGAATCCTATTCTTGGATTCTATGATGCAACTAAGGATCACATCGGATCATGACCGGAAACATCAAAAGAGAGAGAATTCCATCAAGGTAATTATTATCTTTTAATTTAATTAATTATAACCAACATATGATCCTCTCTATGGTTTTGGGACTCCCTTTCTTTCATTATTCATTCTATTCTAAAGATACGGCGGTTTATTATCATGATGGATCTCGTATTGATCATTGTTAATGGAAAAATTCAAGTTGGGTACATCCACCAATGTGCTTCTTCTACGCCTGGAACCAACAACTAACTCATTTTGTGAGTGAGTCATTCTGTTCAAGAAAACTGGGTTGTTGGCCTAATTTCTTCCCTTTTTCACTGATGCAATGATATCTTGGCTGTTTAGAGGATATGGTCTGGAATCGACATCTGATCTTCCATCATTTTCAGGATGTGGTGAGATACATCTTTGGTTGGAACGGGCATGAAGTCCCATTCTGATATCAGAGCAGGAGTTTGTGCCTACTCTGGTCCTACATGAGTTTCCAGTAGATACTGGTAGTTCTTCTATGTCGGGATAGAGGAATGATTCTATCTCCAGTTGTCTTCTCTAGTTACCACTGTATTTGACTAGTGGTCTTCATATTCATGAGAAGGGATTTTCATCTGCTCGCTTGTCACTGTATTTGTCTCGCGGGCTTTGTATGCATCTGCAAGAATTTGTCTCTACTCATATTTTCTTGCCACCCTATTTGGATGGAGGTCTTGAAATGTGTCAGTAGGTATTTGTGCATGCGTGTAGCTGAGTTCCACCCTATTTGGATAGTGGGATTGAAGTGCATTAGTAGGTGTTTGTGCCTGCGTATAGCTAGCTAGTTACTACCCTATTTGGATGGCAGGATTGTTATGGCTCGGCAGATAACTGCATCTTCCAGTAGTTTTACACTCTGTCTGCATGGCGGGACCGATGAGCACCAGCAGGATTATGAATGTGATCATATTGTGTCACCCTATTTCTATGGTGGGCTTGATTGGAGAGGGAATATTCATAGGTCTTCCTGTTGAATGGCACTATGTTAGTACAATGGAGCTACTCCTTAGAAACCAGGGTGATATCGTGTTCCTGATTATATATCTTTCACCATTGGCAGGTAGCCCGAGGGGCACGGGTCTCTTGGACTTTGGCAGGTGCCCTCGGCATAAGTTCCTCCTCGGTGGGAGGAGGCTTGGTCATCCGATGTTAGCAACGATGCTCTCTTACGGGGGCCCATGAGTAGGAACTCGGTGTAGTTGAGATAAAGTAGTCAGCATCGACTTCATCTGCCTCCCTAATATAAAGGAGGTACTCATTGTCACATTCTGGGGACTGGATCCCAAAATGGTTTGAGATGACCAATGGTGCCACCTTGTGCTGGGGTGATGGCCACAGTAGAGGAGGCGGTTGGTGGACCTTTTCAGACTGGAGGGCTTGTCTTGTGGCCTCCAGCGTGGTGAGAGTACCATTTCGGTGGTACTCTTTGATCAACGTGTTGGATACCGAGCGTTGAAGATGCTGGGAAGGCGAGGGGGTCTTGATCTTCATTGGGGCCCCAACCGCTTGTGAGATCACTGATGTGTGCGTCTTTATTGGTTGTTGGGATTTCATTTAGATTGAAGGTTGCTCTACGAGAACCTGTAATATACATATATGACATACAGACCACAAAAATTTTTCAAAGTAGCATTCTTTTAAACATATGCATATTTTGAAATACAGCTTGACCCCCTTCCCTTTTTCTTTTGTTATAGGGTGAAGCGGCTTGAGTGGGGTAGAACTACCACCTTGGTTAAGGATTCACGTCGGGTTCACCATTTTTGGTCCACATCCGAGGTGACGCGTTTTGTGCGTACCAAGGAAAACAAAATGGGCCAACGTGTATTTCCCTTTTGTCTTTTATCATTGGGGTAAAACCACCACATTGGTTAAGGATTAACGTTGGGTTCAACATTTTTGTTCCGCCTCCGAGGTGGCATGTTCCAGGGTGATGCGAAAATGGTCCGATGAGGATCATCGCCCGTCTCTTTTTCTATAGAGACTGGTTCTTATCAAGTTCACCATTCCTTTTGTTTCGACCCATTCAACGTCATTATCTTTTAAAGAAGGTTGGATTAACCCTGTGGGAAATATTAGTCCCAACGAGTAATTGTGTGGGGGTCAAGCACTTGTGAAATCAGTCCTTCTCAGATATAACTCCCTCGAATGGTCTCCAACAGGTTTATTTGTGGAGCCAGAAATGCCCAACGGCCCTGGTATCCATGATTCATGGACCTGCTTTCCAAATAAAGGCACTCCTTGGCTGACGATTTGGACGACGACACTTAAGGACTCCAATGGTCAAGAGTATGGGAGTTCAGGCTCACCATACCCTTTTGGGAGAGGATTGTTTCATGTTCTAGGACTCTCTTATAGATTTAAGTCATGTTCATATGTTCGTGAATCCTTGGTTCATTCCCGAAGAGTGTGTCCATGGGCTACCCTTGGTTTGCAGGATCGACGTAAGCATGCACATATTTGATGCTACAAAGGCAATGCTAACTTGACCCATATTATAAGGTTCATTGGAGTTTATCATCATCCAGGGGGGACGGAAGGTGGCTTGACGTTGGGATCGGGCCTATAAGAAGGGATTCCTACATATCCTCGGGAGATGAATCAGAACCCACGTAGTTCAGATGGTGTGGGGCTTACGCATTGAAGCTTCCCATTTGAGGAGACATGATTGGGTGAACCCTTTTTGGATGAGCACCCTTTTGAGCTCAGGCCTTCTCATAGGCATCCTATGTATCCTGATTGGGTCAGGAATCAGAGTTCTCATAGTTTAGATTCATGTGGATGTTGTAATCATCAAAAACCTTTAATACCATGTGATTCATTCTTGGTGTGAGAAACAAGATTATGTGAAAGATTAAACAATGCACATGCTTCCTCCCCTGTTGGTGGGGGAGGGAGAGCCTACGGTGGAAGAGGCTGGGGTGACCGTGGGCGAGGATGCAGAGCGATGAACCTTTCCATGTGAAATGGAATTAAAGGTCATGCAGCCATGCCTCAAAAGATTGGGGACTTACCTTAGTGGGAGGGCCTCATAGCACATTCTGGCAAGGGGAGTAGTTTCTTCCTTTTCAAAGGGGGGAGTGAACATAACCCCTTCGACTGATCACTATTCCTAATTGAATGGAAAAGAAAGTGATCACCCTTAATCCCTAGAACGGGGAGGTTCATGTCGGCATCCCAAGGTTGGAATCTGAATTACCATGGGAATGTAGACCCACAAGCATTCTTGAAGTCAGAACCGTTGTGGGGAGGGCCTTTGTGACTCCACTTACCACGGGTATGTAGACTCAAAGGGGCGCGATGATGCGCTCAATGGTCTGATCATACAGGTCTGGTGGATTTGGAGGAGGCTTTGTCCTGATGCCATAGGAATGGTTAGTGGAGGTATTATGGATGACTAGATGGTAATGGAAGGGTGATGTTGGGACTGGAGGAAATATTACCCAAAAATACCCCATCATGCATACTGATTTCTTATGCGGGATGGGGGAAAATACGCATACCTTAGTGGTATGTGGGAAGAGGGGACATCCTTTAACAGATGTAGTACACCATCATGGGTATAGACCACCGTGTACCATAGTGGTATGTGACTCACCATGCCGCTTTGGGTTTCATCTGCATAATGATGTAGTACGCGGCGCCGGGTTCAATCTGCGTAGTGGTACACTACGTGGAGCGCCATGTTGAAGGAGGGTTTAGGGGATTACCGTTCATGGGGGATTCATCAACAAGAAGTATGTGGTTTTCGGTTCACCAGTTTGGTTTTTGGTTCTATTATTATTATTCAATTCCCCCATTTTATGGTTCGCGACCAGTTGTACTTGCGAAGAGAGTGGTTCGCGATTCAGGCTTCGTCAGTGAATCAAGACTGAAGTTGGAGTCTTCTACAAACTCTCTCTTCCAACCTCTAGGTTTCATTCATTCTTTTCATCATCTGTTCCTCATCCTTTTATTGTTCTCCTTTTATAGAGTATCGGAGAAATTGTATCTATTGGGCACACGACACCATTTACGGAGGCCCACGAAGCAATATCCTGACCTATGGAAGACTCGGTCAATCTAGGGTTTGCGGAGGCTTTGGTTCATGATAAAAGTTCATGGAACCCTACTGGTTCGCTTTATCCGCGAACTGATGGGCTTGAGGCATGTTATGCGGATGGGCTTCATGCGCATGAGTCCTTCGGTGACACGGTTCGTGTTCTGCCTTGTTTGTTGGCCATCGCCCCATGGGCCAAGGGTTCGTGGATCGCTCCCTGTACCTGTTGGTTTGTGGTCCATCTGATCCGCATAACTTTCCTGGTTATGGTATTTGGGCCACTCGAATGCTTTGAAAACTTGAATTCCTTCAAGTCTCTTCTGAAAATTACAACTCAATTTAAGTCTATTCACCTTGCTAGACTTGTAGGAGTACTTTATTTTTTCTGAAAAGTTATTGTGGGGGTATTTTCTTCCCTTGGAGGAATTTTTAGGACCCTAAAAACTAATAGGGAGACACTTGCATAGAAATAATCTCAAATCTGTTATGTTTCAACAACCTGTAATAAATTCTGTAAACTTAAATCCAATTTCAATGTAGGTGCACCAACATGTCACCTCTAAGAACTTCATTGACATGGTATGTAGAACCATATAGAGTAGTCAGTGGGGATGTAGATGTATCCAAGACAGTAGGTTCCCCTAAAATAAATTCCTCCACAACTAATTTTCTAGGATAAGATTCAGATTTCCTAGTAGATTTTAATTGGCATCCCCACAATTCCCAGAAGATCCACCCTTACTAAAAGAGAAATAAATTTCTGAATAGAATGACAACTCACAAACACCTAAAGACAGGATGCACTACAGCAACATGAAAATAATAACATGATCAAACGTTGTTTCATACCAAATGCATGGGACTATTTGATTTTCTTTAAAATCATCGGGTTCTACATCATTCAAATAAAAATGTAATGACGTTGTACTCAATATAGTGAAACATGTCTTTTCGTTGTTCTTAGACTTCATCACAATAATAGTAAGTATAAATTATATATGAAAAGAAATGAAATTTTATTCTCAACAATATGAAACATAAAACATGAATTATCATACATTTCAAATAAGAAAAGGTAATAAAAACAACGAAACATGCAAATTGAAATTGTCATTGTGACATAATAGTTTTTTTTTTGAAAACATGGAAACATAGATGAATGTTTGTACAGATGGTTTAAAAAAATTGTACCCTTCCTTCAAGCTATCCAACTTCTTGAGGAAGCAAACTTAGTATTTCCAACACCTATAGGCAAGCTATGTAAAACTATTAATGTCACAAACCAACCTGGGTTGACCCTGAACTGGTCACCCGATCCGGTCTGCGACATGGCCTGAGAGGTGTTCCCGATCCTCCCGGGTTGGTGACAAGTACCAAGGCATCAATAGAGGACAATTGGGAATGATTTCTCCCATTGAAAATAAATAAATCATCGGAAAAAGTAGAATAACACAAAGTAAATAAACAAAACAAAAATAAAGAACAATCAAACACAACCAACTAACCTGACCACGACCAAAACTCCTCGAGAATCCGAGAGTCGCTCACCAGTCCACAACCAACTCTCACTCACGATGATCAAGTTTAAGTCAAAACTGCAATAGAAACTAAAAAAATAGGAAAACACTATAGGCGTGAGTATTAAAACTCAGTAGGCGTGCCCAACAAACTATCCCCAAAACACTACCTTTAAATAAAGAATTTACTAATTCCAGGTTTGAACTAAATTATATAAAATATGGGTTTCCACACACAATTTCTTTTCTAAAACAAGTAACGGACCATTGCCCTTTTTAATTTAAAAATAAGTTTAATGTTTGAAAGAAACAGGTGCATTGCATTTTAAAACATTTTTACGAACAATTTAGGAATCCAAATTATAGTTGTTAGTAAAAAGTAAACCACACACACAACAACCAACACACACTAAGGGAAATGGAAAAAGTAGCACACAGGGGCCAGCAACCGAACTAGACCTCTCAATCATCCGCCACATACAAATAAACACTAAAGAAAACATGGGTTGAACTTAGGAGCTCGTGAACAGTCCAGAACGTACTATACATGTGACTCATCCTGAAGGAATGCCTACTCTCAATGACGTCATAATGCCCAAATGCTTGGTATCGCCCTACCTGGCCTAACCGAGGGGCCCAATCCCCCAGCAGAGTATAATTCATACTAAGGGCCACTAGCCAGTGCATAATCTAAACTAGTGCAACAATCATTCTCAGAAGATTCACTTACTATGTCTGGTTCCTATGTCAACATTTATAATAAAAAGGAAAGTGGTGAGTCAACAAAGTCAATCAAGTAGCACAAACATCACACACAACTCATGCAGTCAATGTACCCCAAAGATCATCCCTGAGTCATCCCAAAGAGAGTTTTCCAAAATAATTTATTTTATTAAAGTGCCAAATAGGCCTTCACCAATTTTAAAGAAAATCCTCATTTCTCAAGAGAACCAAAACACTTGTTCACGCTTCAAAAGAAATCATTTATCAATAAACCATAAATACATTTGAAATTATGTGAATTATTTTTAAAGGCCAAATGGGCATTCTTTCACTATTGGGTGTCCGTTCATCAATAAAATATTTCAAGTGTCGTGTATAAAATAAACGGATCTTTTTACATCAAATAATCCTTTAAAAATTAATCATCTTATATTATTTCACATTTATTAAAATTAATAAAATATCAAGAAATTAATAAATTCTTAATTTAAATGTGAGTACAGTGGGGGAACTACCTCGTCTTGCTGTCCAAACACAATGATGCGACACGCCTCATGCAAGCATACAAGTAAGCGCAAGCTGATGACCGCAATATCGCGGGATTACCTCGAAAACGCACTGCAACAAACGTACAATAACTAAAATTACACAAACATGGACTTAAACAATCCAAATGAACAAAAATCACGAAAGAACCATCTCGACACGTTTTCAAAGCACAACTCGCACCATCTACACTGTTTACTAAACCACATTAAATTTTATAAAAAAATCAAAAGGTATCCCACAGCTTTACACACCCAAAAACCCCTTCAAAACCTCTTTTATGATCAACCAAAGATCCCCAACATACCCGAACATAAAACACATTTCTTGAACAGTTGAATAAACTAATTGAAAAACCTAATAAAAATAATTCACACACCAAAAATCCATTTTAAAAACATACACACGTCGCTTTAGAAACTGTAAGCCAAAGGTCCACTTGAGGAAGTTCAATTACCAAGCTCAGCATCACATTTATACTTCTAAAACAAAACATGTTTTAAGAAAAAGAATTACCAATCGCTTGAAAAACCAACCAGTGAATTTTTTTAAATAAAAAGGGTGTGCACTATACAACAATTTACGCCAAATGATCAGAGAAACATAACCAAAACACCGTATATCACAATGATTGACTATAACAAATACACAAAATCACTAAGTAACAACTAAGGGTAGTGATAAAATAATAATTCAGTGAAATAATAAATTTAAAGGTAACACTCAAAGGGGATCATACCTCAACTCAAGGTGGAATGGCAACACATGCCCAAGACCAGTGCGCGATCACATTCGCACCTCAACGGTATGCTCTAAAAGCATAATTAAACCCTACGCAATCAATATTGAACCCCAATAAATAGTATTTTAGCAAAAATTAAACCCTCTTCAAAGAACATACTTGCCACGAATCCTTACCGAAGGGGCAGGTCATCGCTGGAGGGAGAGGGCGCCGACAAGGGGTCGATGCCAGCGAGGGACGATGCCGGCAAAGAGCAGCTCGCTGGAGGCTGTAGGTCGGGGGCAGTGTGTGCTGAACAAGGGACGTCAGGGGGTTGCAGGGTGGCCAAAGGTGGTCTTGGACTATTTGGAGGGTTGCCGGTAGGGGGTCTCATAGGTCGGGTGGCCAAAAGATGGCCGGAGGCGGGGTATTTTAGACGTAGGGGTTTTTTTAATTTTTTTATTATTTTTATGGGTTTAGGTTTGAATTTATTGGGGAAATGGGGCTGTCCAGCGCCAAATGAATTGGCGCTGGACAAAAGTGGGGCACAGCGCCACTTCAAGTGGCGCTCGGCCCCGCACCACCCATATATATATAAAATTAACAAAATAAAATAAATACAATTACAAAAATATAAATATAATAAATTTAGATATAATAATTAATAAAATATAATATTATAAATACAAAATAAATTTTAAATATAATATAATTATATAATAAATTATAAATATAATAATTATTATATAATTACAAATATAATAAATATAGATATAATAAATATATAATAAATATAATTATATATTAAAAAATATAATAATTATATGAATATAAATATAATTATAATTTTATATATATAAATATAATAAGAATTATATAATTATTATAATTTTAAATATTATAATAATTATAAATATAGTAAAAATTATATAATAAATTACAAATATAATAAAAATTATATAATAAATTACAAATATAATAAAAATTATATAATAAATTATAATTATTATAATTATTATATAATTATTATATAATAAATATAATTATATATTACAATAATAATTATATATTTAAATTCATAATAATTATATAATTATATAATTATAAATACAATAATTAAATAATTATATTGTATTTATTATATTTATTATATATATTAATTATAATTAATAATTATATAATTATAAATTTAATTATTAGATAATTATAAACATAATAAATATAAATATAATAATTATATAATTAAAAATATAACAAATATAAATATAAATATGTATTTATTGTATATAATTATTAGATAATTATAAATATAATAAATATAAATATAATAATTCTATAATTATAAATATAACAAATACAAATATAATTATGTATTTATTGTATTTTTTTATTATATTTATAATTATAGAATTATTATATTATATTTATTATATTAGTTATATTTATTTTAATTTATTAAGTATTTATAAATTATTATATAATAAATTATTAATATAATAATTATTATATAATAAATTATAAATATAATAATTATATATTTATATATTTATTATATTTATAATTATGCATTTATTTATAGTATATAATTATTCATAGATATGATAATTATACAATAAAGATAAATAATTACATTTTACATTTATTATATTATAATTAAAAAATTAATTTATTGTAATATTTATTATACATTTATTATACATATCTATTATAATAAATATACATTTATAATATCTATTATAATAATTTTTATTATAATATTTATTATAATAAATGAATAATAAATATTATAATAAATGTATGATAAATATTATTATAATAAATATTATAATAATTGTATAATAAATGTATAATAAATATTTATAATACATTTATTATAAATGTATATTTATTATAATAAATATTATAATATTTAATTATAATAAATGTATGTTTATATTTATATTTATAATAAATATACATTTATTTATTATAATAAATCTACATTTATTTTATACATTTATTATAATAAATATGAACAATAAATGTATAATAAATATTATAATACATTTATTTTTTAATTATAATATAATAAATGTAATATGTAATTATTTATCTTTATTATATAATTATCATATCTATATTTATTATATTTATAATTATATAATTATATTATAAATAAATGTAATATGTAATATAATATAATAAATGTAATATGATACATTTATTTTTTAATTATAATAAATGTATATTTATAATTATATAAATGTATAATAAATATAATAAATATAAATGTATAATTACATATTACATTTATTATAATAAATAAATAATTACATATTGCATTTATTATAATAAATAAATGTATATTTATAATTACATTTATAAATGTATATTTATTATAATAAATGTATAATTATTGTAGTTATATAAGTATTATAATTATATAATTGTTGTAAATATATAATCATCGTAATTATATACTTATTATATATATATATATATATATAATTAATAAGGTTTATTTATATAAAGATATGATTATAATATTTATATCATTAGAATAATTATATAATTATAAATATAATAAATATATAATTAAAAATATAATAAATATATAGTTATAAATATAATAAATATATGATTATAGTAATTACATAATTATAATAAATATGTAATTATAATAATTAAAGAATATTTAATAAAGTTTATTTATATAAAGATAAATTATTTTAATAATGTTTATTTAAATATAAATGTATAAATTTTAAATATAAGGTTTATTTATATATAATTATTTATAAATTTATAATTATTTATAAATTTATAAATTTATATATAATTATTTAAATACATAATTAAACCATGTCAAATTTATTTATAAATTTATATATATATATAAATAAACATTATTAAAATTATTTATATTTATTATAATATATTATAATTATGCTTTTATTAAATTTATAATTATGTATTTATTATAATATTATATCTTTATTATATTTATAATTATATAATTATTGTAATTATAATTGTATATTTATTATAATTATACAATTATTATAATATTTATTATAATAATATTTATCATACATTTATTATAATATTTATTATAATAGATATTATAAATGTATATTTATTATAATAATATTTATAATACATTTATTATATATTTATTATTGTAAATATTATAATATTTAATTATAATAAGTATTTATTATAAATATAAATGTATTATAAATATTTATTATACATTTATTATACATTTATTGTGCATTTATTATAATAGTATTTATTAAAACATTTATTAGATATTTATTATAATGAATATTATAATATTATAACATTATAATATTTGTAATAAATGTATAATAAATGTATAAAAAATGTATATTTATTATAATAATATTATAATATTTATTAGATATTTATTATAAATAATTAAATTTATTATAATTTTTGTATTTATTATAAAAAATATAATTATGTATTTATTGTATTTTTTTATTTTTATTATAATAAATAAATTTGTTATATATATATATATATATATACATATATATATATATTGGGTTTGGGGGGTGTGGGGTCAAAGCGCCACTTCAAGTGGCGCTTTGCCCTTTTTTTCTTCAGCGCCACAAGTGGCGCTGAAGAAACCTATATCCCCAAAATTTAAAAACCCTGCCCCATAAAATTAAAAAAAAAAAAAAAAACCCACCCTCCTAAATTACCCCCGGAGGCGTGTTGAGCAGGGGATAGCGTAAAGGCGGGTGTGCGGAGGGTGCGGCCGGGCAAGGAGGAGGAAGGCAGGGGCACTATGGGCAAACCGGGGCATCGGGAAGCGAAGCAGGAGGGCGCATGAGGTTGATGCTATCTGTGGCGCAGGTGAAGCTGCGAGGTGCTTGGGGTGAACGCAGGGGCGGGCGGACCTGCAGGTGGCATGAGGCGAGGCTGCAGGGGAATGCGGGCAGAGGGTGAGCGTGGAGAAGGGGGGCTAGTCGGCAGGTCCGAGGGTGCATAAGAGTGCACGTCGCATGAAGGAGGTTCAAGGGTGCACAAGGCCAGGGGAGGCAGGAGTGGGGTCGGGTGTCGCGGCTGGTTCAGGGTAGGGGAGAGGTCGTTGGGTCACAGCGCTACTAAAGGGGGTCGATGGGAGGAGCTTGCGGTCGATGTGGGAGGATGGCGGCCGGTAAGAGGAGGGGTGCCGATGGGGGTGGTGTGCAGAAAAGGTAGAAGAGATAGGGGTGTGCACTGGAAGTAGGGGTGCGCAACGAGGCGGAGGGCAGTGGTTGGACAGTAGTGTCGGCTGGGTGATGGAGACGGAGCGGGGAAGGGGAGCCGAGGAGAGAGCGCCGACAGGAGGGCGGCGTGCTGACCAGTACAGGTTGGAGCACCGGGACGGCTCATGCTGGAGTGAATAGGGGGAGGTGGCGGCTCGCACAGAGATATGGGGAGTGTGATGTAGGTCGCGCACGAGGCCTGGCCGGAGGGAGGGAAGGGCTAGTGGAAGGCAGGTGCAGGGCTCGGTGGAGCACGCTGCGCTGAGGAGAGGTGAGGAACGAGGGGTGTGGCGGTGCAATAAATTAAGGTAATAGGGGGGGTCATGAAGGGAGAGAGAGGAGAGTAATAGGGTAGTGGGATAGGAAAAGAAAGAGAAAAAAAAGAAAAGGAAGAAAAAAATAATAATAATAATAATACTTTAATCTATAATAGATATACATCCATAATAACCTCAATAATTATAATTGTAATAATAAAAATTTAATAATATTAATAATAATAATCATCATTATTATAAAACTTTTTTAATAACAATAATACTAATATAACTTTTGTAATAATAATTCGTATCAAACCTTAATAATAATAATAATAATGAAACATTGATAATAATAAAAATATCACACTCGCTAACAATATATATATACCCATATATATACATATTTACCCGATGTCTCATTTATTCACTATATTTCCGCTTAACCAATTTATTTAATTACTCTCAAAGGTGGGTGACTGCTCGGTCACCCCGCACGGCTCATTCGACCGTGCACGAGTCGTGCGGTGGCCCCTGCTCACTCTAGTAGTGACCACACGAGTATCCAAACTGTCCACACGACTTCCGCTAAGATGCACGGTGTTCGCACACCGGCATAAAACCCACAAACCTTTCCAAACTTCAAAAATTTGAACCGGGACTCACCGAAACTTCAGCAGGACACCCAACGCCAAGAAAAAAAAGAGATAAAATTATTTGAAAAAGGAGGGTATGACCAATCTCCCCACCATAACGCTTCCAGCCCTTGGAAAGCCACAAGGTCAAGACCCAAAGATAAAACTTCTTAAGTGTCACCCACCTCCAAAAGTTTAAGAGCCTCCAGTTGATCGATCCAAACAGACACTGAAAACCTATGACACACAACTCGTCCTTAAAACACAATCACCTTAACTGCCACCAAGCAGAACCCAACCATCCATTTCGACCAAGGAACGAACCTAAACCACTTCAAAAATTTATTCCCATAATCTTAGTCCAATGGAACCGTTGGGTGTACCCCAATCCCAACGTTTACTCAAGAGGAAGAACTTAGGATTGGGTGGTTCCGCATGAGACCACCCACCACCAAACGATACATGAAAAGAAACTCTAATACTGCCATGGGGAGGCCCGAATGGACTCCCCACCATAAGGATCGGGCAAACACTAAATTATTTCATGTGTAACTCTGCGAGACCCACTGTGGGTCTCCCCACCATAAGAACTGATGAGATTAACTGAACTTGAAGATTTTCCATACGGTCCAAAAACCCCTGCCAAGAGGGGGGAGAGAAGGGGCCAACATATTGAGCATAAAAACTACCACCATTACTATATAAACAACATCTCACCCTATGAAGAACATAAACCTTGTCACACTAAGGATCGAGATTAAACCAAGGCCATTTTTCACCGTTGGGGTTCTCCTGACTACGCGCCAACTTCACTCTAGGGCTTATGGCTGGAGCACTGATGATTGAAGCATCTCCCACCTCTCAGTCAGGCTTCAGAAATTCCCAAACATAACACACAACCCAAAATTTCAGTAAACACACTTCCACTAAAATAAAAGTTTCAAAGAGGTTCAACCACAATCATTCTTACAACTGAAAGAAAAGAAACACCACAAAATGCTACAAGATCTGATTACTACACCCAAGAAACACTACAAAGAGAAAACCTCAAAATAGTCCCCAAACATCGCCCTACTCCTACTAATGGGCTGAGGTGGACTTCGACGAGATAGGTCTAGCTTCAGCGCACTTCTTGGAAACACCACAGTAGAATCGCTGCAAGTGACCCCAACGTGTCCATAGGTGTGGCAGGGTCTCAGAGCACTCGGGCACGTCAGTCTCTTGTGACCCTGCCTACCACACTGGTGACAGATCACGACATTGCGCTGTGAAGAAGATTATTGGAGGTCTGAAGGCCTCTCCATTCCTCTATTAGAGCCACCAGCATCATGTCACTTCCCATTCTTAATATCATCATCCTATGCACTGCTTCCCAAAGTTGGAGGATTCGCCACCTCAAGTCCTCCTACTAACCCAGCTTCAGCCAAAAAGGTTTGCCCCACAACATTCGTGAAGGTGATTGGGTTGAGCTCTTCCACTTTCGACCGCAGTTCATGTTGGAGTCCAATATCAAATTGTCGAGCCTTCCCAGGATCATTCACAACAAACCAATAATCATACAGAACTAGGTCTATGAAGTGTCGATAGAATTATAGTACTGATTCAACGCCCTACTGAAGACAACAAGACTTCATCCTCTTCCTCAGCTTCTTCAACTTAGAGAAATATTTTTGGATGAACGACAACTTGAAGAATTCCCAAGTGAGATCTTCTCGAGGCTTGTTTCAAGACATGGACTTCCACCATTTCCAGGTTGGACCCTCAAGCATAAAGGTATCCAACTTCATCTTCAATGACTCAGGCAGCCTAATGAAATTGAAGTTCTTCTCAATCTTCTGCAACCACTCCTCCACCTCAAGTGGATCTTCTTGACCATAAAACAGGGGAGGGTTCAATTTCTGAAACTCGAGGACGTAATCTATGGGCTGATAAACTGGAGGATTTTCTAAGGATTCACCACCCAAAGCTGCACCTTGGGCATCCATCGAACCTTCGTGGGGGGAAACACTAAGGAACAAAAAAACAAACAAGGAATGAGATCAAAACATGGTCATTTCCATTTCAAATTTAACTTTTCACAATTTCCAAAATAAAACTTTACAAAACAACTTTTTTTGAAGTAAAGAAGACTCAAACAATCCACAAGGATAACTAGTGTCGATGGGTGACTCAGACATATGGTTGGCGGCCATATGCTAGTCACGCCACCGTCACAAGGAGCACTCTAGGGTAATTTCCTCGGCTCCACATGGTTTTCCATACCATGTGAGCTCACGGAGGTCACTTTCCTGGCTTCCATTTCATTTCCCAACATAAAACAATTCAAAAGAATCCAAAGACACCAACAAATCGAACATCCCATGGTAACCCGAGGTTCGGAACGAGCAAGGGTTCATGACGTCCTTCTCGTCCATATGCCTTGAGTCCTGACAATTCTACTCTTTCTACCATGACTACCCCAAATAACGATGGGCGCTATAAAAAACAAGGTCCGCTCAAGAGCCAACCTCCCTCTGATACCATTTTTTTACAAACCAACCCGGGTTGACCCTGAACTGGTCACCCGAGCTGGTCCGCGACATGGCCCGAGAGGCGTTCCTGATCCTCCTGGGCTGGCGACAAGTGTCAGCACATCAATAGAGGACAATTGGGAACGATTTCACCCAGTGAAAATAAATAAAGCAGTGGAAAAAGTAGAATAACAAAAATTAAATAAACAAAACGAAAAGAAAGAACAATCAAACACAACCAACTAATCTGACCATGACAAAACTCCTCATGACTCTGAGATTCGCTCACGAGTCCACAACCAACTCCCGCTCACGACGAGCAAGCTCAAGTCAAACTTGCAATAGAAACTAAAAAAACAGGAAAACACTATACGCGTGAGTATTAAAACTCTATAGGTGTACCCATCAAACTATTCCCAAAACACTACCTTTAAATAAAGAATTTACTAATTCTAGGTTTGAACTAAATTTTATAAAATATGGATTTCCACACACACTTTCTTTTCTAAAACAAGTAACAACCCATTGCCCTTTTTAATTTAAAAACAAGTTTAATGTTTGAAATAAACAGGTGCATTGCATTTTAAAACATTTTTATGAACAATTTAGGGATCCAAATTCTAGTTTTTAGTAAAAAGGAAACCACACACACAACACACAACACACACTAAGGGCAATGGGAAAAGTGGCACACAGGGGCCAGTAACCGAACTAAACCTCTCAATCATCCTCCACATACAAATAAACACTAAAGAAAACATGGGTCGAACCTAGGAGCTCATGAACAATTCAGAATGTACTATACATGTGACTCATCCTGAAGGGATGTCTGCTCTCGATGACATCATAACGCCCAAACGCTCGGTATCTCCCTACATGGCTTAACCGAGGGGCCCAATCCCCTAGAAGAGTATAATCCGTACTAAGGGCCACTAGCCAGTGCGTAATCTAAACTAGTGCAGCAACGTTCTCAAAAGATTCACTTAGTATGCTTGGTTCCCATGTCAACACGTATAATAAAAAGGAAATGGGTGAGTCAACAAAGTCAATCAAGTAGAAAAAACATCACACACAACTCATGCAGTCAACGTACCCCAAAGATCACCCCTCAGTCATCCCAAAGACAGTTTTCCAAAATAATTTATTTTATTAAAGTGCCAAACAGGCCTTCGCCAATTTTAAAGAAAATCCTCATTTCTCAAGAGAACCAAAACACTTGTTCACGCTTCAAAAGAAATCATTTATCAATAAACCAGAACTACATTTGAAATTCCTTGAATTATGTTTAAAGGCCAAACGGGCATTCTTTCACTATTGGGTGTCCATTCTTCAAGAAAATATTTCAAGTGTCGTGTATAAAATAAACAACTCTTTTTACACCAAATAATCCTTTAAAAATAAATTATCTTATATTATTTCTCATTTATTAAAATTAATAAAATATCAAGCAATTAATAAATTCTGAATTTAAAGGCGAGTGCAATGGGGGACCTACCTAGGCTCACTGTCCAAACACAATGACACGACACGCCTCACACAGGCATACAAGCAAGCGCATGCTGATGACCGCAATATCGCGGGGTTACCTTGCAAACACGCTACAACAAATGTACAATAACTAAAATTACCAAACATGGACTTAAACAATCCAAACAAACAAACATCGAGAAAGAACCATCTCGAAATGTTTTCAAAGCACAACTCGCACCATCCACACTATTTACTAAACCACTTTAAATTTTATAAAAAAAATAAAAAGGTATCCCACTGCTTTACACACCCAAAAAACCCTTCAAAACCTCTTTTATGATCAACCACAGATCCCCAACATACCCGAACATAAAACACATGACTTGCACAGTCGAATAAACTAATTGCACAACCTAATAAAAATACTTCACACGCCAAAAATCCATTTTGAAAACATCGTCGCTTTAGAAAATGTAACCCAAAGGTCCACTCGAGGAAGTTCAATTACCAAGTTCAGCATCACATTTATACTTCTAAACCAAAATATGTTTTAAGAAAAAGAATTACCAATCGCTTACAAAACCAACTAGTGAATTTTTTTTAAATAAAAAGGGTGTGCACTATAAAATAATTTACGCCAAATGAACAGAGCAACATAACCAAAACACCGCATATCACAATGATTGACTATAACAAATATACCAAATCGCTAAGTAACAACTAAGGGTAGTGATAAAATAAGAATTCAGTGAAATGATAAATTTAAAGGTAACACGCAAAGGGGATCATACCTCAACTCTAGGTGGAATGGAAATGCACGCCCGAGACCGGTGCACGATCACATTCGCACCTCAATGGTATGCTCTAGAAGCATAATTAAACCCTGCGCAATCAATATTGAACCCCAATACATAGGATTTTAGCAAAAATTAAACCCTCTTCAAAGAACATACTTTCCACAAACCCTTATCAAAGGGGCAGGCTGTCACCGGAGGGAGAGGGCGCCGACAAGGGGGCGATGCTGGCGAGGGGTGACGCCAGCAAAGAGCAGCTCGCCGGAGGCCGTAGATCAGGGGCAGTGCGTACTGAACATGGGACGTCAGGGGGTTGTGGGTCTGCCAAATGTGGTGTCGAACTATTTAGAGGGTTTTCGGTAGGGGGTCTCGCAGGTCGGGCGGCCACAAGCTGGCCAAAGGCACGTTGAGCAGGGGCTAGCGTGAAGGCGGGTGTGCGGAGGGTGCGGCCGAGGCAAGGAGGAGGGAGACAAGGGCACTACGGGGAAAACCGGGGCACCAGGAAGCGAAGTAGAAGGGGCACAGGAGGCCGGTACTGGATGTGGTGCAGGTGAAGCCTTGATGGGCTTGGGGTGAACGCAGGGGAAGGCGGACCTATAGGTGGCATGAGGCAAGGCTGTCGGGGAATGTGGGCAGAGGGTGAGCGCGGAGAAGGGGGGGCTGGTCGGCAAGTCCGGGGGTGCAAAAGAGTGCACGCCACATGAAGGAGGGTGAAGGGCGCGCAAGGCCAGGGGTGGCAGGAGGGGGTCGGGGGTCGGGTGTCGCGGCTGGTTCAGAGTAGGGGAGAGGTCGCTGGGGCGCCGCGTTACCGGAGGGTGCTGATGGGAGGAGATTACGGCCGATGTGGGAGGCTGGCGGTCGGTAAGAGGAGGCGTGCCGATGGGGGTGGTGCACAGCAAGGGTAGAAGAGAGAGGGGTGTGTGCCGGCAGTCGGAGTGCACAATGAGGCAGAGGGCAGCGGCCGGACGGCGGTGCCGCTTGGGTGGTGGAGACGGAGCAGGGAAGGGGAGCCGAGGGGAGAGTGTCGGCAGGTGGGAGGCGCACTGACCAGTACAGGCAGGAGCGCCGGGACGGCTCCCGCTGGAGTGAACAGGGGGAGGTGGCGGCTTCCACGGATAGATGGGGAGTGTGATGTAGGTCGCGCACGAGGCCTGGACGGAGGGAGGGAAGGGCTGGCAGATGGCAAGTGCAGGGTGGGATGGAGCGCGCTACGCCGAGGAGAGGTGAGGAATGAGGGGTGTGGCGGTGCAAGAAATTAGGGTAACAAGGGGGTCGCGATGGGGAGAGAGGAGGAGAGGAATAGGGTAGCGGGATAGGAAAAGAAAGAGAGAAAAAGGAAGAAAAAGAAGAAAAATAAACCAAATAAAAATAATAACACTTTAATCTATAATAGATATACATCCATAATAACCTCAATAATTATAATTGTAATAATAAAAATTTAATAATATTAATAATAACAATAATCATTATTATAAAACTTTATTAATAACAATAATACTAATAGAACTTCTGTAATAATAATTCGTATCAAACTTTAATAATAATAATAATGAAACATTGATAATAATAAAAATAACACACTTGCTAACAATATATATATATATATACCCATATATATACATATGTACCCGATGTCTCATTTATTCACTATATCGCTTCTTAACCAATTTCTTTAATTACTCTCAAAGGTGGGCGGCTTCTTGATCGCCCCGCACGGATCAGTCGCCTGTGCGCGGACCATGCGGTGGCCCCTGCTCACTCTAGCAGTGACTGCACAGGTATCCAAATTGTCTGCATGACTTCCGCTAAGATGCACAGTGTTCGCGCACTGGCCTAAAACCCACAAACCTTTCCAAACTTCAAAAATTTGAACCGGGACTCATCAAAACTTTTGAAGGACACCCGACGCCAAGAAAAATAAAGAGATAAAATTATTTGAAAAAGGTGGGTGTGACAATTCGGCAATATTAAATTATTGAAATCACACACCGTTAAAAAAATAGAACATGTGCACTAAGAACTTAGTGAATGTTTCCAATCACATAATGATTTTCATGCTTTCATATTCCCTATAATTTGATGAAAACTATGCACTACTGAACTAATACAGTGAAAAAATCTAACATACTACAGAATTCATTATGAATGATCATATCTAGAGGCATTAATTTTTTTGGTTGAGGAAAAACACTGAAAATGTACAAAACTCACTACTTCGATGCTAGAACATCCTTGCATAATCAAATTCAAACCAAAAAAATCCCAAGAATTTTCCTCAACAACATAACATCATTGAAAAAAGGAAAAAAATAGAACATGTGTAGTGAACGGAGTTGAGGAGATGGATTGCAGTGAATAGAGAAGGAAATCAGGGTTACCATAGATATAGACGACAAAAATCAGGGATTGGTTTCGTTTGAAATGGATGGGTGCTTGACGGAATCCTTCAGAGTAGACCATGGGAGCTTGAGGCGATGTAGCTGAAGACAGATGTAATGGGAGGTAGAGGAGTTGGTAGAGGAGTCGGATATGGAGGAGCCAGAGTCGGAGGCGGAGTAGACAGAGCAAGTGGAGAGGATGTAGGCGAAGCAAGCAGAGTTAGAGGTGGAGGAGGCGGAGATGGAGGACCCAGAGGCGGAGCAGCCATAGACGGAGAAACTGGAGGAGGAGAGGAAGAATGGAGTCATGGAATCCTGAGATTTGGGAGCGGAAATCGTGATGGGAAACCAGTTTAGCAGAAGGAATACCGATGGAAGGATACGTGTTTGTGAAACGGAGTTGCGGAGAAGGTGACACGTGGCAAGAAACATGCCAACTTTAGTATATATATCGATTTTTAAAAAATATTTTTCAAATTTTATCAGTGTTTTCTTAGCCCTGCTAAAAGAAACTGACTTTATCATTTCTTAGCACATCAACACTTTTATAACATTGAAAATATCTATTTTGAGCACTGATAAAATGGTCTTTCAGTAGTAGTGATTTATTGATGTGTAATTATTATTTTGAAGGTGAGTTGTTAATTTCTTTGATATGACAAGAGGTTATGATGAAGCAGTTATGTTGGTGTCTATATGAACAGTTGTTGTTGAATTTGGAAGTTTATTTAGGTAGTTTTTGGTTGTTTTAGTTTGTCATAATGTGTTGTTTATGTTTTGAGGATTGATGTTTGGTCAATTCCATTTATAATTATTTAAATATATCTTATAACTATAAATATAAATATTTGTATTTATTTATCAATATTTCTATATATTTATAAATATATTTATTTAATTATATATAACATTATATATGAAAATAGTAAATATATTTTTATAAATTAATAAATATTTAAATAAATAAATATTTATTTATTTGTAATTAAAAATTATAATAAATAAATATTTATTTATAGTTGTAATTATAAATATATATATATATTTATATTTAAATAATTATAAAATTATAACAAATATATTTATAATTTTATAAATATATATAATTAATATATTAATTATATATTTTTAATTATTTAAATATATCTTCATTTATTTAGAATTGTATTTATAACTATTTGTATTTATTTATAAATATTTGTAAATAAATATATATAATTAATATATTTATTATAATTTGTTAGCTATTTAAATATATCTATATTTATTTAGAAATTATAATTATAAATATTTGTATTTATTTATAAATATTTGTATATATTTATAAATATATTTATTTAATTATATATTTATAACTTTATAAGTAGTATAATAAATATATTTATTATAATTTTATATTTATTTACACACATATATATTTATTTATTTATTTAGAGTTATAATTATAACTATAAATAAACATATTTATAAATATTTGTATATAATTATAAATATTTATATATACATATATAATTATAATATATGTATTTATTGTAATTTTATATTTATTTAAATATATATATAATTATAATTATAATTAAAAATAAATATATTTAAAAAATATTTATATATAATTAAAATTTAATACTTATCAATATAATAAATATATTTATTATGTAAATATATTTAATATAATTTTATAAGTATTTTTTAGAACATAATAGTATATATGGGTAACATGAATTAATCATATGCCTAGTAAAATATACATAATAAAAAACGAGTCATCAATGGAAAACATGAATAATAAGAAGGGTGTAATGTATAAATGATCATTCATGATGATACATAACATATATGCACACATGATTAATATATTTATTAACCAAATTCATTGGAAACACATATATATTTAATAATTATAATATATATTTATTTAAAAAGTATTTATATATATTAATTATAAATAAAATAAATATATTAAATATATTAAATATATTAAATATAACAAATATAACAAATATAATGAATCAAATTAATCAAATTAATCTAATTAATCTAATAAATCTAATAAATAGATTTATTATTTAATGAAATTTATTACAATCTTATAATTATATATATATATATATATTTATATTCTTAGAAATACTTTTTTTAAACATTATATATAATTTTTGAATTATTAAAAAATATATATTAATTATAAACATGTGCTTTTTATTTAATGTATACAAATAAACATTATTTTGGGATATAAATATAATAATTTTATATAAATTATTGTTAAAAACTTTTATCAGCATTTTTAGCTAGCGTTGATAAAACGAGGAGCTTCCTTTGGTCTATTTTTTGGTAGTGCTTTAAGAGCGCTTAAATTGTCAGCATTTTTTAGCGCTAACAAATCTCATTTCTAGCATTTTTTAAACACAATTTGTAGTAGTGGGGGTGGTTCATTAGCAGAGTTTTTAAATAATTTTTTAAAAATATTTTTCAAATTTTATCAGTGTTTTTTTAACCCTGCTAAAAGAAACCAACTTTATCATCGCTTAGCATGTCAACACTTTTATAGCATTGACAATGTCTATTTTGAGCACCTATAAAATGGGCTTTCAGTGGTAGTGATTTGTTGATGTGTAATTATTATGTTGATGGTGAGTTGTTAATTGCTTTGATATGACAAGAGGTTATGATGAAGCGGTTATGTTGGTGTTTATATGAACAATTGTTGAATTTAGAAGTTTACTTAGGTAGTTTTTAGTTGTTTTGGTTTGTCATAATGTATTGTTTATGTTTAGAGGATTGATGTTTGGTCAATTCCATTAGTTTTTTTTCTCTAATTGGTGGTTTGTGTTTTTGGTTTTGTTTTTATGTGAGTTTTTATTTAAGCTACAAAGGAATAAAGTTATTTACTTATTGAAAAAAAACCAGTGGATAATTAATGTATAATTTTAATTACCATGATGTGATTTTTGAATTATAATTATGTTGTATTATTTTAATGACAAAAAATAATGAAATTTACAGTAGTTGTAAACAGAAAAATAATAAATTAAGTGATTTTTGAATCATAATTATTGATTTGAAGCATTCAACCAAGCCCCATTTTTACGCCTCCACAGTTATTTCCAAAAGAGTGAAAAATAGGTATCCAACTGGACTCGTAAATCAAGTCCCACTGTAACAGTGACAGGTTGGTCTTTCCCTTGTGTCACCACTACACCAACTTAGCAAGGGGTCATATAAATTATTCGGAGAGATTCAAAGTTATTTTTACTGCGTTTTTTTATTTTAAATTTTAAGTTATAATTTTTGTAGTGTGAAGGCGGTGAATAAACCCAAACTTCTAACACATCATGCATCCTGGAAATGGTCAAGAGAGAGAAAAGGGAGGGAGGGCATTTGAGAAACGACGACCAGTTCTCCCCCTGTGCACTTTTCAATGAATTTGCATATAAACTTTATCACTATCATACAAACACTGAAATCTAAGATATAATGTTTGACTTTTGATGTATATAAATATATATATGATAAATCAACAACAAGCATCAATATAGATTTATATTATAAATATTCAAAACAAATGATAAAGCGACACCATTTATCAATGCTAGGAGGGTTTTCTTGTGCTTTTTAAGTATAGTCTGAATTTATTTTCTAGGATAACATTCATATTTATATGTTAGTGTAAAAATTTACGGGTTTCCATATAGCAGTGTTATTTATAAATAATCATATAAATGCATTTTCATATATATATATACATATTTAATTAAAAAAATACATATTTAAACATATGAATATGTATTTATGTATATGTATTCTAATATTTGTAAATAAATATTAATACACACACACACATATATATATATTAAAATAAGTGCATATTATAAAAATACACATATAAATTTATCAATTTATATAAAAAATCCATGTGATTGATGTCATTCATGTTTTGAGGCCAATCAAATATACATTTATAACCCATAGTGATATCATAATGACTAACCTCAAGATCACTCTCAAAGAAGCAATGTCGCATGCCCTATTGATATTTCCGAAAATATTTTTTTGCTTTTCTATATTTACAAAGCAATAAATGAAAACAGTAAAAATAGTGATGAAAAGAACAGTGAGAGTGATGAAACAGTGAATGAACAAGAAACATATAAAACAGAACAACACGTCGAATAAGAAAAGTAAAAAAGACAGAGAGGAAAGTCAACAAGAATAAGGCCAGATCTTGGTTGATCTTTATAGATCCTATGAAGAATACCATCAATACTTGTCCTCACTCAATGCATGACCATCTACTCAAATCACACACCCCACTCACCTAAATAATGAACAATCAAACACATAAGTTCTTCAGTACTCAAACATTCCTCCAGATTGAAAAATTAATCAACAGATTCATTATGACAAAAAAATCTCACAAACTAGAATGATCGTGTTGTGATCGTCATGTCGCACAACCAAACACAGATGCTCAGTCGAGAAAATGAGAGAAGAAGGGGAAAAGAAATGAGCCAAAAGGGTAGAGAATAGTTTCTGTGCAAGAGTGCGCTCTCACACACCCCAAATCACATTCATAGTCCGTTAATGTGAATAAGAAGTGATGATCGCAATGAAGCTTGGATATCCATGTAGCATTGAATTTCTCTACCTAGATCAAGCCCCATGAATTAGTTCTTCATTTATGGAGAATCCAGATCACAAAGCAGATGAGGGAAGAATGAACAGACAATCATAATATTTACAAGTATTAAAACAACACAATAATATTTACAGGAATAAAAGAAAATTAAAACAATGAAAATGTGAAGAAGAAGAGAAGCGGGGTACTCACCTCTAGGTATCTGAGACAATTCCCGTGTCTGAGGAATGATGAAAACAGAGGAGGATGAGCTCCACTTATTCGAAAAAATAGTGACATCCTAACATGTAGTAGAAGTATCCATATGGTGTGCCTTCATGTGAGCGTCACTAGCATTTGATGAACTCCCAATAAAAGTAGTCGACCTCTTGAAACAACTCTGCTTCCCCTCGAATATGCGATGAAATGCCCCATGATCACTTCACCTTCAATCACCGCCGATGATCAGTGCTCACGATTACAGAGCATGCTAGATTCCACAAGACAAAAAATGAGGCGTTAAAACAATTCTGACTTGGAAATTTAATTCCTACTATTTAAAGGCAGCGGGCCATCATGAATTCCTCGGGCCCTTGAAATGTTGAGCCCGCTCACCCAAAAATCATTTTTTGGTCTCAGATGTCTCTGGTTGACGATCGAGCATTTTCTTTATACTGTTAAATAAATAAATATAGATATATAAATTTAAATTAAAAAATTTAATTATATTATTATTAGTATTATATATATATATATATTTAAATGTATTATATATTTATATACTTATTATTAATAAATTATATTTATAATTATTATTATAAAAGAATAATAAAAAAAATTACAAAAATATATTCATATTAATAATATATATATATATATACCTATTATTATTATTAATAGTATTATATATATATAAATATGCATTTTTATATTTATACACTTATTATATAACATCCATAAATAAAACTAAAATGACACTTTTATAGAATACTTGCATTTCTATTCATACCGACTACATATTGTGCGTAATTGATGTGTGGTTTATTCCTACACGTCAAAAATGAAGTATATATCATTATCCATAAGATTGAAAACAATCCTAACGTGTTTTCTTAGTTTTGACTCAGTAAATGCTTATTAAAGGTACACAAAACTTTAAAAAAAGTGTTAGGGGTAAAAACCTAGAAAATGATGTTGTATTTCCCTAAAATCAGGGTAAATCAATGATATATATAATTGTGAAATTTAGGAACTCACGACACATCATTCCAAATGAAATTTTTCCCATAATGGATGCAAATGTGTTTTTAGTGTTTTAAAACACTAAAACGTACGTGGAATGGTCAAAACCATAAAAAACCTTAGATTGATGTGAAATCATGGTAAAAACACCACTGAGTTATTTATGATGTGTATGTGTAGAAAACACATCAATCTAATGTGCGGTGTAGTCGGAATTATTCGGTAAACACTTCTTAAAGGTACAAAAGTCTTTAAAAACAAGTGTCAGGGGTCAAAATCTGAAGAAAAAAATCAGATTTACCTAAAATTATCGAGAAATTTCCTTAGATTGAATTGTGAAATATAGGAACTGACGACATGTCATTCTGAATTACGGTTTTCCCGTTATGGCCATAAACGTGTTTTTAGTGTTTTAAAACACTAAAACGTGTTTGGAATGGTCAAAAGTAAATAAAATGACCTTAGATTGATGTGAAATCATTGGAAAACCATCTATGAGTTATTTTTTGATGTGTATACACAAAAACACCACATCTATCCTATGTACGGTGTGGTCGGAATTACACGGTAAACACTTCTTAAAGGTACAAAAGTCTTTAAAAATAAGTGTCATGGGTCAAAACTAGGAAAAAGATGTCAGGTTGCCCTGAAATCTTGGGAAAAAGACTGTATATTGATTTTTGAAATGTAGGAACTGAATCCACGTCATTATAAATTATGGTTTACCTGTTATGGATGTAAATGTATTTTTAGTGTTTTAAAACACTAAAACATGCATGGAATGGTCAAAAGCATAGAAAATGAACTCATATTGATGTGAAATCATGGTACAACCACTTATGAGTTATTTTTAACTTGTACACATATACAACACATCTATCTGATGTGCGGTGTGGTCAGAATTACTCGGTAAACACTTTTTGAAGGTACAAAAGTCTTTAAAAACAGATGTCAGGGGGTCAAAACTAGGAAAATGATGTCGGATTGCCTTGAAATTAAGGGAAGATGACCATAAACTGAATTTTGAAATGTATTAACTGAGTACATTTCATTCTAAATTATGGTTTTTCTATTATTCCTGTAAACATGTTTATAGTGTTTTAAAACACTAAAACGTGCATGGAACGGTCAAAAACATAGAAAACAACCTTAGATTGATGTAAAATCATGGGAAAACCACATATGAGTTAATTTTTATGTGTAAAAATAGACAAAACATCAATTCTATGTGCAATGTGGTTATAATTACTCGGTAAACACTTCTTAAATGTACAAAAGCCTTTAAAAACAAGTGTCGAGAAGTCGAAACTAGGAAAACGATGACAGATTTCCTTGAAATCAGGTAAAAACACCAGTTGATTGAATTTTTATATATATGAATTGATGGCACATCATTTCAAATTATAGTTTTCCCATTATGGCCATAAATTCATTTTTAGTGTTTTAAAACACTAAAACATGCATGGAACGGTAAAAAACATAGAAAATGGCCTTCTATTGATGTGAAATCATGGTAAAACCACTGTTGAGTTATTTTTTATGTTTATACACAAACAACACATCAATATGACATGTTTTATGGTTATAATTACTTAGTAAACACTTCTTAAATTTACAAAAGCCTTTAAAAACAAGTATCGGGGGTCAAAACCAAGAAAATAACGTTAGATTTCCCTGAAATCATAGAAAAATAACCATTGATTGAATTGTGAAATGTAGGAACCGACAACACGTCATTTAGAATTACGGTTTTCCCGTTATGGTATAAATGCATTTTTAGTGTTTAGAAACACTAAAATGTGCATAGGATAATCAAAACAATATAAAACAACCTTATATTGATGTGAAATCATGGGAAAACACCACTGAGTTATTTATGACATGTACGCATAGACAACGTATCAATCCATCATGCGGTGTAGTCGGAATTACTCAGTAAACACTTCTTAAAGGTACAAAAGCCTTTAAAATCAAGTGTCGGGGGGGGGGAGGTGTCAAAACCAGGAAAACAACATCAGATTTCCCTAAAATCAAGGGAAAATGACCATTGATTGAATTTTGAAATATAGGAACTAAAAACACATTATTATGAATTATGGTTTGTTCATTATGGTTTTAAATTCATTTTTAGTGTTTTAGCACACTAAAACAAGCGTTGAACGGTCAAAACCATAGAAAATGACCTCATATTGATGTGAAAGCATGAGACAACCACTGATGAGTTATTTTTGAAATATAGGACATTTTGTGAAATCGAAGTCTTTAAAAAAAATTATAAATTAAATTTCAAGCACACTGCACGTCGATTTAAAAATAAATTAGAATATTTACTCATCCCTTTTCAAGTTCAAGTGTTGAATGTTATCTTAAATAGGCAATTTTATGTTTTCAAAGTGTTTTGCATTATATATTATTTGTTTTATGTTAAAATTTCTTCTGTTTTATTAACAAAATAACAAATTTTATGTGCAGAATTTTTAATATATTCTATGTATTTTATCTTTTACATTTCTTTTCTTAAATATTTTGATTTTCATTGTAGGTGGAATATGTCGGTAGTAGGCAGAATTTTGATCGTTCTGATCCATGAAATTCTTCAGAAGGCAGTCGTGAAAGTTCTTATTTTTCATGGTATGTTAAAAAGTTTATCAATTATTCTAATGTAATTATGATTTATTTTAATTTTTGTTTTATTTTTTTGTTACAGTTGATGAGATAACGTGGTCAATTCCAGTTGATGAGATGATGTGGAGACAGAAAGATGTAGTGGAGGTCATGACGTGTCTGTAGACAGATACAGTGGAGGTTGTGGCATAGATATATATTAGTCAGGGGTTATTGTTGGACATATTTTATATGTATATATTGATGATCAAGGTATTGGTTGACAGATGTATGGGTTAATTAAGACTGAGGTTATGATAACTATTGATGTATGACATATGTATGATGGGTTTATCATATATTTATGTTTTAGTTTATTCCATGTTATATTTTTTATATTTAAAGTTTTTTATTAAATATTTTTAAAAAAATATGATTTTGAAATGGTTCTTAGTAACCGCAGCTAAACACGTTTAAAAAAATATATGTTTAGTAGTAGTTAGGATGAACCGCCACTGATATGTTCCGCGACGGTTGTTTCATTTTATTTATATTTTCCTCATTTATCTTTTTTTATAAAAGAACTGCTACTAAGTAAAAAAAATAAGCACCTCTAAATGATCCAAAAATGATACATAAAAACCCACCGTGAAATTGAAGAAACCGCTGCTAAATGACTAGCGACCACGTAATACGCGGCGGTTTTAATAACTGTCATTATATGATTAGGCAGTGGTTTAAACCACCACTAGTTCACAAAAAAAACACCGCTAATGCCCCTCTTTTGTAGTGTATTACTTAATTAATTTTCTTATCATTTTTATCTTATACTTATTTAGTTAATTTTCATAGAGATAATGTTTTAAGATGAATAAGAAATTGGGTGACATGCAAGAATCAACTGCAACTCAATCTGATACACAATGTTCCTCATATGACTCAAAGTTTAGTTTAAAATTAACACTTTTTGATTAATTTATTTCTTTATATTATTACTAAAATAAGAGTTATTTTATTATACATGTTTTTTCTTGAGCATAGGGTGGTTTTTTCTTTTATATAGGTGTGTTATTTTTCTCTATAATATAGGTTTTTTTCTTGTATTTGTGGGTAAATTTTATTTAATTTAAATTCTGTATTTACACATGTTTTTGATAATTTATGGTATTGTTTATGGTGCTAGTGTGCTGTTACAACACACTACAGTATGCCCCGTTATCAGCACTATTAAAAACCCTGATAAATGGTTCCTTTATTAGCACTAAATAAAAGTGTTTATAAAAGCCTATGGCTTTTAATTACACTTCGGTAGTCAGCACTTTTTTAGCATTGATAAAGGAAAATTCTAGCATTGTTAATGGCCTATTTTGTAGTAGTGTTACACAAGACTAAATATGCAGTTACACTTAATATATATCATATTTAATGAAAATGGATTATAATATTATTAAATATTAATATTAATTAATAATTTTCTATTTATTATTGATTAATAGTGTAGCACCCTCATTTTTAGGCACTTGACCCTTATTTTATGTACTTTGAGATTATATAAGACTTGGGTCAAGTTTGGGAAGTTTCCAGGAGGTTTTGGAGTGTTTTGAGAGCATATTTGGAGGTGCACGATTAGTAGAAACCATGCACTATCTCCAAGAAACCCTATAACCTTTTCTGGGAGTTGGCGGGAAAGCGCGTAGTTAGCGAACAATTTGTCCAAACTGTGTGAGTGCCCAGGGGAAACCATAAAAAGTGAAACAAAGGGGAAAACATGATTGAAACATAGTTTGTCTAACTGTATGAGCCAACCATGTGAGGTGTTGGCTTGAGGGAGTAGCACCGCACGGTTGGAGAATTGTTTGTCAAACTGTGCGATGAGAATTGATTAATCCAAAAAAATAATTTTAACCCAGTTCAAGGCCCCAAAACCCTCATTTTTTCCCTATTCTCCTAGGGGAACAAACTCCCCTCCCTCCTAAGTCTCCTTTGGTGATTTCCATTGATCTTAATTCACTAATAAGTCATGGTATCCCCCCTCCTTATATCCTCTATTTTTCTCTCACTCAGATTTTGATATCTATTCCTCCATGAAAATATCTATATTCTTTGTTAAAGATCTTGATGAGATCCTGTTGGATCTTTTGAAGGGAAGGTGTTGTGAGCCCATATCTAGAATATCTTTGTGTCGTTCTTCATTTTTACCGATCGTTGAGAGGTATGTGGATTCTCTCTCATCTTCACTTGACTTAGAATTTAAAGGCTTAGTTTTGATTAAATGATTTTCTTAAAAATGTTGTGAAATTCTGATGTGATTCTTGATGGAAATTTCATTTGGTAATGGCTTCATAAATTCTAGGAATTTAGATGGATTTAGAAAAAATCCCTTTGTTTATAATTTTAAAATGATGCTTTTAAAATTATGGAATGTTTTTGGTGAACACAAGATGTTTGATAAAATGTTTTCAAGATTGATTTTTATGTGAAATGGTTTGGCATACATGGTTAGCGTGAGTTCATTACTTTCGATGTGACCCTGTAAAAGAGGTGTGTACCATTGGGGTGTCAGGATTTGACCCTATAAAAGGAGTTTGTGTCATTGAGGGACAAGGGATTGACCACTAAGTAATAATTTGGTGGATTAGGGATAAAGTTTTTGAGCTTCACTACTACAAATATGGACTTTAACAGCACGCAAAATGGCATTTAAAAGTGATAAAAAGAACTATTAATTACAGTGTTGATAAAGGGGGTCCCCTTTATCAGTGCTATTTTTAGCACTGATAAAGTGATACCCACATGAAATGTGTTGTTTAAATAATATCACACCCAACCTAAAATTTAAACATAGAACACCCAGAAGAAAAATGTAATTTAAAAAACACACCAGAAGCAAACCTACTATATACATTTAATTGACATAAGGAATAAAAAACTGTCCACCCATGGTATATACAAAAATAAACACTATTATTTAAATTTCAAAAAAAATGTTTTATATAATTACATTTACAATTGTCCAACAAACATTCTAAAACATTAATGTTTCATCTTCTGACACTCGTGATCCCCTCTAAAAAATCTCCGCTCATGTTATCAGTTGTTGAAAAAATCATCTCAACCCGAGAAAAATATTCCACCTATATAAGAAAACAAATATTATGTTAGTAATACTATAAAGAAATAAATTAAACATTAATATGAAAAAACACATTAATAAAATGTCAATATTTAATAAAAATGAAACATTTGGAGTTATACCGGTCACACCATGCATTCTATTGTGGTGTGTTTGATTCCTACACATTACAAATGAGTTATGGATCATTGTCATAAAATATCAAAACAATCTGAATGTTTTTTCTTGGTTTTGAGTATGTCACTTGTTCTTTTACTAAAATTAATGTCAATTTTAAATAATTACACATTTGGAGTCATACCGGACACACTATGTGTCATATTTAGGTGTGGCTAATTCATACATGTCACAAATTACTGATGTATTGTTTTCCTAAAGTATCAAAACAATACAAATGTGTTTAGTTAGTTTTCGGTATGTTAGATGTTTTTTTTACTAAAATTTCATTTCAAACTGAAAACATGCATTTGAGTCATACTAGTCGCATCATGCATCGGTTTGATGTGAAACCTCATACACATCACAAATGACTTATGAATCACTATCCGAAATTATCAATACAATCAGAGCATGTTTTTTTGGTTTTCAGTGAGTGACATGTTTTGAACTAAAATGTCAATTTTAAACTGATAACAAACACTTTTAGTCATACTGGTCACACCGTGCATTGGATTGATGTACGGTTGACTTATACATGTCACAAATGACTCATGGATCATTTTCTTAAAGTATCAAAACAATCTAAATGTGTTTTCTTGGTTTTCAGTATGTCACTTGTTGTTTTTACTTAAATTAATGTCAATTTTAAATAAAAAGAGACACTTTGAGTTCTTTTGGCCACACCATGTGTCATATTGAGGTTTGGTGGATCCCTATACATCAAAAATTACTAATAGTTCATTTTACTAAAATATCAAAACAATCCAAATGTGTTTGCTCGATTTTTAGTATGTCACTTGTTGTTTTTACTTAAATTAATGTCAATTTTAAATAAAAAGACACTTAGAGTTCTATCGGCCACACCGTACATCGTATTAAGGTGAGTCTAATACCTACATGTCACAAATGACTAATAGATCATTTTCCTAAATTATAAAAATAATCCAAATGTTTTTTCTCAGTTTTCAGTATGTCACTTGTTGTTTTTACTTAAATTAATGTCGATTTTAAATAAAAAGAGACTTTGAGTTGTAACGGCCACATTGTGCGTTGGATTGAGGTGAGGTTGACTCCTACACATCAAAAATGACTCATGGATTGTTTTCATAAAATATAAAAATAATACGAATGTGTTTTCTTGGTTTTAAGTATATCACTTGTTGTTTTTACTTAAATTAATGTTAATTTTAAATAAAAAGAGACATTTTGAGTTGTACCGGACACACCGTGCGCCATATTGATGTGAGGATGATCCCTAAAGGTCAAAAAATGACTAATACATAATTTTACTAAAATATCAAAACAATCCTAATTTTTTTTCTCAGTTTTCAGTATGTCACTTATTTTTACTTAAATTAACGTCAATTTTAAATAAAAAGAGACACTTTGAGTTATAAAGGTCACAAAATGCATCAGATTGAGGTTTTGTTGACTCTCACACGTCAAAAATGACTCATGGATCATTTTCCTAAAGTATCAAAACAATCATAATTCATTTGTTCAGTTTTCAGTATGCCACTTGTTGTTTTTACTTAAATTAATGTCAATTTTAAATAAAAAGAGACACTTTGAGTTCTACCAGCCACACTGTGTATCGTATTGCGGTGAAGCCGATCCCTACATGTCACAAATGACTAATAGATCATTTTACTAAAATATTGAAACAATATGAATGCGTTTTATCAGTTTTTAGTATGTCACTTGTTGTTTTTACTTAAATTAATGTCAATTTTAAATAAAAAGTGACACTTTGAGTTGTACCAGACTTCTTAGACATCATTTATAAAAACATTATTAATAACATAAGGATATTAAACATAAGTAAGTGCGAAATAGTTGTTCAATTAGTGTAAAAAATGGAGATATCAATGATCATATAAGGATAACATGAGCATAATGATGCTATAATGTGATATTAACATTAGAAATTCATACCATGCATATAGAAGTCACATATTCATGCTATTTGTGTACATTATTTCATAAGGTATGCTTTCATTTCATTTTTTAGCACATCCATATCGTATTATAAATATGAGTCTTTTCGATAGTCATAGTAGTACTGGAAAAATATAAATGCACAAAGGATTAATAAATATTTTAAATGAAATAGTAATTATCTTCGAAAATAACTCTTTAGGGATATTGGTTTGTTCATGGAATATGATCTCTCTCATAAATTTAAAAACATAATAACTTCAATATTTTCCATTGGTTTGTTTTGGACATTGCATAAATATTGAAGAGAATAAGTAATTTGTTTTGATATGTGTTTGGATAGTGAAATCTTATTATATATACCCTGATACTTATCTAGTTGTAGTGCTTGTGTTTTTCCTTGTCCTTATCCCCTGAACTCATTCCTTTTTTCAGATGATAGCGATGCACTGGCCTGTCATAACAGAATCCTCATTAAAACATACTATAAATTATATAACTTGATGTTTAGTTCTAAAACATTGGATGTAGTTTATTACAAATTAACAAATGCTATCATGTGTGGATGGTTTGTTGGATATCCATGCAATTAATCCAAAAAATAAATATTTGGAGTATCCAAATTTACTGTAATAAGAATCCAATGCTGCCTAAAAACACAAAAAGGAATTAGTAATGAAAGAAATGAAAATAATTTTGATATGATTAAATTGTAGAGTCTTACCCCTAAATCGTTGGTATTAAATAGACTATGTCATCTAAAATTTGGTTTTCAAAGGATTTGATCAGACCTTCCACTATTTCATCATTTTTTTCAGGTTCTATTTTAGCTTCTACTATTGAGGTGATGTGAGGACTAATGAGTCCAAACTTTTCTCCTGATAAAATCCCTTCAATTGTTTTTCATATATATGCGTGACAAAAATATAAAATGTATTTAGTCATAATTAACACAGTATATCAGCTTTTGGAAAATGAAATCATAAGAACATACCTCATGTATACATTTACAACTGAGCTGCCTAGCCATTCATAGTTGAGGATTTTATTTGCACTCTCAAGACCAATGAAGTCTTGATCTTTCTCTTCGTACATGTTTGCTTCAAATTCAACTATGTGGTTGCCACAATCTTTTAACTTTGTATCCACATGAGACTTGAATGATAGTAAATGTGGATATAGAACTGGTGGGGTAATTGTGCTTTTGGTAGATCTTTTTTATCAGTTGTTCGATCCTTTAGATGGTTTTCAGAAGGTCTTTCATTTCAACCTCTTCTCTTTATCTGTCTGTAATAACATTCATCATTTCAAACCTTTTCCATTAACTGTTATAGGTTTATTCTGAAAGGTAAATTGGATATGAATACCTCCTTGTCGACATGATTTTTTACAAGATGTGACGACCATGAGATGAATGTTCCAACATATTTTTAGACCGTATTAATAGCATAATCTTGAATTGGCACAGGTAGCTCTACACTCAGCTCATGGACTATGTTGATCGACACTATCACATGACCTTTTGGAAGTGGTCTGTTGTGTAGCGTGTCATTTTGAATATTGAACATCGTATCCATCATCACAAGCCGATGGGTGGGTGTTGCTAGATATAAATCACAGTCATTATTACCCTGTAGAATAGAAATACAATAAAGGTATCAGTGTCTGTCTGATTCACATTTCATAGAAACATTTATTATAACATTGACTACATCTTCTAAGGCATATCTTTTAGGGGAATGGCTAGCTCCATAGCTGGTGGGTGTGGGGTGGGGTGGGATATTCACACGGTGGTTATTCTTGAGTTGTTTCTTCTCTTTTCCTATCCCTTGTTATATACACTTTCAAAACATTCACATCCCTTTTTGAAATCCAAACAAATGAGTTGACAAACACTTGGCATGAAACCTATGTCCATGCTAAGTCTTTAAATCATTTTAAAGGTATTTAAAAGAAAAAAAAGGTATGTTGAACACATATAATTTTTTAAGAAACATTTCAAAACACTTGAATTGTTTTAAAATAGACACTTAGGTATTTTCACAAAGACGTAAATCCCAAGAGAGGTACTTTACAAAGGATACATGAATCAAAAATAACCAAAATTTTATAAAATATAAAGATATAAAAGGTTTATCATTTATCTCATGAATAAATAGTATGAATCATACAATTTACTCCCATAATACTACTAAGGAATGAATAAGTGATAGATAAAAACATAAGTGTCACTTGACAATGATACTTTTGAACATAAAGTCGTATCTTTTCAAAGTGGGCAACCATCTTCCACTTGATGCTTAAATCATGTACTACATAAGCTTGATCCTTTCAATAAGATACATTAGAAAAAAAAATGTTCCCCCTCTTGAGGGTATACATTAATTCAAAGTTAAAGGACTATAGGTACTCATACCTTCTTCGCTATCAATGGTTCATTTCACTTTGTGATTAAATATATTTCAAACACTTTTTTTAGTGTATTCTCATAACACCTCATGGAAAGGACCACTATTTCCAAATCCAGGAAAGGATTTGGGATGTTTCTCTTATGTTTTCTTAACTATATAGACCCATAAGAAACCACATGAACATCATGGACTAGAACTGTTCAAATTCTGACTCCTAATACATCACAATATAAGCCATACTCATTACCCAACTCATTTATGGTTAAGATTGGTGTTTTAATCAATCTCTCATTAAGATCTTAGAAGGATATCTCATGAACATCTAAGCAAAGGAACCATACCACATTCTTGGTTAAGAACTTCTTAGCCCTTCAAATCAGGAAGAATTCCGATTGACCCTCTGGTAATAAAAGTGAACCCCTAACAAAATAACCATAATAAAATTCTCATTTCATGTTCCAAAGATTCTTGTGCAATGCTTTTTCTTCTCAATGAGTTTTCCAAAAACACCTCTATCACATGTTTATTGTGCATGTTGTCCCACCTTCTTATAGTAAGTATCAGTTGTTCATCCAGTTTCACCGACTTCCAAATTTTCATGGAAGCCTCCCCATTGAACATGTAGAATTTCTAACACTTTTATTATGTCCAGCTAAAACCTTTCACTTTTGATGAATAGTTAATGTCACTCTTACTTTTCAATTAATGAATCTTAAATTCCAAAAACATTTTCTCAATAAAATGATGAAAATACCTTAACATATCACCGTTAAAAACCCATATTTAAAAACCACAACTTCTATTCATAACTTCTCGACTACTTACCATTACACCATCCAATTCTAAAAATTATATCTTTCAAAATTACCACATCTATAGGATATTCCACTATCTACTTATTATATAAAAAATAAGGCTATGTTCTATATCCTCTCCTTTTGGTTGAATTAATCAAAAAATGAGTAAGGATTCACATTCCAAAATGTTTTTCATGCTTGAAGACTAATTCATGGAGACTACAGTATCATACAACTCTTTAACACAAGAAAAGAACTATGGTACTAAACTAATAGATGGTATGATTTTCTATAGTCTATTTTATAAAATCTTCAAAAAGACTTTATAAATGACATTACAAAGACTAGTAGTTCTAAAATCCTTAAATAAACTCATATCGGTAAACTCTAGAATCAAAGTGATGAGAGTATCATTATAAGTCTCAAGATAATTCTTACCTATCCAAAACTCATTCATGAAGTTAACAACATCAAGTCCCAAAATAGTCTAGAACCTTTAAAGAGAATTTCATAAAGAAAAACTAGGTTTGGTACCTTTGATGGATGCATCAATCTAAATTCCATGAAACACAATCATTCCCACAACTGGAACACTATACAAACCAAATAAACACAATATCATATTTTACAAAGCATCCCTTATTCTATTCCACTTGTTAATTTAGGGGTTATCACAGAAGTTTTATCATCCTTGAGCATTCATTCATTAGCCAAGTATACATAAATTATCAATTTCCAATTTCAAATGTTCAACAGGAACCAACCAACATGAAATTCCTTTGATGTGCAAACAAGGACCACCAACGACCATGATTTTCAGTGAGGCATTTAGCACGTACAATTCACAACATCACCATCAATATAAAACTATAATAAAATGCGAACAAACCTCATTTCTGCTTTCTATTTAATTATCTAGTTCTTATCTTTGATTAGTATGGCACAACTATAAATTGTAAGAAAAAAAGAGTAGATCTCTCCCAAACGATACACAAACAAAGAGAAATTAAGGAGAATCCCTACCTCAAATAACTTTTTCAACTCATTCGTGTACTGAAGGGAAAAGTAGAATGCCCGCACGCGATAACTACACTGCTAGAAATGTGGATCAATCTATTCTGCACTAGAAGATTATCAAAACACTACCAAAACATGAAAATCAAGAGAAATTATAATGCTGTAGCGAATTCTAGGGAAAGAACAAGAGGAAACTTGTGAGAAAGAGGAGAAAACTCACCGTGGAGGTGTGGTTCAACACGCGGCAGAGGTGCATTCGCGACGGAGGAGAGGCGCACAGCGGAGGAGACGTCCGACGAAGGAGAGGCGTGCGGTGGAGGAGAGGTACGCGGGGAAGGAGAGGTGTGCAACAAAGGTGGGTTCGCATTGGAGGGATTTGTGGCGGCGGAGGAGTTGGCGGGAGAGGAGGAGGAGGAGGAGGAGGAGGCGGGGGGGATCAACTTCCATGAGAGCTTGAGGGGTGCGAGGAATGAGGAGAAAGTTATGGTTTCTTTATAAAACCCGGTGAATCTTTTATCAGTGCTAGATAAAAAGTGTTGATAAAGGTATGTTTTATCAGCGCTAAAATAGAAAGTGTTGATAAAACATGTCTTTATCAGTGCTTTTTTAGCGCTGATAAAGATATAACGTTAATAATTTATTTATATTATTATATATATTTATAAAATTATATATATGATAAATATTTATTTATTTATTTATAATTATAACTATAAATAAATAAATATTTATTTATTTATATTTATAAAATTATAATTTAAATAAATATAAAATTATAATAAATATACTTATTATATTTATAATCTTAGAAATATATATAATAAATATATTAATTATATATATTTATAGGATTATAGATATATATAACTATATTTCTTCTAATTTTATAATTATTTATATGAATATATATATATTTATAATTATAATTATAAATTAATTTATATTTATTTATTTAAATAATTACAAAATTATAAAAAATTTATATTTATAATATTTATAATTTTATTAATATATTTATTATAATTTTATAATTATTTTAATATATCTGTATTTATTTTAACTATAAATATAAATATTTGTATTTATTTATCAATATTTCTATATATTTATAAATATATTTATAAATATATTTATTTAATTATATATAACATTATATATGAAAATAATAAATATATTTTTTATAAATTAATAATTATTTAAATAAATATATATTTATTTATATTTATAACTAATAAATAAATATATATTTATTTGTAATTAAAATTTATAATAAATAAATATTTACTTATAGTTGTGATTATATATATCTATATATAATTATAAAATTATAAAAAATATATTTATAATTTTATAAATATATATAATTAATATATTAATTATAATTTTTTAATTATTTAAATACATATTCATTTATTTAGAATTATATTTATAACTATTTGTATTTATTTATAAATATTTGTATATAAATATATATAATTAATATATTTATTATAATTTTTTAATTATTTAAATATATCTATATTTATTAAAGAATTATAATTATAAATATTTGTAATTATTTATAAATATTTATATTTATTTATAAATATATTTATTTAATTATATATTTACAACTTTATAAGTAGTATAATAAATATATTTATTATAATTTTATAATTATTTACATATATATATATATTTTTATTTATTTATAGTTATAATTATAACTATTAATAAATATATTTATAAGTATTTGTATATAATTATAAATATATTTATATATATATATATAATTATAATATATGTATTTATTATAATTTTATAATTATTTAAATATATATATATTATTATAATTATACTTACAAATAAATATATTTAAAAAGTATCTATATATAATTAAAATTTAATAATTATAAATATAAAAAATATATTTATTATTTAAATAGTCAAAATGGTTCAGTCTTGGGTTTGAAACCCATGACTCCAAAATTTATTAGAAAAAGTAAAAAAACATAAGTGAGGAGAGGTACAAGTCAGACACGACATAGAGCAACCACATCCAAAAGAATGAAGCTAAAAGAAAGTCAGATAAGCTAGCTCATTCTAGATCCCACATTCTTTGGGTGTCTTCCTCGACCTTTTGGGAGTCAACCTCGCTGCCAAGTCTTGGCCCTTTGAGGGGTCTCGTACTCATCATCAAATAATGACTCAGATGATCCCATTGGAGTGGAAGTTTTCCTAAACTTCCAAGACAAATCTCTCCAATCCAATTCTAGGTTGGCATGTAGACCATCTTTGAGATTAATAGATAACAACTTTTTCACTACTACATAATCATTAAATCCAAATACACTCGGTTCCATCATAGAAAAACTAGCATCAAGTTGCAAAAAATACCATTTTGCTACCTCCTCAGTGATCCCCGCAACGGGTCATTCACCTCCCACCTTCTTCGGAGCAATAATGCCAAAATTACATGCACGTGCCATGACACATTCCTCTCGAGAAGCCTGACCAAAATAATCATATGCATTCTTCATAAGATTAGTAAAATGAGACGGATAAGACCACTTGATGCCCTCAAGACTGACATTGCTCCTATTAGAATCATCCCGCATTTGTGGCAAAGAGTCTGCAATCGGCACATTCTAAACACGAGGTTTAGATTTTTATGGATAACCATTTGAAAACCTTCTTTATCCACCACTATATTATGGATCTTGGACGAGGGACCTGGAATCGCGGGGGCATCCGCAGAGCCTCCATGCACATCATTCTTACTATGGGAATTGTCCTTCGGGGAAGAATGATCACCCCTTGAAACTGGTGTATATCCCCTACCTTGGTCACCACTAGCTTCCAACATAGATACCTGAACTTTTTTCAACTATTTAGACAACCTAGAATATTCAATGGTCATTTTATTCTTACCTCTTCGATCTCTAGCGGCGATGTGTTGCTCCTCCATAATCATTTGATCAAAAAAAAAATTGAATAGCAGCTTCATCAGGGGATTCATCAATCAATCCAGTGTCTGCAACAGAGATGTTATGCTCCAAAGTCTTGATAGGTGACTCAATAAATGCAACAACCATATCTTTATATGGGGGTATACTCTCACATGTGGATGTGTCAAGATTCCCATCATCAACGAGGAGGATAGCTTCCTCATCAGAGTTTGCAGATGCCTCCTTAGCAATATCAGCCCATGTCCTACCCTATAACTGCTTATTTGGGTCCAAAGCAGTGGTTCCTATATCATTAGAAATCATCACATCATTACCCTTCGTGTCATCAGAAGACCTCCCTGAAAATCCCTTAGGGGGAGGGTTTTCATTTGCACCCCTTCCGTCTCGTGCAGACTTCTTCCTCCTACAATCTGATAGCAAATTCCCTTTCAAGTTACATAAAAAACATTAAGCCTCATGTCTGCATCTGTCCTTAGCATGGCCAATGGTTATGCATCTACTACAGAAAAATGGTAGTTTCTCATACCAAATGATTAATTCAAAATTGTAATCAGCAGTATACAAATTCACCGTTTCAATCGGAGTAGCGTTGAGGTCAATTTTAACCAGGAAACGCACAAAGAAACCATAATTTGCTTCCTCTGTGGCACGATCCAATCTAATTGGCGTGTCAATTGCTGAGGCAATATCAAATAAGATTCGGGGAGGCCACCAGATCCAGCTTAGACCATAAATCCGAACCCAAACATGGGTTCTTGTGCTTCGAGATGAAAATGGATTGATACTAGGATGCCAGTTTTGAAGACAAATCATACCTGGCCTGAGGAAAATTGGCCCGAGTCCCCAAGCTTTGCACTTCAAGTCCTCTGAAGAAAATGGGATGTGGAAGTATCTGTGCCCAACAAGGATACACTGTAGAGACCCTAAGATTAACGTACATGGACATTACATTACTTTTGAGGAATACTTAATACATAACAAAAATAGACACACAAGGACCGTAATAGTTTAGTGTCTTTGGAAACTTGGAACGTAATCTTCTAATCGTGGTGAAAGATCTTCAACATATCCCATAAAGATCTTCCACTTTTTTTTCCTTACCTAAAACCTTTCTTTTGATCCTGGGGGAAAATAAAACATAAAAAGGGTGAGCTCAAATTCTTAGTAAGGGTAAGCATGGATAAAATAAAACATACCATATACATTTGAACTTAAAAACATGAACAAAATGTTTAAACATCAAAATCTTGAGCAGCGACATAAAAAATGGAAGTACATAAGGCATAGATCATAATGGAACATAAACCATGATAAAATAGCATGGGAATAAAACATGTAATTGTGGCATCCATTAAGCACATGTAATGATTTCCATAGTAGCCAAGGCATTGCTTCCAAGACCATCTTAGTGGACAAAGTCCCATTCTGAATCGAGTTCACTCCTCGTTTCAGTCCTGTAACACTGGACCGGATTAACTTACCGTTCCAGCCATGTCTATCTCATGAGATATAAAATCTTTACCCAATGCATTGGAGGGAGATATAGGTCCCACCCATCTCATAATGAAATCATTCTTACTTGTGCCACAAAATAAACATACATCATTCATAATAACCCAATAAATACAATGGGTTTCATAAATATCATCTCATCATCACATAATCCATATAAAATAAGTGGATATCATTTCATAATAAGAAAATTGAAACCATGTAAATCATAGAGACATGATAATTGAAACATACACATGTAAAATAATGTCATCTTAAATGAAAATGGTTTTGATAAAACACTTGAAATGAATTCTTGAGGAAAATATCCTTTTTTCTTCAAAATCAATCTCTTTTCACAAAATGTCATGAAATTTTAGAAGAAAAGGTTTTTGTTGAAAATAGTCATGAAATATTTTGAAGGAAGATTCATGAAAATAAGGCTTTATAAAACTGTAAAAAATCCTTTTTTTTTCTGTATACGTTAAAAAAAACATTCTCCTCGTACTTTTGTCGGAAGAGTCAAAAAGTACCTCGTAACGTAAACAAAAGAAAGATTCCTTACATACCATGTAGTAAAAGTAAAAAATGGGTAAAAAGGGATTTAAACATACATGAATACACTTTTATAAAACATGGACATAGATGATAGAAATAACCCCAGTAAATACTTACGAATAAGCAATCTCGGATAAAAATGAGATTTGCAAAATTATCCCTTACCTTAGGTCTGATATGCTTCGTACGTATCCGAACCTCCTGTATAATGATTTAAATAATGTCATTGACTTATTACAGAATCATATTCATTGTTATGATATCATATATGTTTCACTTATGACTTTATATTGCCCTTTCTTTTGTAAATTCCATGTTAAAGCAGCGTTTTGGGTAAAATCATTTCATTTATCGTATGTGTTTCGACTTGTCGTTCTTGATATTATTACTTATATCATGATTTAAATAATTCCAGAATGTAAAAAATGATTTATATATAATATATATTCATCATATACATATATATTATAGATCAATAAAAAGGAATGAAATACACCGTTCATGGAGACGGTAGGCCGTACGTACGCATGAACGTTGTTTTCGTTTCCCTTTTGAATTGAATGGAATTAAGTAAATGAAATACATATATATATATATATACATAAATCCAGTATCATTATTATGTCATATATTTCATTATTATTCATTATATATACTTTATAATCATTCAGGAATGGTTAACATGGAGAGTGAATCTCATCACGTCGTGGAGACGGTAGTCCGTACGTACGCACGGGTGATGAGATCGTTCTCATGATCGTGGAATTGTATTGGAGTTTATGTATACTATTTCAGAATCAATATCACTTTATAATAGTCATATATAGTCATTATTTACACAATTATACCCATCCAAGTAAGGTGGTGGTGGAAAATAGATTACACCACGGCGTGGAGACAGTATTCCGTACGTACGCACGCGCGGTGATTTCGTTTTCCGTAGGATGGATAGATGGTGAAATATGGTTTTTTCATACTTATAATGAAATATCAGTATATGATTGATACTGATGTTATTACTTCATAATTAAACAACCTAAGAAGAAGAAGTGGAAGAAGAAATAAAGTTGAAAGAATCGGTAACGAACATTACCTCTTCTTTGAAGCGCCTCTTTGAGATCTCCTTTTAGGGCACTAAAATTAGTCTTTGAGGAAGACCAGAACCTATAGGATGTTTCTAGGGAAGTGTAGAAGAGAATTTGTCAGGTTTTTGCCGAGATTGAAGTCTCAAAGTTGTGTGAGGAAGAGAGGGAGGAGGTGCCCTTTTATAAAGGAGGAGAGGGGCACCTTTGGAATAACTAAAAATATTATTTTATTATAAAGACAAATTCAGTTTTTAATAGCTCCAAATTGATTTATTTCTAAGATAAGGTGGGGATGGGTCTAAATCCTCTCATCCAATAGAATTTAGAAAAGTTTAGGTTTTTATTTTAACCTTATCATTTATATTTAACTTTAAGTTAGATAATTTTACTTTTATCGTGTCTTTTTGTGTTCTTACACTATAAGGTTAATAAACTTACTATAACAAGCCAAAAGAACCCCAAGTTGTTTATTATTAATATATATAACCTTATCTAAGTCATTTTTCTGAACCTTAGATTTTTAGGAATAAAATAACAATTAATAATATAATATTTGTTTTAAAAACTATTTTATGTCAATTTTGACACTATTTAGTAATGGATTTTTGTAAAAATAATAACAGAATGATTAGTTCTAAAAAAGTTAATTAAATCAATACTAACATGTCATATTAACCTAGAAAATTAGTGGAATTCATAAAAAGTCTCAAATTACATTTATTTGGGTATTTATAACATCAATTATGTCAATATTTCATTAATAAGATAATTACTGCATCATCTTTGTGTCATAAATAAATTAAATTATTTAATGTATAAAAATTACAAATAAAATACCATTATGTAGGAAATATTTTTATATTTCTAATGAGTATTTATAGTCGCATTTATCTTATGTATAACCCTATATTAAAAATGATATACTTATTAAACTTTGATTTTAACTATTTTAACCCTTCTTTAAATAAATTAATAATAAATATCCTAATCTAATTCAAGTGGGCCTAAATGGTCATATTTTATTCCTAAGGTTGTTTTTGGTCAAATTACACTTATCCAATAGAATTTGGACATGTTTTAGGGTAATAATAATATCATTTTTACCCTTAATTACCCTATTTACTTTTAACCGTGGTAAAAAAAAGTAAAAAGTTACTATTCACAAAAAATTATTTTCATATCATTGAACCACATTTTACTTACTGAAATCAACCGTGTCTCTCGGATTTTTGAAATTCCACTCACAGAAGTGGTAAAATTAAGTTTTATGAAAAATTCATTTTTTTAACTACCACTTAGTGGTTTCACTATTCATCAAAAAAATGAAAGTTTCCAGAAAAATACCAAAAATTAGGCCTAAGATATATTTGATATTATGAATTCAAAAATGATTTCTATTTTACCAAATTCAAAACATATCAGTTGCATTAATTAATTTAAAAATTAATTCCCGTCGTCAAAACAAATAGCGTGTTCTTAAGAGATAATAACTATCAAAAGATTGACAGTTGTTTATGTTTGGTTTAAATGTGAAATTACATCCAATAACCAAAATTGTAAAAATATATTCTAAATATACTTTAAAACCACTCAAATTAATAATTTATTACTATTAATTATTTCTATTAAAAAGGTTGTTTTTAATTAAAATTTAGTAATTTTCACTATTCATCAGAAAATGAAAGTTATCCGAAAAGTACCAAAATTTCACCCTAAGATAATTTCGATATTCCGAATCCAAAAATGAAGTCCATTTTGAAAATAAAATTTACAAAATTTCAAAAAGTGGTTATTACTATTCATAACAGGTAGTTTTAATAATATTTTAATAGCATATCATTGTTTAGTGAAACTCGGTATTGCATACTACACACGCTATCGAGGAACGTCGTGATTGCATGTAATGCAAGGCAAGTCAAGGATGCATGTTGTGAAAGCTTCTTTTGGTGTAGCGTACAACACAAGACATTAATGAAATTAAAAAGAATATTTTTCATAAAATCTTGGGGTGTTACATTCTACCCCCCTTAAAATGAATTTCGCCCTCGAAATTCGTCGAGGTTATAAATGGTTTACTACTCGAAAGTTTCTTTAATAGAAACCCACATCATAAAAAGGAATACCAAAACCAATATTTAAAAAAAAGTATGTAACGTAACGGTTACCCAAATAAAATAATCAATGGGTTTCCACATAGGTGAAAATATGGATGTGGGAGAGAAATCTAATCATCATGTTCTGATGAAGAGTGGTAGAGAACATGGCTATAGAAAATCCAGCAATCACAAAGCCATAAATTTGTGATGATCTAGGGTACCATCTGATTCATCAGATATAAGGGCACTAGGACAACATTTTTTTGGTTTTCAAGATCATTTCCCTAAAGTTGAAGATTTTGAATTAGAATAAATACTTACTTTATTTTGGTATAATCTCACTGTTGTTCGTGCTTTGAACAATTTCCACTTCATCTCTTAAAGAAATGAAGTTGAATTTGTTATTCATGAAGTGTTAATAGATCATGTGATAGAATGATTGGTCATTCCATCTGTTTCAAACAAAAGGTTAGCAAAAGTTATCAAATATACATAAGTTCATCTATGGTGAGGTTAATCGTATACGATTCCAAAAATGAACTTATACTTCATATATCATACCGCGTAATAAAATAAAACTAGTTTCTACTAACCAGGGACTTCCTGTAGGCCAGTGGTAGGCGATAAAGGCCAGTCGCACTTCGGTTGTGGGTTTGATTCCCACAGCCTTGTCCGACGCGATGGGCTGTCGCCCGTCCTGCAGGTTGTCCTTTTTCTAAAGCTATATTACTATAACATCCCATCAATAATATCAAAAAAAAGTTCTATCCTAACTTATGTCCAATATAATCAATTTCAATCTTTAGGCTTATCTAAAATACTTCGGTCCAAGCTCATAGTATAAAGAAAATGTTTACTTGAAATGTCACATAACAATCACGTGAATGCCATCATTTATCCCCCCATATATCATAAGATATATCTTGTTGGTCAAATTACAAACATGTGAATACCTTAATCATGTATTCTCTTAAAGAATGAATACCCATTAATTGAACCATAGTGAAAACATAAATGCAGTCAAAAGTTAACTCTTTCCATATACCAAAATCCAAAAATTCTATATACTCAAACCATGATATAACCTTCTCCTTATATCAGTCATGAGCTCATGAATACGGTCAAACATTTCATTTTCTCGTTTTCCTTTCATTATGTGCATATCATCTTTTTTTCCAAAAATATCTCAATCACATTCTATGGTTACCGGTACCATTGAAAACCACAATAGACCAATACATAAATATTCCAATATTCCATGATACTATATACAACATTATTTTGGAATCCCATTACATAAACACTTAATCATTCCACCACATCATTGTCATATTCAACATCGCCAATAGTGATCGCATGTGACTTCCCTTTGTACTTTTCCTTAAGTGGTTGCTCATGTCGATCATCACTAACCCTTGGATTAGGGCATTTATTAGCATAATGCCCCATTTCCTTGCACTTGAAGCATTGAAGTTTTGGTGGTGCGTTCTCTGCAGTCTTTTCTTTATTCACATCATTAGAAACCTTTTTTCCATTACTTCAACACTCAGCTGCTAAATGAACTTCTTTTCCACACTTAAAACATTTTCTAGTCCCTTTAAGACAATCTCCACCATGCTTCTTTCCACACTTTGAGCATAAGTAAACATTCATCTTCTTTTCACCATTATTCTGAGATTTCTCCTTGAACTCCATCTTTTGTTTCTTGTCAAAACTATGAGATGGATAAGTAACACCAACTTCCATTTCTACCTTGATAGCACAACGCACAATTTCTTCATAGCTACTGGAGTCTCTTATAGCTAATGCCCTTCTAAGATTTGGTTTTAAGCCACTGAAGAATCGATCAACTTTACTTTCAGGTTGGATGATAAATCCAGATGCATACCTTGCAAGCCTTGTAAAATTCGCTTCGTATATACCAATAGATTCATCATCCTTTTGTTTTAGTTCAAGAAACTCCTTCTCCATCTTTTTTCGAAAAATACGAGGGAAGTACTTATTGAAAAATAAGTTCTTGAACTCGTCCCATTCCATGGACTCAATTTCATCTCTTGGCCTCGTATTCTTGATAAGATTCCACCATTGATCAGCATCAACTTCCAAACGATACACTACTAAGATGACTTTATCATGTTCAGAACATTGAAGAACTGAAAATATCTTTTCAGTAGTACTGATCCATTGTTAAGCAACAAGTGGATCAGAAGACCCATTGAAAGAAGCTGGACGTTGCCTCATGAAGGACTCAATAGAATATTGTTCCCTTCTCTGCTCATTTGGAATTCCAGAATGATTCATAGCTTGTGTAAGTATAGCAATAAGATTTTGCACTCCATCTCTCATAACATTTGTTTGTTCAGGAGGACAATCATTGCATTGTCCATTACATTGATCAACACGATTCCTTCGGGTTCCAGCCATCGTCTAAAACCCAAAAAGAATAGTGTGAGAGGTAAAAAACACACTATGGAAAACAATATAATAAAGGGGGAGTACCTTCAATATCTAACATCTTAGGTTTAATTCTAAGACGGTTAGCGCAATTCTAGGACTATAACGTATACTTAACCTTAGGGACATCCCTAGACATACCTTAGAAATATCTCTAGGGATCTCACTAAAGTTCTCGCATCCTAGTTTCCAAAGGTTGACTAAACCTTTCCTCTGATACCAACTGTAGAGACCCTAAGCTTAACGTACATGGACATTACATTACTTTTGCGGAATACTTAATACATAACAAAAATAGACACACAAGGACCGTAATATTTTAGTGTCTTTGGAAACTTGGAACGTAATTTTCTAATCGTGGTGAAAGATCATCAACATCTCCCATAAAGATCTTCCACTTTTTGTTTCCTTACCTAAAACCTTTCTTTTGATCCTGGGGGAAAATAAAACATAAAAAGGGTGAGCTCAAATGCTCAGTAAGGGTAAGCATGGATAAAATAAAACATACCATATACATTTGAACTTAAAAATATGAACAAAATGTTTAAACATCAAAATCTTGAGCAACGACATAAAACATGGAAGTACATAAGGCATAGATCATAATGGAACATAAACCATGATAAAATAGCATGAGAATAAAACATGTAATTGTGGAATCCATTAAGCACATGTAATGATTTCCATAGTAGCCAAGGCATTGCTGACAAGACCATCTTAGTGGACAAAGTCCCATTCTGAATCGAGTTCACTCCTCGTTTCAGTCCTGTAACACTGAACCGGATTAACTTACCGTTCCATCCATGTCTATCTCATGAGATATAAAATCTTTACCCAATGCATTGGAGGGTTATATAGGTCTCACCCATCTCATAATGAAATCATTCTTACTTGTGCCACAAAATAAACATACAACATTCATAATAACCCAATAAATAAAATGGGTTTCATAAATATCATCCCATCATCACATAATCCATATAAAAGAAGTGGATATCATTTCATAATAAGAAAAGTGAAACCATGTAAATCATAGAGACATGATACTTGAAACATACACACGTAAAATAATGTCATCTTAGATGAAAATGGTTTTGATAAAACACTTGAAATGAATTCTTGAGGAAAATATCCTTTTTTCTTCAAAATCATTCTCTTTTCACAAAATGTCATGAAATTTTAGAAGAAAAGGTTTTTGTTGAAAATAGTCATGAAATATTTTGGAGGAATCTTCATGAAAATAAGGCTTTATAAAACTGTAAAAAATCCTTTTTTTCCGTATACGTTAAAAAACATTCTCCTCGTACTTTTGTCGGAAAAGTCAAAAAGTACCTCGTAACGTAAACAAAAGAAAGATTCCTTACATACCATGTAGTAAAAGTAAAAAATGGGTAAAAAGGACTTTAAACATACATGAATACACTTTTATAAAACATGGACATAGATGATAGAAATAACCCCAGTAAATACTTACGAATAAACAATCTCGGATAAAAATGAGATTTGCAAAATTATCCCTTACCTTAGGTCTGATATGCTTCGTACGTATCCAAACCTCCTGTATAATGATTTAAATAATTTCATTGACTTATTACAGAATCATATTCATTGTTATGATATCATATATGTTTCACTTATGACTTTATATTACCCGTTCTTTTGTAAATTCCATGTTAAAGCAGCGTTTTGGGTAAAATCATTTCATTTATCGTATGTGTTTCGACTTGTCGTTCTTGATATTATTACTTATATCATGATTTAAATAATTCCAGAATGTAAAAAATGATTTATATATAATATATATTCATCATATACATATATATTATAGATTGATAAAAAAGAATGAAATACACCGTTCATGGAGACGGTAGGTCGTACGTACGCATGAACGTTGTTTTCGTTTCCCTTTTGAATTGAATGGAATTAAGTAAATGACATACATATACATATATATATATATACATAAATCCAGTATCATTATTATGTCATATATTTCATTATTATTCATTATATATACTTTATAATCATTCAGGAATGGTTAACATTGAGAGTGAATCTCATCATGTCGTGGAGACGGTAGTCCGTACGTACGCACGAGCGATGATATCGTTCTCATGATCGTGGAATTGTATTGGAGTGTATGTATACTATTTCAGAATCAATATCACTTTATAATAGTTATATATAGTCATTATTTACACCATTATACCCATCCAAGTAAGGTGGTGGTGGAAAATAGATTACACCACGGTGTGGAGACGGTATTCCGTACGTACGCACGTGCGGTGATTTCGTTTTCCGTAGGATGGATAGATGGTGAAATAGGGTTGTTTCATACTTATAATGACATATGATTATATGATTGATACTGATGTTATTACTTCATAATTAAACAACCTAAGAAGAAGAAGTGGAAGAAGAAATAAAGTTGAAAGAATCGGTAACGAACATTACCTCTTCTTTGAAGCGCCTCTTTGAGATCTCCTTTTAGGGCACTAAAATTAGTCTTTGAGGAAGACCGAAACCTCTAGGATGTTTCTAGGGAAGTGGAGAAGATAATTTTTCAGGGTTTGCCCAAGATTGAAGGCTCAAAGTTGTGTGAGGAAGAGAGGGAGGAGGTTCCCTTTTATAAAGGAGGAGAGAGGCACCTTTGGAATAACTAAAAATATTATTTTATTATAAAGCCAAATTCGGTTTTAAATAGCTCCAAATTGATTTATTTCTAAGATAAAGTGGGTATGGGTCGAAATCCTCTCATCCAATAGAATTTAGACAAGTTTAGGTTCCTATTTTAACCTTATCATTTATATTTAACTTTAAGTTAGATAATTTTACTTTTATCGTGTCTTTTTGTGTTCTTACACTATAAGGTTAATAAACTTACTATAACAAGCCAAAAGAACCCCAAGTTGTTTATTATTAATATATATAACCTTATCTAAGTCATTTGGCCGAACCTTAGATTTTTAGGAATAAAATAACAATTAATAATATAATATTTGTTTTAAAAACTATTTTATGTCAATTTTGACACTATTTAGTAACGGATTTTTGTAAAAATCATAACAGAATGATTAGTTATAAAAAAAGTTAATTAAATAAATACTAACATGTCGTATTAACCTAGAAAATTAGTGGAATTCATAAAAAGTCTCAAATTACATTTATTTGGGTATTTATAACATCAATTATGTCAATATTTCATTAATAAGATAATTACTGCATCATCTTTGTGTCATAAATAAATTAAATTATTTAATGTATAAAAATTACAAATAAAATACCATTATGTAGGAAATCTTTTTAGATTTCTAATGAGTATTTATAGTCGAATTTATCTTATGTATAACCCTATATTAAAAATGATATACTTATTAAACTTTGATTTTAACTATTTTAACCCTTCTTTAAATAAATTAATAATAAATATCCTAATCTAATCCCAGTGGGCCTAAATGGTCATATTTTATTCCTAAGGTTGTTTTTGGTCGAATTAAACTTATCCAATAGAATTAGGACATGTGTTAGGGTAATAATAATATCATGTTTACCCTTAATTACCCTATTTACTTTTAACCGTGGTAAAAAAAAGTAAAAAGTTACTATTCACCAAAAATTATTTAATCTCATTGAACCACGTTTTACTTACTGACATCAACCATGTCTCTAAGATTTTTGAAATTCCACTCACAGAAGCGGTAAAATTAAGTTTTATGAAAAATTCATTTTTTTAACTACCACTTAGTGGTTTCACTATTCATCAAAAAAATGAAAGTTTCCAGAAAAATACCAAAAATTAGGCCTAAGCTATATTTGATATTATGAATTCAAAAATGATATCTATTTTACCAAATTCAAAACATATCAGTTGCATTAATTAATTTAAAAATTAATTCCCGTCGTCAAAACAAATAGCGTGTTCTTAAGAGATAATAACTATCAAAAGATTGACAGTTGTTTATGTCTGGTTTAAATGTGAAATTACATCCAATAACCAACATTGTAAAAATATATTCTAAATATACTTTAAAACCACTCAAATTAATAATTTATCACTATTAATTATTTCTATTAAAAAGGTTGTTTTTAATTAAAATTTAGTAATTTTCACTATTAATCAGAAAATGAAGGTTATCCGAAAAGTACCAAAATTTCACCCTAAGCTAATTTCGATATTACGAATCCAAAAATGAAGTCCATTTTGAAAATAAAATTTACAAAATTTCAAAAAGTGGTTATTACTATTCATAACGGCTAGTTTTAATAATATTTTAATAGCATATCGTTGTTTAGTGAAACTCGGTATTGCGTACTACACACGCTATCGAGGAACGTCGCGATTGCGTGTAATTCAAGGCAAGTCAAGGATGCGTGTTGTGCAAGCTTCTTTTGGTGTAGCATACAACACAAGACATTAATGAAATTAAAAAGAATATTTTTCATAAAATCTCGGGGTGTTACATACACTTCCAATCGTGGATTCCCCATGCACCAGATAACCTTCGAATCACATCCTCGGTTTTCCATGCTTTGTGGCTCGACGGGAGAACTATTCTAGCGATGATCGAAGCCTCACACATCTTGAACCGATTGAGTATCCGATCCTGGTTGGCAAAGATGAAAGCAGAGTTCTCACGCCTGACGATCCTGCCCGACGCATCATCATCTCCAGATATGAACTCCTGAGACACATATATATTTAATAATTATAATATAAATATATATGTTTAAAAAGTATTTATATATATTAATTATAAATTAAATAAATTAAATAAATAAATTAAATAAAATAAATATATTAAATATAACAAATATAATGAATATAATGAATATAATGAATCTAATAAATCTAATAAATCTAATAAATATATTTATTATTTAATGAAATTTATTATCATCTTATAATTATTTATATATATATATATATATATATATATATATTTAATTACAATCTTAGAAATAGTTTTTTAAAAACATTATATATATTTTTTGAAATATTAAAAAATATATATTAATTATGAACATGCACTTTTTATTTAATGTATACAAATAAACATTATTTTTTAACATAAATATAATAAATTTATATAATTATTATTGAAAACTTTTTTCAGCGCTTTTAGCTAGCGCTGATAAAAGCCTCACCTTTATCAGCGCTTTCTGCTTAGCGCTGATAAAACGAGGTGTTTCCTTTGCCCCGTTTTGTGGTAGTGCTTTAAGAGTGCTTAAATTGTCAGCATTTGTTTTCAGTGCTAACAAATCTCATTTCTAGCATTTTTTTAAACACAATTTGTAGTAGTGGGGGTGGTTCATTAGCGAAGTTTTTAAGTAATTTTTAAAAAATATTTTCAAATTTTATCAGTGTTTTTTTAACCCTGCTAAAAGAAATTAGCTTTATCATCACTTAGCATGTCATCACTTTTATAGCGTTGACAATGTCTATTTTAAGCACCGATAAAATGTGCTTTCAGTGGTAGTGATTTGTGGATGTGTAATTATTATTTTGAATGTGAGTTGTTAATTTCTTTGATATGACAAGAGGTTATGATGAATTGGTTATGTTGGTGTTTATATGAACAGTTGTTGAATTTAGAAGTTTACTTAGGTAGTTTTTGGTTGTTTTGGTTTGTCATAATTTATTGTTTATGTTTTGAGGATTGATGTTTGGTCAATTCCATTTGTTGTTTTTTGTTAATTGGTGGTTTCTGTTTTTTGTTTTGTTTTTATGTGAGTTTTTATTTAAGATACAAAGGAATAAAGTTATTTACTTATTAAAAAAAAACTAGTGGATAATTAATGTATAATTATAATTACCATGATGTGATTTTTGAATTATAATTATTTTGTATTATTTTAATGACAGAAAATAATGAAATTTACAGTAGTTGTAAACAGAAAAATAATAAATTAAGTGATTTTTGAATTATAATTATTGATTTGAAGCATTCAACCAAGCCCCGTCTTTACGCCTCCACAGTTATTTCCGAAAGAGTGCAAAATAGGTATCCAACTGGACTCGTAAATAAAGTCCCACTGTAACAGCGACAGGTCGGTCTTTCCCTTGTGTCACCGCTGCACCAACTTAGCAAGGGGTCGTATAAATTGTTCAGAGAGATTCAAAGTTATTTTTTCTGCGTTTTTTTTATTTTAAATTTGAAGTTATAAATTTTGTAGTGTGAATGCGGCGAATAAACCCAAACTTCTAACACGTCATGCATCCTGGAAATGGTCAAGAGAGAGAAACGGGAGGGAGGGCATTTGAGAAACGACGACTAGTTCGCCGCCTGTGTACTCTTCAATGAATTTTCATATAAGCATTATCACTATCATACAAACACTGAAATCCAAGATATAATGTTTGACTTTTGATGTATATATATATATATGATAAATCAACAACAAGCACCAATATAGATTTATATTATAAATATTCAAAACAAATGATAAAGAGACGTCATTTATCAACATTAAGAGGGTTTTCTTGTGCTTTTTAAGTATATTCTGAATTTATTTTCCGGGATAACATTCATATTTATACATTAGTGTTAAAATTTACGGGTTTCCATATAGCATTGTTATTTATAAATAATTATATAAATGCATTTGCACATATTGATATATACAGATTTAATTAAAAAAATATATATTTAAACATATGAATATGTATTTAAGTATATGTATTCTAATATTTGTAAATAAATATTAATATATATATATATATATATATATTAAAATAAGTTCATATTATAAAAATACACATAAATTTATCAATTTATATAAAAAATCCATGTGGTTGACGTCATTCATGTTTTGAGGCCAGTCAAATATACATTTATAACCCCTAGATATATCATAATGACTAACCACGAGATCACTCTCAAAGAAGCAATGTCGTGTGCCCTATTGATATTTCCGAAAATCTTTTTGTGTTTTTCTATATTTACAAAGCAATAAATGAAAATAGAAAAAACAGTGATTAAAAACACAGTGAGAGTGATGAAACAATGAATGAACAAGAAACATATAAAACAAAACAACACGACAAATAAGAAAAGCAAAAAAGACAGAGAGGAAAGTCAACAAGAATAAGGCCAGATCTGGGTTGATCTTTATAGATCCTATGAAGAATACCATCAATACTCGTCCTCACTCAATGCATGACCGACGACTCAAATCACACACCCCTCTCACCTAAACAATGAACACTCAAACACAGAAGTTCTTCAGAACTCAAACATTCCTCCAGATTGCAAAATGAATCAATAGATTCATTCCGACAAGGAAATCTCACAAGACAGAATGATCCCGTTGTGATCTTCATGTCGCACAATCAAACTCAGATGCTCAGTTGAGAAAATGAGAGAAGAAGGGGAAAAGAAATGAGCCCAAAGGGTAGCGAACAGTTTCTGTGCAAGAGTGCGCTCTCACACACCCCAAATCACATTCACAGTCCGTTGTGACAAATAAGAAGTGATGATCGCAATGAAGCTTGGATATCCAGGTAGCATTGAATTTATCTTCCTGGATCAAGCTCTGCAAAATAGTTCTTCATTTATGGAGAATCCAGATCACAAAGCAAATGAGGGAAGAACGAATAGACAATCATAATATTTACAAGGATTAAAACAACACAACAATATTTACAAGAATAAAAGAAAATGAAAATAATGAAAATGAGAAGAAGAAGAGAAGTGGGGTACTCACCTCTAGGTATCTGAGACAGTTCCCGTGTCCGAGGAATGGTGAAAACAGAGGAGGATGATCTCCACTTATTCGAAAAAATAGTGACATCCTAACATGCAGTAGAAGTATCCACATGGCATGCATTCATGTGAGCGTCACTAGCATTCGATGAACTCCAAATAAAAGTAGCCGACCTCTTGAAACAACTCCGCTTCCCCTCGAATATGCGATGAAATGCCCCATGATCACTTCACCTTCAATCACCGCCCATGATCAGTGCTCACGATTACAGAGCATGCTAGATTCCGCCAGACAAAAAATGAGGTGTTAAAACAATTCTGACTTGGAAATTGAATTTCTACTATTTAAAGGCAGCGGTCCATCATGAATTCCTCGAGTCCTTGAAATGTTGAGCCCACTCGCCCAAAAATCATTTTTTGGTCTCAGATGTCACTGGTTGACGATCGAGCATTTTCTTTATACTGTTAAATAAATAAATATAGATATATAAACTTAAATTACTAAATTAATTATATTATTATTAGTATTATATATATATGCAAATGTATTATATATTTATATACTTATTATTAATAAATTATATTTATAATTATTATTATAAAAGAGAAATAAAAAACATTTAAAAAAATATATTCATATATATAATATATATATATATACCTATTATTATTATTAATAGTATTAGATATATATAAATATGAATTTTTATATTTATACACTTATTATTATTAATATAAAAATATATATATAAATAATATTTATTATTATTATTATTATATTAATTATATTATTATTATTATTATTTTATTATTATTATTTCCTTTCTTCTTGTTGTGGCGTGCATGTGTCTTCTTTAAAGGGGGGGGGGGTGTGGAGTTCGGGCGGCTCAGTTGTCTCATCTCAACGACGGCTCGACTTCAACTTCCTCAACTTGGACGAGCTCGAGGCTTCTAACGATGCACAAAAAGTTCAGAATCAATTGGGGATTCGATTTTGGGCTTCTTCAACCAGTGTGACTAGATGGGGTAGGTTTGGTTCGGTTCTAGTGTATTGTGGTCAATGGTTCAGAGATGAGGGATTCGTCCGGTGCCGATAGGTTCAGGATCTAGTGGTTTCGAGCGGCAGCGAGGCGGTGAGCTCGGTAGATCTGGCAGTGGTAGTGGTAGGAAAGGAGACAACACCGGTGGCAGGATACTCTATTATTGGCGGTAGCAAAGTACTATCGTTGATGAAACAAAATCGAAATAGGGACACACAAATTTATGTGGCTTAGTCGAATGACCTATGTCCATGAGGAAGACATCCAATTCTTATTCAAACAGGAATACAGAGATCACAGATTCTCCACTCATATTACATATGGTCACTTTCACACATCTTTCCCACACAACGATATTCAAATTTATAACAGTGGATGCAGAGGAGAAAACTATCAAAGATGCTGCAGATCTTCTCCGAATAGTCACCCATTGTCGTGAGTCTTCTTTGGCGGTCACCAACCAAAGCAGGGTCTTCTTTGGCGACACTAACTCCTAGAATTTTCTTCCGTCATCCACCCACTAATTTGGATAGTGGTATTTTCCCATCAAAATTCAACAATCTCCACCTTAATGAAAAAAATATCACCATGTTGCCGCTCAGACAAATCATTATGTAATTGAAACAAATTTTTCTGTTTCCGCTGAAATAAATCTTTCTGCTGTTTCTACCTTCCCGATTCCCGTAGGCATCTCAAGTATGAGACATATTGATCAAGTCTAAAGAATGTTGGAACTTGATCCCTATAGCAACCTTCTTGTCATTCTAAGGAGGAACAAGATCCCATATCATATTCTGATGCAGTGATTTCATACCTTCTTTCATAACAAACTCTCACTGGTTTAATTCTTTGCTATCCAAAATATCTCGATAGCAATCTGGAACACCATCTTCATAAAGAGCATAACTAACTGGTTTTCCATACCTAGAAGGTCTTCATATAGCCTTTTGTGTTCTACTAGTGGTGATACTCTTATTTGATATCACTGCTCCACCTACAACAGTATCAACATTCAAATAATACAAAGTACCTTTTTGAATACCTTTTATCGCAAGAAGTACACCACAAATAACTTTTATGAATACATCTTCAATGGTTATCCAGTAACCAAGCTTATCCAGAACTCCAAGAGATATGAGGTTCTTCTCCAATTCCAGAACATATCTTACATCTGTAAGGCATTGAGTTGCACCATCATACATATTCAACCATATTGTTCCAATACCTTTCGTATGGAAAGGGTGATTATTGCCCATAAACACCACACCTTCACCTGACTCGTTGAGGTTTGAAAACCAATCTCGATTCCTGCACATATGGAATGAACAACTTGAATCAAGAATCCAACCTTCTGAATGTTTGACCATCGAGGAAATGAGAACAATATCTTCAACATCCTCAATTCTCTCTACAACATTTGCCTTCGGTTTCTTAATTTGGGATAATCCTTCTTCCAATGCCCTTTTTCATGACAGTAGGAACATTCATCTTTCACTGGATGTCTAAATCTGGACTCGCCTTTTAACGTTGATCGTGATTCATCTCTTCTGAATCTTTTGAATTTCTTATCAAATGCCCTTCCTCTAATCGTCATCAATGCCTCAAATGCAGAATCCTATTGTTCATACTTGTCCTTCCACCTGTACTCATTGTTAAATAAGGCATTTTAAACATCAAAAAATTTTACCTCATCCTTACTATACAACAATGTTGTAGTAAGGTTATAAAAAATCTCTAGTAGAGAGTTCAACAACAACAGAGCCTTATCTTTATCTCCAATTGTTACTTCCAAACTTTTCAAATCTACCAGGATTTTATTAAATGAATCAAGGTGCTCAATCATAGACATACCTTGCTTGTACTGAAATCTGAACAATTTCTTTTTCAGGTACATCTGATTTTCAATGCTTTTGGATATATACTTGTTCTCCAAAATACTTCACAAACTTTTTGCAGTGGTCTCTCGCATCACATTGTATTTTAGATCTTTAGCCAAACAAAGCCGAATCATACCGCAAGATTGACAGTTGAGTCTCTTCCAATCACCGTCGTAGATGTTGATGGAATTTTCTTCCAAGGTGATATCTAACTCTCGTTGAGTTAGAATATCCAAAACATTACATTTCCACATACTGAAATTGTTCATCCCATCAATTTTCACCACCTCAAATTTGGTACTAGACACTATACTTCTATATCCAGATATATTTGTAGTACCGACATGTGTACCTGGAACAGACTCCTGGGGTGGTACCGAACTACTTTCAGTTTTGGGATTCAGGGACAGCGGAGAGAAGCCCATACAAGGACAGGGGAGGGGAGAGAGAACGCTGAGAGGTTCACACAAGTGTGGACTATCAGACAATAGATCTGTATACACCAGCTTCGGGGAGGAAGCGTAGATAGCAGCTTCCAACAAGAAGCACCAACAACAGCGGGTTTAGGTGAAGTGCAGACAATAACTTTCAGCAGGAAGCCCCAACAGCAGTGGGTTTCAGTGAAGTGTAGACAACATCTTGCAACCAGAAGAACCAACAACAACGGATTTAGGTTTGTGGACACCGACAAATCTGAATTTACAGACTCCACCTCTGAGCAGAAAACTTGGACAACAGGGGAGAAGCGTAAACAACATGTGTGATTTTTTCCCAAGTAATTGAACTCACCCTCTGATACTTCTTTTTTGGGGTGGAAGTGCTCACCCTCTCAAGAATCACACACAAACAGAGAAACAAAATATAAATAGAAACACACAAATTTACGTGAATCGGTCGGATGACCTACATCCACGGGGATGGAAACAAATTCTCATTCAAACGGGGATACATAGATCACAGATTCCCCACTCATATTACATATGGGCACTTGCACACATCTTTCCCACACAACAACACTCAAATTTATAATAACGGATGCATAGGGGAAAATAATCAAAGTGAATGCAGGTCTTCTCTGAACAGTCACCCATTACAGTGAGTCTTCTTTGGCAGTCACCAACCAAAGCAAGGTCTTCTTTGGCGACACCGACTCCTACAATTTTCTTTCGTCGGTCACCCACTAATTTGGATGGTGGTATTTTTACAATCAAAACTCAATAGGATGGGGTAGGGGGAGAATGGGATACTATTGCGTGCAACCAACGGTGGCAGGGGCAACAGTGACATTGGTTAGCGGTAGCAGATGATTAACAGTGGCATAAGTAGACCAACATCACCCTGAAAAACAAATAAACTTACAAAATGAATAAATTAACAAAATAAAAGTAAACAAAGCAATTTAAAATAAAAAAATCCATAAAGTTAAATTATTTATTTACATATTAAGAAAATGACTTAATTTTATTTATGAATTAATTGAAAATAATAAAAGCATAAGAAAACATAAATTAATTACAAAAATAATGAGAAATGAAAAAATATTTAAAATAAAGAGTTTAATAACACATATTAAGATTTATTAAATTGAAAAATAATTACATAAATAATTACTCAAATAAAAGAATGAAATTAAATAAAAGAAGTAATTATTTTGAAAACATAAAAACAAAAATAAAATAATGAATGAATTAACAGAATGAAAATAAAAAATAATTTAAACAAAAAACAAGAAATAAAAAATTTAAGTTAAAATATAATTAATTAATTAATTTTAAATTATTCAAAATCACTAAAATAAACAATAAAATACACACTTTCACAAAAAATCAAAGTTTTAACAATTTAATACAAAAAAAGACAATAAATTGATAATTATTAAACTAAATAAATTATTTTAATAATAAAAAGATAATTAATTATAATAAATGATGTGCCAAAGTGTGCTAAAAAAACAGGCACATCATTGGTGTAGTAGAATGGTTGATTGTTGGGAATGTACAAGACGTGGGTTCAAATCTCACCAAATTTAAATTAATTTTGAATTTCACATATGTGGTATTCAGTGTGTCGTGTTTCTTTCTTAGGGTTAAATGCATGTATGATTTATTGGGTGGTGTGTGTGTGATTCCTTAAGATGTGGTAGTGGGGCAATAATCTTTTTACCAAAAAATAATTAAATAATATTTTGAATTGTTTTGTCATTACCACTTTCTCGTGCTGATGAAAGGTGGTTTTTTAGCGCTAGAACTAACATTGATAAAAGACTAACCACTATTACCGACATCAAAATTCTTAGCACTTTTTTAATTAGCATTAATAAAATCAATTCTATGTGCTTATAAAATAGAAATTTTTAGTAGTGGACCTTCAAAATCGATTGTTAATGCATTTAAACGGTCGATCAATGACTGTTTTAGCGGTCATTTTTCCCCATCACCAAAGGTTCACAAAATTAGAAAAAATTGGACCCTTTAACAATTGATTTTCAGTCTATAAATCCATTTTTTAAATTAAAATACATATATTTAACTTGTACTTACAATTTTAAAAAACAACAACCAAAATTACAGTATTTTATCATATTTATAAATTATAGAAAATTCACATTATAATTTCTAAAATCAAATAACCACTAACCTCAGTCATACTGCTCTTCAAAATCAAACCGCTATCTCTGTTACAACCCATAAATTTTGAGGTACAATTTAGAAATCGTTTTTGGCCTTATTTTAATTAGTTATGTCTCATTCATGGTGTTCTCAGAAGGGGTTGGGGCACAATGATATTTTGAAGAGAGGAATTTGGGTCCCTACTACTGATTTATAGCCATAAAGGACATCAAATTTTTGATGCAAGGTACCAAGAACTTGGTGGCTTGTCCAAGGGTCCTAGAGCCCCACCAACCAACTAATAGGGGTGGACTAGGTGGTTGATGGAGCATGGGGAACATGATACAAACAAAGCTGGTACCTAGTGTCTTTCCTTAGTGTTTTTAAGGTCCCATTCGTAATTTAGAACCTGAAAACCATTTAAAACACATTATTAGTTCTACTATTTCTTGCATTGAAAAAACCCATCTTTTACCTATGATAAATGTAATGCTGATTAAAGGTCTCTTTTTTCAGCACTGATAAAAGCTTGGTCTCTTTTATCAACATCACCTTTATTACCATTTTTTATCATTGATAAAAGTGTGTTTTGTAGTTTTGGACCATAAAAATAGATTAATAAATCCTTTTAGGGATTTAGAAATGACTATTTTTAGCTATTATTATATCCCCATCAATAAATGTTCCTCAAAAAGAAAAAAAATGCACCCTTTAGCGACTGCATTTCATAGTCTATAAAGTCATTTTTTTAAAATAAAAATAAAAAATTACACTTTCACATACTATTTTAAAAAATAGAAACCAAAATTATATAATTTCATCATATTTATAAATTATAAAAAATTAACTTGATAATTTGTAAAATTAAATAACAACTAACCTCAATCATAATGTTATTCAAACTCCAACTGTCATATAACCCCCAAATTTTAAGGTACAATTCATAACTCATTTCTACCCTTATTTTAGTTAGTTATGGGTGTTTTGTGGTGTGATCATAATGTGTCATGGTATGATGAAATTTTAGAGAGAGGTAGTCAAACCTTTACTACTTATTTATACCAACAAAGGTCACCCGGTACCCGGTGCAGGGCGCCTGGCACCTGATGCCCCGTCTAGGGGCCCTAAATCCCCTAGAGCCCCACCATCCAGTCAATGGGAGTGGATTTATTGGTTGATACTACATAGAGTACTTGATACAAGGTTACCAAGTACCTAGTAGTTTACCTAGGTGTTCTTTTAGAACCTATTTTTAAATTTTACCCTGAAAACCTTTTAAGCACATCCTCCTTCCTCCCTAGACCCCAACATGATCAAACCACTATTTTTCACTCCCTTTTGGCTTCCTTAAGCTCTCCAAAGACCATTTATTCCTCGTTTAAAGAGTCATCAATTGCATGGATCATATACAGGTAAGTCTTACCCTATCTATGAATTCTTTATGGAATGCATCTACTATTTATTCCTCTCTAGTCTAAAATCCCTATTATTAAGGTTTTAGGTTAGGTTCTTAAGTTTCAAGCAATCAAGATTTAATCGGGTGGCGTCACTTGGATATTTAGTTCTCTATGGATTGAGGTAGAAATTTCTTACCATGTTATGAAGTTTGTATGGGATGAAATGGGTTTTCATTCATGTGGGTGTGTGCATCTCTTCTTGGTATTCTTTTTCTTAATGTATTAAAGTGACCAGGTGAGTTTTAAATTATGAAATTGACTCAAAAGAGGGAAGTCATGAGTGTTTTAGTTCTACTGTACCAAGTGGTAGTTCTGTCGGTGGATTAACATAGGGTTTTCCACCATAGTTAGCTAGGTATATAGTGAATTTACTTAGATCACTTTTTTTTATTAGATAGTATGTGAATTATATTGGGTGCATGTGCCACCACCACTTTCAAGTGAGAAGGAGTTGAGGTAGGGAAATTTCTTGTATGAGGTGTAGTGATGGTTGAATTAAAGGAGTTTCCAATAGGCTTTCTCCTTGAGGTTTCATGGTTGAGATGAAACCCCAATGCATGTGGTTGGCTATGGTGGTTTTTGTGTTGGTTTTGGTGACTCTTTTATTGGTTATATAATGAGACAAGATATAGATTATCCAAGGCACCTTACCTTCGAGGAGTGTGTTATTTTAACTCATGTAGGAGGTTGGTTATGTTATTCCCCCATCAGTTCCACTTCCTCCATGCATGATATCCGAGTTAAACATGAGACTTTCCAATGAATAAGGCATTAGTTCATATTTTGTGGGAGGTTAGTTATGTTATTTCCTCCTTATAATGATTCTTATATTTACTAGTGTACATGATGCATAGCCATGGGATCTTACCCAGTTTCAAAAATGGTTTTGATCATGCAGGAGGATGGAAATGCTATACAATCCTCAAACTAATTCCTATGATGACATTGATGAGTTCTTGGTAAGAGATAGCCCACTTCATGTGACAGTGATCACAATTGGTATGATTAGGGTTCATGGTTTCCTGGTTAGAATACTAAGGCACAACATGGGTGCTTGATTGATTTCTTATTTACTTACTATCAGTATATGAACTCACATATATATTATTGTACTTATGATAATGATGTGTTGGTGGTTTCCAATAGGGTTATATACTCACACCCTATACAACCACCCCAATGTGCATGTACACTTTGTTATCAGGGATCTAGGTAAGGGGAAGGCCCTTTTTTAGGTGCTTTAGTTGGAATAGTTGTCTTGAGATAGAGGTGATACCAAGATATACTTTGGGATCATTTTATAACATGATCTCCATACTCTTTTTTTTCTTTTTGTATATCACATGTATTAATCCACCACTTTTGGGGATCATCTTTGATTTCTAATGTTTGATAAAATATTATTTATACACTATACCTATGTAATATCATAACATATGACACCTTGGGTCATGAGTTATGATATGCATGATATGAATATCATGGTTTATGATTTTTGAAAATCATATTCAATGAATTGCATGTGATGCAATCCAGAGTTTATGATTGGTTATATCATATAGATCTTGTGATGAAATTTTCAATCTTATGAAATAACTTACAATTAGCCTTATAATATGAATAGGAATCAAGTCCATTCATTGAGACACCACCCCACATGTTTTTTTTGTTTACGATTCATGAGATGGCTCACTTATGTATCAGATACATTTATAAAAGTGTTTAATGAAGAACACTTCAACGAGTGGTAACATATAACTTCCATGATATAGAACCCAATACAATTGACATGGTCGATGATTTTCATTAAATAAAGGGATTCAAGGATGGATATATAATGGATACTATCCATATTATTGAAGTACACTTGTTACATGCAAACTTGCTGAAGCTTACTTCATCCCAAAACACCATTTTTCACTTAGTGAAGGTTCAAACACCCCTTTGGTGGTTTAAGGTCCTCACGATATGATCTAGGATCCAAGGACGATGCAATCACCTTTTATGAATGAATCCTTTGTTTTCTACTTTGGTGATCCTCATCATACGCACTTCATAAAAGAATAAATATAGAGTTGAAAATTAAATTTTTGGCTTGCAATGATGTTCTTTACTTTTGCCTTCATGTTGATTAGTTGAACATAGATCATGTTGTCTAATGAATTTTTCTATAGCCAAAGATCATAGTATGGCCCCCCTGAACTCATCGGGGGTATAAAATCATTTTTTAAGTAATCAATGTGTAAATTTTATTAGGTTTTTAAATAATTAGATCACATATAAAATTTACAGTTATATCATATTATATGATATGATGAAATATACTATTTTGATCATCCAAAAAGTACAAATAATCAATATCATAAGGTAGGATATGTAAGAAATCCATGGATTTGAACTGTGATGTACTATATGATATATGATATCATAAAATGCAACTCAATATTGAGTTTTTATAAAATAGAGTATTTTAGTGTAAATATGACATCGACTCAACTATTAAATATGATAAGACCATTATTATAGATCCATCCATATTTAGAGATTCAATTGTAGTGTACGATTGGAGTTATATCATAGAATATGATTTGTTTATGCATTGATTATCTCCATTATCAATCATATTTTATGAATAATAATAATATTATCAGTTGTAAATATGATGTACCTACATTTTTTAAAGAGTTTATATTTTTATAAATTTACTTATGTTTATAAATTTTTCATAAATTATAAGTGTTAAGAATTATGAATTAGAGTTTTTTCAAGCCTAAATAAAATATGAAAAGTTTATATTTTTTTATCATGTTCTGAAAATGAATAAAGTGTTTATTTATTATTTTATTCCTTTATAATATTAAGGATTATAAACTATTTATGAATTATGAATATTTTGTATGCTTAATTCATGATATAAATTGCTTCTAAGAGATAATGCCTATAATTACATGTTTGGTAAAATATCAGAAGATTTATTTTTCATTTACCTTGAACTCAATTTTTTATTAGAGTTATGATATGGAAAATAGTTATTGAATATAGTTTGTGTATATTAGGTTTCAGTGTTATCATGAATTGAATTCTCTCATGAGTAAAGTCTCTCTAGGGAGAGGGCCAGATTTATCCATAGGCCTAGAGGCTTATGTATTGTTTTAGAAAGGTGAGGAGTTAACTATATGTCACTTCGAGTTTACTTATGTAGAGATTATCAATCTCATATGACACTAAAAAATTACATTAAGAGATCATATACCTTAGTATGTGATGAATTCTGATATGAATGAATACATTTATCTTCTAATTTTGGGTGAGTAACACAGACTTGTTAGTTGTGTAAAGAGTTAAATTTTAATGTGGTGTGAACAAATTAATTTTTTTGGATGGAATAGGGTTTCCAAAAATAAATATTAAGAATAATTCATACACAGGGGAATAAAACGTGAGATAATAATAGTTTCATGAGAAGAAATGGGTTTAATATGAATGTGATGTATATTAAACTGGTGAGAATTTTATAATTAAAATACTTAAATACAAAGTGTGGGATTCCTTCCTAATAAAGCACATTCCAATACCTCAATCATCCAACTGGGTAATTTTATGTTGTAGTTGGGTCTTGTGTAAGGAATTATGGAAATGAAAATTCCTAAAGGTTAGGTAACCAAATTTAGATGTGATAATTGAGTAAAACTTGGTTGGAAAACCCTAAAAATTAGGATACCAGAGGAATATAGTTGAGTTTATATATATATGAAGGATTCAGGAAAATATTTTTCCACTTAACAATCTAAGAGTCTTATGTGATATGATTGGAAATTTATCCTACATAAATTGATAATATTTGAGAGGAACACTATATTGGACTCAAAACATAGTCAATAGAATGATCTTGTTGTGATCTTCATGTCGCACAACCAAACTTAGATGCTCAGTCGAGAAAATGAGAGAAGAAGGGGAAAAGAAATGAGCCAAAAGGGTAGCGAACAGTTTCTGTGCAAGAGTGCGCTCTCACACACCCCAAATCACATTCACAGTCCGTTATGACAAATAAGAAGTGATGATCACAATGAAGCTTGGATATCTAGGTAGCATTGAATTTATATACCTAGATCAAGCCCCGCGAGTTAGTTCTTCATTTATGGAGAATACAGATCACAAAGTAGATGAGGGAAGAATGAACAGAAAATCATAATATTTACAAGGATTAAAACAACACAACAATATTTACAGGAATAAAAGAAAATGAAAACAATGAAAATGAGAAGAAGAAGAGAAGTGGGGTACTCACCTCCAGGTATCTGAGACAGTTCCTGTGTCCGAGGAATGGTGAAAACAGAGGAGGATGAGCTCCACTTATTCGAAAAAATAGTGACATCCTAACATGCAGTAGAAGTATCCACATGGCGTACCTTCATGTGAGCGTCACTAGCATTCGATGAACTCCCAATAAAAGTAGCCGGGCCTCTTGAAACAACTCAGCTTCCCCTCGAATATGTGATGAAATGCCCCATGATCACTTCACCTTCAATCACCGCCCATGATCAGTGCTCATGATTACAGAGCATGCTAGATTCCACCAGAAAAAAAATGAGGCTTTAAAACAATTCTGACTTGAAAATTGAATTTATACTATTTAAAGGCAGTGGGCCATCATGAATTCCTCGGGCCCTTGAAATGTTGAGCCCGCTCGTCCAAAAATCATTTTTTGGTCTCATATGTCACTGGTTGACAATCAATCATTTTCTTTATACTATTAAATAAATAAATATAGATATATAAATTTAAATTACTAAATTTAATTATATTATTATTAGTATTATATATATATGCAAATGTATTATATATTTATATACTTATTATTAATAAATTATATTTATAATTATTATTATAAAAGAAAAATAAAAAACATTTACAAAAATATATTCATATTAATAATATATATATATATAGATATACCTATTATTATTATTAATAGTATTAGATATATATAAATATGCATTTTTATATTTATACACTTATTATTATTAATATAAATATATATATATATATAATATTTATTATTATTAGTATTATATTAATTATATTATTTTTTTTATTTTTATTTTTTCCTTTCTTCTTACTGTGGCGTGCAGGTGTCTTCTCTAAAGGGGGGAGGGCTGTGGAGTTCGGGCAGCTCAGTTGTCTCATCTCAACGACGACTCGACTTCAACTTCCTCAACTTGGACGAGCTCGGGGATTCTAACAGCGCACAAAAAGGTCAGAATCAACTGGGGATTCGATTTCGGGCTTCTTCAACCAGCGTGACTAGATGGGGTAGGTCTGGTCCGGTTCTAGTGTCTTGTGGTCGGTGGTTCAGAGATGAGGGATTTGTCATGTGCCGGAAGGTTCGAGATTTGGTGGTTTCGAGCGGTAGCGGGGCAGTGAGCTCAGTAGATCTGGCAGTGGTAGTGGTAGGAAAGGAGACAACACCGGTGGCAGGATACTCTGTTATTGCCAGTAGCAAAGTACTATCATTCATGAAACAAAATCGAAATAGGGACACACAAATTTACGTGGTTCGGTCGAATGACCTATGTTCACGAGGAAGGCATCCAATTCTTATTCAAACGGGGATACAGAGATCACAGATTCTCTACTCATATTACATATGGGAACTTGCACACATCTTTCCCACACAACGATATTCAAATTTATAACAACGGACGCAGAGTAGAAAACAATCAAAGATGCTGCAGATCTTCTCCGAATAGTCACCCATTGCCATGAGTCTTCTTTGGCGGTCACCAACCAAAGCAGGGTTTTCTTTGGCGACACCAACTCCAGAAATTTTCTTCCATCAGCCACCCACTAATTTGGATGGTGGTATTTTTCCCATCAAAATTCAACAATCTCCACCTAAATGAAAAAATATCACCATGTTGCCGCTCAGACAAATCATCATGTAATTGAAACAAATTTTCCTGTTGCCGTTGAAATAAATCTTTCTGCTGTTTCTACCTTCCCAATTCCTGTAGGAATCTCAAGTATGAGACATATTGATCAAGTATAAATAATGTTGGAACTTGATCCCTGTAGCATCCTTCTTGTCCTTATAAGGAGGAACAAGACCCCATATCATATTTTGATTTAGTGAATTCATACCTTCTTTCATAACAGACTCCCACTGGTTTAATTCTTTGCTATCCAAAACATTTCGATAGCAATATAGAACACCATCTTCATAAAGAGCATAACTAACTGGTTTTCCGTACCTGGAAGGACTTCGTATATCCCTTCATGTTCTACTAGTGGTGATACTCTTATTTGATACCACTGTTCCACCTACAACATTCTCAGCATTCAAATAATACAAAGTACCTTTTAGAATACATTTTATCGCAAAAAGTGCACCACAAATAACTTTTATGAATCCATTTTCAATGGTTATCCGGTAACCAATCTTATCTAGAACTCCAAGCGATATGAGGTTCTTCTCCAATTTCGGAACATATCTTACATCTGTAAGGTGTCGAGTTGCACCATCATACATCTTCGACCGTATTGTTCCAATACCTCTCGTATGGAAAGGGTGATTATTTCCCATAAACACCATACATTCATCTGACTCGTTGAGGTTTGAAAACCAATCTTGATTCTTGCACATATGGAATGAACAACCTGAATCAAGAATCCAACCTTCTGAATGGCTGAACATCTAGGAAATGAGAGCAATATCTTCTACATCCTCGATTCTCTCTACAACATTTGCCTTCGGTTTCCTAATTTTGGGATAATCCTTCTTCCAATTCCCTTTTTCATGACAATAGGAACATTTATCTTTCACCGGATGTTTAAAGCTGGACTTTCCTTTTGACGTTGATCGTGATTCATCTCTTCTGAATCTTCCGAATTTCTTATCAGATGGCCTTCCTCTAATCGTCATCAATGCCTCCGATGCGGAATCCTAGTGGTCATACTTGTCCTTCCACCTGTACTCATTGTTAACTAAGGCATTTGAAACATCAAAATTTTTTACCTCATCCTTACCATACAAAAATGTTGTAGTAAGGTTATAAAAAATCTCCAGTAGAGAGTTCAACAACAACAGAGCCTTATCTTTATCTCCAATTGTTATTTCTAAACTTTGAAAATCTACCAGGATTTTATTAAATGAATCAAGGTGCTCAATCATAGACATACCTTGATTGTACTAAAATCTGAACAATTTCTTTTTAAGGTATATCTGATTTTCAATGCTTTTGGATATATAATTTTTCTCCAAAATACTTCACAAAATTTTTGCAGAGGTCTCTCGAATCACATTGTATTTCGGATCTTTAGCCAAACAAAGCCGAATCATACCGCAAGATTGACGGTTGAGTCTCTTCCAATCACCATTGTAGATGTTGATAGACTTTTCTTCCAAGGTGATATCTAACTCCCATTGAGTTAGAATATACAAAACTTCACATTTCCACATGCTGAAATTGTTCATCCCATAAATTTTCTCCACCTCAAATTTGGTACTAGACACTATACTTCTATGTACAAATATATTTGTAGTACCGACATGTGTAGTTGGAACAGACTCCTGGGGTGGTACCGAACTACTTTCGGTTTCAGGATTCAGGGACAACGGAGATAATCCCATGCAAGGACAGGGGAGGGGAGAGAGAACGTTGAGAGGTTCACACGAGTGTGGACTGTCAGACAATAGATCTGTATACACCAACTTCGGGTAGGAAGTGCAGATAGCAGCTTCCAATAAGAAGCACCAACAACAATGGGTTTAGGTGAAGTGCAGACAGTAGCTTGCAATAGGAAGCCCCAATAGAAGTGGGTTTAGGTGAAGTGCAGACAACATCTTGCAATAGGAAGCACCAACAACAGTGGGTTCATGTGTGTGGATAGTGAAAAATCTGAATTTACAGACTCCACCTCTGAGCAGAAAACTTGGACAACAGTGGAGAAGCGTAAACAACATGTGTAATTTTTCCCAAGTAATTGAACTCACCCTCTGATACTTCTTTGTTGGGGTGGAAGTGCTCACCCTCTCAAGAACCACACACAAACAAAGAAACAAAATAGAAATAGGAATAGACAAATTTACATGATTCGGTTGGATGACCTATATCCACAGGGAAGGCAACAAATTCTTATTCAAACGGGGATACAAAGATCACAGATTCCACACTCATATTACATATGGGCACTTGCACACATCTTTCCCACACAATGACACTCAAATTTACAATAGTGGATGCATAGGGGAAAACAATCAAAGTGGCTACAGGTCTTCTCTGAACAGTCACCCATTGCACTGAGTCTTCTTTGGAAGTCACCAACCAAAGCAAGGTCTTCTTTGGAGACACCAAATCCTACAATTTTCTTTCTTCAGCCACCCACTAATTTGGATGGTGGTATTTTTCCCATAAAAACTCAATAGGATGGGGTAGGGGGAGAATGGGATGCTGTTACGTGCAACCAATGGTGGCAGGGGCAGCAGTGACATTGGTTAGCGGTAGCAGATGATCAACGATGGTAGAAGTAGGCCAACAACACCCTAAAAAACAAATAAACTTACAAAATGAATAAAATAACAAAATAAAAGTAAACAAAGCAATTCAAAATAAAAAAAATCCATAAACATAAATTATTTATTTACATATTAAGAAAGTGACTTAATTTTATTTATGAATTAATTGAAAATAATAAAAGTATAAGAAAACATAAATTAATTACAAAAATAATGAAAAAATGAAAAAATCAGTAAAATAAAGAGATTAATAACACATATTAAGATTTATTAAATTGACAAATAATTACATAAATAATTACTCAAATAAAATAATAAAATTAAATAAAAGAAGTAATTATTTTGAAAACATAAAAAAAATGAAATAATGAATGAATTAACAAAATGAAAATAAAAAATAATTTAAACAAAAAACAAGAAATAAAAAGTGTAAGTTAAAATATAATTAATTAATTAATTTTAAATTATTCAAAATGACTAAAATAAACAATAAAATACACACTTTCAAAAAAAAATCAAAGTTTTAACAATTTAATACAAAAAAGACAATAAATTGATAATTATTAAACAAAATAAATTATTTTAATAATAAAAACATAATTAATTATAATAAATGACGTGCCAAAGTGTGTTAAAAAAATATGCGCATCATTGGTGTAGTAGAATGGTTGATTATTGGGAATGTGCGGGACGTGGGTTCAAATCTCACCAAATTTAAATTAATTTTGAATTTCAAATATGTGGTATTCAGTGTGTCATGTTGCTTTCTTAGGGTTGCATGCATGTGTGATTTAGTGGGTGGTGTGTGTGTGTGATTCCTTGAGATGTGGTAGTGGTGCGATAATATTTTTACCATAAAATAATTTAATAATATTTTGAATTGTTTTGTCATTACCACTTTCTCGTACTGATGAAAGGTGATTTTTTAGCGCTAGAACTAACTCTGATAAAAGCCTAACCTCTATTACCTACATCAAAATTACTAGCACTTTTTTATTAGCATTAATAAAAGCTATTCTATGTGCTTATAAAAGATCAATTTTTAGTAATGGACCATCAAAATCGATTGTTAATGCCTACGGTCGATCAATGACTGTTTTAGCGGTCATTTTTTCCCCATCACTAAAGGTTCACAAAATAATCAAAAAGTGGACCCTTTAGAAATTTATTTTCAGTCTCTGAAGCCATTTTTAAATTAAAATATATATATATTACACTTTTACTTACTATTTTAAAAAACAACAACCAAAATTAAAGTATTTTATCATAATTATAAATTATAGAAAATTCACATTATAATTTCTAAAATCAAATGACCACTAACCTCAATCATAATGTTCTTAAAAATCAAACTGCTATCTTTGTTACAACCTGTAAATTTTGAGGTACAATTTAGAAATAATTTTTGGCCTTATTTTAATTATCCATTTCTCATTCATGGTGTTCTCAGAAGGGGTCGAGGCACAATGATATTTTGAAGAGAGGAATTTAGGTCCCTACTACTGATTTATAGCCACAAAGGACATCAAATTCACGATTCAAGGCACTAAGAACTTGGTGGCTTGTCCAAGGGTCCTAGAGCCCCACCAACCAACTAATTGGGGTGGACTAGGTGGCTGATGGAGCATGGGGTACATGATACAAACAAAGCTGGTACCTAGTGGCTTTCCTTAGTGTTTTTAAGGTCCCTTTCGTAATTTCGAACCTGAAAACCCTTTAAAACACATTATTAGTGCTACTATTTTTTGCATTGAAAAAACCCAACTTTTACCTATGCTAAATGTAATGCTGATTAAAGGTTGCTTTTTTCATCACTGATAAAAGCATGGTCTCTTTTATCAACATCATCTTTATTATCATTTTTTTATCACTGATAAAAGTGTGTTTTGTAGTTTTGGACCATCAAAATAGATTAATAAATCCATTTAGTGATTTAGAAATGACTATTTTTAGCTATTATTGTATCCCCATCAATAAAGGTTCCCAAAAAAGAAAAAAAATGCACCCTTTAGCAACTGCTTTTCATAGTCTATAAAGTCATTTTTTTTAAAATACAATTCAAAAATTACACTTTCACATACTATTTTAAAAAATAGAAACCAGAATTATAGAATTTCATCATATTTATAAATTATAAAAAAATCACTTGATAATTTTTAAAATCAAATAACAACTAACCTCAATCATAATGTTATTCAAACTCCAACCGTCATCTAACCCCAAATTTTAAGGTATAATTCAGATCTCATTTCTAACCTTAGTTTAGTTAGTTATGGGTGTTTTGTGGTGTACTCATAAGGTGTCATGGTATGATGGTATTTCGTAGAGAGTCAGTTAGACCTTTATTACTTATTTATACCAAAAAAGGTCACCCGGTACCTGGTGCAGGATTCCTGGCACCTGATGCCCCGTCTAGGGGCCCTAAATCCCCCAAAGCCCCACCATCCAGTCAATGGGAGTGGATTGGTTGGTCGATACTACATAGAGTACTTGATACAAGGTTACCAGGTACCTGGTGGTTTACCTAGGTGTTATTTTAGAGCCTCTTTTTAAATTTTACCCTGAAAACCCTTTAAGCACATCCTCCTTCCTCCCTAGACCCCAACATGATCAAACCACTATTTTTCACTCCCTCTTGGATTCATTAAGCTCTCCAAAGACCATTTCTTCCTCGTTTGAAGAGTCATCAATTTCATGGATCATATACAGGTAAGTCTTACCCTTTCTATGAATTCTTTATGGAATGGATCTTCTATTTCTTCCTCTCTAGTCTAAAATCCCTATTATTAAGGGTTTTGGTCAGGTTCTTAAGTTTCAAGCAATCAAGATTTAATCGAGTGGCATCACTTGGATATTTAGTTCTATATGGATTGAGGTAGGAATTCCTTACCATGTTATGAAGTTTGTATGGGATGAAATGGGTTTTCATTCATGTGGGTGTGTGCATCTCTTCTTGGTATTCTTTTTCTTAAGGTATCAAAGTGACCAGGTGAGTTTTAAATTATGAAACTGACTCGAAAGAGGGTAGTCATGAGTGTTTTAGTTCGACTGTACCCAAGTGGTAATGTTGTTGGTGGATTAACATAGGGTTTTCCACCATAGTTAGCTAGGAATATAGTGAATTAACTTAGATCATTTTTTTGTATTGGATAGTATGTGAATTATATTGGGTGAATGTGACACCACCAGTTTCAAGTGAGAAGGAGTTGAGGTAGGGAAATTGCTTGTATGAGGTTTGGTGATGGTTGAATTAAAGGAGTTTACAATAGGCTTTCTCCTTGTGGTTTCATGGTTGAGATGAAATCCCAATGAATTTGGTTGACCATGATGGTTTGGGTGTTGGTTTTGGTGTCTTTTCCATTGGTTATATAATGAGACAAGATATGGATTATCCAAGGCACCTTACCTTTGAGGAGTGTGTTAGTTTAACTCATGTAGGAGGTTGGTTATGTTATTCTCCCATCAGTTCCACTTCCTCCATGCATGATATCTGAGTTAACCATGATACTTTCCAATGAATAAGGCATTAGCTCATATTGTGTAGGAGGTTAGTTATGTTATGACCATCTTATAATGATTCTTATATTGACTAGTGTACACGATGCATAGCCATGGGAGATTACCCAGTTTCAAAAGATGGTTTTGATCATGCAGGAGGATGTAAATGCTACACAATCCTCAAACTGATTCCTATGATGACATTGATGAGTTTTTGGTAAGAGATAGCCCACTTCATCTGACAGTGGTCACAATAGGTATGATTGGGGTTCATGGTGTCTTGGTTAGAATACGAAGGCACAACATGGGTGCATGATTGATTTCTTATTTACTTACTGTCAGTATATGAACTCACATATATATTATTATCCTTATGATAATGATGTGTTAGTGGTTTCCAAAAGGGTTATATACTCACACCCTGTACAACCACCCCAATGTGCATGCATACTTGGTTATCAGAGATCTAGGTAAGGGTAAGGCCCTTTTTTCGGGTTCTTTAGTTGGAAGATTTGTCTTGATATAGAGGTGATACCAAGATATACTTTGGGATCATTTTATAACATGATCTCCGTACTATTTTTTTCTTTTTGTATATCACATGTATTAATACACCACTTGTGGGGATCATCTTTGACTGCCAATGTTTGATAAACTATTAGTTATACACTATACCTATGTAATATCATAACATATTATATCCCTTGGGTCATGAGTTATGATATGCATGATATAAATATCATGGTTTATGATTTTTGAAAATAATATTCAATGAATTGCATGTGATGTAAGTCAGAGTTTATGACTGGTTATATCGTATAGATCTTGAGATGAAATTGTCAATCTTATGAAATAAATTACAATTAGCCTTATAATATGAATGGGAAGCAAGCCCATGCATCGAGACACCACCCCTACATGTTTTTTTTTGTTTACGATTCATGATATGGCTCACTTATGTATCAGAACAAATTTATTAAAGTGTTTAATGAAGAACACTTCAACGAGTGGTAACATATAACTTCCATGAGATAGAACCCAATAAAATTGACATGGTCGATGTTATTCATTAAATAAAGAGATTCAAGGATGGCTATATAATGGATACTATCCATATTATTGAAGTACACTTGTTACATGCAAGCTTGCTGAATCTAAATTCATCCCAAAACACCATTTTTCACTTGGTGAAGGTTCTAATACCCCTTTGATGGTTTGAGGTCCTCACGATATGATCTAGGATCCAAGGACGATGCAATCACCTTTTATGAATGAATCCTTTGTTTTCTACTTTGGCGATCCTCATCATACGCACTCCATCAAAGAATAAATATGGAGTTGGAAATTAAATTTTTGGCATGCAATGATGTTCTTTACTTTTGACTTCATGTTGATTAGTTGAACATAGATTGGGTTGTCTCATGGATTTTTCTGTAGCCAAATATCATATTATGATCCCCCTGAACTCATTAAGGGTAAAAAAATCCTTTTTAAGTAATCAATGTGTAAATTCGATTAGGTTTTTAAAGAATTAGATCACATATAAAATTTACAGTTATATCATATAATATGATATGATGAAATCTTCTATTTTGATCAGCCACATAGTATAAATAATCAATATCATAAGGTAGGATATGTAAGAAATCCATGGAATTGAACTCTGATGTATTATATGATATATGATATCATAAAATGCAACTCAATATTGATTTTTTATAAAATAGAGGATTTTAGTGTAAATATGACATCAACTCAATTATTAAATATGATAGGACCTTTATGATAGAGCCACCCATATTTAGCGATTCAATTGTAGTGTACTATTGGAGTTATATCATAGAATATGATTGGTTTATGCATTGATTCTCTCCATTATCAATCATATTTTATGAATAATAATAAGATTATCAGTTGTAAATATAACACACCTAAAAAGTTTAGAGTTTATATTTTTATAAATTTACTTATGTTTATAATTTTTTCATAAATTATAAGTGTTAAGAATTATGAATTAGAGTTTTTTCATGCCTAAATAAAATATAAAAAGTTTATATTTTTTAATCATGTTTTGAAAATTAATAAAGTGTGTATTTATTAGTTTATTCCTTTATAATATTAAGGATTATAAAATTTTTATGAATTATGAATATTTTGTACGCTTAATTCATGATATAAATTGCTTCTAAGAGATAACGCCTATAATTACATGTTTGGTAAAATATCATAAGATTTATTTTTCATTTAACTTGAACTCAATTTTTTATTAGAGTTATGATATGGAAAATAGTTATTGAATATAATTTTTGTATATTAGGTTTTAGTGTTATCATGAATTGAATTCTCTCATGAGTAAAGTCTCTCCAGGGAGAGGGTCGGATTATCCATAGGCCTAGAGGCTTATGCCTTGTTTTAGAAAGGTGAGGGGTTAACTATATGTCACTCCGAGTTTACTCATATGAAGATTCTCAATCTCATATGACTCTAAAAATTTACATGAAGAGATCATATACCTTAGTCTTTGATGCATTTTGATATGAATGAATACGTTTATCTTCTAATTTTGGGTGAGTAACACAGACTTGTTAGTTGTGTAAAGATTTAAATTTTAATGTGGTGTGAACACATTGATTTTTTTTGGATGGAATAGGGTTTCCAAAAATAAATATTAAGAATAATTAATACACAGGGGAATAAAACATGAGATAATAATAGTTTCATGAGAAGAAATGGGTTTAATATGAATGTGATGTATATTAAACTGGTGAGAATTTTATAATTAAAATACTTAAATACAAAGTGTGGGATTACTTCCTAAGAAAGAACATTCCAATACCTCAATCATCCAACTGGGTAAATTTATGTTGTAGTTGGGTCTTGTGTAAGGAATGATGGAAATGAAAATTCCTAAAGGTTAGGTAACCAAATTTAGCCGTGATCATTGGGTGAAACTTGGTTGGGAATCCCTAAAAATTAGGATACCAGAGGAATATAGTTGAGTTTATATATATATGAAGGATTCGGGAAAATATTTGTCCACTAAACAATCTAAGAGTCTTATGTGATATGATTGGAAAGTTATCCTACCTAAATAGATAATATTTGAGAGGAACACTATAGTGGACTCAAAACATAGTCAAATATATACATTGGATCACTAAATGGATATGATGTATGGGGTCACTATTTTTAGTAGTAGTACTTTCATCAAAAGTACTTGATCAAAACATATTGAGATCACTTATCGGTATGACCAATAAGACAGTTCTAGATTGGTATCTAAGGTTCAGAAGTGTTTTTAAAGAGAATCATTCTGAGTATTTGAATATGAATTTTATATATGTAAATTTCATCGAATCCAACTAATGGGTATTGAATATTGGGTGTGCTTCATACATTTATGTGGATAATCACATATGCAAAGTTATGAGGGAATTGAAAAATGGTGATTTATATCTTTGTGTTGGTAATGAAGAAATATTTTTTGTATTAAATTTTGGCACTTATGATCTGACATTACCTAGTGGATTAGTTCTAGTGTTGTGAAACCACTATTATGTTCCCACCATAAAAAGTAATTTTAATTTTGTATCATGTTTGGAAAAGAATAGATTTTCATCCACTATTAAGAACATGAGTTGTTCTATATATTTGAATGAAATGTTTTATGGAATTTGGAATGTGGTAAATAGTTTATATATTCTAGATATGGATAATCCTATTTATACCATTCAGATTAAGAAGGTTGGTATTGATTATAATCTCACTTACATTTGAAATTTTCATATTGGACATATAAACAAGAAACACATCTCAAGACTCCAATGAGATATATTTTTGGAACCATTCAAATATGAATCATTTGAGAATTTTTAATATTGATTATTATTAAAAATTTCTAAAGAAAATTTTAGTAGAATAATATAAAGTGCTAGTGGACTTCTGGTTATCATATATAGTGATATATATAGACCAATGAGTAAAGAAGAATATGGTGCTTTAAGTTACTTCATTATTTTTAATGATGAATTTAGTTGGCATGGTTATGTGTTATTGAAGAGACATAAGTATTAAATTTTTGAAAAATTCAAATATTTTCAGAATTAAGTACAAAATCAACTAGGAAAATGTATTGAGATTCTCCCATAAAAATGCAATGGTGAATATTTGATCTAGGAATTCACAGATCTTATGATAGATTTCAAAATTTTTATACATTTCATTATTTCTAGAACACCATAATAGAATTGTGTTTCTGGGAGGAAGAATCATACCCAATTAGACATGATTCAATTAATGATGAGTTAGTGTGACCTTTATATAACATTATAGGGTTATACTATAGAGAAAAATACATTCTTACAGAACCATGCTCTATCTAAATAATTTACAAATACACTATATGAGATATGGTATGAGAAACACCCCACTTTGTATTTTATGTATATTTTGGGTTTCTAATCACTCATATAATGATTGGATTATGATAATCTTAACCCAAAGTTGGATAAATTCTTATGTATTGGTCATCCCAAGGAAAGTATGGGATCTTATTTCTATAATACTATTGAACACAAAGTGTTTGTGGTCAGATATAGTGTTTTCCTTGAGAAGTATCACATGAACTAAAAAGTCAATGAGAGAAATTTTAAACTTATAGAATTTTAAAACCAATAAATTAGAATTTATTTTGAGATAGAAGTTGAGTCTGTTCCACAAAGTGTTTTGGAATAATAACTGACTCATGCTAAAAAAATACTTCAAAGGTATAATAGGAATCTTCAAGATCTTGATAGATATATATTTCTTGTGGAAAATCATGATGAATTAATGTTCATAAATGATGAACCTACTACATACTGGGAGTCCGTAGAGAGTTCTAATTTCAAGAAATTAAAATCCATGGAATCTAAAATAGACTCCATGTATAATAACCAATTTTGGATTTTGGTGGATGAACTAGAAGGGGTGAGACCTATAAGGTGTAAGTGGGTTTCCTACAAAAAATTTACATGGGTGAGTTTATACCTATAAATCATGCCTGGTGGAAAAAGGTTGCAAGAAAATTTATGGTATTTAATATGAAGAAACCTTTTCACCCATTTCAATGATAAATTACATTTAGATATCACTCTTTATAGCAACAAATTTTAATTACGTGACATATCAAATGGATGTCAAAACCTATTTACTTAATGGGAATTTAGTGGAGGATTTGTATATGACACATCCGAAATGTTTTGAAGTTCCAAATGATCCTGCTCATGTATGCAAGATATAATGGTCCAATTATGGATTGAAATAGGATTCTTGGAGTTGGATAATCTAATTTGATAATTTAATCAAAGAGTTTGGTTTTATAAAAAATAAGGATGATTCTTATGTATATAATATGATTAGTTGGAGTGTAGTGGTGTTTTTGATACTGTATGTGGATGAAATACTACTTATCAGAAACAACATCCATACTTTACATTTTATAAATATGTGGTTGGATAAATTCTTCTTCAATATATACTTGGGTGAAGCAGTCTGAATACTAAGTATAAATATCTATAGAGATAGATCTAAAAGGGTTTATGGACTCAGTCAAGATAAATACATTTGTAAAGTGATAAGGTGGTTTACCATGGAGAACTCAAAAAAGGTATCTGTACTAGTATTGCATGGAATGAATCTTAGTAAGATTCAAGATCATTCCAAGGATTTAAAAAGCATGTATATAATTTTTATGCTTCATTCATAGGCTCTATCATGTATTACATGGTGTTTAATTGATGTTTTATCATATAATTATCTCTCAAAATTCATAGAATGATTTTATAAAAAAACACATGGGTGATAAATTCATGATATCTTCATATAATGGAAAGTATATTTCAATTTATTTTTATCCATCATGTATTTTTTTTAATGTATTTTTTTATATTTTGAATAAAAAATTAGCATTGAAAATTGAAAACAAGAAAGAAATAAACAACATCCTTCTTAAAAAATAATGTTACAATATGAATGCATGAAAAAATAGTTGATATGTATACTTATAAAATAATGAAAAATATTAAATTTTAATTATATAAAAAATATCATTTTTTTATCAAATAAATCAAGAAATTAATCAATGATTCAATATAAATTTCCAAACAACTTTCAGTAAGTAATATAATACCTTGAATTCCCTACCTGAGGTGAGTTGTGAAATTCCTCAAATAGTTTTAGAATCCATTGGGAAGAGGCTGGTATCACTAAGTAGCTCTTATACAACAATGTTCCCTATGAATACATAAATTCTAGTTTAGTTTTATTACCTAAATTTATATAATTAATAATATTATTGAGATAGGGTTCTTCATGTACTTCTGATATTAAGTCACAACCTTGTTTATGTGTCGTAAAAGATTTATATGATCACAACACATACATTTTTTCCCTTTTATTTATTGTATTTTATTTTTCAAGATTACACATCATAATAAATTTGAATCCTAATAACATAATAATCCTTAATTTCTGATCTGTTTTAGTGATCCTCTATTGTAACATAGATATTAGGTGCCTTTAATATGAATATAAAATGAGCATACTATTTAATCGATATAGAATCCAATGTTGTATTTCTAGCACCAATGCTATAATAGCCTTCTCATAGGTGGACTTAGATTTGTTCATTTATTCTAAATCATTTCTAAGATATGAAATGGGTATCTAATCTTGTATAAGAACCACTCCCACACATCATCATGAAGCATCACATTCCAATTCAAACATGAGGTAATCATTTCATATATACATATGACATCATTTCACATGATTATTCATCATATATCACCATAAATCACACCTTGAAACCTATAGGTTTAGTGTATTTAGAGATCAGATACATAAAAAATTATTTTACAATGTTTTTAACTTCTCCCACAAATATAATTCTCACATGATACCCTTTTTTACACATAAAACATAATACTCTTATTCATAACTGTCAAAAACCAGATCTGTTCGCCATCAAAACCAGAACCCGACCTAGTCCATGACAAGTCCCTAAGGGCGTTCCCTATCCCCATGAGCTGGAACAAGTTCTTAGGTATTGTGAATAAGTGTTTGGGAATGATTTACCTGAGTTTATAAGCATTAACAACCAAAAATAATAAATAAACTGAATATGAAAATTTAGTCCAAACAAGCCTTTAATAAAATCCAGAACTGAAATACATGGTTTTAGACAAATCCCAAAAGGGAAAAAACTCAAAAGTATCAGCAACTACAACTCTAGAACCACCACATGGCGAGGGGCCATCATCCCCAAGCCTTCTCCACAACACCACATCAAGGATGGAAACTAACAACCCGAACTGCCGTCTCCAAAGACCTTTCCCTTACCCGTGTCAAACATAACCAAGTCTACTTACACCCAATGGTGTAAGTAGGGTGTTAGAATAATACCAATAGGATTCCACCAAAAAATATTCCATGTGATAAACATTATAATATAAAAATATTACAAGTTTTTATAAACAAGAAATGGTAACAATAATTTCAAAAGGTGTGAAACTTTTAAATGAAACAGTTTTAAAGGGGAAGTTTTAAAGAATTAAATTTTTTAAATAAAACATGCGTGATAATGATTTTTTCATCCAAACACACCACATTACAATGGAAGGTACAAAATAATCCATGAGCACTAGTCACGAGAACACCCCATGACACTAGCTAGTTGTGGGCCCTATGTACCTCATATATCGCTATAAAAGAAACCATAATCCATAACCTAATCATGAATGAGCCACTAGGAGGGGAAAAATCAATGTAATAGTGGTCCCCAAAATCATAAAAGTTTAATTAGTGTTTTCATCATCAACTTTATAAGTGAAGCAGGGACGATACCACTCCAGATCACTAGCATACTAGTCCTAGTCCACCCACCTAGATACCTGGGCTTCACTCTTTGTGATCAGACAATTTCCACATGCTATAAAATATCATTTACACAAAAAAATACCAGTTATTTTCATACACACTCCAAAAATTAGCTAAACATGTTTTTACCCTTTGTGTAACTCAATAAACCATTTAAATTTTTCATAAAACAATTTTAAGAAGTTTAACAAAGCTTTGCACATAAAATCCATTTAAAACCCCTATTTTAAAGCCAAGTTCATGACAAAGTCACACAAAACTAGGATTGATATCCCTAAAACCACTTAATAAAACCATTCCATGAACCATAAAACAACTAAAAATAATACAACATGTATTACACATAAAAAACACTCATTTTTACACAAAAATGCTACTTTAAAATCAACAGCATACTCTATGCTACAAAAAATGGTTTTCACACTAAGAAAAATGGAATAGTAACATGATAAAAATGTAAATAAATAAAATCTAAATCATAAAATAATTCTTACACATGGAATCACCTACCATATATGTCAAAAACCTCAAATCCTTGTGCGGAACTTCAACTGCACCACCGCCACACCAAAAGGGAGTGAAAACGAACCTAAATCCACAAAATTGGATCAAGAAACCCAAAATAAAACCCTAGGTACAAATAACTAGTTGATGGAAATTTGTAACTTCATGGAGGAGGTAAGAAAACCTAAGGAAAAGGAATAAAAAAATAGGAAATCACTTACTTGATGATCCTTGAAGTTTTTCCACCAAAACCCCCTAAAAAAATGGGTTCCCAGAGAGGTTTAGGGAGATTGGGAGACTTCCATGGATGCTAGGGTTGAATGGGGGAAGAAATATATGGATTATTTTTAATTAAATAAGAGAAAAGTTGTAATTTCAATAGATTTTTAATGAGTTGGACAGTTGTGAACAGTTTTCTTGCACGGTTTGGTAAACCGTGCACACAAACCGTGCACCCACCTCTATCCACAAAAAACAAGTCAAAATTCTTCCAAATCCAAGGGGGGACTAGGGGAAACCTAGGGGGGAAGTTATGATAATAATATAATATAAAAAACAACCTTAAAATAAGGATATGGATGTGAAAATTCTCCCCACCATGAAAACTTTCCACCCCAGAAAGTCAACCTGAAGCTTGATCGGAAAAAACAAATGGGTAATCTTGCTCAACCCATAAATTCTGATACCAAGTCTCATGAACATAATTCCCATGATTCCAAAGGACCATAAATAGTAGAATAGACTTCCCCCAAATCACTTTATCCTGGGAATCCACTATTTTCACCAGTCTCTCAAACATTGATAAATCAGGCTCTATCTTCAACTCTCCCCAATTTAACACATGATACAGATCTGAATTATACTTATTCAACTGGGATACATGGAATATGTCATGAATATATGTAAAAATAAGAGGGAAAAGATAACCTATATTCCACCTTTCCAATTCACTTGGTGATCTCAAAAGGTCTGACATACCTTCACATTAGCTTTCCCTGGTTTCCCAAACATCGATGACCCAAACGAGGGTGCACTTTCAAGAATACCTGATCACCCACTGAAAACTCTAGATCACAATGAATTCGGTTTGAATATGAATTGTGCTAACTCCGAGCTATCAATAATCGCTTCCTAATCAACTTGACCTTCTCAGATGTCTCATGCACCAGGCTCAGCCCCAAGAATGAGGTCTCACCTACCTCAGCCCAACACAGGGGGACCGAAAAGGCCAACCATAGAGCGCCTAAAAAGGAGCCATTAGAATCAATTATTGGTAAATATTATTATAATAAAACTAAAACAATATCAAATGGATATCCCACGAACCACCTAATTCCAATATACATGCATGAAGCATGTATTCCCAAATCTGATTTGCCCATTTTGTCTGACCATCCGTCTGAGGATGGTATGCCGTCCTCATCTTAATCTGAAACCCCAAATCCTTTTTAAGGAATTCCAAAAACCAAGAGGTGAAGTGGGGATCTATATATGACATAAATGCTGATGGAACACCATGAAGACTTACCACCTCCTGAATATAAAATCGGACCAACTCATCCACTTTGGCTGTATCTCTGATCAAAATAAAGTGGGTTGATTTGGTCAGACGATCAATCACTACCCAGATGGAATTATTACCCTAAGGTATATGAGGTAAGATGATGATGAAGTCTATGGTGACCTCATCCCACTTCCAGGTAGGAATGGGTAACGGCTGAAGAAAACCAGAGGGACTCTGATTCTCTTCTTTCACCTATTAACATGTATAGTATATTGACACGAAATTAGCTATATACCGCCTCATACCTAGCCACCAAAACTACCAACGAACATCATAGTACATTTTGGTAGCTCTAGAATGAATGGACCACTAAGACCGGTGGCTATCCTACATCACCATCTCCCTTAGGGATAACGGTACTACTGAACGGACCTTGAAGCACAAGATGCCCTCAAGAGACGAAGAACAATCAGAAGCTGTCTCCCCACCATGAAAAAACTACATCGACCACTGACATAGCTCATCACTGGGATTCTCCCTCTGAATCAACTCTAAAATAGAATGATTCAACTAGAAACTTTCCAAGAACACACCTCCATTGTGTTCCTTGGTCTCCACATGCATCTGAGCAAAGAGCCCCATCAGATTCCACTCATTACTGGACTTCCTCAAAGCCTGCACCAGTAATCTTCTGCTCAAGGCATTATCCAACACATTACTCTTTCCTAGGGTATAGATGATATCAAATTCAAAACCTTTCAGATATTTGATCCAATGGTGCCACCTCAGATTAAGATCCTTTGGTGAGAAAATGTGGCCTAAAATCTTATAATTAGAGTAGAACACAAACTTCTCCCCAAAGAGGTAGTGATGCCAAGTATTCAAAGCATGTATCACCATTGATAACTCCAAGTCATGGGTCAGGTAATTCTTTTCATTTGGTTGGATTTGGAGGGAGACATACACCACCACATGATCACATTTCATGAGCACACACTCGAGACCCATACCTGAAGTGTCACAATACACCATATAGCCATTTCTAGATTCCAGAAATATAAACATGAGGGAGATAGTCAACTGAATCTTCAACTACTCGAAGGATGCCTAAAATTATGGTCCCCATTTAAAATTCACCCCTTTTCAGGTGAGTGCAATCATAGGCGAAGCAAGCTGAGAGAAATCTCGAACAAACCGCCTGTAGTAACCTTCCAGACTGAGGAAACTCCTGATCTTGAACACATTACTTTGATACTACCATGAAATAACATCACTGATCTTATCAGGGTCCACCTAAACCCCATTATCCAAGATCACATGGCCTAGAAACTTGACTTCCCTGATCTAGAAAGTGAATTTGGACAACTTTTCATAGAGACGGTGATCCCACAAAGTGCACAACACGATCCACAAATAATGCTCATGCTCTTCCTCGGATCCAAAGTAAACCAGGATGTCACCCATGAATACCAAGAAAAAAGTGTCTAAATACTGGTAGAAAACCCTATTCATGATCCCCATAAAAACTGTTGGAGTGTTGGTCAATCCTAAAGGCATGACCAAATACTAAAAGTGGTTGTACCTGCTTTAGAAGGCTATCTTCAGGATATCCGCCTCTCTCACCCTGACTTGGTGGTAACCTAAATGAAAGTCTATATTGGAAAACCAATTTCCCCCCCTTCAACTGATCAAAAAAGTAATCTATTCAGGAAAAAATACTTGTTCTTGATGGTTAGCTTATTTATCTTCCAGTAATCAATGCACAAACGGAGGGACCTATTGGCCTTTTTCATAAAAAGAACAGGAGCGACCCAAGGAGAGATGCTCGAGTGAATGAATCCTTTAGATTCCAAATCATCCAAAAATATCTATAATTATCTCAACTCATTTGGGGCCATACGATATGAGGGAAGATATATCTGCAGTGTTCCTAGCACCAAATCAATCGATAAATCCACATCCTACTCCAGGGGAAAGCCTGAAATGTCAACTATAAATACCTTCAGAAACTCATCCACTACATGAGGTAATACATCCTCAAGAGCACGAACATATTACTCTAGTGTGAGTGAATATAATTGGAAGATAATATTCCCCAACTTAGGGAGTGTAGGTCCCGTATGGCCCGACCGAGGATCCCATTCCCTAAGAAAAACCTGATCACTCCCATCAGGTGCCATGAAACTCACCCACCGCCTATAGAAATCGATATGTGATTGAAAGTTAACTATCCAATCCATGTCAATGATTACATAAAAAAGATCCATATCCAAGACCAGGAGGTCTCACTCTATCTCAACCCTTGACATGGTAAGCACACACGACAGGCACCTGAGAACTTACTCCTTCTTACCCAACGATGTCACCAACTTCATCGCAAAAGATAAAAAATAGGTTGGAAAATTTAGTAGTTTAAAAATACAGGTAGACATAAAATAAATAGATGCACTGGTATAAAAAGAATAGTATCTATAGAATATGAAATCAAAATGGTACCTCAGACAGTCAGAGGCCCTCCATCTAACCCTGCTGGTGCTTGATCCACCGTATGAAGATGCCTAGCCTCTGCCTGAGAATGACCACTTGCCTATGGATCTACCCTAAACTGGATCTTCCTAGAAGATGATTCAGACCTTCCACCATGGCCACCAAACCGAGACCCCCCATCCTTGATGGCCCTAACTGAATTGTCACTCCCCTAGAAGCCATAGATCCTTCCCCACTATGAAGTGGACATGACACCTTGTAAAAGAATTGCAAGTTTCCCATAACTCCACACTGATAAAAAGTATTCGGAGGAGATGTACATGAAGTTTAGGTGTGCCCTAGCCTCCTACATTGGTGGAACACAATAGACCTTGCATCAGAATCCATAGATGATAAGTATCTGGGAGGATGGCCTGAACTACCACCTCCCTTCTTCCCCTTCTCATTTTGCTTCATTTTCTTCTCAGATGAGCCACCACTTCCCATAGTATACAACACTCCAAAAAACCCAAACTTTCCTTTCTGATCAATCTCTACCATACAAGAATGGTTGACCACCTCAGCATAAGTTCCCAACTTGAACAAGAAAACATGAGAGTAAATTTATGGTCGCAACCCCATCTCAAACATCAAAGATTTCAGGGACTCATTAGAAACAATCTCAGACGCATACTACACTAGCTCAGTAAAACAACTATCATATTCCATCACTAACTGATCTCCCTAGAAAATATACATGAACTCCCAGGATTTTGTATAGGTCAAGACCTCGGGGAAATACTGCTCGTTGAAGATGTCCTTGAAATCTTTCCAGCTCATCTTCTCCTACTTCACAACTTGAAGCACTGATTTCCACCACTTTTGGCTTGGAATCACTAGATGAAATGAGGCATATTTCACCCTAACTTCCTCAGGTGTGTCTAGGAACTCAAATATACACTATATCTTTTCAATATATTCCTCTTCCTCTTGAGGTTTCGAGCTACCTCGTAATGAAGGGGGTTTATTCTTTAGGAACTCCTGAGCTTTGTCCTTCTTAGGACCAAACTCATCTTCTCTAGCTGGAGTAAGAGTAGGAGCCACTCCCTATCCTAGAGCTTGGATAGCCCGAATCATAGCTCTTACTAGCCTCTAATTAAGTGGTGAGTGAGAACTCTCTCCAGCTTCCTCCTGTGGGTACAAGGGAGGTCTTTGGGGAGTCATTTTGCTACAAAAAGCAAAAGTCACAAGGGAAAAACATTAGTACAATAGTTCTGAAATTTTTTAGCAACAAAATCAAATATAAATAAACCAAACTCATCACAATAATTACATAAACAACTACTTCACTCCCACCCAATGTCCACGTGCAATCTGCAGCCCGCACATCCCACCTAGAAGAGAAGTCAAACAAATAATCTCAAAATCCCATGGAGACTAGAGGTCCATCACGAGAGATACTGGCCAGGAACCCTACTCACAACTAGAACTCTGATTCATGACAATTCTAGGTCCTGTCTAACCAGACTCATCCCAAATAACATAACCCATATAGCTTAACCTCCTTTGATACCATTTTGTCATGAACCAGATCTAGTTTCCATCAAAACTGGCACCTAACTCGATCCATGACAAGTCCCTAAGGGTGTTACCTATCCCCATGGGCTGGAACAAGTGCCTGGGTATTCTGAATAAGTGTTTGGGAATGATTTACCTGAGTTTAGAAGCATTAACAACCAAAAACAATAAATAAACTAAATATGAAAATTTAGTCCAAACAAGCCTTTTATAAAATTCAGAATTGAAATACATGGTTTTAGAAAAATCCAAAAAGGTACAAAACTCAAAAGTATCAGAAACTAAAACTCTATAACCACCACACAATGAGGGGACATCATCCCTAAGCCTTCTCCACAACACTGCATCAAGGATGGAAGCTAACAACTTGAACCGCCATCTCCAAAGACCTTGCTCTTACCTGTGTCAAACATAACCAAGTCTACTTACACCCAAAGGTATAAGTAGGGTGTGAGCCTAATCCCAATAGGATGCCACCCAAAAATATTCCCTGTGATAAACATTATAAGATAAAAATCTTGCAAGTTTTTATAAAAAATAAATGGTAGCAACAATTTCTAAAGGGGTGCAACTATTAAATGAAATAGTTTTCAAGGGGAAACTTTAAAGAAAGAACACTCTTAAATAAAAAATTCATGCTATTGAATTTTCCAGCCAAACACACCACATTCCAATGGTAAGTATAAAATAGTCTATGATCACTAGTCATGGGAACACCCCTAGGCACTAGCTAGTTGTGGTCCCTAGGTACATCGCACCTCGATATAAAAGAAACCATAATCCATAACCTTCTCAAGCACAAGCCACTTGGAGGGGAAACCCCAATGTCCTAGTGCCCCCCAACATCATCAAAGTTTAGTTAGTTTTGTCATCATCAACTTTCTAAGTGAAACATGGGCGATACCACTTCATATCACTAGCATAATAGTCGTAGTCCACACACCTAGATACCCGGGTTTCCCTCTTTGTGCTCAATCAAGCTCCACATGCTATCAAATAACTTTTACAAATAAAAATACTAGTTCTTGTCATACACACTCCAAAAATTAGATAAACATGTTTTTTCACCCTTTGTGTAACTCAATAAACCATTTAAATTTTTTATAAAACAATTTCAAGAAGTTTAAAAAAGCTTTGCACATTAAATACATTTAAAAAACCTCTTTTAAAGCCAAATGCACAAAAAAGTCACACCAAACTAGGATTGGAAGCCCTAGCACCACTGAATAAAACCATTACATGAACCATAAAACAATCGCAAATAATACAACATGGATTACACATTAAAAACACTCATTTTTACACAAAAATGCTACTTTAAAATAAACCACATACTCTATGCTACCAAAAATGGTTTTCACACCAAGAAAAATGGAAGAGGAACATTCTAAAAATGTAAATCAAGAAAATCTAACTCATTAAAGAATTTTTACCCTTGGAATCACCTACCATATATGTAAAAAACCTCAAATCCTTGTGTGAAACTTCAACTGCACCACCGCCGCACCACAAGGGAGTGAAAACAAACCTAAATCCAAAATATTGGACCAAGAAACCCAAAACAAAACCATAGGTACAAAGACCTAGTTTTTGGACATTTGGAACTTTAAGTAGGAGGGAATAAACCCTAAGAAAAATAAAGAAAACAAAATAATAATTCACTTGATGATCCTTGAGGTTTTTCCATGAAAAAACCCCTTAAAAAAGGGTTCCAAGAGAGGTTGAGGGAGCTTGGGAGACTACCATGGATTCTAGGGTCTAATGGGAGAATAAATGGGCATATTATGTTTAATTTTGTAAGGGAAATGTTGGAATTTCAAAAGATTTTTAAGGATCTAGATAGCTGTTCATGGTTTTCCTGCACAGTTTGGTAAACCGTGCACACAAACCGTGTGCCCAACTATGTCCACTCAAAACAAGTCCAAATTCTTCCAAATTCAAGGGAGGCCTAGGGTAAACCTATAGGGGGGGGGGGAAGTTAGGAAAAAAATATAAGATAAAAAAGTACCTTAAAAGAAGGATATGAGTGTGACAATTCTTCCCACCATGAAAACTTTCCACCCTGAAAAGTCAACCCGAAGCTTGATCGGAAAAAAAGAATGGGTACTCTCGCTCAACCCTCGAATTCCACTCCCATGTCTTGTGTACATCATTCCCATGCTTCCAAAGGACCCGAACCAGTGGAATAAACTTTCCCTAAAGCACCTTCTCTTGGGAAACCACTATTTACACCAGTCGCTCAAACACTGGTAAATCGGGCTCTATCTCCAACTCTTCCCAATTTAACACGTGAGATAGATCCAGATTATACTTATTCAACTGGGATACATAGAATATTTCTTGAATAGATTTAAACTAAAAGGGAAAAGCTAACCTGTATGCCACCTTTCCATGAGCTTAGTAATCTCAAAAGGTCTGACATACCTCAACATTAGCTTTCCCTACTTTCCCAAACACTAATGAACCAAACGAGGGGCCACAGTCAAGAATACACGATCACCAACCGAAAGCTCTAGATCACGATGCCTCTAGTTGGCATAGGATTTGTGGAGACTTTGAGCTGTCAATAACCACTGCCTGATCAACTTGACCTTCTCAAACGTCTCTTGCACTAGGCTTGGCCCCAATAGTGAGGTATCACCTACCTCATCCAAACATAGGGGGGACCGAAAAGGCTGACCATAGAGAACCTCAAAAGGGGCCATTAAAATAAAGGATTGGTAACTATTATTATAATAAAACTTGACCAACCCCAAATGGATATCGCACGAACCACAGAAGTCCAAGACACATGCATAGAGCATGTCTTCCAGAATCTAATTTTCCCGCTATGTCTGACCATCTGTCTAAGGATGATATGCCGTACTCATCTTAATATACGACCCCAAATCCTTCTTAAGGCCTCCCAAAAACTGAGAGGTGAATCATGTGTCTCTATCTGAAACAACTGTTGATGGAACACCATGAAGCCTTACCACCTCCTAAATATATAATCGACCCAAATCATCCACTTTAGCTGTATCTTTGATCGGAATGAAGTGGGCTGATTTGGTCAGATGATCAATCACTACCAGATGGAATTCTTACCCCAAGGTGTACAAGGTAATCTAATGATGAAGTCCATGGTGACCTTCTCCCACTTCCAGATAGGAATAGGTAACGACTGAAGCAAACTTGAGGGCCTCTGATGCTCTGCTTTCACCTGTTGACATGTATAGAATCTTGACATGAAACCAGCTATATCATGCCTCATACATGTACCCCAAAACTTCTGATGAACATCATAGTGAATTTTGGAATCTCTAGGATGAATGACCCACTAAGACTAGTGGCTATCCTACATCACCACCTTACTCAGAGATAGCGGTACCACTGAACGACCCTTGAAGCACACGATTCCCTTGAGAGATGAAGACCAATCAAATTCATCTCCCCAACATGAATAAATTGCATCAACTGCTGACATAGCTCATCACATGGTTTATCCAACTAAATCAACTCTAAAAGAGTAGGATTCAACTGGACTCTTGCCAAGAATGCACCTTCACTGTGCTCCTTGATCTCCACGTGTATCTGAGTAAATAGCCCCATCAGAGTCCACTCATCATTGGACTTCCTCAAAGCCTGCACTAGTACTCTTCTGCTCAAGTAATCAGCCACCACATTACCCTTTCTTGGGGGTATGGATGATATCAAAGTCAAACCCCTGCATATATTGGATCCAACGATGCTGCCTCAGATTAAGATCATTCTGAGAGAAAACGTGGGCTAAACTCTTATGATTAGAGTAGACCAAAAAATTCTCCCCAAAGAGGTAGTGATGCCAAGTATTCAAAGTATGAATCACCAATGCTAACTCTAAGTCATGGGTTGGGTAATTCTTTTCATGTGGTCGGAGTTAGCAAGAACAATACGCCACCACGTGATCACCCTACATGAGCACACACCCAAGACCCATATTTGAAGTGTCACAATACACCCCATAGCCCTTTATAGATTTTAGAAAGGTTAAAACGGGGGTGGTATTCAACCACCTATTCAAATCCTCGAAGGATTCATGACATTATGGGACCCATTCAAAATTCACCCCTTTCTGGGTGAGCACAGTCATGGGCGAAGCAAGCTGAGAGAAATCTCGAACAAACTTCCTGTAGTAACCTACCAGGCCGAGAAAACTCTTGATCTCGAACACATTCCTCAGCTACTCCCATGAAATAACTGAACTGATCTTCTCAAGGTCCACCAAAACCCCACGCTCCAAGATCACATGGCCCAGATACTTCACTTATCTGATCTAGAATGTTCACTTGGACACCTTTGTATAAAGACAATGATCTCACAAAGTTCTCAACAAGATCTGCAAATAATTCTCATTATCTTCCTCAGATCCAGATTAAACCAGGATGTCATCCATGAATACCACAATGAAAGAGTCGAGATACTGGTGGAACACCCTATTAATGAGCACCATAAAAACTTCTGGAGCATTGGTCGATCTGAAAGGCATGACCAAATACTCAAAGTGGTCGTACTTGCTTCAAAAGGCTATCATCAGGATATCCGCCTCTCTCACCCTGACTTGGTGGTAACCTGAATGAAAGTCTATCTTATAAAACCACTTTCCCCCCTTCAACTGATCAAACAAGTCATCTATTCAGGGAAAATGATACCTGTTCTTGATGGTTACCTTATTCAGTTTCCGGTAATCAATGCACAACTGGAGGGACCCATCGACCTTATTCGCAAAAAGAATAGGAGTGTCCCAAGGAGAGATATTCAGATGAATGAATCTTTTGGATTCCAAATCATCAAGTTGTATCTTAAATTTCCTTAACTTAGCGGGGGCTATAAGATATGTGGGAAGAGATATCTTCTATGTTCCCGATGTCAAATCAATCGATAACTCCACATCCCTCTTTGGGGGAATGCTTGAAAATTCATCTGGAAATACCTCTGGGAACTCATACACTACATGTGGTAATCCACCCTCAAGAGCATGACCATCATCATCTAGCATGAAAAACAATAAATAGAAGATAATGTTCCCTAACTCTATGAGTGGAGGTCCTGCACGTCCCGACTGAGGATCCCATTCCCCAAGAAAAACCTAAGGACTCGCATAAGGTTCCATGAAACTCACCTGCTGCCTGTAACAATTGATATGCGCTTGAAAGTGCACTATCCAATACATGATGAGGATTACCTAAAAAAGATCCATATCTAAGACTAGGAGGTCCCACTCCATCTCAACCCCTGACATGGTAAGCACACATGATGGGCACCTGAGACCTTGCTCATTATTCTTACCCAACGATGTCACCAAATCCATCACAAAAAGATAAAAACTCTATTGGAAAATTTAGTAGGCTCACAATACGGGAAAAGATAAAAGAAAAAAAAGTACAAGTATAAAAAATAATGATATCTATAGAATATTCAATCAAAATTGTACCTCAGATAGTTGAAGGCCATGTATCTAACCCCACTGGTGCCTGATCCACCATATGAAGATGCCTAGGATCTACCTAAGAACAACCACTCTCCTATGGCTCTGACCTGAACTGGATCTACCTAGAAGATGATCTAACCCTGCTGCCATTACCATCGAATTGAGATCCCCCCCGTCCTCGATGGCTCTGACTAAACTGACACTCCCATGGAAGCCATAGATCATGCCCCAATCTGGAGTGGACGTGCCACCTTACAAAGAAATGCAAGTTTCCCATAGATCTACACTAATAATAAGGATTCAGAGGATATGTACATGAATTTATGGTGTTCCCTAGCCTCCTACACTAGCATCACACAACAGAACTCACATCAGAATCCATAGATGAGAACTATCTGGGAGGATGTCCTGAACTACCTCCTCCCTTCTTTCCCTACCCCCCTCTCTTCCTTTTCTTCTTAGATGAGATACCACTACCTGTAACAGACACCAATCCAGAAAACCCAAACTTTACTTTCTGATCAATCTCAACCATACATGTATGGCTGAACACCTCATCATAAGTTCAGAGCTTGAACAAGAAGACCTGATAGTAAATTTCTGGTCGCATCCCCTTCTCAAACTTTTGAGCTTTCAGGGACTCATTAGAAACAATCTCAAGCACGTACCACACTATATTATCAAAATGGTTAGAATATTACACCACTGAACGATCTCCCTGGGAAATATCCATGAAGTCCCAGGATCTGGCATAGGTCAGAACCTTGGGGAAATACTGCTTGTTGAAGATGACCTTGAAATATTTCCAGCACATCTGCTCATGCTTCCCAATTCGAAGCACTGATTCCCACCACCTAAATATAGGACCCTCTAGCTAAAATGAGGCATATTTAACCCTAACCTCCTCATGTGTTTCTAGAAACTAGAATATATTCTCTATCTTCTCGAGCCATTCCTCTACCTCTTGAGGTTCTGTGCTACCTCAGAATGAAGGGGGTTTATTCTTCAAGAACTCCTAGGCTTTGCCCTTCATAGGACTAAACTAATCTTCTCTAGATGGATTAGGAGAAATATCCACTACTTTTACTAAATCTTGGATATCTTGAACCACATCTTCTACCAGCCTCTAATCAAGTAGTGAGGGAGAACTCTCTCCGACTTCCTGCTGTGGGTGCAGGGGAGGTCTTTGGAGAGGAATGTTGCTACAAAAAGCAACAGTCACAAGGTAAAAAAATTAGTACAACAGTTCTGAAATTTTTTAGCCCCAACATCAAATATAAATAAATCAAACTCATCATAATAATGAAATAAACAACTACTTCACTCCCACCCAATGTCCACATGCAGTTTGCAGCCTGTACGTCCCACCTAGAAGAGAATTCAAACAAACAATACCAAAATCCCATGAATACTTGAGGTATATCACAAGAGGTACTATAAATGCACCCTACTCTAAACCAGAACTACAAGACCCAACAGTCATAGCTCATGTATAACTGAACTCATCCCAAATAACATAACACAAAGATCTTAACCTCATCTGATACCATTTTGTCATAGAATAGATCAGGTCGCCATCAAAACCGGCACCCAACCCGGTCCACGACAAGGACCAAAGTGCGTTCCATATCCCCATGGGCTGAAAAAAGTTCCTAGGTTTCATGAATATGTGTTTGGTAATGATTTACCTGAGTTTAGAAGCATTAACAAACAAAAATAATAAATAATCTGAATCTGAAAATTTAGTCCAAACAAACCTTTAATAAAATTTAGAACTGAAATACATGGTTTTAGACAAATCCTAAAAGGAAAAAAACTCCAAATTATCAGAAAATATAACTCTAGAACCACCACACGGAGAGGGTCCATCATCACCAAGCCTTCTCCACCACACCACATCAAGGATAAAAACTGACATCTCAAACCGCCATCTCTAAAGACCTTACCCTTACCTTTGTCAAACATAACCAAGCCTACTTACACCCAAAGGTGTAATTAGGGTGTGATACTAATCCCAATAGGATTCCACCCAAAAATATTCCATGTGATAAACATTATAAGATAAAAAGCATGTAAGTTTTTATAAACAAGAAATAGTTGCAATAATTTCTAAAGGGGTGAAACTTTTAAATGAAATAGTTTTCAAGGGGAAACTTTAAAGAATGATTTTTTTAATAAAACATGAATGTTAATGAATTTTCCATCCAAACACACCACATTCCAATGGTAAGTACAAAATAGTCCATGATCACTAGTCACAAGAACACCCCTAGGCACTAGCTAGTTGTGGGCCCTAAGTACCTCGTATCTCAGTGAAAAAAACCATATTCCATAACCTTATCATGAAAGATCCACTAGGAGTGAAAAAAAACAATGTCCTAATAGTCCCCCAAATTATCAAATTTTAGTTAGTGTTATCATCTTCAACCTTCTATGTGAAACAAGGATGATACAACTTCGGATAACTAGCATACTAGTCCCAGTCCACCCCACCTAGATACCCAAGTTTCCCTCTTTGTGCTCAAACAAGTTACACATGATATCAAATACAATTTACACATAAAAATATCATTTATGGTCATATAAACTCCAAACAGTATCTAGAAATGTTTTTCACCCTTTGTTTGACTCAATAAACCATTTAAAATTTTCATAAAACAATTTCAAGAAGTTTAAAAAAGCTTTGCACATGAAATCAATTTAAAAAACCTATTTTAAAGCCAAATGCACACCAAAGGCACACCAAACTAGGATTGGAATCTCTAAAACCACTTAATAAAACCATTCCATGAACCATAAAACAACCACAAATAATACAACATGGATTACACATTAAAAACACCCATTTTTACACAAAAATTCCACTTTAAAATCAACCGCATACTCTATGCCGCCAAAAATGGTTTTCACACCAAGAAAAATGGAAGGGTAACATGATAAAAATTAAAATCAAGTAAATATAACTCATTAATGAATCCATAGTTTATGGACATTTTTAAATTCAAGTAGGAGGTAAGAAACCCTAAGGAAAAGGAAGAAAACAAAAGAGGAAATCACTTATTTAATGATCCTTGAAGTTTGTCACCAAAAAACCCCTTCAAAAATGGGTTCTAAGAGAGGTTTAGTGAGATTGGGAGACTTACATGGATACTAGGGTCTAATGGAGGAATAAATGGGTGGATTAGGTTTGATTATGGAAGGGAAAATTTGTAATTTCAAATGATTTTTAATGATCAGGACAGTTGTGCACGGTTTTTCTGCACGGTTTGGTAAACCGTGCACACAAACTGTGCGCCCAACTCTGTCCACTCAAAACAATTAAAAATTATTCCAAATTCAAGGGGGACTAGGGGAAACCTCGGGGGGGGGGGGGGGGGGTAAGTTAGTCCAATAATAGAGGTGAAAAAATTACCTTAAATGAAGGATATGGACGTGAAAATAACCTAAGAAATGGAAGCATTATGAAGGTTGAGCTCAGATGCCGAATCATGGTAAACTTAAAAGGCATCAATAGAGGATCACGAGTGAGTATAAGATGATCATATGGATAATATAACAAAATCAAGTAACATATACTTAACATAATAGGATCATAACTAATAAAACATATAAAACAAAATATGAGTCATGGCATAATTCTTTTATGATAACATAAGACACGAGTCATATAAGTGTGGAAACATGAGCCAATCATCATGAGCCACAATAACATAACCTGGTTATGATTCATAACATAAGATAGTGGCATAAAAATATGAATATAAATAATAACACATGTTAAGTATAACTTTCAATACATTCTCATTATAATGGTTTAGGCTAACCACCTTTCCATAACATAGTAGACATGGGCTAACCACCTGTATCCCTTAACATAGTGGATGTGATTTAACCACCCTTATCCCATCTTAATATCATGATATATAAAACACTACAATGTATTGGAGGGATATAATCCTCACAGCCATCACATAATTATAATATATATATATATATATACCATAAGAACATGAAAACATTCATAATTCCATCATAACCTAATTAACTCATGAAAAGAAATGGGTTTTACTAAAACAACCATAAGACATTATCATAATCCATATAGAGAAATAACATTGAGGGTGTCAATAAAGAATATTATTAGGGAATCATAAGAATCATTAAAGGATGTTAAGATAGATGAAATTACCTTTTATAAGAGTATAATAAAAATTATTTGAATAATAAAAAAAATATCCTTTTATTTTGATGAATTTTATTAAGAATGAAAAATTCAAAAAAATGGGAATTAATAATACATTAGAAATAAATGAAAAATTGGAAATGAATCTTCATTATGATTTTTTTTTATAAAATCAAGAAAAACCATTCACGTGGAAAGCATCAAAAAAGGAAGACTCTATTCACACTTTTATAAAGAGAGTCAAAGTTGGTGGAAAACAACCCTATTGGAAAGATTAAAAGTAGATTAAATTTTTAATGAAATTCATGCACATTGAATTTCTCATAAAATAATAGATAAATAAATCAATAAAACAAAATAAATAATATGTATTTCAAGGAGAAATATTCTTGACCTATAAGAGAGAAAAGGCTGGTTTCTCTTACAAGCATCACATCTGGTGAATTGTGAACAAAAGGTGATGTGAAATGGTAGGTGTACATGAAAAAATAATGAATAATAAGAGAATAAAAAATTAATGGTGGTTTTATAGATAAATATAATATAATTTCCCTATATGGAAACTTAGTCATTACAATCTCAAATTCAAAATGATATTGGAAAGAAAACCCTTATGGTTTTGGTAACCTTTGAATTAAAATCATTTGAAACATAAAAAATGATGTAGATTATTAAATTTATTTAATTTAATTAAATTTATGACAAAATTAATCCATGGGGTAGTATATAGACCACAAAAAATAAGATATCTGGTGAATATGGAATATTTCTCAATGAAAAGAAAATTGAGATGAGAAACTATTATCTCTACTCCCATCTTCCATGAAAGAACTTTAACCTAATGTATAATGAACACAACCATATTAATAAATAATTTAATAAATTTAATAATATATATTACCCTTTATATTATTCAATTATTATCATTAAATACACATATATTAGTTAGGTAATGTTTATTTTCATCATTAAATGCTAGTAATTTTGATTATTTCGTAAAAGTTTCATAATGGAGATACTGGTCCCCATTCATTGATAACATGTTCATAATTCCAAAATTAGTAATTTTAGTGGAATAATTTTGTTTTAGTGATTTATATATCCCCATTCTTAGTTTATGGAAATTATGGGTATGGTTCATGAGAATGGAATCCATGAAGAACATTTTCCAAGTAATTTACGGATAACTTTATGTTACTTTATAATGATCATTTATTTTTATACCATCATTTCATAACCATATTCATGATGTATATTACTCTTTAATATAATAAATTAACATTATTAATTTATTTATACTTATTCATGGTGAAAATGATGATGTTGGTATGACATCATTCATGTTGGTGGTTGAACCAACCCAAATAAGAACATGTTATACTATTGAATGAGTTAGAGTTTAGAGTTATAAAATAGTTGTATAATTTTTTCATAAGAATAAATATCTAAATATAACATCATTATATTATATAATAATATTTTAAAATATTTATAGCAAAATATAATTGATAAAGTTAGGGAAGAACATAGATACTTGATGAATTCTCTCCATCACGACACAAATTATTTTTAAATGAAGGATTTTGGGTTTCTTCTTAGAGCCAGAACTTATAAAATGTATAATAAGTATTTTATAGAGAGAGATAGAGAGAGTAAATTAGAAGATATTAAATCTATAACTAAATTATTTTAGTGGTTTCTAAGGGGTAGAGGAGGGGCCTTTTTATAGTTGAGTTTTGAGCGACATTTCCGTAAATATTAATTTCCTAATGTGTAATATTGTCATTTTAAAAGGAAAGTCGATAAAAAGTGTAAAATAATAGATATGAGATAATATTTTATCAATAAATACCTCATAAAAATATATATATTGGGTTTTTTTTGATATTTAATGTGCATACCACTTAGTTTGACCCTTTTTTTACCTTATTTGACCTTTATCATGGCAACTCAATTTTTACCTCGGTATCTTATTTTTAAGAAAAGAATGAAATTAATCTCATTAATTTATTTTAAAATAATTATTACAAAATTTTATTCTATTTAATCTAACTATACTACTAAATATGAGAAATTTATTTTTTAAATTTAAACATAAAATAAACAGAAAAAACTATTTCTTTAGAAAAATAACTTTTTAAACTTTATATGTTCTTAATCCCATTTCATATAAATTACTAATTTAATGATTGTAAATATATTGGTTTATAAAATAAAACATTTTATTTAAATAATCCTTCTAAAGTGATCATTTTAATTTATTATAATAATAATACACAGTATTTAAAAAAACAATTGTTTGAAAAATGTGTCTTTTTAATGTTAAATTATTTTATAATTATTACCAACTAGTTAATAATAAATTAATGAATTTTAATTAATTTTTAATATAAAAATAATATTCTATTAATTTCATAATCAAAATTTAAGAAATTTATCTTTTTAATAAATCATGTAATATATAATAAAAATAATGTTTTTAAAAATAAAATATGTTTCATTGAAAATAAATCATTGGATTTGTGTTTATCACAATTATTTGGATGTTATTTACTTTTTTTTACAAATAATTAATAATATTTAATCAATCCACTTTACTGAAATTATTCTTTGAATTTTATAAATATATTTAATTAAAATCATAAAAATATTTGAAAAATAATATATATAGTATAAAGAAACTATTTTTTTCTTATCTTCTATGAGTGATTATATATCATAATTCCTTAATTATTAAATTAATGATAAATAATAATTTATAAATATCAATAAAACCTTTTCAAATATATAATATAAAATATTTAAAAATTGTAAAAATATAAAACAACTTTATAATCACCAAAATAATAGATAAAGATTTGTACATTAAACTAATTCATGATTCCCATTCAACCCTTGTATTTTATGATTTATAATAGTTTTGACTTTCCTTATGTTTGTTATTTGTCCAAGATTTAATTCATTTTCAATTATTACTTGTATTTATAATATTTATTATCTTGTATGATGAATATTTTTCTTCAATCCTATAATAATAATATTTTTCATTATAGAAGATGATGATATCAAGATAATTTATTAAGTTTATATTATTTAATTTTATTTTATTTTGAAAAAATAATGAAATAATTTTTATATTATCATATTCATTTATTTATCTATATTAATCTAATATAATAAATTTATTTACATTAAAAAGAAAATAAAAATAAGACTACTTTTGTCACACATGAATACTAATGGAATATAACTAAAAAACTATGTTTTCACATTATCCCCATTATATAATTTTTTCCTCTTAATTTTATTCTCCTTTCATATGGATGAGAGATATTTTATACATATAATTGAAATTAATATCACTAAGTGGTTGAACCTAATTCTGATGTCGGATTCCCTATGACACACCAGGTCGAGTCCATGTGTTCAAAAAAATTCCAAATTCTTATACTTACTTTATCCATGTACATTTGTAAAATTTTGTTTGAAATAGATCTAAAAAATGGAAATTTATAAATATTTATGTTTTTTGAATATGGAGTTTTAAAACATAATTTCAAGCATGTTTTCTATAACACCAAAAGATACATTTTGACTTGAGTTGTTTGAATAAGGGTTCATATTTATGATATTCAAAATAGACAGCCAACAAGAGAGAGACATATAATTCTCAAAGGGAACCCTCCTTTATAGATAAATAGAGAACTGTAACTCCTTTTTTTGATTCATACATTGTAACAACATGATAAAGTACCATAAGGTTTTTATAGAATGAGTAATATGGGATAGTTGTGTTTTCAAAATGTGGTCAAAATTATCCCATGATCTATCATGATATCGATGTATATAAGAGGATTGAGATATTCTATAAAGTTATTTTTATGTAAGTTGAATTCTTGATTTTTTTTTCAAATAACTTAAGACATATTTTGTAATTATTATTGCAATAAAACCCTCTATAAGTGAAAGAAATGTTGTGTATAACTTCCACCCATCCATATCATGGATGGATTTTTCTATTGAAGTTTTTTTTGAGTTAATAAACATTATATAACAATTTTTTTTAATAATTATTGTAATCATTCATATAATAATGAAATTCAATCCTAATATTTTCTAAATTATAACACCTTCATTTCAACCTAAAATATTTTATGTTCATCATATATCACTATTGGTTCATCATTGGCTGTTTTAAGTTCCATCCTCACATTATAATCACAAAAAAAACTAAACCCCACTCTTATACCAAATTGGAATACCCATATATTTCATACATACATATTAAATCATTTAACATAATTATTCACTATATATCAACATAAATCACACCTTTGAACCTATAGGTTTAGTTTCTTTAGAGATTAGATAAGAAACATATTTTACAAAATTTTCAATATCTCACAAAAATATCCTTCTCACATGATACCATTTTAGACACATAAAACATAATAATATTCTTCATAATCTAATGAATGGAAACATAGGAAAGGGTGAGCTCAGATGTTTTGTAAGGTTAAACATAAAAGAAAACAATTGAGGATCATAAGTGAGTGTAATATGAACATATGGGTATGATAACTATTATATCCATGAGTATATGTATTAGATTTACTAACAATATATAAGAATTGATTGAAAGTGGATTGGTTATATGTTGAAAAAGATTCATGGAAATGGTTACAAGTGGAGAGTTACATGGTTGAATTTATATTCATTATATGGGTGTTTCATGGAAGATTTGGTTTAGTGAATGGAATTATCAAATAGATATATAGAGTTATAAAAATTTTGATATATGAAGATGGATTGGAATTTTTCTTGTTTTTATACTTAATGTAATAAAAAAATATATGTGTATGGCTTGGTATTTCTTATTTTTTGGCTATATTTTCAATGAAAACTAATTAAAAAAATATGGACAGCCTCCAATAGGATAGATAGAGTAAGGCACTCATAAAGAGGTAAAATTCAATAATAATTCATGATAACTCGAGGTGGTAAGAGTACTTGTGATAACTAGTGCAGGCTGGTACTAGCATGTGTGAATGGTTGGTACATTGCATGTGTGGGGTGAAATGAAACCTCCCGGTATGGGTCGGTACCAAAGTTAAATTTTTAGAGTTTTAATTAAACATTAAAAATAATAAAAATGTGGGAGTTCTAAGGTAATTTTGATACTTGAAAAAAAATATAATTAGAACTATTCATGCTTCAAGAAATGGGTGTAAAAAAATGACATCATTGTACTCATCGCCTAACTCCATCCCAAAAATCCCTACTCGCGTGAAATTAAAAAAATGTTGCAAATCAACTCAACTACAAAAGATATCATTCACATCCACATGAGACAATTTTTAGAGACTTTTATTATGATTTTTATTCCATGATATTCATCGATCTAAAATGAAAATATATCATGTTGTGGTTTTAATAAAGTTGTGATAGAGATATTTGGAGATTCTTTGGATCCAACTTTTTGACTCATATTAAAGCTATCTCACATAAGGAACTAATGTATAAATAAGATTATGGAAAGATTATTATCATATAATATAGATTATAGGATTAAAGAGAGTAGGGAGTAACATAATGTGATCTATATCATAGGTTGATTTTCATGAAATTAGGTGTTCATGTATATAAACTACATGAAATAGTTCGAGGAAAATAAAGGATACCATATTTCTATAATGTATTTCTCTAAGAAAAAAAAACAATATGGGTGACCTTCACTATAATTATATACCTAGATTAAATAAAATAAAGGATATAACTACACTAAACTGGGATATCAAGTTTGAAAGGAGTGGATGTGAACCCTACCACAAAATATGGTTCTTTTATGAAGGTAGGATAGATGAGTGCTATATTTTCATATCAGGTTTAAAAGAGGATATGTGAACTACATTGACATATCTAGTTTCAAAGAAGGAAAGGTAAGGGAGTCTAAATATATCATCACATTTGGAATCTATATAAAAAGACAAAGAATAAGGGCTTTCACTTATCAATTTATATAGATTTTGTGTAAATAAAAGGAGAATAAGAAGAATTTTTAGTGCTTACATTTGGTTGATTTTAAAGGGGGAATATTAGAAGAAATATGTAGCAGTTTTATGAATTCTATATCTAGTTACTAAATAGGAAGATCTATTTTAGTGTTAGTGAGCACACATAATCAACCCTTATATATGAGGTGTCAATCTTAATTGGTTGAATGGAAGAAGGAGATAAGAATGTTAAAGATCAAAGGGTATCTATCAGGATATATAACATGAAACTAGTTCATACCATGAAAATTATAAATTGACCCTCAAGACTATAAAATAACATTATTCCTCGCATGAGTTATGCGTGGGAGTAGAGAAGAGGTATTGCATATGGGATCGGTAGTGTTCCCTTCCCAAAGATATTATAATATCCCTACTATAGAGTATTATATCTCTTGAAAACCAACACATTATTATTGTGTAATCCTTTGATTAGAAAATTTGGGTGAAATAAGTAAAATTTGATTTCCTTTATTATTTTCTTTTTGAATATGTGTGATAATGATGCATAAGAAATAGAAAACAAGTTCAATAATTTTTCCTATTAACCCGAGAATAATATCCTAAAAATAAAAGATAAACAAGGAATAAGAAATGGTTTAAAAATGGTAACATCTTGATTCACCCCTCCCAAGGTATCTAGTTCCTAAAAGTGGTATCAGAGCTTAAAGGTTCTAACTTTTCATTAAACCTCAATTATTTCATTTTTATTTTTGGATCTCTTATGGATTTTATGTTAAATCCATCATTCTTCAACGAAATTGATATTGATGGTTGGGATAAGGTAATGTTTTTTCCTACAGGACTATGGTAATGAGGTTGTGAAGATTTTTCAATAGGATTCTAATATTAAAATGGACAATTAAAGAATTAGTTATTCATATAGAGAGAATATCTTGAAAAAATATTTCTTTTACAGAAAAAGGGAATTCCCCTGTGTGGCCTTTTCAAACCCTCCACACAAGGGAACCCCCCTCCCCTCGAAGGGGTCACTCCGGAGAGAGCCCCAGCTGAGAAGGATCCATTTCCAGCCAAGATGGAAGAGCATCCCAAAGGGTAATGACCCGACAGTGATGGTTCGTCAAGAGATCCGTCAGCGATTGGGCCATGCCTCATTTTGGGATCTCAAAATCTTTGAAAGAATTGCTTGAAAATCAGCTATAATGAAGGAAGAGAATCATGCAGTCTCTTTTGATGTGTATAAAGAAGTTTACATTTTTGGCATTCAATGGATTAAGGTGGAGTGGAATCTATCTAAAATCCAAAAATAAGAGGAACACGAAGAGGGTCACTAGGAAAATAGACGCCTCTATTCAAATAAATAGTGGAGATTCCTTGTGCATATTGGGATATAACCCTATGAGAGATTTCACTTGTAAATCCAGTGTCATAAGTCATACATAACATGAAGTGGTTGAATATGTGGTAACCACATTATGTGGAAAATATGTAGATTCATGAAGCAATCACTAAGATAATATTCATTATTTGGAAAATGAAGTGCAGTCACTATGGGCTAAGAATGAGAATCATTGTGCTCTTATAGAAATTTTGGAATAATTAAATAAAAAGTTAGTGGGAGAGGGTATGACTTCAAATGAAATCATTGAAAAAATAGAATATAAAGGATAAAAGTGATGATATTAAAAAATTAGTTCAAGAAATAAAAGTAAACATGGAAAAAGGGAAACATCCAGAAGTATCTATGTCATCCATGAGTGATAAGAATGAATTAAAGATGAAGAAAACTTATTGTGAAATGAAATACTATTTTTGGAATCTATAAAACCAATGATAGAAGAAATATGAATTTATTAATAAGATAAATGGGGAGATTCATGATATGATTATAACAACTAGGACGTCTCATGTGATAATTATAATTGCTTATGATAAAATTAACAATTTGGATTCAAGTAAACCAAATCGCAGACCTACAAGAATTGAGGTAAATGACACTCATTAAAGGAATAAATTTAAATAGAATTTTTATGGAATGTTTGGAAACCTAATGAGTGTGTGAATAGAGTCATAGATTCTCAATAATGATGAAAAATCAGAAACATCTAGATCTTAGTACTATGAAAATAAGAAAAGAAAAGATGATGATCAAATCAGATTCTCAACTCATTTGATCATAAGGAAACAAGATTATTTATAGCCAGATTCATCTAAAAACATATTTATAATGTCAAAATAATGTCCAATATATTTTTTCAATAACCATTGAGGAAATAATGGGAGAAATATGTCACATTGAAAAATAGGCTTCAGACTTGTGAAGTGATCTTAAAGAAAGAAAAAAAGAGAGTGTCATATAATAAGGAAATATTTTACCTACCAACTTACCTGGAATGAAAAGAGATAGGTTTAGAAAAATAATAATAATGAATAATTTGATTTCATAGACAATAAGAATAATAATCCAGTCATGCAAAAGATGAATAAAAGGCCTAAAGAAAATTAGTAGATCAGAAAAGAGTCTGATGGAATCCATGGGTAATAAGTAAAATTCTTGATCAAGTGGGTTAAATCATACCACCATAAGAAATAAATTAAAATATAGAATAGTCTGTAAAAGGATAAGAAATATTGACAAAGAACACACTGGTTACACTTTAAGGGAGGATCTATATACTAGTGGTTTGGGTCTTACTAATGGGATGAGTTCCAAATTATAAATTCAACTAGAGGTTTTTTAAAATATATTAATCAAATAAATATATGGAATAAGACTATAAGAAAAGTTTTGTTATATAAAGACTAACCACACTCCTCAATTTGAGCAAGATGGAGGTACCCCAGTCCCTTGTACAATATATTTTCACTAATTGGACTAAGATGCATGCTAAAGTAAATTCTCAAGCCTAATCTATATTTACTCTAAGTTAAAGGATACATTAAGGTAACCATGATGATAAGAGAATATGTAGGTGGTATCAGTCATTCCATGTGTAACAACTTTGATTAATCCATCAATATAAAAAATCAAATTTGGTATTTATCAAACCATGTACAACAGTGGTGATAAAAGATATTAACATTAATAAAAGGTGTTGGAATTTTTTTATACATGTAAAGAGCAGTTGATGAATCCAGTTTCAAGGATAAATTTGTCAAGAAATGTTGTCTAATATATTAACTTGGAGAAAAACCTAGCTTAATATGTTCATACATTCTGAATCTATCCATATAGTTTAAAATTATGAAAACTAGTGGGTAGCAAGGCTGATTTGTAGTGTTCCAGGTGTCAAAGATAAGTTTTAGGCTTCCAAAAAGTGTTAAGATACGTTTAGAAGTATTACATGAAATATCAGTTCTTTTTAGATGATAAAAGACCTTGAAGAAGTTAATATAAAACTTAATTAAGGAATAGAATCATTTAATATTTCATGTATATTTTTTATACACTAGAATTATGGTATCAATTGAGTGTTTTTTCATGAATAATGAAGCTTCTTGAATGAAATACCCATCCTATAAAGTGTTTCCGAAGAATAATATCGTCTCAAAATATAATTTCTAGAGGAGAATACATTCAAGGAGAGATGAATATAAACACAATGGTTTCTCAACCTCATTTAAAAAAATAATATTTCTTATAAAGTAGTGGATGAGAAGGGATTCATGTTTTATAACATATTTGAAATAAAAAATTAGTATCGATTGGTTTCATAAGTGATATGTTCCTCCCCCATGTGCATTAAATTTTATTAACTAATCATTTGAAGAGAAGTTATTTTATTTTATAATATGTTTTAGTTTTACTTGTTATATATGGTTTATAAACATATATATTGAGAAATACAGAGTGTTGATATTATTAAAAAAAACATTGTTTCGTACACTGATTTATGACTCAATATGCTCAGAGTATTTATTGATGATTCATTTCTAAGTGTTGAATATAACTCATTATAAATTAGAATTAATAATTTAGAAATTATATAAAACATATGTTTGAATATGAGATGCTAAATAAGGATGGTTGAAAATAGTTTTAAAGTTTTGATGGTGTTCATGTTAGGAGCATTGAAACAATAATTAATGGATAGTATAATTTCTATATCTAGAACTCTTGAATATTTGATTAAAATATAATTTCCCTTAATAAATTATATTTCATAGAATATGATTAAAAATGGGGAGTGTAAATGAAAAACGAGTCTCAAATATGGTGGTGGTACCCCCATGAAAATGAGGAAGACGACCCTTTTTATTTTCTCAAAAAAGGTGAGAACTGAAAGATGATGCACATCAAATACATATTTGGTTTTAATAGTGTTTGTCGATATAAGGATAAGATGAGAATTGTTGGATATTGTCAAAAAAATCCAAAGGGTAAGAATGTTGCAACTATGAGTCTATATATTGGATTTATTGATAATATATAAGAATTTATTGATAGTTTATTAAATGTATGTTGAAGAAATTTCCTAGAAATAGTTACAATTATAGAGTTTCATGGTTGAATTTATATTTATTATATGGAAATTGGGTGGTGTAATTGGTTATTTTCATGGAATTATCAAATATATATATGGAGTTTTTGAGATTTTGATGAATTAAGATGACTTGGAAATATTTTGGTTACTATCCTTAAAGGAATAAAATTATATATATATGAAAGGCTTGGCATTTGTTATATTTTGGATATGTTTTAAATGGAGGGTTAGTAAATAAATATAGACAACCTTTAGTAGGCCAGCTAGAGAAAGGAACTCATGAAGATGAACCAACTACAATAGTTGTGGCTTTCCATATGTGGAAGGAGTGCGTGTGAGAACTAGTGAAGGCTAAAACTGGAACATGTAAAGCGTTAACACATATCACATGTGACATGGAATGTGTCTTACAATATGGGGAGGTACCTAAGATAATTTTTTAGAGGTTTGATTACATGTTCAAGCTAGAAAACACATAGGTTCTCAAGGAACATTTCAATGTGGGAAAATTAAAATAGTGGGAACTATTCATGTTTCACAAAATGAATTTAAAAAAATTGATATTATATCGTTGCACTCATCGCTAACCATAGGCCTGTGTATTCCTACTTGCATTAAATTCAAAAATGTCACGAATTAACTCAACTACAAAATATATCATTCACATCCACATGCCATAATTTTTAGAGAAAATAATGAAGATTTTTATGATACAATATTAGGTGAAATAAAATGTAGATATATCATTCTGTGGTTTTTAAAAATTTTAAATGGATATATTTTGAGATTCTTTAGATTGAACTTTTTGACTCATATTAATATGGTCACACATGAATAAGTTATGGATAAATAAGATTATGGATATGTGATTATTACATGATATATATGGTAGAATCAGGGAGATTAGGGAGTAACACGGTGTGATCTATATAGTAGGTTGTTATGCATATAGTTAGGCATGAATGTATATAAACATCATGAAGTATTTCAAGGAAAAAAGGGGATCCATATATCCATAGAAATTTTATCAAAGATTAAGAAATAGGAGGGCTAACCTATGCTACACTGAAAAACCTAGATCGAAGAAGAAAAAAGGATAGAACTACACCACATGGATATATCAAGTTTGAAAGGAGTGGACATGAACCATGCCACCAAATATAGTTCTTTTTATAAGGAGGAAGTGATGAGAAAAATATTTTTATATTATATTTGAAAGATGATAAGAAATATTGCACATATATATATATATCTGGTTTCAAAGAAATAGATGTAAGGGAGTTTACATGTATCATTATATATATAATCTATATAAACATATAGAAAATAAGGGTTTTCACATATCAATGTATTTGTATTATATGTAAATAGAAGGAAAATAAAAATAATTCCTAGTTTTCACATCAGGTAGATATTTGATGAGGAATATTAGGAGAACAAGTCATAAGTTTTACCAATACTATATTTAGACACCTTATAGTAAGATATGCTATAGTTTGAGTGAGAACATAGACTTAACCCTCACATATAAGGAGTTAGTCTCATCTAGTTTAAAGGAAGAAGAAGGGTAGCATGTTTAAGGTTAAAGTGAATATATCTAGAGTTAGAATATGTAACCAATTCATTACATGGAGAACTTGAAGAGACCCTCAATTATATAAACTAACATCATACCTCACTTGAGTATTGTACAAGATCAGATAAGATTCATTTCATCTTGTATCGATAGTAATATCTTCCCAAATCCATTGTAATATCCTTACTATAGAGCATTACATATTTGCAACACCAATACACCATTGGTGTATGATCCTTAGATTAGTCCATTTGGGTGATCTAAGTAAAATATGGTGTCCTAGCATGTTATATTTATGAATATGTGTGATGATGATGCATAAAAAATAGAAAACTGGTTGACTGCATTTTTCTATTATCTGAGGAACAAGATCCTAAAAAAGAAAATATAAGAAAGGAAGAAGAAATGGTTTAAAAATGGTAACACCCTGATTCATCCCCCTCATGGTGTCTCTATTTCTAACAATAACACAATCAAGGTACATGGACTTAAGATAATAGACTCATACCTAATAAAACATATATCATAAAACATGAGTCATGGCATAAGGCTTTTAGCATAACATAATGCATGAGTTATGGGACTGTGGAAACATGAGCCAATTTTTTTGATCCATGAGAACATAACATAGGTATGTTGCATAACATAAAAGTGTGGTACAAATATATAAATATAAATCATAACATATTTCGTGGCTAATTTCCAATAAATTCACATCATAATGGTTTAGGCTAACAACCTTCTCATAACATAGCAGACTTGGGCTAACCATGTACACCCCTTAACATATTAGACTTGGGCTAACCACTCTTATCCTATAATAATATCATGATATGTAAAACATTACCCAATTAATTATAGGGATATAAAATACCCTCTATTACTTAATGATAAACCATACATATGTGTTCCATAAGAACTTGAAAACCATTATAATTCGATCATAACACAATTAACTTGTCAAAAGAAATGGGTATCATGAAAAAATACACAAGACATTATCACAATCCATCTATAGAAATAAGGAAAATTGTTTTATTAGAGAATATTCCTACTAAAACATAAGAATAATTATAGGATATTGACATATATTTAAAACTATTTCATAATAGAATTTTATAATTGTTTTGAAAAACAAGAATAAATATATGTTTCTTTCGATAACTTTTATTAAACATGAATAACTCACAAAAATAAAATAAAATAGATATTAATTTAAAAACCATTAAAAATTTCAGAGTAATTTTTATTATAAAAAATAGTTATAATATCAGGAAAAATAATTCATGTGGAAAGTGTCACAAAAATATTCTTTTTAAACTTTTGTAAATAGAGTCAAAGTTGGTGTAAAATAACCATATTGAAAATGTTCAAATAATATTACTTATATAAAGAAAGTAAATTACATTGAAAAATAAATAAATCAATAATAAAATCATAGATAAGGACATTCATAAAACTAAATAAAGAGTATGAATAATGAGAAATATTTTAGACCGAAAATAATAGGTAAGGTCACTTTACCTTACAAGAATCACTTTAGGTGAATTTTGAACAAAATGGGAAGTGTAATGGTATGAGGAAATGAAAAAATCATGAAAAACTAGAGGATAGGAAAATATATGTGGTTTAAATATAAATATCATAAAATTTCCCTTTATGTAAATTTAGTCATAACAATGTAGAATTCAAAATTAAATTGGAAATAAAATCCTTACAGATTTGGTTACAATTGAATCAAAATCCCTTGAAAGTGAGAACCTAAGTCAGATTTATAAATAAATTTAATTTCAAGAAATTTATGTCAAAATACATCTATGGGGTAGTATATAAACCACAAAAAATAAGATATATGGTGAATAAAAAACACATCTCAATAAAAATAAAATTAAGATGAGACACCCTTACCTTTAGTCCCATGTTCCAAAAAATAAAATTAACCTCATCAATAATAAAATTAAAAAATATTAATAAATTAGTCCTGAATTTTTTTCATATATATTAACTTTTATATTATTCAATTATAATCATTCACTACACATATATTAGTTATTTAATACTTATTTTCATCATCACTTGTTAGTAATTTTTATTGTTCTGTATACATTTCATAATGGAGATATTGGTGCCCATTATTTGATACCAAGTTCATAATTACCATTTAGTAAAGAAATTGTAATAATTGTGTTTTAGTGATTTATATATCCTAAATAACCTTTTTGATATCTTATTTTTAAAAAAGTTTTTTATTTTTTTGACAAATAATCTTTTGTAAGATAATGTTTATGAAAAACAGGTCAAAGTTTATGAAATGTTTGAACCTAAAAACAAAGGTAGATAAAGGTTTTTATCTTTAATAAAGTTGTTTTTAGGACAAAAGTTTCTAGAAATAGGTTTTTAGACTGAGTATTACCAGATATAGAATGTGTAATAAAGATGGAAGCTAGAATTTCTATAGAGTTGTTGATCAGACACACCATTGGACTCAGATCCATTGGTATGAAGTTTAAGATTCATCGGACTTGACTTTGGTTAGAAATTTAGAAGTTGCAGAGTGAGGAAGTTATAATGAAGATGAAGAGAGTAAAATAAGACATTGATATTAGGATTTATAAAGTTATTAAACTTTATAACTTGAGTCATATGATGCTATTCCGTTCTCAAAAGTTCTCAACATCATGAGAGACTTATGATACAAGGAGTATGTGTTTGAAGATTTATGAATTCATCAGTGTAAAGAAATGTGAGAAGTTAAAGATGATGGTTTTTAGTTAGACCAATAAATCAAATATACAATTAATCATATCCAAAAGAATCAAAGGCAGAAAATGTGGATTTCTAGAAGTTTTCCATTACCTTAATTAGAGAAAGAAATAAGTTGATTAGCTAAATATTTGGAATGTTTCTTAAGAGGTAGTATGAAGAAAGTGATTTTAGGATTTAAAAAGTTAATGAAATTTATAACCTTAAATCCGATGATACTTTTATGATCATGGAGTACTCATAAATCATGATAAAGTTTCATGATAAAATATTTTGAAGAATTGAGGCTATTGAAGGTCTATGAATAATTCTCATTGTTTCCAAAAACCTAGGCATAGAAGATCGAATCCATAAGTACCTGACACATAATTTGTTAAAAGTATAAATGTGTAATGGTGATAAAGTTTAGAGAATTTAAAAGTTTATGAGTGGAGCTATTATTGGATTAAGAACATTGTAATGATATTTCCATGGTAATGAGAAATTTTTCATAATAAAGAAAGTTAGTCAGACCGAGCTGAGGAAGATCTATCGGGCTTGGGTAATACACCGATACATTAGATGAAGTTTCTATAAGAAATTAAATCAAAATAAGATGAGTAAGTTTCATCGTAATGATTTGAGGGGGTTTCATCAGGATGAAAAAAGTTTAGAAAGTCTAAGAAAGTTAATTACGGAGAATACTCAAGAAGATTCTAGAAGATTTGTGAAGAGTTGAACTGGTCAAACTTGAAATTAAAATATGCGTAGATCTTAGAGTTTTTGAATATGTGAGAGTGGGGAATGTTTTCATGTTTCCCACCTTTTATATTATAGGGTTCCTATAAATATAATCACAATGAATTCATACTTTGAAATATTTTTCATGTGCGGAAATGGTATAACACTACAAAGGTTGAGTCGGAATTTGAGCCAGAGTTATTTTTTGAAATAGATTCCAATAAAAGGCCAGACATATGTTTTTTTGTTTACCAGATTGAGAAAAATCATATTGAGTTAATATAACTGAGGAAAATCATATTGAGGAGGATTAGACTAAGCAGTTGAGCAGATTTTGATAAATGAAGATTGGGAATGTGTAATGACCCGAACTTTTTTAATTATATTTGTTTCCTAATTTTGTTGGTATAATTAAAACGTGACCGTTGTGTTTCAACTGTTATATGACCATTGGAAACTATAATATTAACGTTTTATTTTTCTAAATATGGTTATCTTGGTTAATTAATATAGAAATAATATTGAATGGACTCATCCAGTAGACTCGAGCCCTATGAAACCCATCTATTAGAGCTTGAGAAGGAGGTAGCATCACTGGGCTTTACTCTGGACCAAGCCCAAGCCGAACTTCAACGTATGAAGCTTGAATAGAATCACCTAAGGTAGAAGTTCAAGCTGATAGAAATCACCACTCGGACAATGTTTTCCAAGCCACCTCAAGATTCTATCACCATAGCACACTTAACACATATGTCCTATGCTGGTGTAATAAGGGGCTATGTAACGAGACCTTAGCTACTTGGTGTAATCCTTTTATATAAATAAAATTTTTACTTATTCTTAGGGAAAATTTTGTGAATTTAAAATATCCAGATAAATATAAGATGTGTATTATTGATGAATTTAGGAAAAAAGGGTGTTTTAAAATATTTTTGTATTCATTAAATAATTAATAATGTGAAATTATTTTCAAAAAATGGTCTTCTACAGTTGTGAGCAGTGAGAAATTTAGAGTCTAATAAGATCAACTTGTTTTTTAGTGAATAATAAAGTAGGAATAGTAACATACCCATATGAATAGTAAAGAATAGTAATTTGACCAAAAAAATAGAAGCTTCACCCATGAATGTATAAATACATTTTAGACATCTTAAAAGTGAAAAAAATGATCATAGTTTAAGTTTTGTTATTTTTGTACGCCATAAATATTTTATTTAAAATTTTATAATTAATTTAATAATTTAAAATGGAAATTTATTTTCATAAAATTTAATCATATATTGTTACTTTATTGTCTTATGGATATATGATATTTTTATGGGACCTTGATTACTTTCTTAAGGTGTTACAAAATGAGTTATAGTTTTAAAGTTGTATTTTTGGAATAAATAATGATTTTATTTAAAAATTAAATTAAAAATGTTTAGAAAATTATTTTCATAAAATGGAATTCATTTTTTAATTCAGAGCATCAATATTAGGTTGGGGTGAATTTTTGGGTTTTTTCTGAAACAGTTGAATTTTCAGTGAATAGTAATAATGCAGTTTTGAGTTTTGGTTGTTTAATAACATCATTAATGATGTAATAATGATGTAATATTTCTAGTAGACTTATGAATAGTGAGATATGCTATGAGTTTTCCCAATTACCCAATGCGATGGGAAAATACCATGGTCAAGCCCATGGTTTTGCAAATACCACCGATGAGGTGTCCCTTGGAAATTAATAATTTATTCACTCACTTCTCCTATAAATACCAAGCCATTACCTCATTCATTTAATTTCCAAATCCTCCCCAACGAAGTTCTGGTCTCCTTACTTCCCAAGGAGTCCTCCCAAGGTTCCCTTAATCCTCCCAAGGTCCTAACCATCAAGCTTTCGAAGTTACTCTTCAAGGTAAGGGAAACTTTCACCCTCCTCTTTTAAGTCATGACTTCCTTTATGTTGTGTCTTATATTTTCCATATCTTTATGTTGAGGTTATGTTCTTATATGTTCTCATTACTGTAAATTTCATGTCTAATTATTGATAGACCCTTTCCACTCTCATCAATTTGTTTTCTGAATTTTTAAGTGACGTCGTTAGGCTGCCGAATTTCTGGTAAATGAAATCACATCTTCTCTTTCCTTTCAAGTTTCTTTTTCTTGTGGTATGTCATTAAAATATCCATACCATGTTCTTATCTCCATGTTATTATGTATTTATATTGTAATATGAGTTATTTATGAGTGGTTTACCCTTGTACCCTCTCTTTTTATTATTTTCTAAAACCATGTTATATAGCCGTTATGCTACAGAAATTTCGTCTCAAAATTTCTATCTATTTATCTCAAGAAATTATCTTATTTATTTATGTGAATACCTAGATCTATTTCGTTTATATTGGTGTTCATAAATATATAAAAAGGATATATTTTATTCTGGAATTGACATACATATAACCCTCACTCCCTTTCCATAGGTTATGAATGATATAATGATCTTATTTTTAAGAACTTTTAAAACGTCGCGATTTTGAAATGAAACCCATTTCTTTTATTCTCTATGGGTTATTTATGAAATGCTTGATTATGATAAATTTGGATCACATGAAATTAAAGATATATTAAGGGTGTGTGCTAATAGCGCTCCAATGCATTGGGTAAAGAATTAATACCTAGAGATGACAAGTTTCACGATACCTTGGTGAATAACCTTGGTAATTTTTATGACACCTCGGGGATAAACCTTGGTGATGTGTTCATGAATGTATAAATTAAATGTTGAATCCACATATTCAAGTTATGTTTCAAGTTATTTTCATTATGATATTCCTATACTTCCATTTCTCATGTCCTTATGTTTTTATTCAAGTTCTTATTGATGTCACAAGTAAACTGATTCCCTTGTTTATCCTTACTGAGCCTTCTGATCACACTTTCCTTTGATGTATGTCTCCAGGATATGAGATGTAGTAATTTTACATAGTATGAACATATAAGGAAGCCTTAAAAGTGGATTAAAAGAATTTTTTATGTTGTTTTCAAGTGTTTTTGTTCTTGATTTCCAAGACACTAGACTTTAAAGATCCTCTGTTTGTAAAATGTAATGAAAAGTTATGTAATAAAAAGACAGGATGCCATAGTTGGTATCTGGACCTTGCGGCGATGGGTGTTTGTGGGTGCGTGCAACGTCTTTGGATGGGGCGAGAGCTTTTAGACGGATGTACAGTGGTGTGCGGTGTAGATCTGCACGATCTAGCCTCGACGGGTGCACGAATGGGCCACTTCTTCACCAGATTTGTAGATCTGGTTTCCGGTTCTCAGTGTTCCGCGACATTGGTTGCAGGGGACGAGATCGGTTGTTGGAAGGTGATCGGTAGAGCGGTATGTCTGGGTGTGATAGGGACAGCGTCAGGCAGCGGTGGGGTCGTTCTCGGCGGCGGTAGGGGTCATGAGCTCTCTGCTAGGGTTTCGTCCCCTTCTTCTTCGGCTTCCTCGGTGTCATCACCCCATGGCATGGCGTCTTTGGTGGTCTGGACTCGTTCTCGGTCAGCGGCGATTATCGGTTCCTCAACGACGATGGTCGATTGGAGCGACGCCTTCATCGGTGGCTTCAGATTGGTTGAAACTCGGGCGGTGGAAAATCCATTGGTTCTGGCGTCTGAGCGTTGGGGAGATGACGACTCAGGATGGCGAGTACGACGACTCAGGATGGAGAGTACAAATGGCGGGTTGTGTGAGGATTCGGTCATCGATGACCTCAATGGCGGGGCAAACCTGGCTGCGGCGCGATGCTACGTCAGTTGTGCGGATGCCTCTGGCCTTTGGGCACGTAATTCTAGCTTCGACGGTGGTCACAACCTTCTCTACGGCGGAGGTGGGCGTTTCTGTTTGGCGAGGTTTCGGTGGCGTTCACGTGCGGGATCGGCCCAGATCTATTTGGTGTGTGGCGGCGATGTGAGTTGGTCTGCGGCGGCTGCGTGGGCTAGGGTTTAATTTGTAATGGGTTTTCCGACTGGGCTCTCAAGCCATTTGATCTTTGGCCTTTGAGACTTTGGACTCGTTATTGGATTTTGGGTTTTCCCTTCTCCCACAAAAGGGGTTTGTATGTCTTATTTTATTTTTTTTAATAAAGGGGTACGCCCCCACCTTTCCTAGTATAGGAAAAATTCTTGGTATTTTGGTGAGTATTAAGTAAGTGGTTTATCAAGAAAATACATCCCTGTCTGGATACGAGCAGGTAGAGGCGGCTCTGGCACAAATGTACGTAGGGGTAAAACCCGAAAAAACCGCTTTTAGCTAGATTAGAATGGGAATTGGTGCATGACAACGGGCCTTACTGCACTCTTGGTTACGACACTCCCGGGGGATATGTTTGGTTAATCATAAGATTTTTATGAATCATTATGAAGGATTTATAGAGAAATGTAAATGTTTAAAGAAGTTTTAAGACATAAATCCTTTATAGTTAAAAGATTCATAAATGAAATAAGTTTCTCATTAAGGTTTTATTATTTTAGAAATGGTGGGAAATAGGAGCAACCATGCAAATGGTGACCGCAATGGACCATGCACTAACGACCCTCTGATGGAAGCCAGAATGGAAACATTCATGCAAATGATGAACCAACTGACTCAAGTTATGGGAAATAACTTGAATCAAGCTGAGAGACTGATCTCACCGCGAAGTGAACAAAATTATGTTGAGTGATTTATGCTTCAACGACCACCAACCTTTAGTGGATCGACTAACCCATTTATTGCTGAGAAGTGGATCAGCTCTATCGAGAAGATCTTTTCTGTGCTCCACTGTTTAGAGCAAGAGAAGGTCACCCTAGATATATGTCTCTTAGAAGGAGAAGCTGAACAGTTGTGGGAACTGATTAAAAACACAAGGAAAAGAGTGGAGGTTTAAGTTATAGAGTGGGAAGAGTTCAGAGGGATTTTCTTCAGTAAGTATTTCCCTCGATCCATGAGAACAAGAATGGAGAAGGAGTTTCTCAAGCTGAAGCAGAAGGAGAACGAATCCTTCAGAAGATATGAGATGAACTTCACCCAACTTTCATGTTACACATCTAGCTTTTTCATGGATCCAAATTGCAAGGTTTATAGATTCTTCGGTGGACTGAGACCTCATCTGTGGAAGAATCTAGCCAACTGAGATTATGACAGCTATGAGGAGATTGTGCGAAGTGCGATGAAAGTCGAATTGGAGTTTGGTGAGACACAGTGGTTTCATAAATCCAATGAAAAAAAGAGATCAATGGATCCCAACTTAGGGAGGATCTTTAATCAAGGAAGAGGAGGCAAGCAATTGAAATGTACCACTTGTAATAAATGTGGGAAGAAGCATTCATGGAACTACCTGCTCGGGAGCGGGAAATGCTACAAGTGTGGAAGAGATGGCCATATTACGATGAATTGTCGTAGTGAGGTGAAACCTCAACTTCCAAACACTAACAACAAGGGGAAGATGGTGCAGGCCATACCTGATGTCCAGTGCTTTAAGTGTGGACAACTTGGGCACCTTACTAATCACTATCCAAATCCAAGGGCAGTGGAGGGGAACCACCAATAGCCTCAAAAAAGGCCAAGGGAGCAAGTTTGTGCTTTTGCTATCACAACAGCTAAAGTTGAAGCTCCAAATGATGTGGTTGTAGGTACTCTTGTTGTTCTCTCAAAGCTATCAAGTACTTTGTTTGATTCTGTTTCTACACATTCCTTTATTTCCTCTAAGTTTGAAAAGAATTTAGAATCAACCCCTGAATTGCTAAAAGTAGAGTTATCAGTCAAGACTCCTAGTGGGATTATCCAAGAATCATTAGTGTTTAGAGACTCTAGTATTTACTTTGGTGAGCACAATATTATCGCAAATCTAGAAGTCATTCCCATGCTAGAATTCAACATTATACCAGGGATGGACTGGATCTCAATGTATAATGCTAAGATCAAATGCAGAAATAAGGAAATATCAGTAGTCTTGAATGGAAAACCTACAGTTATCTTCTAAGGAGAGATATCTCAACCTAATCTTTGTCTAGAATAACCTCCTATATCCTTCTTTATGGAATTTATTGGTGAATAAGAAGAAGGAAATGAGAGTTTGAGGATAGAAAATGTACCCATCTTCCAAGAATACATTGACTTATTTCCTGAGGAGTTGCCTGGACCTCTCCCAGAAAGAGAGGTAGAGTTCTCCATTGAACTCGTACCTGGATCTCATCTAATATCAAAGAACCCATATAGGATGGAAAATGTGGAGCTGGAGGAATTAAAGAAACAACTCCAAGATCTTTTGGAGAAGTGTTTTATCCGACCGAGTGTGTCTCCTTGGGGAACACCTGTTCTATTTGTGAAGAAGAAGGATGGATCGATGCAGCTATGCATTGATTATAGAGAACTGAACATAATCACAGTAAAGAACAAATACCCTCTTCTAAGAATTGATGACTTATTTGACCAACTTCATGGGGCTCAATTATTCTCTATGATTGATCTTCGATCTGGTTATCATCAATTGAGGGTGAAGAAAGAAGATATTCAAAAAACTGCCTTCCAATCAAGATATGGGAATTATGATTTTTTTGTTATGCCTTTTGGACTGACTAATGCACCTGCTATTTTTATGGATTTGATGAATAGAGTCTTTAAAGACTACCTTGATAACTTTGTGGTAGTTTTTATTGATGATATTCTAATATATTCCAAAATTCATGAGGATCATGAGGATCATCTAAGGGCTATTTTTCAAACTCTACGGAAGGAGATACTTTTTGGAAAGTTCAGTAAATGTTAATTCTGGTTACAACAAGTTGCTTTCTTGGGGCACATGTTACCAATGAAGGAATCATAGTTGACCTTGCAAAGACAAAAGTTGTAGAGGAGTGGACTCAGCCAACAAAAATAATTGAGAATCATAGTTTCCTTGTATTGGCAGGATATTATAGGAGGTTTGTGAAAAAATTTTCACGACTTTCTAATCCATTAACCAAGTTAACTCGAAAAGGGGTCAAGTTCATCTAGAGAAAGGAGTGTGAGGAAAGTTTCCAAGAGCTGAAGAAAAGATTGGTTACTGCACCTGTGTTAAATCTTTCCTTAAGTGGAGAAGGATTCGTTATTTTTAGCGATGCATCTCTAAAATGGCTTGGGTGCGGCCTCATGAAAAATGACAAGGTAATTGCTTATGCATCTCGACAGTTGAAGACTCATGAGCAAAATAATCCTACGCATGATCTGGAGCTGGCTGCGGTCGTTTTTTCTCTGAAGATATGGAGGCACTATCTTTATGGGGAGAAATTTGATATATACACAGACCATCAAAGTTTGAAGTATATTTTCACACAAAAGGAATTGAACATGAGACAAAGGAGATGGTTGGAACTCCTTAAAGACTATGATTTTTCAATTCATTATCATCCTGGAAGAGAAAACAAAGTTGCTGATGCATTAAGCAGGAAAGACCCAGTTGTTCTTTCCATGATGAGGATTTAAAAAGATCTGTTGATCAATGACCTAGTAAAGCTGGACATGTGAATTATAAGGGAAGGGAAATCATCAACCCTAACCCAAATGATTTCTCAACCGTCATTACTAGAGAAGATCAAGAAAGCTCAGAAAGAATATCCTTTGTTTTAGAATAAGTTTAAGACTATAAAGGATGGGAAGTTTCCTGAGTTCAATACTAATCAAGAAGGTGTACTGAAATTTCCTACAAGACCATGTGTTCCATCTATTCTGGAAATAAAGAAGGAGCTGATGGATGAAGCTCATAGCTCTACTTTCTCTATACATCCTGGTAGAACGAAAATGTATAGGGACCTTCGTGATCATTATTGGTGGGATAATATGAAAAGGGAGATTTCTGAATACACTTCAAGGTGCCTGGTATCTCAGCAAGTGAAGGCAGAGCGACAACTTTCTAAAGGGGTATTGCAACCACTACCCATACCAGCATGGAAGTGGGGCAATATCACTATGGACTTCATCACTGGTCTCCTGAGAACTTCAAAAGGAAATAATGCGATATGGGTTATTGTGGACCATCTCACCAAGACTTCCCATTTTATCTCCATTCGGGAATATTTATCTCTTGATAAACTTGCTAGGATTTATGTGAAGGAAGTGTTAAGGCTGCATGGAGTTCCACTTTCTATCATATCTGATCGTGATCCAAGGTTCACATCAAAATTCTGGAGAAGTCTTCAACAATCTCTGAGCACTAAATTGAATTTTAGTACGGCCTATCACCCCCAAACTGATGGAAAATCTGAAAAGACTATTCAAACACTCGAGGACATGCTAATAACTTTCTCAATGGAATTTAAAGGTGGATGGGATCAACATATCTCTTTAGTTGAGTTCTCTTACAACAACAGCTTCCACTCAAGAATTCAAATGGCACCCTATGAAGCTCTATATGGTAAGAGATGTAGAACTCCTACTTTTTGGGATGAATCTGGTGAGAGAAAGCTTCTTGGGCCTGATCTTGTGCAAGAGATGACAGAAAATATCCATGCCATCCAACAACACATTAAGGCTACTCAGAGTCGGCAAAAGAGCTATGCCGAAAACTGTCATAGGGACTTGGAGTTTGATATTGGTGACAAAGTCTTTCTTCGGATTTCACCATGGAAGAGAGTCATGAGGTTTGGGAAGAAAGGGAAGCTCAGACCTAGGTACATTGGACCCTATGAAATCCTTGATCGTGTGGGAGCATTGGCCTATCGAATTACACTTCCTCCAAATCTAGCCCAAGTTCATGATGTCTTCCATGTATCCCTCTTGAGTAAGTACATACATGACCCTTCACATGTACTAAATACAGAGGTGGTACAACTAGAACATGTCCTCTCTTATGAGGAGTAGCCGGTGGAGATCTTGGATCGTAGAGACAAGGTTCTACGCAACAAGACTACCCACCATGTTAAGGTGTTGTGGAGGAACCACAAATGTGAAGAATCCACATGGGAACCAGAGGAGTCCATGAGACAGAAGTACCCACACCTTTTCCCATTATAGGGTAAGAGATAAAATTTTGGGGATGAAATTTCTTAAGGGGGGAAGAATGTAACGACCCGAACTTTTTAGTTATATTTGTTTCCTAATTTTGTGGGTATAATTAAAATGTGACCGTTGTGTTTCGACAGTTATATGACCGTTGGTCAATATGACCATTGGAAACTACAATATTAATGTTTTATTTTTATAAATATGGTTATCTTGGTTAATTAATACATAAAGAAGATTGAATGGCCTCATCCAGTAGACTCGAGCCATATGAAGCCCATCTGTCGGAGCTTGGGAAGGAGGTAGCATCACTGGGCTTTGCTCTGGAACAAGACCAAGCCGAACTTCAACGTATGAAGCTTGAACAGAATCTCCTAAGGGATAAGTTCAATCTGATAGAAATCAACACTCATGAAATGTTTTCTGAGCCACCCCAAGATTCTATCACCATAGTACACTTAACACTTAGGTCCTATGCTGGTGTAATAAGGGGCTATGTAACAAGACCTTAGCTGCTTGGTGTAATCCTTTTATATAAATAAAATTTTTATTTATTATAATGGAAAAGTTTGTGAATTTCAAATATCCGGATAAATATAGGATGTGTATTATTGATGAATTTAGGAAAAAAGGGTGTTTTAAAATATTTTTTTATTCATTAAATAATTAATAATGTGAAATGATTTTAAAAAAATGGTCTTATATAGTTGCGAGCAGTGAGGAATTTAGAGTCTAATAAGATCAACTTGGTTTTTAGTGAATAGTAAAGTAGAAATAGTAACATACCCATATGAATAGTAATGAATAGTAATTTGACCAAAAAAATAGAAACCTCACCCATGAATGTATAAATACATTTTAGACATCTTAAAAGTGAAAAAATGATCATAGTTTAAGTTTTGGTATTTTTGTACGCCGTAAATATTTTATTTACAAATTTATTATTAATTTAATAATTTAAAATGGAAATGTATTTTCATAAAATTTAATCATAGATTTTTACTTTATTGTCTTATGGGTATATGACATTTTTATGGGACCTGGACTACTTTTTTAAGGTGTTACAAAATGAGTTATAGTTTTAAAGTTGTATTTTTGGAATAAATAATGATTTTATTTAAAAATTAAATTAAAAATATTTAGAAAATTACTTTCATAAAATGGACTTCATTTTTTAATTCAGATCATCGATATTAGGTTAGGGTTAATTTTTGGGGTTTTTCTGAAACAATTGAATTTCCAGTGAATAGTAAAAATGCAGTTTTAAGTTTCGGGTGTTTAATGACACCATTAATGATGTAATAATGATTTAAGCTTTCTGGTCAACTTATAAATAGTGATATATGCTATGAGGTGTCCCAAGTGGTCAATACCATGGGAAAATTCCATGTTCAAGCCCATGGTTTTTCAAATACAACTGATGAGGTGTCCCTTGGAAATTAATAATTTATTCACTCACTTTTCCTATAAATACCAAGCCATTCCATCATTAATTTCATTTAAAAATCCTCCCCAATGAAGTTATGGTCTTATTACCTCACAAGGAGTCCTCCCAAGGTTCCCTCAAGCCTCCCAAGGTCCTAAACATCAAGCTTTTGAAGTTACACTTCAAGGTAAGGGATTCTTTCACCCTCCACTTTTAAGTCATGACTTCCTTTATGTTGTGTCTTATATTTTCCATCTCTTTATGTTGAGGGTATGTTCTTATATGTTCTCATTACTTTAAATTTCATTTCTAATTGTTGAGATACCCTTTCCTCTCTCATCAATTTGTTGTCTGAATTTTTAAGTGACGCCGTTAGGCTGATGAATTTCTCATAAAAGAAATCAAATCTTCTCTTTCCTTTCAAGTTTCCTTTTCTTGTGGTATTTCATTAAAATATCCATACCATGTTATTATCTTAATGTTATTTTGTATTTATATTTTAATATGATTTATTTATGAGTGGGTTACCCTTTTACCCTCTCTTTTTATTATTTTCTAAAACCATGTTATATAGCCGTTATGCTGTAGAAATTTCGTCTCAAAATTTCTATCTCTTTATCTCAAGAAATTATCTTATTTATTTATGTGAATACTCATACCTATTTAGTTTATATGGGTGTTAATAAATATATAAAAAGGATATATTTTATTCTGTAATTGACATACATATAACCCTCACTCTCTTTCCATGGGTTATAAATGATATAATGATCTTATTTTTAAGAACATTTAAAACATCGCGATTTTGAAATGAAACCCATTTGTTTTATTCTCTATGGGTTATTTATGAAATTTTTGATTATGACCTATGTGGATCACATGAAAGTAAAGGAATATTAAGGGTTTTCCCTGACATCTCTCTAATGCATTCGGTAAAGAATTAATCTCCAAATATGACAAGTTTCACGATATCTTGGTGAATAACCTTGGTAATTTTTATGACACCTCAGGGATAAACCTTGGTGATATGTTCATGAATTTATAAATGAGATTTTGAAGCCACATATTCAAATTATGTTTAAAGTTCTTTTCATTATGATATTCCTATACTTCCATTTCTCCTGTCCTTATGTTTTTATTCAAGTTCTTATTGATGTCACAAGTAAACTGATTCCCTTGTTTAACCTTACTAGGCCTTCTGCTCACCCTTTCCTTTGATGTATTTCTCCAGGATATGAGATTCAGTAATTGTACATAGGATGAAAATTTGAGGAAGCCTTACAAGTGGATTAAAATAATGTTTTATGTTGTTTTCAAGTGTTTTTGTTCCTCATTTCCAAGACACTAGACTTTAAAGATCCCATATTTGTAAAATATAATGAAAAGTTATGTAATAAAAATGCGGGATTCCATAGAATGAGTTCATTATAATGAGTCCATCAGACTGAATACATCAGACTGAGATAATCAAAACCATCCTCATCAGATATAGAATTTTTAGAGCAATTTAAAAAAAATTATTTATTATTTTTTTGGCTCATTTTTTTATAAGTCAACTTTGTAAACTAATAGGGTTTAGTATAATCATTACTATTAGGAGATAGAAGGTGTCTAATGGGAGTTGGAATAAGTTGTATTCACTTTTTATTAATAGTGAATTTCCATAGACCCATATGAGTGGATATGGAAAGGATGTAGGTTCTCACACTTAGGATAAACCTTGTAAATCTTGTGTGATTTACTTTCTTTCCTACTTTTTTAAGAATGAGTATTTAATAAAAGATTATAAGGAAATGAAATTTAATAGGTTGCAGAGATTAAGTTTCTAAAATTCATGAAACTTATAAAAAGTGAACAACTAATTCAACCCACACTTATTAGTTGTTATTAGATCCTTTGGAACTTCATATCCTCATGTTTATATTATATAAATTTTGGTTATGGTTTTTGAGAATGGAATCCATGAAAAACAAATTTGGGAATTTTTTTGATAACTATGTGTTACTTTATAATGATCATTTATTTTTATGTCTTATTTAGAAAACCATATGAAGGACCCTAGAACACCCTGAGAGGGGAGGGGTGAATCAAAGTGTCAAATTTTTCTTTTTAACTGATAGATCTTATTCCCATGTTAGTAGGAATCTGTTAAACCTACCTAAAGAGGAAGTGCAGAAAACAAACAATTACATGCAAAGCAATGACACATCAATTTTACTTTGTTCACCACCAAGGGTACATCTAAGGAGAATACACTGACAGTGTGTCATTCATACCAAAAACCACTAATCTTCATAAGTTGTGGATTACAAGAGTTTAACACAGTCACTCTGTGCTAGGCACACTGCCTTTACAAGGTTTTAGGGATAACACACTGCGTCCCTCAGATCACTTCCGCTGACCCCCCCTTGCTCACTACATTGGAAGAATCTTCACTCATTTTATTGACTTGAAGGTTGCTTCAATGGTTTAGAATTAAATCATGCATCCTCAACTGTAAATGTATGCTATGTTTAACTCTTGTAATCACCCAAAAATGTAATTTATTTTCCCATACACTGATAGGTTATGGAAATTAATTTTGAAAACTGATTTGGTCAATTTTAAGTCTTACTTGGGTGTTCCAAGTACGGTATTCCAGGTATGGTTCACAAACCACCTTCTCTGCGTACCACTGCTATTTCTGCATACCATCCAAATCCTTTACGAACTGCCCTACTCTGCGTACTTCCTTACTCTACGTACTTCTTAGATTCTTCGCGTACCACCATGCTCCACGTGCTGCCTTGATCCGTCGCATACTGCAAGAGCTTCCTCGGTGAACTGAACTTTCTTCTACATACTATTTTCTTTATACAGATGGTTCTCTCTGCGTACCGTCTTCTCCTCCGTGAACCACTTCAGACTTTACTAGATTTCTTCCTGAAATTTTAATCTCTCATCTAACTCTCTAATGAAGGGGATTACTGCTACTTATATAGGCACACAATTCCTCAAATTTTGCTTATCTGATATACCAAAATTTTCAATGTGGGACAATATTTACTATATACTGAACTCCATCCACATACTGTTAGCCTCCACCACGTACTACTCCTATTTCATGAACTTCAGCAATCCCACCAACCTTCATAATTCTGTACACCTCACGCCTTCACCGCAAACCGTCGCTGCAAACCGTTTTCATTTCTTTACACCGCTCCGTATACCATTCCCGCTGCCAGGTGTGTGACCAAGAACCATTCCTAGAACATGGTACGTAACCCATGTTATGAGGTATGCAGTTCCCTAATTTTTCTGATTTTCTTTGTTGTTTCACATAACATTCACTCCAATGTGAAAAACCTTCATTTTCCCACATCAAACTCTTGATTTTGAGGCTTAAAAATTTGGCAAACACTATAAAACTACGCCACCTTCAATACTGCTTACAGATTGAACTGTATGATCCCTTTCCTTGTAATCTCCCTGACCATCCATGTGCATATTGACAAAAAACACACACCATACTCCATTAATATCAATGAACAACCTTGGTTCTAACACCATATTCCCAAAATATATTACTCATTAATGAAATATGTTACTAGTATTAATTTCTTGATACTTATTCCTTATGTAAATGATTATTTTGGCATAAAAACATTCAGATAGGTGGTTGAACCAACCTAGACAGGAACATGTTATACTAGTGAATGAGTAAGAATTTGGAGTTATATAATAGTAGTATCATTTTATTAGAAGTATAATCATGTTAATATAATATCATTAATATGATAAATAATATTTATAAAGAGTGGATATGATAAGGTAATTAAAAAAGTTATAGAATAACTTATATACTTGATGAATTCGTTCCTTCTCGACATAGTTTTTTTTGGAATGAAGTATTTAAGAATCCTTTTTGGAACTAAAACCCATAAAATGTTTGATAAGGATTTTGTGTATGGTAAATGTTTATATATTCAAGAAATAACCTAATGTTTTTAGTGGTTTTGAAGTGTTATAGGATGTTTCTTTTTATAGGTGATCTTTGGGTGACATTTCTACAAATACTCATTTTATAAGGTGTAAGGTTGTCATTATAAAAGGAAAGTGAATAAAAAGTGGAAAATAATGAATATGTGATAAGTTTTATTTAATAAATCCACCATACATATATTTATATATAGGGTTTTAAAATATTTTATTCCTTCACCACTTATTTTAACCCTTTTACCTAATTTTACCTTTATAGTGGTAACTCAAATTTTACTTTGGTAAAATATTTTTATTCTTACAAATAAAATTGACCACTTTAACTAATCATGATGTGTTCATTAAAAATTTGGACTCCATTTAAACTAATTAAATTTATAAATATTTGAAATTTAATATTTAAATTAGGTATAAAACATATATAAAAGAAACTTTTTATGGAAAAATAAATTTTTAAAATTTATGAGCGTGTTTCGGGGCAGGAGATTAGTTGGATTAAATATTTCTTATATTTTGGTAAAAATGTCAATACAGTAAGAAAATTTGGAATCATTGGTGAGATGAGAATTATAGAAGGTGTGTTTCCTTTCACTTATCTTGGTGTTCCCATGTTTCGAGGAAAACCGTGAGTTGGACATTTCTCTCAAATTGTTAGCTAGGTTAATAATCAACTGGCTTCCTAGAAGGGAAAGACTCTATCGATGTCTAGGAGGGTTAGTCTTGTAAAATATGTGATTTTATCAATTTTTTACTCATTTATAGTTTATAAATGGTCGATGTAACTTATTAAGAGTATCAATACCTCTATTAATTTTTTTTGGAGTGAAAGCATTCTTCAGATAAAACTTATGATGGTTCCTTAGACTCAATTATATAATCCAATTAATTATGGTGGGATTGGAATTAAAAATATCATAAAATTCAATGAATATTTGTAGGATAATTTCATGTGGTGGCTCATTAATGAGAAGTCAAAGTCTCTTTCTTTTTAAAGATCTAAATTTTTAAACAAGATCAAAGCTGGGAATTTAAATTACTTAGATTCTTCTATTTGGAACACTCTCAATTTTTATTTACCCATCATCTATATTAACTCTCACTGTTTATCCAGTAGAAATTCATCCTTAAAATTTTGGTTTGATAACTGGATAGGTATACATCTTTTCAATTATATTAGTTTTAATGATACTTCTTTTGACACAAGTGCGTTGATCAAAGAGAAATTAGAAATTTCCTTGTATGTGATTCCTATTGATATCAAGGAGTTGGATTTAAACTATGATTTCAGGAATGGTGATGATACTCTTGTTTGGGAATATACCTACAATGGTAGGATTTCAAAAAAAAACTTTTTATCATGAGACTGTGTAAGGGAATTCCAATAATTGGGGCAAGACTTTAAGCATAATCTTTATTCTTCTATCCATATTTTATATTTCTTGGAGACTCATACAATACAAGCTTCCTACTGATGATTTTATAAAGGGTGTTGGTATTAGTATTTGTTCCATATGTTCTCCATGCCATCAACACAGAGAGGACATTAATCACCTTTTCTTAGGATGTGTTACTTCCTCTGCTCTTTGGACCACAATTATAGATTGTTTTAAACTCAATGTTCTCACCAATTGAAATATTTGGGATTATGTTCTTGATTTTATATCTTTGCCTCTTTCCCAACATCTGTACAACCACTTTCTTATGTCCATCTTGGAGACTATTCATTCTATTTGGAGCTGACAAAATAAAATGATTCACGGGGGCATTTCCTTCAGTGTTCAGTCGACTTTGGACCATATTTTATCAACTGTGAAATATGAAAATGATGAAAAAATGGGTATTATTATAAATCAATTCATGATTTTTATATAATTAAGTGCTTTCACATTACAGGTAATTATCAACCTCCTTTTGGAATCTTAGAATTCATGTAGATTCCCATATTTTTAGCCTTGATTAAATGTAACACGAATGGGGAATCAAGAGGCAATCTTGGTCCTTCTAGATATGATGCGATTTTTAGAAATCATTATGGTGAAAAGTGGGATGATTTTATGGTCCTTGAGGTATCACCTCATCCTTTGATGTTGAAATTCATGTTATCACTAGTGAGGTGTATTTTAAAAAGAAGCATGGATATCTCAATTCATGGATTAAGTGTGACTCCATTATTGTTGTTCATGCTATTAGAAATGGTATCATTTATTTATCATGAAAATTGATTAAAAGATGAAGATATCATATGGATGTTATTTCTTTCATTAATTATATTATCACACATACATACCATGAGGTAATTTTTTTGGTTGATGTGATTTCTAATAAAGGGGTTACAACACCTGAGTTGATATGGTGAAACAATGTTCCTGATGAGATTCTCCCTTTTTGGAAAAATTATTATTGTAGAAAATATTCCTTTATACTTTTGTAGTATTGTTTTTATTCAATAAAGGAGACTTTTCCTTTTGGGAAGGTTCTCATTTTACCAAAAAAAATTAAATGCATTTATAATTATTACTAACTAATTAATAATAAATAAATTAATATTTATTTATTTTTTGATATAAAAATAAATTTTATTAAATTAAATACTTCAAAATTGATAAATTTAACTTCTAAATAAAAACATATAATATTTAATAAAAATAATTTTTTAAAAATAAAACATATTTCATTGAACATGAACCATTAAATTCTTATTGATCATAATTTAATTATTATTCATTAGTTGTTAATTAATTTTTTTACTAATCATTATGATAATTTAATCAATCTAGTTTACTAAAATAATTATTAGAATTTTATAAATAAATTTAATTAAAATAATTAAAATATTTTATAATATTTTTGAAAGAAGAAACTATTTTTTTATTATTTTCTATGAGTGATTATATATCATCATTCATTAATTATTAAATGAATGATAAATACTTATTTAAAAACATCAAGCATAATTTCTCAAATATATAATATAACATATTTATTACTTGTAAAAATATCAAAAAAGTTTATAATTATCAAAATAATAGATAATTATTTATACATTAATCTAATTCATGATTCCTATAAAACCCTTGTATTTTGTGATTTATACTAGTTTTCTTTATCTTTAGGTTTTATGTTTATCCAAATATTTAATTCATTTTCAATTATCACTTATATGGGTAAATTTACCTTCTGGCATTGTTAATGTTTTATCTAAATCCTAAAATAATAATAATTATCATTATGGATGATGATGATGATATTAAAGTAATTTCTCAAGTGTATATCATTTACTTTTATTTTTCAATGACAAAATAATGAAATCCTATTTATCTTATCATATCTATTTATTTATCTATATTAGTCTTATATAATCAACTTATTTAATTTAAAATGAATCAAAAAATAATACTTTTCTTATGATAAAAGAATACTAATGGTATATAACTCAAAAAACTAGGTTGTTACAAAAAACCATTGAAAAATTTGGAAAGGAAATAATTGGGGCAACATTAATTAATTTCATTATTTGTTCAAAGTCTTATTGAGACTCCTAATCCTTTTTAAACACATCCTTTTAAATTAAAACTATTAGAGGTTTGAAAATCTCACCATACCCCTATATAAACTTCCAATTGTTTCTTATGACTCCTAAAAATCCTTGAAATCCATTTAAAGTCATTGGTCTTGTCTATTCTTAAACCACTTATATTATGGTGGGATCCACATAAATCCCTACATTTGAAAGTATGTGGCCTATAAATTCCACCTTCCATTGACAAAATGGAATTTCATTTGATTAAAATGGAACTATTTGTCCTTTATACCTGACAGGACAACTTATAAATGCTTCAAATGTGACTTCCAATCCTATATTTAAACCAAAATCTCATAAAAATTATTAAGACAAACATATAAATTAGGGGATAAAATATTTCATTCATTGCTGCTTGATAAGTCTAGGAATCATTAATGAGGTTTAATAACATCTCCAAATATTCATAATAGCTATTGTGTGTGTGGGAAGAAGCTTTATCTATATCTTTCTCCCATATTCAAATTTGATAGTAGAAAGGTTTGAGATCCATCTTAGAGAAATATATCACTCTATATTTTTTTATCCCAAATTTAATCAACTATTGGAATTGGAAACTTATCTAGAATGGTTACTTTATTGAGTTCTCAATAATCCATGCACATATTCCAGGTACCATATTTCTTCCTCACTAATAAACTTGTACTAGTTTATGAATTTGAACTTGTTTTGACGGTTCATATCTAAATCATTTCTCGCACTTACCTTTCAATATTTTTTTTGAAATGCGGGTACTGGTAAAGTCTCACAATCATTGGTCCCTAACCCTGAACTAAATTAATTTAGTGGTCACTTTATTGTTGAGGAGGTAGTCCCTTGAACTCATTGAATAACATTTATAGTTTCACTAATAGTCCTTGTAGTTCTTTTTGATACTAAAGATACAATGAAGACTCTATTATACTTTTCTTTTATACCAACATCATATCCTAGTTCTCATCCTCACTTATCATTCTGGTCAACTCATACAAATTAGAGACCACATGACTTGTTATAATTGCTTTATTAAAAGTGTACTCTTATTTAATATCTAACATATTCATATTCATGGAATTAAAATCAGTTCTAACCTCACCAAGTGTTAGTAACCATGTAATTCCTAGTATTAAATATAATATACCTATATCCAAGACATGATCATCAATCAAAAAAGAAAAATCTATGATAACTGTTTCTAAATTTTTACACCGTTCTTAAGACCAAAACTTGCAACTATCACCCAACTTGATACTTATTCTTTTGATTTCATGGATAGTTATACCAAGAAACATGATCAACTTAGGGATATGAAGTTGTGACTGGCTCCAATATATAACTAAACTAAAATTGGAATTCCATACACTTAGACTTCAAATGTCATAAATGTTAAATCATCACACTTTTTCACTAATGTTCGATAATTGGTACCTATGACCCAATATTCAAACAACTTACATTATGCATCCACTTATAACTCCACCACATCCCGTTCCACTTCCTTCATCACTACTGTTTCTTTATCTTATTAATTTTTTTCCTTTCCCAATAATATTAATCCCATTTATGGGTCAATGAATTTATTCATGGGATTATAAAGAATTATAAACCTAAAAAACTACCCCTTTATCCACTTTCCCTCCCACTTTTGGGTCCTTAAATGTAATACCCCTATTCCTTTTTGTACTATTAGATTTGATTCCCCATGATTTTCCCCTATTATATGACTCCCAATTCATCTATATGGTCCAAATAAGGACCAATTTTACTTCTATAAACAAGGATATAGAGTTTAAATCTATAAAACTCTTTCACATACATTTAATATGTATAACCCCTCTAAGAATTCAAGTTTCCACTCCTTTCCCAACTACTAGATAAACATTCCTAGCCATATGTATTTCATATAACTGTGTCTTTATATTTTTTATGTATACCCAAATGCAAATTTATTCTTATAATATATATAGGAAGTATCCTACATATTTTCTCTAGGGTTCATATGTAAATAGTGGCACATGATATTCTAATTACTTAATATAATTCTATGCCATTCCATTTTATTATAGTGCCTCCATATACTCATATGGATTTTGAATTTGTAGACTACCAAATCAATCCATCATTTAAACTTTAGACATTAACCAAGTTAATTAAGGTTTCACCTCCCATAAGATAGTGAACCCATAGATCACAACACCATCTATACTTACCTCTATAGGGGATACATTTTTCTCCTCTACTATTTGATTGATTAAAAAATATAATCCAACTCAGATTATATATCCCCTTAGATCCATTTTATCAAACATGGGTAACTCAACACAAATTTTGGATATTAATTGATCATTTCCAGTACTGATAGTATTTTATACTAGAGTAATGTCTAATCCCTGCTTCCATATTCCACTTTTTTTCTGTTTAATGTGTCACAAAAATAACATTTACTATTAGAGTACCCTATTACTTCTATTAAAACATATTCTCCATAGGGATCACTATATTTCCAAGGTATTTGCATACATTTTCCTATAACTTCATCTCTTTCTACCACTCTTGTTGTCCTTGAGTTACTGTTCCTATGATAATGGACAACTCAAAAAGCATCATCTCAACCATTCCTATTTTCTATTCTATTTCCTCCAAACATTCTTAGTGTTGAGTTTTCATCTTCCTCATTTATATAGATTGATCTGTTCAGAATAATTTACGAACACACAACCTAGAAAACTTATTCATATATTAAAACCATGTAGTATGATAATTACATCATAGAGAGAATAAAAAAACAAGTAAATTATAATATAATAGGAAGCTTACCTTTCTCTCCCAACCAAGATAAATGGTTAATGAAATGAAATCTTTCCTTGCTCTTCTCACTTACTCCCCTCCCCTTATAATAAACTTTCCTCTTAACCCTTCACAAGGGAATTATAAAAAACCTATGGGGACCATAAAAAATAGTTACTTAATGAAACTAATTAAGTCCTATAGATTCTTCCATAGAGACCCTTTTTCTCCTACTAGAATATAATTTACAATTCTTTGTGTTATTACATGATCTATTACCTAATAAAAAATTCAGCGAGTTATCTAATTTTTTTAAGAAAAAAGAAAATGATTTAAAACATGTTGCAAATACAATGGTTACAAAACCACCAACACAGGGTAGTCATAACATCCATAGTAACAATTATAGTTGTATTCTCATATATTACACATTACCAAATGTGTTTTCACTTGTGTTAACTAAGGAAATAAATATTTAGTTTTTTCATATCAATTTTTTAAGTGGAGATAGAGTGTAAAATACATTTAGACACCCCTATATAACATATAGTTATTAATATTATTATGTTTAATATCCCCAGAGATACATTTCACTATACACCATTACCTTATAATCATGCGATATTTAGGGTTCATTTATCTCATGAACCTGATATTGATTTACCAGTACCTATTGATAATTTTAACACCATGAAACTAAAAGATGCAATAGGTACTTTTATAGCATGTCTTATGAGCATAATTGAGCAACTTTATTTGAAAAAGGTATATTAATTAACACTTTCTTATGTTAATTTCATATAGGAATTGGTAATCATTTTTAAACTAACTAAATAAATTTTAAAAGGTGAATTTTATGGAGTCTTTTCATTCATAGGGATCCATTACATACTTTCCAAGTCAATACCTAAATCTAAAGTCAAAATTATTTCATATTTTAAAGATTAATTTACATCTGGAGTCATTCCCAAAAAAAATGTTTTGAAATAAGATAAGATAAGTTTATTATAAATTATGTATTTACAATCAAAGAGTAAATAATATTATTACCATTAGATATGTTAATTAATCCCCCAATCATGAATTTTTTGGAATAAATTTTTATAGTATATGATCATGGTGTGGTCATTGGTGCGTTAGTCAAATGGGAAATTTATAATCCTACCAACTACTAGATTGAGACAAGGAAGAACCATAAGGAAGGATGGAGAGATGTTATATGGCTTTATTAATTGTCCCAAACTAGGAAAATAATGGAAATAAAGTGATTAATGAATAGGTATATCATGTGTATGCAGGCTGAGATGAGAAAAGTAGTTTTAAAATTGTTAAAAACAAAACCATGTTAAAGAGAAAAAACATGAAAAAATATTACCATGAGAAAATTGATTGTTTGGTAAATGTATTTCCTTGTTTTCAAAGTGATAATCAAAATTAAAATTCAAAAAGATCTGGTCAAAATATCAGTCGAGCAGATTGACCAAAAACTAGATGATTTTTGCAGTCCTAACATACAAAAATCATTCAATTGTTAAAATCAAGAATTTGAAATCAATTTTAAAAATATCACAAAAATAAAGATTATAAAATGAATTGAAACAATAAACAATTCACACTCAATTAAATTTAGTGAGTTTTTTACAGATGGAAAACACAAGCACATGAAATTGGGACACAATATATGGGAAAGAGAAAGACATAAGAAATATCATCAGTTGAGTTGAAGTTGATATATCTTCTCTTCAGATTCATATCTCACATTCGATGGATCATCCACTCATTCTCTTAAAGAATTCAACTTCTCTGGGCTCTGAATCATCAATCTATGAATTCTATAATGTGAGTGTCCAAATAATAACAAATATGTACTTTTTTCTCTATGTATCCCCCTTTTTATTTTCCTTTCCATCACTAACTTAATTTTTTAGGTTCACATATTGGTTATCAGTTTCACTATACACCTTTAATTTTCCCAATTAAATGATATTAAAAATAAAGTGCACCAATTTATCTGACACTCTAATGAGTATCTCTGACACACACCCAATAAAATTTTCTTCCAATATTAAAAATTTATGACAAACAAAAAACCATAATTTATTTCCTCAATTTAGCCTATTCATGTCTTCATAAAAGGACCCATAGAGGAATAATGTCATCTTCAATGCATTAGATTTAATTTGTGTTCACACAAATTAATCCATCTTATCCATACCAAATTCTCCAGCTCATATAACTTTGCCTTTGAAACCACAATAATTAAGAAACAAATTCTCTTAATCGAACTAAGACATAATGGAAAACAAAATCCCAATCTTAGTTTAACATCAAGCTCTTGGAACTCAGTGCGACATTCAGTCAATAACCCTATTTTCATCCATAGTCAACAAAATACCATGAAATTAGAGAACAAGAGCTTCCCCTTCCTTGAGTTCAAATAAAAAAAATGAAAAGGGAGAAGTCCACCTAGAAAAAAAAAATTAATCAATGCACAATCCCATCTTCAATAAAATTTTAAGATCTTGAAAGGGATAACAAATAATCATGGTGTCAAAATTTAACATCATAATCAATCCAGTAATTAGTGTGAAATGCACACCAACCCAACAATTTTGGCATAAACTTTATGACCCATCCTCATCCGAACATGACATCGACCTTCTAAATTATTAATGAGAAACACCTACAAACCACTCATAGTTGAGACTCAAGATCACATTAATCATAAAAAACAACATCATAAGAATAATATTAGTTGGAAGAAGTAGAATAGACATCAAAAACTTGATTATTCGATTTGAAATTTCTAAAACTAAGCTTGAGAAAATCCAGGCCCCGGTAAATCCAAGCATGAATCACTAACTGAAACTTGACATAGGATCACAAAAAATGGGTTTGGATTCAATAAGGTTTATTATCTTCAGAATAGTAGAAATAGGGAATGGGTTTTACTTCTATTAAGTCTAGGAAGCTTCGGATTAGATCTCCTTCAGCCTCAAGTTAGATTTGTATTGCATGTTTTGGCCAAATGGGATGACAGAATGATTTTAACCACTTATATTAATCAAATTTAAAAATATCTATGAAGAATTGGTAATATTCTTCTCACTTAACCGTATATCTCTTAAATTATCCAAAAATGGTGATACCGATGGGTTTTTCCTCAATAATGGAGGCTCGGTCATCTTCTGTTACCTCATTTCTCCCAGATGTTCAAGCACAACTCAATTCTTCAGTCTCTTTCATACTCAATGCAAGTCGGATTTTCATTCTGAGATTTTTCCAAGGTTAAACATGTTCGATCTTACAAGGTTGATTTTGGGGTTCTCATTTTCAATGATCTCCTAATTTAGATAAATGGTGGATTTATTCGGTTGGAAGCTACTCAAACTCGGAAGTCATGTGCTTGAAAAGGGTTCGGTTAGCCTGTATCTTCTTTGGAAACCCATAGCCGGATAACTCGTAGTATATTTATCTTACTCAAAATTATACTACTCAATATATATTTTTCTTACATGTAAGTATTTATCTTACATGTATGTTGAATTATCTTCAGTGAAGCTACTCTTATTTCTCTTACGCATTTCAGTTTCTGTTATGAAATTCTAAAATTCATCTTACGCAGAACCTCAATGACATGATCCGAAATTATTGTATGTCAACATAAAATTTTATCCTAAGTTTGTAATGTAGTGGATGTCGTGTTATTTAATTGAAAAAAATAATAATCAATTAATATATTTGAAATATAATTTAAACAAGACTATTATTAAAGGAGGAGATCACACTTAAAATTAAAATTTCAAATAAAACAAGACATTATCATGATAAATTAAAATAAAAACTAATTCATTAATGATTAAATTATTTACTTAAAATAAGAAACTAAATAATCATAAGAATTAAATTACAAATAATATAATTAATATTTTAAAAGAAAACTAAAAAATTAATAAAAAATAAATCAACATCACACTGAAAAAATTCACACATTAAATTAGGCATTTCAACATAAAAAATGACAATTTACTAAATAAAACCATATAATTATAAAAAAAAATCCAATTAACCACCTTTTTTTATCTTTAAATATAAATTAAAAACATCAAAAGTGATATATAAAAATGAATCAAATTAGAGCCACATCAAATTCCCCCACACATAAACATTATTCATCCTCAAGAAATTACTTATTCAATTTTAGTGGAGAAAAATAAATCTCAAAAGCGATAAACTGAAATGCCTCAAATAATTAGTTTTCAAATAAATTTTCTTATATGGACTCTCTCAAGTAAAATATGTAATTTCCCCCTTTAAAATAAAACATACTTAGTGTAAATATGGGTCCCTATTTTACAAAATTAATTGAAATTGAAAATTTTGAAAATAATTAAAGAAACATAAATTTGAATCCAACCAGAAGTCCAAACCTCACTTTACCTCTAGGTGATCTGAAAAAAATAAATAAAAGGAATAATAAATAGTCACTATTCTTATATATGAAGGTTTAATAATTAAAAGTAGGATAAATGAACCATCCTTCAACATAAATAATTAAAGAAAGAAAGAATTTATGGCTCAACTCAAATTAGGATTTTAATTTCATAATAAATGTGGATGCATATCTTATGAGTTTAATCCAAAAATTTATAAGCCAATGAAAATTGTAAAATATTCCACCAAAATTTTACTAATTTTTTTTTCAAAATGGAAATAATAATGATGTGCTCAATTAAATCCATGGATTAATATATATTAACCACCTCAAAGTAGCATAATAATCTTAAAACTCAATAAAAATTTTTATCTATCGAAAATGTAAATAAAAGCTTGAGAAACATAAAATTTCAAGAAATTTGAAAGGATTCTAATGGGATTCACATTAAATCACAATTTATCTCTTATTAAAAAGACCCTCTCCCCTGCACTTAAAACTTAAATTTTTCCTCAAAGTTAAATATTAAGGTGAAAGAAAAAAATTAAGAATTTTAGATCATAATATATTTTCAATTAAGTAGTAAAATGAAATGTTTTAAGGTTTACAGTAAAGTTCAAAAATAATTTTCCACCAAATCCAACACTTTTCAATAAATTAATTTAATAATTTACTTTCTTTGAAATTGTAATAGAATAAATATTTTCTATTAAACTCAAAAAAAGAAGCATGTAAGACAATGATTTCATACCAAGTATAAAATTGATACTAAAGTTATTTTAAGGGTGTGAAGCAAGATTTTAAATTGTTTCCAAAATGATTTTCAAAAAAGTATATTATAGGAATATAAATACCCAAAAATTATATTTAGGCTCAAAAAATAAATTTAAAACATTAAAATTTTCCCCCCCACACTTAATTAACAATAAAGGGTAGAATAAAAAACAGAATTTCATATTGAAAATCACTTTCGAAGGAAGTAATAAATGATTTTAAATAGTAAAAATTCACGAATAAAGAAAAAAAAAACTCCCCTGAAAAATCACTCTTTCTTTCCTCATAGATTGGATCACTAATCACAATCCTCAACTAATTAAAACAACACTTAGTCTCTTCCTTGAATTCACCATCAAATATTAAATAGAAAAAACATAAATCCCATACATTAAAAATTAAAAATATGAAACCAAGATAATGGTGAGAGTGTTCGGAAGCAAGCATCGTGCCAAGTGAGCATGAAAAAAACGTGATAGTGAACTAACCATATTGATGAGAAATTTTATTACTAAAAATAAAAGGAATAAGAGAAAACAAAAGTTTTTATTCAATCATGGGTTGCCTCCTATGTAGAAAAATATTTATAGTCCCTAGATAGACTTTCATTTCAACAAACAATAGTAACTAGGTGGATGTGGTTAACTAAGTAGGAATGACCACATGTACTTTTCCCAATTATTTTTAATAAAAATATGAATACTATGGGAAGAAAGACATAAAAAACTATTCTCCACTCTCTTAACAATTGAAATTTACAATAGAAAACACCCTTCAACATCAAAGGACTACACAAAAAATTATTTAAGTGGAGAAATAAATTCATCACACAATATCACCTTTATAATGGTTAGAAGATGTTCAAACTCAGGTTCAAAAGTAGGAACTCATTCAAGATTTTCCAAGAATCATTTAAGATCATTAACAGGAAATAAATCACTAGGGTTACTCTTGGAAGATGTGATGTCCACTTATGGAATAGGTTAAAATATGAAAAAAACGAGTTTTCTTAAAGAGACAACCATGAAATAGGAACTTTTAGTGGCATGGAATCATCCTCACAAATTCCTCTCTCAAAATTAACCTCATTTTTTTTTGAAAATAGAGGATTAAGGGGATGATTTTAGACAAATAGGTTCAAGAAAAGTGTTAACAACAAAATTCAAAAAAAAATTAGAAACATTGTCACAGAATAAAAATTTCTATTTTATTTTAATCTCAGCTTTAAGAAACCATTTATCTCCCAAATCAGATCAGTAAGAATTTTAAAAACAAGGAAGGTAATTTTTTTGTTCAACCACAAATTCATTTTTTACCATATTATAAATTTATTTCAAATGTTCCTCATATGAAAATAGAGAATTATCAACCATTACTTTTAAATAATTATTTCTACTTAGACCATCTAATGCATGCTCAACCTCTCATTTAAGAAATAATTCCAAAATTTCATCCCATTAAGAAAGGTTTATTGAGTGTTAAAATTAAAATTTAAGGTGATAATTGATCAATTTAGTTTTAAGAAAATCAGATTCAAGTAATTTCATATTTATATTTATTTCTCCAGGTTGGTCAACACTATTTACCATTTCATTACAAAAATATTTAGAGGATTAAAAAGTGAGTGAATGAGGGGGTAAAAATTCATCGATCAATTTTTATTCAAAGAACATTCCCTCATCCCTTTATCAAGCATTAGTTCAGAGAAAGTTATGTTTACAATTTCAAAACAAGGAAGAAAAAATTTTAAAATCTATTTTAAAAATTTCAGAATTATTAACTTTCAAGTCATTGTTCACTTAAAAGTTATCTACCATTACAAATTAAGGTTCATTACGAAAATTTTTAGAAAAATTAGGTAAATGTTTTTTAATTTATGTTCTCATTATTTAGATTCTCTTTAATCTGAGCAACCAAATTTTCAAAACTCATAAGACAATGAACTTTTTTAAAACTAGGAATCATGTAGAGAATGGGGCACTCCTCTTCAATCCCTTTTAGTTGTTTTTGAGAATTTTACAACTCAAAAACATTTATGTTCTTAAATAATTATTTAGTATTGTTTTCTTCATGTAGAGATTTGGTTATTTCTACACTTTGTTCTTCTTCAGATTCATATTTCTCCCAATATAGGATTTTTTGTTCAATTTTATCCCCACTCCCTTCCTCATGTTTTCCTCAAAATATTCCAAACTATTATATTCATTATTTTTTAAAAAATTTAAATTGTTTTTCATTATTTTTTTTAACTCTAATTCATCAGTTTATAGACTCTTCAATCTGGATTCATGAGATTCATAAAATTCATTAAATTTATCAAGTATTTTCTACATCATTTATTTTAATAATGTCTGATCATGGGGTTCAGGTTCCTAAAATACTTGGTTCAATTAATATTGATAAGGATTTTGTGGAACATTATAGACAAACTACCATACAGTGTGCCCATAATATCCAAAAAAAAATATAATAAATCTCATTTTTTTGAGACCAACCCCCTTGATCTTCCATTTTTTAAATAAATCAAAATGTAAAACTATGAAAAATATTTCAGAAAACTAAAAAAAAAATACCAAAAAACGACAATAGTGATAAACACTAAAAATATAAATAGATAAAAGCACTTAAAGTTTTTAAGTTCAACCCACACAACAGGTAGTAGAAAATGAAAAGAAGAACAAGCATCATATTTTTCATCATTTTTTTTAAATTGTGTTTATTTTATTTTTATTTGTTTTAAATAATATTTATTTTTTACCCTAAGAAACTCAGTGCATGACTTACCTGAAAATGGTTCCAAAATTTGATCATGGCACGCTCATTGGTGCACCAATCAAATTAGAAATTTATACTCCTACAATCTAGTAGATAGAAAAAAGCAGGGTAGAATCATGGAGAAGGCTACATATATGTTCTAGGGATTTATTAAATATCATAAACTATTAAAATAGTGGAAATAAAGTGATTAATAAATAGGCGAATCATGTGTGTTCAGACTAATATGATAAAAGTAGTGTTAAAACTGTTAAAAACTAAAATATGATAAAGAGAAGAAACATGAAAAAATATTACCAAGAGAAAATTTATTGTTTGGGAAATTTATTTCCCCATTTTAAAAGTGATAATTGAAATCAATATTAAAAAATATCTGGTCAAAATATTGATCGAGAAGATTGACCAACAACTAGATGATTTTGTAGTCCTCACATACAAAACTCATTTGATTGATAAAATAAAGAAGTTGAAATCAATTTAAAAAAGATCTCACAAATGAAGATTAAAAAATGAATTCAAATAATAAAATATTCCCACTCAATTAAATGCAAATCATGATTTACAGATAGAAAACACAATCACATAAAATTGGGATACAATAGAAGGAAAAGAAAAAGAGAGAAGAAATCTCATCGGTTGAGTTGAATTCAATCACTCTTTACTTTAGGTTAGTCTCCCCCATTTGATGAAATACCTACTTGTGCTCCCAAATAAATCATCTTTTCTTGGACTTGGAGTGTTTGTATCTGAATTCCAGAATGTGTGTGTCCAAATAATGATAGAGTTCTACTTTCCCCCCATGTATTCCCCTTTTTATTTCCCCCTCAATCACCAAATTAATTTGTTAGGGTTACATGTTAGTCATTAATTTCACTGTACACCTATCATTTTTCCAATTAAATGATAGTAACAAGGAAGTGAATCAATTTATTTGACACTTTGATAAGTATCTTTGACATGCACCCAACCAAATTTTCTTCTAATATTAAAAACCTATGAAAAACACAAAACCATAATTTTATTCCTCAATTCAGCCTATCCTCATATTCTTCAGTGGACCCACATAAAACCAATGTCATCTTCAATGCATCAGATTTCATTTGTGTTAACAAAAATTAATCCATCTTAGCCATGTCAGATTCAACAACTCAGTTAACTCTGCATTTGAAGCCACAGTAATGAAGAAAAAAAATTCCCTTAATAAAACTAAACTAAAACGGAAAACAACAACCCAATCTCAGTTCAACATCAAGGTCCTATAACTCAGTGTGAAAATTGGTCAATAACCCTATGTTCACCTAGATTCAACAAACTACTTTAAAATTAGAGAATGAGAGATTCCCCTTCTCCAAGTTCGAATTGAATACCTATATATTGATAATTATATATAGAAAAAAATTCATTAACACACATTCCCATCCTCAATCAACTCCCAATATCTTGATAGGGGTCAACAACTGTCATGGGGTCAAAATCTAACACTAGAATCAATCTAGAAATTAGTGAGACCTACACACCAACCCAACAAAAAAGGAAGAAACTTTCTAATCCATCCTCGTCTAAATTTTACATCGACCTTCTTGATTCTAGATATGAAACACTTATAAACTACTCATAGATAATCATCAAGCTCACCTTTCCCATCAAAAATGATATCAGATGAACAATATCAGTTGGAGGAATTAGAATTTCCATAAACAACTTGATGTTTCAATTCAAAATCTCTAAACCTGAGCTAGAGAAAATCCATACCCTAATAAATGCAAGCATGAATCGCTGATTGAAACTCAACATAAGATTACAAAAATGGGATTTGGATTCAACAAGGTTTGTTGTCTTAAGAACAGTGGAACTAGGTCACATGTTTGAATTCAATTCAATCTAGGAAGATTTGGGTCATATCTCCTTCAACCTCAATTTAGATTTTCATTGCATGATTCGAACAAAGGGGAAGGTTAATGATTTTTTCCACTTATCTTCATTGGTTTTAAATAGATATGTGTATCATTGATCATATTCTTCTCATTCGGCATTAGATATCTTTTATTTTCCAAAAATGATGACACCAATGGGTTCTTCTTCAATGGTGAAGGCCCAGTCGTCTTCTGTTACCTCATTTCTCTCAGATGTTAAAGCATATATTGATTCTTCAGTATCTTTCACACTTAATGCCCAGTCAAATTTTCAATCTGAGGATTTAGAAAGGTTTATCATATTTAATATTGAAAGGTTGATTTTGGGGTTATCATTTTCAATGAGCTCTTACTTCAAAGAAATGATGGCTTTATTTGGTTAAAATATACTCAACACAGAATTTAGGTGCTCGAAAAGGGCCTGGTTAGCCTCTATCATCTTTGAAAACCCATGATCAGAGAACTCCTAAGATATTTATCTTATGAAAAATTATACTAATTGATCGATATTTATCTCACACGTAAGTATTTATCTTACGTGTATGTTTAATTGTCTTTAGTGACACTACTCTTCTTTTGAGAAACAGAATCCCCAAGAGTGGCCTTTTTAAACACTCTACCCCAGGAACCCCCCCACTAAGTGATCACTCTAGGGAGAGCCCCAACCAAGAAGGAGCTGTTGCTAGTTGATATGGAATAGTGTCCCACTGGATAACAACCCAATCAGCAATGGTTCAACACAAAAATATGTAAAAACTCAATGACATGATAAAAATTATTTTATATCCACATAATATTTTATCTTATGTGTGTAATGTAGTGGATATACTTTGTTGTAATTGAAAAAATAAATCAATTAATATATTTGAAATATAATTTAAACAATATTATTCTAAAAGAAGAAGATCACACTTAAATTTAAAATTTCAAATAAAATATGACCTTAACATGATAAATTAAAATAAAAACTAATTCATTAAAGATTAAATTATTGAATTAAACTAGGAAAATAAATAATCATAATAATTAAATTAAAAATCATATAATTAATATTTTAAAATTAAACTGAAAAATAAATAAAATAAAATAAAGTTCACACCAATAAAATTCACACCTTAAATTAAAAATTTTAACATAAAAAATGATAATTTACTAAATAAGACCAAATAACTCTAAATAGTAAAATTACCCAATTAAAAACCTATTTTATCATTAAATATACATTAAAAATATCAAAAAGCGATGTGAAAAAATGCATCAAATTAGATCCACATCAGTATATACATCAGATATGTATTTATATCATGCAAAAATAAAGTCATTCAATTTAAAATTTAATTGAAGGTTTAATATAATTAAATATTTCCATTTAAGTTATTTATACTATACATTGGTGGTCCCTACATATAAGATTAATTGTTTTGTTATTTCAAATCCTAAAAATATTACTTACCCACTTGTGCTTATTGAGAATTATATCACATAATAATCAGAGTGAAACATAGATCTATTTTCATCAAAATCTAAGAAGGATGAATATTTTTGAAACTTTACATAATTGGTTGAGTCAAATATTAAAAATTATCCAATGATATATTTTTTCATGATTTTAAAATATTAAAATTTTAATATAGACTTAAGTTGCATTGGATGTTGATTGTGGTCAAATCATTGACTCCTATGTTGTATCATTCAGATCCTAAGTTTGGTGATCCAAAGTTTCATAAAGAAATGATTACTATGTTAAATTATTAAGAACAAAATTTAATTATTTTTCAATCATTGAATATATATGTTTTTCTCTTTTAATATATAAAAAATTAAAAATGTTGATAGAGTATTAATTATTTTCTACATAACATTTGGAATTAAGTTTCTAACCAACATAAATTACCCTATGTTGTGTTAAAAATAGATGTGCATAAAGGTATGTATATTAATGAATCATTTTTTTTAAAATTATAATATGTTTACCATTAATTTTATTTTATTTTTTATTTTTTAGTACCTATGATAGTCATATGATATAAAATGTGGTTATTTTATGTGGAAATTTATGTGATAAATAATAGAACATTTCCAACCTAAAATACTATCTATTTTAAAAAAATTGATATTCTATGTCTTATATTTTATCTATCATATATTTACATAACTTTATTTTTTTATTTTATTTTTATCTACATTCATGATACTTATTTTGTTACATATTCAGAATCTCAAATTGGTGATATTCAAAAAGAGTGATTTGAGTATATAAAAACATGATAATGGACATAGATGTCACTACATGAAATGTTATGTGTTGAATCTATTTTTTTATTTTCCTTTTCATTTCAATAGTAGTTTTTTAGTTATATTGGTTATGGTTATTAATATAATTTGATTTTTTTAAATTCTAATCTATTTATTTAATGAAACAACTATTTTCAAGGTATATGGAAACATTTTCCTAATTTATTCTCCATTTTTATAGAGTATTTTTATGATTTTAGAATTACACCTTGATTTTGTTTCTTATAGAACTATTATCCATATAATTGATCCTTGATTATTAGAGATTATTTTTGTGGTGATCCAAAAGTTATTATTAGTATAAGGAATCCAAAATTTAAGAAAATTAGTAATAGTTATATTTTTGGCACATTCGACTTCAACTTTCTCAAAATTGATCACAAGGATAATGATCCATCTAAAGTAGAATTCAAATGATTTAAAGTGGTTCAAAATGAGAAAGATGATGATCCTTTGGTTAGTGTAAAGTGAGTTTCATAGGACTCAAGGATGAATGCTATCTGACCAATGAAAAATTAGGATATTAAAAGTGAAAATGTTAAAATTGAAGTGGTAGATAAAGTGAAAATAGTAAGAAGTAAGTTAGTTTGTTATCAAAATTACCAAAGGTAGGTTTTCTTCAAAAATAGGTTATAGATGAACTTTATTCATTGAATTATTTTATTATTTTCCATATTGATACCTGAAAAGAAAACTTTTTATATTTTATTTGATGGAAAAAAATTTCAGGTTGGGTATTATAATGGTATTACTCAACCAAATTGGTGAAACCTAGTTTCTAAAAGTGAACATATATGAGATAATGAAGGAATTAAATATTGGTGCAGTGTTAGTGGTTCTAGGTTACTTTTTATTAAAAAACAAGGGAATTATTCATTTATTAATTTACATTTACATTTCTTGGGTTTATGTGACATTTTAATTATAGCGGTTGACATTATACATAGATTAGAGCCTCATAAAATTAAATTTATTGATATTTTAAAGATGATGAATGAAAAATTCATCACTGATTTCACCAAATGGGAAACCTTCCTTATAAAAATGATTTAAATTGATTTATTTGAATATAATTAATATGGTACAAAGAACTGAAGTTAGTATAGATGATTTAGACTATGTGGTACTTGACAGACTAGGAATGAAATGTGTGGGTCACCTCATGGACACCCTGGATGCTTCTCTATTTTAGAAAATCTATAGTTATAAACATTGACTACATATAACATTTGAATCAATTAAAATGTGTTAATATTCACTATTTAGGAAATATATAATTTTATGTATTGAGTTATTTTATTATGACAATTCTATAATGAAACATGATGTTTTTTCAGTTAGCATCGAAACAAAATGTCATCATTTTGGCACATAACTATTATTGAATTAGTTTGGGTAGTTATTTATCATTTTTCTAAAACCTTTTCTTTATTTAATAGTTTAAATATTATGTGGTTAAAATTTTATTATAATTTAAAATTTTTTAAGGTAATGAACCAATAGTATAAAGATGTAAAAAATGAGATTAATATGTGGCTAACTCGGGTGAGGTAATATTATTTTTCTCTCTTTTAAATACTTTTCATTTTATTATCTAACCTTAGTGTTTTTATATAATATAAAGTAATATAGTTCAAGTAAAAATGTTTAAATACATAATTTAACTATAAAATATTAGAAATGGGTGATACTTTTAATATTATACCCACCTTTTCTATTAGGTGAATCTCATAACATATTTACCTATACTTATCATAATATTCTCAATGTTTGATTTCATGTGATTTAAAAACTTTATAAATTAAAAAAATTATAAGAAATCATTTCATGTTTTATGATTTTATTTTTGATGATATCAAGGGGAATGATTATCTTAAACATTTTTTTTGTAATTCAAGAGAGTCAAAAAAACAATAGTTAAAAGGCTTGATTTTAGTGAAAAAGTGAAGGTATAACTATATTTGAAAACAATTAATTTGTTAGATAATGAATCTAATTAGGGTTTTATAACTTTAATATTTAATTTAATCCTATTTATAATGTATACATTTAGATTATAAAGTTATTGGGGTTCATTGATCAATTATAGACATTGTGTTGGTTAATGTAATCATTTATAGTGATGATTAGATAGTTTTTTTGGCATTTAGGTGAGTATTAATATTAAGTTAGCTATGAATATTAATCAAAATAGTTTCTTGATTAATACCTTTTTGGATTAAACCTAGGGAAATATTTTTTACATTATTTTCATCCCCATTATAGATTTGTCATTTGTGAATGTTCATTTTTATAAGTCATTTTTTTATATTTATAATATGATGAAGTGTCGAATAAAATTATGTTACCTTCATATAATAATAATTTTTTCTATAATGGTTTTATAACATCCCTTTACAATAAGGAAGGATGGTGAGGGTTACTCTCGATAATGATTGTGCAGGTGAATGAAATCCTAAACCTCATAAGATTATAAAAGGTGAGGGTAGTGACGTCACTAGGCATCATGATATGTTCTTGGTGTGCCAAAGATCTATGAATAAATCCCTAGGAGATAATTAAGTGATTGAGAATAGATCGTCTTCATCAGTGATGGATGCTCCTACCCAAAAAAGTTTCAATAAACGGAATATCACACATGTTTTTTTGAATCGTGATTTTATCATGAAAATATATGAATCATTCAAACATTCGATTATTTCATGGGTAATCATTTAGAAAGGTGAGAAGACTTGGGTGTTTGATGATTTATCAAGGATAATATCAATGACATGAGATTTCAATAACTAGAAGATAACATTAATAGGGGAAGAATTCTATCACATCACCTTTCCATTTGAATATTTGAAGATAAAATCATGGTGCCATGGGTTAGTTTTTCTAAAATAAAGTGTGATCCTCATTCAAGAATGTGATCCATCCATTAACCCATTTTAAGAGAGGAAATCGTTTCCTTAAGTTTGGGTGAAAATTTTTAGACTCATTTGGCTTTACTAGCATCCTGTAATTCTAAGGTATATTTCTTTACCCATTGGAATACCAATAATACCTGAAAAGCTTATTCAGAGGCAAGTCCTCTGACCATTTATTAAAATAAAATAAAAACATCATGAAATTAAAGCAAAAAGAAAAGAACAACTACAGATCATAAAAATCATGTCCATCACCGCATCCATGATATATAACATCCTCTACAGTGGCATATTCCCACTCCAAGCTTTCATAGTGCTTCAGAATCTTGGCATACTTCCTTCGAAGATTCAATTTTTCCAAAGACAGAAACTCCTTAGAGGACTGTATAGCCCATCCCTATTTTCCAACAGAAGACCTTGTAGGCATTTTCTTTGGCAGAGAAGAATAGTCTTTCCTCAGCCTTCTTTGTGTTGGGCCAGACTGTTCATTCTCAGACACCTTCCTCCCACCCTGGACAACATCACTGTAGGAAGCCCGGATACAACCATCATTTTTTATCACTATCAGAAATGTTTCCCCATTTTCCAGAAATGTGCACCTCTTGGTAACCCTCATGTACTCCCCTTTCCTTCTGAAATGAACTGTTTGAGTCAATCATGGTAAGGCAATGTTTCTATTCCACAAGCCCCTTAAAAGCACCTTATTCATTTGCAACATTCTGAGTAACATGCTGCAACCTATCACCTTCCTTCATTGGAGACCCCTCCTCTACATAAGAGTCCCTCTCATGAACCATACCTTTAAATCTATTACTAGTGGGGACCGTGATTAGCACACCTCCAGCCCCACCTTCAGCATCAGTATCCCCAGCCCCCAAGACACCATCCTCAGACACAACTATGTCCAAAATCTGCTCAGTCACAGTGTCCAGCCGCAAGGAACAAGAGTTCTCCACTGTACTGTTTCTCTCAACACCAGAATTCTTCAAAGTACTGTCCTTCTCAATACCAAGATCACAATTTAGGCATTCAAAAACCTTCTTTACCGTTGGGTTCATTGGCCTCCATTGCACTTCCTTCTGAGGATTATTGTGCACTGTGAACTCGGGACCATTCTTCTCTACAGTAGACACCACTACTACCTGAAAAAGTTCCTCATCCACTACCTAACCAATGGAGTTCACATTCACATATACTCTCTCAGTTTTCAGACCTTCAACCGAATTAATTTGAGGCAATGTACTCCTTGGATGATCCCTCAATGGAAAGTCCAATGCAGAATTTCCACAGCCACCCTTACCCATTCTGCTCACCCCCAAGGAAACCCCATCCCACCCCTTGCTATGACAGGCCACTTCCACATGTCCAAATCGGCTGCAAGAAATACAAAACGGAATCCAGGATTCAAAACATACCTCCTACTTCCACCGAAACTCCTTCCCATCAGTGATCCAAACCCAATTTACAGGCGGCCTCCCCACATCTATCTCCACACAAATATGTGGATAGATTGGATGAAAAACAACCTCAGTTTGGAGATCAAAGCACAAAAACTGGCCAATCATGTTTCCAATGGCACACAAAATAGAGGGATTTTGGAAGGAGAGTAGAAGATCAGGGATACTTACCCATGTCATCATCGTCGGATGATCCTACCGCATGTGAAAGTCAAAACTCCATCGGAATAAAAGAAAAGAGTCACCATTACATCTTCGAGGGGCACATGACCAATCAGTAATTAGACCCTCCTCTGTCTCAAACCGAATCATCAAATGCCTTCTATCAATTAATCAGACAACCGTGAGCTCTCTAAGATCCCATGAGTTGAAAAAAAATCGATCAAACTCGTCAACCGAAGGATGCTTAAAACTAAATTGAGCCACCAGCATGAGATTTTATAGACTTGTGGCACCATTTAGCTCTGTCGGAGAGAGCAGGAGTTGAGGCGCTCCCTGAAATAGGTCATAGAATTTTGTGGAGAGCTGAATCCATGGGAAAGAAGGAAGATACTCAGGATTTGTGAACGTCAAGAAGGAATTACTCTTTCTATGGTGTTGATGAAAACATTAAGTTGAGAGTGGAGTATGAGAAAATTCTTTCCTTTTGTGATGTATGAAATTTTTTCGAGCATTCTACTAACATGTGTTAAATGGATATATCTAATATGTATTCTTTTTTTTCATATTTGATGTCATGAGGAAGTTTTTTATAGAAAGAGAATACATATTCAAAATAATAAAGGCAATAAGGTCCTTAAAAATGAAATTGGATAAAAAATGATCTTAGATGTGAAAAGAACTGATGAGAGATCTGATGTTGGCCCATCTAATGGTCTATCTCCATAGTTATAGACCTCCCCAGAATGTCAAGTTCAACAAGATAAAATGAACTTATTGGCCCTTGTTTCTATATTGGGAAATATAAGGGCTCCTATGGAGTCTAAGAAAAAGTAAAATCCCATATTGGGTGAAGGGGATACATTAAAGGATCAATTAGAGGGTCTTTATAATATTGAAAAAGACAAAGTTATTAATGAGAAACAAAAATATGATACCCAATTAGAGCACACAGATGACCATGACGGCAGTGGCGATGAGTTAGACAGAAAAAATCAATCTGATTTTGATGATAATGAGGATCAATATTATCATTCCAATGCCACTAAGGAAAAAAATCAAATTCTGAATGCTGAAGGCTCTTACTCTTTATTAATGAAGAAATTTAATTCAGGTAAGGATTATTTAAATTTGAAAAATATGACAGTCACAAGATATTCTAGTGTTGGAGAAAGAATATTTCCAAAGTTATCTAAGGAGGAGATAGTTGAGAAAATGAAGGGGGATATTATGCTAAAAGTTGATCTCCATGAAGATTTCATCCAATGATTTGATGAGTAGGACACCACCTATCTTAAAAAACATAAAGATAGATTAAGTATATTTGATACCTATCATCAAACATGGGAATATATGGTCCCTGAAATTAATGAAAATGCACATATAGATTTCAATACCTTTAAGTGGGAATGTTAATGCATCTAGTTAGTATGGGTGATTTTGAAAATCCTATGTTGATCAATTTTTTGGTCCGACTTATTGAGTATGGGTTTTATTTTTAGTCAATTTAAAGAAATAATTTTTTATGTGACATATATTTTAAAGTTACACATTTTTGTATCGTCTAAAGGTCATATTGTCACTTCGCTAGGGAAACTTTATATTGGTATTTCTTTAGATTTTGGATTTCTAATATATGATGGGGATATTTTCACTTCTTGTGAATTTTTTACATGCATTTGTAGCATTATGATATGCCTTTTGGCTTTGGGGGATGACTTTAAGTACACAACCATTGAATTTTTGAATATTATTGTGAAGTGTTTTTTAACACAAGGGTTATCCCTTGAATCTGGATTTGATGGTAGACATGGTGTGTAAAGGTTATTCACTTCTAGCTAGTGGAAATTTTCTTTTTTTCATGAATACATGGTTCTTAAAGGGGTTTTCATTGACAAAAAGTATGGAATTTTCCCACAAAACATGTGTTTTTATTTTTTTGTTGAATTATCATGTTTTGTGACTATTGAATTCTGAACTTCCTGGTAGTGGATGCCTTGGTCACTAGGTGTACATGAATGTTATACCTCATGATTGGATGAGATATCAATTGTTTTACAACTTTTTATGGGAATGATGCAATCATGCAAGTTTTTGGATTTCCATAAAGATTTGTTGGATGATAAAAGGATGGTTTTAGGAAAGAATAGTGCAAACATGTGTGTCTAGATTTTTTTGATGTATGATTGAAGGAAGGTGGAAGTTATGCTATTTTCTATTAATAGGGGAATTTTTGGTCTTTTTTTATTATTTTTTGGGTATTTTGTATCATTGTAATCTGCAAACCTATTGTATTCTATTTAGTTTTTCAATAAATTTATCCTGGTTCATGGATTTGTTCCTCCAAATCCATGGATCAAGCTATTTGGTTTTATAACATCTCATAACCAAAATTTATTTTGTAATAATATTACATTGTATTGAAAATATAAGGCCCCGACCTTAAACCATACTTAATATTGAATTAAATAAATAATTCACATTGATAATCTTTTCAGGTTTAGAGTTTTAGAGAATTATGACATAACTATTACATCTCAAAAGATTACAAAGTAGGCACTTCTACTAAGTTTCCAAAAAATAAAAACTCTTAAAAAGAAACATGTCTAGTTCTATGTTTTAGACAGCCTGACATTTCCTTGATCCCCTCCTTGACCCTATTCAACTTTATGTCCTGTGAAAAACATTTCAAAAAAAAACTTGGGATGAGCATAAAAAGTTCAGTAAGGGATACACAAAGAGGAAAACTGTTAGTTTTTCAAAACAACAAGTAAACCATGAATTATTTATCAAAGTAATACTTTTCACCTTTATGAAGTAGTATAAACTCTTCAATGAATAAAAGATCAATACTTACCCTTTTGTAACCAAAAGATTACCATAAAACCCATATACATAACATATAAAGGTAACTTGGGACATAAACATACTTAAATAGAATAACCATACGGTCGACTTCCACACATATCACTTAATGGAATAGCCATACGGCTAACTTCCATACCCAATGCATTGGAGGTTATAACGTAACCACCCGTACTGGTATTCACGGCACCACCCTTCATATGGTTTATCACGTAACCACCCGTCAAATGTCCAATTACCATTATAAAATCATAAGACATAAAACAAATATAATGTAAAGAAAACATTTCCATGCTTTGATCACAATATATCACTTAAATATATTGACATAAAAAATACATTATAAAAACCATTTTCAATACGAAAATACATAAAAGAGTATATGGTATTTATTTCATTTTAAAAACAATACGACTTGTTGAGGAATCCAAAGACCAAATAATACTCGCGGCGGCGGAAAAGGTCATTGTCACCGTGTACGTTAAAAGAAACATTCCTTTTTGTCGTATAGTAAAATGCTTCGTAGAAAAATATTCCTTTTGTATAAAATTAAAATTCAAAGGGGTTTATACACCGTATCAAATAAAGTTGTGTATAAAACAAAATATCCCTCAATGAAAGGAGATTGAGACGAAGTCTCTTACAAAGTCAGTATCCTTAGATTAAGGATAAATCAATTACATAATTATGTGTGACAAATATAAATATACCCAATATAAGAGGATATTAAGTGTAAAACAATCAGAGGTCATCCACACATATTCATATTATGACATAATCAATAAGTATATGTTTAACCTAAAGAATTGAAATTGAGTTAAGAAGTTCCTTTTCAAAAATTCGACAGCCTAACGACGTCACTTCAAAATTCAGAAAATTAGTCGATTAGAGAGAGAATGGTATATCATCACTTGGAAATAAGATTTACATCAATAAGTATATATAATAACATACCCCAAAATAATAATATGTAAATTAAAAGACATAATAAAAGAAGTATTTTAAAAAGAGGAGGGTGAAAGGTTCCCTTACTGATTTGGGTAACTTTCGAAACGTACACCCCATGAAAGAAGGACTATACAACAATGATGTAAATACCCATAAAAGAAAGTATATTACACAAAGATTAGAATAATGGACAGTACATACACCACTCAAAGGAAATGGTGGCAAATGTAGCATAAATCTCACGGGAATAAAATTGAGATGAAAAATCCCTTACGAAAACTCGGCAGCCTAACAGCGCCACTTAAAACATCCAAAAATGGATTTATGAGATCAAATAGGGTCTCTCGTAATATGGAAATAAAAAGTACAGAATTATGAATATAAAATAACATCCCCAAACATAATAAATATGTGCTTAAAATAAATGACATAAAAGAGAGTACATAAAAAGAAAGAGAGAGGTAGGATCTCTTACCTCGTGTCCGACATGAATCGATCGTTCTTTAATCTCCTGAATAATAAAATTTGGTCAATTTATAATTGCTTAAGGACCTACTTTAAATATTATTATTCAGTTTATATCACATATTATAATGTTATAATAATTGGTTAATAAAGTGAGTTCATATCAGACGTTTTTGTTGATGTTCGGCACATGAGTAAAAATTGAACTTGTTGGAAAAGAATTTTCCATGTAGTTATAGGTACATCATCTCCAGAATAGTATTTATGTTTTAAATATCATATATATCCATTATATATTAATTTTATACTATTCCATAACATTTGGAGATAAAAAATTTAAAGCACTGTTCATGGAGACGGTAGGCCGTACCTACGCATGAACGCTACTTTCATTTTTTGTCATATTAATGGAATTAAAGTTAAAAGAGAGATATATATATTATAATTCTAGAATGATATCCATCATTTAGATTTAATATATGACATATATATCCATAATATATATGTAATTATAATAGTACATAACATTTGGAGATAAGAAATGAAATGTACCGTTCATGGAGACGGTAAGCCGTAGGTACGCATGAACGCTACTTTCATTTATTTGGCACATTAATGGAATTAAAAATAGATGAGATATATATATATATATATATTATAATTCTAGTATAATATATATGTTATATACATCACATAAGTTCATCAATTTCATTCTTTATACATTCCATGTATTGCATGAACGAGTCACATCACTTGAGGGGGCGGTAGTCCACACTTCCTCAAATGAAATTATCACATTTTCACAACATGAAAAGAATAAAGGTATGTATTAAATATAAAATTCATAAGCATAGAGAGGAAATAAATATAATATATATCATAAATAAATATAGTTCCATCATAATGGCCACCATGAGAGGTGGTAGGAGAAGATAGAACAATCATCGTTTCGTGAGGCAACAATTCACCATCCACGGAAACAATATGTTCTTTAACCATTAGACAGAGGTGTGTGTAAGTGTAGATCGAATCCTTCACATAAAAAAATCCTAGTATATTTAATATACTGGTGTTGTTACAAAATAAAGGAATAAAATGATTTTATAGGTTTGGAGAAGCAAAATAAAACAAAAGAACACAAGTGAAGACATTACCTTTAAATCGGGTAACTCCTATTGGTTTGAACCAAAAGGGTTTCTTGAAGAGAATTATGCCAAAGGTGAGGCTTCAATGATGAATAGAGGGATGTGGAGAGATAAAATGGGCAGGGGTTGGCCGAGCCAAAGGATTTAGAGGTGTGGGTAAGGTGGTAGAGGTGGGGGCCTTTTATAAGAGGAGAGGAGGGACACTCTTGGGAAGTTATAAACTTTTACTTTATTATAAAATGCTTTTCGGATTTTAAAGGTCCCAAAATTATATATTTCGATGATAAGGTGATAAGAGTTATAAATCCACCCATCCAATAGGTTTTTTACAATTTTAGGTCTTATATTTTACATTATCTTTTCATTTTATTTAAATCGTTAAATAATGAGGTAATCGCTGCATCATCATGGTGTCATAAATAATTTAATTTATTTAGCGTCTAAAAATTATAAAAAAAATATCATGATGTAGGAAATATTTTTATATTTTTAATAAATATTTATAGTAAAAAATAAGACTTGTATAACCCCATGTAAAAATTGTTTTAGTAAAACAATACATGTTTGTGACATTTTAATTTTAACTTTAAATAAAAAGTTATTAATGTCATTTTCCTACCAAAGTGGCTCCATGGGGTCCCCAAGTTGACCCATGGTTTGTCTTGGTCATACATGACTCATCCTATAAGGGTATGACATGTGTCAAGGTCATTACATATTATTATAACATTATCTTTACCTTAAATTACACTAATTACCTTTAATCGCGATTAATAAAACTTAAAAGTTACTATTCACCAAAAAATTATTTTAATCTCATTGAACCACATTTTAATTCCTAATGAAAACCATGTATGTCGGATTATTGAAAATCAAATCACATAAGTGGTAAAGTTTCATTTAAATGAAAAATCAGTTTTTTAACTACCACTTAGTGGTTTCACTATTCATCAAAAATTGAAGTTTTTCAGAAAAATACCAAAAATTCACCCTAATATATATTTGATATTCAAAATTCAAAAATGATGTCTATTTTACAAAATTAAAAATATTTAAGTTTCATTAATTAATTTAATAACTAATTCCCGTTGTCAAAACAAATAGCGTGCTTTTATGAAACAATATATATCAAAAGATTGACACTAGTTTTAGTCCAATTTCAAAGTGAAATTAATTCGATTGACCACTATTGGATTAAATGGTAAAAATATATTATAATTGTACTTTAAAACCAATTCAAAAGATAATCTAATCATATAAATAAATTATATTAAAAAGTGGTTTTGAATTAAAATACAACATTTTTCACTATTCATTAAAAAATGAACTTTATCGGAAAAATACCAAAAATTTACACGATGTAAATTTTGATGTCCCGATTCTAAAGAAGAATTTTATTTGGTCCAAAATAACATATGAAATTGTAAAAAAGTGGATTTAAAAATCATTCGCCATCAAAAGGTGGTTAATCGACCTTTTAAAGAATATTAGAATATTTACGCTTAAAATTGGATTCATTCACATTTTAAGCCTCTAACATTTATTGGATAAAAGTAAATTTTTTTGACAAACATATATAATCATTTTGTAGTTAGTTTCATTCATTCCCGCCATTACAATGTCTAGGCGTTTACTACCATTTAAAATAATATTATTTTATTATTAGAGTGAAACGTAAGATTTCAAAGAAACTCATTGTTGTGTATTGGGTACGCCATCGAGCATAGCGTATCCTTTAAAGTAATATTAATATTTTATTCACAAATAGGGATAAATATAAAAATTTCATATTTTTTATTTACCTGGGGTGTTACAGAAAATTTTACTTAATTGATATATTCTTGTTTTTGTATAAAAAAATATAATTACATCATTTTAAGAATAAATTTAAGGGAAAATTATTATCAATAACACCGGCATAGTAATGAAAAGGTGGAAATTTATTTGACAACCATTTTTTATGAGTGACGATTCAAATGGTTTAATATTTATATAAAAAAATAATAATGTGATTCATTAAATCTTTAGAATATTTTTTCATAGTTTTCACATATTTATTTGAGTATACTAGTTTGTTTATTTCAAAATTTATCTCATTATATATCCTTTTAAAGGAAAAATTTCCTAGATAATTCAATACATGCTTCCTTTCAATTTTTATCTAACACTAACAAATATAATCATTAGTGATATAATTTGTCTAAATTTATTATATGTATTAATATGAATGAATCTTCTTATGTGAACATTTAAGAATTATTAGTGGTGTAGGTAATTGATTACCTTTTCACAATATAGGGTGATTATTTTATGGATGTGAAAATGTAATTTTTTCTCAATGTGAAGATAAAATTTCTTTAGTGACCCATATTTTTCTAAAATATTACTTTGAATATTTTTAATGATAATTATAAGGCTATTCATGAAGATGATTCATTTTTATTTGTGATATGAATCTTTGAATACTATATAATATATTAAATATATTTTTTAATAGTTCAAATTTTAAGAACTAACATATTATAAATAAATTCCTCAATGGAAATTTTGACATCATGGTTTTGTTTGTAATGTTTTTTTTCAAAGAGGTACAATCTTCATGTTTGGGCTTTGATACTCAGAGTGAAAATTTTTGGGTTGTAAATTGGAATTTGGTTTTCAGTATACATAACCTAATTTTTCCTATAAATATGTTATTATAACATTTTTCATGGATGGGACATATTCAATATAAAAGAAAATTATAAAGTTTATTAATAAATTATTGATGATTGAACACAATTCTTCGGATTTGGAGATAATTTCTCCATGGTGGCAGTGATGATGAATGTGAACCAAGGAATGATCATTGATTCTTAGGCATTAACACCATTTGGTATGAAAATTTTTTATTCTCATTTTCCTCATTCTTATTGTGCTTAACTCTCTATATATAAACTTAACATCATAATTTATTTTGGTGAACCGTGATAATAATTATTAAATGAATTATTTTAAAAATATAATTATTAAGTTTTTTTATTCTGAATTTCTATGATATATTGTCATATTTCATTGATTTTTTTAAAAAGTACTAGAACTCATGAAATTTATATGTTTCTATTTTTTTCATGTGAATTAATTTTTATAAAACCACATGATAATTGTTCATTATAAATATTTCCAATATTAATTGTTCTAATGATATTTTTTTATGTTTTACGGATAATTTCTCTTTATTAAATATATAAAAAATTTAATTTTTAAGCATTCATTATTTATAATTCCCATGAGTATTTCATAATCAATTATTTAATTGATAGTTTTTTTTATTTATAGTTCTTCAATAAAGATGAACGTGAAACTATTTATGGGTGGTTATAATTTCCACTGACCACTGTTATTTTAATTTATTCCCCTTAATACTTCATATTATGGTTAAATAATATATAATTGGTGTAATTTTGAAAGGAAACAAGTGGAATGGGTTCACATGAGGAAATAGTGGAATACAAAGTCATTATACTAAGTATCAAGTGTGGTACACTGGATTGGAAGATGACTTGGGTGTTGAGTTTCCTTTGGGGTGACATTGGTGATGATCAACCACCAATAGAGTGTTAATGAATGGTCAATGAAACTCTTGTGATCCATAATAGTGGATCAAAGGATATTATGTTTGAGTAACATTAGAGGCATAGATACGATCAGTGGAGATAACACTAGTCTCAGTATGAAATGTTGGAGAATGATCTATCTAGATTTAGAAATACCGACCGCACAACGCATAGTCCTACAAATCACATGTCATGTACTTTGATTTATGTGGTTTTAGGGTTTAAATTTTTTCATAAATATTACATGGGGTGTAACCTTAGGTCACATGCCTTGTATCATAGAACCATGTACCTCAATGTGTACCTGAGTAAATTCTTAGTCAATATACTGGACCCACACATTATGTGTTCCTATAGACATTCTTTTTATCTCAATGAATCAATATTCAAAGATTATATAGTACAAACTTGATTCATATAAATAATCTAAACATCACATATACAATTTACATAATGTTTATTTTGGTTAAATGATATAAAAACCATCATTAGTTATTTCTAATGGAAAATTTAATGTGAAATCATGCCATGCTCATTTTTGAGTTAGAGTGGACCTTCTTTCCAAAGTTAGGTGATCACTAGGACTTTACCAGAGAAAAATTAGAATGTGATATGGTTAATATGGTGGGAGTCTGACCTCATTACACCCTTTTTATGGGATTTTTACATACTCTTGGACTCCCTTATATAATTAAGTTGTTTTTGTGAATCATTTCCAAATTTCAGCATGGGAATGGTTACCCCTATGCCAAAAATATAATCAAATTCATGTAGATATGTGACCATATTTGTAGGTTATAGGTTCTATATTTTTTTATTAGTTATATATAGTTTGGTTTAAATCCATATAGCTGGGTACTCTATAGATTATTTCCATCTAGGTAGGTGGTTGGTGTTATGATGTTGGGATTGATCCACAAAGAGGTGTCCTACTTATCTTTTGAGAACAAGAATTAAAACCCATGTAGTTTAGTTCCACTTAGTGGGGAAAACCATACGTTTTCTGTTCATGGGTTGATGATCACTTTCAAGTAGTTTAACATCATGTAAAATGGCTGACAATGTGAAAAGTTCCTAGTGATGGTTAGTGAGGGATTTACACATGAGTGGATTTTCTAGTTCATTATTTTTATTGGTAACTAAACTAGAGAAGGTATATTTAAGAATTAAAAATAATAGGGATCCCATATATGGATGTATACCACCCTTTATATTGGTAAAGATATTGGGAAATAGGTATGAAAGGTATTTTGGGTGCCAAGATGAGTATCTCGACTCGAGTAATTTTGGGGAACCAAGAAGAGTATATTGAATCAAGGTAGAAGAGGGAATAAAAAAATGAGACTCTCAAATTTTGGAATATAGGAAAGAAACCCTATTATTGCCACATAGGGGAAAATGTGTATTGAAGGATGTTTATTTTGAACCTCAGATTGACATCATATATATATTGGTTAACAGGAATCAAATCTCACATTGTTCAAGTTTAATATTTTAAGGTCTTATGTCATGATTGGTTTATGATGTTTAACTTCATGTGGTAATGATGTGTGTTATACAGTTTAGAGTCTTACTTATAGGATTAGAAGGTGATTCTTATTATACATCTCGATTATTCTAATAGAAAGATCAACTAAACCTCTAATCCCACATGATTTATACTCAGTATGAGAATCAAGAAATATAAGATTAGTCATATTTCCCTAGAGAGGACAATAGAGGATTGAGCATGGCTTATGTATTGGGCTTCCCTTTGATGTTGAGTTGGGGATTACAATTAGTAGGATGGACAAGCCTATACAATTTAGCATCACGTGTAAAGTAATTTTATATGAAAAAAGGGGAAATAATAAATGATTTAGTGGGGGATTATGCATTAATGCTGCCAATTAAGGTTGAACATATCTATTGGTAACTATACATTTGAAGATATGACTATGTATGAAACCTAGTAGAAGTCCCTAAGGGATGGGTTTGGGGATTACACATATGGATGATTCTCATATATGGTTTACCTATGAAATTGGTTTTGGAAAAGGTATCTTATGGTTCTAATAGAAGTATCTAGACTCTAGGTAATTTGGGACACCAAGAGGAGTATATCAATCCAAGGTGTATAAAAGAACATGGGGAATATATCGACTCTAGGATTTTATGGAATCCAATAGAAGTATTTCAACTTAGGTTATATATAGAAATAAATATGAGTATCTAAACTCAAGGTATTTATGGTATGGATAAGTTCCCTGGTGCGAGGTAAATTTGGATTTGTGGCCATGTGTGAGACCTTAGTGAATTGGTGACTAGGTATATAACTAGGTGAATTATTGACCATGTATAAGAATTAGGTTAATTTGTTTATAGGTGTATGACCTGGGTGAATTGGTTCCCAAGTGTGGGACCTGGGTGAATTAGTGTAGAAGTTTAAGACCTTGGAGAATTGGTTCTCTAGGCATGATACCTTGGTGAATTAGTTCCCTAAGTGTGAGGCCTAGGTGAATTTATTTCCTTGTAAGGGTTCAACAAATGGTGCATAGTACTAGTAAAATATAACAAAGGTTCTTATACCTAGTGAGGGATAGTAAAGGGTATTATCCATAACATAGGTGAGTGAATATACTTAACCATAGGGAGGGATATCAAATATTATTATCCCTAGTGAGGGATAGTGAAGGTGCTTAGACCTAGTGAGGGTGAGTAAAGATTCTTATACCTAGCGAGGGATTGAAAAGGGGATTATCCCTAGTGAGGGAGAGTGAAGATGCTTAGATTTATTGAGGGATAATAAAGGTACTTATCCCTAGTGAGGGCCACTAAATATTCTTATCCCTAGTGAGGGTGAGTGAAGGTGATTAACACTAGCAAGGTATATCGAAGGTTCTTATCCATAGTGAGGGCTAGTAAAGATTCTTAGCCCCAATGAGGAATATAGAGTGTGATTATCCCTAGTGAGTTTGATCAAATGTTATTAACCCTAGTGAGAAATAGAGAAGGGTCTTAGCCCTAGTGAAGGATAGTGAAGGTTCTTATCCCTAGAGAGGTCTAGAAAAGGTGCTTCACCCTAATTAGGGATGACTAAGGAGCTTAGCCCTTGTGAGGGATAGGAAATGAGCTCATACCCAGTGTTGGTTAATAAAGGATTACTTCAAACTAGTTTAGGAGAAAATATAAAGAAGTGGTATTTTGTGAAGTTTTTTCTTTATATGACTAAAATACCCTTCATTTTGGTTAATTTCATAGGTTTTAGGTATAAAAATGCTACATGGAGGGAATTGGAGTCTTGGGCATGAGACTTGGCCATTCAAATATCCAAAGTATCTCTATCACTCAAAAGGTACAAATTGTGAGCTAAATGGTTTTCTTTATAGAAAAATATGGGAACCTGAGTGAATGTGGGGTTAGTATGTAGGTTTTATATGGAGTTTTTTTGGATAAGATGTGTATATAGGTTTTGCATATTGACTTTGAACGTAGGATATTCATGTAAGTTTTGTGTATAGGTTTTCACCTCATCTATCTTAGGCATGTATGATGGAGACTAGGGATTGATACTAGGGATTGAGTCTTAGGATCAAGACTAGATCTCTAGAATAGGGCTCTAGATTGATGCTTGAGAATAGGGTGCAAGACTAGGGCCCCAAACTAGGGATCGAGAATTATACATGAGACTTGGGATCAAGACTAGGGATTCAGACTATGGCTTAAGAATAAGGCCAAAGATAAGGGATCAAGAGTGGGTATTGATACTAGATAACCAAACTAGGGCTTTAGACTTAGGCTTGAGACTTAGTCTCAAGATTAGGGCTTGAGACTTGGGATTGAGATGAGGTCTTGAGATATTAGATCGAGACTTTTGATTGAGAATCTAAGAAAAATTTATAAATTTAAAACTTCAAATTACTATAAATTTTGATCTAGGTATTAATTTAGGATTCATGAGTAGTAAAATTGATTCCTGTAAATAGAAATACACCTATGGATACCGATTTTCTCTATAATAGGTGTTTTAAAAGCCCAAAAGTTCCCCAAAACCCTAATAGATGTGTCTTAAGTCTTTAAAAATTTTTTTTAGAACTTTTTGAAATCCATAACCAACTCTGGAAAGGAGGTTCTCATCACCATGTTACTGATCCAAGAAACATTTTTGAGGAATATGTATCCCTCAACATGTGAGAAGTCACGTGAAACATGTAAATCTGATTTAATTTATCTTCAAGAATGAATATACATTTTTTCCCAAACTCAACTCGAATTTTCTGAGTGAGGATAATGTCATGGGTTATTTGGAAAAGTTCATGGAATAATGTTTTTAGTTCCAAAAAATTCCCCCTAGAATTGGATTCATTCAGAATAAACTGAATCACATTCTAAGGTAAATATATGGAAATTTTATAACTCACATGAAAACCTAGTGGTATTTTGTATTAGACTCACCAGTGATAGGATTTACCAAGAGGAGTATCTTGACTGAACACTTTTGAGCTTGTAGGTGGAGTATATCAACTCAAGGAATTGATTTCTTGTATTGGTAAATGTAAAAATTCTAGGATAATAAGGGGAATATAGTAAAGGTGAAAGTTGTATATGGACCCAAGATAAGAAATTTTGACATCACTATATATTCTAGGAATGTAGGAATTAAGACTTGCATAGTTCTTGAAATGATCCCAATAGAGATCTAGATCATGTTTAGGGAAGAAGATATAGTCCCTTTTTAGTATAGGTCCATTGGAGAAAATATATAATAGATAGGGAGATCACACTAGAATAGGGGTACATTTTCATACAAGAACAAGATTATGGATAAAAAACTAAATATTTATAATTGCTTACATAAATTAAGAATATTATGTCATAGAACACAAACCACTACGATTAGTTTAAGCATCATGTAAAATTGACCATATTTTTTTTATAGTTTTTAGTCACATGACAAGGACTATGTACACTTAGAGTAGAAGGGTGTTTTAATTTTTTCATAATTTTATATGAATATTGATCATATTTTTTATAGGGTCGAATAGTGGTCCCTATAAATATTATATCATTTTCATTTATACCCTATATAGAAACCCGAGCTTAACATACATGGATATTACATCATTTTAGATGAATATTTAGTACATTAAACAAATACATTCCTAAGGAATGTAATAGTTTAGTATCTTTGTAAACTTGGAAACAAAATATTATATCCTAGTGAAAGATCTTAAAATTTTCCCATAAATATCTCCAACTTTAGTACTTATACCTAAAACCTTTCTTCAAAACCCGGGGAAAGGAAACATAAAAAAGGGGTGATCTCAGATGATCAGTAAGGGTAAATAAAGGAAATTCATAAACAGAACATGAACAAAAGGGTATGGAACTTGAGAACAACATTTAAAGATCATACCCTGCATATCAGAGATCATAATAAAGAATAGTTGTTCATAAGACATGAATCATAAGGAAATAATGAACACAATCCATGAAATCATAACATAGGAATAGAGCATGGAATTGTGGAAAACACATAATCATATAAAAAAACTATGTCAAGGCGGCCTACCAAGGCCTTTGTAACATGTTAGGCTTGGTTTAATCACCCTTGTACCTTCTTCGGTCTTGGTATTACCTCCCGTGTACCCTCTTGTTTTGGGATTGGGATGTACTCCCATGTATCCTCCTATTTTGGGCTAGGTATGTCTTCTGGTTTACCCTCTTATTTCAGGCTTGGGATGGCCTCCCATGTACCGTATTGTTTCAAGCTTGAGATTTCCTCTTGTATACCCTCTTGTTTCAGGCTTTGGATGTCCTCCCATGTACCCTCTTGCTTCAGGATTGGGATTTCCTCCCATATACCCTCTTGTTTTGGGATTGGGATGCCCTCCCATATACCCTCTTGTTTTGAGATTGGGATTCCTCCCATGTACCATTTGAGATCAAAAAAAATTTATGATTACCCAATGAATTAGAGGGAGATATTGGTCCCACCAATCTCATAATAAAACCATACATTAATGTGCCACAAAATCATAAAAAATCGTATCATAACACATGAAATGAAATGGGTATAATTAACATGTAATCATATCATAACCTATAGAAAAAGATAAAGGTTTCATAATCATTTAATCATAAGTATAAACCATGAAAGGAAGTGGGATTCAAAAGCATATAACCTGTGAAAGAGAAATAGGTGTCATAAGCATCATTCCATTAAAACATACACCATTTAGAGAAAGAGTATGAATGGAAACATGGAATAATTTCCCTATAAATGCACGAGTAACACCAATGGCTATCATCTTATATGGGAAATAATTTTTATAGATCTTTTAAAAAAATTTATTGAGGAAAATATTATTTCTTCTTTTAGAAAGGCTCATTAAAACCTAAAAAATGTTTGGGAAACCATTTCATTGAAAATAAACTTGAAATATTATAAATAAATCTTTGAATTTTTTTTGAAGAACTTTTTCTTTGAAAACATATAAAGAGATCTTGAAATTTTTTTGAGAACTATTTTCTATGAAAACTTATAAAATAAGTTTGAAAGCATTTCAAAAACCCATTTCTTTGAAAAATTATAAAAAAAGTTTCAAAATAGTTTAAATAATTTTTTATTTGATTTTTTTTGAAAAATTATAATGAATTATTTATTTTTTTAAAACTATTTTTTTTAAAAATACATTGAAAACTTATAAATAAATCTTGAAAACGTTTAAAATACTTTTTTAAAACAAAACATTTTTGGAAAAAATTTTCTTTAAAAATATATTTGAAAACTTATAAAGGAAGATTTGAAAGCTATAAAACATGTTTAAAATCCCTTTCCCTTGAAAATGATCTTCAAATATCATTTGAAATCTTTTTTTTTATTTTTTTTTGAAAACATGGTTTTTGAAATAAAATAGATTTCTGACCGAAGAGAGAGATACAATCAGATTTTTCTTAATTTTTTTTATTAATTCTATTAGGTACCAAAGAGTGAAAAAATGGTACTAATACATGAATATATATTTAATAAATATATGGTAATAAAAATCACGAGTGTTCTTGAGATATGTATCATAATAATTCCTCAATGGAAGTATAATCATAAACAAAATTGATAAACGATGAGATTGTTTCAATAAGCATCTTATCACTTGGTAACTTTGAATCACACTCCTAATGTAAGAAAATAAAATTAAATCAATCTTTAAATTTCATTAAAGTAATTATAATCATGATATAACATGTCAAATATAGTATATAGACCTTATATAAAAATATAAGTGCCTAACATGGCATGTGTCTTAATGAAGGGAAATTGAGACCAAATTACTTTACTGATTTAGTGACATTTGAAACATAAATCTCATGAAATAAAGATCATAGAGTGGATATTTAAATACCCATAAATTTAATTATAATAATCATATAATACATCCATGGTTAGTATACACACCACTCAAAAGTAATGGGTGGTGAATAAATCATGTATCTCACAAAAATAAAAAAGTGAGATGAAATCCCCTTACCTTGTGTATTGAATCTTGTTGTACTCGTTCAAAACACCTATAAAATAAATATAAATTTGTTATAGATATTATATAGAACCATATTATTATATATAATACCGTATATGGTTTGATCATGACCTTATATTACCCTCTTGTTAACAATCTTATGTTAAGGTTTCACTTCGGGTAATATCCTCTTTGTTCTTCGCATGTGTCTTAATTTGTTGTATCTTCAGTCCTTATACTTATATCACAATTCCATAATGAAATACATGATATAAATATAATTTATATTCATTATATTTGTATTATAATAATCAATAAAATATATAATTATGAAATGGAATACACCGTTCATGGAGATGGTAAGCCATACATACGCATGAACGATGTTTTTATTTTTATTGTCGTATTAAAAGAAAGAATGAAAATGAAATATATGTATATAAATATATAATAAAATTGAAGTAGAATTATAATTTTATATATATCATATAATTTCACTAAAACCATCCTTAATATATTCCATGTAGCGTGTGAATGAATCACATCGCTTTGAGGGGGTGGTTATCCACACTTCTTCAAACAAAATTATCATATTTACACCAAATGAAAAGTAAAAAATATGTCTTATAAAAGGAATAAAAAAGATTAAAGATAAAATAAATATAATATATTAAATATATAAACATATTTTCCATCATAATTTCTACCATGAGATATGGTAAAGGAAAAATGAATAATTATCGTTTAGTATGGAGGTAGTTCACCGTACACATAAACAATATGTTCGTTACCCATTAGATGGATGTGTGTGTAAGTTTAGGTTGAAAAATTATCATAAAAAATCATGTCATATTAAGGATACTATTGTTTTTATACAATCATGGAATAAATATATTGGAGGGGGTGGAGAAAGAAAATAAAAGAAAGGATCTTGAGAGAAGACGTTACCTCTAAATTAGGTAACTCCTTTTGGATTGTGCCAAAAGGATTCCTTGGGTTTCTTTCTATACAAGAGAAGGATTATAGGATGAATTTAGGTATTTTGGGAGCTTATTTGAGCATATTTTGGGTGATAAAAAAGGATTTATAGGTGTGAAGAAGTGAGAGGAGAGGATGCCTTTTTATAGTGGAGGAGGAGTGACACTCTTGTAAATATTTAAAGAGAGAATTCCACCCTTATTTTTCATGTTACAAGTGGATCCAATAATGGAAATAATTTGATAAAATAGATGATAGGTTATAAATATGGACACCCAATAGATTTTGTACAAGTTCCTATGTTATTTTATGTCTTAAATTTAAGGTTTAGTGCTTAGTTAGGCTTAATTTTACCTTAATCGATGTAATTACTTTTAATTAATTTCACTAATATTTTTGGTAAAAATACAATTTGAAATTATTGGAAATTATAAATAATAATTATTAAAATTATGGAATACATTTTTCCAAATTCAAATCACATAATTGGTAGAAATTAATTTAAACTTAATCCTGCTGATGGGACGACACTGCACATTTTTAAAGTAAAAATGATGAAAAGTTTTCTAAGTTTTTATATCCAATTTATATGTAAAATTGTTTACAATGAACTAAATTAGATTAATTGTTAAAAATATTATCTAATAAAAAAAATTAAAATGCAATTTATCCTTATAAACAAATTAGATGAAAAAACAGTTTTGAACTAGAATTCAATATTTTTCACTATTCATTAAAAAATGAAACTTCACAGAAAAATACCCAAATATTAAAAAAACATAATTATTATGTTATAATTTAAAATATTAATTTTATTTTGAAATATTATATTTTTAAAAGTTCCATAAATTGTATTTAAAATGGTTTCTCCATTAAAAGGTGGTAAAACTACCTTAATAAAAATATAGGTTTTAAAGGATAAAATTGAGTTTGTTATTATATTATGTCTATAAAATATATTGAATGGATATAAAAAATATTTTATTGAAAATATAACATATATATTACATTTATATCACTTAATAATTGTATTTAATTTAATTAAATAGGGTAAAACAAATTTATGACCATAAAAATAATTATATTTCCTTTTTATATTCAATCAGTTTTCATATTCTTCTATAATTAATTAGTAACCTATGAATTGATATTAATTTTTTTAAACTATATATTTTCATAAATTAGTTAATACTATTAATAATCTCTAATTTAATAGCTATGTTGTATTTTATTATATTAAATAATAACATTTTAATGATATACTATTATCCAGTAAAACTTGGTTATGCATGTTATGCAAGCCATTGAAGAAATTCATTGTTGCAGATAGCACAATATAACCTCGGTGTTCCTTGTAGATCAAGATAAAATTTATGTTTCATGTAGTACACAATTAACTTGGTGCTTCATATAACACAATCCAAACAAAGTGCTTTAATATAAAATAAACTTTGTTTAGTGTTGCGTGAAATGAAAAATATCAAAAAGATTAAATTAATTCAAAAAAATCACAAAATATAAGGGTGCTATATTATAACCCCCTTAAATTGAATTTCCCCCTTGAAATTCATATGGTTTGTCAAATGTTTAATAATTGAAATCTTCATTCATAGAAAACCACATCGTAAAAATGAATACTAAAACATCCCTTAAAAAGGGAAAGTCAAAACGATAACGTTTACCCAAAGTAACCCATTACAAGATTCTCACATAGGATAACATCGGTGGAAAGTGAAAACTTGGATATGGAAGAGAAATATTACCATCAAGTTCTGATGGGGAGTGATAGAGAATAAGTTTAGGAGAAAGTAAACAATCACAAATCCATAAATCTGTGATGACCTAAGAGACCTTCTGATTAATCAAAAACAAAAATACTAGGATTTTTTTGGATTGGATATACTTTTTCAAAAAGTTAATTAATTTTAATTAAAATATTTACTTGCATTATTTTGGGATAACATCAACATTTTTATTTTGTTGATCCACTTAACCTCTTTCTCTAAAAAGGAAGGTGATTTTTTCATTCCTAAAGTACTAAGAGATCATGAGACCCATGATATGCCATCCCATCAGTTGTCATCAAAACAAATTAGTTTGAATAATCTTTATAATATGCATAAATCCTCATATGGAAATATAATAATTTAATCTTACTTAATTAATCTAAATTTTAACTTAAAATATCCATAAATGGTTAACCTTATAACCCTTACAAAATATAATTAACCCTTTATTCCTTAAATAAGATATTATCTTAAACTAAAAACATTTTTATTAGAAGCTTGGGTCCATCCTTATACTGATAGACTATAAAATATGATTTTATTATTCCATAATCCATGTAGGGAGAGATAATATCAAGAAATCTCACCAAAGGATGAATAATAATACTTCCATAGGGATTATTCATACGAAATAAAACATAAAATTCCCAACTAAGGTGGGAAGGATAAATAATTATTAATTATCTTGGTTCACTTCATCCATTATGATCGCATAAGATTCCCCTTTGTCCTTTGTATTTAGAGGTTTTTGGGGCTTATCATTCACATTAGTCCTTGGATTGGAGAACTTGTTAGAGTAATAGACAAACTCCATGCAATTGAAACACTGAAGTGTGGGAGGTTCATTCGTGGGGATTTCTCATTATTTGCACCCTTATCTAACTTCCTCCCATCAGTTTGACATTGAACCACACGATGAACTTCCCTTAAGGAATTAAAACATTTAGTAGTCCGCTTAAGACAATACCCTCTAGGTTTCTTCCCACAATTTATGCATAACAGAAGGATCATTTTCTTTTCTTCAGGGTTGTTAGATTTTCATTTAAACTATATCTTCCTTTTCTTTTCGAAACCATGAGATTGATACCAAACTCCAATATCCATTTATACCTTTATAACATGTCTAACCAATTCTTAATAACATATAAAGTATCTTATATCAAATTTATTTTAAAGACAAGGTTTCAGACCACCAAATAATCAATTAAGTTTGCTTTATGGTTGAATGGTAATGCCCAACGAGTACTTTTCAAGCCTTGTAAAATTTTCTTCCTAATCATGAGTAGATTTAACATCCTTTTAATTATAATCTATTAATTTATTTTACATCTTCATATTAAGAATATGAAGAAAGTGATTATTAAGAAAAATACGTTTTTGAACTTGTCCTAATCCATTGAGTCAATTTCTTCTTGCTACCTCATATTCTTGATTAGATTTTACCACTGATCCACTTCACCTTCTAACCGATAAACAACCTGAATGACTTTCTCATGTTCCAAAAATTGGAGAATGGAAAATATCTTTTCAGTGGTACTAATCCATTATTCCGCAACAAGTGGATCATAATACCCATTGAAAGAAGGCGTACATTGCCTCATGAAGGACTCAATAGAATTTTTCCCCTCCTTTGCTCATTTGGGAATCCAACATTGTTCATAGATTGAAAAATTTTGGTGAGTATAACAGTGGGGATTTTTATTCCTTCTCCAATAGAATTTGATTGCCTAGGAGTAAAATCACTGCATTTTTTTGGAATCACCATTGACGTGGTTCCTTTGGTTTCAAACCATTGACTAAAACCAAATGAATAGAGTAAGAAACAATTATCAGAGTGAGGAACCACATAATCATGAAAACCACTTATATGATGTCTAAATTATGACACATTTCTTAATTTTGGACACCTTAGGTTTATCCTAAGTTATTTATAGCTAACTTTTATTTAAATACTTTATGATTTTTTGTGAAGAGTTTGTGAATTCCAAAAGAATATACCCCAGGAGTGTCAAACTAGGTGTGTAGTAAGACATATTTTCATGCACTAGATTACCCTGAGTTAGGCCTGAAACATCTTGTTAAAATTTTTACGCCTAGGTACATCTGTTCCAGATCCACATCCACTTGTAGTATCCTGATAGGGATGTATTTCTTGGAAACCACTTAGTCTATCCTTTACCAAAATCCCAAGACATTTTCCTAAATGTTAACTCATCCTTATAGTTATTCTTAGAGACATCCCTATACATATATTTATAAATATACCAAGGTATATCACTAATGTTTTATCATCTTAGTTTCCAAAGGTTGACTAAACCTTTCCTTTGATACCAACTATAGCGACCCAGGCTTAATATACATAGATATTATATCATTTTAGATGAATATTCTATACATTACAAAAATACATGCCTGATGACTGCAATAGTTTAGTGTCTTTGGAAACTTGTAAACAACATATTATATCCTGGCGAAAGATCTTAAAATTTTCCTATAAAGATATCCACCTTTATTACTTCTACCTAAAAACTTTTTTCAAAACCTGGGGAAAGGAAACATAAGAAAGGGGTGAGCTCAAATGTTCAGTAAGGGTAAATAAATGAAATGCTCAAGAAGAAAATAAACAAAAGGGTATGTAAATTGATCATAACATTTGAAGATAATACCCTAAATATAATAGATCATAATAAAAATTAGAAATTTATAAGACATGAATCATAAGGAAATAATAAACACAATCCATGAAATCATAACATAGGAATAGAAAATGGAATTGTGGAAAACACATAATCATATAAAAAACTTATGTCAAGGAAGACTACCAAGGCCTTTATAACATGTTAGGCTTGGGTTAATCACCCATGTATCTACTTCAGTCTTGGGATTCCCTCCTGTGTACCCTCTTGTTTTGGGTTTGGGATGTACTCACATGTACCCTCTTGTTTTGGGCTAGGTATTTCTTCCCTTTTACCCTCTTGTTTCATACTTGGGATGTCCTATTTTATACCCATTTATTTCAGGCTTGAGATGTCCTGCCATATACCCTCCTGTTTGAGGTTTGGAATGAGCTTATATGTACCCTCTTGTTTCATGCTTGGTATGTCCTCCCATATACCCTATTTTTTTAGGCTTGGTATTCCCTCCTGTATATACCCTCCTGTTTTGGGTTTGGGATTCCTTTTAATATACCCTTTGGGATCATAAAACATTTATGATTACCTAATGAATTGGAGGGAGAAATAGGTCCCACCCATCTCATAATAAAATCATAGATAAATGTTCAAAAAAATCATAAACAATCATATCATAACCCATGAAATGAAATGGGTATCATAAAAATGTAATTATATCATAACCTATGGAAATAGATATAGGTTTTATAATCATTTCATAATAATCATAACCCATGCAAAGAAGAAAGATTCAAAAGTATATAACCCATGAAAGAGAAATGGGTGTCATAAGAATCATTCCATCAAAACATACACCATTCAGATAAATAGTAAGAATGGAAACATTGAATAATTTCCCCATAAGAGAATTATTAACACCAATGGCTATCATATTATTTGGGAAATAATTTTTATAGATCTTTTAAAAACCCTTCTCAAGGAAAATATCCTTTTTTATTTTAAAAGGATCCTTAAAACCAAAAAATCTCTTAAAAACCATTTTATTTAATATAAACATGAAATCATATAAAGAAATATTTGAAATTTTTTTAAACCTTTTTATTTAAAAACAAATAGATAGTTATTTAGAACATTTTGAAAACCATTTTCCTTGAAAACTTATAAAAGAAGATTGAAAACATTTCAAAAACCTTTTTCTTTGAAAACCTATAAAATAAGTTTCAAAATAGTTTAAAAACATTTTTCTTTGAATTTTTTTTAAAAACTTATAAAGAATTATTGAAAATGTTTTGAAAACCATTTCTTTGAAAATACATTGAAAGCTTATAAAGAAATCTTGAAAATGTTTAAAATACCTTATTAAACATAAAACATTTTTTGAAAACATTTTTCTTTAAAAATAGTTTTGAAAACTTATAAAGGAAGATTTGAAAACCATAAGACATTGTTAAAATCCCCTTTTCCTTGAAAATTATCTTAAAACATCATTTTAAAACATTTTTGACTTTTTTTGAAAACATGGGTTTTGAAATAAAACAGATTTTCGACTGAAGAGAGAGATATAGTGAGATTGTTATTATTTTTTTTCTTAATTATCTTAGGTACTGAATAGTAGGAAATGGTAATAATACATGGAGATATCTTGAATAAAAATACGATAATAATAATCCTGATTGTTCTTGAGAGATGTATCATAACATTTCATCAATGGAAGCATAATCATAAACAATCTCGATAAATGATGAGATTGTTTCAATAAACATCTTATCACTTGGTAACTTTGAATCAAACTCCTCATGTAAGAAAATGAAATTAAATGAAGCTTTAAATATAATTAAATTAAGGATAATCATGATATAACATGTCAAATATAGTATATACACCTTATATAAAAAATATAAGTGCATAACATGGCATGTGTCTCAAAGAAGGGAAATTGAGACGAAATTATTTTACCAATTTGGTGACATTTGAAACATAAATCTCATGAAATAAAGATCATATAATGGATATTTAAATAATCATAAATTTATTTAAAATAATAATATAATATATCCATAGTTAGTATACACACCACTCAAAATGAATGGGTGGTGAATAAAGCACGTGTCTCACAAAAATAAAAAGTGAGATGAAATCCCCTAACCTTGTGTCTTGACTCTCACTGTACTCATTCAAACCACCTATATAATAAATTTAATTTATTATACATATTTTAAAGAACCATATTATTATATATAATACTATATATTGTTTGATCATGACCTTATATTACCCTCTGGTTAACAATCCTATGTTAAGGTTTCACTTCAGGTAATATCCGGTTTGTTCTTCACATGTGTCTTAATTTGTTATATCTTTGGTCCTTATAATTATATCATCATTAAAAAATGTAAAAAATGATATAAATATCATGAATATTCAGTATAATTTTACTATAATAGTCAATATAATATAGAATTATGAAATGGAATACACCGCTCATGGAGAAGGTAAGCCATACATACGCATGAACGTTGTTTCTGTTTTTATTATCATATTGAAATAAAGAAAGAAAATTACATATATGTATATAATATCATTAAATTATCATTATAATGTTATATATATATATATATATCATATAATTTCCCTAAACCCATCCTTAATATATTTTATGTAGTGTGTGAAAGAATCACATTGCTTTGAGGGGGAAGTAGTCCACACTTCCTCAAGAAATATTATCATATTTACATCAAATGAAAAGTAAATATTTCTGTGTTTTAAAATGAATAAATAATATTAAATACATAATAAATATAATATATTACATATATAAATATATTTTTCATCATAATTTCCATCATGAGAGGCGGTAAAGGAAAAATGAATAATCATCTTTTAGTGAGGCGGTAGTTCACCGCACACTTAAACAGTATGTTCGTTACCCATTAAATGGAGGTGTGTGTAAGTTTATGTTGAAAATTAGAAAAAAAATACTATTATATTTATGATAGTGATTTTTTATAAAAATTATTGAATAAATACAGTGGAGGTTGTGGAGAAAGAAAATACAAGAAATGAGCTTGAGAGAAGATGTTACCTCTTAATCAAGTTACTTCTATTGGATTGTGTCAAAGGCTTCATTGGGTTGATTTCTATCCAAGGTAAGGCTTATAAAATGAATTTAGGGATTTTGGGAGCTTATTTTATCAGATTTTTTGTGATCCAAGGGGCTTGAAAAGTGTGAGGAAGTGGAAGGAGAGGGGGTCTTTTTTTAGTGGAGGAGGAGTGACACTCTTGTAAATATTTGAAGAGAGAATTCCACCCACGTTTTTCATTTTGAAAGTGTATCCAATAATAAACCAAATTCAATAAAAGGAAGTATAGGGTCGAAATATGGCCATAAAATGGCTCTTGGACAAGTTTCTGGGTCGTTTTGTGTCTCAAATTTAAGGTTTAGTCCTTAGTTAGGATTAATTTTAACTGAATCGATGTAATTATTTTAATTAATTTCACTAATATTTTTGGTAAAAATATAATTGTACCATATTTGAAGTTATAAATCATTATTATTAAAAATATGGAATCCATTTTTCCAAATTATAATCACAGAAGTGGTGGAAATAATTTTAAATTTAATCCCGTTAACGGAATAACATTGCGGGTTTTAAAGTAAAAATGATCAAAACTTTGCTAAGTTTTTATACCCAATTTACATGTGAAATTGTTTCCAATTACCTAAATTGGATTAATTGAAAAAATATCATATAAATAAACTTTTAAAATAATTTAAAATTTAATTTATCCTTATAAATACATTATATTAAAAAGTAGTTTTGAACTAAAATTTGTATTTTTCACTATTCTATAAAAAATGAAACTTCACAAAAAATACAAAAATATTACCCTAAAATAATTATTATGTTATGATTTCTAATATGAAGTTTATTTTGAAATATTACATCTATAAAAGTTTCAAAAATTGGATTTAAAATGGGTTCTCCATAAAAAAGTGGTAAAACTACCTTTGTAAAAATATAGGGTTTTAAGGATAAAATTGAGTTTGTTCTTATCTTATGTCTATAAAATATATTTAATGGATATCAAAAATATTTTATTAAATATATAACATATATATTATATTAATATCAATCACTAGTTGTATTTAATTTAATCTATTATGGTAAAACATCTTTGTGACCATAAAAATAATTATATTTATTTTTTACATTCAATCAGTTTTCATATTCATCTCTAATTAATTGGTAACCTATGAATTAATATTATATTTTTGTAAAAAATATATTTTTATAAATCAGTAATACTATTTATAAACTCTAATTTAACATCTTGGTTATATCTTATTATATTAAACAATAAAATTTTAATGATATACTATTTTTCGGTAAAACTTGGCCGTACAAGCCATCGAGGATAGTCATTGTTACATGTAATGTAAGATAACCTCAGTGTTACATGTAGATAAAGCTAAAATTTATGTTTCATATAGTGCATGATTAACTTGGTGATGTATATAACACAAGTTAAACAAAGCGATTTAATATAAAATAATCTATTTCTAGTGTTGTGTGAAATGAAAAATATCAAAAAGATAAATTTATTTAAAAGAAATAAATTACAAAATCTTAGGGTGTTACACCCTAAATTTTTACAAATCTATTTATGGATATACTTAGTGGTAAATAACTCAAAATTTTCTTAAATAACCCTTTATGGGATTTTAACCGAACAAGTTTTGTGCCTCATCCTTTATTTTTAAGGTCTTGATTTTTCTTAGGACCTGTGGGATACATGAATAGTGAGTAGAGGCAAAAAAATTTCCTAAGAAGTCCTCTTTGGATTTTCAAATTGGTGAATATTATATCTCTTTATATTATCAGTTTAATTTCATTAAATTTAGACAAATAGAGGATGATGTTTAAGGTCAAACAGATTTAAACTCGTGCTGATAATGTTTACGGGCCTATAGATTTGAACAAAAGTTAAGGAAATATACCTAGTAATAAATGAATTTTTTTCCTGATATGAATTGAATATCAATGCTACCAATTTAGATAACCTTATAGGGGTGTTCTTATTTTAGGTTCATATTTATCATGACAATGTATCATGAAATTTAGGTTCACATAATGAGTATTATGTGTCTAGTAGTCATGTTCCAAGAGGATTATAGAAACTATAAGATTTTGGATTTATAAGGGGAGTATTTCAACATGAGGTATTTGTGTCTTCATAGGTAAGGAACACCTAGATATGTAAGGTAAAAATAATTGGTTGTCATAATCTTACATTGAGAGTGGGAATGATGTACAAATGTGTAACACCAAGGGGTTTTGAATCTAATTGAATTTTGGGTTATGAAAAGCTAAATTATAACATAAGAATGTCTGAATAAAATAGAAACAAAGATTATTTGGAGTTGGTTGACCATTAGTAATAGTGGAAACTGATGTCTTACACAATCTAGCGATAGCTCATGGGGTTAAGGGGGACCTTTCATCCATGAAAAAAACATCCCCTATGGGTTACTTCACATTATCAATGGAAACTATGTTTTTCACCATAAATTCCTAGTGGGGTTCAGTTGGATTAATCAAGAACCTTGTTACCAATGTTACTATGAAAGGAGAACTAAGAGTATTAATTGAATCAAGGTTGTGAGAATCCTGGTGGTGTATCTAAACTAAAGTAATTGGTTGGTATTGACTCAAATATTAATGATATGAAGTAGGTTCATGGATAATAGGATATTCAAGATGGGATGGATCACCCTAAAGTTTATTCAGAAATGTATTAAATATATTCTTAGGTCTAAGAGAAATAACATGATATTCTTAAGTACACAATCACTTAACGGGGTGGTCTTATCATTGAAAATTTGTGGTTCTATCATGAATGACAATATAACCATGAGACTTATTAATCCCATTTGAAGCATATGAGAAAATACTCACATAAATTTTTCCTATACAGGTAGGATCTAATAAGAAAATCATGATTTTTTAGGACTATTTTTTGGTCCCTAAAATAATGGTTCCTTTTTTATTTCATTCTATATATTTTTTCCCGAACCATGAAAGAAAAATTCTTAGTTAGAGAAGACTAAACTTTTTATTAGGATTCCATTTACATATTTTCAAACTGACAAGTGCTTGTGTCTCTTAATTTTTACTTTAAGGTCATGTAATTCAGACTATCAAAGGCTAATGTTTAAGTCCGTATAACTTGGACCAAATGTTTCTAAGTTTTAAGGTCACAAAGCTTATATATAAAGATTAGATAGTCTAATTAGAAAGTGAAAGGAAAAACCCAATATGAATGAAGGTCCTAATGATAGTATATAATTCCTCATGAAAAGGTGTGTATAGTTTTAAGGACATTATTCTTGGACAAATAATGGGATATGATCATGAAATTCGTCTTATGATGGGGGATCCCTGCATCACTACGTATCCCAAAATATGAGAATCATGATATAATTAGTTTTTAAATATAATACCTTTATTTATCTAGCTCATATAGAATAAGAAAATAAAAAATTTATATAATTAAGTATAGGTCAATAGGTGGAAACAAACTATGAACTATGAGTTCTTACATGGGTATATCCTTCATGAAAGATAAAAAAAATAATCAATAAAAAAGGTTTCTCTAGGAATTTTAAGGTCCTATAGGAGGGACCATATTTCATGCAGTTTAACATCATGAGAAAAGGACTCAAATTTAATGTATCTTAGAGTTGTGTGATAAGGACCTAATGCTATGTAGTTTAATCATTATTGAACTGGGAAGAATGATGTATAATTTAATGTTATTTGACCAAAACATTGTGAACCAATGTGAAGATTATGAAAAGTTACTTTTGAGAAACCTTATATTGGTGAGAAGTTCTTGAATACAGGGGATTTTTTTCATCCTTTTATAAGATTGTGGGTAAGAAAACCATATGGTGGGGGTTCTTACATAGATCTAACTCATCAATAAGGAAGTGGGTCTCATGTAATGGAAAATCTAAGAATAATATGGCCATTTATGGTGTACCAAAGCAACAAAATATTAACTATCATTTAACTTAGAGCCTTTTTTGTTATAACTACATCATATGAGGGAATAAAACAAAAAAAAATTCTTGATCCATTTGAAAATGGGAAAATGGATAATGTAAATTAGGTATTTAAATTTCTGAATCAGGGATGATGGAATGATGACTGGTGAGTGTCAGTTACCATTTATAATGGTGAAAACTATTTCTATAACATCATAGAATATCAAATAGAGATTAAGGGGGGCCATTCCTTTGGGACTAAATATCTCTTAGGGGTTACTTAGAGGCTCAAAGGCATCTTTTATTTTCACAAAAAAATTCTAGTGTAGTCCTTTTAGATAAATCAAATCCCCATTACCAGTGTTTCTATAAATGGGGTAACTGATAGGATTAGATCAAGGTTTTGAGATTCAAGGAGAAACATCTTAACTCAATTCATCCAGAGATTTAGATATAAATAGGTATAAAGTAGGTTAAGTGGAAGAGTGGGCATCCAAAAGGTTTTTGAATGCTCTTTATCTACACCATAAATTGCTAGAAAACTTATATGAGCATGAGGAATGAACCTTGGAAGAAAATAGGAAGGTAAACTAAACCTCACAATAAATAAAGGAATAAAGATATAACAGGGTAATCTTGTTCATTTATTATGGTCATGATTGATTGAGTTCTCTGAGAATTTTATGGGTATACGAGATAGTCCATATATCATTAAGTTTAACATCATGTGACTAGGAACAACCATGAAAGGTGAAACCATGGATAGTCCTGGGATGAGAGAACTTGCCACCACTAAATATCCTATGTGAATAGGAATGAAGACCAACATAATTATTAAAAGAGAAAAAATCCATAGACATAAATCGTATACAGTGATAAAGATATACATTTTTCATATTTTAGTACAATCAAGAAGGTAAAATCAACCATGCATTGAGAGTTCTTACACATGTTTATCCATTTTTTAAGGTAATTATTAGGCACAATAAGGTGAGTACTCAGGGTAATTTTAAGTACATTCAGAGTGGACCGAGGATTCACATAGTTTAAGTTTATACATTTGGGACCAATTTTGTGTAGTTAAACATCATACAGTGAGGATGTGTTCTATTCATTTTAACATCATACAACAAGGAATTTTTTTGTAGTTTAATGTCATGTATTGAGGATAAAATGTTGTTCAGTTTAACATATTGAGAAAAAAATTGTGGTTGTTTTTTAAAGAATCCAATTGATAAACTAAATATATATTTTCGTATTTGATACATTTTTTGAAGGTTTATTCATGATTTATTTGATATTTCACTAGGTTTTGTTTTGTTTTCACAAGAAATAGGGATTTTTTACTCAAACAAAGAAATGATGAAAAGTTGAAAAAAAAACAATCTTTACACATCATGTATAACATACACGATGTGTATCCATAATTCATAGCATGACTACAAGGCCACAGACCAACCTATGTAGACTTTACATAATGTGAAGCTCATACATGAAATGTATAGACAATACACATCATACATATTTCAAAATCAAAATACTATTGAAAGTGAATTAAATACATGATGTGTAGAGTTTAAATGACATGTGATATCTATAAGCAAACCTAGTCAAAGATATGGGTATATTTTCCAGATGATATTGTGGATATAAAATACATGATTTGTAACCTAATTCCATGATGTGAAGATTTTGGTAAAAATCCACTTAAATCTAGTACATGACATGAAGAATTTATACATCATGTACTTTTTGAGCCTATTTATTTTCCAATGCCTCCACCATGATTGAGAGTTCAAAACCTATATCTTTATCTCATTTTTGTTTCTCTATTTTCATTTTTTTCTTATCCAAACTCAGTTTTAATTCATTCATTTCATTTTTTATCAAATATTTTTGAGTTGTTAAATATTATACATTCATTATTTATCCATTGTGATTCCTATTTCATTTCAATGCTCGTTCTTGATATCGTTCGCCGTTATTCATCAATGATTTCCGTTCCTTCGTTGTTTCTTCATTATGAGTAAGTTTTTGATTAGATTTAAATTTATTTTGATGGTTTAATCTTGATTATTTCTTGTTTTAATTATGGATTATCTATTTCTAAATTTTTTCATGATTATGATTTTCATGTCTTATATTCCATTGCTTTTAATCAATTCCTTCATGTGAGGTTAATCCTCTTAGGGTTAGGGGTTGAGACTAGGAATGTTTCTGAGCCCAATGAATCCATGAATTGAACCTTGGTAACCCTATATCTAGTAATTAGGTTAAAAATAATTGTTTATCGTATTCTTTTGCACAACATTTGTAATTTCTCATAATCTGCACTTTCAGATCTGGTGCAAAAGACATAAACTTTACAAATGTGACCCAATTTTTTTTATGTCTAATCTTACAACATCAAAAAAATAATAATGGATCAATTACATACCCAATGATTATTTAATTTCAGAGTTTTATATAATTAGGGAAAACTCTAACATATCATAGAAAAATAAACAACTGACCTATAAAAATATATATTATCTCCTAAAATTTATTGATATATATCACCATTATTAGATATATCCTACTTAAAAACTTTCTCCATAACTGAGGGAAATGATATATAAGAAAGGCTGAACTCAGATGCTCAGTAAGGATAAACAAGGGAGATATATAAGCATAGTCATGGTTATAAGGGTATAATAACATGATCATAACACTAAAAGTTCATACCCTACATATCAAAGATCATATACAAGAGTTATAAAATAAATATTGGCAGTTCATATGACATGAATCATGAGGGAATCAATAGCTTAATCCATGAAATTATAACACAAAAATAAGACATGGAATTTGTGAGAGACACATAAACATGTAATATCATTCCCTATAAGTCAAGGCTCATTTAAAAAAATTAACATGGCACTTCATGGGGGCCACACCTACTGGGAGGGACACACCACCATCCCCACTAAAATTACTTTCCTTATAATGGATCAGGTCCCCCCTTCTTACCATAGTGGATCAATCCCATCGACTTGTTTCCCATTATTATCTCATGAGATATAAATCTTTACCCAATGAATTGAAGGTAGATATAGGTCCCACAAATCTCATAACGAAATCATACATACATATTCCAAAAGATCATAAACAATAATATCATAACCCATGAAATGAAATGGGTATCATAAACATTACATCATATCATAACCTATGGAAAATAGATTGTTTTCATAATCATTTCACCAAGAATAACTCGTGAAAGAGAAATGGGTTTCATAAACATGTAACCCTTAAAAGAGAAATGGGTTTCATAAACATCATGTCATCAAAACATAAACCATTCATAGAAAGAATATGAATGTAACTCTTGGATCATATACCTATAAAGGCATGAGCAACACCGGTGTATTTTATCTTATATGGAATATAATTTTGGGAAATCTATTAAAAAAATTTCTTTAGGAAAATATCCTTTCTACTTTGAAAAATAGTTTTTAAAAAATAAAATTATTTTGAAAAAATTTTTCTTTGAAAATAGTCCTGAAATATTATAAAGGAATCTTTGAAACCATTTTAAAGATCTTTTAAATCATTTTTTTGAAAATTCATAATAGATTATTTACAACACTTTTAAAACATTTTTAGAAAACATTGTTTTGAAGGAACACCGATTTACAAATGAAGAGAGAATAAAATTACATGAAACTTATAATATCATTAAAATAAATATATTAATGATAAAAAATGTCAAATTCTAGTATATAAAACTCATAAAAGGATATAGGTGCATAATATAACATGTGTCTGAAAGAAGGAAAATTGAGACCAAATTCCATTACCGATTTAGTAAATTTTGAACCATAAACCCAATGAAAGAGAGATCATTAAATGGATATTTAAATACCTATAAATTTAAGCATATTGATGATAGATTATATTCATGGGTAGTATATACAACATAAAAAACATGTAGTGAATATGAAATAATTCTTGAAAAAATAAAAGTGAGATTAGAAATCCCCTTACTACTAGAGTAACTTTTGAATCGTGATACCCATGAAATATTAACAACAATTAATAATTTTGATATCTTAAAATAAAGGCAATTCATGATATATCATTTCATAAGTCAGTATACACATGACATAACAAGAACAAGTGGTTAATATTGTTGGAGTTGGTTCCCTATAACCAACTTCTGTATACTTTATGATAACTTGTATTCATAGTTTTGAATATTAATAAACTTATTATCACATCACAATTGTTTTTCTATGTAACATAGTATGTGATAATTTACCTAGAGTATTTGTCTCACTAAAATTTCAAAGCAGTTCCCTGCTATGACGAGAACCCAAAAGTGCTACGGCACTATTCTAAAATATATGTTTAATAGCTGGATGATATCATTTGAGGGGAACAAATGATACATGCTACCAAGGGTGGATACTCATATGACTTTGAGTTACCTACTCATGGTGTACAAACTTGGTAATATATAGTTGGATATTATGATAATGGGACCCTCTATTAGGTTGGAATAATACAAATATACACAGGGGGGGTGAATTGTGTCTTTTTAAAAATAACTATAGATTTTAGATTTTAAATAACTATTCAATTTATAAATATATACAATGTTATCATTTAAGATATTTATGAGAAATAGATAAATATAAAGAATGAAAATAGTAATTTTATAGTGTTTTAGGGAACAAAGATCCCCTAGTCCACTCTACCAATTCTCTCTATGCGAGATTGGTGAATTTCACTAGAGAGGTCATATTATCACAAGATATTTAAATACACAACTGAGTGCAGGCAGTTAACACCTTAAAAAAAAGGCTAAAAAAAATAATTCTAGTTATTTTATATGGAACCTATTATCCACATCTTAGAAAAATAAGTTGAAACTTCATCCACAATTGAATTAGAGCAGTCAAAACTCCACTAAATCAGAGGATTTTGATCTATTGATGATTCAGGTTGAACTTCATAGTTACTATAGTAGAAACTGATAATAGATGGATCTTCTTCTTCATAAATTAACGTCTTCAAAAAAGAATAACTCTGAAGCAATCCTAGTTTCAAATGATCTTTAATAAAAGTAGCAAGAAACAAGCAGTAGTTCGAGGTAGAAAATTTATATCTCCAAAGTGTAGCCTCTTTCAAAAAGAGAGAGTCCATCATTCATTATAGAAGAATTGTCAATATATATTCATAGTTATACAGTCATATATGAATTTTTAAAAAGAAATTATGATAGAATATATAGATCAGATAGAATGCTTCAATATTCCAGATCCAAGAAAATATCCTAATAGAATACAAAAATTCAAATTCAAATTGACCAGGGAGTCATAACTTCCCTTAAGAATAGGAGTTATTTTATGTAATGAAAAAGGTTCTTTAAATCAATCATAAAAAATATTTGAGTTGATATTTATTTCTATTAAGACCATTTCATAAATCTCAGATAAAATCGTGAATTTAAATTCATGTTGTTGAATAAAAAAACATAGGGTTGAACTGCGTAGTGTTGGGTTCCTACCAACATATAGTTCCTAAACCATACTTTCATTTGCACAGAACGCAAGGAATAAAAGAAATGTTGGGATGGGAAACCATACATTCATCCTTCCTGTGTAAGGTTGAGTAAAAACATAGGGTTGATATTCCATATGTTTATCCAAACGTAGTATTGGTGATCCATATGAAAAATTTTCATCATTGGGATGATAAACTATATGTACTGCTTTGAACATAGGTTTCATGATCCATACGTGATTTTACAAGCATAGGGTTCATTCCTTACGTTATGATTACCAATGTAGGGTATGAACAATGTTTCCATAAAAACTAAAATTCTTTTTTAACACCTTAAAGAATATTCCTTGCGGATTAAAAATTTGAATATAATTCCAAAATACTGCAAAGAATATTAATTTATTGAAACTCAATTAAAGTAATATCATAATTAAAACAAACAAGGGTATTTTTTAGAATCAAAATCAATAATATTTATAGAGTATTGTTGAGAAAATACCTTCCCAACAATCTCCCCTATTTTGATGATAAAAAACCCATAACATAATTTAGAAAAATGTAGGATTTGTAAACACCAATAAATTTTTTAAAGGAAACACTTTTTTTTAAAAAATTATTTTTTTACAGAGTGTTTCTATTTCATAGTACTATTTGGATTTAAAATAAAATAGATGCTTTAACAAATGATAATGTTGTGTTTACCCAAATTTCTCCCCCTTTTTGTGATATAAAAAAGAAAGCATATGAAAAATTGATTAATAAACATTTAATTTTTCCTAGAAAAATAAATGAATGTTATATTCCACTGATTAGAAAAATAATACATGTGATATGGAAGTGTAAATTTGAACAAAAATAATAATAATATAAAACTCACAAATATAAAATTAAGGTAAAATAAATAGAAATATAGATGAAATGTTTTTAAAAATAATGAGTACATCCCATAATAAATTAAATAAATCTTCAAAATGATGGTCTTGTTTTAGATGGTTTTCTTGATTGGAATCTCCATTGGTAGAAGCTGTAGGAGGATGAGGAATAGATTAAACAACACCATGAATATCATGGAGTTTCACCAATCAGCTCTGAAAATGATTTTCGAACACATCTGTGCACTACTGAAGCATCTTCTTTGAATCTTTAATGATATTCAATATTTTAACCAAATTCACCTTAAAAAATTCATTAACTATTTCTTCAGATTGAATGAAGTCATTAAACTTATATCTCACTTGATGAATCACTGGTCCCAAATAAGAATCATTAGAGGTTAGTTGACCTACCAAATTTCTCTAATTATATAAAAGAACATTTAAAGGTGTAATATCACACTGAAGATTTTGTAGTCTATCATTGAAAATTGTTAACATAGAAGTTATTTCCTAAAATATTCTTATCAAGTCAGGAGGAGTCTGTTGAGAAGAGGTTGAAGCCTGATGACTTGCTCTAACAGATTGAAAATCTTTGCCTAGAAATTACTCCAACTCATCAAAATATGATTTCTTTACAGATTCTTCCTTTAAGGATATGAACTCAATAGACAACATTATGATGAACTCTTCAAGGTCACCTATTAACACAAGAGTTTCCTAAACTTCTCTTAATTGTGTTTGAAGTGCCTCAAACTTAGCCCTAAACACTGTTTAAATTCTAAGATCTTCAACATTCTTCCTCTCAGTCTCTAATTCTTGTATTAGATCCAAATTCAATTCACTCACTTGATTGTAACTAGAAACCAAATCTTCTATATTTAATTCCAATGAGTTACAAGACTTAGTAGATTGTACTCTGTTTTGACCAACCAAACTTGGCTCTTTATCCTCTCTTAATATAGATATTCCTATATCAACTGAATCAATAATGACTAAAGAAATATTTTCAGAGACAACTTGAAAAAAATTTGGAACAATTTACCTAGTTTGATCACCCCCTTAAACAAATTTCTCAACATTCTTAGTTATATGATCCACCTGCTCAACAAATTATTCTTCTCTTGTTTGATCAACTTCCACCAGCTCATAAATATTTACTAAAATTATTCTTCTTTGATGAAGAAAAACCACATAAAATCTAGATTTATCTTCTTCATCTGGCCTTGGTTTTACAAAACCAATATAAGGTACCAAATTATACCCCCTAAGTACTATCCATCCTCCATTCTTGTTCTTATATACCAACTGGTAAAAGATAATTGCATGATTCACTCCAAAGAAAATCCTACCTTCCTGAAATTTCCATCATTTAGAATATTGCTATGATGAAATGTCTGACCAAAAGATATGTCTATTAGCTTTCCCATCCTTCAAAACAAAAGGGATATAATTCTTCCATAAGGGAAAAAACCCATCTTTAATTTCTTCTGGTAGTAGTGATTCAAATACCTTAACATATACCTACTGAAGTTTATCTTAATATTGTTTAAAAACAAAAATAGAACATACATATCTTGATAAATAACTTTATCTAACTCTTCTATACTTGGCACAATTCCATATTGAATAAACTTCATCAAGAATCTTTGATCAGTATTAAGATCTCTTATCATCATTTTCTTAACTGTTCTAGATCCAAAAATAGAAAACATTATATCCTATGATCTGAATTTCTCTTCTCATATATTTCTCAAATAGAAATGAAATTCCTCCTCATGGGGAAAATCCAAGATCTTATAAATTTGGTCAAAAGAGATAGAAAAATCATCTTTATAAATCTTAGACATAACTAAATCTTCATTTTTCCAAAACTAAAAGAGGCATTTCGACAAAACTCTATTAAATATAAAGAAAAGTCATATTTCTATCACCAAAAATAAATTCTAGGCCTTGGAATATTATCACATGATTTAACGATAAATTTATTTGGTCAATCCAATCAAAATCAGTTACCTTACCTTGAATAACTTTATGTTATTTTAGCTATTGAAACATGATATTTGGCCCAACTTCTTAAACTATGCTTAAATTTTCCATTTCTAAAGGTTTCAGATTTTATGGTTTGAAGGTTAGGGATTCAGTAAACTGGAAGGAGAGATGCTCTATAATATAAAAGGGCATGAAGGAGTAGGAAGGAGAGCCGGATATGTCTAATGGTTTAGTTTTTGGTTTCACATGCCGAAGATGTGGTGTAATTATTAAAATTTTAGTTTTGAAAATTCATGTTATAAAAAAAAATATGAACAAAAATTTATTTAAACAAATAAATGAAATAAAAATTTAACAGCGAAATTAACATTTAAAATAAATTAAAAAAAAATTAAAACTATAAAAACGTTAATTGAAATAATTTGATAAATGTTTATCTATAATTAAATAAATCTAAATTCCCCTTAATAAAATCAAAACATGCGGTGAGAAGTGGTTTAGTAAAAATATTATCTAATTGATATTCAATATTTAAAAATACTAAATATATATCCTTTTTAAGAACATTATCCCTTTTTAAATGATTCCTTATATCAATATTTTTGGTCCAAGAATGAATTATAGGATTTTTTAATTAATCATTGCACTAGTATTATCACATAAAATAAATATATTACAAAACTTTAGTCCAAAATCAAGTAGAGTATGTTTCATTCACAACACTTCTGCACAACAATTTCCAACAGACACATATTCTACCTCATCCATTGATAGGGAAATTGAGTTTGGTTTCTTACTCGAACATGATACTAAATATTTTCCTAAAAAGTGATAGGTCCTTGAGGTGATTTTTCCATCCAATATACAACCTAAAAAATCATCATCTGAAAATGAAATTAAATTAAAATCAAAAGTTTGGGGGTAAAGAAGTGATTGAAAAATATTTCCTTTTAAATATTTAAAAAATATTTTAACAGCAGTAAGGTGAGATTATTTTGGGTTTGACTGAAATCTAGTACATAAAAATACATAAAACATTATGGTTGGTCTACTAGCAGTAATATATAATAAACTACCAATCATTCCTCTATATAACTTATTTTCAACTTGTTTTCCAGCTTCATCAAAATCAAGTTTTATATTTATACACATGGGAATTGTACAGGTTTTAGTGTTTTCAAGTCCAAACATTTTCAATAATAAATAATATATTTAATTTTATTTATGAAATATCCATAATCTTTTTGATAAATATAAAATCCTAAAAAGAAATTCAGTTCTCCCATAATACTCATTTAAAATTCTTGTTGCATTATATTTGAAATTTCACTACAAAGATTTTTATTTATTGTACCGAAAATTACATCATCAACATAAATTTTTACTAATAAAATATTAGAACAAAGAGTTTTATTAAAAGAGTAGGATATATCAATCCTGTAAAAAATCCATTTTCCAATAAAAATGAGCTTAATATTTCATACCAAACTCTAGGTGCCTGTTTAAGTCCATAAAGTTCTTTGATAAGTTTAAAAATAGAATTTGGTTTATGAGGGTTTTCAAAACCTGGGGGCTATTCAACATAAACTTCCTCTATTAAATACCCATTTAAAAAGGCATATTTAACATCTATGTGATATAATTTAAAATTAATATGATATTCATAAGCTAAAGAGATTCTAATGGATTATAATCTAGCTATAGTTGCAAAGGTTTGATCATAATCTATAACTTCTTCTTAATTATATCCTTTAGCTACTAATCTAGTTTTGTTTCTTATTATGATCTCTTAATCATCCTATTTATTTCTAAAAATACACTTAGTTCCTTTTACTAGATAATTGGTTGATCTTTCTAATAATTCCCAAACTTTATTTATTATGAATTGTTTTAGTTCTTATTTCATGTATAACATCCAACTCTCAAATTCTAAATCTTTTTCAAAAGATTTAGGATATAAATGATATAGAAAGGAAGATAATTCAACTAGGTTTCCTAAATTTTATCTTGTTCAAATTCCTATGTCTAGGTCTCCTATAAGAGTTTCTAAAAGATGATTCTTTAAGGTTCTGTATTGTCTGGGTAAGACACTTTCAAGTTATTCAGTTTCATGTTCTTCTAAACATGACTATATTTTCTTTAAATCATTTTCAAAATAATCTTTAGAATATTCAAGTCTCATGTTGTCAAATAAGTTAGTAATTTTATCTGTTTGAACTTTATCTTTAATAAAAGGGTCAGTTTTAACAAAATTCACAAGAAATGATTCTTCAAAAATCCTTGAATTTTTATTAAAAACTCTATTAGTTTTAGAAGTAGAATAATATCCTAGAAATATACCTTCACCATTTTTTGGATCGAATTTACCAAGGTGGTCCTTAGTATTCAAGATATACACCTTGCATCCAAAAACTTTAAAGTAATTTACTTTAGGTTTTCTGTTATCCCAAAGTTAAAATAATGTCTTTTTAATAATTAGCCTTATTACAATTATATTCATGATATAACAAGATGTTCTTACAACCTTTACTTATAAATAAGTAGGAATACTGTATTCATTCATAATATTCCTCGCTATTTCTTGAATTTTTCTGTTTCTTCTTTCAACAATTCCATTTTATAGAGGCGTTCTTGGTGAAGATAATGCGTGTTTAACCTATATTTGAGAAAAAATAATTAAATTATTGATTCTTAAATTCACCCCCATGATCACTTCTGAATGAAATTATTTTCAAATATTTTTCATTTTGAATTTTTTTTCAAAAGCTTTAAAAAACAGTGAATACTTCACTTTTGAGTTGTAGAAAATGAACCCAAGTAAATATAGAAAAGCAATTAACTAAAACATAAACATATAATTCACTAACGAAACTTTTTTACTCCGGATAGTCCAAATAAATCCATATGGATAAGTTCTAATAGTTTATAAGTAGCAATTTTTTTAATTAATTGGAAATATGATTTGTGATGTTTTTTGATTTGACATGCATCATAGAATCTATCATTTTCAAACTTTAGACTAGGAAAATCAGAAACAAACTGTTTCTAAGATAATTTATATAAAGCATATATATTAAAATGTCTAAGTTTTATGTACCATATCCATGACTCATTTTTCTTAGTAGTTAAATTTTTTACCTTTTTTTTACACAAGGAATTAAGATCCAAAGTATAAACATTCTCAGTTTCTATGTGCTCAAAATTTAAGCAGTTTATCTTTTAAAACTGAGAAGGAATTGTTAGAGAAATCAATATAATAGACATCATCACAAAGTTGAGAAATACTTATTAGGTTGTGTTTTATCCCTTCTAAAAATAGTACTTTGTTAATTGAGATAGTCTTTGGATCTCCAACAGTTCAAACTCCAACAATCTTTCCTTTTGCATTGTCACCAAAATTGACTAGACCACCATCCATTTGAGTCAATGTATGAAAATTTGATGAGTCTCCACTCATGTATTTGGAGAAGTTACTATCCATATAACACATACATTTTTTATTCTTGTGGCCTTTTTCCTGTAAAAGTAATTAAACATAAGTTTGTTTTGGTGCCCATATTTTCTTGGTTCCAGCAGTGTCAACAAGCAAAGATCTAGGAATCTAGATCTACATATTTTTTCTATAATTCATATCACTTTCTTCAGATATATTTTTAGAAATAAAAGCCTTTTTAACATCACTAATTTTAGGATTTCTCAAATAATATTTGTTAGTGAAATGACCTTTTATTCCACAATAATAGTGAGTAACATCTTTTGAATTTGTCAAAAAATATTTTTTATATAATTTTAATTTTTCACCCTTTATTCCTATTAAAAACTATTCTATTTTAATAACATTATTTCCAAGAATATTGTTTATTGAGTTTTATCCTTTAGTTAAAATACTTGACTCAGTTTTATAGGATTCTACTTCACCCTATAATTCTTTAATTCTTTTTTCATGATCAATACATTTTTATGTAGATGAATTGAATTTTTCAATTAGATCTTGATGTTGTTTTAAAATAGTGTCTCTTTCATCTAAAACAAAATTATGTATATTTCTTAATTATTTATGGTTATTTATTAAATAATCATACTTTTCTTCTAGCATAGAACAATAAGTAGACAATTTTGAAGGTTCCGGGCGCAGCGGAAGCGCGTGGGTGGATATGACCACTTGGCTTTTTTCATTAACAATGATCAATCTGGGATCAATACGACGATAAACGCCAGTCTCCACGGATCGAATCACAAAAATAGACAAATAAAAGGAAAGTATCGAAACCACAAAGTAGGATCGTTACAAGTTGATTATAATTAATTTAATCAATTGAAAAGAAATGCCTTTTGGGTGTTATTTCCTCATTGATGTTCTTGATCACATTCCGATGTGATTTGTCATTGCGTCGTAGAAGCCAAGTGTAGAGTTCCTCTAGCGGTGATCCACACATGTACCTCGTATCTTGGTATGTCTCCAAAGGAGTCTCCGGGTGCTAGCGTGGAGAAAACTTTGCTTGCGTTGTCCACCTTAGATCGTATTGATCCGATGGAAGAGGATCTCTCTCAGTCTTGAGAGCGTTCTTGGAGGAAGATGTTCTTTTTTCCTTGAAAGAATTCACCATAATTGTTGTGTTAGGAAAAGAGTTGGGGTTGTAAGGATATTTATAATCAGGTTTGAGGTTGTAAAGTTATGAAAATAAATAAACCCGTTACGTGTTTTATTTATTTCATTAACTCCCTTTTGTAAACCCCATGTCGAGTCATTAATTCCTTGATATGCACCCACACTGATTATAATAAATATCATTCAATAAAACGATATTTCCTCAAAATCCCGACTGGAAAAACTACATGGTGTGTATTAATAAATACACGACGTGTACTTGTTTTTCATTGAAAAATACACGGTGTGTACATTCAATGTACACGGTGTGTATATCTTGTTTTTATTTATTCATTTCCTTTCCAAAATTAAAACTACACGGTGTGTACATTTAATAATACACGACATGTACTTGTTTTCAAAATAAAAATAATGGCGTGTAATTATTGATACACAACATGTACTTGTTTTATTTTATTCTTCCTCTAACATTAAAACAATTTTAGGATTCCTTTAATAATTACTAAACCATATATGGGAGTAATCTTTATTCTACTTGAGATACTTGAATACACTTAGTGTGTGACCCTCTAGGCCTCTTTCTTGTTGGCATTAGGCGGTCTTGCCTAAAGTCCAAGATTACTGTCTAGCAACGGGTCAAGGAACCCAAGAGAAAGAAGTTGACTCTACATTAAAGTATCACCTCATACGAACACTTACTGTGCAATTTAATCCCTTTGTCTCAATATCTCATCAAGAAGATTTCATGGCAGTGTCATAAACCTATATGCTTGATCCGTCGTTCTTTGACTACCTGAAATAAAATCGTCGTTTACACCATGGCCATGGAATTTAATGCAACAGTTCTATTTCAATCAAAGGGCCGAGATATAAAATTCCATAAATGTAAGGGACAAATCATTCCTCGACTTATCCATTAACAACATGTCATTCGTGATGCACCCAACGTACCCTACTTACCGCCAACTGTCTGCGTGACGGTTTTAGTCAGTAAATCTAAGTGCGCGAGTCATGACATGATTTAATGATAATATTCCAGTCTAAGGACCATTACACACGCTCGTAGTTAGCAATGTCTGATGACACCAAGAAATGCGGAATTGCAACTGACGAGTCTGTTCTCATAATACCCCATCTTGGAGATTACCAAGTGCGAACTCCATGAGATAGAATCTCGTCTTCTTACGAGTACTCGCACATGACGGTCTGTATACTATGTGTCCTATCATAGTATGTCATCCAATCATAGAACTTTATTTAAGAATATTGTTATAGCATTTCAAGGTTCTCATCATAGCAGGGATCTACCATGACCTTATCAATGCAACAAATATTCCAAGACATTATTATATTATAGTCTTGCAGAACAATGAACAATATATAATAAGTGAACATTCATGTAATAAAATTAGGAAACAGTTGGTTCTCAGGACACCAACCCTTACAAACTCCCACTTGGACTATAGCCAACTACCTACTAATTTTAGTCTGCTAGACCTCACATGATGATCATGTTTCTGCTGAGTCAAGGCTTTAGTCAAGGGGTCCACCACATTGTCTTCCATAGTAATACTGCTCACTGCAACTTCAACTCTCTGAGAAAAATCCCTCAAGAGATGATACTTCCGAAGTATGTGTTTTTTCCGCTGATGTGACCTTGTCTCTTTTGCAAGTTCCACCACTGCAGTATTATCACAATAGAGTGTGATAGGATCATTATTGCTCGGTACTACATCCAGATCTTGGACAAAGCTTCACATCCATACTGCTTCTTTCGCTGCCTCAGAATCTGCGATATACTCAGACACTACTATAGAATCTACCACCACACTTTGCTTTGAGCTCTTCCAGCTCACTGCACCTCCATTCAAACTGAATATGTATCTAGTCTGCGACTTCATGTCATCTTGATCAGTCTGGAAACTAGCATCTACATTTCCTCTAATGACTAGTTCCTCATCTCCTCCATAAACCAGGAACATATCCTTAGTATGCCTCAGATAGTTGAGGATAGTCTTGACTACCATCCAATGGCGGTCTCCTGGATCAACTTGATATCTGCCTACCACACTTAATGCGTAAGAAACATCTAGCCTCATACATAGCATATCATACACAACTAACCCAATTATGGATGCGTAAGGGATCATTTCCATTATCTTTCTTTCCTCATGTGTCTGAGGATACATTTTCTTGGAAAGATGAATGCCATGTGACAATGGCAACAATCCACTCTTGGACTGTTCCATATTGAATCTCTTCACTATCTTGTCAATGTATGTACTTTGACTCTGGCCCAGTATTCTCTTGGATCTATCATGATGGATCTTGATCCCAAGAATATATGCTGCCTCACCCAAGTCTTTCATGGAGAAGAATTTATGAAACCATGCCTTAATTGACCGTAAGACAGGTAATTCGTTTCCAATTAGTAATAAGTCATCAACATATATAATTAGGAAAATGACTCCACTTCCACTAAACCTTTTGTAGACACAAGGATCAAATTCATTCTTAACAAATCCAAATTCCGTTACAACTTCATTAAAATGAATTTTCCATGACCTTTATGCTTTATTTAATCCATAAATGGATTTATGAAACTTGAATACCTTGTTTTCATCCTTTGGAGTCACAAACCATTCAGGTTGTGTCATGTAGACATCTTCCTGGAGGTTCCCGTTAAGGAAAGCTGTTTTGACATCCATTTTCCAAATTTCATAGTTATGGTAAGCGGCAATGGCCAATAGGATTTTGATGGATTTCATCTTCATAAATGGTGAAAAGGTTTCATCATAGTCAATTCCTTGATGCTGTCTAAAAACTTTTACAACCAGTCATGCCTTATAGGTGCTGACTTGCCCCTCCATGTCCAGTTTCTTCTTGAATACCCATTTATTACCAATAGGATTTACATCAACTGGAGGCTCTACCAAAATCCAGACTTGGTTTTGGTACATGGAATCCATTTCAGAATTCATGGCTTCTTTCCACTTGGAAACGTCTATGCCTTCATCTGATTCCTTGTAGGTAAGAGGATCATCATTGTCAACCAATAATGAGTCACCATCCTCGGTGACAAGAAAACCATATCGTTCTGGTTCTATCACCTTTCTCGTGCTCCTACACAGTTATTGTGTCTCTGGAACAGATTGTTCTTCCACGGGGCTTTTTGGAATCTATTCTTGTACCAACTCCTGTGTATCTTGAGCCTCGACTTCATCGAAGTCTGTATCACTCCCACTATCACTTTTGGAGATGTGCTCCCTCTTCAAGGAATATGGCGTGTCTTTCCACTGTAACCTTTTTTTCCAAGGGGTTGTATAGGTAATATCCCCTTGTTTCCTTGGGATATCCTATAAATATACACTTTGTGCCTCGGGGTGTAAGTTTGTTACCTAAATAGGCATTAACAAAAGCTTTTATACCTAACACATGTAAATTCGATAACATGGCTTTGCATCCACTCCATAACTCGAATGGAATACCATTTATCAATTTAGTTGGTACTTGGTTTAGTATGTGTGATGCTGTTTGTAATGCATATCCCCAAAAGGATAATGGAAGACTTGCATGACTCATCATTTATCTCACCATGTCCAACAAGGTGCGGTTCCTCCTTTCACTTACACTATTCCACTGAGGTGTGTAAAGAGGAGTGAGTTGAGATAGAATCCCAAACTCCCGTAAGAAATCAATGAAGTCCTGATTAAGATATTCTCCTCCTCTATCTGAGCAGAGTTTCTTAATCTTCTTACCAAGCTGGTTCTCAACTTCATTCTTGTATTCTTTGAACCGATCAAAATAATCTGACTTATACCTCATTAAGTAAATATATCCATATCTACTAAAATCATCAGTAAAAGTTATGAAGTACGAGAACCCACCCCTTAATTCAACTAGAAATATCCCACACACATCTGTGTGAACTAATTATAGAATATCTTTATCCCTTTCACCTTTCCTACTAAATGGGGCTTTGGTCATCTTGCCTTGTAGATACACATGACATACACCAAGTGGTTTTAGTTCGAAAGAATCTAAATACCCATCTCGATGTAATTTTGTCAAACGTTTCTCATTGACATGACCTAGCCAGTGGTGCCAAAGTTGGGTGTGGTATGAGTCATGTGAATTAACTTTGTCATCGATTTCCATTACTTGGTTTGTGTAGTCTAACACATAAAGGCTATTATATAAATGTGCCCTACCAAAACAAATTCTATCTTTATAAAAGTAGAAACATCCACTTCCAAACCTAAAGATGAATCCATCAGTATATAATCTGGATACTGAAATAATGTTTTTGGTTACAGAGGGCACATAATAACATCCTTTCAAAACCAAGACCATCCCAGTAGAAAATGTGAGGTGTTAGTCCCCGACAGCTAAAACAGCAAGTCTGGATCCATTGGCTGCTCGTAGATCTACCTCCCCTTGATCAATCTTCTTGAATCTATTTGGTTCCTATATTTGGATACATATGTGAGCACCACAAGCTGTATATAATACCCAATTTTTAAAAATAGATAGATTGTGTTCGATGACAAATGCACCTGAAGCTTCCCCTTGCTTCCTTGGCTGAGTGCAGTTTTTCTTCTATTGGCCCTTCTAGCCATATGTGAAACAAACATCATCATGTTCCCTTGCCTCTCCTTTGATACTCCTTTTCTTGAAAGGCCTTGAAGAAGATTTGGGATTAAAGCTCTTCGACTTCCCTTTCCTTTTATTCACCATAAGGAAAAAAAGGTTTTTCATGCTTCATGTCATTATCCACTTGGAGAATGGGGATAAGAAGATCAGACAAAGACTTCTCAATGTTGTTCATGTTGAAGCTCACAACAAAGTTTGAGAAGCTCTGGGAGAGTGATGCAAGAATGAGATCGGTACCCAGCTCTTCGGGGAGTTTAAACCCTGGAACCTCCAAGCAATCAATGTAGCCAATGATCTTGACTAAATGAGACCCAAATGGGGTGCCCTCTCCAAGATTTCTCTGAAATAGAGCCTTGGAGATCTCAAACCTTTTCTATCTTTATCTCTCCTGGTATAGACCATAGAGGTGCTCGAGCATGCTGTAGGCATCCATGTCTTCATGAGACTTCATGATCTCACTAGACATTGATGACATCATCAAACATTGAACATCGAGTGCATCACTCAAATGTTGATCATAGACCAGGAAATCTTCATCACTCGCCCCTTGGGCAGGCAGATCAGGAAGTGAGGACTCCAGCATGTAAAACTTTTGTTCATGGTGTAGGATAAACCGAAGGTGCCTAAACCATTCCTAAAAGTTACTATTGGTGAGGATATTGTATTTATCCAGAATTGATCGCAGAGAAAATGTGGTTGACGAGTTTTTCATTTCCTTTCTAAAAATTAAAAGAGAATATTTATCAGTACCTTTTTATTAAATTTTATGAAAAATAATAAATTAATTTATTAATTCTACCACTATTTTATCAAGTTCCAACAACCCCCACCATTGAACTCAGAATGTCCAGTTACTTTGACATTCTAGTGGAAAGGATCCATATTCACCTTCACATAACCCCAACAAGGGTTGGTCAAGCTATTTGAAGGTATTTAGGTAGGCAAGTCTTTTCCAACTGTGAGCTTATAGTTCCTTGATCTGTTGAGTGGACTCCCCAATCCTAAAATCCTGACTTGGATTTTCTCAACTCTTGCCTCCAATATTACATCAATTCTAGCAAGGGCTACTCCTCTTGATGTAATATGGTTAAGTCAACCCAAAACCTTTCATAAGGGCTTCCTTTATAAAAGTAAGTGTCCCAACAAGGGTTGGTCAAACACATAGTTTTATTGAGTCTTTCCCTTAATCAAGTAACGGAAGGCTTGGTCTGACTTAATATGGTATTTGAGGGATTTTATTCTTTATGAACAGTTTTTCATTATCACATGATTGTTAATATTAAGTTATGCTTGCTTAAGTGATTAACCATGTTCTGATAATGTTTACACATAGTACAGTTTTTTTATTTTATTCCATATTTTCATGCTTGTTTATTAATTATGTGATCATGACAACACATACATAATAAATAAACTATGCAATCAGACAGAATTAAAATAATATGGCATGATCATGAGCTTCTATTGGTTAGATTCTCTAGCGGTTTTAATAAGCTAACCCTGACCTAGGGAAAACACCTTAAACCCGATGGTTTGTGTTTTGCAGCTCCCACCTATCCACCTTTGTATCTTCTTGTGTTGGTTTCGCCTCAGATTCGGATTTTGAACCATCTCCTCTGGCTTGGGAGATCCTCCATTACATGAGTTTACATTAAAGAAACCATGGGCACACATGCCCTACATTTTATTGGAAGAAGGCTCGCAGGACAAAAAATTTGAATTAAATAAATTTAAATGAAACCATACACATAAAAAGGGTATTTGTTCTAGCTCATGATCACCCATAGCATGCAACGACATTTACACATATTTAGAATTCAAATTCATTTAATCATTATATTATTTAATATAATTTGCGCTTGAAATTAATTAATTATGATCTTATAATTAATCAATAATTTATCTTAAATTCCTTGATATTATTCTCATCCATATCCCTTGTACATGTCTTTGTACTTTTGGAGGAAAGCTGGTGAAATTTCTGGAAAGTACACGGCGTGTAGTTTATATTTACACGGCGTGTATTTCTTTTCACCCTTTATCCAAAGTACATGCTGGGGGATTTGGTGTGTTTTCTCTACTTTGGAAATTTTGGAGTACATGGTGTGTAGATAAATTATACACGGTGTGTACTTCCTTGTTACGTGGTATCCGGCCTCGCGATCCCGTGTACGTGGTACGCAGCTTCTCCTTTGTACACGGTTTCACTTGGGCCGGATCAGACTACATGGTGTGTTGCTCCAACATACACGCCGTGTATTCCGGTTCCCACATGCTGTTTAATTCTGGTCAACACGGGGTGTTAAATTCTTAGGTGTAATCAATTCACACGGTGTGGTTTGGTGGACCAGCACCGGTTCGTTGAACCTAAGTACACGACGTGTAGTTTTCATTACACATTGTGTATTCCCGTGTTGTACATACAGAAAGAGAGGCTCCTCCGGATGATATAATCGTTTTTATTTTATTCAAAATTAAAATTAAAAGGCCATTTCTATGATATGAATCGAGAAATGAAGGAGGAAGAATGGATCTCGTTTATTCAGATTTATAGAACGATTCATTTCGAATTGAATCAAATATAAATGCGTAAATTATCAACGAAAATTAAATAAATATAATCAACATTGTAACCTCTCTCTGATTCCAATTGAAGGTTCCGGGCGCATCAGAAGCACATGGGTGGATGTGCCCACTTGGCTTTTTGTCATTAACAATGATCAATCCGGGATCAATACGACGATAAATGCCAGTCTCCACGAATCGAATCACAGAAATAGAAAAAGAAAAGGAATGTCTTGGAACCACAAAGTAGGATCATTACACGTTGATTATAATTTATTTAATCAATTTAAAAGAAATACCTTTTGGGTGTTCTTTCTTCGTTGATGTTCTTGATCACATTCCGATGTGATTCGTCGTTGCGTCGTAGAAGCCAAGTGTAGACTTCCTCTAGCGGTGATCCATACATGTACCTTGTATCTCAAAATGTTGGAAAAGGAGTCTCCAGGTGCTAGAGTAGAGAAACCTTTGCTTGTGTTGTTTGCCTTAGATTATTTTGATCCGATGGGAGAGGATCTCTCTCGGTCTTGAGAGAATTCTTGGAGGAAGAGGTTCTTTCAGCCTTGAAAGAATTCTCCAGAATTGTTGTGTTAGAAAAAGAGTTGGGGTTGTGAGGATATTTATAATCGGGTTTTAGGTTGTAGAGTTATGACAATAAATAAACACGTTATGCATTTTATTTATTTCATTAACTCCCTTTTGAAAACCCCATGTCGAGTCATTAATTCCTTGACATGTTCCCACACTGATTATAATAAATATCATTTAATAAAAAGATATTTCCTCAAAATCCCGAATGAAAAAACTACACGGCGTGTATTAATAAATACACTACGTGTACTTGTTTTTCATTGAAAACTACACGGCGTGTACATTCAATGTACACGGCGTGTATATCTTGTTTTCATTTATTCATTTCCTTTCCAAAATTAAAACTACACGGCGTGTACATTTAATAATACACAGCGTGTACTTGTTTTCAAAATAAAACTACACGACATGTAATTATTGATACATGGCATGTACTTGTTTTATTTTATTCTTCCTCCAACATTAAAACGATTTTAGGATTCCTTGAATAATTATTAAACCACATATGGGAGTAATCTTTATTCTACTTGAGATACTTGAATAAACATAGTGTGTGACCCTCTAGGCCTCTTTCTCGTTGGCATTAGGCGGTCTTGCTTAAAGTCCAAGATTACTATCTAGCAATGGGTCAAGGCACCCAAGAGAAATAAGTTGATGCCGCATTGACGTATCTCCTCATAAGAACGCTTACTATGTAATTTAATCCCTTTGTCTCAATATCTCATCAAGCAGGTTTCATGGTAGTGTCATAAACATATATGCTTGATCCGTCGTTCTTTGACTACCTGAAATAAACTCTTCATTTACACCATGTCCATGGAATTTAATGCGACAGTTCTATTTCAATCAAAGGACCGGGATATCAACTTCCATAAATGGAAGGGACAAATCCTTCCTCAACTTATCCATTAACAACATGTCATTCGTGACACACCCAACATACCCTACTTCCCGCCAACTGTATGCGTGACAGTTTTCATCAGTAAATCTAAATGCGCGAGTCATGACATGAGTTAATGATAGTATTTCAGTCTAAGGACCATTACACATGCTCGTAGATAGTAATATATGATGACACTAAGACATGAGGAATTGCAACTGGTGGGTCTGTTCTCATAATCTACCATCTTGGAGATTACCAAGTGAGAACTCCAAGAGAGAAAGTATCGTCTTCTTACGAGTACTCACACATGACAGTCTGTATACTATGTTCCTATCATAGTATGTCATCCAACCGTAGAACTTTATTTAAGAATATTGTTGTAGCATTTCAAGGTTATCATCATAGTGGGGATCTTCCATGAACTTATCAATGCAAAAAATATTCCAGGACATTATTATATTATAGTCATGCAGAACAATGAACAATATATAATAAGTGAACATTCATGTAATCAAAGTACAAAACAGTTGGTTTTCAGGACACCAACCCTTACAAATTTATCATTTGAACAAATATTAGAGTCAGAGGCATAAGAATAATAAGTGTGTACCTCTTCTCATTCCTTATCCATAAAGCACCTATTTTCTTTAAGATTTTGTGGATTGTTTTCTTAATAATATTTCAAAGAGATGATGGAGTCTTCAGATAAACTACATGCAACTTTCATGGATCTTTTTCCTTTATGCTCATAATATACATTCTTATGATATTTCTTTTCTGTCCTTCTTATTTCATATTTTAATTGGGGGAAGTCAGGTATGATGTGACCCAAATTCTTGAATTTGTACTATCTTACTTCTCTAGGTTATATTTAATCCTTATTAAAGGATTTTATGAGGCCTATCTCTTTCTTGTAGAATTTTCTAATTTTTTTGACTAGTAGTTTCAGTTCCATTTCAGAATCTGAGGAGTCTGAATTTTTTGCTTTTGACTTCTTGTTTTGATTTTCTTTAATGCTTCTGAGATGTTACCTTAAGGGAAGTGTTTAACCTTTCTTACTATAATATTTTTTTTATCTTTAGCTTCATCTCAGATCCCTACTTCATACATCATAATGTTCCAATCAGTTTCTTCATAGTCAAATTAATAACAAGTGATGATTTTTGAATTAATGTAGATATTCCATTCCATTTAGAGGGTGGTACTGTAAGTACTTTCAGTGCTTGATCATATTGACTGATGGGATCTCCCAAGGAAGTAATATTTTTGACAATATCTGTTAACCATAAATTCATTTGTGTGATGATTACACCATCAAACATTATAAAGGTGTAAGACTTTAGTTTGGCAGTAGCATACCTCATCTTTATGATGTTATCTGTTCCTTCATAAGAAACTACAATAGTTTTCCACATCTCATAGGAAGTAGGACATTGTGAGACTCAATTGAATTCATGAGGTCTAAGTCCATAGATTATAGAATTCATAACTTTTTAATTGATTTCATATTCTGCTTCTGTTGCAGCATCCCAAGTTTTTGGTTTTTTAGGAATCACATAAGAAGTTATGATCTATGAGTAGACTTTGAAGCTTATATTTTTCTAATAAATGATCATACATGATTTCTAGAATCCATAGTTGTCACCATTAAAATACAGAGCACAAACTATAGACATATATTCTTTTGGATCATCCATTTCCATTTGTTTTTTTATAGACCTTATTCCTTTAATCTTGCTATAACTTTATTAAAAATCTCTCATTTGATACCAATTTTTGGTCGAAATAATACAAATATACACCAGACTGGGGGGTGGGGGTAAATTGTGTCTTTTAAAAAATCTATATAGATTCTGGATTTTAAATCTCTTTGTGATTTATGTAGATATGAAACATTCACTTATGAGATAAGTATGAGCAACTGATAAACAGAAAGACTGAGCACAACAATTTTATAGTGTTTCGGGGATCAAAGATCCCCTAGTCCACTCCACCAATGCTCTCTCTATGAGATTGGTGAATTTCAATAGAAAGGTACTCTTATCACAAGAACTTTGAATCCACAATTGAGTGCAGGAAGTTGACACCTTAACAATAAAGCTAAAATAGATCCTTCGAGTTATTTTATAGGGAACCAGTTATCCAAATATTAGAACAAGAAGCTGACACTTCATCCATGATTGAATCTGAGCATTTGAAACTCCACTAAACCAAATGAGATTGATTTGTTGATGATTTGGGTTGAACTTCATAGTTGTAGTAGAATCATGTGATAGTAGATCGATATTCTTCTTCATAAATAAAAGTCTTCAAGAAAGAATAACTTTGAATTGATCTTAGTTTCAAATGATATTCCATAAAAGTAACAACAAACAAGAAACAATTTGAGGTAGAAAATGTACATCTCTAAAGTGTATCCTCTTTCAAAAAAATATTTGATAATTCGTTGTAGTAGAACAGTAAAAATATATTCATAGGTATATAGTCATATGTGCATTTTTCAAAAAAAAACTATAATAGAATATATAGAGAAAATGGATTGGTTCAGTATATGAGATCCAAGAAAATATCCTGATAAAACGTAGAAATTCAAATTCAAATTGAATATGGGATTCATAACATTCCTTAAGAATTGGATTGATTTTCTCTAATGAAAAATGTTCATTGAATAAATCATAAACAATATTTGAGTCAATATTTATTTCTATCAAGACCATTTTATAAATATCAGATAAAATCATAAATTTAAATCTGTGTTGTTGAATAACCAAATGTAGGGTTGAATTGCGCAGCGTAGAGTTCCTTTACATAATGTAGGGTTTCTACCAACGTATGATTCTTGATCCATACTTTCATATACATGGAATTTAAGAAAAAAAATAACATTGGGATAAGAAACCATACATTCATCCTTCCAACGTAAGGTTGAGTACAAACATAGGGTTGATATTCCATACATTTATCTAAACGTAGTGTTTCTGATCCATACACAAACTATTCAATGTAGGGATGATAAACCATATACACTACTCTAAATTTAGGGTTTATGATCCATATGCACTATTCTAAGTGTAGGGTTCATTCCTTGAATTATGATTATCAATGTAGGATATGAACAATGTTTCTAGAAACACTAAAACACTTTCCGAACACTTTGATGAATATTCCTTGTGGATTAAAAACATGAATATAATTCTCAAATATTTAAAAGACTATTAATTTCATAAAACTCAATTAAATCAATATCATCAGTAAAATAAACAAGGGTATTTGTTAGAATCAAAATAAATAAGATTTATAGAGTATTGTTGGGACAATACATGCCCAACACCCACTAGTAGAAAATCCACATTCATATGTTTCATTGGATGTCCCTATTCACAGACATGTGTATTGATTCTTAGAATTTAATCTTATCATTAATGAGTATTATGATTAATTTAATTTTATGTATTAACAAAAACCATGAAGAAATATGTCCATGGTGAGGTTGGATATGTTGGGTATGTCACGAGTAATATTTCATTAATGAATAATGCAAGAAAGGATTTATCCCTCATGTTATTTAACCGAAGTTAATATCTTAGGACATTTGGTGGAAATGATATATCCTAAATAAATCCATGACCATGGTGTTCTATAGGTAAGTTTTATTTCTATAAAGTCAAAGAAAGAGACATCAAGCACATAGGTTTATGGAACCGACATGCAACCTGATTGATTTGAGATATTGAGATTAAGGGATTACATTGCGTAGTAAATGTCTCTATGAGGTATTGTGTAATTACAACATTAACTTCGTTCTCTATGGGTCCCTTGGAATTTTGGTAGATGCTAACCTTGGACATTAGGTTGCTTCAGCTAATGCCACTGAGAAAGAGGCCTAAAGGGTCACACCGCATGTTGACCAGGATAGATTGGCACACATTCATCTAGTGTACATTTTGCGTAGCAAACATACATGGCGTGTAGTCCATTTAAGTAAAATATGGCCCATGTATTTTAGTACATGACCTACCTGACTGGTGAATGTGTAATTCGGAGATCACATGGTGTGTATCCCATTGGACACGTTGTGTACACCAGTTTCTGAGGTACAATTTACACGTCGAGTCCCTAGGCATTTACCTCAGATAGACGATGAGAGATGCACACACCACATACTTGTACCAAATTATGCAGATTTAATTTTTTTATTATATTATGTAAACCATGAGATATGTTCATGTGTGTGGTTATTAAATTGATAGGACACACCATGTGATGAGTTTTAATATATATATATATATATATAAATGTTTAATTAACATCAACATAATGATTGGATATGCATATCATGTATGTGTTATATTATAATTTTTACTCTATGTGCATTAAAGCATGACACAATATAGATAAATAATATAATTCATATGATCATTATGTTGATACTACACATCATGAAATTATGTGATAAGTCGTGTATGCTATATGTCACAAAGAATAAAAAAGTATATGATTATAGTACATATTGGGTAGATTCTAACAGGTATTCACCATATTTACTTCAAGGAATATTTATGTACACAGTTAATTTTAAATGAATTTATTTAATTTTTTTAAAATTATAATGGATGAGAATCCCAGAGAAATTCAGATGAGAATTAAGATAAAAGAATTGATTAATTAAAGATTATAATTAGTGGATTCGATCATGATTTATCTTAAATAATAACGATTAATAATTGAATTATGGTTTTATTAAATGTGTATTTCTTTTCATGCATGTGGATGATCATGAGAAAAGACTAGACGTTTGTGTGAGATTGGTATCCTTTGTAATTTATTATTAAATTAAATTGTTGGCCCGTGTGCCTTCTCACATCTTAGTATGTTGGGCTTGTGTGACCATTATTTATTTTATGTAAACCCCTTTAACCTCACCTAAATGCGAGTAAAATAATATATAATGGATGGATCTCCCAAGCTTGTGTAGGTGGTTCAAGTAAGGATCCGAAGTGAAACCAATCCAAGAGAGATACATTGGTTCACAGGTGGAAAGCTTTAACATGAACCTTAAATGGTTCAAGGTGTTTTTACCCTAGGTCAATGGTTAGTTTGTTAACCGCTAGATAAACTAAATAGTAGTAAAATCTCATGATCATACCACTTTATTATTTTATTTTTTTTAGTTTCGTGGTTATTTCATTATGGATGTTTTGTCTCAATCATATAAATTAATGAAATTTATGAGTATGCAAGATAGAACTAAAACAAATTGTCTTATGCATAAATTTTATCTAAGACATGGTTAATCACATAAGTAAATCCACTTAATATTAAAAATCATGTAATAAAGATAATAATTGTAAATTTACATATAAAGGATAAAATCCCTCAATTATATATATTAATTCGGTATATCCTTCCACTACTTCAGTTAAAATTGAACCATAGGTCAAAGTGCTTGACCCGCCAATTTTGGGTGCGTTCAATTATCGGGAAATTTTAACATGAAGATTTGGGTTGACTTAACTTAGTTTAAATAAAGTGTTGACTATCAATGCAGGACTTGGTGTAAGTGAGAGGCAAGGGTTTAGGAAATATAGATTAATGATTTCATGATTAGGGAGTTCACTCAACAGATCAAGGAACTATGAGTTAATGTAGTTGGAATTTGAAATGCCTACCTAAAACCATTCAAGTTTCTTGACCAACCAAAGTTAGGGTAATGATTATGGGAATATGGATCCTTACCACTAGAATTTACAAGAAATAGGATACTCTAAATCCAATGGTAAGGGCTATTGTGTTTTAAAAAAAATAGTGGGAGACTAATAGATATTTATTTATTTTTCTAAATTTTATTAGATAAAGCACTAAAATTAAGCTCATCTTATTTGTAGAGACAAAATTAAAATGACTTCAAACATATCTCTATGATCCATACTATATAAGTATAACCTTCTCACCGGCACAAATTTCCAAAAGTGACAAATGAATTTATGTGTTATACCTTTCCCTGAAAGAAAATTGTATGTGCTGGAAGAACCTTTTCCAATTTCACCTAGTAATGAGGCAAGTGATGAAGAGCTATCTATCTATGAGAAACATCTAAATGATGCTATAAATGTTCAGTGCTTCATGATATCATCCCTGTCCAATGATATTTTGAAGCAACACAAGGACATGGATGCATATAACATGATGTATCAACTTTGAGATCTCTATCAAGAGAAGGCGATACAAGATATGTATGAGATCTATAATGCTTTTTTATAGATAATTTGGAGAGTCTATAACAGACAGGGATCAGGTATTCAATATCATTACCTATATTGAACACTTAGACTTATTAGGGATTAAATTAAAAAATGAATTATGTACAGATCTCATAATTTCATCACTTCCCAAGACCTTTTATAGTTTTATTTTCAATTACAATATGAGAAATAATGAGAAGTGTCTCTTGAAACTTCTTACTTTGATTCAACAAGTGGATAAGAACATGAGGTTTGATAAATCCATGGTCCTTATAGTGAATGAGAAAAATAAGAATAAGGTAAAGGGGACCAATATATATAAACATTCTAAATCTTCCGAGAACCATCATTCTAAGAAGAGTAAGATCCAATGGTTGGGTAAAGAAAATGTGGAAATATGTTTTTCATGTGGCAAGTCAGGCCACTGGAAGTGTAATTACACCCAAAATCAAGAGGTAACTAAATTTGAATTCATTATCTAGTGTTATATTTCAATATATACACATTGGGTATTAGGTATAGCTTTTGGAGCTCATATCTATATCTAAATATAGAAACCAAGTAGATTCTGAAATATTTACAAAGGAGAGGTGGATCCGAGAGCTACTAATAGAGAAATGTTGGATTCCCTATCCATTGGTGACTACTACCTTTCATTGAAAATAGGAATGATTTTGGTTTTAAAATAATGTTATTATGTACCTATGGTTACCAAGAACATAATTTCTGTATCATGCTGAGATACAGATAGTTTTGTTTTAAAATTTGCAAATAAAATTTTCTTCTTTTATAAGGAAAACATATGTTATGGTATGGAACATTTAAATAGTGGTATTTATGTATTAAATTATTAAAACAAAGTATTGGAAATTGATAATGAATCATGTTCACATGAATCGTATAACATCTAGATATGGTATCACTGTCTTGGTCATGTAAACGAGAAGCATTTGATGAAGCTATATCTAGATGGTTATTTAGACTCCTCTGAGCTAAAACCACTTGAAATATGGCATGCATCTTTACAAGGAAAAATGAACAAACCACCATTTGGTGGATAGGGTGAAAGGGCCAAATAACTTATAGGATTGGTACACACTAATGCGTGTGGACCATTTCCAGTAGAAGCTAGATGTGGATATTACTACTTCATAACTTTAACTGATGACTTGAGTAGATATGGATATATCTACTTGATGAGGTGTAAGTTTGATTCCTTTAATAAATTCAAGGAATTCAAGAATTAATTAGAGAATCAAATTGGAAAGAAGATAAAGAATATTTTATTGGATTGAGGCGGTGAATATCTTAACCAATAGTTCATTGAATTTTTATAGGAGTTTGGGATTTTATCTCAACTCACTTCACCTTACACACCATAGTGGAATAGTAGTAGTGAAAGGAGGAACCTTACCTTGTTAGACATGGTAAGGTTAATGATGAGTTATGCAGATCTTCTATTATTCTTTTGGGGATATGCATTACAAACTGTGGCATACCCATTAAACTGAGTACCAACTAGAGAAACAAATGGAATTCCATTCTATTTATGGAGTGGAAAGAAACACATTTTGTCACATACACATGTATGGGGTTGTGAGGCATTTTTTAAGGCCTTCTTAGGCAACAAACTAGCACCCCAGGGCACAAAGTGTATCTTTATATGGTATCTTAGGGAAACAAATGGATAATACCTATACAACCCTTAGAAAAGAATGTGAATGTAACTAGAAAATACATCTTTCTTGAGAACATCATCAAAAGGGATATTGGGAGAAAGATTGACTTCAACGAAGTTGATGCTCATGATACACAAGAGTTGTTACATGAACTGATTCCATAGTTCCTCATGTAAGAAGTAGTTCTTGAAACACAAGTACAACATAAGAGTGTAAGAGAGGTAAGATAACTAGATAGATATGGTTTTCTAGTCATCAAATATGGTGACTCATTATTGGTTGACAATGATGAACCACTATCCTACAATGAGGCAGTATAGAGCTTAGAAGAAACAATATATAAAGAGTCAATGGATTCTAAAATGGATTACATGTATCAAAACCAAGTTTGGGTTCTGTTTGACTCACTAGTTGATGTATAGCCCATTAGGTGCAAATGGTTATTAAAGAGGAAACTAGACATGGAAGGTAAATTAAATACCTATAAAGAAAGGATAGTAGCTAAATGGTATAAATATCATCAATGAATTAAATATAATGAAACCTTTTCACCAGTTTCCATGTTTAAATCCATCAAAATTCTACTTGCTACAAAATCTTACCATGACTATGAGATTTGGAAGTTGGATGTAAAAACAACATTCCTTAATGGGAACCTCTAGGAAGCTATCTATATGACACAAACAAAAGGGTTTGTGACTCTAGGTGATGCCAAAAAGATTTGAAAGTTATAGAGACCCATTTATGGATTAATGTAAAAATCTAACTCATGGAACATTCAATTCGATGAATCCATAAAAGAATTTTGTTTCATTAATAATTAATGCGATCCTTGTGTTGAAAAGAGGTTTAGTGGGAATATTGTCATTATCCTAGTAGTATATGTTGATGACATATTACTTATTGGAAATGAAATACCAGTATTACAATCTATTAAGGGATGGTTAAACAAGTGTTTCTATATATAGGACTTAGGTTAAGAAGCCTATATTATTGGGATCCAGATCATTAATGATAGATTCAAGAGGCTTCTTGGAATAAGTCAGAGTACATATATTGACCAGATACTAAAGGGATTTAGTATGAAATAATCCAATAGGGTATTGGTTCTAGTGTCGCATGGTTTACATATTTCTAAGAATATGTATCCTAAAAAAACAAGAGAAAGATAGAATAATAAATATATCATACGATTCAGTGATAGGATCAATCATTTATTACATGATATGTAATAGACTTGATATTTCCTATGAATTGAGAATGGTAGGAAGATATCAAGCAGATCTAGGAGAATAGTATTGGATTGTTATTTAGGACATCCTTAAGTATCTGATAAGAAATAAGGATATTATCCTAGTATATGGAGGATGCAAGGAACTGGTCGTTAGGTGTAATACTCATGCTAGTTTTGAGACAGATCAAAATGATATGAAGTCGCAGTCAAGATATTTTTTCTATCATAATGGAGGAGCTATGTACTAGAAGAGTTCAAAGTAGATAGTTTTCACTAATTCTATAGTGGAGTCTAAGTATATGGAGGCTTCTTATGTAGCTGAGGAATCCATTTGGATTTGGAACTTTAGCCAGGAGCTTGATGTGGTACCTAATAGTAAATATCCTATCACATTTTATTGTGAGAATACTGTTATGGTGGCTCTTGAAAAAGAGATAAGGTCACACCAATAGACAAAGAACATACTCCGAAAGTATCACCTCTTGAGGGATTTTTATAAAAGGGGTGAAGTTATTATGAGAATAGTACCCATGGTAGAGAACGTGGTGGACCTATTGAATAAAGTCCTATCTCAACAGAAGCATGAGTATCATGTGAGAGCTAGATGACTAAAGGTTGTTAATGGTTGTCTCTAGTGAAAGTGGGATTTTGTTGGAGTTGGTTCCCTAGAAACAAATTATTTTTACTTTATGATAACTTTTATTCATATTTTTTAATATCAATAAACTTATTATCACATCATGATTGTTCTTCTGTGTAACATAGTATGTGATAATGTACCTAGAGTAGCTGTCACACTAAAAGGTCATAGCAGTTCCCTACTATGATGAGAACCCAGAAGTACTACGAAATTATTCTTAAATATATGTTCTATATTAGGATGATATAATTTGAGGGATACAAATGATATAGTCTATCAGGGGTGGATACTCATAGGACTTTGAGGCACTTTCTCATGTTGTACGACCTTGGTAATGTCCATAGGATATTATGCGAATGGGACCCAGCAGTAAGAAATCCAAATTTATATGTGTCATTGGATGTTCCTATCTACAAATGTGTTTATTAGTCCTTAGTCTTTAACATTATTATTAATTATTATTACGAGTCACGTACTTTGATGTATTGATGAAAACTATGATGATAGATGTTCTCAGTGAGGTAGGATACATTGTGTGTGTCGTGAGTAATATTGCATTAGTGAATAATATGAGAAAGTATTTACCCTTCCGTTCTTTAAAGGAAGTTAATATCTCATGCCTTTTTATATAAATTATATATTTTAAATAAATTCATGTCCATGGTATTCTATAGGCAAGTTCTATTTCTAGAAAGTCAAAGAAAGAGACATCGAGCACATTGGTTGATGTCACCAGCATGCAACCTGATTGATTTGAGATATCATGATAAAGATATTACATTATACAGTAAGTGTCCGTATGTGGTATTATTTCATTGAAATATCAACTTCTTTCTCTATGGGTGCCTTAGTAATTGGTTAGATGCCAACCTTAGACTTTAGGCTGTTTTGCCTAATGCCACCGAGAAAGAAGCCTAGAGGGTCACACACTAAGTGTATCCAAAATCTCAGTTAAATAATATATTATTATTTATTATTTAAAAATTTTAATAAATATTATTCCTACATGTGGTTTAATAATTATTCATGTTTTATTAATCACATTTATTCTATCACTGATTATTCGAGAGAATATAATGTGAGATAATTATTTAATAAATATTTATTTTCTATTTAGTGAATATAATATTTATTTATTTATTGGAGAAAAATGAAGTGATAGTTATTTAATAAATAAATAGACATTATTCAAGGTTCAATAAATATTATGGAGGAATGATGGACTAGGATTTTAGGTCCGGTGAGAAAATAATAAATACTGAATATTATTTGATTAAATAATATTTAATTTTAATTCTTAAGTTAAGTGAATGTTGTGAAATAATTGTAACACCCCAAGCTTCCATGGTACGCTCTTCTTTGAATAATAGAGCAGCGTGCGTTGTACGCAACCTCGAGTTCTAACACACACCACAACGAATTAAACTAGCCATTGTGAATAGTAATACCTACTTTTTAAAATTTTATAAATTTTATTTATCAAAATGGACTTCATTTTTGGATTCGGAATATCGAAATTAGCCTATGTTGAATTTTTGGTATTTTTCTGATAACTTCTATTTTTTATGAATAGTGAAAAATACTTAAAAACAACTTTTTTAATCAAAATAATTTATAGTGATAAATTATACTATTTAGTGGTTTTAAAGTATAATTAGAATATATTTTTACCATTTTATCCAATGGTGTTCATTATAAATAATTTAACATTGAAATTGGACATAAACAATTGCCAATCTTTTGATATAAATTGTTTCTTAAAAACACGCTATTTGTTGTAACAACGGGAATTAATTATAAAATTAATTAATGAAACTTATATGTTTGGAATTTTGTAAAATAGACATCATTTTTGAATTCGGAATATCACTTATAGCTTAGGGTGAAGTTTTGGCATTGTTCTGAAAAACTTCAATTTTTGATGAATAGTGAAACCACTAAGTGGTAGTTAAATAACTGATTTTTCGTTTAAATGAAATATTACCACTTCTGTGATTTGATTTTCAAAAATCCGACATACATGGTTGTCATTAAGAAATAAAATGTGGTTCAATGAGATTAAAATAATTTTTTGTTGAATAGTAACTTTTAAGTTCTTAATCGCGATTAGAGGTAATTAGTGTGGTTTAAGGTAAAAACAATGTTTTAATAATATGATATGAGCTTGAAACTTGTCCTACTCCTATTGGATGAGTCATGGCCGACTAAGACAACCCATGGGTCAACTTGGGGACCCCATGGAGCCACTTTAGTTGGAAAATGACATTAATATATATTTATTTAATGTTAGAATTAAATTGACACAAACATGAGTTCTTTTACTCAAACAGTTTTTAAGTGGGGTTACACAAGTCCAAATTTTGATTATAAATATTAATTAAAAATCTAAAAAGATTTCCTACATCATAGTATTTTTTTTATAATTTTTAGACATTAAATAAATTAAATTATTTATGACATCATTATGATGCAGCGATGACCTCATTATTTAACGATTTTAATAAAATGAAAAGATAATGAAAAATCCAAGGATTACACTTGTCCAAAGACTATTGGATGGGTATATGTCTAACCCTTATCACCTTATCCACGAATTATATAAGTGTGGGACCTTTAGAAACCTAAAAGCATTGTATAATTGAATAACATTTCATTACATTCCAAAAGTGCCCCTCCTCTCCACTATAAAAGGCCCCCACCTCTACCACCTTATTCACACATTCAAGCCATTTGTCTCGGCCAACCTCTGCCCAAATACTCTCCCAACTTCCCCCTCTTACTCCTAGAAGCCTCACTTTGGGCAGAACTCTTCCCAAGGAAGCCTTTGCCTCAAATCAAAGAGTGTTACCCGTTTTAAAGGTAGTGTTTTCTCTTATGTTCTTTTGTTTTATTTTGCTTCTCCAACCCCCTAAACTCTTTTTATTCTTTTCTTTTGTAACAACACCAGTATCCTAAATATACTAGTATGTTGTTATAAGAAGTATTCGAGCTACACTTACACACACCTACATCTAATGGTTAAAGAACATACTGTTTCTGTGGATGGCGAATTTCTGCCTCACGAAACGATGATTGTTCAAATTCTTTTAACACCTATAATGGTGGCCATTTTGATGACACTATTTTCATATATGATATATATATTATGTTTATGTTTTCCTTATCCTTATGTATTTCTCATTTATGTCATACTTTATGATTTCCATTATGGGTAAACGCGATAATTTCATTTTAGGAAGTGCGGACTACCGCCCCCTCAAAGTGATTTGAATCGTTAATACCATATGTGAGATGTATAAAGGATAGAGTAAATGTTATTATACACTATATTATACTGGAATTATATTATACATTTATATCATTATGATTTCGTTCCATTAAATATGAAATTTAAATGAAAGTAGCGTTCATGCGTACGTACGGCTTACCGTCTCCATGAACGGTGCATTTCATTTTTTACCTCTAAATGTTACGTAATATTATAAATGAATGTATATACTGGATATATAAGATATATATGACATCTAAATCATGAATATAATTCTGGAGATAATGGATATTCTACCACATAAACAACTTGTAATTATGAGAAGTTTATTGTTGACTCAAGTACCAAAGATCGACAAAACGACCGTTATTAACTTAAATAATTACATAATGTTCATATCATTGTAATAAGTGATATAATAAGGATAATGAAATTGAAAATGGTTCTTAATAAGGTATATATTAACTCTAGTTTATTATTCAGGAGGTTAAAGAACGGTTGAGTCAAGTCGGACACGAGGTAAGGGAACTTCTTAACCCAACTTCCATTCTTTGGGTTAATCTCCTACTTTCAAATTATGTCATGATATTATTATGTCCTATTTTGTATATTTACTTTCTATATGTGTACCTATAGTGAATACACATAATAGATCTCTTTTATTTTAAAAATGATCTTTTTAAGGACTTCGTCTCAATCTCCTTTCATTGAGGCATATTTGGTTTTATACACAACTTTCTTTTATACGGTGTATAAACCCCTTTGAATTTTACGTTTATTCAAAAGGAATATTTTTTATACGAAGCGTTTTTCTAAACGACAAAAGGGAATGTTTTTCTTTCCGTACTTATGCGGCGACAATGACTTCTCCGCCGCCGTGACCATTATTTGAGTTTCGGCTTCCTCTACAAGCCATCATTTTTTTAATGAAAAATAAATACAAAGTTTTAACTTTCTTTTATTTTGGTATTGAAAATGGTTTTGAAAGCGTTTTTATTATATCAATGTGTTGTATTAATATCTTGTGATTGAAATGTGGAAATGTTATGTTTCCTTTATGCATGTTTTATGTGATATGATTATGTTATGGTTTATGATATGTTTAAACCTATTCATATGAGGAATGTATTGGACTTAATAAGTGACGGGTGGAGCCCGCTATAGCTCCTCGATGCATCGGTAGGTCTCATGAGACAACTAGACGTGGAATTGGCCGAGGCCCTTTCCCAATTTGATTTATGGTTTTGGCCGAGGCCTTAATCATTTTAGACGTCTTGGCCGAGGCCTTGACAAAATGTTTCAGAATGTCTGGCATTATACATTCCCTCATTATGAAAGTGGTTATTGATATTGCATGTGATTATTCGACTAGTAGAATATCCATGTGAAGAAGTGAATGGCATTATCTCAGTTTACTTTTGCCATATTATGTTGAAGTTCAAGTTTGAAAGGCTTTTGTTTTAGTTATACATTGCCTTAAATTTTTATGTTTATTTATGAAAGCTTCCGCAATATTGTTATCCTTACTGAGCATCTGAGCTCACCCCTTTCAATGTTTTAATATTTTCCAGGATGTGAAGAAGTATTTTATGAATGACCTGCAGGGATAGTCCGAAGAGGATAGAAGTGTGGACTATGGAGACCATGTTATTGTAGTTTGATTACTTTTTGATGTAATGAAAGACTTATGAATGTATCTAGTGTTTCCAAGGCTACTAAACTAATCGGTCTTTCGAGACTTGATCTTTTGTGATCATGCCAATGTTACGAAGTAACACACCGGCTCTGGGTAGCTGGGGTCGGGGCGTTACAGTTGGTATCAAAGGCAGTTTAGTACTAACCTTGGAAGCTAGATGTAGATAAACTCTGATTAGAGCACATAGCCCAAAGATAGACTTTGAGGATTAGTATAGAAGAACTTCCTAGAATTTTGGTATTATAGAGATGTTATGAGTTTTCCAAGCAATACATCCCTGTCTGGATATGAGCAGGTAGAGGCGGCTCTGGCACAGATGTACCTAGGGGTAAAACCCGAAAACACCGCTTTGAGCTAGACTCGAACGGGAACTGGTGCACGACAACGGGCCTTGCTGCACTCTTGGTTACGACACTCCCGGGGGATATGCTTAGGATAACTCTCATTTTCTTTACAAATCATTATGAAGGGTTTATGAGTATATACTTCCTCAAAGAAAACATTTTTATAATTATGGATTATATCCATAATTAGTTCAATTTATGTTAAGTGTTTTACAAGTATGGAATTATGTATTTTGATTCATGAACTAATCTAGTTTATGCCATTATTTAGAAATGGTGCCTAGTGGAAGGAATGGAAACGGTATCAATGCACGCACTCCGTGTAGGGATTTCCCTCCTGCTCAGGATAATTATGGTGGAGCTAGTGATACAACTGGTGCCGATCAGCTTCTCACCGTACTGGGACAACTCACGCAGGTTATGAATAACAACCTTACTCGTATGGAGCACCCTGATCCGCAACGTGGAGGATCAATGCTAGAACGTTTCATGAGGCAACAACCGCCAACCTTCAATGGGAGTACAAATCCTATAGTAGCTGAGCAATGGATAAATTCCTTAGAGAAAATATTCCATGCCTTGGGGAGTAGTGAAAGGGAGAATGTTGTCATGGCAGTTTACCGCCTCACTGGAGATGCCGATCAATGGTGGTCACTAATTCAAAACACAAAGGAAGATGATGAATTAACAAACATGGAATGGCAGGAGTTCAAAGAGTTGTTCTTAGAAAAATACTTTCCTCGAGACCATCGAGCGGATATGGAAAGGAAATTTCTGAGTCTGAGGCAGAAGGAGGATGAGAATGTCGCAAAGTATGAGGCTAACTTTACAAAGTTAGAAAGGTATGATGCAGATTACATACGTAACCCAAGAAGTAAGATTGATCGTTTCTTTGATGGGTTAAAACCATTTCTCCGTCGATCTTTAGTATCACAATCCTTCTCATTATACGAAGATATTGTCTCGTGTGCTATCAAGACAGAAAAGGAATTCTCTAAGTCTTATGACAACAAAGTAAAGCAAGAGAAGAGGAGAATGGTGGAAGAAGAGACAGATAAAGGGAAAAAGGGAAATAAGGATTTTCCATTATGTGATAATTGTGGGAAGAATCACCCTGGTACTTGTCTAAAAGGAATGGGAGTTTGTTATAAATGTGGAGAAAAGGGTCACTAGGCTCGTGATTGCAAGGGAAAGAAAGAGGCTATCAAAGTTGAATGCTACAATTGTAGAGAAATGGGTCATTATGCAAATGAATGTCCTAAGCGTCAGGGAAACTTACCTCAGAAAAGGCCAAGGGATCAAGAACAATCTTATGCTGTTACTACAGTTGAAGCAGAATAACTAATGTATTGGTGCTTTTGGACTCATGGATTATATTCTGGTTATTAGAATAATTTGATATATATATAAGGATTGTACTACATTACTTGTTGATTTCAGTAAGGTTTTAATATGATGAAGGTAATTATATTTTTAGTATGTGACAATAAGAGAAACTTTACTTTGTTTGGGGAATCTGATAAATTGATTTTGGAATTAAGAGACCTTTTAGAGAAAGTCTGGACAGAGGTATTTTGGATAACTATAAAGGTTGGAGTGTATTAAGTTGATCTTTGGATAGTATTGTTTAAGGTTAAAAAATTTATGAAGATTATTTTTGGAATATTATGATACTATAGTTTTAGGAAAAGGACAACCTGCAGGGTGGGGCATAACCCGTCGCGTCGGACAAAGCTGCAGGAATCGAACCCACAATCATGGTGCGACATGCCTTTATTTCCTACCACTAGCCTACAGGAAGTCCCTGGTTATTACAAAATAATTTTACTAATCTAAATGGTATGTGTTAACATTTGGAACCTTATACAATTAGGATAAGTATAATATTTTTGAGTTATATTATCTTTTTGAGTGAAAGATGAGTTGAAGGTTGAAACTCTAGTTGTCAAGCATAAATATATATATACCTATCTCTTATTCAATGAATAAATTAATTCTTAAACTTTAGTAAAAGGATATTAAAACAAAAAATTTGTTATCCTAATACCTTATGTCTTGTTGAACTGATGATATTTTAAATCAACATAGATTGAAGGCTTTGAGGCCCTCAATTTGACAGTTGATTGTGATTGATGACCTCAATCACTCCCTACAAATATTTACGTTTTTCCTCCAATTATATGTCTCTAATTTCCACCAATGTTCTCCTTATCGAGATCATAATTTGGTGGTGACTTTCTTATTTCCATTTCCCTCTTATTAAGGCTAAATTTTATTAACCTTATTTCCGATGTGGGTTTTCCACAATGGTATTTTCTATTTTCAACCTTTCATTTTCAAAGAAAAATTTCAAATTGCGAGGACGCAATTTATTGAAGGAGGGGAGAATGTAACACCCCAAGCTTCCATGGTACGCTCTTCTTTGAATAATAGAGCAGCGTGCGTTGTACGCAACCTCGAGTTCTAACACACACCACAACGAATTAAACTAGCCGTTGTGAATAGTAATACCTACTTTTTGAAATTTTATAAATTTTATTTATCAAAATGGACTTCATTTTTGGATTCGGAATATCGAAATTAGCCTATGTTGAATTTTTGGTATTTTTCTGATAACTTCTATTTTTTATGAATAGTGAAAAATACTTAAAAACAACTTTTTTAATCAAAATAATTTATAGTGATAAATTATACTATTTAGTGGTTTTAAAGTATAATTAGAATATATTTTTACCATTTTATCCAATGGTGGTCATTATAAATAATTTAACATTGAAATTGGACATAAACAATTGCCAATATTTTGATATAAATTGTTTCTTAAAAACACGCTATTTGTTGTAACAGCGGGAATTAATTATAAAATTAATTAATGCAACTTATATGTTTGGAATTTTTTAAAATAGACATCATTTTTGAATTCGGAATATCAATTATATCTTAGGGTGAAATTTTGGCATTATTCTGAAAAACTTCAATTTTTGATGAATAGTGAAACCACTAAGTGGTAGTTAAATAACTGATTTTTCGTTTAAATGAAATATTACCACTTCTGTGATTTGATTTTCAAAAATCCGACATACATGGTTGTCATTAAGAAGTAAAATGTGGTTCAATGAGATTAAAATAATTTTTTGGTGAATAGTAACTTTTAAGTTCTTAATCGCGATTAGAGGTAATTAGTGTGGTTTACGGTAAAAACAATGTTTTAATAATATGATATGAGCTTGACACTTTTCCTACTCCTATTGGATGAGTCATGGCCGACCAAGACAACCCATGGGTCAACTTGGGGACCCCATGGAGCCACTTTAGTTGGAAAATGACATTAATATATATTTATTTAATGTTAGAATTAAATTGACACAAACATGAGTTGTTTTACTCAAACAGTTTTTAAGTGGGGTTACACAAGTCCAAATTTTGATTATAAATATTCATTAAAAATCTAAAAAGATTTCATACATTATAGTATTTTTTTTATAATTTTTAGACATTAAATAAATTAAATTATTTATGACATCATTATGATGCAGCGATGACCTCATTATTTAACAATTTTAATAAAATGAAAAGATAATGCAAAATCCAAGGTTTACACTTGTCCAAAGACTATTGGATGGGTATATTTAGAACCCTTATCACCTTAGCCACGAATTATATAAGTGTGGGACCTTTAGAAACCGAAAAGCATTGTATAATTGAATAACATTTCATTACATTCCAAAAGTGCCCCTCCTCTCCACTTATAAAAGGCCCCCACCTCTACCACCTTATTCACACATTCAAGCCATTTGGCTCGGCCAACCTCTGCCCAAATACTCTCCCAACTTCCCCCTCTTACTCCTAGAAGCCTCACTTTGGGCAGAACTCTTCCCAAGGAAGCCTTTGCCTCAAATCAAAGAGTGTTACCCGTTTTAAAGGTAGTGTTTTCTCTTATGTTCTTTTGTTTTATTTTGCTTTTCCAACCCCCTAAACTCTTTTTATTCTTTTCTTTTGTAACAACACCAGTATCCTCAATATACTAGGATGTTGTTATAAGAAGTATTCGAGCTACACTTACACACACCTACATCTAATGGTTAAAGAACATACTGTTTCTGTGGATGGCGAATTTCTGCCTCACGAAACGATGATTGTTCAAATTCTTTTAACACCTATAATGGTGGCCATTTTGATGACACTATTTTCATATATTATATATATATTATGTTTATGTTTTCCTTATACTTATGTATTTCTCATTTATGTCATACTTTATGATTTCCATTATGGGTAAACGCGATAATTTCATTTTAGGAAGTGCGGACTACGGCCCCCTCAAAGTGATTTGAATCGTTAATACCATATGTGGGATGTATAAAGGATGGAGTAAATGTTATTATACACTATATTATACTGGAATTATATTATACATTTATATAATTATGATTTAGTTCCATTAAATATGAAATTTAAATGAAAGTAGCGTTCATGCGTACGTACGACTTACCGTCTCCATGAACGGTGCATTTCATTTCTTACCTCTAAATGTTACGTAATATTATAAATGAATGTATATACTGGATATATAAGATATATATGACATCTAAATCATGAATATAATTCTGGAGATAATGGATATTCTACCACATAAACAACTTGTAATTATGAGAAGTTTATTGTTGACTCAAGTACCAAAGATCGACAAAACGACCGTTATTAACTTAAATAATTACATAATGTTCATATCATTGTAATAAGTGATATAATAAGGATAATGAAATTGAAAATGGTTCTTAATAAGGTATATATTAACTCTAGTTTATTATTCAGGAGGTTAAAGAACGGCTGAGTCAAGTCGGACACGAGGTAAGGGAACTTCGTAACCCAACTTCCATTCTTTGGGTTAATCTCCTACTTTCAAATTATGTCATGATATTATTATGTCCTATTTTGTATATTTACTTTCTATATGTGTACCTATAGTGAATACACATAATAGATCTCTTTTATTTTAAAAATGATCTTTTTAAGGACTTCGTCTCAATCTCCTTTCATTGAGGCATATTTGGTTTTATACACAACTTTCTTTTATACGGTGTATAAACCCCTTTGACTTTTACGTTTATTCAAAAGGAATCTTTTTTATACGAAGCGTTTTTCTAAACGACAAAAGGGAATGTTTTTATTTCCGTACTTATGCGGCGACAACGACTTCTCCGCCGCCGTGACCATTATTTGAGTTTCGGCTTCCTCTACAAGCCATCATTTTTTTTAATGAAAAATAAATACAAAGTTTTAACTTTCTTTTATTTTGGTATTGAAAATGGTTTTGAAAGCGTTTTTATTATATCAATGTGTTGTATTAATATCTTGTGATTGAAATGTGGAAATGTTATGTTTCCTTTATGCATGTTTTATGTGATATGATTATGTTATGGTTTATGATATGTTTAAACCTATTCATATGAGGAATGTATTGGACTTAATAAGTGACGGGTGGAGCCCGCTATAGCTCCTCGATGCATCGGTAGGTCTCATGAGACAACTAGACGTGGAATTGGCCGAGGCCCTTTCCCAATTTGATTTATGGTTTTGGCCGAGGCCTTAATCATTTTAGACGTCTTGGCCGAGGCCTTGACAAAATGTTTCAGAATGTCTGGCATTATACATTCCCTCATTATGAAAGTGGTTATTGATATTGCATGTGATTATTCGACTAGTAGAATATCCATGTGAAGAAGTGAATGGCATTATCTCATTTTACTTTTGCCATATTATGTTGAAGTTCAAGTTTGAAAGGCTTTTGTTTTAGTTATACATTGCCTTAAATTTTTATATTTATTTATGAAAGCTTCCGCAATATTGTTATCCTTACTGAGCATCTGAGCTCACCCCTTTCAATGTTTTAATATTTTCCAGGATGTGAAGAAGTATTTTATGAATGACCTGCAGGGATAGTCCGAAGAGGATAGAAGTGTGGACTATGGAGACCATGTTATTGTAGTTTGATTACTTTTTGATGTAATGAAAGACTTATGAATGTATCTAGTGTTTCCAAGGCTACTAAACTAATCGGTCTTTCGAGACTTGATCTTTTGTGATCATGCCAATGTTATGAAGTAACGCACCAGCTCTGGGTAGCTGGGGTCGGGGCGTTACAATAATAATATTAATGTTATTAATAAACATGAGGTTTTCACTAGGATTAAATAAATTATTAATGGAACTTTTGAAATTATTTTATTTTAACCCTAGCGATATATAAACCCAGTCATGTTATTTTCTCGATAAGAACAATTCATTTGTTTGGGTTGTGCACAACAGAATTGGAGAATAATATCAAGAACTTGAGATCTATTTTCTATAATATTTCTCTCAATAATAGAGAGAAATATTCCTCCACCAGATCAAGGAGAATTATTTGGAATCAATTCTCATAACGATCAATGGTAGATGATGCAAGTGCAAGGATCTGCCATGCTAGAACCCAGAGATTCCTTCAGTGATATATGGAGATTCGTGGAACATGTGTGGATCACCAATAGAGGGATTTCGTACTTGATTTTTATAACACAATGATAGTGCATCATATATCTATTTCTAGATCTATCAACAAATAAATAATTCCATCAAGGTAATTATTATTTAATTAAATTAATTATAAATAATATGCGATGATCCTCTCTCTGGTTCTGGTGTGATTCATGTCGTTCGTATTATTTGATTCAATTACATTGAACATGATATTTATCATCATGTATATCTCAGATTTATCATTAATTATGGAAAAAACAAATTTGGACCACACCCATCGCATGCTTCGGCTGCGCCCGAAACCTATAAATATAGCATATATCTCACATAAATATAAGTGAGATGAGAAAACCCTTACCTTAAGTCTTGAATTTCTCCATACACGTTCAAAAATCCCATGTAATAATTATAATTTTATTATACATATACCAAATACACATATTCTTATATATAAAACCATATATGATTTTATTAAGACTTCATATTACCCGTTTATTTACAATTTCATGTTAAAGTTTTAAGGTTCTGGGCGCAGCGGAAGGGCGTGGGTGGATGTGCCCACTTGGATTTTTGTCATTAGAAATGATCAATCTGGGATCAATACGATGATAAATGCCATTCTCCATGGATTGAATCACAGAAAAAGACAAAGAAGATGGTTTGTCCCAGAACCACAAACAAGGATCGTTACAGGTTGATTATAGTTAATTTAATTAATTATAAAGAAATACCTTTTGGGTGTTCTTTCTTCGTTGATGTTCTCGATCACATTGTCGATGTGATCCATCGTTGCATCATAGAAGCCAAGTGTAGACTCCCTCTAGAGGTGATCCACACGTGTACCTTGTATCTCTGGACATCACCAAAGGATTCTTCGGGTGCTAGCATGGAGAAGCCTTTTCTTGAATTGTCCGCCTTAGATCGTCTTGATACGATGGAAGAGGATCTCTCTCGGTCTTGAGAGCATTCTTGGAGGAAGAGATTCTTTAGGTCTTGAAAGAATTCTCTAGAGATGTTGTGCACAACGATTCTCTTGTGTAGGAAAAAAGTTGGGGTTGTGAGGATATTTATAATTGAGTTTGAGGTTGTAGAGTTATGACAATAAATAAACACGTTACACATTTCATTTATTTCATTAACTCTTATTGAAAACCCCCATGTCGAATAATTAATTCCTTGACATGCTCTCACGCTGATTATAATAAATATCATTTAATAAAACGATATTATATCCTCAAAATACCGACCGGAAAAACTACACGGCGTGTAATAATAAATACACGGTGTGTACATGTTTTTCATTGAAAACTACACGGCGTGTATATTAAATGTACATGGCGTGTATATCTTGTTTTCATTTATTCATTTCCTTTCCAAAATAAAACTACACGGTGTGTACATTTAATAATACACGACGTGTACTTGTTCCATTTTATTTTTTCTCCATCATTTAAATCAACTTAGGCTTCCTTGAATAATTATTAAACCACGTATGGGAATAATCTTTATTCAACTTGAGATACTTGAATACACTTAGTGTGTGACCCTCTAGGCCTCTTTCTCATTGGAATTAGGCAGGCTTGCCTAAAGTCCAAGATTACTGTCTAGCAACGGGTCAAGGAACCCAAGAGAAAGAAGTTGACGCTGTATTGATGTATCACCTCATATGAACACTTACTATGTAATTTAATCCCTTTGTCTCAATATGTCATCAAGAAGGTTTCATGGAAGCGTCATAAACCTATATGCTTGATCCGTCATTCATTGAATACCTGAAATGAACTCATCGTTTACACCAGGGCCATGGAATTTAATGCGACAGTTCTATTTCAATCAAAGGGCCGAGATATCAACTTCTATAAATGGAAGGGACAAATCCTTCCTCGACTTATCCATTAACAACATGTCACTCGTGATGCACCCAACGTACCCTACTTCCTGCCAACTGTCTGCGTGACGGTTTTCATCAGTAAATCTAAGTGCGCGAGTCATGACATGAGTTAATGATAATCTTCCAGTCTAAGGACCATTACACACGCTCGCAGATAGCAATATCCGATGACACCAAGACATGCAGAATTACTACTGGCGGGTCTGTTATCATAATCTCCCATCTTGGAGATTACCAAGTGCGAACTCCATGAGAGAGAGTCTCGTCTTCTTACGAGTACTCACACATGACGGTATGTATACTATGTGTCCTATCATAGTATGTCATCCAACCACAGAACTTTATTTAAGAATATTGTTATAGAATTTCAAGGTTCTCATCATAGCGGTGATCTGCTATGACCTTATTAATGCAACAAATATTCCAGGACATTATTATATTATAGTCATGCAGAACAATGAACAATATATAATAAGTGAACATTTATGTAATCAAAGTACAAAACAGTTGGTTCTGAGGACACCAACCCTTACAAACTCCCACTTGGACTAGAGCCAAATGCCTAGGACTTTTAGTCCGCTAGACCTCACATGATGATCATGTTTCTACTAAGTCAAGGCTTTAGTCAATGGGTCTGCCATGTTGTCTTCCATGGAAATTCTGCTCACTGCAACTTCACCTCTCTGAGAAAAATCCCTCAAGAGATGATACTTCCGAAGTATGTGCTTTGTCCGCTGATGTGACCTTGTCTCTTTTGCAAGTGCCACCACTGCAGCATTATCACAATAGAGTGTGATAGTATCTTTACTGCTCGGTACAACATCCAGCTCTTGGATGATGCTTCGCATCCATACTGCTTCTTTAGCTGCCTCAGAAGCTGCGATATACTCGGACTCTGCTGTAGAATCTGCCACCACACTTTGTTTTGAGCTCTTCCAGCTCACTGCACCTCCATTCAAACTGAATATGTATCCAGTCTGCGACTTCATGTCATCTTGATCAGTCTGGAAACTAGAATCTACATGTCCTCTGATGACTAGTTCCTCATATCCTCCATAAACCAGAAACATATCCTTAGTACACCTCAAATACTTAAGGATAGCCTTGACTGCCATCCAATGGCGGTCTCCTGGATCAACTTGATATCTGCCTACCGCACTTAATGTGTAAGCAACATCTATCCTCGTACATAGCATAACATACATGACTGACCCAATCACAAATGCGTAAGGGATCCTTGACATCCTCTTTCTTTCCTCATGTGTCTGAGGAAACATTTTCTTGGAAAGATGAATGCCATGTGACACTGGAAACAATCCTCTCTTGGACTGTTCCATACTGAATCTCTTCAGTATCTTGTCAATGTATGTACTTTGACTCAAGCCCAACATTCTCTTGGATCTATCACGATGGATCTTGATCCCAAGAATATATGCCGCCTCGCCCAAGTCTTTCATGGAGAAGCATTTATGCAACCATGCCTTAACTGATTGTAAGACAGGTACTTTATTTCCAATTAGCAATATGTCATCAACATATACTATTAGGAAAATGACTGCACTTCCACTAAACCTTCTGTAGACACAAGTCTCACATTCATTCTTAACAAAGCCAAATTCTATAACAGCTTCATCAAAACAAATGTTCCATGACCTTGATGCTTTCTTTAATCCATAAATGGATTTTTGCAACTTGCATACCTTATTGGCATCCCTTGGAGTCACAAACCCTTCAGGTTGTGTCATGTAGACATCTTCCTGGAGGTTCCCGTTAAGGAAAGCTGTTTTGACATCCATTTGCCAAATTTCATAGTTATGGTAAGTAGCAATGGCCAATAGGATTCTGATGGACTTCAGCATTGCAACCGGTGAAAAGGTTTCATCATAGTCAATTCCTTGACTCTGTCTAAAACCTTTTGCAACCAGTCGTGCCTTGTAGGTGCTGACTTGCCCCTCCATGTCCAGTTTCTTCTTGAATACCCATTTATTACCAATAGGCTTTACATCAACTGGAGGATCTACCAAAATCCAGACTTGGTTTTGGTACATGGAATCCATTTCAGAATTCATGGCTTCTTGACACTTGGCAATGTCTATGCCTTCAACTGCTTCCTTGTAGGTAAGAGGATCATCATTGTCAACCAATAATGAGTCACCATCCTCGGTGACAAGAAAACCATATCGTTCTGGTTCTCTCACCTCTCTCGTGCTCCTACGCAGTTCTTGTGTCTCTGGAATAGATTGTTCTTCCATGAGGCTTTGTGGAATCTGTTCTTGTACCAACTCATGTGTATCTTGAGCCTCGAATTCATCGAAGTCTATCTCTCTCCCACTATCTCTTTTGGAGATGTGCTCCCTCTCAAGGAATATGGCGTGTCTTGCCAATGTAACATTTTTGTCTGAGGGGTTGTATATGTAATATCCCCTTGTTTCCTTGGGATATCCTATAAAGATACACTTTGTGCCTCGGGGTGCAAGTTTGTTACCTGAAGAGGCCTTAAAAAATGCTTCACTACCCTACACATGTAAATTTGATAACATGGCTTTGCGTCCACTCCATAATTCGTATGGAATACCATTTATTGATTTAGGTGGTACTTGGTTTAGTATGTGCGCTTCTGTTTGTAATGCATATCCCCAAAAGGATAATGGAAGACTCGCATGACTCATCATTGATCTCACCATGTCCAACAGGGTGCGGTTACTCCTTTCACTTACACCATTCCATTGTGGTGTGTAAGGAGGAGTGAGTTGAGATAGAATCCCAAACTCCCGTAAAAAATCAATGAAGTCTTGATTAAGATATTCTCCTCCTCTGTCTGAGTGAAGTTTCTTAATCTTCTTTCCAAGCTGGTTCTCAACTTCATTCTTGTATTCTTTGAACCGATCAAAAGAATCTGACTTATACCTCATTAAATAGATATATCCATATCTACTAAAATCATCAGTAAAAGTTATGAAGTATGAGAACCCACCCCTTGCTTCAACTGGAAATGGTCCACACACATCTGTGTGAACTAATTCTAGAAGTTCTTTAGCTCTTTCACCTTTCCCACTAAATGGGGCTTTGGTCATTTTGCCTTGTAGACACGCATGACATACACCAAATGGTTTTAGTTCGAATGAATCTAAATACCCATCTTGATGTAATTTTGTCAAACGTTTCTCATTGACATGACATAGCCATTGATTCCAAAGTTGGGTTTGGTATGAGTCATGTGAATTAACTTTGTTATCGATTTCCATTACTTGGTTTGTGTAGTCTAACACATAAAGGCCGTTATAGAAATGTGCCCTACCAAAACAAATGTTATCTTTATAAAAGTAGCAAAATTCATTTCCAAACTTGAATATGAATCCATCAGTATCTAATATGGATACTGAAATAATGTTTTTAGTAACAGAAGGCACATAATAACAACCTTTCAAAACCAAGACCATCCCGGTAGGCAATGTGAGGTGGTAGTCTCCGATAGCTACAACAGCGAGTCTGGCTCCGTTGGCTGCTCGTAGATCTACCTCCCCTCGATCAATCTTCTTGAATCTACTTGGTTCCTATATTTGGATACAGATGTGAGCACCACAAGAAGTATATAATACCCAATTTGTAGAAATAGATAGATTGCATTCGATTACAAACACACCTAAAGCTTCCCCTTGCTTCCTTGGATGGGTGAAGTTTTTCTTCTAGTGTCCCTTCTTGCCACATGCGAAAGAAACAGAATCCTGTTCCTTTTCCTCCCCTTTGATCTTAATTTTCTTGGAAGGCCTTGAAGAAGCTTTGGGCTTAAATCTCTTCACCTTATCTTTCCTTTTATTCACAATAAGGACAGAAGGATTTTCACGCTTCATGTCATTGTCCACTTGGCGAATAAGGATAAGAAGATTAGATAGAGACTTCTCAATATTGTTCATGTTGAAATTAACAACAAAGTTTGAGAAGATCTGGGGGAGTGATGCGAGAATGATATCGGTACCCAGTTCTTCAGGGAGTTTAAACCCTATAACCTCCAAGCGCTCAATGTAGCCAATGAGCTTGACTACATGAGGCCCAACTGGGGCACCCTCTCCAAGCTTGCTCTGAAACAGAGCCTTGGAGATCTCAAACCTTTCTTATCTTGCTCTCTCCTAGTATAAACCATGGAGGTGCTTGAGCATGCTGTAGGCATCCATGTCTTCATGAGACTTCACGAGATCACTAGACATAGATGACAGCATCAAACATTGAACATCGAGAGCATCGTTCAAATGCTGATCATAGACTAGGAAATCTTCATCACTCGCCCCTGGGGCAGGAGAATTAGGAAGTGAGGACTCCAGCACATAAAACTTCCATTCATGGCCTAGGATAACCCAAAGGCGCCTAAACCATTCCTGAAAGTTACTTCCAGTGAGGATATTGTCTTTATCCAGTATTGATCGTAGAGAAAAAGTGGTTGATGAGTTTGTCATCTTGATTCTACAATTTTAAAAGAGTAGATTTATTAGTACATTCTTGATTACATTTTTATGAGAAATAATAATAAATTAATTAAGTCTCCCACTATTTTATCAAGTGTCAATGGCCCTCACCATTGAACTTGGAATGTCCAGTTGCTTTGACATTCTAGTGGAAAGGATCCATATTTCCCTTCTCATAACCCCAACAAGGGTTGGTCAAGCTATTTGAAGGTATTTAGGTAGGCAGGTCTTTGCCAACTGTGAGCTTACAGTTCCTTGATCTGTTGAGTGGACTCCCCAATCCTAAAATCCTGACTTGGATTTCCTCAACTCTTTCCTCCAATATTACATCAATTCTAGCAAGGGATACTTCTCTTGATGTAATATGGTTAAGTCAACCCGAAACCTTTCATAAGGGCTTCCTTTATAAAAGTAAGTGTCCCAACAAGGGTTGGTCAAACACGTTGTTTTATTGAGTCTTTACCTTAATCAAGTAACGAAAGGCTTGGTCTGACTTAATATGGTATTTGAGGGATTTTATTATTTAGGATTATTTTTGCATTATCACATGCTTGTTAATATTAAGTGATGCTTTCTTAAGTGATTAACCATGTTCCGATAATGTTTACGCATAGTCTGGTTTTTTATTTTATTCCATCTTTGCATGCTTGTTCATTTTATTAATTATGTGATCACGACAACAAATACATAATAAATAAACCATGCAATCAGACAGAAATAAAATAATATGGCATGATCATGAGCTTCTATTGGTTATCTTATCTAGCGGTTTTGATAATCTAACCCTGACCTAGGGAAAACAACTTGAACCTGTTGGTTCGTGTTTTGCAGCTCCCACCTTTCCACCTTTGTATCTTCTTGCGTCGGTTTCGCCTCGGCTTCAGGATTTGAACCGTCTCCTCTATCTTGGGAGATCCTCCATTACATGGGTTTACATTAAAGAAACCATGGGCATGCAGGCCCTACATTTTATTGGAAGAAGGATCGCAGGCCAACAAAATTAAATAAATTTAAATGAAACCATACACATACAAAGGGTCTTTGGTCTAGATCATTATCATCCATAGTATAGAACAACATTTATGCATATTTAGAATTCAAATTCTTCCAATCGTTCTTTTATTTAAGATAAGAGACGCTCGAATTAAATTAATTATGATCTTATAATTAATAAATTCTTTATCTTAAATTCCTTTCTGAATTTCCTTGAGATTATTCTCATCCATATTCCTTGTACGGGTCTTTGTACATTGGAGGAAACCTGGTGAAATTCCATTTTGGAAAGTACACGGCGTGTAGTTTATAATTACACGGCATGCATTTTTATTTTCACCATTTATCCAAAGTACACGCTGGGGCTTTGGTGTGTTTTCTGTACTTTGGAAATTTTAGAGTACACGGCGTATAGATGAATCATACACGGCGTGTACTTCCTTGTTACGCGGTAACCGGCCTGGCGATCCCGTGTACGCGGTACGCGGATTATCTTTTTACAAATTTTCACCTAGGTCGGAACGGACTACACGGCGTGTTGTTCCAACATGCACGTCGTGTATTTCGGTTTCCACGTGCCGTTCTATTCTAGTCAACACGGCATGATTAAAACTTAGGCATAATCAATTCACACGGCGTGGTTTGGCAGACCAGTGCCGGTTCGTTGAACCTAAGTACACGACGTGTAGTTTTAATTACACGCCGTGTAATCCCGTGTTGTACAGACAGAAAGAGTGGCTCCTCCGGATGAGTTACTTGTTTTTATTTTAATCAAAATTAAAATTAAAAGGTTGTTTTTGTGATATGAATCGAGAAACGAAGGAGGAAGAATAGATCTCGTTAATTCAGATTTATAGAACGATTTATTTCGAATTGAATCAAATATGAATGCATAAATCATCAACGAAAATTAAATAACTATAATCAATGTTGTAAACTCCCTCTGATACCATTTGAAGGTTCTGGGCGCAGCGAAAGTGCGTGGGTGGATGTGCCCACTTGGATTTTTGTCATTAGCAATGATCAATCCGGGATCAATACGATGATAAACGCCAGTCTCCACAGATCGAATCACAGAAAAAGACAAAGAAGATGGTTTGTCCCGGAACCACAAACAAGGATCGTTAGAGGTTGATTATAGTTAATTTAATTAATTATAAAGAAATACCTTTTGGGTGTTCTTTCTTCGTTGATGTTCTCGATCACGTTGTCGATGTGATCCGTTGTTTCATCGTAGAAGCCAAGTGTAGACTCCCTCTAGCGGTGATCCACACATGTACCTTGTATCTCTGGACGTCGCCAAAGGATTCTCCGGGTGCTAGTATGGAGAAGCCTTTGCTTGGGTTGTCCGCCTTAGATCGTCTTGATCCGATGGAAGAGGATCTCTTTCGGTCTTGAGAGCGTTCTTGGAGGAATAGGTTCTTTCGGTCTTGAAAGAATTCTCCAGAGATGTTGTGCACAACGATTCTCTTGTGTAGGAAAAGAGTTGGGGTTGTGAGGATATTTATAATTGAGTTTGAGGTTGTAGAGTTATGACAATAAATAAATGCGTTACGCGTTTCATTTATTTCATTAACTCTTATTGAAAACCCCCATGTCGAATAATTAATTCCTTGACATGCTCTCACGCTGATTATAATAAATATCATTTAATAAAACAATATTATATCCTCAAAATACCGACTGGAAAAACTACACGGCGTGTAATAATAAATACACGGCGTGTACATGTTTTTCATTGAAAACTACACGTCGTGTACATTAAATGTACATGACATGTATATCTTGTTTTCATTTATTCATTTCCTTTCCAAAATAAAACTATACGGTGTGTACATTTAATAATACACGGCGTGTACTTGTTTTATTTTATTTTTCCTCCATCATTTAAAAAAACATAGGCTTCGTTGAATAATTATTAAACCACGTACGAGAATAATCTTTATTCAACTTGAGATACTTGGATACACTTAGTTTGTGACCCTCTAGGCCTCTTTCTCATTAGCATTAGGAAGGCTTGCCTAAAGTCCAAGATTACTGTCTAGCAGTGGGTCAAGGCACCCAAGAGAAAGAAGTTGACGCCACATTGACGTATCACCTCATATGAACTCTTACTGTGTAATTTAATCCCTTTGTCTCAATATCTCATCAAGCAGGTTTCATGGAAGCGTCATAAACCTATATGCTTGATCTGTCGTTCTTTGACTACCTGAAATAAACTCGTCGTTTACACCATGGACATGGAATTTAATGCGACAGTTCTATTTCAATCAAAGGGCTGAGATATCAACTTCCAGAAATGGAAGGGACAAATCCTTCCTCGACTTATCCATTAACAACATGTCACCCATGATGCACCCAACATACCCTACTTCCCGCCAACTGTCTGCGTGACGGTTTTCATCAGTAAATCTAAGTGCGTGAGTCATGACATGAGTTAATGATAATCTTCCAGTCTAAGGACCATTACACATGCTCGCAGATAGCAATATCCGATGACACCAAGACATGCGGAATTACTACTGCTGGGTCTGTTCTCATAATCTCCCATCTTGGAGATTACCAAGTGCGAACTCCATGAGAGAGAGTCTCGTCTTCTTACGAGTACTCACACATGACGGTCTGTATACTATGTGTCCATTCATAGTATGTCATCCAACCGCATAACTTTATTTAAGAATATTGTTATAGCATTTCAAGGTTCTCATCATAGTGGGGATCTGCTATGACCTTATTAATGAAAAAAATATTCCAGGACATTATTATATTATAGTCATGCAGAACAATGAACAATATATAATAAGTAAACATTTTTGTAATCAAAGTAAAAAACATTTGGTTCTGAGGACACCAAACCTTTCAAAGTTATGTTTCAGGTAATAACCGCTTTGTTTTTCATACATGTTTTGATTTGTTATATTTTTAGCCCTCTTACTTATATAACGATATCCTGAATGTAAACCATGATATAAATATTATATATATTCAGTATATATGTATTTATAATAATCTATAAGGGATATAAATATGAAATTGAATACATCATTCATGAAGACGATAGGCCGTACGTACACATGAACACTGTTTTCATTTCTTGATTGATGGAATGAGATAAAGGTAAATAATAATTCATATTTTTATGAATTATTATATATATATATATATATTCATTAAACCCATAATAATACCCATCCATAAAACATGGGAATGAAAAATGATTTGTATCGCTATGTGGAGACGGTAAGCCGTATGTACGCACAAGCGATACCTTCACTTCTTGTATGATGGGAAAGAGAGTGTATGATGGTATTTTAATAATCAAAATAAAATTTCATAAAATTTCATATAACTAAGTTATCATTTTATGATAATAATCATATATTTATAGGAGGTAAGTAAGAGTAGAAAAAGAAATTGATCGGTTAGAGCGATTACCTCTTCTTCAAAACGTCTCCTTTAGATCTCCTCTAAAAGGCTCTAGGTTTGCTCTTTAGATAAGACCAGAAACTCTATAATATGTGTAAGAAATTTTATAATATAATTAGGAATATAATTCTCAAGGAAATGAAATAAAGTGAGGGAGGAGGTGCCCTTTTATATTTGAGGTGAGAGCCAATTTTGGAATTTCTCAAAAGATTAATTTATAATAAATTAAATCTCAATCCAAATACCACCAAAAGGACATGAATTAGAATATAAGATAATATAGGGTTTTAATATCATTAATAAATATATTTTATACAATTTTTGATGTTATTTTAAACATTATCATTTTGATTAACCCTCATTTAACCCATTTTAATTTTAATTACGAGAACAATTTTTTAATATTAAAAAATTTAATTTTTACTTATATGGTGTTAATTGTCCATAAATGGTGAATTTATTAAATTTTAGAAGTTATAATAATAATTTTTTTTAATATTATTATGATTTTTAAATAATTTAGTAAAATATTATTTTCATAAAATATCATTAGTGTTAATTTTGACACTATTTGTTACACTGACTTTAAGAAAATTAAAACAACAAGATAACTTCGAACCAAATCATTTAATACAACCCTAATATGTTATATTCACCTATAAAATTTATGGTAAACCTTAATTAATTAAAATAATATTTATTTTAATATTTTTAATATCATTTTATGATTTTTCCATTAGTAAAATAATCACTTCATCATTGTTGTGTAATTATTTAAGGTAATTATTTAAATTAAAAAAATTATAAATAAATTACCATAATTTAGAGAAATACTTTATCTTTATAAATAATATTTATAGTCGAGAATATCTACTTTTTAACCCCATATTACAAATATTATACTTATTAAAAATAAGAGTGCAATATGTTTGACTTTTCATTAAATTAAATACTATAAAGGTCATAATCATATTCAAGTGGCTCTAAATGGTGATTAATTATAACATTGAATGATTATGACCGATATATAATCAACCAATAATATTTATTTATTTTTTTTATTTTAATGGTTATTATCATTTTAATTATAATCATTTTATTGATTTTTCATCTGTCTGTACAAGCACTGCATCGGTGTTGCATAAGCATTAAAGGTAATTATTTCACATATAAAAATTAAAAATAAATTAATAACATAAATAAATAATTTTTTATCAATATAAACCTTTATATTTGTTCATAATCTATTTTTTCCTTATGTGTACACATAAGAGATATTTAAGACAACGAAAGTGACATTTTGTGACTTTATTTCATTTAAATATTATATAAGTCAATTTCATGGAGAAGTGTACATTAAATAATTCAATTTCTAACCTTAAAGGTTAAGTTTATAATTAAACTCACCCAATAACATATTACCAAGTGTTATATTAATTTATAACATTTATAATATTATTTTTACCCTTACTTACCCAATTTTCCCTTAACTATGGTAACAAAAATTTACAAAAGTTACTATTCATATTGTACAAAAATAAAATGAACCTATTTAATAAATTTTTAAATTTTGAATCAAAATATGGAATCCGTTTTTTAAAATTCATAACATAAAATATGTAGAATTTAATTTAAAATAAAACTGAAAAAACACAATGAAAACATTTTCTGGAAAAATGCTATTTTTAAATTTAAAATGTTTTTATACTAAATTCAAGTATAAAAGACACTTTAAAAGCCATAATTGGATTATTTTAAATAAAATATAAATAATTAAATTTTAAAACTAATAAAAAACATAATTTTACTTTTAAATACTTTAAATAAAATACATTTTTTAGTTAAAATCAGTATTTTTTACTATTCATTGAAAAATCAAACTATTCAAAAAAGTATCAAAATTTCACTATAGGAAAATTTTAATATTATAATTTAAAAAATGAAGTTAATTTTATCAAATAAGTTTTATAAATATTCCAGAAATTAATTATATTATTTGTACATAAAAATCAATAAATGTTGTTTTTTGAAGAAAATATGTTTTTGATGAATAAAATAAATTTACTAAAAATATAGTAATTACTTAAAAAAAATTAATATATTATCAATGAGTATTACCATTATAAATATTTAATCATATTATTCATTCCCACCTATTTAAATACTAGGTTATAATGGTTACATTTAAATAATAATATTTAGTTACTTGTTTATGTTCTGTGTTGCATATCTTTACACCGTCAAACATAGTATATACTTTTAAAATATAATGATATTACATTATACCACTTTAATAAATTTTGAACTATCAATTTGATCTTTCTCTTGATAACCCAATATTTTACTTCTCAAAATACCTTTTTTGAAATCCCACATTGAAAAAAAGGGTCAATAAAACTTATATTTGAAAAGAGAGAAAGGAAAGTACGAAGGTCACCTGAGAAAAAAATAATAGGATTACATATAGGAAAAAATGGATGTGGAATATAAAACTAACTATCAAGTTATGATGGAGAGTAATAGACAACACGTTCATTATAAATTTATCCATCAAAAAACCATAAATCTGTGATGGGTTAAATGGCTATTGATTTATTAGTAAGAAAAGTAAAAATATAAGGAAACATACTTACTTGTGAAGTAGAGTTTCATCCTTTAATCAATTTCCACTATAAACTCATATTTTTCCCCAAACGATGAGTATTAAAGATATGTTTTTCACGCCTAAAGAACTAGAATTATCTTCTAATGAATCACATAATTAACAAAATATTAACTATATATTTCTCCTATATTGAAGCATTAAAAAAAATTGTTAGTGAAATATAAGATAACTCTCCAAAAATAATAAAACTTTAAATGAAGAAAAACTATTTTAATTTCCAAAATTCTACAGTAATACCCAAATATCAACTTATACCATTCAACAAATAAATAACCTTAAAATTTAAAAAAAATATTATAAACTAATATTTAAACCCAAAAATCAGAAGGATTTGATCACATAGTCTTCCAAAATATATTTATCTCTAAATAACATCAGTTTCTCTTAATGTCTCATACCAAAAATCAATTTCACTAACAATCCTCAAGATACACTAAATATTTTCATAAATAAATTCAATTACCCGAAGTCCAAAAAAAAATCATATATACTTCTAAAATATAATTCATCCTTTATTCCTCAAATAAAATACCATAGTGTTTTATTTACCTTGACCAGATAGGGTTCAAAAAATAGTGAATATCTTTTAAAATAACATTAATCACCTAATACCAAATCAATTTCTAATTCCCATGGTTATCTATATGATAAACAATATATTTTGAAAATGAACATAAAATTTATCTATAAAATAGTTTGACTAAAATGAAAATGAAATACTAACTAGTACTTTATATAGGACAGTGGTGGGCAATGCAATCTTGTCAACCTTCAGTTGTGGGTTCAATCCCCACATACTTTCCAGACATAATAGGTTGTCACCAATCCCATGGGGCATCTTTTTTATAAAACTATATTAATATAATCCTTATAAAAATAAAAAAATGTGATAAACATCCTAAAAAATAAACTTAACATATACAACATTAAAGAAATTTTTAACCTTAAAGGTTATCTCATATCTTCCATTTTTCATCCCAAAATACAGTAACTCTTAATTATCTAAAAAATATAAATGTCTCCAAGAACATCATTAGCCACCTTAAAATTTCAAATCTTAAAACCTCAAAATGGGTTTTTAAGACTAAAAACTTATGGTCTTATGTACCCATGATAGTGTCTATAACTCTTAAGATAAATTCTCTTCAAAACATCATAATATCCAAAGTAATCTAAAACTTACTCTAATACCAAATGTAATAGCCTATAATCTTCACTTCTATATTCGATGAAAAAGACATAAAATTTACAATTGCAACCTATTTTTTTCATCAAAACATATAATATCGAAAGGAAATAATAGATCACTTACATACCCAATGACCTTTTAGGTTTGGATTTTTAAATAATTAGGAAAAACTTTTACATATCTTAGAAAAATAAATAACTTCCCCATAAAAATATATATTATCTCGCAAAATTTATTCACTTCTAGAACCCTTATTATATATATACTAATTAAAAACTTTCTTAATAACCCAGGGAAAGGAAACATAAGAAATTGTAAGATCAGATGCTCAGTAAGGAAAAAAAGGTAGATATGTAAGAATAATCATCGACATAAGGTTATAAGAACATGAGGATAACATTAGAAGATCATATTATGCATATCACATATCATATACATGATTCATGGAATAAATATTCATAGTTCATAAGAAATGAATCATTAGGGAATCAAGAGCATAATCCATGCAAACATAACATAGGAATAAGACCTGGAATCCACAACAGTCACATAAACATGTAATATCATTCTTTATATGTCAAGTTTCATTGACAAAACTTAATAGGGAACTTAATGGGGGGGGGGGGGGTTTAACCTACTAGGAAATACACATCACCACCCCCACTCATAGTCCTTTTCTTATAGTGGATCGAATTCCCCTTATTCCCATAGTGGATCAATCCCATTGACTTGTTTCCCATCATTATATCATGAGATATAAATCTTTTACCAATGCATTTTAAGGAGATATAGGTCTCAAAAATATCATAAAGAAATCATACATACATGTTCCACAATATCATAAACAATCATATCATAACCCATGAAATGAAATTTATGTCATAAAAATTTCATCATATCATAACCTTTGGAAAAGGTATAGGTTTCATAATAATTTTATCAAAGAATAACCCATCAATGAGAAACAGATTTTATAAACATATAACCCATTAAAGAGAAACAAATTTCATAAACATCAGGATATAAAAATATAAACCATTCAGAGAAAGAATATTAATTTAACCCTTGGATTTTTTCCCTATAAAGGAATGAGTAACACCAATGGATTTCATCTTATATGGAACATAATTTTGATAAATCTTTTAAAAACATTTCTTTAGGAAAATATTATTTCTACTTTGAAAAAAACTCTGTAAAACAAAATACTTTTTTTAAAACGTTTTTCTTTGAAAATAGTCTTGAAATATTATAAAGAAATATTTTATACCATTTTAAGCATATTTTAAATCCTTTTCCTTGAAAATTCATAATAGATCATTAAAACACTTTTAAAACATTTTAGGAAAACATTATTTTGCAGGAACAAAAAATTCCGATCAAAAAGGGATTAAAACTACATGAAACTTATAATATCATGAAAAGAAATATATTCATGACAAAAAATTTCAGAGGGAAGTATATACACCTCATAAACTAATATAGGTGCATAACATAACATGTCTCTCAATGAAGGAAAATTGAGACAAAATCCCCTTACCGATTTGGTAACTTTTGAACTATAAACCCAATGAAAGATAGATCATAAAATGGATATAAAAATACCCATAAATTTAAGTATAATTATGATATATTACATTCATGTTCAGTATATACACCACAAAAAAGAAACATGTTGTGAATATGACATAATTCACGCAGAAATAAAAGTGAGACTGTAAATCCCTTTAACATTAAAATAACTTTTGAATCGCGAGCCACATAAAAGCGTAACAATAATTGAAACTTTTAATATCATGAAATTAATTAAATTCATGATATAAAATTTCATAATTAAGTATATACACCACACAACAATAATAAGTGGTGAATATAACATATATCTCACATAAATAAAAGTGAGATAAGAAAACTCTTACCTTAAATCTTGACTTTATTAGTATACATTCAAACCTACTATATAATAAGTATATGTTTATTAAAAATATACCATAGAACCATATTATTTTATATAAAATGATATATTATTTTATTATTACTATATATTACCCGTTTGTTAACAATTTCATTTTAAAGATACATTTCGGGTAATAACCGCTTTATTTTTTGTATATATTTGGATTTGTTATATTTTTGGTCCTCTTATTTATATCATGATCTCAAGAATATAAAACATTAAATATATATTGTATATATTTACTATATATATATTTATATTAATCTATAACATATATAAATATGAAATGAAATACACTGTTCATGGAGACGGTAGGCCGTACGTACGCATGGATGTTTTCATTTCTCGATTGATGGAATGAGAGAAAGGTAAATAATAATTCATATTTTCCCGAATAATTATTAATATATATATATATATATATATTCATTAAACCCATAATAATACCCATCAATAAAAGAAGGTGATGAAAAATGAATTGTATCGCTACATGGTGACAATAAATCGTACGTACTCACAAGCGATACTTTCACTTATTGTTTGATGGGAAAGAGCATGTATGATGGTGCTTTCATAATCATAATAAAATTTAAGAATATTTAAGATTATTAATTTATTATTTTATGATAATCATCAAATATTTAGAGGAGGTAAGGAAGAATATAAAAATAAAGTGACCAGTTAGAGCGATTACCTCTTCTTTAAAATGTCTCCTTTGGATCTCTTCTAAAGAGATATAAGTTTGATATTTTGAGAGTAAAAGAACTTATAGAATGTGGATATGGAAGTGGATAACATAACTTGGTGTAGTATGGTCGAGATAGAGGGCTCAAGGAGATGAAATTAAGTGAGGGAGGAGGTGCCCTTTTATAATGAAGTGAGGGTCACTTTTGAAATTTTTCAAAAGATTAATTTATAATAAATTAAATATCCAACCAAATACCTTATAAATGGAATTAATTAGAATATATTATAATATAGGGTTGTAATATAATCAACCAATATATTTTAAGAATTTTTTTATATTATTTTAAGCCTTATCAGTTTGATTAACCCTTAATTAACCCATTTTAATTTTAACTACAATAACAAAAAAATTTAATACTAAAACAATATAATTTTTAATTATATGGTGTTAATTTTCCATAAATATTAAATTTATGACATTTTAGAACTTATAATAATAACTTTTCAATTTTAAAATATTATTATATTTTTTAAATAATTTAGTAAAATATTATTTTCATAAAATATCATTAGTGTCAATTTTGAAACTATTTATAAAATTGACTTTTAAAAAATCAAAAAAGAAATAAAACATTAAACAAAATCATTTAATACAATCCTAATATGTTATATTAACCTAGAAACTTCATGGGGAACCTTAATTAATTCAAAATTTTAATATTTTTAATGTCATTTATTATATTTTTTTAATAGTTGTATAATTATTGTATCATCGTAGTGTAGTTATTTAAGGTAATTATTTGAATTATAAATTTTTTAAATAAATTAACATGTTGTTGATAAATATTTTTTATTTCTAAATAATATTTATAGTTAAGAATATCTACTGTTTATCCCCATATTACAAATATTATACTTATTAAAAATAAGAGTATGACATGTTTGACTTTTCCTTAAATTAAATACTTTAATGGTCAAAATCATATTCAAGTGGCTCCAAATGATCATTAATTAGAACCTTGGATGATAATGGTAAATGTATACTAAAAAATAAGATTTATTTAAGTTTTTTGTCTTTTAATGGTTCTTATAATTTTAATTAAAATCATTTTATTGATTTTCATCTGCTTGCACAAGCACTGCATCAGTGTCGCATATGAATCAAAGGTAGATATTTCACAGATATTTTTTTAAATAAATTAATATCATAAAATTAAATAAATAAATCTCAATATAATCCTTTATATTCATTAATAACCTAATTTTTTCCCTATGTGGACACATAAGAGAAATTTAAGACAAAGTAACATTTTGTGACATTCTTTGATTTAAATATTATATAAGTAATTTTATTGTAAAGGTATCCATTAAATTATTAAATTTAGAACCTTATGGGTTAATATTATAATTAAATTAATACAATAACATTTTCACAATGTTAGGGTAATATTATAGTATTTATAATACTTTTTTACCCTGAATTACCCAATTTACCCTTAACCATGATAACAAAAATTTACCAAGGTTCATATTGTCTAAAAATAAAAGGGAAATATTTTGGACCTTAAGAATCCAAATGTGGAATGAATTTTTCAAAATTCAAAACATAGAAGTTACAGAATTTAATTTATAATAAAACTGGCAAAATGCAACGAAAGACAATTTTTTTTGAAAAATGCTATTTTTAAATTTAGAATGTTTTTATACGAAATTAAAGTATAAAATATATTTTTGAAACCATAACTGTATTATTTTAAATAAAATATAAAAAATTAAATTTTAAAAATAATAAAAAAATAATTTTACTTTTATATACTTTAAATAAAATATAGTTTTCAATAAAAATCTGTATTTTTTACTATTCGTTGAAAGATCATACTCTTCAGAAAATTATCAAAATTTCAATATAAGAAAATTTTGATATGATGATTTCAAAAATGAATTTAATTTTATCAAATAAACTCTATAAAATTTCCATAAATTATTTATATTATTTTTACATAAAAAGTAATAAAAATAATTTTTTTTGAAGAAAATATGTTTTTGACGAATAAAATGAATTTACTAAAAATATAGTAATTATTTACAAAGAATTAATATATTAGAAATGAGTATGAAAATTATATATATTTCATAATACTATTTATTACCACCTATCTAACTGCTAGGTTATAATGACCACATTTAAATAATAATATTTAGTTATTTGTTAAAGCTCACTATTGCATATCTTTACATTGTCAAACACAATCTTTCATTTTAAAATATCAGGATATTAAAACATTAATCATGGGAGGTGAAATTGAATAAACCTGACCTAAGTGGAGTTGAGTAGGCTATGACATTTAGCTTGTGATGATTTTTTCATAGAAGTTAAGCATAATACATCTAGGTTTTTAGCTATACCCAGACCAAGGGATAGTTGCAACATAGGTAGGTACAATTGGTTTAAAAAAACAATTGATGATTCTTGCACCAGTTTATATCCCAATCCATAGGACTATTCCAAGATATATCTTGGATTATCTTTTTCCAGAATCCCTAAAATTGACACAAATACCTTCATAGTTATATGAATTAAATCCAAACTACATAGTTTTAGAAAAACGAAATATTGAAGAGTGAATGTGAGGAATCCTTTCATTTGTTTGAATAGTTTCTTTATTGTCAGTGATCCTTGTGGGTTTTACCCCACACTATCTCTTTACTATTCCCTAGTAATACGTGTAGTTTGGGACTATGAATTTCTAATATGATCAACGCCTACATGAATTCAACAGTGTGTGATGACACTTGACATTTTGGAACCATTTTCTGGGATTACTCTTTTCTAGTTATAATATACTTTATATAGAACCTTATATTACCTCACCCCTCCCCCTTAATTCTATTTTCCTTCCCCTTTTATCTTTTTACCATTTTTTATTATGGACTAGAACCTACATCCAGCTCTTTTTGGCTAGTGCATACGCCATGACCCCCTAACTTGCTCTAGGATCATGTATGCATAAGAACCACTTATTTTAGATCTTGATATAGATAGATCAATTGATACATGTTGATGTTTCCCAATTTACGCGTGTAATGATCTTACACTACTACACCTATAGAACCCCCAATATAGGCCACCTGACAATCTAGTTGAGCGACCAGCGCTGTTGGAGTGCACCATTATGGATTATGACTTACCATTTATAAGCTGTGCTACTGCCAGCATTATGTGACCACTAATTTAGGTGCATTATTTCAAAATAATCCTTGATTCATTCACATGATCTAGAACATGAGAAAATTTAGTGGGATTCAAATCAAAGACCACCATGACACATTTTAAATTTCTTAGAGGTTTGTGATACCTTTCGCAACCAGGTCATGTCATCTGATGTAATTGAACTTAATTTCTTCCCGCTCTATTTGTGTTATCAAGACAAGGAATGGATTAAAATTCCTAAGTCCATCATTACTTAGGATGATCTTTCCAAGAAATTTCTTGACAAATATTTACCACCCATCTGAACCTAGAAAATGATAAATGAAATTTATAATTTCAATCAGAAGTATAGAGAATCAGCATGGGAAGCATGGGATAGATTCAAGGATATAACCCAAAACTTCCCACATCATGGACTTGATGTGTGGATTCAATTGAAAATTCTACCAGGGACTCCAGTCTAATGACCGTACTTTTGTTGATGCCACTGTTGAAGCCAGGCTTATTCTAAGATACTTGAAGTCGATAGAGCCATTATGGATGAAGTTTTACACAATTAAATCTTTTGGTGGGGTGATAGAGGACCTCCATGGTATGGAATACATAATGTGGTGGAGTCTACCCTCATGATATCCCAAGTTGAGGCCTTAACCGAGAAGCTGAAATCTTTCAAACTGCCTATATCACCCCTTGCTCCTGTGACGAAGTTCCATTCCTACGAGATGTGCAGAGGCCCACACCTGTACCAAGAATACATGGTCGACATAGAGGATCCCCAATTCCAAAACTGTAATTACATCAATCACAATCATCAAAAACAGTATTACCAACACCCCCAATAATATCAACAATAAAACTATTAGTAGATACCAACTTAGTAATCACAAAAACAAAAGAAAGGTTATTTTTAATATAGGAGTGGAAAAATGCCACCAAATAATCAAGGGCCACTTAGGTACCCACCACAAGGTCTAGACCCTCGACCAAAAAAACATTTTCAAAAAACATTTCATATATCTCCACAGTTTCCACAAGCTTAGTAGTAGTAAAATCAACAAGCTCCTTTAAGACAACCACAACATACCCAACCTCTCCGATCCAATCTTGAAAACCTAATAATGGCCTTCATGAAGAAAGTAGAATAAATTATGAAAACCTATGAGAAAAAACTTCAAAACCACAAGGATTCAATATACAACCTTGAGAATCAAATAGGTTAGATCTATAAGACTTTATCTTATCAAATATCAGTCACTTTTCTAGGTAATAAAATATCTCATTTAAGGGAGGTGGATAAAGATATAATTGTTAGAAGTGTAAAGATGATTTAATTTCTATATACATATAGGGATGATAAAAATAAATTATAAGAGTATGATAAAGAAAACCAGGGGAGAAATCAGGAGATAAAACCAATGAAAAATCTCCCTTACAAGGCATTCATAAAAAGGACATTGTTTATGTGGGACTGCCACCAATAAGCCCCTCCCCCTTTCCAGAAAGGATTATACAAACCCAGAAGGAAAGACAATCTAAAAAATTCCTTGATATTTTTAAACAACTTCACATCAACATTCTATTTTCATAGGAAATTTCCCAAATAACTTCTTATTTAAGGTTATTTAAATATTTGATCTCAAGTAAAAGGAAGATGGCTGACTTAGAAATCATCTTCATAAATTAATAGTACTCCATAGTTGTCAAGTAGAAGTTTCCTTAAAAAATGTGAGACCCCAAAAGTTTCTCAATTCCTTGCACTATAGGGAGATATAATTTTGAGAGATCATTTTGTGATCTAGGTGAAAGTATAAATCATAGTCCTATGAGTTTATTTAAGAATATGAGACTCAATGAACTAAAAACCACAAGGTTGGCACTCTAACTTGCTAACCAATTAGTTAAGCAGCCTAAAGGATTTCTCTAGGACATTTTAGTAAAAGTTGGAAAATTCATTTTCCTTGATAATTTCTTCATCATGGGAATGGAAGAGGAAGGATATATTCCCATTATTTTAGGAAGACCATTTATCACCACTCAGAAGGCTCTAATTGATGTTTAAAAAGATATATTGATATTTATATTTAGTGAAGAACATGTTGTGTTCGATTTAGTAAAGACTACTAATAAAAGTGATGAGTTGTTGAATCATCAAGAAACTCCTCTTAGTAATAATAAATATGATCCTATAACTAGTAAGAAAGAAAATAATTAACTACCTTATATTGAAAATGGATACCATTCTCACAAGAACAAAAATTTCACTACACCTATGATGAGAAAGTCTATCCCACCTTTCAGCACCTATATTTTCAAGAATCACTCTATAAAGGAAGTATCCTCATAGGTGGAGTTTTCTGTATTGAAACATGTATTTCTCTAGAAAATTAATAAATAATATAATGGGAGGAAACCCATGGTAGGTTCGATAGTATAGAGTTGTTTATTTTAGTCTTTAGGATGTTTTTAGAATAGGTGGAGGATTCTTAAAAGGACATGGCCTAAAAAGGGGTAACAAATTCCTAATACACACCATATACCCTTTACATGATGTGTAAATTTCACACACCAAAAAAAAACTTGAGCATTATACATCGTGTAATAAATACATGATGTGTAATTGTTAGGGTGACATTAAAATACCATAAACCCTAGGACCACGGATGACCCCCCTATCATTCTCCTCCACAAGTGTGACCCCACTCTCTAGCTAACCCTATACTCCCTTTTCACTGGCCCTTGATCCCTTCCCCACCCTCTTCCTCTCAGTCTAGCATCGCCTACTCCTTCTCTTTCTCATCCAGACCGCCATTCCAAGATGGTCCACACCAAAACCCTTTGCAACTCTCCCACGAAACACGTGCTTGAGTGTGATGAGATTCCTTGACCACCCATGTAGTGGATGACTCCTCATACACTATCCACAGATCCTTCTACCTCTTCATTTGCCTCTTCCACTACCTCCATTTCACCTCTAAATATTCAAATTCAACAACCGGCAGGTCACAAGGTGTTTTGCACCCAAAAAATACATCCTTTTATCCACCTCTCTTCACCAGAGAACAAGGTTATGCTGATCCACCTCTAGGAAAAGTGTATGAGGACCAACAAGAAATTGTACCTCACCATGCTTGAGAGGATACCTATCCACTAGGAGGTCCTTGAACTAATCGACCAACTACACCTCTTACCCATAACCCATGTGCGTGAGAAGACATTTAGGGAACTCTTCCTTGAGTTCTTGGCTACCTTTGAGCTAGCCAATGACTATGTCTGATTCATACATAAAGGTAGAACTTAGGAGCTCATCCTCCTTGATTTTACTGTCATCCTCGACATCTACTCCACCAAATTCATCACCTTCCTAGTATTCCAAACATTATATATTGATCCTAACAAGTTCAATACTATATTAATTTGGGAGAGGATAACCAGAGATCCACAGATCCCCTATGATCCTTTCTTAAAAAAGCATACCCAGCTCTACGACACTGCCCTACATATTCTCCACTGGGAATTGACTCATGTTTGGTAAGACAGAGGGGATGATCACAGGAGAATAATCTAGATTGAGGTACTCATACTCACTTTATCCATGGGTGGAACAACAATCAACATGTCTTATAAGTTCATTGAGTTTTACCAAAACCAAGTAATGAGGACTCAAGGTACTTTGATGGGGGGATCCTTTATTACCCATCTACCCTGGCATCTCGGTGCCTTCAATTACACCAAACCTCTCACTTACCTAAACCCAATAGTGAGTGTCAACCTCCTTTTAGTACATAATATTGGGATAATGATGAAGAGAGGAAGTATCTACCAATGGGTGACAGATTCTTTTGAGGATGCTAATGAGGCACCGACTCAGTCTGCAGCCGACTTGACCACACCAACCCATGTCCCTGGACCCCCTGCTTCCACCACCTCCACCACAGCCTCTTCCCCTATTACCACTACCATTCCACCCATCACCATTCTCCCTTCCCCTAATTTTACCACCTCCATTACTCCTCCTATTGCATATTCACCCCATCCATCCATTCCCACATACCTATTCCCATTTCTCTAGGCTATCCTGGGGAACCAGCAATAGCTCTGTCGTCATTTTCAAGTTCTATACACCAACCCAACTCACTTAAACACCTTCCCCCTCCACCACCCCTACCTCATATTCCCACCCACATCGACCTACTACTCCATCATTTTCATCCATTCCCATACCAAATCCCACCCCGACTACCCTACCTCCTAAGATTAGATACCCTTCCACATGGTAGGAGTACCTATCGGAGTAGACCAGATGGGGAAAGGTCCCCACCATTTCATATCTATCTGAGGTTCCCTTTATCAATCCATCTACAAAAAACGTGGCCTTTGTATGGATCATCACCATACCCTATCCATCCTCAATCGATTCAGCTACCAGAACCATAAAACCTACATCAACGGTTGATCCCCTAGCCCATTTCCACCATCGATGACATCGATAGAGAGGGATAGTTGTTGGTACCCACTATTTGGGAGGGGACGTCTGATGCGGATCTTAGTGACATTGATTTTACTATTTAGTCATGTTTCGATCCCCTCCCCATTTTTTACTCAGTTTGGGTGTCCATGTTTTGTACTACTTGTATTCCATTTTATATATTGTAGCATTTCTTATATATATATAGATGGGATACAATTTTCGGTTTCACTACTTAATAGATTATTTTAATTTCAATGCTGCATTATTTTATCCACGTCTAGCTCTTTTTCCTTCTCTATAGTTATTGATACACATATCCTGCCACTATGTACCCTCCTACATCGGATGTCTCAGCATATGTCTAACATCAAGTGCTAGCTTGAGGAGCTCTCACTTGAGATACATTATCAGTAGGGGTCCCCTATATGATGTTCTTGGATGATATTATTAACACACAAGATTAATTCTTGATACACTCCTGTGGTGGTTAATCCCACCAAGCATCCCCATAAGGTCAATGATACTGCCACTAGTTCCGGTAAGAGGCAACAAACTTCTAAGCTGTTGGAGGAAATTGACTGATTCCCTTGTCTGTCCATCTGGATGATGAAAACATTGTTAGTTCTTTATGGGAGGCAACCCATATTTTTTATTTCATTTCAATCATATGCATAGTTTTTTTCCTTGGATATCATTTTTGTTCATAGGTCATTTCCAGTTAAACTGTACTCACATTATTTCATTTATCTAAGTAGATATTTCCTTACTGTCAATTGTGTGCACCAACTATTTTTCTACTTAAATATTGTTTTAACCATGTGTACTAATGTTTTATATAGTGAAGGAATTTTCTTTCTCAAAATTAATGCAGTTATCCAAAATTCAATTCAACATCCCACATGTTTTCCCAGGGCATGACATTCATTATAGGGATCTCTCGATTCCATAATTTAAATTACAAATTTCAGTTTCGTTCTTTCCAATGCTTCTATTGATATATCCCCATGATGATTTCAATAATAGTACAAATATTGTATCATTTTAATTGTGGGGGAGTATTTCTTGAATTTTATTGTCGATACACTTGTATTATTTCCTATTTTCACTTATCTAGGTGACATTTTTCAGTGAAAGAATGATTTAAACTTGAAATATCATTACAACCATTCAAATAAAAGACAAAGTTAGGTTGGAGATTATTGAAACCCATTTTTTACTCATGTTTACTTTTTTTGGAATGAAAACCGAGTTTAGTAATTTAATTCTATTTATAGATTCATTCAATTGCTTTTTATTTACTTATTACTGGATAATATGCATTTAGTGATTTATAGTTATTTTATACTCTCATTACCAAGAGGATTCTAGAATTACACTATCGTATTCTTTTCTGAGCATATTTCTTAATAGATACATAGGACATGTAAACCTGTCAAAATTTTCATAGATATCTTATTGAGTTTATGATTGAAAAAAAATATATTTTTAAAATGATTGAGGCCATCTTTGTGAGCCAATTTTTCATGATACTCAACTATAAATATTTCCTTATTTAGCTCATAGTATCCATGAAAAACCTTATTAGGATGGATCCATTTCAATCCTATTATCCATTCCTATCCTACTCTTGGTATGAATTATCCTTTGAACAAGTGTGGGGGAATTTTAACTACCGATGGATATGAGATGTTAGCATTAAGGTGTTATACGATGGCACTTTATGTAGATTGATATGATGTGTTCCATGATTGATTTTGAAATTTTCTTCACTTACCCTATTCCTTTGAAAAAAATATAGAAAGAAAAAGAAAAATATAATGGGTTGTGTTTTAGGAAGGTCAAAAATCCCCATTACTAGACTGATGAATCCTATGACGGGTTATATGTGGTTAAGAGATATATGCGAGACACTTCCTAGACATTATTTTCAAAAAACAAAAAAAAAACAAAAAATAAAGGAGAAAGGATATATTCTTGTTACTTACCTAATATACTCATGGACCCACTTGAGCTATAAATCATAGAAATAATTTTTCTAGGAGGAGTTACTTCATTATACCATTCAGAATTTTCTTGAATTATACTTTATATTTTCTCCACCTTTTGAGCTTGATTTTTATTTTATACCCACTCACCCTAAGATTCAGAGTCATTTAAAAATTATTGCTAAATCCCTCATGATTAATTTTCTATTTGTATTTATGAAGTGAAGATGTTAGAACCAATTCAAGACCATGTCTTGGAATATGTATTCAGAGTATGAGCATAACTCTAGTTACATTTTACCTTTAGTGACGAGATAATATTTATTTTTAGGTAAATTGAAAAATGGGTATAGTATTTAAGGAAAATTTATGAAATTGTAATTAAAGGAATAAAGAATCTGGATAAATAACTAAATGATGTGGCATGATTGATTTTATTTTCATTATTAATTATAGAGGGATGAATTTTTCTAATAACACTTAGTTTCATTTTCCTGGTTGTAATTCATGATTATTATTTTAAAAATTATTTCTTTAGGAATTCTTCTAGAGATGTTTTTTTATTGAGGACAATAATTTATTCAAGTGTGGGGTAATTTGATTATATAATTTTATATTTACATATTGGATAAATTTTTATAAGGTTTATTAATGATTTATTTGATACTACATTGGGTTTTGTTTTGTTTTTTCATAAATAAAGAATTTTGGACCCAAAGGAAGAAATGTTGAAAAGTTGAAAAAATAGGCTTTACACGCTGTGTATAACATACATGACATGTAGAATTAATTCACAGCATGCCTACATGGACATAGAAAAACCCATGAAGACTTTACATGACGTGAAGCTCATACACAACATGTATATAAAATAAACTTTGTGAAGATTTCAAAATCCGATTCCCATTTAAAGTGAATTAAATACAAGGAATGCAAAGTTTACACAATGTAAAATGTTTGAGAGCCAACCCAATCAAAGATATGGTTTGTTTTTATAGAAGAGATTATGGATCTAAAATACATGACATGATAACTAATTACATGACTTGTATATTTTGATATAATTCTACTTAAATCCAGTACATGAGATGAAGGATTTACATTCCATGTACTTTTCGAGCCTATTTATTTTCCAGTGCCACTGCCGTGATCAAATGTTTGAAACCTACATTTTTATCTCATTTTTTTCCCTTTTTTTCATTTTTTTCTTGTCCAAACATAGTTTTAATTCATTCCTTTCATTTTTTATCAAATAATATTTATTCTTTTTAACTATTCTACATTCCTTATTTATCCGTTTTTATTTTATTTTTTTTCATCACTCATTCTTGGAACCATTCATCATTCTTGATCAATGCTTATCTTTACTTCATTGTTTTTTCATTCTGAGTGAGTGTTTTATTGGATTTAATTTCTTTTGATTTTTAATTCTTGATTATTTATTATTTTAATTAAGGATTTTCTATTTATGAATCATTTTATGGTAATTCTTATAATGTCTTATATTTATTTGATTTTGATCAATTCCTTTAGGTGTGGATAATCCACTTAAGGTTAGAGGTTGAGAATTGGGATGTTTCAAAACCTAAAAAATCCATGAATTGAACCATGGTAATGTTACGACTAATAATTAGGTTAAAAAACCATTAATCTTATTTACTTTCAAATACTTTACCATGGGAGGTGAAATTGAAAAAACCAGACCTAATTGGAGTTGAGAAGACTATGAACATTAAGCTATAATGTTTTCTGCATAAAATATAAGCATAATTAATCTAGGTTGTTAGATATACCCAGAATAAGGAATAGTTTCAACATAGGTAGATCCAATTAGTTTGACCAAAACCATTTGGTGAATCTTACACTACTTCAAAACCTAAGCTGTATGACTATTACAAGATAGATTTACGATTATATTTTTCCTAAATTCATGAAAATGAACCTGATCCCTTCTTATTTATCTGAATTAAATCCAAAACTACTTAGTTTATAAAAACCCAATCTTGAAGAGTGAACATGAGGAATCATTTCAAAGTGTTTTTTTCGGATGAATTCTTTCTTACTAGAGATCCTTATGGGTTTGACCCCACACTATTGATTTACTATTCACTTGTAGTAATTATAGTTTGAGACTATAAATTTCTAATCTGATCAATTTCCATGTGAATTCAATTATGCATGCAGGTGCAACACTAATTAATAGACAAAGTGTATAAAACTCATCTTATTAATGGGAAATGAAAATACCAAATGTGAATGAGTGAAGGGTTAAGCACCAATGAATGGTGGGGGAATTTTTTTCTGACTAAACCTAGTTTATGGATTCTGGGCATCACTATGTTTCTTGAGTTATCAGGAATCAAGCCACAAATAATATTGATAAAATGGCCCCTAAAAATATATACCTCATATGCAGGGAGAATGAATTTTCTTATTTTGATACATTGATAAGGCTTTTTGTTTCCATTTTGGATTTTAGCATTGAGATGCAACTGGAATTTGTGGATGGGGCTGGCATAAGTAGTCCATATGTCACTATGTATCTTGTGAAAGAAAGAATCATTCCATATGTAGTTCTTGAAAAATTATGTAAAATATGATCACCCTCTCTTATTGTAAGGTAAGGAGTGGGAAACCATCATGGATATGATGGAGGGTCTATAAAAAATACAAAGTTGGGGGCATACTTGGGATCGTGCTTATGGATGGGTTTAGTTATTAAAATAGCGCTATGTATCCTATAACAAAAAAATAAATCCACGTGTAGTTCTTATAAAATGGTCTTTATATTAATTAGATTATTATATAGGGATAAGGGTATTTAATTTTCTATATAGATATGGATCATGTGTAGTAAATTTCTAATGAAATGGGTGGGTGTCCTAGATTGAGAAGGAAGGGAAATCGATGTGAATGAGGACTCAATGTCAAGATGGGGTGAGAAAACTCTTACCTAGTGTGGGGTTATTTAATTAAACACAACATGAGTTGGTAAACCCACACAATGGAAACCTTATTTGTAGATCTAGATTGTATGTAATTGGGAAGCCAAGTCTTATAAAGTGACCATATGTTGTGCAGTTTAATGTTAAGTGATAAGGACTAAATCTAAGAAGTTTAGAGTCATAATAAATGGGTATTGTCCATAAAGATTAGTTTCATACTATTAGGATGGTATTATATTATTTTTAAAGTCATGTGGATGGGAATTATTTGGTGTTTTTACAATTTAATGCCTTGTAGATATAAAATTATGCTATGCATTTTAGAGTTATACATCTAGAAAAATGATTCCATAAAGTTTAACTTCATGTTTCAATTATGTTTTTCTATATAGTTTATAGTTGTAATGCTGGGACTATGATTTCATACAATTTAATATCCTGGGATAAGTACATCAGGTCAAACAAAACTCATCAGGAGAGAGTATTTTCTCATAGTCAGAATAACTAGTATGCATGTCACATGAATCTCAAGATCCCCTAACTCTATTAGGAATTCATTTATATACTTCTAGATCCAATATGTAAATACAAAGAATCAATCAATAGTATGTCCTAATATATATAATTAAGGTTAATAATTGGGATGGTACTTCATGACTACCTCCTTAGGTATCTAGATATTTGAAATCTCAAGAAGGCGATTCTCTAATGAACATGTAAAATACGTGATCATATACCCAAGACTGAAGGAATTGACCATGTTTCACCTATCATCGAGATATGGTAGACCTTTATTTTTTCACACACTTTTTGTTCTCTACTCATTATATTCACATGGATGAAGTATATATTTGGGTTTCAGTATATCCATTATCACCTTATCAATCTAGTCTTGAATCCAATCCTTAAGGATGATGCATCCTCTGATTGTATACCCTAAAAATTAGTAGAATGGAAAGAAATTAGAATAGTCTATAAAATATTCCTCTTTTATTATCCATATATCTATCTATGGGAGATCGACTAAATTATTATACACGTTGAAGGATAAATACCTATAAACTTTCTTTTATTTGAAGTAATAAATCTTGCTTCATATGTCATTGAGAGATGGATGATAACATCATTTCACCTCTATGAGACATATTTCATGAATGACATAGTCACATAGTTGAATTTTGAATATGGGGGGTGATATCTCATTCTCAATCAATTTAGGGGTAGATATTGAAGCTACTGAAGACCAGGAAATTGGCTATTTCACCACTAGAGAGGCAAACTTCCACCGTCTTGGGAACTACGAGGTAGTCACTAAGGTCGAACATGTCTGAATTTCTCTCGATACGTGGTATAAAATATTAAAATACCCTCATCCATGTAGGATGGGGTACTTAACTATAAGGAATACCTCTATAGATGGATTCTGGTATTTCAACATGGGAAAAATATCACCAAATAATCTCTTGAATTTTTCCCAAAGATCCTCATTTTACTGCTACAATTGGGAAATATGTTATTAAGTAGATATGGACTTGTCATAATCAAAGTAATGATAGTTAAAAGAATTTTTTATACCATTTACTTTCCCAATGGATATATGGTTGGATAATTATGGGTGTCCTAGTGTGGATCCTTAGGAAAAAAACTGTTATTAACATCAGGTATATACTCTATCATCATTCCACGTGAGGCATCTATGAGGCTAGTAGTGCCTTATTTATATGTAGGTGGGATATCATAAATCCCTTCTTAACTAATATTAGGAGTAGATAATGGGAAAATATACCAATTCTTTAATAATTGTAGAAGTATATGGTCCCTCAATCTATAGTTCACTCATCAGAACTAAGTGAAAATTCTTCGGACTTGGTTAATACCATGTTTATAGAAATTTAGGAGAACTATTTTTCCTCATCAGTGGACTATCCTATTTGGTGGTTCAATGTAAAATGTCTTGGTTTTTGGGATGGTTCCCATTAGACTATTTGAGGGTGAAGGTTTCTACTTCTTCTTTCCCTAAGATCCTCATTCATGATGATGGTGCTTGATAAGATATTTCCTTGTTTCTATGAATAAATTAATATATAAATTATGATATAATAACAACCACTTAGAATCCATCCATATACTTTAGGGGGATAAGCATGGTTGATAACTCATCATGTGGGTTCTCCACATAGATCTATAATAATTATTTTTATGGAAGCTGTATCTCTAAAGTGTATGTCAGACCCTTCTATCATGAAATGAAATCCATGAATCTATCATTATTTTTCTACTTTAATTTGAAGAGGTCAAGGATATTTGTTTTCATCTGTGTAGATCTAAATTGAAAGTGTAATTTTGATGAAGATCTTCTAAAATTACAATAGATTCAACTATTTGGTTATCGTATTAATAAAATATGGGACATCCTAAGTTCTATACAAAGAATCCTATTTTGGAAGCCTCTTATTTTTTTGGTTCCCAACATTAGGCCTCACTATAAATAAAAATGGGAGAGATTATACTATATATCCCCCATTCTAATGAATTTTTAGAATTTGGGGTTTCCAGATTTGGGTGGAGGAGGAGTTGAATCCACCGACTTGGGACACGAATCCACTTTTTTTGTACTAATGAATATCAACCTTTAAGATAACACATTCTTTTAGTGATGGAATCTTGTAATTACTTGGATACCATCATCAGATTTTGACTTGAGTAACTTTCCTAAACTAGAATTTGATGTCCTCCCAGTGATGGGAACTCTTGATAATCAATTGGTATTACAATAAAGTGACCATGTTGATATGATCTCAAGATGTAGGGAAACCTGGTTATGCCTTTTTGGGTTGATAAATATCCTCCTACTGAAGTATATTAGCTAAAGGAGGAAATAAATATTCAGTATGAAGAGCATACTCAATGGGTTTGTTTCCCCAGAGCAACTCAACATTTATATGCTCAAGTTATTCTATTTTAGATTTGAACTGAGAAATTTTATCTTATCATGAGTTTACATCACCATTTTGGGGTAGTGGGTGGAAATTTAATATTGTCACACCTTCTTCTTAAAAATCATCATGGTTTGCAACATAATTTGGGATAATAGTGATAACATTTACTGATATAAAACATGTAACAGGGAACTCGGATTTCCTTTAAGGTGGGATAAATATTATCAAAGTGAATTCTTTCTCGGTTGACGATTCTTGAGATAAATTAAGGGTTAAAATTGTAAAAATTCCCCCAACCATATGGTCTAGGGTTCTCCTTATGATTATTCTATCACTAAGGTTAGCTGTGATGAAATCTCAAGCTTCTAACTTGTGGATACCTAAAATTATCCCCAAGACACTATTGAGATATACTTATGGGCCTAAGGGGTGTTCATAGTGGCATGGATGTGGTTATACTCTTTATTTGTAGTGGTTAACTACCTCTATTGGTCAATCCTTTTGGATTCCCTAGTTGAAATGACTCAGACAAGAATAACTCCCTATATATCCTTCTTTATAATTGGATCCACACATCACTAATAGTGAAAATGGAGAATAGAGTCCCTCTTAGGTGGCACCTGGGTGGTTTTATTAATGCAGAATATTTCCTACTCCACCTTCCTAAGATAAGGGAGGTATGTGTTATTGTTTACTGGGGAGAGGCTTCCAAAATATTTGGATATATTGGTAGGGTCCACTTACTTCTTTATGTCCTATCATTGGAAGGATTATCAATGGGGATCTATTATTTGAAGGTTTTCTTTCACTTACTCCAAAGTTGGTATAGATACATTGAGATGATAATTCCCATACTAGGGTATTCACCACTTGGAACTAGAGTCACTATTTTGATGATAGTGTATGTTGGGTCCATGAGGTTACGGTCTCCATGGTATTTGAGGTGTATGTTCTTTACATCAGCAATTTGTGCATGACATATTGAGGTGTTTGGGGGGGGGGTACTACTATATATTCCAATGAGTTTGGATACATTGGTACATTCAGTGACTGCAATTATATTATAGGTAGTTCTTATGATCTTAGAAAGAAAATAAAAATAATACATCTGTCAATGAAAATCACAAGTTAGATTGTATGGTCGATCACTAACTTTCATAATTAAAGGATTCACATCAGTTTTACCATTAAATTTATGATAGAAACTCTAATTCATGATCATGCCATGCTCATTTTCAGTTGGGGTGAACATACTTTACAAAGTAAAGAGGTCTCTATGAATATACTAGAAACACATTAGAATACATGTTGGTTGATAGGGTGTGATGTAGGGATCATCAAACATTTTTTATGATATTATTTCCTACTCTTGGACTCTTATAAATTTAAGATATTATTATAAATCCTTCACAAATCCCATCATTAGACTATTAACTAATTTCTAATGATCTTATCAAATGCATGTGGATATGTGAACATATTTGTGCATTATAGGTTCTCTATATTTCTCTTATTATATAGTGATTCTTTTGTTTAATTCCATAATTTGGGTGCTATATAGTTTATTACCACCCCGAAAGGATGTTGTTGTCATGATGTTAGGATTAAATCTCAAAGAGGTGTCTTATGTATCATATGAGAACAAGAATCTGAACCTAGTTAGTTTGGTTGTACTTATTGGTAAACTTCATACCATTTATGTTCTTAGGTTATAGACCACTTCTAAGAAGTTTAATATCCTATGGAATAAAAAAAGGTCAAATGTTCCTAGTGATATTTGATTCTAGAATTACATATGATAATCCCTTTCTGGTTCATCCTAATTATTGGTAAATAAACATAAGAAGGTATGGTTAGGGATTACATCCAATAGGGATGCCATATGTAGATGTATACCCCTCTATTTATTTGTAACAAGATGAGGAAGGAAGACTAAAAGGTATTTTGGGTTCCCAAAGTAGTATCTTGACTCAAGAAATTTTGGGGAAGCAAGAGGAGTATATAGAATCAATATAAATGAGGGAATCCAAAAAGAGAATATCTACTTCAAGAATATTGGAAGGGTACCCTATTCTCATCACATAGGGGAAAATGTGTATTTAAGAATATTGGGTTTGATCCTTATAGAGACATTCTATTTATGATGGTTAATGAGAATAAAAGATCATATAGTTAAAGTTGCATAGTTTAAGGTCATATTTATAGACCATTTCATGCAGTTTAACTTCATGTAGTAACAACATGAACTATTCCATTTATAGTCTTGATTCTACTGCTATAAGACGATTCATATGATGCATCTCAAATCTTCTAATAAAAAGATAAACTAAACCTCTAAGACCATATGATTCATTATTAGTGTCAGAAATAAGAGATAAGAGATCTTTCATATTACACCAAAGTTTAAAATAGGGTATTGAGTGGGGATTATGCATTGAAAAAACATTTGAGGTTGAGTTGGGGATTAAACCTAGCAGTATTACACAATCCAAGTAGTTTAAAATCATGTATTAAGGATATTGTTGCTAAAAAATGGGTAACAACAAAGGATTGAGTGGGGATTACACATTAGTTCTTCCCTTTAAGGATTAACCTGTTTATTGGTAACTATATAAGAGAAGATATAATTGGGTTTTACACCTAGTAGGAGGCCCTTATGGATGTGTTTAGGGCTTAAACCTAAAGAAAATACCCATATATGGTTCACCAAGGTATGTGGGATGTGTGAAGATATATTATGATTTTTAGCGGAGTATCATATTTCCGGGTAATTCGGGACACCATGAGGAGTATCTTGACCCAGGGAGTAGGAGGAAAACCATGAGCATTATCTTGACTCTAAGCGTATATGGAAACCAATAGAAGTATCTCAACTCAAGGTATATTTGGAATCCAAGTGAAGTTTCTCAAATAAAGGTATGTATGGTATCGATAGGAACCCATATGTGGGACCTAGGTGACTTGGTGAATAGGTGCGAGGCCTAGATGAATTGGTACCCGGGTGTGGACCTGGTTTAATTAGTGACTAGGTGTAAGACCTGGGTAAATTAATGACAACTTGTAGGAATTAGGTTAATTGGTTCCTAATTGTGACACCTAGGTGAATTGGTTCCCATGGTTTGATGCCTGAGTGAATTGGTTCCCTAGTAAGGGTTTACCAAGGTGTTTAACCCTAGTGAGGGATAAGGAAGGCGTTTAACTAAAGTAAGGGATAGAAAAGGTATATATCCTTAGCGATGGATAATGAAGGTTCTTAGCCCTAGTGAGGGATAGAAAAGGTGATTAACCCTAGTGAGGGATAACGAAGGGACTTAGCCCTAGTGAGGGTTAGTGAAGGTGCTTAGATCTAGCAAGGGTGAGTGAAGGTGCATAAGACTAGTGAGGAAAAGGAGGCACAAGAGCCTCAGCCCAGTTGGTGAGGACTCGCTAGGTGTATCCAAGAGACCCGAGATCAAATCCGGGTGGAGACATATTTCTGGGTTACTATAACAGTACTGTAGCAGTACTATAGCAGTACTGTAGAAGTACTATAGCAGTACTGTAGTAGTACTATAGCAGTACTGTAGCAGGCACTATTCAGTACTGTAGCACCTGAAACTATTCATCCATCTGGGCCTTCGAGCCACTGGTTTGGTTCTCGGGTCCTGCAAGGATTTCGGGCCACCCAAGGCCTTCGGGCCAGTTGATTCTCAAGGCCTTCGGGCCACCTTAAGGCCTTAGGGCCACCCCAAGGCCTTCGGGCCACATGAATGAAGGCCCCAGACACACTACAAAAAAGAAGCAGCCCCAGAAGAGGATTCAGAGAAGGTGCACTCACCAGAGCAGAGCCAAATGGATTGTCAGAAAGAGAGGGTATGGCTATGCCATCGGTACTAGCCTGTGCTTGCATGAGAAGCCTATCCAGACAGTCATGCAAAGGTGGAGAGATACTATCAAGATGCAGATGCTGGAGAGGGGTAGTTCCTTGTAGATAGTCTGGTTGAATTCCCTAAGACATTCGGGTCATTTAATCTCTTAAGCCTACAGGCCATGTAATCTCTGAGCCTACGGGCCTTGTAAGGGTTCCCTCTCATCCCTTGAAAGGGGGGTTATCAAAATCAATAAAAAAAGGAAGGCCTTCGGGCCATTCAGGCAGGCTAGTGAGGAAAAGGAGGCACTTAGACCTATTGAGGGCTATAAAAGGTTCTTATCCCTAGTTAGGGTTAGAGATTATTGTTATCTCTTGTGAGGGATAGTGAATGTTCTTATCCCTAGTGAGGGGAAGTGAAGGTTCTTAGCCCTGGTGAGGAGAAGCGAGGAGGTTATCCCTAGTGGGGAATGGAAAATATGCTTAGACCTGTTGAGGTATAGTGAAGGTTATTATCCCAGGTGAGGGATAGAAAAGGTTCTTATCTTTATCAAAGTCTAGTAAGGGAACTTTTTCCTAGTGTGGGCCAGTGAAGAGGACTATCCCTAGTGATGGATGGAAGAGGGAAATTTCTCTAATATTGGTGAATAAAGGGTTCCTTCATCCTAGTTTAGGAGAAATAATTAAAAATTAGTATTTTACAAAGTTTTATTCTTTATATGAATCAATTACCCTTCCATTTGGTTAATTCCCTTGGTTTTAGGCATAAAAATGCTACCTGGAGGGAGTTGGAGACTAGGGTATGAGACTATGTCACACATAGCTCTCGGGTGTCTCTTCATCTTCCAAAAGGTATAAATAAAGATCCCAAGAGTCCAATTTATTGAATAAATGGGGTCTTGAGTGAATGTGGGACCTATGAATTGGTTGTGCATGTAGGTTGTATGTGCCGGTTGTATGTGTAGCTTATGCGTGCAGGTTGTGTACACCTATTGTGTATGTAGGTTATAAATGATGGTTGCGTGCATAGGTTTTACATATGGGTTATATGTGTAGGTTTTACACATATGATGTTCACATAGGCTTTGGTTGAAGTTTTTCGATACAGGTTGTGCATAATGGTTGTGTGTGACAGATGTCTTGGGCTTACATGCTAGAGGTAAGGGATGAAGACTATAGCTTTAGACCAAGTCTTGTGACTATGGCTCAAGACAAGGGTTTGACACTATGGATCAAGGAAAAGGAAATTGACTAGGGATTTAGACTTAGGATTGAGACTTGGGAATGAGATAAGGGCTTGATACTTGGGCTCCAAACTAGGGATTAAGATTAGGTCTTGAGACCAGGGCACCCGACTAGGGCTCGAGACTTGGGATTAATACTAAATTAAATATTCATAAACATCCCACTTTAAAAAAGGATAATGTTTGATCCAAATATCCATCTTGGATCCACGAATAATCAAATCGAATCTTGTGAAGATAAATATACCTCTTCTTACCATGTTACACTAAAATGGGTGATTTATGAGGCCAAAAATTTTCTAAAATAAACAAAAAAATTGGATTTATAGCTCCAACACCCTTTTTTCTACAATTTTTGAAACCCAAAACCTACTCATGGAAAGAGGTTATCATCACCATATTACCAAACTAAGCAATATTTTTAAGTAAAATCCATCCATAGATGCGTGATAAGTCATTTAACATATAAAAATCTAATTTAAATCCTCTTTAGGAGTCGGGATACATATCTCTCAAACTCAACCAATTTTTTCTAGGTGATAAATATGTCATGAATTTTATAAAAAACTAAATGGAACATAATTTTCAATGCCAACACCAGTATATGAATAAATTTTCCACACATCCCACATGTTGTTTACACCACTAGAAAACATCATGATGGTTGACTACATTTGAAATTGAAAATGAAAACTCATGCCCAACTATTTCCAAGGTTTACAAGACAAGCACAATGAATTACATGCTTTGTACGAGACAATTTTTATTATTATTCATATTTTCTAAATCAGGACTTAGAATCAGATGTGTGAGTGATCCATTTTTAGTTTGTTTCCTCATAAAACATGATGTGAATATATATATTTTATCTAAAATTTATTTCTATACTATTTATCTATTTGGAAATCCTTACTTTATTGAGATGACTATATAGATTAGCTTAGATGGTTAGAGAAAATATTGGGTCTGTAACCCCTTGGAAACACACTAAATCTAGGTAACCCATTGAATATAGGGAACACATTATATGTGTACTTATAAAATTAAGTAACCTAAATTAGAAAAGTGGGTGACGATCATCCATTGATAGAATATGTAACCACAGTAACCAATGCATACACACACTATAAGGCATGCGACCTCTATAGGGGTCGGTACACCCTTTTCTAATGAGAAATCTTTAGTAAGGTGCGTGTCCCCCACTATTACTATCAAGGGATGTAATTGAAGTGAAAATATTATTTTTGGGTGCTATAATTTTTTCCATAATTTGGGTAATCTATTTTTCCTTTATTATATGACTTATTTGGAGTATATTTGTGAATATTTAGATCCTTCTTAACCTTTTTTAACTTGCTCTCCTAAATTATATTTTGTTATATTCTATCTTAGATGAATTTTTATCCAATTACTCCTTTCTATTATTAGGGAATTATATTGGGTTTTTTTATACTCAACACTGAAAAGGCCTTGTTCCCACATGTGTTGTGTCAATATTGATGATGCATAGTTTGATTGTGAATTTGGTCAACATAGTGTTAGTGGTGTTGGTGAATAAATGAGCTTGGAGTTTTTTAAATGTCATTTGAGTTAGTGTTGGTATAACATGAGGTAATTTTTTATCAGTTATTTACTGTTAGTACTTACTAAGGGGATTTATAATTTCCCTCCTGATTTACTAGTATTGATATTTATTACATTATTTTGATATTTATCTTGAGTCACATGAATTTTGTACTTGTAACTTCCTGACCTGATGTCCACTTAACCCGTGCCCCAAGCAGGTAGGTCACATAGCCTCAAGCGTGCTTCCCCGTATGCCAGTGAATACCGACAAGTAGCGAGGGTGCGAAGGTGATATGGAGGGGAGACTATACACTCTTATCAGAGTGGAACAATAGATACAATATATAAAAAACAATAGCAGAAGCATAATATAAATAGATATAATAAATAAACTATGAAAGCATAAATAATTTAACAACTAAATAATAATCAAGAGTCACTAGGAAATTTCATATACATGGATGCATAACATTTTGATGTACGAAATATGAAATTGGGACTGACATATACAATCATGTTATACAAAAAGACAAAAAGAACAAAAGGTTGATCCACTAGCAACCCGATCATAAGCTTGGTCCTCTACTCCTATTATCCAACTATAGCTAAAGTATATCAAGAACCTCTAGATGGTCAGTTTCCCTTATCTATATCTACAAAAAAGTATTCTACTCTAGTACAAAAGGTTGACCGAGTAGGTTTTGAGATAAAATCCCAATAGTCCACCACCAACGGTGTCTAAAAGTAAACCAATTAGTGCTCATAGCTAAAAAGTGTGTTGGTATAAATAAATAAGAAACAATTATGAAAAAATAACAAAACCACCTAGGTTTATCAAGGACACTTGGTGGATCTACTTGCTTCATATCATGGTTGGGATGAGTTTATGATAAGTGACTATATATATAGTAATAATATATATATAGTATAGTTATATATTTCATACACCTATATGTATCAAGTATGCACGGACGTAAGTGGCTATATACCTGGAATAATAGGTACTGGATAGACTAGGGCGTAACTCAGACATTAATAACTAGTCTAAATAATCCTATAAGATCAAGCAATAAAGTACATTCCATATATCACGTAATGGGTGGGAGAAATCATGCTCATAACTCAAGATATTGGGCATGTCATCATAACAACACCCGAAACAGGGGACGCATTGTGTCATGCCTACTATCCAAATAGTGTCAATGGTGTGAGATGTCATGATAAACATCTGATCTAAGGGAGCATGAATAGTCATTCCCAACAGAACCCTTACCATTGTACCACATCCTATATCATAATAATAACCATATTTATATTAATATCCATGAGACATCACCTCTCACACATTTTATTAGTAAATACCATTACAAACAAGGCATCAAAATTCATTAAAAGAATTTAATAAAATAAGCAATGACCCATGAGGCCTTTCCACCCTTTCATAATTCATTTCATTTAAAGTATTCATTTAATTTAAGGAAATTCAAATCATCATGAATAATATATTCATACAATCAATCCATTTAATTTACTAAAACATGGAAATTCATTTTACAAGGCTCAATGAGGCACTTAGAAGGTTCCATAGTCAATTGGGAAATTACCTACATGGGGAATTCCATTTATAATGCAATCTAAACACTTATGTGGTTATTGGGTTCATTAATAATTTATATAGGAGTGGTAAAATTCAATTACATCCACAGATGAATTATTAGGAGGTGTTACATACATTTAAATGATTAATCATAAAGGGGGAATTCAAGATGGAACACCAAAGGGGTGTCTATATTCAAGGTTGGAATCCTTTATCTATATAACATGGATCCTATAGAGTATAAAACGATGCATATAACAATTTAGAACAAAGAAATAATTTTTTTAGGAAATAGGAAATGAAGACCATTGTGTGGAACAATAGTGAAGCTTCAAAAATACTATAACTTTGGGGAAAATGAGGAGACCACCTACTTTAGGGCCTTTGATGACACCTCATCTGATGGGACCCTGCAATTCTAAGTAGGTCAGAAGAAAATAAAGAAATGGTCCAATGCCATGAAAATAGGAAAAAATATATATTTAACCTAATTAGCGTAATGTATTTGAAGATAAAATGAAATAGGAAGGTAGAGGAACATATATCTTACCAAGATGGATCCAATGCTTCTTCCAATGCTTTTTTGGACTTCAGACATGTGAGTTATCTCAAAGACTATATTGGTCTTGAGGGATAGATATGGGAGGCAGAGAATTTTCTTCTACTAGAATAAAGGGGAGGAAAAATAAATATAGGAAAATAGATTAATTAAGTGAGAAAAATCTATTTCACCCTCAAAATAGGGGGCACACAGTTTGTCCAAACCATGCACAAACTGTTCTTAGACCACTTCTTAAGGGAAGACCCCGCACTGTTAAGGCACAAAATTTACCTAACCATTCACATGCCATATGAAATCCCACTTTCAAACCTCTATAGTTTTTCATATGGGTGTTCACCTTAGGTCACATGATTGTAGATAAACTGTGTATCCCTTACTGCTTATAAGATTCCTTGCATGGTTACCCCACAAAGTTTCTACTAACCACGTGGTAACCATGTGTCCTACCCTATTTTCCCATTTTTTTGAAAATCTGGGCTCTGAACTAGCCCTAGATGACCATAAAACCTTCTATAGGTCATAGTTCATGTTTAACAAGATTAAATAATTAGTTTAAGTTTTTAAAAAATGAGCCATACCTTCCTGGAAATAAGGTTCATTACAACCACCCTACTTAAAGAAATTCATCCCCAAGTTGGACTTATGAGGGTAAAGAGGTATCATTTGAGAATATCTCCAGCCACTGAGCTCATATATTATATTTCCATTCCTAGGTCTCATCGTATACTTATCTGTGCTGACATAGCACCCATACCAAAGAAACTAACCTACCTCGGAGTGTCTTCATGCTCTAATACACAATAAAAATAGGATAATACTCAAAGGAAGTACCCACATCTAAATCAACCTCATCAGGTTGATATACATGTGATGGGTCTATATAATATCGATGAAGATGAGATACATGAAATACCTCATGAATTGAATGGTATCTCTATGTAAGTTCCAACATATAATCCACTAGTCCGATCCATTTCACAACATCAAATAGTCCAAAGAATCAAGACAAGAGCTTACCCTACCTCCATATACGTCAATGAACTAACCCAGGTGATACTTGCAATAAAAACCAGTCTCCAACCTCAAAATCAAGAGGTCATTGATGTTTGTTTTCATATTACTATTGTCTATACTGATCCATCATCATGAACTTTCTAATTAACTAGACTACTCGGTAGTCTCTTGAACAAGATGAGGTCTAAGAAAAGCTACCTCCCCCACCTCTAGCTAGCACAGAGGTGAATGACAAGGCCTTCCATATAATTTTTCATAAGGATCCATCTCGATGGTATCATGTAAGATGTTATTATATGATAAATTGACAAGGGGAATGTGTTTCTCCCAGGAACCCCTAAAATCAAGGATACATACATGAAGCATGTCCTCTAGCACATGAATCTTACACTCTATTTTTACATTATTATAAGGGTGATATGACATTCTCAAAAGCACCCGTGTACCCAAGGAATTCTGAAACCCCTACCATAATCATGATGCAAAGAAAGCGTCTCGATCAGAAATGATATAATGTAGAGCTCCATGAAAACATATAACCTCCCTGACATATAGCCTCCCTATATCATCTACCAAGAAGGTATCTCACATAGGTAAGAAGTGTAAAACATTCATCAAATGATCAATTAAAACCCACAATGTATCGTTTCCATAAGGTGATCTGAGTAAACAAGTGACGAAATCCATCAAAACATTATCCTATTTCCACTCAATAATGGAAAATGGATGTAAAGGCCCTGACAATCGCTGATGTTCTGCCTTCACCTGATGATAGGTGGAATAAAGAGTTATAAATCTAGAAATCTCACACTTCATAACATCCCACCAATACTAGATCTATAGATCTCGATACCTCTTGGTAACAACAAGATGAACTATCCATACCGAGGCATGAAACCCCCACATTAGATCCTCTATGATGTCTGATGGGAGCCATACACGCCCATGGAATAATAGAGTATCATCCCTATCTATGGTACAACCTAAATATGTATCATCATCCAAGATACTTTCCCTTAGGTAAAGGCCCTCAGAATCAGATAGTTACCTCATTCTTAACCGTTCTAGAAGAGTAGAGGTCACTATTAAGGTTGTAAGGATAGTCTGTCCTTGATCCTCCCGAACCTCAATATGAATCTATGAGAATAAGGACATGATATTCCATTCACCACTGGCCTCTTGGACAACCTAATTCTAAGTCTTCTAGCTTATAGAACCGATTATAACATTACCTTTACCGGGCATATAAGTAATCTTGAAATCAAATGACTAAAGGTACTCAACCCATCTTCACTACCTGAGATTCATGTCTCACTGTATAAATACAAAATTGAGGATTTTTTGATAATTATATACCATAAAATGATCTCCAATTAGATAGTGCCTCCAAAAGTGTAGAGTTTGAACTACAACATCTAGCTTGAGGCCATGCATCAGGTAATTCCACTCTTGAGGCCTCAACTGACAAGACCTGTACGCTAAAACTCACTTATCCCGCATTAGAATAGCCCCAAGTCTGATACCTAATGCATCACATTAGATTATATAGCTCCTACATAACTCTGATAGAATTATTATCAATGATAAAGTCAATATTCCCTTCAACTTTTGAAAGGATACTTCACAAGATTCAGACCATATGAATTTCACTCCTTTCTAAGTCAAGCCCATAACTAGAACTATAAGACATGAGAAATCTTGGATGAAGAATCTATAATACCTAGATATCCCTAATAATCTCTAGATGTCAAATAAATTCTTGGGATTCTACCAAGAAACTATAACTCTCATTTTCTTTAGGTCTACTGAGACTCATGAATCTGATATGATATGGCCTAGGAAGTGGATTTTTCTGATCCAAAATTGGCATTTATTGAGATTATCATAGTTCTAATTCTTTGTTAGTTTATTCAGTATGACCTCAAGATGGTTGACATGTTCCTGTATGGAGAATGAATACAGTAATATATAATCAAAAAATAATATGACAAATGAGTCCGAATACGAGTGGAAAACCTGATTCTTAAGATTAATGAAGACTGAAGGTGAGTTTATAAGTTCGAACGACATAACTATGTACTCATATAGACCATAAGTACTTCTGAAAGATGTGTGAGGTATTAATGATGAACTACCATGCACCTGATGATATCTTGACCTAAAATATATCTTTGAAAACACCATCACTCATTGTAGTTGATCATATAGGCCATATATTCTAGGTAAAGGATACTAATTATTTACTGTGAGTTGGTTCAAATGATGGAAATCCCTGAAAATCCTGTGGGTATCATCCACCTTCTTAGAGAAAAGGACCAGTGAACCCCAAGGAGAAGTTCTAGGGAATATAAATCCTTTAGCCTCCACATCCTCCAACTTCTTCTTAAGTTAAATAAGCTCCATAGGTTCCATCCTATAAGGAGGAATGGTCACCTGTGTCGCTCCTAGAACTAGATCAATAGTCAACTCTACCTCTCGCTCTGAAGCTAGACTAGAGAAGGTTCTAGGAAAGACATCCCTAAAAAGATCCACTATAGGAGGTAAAATAGTGGGTCATAACCCCTAGGCATCTAGGAAAATAATTGTGGTATACTCTTTCACATTACCTAGCATTTTATTCTTGTGTCATGATCGCATAGCTTGCACATCGCATTCACCCTTATGTACGTTTCTACACTCCTATGGTGAAGTAAACATCACTCTCTAAGAATTACAGTCTATATGGGATTGATAGGTAACTAACCAGTTCATGGTGATGATTACGTTAAATCCTATCATTTTAAGGATGAAAATATTCCACACAAAGAGGTATCCACATATCTCTAGGGGAAAATACTTACAAAGGAGAACACCCTCTGATCAGATGCCTAATGGGGAATCAAACGTTATAACACAATATAAGTTTTTGATCTTGAGGCCCATACTCTCCATGTAAGGCCCTGACCCCAGAATCCCAGAGTCGGTGAATTATTTTAATACATTGGAATGATTACAAGGAATCAAGTCCCGAAATACTGATTAGTTTAGCAGTCTTGGAAAATAGATTACATACATCAACTTTACATTATAATTTCAAACCTAAAATACAGCATAGATAGTTCTTTGAGAACTCCATTATTTCCTTTATATTAACCTTTCATATCAATCATAATATACTTCTTCAAATCCTAGGAAAATAAAACATAAGAAAGGGGTGAGCTCAGAAACTCAGTAAGGGTAAATAATTTAGCGAAAGCTATAAACTTTTAAGGCAAGATGTGTAACAAAAACAAAAACCTTTTTAAACACAATCTTGAACATAATATGGAAAAAATAAATCAAACATCACCATTTAAACATGCACATGGATATTATACTATTCGAATAATCACATGTAATAACTAATTTCATAATGAGGTAATGCCTAACGCTGAACATCATTACCACATAGTCAAGGCCTCGTGCCAATACTACAAATAAATTTTTTGTCAAGGCCTTATGCCAAGACACTAGTTTGTCTCATGAGACCTACCAATTCATAGAGGAGCTATAGAGGGCTCCACCTATCACTTACTAAGTCCACTTCATTCCTCATATGAAAAAGTTGAAACATAACATAAAAATTCATATTAAAAATAGCATACGAAATGTCAATACATTAACCATAAACCATGAATGGTATAAAAATATAAAATTCACAGTCAAAAATATCATAACTAATTCAATACAATATTAAATATTGTATTATAACAAATCAACCTCAATCAATAATAATATTCAGTAAAGGATGCTGACATAGTTGAAAATGATCTCTAAAACTTTTTGAGAGAAATATCCCTTTTTGTGAAATAATTTAAAAGTCACACATTTATAAAAGAATTAATTTAAAATATATTTTTGAATCAAAGTGTCCCATACCACTTTGAAACTTTTGAAAATAATTATCATTTCAAAACATTCATGTCCATATAAATAAATCCTTAAAATCATTTTGAAAACATAGACATTAATTGAAAGGATTTGAAAAGATAAATATTTAAAACATTTAAAATAATGATCTAGTTAAATAGACCCTCCCATAAAACCTTAAAATATTCCTTTTGAAAACTTTTTTATGAATTATGTGAATCAATGATAAATATTTCCTAGTAAATACTCACACATAAACAATCTCGGATAGTAATGAGATTGAGGAAATAACCCTTACCTTACACTTTCCTTTGGTCGAGGGTACGTTTAAACTTCTGTATAATGACCATAGTATGTTATTAAATTATAAAAGAACCATATTAATATTTATTATATCATACATGATTCATTTATGACTTTATACTATCCATTTAATAATTATTTCCATGTTAAATTAACATTTCGGGTAATAATCGCTTTCTTTATCGTACGTGTTTTAACTTGTTATTCTTGATCGTATCACTTAGATAATGATTTAAATACTTCCAGAATATAAAACTTGATTTATTTATCATATATATTTAGAATATAAATATTTATAATAGATAGATATATGAAATGGAAGGCACCTTTTATGGAGACGGTAGGCCGTACGTACGCATAAACATTGTTTCCGTTTTCATATCGTATTGAACGGAAGTAAGTGAATAAGATATATGTAAGTACAGACACAAACACACACACACAAAAACACACAAATTTCTCCAGTAGCATTATTATTTCATATATTACATACTTATTAATAATATATATTTTTATAATCATCGTTGAATGGTGAATGTGGGAATGAATCTTATCGCGTCGTGGAGACGGTAATCCGTATGTACGCACGAGCGACAATATCATTATATTGATGGTGAAATAATATGTAATTGGATGGTATAACATATATAAATAATCATTAACATGTTATATTTATTATTTACATCAGTTATACTCATTATTATATCCATACAAATAATGAAGTGTTTGAATAACAAACTACACCACGACATGGAGACGGTAAGTTGTACGTACGCACGTATGCTGACATTGTCATTTATAGGATGAATAAAATAATGAATATGGTTTTACCATATTTATAATAACATCATAGTATGTAGGAGGTACTGGAGTTATTATTTTGCTATGGAAACAACAAATAAAGAGGAAGTGGAAGAAGAAAAGAACTTGAAAGAGGGTGGTGAAATTATTACCTCTTCTTCGAGTGTTTCCTTTTGAGTTGATCAAAAGGGCTCCATAGATTGAATTTATGATAAAATTAAGGACTATAGTTTTATGTGAGGAAATTTGGGAGGAGATTTGGGCAGTGTTTGGCCAATCCAAATGGCTTTTGAGGTGTGATTTTGAGAGAAGAGGAAGTGCCCTTTTATAAGAGGGGTGATAGTCACTTTAGGAAAAGATTAAAATATTAATTTATTATACAATCATATTCGGTTTATAATTTCTCAAAATGAATTTATTTCGAGCCTTAGGTGGTTATGGGTCGAAATCCTCTCAAGAAATATGTTTTAGAAAAGTTTAGGTTACCATTTTAACCTTATCTTTTAGATTTAACTCTTAGTTAAATAGTTTAACTTTTACTGTGTATTCTTGTATTCTTACACTATATGGTTAATAAACTTTATCTAAACTTCCAAAAGAACCTAAAGTGGTTAATTAATGACATATATAATATTATTTAAGCCCTTCAGATGAACCTTATATTTTTAAGAATATTATATTAACCAATAATATAGTATTTGTTTTAAAAACTAGTTTATGTCAATTTTGACACTATTTGGTATTTTGTTTTTGTGAAATTCATAACAACCTTATCACTTACAAAAAATTTATCTAATAAACCCTAACATTTCATATTAACCTAGAAAATTCTTGGATATTATAAAAACTTTGAAATTATATTTATTTTAATATTTATAATACCATTTATTTGATTCTTTCATTAATAAGGTAATTACTGCATCATCATTGTGTCATAAATAAATTTAATTATTTAATTTCTAAAAATTATAAATAAAATACCATGATGTAGGAAATCTATTTATCTTTCTAATGAATATTTATAGTTGAATTTATCTTATTTATAACCCTATATTAAAAATAGTTTAGTTATTAAACATTTAATTTAACACTTTTAACTCTTCTTTAAATAAAATAATAATAAATGTCCTAATCTAATCCAAGTGGTCCTAATTATAATATCATTTTTTCTTTTAATTACCCTATTTACTTTTAACCGTTGTAAATAAAAGTCAAAAGTTAATATTCACCAAAAATTATTTTCATCTTATTGAACCACATTTTACTTACTGATGTCAACCGTGTCTCTCATATTTTTTAAATTCAATTCACAGAAGCGGTAAAATTAATTTTTATGCAAATTTGCAAATGCTCCTAGAAGGTGGGTAAAAGACGGTAAAAAGTTCAATAAAAATTTATACATCTAATTTTATTATAAAATGACTCCAATTAATTACATTAAACTTATATAGGTATTATATATCTATTTTTAATTAAAATAAATTAAAATAAAATAAATAAATAATTAAATAAAAAGTTGATTTTAAATAATAACGTAGTGTTTTTCACTATTCATAAAAAATTTAATGTTTTGATAAAAATACCAAAAATTCAACCTAAGCTAATTTTTATATTATTAATTCAAAAATGAAGTCTATTTTACCAAATTAAAAACATATATTTTTCATTTATTAATTTAAAATTAATTCCCGTTGTCAAAACCAAAAAGTGGGTTTTTAAAAAGTAAAAACTATCAAAAGATTGACATGTGTTTATGTCAAATTTAAATGTGAAATTAGTTATAATTAACTAAATTGTATTAAATGATAAAAATATAATCTAATTATACTTAAAAACCATTCAAATGCATAATTTAACACTATAAATTATTTCGATTAAAAAAGTTGTTTTAAATTAAAATATAGTATTTTTCAATATTCGTCAAAATATGAAAGTTATCAGAAAAGTACCAAAAATTTATCCAGACTAAATTTTTATGTGCTGATTCTAAAGAATAATTTAATTTCATTATATTGAATATATAAAATTGTCAAATATTGGTTTTAAAAAGGGTTTGCCCTTAAAATGCGGTAAAATTTCATTTTTTGAAAAATACTTCTTTTATCTGAAAAAAATGAATTTGTTCTTATATTATGTCTAAGAAACACATAATATGGATGTTAAAATTATATAGAGTATGTAAGATTCAAAATGTAGTTAATACTATTCATAACTGCTTTTTGAACGGCTAGTTTGGTTAGTTGTTGTGCGCTTGAACTCAGTGTTTCTTGTAGCATAAGCTATTGAATTACTTTAATGAGATAATGTACTATGAAATATTGGGGTGTTACACTCCATAATAGTATTTGATAAAAATGAGGGAGACACCCATATGTCAAATAAAGCAGAAACTAAAGTGTAGGATACTAGAATAGTACCTCAAACTATAAAATGTATGGAGCTCTGCTTTTCTGGCATAGGCTGGACTTCATGTAATTGGCTTATACCATGGCACTGAGTCACTACCTGACTGCCCTAAGAAAGCCTGCTCTGATGGTACTGAGAATCATGAATCTGCTACCTCTGCCTCAATGACACCCTAAGCCTGAGTGGCCAGTGGTATTCCAACTACCTGTTGGGATGACCCTACTATCCCTACTCCTGATTTTGGGGTAGGAGTAGATCCCCACTCACTAGGTGCTGAAGGAAAAGTTTTTTTAGAAAAAATGGATATGCCCCATCTTCTCGCAACCTTTGTATTTCACTGGATCTTGTAAGACCTGAGGTTTCATATGTACCAGCTTCTCAAATTGGTGATATATCAATAAGACATAAATACAAGGATTCTAACTACTGCTACCTCCTAGAGTATCCTCCAAATGTCTCTCCCAGTAAAAGAAACACTAATAGATCATGATGCTGAACTTCCCTAACTCACACCACCATCTTCCATCAAATTTCACTCTATAATAAGGGTTTGGTTGACTATTTCTGATATGTTATTCAACTTGAATACATTTACCTATGACTGGATGGAATATACCATCCCATTCTTTAATCGTATGGCAGTCATAAGATCATAACTCACAAGAGTAGGGGCGGACTACTACAACTATGTAAAGAGAGCAAAGTATTCCATCACAGACATATCTCCCTAGTGTAGGTTCATTAATTATCTGGCTCTATCAGCCCTTAGAGTTAGGAGAAAGAAATATTCATAGAAGATAGTCTAGAAATCTTCCCAAACCATATCATGATACTGATCTTCCTAGGTAATAACATCTCACCACCACTTGGAAGAATCGTGTTGCATATACGCAACAAGCTTGATCCTCCACTATGGATGCGTCTCTAGATGCTTGAATATAGAAATAATATCTTTGATCCAAGACTCAAAAGCATGTGGTCCTCTATCCCCTAAAAAGGTGGGAGGATACTACTGATGGAACTCCTGAGTCAACTCTTCCATGATCAGGGTAGGTCAAACAACACCTTGTATATTTTGTAACATACATAGAAATACGTCTTGTATCTGGGAGTCAGTTCCTATATTAGGAATAAGAAGAGGTTTCATAGGGGGAACTATAGGAGGGATCACTAGTGTCTCTATTCCCACCAACTCAGGTGCATGGTTGTCACCACCTTCAGGGTGTATGACTGAAGGACGACTTGGAGGCATGATTCTATAATGCCAAACACATTCCTCAGAATTGATCTTAACAATTGAGAAGATTTAATATAGAAAAATCTGACAGGCGTATAACCTTCCTGTAGAGAGATCATACACCCATTAATGCTCTTAAATCTAGGACTGGGTATTATAGAAATACCATAGTAAGAAATAAAAATGTAATAGACACACCAACCACCCATTAATAAGGTTAGGTTTAGGTCTAGGTCTCTGTTTCACTTATATAAGATGGATATTTTCACTTTAAAAGTCATATTCATTTTAAATTTTTTCTTTTTCAAATATTTAAATCTCTTCAAATGGTTGAATTATATGGATTAACATTTCCTATCCATAAGATCCCATACTTCTTATGAACCAAAATATAACATCCATTTAAACCACACTATAACACATTCCAACCCATTCCACAAATGGTCCATGGATCAATGTGCCATAACTGAATACTTAAGGTGTCTACTTTAACCTATTTAGGAAAACACTTTTAGGTTAAGGCATGAACTTTAACTTTAAATTATGTTTTCTCAGTCTTGAAAGGAAGGTTAGCACATTTTCATATAATAATCAAGGAACCAATAATATAAAATAAGAAAATTCATGCTGAAAATAAACATGTCATGGAAAAAATTCATGGCATTTTAATCCTATTGTGCCTAATATGGTGCATGAACTAATGAAATTCCCTCATTTCATTGAGACTATGTGAAAGAAACCATAATTTCAATAATATCAATATCAATAACATCGTAATACATGTGTGTCACCCAATGGTGAAGTTTTATCAACTACAAATGGAATAATAACTAATAAAAATTTCCCATATGATAAAATTTGGGTTTTCCCTATACATGGGTTAGCTACATCCAGACACATTATCAAATTCCAAATTCCTTTAACTCTTAGTCTTCTTTTTAACATTGAAATAGTAACAGAAAGGAAAAATAAACCTCTCATACCACTTTATAATGTCCTAACTTGGGGTCCACTTAACTCATTCCATGAGATGATAGGTCACATGGTCTCAAGTGTGCCTCACCATATACTAGAGGCTGCCAACTAGAAGCATGGGTGTGAAGGTGGTATAATGGGGATACTATACCCTCTTATTGGAGTGGTACAATAGATACAACAGAAAATAGAATACAACATAAACATAATATAAACATATATAATAAATAAACTATGGAAGCATAAATAACTGAATAACTGAATAATAATCAAGGGCCACTAGGCAGTGTCATATATAATGGATGTCTGGAACGCTGATGTACAAAAGGGGAACATGGGACATGCATATACACTCATGATATAAAAAATTAAAAAATAACAAAAAGGATTCTCCACTAGCATCTTGAGTATATGCTCAGTTCTCTTCCCCTATGATCAACCTATATGTAAGGCATATCAAAAACCTGTAGTAGGGCTCTTTCCCTTATCTATACATGTAGAAAAGCAATCTACTCAGGTACCAAAGGCTTACTAAGTAGGGTGTGAGATAAAATCCCAGAAGTCCACCACCAACGGTGCCTAGAATTAAACCAAGAAGTTCTCATAGCTAAATAGTGTGCATGTATAAATAAATTAGAAACAATACTGAATAAAATACTAGCCTGTCTAGGATCCTCAAGGACACCTGAAAGCTCTACCTACTTCAGCTCATGGCTGGGATGAGTGTCTAATGAGTGGATATATATATATATTGTAATAATATATATACTATAGGTATATATTGCATCCACCTATATAGACCAAGTATGCGAGGACATAAGTGGCCATATACATGCAATACTAGGTGATGTATGGTCCGAGGTGTAACTCATACATCTATAACCAATCTAAATGAGCCTATAATCTCAAGTAATATGTTACATGCCCTATATCTCATAATGAGTGGGAGAAATCATGATCATCACTCAATAGGATGGGTTTTTCATCATGACAACCTCCCAAATATTGGATGTGGTGCATCATGCCCACTATCCAAATAGTGTCAATGGTGTGAGACATCTTGCTGAACACCCAATGTAATGGAGTGTGAATCGTCATGCCCAATAGAACCCTTTCCATCAAACCAAATCTTATATCACAGGTGTAATCATATTTATCTTAATATCCATGAGGCATCACCTCTACTGCATTTTATTAATAAATCCCAATACAAAAAAGGTATCACAATTCAATAAAATTATTTGATAAAATAAGTAATGAATGGAATTTAATTTCCACCCTTTCATAATTCATTTCATTTAAACTATTCTTTTCATTTAATTAAAGGAAAACAATCATGAATAATCCATGAATATAATCAATCCATTTAATTTAATAAAACATGGGAATTTATTTTACAAGGCTTAATGATGCACTTAGAAGGTGAGATAGTCAATTCGGTAATTATATATATGGTAAATTCCATTTATAAGGAAATGCAAACACTTAAGAGGTGATTGGGTTCATTAAAATCTATATAGGAGTATTAAACTTCAATTACAACCCAAGACAAATTCTTAGGAGAAATTCTGGACATTTAAAAAATTAATCATAAAGTGGAAATTCAAGCCGACACACCCAATGGGTGTCTTTATTTGAGGTTGGCATCCTCTATCTATATAACATCGATCCATTAGAGTATAATTATGTGCGTATAAAAATTTAGAATGAAGAAATAAATTTTAAGGCGATGTGTGGTGAAGGTTGTCATGTGACACAATGAAGAAGCTACAAAAACACTATAAATTTTACTGAAATGATGAGACAATCTACCTTAGGGATTTTTATGACTCCTTATCTGATGGAGGCCTCCGATTCGAAGTAGGTTGGAAGAAAATGAAGAAATGGTCCCATGCCCTGAAAATAGGGAAAAAGAGATTGCAACACATTAGAAAAAATGGATATAAAGATAAAATGAAATAGGAAGGGAGAGTAACATGGATCTTACTAAGACTAATCTGATGCTTCCAATGATGCTTGATTCAGACTTCATAAATGTGAGTTATCTCAAATCCTATATTGGGCTTGAGGGAGAGCTACTGGAGAAGGAGGATAAGTTTCATCCATTGGAATGAAGAGGAGGAAAAATAAAAATAGGAAAATAGATTAATTGAGGGTGAAAAATAAATTTTAATCTCAAAATAGAGGGAACTCGGTTTAGACATAATGTTTGGAAAACTGTGCACAAACCATGCTCAGCCCACTACTTAATGGAAGACCCCACATAGTTAAGGTGCATAGTTTCCCAAACCATGCATAGAATGTGTGAAATCCCATTATCAAACCTCTACATTTTTTTATGGGCGTGCACCTTGGGTTTCACAGTTATAGAAAAACCATGCAGCCCCTAATGCTCACTAGGTGACCCTCATGGTTACCCCACATGGTTTCTACTAACCGTGGTAACCATTCAGCCTACCTTTTTTTCCCATTTTCTGGAATTTTGGGCTCTGAACAATCCCCAAACGCTCCTGGAACCTTCCTTAGGCTATAGTGCATGTTTACCAAGATTAAACAAGGGATTCAAATTGAAAAGACAAATGAGTTGTACCTTTGTGAGAATATTGGTCATTATAGTACTATAGACTAAAGTCTCCCATATGTGTGATATGATTTCTTGGTGATTATCTCTAGGATATGGTATAACAACTCCAAACCACACTCCCAAATCTGGTGTAAAAAAATATAGACTTTACAGTTCTAGATTTGATACCAATGAAGGTGGCCTAATTTTTTCCATCCAAAACTTACAACATCAAAAGGAAATACTGGTCACTTACATACCCAATGACCATATACATTCAGAGTTTTAGAGAATTAGGAAAAATTCTCACATAAACAATACCCAGGAATTAAAGGGAGTATTTTCCCACTATACCTTGCTTTTTATATTCCATATTAATTCTTCAAAATCACCGACAAAATTAATCATGTTACAAAAATTTCCAGGCACCAATAATTTAATCATCATTCTCCATAACCTAGGGAAATGGAAACATATGAATGGTGTGCTAAAATGCCGAGTAAGAGTAAAAATAAGCATTAACAATTGAATGTTATTAGTGAGCAGAAGAAGTGTATATGTTTATGATGACATAATCAAATTTAATTTGAATAACATAAGAATCTTCATACCCATCAATACTTGGATTTTTAATCATAAAATTTTGAATAATTCTTTATCAATGGTAGTTATCATAAGAATAAATAATCATGAGCCATGTGAATTCAATCTAGGTTAAATTAATCATTAAAAATTATAAAAAGAATAAAGAAAATTTATTGGTATCTTGGAACATAATCTTTATAACCCATTTTAAACCCAAGTAAGAAATAAAAGAATCTCGGTTCAATCCATATGAGAAACCCTTTGGTTACTCCCTCCTTCTTGCCTCTAAAGACAAAGAACACTACCTAATGCATTGGAGCATTATCTGGGAGCACCCATCGTATAAGCTATATTAGGCTCACCCAATGCTATATGGGTGCACCCATTATATAAGCTATATCAGGCTTACTTGATTCTATTTGGGAACACTCATCATAAAAGCTATATCAGGCTCACCCATCGCTATTTGGGTATACCCATTGTATAAGCTATATCAGGCTCACCCATTCATCATAAATATTTTCCAAGAACCTTTTAAGAATAAAACATTTATATTCCTTTACATTTCAATTAGAACAATAATTATTTTTCTTTGATAGATTGATTAACCCATGAAAAGAAATGAGTTCTATAACAATATCATAATCCATCCAAAGAAAGAATAAGGATAATATCAATACAAAATATCCCTAGTAGAGTGTAAGTTACATAAAGGGTTTTTGATGTTGATGAATTTAAGTACAATTAATTATCATAAAAAACATTATTTAGGAAAATAACCTTTTCACTTTGGGTAACATCAAAGTATGTCATCTAAAATGGAACATAATTTTTAAAGATCACTTGGTACATTTCTTGTGGTAAATATCCATTCCATTTTTAATACATTTATTAAAAATCTAAAACTTTCTCATACATTAAAGAAAATATTTTCCTTGAAAATAACCTTTAATCTTAAAAAGAAATATTTAAAATATCTAGGGGTCATAATGGAAAAAAATTATGTTAATGCTGAGTTTGTTAAAATAAAGATTCTTTTCACATTTTCAGTAAAATTTAAAAATTGCCTTCTTAAAAAAATAACAAGAATATTACATTTAAAACATTTTGAAAAAATAAAAATATGGTAATAAAAAACTTTAAAAAAATATATTAAAACATTTTTGAAAATATTTTTAGAAAACATCGATTTGGAAGAAAAAATATTTTTTTCTGAAGAGAGAAATGAAGTTAAATTTTCTTAAGAATATTTTATCAATAATTTTAGTACCAAAGAGAGAAAGATTTATATTATTACTTCAAAAAATTCATGAATAATCAAAGGATAAGAAAATATATATTGTTCAAGAAAATAATACCATATTATTTCCTCCCAAATAACCTTTAATATAAAAAATACTAAAAAAATGATATTGTATCCTAAAGTCTTTGCCACTTTGGTAACTCCTCAATCATAAGCCTCATGAAAGAATAACATTAGATGACATATAAATATAATAAAAAAAATTATATTCATGAAATAAAATATAAAATGGGAAATACATACACCTGATAAAGAAGGATAGGTGTATAACATAAATTATGTCACAAAGAACATAATTTAAGATGGGAGATCCTTATAATGATCATAACTTTGAAGTGAGAATTATTCAATGAATTTATTATTTTTATATAATTTAAATCCATATAAAAAATTTTAAATAAAAAATAATATTATCAAACTTAAATATCAACATAACTATATAACATAAAATAAAATTAAGAAGTAATATAACCAAATGAAAATAAATTGAGTTATGAAATTTTTTACCACTTAGAAACTTTCAAGTAAAATCCTTTTGGATTAATTAATTTAAATTGAGAACTAAAATACCATAACGTGTGAGGTATTAATTATATTACATGTAAAATGGGAAGTATATACACCATATAAAATTGATCTTGTTTTATAACATTAAAATATTCCTCAATGAAGGAAAATTGCAACAAAGTCCCTTAACTAGAGTCCAGGCTTTCCATGTATGTTCTTTAACTAATGTATAATAAGATAATATCAATTATTTTATCTCTTAAGAAAATTTTCTAGTTTTAATAACTTATAATTAAATAATTTATTTTATTATTTTTTAATGACATATAAATACTTAATTAGTTAATTCCACATTGGGTGTTTTGAGGATGTTCTGTTCATTGTTTCAGAATGAATTCAATGTGTTGATCGTGTTCAAAGTTTACATTATTCCATAATCTATAGAATAATAATAATAATAATAAAATAGTTATAATAATTTTACATCAATTATAATTTTAAAAAAATCATGAAACATGTTTATGAAAAATGAACTACGTTACCATCATAGAGATGATAGACCGTACATATGCGTGAGTAACGTTTCCAGTTTTAATGATCATTATTGAAATAAATTATGTTTTATTTTATATTTAAATAATAATAATAGTATAATAAATACCTTATTATTTCTAAAAATATACTTATATATATACATATCATACATGTGATTTGGTGATGAAAGAAAATCACATCGCTTTGTGGAAGTCGTTGTCCACACGTACACACGAACGACATTATCATTTTTCAGTGAGTGGAAAGGTAAGAAATAAAATGATATATTACCTTTTAATAATTATAAATATGTTATTAATATCATAATTTTTTCATATATATCATATATATTCATTAAATTTATCGTCATGTTCTTCCATATAAATCGTTAGTGAAAAACAAATCACATCGCTTCGTGAGGAGGTAGTCCATCGTACACACATGTGACATTATCATATCCACCAAGAAATAAAAATTAAGAAGTTATATGTGATATAATTATTAAATAATTATAATTATGTTAAAAATATCATATATATACTTTAAATACATCATTATAACATTTCATGAGAGAAGATCATGAAAAATAAATTACATCAATTCGTGAGGCGGTAATTCGTCACACACACGAACAATGGTTTCATTTACCATTTAATGGAAGAGGATATGGATATAGGTTATCCCATTAAAATAATTTAATATAAGTATAGTGGATATATTTTTGTTTCTATATCATAATCACTTAATAATAATTGATGGAGGAAGAATAAATAAAACAAAAATGATTGGTTAAGCCCAATACATTTTCTTCGGATAACCTCCTTAGGTTAGCATCAAAAGATAATTTGGATGGATTGATGATTAAAAATGGGATCTTTGTTATTCATAGATAATTAATAAAGGTATTTTTATATATTTTTGATGATATAAAGGGCTTTGAATGTGGTAATAGAATATTATAGGGGGTGGCCTTTTATAAGTGAGGTGAGTGTTACATATATAATTTTTGAAAATAAAAAGGTGTACCCCTGTTTTTTACATGAAAAAAGGATAAAAAAATGGACCATTATATATAATTATAAATTATAAGGTCAAAATGTGTCCATAAAATAAATTTTAAACAAGTATTCAGGTCATTTTTTCCCTTATCTTTTTAGTTTAACCCATGGTAAATCTGTTTTCACACTTACCGCAGTAAAAGATTTTTACTGTTTCACTCTTCATTACGAAAAAAATTAAGTTGAACTTATTAGATAATATAAAATATTATAAAATAAGTTATTTAATACGTTTTATAAAATTCAATTCACATAATTTTAGGAATTTAATTTTAAAATAAAACCCACATTCACGATGAAAAAGCGGTTTTTCCAGAAATGTATTTTTCAAGCATAAAATAATTTCATATTAACTTTATGAATAGTAATAATAATTTTATGAATTTAAATTAATATTTATTTATATATAATATAAAAATTTCATTTAAATATTTTATCATTTGTGTTTTTTAATTAATTAAAATGGAGAAACATTATGCATTTTAAAACAATTTTGAGAGAAAACCCATTTTAAACCCAAAAATAAATTTATACAAAAATTTAGTATAAAGATAATTAAAATGCAATTAATTGAATTAAATATAAATAAATAATAATAAATTAACTTTAAATAAATTTATAAGAATAATTTTACTTTTAAATTACTTAATTTATTAGAAATAAATGATAGTTTTACAAAAATCGGTATTTCCACTATTAATTGAAAAATCAATATTTTCTAAAAAATCCAAAAATTTCACCATAAGTTAGTTTTGATATGATGATTTAAAAAATTAATTTCATCCTCTCAAATAAATTTTCTAAAAGTCTTAAAAATTAATTATGATGTTTTCTCACAGAAAGCAATAAAAATCATTTTTGAAGAAAACATATTTTTAATGAATAAAACAACTTCACTAAAAATTGATAGATTATTTACTTATAATTTGTCAATAAATTTATATTTATTGGGAAATATATATATATATATAATACTATTCATACCCTACAATTTAACAACAAGGCTATAAATATCACATTTAAAATAATATTACTTCATGGTTTGTTTATGCTCAGTGTTGCGTGTCTTGTATGTTATCAAGCATAGATTACTTGTTTAATATATTTTGGTGTTAAATTATCCCTAGTTTAATAAATTAAATCCTTGAAATTTGAACTTTATTTTAGTAATTAAAGGATTGAAATTTAAAAATACCTATGTTGAAGTCCCACATCATAAAAAGGGTTAATAAAACTTCCTCTAGATAAGAGAGAGAGGAAAGTTTGAAGGTCAACTAGAATTATAGATAATTAAGTTTACAAGGAGGAGAATTTTTTTGGGAATTGAGGATATGAACATGAAATAAAATCATAATTCCATATTAATAGGGTAGAGCGATATAGTTCATTGATCACAATAAAGTGAATGATCATGAGAAAGTTAACAACCACAAAACCATAAACCAAAGTGGTGTGAAAAAGACAATCATATCATTGAAAATAAAGGATATCAGATAAAATTTTAATTTTCAATATCCTTTTCCTAGAGTTGAATAATTTATTACCTTCTAAAATAAGAACATAAGGAGAATATACTTACTTGAAAAGTATAATTTCACCCTTTAATAAAATTCCACCACATTCACATCTTTTGATCCAAATGATGAGTACTCAAAATCATTTTTTCATTCCTAAAAAACTAAAATAAACTAATAATAGATAACATAAGTCAAAAAAAATATAATAATCTATTCATCCTATCTTTATACATTATCCAAAACAAAAATTGTTAGCACATAGTAATATAATTCCCAAAATTATTAAACCTTCATATCATTAATCTCCAAAATTCATTAGTAATAACCAAAATTAAATAAAAATCATTTTACAAATAGATCTTATTAAAAAATTTCAAAATATTACTGAATATGATTGAAACCAAAATATTAGAAGGTTTTGAACACATATTCTTATAATTATGATTTAAAATTTATCTCTGAATAACACCAATCAATTTTAAAGTCTCATAACAAAAATTTATTCTCTTTAATCATATAATGTTTCTAAAAATTTAATAACCAATAATTGTCTCAACATAAAAGATATGATAAAACCTAATGGTCACCAATACCATTAAACTTATTTACAAAAAATGATGTTATTATTCATCAAATAATGCATCATGTTGAACCTAAGAATTACATATACCTTAACCCAATAAAACATCTCCCAAAATATTCTTAATCATTTTAGACTTCCATCACTTAAAATGTAAAAAATGGTGTATAAGGATTTAAAATTATGATTAAATGTAAACTTGTAAACCAATTATTGAATACATAATTGTTATAATAACCTCACATGAAAAAATCACAATCTCTAAAGTTATCTGAACCTTTCTCTGATGCCAACTATAACAGCACCAAACCTGCACACTCGGATCTAGTGAAAAAAACATAAACTTTACCTTAATGGATTTGATACTGATGAAGGTGACCCAATTTCTTCCATCCAATACATACAAAATCAAAAGAAAATATTGGATCACTTATATACCCAAGGACATTTTAGGTTTTGATTTTTAGATAATTATTAAAAACTCTTACGTTAAAAATACTTTTGAAATAAAGGAATTATTTTTTCCACTATACCTAGATTTTCATATTCCATATTAAGTTTTCAATATCTTTCACATACTTCATCATGTTAGAAACCTTTCTAGACATTGATAATTTAATAATCACTATACATAACTTGGGGAAATTGAAACATAATAAGGTTGATCTCAAATACTTAGTAAGGGTAAACATAAGAATTAACTATTGAATTTTATCAATGAATATACGAAGAAAATAATATTATGATGATATAATCAATGTGCATGAGCATAACATAAGAATATTCATACCCATAAAAACCTAGATTATCAATAATCAAATATGGAATAAAGCTTTATCAAATGGAATAGTCATAAGAATTAATAATCATGATCCATGTGATTTCAATATTGATCAAAGGAATCATTAAAAGACATATAAAGCATAAATAAAATGTATTTTTATCTTGGAACATCATATTAATTAACCATTTTAAACCTGTGTTAGAAATAACTGGATCCCAGTTATATCCATATGAGATAACCTTTGGTAACTCCCTCTATCTTTCCTCTAAGGTCAAGGAATATTACTCAATGCATTAGAGTGTAATATAGGTGGAACTATAATATAAGATATATTGGTCTCACCCAATGCTATCTAGGTACACCCATTATATAAGCTATATTGGGATCATCCAACACTATTTGGGAACAACAATTCTATAAGCTATATCAGGCTCACCCATGATCTATAACAGGGATCATCCCTTTATATAATATATATTAGGCTCACCTATTAATCATCAACATTGTAAAAGTAATGTTTAAGAATAAAACATTTAGAGTCATTAAAATTTCAATCATAATAATAATAAAAGTTCATTCGTAGCTCGATTAACTCAAGGAAAAGAAACGAGTTCCATGAAAATATCATAATCCATCCAATGAAAGAATAATGTTGATATAAATATAATATATCCCCAATTAAGTGCAAGTAAAATAAAGGTTTTTTGATGTTTATGAATGGAAATACCATTAAGGATCATTAAAAAAATTCTTTTGGAAAATAACCTTATCACATTGGGTAACATTAAAGGATTTTATCTTAGATATAAAATGATTTTGAAAGACCTCTTAGAACTTTTATCTAAGAATGTATACTTTCCTTTTTTAAAACTTTATTAAAAATATAAAACATTCCTAAACATAAAATAATTTTATTTCTTTGAAAATAACTATTTAAACTTAAAAAGGAATCTTTAAAACATTGATTTTTCATTAAAATGGAAAATTCCATTCATACTGAGTATGTTAAAATAAATATTCCATTCACATTTTCAGTAAAAGTTCAAAAGTTCACTGTACGGAAAAAAACATGAAGATTAATTTTTTTTGTAAAACTAAAATTATGGGTAAAAATTAATTTAAAAAATAATATTAAGACATTTTTGACAACACTTTTAGAAAACATGGATTTAGAAGAAGAAAGATTTTTGATCGAAGATAGAAATGAAGTCAGATTTTCTTAAAAATAATTTCTCAATCATTTTAAGTACCAAAGAGAGGAAAGTGATATTATTACATGAAAATTTAATGAATTACCAGTGGATAATAAATTATATGTGGTTCAAAAAATAAGATCATATTATTTCCTCCCAAAGAACCTTCAACATAAACAATCCCAAGAATAAATGAGATTGTATCATAAAGCCTTTGGCACTTTGGTAAATCCTAAATATTAAGCCTCATGAAAGAATAAAATTATATAAAATTTAAATATAATGAAAATAAGAATAAATAATATATTAAATTTTAATTAGATACACCTCATAAACGAAGATAGTTGTATAACATAACATATGACCCAAAGAAGACAATTTGAGATGAGCAACCCCTACAACGATCATAATGTTGAAGTGAGAATTAATCAATGAATTGATTATGTGAATTAAATGTAAATCCATATAAAACAAATGAAAAAAATAACATAATAAAAATTAATTACAAACATATTATTATAACATCATATAAAATGAAGAAGTAATATAAACCAATGAAAAGAAATTGAGTTATGAATTTTTTTACCAATTGGTAACTTTAAAGTCAAATACCCTTAGAAGAAATAATTAAAATTGAAGCTTAAAATATCAGGATGTATGAATTATTCATGAAATTAAATGTTAATGGGGAATCATATAAAAAATATAAAATAAATTATGTGCATAACATTAAAATATATCTCAATAAAGGAAAATTGAGATGAAGTCTCTTACCTCGAGTTCAGACTTTCCATGCTTGTCCTTTAACTCATGTATAATAAGCTTATATAAAATATTTTATTTATTAATAAAATTTTAAAGGTTTAATACCTTATAATTAATCCATTTATTTTATTTCTTTTTTAATGACATATTTAAATACTTAATTAGTAAAATCAATATTGGGTGTTTTGAGAACGTTTGGTTCATTGTTTCAAAACAGATTTAATGTATTGACCATGGTAATAGTGGTCACTATTCCATAATATAAAGAATAATAATAATAAAATAGTTATAGTATTTTTATATCGATTATACTTTTAAAACCAATCATGAAATATGGTTATAAAAAATGAACTATATTACAATCCTGGAGATGGTAGGCCACACATACGCATGACTAACGTTTAGATTTTTCAATGATACTTATAGAAAGAATTTAAGTATTATTTTATCTTTAAAAAATGACAGTAATATAATAAATACCATATTATTTCTTCAAATATACTTATATATGTCATCCATGTGATTTGGTGATGAAAAAAAAGAATCGCATCGTTTTATGGAGGTGGTAGTCCATATGTACGCACGAACGACGTTATCATTTTTCAGTGATTGGAAAGGTAAGAAGTAAAATAATATATTATATTTTAAGAATTTTAAAAATGTAATTAATATCATAATTATTTTATATATATCAAATATATTAATTAATGTTATCTTTATGACCTTCTATGTAAAGCGTTAGTGAAAAACGAATGACATCGCTTCACAAGGAGTTGTCCGCTATACACATGAGAAACATCATCGTATCCCCCATGGAATAAAAATTAAATAGATATATGTTAAATAATAATTCTCAAAGTATAATTATGTTAAAATTTTAATATATATTCTTTAAATATATCATTATAATATGACTTTAGAGGTGATGATGAAAAATTAATTACATTGGTTTGTGAGGTCGTTGTCCGTTGGACATACGAACGATGGATTCATTTCCCATTTTATGGAAGTAGATATAGATATAGTTTTTTACATTAATATAATAAAATATCTGTATATTAAAGATAATTTTTTAAATATATCAGAATAATTTTGGAATAATTGATGGAGATGGAAGAATAAATAAAATAAAAATTCTTGGTTGAGAATGATATATCTTCTTTAGAAAACTTCATTATGTTAACAAAAAATGATTCTTAGGATGGATTTATGTTAAAAACATGGAATATAAGATGTTTTTGGGTAATTAAAGAAGTTATCTGGGTAGGTAGTTTCTGAAAAAAAGGAATTTTAATATACGAAGAGGATACGATAGGGGGATGGCCTTTTATAAGTGAGGCGAGTGACACACTTGTAATATTTGAAAATAAAAAGGTATAACCATGTTTTTCACATTAAAAAAGGATAAAAAATGAACCATTATAGATAATTATAAATTATAATATCTAAATATGTCCAATAAATATATTTCATACAATTTTTAGGTTATTTTAGCCCTTATCATTTTAGTTTAACCCCCGATAAACTTGTTTTCACCTTAACTATGGTAAAATATTTTTACTATTTTCACTATTAATTATTAACAAAAATTAAGTTGAAATTATTAGATAATATAAATTATTATTATTCCAATTATATAATCCATTTTATCAAATTCAATTCATATAATTGGTATATTTTAATTTAAAAATAAAACCTCCAGACATGAAAAAATGACAATTTTTCAAGAAATGTATTTTTCATGCATAAAATGATTTATATTAACTCTCTGACTAGTAATAATCATTTCATGGATTTAAATTAATATTTATATTTTAATTAATTTAAATGGATAAACATTATGTACTTTAAAACAATTTTTAGAAAAAGCATGTTTTTAAACCCAAAAAATAAACTTATACTAAAATATAGTATAAATATGATTAAAATTTAATTAATTGGATTAAAAATAAATAAATAATAATCATGTTAATTTTAATCAAATTAAAATAATAATGGTATTTTAAATTACTTAATTTATTGGAATGAAATGACAGTTTTACAAAAATCGGTATTTATTCACTGAAAAATAAATATTTTCTGAAAAATCTCTAAATTTTACCTTATGTTAATTTTTATATGGTTATTTAAAAAAATAATTTCATTTAATCAAATATATTCAACAAAATTTCAAAAAAATTATAATATTTTCTCATAAAAAGTAATAAAAATCATTTTTTAAGAAAACATATTTTTAATGAATAAAATGACTTTACTAAAAATTTATTTATTATTTAGTAAGAATTTCTTAATAAATTTATATTGATTAGGTAATTTTTATATATATTTTTCATAAATTAGTTAATATTATTCATACCTAATCTGACAATAATGTTATAATGGTTATATTTCAAATAATATTATTTCATGGTTCATTTAATCTCGGTGTTGCATGTATCGTACGCTATCAAGAATAACATAAATTTTTAAAATATCAGGGTGTTACATATGGAAAATTAGAGGCATTATTTAGTTGTTATAATTTTCTTACTTTGAGCCTAGGTGGGGTCTTAGTGGGTCATGTCAGGTCAGAATGGTATTGGAGTAGTTTGATTCTTATGAATGAAGTTTGGAGATTTTAGTATTGTAGTAATGGTTTGGGATACTTAAAAAAATGATAAGGGGTATTGAGTATAGTTAATAGACTATGGAACCTAGTGATTGGTGTGGGTGGCTGATGTATCTTTTCACCAGCACCCTAATAACCTTCAGTCGACATGTATTTCTAAGACATCAATTATAGGTTTAATGAGATGAAACTTGTATCTTGTAGAATGTTATTTTTGTTTTCATTCATGATATTTTCAAGTAAAATATTTTAGATACGATTTAATAACCATGGATACATCTTGATAAATATAGTATATGACTATAGCATCCTGACCTGAAAGCCACTAAGCGGTGTCCTGAGCAGGTTAGCCACATGACCTCAAGCACGTCTCCCCGTAAGCTAGAGGATAACGATTAGTAGTGTAGGAATATAATGGTATAGTGGGGAGACTATACCCTCATGATCAGAGTAATCCAAAATAGTAAATAATAAATGTAAATAGTGAAGGCAGTAATAAATAAGCAGTAGTGGAATAATAATCCATCTAGATAAATAAACAGGAAAAAGATAAATCAGATATCAGATACAAAATTATGATCATGCCATGATGCTATACAAAAGGAAGTACACGAGATATAGGGTAAACATGCATATACCACATGCTAAATAAAAATACAAAAAACCAAAAGCTATCTCCACCATCATTACGAGCATAGGCTCAGTCCTCTACCCCCGTACTCCATTATAGTATAGAAAATCAAACATCAAAAGTTGGACGCTTCCTTTTATCTATACCTATAATGATGAAGTCTTATCTGGTACCATGAGAGGCCTGAGTAGGGTGTAAGATATACTCAGTAGGACACAACCAATAGTTTATATAACTATCTATTCTATGTATATAAAATGAGTTGTGTGTAGGTAATAATTAAAGTGAATAAATAAATAAATAAATTACTTCAGATCGTGTTACTCAAGGAGTCTCCTGATCGACACTACCTGCTTCAGACTAATCCATATATCTTTGAATAGAAGTATATATATATAGATATAGTATGGGTGTATATCATAAAACTCCTAGAATACATATATGGAAAGGAAAATAACTAGACCATAAAGAGTCAAGTACAACATAGGCCAAGCCCAAGCATGTTCTTTGGCTTGGTGATTAGTTCCTAAAATTTATAAATAGAACTTAATATTGTAATACAAGGAATCCTTAGAATTTAATTCATTGAATCCTAATCCCATCCAAGGAGATCCGTAAGAAGTAACCCAAGTATTTCTGCAAGAGCACTGTAAATACCCATGTCTATAAGAGTTTGTCTAAGGAGATCTGTATAAGGAATCAAAAGTATCACTCTTGGCATGGTGTAAAAAGTAAACCTCTAAGACCATCCCATGTATCTAAAGTAGGGTACCAGGTATCACTCATGGCATGGTATGACCATATTAACCCCAAGCCTATCCAAGGAGACTCCCCTAGGGAACTGGTATCGTTCATGGGTAGGTAAGTATCCACCCAGCGAGCCCATCCAAGGCATTCTATAAATAATCCAAGTATCGCTCATAAGCAGGTAAGTAATTCACCGAGTTATCACATCTAAGGAATTATATAAATAATCCAAGTATCACTCCCATCATATTTACAATCCACAATAAGTTTTAATTATAAATCATAATGATCCGGTTCAAGGAATACTTAAATTGGGACCCTTGTATCACCCTTGGATTTATTTGAAGGTATGGGTTTTCTATCAAAAACTCAAACCACTTAAACAAGGAATTACAACCATAATACTTTAATAAAGTTTTCCAATTCATTTTATCCAAGTAATTCAGGCTATGTCATAAATCACAAAGGACTAACACATGGAAAATTATTTTCCTTAGACCAATTCACATTACAATGTATTTATTACAAGGGAAATCACACACCTTAATTGCTGGTTTAATTCTATTCCAAACATGAGGCTTTGAAGACTTTAAGGAAGTGAACATCCATAGGGGTGGATCATGTCGATACGATCAACCATCGACATTGATTCACGATAATCTATGACCATATTAAGCATCAAAATAAATTTCATTTAATTAAATGGACTTTATGTAGGATACACTAGAGGATTCTTCCATGGGGAATAATTAAACATGACAAAATACAAAGATACTTTAGGTAAAAAGAACTAGACCACCAACCTTAAGACTCCAGTACTATCCTAATCCAGTACCATCCCATGAATCAAGGTAGAATTGGATAAAATAGATTAATTGACAAATACTTTGAAAATAGGGCATATGAGATCACACCAAAATAGTTTAGAAGATGGAGAGATAAAACAATGAATTAAAGAATAGTAATGAGGAGATTAATATTATGGATCCAATATGAATGATGATAAATGAGACAAATATCATATGCTGATGAACCAGAAGAACCTAGTTGAGGCATGGAGGAGTCCTATTATATCATTGTTCTTGTGCAAGAAGAGAGGTGGTGTTATATCAAAATGACCCCTACCCCCCTTAAAAAATGATCCAAGTTATTTACATGGCATGTAAACTTTACACATCATGTAAATATCAGGTTTTTACCTCCTAGGCAAACCCAATTAAAACATGCAAGGGGTATAGACAACCCCCTACATTTCATGTATTTAATACATTCCATGTATTTTAAATTCACATTGTGTATTTAATACATGTTTTGCATTTGTCTGCACCCTGACTCTATCCCACCTGCTACCTTTTCTTCCAAAAGGAAGCAGACCAGCCTAAAGGCATGGTTACCTAGTCTTAGGTCAAAAGAGAAACTTAGGAAGGTTTTACCAAATATTAAAGTAATTCATATTTGTACAAAAACAATATACATTATAACCTCCAATTCTTAAAAAAACTCATCCTCGAGTTGATATTCTAAGGGTGATAATGCATTTTCGAAGAAATATTCCAGCCACTAAGCATGTACATCAGCCTCTCTCTCCTAAGTTTAGTCCTAATCACGACTATGCTGCCATAACACCCAGATCATAGGAACTGACATTCCTTAGAGAACCTCCATGTTTCGATCAAAAATACATACCATATGATCCTCATAGGATGCATCCACCTCCATCGCGGCATCCTTAGGGTCAAATGATTGATATGGGATAGATTAACAATGGAGAAGCTATGATATGTGGAAAATGTCATGCATGTCCTGGTACATCTAAGGTATATGCAACCGATAGGCTACCAGCCTGACTCTCTCCATGATCTAAAAATGACCAACATAATGCGGTGATATATTTCCCTATCTTTAAATCCTTTTATGACACAATCTAGGTGAAACTCACAGAAAGACCTAATTTTCCATGTTGAACTCCATAGGTTAGAGATAATGATCAGTATATGACTTTTCCCTATAATGAGCTATAACCATACATTTCTAAATCATCCGTACTTTGTTTAAAGTCTCTTAAATGAGATAAGAACCTAGTAGTACTAGCTCACCTTCCACTAACCAACATCAAAGTGAACAACACAACCTACTTTAAAAGGACTCATATAGAGCTATATATACCATTGCATAAAAACCGTTATTGTTGGAAGACTCAACTAGAGGTAAATGATTCTCCCAAGAAACTCCAAAATCAAGGACACAAGCCTTGAGGATGTCCTATAACACAAATATTTTCTTCTCTAACTTCCATTCAATCCGAGGTTGATATGCTATACTTAGAAGAACCTATGAACCCAGTGATTTTTACAACCCTTTGTTAGAATCATGATATAAAACATGCGTTTTTATCTGACATGATATAACGCGGAACACCATGAAAGCACCAAATATCTCGAATATAATTCCTCCCAGGATCATAAACTGAGAAGGTCACTTGTATGGGAAATAAGTGTATGAACCTCTTCAACTTGTCGACGATCACCCATACTGCATCACCTCCTTGAGGGGATCTCAAAAAACCCATCAAGAAATCTATAGTGTCTTCATCCCATTTCCACTCAGGAATAGAAAGAGGATGTAAGATTATAGCAGGCCACCAATGCTCAGTTTTCTCCTGATAATAGTTGGAACACTATGTGATAAAACCTATAATCCATCTCTTCATACTTAGAAACCAATATTCATGATGTATATCTTGGTATATTTTGGTAATCCCAGGGTGAAATTCCCAAACAGAGGCATGAAATTCCTAAATTAAATCTTCCCATTTATTTTCAGGGACTTAGAAACATCCAAGGAAGTGTATAATATAATCCTCATCGATAACCCAACTAGGTGGTGGGTCCTCACATAAGACATTTTCCCTCAGGATTAATCCCCTGAGATCTGAAAGCTATCTCATCTACACCCAATCAAGAAGGGAATATTTCATAGCCGAAGATGATAAAAAAATATACCCTTAACATTACTAAACTTGAAGGTGCATCTCAAAAAATAGGTTCATTAACTACCACTCACTATTGGTCTCCTAGATTTCCAGCATCTGAATCTTCCATCTTAGGGAATTAGCTACTACATTACCCTTTATAGGTGTATAAAAAAGCTCATTGTAAAACAACTATAGTCATTCTACCCACCTATGCTACCTTATATTCAAGTCACAGTATGTGTAAATGTATTTGAGACTTTTATGGTTAGTGTAAATGATAAACTGCTCACCCAATAGATATTGACTCCAACAACGTAAAGCATAAACTATGGATATTATCTTGAGGTCATTAATAGGGTAATTATACTCCCGAGGTCTCAGCTAGCAAGACCCATACACTACAAATTTATCTCCCCACATCAAAACTACTCTAAGATCAATTCCTAAATCATCATAATAAACTATATAGCTTCTTTCTGGATCTAGTAGAATCTAGATCTTCACTAAATTCTGTGTTCCTTTCAACACTAAAAGGTTGTCTCATAGGCTTCAGACCTTAAGAAAATCACACCATTATTAGTCAAGCATGCAATAGGTGATTCTTGGTGTGATAATTCCTGAATAAAATGACTTTAATAGCCAGAAAACCCAAATAAGATGTATAAGCCAAAGAAAGTATTGGGCTGATCCCAGGAAACTATAGCACTCATCCTCTCTAGGTCAACAAATACTCCTGCCCCTGAAATTATTTGACTATAGAAGTGAACCGTATCAATACAAAAGTGGTATCTGGTGATCTTAGAATACATATGATGATATCTTAGTGTATTCAACATGATATCAAGATGTTTGGGATGGTCCTGTTGAGTATGAGAATACACCAAGATATTTTCCACAAAGACTACAAAAAATTAATCCAAATATGGGTGTAAAACCTAATTCATCAAATTCATAAAGACTACTGGTGTGTTCATAAGTCCGAATGACATTACTAGATACTCATACAAGTAGTATCTAATCTAGAACTCTTTACATGGTATTTTTGATGGTATAATGCACACCTGATGTTTCCTGACCTCAAATTAATCTTGGATAAAACCAACCCTCATTAGAGATAGTCAAATAGTTTTTATATACAAGGAAGTGGATACTGGTTCTTTACCATAAGCTAGTTTAACTGATGATAGTCCATGAAAATCCTGAGAGCAATATCCACCTTCTTAAAAAAAGGACTGTTGAACTCCATGGAGAAGTACTATGTCATATGAAACCCTTAGCCTCTAAATCTTATTACTATGTTTTGAGTTCCTAGATCTCTGTAAGAGACATCCTGTATGGAGGAATGGACACTAGTACTACTCTTGGTACTAGCTTAATGGTGAACTCTACCTCTCTCACATGAGGTAAACCAGAAAATTAGTTAGGGAAGGAATCCATGAAATAATCCACCATAGAAGTAAATTCCACAAATCATGTCTCTTGGTCACTCATAAAGAGACTAGACATTAGGGTTGTCACTCCTCCTAACCCACAATGATCAAGTCCATCTTGAATTTCTTGGACATCCAATATTTTCTTTATGAACATAATCATCACCCATGAGTGAAGTAAAAGACACCCTCCAGTGATTGAAATCGACATGGGATAGTTAAGGCACTAAATAGTCCATTATGAGAGTGAAATCTAATCCAGTCATCTCAAGGACAAAAATATTCCATAGGAAGAGTAATTTGATCGCCTCATGAAGGAAATACCCACACTATAATATAAATTCTAATAAAACCCCTAATGGCATGTCTAATGTCATCACACCAAAGAAGTATTCAATTTCTAGGCCCAAACATTCAATAGTTTCCAAATATATAAAATAGTGTGGTGTGCCTATATAAAATAAGTAAGATACTAAATTAGAGGCTACTAGAATAATACCTCCAACTGTAGAAGGACTCAGACTCTACTCCTTGGGAGTAGGATACACTACATAGATATAGAATGATCTATAACCCTATGATACAACATGGACACCTAGAGTAGGCCTTCATTATTGGAATTGAACCTCTAATATCTGAATACCTTGACTATGACCACCTCCTTATCCTGATTGATCAGTAGTATACTGGATCCCATCCCAAAGTGGAGATATATATCCTATACCATAATGTGTTATTGGTATAGATCCATTATCACTAGGAACTAGAGGGAAATTTTGGTAGAAAAAACTGAAGGTGAACCATCCCTCCACAATATCAGCACTCGATTAGGTCCCTCGTACACCGGATCTTATTATGAGTAGTCCTACCACACTAGTGGCACACCACATAATTTTTGGTGTGGTCTATTTGACCTATTCTATCACCATGAATAGCCTCAAAATGATTTCCCCTGCCACTAGATGAACCACCTGCCCACCTAATTACTAAATCTCCCTAATGACCACTACCAATATAACTTAGGTTCCACTCCGTGATGATGGCTTTCTTCACTATCTCTAAAACGATAGTCAACTGAAAGAAATTCACCTGTGAAGAGATGGCATATGCAAGCTCATCCTCAAACCGCCTCACAATCATCAATTTGTCACGCGTAAGTGTTTTTGAAAATTGATAAATCTCAATAAAATGATCTAAATACTACAACATAGACATATTTCCCCACTGAAGGTTTATAAACTCTATAAAATGGTCCGTTTTCAGTATTTGGGGAAAGAAGTAGTCATATAAGGATATCTGGAATTTTTTCAAGACCATAACCTGATGATCACCAACCTGAGTGATAACATCCTTCCAATGATTAATAGAGTCATAGAGAATATAGGTGGTGAGCTTGAATATCTGCTCTGGTGGATTCTTTATAAGCTTAAAGATCAAAAAATGTCCTCAAGCCAAGACTCTGGAGCCTGAGGACAACTATACTCTAAGAAGGTGGGAGGATTATGCAACTTTAATTCTTATGTCAATTATACTATATAAGAGGCATGCCACATAACTCACTATATAGAATTTATGAAACACACGATTCTCTCTCAAAATTGAGCATCGATGCCTAATGGATGATCAATAGGCAGTGCCTCTAGTGGCACTGTAGGAGGTAATACTGGTTGATCAGGTCCCACCACCTCTAGAGTTGGGTCGTCACTACCCTCCTAGCACATGACTCAAGGACATTATGGTGGCATAGCTTATAATTTCCAAACACATTCCTATAATAAGTTTCAACATGAAATATAATTTACAATAACAGAAAATTACAGGTACAAAGACTTCCTATAAATGATCCACATGTCTCTTCCTACTCTTGAATCCAGATCTAGGTGATAAGCAAAGTTATAGAATTCACAAGAGACAGTGCCTACTTACCACTACTAAGGTTGGGTCAGGGTTAAGATCTCACATCACAAATTAGAGGTTCTAGTATATGGAGTGTCAATTGCAAGGTATAAAATAATACATACTTTAATTTTCAATTGGAATCCCCATTTAGTAGTAACCATTTCATTTTAAATTTAAATTTATTTATGATCATACTCATTTATTGGAATATAGATATCATATATCACTATTCCCAATTTATAAAGGTCCATTCTTTATAAATTATAATTGATACATCATGTAACTATGTCATGAACTTTACATCTGGTATTAGGATGTAATAGATCTTGTATAATGTTTTGATAAGATGAATTACCATTCCCAATTTATATAAGTACATGATTCAAAAATTTCAATTTTTATTCATGTAATCAAATCAATTAACGTTTTAGACCATAGAACCAGTGGTCCATGGATCAAATATGGCATAATTGGTTAATTAAGGTGTCATAACCAATCTATGAGGTAAAATTCCACCTATATTTATGAAGACATGTTAATTAATCCAATTATGTTATCCTTGAAAGATAAATTATAACATTTCTATATATAATAATCAAGGAACCGAACTTCATTTAGTAGGTAATGAATATATAAAGTAAATGTGGCATGAAAAAATACAAGGAACATATGTCCTAAAGTTCCTATGATGATGCATGAGATGATACCTCCTTGACATACTGATCTAAGGGAAAATAAGTACAAAATAATAATTGTTATATCAATAATAACACTAAAAAACATCTGCATCACCCAACAGTGAAATTAATACAACTATAACAGGCAGAAAAAATAACATCTATATCCCATCATATGTAATTTGGGGTTACCCCTATATGTGGGTAACCTACTCCCAATAATATGCTCATTACCAAATTCTAACACATCCCTAGTATCTTTTCTAATACCCAAATAGTAATACAAAAGAAAAAAGAAAAAAAATCTAATACCACTTTATAAAATCCCAACCCAGAAGCCACTAAGTGGTGCCCCAAGCCGGTTGGCCACATGACCTCAAGTGTGCCTCCTCATATGCTAGAGGATTCCGACTAGAAGAAAGGGTCTATGATGGTAAGTGGGGATAATATACCCTCATGATTAGATTAATACACAATGGTAAACAATAAATGGAAATAGAGGAAGCAGAAATAAATAAGAAGCAGTGGAATAATAAGCCATCCAAATAAATAAACAGGTGGAAACAAGATCAAATATTAGATAAAAAATGATGATATTACCAAGATTTTATACAAAATTACATAGGAAATGAGGTAAATTGGAATAAATGACATGATAAACAAAAATACAAAAAAATCTAGAAGCTATCTCCACTAAAATAACAAGCATAGGCTCAATCCTCTACTCTTGTACTCCATCCTAATACTGAAAATCAGACATCAAAAGCTAGACACTTCCCTTTATCTACACATGAAATCATGAAGTATGCTTGGGTACCATGGGTGGCCCAAGTTGGGTTTGAGATATACTTAGTATGACTCTACCAATAGTGTCTAGAACTATCCATTTGGTGCATATAAAATGAGAAGTGTGTAGGTAATAATAAAAGTGATGCAATAAATAAATAAATAAATCACTCCAGACCAGATTCTTCAAGGATAATCCCGATAAACACTACTTTTATTGGCCTAAGATGAATATATATGAATGTAAGTCAACCTATACAGATATATTATGGGTCTATATCATAAACCTCATGACATACATATATGGAAAGTAAAAATAACTGGACCATCAAGAGTCCAGTGTAATATCGGTTGAACCCAAGCACGTTTTTTAGTTTAGTGGCCGACTTCTGAGATTAATAACTAGCATTTAATATTTTAATAAAAGGAATCCTTATAATTTAATACATGGAATCCTGATCCCATTCAAGGTGATCTAGAAAAAGGAACCCAAGTATCGCTCTATGAGCACTATAAATAACCATCTCTATAAAAGTTCTTCCAAGGAAATCTGTATAAGGAATCCCAAGTATCACTCTCTGCATAGTGTAAATCATAAACCTATGATCCCATAACGAGTATCTCATTTAGGGGATTAATTATTTCTTATATCATGGAATAACCATATTACTATCGAGACCATCCAAGGTGACTCCTCAAGGGAAACAATATCGCTCATGGGTAGGTATGCATCAGCCCGGTGATCCCGTCTAAGGTATTCTATAAATAATATAAGTATCGCCCATGGGTAGGTATGTAATCCGAGTGGTGAGCCCATCCATGGAATTCTATAAATAATTTAAGTATCACTACTTTAATATTTACAATCAATAACAAGTTCTAATTATAAATCCCGATGAGCCCATCCAAGATGTCCTTAAATTGGGATCCTTGTATCGCCCTCATCTTGATATGAAGGTATATTTTAGCTATCAAGAACTTATACAACTTCAACAAGTAATTATAACCAAAATAATTTAATGAAGGTTTCCAATTCATTTTATCCATGTAATTTAAGATATGACATAAAGAAAAATGAATTAACATAAGGAAAATAATTTTCCTTAGATCATTTTACTTTCCAATGTATTTATTACAAAGAAAAACACACACCTCAATTGGTTGTTTAATTCCATTCTAAATAAGAGTCTTTTAATCCTTGAATGAAGGGAAAATACATAGGTTTGGATCACATCGAGGAGATGAACCAACACTATTGATTCACCGTAATAAATGACCATATATACATGGGAAGACATTTAATTTAATTAAATAAACTTTATAGAGGTGACATTGGAGGAGTCTGGAATGTGGAATAATGATACATGATAAACTATAATGAAATTTTAGGGAAAAATAACCAGAACACATAACTTAATCCTTAAGTACACTCCTCATCCAATATCAGCCCTTGAATCAAGCTAGAATGGGAGAAAACAGAAGAGTAAAAAATACCCTAAAAATAGGGCGTATGAGCTCACAAAAAACAGCACAAAAGGAGAGATAAACCAAAACAGGAAAGAATAGGAATGAGGAACTTACCATTACATATCAAATATGAATGATAGTGAAGGAAATAGAGCTTGAGATGACAAAGAACCAGAAAAAACTAGGTGATGTATAAAGGAGATATCTCATGTCACTTCTCCCGTGCACGAAGAGAGGGGGAGTTCTTTCAAAATGAGCCCCTAAGCCCTTTTAAAAAAGCGATATAGGTTATTTACATAGCTTGTGAACATTAAACACCGCATAAATATCAGGTTTTCCCTCCCAAAAAAACCCAATCCATGACATGCAAGGGGTCTTCACAACCCACTACACATCATGTATTCAGTACACACTATTTATTTTAAATATAGTCCATGTATTTAATACATTTCATATATTTGGAATATAGTCTACCTCCATATTACATGCTATCTTTGCTTCCAAAGGGAAATGGACCAGCCTAAAGGAATGATTACCCAGTCTTAAGACAAAAGAGAAACCCAACAAGGGTTTACTTATCCATACCTTTCTAAAAATCTAGTACATTGAATTTTCCCCATAGAAAACTAGCTCACCTTAAGAGGTAGGGTTGTGATGTGTCCATTCCAGCAATTCATCCTCAAGTCATTGATTAGTTGAGTGATGAGGATCCAGTTCAGGGATCTGAGGTGTAGGTGTTTCCCCCACCGGCAATGCAGAGTCATGAACCACCACCATTTTAATAGAGATAAAACCCACACATAGTGCATATAATATCCATTTTGGACTGTTATGAGACTATAAACAGTTTAATTGTTTGCCATGTGTTCTAGTGGGAGATTCCACCAGGGTTTTGGGGAAATCTGGATCAACAAGAGGTAGTAGATTTTCTAGAGTCTATTTCATATGTTTTATATTTGGAACGAACACCCACTAACTAGACGGTGGTTTTTGATACGAGTATTATTTATAGTAAATATTCCCATTGGTGGTTTCTTATCTTGAAAACTCATAGAATGGATAATATACCCTAGATAAAGTTTGAGTATTTATTTAGAGAGGAGTAATATATAGTGATGTTGAGGATGGTGTGAGTTGAATTTATTTTTTACCTCTAGAAGGGAAACATGATGGTGTATAATTGGGTTATAAGGTCTAAAGACCTAACTAGGAACTCTCAAGATTTGATTTAGGATTGTTATATTTAAGATTATAAGTTTTAGTGTGGAATTTGATTGGATATTTGAGTTGAGACCCTACCTTTATGTATTCCCACCTATGATTGAGTTTTATAGTGTTTTTTTTGGTTGAGAGTTTTCTAGAATATTTTCAACTAGGTAATGGAGATGGAATAGGATTTTCTGGAGTAGATTCATTGATAGAATCTAGTTTTAGATAACTTATAACATTACATCATCAAAGGTTGTTGTATTTATGATCCAGATATCATAGGTATGTAAAAGAGGGATACTAGTTTGGTTCTACCCAATTGATAAATCAATCTTGTAATTATTATAGTTGAATATGACACATGGCTTGTGTCTACCCCTCCAGGATGATAGTGGAGGATATCTAGGGTTCCAATGTGGATGTACCTCCTCGATCGAGAAAACAAAAACATTATAAAAATTAATTTAATTGTATTTTTTTTGACATTTATCACATTAAAAATTATCACTAAATTTATTACCCATGTTTCATAAATATGTAGTTAAATGAAGTGTGAATATATTTTACATTTTTATAATTTAAATTACATGTTTTCCTAAGAAATTATGGAAAATCATCCAATACATTAACCATGTTTGTTAAAAACATGGGTAAATCTTTTTTTTTTGAAAATTAAACATGTTTAAAAATAATAATATATCGCTAATAACACCCTGAAAATGATAATTCTATACCCTTATGTATCACTAAGACCTGCCTTTGTCCCTACCTACCTAGTACCACAAACAAAACCATAAAAATTCCACACCATCCCCAACCTCTCACCAACACTTGACCTCATTCCCACATACCAGGCCCCCTTTCACTGACACTCTAGTTTCTCCCACCTTTCCAGTCCCTTATGTGTGAAGAACTAAACCCAAATAGCCCTTAATTTTGTGGTTACTTTATTACCGTGGCACTAAATACAATTGATTAAATCCAAATAGAACAAATAGTTTAGTAGTCTTGCTAAACTAGATAAATACTTGAATATGACATACATTTGAAAACATAAAATGAAACATAAATTTTTTTTGGGAACATAATTATTTCCTCTAGCATAGAATTATATATCAATCATACTACACATATTGGAATCTTGGGGAAAGAAAACATAAGAATGGGGTAAGCTTGGATACTTAGTAAGAGTATACATATATTGGAGGATAACATGGAATAAAGAATACATAATAAATATGTCAATGTAAATAACTGAAAACACATTTCATTTAATCAATAAATTCTGCAAAAAAATAACATGGAAAGAATAAATAATGATCAAAAAATTATATATAAACAATCAAATTATATTGAAACTTATCCAAGGATATCAAACTTATTCAATTGATCACATGGAAATCAATAACTGATTTCATAATGATGAAATCCATAATTCCAAACATCTTAAACATAAAGTTGATGCATCATTCCAAGTCATATTACAAAAATGGTTAAGGCCTATTACAAATCCCCAAATTAGATTGTCTCGTGAGACCTAACAATGTATCAAGGGGCTATAATGGCCCCCTTTAATCACTTAATAAGTCCAATTCATTCATTATATGAAAGGGGTGAAGCATAATCAATGTAAACATTCATATTGAAAAGTGAACATATCAAATGTTAATGTTTTCCCCAATAAATAAACATAATAATAATCCATACATAGTAATATGGAAAACGATATCAAAATAGTATATCTCCAATAAATAATAATATTCACCAAATAATTTTGACATAGATAAAAATACTTTAAAAAGATTATTGGAATCATTTTGAGGAAAATACCATTTTCATTTTGAAATAAAATTTTCAAAATCTGAAAAATTTCAAAATATCAAGGAAAATATTTTATTTGAAAATAATATTAAAAAAATGTAAGGTAAGCTTCAAATAATTGAGTGGTCATTATGGTGGGAAATTTTATTCATACCATGTATGTAAAACAATGAATCCTTTCGTATTTTTGGTAAAAATTCAAAAACTACATCTTACAGAAAATGAAAATAAGATTCATTTTAATATTTTTATAAAAATAATAAATGGGTAAAATTGAATTTAAAAAATAATAATATAATATTAAAAACATTCTTTAAATTTTTTTTACAAAAATATAGACATGGTAGAAAAATATTCTTGATCAAATAGAAAAAAGTGTCATTTTTCCTTAAAAACATTTTTTTGGTGTATTGAGTACTTAAAAGAGAAAAATTAAAGGAAAAATTATAATTTTTAAACATAAAAATCAGAGAATAAAATATATTGGTTTTAATATATAAGTATCATATAATTAATCTAATGTAAAATTAAAAATAAACAATTATAAATAATGATGAGATTATGAAATAAACTCTTACCGCTTTGTTAAATTTTGAATCATAACCCCCATGAAAGAAATAAATTCAAATGAAAATTTAACTACGACTAATATAAAGGTAATAATGATATATCATATCCAAATATAAGTATATACATAAAATTAATTAAACAAGTGGCTAATATGACATATGTCACACAAAAACAAAAGTGAGATGAGAAAAACCTTACCTCATGTATGACTTCCTTCAAACTTGTTAAAACCTCCTATATAACAAATATAGATTTATTATATATATATTATAGAAAAATACTCAAATATATATAAATATATATCATACCATATATTATTTACTTATAAGCTTTTATCACATGTTTATTAACAATTCTTCATTAAAATCACTTTTCCGGGTGATAACTGCTTCGTTTTCAAGTAAGTTTTAGTTCATTAGTTTTGGTTATTATAGTTTGATCTTGGTTAAATAATCTTAAATTTTTTAATAACGATATATATAGTTATAATCACCCATAAAATGTACATATATAAAAATTAATTACATTTTTCATGGAGATGGTATGTCATGCATACGAATGAACAATTTTTTAACTTTTAAAAAATTATAAGAAACGAAAGATAAATACTAATTAAAATTTATAGAATCATTATTAGATCACATATATCATATATATTTATTAAATATATCCTTTTTTACTATCCTTGTAAATAATAAATGAAAAATGGATCACATCGCTTCATGAAGGTGGTAGTGCACACGTACACACAAGCGTCATTATAGTTTTCCAATGGATTGGACGGTTAGAAGATAGATATGATATTATAATTATAGAATAATAATTAAATCATAAATATATTATATATTCATAAGTTACATATTTATAACCATCAATGTAAATTGGTGATGATAAATGAATTACATTGCTACATTGAGATGTCAAGTCATACACACACATGAGCGATGTTATTCACTTTTTGTATGATAGAGAAGAGATGGAAAATGGTTGTACCATAATAATAATAAAATATCAGTATATTTATTATTTTGGATTTATTATTTTATTATTTTTAAAACATATTTATAGGAATTATAAGAGGAAATAAATTTGAAAATTTTGTAAAAAAGATTACCTTCTCTTAGAGAAACCTCCTTTGGATCTCTTATTAAGGCCCCTTGGGTTGGTATTTTAGGAATAATAGAACCTATATAATTTTTATAAGTATTTTGGGGAGATATTTGGTTAGTTATTTTTCAAGATATATGTATCAAGAGAGATGAATAAGTGAGGGGAGGAGGTTCCCCTTTATAATTGAGGCGAGTGATACACTTGTATTTTTTCAAAGATTTAAAATATTATTATGTCACTTTCTTAGAAAAATGGCTCCAAAATGACTCATATTAAAAGGTTATAAATTTAAGGTCTAAATAAAACTAACCAATTAGGTTTATGTATGTTTTTGCTAATTTTAACCCTTATACTTTTAGATTAACCCTTCAGTAACTCGTTATGACCTTAACCATGGTAACCACTTTTTCAATATGAAGGGGTTATAATTTTACTAAAAAGGTAATAATTGGATCAAAAATGGATATGAAATAAAATTTTAGATAATTTATACTCTTAAATGTAATCTTTCATGATTTTAATTATTTTTTAATAATTTAATAAAATATTATTTTTCATAAAATATAATTAATGTTATTTTGGCACTATTCATTTAATTAGACTTTAATAAACTCTATATAGAAGTGAAATTAGAATATAAAACTTTAAAACATCCTTTATATGTTATAGTAATCTATAAAAATCATGGATAAATATAACACTCCAAAACAATATTAGTTTTTAGTTTTTAAAACTATTTACATGATTTTTATACTACTTCCAAAAACATTGTGTCAGCATTTTGTAAGCATTTAAGGTAATTATTCAAGAAATAAAAACAAAAAGTAAATTACCATGATCGATAAAATTAATTTATATTTTAAATAAAAATATATAACTTAATATAACTTCTTTTTAGCATTATCATAAAATATTAGAGATATTAAAGTCAAGAGTATGACATTTTTCATTTATTCTTTTCTTAAATTAATATAATGGTTATAATAAAATAAATAAGGAAAAGTGGTAATATATTTGGTAATTAGATAGTAATAGATAAAATATATCCGTAAAATAGGATTAAGGAAAGTTGTAGAGAAATTTTGAATCCTTATCCCAAATTTTTAACTATATTTTACAAGTTTTACCCTTACCAAGGTGACAAAAATGCACCAAGGTTTCTATTCCTAATAAAAATATAAAAGGGACCTATTTACCAAACATAAACCTCATGATTAAAAATATGTAATTATTATTTTTGAAATCAATTTATATTAGTGGAATAAATTAATTTTAATATAAATTCGTAAAACACAATGAAAAATAGTTCTTAGAAAAATATGTTTTTAAGCATAAAAATAAAATTATATCTAAACCATGAAAATTTCTAAAAATAACTATATTATTCAAAATAAAATACTTCATATTTTAGTTTAATATAAAATCCAAAATTAAATGGGACTTTTGAATCTAATTAAATGAAATTAAAGAATATGAAAAACCTGTATTTCTTTATTATTCACTGAAAAATAAATCATTTTAAAATATTATTAAATATTCAATTTAAGATAATTTTTATTTCAAAAATTAATTTCAATTTTTAAAATAAATTGTATAGTTTTTTTTAAAATTAATTATAATATTATCTCTAAAAAATCAATAAAAAACATATTTGAAGGAAACATATTTTTGATGCATTATTTAACTTTTCTATAAAAAATTGAATACTTATTTCCTAAGAATTAATCAACATATTTTTATTGAGTAGGATTGTTATATAAATTTAATGATATTGTGATTCCTATTCATACCTATCAATTTAATTACTAGGTTATAACAATCATATTTAAATAATAATATTTAATGATTTTTTTGAACTCGGTGTTGCGTGTCACACACACTATCAAACATAATGTTCTTATTTTAAAATATGAGGATGATAAAATTTCCCCATTTAGTAAATTGTGTCCTCACAATTTGAACTTGTGCTCAATAATAAAAGGTTTGAATTTCCAAAGTGACTTTTTCAAAAACCCACTTAATAAAATGGTTAATAAAAATTACTCTTAAAAAGAGGGAATGTGAAATATGAAGTTTATCTAGAATAACAAAAAAATATTTTTTCAAATAATAGAACATTATTGGTAATTTAAAATATCAAAATGGAAGAAAAATAAATGTCTAAATTATGATGAAGAGTGACAGAGAAAATTGATCACAAGAAAGTGAATTATAATGAGGAAGTTAAAGACCACAAAACCATTAATCAACTAAGTGTGGAAAAACCACATATTCATAAAAAATGATCATAATAGGATTTTTTTTGTTTCAAGATCCTTTTCCTAGAGTTAAGGAATTATTTTACCATCAATAATAATAAAATAAAGAAATATACTTAATTTAAAAGTATAATTTCGTCCTTTAATCCATTTCCACCACAATCTCATCATTTCTACAAATGATGAGTGTTCAAGATGAATTTTTCATTCCTGAAGCACTAAAATAAACTTATAATAGATCACATATTCCAAAAACGCATGACAAGATATTACTACTATATTTAAATTTTAACTAAAACCAAAATTATTACCACAAGCTAAGATAATATAAAAAATTTATAATCCTCTATATGGAGAAATATTACATTTTAGTTAACAATTTCCACAATAAAACCAAAGGTTCAACTTATATTATTACAAAAATAAATAAACCTACATCCCAATTAACCTCAATACACTAAACATTAAATAATTTTTTTTAACCTAAATGGAGATCTCATACCTTTTATCTTAGATTCTTAAATTTTAATTTTATTCTTCCTAAAGAATCATTCATGTTAAACCACATGTTAAACCTAAAGGTTACATATAATTTTACTCAATGAATTATCCCAAAAAATATAATTAATAATCATGAAAAATCACAATATAATCTTATAATATAGTGGAATTGAAAAAAAACATTATGAATTGAATTTAGATACAAAATTGAAAGGTAATCCTTATCTTAACTATAAAAATCTTTCAAAATATCACCTCATAAATGAATCAATTTTTGACCATGAATATTATCTGTATCCCACTATTTGATAAACCATAATTAACATAATGAAAAATAATATACTAATATAAAGGTTTATTTAAACCTTAAGAGATAATTATTCCTAAACCCTAGTAAAAGTTTCAAGTCACCTAAACATACCATCACTTAAAACCTAAAAAGGTGTATCTATACCTTTTAAATTAGAAAAACCTTAAACTTTAAACCCACAATGGTATTCATAACTCTTAATTTAACCCTTCATGAAAACATATATTCTTTCAAAATTTAATAAAACATTTATTCCTCAAATTAAATCACATACTATTTCCATAAATCCAAAAATTAAATAAACTTCATCAAAGATAACCTAAATATCTTTTTCATCAAATCACTAACCAGTTTTCAAGGTCAAAAATACTATTATATTTACTTTATAAAAGTTAATAATCTCTTTATCCAAACTAAATATTATCAACTCACCACTAAATCACTTTTCTTGGTTATTGAAACTATTTAACATATGTTTTCAAATCCTTAAGAAAACTATTATAGAATAATACTTAGATGTTTAATTATTATTATATCTATAATATAAATGATATAAAACTTATAAAACATAATTATATAATACCAATACAAATAAACTTCAATCCTTACACTTTAATGATTAGAATAACATAAGACCTTCCTTTGATAAGGAGTTAACCCTTGGATTAGGCCATTGTCTTGGATAATACCTAATTCCCCACACATAATACATTGAACTATAAATGGTACCTTAGGATGAAATTCATATGCTTCCATATAAATATTCATTTTTCATTGAAAAATCATTGATCTATTCACTTATTTTCCATATAAAATATTTTCCTATACATTTTATATATTTTTCGGGGTGTCTCCTTCCACATTTTTGACATGAAAGAAATTGAGACTTCTTTTTTCCATAGTATCTACCACATGATCTGTCAGAAAAAATCCATCCTTATATTCTTTGGTGAGCCTGAGAGTTGTTTTAGGTGTAGTTTGTTAATAATATACTATGATAACTGATTATTCATAATAAAAATATCTTTGAATCTAGTCTTCATCAAATTGGGTTGCTCATAATCACCACAATATTTATAAAATTTAATGTTAACTTGATTCCTCATGGTTCCATCCATCGACTAAAACAAAAAATCATAGTATGAGAAACAATAATTATATTGGGAAACCACATAGTCGTGAAAATAATTTATAGTATATCTAAATCATAACACTTTATTTTAAATCTAAGTCACATTAGGTTAAACCTAGTCCATTCATGGTCATAATATATTCAAATCCTTTATAATGGTTTATAAATAAAATGATAATTAACCCTAGAATATCCCTCAAGATTGTCAAACCGGGTTCATAGTAAGGTCACACTCATCATGCACTAGAATGATGTCCAAGATATACTCAAAGAACTCTTTTCATAGTTATTACCCTTAGATGCATCTATTCTAAAACCACATATAATTGTAGAATTCTATTAGGTTTTTATTTCTAGGAAATACATATTATATACCTTAACAAAAATTTAAAATGATATTCGATACATAGACTTATCTTTAATTTCAGTCAAAGGGTTTTGTTCCCTAATATATGTTTTCAAAAATCTAGTTCCCAAGGTTTCTACTAAACTGACTCTAATACCAACTATAAATATCTTAGACCCAGTGGCTCAGAGTTGATGGTTACTTTATTACATTGGAACTAGATATAAATGATCACATCTGAATGGACTGAATAGTTTATTAGTATTGTTAAACTAGATACACACTTGAATCTCACATATATTTGAAAACAAGAAATATAACATAGGATTTTATTTGAGAACATCATTATTCCCTCTATAATATCCTTGAATATCAATCATACTAGACTTCATGTAATCCTAGTTAAAGGAAACATAAGAAATGGGGAAGCTCAAATGATCTGTAAGGGTATACATACAATGGAATCTAACATGTAATAAATAAGTCATAATCAATATAGAAAGGTAAATAACTGAAAAAAATTTCATTTAATAAATAACTTGAGAATAAAATATATGAAAAGAATAAAGTATTATTAAATAATTGAATATAAATAATCACATGATATTAAAACATATACATGGACACCATAACTGTTTGAGTAATCACATGGACATAAATAACTAATTTTATAATGATGAAATGCATAATTCTTGACATCTTAAACATACCATGAAGTCCTTGTTCTATGAAATATGACATAAATGGGTAAGGCCTTAGCCAAATACCCAAAATATTTTTTCTCATGAGACCTACTGATACATTTAGTGGCTATAACAGTCCCTACCCATCACTTACTAAGTCCAATTCATTTATCATATGAAAGGGTTGAAACATAGTGAATATAAACATTCACATTGAAAAGATAACATAAAAAATTTAACATTTTACTCAATGATAAACATAATTTAATGTCATAAAAAGTAATATAGTGAATGGTATTAAAAGAGTATATCCCCATTAAAGTATATAATTTACCAAATAATGTTGATATAGATGAAAATACATTAAAAATATTACAGGAATATTTATTAAGGAAAATACCCACTTCATTTTGAAGTAACTTATCCAAAATTAAAAATTAAAAATATTAAAGAAAAAATTTATTTGAGAAGAATATTGAAAACATATAAAGTAAGCTTCAAATAATTTTTCTTTAATGATGGTGAAAATTTCTATTTACATTATACATAAAAATAAATATCCCTTCCACATTTTTGGTAAAAATCCAAAAAGTACGTTTTTCTGAAAACTAAAACAAGATTACTTTGATTTTTTTTATAAAAATTAAAACATGGGTAAAAATTACTTTAAAAAATCATAGTATAATATTAAAAACATTATTAAAAACATTTTAATGAAAATATATCCATTGAAGAGAAATATTATCGACCGAATAGAAAATAGAGTTGGTTTTCCTTAAAAACAATCTTTCTATCTCTTAAGTACATAAAAGATGAAAATGAAAGGAAAAATTATAATTTTGATAAATAAATAAATTATTATAAAATATATTGTTTTTAATAAATAAATATCATCTAATTACCCTAACAAAGACCTAATCATAAATAATCTCGAATAATGATGAGATTATGAAATAAACCGTTACCGCTTTGGTAACTTTTGAATCATAACCACATGAAATAAATAAATTTAAATGAAAATTTAAATAAAAATAATATAAATTAAGTTATTATATATCATATAAAATGGTAATTATATACACCACATAAAATAAACAAGTGGTGAATATGGAAAATATCTCATGGAAACAAAAGTGGGATGAGAAAACCCTCACCTCATGTCCATATTACTTTATATGTGTTAAAACCACTTATATAATAAATATAGATTTATTATAAATATATTAAAAAACCATAATCATATATATCATAAAATATATGATTTATTTATAACCTTTTATCACCTTTTTTATTAATAATTCTTTATTAAAATCATTATTCTGGGTGATAACTACATCGTTGTTCATGTATGTTTTGGTTTGGTATTTTTGGTCCTTATAATTGGATTATGGTTCTATAATATCATCAATGTTAATAATAGTATAAATATAATATTTATTCACTATATACATACTTATAATTTTCTAAAAAATTTATAGAAAGAAAAATGAGTTATATGGTTCAAGGAGACAGTAGGACATATGTACACTTGAACACTATTTCCTCTTTTCAAAAGATAGAAAGAAAGAAAGAAAAATAATAATTCACATTTATAGAATAAATATTATATAATATATATAATATATATTGATTAAATATATCCATTTTACCATCCATTGAAGAATAAAAATGAAAAACAGATCACGTCGCTTCATCGAGGTGGTGGTCCACATGTACGCACAAGCGATATTATCGTTTTCCAATGGATTGAAATGTAAAAAGGTATATATTTTATTATATTTTAAGAATCATTATTAAGTTATAATTATCATATATATTCATTAGTTTAATCTTTATAACCATCTATGTAATGTGGTGATGGAAAATTAATTACACTGCGGTGTGGAGACGGTAAGCCATACCTACACACAAGTGATGTTTTTATTTTTTTGTAGGATGGAAAAAATATGGAAAATGGTTGTACCATAATGATAATAAAATCTCATTATATTTATGATACTTAAATTAGTAATTTATTATGGGTAAAACATATTTATATTAAGTATAAGAAGAAATAAATTTGAAATAATTGTTAAAATGATTACATTCTCTTAGAGAAACCTCATTTGGATATCTTCTTAAGGTCCCTAGGGATGGTATTTTGGGATTAACAGAAACTATAAAAGTGTATAAGTATTTTGGGGAGAGAGTTTTTAGGGGTTTTAAGCTATATGGATCAATAAATGTGATGTTGTGAGGGGATGAGGTTTGCTTTTACAATTGAGGTGAGTGACACACTAGTAATTTTTCAATGTTTTAAAATATTATCAAGACACATTATTGAAAAAAGGGATAAAAATTAACTCATATTATAAGGTTATGAGGTTAATATTTTAATATAACCAAAAAATTATGTTTAATAATTATTTAGGTAATTTCAACCCTTATCTTTTAAGATTAACCCTTCAGTAACCCATTTTAACCTTAACTACGATAACCACATTTTAAATATTAAAGGGATATAATTTTACATAAAAGGAAAAAATTTAATCATAAATAGGAATGGAATGAATTTAAAATCATAATTTTTCTATTTCATGATTTCTAGGATTTTTAAATAATTTAGTAAAACATTATTTTTCATAAAATATAATTAAAATTATTTTTGACAATATTCATTTAATTAGACTTTAAAGACATCAAGATAGAAATGAAATTAAAATATAAAAAATTTCACACATCCCTAATATGTTATACTAATCATTAAATTTCTTGTTTAACTATCTATTACCCACAAAATATTACATTAATTGTTTTTAAAATTATTTATATGGTTTTTATACTGCTCGCACAAGTACTGTGTAGGAATTTAAGGTATTTATTTGAACACTAAAAATTAAAAATAAATTATTATGATAAATAAAATTAATATATATTTAAAATAAAAATTTATATCTGAATAAAATCTATTTTTTACCTTTATAATAAAATATTAAAGATATTAAACTCAAGAGTGTGTCATTTTGTAACTATTCTTTTCTTAAATTAATATACTGGTCATAGTTAAATAAATATGGAACCAAGTGGCCATATATTATATAATTTGATTAAAATGGATGTAATATATATATAAAATAGTATAAAGTAAAGTTTTAGAGAAATTTTAAAGACTTATCCCAAAGTTTTAACTCTATTTTACCCATTATACCCTTACTGAGGTGACAAAAATTTACGAAAGATACTATTCATAATGAAAAAAATAAAAGGGAAATATTAAAAAATTTGAACATAATAATTAAAAATATGGAATTAATTTTTCCTCATTTATTTTTTATAATTTAAATAAATAAATTTTTTTTATAAATACATAAAATGCAATTAAAAATAGTTTTGAGAGAATTGCGTTTTTAAGCATAAAAGTTAACTTATATCAAAATCAAGAAAAGTGATAGAATTAATTATATTACTATAAATAAAATAGATCATATATAACTTTAATACCAAATCCAAAATATAATGTGACTTTTGAATATAATTAAAAGAAATGATAGTATTTGAAAAATCAAAATATTTTAATATTCATTGAAAAATCAATCGTTTCAGTTTTTTTTAAAAATTCAATATTAAATATAATATATTTTCACTATTAAATATAATATATTAAAAAATTCAATATTAAATATATTAAAAAATTCAATATAAAAAATTCAATATTGATTTAAATAATGATTTTAAATAATGATTTTAAATAATGATTTTAATTTTATAAAATAAATTTTAAATGTTTCAAAAATTAAATATAATATATTTTCACAAAAATAAATAAAAAACATGTTTGAAGGAATTTAAAGAATAATTTGACTTTACTAAAACAATTGAATGCTTATTTCCTAAGAATTAATCAACAAAATTTTATTGAGTAAGACCTTTATATCCGTTTCAAAATGTTATTATTTGTATTCATACCCACGAATTCAACAACTAGGTTATAATGGTCATATTTAAATAATTATATTTCACGGTTCCTCTAAGCTCAGTGTTTCATGTCATATACGCTATCAAACATAATGATTTTATTTTAAAATCTTAGGGTGTTACACTGTGTCTCACCAACACAAGCCACGCAAACCCCCCATTAAAAATTTTCACTCGTTGCTGGGCTCGAACCTGCATCATAGTCGATGGAAATCAACACCCAATCCACTTGTCGGTGTATTGGTTTCGTATATTATCATATTATATTATATTTATATATAATTTAATAAATTTATGCCTATAAATTTATATATTAATTGATATATTAAAATAAATATATTTATATATAAATTTGTAGATTAATACACTAGTATTTATATATTAATTAATATGCTAATATATATATATATATAAATTTATATGTATATAAATATAAAAATGTGTATATATATTTGTGTATAAATTAATATAATTATAATTATATATATATATATATTAATTTATATATGAATGATAATTTATTTAGTTGTTATTAATTAATTATAATTATGTTTTAAATTTTTTCCATGTGTTTATATATATATATATATATATGTACGTATATATATATCTATGTGTGTGTGTATATATAAATTATATTTATATATAAAATTTATTTTTAATTTTATATATACTATTTATAAATGTAATATTTTTAATATGATTATATATATATATTAATATGAATTAATATAAATTGATATAAATATAATTATAAATAAATATATATATATATATAAATTTATATATTAGTTTTTATTTATTAATTTATTATAATTATGTTTTAACATTTGCGTTTGTGTGTGTATATGCATGAATGTACTTGTATAATAATTTTATATAAATAACATTTATTTTTATTATTGTATAATAAAATATATATGTAAATTATTAATATAGTTATACATATTAATATAAATATACATATAAATTTATATACTCATATATAGATTAATATATAAATTAATATATATATATATACACACATGTTATAATTATTTATTTAGTTATTATTAATTAATTATTTTTATGTTTTAACTTGTGTGTGTGTTCGTATGTATATATATATGTATTTATGTATGTATGTATATGTGTGAGTGTCTATATATATATATATTAAATAAATGTCACTTAATTTTTTATTTAATTTCACCATGTTTTGAAAACATTGTTAAATTAAAATTAGTGACCTTTTAGAACATGACTACAAAACACTGCAAAATTTTCCACATTATTATGAAAACGTTTCTAAATTAAAAATTATCCTTGTTTTAAAACATTGTTGAAAAACACAACTAAATTATATACATTTTTAAGAAAACATAACTATATTAAAATTTAGCCATTTTTTAAAAAATGATGCTATAAGACATTGCTAAGCGCCTATATTTTTTGTAATGAGAGGATAGAGATCCCCTCCATGTAGGTGGACAGGGTGGACCTCCCTGAAGCATCCATGGAAGAAGAGTTGGAGGAGCATGAGGCACTAGGGGTGGATGATACTTTGATCCACTAACACTACCACCTTTAGGTGAACCATAATTAGAACAAGGTGTAGTAGGGTGAGGAAGTGGTTTTATACAAGCGATAGATGGTTCAAGTTGTAAATACCTGACATGGTTTGAGGTTTATTTTTTTCTTTTTTCACTCATGATCATTTGATCTGGTGTGGGTAATTATTTTATTTCTACATATTTTGTTTGAAGGATAAAAGTTCCATTAGAATATTTGGACCGACCCCTTCAGCTATAGACTTTTATAGGAGGTGATCACCCTCTCACTATCATCTACCATCAAGGTGAAATTACTCTCTTAAGAGAGACAATTCATTAGAATATCATCATGGTAGAGATGATACCTTATGATTTTATCCTCGATATGGAGTGGTTATCCACAATGTAGGGTTATGTAGATTGATATCATTACAGAGTGATATATCATCAATAAAATGGGTCTAGGTTCACCATCACTGGGGAATGAGGCCCTTCAGTTGGATGACTAGGGACAAAATTCAAGTTATTACATTTTATTACCTATTATTTGGAAAGCTTGGCTTTGTGAATAACTATCACTATGGAGGATAAGTTACCTACAATTATAGATGAGTATATAGAAATTTTCCTAGAGGAAGCCTTACTATTTTCCCCCTTAATGAGAGGTCAATTTTGACATCAATTTTCACTAAAAGACAACACTGATATCTTCTGCCGCTTATCAAATGGAATTGAAAAATATCTCTAAGAATAAGGTTTATTATGAGTTTATTTTAAATAAATGATTCATTATAATTAATTTAACCCACTAGGACACTCCTTTTCTCTTCTCTAAGAAGGTTGATAGGAATTTGAGTCTTTGTATTGACTATTGCCACATGAATCAAGTGATATTTAAGAATAAATTACCTCTTCCAAGGATTAGTGATCACATAAACCAAATAAAGGGTGTTAAGTGTATCTTTAATAATATTTTATGTTTTTGTTATCACAATATTTGGGTTTTTGAGGAGGATATCCTAAATATGGTGTTCATGTGTCGCTATAGTCACTATAAGTTCTTAATGATACCGTTCATCATAACAAATTCCCTTGTAGTGTTAATGGGATTCATGAAACATATTTTACAACCATACTTATATCATTTTATTGGATTCTCATTAACAAAACCATCTTTTTTTAGATAGAGGAAGATAATATTGAGTATTTTAGTGTTCTCCCAGTCCAACTTTGTGAGCATAGACTATAAAGAAAACCCTCAAAGTGTATGTTCTAGATTTGGGAAATTCATTTCTTGGGGAATTTCATTTAATAGGGAAGGTTTATATTTTATAACTAGAAGGTAAATTCTATTATGGATTAGTATCCACTATATATGGTGTTTGAGGTATATAATTTCATTGGGTTGGTAGAAAATTACTGTTAATTTGTGGTGAAATTCTTGGGATTTCATCCCCTATTATAAACCTCACCTAAAAGGGGAATCATTTCATTTGATCCGAGAATTTATAAATATCTTTCATGTAAATAATTAATTGGATTAAAGAAAGACTATTTATATAGTTTCTATAGGATATGGTTTAGCATGATGTGTAATACGATGCCTTCGGGTTTGGGTGTGGTTGCATGCTGATGTAGATTTGAACTATGATTTCTTATGGGTCAAGGTAGCTGAGAGAATATGAGAAACATTATGCAACCCATGAATTGGAGCTTATAGTAGTGTTTTTTCCCTTACATATGTGGAAACACTATCTTCTAAACAATCATTCTATAGTCTTTATAGATCATAGGGGTCTCATGTATTTCTTTTCATTGAATGATCTCAATTTGAGATAGAGAGGATAGATCCAGTCTCTACAAGACAATTTGAGATATTTTATAATCTACTAAAGGATAATATAGTAGTAGATACCCTTAGAAGGAAGTCTCTTATATGGTAGATAAAAGAGTCATATGAGTAGTTAACCTTGTTGCATCTGGCTATGGTGGAGTAATGATATACTGGTTATTTGTGATAGATAGTGGTGACCCTTATACTTATCCATCAAATGAGGGTGGTCAGACTTGGACATATTAATTGTGAGATTATGTGAGATAAAGTTTCCTTAAGAGCTACACTATATGGATTATCATAATTTAGGGAGCACAAAATATCCTATTAGGTTTTGGTAGTGGTTCTAAAATTATTTCTTGAAGAGTTTTTTTGGAGATTTTTACACTAGCCATATCGTGGTGTATCCTATAATGACAATGATATAAAAAGATCTCAAGTGTCAATTTTATTGTCTAAGAATAAAGTATATTTTTTCTAAGTTGAATTCTAGGTACCTTACCTATAATAAAGTGGAGGATATTCACCAGGTTCAAATGGGTTTAAGAAAATCCCTTAATGATATTCAAGGATATCTAACCATAATTCTCAATTATTGTACCTATCATGGAGAAATTTGAAAGATAATTTTGGGATGTAATCATTTTTGAGTATAGAATTAAACTCCTATATGGATAGTCAAAGCAATAATACTATTTAAGTTCTTGAAGATATATTTTGGGATTACTTTTTAGATTTTGGTATGAGTTGGGATGATCACGTACCATTAGTAGAGTTTTCATAAAATAATGACCATTTATCTATTATTGGAATGATACCTTTTGAGACCATGTATGATAGAACATATAGGTATCCCTTTTATTGGATGGAGATTGGTGAGTCAACACTCTTAGGGATTGAGTTGGTTCGTTTGATGAAGGAGAAGGTCCAGAAAAGTGAGTAGAAATTATGGTCAATAGAAATCTATTAGAATTCCTATATATATAGAAAATGAATACCTTTAGGGTTCTAAGAGTGAGTCTATATATTCCTAAATTTCTCCACACAATGCAGTTTTAGGAGGTTTGTTAAGTTTAGTAAGCTATAAACTAGGTTTTTAGATCAATTTAGGTTCTAATAGGGGTATACAATGTTTCTTATCTCATAATGATACCCCGAAAAATGGATGTAGTTTATAATATCATTCACATGTTTTAGCTAAGTGGTTATGCACCTGATCCATCACACATTATTTATGGGGGAGATCTAGACATCAAGATAAATAATTCCTCTATTGAATAATATGTTAAAATTGAGGATATTTAGAAGAAAATCTATGGGAAATAAAATATATTGGTCCATGTATTGAGAAAGTATGGGAATGTTGAGGAGATCCCATGAGAATGTGGGAATCCTATGTTATTTGAATACCGTAACATTTTTTTCATAATCTGTTCTTTTTAGAGTGAAAAATTTGATAGTGGGGATAATAAAGTGACTTATTTTTTTATAATAAATTCCTTTGAATATTTTCAAAAATATTAATATGGGTGGTCAAGATGGCGGTTCATTTTTACTTGTAACACAAGTATTAAAAAAGTATATACTATATATTATATATTATTTTAACCATATTCATATAAATAATTAATATCTTCTTAAATAGAGTCTAAGAAGGACATTATTATATCATGGTTGTGTATAGAATTGGGGAGGGGGAAGTTTCTTTTAAGATATTAAAAATACATGTTTGGTATTTGATACTCAGATCGATAATTTTCATTTTTTAAATTGGAATACTGATTTTCAAAATCTTTATCTAATGTTTGCCTAAAAATATGTTGTTATAACATTTTCTATGTATGTGTGATCATCAATGAAGGAAAAATCTAGAGAGTTTATGGATGAACCTAGACTCTAGTAACATAGAGCTGATGTATTCTTTATTACATTAGTACAAGATACAAGGTATCTCACCATACATGATCAATTACTTTAGTCATCTTTAAGAACAAAATACATATATTATATATTACATTGGAAATATAAAAAACATAGCAGAAAAAAATATTGTATCCTTGATATTATTCATAATATCATTCTTTATGCCGTAGGGAAAGGAAAACAAATATGGTATCATAAGGTATAATAAATAAGGTATAATAATATAATTCTCAGTAAGGGTTATGTATAGTAGAATCTATCATGAGTTAATAAGGCCTAATAAATATGGAAAGATAAATAACTAAAAATACATTCCATTTAATCAATAACCTAATCACAAAATTCATCCATAGATAATCTCACAATAGTAATCTCATGGATAATAATAACTAAATTCTCAATGAAGGAAGTGATTAATATTGGACGTCATGATATCTTTACCACTAAGGCCTTATGCAATGAAAATTTAATAAATGGGTAGTTATACACCAAAAACCCATTTAATAAGGATATCCAACTAGTTTGTCTAATGAGTCTTGCCAATGCATCAAGGGGATATATAATTTCAGGCCCCTCATATCACTACATGTCAAATTCATTCTTGATATATTGATTGATAAATTTAAATTCATAATAAATATGCCTTATCAAAAAATATTCATATTGAGTAAAGAATATGGAATATTAAGATTTTCCTAATAAATCAAATAACTTTGATAGTAAAACACTATATGTAAAAATGTTATATGATTTAGGAAATAATTATATCCATGATATAAGTAATATAGATATTTTAGAGAAATTAAATGTTTAATGACGAATGATCATAAGAAAATGATTTTTTCAAGTGAAATTTTATGACCAAAAATTTAATAAGAGATAAAAGATGACCATCAATTCATTGAAAATATAGGTTTTATATTAAATTCATGTATTTTAGAGATTAAAAAAATGAAATAAAAAATTTAAAATAATTTCTCATTAAATAATTTTGTTTTTAAAACCATTGAAAAATTATAAAATATGTCAAATATCACAAAATGGTTATCGTGGTGGGAATGTTTTCATACACTGTATACATTAAAAAGAAACATTCCTTTTGACTTTTTGTAAAGAAATTTAAAAATAAAAATTTTGAGAAAATATTATAAATATTCATTTAAAACCTTTCCAAAATTCAAGGGTAACTTAAAATTTCATTAATAAATAATTTGATTAAATAAAAAGGACTTTTACAAAATAATTTTTAAAAATATGGACATGGAAGAAAGATATACCCGATCAAAAGGATAAAAAAGACAGAATTTTATTTTAAACATTTATTTTATTGATTCAAGTTAAAATATAGAAAAATTTGGAAGAAACTTTTGAAGATCCTTAAATATAAATAGGATAATAAAATTAATGATGTTTATAGTGGATAGATTATATGATTCCTTCAATGAAAAATATAAGTAATAAAAAAATGAGACTATAAAATTAATTCTTTACTCTTTAGTAACATTTAAATTGAAACCCCTTGAAATTGTAAACTTGAATTTAAACATTAATCATCATGAATAAATATATATTATTTTTAAATACATAAAAGGGTTGGTATTTACACCACATAAAATTAAAAATATGCATAATACTAAATTTTTTCCAATGTAGTGGAAATTATGATTAAATCCCTTACTTCAAGTTTGAATTTCCTCATAAGTGATTTTAACCTCCTTTATAATATATTTAATTTTATCATACTTATATAAAATAAACATATAAATATCTATCATATGATATATGATCCATTTATAATATTTTATCACCCGTTTGTTAATAATATTTTATTATTGTCAGTGTTTCAGGTGTTAACTGCTTCATTTTTCATGATGATTTTGGTTCATTAGTTTCGGTCCTTGTACTTTGATTATGGTACCACAATATATATAATGTTAATCATGGAATAAATATCATATATATTTATTATATATATATTGTGTCATCCATAAAATTTAATGATATAAAAATGAATTACACTGTTCATGGAGACGGTAAGCAACACATACACATGAACACTATTTTCACTTTTCGATGGATAAAACAATATAAAGGTAAATAATAATTAAACTTTCTAGAATAATTATTATATCATATATATTCATTAAATCTATCCTTATTACCACCCATGTAATGAAAAAAATGAAAAACGAATCACATCACTACATGGAGGTGGTAGTCCACATGCACACAAGAGCAACTTTATTGTTTTTCAACAGTTTGGAAGGTAAGAAGGTAGATGTGATATTATAATTCCAAAATCAAAATTATGTTGTAAAAACAATATATATTCATTATTTTTATATTTATAACCATCCATGTAAAATGGTGATAAATAAAGATTTACACTGTTATGTGGAGATGGTAAGCCATACATACAAATGAGAAATGATTTCACTTTTCATAGGATGTAAAAGTGATGAAAAATGGTTTCACCATAATCATAATAACATCTCATTATATTTATGATACTAGATTTATTATTTTAGTATGGGTACATGTAAGAACTCAAATTTTATTTGAGCTGTGGGACCTTTTTTTTAGTTTAAATTCATTAATTTCTTCATATGGAAGTGCCTAATGAGGTCACAAGAGTTTATAGGGTGTTTGGGTCTTGTATGGATCCCATAGACCTATATTTTGGATGAAATAGGTGCTCCACATGGTCAGTAATAGACATCAATCCCAGTCCACATGGTTTGATTAAACCATATGGGGTGGACCAGTGCTCTATTTGGGGTCACATGATTTGTTTTTTCCATGCCTCTGAGGCCACACGACCATAAAAGTGTTGAAGACCTCTTTACAGAGTGTTTTTTGATGAGATATGCACATTTAGTTAAATTATTAACTTACCCCTTGTGAGGGCTCTCTTGGGAAAGTGAATGGCTCGTGGTTGGCATATGATTTGACTAACCATGCAACCAAACCCTGAAACCCTTAAAAGGATGAAATGATTGTTTTCCCTCCTTTATATTTAACTAATCCCCTCCTTTTTCTTTATCCTTCCATATTTAGTATCCCTCTATCCATAGAGATCTCTCCTTCTACCTCAAAATATCCATTGAGGTATCTCTTCTGTCCAGAATTTGATCCATTTGTTGTTGGTCTCATTGGATGCGTATTGGTAAGCTCTCAAACCCTCTTTCAAATTTCATCATTTATCTTGTTTTTGGATAAATTTGTTTTAGTGTGAGATAATATGACATATTTTACGTTAATTTTTCTATTTTCTCAATTTCTTCCACTCTATCCTAGACTAGAGGCCAAAAATAGACGAGGTTTTGGCTACCAAGATATGGTATATGGTATCGTGCTTTTCCCACAAGTCTTGGTGTTTATGTGTGGTTCTATTGTTCCAGGAAGTAGATTTTTTGAGCCTTTATTATTAAATGGAATTATTATTAATTGAAATTAATAGTCTTGACCTATATGACCCGTGTCACGAACCAAACCGGGTCAACCTTGAACTGATCACCCAAGCTGGGTTTGATTGTGATAAAATCATATTAGAGGGAGGTTCTTATTATTTGGGGTGTCCGATAGATGAAGATTAGGGTTGTCAGGACTCGAGAGGTAGGTACGGGAAGGAAGACATGTACCCTTATTCGTTTTGAACCTCGAGTCTCTGGGGTTAGTCTGGGAATTGAGTTCTTGTCTCCTTCTAGTTTGTTTTAGATTGAGGGATGACAACAGAGGCAAGCCAATGTTACATAATGATTTAAAATGGAGTAGTGAACCATGTGGAGCCCGAGTACATGGTTTACGTTCCTCCAAATTGTTAATTCTTACTTGGGGCATGGTCCACTACCATGTCACCAGGTTAAGCATGACTACTAGTCCCTCATTTCAGTAATTTGATGCATGTTGAGTGTCGTCTTGGTTCTAGTTGGTGTAAGTGAACTTTTTAAAATTAAAAAGGGTTTTTGAGATGAAAATGATTTCTTTTAAATGGATTTAAATTCGTGAAATGGATTTTAAAACCTAAAACTCTTGGTAAAAAAATTGGGTATTTTCTTGGTATTAGTAGAGAAATGGTTTGGGTTCAACCTCGGGTACTCTTTATGAGCATTTTCACGTGTGAGGGGATGCATGGAAAGTGAGTGTTGGTATGTATGGCTGAAAGAAGATGAAGATGTGTGCAATAGTTCATGGGATTAATGGTGTGTGTACTTGGAATTAAAGGCCTACCCTTATTTTTCTAAAGTGATTTTAAAGAGGGAAATGATTTTGGAAATTGAGTTTGGTTTGAAAAGTGGCCTTGAAATAAGGCAGTTTTGAAATATAAAATGTAAAAGGGAATTTTGTGTTGTGTTTGTATTTTTTGGTTTTTGAGCAGTTGTTTTTGGATGAAAGTGCTTTCAATGATATTGCTTCGGCTTGATGTTGGTTTTGGATCTGTGTTTTAAATGGTGTTCAGAAAATTCCACCCAGAAAGGTCCCCAAGGTTTCTGATAAGTCCTGCCTAGTTTTTGGTCCTTCTTGGACATTACATTTTCTTCATGGTGATCAGAGTCCGTTAGAGGCAGCAGAGGAGGTCTAGTGTGTCTTTAGGGTATTTTTAACTCCCGAAGCTATCAGAGTGCATGCCGTTTTGGGTCTGTTTGAAGGTCCAGCTCTGTACGGATGAGAGTTGGTTTCCACTCCATCAATGAAAGTTAGGATGACGTGGGATGTCTTTAAATCCATATTTATCCGATTGTTCACACCTGAAGAGGTGAAGACAAAGAAAAGGGAAGAGATCATGCATATTCAACAAGGTCAACAGATGGTGAAGGAATATGTTAACCATTTCAAGGAACTTGTGTCCTTTTCTCTAGAGGTAGCATCGTAAGATTTGATGAAGACTTCTCTCTTCATTGAGGGTATTCATATAGAGATCAAGGAGCGGGTCCTCCCTTCTATAGACCATTGTTTTGAAAAGCTAGTGGAGGAGGCCTTCTTAGATGAGTTGGTCTCTAGAGCATATATGGTCGGAAATACAATGTATCCAATTACTCGTGAAGGTTCCCCATCTGGAGAGCATGTTGTGCCAAAGGGAACTGTTTCTCAAGATTCATCTACAGTGGTTCTGGCTTCTAGTTCGTCGGACTGTTCAGTGGTGTGCCACCAGTGTGGATGGTTTGGGAATGTGAAGCTGTCATGTCACATCTCTATGAATACATGTCATTGTTGCAGGTGTCTGGGTCATCTAGAGAAGTTATGTAGGAAGCATCACCTGAAGAAGATGTTATGACCGGAGGAATTCTAGTACCTGACTATGAGACAAGAGATGCTTCATCCATTAGAGCCCCAACCACAGGTCTTTTGGTGAAGCTCGCGCACAGTCAAGAGTTTCTGAGGGTATGAAGCCTCAGTTTGGGTTTTGTGTTATGTGTTGGTGGTGGAGAATTTAAAGTCTTTTTGTTATTGTTTTCTGCTGTTAAAACTTTGACGTTGTTGTAAGCTCATTGTTTTGTTGTCATGTTATGATGCAATCATTCAAGTATAATCCAAGCAGTCTTTTTGGTGTGGATGTGGTTTTCTGAATCATGCATTTTTCTTAAAAGTGTGTTTGGCCCTTTTATGGGTTGATCTTGATTTAGATGTGTTCATTTGGATATGTAAGTGCCTATAGAAGAATTGTTTTTTGTGGTTATGATCGGGTTCACTTCTTGAGTTAAGATCCACTCGAATATTTTTCTCTAGTGTTGGGAGATTTTGGTGTGGGTCAAGAGTTCCAAGTTCAGTGGATTTGTTGTTCACTCGTACTATATATGTTAGTTTAGATCGTTTGGGAGTTCTCGCATCGCCCCCCTTCCTGGGGAGGTATGTTTGAGTGGTAAATTTCTGTGTTAGTTGAGTTCTTGTGGTGGGGAGAACCCTCTCATGTTTTTCCAATCTCTTGTGTTGTGGTTTCTTTCGGCTTCAACCGAGAATGGGTTAAAGTTTTTTCTATCGCTCGACTGGGTGACTTTTTGGGGGCAGAAAGTGTTTGTGGTCGGGAGAATTGTGTCACGACCCGACCCTACCTAGGCTCGAGCCGCAACTACCCCAAGCCCGCCTCCATAGGCCAGGGGCTGGCGACAAGCGCCGAAGGATAAACAACTCGGGGAGGCCTTTACCTGAGTACTTGTACACACACACAAAACATACTCAATGCAAAAGTGCAGAGTAAAAGGAAAAGTAAAGTACTAACTACTATAAATAAACCACAAATGTGCATCGACCTCTAATTAGTACAAGGTGAAAGATGAAGGTAAACTGAAAAGAAAAAGGGAAAAACACGCGCCCAATCAGAAAAGTGCCACAACCCAGAAACAGGTAAAAAAAGTAAATAGCTGGGAGAGTCCCACACCTAGAACCCGACTACGAACACCGCACACGGTCCAAGCTCCCAAGCTCCTAATATCCACTGAATTCACGACCAACCTGTCCGTCGTCTACAAGGGCACACCAAGTGCAGGCAAAGCCCAAGCAGGGATGAGTATAAAAATACTCAGTAGGATGCCCCGAAGGCTTGAGGGAGTAACAAAGGAGGTACTGAAGAGGTGAGCAGTAGATCGAATAGGGAAAAGTAAAGGGGTAAAACTGAGAGTGTAGTAAAGAGTACAGTTTAACCCAACAAGAGGAAGGAAGTAGACTCGTAAAAACACAAGGAGATAGAAGTGGTGAGAAGATGAACTTCTCGTCGAGTCTTTGCTATCTATAGTAGGAGAGTAGACTCATCCAACCATGAGAAGCTAGAAACGGAAAGCACGTGGCATAATCCGCATGTCTTTGCCTCTCCTGGAAGGAGAGAAACCAAAACCAAAGGAGTGGTAACTCAAACAAGGTATATACATATTTAAATGCTCAATCAAGAATCCCGAACAAGATTGTAAGGGGATCTCCATCCCGTAGCTCAGCCCAAGAAAGTGAGTAGCCAACAGTCCCAGAAGTAAACACCATCGATGCCCAGCATCCCGCATGTCTGCCCTGAACTTCAAGTCAAGGGGCTCAAATCACTACACCTTGACACTATCCTCTTTGGGTGGAATTAACTCACCCTTACGGTTTTAGGTCCCGTCACAAGGACAGGTCTCGGTGGGGAAGTCAACCCTCGTACTTGAGAGTTATGGGGAACGTCAAACCACACGTCTTCACTGCCCCGCAGTTGAGAGGTCTCCTCAAAGTCGATAGGCGACCCCCTGCCCAGCCCCGCTGGAGAGTAATCTGTGGAAGTCGATGGGTTCCCACTAGAGGGAGACCCGACAAGAGTCGACGAGTGCCACACTACCCAGTACTGTAAAAGGGTAAACCACTGGAGGGAGACCCGGGTAAAGTCATCGAAGAGTCCTAATGCCCAGTCCCGTAAAAGGGTACTCCACTGGAGGGAGGTTCGGAACCGTCAGCAGAGACCACTTCACAGCCCAACTGTAGGTAAACCTGGCATCGAGGATCACTTCCCAGCCCCACTGGAGGTAAACCCATCATCAGGGACCACTTCCCAGCCCCAATGGAGGTAAACCTAGAACCGCTCTGGCCATCCCTACTGGATGGTAACCCACTGGCCATCCCTACTGGATGGTACCGCACTGGCCATCCCTACTGGATGGTACAACCTCCTAGCCAGCCCTTCTAGAAATAACCTCCTAGCCAGCCCTGTTGGAAACAACTTCCTGGGTAGAGGATCGGTGCCCGCGTATTGTGTTGGTCACACCAAAATCTACAAGAACTCTACCAGGGAAAACGAAGCAACTCTGACAGTCAAACCATCAAGAACAGAACCAGGGGAAAACCACTAAACCCTGCTGGTCGAAACCATCGTGAAAAAGACCAGGGGGAAACTCAATCCCGCTGGTCAATAAATTAGAACAAAACCAGGGGAAACTCAACCTTGCTGGTCAACAAACAAGAACAGAACCATGGGGAAACTCAACCCTGCTGGTCAAACGAACGAGAACAGAGGGACCCTCTATGTCGCGAGAGGTCAAGGGTGCGCAAAGAAGAACACGACATGCACATGGGGCCCACACAACGTGTGGACCTATGTCAACCCCAACCAAGCGCACAAACATTATCTGGTACAAACAACCACATGTACCTCCAAGTGTTCCCGTATACTCCCAGAGTATACCACGTTTCCAGCCCAAAGGATATCATGCACACGACACCCAACATCAACACGAAGGTGTAAACGTAACAACTCCAACTTTCCACCACAACATCTCAGGCACGGCCAACCACATCTCTTTAAGCATTTACCTCACTCACACAGGAGTGAACGCGATCACACGCCAAGGATCCTCTACAAACGCAGTAGGAAGAACCACCACTAGAGGACCTAACTTGCTTCCGCATTTAAATGAGTTCTTGAAAAAGTCTCTGTATATCCAAAAGGATCTCACCGTTGTAATCCTCACAGAAAAACATGTGAGATCGACTACTTACTCACCTCCAACAGATATCTGACGTAAAAGTCGCCAACACCGCTTTACGCTTGAACGACGTCCCATGGTCCCGAGCCTCGACCCCAAAAATAGTCGGGCGCATCACACCATTGCAATCTCCTCAGGAAGACACGTCAAAAGGACTGATCACTTGAGTGGAACGGATATCCGGAGAAAAAGATGCATTCCGCCACACCGCACACGAGCGATGCTTCGTGGGACCCACATCCCAACCTCGAAGCACAACGAATGGATTTCACCGTTGCAATCCTCTCAAAAAAGTACACAAGATGGACTATTCACTTGTCCAAAACGGACACCCGGTGATAAAGCTGGAAATCACTGCCAACTCCCAAAACGGGCTTTGTGGGGCCCACACCCTCGTACAGAATTAAAGCGGGCAGATTGCGCCAATGAAATGCCCTCGGAAAACACCCAAAATCGACTACTCACACGCCCCGAACGGAATTCCGATGAAAAAGTTATAAAACATTGCACAGATCTTGAATGACGGCCCGTGCGAGCCACGTCTCAACTCCAAATTAAGTATCCAATATTGGACTCAAAAAAACCGTCTTGTTGTCAGGACTATGCAGCTGTAGATGACGTGTCAAATGGATACTGTATGGGGTTTTTTTCTTAGATAAACCAATTATTAATAATAATAACAATATATGATTATTATTATTAATTTATTAACTTTTTTTTATATCCCCCTTTCTTCCCCTTTCCCCCCACGCGGGAATCATTGTTGTTTTTATTTTTTTATATGTATTTTTTTAAATCCTCTCTCCTTTATTGGAGAGAGGGAGCCCCCCCCCCCCCAAATCAAAATCGGTGCCTCCTTTTTTATTTTAACGTTATCTTTTTTTTTTCTTGGTCGCCTGCTTTTGCAGGTCACCTCCAGTAGAGACCCACAACAGCGGGTCTCTCCTTCTCCACCAGGGTCACGCAACCCTGGGGGTCCGGTGACCCCAGCACCGGCCGACCACCGGCCGATGCTCCTCATTTTCATGCCACAACACTCCCCTTCTAATGCCCTGCAGTCTAGTCGAGCTGTCCGGCCTCATGCGCGCAACCCCCATACGGCCTCCGCCTGTGCCACTTTAGACAGCCTAACTTCCACCTCCCCTACGACTCCCCTACGCTGCTGCCGGCATCAACCCGCGATGCTGCCGGCCAAGCACCGTCTGTCTCACGCTGCACCCTGCATCTCTGTGGCACTCAACCCACCTCACACAGCCTGAACCCTCACAAAAAACTGTACTACCCGGACTTTTGCAACCTGCTGCGGTTTCGATTTAATTCAAACCTAAAAGATAGAGGCAGATTTGCGATCCCTAGTTTGAGATCTTCACAGCGGTATGCCGTGCTCAACGATTTGACACAAAAGGTGGGGTCTGTGGGGGAGTAACAAACGAAAAACAAGGGATCAGGGCTCAAAACTCAAAGGGGCTCAAAACTCAAACTACCTACTTGGAATTGGATCTTTCGTCGAAGAAGAACACGCTCACAATGATCTGCTGCATTCGTTACGCTTCAGAACACCTCGATCCGAAGCTTCGTCATTGTCCGCCAAAAGGAGGAGGAGGAGGTGAAGGAGGAAGAGAGTATGGGAGGAGGGGAGTTGCTTGGGAGAGGAATGGGATGGGTTTCGCCAGGGAGAGGGGGGAGGAAGAAGAGATTAAAAAAAGGAAATTAATTAAACCTTTAATTAATTAAAAACTCAACCCAATTTAAATCCACATCCAAAACCCTAAATGCAGTGAAAGTTAGGTCACGCCTAGGGTAAACACCAACTCCCGAGCACAACTGTTGTCTCAGAATTTTAATTCGAGGCTCTGTTCGAAAGATATAAAATCTAATGTCTGAGACCACTTAATTATGAAAACGCCCCTCATGGCGTTTTCTAGAGAGGGCCCACGCCCGCGAAAGTTACACCACTCCTAGGATAAAAGGCACACTCCGAACTCAACGGTTCTATCAATTTTCCAATCTGAGCTACTATTTTTGAGACACCTGAGTTTAACCATTAAACGAATAAATTGATTATTTTAATTATCCGTTTAATGTTCCGTTAATGGGAGAGGGGTCCCAACGTCCCATGACGACATGTTTTATGTCGTTCCTAGGGTAAACACCCCATTTCAGACCCATCCGTGCACTCAGATTCCATATCTAGATCATTGTTTAGGAGTTATCCCATTTATTTGGCGTGGCCAGTGTGAACGAACAAAAAATTTAATTCTGGCCACACCAGGGCTCAGAATCGCACCTCGTCTGAAGGCGCTACTTTGGAATAATATCAAGAATATTCCAAAGTCTTTTATATCAAAAAATGGGTTCTTAAATCATTCCCTACTTCAATATTTTCATCCCCGAAAAGAAAAACCAGGGAACAACTCAGGTTACTAAGCCCGCACCTGGCTCTTCCGTACCCAGAAGATCTCTTTCACAGTCCTGCATCACCGCACACAGACCAAAGGATTTGATCTGTTCAAGTGATATATGACCTTGTCGATGACGTGCATAGGATCACAAACACAACTTCTCAGGTAAGCCACGTTGGAGATGTCGTGCACCCACTCCTCACTTTGGGGTTAGGGAAAGGCAGTAGGGAACCTCACCATCCATTTGCATGGTCTCAAATGGCCTGAAGGCTCTTGGGGGCAGCTCACCTCCCCGACCGAACCCTTACGTCGCACGCCACGACTGGAATCACCATTTGGACCTAGGACAAAGCCCAATTATTCCCTCCTTCAGAATATCCATATGGAAAAACACCCAAGGATATCTGATCATGTAAGGTTTCATAGTCGATGTCTCGCAACTAAGACTCTCTCACACGCTCAGAGTGCGAAGGAGTCAACACCATTGACTAAAGAAAAAGGTCCCACACCTTTTAACTTACCAACACAGGGATACACAGATGCCCCACGTCACCCAAGTAATAACCCAAGAAAGGAATAGGGAGAAAAATCATTCCACACACAGAGTCTAAAAATTCTACTGCAAAAAGTAGAAGATCTGTGGAGCATACCTCTTATCACATCAGGCTCTACAGGATCGTAGACATCTAAAGATCGTGCCTGTCCGCGGTCCCAACTGTCATCTCCCAGATCCTAACGTGGACCACCTAGTGGTGATGGAAAGACCTCATAAAGTCATCCCCCACTATCAGCTCCTCCCGCTCCTCTGCTAGCACCACCTCTCTAGGCGCTACTCTGATCACGGCGCTGCCTATGCTGCGGTGGTGCACCTGCTGCCTGCTCGATGTTCTCAGCGTGCCTAGTCTGGCAGTCCCGTGCCAAGTGACCTCGAACATCGCAAGAATAACACCGACTCTCTCTGGACTGCACAGGTGCCCTCCAATGCCACTGTGGTGTACAACCACGCCCCTGAGTCTGGTTATCGGAAATCCGCTTACGTCGAGGTTCTGTCACCCAACGCCCGCTAGTTGCGGCAAACATATCGGCTCTGTCCATCCTACTGCCACCACCAACTGTAGAAGGAGACATGAAGCTCTCTGTCACCAGTTCCTACTCTAGCACCTCGGCATAAGTGAGAATTCCCAAGGGTACTATGATAGCACAAATCTCTCGGCGGAGACCTTGCTCAAACTTTCGCGCTCGAAAGTTGTCATCACGGACCAAGTCCGGGTAAAAGCGTGCACAGTCTGCGAAACTGGTCGCGTACTCGGCCACCGTCATCCCTCCCTTATGAAACGACAGGAGCTCCTGAATCCGAACGGAGCGTAAGTAGGAGGGAAAAAAATCCTCACGGAACAAAAAATGAAAGTCTCCCCACGAAAGTGACGACTCGTCAAGAAAATGGGTGACCATACTCCACCAACGCCAAGCTGCTCCACAGAAAAGGTTGGTGGCCAAAGCCACCATAAGATCTATCGACATCTACACAAGCCTGAAAAGGCAAACCACTGTCTCTAGCCAAACCTCTACTACCTGAGGGTCTGGATCACCACCGAACCTCAGTGGTCTCTGCTTCTGGAACTCACGGTGCACGCTCAACTTGCTCTCATGCCCCGTCTGCTCTGCTGGAGCTGTATGCTACTCAACAGGTGGGGGTGATGCTACCGGCCCACCCGGAGAAAGGGGCTTGCATGATGGGTCCTATACTGAGGCCTTGTAGCTCACATGGTTGTCATCACGCACCAAATCTGGTATCCTGGCTGGCTGTCTTTGCGGAGACATCCTGAATATTATCATGGAGTGCCGCGGTCATATGAGCATATGTGTATATAACAATAACGACAATGGGGAGCTGACTCAAGAAGGACAATCAAAGACTCAATCCTATGTGATGAAAAAACCAATTTTCCCTGCAACAAGTGTCTCAACATGCGGAGTCGACAAGCGGGTTATCAGGGTCCTGGTGAATGGATACATCGGCCGCCACACTATCACTGGACTCGCTGGCCTTAGAGTCGCTCTCGAGACACATTAACACCGTTGCCCTAAATGTTAACCAATTCATTTTTAGGGATGTCCGCACAATGTCCCAAGGAACGAACCACCTCTGATACCACTTTTTCATGACCCAACCCTACTCGGGCTCGAGCCGCAACTACCCTAAGCCCGCCTCCATAGGACAGGAGCTGGCAACAAGCACCGAAGGCTAAACAACTCGGGGAGGCCTTTTCCTGAGTACCTGTACACAGACACACAACCCACTCAATGAAAAAGTGTAGAGTAAAAGGAAACGTAAATTACTAACTACTATAAATAAACCAAAAATGTGCATCGACCTCTAATCAGTACAAGGTGAAAGCTGGAGGTAAACTGAAAATAAAAAGGGAAAAACACATGCCCAACTAGAAAAGTGCCACAACCCAGCAACAGGTAAACAAAATTAAATAGCTGGGAGAGTCCCACACCTGGAACCTGACTACGACCACCACACGTGGTCCAAGCTCCCAAACTTCTAATCTCCACTGAAGTCATGACCAACCTTTCTGTCGTTTGCAAGGGAACACCAAGTGCGGGAAAATCCCAAACATGGGTGAGTATAAAAATACTCAGTAGGATGCCCCGAAGGCTTGAGGGAGAAAAAAATGAGGTACTGAATAGGTGAGAAATAGATCGAATAGGTAAAAGTAAAGGGGTATAAATAAGAGTTCATTAAAGAGTATAGCTCAACCCAACAAGAGAAAGGAAGTAGACTCATCCAAACACAAGGAGCTAGAAGTTGTGAGAATATGAACTTCTCGTCGAGTCTTCACTATCTATAGTAGGAGAGTAGACTCATCCAACCATGAGAATATAGACACATAAAGCACGTGGTATACCCCACACATCTTCGCCTCTCCTGGAAAGAGAGAAACCAAAACCCAAGGAGTGGGTACTGAAACAAGATATATACAAATTTATATACTCAATCAAGAATCCCGAAAAAGATTGTAAGGGGATATCCATCCCGTAGCTCAGCCCAAGAATGTGAGTAGCCAATAGTCCCAGAAGTAAACACCATAGATGCCCATCATCCCACACGTCTGCCCCGAACTACAAGTCAAGGGGCTCAAATCACCACACCTTGACACTATCTGTTTTGGGCCGCACTAACTTGCCCGCACGGTTTTAGGTCGCGTCACAAGGACACGTCTCATTGGGGAAATCACCCCTCGTACTTGAGAGTTCTGGGGAATGTCAAACCACACCTCATCACTGCCCCACAATCGATAGGTCTCCTCAAAGTCGACAGGCGACCCCCTGCCCAGCCCCGCTCGAGAGTAATCCCTGGAAGTCGACAGGTTCCCACTGGAGGGAGACCCGAAAAGAGTCGACAGATGCCACACTGCCCAGTCCCGTAAAAGGGTAAACCATTGGAGGGAGACCCGACTAAATTAGTCGATGAGTCCCAATTCCCAGTCCCGTAAAAGGGTACTCCACTGGAGGGAGGTTCAGAATCGTCATCGGGGACCACTTTCCAGCCCAACTGGAGGTAAACCCGACATCAGGGACCAATTCCCAGCCTCACTGGAGGTAAACCCGGCATCGGGGACCACTTCCCAGTCCCGCTGGAGGTAAAGCCGGAACCACTCTGGCCATCCCTGCTGGATGTTACTGCTCGGTGAACACCACTGTACTGGCCACCCCTACAGGATGGTAACCCACTGGCCATCCCTACTGGATGGTAACCCACTGGCCATCCCTGCTGCATGGTACCGCACTGGCCATCCCTGCTGGATGGTACAACCTCCTGGCCAGCCCTTCTGGAAACAACCTCCTCACCATCCCTGCTGGAAACAACCTCCTGGGTAGAGGATCGGTGCCCGCGTAATGTGTTGGTCACACCGAAATCCACAAGAACTCTACCAGGGAACACAAAGCAACTCTGACGGTCAAACCATCAAGAACATAACCAGGGGAAAACCACTCAACCCTGCTGGTCGAAACCATCGTGAACAAGACTAGGGGGAAACTCAACCCTTCTGGTCAACAAATGAGAACAAAAACAGGGGAAACTCAACCCTGTTGGTCAAAAAACGAGAACAGAACCAGGGGGAAACTGAACCCTACTGGTCAAACGAATGAGAACAGAGAGACCCTCTACGTCGTGAGAGGTCAAGGGTACACAAAGAAGACACACAACACACACATGGGGCCCACACAACGTGCATACCTATGTTAACTCCAACCAAGAACACAAACATTATCAGGTACAAAAAACAACATGTACCTCCAAGCGTTCCCGTATACTCTTAGAGTATACCACATTTCCAGCACAAAGGTTATCATGCACACGACACCCAACATCAACGCGAAGGCATAAACGTAACAACTCCAACTTTCCACCACAATGACTCAGGCACGACCAACAACATCTCTTCAAGCATTTACCTCACTCACACAGGAGTGCACGCGATCACACGCCAAGGGTCCGCTACAAACGAATTAGAACGAACCACCACCGGAGCACCTTACTTGCTTCTGCATTTAAATAAGTTCTCGAAGGAGTCTCTGTACATCCAAACAGATCACACCATTGTAATCCTCACAAAAAAACATGAGAGATCGACTACTTACTCGCCTCCAACGGATATCTAGCGTAAAAGTCGCCAACACCGCTTTATGCCCGAACGACGTCCCATGGTCCCGAGCCTCAACCCCGAAAAGAGTCGGGCACATCACACCATTGCGATCCCCTCGGGAAGACACATCAAAAGGACTGCTCACTTGAGTGGAATGGATATCCGGTGAAAAAGATGCTTTCCGCCGCACCGCACACGAGTGTTGCTTAATGGGACCCACATACCAGTCCTAAAGCACAACAAACGGATCGCACCGTTGCGATCCTCTCGAAAAAGTACACAAGATGGACTATTCAATTTTCCAAAATGGACACCCGGTGTTAAAGCTGGAAATCACCGCCAACTCCCAAAACGGGCTTCGTGGGGCCCACACCATCGTGCACAATTAAAGCGGGTAGATTGCGCCAATGCAATTCCCTCAGAAAAACACCCAAAATCAACTAATCGCATGCCCCAAACATATTTTCGATGAAAGAGTTATAAAATGTTGCACATAGCTCGAATGAAGGCTCGTGCGGGCCACGCCTCAACTCCAAATTAAGTATCCAATATTGGACTCAAAAAGACCATCTCGTTGTCAGGACTATGCAGCCGCAGATGACGTGTCAAACGACTACTGTATGGGTTTTTTTCTTAGATAAACAACTTATTAACCATAATAATAATATATGATTATTATTATTAATTTATTAACTTTTTTTTATCTCCCCCTTTTTTCCCTTTCCCCCACACGAGAATCATTGTTGTTTTTATTTTTTTATATGTATTTTTTTAAATCCTCTCTCCTTGATTGGAGAGAGGGAGCCCCCCTAAATCAAAATTAGCACCTGATTTTTTATTTTAACATTATCTTTCTTTTTTTTTCTTGGTCGCCTGCTTTTGCAGGTCACCTCCGGCAGAGACCCGCAACAGCGGGTCGCTTCTTCTCCACCAGGGTCGCGCGACCCTGGTAGTCCGGCGACCCCAGCACTAGCCGGCCACCAGATGGTGCTCCTCCTTAGCATGCTGCAACACCCCCTCCTGATGCCGTACAGTCCAGCCGAGCTGTCCGTCCTCACGCGCGCAGCCCCCATGCCGCCTCCACCGAGCCACTTCGGACAGCCCAACTTCCACCTCCCCTGCGGCTCCCCTACGCTGCTGTCGGCGTTAACCCGTGCTTCCGGCCAAGCTCCGTCTATCTCGCGCTGCATCTTACATCTCCGCGGAACTCAACCCGCCTCACACAGCCTGACCCCTCACAACAAACCGTGCTACCGGGACTTTTGCAACCTGCTGCAGTTTTGATTTAATTCAAACCTAAACGATAGAGGCAGATATATGATCCCTAGTTTGAGATCTTCAAGGTGGTATGGCGTGCTCAATGATTTGACGCAAAAGGTGGGGGTGTGTGGGGGAGTTACAAACAAAAAACAAGGGATCGGGTCTCAAAACTCAAAGGGGCTCAAAACTCAAACTACCTACGTGGAATTGGATCTTTCGTCGAAGAAGAACACGCTCGCAATGATCCGCTGTGTTCGTTACGCTTCGGAACACCTCTATCCGATGCTTCATCATTGTCTGCAAAAAGGAGGAGGAGGAGGTGAAGGAGGAAGAGAGAATGGGAGGAGGGGAGTTTCTTGGGAGATGAATGGGAAGGGTTTCGCCAGGGAGAGGGTGGGGGAAGAAGATATTAAATAAAGGAAATTAATTAAACCTTTAATTAATTAAAAACTCAACCCAATTTAAATCCCCGTCCAAAACCCCAAACAGAGTGAAAGTTAGGTTGTGCCTAGGGTAAACAACACCTTTCGAGCACAATGGTGGTCTCATAATTTTAATTCGAGGCTCTGTTCGAATGATATAAAATCTAACGTCTGAGACCACTTAATTACAAAAACGCCCCTCGTGGCGTTTTCCACAGAGGGCCTGCGCCTGCGAAATTTACACCCCTCCTAGGGTAAATGGAACACTCCGAACTGAACAGTTCCATCGATTTTCCAATCCAAGCTACCATTTTAGAGACAGGTGAGTTTAACCATTAAATGAATAAATTAATTATTTTAATTATCCATTTAACGTTCCATTAACGGGCGAGGGGTCCCAACGTCCCACACCGACAAGTATTATGTCGTTCCTAGGGTAAACACCCCATTTTGGACCCATACGTGCACTTAGATTCCTGATCTAGATCACCGTTTAGGAGTTATCCCATTTATTTGGCGTGCCCAGTGTGAACACACTGAAAGTTTAATTCCGGCCACACCGAGGCTCGGAATCACACGCCGTCTGAAGGTGTTGCTCTGGAATAACATCAAGAATATTATAGTGTCTTTTATAGCAAAAAATGGGTTCTTACATCATTCCATCCTTCAAGCTTTTTTTCCTCGAAAAGAAAAACTAGGTAACAACTCAGGGTACTATGCCCGCACCTGGCTCTTTCATATCCAAAAGAACTCTTGCACAGTCCCGCATCACCGCACAGAGACCAAAATATTTGATCAGTTCAAGTGAGATCTACCCTTGTCGATGACGTGCATAGGATCATGCACACACCTTCTCAGGTATGCCATGTGGGAGTCTTCGTGCACCCACTCCTCACTTTGGGGTTAGGGCAAGGTGGTAGGGAACCTCACCATCCCCTTGCACGGTCTCAAATGGCCCGAAGGCTCTTAGGGGTAGCTCACCTCCCCGACCAAACCCTTACGTCGCACGCCGTGACTAGAATCACCATTTGGACCTGGGACAAAGCCCAGTGATTCCATCCTTCAGAATATCCATATGGCGAAACACCCAAGGATATCTGATCAAACAAGGATTCACAGTCGATGTCTCGCAACTAAGACTCTCCCACATGCTCGGAGTGCGAAGGAGTCAACACCATCGACTAAAGAAAAAGGTCCCACGCCTTTTACCTTACCAACACAGGGTTACACCAACGCCCCATGTCACCCTGGTAACAACCCAACCAAGGAGCGGGGAGAAAAAGCATTCCACACATAGAGTCTAATAATTCTACTGCAAAAAGTAGAAGAGCTGTGGAGAGTACCTCTTATCACCTCATGCTCTGCAGGATCATAGACATCCAAAGATCGTGCCTATCCGCAGCCCCAACTGTCAGCTCCTGGAGCCTGACGTGGACCGCCTAGTGGTGATGGGAAGACCTCGTAAAGTCATACCCCACTACCATCTCCTCCTGCACCTCTACTAGAACCACCTCTCTAGGCGCTACTCTGATCACGACGCTGCATCTGCCGCGGTGGTGCACCTACTGCCTGCCTGATGTTCTCAACGTGCCTGGTCGAACAGTCCCGTTCCAAGTGACCTCGACCATCGCAAGCATAACACCGACTCTCTCCGGGCTGCACAGGTTCCCTCTAGTGCCATTGTGGTGAACGACCATGCCCCTGAGTCCGGTTATCAGAAATCCACTTACGTTGAGGTTCTGTCATCCAACGCCCGCTAGCTGCGGAAAACGTCTCGGCTCTGTCCATCCTGGTGCCACCACCAACTATAGAACGCGACAGGAAGCTCTCTTTCACCAGCTCCTGCTCTAGCACCTCGGCATAAGAGGTAATTTTCAAGGTTACTATGATAGAACGAATCTCTCGGAGGAGACCCTGCTCAAACTTTCACGCTCGGAAGTTGCCGTCACGGACCATGTCCGGGTAAAAGAGAGCACGGTCTGTGAAACTGGCCGCGTACTCGGCCACCGTCATCCCTCCCTGCTGAAACTGCAGGAGCTCCTGAATCCGAATGGAGCATAAGCAGGAGGAAAAAAACTCCTCACGAAACAACAACTAAAAGTCTCCCCACGAAAGCGACGACTCATCAAGAAACTAAGTCACCTGACCCCACCAACGCCAAGCTGCTTCATGGAAAAGGTTGGCGGCCAAATCCACCATAAGATCTGCCGACATCTGCACAAGCCTGGAAAGGCGAACCACTATCTCTAGACAAACCTCTGATACCTGAGGTTCTGGCTCACCACCGAACCTCAGCGGTCTCTGCTGCTAGAACTCATGGTGCGCGCTCAACCTGCGCTCAGGCCCCGTCTGCTCTGCTAGAGCTGTCTGTTGCTCAATGGGTGGGGGTACTGCTACCGGCCCACCTGGAGAAAGGGGCTCGCATGATGGGTCCTAGACTGAGGCCTTGTAGCTCCTAGGGTCGACATCACGCACCAAATCTGGTATCCTGGCTGGCTGTCTTCGCGGAGACATCCTGAATATTATCAAGGAGTGCCGCGGTTAGATGAGCATATGTGTATATAATAATAACGACAATGGGGAGCTGACTCAAGAAGAATAGTCAAAGAATCAATCCTATGTGATGCACAAACCAATTTTCCCTGCAACAAGTGTCTCAACATGTGGAGTCGACAAGTGGGTTATCAAGGTCCCGGTGAATGGATACATCGGCTGCCGCACCATCACTGGACTCCCTGGCCTGAGATCCGCTCTCGAGACACGTTAACATCGTTGCCCTAAATTCCAACCAATTCATTTTTAGGGACGTCCACACAACATCCCAAGAACGAACCACCTCTGATACCACTTTTTCACGATCCTACCCTACCCTGGATCGAGCCGCAACTACCCCAAGCCTACCTCCATAAGCCAGGGGCTGGCGACAAGTGCCAAAGGCTAAACAACTCGGGGAGGCCTTTGCCTGAGTACCTGCACACACACACACACACGCAACACACTCAATGAAAAAGTGCAAAGTAAAAGGAAAAGTAAAGTACTAACTACTATAAATAAACCACAAATGTGCATTGACCTCTAATCAGTACAAGGTGAAAGCTGAAGGTAAACAGAAAATAAAAAGGGAAAAACATGCGCCCAACCAAAAAAGTGCCACAACCCAGCAACAGGTAAACAAAAGTAAATAGCTGGGAGAGTCCCACACCTGGAACCCGACTACGACCACCACACACAGTCCAAGATCCCAAACTCCTAAGCTCTACTGAAGTCACTACCAACCTGTTCGTCGTCTGTAAGGGAACACCAAGTGCGGGCAAAGCCCAATCAGGGGTGAGTATAAAAATAATCAGTAGGATGCCCCGAAGGCTCGAGGGAGCAACAAAGGAGGTACTAAAGAGGTGAGAAGTAGATCAAACAGGGAAAATAAAGGGGTACAACCGAGAGTGCAGTAAAGAGTATAGCTCAACCCAACAAGAGGAAGGAAGTAGACTCATCCAAACACAAGGAGCTGGAAGCAGTGAGAAGATGAAATTATCATTGAGTCTTCACTATCTATAGCAGGAGATAGACTCGTCCAACCATGAGAAGATAGACATAGAAATCACATGGCATACCACGCGCGTCTTCGCCTCTCCTGGAAGGAGAGAAACCAAAACCCAAGGAGTGGGTACTGGAACAAGGTATATACATATTTATATGCACAATCAAGAAGCCCGAACAAGATTGTAAGGTATCTCCATCTCGTAGCTCATCCCAAGAAAGTGAGTAGCCAACAGTCCCAGAAGTAAACACCATCGATGCCCAGCATCCCGCACGTCTGCCACGAACTGCAAGTCAAGGGTCTCAAATCACCACACATTGACACTATCCGCTTTGGGTGGCACTGACTCGCCCACACGATTTTAGGTCGCGTCACAAGGACGCGTCTCGGTGGGGAAAGCGCCCCTCGTACTTGAGAGTTCTAGGGAACTTCAAACCACACCTTGTCATTGCCCCGCAGTCGAGAGGTCTCCTCAAAGTAGACAGGTGACCCCCTGCCCAGCCCCGCTGGAGAGTAATCACTGGAAGTCGATGGGTTCCCACTGGAGGGAGACCCGACAAGATTCTACGGGTGCCACACTGCCTAGTCCCGTAAAAGGGTAAACCTGTAAAGACTGGTAATTTTCAAGGAATTTTTTATCTTAAATTCTTTGGGAGTTGTTAAAAAATGGTTTAAGTGTTAAGTGAATAATGTTGTGTCACAAATTTATTTTTCTATGTGGTTTAACTTCCATGTGAGGGAATATCCGAACTCCTCTTGTTAGGATATTAGTGAGGTGGGGCCCATATGAGCCACACCCCCTTCAAATTCTCTAACTACCCATTAAACCTACTCTTGCATTTAATTTGTAACTCTCCCCTCTCCCCTCTTTAATTATGCCAATACACTTAATCAATTAAGTGAGATAAGAGTTTGAATTTTTGAATTCATGACTTGAGTTAATAAAATAAGGATGAACCTTATTTTATTTTGGTTGTTTGTTGTGTGAGGATAATTGAGGAGAGAGCTCTTGTGTGTTTTCCTGAAGAACTTCATCTTCTTCGCGAAGAACGCCAAGACTTCAACGAAGAATGTCGTCACCGCAAGGAGAGATCGATGTGTCGTCTCTTCTCTTCTCCACAGCCAGTGTGTTATTCCTTTCCCGAAGAACGACGACACGTCGTTCCATCTTCTCTCCACGTCAAAAAAAGGGAGACGCTGCTTCCTCCTCGGACGAACTCCATTAACGTATACGGAGCCTTTCCCTGCGACGTTGTTTTCCGCAACGCTCATCGTTCGTCAACTTCTTTGAGGTGGGGTTTGTTCGTCATTCAAGTATTATTTTGACGTTCGTCGTTATTAATTGGCCGCCTGTTATCAATTTAACAAGAGGAGGTCGGACTGAACAAACATGGTCGATCCTCCTCCCCTTTGTTGTTGATCACCGTCATTGTTTGGAACGGAGGCGGTGTGGTACAATGGCACTGCGCGGGAAAGAGGAAAACTACGGCGAAGGCGCGTGGTGCCGTCGCGCCGCGCTGGTGAATCCGAAGGAAGCCGCGGACAAGAGCGGGTCGTGGCGAAGGGGCGCGGTGCCATTGCGCTGCGCCGGAGCACCATGGAGGACCGCGGCCGGGGCGGGCCACGGTGGAGGGGTGCGGCTCTGTCGCGCCACACTGGTCGAACAAGGGCCACGGCGGGGCGGAGAAGGGTGGCCAGATCCACCGGCTGCTGGCGCATCGGAAGGCGGGACCTGCGGGGGTCCTGTGGTGGCACACCGGCCGGCCAAAACGGCCGGCCGTTCGGGAAGTCCGGGGGTTGTAACCCCCGATAGTAGACAGAGGCGGGCCCCTCCACGTGGGGGCCGTTGTTTCAAAACGAGGGGGGCAGCACCCCCCCCCCCCCCCTTCCGCGTCCGCTCAGTGCGCAAGCGCCCGCAAAGGGCCGGACCGGCCGCACCGGGCTGCCCGCACCTGGCCGGACCCCCACGCCGGGCTGGGCCGCACCGGCGAGGCCGGGCCACGCCAGCCAGGTCAGGTTGTACCTACCCGACCGGACCTGGACCCGAGTTTGGTTGACCCGGTTTGGGCCGACCTAGGGGCCATTGGGCCGGGTCGGACCGCGCCCAAACCCCCTGTTTCCGAAAAGATCTATTCAAACGCCCATAACTTGGGCTACAGACCTCCAATCGATGCACTGTCAGTTGAGTAGATATCCTTGGATCAAGACGGTCCTTTGGGTATATTACGCTCAAGGTTTCGAAGAACTTTGGGTATGGCCGAGTTGGTTCGAACACGAAACCAACTGGGCCCTCGGAGTGGAAACACTTATAACTTGAGCTCCGGACGTCCGATTGATGTGCCGTCGACTTTGTTGGATTCCTCTTAGTTCAACGGTTCCTTTGGATTACTCCGCTCGAGGTTTGGACATAGTTGGAGTACATTCGGGTTGGTTTTAGCTTAAAAACCAACCGGGCCCCTCGGACGAAAAAACCAATAATTCTCAGACCGGACGTTCGATTGACGCGCCATCTGTCGTGTTGAGATCCTATTGACGCGAAGGAACTTTGGGATACATCAACTCCAGAATTCTTTTCAGTTGATGTATCGATCCCCCTTGGCTTGTGGAGAGGACCCTCCCTGAATCGAGTATGCAGTGTGTGGGAACCCTAGAGCTGGCTGCGACTACGACGACGATGACGACTGTACTGGGATCCTCCGTGGGTTCAGCAGCAACGACGACCGTACTGGAATACTCCGTGGGTTCGACGGTGATGACTACTGTTCTTGTATCCTATGTGGGTCCAGCAGTACTTGAATTATAACACCCCGAGATTTTATGAAAAATATTCTTTTTAATTTCATTACTGTCTTGTGTTATACGCTACACCAAAAGGAGCTTTCACAACACACATATCTGACCTGGCTTGAATTACACGCAATCACGACCTTCCACGATAGCGTGTGTTGTACGCAACACCAAGTTTCGCTAAACGACGATATGCTATTAAAATATTATTAAAACTAGCTGTTATGAATAGTAATAACCACTTTTTGAAATTTTGTAAATTTTATTTTTTTCGAAATGGACTTTATTTTTGGATTCGTAATATCGAAATTAGCTTAGGGTGAAATTTTGGCACTTTTCGGATAACTTTCATTTTCTGATGAATAGTGAAAATTACTAAATTTTAATTAAAAACAACTTTTTTAATCGAAATAATTAATAGTGATAAATTATTAATTTGAGTGGTTTTAAAGTATATTTAGAATATATTTTTACAATTCAATACAATGTTGGTCATTGGATGTAATTTCACATTTACACCAGACATAAACAAGTGTTAATCTTTTGATAGTTATTATCTCTTAAAAACACGCTATCTGTTGTGACATCGGAAATTAATTATAAAATTAATTAATGCAACTTATATGTTGAGAATTTTGTAAAATAGAAATCATTTTTGAATTCGGAATATCAATTATAGCTTAGGGTGAAATTTTGGCATTTTTCTGAAAAACATCAATTTTTGATGAATAGTGAAACCACTAAGTGGTAGGTTAAAAACTGAATTTTGCATAAAACTTAATTTTACCGCTTCTGTGAATGGAATTTCGAAAATCCGACAGACACGGTTGATATCAGTAAGTAAAATGTGGTTCAATGAGATAAAAATAATTTTTTGGTGAATAGTAACTTTTTACTTTTTTTTACCGCGGTTAATAGTAAATAGGGTAACTAAGGGTAAATATGATATTACTATTACCCTAACACATGTCCTAATTCTATTGGATAAGTGTAATTCGACCAAAAACAACCTTACGAATATAATATGACCATTTAGGTCCACTTGGATTAGATTATGACATTTAATATTATTTTATTTAATGAATAGTTAAAATAGTTAAAATCAAAGTTTAATAAGTAAGTCATTTTTAATATGGGGTTATACATAAGATAAATTCGACTATAAATATTCATTAGAAAGATAAAAAGATTTCCTACATAATGGTATTTTATTTTTAATTTTTAGACATTAAATAATTTAATTTATTTATGACACAATGATGATGCAGTAATTATCTTATTAATGAAATACTGACATAATTGATGTTATAAACACCAAAATAAATGTAATTTGAGACTTTTTATGAATTAAACTAATTTTATAGGTTACTATAATATATTAGTGTTGATTTAATCAACATGGTTCGAACATATAATTCTGTTATGACTTTCACAACAATCATATATCAAATAGTGTCAAAATTGACACAAAATAGTTTTTAAATCAAATATTATATTATTAATTGTTATTTTATTCCTAAAAATATAAGGTTCGGCCAAATGACATAGATAAGGATATATATATATATTAATAATAAACAATTTGGGGTTCTTTTGGCATGTTATAGTAAGTGTATTAACCATATAGTGTAGGAAAACAAAAAGACACGGTAAAAGTTAAATTATTTAACTTAGAGTTAAATCTAATTGATAAGGTTAAAATAATAACCTAAACTTGTCTAAATCCCATTGGTTGATAGGATTTCGACCCATCCCGACTTTAGCTTCTAAATAAGACCCTTTTGAACCATTATAAACCGATTTTTACTTTAATATAAAATAATATTTTGAGATATTCCTAAGGTGCCCCTCTCCTCCCTTATAAAAGGACACCTCCTCCCCCTCCTCCTCACACCAATTTGAGCACTCAAGATCGGCCAACCCCTGCCAAAATACCTTCTACACTTCCCTAGAATAATCCTAGAGGTCCTTGCCTTCTTCAAAGACCAATCTTAGTTCCCTAAGTGGAGGATTCAAAGAGGCGTTTCAAAGAAGAGGTAATATCCATTACCGATCTTTTCAATTTCTTTCTTCTTCAACTTCTTCTTCATTAGTTGTTTCATGACAAAGTAATAACATCAGTATTACTTACATACTGATATGTTATTATAAATATTAAACAACCCTAATTCACCTTCTATCCATCCTATGGGAAAATGAAATCACCGCGCGTGCGTACGTACGGAATACCGTCTCCACGCCGTGGTGTAATCTATTTTCCACCACCACCATAATAGGATGGGTATAATGGTATAATGAGTAACTATATATGATTATTATAAAGTTATATTGATACTGAAATAGTCTACATACACTTCAACACAATTCCACGACCATGGGAACGATATCATCGCTCGTGCGTACGTACGGACTACCGTCTCCATGACGCGATGAGATTCATTCTCGATGATTAACCATTCATGAATGATTATAAAGTATATATAATAAGTACTAATGAAATATATGACATAATAATGATACTGGATTTATGTAAATTTATATGTATGTCATCTACTTAATTCCATTCACTTCAATAAGGAAACAAAAACAACGTTCATGCGTACGTACGGACTACCGTCTCCATGAACGGTGTATTTCATTCCATTTATCGAGATATATTATATATATATATATATATTCTGAATATATATTATATATAAATCATGTTTTACATTCTGGATATAAGTAATCATGATCCAAGTAATCATATTAATAATTACAAGTTAAAAACACGAACGACAAATGAGACGATTTTACCCAAAACGCTACTTTAACATGAATTTACAAAAGAACGGGTAATATAAAGTCATAAGTGGACCATATATGATATAATAACAATGAATATGATTCTGTAATAAGTCAATAACATGATTTAAATCATTCTACAGGAGGTTCGGACACTTACAAAGCAAGTCGGACCTAAGGTAAGGGAAATATCACAACCTCATTTTTATCCGAGATTGTTTATACTTTAGAATTTACTGGGTTGTATTTTATCATCCACATCCATGTTTCCTCAATATGAAATATTATTTCCATCCATCTACAATTGTTTAAATCCAATTTTACCATTCGGTGAGTTTTTAGTAAAAGATATGAAAGGAATCTTTTGTCGTTTTTCATACGAGGTACTTTTTGACTTTTCCGACAAAACTACGAGAAGAATGTTTTTTTAACTTATACGGAATGAATGGATTTTTAAAACATTATTTACAAGAAGATTACTTTACAAGTTTTCATGTTTATTTTTAATCAACTTCTTTTGGTTTAAAATTTTATGACATGTTAAGAAAGGAAAATGTTTTTGAAGTGGAAAGGATATTTTCCTCAAGAATGGAGTTCAAGTGTTTTATCAAAATTAATTTCCATCTAAGATAATATAGGGTTTTGTTTCTATCCCTATTATTACATTGATTTGATTATGTTGTGATGGAATTATTTTTATGAAATCCTTTATCTTATATGAATTGTTTTATGATTTCATGTTGTTTAAGAATCCCATTTTTATTACATGGGTTATGCAATGATGTATGATTTAAGATTTTGTGGCACACATAAGAATGGTATCATTATGAGATGGGTGGGACCTATATCTCCCTCCAATGCATTGGGTAAAGATTTTATATCTCATGAGATAGACATGGCTGGAACGGTAGGTTATACCGGTTCAGTGAAACAGAACTGAAACGAGGGTGACTCGGTTCAGAAAGGGACTTTGTCCACTAAGATAGTCTTGGAAATGAGTCTTGACTAACAAGAAATGATTCTCTATGATTATGTGTGTATGCCACAAAGTTTCATGTTTTAAGTTATGATTATTGTGATTACATTTCACTGCCATGATTTATCCCATGTTATGAAATTATGATATCTTTTGCAGGTTAAGATTTCCAAAAGTTATGTGCTTGTGTATACGATGAGATTTATATTTCTTTTGTTTACCCTTACTGAGCATTTGAGCTCACCATTTTATGTTTTCTTTTCCCCAGGATATAAAGAAAGGTTTTAGGTAAAAAAAGGGGAAGATATTTATGGGAGATATTGAAGATCTTTCACCAGGATTAGAAGATTATATTCCGAGTTTCCAAAGACACTAAACTATTACGATCCTTGTGTGTGTGTTTTTGTTATGTACTAAGTATTCCGAAAATGTAATGTAGTGTCAATGTACGTTAAGCTTCGGGTCTCTACAGTTGGTATCAGAGGAAAGGTTTAGTCAACCTTTGGAAACTAGGATGCGAAAACGTTAGTGAGATCCCTAGAGATATTTCTAAGGTATGTCAAGGGATGTCCCTAAGGTTAAGTATACGTATAGGTTATATTACTAGAATTATGCTAACGATCATAGAATTAAACCTAAGATGTTAGATATTGAAGGTACTCCCCCTTTATTATGTTGTTTTCCCCTAGCATGATTTTTTCCTCTCACACTATTCTTTTTGGGTTTTAGAAAATGGCTGGAAACAAGATGATTCACGATAATGGAGAATATGATGGACAATGGAATGATATTCTTCATAATGAAATGGGATTTGGAAGTCCAAACATCATTATTATGCCGAATCAGCAATCTCATAATATGATCAGTAAAGTAAAATTTGGTAAGTTTCCTGACTCGGCTAATAAGAGAAAGATGGAGTTTCATGATGATCATAGAGGAAAGAAAGTTCAATTTCCCCTATGTAAATCATGTGGGAAGAGGCATCAAGGAGAATGTTTCAAAGGAACTGGAAGATGCTTTGGGTGTGGAAAAGAAGGACACAAAGCCAGTAAGTGCAAATGAAAAGGTTCAGTTAACACCATGGATGAGGATAATGGTATTGCTACGACATCAACAATGGTTAAATGTTTTAAATGTGGAATGTACGGGCATTATGCAAACCAATGCCCTAAGGGAAAGTCTCATGAAGAGAATCAGTATGGTCGTATGGGAAGTATTTATGTTGATGATGATGAAGAGACTACAAATGATATGTGAGATGAAAGAATTGTTGAAGCTCGGTCAATGGTTTAAGAAGGTAGTGGAATGATTACATGTTTACCAAGTGTAATGTTGTATAAGTAATCTCATGGTACTATGGAATAAAGAGACATCTAAGGATTGTTACACTATTGTCTTTCCTAAGTTTTTAAAGTGTATGATTAATGGTACTAGTAACCATGAAATTTTATTCAGAGATTTTTTGGAAAGTAGATGATATGAGCATAATGAAGGAATAATAAGATAATAAGGTATTTGATTGTATTCATGAGCTCATGACTGATATAAGGAGAAGGTTATATCATGGTTTGAGTATATAGAATTTTTGGATTTTGGTATGTGGAAAGAGTTAACTTTTAACTACATTCATGTTTTCACTAAGGTTCAATGGGTATTCAAGAGAATACGTGATTAAGGCCTTTGAATGTTTGGAATGTGACCAACAAGACATATCTTATGATATATGGGGATCAACGACAGTATTAAATCTCTGGTAATCGTTTTCACTATATTATGAGAGTGGACTGCAGTATTATGGATAAGACTAAAGATTAGAATGTATTATGTTGGACATAAGTTAGTATTGTTTAAGGATAGAAGATTTTCGATATTATTGATGGGATATTATAGTAATGTAGTTTTAGAAAAAGGACAACCTGCAGGACGGGTGACATCCCATCGCGTCGGTCAAGGCTGTGGGAATCGAAACCACAACCGAAGTGCGACTGGCCTTTATTGCCTACCACTGACCTACAGGAAGTCCCTGTTTAGTAGAAACTAGTTTTATTATATTAAGAAGTATGATATATGAAGTATAAAGTCCATTTTAGAAACCATATATGATTAATCTCGCTATAGATCGACTTATGTATATAACTTTTGCTAACCTTTTGTTTGAGACAGATGGAATGACCCGTCATTCTATCACATGATCTGCTAACACTTCACGAATAACAAATTCAACTTCATTTATTTAAGAGATGAAGTGAAAATTGTTCAAGGCACGAACAACAATGAGATTGTACCAAAATAAAGTAAGTATTTATTCTAATTCAAATTCTTCAACTTTAGGGAAACAATCTTGAAAACCAAAAATGTTGTCCTAGTGCTCTTATATCTGATTAATTGGATGGTACCTTAGATCGTCACAAATTTATGGATTTGTGATTGTTGGCTTTTCCATAGCCATGTTCTCTACCACTCTCCATCAGAACATGATGGTTAGATTTTTCTTCCATATCCATATTTTCACCTATGTGGAAACCCAATGATTAGTTTATTTGGGTAACCGTTACGTTTCATACTTTTGTTTTTAAAGATTGGTTTTGGTATTCTTTTTTACGATGTGGGTTTCTATTAAAGAAACTTTCTAATAGTAAACCATTTATAACCCCGATGAATTTTGAGGGTGAAATTCATTTTAAGGGGGGTAGAATGTAACACCCCGAGATTTTATGAAAAATATTCTTTTTAATTTCATTACTGTATTGTGTTATACGCTACACCAAAAGGAGCTTTCACAACACACATCTCTGACCTGGTTTGAATTACACGCAATCGCGACCTTCAACGATAGCGTGTGTTGTACGCAACACCAAGTTTCGCTAAACGACGATATGCTATTAAAATATTATTAAAACTAGCTGTTATGAATAGTAATAACCACTTTTTGAAATTTTTTAAATTTTATTTTTTTTCAAAATGGACTTTATTTTTGGATTCGTAATATTGAAATTAGCTTAGGGTGAAATTTTGGTACTTTTCGGATAACTTTCATTTTCTGATGAATAGTGAAAATTACTAAATTTTAATTAAAAACAACTTTTTTAATCGAAATAATTAATAGTGATAAATTATTAATTTCAGTGGTTTTAAAGTATATTTAGAATATATTTTTACAATTCAATACAATGTTGGTCATTGGATGTAATTTCACATTTACACAAGACATAAACAAGTGTTAATCTTTTGATAGTTATAATCTCTTAAAAACACGCTATCTGTTGTGACAGCGGAAATTAATTATAAAATTAATTAATGAAACTTATATGTTGGGAATTTTGTAAAATAGAAATCATTTTTGAATTCGGAATATCAATTATAGCTTAGGGTGAAATTTTGGCATTTTTCTGAAAAACATCAATTTTTGATGAATAGTGAAACCACTAAATGGTAGGTTAAAAACTGAATTTTGCATAAAACTTAATTTTACCGCTTCTGTGAATGGAATTTCGAAAATCCGACAGACACGGTTGATATCAGTAAGTAAAATGTGGTTCAATGAGATAAAAATAATTTTTTGGTGAATAGTAACTTTTTACTTTTTTTTACCGCGGTTAATAGTAAATAGGGTAACTAAGGGTAAATATGATATTACTATTACCCTAACACATGTCCTAATTCTATTGGATAAGTGTAATTCGACCAAAAACAACCTTACGAATATAATATGACCATTTAGGTCCACTTGGATTAGATTATGACATTTAATATTATTTTATTTAATGAATAGTTAAAATAGTTAAAATCAAAGTTTAATAAGTAAGTCATTTTTAATATGGGGTTATACATAAGATAAATTCGACTATAAATATTCATTAGAAAGATAAAAAGATTTCCTACATAATGGTATTTTATTTGTAATTTTTAGACATTAAATAATTTAATTTATTTATGACACAATGATGATGCAGTAATTATCTTATTAATGAAATATTGACATAATTGATGTTATAAACACCAAAATAAATGTAATTTGAGACTTTTTATGAATTAAACTAATTATCTAGGTTACTATGATATATTAGTGTTTATTTAATCAACATGGTTCGAACATATAATTCTGTTATGACTTTCACAACAATCATATATCAAATAGTGTCAAAATTGACACAAAATAGTTTTTAAATCAAATATTATATTATTAATTGTTATTTTATTCCTAAAAATCTAAGGTTCGGCCAAATGACATAGATAAGGATATATATATATATTAATAATAAACAATTTGGGGTTCGTTTGGCATGTTATAGTAAGTGTATTAACCATATAGTGTAAGAAAACAAAAAGACACGGTAAAAGTTAAATTATTTAACTTAGAGTTAAATCTAATTGATAAGGTTAAAATAATAACCTAAACTTGTCTAAATCCCATTGGTTGATAGGATTTCGACCCATCCCGACTTTAGCTTCTAAATAAGACCCTTTTGAACCATTATAAACTGATTTTTTACTTTAATATAAAATAATATTTTGAGATATTCCTAAGGTGCCCCTCTCCTCCCTTATAAAAGGACACCTCCTCCCCCTCCTCCTCACACCAATTTGAGCACTCAAGATCGGCCAACCCCTGCCAAAATACCTTCTCCACTTCCCTAGAATAATCCTAGAGGTCCTTGCCTTCTTCAAAGACCAATCTTAGTTCCCTAAGTGGAGGATTCAAAGAGGCGTTTCAAAGAAGAGGTAATATCCATTACCGATCTTTTCAATTTCTTTCTTCTTCAACTTCTTCTTCATTAGTTGTTTCATGACAAAGTAATAACATTAGTATTACTTACATACTGATATGTTATTATAAATATTAAACAACCCTAATTCACCTTCTATCCATCCTATGGGAAAATGAAATCACCGCGCGTGCGTACGTACGGAATACCGTCTCCACGCCGTGGTGTAATCTATTTTCCACCACCACCTTAATAGGATGGGTATAATGGTATAATGAGTAACTATATATGATTATTATAAAGTGATATTGATACTGAAATAGTCTACATACACTTCAACACAATTCCACGACCATGGGAACGATATCATCGCTCGTGCGTACGTACGGACTACCGTCTCCATGATGCGATGAGATTCATTCTCAATGATTAACCATTCATGAATGATTATAAAGTATATATAATAAGTACTAATGAAATATATGACATAATAATGATACTGGATTTATGTAAATTTATATGTATGTCATCTACTTAATTCCATTCACTTCAATAAGGAAACGAAAACAACGTTCATGCGTACGTACGGACTACCGTCTCCATGAACGGTGTATTTCATTCCATTTATCGAGATATATTATATATATATATATATATATATTCTGAATATATATTATATATAAATCATGTTTTAAATTCTGGATATAAGTAATCATGATCCAAGTAATCATATTAATAATTACAAGTTAAAAACACGAACGACAAATGAGACGATTTTACCCAAAACGCTACTTTAACATGAATTTACAAAAGAACGGGTAATATAAAGTCATAAGTGGACCATATATAATATAATAACAATGAATATGATTCTGTAATAAGTCAATAACATGATTTAAATTATTCTACAGGAGGTTCGGACACTTACAAAGCAAGTCGGACCTAAGGTAAGGGAAATATCACAACCTCATTTTTATCCGAGATTGTTTATACTTTAGAATTTACTGGGGTGTATTTTATCATCCACATCCATGTTTCCTCAATATGAAATATTATTTCCATCCATCTACAATTGTTTAAATCCAATTTTACCGTTCGGTGAGTTTTTAGTAAAAGATATGAAAGGAATCTTTTGTCGTTTTTCATACGAGGTACTTTTTGACTTTTCCGACAAAACTACGAGAAGAATGTTTTTTTAACTTATACGGAATGAATGGATTTTTAAAACATTATTTACAAGAAGCTTACTTTACAAGTTTTCATGTTTATTTTTAATCAACTTCTTTTGGTTTAAAATTGTATGACATGTTAAGAAAGGAAAATGTTTTTGAAGTGGAAAGGATATTTTCCTCAAGAATGGAGTTCAAGTGTTTTATCAAAATTAATTTCCATCTAAGATAATATAGGGTTTTGTTTCTATCCCTATTATTACATTGATTTGATTATGTTGTGATGGAATTATTTTTATGAAATCCTTTATCTTATATGAATTGTTTTATGATTTCATGTTGTTTAAGAATCCCATTTTTATTACATGGGTTATGCAATGATGTATGATTTAAGATTTTGTGGCACACATAAGAATGGTATCATTATGAGATGGGTGGGACCTATATCTCCCTCCAATGCATTGGGTAAAAATTTTATATCTCATGAGATAGACATGGCTGGAACGGTAGGTTATACCGGTTCAGTGAAACAGGACTGAAACGAGGGTGACTCGGTTCAGAAAGGGACTTTGTCCACTAAGATAGTCTTGGAAATGAGTCTTGACTAACAAGAAATGATTCTCTATGATTATGTGTGTATGCCACAAAGTTTCATGTTTTAAGTTATGATTATTGTGATTACATTTCACTGCCATGATTTATCTCATGTTATGAAATTATGATATCTTTTGCAGGTTAAGATTTCCAAAAGTTATGTGCTTGTGTATACGATGAGATTTATATTTCTTTTGTTTACCCTTACTGAGCATTTGAGCTCACCATTTTATGTTTTCTTTTCCCCAGGATATAAATAAAGGTTTTAGGTAAAAAAAAGGGGAAGATCTTTATGGGAGATGTTGAAGATCTTTCACCAGGATTAGAAGATTATATTCCGAGTTTCCAAAGACACTAAACTATTACGATCCTTGTGTGTGTGTTTTTGTTATGTACTAAGTATTCCGCAAATGTAATGTAATGTCAATGTACGTTAAGCTTCGGGTCTCTACAGTTGGTATCAGAGGAAAGGTTTAGTCAACCTTTGGAAACTAGGATGCGAAAACGTTAGTGAGATCCCTAGAGATATTTCTAAGGTATGTCAAGGGATGTCCCTAAGGTTAAGTATACGTATAGGTTATAGTACTAGAATTATGATAACGATCATAGAATTAAATCTAAGATGTTAGATATTGAAGCTACTCCCCCTTTATTATGTTGTTTTCCCCTAGCATGATTTTTGCCTCTCACACTATTCTTTTTGGGTTTTAGAAAATGGCTGGAAACAAGATGATTCACGATAATGGAGAATATGATGGACAATGGAATGATATTCTTCATAATGAAATGGGATTTGGAAGTCCAAACATCATTATTATGCCGAATCAGCAATCTCATAATATGATCAGTAAAGTAAAATTTGGTAAGTTTCCTGACTCGGCTAATAAGAGAAAGATGGAGTTTCATGATGATCATAGAGGAAAGAAAGTTCAATTTCCCCTATGTAACTCATGTGGGAAGAGGCATCAAGGAGAATGTTTCAAAGGAACTGGAAGATGCTTTGGGTGTGGAAAAGAAGGACACAAAGCCAGTAAGTGCAAAGGAAAAGGTTCAGTTAACACCATGGATGAGGATAATGGTATTGCTACGACATTAACAATGGTTAAATGTTTTAAATGTGGAATGTACGGGCATTATGCAAACCAATTCCCTAAGGGAAAGTCTCCTGAAGAGAATCAGTATGGTCGTATGGGAAGTATTTATGTTGATGATGATGAAGAGACTACAAATGATATGTGAGATAAAAGAATTGTTGAAGCTCGGTCAATGGTTTAAGAAGGTAGTGGAATGATTACATGTTTACCAAGTGTAATGTTGTATAAGTAATCTCATGGTACTATGGAATAAAGAGACATCTAAGGATTGTTACACTATTGTCTTTCCTAAGTTTTTAAAGTGTATGATTAATGGTACTAGTAACCATGAAATGTTATTCAGAGATTTTTTGGAAAGTAGATGATATGCACATAATGAAGGAATAATAAGATAATGAGGTATTTGATTGTATTCATGAGCTCATGACTGATATAAGGAGAAGGTTATATCATGGTTTGAGTATATAGAATTTTTGGATTTTGGTATGTGGAAAGAGTTAACTTTTAACTACATTCATGTTTTCACTAAGGTTCAATGGGTATTCAAGAGAATACGTGATTAAGGCCTTTGAATGTTTGGAATGTGACCAACAAGACATATCTTATGATATATGGGGATCAACGACAGTATTAAATCTCTGGTAATCGTTTTCACTATATTATGAGAGTGGACTGTAGTATTATGGATAAGACTAAAGATTAGAATGGATTATGTTGGACATAAGTTAGTATTGTTTAAGGATAGAAGATTTTCGATATTATTGATGGGATATTATAGTAATGTAGTTTTAGAAAAAGGACAACCTGCAGGACGGGCGACAGCCCATCGCGTCGGTCAAGGCTGTGGGAATAGAAACCACAACCGAAGTGCGACTGGCCTTTATTGCCTACCACTGACCTACAAGAAGTCCCTGTTTAGTAGAAACTAGTTTTATTATATTAAGCAGTATGATATATGAAGTATAAAGTCCATTTTAGAAACCATATATGATTAATCTCGCTATAGATCGACTTATGTATATAACTTTTGCTAACCTTTTGTTTGAGACAGATGGAATGACCCGTCATTCTATCACATTATCTGCTAACACTTCACGAATAACAAATTCAACTTCATTTATTTAAGAGATGAAGTGAAAATTGTTCAAGGCACGAACAACAATGAGATTGTACCAAAATAAAGTAAGTATTTATTCTAATTCAAATTCTTCAACTTTAGGGAAATGATCTTGAAAACCAAAAATGTTGTCCTAGTGCTCTTATATCTGATTAATTGGATGGTACCTTAGATCGTCACAAATTTATGGATTTGTGATTGTTGGCTTTTCCATAGCCATGTTCTCTACCACTCTCCATCAGAACATGATGGTTAGATTTTTCTTCCATATCCATATTTTCACCTATGTGGAAACCCAATGATTAGTTTATTTGGGTAACCGTTACGTTTCATACTTTTGTTTTTAAAGATTGGTTTTGGTATTCTTTTTTACGATGTGAGTTTCGATTAAAGAAACTTTCGAATAGTAAACCATTTATAACCCCGATGAATTTTGAGGGTGAAATTCATTTTAAGGGGGGTAGAATGTAACACCCCGAGATTTTATGAAAAATATTCTTTTTAATTTCATTACTGTATTGTGTTATACGCTACACCAAAAGGAGCTTTCACAACACACATCTCTGACCTGGTTCGAATTACACGCAATCGCGACCTTCAACGATAGCGTGTGTTGTACGCAACACCAAGTTTCGCTAAACGACGATATGCTATTAAAATATTATTAAAACTAGCTGTTATGAATAGTAATAACCACTTTTTGAAATTTTTTAAATTTTATTTTTTTTCAAAATGGACTTTATTTTTGGATTCGTAATATCGAAATTAGCTTAGGGTGAAATTTTGGTGCTTTTCGGATAACTTTCATTTTTTGATGAATAATGAAAATTACTAAATTTTAATTAAAAACAACTTTTTTAATCGAAATAATTAATAGTGATAAATTATTAATTTCAGTGGTTTTAAAGTATATTTAGAATATATTTTTACAATTCAATACAATGTTGGTCATTGGATGTAATTTCACATTTACACCAGACATAAACAAGTGTTAATCTTTTGATAGTTATTATCTCTTAAAAACACGCTATCTGTTGTGACAGCGGAAATTAATTATAAAATTAATTAATTCAAATTATATGTTGGGAATTTTTTAAAATAGAAATCATTTTTGAATTCGGAATATCAATTATAGCTTAGGGTGAAATTTTGGCATTTTTCTGAAAAACATCAATTTTTGATGAATAGTGAAACCACTAAGTGGTAGGTTAAAAACTAAATTTTGCATAAAACTTAATTTTACCGCTTCTGTGAATGGAATTTCGAAAATCCGACAGACACGGTTGATATCAGTAAGTAAAATGTGGTTCAATGAGATAAAAATAATTTTTTGGTGAATAGTAACTTTTTACTTTTTTTTACCGCGGTTAATAGTAAATAGGGTAACTAAGGGTAAATATGATATTACTATTACCCTAACACATGTCCTAATTATATTGGATAAGTGTAATTCGACCAAAAACAACCTTACGAATATAATATGACCATTTAGGTCTACTTGGATTAGATTATGAAATTTAATATTATTTTATTTAATGAATAGTTAAAATAGTTAAAATCAAAGTTTAATAAGTAAGTCATTTTTAATATGGGGTTATACATAAGCTAAATTCGACTATAAATATTCATTAGAAAGCTAAAAAGATTTCCTACATAATGGTATTTTATTTTTAATTTTTAGACATTAAATAATTTAATTTATTTATGACACAATGATGATGCAATAATTATCTTATTAATGAAATATTGACATAATTGATGTTATAAACACCAAAATAAATATAATTTGAGACTTTTTATGAATTAAACTAATTTTCTAGGTTACTATGATATATTAGTGTTGATTTAATCAACATGGTTCGAACATATAATTCTGTTATGACTTTCAAAAAAATCATATATCAAATAGTGTCAAAATTGACACAAAATAGTTTTTAAATCAAATATTATATTATTAATTGTTATTTTATTCCTAAAAATCCAAGGTTCGGCCAAATGACTTAGATAAGGATATATATATTAATAATAAACAATTTGGGGTTCTTTTGGCATGTTATAATAAGTGTATTAACCATATAGTGTAAGAAAACAAAAAGACACGGCAAAAGTTAAATTATTTAACTTAGAGTTAAATCTAATTGATAAGGTTAAAATAATAACCTAAACTTGTCTAAATCACATTGGTTGATAGGATTTCGACCCATCCCGACTTTAGCTTCTAAATAAGACCCTTTTGAACCATTATAAACCGATTTTTACTTTAATATAAAATAATATTTTGAGATATTCCTAAGGTGCCCCTCTCCTCCCTTATAAAAGGACACCTCCTCCCCCTCCTCCTCACACCAATTTGAGCACTCAAGATCGGCCAACCCCTGCCAAAATACCTTCTTCACTTCCCTAGAATAATCCTAGAGGTCCTTGCCTTCTTCAAAGACCAATCTTAGTTCCCTAAGTGGAGGATTCAAAGAGGCGTTTCAAAGAAGAGGTAATATCCATTACCGATCTTTTCAATTTCTTTCTTCTTTAACTTCTTCTTCTTTAGTTGTTTAATGAAAAAGTAATAACATCAGTGTTACTTACATACTGATATGTTATTATAAATATGAAACAACCCTAATTCACCTTCTATCCATCCTACGGAAAAATGAAATCACCGCGTATGCGTACGTACGGAATACCGTCTCCACGCCGTGGTGTAATCTATTTTCCACCACCACCTTAATAGGATGGGTATAATGGTATAATGAGTAACTATATATGATTATTATAAAGTGATATTGATACTTAAATAGTCTACATACACTTCAACACAATTCCACGACCATGGGAACGATATCATCGCTCGTGCGTACGTACGGACTACCGTCTCCACGACGCGATGAGATTCATTCTCAATGATTAACCATTCATGAATGATTATAAAGTATATATAATAAGTACTAATGAAATATATGACATAATAATGATACTGGATTTATGTAAATTTATATGTATGTCATCTACTTAATTCCATTCACTTCAATAAGGAAACGAAAACAGCGTTCATGCGTACGTACGGACTACCATCTCCATGAATGGTGTATTTCATTCCATTTATCGATATATTATATATATATATATATTCTGAATATATATTATATATAAATCATGTTTTACATTCTGGATATAAGTAATCATGATCCAAGTAATCATATTAATAATTACAAGTTAAAAACACGAACGACAAATGAGACGATTTTACCCAAAACGCTACTTTAACATGAATTTACAAAAGAACGGGTAATATAAAGTCATAAGTGGACCATATATGATATAATAAAAATGAATATGATTCTTTAATAAGTCAATAAAATGATTTAAATCATTGTACAGGATGTTCGGACACTTATAAAGCAAGTCGGACCTAAGGTAAGGGAAATATTACAACCTCATTTTTATCCGATATTGTTTATACTTTAGAATTTACTAGGGTGTATTTTATCATCCACATCCATGTTTCCTCAATATGAAATATTATTTCCATCCATATACAATTGTTTAAATCCAATTTTACCCTTTGGTGAGTTTTTAGTAAAAGATATGAAAGGAATCTTTTGTCGTTTTTCATACGAGGTACTTTTTGACTTTTCCGACAAAACTACGAGAAGAATGTTTTTTTTAACTTATACGGCATGAATGGATTTTTAAAACATTATTTCCAAGAAGCTTACTTTACAAGTTTTCAAGTTTATTTTTAATCAACTTCTTTTGGTTTAAAATTTTATGACATGTTAAGAAAGAAAAATGTTTTTGAAGTAGAAAGGATATTTTCCTCAAGAATGGAGTTCAAGTGTTTTATCAAAGTTAATTTCCATATAAGATAATATAGGGTTTTGTTTCTATCCCTATTATTACATTTATTTGATTATGTTGTGATGGAATTATTTTTATGAAATCCTTTATCTTATATGAATTTTTTTATGATTTCATGTTGTTTAAGAATCCCATTTTTATTACATGGGTTATGAAATGATGTATGATTTAAGATTTTGTGGCACACATAAGAATGGTATCATTATGAGATGGGTGGGACCTATATATCCCTCCAATGCATTGGGTAAAGATTTTATATCTCATGAGATAGACATGGCTGGAACGGTAGGTTATACCGGTTCAGTGAAACAGGACTGAAACGAGGGTGACTCGGTTCAGAAAGGGACTTTGTCCACTAAGATAGTCTTGGCAATGATTCTTGACTAACAAGAAATGATTCTCTATGATTATGTGTGTATGCCACAAAGTTTCATGTTTTAAGTTATGATTATTGTGATTACATTTCACTACCATGATTTATCCCATGTTATGAAATTATGATCTCTTTTGCAGGTTAAGATTTCCAAAAGTTATGTGCTTGTGTATACGATGAGATTTATATTTCTTTTGTTTACCCTTACTGAGCATTTGAGCTCACAATTTTATGTTTTCTTTTCCCCAGGATATAAAGAAATGTTTTAGGTAAAAAAAGGGGAAGATCTTTATGGGAGATGTTGAAGATCTTTCACCAGGATTAGAAGATTATATTCCGAGTTTCCAAACACACTAAACTATTAAGATCCTTGTGTGTGTGTTTTTGTTATGTACTAAGTATTCCGCAAATGTAATGTAATGTCAATGTACGTTAAGCTTCGTGTCTCTACATGAATACTGTTCTTTTATCCTATGTGGGTCCGACAGTATTTGACTCTGTACTTGTATCCTACGCGGGTCCAGCAGTGTAGTTGGTCTTGTATCCTTTGTGGGTCCGACAGCTTAGCTGGTCTTGTATCATTTGTGGGTCCAACAGCTTAGATGAATCAGTGGCTACATCTGATCATCTCTATCGCCTTATGAAGAAGTATACCTGTGTGAGCTGATTCTTAACTTACAATCAATATCATCGATATGATTGTTGTTCTTTCCTGTGTGGATTGGGTTGTGCTTTCCTGTGTAGATTGGGTTGTGATTTCCCATGTGGAATGAGTTATGTTTTCCTGTGTGGATTGGGTTGTACTTGGGCTCGTGTGCTGGAGATGAGCTGGAATTGATGACTTAGGTATATGTATGGTCATATACCTAAGTAGAGTTGGTTGTTAAATCATGAATGTATCTTTCCTTTTTGGTTTATCTTACGTGGATTCTGGGAGACCATTAGGGGTATCGGGGTCCCTACTTAGTAGCGTATACTCAACCCTACACGGGCTATGCCCGAACTATGTTGTGTTGGATGCAGACGATGGAAAACGCTGATCGAGGTAGGAGATCGTAAAGCTGGACGGTACCTGGAGGTGGATTACTGAACGGGACGTACACGGGGCGAACGACTGGAGCTGAGGAGTGGAGGAGACTATATGTATCCACCCTTCAGGTGGGATATCCAGAGGATATCTCGGTGTTGCTGCTTTACTTTTCTGCCACTGTACTCTCTTTTCAGTTGTACTTTACTTTCAGTTGGGTTTGTATTCTGACCCATTTACTTTTCAGAACTTACTTTTGTACTCAGTTTACTTAGTGTTTACTCAACTTGCATACTCTGTGGTGTTTTTTTACTTTATAAAGGCAATGCCTTCCCTTTTAATCGGGATTTATGCCTTTGGTGCTAGTCTCCAGCCCCTGGCCTATGGAAGGTGAGCTTGGGGTAGTCACGGAACGGGTCCTGAGGACGGGTCGTGACAAATTGGTATCAGAGGGAGGTTGGTTCTACTGCCGAACTCAGGACTCTAATCTTATTCTATGTGAAGCAATAATGTTAAGGGTATTGAGTGTGGTTATCAGTCTAGGGAGTAAAGTGTTGGTGCGGCGGCCGGCGTATCCATACACCAGGACCCTGACTTCTGATTTCTGACTCAATGTACGAAAACATTGATTGCGTGTGTGTTTCAAAGTTTTCTTAGTGATTACTTGTGTCAGCTCACCAGGTATACTGTATTAACCATGGCGCACCTGTCTCTTTTCAGGATGGCCCCACGACGGCAGCCAGCTAGGGTTCCGAGATTTGTGCGAGACGACAACCCACCGAGCGACGAGGCCTCAGTGCAGGGCCTTATTACAGCGGAGGTACCGGCGGTACCTCTACCCGTCGAGCCACCGATGCCACCAGCCCCAACAGTTGAGAGTGCATGTCGCCTTAGTGCACTGCACTAGTTTCAGCATTATAGACCGCCCAGGTTCCACAGGGAGACGAACCCTCAGGCAGCCGAGGATTGGCTGGAGGTTGTTGTACGAGTTTTCAGGTTAGTGGGGACACCAACTGACCTCATGATGATCCTTGCAGCGATTCTCCTGCACACGACAACAGGTAGATGGTGGAGTATGATGCTCTAGGTACACGATGAGGCGTCTCTTCTTTAGAAGGGCTTTGAGAGCCTCTTCCACTTAGATTTCGTTCTATCCACCCTCCGTGCAGTGCACATTCATGAGTTACTGCAGCTGCAGCAGGGCAACATGACGGTAGCCCAGTACTCGGCGAAATTTACCGATATCTCGCACTATTCCACGGACATGGTACAAGTCCCATTCTTCTGGTCCCGGACCTTAGATCAGGGACTGAGGCATGAGATCAGGGCATCGATGATCTCCCTCAGCATTCTGACATAGGCAGGAGTACTGGAGCAAGCCCTTCTTGGGGAGATCTTTCTTGCTGAGCCTACACCAGCAGCGAGACCTACCACGGGGCGGCATGTAGCAGAGTCTTTTATAGCAGGCAGTTGATGGATGTCACATGGGTCCAAGAGGACCAGACCATCAGGAAAATGACCTCAGGATATTGGCTCAGAGGTTCAGGCCACTCGGCGTAGAGCCAACCTTATGAGGAGAAGATAGTGCTATGCATGCGGTGGGCAGGGCCACATGGCTCGTGACTGCCCGACCCGCCATGTAGAGGAGCAGCAGACGATTGAGGGACCACCTAGGTAGAGGTAGAGGTTTGACCGTGGAGGTGCGCAGGGAGAAGGCATACGAGGCAGAGGAGATGGCCGAGTAGCAGGTGGTGGGCGACACTTTGAGGATCTACCACCACCACCACCAGGATGTCCACCCCGACCACAGGGAGCTGGCAGACAGAGGAAGGCTCAGCTTCAGGCAGTAGAGGCCTACGACCACAGCGCACCTGAGATGATTCGAGGTACTATCTGTGTCTACTCCACCCTTTCTACAGTTCTTATAGACACAAGAGAGAGTCATTCTTTCATTGCTTCTGCCCTTTTTCGAAGCTCAGAGATTCCGATGGAGCCGTTGGCTCGATCCTTACAGCTAGAGACTCCTATGGGAGCAGACTCGATGATTACGCACTGGTGACGGTAGTGTGAGCTTACTCTTGGAGGCGAGATCTTCGGCTGGTATCTTCTTGTAGCGGCGTAGAGGCCTTACGATGTCATCTTTTCCATGGATTGGTTATCTACAGTCCATGCTTAGATTGACTGTATTAGGCGCAAGGTGCGGTGTGTCCGCACCGATGGGAGCATGTTTACCTTCACCGGCGAGAAGGGAGCCTTTGCAGGACATGACAGACTCATGCAGAGGATAGGACAATCGATCACTCATCATTTAGCTAGCCTCATCCTAGGATCAGTTGACGTGCGGAGTCCGAGTTTTCCTGTTGTGGTGGATCAGTATGCAAACATTTTTCCTGACGACGTTCCAAGACTACCTCCTCGTAGAGAGGTATACTTTTATATTGAATTGTACCCTAGGATAGCCCCGATATATACTCCATCATATCGGATGGATCCCGCTGAGCTTTGAGAGCTACAGGTACAGCTGGAGGACTTACAGGGCAAGGGATTCAATCGACCCAGTGTTTCACCCTAGGCTTCCCTGACTTTGTTCACCAAAAAGGCGGACAGGAGCTTGCGACTGTGTGTCGATTACCGTCACCTGAATCAGGTGACCGTGAAGAACAAGTATCCACTTCCGAGGATTGATGAACACTTTGGTCAGCTCAAGGGATCACGTTGGTTCTCAAAGATAGACCTCAGGTCAGGCTATCATCAGCTCAGAGTTCGAGATGAGGATGTGCATAAGATGACCTTCAGATGTTGGTATGGCCACTATGAGTTCCTGTTTATTCCTTTCAGTGTAACCAATGCTCCATAAGTGTTCATGAGTCTCATGAACAGGATCTTCCAGCCTTACCTTGATCGATTTGTCGTAGTCTTCATCGATGACATATTGATATACTCGACTACTAAGGAGGAGCACGCCTACCACTTGCGGGTTGTTCTGGACACACTTCGAGAGCACCAGCTTTATGGTAAGCTCTCGAAGTGTCAGTTTTGGATACGTGAGATCCACTTCTTGGGACATGTCATCTCTGAGGTGGGAGTTGTGGTGGATCCTACGAAGATCGAGTCAGTGCTCGCTTGGGAGCCACCCAAGAGCGTGACAGAGGTGCAGAGTTTCCTAGGTTTGGCTGGGTACTATCGGAGATTTGTGCCAGACTTCTCCAGAGTTGCATCACCGCTTACAGCTTTGACGAAGAAGTGGAAACCCTTAGTGTGGTCGGATAGATATCAGCAGAGCTTCCATGAGCCGAGACAGAGATTTACCAGTGCACCCATCTTGAGGCTACCGAAGGAGGGAGTAGGGTATGTAGTCTACTGCGATGCATCAGGGACCGGACTCGGGTGTGTCCTAATGCAGGAGCAGGCAGTGATCACCTATGGATCACGATAGTTGAGGCAGCATGAGTAGAACTACGCTACCCATGACCTGAAGTTAGCAGTAGTGGTCTTCGCTCTGAAGATGTGGCGACACTATCTGATGGGAGAGCACTTTACAATCTACTCTGACCACCAGAGTCTATGGTACATCTTCTCGCAGAAAAACCTGAACCTGAGACAACGGTGATGGCTCGATTTCCTCCAGGACTATGACTTTGAGTTAGTCTATACTCTTGGAAAGAGAAACGTAGTAGTTGATGCTCTCAGTAGGAGGACGGGCATTCAGCTACTTGGAGAGGCGACAAAGCAGCTAGCCGCTTTGCAGATATGCTTCGTGGATAGAGATGGAGCAACCTTTCTTCATTCACTCATAGTCACTCCTCCACTTCTGCAGCAGGTCATAGAGGCACAATGTGGGGACGTTGATTGTGAGACGCAACGTGCATAGATATCCTCAGGATAGGCACCTGATGGATTCTCTGTAGGAGGAGAGAACGTTGTCCTTTTCAGAGGACATACCATGGTATCAGCTGCTTTGCAAGAGGAGGTTCCAAGAGAGTTTCACACTTCCCCATTAGCGGTACATCCAGGAGTGGCAAAGATGTAACAGGATCTCAGACGACAACACTGGTGGCCAGGTATGAATAAGGTTGTAGTAGAGTTCGTTTCACGATGCCTCACCTGCCATCAGATGAAGGCGGAGCACCAGGTACTAGCAGGCTTGGTACAACCCTTGGAGGTCCCGGAGTAGAAGTGGGATGAGATATCTATGGATTTCGTGACTGGACTTCCATGTACTTCCAGAGGACACGACTCCATTTGGGTGATCGTCGACCCACTCACCAAGTCGGCCCACTTCTTACCCATCAGAGAGCAGGGCTCAGTGGAGAGCTTGGGGCGTCTCTATGTTCAGGAGATCGTACGACTTCATGATGTGCCATCATCTATCATCTCGGATCGAGATGATAGTTTTACTTCCCGGATTTGGAAGGGGTTGCAGGAGGCTTTCGGGACGTAGCTATGTCTGAGCACCGCCTTTCACCCTCAGACAGATGGCCAGACGGAGAGGACCATTCAGACTCTTGAGGACATGCTCCGTGCATGTGTCCTAGACTTTGGTCGTAGCTGGGAGGATCACCTACCCTTGGTGGAGTTTGCATACAACAATAGATACCACTCCACCGTCGAGATGGAACCATACGAGGCATTGCATGACCGAACTTACAGATCACCTCTGTGTTGGACAGACCCTGGGGAGTCAGCACTTGTGGGACCAGAGATGGTCCAGGCTATGAAAGAGAAGGTCCAGGTCATCCAGGAGTGGATGAGGACAGCTCAAAGCCGACAGAAGTCTTATGCTGATAGGAGGCGGAGACCACTAGAGTTCGAGGATGGCGACCACATTTTCTTATGGGTCTCACCTCAATGTGGATTACAGAGATTTGGATGGGGTGTCAAGTTATCTCCGCGCTTCATCAGACCATTCCAGATTCTCAACAGGATAGGCGAGGTGGTTTATCGCCTGGCTCTACCACCTCAGTTGCACCAGGTGCACGACGTCTTTCACATATCTCAGCTGAGGAGATACGTGCACAACCCAATGCATATCATCGACCATGGGGAGTTGGAAATTGATGACGGGGATACTTTTGCAGAGGTCTCGGTGGATATTGAGGATCGACAAGAGCGGGTCCTACGTGGACAGTCGATTTCTCTGGTGCGCATCAGGTGGCAGCACGGTAATCTCCAGGAGAGCACATGGGAGCGGGAGGCTCAGATGCGTGCTCGGTACCGTCATTTGTTTCCCCAGTTTTTGACGTAGCTTTACGGGGAGGTAAAGCCCTGAGGTGGGAGTAATGTAAAGACCTGTAATTTTCAAGGGATTTTTTTTTCTTAAATTCTTTGGGAGTTGTTAAAAAATGGTTTAAGTGTTAAGTGAATAAAGTTGTGTCACAACTTTATTTTTCTATGTGGTTTAACATCCATGTGAGGGAATATCCTAACTCCTCTTGTTAGGATATTAGTGAGGTGGGGCCCACACGAGCCCCACCCATTTCAAATTCCCTAACTCCCCATTAAACCCCCTATTGCATTTAATTTGTAACTCTCCTCTCTCCCCTCTTTAATTATGCCAACACACTTAATCAATTAAGTGAGATAAGAGTTTGAATTTTTGAATTCATGGCATGAGTTAACAAAATAAGGATGAACCTTATTTTATTTTGGTTGGTTGTTGTGTGAGGATAATTGAGGAGAGAGTCTTGTGTGTTTTCCAGAAGAACATCATCTTCTTCGCGAAGAATGCCAAGACTTTGACTAAGAATGCCGTCACCGCAAGGAGAGATCGACGTACCGTCTCTTATCCTCTCTGCAGCCAGTGTGTGATGCCTTTCCCGAAGAACAACGACATGTCGTTCCGTCTTCTCTCCACATCCAAACAAGGGAGACGCTGCTTCCTCCTCAGATGAACTCCATCAACGTATACAGAGCCTTTCCCCGCGACGCTGTTTTCAGCAACACTCATCATTCGTCAACTTCTTTGAGGTAGAAATTTTTCATCATTAAAGTATTTTTTTGACGTTCGTCATTATTAATTGGCCACCTCTTATCAATTTAACGAGAGGAGGTCGGACCACACAAACACGGCCGATCCTCCTCCCCTTTATTGTTGATCACCGTCGTGGTTTGGAACGGAGGCGGTGCGGTGCAACAACACCACGCGGGAAAGAGGAAAACCGCGGTGAAGGTGCGCGGCGCTGTCGTGCTGCGCTGGTGAAGCTGAAGGAAGCCGCGGCCAAGAGCGGGCCGCGGGGGAGGGTCACGATGCCATCGGGCCGCGCTTGTCGGACAAGGGCCGCGACCTAAGGCCACAGTGGTGCGGAGAAGGGCGGTAGGATCCACTGGCGCATCGGAAGGCGGGACCCATGGGGGTCCCGTGGCGGCACACCGGCCAGCCGTTTGGGAAGTCTGGGGGTTGTAACCTCCGACGGCAGATAGGGGCGGGCCCCTCCACGTGGGGGCTGCCGTTTCAAAACGAGGGGGGCAGTGCCCCCCCTTCCACGTCCGCTCAGCGCACGGGCGCCCGCACAGGGTCGAGCCAGTCACGCCGGCGGGGCCGAGCCGCGCCCCACCGGGCCAGACCTGGACCTAGGTCGGGTTGACCCGGTTCGGGCTGACCTAGGGGGTATTAGGTCAGGTCGGACAGGGCCCAAACCCCCTGTTTCCGGACAGATCCGATCAAACGCCCATAACATGGGCTACAGACCTTCAATCGATGCACCGTCAGTTGCGTAGCGATCCTTGGATCGAGACAGTATTTTATGTATATTAATCTCAAGATTTAGGAGAACTTTGGATATGGTCGGGTTGGTTCGAACACGAAACCAACTGGGCCCTCGGAGCGAAAATGCTTATAACTTGAGCTCTGGACGTCCGATTGACGTGCCGTCGACTTTGTTAGATTCCTCTTAGTGAGATGGTTCCTTTGGCTTACTACACTCGAGGTTTGGATGTAGTTGGAGTACAGTCGGGTTGGTTTTAGTTTAAAAACCAACCGGGCCCCTAGGATGAAAAAACCAACAATTCTCAGACTGGGCGTCCGATTGTCCTGCCGTCTGTCGTGTTGAGTTCCTATTGACGAGATAGAACTTTGGGATACATCAAATCTGGAATTCGTGTCAGTTGATGTATCGAACCCCCTTGGCTCGTGGAGCGGACCCTCCTGGAATCGAGCATGCTGTGTGCGGGAACCCAAGAGCTGGCTGCGACTACGACGACGATGATGACTGTACTGGGATCCTCCGTGGGTTCGACAGCGACGACGACCGTACTAGAATCCTTCGTGGGTCAACAGTGATGAATACTGTTCTTGTATCCTATTTGGGTCCGGCAGTACTTGAATACTTTTCTTGTATCCTATGTGGGTTCGACAGTATTTGACTCTGTACTTGTATCCTACATGGGTCCGGTAGAGTAGATGGTCTTGTATCCTTTGTGGGTCTGATAGCTTAGCTGGTCTTGTATCCTATGTGGGCCCGATAGATTAAATGAATCAGTGGCTACATCTGATCATCTCTATCACCTTACGAAGAAGTATACCTATGTGAGCTGAGTCTTAACATACAATCAATATCATCGATATGATTATTGTGCTTTCCTGTGTGGATTGGGTTGTGCTTTCCTGTGTGGATTGGGTTGTGTTGTCCTGTGTGGATTGGGTTGTGAATTCCTATGTGGAGTGGGTTATGTTTTCCTGTGTGGACTAGGTTTTACTTGGGCTCATGTGCTGGAGCCAAGCTGGAATTGATGACTTAGGTATTTGTATGGGCATATACCTAAGTAGAGTTTCTTGTTACATCGTGAATGTATCTTTCCTTTGTGGTTTATCCTACGTGGATTCTGGGAGACCTTTGGGGGTCTCAGGGTCCCTACTGAGTAGTTTATACTCACCCCTGCATGGGCTATGCCCACACTACGTTGTGTTGGATGCAGATGACAGACATCGCTAATCGAGGTAGGTGCTCATGGAGCTGGACGGTACCTCAAGGTAGATTACTGGACAGGACGTAGATGAGGCGGACAGCTGGAGCCGAGGAGCGGAGGAGACTATCTGTACCCACCCTTCAGGTGGGATTTCTAGAGGACGACTCGGTGTTGCTGCTTTACTTTTCTGCCGTTGTACTCTCTTTTTAGTTGTACTTTACTTTCAGTTGGGTTTGTATTTTGGCCCATTTACTTTCCAAGACATACTTTTGTACTCAGTTTACTTAGTTTTTACTCAGCTTGCATAATCTGTGGTGTTTTTTTACTTTATAAAGGCAATGCCTTACCTTTTAATAGGGATTTACGCCTTTGGTTCTAGTCGCCATCCCTAGGCCTATGGAAGGCAGGTTTGGGGTAGTCACGACACGGGTCCCGAGGACGGGTCATGAAAAAACCACTGGAGGGAGACCCGACTAAAGTCGTCGACGAGTCCCAATGCCCAGTCCCTTAAAAGGGTACTCCACTGGAGGGAGGTTCGGAACCATCATTGGGGACCACTTCCCAGCCCAGCTGAAGGTAAACCCGGCATCGGGGACCACTTCCCAGCCCCGCTGGAGGTAAACCCGACATCAGGGACCACTTCCCAGCCCCACTGGAGGTAAACCCGGAACCGCTCTGGCCATCCCTGCTGGATGGTACTGCTCGGTGAACACCGTTGTACTGGCCATCCCTACTGGATGGTAACCCACTGGCCATCCCTGCTGGATGGTAACCCACTGGCCATCCCTACTAGATGGTACCGCACTGGCCATCCCTGCTGGATGGTACAACCTCCTGGCTAGCCCTACTGGAAACAACCTCCTGGCTAGCCCTGCTGGAAACAACCTCCTGGGTAGAGGATCAATGCCCGTGTAATGTGTTGGTCACACTGAAATCCACAAGAGGTATACCAGGGAACACGAAGCAACTCTGATGGTCAAACCATGAAGAACAGAACTAGGGGAAAACCACTCAACCCTGCTGGTCGAAATCATCTTGAACAAGACTAGGGGGGAACTCAACCCTGCTGGTCAACAAATGAGAACAAAAAAAGGGTAAACTCAACCCTTCTGGTCAACAAATGAGAACAGAACCAGGGGGAAACTCAAAACTGCAGGTTAAAGGAACGAGAATAGAGGGACCCTCTACGTCGCGAGAGGTCAAGGGTATGAAAATCAGAACACGACATGCACATGGGGCCCACACGACATGTGGCCCTATGTCAAATCTAACCAAGCGCACAAACATTATCAGGTATAAACAACCACATGTACCTCCAAGCGTTCCCGTATACTCCCAGAGTATACCACGTTTCCAGCCCAAAGGCTATCGTGCACAGGGCAACCAACATCAACATGAAGGCGTAAACGTAACAACTCCAACTTGCCACCACAACGGCTCAGGCACGTCCAACCACATCTCTTCAAGCATTTACCTCACTCACACAAGAATGCACGTGATCACACGCCAAGGGTCCGCTACAAACGCAGTAGGACGAACCACCACCGGAGCACCTTACTTGCTTCTACGTTTAAATGAGTTCTTGAAGGAGTCTCTGTACATCCAAATGGATCACACCGTTTTAATCCTTGTGAAAAAACATGCAAGATCGACTACTTACTCGCCTCCAACAGATATCTGACGTAAAAGTCGCCAACACCGCTTTACGCCCGAACGACGTACCATGGTCCTGAGCCTCGACCCCGAAAATAGTTGGGCGCATCGCACCATTGCAATTCCCTCGGGAAGACACGTCAAAAGGACTACTCGCTTGAGTGGAATGGATATCCAGAGAAAAAGATGCATTCCACCGCACCGCACACAAGCGGTGCTTCATGGGACCCGCATCCCGGTCCCAAAGCACAACGAATGGATCACACCATTGCGATCCTCTCAAAATAGTACACAAATTTGACTATTCACTTGTCCAAAACAGACACCCGGTGATAAAGCTAGAAATCACCGCCAACTCCCAAAACTGGCTTCCTGGGGCCCACACCATCGTGCAGAATTAAAGCGGGCAGATTGCGCCAATGCAATGCCCTTGAAAAAACACCCAAAATCGACTACTCGCATGCCCTGAACAGACATTCGATGAAAAAGTTATAAAACGTTGCAGAGAGCTCGAACGATGGCCCATGCGGGCCATGCCTCAACTCCGAATTAAGTATCCAATATTGGACTCAAAAAGACTGTCTCGTTGTCAGGACTACACAGCCACAGACGACATGTCAAACAGATAAACCACTTATTTACCATAACAATAATATATGATTATTATTATTAATTTATTATCTTTTTTTATATCCCCCTTTTTTTCCCTTTCCCCCCACGCGGGAATCATTGTTGTTTTTATTTTTTTGATATGCATTTTTTTTAAATCCTCTCTCTTTTATTGGAGAGAGCGATCCCCCCAAATCAAAATTGGCGCCTCCTTTTTTATTTTAACATTGTCTTTCTTTTTTTTCTTGGTCGCCTGCTTTTGCAGGTCACCTCCGGCAGAGACCCGTAACAGCGGGTCTCTTCTTCTCCACCAGGGTCGCGCGACCCTGGTGGTCCGGGGACCCCATCACCGGCCGACCACCGGCCAGTGCTCCTCCTTAGCAAGCCGCAACACCCCCTCCCGATACCCTGCAGTCCATCCGAGCCATCCAGCCTCACGCGCGCAGCCCCCATGCCGCCTCCGCCTGAGCCACTTCGGACAACCCGACTTCCACCTCCCCTGCGGCTCCCCTAAGCTGCTGCCGGCGTCAACACGCGCTACTGCCGGCCAAGTACCGTCTGTCTCGCGCTGCACCCTGCATCTCCGCGGAACTGAACCCACCTCACACAGCTTGACCCCTCACAACAAACCATGCTACCGGGACTTTTTCAACCTGCTGTGGTTTCGATTTAATTCAAACCTAAAAGATAGAGGCAGATCTGCGATCCCTAGTTCGAGATCTTCGCGGCGGTATGTCGTGCTCAATGATTTGACGCAAAAGGTGGGGTGCGTGGGAGAGTAACAAACGAAAAAAGGGATCGAGGCTCAAAACTCAAAGGTTCTCAAAACTCAAACTACCTACTTGGAATTGGATCTTTCATCGAAGAAGAACACGCTCGCAAAGATCCGCTGCGTTTGTTATGCTTCGGAACACCTCGATCCGAAGCTTCGTCATTGTCCACCAAAAGGAGGAGGAGGAGGTGAAGAAGGGAGAGAGCATGAGAGGAGGAGAGTTGCTTGGGAGAGGAATGGGAAGGGTTTCTCCAAGGAGAGGGTGGGGTAAGAAGAGATTAAATAAAGGAAATTAATTAAACCTTTAATTAATTAAAAACTCAACCCAATTTAAATCCACGCCCGAAACCCCAAACGCAGTGAAAGTTAGGTCGTGCCTAGGATAGACACCACCTCTTGAGCACAACTGTGGTTTCAAAATTTTAATTCGAGGCTCCGTTCGAAAGATATAAAATCTAACGTTTGAAACTAGTTAATTACGAAAATGCCCCTCGTGGCGTTTTCCACAGAGGGCTCGCGCCCACGAAAGTTACACCTCTCCTAGGGTAAACGGCATGCTACGAACTCAACGGTTCCATTGATTTTCCAATACGAGCTACCATTTTAGAGACACCTGAGATTAACCATTAAACGAATTAATTAATTATTTTAATTATCCGTTGAACGTTCCGTTTACGGGCGAGGGGTCCCAACGTCCCGCGCCGACATGTTTTATGTCATTCCTAGGGTAAGAACCCCATTTAGGACCCATATGTGCACTCGGATTCCTGATCCGGATCACCGTTTATGAGTTATCCCATTTATTTGGCATGCCCAGTGTGAAGACACAGAAAATTTAATTCCGGCCACACCGGGGCTTGGAATCGCACGCCGTCTGAAGGCACTGCTCTGGAACAACACCAAGAATATTCCACATTATTTTATAGCAAAAACCGTTTACTTACAAATTGTCACATCCTGGATTTTTAATTTATTTTTATTTTTTTATTTCATAGCTACGGCCAACCTCATTGAGGTGTGGGTTGAGTATGAGTCTAAATTTTTTGATGTTTAATATTTTTAGTGGGTTTCAGACCCATGTGCGGTCATTGCAAAGTGGGAAAAAGCCACACGATCGACTTAAATGTTGTGCAGATGTATATCACTTGAAAGAAATAATGTTTTCCGCAAATGAAATAAGTAAAACGTTTAAAACGTAATAATAATAATAAATTACTGTGTAGATAATAATGTTATTATTAGTAATGGTTAATAATATTTTTACTATTTAAAATTTTATATTAATATAATTATAAAAAATTGTAATTTAACTTTAATTGTTATTATCAAGATTCAAATTATTATTTAACTATTATTATTATTATTATTGTATTATTATTATTATTATTATTATTGGTTATTGTTATTTTTTTTATAATCATTTTGGTGTTGTTATTATTATTATTATTATTACATTATAATAGAATAAAATGAAGAAAAAACCTAATCCCGCGTCACCCCCCCTACCGCCCTCATGCTTCACACTGGTGCAACCCCTTCTCATGCGCGCGCCCCCGCCTCATCCTCCCCTTCGCCCCGTTGCCTCTGGCCCCCTCCGCACACCCAACCTCCCTCCTCCTTCAGATCTGCCTCACCCCTCCTACTCCAGGTCGTGACCCCCACCCTCCTGGCTCCTTCCCGATGCGGCCAACAACTCCCCTCACAGGAGCTCTGAAGGCCTCCTCCTCTTCAGAGTGATCCCGTCCGGTGGCACCCTCCCTGTTCGCGTAGCGGTTCCTGCTCCGGCTAGCCTCCAGCCAAGCTACCTCTGCCCTTGCTGCTCCACCTTGCACTAGACAGCAGGATCCCATGCTCCGACCTCCCTTTCTTTGGGCAGGCCACCTCCACCCTCCACCCCTAGCACTGGCCTCCCCTCCTCCCTTTTCGGCCACACCTTCCGGCAGCCAGAATCCTCCCTGTGCGCCCCTTTTCCAGCGACCCATTTCTTCGAACCCTCTTCATGCCCTATTTTCTAGTGATCCACTATAGTGACCCGAGCCTTTTACATATAACATTTCATGATTTTAACCATAATTCATCATCAGATTACAAGTCAAGGATCGTTAAGTCTAGTGTCTTGGAAGACTAGGTACATACAACACAAAACATGGGGATAACAAACACTTCTTTATTTAATCTCCATAATGAGATCCTAACTTCATTTGAGCCCTTACATCTTCATAGGGTACCCTAGGGAACACATGAACAAAGGGATGACCTAAAAATCCCAGCAAGGGAATGAACATAAGGATACATCTCAAGCACATAAGTTAGGAGACATGACATAATGATATCAAAAGAATATAACTTATAAAATAATTTAGTATAAGCACAAGATCATATAAGCATGTAATCATATAAATGTGTTATAATCATAAAAAATTTCTTTAGTATGGGTCAAGGCTAACCGCCAATCCCGTTTCCCATTTCAGTATGGGTCAAGGCTAACCGCCAATCCCATTTCACATCGCATCTCATGAGACTTAACCTTACCCAATGCATTAGAGCGCTATCTGGGCACACCCATCTCAACATATTAATGAATATTCTTTCCACATAAATATTCTTACAACATATAATATCATACATAATCAACCATACATAAACATAAGGGTACCCATGGAAAGAATTGGGTACCCCAATCATGACATGAATCATAACCAATGGGCGTAACATGAAAGTGTCCATATAAGAAAAGAATTAGAAAATACATGGACATTAATAGGGTAAAATAGGCATATAACATGGTAAGTGGTGTCAAACATAAGTGACAACATATGAGAAATGTATTTTAGAAACATTAGCATTAAAACATTTTTGGGCGGTTTTAAGGAAAATACTGTTTTAAGGAAAATACTATAGAGCTTTTAAAATAGTAAAGAGGACATTATTTTATATAAAATAAGAATTTAACCAAGAATGTTTTCAATAAAAATACTGATTTTATAAGTACAATGGTGTCTTAAAACAGAGGATAGAGTGAACTTGAAATTTGGGTAAAAATTTGGGAAGTCCCCTTAAAACATGTTGGCTTATCGGAAAGTTCTAAGGAGGGAATCTTTCAAAAACATGTATATCCAAAAAAGAAAGTGATGAAAGGGTCTTGATATTAGAATATTTTACAACTATCCATAATTCATAAGATTCACATAAATATATATGATAACACAATTTTGAAAGAAATATAAGGAAACCCAAAAGAACGAAGAAGGTTTGGGTAGAATTCGTTACGATTTTACCGGCATGGTGTCAGGTGTACCTAAGAGGGATTGATGAGAGAGAGAAGGGGTTTATCATAACATAGAAAAACTTAGGGTAGTATGGGGAAGGTGTATTAATATACCCCATAACTTGGTACTACATAAAAAAGTCATATCATAGAGAACAATCTTGATTAAGAGTGAAAAGGGGAGGATCCCTTACCTTAAACCCAGTGGTGTTCTCCACTTGTTATTAATGACCTGAATAAAAAAATTAGGATTATTAATTAATAAGTACAGAAACTATTATATATGTAATTGATTTATTTTAACCCTTTTTAGTTCATTCAAATCCTTTTTGATTAGTTATAAGGTTCAATTTCATTATTCGGGCTCGTTTGTTTACTTGGCTTTAAAAGATCAGTTCACTTATATTCAAGTTTGGATTACATGCAAGATGAAAGTGGTTGTAAATAATTGAAGTTACATTATTTAGTAAATATAAAGGAGATTACATGGTTTTAATTTTAATTAGGTTACTTAGAGTGATGTCGAATTATTATATATATAACCTTAGTGATAACCGTTTTTGTTAATCGGTGGATTTGATTACAAAGAATGTGTTTTTCATTATAACTTAATTCCATTTGTACCAAAAGATTACAGAACCAAAAATAGGATATATTACATATATAATAATCTGGTTCAACCATAACACAAATGGTTTCATGACCAAAATTAAAGATAATAACAAAATTGATACACTGTTGTCCTTGAATGTGCTAAATTAGCACATCTCAAACGGTGCTTTCATTTCTTTCAAATAAAAGGGTGGGGAAATAAGATAATGAGATTAACCACTAGCATGAAGAAATTCCAGTACATGTATGCTACTAGATTTATCATACTATTATGGTGAAGGTATGTGAGGAAAGAAATTAAAAAGAAAAGAACTTAAAAGGAAAAGAAGAAATTTGGGAAGAGGAATTTACCTCTTGAGACTTCCTCCTTTGAGAACCTCTTAAGGGGAGAGGTTTTGGTATTTTGAGGAGGCTGAGAGATTTTGGACGTGGGGGATGGCCTTGGGGAGGGATTTGGGAATAACTTAGAGAAGTCTTGGAGCTTGAGAGGAGCGTAGAGAAGAGGGAGTGAAGGGGGTTTTTATAGTGGAGGAGAGGAGGGATTTAATGATATTATAATCTTTAATTTATTATTTCTTCAAAAGACAAATAATAGTAAGTATTCCATGACCAATAATAGTAAATGGGTTATGTGAATTCAAAACATGTGTGGTGACATCATCCATGATGCTGGGAATAGTTTATTTAGCTTATAATGTATGTATACGGTAAATTACCGTATTTTACTATTCATCAAAAATTCAAGTATTTCAGAAAAATATCAAAAACTCACCCTAACCATATTTCGACGTGTAGAATCTAAAAATGAAGTCCATTTTTCAAAATTAATTTTCTAAATATGATTATTTTAATATTTAATTTAAATCATAATTTATTATCAAAAACCAAATTTAAAAACATGCATTAACTCATTCTAAAACATAGTAATATTGTACTTCCAACTTGAATATTATTTCTATACTATCATAGGTGAGGTTACCATTCTTTAGGGTATATCACTATTCATAAGGGTATGTTACTAGTCATTAGGGTAGGTTACTATTCACCAAAAAATCAAGTTTTTCTTATCGGAATCCAAAAAACATCTTGAACACAACCGTGTACATTAGATTTTCAAAATTCCGAACACAGAAGTGACAAACTTATGTTTAAAGGTCACTTATCACTTATTTTTTCATTATTATGTGATTTTATGGCATATTTATAAGAATGGAATTTCCATTAAAAACATTGGGTCGTTACATTCTTCCCCCCTTAAAAAATTTCACCCTCGAAATTTCATTTTACATTTTTCTCCAAAAACAGATGTGGGTACTTTTCCTTCATTGATTCTTCCAGTTCCCATGTTACTTCCTCAAACTTATGGTTCCTCCACAACACTTTGAAAAGATGGGTTGTCTTGTTGCGTAGAACCTTATCTCTCTGATCCAGAATCTTTACTGGCTGCTCCTCATAAGGGAGATCATCTTCCAACTGCACCACCTTTGAGTTGAGTACATGTGAGGGATCAGGTATGTACTTCCTCAAGAGTGACACGTGGAAAAAATCATGAAATCGAGCCATATTTGGTGGAAGTGAAAGCCGATAGGCCACGAATCCTATGCGGTCAAGGATCTCAAAGGGGCCAATATACCTTGGGCTTAGCTTCCATTTCTTCCCGAATCGCATGACTCTCTTACATGGAGATATTCAAAGGAAAACTTTATCTCCAACATCGAACTCCAAGTCCCTTTGACGGTTGTCAACATAGATCTTTTGCTGACTTTGAGCAGCTTTTATGTGTTTCTGGATGACTTGAACCTTCTCTGTCATCTCTTGAACAACATCGGGTCCAAGTAGCTTTCTATCTCCAACTTCATCCCAAGAGGTTGGAGTTCTACATCGATTTCCATACAGAGCTTCATATGGAGCCATCTGAATACTCGAGTGGAAGCTGTTGTTGTATGAGAACTCAACCAATGGAAGATGCTGATCCTAACCACCTTTTAATTCAATAGATCAGGCTCTTAGCATATCTTCAAGCGTTTGAAAAGTCCTTTCAGATTGGCCATCAGTTTGGGGGTGATAGGCTTTTCTGAAATTTAATTCAGTACTCAAATCATGTTGAATAATCCTCCAAAATTTAGATGTGAACCTTGGATCACGGTCAGAGACAATTGAGATTGGAACACCGTGCAGTCTCACCACTTCCTTCACATATAACTTTGAAAGTTGTTCAAGTGATAGATCTTCCCGAATAACGATGAAATGGGATGTCTTGGTGAGTCGGTCAACCACAACCCATATCGCATTATTTCCCTTTTATGTCTTCAGGAGACCCGTGACAAAGTCCATAGTAACATTTTCCCATTCCCACATGGTTATAGGCAATGGCTGCATCTTACCTTTGGAATTTTTTCACTCAGCTTTAACTTCATGACATACCAAGCACCTTGATATATATTCCAGAATATCCTTCTTTATGTTATCCCACTAGAAGTGTTCTCAGAGATCACGGAACATTTTTCTACTCCCAGGATGGATAGAGAAGGCCGAGCTATGTTCATCATTCAATAGCTCCTTCTTTATCTCTGGATCAGATAGTACACATAATCGTGTCCTAAATCTTACAACTCCTTCCTCATCAATTTTGAAATCAGAGGATTTCCCATTTTTAACAGCTTCCATCCTTTTCTGAATTTCCACATACTTTCTTTGAGAAACCTTTATTTTCTCCAAGTGGAATGGTTGAACAATCATTTGAGAAAGGATTGATGATATTCCTCCCTTAATGATTCCCATGTCCATCCTTTGAAAATCTAGGAAGATCAGATCCTTTTCTATTCTCATCATTGATAAAGATGCAAGATCATTTCTACTTAGAGCATCTTCCACCTTGTTTTCCTTACCAGGATGGTAGGGGATTGAGCAGTCATAATCCTTGATTAGCTTTATCCATATTCGCTGGCGTATAATAAGAACTTTCTATGTGAATATATAATTGAGACTCTTGTGGTCAGTATATATCTCACATTTTCCCCATAGAGATAATGCCGCCATATTTTCAATGCAAACATCATAGCCGCAAACTCCATATCATGTGTGGGATAGTTTTTCCAGTGGATTTTTAGCTGCCTTGAGGCATAGGCTATCACTTTATAATTTTGTATTAGTATGTAGCCTAAGAATTTCTTTGAAGCTATTTATATTGGCTCTATCTGGATAAAGTCAATACTTTCCCAGAATTGCATCAAATTCCACTAAAGGGAGACTTATATTATTTCAAAGATGAACAATTTCTCAAACATCAACATGTAATACATAATCATAGAAGTTTTCCCTAAATGATATAAAATCATTTTAAGTAGCGACTCGATGTTACTAGAAAACATTTAAGACATGATCATAGGGAATGAACTGAAATATAGCATGACATACACAATTATTGCAAAGTGGTTACATGTATTTCAGCCATCATGATCTATCTCAACATTGGACTTGCATTGTCCCCTTGTCCTTAGAGATTGTTGATGCTCATCATGCTTCTCATCATTTCCAATGGAGCATTGTCCTGGATAATGTCCAACTTCTCCACATTCATGAAAATGAACAGTATAAGGTACATTAGATATAACCTTATCTCCATTCATCACATTATCCATTTTTTATAGGAATTGGCTATTTTATGCCCCACCTTCCCATAATTAAAACATCTCTTGGTTCCTTTGTGACATTCTACTTGATGCCTCTTTCCACGGTTTTAGCACAAAGGAAATTTGGTCTTCTTTCCTCTATCACCTTTATCAGATTAACTTCCTTGAGATGTCATCTTCCACCTCCTTGATGAATTTGGGCATTCAACTATGTACCAATTTTTTATTGTGATTTTCAATAGCTGGTTTGGAAAGTTCACAATATGTTCAACTTGGGCTCCTATCATCTCAGGTATATCATTAGGGTGGTTGTCACATTGCATATCACATTGATTGTTGGCACATGTTCTTATATTTCCCACCATTAACTAAGAAATAAGAACATACAATTAGGGGGCTTGAATACTTATTTATTGAGCATAAAAGGAAATATTCAACATAAAGGGATAAACTTGTAAGGAATAAGTACATCCTAACTTGTGATTACATAGGTTAAAACCTAGGTTATCCTCGATCTATTTCTTAACTTATATTCTTATGGGCTTTTTTGTCCCTTAATAATGGTTTGTACTAAGCTCGTGAATCTACCAAAGCATATCCCCCGGGAGTGTTGTAACCAAGAGTGCAGCAAGACCTGTTATCGTGCACCAGTTCCCATTCAAGTCTAGCTCAAAGCGGTGTTTTCAGGTTTTACCCCTAGATACATCTGTGCCAGAGCTGCCTCTACCTACTCATATCCAGACAAGGATGTATTTTCTTGATAAACCACTTACTCTATACTCGCCAAAATTTAGGACTGTTTCCTTACACTTAGTCTCATCCTTAAGGTTTTCACTAAGGTGCTCTATTCCTAATCTCCAAAAATAAATAGACCATCCTATGATACCAAATATAGAGACCCGATCCTTTTACATATAAAATTTCATGATTTTAACCATAATTCATCATCAGAGTACAAGTCAAGGATCCTTAAGTCTAGTGTATTGGAAGACGAGGTACATACAACACAAAACATGGGGTTAAAAAACACTTCTTTATTTAATCTCCATAATGAGATCCTAACTTCCTTTGAGCCCTTACATCTGCATAGGGTACCCTGGGGAACACATGAACAAAGGGATGAGCTAAAAATCCCAGCAAGGGAATGAATATAAGGATACATCTCAAACACATGAGTTAGGAGACATGACATAAAGATATCAAAATCATGTAACTTATAAAATCATTTAGTATAAGAAAAATATCATATAAACATGGAATAATATAAATGTGTCAGAATCATAAATCATTTCTTTAGTACGGGTCAAGGCTAACCGCCAATCCTGTTTCCCATTTCAGTACGAGTTAAGGCTAACCGGCAATCCTGTTTCCCATTTTAGTACAGGTCAAGGCTAACCGCCAATCCCGTTTCACATCGCATCTCATGAGACATAACCTTACCCAATGCATTGGAGCGCTATCTGGGAACACCCATATCAACATATTCATGAATATTTTGCAACATAAATATTCTTACCACATATACAATCATACATAATCAACCATACATAAACATAAGGGTACCCCTGGAAGGAATTGGGTACCACAATCATGACATGAATCATAACCAATGGGCGTAACATGAAAGTGTCCATGTAAGGAAATAATTAGAAAATACATGGAAATTCATAGGGTAAAATAGTCATATAACATGGTAAGTGTTGTCAAACATAAGTGACAAAATATGAGAAATGTATTTTAGAAACATTAGCATTAAAACATTTTTGGGCGGTTTTAAGGAAAATACAATAGAGCTTTTAAAATAGTAAAGAGGACATTCTTTTATATAAAACCATAATTGAACCAAGAATGTTTTCTTAATAAAAAGACTGATTTTATAAAGAAAATTGTTTCTTAAAACAGATGATATAGTGAACTTGAAATTTGGGTAAAAACTTGGGAAGTCCCCTTAAAACAGGTTGGCTTATCGGAAAGTTCTAAGGAGGGAATCTTTCAAAAACATGTATATCCCCGAAAGAAAGTGACGAAATGGTATTGATATTAGAATATTTTAAAACTATACATAATTCATAAGATTAAAATAAATATATATGATAACACCATTTTGAAAGAAAGATAAGGCAACCTGAAAGAACGAGGAAGGTTTGGGTAGAATTCGTTACGATTTTACCGGCATGGTGTCGGGTGTACTTAAGAGGGCTTGATGAGAGAGAGAAGGGGTTTATCATAACTTATAAAACACTAGGAAAGTATGGGGAAGGTGTATAAACCTACCCCATCACTTTTTATTACACAAAAAAGTCATAGCATAGAGAACAATCTTGATTAAGAGTGAAAAGGGGAGGATCCCTTCTATTAAACCCGGTGGTGATTTCCACTTGTTATTAATGACCTGAATAAACAAATTAGTATTATTAATTAATAATTAAAGAACCTATTATATATGTAATTTATTTATTATAACCTTTTTTAGTTCATTAAAATCCTTTTTGATTAGTTATAAGGTTCAATTTCATTGTTCGGGCTCGTTTGTTTACTTGGCTTTAAAAGATCGGTTCACTTATATTCAAGTTTTGATTATATTCAAGATGAAAGTGGTTGTACAGAATTGAAGTTAAATTATTTAGTTCATATCCAGGATATTACATGGTTTTAATTTTAATTAGGTTACTTACAGTGATGTCGAATTATTATATATATTACCTTAGTGATAACCGTTTTTGTTAATCGGTGGATTTGATTACAAAGAATGTTTTTTTCATTATAACTTAATTCCATTTGTACCAAAAGATTACAGAACCAAAAATAGGATATATTACATATATAATAATCTTGTTCAACCATATCACAATTGGTTTCATGACCAGAATTAAATATAATAACAAAAATTGATAAACCATTGTCCTTGAATGTGCTAAATTAGCACATCTCAAACAGTGCTTTCATTTCATTCAAATAAAAGGGTGGGGAAAGAAGATAATGAAATTTACCACTAGCAAGAAGAAATTACAGTACATTTATGCTAATGGATTTATCATACTATTATGGTGAAGGGAGGTGAGGAAATAAATTAAAAAGAAAAGAACTTAAAAGGAAAAGATGAAATTTGGGAAGAGGAATTTACCTCTTGAGACTTCCTCCTTTGAGAACCTTTTAAGGGGAGAGGTTTTGGTATTTTGTGGAGTCTTAGAGATTTTGGACATGGGGGAGGACCTTGGGGAGTGATTTGGGTAGAATTTAGAGAAGTCATGGAGCTTGAGTGGAGGGGGGAGAAGAGGGAGTGAAGGGGGGTTTTATAGTGGAGGAGAGGAGGAAGTTAATGATATTATAATCCTTAATTTATTATTTATTCACAAGACAAAGAATAGTAAGTATTCCATGGCCAAGAATAGTAAATTGGTCATGTGAATTCGAACCATGAGTGGTGATATCATCCATGATGCGAGGAATAGTTTATTTAGCTTATAATGTATATATATGGTAAATTACCGTATTTTACTATTCATCAAAAATTCAAGTATTTCAGAAAAATCTCAAAAATTCACCCTAACCATATTTCAAAGTGCAGAATCCGAAAATGAAGTCCATTTTTCAAAAATAATTTTCAAAATATTATTATTTGAATATTTAATTAAAATCTTAATTTATTATCAAAAACCAGATTTAAAAACATGCATTAACTCATTCTAAATCATAGGTATATTGTACTTCCAAATTGAATATCATTTTTATACTATCATGGGTGAGGTTAATATTCATTAGGTTATATCACTATTAATAAGGGTATGTTACTATTCATTAGGTTAGGTTACTATTCACCAAAAAATTAAGTTTTTCTTATCGGACTCCAAAAAACATCTTGAACACAACCGTGTACGTCAGATTTTCAAAATTCCAAACACAGAAGTGACAAACTTATGTTTAAAAGTCACTTATCACTTAGTAGTTCATTATTATGTGATTTTATGGCATATTTATAAGAAGGGAATTTCCATTAAAAACATTGGGTCGTTACATTCTTCCCCCCTTAAGAAATTTCACCCTCAAAAATTCATTTTACATTCTAGGCCAAAAACAGATGTGGGTACTTTTCCTTCATTGCTTCCTTCAGTTCCCATGTTGCTTCCTCAAACTTATGGTTCCTCCACAACACTTTGACAAGATGGGTTGTCTTGTTGCATAGAACCTTATCTCTCCGATCCAGAATCTTTACTGGCTGCTCCTCATAGGAGAGATCATCTTCCAGCTGCACCACCTCTGAGTTGAGTACACGTGAGGGATCAGGTATGTACTTCCTCAAGAGTGATATGTGGAAACATCATGAACTTGAGCCATATTTGGTGGAAGTGAAAGCTGATTGGACACGACTCCTATGCAGTCAAGGATCTGAAAGCGGCCAATATACCTTGGGCTTAGCTTCCCTTTCTTCCTGAATCACATGACTCTCTTCCATGGAGATATTCAAAGGAAGAATTTTTCTACAACGTCGAACTCCCAGTCCCTTCAACGGTTGACAGCATAGATCCTTTACCAACTTTGAGCAACTTTGATATGTTTCTAGATGACTTGAACCTTCTCTGTCATCTCTTGAACAAGATCGAGTCCAAGTAGCTTTCTCTCTCCAACTTCATCCCAAAAGGTTGGAGTTCTACATCGCTTTATATATAGAGCTTCATATGGAGCATCTGAATACTCAAGTGGACACTATTGTTTTATGAGAACTCAACCAATGGGAGATGCTGATCCCAACCACCTTTGAGTTCAAGAGAGCAGGCTCTTATCATATCTTCAAGCGTCTAAATAGTCCTTTCAGATTGGCCATCAGTTTGGGGGTGATAGGCCATGCTGAAATTTAATTTAGTACTCAAAGCATGTTGAAGGATCCTCTAGAATTTAGATGTGAACCTTGGATCACGGTCAGAGACAATTGAGAGTTTAACACCGTGCAGTCTCACCACTTCCTTCACATATAACTTTGCAAGTTGTTCAAGTGAGAGATCTTCCCTAATAGCGATGAAATGGGATGTCTTGGTGAGTCAGTCAACCACAACCCATATCGCATTATTTCCCTTCGATGTCTTCAGGAGACCCGTGACAAAGTCCATAGTTACATTTTCCCATTTCCACATGGGTATAGGCAATGGCTGCATCATACCTTTGGACTTTTGTCGCTCAACTTTAACTTGATGACATACCAAGAACCTTGATATATATTCTGCAATCTTCTTCTTCATGTTATCCTATCAGAAGTGTTCTCGGAGATCATGGTACATTTTGGTACTCCCAGGATGGATAGAGAAGGTCGAGCTATGTGAATCATTCCATAGATCCTTCTTTATCTCTGGATCATATGGTACACATAATCCTGTCCCAAATCTTACAACTTCTTCCTCATCAATGTTGAAATCAGAGGATTTCCCATTTTTAACTGCTTCCACCCTTTTCTGAATTTCCACATCTTTTCTTTGAGAAACCTATATTTTCTCCAAGGGGGATGGTTGAGCAGTCATTTGAGAAAGGATTGATGATGTTCCTCCCTTAATGATTCATATTTCCATCCTTTTCAAATCTAAGAAGATAGAATCCTTTTTAATTCTCATCATTGATAAAGATGCATGATCCTTTTTACTTAGAACATTCACCACCTTGTTTGCCTTACTAGGATGGTAGTGGATTTAGCAGTTATAAACCTTAATGAGTTCTATCCATCTTCTATGGCGCATAATAATCTCTTTCTATGTGAATAAATAATTGAGACTCTTATGGTCAGTATATATCTCACATTTTCCCCATAGAGATAATTCCGTTATATTTTCAACGCAAAGATCACAACCGCCAACTCCAGATCATGCGTGGGATAGTTTTTCTCATGGATTTTCAGCTTCCTTGAGGCATAGGGTATCACTTTATCATTTTGTATTAGTACATATCCAAATCATTTCTTTGAAGCTATTTATGTTGGATCTATATAGATAAAGTCAATCCTTTCCCAAAATTGCATTAAATCCCACTAAATAGAGACTTATATTATTTCAAAGATGAACATTTTCACAAACATCAACATGTGATACATAATCATAGAAGTTTTCCCCAAATGATATAAAATCATTTTAAGTACCGACTTGATGTTCCTAGAAAAAATTTAAGACATGCTCATAGGGCATGAACTGAAATACAGAATGACATACACAATTATTTCAAAGAGGTTACATGTATTTCAGTCATCATGATCTATCTCAACATTGGACTTGCATTGTCCCCTTTTCCTTAGAGATTGTTGATTCTCATCACGCTTCTCATCCCTTCCAATGGAGCATTGTCCTGGATAATGTCCTACTTCTCCACATTCATGAAAATGAATAGTATAAGGTACATTAGATATAACCTTATCTCCATTCATCACATTATCCATTTTTTATAGCAATTGGCTATTTTATGCCCCACCTTCCCACAATTAAAACATCTCTTGGTTCCTTTGTGACATTCTCCTTGATGCCTCTTTCCACACTTTTTTCACAAAAGAAATTTGGTCTTCTTTCCTTTATCACCTTTATCATATGAAATTCCTCAAGATGTCATCTTATTCCTCCTTGATGAATTTGGCATTCAACTATGTACCAATTATTGATTGTGATTTTCAATAGCTGGTTTGGAAAGTTCACAATATGTTCAACTTGGGCTCCCATCATCTCAGGCATATCATTAGGGTGGTTGTCACATTGCCTATCACATTGATTGTTGGCACATGATCTTATATTTATCCTCATTAACTAAGAAAGAAGAACATACAATTAGGGGGCTTGAATAATTATTTATTGAGCATAAAAGGAAACATTCAACATAAAGGGATAAACTTGTAAGGAATAAGTACATCCTAACTTGTGATTCCTTAGGTTAAAACCTAGGTAATCCTTGATCTATTTCTTAAATTATATTCTTATGGGATTTTTTGTCCCTTAATAATGGTTTGTACTAAGCTCTTGAATCTACTAAAGCATATCCCCCAGGAGTGTCGTAACCAAAAGTGCAACAAGGCCCGTTATCGTGCACCAGTTCCCTTTCGAGTCTAGCTCAAAGCGGTGTTTTCAGGTTTTACCCCTAGATACATCTGTGCTAGAGCCACCTCTACCAGCTCGTATCCAGACAAGGATATATTTTTTTTGATAAACCACTTACTCTATACTCACCAAAATATAGGCCTGTTTTCTTATACTTAGTCTCATCCTTAAGGTTCTCACTAAGGTGCTCTATTCCTAATCTCCAAAAATAACTAGACCCTCCTCTGATACCAACTATAGCAACCTGAGCCTTTTACATATAAAATTTCATGATTTTAACGATAATTCATCATCAGAGTACAAGTCAAGGATCATTAAGTCTAGTGTCTTCGAAGACTAGGTACATACAACACAAAATGTGGGGCTAAAAAACAATTCTTTATTTAATCTCCATAATGAGATCCTAACTTCCTTTGAGCCCTTACATCTGCATAGGGTGCCCTGGGGAACACATGAATAAAGGTATGAGATAAAAATCCCAGCAAGGGAATGAACATAAGGATACATCTCAAGAACATGAGTTAGGAGACATGACATAATGATATCAAAAGCATGTAACTTATAAAATCATTTAGTATAAGCACGGGATCATATAAACATGAAATCATATAAATGCATCAGAATCATAAGAAATTTCTTTAGTATGGGTCAAGGCTAACCGCCAATCCCATTTCCCATTTTAGTACGGGTCATAGCTAACTGCCAATCCCGTTTCCCATTTCAGTATGGGTCAATGCTAACCGCCAATCCCGTTTCACATCACATCTCATGAGACTTAACCTTACCCAATGCATTGGAGCTCTATATGGGCACTCCCATCTCAACATATTCATGAATATTATTTCCACATAAATATTCTTACCACATATACAACCATAGATAATCAACCATACATAAACATAAGGGTACCCATAGAAAGAATTGGGTACCACAATCATGACATGAATCATAAACAATGGGCATAACATGAAAGTGTCCAAGTAAGGAAAGAATTAGAAAATACATGGAAATTAATAGGGTAAAATAGGCATATAACATGGTAAGTTGTGTCAAACATAGTTTACAACATATGAGAAATGTATTTTAGAAAGATTATCATTAAAACATTTTTGGGCGGTTTTAAGGAAAATACTATAGAGCTTTTAAAATAGTAAAGAGGACATTATTTTATATAAAAACAGAATTGAAACAAGAAGGTTTTCTTAATAAAAATACTGATTTTAAAAATAAAATGGTTTCTTAAAACAGATGATAGAATGAACTTGAAATTTGGGTAAAAATTTGGGAAGTCCCCTTAAAACAGGTTGGCTTATCAGAAAGTTCTAAGGAGGGAATCTTTCAAAAACATGTATATCCCCGAAATGAAGTGATGAAAGGGTATTGATATTATAATATTTTAAAAATATCCAGAATTCATTAGATTCACATAAATAGATATGATAACACCATTTTGAAAGAAATATAAGGCAACCCGAAAGAACGAAGAAGGTTTGGGTAGAATTCGTTACGATTTTACAGGCATGGTGTCGTGTGTACCTAAGAGGGATTGATGAGAGAGATAAGGGGTTTATCATCACTTATAAAACATTTGGGGAGTATTGGGAAGGTTTATAAACATACCCCATCACTTTTTATTATACAAAAAATTCATATCATAGAGAACAATCTTGATTAAGAGTGAAAAGGGGAAGATCCCTTACCTTAAACCCGGCGGTGTTCTGAACTTGTTATTAATGACATGAATAATCAAATTAGGATTATTAATTAATAATTCCATAACCTATTATATATTTAATTTATTTATTATAACAATTTTTAGTTCATTCAAATCCTTTTTGTTTAGTTATACGGTTCAATTTCATTGTTCGGGCTCGTTTGTTTACTTGGTTTTAAAAGATCGGTTCACTTATATTCAAGTTTGGATTATATGCAAGATGAAAGAGGTTGTCCAGAATTGAAGTTACATTATTTATTTAATATCCATGAGATTACATGGTTTAAATTTTAATTAGTTTACTTAGAGTGATGTCGAATTATTATATATATAACCTTAGTGATAACCGTTTTTGTTAATTGGTTGATTTGATTACAAAGAATGTGTTTTTCATTATAACTTAATTCCATTTGTATCAAAAGATTACAGAACAAAAAATAGGATATATTACATATATAATAATCTGGTTCAATAATAACTCAAATGGTTTCATGACCATAATTAAAGATAATAACAAAAATTGATAAACCATTGTCCTTGAATGTGCTAAATTAGCACATCTCAAACGGTGCTTTCATTTCTTTCAAATAAAAGGGTGGGGAAAGAAGATAATTAAATTTACCACTATAATGAAGACATTATAGTACATTTATTATACTGGATTTATCATACTATTATGGTGAAGGGAGGTTAGGAAAGAAATTAAAAAGAAAAGAACTTAAAAGGAAAAGAAGAAATTTGGGAAGAGGAATTTACCTCTTGAGACTTCCTCCTTTGAGAACCTCTTAAGGGGAGAGGTTTTGGTATTTTGAGGAGTCTGAGAGCTTTTAGACGTGGGGGAGGACCTTGGGGAGAGACTTTGGCCGAATTTAGAGAAGGATTGGAGCTTGAGAGTAGTGGAGAGAAGAGGGAGTGAAGGGGGTTTTTATAGCGGAGGAGAGGAGGGATTTAATGATATTATAATCCTTAATTTATTATTTCTTTACAATACAAAGAATAATAATTATTACATGACCAAGAATAGTAAATGGGTCATGTGAATTATAACCATGGGTGGTGACATCATCCATGATGCTAGGAATAGTTTATTTAGCTTATAATGTATATATACGGTAAATTACCATATTTTACTATTCATAAAAAATTCAAGTATTTCAGAAAAATCTCAAAAATTCACCCTAACCATATTTCAACGTGTAGAATCCAAATATGAAGTCCATTTTTAAAAAATAATTTTCTAAATATGATTATTTTAATATTTAATTAAAATCATGATTTATTATAAAAAACCAGATTTAAAAACATGCATTAACTCATTCTAAAACACAGGTATATTGTACTTCCAACTTGAATATTATATTTATACTATCATATGTGAGGTTACTATTCATTAGGGTATATCACTATTCATAAGGGTTTGTTACTATTGATCAGGGTATGTTACTATTCACCAAAAAATTAAGTTTTTCTTATCGGAATCCAAAAAACATCTTGAACACAACCGTGTACATCAGATTTTTAAAATTCCAAACACAGAAGTGAAAAAATTATGTTTAAAGGTCACTTATCACTTAGTAGTTCATTATTATGTGATTTTATGGCATACTTATGAGAAGGGAATTTCCATTAAAAACATTGGGTCGTTACATCCACTGCTCCGACTCACTGCTCTAAACACCCCCCTGCACGTGCTATTTCCAACGGTCTTCTGGTGCGAACTCAAACCTCCTTCACAGCGCCTCTACCTTCCCTCTGGTGGGCAGACTCCTCCCTTCTAGTGTGTTCTTCCTCTGGTTTTTCATCCTTCCTTCAAAGTTAACAAACCCTTGTGTTTGGTTTAAATTCCGTATGTTTTTCTCTTTGTTTTAGGTGTGTGCTCGGTCCACAGGGTGTTGCTCCTCATTCAATTGAGGTTTCGTCACGTCTTCTTTTACTTTGAGGTAGGTTAATCGATGTTTTCCTTTCTATTTAATTCCACTTAATACATGAATTTTTAATTAAATTTTTGACTAAGTTCCACCTTCACAATGCACTTAATTAACTGTCTATAGTGTTTTCAAGTTAGTCGGTTTGGATAAAAATAGTTTTAAAGTACTTTCTATAGTCATATTTATGTGTGATTATGAAAAATGTGTTATTTGGATTTCAAATATTGTCTTGATGATGTTTTAAGCATGAACTGAACTTTTTATATACTCTATAATAGGCTGGGAAAGTGTTTACAGTTTGAATGAATTGTTTAAAATTTATTCGGTCTGTTTAACGAATTCTTTATAAATTTTTTCCTCTATTTATAAATGTTTTTAATAAATTATTGGGTTACTTATAAAAATTTCTATAAATTATTTGGTATGTTTATTAAATTTTTTATATATTGTTGCATCTGTTTATAAAATTTTAAATAAAATGCTTGACATTGAAAATGAAAAAGTTGGTTTTGTGTGTTTATTTTGGGTAATGTTTTGGCTTTGTGAAGCTAAAGGTCTGATTGGTAACACTTGTGTTTTCATAGAGTGATTTGATTGTTTATGTAACATGATGGCCTGCTTAGTACTTTCAACTCAAATGATGATGTTTGTATGAACATTTAGAAATGATTGTTTTTAAAAACCGTATACCTGCTTGACAACCTTATTGTTTGTGTTAAATTTTTTTGGAAAGGTTTTGTGATTATAAGGAAATGGTTTTGTGGTTTTAAAGTATTGACTTGTGCTTCCTAAACAATGTTTTCTTTAAAGCATGTTCGTTTTCCTTTGATTTGTGTTTTTACTTGAGTTAAAAAATGGAAAAGGCTCGTTTGGTAGTGGTAAAATGATTTGGTGTGCATTTTGGAACTAAAGGGACCATTTGGCACTTTTGACCCAAGGGAAGTGTTGGTACTAACTTTTAAAGGAGATTGTGTTTTGGAGAAAGTGTATGCCCAATTGGAAACTTTGAAGATTTTATGAAATGGTTTTAATTTTAAATGTTGTGACAACCTGGTTAGAAATTTGTTAATGTGAAATGATTGAATTTGTATTTGGGGGTGCTCTTGTCTAGGGTAACTCTTTATGGGTGAATGCATAGGAAGCATCCGTGTTTGGGGAAGGCAAGTGCGGTGAGATGAGTCATGTATGCGAGGGCATTCCTACTTACACAATATTAATATAACCACCATGGGTTCTTGGGAATCGTTTAGATTATCGAGTGACATTTTCTAACCAACCCCGATTATATGGGTTGGTACCCCCTGGATTTGTTGTTAGGTCAGGCGGGCTTTTCTACTGGATTGGTCAGTTTAGGGTGGCAGTTGGTTATAGACTTAGAAGATTCACCCTACGCTGGTAGGTGGTTTCGAAACTGAGTACGTCCAGGGGTCTTCTAGGGATGTTTACGATCACCCATGGTTTTCCTTTCCTTTGATTGTTTAATTTCAATTATACTTGTTTTTACAGCTTATACTTTCACCTATTTCTTTTAGCACTACCTTGTTTTCCTTATTTGGATTTTGTTTGAAAAATTGTAATTTGTTTCAAAAATGGCATGTGGTGTGTGTTGGGATTTTAAAACGGGTCAATGATATTGTTTTATTAATGTATGGAAAAACTACTTTTGTAATTGTATTTCAAACTTGTGTTAATGGATTGTTTCGGGAAACGAGACATTGGATTCTACGGTTTATCTTGGCAACCCTACTGAGCATTTTAATGCTCACACTTATTTTATCATTTCAATTGTAGGTTTCCTTTGTTCAGGTTTTCTTGGCTGAGTTTCTCATTATTGGAGAAAGGTCGGCCTTCGGTTGGGAGGTGACCTAGAAGGTCATGTGGAGGTATGTTAAGTTCTTCTATTTATTTCTTTTCCATTTCTAAAGTTTCAGTTTTATTGTTTTTATTATTTTTGTTTGTTTATTTATCTTTTATGGGTCAAATCATTCCCAACGATTAAATTTTGATGCTCGACACTGGTTGCTAGCCCGTGGAGATCAAGAATGCCTTTCAGGTCATGTCGTAGACTGGATCGGGTGACCGGTTCAGGGTCAACCTAGGTTGGTTCGTGACAACCCACAATACATATTTATTTATATTTGGTAGTTAAGGACATTGAATTTAACCACCCCTTAAGTGCGTTATTAAATTGAATAAAACCACCATGGGTGGCCTGTGAAATTTATCCACCTCTTAAGGTGTGATCTTCTAACACTTTCTTTTGGGATGTTAAATTAAATGATCACGGTTCCCAATTAAGATAAATGAAACAATTCATGGGATTCTAGCCCTTATAAGCCTAGGATATTATTTGAGCCACCTTATTATGTTAGTTAATTTCTTATATAAATGTGTTGGATGAATGAATTAAAATGTTAAATTACAAGGTATAGTTAGACGTTGGGCCCATAACCATTAATATTTCCACATCAAGAGTGAGAAATGGGTTCTGATTTAGAATTCCCTAAATGGAATCATTGGGAATAATAAATTAAATGAATAATAATGAATTTATCATGTGCCAGGGGTGAAACATGGATTCTAATATGAATGCCATGGATTGAATCACTTAGAAGTTAGATTATATATGACTTGAGTGATACCTGTACCCCCTTTAGGGATAACCAATGATGAAATCAGAGGTAAGATCATTATATACTCCATGAGTGACACTTGGAATACCTATGTGGATGACCCATGACAGACTTAGAGGGAATACCTTTATATATGTCATGAGTGAAACTTAGTCTCCCTTTATGGACCTCCAAGGATAGACTTAGAGTGCAAAGACTTTATACCACACCTAGAGCGATACCAGAGTTCTTATAAGGAATTATTAGGATATTATTATAAGGTTATGGGTTCATGTTATGCCTAGATTGATACATGGGTTCCAAATTTGGAGTGCCAAGGACTGGTTCTAGTTTATTTCCAATCATAATGAATTAATTATACTATGAAACTACCAAGATAAAGAAAAATATTGGATTCTTTTGGATCCTTACTTTTTATAATGGACTTACTATACATATCTTACTCATATATGGTTCATGGGGGATGATTGGGATACAATATAGGTCCCAATTTTTTATTATAAAATAAATCAAGACTGATTGTTACTAAAAGATATTCTAGATTAGGCCAAAGAATGCAGCAAAGGATGAGCATTCCTTGGGAACTAGAACTTATGTGGGTTATTTATTTAGCTCATTTCATTTTCATCTTTTACTATTACCTTCACATGAGTTATTGTATATTCACGATCTAGATGGCATTAGACACTATTGGTGGTGACCTATTTAGCATATTTCACAAACTATTTGGGCTATTATTTGGTACCCAGATAGACTTTATGGATGAAGGTACGGACAAGGGAAAGTGACCTTCCATGTATGATTGATTACCATGATTGGATAGTGTACGAGGGTAGAGGGACATGCCTGTAATCGAGATGCTACTATATATAGACTTGGTCCTTTTGTTCATTTTTTGTATAGAATGTTGTATATTTATATTCCCCTAATTCCCTTGTATTTAACTTATATAATTCCATGATCATTATTTTTGTATATGACATTGATGGATGTGATTACTTGGTTACTTATCAAATGGATGATTACTATCCATCTGGTAGGTTATATTTTATACATCCTATATTGATTTATTTGATAATACCACTATTCTACACTCTGATCAAGATGGTATAGTCTCCGTACTATTCCACCATTGACCCTGACTGCTGGTTGGTAGACTCTAGTGTACCTGGAGGTGTGGTTGAGGTTATTTGGCTAATCAGGTTCAATTACTTTTGATTAAACCTGATCTGAGGCATCATAAAGTGTTATCAAAGTTGTTTATTTTCTTTTGTTTTACTTATCTTACTAATTTGGATGGTAGATTGGAGAAATAGGATGTGTTTGGATTTGGCCATGAGCTTGTTCTTAGGAGTAGCTAACTCATGTATAATGAAAATCAAAATTACCTGGGATAGGACATGTTGTCCTGGATTGTGCTTATTACAGTTTCTTTGACTTCACTATTGGGTTATTTACTTGATGTTACTATGGATTTTTATTCTTGGATGATATGGAAAGGAAGTATTATGCCATGCATCAAAATAGGCACTTTAGGATTTATATGTCATTTATATTCCATGTCATATTTATATTACTACTTTCATTTACTATAGCATGTTTTGGTTCCTTTATTTCTATGTCCATGAAATTGTTCTAAAATTTCATGCAGGTATTGGATAAATAATTGGTTTTGATTTAATGGATACTACATTTCAATTTATAAAGTGTATATACCTTTATAAATTGGAAATGGTGATCGTTATAAATCAACCATCTAAAGATTTTATATGTAAATGAGAAATAACATAAAAGAAATTGAATTTTGAAATGAAATTATTGTTGTTAAATGGATTTTCCAATTACAAATTAAAGGGTTTTTTCCTCTATAACATGAAATTAACACTCTGTATACTGGGATCTTAACTTGAATTAGAGAACCTGAATAAGATATGACCTTTATCATGGGTAGTAGGTAGTGTCTCTTTCAGTATTTATGATATGTACATCTCCCATACCTGGATTTAGGAGTAGTCAGAGGGGTGTTACTATTATATAGGATGGCTTATACCTATCCAATCCATATATCTATGATGATAGCAGTTATCAAATATTATATTGAGGTGTTTTTTTTGGAATTTTTCGAGACATTCTACCACAAAAGTCTCAAGTCATTCTCTAAGAGGGTGGTGAAGACCATGCTTCAGTGGTGATGGGCCCTAGGTCACCTGTAGAACCTTTAGTAGCACCACTGGTGGCACCATTAGTAATACCAAATATGGGTGATGAGGCCCATTTTCAAGAGGGTTTCTTATGATTTAGGCAAACTTTTCATGGATACCCACGACCTACCTTGACTAGGGAATACTTTATTGGTGAGTTTTAGCTACAAAATCCACCCATGTTTTCAGGGGATGAAAGTCCACAGGCTATAGAGTCATGGTTAGAGGCCATGATATTGATTTTCAAGAATATTGAGACAACTCTTGAGAGGAGAATGAATATTAATACATATATTATTCAGGATTCTATCAAGAGATGGTGGGATGTTATTATCCAAAAAGATTATTATCAGGATATGTCTTGGAGGTATTTTCAAGTGAACTTCTATGATAATTTCTATCTTGATACGCTGTGGAACGATATAGAAAAAGATTTTATGCACTTGGAATAAAAAATATTTATCAGTCACATACTATTCTTCCAATTTCATAATGCTCCATAATTATGCACCTATTCTGTTTGTTGGTGAGTTATCCAATTCTAGGTGATTTGAGGATGGTCTCAGGTATGAAATCTAATTACACGTTAATTTATTTTAAATTTATAGAAAATTTGTAATAAAAAACTATGAGATTATCACTGATCATAACCTGAGAGAGGTTAGGGGTGAGAGACATGGAAATTCAACACCGAGATCTAGAACAACATCAACCAACTATAGGAAGAATCATTTGGAGCTTCCAAAGGGTGATGATAGTATCCATGGTTTGTACTCAGGTAGCCAGGTAAATTGCCATCAGCGTGGCATGATAGGACATACAAAACCCTAATATACCAGGGACCTATTTGAATGCTATTATTATAGAAAGATGGGTCATATTCATCAATTTTAAAAAGATTTTAATCTAATAGGAAATGATATAGGGTCTACTTGAACTCTGTTTAGGAATAGGGTCACAAGATTCTCATTCGGCACAGAGATGGAGTGCGATAGGCCAATCAGGATAAGGTGGCATCCATGACCAGGGCATCCAGAGACCAAAATTAAAATACCAACAGAGCAGGATTGCTTATGATATCCAGGATATATCTTAGGGTCATGGATTATGCCAGATATATGGAGTTAAATAGATACTTGAGGAGAAGAGTTCCATACCTTAAACGGTTTGAGGTACTATTCTAGTAGATTGTACTTCATTATCTACTCTTCTTGATACAGGTTCTTCCCATTACTTCATATATATGCCTGTTGTAGAGATCCTTGGGCTTGATATAAAATTTTCTTCTGGCATGATGACACTCGATACTCTGTTGTGAATTTGATTAGAGCATGTACACCAGTACAAGGATTTCTACCTCAAGATAGTTTAGTGTCTCATTGTATGAGGTATCTTTTTCATTGAAATGATAGGGTTTGACATCATTCTTAGGATGTATTGGTTGGTTACCTACCATGATTATGTTTATTTATATCACTGAAGGGTGACTTTAACATCACCAGATGGTGGGAATTGTATTCAAAAAGGTGAATGGGATGTCCAGGAAATCCGATCTATACTTGAGTATCATGGGTTGGGTGGGATGGCAGACCAAATTTCTATATTTTATCTAGATGATCAAGAAACATATTAGGTGCATTTTATTCTAGTAGTATATTGTTTTAGGGATTTTTTCATGGATGGATTTTCAAGACTACATCCTGAGAGAGAGGTATTGTTTTCTATTGATCTAATGCTATATGATGCACTGGTATCCATTCCTCCTTATAATATGACTACTATTGAGTTGCATGAGCTCAAGAGGTAGATTGAGCATTTTGAAGTAAAGGGTTTTATATGAACTAGTTATTTTCTGGGGGGTTTAGAAGTCATTTTCACCAAGAAGGTGGATGGTACCCTCAGGTTTTACTTGGATTATTGTCAGTTAAACTTTCTTATAGTTAAGAATAGGTATCCACTACCTCATATAAATTATCTCTTCGACCAGATCTGATAATCATGGGTTTTATCTAAGATTGATCTGATATTAGTTTATCATCAGGTTCATGTTATAACATCATATATACCACATACGACATTCCATAGTAGATATGGATTGTAAGGGTATTTGTTCATGCCATTCAGTCTCACAAAAATTCCTCTAATTTTCATGGAATGGATGAATCAGGTTTTCCACCTGTACCTGGATTTGTTTTTTGTGGTATTTGTAGAATATATCATAGTTTATTATCAAACTTTACATGACCATGAAAAATATATTAAGTTCACATTGAATACACTGAGATATAATCAGTTATATGATACACTCACAAAGTTACACTTTTTTATGGATAAATTTCACTTATTGGGTCACATTATCTTAGAGATAAGAGTATTAGTTGACCCAGATAAGGTTAGATCTATTTTTACTTGGTAGAATCCCAAGAAATTCTTTGATATATGGAGTTTCTTGTGGATTAATGGATATTACCGGTTCCTCATTTTGTAATTTCCATTCCTAGAATCACCTATTACTGACTTTAATAACAAGGGTGTGAAGTTCATATGGTCAGAGGCCTATGAGACATCCATTCAGAAGATGGAAGGCAGACTGACTTTAGCACTGATTCTAATTCTGCTAGAACTATTCAAAATCTATTAGTTTTATTGTGATACATCAAGCATCAGTCTAAGGAAAGTTTTGATGTAGGAGGAGAGAGTTGTAGAATATGGGTATCATCAGTTGAGGCCATATGATAAGAACTACCTGACGCACGATCTCATGTTAGATGCTATTGTTCATGTCATGCACTGTTGGAGACATTATTTTCAACAAGATAATTTTGTGGTGTTTACAGACCAAAAAATCCTCAAGTAAATATTTAAGTAGTGTGATTTGAATATTCTTCAGTGATGGTGGGTTGAATAAATTCATTTCTTTGACTTAAAGATTTCTAATATTCTTGGATAAGGACATGCAGTTGCTAATGCCCTGAGTATAAATGATCAGACATAGGCAGTTTAGGAGGCCAGTAACGAGTGCCAACTTATGGACCTATTTATGAGATACATGTGGAGGTTCTGGAACATCATGTATAATATTTAATTACATTTTTATGAGTGTCTTATTCACTTTTGTAGAGAGTAATAATGAGAAAACTATCATATTCTTAGGGCTTGGTCATACAAGAGAGAATTGTAGGTAATGACCCGCCTCCTAGTTGGGTTGTTGATGAGCATGAGATCTTGCACATTCAAAGACATATATGAGTTCCTATATATATTTGAGAGGAGTTGATGAGAGAGTCTCATGCCTCTATTTGGGTTGTACATCCCAATATTATAAAGACGTATCATGACTTACGCATCTAGTACTGGTGTCTTGGGATGAAAAGGTAGATAACTAAGTTTTTTACTCAGTGTTACACCTATTGGTAGGTGAAGGAAGAACACCAGCAAACAGTAAGATGTTTACATCCATCACATATTCCTAAGTGGAAGTAAAAGAGCATCACCATGTATTTCATGATGGTATTTCCTAGACAACCTTAGGAAAGTGACATTGTATGGGTGGTCATAGACATATTGATAAAGGTCACCCATTTATTTTCTATTTGGGAGGCATTTTTAGTGGATGAGATCGAGAGGCTCTACATTCATGATATCATATTCCTCTACAGAGTTCCATGTTCTATCATATCAAATAATAATGATCACTTCACACTGTGGTTCCAGTAGGGGTTGTAGAGGGCACTGAGTTTATAGGTAATTCTGAGTACAACCTATCCCCTATAGATTAATGATTTGTCTGAGTGTACAATACAGGTTTTAGAAGAAATTCTATGACCATGTGTTTTTGATTTTAGAGGTTCTTGTGAGAAACAATTACCTTTCACAAAGCTCAATTATAATAATATCCTCTAGGTGACCATATGGATGGCTCTATATGAGGCCATATATGCTAGGCTATGCCATTCACCCCATGATACTTAGTGAAAGGAGAGGCAATGCTACTAGGTCTTTGTCCTATTTAGGAGACTTCAAATCAGCTTCAGATTATTAGGAAGTGGATGTCTACATATTAATCTAGGAAGAAGCAATATACCAATCATCACTATTAACCACTAGAGTTTGAGTTTTGGAGTTAGGTTTCCTTACATTTTTCACCTTGAATGGGGCATAAACGGATTCAGATACAAGGGAAGGTATCAACTCATTACACTAGGAACTTCTAGTCTGTAGAGAGAGTTAGGATGATAGCATATCAATTGCTATTATATCGTAGGTACCAAGCCATTCCTAATGCCTTACATGTATATCAACTTCACCAATATTATTCAGATTCATCTCATATTCTTCAGCCTGTAGAGGTTGAATTGGAGGTTGATACATCCTTTTAGGATAATATTATTTGAATTTATCACTGAGGAACAATATTTCTTTGAGGATGGTCAGTTCTTGTGGTATGGGTAATACAGTAGCATGAACGTGTATAGGATGAGACTTGGGAGCCAAAGGCTTACATACATTACTAGTGGTTGGAGTTATTCGTAGATGATACATCACCACCCTTGGAAGGAAAACTTAGGGATGACTTTATTTAAGAAGGGAATATTGTACGAACCTAGAATTTATTTGAGGTATATAACCTTTTATTTTGAGTTTAAATTGTTTAATTTTATTCTATAGAAGTTACAAATGAGTTCACATGAGTTTTAAGGGTGTACAAGGCTTGGAAAGAGACCAGAGCCCTGAATTTTGGTGGAAACTGGTGGGTTGAATGGTTAGTAGAAACCATGAAATCCAGTCCACATGGATTGATTAAACAGTGCGGGGTAGTCTAGTGCTCTGTTTGGGGATTCATAGTTTTTTATAATTGTGCATCCCAAGATACATGACTATATGAGTACTACAGACCTATCTAGTTAGGGGTTTTTCATGGTCTATGTATGGTTAGTTAAACCGTGCACCTAGCCTGTGTGATGGGACTCCTGGGGAAGTCCATGATGCACATTTGGCACACTATTTGGCCATCCATGAGAATAAAACATGCGGACCTTTAAGAAAGGGTGAAATGATTATCCCCCTTTCTATTTAATTGATCCCATAATTTTTTTTCTCCTTCCACAAACAAAATCCCCATAGCTGTATGGATCTATCTTTCTACCTCAAGCTAGGAATTGAGGTATCTCTTTCATCTAGACTCTGATCAAGACACCATCTATCTCATTGGATGCATGCCAGTAAGATCTTAATTTCTCTTATTCCATTCATTGGTTACATCATTATTAGTAGATTAATCTTGGTTTGAGATAATATGACTAATTTTTAGGGAATTTTTCTATTTTCTCAACTTATTCCATTCTAGCTCAGATTAGAGGCCAAAAACACCCAAGGATTTTACCACCAAGCTAAGGTAAGTGGTCTTAGGATTTTCCATTATGTCTTGGTGTTTATGAATGGTTCCCTTGTACCAATTTCTATATTTTATTAGAGTTGATTAATAAATGTAATTAATATAAATTAAAATGAATAAGCTTGACTTATATGACCCGTGAGACGCATTCATATATCTTTTGAGGTTGATGACCTTGAATTGAACCACCCATTGGGTGTATTGTTTAAATAGATAAATCCACCATGGTTGGGCTTTGAAATTGATCCAACTCTTAATTTGTGATATTTTAACCCTTTATTTGGGGATGATAAATGAAATAGACAAAGTTCCCACTTAAGATGAATGATATAAATCATGGGATTTTGGGACTTCTAAGCCTAGTGGATGATTTGAGACACTTTATGGGGTGAGTTAACTTCTTAGATAAATGTGTTAGACAAATGAAATAAAATGTAAACTTACATAGTATAGTCATACTTCACGCCAATGACCATTTATATTTCCATGCCAAGAGTGAGAAATGGGTTCTGATTCAGAATTCCCTAAACAAACTCATTGGCCTTATTGAGTTAAATGAATTGTAATTAATTTATCTTGTTTTAGGGGTGACACATGGGTTCTCATATTAACTCCATGGATAGACTCACTTGGAAGTTAGAATATATATATCCCAAGTGATACTTGATCTCCCTTTGTGGACTGCCAAGGATGGAATAAAAAAAAAAGATCATTATATATTCCATGAGGGAAACTTGGACTCCCTATGTGGACTACCAAGGATTGAATCAGAAGATAGACCTTTATATATTCCATAAGTGAAACTTGGGATCCCTTTGTAGAACACAAAGGATAGAATCAGAGGGTGTAGAATTTATACCACACCTAGAGAAATACCACGGTTCCTATGAGTAATTCCTAGGATGATCTTGTAAAGTTATGGGTTCATGTTATGCCTGGAGTGATACCTGGGTTCTAAATTAGGAACACCAAGGGAAAACTTAGGTTACTTTCTAATCATAATGAATTAATTATACAACACGACTTCCAAGACTATGAAAAAGCTTGGATTCAGTTGAAGCCTTACATTTTATAATGGAATTACTATACATATCTTACTCATATATAATTCTTGGGGTCTTCTTAGTCCATGAGATAGGTCCCAAGACTTTATTATAAAATAAATCACAATTGATGGTGAGAGATATTTTGGATTAGGACAAAGAAGGTAGAATAGGACGATCATTCCATGTGAACCCAGACCTTTGCAGGTTATTTATTTAGCGTATTTCATTTTTATCTTTTACTATTAATTTTAAATTTATTATTATATATTCATAGACTATATGGAATTAGACACCATTATTCTTGTCCAATTGAGTATATCTCACACCCTGTTTGGGATATCATTAGGTATCAGGATAGATTTCATAGATGTAGGTAGGGATAAGGGAATGAGACATGCCATGGATGCTTGATTACCTTTATAGGACAGTGTATGGGTGTAGAGAACCAATACCTTTCTTGAGATTATACTAAAAATATCCTTAGGTCTTTTGTTCATTTTTTATAGTATGTTGTATATTACTGTTCCCCTGATCCTCCTGTATTTCTCTTTTTGAAAATCATACAAGGATCATAATTTTTGTATATAACATTGATGGATGTGATTACTTAGTTATTTATCTGATAGATGATTAATATTCCACTATCTAGTTATATTTTATGATTCCACTATTGATTGATATGATGATACTGTTGTGCTACACTCTAATAATGAGGTTATAGTCTCCCCATTGTTACACCATAAACCCTTATTTCTATTCAACATACTCGGGTATATAGGGAGGAACAATTGAGGTCATGTGGACAACCAATTTCAGTTACTTTAAAGTAAACCAGGTCTGCGATGTCACAATATAATAGATTTAGAGTATGTAAAAGAATAAATAAAGTTGAAAGGGTTGGTAAAGACAGTTCCCGCTTATTGGGAAGACTTAATTTAGATCCCTACTTAAGGACCATAGGAATGGTCTTTTAAGAATAACAGAACTTTTAATTCATGTATATAAAAGTTAATAATAGAATGGGATAGGGGTTTTTTAATCTATATGGCACAAAGTGGTGTAAATAAAAGAGAGAATGCGTGTCTTTTTATAAGTGAGTGGAGGGGTACTCTTATAATTACTCAAAGTATTAAATTAATATAAATTAATTTTAAAAGAAAAATAGATCCAAATAAATATAATTAGAATATAATATGACGATGACTTTAAAAAATATCATATAATAAAGTTTTTACTTGTTATGGTTATATTTTTACCGTTATCTCCTAGTTTTAATCCCCATAAAACCCTTTTAATATTATCGTGACAACAAATTTTTTATTAATATAAATAGAAAAGTGATAAAAAAAATGAAACATGGTTGATATTATAAACAATATCCCATTTAATTGGATAGATATATGATTTTTTGAATTTTAAACCATTTAATAAAATATTATTTATTATAAAATATTATTAATGTCTTTTTTACACTTTTCATTTAATTTGACTTTAAAGACATCAAGATAACAATTTAATTAAAATATAAACATTTAAAACATCCAAAAAATTTTATATTTATCTATAAAATTCATGGTACACTATAAATCCCCCAAAAAATATTACCTTTAGATTTTTTAAATCATTTAATTTAGTTATTCTACTTATAACACAAGCACTATGTCAGCGTTGGATAAGCATTTAAGGTAATTATTTCATCACTAAAAGTAAAAAAATAAATCAATATGATAAAAAAAGATCATTAATATTTAAAATAAACATTTATAAACAAAAATAAGTTATCTTTTCCTTTTACAAAATATTATATATATTTAAATCAAGAGAGTGGCATTTTTGACTTTATCCACTACTTAAATATTATAAAGGTCAAAATCAAATCTAAATAGAATAATGTCACATTTTAAAAATTTAGATGATTATTGATGAAATATACCCATATAGTGAAATATATTTTAGTGTTTTAATGAATTTTAATCCCAATCACATTATTTTTTAACCTTAGCTACCCGATTTACCCTTTACTAAGGTGATAAATTTTACCACTGTTATTATTCATAATGTCTCAAAGTAAAAGGGTTATATTTACTCAATTTTAACCTACTAATTGAAAATATGGTATCAATTTTATCAAATTCAATTATCTTAAGTTTTAGAAGTTAATTTAAAATTAAATCCACAAAATACAATGAAAAATGGTTTTTTAGAAAAATGCATTTTTAAGCCTAAAAATTGAATTATATAAGAAAACATAAAAAGATGATCCTAATGGAATTAAATTAAATTAATATATTTCAAATGGATCTTATATAACTTGAATACCAATTCTATAGTAGAATAAAAATTTTAAATTACTTTATTTAAATAAAATAAAGGACACTTTTACAAAAATCAATATTTTTCACTATTCACTGAAAATAAATATTTTATAAAAATACTAAAAATAAATTAAATATTACTTTGAAATAGTAATTTAAAAAATTATATCCTTTTTATAAAATTTAGTTTATAAAATTAGAAGAAATAAATTATAATATCCACACACAAAAGGCGACAAAATTCATTTTTGAAGAAAACATATTATTGAAGCATAAAATGGATTTACTCAAAACTGAGTAATTATTTCCCAAGAGTTGATCAATAAATTTAAATTTAACAAAATATTTATAAATACTTTTAATAAATTGGTTAATCTTAATTATATACACAATTCTAATGGATAGGTGATAATATTTTAATAGTTTGTCACGATTCATTTTAACTTGGTGTTGCGTGTAGAACTTTATAGAAAAGAAATTAAATTTATTTAAAGGGGAATATATAATAAAATCTTGGGGTGTTATATTATTACCCCATTATAATAATATCATCATAAAAATTCAATCACTTCGACACAAACAACCATGGATACTTATTCCACACCATAACCTTAGGTTTCCACACAACTTCCTCAATTTTATGGTTTCACAACAAAACTAAGACCTAATGAGTGGAGTTTTTTCATATAACTTTATCTATATGATCCATAATCTCCACTTTTTTTTCCATATAAGATATTTGTTTATCTAGTGGTATGAACTATGAGATTATTATATATGAATGATCTGGTATTTACTTTCTCAGGAGAGATACATGTAACACATTGTGAACTTGAGAGCGATTCAGTAGAAGAACCAAGTGATAAGCTACCATCTTGACATGATCAAGAATTTAAAAGGAAACAATATATTTAGGGATCAACTTTTACTTATTTCCAAATATCATTACCTTATTCTATGTAAGTATTCATTGGATTACCTTATCATGAACTTTGAACTCTAGATATTAATGATGATTACCAGCATAAATTTTTGTTGAATCTAAGCTTCCCTTATGTGTTATTGAATGGATATAACCTTATCTACCATTTCCTTACCTAGGTATAGTATTAATAGTTTTCTTTCTCCAACTTCAACCCAACATGTTGTAGTTCCAAACTCCCTTCTATAGAGGGAACCACAAGGAGCCATATGAATACTTGAGTGAAAGATATTGTAGTAAGAAAATTATACCAAAGGAAGGTATTGATCCCAAGAACCTTTGAAATACATATAGAAATATCTTAACATGTATTATAGAGTTTTAATGGTCCTCTTAGACTGACCATCTATCTAAAGATGATAAGCAATACTAAAACTCAACTTAGTATCTAGATCCTACTGAATAATTCTTCAAAACTTGAAGGCAAACCTCATATCCTGATCAGATACAATTGAGAGTGGTATTCTATAATATATCAAAACTTATTTAATAAATAAATAGGTAATCTAATAAAGAGATAAATATTCTCTAATAGTGATAAAATGTGCTAACGTTGTAAGAAGATCGACTAGAACTCAAATAACATTGTTCCCTTTAGATATTTTGGGGAGTCTAATGATAAAATCCATGGTACGTTTTACCATTTCCATTATAATATGGGTAATTATTGTAAAATCCAAATAGAGACTTTGATTTTCCATGTATTATTTTTGGATATTATATGGATTATTTTTTAGGCTAGGTGCTAAGACGACATGTGATTCCAAGGCCCAATGTTCCCAGAATAAATGTTTGAAATATATTAAATATATTAATATCATGCACACATGATTTTACTAAAAATGTAGAATAACATCCGAAAGGTGTCCCAAATTATAAATCTAAGGGCATCGTTGAGTTCAGAATATGGGGTTTTCCTTAGGCGCGAAATTACCATTATCGACCTGGGTCATTTCTGAAAATGTCATCATGGGCGTAAAATGAATAAAATAATTAAATAAATTGTTTTATTTTGTTCATTGGTGCAAAGACCTAGATTCTCATTTAAATATTTTTATGGCCGAATTGTAGGGTTAGCCACATTACCCTTTAATTTTAAGAGAGTGTTAGAGATCTATGGGAAGAGGTTTTTTTGACAAATGACAACCATATCAAAGATTGATGACCAGTGTACAATAGAATTAGAAGATCTCACCAATGAAAATGATGTAACTTTTTTATTTATCAGATATCAATCCTAATCAAGGTATGATGTTATTTTGTTTGTATTCTTTCCCCATTATTTATTTCTACAATGAGCATGAGTCAATCGACCAATGGAATGATTTGCAGATCAGTCATATTTTGGAATGGGTTTATATATGGGGATTTATTGGGAGATTTTTTTATTCATTATTGGTTCTTATTTCATCATTATAATGGAAATTAATCAAGGCTAAATGAACATTTCTGAGGTTATTTCCCCTTTTCTTTTTTTATATTTCTCCCACAATTCTTGGGCATTCTTCATCAGTGCTAAATTTGACCAATGGTTTGACCCAAATATCAAGAAATTTAACATTTCACACCCATTTTTTGGTGAAATGATATGATATTGTAATTTTGAGATTATTATGAAAGGGGATTGTGCAACGATAGAAGCGAAAGTGGATCATATGAATTTGAGAACACCTGGATTCATATTCTACGGTGTGTGATGATTGATGATGCGTGAGGGTGTTTTTGTAACTGATTCAATGGTTGGTGTCATGATCCATCCCAAAGGGGCCCGTATCTTGACTACCCCAATCCCACCTCAAATAGTCCAGGGGCTGGTGAGCAGTGCCAAGTAGCCATATCCCACAAATGGGAGGCATTAGCCTAAAGTAACTATACAAACGCACACATCTCCAAGCCTACACAATGATGAAATTTAAAAAAATTGAAATAATTCATGTATACATCTAGATACCACAACTGAGTATGACAACAAAGTACTAAAATGGGGGAAAAGGGTCAAATAAAATCCCAAAAAAACTATAAATAGTCCAACATTCTCCAAGGGTGAGGACTAAGTCAAATGAAAGCTCCGTAAAAACACGTTAGTCTAAAAATCTCCAGCTACCCTCCACCCACTCCCTGTCCTCCTAGGACACCATAAAAAATGCCCATCATCTACTCAATACACAAAACATGTGGGAAAATATCATGCAAGGGTGCATATTACAATACCCAATAATACACCCCAAAAACATTAAACATGAAGCACTGAGTATAGAAAACTCTATACAAGATATAAGAATCAATGTATAAAAAAATCAAGGAAGAACCCTAATATACTTAGGGAAAACACCACACCATAAGGAGGTCATAACCGAATGTCAGTCACATGATTCTATTCAAATAAATGATCGTTTTTGGATAACCCACACCAAGAGCCATGATACCATCAAAGACACTCGACGAAGAGGTTTGGGTCATTTGGCCCTACCCGAGGAAGCTCACTGGTCTAAGGGGACCATGATACACAGACAAGGGGTCATACCCAGGGCTATTGGGGGACACCACAAACCCATTATAAATTAACCAACTACATAAGGGATCATATGTCAATGATTCAAAAAACCCTACCAATATGGACTACTAGATAGAGGATCAATTCCCTACTCAGGAAGGTCATGATAATTCCAAAAACTCTAACTAGGGATGATGGAGGATCACAATCCAGTCTCACGGAGGGATTCCATAACTCTATCAGAGACATAGACTCTAGAGGGGATCACAATCAAGTGATTTGGATGTAATTTCGCACCGTACCCTTGAGGGAAAGGACCAAGGTAATGCACTAAACATATATTGGTTCAAAATAAGAAAGTGAAGAGCCTCGGGAACTCTTGAAGGGACTACACGGTGTGTTCCAAGGGGTATAATTCTTGTTTAGCTATCCCAAGTCCTGTCCACGTGGAAAATCCTCACACAACATATAGTCTCTATATACATGGTCTGTAGAAAGATATACATGGCATGTAGAGACACATGATGTCCTACCTATGTGGAATTTTCATGTACATGTACTGAAGCCATGTCTATGTAACGGTCTGTGTATAACAATTTGTGTCATGTGGGAGTATGTGGAAAGTCCGTGCCTGTATACTCCAACCCGTGTGTGTAATTCTAAATTACATGCCTAGTAAATTGGGGAGGGTAATGTGCCGAGTCAACTTGGAGGGTAACACACCATGTGACATAGGTCACATTCCATGCGATCCTTAAATTCAGCCAAACCATATCATAGTAGCCAGGGGGTCCCACACATTGTGTAATCCTGGATTACATGTAGTGTGGATCGCAATTTTCCAGAATCGCTCATTCCACCTCCATGGGTCCTGATCGATGCTCTGACCCTTGATTTGGCAATCAAATTTCCTTGAAAGTGAATATCCAAGGACATTTTTCCATGACATGACCAAATAAACATGTTTCATCACTACATCTTCTCTCAAAATAGATCGAAATAAATACTCTTCATTATGTGCTGAAGAATGCATAATAACACAAAATTGGGAATCGTCCTCCATCCAATTTACTACTTTAATCAATATCACACCTCTGTCACATCATGCCTATCCTAGATATACGATATCATATTGTTGCACCAAGAAATGGGTGCACAATGATTGATTGATCAGGAAAAGTCAAACCCCAGGCCGACGAAGAACTATCATGGTGAATCACAAATTTGGGGGAGAAAATCACAATAAATCAAGAGTAAGAAACCTCGATCAATATTCATATTGATCTTTGTTCATTAATAATAGAAATAAAATCAAATCCATCAACAATTTAATAAAAATAAATTTTCTCGTTAAATATATGAAAAATAAATACCATCCTGTAAGATCGATCAATCTGCAAATCAATCTGTTCGTCGATTGATTTTAATTTTTCACAAAAATAAAGAACATGGAAAAATAAACATATAAAGGACATCTTTCCTCGATTTGGATCAATTTTTGATGATGTATTATTTCATTTACGTCATTGACAAGGTCCGTAGAATCCATCAGCAAAACAATCTGTGGTCCGATCTTGATCCGTTGTTGTTTTCCTAAGAGAATTCTACAGAGCTCTCTCCAATGATCCTCAAGAGACTACAAGGTTATGTGGCTACCCATAGAATTATTACATATGGATCTATTTAAATATCCACTAATTTTTTCATTAATTAAATGTATAAAAATAATTTTGTTACATTTTTCTCTCATTTTAATGCCCGCGATAACTTTTTCACAAACATATTGCACCGAATAATGTTATGTCACGCCTAGGGTAAAACCACCATTATGAACTCAATGGTTCCCTTATATTTCTAATCTGGGAACTCTTTTAGATGTTATTCTACTTTTTTTTGAAAAACCATGCACATGTTCTGTTTAATATATTTATATATTTCAAACATTTATTCCACGAACACCAGTCCTCAAAATTGCACACTGTCATAACTCCTCGTCTTGAAAGTAATCCATATAATATTTAAAAATAATACATGGGAAATCCAAGATAATATATTCCATCCACCTTAGATATTTACATCCCAAAAATCCAAAATGGGATACACAAAGAGATATGGGTGTTGGGAATGAATCAGAGCCTCACACTCCCATGTTCTCTCCTAAATATTTCCATAATTCCACCAAGAATACATAAAAGGAATCAATTGACCATGAAGTATCCTCTCCTATCAATCCTCATTCTCTAGTGAATACTCATAAAAGGCTATTCCATCCTCTATGTCTAGCTCACCCCAGTCGATAACGTGAGATGAGTCATGCACGTACCTCCTCAGTTGTGACACATGGAAGACATCGTGTACCTATTCCAACTACAACAGTTGACCTAAGAGGTACGACACCTCACCAACTCTATGTAGTATCTAAAAATGAGTAATGAATATTAGATATTACTTTCCACCGTGACCAATATACTCAATCCACATCGAGGTGGGACCCTTAGGAACACATTGTACCCTTCCTCAAAATCCAAAGGTCTCTATCGTCTATCCTCATAAGACCTTTGATGGTTTATGTAGTCTTCATCTGCTTCTGGATGATCTTCTTGTTCTCTGTTGTAGCTCACACCAACTCCAGGACCATGAGTATCAATTCTCTTGGATCAGTCCATAAAATTGGTGACCTATAGGGTCATTTTTATGAAGCCTTGAAAGGTGCCATACCAATGGTGTAATGAAAACTATTGTTTTACATAAACTCCACCAGGGGTGGGTGGTCCTCCCAACTATGAACAAAGTCCAACATACAAGCTCACAACATGTACTCCAAGACCTGGATGGTGTGATCTCTCTGGCCATAATTTTGGGGGCATAAAACTGTGCTCAAGCATAACTGGATCCCCAATTATTCTTGTAGACCCCTCCATAATTTGGATGTAATGAGAGCATCATGATCAGAAACGATCATTGATGGAACTCCATGGAGTCGAACTATCTCATGAACATAGAGGCATCCCATGATCTCTAATGAGCTCTACTCCCATATAGCTAAGAAGTGGGATGACATGGTGAGTCAGTCTATGATCACAGAAATGGAATCATGTTCACTAGATTTTCATGGTAATCCCATAAAAAATTCCATAGATATCCCATCCAACTTTCATTCTGGCACCTCAAGGTGTCGAGATAAACCCACTGGAACTTGGTGATCAACCTTTACTTATTGATAAAGCATCAAGAGGCAAACTCTACAAGTCATTTCTTCACCCCTGAACATCAAAACTAATGTCAGAGGTCTTGATACATAATTTTCACATGAAGATGCACCTCTAAAAGATATTTGTAAAAATATATCGGAACCTCCTCCCAAAACGCCACTGGTACCATCGTCTATCCTATGAAAAGAAAAAAAATGATCCCCACCTTTAGAAAATCCATCAGGAATTTCTCTTGTGGATATATGAGCATATATGGTATCATATTTAGTATCCCTAAGTTGTGCCTCCCCGAATATCTGCAAGAGTGGAGGGTTGACAACCATCTATTGGAGGTAAGCTGCTCTATCGCCATCCACAAAGTATAACTGCAATGAGGCTAACTACTCTTATTCCTTGTTTAGAAATTGAGAACTAGATCTCTTACTGAGAGTGGATTATACCACATTCTGCTTCTTAGAAGTATAGAAAATCTCAAATTTACAGTCCAGAAATAAATATAGCCATAACCTATGCCTCAAGATAAGATCATTCTGAGAGAATATGTACTTGAGACTCTTGTGGTCAGAGTACACAATTAATCACTCACCCATCAAGTAGTGTCACCAAATATTCAATGAAAATACTACTGATACTAACTCAAGGTCATGGGTAGAATATTATTTAACATGTGGTCTCAACTGGAATGATCCATAGGCAATAATTTCTTGCCTCTACCTCAGAACACAACCAAGTCAAGTCCCTGATGCATCAAATAATATGATGTACTCGACACCCTTCTCCGGTAACCTCAAGATGGGAGTTTTCATCAACCTCTTCCTCAGTTTTGGAAATCATTATTGGAACTTTTCCATCCACATTATTGGTTTCCCTTTCCTTGTAAAGGCTGTAAAGTTTTCTTCCACTTTTGAGAAGTCAGGTACAAAGCTTCGATAGTACCCATCCAATCCAAGGAAACTCCACACCTCAGTAACACTCTTAGGTGGATCCCAAGAATGAAATGCGTCATCCTTCACAGGATCCACTAAATCTCCAACCACTGAGATGATGTGTCCTAGAAAATGGACCTCCCAAATCCAAAACAGACACTTTTAGATCTTCCTGAATAGTTGGTGCTCTCAAAGTGTGTCCAGAACCATCAACAAGTGTCTCACATGCTCCTCATCAGACACCAAATACACTTGGATTTCATCAATGAATACTACCAAGAACTGGTCTAATAAAGGATGAATTATCCATTTCATGAGTCTCATGAACACTTATTGGGTGTTCATTAAACAAAATGGCATCACCAAGTACTCATAGTGACTATAACGACATCTAAAGGCCATCTCAATATATCCTCACCCTATACTCATAGTTGGTGATAGTCTGATCTAAGTTAAATCTTCATGAACCATCACACCCCTTTCAAATGATTAAAAAGGTCACCAATCTTTGGTAGTGGGTACTTGTTCTTCACGACAACTTGGTTTAATCACCATTAATCCTTAGATAACCTCAAGCTCATGTCTGTCTTCTTGGTAAACAACACTGGGGTACGTAGGAGGACATGTTGGGTCTCAAAAATCCATTCTCTTTAATGTACTACATTGATATCCTTATCTATCTAAGCTCTATGGGAGCCATCTAATATGATGGTGCATATATCATTGTCATCCCGAGATTCACGTCGATGCAGAAACCTACCTCTTGATAGGGAGGAAAACCTGAGACATCTTTAGGGAAGACTTCCTTGTACTCCACCACCACTAAAAGATTATTGAAACTCATAACATCCACTACACTAAGGGATAATCCATCAAACTTATGAATAATCAGATGCACCCTCCTATGCACGAATTCACACGACACTTCCTTGGTTTCCTTTTCTCTGAGAAAGGAAAACCTGGTTCCTTTACCACAAACACACCGCATCCTCTACCTAAAATAGTCAATTTGGGCATGAACTGTAAATATATAGTCCATACCTAAGACGAATTCATAAGAAATCATTGTTTCAACAAAGATATCCCATACAAAACTCTCACCTCCATGCATCAGGTCACACTATCAGCATAAGTGTGAAATCACTGAGTCACTGCCCGTCGGAGTCTCTAACTACAATGGTCAGGCCAACGGCTCAACAATAATCACTATGTCTTGAACCAGAGAAGTGGAAAGGAAGGAATGGATGGAACATGTTCCTATTAATACTACAGATAATGTATAAAATACACAAATCGTTCTTCATATCATCCCTAGAGCCACAAAGTTATAGGCCTCCATAGCTTATAACTAGCCTCGTCCCTGCCCACAAGCTCCCTGAGCCTAGTGTGGACAACCTGGGGGTGGTGATGGTCATAGGTCAAACTTCCAAAAACCTTTTTATCTCCTTTCCACCCCTCTACCATGTATAACGCCCCACATAACACCATGCTACTACCTCTGTCTCTCTCTTAGTGGTACTTTAACCATCACCCGACAAGCTATATGACGGGTCAAGCAATCTCGTGCCAGATGTCCCCAATCGTTCCAAGAGAAACACTGCCTATACCTAGGCTGATTCGAGCCACCCCAAAAGCCCTAAATTGCTGACCATGACTCTTAGAATTGCCTCATAAAGCATCTAACTTATTTGGAACCCTGTGACTGCCATCAGCTAACTACTGCAAAGGTCTTAGCTACCGAGTTCCCACTGCTACCTCCCACTACTGGTGTCTACTCTGCCAAAAAACATTTTACTAATAAGGCTCACTAAAGAACTCCATTATAGGTGAAAATTCAAAGATATACCACTAATAACATGATATCCTGACGCATTTCCTAATTGAAGGTCTTATCCCTGACGAACTAGTCTTGCACCATATCCAAGGAGTAATGCAAGATATCAGTGAATCTCATTGAGTATCTTCCATGGTCATAATTCCCTACTGTAGTTATAGAAGATCCAATATGCATACTGATTGCAATGTGTCCGGATAGAATTATTCTTTGAACAGATGCGTGAAGCGTTTCCTAGAGAGATCTATCTCATAGTGTGACTGAGCTACTAAGATCCACCATCGCACAACAGAGCCCTGAAGAAGACTCACCATGATGATTTCGATTTGTTCTGAAAGCATCCTCACTAGGTGGAAACTGTGAGTGACTTTCTCTAGACAATCCTTAGCTACCTGGGGGTTTGTAACCCCCGAAACCTAGGAGGTCACTGCCTTTGAAAATCATGCAATGCACTCAACCTGCATGAATCTTCAACTAGTAGTGATGGTGTTAGATACTGCTCAACTGGAAGTGGTATAACAAGTAAACCACCCATAGGTTCTATCTCTGGTAAAATCCCCAATACTAATGCCTCTTCACTAGGTAGATCATCCTCATGATCATGCAGTGGAATCCTGGATGGATATCTACGGGGAAACATCCTGAAATAAAACAAGATGTACCATGATAAAAAGAGTATATCTGGGGAGATGACTCGAGAATGACATAGAAAACACAACCATTCCTATATAATGCATGTACCATTTTTTTCCCTACAACCAGTGTTATCTTGTACCTAGTTAAAAAGAAGGTGATCAGAATACTTGTGTATGGATACTTTGGCCATCGTACCAACACCGGAGTCCTTATCCTACAAGCCAAACTCAAAACACTTTGTCCCAAACCAATCACACTGAATCAGGTCCTAAATTAGAACTGAACCTCCTCTATACTATTTTTTCATGACCCATCCTAGAGGGGCCCATGTCATGACTTCCCCAATTCTACGTCCAATAGGCTAGGGGTTGGTGACCAGCATCAGGTAGGTATATCCAAAAAATGAGAGACATTGGCCTGAAGTACCTGTACAAATTCACACATATCCAAGATCACACAAGTCTAAAATGTAAAACAACTAAAAATAATGAATGCATATATTTAAGATCCCATAATAGAGTATGAAAGTAAAGTACTAAAAGGGGGAAAATGGGTCAAATACAAGCTGAACCAAAAAATTGTAAAGAGTCCAACTTTATCCAAGGGAGAGGACTAAGTCAAATGAAAGATCCAATAAAACAACTCAATCTGAAAAGCTCCAACTACAATCCAACCACTCCCTGTCATCCTAGTACACCATTAAAAAGGGCCATCATCTACACAAGACATGACACGTGTAGGAAAAGTTTGTGCAAGGGTGAATATAATAATACTTAGTAGGACTCCCCTAAAACATTAAACCTGAATCACCAAGTATAGTCAGCTTAATACAAGGTATAAAAATAAATGTATAATATAATCAAGGAAGAACCCATATATACTCAGGGAAGACACCACACAATAAGGTGGTCATAACCAAATGTCAGCCATAGGATTCTGTTTGTAACAATGGTTATTTTAGGAGAACCTACTCCATGAACCACGATACAATCAGAGACACTTCATGAAGTGTTATTTGTCATTGGTCCCTACCCAAGGAAGCTCACTAGTCTAAGGGTACCATGATACACATACCAGGTGTCATGCCCAAGAACGATGGGGGACACCATGAACCCATTCTAGATTAACTCGATACGAGATTATATGTCAATGATTCTACAAACCCTACTGATATAGTCTCCTAGATGGAGGATCAATTCCCTGATTAAGGAGGTCACAATGATTCCAGAAACTCTATCTAGGTATGATAGAGGATTTCCCTCCAGTATCTTGGTGGGAATCCAAACTCTATCTGATAAATGACCTCTAGAGGGGATCACAATCCAGTGATGTCAATGTAATGACGCATTATACGCTTTAGGTGAAGGACCAAGGAAACAAACTCAAACTATATTGGTCCAAACTAAGAAAACAAAGAGCCTCAACCACTCTAAAGGGATGACACAACATGCCCATCTATCCCAAGTCCTGACCATGTGGAAAATCCTCACACAACATAAAGTATCCATATACATGGAATGTAGAAAGATATACATGACATGTAGATACACATGGTATCTTTCATGTGTGTCCTAGAAATGTATGTGTACCGAAGACATTTCCATGTACCGGTCCATGTACACTAAGCCATATCTTTGTGGGAGTTAATGGCGTGTCCATGCATGTGTACTCCAACTTGTGCCCGTGTAATTCTGAAGTACATACCAAGTCAATCGGGGAGGGTAACATGTGGTGTGATTTATGTCACATGTTGTGTCATCCTTAACTTCATCCAAACCCTAGAACTATAGTAATGTGGCCCCAAATTCCATGTAATCTTGAGTACATGCTATGTGGATCAGAATTTTACATAATTTCTTGTTCCTCCTCCATATGTCCCAATCGATGCTCCATCCCTCTATCCGATAGTCACCTTATTGTGAAACTAAATATCCAAGGTCTTTTTTTCCATGCCCTAACCAAATTAAAACTTTTCATCACCAGATCTACTCACCAAATGGATCAAAATCAATGTTTTACAGTTTGTGCCAAAGAATTCCGAAGAGCACAAAATCAAGAATCATCCTTTATCAACTTTACCACCACATCCACTGTCACACCTCCATTATGTCATGATGATCCCATATATGTGATATCAGATCATTGCACCAGGAAACAAGTACACATATATCAATTTATTGGGAATAGTTAAACCCCATTCCAATGAAGAACACTCATGGGGAATCACAGAATTGGGGAAGAAAAGTACAATAAATCAAGATAAATGAACCTCGATCAATGTTTGTATCAATATTTACTCATTTCAATTAGAATAATAATTTAATCCATCAACAATTTAATCAAAAGAAATTATACCATTAAATCCCCACAAAATAAATCCCATCCCACAAGATCGATCGATCCAAAATTCATCGATTGATTTGTATTCATCATAGAAATCAAGAATGGTGAAAAATCCACATAAAAAATATCACACCTTGAGTTATATTGACCTTTAATGATTAACGGTTGTATTGCTATCATTGATGAGGTACACATATACCGTTAGCGCAACAATCTCTAATATGATCTTGATCCATCATCGTTTGCTTTAGATATTTCTCTATTTCTCTCTCCAAATATCCTCTAGAGGTTCCAGAGTTATGTAACTAACCATAGAATTATAAAATAAGGATCTATTTAAAGATCCACTAATCAATGCATCAAATAAATGTATAAAAATAATTTTATTAAATAATTTTATTTGTTTTAACACCCGTGACAAATTTTTCACCAACGACCCATACTGACTAATGTTAAGTCACACCAAGGGTAAAACCACCATTTTTAACACAAAAATGACCTCATATTTTTTATCTCAGCTCCCCTTGAGAAGTTATTATTACTTTTTAGAAAAACCAAGCATGTGTACTATTTAATATATTTATATATTTCAAAAATTAATTTAGGGTATACCGAGGCTTGAAATTTCACTTCGTCTCAGTGGTTGGTCTAAAAAATAATCCACTTAATATTTAAAAATAATACACAAAAAATCCAAGATATTATAGCTAGAATTTGGTGTTTGATGATGGAAAGGATCAACCGATGGTATTCCTTGGTTTCTAGAAATGGGATTGGCTAGATCTATGGTCATAGGTGCATATGGTAATGTGATATCCAAATATGGAAATATAGAAAATTCCAGATTACACGGTGCATACTTTGGGTTTACATGCTGTGTAGGACCTGCTGGTGTGGCGCTAGTGTTCCTCAGTGAAGTTAAATATCACATTTAGTGAGAATCCATTACACAGTGTGTGACTCAGCCAAACATCTTAGTTTATACCATAGAGGGTACACAGAAATGGTCAGGAGTACACAGTGATGGACACACTGTGCACTTCGACAGGGACACAACCAGACCAAGTGTACATGGGAAGAGTTGTGTTCTGGAACACAGAAATAAATACATGGGAATGGACACACAGTGTAATTTTACATGGATATGGTCACAATCTGTGATACATGGACTGGAATTGGTGCTAATGGGACACACCGTGTACTACTAGTACATGCCCTATACTCCTTCAAAGTTTCCTTGGAGCCCTTGTACCACTTCATCATGGAAAATATTTTTTAGGGTGCATTACCTATATCCATTCCCTAAGGGTTAATATGGAATTTCAGACTAAACATATTATAGTGATCCCTTTAGAAATAATTCTTGAATAGAATTTTTGGAATCCTTCTATGAGGCCCCAATTGAGATCCTCTATCATCATTTTTCCCTTTGTGGAGTTCTTGGTATCTTCATGACTAAAACTACACAAGGATCGATTTTAATGGCCCAAACATTTAATACATAGTTATTAAATCTAAAATAGAAGAATATTCATTACATAAAAAAAATCAAAACCATGCCAAAACCATATAGGTTTAGTGTCCTTGGAAACTAGGAAACATAAAAAACTGATTCATAAAACATCTACATCGTCTCCTGCTTATTCCTTCATAACTAGAATTTTTTTGACACAACTTACTTAATATATTTATTCATATCCTAGGGAAAAGAAACATAAAAAAGGGTGATCTCAGATGATTAGTAAGGGTAATCAAATGAGACAACATAAGCATAAAGGCATAAGAATATGAACATAACTTTTGATAATTTTATCTTGCATGTCAAGGATCATGATATCGTGACATAGAATAAATCATATAGTTAATAAATAATCAAATAACATATTAAATGTGAGAATAACATAACAAATGAAATCATAGAATAAAAATAGGAATATAAAATCATTTTCATATTATTCAAGGATAACTAACAAGACCATCATAGTGGGAAAAGTCCCTTACTGAATCAAGTTCACTACTTGTTCCAGCCCTATATTACTGACCCAAGTTTATTACTCATTCCATTCCTATCTATTTAATGTGATATAAATGTTTACCCAATGCCTTGGAGGGAGGTATAGGTCCCACCCATCATATAATTAGAACCATATATATGTGTGAAACAAGAACATAATTCATTCATCATATCATAATATAAGGAATGAAATGGGTTTCATAAACATCAATAAATCATAACATAACCTAGGGAAAAGAAATGGGTTTCATAAATATCATTCCATCATTAATAGTAATCAACCATTGAAAGAATAGGGGTAGTATAAATGAAAAATATATCCCTATTAAATCGTAAGTAACATTAAAGAATGTTATTTTAGATGTAAACCAATTTTTTTAGATCACTTTAAAATAATTATTGAGGAAAATATATATTCTTCTTTGAAAACATTTTCTTTATTTAAAATGATGAAAAATTTTAAAATAGAAAATTTTCTTTGAAAATAACCTTGAAGTATTGTAAGGGAAGCTTCAAGGAATTAAGGAATTATTAAATCATAAAAATATGTTCATCCCATATAAGTTAAAAAAAATTCTTTCATACTTTTTTGCAGAAAAGTTACAAAGTACCTTAATAGAAAAATGAAAAAAAGATTCATTTCAAACCATTTAGTAGAAATTCACACATGGGTAAAAATGACTTAATTTTTTTTAGAAGATTAGTAAAAGCATTTTGGAAAATATTTCTATGAAACATGGAAATGTAATATAAATATTCCTCAGCAGATACTTACATATAAAAAATCTCAAATAATTACGAGATTGTGAAATTAACCCATACCTTAGGTCTGATTTCCTTAATATGTTTCTAAAACTCCTGTATAATAGTTGAAAAAATGTTATTAACTTATTACAGGACTATATTTATATTTATTATGTTATATGTAATCTTATTATATCATCTTATCATCTATTCATTAATAATATTTCATTATTACCCTTTTTTCGGGTGTTAACTACTTCATTTTCTTATGTCTGTTTTATCGTTTAGCTCTCAATAATTACTCATAGGTTATAAATATTTCATTTAAAGAATTATATTAAGGTAATATATATCATATTTATTCATTACATATATTTATATAATCATTATTTAATGGTGAACATGTATACTGAATCACATCGCATCGTGGAGATGGTAGGCCATACGACGCACAAACGATGACATCATTCCCTTAATGATGAAATTGTAAAGAAATAGATGGTATTTTTTATAGAATCAATATAATTTTATAATTATCATATATATATATATATTTTTTTTTTTCAATTATTATTCCCATATGAATAAATTAGTGATGAAAAATAGATTACACCATGGATTAGAGAGTGAAAGTTGTACGTATGGACATGCGATGCTTTTGTTTTTCATAGGATGGATAAAAGGTATAATATGGTTGTTACATAATCCTAACAACATCTCATAATATAGGTGATACTATATTTAATACTTTATAATGACAAAAACACATGAAGAGGAAATATAAGAAGAAATAATTTTGAAAGAGTTGGTAAAGACGATTATCTCTTCTTTGGTGAACGTCCTTCTGAGCTTCACACTGGGACACTAAGATTGGTATTTTGAGAAAAAAAGATCCTCTAGAATGTTTATATAGAATTTCATTATATAATTTTTCAGGGTATGTTCAATATTGAAGGCTCAATGTGATGTGAATAAGTGAGGGAGGAGGTTCCCTTTTATAACAGAGGTGAGTGTCACTTTTGGAATTTCTGAAAATATTAATTCATAATAAATTCAATCTCAATAAAAATACCCAAAACAATTACATGTATTTGAATATAATATGATATAATGCTATAATATCATAAAAAATATATTTTAGACAATTTTTTGAATTATTTTAAACCTCATCATTTTTATTAACCCTTAGTTAACCTATTTTAATTTTAACTAAGGTAACTAATTTTTCAATATTAAAAGGTTGTTTTTTTACTTTTTAGATGTCAATTATACCATAAATGAACAATTTATAAAATTTTATATGATATTATAATTATTTTTTATTTTTAAATACGTTTTTATGAAATTTAAAAAATTTAATAAAATATTATTTTGATAAAATATCATTAGTGTTAATTTAACACTAGTCATTACTTGGATTTTTAAAATTATCAATATAAAAAGTTTACTTATAAAAATATATATCATTATACCCATAAGAGGTCAATTTCACCTATAAAACTCTTTGACCACATTAATTCTTTAAAATTATATTTATTCTAATGTTTTTAGTAACATTTAATTGATATTTCTATTAATGAAATAATTATTGCATAAGCGTTGTGTAATTATTTAATATAATAATTTTTAGTAAAAATTAAAAATTAAATACCATTATGATTACATATCTTCTATATTTAAAAGAATATTTATAGTCAAATATATATTTTTGATAACCCTATATTAAAAATGATATAGTATTTAAAACAAGAATGTTACATCATTAAAGTGTTATTAAATAAAATATTATAAATATCATAATTTCATCCAAGTGGACCAAAAAGTAAAAAATGAATTTATATCATGAAAATATTTTTATTAAATTAAAAATATATGTCAAGATTCATTCATAACAAACTATTTACCCCATGTGGACACATAAGAGATATTTAAGACAGTGAAAGGGACATTTTGTGTCTTTCTTTGATTTAAATAGTATATAAGTCATTTTCTTGGAAAATTGTCCATTAAACAAATTAATTTAGATCCTTATGAGTTATTAGTGTAATTATATCCATCCAATAAATTCTTATCATGTGTTATAGTCATTTTATAGTCTTTGCCATTTTATTTTTAACCTAAATTACCCAATTTACCCTTTACCGTGGTAACAAAATTTACCATGACTACTATTAATGTTAGAAAAAATACAATGTAACTATTAAATAAATTTGGAACTTTTGAATATAAAATTTTAATCCATTTTTAAAAATTAAAAATATAGAATTTTTATAAGTTAATTTAAAATAAAACCGGTAAAACACCATGAAAATAGATTTTCTTTAAAAAATGACCTTTTAAAACATTATATGTTTTTATAATAAATTCATGTATAAAATCCTTTTCGAAAAACAAAATTGAATTATTTTAAATTAAAATTGAATAATTAAATTTTAAACTAATAAAAAATTTAATTTAACCTTTTAAAGACTTTAAAAGAAAATACAGTTTAAAAAAAACTTAATATTTTCACTATTCCTTAAAAAAAATAAATGTTTTCAGAAAATTATTTTAAGATAATTTTGAAATTATTAACTCAAAAATTAAATTAATTTTATTTTCTAGAACTTGTAAAAATTAATAAAAAATAAGAAAAAATCATTTTTGAAGAAAACCTATTTTTGAAGAATAAAATGATTTTACTAAAATTGTGTGATTACTCACCAATACATTCATATTGAGTTGGAGATTTATATTTATTCTATAAATTAGTTATTCATATTCATTCCCTCTAATTTAATGACTAATTTATACTAATAATGTCTCATGGTTTATTTAAACTCATGGCTGTGTGCAACGTAAGCTATTGAAGAATTAAAATTATTTAAAGAGAAATATTTATTAAAATATAGAGGTGTTACATTATATCCCCCTTAAAATGAATTTCACCTTTGAAATTCATCACCTGGATAAAAAAATGAGGATAACACTACCTCAACACATCCTTTAAAGGTAGCAAAACATAAGCTCCATGAAATATCTTTAATAGAGGCTTTATAAAAGAAGGTAGCTTCAAAATTTTACTTTTATAGAAAATTTAGGCAAATTATGAGCATGTTATTTGAAGAAAAAAGGACCAATTATGAAAAAAAACTTGGTATAGAAAAATATCAATCAATAGAAAAAAAATATAAGGTGTAACTACTATGGTATATTTTTTATCTAGGATAATTGTGAATATTTTTTGAGTCATTACAGTAGGAATAACAGGAAAAAATCCATAAGGAGATCCTCCACTCCCATGATATACAAGGAGAGAGTTTATCTAATAAAGAATCTCATTATACTAGAAAACATGTTTACTATTTTAGAGAAATTTTATGGAAATAAAAGAAGGGTTTATCAATCACCAAGATTTGGCCACTCATAGTATCACACCTAGAAGGAAAGAAAGAATACCTGGAATCAAAAATCAAAGATATTATATAGTTATGAAGATGGTAGAAGGAGTAATTAAAAATACACTAAGGATAATTATAAGGTTTCCCTCATGGACATCAATAAATATTCATGTTTATGTCATCTCACAAAAACCACTATAAGATAGAAGATTAAGACTGGTGGAAGTGTTTTATAACAGAGAATGAAACATGGATGTGGATGTTATGGTATGGAATCAGAAGTGAAAATGTTCAAGTATAATGTCTCTCATAATATAATATAATACAAATCTAAGGAAATTGATATTTAAATAAAATTTACACAAAGAAATGTGTGTTAGTGAGACCACAGAAATAGGATCAACTTTTAAGGAATTAAGGAACTTCACCATCATGGATGATCTAGAATAAGAAGAAGTTGGAGAGGTAATGGAATTATTTTCCTCACATCTAAAAATTGGAAAAGAAAATATTTATATAAAATGGTTGGTCTCACTTGACCAACCCCACTCCTATATTTTAGGAGGCCAAATCTACCCCTCTCCCCATATTATTTATCAATAAAAACTATGTTTTATGCAGGTGAAGAATTTATGGAGAGATACAATCCATGAGGTAAATGTGCTAAAAACCACATGAAGTGTGTGATTAATATAGTTCTATTAAATATTTAATGATTCATTCATAAAGTGGTATTAAGAGACATTATAGGTAAATTTGAAATAATGCTTGAATATGCATGCAATGGTAAATTTTTTAGGCAAAAAATATCATGAAAAGGGTCAGAATGGTGGTAGGAAAGTTTATTGGGAGATATATTAAAAAACCATTTGTATTAATCTGAATCAAGTATTTAACTTTGGAAATCAAGATACGAAGTTAGTGGAATCAAACCACTAAATGGGGGGGGATATATTATATATGTAAGTAGATAGATGAATAAATTTCACGATTCTTGGTTTATGTTAAAATATCTCCACCTCCAATGGCCTGAAGGCCTCCATTTTTGTTGATGTTTGATAATCCACCTTTCAAGGGATGAGGTGGAATCCTTACAAGGCCCGTAAGAATAAATATTACATGGCCCATAGGCCTTGGAGGAATTCATTTCCCATAGGCTTCAAACATTACATACAACCCAGACTAACTACTTGGAACTGCTCCTCCCCAACATCTTCATCGTGAAATCAGCTCTCCACCTTTACATGGCTATTCGGCTAGGCTCTCCTATGCATGAACATGATTTTCCCAATGGCAGGTGCCATACCCACTCATTCTTGCAATCTGTTTAGATTCTGCATTGGTGAAAGTTCCTTTCTCATCCTCTTTCTGAAGCTTGTTCCTTGTAGTTTTCCTAGTTTGCATCTGTACTTATGGTGGCCTGAAGGCCTGAGGTGGCCCGAAGGCCTTTCTAACCCGAAGGACTAGGTGGAATGAAGGCCTGAAAGGACTCAGAGGAAAAAATTGGTGGCCCGAAGTCCCAAACGGGAGAATATTCCTGGCTTCTATAGTGCTAAACAGTGCCTGTTATAGTTCCTGCTACAATACCTGCTACAGAACTGCACATTTCTTGCTATAGTACTGCTACAGTACCAGAAATTAGCCTCCTCCCAGATTTGATCTCGGGTCATCTGGATGCACTTAAGGAGTTCTCACCAACTGGGCTGAGGCTCATGTGCTTATAATAGCTAGTATTAGATATTCATTGATACAAGATACTAAATATTAATTTTACGAATTTTTTTTACCCCAAACTATTTGTATCCCCAAATTGAGAAAAAACTATTAGTGTTAATAGATAAAGACTTAAGAGGTTCCTATGATAAATTTTCAAAATATGATAATACTAATTTATGAATAGATATTCCTATGATGTTTTTGAAGCTCAAGTGGTATCACATGTTCAATTTTAAAAATTTGTATCAATTGATTCCTCAATTGTCATGCCTCAAACTCTTATAATCTCTTGTTTATTTTCTTACAGTTTGGTTTGAGTGTGGTTGAGATCATAGGTGGTGATTAAATAAGGAATAAATGAATTTTTTATATATTAATTTCTATCAATGAGTGACATAGATAACTTTTCAAATGTTAACATAGACTCTACTTTCCTACACCATTCCTATTTTTTAGTCTTAAAGGATTTGATAACAACCTAAATGTAAGGTAGGAGTCCCACTCATTATTTTCCTTAATATAATGAAACTATCATGGAAGTTATATTAAAGGAATGTTCTTGAATTGTATAGACCAACATTAAGTTTTTAATAAATAGTAAATTGAGAAATTGGTTAAGTAATTTGTGGATGAAGAAAAAGGATGATGATATGTTGACATAGGTGGAAATATCAACTATGGGATATATTCCCATAAAGGGAAAGGATTGGTGTCCCCTAAGTAATCCCTCTTATATTTATAAAGGTGGAGATAAAAATCCAATTCAAGGATATAATTTACAATGGGAGATTCCAAACGAATGTGGAAACCCTCTTGTTTTCTGATGAAAAACGTGGTATGCGAACCCAATTAGAGATGGAAATTTATTCACATGAAACTCACACTTTGATGGAGGGATGAGGATAAATGAGGATGAATTTTACCATTTTAATTTCATTTCCAATAGGGGAGAAGAATATTTTGTATGGTCAATAAAATATAATGGGGGAGATTATTGGAACCCTATATGTTTGAATTGGATTTGTTTAAAATATATATGTAAGATATAATAAGGATATTTTTTGACAATATATTTGGTAGATTGACTAATGTTATTTTAAGGTTACTATGTTAAATTATTTATAAACAAAAAGTGGTTTTTTGTTGATTGGAGGAGTTTACACAAAAGGAAATAAGTCTAAAAGTTTTCTAGAAGTGAGAAGGAATTATACAAGGAGCCTAAATAACCGGAGTATAGAAAAATCAACATTTTTTGATATCATTTTTGATGTGTATTCTACATGTGGAAACCAAAAATGAGGTTCACACTGTAGTGTATTGTGTTTTTCTAGAGTAAGATAAATAAACATCACAAGAGTCCAAGAAATATTGAAACAATAGATAATCCATTTTAGCTGATTTTTTATGACTATAGTGATGAATTTTAAATTAAAATGGTGAGTAGGTATGCACCACTCTACGGTATAATGAGTTTCACATTGAGATACATCCTATGAAAAATGTGAAGACTAGACTTGGATGTAGTAGTGGACGTGGGTGTGAACTAAAAATGATGAAAATGATTGCATATATGAAAATTATGAAAATGGTAGAAATCATGCCACGATGGATTGTTTGTCATATAAATAGACCACCTATATGAAATGGGGAATCCAACCACAATTTTTTTTCCTCATGAATGAATCACAATTTCTAGGTATTGAGAGTTATTAAGATAAGATGAAATAGTTAAGTGACCATGGTGGTGGGAGTTTCAAAGGGAATATTTCCTAGAGATTCCATACACCAGGATGTGGTGTCAAGGAGTAAAGAATTTATATTGATTTTATTTCTAGAGAAAAAGTTAGTATTATGTTGTGATTATTATTATATCATGGTTATAGTAATTTAAAATTTTGAGGTTTCCCTTTCATTTTAGATGATGCATAAATCATTCTTAAATGATTCAAATATCGCATGCTTCAATTTTTCGTGTTAATTAAAGATTATTTGTAATGAATAGACCCTAGAAGCCTAGAGATGATGCATTATTTTATTACATTGGAATGAAATAAAATGAGTCAAATCTTAAAGTATCGATCAGTTTAGCTGTCTTGGAAATCCAGATTATATACATGATACCCATCATAAATTGAGAAATAGGAAATACAAACATGATGCATAATAAAAAATAAATAAAGAGTATCCTTGAAACACATTCATAGGATTCATCTTCATAACCCGAGGAAAGGAAACATAATAAGGGTGACCTCAATTACTCAATAAGGTTAAGTAAAATAGAAGAAATATTGAATCAATGGAAATAAATCAACATGACAAGGTAAATAACTAATAACACATTCCATTCAAATAACTAGATAAGGCATAATAAATATATAAATTTAAGAAACTAAAACACATGACATCTAAATCAATAAATTAATAATATAATGCATCCATAGATATGTCGATACAAAATCTAATGGATAAATAATATCTGAGTCTAAACAAGTGAGATGCTTAATTATTGGATACCATGTTTCCTAGGTACATGGAAACTTTACTGTCGAGACCTTTCACAATATATTTTAGTATATCAGGTAAAAAACCATCTATTTGGTCAACTATTTCATCTCATGATACTACCAATGCATTGAGGGGATATATATAATAAGGCCCCACCTCTTTCTTACCTTTCCAAAACATTCCTCATATCGAATAATTGATTCAAATGATAAAAAATATGCTTTATAAAATATATGTATTGAATAAAGGATACATATTTATCAATAATTACCCTGTGGAGACTAATTAATAATAAGTTTTCTTAATGTTGATCAAGGGAAATACCATTGAAATAACATTAAATGTTTTTTGAGGAAAATAATCATTAAACATTCCAAAGTGACCCATTCCACTTTGAAACAATTGAATAATAATATAAATGAAGGAATAACATTAAATAAAACTTAAAATATCCTAAAAATAAGTATATTCAAGATATAATATCTCAAAGGGAATCATATACTCCATATAAAAGTGAATTGGTGTATAATAACAAATAAGTCTCAATGGAATGTAAATTGAGATGAAATCCATTTCCTTGCATTTACACTTGGGAGATCATCATTTAAATAATATTATAATCGTTTTAAACATGTTAATAAATTATTAAAGAACCATATTAAAATTTATTATATCATATATGATCATCTTATAACATCTTATTACTTTTTTTAACATCCATTCATTATTTTCACTATTTTAGGTGTTAATTTTCTAGTTTATCGAGTAAGTTTTGACTTGGTATCTATTATTTCTATTAATTAGATCATGGTTTCGTCATATTAATAATTTAAACCGTGATTTGAATATTATATATATTCATTATATTTTTATTTATAATAATATATTAAATTTATAAATAAGAAATAAAATGCACTGTTCAAGGAGACTATAGTCCATACGTACACATGAACGCTACTTTCACTTCTTTTTATTATTAAAATAATGAAAATTAGATGATATATATGTATATTATATTTACAGTATCATATTTATTTCATACATGTCACATATTCTTTTTAAAATAATCCTTTATTCATTCCATGTATAGCGTGAATGAATCATGTTTCTTTGAGGATGCAGTAGTCGACATTTCCACAAATGATATTATTATATTGATAAAAATGGAAATAATAAGGGTATGTGTTATAAAATAATTGAATAAGAATAAATAAATAATAAATATTGTATAAAACACATATAAACAGAGTTTCCATCATAATTCTCAACCATGAAAGGTGGTAAAGGAAAAACGAACAGTCCTCATTTCGTGAGGCGGTAGTTCGTTGTACACATAAACACTATATTCGTTACCCATTAGATGGAATTGTGTGTAAATTTAGGTAGAAAAATTATAATGACAAAAAAATATTATATTTAGGTTACTGTTTTTTTAATATAATTATGGAATAAGGATATTTTAGGGGTGGAGAATGGAAATTAAAACTAAAGAGCTTAAAGAAGGATATTACCTCTTTTTTAGTTAACTCTTTTTGGTTTGCACCAAAGGCTACCTTAGATTGACTTATTCCAAAATGGAGGCTTATATGATTAAGATAGGGAGTTGAAGAGATTATTTGGATAGGTTTTGGTCGATCTAGAAGTCTCAAAGTGGTGTGAGTAAGTGAGGGAGGATGTTCCCTTTTATAATTACGGTGAGGTGTACATTTGGAAACTCTCAAACTACTAAATTAATATAAATTTATTTTCCATTAAAAACTGATTAAAAGTGAGTTATTTGTAATATAATATGAATATGAGTCTAAATCCTCTCAATAAATAACTTTTATACAATCTTAGGTCACATAATTATCATTATCTTTTGGCTTTAACCCTCAGTTAAACACTTCAACTCTTACCATGACAACTTGAGTTTTTACTCTTTAAGGGTTAATATAGTTACTATAAAATTTAAAAAAAACCATAAATGATTCATGTATTAAATTTTAAACTTTATCCCAATAATTTTTCCAAATTTTCATTTATTTTATAAATTTTGTATCATTTAGTAAAATATTATTTATTTTAAAATATCACTAATGTCAATTTTTACACAATTCATTTATTGACTCTTTCAAAAATATCAATAAATAAGATAACTTTGTAAAAAAAACCATTTATACATCCTTAATATGTCTAGGTAATGTATAAAATTATTGGATGGAATTGATTATATCAAATTATATTTAATTTAATTTTTTTTAATAATTTTTTGATGTGTCTATTAATTAAACAATTACTGCATTATCTTTGTGCTAGCCTTTATTTTAATCATTTATTCCATAAACATTTTAAAAAATTATGATGATGAATATATACATTTTATATTTTAAATTACTTTTTTAGTTTATGATATCCTCTAAATAACCATAAATGGAAAATATAATACTTATTAAAAACAAGAGTGTGACATATTGGACTTCCCTAAGAATAAAATACTATAAAAGGATTATAGTCATCCAAGTGGCTCCAAGATTCCATAAAATAGGTCCAATGATCCTTTTGATCATATAGTCTTCCTAATAACATAAATCACTCTTAATATATTATACGAAAATTTTAATATCCTAAATCTCATAATCTCCACGGTTTTCTACAAATTTTCATAAATAACCTGACTCACCATACGTCCAAATTAAAACCATATTTAACTTGAAAATAAAATTCATTCCATTTACCTTAATCATATAGGATTTAAAAAATGTCAAACATATTCTGAAATAAAATTAATCACTTAACCACCATTTTTTTCCAATCCCATGGTTGTCAATTTGATAATTGTTTTCCCTAAGATAAAAATAACCTTTATCAATTAGATATTTTGAATAAAAAAATCATGCTAACCAAGAGTACATGTAGGCTAGTTTTAAGTGTTTCACCCTTGTTTTCCTTTGTTGTCGGTTCAATTCTTGTGGCCTTATCGGTCACGACGGGCTATCACCCATCATGTGGGTTGTCCTTTTTCTAAAACTATATTAATATAACTTCCAAAATAAATATGATGGACATATTTTAAATAAGTTTAATCACTAAATATCCTTTTAACTAAGGTTTTCAATACAACCTCAATACATAAATACTTCATCCATTTATTTCCACATAGGACCTTCCTTGGTCAAGTGTTTATCCTTTAGAAGAGGGCATTTCCTAAAACCAAAAACCATAGTGTGAGCATCAATTATCATATTGGAAAAACCATATAATCATTTTTTGGATGTCTAAATATCGACGCATTATTTTCAATTTAAGACACCTCATGTTTAAACCAGTTCATTCATTGTCATTATCTATTCAAATCTCTCATAATGGGTTGTAAAGAAAATGTAAATTATTTTAAGAATATACCCCAGGAGTGTCAAACTAGGTGGGTAGTATGACCCTTTGTTCTATACAATGTTATGCCAAGTTAAGACCAACACACCATGTCATATTTTTTACCCCTAGGTACATCTATACCCAAACCACATCCACTTTTAGTATCCACATAGAGATGTATCGCTCAGAATTCCCACATAATCTATACCTTACCAAAATTATATGATGTTCTTCTATGGTTTTTTGTAACGTTTTGGTTCCGGAAGCCACCCAGAGGTGCCCCATACCCAGTTGGTCACATGGCCTCAAGCGCATTTCCCTGAACTCCAGAGGTTGTGGACTAGTAGCTGGGGCCTTGGGTGTGATATTGGGGAAACTATGCCCTTATTGGAAAAGTAACACAACAGAAGTAAAACAGATAGCAATAGAAAAAGAAGTAAAATATGTAATAGGTAAACAACAGAATTAATAAATAATGGGAGCATACATATATAAATTATGTGTGGTACATATATCTAGGAAAGTATCCAAACAATTCACAGTGTTGGAATACAATACTAAACCAAAGTATAACAGGAAATAAATAAAATACTCCACATCATTGCAAGCCTCAGCTTGGTCCCATGCTCCCCAGCTCTGAAGAAATCAAGTACCTGAAGTAGAAGGGTTCTTGCCCTTATCTAAACCAGTAACAATATAATCTTTTTGGGCCCAAAATAATGACCCAAATAGGTTGTGATACTAAATCCTAGTAAGCAAGCACCAAAATATTTGCGCCTAACAGTCAGTGAATATATTTGGAAGGCTATAATCAAAATGAAGCAGTAAATAAGGAAGTACTAAAAAGTAAGCAATCCTACAGTTTTGAATGTATTCAATTCTTAGATATCAAGTAATCATATAAACATAAGTAGGGCACCATCTGGGAAGTAAACACAGTCTAACCCCTCTGGTTCAGCTTAGCATAGACTCTCTGAGTAAGCACTCACCCTCAATTCCCCCTATAGTCTCATATTGGTAACTAAAAGGCGCTCTAGGGAAGCACTCAACATCCAATTCCCCTTGTGGCTGCATCGAGGAACTACAGAAACTATAAGAAATCACTTACGTCCATTCCCCCTATGGTATCGCATCGTAACAGTAAAACTGACACTCTTGAGAAGCCCTCAACATCAATTCTCCCTATGGTATACTACACTAGGTTCTCACGGCCCTGTGTAAGTCAATTGAGCACAATGATATATAACGGCCAAAGTATACCTTAAGAAATAATTGTATAAATAGTGTAAAACATAACAACATGTCAGATAAATAATATTACTCTATCCTATCAGTACTAGGAATGGAAAGCAAGCAGCCTAACTGGCTAAGCCAGACCAAACAGTCATAAACAATACAAGCATGGGAAAGAAATCCGTAGCATATAAATTAACCCTATTCACAGTCAATTGACCTCTACTCAAGCATATAAATCATAGTAGGCAATAATAGGGTTAAAACCATAAACACGCAATACCCCGATCAAGGGTATTGGGCACTTTGGCACATATAACTCAAAGACTATTCACAGAAAGGCACAAAATACCCACCTTAGTGTCTTCAAATTGATATACCCTGACATCAGCCCTTGATCGACCTAGAACGTGGTAGATCTATAAAAAAATCTTAAATTTTCAACCGAGGATAACTTGAGAAAGAGGATAAATCAAGAGACGAAGCTCTAGAAGAAGGGAGATCTTACCGTGGCGATCCAAACGCAATCGATGACAGTCGAATTGGTGAAACGATGCTTGATCAGGGGTTCGGGGAAGGATCAACATCGTACAGATGCTCTCGGTCGATGAAGGTGAAGAAGAAGTTACTTCTGCCGATTAGAAGTGACCCCGGTCTGTTTAATGAAAAAAAGGAAGTACACGACGTGTACTTTAGAAGTACACAGCGTGTACTTGCCCTTATCGGCCCCCACATTAGGCGGTCTTCAGCTCACCACACACGACAATGTGCTCAGCTGTTACATGGCTAGCACATGACTACGTGCGAAAAAAGAGTACACGACATGTACATATAAGTACACAACATGTACTTAAAAATTTTCCAGAAACTCATCTTTTTCTTAAAAACACCAAAAAAGAGAAAAATATACCTGAAAAGAAGATACGGGTTCTTACAAAATTTTCCCCTTAAATAAATTCATCCCCAAATTTCCCTAGCAAGGCGGCGTAGAAGAAGAATCCTCAAAAAGCTCTGGCCAAAGTGATCATACATCAACCTCCCTCTCCCAGATATTGTCCTGCACTCACCCCTGCTACCATAGCACTCGTACTAGAGGAACATACCGGCCATGAAGAACTATTGTACATCGATCAACAATATAGATAGGATGCTCCTCAAATGAGGCGTCCACCTCTAACTCAGCCTCCTCAGGTTGAAAAGAATGAGACAAGTCTGAGAAGTAACGTTGAAGCTGAGAAATGTGGAAGACTTCGTGCATAACCCGATACCTATAAGGTAATTGCAACCGATAGGCAACCAACCCAACTCTCTCCAGCACCTCAAATAGCCCAACATACCCTTGTGAAGGTTTACCCTGTCTCCTACTACTTATGTGTCCCAACCACGGTGTGACACACAGGAAAACCTGATCTCCAAACTCAAACTCTAGAGGTTGTCTCCATCGATCAACATAAGACTTCTGTCGTGAATGTGCAGTAGCCATCCTCTTATGAATCAAATCTATCTGCTCTATTTTCTCTATGACAAGTCGAGGTCCCAACATAGTTTCCTCTCCTACCTCAAGCCAGCATAAGGGTTATCAGCATGGCCTGCCATACAAATCCTCATAAGGTGCTATCCGAATAGTTTCTTGAAAGCTATTATTATTGGAAAACTCCACAAGAGGTATGTACTTCTCCCAAGAACATCCAAAATCCAGGATGCATTCTTGAAGCATGTCCTCAAGAACATGAATCGTATGCTCGGACTGGCCATCTATTTGGGGATGAAAAGCTATACTCAGAAGCACTTGTGTACCCATATCCTTTTGAAGTCCCTGCCATACCCAAGAAGTAAAACGTGAGTCCCTATCTGAAACAATGAAGTATAGAACCCCATGTAGAAATACAATCTCTCGGATGTACAACCATCCTAGATCATCAACACTGAAGGTCTCCTTGATTGGTAATAAGTGAGAAACCTTCATGAGTCTTTTAATGACAACCCAAACTGCATCATTCCCTCGAGGAGACCTCAGTAAACCTATCAAAAAGTCATCGTGACATCTTTCCATTTCAACTCGGAAATGGGTAATTTCTGCCAAATCCCTATTAGTCATTGATGATCCGCCTTCACCTACTGACAGGTGGAACACCTCATGATGAAACCAGCAATATCTCTCTTCATACCTGGCCACCAATACTGACAGTGTAGATCATGATACATCTTGGTGACACCAGGATGAATTTCCCAAACTGTGGAATGAAAGTACTGCATCAGCTCCTCACGCATGTCTGCTGACACCTATATGTGCCCATGAAAATGCAAGATCCCATCCTCACCTATGGTCCATCCAGGAATAGGGTACTCTCCTAAAACACTCTCATATAGGACTAGGCCTTCAGAATCTGATAGATTCCTCGTTCGCACTCAATCAAACAATGTATGGGTAACAACTACAGAAGATAGAAACGTCTTCCCCTGTCTGCCACACACCTCCAAATACATCTCAAAGAACAGATCCATAAGCTGCCACTCATTGCTGGCCTTCTAAACTGCCTGTACCTGAGTCCTCCTACTGAATGCATCAACAAATAAGTTTCCCTTCCCAGGCATATAGGAAATCTCAAAGTCAAAGGACTGAAGGTACTCAACCCACCGTCTCCGTCTCAAATTTAGGTCACGCTGAGTGAATATGTACTTGAGACTTTTGTGGTTAGTGAAAACCATGAAATGATCTCCCAGAAGATAATGTATCCAACATATTAAGGCACGAACAACTGTAGCCAGCTAAAGATCGTGCGTCGGGTAGTTCCTATCATGTGGCCTCAACTACTGAGACCCGTATGCAACAACCCCTTCTCCATGCATAAGCATTGCTCCCTGCCCGATACTTGATGCATCATAGTTTACAGTATAGATTTTTCCCGAATATGGAAATATTAGTATCGATTCTGAAGTCAACCTCCCTTTCAGCTCCTGAAAGGGTGAATCACAAGAATCTGACCACAAGTACTTCACACCCTTCTTAGTCAGGCCCGTCAGTGGTGTTGCTAAGTGCGAAAAGTCCTATATGAAATGTCTGTAGTAACCAGCCAACCCTATAAATCTTCGTACCTCAAATACATTATTCTGATGCTCTTAGGAAACTATTGCTCTCACTTTCTCTGGGTCTACTAAGACTCATTCCTCTGAGATAACATGACTCAATAATTGAATTTGGTCCATCCAAAAGTGGCATTTTAGGAGTTTAGCACATAACTGATGCTCTCTTAGTGTACTCAAAACAATCTCAAGATGTGTGGAATGGTCATGTTGAGTGTGAGAGTACACTAGGATATTTTTCACGAAGACTACCATGAAAGAATCCAAGTATGGACGGAACAATCGGTTCATCAGTTCCATGAAAACTGTAGGTGTGTTTGTGAGACCGAAAAACATAACCACATACTCATATAGACCATACCTACTTCGAAAGGCTGTAAGATGTACATCTAATTGTCTAACCCGCAACTAATGATAAACAAATATCAATTCAATCTTTGAGAACACTCGGGATCCTCGAATTTGATCAAAGAGATCATCAATACTCGGCAAGGGATATCAGTTCTTGACTGTCAACAGGTTCAACATCTGACAATCCACACAAAGTCTGAGGGTACCATCTGAATTCTTCACAAACAGGACAGGAGAACCCCAAGGAGAATTATTGGGTTGGATGAAACCCATTTCCTGTTACTCCTCTAACTGATTCTTGAGATCCTGAAACTCTGGTGTAACCATCCTATAAGGTGGAATAGACACTGGTACTTCTCCTGGCACAAGCTCAATCGAAAATTCCACCTCTCACTCTGGAGGAAAACCTGAAAAGTCTTCTAGAGAGACATCCCTAAAACGATCCACCACAAGAGGAAAGTCCATCTGTGAAGTCCCCTGGTCATCCAAATAAAGACTAGAAATCTAGGCTGTAACTCCTCCCAACCCATGATGCTCGGGTCCCTCTATGCTCACCTGGACATCCCATTCATCCTTATGATGAAACGATCCACCCTTTGGTGATGTGAAACTCACCTTACAACGATAGAAACCGATAACTACCTGGAAGGGAACTAACCAGTCCATTATGAGAATAACATCACAGCCTGTTATCTCTAGGACATAGAGGTCCCATAAGAAGTGACACCCACCAACCTCTAGAGGGCACTCCTAGCACTGTTGTACACTAGTCATTCTTGTACCCAATGGTGTGTCTAGCGTCAGGATATCAGTAGAAGAAAAGATACAGATCCCAAGGATCTCCACAATAGAAACAGATATAAAGCCATGGGAAGCCCCTATATTGAAAAGAGAAGAAGCTAAAAATGAGGCAACTAGGATCGTACCTCGAACTGTAGAGGGTTTGGGATCCTGCTCCTGCTGGGTTTGATCTACTGTAAAAGTCTGACCTACACCACGAACCTGTCACCTTGCTTGACCACTTTGAGCTGATCCACCTTGTTGTCGCTGAATTCCTGGAAATTGGATGCTACGACCATGACCTCTACCTCGGCCTGAACGACCATAAGTACTCCAGTTCCTAGATAGGTGAGAAACTGGTGGTGCTGCTCCCGAACGAGGAGTTATAGAAGAACCCCTGTCACCAGTTGTCGGTGAGAAAAACTGATAGAAACGCTGAAGATGGACCATCTTGCCACATGCTCGGCACTCCACTGGGTCTCTCAGAAAATGTGGCCTCATATTCCCGCTCTTTCTGCATTGGTAGAACACTAATTGGCTACCAGAAGAAGCATACTGCCTCCTCAAATCTCTGCGCGTAGACTCCTTACAGTGCTTCCTACTATTCGTAGGAGGGATACCAACTCTAGATGCCAAACCGGCCTGGCTCACACCTCCAGAATCCCTCAAATTGTGCTCGGTGATCAGCACCTGGTTGACTATAGAAGTGGTGAAAGTCATTCTGAAGATGCTCACCTGAGATCGAATATCGTGCCTGAGACTATCCTCAAACTTCCTTGCTAGGAATAACTCATCACCTCCGGGAATAGAAATGAAGCACTGTAACTCTGTGAATCAAGAACAATACTCCATAACAGAATGAGTACCCTACTCTAGACTCATGAACTCTCGAGCTCGATTAACCCTCAAAGTCTCTGGGTAGAAGTTTTCGTAGAAGGCACGTTAGAACTCATCCCAGGCCATAACCTTCTAGAGTCCCACCTGTGAGATCACATCCCAACATCTATTGGCTGAATCCTGAAGTAGATATATAAGGAGATTCACCCTCCTCTATGGAGGAATCTCCAGATGCACAAAGATAGAAAAAATGGCCTCTAACTATCACTCTGCAGCCAGAGGTCCTCCTTCCCCTATGAATGTGTGAGTATGCTACTGCTGAAAGACCCACGCCCGTTCCACCATAGAGGGGGGAGGCTGTGGTACTCCTCGGAAGGTCTTCATAAAACTGATAAAGCCCTCTCGGAAGTGCGCGCCAACACCTATGTCCATAATGACTGCTAGTTCCAAGACTGGCACAACTAGAGGATCTGCTGGTAGTCCCTGATCAGCCATATCCTATGTCTGATCACTACCTTGTAACTGGTGGAAAACCATGGGAAATATCGGTGTCATGAATCTGCAAGGTCAAACACACACATTAGATTAAGATAATCAAAGACTAAAAACATGAAGTGTAAGAAGGGAACAAGAGAAAGAAATCATTCACGTTTTTCAAAACATTGATACACGGCGTGTACAATGACTACACAATGTGTTCCCTTAATCCTTCACTTGGGCATGTACTTTTTCAAATCCAGGTTGTGTAACACCCTATACACATGACATGTTGTCCTAACACACGACATGTACTTGAATCCTCTTTTTCTACCCAAGTTCTTCTACACGACTAAAGCACACAGTTCTCATAGAACAAGACTACACGACGTGTTAGTTCCAGACACGGCATGTACTAGACGAACCTCACCGACCCGTGTTGTTGGTTACACAACTGGATACAAAGGTTACAATATACGGAGTGTTCAAGATTGACAATGCATGTACAACTTAATTTTTCATCTATCCATGTCGTTAGTCACACGGGTGGACACATGGTCTACACCACACAGCGTGTACATCTGGAAAACAATGTGTTCTACCAAGATTTCCCAACCCTGTGTTTCTGCCAACACAGTCATTTACACGGTTTGAGACTACATGGTGTGTATATACAATACACCGAATGTACTTAAGAAAAACAATTTCTTCCCGAACATAAGAACACATGACATGTATTCATCATTACACGATGTGTATTCTGGGTTTTTCCGGACAGTAAGCCTCAAAAACAGCTACGGAAGCCCAAAAACACTAAAATGAACATTAATGTTCCAAATTCTGATCTCTGAGGGCCCATACTCCCCGCGAATCAAGGTTTGAAATCTTATACATGTAATATAAAAGGAAAAAAGGCAATGATCTACCAAATTATGATCCATGAGGGCCAATAACACCTCAAGAATGGAAGTTTGGAATTCATTCAAACAAGACCCTTTACAATTCAATACCCTATCAAAATCATGTTTTCTATCAAGGCATCTAGTATAACATCATTCATTTCTTGCACAACATCTGTCACAACAACATGCAATTGCTAATGCAACCGAGATGGCATGACAAGAATGCATGACATGTGATCTCTAGTAAGTTCCCATATGATGAATGAGATGGCATGAACTCATCTCATCGGGTTGCAATAGAAAGAGAATCTTAATAAAATCAACAATAATAGCTCAAACATGTGAATCACCCAATGGTAAAATTGAATCAACTGTAAAATTTCCAAACCAGAAAAGGGATTTCAATAAATGAGGTAGATTTTATTTTCCCTGTACATGAGTAGCTACTCTCGGGCACATCTTATAACCAAGTACATATTCCTTCTTATCCCTGGCTATAGGCTCTAAATATTAAGTCAAGAAGAAAAGAAATACTCTGATACCACTTTGTAACGTTTCGGTTTTGGAAGCCACCCAGAGGTGCCTTGTACCCGGTTAGTCACATGGCCTCAAGCGCATTTCCCCGAATGCCAGAGGATACCGACTAGCAGTGAGGGCCTTGGGTGTGATAGTGGGGAAATTATGCCACCATTGGCAGAGTAACACAGCGGAAGTAAAATAGATAGCAATAGCAGAAGTAGTAAACCATGAAATAGGTAAACAATAGAAGTAATAAACAATGGGATCACACATATATAAATGATGCATCGTACATATGTCTAGGAAAGTATCCAAACAAGTCACAATGCTGGAACACAATAAAAAACCAAAGTACAACATAAAATAGATAAAATGATCCACTGCATCACAAGCCTCAGCTTGGTCCCATGCTCCCCAGCTCTACAACAATCAAGTACCTGAAGTAGAATGCGGTTTTACTTATCTAAACCTACAACAATATAATCTATTTGGGCCCAAAAGAATGACCCAAACAGGGTGTGAGACTAAATCCCAGCATATAACCACCAAAAGATCCGTGCCTAATAGTTTTTGAATATATATGGCAGGCTATAATCAAAATGAAGCAGTAAACAAGGAATAATTCAAAGTAAGCAATCCTGCAGTTTCAAATGCATTCAATTATTAGTTATCAAGTGAGAAGATAAACATAAGTAGGGAACCCTCCATGAAGTACTCACAGCGTAACCCCTCTAGTCTAACCAAAACAAACACAAGAAACCATCTGGGAAGTACACACAGTCTAACATCTCTGGTTCAGCTTAGCACAAACTCTCTAAGGAATCACTCACCATCAATTCCCACTATAGTCTCATATCGGTAACTAAAAGGAGATATAGGGAAGAAATCAATAAACAATTTCCCCTATGTCCCACATTGAGGAACTAAAAACACTCTTAAGATGCACATAGGTCCATTCCCCCTATGTTCTAGCATAATAATAGTAAAACAGACACTCTGGAGAAGCCCTCAACGTCCATTCTCTCTATGGTCTACTAGACCAGGTTCTCATGGACTTGTGTAAGTCAATCGAGCACAGTGATATATAACGTCCAATGTATACCTCAATAAGTACTTGGCTAAATAGTCTACATCATAACAACATGTCAAATAGATAATATTTCTCCATCCTATCAGCACTAGGAATGGAAAGTAAGCAGCCTAACAGGATAAGCAAGACCAAACGACCATAAACAATACAAGCATGGGCAAGACATCCATAGAATAGAAATTAACCCTATTCACATTCAATTTACCTCTAATCAAGCATATAAATCATAGAAGGAAATAACTGGGTTAAAAGCGTAAACACACAAAATCCCGATCAAGGGTATTGGGAACTTTTTCACATATAACTCAAAGAATATCTACGGAAAGGCACAAACTATCTACCTTAGTGTCGTGAGATCAATATACCCTGGAATATTCCCTTGGATCGACCTAGAATGTGGTAGATCTATAAAAATTTCTAAAATGTTCAACTGAGGATAACATGAGAAAGAGAAAAAATCAAGAGACGAAACTCTTGAAGAAGGAAGAGCTTACCGTGGTGATCCTAACACAATCGACAATGATCAAATCTGATAACCGATGCTCAATCGGGGGTTTAGGGAAGGATCAATTGATACCATATGGATTATCTTGGTCAAAGAAGGTAAAAAAGAAGATACTTCTTCCAATTAGATGTGACCCCAGTCCGTTTAATGAAAAAAAGAAAGTACACGGTGTGTACTTTCCCTTACCACTCCCCGCATTAGGTGGTCTCCAGGTCACCACACATGACTGTGTGCTCAGTCATTACATGGCTAGCACACGACTACGTGTGATAAAAGAGTACACGGTGTGTACATATAAGTACATGACATGTACTTAAAAAATTTCTAGAAACTCCTCTTTTTCTCAAAAACACCAGAAAAGAGAAAAACATACCAGAAAAGAAGATCTAGGTTCTTATAGTTTTTCTCAAAGTATATCTTAGGGTTATGTTCCCTAATATATGTTTTATAAATATAGTTTCAAAGGTTTCTATTAACAACTTTTGATAAAAACTATAATGCCTTGACCCCTGAAGCTTGAAGCCGGTGAATTATTTTATAAAATTATCATGAATTATAAGGAATCAAATCTCAAAGGTCCAATCAGTTTAGCAATCTTGTAAATCTAGATTAGATACATGATACCCATAATAAATTAGGAAATAAGAATTAAAAACATGATAAATAATAAAAATAAATAAAAAACATCCTTAAAACTCATTCAATGGATTCCTTTTCCTAACCTATTAAAAGGAAACATAATAAGGGTGAGCTCAAATTCTCAATAAATTTATGTAAAACAAAATAAATATTTAATTAATAGAAATAAATCAATATGGAAAGGTAAATAACTAATAACACATGACATTCAAATAACTAGATAAGGCATAATAAATATGTAAAGTTAAGAAACCAAAACACATTCCATATAAATCAATAATCTGATAATAGAATGCATCCATAGATATGCCGATGAAAAATCTCATGGATAAATAATAGATGAGTCTAAATGAGAGAGATGGCTAATTATTTGATTCCATATTTCCTAAGTACATGGAACCTTTGCTGTTGAGACCTTCCATAAGAAATTTTTTCATATTGGGTAAAAACCCATCTATTTTTTCTAACTATATCATCTCATGAGACTATCGATTCTTTGAGGGACTCCTTATAAGCAGGCCCACCTGTGTTGGACCTATCCAAATAATTCCTCATATCAAATAATCAATTCAGATAATAAACAATATGAGTTATCAAATATTTGTTTTGAATAAATGATATATATTTATCAATAATTACCCAATTAAGACTAAGTAACAATAAGGGTTGTTAATGTTGATGAATGGAAATACCATTGAAAGATAATTAAAACAATTTTAGGGAAAATAAAATTTTATCATTCCAAAGTTTCCCATACCATTTCTAATTTTTTTTAATAATAATATACATGATGTAATAACATTAAATGAAACTTATAATTTCATGATAATAAGTATATTCATGATATAATATTTCAATGTATTGTATATACACCATATTAAAGTGAATTAGTGCACAACAACAAATAATCCTCTTTGGAATGTAAATTGAGATGAAATCTCTTACCTTGCATTTCCTTTTGGGTGATTGTACTTTAAGCTCATGTAGAATGTTTTTACAAGTTTTAATAACCTATTAAATAACCATATTAATATTTATGATATAATATATGATAATCTTATAATTTCTTATTACATGTTTGTAAACATTCTTTCGTTATTTTAACTATCTCTAGTGTTAATTGCATAGTTTCTCAAGTAAGTTTTGAAATGTTATTTTTTGATCCTATTAATTAGATCATGGTTTAATCCTATATATAATGTAAACCATGATTTTAATATTATATATATTCAATATATATTTATTTAGAATAATTCATAAAATTTGGAGATAAGAAATGAAATTCACTTTTCATGGAGATGGTAGGTCATACGTACGCATAAACACTACTTTTATTTCTTTGTTGTATTAAAAGAATAAAAATTAAATGATATATATTTACATTATAATTAAAGTATCATATTTATGTCATAAATATCACATATGATTATTTAAACCATCCTATATTAATTCCATGTATAACATGAATGAATCTCGTCACTTTGAGGAGGTGACAGTCCACACTTCCACAAACGATGTTATCATATTTATACAATATGGAAAGAATAAAGGTATGTGTTATAAAAGAATTAAAGTATCATCAAGACATAATAAATATCATATATAACATATATAAACATAGTTTCTAACAAAACTCCCAACATGAAAGTTGGTATAGTAAAAATGAACAATCATCATTTCGTGAGGTGGTAATTCTCCGTACACATAAATAGCATGTTCATTACCCATTAAATGGAATAGTGTGTAAACATAAGTAGATATTTTTTTATAAAAACATATCAGTATACTTAGGATAATTAATTTTTATATAATAATTAAATAAGGATATTTGGGGGTGGATAATGGAAATAAAACTAAAGAGCTTGAGGAAAGATGTCACTCTTCTTTGGGTAACTCTTTTTGGTTTACACCAAAGGGATTCTTTGGATGGATTTATTCCAAAATAAAGGCTTTTAGTATGAGTATAAGAAATTTGGGAGATCATTTGGGCATGTTTTGGTTAATCTTTAAGGATAAAAGCGGTGTGAGGAAGTGAGGGAGGAGGTACCCTTTTATAATTGTGGCGAGGGGCACTTTTAGAAAATCCCAAAATATTAAATTAATATAAATTGACTTTCTATTAAAAATGGCTTAGAAGTGAGTTATTTAGAATATAATATGGGTATGGGTATAAATAATCTCAACCAATAATTTATATATAATTTTAGGTCACATTATTACCATTATATTTTGGATTTAATACTTAGTTAAACCCTTCAACTCTTACCATAACAACTTGGATTTTTTTACTCCTTAAGGGTTAATATAGTAAATATAAAATAAAAAAATAACCATAAATGTGTAATTGATGAAATTTTAAAATTTATACCAATCATTTGGAATAATTTTACATTTTTATGAATTTTATATCATTTAATAAATTAGTATTTATTTTAAGATATCACTATTGTCAATTTTGACACTAATTATTTATTGGATTTTTAAAAAATATCAAAGCACAAGATAACTTCAAAAAAAACATTTAATACATAAATAATATATCTAGGAAATCAGTAATTTGTTTATGGAATCAATTATATCAAATTATATTTATTTTATTATTTTTAAAAACATTTATTTGATATGTCCATTAATTAAACAATTACTATATCATCATTGTGAAAAACTTTATTTAAATTATTTATTCCCTAAAAATTAAAAATAAATTATAATGATGATGATAAATATTTTATATTTAAAATTATTATTTATAGTCTAACATATCTTCTAAATTACCATATACAAAAAATGTAATATTTATTAAAAACAAGAGTGTGACATATTGGACTTACCTTAGAACAAAATACAATAAAATTATTAAATTCATCCAAGTTAATCCAATAGGCCATAAAATATTTCCAAGGATGATTTTTGTGGGAAAAAAATCATCAAATGAAATTAAGACAAGTGTCAATGTAATTTTATGGTCTTTATAATATTTTTTACCTATAATTTCATGATTTACCCTTCAATGTGGAAATTAAAATATTAATATATTTACTATTTGTATGACCAAAAATAAACAAAACCTATTTACATAATTTGAAAACACTGATTCCAAATATTGAATATATTTTTCAAGATTTAATACACATTAATAATAGTAATTAATTTAAAATTAATCTCGTTGATGGAATGAGAAAATGGTTTATTAAGGTAAAAATATACAAAATATTGTAATGTTTTTATATCCAAATTAAATGTTAAATTGATTCAAATTACCTAAATTAGATTAAATGATAAAAACTTGATCTATGTATAATTTAAAACCAATTAAAACAATAATTTAACTATGTTAATAAGTTATATGAAAAAGCAGTTTTCTATTAAAATTTATTATTTTTCACTATTCATGAAAACATGAAACTTCTCAGAAAAATACCAAAAATTAAACAAAAATTAAAATTTTTATATTACTATTTTATATAAGAAGTTTAATTTTCTAATATAATATATTAAAGTTTCAAAAACTAAATTTAAAACATCTGCGCTATCAAAAGGCCGTAAAACTGCCTTTAGAAAAATATAATCTTCTAATGCATAAACTTTGATTTATTCTTATATTATACTAATAAAATAATTTTGATGAATTTAAATTTTTTTAATTAAATATATAATATATAAATTTCATAATTGTTTTAATACTATTCATTACCTCCAACTTAACAGATAAGTTATATTTTATTATATTAAATAATAATATTTTAATAATATATTTTTGTTCAGTAAAACTTAGTCTTGCATGTAATGAAGGAAAAATCATTATTGTGTGTATCTAAATATTATCATGGTGTTTCTTAAAATATAAGATATCAAATAAATTGAATTTATTTATTAGAGACATATTGTAAAATATTGGGTTGTTACATGATTTAAAGAGGAATCTAGGGTTATAAATTATATCATGCTATCAATGAGGAATTGTTACATGTGCCAATACATGAATGAGTACCCATATAGATATTAATTGATGTGATTAGACTAAAATTTTATAGGAATTAGTTTTTTTGAGGCTTGAAGACCATATATACTTGAGGATATTTCATGGTTTTCACATGGTTTTTTCACTGGTTGTTTCTATTTTTTAATATGGAAGTTATTTCATGGAGTTATAGTTTATAGGTTGGATTCAGAAAAGTGGAGTTGTTAATGATGGGGTTTCCATGTTTAAGATATGGAATGGTGTTTCTTTCTTCTATAAAGAATTGTAGAAGAAATAAAATAATGGGAGAGAGTCTCAGATGAATTTTGTACATTTTTATGGTAAAAAGAAAGGATATTTACACTAATTATATTTGAAAAATATACAAACATCGAGATACGGACCTATAATATGTTTCTAATATAATTTCTATAAAGATTATAAGTGGGATTATTTATAATATAAAGGTGATAAGTTATTCCATTTACTACACTAAAAAGGAATAAATTCACTTCTATGTTTGGCAGTTTATGGAGGAGTCAAAAGAATTTACCTATGTGGAATTACGTTCATTCGAAGGTAAAGATGATAATTTTTGAAGGAGGCATTCATAAACTACCTATGAAGGAATAAAAAAGGATACCAACAAAGTATATATATATATATATATATATTGTTGGATACATACATCAATTAATGTGCTACTAATAAAGGGGATTATATGTCTAAAAATATGGGTCTTCTACCTTAGAGAAGTGAAAAAAGGAGGAGAGAGTGTTGTTAACTTTGGGAGAGGAGTGACCTTACCCCTAAAAAATCTTATAGTGAAGTGATCCAAGGTGTGGAGTGAAGATGAAATTTTGTATCAACTAGAAAAAAGTTCTCTTAGTTGATTTTGGTGCATCAACGCATCACTGATAACATATTCCTTGGATTTACTTAGAATTACTGAACCAAGTAAATATCATTATTTCCCTACATAATTTAAATTCCTCTACATTTACAAAATTTAGATAGGAGTGATAGTGTGATCATGATACATTATAAAAATGGTCCTACCTATATGGGAATAATACTGATAAAGGGAAAACAAGAAATATTTGCCTAAATTGGTCACACCCTGATTCAAGTCCCTCTTATGGGGCCTTTTGGACCTAACAAAATCACATTTTATTACACTAAAATTGTGTGTTCTAAATCTATTATTTCATCCAAATGATGAACTCTAATTTACCATTAAAACTATATTCCATTCCTTTAATATTCACATTACTCTACATTTTCTCTCAACAATACATTTTTTCGAGACTCCACTATTTTTTAAAACTCACTTGGTGAAACACCATCTCTTGTTTTTGGCACAAATGAGGTTTGTGTAAAATAATTTCTTGAAAGGAATAAGTTCATGTAAATATTACACAAAAAAATTCCATAATATTTTATTTAATCCTTCTTATCTATCTTAAATGAAGGGATAATGTCCTATTAATAAGAATGTACAACTTTTCACGCAAACTTACAAGTCTATAAAATGAAAATCCCTCATTGATTCTTTTCATGTGAAAATCCATCATCACCCATGTTTAAGAAACTCTACATCTATGAGCACCACATTTTCATAACACTAATTCCATAAGTTTTCCTTAATTTCTTGAAAATACTTAACCAAATATTCCTATTATAGATTCATATTTCCATGATCATGAAAATAAAAACTTGTATGAATATCCATCCTTAGATACAAATTTATGTGAAACTTCTTGAAAAACATTAAGATATAATAGAACCATTTTTTCTTTAAATTTTAAAATCCTACAATGTGTTGAGTTTATTAAATAATTTTTTTTCAATAAACAGATCGGAAAATTTTCGTCAATATTTTTCAACAAATATAGCTACAAAAAAACCTGAAATCAATATATTGAGGGATGTTGGACAAATATTCTCTCCATTTGGGTTTTTTACAACACTTTGACCTTATTCCTAAACATATGAAAAAATCCTACTAGAATTACCCTTCAAACCCAATTCACAAATTGTGATTCCAGATAGTGATTAAAGACTTAATTAACAATAACTCTAGTACAACATGAGTAATTATTAGTGGGATAAATAATAGTAGATTGAAAATATCATCTACTACTCACTTTGGTCTTGATTCCACTTGATGAATGACAAAAACTTTTGAATCATGGTAAGATCTTGAGATAAGTTGTTGACCTATACTTCGTAAATCTCGTATAGTATGAACCTAAAGGTCAATCCTTCCATGATTTTTCTTCATTAATATAATAAATTAAAAATAATCATGTTTACAACTCTCCCATAATCCTTTCTCTCGATTAATCAATATGTAAGTTCTCACTCCCTATATCACATTTCTATCCCCTATAGCAGGATCCGGAAAACACTTTTAGTTTTTATAAAAATACTCCCCCCTTTAAAAAAAAATCCAAAATTCACTTATTTTTGGTTTTTAATAATAAAAGATTACATATAATCACATAGGGAAATTTTAAAAACACCATGGTTGGTAAGGATTATATATCCATAATATTTAATTATGGGGAGTTGACTAGAATCTTTGTGCTGAAAAATTAATTTCAAATGCTACATTGGGTAAGGACACTGCTAAGATGTTTTAGAATTTAATTTATTTAGGTTCATATTCAAATTTCACCAACACATACTATAGTTTATCCTTTATAAAGTGATAATATATTTCAATTCTCTTCATATTTGAGTAATGGATTATATTTTTTCACTGATTAATAGAACCTTTATTATTATAAATGATTTTTATTAGAGACATCACTTTTACTCACATGTCTTCAAGCTACTGTTTTGTACATAATAATTGTGTGACATCTTGAGTGGCCATAATGTATTTATATTTTTTAGTACATAGTAAGATACAATCTTGTTTCTTTCTTATCAAATAAGTATACAATCCAGCAAGATATAATTAAAGGCATGATGCTGACATTTTATTATCTACTGAATCTACAAAATTAGTATATGTTTATCCAATTAATTCTTTTTAAGATGTTTCATTGCACATAAAACCAAAATCTACCATAAATTTGATACACTATAGTTATATTTTAATTAAAAGTTATTGTATTTATTTTGGATGTGTTTGATATCTTATAACTTGATATGTGGCTAATACAATTTTAGGTCTTATTAATGTTCAATACAACATGCTACCAATGATATAACTGTATTATATGACATTTCCAGCCTTCATCATCATCTCTTTATAACCTCATCTATGAAGTAATATTAGTTTTAACCTCCTTATAATCTTCTATTTCAAAAATTTTTAGAATTTAATTTCTTTATTTAGATTAATAAATTAATGTAACATACCCTCCATGTAATACCTATAGAACATGGAAATTTTTCAATTATGTCGTTATCTAAATCTCAACCTTTCACTTCATGAATTCTGGATTTTTTTACACTATTATCCATTTGATCAACCAAACAATATTTCATCTACATATATAGGCATCGTCATCCTTTGATTACTCTCATTATTGATATAGATATTGTTATCAACTCCACCATGCTAGAACCAGAGCTTCTTCAAGTATTGTTCCAATCCCGAATACAACACTCTTACAACCTTATTTTGCCTATAAAGTTGCTTATTTAGCTATAAAATATTTTTCAATTCTTCAAGTAAAATCACACCATCTAGATATTTTATGTTAACATATTAATCTAGACCTATATTTAGAAATTATAACTTGACATCCATCTCAAATACCATGAATTTACTTTTCACTACTTTATTTTAGAATAGTAAAATTGAATCTAGTATTTTAATGGGTGAAATTTTTTCATCTACTTTAATTACCTTAATCTAAGAGTATCCCTTACACACTAATCGTGATTTATTTTGAATCACCGTCTTGTATTCATTATATTTTTTTATAGAAAATCCATTTTATCCAAATGATGTTCCTGTTTATGAACCATAAAATAATCTCCCATGTCTGATTATTTTCAATATTTTCATTCTCTTTATTTAATTCTTGAACTTGATTCCCATATTTAACATATTATTCATAGTAATTTGGATATACCTCTAAAAGGAAAGATTTTTTATATTGAGACATCATTCTCCCCATATACACTAGTTCTATTTTTCCACTAATGATATTCTTCCCTCCAATATCATCTCAATGATTTATATTATGTTGCATATATAGGTCTATCTTCATCCTTCTCATTATCCATATCATTTTATGAATTTTCCTCCAGACCATGTGCTCCCCTTGAGATTCTCAAATCTTCAACACCACATTTTTGAATATTCTCACTATATTATTAAAGATTCTACTCATTATAAATTTTAGTGACATCAATGAATTCAATAAACATTCCTAGATTCTTATTAAAACATTTATATGCTTTTATTTTTCCTGAATAGCTAAGCAAAACCCTTTCATCCCCAAGAGTTCCAAAATTATTATGTTTCTCCTTGTTGAGTATGAAAACTTAATTTTAAATATTTAAAAGTTCTTCATAATTATCTTCATTCCATACCACATATTGTGTGGATTCATTTCTTCCCCGGACACAAAAAATTACAATTAAAGATATAGACCAATTTCATGAATACACCCTTCCAAAACATATATGGTAGTTCTTTTTCAATAAGAATTTTTATATTTTCGTAGTTTATAATCCAATTTCTCCTATTAATGACACCATTTTTATAAGGATATCTCATAGTTGATAATTAGTTCCGTGTCTTATACATTCTATGATATTCCTAAAAAAAGATTTTATTAAAATATAATCTGATTTTGGTTTGGATATTCATAATTTTCTATCTAAGTATACTTTCATTCTTCCTCTGATAATGAGTTATGAAATTGAACAACTTGGAGTTGTGAGTGATGAACATTATCCATGGAATACTATTGTAATCATTAATTAAAATAATATAAAGAATCTTGCCATAAATTTCCCTTACTGATATCATCCCACACACATCAATGTGTACCAATTAAAGAACCCTTGTTGTTTTTTTGTAACATTTTAATAAAAGTTTATTTTTGACACACATAACACATGTGTGTGGAATCATTTAATGGATTTGGGAGATCTAAAAATTCATAAATTTACATTATATATTCCATAAATTATTGACTCAAATGGCGAAGATGATTATACCACAATCTATTTTCTTCTTTATTGGATAGAAATCACATGTATTCTTCTCCACTAACAAGTTAGATATTCCCCTTTGTGTGTTTCCCATGAATAATGCATACACCATCTTTTCCCATGATGATATATGTATTCATGGTAAATTTTATTACATTCCATGATTCATACAGTTGAATTACACTTACTAAGTTATCACTAGGACCATCAATAACAAAGACATCTCAATGTCTCATATATTTCCCCCAAACTTTCCTTTTCCTATGTTAACAATATTTTTCCCTTCATCATTTCAAAATCTATTGACTCCTTACTTGTTACACTTGATGACTATGAAAAGATCCATATCTCCCACCATATATTAACTTAAACTCTTGTCAAGGATCTATACAATAGAACAATCTAATTATTTTAATTAAATATATATAAAAAATACCTTCTCAAATATTTTATTTTTTATCCATTTCATATAATTCACACATTGTGTATTTTAGAGAGATTTATCTTCCTAAATGTATGATGGAGAAAATTCATCTTATAAAGCTTCAAATCAATTAATCATTTCTATGACTCCTGATAATTATTTGAGCCATTTTTCCCAACCACTTTAGGTCTATATAAGTAAATTCTACTAAAATATTTATGAAAAATACTTTTCTATATGTATAAATCCTAAAAGAATCTATGACCATCAAAATAATGCATAGAAAATAAAACTTTTCTTGGTGGCCTTTATTTTTTTGATTCCCTCTGGTACCTCTTATCTATGGAATGAATTTTTTCTTAATTTCCAATAATTTTAAAACAATAAAACATGATACAAGGTGAATTATTTTATGTCATATCAGTAGCACTAGTTATCTCTTTGGTTCTATGAGTACTATGATTTTGAGTATTTCTGAAATCAACCTTCAAATTTGGAGTGGGTGCTTGTATCTTTACATCAACCATCACCATTTTTTGTTCATGATCATGTCCCATTACATCTTTTTAATCCTAATGGGTATTTTGATTCTCTTGAAAAGGTGTTAACTATTTTTTATATCTCTATTATCTATATTTACATTTTTGGTCACCTATTTGATCTATTTTCATGATGTCATACAAGGAGTCAAGAGTCACTCCTGATCTTCTACTTCTCATCATAATATGGAAACCCCCCCTTCAAGATCATCCATAAATTTTACACACTATTTAACAATTTTTTTTCAAACCATTTATAACCCTATATTTTCTTTAAATTTTATCTTTTACTCAATAACCTTCTTCCGTCATTCTAAGTTTTTATATTTGAGCTTTTCAACTTTTTCCTTAAACTATAAATTCTATTATTATTGATTATTAATATAGTGTTTAGGATTATGTATCAATCTATTGGATATCTTTGTTTTTTTATCTAGACATATATCACTTTAATAGTATCCTCTCACTCTTCTTGGAGATCAACTCTCCCTTTCACTTTTCCTATAAAATTGTTTCCCTCTTCCCTTATCATTAAACTACATATAACAACAACTAGATCATATTATTTGTTGTATTTATAGTCCTAAAATTTTTCTACCTCTATTACTTCTGAACTATTATCCTCATTTAATATAAGGTTTTTTTATTAATTAATTTTTGTTTAATACTGGTATAACCTTTCACATTGGTGGATTATTTCTTCATGGGAACATAATCATCCTCATCACTATATTTAAACTTCACGAGAAAATCATCTACAATGTTCCAAATATTTCCACATGGGAATAATGTACGTGGAAGTTTCTCTATGAATTTTCCTTTTCACCATTTTAAATAATATGAAAGAAATTTCATGGATTAATCCACCTATTATTTGTCCTAATCATAATTTATGGGGAGGTTCTTCATATTCTTAAATGCTACCTATTTAGAGATTACCTTTTACATAGCCTCTTTATTATCTTTTAATATATCATATGTAATAAGAGTATAATATAGACTATGTAACATCTAATCCTTTAGATCATTATCCTCAATCAAAAATACTTTCTGATTGAACTGGGGTGAAAATATCTCCAGGATTCACTTTATGATATTTATATCACCAATGGTTTCTCAAAGAGAATGAATAGACTCCATAATAACATTCTCCTAATCGAATAATGTTTCAATAAATTTATTTGACAGCATTCACAAGTCCTCATACTTGTTTCACAAAACATGTAACTTTTCTTTTCAAACTTTTAAACCCACTTCATTGATATTAAGAATATTTTTCCATCTGGAGTGTGAGGATTTATAGGACATCACTATCATGTAAATTGTGTTTGAAAATTATCCCCTTAGGGAATTGATTCCTTTGGAATAAAAATCGGGTTATTTTTTATCTTCTTATGATAAATACTCACTATCCATACTTATAAAAATCCATAGAAGTCGTATAGACATCCATTATTAAGTATCATAAGTAGTGTTGCATCTGATTTTTCAATAATTGAAAACTATTTCCCTCAAATATTAGAATCCCCTAATGATTAAATACTTCGATGGTTACCACTGAGATAGATTCAATAACTTTAACCTTTTACTATGTTACCTATTATTGAACCACAATGTTAAATAATATAAGTGGGGGGATGAATCAAGGTAACTTGAATTAAGAAAATTTAACCATTGGTCTTGTTTTTACATTAATAAAACCCCTCTTCTCTCTTCAGCTTACAACAATATATAAACTAAAATCAAAGTACATAAGAGTCAAAATAATTTTTCTTAGTTAAATATAAATGGGATAATCCAAGGAGTATACAAAGAAAATGTTCCAATTTACTGTAATCACGAATGCAAAATATTTTTATAATTCTCATAGTAGAATTACTATCCTTTCTAGTTTACATTCACTCAATTGTTGAAAGTTCAATACTCTCTCGCCTGAAGTGTAATAATTATTCCTTTAATGATTTCAATCACCATTTATGAATCAAAATTGGTGTGTCAAGAAGCTCTTTATTCATCCAAATGATAAAATACTATTTATTATAGAAATTATGGGATATTACAATGAGATTAATGTAACCTCGCAATTTTATTTCAATAACACAATTTCACAAAACTCAATACTTTTGTGTAATTAACTTGTTGGAATACAATACCCTTTCATGGAAAAAATAATGACAAAAAAAATAGTTTCATGTAATAAATACATTCACATAAGCCTGATTCATAAATAAATCCCTGATATTTTCTCGAAGTTTGGACCTCTATTTTTTAATAATGGACTAATAGACTATTTATGGGCATGGAAAACTATTTCTCAACTCTCTGCACCCATAAAACGTGATGCCTATATTTATGTTTTTATCACGCAACTCCACTCCTGATAGTGTTCATGAAAATATACTTCTTTTAGGATCAGATTCATGAAAATACACTTTTAAACGACTTCCTAAAATTCATGAAAATCATTCCTTTACCGAAATTTACTATTTTGGATTTATGTTTCCTTGTTCAAATGACTTCGCACTTGCATAAAGATACATCATGTGCTCCAAATTTCTGTTAAAATTACCAAATAATATCAAGAGATTTCAGAAACACCTTTTTATAAAAATTTCAAAGTATCCACCACTCTAGAACACTTTCAAAAAAATAAAATAAAATAAAAACATTACAACATTTTCAACTATCTTAGTTAACCAATAGAACTACCCAAAAACATTTAATTAACATATGGAGAGATTTTTTCAAAATAGTTGATTCTAATACCACCTACCTTTGGCATTGTCACCTTGGACACATAAATGAAAAACAATCCAAAGTCTCTATAGAGATGGATTTTTGGAGCCATTATATAATGAATTATTTTAGAATTGTGAATTTTTTTAATTATAAAAATGAAAAAGAACCTTTTAGGGGAAAAGGTGAAGTTGATAGTGGATTATTGGATAAACTTTATTGTGATATATGTGTACCAATTATTATACAATAAAGTTGTAGTTTTATTTATTTATTTTTACTTTTACTGATTACTTTAATTAGTATGGTTGTGTGATCGTGAATAAACATAATTATTAAACATTTTAAAAGTTTAAAGTGTTTTAGAATGAATTATAGAATCAACTAGAATTTTTTTGATCATTCTATAATCAGATTATAGTTGAGAATACTTGAGAATGAAATTTTCTTATTATCTAACACATTGTTGAATTGTTTCATAATTAACTCCTTCAAGAACACTAAAGTAGAATAGTGTGTTCAAGAGGAGTAATCGTAATCTGTTATTCATGGTTTATTTGATAATGATTCAATGTGAACTTCCTATTATATTATATGGTTATTCTTTAGATATAGATAAAATCATTTTAAAATATGCTCTATTTAAAGTGGTCATGAAGGCACTATATGAGGTATGGTATGGGAAACATCAGAGTTTTTATTTTATAAGGATTTGGATATAATAATTAATCATACAATAATTGGATTTAGATAATCACAGTAGTATGCCACATAAATTCCTATTTTTTGGTTATACTAAGGAAACTATGTGATATTATTTATATAATCCTACTGAACACAATGTATTTATGGATAGATATGGTATTTTATATTAGAAGGATCACATGAATTGAGGAATCATAGAGAGGAATGTTAAAAATAGAGAAGTTTAAAACCAATAAATAGGATTTTTCCCTGAGATGGAAGTTAAACCAATTCCATAAAGAGTTATAGAAGTATAACAAACTCATCCCACACAAGAACCTCAATGGTTTGGTAGGATTCATCAATAGCCTAAGAGACATGGATTTATAATGGAAAATGATGATGAAGTAATTTTTATAAATGATTAACCTATTACCTATTAGAAATCTAAATAAATTTTTGATACTAGGAAATGATTAAAACTCATGGAATCGAAAATGGACTCTATATAAACTAACCATGTTTATAAATTCTTTGATTCACCTAAAGGGGGATACTAATTATATGAATATAGTTTTGTTTAAAATATGGATAATAGAGTGTATTCTTATAAATAATTCCTATTGTAAAATGGATAAAAGATAAATCATGGTACTGTCCATGATGAAAGATTTTCACTAATTATGACGATAGAGTCCATTAATATATTTCCTTCCATAAAATCTCATTTTGAATATGAGATATATAAAATGGATTTCAAAACTCTTTTAATTAATGGTATTTTAGTAATTAATTTTTATATGATAAAAACTGAAGGTTTTTAAGTTAAGAATGAGTATGTTAAGGTATGAAAGTTGCAACAGTTCATTTATGGATTAATGTAGGCTTCTCAAAGTTAGATTATATAGTTTGATGACGCAATCAAGGAGTTTAGTTTCGTAAAAAATGTGGATAATTTTTTTGTTTACTAGAATATTAGAGGGAGTGTATTGGTGTTTATAATACTGTATTTGGATAATATACTACTTATCAGAAATAAAATTCCAACTTTAAATTATGTACAAATGTGGTTGGGTAAATTCTACCCTTTGAAATATATGGGTTAATTAGACTAAATACTGGGTATGAAGATATATAGTGATATCTAAGAGGATTCTTGGACTCAGTGATTCATTAAAATTGGTAATGTAGTAAAGTGGTTTATAATGAAGAATTAAAGAATGGTTCTTTCCAAGTGCTACATGGAAACTTTTTTAGGAATATTCAAGATCCTTCAATGGATTAAAAAATGATGGATTGAATTCATTATGCATATATTATTGGCTATATCATGCATGACCATATTTCTCTTATGTTCATATTATAAAAAATAAATACCAATCCAATCCCATTGAGAGTCCCTAGATTTTTACAAAAATACCCCTTAATTACTTGATCAGAACTAAGGTTATGTTCCTGGTATTTGGAAGAGAGGAGGATATCGGAGTAAATCATTACACTAATGAAAGTTTCTAATCTAATAAATATAAGATGAAATATCAATTTCGTTTTTTAGTGAATGTTGAAGTTATGAGTTTTAATAGTTCGAAACATGATATCATGGTAGAATTGGTAAAATAGTCAGAGTAAATTATTTCATCAGATCTTGTGAATGAATATATTGGGATATAAAATTTCTTTTTTAAATTAGAGGTGGTTCTTATAATAGAGGGAGTGATCAAGATTTATAATGATAATAATTCTTCTATAACTCTGTAAAAAGAACCCTAGTCTCACAAAAGTATTAGACATATCCATCACAGATACCATCTCATACATGAGATCATTGATAAGAGTGATGTTATGATCTGTTGGGAGCCTTTATATGAAAATGTATCAGGTCAACTTATGAATCCAATATCGCAACAAAATCATGAGTTTCATCTAAAATATATTGGTATATTATACATAATATATTTTTGTAATAGATGAATAATTTTTCATGATTTTATAAAAAAATTAATTCTCCATTTATCATTAATTCTCCATTTTGTAATGGCTGACTAATGTTCTATTTGATTGTATAGTCTTCCAAATAACATCAATCAGTCTTAATATATAGTAATAAAATGTTAATTTCCTAAATCTCATAATCTCCAAGGTTTTATAATCATTTATATAAATAACCCGACTCACCATAAGTCATAATTAAAACCATATTTAAATACAAAATAAAATTCATTATGTTTACCTTAATCTTATAGTATTTCAAAAATAGAAAACACCTTTTGAAGTAACATTAATCACTTAACCACCAAACAATTTTCCAATACCATGGTTGTTTATTTGATAATTTTTTCCTTAAGATAAAAATAACCTTTATCCATTAGATATTGTAACTAAAAAAATTAATTCAAACCAAGAATACACATAGACTAGTGGTAGGTGATGAAATCATTTCAGCCTTTGGTTGTGGGTTGAATTCCTATGGCCTTGCTGATCGCAATGGGCTATCACCCATCCTATGGGTTGTCCTTTTTAAAAATCAATATTAATAGAAATTCCAAAGTAAATATGATGGACATATTTTAAATAAGTTTAATCACTAAATATACTTTTTACTAAGATCTTTCATACAAACCTAGTACATAAATACTTTATCCATTTATTTCCACTTAGGTCCTTCCTTGTTATAGTGTTTATACTTTAGAAGAGGGCATTTCCTAAAACCAAAAGCCATTGTGTGAGAATCAATTATCATATTGGAAAAACCATATAATCACTTTTAGGATGTCAAAATATTGACACAATATTTTGAATATAATACACTTCATGTTTAACCTAGGTCATTCATTGTCATTAACTTTTCAAATACCTCATAATAGTTTATAAATAAAATGTGAATTATCCTAAGAATATACCCCAGGATTGTCAAACTAGGTGGGTAGTAAGGATCATTGTTGTGTACCAGGTTATTACATGTTATGCCTGATGCACCTTTTCAGAGTTGTTACCCCTAGGTACATCTATGCCTGAACCACATCCACTTGTAGTATCAAGATATAGATTTATTGCTCAGAAGACCCCCATAATCTATAACTTACCAAAATTCTATGATGGTATTCTATGGTTATCCTCAAATTATATCTTAGGGTTATATTAACTAATCTATGTTTTCTAATTATACTTTCAATGGTTTCTACTAAACTTCCTTTGATAGAAACTGTAACGCCTTGACCCCCAAATCCCAAATCCAGTGAATTATTTTATTACATTGGCATGAATTAAAAGGAATCAAATGCCAAAGGTCCAATCCATTTATCAATCTTGGAAATACATATTAGATACATGATACCCATAATACATTAGGAAATTGAAATTATAAACATGATAAATAATAAAAATAAAGAAAAAACATCCTTAAAACTCATTCAAAGGATTTCTCTTCATAACATGGGGAAATTAAACATTGTAAGGGTGAACTCAAATGCTCAGTAACGACAAGTAAAACAGAATCAGTATTGAATCAATGGAAATAAATCAACATGGAACAGTAAATAACTGATAACACATACCATTAAAATAAATAGATAAGTCATAATCAATATGGAAAGGTATGAAACTAAAACGCATCCCATCTAAATAAATAATCTGATAATATAATGCATCCATAGATATACCGATGAAAAAATATCAAGGATAAATAATAGATGAGTCTAAATGAGAGAGATTCTTAATTATTGGATGCCATTTTTACTAGGTAAATGAAACCTTTACCACTGAGACCTTTTAGAGGACAATTTTTCATATTGGGTAAAACCCATCTATTTTGGCAAACTATTTCATCTCATGAGACTATCGATTCATCGGGGGACCCTCTATAGCTGGGCCCCACCTGTGTTGGACCTATCCAAAGAATTCCTTATATAGAATAATATAGTCAAATAATAAATAGTATTCCTTATCAAATATTCGTTTTTTATAAAGGATATAGATTTATCAACATGAAATTTTGTATAGGAAAAATTAACAATCGTCGTTTCATGAGGCAATAGTTCACCGTACACATAAAGAGTATGATCATCACCCATTAGATGGAATAGTGTGTAAATGTAGGTAAAAACTTTTTTATAACTACATATTAGTATAATTAGGATATTTATTTTGTTATATAATAATGTATCAAGGGCAGTTGATGGGGTGGAGAATGGAAATAAAACTAAAGAGCTTGAGGAAAGATGTCACTCTTCTTTAGGTAACTCCTTTTGGTTTTCACCAAAGGGGTTATTTGGAAGGATTTATTCCCAAATCAAGGATTTTAGTATGAATAGAGGAAATTTTAGAGATTATTTATGTAGGTTTTGGTCAAACTATAAGGCTCAAAGTGGTTGAGGAAGTGAGGGAGGAGGTTCCCTTTTACAATTGTGGTGAGGGGTACTTTTGGAAACTATAAAAATGTTAAATAAATATAAATTAATTTTCTATTAAAAATAGACCAAAAGTGTGTTATTTATAATATAATATGGGTATGGGTCTAAATAATCTCAACGAATAATTTTTATGCTAGTTTAGATCACATTATTTCCATTATCTTTTGGATTTAACACTTAGTTAAACCCTTTCACTCTTACTATAACAACTTGACTTTTTTACTATTTAAGGGTTAATATATTGACTATAAAATGAAACAATAATAATAAAGAAGTCATTTATAACATTTTAGACCTTATACCAATTATTTTGATGGATTTTACATTTTTTTTATATTTATATCATTTAATAAACTATTATTTATTTTCAAATATCATTATTGTCAATTTTCACATTATTTATTTATTGACTTTTTAAAAAATATCAATACAAAAGATAATTTCGAAAAAATATATTAATACATCACTTATATTTCTAGGCCATCTAGAAAATTTGTGTATGACATCAATTATATCCAAATATTTTTATTTTATTATTGTTATTAACATTATTTGATATGTCCATTAGTTAAACAATTATTGTATCATCATTGAGAAATAATTTTTCTTAATTATTTCTACCTTAAAAGTTAAAAATAAATTATAATAATGAAGATAAATACTTTAAATTTTAAATTTCTATTTATAGTCTAACATATCATCTAACTTACCATATATGAAAATTGAAAATTTATTAAAAACAAGAGTGTGACATATTAGACTAACCTTAAAATAAAATTACTATAAAAGGATTAAATTCATCCACGTAGCTCCAAGAGGCCATAAAATATGGACACAGATGATTTTGGTGGAAACCCAATCATCAAATGAAATTATTACAGGTTTCAGTGTAATTTTATGGTCTTTATAATATTATTTTTACCTATAATTACATGATTTACCCTTAACCATGGTAATTAAAATATTACTAAATTTACTATTCATATGATCAAAAATAAAAAAAAACATATTTACATAATTTAGACACACTAATTACAAATATTGAATATATTTTTCAAAATTTAAAACAAAAAAATGCTGTAATTATTTTAAAATTAATCCCATTAATGGAATGAGAAAATGGTTTTTTAAGAAGGTGGTGCCTTAGTCAAAGACCAAGGCACAATTTATTCAATACAAAATAAATGTTACATGAGTCTGAAAGATGGAATCTTATTACAATATTTATAATAAAGAGGGAATGTACTAAATTCAAATAGAATTAGTGTAAATATCTTTTCTTTTTTACCTTCAGGAATGTACTAAATTCATTTGCGAGTCCCTCCCATTATTTTCTTTCTTCTACCATTCTTTATAGAAGATAGAAACACCCTTCCAAATATTAAAGATGGAAACCCCATCATTCACAACTCCACTTTTCTCAAACCAACCTATTAACTATAATTCCATGAAATAACTTTCATATTAAAAAATAGAAACTACGAGTGAGAAAAACCATGTAAAAACTATGAGATATCCTCAAGTATCTATTGTCTTCAATGCCTCCAAAAAACTCATGCCTATAAAATTTGAGTCTGATCAAATCAGTTAATATATATATGGACATGCATGTAGTGACACATGTAATAATTCCGCATTGATAGCATGATATAATTTATTACCCTAGATTTCTCGTTAATTCATGTAACACCCCATGATTTTACAGTATGTCTCTTATTAAATAAATTCAATTTATTCAATATCTCACATTGTAATAAACACCATGATAAGCTTATGCTACACACAATAATTATTTTTCATGCATTATATACAAGACTGAGTTTTACCAAACAATAATATATACAGAATTGATCCTAGGTGTGAAGTGAACATGACCATTTGTATCAACCAGATAATAATGCTCTTAGTTGATTTTGTTGCATCAACACATCACTAATATCATGTTCATTGGATTTACTTATAATTGATGAACTAGGTAAAAATCATTGTCTCCCTACATGATTTAAATTCTTGCACATTTACACAATCTAGTGAGTAGTGATAGTGTGATCATGAAACATTATAAAAATGGTCCTACCTATATGGGAATAAGACTGATAAAGGAAAACAAAAAATATTTTCCTAAATTGGTCGCACACGGATTCAAACCCCTCTTATAAGGCCTTGTGGACCTAACAAAATAACCTTTTATTACACTAAACCGGTGTGTCCTGAATCTCTTCTTTCATCCAAATGATGAACTCTACTTTACCATTTAAATTATAGGCCATTCTTTTAAGATACACATTACTCTACATTTTCCATCAACAATACACTTTTTCAAGACTCCTCTATTTTTTAAAACTAACTTTGTGAAACAACATCTATTTTTTGGCATAAATGATGTTTGTGTAAAATAATTTCAGGCAAGGAATACGTTCATGTAATCATTACACAAAAAAATGCCATAAGATTTTATTTAAGTCTCCTTCTCTATCTTAAATGAAGGGATAGTGGCCTATTAATAGGAATGGACAACTATTCATGCAACCTTACATGCCTATAAAATGAAATTTCCTCGTTGATTCTTTTCATGTGAAAATCCATCATTACCCATGTTTAAGAAACTCTACACTTGCATGCACCACATTTTCATAACACTAATTCCATGAGTTTTCCAGAATTTATTGAAAATACTTCCTTCACAAAATTTTCTTATTGTGGATTCATCTTTCTATGATCATGATACTCTAAACTTTTATGAAGATCCAACCATAGATACAAATTTATGTGAAACTTATTAAAAAACATGAAGATATACTAGAACCATTTTTTATTAAATTTTAAAAGCCTGCAATGTGTTAAAATTCTTCAATACATTTTCTCAAAAAACACAACAACAAAAAAACCTTAAATTAACATCTTCAAGGATTTTTTTCCAATAATATCTTCCTTTGGAATTTTTACAGCACTCAGACCTTATTCCTCAACTTATGAAAAAAGCTTGATGAATTATCCTTAAAACACAATTCACACATTGTGATTATAGATAATGATCAAAGACTTACTCAATATTAACTATTTTCCCACATGAGTAATTCTTGGTGGTATAAATAAGATTATATTGAAAATATCATTCATGAATCACTTTGGTCTTGATTCTACTTGATGAATGACACAATTTTTGAATCATGGTAAGATTTTGAGATCACTTTTTAACTTTTACTTTCTCTTACAACATGAACCTAAATGTCAATCCTTCCTTGATTTTTCTTCATTAATATAATAAATTCAACATCATCATGTTTAAAACTCTCCCATCACCCTTTATCTCCAAAAATAAATATGTAAGTTCTCACTCCCTATATCACATTCTTATTCCCTATAGAAGGATCGGGAAAACACTACTAGGTTTTAGAACAATACTACCCCCTTTAAAAAAATCCAAAATTTACTCCTTTGTGGTTCTTAATAGGAAAATAACACATATAATCACATAGGGAAACTTAAAAAAACCATGGGTATTCATTATTCCATATCCACACTATTTATGTGTGGGGGGTAGACCGAAATCTTAGTGTTAAAAAATTACTTTCAAATCCTTCATTGGTAAGGCCAATATTAGGATGTTTGAGAATTTAATTTATTTAGGTTCATATTCAAATTTCAGCAACAAATTCTCTAATTTATCCTTTATAAAGTGATAATATATTTCAATGTTATTTTTATTTGATTAATTGATGAGATTTTTTTGCATATTAATATCACCTTCATTATCATAGTTGATTCTGATTGGAGACATCAATTTAACTCAGATATCTTAAACCTATTGTTTTATATATAATAATTTTGTGAATACTTGAGTATCCATAATATAATGAATTTTTTTATTGCTTAGTAATATACAGTCTTGTTTCTTTCTTATCCAAGAAATATACAATCCACCAAGATAGAATTGAAGTCCTGATGATGAATTTTTATTATATGTGGAATCTAAAAAATTAGTATATTAATATCCAAATAATTATTTCTAAGATGTTCCATAACACATAAAACAAAAAGCTACCTTGCATTTGATATAGTATAGTACTATTTTCATTAAAAGTTAGTGTATTTATTTTGGATGTCTTTGATATATTATCACTTGATATGTTGGAAATATAATTTAAGGTCTTATTAATGTTCAATACAACATGATACCAATGATATACCTATATTATGTGACATTGACCACTTTTTCATCATCGTCACTTTACAACCTCATCTAGGAAGTAATATGAGTTTTCATCTCCTTAGAATCCTCTATTTCAAACCTTTTTAGAATTGAATTAGTTTACTTATATTAATAAATGAATGTACCATACCCTCTATGTAATACCTATAAAACATGAAAAAATTTCAATTATGTATTTATCTAAATCTCAACCTTTAACTTCATGAATTATGAATTTTTTTACAATATTATCCAATCGATCAACCAAATAATATGTCATCTACATATATGCGAACCTTTATCCATTGATCACTCTCATTTTTGACATAGATATTATTGTCAACTCCACCATACTAGAACATGATATTCTTCAAGTATTGTTACAATATTGAATAAAACACTCTCAATACCTTATTTAGCCAATAAGGTTAATTATTTAGCTATAAAATATTGTTCTATTATTCATGGAAAATCACACCATTTAGATATTCCATGTGCACCTCTTAATCTGGACCTCTATTTATGAATTATAACATGAAATCCATCTCGAATACCTTGAATTTACTTTTTAAAACTTTATCTAAGAATAATCAAATATAATTCAATATTTTCATGGGTGAAAATGTTTCATCTATATTAATTACCTTAATCTAGTAGTATCACTTACACGCTAATCATGATTTATTTTGAATCACCCTGTTGTATTCATTATGTTTTTTATAGAAAACCTAGTTTATCCTAATGAGGTCCATTTCTATTGAACTTAAAAAAATCTCCCAGGTCTAGTTGTTTTCAATTCGGTCTTACACTTTATTTAATTCTTGAACCCGATTCTCATATTTAACATCTTCATCATAGTAATTTGGATATACCTCTAAAAGGAATGATTTTTTTCTATTGAGACTTCATTATCCTCATTTACACTCATGTTTTTTTGCTGCTAATGATATTATTTTGTCCAATATCATCTCAAAAATTTATATTCTGTTGCATATATAGGTCTATCTCCATCCTTCCCACCATACGTATCTTTTTACGGATTTTCCTCTGGACCATGTGCACCCCTTGATATTATCAATTCTTCAACACCATATTTTTGAACATTCTAACTATTTTATTAATGATTATACTCATTATAAATTATAAAGACATAAATTCATTCAATGAAAATTCCTAGATTCTTATTAAAACATTTATATGCTTTAATTTTTCCTAAATCACTAAATTAAACCCCTTCATCCCCAAAAGTTCCAAAATTCTTCTGTTTCTCTTTATTAAGTATGAAAACATACAATTAAATAATTAAAATCACTTTATAATTCTAATCATTCCAAACCACATATCATGTAGATTCCTTTCTTCCTCGAACACAATAATGTACTATTAGAGATATAGACTGATTTCATGAATACTCTCTTCCAAAACATATATGGTTGTTCCTTTTCAATAAGAATTTTTATATCCACATAGTTTATTTTCCAATTTCTCCTCTTAACAACACCATTTTTCTAAGGAGATATCATAGTTGATACTAAGTTCGTTATCTTATAATTTCTATGATATTATTAAACATAGATGTTATTAAACTCTATTCTAATTTTGGTCTTGATATTCATAATTTTCTATCTAGGTATACTTTAATCCTTCCTCTGATAATGAGTTATGAAATTGAGTAAATTGGAGCTATGAGTGATGAAAATTATCCATGGAATACTGATGTAATCATTAATGAAAAAAATATAAAAAATCTTCCCATAATGGCCCTTAGTGATATCATCCCACACACATCAATGTGTACCAATTAAAGAACCCTTGTTTTTTTATTATTTTTATTTTTGTAATATTTTAATAACATTTTCTTTTTTACACACATCACATGTGTGTGTGAAATCATATAATATCTTAGGGAGATCTCAAAAACCATAAATTTTCATAACACATTCCATAAACTATTGACTCAAATTGCTAATATGAATATACCACAATCTATTTTCTTTCTTCTTGGATAGAAATCACATGTCTTCTTCTCCAATGACAAGTTAAAGATTATCCTTTGTGTGTTTCCCATGCATAATGAATACATCATATTTTACCTTGATGATATATGTACTCATGGTAAATTTATAACATTCCTTTCTTTACATAGATGACTTACACTTAGTAAGTTTTCACTAAGACCATCAATAACCAATACATCTAAACATCTCATATCTTTTCCCCCAAATATTCCTTTTCCCATGTGAATAATATTTTTTCCTTAATCCTTTCCAAATATATTGACACCTCCCTTGTTATACTTAATGACTATGAAAAGATCATTATCTCCCACCATATGATAACTTAAACCTATGTCAAGGATCTATACACTAGCACAATATAATTCTTTTAATTAAATATCTATAATGAATACATTCTCAACTATTATCTTTTTGATCCATTTCATAGACATCACACATAGTGTAGATTGGTGAACATGATCTTCCTCAAAGTAGGATGGAGTAAATTCATCTTATAAAGCTACAAATTTATTATTAATTTTTATCCCTACTGATGATTGTTTGAGTTATTTTTACCTTTCACTTAAGTTCTTTATGAGTACATTCTTCTACTCTATTGATGAGAAAGACTTCTCTATTTTTCTAAATCCTCCAAAAAAACTATGACCATCAAAATTATTCCTAGAATATTAATATTTTCTTGGTTTCCTCTAATTCTTTTGATTCCCTCCAATACCTCTTATCTATGGAATCAATATTTTCAGAATTTCCCATCATTGTAAAAAAATAACACATGATACAAGGTGAATTATTTTTTGTGATGTCAGTTGCACTAGTTGTCTATTTGGTTATTTGATTTCTATGATTTTGAGTCCTTACAAAATCAAGCTTCAAATTTGGAGTGGGAGTTTATGGCTTGACATCGACCACCACTATTTTTTGTTCATGATCATGTCCCTTGCCATATATTTAATTCTGATGTGTATTTTGATTCTCTTGAAAATATATCATCTATTTTATGGACCTATATGCTCTATATTTACATTTTTGGTCACCTAATTGATATTTTTTCATGATTTCATACAAGGAGTCAAGAGTCACTCCTGATCTTCTTATTCTCATCATAAGATGAAAACCTCAGCTTCAAGATCTTCCATACATTTTACTATATCTGTAACATTTTTTTCAAACCATTTATAACCCTATATTTTTTCTAAATTTGATCTTGTACTCAATAACCTTCTCTAATCATTATATATTTTTATATTTGAGCTTTTCAACATTTTCCTTAAACTCTGACTTCCATTATTATTGATTATGAATATAGTTTTTATAATTATGTATCACTCCATTGGATATCTTAGTTTTTTTAACTACACATATATCAATTTAATAGTATCCTCTAACTATTCTTGGATATCAAATCTCCCTTTATCTTCTCCTTCAAAATTGCTTCCATCTTCCCATATCTTTTAACTACCTATAATAGCCACTAGAGCATATTCTTCACTGTATTTGTAGTCCTTTGTTTTTTTCTACCTATATTACTTCTAAACTACTATCCTTATTTAATATAAGGTTATTTTTATTATATAATTTTTGTTTCATACTTGTCTAACCTTTCACATTGGTATATTATTCCTTCATGGGAACATCATCATCTTCATCACTATATTTAAACTTCATGATACATTTTTATACAAAATTATAAACCATTACACATGGGAAGAATGTGAGTGTAAGTTTCTCTATGAATTTTCCTTTTCACCATTTTTAAATAATAGGAATGAAATTTCATGGATTAATCCAACTCTTATTTCTAATAATCATCATTTATGGGGAGGTTCTTCATATTCTTAAATACTAACTCTTTAGATGTTAACTTTTACATAGCCTCTTTATTATCGTTTCAAATATCATATTCTATATGAGTACTATATAGAATATCCATCATCAACTCCTTCAGAAAATTATCTTCAATCACTAATACATTCTGATTAAACTAGTGTGAAAAAATCCTCAACATTCACTTTATGATATTTATATCATCAACAGTTTCTCAAAGAGAATGAATGACCTCCATAATAACATTCCACAAATCGAATAATATTTCAATATTTTTTTGGGTGCATTCTCAAGTCCTCATACTTATTTCACAGAACATGTAACTTTTCTTTTCAGAATTTTAAAACTACTTCGTTGATATTGAGCATCCCTTCCCATATGGATTGTGAGGATTTATAGGACATCACTATCATGTAAATTGTGTATGAAAAATATCCCCCTAGTGAATTTATTCCTTTAGAATCAAAATCCAGTTATTTTTTGTCTCCTTAGGATAAAGCCTCACTATACATACTTATATAAATCCATGGATGTTTTATAGAAATCTATTATTAAGTATCAGAAGTAGCATTGCATCTGATTTTTCAATAATTAAAAACCATTTCCCTCAAATATCATAATCCCTTTATGATTAACTACTTCGATGTTTCCCATAGAGAGAGATTCACTACCTTTAACCTTTAACTCTGATACCAATTATTAACCCACAGTGTTAAATAATCTTACAGGGGGGATGAATCAAGGTATCTTGAAATAATTTTTTTAACCATTGGTATTTTTTCCTTTTAAACAAAATTTTCTTCTCCCTTCTCTTTACAACAATATATAAACTGTAATTAATGTACATAAGTGTCAAAATAATTTTTCTTAGTTAACACTAAATGGGATAATCCAAGGAGTATAAAAAGAAAGGTTCCAATTTATTTTAATCACTAATGAAAACTATTTTTATAATTCTTATAGCATAAGAACTATCCTTTCTAGTTTACATTCAATCATTTATTGAAAGTTCAATACTCTCTAACCTGAAGTGTAATCACTATTCCTTTAATGATTTCAATCACTATTTATGGAACCAAAATTGGTGTGTCATGAATATAATCATTCATACAAATTATATAATACTATTTATTATAGAAATTATGGGATATTACCCTTGATATTAATGTAACTCCAAATTTTTTTTCAATAACACAATTTCACAAAACTCCATACTTTTATGAAACTAACATGGTGGAACACAATATCATTTCATGAAAAAAATAATGACAACATAATATAGTTTCATGTATGAAATACATTCACTTAAGCCTAATTTTTTTTAAAAAATCTTTGATATTTTCTCCATGTTTAGCTCTCTATATTTAATAATGGGATAATGACCTATTTATAGGAATGGCCAACTATTTGTGAAAATCTCTACACCTATAAAACATGATTCATATATTGATGTTTTTTTTCAAAAAACTCCATTCTTGAAAGTGTTCATGAAAATATACATATGTGAGGATCTGATTCAGGAAAATACACTTCTAAATGACTTCTTGACTTGCATGAAAGGCATTCATTTACTGAATTTTCCTATGGCGTCTTTATGTTTCCATGTTCAAACAACTCCGCACTTGGACAAAGATACATCACATGCTCCAAATTTCTGTTAAACTTATCAAACAACATAAAATACCTCCATAAACCCTTTTTATAAAAATTTCAAAGTATCCACTACTCTAGAACACTTTCAAAAAAAATTATAATCAAACACATTAAAACATTTTCAACTAGCTTAGTTAACCAAAAGAACTACCCAAAAACATTTAATTAATATCTTGATAGATTTTCTCCCAATAGTTTATTCTAATCCCACCTACCATTGGCATTGTAACCTTAGACACATAAATGAGAAACAATCCAAAGTATCTATAGATATGTATTTTTGAAACTATTATATAATGAATTGTTTCATAATTGTGAACCTTTTTTATTTATAAAAATGAAAAAAGAACAACTTAGTGGAAAAGGGTCAAGTGGCTAGTGGATTATTTGATAAAATTTATAGTGATGTATGTGGACCAATGAGTATACAATAAAGTGGTAGTTTTATGTATTTTTTTACTTTTACTGATTACTATAATTATTATGGTTGTGTAATCTTGAAGAAACATTATTATTAAACTTTTTAAATGTTTAAAGAGTTTTAAAATGAATTATAGAATCAACTAGAAAAAATTATTATCATTTTATAATAGGATTATAGTAGATAATACTTAAGAAAGGAATTTTATAATCATCTAACACATTGTTGAATTGTTTCACAATTCACTCCTTCTCAAACAGTAGAGTAGAATAGTGTTTCTAGGAGGAGTAATCATAATATGTTAGACATCTTTCATTCGATGATGATTCAATGCGAAATTCCTATTACATTATGTGGTTGTTCTTTAGAGATATCTAAAGTCATATTTATATATGTTCTATTTAAATTAGTCATGAAGTCACTATATGGGATATGGTATGAGAAATATCTGAGTTTGTATTTTATAAGGATTTGGGTATAATAATTACTCATACAGTAATTAGATTTAGAGAACCATAGTAGTATTTAACCAAAATTTTAGTAATTTAATTTAATGTAAGATTGGATAATTAAGGTAACCCAATAAACCATAAAAAATAATATTCATTAGATAAAATGGTATTTTTAGTTTAATTAATGTACCAAATGATATTAATACTTGGCACAAAGTATACCATAACCTAATGAATATCATTTGGGATAATGGAATGGTAAGAAATTTTTATCAGTAAGTAAATATTACTTTACAAATATATAAAATTTAATTACTATATTATATTGTTTTGTAGAAAATGTTTATAATTAAATAAATTTTGTGATGTTGTTTGCTATAAGGGACCATAGGTTAATCAAGAAAATCCTTATTAAAAACTATTTGAAAACCATTGATGAAAATTTCATTCAATATCCACAAACATTTTATTGGAGAATCTTCTCTCAAAATTCCTTGAATGAGTTAATTAAAAAAAACATGTAATATAAAATAATATTTTCTTCATATAATAAAAAATAAATATAAACTTATTATTATCTATCATGTATATTTTTGAATATAATATTTTTTTTTCTTTTGAGTAAAAATTAAGAATATAAAATTGAAAATACGTTTGAAATAAATAATATACTAATTAGAAAACAATATTTATATATAAATTCCTCAAAAAATAATTATGTTTACATATAAAATAATGAAAATACTAAAAATTTAACTATGTAAAAAATAACATTTTTTTCTTTATCAAATAGATAAAGTGGTCAATAAAATTCGAAAATAAGTTTTTAGAAAACCTCATTTAAGTTATAAAATACCTTGAATGGCCCCCCAAAGGTGAGTTGGGAAATTAACTATGTATTTTTAGACTCCATCGAGGAGCAACTAGTATCACCAAGAGCCTATTAGAACATAATCTTACAAATGAATAGTTAAACTATAGTTTATTTTTTATACCTTACTTAACATATTTAATAATCTTATTGAGATAGGGTTCTTTGATGAACCCCTACTACTGAATAGAAAACTTTTCTATCTGCCATAAAAAATTTATATAACCATGAGTATAAAATTTCCTACAAATAAAAGAAATAATTTTTTCTTTTAGTTTTTTTTGGGTTTATACTTCACATAAAATTCGTACCGCAATAACATTAATAATATATAATTTATAATCTAATATTATGATACTCTATTATAACATGGATTTTAGACTCCATTGGTCTAGATGTTCTATGAATAACCTAAACATTAAATATTCTATCCAATATTGTATTGTTAGTATCGATGATATAATCTCCTACTAATTGATGAGATTAGATAAGTTCCTTTCTTATGAAAATTTTCTAAAATATAAAATGGGTTTCTATTGTTTCATAAGAATCACTCCCACACTACATCATGAAGCATAATATTCCACTTGAAACACATTAGAAAATTTTGATAAATAAATAATTATGGCTAAAGTAATGAATTTTTTTACTTGTTCAAAGGCTTTTTGAGATAGATGGGTATTTTTAATTTAATCATTTTTATTCAAAACATTTGTTTGGTAATTTTACCATACCTATGTATAAATTTCTTATATTTTCATGTTAGTTCCCAAAATATTTGAACTCCATTAATATTAATTGGACTTGGCCATTCTAAATGCCCTTGTATTTTGGTGGTATCAATATAAACCACTGCATCTAAAATTATGTGACCTATATTTTCCACCTTTCATTGAGAATAGTATAATTTTATTTGATTATCATAGAACTAGTTTTCTTATAGAACTTGTATGATAAATTCTAAATGTTTCAAATGTAAATCCATTCTGAGATATAAACCAAAATATCATAAAAATATTAGGTTAATATTATGAATTAAAAGCTAAAATATTTCATTCATGGTAGATTAAGAAGTCGTGGGTGAATTGGAGAGATTGAGTAGCATTTCCATATATTAATAATGGAAATTCCATTTATAGAAACAAGTATTACCAATATAATTTTTCTATATTTAAATATGATAATATAATAATTTGAGATCCCTCTTAGAAAATTATGTCACTCTATATATTTTATCCAATAGATCTTTAACTAGAGGAAAATGAAACATTTCTAGAATGGTTACTTTATGAACGATTGATAATCCATGCACATACACCAGGTAATCTATTTTTTAATTTATGCCTACCATGTACCACTCGCATTTCCAGGTCACTTGGTGTCTCATTGGGTGGGCAGAATGGGCACACTTCACATGGCTGAGAGATTGTTGTGACGAACCATTGTCGATCGAGGTGTTACCCTATAAGATGCAATGTCATCTCAGCTGGAAATGACTCCTTCCTAGCTGGGGCATCTCTGGATTACCTCTTCATGGGGAGGAGGGGTTCCCGAGTGTGGAGAGTTTGAAAAGGACACTCTCGGGGATTCCTTTTCAAAAATGAGACCTGGTAAACTATTTTTTATTTACAAGTAACAATTGAATGGATTATGCAATTAAACTAGTTTTAATGGGTCCCTTCTCAAATATTTTCCTCACTTTCATTTAAATGTTTTTTTTTCAAATTTGGGTACCCTCATGGTCTCACAATCATTGTTCCTTACCCATGAAAAAAAATTAATTTTGTTCTAAATTTATTATCGAGGGGGTAGTCACTTGAACTTATTGAACACTATTTATGGTTTTATTAATAGTTCATGTAGTTATTATTATTATTGAACATACAATGAAGTCTGTATTTTAATTTTCTCTTATCCCAAATAAATTATATCTTTCATCCCCACCAATCATGTTTTTCAACTCATATAATTAAGAGACACAATGACTTGGTAAAACAACTCCATTAAGGGTATACTTTTATCCAATAACTAAAAAATTCATATTTATGGTATTCCAATTAGTTTAATCCTACACAAGTGTTAGTAACCCTATAATACCCAATATTAAATATATACCCTCCTATATCCAACATAATATCATCAATTAAACATGGAAAATTTATCATTACTGTTTAAATTATTTATAAACTCTTTGAGACCACATCTTGTAGTTATCACCCAACTTGATACTCATTATTCTTATCTCATTGTTTTTTATTCTAAACATCAAGATCATATTTGGGGATATAAATTTGTGAGTCACACCACCGTCAAGATGAACTAGAATAAAGACTTCCACAAACATAACCTTCAAAATTCATAGATGTTAAAGATAATACCTGATTCTGTTATGGTTGATAATAGGTACCTAATCAATGATATTCTAACACCTTACATTCTACCAATTATTTCATCTCCAATACCTCATATTCCACTTCCACTATCACTATTGTTTCTTTATCTTATTTATTTTTTTCCTATCCTAATAGTATTACTCTTGTATTTGGGTCTAACAATTAATTCAGTGGACTATACAAAATTTCAAACAAAAAACCCTTCTTCATACTTCCCTACCACTCTTGATTCATTAAATTACATACCCCTATTCCTCTTTATATTACTATATTTAATGCCTCCTGATTTATCAATCTTAGATGACCCATAATTCAACAAAGTTGACTAAATAAGGATTTATTTTTCTAAAATAAATCTAGAACAAACTTTATTTTATCACGAATTTCTTTAACATCCATTTCATATGTGTGTCCTCTCTAAGAATTAGAGGACCCATTCCTTTCTCTAATACTAGATAAACATGCCTATCTAGGTTCATTTCCTATAACCACATTTTTGGATTATATATACACACACATATATGAATCTATTCTCATAATCTGTGTAGGAGGTATCCTATATATTTATTCTCAAATTGGCATGACATTAGTGGTGTAATATGTTGTAGTTTATTAATATAATCCTATACTATACTATTTTATTACATTGATTTCATATCCTCATGTAGATTATGAATTTCCTTACCCCTAAATCACTCCATAATTTACTCAAAAAACACCAACTAAGTAACTTCATAATAAACCCCCCTAATATAGTGAACTAGTGGGTTGTAACACCCTAAAAAATTACATCTATTAAGGAAAAAATTATTTCATATTGTGTCAAAATTAATCTAGAAATACAATTTATCTCACATAATTCATCCACTAAGATCCTTCATATCAGATATGGGTAATTGAACCCATCATTCAGTTATGAATTGTTTTTATATCTTAAAAATTATGTTTTCTACTAGATCAAGGTTATTTCCATACATCTCTTTTCCACCATTCACTATTGAGTCTGTCTTGGGCACATCTTCTACTAATAAAGTATATTATTCCTCATATTATGATATTTTCTCCCTATTCCCCCCATATTTATAGAGTATTAATGGAATTTATCTTCAAATTATTCTATTGATACTAATTTTAGTATCCATGAGATACTTCTCCTATGGTGGTGGTCAACTCAAAAAGTGTCATCTCAACCATTCCCATTCACCACTCAATTTCCAAAAAATGTTCTTGGTGTCGAGTTTCCATTTTATTTTTTTATCCAAAAGTAGTAGGTTAGACAAATTTATAATCACACACCCAAGAGAACTTCTATTATATTATGACTATTTAGTAGGAAATTAAATAATCAAGAGAAGAGAAAATAAGGATAGAAATACTGAATACTGTAAGAATATTCCCTCTCTCTCTTTCCCAAGAAAAGTGGATTATACAAAAATATCTTTACCAATACTTCTCTATCATTCCCCTCCATTTATAGTAATATCCCATGGAACCATTGTATTACAATTATAAATATCTTTTGGAAAAAAAATATTTTCTTAGTTAATTTGACTAATTTGTTTCTCTAAATTCTTCCATATAGACCCAATTTTTATCTTGGAATATACTTTCCAAGTCTTTTTTATCATGTTCTATATTACTTGATTAAAAATTTAGGTAGTAATAAAAAATTTCTAAGAAAAACAATAAATTAATCTAAACATGTTGGACACAACAACACCAACATAAGGAGTTCATTTTTACTCATAGTAACTATTACAGTAGATGTACAATCATTCAATAAACTAATTTTCTGGTCCTCAATAGTGAAATAAGGAACTAGAATATCCATTAGATAATAGTGTTAGTAAAGGATTATTTATGAACAAGAATCAATACATCCTAACCTACCACCATCCGTCACTATTAAGATACACTCATAGTGTAAAAACCAAGTAAACATGAAAAGAAATACATCATAAAGAAAAATTAAGGAATACAATGATTTTCTATGGTTCAAACTATGTTCTAATATATGAAAAACGATAACTAAAACAAAGGTTAACAAGAGAAATTACAAAAGAAGAAAAATATAAATCAGAATCTTAGAAAAGCATAGATTAAGTAAATCACTCACATTCTCACATAGAGTACTAGTGTCCTTTTCCCCATATATAACTACTACATTCTAGTAATTTTAGCTCCATCACCAAAAAATATTCTCAAGATATATGAACTATGTGATTGATCCTTTTGGTCATTTAATAATTTAGTCACGAGATATCATTTTTTAAGTGGATTACTTAGTGAATAGTATCCTTGTCCTCTCCTTCATGCTTCCTAAAATCCTCATCCTCAAGCCCTGACAAAGGCTTCTTCTAACACTTGGAAACTACCTCCTACTACTATGATATGGTCTATGATTCTAGTGTTGTGAAAATTTTTGACCCTGAATTTGATATAATAAAAAGCTAATTGAAAAGTTACACCCTTTTGATGAATTCATCATTCAACTAGAAAATGGAATATGAACCCAAGCCAAAAAATCTCCCACTTGAGAAACATTTTTATAGGATTTAAACACCAAAATCAATTGGTTTACATGAACTATTTTTCAAATATTACTTATTTAGTCAACCCCTTAAGTATTTCAATGTCTCTCATCATCCAAGGTATTAATACCTCTACATTTTACAATCCCCGCTAAGTCAAAAAAATGATTTGGACTATCTTGGTTAATAACTTCAGTTAGGATATCCACTGTATTTTAGTTAAATTCATTCTTTCATAGATCTATCAACCCATCACCCGCAATATTCTGGATGAAGTGGTATTTCAATTGAATGGGCTTTGTATATGATTGAAATATGGGATTCTTGGTGGAGTAAATTATTCTTTTATTATCACAATACAACACTCAAATCCCTTTCCTACTTCAATTTCATCTATTAAACCCTTCAACAAAACCATTTATTCCATTTCCTCCATTATTGAAATTTACTCAACTTCCATGTTTTTAGTGTAACTATGGGTTATAACCCTATCATCCATATCATGGTAGAACCTTTAAAAGAAAACACAAAGCTATTTTTTCTCTTTCATGTGTTTGTATCACCACTTAATTATACATCCTTCATTTGAAAATATCTAGAAAAATAATCCATTAACTCTTTCAACAATTCCATCACAAATTTGATCAAGAGTAATTAATCAATATAAATAATAACTATGAAAATATTTTTATCATCAAAAACCATCGAGTAACATTAATGGCGTGAATTGTTCTAGAAAAAACCATGTTCTATTATGAAGGAATCAAATATTAGATTCTATTTCCATGGTTCTTATTTAAGTCCAAAGATAATTTTCTTTATCTTTCACATCAATCCTTCATTCCATTATAGTAAGAAACCATTTGGGTTCTCTATGTTGATTTCATTCTCTATGTTTTATTGAAGTAATATAGTCTTAACAAAAAGTTTCTTAATAAAAAAAGTTTCATGGAATTGAGGATAAACATAACCCTTATTATTTTATGTTAATATGATAGAATATTCTAAAAAAATCTAATCCTTTAAACTATTGGAAAACATTCACAATAATACACACCTTGTACTATACTTGACTATTTACTTCCTATGTCAAACAATAAACCAATTTAATATTTAGTTATCTCTTACCTTTCATAATATGAGTTAGCTCCTATGTATCTAAAACATGAATTGAATCAAATTCATCCTTCATTACTAAATCTGAATGTAATGAGTGACATAATATTATGACATCTTTCAAGCCCATGAGGTCCCCACCATCCATGATAACTATAAGATGAATCTGGGTATAAAATTGTTTCACTACTCTCTGATACTATTAGATCACCTTACATCTAGACGTTCTACTTATTCTGGTAATATTTCTTCTAAATCTCCACCCCTGGCTTCCTCCATCCTTGATAATTCTAGAACATTGAACCACGCTTCCTCCAAACTTGATCACCATATTTAATTCTAGATCTTAGTTATAACTCCTAGAAAACACCACCATATATGATCCTTGAACATTAAGACACCATATGTACTCTTTCCAGCTCATCCTCATCCTTCTCTTTCAGATCCTTTTTTTCTGAGAGCATCAACCTCTTGGTTTTGATCCTTATGCATGATCTCATCATTAAAGTGGACATTCTAAAATATAATAACATCACACAGTTGGTATTACAGATTCTGAAATCAATTTTTTTGTTATTATAGATAATAAGGAATTTTTTTTAAAAATAATATTTTAATTTTCTATTTATATGGAATGGGTATGGACATACATGATATAATAATGAGCTCTCAAATATATAAGGTCTATCTTTTGGCTATACTGGTGTTCACTTGGAAGATGTTGTGACATTTTTTAGGATGTACATTGATTCATGGTATGAGCCTCATAGTTTAGAGAGATCCATACTTTTCATACATAAATATTATATCTTTTTAGATAATATAAAATGTATAAAATGAAAATCCATTCTAGAAATTTATAGGTTTAGTGTATTTGGATATTAGATACATAAACATCTTATTTAGAAACATTGTTCATCTAATCTCATAATTTCCTTCTTACATTGTACCCTTCTTGACATATCCTACTTAAAACCTTTCTTCATAACATGGGGAAAGGAAACATATGAAAGGTTGAGCTCAAATACTCAGTAAGGGTAAATATGGGAGATATGAATCGATGATAATGTGAAAGTACAAGATAAACATAAGGGTATGAGTTCCTGATAGTAACTTAAAAATTTTATACCCAATCCCTCATATATTATCAACATGAGTCAGGGTATATGAATTTATTATTTCAAAATACATGAATTATTAGAGTGAGGAATCATCATAAATCAATCTTGAACTATAAATTTAGATCATAATCATTAAATCATGTCATAAGAGTGTGACACCATCATAAGTATATAAACTATTTCACATGTCAAGGTTAGTTATCCAAACCATAAAATCACATAGAATCATGTAACAAAACATGTCTCCCATATCATGATGAATTAATCATAATCACATGTTTTCCATAGTGGATCAATAATATAAACATGCATACCATAGTGGATCAAACATATCAACTTGCATCCCATAGTTATCTTATGATATATAAAACATTACCCAATGCATTGTAGGGAATTATAGTTAATGTATTACACATCGCATAATTAAAACAATACTTATGTGTTCCAAAATATTATAAAACATTCATCATATCATCTTAACATAACCCATGGATAAAAGAAAATTTTCATAAACATTTTAGCAATTTAATATAACCTAACCCATGGAAAATAAATGAGTTTCATATACATCTCATCATAAAAATAATAAATCATCCATAGAAAAAATAAATATATCATCAATATATTATATCCACCATTAAATCATAATTAACACCAAAGGATGATCATATAAGAAAATTCCTATAAATGATCACTGGAATATTTCTTAAGAAAAACACGCTTCCCATTTTTAAATCACATGTTAAAATCTAATTTTTTTCTAAATTTTAATAAAAATATTTTATTTGAAAATAACCTTGGGAAATTTTACAAGAAGATTCAGGTCATTTATTGGTCATGAAAATGGTAAATTCCATTCATTTCATGTTTGTTAAAACAAATTTTACTTTCATATATTCAATAAAAGTCAAATGTACATAGTTTATAAAATGAGAAGAATATTAATTTTAAACCATATTTTAAAAGTAAAATATGGGTAAAAATGAATTTTAAAAATCATTGTATAGTAGTAAAAACATTATTGAAACCATTTTAGAAAACATAGACATGGAATAAAAATGATTTTCGATTGAGGAGAGAAATAAATTTGTTTTTCCTTAAAAACATTCTTTTAGCTTCTTGAGTATTTAAATTGAGGGAAAGGAAATAAAAACATGTATTTTCAAGAAAAAAATACAGGATAATAAAAATAATGATTTTATTTATAAGTCAATCATAAAATTTCATCATCATAAACACAATCATAAACAATCCAAGTAAATAATGAGATTGTAATGTTAAACCCTTACAACTTTGGTAACTTTTCAATTATAAACCCCATTAAATAATAACTTCAAATGGAACTTAAAATATAATAAAAATAAATATATTCATGATATAACATGTAAAATTCCAGTATATACACCTTATAATGTTTTATAGATGCATAACATAACATATGTCCTGAAAAAACAATTTGAGACTATAAACCCTTACCTAATGTTTAAATTACTTTAAAGGTTATCTAAATTACTACATAATAAATTTAATTTTATTAAAATTCTTTAGAAGAGCCATTTAAATAGTTGTAATACTATATATTACCCATTTACTATATTTTAACAACCATTTATTAATAATTTATTTTTAAAATTAGCATTTCCTAGTGTTAACTATTTCATTTTTCATGAGAATTTATGTTTGGTAGTTTTAATCCTTGTAATCTTATTATGGTTGCATCATCACCTGAATATTATTCATAATACAAATATTATATATATTCATTATATATATATATTTATAATCAATAATAAAAGTTATTGATAGAAAAATGAATTACATGCACTAATGAAAAAATTACCTATACCAACGGTTTGGGAAGCCGTTGTGTGATTTGGCATAGGGATAGACCTATCCCAATGGTTTGAAAACCGTTGGAATAGGTTTAGGACACTGGTTTTACAAATCATTGGGATAGGTCTTTCCCAATGGTTTCCCCCAAACCGTTGGTATAGGTATATTTGAAAAAATGTTACAGTAGAGGTTTGAACCCACAACCTCTCAGTTATATATCAAACACTTTACCACTAACCTATAAGTACCTTTGTGAATATATTTGGATATATATATATATATTTATATGTAATTTATATATTGATTTATTTGATGATATTATACAAAAGAATTCATAAAAAATTAGGATACCTATCCCAATAGTTTTGAGAAGTGTTAGGATATGGACCCACCCTTTTCCAATAGTTTTCCAAAACCATTGGGAAAAGTGGTATCAAAATGGGATTTTCCCAACGGTTTGGCCAAACCGTCGGGAAATCTATACCCATTCCCAATGGTTTTTCCAAACCATTGGGAAAAGTGGTCTCAAAGTGGTCTTTTACCATTGGTTTTTCCAAACTGTTGGGAAAGCCATACCCTTTCCCCACATTTTTTCCAAACTATTGGTAAAAGTGGTCTCAAAGTGGGATTTTCCCAATGGTTTGGAAAAACTATTGGGAAATCCATACCCTTTACCAACGGTTTTGCCAAACTGTTAAGAAAAGTGGTCTCAAAGAGGGATTTTCCAAATGGTTTTGAAAAACCATTGGGAAAGCCTTACCCTTTCCCAAAGGTTTTGGAAAACCTTTCAAAAAAGTGGTCTTAAAGTGGGATTTTTCCAATAGTTTGGAAAAACTGTTGGAAGGCCATACCCTTTTCCAATGGGTTTTCCAATATATTGGGAAAAGTGGTCTCAAAGTGGGTTTTTTCCCAACAGTTTGGCAAAACCATTGAGAAAAGGGACCTATACCAATGGTTTATGAAAACTGTTGGTATAGATGTGTTGGTATAGGTGAGATTTATAGTAGTGATGATTCATGAAGATGGTAGGTTGTGTGTACGCAGGAGTGTTATTTTTAGTTTCAATAGATGGAACAAAAGGAAGGTAAATAATAATTCATTTTTGTAAATAAATATTGTATAATAGATACCATATAAATTCATAAAACCCACCCTCATCACCATCCATTTAAATTTTAAATTGAAAAATGAATCATGTCACTTTATGGGGGTGGTAGTCCACACATACATACAATAGTAGAAATAGGGGATTCAACGTCGCAATTTTGATATCTTTTCTAAGAAACCCAAAAAAATAGTTAAAAGAAAACATTTTGGCATTGGATTTTATAAAATCCGACACCAAAAGCATTATATTTTTGGTTTTCAGTGTCAATTTTAGTATTAACTAATTCCGAAACATTAAAATCATATTGTTTTCAGTGTTGATTCCTACTAAAACTTATGCAGAAAATGAAAAATATTATGGTTTCGACATAGGTTTTGAACAAAAATGACGCTGAAAAAGCAAAAAAAAATTAGTTCAACATTAGTTTATATAAAAATTGACATAAAAAAATTTTTAGTGTTAGTTTTTAAAGAACCGACACTGAAAATACTTTTAAAAATTTAACACCAACATTTTTCCACAAAACCCAAAATCAATTTCTTTTGTTTCGTCTCCCCTAACTCGCGACGTCACTCATGGTTACCTGAACCACCTAGTCTCATGATGAAACTGATTCATTCGCACCACTTAGTCGGATCTAACCACCTCGATGACCACCCAACTCATGACGTCCTAGATGGTTACATGAACCACCTCGACTTGAGACGGATCCAACTTCATTTGAACCTGTTCTTCAACTCGAACAACCTCCAACCACCTCAACAGCCACTCGAACCACCTCGAACCACCTTGTCGGCCACCCAAAACCCTCTTCGTTATCATACCCTAACAGAGTTTGATTTTTTTCCCTTTCATGATTATCTTTTATAAATACAACTTGTTTTGTTAGATCTTGTAGTTTTATTATTACAAATAATATAAAGGAGAAACTGCCCAATTTATCATCTTCAAATCCGAATATTGCATGTTTTTTTAATTTTATAAATTATTTAGTTTTAATTTGGTTATAATTTTGAATTATTGCTTTATTTTTTTATGAAATTAATTTTTAATTATTAATGATGTTGTTAAAATTAATTTATTGTGATCACATTTCTTATTTGAAAAATTTATAAAATGATTTTTTTATGAAATTGATTGTTAGAATTTTTTTTACTTTCATTAGTATAATTATATTCCATTAGTAATATTTGATCTTATTCAAGTGACATATCTCCTAAGATGTTTAGATCATAGTATTAAATGGATCAGTTTCTCTTTGGTTTTACTCAATTGTTATGAATTTTTTACACTGGTTTTATAAGAATTAATATTATTAAATAATAAAGTAATGTTAATATAAGGGAGTTAAGTTAGGGGACATTCATATTGTAATTTTGTATGATTAATGGAGAATTATTGTTGATATAATAACTCTTTTAAACCTTTGTTTTGAAAATAACATTACAGTAAAAAATGATCTTGATATAACATAAAGGTAGTATTAGTTTATTGTACGTTATTATGTCTAATATTTATACATTTATATATATATATATATATTTAAATTTTAATATGTTTTAATATATAAATGATTATATTAAGATTTTTGGTATTGAATGGATCGTAATTGGATAAATTTACGAAGAACCGCTAATGAATATGAAATAGTAGTTTAGGATTTATTGTAATTTTCTACATAAAATCATCAAAACACACATTTTATTTTCTTTCCATGTGAGAAGTGTTTGAATATGAGGAATTTAAATTCTAGAGATATCAAGGGTCATCTCATCTGCTATGGTTTTATCCTTAATTATACATGTTAGATCTATCATGTTGAAAAAACTGTAAATTCAACATATTATGTTAATGACAATATTCATAATATGACAGAGGATTGTATTAGACAATTAATTCATGATTCAGGTGTTGAAACCGTTGAAAAAACAAAATTTTTTGAATGATTATATGGAGATTCTGAAAAGCCATTATTCATAGGTTATAGTAAATATATAGTATTTCAGCCATTTTGAGATTGATTAACTTGGAATAAGGGAATGGTTGGAGTGATAAAAGTTTCTCTATCTTACTTGAGATATTAAAATAACTACTTCCATAATCCAACAGGCTTCCAAATTCCAATTATGAGGAAAATAGAATATTATGCCTAATGGGATTAGGGTATAAAAAGATACATGATTTTTCTTAATTGCCACGAACTGAATCTGGTCATCATCAAAACCGGCATCCGAACCAGCCTGTGACAAGGCCCGAAGGGCGTTCCCGATCCCCCATGGGCTGGCACAAGTGCCTGGGTATCATAAAATGACATTTGGGAATGATTTACATGAGTTTATAAACATTAAACAACAAACAAACTCAATAAAACGAATCTGGATTTTTCAACTAAAACCATCTTTTACAATATTCATAACTGAATTACAGGTTTTAAAACAACTCAACAAGACTATAAAAATATGTAAAAAATCAAAATGAAAAAACCCAAGAACCCTAATGGCAAGGGTCACCGCCCTCAATCCGTCTCCACAAGACTTCACCACCAAGGACCTGCTAGAAGCGCAAACCACTAGAACTAAAAACTGTATCCAAACCTACAACAACAAAATAACCAAGTCTACTTACACACAAGGGTGTAAGTAGGGTGTGATAAAATTCCCAGTAGGATACCACCATAAAGAGATTCCATGTGATAAACATTAAAAGACAAAAAATCTTGCAAGTTTTCATAAACAGGAAATGCTAGTTACAATTTCTAAAAGACGCAACTAAAAAAATTAAAATAGTTTTCAAGTGGGATATTATTAATAATCACCACTTTAAAAAAAATAATCTCAACACTACTAAATTTCCATCCAACCATACCGTATTCTGACGATAAGCACAATGTAACTAATTAGCACTAGTAGTAGGAAATAACCCCTATGCACTAGCTCGTTGTGGGTCCCAGGTACCTCGTATCTCGGTGAGAGTAACTATAAAAATATCCGTTCTCGTGCACGATACACTAGTAGAGAACATAACCATAACTTAGTGGCCCCCAATCATCATCATCATAGTTTAGTTAGAGTTTTAAGTGTCAATCTTGTTAAGTGAAACTGAGAAAAAACCCCACAGATTCACTAGCATACTAGTACACGTCCACCCACCTAGATACCCAAGTTTTCCCCTAGTGCTCAGATAAGTTCAACAAGTCAATAAATATACTTTTCACATGAAAATATCATTTTCACATAACAAGTTCACTATACAGACCACATGTATTCCACACAAGTCAGAAAAATCCACTTTTTCATTCAAATGAATGTTGAAATCATACTCACACCAAAAATAGCCCACAACACATATTTTCACATCTTTCACAATTAAACAAATTCTTTAACAATTTTAAAAAATCTTTCTCAAGATGATAAAAATTACATAACAGCCCACTCAAATGTTACATAATACCCTTTTCATAAACAAAGTCCATTTTTCACATCACACTCTCACAAAACAGCCTGAAAACACGTTTCGCACCCACATCCCAATTTCATAAATCACCTCGACAAATTACAAAACATTACCAAAATGTTTTACAACATAACTGACCATTTTATGTTTCAAAAACTCATTTTAGGAACATACTATCACCAAAACAGTACATAAGAAACTGTTTCACACTTTGTGTAACTCATTAAATCATTTACAAATTTCATAAAACCAACCCAAGAGGTGCAACCACGGTTTGCATACAAAACCCATTTCAAAACCCTAATTAAAGACCAAAACTGTAGAGACCCTAAGCCTGACTTACATGGACATTACATTACTTTTGAGGAATACTTAGTACATTACAAAAACACACACACAAGGACCGTAATAGTTTAGTGTCTTTGGAAACTCGGAATATAATCTTCTAATCATGGTGAAAGATCTTCAACATATCCCATAAAGATCTTCCCTTTTTTTCTTACCTAAAACCTTTCTTTATATCCTAGAGAAAATAAAACATAAAATGGTGAGCTCAAATGCTCAGTAAGGGTAAACAAAAGAAATATCAATCACATCATATTTATAAGAACATAACTTTTGGAAATCTTAACCTGCAAAAGAGATCATAATTTCATAACATGGGATAAATCATAGTAGTGAAATGTAATCACAATAATAATAACTTAAAACATTAAGCTTTGTGGAATACACACATAATCATAGAGAATAATTTCTTATTTGTCAAGACTCATTGCCAAGACTATCTTAGTGGACAAAGTCCATTTCTGAACCGAGTTCATTCCTCGTTTCAGTCCTGTTTCACTGAACCAGTTTAACCTGCCGTTCCAGCCATGTCTATCTCATGAGATATAAAATCTTTACCCAGTGCATTAGAGGGAGATATAGGTCCACCCCATCTCATAATGATACCATTCTTATGTGTGCCACAAAATCATAAATCAAACATCATTGCATGACCCATGTAATAAAAATGGGAATCTTAAACATCGTGACATCATAAAACAATTCATATAAGATAATGGAATTCATAAAAATAATTCCATCACAACATAATCAAATCAATGTAATAATAGGGATAGAAACATAACCCTTTATTATCTTAGATGGAAAATAATTTTGATAAAACACTTGAACTCCATTCTTGAGGAAAATATCCTTTCTACTTCAAAAACACTTTTCCTTTCTTAACATGTCATACAATTCTAAACTAAAAGAAGTTGATAAAAAATAAAATTGAAAACTTGTAATGAAATCTTCTTGGAAATAATGTTTTAAAAATCCATTCATGCCGTATAAGTTAAAAAAACATTCTTCTCGTACTTTTGTCGGAAAAGTCAAAAAATACCTCGTACGAAAAACGACAAAAGATTCCTTTCATATATTTTACTAAAAACTCACCGAAGGGTAAAATTGGATATAAACTAATGTATAAGGATATAAATATTACATATTGAGGAAACATGGATTTGGATGATAAAATACTCCCTAGTAAATTCCAATGTATAAACAATCTCGGATAAAAATGAGATTGTGATATTTCCCTTACCTTAGGTCCGATTTGATTCGTAAGTGTCCGAACCTCCTGTATAATGATTTAAATAATGTAATTGGCTTATTCCAGAATCATACTCATTTTTATGATATTATATATGGTTCACTTATGACTTTATATTTCCCGTTCTTTTCTAAATTCCATGTTAAAGAGTGTTTTGGGTAAAATCGTTTCATTTGTCGTCCGTTCTTTGACTTGTATTTATTCATATGATTACTTAGATCATGATTACTTAATTCCAGAATATAAAACATTATTTATATATAATATATATTCAGAATATACATATATATAATAGATCAGTAGATGGAAAGAAATACACCATTCATGGAGACGGTAGGCCGTACGTACACATGAACGCTGTTTTTGTTTCCTTATTGAGTTGAATGGAATTAAGTAGATGACATAAATATATATACACATAAATACAGTATCATTATTATGTAATATATTTCATGATTACTTATTATATATACTTTATAATCATTCATGAATGGTTAACGTGGAGAATGAATCTCATCGCGTCGTGGAGACGGTAGTCCGTACGTACGCACGAGCGATGATATCATTCTCATGATCGTGGAATTGTATTGAAGTGTATGTATACTATTTCAGAATCAATATCACTTTACAATAATCATATATAGTTATTATGTACACCATTATACCCATCCAAGTAAGGTGGTGGTGGAAAATAGATTACACCATGGCGTGGAGACGGTATTCCGTACGTACGCACGCGCAGTGATTTCATTTTCCATAGGATGGATTGATGTTGAAATAGGGTTGTTTCATACATATAATAACATATCAGTATATGAGTGATACTGATGTTATTACTTAATAATGAAACAACCTAATAAGAATAAGTGGTAGAAGAAATAAAGTTGAAAGAATCGGTAACGGACATTACCTCTTCTTTGAAGAACCTCTTTGAGACATCCTTTTAGGGCACTAAAATTGGTCTTTGAAGAATACAAGGACCTCTAGGATGTTTCTAGGTAAGTGGAGAAAAGAATTTGGCAGGGTTTGGTCAATCTTTAAGGCTCAAAGTGGTGTGAGGAAGAGAGAGAGGGGGTGCCCTTTTATAAGGGAGGAGAGGGGCACCTTTGGAAAAACTAAAAATATTATTTTATTATAAAGCCAAATTCGGTTTTAAATAGCTCCAAATTGATCTATTTCGAAGATAAGGTGGGTATGGGTCGAAATACTCCCATAAAATATAATTTAGGCAAGTTTAGGTTCCTATTTTAACCTTATCATTAAGATTTAACATTAAGTTAAATAATTTTACTTTTACCGTGTCTTCTTGTGTTCTTACACTATAAGGGTAATAAACTTACTATAACAAGCCAAACGAACCCCAGGTTGTTTATTATTACTATATATTACCTTATCTAAGTCATTGTGCCGAACCTTAGATTTTTAGGAATAAAATAACAATTAATAATATAATATTTGTTTTAAAAACTATTTTATGTCAATTTTGACACTATTTAGTAATTGATTTTTGTGAAAATCATAACAGAATGATTAGTTCGAAAAATGTTAACTAAATCAATACTAACATGTCATATTACCCTGGAAAATTAGTTGAATTCATAAAAAGTCTAAAATTACATTTATTTGGGTATTTATAACATCACTTATGTCAATATTTCATTAATAAGATAATTAATTTATCATCGTTGTGTCATAAATAAATTAAATTATTTATTGTCGAAAAATTACAAATAAATTACCACTCTATAGGAAATATTTTTATCTTTCTAATTAATATTTACCGTCTAATTTATCTTATGTATGACCCCATATTAAAAATTATTTACTTATTAAACTTTGATTTTAACTATTTTAACCCTTCTTTAAATAAATTAATAATAAATGTCCTAATCTAATCCAAGTGGGCCTAAATGGTCATATTTTATTCCTAAGGTTGTTTTTTGTCGCATTACACTTATCCAATAGAATTATTACATGTTTTAGGGTAATAATAATATCATTTTTACCCTTAATTACCCTATTTACTTTTAACCGTGGTAAATAAAAGTAAAAAGTTACTATTCACCAAAAATTATTTTCATCTCATTAAACCACATTTTAGTCCATGATATTAACCGTGTCTCTAGGATTTTATAAATTCTACTCACAGAAGCGGTAAAATTATGTTTTATGAAAAATTTAGTTTTTTTAACTACCACTTAGTGGTTTCACTATTCATCAAAAAATGAAAGTTTCTAGAAAAATACCAAAACTTAGGCCTAAGATATATTTGATATTATGAATTCATAAATTATGTTTATTTTACCAAATTAAATACATATCAATTAAATTAACTAATTTAAAAATTAATTCCTGTCGTCGAAACAAATAGCGTGTTTTTAAAAGATAATAACTATCAAAAGATTGACACTTGTTTATGTCTGGTTTAAATGTGAAATTACATCAAATGAACAACATTGTATTAAATTGTAAAAATATATTCTAAATATACATTAAAACCAATCAAATTAATAATTTATCACTATTAATTATTTCGATTAAAAAAAGTTGTTTTGAATTAAAATTTAATAATTTTCACTATTCATTAGAATATGAAAGTTATCTGAAAAGTACCAAAATTTCACCCTAAGCTAATTTCGATATTCCGAATCCAAAAATGAAGTCCATTTTGAAAAATAAAATTTACAAAATTTCAAAAAGTGGTTATTACTATTCATAACGGCTAGTTTTAATAATATTTTAATAGCATATCATTGTTTAGTGAAACTCGGTATTGCGTACTACACACGCTATCGAGGAAGGTCACGATTGTGTGTAATGAAAGGCAAGTCAAGGATGCGTGTTGTGCAATATCCTTTTGGTGTAGCTTACAACACAAGACATTAATGAAATTAAAAAGAATATTTTTCATAAAATCTCAGGGTGTTACATTCTACCCCCCTTAAAATGAATTTCGCCCTCAAAATTCGTCGGGGTTATAAATGGTTTACTAATCGAAAGTATCTTTAATAGAAACCCGCATCGTAAGAAGGAATACCAAAACCAATCTTTAAAAACAAAAGTATGAAATGTAATGGTTACCCAAATAAACTAATCACTGGGTTTCCACATAGGTGAAGATATGGATATGGAAGAGAAATCTAACCACCATGTTCTAATGGAGAGTGGTAGAGAACATGGCTATGGAAAAGCCAGCAATCACAAAGACATAAATTTGTGACGATCTAAGGTACCATCTGATTCATCAGATATAAGAGCACTAGGAAAACATTTTTGGTTTTCAAGATCATTTCCCTAAAGTTGATGAAATTGGAATTAGAAGAAATACTTTCGTGATTTTGGTATAGTCTCACCCTTCGTCATTCTTTGGACAATTTCCACTTCATCTCTTAAAGAAATGAAGTTGAATTTTTCATTCGTGATGTGTTAGCAGATCATGTGATAGAATGATGGGTCATTCCATCTGTCTCAAACAAAAGGTTAGAAAAGTTAACAAAAAATACATAAGTCCATCTATAGTGAGATTAATCATATATGGTTCCTAAAATGGACTTATACTTCATATATCATACTTATTAATATAATAAAAATAGTTTCTACTAAACAGGAACTTCCTGTAGGCCAGTGGTAGGTGATAAAGGCCAGTCGCTCTTCGGTTGTGGGTTCGATTCCCACAGCCTTGTCCGACGTGATGGGTTGTCGCCCGTCCTGTAGTTTGTCCTTTTTCTAAAGCTATATTACTATAACATCCCATCAATAATATCGAAAAAAAATTCTATCCTTAAAAAATACTAACTTATGTCCAACATAATCCATTCCAATCTTTAGGCTTATCTAAAATACTTCGGTCCAAGCTCATAGTATAAAGAAAACGATTACTTGAAATGTCACATAACAATCACGTGAATGCCATCATTTATCCCCCATATTTCATAAGATATATCTTGTTGGTCAAATTACAAACATGTGAATACCTTAATCATGTATTCTCTTGAAGAATTAATACCCATTGAACCTTAGTGAAAACATGAATGCAGTTAAAAGTTAACACTTTCCACATACCAAAATCCTCAAAACTCTATATACTCAAACCATGATATTAATTAGTCCTTATATCAGTCATGAGATCATGAATACAATCAAACATCTCATTATCTTCTTATCCGTATATCATATACTTTCCAAAAATATCTGAATAACCTTTCATGGTTACCGGTACCATTCAACATATACTTTCAAATACTTTTGGAAAAACAATACTGTAACAATACTTAGATGATTCTTTATTCCATAGTACCATACATTATTCTTTATAAACATACAATCATTCCACTAACTTATTAAAGCATTGATTGAGCTTCATCATTTCTTTCATCTCATATTTCATTTGTAGTCTCTTCATCATCATCCACATAAATACTACTCATATGACCATGCTGATTCTCTTCATGAGATTTTCCCTTAGGGAATTGGTTTGCATAATGCCCATACATTCCACATTTAAAACATATAATAATTGTTGATGTCGTAGAAATACCATTATCCTTGTCCATGCCATTAACTGAACCTTTTCCTTTTCACTTACTAGATTGTGTCCTTCTTTTCCACACCCAAAGCATCTTCCAGTTCCTTTGAAACAATCTCCCCGATGCATCTTCCCACATGATTTACATGAGGGAAATTGAACTTTATTTCCTCTATGATCATCATGAAACTCCATCTTTCTCTTATTATCTGAGTCGGGAAACTTTCCAAAGTTGAGATTATGGATCATATTATGAGATTGCTGATTAGGTATAATAAAGATGTTTGGACTTCCAATTCCCGTTTCATTTGGTTTCTCATGAAGAATATCATTCCATTGTCCGTCATATCCTCCATTATCATGAATCCCCCTATTTCAAGCCATTTTCTAAAACCCAAAAAGAATTGTTGGAGAGGAAAAATTCATGCTAGGGAAAACAACATTGTAAAGGGGGAGCACCCTCAATATCTAACATCTTAGGTTAAATTCTAAGATCGTTACCGTAGTTCTAGGACTATATCCTATACGTATACTTATCCTTAGGGACAAATTTCCTCTAATACCAACTATAGAGGCCTTAAGATTGACATACATGGACATTACATTACTTTTGCGGAATACATAGTACATTACAAAAGCACACACACAAGGACTGTAATAGTTTAGTGTCTTTGGAAACTCGGAATATAATCTTCTAATCGTGGTGAAAGATCTTAAACATCTCCCATAAAGATCTTTCATTTTTTTCTTACCTAAAACCCTTATTTATATCCTGGGGAAAAGAAAACATAAAACGGTGAGCTCAAATGCTCAGTAAGGTTAAAAAAAAGAAATATCAATCACATCATATTCATAAGAACATAATTTTTGGAAATCTTTACCTGCAAAAGAGATCATAATTTCATAACATGGGATAAATCATAGTAGTGAAATGTAATCACAATAACCATAACTTAAAACATGAAGCTTTGTGGCATACACACATAATCATAGAGAACCATTTCTTATTATTCAAGACTCATTTCCAAGACTGTCTTAGTGGACACAGTCCATTTCTGAACTGAGTTTATTCCTCGTTTCAGTCCTATTTCACTGAACCAGTTTAACCTGCCGTTCCAGCCATGTCTATCTCATGAGTTATAAAATATTTACCCAATGCATTGGAGGGAGATATATGTCCCACCCATTCTCATAATGATAACATTCTTATTGGTTCCACAAAATCATAAATCATACATCATTGCATAACCCATGTAATAAAAATGCGAATCTTAAACATCGTGACATCATAAAACAATTCATATAAGATAAAGGAATTCATAAAAATAATTCCATCACAACATAATCAAATCAATGTAATAATAGGGATAGAAACATAACCCTTTATTATCTTAGATGGAAAATAATTTTGATAAAACACTTGAACTCCATTCTTGAGGAAAATATCCTTTCTACTTCAAAAACACTTTTCCTTTCTTAACATGTCATACAATTCTAAACTAATAGAAGTTGATTAAAAATAAAATTGAAAACTTGTAAGGTAATCTTCTTGGAAATAATATTTTAAAAATCCATTCATGCCGTATAATTTAAAAAAACATTCTTCTCATACTTTTGTCGGAAAAGTCAAAAAGTACCTCGTACGAAAAACGACAAAAGATTCCTTTCATATCTTTTACTAAAAACTCACCGAAGATTAAAATTGGATATAAACTATTGTAGAAGTATATAAATATTACATAATGAGGAAACATGGATGTGGATGATAAAATACTCCCCAGTAAATTCCAAAGTATAAACAATCTCGGATAAAAATGAGATTGTGATATTTCCCTTACCATAGGCCCGATTTGCTTCGTAAGTGTCCGAACCTCCTGTATAATGATTTAAATAATGTAATTGACTAATTCCATAATCATACTCATTGTTATGATATTATATATGGTTCACTTATGACTTTATATTACCCGTTCTTTTGTAAATTCCATGTTAAAGAGCGTTTTGGATAAAATCGTTTCATTTGTCATCTGTGTTTTGACTTGTAATTATTCATATGATTACTTAGATCTTGATTACATAATTACAGAATATAAAACATGATTTATATATAATATATATTCAGAATATACATATATATAATAGATCAGTAAATGGAAAGAAATACACCGTTCATGGAGACGGTAGGCCGTACGTACGCATGAACGCTGTTTTCGTTTCCTTATTGAGTTGAATGGAATTAAGTTGATGACATAAATATATATAAACATAAATAAAATATCATTATTATGTCATATATTTCATTATTTCTTATTATATATACTTTATAATCATTCAAGAATGGTTAACGTGGAGAATGAATCTCATCGCGTCGTGGAGACGGTAGTCCGTACATAAGCACGAGTGATGATATCATTCTCATGATCGTGGAATTGTATTGGAGTGTATGTATACTATTTAAGAATCAATATCACTTTAAAATAATCATATATAGTTATTATGTACACCATTATACCCATCCATGTAAGGTGGTGGTGGAAAATTGATTACACCACGGCGTGGAGACGGTATTCCGTACGTACGCACGAGCGATGATTTCGTTTTCCGTAGGATGGATAGATGGTGAAATAGGGTTTTTTAATATTTATAATAACATATCAGTATATGAGTGATACTGATGTTATTACTTCATAATGAAACAACCTAATAAGAAGAAGTGGCAGAAGAAATAAAGTTGAAACAATCGGTAACAGACATTACCTCTTCTTTGAAGCACCTCTTTGAGACATCCTTTTAGGGCACTAAAATTGGTCTTTGAAGAAGAAAAGGACCTCTAGGATGATTCTAGGGAAGTGGAGAAGAGAATTTTTCAGGGGTTGGTCGATCTTGAAGGCTCAAAGTGGTGTAAGGAAGAGAGGTAGGAGGTGCCCTTTTATAAGGGAGGAGAGGGGCACCTTTGGAAAAACTAAAAATATTATTTTATTATAAAGCCAAATTCGGTTTTAAATAGCTCAAAATTAATTTATTTCGAAGCTAAGGTGGGTATGGGTCGAAATCCTCTCATCCAATATAATTTAGACAAGTTTAGGTTCCTATTTTAACCTTATCATTTAGATTTAACATTAAGTTAAATAATATTACTTTTACCGTGTCTTCTTGTGTTCTTACACTATAAGGTTAATAAACTTACTATAACAAGCCAAACGAACCCCAATTTGTTTATTATTAATATATATATCCTTATCTAAGTCCTTTTTACGAACCTTATATTTTTAGGAATAAAATAACAATTAATAATATAATATTTGTTTTAAAAAGTATTTTTTCCAATCTTGACACTATTTAGTAATTGATTTTTGTGAAAATCATAACAGAATGATTAGTTCGATCCATGTTAATTAAATCAATACTAACCTTTCATAGTAACCTAGAAAATTAGTGGAATTCATAAAAAGTCTCAAATTACATTTATTTGGGTATTTATAACATCACTTATGTCAATATTTCATTAATAAGATAATTACTGCATCATCGTTGTGCCATAAATAAATTAAATTATTTAATGTCTAAAAATTACAAATAAATTACCACTATGTAGGAAATTTTTTATCTTTCTAATGAATATTTATAGTCGAATTTATCTTATGTATAACCCCATATTAAAAATGATTTACTTATTAAAATTTGATTTTAACTATTTTAACCCTTCTTTAAATAAATTAATAATAAATGTCGTAATCTAATCCAAGTGGGCCTAAATGGTCATATTTTATTCCTAATGTCGTTTTTTGTCACATTACACATATCCAATATAATTAGGACAGGTGTTAGGGTAATAACAATATCATGTTTACCCTTAATTACCCTATTTACTTTTAACCGTGGTAAATAAACGTAAAAAGTTACTATTCACCAAAAATTATTTTCATCTCATTGAACCACATTTTAGTCCTTGATATTAACCGTGTCTCTCAGATTTTCGAAATTCTACTCACAGTAGCGGTAAAATTATGTTTTATGAAAAATTCAGTTTTTTTAACTACCACTTAGTAGTTTCACTATTCATCAAAAAAATGAAAGTTTCCAGAAAAATACCAAAAATTAGGCCTAAGATATATTTGATATTATGAATTCAAAAATTATTTTTATTTTACCAAATTCAATACATATCAGTTACATAAACTAATTTAAAAATTAATTTCCGTCATCGAAACAAATAGCGTGTTTTTAAAATATAATAACTATCAAAAGATTGACACTTGTTTATGTCTGGTTTAAATGTAAAATTACATCCAATGAACAACATTGTATTAAATAGTAAAAATATATTCTAAATATACATTAAAACCACTGAAATTAATAATTTATCACTATTAATTATTTCGATTAAAAAAAGTTGTTTTTAATTAAAATTTAATAATTGTCACTATTCATCAGAATATGAAAGTTATCCGAAAAGCACCAAAATTTCACACTAAGTTAATTTCGATATTCCAAATCCAAAAATGAAGTCCATTTTGAAAAATAAAATTTACAAAATTTCAAAAAGTGGTTATTACTATTCATAACGGCTAGTTTTAATAATATTTTAATAGCATATCATTGTTTAGTGAAACTCGGTATTGCGTACTACACACGCTATCGAGGAAGGTCGCGATTGCGTGTAATGCAAGGCAAGTCAAGGATGCGTGTTGTGAAAGATCCTTTTGGTATAGCGTACAACACAAGACATTAATGAAATTAAAAAGAATATTTTTCATAAAATCTCGGGGTGTTACAAAAACAGTACCAATAATAATCCAAATCAGAATCTTCATCCCTAAAATCATTTATTAAACCACCCCCAAGTTTTATACAAATACCTCAAACAATACCACAAAAGGTACAAATGAAAAACACATGTTTTCACAAATCACGTTCAAGAAGTACAACATGGTTTCACACATTAAAATCATTGAAAAACCCCATTAAAATTATCACATTACATTAAGGAATTAACAAACCAGAATTTGAATCCCCTTTCAACACTAATAAATCACTTTAAAATGTTATAAAATACAACCAAACATTTCCCCAAGAGCAACGCATGAAAAGCACCCAATTCCAAGAAAAAAATGGAACTACAAAATTACACAATTAACCAAATCCAACAAAAAATAATTTTAGCACCACACAAAACAGATTTGAATCATACTAATTGAATAAACCAATCAAGCTAACTCATTATAAAATGGTTATAAATGGAATCACCTACCTTTTATGTCAAAACACTCAAAACATAGTGTGAAACATAAACTGCACCACCTATGCTCCTCAAGGAAGTGAAATCCAACCTAAAACTATAAGATTTCACAAAAACTACAAGAAATCAAATCCTAGGTTCGAACCCTAACTTTTGGACATTAGGAACCTTATGGATAACGTAATAAAACCTAATCACATTGAATGTAACCCTAAGCAAATTGAAAGAAGAATGAAGAAGAGAAATTTACTTGAGGGATATTGTAGAAATCGCCTCATATACACCCGTAGCTGAATTTCCAAATAGCCAAAAATTTAAGGTAGGTTCGAACAAGGATAAAGAGACCATGTAGGAATTTTAATGGGGAAAAAATAGTGATAAATGAAGGAGTTATGAAGGAAACAAATTACCTTTATAAATCTGGCCGAATTTAGTAATCTTAAGAAATTTTGACACTTTTGCGAAGAAAACGAGCTCCAAAGAAGGGCCCAACTCCTTAAATAAAAATCCAACTCCACCATGATTATGGATTTCGAAAGGCTCCAAATTTAAATTTTGGTGTTAATGGGTCAGGGGATCCCAAGTAGGAATTGGAATGGAGGAAAAATGTAGAAAAATGAATGAGTTATAAAAGAAAAAAAATTTATTTTTAAATTTGGAATTTGGATCACGGTTTGGCCCAATTCCTAAAAACTCACCCATTCATCCATAAAAGCTTGGGAAACCCCCAAAACAAAGCATGAATTGAAAATAAATTAAAAATATCTTTAAAATAAGTTGTGTATGTGACAATTCTCCCCACAATGAATGCTTTGGCCCTAGAAAAGTCAAGACAAGGTCAAAACAATCAACTAAACTCAACTGAGATGTTGGTAGCTAGATAGTTCTGAATGAGAATACCTATCGCCAATTCAAGACCAAGGAAAAAACTGAGTTACAAGTACGGGGAGATACAAATGGGATCCCCACCATAAGATACAACATAAATGTTTCATGAGACAGAATAGGGACACTAATTGGGGGGCCTGAACGAACTACCTAGTACAAAGGGTACTCTCCCATTAGACATTTCAAAAATAACACACATGAGACTCATAGTGGGTATCCCCACTAGAAGAACATACCATATTACAACTAGCATGGGAAGGCACAGAAAGACCCCAAAATTTAAAAATTTGGGTCAGTCGCACGGTTAGTCTGCATGGTTTGGGAAACCGTGCACTAACCATGGGGATCATTCTTTCCGCATGGATTCCTGACACACTGTCACTACTAATCGTGAACAAAATGTGTGCTCAAACTGTCTAGCCAAATTTCCAATAATTCTCCAATGACTCAATGGAAACCAAAGGAGGAGGTAATGACATTACGTGATGACATGGTCACAAGGCCCTCCACCTATTTCTACCGAATGAGAAAAATAGAAGAAAGATGATGACACCATAAGTTTAAACTCTTCCTATATTTCAGAATGAGGATCTAACATTGTACAAGGGTTTCAATGACCCAGGGATTTACCCTAACTATGAGCCAGCTTCACTCCAAGACCTATTTCTAGAGCTCAAATGATCTAAGCATCTTCAACCTTGCAATTAGTCCTTAGAAACCCCCTGAACGGGATTTATTCTTTCAGTGCCACCAAAAACTACACTGCAATCCTGATAAGATTTCCAAGACATAATACATTCCAAAATCACTTTACCCTAACCCAATATTTCACTGAAACAAGGTCTTAGAAGATGCACACAAATCACACCTTGTTTCTTCGGGTGGGAAACAATAGAAGTAAATAACACCTATACTCACCTTTCTCAAAAAAATGGAAAATTTTGATGTTTTTCCAAGGGATACATTATCCCATCATATTAGAGACTCTAAGAGGATTGCATGAATTTCACCTTTACATTCAATTGAGCACATGACGTCACAAGGGGTCACCGAACATGACCATTGCGATTAATATAAACAATGCATGGAGAGGGACCTTATACAACATCCCCAAACAACACACAATTCTAGAAAGTCGCCACAATATCATCTCATGACCACTTTTCTCACACTTGTAGTTTAACATGAACCCCTTCTTTAAAGAGACTACAAAGGACTGAGAGGACCTCTTAGACACCACCCAGAAACTCATCCTGGCTAACAACCCAAGACTACTTCCACCTTTGGAAAATCAGGAAACTTAAGAAACTAAGGTATCTTTTAACCTTCCACAGGCACACTCTCACTACAAGAGGATACAAGAATAAAATAATTTAATGGGTGTAGACTCAATCAATAATGATTGATAAAATATTCCTTATATTGATCAACTGGAGGATTTTCAAATGGTGAAACAATCCGGGTTGCACTTCAGTTGTGTATGAACCCTTAATAGGGGCGTACCTTATCCAACAAGAGAACCCAAGGACCCAATCGAGCTAGTTGATTGGTAAAAACATTCCAAAAACCATATCCAAACACATTAAGGGCACCATATTAAAGTTTTCCCAAAACATATCTCATAGGAGACTACTAATTGGTTCTTCTACCTAGCTTACCGACTAACCAAAAACCCAAAACATGGTTCTAATAGGAGAGGTTCTTGGACTCAAAACATCCCACAAAATCAACATTTTCCAATAACACTAAACGTAAACCATCCCAAAGAATTCATCAAGACATCATGTTTTTCCTTTAAAATCATTTTTTTGAAAACAAATGGTTTAGCGGTAAGCGTATCAACCAATGGTACCCCATGGGCCTCACACATGCATGTTTTTGTGCCACATGGGGAAACCTCCTCATATCTGTCCCGACACTCATCCAGTTGTGCCATAAACCATCCATCATCCCATATAACCCCATGCATGTGGTCTCTCACGGAAATATCAATGGTTAAAACAAATATTCTTTCCACTTTTCAAAACCAAAATGGTCAACCAACAAATCCTTTTTCTCAAAACCACTAACCAGGAGATCAAAATCCCAATTCAAATCTAACTAAAATTTTCAGAACGACACAACCATTTATACAAGAATTCACTTTCATGTTATTCACATCAATTTAATATCATCTCATCCCATTGAAACACCCTTTGATTGTTTAGAAAACTATATTGGAAACAGTTTTTCAAAACCAACTTCAGTATAGTTTCTTCTTTCAAAAGAGGTGTAAGCAAACCATTTTCCATTTCAAAATAATTCAGAAAATTCAGTTTCACCATTTTTTAATTCAAAACATTCCATCTTTATTTGAAAATAATTTCATGAAAACATTAAACTTCGAAAAACTGAGTCACTTTAAAACCAAAGTTCCAAGATTTAAAAACTAAAGAAAACAAGACAATGTGAGATGAAACTAGTTTCAGTGGGTGACTTGAACATATGGTTGGTGGCCATATTTCAATCAATTCACTATCACATAGATTGTTCTAGGGAATATCCTCATCTCCACATGTCTTTCCAGGCCCTGTGAGCTCACTGAGACCATTAACCCAACTCTCTTTTCATTTCCCCTAATCATCATCAAACGAAGAAAACCAAAGGAATGAGAAAAGTCATGAATTACCCTGGTGAATTGAATCCATTCATGAGGTGTGGTGATCGGGAATACTACCCATAGCGAGAATACCAAGTCCCAAAAATCCTAACTCCAGACTACCCCGATTGTTCCCCAAATAACGTGACCCAAAGAGTTAACCTAAACCTCCTCTGATACCATTTTGTCACGAACCAAATCTGGTTGCCACCAAAACCGGCTATCGACCCAGCTTGTGACAAGGCCCTAAGGGTGTTACTGATACCCATAGGCTAGCACAAGTTCCTGTGTATCATAAAATGAAGTTTGGGAACGATTTACCCGAGTTTATAAACATTAAACAACAAACAAACTCAATAAAACGAATCTGGATTTTTCAACTAAAACCATATTTTACAAAATTCAGAACATGATTACATGTTTTAAAACTACTCAAAAAGACTATAAAAATATGTACAAAATCAAAATGAAACATCCCAAGAACCCTAATGGCAAGGGGCACCGCCATCAAGCCATATCCACAAGACTTCACTATCAAGGACCTTCTAGAAACCCAAACCACTGGAACTAAAAAATGTATCCAAACATGCAACAACAAAATAACCAAGTCTAATTACACCCAAGAGTGTAAGTAGGGTGTGATAAAATTCCTATTAGGATACCACCACAATGAGATTCTATGTGATAAACATTCAAAGACAAAAAATCCTGCATGTTTTCATAAACAGGAAATGCTAGTTACAATTTCTAAAAGATGCAACTAAAAAATTAAAATATTATTCAAGTGGGATATTATTAAGAATCAACACTTTAAAAAAAATAAGGTCGACACTACTGAATTTTCCATCCCACCATACCGTATGCTGATGATAATCACAAAGTAACTAATGAGCATAAACAACATGAAATAACTCCTAGGCACTAGCTCATTGTGGGTCACAGGTACCTCGTATCTCGGTGAGAGTAACCATCACAATATATGTTCTCGGGCACGAGCCACTAGTAGGGAACATACTCATAACCTAGTGGTCCCCAATAATCATCGTCATTGTTTAGTTTGAGTTGTAAGTGTCAATATTGCTAGGTGAAATTGAGGCCAAACCCCACGGATTCACTAGCATACTAGTACACGTCCACCCACATAGATACTCGGGTTTTCCCCTTATGCTTAGACAAGTTCAACAAGTCAATAAATATACTTTTCAAATGAAAATATCATTTTCACATCACAAGTTCACCATACAGCCCACATGTATTCCATACAAGTCAAAAAAATCCACCTTTTCATTCAAATGAATTTTGAAATCATACTCACACCAAAAATAGCCCACAACACATTTTGCACATCTTTCCCAATTCAAAAAACCCATTAAAAATTTTAAAAAATCTTTCCCAAGATGATAAACATCACATAGAATCCCACTCACATGTTATGAAATCCCCTTTTCATAAACAAAGTCCATTTTTCACATCACACTCACGCAAAACAGCCCGAAAACACGTTTCACACCCACATCCCAATTTCGTAAATCACCTCGACAAATTTCAAAACATTACCAAAGTATTTTACAACATAACTTACCAATTTATGTTTCAAAAAATCATTTTAGGAAAATATTATCACCAAAACTGTACATAAGAAACTATTTCACACTTTGTGTAACTCATTAAATCATTTAGAATTTTCATAAAACCAACCCAAGAGGTGCAACCATGGTTTGCATACAAAACCCATTTGAAAACCCTAATTCAAGACCAACACGGTCACAATAATAATCCAAATCTTAATTTTCAGTCCTAAAAACATTTATTAAACCACCCCCAAGTTTTATACAAATACCTCAAACAATACCACAAAAGGTACACATGAAAAACACATGTTTTCACAAATCACGTTCAAGAAGTACAACATGGTTTCACACATTAAAACCATTCAGAAACCCTATTACAATTCCCACATGACATTAAGGAATTAACAAACCAGAATTTTCAGCACCTTTAAACACTAATAAATCACTTTCATATGTTATAAAATGCACCCAAACATTTCCCCAAGAGCAAGGCATGAAAGGCACCCAATTCAAAGCAAAAATGAAACTACCAAATTAAATACTTAACCAAATCCATAAAAAATAGTTTTAGCACCACAAAAAACAGATTTTAATCATACTTAATTAATAAACCAAGCAAGATAACTCATCATAAAATGGTTATTCATGGAATCACCTACCTTTTATGTCGAAACACTCAAAACATAGTGTGAAACATAAACCGCACCACCGCCCCACCTCAAGGAAGTGAAATCCAACCTAAAACCAGAAGATTTCACCCAAAATAAAATAAATCAAACCCTAGGTTCTAACCCTAAAATATATACATTAGGAACCTTATGGATAAGGTAATGAACCCTAATCACATTAAATGTAACCTTAAGAAAATTGAAAGAAGAATGAAGAAGACCAACTAACTTGAGGGATCTTGTAGAAATTTCCTCACATACACCAGTAGATGAATTTTCAAAAAGCCAAAAATTTAAGTTAGGTTCGAACAAGGATAAAGAGACCATGTAGGAATATGAATGGGGAAAAAAGAATGATAATTGAAGGAGTTATGAAGGAAACAAATTACCTTTATAAATTTGCCCGAATTGAGAAATATTAAGATGTTTCGACATTTTCTATGAAGACAACGAGCTCCCATGAGGGGGAGAAGAGATTGGGGGTGCGCCTAGGTTTAGTTTGCTCGGTTTAGAGGTGGAATCAACGAAAAAAAGTTAAAATTGAATATGTTATTAAATAAACAAAATGTTTTTTTAAAACTAGAAATGGGCTTTTGGGTGGCCCAACTCCTTAAATAAAAATCCAATTTCACCATGATTATGGATTTCTAAAGGCTCCAAATTTAAATTTTGGTGTTAATAGGTCAATGGAGACCAAGTAGGAATTAGAATGGATGAAAAATGTTGAAAAATTAATGAGTTATAAAATATTTTTTTTAAATCTAGAATTGGGCTCACGGTTTGGGCCAATTCATAAAAACTCACCCATTCATCCATAAAAGCTTGGGAAACCCCCAAAACAAAGCATGAATGGAAAATAAATTAAAAATACCTTTAAAATAAGTTATGTATGTGAAAAGTTTCCCCACCATGAAAAATTTCTGCCCTGGAAAGTCACAGCAAGGTCAAAGAATCAACCAAACCCAACTGAGAAACCAAGAGGTACTCCCTTTCCAGGTTTCATCCCCAAAGCCGAAAACACCTCCAATGATCAATGAAGGAAGGATTACTCTCTAAACCAAAAATTACACCACTTTCTTAAAATGGTCTATCACATTCATACTTTATCCCAAAAGAAAACTCTTCAAACACTATCCGAAAAAGACTCAAGTAATTTACCCAAACAAATAACAACTTCAAACAAGGTTACATATACCTTACTTTAACCTATCCATTGGAGACTCTCCAATCCCAACGTTTACTCAAGGAAGATGTTGGTAGCTAGATATTTTCGAATGAGAAAACCTACCTCCAAGCCAAGACCAATGAAAAAACTGAGTTACTGGTACGAGGAGATACAAATGGGCTCCACACCATAAGAGACTACTTAAATGTTTCCCGAGACAGAATTGGGAAACTAACTGGGGGGCCTAAACGGACTCCCTAGTACAAAGGGTACACTCCCATCAGACATTTCAAAAATAACACACATGAGACTCGTAGTGGGTATCCCCACCATAAGAACATACCATCTTAACAACCATCATGGGCAGGAATAGAAAGACCCCAAAATTTAAAAAGTTGGGTTGGTCGCATAGTTAGTCTGCATGGTTTTGGGAAACCATGCACTAAAAATGAGGATAATTCTTTCATCATGGCCTCCTGACACACTTTCACTACTAATCGTGCACAAAATGTGTTCTCAAACAATCTATCCAAATTTCCAATCATTCCCCAATGACTCAACAGAAACCAAAGGGGGAGGGAATGACATTAGGCGATCAAATGGGTACAAGTCCCTCCACATATTTCTACTAAACGAGAACAATAGAAGAAAGACGATGACCCCATAGGTTTAAAATCTTCCTATCTTTCACAATGATGATCTGAAATTGTAAAAGGGTTTAAACGACCTAGGTATTACCTCTAACTACGAGCCAGCTTCACTCTGAGACCTATGGATGGAGCTCAAATGATGGAAGCATCTTCATCCTCACAGTTAGTCCTTAGAAACCCCCTGAACGGGATTTATTCTTTCGGTTCCACCAAAAACTACACTGAAATCCCCGATAAGATTTCCAAGACATAACACATTCCAAACTCACTTTACCCTAACCTAATATTTCACTGAAATAAGGGCTTAGAAGATGCACACAAATCAGAACTTGTTTCTTTGGGTGAGAAACAATAGAAGTAAGTAACACCTATACTCACCTTTCTAAAAAAAAGGAAATTTTTTATGTTTTTCCAAGGGAGACATTATCCCAACGCAAAAGAGACTCTAATAGGATTACATGAATTTTACCTTTACGGTCAATCGAGCACATGACATCACAAGGCATCACCGAACATGACCATTGTGACTGATATAAACAATGCATGGAGAGGGAACTTATACAACATATGCAAACAACACACAATTCTAGAAAGTGGCCATAATATCCTCTTGTGACCACATTTCTCACACTGGTAGTTTAACGTGAACTCCTTCTTTGAAAAGACTACAAAGGATCTAGAGGACCTCTTAGACACCATCTAGATACTCATCCTGGCTAACAACCCCAGACCACTTCCACCTTCAGCAAATCAAGAAACTTAAGAAACTAAGGTATCTTTTAACCTTCCACAGGAACTCTCCCACTACAAGAGGATCCACAAATCAATGAATTTAATGGGTGTAGACTGAATCAACAATTATTGATAAAATATTCCTTATATTTATCAATTGGAGGATTTTCCAATGGTGAAACAATCCGGGTTTCACTTTAGTTGTATATGAACCCTTAATGGGGGCGTACCTTATCCAACGAGAGAACTCAAGGACCCAACCGAGCTGGACCATTGGTCGAAACATGCTAAAAACCAGATCCAAACACATGAAGGGAACCACAGTAAAGGTTTCCTGAAAATATCTTATAGGAGACTACTAATCGGTCCTTCTACATAGCTTACCGACCAACCACAAACCCAAAACACAGTTCGAACAGGAGGGGATCTTGGACTCAAAACATCCCACAACATCAACATTTTCCATAAACACTTAAACATAAACCATCCCAAAAAATTCATCAAGACTGCATGTTTTTCCTTTAAAATCATTTCTTTGAAAGCAAATGGTTTAGCGGTAAGCGTATCCACCAATGGTACCCCATGGGCCTCACACATGCAAGTTTTTGGGCCACATTGGGAACCCTACCCATATCCGTCCCGACACTCATCCAGTCATGCCATCAACCATCCATCATCCCATATAACCCCAGGAATGTGGTTGCTCACGGAAATACCAAAGGTAAAAAAATATTCTTTTCACTTTTCAAAACCAAAATGGTCAACCAACAAATCATTTTTCTCAAAACCGCTAACCCGGAGATCAAAATCCAAATTCAAATCTTACTAAAATTTTCATAAAGACACAAACATTTATACAAGAACTCACTTTCATGTTATTCACATCAATTTAATATCATCTCATCCCATTAAAACACCCTTTGATTGTTTAGAAAACTATATTGGAAAAACTTTTTCAAAACCAACTTCAGTATAGTTCCTTCTTTCAAAAGGGGTGTAAGTACACCATTGTCATTTAAAAATAATTATGAAAATTCAGTTCCACCATTTCGTAAGTCAAAAAATTCCATCTTTATTTGAAAATAATTTCACAAAATCTTTACACTTCTAAAAACTGGGTCACTTTAAAACCAAAGTTCAAAGATTTCAAAACTAAAGAACACAAGACAATATGAGAAGAAACTAGTTTCAGTGGGTGACTTGGACATATAGTTGGTGGCCATATTCCAATAACTTCACTGTCACAGATATTGTTCTAGGTAATATCCCCAGCTCCACATGGCTTTCCAGGCCCTATGAGCTCACTAAGACCATCAACCCATAACTCTTTTCATTTCCCCTAATCATCATCAAACAAAGAAAACCAAAGGAATTTGAAAAGTACTGAATTCCCCTGGTGACTTGAATCCTATCATGAGGTGTGGTGATCAGGAACCATACCCATAACCATAATACCAAGTCCTGAAAATCCTAACTCCAGACTACCACGACTGTTCCCCAAATAACACGACCCAAAGAGTTAACCTGAACCTCCTATGATACCATTTTGTCACAAACCGAATCTGGTCTCCATCAAAACCGAAAACCCACCCGGCCTGTGACAAGGCCCGAAGGGTATTCCCAATCCCCATGGGTTGGCAAAAGTTCTAGGGTATCATAAAATGATGTTTGAGAACGATTTACCCAATTTTATAAACATAAAACAACAAAAAACTCTATAAAACGAATCTGGATTTCTCAACTAAAACCATCTTTTACAAAATTTAGAATGGAATTACATGTTTTAAAACAACTCAACAAGACTATAAAAATATGTTCAAAATCAAAATGAAACACCCCAAGAACCCTAATGGCAAGGGTCACCACCCTCAGGCCATCTCCATAAGACTTCACCACCAAGGACCTACTAGAAACCCAAACGACTGGAACTAAAAACTGTATCCAAACCTTCAAAAACAAAATAACCAAGTCTACTTACACCCAAGGGTGTATGTAGGGTGTGATACAATGAATAGTAGGACTCCACCACTAAGTGATTCCATGTGATAAACATTCAAAGACAAAAAACTTGCAAGTTTTCATAAACAAGAAATTCTAGTTACAATTTCTAAAAGATGCAACTAATAAAATTAATATAGTTTTCAAGTGGACTATTATTAAGAATCAACACTTTAAAAAAAATAAGTTCAACACTACTTAATTTTCCATCCAACCATACCGTATGCTGATGATAAGCACACAGTAACTAATGAGCATAAGCAATAGGAAATAACCCATAGGCACTAGCTCATTGTGGGTCCTAGGTACCTCGTATCTCGGTGAGAGTAACCATCACAATATCCATTCTCATGAACGAGCCACTAGTAGGGAACATAACCATAACCTAGTGGTCCCCAATCATCACCATCATAGTTTATTTAGAGTTGTAAGCATCAATCTTGCTAAGTGAAACTGAGGCCAAACCCCACGGATTCACTAGCATACTAATACACGTCCACCCACCTAGATACCCGGGTTTTCTACTTGTGCTCAGACAAGTTCAACAAGTCAATAAATATACTTTATACATGAAAATATCATTTCCAAATCACAAGTTCACCATAAAGCCCACATGTATTCCACAGAAGTCAAAAAATACACTTTTTCATTCAAATGAATTTTGAAATCATACTCACACCAAAAATAGCCCACAAAACATTTTGCACATCTTTCACAATTCAAAAAATCCATTAAAAATTTTAAAAAATCATTCCCAAGATGCTAAACATCACATAACATCCGAATCACATGTTACATAATACCCTTTTCATAAACAAAGTCCATTTTGAACATCACACTCACACAAAACAGCCCGAAAACACGTTTTGCACCCACATCCCTATTTCATAAATCACCTCGACAAATTAAAAAACATTACCAAAAATGTTTTACAACATAACTGACCACTTTATGTTTCCAAAACTCATTTTACGAAACATACTATCACCAAAACAGTACATAAGAAACCATTTCACACTTTGTATAACTCATTAAATCATTTACAATTTTCATAAAACCAACCCAAGAGGTGCAACCATGGTTTGCGTACAAAACCCATTTCAAAACCCTAATTCAAGACCAAAACAGTACCAATAATAATCCAAATTATAATTTTCAGCCCTAAAAACATTTATTAAACCACCCCCAAGTTTTATACAAATACCTCAAACAATACCAAAAAAGGTACACATGAAAAACACATGTTTTCACAAATCACGTTTAAGAAGTACAACAAGGTTTAACACATTAAAACCATTAAAAAACCCCATTACAATTACCACATGACATTAAAGAATTAGCAAACCAGAATTTTCATCCCCTTTAAACACTAATAAATCACTTTCATGTGTTATAAAATACACCCAAACATTTCCCCAAGATCAACGCATGAAAAGCTCCCAATTCCAAGCAAAAATGCAACAACAAAATTAAACACTTAACAAAATCCATCAAAAAAAAGTTTTATCACCACACCAAAAAGATTTGAATCATAGAAAATTAATAAACCAAGCAAGATAACTCATCATAAAATGGTTATACATGGAATCACTTACCTTTTATGTCGAAACACTCAAAACATGGTGTGAAACATAAACCGCACCACCGCCACACCTCAAGGAAGTGAAATCCAACCTAAAACCAGAAGATTTCACCCAAAATACAAGAAATCAAACCTAGGTTTGAACCCTAACTTCTGTACATTAGGAACCTTATGGATAATGTAAGAAACCCTAATCACATTGAATATAACCCTATGAAAATTGAAATAAGAATGAAGAAGACCAACTTACTTGAAGGATCTTGTAGAAATCCCATCACAAACACCAGTAGATTAATTTTCAAATAGCCAAAAATTTAAGATAGGTTCTAACAAGGATAAAGAGACCATGTATGAATTTTAATGGGGAAAAAAGAGTGAGAATTGAAGGAGTTATGAAGGAAACAAATTACCCTTATAAATCTTCCTGAATTGAGAAAGATTAAGCTGTTTCGACATTTTATGCAAAGAAAACGAGCTCCAAAGAGGGGGATAATAGATTGGGCACGCGCCTAGGTTTAGTGGTATTAGGTTAGAGGTATAATCACCGAAAAATAGTTAAAATTGAATAAGTTATTAAATAAACAAAATGTTTTTTTAAAACTGGAAATGAGCTTTCGGGGTGGCCCAACTCCTCAAATAAAATTCCGAATCCACCATGATTATGGATTTCTAAAGGCTCAAAACTTATATTTTGGTGTTAATAGGTCAGGGTATCCCAAGTGGGAATTGGAATGGACGAAATTTTTTGAAAAATGAATGAGTTATAAAAGAAAAAAAAATTATTTTTAAATCTGGAATTGGGCTCACGGTTTGGCCCAATTCATAAAAACTCACCCATTCATCCATAAAAGCTTGGGAAAACCCCATAACAAAGCATGAATGGAAAATAAATTAAAAACACCTTTAATATATGTTATGTATGTGACACTAATGATTATGTGTTTTATAAGAAATAATATGATTTTTTTTCAAAATGTATTACATGTGGAACATCACACTATAAGATGGATGAAAAAGTCAATTCATATTCATTATTAGGTACTAGAATCTAACCTCGTGGTAAATAAAATAATTACTTCTAATAATACAATAATATAATTCCAATAAATTAACTTTTATTCATTCTCAATAATCAAAATCAAAGCTTTTGCTAAAGCAATTTGGTACCTTCCAATAATTCCTTGTTTGAAGTGCCTAATTTCAAATTCAATTGATGTAAAAAGGTTATATGGAATTCAGATGAAGGCATATATGATGGTAAATTAAGTCACCCTACAGAATCATCACAATGAAATAGTTTTGATAAAAAATATCCTGATTTTTGAAGTGAAATTATAAAACTAAGAATGGGAGTGTGTAAAGATGAATGAATCCATATTAGAGAAAAAGTAGCCAACATAGTTAATAGACTGTTTTTTGTGTAGTTTACAACTTATCCCCGTAGATATGTATGAAAAAAATATATGTTATGATGATCTTGATGATTTTTGGACCAAAACATCTAGGAAAAAATATTGATTTGTATCCCTCACCACTTATTGATGATTTGAAACTTCTGTGGGAGATGGGTGTTAATGTTTTTTATGCATAAAAAAAAGAGTATATTATTTTGTGTGTTATGATAATGTTCATTATAAATTTTTTTTGTACATATGGAAACTTATTTAGATATAGTGTTAAGGGACATAAAGCATGTCCAATTTCTGAATAACAAACTTCATATTATCAATTGTAGAATGGAAGAAAGATAGTGTACCTGGTACATTGAAGATTTTAGTGAATAGATCTTTCTTATCGAAAATTGATAAAGGAATTTAACAGTTTACATGAATACAATATTCCCCCACAAAAATTTTTAGTTTAAGAATATTATGATAGGGTGAATAACATTGATTTGACATTTGGAATGAAAATTAGTTCAGGTCTTAAAAAAATATCTGGAAGAAACATTTTATTTTTTAACTACCTTATTGGATATTTTTAGAGATAAAACATAACATTGAAGTATTTCATGTTTAGAAAAATATATGTGACACTTTGATTGGAATTTTTTGGAAATAAAAGTAAATGAGGATGTACTGAATTATAGATTGGGCTTGGTAACAATGGAAATATGTTTTGAGTTAGCTCCCACTATGAAAGGAAATAGAACATATTTACCTGAAACTTGTCTCACATTAAGAAAGAGTGAGAAGTTGAATTTTTTTCAGTGTATTTATGATATAAAAGTACCCATTGTATATTATTAAAACATGAATAATATTTTATTAGTGAAGGATTGAAAATTAATAGGTCTAAAATCTCACAATTGTCATGTACTGATGCATCAACTACTACTAGTCACATTATCCGGTATATTACCATCAAATGTTAGAAATACAATTATTTGGTTATGTAATTTTTTCAAAACCATTTTTTCAGATATATCACCATATTCCCCTCTCCTCTATCTACTCTTTCTTCTCTGGTGTCATTTCTATTCTGCTTCATATTTTCTCTCGATCTGGCTTTTCCTTCACCTCTGATTTTTTTCTCTCTAGGGATCGCTACAAGGGGTTTCCCCCCGCTATTTATTTGATCTTCTTGTCATTGGTGGGTTTCTGTGGAATTCATAGGATGATAAAAAACCATTATGACCCCATTTTCCCATTTTCCTCTCCAGGTTGGATTTGGAGCTTCTCTTCAATAGGGTTCTGGGCATGCGTTCTTCCAGCGGTCGATGGGTTTTCTGGCACTCCCAGTGTTGGCCTTCTCTCATTGTGACTTCTTCTGGTTTTTTACTTTATAATGGTGTTGTTCAGAGCCCCCATCTACTCAACCCTACTTTGACCTTGAGTTCCCCAGTGCCTTTCCCAGTCATATTTGGATAGGTGGATTCTTTGAGGTTCTGGGAAGTGTGGTTTGACAGCTTTCAGTCCAGATGCTTCTTGGGTGGTATTATACTATGAAGACGGTTTCTTGTTTGTCAATTTTTATTTTTGTTTATTATTTAAAGTATTTTGTGGTTATTTTTCTATTCAAAGTTAGTATTCTGGTGTCGTTATGGGTTTTTGGTGGTGCTGGCCATTGGTGTTAATGGTGACGGTAAAGGTTGATCGATGATGATACGGGTTTTTGAGACTGGTTTTGGGACTTGGATAAAGGCGGAGATAATGATGATCTTGAGATGGTGATGACGGACTCTGGTTGAAGGGATCACCGATGATATGATCTGAAGTGATGATGGGGTTTTTATGGGACAAGGTTTATAAATCAATGTGTTCAGGCGACGTTTAATGGTTTGTTGACCAAGATAGAAAGATAGAGCTTCTTTGATTTTTTATTTTGAATTGTGATGTTTTACTATTGTTTATTCCTATTTTGCTGTGGGTTAACGCTCATCCTTAAAGTGGGTTCAAAATTAAATTAAAAATGAATTTTTAGGTGGAGATTCTATTAAACTTTTTCAAATAGAAATTTATTTTACACATACATTGTTTGATATAATGGTTCATCTGGTGATTTATCTAGTGCATGATATAAGAATATGTAGGCCTATTTATTTATGTTGGAAGTATACTTTTTAAAGGTATATGAAAATTTTAAAGGGATATGTTAAAAATCATTATCTATTGGAGGACCCTATTATTCAAAAATATGTATCATAATAGGTTATTGAGTTTTGTACTGATTATTTATATGAAGTGGAGCATATTGGTCTCCCAATATCTCAACATTTGACATTTGACAGTGAAGGTAGATGGATTATAGGCTTAAAGGTAAAGTTCATTTCATGTGATGAAGTGATGAAGGAACATTTATAAATGTTGAACAATATATATGATGTTAAATCCTATATATCATCACATATTTCTGAATTAAAGACATGATATCCAAAAAGAAACAAAAAGTGGTTGATGATTGAGCATAAAAAGGCATTTGTTTCATGTTTTGAAGAGAAAGTGAGAAAAAATATATCTGTATCAGAAACATTGAAATGGCTGTAAGGGGGGCCATATTTTAATGTGATAACATGGTATGGTTTTTATATTAACGTGTACACATTTTACACAAAAAATATGGATGAAAAATGTACCATTCAAAATAGTGGTGTGATAGTTATCACTGAAGCAGTGAATTTTTCAAGTGAAAAATATAAAAACAGAATTTCTTATTCATCGACATATTTTGGTGTTCTTGAGGATATATGGGAAATTTTTTATACAAAATTTAGATTCACTGTGTTTAATTGGAATTGGGTTGATAGAAAAAGTGGTGTGAAATATGATGATTTTGGACTTACAATGGTTGATTTGAAAAGATTTAATTACAACAAGGAACCATTTATCATGGAGACATATGAAAAAGTTATATTTTATGTCATTGATCAATTGAATGATTAGTGGTCCATCATTTTGTAAGGGAAAAATATCATTTGGGTGATGAGGATGATGCTCATGATTTAATTGATTGACATGAGTCTTATTCATCTATTACGTGATTTTTCAGATGATTTCATTGACTATAAGGAAGAAATAGTGCATGCAGTATGTAATGATCATGATGAAGGAATATGGGAAAACACTAAATTAGTCTCTTAATTATTCTTGTATTTATTTATATTTTGTTTCATTTTTTGAAACTTACAAATGTGTGCTTCTTTTTTAACTTAATTTTGTAATCATTATTTCTAAATATTCAGTTTTCTAATGATATAAAGGTATAAAAAATTTCATTACACTCACTTATGTCAATTTAATATACAGTGAGAGAGGATTAGTTACTAAGGAATATATATTTTTTCATATTATTAAATATTCAATAGTATACTTATTTATTGAAAGAAAACATTTAATTTTTTAAAAATATTTACAGGACTGCGGATGCATCTTTAGTAGAGGATACTTATTCCATTGCTATAGATAAATCAAGTTGTCGAGTTTGTAAACGTGGTATTACATGTTTACCAAAACTGTAATTTACTCATTGTAGATGAGAGATTGAATATTCATTTTGATGATAATAATAATGGAACTAGCCCTAATGCAGTTTAGTTTATCAGTTATATATCAATGTAGAGACATTGTAGGATTAGTATTAGATATATTGATTGGAAACCTGTGGATAGGATGAAAAAACCATAGCTTTGGGAGGTTTTGATGGTAAAATATCTCAATGGATTTATTTTATCTCATTTTTTGAATATTAAATATTTTAAATGACATATTTAATTAATTCCATTATAAAAGACATTCAATTTTATGAAACAAAAGAAATTAAGAAAAGACATCTCTCATTAGAAGTGGTGCGATGGAGAAATTTTAAAACAAAATTGTCAAAAAATTATGTTTTTGGAAAGAAAAAGTATGAAAATATATGACTCAAGTATGAGTTTATTGATTTAGATATGTGGAAGAAATATTTTTATAGCTGACATGAAGAAAAATTTTAGGTATGATAATTATTTTATATTGTAAAATTTATTATATATTTATCTAATTATTTATTAGTATATATTTATATGACAAGCCTCTAAGAGATATCAACAAGAGATCCAGTTGAAAAATTTATACCCTCACACCTTATCACATGATGGGTATCCGTTTTTATAGTAGAAAATTACTGAAAAAAACATTGAAGCATTAAGAGCTCGATCTAGTACTGATTCAGAAGAGGTCCAGTTTGGACCTCAGTCTCCTCCCACTCACCATAAAAAATGGAAATGAGCGAGAACATTGAAAAATGAAATGTATCTTATAGAGAAAGATAAAGAAGTATTTTAAATAATTGTACGTAAATATTTTTTTATCTTTCATTGATCTTTTTATTTTTTTAAATTAAAAATATTGATATAAAAATTTCATTTTACATTTTAGGAAGGTCTTCAGGATAATGAGAGGCAAGGCACATTTATCCCTGAGGGTAGGATGGATATCCTAGCTACAAATTTTGGAAAATAAGAACACCCAAGCTGAGTAAGAGGATAACATGTGTGTGTTAGTTTTAGGAACATTTTTGGTAATCAAAGGAAGCAGTCAAGAGATCAAGAAATGGATTCTTTGAAAGATGCAATGAAAGAATTGAAATAGCCCATGGGAAACAAAATTCAATCAACTGTGAAAGCTATGTTTGAACAATTGAAAAGAAAATCATAGCCTACACAGCCTTCCCAACCTGACCAGTCCTTTCAGTCTTCATAGCCAGATGTGCTGCATGTATTGACTTTCCAGCTAGCCCAGCCCACCCAGCTTGCCTCCTCAAATCCTCCACCTTCTCATTCAGACCCAACATTATATTGTGAGTTGTATACTGGGGATACTCACATATGTATTATAGCATATAAAGTCATACATATTTTGTGGGATTTTGTACATCACCACTATTTATAGTTGGGTTTTTTCAGAGTGTCAGTGACTAATATTATTGGTCCAAATTGTCTCTTACCATTTCTTACTAAGGTGGTTACCAGATTTGGAGATTTTGTAGGTTAGTTTTTAGTTTTTCCGGATGACCTTCTACATTATCTGTCCTATGAGGTATGGTTTGTTTCTAAATATTAATTACATTTAATTGGAAATTACATATAATTTCTTCTGAAATTTAATTTTTATATGATTATGTAAAATCAAAAGAAATATTACAAAGGAAATACAAATAGAAGGTTCCAGAAGTAATAGCTATAGGTACTTCTATTTATGATGGGATAAAAATATTATCCCACATTGTTTCATCATTGGATAATTTAAATGAGATTTAGATGATGGCTGAGATATGTAGAAGAAACTATCCATTGATAATATTTCAAAAAAAAATATCAATGACCTGATTCAGTTTGAAGAGCTCCATATGAATGTGTTGCAATTGATTTTAGTGTAATTAAATTTATTTTTACATTTTTAATTATATAAGTAAAGATAATTTTAAGTGAACTACTACATTATATATTTAATTAGGTATCTGCACATGCTTCTAAGACAAAATGAGACCACTTATGTTTATGGTTTTATGGATATGGAATTAATTCAATAGATGTGCAATATATGGATCATCTTGATAGAATTAAATATATATTCGAGATATTATCATAGATAGATATTAGATGTTGATTTTTTCTATTCCTTTATTGGTAATAACATTAATATAATTATGAACTAATATTTATTATAATTTCATTAATTTTTGGCATTTTATATTGTAAAGGGCATTGGATTTTAGGCATATCCTTTCCAAGGGAATACATGCTATACTGGTTTTTCTCTTTATTTGGTAATATTTGTAATGATATTAGGACCTTGTTAAACAAGTAAGTTTTATTAATTTTTATAAGTTCATTACATGTAATTTGTAATTATTACCATTTTTTCAAAGTTTATATAAATGAAATTGAAGCTCATGGAAATAGTTTAAGAAAAATGAGTTGCAGAAAAAGAAGAAAAAAAAAATAAATGTGTGAATGTAACGATAAATATTTTAATATTTCATAATATTTTGATTTTTTTATCTATATATATATGGGGTTTTAATATCATGTTAATGTTTTATAAACTTAGTTTCATCTTCAAATAGGAAATGTGTAATATGGTTATTATGTTTTACAATTCATATTTGAGATAATCACAAGTGGGGTTTTGTCTAAATTTAACGAGGTTAGATATATTAATTATTTTATATTTTATGTCATAGTATTCCTTATTTTAATTTCAATGCTATTTTAGGTGTTCAATGATTATGATCTGTATATGAATGATGAGATGACCCATATTCGATCTTTTTTGCAATCTATTTGATAATTTTGGTTCAGAATTAAATTATCCGCTATGTTTCATTTAATGTTTATGATTAATCTTACATTTTCCTAATAAAGTGTTCAAATACTAATTCCATTGTTATAATAGGTGTTTGGTCCTAATGATCTTGACATAATGATTCAATGTTTGTGACAAATTATTTTATAAATTAGTAGGTAAGTGATTTTTTATTCTAGTTTAAAATATAATTATATAGATAATGTTATTTTGATTAAGATGTTAAATAATGGTTGTTTTTATAAATTTTGATAAAAATAACAGGTTGAATTGTGATTTTATTTCATGTTATTATTTGATATTGATTCTTTAAAAAATTGGATATAAATGGAAAATGATTTTAAAATTCATGAGGTTGATGAAAGCCTATTGATTTGGTTGAAAAGGAAAGAGACATTTTTAACATGAAATTTGTGATAATTTTATTTTTTAAGGAATGTTTCGCACACCAAATATATTTATTTATCTTCTGATATTTTGTTTTATAATGGAAGAACCATTCCTTTGAATTATTGGGTGTGTTAAATTATGGACATATGAAATCCTTATAATGTGTGGCACCATTAGGGGTTAGGTATCCAATAAGATGTGTAATATTATAGATAAGCTTGATACCAATAGACTGATGCATAACTTTTTATTAGTAGGAATCATGTTACATTAGCTTATTATTCCTTCATGTGTCCTAGTATGTATTTTCATAGTCTAGATCCCAAATTTTTCTTGGTTTAATACATGATGTTAATGTTTCATATTTGGCTGATCACATGTTTACCATATGGTTTTAAAATGGATGTTTTTGATTATTTCTCTCTATTTATCTCTTATATAAATGGTCATATTCTTGAATTATTTTAATGTGGAATGTTTAAAAGTAACTAAAAGGATGTTTTGTGAAAAAATTATTTTCAAATGAAATATATTTAGGAATCTTGTTTTGTTATAAAACTATAACTAATGGTTTCATGGCATTCTGCACTATATAGACTCATGGTGGTATCCTATTGGATGTTATCCTCACACCCTATATATGCCTTTTTGCATATAGAAATTTGGTTTTGTAGGATACAAGTAAAGGGAAGGTTATCATGATATTGTCGGGTTCTCTTGCTTAATGTTTCCTTTATAGTGGGTTGGGATGGTAGTGGTGGATGGTCACATAGAGATTTGGATTTGGAATTATCTTTTTCAATTTTTGGGGTTAGCTTTTCGGCTTAGTTTTTAAGGTTTGTAACATTTTAATGCTTTGATTTAGATAAGATAATATGATTTCTAGACAATTTTGTGTTGTATAACTATATGTTTTGTTTTCTTAGAGGTTTAAGATTCTGCGGTTTTATTATATTAATTTTTTTAAAAATATATGTTTCAACATTGATTCTTTTGATAACCAACGTTGAAACTATTTTCAGTGTCGATTTATATATAAACTGACACCAAAAAAAATATATTTAAATTTTGGAATCAGTTATCTTACAATACCGACACTGAATAACCTACAAAAAAATTCAGCATCAATTCGGTGTCGGTTATATAATATAACTGATGCCCAAAATCAAACTTCGGCGTTAGTTCCCATTAAAACTGATACTGATGACCGAAAATATTGAACTTTTTTAGTCGTTTTAATTTATAATGGAAGCCGAAAATCTTATTTCGGCATTATTTGTCATTAAAAATGATGTTGAAGATCAAAATATTAGACTTCCATTGCCGGTTTTAATTAGAACAAATGCTGAAAATCTTTCCTGGATGGGTTTCATTGTCGGTTTCATAGATCCAATTTTTAAAAGTTTTCTTCAATGTCTCCAATATAATTTTTGACTAAAATCTAATTCTAAAAACTAAAAAAAACTTATGTTGAATCCCCTATTTCTACTAGTCGCACATACAACATTATTGTTTTCCAAAAGATTACAAGGTATGAAGGAAGATATGATTTTATATTTAAATAAGAATAATAATGATATAAATATTATTTATTAATATTAAACCCATCACAATACACATCAATTCAAGATGGTGATGAAAAATGGATTGTATCACTATGTTGAGGTGGTAGTCCATACATACACACGACTGATACTTTCACTTACAAGTTGACGAAAAAGATGGTGGATAATGAGGGTTGTAGAATCGTAATAACATTTAAATATATTGAGGATATTGAAATTATTATTTTTTGACAAATAGTATATATTTATATAAGGTAGAATAAGAAATAAATTGAAAGAGGTCGGGTAAGGAGATTACATCTTCGAGAGACCTCCTTTAGACACTTTATTATGGACACTTGGAATGGTCTTTTAAGAATACCATTAAATATAATTTGTCGATTGGGAAGTTTAGAATAGAATTGGATAGAGGTTGGATGATCTAGAAGGCTCAATGTTGTAAAAATAAAATAAATAATGGGTATCCTTTTATAGGAGAGGGAAATGACACTCTTGGAATTACTAAAAGGATAAAAATATAAGTATGTCATTCTCAAGACCAATGATTAGAAATGGAACTATATTCAAATAAAAATATTATATAGAAACAATATAAACATAAAAAAATTATATAGTTTTTTATGTAATTTTAAACCATTTATTTTAGTTTAACCCCATGGTTAACCTATTTTAATACCAACCATGGTGATGAATTTTTTAACATTAAAGGGATTTAATTTCACTTATAAGGTAGTAATTATCTAAAAATGGAAAAGTGAGGAAATTTTAGGCCATTAATAGTCCTAATTTTCCGATTAATTGTTTTTTTAAATTTTAAATAATTTTTAACAATATTATTTAACATAAAATATTATTAATGTCATTTTTCTGATTATTCATTTTTTTTGACTGTAAAGATAATACAGAAGAAAATGAATTTGAATATAAACATTTTACAACTCCCTAACATGTTCTATTTATCTAAAAAATTATTAGAACATAATAATTTACTGAAATTATATTACTTTTAATATTTTTAGAATCATTTATTTTATTTTTTCTATTAATTAAATAAATATTATATTGGAATTACATAAACATTTAAGGTAATTATTCAATCACAAAAAATATAATTAAATTAACCTAATAAAAAAATTAGTTTTATTTAAAATAAACATTTCTAAATGAGCATAACCTCGTTTTATCCTTAAATAAAAAGTTAGAGATATTAATGTCAAAAAACTGACAATTTGTATTTATTCTCTTCTTAAAATAATATAAAGGTTATAATAATTGAAATATGGCTCCAAGTTTCCATATATTTTGTCATTGGATGACAACGGTCGAGAAAAATTCACCCAATAGGGTAAATACAATTTTTAGTGAAATTTTGAAGCCTCATTCCATAGTTTCAACCTTGTTTTATTCATTTTACCCTTATCGAGGTGATAAAGATTTACCAAGGTCAATATCCATAATGACCCAAAAAAAAGAGACTTATTAACCAAATTTTAACCTCATAATTTTAAAGACTAGATCCATTTTTCAAGATTCAGTACCTATAAGTGGAAAAAATTCATTTTAAAATAATTTCATAAAATGTGATGGAAACAATTTTTTAGAAAAATATATTTTATGCATAAAATTGGATTTATTATCATACCATTCATAGAAAAAGTTGATTAATTTTAAATTTTTTTATTGAATATATAATATAAAATTGTTATTAAAACCATTCAATAATAGTGATTATTTTATTTTATTAAGATAAAACATATATTTTACGCATAAAATTAGTTTTTTCAGGAAAACATTACTTTTACTTTCAAATTATTTTTATTTTCATTTCTAATAAATTAATAACCAATGAATTTATTTTATAAATGTATAAATCATAAATTTTTTCAATTTTTTTATTCCTATTAATGTACACCAATCTAGTGGATAGGCGACAACTATCACATTAAATAATAATATTTTAATAGTATATTGAGGTTTTTTAAACTCGGTGTTGCATGTATAGAAAGATATAAAATAAATAAATATTATTTGAAGGGAAATATCATTAAATATTAGGGGGTAATTTTAATCCACTTAAAATGAATTTATACCTTTAAATTAGATTAGTTTGATATAAAGAAATGAAGATTTATTTGTTTCATCACATCCTTGGGTTCCCATGTTTCTTCTTTAAATTAATAATTTCTACAAATAATTTTAACCAAATGAGTATCCTTATTCTATCACACATTATCACTATGATCTATTTTTTATACCAATTGTTATTCATAATAAATATCATACTCCAGTACTATAAAATTTTATTTTAGTATATTTGATGGATTTGGTATGTACTTCATCCAGAGATATACGTGGAACACATTGTGAATTTGAGAGAGGTTCAGTGGGAGGTCCAAGAAATAAGCTACTGTACCTAGTCAATTAATAAACTATAAGAGTCTAATATACCTAGGTGACATCATTCCTTCCAATAAAAATCTCATAACCTTCTTATCTTTATAAATTCAACAAAATACCTTATCACCAACTTCGAATTCCATATTACATCTATGAATGGTAACATATATTTTCTAGTCATATTTGAGTTTCCTTGAGGTGCTACTGAATGGCTATGACCTTCTCAGCCATTTACCTAGATAGCTTTAGTCCCAATAGATTTATTTATTTCAATTTATCCTATTATGTTGGAGTTATATACTTCTTTCCATTGATGGATTCAGGGAAAGAAATATTAAATCTCAAGTGAAATATATTATTGTATGAAAACTTGGCAAGAGGAAGGTGTTGGTAATAACCAAATTTCAAATCCATATAATAAGATCTCGACATATCCTTAAGGTTTTGAATGGTTATCTTATACTTAACATATATATGAGGATGGTAAGTATCACTGAAACTCAACTATATATCCTGATCCTACTGAATACATTGCCAGAAATTCATGGAAAACTTATGATCCTTATCAAATATAATATAATCTGGTGCTCATTATAACCATAAAACTTCCTTAATGTATATTATGGAAACATGATAAAGGGAGAAATATTATCTGTTAGTAATCAAGTATGATGAATTCAAAAAGTTATTGATTACAACCCAAATAGCATTATGGCCTTTATACATTTTTGGGATTCCAATGACCAAATCCATAGTGATGTTTTCCCATTTCCATTCTGGTATGGGTAATAGTTGTAAAACCCCCTAAAACTTTTGTCTCTCATCTTTAACTTGTTAATATAATAGAATTAAGATATAGAATATGCAATATACCTTTTCATGTTTTACCACCAAAAATACACTTTTAGTTATATATACATCTTCATACATATAGGATGAATAAAGAATAATAAATAGTGACATTCATCTGATATTTACCTCTTCAATTCTCATATTGATGGGACACATGCTTGGTTCCTAAAAATTATACTCTAATAATAATCATGGTTTAACTCAAGAACATTTATTACCTTATTTTGTATCTCTACACCTTCTTTATGTGCTTCTTTAATCCTCACTTGGATAGAGAGTCCAAATATTAATCTGTTAAAGATAGTATCTATCCCCTTTCTTAATTATTTAAACTTCTATAGTATAGAAATCTATAAGTATTAGATCTCTTTAAATCCCCATCATGCATAAACTATCATGATCCTTTCAACATAAACAATCATACACCCTATTATCCTTCATAGGGAGGTAATGTATTGAGAATTCATAATCTTTAATCTATTCCAACCACCTTTTATGCAAATATTGAACTATTTATCTTTAAATATATACTTAAAAATTTTATGATTCATATATATATTACACCTTTAACCATAAAGATAATTCCTCCATATCTTCAATAAAAAATTACCACTGCCAACTCCAAATCCTAATTCGGGAAATTTTTCTCATGTGTTTTCAATTGGATTGAGAAATATTCTATCAATATATCATTCTTCATGAGTACACATACCATTCCATTATTTGATGTAGCACTATAGATAAAAAACCCTTCTACACTATAGTGTTTTGTGAGTACAAGTGTAATTACCAAAATTCTCTTTAGTTCCTTGAAATTATATTCACATTGAACTGACCACAAGATCTTAATCCCATTAAAAGTAAACTTGGTGAGTTGATTATATATTTCTGAGAAATATTTAAAAAAAAATAGTATCCAAATATCTTGACAAAACTATAGATTTTTTTTTATCATGGTTGATTTGGTCCATTCCTAAATACCTTCTATCTTTGAAGGATATACCGATATACCCTCACTCTAGATTATATAACCCAAGAATGAAACTTTTTGAATCCAAATTTCACACTTGGTAAATTATACATTCAACCAATCCTTCCTCAAGGTATTCATCACAATTCTCAAATGATATTTATGCTCTTACATTCACATTGAATATATAATAATATCATATATAAAGACTACTAAAAACCGATCAACATAATATCTAAAGAATCTATTCAATTAATTAATAAAGATAGTATGAGGATTATTAAGATTTAATTACATCACTATAAATTCATAGTGTACATAACCTATATGGAATGATTCACTAGGTATATCCTCTTTCTTCACCCTGAGTTAATGATATCTAAAATGTAGGTTAATGTTGGAAAAGTACTGGTCTCCACATAGTTGATTAAACATGACATCAATATGGGGTATATGATAATTTTTATTAAAAGTGATGTTGTTGAGTTCCTGATAATCAATGAAAATACACATTGATCCATATTTATTCTTAAAAAAATAAAAGGTTTTCCCATGGAGATACACTTGTACGAATGAATCCTCTATCAATATTATCTTGGAGTTTCTTCTTCAATTACCCAATTAGGAAAATTATATAATGAGTCTTTGAAATAGGTGTATCACTAAGTAAGAGTTCTATTTAAAACTCAACATCACAATTTGGAATAAGATTAGATAATTATTTAAAAAAATTATTAAATTCACATAAAATAGGAATATGCTCAATGTTGATTTTCTCCCCAGCTATCTAAGATAAATAAACTTCATAGATATGAATTAAAACCCACAAGATAAAAGTAATTTCCATTGGAAGTTCATAATCATCATCACATCGATAAGAAACCATAGGTTCATTTGGAATTTTAAATGTAACTTAACTTCATCAAAAATTGATATTGGATATATATAAAGAAATAATATCCATTCTTATAATCAAATCATATTGAACTAAAGAGATAATCACCAGATTTTTTGGAATTAGTTTCCCACAAAAAAATCATAGAAGAACTATAGACTTGAGATGAGACCATTGCTCCCTTGAGAGATTTCACCACTATCTAAACATTTAATCTTTGAGGTAGTAATTTTATTTCCTTATAAAATTACTTAGATATAAAATTGTGGGTAGATCCAGAATCAAATGAGACATTATTTATTAAATAGTAGATAATAAGTACACTTATTAACACATAATTCTTATAACCCACTTCGACATTCATGATGACATAAAATCTCCTGTTTTCCTTGGGATTAAGTGGCTTACGTTGCTGATCCTAATCATAAACTTTGTATTTGTGCATTGGATGGTGTAATACCAATACTAATTTCATTTAAATAATTGGATCATGGGTTTTCCATTAGTTTTAATCTTCCTTTCCTCTATTGTATTTGTTGGCCTCTTTATCACGTTTAGATATTCACATGATTTATTACCTTCCATTACACAAGTAAAGCCCCTCCCAGTTCCATTAAATTTATTCCATTGATGTTTCTTCCAAAATTTTCTAGCATTTATAAGGATGAAATTTCTTTATACCATGTTATTTATTTGAGTTTTCATATGTCACCATCATTTTATTATTATTTAAATCATGGGAAAGGTGGGAATCTCAAAATTTTTTTCTATCTTGAGTTCACATCAAATTATTTATTCACAAATACTAATTCCTATTATAGATAATACCTTTTGGAGAATTTGGTTTTAATCCACCAAAGAATCAATCAGTTCTTTTTTCATGGATAATGATAAAATAAGAAGCATAACTTGAATGTCTTGTAAGATTTTCATCATAGGTACTAATGGATTCACCATCCTTATACATAAGATCAATAAATTATTTCTATTTTTTTATGTAGAATATGAGGGTTGTACTTACTAAAAAATATCGTCTTAAACTCATAGCATTTCATAGAGTCAATTTCTTCCCCTTTCCTTTCATTCTTGATAAGATTCCACCATTGATTTGCTTCTCCTTCCAAATGATAAATGGCTTGGAATTTATTTTCATGTTCCAAGAAATATAGGACAAAACATATTTTCTAAATGGTGTTAATCCATTTCTCAGCCAATGGTGGATTATAATACCCTATAAAATATGTTGGATGTTTCCTTATAAAATAGTCAATACTACGTTGTTCACTCCTTTGATCATTTGGATGTCCAGCATGATTTATGGCTTGAGAAAGTTGTTTGATCATAGAAACATAATTATGCACACCATTTCCCATAGAATTTGGTCACTCATGTGGGTAATAATTTCATTTTCCATAACATCCATTGTTAGCATAAAAATAAAAGTGTAAGCATAAAGGTATAATAATTAGAGTGAGATATTATATAATCAAGAAATATCATTCAATAGATTTTTAAATCAAGATACCTTCTTATCATTCTATAGAACATTTGGTTTATCCTAGTTTCTCAATATTCATTACTTAAACTATATAATTTTATCATATACTTAGACTTATTCCCATGGTTTTAAACAAATTTTTCTAACCATAATCTCTAAAGATTAACTTAACCATGATCTAATACACACTATAGTTACCCATAATTTTCATACAGTAATATTAAAACATTTTATATGATTATTCAATCATAACATTACAAACCATTCCATAAAAATAAATGTTTATCATATTTGGAGATTACATACGAAAATATGTTGTTTGGGTAAATTATTCATCATCTATCATATTTTACTTCTAACTTTATACACATCATAAAATACCCTACTTTAAACCTTTCTCCATAACTTGGGGAAATGAAATCTAATAAAGGGTGAGCTTAGATTACCAATAAGGGTTAACATGAGAGATATCAATTAATGATCCTATGAAAGAAAAAGTTAATCATAAGGTATGAGATCATGACCATAACCTAAAAATGTTATACCAAATATTTCATATATCACAAACAATAGTCATGGTATAAAACTTTATCATTTCAAAATAAATAAAATCTTAAGAGTGAGGAATAGCCGTAAATCAATCATAAACCATAAGTTTATATCATAATAATTAAAACATGTCATAAGAGTGCGGCATAATCATAGGTATATAAACCATTTCATATGTCAGGGTTAGATATAGAGACCATCAAATAATAGTGTATTAGGAATCAAAACTGATTTCACATATCATAACAGATTAAGAATCATCACTTATTTCTCATAGTAGATCAATAATACCAACTTTCATATGATAGTGTATCAAACATATCATCTTGAATGCCATAATTATCTAATGAGATATAAATCATTACAAATGAATTAAAGGGATATATAATTCCAATCTTGACCATCACGTAGTGAAAAAATATACATGTGTTCCACAATATCATAAAATATTCATTATATATTTATAATATAATTTTTGGAAAGAAGATAGAATTCATAATCATTTCATCATAGAATAACTTATTGAAGATAAATTGGTGTCATAAACATCTCATCAAAATAATCATAAAACACGAAGAGAAAGAATATGTATTTTATCATTGGCTCATATCCTTAGTAAATCATGATTAACATTGAAGGATGTCATCATATATGAAAATTCCTTTAAAATATTATTGGAAAATTTCTTCACAAAAATTACCTTCTCATTTTTAAATTATAAATGAAAATATAAACATTTACTAGATATTAAGTAAAAACTTTCATTGAAAATAAACTTAGAAACTTGTAAAAGAATATTCAAAGCATTGAGTGGTCTTGATGGTTGTAAATTATGTTTATACCATGTATTTTAATATAATGATTCTTTTCACATATTTGGAAAATTTTAAAAGTACCTCATTTAGATAATAATAAAAAGATTACATTTAAAAATTATTTATAAAGGAAAAAAATGGGTCAAATGAATTTAATCAATCAAATGATAATTTTAAAGGAATTTTGGAAAACATTTTATAAAAACATCGACATGGAAGAAAATTATTTTCCATCAAAGGTAGAAATAAATTCAATTTTCCTTAAAAACATTCCTCGAATCTCTTAAGTACATAAATTGAGGGAAATGAAAGGAAAATATATATTCCCAAGGAATAACCATATTAAAAAAAATACAATTGTTTATTTATATTTATAACATAGAAGTTAATCCTTAGAAACATAACCATAAAAAATACCAATAAACAATGAGATTGTAACAAAAACCCTTACCCCTTTGGTAACTTTTGAATCATAAACCCCATAAAAAAATAAATTAAATTGAAACATTAAATATCATGATAATAAGTATATTCATTATTTAACATGTAAAAGGTATTTATATACGCCTCATTAAGGACGATAGGTGCATAACGTAACTCATTTCACCAAGACGACAATTTTAAATGATAATATGTTACATCAAGTTCAGATTTCTTTGAAGGTGATTTAGACTAATATATAATAAATTTAATTTTTCTAAAATTATATAAAATATTAATCTAAAAACATATAATTTCATTTATAATCCAATTATAATATTTCATCAGACATCTATTAATAATTACTTATTAAAATTGTCATTTGCGGGTATTAATTATATCGTTTTTTATGAGAATTTCTATTTGATAGTTTTGGTCCTTATAATTTTATCATGGTTACATAATCACAATAATATTATTCATGATATAAATATCATATATATTCACTATATACATATTTATAATAATCCATAAAATTTACAGATATAAAAATGAATTACATCATTCTTGGAGACGGTAGGTCGTACATACACATGAACATTGTTTACACTTTTCGAAAGAAATATAAAAAGAAAGATAATGTAACACCCCAGGTAAATAAAGAATATGACATATTTATATTTATCCATATTTGTGAATAAAATATTAATATTACTTTAAAGGGGATTCTATGCTCGATGGCGTACCCAATACGCAACAACAAGTTTTTTGGGAATCTTACGTTGCACTCTAATAATAAAATAATATTATTTTAAATGGTAGTTAACGCCTAGAAGTTATAATGGCAGAAATGAATAGAACTAACTACAAAATGATTATATATGTTTGTCAAATATTTTTTACTTTTTATAATAAATTTTAGAGAATTAAAAATGCGAATGAATCCAATTTTAAGCGTAAACATTCTAATATTCTTTAAAAGGTCGATTAAACGCCTTTTGATGGAGAACATCTTTTAAATCCACTTTTTGACAATATTATGTGTTATATTTGACAAAACAAAACTATTCTTTAGAATCGGGACACCAAAATTTACTTTGTGTAATTTTTTGGTATTTTTCCAAAAAAGTTCAATTTTTAATGAATAGTGAAAAATGTTGTATTTTAATTCAAAACCCTTTTTTAATCTAATTTATTTATATGATTAGATTATCTTTTGAATTGGTTTTAAAGTGAAATTAGAATATATTTTTACCATTTAATACAATAGTGGTCATTGGAATTAATTTCACTTTGAAATTGGACTTAAACTAGTGTCGATCTTTTGATACTTATTGTTTCATAAAAACACGCTATTTGCTCTGACAACGTGAATTAATTATTAAATTAATTAATGAAACTAATATGTTTTGAATTTTGTAAAATAGAAATCATTTTTGAATTCGGAATATCAAATATAGCTTAGGGTGAAGTTTTGGTATTTTTCTGAAAAACTTCAATTTTTGATGAATAGTGAAACCACTAAATGGTAATTATAAAAACTGATTTTCCGTTTAAATGAAATTTTGCAATCATTGTGTGTTGAATTTAAAAAATCCGACATACATGGTTGTCATTAAGAAGTAAAATTTGGTTCAATGGGATTAAAATAATTTTTTGGTGAATAATAACTTATTAAGTTTTAATCGTGATTAGAGGTAATTAGTGTAGTTTAAGGTAAGAATAACGTTTTAATAAAATGAAATGACCTAGACACATGTCCTACCCTCATTGGATGTGTCATGGCCGACCAAGAAAATCCATGGGTCAACTTGGGGACCCCATGGAGCCACTTTGGTTGGAAAATGACATAAATACCTTTTTATTTAATGTTAAAGTAAAAATGACACAAACATGAAATGTTTTACTAAAACAATTATTACATGGGGTTATACAAATCAGAGTTTTGACTATAAATAGTAATTGGAAATATAGAAAGATTTCCTAAATCATAGTATTTTTTTTATAATTTTTAAAGGTTAAATAAATTAAATTATTTATGACATCATGATGATGCAGCGATGACCTCATTATTTAACGATTTAAATAAAATGGAAAGATAATGTAATATCAAAGACCTATACAGGTCCAAAACCTATTGGATGAGTGGATTTCGAACCCTTATCACCTTAACCTCGAATTATAACAATGTGGGACCTCTTAAATCCGAATATCATTTTAAAATAAAGTGACTTTTCTTTACATTCCAAGAGTGCCCCTCCTCTCCTCTTATAATAGGCCCCCACCTCTACCTCCTTACCCACACTACCAAAGCCTTTGGCTCGGCCAAACCCTGCCCATTTTGTCTCTCCACATCCCTCTATAACTCCTTGAAGCCTCAATTTGGGCAGAATCCTTTCCAAGGAAGCCTTTGATCTCAAATCAAAGGAAGTTCCCCGATTTTAAGGTAATGTCTTCACTTGAGTCCTTTTGTTTTATTTTGCTTCTCCAACCCCCTAAAATCTTTTTATTCATTTATTTTGTAACAAATACAGTATCTTAAATATACTAGTATGTTGTTATAAGAAGGTTTCGAGATACACTTACACACACCTACATCTAATGGTTAAAGAACATACTGTTTCCGTGGATGGCGAATTTCTGCCTCCCGAAACGATGATTGTTCAACATTCTTCTAACACCTTCAAATGTGGCCATTAAGATGACACTATATTTATATATGATATATAATATTATTATGTTTTACTTAAGCTTCTGTATTTTTCATTTATGGCATACCTTTATGGTTTCCATTATGGGTAAATGCGATATCTTCATTTAAGGAAGTGCGGACTACCGCCCCTCAAAGGGATTTGATTCATTAATACCATATGTGGTACGTATAAAGGATATATTTAATGATATTATATATGATACCATACTGTAATTAAAATAATATTATGTATCATTATGTTTTAATTCCATTAAATATGAAATATAAATGGAAGTAGCGTTTATGCGTACGTACGGCTTACCGTCTCCATGAACGGTGCATTTCATTTCTTAACTCTAAATGTTATGTAATATTATAAATGCATGAATATACTAGATATATATGATATATATGATATATACATCATGAATAAAAATATGTATATAATGAACCTTTGACCACACGAACAACATGTAATTGTAAGAAGTCCACTTTCGACTTAAAAACCAAGTATCGACAAAACAAACATTATTAACTTAAATGATTACATAATTTCTATGACATGGTAATAAGTGATATAAAAGGAATAATGAACTTGAAAAAGGTTCTTAAGGAAGTATAAATTAACTCAAGTTTATTATTCAGGAGATTAAAGACCGATCGAGTCAAGTCGGACCCGTGGTAAGGGATCCTACTCCTCTCTTTCTTTTTAAGTACACCCTTTTATGTCATTCCTTTTAAGCTCATATTTCTTGTGATTGGGATGTTATTTTATATTAATATTACTGTCATTTTTATTTTCATATGATGAGATACCCTATTTCCTCTCATCAATCCATTTTGGATGTTTTAAGTGGCGCCGTTAGGCTGCCGAGTTTTCGTAAGGGGTTTTTCATCTCACTTTTATTCCCGTGAGATTTATGCTACATTTGCCACAATTTCCTTCGAGTGGTGTATGTACTGCCCATTATTATACACCTTGTGTAGTATAATTTCATTTATGGGTATTCTCATCTTCGTTGTATGACCCTTCTTCCATGGGGTGTACATTTCGAAAGTTACCCAACTCGGTAAGGGGACCTTAAACCCTCCTCTTTTCAAAAGACTTCTTTTGTTATGTCTTTTAATTCACATACTATTATGTTTGGATATGTTATTTTATATCCTTATTTATGTAAATTTTATTTCCAAGTGATGAGATTCCCTTTTTATCTCTCATCAACTCATTTTCTGAATTTTGAAGTGATGTCGTTAGGCTGTCGAATTCTACCAAGGGAACTTTTTAACCCAATTTCGATTTCTTTGGGTTCAACATGTAGTTATTGAATATGTCATCTTTTGAATATGTGTGAATGACCTTTTATTGTGTTAAACTTAATATAAACTTATATTGGGTGTATTTATATTTGTCACACATAATTTTGAGATTGAATTACCCTTAATTTAAGGATACCTTCTTTATAAGGGAATTCATCACATTTGACATTTCTATTGAGACTTGTTTGTTGTTATGCACCAATTCACTCTTATGTGGTGTATATACTATCCTTTGGAATATTATATCCTGAATCCATTTATTCCAATGATATTATAAAGTTCTAACTAAATGTTATTCCTCAATTATTGTATTCAAGTGTCTCTAATTTTGGTAAAACCCCTTTAACCAAAATATCGCTTCAAATGTTTTAATGAATTGTTCTTATTAATATACATGTTTTCAAAATGGTTTTAAGGATTTATTTATATGGATATTAATGGTTTAATTTTTTTAAGCTTCAAGGTGGTATGGGACACTTTGATTCAAAAATCTCTTTATTAAATGTTTTAAATGGTTTTGGAAATGGTTTCGTTTTTGAACGGATTCATTATTTCAATGTCCTAAAATGTTATATTCTGATTGAAATGTAGAAATGTTATGTTTCCCTTATGCATGTTTTATGTGATATGTTTATGTTATGGTTCTTGTGCATTATTATGAAAATGGGTGGTTCCGTGATAAACTAAGGGCGGGTGAGCCCGGCATAGCTCTCCAATGCATTGGGTAACGCGAAGGAGTGAAACATTAAGGTTTCTCTGAAGAGATTTAGGGAATATACTATGGTGGGTATTCCAAACGTAACCAAGAGGGTTACTCCCTACGTAAGAATGTTATGAATGCCTCAAGTTACCTTTTATGTCTTATGATTTCTACGATTTATTCATGATTTGATGAGGTATGTTAAAGTGCCTATGTTTTATGGGTAAAGTATGATTTCATTCTTATGTATATATGAACTCATGTTTCCTTTCCATATTTTTATAACCCTTACTGACTTTTTTTATGCTCATCCCAAGTTTTTGAAATGTTTTTCACAGGTCAAGGGAAAGGTACATGATATGATGATAGTGTCAAGGATGTGTCAAGAAAGAATCCATGTTTTATTTTAAATATGTTTCTGTTGATGGGAAGAATGAATATTGTCTTTTATGTAACCACTTTGTTTAAATGTGGAATGTAATGCAAGTTTCATGATATAATTCTCTAAAACTCTAAACCTGAAAAGATCCTCAATGTGTAATCTTGTAATAACTCAAGATTAAGAAAGGATTAAGGCTGGGGCCTTATAGTTGGTATCAGAGGTCGGTTTAGATAACTTTAGAGGTTAGGGTATTCTTTAAGCATAAGTGACATTACCATAATGGTTAGGATTTCAGAAAGAGTCCTAGTTTTAGATAAAGTGAATGAGTAAGTATATCTTAGTGTTTATCTTCCACATTAGTACATAATGGTTTTGTTGATATACTCACACTGACCTTTTTGGTTTTAGTAAATGGCTGGATCTAGCAGGCACCAAAGTAACAGTGGGTGTGAAGGAAACTGTGACAGTTTTTTGAGCAAGAAACTGAACGATATGGGAGCTGCAATGAGAACTCTTGTGATTATCCTCAACCAACTATCTGGAGTCATGATTGACCACCTAAACCTTGGTGATTTCTCTAAGGCATCATATATGAGAGAAACAAATCCCTGCGGAACTACAGGTAATAATCATAAAGGTAAGTGTGTTAAAAAACCTATGTGTCAAAGATGTGGAAAGAAACACCTAGGAAAATGTTTCAAAGGGACAGAAATATGCTATAGATGTGGAAATGAAGGTCATAAAGCCAGAACCTGCCATGGAAAAAGGAAGCATCTAGTTGACTCGAGGAAAGGGAAAGAAGTTCTTTCTGAGGGATCAATTGAATGTTTTAAATGTGGTGTGCATGGTCATTATGTAAACACATGTCCTATGAAGAAGTTTCATGAATGGGATCACCAAGATCGTACAAATGTTCGTTTACCAATACCTAATGCCATTCCGATTGAGGATGAAGAAACTGAAAATGACCAATCAAAGGTATGGAATATTTCATGACTATTGTTTTCCTATTTTGGAATCTTAGGATATGATTCATGATTTTGTTTGTAGGAAAGAAGTATTTCAGAATAAGTTGGAAAGGAATGGTTAATGGATCATGAAGAATGTTGAAAGAGTAAGATGTCAATATATAAGGGCTTCAAGAGTTATGGTGAAATTCTTAACATTATTAAGTCTCTTTTGATGATGGGGTTATATTAGAAGACTTTTTATATTATGTGTAACCCTGATGTTTAATATATGAAAATTTTATTCAAGGAATAGTTATCTGTTCTTTTTTGGACATAGTTATAAAGAACCATTTGGGTTTATATGATCCTTACTTTTGAGGTAATTATGGGTTACTATATGTTATGATGGAAGTGAAAGGCATGAGATAAAATTGAGGTTAAATTGTGTTATGGTTATTTTTGATGATTTTATCTCTTTTTGGGGATTGATTTGAGAATTATATAGTTTTGGAAAAAGGACAACATGCAGACCGTGTGACAACTCGTCACGTCAGATAAAGATGTGAGAATCGAACCCACAACCAAAGTGCAACTGGTATTTATCGCCTACCACTGGACTACGTGAAGTCCCTGGTTAGTTTAACTAATTATTTTTAGTTAGATGATCTTATGAATCTAGAATGAGCTGATTTTGGGTTATCTATGGAAATTATTAACCTATCATGGAGGATATGTGATTAGGTTAATTACTTTTCAATACGAGACTTTAGGAGCAACTGATGTTGTTTGGAGATAAATGTTACGATTTAACTTGGAAGACTATGTGACTAAATCCTTCAAATATTTGGGTTTCAACCTTATTTTGGTTTACTTTGAAGAATTATATGGAAAAATTGTTTATTGAATGGTCCTCATTGAACTTTGGGTTTTGTTGGACAAATTTTGGAGATTAAGCATAGATTTTCTTTTTATAAAGTGTTATCCTTTTCTGGATTATCTGATCTTGTACTAACTTTTTTGGTTTTGGTTTTGGTTAGAGTCTAAAGACATGGGAAGTTTATAGTTCTCTTTTGTGGATTAGGTTATTCTCTAGAAGTTTATTATAGTACTCTTAATGTGAACAAGTCTTCCTAAATACTCATCTTTTGCAGAAAATATGAGTTTGTGAAAGGAATCTAATAAAAGTTGCAAGTCAACATGATAAGTGATTATGTTTCCTTATGAATAAATTCCTCAATAAAAAGTAACTTAAAACAAAAATGTTGTCTATTAACTTTTCCTACTGGGAAATCGAATACCGTTTAACCCATCACAAGTTTGTGATTTTCTTGTGGTTAACTTTCTCCTAAACATGTTTTCTATCACTCTCCATCAGAACATGACCCTTTGTTTTTTCCTCCGTGTCCATATTTTCAAACTTGGAATCCTAGTATGGGTTAACTCGGGTGACCTTTGTACTTATCTTTCCTTATTTTAAAGTGATTGTTTTACCAACTCTTGTTCCGATGTGGGACATTCAAGGATGTTTCCAAGCTTAATTTTAAAATTGCGAGGACGCAATTCCCAAAAGGGGGGAAGGATGTAACACCCCAGGTAAATAAAGAATATGAAATCTTTATATTTATCCATATTTGTGAATAAAATATTAATATTACTTTAATGGGGATGCTATGATCGATGGCGTACCCAATACGCAACAACGAGTTTCTTGGGAATCTTACGTTGCACTCTAGTAATAAAATAATATTATTTTAAATGGTAGTTAACGCCTTGCCGTTGTAATGGCGGGAATGAATAGAACTAACTACAAAGTGATTATATATTTTTTTCAAATATTTTTACTTTTTATAATAAATGTTAGAGAATTAAAAATGTGAATGAATCCAATTTTAAGCGTAAACATTCTAATATTCTTTAAAAGGCCGATTAAACGCCTTTTGATGGCGAACATATTTTAAATCCACTTTTTGACAATATTATGTGTTATATTTGAAAAAATAAAACTCTTCTTTAGAATCGGGACATCAAAATTTACTTTGTGTAAATTTTTGGTATTTTTCCAAAAAAGTTCAATTTTTAATGAATAGTGAAAAATGTTGTATTTTAATTCAAAACCTCTTTTTAATCTAATTTATATATATGATTAGATTATCTTTTGAATTGGTTTTAAAGTGAAATTAGAATATATTTCTACTATTAAATAAAATAGTGGTCGTTGGAATTAATTTCACTTTGAAATTTGACTTAAACTAGTGTCAATCTTTTGATACTTATTGTTTCATAAAAACACGCTATTTGCTCTGATAGCGGAAATTAATTATTAAATTAATTAATTAAACTAATATATTTTGAATTTTGTAAAATAGAAATCATTTTTGAATTCGGAATATCAAATATAGCTTAGGGTGAAGTTTTGGTATTTTTCTGAAAAACATCAATTTTTGATGAATAGTGAAACCACTAAGTGGTACTTATAAAAACTGATTTTCCATTTAAATGAAATTTTCCATGATTGTGTGTTTAATTTCAAAAATCCGACATACATGGTTGTCATTAAGAAGTAAAATGTGGTTCAATGGGATTAAAATAATTTTTTGGTGAATAGTAACTTATTAAGTTTTAATCGCGATTAGAGGTAATTAGTGTAGTTTAAGGTAAGAATAATGTTTTAACAAAATGAAATGACCTAGACACATGTCCTACACTCATTGGATGTGTCATGGCCGACCAAGACAATCCATGGGTCAACTTTGGGACCCCATGGATCCACTTTGGTTGGAAAATGACATAAATGCCTTTTTATTTAATGTTAAAGTAAAAATGACACAAACATGAGATGTTTTATTAAAACAATTATTACATGGGGTTATACAAATCATATTTTTGGCTATAAATAGTAATTGGAAAGATAAAACGATTTCCTACATCATAGTATTTATTTTATAATTTTTAGACATTAAATAAATTAAATTATGTATGACATCTTGATGATGCAGCGATGACCTCATTATTTAACGATTTAAATAAAATGGAAAGATAATGTAATATCTAAGACCTACACATGTCAAAAACCTATTTTATGAGTGTAATTCGAACCCTTATCACCTTATCCTCTAATTATAACAATGTGGGACCTCTTAAATCCGAATATAATTTTAAAATAAAGTGACTTTTCTTTACTTTCCAAGAGTTCCCCTCCTCTCCTCTTATAAAAGGCCCCCACCTCTACCTCATTAACCACACTCCCAAAGCCTTTGGCTCGGAAAACCCATGCCCATTTTTGTCTCTCCACATCCCTCTCAAACTCCTTGAAGCCTCACTTTGGGCAGAATCCTTTCCAAGTAATCCTTTGAGCTCAAATCAATGGAAGTTACCTGATTTTAAGGTAATGTCTTCACTTGAGTCCTTTTGTTTTATTTTGCTTCTCCAACCCCCTAAAATCTTTTTATTCATTTATTTTGTAAAAAATCCAGTATCTTAAATATACTATGATGTTTTTATAAGAAGGTTTCGAGCTACACTTACACACACCTACATCTAATGGTTAAAGAACATACTGTTTCCGTGGATGGCGAATTTCTGCCTCCCGAAACGATGATTGTTCAACATTCTTCTAACACCTTCAAAGGTGACCATTAAGATGACACTATATTTATATATGATATCTAATATGTTTATGTTTTACTTAAGCTTCTGTATTATTCATTTATGGCATACCTTTATGGTTTCCATTATGGGTAAACGTGATATCTTCATTTAAGGAAGTGCGAACTACCGCCCCCTCAAAGTGATTTGATTCGTTAATACCATATGTGGTACGTATAAAGGATATATTTAATGATATTATATATGATACCATACTGGAATTAAAATACTATTATGTATCATTATGTTTTAATTCCATTAAATATGAAATAGAAATGGAAGTAGCGTTCATGCGTACGTACGGCTTACCGTCTCCATGAACGGTGTATTTCATTTCTTAACTCTAAATGTTATGTAATATTATAAATGCATGAATATACTGGATATATATGATATATATGATATATAAATCATGAATAGAATTCTGGATATAATGAACGTTTGACCACACGAACAACATGTAATTGTAAGAAGTCCACTTTCGACTTAAGAACCAAGTATTGACAAAACAAAAATTATTAACTTAAATGATTACATAATGTCTATGACATGGTAATAAGTGATATAAAAGGAATAATGAACATGAAAATTTTTCTTAAGGAAGTATAAATTAACTCAAGTTTATTATTCAGGAGATTAAAGAACGATCGAGTCAAGTCGGACCCGAGGTAAGGGATCCTACTCCTCTCTTTCTTTTTAAGTACACCCTTTTATGTCATTCCTTTTAAGCTCATATTTCTTGTGATTGGGATGTTCTTTTATATTACTCTTACTGTAATTTTTATGTTCATATGATGAGAGACCCTATTTCCTCTCATCAATCCATTTTGGAAGTTTTAAGTGGCGTCGTTAGGCTGCCGAGTTTTCGAAAGGGGTTTTTCATCTGACTTTTATTCCCGTGAGATTTATGCTACATTTGACACAATTTCCTTTGAGTGGTGTATGTACTGCCCATTATTATACACCTTGTGTAGTATAATTTCATTTATGGGTATTCACATCTTCATTTTATGACCCTTCTTCCATGGGGTGTACGTTTCGAAAGTTACCCAACTCGGTAAGGGGACCTTTCACCCTCCTCTTTTCAAAAGACTTCTTTTGTTATGTATTTTAATTCACATAATATTATGTTGGGATAAGTTCTTTTATATCCTTATTGATGTAAATTTTATGTCCAAGTGATGAGATGCCCTTTTTATCTCTCATCAACTCATTTTATGAATTTTGAAGTGATGCCGTTAGGCTGTCGAATTCTACCAAGGGAACTTTTTAACCCAATTTAGATTTCTTTGGGTTCAACATGTAGTTATTGAATATGTCATCTTTTGAATATGTTTGAATGAAATTTTATTGTTTTACACTTAATATCCACTTATATTGGGTGTATTTATATTTGTCACACATAATTTTGAGATTGAATTACCCTTAATTTAAGGATACCTTCTTTATAAGGGATTTCATCACATTTGACATTTCTATTGAGACTTCTTTGTTGTTATGAACCAATTCACTCTTATGTGGTGTATATACTGTCCGTTGGAATATCATATCATGAATCCATTTATTCACATGATATTATAAAGTTCTAACTAAATTTTATTTCTCAATTATTGTATTCAAGTGTCTCTAATTTTGGTAAAACCCCTTTAACCAAAATATCACTTTAAATGTTTTAATTATTTGTTCTTATTAATATCAATGTTTTCAAAATGGTTTTAAGGATTTATTTATATGGATATTAATGGTTTAATTTTTTAAATATTCAAGGTGTTATGGGACACTTTGATTCAAAAATCTCTTTATTAAATGTTTTAAATGGTTTTGGAAATGGTTTCTTTTTGAATGGATTCATTATTTCAATGTCCTAAAATGTTATATTCTGATTGAAATGCGGAAATGTTATGTTTCCTTTATGCATGTTTTATGTGATACGTTTATGTTATGGTTCTTGGGCATTGTTATGAAAACGGGTGGTTCCGTGATAAACTAAGGGCGGGTGAGCCCGACATAGCTCTCCATTGCATTGGGTAACGCGAAGGAGTGGAACATTAAGGTTTCTCCAAAGAGATTTAGGGAATATACTGTGGTGGGTATTCCAAACGTAACCAAGAGGGTTACTCCCTACGTAAGAATGTTATGAATGCCTCAAGTTACCTTTTATGTCTTATGATTTCTATGATTTATTCATGATTTGATGAGGTATTTTAAAGTGCCTATGTTTTATGGGTAAAGTATGATTTCATTCTTATGTATATATGAACTCATGTTTCCTTTCCATATTTTTATAACCCTTACTGAGTTTTTTATGCTCATCCCAAGTTTTTGAAATGTTTTTCACCGGTCAAGGGAAAGGTACATGATATGATGATAGTGTCAACGATGTGTCAAGAAAGAATCCATGTTTTATTTTAAATATGTTTCTGTCGATGGGAAGAATGAATATTGTCTTTTATGTAACCACTTTGTTTAAATGTGGAATGTAATGAAAGTTTCATGATCTAATTCTCTAAAACTCTAAACCTAAAAAGATCCTCAATGTGTAATCCTGTAATAACTCAAGATTAAGAAAGGATTAAGGCTGGGGCCTTATAGATAAACATCAATTTGAATTTTGAGAATCATTATTATATCATATATATAATATATATTCTTTAAATAAATCATTAATACCAACTGTGTAAAACATAAATGAAAAAAGGAACACATCATTTCACGGAGATAGTAGTCCACACGTATGCCTGAGTGACTTTATCATTTTCCAATAGATTGGAAGGTAATAAGGTAGATATGAAATTATAAATATAGTATAATATTAATGTGATAAATATAATTTATAAAAATTAAACCCATCATAATACCCATACATGAAACAAGGAAATGAAAAATAAATATTATCACTTTGTGGATGTGGTAGTTCACACATACGCAAAAACGATACTTTCACTTCCAATTTGATAGAAAAGAGAGTGGATAATGGTTGTTTCATAATAATAATAATACTTTATTATATTTAGGATACATAATATATTTTTAATGATGAATAACATATATTTAGATTAGGAATAATAATAAATAAATTAAAAGAGGTCGGGTAACTCGATTACCTATTCTTCAGGAGTCCTTATTTAAATCATTTCTTAAGAACACTTTGAATAGTATTTTTAGAAGAAAATTACCTATAATTCATGTATAATGAATTTTGGAAAATAATTTTCTAGGGTTTGGTAGATCAATATGGCTCAAAGTGGTGTAAAGAAAATAGATAATGGGTGTCCATTTATTGGGGGGATGAAACACTTGGAATGACGAGAATGATTAGAATATAATTAATTAATTCTCAAAATAAATTCTTCCAAATGGATATATATTTAAAAAAAATTGGATAAGGTTAAAATATCATCATTGAATAAAATTTATATAGGTTTTGGAGTCATTTTAAACATTATGTTTTGGTTTAACCCCTTTGTTAACCATTTTTAATCTTAACTGTGGTAACATCCTTTTTAATATTAAAGGGGTGGAATTTTACTTATAAGACATAAATTAGACAATAAATGGAAAATAGGTGTAATTTTTAACCATTAATCTTCCTACTTTTCCTCTTATAATATTTTTATGAATTTGAAATAATTTAATAAATAATTTTGTAACATAAAATAAAATTAATTCCATTTTTGAATCCCTTCATTTGTTTTGATTTTAAAAGACAACATGAAAGAAAAAAAATTAAAATATAATCCTTTCATATATTTATAAAATCCAATATTTATATAATTTTCAATAAATAACGATTCACCAAAATTATATTACTTTTAATATTTTAAAATCATTTTTTTATTTTTTTTATTAATGGAATAAATACTACATTAGTGTTTCTTAAGCATTTAATGTAATTATTTAATATCTAAAAATTAGAAATAAATTTATATGATAAAAAAATAATTTATCTTTCAAATAAACTTTTATGGCTGAATATATCCTCTTTTTATCCTTATGTAAAATAAATAGAGCTATTAAAGTGAGGAGAGCGATAATTTTTATTTATTCTTTTATTAAAATAATATATTGGTCATAATGAAATTAAAATGGAACCAAGTGCCCATAATTTTTAGTCTTGGATTATAATGTTCAAACAAAACCCATCCAATATGATAATGGTAAGTGTTATGTATCTTTAAAATCCTTATACCAATTTTTTAACCTTGTTTTACCAATACTAATGTGACAAAAATTTACAATGGTTACTATTTATAATGACTAAAAATAATAGAGAAATATTTACCAAATTTGAAATTCCTATTTTCAAATATGAGATAAAATTTTCAAGATTAATGTCACGACTTGTCCCCTAGGGCCCGCACTATGACTAACCCAAGCCCACCTTCTATAGGCCAGAGGATGGAGACTAGTACTGAAAAGGCATATCCCAAAAAGTGAAGGCATTTGACTTTAATCCTATACAACCGCACAATGCTCAATCTATGGAATGTAAACCACAACTGTCATTGAGACAACTACTGTGAGTATAATACAACCAAAAGTACAAAGGGGCCAAAATACAAGACCAAAACCAAAAAGGAAAGTACAATTTCCAAGATCCTTCCACTCAAGACCCTACCTAAAGGGTAGAGGAAGGTAGATTCCTTTAGCCGTAGAAGTACACCTGTCTGTTCTATTTCACTAAGCACCACCTAGTCCCATACCCCCAAGGTCTCTGTCGAAGCATCAACCACCTTCATCGGAAACAACACGTGCGGTGAAGCCCGTGTAGGGGTGAGTAACACAATACTCATTAGGGACCCCAAACCATCAAGTATAGACCACAAAGTAGGACTATACAACAAGATCACATAGAAAAATAACACTGCAAATAGCACTCACACCGGGTATAAATCGAAGTATAGAAAGTAAGATTTATTAGTCGTAAAGTTGATACTTCTCATACTACTGAGGAACTTATCCCTGATGAGACACTGAGGTCTACTCGGCTACTAGACAACTGAGGTCTGCTCATTTTTTGGACCACTGTAGTCCACTCATCTACTAGACTGTTGAGGTCTGCTCGTCTACTGCACCACTGAGGTACGTTCATCGGCTGAACCACTAAGGTACATTCGTCTGCTAGACCATCGAGGTCTGCTCGCCTGCTACACCACGGAGGTACGCTCGTCTTCTATACCACAAAGGTACCCTCATCTATTGTACCACTGAGAATTACTTGTCTGCTACACCACTGAGGTACGCTCGTTTGATGGACCACTGAGGTACGCTCTTTTGTTGGACCACTGAGGTATGATCGTGTGCTGGACCTCTAAGGTCTGATCATCTACTTCACCACTAAGGCACACTAATCTAATGGAGCACTAAAGTATGCTCATTTTTTGGACCATTGAAGTACATTCATCTACTAAACCATTGATGTACGCACCTCTGCTGAACCACTGAGGTCTTCTTTCCATATCCTTAGCGTCACAACTAGCTGTAGGATTTCCTCTCTCTGGTGTACTTTATTATGGGAGAATCTACTCCTCAATCCATTATTCTTAACTTAACTATAATGTAATCTCACTTATATTATTCCCAGAGGATTGTCTCATCGCAAGGGTCCCAACACGACAAACAACACGTCAATTGGACACCCAGTCTGAATGTTATTGGTGTTTTTGTAAACAGGGGTTGGTTATGTCCAGACTCGGTCTAACATGGAAGGACTGACCTGACTAACCCGGACCAGGGGTCCCACATGACCCGACCCATTTTGGCTGACCTGACCTGACCCGGTTGGGTCTGGGCCGACAAGGCCCATTAGGCCTTGCTGGACCCCGCCCCGGTTCGACTGTGGGTCCAGCCGATCGGGTCTCCCTATGACCCAGTCTGTATTTTCTGGCCTGGTTTGACTTATTCAGACTGGTTTATTTTCAGACGGGTTGTACAACATCTCGGTTTCCTATCTGGGCCAGCCCGCATCGGCGGGCCAGCTCTTCTCCAGCTCGGGCCACCCGACGATCTGGTTTACTACACCGGCCCGACCCACATAGGTGGGTCAACTGAGGCCGACCGCCTCCCACCACATGTGGTTCTCACTAGACCACCTGATAACGCATGTCATGGATTTCCCCTTGGGCCGCTCCCCTCCTAACACGATGCTTGACTGGCGTCGCTCTACTGCACCACTACAGCCCCCACTGGCCTTGGTGCCCGCATCTCCTACTTCCAATGCGGCCTGGGTGCCACAACATGGTGCTTCCATCATGACCTTGTGCCACGGCCTTGTGTCATGGCCTCTCATCATTGTCGTGTGTGCCCCAGCTGGCCATGACCCTTCTTTCCTAGAGCCACAGGCTGATCCACTGCTATCTTTTGTGCCACGACGAACGGTAAGAATGAAAGAAGAGGAGAGGGGAAGGATTCATACATAAGAACACCCAAATAATGATTCAGGTCTTTGTTCAGGTTTACCCAGATATTTTCTTGTTAGCATGGTCATGAAGAACCAAAATAAGGTGTAATAATCACTTAGATATATATCCCATTTTTATCCCATATCATTAACCCTCCCGTATGAACGATTAATCCGTGAGTTAAATTGTTCATGTGTTAACCTTCATTCGTCGTATAAAAGAATGAATGGGGAAAATCAACACACACAGAAAAGAATCAAACCCCTAATAGGAAAAAGAGATTGCTTGAGGATGATTATTTGTCATCATTTGTCGATCTTTGGTCCCAAAAATGCTCTCCAAGGGTTTCATCACCATCGTCTGATTCTCCTTCATTCATCTTTGGAGAGGTTTCCTTCATTGTTCGTCAGATGAATTCTAGGGTTGTATGTTAAGTCTAAATTACCTGTTTAAATAAATAATTAAATGTGTGCACGTTGTAGTGTTGCCACCTTGCTCTGATAATGAGGTTCATTAATGAGATTCAGTGACGCCTTGTTGCTACACCACAACATTCATGTGTCACTACTTATCTATGAAGAAAACAAATAAAATAACTTTTTAAGTTATTTTACTTTTTCTTCTGAAAGTCTGAAAATTAACTTTCACCCTCGAACTGCACCGGTTGAGGTTAGACTCCACCTAAGGGAAGAATACCCTCACGATCTCAACCATACTCTTAGATTTCCAATCAGAGTTACCGTTTATAATTTATAATGATTTGAAAATAAAATAATCATTAATTAATTATTTTATTTACGGCCAAAATCTACTTTCCTCTGTCGGCCCATGCTATACAATATTAGGCCCTTTTTAGGTGAATCCCTATGACCAGAGTTCTACGGTGCCCTCAGATTTTTGATTCGGGCACCAATTTAAACGTTATAAAATACTTCTCACATGTTTATTAAATGAACCTTAATTTTTTTCAAAAATATGTTCTGGCCACTCCAGGCCTCGGAATTACGTGTCGTCTTAGATAATGGTCTTGAAATAATCCCATTTAATTTTTAAAAAATTTACATGGATCTTCTGGGGTATTACATTAATCCCCATTTTAGAGATTTACATCTTTATAAGACGAAAATAGGATAATCAAACAAATGAGGGTACTGAGAATGAATCTGAGCCTCCCACTCCCACGTTCTCTCCTGGAGATTCTCGTGCTACCAACAAACATACACCATAGGAATTGACCATCTATAAAGGATCCTCTCATATTGATCCTCTATATCAACTGGGTACTCCACGAATGTCACCTCATCATCAATCATTATCTCTCCATGGTCGATGTGAGAATGGTCGTGCACATATTTTCTCAACTGGGATACGTGAAAGACATCATGAACTCTCTCTAACTACAAAGGTAGAGCCAATAAATACACCACCTTTCCCACTCTACACAGTATTAGGAAAGGTTCGATAAACCTTAGAGATAATTTTTCACCCCGGAAAAATCTCTACATCCCTCATCAAGGAGAGGCCTGTAAGATTACGTGGTCCCCTATTGGAATTCCAAGGGTCTCATTCGCCTATCAGCATAATAATTCTATCAACTCTGTGCAGTCTTTATCCACTCATTGATGACCTGTACCTTCTCAGTGGTAGCCTCTACCATCTCTGGACCCATGAGTGTTGACTCCCTGGGGTATTTCTAACATATCGGTGACATGCATGGTCATTCGTATAGTGCCTCAAATAGTTCCATATTGATGGTAGAGTGGTAGTTTTTATTGTACACAAACTCCACCAGTGGTAGGTGGTCCTCTAAACTACGACCAAAATCTAGAACACAAGCATGAAGCATGTCTTCCAAGGTATGTATGGTTATCTCCTTCTGACCATCCATATGTCGGTGAAATTCCATCCACAAGCATAGTTGCGTCCCAAACACCTCCTAAAATCTCTTCCACAACTAGGATGTAAAGCATGCATCATGATCTGAGACTATTGTAGATGGGACTCCATGGAGTCAAACTATCTTCTACATGTAGAGGCATCCCAAGATCTCTTCTGAACCCTGTTCTTGAATGGGTAGAAAGTGGGATGACTTGGTGAGTCGGTCTATAATCTACTATATTGCATTGTTCCCCCTGAACGTATATGGTAAGCCCTTCACTAAGTCCATTGATATCACATCCCACTTCCACTCCGGTACCTCAAGGGTTTGTGTCAAACCTGCTGGAACCTGGTGGTCAACCTTCACTTGCTGACAAGTGATCGATCTAGAGACAAAATATGACACTACATTCTTTATCCCTAGCCACCAGTACTGATGTAGAAGGTCATGGTACATCTTCTCCATGCTTGGATGTACCACCAAAGGGGATGTATGGAACTCCTTCAACACATCTACATGTAACACCATTGGTACAATGGTGCAACCTCTGAAAATGAATATTTTCTCCCCACCTTTCTAATATCCATATAGGGAATGCCTTGAGGACATCTGTGCACATGTAGTCTCGTAGTTAGAATCTCTGAGGTGAACCTCCCTAACTTGCTATAAGAGTGGAGGGAAAAATACCTTCGACTAAAGAAAATCTACCTCATTTTTATCCATAAAATATATCTTAATGAAGGAAAACTACTCTGAGGCCTCGTCCAGTTGTTGTGAACTTGATCTTCAACTGATAGCATTTACCACCACAATCACCTTCCCAAGAGTATATACTATTTTGAAGTCATAGTCTTGTAGGAACTCTGGCCATTGTCACTGTCTTAGATTTAGATACTTTTGAGAAAATATATACTTGAGAATCTTGTGGTCAATGTAGATGGTGAATAATTTACCCATAAGGTAGTGTCTCAACATCTTCAGTATGAAGACTACCACTGCCAAATCAAGGTACTAAGTCACATAGTTCTTCTCATGCGGTCTCAACTATCATGATCCATAAGCAATCATTTCTTTCTCCTTCATTACGAAACAACCAATCCCAGTTCCTGATGCGTCAGGGTACACCGTATAGTCGATTCCCTCCTCTGTAAGCCTTGAGATAGGATCACTCTTCAAGATATGCCTCAACTATTGAATGATCTGTTGGAATCTTTATGTCCACGTGAAGGTTTTTCCCTTATTCTTCAATTCCTTCATGGGTGATGGAACTCTGGAGAAGTTAGGTAAAAACATATGATAGCACTTAGCAAACCCAAGGAAACTCCACGCATCGATAATGCTCTTGGGTGGCTCCTAAGAAAGAACCACATCAATCTTTTCTGGATCCACCATTGATACAGCCTCTGAGATGACATGTCCTAGGAAGTGGATATTTCGTATCTAGAACTCACACTTCAAGAGATTTCTGTAATGATGGTGATCTCAGAGTGTGTTCAGAACCATCCTTAGGTGTATCACATTCTCCTCCTCATTAACTAATTACACTAAGATGTCATCAATGAAGACCACTAAAAAATGCTCTGTGTATAGCTAGAATATCCTCTTCATGAGTCCCATGAACACTGCTAGGGTGTTCGTCATGCCAAACGACATCAATAAGTACTCATAGTGGCTATAGAAACATCTGAAATTCATCTTTGATATGTCCTCATCTTGTACTTGAAGCTAGTGATAGCCTGATCTGAGGTCTATCTTAGAGAACTATCTTACTCCCTTAAGCTGATCGAAGAGGTCATCAATACTCGGTAGAGGATAATTGTTCTTCATGGTCTCCTGGTTCCGAAATCGGAATTCCACGCATAACCTCAAGCATCCATCTTCCTTCTTGGAACATAACACTGGGGCTGTCCAAGGTGAAATGTTGGGCCTTACGAACCCCTCCTCTGTAATTGCTCCAACTGTACACTTATCACTTAGATATCTATAAGAGCCATTATATATGCAGTTGTAGATATCGATGTCATAATGGGGTACAAATCAATGTAGAAGTATACCTCTCGGTGAGGAGGTAGTCGTAGAATATCCTCTGGAAATATGTCCTCGTACTCATCCACCACTGTTGGAATCTATGGACTCATCTCATCCATTTCATTGAGGGTCATGCTATCCAAATGAAGAGTGACCAGCTGCACACTCCAACATGCGATTCCATCCTATGCTACTATAGTTTTCTTTTACACCGATAAAAGAAAACCTGGTCCCATATCCATGGATACATCGCATTGTGCATCTAAAATAGTCGATATGGTCATGGAATGCTGATAGCCAGTCCATACCCAAAATGGCGTAGTAAGGCCTCAATGCCGCCACTATGAGATCCTAGCTGAATCTCTCACCTCAAAGAGTAAGCTCACACTACCATCACTAGTTTGTGATCATCGTATTCATTACCGTAGGAGTCTCTAATCGTAAGGATCGATCCAGTGGCTTGATCAGAATCTCCAACCCTGAAAAAGGTCTGTGGAAAGGATAGAGTGACTGGAACCTATGTCTATAATAACTGTAGGTAAAGTGGAGAAGACACATATCATACCTAATATCATATTTGGGACGTCTGGACCGTAGGCCTCGACTGCCTGAAGTTGAGCCTGCCCCTATACACCTTCTTATAGATCCTGTAGTGGACCACCTGGGGGTGGTAGTGGTAGTAACTCATACCAATTCCCGCCTCCTACTAATCTTCCCGCTCCTCTACCATGTTCACTACTTGGTAGACCACCCTGTTCCTATCTCCGCCTTTGCATCGGCAGTCCCTTGATCGTCTGTTAGTCTTCTGTGCGGCGATTTGGGCAATCCTGATCCATGTGCCCCTACCCACCTCTTGCATAGAATACTCTTCTCTCCTGATGGATCCCTCTACCCTAGGAGCCTCACACCACCGACCCTAATCCCTGAGGTTTTCATTCATAAGGTATGGCCCATTTGGGCCTCTATGTCATCTTTTGGCTACCCGCTGTGGATGACTCAGCCACCCATTTCCTAGCGGTAGCTCCCACCATCGATTCCTGCTCAATGAGGAATCTCTCTCCTATTTGAGCTATCTAGCACCCTATATAAGGCCCCAGACTTAAACATTACTTAATCTTGAGTTACTTCAAGAATAAACATTGAGGATCTTTTCAGGTTTAGAGTTTTAGAGAATTAGATCATAAAACATGCATTACATTTCACATTTAAACAAAGTGGTTACATAAAAGATAGTAATCATTTTCCCCATCAACAGAATCATATTTAAAATAAAACATTGATTATTTCTTGAAACTTCCTTGACACTATCATCACATCATGTACCTTTCCCTTGACCTGTGAAAAACATTTCAAAAACTTGGGATGAGCATAAAAATCCCAGTAAGGGATATAAAAGTACGAAATGAAAACATTAGTCCATGCATGGAATCATACTTTACTCATAAAACATAATCACATACCTCATCAAATAATGAATAAATCATAGAAATCATAAGACATAAAGGTAACTTGAGGAATTCATAACATTCTTACGTAGGGAGTAACCCTCTTGGTTACGTTTGGAATACCCATCACAATATATTCCCTAAATATCTTCGGAGAAACCTTAACGTTTAACTCCTTCTCGTTACCCAATGTATTAGAGAGCTATATCGGGCTCACCCTCCCTTATTTTATCATGGAACCACCCATCTTCATAACAATTTCCAAGAACCGTAACATAATCGTATCACATAAAACATGTATAAAGGAAACATAACATTTCCACTTTTCAGTCACAAGATATCAATACAACACATTGATATAGAAACATTATGAAAACCATTTTTAAAACCAAAATAAAATAAAAGTAAAACATGGTATTTATTTTTCATTCAAAAAAAGTTATGGCTTGTAGAGGAAGCTGAAACTCAAATAATGGTCACGACGGCGGAGAAGTCGTTGTCGCCGCATACATACGACAAAAAAACATTCCCTTTTGTCGTTTAGTAAAAGCTTCGTATAAAAAGATTCCTTCTGAATAAACTTAAAAGTCAAATTGGTTTATACACCATATAAAATAAAGTTGTGTATAAAACAAAATATGCCTCAATGAAAGGAGATTGAGACGATGTCCCTTACCTCGTGTCCGACGTGACTCGATTCCTCTTTAATCTCCTAAATAATAAACTAAAGTTAATTTCTACTTGCTTAAGATCCTTTTTCAAGTTTATTATTCCTTTTATATAACTTATTTCTATGTTATAAATGTTATTTAATCATTTAATTTAATAAAGTTCATTTTGTCGATATTTGGTACTTAAGTCAAAAATGGACATCTTACAATTACATGTTGTTTATGTGGTCAAAGGTTCATTATATCCAGAATTATATTCATGATTTGGATATCATATATTTAATATATATCCAGCATATACATGTATTTATAATAGTACGTAATATATATCATATATAAATATAGTGACATATTAATGTCCACCATGAAAGGTGTTAAAATAATACTGAACAATTATCATTTCGTGAGGCAGAAATTCGCCATCCACAGAAACATTATGTTCTTTAACCATTAGATGAAGGTGTGTGTAAGTGTAGCTCTAATACTTCACATAAAAACATCCTATTATATTGAAGATACTGGTTTTGTTACAAAAAAAGGAATTGAATGATTTTAGGGGGTTGGAGAAGAAAAATAAAACATAAGAACATAAGAGAATACATTACCTTTAAATCGGGTAACTCTTTTTGATTTGAGCTCAAAGGCTTCCTTGGAAAGGAATCTACCCAAAGTGAGGCTTCTATGAGTAATATAGGTATGTGGAGAGACAAAATGGGCAGGGTTTGGCCGATCCAAAAGCTTGAAAGGTGTGGGTAAGGTGGTAGAGTGGGGGCCTTTATAAGAGGAGAGGAGGGGCACTCTTGGAAAGTTATAAAAGGTTACTTTATTATAAAATGCTTTTTGGATTTTAAAGGTCCCAAAATTATATATTTCTAGGATAAGGTGATAATAGTTTTAAATCAACCCATCCAATAGGTTTTTGACTAGAGTAGGTCTTATATTTTACATTATCTTTTCATGTTATTTAAATCGTTAAATAATGAGGTAATCGCTGCATCATCATGGTGTCATAAATAATTTAATTTATTTAATTTCTAAAAATTATAAAAAAAATATCATGATGTATTAAATATTTTTATCTTTCTAATGAATATTTATAGTAAAAAATATGACTTGTATAACCCCATGTAAAAATTGTTTTAGTAAAACAACACATGTTTGTGACATTTTCATTTTAACATTAAATAAAAAGTTATTAATGTCATTTTCCTACCAAAGTGGATCCATGGGATCCCCAAGTTGACCCATGGATTTTCTTGGTCGTCCATGACACATCCAATAAGGTTTTGCCATGTGTCAAGGTCATTTCATATTATTAAAACATTATTTTTACCTTAAATTACACTAATTACCTCTAATCACGATTAAAAACTTAAAAGTTACTATTCACCAAAGAATTATTTTAATCCCATTGAACCACATTTTACTTCTTAATGACAACCATTTATGTTGGATTTTTGAAATTCAAAACACAGAGGTGGTAAAATTTCATTAAAACAAAAAATCAGTTATTTTAAGTACCACTTAGTGGTTTCACTATTCATTAAAAATTGAAGTTTTTCAGAAAAATACCAAAACTTCACCCTAAGCTATGTTTGATATTCCAAATTCAAAAATTATGTCTATTTTACAAAATTCAAATCATATAAGTTACATTAATTAATTAAATAATTAATTCCCGCTGTCAGAACAAATAGCGTGTTTTATGAAATAATATATATCCAAAGATTGACACTAGTTTAAGTCTAATTTCAAAGTGAAATTAATTCCAATGACCACTATTAGATTAAATAGTAAAAATATATTCTAATTTCACTTTAAAACCAATTAAAAATATAATCTAATCATATAAATAAATTAGATTAAAACGAGGTTTTGTATTAAAATACAACATTTTTCACTATTCATTAAAAATGAACTTTATCGGAAAAATACCAAAAATTTACACAAAGTAAATTTTGATGTCCTGATTCTAAAGAAGAATTTTATTTTGTCTAATAGAATGTATAAGAGTGACCAAAACTATATTTAGAAAGTGTTTTCCATCAAAAGGCGATAGTTCGACCTTTTAGTGAATATTTGAGTATCTATGCCTAAAATGGAATTATTTTCGTATTTTAAGCATTTATCCTTTATGGGTTAAATGTAAAAACATTTAACAAACATATATAATCATATTTTAGTTATTTCTATTCATTCCCACCAATAAAACGGCTACGTGTTAACTACCTTTTAAAATAATATTATTTTATTAGTAGTGTGCAACGTAAGATTTCAAAGAAAATCTTTGTTGTGTATTGGGTACGCTATCGAACATATCAACCCCTTTAAAGTAAAATTAATATTTAATTTGTAAATAATAATAAATATGAAATTTATTTATTCTTTATTTACCAGGGATGTTACATCCTTCCCCCCTTTTGGGAATTGCGTCCTCGCAATTTTATTCACTTATCAAAATAAGTGGGGGTATTTATCCCTCATAGAATTTTCAAATTCCCACGTTGCCTCTTCAACAATATGGTTTTTCCAAAAAACCTTTACCTGGTGAATTACCTTATTTCACAACACTTGCTCTCTTCGGTCAAGAATCCGGACTGGTTGTTCTTCATAAGAGAGATTCTCTTCCAACTGAACCACCTCAGGGCTCAAAACATGAGATGGATCTGGCATATACTTTCTCAACATCGAAACCTGAAAAAAATTGTGTACCTGAGATAAACTCAGAGGTAAAGCCACTCGGTAAGAAACTGATCCAATTTTTTCCAGAATTTCATATGGTCCAATGAACCTTGGACTCAGATTTCCTTTCTTACCGAATCACATCACACTTTTCCATGGTGAAACTTTGAGAAAAACATGATCACCTACCTCGAAAGATAGATCGTTCCCCCGGTTATCCGTATAACTCTTCTGCCTGCTCTGTGCTGTTCTCATGTGTTTCTGAATCAACTGAACTTTTTCTACCATCTCTTCTACCAATTCTGGCCCCATCAGCTTCCTTTCACTCACTTCATCCCAAAAAGATGGAGTTCGACACCATTACCATATAATGCCTCAAATAGAGCCATATGTATACTGGAATGAAAACTGTTATTATAAGAAAACTCAACCAAAGAAAGATGTTGGTCCCAACTTCCCTAATAATCCATCGAACAAGCACGTAGCATATCCTCCAAAGTCTGAATTGTTCTTTCTGACTGCCCATCTGATTGAGGATGAAAGGATGTACTAAAATTTAATTTAGTACCCAACGACTTCTGAAGGCCTTTCCAAAAGTTAGAAGTATACCTGGGATCACGATCAGATACAATGGAGAGAGGAAATCCATGTAACCTAACTATCTCTTTAAGATACAAACGGGAAAGTTGATCTAGGGAAAAAGTATCTCGTATAGCAAGGAAATGAGCAGATTCAGTCAAGCGATCAACAATAACCCAGATTGCATTATTACCTCAAGGTGTCTTCGGCAATCCCACGGCGAAGTCCATGGATATATTATCCCATTTCCACTTTGGTACTGGTAAAGGCTGAAGCATCCCTTTCAATAACTGCCGCTCTGCTTTTACCTGTTGACAAGTCAAACATTTCACAGTAAAATCAACAATATCCCTTTTCATTCCATCCCACCAGTAATACTCCCTAAGATCTCTATACATCTTAGTACAGCTGGGATGAACTGAAAATGGAGAACTATGAGCTTCACATAACAACTCTCTCTTCAACTGTGAATCACAAGGCACACACAATCTCTTTACAAATCTCAAAACACAATCATTATCAATGTTGAATTCAGGCAACTTACCCTTCTGAATTAGCTCTACCTTTTTCTCTTCAACTGTGAATCACAAGGCACACACAATCTCTTTACAAATCTCAAAACACAATCATTATCAATGTTGAATTCAGGCAAATTACCCTTCTGAACTAGCTCTACCTTTTTCTGCAACTCGCTGTCTTGCTTCTGTGCTTGCTTAATTCTGTCTGATAGAGATGATCTCACTAATACCTGAAACAAAACAGAAGAACTTCATGAACCAAAAACTTTTATGCCAAAGTTCATAAAATCCTTAACCAAAGGATCACGTTCCAACCGCAACATTGTTAATGAAGCATTACTTTTTCAATTGAAAGCATCATCCACTTTATTTTCTTTTCCCAGATGGTAATGAATTGTACAATCATAATCCTTGTTTAATTATAGCCATCTCCTCTATCTCATGTTAAATTCTTTCTGAGTTAATATATACTTTAAACTTTTGTGATTGGTATATATTTCACACTTTACTCCATACAAATGATGCCTCCAAATTTTTAAAGGAAAAACAACATCAGCTAATTACAAATCATGTGTAGGGTAATTTACCTCATGAGTTTTCAACTGTCGTGAAGCATAAGCAATTACCTAATCATTCTGCATTAGGATGCAACCAAGTCCTTTCACTGAAGCATCACTGTAGATAACAAACTCAGCATTCCTGGAAGGTAGTTCCAAAACTGGAGCATTCACCAATCTCCTTTTCAGTTCCTGAAAACAACCATCACATTATTTTGTCCAGATAAACTTAACACCCTTCCGAGTTTGCTTAGTCATTGGACTAGATAACCATGAAAAATTTCTAACAAACCTTCGGTAATAGCCTGCCAAACCAAGGAAGCTACGAATCTTAGTTACATTTGTGGGTCTTGGACATTCTTCAACAACCTTTGTTTTTGCAGGATCAACGGTTATCCCATATTTAGAAACAATGTGACCAAGGAAAGAAATTTGTTGCAACCAAAACTCACACTTGCTGAATTTCCCATACAATTTCTTTTAATTTAAGGTTTGAAAAATAACCCTTAAATTTCTTTCATGCTCCTCTTTAATTTTTGAAAACACCAAAATATCATCAATGAAAACAACCACAAACTTATCCAAGAACTCATGGAAAATTCTATTCATAAGGTCCACGAACACAGCAGGTGCATTGGTTAACCCAAAAGGCATAACTAGAAATTCATAATGGCCATATCTTGTTTGAAACATGGTCTTCGGAATATCTGCTTCCTTTACCTTCAACTGATGGTACCCCGATCTCAAGTCAATCTTTGAAAAAAACTGAGCTCCCGGGAGCTGATCAAACAAATCATTGATATGAGGCAAAGGATACTTGTTCTTAATAGTGATATTATTCAAGGCTCTATAATCAATGGAAAGTCTCATAGAACCATCTTTCTTTTTAACAAATAAAGCAGGAGCACTCCATGGTGATGTGCTAGGTTGAATGAAACCTTTCTCTAATAAATCTTGCAATTGCTTCTTTAACTCTAAAAGTTCAACTTGAGCCATTAGGTAAGGGGGTTTTGAAATTGTCTTAAAATCAGGAACTAAGTCAATAGTAAATTCAACTTCCCGATCTGGTATTATTCTAGGAAACTCATCACGAAAAACGTCAGGATACTAATTTACCACTGGAACATCATTAATCTGAACAGTTCCCTTGTTTTCAATGATTTGTGCAAGGTAACATTCATTTCCATATTTTATATGTTTCTCGGCCTCTTGATATGTTATCAGAAGTAAGGGTTCATTCTTGTACACAAACTGAAAGTCTTTCTGAAAAGAAACTTCTTTAGCTCTACAGTCAATCTTAGCATGGTAAATAGAGATCCAATCCATACCCAGGATAACATCAAACTCTACTAGAGGTAAAACAATAAGGTTTGTAAGTAGGTTCTTTCCATAGATAAGGATAGGAAGATTCTTATAAATTCTTTTTGCCTCAACATTTCCCCGAGGTGTTTTTACCATAATTTCAGGAGTCATTTCTTGAGATGGTATTCCCATTTTACTAGAAAATTTTTCAGAGATGAAAGAATGTGTAGAGCCCAAATCAAACAACACACTCGAATAATCTGAAAAAACAAACAAAGTACCTGATACAACTTCAATTGATGGCCCGACATCTGCTGAAGTAGTTGCAAAGGATTTCCACACCCCTTTCTGCTTGTAGTCTAACTACTTCCTATCACTCGAGCTCTTTGTTGGACACACATTTGCATAGTGACCCATCTCATTGCACTTAAAACATTTCACTAACTGTAAATCAAATTTGGTCTTACCATCACCCTGATATTTTTCAGTGAAATCACGAGCCTTATGTCACATCTTACCGCATCGGTAGCACTTTCCAGAATTCAGAAGACATTCCCCAGCATGCCTTTTACCACATTTATCACAAACTGGAAACTTATTTTTCTTACCATCAGACCTTTTTGAAGAATTCTTTCCTTTCTCCTTTCACCTCGGTATCTTCTTCTGCTGGTTGTTATAGAACACTTGATCATTGGAAAACTCCATTCCACCTTCTCAACACATCAAAAAAGCTTTTTATAACTCTTGAACTCGTGAGAAGCTAAAGCCCTTCGATATTTTGTATTTAATCCTGAGTAAAAATGATTGATTTTACTATGAAGGTCTCAGATAAAATTTGGAGCATACCTTGCCAATCGAGTGAACCTTTCTTCATAGGCAGCCACTGAGTCTTCCTCTTGCCTCAATTCCAGGAATTGTTTTTTGATCCTAAGTCGAATAGCCTTAGGAAAATACTTCTCAAGATACATACCTTTGAATTCATCCCAGTTGAGAGCATCAATCTCATCAGCATCCCTGATATTTTTAACCATCGACCACCACTGATCTGCTTCACCCTCCAAATGGTAAATAGCAAGACTAACCTTTTGATTTTCTGAACACCTCATGATATAGAAAATCTTCTCCAGTGCTTTAATCCACCCTTCAGCTAGCACAGGGTCAGATGATCCCCTAAATGATGGGGGATGTTTCCTCATGAAATGTTCCACCACTGAAAAGTTCATCTGTGGTTGATCTGGATGATCTCGTGCATGGATACCGCCACTATTTATCGCTTGAGTCAACTGCGCCATTACTGCAACAAACTGTTCAGTTCCAATTCTGACTATCTCAAGATGCTGATTCGGAAGGTCATTTCCTTCTGTATTCCTTCCTAGCACTGCTTCCCTGTTTCCTCTACGGAAAACCATTCTAAACAAACATGTCTTAGATGAAGCAACATGGTAATCTTCAAATGCTATATCATTTAAATTTGACCATAAAAAAATATTTTCAGATAATCATTTAATATAATTCTAACTCCTAAATTTATCTAAACCGACCTCTGATACCAACTATAAGGCCCCAGCCTTAAACATTACTTAATCTTGAGTTACTTCAAGAATACACATTGAGGATCTTTTCAGGTTTGGAGTTTTAGAGAATTAGATCATAAAACATGCATTATATTCCACATTTAAACAAAGTGGTTACATAAAAGATAGTACTCATTTTCCCCATCAGCAGAATCATATTTAAAATAAAACATGTATTCTTTCTTGAAACTTCCTTGACACTATCATCACATCATGTACCTTTCCCTTGACCTGTGAAAAACATTTCAAAAACTTGGGATGAGCATAAAAATCTCAGTAAGGGATATAAAAGTACGAAATTAAAACATTAGTCCATTCATGGAATCATACTTTACTCATTAAACATAATCACATACCTCATCAAATCATGAATAAATTATAGAAATCATAATACATAAAGGTAATTTGAGCCATTCATAACATTCTTATGTCGGGAGTAACCCTCATGGTTACGTTTGGAATACCCACCACAGTATATTCCATAAATTTCTTCAGAGAAACCTTAATGTTTAACTCCTTCACATTACCCAATGCATTGGAGAGCTATATCGGGCTCACCCGCCCTTAGTTTATCATGGAACCACCTGTCTTCAAAACAATTCCCAAGAACCATAACATAATCGTATCACATAAAACATGCATAAAGGAAACATAACATTTCCACTTTTCAATCACAATATATCAATACAACACATTGATATAAAAACTTTATGAAAACCATTTTCAATACCAAAATAAAAGAAAATTAAAACATGGTATTTATTTTTCATTCAAAAAAAGTTATGGCTTGTAGAGGATGTCGAAACTCAAATAATGGTCACGGCGGAGGAGAAGTCGTTGTCGCCGCATACGTACGACAAAAAAAAAATCCCTTTTGTCGTTTAGTAAACACTTCATATAAAAATATTCCTTTTGAATAAACGTAAATGTCAAAGGGGTTTATACACCGTATAAAATAAAGTTGTGTATAAAACAAAATATGCCTCAATGAAAGGAGATTGAGACGATGTCCCTTACCTCGTGTCTGACGTGACACGATTCCTCTTTAATCTCTGGAATAATAAACTAAAGTTAATTTCTACTTTCTTAAGAACCTTTTTCAAGTTTATTATTCCTTTTACATAACTTATTTCCATGTTATAAATGTTATGTAATCATTTAATTTAATAAAGTTCATTTTGTCGATATTTGGTACTTAAGTCAAAAATGGACTTCTTACAATTACATGTTGTTTATGTGGTCAAAGGTTCATTATATCCAGAATTATATTCATGATTTGGATATCATATATTTCATATATATCCAGCATATATATGTATTTATAATAGTACATAACATTTAGAGGTAAGAAATGAAATGCACCGTTCATGGAGACGGTAAGTCGTACGTACGCATGAGCGCTACTTTCATTTCTATTTCATATGTAATGGAGTGAAATCATAACGATATAAGGGTATATTATAATTCTAGTATAACATCATATATAATAACATTAACTCCATCATTTATACGTCCCACATATGGCATTAACGAATCAAATCACTTTGAGGGGGCGGTAGTCCGCACTTCCTAAAATGAAATTATCGTGTTTACCCACAATGGAAACCATAATGGTATGCCACAAATGAAAAATACATAAGCATAAGGAAAACATAACAATAATATATATCATATATAAATATAGTTTCATCTTAATGGCCACCATGAAATGTGTTAAAATAATATTGAACAATCATCGTTTCGTGAGGCAGCAATTCGCCATCCACAGAAACATTATGTTTTTTAACCATTAGATGAAGGGGTGTGTAAGTGTAGCTCAAATCCATCACATAACAACATCCTAGTATATTGAATATACTGGTGTTGTAACAAAAGAAAGGAATAGAATGAGTTTAGGGGGTTGGAGAAGAAAAATAAAACATAAGAACACAAGAGAAGACACTACCTTTAAATCAGGTAACTCTTTTTGATTTGAGCTCAAAGGCTTCCTTGGAAAGACTTATGCCCAATATGAGGCTTATAGAAGTAATATAGGGATGTGGAGAGACAAAATGGGCAGGTTTTGGCTGAGAAAAAGGCTTGAGAGGTGTGGGTAAGGTGGTAGAGGTGGGGGCCTTTATAAAAGGAGAGGAGAGGCACTCTTGGAAATTTATAAAAGGTTACTTTATTATAAAATGTTTTTCAGATTTTAAAGGTCCCAAAATTATATATTTCGAGTATAAGGTGATAAGAGTTCAAAATACACCCGTCCAATAGGTTTTTGAAATTTTTAGGTCTTAGATTTTACATTATCTTTTCAAGTTATTTAAATCTTTAAATAACGAGGTAATCGCTGCATCATGATGGTGTCATAAATAATTTAATTTATTTAATGTCTAAAAATTATAAAAAAAAATCATGATGTAGGAAATATTTTTATCTTTTGAATGAATATTTATAGTAGAAAATATGACCTAAATAACCCAATGTAAAATTGTTTTAGTAAAACGACACAAGTTTGTGACATTTTCATTTTAACATAAAATAAAAAGTTATTAATGTCATTTTCCTACAAAAGTGGCTCCATGGGGTCCCCAAGTTGACCCATGGATTTTATTGGTCGGCCATGACACATAAAATAAGGGTAGGACATGTTTCAAGGTCATTTCATATTATTAAAACATTATTTTTACCTTAAATTACACTAATTACCTCTAATCGTGATTAAAAACTTAAAAGTTACTATTCACCAAAACATTATTTTAATCCCATTGAACCACATTTTAATTATTAATAAAAACCATGTATGTCATATTTTTGAAATTCCAAACACAGAGGTGGTAAAATTTCATTTAAACGAAAAATCAGTTTTTTAAGTACCACTTAGTGGTTTCACTATTCATTAAAAATTGATGTTTTTCAGAAAAATACCAAAACTTCACCCTAATCTATATTTGATATTCCAAATTCAAAAATGATGTCTATTTTACAAAATTAAAATCATATAAGTTACATTAATTAATTTAATAATTAATTCCCGTTGTCAGAACAAATAGTGTGTTTTATAAAATAATATATATCAAAAGATTGACACTAGTTTAAGTCAAATTTCAAAGTGAAATTAATTCCAACGACCACTATTGGATTAAATGGTAAAAATATATTATAATTTCACTTTAAAACCAATTTAAAAGATAATATAATCATATAAATAAAATATATTAAAAAGTGGTTTTGAATTAAAATACAACATTTTTTACTATTCATTTAAAAAGAACTTTATCGGAAAAATACCAAAAATTTACACAAAGTAAATTTTGATGTCCCGATTCTAAAGAAGAATTTTATTTGCTCCAATAGAATGTATAAGAGTGACCAAAACTATATTTAAATAGGGTTCTCCATCAAAAGGCGATAGTTCGAACTTTTAGTGAATATTAGAGTATCTATGCCTAAAATTGAATTATTTCCGTATTTTAAGAATTTTTCCTTTATTGGATAAATGTAAAAAACATTTAACAAACATATATAATCATATTATAGTTATTTCTATTCATTCTCACCAATACAATGACTACGTGTTAACTACCATTTAAAATAATATTATTTTATTACTAGTGTACAATGTAAGATTTCAAAGAAACTCTTTATTGCGTATCGGGTATGCTATCGAACATAGAAACCCCATTAAAGTAAAATTAATATTTAATTCATAAATATTAATAAATATGAAAATGTTTTATTCTTTATTTACTTGGGATGTCACACTCTAGCTTTTGTAGGTATTCTGAGAGAAATCATTGATGCCCTTACCTCCCTTAGGAGTCCCTGCTTAAAGGTTCAGGCCCTAAAGAAATGGTCATGCACCATATTCATAGAGTAATGGGAGAGGTTTGTGAACCTCATAGATTACTCATCCAATATCATAATGCCCTGATATAAGTGAAGAAACTCCTTTATGAACACTTAGTGCAAAGACACAGTGAACAACTCCTCCCTAAAAAGTATCTCAAAGTCATACCAGGTGAGGGTTGCCTTCTCGTGAGTATGGGTGTTTAAACTCCACCATATATCCATTGATCCCTATAGAAGGCTCGCTTCTATAATCGCCATTTGGTCAATTGGAATCCTCACTAAGTGGAAGACTCACATCACCACCTCTAGCCAATCCTCAGTGACCTGGAGATATATCTCTCCCCTGAACCTGGGAGGTATCTATCAATGGAACTCATGTAAGGAATTGATCCTACGCGCGTCCTCTATCGGTACCTCTGGTAGTAACTACTGACAAATGGTCGGTGGTATCACTGAGACACCAACTGAAGGTACCATCTTGGGAAGTGGTCTTTGTACCAAAGCCTCATCGCTTTGTGGACCATCCTCATGGTGACTCACTGGAATCCTGTCTGGATGTCTGTGTGGAGGAATCTTGAAAGAGATCAAGATGAACCATAGTCAATAGATTATACCTGGTGAGATGACTCTGACTTAGAAAGATCATGAGAAAAAAACTCAAAGACTCATGCAACTAGTGTTTTCATGTATCGGGTCAAAAAACAGAATTTAGGGTCCTGGTGTATGGATACATCAGTCGTTGCACCAACAATGAACTCCCTGGCCTAAAATCCAAACTGAAAACACTTAACAATATTGCCCATAAAAATTTATAGACTCTTAGTTCTTATTGTAGAAACAAACTCTCTCTAATATCACTTTGTCACAACCTGTCCCCAAGGGCCCATGTCATGACTACCCCAAGACCGCCTTCCATAGGCCAGAGGCTAGAGACTAGCACCAAAAAGAATATCCCAAAAAGGGAAGGCATTTACCTTTAAACTTGTTTACATGCATAAAGATCAAAATGTGGAATGTAAAGAGAAAGTAAAACAAAAATATCACTAAGACAACTACTGAGAGTACATTACAACTGAAAGTACAAAGGGGCCAGGATACAAGTCCAAAACCAAAAAGGAAAGTAACAATGCAATGGTCCAGCCATTCGAGACCCTAGATAAAGGGTAAGTGAAGGTATATTTTGTAGCCATTGAAGTATGCCCATCTATCACATCTCATTGAGCTCCACTTGGTGCCGGACCACCAAGGTCTCCGTCGAAGCCTCAATCACCTTCATGAGATACAACCTGTGCAGGTGAATCCCGTGCAGGGGTGAGTATCAACATACTCTATAGGGACCCCAAACGACAATGGAAATACCACAAAGTAGGACCACACATCACGATCACACAGTAAAATCACATAGTAAAGAAATATCACACAAGGTATAAATCAAATTATAGAAGGTAAGATTTATCAGTAATAAAGCTGAAACATCTCGTAGTGCTGAGTAACTCATCCCTGATGAGCCATTGAGGTCTGCTCATCTACTGGACCACTAAGGTCCACTCATCTTCTACACCACTGAGGTCTGCTCGTCTTCTGGATCACTGAGGTCCGTTTGTTTGCTAGACCACAGAGGTCCGCTCGTCTGCTGAACCACCGAGGTACGCTCGTTTGCTAAACCACTACGATATGCTCATCTATTGGATCAGTGAGGTCCGCTCATCCACTGAACCACTGAGGTTCGTTCTTATGATGAAACACTAATGTACGATCATCTAATGGACCATTGAGGCCCACTCGTCTATTGAACCACTGGGGTATGCTCGTCTGCTGGACCACTAAGGTCGGATCATCATATTCTTCATGTCACAGCTAGCGATAGGACTTTCGATCTCTAGTGCACTTGATTCTGGTATAATCTAGTCATCATGCCATTGATCATATCTTGATATTCATAGAATCTCACTTAGAGTATTCCCAAATAACCATCTCGTCGCAAGGGTCCCAACATCGTAGATGGTGTGTCAATTAGACGCTTGGTTTGAAAAATAGTGGCATTTTAGTAAATAAGGTCTTGTTGCATCCGGAACCGATCCGACTTGGTCGGACTGACCCGACCAACCCAGCCCAAGGGTCCCCCATGACCTAACCTATTTCGACCAACCCAACCCAACCTGATCCAGCATGGCCCATTGGGTCTTGCTGGACCCAACCCGATTCGGCTCTTGGTCCAGCCCACTGGGTCAGCCCAAGACCTGGTCTGCATTTTCCAGCCCGGTCTGACTTAGTTGGATCGGTTTATTTCCAGTCAGACCACCAAATGGCCTGGTTTAATATCTTCTCAGGCCAACATATGTGGGTAGACTCTTCTCTGGCCTAAGCCGCCCGGCGGCCCGGTTTACTACAATGGCCCAGCCCGCATCGGAGGGTCGTCTTTAGTCCAGACTGGATACCGTGTTGGTATCCGGTTCATGTCGCACATGGCTAGTGGAGGCTGGTCACCTCCCAACACACGCGGTCCCCACAGAACCATGTGTCGATGTATGCCTTGACCCACACTTCTGGCCGCTCCCCTCCAGACTTTGTGCCTGACTGGCACTGCTCTGCTGCATTGTTGCGACCCCTGCTGGCCCAAACTCCGCCACCTCAGCGCGTCGTCTCCCGCCTACCATCATCCTTGGTTCCAGAATATTCTATTGTCATCATGGTTTGGGTGTCACGACTTTGTGCCACCATTGTGGCATTGTGCCACCTCTGGGGAATTGTGCCACCACTACAGGCTTGTGCCGCCACCGTAGCCTTATGCCGTAGCCTCTCACCAATGCCGCAACCTGCCTGGCCGCGACCCTTCTCACCTGGTACTGCAGACTGATGCTTTGTTGTCTGTTACACCACAAATAATGGGAAGAATACAAGAAGAGTATATGGGAAGGAGTCTCACATAAGAACACCCAAAGAATGATTTGGGTCTTTTTTCTTATTGAACCAAATGCATTCTTTTTAGTAGGATCAGGAAGAACAAAAATAATGTTGAATAATCATTTAGATTGATATACCCATTTTATTCCGCATCATTAACCATCCCGTATGAAAGATCAATCTATGGTTTAACTTGTTTGTGATGTAACCCACGTTTTTCGTTGAAAAGAATGAATGGGGAAAAGAAACTCACACAAAAAAGAATGAAACCCCTAACTGGGAAAGGAGATTGCTTGAGGATGATCATTTGTCATCATTCGTCGATCTACGGTCCCAAATCCGCACTCCAAGGGTGTCTTCTTCATCATCAAAATTTTCCACTTTTGTCATTGGAGAGGTTTCCTTCGTCATTCTTTATAGGAATTCAAGGACTGTTCGTCAACCCTAAATTCCCTATTTAATTAAAGATGGAAGATGCATACACATTACAGCATCGCCAGCCTACTCCATTATTGAGGTTCATTAATGAGATTAATTAATGATATTTAGCATCACCTTGTCACTTCAAGGCAGCATTGACATTCCACTACTTAACGACGAATAAAACAAAAAAATACCTTTTTATGTTATTTTATTTTCCTTAAAAAAAGTCTTAAAATTAACTTTTACCCTCAACTCGTGCTGGTCGAGGTTCGGCTCCACCTAAGGGAAGCACACCCCCAGAAGATCAATGGTACTCTTATATTTCTGATCCATGTTACCATTTAGGAGTTATAGAGATTTGAAAATAAAATAATCGTTACTCAATTATTTTATTTACGGCCAAAATCTACTTTCCATTGTTGACCCTCAACAGCCAATGTTATGCCCAAACTTTTCATACATAGATATTACATATAAAATAGAAGAAAATTCATCACATAACATAATAAAACCATTCTAGAACAGTATAGGTTTAGTATATTTGGAAACTGGGAGACATAAACAACTGATCCATAAAACATATACATCTTCTCCCACTTTTTCCTTCACAACTAGAACCAGTTTTAGAACATATTACGTAATATATTTCTTCATATATTGAGGAAGAGAAACATAAGAAAAGGGTGGGATCAGATGCCCAGTAAGGGAAATAAAGGGTTATAACTAAATCAAAAATGCATAAGAACATGAACATAACTTTTGAAAATTATTTCTTGCATTTCAAGGATCATGATATTGGGTCAAGGAATAATTCATAGAAGTTTATAAAGAATCAAATAATATATTCCATTAGAGAATAACATATGAAATGAAATTATGAAATACACATAATCATATAAAATCATTTTCATATTAGTCATGGATCACTACCAAGACCATCATAGCGTACAAAGTCTCTTACTGAACCAAGTTCACTCATTATTCCAACCTTATATTATTGAACAAATTTTACTACCCATTCTAGTCCTATCTATCTCACGAGATTTAAATCTTTACCCAATGAATTAGAGGGAGATAAATTTCCCACCAACCACATAATGAAAACCATAAATATGTGTACCAAAAGAATATAATTAATTCATCATATCAGAACCTATATAATGTAATGGGTTTCATAAGCATCATTCAATTATAACATAATCCAAGGAAAAGAAACGGGTCTCATAAATATTATTCCATCACAAGAATTAACAAACCATAGAGATAATAGGGATAGAATACATGAACAATATAACCCCATTAAATCATAAGTAACATCAAGGAATGTTTTCATAGATGAAAAAAATACAGATCACTTGAAAATAATTATTGAGGAAAATATCCTTTCTACTTTGAAAATGATTTCTTTACTTAAAATTCCATGAAATTTTAAAAGAAATAAATTTATTTGAAAAAAAACATGTAAAATTGTAAGGTAAGATTAAATTTATTAATGTGTAATGAAATCATAAAAATCCATTCATGATGAAAAAGTTAAAAAAACATTACTTTCTTAATTTTTTCTGAAAAAGTCACAAAGTACCTCGATAGGAAAACCGAAACAATATTCCTTTTAAAATTTTTAGTAAAAATTCACACAATGGTAAAAATGAGTTTAAAATTTGTAGAATAATTGAAAAAATATTTTGGAATTTTTTTTCAAGAAACATGTGCATAGAATATAGAAATTCCTAAGCAGATACTAACGTATAAATATTCCTAAATAATAACGAGATTGTGAAATTAACCCTTACATTTGGTATGATTTCCTTCATACGTATCCAAAATTCATATATAATCGTTTAAATATCCAATTAACTATAGATAAACTTTATTGTGGTCTCAACACAATTTCAAGACATCAATCAAACACCAATTATCAGTCCAAAATGAACTCATGAATCCTATCAAAAACCAAAACTACAGGAGACTAGTAAACAAATGAGGAACACACTCATTTTATGGTAATAAATTATAGAATATTAAGAAATAAGTCTTCATTAAAATATGAGTTTCTAAAAGACACATAACATCATCCTTCATACCCATAAAGAAGAAAATACCATGAAATACAAAAATTACAACAAAAGGAATTTACAATAAAAATAATATTCTGATTGAGCTTATGCCAGCAATATGTTCATCCAAATATGCTAGAATGTTATCTAAGGGATTGTATCTGGATCCATGTCACTTCCTAGAAATACCCAAAAAAAACCTAAATGACCACATGTATGATAGATATTTGGTGATTTTTGGCATGAATACATCCTGTGCTCGAGAATCCCACATTGATAACACAACTAGAACTTACCCTTGGATGAATCTAGTGAGACTAAATTCAAAGAACTTTTCATACCACTTCCTAGTAGGCCAGGAAAAGATATAATATCTTTTTATTGAATAGATTGTATCACCAATTCATTATATGTGTCAGATAATGAAGGAAATTCCTAAATAAATTATTATTGGTGGCCCCATTAAAAGAATTCATCCTTTAATTATTTATCTCTAGTGAGATTTGGGAGATACACCACCAACTCATAAAAATTATTAGCATACTCGAATTCCATTGAATCACCCTACTCATGGTAGTAAAATTTAAAAACCTTTAGTATCCTCACATCATTAGAGAAGTATTATTGGATGAAAAGATCCTCGAAACATTCCCATATGTTTATTTTTTTGTTCTTAGTCTGAAGAACAGATTTCTAAAACTCTCGAATTTGGAATTTTAACATGAAAATTGAAAACTTGAGATTGATTGGTTTAGGAAACTCAATTTGAAAAAAAATATATCCTTAATATTCCATAGTAATTCCTCATATTTCATTAGTTCTACTTTCTCAATGAAATTAGGAGGGTTCAACTCTTAAAATCTTTATAAAAACTCCTAATACTAACCAGTTGATTGAGGACTACTAAGATCTATATTCAAAATAGATAAACAAAATTAGCGAGATGAAACTTAATAAAGTGAAAAAAATGTGATGGAAGAACCAATCATAGATCCTCTTCAATATTCCTTATAACTTAGTGGTGGAATACTCTGAAATAATAAACACACAACCAAATCAAAACTCATCACAAACCAAAAATCCATTATTCAATCACTAATAAAAAATCTATATATAGAGTCCAGACTTGAACCACCAGGCCCAATTTGAAAGGTTACATCACCACACGTTTTCCTCCCAGTATAAAAGAGGCTACCGACTAGTAGTGAGTGTTTAAATCCAATAGTTGGGAGACTATACACTGTATATTATCTCATCAAGTAAGATTATAATGAAAAGTAATAAAAAATGAATAAATAATCAGAGTAAAAAAATTTGGATACTGAATAATTGACATAGATATAAAATAATATCCCAAAGTGTTAAGCCTATCTAGAGTATAAGAAACATGAAGATACAAGACAAGTAAATAAACAAACATCTATGAGGTACTCTAGTGTCAAACTTCATCTACTCCCGCTCCATACTCCACCTCTCAACCATCCACCATGGGGACCTTTCCCTTCAATATATCTCTAGTCATGAAATATAAAAGCATACCAAAATTCCTAAGTTAGTTGTTAGTACAAGACTCAGTAGTACACCACCAATTCATCCTGACCATAAGTTCACAATATATATAATAGTTTATATCATAAGATAAGTAAATTCTCAATAAATATACATGTGTTGATTCATCGTGCACTGACCAAGACCCCAAAACCCTAGCCCCAACTACTTTATCTCAATGATGGTAAGGATGTTGAGAAGTCACATACATCTGTCAAGGTAACCAATCTCACCCCACCCAGCTTGTGGTTGTCATAGGAACGTTTCACATTCTGAAATTTAAAAATATCACTCCACCCTCTTCTGGTTTTCATCAGAATGTCGCATGTTCTGTCAAGTCGATACTCTACCTGTTTAACCTTTTAATAACTCAAGGACCATGTCTGTAGGAATCCATGTACAATATCTTCTAGTAAGACACTATGATTTCCCCTCTACATGGGTAGCCACACATACCTTTAATGACATTAGGATTGCATCAGGTTGGGTAAGAAACCAATAATTATTTCCCCTCAATAGGGATATCCACACCCACATTAAAGGAATTTGGAACCACATAACTCCCAATCTCAAGGATCAACCTCTATATATTAGTGTCTTCCAGCTAGACATTATGTTATCCCCTCTATAGGGGTATGTAAATATGCCTTTAAGGACATTATTATTGCATCAGGTTGGGTAACCATGTGAAGACAACCTCATTACTTCACCTGAGTATCTTGGTAACTATAACACAAATCCCCAGCTTATGCAACAACAAAAACACATGCCATAGAAAGGAATGATAAGGAAACCAAGATCAATATCAAAATCTACACATAATCACATGTCTTAAATAATCAATCCCATTTCTATGCACACACACCCACATGCAACTCATCTCAATCATGGTTTAATCCAACATAAATCTCACAACATGATAACATCATATATACATGTCCCAAAATATAAAATAACCTCTTACCTCAAAATTCATGGATGTCAAAGGCAAGGATAAACCACATTTATTATTCTCAAGTTGGAATGGAAACCTCAATAGTGAAGAACATGTTATATTGGGCCCCATTATCGTAGTCATTATCCTGTCAAAGGTCGAGGTTCTTTAAGGGTTACTAGAACCAAAACCAGTTATTTTATTTCAAAAATAAAAAAAATATCACATTCGATGATATATACTATTTCTTAGATGATTTTATAACTATCATTCTAGATCAGCGCATATGTTTGCAAAATTCCCCTTAATAATACTTATATTTTGATTATTTATCATATATTATCCTTTTATAATTATCTCTTAATAATTTATCATAAATTATCCTTTTATAATTATCTCTTACAATTTATCCTAAATTATAATTTATAATTAACTTCAGATAATCTATTATAAATTATAAATTATATTTATCTTTTAATGATTTATCCTAATTGATCCTTTTATAGTTATCTTTTGATAATTTATCATAAATTATCCTTTTATAATTATCTCTCATAATTTATTCTAAATTATCATTTTATAATTATCTTTTTACAATTTATCAAAAATTATCATTTTATAATTATCTCAAATAATTTATCCTAAATTAGCCGTTATAATTATCTTTTGATAATTTATTATAAATTACCCTTTATAATTATCTTTTGATAATTTATCACAAATTATCCTTTTATAATAATTTTATGATAATATCTCTTAATTTAACCTTTTATAATTATAACTTGATAAACTATTATAAATTATAAATTTTCATTCTCTTTTGATAATTTCTTATAAAATATTCTTTATAATTATATTTTGATAATTTTTAATAAACATTCGTTTTTATAATTATCTTCTGATAATTTTAAATAATTTATCCTTTGATAATCTCACAATTGTTGTTTAGTAATTTTTAATAATTATTCTTTGATAATTTAAATAATTCATCAATTCTATAAATTATTTGTCGATAAAACCATGTAATCACTACCAGAGATTTGGATTTATCTAGTGTTATCCATTACCAATGCTAAAAAAGCACTGATAAAGGGGGTACTTTTATCAGTGCTAAAAAAAGAACCAATACAAGTAACCCTTTTTCAGTGCTGATAGAAACCCCCAATAAATGCTTTTTTAGCACTGATAAGTGGTTTATTTCATAAAAAATGATTGTATCATTAAAATTAATATATATATATATATATTAATATAAATATAATATATTTTAGAAAATATGATTTATATGATATGAAATATGTAACAACAGTTAATATATAACATATTTAGTGGAAAACGGTTTATAAAATAATTAAAAAAACATTAGTTAAAACTTTTATAATTATTATTGAGTAATTTAAATTTAATAAAAATTTGAAGATAGAAAAATTCAATACATTAATAAGTGATCAAAAATAAGTTCAAAAAATGACTCTAACTTAACATGACCACAACTTTTGATCTAGGTGTCCATTTGATCTCTACCATATATCAAATTGAAGATTACAAAATGTTCTACATTGTGCTGATAAGGGGGAAGCCGTCCATGTTTTTTCTAAAAGGCCCAAAATTCCTCCAAAACTGAGTTTTTTTTATCATGGTACCCCAATTTTTTAAAATTTGATAGAATTTCATCCATACTGAAAATAATATTACAATATTTTTTTGTGAATACTCAATTTATTATTAATACTGACATACATATGGATACGACATACAAAATTTATCATTTTCAATATTCTACTGTTATTTATAGTTAAATATAAACACTTATATACAAATTTGTATATATTTACACATAAAATTTTAATTTTATACATAAATATGTAAAAGAATTTATATATAAAACTTATTTCAAAATATATAAACCATATCTATATAAAAAATAATATAGATTTTATTTAAAATAAAAATGTATGAATATTTATATACCTAAATAATGTATATACAATGTTTATATATATAAAGATATATTTTTGTGTGTGTGTATTAACAAAAAAATAGATATTTATTTATATATTCTAATATATGTATATAAATATTAATATATAGTATATGTAAATAAAGATAAATTTGTATAATTATATTTTCTGACACAAACACCCACACACACATATATATGTATATATGTATTTACAAACACACACACACAAAACATATTATATAAATGTATTTAAAAATAATTATATATATATCATGTAAATAAATAAATATAAATAAATAGATATATATAAAAATATATAATAAAATAATATTGAAAAGTGGTAAAGGTGTAGATCCATGAGGGGGAGGTCTTAGGTTCAAAACTAGGTGAAGACAGGTGTGCACGAGGTTGGGTGATAGTTTCTCTATCACTGATAAAAGTGTAGGGGCCTCCTCTAGTTCTAATAAAAGGGTAGAGGACTCCTCTAGTTCTAATAAAAGGTTATGGCGAGGAATAATTGATCACTGAAAAAAGGGGGTGGTCTCCTCCTCAAAATTTTACATTTTTTAATTGTGTTTGACTTTATCATTGATTTCTTTAGCACTGATAATAGGTATCTTTTATTAGTGGTTTTTAGCACCGATAAAATAACCATTTTATCATAACAAATTTTTAGCACTAATAAAATGGTATTTTATTAGTTCATCTATTATCACTGATAAAAGGGACCCCTTTTTTAATGGATCTTTGATTAACAATTCTTTTTTTACCGTAGATAAAATTGATTTCTAGCACTTTTAATAATGTCATATGTAGTAGTGGATTATAATTTGATAATTTTTATTCTATAAATTATACTTTGATAATATAGAAATCATATTTTGATAATTTAAATAGTTTTACATTCGTAATATCATAGTTATCGTTTGATAATTTTATTTGATTACCCATGATAATTCAATGTTTTATCCTTTGACAATTTTGATAAATTATCCTTCAATAAATCATTTCCATTATCATTTAATCATTTTTCATTATTGTCCTCTAATAATTCCATGTTATTATTTTATAGTAATATCCTGAAATTATGGTTTTAAAATCTTACACATTCATCTTTTCATAATTTATTTAAAAATTATTATTAATAATCAAAAAAATTATCACTTGATTATTTAAGTTAATTAACCTTGAACATTCAATATTATTTTAATTTAATAAAATAAAAATTATCTTTTGATAATTCTATTGTATTATCCTTATATATTTTAGGTTTAAATTATTTGTATTTCAATACTACCATTTTCCATAATTTTATAATTAAAGAAATAATGGAAATAATAGAAACAAATTAAATAAAAAAGAAAATAAAAAAAATTAAAAAGTGACCCACCTACATCACACATGGAGCGGGGAGTTGAAGGGTTCTACAATTGAGAATAATATCGGAATGGGGGTAACTTCACCGGTCACACATAGATAAGATTCAGGACCTCTGGGATTCAATGGGGCCAACCTAGAAAGAAGGCAGAAATGTTTGACTATTTAGAACCCAAAATCACAAAATTTAAAACTTTAACTTGAAACATAAAATTTAATCATCAATTCAACTAAAAATTCATTATGGAGTCATAAATTTCTCATCATTAAGGCATTGTAATAAGATCAAAATGGTGATGATTTAGTGGTTTTAAAAGTCCATCTTGTGGGAAAATAGGGTTTTGTGCATTTGAGAAGAAGGGTAAATAAAAAATGAATTTAATATTTTAAATATTACTAATTATATTATTATTTTAAATATTTAAATTATTAACCTTATATGATATCTATCCAAAAATCTGGTGTGCACAAATTGTATGTCTCACCTAGGGTAAACCCTACATCTCATACCTAACAGTGTTCTCCAATTTCTCATACATAAAATCGATTGAGAGATATTCAATTATATTCATGAAAACAATATAATAAAATTTTTAAATAATTTATCCCCCTACACGATCTAACCAAACACTCAATGTGCATAAATGGTTTGTCATGCCTAGGGTAAACACTTCATCCCGAAACTAATGGTTGTATCATATTTCTAATGTGATGCGATGTTTGGGAGATCTTAAATTATTTTAGAAAAATAATGTGTGCATAATATAATTTATTTAATACTTTTATTTTATCTATGTTGATGCTCTACATGCCTTAGAATCCCATTCTATCTCAGTTTCTAACACAAAAAATATTCCATATAATATTCTGAGGTGTTATCTAGGCTTTTTTATCTACGAAAATACTTTAAATTATTCATTTGAGTCATTTTTCTTTAAAAAATACTTTTTCGCATAAAAAAATCACAAATTATAATCAGTGAGAGTTTTATTATATTTAAAATTTTAGGATATTACAATTATCACCCACTATCAATTTCCAATCCTAGATAAGTATCTCTAAGGGTCTTGCTCAAACAAGTCAGTCCACTGAGCTCAAACATAAAACTAAGGCTCCTACATATCATCCTAGATTTGTCTATATTTCCACTAAGATTCAGATGATTGGTACCATATTTACTCACAGAAAATTCTCACTCCTTTCCATAATCATCACAAAACTATCCTTGTAAGATGGATCAAATTCCCACTCAATGTCCTCACAGTCTATAACATGCACATGATCAGGCGTTTACCTCTGAAGATGAGAAATGTGGAACACACAATGAATGACTCAAAAAAATAGTGAAAAGTTCAGATGGTATTCCATTGTTCCCACCCATTCAGTGATCTCAATGGTTCCCACAAAACAAGGAGTAATATTTTACTATTACCTCAAATTTCTATGCCCCAACCATCAATTCAATCACAAGAAAAACTCAATCACCCATAATAAACTCCAAAGGTCTCCTCCTATGGTAATTATATGATCTCTGTATAATGTGGGAACTGATAAACCTCTTATGAATCAACTAAAATCTCTCAAAGGTCTCCAAAACCAAACTATACCCTATAAGTGTTGCCTCACCTACCTCATACAATCAAGGCAGTGAACAAAATGACCTCTCGTAAAGATCCTATTAAGGTTCTAAGTCTAGGTGTCCATCCATGTTCTACTAATGTCCTGGAGGAAAGCTCAATGTATATACTCCAGAATACATATAGTCCAATCTAGCTATTTTTATTTTAGAGGATGGTATGTTGTGATCAATCATACCTAAGTCCCTTATCAATCTTTTATAATGGAAGCAATGAGTACCACTCTCTCAAATTTTTTTTTTTTCACATCATCATTCAATGACATATCATAGAAAGGTAATTTATGGAAACATAAATAAATTGGTAAGTGAATAATAGACACAAATCGCAGATGTAATGAAAATAATTGTATTAAAAAAATAAGGAGATCTAAATATGTTTTCAATACCATAACTCATACAATAAAAATTTCCTCATGAACATCTATTATTGCTTGTTATACTACATAGACATGGCCTGCCTCAACCCTATGGACCTGCCTTCAACTCACCTAAGTCCCTACCATCTAGAACTACTGCTATAGACCCAAAATGGATCCCTGGTCCCCATGTCTTCCTCGATCCTCTGTCGAAGCCTGCCCTCATAGCTCTAGAGTAAAACTATTGAAGATGTCATGTCCTGCCACATTGTTCACACTATCTGTGAGGTGATGGGAAGAACATATGATAATGCCTAACCTTCTCATAGTTGAAGTACTAGAGAACACTTTATTTAACAAGGGGATTTTTCATGCGCTTTATCATCCCTAGCTATCCTCCACCACTCTGACATGAAACCTCAACCTTCCTATTCATTCTTCCAGAAGTATCATAGGAAGGACCACTGGAAACTGGGAGGAGTCTTGCAACGCTAGCCCTTCTATCCATTCTTGTACATCTGGGTATTTTGAAGTAGCTTTGTGAGTCGTGTTTCATGGGAAATCACTACCTTTAAACTATGATAAAGTGATGTGAGTTCATGGGTACAATATAGATTCAATGTATCCAGAAGGAATTATTCAAAAAAATCATTTTGAATATTTTCCATTTAAATACTTTATATATTCATAAAAGTTTCAATACACCCCACTACCGTTTGGTGAGTCTTAGTAGCATGAAAGATTCCCGTTCCACCTTATTGACCTATGGTGTCTCAATACGATAAAACATCCTTGATGATGCATATCCAATCCTTCAAATCTCGTGGTCTACTAGATTCTTGAATGGATATAGGATGAAAAGGTTGGAAGTGTCTAGAAAAGTCAATCATAGAACTTGATGGCAGGACTCCCAGCTAGAGAGGGATTACTAGGTGTATCAATAGGTCATGTGTGAAAACATGCTTAGGATTAGTCTGGTCTATTGGTGGTCTTTCTGAAAAAAATTTAGGTGAAATATTCTGAAACATAAGGAACTTTATTAAAATAATGATTCCTAACCAGTCTATGGGATCACACAAAGGCTTACATAGAAGTCTACCCTTAACCAAAGTTATAACCCTCGTAACACTAACCATTGTCTTCATCCCGGAGCATTAGTCATAATAATCATATATATACTAGAACAGAACATCATCAGTTATATGAATTTAATCTAATAAATATATATCACATAAAATTTCAACAAATATATCAGACAAGGAAACTCTCTCCAATATACATTACGAAATAGGGAATTTAATTAAATAACTACTATGAAACATAATATTTGTTATATATATGAAATATGAATCTATATTCCTATTCAATATGCATGAAAATATAAAAAATCTCATATCAATATCATGTGCATCACCCAAGGTGATTTTAATTAACTATAAATGAAAAACATGAATTCCCATTTTATCATAACTCGAAGGTCCAATATATAGTGATGGACAAACACTTTGATAGTTCCCTTTCCCGATTCCCAACCATTCTAACTCTTTACTATCCTATCCCAAATCAAGACAAGATAAAAAAATAGTAAATCTACACTGATACCATTTTCTAACAACCCAACCTGAACTACTGGGTTCAATCTAGAAGATAACATGACCACATGCACGCATCCCCATATTCCATAGGCTTCCAACTAGCTGCAAAGGTCTAAATATGATAGTGGAGATTCTATACACTCCATACCATTCTATCAATAAGGATAATAATGAACCATTAAAAAACATTGAGTAAATAATCCTAGTAAAAAAATGTGGAAACTAAAAGAGTGACATAGATATAAAAAATGTCTCCCAAAATGGTAATCCTATCCAGATTATAAGAAGTATGTTAATACAAGATGGGTAAATAAAAAAAGATCTATGGGTTATTCTAGTGTCTGACCCAATCCTCTAGAGCTCCATCCTCCACCACTCAACCATACACCACATGTCCATTTCACTTCCCTGGATATCTGGTCATAAAATCTACTAGGGCATCAAAATTTTCAAGTATGGTGTGAGTACAAGAGTCGGTAAAAAACCACCAATTCATCCTTACCACAAGTTCACAATATATATAATTATGTATATCATGATATAAGTAAATGCTCAATAAACCTACATATACCAAGTTATCGTGTGTTGACCATGCTGCCACGAACCCTAACCCCACCTGCTTCAGCTCAATGCTAGTAAATACGTCGAGAAGTCATGTAACTCTATCAAGGTATCTAATCTCACCCCACCCAGTTGGTTGTTGTCACTGGAACACTGCATGTTCAACCATGCCAAAAGCTATCCATATGTATGAACCAGTTTTCTATATGAGGTATGGATCCTTTACATACTGTTCTAAATATTTTATTTCGAACTAATATGGATTCCTAATGAGTTAAAGGATGATTTAGCGGTTTTTGGTGCCCGTTTATAGCTCAGAACACTGGATGGTAGAGAAAAACAATGGGATGCATGGTTAGTGGAAACAATGCAGCCCATCCCGCATGGTTTCTCCTAACCATGATGGGATTCTTAAAAGGGAATGTAGAGTTAATGGTTTTCACTAATAGTGCATCTAGGGCCTCATGGCCATGCCAAAACTCTATAGTTTCTATCATAGGATAATAGCAAGGTTGGTGCATGGATTCTCATACCATATGGCCTAATAGTGAAGGTCTCCTCTTAAGGTAGTGGCCTTCATACGGTTGGCACATGGTTTTTCCAACCATGTGTCCAAACCATGTGCCACATTAATTTTGTGTGAATTTATTTTTTTCCATTAAATATATTTAACTAAACCCTACCATATTATTTATCCTCTAGTGGATATAATGAGCTCCTACATCATCTTGTGTGCTCCCACCTTGGTTCTATGGTAGGTTATTCAATAATTTCCCAATCCAGACATCGATTGAAATTCTATTGGTCTCCTTAGATTCCTCCAGGTAAACTTTTCAATCCTTTATCTCAGTTTTCCTTTAATATTTTCCTTAACAACTCTATCTTCATGCAGGATCATATGCCCTATAACTAATGGGTTTTTTCTTTCTTCTATGTTATCTCTAACTAGGCCATACGAAGGTCCAATACTATATGAGGAGAGTACTATGGGCTCAAGGTAGGTGGTCTAGTACCTATCCCTTAATGTCTTAATATTTTATAGTATGTGAAATTGTTCTGTACACCAGTTTTACCATGTGTTTCCCCTAAATTAAATCCACCATTAAATGGATACCTTTTTTAGAACCTTATGACCTTTATAGGCCCCCTTCTATTGTGGCCACCCCTTTTGGTGTGTCGATCATATTTCCAATGGTTCTATAGTGATCAAACAGACAAAAAATAATCTAAGTGGGTTTATAATTAACTATAATCATTATATCATAATGAAACTGGTATTTTTTATGGCATAACATGGATAGAAAACCTACCAATTTAAGATTTGGTGAATAGAGGTTCATGGTTGGACCACATCACCTAATGAAACTGAATAATGGTTATACCCTTGTTATTATTAAATGTTAATGAAATATGAATTTACCATTAGATCGTATTAAAGAAAATGTTTAACTATCACTATTGTTATATGGGCATGACAACACTTGTTAATTATGGTAAATGTGCATGATGACCCTTATGCATGTTATATACATTTATATGGGCATGGAGACCCTTATGTTAATGTGATTCAGTCATGGAGTCCCTTTATAAATGTGATATGGTCATGGATTCTATTTATCTATGTGATACCAGAACGATGATCCTTATTGTGATATGGGCATGGCGTCCCATTATATAAGCGATATTGGGAATAGCATCCTCTATTCTATGATGTTGGGCATGGAATCCAGTATTCCGTGATATTGGGCACAGTGTTCCCAATTCTACAATACCGGGCATGAAACTCCCTATTTTTTGATATATGAAATGGATTCCCTTATTCTTGTCATATTAGGCATGGCATCCCCTAATATTGTGATAATAGGTAGTGTGTTCCTTGATACTTGTTTAGAGATATTTCGACACGGGCTGAAGAAGGAAGTGTCGTCATGGTTTTCTTTATGAAACCAAATATGACCCACTTAAATTTTTTATGACCGATTTTCATTATTATATCTTCACATAACCATATTATATAAATATAATGGATATTTATAAACATCATTGGTGGTAGCCAAGTTAGTTTTTCTCACACCCTATCTAGGCCACCGATGGTACCTAGGTAGACTATATTCTTGTAGCTGTAGATAAAGGGAAACATCCTCTTACGAATGTGTGACTTCTTGCATGAATTAGTATGGGAGATGGTTAGTTGATGAATGGTCTTGAGCTCGGGATTCTTGGATAGATTTTGTACTTTTTGTACCTTTTTTATATCTTATTCTTTCTTAACTACGTGTTTCCATGTATACATGTTTTCCTTGTTTTGTAGAGACATGACATCATCATAATCTATTATATATGATTAAATTTAAAATAATTGGTTATTATTTACTATTTGGATGATTATTCTTCCTTCCACTATCTTTTCTATTGTTTATTTGTTTCCCAGATGGTGGGTTGTTGGTCCTATTGTTGTAGTGTCTGTCTTTCTATTCTATTAGTTTACATATGGTTCCTCTATTTATTTTTTATTACTTATCTACTGTGATCCACTCTTACATGAGGACATAGTCTCCCCACAGACACACCCTCGAACCTCACTTCTATTCAGAAGCCTCTGGCATATGTGGAGGTGTTCTTAAGGCCATTTGTCCCACCATATTGGGGAACTTTTGAGTGGAACCCGGGTCGGGATGTCACAAAGTGTTATTAAATGATTCCTTTTCAATATTTACTATTTTCAGACAATAGAAATGAGATTTGGTACACTTTGGAACATGGTTATAATCCATTCCATGGAGTATCTAACCCACATATAGGCTAACACCAAGTTTCTTGAAATAAGGAACTATTGTTTAGTATTAAGCCTATTAATGTTGATTTGATTCCACCATTGGGTGTTTCACTTGAATTGTGATGTTATTATTGATAAGATTACATATTTTATATTATAAAGGAATGATGAGATGAGGGGATTCCATCTCATGTATAATTTTAGGTACATGTTAAATTTTCATTCCATTCCATACAAGATTCATTTATTTATTACATGATAGTGTTATATATTCTTTTTATGATATAAATGTTAAATTTGATAACATTTTATATCAGGGATTGAAAAAAATAGTTGGTACAAAGAGTTCCTATCATAACCTAAATAGAGTTTTTATACTTAGGATATAGTTGACAACCAAAGTAGTCAAATATGGCATGTTGAGTCATGTACCATTGTTCTCATGGACCACAATGTGTCATGGTATGGATTAATTGGATGCCACATTTCAGTTCATAAGTTGTACGAGCCATTAAGGATCAGAAGTGGTGAAACATTTGGTTCAACCATTCAAATAATATTGTAATAAAAATATGAAATTTAAAATTAAGAGGGGTGTATTTATCATAGAAAGGATTTTTACCCTTAGTAGTGGAAAGTAGGTAGCATATATTGTGTTTTATATAATATTTCTACCACCTAGACCTATCCTTATGGGAAGGAAGAGGGGTGTGTTTATCATAGAAAGGATTTTTTCCCTATTATATTCTTGTCTTTGTGCCTTTTTACATTATCTAATCTTATTTGAGGAATGTGTTTGGAATTTATAGAAAAATTACTCCACAATGTCCTCTAGTCATATGCCAAGTGGGAAGTAACGACCATGCTCTAGAGGTGGTAGGTATTGATCCACAAGTGATACCTCCTAGAGTGCTACATGTGGCACCACTTCTTATTCTCAACATGGGAGATGATTCCAAGTTTTGAGGATATTTTTTATGTAATATGAAGATGATTCAAGAGATCCATTCTTTTTCCCTTTAATAGGAGAGTAGATTCGGGAGTTTTAGGAGTAGCATCTACCCACATTTTTTCAGGATGGAAGAAATCAATCTACAAAATTGTAGATCATGATAGTTATGTCTATATTCGAGAATCTAGAGATAACTCCTAATAGAATAGTGAAGATAACTACTTATATTCTATATGGATCCACCAAACACTTGTGGGATATTCTAAATAAGGCCAATAAATATCAGGAAGTGACTTTGAGGGATTTCCAGTCGATTTTATTTGACTATTTCTTCCTTGATATCCTAATGGATGGTCATGTTAGGGATATCAGGAACCCATAGAAAGGTTATATGATAGTTAGGGACTATTAATTTCATTTTATAGAGTTTTAGTGAATTACTCCCATATATACTGATGATGAGATAAAAAAAGTGAGAAGATTCTATGATGGCCTTCAGTATCATATACATTATCAAGTAAAAATTTCCTAATTGACCACCATATCTAATATAGAGAATCTGGAACTCATCACTAATTAGAAACTAAGGGAAGTATACGGTATTATCCAAGGTAGTTTTGAAACCAAACAGAGTAGCGGTTCAACAAGCATTCAGAATTGATGCTTTAAGACTGTGTGCATGAGCAGCAGCGGCTATGTGACGCCCACTGATGGTTATGTGTTTTGTCACCAATTTGGGAAGCCTGGTCATAAGAATAATTAGTGTCCCAAAGACCCCATTGAGTGATAAGGCTGATGTAGATTGGGGCATCTAAATTGTTTCTGAAGGACCTTACCATCTTTTCTAAGAGGGAGAGGATTTGTGTTAGCTCCACCCTCAAGAGAAAGAATAGTGAAACATCTTTCAGAAGGTGGTTATAGTACTACTAGTCATACAGGTAGAGGAGGAGGTTGTGGTTGTGGTATCCAGGATTTTGATATACAATGCTAGTGGAGTGTACCCACTTCATGTAATCAGAATTCTATACAGGGATGAGACCAGTCCATATCTATTCAGTGTATCCTATACCATAAGAGAAAGACATCAAACTATCTATTATTTGAGGTATTATTATATTAGCCTCTACTATCGTTTCTTCCTTATTCGATATAGGTATATCACATTCCTTCATATATATGCCTATTGTGGAAATCCTTGGACTTCATGTTGAGTATTATTGTGGATTTATGATGCCTGATACACATTTGGGTATATTTATTGAGAGTATATTTTTGTACAAGGACTATCCTTTTGAGGTAGGAAACCATCACTTCTCATGTAACATCTTCATCCTTGAGATGAAATCCTTTGATGTCGTTATTAGCATGTAATGGTTGGTCCCATATCATGAATATGTGGTTTTTTATCCCCAGAGGGTTTCATTTACATCACCATAGGGTGGAACATATAGTCACAAGGGTGAGTGGGATGTCTAGGAAAGTAAAGATGGACTAGAGCACCATGGGCTTAGTGGAATGACCACCCATATTTTAATCCCTTACATGAATGATTAGGGAATAAATCAGTTTGAGTTACCTGCTATGGTAGATCTATTTAGGGATGTGTTCACCAATGAATTTTCTAGATTACCTCATGAGATAGAGGTAGAGTTTACTATTTAGATAGTTATTGGGGTTTCACCAGTATCCGTTCCTCCTTATAGGATGGATAATACTTAGTTGCATGAGATCTAGAGGAAACTAGAGGATTTAGAGTCCAATGGTTTTATATTCCCTAATACTTCTCCACAGGGGTCACTAGTACTTTTAATTAAGAAGGTTGATGGAATCCAGATTCTTTTCATGGATTAAAAAAAATTGAATCAAATGAAGGTGAAAATATAGTATCCCTTACCTCGCATAGATTATCTTTTCGACCAACTCATCAGAGCGAGGGTATTCTCAAAGATTGACCTGAGATTGGGTTATCATCAGGATCTAGTTAGGCTTTCATATATTCCATATAATAATTTACATAGTTGATATGGCTTGTATGAGTATCTCATTATTCTATTCAGTCTTATGAACATGCCTTATGTGTTCATGGATTTGATGAATAGGGTTTTCCATCCCGATCTGGATTCCTTTATGGTGGCCTTCATACATGACATCTTGGTGTATTATCATGCTCGCAGAAACCATGTTACTCATCTTGAGATATTTTTGAATAAACTAAGAGAGTAATAAATATATTATAATCTTAGTAAATGAAACTTATGGATCACTAAGGTATACATTCTATGTCATATTATCCTAGAGGTAGGATTTTTAGTTGACCCAGAGAAGGTGAGTGCTATAGTTACCTAGGATCAACCCAATATTTTTTTATATACATAGTTTCTTGGGGTAAGCTAGTTAATAAATGAATTTTATAGAAGAATTTTTACACATAGAAACACCTTGTATGGGCTTGATTAGCAATGGTGTGAATTTTATATGGTCAGAATCCTATGAGAAAACATTGAAATAGTTGAAAGGGAGATTGACTTCAACATTGATCCTGATTCATCCAGAGCTTGGAAGGAGCTATAAAGTCTATTATAATCTATCATGAATCGGGATAGGGTCATTTCTGATGTTAGAGGATAGATTCATTATATACAGGTTGTGAAAGCTGAGGTGTCATGAGTGGAATTACTCGACACACTATCTCGAGTTAGCAGATGTTGTACATGCCTTGCGTTGTTGGAGGAATTACCTACTATGAGTGAATTTTTTGGTGTTTAAATACCAAAAAATCCCTTGGTATATTTTTAAACAACATGAATTGAACCTTAGTAAATGAATATGGATTAAATATCTACAGTCCTTTGACTTTGATCTAGCTTATACGCCTGGGAAAGGAAATGTTTTTTCCAATGTTCTGAGTTGGAGGACTCAAGAACAAGCAGTTCAAGAGCCTAGTAGAGAATAACAGATTATGTATTTGTTTTTTGAGATGAAGTTATAGGTTTAGTATTGTAATGTAAAATCTATCTTTGCATCACTATTCGTGACCTCTATACTTTTGGATAAAGTGAAGATGAAGTAGTTTTCAGATCCTGAGGGCTTGGTCCTATGCGGGGAGATTTTAGTTGAGGACCCACCTCCGAATTGGACTATCGATGATGATAGAATCCTAAGTATACATGGGAATATCTAGGTTAACCCATATATGAGAGAGGCATTGATGCATGAGTCACATGCTTCATAATAAGAGTTCACCTGGGTATCTCCAAGATGTATCGTGATATGCATCGACATCATTGGTGTCCAGGGATGAAACATAAGATTACTTGTTTTATCACTAGGTGGTCCACCTATCAGTAGATGAAGGAAAATCACAAATGACCTACTACCTTGATACGACTATTAACAATCTAGGAATTGAAATGGAAATATATTTCAATGGATTTTGTCATCAACTTCTTGAGGTCACCTCATGGTAGTGACACAATTTGGGTAGTCATGGATTGACTGACTAAGGTAGCCCACATCATTATTATTCAAGATATTTTGTCAATTAATAAACTGGGAATAATATATTTTCATGAGATCATATTTTTACATAGGGTCCTTCATTCTATCCTTTAGGATATCCATTCCTGTTTCACATTAAGGTTCTAGTAGTGGTTGTAGAAGTATATGGGTACAAAGGTGCTTCTAAGAACAACCTTTCACCCTCAGAATGAAGGCCAGTCAGAATGGACTATATAGGTTTTATAGGAAATGCTATGAGCATGTTTCTTTTATTTTAGAAGTTCTTGGGAGAAAAATATCCCTCTCATTGAGTTTTCCTACAATAATAATTATCATGTGATGATTTAGATGGATTTTTATGAGGGATTATATAGTAGGTTGTTTTGTTCAACCTTGTGCTATTTAGAGGTAAGAGATGCATCACTACGGGGTCCTGATATCATTCCAGAGACTTTGGGGTAGGTTCAATTGATCAAGAAGCTAAGTTTACTGCTCATTCCAGATAGAAATATTATGTCAGTCACTATCAACAACCTCAAGATTTTGGGGTCAGGGATCATGTTTTATTATGGTTATCACCGAAACTTGGTCACAGATGGATATAGAGGCAAGGGAAGCTTTCAACTCATAATATCAGGTGGATTGAGATCTTTTAGAGAGATAGGTCAGAATCCAATCAATTTATATTACCTCATACGTACCATTCCATGCATGACATCTTTTAGGTCTCACAACATTGCTATTATCATGTCGAACCATCTCATACATTTGATACCAAGGATTTCAAGTTATATATTGATGATTTTTCTGAGGAGTATGACATAAGAATAATTGATTAGAGAACTAAGTCTCTTTGAGGTTGGTCAGTCCCTTTAGTACGGGTCCTATGGTAGCATGGCCGGGTCCATGATAAGAATTGGGAGTGGGAGGATGACGTGCATGCTTAGTGTCCATAGATGTTATCAGATAGAGTTCTAACACCCTTTTATAGTGAACTTAGCGATGGGTTCCTTTAATGTGGGAAGACTATAAGAACATTATTTCTATATAAGCTATGGATCCTTTAAATTTTGGTCTAACTTTTTTACTTTATACTTAATATGGATTCCTATTGAGTTCATGGAAGTTTTAGGGGTGTCTGAGGCTTTTTTGTAGCTTGGAACCCTCGACGGTATAGAAAAACATTGGGATCCATGGTTAGAAGAAACTATGTCACCCAAACCAAATGATTTTTCTTAACCATACATGGCTTTTTAGAAGGGAAAATAGGTCACATGGTCTTCCCTATCTGTGTATCCTATTCTACTTGACCATTGCAAAACTTTTTAGTTTTTATTAGAGGAGAATGGCATTGTTGGAACACAGATTCTTAGACCGTGCAACCTAAGTGTGCATGTATCCTCTTTATGTGGATTCCTTCACATGGTTGGAACATGGTTTAGCCTATAGTGTGGCCAAACTATGCACCCTCTAAATTTTGGATGAATTTATAGTTTTAGCCTTAAATCTATTTGACTCAACCCTGCCCTCTTATTTCTCCGCCAGAAGACAGAGTGTGATCCTCCTTTACATTGATAACTCCCACCTTGGTTCTAAGTTAGGTTCTTCATAACTTTCTGATCTAGAATTTGATCATGCCTCTGTTGGTATCGTTGGATTCTTCCAAGTAATATCTTCAATCATATGGCTCGGTTCATCAATTATATTTCCCCTGATGACACTATCTTTATGCAATATCATATTCTCTATTTCAAGGGTATTCTTACATTCTTAAAATTTCTCTCAATCCAGGTCAAATGAAGGGACAATACTAGAAGAGGAGAGTACTATGGGATCAAGGTAGGTGGTCTAGTATTTTCCCCCTAAATTCATGATATTTTATAATATGGGTCATTTTTCTACGCACTGGTTTCATCATGCATTTCCCCAAAATTAAACACCCTATAAATGGATTCCTCATTTGAGAACCTTATGGAATTCATAGGTCCCCTTTGATTGTGGCAACCCCATGTGATGTTCCGGTCATATTACCAATTGGGATATAGTGACCAAATGAGAAACCCATCATCTAAATGATTTTGGCATGAACTCAAATTGTGTAATCATAATCAAATGGGTAATTTTTGTGGCGTAGCACGACTAACACACTTACCAAATTAAGATGAAGTGAATATATGTGAGTGTTTTGACCATGTAATATAATGATATTGAACAATGGTTAAGCACATGTTATTATTAAAAGTGAACAAAGCATGAATTTTCCTTTGGTCCATATTAAAGCCAATGTTTACCTATCACTATTGTAATATGCGAATGAAAGCCCTTGTTAGTTATGATAAATGGGTATGATGACACTTATGCATATTATATATATATATGGGTATGATGTAACACCCCAAGCTTCTATGGTACACTTTCTTTTAAATAATTCAATAGCTTGCACTGCACGCAACATTGAGTTCAAGCAAACCATGAGCTATTAAACTAGCTGTTTAAAAAGCTGTTATGAATAGTATTAACCAAATTAAGAAATTTCTAAATTTTATTTTTCAAAATAAAATTCATTTTTGAATTCATAATATCAAAATTAGACTATGGAGAATTTTTTGTATTTTTCTGAAAAGTTTCAATTTTTGATGAATAGTGAAAAATATTGTATTATTGTTAAAAAACTGAACTTTTCATTTAAATAATTATTTTATATTAAATTTATTTTAAAGTCACAATAGATAAATAATAAATATATTAGTCCAATTTAGTTCATAAGAATCATTTTTATAATAGAACTAGATATAAAAATTCATTGAACTTTTTTAACGTCTTTTTACCTGCCTTCAAGCCACATTTGCATATTATCATTAAACGTAATTTTACCACTTCTGTGAATTGAATTTAGAAAATACAACATACATGGTTGCAATTATTATGAAAAATTTTGTCTCATAGGATCAAAATAATTTTTATTGAATAGTAACTTTCAAATTTTATTTACCACATTTAAAGGTAAATAGAGTAATTAAAGGTAAAAATAATATTATAATAATATAAAATTACCCAAACACTTGTACTAATTTCATTGTAAAAGTATGTAGTGAAACAATATACCATAAGGTTAAAAATATGATTCTTTTTAATCCACTTGTGTCTGATTAGGAAATTTATTATATTTTATTTAAAGAAGAGTTAAAAATATCATATTTAAATTTTAATAACTACTTTATTTTTAATATAAAGTTATATAATTGATATGGTAGACTATACATAGTATCTATAAATATAAAAAATTTATCTACATCATGAATTTTTTTTATAATATATAGACATTAAATAAATAAATTAAATGGTGACATAATGATAATGCAATAATTGTTTAATTAATTGAGGTATCAAATAAATAATATTGAAAATATTAAAATTAATATACTTTTACTTAATTAATGACATAATTGAATTTTATAGATAACATAGATATGTTAGTGACATATTGGAAGTATCATTCTGAAGTTATATTTTTGGTTTGATATTTTTAAAAATGAAAATTTTGAATAGTATCAAAATTTACAAAAATGATACTTTAAAATAAATAATATTTAATTAAATGATATAAAATTAATAAAAATATCAAGATTAGAAAAATAACTAGGATACTATAAAAAATTTCATAAATTATCCAATTGGGGTTCTTTTGGAATTTTACAGTAACTATATTAACCCTATATTATAAAAGGACAAGTAAACACGGTAAGAGTTAAACTGTTTAACAAAGGGTTAAATCCAAAAGATAAGGTTAATTTTGTGATATAAAATTATCTAAAAATTATTGTCTGATAGGATTTTTACCCATACTCATCTTATAATCTAAAAAAGTCACTTTGGATATATTTTAAAAGGAAAATAAATTTATAATAATTTAATATTTTAAGATCTTTCAAAAGTGCCCCTCACCTCTATTATAAACGGGCACCCTTCCTTCTCATTGATTCACATATCTAAAGTCATTTAGTTCAGAACAAACCTGCCCATTTCTCATTCCAAATTCTCCCACTTCATCTTATAATCCATAATTTGCTCACAAATCCATTCTACGGAGTCCTTTTGTGCAAAACAAAAGGAGATACATAAGAAAGAAGTAATTGTTTTATCACCTCTTTCAAAGCTCTTTTCTTCTTCTACTTCCTATTTCTATGTTGTTTCCATATCAAAATAATATATCCAATATTATCCATATACTGAGATTTTATTTTAATCATGATACAACAATATTCTTCATTTTATCCATCATATGAATAATGATATCACCAAGTGTGCGTACATACGACTTACCATCTCCACGTCGTGGTGTAATTTGTTATTCAACACTACTTTAATTGGATGGGTATAATGATAAACATAACATATATAAATAATTAATATAACATTATAATTATTATTTATAATTAATATACCATCCAATCCCATACCATTTAATCATCAAGGGAATAATACCGTCGCTCGTGCGTACGTACAACATACCGTCTCCATGACGCGTTGATATTTATTCTACACGTAAACCATTCAAGAATGATTATAAAATTTATATGATGATTAAAATTAATAATAATTAAATTTATTTTATTTTGTATATGAATAAAATATATCCTATGCGAAACAAACATGACTTACATGGCGAAACAAGAATGGGAAAACAAAGTTGTTAACACCCAAAACAATAGTAATACTTGAATATTATTACCAAAAGGATATAAGAGGATCATTTAAGATATAATAAATATGGATATAGTCCTAGTATAATTTAATAACATTCTTTAACCATTATACATAAGTTTAACACACCCTCTACTAAAGGAAAGTACAAGGTAATGGTTAATTTCACAATCTCATTTTTATTCGAGGTTGTTTATACATAAGTATCTACTGGGATATCCTTCCCATCCACATCCATGTTTCTTAAAGAAGTATTTCAAAATATTATCAAATATTTTTTTAAAGTCATTTTTACCCATGTTTTAATTTTTATAGATTTTTTTGAAAGGAATCTTTCCATCATTTTCCAAATGAGGTACTTTATGACCTTTTCAAAAAATTAAGGAAAGAATGTTCTTTAACTTTTACAGTGTGAGCGGTTATTTTACGTCATCATGACACCTTAAAATTTTGAAGCTTTCCTTAAAAACATAAAATATTATTTTCATAAGAAATGATTTCTTTTATAATTGTGCAGCTTTTAAAAAATTTCAAAGTAAAAAGGGATATTTCTCTCAATGAGTTTTAAGGAATCTATTAGATAATTTTCATCCATTTCAACTTCCTTTGTTGGATTTTATGCTTTATTGATGTTGATTTACTAGGATAGAATCTTCCAAATTATATTGAAGGTTTTAGGATATGTTTGACTTTGGATGATCTATTATCATACCATTCATGGTTTATGGTTAAAGTATTAACATTTTGTATGCCAGTTTTAATAAGTATGTTTATTTTATGTCTCAAAATTTTAATATGATGAATCCACTGGACTTAGTAAGTGATGGGACGGGCCCTCTACATCCCCTTGATTAATCGAAAAGTCTCCTAATACAAACTAGTGTCTTGGCATAAGGCCTTGATGGTATGATTATTTATGGTTTTGGCACGAGGCCTTGATAGTATAGTTATGATGATTGGCATTATGCATTCCCTCATTATGAGTTTAGTTATTGATATTTTATGTGATTATTCTACTAGTAAAATATCCATGTGAATATTTAAATGGAATTATTTGATTTATTTTTTCCATATCATAGTAAATATTATGTTTAAAAGGATTTTTCAGTTTTATACCTTTCCTTAAATGTTTATGCTTATATATTAATGTTTTTGTTGTATTGTTTATCCTTATTGAGCATCTGAGCGCCCCCATTTATTATGTTTTATTTTACTAATATTCGAAGAATTATATTATGAATGGCATGTAGGGATAATCTAATGGATATGAGTGTTTTTAAAGGAGAAACTATGTTGTTTTTCATTTCACGATTTAATTTAAAACTTATGTTTGTATCTATTTTTTCCAATGCTACTAAACTGATCACTCATTCATGATTTGATTTATTGTGATCATTCAATTGTGATAAAATAATGCACCAACTTTGGGTAACTAGGTTTAGGGAGGTACATTTGGTTTCAAAAAAAGTTTAGTACAAACCTTGGAAACTAGATTTAGAAAAATATTGATTAGGGAACAATACCCTAAGATATACTTTGAGGATAAGTATAGAAGAACTTCCTAAAATTTTGGTAATATAGATATTATATGGGAATTACCTGAAAGTACATCCCTATCTAGATAATATAAGTGAATTTGGTTTTGGCACAGATGTTCCTAGGAGTAATAACTCTCACAAGATGTTTTGGGCTTGACTTGAGGTAACACGGTACATGACAACAGGCCTTACTACGCACCTGGTTTGACAATATTAGGGGAAATTCCTAGGATAATTTTCTTTTTCATTACAAACAATTATGAATGATTTAAGAGTCAATATTTCCTCAAATAAACCATTTTTATGGTCATGGGTTAGATATGCATAAATTTTTCAATTTATGTTGAATATTTTACTAGTTTGGAATTATGTATTTGATTCATAACCTAATCTAGTGTATGTCATTGTTTAGAAATGATGCCTAGTGAAAGGATGGGAAACCATATCAACACACATAATCCATGTAGGGATTTCCCTACTATAAAAGATAATGATAGTGGAGCTAGTGATACAACTAGCACTGAACAACTTATAACCACACTAGGAAAACTGACTGAGGTTATGAATAATAACCTTACTCATATAGAGTAGCCTAATCCATAATGTAGAGGATAAATGTTATACCTCTTCATGATGAAACAATCCCTACCATTCAATGAGACTATAAATCCTTTTGTAGTGGAGTAGTGGATAAGCTCCTTATAGAAAATATTTCTTGCTTTGGTGAGTAAAAAAGGAAAAAGTTGTTATAGCAGTCGATCATCTATCCGGAGATACAGATCAATGGTGGTCATTAATTCAAAACATAAAGGAGTATGAATAGGTTAAAAATATGGAATGGAGGTAATTAAAAAATCTCTTCCAAGAAAAATACTTTCCTCATGATCTACGAGTGAATATGGAGAGGCAATTTCTGAGTCTGAGGTAGAAGGAGGATGAGAATATTGTAAAGTATGAAGCTAACTTCACAAGGTTAGAAAGGCATGTTTCATACTACATACGTAACCCAAGAAGTAAGATTTAACGATTATTTATTGTGTTAAAACCATTACTCTGATGGTAATTGGCCTCACAATCATTCTAATCATATGAAGATATAGTCTCACGTTCTAGCAAGATAAAAAAGGAATTCCCTAAGTCGTATGACTTTAAAGGAAAATAGAAGAAGAAGAGATCTACTGAATACTCTAGAAAATGAAATAAGGGGAATAATGTAAAATCTGACATTCTACACTGTAATAATTGTGGAAAGAAACATCCTAGTACTTTCTTAAAGGGGATGGGAGTTTGTTACAAGTGTGGAGAAAAAGGCCACCAAGATCGTGATTGCAAGGGGAAGACAGAATCTATCAATGTTCAGTGCTACAATTATAAAGAGATGTGATATTATGCAAATTATTTTCCTAATAATCAAGAAAAATTTCCCCAAAAAGGCCAAGGGAGCAAGGCCAAGATTTTAAGATCACAACTGCTAAGGTTAAAGTTCCTAATAATGTAGTGGATGGTACTTTAATTTTTTCCTCAAATTTATCCAAACCTTTATTTGATTCTGGAACCTCTCATTCCTTTATATATTCCCAATTTTCTTTAAAAATTAGATATTTTTTATTCACATTAACAAGGGATTTGTCAGTCAAAACCCCTATGGGAAGTCTCATTAATAGAAAGATGTGTTAGGAAGTTCCCATTATGTAATATAAACATGGTTTATCTACTAAATTTATCATCATAACTATGATTTAATTCAATATATTCCTCAATATGGAATGAATATAAAAATTTATTGTGAAAATTTATTATAAGAAGAGGGAAGTTGTGATTTTTTGGGAATACGTAGAATCCATTATCTTTAGAGAAGAAATTTTATCACCTGATTCTTATCAAAATCCACCCCCAAGAGATTTACTGAATGAGATTCTTGGGAAGGAAGAGGAAATAAAATCTAAAGATGGAGAAATAAATATTCAAATTGAGGATGTAACTATTATATGAGAATATATTGATGTATTTGAATAGGATTTACCTAGACATCCTCAAGAGTAGGAAAATGAGTTTACTATTGATTTAATCCTTGATGCAAGGATAATATCAAAAACTCCATACTGGATGGCCGCTGTGGAATTAGTAGAGCTAAATAAACAACTAGAGTAGTTGTGTAATAAGGGATTTATTCTCCCTAGTGTCTCTCCATGGGGATCCCCAGTTCTTTTTGTTAAGAATAAATATGGAACAATGAGGCTGTGAATTAACTATAGAGAAATCAATTCTATTAAAATAATGAATAAGTATCCTCTACTTCACATTGATAATTTATTTGATCGACTTCATAGTGATCAATATTTTCCAAAAATTTACCTTCATTCTTGATATCATCAATTATGTCTAAAAAGGGAAAAGAGTCTAAAGATAGCATTCCAGATGAGGTATGGTCCTTACGAATTTATAGTAATTCTATTCAGATTGACTAATACACCCTATGTTTTCATTGATCTAATGAAAAAAGTGTTGAAGGAATATCTTGATGATTTTGTCGTAGTATTTATTGATGATATCTTGGTATACTCAAAAATATACAAAGAACATGAGAACCACTTGATGATTATTCTGAATACTCTTATAAGAAATGAACTATATGGGATATTCAACAAGTGTGAATTCTGGAATCAGGAAATTTATTTTCATGGACATATTGTCTCCAAGGATGGAATATATATTGATCTTGAAAATACAAAAGTAATCCATGAATGACCAATACTAGTGAGTATAACTGAGGTATGCAGTTTTGTTGTTTTAATAGGTTACTATTGGCATTTCGTCCGGAATATTTTTTGAATGACAAACCTGTTAACCAAACTCTCATGTAAAGGGGTTAAATTTGTTTGAAAAAAAATGTAAATAATGTTTTGAATAATTTAAGAGAATATTAGTCAATTATTCTATATTGAATTTACCATTTTTAAATGATGGGTTTTTGATTTATAGTGATGCATCAAGGAAAGTACATAGTTGTTTCCTTATACAGAATAATATGGGTATTGCTTATGCATCAAGGTAAATAAAAATTTAGGAAAAAAACTACCCAAAACTTGATCTGGAGTTATCTATAGTAATATTTTATCTGAAGATATCGAGGAACTATATCTATGGTTAATGATGTGATATATATACTAATCACAAGAGTTTGAAATATTTTTTTTCAAAGAAATAACTCAACATGAGACAAAGAAGATGGCTTGAGCTACTCAAAGGTTATGATTGCATAATACAATACCACCCTGGGAAGGAAAATAAGGTGGAAAAAGCTTTGAGTAGAAAGAAACATGGATTTATAAACAAAATGATAGTTGAAAAGGATCATGTGTTCAGGGATATAGTAAATATGGATATGGGAATTATCATGGAAGGTGAAACATCACTACTTTTTCAAATGGTTTCCAAAACTTATTTACAAAAAGGATAAACATTTCTCAGTCTGATGATGAGGAGTTTCAAATGGAAATTAAGGATGTGAATGGTGGGAGACTAATTGAATTTATATTTGAATATGTTATTTTGAAAATTGGGAAGATACTTTATGTTCTGGATATACCTGAGCTAAAAAGGGAATTATTAGATGATGCTTATAGCTCCAATTTCTCTATACACTCTGGTGGCACTATGATGTACATAGATTTGAAGGAACATTTTTGGTGAGACAATATGAAGAGGGAGATTGTTAATTATTTGTCGAGGTGTTTGGTTTGTTAGTAGGTGAAGGATGGAAGAAAACATCCTAGAGGAGTCATGCAACCTCTTTCTCTACTTGTGTGAAAATGGGATGGTATTATGATGGGCTTTTTCATGGGGATACCAATTAATACTAGAAGAAATGATGTGATATGGGTCATTTTTTATCATCTTACAAAATAAAAACATTTTCATACTACAAGAGAATATTTACCACTTGAACATTTAGCAATACTATATATTAATGAAGTTTTAAGACTTCATGATGTACCCCTATCAATTTTTTTTCTAATCGTGATCCCCATTTTACATCATAATTCTAGAAAAGTCTTCAGAATTACCTAGATACTAAGCTTCATTTGAGAACTACCTACCACCATCAAACTAATGGAGAATGAAAAAGGACTATTCAAACCTTAAAAGGCGTGTTGAGATCTTTCTCACTTGACTTTCAAGGTATGTCAGATTAGTATTTACCTATGGTATAATTTTTCTATAACAATTGCTTCCATTAAAGTATACATATGGCACCATATGAAGTCTTATATGGAAATAGATATCGTACACCAACTTGTTGGGATGATTTTGGTGAAAGAAATCTCATAATACTAGAACTTGTTGAGGAAACGATAGAAAAGGTAAAGACTATTCAGAACCATATCAAAACATATCTAATTTGGTAAAAGATCTATAGTAATAACCGAAGGAAGGATTTGGAGTTTCAAGTGGGAGATCATGTTTTCTTGAAGGTATCTTCAAGGAAGGGTGTTATACAATTTGGTACGAAGGGTAAATTAAGTCCTAGGTAAATCGGACCTTTTGAGATTTTGGAACTAATTGGAGTTGTTTCTTACTTTTTGTAAATGCCTCTAAGTCTCTCCAAATCTCATGATATGTTTCGCATATCATTGTTAAGAAAATACATGATAGTCCCAATGCATTTACTCACCTATGAAGAAATAGAACTGGAACCTGATCTGTATTATTTTGAAGAGTTTATCAAAATTCGTGATACCAGAGAATAAGTGTTGAGAAATCGAACGACTTGTACGGTAAAGGTTCTTTAGAGAAACCATAAAATAGAATAGGTGACGTGGGAACCTGAAGAACTTATGATAAAGAACCACTTGAATATTTTTATGAAGTGATATTCTAGAAATTTTAAGGATGAAATTATTTGAAGGAGGGAAGAATGTAACACCCCAAGCTTCCATGGTACACTTCCTTTTAAATAATTCAATATCTTGCATTTCACGCAACATCAGGTTTGAACACGCCATGACCTATAAAATTAGCCATTTAAAAAGTAGTTACAGATAATATTAACCAAATTATGAAATTATGAAATTTTATTTTTCAAATCAGAATTCATTTTTTGAATTTGGAATATCAAAATTATCTTATGTTGAATTTTTTGTATTTTTCAGAAAAGTTTCAATTTTTGATGAATAGTGAAAAATACCTCATTATTGTTAAAAATCAAAATTTTCATTTAAATAATAATTTTATATTAAATTTATTTTAAATTAAAAACAGATACATAATAAATATAACAGTCCAATTTAGCTCATAGGAATCATTTTTATAATAGAATTAGATATAAAAATTCATTGAACTTTTTTAACGTCTTCTAACCTGCCTTCTAGCCACATTTGAAAATTAGAATTTAATGTAATTTTACTGCTTCTGTGAATTGAATTTCAAAAATATTACATACATGGTTGTAATCAGTATGAAAATGTGATCTAATAAGATCAAAATAATATTTGGTGAATAGTAATTTTTGAATTTTATTTACCACAGTTAAAGGTAAATAGGGTAATTAAAGGTAAAAATAATATTATAATAATATAAAATTACCCTATCACTTTTCCTAATTTTATTTTTTAAGTATTTTTCGACCAAAATAAACCTTAGGTAAAAAATATGATTCTTTTTAATCCACTTGTGCTTTATTAGGACATTTATTATATTTTATTTAAGGAAGAGTTAAAAATGTCATATTCAAATTTTAATAACTACTTTATTTTTAATATGAAGTTATATATGTGATAGGGTTGAATATAAATAGCATTTTAAAATATAATAACTTTATTTACATCATGATAATTTATTTATAAATTTTAGACATTAAATAAATAAATTAAATGGTGACACAATGATGATGTAGTAATTGTTTAATTAATTGAGATATGAAATAAATGATGTTAAAAGTATTAAAATAAATTTAATTTGAATTAATTAATGAAATATTTTTTTATAGATAAAACAAATGTTTTATCAAAATATATAAAATATTGGTTCAAAGTTATCATGTCGTTTCGATATTTTTAAAAATGAAAATTTTGAATAGTATCAAAATTGACATATATGATACTTTAAAAAAACTTATATTTAATTAAATGATATAAAATATATAAACATATATGGTTTGGACATATAAATAGTAAAATGTTAAAAAGGTCATAAATGATCCAATTAAGGTTTTTTTGGAATTTTATTGTAACTATATTAACCATATATTATAAAAGGACAAGTAGAAGCGGTAAGAGTTAAACTCTTTAACTAAGGGTTAAATCCAAAAGAAAAGGTTAATTTTGAAACTTAAATTGTATAAAGATCATATCCTGAGAGGATTTATACCCATAATCATATTATATTCTAAATAAATAACTTTGGAGCTATTTTAAACTGAAACTCAATATATAATAAATTAATATTTTAAGATCTTCTGAAAGTTCCCCCCAGCTCTCTTATAAAAGAGAACTCTTCCTTCTCTTTGATTCACACATATAAATCCATTTAGTTCAGCCAAAACCTGTCCATTTATCCTCTAAAATTCCCTAAATTCATCCTATAGTCCATACTTATAGAAGAAAACCATTTTAAGGAGTCTTTTTTTGCAAACAAAAACAAGATACCTGAAAACATGTAATTATTTTATCACCTCTTTCAAAGTTCTTTCCTACTTGTAATACATATTTATATTTTGTTTCTATATCCAAATAATATCTCTAGTATCATACATATGTAGATATTTTATTATAATCACGATACATGCATATTCCTCATTTTATCCATCATATGAACAATGATATCACCATGCGTGCGTACGTACGACTTACTGTCTCCACGTCGTGGTGTAATTTGTTATTCAACACTACTTTAATTGGATATGTATAATGATTAATATAATGGATATAAATAATGAATAAAACATGATAATTATTCTGTATAATTAATATACCATTTAATTCTTTACCATTTAACCATCAAGGGAATGATATCGTCGCCCGTGTGTACGTATGGACTACCGTATCCATGACGCAGTGAGATTAATTCTCTAAGTTAACCATTCAAAAATGATTATAAAATTTAGATTATGAGTAAAAATAAAAATTATGAACTTAATTTCATTCTAAATATGAATAAAATACATCCTATTCAAAACAAACATGACTTACATAATGAAATATGAATGGGAAAACGAAGTAGTTAACACCCAAAACAACGGTAACACTGAAATATTATTACAAAAAGGATATAAGAGGATCATATATGATATCATAAATATGGATATGGTCCTATTATAATTTAATAACATGATTTAACCATTATACAGGAGGTTAATACACCCTCAATTAAAGGAAAGTACAAGGTAAGGGTTAATTTTACAATCTCATTTTTATTAGAGGAAGTTTATATGTAAGTATCTACTGATACATCCATATCATCCATATCAATGTTTCTTAAAAACGTATTTCAAAATATTATCAATAATTTTTTAAAGTCATTTTTAACCATGATTTACTTTTTATAAATTTTTTTGAAAGGAATATTTTTGTCATTTTCCAAACGGGGTATTTTATGACCTTTTCAACAAATTAAGGAAATAATGTTTTTTAATATTATATGGAATGAGAGGATATTTTACACCTTTTTGAGGCCTTAAATTTTTTAATATTTCCTTACAAAAGTACAAGGTTATTTTCATAAGAAATATTTTCTTTTATAATTGCATGGCATTTAAATAATCTCAATGTAAAAAGTGATATTTCTCTCAAAGAGTTTTAATGAATTTATTAAATTATTTTCATCTATGACAACATCCGTTGTTGGATTTATGCTTGATTGAGATTGATTTATTATGATACAATGTTCTATATTGTATTGTCGTTTTTATGATATGTCTTACTATGAATGTTCTATTTTCATACCATTCATGGTTTATGGTCAAATTATTAACTTTTCATATGCGAGTTTTAATACGATGGTTTATGTTATGTTTCAACCTTTTCATACGAAGAATGCATTGGACTTAGTATGTGATAGTCGAGACCCACTATAACCCCTCGATGCATCGGTAGGTCTCATGAGACAAACTAGTGTCTTGACACAAGGACTTGATGGTATGATTATTTATGGTCTTGGCACGAGGCCTTGAAGGTATGATTATGAAATCCTATATTATGAATTCCCTTATTATGAGTTTAGTTATTGATATTTCATGTGATTATTAGACTAGTAGAATATCCATGTGAATTTTGTAAATGTAATTATTTGATTTATTCTTACCATATCACACTGAATATTATGTCTAAAAGGCCTTTTTTCAGTTTTATACCTTTCCTTAAATGTTTATGCTTATTTATGAAAGTTCTTGTTGTACTGTTTAACCTTACTGAGCATTTTAGCTCACAACTTTCTTATGTTTTATTTTCCTAGGATGTGAATAAGTATATTATGACTTTCATATAGGGATAATATAAGGTATATTACTGTTTTTAAAGGATAAACAATTTTTTTTTATTTTATGATGTAATGTAAAACTTATGTTTGAATCTATTCTTTCTAAGTCTACTAAACTAATAATTCATTTGAAATTTGATTTCTTATGATCATGAAAATGTAATAAAATAATTCACTGACTCTTGGTAATTGGGGTTAAGGCGTTACACATGGATACCCTTATATTAATGTAATACGAGAATGGCCTCCCTTTATAAACGTGATACAGGCATAGAGCCCCTTTATATTTATAATACAAGAATTAAAACCCTTACTATGATGCGGGCATGAAATCCATTTATATATAAGATACACGCATGATGAACCTTAATATGATACTGGGCATGGTATCCCCTATTTTGTGATACTAGTCATGGCATCCCCTATTCTGTGATACTGGGCAGTGTGTTCCCTATTTCGTGATACTAAGCAAGGTGTTCCCTATTCTGTGATACTAGTCATGGAATCCCATTTTATTGTTATAATAGGAATGGTGTCCCTTACTGCTATGATATTGAGAATTTTGTCCATTGATACTTGTTTATAGATATTCCAGCATGGGCTTAAGTAGGTAGTGTCTGCCTGGTTTTCCTTCAACAAAGAAAGCTAGCCCACTAATAGTTATTATTACTAATTTTCATTATTATATATGCACAATTCCATGTTATATACATAGACTGTATATTTATATATTTCATTGGTGGTGGCCTACTAGGTTTATCTCACACCATATCCGGGCAGCCAATGGTACTCGGGCAGACTATATTCTTATAGGTGTTTATAAGGTGAAACTTACTATTACGAACATGTGACTTCTTGCATGAATTAGGATAAGAGATTGGTAGAAGATGACTAGGCTAGTTCTTGAGATGCTTGGATATATTTTTGTCATTTTTTTACCTTCTATATATATTGTTCTTTATTGACTACCTGCAACCATTTATATATGTTTTCATTGTTTTGTGGAGACATGACATCATCATCATCTATTGTGTATGATTTGGTTTACTAATTTTGGTTATTATTTAGTGAATGGATGATTATTATTAGTTCTAATATATTTTACATTATTGATATGTTTCCTCTACAACATGTTACTGGTCCTATCTTTATAGAACATTTTTTTATTCCATTATTCTTCATATTCTTTCATTATTTATATGTTATTACTTATCGATTTTTCTCTACTCTAACATGAGGGAATAGTCTACCCATGAACACTGTAAGAACCAGGGTTTTTAGAATGGGTCAAAATACCAAACCTGTTTGAAATTTTGACTTGTTTCTGTGGAAAACTTTTAAAAGTTGGGGAGGTCGTGCAGGTGTGCACAGTTGGCGCACAGTCTGAAAAAACCATGCGGGCAAGCCGTACGAAGTCCCTGGGTGAGACAGTAGCAACCACACGGTTGGTGCACGGTCTGAAAAAACTGTGTTGACAAACCGTGAAAAGTCTCTGGGTGAGGCAGTGGAAACCGCACAGTTAGCGTACGATTTTCCAAATTGTGCGGGGTAACCGTGAAGCCACTTAAAGATAGGGTTTTTAAGTTCCGGGCCACTCAGGATTTCCCCTTCTCTATCTTTCTTCCTCCCTTTTGTGGTTCACGTGGGGAGAGCCGACCTGACCTTCAAATCCTTCCTGTATCTTCATCCAAAATCCATTTCGAACATCGTTTGATGAGTTAGAACCCCCTCGGTAAGGCCTAGATTCCTCTTGAGCCATTTTTATTATTTTTGTTCTAGAATGACTTGTTGGGGTTTGAGAGGTTTTGATTCTTTTGTAGATCTACCACGTTTTAGGCCAAATTGAAGGCTACCATCGGAGGAGTAGCATCATACGAGTCTTTGGTAGGTGGTGCATACCACTTTTTTTGTTTTCATGGTTATTTGGCTAGCTCACCCTTTGGCGTGTTTTCTAGTATTTTGAGAGAGACCCTAATTTATATACTACTTCTTATTTAAATTTCTTATTAGACCTATGGGATACCTTGGGCATGACCTTTGTCCTGTCTTGATTAAGCATGGTCAGGTGAGAGGTTATTGCTCACATGGGGAATTTTGTCCGAGGTTTCCAAAATGATAATACTTGAATTGAATTGGTTTAAACTGGTAGGTTTACTCATTTAAACCTTGATATGAATTATTGGAGACCTTAGAAACTTCAGTGCTGCTATGGGACAACACTTGCTTAGTGAAATTCATCTGTTTAGATGGTTTTTCTTGTTATGTGTTCTGTTTAAATTTGTTTTATATGTAAATATTGAATTGCATATGCTGGAACCTTCAGGTTGTGATGGGCATGGCACATATATTGTTGAGTGATGCAGATCACCGGTTGGGCTTGGGTCAGGTTACTTTTGGTGGTTTTGACCACAGGATTGGGCGTCATGGACGTCAGCTTGAGGCAGTACGACTGTCAGGTTGGGCTTGGCCTGAGGTTACATTGGATGGTTTTCAGCACAGGATTGGGCATCATGGACATCGGCTTGAGGAAGGATGTCTATCAGGTTGGGCATGGCCTGGGTTACTAGGATAGTGAGGCCATCAGACTTGAGCGACATGGTCGAAGGGACATGAGGTGTTAGATGTGTGGTTGATTAGGTAGTATTTTGGTGATTACCGCTCACCCAGAACTTGAGTATTGTGCACACAGAGATAGTCTATGATGAGGTGGTTTTGACCGCTCATGTGGGTAGAGGCCCCTGTAGATGCAGTTTAGGTACTTTGGTTGGGGGTGCTTGCCGTAGGAAGCCACGTGGGAGGTGAGGAGCCTCTAAGGGATAGCTTGAGGCTATCAGGTTGGGGGATGAGTCTCGCCATGATTTCAGGGCAAGTATCACTGTCCCTCCGATTATTTATTTGAGTGTGGATATCACCGTCCCTCTGGTTACTTGATTTGAGGGTAGGTATCGCTGTCCCTCTGACTATTTATTTGAGGGTAAACATCGATGTTCCTCTAGTTATTTATTTGAGGATAGGCATCGTTGTTCCTCTGGGTTACTTCTTGGGCGTGCCTTCGAGACGTCGGTACTTGAGACATGAGGCGTCAGGAGGCACAAGGTGTTGGGTTACTATTCTTGGGTGTGCCTACAGGATGTCGGTACTTGAATCACGCGGTGTCAGAGGGCACATGGTGCGTGGTTACACCACAGAGATTCTGGCGTTGGCCGAAGCAGTTGACACTCCACTGTGGCTGCTGAGCACTATTGGCGATTGTATTTATCTGTGCATCGTACTGTTTACTATTCTCTTTATAAATTCATGCATGATTAAACACTTATATTAGGTACGCACCGTTGGGTGGTATCCTACTAAGATTTGTCTCACACCCTGCATGGACCCTTGGGGACACGTGCAGACTTTATGGATTTACGTGAAGGAAAGAGGCCAGCTTTAGAAGCTGGGCTGTATTAGATATTGCATGGAGATGGTATGGACCTTGAGGTCTTTCCTAGATAGAGTTTATCTTGTTTTTTTCCCTTCCTGTATTAGAATGCTTATTTTTTATGTAGCCACATTTGGTTATCCATTGGTGCCTTTTTATATATAAATACATGTATGACCTATTTTGGATGCATGTTTGTTGTTTAGTGCTAGTTACGAGTGGTGTTCAACATGCTGTTGTGTTTACTTTCTGCTGCTATTGTTATATTTTTTTTCTTCCACTATTTATCGATATTGAATGTGCTTCCACTCTGTGGGTCTGGTTCGAGTCTACATAGTTGTTTCTTCCACTGCATCTTTATTATTATACTCAGACCAGTACCTTTATTATCCTCTGATAGGGTATAGCCTCTCCACTATACCTATAAGTCCATCACTGCTAGTCGACAACCTTTTTCATTCAGGAAGGTGTGCCTAAGGTAGTAACACCCGACCCATTTAGCAGCGTTCAGGTGGCTGTTCGAGTCCGGGTCATGACAAAGTGGTATTAGAGGAGTTCTTGATAGGGATTTTGTAGCAGTGTGTTACTGGCTACTAATGAGATTGAGACTTCTCTCTTTATTTCTGATGGTTTTACTATTTGGGATATGGTAGACTAGAGATAGTTAGTTAATGGAACTGGGTTTCTAGCTTGTGCTTGGGTGCCTGTAGCCCCAGGTATGAGGGATGGACCAAGTTTCCTTGGGTGGGAATTGCTTTTTTATTTTTATCATATTACAGTTTATATGATTTCTACCTTGGTGGCTCACTTGGTGTGTGATGTTATTTATTGTCATATGTGACCCTTGTCCCGCTGCGGTAAGGGAGAATTGGACCTTGTCCTGGTATGGCAAGGCATGATTTTTTTGGATTTTGATAGGAACATTTTAGGGTATTTCAATTTCATAATTGCACAGATGCTTTGTGATGTGATAATACCTATGAATAATATCAATTTCCATGCTATGTATGCTTTGAAATGTGAATAGGTGAAATTCCTGATAGAATTGCTTGTTTATTGCAATGTGATATGCCATCCTGTGTATATTGTAGAATTTCATGTGATAGGATAATTGGGTCAGGCTCTGGTACGAGCGGGCAAGTACTATGGTTGAGGTGATTTTGATCACCTGGATTGGGAGACTTAGTCGTCAGTTTTAAGGCAATGTTGGTTGTCGGGACGGGAATGGCCCGAGGTACTTTGGATAGTTTGCTCTAAGAAGGGCGGGTAAAGAGTCCATGAGGCCGGGATGCTATGGGCATGGGTTGCGGTGAGGGGAAGTAAGGGCAGTAGTTATGCACTGCCTTTTACTTATTTCTTTAGCTAAAAATAATATATATTGTTATATATATGTGGGATGTCTGACCATTTATGGTATTCAGTGGGTTCCTTTAGCCGACTCAGATGGAACGTCAGGCGGGAGATGATACCGTGTCGCAGGTGCAGGATCAGGTTCAGGGTCCTGTGCAGGCAGAGCAGGAGCCGCAAGTACAGGATTAGGGATAGGATCAGGTCCAGGATCCAAGGTAGGCAGGACAACAGTTAGGTTTGGCAGTGTTCGGACCATGGCTTGATGAGCAGCTCCGAGGTAGTCTGGTGTGTGTCTTGAAGGGGATTGATGGAGGAATGCAGGGTATAGAGACATCTATGGCTTATCTGATGCGGGAGTTCCAGTTGCAACACCCACCACTTTTTCAGGGTGAGGGTGGTCCACAGGCGGCTGAGAACTGGATAAAGAGTATATAGAGGATCTTCGAGGAGCTCAATCCATCTATAGGGCGGAGGGTCAAGCTGGAGGCGTTCATGCTGCGAGGACCGGAAAAGCGCTGGTGGGATGTGCAGGTTCAGGCTCGCAAGCACAAGGGACTGGCATGGAAGGACTTCAATGACATGTTCTTCAAGAAATTTTACCTGGAGACACTGAGGGCAGAGAGATATTGGGAGTTCTTGAGCCTTCAGTAGGGAGACATGTCTGTCATGGACTATGCATCTACTTTCATCGAGTTATCTCACATTGCACCAGGTATGGTAAGAGATGACACGGCTAGGGTGAGACGCTTCGAGGATGTCTTAAAACATTGCATTTGAATTCAGGTGAATATCTTCCGGCTAGGTTCTCTCTCCGAGGTGGTTAATCAGGCACTCATAGCGGAATGAAATCAAAGGGATAGGCCCCAGGTCAGTCAGTCGATGACCTCAGGTGATTGTTCAGATAGTAGGAAGTGAGGACGAGATGAGTTTCAGTAGGGCAGTCAGGCCAATGAATCAACTAGACCAACTAGTAGCAGTTCAGTAGTGGTTTTCTTTTAGTGTGGGAAGACAGGACATGTTCGGACTCAGTGCGATAGGCTTCCGAAAGACTGCCGGGCATGTGGACAGGTTGGGCATCTAGAGAGGTTCTGCATGAAGCTGTCTCAGATAACCGATAGGTAGGTACTAGGACAAACAGTGGCATATGGAGTTGGTTCAGGTTTGGCACCAGGATAGGGTAGCCGGGGTTCAGCTGCATGCAGAGGATGTGACATAGACCGCAAGATCCAACTAAGGGGTCAGTGGCTGGTGACTGGAGTAACACCGTAGGTAGGTTAGGCATTAGGCAGTCGTACATCAGTCCAGGTGCACGCCGTGGAGCTACCAGAGGCTGAGCAAGCTGGTGAGACGATGACGGTTAGAGTTACACTACAGGTGTGGCCATGATTCCCTTGTTCTCTTTTGGCATGACCTGTAGAGGCATGTCCGTTTTGAGTGCACGAGATGAAAAAGATTTATTTTGACTGACTAGATGCTAGTCAGTGGGATTGGCGCCATATCAGGTGCGTGATATATTTACATATATATGTATGAGATTCTTAAAATCAGGGGAATCGAGGATGCAGGTTACTTGAGGTGCCATGGGCATCGCGACATCGAGGATGTGGGTTACTTGAGGTGACATGGGAATTGGGGCGTCGAGGATGCGGGTTACTTGAGGTGCTAGGCACTAGGTTCATTTTGAGCATCCATGGGATGCAGGTCCTCGTGGAGGCGGACACTGATGCAGTGCGAGATGCGTTTGGGTGTCGGAAATGACACGGGGGTGCCAATGAGGCGTAGGGGTGACGATGTGTTACGAGACGACCTTGAGTCTGGAAATAGGTTAGCGAACCTTTTCATCTTTTAATTTTTTTCGGGTAGAGACCTAGTCAGGCAGTTCCTAAGTTGGGGATCCCCTTGAGGAATTTAGCCAGAACCTTGAGACCAGGGAAGTCTGGGTTAATTTGATCGGGGTGGCATGTTTGGTTCCATCTCTAGGTTTCATTTGATAGCTCGGTGAAGATCTATGTTAAGGTGGGGGTGTTTGTAAGAACCCGGGTTTTATAACGGGTCAGAATCTCAAGCTTGATTGAAATTTTTACTTATTTCTCGGGAAAAACTTTTAAAAGTTGGGGAGGTCGTGCAGGTGCGCACGGTTGGCGTACGGTCTGAACAAACCCTGTGGGCAAGCCGTGTGAAGTCCCTGGGTGAGACAGTAGCAACCTCACGGTTAGTGAACAGTCTAAACAAACTATGTGGACAAGCCGTGCGAAGTATCTGGGTGAGGTACTGGAAACCGCACGATTGGTGCACCATTTTCCAAATCGTGCGGGGTAACCATGTGGCCACATAAAGTTAGGGGTTTTAAGTTCTGGGCCACTCGGGATTTCCCATTCTCCATCTTTCTTCCTCCCTTTTGTATCTCACTTGGGGGGAGCCTACTGGACCTTCAAATCCTTCCTAGATCTTCGTCCAAACCCCATTTAGAGCATCATTTGATGCATTAGAACCCCCTCGGTAAGGCCTCATTTCCTATTGAGCCATTTTTCGTGATTTCTTTTCTAGAACGATTTGTTGGGGTTTGAGAGGTTTTGATTATTTTGAAGATCTACCGTGTTTTAGGCCAAATTGGAGGCTGATATCGGAGGAGTAGCACCATATGAGTCTTTGGTAGGTGGTGCATACCTATTTTTGTGTTTTCGTGGTCATTTGGGTAGTGCGGCCTTCGGCGCGTTTTCGTGTATTTTGAGAGAGACCCTAATTTATCTACTACTTATTATTTAAATTTCTTATTAGACCTATGGGATACCTTGGGTATTACCTTTGTCCTATCTTGATTAAGAAGGTCCGGGCGAGAGGTCATCGCTCATATGGGGCATTTTGGCCGGGGTTACCAAAATGATAATACTTGAATTTAATTGGTTTAAACTGTTAGGATTAGTTATTTAAACCGGGATTTGAATTATTAGAGACCTTAGAAACTTCAGTGATCATATGGGACAACACTTTATTAGTGAAATTAATCTATTTATATGGTTTTTCCTGTTATGTGTTCTGTTTAAATTTGTTTTATATGTAAATGTTTAATTGCATATGCTGGAACCTTCGGGTTGTTATGGGCATGGACGAGATACTGTTGAGTGATGCTGATCACAGGCTGGGCTCGGTTTAGGTTACTTTGGGTGGTTTTGACCATGGGATTGGGCATTATGGACGTTGGTTTGAGGCAGTACAACTGTTAGGTTGGGCTTGGCTCGGGTTACTTTGGGTGGTTTTGACCACGGGATTGGGCGTCATGGACGTCGGCTTGAGGTAGGATGACTGTCAGGTTGGGCATGGACCGTGTTATTGGGATGGCGAGGCTATCAGACTTGAGTGGCATGGTCGCAGGGACACAAGGTGTCAAACATGTGGTGGCTTAGGTACTATTTTGGTGATTACTGCTCTCTTGGAACTTGAGTAGTGTGCACACCGAGATACTCCGTGATGAGGTGGTTTTGACCACTCATGTGGGTAGAGGCCCCCGTAGATACAGTTTAGTTAATTTGGTTGGGGGTTCTTGCCATTGGAAGCCATGTGGGAGGTGGGGAGCCTCCAGGGGATAACTTGAGGCTATTGGGTTGGGGGATGAGGCTCTCCATTATTTTAGGGAAGGTATCACTGTCCCTCCGATTATTTATTTGAGAGAGGATATCACCATCTCTCCGGTTACTTGATTTGAGGGCAGGTATCGCTGTCCCTCTGGCTATTTATTTGAGGGCAGACATCATTGTCCCTCTGGTTATTTATTTGAGGATAGACATCGTTGTTCCTCTGGGTTACTTCTTGGGCATGCCTTCGGGACGTCGGTACTTGAGACACGAGGTGTCAGCAGGCACAAGGTGTCGGGTTACAATTCTTGGGTGTACCTTTGAGACGTTGGTACTTTAGTCATGTGGTGTCAGGGGGAACATGGTGCCAGGTTACCTGACAAAGATTCCAGCATTGGCCGAAGTAGGTGACAGTCCATGGTGGCTGTTGAGGACTGGTGGAGTTTGTGTTTATTTTTGCATCGTACTGTTTATTATTTTACTTATAAATGCATGCTTTATTAAACACTTATATTAGGTACGCACTGTTTGGGGGTATCCTACTGAGATTTGTCTCACACGCTGCACAGGCCCGTTCGGGACGTGTACATACTTTATGGATTTATGTGCAGGAAAGAGGCCAGCTTCAGGAGCTGGGCTGTATTAGCTATTTCATGGAGATGGTATGGACCATGAGGTCTTTCTAGTCAGAGTTTATCTTGTTTTTTTCCCTTCTTGTATTAGAATTCTTATTTGTTATGTAGACACAGTTGGTTATCTATTGACACTATTTTATATATAAATACATGTTTGACCTATTTTGGATGCATGTTTGTTGTTCAGTGCTAGTTACGAGTGGTGTTCATCATGCTGTTGTGTTTACTTTCCTCTACTATTGTTATTTTTTTTTTCTTCTGCTGTTTATCAATATTTAATGTGCTTCCACTCTGTGGGTATGGTTTAGTTATGCTAAGTTGTTTCTTCTGCTGCATCTTTATTATTATACTCAGACTAGTACCTTTATTATCCTCCTAAAGGTTATAGCCTCCCCACTATACCTATAAGAACCTCGCTTCTAGTCGAAAACCTTTGGAATTCGGGGAGGTGCACCTAAGGTAGTAACACCCAACCCATTTAGCACCGTTCGGGTGGCCGTTCAGGTCCGGGTGGTTACAAACACACCCTAGGCAATTGCTACTAGTTAGTAGCGTCTGACATACGAGGGTGCATGATTGAGGTCATGTGGCCCACCGACTTGGGGCACCATTGAGTGGCACGTAGGTGAGGACGTCACACTCTACCCTTCTGGTGGTTGTCATAGGAATGCCTCACATTCCATCAGGTCAATACCCTACCCGCTTAACCTTCTAATCACCCACTTCCCAAGTCTGTATGAATCTATGTCTGATATCTTCTATAAATACAATATTCTTTCCCCTATATAGGGGAAGCCACACCCACCTTTAAGGATGTTAGGACTACATCAAGATGGGTAAGCATCCATTGATGGTTTCCCCTCTACAGGGGTAGCCACACCCACCTTTAAGGACATTTTAGCAATATAACTCCCAACCTCAAGGCTCCACCTCTGTATCTCAGTGTCTTCTAGCTATAAATTATGCTTTCCTCTTTACATGGGTAACCACATCTGCCTTTAAAGATTTTAGGTTTGCATCAGGTAGAGTAATCACATACACCCAACCTCAAGGATCCACTTAAGTATCTCAATACCTATAACATAATTCCACATGCTATGCAATAGAAAAACACTTAAAATCCTAGAAAGTAATGATAATGTACAATAAGATCAATACCCAAAGCCACACATAATCACATGTCATAACCAAACAACCCCACTACTACACACACACACACACACATGTAACTCATATCAACCATTGGTTAGTCCAACATAAATATCACATCATGATTACATCATATATACATAGCCCAAAATAGAAAGGAACCACCTACCTCAAAATTCATTAATATAAAAGGTAACAATAAACCACCCTATGTGGTTCACAAGCTTGAGTGGAAACCTCAATAGTCAAGAACATAAAATCCTAGGCCCTATTATTGTAGTCATCATCCTGTCAAATGTCGAGGTTCTTTAAGGGTCCCTAAAACCAAAACCAGTTATTTTAAATTAAAATGAAATAAAATATCTCATGAGATGATATATTATTTCTCATGGATGATTTCCAAATTATCATTCTAGGTCATCACATGTTCTCGAAAAATTCTCCTTAAGAATAATTATATTTTGATAATTACTCATAAATTATCCCTTTATAATTATTTAGTGATAATTTATCATAAATTATGCTTTTATAATTATCTATGATAATTTATACTAAATTATCATTTATTGTTATCATTTGATAATTTATTATAAACTATCCTTTATATTTATCATTTGATAATTTATCGTAAATTATCCTTTTATAATTATCTCTAATAATTTATCCTAATTTATCCTTTTATAATTATCATTTGATAATATATCATAAATTATCCTTTTATAATTATCTGTGATAATTTATCCTAAATTGTCATCTATAATTATATTTTGATAATTTATTATAAATTATAAATTATAATTATATTTTTATAATTTATCATGAATTATCCTTTTATAATTATTTATTTATAATTTATCATAATTTATTCTTTTATAATTATACCTTGATAATTTCTTCTAAATTATCCTTTATAATATCTTTTGATAATTTCTTAAAAATTATAATTTATTATTATCTTTTGATATTTTTTTAAAAAATATCCTTTTTATAATTATATTTTTATATTTTTTTAATAATTTATCATTTGATAAACTTGAAATTATCTTTTGATAATTTTTAATAAAATTTCTTTGATAATTTGAAGTAATTTTCGCCTAGAAATTCTATAAATTATCTGTTGATAAGACCATGGGATTATCCTTTGATAAATTTTATTCTAAAAATTATCGATTGATAATCTATAAATTATAGTTTTATTGTTTCAATATTTATCCTTTGATAATCTCACAAATATTGTTTGATAATTTTTATTGATTACCCTTGTTAATTCAATGTTTCATCCTTTGATAATTTTGGTAAATTATCCTTTAATAAATCATTACAATTATCATTTATTGGGTTTTCATTATTATAATTTGATAATTCATCATCATTATTTTATGATAATCTCTTAAATTATCATTTTATAATCTTACACAATCATGTTTTCTAATTTATTTAACAAATATCCCTGATATTCCAAAATAATTATCGCTTGATAATATAAATAAATTATATGTGAACATTCGATATGATTTTATTTCAATAAAACAAAATTTTTATTTTGATAATTTATTGTGGATTATTCCTTTAGGATTTAGGTTTAAATTATTTTTATTTAAATTATACCATTTTCTATAATTTTAGAATTAATGAAATAATAAAAATAATAAATAAAATAAATAAAATAAGAAATAGAAAAGAGATCCACTTTCGTCACGCATGGAGTATGGAGGAGAAGGGTTCACCCCTGAGCTGCATGTGATGAAGATCAGAATGGAGGGAGCTTCACCAGTCACTCACAAATGAGATTCAGGACAGTATAAATTTAATGGATCCTACTGAAAATAAAGGTGAAAATGTTTTGATATTTAGAACCAACAATTACAACATTTAAAAACCAAAATTTAGACACCCAATTTGATATATGATTCAACAAAAATTTAATTATTGACTCATTAATTTCTCCCCATTAAGGTGTTGTAACAGAAATAGATCAAAATGATGATGATTCAGAGGTTTTATAAATCAATCGTGTGCAACAATGGGGTTTTGTGCATTTCATAAGAAGGGTAAATAAAAAATGAAATTAATATTTTAAATAATAACAATATTATAATTATTTTAAATGTTAAAAATATTAAACTTATCTATGATCAATCCAAATTTCCAAGGATCACAAATGTTATGTCTTACCTAGGGTGAAATCCACATCTTGGACCTACCAGTAGTCTTAGATTTCTTATATGAACCATCGTTTGAGAGATGTTCAATTATTTTTAGAAAAAATATAATTAAAATATTAAATAAGTTATCATCATGTGTGATGTAACCAAACACTTGATACACATAGATTTTATGTTTCTCCTTGGGTAAACCCTTCATCCTGATCCTAATAGTGGTCTTTATTTCTCGTACTATGCAATTTTTTTGGATATATTCAATTATTTTTGAAAAATCAAACACACATAATATAATATATAAAATAATTTTATTCTATCTCCAGTGAGGCTCCATAGGACTCCAAATCCAATTATATGTCAATGAATAAATCCAAAAATATTCTCTATAATATTCCAAGGTGTTAACTAGTATTTCAACCTTACACAAAGCCTTTAAAACATTCATTAAGTTATTTTTATTGAAAAAATACATTTGCACAAAAAGTAATCATAAATTATTAATAATTATGGATTTATTGTATATAAAAATTTAGGATATTACACCATACTCATTATACCATTGCAAAAACATTCCCAATACTACAGAACAAAATTCCTAAAAACGAGATCTCCACACACAAAAGGAATCCTAAATCCACACCCACTTTTAAAAACATTAAATTCCCTAATTTTTTATAACACTTTATGAAAGAAAATATAACCAAAAGAGATTAAATAATTACCATTAGTATTCCATGTAGCCTAATATGTACACACATCTCCATGCTAGCTTGGAAACCCATCCACACATACCACGAACTATCTACTTGTCACATACATACATCCATATATGTGATAATTCACAGGAATAACAAGGGTCAATTAAAAAATCCATTTCCAAAATAGAATATTCAACCCAAATAAAAATTCCCAAACAATTTTAAACAATGTCTTATCATCCAAAAACAAAATATTTCCAAATTACCAATTTTCAAGAAACATCATTTTCACATTTCAGAAAACATTAAAAAAAACGAAAACATTTTCTAAAACAATCTCCATTTCCACATCAACCCATTTCATTTTCAAAAAACCCAAAAGTTTTCTTTTTTGAAAACAAACATTGATAAACCATATTCCATTTTTTAATTCCAAAAAAACACCACAAAATAAACTCAAACCAATAAATAAGTACCAATGAAAGCAACCCACCACTCAATAGGTCAAAAGTACAACAAAATAAAAATAATTAAAATACGCAGAGCTTTACCAAATGGGTTTGTAGATCGTGATCCAATCATTTGAGCACACTCATGGTCAATAGATGTAGCTTCACGTTCTGTGAATGGTTTTCCAAACCATTCCTAGTAATGATGAACCCTCTATGTCCCTCCAAAAATCTACTCTAACCTTTTGAGTTTCTCAAAACGGACCACTAAGTTTCAAATACAATCATAAATACTCAAAAATACCAAAAACCTCAAAATAATACAAAAAAATAATCTCATATTTTGATGAATAAACATCCCATACCACCATGGAAATTCCAAAATCCTTCCGAATAGGTGTTGATCATGCACCTACCAATGACTGATAACTTGAATTCTAATAGTCTAAGCTTCAAACTACCATACATCCCCAAATACAAAAGGAAAATGCTTTGATACCATGTTTTCCTGAACCAACCCAGGTCATCCCCAATCCAGTCACCCAAGACATCTCACAGTAAGGATGCAGATGCATTCCATATCATCCCTGGATAGAAACTATACCGAACATCATTCATACTCAATTTTGGGAATGATTTAGCCAAAAAAATATATAAATAAATAAAAATAGAATAAATAATATTGGTATTGGAAAAGAAATTAAAAAACTAAACAGATAAAATTAAATACTAGACATACCACCATGTGACCACATGGGTTTCCATCATACACTAAACCAACATCACTCCATGGTGATCACGTTCGAGACTAGAACTATACCAGAAGTGAAAAATGAAGATAGAGGTATAGGGAGAAGTATTAAAGCTATGTAGGGGTTCTTGAATAAACTACTCCAAATGAATTACCATTAAAATTAAACCAACTTCATGCTATTTTGAAAATAATACAAATAAAAATAGGGTTTTCAACTCTTTTAAGAAAAATAAGAAATGGGATTTCATTTTAAGTAAACTGACTTTTCATTATACTTTCAAAATCATTTTTGAAGAATGAAAACCCATTTAGTGAATTACTTACAAAAGATAACCTATTCTAAACAACCGTATTAGTATGGAAAACAAAACAAAGTTTTCATTTACTAAATAAAATATAAAGAATATAGGAAACCAAATAGAATATCATTTTAAAATAGTATTATTAAAAATAAGAGTAAATAAGGGAAATCACCATAGAAAATCCCTAAGTAACTATGCTAGTTGGGTCCCTAGGATCCTTGTACTCTCAATGATCAAACCATATATTATATTCTTGTGTATTTTCTACTAGAGAGGTCAAATCCATTGTTCTAGAGCCCCCCCCCCAATGCATCATCATATTGTTTAGTTAGTGTTGATCTATAATCCTATCTCAGAGTCCGTGTTAGTGCCCTTCCGAATCAACCATAATAATAGTCCGTAGTCCACCCACCTAAGTACATAGGGTTCATAAGTGATTTATTCAAATGGAGGTTATTTTTTACCAAGTATGAATATATATAAATAATACAATATTGCACAAAGAAATTCACTATTCATTTTCTAACCTCTGACCTCCCTCCTTAAGAGAAGCGCCTTCCCAAGACTCATGAATGAAGTCCAAGCCTCTTCACATATCAAAAAACACTTTTTTATTACATAAATAACATTTTTAGTTCAATCATATTTCCTTAAGTGTGGTTTCCATTTTTATAAAATATGTCAAAGTATCATCCAGACCTCATCATTTTATGAAAAAACTTTACATTTCAAAATATACTTAGAAACAAATTTTAACTTTTAAAAACCATGTTTGAAGCATAGGTAAATTATATAAAAAAATGATAAACTATTTCCAAAATCCACAACCAATTTTCTATAGATCATATATTCAAATAAATATAAAATACCATTTTAAAACACTAAATCAATCAAGTAATTCAAATTAAAGTCTAGGACATAAGGAACCTACCACAAAACATGTTGTCTTCATTGACATAAATTTCACACTTATATGCATATACACCTTAACATATATATATATACACCCTTTGACCTAATTTACACATTCCCCTCATTTTTATCCAATATATACATAAATGATATATATGTATATATGTCTATGTATTTACCTATGTATACACATGAAAGTCTCCTTCAATAAAGGCAGTCCAAAGCTACCCCAAAGAGGTCTAAGGTGTACTAGAAAAATGAAAGAAACCCAAATGTCACAAAATCCCAAATTAAAAATCACCCAAACATCAATAACGGAGGAAAACCTATGAAAAAAATGGAAAACTCACTACCTTTAATGGATATGGAAAGAACTGTCCTTAATGAGATCTAAGAACCCTATACATTAAGAAAAAACCAAAATAGACACCCAAATCAGGTTTGGGTATTGCCCTAGATGATGAAAACCACAAGAGAGAAAAAGAAAATAAGAGATAGAAGAATAAAAAGGATGAAGAGAAGAAGGGTATCTAACCAAGAATGATTGAATTGGAAACCAAGAGGGAAAATAGTGAGAAAAAGAGAGAGAAGGGGGCGTCGTGTTCATGGAATCCCCATGGTGGGAGAGGGATCAATGAAAGGTGGTGGGGGGGGGTATGTCAAGCGTAATAGTGAGGATCCAGTTTTAAAGGTGTTAATTTAATTTAGTTTTTTTTTGTTTTTTTATCATAATTTTTTGAAATTTGGATACCATACAAGGTTTGGAAACATGCTTGGAAAAACCATGTGCAAACTATGCATCCCTCACTAGTCCCTTGAAGCACCACACATGGTAAGGCCACATGGTTAGAGAAACTATGCACTAAACATGTGATTTAGCTCTTTTAATATTCTAGATACCCTTGCATAGTTTTCTAACTGTTTCTACTAACCATGAGCCAAGTATGTGTCTATATCGAAAAACATAAATTTTGAAATTTTAAACCATGTTTGACCAAAAAATTTGAAAATAGAGATAATAATAATTTTAAAAAATCAAAAATAAATATTAAACCATGGTTAGTGTGTGACATTTAATTATTTATTTTTAACTATATCCTTTAAGGGGTTTTCACTCAAAATTTTTTAAGTTTGTAAGTTGTTCTATGGTTTGAATTTTATTTATTGAGACATATTTCTTAATGTGAACAATGTTACTTTTAATATAATATTATTACTTCCTAATAAAATTATTTTACTATATTCATTGGGGTTTTAAGATCCATATATTGTTAAATATTAAATATATTTCAATTCAAAAGATACCAAAGTTAAAAAGGGTATTAATACCAGTAAGGGTATCGTTTCCTATCATATTTTCAAATCAAGATTTTTTTAAAAGGTAATTAATCTATAGAATTTGAATTACTTTCCAAAAAACTCATTATTTTCATTAGATATTCATAAGGTTTTATATTTTCCCTCAAAATTTCATTTCCCTTTGACTTATATTTTACCCAAAGGGTTTCTTGTAAGTGAACCTCACCTTGTCACTTTTTCTCACTTGGGAACCTTCCTTTTTCCATGTTCTTGTTCACTGGTAGATTTTGAACATTTCTATAACTATGCTTCAATAATTGGTTAAGGAAATTTTTAATGATTTTTCTTATTTAGATTGTTTTAAATAAAATTTAAATATTTTTTGTATGTTTCAAATTCATCAAAGTGTGAAAAGAAACAATTTTTAACATTTTTTGTGTGAAAACATCATTTTTTCACCTTTATTTTTTAGTATGGAACATTATCTCTACATTTTCATTGTTTATAAAAGAAATTATTCCTCTCCTAGTTTTATAAAATATATCTTTAATTTTTTTCAAAGGATCAAGGATAATTATTATTTACAATGTGGTTTTTCTAAGAACTCTTCAAAAATGTTTTTTTAATCTATAATACTAAAAAACCCAAAATAAGAAGTAATAACCTTAACTAGTGCCAGATAAAAGCCCTAATAAAGGTAGCCTTTATCAATGCTCAATAAAAGCATGGATAAAGGGAATGTTTATCAGTGCTTTTTTAGATGCTGATAAAGACCACCCTTTATCAGTGCTTTTTATCTAGTGCTGCTAAAGTGTGGTATTTATCACCACTTTTATATAGCACTGATAAAGGGTTGTCCTGTAAAATCACCCCACATCAGAATTTTGGTTGTTAGTGCCATGCTTTATTATCTAGGTAACCCCATTAACACAACATGCCATGTTAGTGGGGGATCAACATCCGTATACACATCTACACACATAGTCCACACGGGGCGTGCCCTACACGATCCAACCCACCTACCCCCCATTCGTTCCTATGCATAACCCAGCTCTTCCCACCATCCATGCCTATACATTTCCCAACCCACCATCCCATATATTCATATACACAGTCCCCATTTTTTATATACTCAAATAAAAATAAAAATAAAAAATATGGATTTGGGCATATACACGGCCCAATCTTGTCCCCCATCTACGCCTATAAATGGTATGACCCACCTTCACATACAAGCCTACACATGACCCCAGTTTTTTATACTTCAATAAAAAAACATAAGGGTATTAAAAAAAATAAAAAAATTAAAAATTAAAAAATAAGAATTAAAATGGATAAATTAAAAAATATTAAAAATATTATTAATTAAATATTTCTTAATAAATCTAATATATAAAATAATAATAAATATTCATAAATAATACATATTATATATTTATATATAATGAATAAGTATAAATAATTAAATAAATAAAAATTAAAAATGTGCAAATTTAAAAAAATATTAAAAAATTTATCAATTAAATTATTATTAATAAAAATGAATAAAACTAATATACATAGATATAAATTATAAATATTAATAAATATTATATATTAAATACAGATATATAAAATAAATAAATTATAATAATTATCCAAAAAATTTAAAATTTAAAATATTATAAAATTATTAAAAAAATTATTAACTAAATAATTATTAAAATATTAATAAAATTAATATATATTAATTATAAATAATAAATAATAATATTTATTTAATATAAATATATAAAATATATAAAATATAATTATTAAAAACATATTAATGTCTTATTCATTTTTAGTGGATTTATAAATAATTATTCGTTAATATATTTAATATTTATAATCTTGAAATATATTCACACACACACATATATATATATATATCAATATATAGAATATTTTCTAAAATATAATTTATACAATATAAAATATGTTTTCTTGCATTAAATAAGTCATATATTTAGTGAAAAATAGTTTATAATTAAAAATTAATATTAATTGAAAATATTGATCAACTGTATTGAGTAATGGACATTTAATTGAGTGTAAATTTATTTTTCTATTTAACATATATAAAACATGTGTTACACTGATTTCACATATACATATATATAAATAGTTCATTTTAATATACACCACACACACACACAACATTTCTATAATTTATTCAATTTTTTATCATCGTTTTATAATTATATTTATTAACATTATATATTTAATATAAATTATATTTCTAATTAGTAAATTTTATCATTTTTATATTTTTCTTCAATGTTTAATATTTATTACTTTTTAATATTTTTTTAGAATATTTTCATTTTTAATATTATTTAATCATTAATAATTTTTATTTTTTCGAATATTTTTTTAATTTATTAATTTGAAATTTTTCATTGTTCAATATGTTTGTAATTTTATCCATTTTTAATATTTATTTATGCATGATTATTCATTAATATTTAATGTCTTTAATATTGTTTTAATTTATATAATTAATATGAATTCAGTTTAATTTTAATAAGTGTGTTTATACATATACTTTTTTATTTTTTTAATAATAAATATAAATAATAACAATTATTCATTTTTAAATTTTATTCATTCTTGTCATTATTTATTTCATTAATATATGTTTCATATTATATAACATCATTGTTCAATTTAACATGTATCAAATTGTGTTGTGTGTATATATATATAGACACACACATACACATTGATTTCCCACACACATTTACATAATTAATTCAATATTATATAAAAATGAAAACACAAAATATTTATGTAATTTATTTAGATTTTAATATTCATTTTATAATTTCATTTAGTAACAAAATATATTTAATATATTGTTTTTTTAATCATAAAATTCTATCTATTCATTTTTAATATTTCTTAATATTTTTTTTGAAATTTAATCATTTTCTAATATTTATCTATACATATATATTTACTTTGTTTTATTATTTTCAATATGTATTCATTTTCTTTTCAGTATATATCCATATTTAAATATTTAAACGATTTTTATAATCAATAAAACTTATCCATTTTTAATAGACTTATAGTCTATTCATTTTTAATTTTTAAATTTCAATCATTTTTAATATTCATGCGTTTAAGATTATATATTCATTAACAATGTTACAAATATATTTGTAAATAAATATTTATAAATAAATATTTATAAGTAAATTTATTTATATTTATATATAAATATATTTATAAATTCATATCTACTATATTTATATGAAAAAATATCAAATAGAACCGGTAATGGAACAAAGAATAACACATAAACAACCAAACGAACCCACAATCTTTGAGGCTAGTCATTCCCCTCAACTACATACCTTATTAGAGGTAATAAATTTTTTCATTACTCTTTCTTCAAAATATTAATCAAATAACTTACAATAACTTCATATTACTAAAATTCTTCTAGGATAAGTTATATGTTATTTCTATTTATCAACACCCATGAACCACCTTTTTGTGAGGGGTATGGTGTATAATTTCTCTAGAGACATTCTAAAAAAATAACTCCAAAAATATCACATGAGAGTGGGGATTGAAGTATCTCAAGAGTGGAGAAATTAGTTTCTTATTCCACTTAATGATATGGATATTACAATGGTCAATGATGTTGTTAGAACTTTCATAGCATTGTTTCCTAATCTTATAAAGATACATGAGGAATGTACTTAAAAATTTTTCTCAAATGAAAAAACCTATAAAAGATGATGAAAAAAATATTGAAGTGACGTATGGTATTACAGACGCCTAAAATTATGTGGAAATGAAAGGTCGGATTAAGAAAATCCAGTGAATCAACCAAGAAAACAAAAATACCTTATGAGAGTACCTTCTTCTATCCAGTTCCATTGTAACCTATATTATCATTATAAATTCATGCTGACACCACATTCAAAGATGGATACATTTCCTATATTCAATATTAAAAAGAAATATTTGGAACTATCATTACATATGTGGTTGGTATCGGGAGTATAAATGAGATTCTCAAGTTTGAACAGTTTTGAGTCTTAGTTTTGAATATATACATAAGGTTAATTTCCATAATACATCTGACCAAAAATTGATCTAACTTGTTCATCAAATTTATTACTATTCATATGATCTATAGGAATTTATATTACTATTATATTAAGGGAAAACCCTGTGATGCATGATTTGGATTCATTAATCCCTATATCATTTGTACATGTGAAATTTATTTAGAATTGAAAGAAATTTATATTTAAAAAGGATGAGCTAAATGATGTTAATAGGAAAAAAATAACATATAAAATAAACTTTTTGACTCTTACAATGTAGGGGTAAAACTCAATAGCTTAATAAAATAAAATATATTTTTATTTTTTTCATTAGATATTTGTTTTTTTAGGAAGCATTATATACTGATAGTAATCAATTTAGGGAACCCAAATATTTATTTTTCGGATCCAATGCATGTATTTGCATTAAAAAAACCACACATGATATGTATTATGAATTTTTAATGCACTAAAATAGAAATTATTAGATAAAATTTGATTATAGGTTTCATTTTTTGTTTTAAAAATAATTTTGTTAAGATAATGAGATTTGTATATATAGGATAATTCAAGATAAGAGGTCGGTGAATGAAAATAAAAATCTTATAGATTACTTCAAATTCAAAAAAATTAAGGTATATATATAAATATTTATCTATCAAAATATATTTCAAAAAATACTTATTTTGATCAATGATTCTGCAATGTAAAAATCCAGACAATAAAAACTATTATAGATATAATATTTTCATATTTATGAAAGATATCATATACTATGAAAAGAATAGAATCCCCAAATAGGTAATTTATTATGGTAATTAAAATTTCATTAAAAACGTTTCTTAATTGTTTTTTATCGTTATTTTCTCAAAACTACCAAGACTGCCAACAATTTACATACTCAAAAGAAGAAGTAATTTTTTAGAGATGTGTGGACAACATAAATGGTGTAAAAATATTTTTTGACATCAGATTTAGGTGATTACCTACTGTGTTTGTGCTCTAGTATGGGACATGACATTATAGATACACTTGGGATGTAAATCATTAGTATCAAAATTATTATATATTATTTTTGATCTATTTATCTAGGGGAAGTGTAATGGAGGAAATTTATTTTTTTATAAATGAATTGGTAGAATACATGGTGTAAGAATTTATACATACATCATGAACATGAGACTTAGTACTTCATATTTAGTTAATTTTATTTCTATTTTATCTACTATTTTTAGTTAATTACCTTATTATTTATATTTGATAATTATTTTGATAAATTTACACATTAGTTAAACATACACTTCACATGATAAAAATTATGGAAACAAAGTAATATTGCTTTCATACTTTAAGAAAATGATCTATAAGTTATTTTTGATGTGTATAAATTTACCCCATATCAATATGACACCTGATGTGGTTTGTATGACTCAAAACGCATGTATTCAATAAAAAAATTTCATTTTAGATTAAAAAAGGTGTCATATCACTGAAAATAAGAAAACAAGGTTAGATTGTTTTCAACATCAATATGAAACCTTATGTGGTTAGTATGACTTGAATTATGTGTTTTTAATTTAAAAGTGTCATTTTATTTTAAAACATGCATCACATACTCAAAACTGAGTAAAAAATCTCAGGTTATTTTCAATCATTATGAAAACAATACATAATTTATTTTTCACATGTATGAATTGACTATATGCCAATCCAACACACAATGTGTTCATTATGAATCAAAGCATTTCTTTCAATATAATTTTCATTTTAGTTTAAATCATATGCCTCATCACCCAAACTAAGAAAATGATATCAAATTGTTTTCAAACATTTTGATAATGATACATAATTTATTTTTGTTGTGTGTGAATTTCCCTCATATCAATCTATTACATGATGTGGTCAGTATGACTCTAAGTATGAGTTTTCAATATAAAGTTTCATTATAGTTTACAATGCACATCACTTGCTCAAAACCGATAAAAGGATCTCCGATTGTTTTTAAACTTTAAAATTATTATTGATAATTAATTTTTGGAATTTATAAATCAACTGAACATCAATCCAATAATGATGTGTTTCGTATGACTCGAATTGCATGTTTTTAATATAAGTTTTATTTTAGTTTAAGACGTGCTTCACATAGAATAAACCAATAAAATTATATTATTTTATTTTCAAAATTTATGAAAAGGATCCATAATTCATTTTTGATGTATAGTAATTGAACAAACATCAATCTAACATCTGATTTTATTGGTATGACATAAAGTGTGTGTTTTAAATATAAAAGTTTCATTTAAATTTAAAATGTGTTTCACATAACCAAAACTGATCAAAAAATCTTTGATTATTTTCAAACATTATTATAGTTATTCATAATTCAATTGTGATATGTAGGAATTTACCGAACATCATTTTGTAAAATGATGTGGTTGGTATGACTTGAAGTGTGTGTTTTCAATATAGAAGTGTCATTTTAGTTCAAAATGAATATCGCACATCCAAAAAAAATAAAATGATCTTATACTTTTTTCAGAATTTAGTAAAATGATAAATAATATATTTTTTTATGAATAATAATTGGCCGCATTTCAATATGACACACAATGTGGTCGGTATGACTCAAAGTGTGTTTTTTCAATATAAGTGTCATTTTAGTTTAAAATATGCCTCATATAGACAAAACTAATAAAATAAGCATTTATTTTTTTTAAATGCTAATAGAATTTTCCAGATTACATTTTTTACATATAAGAACCGGCCTCACATCAATCTGAAATACGATGTGGTTGGTATGACTTGAAGTGAGTGTCTTCAATATAAAAGTTGTATTTTAGTTTAAAATTTATATCACATAGAAAAAATTAATAAAATGATATTATATTGTTTTCAAATGTTAAAAAATGACCCATAATTTATTTTCTACATGTAGGAATTGGCCACATGTCAATCTGACACACAATATGGTCGGTATGACTCAAAGTGAATGTTTTTAATATAAGTGCCATTTTTGTTTAAAACATTCTCACATAGCCAAAATAGAGAAAACCATTTTAGATTGCTTTCACAATTTATTTAAATGATCCAAAATTTATTTTTGATATGTTGAAATCAACCAATATAAATATGGCAAACGATGTGGTCGATATGACTTAAAGTTAATGTTTTTAATATAAGTGGCGTTTTAGTTTAAAACATGCCTCACATAGATAAAACAAAAAAAATGAGTATCGATTGTTTTTAAACAATAGTATAACGATCTATAATTCATTTGATGATGTGTATGAATCATCCTCACATCAATACGACACACGATGTGGTTGGTATAACTCAAAATGCATATTTTCAATATAAGTTTCATTTCAGTTTAAAACACGCCTCCCATATCCAAAACCAAGAAAACGAGATCATAATATTTTCTTAATTTTGGAAAACAATCCATAATACATTTTTGACATACTGGAATCAATTTCAAATCAGTAAAATAAATGATATTGTTAATATGACTCAAAGTTCGTGTTTTTAAAAAAAGTGTTATTTTAGTTTGAAATGAGTCTCCCATTTCCAAAACCAAGAAAACAAGCTCCTATTGTTTTCGTAATTTTGAAAAATAATCCATAATATATTTTTGAAGTGTAGGAATCAACAACACATCAATTAGGAACATGATTAATAGATAGTATGGTTAATATATATATTAATTAACAATATAATTTATCATATATGGATTATATAACGTTAAATAGTTTATTATAATTTTATTTAGTGTTACTAAAATAAATATTGGTTTTATTATAGGGATATACTTTTTTACAGCGATTTTCATTAGAAAGAGTCCTCTAGTTTTGATTTTGTATATGGGTTGAAATTTTGTCGGTTCATTGTAAATACGACATTAATGTAAATATTTTGTATGTAAATTTTGAATTCAAATGATTTTGCAATGCATTATTTGTATCCCAATATATTTTAATGTATATTTCAATTCCTTTATATGTATTCTGATTGTGTTTTATTTTATATGGACGTTTCGTGGCTGCTATAGGTAAACATCTATATAGCAGTTCAAATGGATTGTAACCATGAAAGATAAAGCAATGATAAAGGGTCCCTTTATCAGTACTGATAAATGACATCCTTTATCAGTACTGATAAAAAAATTTATAAAGATACCCTTGATGAGCACTTCTAAAAAGTTCTGATAAAAGGATCCTTTATCAGTGATTTTTCTAGCACTGATAAAGGTTGATGTATTTTCATATTGCATCAATTGTTAGTGCTTTTAAGAACTAAAAATATCATTTTTATTACAATTAAAAGTTCATATTAAAGTAGTTTTATGTAATTGTTCTTTGGAATATCTTATATTTAATCGAGGAAATTCTCCAAATGCTATCATCCACCTTATTTCTCTAGATTTTTTAATATAAAACTCTTTTAGAGGAATTATCCTTCTTTTACTTTGTATTACTTAATCATCTTATGTGTGTAACTGTAATTTTTCATTCAATGCCTTTCCTCTATTAATAAATAATTTTTTATTCTTTTAATTGAAGGGTGACAACCTAGATTTCATATATCAATTGATTGTTGAAATTATTTTATTAATCATATACCCTTTATCTATATTGTGTAAATACCATATGCTTTATTACCTCGATTGAAGGGTATTTACCTAGAAAGTAATTGTATACCTTTTCATATTAATTTATTTTCCATGAGTTTATTCTGATATAATTATGTATGATTTCTTTATATGATTCCATTTGAAAATGGATATGAAACCCAATTACTTTTCAAGAGTTATTTATGATATAAATATTAAATAATATTTATTCAAATGTTGTACAAAACCTATTTTTATTTTTGTGGGTTATTTATGAAAAGTGCATGGTTAGCATTTAGACATTTTATGAAACCTATTTTTTATATGGGTTCTTTATTATGTGATAAGGGAATGATTTTTAGGTTGTACTCATAAGTATGTATGATGAAAAGTGATGTCCTATATCACCCTCTAATGAATTGGTTAAAAGTTTAAATCTCATAAGATATGTATACATAGATAAAATTTTGTTTCTTCCAACTATGAGTGGATATGATGGTTGCACCGTAGTTCCTACAGGGAGGAGAATAGATGGGTTCTGTCATTTTCAGCACCCCTGTAGTGTATTTATTAGGATGCAACTTGGTGAATCCCTAGGAATTTTAGATCTATGACATGGAAGTCACTATGGATCTCATTGGGTTTTGATCAAACAAAATATTCCAAATCCAAAGAGGACTGCATCATGTTCATGGGAGGGTTGTGCTGTGGTGATATAGGTTGCACCGTGGTGTCAGTTCGGCCTATTTTTTTTAATTTTGATTTAATCCCAACAAACCTCACTAGTCTTCTAATACTCTAGTGTCTAAAACTTCTTTTCCTTCCTAGGATTATAAGGTGTTACCCTTTTATATGAAATTTATTTTTAAGTAAATTAATGTGTGTTACAAACTTAGAATTGTTGGTAAGTTCTTTTTCTTCTTTATTTTTCCCGGGTTCCCCCTTCTTCTCTTTCTTGAAACCATAGATCTAGTCCTTTAAGGATAGATATATGTTTTTTAATTATAATATTTATTAATGGTTGTTGGATATAGCGAAGTTAAGTTATTTTGATATTGAATCTAGAAGATGTAGTTTTCGTTCTTCATTTTTCACCATATGTTGATAGGTAGGTGGATTTTCTCTCATATCCACATAACTTTGAAATTTAAGGATTATTTTTGATTAAATATTTTTCTTTAATTTTTTTTGAAAATCTTATGTGATTCTTGAAGTAAACCACCTTTTGTTTATGGTTTTGGAAATTTCAATAAATTATAATTATTTAGGAAAACCCTCTTATTTATAATTTTAAAATTATTAAAATTTTCTGATTCATGAATGTCATTTGATAAAATGATTTCAAGAAAAAAATGGCTATTTGTGAAATGGTTTGGAATTTAATTTGGCATACATGGTTAGTCTGGGTTCATTTTTGGATGTGAACTCAAGGAAAGTTTGTGTTCCACTAGGGAACTTGGATATTGGTCACCTTGTGAGGACTTAGTGGATTGATGAGATACCACTCATGAGTATGGATCATTTACTTGGCATGCAAGTGTGTGTGTGTGTGTGTAGGAAACATAGGAAACAATATGCCAACTAAATGAGAAATGTTTTTGAGACTTTAATTAATTTTTCCATTGAAATTTTTTATAGCTTTTATATAAACATTTTTTACTTCTTAAGAATATTTTATATAAAATATGATAATTGGTTCTTGTCCTAGTGGTGTGGTTTGGGATGGTTTTGGGGAAATCCCATTGAGTTTAAACTCACCATTTCTTGGAAAATTTGGTGTGTTTACAAATTTCATCTATCTAAACATAGGAAAAGGTAACATATCATATTTCTCTAGTGATTCACCTTGATACTATTGGAATTAAATGTGGAGTTGGAGCTTGGAGCTATTACGAGGGTGGATTGAGATGATTCCACCTTATTATAATTGAGATTTTTTTCTTTTAGTTCCACTTGGTTATGTCTTGGATTGCATTGGTAATATGACGTTTTTGTTTACTTTGGAATATGTATTTTGTTATTTATTAATTAATCATATAGTTGATTTAGAGGTTATTTTTGGTAATATAATTTTTTTATTTCTAAAAGGGGAAATTCTCCTCTAATGTTCTTTAAATCCCGTAGAATTTATTTCTATCCTTTGGTGCTTGGGGATGTCACCAAAGGCCCATAAGTCCCCAGTCACTTCTCAAGCTAATTATGAGGGGAGGATGTTAAAAATGTATTAGTTTTGTTTGATCCATATTTTTTATCTTGGGATGGTAGTAAATATGTATGATTTTAGAACTTGAAATGTAGAGATAAAATAGTCATAGATAACATTTTTATTCTGAATTAAATTTACCAGGGTTTACATGTATAAAAGTGTTTTAGGAAACTTGGAGGCAAGTTTTCATCACATCATCATGGGTTTGTCCAATGCAGATTTCATATCATTCATTGGTAGATATACATACTATGAAGACAACATTGATTATCTTTAGTTTCATGGTTTAGGTAAAAAGGAAAAACTGATATCAATTCTTGGATCTGAAAATAATTGTTCAGTTATTTACTGATATGGTAAATTGGAATTTCCAATCCTTCAATTTCTAGTGAGTTATATAAATAGAGTTTTTTATAGTTATAGAGAATGTAATAGATTAGACATCATATGAATCAGCAAGAAGAGGCTACTATAATTGTGTTTGAACCCAAGACATAATTTTCCAAGAGTTATTCTAAAGAATCATTCAGGATTTTCAAGCTAATGATAGAGGAAACTTAAATGATGATCATCAAAAAGTGAAACACTTAGTTATGTTTTATAAATATAATCCCTCTATATTTTGGGGGGATTTTGAGCTAAAAAAAGTGGAGGTGTGGCTAAAAATATGAATCAAAACATCAATTTCCTTATAACACCAATCAATTTGAAATTCAATTTGGAAATGTATATGATTGTGGATTTGAAATTCCAATAGTGGGATTTAGTTGTTCTGGATAAATTTGACCAATAAATTACATGGGAGGATTTTGAAGAATAGTTCAATAAAAAATCATATCCTCACACCGTTCATATCACTAGAAAAATGGATTTCTTTAGCCTAAAGTGGGAAAATATCTTAGAAATAGAGTACATAGAAAAATTTAAAATTTTATTCTTATTTGTTTCATAATTTTTTGAAAGTGTACCCTTGGAGGCATGCATTTTTGAGTTGGGGATACAACCAGAAATTATCTCTAAAATTTTCAACCTTTGTATTATGAACTACAAATAGATGGTCAATAGAGAGACTCTAGTAGAAAATAATATCCTTCGAAATATTATTAGAGGAAGTACTGTTATCCCCATGGGAATAGGTGGGAAATATAATGATGGGATTAAGAAGAAAAGGGACACCTACTACTAGAGTGGTGGTATATCTCAGAATCAGGATGTGATTTAAGTAAACATTCCACTTTAGATGAAAAGTAATCCCCAATATTTTCAGTGTGTTTCTTTCAAGAATATCAATATAGATTGTATCAAACCAACAAGATCTTGTCACACCTCTTACAAGATGGGACATCTCCAATGTTATTGTTATAACACTCTAAATATTAGTATTGGTAATGCAGTCTCTTAAAAATATTATGCTTCAATAGTATGACTTCATTATAATAACCCTCATCCATAGAACCAAGATAATTAAGACAATTCTAGGAACACCGTGACTCCTCAACAAAGGTAATATCAATAGGGAATCAAAGTGTAAGGGACATTGACTAAGAAATTTTATGGTAGTGAGAAGGTGATTACATATGATTAATATTCTTCTATGATGGTGCAAGGTACACTTATTTTGAATTATACCCTTACGAAGGCCTCATTTGATATGGTTTCACCCCACAGTTTTATTTCTTCTTGTATTGTTGATCTTATTGGTTTGTGTGTTGAGATGATGTCTTCTATTTCAAAATTGGAAACTCCTCTTGGCCAGTGAGAGTGTTGAGATTTTATGTTTGTAGCATGTATGATTACTATCTATGGGGGAGTAATTGGTATGGTACTTCTCTTTCCATGATAAAGAAATAAATAGCTTTATTATGGTAATAGATTTTTTGAAAACATCCAAATCCCACATGGACTATTATGTATGGAAAGTAATTTTTGTAACTTTGGATGGTGTAAAACATATCTTTAAAGGAGATTCAGAAGTAAATGAAAGTATGATAGGACCTATGGAACTAGTGGTTGGAACAATATCTTATTAGTTGACAATGTTTACTTTATCATCTTTCGATGATTTGGAAATATATATTTTCCAAACACTATTGACCAAATTACTAAAACAAATTATGAATTTTTTTTGGGGTTTCCACCTAAAAGAGATGTAGTGTTTATGATTGATCTACTACTAGGGAACAATATTATTTAACTTCCTTATTATAGGATGGAACAAACTAAATTTAGGGAATTTAAAGTTTAGTTGTAAGAATTAGAAAGTAAAGGATGTATTTGACAGATCATGTCCCCATTCGAAGCATCAGTTTTTTTGTGAAGAAGGTAGTTGAAACTCTTAGACCTTGTGTGGATTATAATAATCTTAACCACGTTACAATAAATAATCTATATCATTTTATAATAAATAATGGTCTATTTTATCAAATAAGAAGAAACTAGTTGTTCTCAAAAATCAAAATATAATCCAGGTATCATTAACTTTGTTTTTGGAAGAAGGATATTCTAAAAACAGATTTCCAAAGTCAGTATGGCTGTTATGAGTACTTCATTATGACCTTTTATCTTATTAATGCACAAGATATCTTTATGTAATTCATTAATCAAATATTTTATAGGTATTTTGATTCCTATTTGGTGGTTTTCCTTGATGATATTATTTTGTATTCTAGGAAAAGTTAGGATGATGATCAACACTTGGACAGAGTTTTGTGCATCATGAGAGGTCATTTTCTTTATGAAAAGTTATTGAAATGTGAATTATAGATATAAAAATAATGTTTATATTTTCATGAAATTTCTAAAAATGGAGATTAGGTATATCCTGAAAAGACAAAATTTGTTATCTCTTAAAAACCACTGAATAATGTATTTGATATTCACAATTTTCTTGACTTAGAAGGAAACTATAGACACCTTTTACATGATTTGACACATCCTACCTCACTAATGAATGCTTTGAAAATAAAATATGTTTGTTTCCAGTGGAATGACAACTACCAAAGATCTTTCCAAGAGCTTAAGTGTTGGATTTAATTAGAACTTATCCTCACATTTATAGAATATAGACAGGGCTATGTGGTTTATTCTGATGCATCAATATCTTGATCGAGTTTTGTTCTCATGAAAGGAGAGAATATGGTAGCTTATGGATCTTGACAGTTATAGGTGCATGAGAAAAACTATCCAACACATGATTTGGAATTAGTTTTGGTAGTACATGCTTTGACGAATTGGGGTCATTGTATTTTTTCTGAGAAATTTACTATTTTTATAGATCATAAGAGTTTGAAACAGATTTTCTAACAAAAGAGATTTTAATCTAAGATAATAAATATAGATGGAATATATTCAAATTTTTTACTTCTACATAATTTATACACTAGGTGAGGGTAACTATATGATTGGTGCATTATGTAGGAAGTCATAAAATAAATTGGGTAAAGAGGGTTTCGATTAGTGGTAACAGATGCTAATAATAGTAGATATACATATAGAGTGTGTCAAGAAAGGTAATGTTGTAACTTTCCTCCGAGAATTGTTTTTTATTTGGTGGGGCATGTGAAATAGGCTTATACATCATAACCTAAATATGTTACCATAAGTTAAAAACTCAATGGTGGGAGACCATTTAGTGATGGATCATTTATGGGAAATCTATTTTTTAGTTTAGAGACTAGATACATGTTTCTCCACCCTCTCATGAACTACTTCTTAATTACTAAAACTATTCAAGATGGGATGTTGATCTGGGAATAAAAAATATGTATAAATCATTAAGAGAAAATTTTTGGTGGGTAGCGACGATCATAAAAGTGGAAGAGTTAGTTTTGAGATGCCTCACATGTTAGCAGGTTACGTAGGATCACAAACATACAATGAGTATGTTGAAACATTTACCTATACTCATATAAAGATGGGAGAAAATTTCCATGTAATTTGTTATATGTCTACCTAGAATGTTTTGAAAACATAATTCTATATGGGTGATTCTAGATCGACTCACAATACCTGATCACTTTGATCCCTTTTCAGAAATCCAATATGGTGGATTATTTATCCAAAATCTCACTACTACAAAATAGGCCATTAATAGTGCTAAAAATGGATTTTATCAGAACTAGAGAAGTGCTGACTACCGAAGAGAGATTAAAATCCCTTATAATTTATTATAACTTTCATTTAGTGTTGATAAATTATACCATTATCATTATTTTTAAAATCTCTAATAATGGACCAATTTATCAGTTCTTTCAAAACTGATGATAAAGGGTCCTACTATAGTGTGTTGTAACAACACACTACAACACCAATGAAATGTGATTCAACAACACACCATAGGAATATAAACACCAATATATATAAAAAATAAAGTACTAATAGAGAATTTAAATGAATTGAAATTTACAACACAAATACAAGAAAAAACACTATATTATAGACATTTCGTGCATTGGTTTATATAATTACATAAATAAAAATTATTATATACATTAAAAGTCATCAATGTTCCTTTGTATTTTAATCCTAAACTTGACTCATGTTATTTTTGATGAAACCACCCCTCCTTCAGAAAAACCTGTATAAGAAAAGAATTCTTATGTTAGTAATAATATAAAGAAATAAATTAACAGGAAGTGTTAATTTTAAGCAAAACTTTGGGTCATACCCGAAACAATGTGTATTAGATTGACTTGTGGTTGATTCTTACACATCACACTATTTATTTTTAGTATTATAGAATTATCTCTGTGAAACTTAATTAAATATGTATAAGTTAAGCCCAATGGGCACAACCTAGTGGTTGCATCTTGTGGTGGTGTTTGGCGATGTGATGCGCATTTTAAACTAAAATGACCCTCATATCTTGAAAAGATGAATTTGGAGTTGTACTAGTCACACCATGTGTCATATTGAGGTGTGGATGATTCCTAAATATCTCAAATGACTAATTCATCATTATATTAATGTATTAAAACAATCTAAATGTGTTTTTTGGTTTTGAGTATATCACTTTTCTTTTTTACTCAAATTTCATTTCAAACTGGAAACACACAATTTGAATCATATAGATCACATATTGTATTAGTTTTATGTGAGATTTATTCTTTCATATCACAAATGATTTATAAATTAATTTGATAAATTATTAAGAAAATCCGAGCACGTTTGCTTGGTTTTTAGTTAGTGACACTTTTGGAACTAAAATCTCATTTTTAAACTGATAACATATTCTTTGAGTCAAAATTATCACACCATGTATCATATTTAGGTGAGGATTATTATTACATGTCTCAAATTACTTATAGATAGTTTTCCAAAAGTATCAAAATAATATGATGGCTTTCTCTCATTTTTGAGTAGGCCAGTTTTCCTTTTTACTAAAATTGATGTCAATTTTAAATAAAAATACGCACTTGGAGTCATACCTATCACAACATGTGCCATATTGAGGTGAGGAATATTCCTACTTGTATTAAATGATTTATGGGTCATTTTTCTAATGTATCAAAATAATATGAATGTGTTTTATCAGTTTTGAGTACATCAGTTGTCTTTTTTACTAAAATATCATTTTAAATAGAAAACATTCACTTGGAATCATATCAATCATATAGTGTATTAGTTTGACAAGAGAATGATTCATAAACATCCCACATGCCTTATGAATGATTTTACAAAATTATCATGAAAATATGAGCGTGTTTGATCAGATTTTAGTGAGTGATAGTTTTTGAACTAAAATGTCGATTTTAAACTGGTAATGGACACTTTGAGTCATATCGCTCACATTGTGTATTATATTGAGGTGAGGATTATTTTTTCACATCAAAAATTAATTATATAAGGTTTCCATAATGAATAAAAATAATATGAACATTTTTTCTCATTTTTGAGTAGGTCATTTTTCCTTTTTACTAAAATTAATTTCAATTTTAAATAAAAAGACATACCTAGAGTCATACATGTCACACCATGCATTGGATTGAGGTGTGGATGATTCATACACATCTCAAATGATTTATATATCATTTTACTAAAGTATAAAAACAATTTTAATGTATTTTATGGGTTTCTAGTACATCACTTGTCTTTTTTACTAAAATGTCATTTTAAAATGGAAATACATACTTTGAAACACACCAATCACATAATGTATTGGATTGACATGAGGCCAATTTTTAAATTTCACAAATTAATTATGAATCATTTTACTAAATTATCAACAAAATACGAGTGTGTTTGATTGGTTTTCAATGAGTGACACTTTTTTGAACTAAAATATCGATTTTAAACTTATAACAGACACTTTGAGTCATAACGGGAACACTAGGTGTTGGATTGTGATGAGGATGATTATTAAACATAAAAAAATATATATGGATATTTTTCGTAAATTATTAAAACAATATTAAATTTTTTACTTGGTTTTGAGTAGGTTAATTGTCCATTTTACTAAAATTGTTGTCAATTTTAAATTAAAAGATGCACTTAGAGTCATACCGGACACACTGTGCATCAAGTTAAGGTTAAAATGATTCTTATATATCTCAAATTACATATGGATCATTTTACTAAAGTATAAAAATAATATGAATGTATTTTCTCAGTTCTGAGTACGCTGCTTGTATTTTTTACTAAATTGTCATTTTAAATGAGAACCATGCTCTTTGACTCATACCGATCACATAGTTTATTAGTATGACAAGATATTTATTCATACACATCAAAAATGAATTATGAATCATTTTCAAAAATTATCCGTAAAATATGAGTTCGTTTGATCAGTTTTAGTGAGTGACACTTTTTGAACTAAAATGTCGATTTTAAACTGATAACAAACACTTTGAGTCATACTGGGCACATAATTTATCAAATTGAGGTGCAGATGATTCTTATATTCTTCAAATGACTTTTCTATAGTTTTTTTAAAGTATTAAAACAATTTGAATTCGTTTTTACAGTTTTTTAGGGTAGTTTTCCATTTACTAAAATTGATGTCAATTTTAAATAAAAAGACGCACTTGGAGTCATATCGGTCACATCATGCATCATATTGAGGTTTTAATGATTCCTACATGTATTAAATAATATATGGATCATTTTACTAATGTGTACAGAAAATCTGAATGTTTTTTTTTGAGTATGTCGCTTACCTTTTTGACTAAAATTTAATTTTAAACTGGAAACACACACTTTGAATCATAACAATCACATCATGTATTGGTTTGATGTGGGAATGATTATTATATGTTAAAAATGACTTATGAATCATTTTCCTAAATTATCAAGAGAATATGAGCATGTTTTATTAGTTTTTAATGAGTAACACTTTTTGAACTAAAATATCGATTTTAAATTGATAACGGATACTTTGAGTCATACCAGGAACATAGTGTATCATATTGAGGTGTGGATAATTCCTACACATCAAAAATTACTTATTTATTGTTTTTTTAATGTATTAAAATAATCCTAATGTGTTTTCTTGGTTTTGAGTTGGTAAGTTTTCCAGTTTACTAAAATTGATGTCAATTATAAATAAAGAGATACATATTGAGTCATATTGGTCACACCATGCATCATATTGTGGTGCAGATGATTCCTACATTTCTCAAATGACATATAGATCATTATTATAACTTATCAAAATAATACAAATTTTTTTCTTAGTTTTCATTTTGTCACTTTCCTTTTTTACTAAAATTTCATTTTAATCTAGAAACACACACATTGACTCATACCAATCACATCGTGTATTGATTTTATGTGAGATTGATACATACACATAAAAAATAACATATAAAAAATTTCATAAATTATCAACAAAATTTTAGTGTGTTGGTTGGTTATTAGTGAGTGACACCTTTTAAACTAAAATGTCTATTTTAAACTCATAACAAACACTTTGAGTCATATTGGGTACATCACATGTTAGATTGAGGTGTGGTTGATTCATATAAATCCAAAATGAATTATGGATCATTATTGTAAAGTATAAAAACAATATAAATGTGTTTTTTGAGTTTTGAGTAAGTCAGTTGTCTATTTTACTAAAATTGATATTAATTTTAAATAAAAAAATGCACTTCGAGTCATATCAGTCACACCGTCTATCAGATTGATGTGCGGATGATTCCTATACATAACAAATGATGTATGGAACATTTTACTAAAGATTTTAAATAATATGAATGTGTTTTATTGGTTTTGAGTACATCACATGTCTTTTTTCCTAAAATATCATTTTAATATGGAAGCACATAGTCATACCGATCACATAATGTATCAGTTTGATGTGAGAACAATTTTTACATGTCACAAATGACTTATGAATTGTTTTCATAAAATATCAGGAAAATACAAGCACATTTGATTAGTTTTATGTGAGTGACACTTTTTGAACTAAAATATGGATTTTAAACTAATAACAGACACTTTGAGTCATACCGGGCACATCGTGTATTAGATTATGGTGAGGATGATTATTACATGTCATAAATGACTTATGGATCATTTTCATAAAGTATCAAAAAAAATCAATATGTTTGCTCTATTTTGAGTATTTCATTTTTCCTTTTTACTAAAATTAATGTCAATTTTAAGTAGAAAGAATCACTTTGAGTCATACCGGCCAAACCATGTGTCAGATTGAGGTGGATATAATTCATACATGTCCCAAAGTCTCAAAAAATCATAAAAACCAATGGTACAACAATTTTCATGGAATTTATTAGTCAAACTACCAACACTATATATTGAATCAATGTTCCTAGCTGAAAAACCATTCAAATTTTTGAAATCTAGAAAAGTAAAGGAAGCTCATGTGTCCAATATTTAATGAGAAGTCACCGAAATGACCACTTTATCTTCCTAAACTCTTCTAGAATTCAATGTGGATTATTTTTTAGTTAAAAACATAAAATCAATATGAATATTCAAAATATATATCAAAAAAACTAAATAAGCATTAGATAAAAATTATAAGGAAATAAACTTACATATAGTAGATAAAATGATAAAAAATTAATTAAATAAGTAGTAGGGATTCACATTTTCATGATGGTTGTATGAATTTTTGACGTAGTTCCTTGTTGCTATTATCTAAATTGTAGGATCAAAGTCCTATCTCCCGCGACCATGATAAGGTTTGAACAAACCACCCGAAATCAAACAAAAGAATCCACATATATAAGAAAATAATTATTATATGAGTAATACTAAAAAAATCTAAAATATTAAACAATACATTAATTCTATGGACAACGATTTTACTATAAAACATCAAGATTACCTCTGTGATTGAGAAGTGACATCATTTCTCTTCCTAAAAATGAATTAATGATTAATAGAAATATTCTAAAATAAATGAACTCTTTAACGAATAATGAAAATTAAGTCAACATTCCATAATATGATTTTTTGGTAAAATATAGTAACTACATCATAACCTTACTTTAAATCTTCCCAAAGGGTTTCCTTCATTATAGTTTGTTCTTCTAAGGGATTGGTAAGATCATCATGTGTTGAAGACATTATTTTCAGAGAAGTAAAACTTTTAATTTATATTATGTTAATGCGGTAGAGAACATATAATATTATGAGGAAAATCATAGTACATTAAAAACACATTTACCCTCTCATTGAATTTTTTTAAGGTTTTAGGGATTTGGTTTCTCTATCGAGAATCCAGATCACCTCTTTGTAGTCCCCTCTAACATACAAGACATGTCTATATTGGGACCTCCATGAACTAATTGTGATATACCAATTAAAGGGTTATCCTCAATTGAATTTTCATCTCACTCGACATTCTTTTTAGTCTCCAACAGGAAAATAGATCAATTATTGTTTGTTGGATATGAGATATAAAATACTTTCACTTCTTGTGACAACATTAATAATGGCTCACCTTTTATCCCTTCCATGCTGAAATTCAACTTCATAAAGCTCATTTCATCAACTTTCATTGCACTCATATTTTCACACCATTTGCAATGGAAATCAACACTTGAAATTTTGTATAGTCAAACTTGTATATCGGTTTTATAATTCCAAAATATGACATATTGGCATAAATTGGATTTATATCCTTAGAAGTAGATATGTGCATCAATTCATCTACAAGCATAACTCCACTTTGTTTGAATCTTACTTCATTTATCATATTTTTTTTATACAATATATAACCATTGATTATAAAACTAGTGTAAGATATAAAATTTTCATTTGGTCCCCTGGCTCAACTATAAAGTCATTTGGAAATTGAATTCATACATTTAGATAAATCCTTATAAATTTGATCTCAGAACCATTCTATAAATTATTGATTATGTGTATTTTATATCTATATTTAATTCCTTGATAGATTCAAACATCTAATAATTTATTTTTAGGAATAAATGTATGGATAAACATCTTCACTATTATGTAAAATGTAAAGGTGTGCTTTCTCCTATTCTTTTAAGGTAATTGTAACAACATATCTTCCAGAAATCCCTTCGCCCCTAAGGAATTCACTATGACGAGACTTTGGGAGACCGATGCTATCAACATATGATAGTTAATTGGTATAAAATTAAATAGCTTCTTCAACAATATGTTGTTCTGCAATAAAACCTTCTGGATGACTTCAATTCTTGAAATTTCCTTTCAAAATCATCATATACCTTTCAATGGGGTACATCCATCTATAATGAATATTAACACATAATTGAACCTCTCTAACCAAGTGAAACATTAGATGAACCATTATATCGATGATTTATAGTGGGAATAACATTTCTAATTATCATAATATGACTAAAACCTCCATATTCATGATTGGAAACATCTCAGAGTCTATAACTTTACTTAATATGATTTTGAAAAAGAAGAAAAGTCTGGTTAATGTATGTTTTACATTTTGAGATAGAATGAAATGAAAAGAAATAGTAGTTAAATCTTGCATCAAAACATGAGAGTCATTTGATTTTAGTCCATGTAACTTCAAATTAGTCATTGACACATCATTCTTGATATTTTATGAATATACCTATAAAAATTTTACACTATTAAAGAAAAGGAAAATTTTCAATTTTTCCTATCTGGATAGTGTGTAAGCTACTAGAAGAAGAAAAGTCTACCTTTTAACCTTCACCAGTGCCAACTATTCCCTTATCCCCATTTCAATAAAGTCCAACGTAGCTTTGATTCCATCTTTCATTTTTTCAGGAACATTTAGTAATGTTCCAATAACACTATCAAATATTTTTTTCTATATACATGAAATCAATAGAATGTATGAAATAAAAACAATTCCAATATGGTAATTCAAATAAAATTGATCTCTTCTTCCAACCTTATTTTGTAAGGTTGTTTGAAAATGGTCTACTAAAAATAGTTTCAATATCATTTACTTTATTATAAAGTTTATCACCCATTACTAGAGACAGTGTTGTACCTTGTTTGATATTCCTATTGAATGTTATCATCTAAGATTAGTAATTATTTTGTCAAGGTAAAAATTTATGATTTCCTAAAAACCTAGTCTTTAATGAATGTTTGATCAAAAATGTGTATGTGTGTTATTCACAAATGGGACACCCTAACATTTCTTTAATGCTATGGCTTGATAAATTTCCATAAGAGGGGAAGTCTTTTATCATCCCATACAATATGGTAATCAATGTGAATTCTTTACTTCTCTGAGAATCATACTTTGTAACACCTATATCCCACATAAATTTTAGATATTATATCAATGGAGACAAATAGACATCAATATCATTATTGGGTTGCTTTGGTCCAGATATAAGTGGAGACAACATAATGTATTTTCACTTCATGCATAACTATGGAGGAAATTTATAATTTATGAACATGATGGGTCATGCACTATGTTTACTACTCTATACACCAAAAATTTTTATTTCATATTTAGACAATTCAAGATGATAGTTTCTCAGCTAATTTCCAAATTCAAGATATTCATAATCAATTTTCTTTCACTGAGAAGAATCTGTAGAATGATATAGGTTCCCATTTTTAATTCTTATATCTACATTCCATGTTAATTTTCTCACAATTTTTTAACATCTATACAGTATTTTAAACCTTTTAATGATAGTGAAGTACCATACAGATTTTAAAGGACTTGATTCATTTTTCTGGAATCGATCTGTGCCACACTTATGGAATTATATAAGTGATTCATGTTCCTTGTGAAACAATATCTGATCGTTTGGATAATAATATATTTTTATAGATCATTCCCATTAAACATAAAATTAATTTAGCATCATATGTTCAGAATGATAGTTCATATTCTTCTTGTAGCATATCATTTAGGAGGCCAAGTTGTTCTATAAAGCTAGTGTCACTCCATTCACTACTATCTTTCAAATTATATAACTTCAATACTGCTAAAAATGATGTGAACTTAGTAAAACTAGTATACAATGGACTCTTGGAAAAGATATTTAACTTCTCAAACAAATTTGGACAATCATGAAGGTTATCTTTAATTACCATTTTCATTTCTTCCATGAAATCTCCACCATCATTTACATAGGTATTTATATCAAATGATCTATAAACCTTAGTATCATCCCAATCGGTGCATGACTTTACATTTCCCCATGTTTAGTGCAGAATTTATAGCTCTTATCTATTCCATGATAAATAAAATGTTCTTACAACTATTTCAGATTAATTTTTCTTGAATAACAATAATGTAAACATGGAAATATGATTTGAAAAAGGTTGTATGCATGATCTTTTGAAAAATTGATGAACACTTTAACTCTATCTTCAAACAAATTTGTGCCAAAATTATCATGCATCCATTTTTGATTCATATCCATCCTATTGGGTTCATAAAATATTATTTTTTTACAATAAATAAATAAAAACACAAAATATATTCATTATCAATGGTGAAAGTTATTGACAATTCTAATAAGGGAAACCAAACAGTTTATTGTTTCAAAGAATATCAGTATGATTTGAAGAAAAAGGGTAATTGAATTTAAGAAAATAATTAATCCACTATGGTAGGTTTTATCCTATGAATTCATTAATAGTTTAAAGTCGGACAACTCTTATGCTCATTGGCTTATCTCCCAAACATTTATAATTGCATTTTTTTGATTCACACACATCCTCCATCTCTTGTGGACAATAACATATGTTGCTTGAAATACTCTAAGAGGTAGTAATCCATGGGATAATTACTACTTAAAGTATTAGAAGAATTATAAAAGAGATGGGGATGAGTCTAAAGAAAATAAAATAAAATAACTATTTAGGATATGAAACTGATGAGAATGAATGTTTCCTATAAAAGAGATTGGGGATGAGTCACAAGAAACAAATTGAAATAACTACTATTGTTTGAAACACATCAGGTCTTTATTAAATCCCATAAACAAATGAAAATATAATATATGAAATTAATGAGTAATAAGAAACCCAAATATAATAAAAAATAATAATAAACTCTCATTCAATCAATAAGAATATATAAAAATGTATTGATAAATAATTTTAATAAATAAATATTTATTTCATATACATGGATGGTTATCAGAGATTCCTAGGGGTGGAACCAATACTTATAGACTTGGAATAATAAACACCTAAAAATAATTTATAATAAATAGAATTTTATAACCTCTATTATATTTTTTGGAACAAGTGATGTAACAACCTAAGAAAATGTTACATTTAATATTAATGGTATATCAAATGTTTGAAAACATCTCAAGACTCTTGAGATGTCATATCACCACACCGACCCATCCTAAGGATTCTATGAAGGACATCACATCAGATCAACCCATCTGAAGGATTATAGGGAGGAAATATAATACACTTTGACCCATCATTGAGATTATAGGGAGTCCAATAAAGAAGTTAGTAGAAATAAATAATAAACACCAATAAGATATATCAAAAAAAGGGAGAAAAACACAACAACCCTTGAAACATCTATCCTATATACACTAGCCTCTATCGAGATGAAATGACTCTCATGATGTCACATTTTCTAAGAGTACTACCCTTAGTTCACTTAGAAATATAAGTCAAATAAAAAAAATTAATAGATCTATAAAACATCACTCCCTATATAAAGTCTATACTAAAAAAAATATGAAAATAAATATTCAGTTTAATATGCTAGGAATAAGTCCAAAGGCTACACAACTACCTTCATTGAAATTGATACCTACAAAATTATATAGATAATGTAAAATCAGATGGTACTTATACCATATGGTTAATTCCACTATTTATCCAATGAAAATAAATCATGATTCATCCAAAATTTCACATAAATAAAAGAGTTTCTCAGAAATCCCTTAAATTAATTCACAGTTACAATTAAGAAGGAAGGAGATGCTTGTATGGCCTAGGTGAGAAGCTAATAAGGATCACAGTATATGTGTTTCACACTCTAAAAATTCCAAGCATCAAAATGGAAAATCTCCACAGCCATAGCTAAAAAATGGATAACTCACCACACTCACAGTTGTAAAGAAGACTCCACTACGAACAGAACCATTGACGATTTATTCCTCAAGTTCCCCAAGATAAAGTTGATAAATAATTACATTCAAGAGAAAGTAGATAAAGGCTAATGTTTTAGATTTGTATTCCCTTGAATAATTCAGCTGTTGGATTTGTTCAAGCCTTGATTTGAGCCTTGATTTGAGCTTAGATTCACCGAGGAGGAGTGATGAAAGAGGGTGGATTCCACAAAACTCTTCAGATATCATGAAGGGTTTGTGACTAGTTAGGGTTTTTTAAATAGATTGGTACACTTTTATCAGTGCTTCCAAAAAAGCCCTGATAAAGATACATTTTATTAGTGCTTAAGTAATAAGCAGAGATAAAATGCATCTTTATCAGCATTTTTTAGCCCTGATGAAGATAAAGCATTATTAGTGAAATAAAACATTGATAAAATACATCTTTAAAAGATCTAAAGTTTTATTTCTGATAAACATGGATTTTATCAGTGATTTTTTAGCTCGGGTAAATATATATCTTTATCAGCACTAATATAGATTCCTTTTATCAGAAATTATTAATTAAGAATTGATAAAGTATTTATAATTGTAATTAAATTTTTTTGTATATATATATAATTATATATATATATTAGTTTCTTGGGGGTACAATTACATTAAACATAGATGCACCACACACATAGGCCGGAAAGATAGGCCATAGCCCCCCTAAGGGGATAACCCACCCATCAAGCCTTATTTATTTAGTAAATGGACCATAGGCCCTATGGGATTGAATCCAATTACATGGCCCATAGGCGCAGTGGGTATTAAATCCTATTACATGGCCCTAAAGGCCAATAGTTCTGTCCCATAGGCCATCTAGTGAATAGTGCTGCTAAAGTACACGGTCTGCTACATTACTTGCTACAGTGTTGTCCCTACTACAGTTCCTGCTACAATGCCCATCACCACTACTATTCCACAAATTTTACATTTCTACCACTTCTACAGTACCACTACAGTGCTTCTATAGAAACCTTTGCCCAATGGGTTTTGAACGTACAACCTCAATGTAGTATTACGGGGTCCATACCACTATGCCAAGCCCCAACAACAATAACGTGTTATTTGTGTGTGTGTACGTTGTATATAAAAATGAATTAATCACATATGTGTTAAATCAATGTGACCCATGTATGATCTGTGTTAAATCATAAAATCAAAAGAAATTCAACTATATCCATTACTTGATGCAATAATTAGTATTTTTTAATTCATATAAAATTTTAATTATAAACCATTATTCACTAAATATATGACTATTTAATATAGAGCATAAATATTTTGTATTATATAAATCATATATATATATATGCATTCAATATATACTATTTATTAACATTATCAATAATTATCCAATTAATAAAATGCTTAATATTTTTCTCAATTTAATAATAATAATTTTTAATTTTTAATTTTTCATATTTCCATAAATTCAATATATACTATTTATTAGTACTAATAATTTATATATATTATTATTAATTTATTAATTTTTATCAATAATTATTTAATTAATAATTTTTTTAATTTTTTAATAAACTCATTTTTTATTTTATTTTATTTATTTAATTATTTCATTTTATTCGAACCTTTATCAACACTAAAATAGTGCTGATAAAGGATCCATTTATGAGTGCTAAAAATAAAACATTAATAAATGGTACTCTTTACCAATGCTAAAAATAAATCATTGATAAAGGGTAACATTTATCAGTGCTAAAAATAAAGTGTTGATAAAGTGTACCATTTATCAATGCTAAAAATTTAATTATAAAGTGTACCTATTATCAATGCTAAAACAAAATCACTGATAAAAGGTACAATTTATCAGCACTTCTTTTAGCACTCATAAAGGTTCCCTTTATCATCGCCTTTTGTTAAAGTTGTTTAAGGCCTATTTTGTAGTAATATCTGTTTTCAAGAAGTTGTAAAGATGCATGTAATTCATGTTCTGATATTTTTTGAATGAGACCCCCGGTTCAAATATTGTTTTTGGAAATCCTTAGATCAATCCCTTGGAATCCTATTGACCATGAGAATATCTTATCACCCTCAAATATATAGATAATCAAAAAGGATGATCCAAACATGGGAAGGAATTCTTAGGGCTTGTGTAATGGATTTTGGGGGCCATAGAAGGATTATATCCCATTAGTGGAGTTCTCATATAATAACAGCTATCAAGAATCTATACATATGGGTCCATTTGAAGTATTGTATGGTCCTCAATGTCATTATCCACTTTGTTGGGTGGAAATATGTAAGACATAACTTATCTGACCAAGACTAGTGCATGAGAAAATATATAATAATCATATAATCTAAAAAAGGATGTTGATAACTTAGAGTTTATATAAATCATATAAAATTACATTATTGTTCTTTATCATTGGAGGTGTCAGATCATGTTTTCTTGAGAACATATGCAGGGTTTGTGAATCATCAATTCTCAAAAAAAGGAAATTTTTCTCCATGTTACATTGGTTCTTTTTAGATACATGATAGAGTAGGTGATTTATCTTACTGGTTGTCTTTACCACCAATTTTCTATCATGTTAATAACATATTTCAGGTATCTCAATTGATAATGTACCAACTTGATCATGCCCATGTTATTAGATGGGACCATATTCATCTATAAATAGATACCTTGTTGATTAATGTGATAATATGAGTTTTGGATAGGAAAGATAAGATATTGGGTGTAAAAATCATTGGTTTACTATGGGTTTTATTTCAGTATGGTCAAAATCAAGAAGAAATGTGTGATCATGCAATAGAGATGGTAAATTAGTGGCCTGAACTCTTTAAGAACAATGCTGGTTTTCTACTTTCCAAGGATGGAAATACCAATAGTGGTGACAATGTGATTCCCCTAGTTTTAGGTATGTTACCATAATTTTACATTTTTTGGAAATTTATAATGTTTAAGTTAGGTTTCAGGAGTTATGGTGGGTTTTGGAAGGGATTTCACAAAGGTTGTACATGGGCTACAAAGTGGATGCTTGCATTGTACTATAAAAAGGGTTGCTGCAACGTGGTGGTATATGTTGTAGCGTAGGGTCATGAGAGGAGTATTTGAGAGGAAAATCCTTTTTTAATGGATTCACTATAGATATAGACAATGGAGTAGGGTTGTAGAGTGTTGTGTCTTGGATGGGTTGGTTTCATCATAGTTCTATAAGGAGAAGACTTTAGGGGTTGTACTATTTTTAGAACTCCTTCAGTATAAGAATTGAGTCACACCAAGGTTCCTCCCTAGTAATTATTGATCTATAACATAGAAGGTGTCATTTTTCTTGGAGGGTGTCAACTATACTGGAAATTCCATAACCAAATATTAATTCACTATGGTCAGTGGAGGGATGGGCCATGGTGATGTATGATTTGTTGTGGTGTCAAATAGACCCATTTTATTTTCATTTCTATTAAAGCCTCAAAAATTACGTTATTCATTTAATATTATAGGGTCTTGAAATTATTTTCCTTTATATTCTTCCATGATTATTTCATTTTATCTGAAAGCAACTTTTAAGCTAAACAAAGTGCCTTAGATATCTAGAATTCATAGTATGTGCTTGTGCTTATTTATACTTACAAGATCAAATATTTTTCTCTCCATCAAAGAAATATATCTATTCCATTATAGATAGATCAATGTTTTTTTAATGTTAATCACAATGAAATGTTTTTTATCAAGTTAATTAAGGTTTTTTTTAGATCTAATCAAGAATTTATATGTGTGATTCATTGTTTTTATCCCTCGTTGAAAAGTTTTTGGCTTCTCTATCATCTCCACTTGAATTAGAACATTAAGTCGTAGTTTTGATTAAATGTTTTTCATGAAATTTTTGTGAAAACCTTGTGTGATTATTTAAGGAAATCCCATTTTATTTATGGTTTTGGATGTTTTTGGAAATTATATAGATTTTGGAAAAATGACTTTTTTATAATTTTAAAATGATAGTTTTAAAAATATGAAATTGTTTTGATTCATTAAAATCATTTTATTAAATGTTTCCAAGAAAAAAATTACTATTTGTGAAATTGTTTAGCATAGAAGTTTATATACATGGTTGGTGTGGGTTATTTTTTTTACATAACCTTGAAGAAGGGTTGATTTACATTATGACACCTAGACATTGGTCACCTTATGATGACTTGGTGGATTAACAAGATACCACTCATGATTATGAAACCATAACTTGGAATGTATGTGGGTGAGTTTTTATATATATAATAAACACAAATAATGGATTTTTAAAATAATTAAATATAGTTTTTAGGCCTTATTTATTGTTTTAGAAGGAAATAGTTCATAAATTTTATATAAAATGTTTTAACTACTTCAAAATTTTTTATATAAATTGTGCTAACCAGTTATTATCCTAGCAGCCTGAGTTGGGATTCATTGATGGAAATCCTACTGAGTTTATACTCACCCCCTTCTTAGGAACTTTTGTGTATTTTAAGTTGCCATTAACCCATATATAGGGTCATGGAAGGTATCATATTTCTCTAGTGATTAACATTGATACCATGGATGCAACATGTATATTTAGAGCTTAGAGGTAGTACATGGTATGATTGGGATGATTCCACCTTGTTTTCATTGAGTTTTTTTACATTTTTTTCATCTTGGGTATGTCTTGGTTTCCATTGGTACTTTGATGTTATTTTCTAATTTTGGATATGTATTTTTTTGTTTATTAATGTATTATATAGTTTAGTTAGATTTTATTTTTGGTAAAAACTGTTTTTTTTCTAAAATTTAAATCCATACCCTAATGTTCTTAGAGGCCCTTGGCAATTTTTTCCAGCCTTTGGTGTCTTGGGAATGTCACCAAATTCATGTAACTTCCCAATTAATTCTCAAGAAAACAAAGAGGGGCAGGATGTTACACCATTAAAATATTTCCATTTCACTAGGTTTTGAATATGATTATAGCATATAATAAGTATATAAGGGAGTCTAGTATATCATAATTATGAAGAAATGTTAACAAGAATTATAAAATAACTTGCATATGTAACTTGTCTTCAAAGACACTAAACCTTATATTCTTAGGATTATGATACTATTTTTATGGGATTTAATGTTTACCTTATAGAAATATTGTAAAATGAATATTTTTTTAACATTACATACTATAATTAAAATTCATATATGAATTCATATAAATAGATGGCATAACGTTTTCCACATTTTAAAGGTACTAATTTGGAAAGATATTAGAGTAATATTATGATATTATTTCTCAATTTTTCTAAAAAATAAAGTAAAGAAATTTTAATTTACTCTTTAGTATCCACTATAGAGTGAATTTATACTAGATGGTTGTTAAATTAAAATTTTATTAATGGTAACTAGAAAGGATCATAGAGGCTTTTTGCAAGTTTTATAAATCATAATCTTAGATACATTGAAGGATAAGTAAACCCAGACCCACCACAAATATATTCACACATTATAAACCATGAAATATGGAATGCATTGTTTGGTTGTCAAAAGGGGGAATCATTTTAAGTATGTTGTTATTGTCAATACTTTTATTGAAAATACATGTAATAATCACTTTTATAAAAATGTTTTAATTTAGGAAACAAAAATTGAGTGTTGAAAATAATCATCATGCATCAAAACCAATGTACCTCTAAAATAAAATGGGGATAGGATAATGTTTTCTTGAAAAAATTGGTATGCATTATAAATATATGGTTTCACTTTTATATATCGTGAAAAAAGAAAAATAATTCTATTCCTTTATATGCATATTGATGAATTAAATTCCAAAGAAACTTCTATCTCGCATCATGTTCTATCTTAGGAGTATTGTGTAGATAAATATGGAATACTAGTAGATGAAAACACATCAAGTATAGGAATAATTTGTATGTATGATATAATAAAAAATAAGTTTTAAATCATTATTATATAACAAGGAATACTTATTTCCTATATTTCTATCTAGTTTAGATGTAATAATTTCCATCGACTTTACCCAATGAATGACTACATTCACTCAACATGAAGTAGCTAGAACAAATGGCCACATCAGAGATGTGGGTTGTGGAGTGCTACCTCGAACATATTTTGAGAAAAAAATGAATATGGGATGAAATAAGAAAATGGATGAGATGGAGGAACACATAAATATTTTATAATAAAAACATAATTAAAATATTGATTTATTAAATAATGTTATGGGAATGGATCAAAAAGAAGAAAATTCCCAAAAATAACCACTACATGTATATTAAGACATCCAATAGCTTTGAGGCTAGTCATTCCCCTTAATTGAATGAGTTATAAGAGGTAATCAATTTTTTCAAATCAATTTTTTTAATGTGAGTTTAGAATAAACTAGTACGTTTCATGTACTAGTATTCTATATGGTGAGATTGGTTTGGATTTATATCCATAAACACCCACCTGCCATCATGTTTTGTGGGGAATGGTGTAAAATATACAAGGATATATTCTAAAAAACAAATAGCTTCCAATAGATCATGTGGGAGTAGGGACTCACATAGCTCATGATCTAAGGGCCAAGCTACCTATTCCCCATGATGATCTAGATATTCACATAATCTAACTTTCAATTAGAAGTTTCATAGAATTGGAATTTGATCTCATAACAATACTTATCGATAATCAGGTATGTCCTTTCAAAATTATTTTTTATTCAAAAACATTAAAAATTCATGATAAAATCCCTAAAAATATGAATATTATTTCAAACAGAAGGTTAAATGAAAATAATCTAAAGGATCAACCAATTGATCAAAAATACCTTCAAAGAGTACATTTACCATACTAGTTCAAATTTTTTATTTTTTAATATTACAAGTTTATGTGGATACAACATTCAACGATAGTAATATGGACATCACTGACTTCGAAGAACAGGTATACAAAAATGCTAATATAGATTGTATGGGTTGTGTGAATGTAATTGAAATCCTAAGTCATTATTGGTTGGGAGTTTCAATTGTAAATATACTCATTGCGTGTGTTTTTATTATATATTTTTCCAATAACTAATCTACTATGTTAATTATAGGTAAATAATATTCATAGTTTTTGCATTCATATATATCAATACAATGTGAAGGGAAAACCCTATAAATAAAAATTAGGACTCATTAATTCTCAAATCACAAACAAAAACAGAATCATTTGCAGAAAATGAATATTTAACAATAGTGTATATGTTGGCATTAATGTTTTAAAAGAAACTTGCAAATGACAAAATCATCTTAATACCCATAGTACATGTGTAAGACTCTACAAACTAATCATATAAAATATATTTTAATTTATTTCATTACATATTAATTTTTTCCTTTTTAAAAGAATTGGTTGCTCACTAAAATAAATAGGGATACTCAAAACATTTATTTCTAGTATTAAAATCATGGATTATTAATAAGTCATCCACACATGATAGACTTTATCAATTTTTTATGAACAACATTCAACATTTACAAATAAACTTCAATTTATTCATTTTCTATAATGTTATAATGAAATTATTTTTGATAGGGAGGTGTTTAAATATCAATTAAATCGTGGTAAAAGGATGGTCGATGAACACACAGAGCTTATAGATCTCTACAAGTAGGTAAGTATTATGGTATATATAATAATATTTAAATATAAAAATTTATATGAAGAAAAATTAATTATTTTTTTAAATATCTCTGCAATTTCCTAAAAATAATAATAATAATTATTATGGTTATTAATTTTTTAAATTTATAAAATATTTCATATTCCATAAAAAACTAGCATCCCCAAAGATAAATTTCTTATGATAATTACGATTTAAATTATAATATTTATTAATTGTTTATCTACTTATATTTTTCCCTTACTAATAAGCCTTCCTACAGTCCACATATTCAAAATAGGAAATATATTGGTTTAGAAATGAGTTGGTAGAATACACGGTGTCAGAATGTTTAGACCTCAAGAGTATGATTCTTCCTATCACATTTTTAATTTTCTTATTTCATAGAGATGATAAATAGTTGATTTATCTACAACTTATTTGGTAAATTTTATTACCATTTTTTCAACTTCTTGTTTAGTTAATTATTCTATCATTTTTATTTACTACTTATTCATATAATTTTAAATGATATTGTGAAAGAGTGATTTATAATTAATTTTTCTACAATAATTTTAGGCTTATAAAGAGAATAAAAGGCCTCCAAAAAAAGTTCATGGACCTTATTGAAGCCTAAAATGGGATTTTATTTTTCAACAATGTCTAATAACGTTGTATAGAGGCCTTTTGTGGTCTTTATTGGAAAAAAGTATTCTAGAAAAATAAATTATTGAAAAAGTATTCTACAAGGATAATGAATTGAGGTATAGTTTAATGTTCTCTCTATGTAGATCTTAGTTCTTTATTTGATTTATTTTTGTTCAATAGTGATGTAATGCATTCTCTTCTGGATCCAAGCCTTTTTTATAATTTTTTAGTGATAAAAGCTTAATAAAATGATCCATAAGTCATTTTCAATGTGTAGGAATCAAGAACACATCAATAATAAACACATTATTCTTGATATGACTCGAACTATGTTTTTTTGGTTTAAAAGTGAAATTATAAATATAATGTGAATAAATAACCGAAAAATAACAAAATTACCTTATATTTTATTGATAATTTAGTATAAATATTCAAATGTAATTTTTTAATTTGTAATAATTAAACTCACATTAATCCAACACACGGTGTGTCTGGTGTGATTAAAAGTGTGTGTTTTGATATTAAATTGATATTTAAATTAAAAAAACATGTCACATAATCTAATTTGAGAATTTTTTTTGAATTATATTTATATATAACAAAAATGATCCATAATTAATTTTTAGATATTTTAATAAACCACACATCAATTTGACACATAGTGTATCCATTATGACTCAAAATGCGTGTTTTCTGTTTAAAAGTTTCATTTTAGTTCAAAACTTGTGTCACTCATTAAAAATCATGATAAATAACTTAGGTTCTATTGAAACATATCAAAAAGGATATATAATTCAATATTAAAATTTAGGAGTCAGCCGCATGTTAGTCTGATGTATGGTGGTATCAATATTACTGAAAGTGCATGTTTTTATCTAAAATCAATAGTTTAGTTGAAAAACACATCATAATCTCAAAAAATACATGCTCAAATTTTCTTAATGCATTATTAAAATGATCCATTAGTACTTTTTTGATGTGTAGGAATCATTAACACATCAATCTAACACACGGTGTGCTCGGTATCACTTGAAGTTCATGTTTTCAGTTTAAAAGTAAACTTTTAATTTGAAACATGCATCAATCATTAAAAAATAGGAAACCCCAATATTAATATCTTGATGCTTTATGATAGTGATGTATAATTTATTTTTTATGTGTATGAATCATTCAAACATCAATTGGAAAAATTGTGTGCCTGATATGACTCAAAGTGTGTGTTTTTAGATTAAAAGCTACATTCTAGTTCAAAATGCATGCCACACACTAAAAACTATGATTTTTTTGAATATTGTTGATACTTTATGAAATAAAAAATATGTAATATATTTTTTATTTCTATGATTTATATTTATATCGATCAAAAAAAATATGTTCCTAGTTTTTCTCAAAGAGAATGTTTTTAATTTAAAAGTAACATTTTACTTCAAAACACACATAAATTAAAAAAAAGAAAACACACTTATATTTTCATAATAAATTAATAAAATGATTCATAATTTATTTTTGACGTATAGGAATCAGTTTAACATAAATTTGAAACATGGTGTGGCTGGTATGACTGAATGTTCATGTTTTCATTTAAAATCAACATTTTATTTCAAAACACACATTATATATCCAAAACCAAGAAAATATGATCATTTTTTATTAATACCTTATAGAAATTATCCAAAATTAATTTTTTATGTGTTTGAATCAACCTCAAGTTAATATGATACACAATGTTCTCAATTTGGCTCAAAGTTCATGTTTTTAGTTTAAAAGTTAAAATTTAATTCAAAATATGAATAACCAACTAATAACCAACCAAACCCACTTATATTGTCTTGATTCTTTGGGAGAATAATACACAATCCATTTTTGATGTGTTCAATTGATCTACAAATCAATTTGACACATTATATTCCCAATATTACTCCAAGTGTGTATTTTCAGTTTAAAAGTAACATTTTAGTTCAAAACATGTATCACTCATTGAAATCCAATAAAACCGACTCATATTTTATTTCTAAACTAATTAAAAAATAAAAAAGTTTTTTTTTATATATAGGAATTAGTCTCATGTCAATCGAACACAGTGTTCCTAGTTTGAATCAAAGTGCATATTTTCAACTTAAAAGTATCAATTTAGTTAAATATGTGTCCCACTTATTGGAAACTAAGAAAAAACTTTTATTTTCTTAAGAATTTAAGATAATTATCTATATGTCATTTTATATGTGTCATGACACATCCCCATAATGATACCACGATGAGGGGGGGGAGATGGTGACTACTCGAGTATCTCCTCCAATAGACCCCAGTTTTTAGACTTGCATCAAGGATATAGTAAACATGCATATGAGAGGTATTTACCTCTATGAGAAATATGAAGAGGAGAGATATAATAATGATAAAACATAAAACACCAGCTTATATATATATATATATATATAAAGTAAACCCATGTACAAACATGAAATGTCGTATAGTACTAAACAACTGAAAGGGAACTGCATGTTCTAAAATGGTAAATGTAAGATCCAGGATTTTTATAAGAGGTATGGATCTTATTTTTTTTAGTTTTAAAGATTATTTAAATCCTTTTTAGTACCCAACTTGGTCATGGGGTATCAGGGGTGTTAGGGGCTTGTTCGGAGCCTAGAACTAAACTTTTTAGAAAAAACAGACAGGTCACACAATCAGAAGAAACAATTCGAGACATGCCGCATGGTCTAACTAACCATGTGAGGCCTAGACAGAGGGAAATAGGATACCACATAGTTTTCCGAACCTTGTGGATAGTGGTTCATGCCCAGGTGTGAGAACATACAATTTTTAATATAGGTGATTTTCATAGTTTGTGCATGGTTAGTAAAACCCAACACAATGAGCGTGTGGGTGCCCCCACAACACAACATATGGCACGCGATTAGAGCATGATTTGTTAAATCATGATATTAAATAGTGAAGCTTAGTGTTTTGAGGAAAAATGAATTTTTTTCCCTCAATGAAGGCAATAACTTTAAAATTTCCTTCTTATCATTCATTGGGAATCCTCTTCATAGATGGAGATCCATTTTTAATCTAATTTGTAGTCTTTTCTCTCGTTCCTCTATCCGAACTCAGAATCAAGAACTGATCATCTCGTTGGATTTGCATTAGTGAGTAATCAATTGTTTTTTTGTTCTTTATTTATCTTGAGATCAATGTATTTATTCAGGTGAAAGCTAATATTTCATATTTCCATGTTATTATTCCATTATTTTTCCCTTATGATCTGAGTCAAATGAGAAGATGATAGTAGACAAACACTCTACTGCATACCTACAGTAGGTGGTCAATATGTTTTCTGAGTGCTTTGATTCTTTATAGAGCTATTTTTCACTACGATGTCAGCTAGAAATTCCCGTGTGGGATCATAAATGAACTGAATAATTGAATTGAACGCAATGGAACCTGTTAAGAATTCCCTTTAGTTCATTTTAAATGTGTTTGATGTTGTTTACCTAACAAAGGCTAGCAAAGGGGTGTTCCCTGTGAATTAACTCTTTCTATGCCTTTTTTAATCCACCAATGGGGTGTATTAGTTCTTTAATAGTTAGAGGAAACCTATTAATAAATTAATTAAACTGAATTGATTGATTGGGAGATGGTGATACCTCCATTTCCATGTGTTAATATGTTATTCCTTGCTTAAAATGATTAAATAACTTATATTTATTTTTTATATATGAGTGGGTATACTCATGGAACATGAATGCTTGTGAATTTATGAATAGAATGAGATGTGAATTGAAATGGTAGTGGATTCTTTTGTTGGTATACCATGGATCTTGATTCCATTTAGATGACATGTACATTTCACCCATGAGTCTGGATATATGGTATAAGATTTCTTGGACCTGTATTCTCCTTAGATATTGATTCTCTAGGATTCCAATAGAATTTCAACCCCTTGTATCTAGATTATTGGACTCGCATTTGACATGCTCTGTTGACATGATCCTTGGACTCCACCAGTTCCATTACAGAGTTTCCATAGAGATGCTCCTAGGAATCGATGTGGATGCCTTAGTCTTCTATACCATGGATCCATAACATTGTGGTTAGAAACTTCTGATTATAAAGCATGGTTGTGGTAAATGTGATATTCTTGGTTGTCCGGCGTGTCCATGGTCAACATGACACTTATCATTATATGGAAATGTCATGATTTATTGATACACTATTTATACAGGATGGTTGTGGTTTGTATGATATTCTTAGATGTACGGTGAAGATGTGATAGTTATTTCTATATCCTTCGTAGCTTCCTTATTATAGGATCTTGAACCATGTCTTGCAGGGAGCCTCATTGGGATATACAGTGTAACTTGTTGTAGTTTGTACCCCATAAACACACTAATTTTTATTACTTCTCACCTATGATATATATTTCAGTATGATTTATCTTTTATTACAAAACCAGTATTTTTTATAAACACTTTGGGTGGTGACCTACTAGGATTGTATCTCACAATGCGTTCAGGCCACCGTTTCATACCTAATAAGTTTATATGAATTCAAGTAGGTACCAGGGAAAGTTCTCATAGTTCGATTCTTGACTTTGTGCCATTCTAAGAATATGGGAGCACAAGACCAAGATGGGGATCATGATTCTAGCTGGGATAATTATTTTTTCCTTTTTTGTATTATGATACATGTATTGTAATAACTGTATTATAAAAGTTTTGGATTTTATGTAGATGCATGACATGTATCATCATCATATGTATATGAGATTACTATATTCAGTATCCAAGATATTTATCGGCTTTCATTTATTGTAGCAAATTTTTTTATTGATTGTTAATATTTTATCGCTCTATTATCCTCTAAAATGAGGGAAAATTCTCACCACATACACACCCAAGGCACTCAGTTCTAGTCGGTAGCCTCTGGCATTTGTGGAGATGTGCTTGATGCCCAGGGGCCAACTAGGCTCGGGGCACTTTTTAGTGTCATCTGAGACTGAGATGTTACAAAGTGGTATCAGATCATTTTCTTTTCTATTTTATTTTTTAGTAAAAATTTAAAGAGATATGAATGTATTGGAATTTGGTAATGAGTTGTTCCTGGGTGTATCTAACCCATGTATGAGAAAAATCTAAATTTTTGCAAATAGTAATTGTTTTTTTCTAGATGTTGACTATTATATTTGATATGATTCCACAATTGGGTGATACACATGAATTGTGGTGTTATTTTAAATATTACTGTGGGTTCTATTTTTTGAAAACCAAATTAGATTAGGGTATGAAATCTCATGCATCATATAGGAAATTTCTCGAATTCAAATTCCATGAATTATGCCATGCCATATAGGGTGTATTTCTTAAATGCGTTACTTTGTGATATGTGCCTTGATTGATATATCTATTTTTTGATAGATATCATGTGTAGAGAGTTTTGAAACATTGTTAGTAGTTAATGTGTCTATTATAACCTAAATAGTATTTTCTAGATTAGGTTATATTCGACACCCTAGGTATCCAATTATGAAATTTTGAGTCATGGACCATGAGTCACATGGATTGGAATGTGTTATGGTATAGATTAGGTTGATTCCACATTTCAGTTCATGAGGAGTATGAGCCCTTATGGATTATAAGTGATGCACCATCTAGTTCAAAAATTTAAAATGGAATGTGAAATGAAATTTAAATTCATATGGAAAATCGAATTTTGTAAAAGAGAACTTGACTTAGACCCAACTTTTTATTGGGCAAGAGGTAGTGTCTCTAGTGGATTTTATGACTGTTTCCTTTTACCAGTCTTGGATTTGGGAGCAAGATTTGTAGTATGAGTTGTTTATAGGATGGTTTTGACCTATCATACACTTTTAGCATCAAAATTTTGATATATATATCTTTTGAGGCATGTGTTTAACATTATATAGGCATGCCACCACTACGACCTCCAATTTTGCACTATGATGGTGCCAATGACCATTATCTGGGGGTGGTGGGCTATGGGATACCACTGAATCCTCCTATAGTGCTAGCTGAGGTACCAGTGTTTTTACAAGACACAACTGCTAAGGCACAGTTCCACAAGGGGTTTTTACTCTTCATGTAGACATTTTTAAGAGTGTCGCAACCTGCCTTTCCCGTGGATGAGATGAAGCGTGTGTTCTAGTAGTAGAATCCTCCCATGTTTTTGGAGGAATGGTGGTCCAAAAGATGATAAGCTATGGATAGAGACTACATTTTCAATCATTGAGAATCTAGAGACACCTCTTGAGAGGATAGTGAAGCATGGAAATTATATTATTAGTAGAGAAGAAAAGTGCTGGTGGGATGTTTTGATCAAGGATGATGTGTTTCATGATACCGTTTGGTAATATTTTCAAACCAAATTCTATAAATAAATTTTATCAAAGAATCAGAGAGAATAGAATTCTAGTGAGTTCATGCATCTAGAGTTGGGTTCCATGACAATTATGGAGTATTTGGAATGCTTTATAGATTTGCAGTGTTTTATGCCAACATACCTTGCTGAGGATCTATCGATGGCGAGACACATCAACAAAGGCCTCCTCCATATTGTTAGATCTCAAGTCAATGTGTTTAGGATGACAATGATTACGGATATAGTGAATCAAGAGCCAATTATAGAGTGAAACTTGAGGGAAGCTGGGGGTACCGAGCAGAGTAGTGCAGTCTCTTGGCCTAGTGGTTCAACATCCTCGGGTTGGATGTTTCATTTTGAGGCTTCCCATGGGATAAGTACCATCTTGGATATGAGTGATGGTAGTTCAGTTTTCTCTCATAAGTGTGGCATATTGGGACACATGAAGAATCAATGCAATCACGACCCAGTTGAGTGAAAAAATGTCGAAGGATGGTCCAAATGCAACATTTTTGTAGGAATTTTCCTCCATAGTGAGTTGTAGGGTTTAGTACTGACACCAGGTTAAGGAGTAGGTTTTATAGATAAGAGTTAGATAGGGAGCTGGAGCAGTACTTGTTGTTCGGGACGAGGAGGTGGTGGTCATCGTTGAGGCAACTAGATAGAAGTTGTACCGAGACTACAGATTGGGCCTACTACTGATAGTGATGTTGTGTCCTAGGGTTGTGGTCAAGGACATATATTTTTTGTACAACCTACACCAGAGGATCAGGGTATCAGACCATCTATGGTGAGAGGTATGATCATAGTATCCTCTACTCCTTTATCTACTATTTTTGATACAGGTGCATCATATATATTTATATTTGTACCAATGGTGTAATTCATGTAACTTGTTATATAGTTTTTTAGGGAATTATGATACTCGAATATCCATTGGGGATTATAATTGAGGATTTACATCAGTTCAAGGATTTACCCATTGAGATTTGTGGGTTTCACTTTGTATGGAATCTTTTGTTCTCGAGATGATAGGGTTTTATGTCATGTGTGTAATGGACTGGATAGTTTCTTTTTGAGTTTACATTTATTTCTATCACCAGAGGGTTAGTTTAACATCACAAAAGGGTGGTGTTTATGTTCCAAAGTGTGAATGGAATTTTTATGAAATATGAGATGGGCAAGAGAATCATGGGTTGGGTGGGATGAAAACACAGAGTCCAAGTTTGTATTAGGATGATCTGGGAGTGTGTCAAGTAGACTTTACTCCAGTGGTTGATCATTTTAGGAATGTTTTCCAAGATAAATTTTCTAGTTTACAACCTAAGAGAGAGGTTGGGTTCTTCATTGAGCTAGTTCTAGGATATTCAATAGTATCTATTCATCCTTACAAGACGGATTCAATGGAGTTGTAGGATCTCAAGATGTAGCTAGAGGACTTAGAGGAAAAGGGGTTTATTCGACCCAATACTTATCTATGGGGTTTTCTAGTAATTTTCACAAAAGGTATATAATACCCTCAGGATATGTTTGAATTATCAAAAATCGAACAAGTTGGTAGTTAAGAATCAGTATCGCTTACCACAGATAGATGACCTTTTTGATCAGCTTCAAGGAGCTTGGGTATTCAATAAAATTGATTTGAGATACAAATATCATGAGGTGTGTGCTTGACCTATAGACATATCTCATACTACATTACAAAGTAGGTATAGTCTATATGGGTATCTAGTTATATTATTCGGTCTCAATAACTTTCAAGAAGTATTCATCATGCTGATGAACTGATTTTTCCATCCTTAAGGATTTTCTTGTTGTGGTTTTTTGGATTATATCTTGGTGTTTTATCACAATCAAAACTAACATGAAAAATATATTTATATTGTTTTGGATACACTGATAAAACATTGGTTATATGATAATCTAAAAAAGTTCACCTTATGGATGGATAAAATTTACTTCTTGTGTCATATTAACTTAGATAAAGGAGTGTCCGTTTACCTAGAGAAGATGTGATCTATAGTTTCCTGGGAGAATCCCAGGAGCTTCAGTGAAAAATGGGTGTTTCTTTGGGATAGATAGATATTATAGGAATTTCATACAGGACTTTTCATGCTTAAATGTGTTGATGATGGTCTTGAATAATAATGGTGTAAAGTTTGTACGGTTAGAAACCTCTGAGATATCCGTTTAGGAGATGAAAGGGAGATTGAATTCAACACTAGTCCCAATTCTTACAATGTAAGCAAAGAGATACACTATGTATTGTGACACATTAGGTGTTAGTCTTTGAGAAATTATGATGAAGGTGGATAGATTCATGGAATATGGGTCTCCTCAGTTGAGGCCACATGATAGGAATTACCCAATACATGATCTCAAGTTGGTTATAGTTGTACATGCATTGAACTTTTAAAGACAATATTTACTTGGAGAGTATTTTGTGGTGTATACAGAACCCAAAAGTCCCAAGTAAATATTCTCATAGTGTGATATGAATCTGAGGCAGTGATGGTTGGTTGAGTACCTATAGTCATTCGACTTCGAGCATGCCTATACGCCTAGAAAGGGAAATGTAGTGGCTGATTCCCTGAGCATGAGGACTCAGATATAGGAAGTTCAACATGGCAGTAGTGCATGGAAGCTTATGAATTTATTCTTTGAGATGCACTTGGAGGTTTAGTATAGTCAGGGGAAAACTTTTCTTTCATCCTTTTTTGTGACCTCTATCATTATGGATAGATTGAGCATAAGGAAGCTATCAAATTTTGAGGGCCTAATTATATGGGAGAGTGTATTAGGTAGGGAACCACCTCCTAGTTGGTTTGTAGTCAAGGATGATATCCTGCATATCCATGGTCATGTTTAGGTTCTAGTGTACATACACGAGGATCTGATGTTAGAGTTTCATACCTCATTTTGGACAGTGTATCCAAGCATCACAAAGATGTACCGTGACTTGCACCATCAGTACTAGTGGTCGGGGATGAAACATGAGATAAATAGTTTTTTACGAGGTATTCCACCTATTAGCTGGTGAAGGTTGAACATCAACGACCAGTCATGCATTTACAGAAGGTTCCTATTCATGAGTAGAAATGGGATAATTTCATGATGGATTTCGTGACTGGTTTTCTTAGGTCTCATTGAGGTTGTGATGCTATTTGGGTTTTTTGGATAGGATCCGAAATGTTTCTCATTTCCTACTAATTAGTGATACCTTCAGTGTAGAAAATCTTGGGAGTTTAAATATCTGTAAGATAGTAGGACATCATAGGGTCCCTCATACTTTCATTTCAGAAAGGGATGACCGATTTACATCTCATTTATAGCATAGTTTTCAAAGTTAATTGGGTATAAAGGTGTTTATAATTACATCATACCTCCCTCAAACAGATGACCTATCAAATCATACAATATAGTTTCTTGAGTATATGTTGCAAGCATGTGTCCTCGATTTTGGGGGATCTTGGGAGAGGCATATACCCACAGTTTTGTTCCTACAATAATAGTTATCATGAAACTATATAGATGTCACCTTATGAAGATTTTTATAGTTGTCCATGAAGATTCTCACTATGTTAGTTAGATGTAGGTGAGGTAAATTTACTGAGACCGTGTCTTGTATAAGAGATTTCTAAGCAGGTCTAGTTGATTAGGAAGAATATGGATACTTCATAGTCTTGGTAGAAATATTATGTCAATCACCACAGATGAACTATAGAGTTTTAGGTCCCGTATTGGGTCTTTTTATGTGTTTCACTGAAATTGGGACCCTGATGAATCACGAGACATGGTATGATTTAACTGTGATATATTAGTCCATTTAAGATTCTATAGAGAGTCAGGCCAGAAGCCTATTATTTGTAGTTACCTAAAAGGTACTGATCCATGCAAGACATCTTCAACGTATCTCAGCTACATTATTATCATTCAAACATGTCTCAAGATTTTTTTCTGATGAGGTTGAGTTATAGGTAGACATGCCCTTTGAGGAGCATATTATTCGTATCATTGATAGGAGCATGAAGGTTCTCTGAGGTCAGTTAGTTCCTACAATATGAGTATTATAGAAGCATGGCAGTTTACAAGACAAGACATGGGAGTAGGAGAATGACGTTTGTGCTTAGTGGCTGAGTTATTCTCTGATGATTCTAGACCACTATTGAGAGGGAAATTCAGGGAAAAATTTATTTGGGGGGGGGAGATATTAATATCCTAGGTTTTTATACAAGGTAAAAATCTTGTTTTTTTTGTTTAAATGCTTCCCTAAGGCCGTTTTTGAATACCACACTTGGTCAAGGGGGTATGGAGGGTGTTCAGGGATTCTTTGGAGCCCGAAACCAATTTTTTTTTGGGAAAACAAGAAGGCTGCATGATTATAAGAAACTGTATAGGATAAGAAGAATGGTATGACTAACCATACAAGGCATAAACATACAGATGGAGGTTCACACCCATGAAGAAGCATCTACAATTTTTAGCAGAGTTTTTTCACAGTTTGGGCATAGATAGTCAAACTATGCATAGTTTTCATTTGGGTTCCCCCTTAGCATAGTAGAGGGAGCACAATTAGATCATAGTTTGGAAAACCATGTGGATAAACCATGTAGCCCCATTTTTTAGGAAAAATTACATTTTTTCCATTAATGAAGGTTATAACCTTAAAATCCTCTTATTCACCTTCATTAGGTAGCCTCTTCATATTGGGAGCTCCATTTGGAAGCTAATTCATTGGATTTTCTCATGTTCCTCTGTATGAACTCATAATCGAGTGTCGATCATCTCATTAGATTCATGTTGGTGAATACTCGATTCCTTTTATGTCATTATTCATTTAACATTATATCAATAGAGTTATTGAGGCTCAAGCTAATATTCCCTATTTCTAGATTCTTCATCTATTCTTAAATTTTATTCTGATCTAAGTAGAATTAGAAGATGATAATGGATGATCACTCTACTATGGACCTATGATAGGTGTTCTATACTTTTTCCAAGTGTTTCGATGATTTATAGATATATTTTTCATTGTTCCACTAGCTGGAATTTTCAGAATGGCCCCATAAACAAATTGAATAGTTGAATTGAACATAATGGAACCTATTAGGGATGACCATTAGTTCCTTTGAGAAGTGTTGGAGATTTTTCCCCAACCAAGGCTGCCCAATAGGTGTTCAATATGAATTTACTTTGGCTATTCATTTATTAATCCACCCATGGGGCGTGTTAGTGATTTCCTAATTAGAATAAGCCTATTAATAAATGAAATGAATTGAATTGATTGATTATGATTTGGTGACGCCTCCTTTTCCATATGTTTATATGACATTCATTACATAAAATGTTGAATGGTTTATGTGGATTTCTATATGAGTGGTTATACTCATGGTACTTGAATGATTATGAATTGATGAATGGAATAAGATTTGAATTGAAATGGTAGTGGATTCCTTGGCTGGTATACCATGGATCTTGATTCTATTTCGATTCCATGGATGTTTCACCCATGGGTATTGATTTATGATTGAGTATTACTTAGAAATATATGTTCCTTAGATCTTGATTCCATTGGATTCCAATGAAATTTTACCCCCTTTGATTCATTTTACTAGACTCGAATTAGACTGGCTCTGTTGACATGATCCTTGGAACCCACTTGTGTTATTACTGAGTTTCCATCATGATTCTCTTGAGACTCAAGGATGATGTATTGGTCTTTTATACATTGGATATTTCCCTTCATGGTCTAACACTTCAGATTGTAGGGCCCGAATGTGGTAGATGTGTCATGCTTGATTGTATAGTGTAGTTATGGTTGAAATGACACTTATGGTTATATGGAAAGGCCGTGATTGTTTGATAAAAAGGTTATAGGGCATGGTTGTGGTTGTTATGATATTATTGGATGTATAGTGAGTTAATGATTGTTATTTCTGTATCATTTTTAGGTGCCTTGTTATAGAATCTTGACCCATGTTTTCTAGGGTGACTTGTTGTGATAAATAGTATCACTTGTTATTGTTTATACACTTTGGGAAATTTACATTTCATTACTTCCTACCAATGATATATATTTTACTCTATTTTATCTTGTATTTCCAAACCTGGTTTTTTATAGAAACTATGAGTGGTGAATTATTGGGATTGTATCTCACACCCTATTCTAACCACCATTGGGTACCCAGACAGATTTTTTGGAAAGATGTAGGAATTGGGGAAAGTGCACACAGTTTGATGCTTACCTTTGTGCCAGGCAAGGAACATTGGAGCACAAGACCGAGTGAGTATTATGATGATAGATGGGATAGTTATTTTTTGTCTTTCTAGTATTATGACACATGTGTTGTAATGACTGTAGTATACCTATTTTGGATTCTTTGTAGACACATGAAATGTATCATCAACATTTGAATATGAGATTAATTTTGGCATTGTTTATATATTCAATATCCCAGATGTTTATCTGCTTTTAGTTGTTATATCTACTTCTTCTATTGATTATTAATATTATACCATTATGATACACTTTGACATGAGGGGATAGTCTTCCCATAGATACAACCAATTCCCTCATTACTAGTCAGAAGACTCTGGCATTTGGGAAGATGTTCTTGAGGCCATGTGGCCAACTTGGTTCAGGGCACCATTTAGTGGAATTCGGTTATGAGATGTTATAGTAAAGACATAAGAGACCATAAAGTCCAAATAGATCACACTAAACCCAACGCTAGTAGTATCCAGATTGATCACCAACCTCTTATAACTAACTAAAAAATAGTTTATAGATAGGTAGGGTTAGCATAATATTATACTTAGTAGGACACTACTACAAAAAATGCCTTTATCGGTGGTTTTGTAGTGGCGGTTTACAAAACCACTGCTAAACCTTTCATTAAAAAGATTTCACGGAGGTTTATTAAAAACCTCCCTAAAACTCATTTAGTTTTTTACATCGGCGACACTCCCCCCCACACAATCTTACCCTGACCCCGTGAGGCTTCTCACCCCAACGATCGCGAACCCTACTCACGGTCCCCTCCACTGCCCTCCCGTGCCACCGGTGACCTCGCCGCCGATCTCTGTTGACCCCACTTCTCCCCCCGACACCCGCGACGCCAGCTTCTCCCCCGACCCCATCGAGTTCATATCCTAGGTATTCTCCCCTCCCCTACCGTTGGTGGGATCATCCTATTATGGTGGATTTTGTGTGTGTAATGGTTAGAGAAATCTTGTGGAGGAAAAATGAATAAGGTTTTATGTAGTTTCGTTATTGTTGAGTAATTGCCATAATTTATTTTGGTTTATCATCAAATTTGGATTAATTCATTTAATGGATTGACTTCATATATTTGGGTTTTTTTTAGAAATGAGCTCAGAGGTGTTCCAAGATTGATCCATACCCCATTGCTTAACGTTACAGTGATGATACATAATTGATGAGATCTCCCTAAAGTATGACTAATTAGATTAATATGGATTAATTCCCTTAATTAATTATTATTGATTTATAATATATTTTTTAATTTTATGAGTTAGGGGATTGAGATGGTGTTGGTTCCTAGAGATGGCTTTGATGAGGATGGAATGAGATTTCTTAAGGGGATAACTCTATGGTCAAGGTAGTTTATGACTAATATTACCATAGGATATGGTTATGCATTTATTATGTGGATTTAAATTTCATGTAGGTGGGTATGTGAAATGAATGGGATCCATGAGTTATTTACCTTATGATACATGAGGATAGAGATTCATGTTGGGTTCATAGAATTCCCTTTAGTATGATGCATTGATTATACAACCATTGATGGATATGTTATATATGTGAGAGGCTTAACTATAGGGAAATTAAAACCCCAATAGGGTGTCCATCATGTATTTATGGGTCAAGTTATCTATAAAGGTCTTGTTTTAGGTAATTTATTCTCTCCTAAAGAAATTTCTAGGGGCGAGGCTATGGGATGGTGTGGTAATGGTCATCTATGGTATGATAATATATGAGAACATATGAATGACCCAGTATAGAACCAATTTAGGTTCCTTTGCTCGATGAGAAATCAATATGGACTATATGGATAATGATAGGTTCTCAAACCTTATGAGTTGGGAATGTGGCCCTTGACAGACATTTATCCCTTAGGTAGGGGTGATATGCCTATGGAATAGAACCGTAAGTGGTGTCTTTATCATCCACCTTAATCAAATTGCTCAATATCAATATAACTTTGAAATTTGTTTTATCATGTCAATAACAACATACCAATCACACTGAAACCACACTGATGATAATAAGGGAATAACTACTTACTCTAAATTTTTCTTCTTATTAGTGGTATAATTCTACTAAATTCAATGCTTGATATCCCTTGTTATAAACCAAATTCAATATGACATCATTGATTCTCTTAGTTAAGACTTGGAAACCTCTTTTTATTCTAGAATAATCCCTTTTTATGTATTTCTAGATTCAACATGTGACTTTACTTCCGCATGAAACATCTAGATCAAGTTTTGAAGAAAAAAGTGGTTTCTTAACACCATTTGCTGATTCATGATCATCCATGACATGTTTTGATCATATTTTATATCAAATGGGACTTGAAATAATTATTACATCACTTATTTCATGCATTTTTTGGATTTAATCAGTTCTTCCTTTAGTTGAATAACTTGTACTTTATTAGAACATCCACCCCATGGATCATATCTCCCCATAAATATTGGGCCACTTCAAGGAATAACAAAAATGTTCAATTCCCACACCAAAGTCTGAATCTGACTCTTAGTTCAACTCCATGGTCAGATCCTCGATCGTCCCAATTAACCATAATTCTCCACTCATGATCACTAACACATATATGATCCAAATCACCCTCAAGTCACAACACCACTCTTTTATATGTGAATACACCAAACAGAGGTCTAGGAATTCAATCCACACAATGTTCATAGAACCTCAAAACCTAATCTCCCAAGTTATTTCATCATGCATTTCCATGAACACCACCACTTATCATGCCTCAAGACTACCATCCCACACGTCGTTCTTGTCACTCCAAATTAACAATGTGTTGAGTTTTGTAAGAATCATATGGTTTTCCCTAAAGATTATTTATAATATATTTATTCGATATTATAGTTTTATATGAAGACTATATAGAGAACTTAGGTTGGGGTTATTCCAAATTAACAGTGTGCTTTGGTTTTCATTGTAAAGTAGCTACCACGTTGTTAGAACATTGTTTCTCTTTACCAAAGAAACTTCCCCTATCCCAAACACTAGAGGGTTCATATCTAACTCAGGGGATCATATTTATTATATTATGTTTCTGTAATCTTATACTATCATATATATGAACCTCTTTCTCTATTTATTAGTAACAAGGTGTTTTAATTTTTTTATTATTTTGTAGGCACATTGGGATATACATGGATAAAAGCTGGATCACATTACCGAGGAACACACCTCAGTATGTTAAGGGATTGAATGAGTTTTTAGATTTTTCAATTTCTAATCGATCCATTGAAGGAAGAATAAAATTTCCATGTCCGAAATGTAAATTTAGAACATGGTTTAAGAGAGATGAAGTTTATGAACATTTAATACTAAAGCAATTCCCTGGTCAATATTTTTTTTGGATTTGGCATTGAGAATCGAACGTTACAGAGAGATTTAGAACTGATGTTAATCCACAGAATGAGGTCCCAAGTTCGTCGACAATGGAAAATGAAATGAAAAACCTCATAAATGATGCATTCGGCACTATAAGACACCACTATCAGCATCAAAACATATCAGAACGACCAGAAGAGGGTGATACAAATTTCAATGTGACAAGTGATGTTTTTGAGACTGTAACACAGACAGATCAAGATTGTAACATATCATTGGACCCTCCACTTGATTCTGGGGAGCCAAATTTAAGAGAAAACTTTAATGAGGAAAATGTGTTTCATGATGTAGTTAATGATGGAAATCAAGAGTTTTATAGTGGGTGTTTGAAATATTCAAAGATTTCATTTCAGCTGAAGTTGTACCATATCAAATGTCTATGTGGAATTACAAATAAGGCAATGTCCATGATATTGGAATTGATTCATGATTCATTTTCTGAAGCAAAAATCCTATAATCTTTTTATGATATTAAAAAAGTTGTTAACAAGATTGGTCTCAATTATACAAAAATACATGCGTGTCACAATGATTATATGCTTTATTGGGGAGAGGATTCAAGTAGACATAATTGAAAGAAATGTTCTTCATCTATATGGCAGTAAAGGAGTGATGTTGGAAGTCTAAATGAAAATAATTTAATGGAGAAGAAGAAAAGGAACACAACTGCAAAGGTTTTGCGTTACTTTCCTTTCAAGCTTCGATTGCAACGATTATTAATGTTATCGAAAACCGCTGAATACATGAAGTGGCATTCTATAGATAATAACAATTATGGGTTAATGAGACATCCATGAGATTCCCAATTGTGGAAGACATTTGATTCATTACATATAGATTTCTTAGCTGATCCTAGGAATGTTTGATTAGGATTGGCTGCCGATGGATTCAACCCATTTGGGACTTTGAGTACCAGTTATAGCATTTGGCCAGTTGTTTTGATCCCTTATAATCTGCCTCCGTGGATGTGTATGAAACAAACATATTTTATCATTTCGATTATTATTCCTGGAAAACAAATGCCTGGAAATGATATTGATGTATACTTCCAGCCTTTGATTGACGAATTGCAGGAGTTATGGAGCAACAGTGTTGAGACATTTGATGCTTCTTCTAAAATAATGTTCCAAATGCATGTTGCTTTAATGTGGACCATTAATGACTTCCCTGGTCTTGGGAATTTATCTGGTTGGAACACTTACACGAGTTTGGCTTGTCCCATTTGTAACTTTGATTTTGAACCCAAATGGGTACCTCACAGTAGAAAATGGCGCTTCTTGTTTCATCGAATATTTCTCAATGCATCTCATATATTTCTGTGGAATAGATCAAAATTTAATGGTTCCATTGATCGTAGACCACCTCCAAAGTTGTTAACTGGTTCTTAAATATTGACATAGCTTGAAAATGTTGAAACAGAATTTGGGAAGGTTCATCATTTGAATGATAGTGGAAAATGGGTCTTAAGTGCATCGTCAAGAGAAATCGGAATGCAACAATGGAAGAAAAAATTATATTCTTTAAACTTCCGTATTGGGAATTTAATTTGTAGCGGAATAATCTTTATGTGATACATATTGAGAAGAATGTCTGTGACAATTTTATTTTCACATTGCTTAATGAGCATGGAAATTCAAAGGATCATCTCAATTCTCGTAAAGACTTACAGGCAATGAACATAAAACATGATCTCTGGCCAGATGAGAATGAAAAGTATCCTCCGGGAATTTTTGCAATGAAAAATAGGGATAAAGATACATTCCTTCGAATTTTATAAAATGTTAAGGTATCTGATGTGTATTCAAGTATCATCTCAAGTTGTGTTGACTTGAATAATTATAAGTTATATAGATTGAAAAGTCACGATTCACATATTTTGTAACAATAGTTACTACTATTGGCATTACGTATATTTTTAACTGAAACAATTATTGTTGTTTTACTCCAATTCTGCACATTTTTCAGACAACTATGTGAGAAATCTCTACATCCATTTCAACTTGACAACCTCCAGGAGAGGTTTGTATTGACCCTTTGTGCCATGGAGATGATCTTTCCTCCGTCATTTTTTACTATAATGATGCATTTAACTGTGCATTTGGTTGAGGAAGCTAAATTAGGAGGCCCTATTCATTATCAAGGGATGTATCCAATTGAGAGGTACTTTATTTATATGTTTTTCAGTTAAGTAAAAAAAATTTGGTACTTAATTAAATGCATAAATATGTTTATTTTATTTCATAGATATCTTGGGCATTTTAAATCATACGTGATAAATAAAGCTCAACCAGAAGGCTCTATTGCTGAAGGCTATTTGGCTGAGGAGTGTCTTACCTTTTTTCTCTCGATACTTGGATGATATTGAGACAAGATTTAATCGAGTTGGACATGTTGACGACACATCGACTCAATCTCAAATACATCACAAATCCAAAATATTTCCTGCTATTGGCCGATCAGTTGGGAGGACCTCAAATGTGACACTGACTGAATTGGAATTATTATAGGCACATAGATATGTGATGATGAATAGTGAAATTTCAGATCCATTTATTGAAGAGTTGAGGATACAAACAAAGAGGTGAATGAGAGGCCGAACATGAAATGAGAAAGATATAATGAAAGATATTAATAAAGAGCTTGTAGAATGGTTTTCACGATGTGTAAGTTCATAAATATTGCAGTAAGTACGAATATTAGTTTGACACATACATTTTGTAAATCTAATAATGTATATTTATTTTTTCAGATCAGCAATACTGATACTCGAGTAAAGGTGTCAGAAGATTTTAAGTTTCTTGCTAGAGGTCCTCTAAAATAAGTTAGAAAGTTTGATGCTTATAATGTGAAAGGCTTTAGATTTCGTACAGTCGATCGAGAAGTGGGTTTGAAAACATAGAATAGTGGTATATTTACATTTGATGAAGTGGAATACTACGAAAATCTACATGATATTATTTAATTAAACTACCACAGACATTTTAATATTGTTTTATTCAAATGAAAATGGTTCGATATTATTCAGAGGTGTTAAAAGAGATTCCTTGAAATTTACTTCTGTGAACTTCTCTCGCTTGATGGATGTTGGTGATCGTGAACTACTTGATCCATATATCTTAGCATCACAAACAAAAAATGGTATATTATGTGAATGATATTTTCGATGAAGGGTGGGGTGTAGTTGCTCACGTAATAGAAAGAGATTTGTTTGATATGGGTGATGAAGTGGAAAATTTGACCTCTGAAATTGAATTTAATCAACAACAGGAAGCAGAATTATTTTTCCATCATGATATTGAAAATATCAGTCTAGCAAGGATGAATTAAGTGGATGAAGCAATGGAGCAAGAAATCGGAATGATTGAAGGGGAAAATGATTGTATGTACAATTATTTATTTATTCATCAACCACTTGTTTCATTTCTGCAGTCATTAATTATCATTGTTATATATATTATGTCTGTTAGTACTGGGAATCTAATATCATTTTTAATTTTTTTTTTCTGCATAATTTTTTTGAAATATATATTCTGAACTTATTTTTATTTTATTAAATGACAGGAATTCCAAGGTGGATGTGTTACACTATTTCATCTAGTTCTACGACAGATGACGATCCATCTGGCTCCCTCCCCATGACATCTGAGGCACCAGCTACCCACACCCATGCACCATCTCCCCCTGCACCATATCTCACACCATATTTGGATGCCCCATTTGAGGCTGATTCGTCAACTCCCCCTTCAGGAGCCTCAGCAGTGTGGCAGTGACACATCCCTTCTAGTTCATCATGGGCATACTGGAGTGTCACTGTCATAGGTACAAATTTTAATTAAATAAATTTATGGGATTTTGTTTATACTAATTTTTTTCTCATTGAAGATGAAAAAAATGCAGCCGTGGAGAAAAAAATAAAAAGTGAAGATGTTTGGAATATGAATGGCGAAAATATAGTCATGCCATTCGATTCTTATGGGGTCCCGACGGATGACGCCATGGGGTTACTTGGCCAGATTCTAGGCCAACTGGCAACAGAGCACATTTCCCATCCTATTTCATATGATGATTGGAGAAATATGCCTCTAAGATAGAAAAATGATGTTTTTTATTCTAAAATAAAGGTAAATTTATTACATTATGGTTTAATTGAATTTCATGTTACTAATATATTCAAAATGAATGTCTGTATACAGATGTTCTTACACTTTACAGTTGCTGATGTGATAACACGGATGTGGACACTGAAAAATCTTAGAAATAAATGGAAATATTTCAAATGGAGATTGTGGTGTGATGTCAACTATACCTCATTGATGGTGCAATAGATGTATGAGAAGATACCCTGTGGGGTACCGAAAGAACAGTGGATAGTTTTTGTTGACAGACATCGTGATGAGAAGCAGTTGGTATTGAAATTTATATTATTATATTATCATCATTTTACATTTATACATGTATATGAAGAGAACATGACATTGAGTACATTAATATTAAATTGCATTTTATTTATTTCAGGATCTCTCAAGATAGAATGCATCAAACCGGGCTAAGCAAGTCATCCCTCACACTGTGGGCTCAAAAAGAATTTCAAGAAGCCGAACAACATTGGTAATATTTTAATTAGTTTAAATATTTATAAGACAATATTATCTATTTAATATATTGAATTATTTATTTATCTTTTCTTAATGCAGTCACAGAGTTTAGGGCACGAAGCATCCCGAACTGAACTGTGGTTAGATGTTCACAAGAAATCAGATGGAAGTTTTGTTAATCATCCTGCTAAAGAAGTTGGGGTATGAAGTCAATTTTTTATTATAATAAATTATTATCAGTTTTTACTATGTTAATATATATTGATATTTTATTTATAGGTAAAAATTAAAGAAATATGGGATGCCAATCCTGCACAGTCCTACTCAGTCTCTCAGGATGACCCGGTTGCTAAAGTCCTTGGGAAGAAGCATCCTGAAAGAGTGTGTGGGATGGGTTTGGGACCCGTACCATTTGAGATTTTTAGCAACCCACCGGGGATGGTAGCTGAATCTACTCCTGGATTTAGTCAGCCCATACTCGGAGATTCTCAGAAAGAGATTGTTTCTCTACAAAACACAGTTCACCAGCAGGGGGATCAGATATCTGCTTTGCAGAACGAGTTGATTGAAATACGTCAACATATGAGAAGATATGCCCTCGGTGGTAGTGCATCAACTGGTGGTATGCAGGTAAATCACAAAAAATAAAAATCATTTAGTTTTCTAACTTTCTTTGGTTTTAAGTTTTAATATAAAAATGCAACCGTATTTAATTTTCAATTTAATGTTCTTACAAGTGACAGTAGAAAGTGGTGATAAAGGTGGTGAGGGTGAAGATGCATCATCAGACAGTGAGTAGTCATATTGTTCATGTGTTGAAAAAATATGGGAATAGTTGGTTAGTATATGTAACATTTGTGGCACATAGTTTTCACCAAACATTTTCATGTCCTAAAATTTCCTTGATTTCTCGTGTTTCCTTTTATGCGTTTTATTGATTTCTGATGTTTCTTTTTATGTCTGGATTTCTCGAGTGTGGTATACATCATTCCATTTAGGCCTGTGTTTGAATTGGTAGTCGAGATTTTTTATGACTAGGAGTTAAACCCATTGTTGATGTGTTGAACAAATTGGGTCATTTCATAGTGATCAAGGGGATAGTGTTGTGGACACTTTGGTGAGGCCCTTGTAATTTGTCTTACTGGCAAGCCCTTGTGAGTGGTAATTGACCGCTACCAAATGGCGTTTCTCTTGTAGTGAATCCTATCTTTGTTCTAGGGAACAAAATATTGCGACACATTGGGATTAAAAACACCTAATATACTTATATAGATCCGCCATTATATCAAATGTCAATAAGATGGAGGTTCCAAATATGGGTGGTATAGGATTTGAATCCACACACTCAAGATATGAATTCCAATAAGGTTGTACTCATTCACATCAAAACTCAATGGAATCCATATTAGAAGTGAAGGAATCCACTGACTCCTAAGATACTACATCCTAAAATACCATTGGGATAATTTCCTTATATTGATTGAGATATATACCCCATGAAGGTAACTATAGATAAAACATTAATTTTTTTGTAATTTGCATCAATTTATTTGATCCTAATCAAGTTAGACATCTCAGGTCGACATTTATTGATTGATTAATCTACTATTATTATATAAAATTAGATAAATGAGGTATGATAACATCAACCAAATCACCAAACATAATGGATTTTTTCCCTATAGAAATTTAATATTGATTTTCACATGTTATAATATTTTGAATTTGAACTAAGTAATATTATCTTATGTTGAGATGGTTTTACTATTTTTTAGTGGTGAGGGGGTAGTGGATTCATCCACACCTCTTTCATACTCAATAGAATCATGTTTCCCAACATCAATTGGGTTAACATTGAAGAAATATACTAATGTGTTACCACCAATAGGAAACTCATATTTACATTGTAAGAGGGATATCATTAATTTGGGTGTGATCCCATAGGATGAATGATACTGGAGATGACCATGAGGAAAAAATGATAAAAAATTCACCCACCCATGTGGGTTATGTTTTCCATTGTAATTTTATAGTCCCAAAGGCCACTTAGGATAGATTCTGATGCTTTTAGATATTAGAGCATTTTAACCATACCTAGTATATTATCTAGATATTCTAATGGGACTCAAGGGTATTTAAACTAGTAGGGGTATAAATATACTCTTGAGTGTCAGTGGTTGGATATCCCCAGTGGGATCAAATTTTAGATGCTTGAATATAGACAATAGGGAAAAACACCCTATATATCATCTTGAGTACTCAAGGTCACATGTTAATAAAAATGAATATAGTGAACATGATACTCATAATGAAGTTATAAGGTGATTTCTACTTTATGGTGGACATATTTATCCAAATCAATATGATAAGTAAAGAATATGTTCTCATGATCTATTGAAAGGAAAAAAAAGGTTGGATGTGAAATTATGGACCAATGGTTTTTCCATATAATATTTTTATTTGGACAACCTGTGGGGAATTATTCCCTATAGATTACCATGAGTGTAATATAATGTCAGGATAGATCCATTTAGATGGTATTCCTGAAATAAGGTGTGAACCATAATGCAATCATTTTACAAGGGTAGGAGACAATGTATGTTAGGGTATGAGGAACATATATTCATAGAAATTGAGTCCTATGTATGATATAACAATTGTTTTCATGCCTCACCATTGTGTTCCTTATGGGTACTATCAGGTTGTTTTTGGTCTTGAACATAATTGGTGCATTTGGTGATTCAATTTTAATTGATGGATGTGATGAAGGTATTGAAAACAAAACACAATGAAGGAACCCATCAATACATCATCAAATGTAAGAGTTCATATTTTATCAATCCAATTCCATGTTAATGGATTCACATTAGGTTATCTATTTTTTATGAGAACCTCCAATGGGCTTCCATGTATATGAATATTTGGTATGGATGTCCTTTTAGAACAAAATTACAATGAAACGTGTTCACTAGTGATTCATTCTACAGATTCTTCAAAATAGGTATTGGTAAAAGGTGTGAGATTTTTGGATCATCATATATTCTTTGGGTGGAATCATTTGAATTATTGGAATCCCTTATAGATTTCTGATTTTTTAATGAATAATATCAAAATACTAGTGTTTAACGAGTTAACCCTATTCCTATGATCTCTCGGAATCTATGTAGATATGAAAACAAATGATTTTTAGGTTAATCATACATATAATACATGTTTATGATTCATTTGTTTAAGGCCACATAGTTAGGAAATTATTCATTTTTCACCATACAAAGAGGTCGTAGGTGTTTACATTGTTGGGATCAGGCCCATGCGATGAGCATAAAATGAATCTCTATAAATAGAATCATAACACACATAGTTTATCAATGATTAGTGGGATACATCATACCATTTATGTTCAATTTAAATAGAAATATTTCAAGAATCTTAACTTTTTGTGAAGGGGAACACTTTGTGAAAGGTACCTAGAAATAGATAGTCTTTGAATTTATCATGAGTTTCAATTTCAGTTTCATCTTGGTCTTCAATGACTAATTTGGAGAAGGTATGGTTGTGGATTACACATATAAGAGGGCCCATATATTGTTTTCAATATCATATATGTTGGTATGATGATAATGGATTAATTATTAAGAGGATGGGGTATGCAACTTGAAGGTGGATATGATATTGGGATACTAGGAGGGGTATCTAAAATTAAGGACTATATAAATAATCTAATACTAGAGTCTTTAACTATGGATTTTTGTAAAAGTGATTCATATTATTATTATCGCATAAGAATAATAGCATGTTTCTTGATGTTGGGATTGAACCTCAGAGGGGAATATATTGTGTCCTAGTTAAGAGGAATAAAATACAATATAATTGAAGGCATGCATTTTAAGGTAATGTGACATGATTCATCGTAGATTAAAATTGTGTTGAAATGACATGTGTAATGAATTTTAGAGTCTCCCTACCAGGTTTATAAGGTGATTACTATAATGTATCACAATAATTATTTTAAATTATGATCAAATAGAACATAATATTTTTGTGTATCATGTTTTTTTAAGAAATAAGTTAATAGAAGATTATATGTGTTACATAAAAGTTCACAATAATATATTGAGTGAGTCCAACACAAGAGATTCTCTAAGACACATAGTATAGTAGATGTGTGTGGTTATGGTATATTTGGGGTATAAAACCAAGTAGGAGGCCCACACATGGTAAATCCTATGGTGATTTACGCTCACTCCCTATAAGGGAACACCAACACACATGTAGATCCAATGTTTCATTTTCAAGTGATATATATTATGGGGGATCAAGAAGGATTGGCTAGATGTATGTTTGGAGAATAGTAAAATAATGGACCTATGTTTTATAGTTGATTCTATCATATATATTTTTTCAATTTATTCTATACTGATTTCCTAGGTTGATGTTTCTTGTTGTATTTTGGTATGTACAATATGGTTCATTCTTATATAGCATGTCAATTTTTACTTATTTTTTTCAATTTATTATATACCGATTTCCTAGGTTGATGTTTCTTCTTTTCTATTGGTATGTACAATATGGTATTTCTGGTTTGATTTGTCTTTCAGGGCAGTGGTGCAGTGGAAGATTTTTTTTTTTCTGGTCAGCTTTTAGAGGCGGTTTAAACCGCCGAGAAATCTATATTGGCGGTGGTTTAAACCGCCGATAAATGGTTAAAACCACCATGAAATGTAAAAAAAATTACGTTTCGCGATGGTCTTAACCGCCGCTACATAGTCTCATTGTAGCTACTCATTCCACGGTGGTTCTCGTGACTTCAGCAGCGGTTTTACGGCCGCTGGATTTGAGTTTCTTTGCAGTAGTTATAACCGCCGTGAATAAAGTGATGTCAAGGGCTCGTAAAAACCGCTGATAAACTCAGTAACACCACCGTGAAATGAGGTAGCTACGACGCTTTCCTTAAATCGCCGCAAAACAGAAATAAACACCGCTAATAGATTGGTGACTTCGTATTAGGCGGCAGTTTACAGAAACCGCCGCCAAACCGTGTAGCGGCGGTTTAAACTGCCAATAAACGGCGTTTCTCTTGTAGTGGGATCCTCCACAAATACTATTGTGAGAAATATAAAGAAGGGATGATAAATCATAGTGAACAAAGTGAACCAAACTCATCACCTATATAGGTATACTAAGTTCCCAACATTACCATGGATAACTCTCATCAAGCGTCACATACAAGAGAGAATATATTATAATAGTGAAACATCAAGGGTACCCCACACTAGCTTCCAAACTAGTTTTCCACACTTCCCCAACATCGCACATCCTAAGCATATCTCTCCAAAACTAAGTCAAAATAAAAAAATGGGAAAGGAACCACCACATGAACCTCATGAATCACATAACCACACAACCCCATATCACAAAACCAATAGTAAACAAGTTGTTTTTGGAAGCCACCAGAACATTTATGATGTATATCAAAAATCAATTATTATTCCTCAATCCATTACAACCTATACACTGAGTACATACCTCAAATCATCCCATCCTATGCATGTAATACCTATAGTAATCATTTGGATACTATATCCGGTAATACGAGTTTATTAAATAACCAAATCCACCACATACCTTTATAAAAATATATGGGAAAGATAACCATTATGAATACCAGTACATGTAACTACCAAGAGAAGAGAGCAGGGCAAGAGGGGGTAGTCAGCAATCCATCCTCCCACCATGATGTTGAGGAAAACACCCTCCCACAGTTCACTATGTGTCATTTTCCCTAACCATCATGGGTGGTTGAGCGTATGAATTCACCAAATATACATGATATAATAAATCTCATAATCACACTATGGGAATAAACTCGTCTTACACTAAACTAAAACTAACGTCACTCGAACTCTTGGATACCACTACTAAGACTAGATATCCAATAAGATCACAAGATTATAAAATAGATATGTTAATTACTTCTTTTACTAAGAAAATCACTTTACATTAATTAATTAATTACCCACTAATTAAACATTTAACATTATTCAAGATTACATTACGTTGAATTACATAACATCCTCAGAGTAAATTCCATACCATACAGGCATAATTCCAAATCAAGGACTTGGTTTTGCAAGATTAACATATTTTAGAATTTTCATTCTATCATCAACTAACCTGATGATTTAATATATATTCAATTCATTATTAGAATCATTACATATCTAGGTACTCTAGGAAAACCATCATAATCTACCACTATGGGAAAACATGAAACCAAGCACATCCAACTATATCAAGTAGTGAAGAAAGAAATACAAATAAAATAAGAAACATGGCCATTGACCATTATATAGATTCACAAGTGAGAATATCAGCTCTTTACATCTCATCAACGGGTAATCCTAGATTTAACCCATTACAACACATCTGGTTCCATCCCTAACAACCACATTCATATACCAATGCATATATCCATAGTATGCATCAACTGCTACCACATCATTTGGGCCTCGCTGTCCACATATCACAACATCCATACTATGCTCAGCTATCCCAGGCTCACATCACATCTGGGCCTCCCCAACCTATGTCACAACAGCTATCACAATATCAAATGTATCATGATCACATCACAAGTCTCATATCTAGAGAATATAACAAGCATAAAGAAAAAATATGAAACTAATAGGAAAACTAGGCCCTCAAAACATGGAATTCATCCTTTTCATGAAAACAAGCTCTCACGGATCCAAAATAAGGTACTCGGCTTTCTCAAGAAAAAGGAAAATCAAGACCTAGAAAATTTACTTTATCACACAACCGATTATTATTCCATCTTGAATTAACTAATTCATTTATTTATAGGTTCCAACTATGGGAAAAAGAAGTCATCAAGCTATAACAAGCTATCAAGGTAAAACATGCTCTTAGCATTTATTTCTAGTTTCAACAAACCTATAGAAGAATCATTCTCAATGAACATGAATTTTAATTATCATAAAAAAAATTATCATGATTTGGGTTCATTAATTTTTTTTATGAATTCTGTGAAACTCATGGAAGATCATTTTCAACTAAACATGCTCATTTCATCAATTTGGCTATCATAAAATTACCAAAAACACCATATTACAAACATGCCTTTTTTTAAATTTTTCTTAACCCAATTAATTAATAATTAATCTATACATTAAATTATTTACCAATTGATTGCAATAAAAACATGATAACCAATATAATGAAAAAAAAATTAATAAGAAAGGTATATATAACACACTATATATAAAAATATTATTCAAACCTCTGTCATGGTATAAAGCGAACATGTGATCATGAATAATTTATTTAATTCAGTTTGTTATTTATTTGGTTAATTCCATCACCATCCAAGGGAAAAACCATGATCAATTTATTATTACATGTGAATAAAATAAGAGTAGAAACAAATTCCCTACCTCAAATTCCATCAATGTTCTTCGCACGATAATGGTCCATGTTATAGATCTTTGATCCCCACTCCATTAAGAACTACATCTATATAAGGATTATATATCACAACCACACAAACCAAAACCAAGGGAAACCCCATTAGAAAAATGGGAGATAAAAATATATAGCATGGAAAGAAGCTATGGGAGGAAACAAGATCAAATCAGGAAAAATTACTAAAAAATAAAAGTATAATGCACCTCAGATCAAAATATATTGAATAAGGAATCCAAGAATCAATCCACTGTTGAAGGGAACTCAAAATTACTATAAGGAGGGCTACATATTTCTTGGAATGAGAGAGAGAGATAGAGAGAGAGTCGATGGGTGTATGATCTGGACAAAAACATAAGTGGTTGAATCATTTAAAGATATACAACATTTGGGATTTAAACGAAATGAAATCCCATTTCACATCATATAATCCTCAGGGTTCAGTTTTCACCAAAAAACTGCACCACCTTTTTATGATTAACCCCAAAAAATATACATGTTTTAAACTATCCTTACACAAGTTTTTAACCTCAGTTACATGGTGTGTAATCTTACCGATTTTCTAATCTCACGCCTAAATGCCTCCAGACCACATCCAAGCCTCCTTCGAGCACCATCAGCCTCATGAACACACAAAGGTTAATTCCACATAGATATGAGCCCTCACAGTAGATACCTCTCAAAAAATTATCATCATCAAGAATCTAAAACCAAACTAGAGAGAGAGAAATGAGTATTTATGAATAGATACCCTGTGAGATACCTCTCAAATTTATCTCCACCATAAGAGCTCAACCAACTCTCTCAAAGGAAACATGTGAAAAACAACACAACTACCCCAGCTAGATCCTAAATACTCTCCCATGGGAGATACCTCTCAAAAGAGAGTAAATCCATAATAAGCAAAAAATAGAAACCATATCATAAACCAAAAAAATAAAAATATACATGAGAACAACATTGAAAGATAAGAGATAAACATCAAACAACTCGGGGTACTTAGCATGAATCTGTAACTCAAATTCTCAAGTACTCTACTCCAAACCACTATTCTTCCACAAAACAATAACCAAGGGAATATAAATATCATGAAATACCTTCTCCTGGTGGTCCTAGATCTCCAAAAGCTTCTCCTCAAAGGTTATATCATTGTTAACATCTATCTCACCCCAATAGATGATGTGAGGGTCATTTTGAAGAAAAAAAGGGGATAAAACATTTTATAACATCATGTATCTGGATCATATGTAGAGGAGGAGATATCTAATACTACACGACTCCAACTTGAGCCAACTCCTAAAAACAATAAAATAGGGATAAATCTTACTCACATGACCAAACCGTTACTTCCAATGACGAGGAATCACTTTTAGGAACATATGATATCCCATGTCGAACTCCAAAATACTCCTCCTTTTATTGGTGTATGATTCCTGATGATATTTTGTTTATTTCATTCTCTTATTAATTACATGAACCATATCTATCATATTCTATACCAGTTTCAGCATGAGAATTGATACCTCTTCAACTGCAGTCCGGTACAATGGAGAATGGAAAGGTTGGATGTGCAATGATTCAAACAATATCATACAAATAGTGAATTTTAAGATATTGTGTAAAGAAAACTTGACAAAGGTTAGGCGCCTCATCCCTAAAACTCAAAAATTTTGGACACAAGAGCACAATGTGTCTTTAAGAGTCTGGATGGTCATCTCTGGATGATCGTCCCTCTATAGATGAAAAGTAGTGATAAGGCATAATTGAGAACCAAAATAATCCTGGTGGCCTCTCTACGCTTTGGAGGCAAAATGAGGATCTCAGACATAAATGATCATCCTCAGGACTCCTTGGAGTCACACCACCTCTTCTAGACACTACCATGAAAAAAACTCTACTGATATAGACTCCCTGGTCACTATAAAGTGAGATGATTTCATTATATAATACATTATCACCAATATAGCATAATATCCTCCCTCATATTGAATAAAAATAGTAATGGATTCCGTTGATATTTCCTTCCAATTACACTGGGGAATATCGAAGGACTGGATAAAACCATCAGGAACACAGTACTCAACCTTCACCTTTTGGTAGACCAAACAACAAGAAAGAAACTCTACGACTGAATGCTTCAACCTAAGCTACCAAAAATGACCTCTCAATGCTCGGTACATATTTTTCATGCTGGGATATACCACCAATGGAAAACAATGGAACTCATGGAGAACCATCTCACGCATCACTGAATAAATTAAAATCCTTCCTATAAACAAAACCTAGTGCTTTCTATCCTCAGACTAACCATTAGGGGAATTTCCAAAAAACAACTCGGCCTCTCAAGACGTCCACCTCATAATTCCCCAACCAAGACTCCTCTACCTACTTCACTAAGAATGACTACACTATAATTTGGAAAAGAAAAACTCTACCTCCAACATATTCCATATCAAAATGAATCCCTAACAGTTCTTCCATCACTCTTGAGGAATATCAAGATTCATGCATGAAATAACTATATGACTTCCTACTCAATACATCATCTACAACATTTACCTTGATTTGAATATATGAAATTTACAATTCATAATCCTGCTAGAATTCCATCCATCGTGATAGATGAAAGTTCGTGTAACACTAGGAGAAGAAATAGCTCTGGCTCTTATGGTCATTAAAAACCACAAAATTCTCACTGGTGAGGTAATTTCTCCATAACTTCAATGAAAACACCACTGCCTCCAAATCAAGATCATGGGTGAAATAGTTACACTAATGAGGACATAAATACCAACACCCATAAGAAAAAACTAATCTATGCTGCATCAGAATTCATCCCAAGATAAGACATGAAACATTATATAAAACCTCAAACTGAACTCCCTCAACAGGAAAACAACGAACTTGATCACTAAATAACTTCTTCCTCATGTACTCAAAATCTACTCGACACTGGTCAGAACATGAACACCTAACCCTTTAATATAAAATCTATCAAATGAGTCAAAACCTGAGAGAAGTACGTTATAGACATCATGTAATTGCAAAAAAAGGAAAATTCACACCTCTACCACTTTCTAAGGGGCTTCCCAATAAACAAATACATCTATCTTCAAAGGATCCAGGGATACTCACTGATGAGATACGACATGCCCCAAGAAACAGACTTCACAAATATATAAATCACACTTCAACGACATCCCAAATAGGTGGTCATGATGAAGAACTCCCAAAATATAATTCATATGATCTGAATTATCCCCCTATATAATGGAGTAAAAAAGGATGTTTTCAATGAAAACCACCATGAATTTATCTAGGAACTCCCTAAAAACTATTTTCATCAACCCCATGAACATAACTGGAGCATTTTTCACACCGAATGACATCAAAACAAACTCACAATGACTAGGAAAACAATGAAAATAATTCTTCTTAATATTCTCATCCTTTACCTACATATGATGATATACAAATTGGAAAATGATCTTCAAGAACCAACTTACTTCTTTCAGCAGATCAGATAAATCATTAGTCCACAGAAGAGGATACCAGTTCTTCATTGTCACTTTGTTCAAGTGATGATAATCGATATAAAGCTGAAAACTGACATCTACCTTCTTTATGAACAAACCCGGTGCACCCCAATGTGACACGCTCGGCTGAAAAAAACATCACTACAATATATCTTCTACCTATAGTCGCATCTACCGCAACTTAGAAGGCACTATCCTATATGAAGAAATTGAGATATGAGACACACCCGTTTGTAGCTCGATCTCCCATCATGGGGGTGATGCTAAAATCTATTCTAGAATGAAATCAAGGTACTCTTCCACAACCCTAGGAAAAACACACTATTGAACCTCCAATGAACTTAGTATCAGCTCGACCATCAAAGATGACAAATATGGAACACACCTCTCACTGATCTAAGGTCCTCTCTTTCCAAAAACAATTCTTTTATCTACATCATCATCATAATTCAAAACCTACCTTATAAAGAAATCCATGATTTCTTACACGAATACAACCGATCCATGTCAAGGATGATTTCACATGGCTGTATATGTAAACATATGTAATCTCCCCAAGAGTGGTGCTACCATAGCACTAGTTCACAATCTCTATATACTTCATACAAGTTAGCTAGACCTCCAAATTGTTTAGTCAATGCTAGGTGTAATGGAAGACTCTCAAACTCAAGTCCCAAAGAATGGAAGATGGTATGTTATATAAAGGATTGCGTTACTCATGAATCAAAAAAAATCATGCACCCAAGTAGAACAGAAGCATAGAGAACCTAGAACGATGTCTAGATATCCTGGCACTATCAATGCTAAAGAATGAAGAAGACCAAGACCTTCTAAATGTCCTCTATGACCCTGCTGATGACCACCTCCATGGATATAATCTACTCTCTGAATACAAGGAGCATATTAGGACTATCCTCTACCTACCAAATCTCCTCTCTCCTGGCCCCCAAATGGAACACCCTACTACTCCTACCTTGTTTGGAACTACCTCAATGGAGGAACCATATGTGGAAGATCAGGCATATGCTGGCTGCTTAGACGTTTTGGGAACCCAAGTCACTAATGACCTCATCCTCCAAAAGAAAAAAACATGTCTACTCCTTTAGCATTGGTCTAAGAGTCATCACCCCGATATAAATAAGATTATGAGGGCTTGGACCTACCCTCAGATTACAAAAAACTCTTCTTTCCTAATAACTATGAACCTAGGACCATAGATTTGATTTGTGAGGAATCCTAATGACACTTCTCTCATGATGGTCTAGTTCTATTTAGTGTCTACTCGATAACCTCTCCTCTTGCTAACACCATGAGATATGTCTCTAGTATAATGGGGCTGACCTGGCACTGGATATCTGGATGCAAAGACTCCAAGAAATCCCTCACCCTATCCTACTTATCTAGAAAAATGTATAAACCATATTACAAAAGGGTCCTGAAATGGATCCCAAACTCTTTCACACAAGAGATCCCCTATCAAAGGGTAAGAATCTTCTAGAGATTATAATCCTTCACAGCTAAGAAATAAACTATAATCTAAAATGGTCTCAGACTTTCTCCCATGAGACTATCGACTCCTTGTGATCCCCAAGGAGCAAGAAAAACCACTGCCTTGATAATCCATGCAGCATTATCATGGCCAATAAAACCTAGTGCTCCTACTGAGAACTGATCAAACTGAATGTTTTCTCACCCTCCTCCAACCAGTACTATGTGATTGCATCTAAAACAGAACCCTCATAATTATATAGAATATAGCACTAAAACTCATGGAGTGTCCTCCTCTAAATGTCTTCATCATCGACCTCTACTCCATTGAAATCTGCTGGCACATCCTTTTAAACATCTTCGATGTGAACCTAATGAGGATGTCAACCTAGATCCATGGTTTCAATACAAAAATTATTAGAACTCCTAAAATTGGATTATTAAAAATTTAACATTAATTTATTTATTTTTTAATTTATTATATTTTAATGGTTTTATCCTATCCCAAGGTATATCTATTTTAAACACTGGGGAAAAGAAGAATGATGCATGATCCTTTTCTAGCTCTCTACCCTACAACCAATACCACGTCATTTAATAGGCTTAGTAAACTAAAATTATGAACATTAGCTTATAGGGGGGCCATAAATACCCATGCCTCATCTAGTATCCCATGTTTATAATGCTTACTAAACAGAGCTAAAATCGTTTACCTACCAACCCATGAAACATCACATGTGCCTAACTCTAACCACCATCCTATCCATCAAACCTGAACCTTTGATACCAATCTATCCTAACCCTTTCCCCACAAACATACCATAATGAGTGGAGATAGATGTTGACTACCTAAGTTACGCCTCCAATAGGACCTGTATTGTCAACTAGTAGTAAGGATATAGTAAATGTGCATATGGGAAGCATTACCCTCTAAGATAATCATGCAGAAGAGAGATATAAAAAGGAAACAAACACCAAAAAATGCTCATAAATATATATATAAATAAAACCCAAGTGAAAACATGAAATGATATACAGTAGTAAACAACTAAAAAAATAAAAATTACTAAAAAGGTAAATATGGAAATGACCATGAAGCCCAAACAGCTCCTGATAAACCCCGAGCTAGTAATACCCAGCCCGATCACCAACCTACTTTGGATGAACTAAAAATAGTTTATAGATACATAGGGTGATAATAACAATATAACCAATAGGATCCTCATGAAGCCTCTTGTCGAAAATTTAAAGAAAACATGCTAAAGCACAATAAACAATAGTAAAAGTAACTCATCACCTAAACATTTATACTAATTTCCTAGCCTCACCATGGATAACTCACACCAATTATCACATAAAATAGAGACTATAATATAACAGTGAAACATCAAGGATACAACTCTCCCACTTCCCCATTGGTTTTCTACTCTTCCCCAATGTCACACATCCGAAGCATCTGTCTCCAAAAGTTAGCTGGTTTGAAAACACTTGGGAAAGGCACCACCATATGCACCTTGTGAATCACATACCACACCACCCCATATCACAATCCAAATACCAACCAAGTAGTTTTAAAAAGACACCATAGCTTATATGATGTATATAAAACAACGATTATTACACCTTAAACCATTATAGCTCATACATGGAGTAAGTACCTCAATCCATCACAACCTATACACGTCATGCCTTTTATAATATTTTTGATACTATATCTGGTAATACATGTGTGCGAAATAACCACAAGCCATCACACCCATCTACACACATATATGGGAAATCTAACCATGATGCATAGAAACACAAGAAAATATAAATAAAATAGAGTGGAACCAAAGGGGGTAGTCATCCATCCATCCACCAATAGTGATTTTGGGGAAAACACCCTCCCATAGTCTATGGGGCGTTAGTTTCCCTAAATAACAAGTGTATGTTAGTGTTTAAAATAACATAATATAAATGATATAATATATCTCAAAACCACACTATGAGCATACACTAGTCTTAGACTCAACTACAACTAATGCTACTCAGACTGCCAGCTTCCACTACAAAGACTAGATTTCCAATAAGCACACAAGCAAATAAAAGAGATGCGTTAATTAATTCTTTCATTAAGAAATTAAATGTAAGTTAATTAATTAATTATCCATTAATCAACCATTTAACATTATTCTAGACTAAATTTCATTTAATTACATTACATCATCATAGTAAAGTCCATGCCCTCTAGGAATAAGTCCAAACCAAGGACTTTGTTTATCAAGATTAACATCTTTTAAGCATTTTCATTCCATCATCATCCAATGTCCTATGTTAAGATATATTCAATTTGTTATTAGAATCATTCCATATCCAGCTATTCTAGGAAAATCATACTATTCTACCACCAAGAGACAACATGCAACCAACAACATCCAACTACTATAAGCAGTGAAGAAAGGAATGTTGATAAAACAAGGAACCCAGCCATCGACCATTAAATATATTCACAAGTGAGAATACTAAATCTTAGCATCTAATAAATGGTTATACCCATATGTAACCCATTAAAACACCTTTATTTCCATCCCTGGAACCCACATGGAAATGATGATGCATCTCACCATAGTAAGAATCAACTTTTTCCACATCATTGAGGCCTCCCTTCCCACTTATCACAACAACCATCCTACGCTCATCCATCCTAGGATCACATCACATCTAGGCCTCCCCTACCTACGTCAAAAAATCCATCTCAGGGTTATCTATATTAGGAACATATCACAAGGATCTTATCCAGAGAACATCACAAGAAACAAGAACAAACAAGAAACTAATAGGGAAATTGGGCCCTCAAAATAAGGAATTTATATTTCTCATGAAAATGAGATCTCATGGCTCCAAAACAAGGCACTCATCCTTCTCAGGAAAAAGCAAACACATTCCCTAGACAACTATATTTTTCACACAACTAGTTTCTATTCTATATTAAAATAACTGATTCATTTATTTATAGGTTACAACTATAGGAAACCTTAGTAATCAAGCTATAACAAGCCATCAAGTAAAAACATGCTCTTAGAATTTATTTCCGGTTTCAATAAACCTAGAGAAAAAATATTCTCAGTTAACATTCCTTTTAATTATTACCAACATGAATTATTATGCTTCATGTTCATTAAGAAATTTTTTCAATTCCATTAAAATCATGAAAGATCATTTTAAAATAAACATGTTCATTTCATCAATTTGATTATCATCAAATTACAACAAACACCAAATTATAAACATGTTTATTCTTTAATTGTTGTTAAGCTTATTAATTATTAATTAATTCCATATTTATGTTATTTACCCATCCCTATAAATAAAATCATGATAATACATAGAATAAAAAAACATAATAATAATAAAGGCATAAATTTCATACTATCTATAGAAACCTGAGGCAAACCACTATCATTGTATAAAGAAACAACATCTCCAACATGTGATTTCAACCAATTTCATTAATCTAGTTAAATATTTATTCAGTTAATTACATGGAAATACAAGGGGCTAAACCTTGATTAGTTTATGATTGAACATAAATAAAATAAGAGAAACAACAAATCTCCAAACTAAAAAGTCATCAACATTCTTTGCGTGAGAATGGACCACGTTACGGACATTTGATCACCTATATTGTAAGAACTACATTCATCCAAGGATACCAAGACACAACCACACCAACAAAAACCAAAAGAAACCCCATTATAAATAAGGGAGATCAAACTCCACATCATGTCAAGAAGATACAGGAGGAAATAGATCAAACTGGGAGAAATAATCATAAAACAATGGAAGAATGCACCTGAGATCACCATAGATCAAAGAAAGAAGCCAAGAATCGATCCTAGATTGAAGGGATCTCAAAAATATTGGAAGGAGGGATGCAGATCATCTAGAATGAGAGAGAGAGAGATTTTCTGGCTGTGGGGTTTGGAGAAGAACCTAGGCAACTGATCTATTTAAATACATATAGTATCAGGTATTTACATGATGTGTAATCCCGTTTCACATCGTGTAGTCATTAGGGATCAATTTTCACTAAAAAATACATATATTTTTTATTATTTAACCTTCAAAAAATATACACCTCTTGAACTAGCCGTTCATATGTTGTAAACCTCACTTACATGATGTGTAAGGATTACATTACGTGTAATCTTCCTACTTCCATCATTTTACATCCAAACCACTCCAAACCAATTTTAATCCTCCTCCGAGCACCTAAATCCTTGAGAAAATGAAAAGGGTTGGTCCACATAGATCTGGTCTCTAACAACCCATACTTTACATACACGGTTAATACTTCAAAATTGAATAATACTTATTACAACATATAACAAAACCATGAAAGGACCATATAGGTATAGTGTCTTTAGAAACTGGGAAACATAAACAACTGGTTCATAAAGCATCTACGCTGCCTCCCATTTATTTCATCATATATATAGTCCCTTTTTGGAATATCTTACTTAATACCCTTCTTACTAACCTGGGGAAAGAAAAAATACAAAACGGTGATCTCAAATGGTCAGTAAGGGTAAACAAAAGAAATATCAATCACATCAAATTCATAAGAACATAACATTTTGGAAATCATACCCTGTAAAAGAGAACATAACATCATAACATGGGATAAATCATGGTAGTGAAAATGTAATCCCAATAATCATAACTTAAAACATGAAAATTTGTGGCATACACACATAATCATAGATAATCATTTCTTATTAGTCAAGACTCATTTCCAATACTATCTTAGTGGACAAAGTCCATTTCTGAACCGAGTTCACTCCTCGTTTCAGTCCTGTTTCACTGAACCGGTTTAACCTACCGTTCCAGCCATGTCTATCTCATGAGATATAAAATCTTTACCCAATGCATTGGAGGGAGATATAGGTCCCACCCATCTCATAATGATACCATTTTTATGTGTGCCACAAAATCATAAATCATACATCATAGCATAACCCATGTAATAAAAATGGGAATCTTAAACATTGTGACATCATAAAAAAATTAATATAAGATAAAGGAATTCATAAAAATAATTCCATCACAAAATAATCAAATAAATATAATAATAGGGATAGAAACAGAACCCTATATTATCTTAGATGGAAAATAATTTTGATAAAACACTTGAACTCCATTCTTGAGGAAAATATCCTTTCTACTTCAAAAACATTTTTCCTTTCTTAACATGTCATATGATTTTAAACTAAAATAAGTTGATTAAAAATAAACTTGAAAACGTGTAAAGGAATATTCATGTAAATAATGTTCTAAAAATCCATTCATTCCTTATAAGTTAAAAAAAATACATTCTTCTCGTACTTTTGTCGGAAAAGTCAAAAAGTACCTCATACGAAAAACGACAAAATATTCCTTTCATATATTTTACTAAAAACTCACCGAAGGGTAAAATTGGATTTAAAAAATTTCAGGAGGATATAAATAATATTACATATTGAGGAAACATTGATGTGCATGATAAATATTCCCCATTAAATTCTGAAGTATAAACAATCTCGGATAAAAATTGAGATTGCGAGATTGTCCCTTACCTTAGGTCCGATTTCCTTCGTAAGTGTCCGAACCTCCTGTATAATGATTTAAATAATGTTATTGACTTATTCCAGAATCATACTTATTGTTTTGATATCATATATGGTCATATTCTTAGCTTCTTATTAGTAATATTTCATTATCACTTGTTATTTGGGTGTTTATTACTTTTTGTTCTTATGCGTGTTTTGTCGAATAAATTCTTATTCTTATCTTTAGGTTATAGATACATCATTTAAAGAATGGTATTAGTGTAATATATATCATATTCATTCATTCAATTCATTTATATAATCATTATTCAATGAAGATCATGTAGAATGAGTCGCATCACATCGTGGAGATGGTATTCCGTACGTACGCACGAGCGATTATATCATTCCCATGATCGTGGAATTGTATTAGAGTGTATGTATGCTATTTCAGAATCAATATCACTTTACAATAATCATATTTAGTTATTATTTACACCATTATACCCATCCAAGTATGGTGGTGGTGGAAAATAGATTATACCACGGCGTGGAGACGGTATTCCGTACGTACGTACGCGCGGTGATTTCATTTTCCGTAGGATGGATAGATGGTAAAATAGGGTTGTTTCATACTTATAATAACATATCAGTATATTAGTGATACTGATGTTATTAATTCATAATGAAACAACTAAATAAGAAGAAGTGTAAGAAGAAATAAAGTTGAAAGAATTGGTAATGGACATTATCTTTTCTTTGAAGTGCCTCTTTGAGACCTCCTCTTAGGGCACTACAATTGGTCCTTGAAGAAGAGAAGGACCTCTAGGGTGTTTCTAGGTAAGTGGGGAAGTGAAATGGTCAGGGATAGGCCGAGCTTGAAGGCTCAAATTGGTGTGAGGAGGAGAGGGAGGAGGTTCCCTTTTATAAGGGAGGAGAGGGAGGAGGTTCCCTTTTATAAGGGAGGAGAGGGGCACCTTTGGAAATATAAGAAATATTAGTTTATATTAAATCCCAACCCCACTTAAAAACTTCCAAAATGACTCATATCCGAATATAGATGATATAGGGTTGTAATCTCATCATCAAATAAAATTTAGACATGTTAGGAATTTATTTTAAACATTATCAACTTGATTTATCCTTATTTATCAATTTAATTTTATTTGTGGTAATAATATTCTAAATTTTAAATTATTATAAATAATTACATATGTGTTTTGAATTTTCCATAATTTGACACTTTATGACATTTTAGACCATATAAATTTTAATTTATAATTTTTAAATATTTTTGTGATTTTTAAACAATTTTATAATATGTTATTTTTATAAATTAACAATATTGTCAATTTTGACACTATTCATTTATTTGAATTTAAATAAAATATATACAAAAGATATGTTAGAACTAAAATTTTTAATATATTCATAAAATGTCATATGTATCTAGAAAATTAGTGTATCACATTAAATAGTTCATATAATATTTATTTTAATATTTTTAAAACAATTTATTTGATATTTTAATTAATAAAATAATTTCAACATCACTATTGTGTCATAATTAATGATAATTATTTAATCCCTAAAAATTATAAGTAAATTCCTATGATGTATATAATTGTATTATCTTTATGGATACTATTCATGTTCGATGTTTCATTAAGTTTATCACTAAATTAAAATTATTATACTTATAAGATTTAAGAAAGTGACATGTTGTCACATTCTTTGGTTTTAATAATAATTAAATTATTTTCATGGAAAAAAGTCCATTAAATGAATATAATCTGACCCTTAGGTGATATGGGTCGACTTTTAGTCATCCAATAGGATTTTGACAGGTGTTGGGGTAATTTTATAATCTTATATTTACCCTTAATTAACTGATTTACCTTTAACTATGGAAAATAAAATTTACCGTAGTTACTATTAATAATGCCCAAAAATAAAAAGTAGCCTATTAACATAATTTGAACCCACTGATTCCAAATATGGAATCCATTTTTCAAAATTCAAAACATATAAGTTGCAGTAATTAATTTAAAATAAATCCCATTGTTAAGAAAATGGGTTTTAAAAGTTAAAACATTGCCAAAGATTGAAATGTTTTTACCTATGAATTCAATGTGAAATTAATGCTAATGACATAAATTATATTAAATGGTAAAAATATATTATATTTATACTTTAAAACCATTCAATATTATAATTTAACCATATAAATTATCTCAATGAAAAAAGTTGTTTTTAATTAAAAATTAGCGTATTTTTACTATTCATCAAAATATGAAAGTTATCAGAAAAATATCAAAAATTTATCAAAAGTAAATTTTTATACCCTGATTCAAAAGAAGAATTTTATATTTTCAAATTTAACTTATAAACTTGTCAAAAACTAGATTTAATGTGGGTGCGCCATCAAAAGGCAGCAAAACTGCATTTTTGAAAAATACTTATTTTACTCGAAAAATTTATTTTGTTCTCTTACCATGTTCTAGAAAATGTGTAAGATGAATAATAAAATTAAAAATGTAGTTAATACTATTCATAACGGCTAGTTCATAATAATATATCGTTGTTTAGTGAAACCCCGTATTGCATACTACACACGCTATCGAGGAAGGTCGTGATTGCGTGTAATGCAAGTCAAGTCTGTATTGTGCGCTATGAAAGATCCATTTGGTGTTGCGTATAACATAAGACATAAAAAAAATTCTCATAAAATCTCAGGGTTTTACATTCTACCCCCCTTAAAATGAATTTCGCCCTCGAATTTCGTCACTTCATTACAAACAGATGAGGATACATCTCCCTCATCATATCCTCAAGTTCCCATGTAGCTTCTTCTAATTGGTGGTTCCTCCATAAAAATTTCACCAAGTGAGTGGTCTTGTTCCGTAGGACTTTTTCTCTACGATCCAGAATCTCTATCGGCTGTTCTTCATAAGAAAGATCTTGCTCCAGCGGTACAACTTCAGAGCTGAGTACATGTGAAAGATCAGGTATGTACTATCTCAGGAGAGATACATGGAACACATCGTGAACTTGAGAGAGATTCGGTGGAAGTGCCAATCGGTAAGCTACCTTCCCAACATGATCCAGAATTTCAAAAGGAACGATATATCTAGGGCTCAACTTTCCCTTCTTTCCAAATCTCATGACCCTCTTCCAGGGAGATATTCGTAAGAACACTTTATCACCCACTTCAAACTCTAGGTATTTTCTTCGGTTGTTGGCATAACTTTTCTGTCGACTCTGAGCTGCTCTTATGTGTTGTTGAATAGATCTGACATTTTCTGCCATTTCATCGATAAGATTAGGTCCTAATAGCTTTCTTTCCCCAACTTCATCCCAGCAAGTTGGAGTCCTGCATTTCTTTCCATAGAGAGATTCATAAGGATCCATCTGAATACTGGAGTGAAATCTATTATTATAAGAAAATTACACCAAATGTAGGTGTTGATCCCAACCACCTTTTAAATCTATAGAGCAAGCTCTCAACATATCTTCTAGAGTTTGAATTTTCCTCTCAGACAGACCATCTTTCTGAGGATGATAAGCAGTGCTGAAACTCTACTCTGTATCCAAAGTATGCTGAAGACTTCGCCAGAACTTTGAGGTAAACCTCGGATCCTGATCATATATAATAGATAGTGGTACTCCATGAAATCTTACCACTTCCTTTACATATATCATGGCAAGCTTATCTAGAGAGAAATCCTCTCTAATAGCAATGAAGTGTGCAGACTCTGTAAGACGATCAACTATGACCCAGATAGCATTATTGCATTTGGATGTTTTAGGAAGTCCAGTGTCAATGTCCATAGTGATGTTTTTCTATTTCCATTCTGGTATAGGTAATGGTTGTAACATCCCCTTAGACTTCTGTCTCTCATCATTAACTTGCTGAAAAACCAAGCATCGAGAGAAATATTCAGCAACATCTCTTTTCATGCCATCCCACCAGAAGTACTCTTTCAGTTCCCTATACATCTTCGTTCTTCGAGGATGAATAGAGAATGAAGAACTATGAGCCTCATCCAGCAGCTCCTTTAATTCTGGGATGGGAGGAACACAAACCCGCTTCCTAAACTTTATTATCCCATCACAATCAAGGTTGAATTCAGGAACATTTCTCACCATATTTTGTAACTCGGCATCTTCTTTTTGTGCCTCTTTAATCTTCACATGTATAGATGGTTGAACATTCATTTGAGAAAGATAAGATTTCTACCCTTCCATTAAAATTCCAAGATCCGTCCTTTGTAAATCCCTAAATATTGGATCTTTTACAATCCTCATCATGGATAAGCTAGCATGGTCTTGTCGACTTAATGCGTCTTCTACCGTGTTTTCTTTCCCAAGGTGGTAATGAATTGAGCAGTCTTAATCCTTAATCAGCTCTAACCATATTCTTTGATGCATATTCAGCTCCTTTTGTGTGAAAATATACTTTAAACTCTTATGATCAGTATAAATATCACACCTTTCACCAAAAAGGTAATGCCTCCAAATCTTTAATGCAAAGATTACCGCAGCTAACTCCAAATCATGAGTTGGGTAATTTTGCTCATGGATTTTCAACTATCGTGAGGCATAAGCTATCACCATATCATTTTGCATGTGAAAAAATCCCAGTCCCTTCATGGATGCATCACTGTAGATCACAAAACTTTCTCCACTGCAAGGTAGTGTGAGCACAGGTGCACTGGCTAAACTTCTTTTCAACTCCTTGAAATTCTCTTCACATTCCTCCGTCCGAACAAACTTAACTCCTTTCCGAGTCAACATGGTGAGTGGATTAGATAATCATGAAAAATATTTCACAAAACGTCGATAATATCCATCCAAACCAAGAAAGCTTCAGATCTCAGTTACTGTTGTTGGTCTCGACTATCTTTCGATAACCTCTGTTTTTGCTGGATCCATAGATATCCCCTCTTTTGAGATTATGTGACCCAAAAATGCAACTTTTTGAAGCCAAAATTCACACTTGGTAAATTTGGCATAAAGCTTCTCATTTCTTAGGGTCTTTAATACAATTTTCAAGTGATCTTCATGTTCTTCCTTGATCTTTGAATAGACAAGAATATCATCTATAAAGACTACCAAAAACTGATCAAGATAGTCTCTAAAGACTCTATTCATCAGATCCATGAAGATAGCAGGGGCATTAGTAAGACCAAATGACATCACTATAAATTCATAGTGTCCATACCTTGTACGAAAAGACGTCTTTGGTATATCCTTCCTTTTGACCCTTAATTGATGATACCCTGAATGAAGATCAATCTTGGAAAAGTATTGAGCTCTGCATGGTTAGTCAAATAGGTCATCAATGTGTGGGAGAGGATATTTGTTCTTGATAGTGATCTTGTTAAGTTCTCGATAATCAATGCAGAGTCTCATTGATCCATCTTTCTTCTTAACAAACAGAACAGGTGCTCCCCAAGGTGATGAACTAGGGCATATGAATCCCTTATAAATATTCTCTTGGAGTTGCTTCTTCAATTCATGCAACTCAATTGGAGCCATTCTATAAGGTGTCTTTGAAATAGGCAAATCACCCGGTACGAGTTCTATTGAAAACTCTACTTCACGATTTGGTGGAAGACCCGACAATTCCTCTGGAAAAACATCGTCAAACTCCCTTACAATGGACATATTCTTAATCGTGAGTTTCTCACCAACCATTTGAGATAAATAACCTTAATTTAGTGGAATCAAGACCCATAATATGGAAGAAATTTCCACTGGAAGGTTATGTTCATCTTTGCATCGATAGACGATCATAGATTGATCTAGAATATGAAATGTGACTTCCCTTAATTGGAAATTGATATGAGATCCATATAAAGAAAGCTAATTCATGACAAGAATCACATCAAATCCCACTATAGGAAGGATCAAAAGATTTTCATGAAGCACTTTCCCACAAACTTCAATCAGAGAAGAATTATAAACTTTTTATGCGACTGTTGTGCCATTAGGAGTTGTCACAGCTAACACAAAATCTAATTTTTAAGTTAATACGGTGATACCCTTAGAAAATTCTTCAGAAATAAAAGAGTTGGTGGATCGAGAATCAAATAAAACATTTTCTACTTTAGAGTGGATGGTAAGTGTACCTTTCACCACTTCGTTATCGTACTCCACATTGCTAATAGAAATTGCATGTGACTTTCCTTTGTGTTTAGCCTTAAGAGTTTGTTGACGTCGATCATCAACATCAACCCTTGGATTAGAGTATTAATTAGCATAGTTCCCCATTTCCTTGCACTTGAAACATTGAAGTGTAGTAGGTTCATTCTGTGTATCCCTTCCTTTGTTTGCATCATTAGACATTTTCTTCCCATTATTTCAACATTCAATTGCCCGATGACCCTATTTTCCACACTTATAACATTTGCTTGTCCCCTTAAGATAATTTCATCCATGTCTCTTTCCACACATTGAGAATAAGGGAAAACTCATCTTATTTTCAGTGTGCTCTTTAGATTTTCCTTTGAATTCCATTTTCCTCTTCTTATCAAACCCATATGTCTAATGGGTTACTCCAATCTCCATCTCAACCTTCAGAGCACATCGAACTATTTCCTCATAGCTATTGAAGTCCCTTATGGATAACGCCCTTTGAAGACGTGGTTTTAATCCACTAAAGAATCTATCGATCTTACTCTCAGGTTGGATATTAATACCAGAAGCGTACCTTGAAAGTCTTGTAAAATTTGCTTCATAGGTACCAACAGATTCATCACCCTTTTGCTTCAGTTCAAGAAACTCCTTCTCCATCTTTGTTCGAAGAATATGAGGGAAGTACTTATTGAAAAATAAGTTCTTGAACTTGTCCCATTCCATGGAATCAATTTCATCCCTTTGCCTCGTATTCTTAATAAGATTCCACCATTGATCAGCTTCACCTTCCAAACGATAAACTGCTAAGATGAATTTATCGTGTTCAGAACATTGAAGAACTGAAAATATCTTTTCAGTGGTACTGATCCATTGTTCAACCACTAATGGATCAGAAGACCCGCTAAATGAAGGTGGACGCTGCCTCATGAAGGATTCAACAGAATGTTGCTCCTTCCTTTGCTCGTTTGGAAGTCCAACATGATTCAAAGCTTGAGAAAGTTGTGTGAGCATGGCTATAAGATTTTTCATTCCAACTCCCATAACATTTGGTTGCTCATGGGGATAATCATTGCAATTCCCGTCGCATTCTGCATTAACACGGTTTCTTCAGGTTCCATCCATTGACTAAAACCAAGAAGAATAGTGTGAGAAACACTAATTATAATAGGAAAACCACATAATCAAGAATAAAATTTCACACTTAAGGTCTTATCGTAGGTTGTTCATGGAAATTTATAAAACACTAAGATTGTGTTTTATGCTTAGACTTATCCTTAGGGTTCTTACTAAGGCTTTTACATCCTAGTTTCCAAATTTTGACTATACCTTTACTCTGATACCAACTATAACGACCCATAATTTACATGCATGGTTAATACTTCAAAATTGAAGAATACTTATTAAAACATATAACAAAACCATGAAAGGACCGTATAGGTATAGTGTCTTTAGAAACTGGGAAACATAAACAACTGGTTCATAAAGCATCTACACTGTCTCCCATTTATTTCATCATATCTATAGTCCCTTTTTGGCATATCTTACTTAATACCCTTCTTCCTGACCTGGGGAAAGAAAAAATAAAAAAGGGTGAGCTCAAATGCTCAGTAAGGGTAAACAAAAGAAATATCAATCACATCAAATTCATAAGAACATAACATTTTGGAAATCTTACCCTGCAAAAGAGATCATAATTTCATAACATGGGATAAATCATAGTAGTGAAAATGTAATCCCAATAATCATAACTTAAAACATGAAAATTTGTGGCATACACACATAATCATAGAGAACCATTTCTTATTAGTCAAGACTCATTGACAAGACTATCTTAGTGGACAAAGTCCATTTTTGAACCGATTTCACTCCTTGTTTCAGTCCTATTTCACAAAACCGGTTTAACCTTCTGTTCCAGCCATGTCTATCTAATGAGATATAAAATCTTTACCTAATGCATTGGAGGGAGATATAGGTCCCACCCATCTCATAATGATACCATTCTTATGTGTGCCACAAAATCATAAACCATACATCATAGCATAACCCATGTAATAAAAATGGGAATCTTAAACATCGTTACATCATAAAACAATTGATATAAGATAAAGGAATTCATAAAAATATTTCCATCACAACATAATAAAATCAATATAATAATAGGGATAGAAACAGAACCCTATATTATCTTATATGGAAAATAATTTTGATAAAACACTTGAACTCCATTCTTGTGGAAAATATCCTTTCTACTTCAAAATTTTTTTTCCTTTCTTAACATGTCATACGATTTTAAACTAAAAGAAGTTGATTAAAAATAAACTTGAAAACTTGAAAAGGAAGATTCTTTGAAATAATGTTTTAAAAATCCATTCAAGCCGTATAAGATAAAAAAACATTCTTCTCGTACTTTTCTCGGAAAAGTCAAAAAGTACCTCGTACGAAAAACGACAAAAGATTCCTTTCATATCTTTTACTAAAAACTCACCGAAGGGTAAAATTGGATTTAAACAATTGCATGAGGATATAAATAATATTAAATATTGAGGAAACATGGATGTGGATGATAAATATTTCCCAGTAAATTCTGAAGTATAAACAATCTCGGATAAAAATTGAGATTGCGAGATTATCCCTTACCTTAGGCCTGATTTGCTTCGTAAGTGTCCGAACCTCCTGTATAATGATTTAAATAATGTTATTGACTTATTAAAGAATCATACTTATTGTTATGATATCATATATGGTCATATTATTAGCTTCTTATTAGTAATATTTCATAATTACTTGTTATTCGGGTGTTTATTACTTTTTGTTCTTATGCGTGTTTTGTCAAGTAAATTCTTATTCTTCTCTTTAGGTTATAGATACCTCATTTCAAGAATGGTATTAGAGTAATATATATCATATTAATTCATTCAAATCATTTATATAATCATTATTCAATGAATATCATGTAGAATGAGTCGCATCACATCGTGGAGACGGTATTCCGTACGTACGCACGAGCAATGATATCGTTCCCATGATCGTGGAATTGTATTGGAGTGTATGTATAATATTTCAGAATCAATATCACTTTACAATAATCATATATAGTTATTATTTACACCATTATACCCATCCAAGTAAGGTGGTGGTGGAAAATAGATTACACAACGGCGTGGAGACGGTATTCCGTACGTACGCACGCGCGCTGATTTCATTTTCTATAGGATGGATAGATGATGAAATAGGGTTGTTTCATACTTATAATAAAATATCAGTATATTATTGAAACTGATGTTATTAATTCATAATGAAACAACTAAAGAAGAAGAAGTGGAAGAATAAATAAATTTTAAAGAATTGGTAACAGACATTACCTCTTCTTTGAAGCGCCTCTTTGAGACCTCCTCTTAGGGCACTAAAATTGGTCTTTAAAGAAGACCAGGACCTCTAGAGTGTTTCTAGGGAAGTGGGGATGTGAAATGGGCAGGGATTGGCCGAGCTTGAAGCCTAAAATTGGTGTGAGGAGGAGAGAGAGGAGGTGCCCTTTTATAAGGGAGGAGAGGGGCACCTTTGGAAATATAAGAAATATTAGTTTATATTAAATCCCAACGCCACTTAAAAACTTCCAAAATGACTCATATCCGAATCTTAGATGATATACGGATATAATCTCTTCAACAAATAAAATTTATACATGTTAGGAATTTATTTTAAACATTATCAACTTGATTTATCCTTATTTATCAATTTAATTTTATTTGTGGTGATAATATTCTAAATTTTAAAATTATTATAAATAATTACATATGTGTTGTGATTTTTCCATAATTTGACACTTTATGACATTTTAGACCATATAAATTTTAATTTATAATTTTTAAATATTTTTGTGATTTTTAAACAATTTTATAATATGTTATTTTTATAAAATAACAATAGTGTCAATTTTGACACTATTCATTTATTTGAATTTAAATAAAATATAGATAGAATATATGTTCGAACTAAAATCTTTAATAGATTCATAAAATGTAATATGTTTCTAGAAAATTAGTGGAGAACATTAAATAGTTCATATAATATTTATTTTAATATTTTGAAAACCATTTATTTGATATTTTAATTAATAAAATAATTTCAACATCACTATTGTGTCATAATTAATGATAATTATTTAATCCCTAAAAATTATAAATAAATTTCTATGATGTAGATAATTGTATTAGCCTTCTGTATAATATTCATGTTCGAAGTTTCATTAAGTTTATCACTAAATTAAAATTATTATACTTATAAGATTTAAGAAAGTGACATGTTGTCACATTCTTTGGTTTTAATAATAATTAAATTATTTTCATGGAAAAAGTCCATTAAATGAATCTAATCCGACCCTTAGGTGATATGGGTCGACTTTTAGTCATCCAATAGGATTTTTTCAGATGTTAGGGTAATTTTATAATCTTATATTTACCATTAATTACCCAATTTACCTTTAACTATGGTAAATAAAATTTACCGTAGTTACTATTCATAATGCCCAAAAATAAAAAGTAGCCTATTAACATAATTTGGACCCACTGATTACAAATATGGAATCCATTTTTCAAAATTCAAAACATATAAGTTGTAGTAATTAATTTAAAATAAATCCTGTTGTTAAGAAAACGGGTTTCAAAAGTTAAAACATTGCCAAAGATTGAAATGTTTTTACCTATGAATTCAATGTGAAATTAATGATAATGACATACATTATATTAAATGGTAAAAATATATTCTATTTATACTTTAAAACCATTCAATATTGTAATTTAACCATATAAATTATCTCAATGAAAAAAGTTGTTTTTAATTAAAAATTAGCGTATTTTTAATATTCATCAAAATATGAAAGTTATCAGAAAAATATCAAAAATTTATCCAAAGTAAAGTTTTATACCCTGATTCAAAAGAAGAATTTTATTTTTTCAAATTTAACTTATAAACATGTCAAAAACTAGATTTAATGTGGGTGCGCCATCAAACGGCGGCAAAACTGCATTTTTTGAAAAATACTTATTTTACCCAAAAAAATTAATTTGTTCTCTTACCATGTTCTATAAAATGTGTAAGATGAATAATAAAAATCAAAATGTAGTTAATACTATTCATAACGTCTATTTCATAATAATATATTGTTGTTTAGTGAAACCCGGTATTGCGTACTACACACGCTATCGAGGAAGGTCATGATTGCGTGTAATGCAAGTCAAGTCTGTATTGTGTGCTGTGAAAGATCCCTTTGGTGTTGCGTATAACATAAGACATAAAAAAAATTCTCATAAAATCTCAGGGTGTTACATGGTCCCTCATAATATGTATAATAATCACCTTCAAATGAATATGACACGTGGTGTAGCTGGTATGATTCAAAGTGTGTGTTTTTCCTTAAAATCAAAATTTTAGTACAAAAAAAATTTCACATCTAGAAAAATATTATAGAAAAATTGGATTATCATGATACATTAGTAAAATGATTAATACGTAATTTTTAGACTCATAAATCAACCGCGCATCAATCTGATACATAATGTGACCGGTATTACTCAAATTGTATGTTTTTAGTTTAAAAGTGACATTTTAGTTCAAAATGTATGTTACTCACTAAAAACTAATCCAACACAGTCATTTTTTCTTAGTAATTTAAATTAATCATCCATAAGATAAGAGTAAAATCCATAAATTATTCACACATCAATCTGATGCATGGTGTGTCCAGTATGACTCAAAGTGCTTGTTTTTAGTTTAAAAGTAACATATTAGTTCAAAACACGTGTCACTCACTGAAGACTAAGAAATGACACTTATATTCACTTGATAATTTATAAAAATGATAATTTTTTTATAGAATAGTAATAAACCACACATCAATTTGAAATAGAACGTGGTCGGTATGACTGAAACTGCGTGTTCTTATTTAAAATCAACATTTTTGTACTAAAAAAATACTTCACATACTTAAAATGAATTTTAAACTTTAATATTGTATTAATACATTATTAAAATTATTTATAAGTTATTTGGGACATATAAAAATCAACCATTCATCAATCTGACACACGGTGTGACTAGTATGACTCAAAGTGTATGTTTTCAGTTTAAAAGTTACCTTTTAATGCAAGACAACCAATAAACACTGAAATATTAGAAAACAATATTTTGTTTTCTTGATAGCTTAGAAAAATGACCCACAAGTAATTTTTTATGTATAAGAATCAGTGACACATTAATCCAACCCAATATTTATTTTCGTCATTACTCAAAGTGTGTGTTTTCGGTTTAAAAGTTACATTTTAGTTGAAAACATGTGTCATGCTCAGATAGAAAATAAAACCCACTATAATTGTCTTAATACTTCATTAATATTTTCCATATGTTATTTTCTATGTGTAGGAATTAATCTCATGTCAATCCAACACACAGTGTGCCTGGTAAGACTCAAAATACATATTTTCACTTTAAAAGTAGCATTTTAATTCAAAATGTGTGTCACATATTTAGTATAGATAAAAATATCCCAGATTATATTGATAATTTAGAATAATTATTCATATATTATTTTGGATGAAAAATAATCATCCACACATCAATATGGAACACGATGTGACCGATATGTCTGAATGTGTGTATTTTTATTTAAAATTTTTATTTTAGTACAACACACACTTCTCATAATTAAAACTGAGAAAAAAATTTCATATTGTATTCATACTTTAGTAAAATAATCCATAAGACCTTTTTTACATGTAGGTACCATGGAAAAATCAATTTTTTATACAATTTACTCGATATAACTCATAATGGATGATTTTAGTTTACTAGAGATATTTTAGTTTAAAATATGCATCACTTATAGAAAACTATGAAAATACAGTTTAACTCTCTTGATAGTTTAAGATAATGATCCATAATAAATTTTTGACATGTTGAAATTAGAAACTTATCAATATAACACACGGTGTTCTGGTTATGACTCAATGTTCATTTTTTCAGTTGAAAAGTTACATTTTAGTTCCAAAAATTTATCCCCACTAAAATTTTATAAAATGAACTCATGTTTTCATTGTAATTTAGCAAAATGATCCACAAGTGATTTTTGAGTTATAATAATCATCCACACATCAATCTAGCACACAGTGTGGCTTATAATACTTACATTGTGTGTTTTTATTTCAAATCATCATTTTAGTACGAAACACACTTCACCAAGTCAAAATTTCTAAAACACACTCATATTTTCTTTATACTTTAGGAAAATGATTCATAATTCATTTGTGACATGTAAAAATTATGTGCATATTAATCTGACACATTAATTGTCCATTATGACTGAATATTCATATTTTTATTTAAAATTAACATTTTAGTTCAAAACAATAATCACATATTGGTTACAAAGGAAAAAACTCTTGTATTACCTTGATACTTTTGGAAAATAATTTATAAATCATTTGTGACATTTTTGGAATCATCCACACATGAATATGAGGTGCATGTTTTTAGTTTAAAAGTGGATCTTTAATAATTCATTGCATCATATTTATGTTTAATTTATTTCTTTATATTATTTCAAACATAATAATTGTTTTCTATTACAGGTACACTCTTATTTTTTTCTAGAACTGAGGTGGTTTGTTCGTAAACTTATAGCTTGATTGTGATCTTTTGAAAGGGGCCCCAAAGATAGTGGAATAATGGGTCACCCATGGTGTTTTTGAATTCATTGGAACATGTAATGATTGTAATAAATTGTATAAACCAATGTCATAGTACTTTATTAAAAAGTTTTTAATTTATATTTTTTTAAAAATTAAATTGTTGTTAACTTAAAATTAAATTCTAATTTTATTTAGAATGGTTTGTTTCAATGTGATATAAATGTAGCGGCACATTTCCATAACCTGTGGCTTTTATCAGTGCTAGAAATATCATTAATAAAATCACTCTTTAATAGTTCTAAAAAGGGACTGAAAATGGTTTTCCTTTGTTAGTGATTTTTTAGTGCTAAATAATGGGACTTTTATGAATCATATCTATAACATGAACAAAATAACATAGATTTTAAATATTATTAGTATGTTAACGATTTTTTAGTGATAAAAATATCCTTTTTACACATTGATAAAACTGATATCTACCGTAGTGAATACCTTAAGGATGTGGAGTATTGAAATTAATATAGTATTTTATAACATTATAAAAATACATTATGGATATCTTTAGACTTATTAAAATTTAAATATGAGATGAGGATTATGGGTATAATGGGTTTTGAGAAGATTGTTTTTGATAGAAAATGGATTCTTGAATACTTAGTAAAAAGATGTTTCCATCCAAATTTGGACACTTGAGAATCCTAATACAAATGGTATGATCCAAACTCAAAGGTATATTCTCTTTGTAGGCAATAATTAAGAGCATAGAGGAGGTAGTGTGGCGGGTTGGAAATATGATGAATGTGTGTGGGGCCACATATATTACAAAACTATTATGCATAGTGACATGAGTGGATAGTTAGAGTGGGGTGGACTTGATGGGATTGAATAATTTGTAGTAATACATAGTGGATAATAATGTATAGTACTTCCTATAGGGAAAGTTAATGTAGGAAAATTTTACATAGTGGCACTATTCGTATTTCTAACACATTGTATGCACTAGTTGAAATGGATATTTGTTATGGGTTATATTCTACCTTGAACCTATGGTTTTGTGTGGGATATTCAGGTCGTATTGCCTATGTTCACACAATATTTTCAACATATGCATGATTTTCCATGAATTTTTGAAGAATAATTCTAAGCATGAATGAAATTCAATACATGATACATTCATAATTAATGAGCTTAATTGTGGAGATTAATGCTAAGAAGTGACCACAATAAAATGAAATAATGATAAACACCTAAGCATTTCATATAGTTGAATGCATGGTGTCATGAATGTTATTGGATATTAAAGTACATAAATCATGAGAAATGTAGTTTCAATAGAATTCATAAGAGTTTCTATGTTTAATAGAAATATTTTCGATATTGTTAGATCTACTGTATTGACATCGTGAAGATGAGTAGAGAAAGTGTCCAATGGTGAAGTCGAAGGCCAAAGTGATTGGGGTCAATTTTTTTGAATAAGATATAAGATATCGTTTTTTATTTGAAATCTCACTATACACATGGTATTTTAAGAGAGATATTTTAATATATGTATTTTTATGATAATATCTTATCTGCACATGATAGAAACCTTTTTGAAGTTTAAGATATAATTTTTTATATATTATATTTATTTAAAAAAGATGGCTATGATGGCTTTAAAAAGAAAAGTATCTTGTGGAATACATATCAAGGTATTTTCTCAAGATGTAGGCCACCATTATTAAAAAGTGAAATATCACATTTATGGTAACATGTGGGAATGATTGGTGATGGTGAGGGAAGTGCTGATGGTGGATATACAATGTGATGGGATACCATTTTTTCAATAGAATATGTAGTGTATCAACAAGGAACATGTGTTTTTTAGTAATGATGTTTTAATGATCAATAAATTAGATATGGTGGAGAGAAACCTGAGGATATGGATTTCAAGAAGTGGGAAGAACATCAGCATGAGACATGGGTTCCTTGATTAGAAGATCAAAGAGAAGTAATCAAAGGGGTATCACACCATCACATTAATGATGATGCATTTATAAATAAATATATTTAAATTTGTGAAATTTATTCATATAAGGTTGAATTTTAACATGGATGGATATCTAAGAATGAAATTTTTGTCATGTAATAAAGGATTTTATCACCAGGATGATTTTTTAGAGAGAATACCATGGCGTGTCAGGGAGTGATTTACACTTAGGTTTTTTCTATTCCATAATTGAAATTAAAGTTTATAAATTTACACGAATTTTTCACCCATTAATTTATAATGGAGTTTTCAATTTTCCCCCATGTTTTTTTTGATTATCCACATCTGATCATTTATTTTATTTTAAAAATCATGTGCGCTGATTTATTTGTTATACTTTATATTGCTTCCATATTTCTTCTAGTTTCTCAAAAATATTTCATGATAAATATTTCTTCTCTAGATATATAATCTATCCAAAAAATGGTATCAAATATTATGGGTCATTCTTTTAATTTATCATGGGAATTATGGAAGCTTTTGTGAGGTTTGATAATAACTGTGTGAGGTAGAATAAGCTTTGGAAGTTAAAAGAGGTTATAAGAGGTGTTTCTAGTGTTAAACCCAATTATTTTTATTTAAAGAGTTCCACAATTGAAGAATGAATTAATATTAAATATCCAGATGACGTGCTAACTAAATAAGGGATATTGATCTGGGGGAGAAATTTGTTTTAGCATATTCTATGGAGATCACTATTATGGGGGAGCTTGTTTTTAGTTCTGGTCTAGTTCATCCAGACAATATAGATTTAGATGTGATATAATTCATCATTGATATTTCTTTTACTAGGGGCTATTAGGTTTCTATTATAGTTTCAAAATAACTTCTTCATAATTTTTGTAGAGGATTATGGTTGTGAGTTGCCGAACAGTTTTTCAATCAAAATTAGTTTGTTGGATTGTATATATTTTAATGGGATGGAGGGGGTGATTGATATGGGTAAGCCCATGTTTTTTGAATTAGAGACAAGAGAGAATTTTTTATCTTAACTATTTCTTCACACAAGTTATTTTAAGAGATTTATTTTTATTTTTTTATTTTTTATGATAAGATATTTTATTCACATGATGGAAACATTTTTAAAGTTTGAGGTATAAATTTTTATATATTATCTATATTTAAAATATGAGCCTATGATAGATTTTAAAATAGATTCGGCTAGTGATGGAAATATAAATAGAGTTTCTCAAGATGTAAGTTCACTAATAGGAGGAAGGGTGTTTTCGAACATGTGGTAGCATGTGGGAACTGTTGGCGATGAAGAGTGAAAGAATAAATGATAGATATTTGATGTGATGGGAAATTGAATTATAGATATTATATGCATTAACAAAGAAAATTTTCTAAGTTTAAATTATATACTATGGTTCAATAAATTTCGTCCTACAGCATGAAACCTTGAGATATGGACTTTATGGAGTGGGTAGATCATCCGTGTGAGAATTGGGTGTGTTGGGAAAAAATACCTCGTGGTAACATTGTAATGTTTTTGGGTTGATTGTGTCTGTTGAAAAAGTGACACTAGTTAGATGGCTCCGTTTTCTCCCAGCGGTCTCACTCGAATGATCCCCTCCTCCTCCTAGGTTTTCCCTATGGTGATTGAGTGACCTTTTATCTCACTTTCCATAATCGTGATTTTCTCCTTCCCGCTTTCTTTTCCTGTTTCGCCCTTCCCAGTTTTTTCTCTCTCTTTCGGTTGACTTAGGGTTTCCTCCTCTTCACCTCATTCTTCCTCTCCTTCCATGATGTTTATTTTCCTTCTCTTTATTGTCGGATCTTGCAACGAACTTGGTTTTCTTCTTTTCTCCTTCTCCTTCACAATTTCCCTTGCTCCTATTATATTTTTTCTTTTGACTGTCTTATTCTAGTGGTTTCGTTTCAAGGGATGTTTACTGTTCAAGACAACGTCTGCTCTGGTCATTTGATTGATTTTCGATGGATTTTCAATGGATTTGTGTTCTATTTCGGTGGTGCAGGTTCAAAGAAGAGTGTTTTCTGAGGGTTTTCCAGTACTGGCTTCATTGTGGCTCGCTGTGGAGGCCCTTTCCACCCCTACTCTGCTCTAGCTTCCAGGTCCATTTCTGCTTCCCAGGTCGGTTGGGTGAGATGGTTTCTGCAAGGGTTTTAGGATGTGTTTGTGGGGTGGCAGGGGGTTCCAGGATGCATGACTTGCAATGGCTTTCACCCTTTTGACTGTTATTCATTTTTTCTACTTTTGATGTTTGTTGACGATAGTGGTGCGACTTGTATTTCATGGTTTGTGGATTATTCTTCTGATTATTTCCCGAGTTTTCTGTCGGTATGATGATGATTTCGTTCTGGAGGAGCCGATGTCAGCTGGCGTTCGTGCTGGTCATAGTGTTCTATCAGGATGCGAGGGACGATCTGTTTCGATCGTGGATTGTGGCTCCTAATGCACGCGGGGATCGAGATATTCAGTGGACTGAGGTGGAAATCCGTTCGATGTGGCGACGTACTGTTGCAGTGTAAGTGTGATGGGCTCAAGGGTCAATCAATGCACATCATGGTCATTATGATTCAAAATTTGAAATTTGAAATCTCCATTTTGAAATTTTAATTCTGCTTTTCCAATTTGGGTGTTGGTTTGTCATGGGATGGTTTTTAATTTGGGTGTTGGTTTGTGATTTTATGGTTTGGTTGTGTGCGTTTCCACTTACCTTTTAAAAGTGGGTTGAAAATAACAAAAAAAAGTCATTTTGGAGTGTTTTTTGAAAAAGTCTATTTTCATGCATAGTTGTGGAGTTATAGAGATATTTTTGGCAAGATATGTTGATAATTATCCAGGATAATGGAATGAACGCTTTGGAGGTGGTATAAAAAGTTCATAGACAAGGCGGCGTTGTGTCCCAATGTTTTCCAAATTTTGGATCCAAAAACTGGAGAATGGAGAAAGCTATTTTTGGAAAAGGAATTTTCACATTAGATTAATGGGGATTCATAAATTTTAATTCAATGGAAGATTCAGGAACATCACACCAAAATATGGAAAAGGCATGAAGGGCACAAAATATTTGAATTTGTGAGAAAGATGAGTTTTCATGGAAGTGTTTTACACGCTCAATGTGATGTAAAAAATGGTTTTACATGCTCAAAAGAAATATTACATGAATAGAGGAAGAATCATTAGAATATTATGAGAAGGGTCAGATGGGCCTATAAATAGATAGCTACCCCTCTCATTTTAGTAGCATAACCCTTAGAGAAATCCAGGGCTCTAAGTCGCATAAGAGTTGTGCGCAAAAGTAGTTGACCGTAAAGAGTGTTAAAGGCAAAAGGTTTTCTACAAAAAAGAGAGTTTGGAGAAAAAAATAAATGTTTCATTAAAGTATATAAATTTTTGTGAAATACACCTAAATATTGTGTGAAATAAAGATGTTTCCCATTAATTTTGTGGAAGAGGGGTATTCATCAAGTGGATGAAAGTGGAACTCAATGATACACTAAATGAGGTGTAAATCATAAATATTCAATAAATCAAAGGAGGATATTTTGAAGAATAAGTTAGCACACTTCTATTTAGAGATCAGTGAGCTTTCAAATTGTGATTTTTTTAATCTAGGAGGGACAATGATTCTACTATAAACATTGTAAACAACAATTTGCTTTTAGTGGATTTGGTACATTGGCACATTGTCATTGTATTCTCCTTGTACATATCCCAGTGAGTGTAAACCAATTAAAATTATTGTGTTGTGTGTGTTATTTAATTTTTGGTCATATTTTTCTTTGGGAAACAGAGAGAAGAGTGTTTTGTTTAACAATGAAACAAGATCCAAAGGGGCAGTTGTTTTAATCTATCATACCCTGATTCACCCCACCTCTTAGGGTATTTAAACTTTTTGGAATAACAATTGGTATCAAAGAAAAATAAAAAATTTAGTGGTTCCCTATCAGTATAAGAAATAGTGGTTTTCAATCACAAAGGTCTTCCTATCTTCAATGGGGAAAATTTTCAATTATGTAAGAATCATATGCATCACTACTTCTGATCATTAGTAATGGATGTCTTTACATCAACGATTCATGGAATTTCAGCCAATATCAACAATGGTGATTTATCAGAAGTTAAACAATGGGAGTTAGATGATGAATCCATATGAATAAATTCATTTTTGCAGCCTTATTAAATGAAATATATTCAAAGGTGATGTCATGTAAGTCTACTCATTCCATGTGGGAAACGCTACTGAATATCTATAAAGGTGATTGAAAAGTTACATTTGCGAAATTGAATGTTCTTAAAAATAAATATGAGGATCTATTCATGAACCCCAATGAATCTCTTTATTATTTATTTTATAGGGTGAATGTTGTTTTGGAATACATGCATGGTCTTGAAGAAATTATAGAAGATATAAAGACCGCCAAGCACAACTTGAGAAGACTTCCACATCGATTCAATCTGAAATTTTTTATGTTGGAGGGTAAAGATAAAAAAGAGATTAGATAGCTTGTAAAATACTTGTGTTGTATATGAGATGATAAATGAGTACATTGATTCTATGAAAAAATGGAATTCCAAATAGGTGTAATTCAAGGCCATGAAGAAGATCACCATTGAATATTGTCAGAAAGAATATACAGATGAGGTGATAACATTCCTTAATTCAAATATACAAAGAGGAAAATGAAATTTCAAATGGAAACTTGCACCAACATGATTTTGATGTGGAGAGGTTTTCCATCAAGTAGAAAGGTTCCCCAAGAAATTCTAAGATGATGAAAAGGATGAAGATGAAATTCCCATGAAGAAGTCTTTAGCCGATGTGAAAGGTAAGAAACTATTCAAGGGAAATATCTTCAAATGAAGAATCTTCTCGCACATGAAAATGACAATTTAGATGAATATGATGTTGAAGAGGTAGATAACTGCAAAGATCATGGAGATAATGCTATGGTGACAGTCATAGGTAAATCCTAGAAAAAGGAAGAAATTGAAATTGATGAAGAAGAGGTCAAAGTAAGAGTTGATATGTAGGATGAATTGGAAGCCTCTCTTGAAGAGATAGACGTTTAGAGATCCAAAACAAAGAAATACAACAAATTGGTTCATGATGAAAAACTCTATATGTTGTAGTAGAAAGAAGAGAAGTCTAATTTAATGGAATAAATTGATAATATCATGTCTTCATTTCCAGAGGACTCAAAAACAGTTAGTGGGTATAAAATAAAAGTTGACGAACAAAAGGGGTGATTAATGGTTTAAATAGAACAGTGAAAGAACAAATCAAAATAATTTAAGAACATGAAGAGGAAGTCATTGAAATATGACAAAAAGTTGAGGATCAAGAAAAAATCCTAATTTCCAGTATGTTTTCAAGAAAGAAGATCATTCACGTAACCAAAAAGACAGAAGTAGAACATAGAGGTCCACTAGAAAAGAATAAACCATCAAGTTCAAATGATAAGGCTGATATATGGCTCGAAAAAAAATCAAAAGTATGTGATGATTAATGTCATACCACAAGCACCCACTCTGAGATGCAAGAATGATTTAGGTACAAATAATAGTTAGAAGATTCAGAGATCCAAAGGGTTAACCAGTGGTGAAGAAGTGATACGCAGGAATGTACCACACATCAGGTGTTATTTCTATAGAAATATAAGACACCCAAAAAGTGTGTATTCCATAGAAAAGAGATACTGAAGGGAATAATAACAATTGAGGTAGAAAAATATAGATCAATACACTAGAATATATTTTTAGGGGAATTGTTTTTGGTGGAAAGGATTTGGTCACATGCCTAGATATTGTACATCAACCATGTACAGGAATACTCCAAAGCAGAACCAAAGTGGTCGCAAGCAACAAATCAATGAATTATCAGGTGAGACGAAAAAAAATATTTTCATCTCTTCAAGATGATCATGGTCCATTATAATATGAAAAAGATCATGATTATCAATCTATACTAAGTATGAAGTCAAAGACATGGATCAAAAATAATAGAGCTGAGAAGGAAATGGTTGCTTACATTTCCCTTAAAGCATCACATCATTATGGTGTATGGATCCTCGATGGTGGATGTGTATCCCATATGATTGGAAATAATAATGTTGTTACAGGCATAAAATTTGACAAGGAAGGTGTTTTAAAATTTGGAAATGATAAAGGAGTGAAGATAATAGGCTTGGGGAAATCCATGTTTGGGGGCTAAGAAAAGAAACCTGATGATGTCAGAGTCATTGAAGGTCTCAGTCACAACATGCTAAGTGTTTGTCAACTATACGGCTCAGAGTGTGCTATAATATTTAATAATAAGATATATATCCTTAAATGAAGATATGGTTCTATTGTTCTACAGGAAAAAACTACAAAGGGGAATCTATATCATGAAAGTGGGGAAGAAGGTATGTGCTTTTTATCTAGAGAGGAAGAAAACTAGTTGTTGCATAAACGACTTAGTCATTTATACCGACCATCCAAGGAAGATCTGGTAAAATGTGATGTAGATAGAGACCTCCCTAAGATATCCTTTGATGACACTCATATGTGTGATGCTTGTTAACAAGGGAAGATCATCAGAAAGACATACAATGAAAAGGAACAAAAGTCAACAGAGTGATTGAATTGGTGCGTATAGATGCATGTGGACCAATCTCACCAATATCCATTGACGGGAAGAGGTATTATATTCTTTTCATTAATGTTTTAATCAGGATGGAATGTGTATTTTTCATTTCCCATAATAACAATGTGTTTAGTTGCATAAACAAACATCATAGGGGACCAGAAATGATGCTTGGGAAAAAAATTCTTATGTTTTGTTTTAATAATAGTACATAATTTAGAAATAGACAAGTGTAAGGTTATCTCGAGATGCATCAGATATAGTATCAAGTATCTTCTATGATAACTCCTCAACAAATGGAGTGTTTTAGAGGAAAAATAATATTATCAATAACATGGCTAGAATGATTCTTATTGAAAAAGACCTATACAAGAAATTCTAGAAGAACATAATCTTGATATCAATCTACATATCTAAAAGGGATCTCTGATGTCCAAAGGAAGAAAAGACTCTGTATGAGATGTGGTATGGAAATAATCTAACACTGAAATGCATTTTAATATTTGGAAGTAAGTGATTTGTTCTCAATAAATAGAAGCATGGGAAATTTGAGCTATGTGGAGATGAGGGGATATTCCATGGCCACTTAGAAAAAATCAAGGAAAATAAATGATTCGATAAGAGGATGAGAAAATTAGTTGAAAGAAATGATATAATAGTAGTGTAAAATGAATATAATCCTCAACAACAAAGTAAATAGCTCCCTGATGAAAGTGATGAAGAGGTAAGAAATAGTAGGGGAATGGAAGTGGAAAATGATGACTCAAAAGAAAATACTGATGAAGAGTAGGAGGAAGAAAAATCTGTATCTGTGCAGAAGCTAAAGATTCAAACTGAAATTATCAAAAAAATATCATTGGTGATCAAATAGTTCAAGTTCAAACAAGAATAGTGAATTTATTAAAGCAAGCATCCTTCCTATCTCAGGCATTTCTTACATGTTTTGATGAAGCAAATGGAGATGAGAATAAAGTTTAGGATATGAATGAAGATATTTAAAAAATTATTAAGAATCATACATGGGAGATTATTTCAAGAACAATAGATAAGAATTTAATTGGAACTAAATGGGTCTTTCATAATAATATGATTGAAGATGATGTAGTGATTCAAAACAAGCACAATTAGTATGCAAAGGGTACTCCTAGATAGAGGGTATTGATGATGGTAAAATATTTTCACCAGTTTCAAGGCTAGAGACAATCAGTTTATTCTTGTCCATAGTAGTTCAAAAGAAGTTCAATGTTTAATAGATTTATTTCATGTCATCATTTTTTAATGGTTTCTGAAGGAAGAATTTTATATTAAGCATCTTGATTTATTTCTCATTCATGAAGATGAGAACTGAGTTTGTCGACTGAAAAAGGTGATATGTGGGTTGAAGCAAGAACCAAGAGCATTGTATTCAAGACTAGATTGGTTTTTGAAGCTTGTTTTTAGTATGGTAGAGTTAATTACAAAACATATTTCAAAAATGGTAGTATTAAAAGGATGTTGGTGCTGGTATATGTTGATGACATAATTTTTGGTGGATCAGATGAAGCAAAGTGAAGACAGTTCGCAAAATTCATGAAAAGTGAATTTGAAATGTCAATGATTACTAAACTAACATTTTCCTTAGTTTACAAGTGACCAATGTAATTAATGAAACATTCATTCCTTAATATAAATATTATAAGAAGGATTTGATAAGATTTGTAATGGATAATTCCAAGGAAATGACAAATCTATTGGATACCCGAATGAAACTGTCACAGGATGATGAAGGCAGCGAAGTTAATATAACTAAATATAGGAAAATCATTGGAATTTTATTGTACTTGATAGTGATAAGACCTGATATTGTATTTTCTACATTCCAAGCATTGAGATATTAAAGAAATAACAAGAAAATATACTTTCTTGCACTGAAAATAATACTTTGATATATCAAGGGCATGGTGGATTTTAGTTTGCTATATAATGAAAAATCTCAGTAAGAGTTGTTGGTCTATACTGATGCAGATTGGACCATTTTAGCAGATGATAGAGAATCAACATCCAGTGGTGCATTATATCTTAGAGGATTTTTTATTTCTTGGATAAGAAATAAACAATATTGCATTTCATTTATCACCATAGAAACTGAATATATTGTGGCTACTCAAGCTTGCGTGTAGTTATTGTGGATGAAGAAGTGACTTGATGATATGGGAGTTGAAGTGAAGTATCTGATCCGAATCCATTGGGATAATTAAAGTTATTTAATTCTTAAAAAAATATAATCCATCACTCGAGGAAAAATAAAATTAAAATAAAATATCATTTTATCAAGGATAAGGTGGACCTTAGGCTTGGGAAGTTGATGTGCCTATAGACCTATAGGTTGTGGTCATTTTAAAAAATTCCCTACCCAGATAAAAATTTGAATAGAATCAACTATCTTTGGGAGTTCATTTGACTCCCAAAACTTGAAAAAGTATGGATGTGCGACCCCCTCTCCCTAGCATATGGTGTGTTTTTTCCTAAAGTACTAATATGTTCTCTTTATTCTATTGCATACCAACAAGGGGTAACCTTTAGGTTCATTGAAAAAAGGAGAGATATTATGGCTATTGTTTCTATTATTGGGATGAAACTATCTTAAAAATATAGGGGGAGATGATAGAGGGAGTAGTGAAGTATAGGGAATGCAATGCTTCTATGTCACGATGAGAATTCGATGTTATGTGGAAATAGTTTGTGGTCATGCTTATCATATGTTTTCTTGGGCATCATTAAGAATTACAAAGAGCATGAGAACTCTAGTATTAAAGTAGGTGGAATTTTAAATATGATGATGCTAAGCTGATCAATCCAAGGATATATATCACAACAGATAAAGTTTGTGATGAAAGCAGTTGAGAGGTTTTGGGAATGACGTGATTCATTGAAGAAATTTACATGATACTCTTGTTTCCCATATATAGAAAGGCTCAAGTGGGATTAGAGTGTGTGTTTAGTAAATTTGTGATCACTATATGAATCAAAAGAATCAAATCCTGGTAGAAGATAAAATAATATGTAACGATCTATCAAAATAAAAATAGTTTTCAACAAATCCCAAGGGGAATATTGTTGGTAAAACACCCCTTAAGGTAACAGTATGAAGTTTTTGGTGGATTCTATTTGTTAAAAAAGTAGGTTTTCATGGATATTTGTGGAGTTCAAAAGAGATTGTTGACAGGAAATTTTGAAAAAGGTTCGATAAAAAGTAATGGATACTCTTGAGGTGGTACATAAATTTCATATAAAAGGTTGTTTCATTTCCCAATGTTTTCTAAATTTGTCACGACCCGTCCTCGGGGCCCGTGTCGTGACTACCCCAAGCCCGCCTTCCATAGGCCAGGGGCTGGCGACTAGCACAAAAGGCGTAAATCCCGATAACTGGGAAGGCATTGCCTTTATAAAGGTAAACAAAAAACCACAAAGTACAAGCGGAAGTAAAACAATAAGTAAAACTGAAACAAGCTGTGCTGAAAGTAAAGGGGACGGAAATACAAGCCCAACTGTAAAGTACAAGGAAAAAGATAAAACAGCCGAAAGGTGACAAGCAGCTCCTGGATCATCCACCACGGATCCTACCTGAAGGGTAGGTACAGATAGCCTCCACAACACTCTCGCCCGTCAACCTCCTCTGAGTGTCGTCTCATCGTGAATTCCACCACCAGATACTGTCTCTTCATGAGGCCCACCTCCAGGTACCGTCCAGTCCTCGAACACTCGGCCTCTGTCTGTGCTGCCCGTCATCTGTAACCAACACAACGAGGTGCGGGCATAGCTCGTGCAGGGGTGAGTATAACGATACTCAGTGGGGACCCCGAGACCCTCAAGGTCTCACTAAATCCAACAAGGATAACCACAAAGAAGATCTCAACAGATAACCTCTACCTAGGTATATGCCTATACATATTCCCAAGTTATCAAGTAACCCATCTCAATCATGAGGAAACACAAAGATTATGAAATCAACGGATAACCACAACCCGGGTATATGCCCATACATATACCTAAGTTATCAAGTGACCCATCTCAATCATGAGGTAAACACAAAGGTCATAGACTCAGCACAAACCATGATTTTCATTATCAAAACCATAACTGCTAAAGAGTCCCATCTCTGGAGTGTACAGTGTTCCTGTCACGACTCCGAGGTACTGCTCACTAACCTAAGATTGCTGAGGTACTCCTCCTATCGAGTACCGCAGGCCAGCCACCCAAACACATTAGTTCTTCCCGCCTGGGTATGCCACCCAAACACAATAGTGCACACCCCCTAATAGCCTACAGAGGTACTCTCCAGACGAGTACCACGGGTCTGCACTATCACATAGGTAGTGCTCCGTCCTCCATGGTTTTGCACCCAAAAAAGTAGTGCTCCGTCCACTGGGCTAGTAGACTCACTCCAAGTCAAGTCGGTCAAGCAGTCATCAGGTCTCAGCCGGCTACACGGTCTTCGTACTCCGAACGCTCGTCTCCAGGAGGGTCCGCTCCACGAGCTACAGGTCAATACTCCAAGTATCTCAAAGCCCCACGAAGAAGTATCTCAAAGGAACTCCTTGTCACAGGGGTCTCAACGCAATAGACGACGCGTCAATCAGACGCCTGGTCTGTGAGTTATTAGCCTTTTCGTCCTAGGGGCCCGGTTGGTTTCGTCTGCGAACCAACTCGGCCGTATCTCAACTGTACCCCGAACTCTCATTGGGTATACTCAAAGGGACCGTTTCTCAACAAGATCACCAACGCTGCTGAAGGTTCTTCAAACAGACATCCAGTCTGAAAGTTATCAGCTTTTCCGTTCTAGGGGCCCGGTTGGATTTCAGGTATAATCCAACCCGACCATATTCCAACAGTTTCCAAACCTTAGGAGAAGTATACCAAAAGTTCCGTCTCACCAAGAGAAATCCAATAAATTCGATGACACGTCAATCGGATGTCCGGAGCTCAAGTTATAAGTGTTTCCGCTCTGAGGGCCCGGTTGGATTCATGTTCGATCCAACCCAGTCATACTTCAAATGACACCGGTTAACCAAACCGGTCACACCATTGTGATCCATACAGAAAAACCCACGAGATGGACTACCCACTGGTCCCAAATGGATAGCCGGTGAAAAAGTTGCATCTCACCGCATCATGCGCGAACCGGGCCTGGTGGGGCCCACGCCTCAACCTCGACATAAATATCCAAAATTAGTCTTAAAACATCTATCGTAATTCCAGGGTCTCTATATCGCAGACTGTTCGTCATTCCGACACCGTATGAGAGAGATATGTCCGATACAAGATCCCGTAATAATAATATTATTATTATTCGGTGTTTCGTGGACCCGCACCACGAACTAGAATTTAGTATCCAAAATTAGACTTGAATCGACCGTATCAATGACGGGATTATATCGCCACTGACGACAAGCCAATCGGACGTTGCACACATGAGTTATGGTGGGTCGAAGATTTAATAATAATATTAAATCGATTATTTTTCGAGCACTTCAGGTACCCGATCCAAAAACCTGAAAAAGACATCCAATATTGGACACATAAATTCTATCTCGAAGTCATGGTTGCACTGCCACTGAAGGTTCGTGAAACCGAGATCGCATGAAGAAGTTACGGACAAAAAAGTATTTTATCATCAAAATTAATAATACCATTATCATATTATTAATTTTAATTGATTTCTTTCAATTACCCCATGTCACGCACCACCTTTCTTCACGCACCACCCTTCTTTACGCATGGCCACCACCTTTGGCTGCCCGCCCAGCTGCGCCTCTAGATCCGTCCGCACTCCATTTCGACTTCAATTTAACTTGGAAAAAAAGATACGAACGCATATCCTTGATCCTCGGGTCGAGATCTTCATGTCTGTATGTCGCGCTCAGGGAAACATTGAGTTTCCAGCGTCAATAAATATTTGGACGCCTCCTTCCTCGAGCCATTGCGGCTTCGTTCCAAGCCCAAAAAATTAAACGATCGCATATTTGTGATCCTTGCGTAGAGGGCTTCGCATCCATATATTGTTCTCAACAAAACTTCATGTTTCCAGCATCAATAAATATTAGGCATTGAAGAATGCACGAAGAACACGTGAAGAATAAAAAGAAAAAAGGACAATGGTTTATGTGCGGGATGATGTCCATGTTCATTTGGTCATCATCATCATGAATTTAAGATATGAAGAATCAATAAAACGAATTCAATCATATATAAAAACCCCTACCTCGAAAAGACGTCGCACGTCATCGAACCATGGAAAGAGGCAAGCATCGTGGTGGTCGGGTATCGCGGAAGAACGGTGCTCCTCGTGGCGTCACCTCACATTCTTGCCTTGGTTGAAGGAGATTCCCTTCGCTGAGAGGAAGATTGCGTTCTTCATAGAAAGTAAGCTTTTCCTTCTAATCCTCCAAAGCTTCTCCACAGATTAATTGCCCAAAAATAAAATGAAAGGCTTACTCTTAATTTAATAATGTCAAGTAATTCAAAACTAAGAGGATCCAATTCATTAATTGAAATCAAGTTGGAAAAACTTATGGGAGAGAGAGAAGAAGGTGAGGAGTTCACATAATTAAAGGGGAGTTTAAAAATTAATTTAAGGGGTGATAAAGGGGGGTTTAGGGAGTTGAGGGGGAGGTGAGGAGTTAACAAATTAATTAAAAAGAGGGTTTAAGGGGGGGGGGGGTTAAGAGTGGTTATGGGGAGATTAAAGGTTGGGGCTCATGTGGGCCCCACCTTCTAAATATCCACACAAGGGTAGTTAGGTGGTTGTGGTCCCACCCTTAACTCCCCTTTGTAGAATTTGACCACCTCAGATATAAATAAAATTGTACACACCAATTTTATTTATTTTAAACTAATTCTCCAAAAATTAATTCTCAACCCGCTTAAAACGCAACTGTGGTAAAGGTCCCCTTAAGCAATAACTGGTGCTGCGAGTTCATCGGTGCCCTCAGATTTCAATTCCGAGTACCGGTTCAAAAGATAGAAAAACTCACACGTACGTTTACTGAACGTACCTGAAAGAAAGTTCGGAAAATTATTATCAGTCACCCTCGACCCGCACCGGTCAAGGTCCGGCTCTGCCTAAGTGAAACACGCCCCAATGAATCCAAATGTACTCTCGGATTTTCAATCTTATTTACCGTTTAAAAGATACGAATTTTACAATAAAATAATTGTCATTTAATTATTTTATTTGTGGCCAAAAACTAACTTTTTTTGGTGGCCCGTGCCGGCCAAAGTTAATATCTTCATAAATAAACCATGCCCTCACGAGTTCAACGATTGTCTTGGATTTTTAATCCAAGCTACCGTTTTTGAGTTATAAGCATTTGAAAAATAAAATAATTTATTTAATTATTTTACTTACGGTTATGCCATTTTTTTAATTTCTCACAGGAGTCCCGCGCTGACGAAACATAAGTCGCGCCTCGGGTAAACCCGCCATCCTGAGCGCAACGGTGCCCTCAGATTTATGATCCGAGTAACCGTTTAATAGTTATTACATTTTTCAGTAAAACTGCTTACACGCCTTAATTTAAGCTTAACAAGACTTCAGAAAATTATTTCGGTCACACCGGGCCTCGGAATCAGGTGCCGTCAGAAACTGTGTACTCGTAAAATTCCAAAGAAATTAAGAAACAAATTTCCTTGAAATTTCTGGGTCATTACATTACTCCCACCTCAGGGCTTTACATCCCCGTAAAGCTATAACACAAACTAGGGAAACAAAAGTGGTATTGAGCACGCATCTGAGCCTTCCGCTCCCATGTGCTCTCCTGGAGGTTCTCGTGCTGCCAGTTAAAGCGTACCTGAGGAATCAATCGTTCACGTAGGACCCGCTCCTGTCGATCCTTAATCTCCACTAGAACCTCTGTGCATGTCGCCCTGTCATCGACGTCCAACTCCCAGAGGTTGATGATGTGTGAGGGATCTTGCACGTATCTCCTCATCCGAGGTACGTGGATGATTTCATGCACCCTGTACAACTATGGTGGAAATTTGAAGCGGTAAACCACCTCGCCTACCCTGCTAGGGACCAAGAAAGGTCCATTGAACCTCATATATATCTCACCGCCTCGGCTATATCTCCGTAAACCTCGTCGAGGTGAGACCCGTATAAGAACGTGGTCACCATCCTCGAACTATAGAGGTCTCCCTTTCCTGATTAGAACTGAAACTCAAAACTCCTGATGCCACGAGGGTAAGGTTGGATGACCCAAGAATGATCAGCTACACCCTCCCATGCACGAGTTTATCTTGTGCTGCCTGGGGTTTCCTTTTCTCCGACCAAGGAAAACCCATCCCGACATTTCCCTAATACCGTCAATTTGAGTATGAGCAGTGATTGCCCAATCCATACTCAAACTAACGTCGTAAGGCCTCGACGCTGCCACCAAGAGGTCCCAACCGAGACTCTCACCTCAAGGGTCAGATCACACCGTCGTCGTAAGTGTGACTATTGAGTCTCCTCCCAAAGGAATCTCCAGACGTGAGGTTCAAGTTAATGGATTAACTAGAAACTCTAGGTCTGGGACTAGATTCATGGAAGGAAGGGATGATTCGTATCAATGTCTATGGATACAACACCTAGTAGAAGACAAATTCCGCACTTCGAATCATCCATAGAGCCATTTCGGTCGCACTCCTTGACGGCATGCAACTACTCTTTTCTCCTGCCCTCCAGCTCTCTGAGCCTGGAGGGGATAACAAAGGCGGGTGGTTGTAATATGTTGAAATGTACACCACCTCAAGCTGCTCTCCTATCTCTGCCTCCACGTCTGATGGTCTACAGATTTATCTATCCTTAACATTTCCTCTTCTTGAAACATTTGCACGCCCAAGTCTCTGAGACTGGAACCAGGTCACTGCGTTCCAAATTCTAACATCCTCTAGCTGTATTCATTCAGCCAAAGAACATTCAACCTCAAGGTTAGCTCTAGCACCCTAACGTGAGTAGGAATTTATAGAGGAAAAAGTGATGGCTCGAATCGTATTCATCGAGTACCCAGAATGTTTGGTACGCCTCGATGAATTCTCAGCTACCGACATGTAATCCTGCCAAAGTTGTATAAGCTCTAAAAAACTCTCAGCGACCTCCTCAAGCCAGTCCTCAGCCGCCTGTGAATCAGGTTCGCCTTGCAACTTGAGGGTATCTGATGTTATAACACGTGTAAGGAAGTAAGCTTACATGTGTCACCTACTGGTACCGCTGGTTGTAACTGCTGACCAACATGTAGTGATGTATAGCTGACACACTACCCAAAGGCACTATCTCAGGCATCGGTCCACATACTGAATCCTCATCACTATGCAGACCATCCTCATGGTCATTCACTGGAAAACACTAGTGGCCAAGTCCACCATCCACTCTCCTGATGTCTCAGTTAGGCGGAAAACTCTAGCAATCGCCTCCAGCCAGTGCTCTGCAGTCTGGGAATCTGCCTCGCCTCGTATCCTCGGAGGCCGCTGCTGCTAGAACTCATGCAATGTGCTCTGCCAGCGTGCACAGATCAGTAGTTTAGCTCGTGGAATCTTCTTGCCAATAGGTGGTGGTGCTGCTGGAACACCACCCGATGGTGCCAACATAGTAAAAAGGGCCCCACACCGGAGCCTCGTCACTCAGTGGGCCGTTATCGTGTACTATCTCAGAACTCCAACTGACTGTTTCCATGGAGACATCCTGAACAGATACAACACGGTCAAACGATTTATACCTGGTGACATGACCTGGTTTGAGCTGACTTTAAAACTCTTGGAAACACACACGCAATCAGTGTTTTCGTGCACAAAGTCGGAAATCAGTAGTCAGGGTCCTGGTGAATGGATACGTCGGCTACCGCACCAACACTGGACTCCCTGAACTGAAAACCACACTCGGTACCCTTAACACTATTGCTTCACAGAAAGGGAAAATATCAGAGTTATAAGTCCTATGGTAGAACTGACTCCTCTAATACCAATTTGTCACGACCCGTCCTTGGGGCCCATGCTGTGACTACCCCAAGCCCACCTTCCATAGGCCAGGGGTTGGTGACTAGCACCGAAGGAGTATATCCCGATAACTGGGAAGGCATTGCCTTTATAAAAGTAAACAAAACACCACAGAGTACAAGGGGAAGTAAAACACTAAGTAAAACTGAAACAAGCTGTGCTAAAAGTAAAGGGGCTAGAAATACAAGCCCAACTGTAAAGTATAAGGAAAAAGATAAAACATCTGAAAGGTGACAAGAAGCTCCTGGATCATCCACCATGGATCCTACCTGAAGGGTAGGTACATATAGCCTCCACAACGCTCTCGCCCGTCGACCTCCTCTGAGTGTCGTCTCGTCGTGAAGTCCACCACCAGATATTGTCTCGTCATGAGGTCCACCTCTGGGTACCATCCAGTCCTCGAACACTCGGCCTCCGTCTGCGCTGCCCGTCGTCTGCAACCAACACAACGAGGTGTGGGCATAGCCCGTGCATGGGTGAGTATAACGATACTCAGTAGGTACCCTGAGACCCTCAAGGGCTCACTAAATCCAACAAGGATAACCACAAAGAATATCTCAACAAATAACCTCTACCTAGGTATATGCCCATACATATACCCAAGTTATCAAGTAACCCATCTCAATCCTGAGGAAACACAAAGATTATGAAATCAACGGATAACCACTACCCAGGTATATGCCCATACATATACCTAAGTTATCAAGTGGCCCATCTCAATCATGAGGTAAACACACAGGTCATAGACTCTGCTCAAACTAGGATTTTCATTATCGAAACCGTGAATGTTGAAGAGTCCCGTCTCTGGAGTGTATAGTGGTCCTATCACGACTCTGATGTACTACTCACTAACCTAAGACTACTGAGGTACTCCTCCTGTTGAGTACTGCGGGCCAGCCACCCAAACATAGTAGTGCTTCCCACCGGGGTATGCCACCCAAACAAAGTAGTGCACACCCCCTAATAGCCTGCAGATGTACTCTCCGGACGAGTACGGTGGGTCTGCACTGTCACACAGGTAGTGCTCTGTCCGCCATGGGTCTGCACCCAACAATGTAGTGCTCCGTCCACTGGGCTAGTCGACTCACTCCAAGTCGAGTCGGTCAAGCAGTCGTCAGGTCTCAGCCGGCTACATGGTCTCCGTACTCCGAACGCTCATCTCCAGGAGGGTCCGCTCCACGAGCTACAGGTCGATACTCCAAGTATCTCAAAGTCCCACGAAGAAGTATCTCAAAGGACCTCCTCGTCATAGGGGTCTCAACGCAATAGACGGTGCCTCAATCAGACGTCTGGTCTGTGAGTTATTAGCCTTTTCGTCCCAGAGGGCCCGGTTGGTTTCGTGTGCGAACCAACCCGGCCGTATCTCAACTGTACCCCGAACTCTCATAGGGTATACTCAAAGGGACCGTTTCTCAACAAGATCACCAACGCCGTTGACGGTTCGTCAAATGGGCTTCCAGTCTGAAATTTATCAATTTTTCCGTTCCAGGGGCCCGGTTGGATTTCGGGTACAATCCAACCCGGCCATATTCCAACAGTGTCCAAACCTCAGGTGAAGTATACCAAAATTTTTGTCTCACCAAGAGGAATCCAACAAAGTCGACGACACATTAATCAGACGTCCGGAGCTCAAGTTATAAGTGTTTCTGCTCCAAGGGCCCGGTTGGATTCATGTTCGATCCAACCCAGTCGTACTTCAAATGACACCGGTTTACCAAACCGGTCACCCCATTGAGATCCATACGAAAAAAACACACGAGATGGACTAACCATTGGTCCCAAATGGATAGCTGGTGAAAAGGTTGCATTTCACCGCATCATGCGCGAACCGGGACTCATGGGGCCTGCGCCTCAACCTCGACTTAAATATCCAAAATTAGTCTTGAAACATCTATCATAATTCCAGGGTCGCAACGTCCCAGATAGTTCGTCATTCCGACAACGTATGAGTGAGATATGTCCAATACAAGATCTCGTAATAATAATAGTAATATTATTATTCGGTGTTTCATGGCCCCGCACCATGAACTAGAATTTAGTATCCAACATTAGACTTGAATCGATTGTATTAATGACGGGATTATATCACCACTGACGGAAAGCCAATCGGAGTCGCACGCATGGGTTATGGTGGGTCGAAGATTTAATAATAATATTAAATCGATTATTTTTCGAGCGCTTCAGGTACCCGATCCAAAATCCCGAAAAAGACATCCAATATTGGACTCATAATTTCCGTCTCGAAGTCATGGTCGCACTGCCACTGACGGTTCGTGAAACCAAGATCTCACGAAGAAGTTACGGACAAAAAAGTGTTTTATCATCAAAATCAATAATACTATTATTATATTATTAATTTTAATTGATTTATTTCAATTACCCCATGTCACGCACCACCCTTCTTCACGCACCACCCTTCTTTACGCATGGCCACACTTTTGGCTGCCCACCCAGCTGCACCTCCAGATCCTTCCACACTCCATTTCGACTTCGATTTAACTCGGAAAAAAATATACGAACGCGTATCCTTGATCCTCAGGTCGAGATATTCATGTCCGTATGTCGCGCTCAGGGAAACATTGAGTTTCCAGCGTCAATAAATATTTGGACGCCTCCTTCTGCGAGCCATTGCTGTTTCGTTACGAGCCCGAAAAATTAAACGATCGCATATTTGTGATCCTTGCGTCGAGGGCTTCACATCCATATATTGCGCTCAACAAAACTTTGTGTTTCCAACGTCAATAAATATTAGGCATTGAAGAACGCACGAAGAACACGTGAAGAATAAAAATAAAAAGGAGAATGGTTTATGTGCGGGACGATGTCCATGTTCATTTGGTCATCATCATCGTGAATTTAAGATATGAAGAATCAATAAAACGAATTCAATCATATATAAAAACCCCTACCTTGAAAAGACGTCACACGTCGTCGAACCGCGGAAAGAGGCAAGCATCGTGGTGGTCAGGCATCGCGGAAGAACAGTGCTCCTCGTGGCGTCACCTCACATTATTGCCTTGGTTGAAGGATATTCCCTTCGCCGAGAGGAAGATTGCGTTCTTCGTGGAAAGTAAGTTTTTCCTTCTAATCCTCCAAAGCTTCTCCACAGATTAATTCCCCAACAATAAAATGAAAGGCTTACTCTTAATTTAATAATGCCAAGCAATTCAAAACTAAGAGTATCCAATTCAGTAATTGAAATCATGTTGGAAAAACTTATTGGAGAGAGAGAAGAAGGCGAGGAGTTCACATAATTAAAGGGGAGTTTACAAATTAATTTAAGGGGTGATAAAGGGGGGTTTAGGGAGTTGAGGGGGAGGTGAGGAGTTAACAAATTAATTAAAAAGGGGGTTTAGGGGAGGGCGGTTAAGAGTGGTTATGGGGAGATGAATGGTTGGGGCTCGTGTGGGCCCCACCTTCTAAATATCCACACAAGGTTAGTTAGGTGGTTGTGGTCCCACCCTTAACTCCCCTTTGTAGAATTTAACCACCTCAGATATAAATAAAATTGTACACACCAATTTTATTTATTTTAAACTAATTCCCTAGAAATTAATTCTCAACCTGCTTAAAACGCAACTGTGGTAAAGGTCCCCTTAAGCAATAATCGGTGCTGTGAGTTCATCAGTGCCCTCGGATTTCAATTTTGAGTACCGGTTCAAAAGATAGAAAAACCAACACGTACGTTTACTGAACATACCCAAAAAAAAGTTCATAAAATTATTATCAGTCACCCTCGAGCCACGCCAGTCAAGGTCATGCTCTACCTAAGTGAAACACTCCCCAAAGAATCCAACGGTACTCTCGGATTTTCAATCCGAGTTACCGTTTAAAAGATACGAATTTTACAATAAAATAATTTTCATTTAATTATTTTATTTGTGGCCAAAAACTAACTTTTTTTGGTGGCCCGCACCGGCCAAAGTTAGTATCTTTTTAAATAAACCATGCCCTCATGAGTTCATTGGTTGTATCGGATTTTTATTCCAAGATAACGTTTGTGAGTTATAAGCATTTGAAAAATAAAATAATTTATTTAATTATTTTACTTACGGTTATGCCATTTTTTGGAATTTCTCACAGGAGGCCCGCACCGACTAAAATTAAGTCGTGCCTAGGGTAAACCCGCCATCCTGAGCACAACGGTGCCCTCAGATTTCTGATCGGAGTAACCATTTAAGAGTTATTACACTTTTTTAGTAAAACTGCTTACATGCGTTAATTTAAGATTAACAAGACTTCAGAAAATTATTCCGGGCACACCGGGCCTCAGAATTAGTTTCCGTCAGAAACTGCGTACTCATAAAATTCCAAGGAAATTAAGAAAAAAATTTCCTTGAAATTTCTGGGACTTTACAAAAATTTTCGATCCAAAATATAAATAATGGAGAAAGGTGATTTTTTAAAAGGAATTTGAATGAAAGATTCATGGGGATTCATAAAGTTAGGTTTAATGGAATATTTAGATCACATCAAAATTTGTAAAAGTCAAGAAGCACATGAACGATTTGAATTTGCATAAAAGATGAGTTTGCATGAAAGAGGCTTACACGCTCAATGCGACATGAAAAATGGTTTTACATGCTTAGTGGAAATATTACATGCACAAAAGAAGATGCATCATGATATTACATTTAGGGTCATAAGGGCCTATAAATAGACGAATACCCATCTCATTTCAGTAGAATGACCCTTAGAGAAATCTATGGCTCTGAATTGTGTGGGAGTTTCATGCAAAAGGAGTTTCGTGTAAAGAGAGTTGTGCGAAAAGGTGTTACACATAAAGTGAGTTAGGTGAAAAGAATAAATTTTTCATGCTAGACTATATAGTTTCTTGAAAGACACCTAAAGGTTGCGTGAACAATATAATTTTCCTAGTAATTCTATGGTAATGGTTTATTTATTAAGTGGATGAAACTAGAACACAATGATACACTAAATGAGGTGTAAAATATATTGATTCATGAAATCAAAGGAGGATATTCTAAAGAAGTAGTGAGAACACTTCAGTTGAGAGAGCAGTGAGACTTCAAATTGTGAATGGTTGTAAACCAGAAGGTATAGTGAGTCCACTCCCAACTTTGTAAATATCAGTGCACTTTTAGTGGATTTGGTACATTGACACATTATTGTTGTATGATCATTGGATATAGCCCAATGAGCGTGAACCAAATAAAATTGTTGTGTCTCATGCATGCTTTAATTTCTATTCATATATTTCTATGGGAAAGATATAGAAGATTTTTTTTGTTTAATAATGAAACAAGATCCTAAGGGGTAGTAGTTTTAATATTTCATACCCTGATTCACCCCCATTCTCAGGGTATTTAACCTTTTTGGAATAACAGGGTTCCTTGATTGAAAGATGAAGGAGAATCCATCAATGAGGTATCTTAATATCACATCTATGATGATTCATGTCTAGATCAAGATAATTTAGGTAATATAATTTTGATACATATTGGGGTTTTATCACAGATGGATCTACCATATTCATTTTTTATCATGGAAGGGTATCATTTTTCACCAAGATGATTTTTCATATAGAAAACAGAGGCATATCGAGGCATGATTTTCACATAGTTTTTTTCTATGCTATCATCATATTTCATGTTTTGTAATTTAATTAGATTTTATACACTTTGATTTATAGGGTAATTTTTGGAGTTTCTTGATGTTTTTTTAATCCTCCACATTATATGGCTTTTCTATGTTAAAAAATCCTATGCACTGATTTATTTATTCTTCTTTATATTGGTTCCATATTTCATCAGGTTTCTCGCATATATTTCGCAATAATTTTTTATATTTGAGATTTGGAATCTCCCTAACATGATGTAGGGAGAACTAAGTTAATATAATTATTCTATATATACCCTTCTATATAATAATCTATAATTTAGACCAACTTAGTGGAAGATAAAGAAGAATAAAGAAACTCTATATTTGAGTGAAGGATTTCATACAGTGTTTTAATGTTCAAAAATCACGAACTTCAATAAATTTTTATGAAGAAATCATTGTAGTATACTAATTTTACACCAAATAGTGAGTTTTATGATCTTATACATGTGTGTTCATGAATTTATTTCTCTATAACTTTTTGTTACATGTAGAGAATGAATTTTAACCATGGTACGTGGTTGAAAGTTATAATACACTTGAAGTATTATCACAGACTATAACTGAGTTAAAATACACATAATGTATTTGACATGCATGAAGTAAGATCTCAGAATCCGGAGTTATAAAATATTCCTTGAGGGAGACATTCCATTATGAGGTGAGATCCATGTAACTTGTAGTTTCATTAAGAAGATTTGAGTATAGAATATTAGAAGTATAGTGTAAGTGTATTGAAAATTGTGAGTTTGTTTGAAGTGAGAAACAATAGTGAAAAGATATTGTAAGAAATAATTGATGATAAAACTAGAGTTGAGATCAACAAAAATAAAAAATATTATAATAAGAAGCTAAGTTTATCATAATTACAATGTTTAAATGTTTATATAGTTGACAATGGAATATCAAAAGATACAAGGTTCCAATAATTATAGTGATAAAGGTTGGAGATCCTAATTTTATAGAACATATGGATGTTTGTATTTAAAGAGGGACAAAGAAAATGTGAACACTACATCATAAAGAAATATTATTTAAATACATGATCATAGGTTTGTTGAAAGAAACCTTTTTATAACAAGTGGGAGCTAGTATAAAAAAAAGATATTCTCATGATATAATTCACACTAGTGAGTAATAGTATAAAAAACTTTTTACTTTTATAACATAGTGATGATTTAGAAAGTATCTATAGATTATAAAAACCAATTGAAAGTTGATGATACCTATCCAACAATTATGTGTTCTTGTTAATAACTTATAATCACTGTAAAGTAAAATAGTTTAATAATATACTTCTTAGACATGACCTGAACATAATAATGGCATAGTCACTTATCTTAGAAGTACCCATTATAAAAATACTTTATGTTTTTTTACATTATATAATTCAAGTGGTGTGGATTTATTTGATAATATTCAAGATTTATTCATCCTAACTGGTGGTTGATGTTCAAATATGGAAATGGTTAAAATGTAAAATGAAAATAATTTAGTAAAACTTGTGTACACTAATTTTACCCACCACCCCCACATCAGTGTACCTACATGATCAATTGGAAAGTTCAATTAGTACCATATCATAGGGATCCTCCCTTTATTGTATGTACAATCATCTTTCCCAAGTTGTTTTTATCACATATAAATTAGGTGAATATATTAATTCGAAGAATAGTTAGAGATACAGAAGATATAAAATTTATTTTCCATCTATGTTAGTGCCAATATGGAGGTTTCGACTAAAACCTTGAAGAATAAAGAGTATATTAAATTAAAGAATAATTAAAATAATATCCAAAACATCACAGATCTAGTAAAATTTATAATTTTTCTTCTATTTTATCTATTTTAAGTGATCCATTTAATAAATAAAATTCAAGCTATGGATAGTATGGGGAGAATAAGTCCATTAATTTTTTTGATGATCACTAATATAAAGTAAAGGATTATCTTGAGTAAGTTACAATAGAAGAAAAAACTTATATTCTTGGATTTATTGAATTTATTGATTTCTAAAAATGAACAACTAACATTGGAGGTTGATGATATAGATAAGTAATTGGCTAAGAAATTCCAGTGATGAAAAAATTCTCAAACAACTGGTTGAATCCAAAGATTAATCTATATTAATTTTCAATGAAAGGTTTTAAATAATTAAATTAGATATTCAAATTTTTGTTTGTGAAAACTTTATGCATGAAAAGGTTTTTTATTGAGATTATCTATGTGATTGAATAAACTCATAAGTCTATTATGAAAGTTAAATATTTTCAATTGGAATTCAAATCCATAAGAGTGAAGGATCTTTAATAAACCATATAATAGATGTTTAAGTTGATAGAATATATTATTCATAAAATAATTATTTAGTGAGAAGAAAAATAGAAATTAGTTGCAGTTGAAAATATTTCTTTGAAACTAAAGTATATTGTATTGGTAGTCATATTGAAAAATCTCAAAGTGAAAAAATATAAGGCTTCCCAAGTAACTAAGAATAGATAATCTACCAATAATATTTTTAAATGATTTTTACTTCTAAAAAGTATCATTTCAGATATAATAACAGCTTGATATTATCTAAAAACTCATTAAAAGGGTATCCATTATCCAATAAGTTTTTTGTTTGTATTAATGTTGTCACATTTTCTACTAAATGTGACATATAAAATTTTAGAAAAATTGGGTGGATAAAAATTCAAAAAAATAAACCATACCATAAAAATTGTTTGGTAATAAGATAAAGAAGCAATCATCTCTAAATCAAGTTTAAAATAATATTTATGATTTATAAAAATAGTAACGTGTTAAAGCCATAAATAATGTTTAAAAACGAATAAATTATGTTTTTTTCCACTGAGTCTACTATAAAATTTATAGACATAAGTTCATTGATTTTGGGATTAATTTATGAATCACATGATAGTAAAGAGGTAATATATCAAGGGATATTATATCTATAGTGATGAAAAATCCTTTTGTGCATAAGAAAATTACATAGAAGAAATTAAATAGTTCTACTGTGAACAATTTTTAATGTCTTGATATGATTACTATAAGATAAGTTGTCATAATTATGATGAGTATTATATAATACCAAAAAAACACAATTTATATATTGATGTGATGAGAAGATACCAAAAAATGGAGCAGAAAATTATAAATTAATATTAGTCTTGCGATATAAGAAGAAGAAAATTATTAAGCAAGCTATAACCAATATTGAACATGGAATGGATGTCAAACCTAAGTAGAGATTATTATACTATAGTTTAGTAGGATATACAATGAACTATTGAAATCATTCCATGAAAATTAAATTAGAAAGAAGAAATATGAGATAAAGAGAAGAGTCTATCCAAGTGATGAATAAAATGATTTGTTTTGTGAAATAAATCCATGATGAATAACTTAAATTTCATGAGATGTTATCTAAAACAAATAAGCCAAATGTTTCTAAAGAGTTGTGTTAAATGTTCAAAATGTATTAGCACGAAACTAATAAACTCTACACAGATTCTATTCATTTAGACATGTAATGTTTAATATTTTTCTTCATAACTTAGGGAAAAAATCATAAGAGGGGATAGATCAGCTGCTCAGTAAGGGATAGTGTATACTAGAATCTATTATAAAATAAAAAAGATAATAATAATATGGTAAGAAATAAATTATAATAAAATAATTCTATATAACTGAACACATGAGCTTGAAAAAAACCCATGGTTAACAATATAAATAATTACACAGAAAATAATAATTGATTTCATTAATATGGAATCAATAGTGTTAGACTTATCAGCACCTTTTTACAAGACATTTCATATAATCAAGTCCTGGATCCATGAAATCTACTTTCCATCAATAACATGACCAATATATCTAAATTAATGGTTAGGAACATACCAAATACCCAAACTAGTTTGTCTCATGAGACCTATCAATTCATCGAGGGTCTATTTTGGGCCCCACTTATAACATCCCGAGTTTTAAGAAAGAGACACTATGTTCTATAGCATATATGATACGCTACATCGAGCATAAATGAACAACTAAATATTATTATTTAAATGTTACCATTATAACATGACCATTGGAATGGAGAGGACGGATAGTATCAAATGAATTATAAAAATATGGTTTACACATGTTTAAATAATGATTCATTGGTTACCAAATTTATTTGAAATGGAAATAAAAACCAATTGAATATAAAGGATGTGTTTTTATGAAAACCTATTTAAAAAGAGAATAATTGTGTTTATAAATTCATATCACTCTTTATGGATTTTTATTTAATGAAAAATATATGATATATATTCAATATAATGTTTTAAATTCATCTTATATGTTTTCTAGATATGATATAAGAACCAATTCAATTTTTTTGGATAAAAGAAGTATTTTTCTAAAAATGCAGTTTTAAAGCCTTTTGAGGGAAAACTGTTTTTAAATTTATTTTTTTACACCATTATATGTTATATTTTAAAATATAAACATTTATTTAGAATCAGAACATCAAAATTTACTTTAGATGAATTTATGACATTTTTCTGATAACTATCATGTTTTTATGAATAGTAAAAATGCGCTAAATTTTAATTGACAACAACATTTTCCATCGAGATAATTTATATGGTTAAATCATATTATTTAGTGATTTAAGGTATAAATGTAATATATTTATTTAATTTAATCCAATTTTTTCATTGGAAGTAATTTCAATTTTAAATTGGACATAAACACATGTCAATCATTTGATAGATTTTATTTCCTAAAAACTCGCTTTTTAGTTTTGACAACAGGAATTAATTTTAAATTAATTACTAAAATTTCTGTGTTTTGGATTTGGAAAAATGAATTCCATATTTGGAATCAGAAGGTTCAAATTGTGTGAATATTCACCTTTTATTTTTGAACATTATGAATAGTACCTTTAGTAATTATTTTTATTTACCATAGTTAAAGGGTAAATCAGGTAAATAAGGGTAAAAAATAATATTATAATAAAATAAAACTACTCTACAACGTTTCCTAATCCTATTTGATGAGTTATTTGAGACCATGACCATCCTTAGGCCGAAATTTTGGAATATGGGAGCCACTTGGGAGTGATAATGACATGTTATAATAATTAATTTAATGTAAAGAGAAAAATAGCATAAACATGTATCTTCTTACTAAAACAATTTTTATATGGGGTTCTATAAGTGATACCTTCGACTATAAATAGTAATTAGAAATATAAAAATATTATCTACATTATGGTATTTTATTTATAAATTTTAGAGAATAAATAAATAAATTTAATTATGAAACAATGATGATATAGTGATTACTTCCTTAATAAAATATTCCACTAAATGATATTATAAATATTAAAATAAATGTAATTTGATAATTTTTATGCCATACAAAACTTTTCTGGATGATATTGACATATTATATTCGAGTTAATGCCTTTTTTCTGAATTAATAAAGTTGTTATGACTTTAACAAAAATCAATTACAAAATAGTGTCAAAATTGACATAAATGAGTTTAAAAAAAATAGAATTTTATTAAATGATATAACAGTCCTAAAAACATAATATTCAATAAAATGACTTATATAATGTTAAAAATGTCATTAATGATCCAATTTGGATTATATTTTAATTTTATAGTAACTATCATAACCATATACTATGAAAATACAAGAAGACATGGTAAGAGTTAATATTTTTAACTAGGGGTAAAAGATAAAAGATAAGGTTACATTTGCAACCTAAACATGTCAAATTTTAATTGGATAATGGGGATACGACCCAAAATCATCTTATATTTTAAATAAATGACTTTGGGAACATTTGAAACCAAAAATAAATTTATAGTAAAATAATATTTCAAGACTTTCCCAAAGTGCCCCTCCTCCCTCTTACAAAAGGCCACCACCTCTACCCACTTAAACACACCTCTCAAGCACCTTGTATCATCCTAATTCTACTAAAATAAGATCCCAACATACCTCCTTTCCTCCTACAATACCTATATTGGTAATAATAAAATTAATAAAATCCTTTTGGCTCAAATAAAAAGAAGTTACCCAATTTAGAAAAATATAACAATTGTATGTGATGAGTCAGACCAAGGTAAGAGAACTTCTTAACAAAATTTCCATTCTTTGGGTTGATATTCTACTTCTTGATTATGTCATGTTATGATTATTTGAGAAATGACTTTTGATATCTTATCTAGTATTTATAATTTCTTTATGTGGATTTATAGAGAATACACATAATTGATCTATTGGATTAACAAAATGATCTTTGTAAGGGAAATATTAACTCAATATCTATTCATTGAGATAAATATCTATGTCCTTTGTTTTTTTTAAAATAATATGTGTGAATGACCTATGATTTTTTTACACTAAATATACACTTATATAGAGTGTATTTATATTTATCACACTTAATTTTAACATTGATTTATCCTTAATCTAATGATATGATATTTGTAAGGTATTTCGTCTCAATATCTATTCATTGAAGAATATCTTGTTTTCATGCACATTTATTATAATATAATGTGTATATAAAACCATTTTTAATCTATATATCATGAATTATTATATTCTCATGATATTTAATGTTCTATTTAATTTTATTCCTTAATGATTATTATTCAAGTGTTTCTCAAGTAGCAAGGGACTCATTAACAAAAACATCATTTAAAATGTTTTAATGATTTATTCATTCAAAAACATCAATTTCATGTTCATGTTTTCAAAATGGGTTTTAATAAAAAATTTATATGTACATGAATGTTTTAAAATGATAATTTAATTCAAAAGTTTTAAAGTGATATGAGACACTTTGATTCAAAATTCTCTTTATTAAATGGTTTAAATGGTTTTGGAAAAATAATGAAACTTTAAATATCTTGAATTTATTTCTTTTTATTGATAAGTGAAGTGTTGATGATTTAAATATTTTATGTGTTATGATTATGTAATGATACTTGGACATTTGATGGGTGGTTATGTGATAAACCAAATATAGGTGGTACTGTGATAAACCTATGGTGGGTGAGCCTGTGATAGCTCTCCAATGAATTGGGTAACGTGATTAAGGAAAACAATAAAGTTTCTCCTACGATTTTTAGGGAATATACTGTGATGAGTATTCCAAATGTAATCAGGAAGGTTACTCCCTATGTAGTTGTGAAAGATACAATGTAAGTATGATTTGGATGCAACAAGTTACCTTTCTGTTTTATGATTTCTATGATGTTTTGTAGTAATCTTCTGATTACATGAAGTAAGCTAAGTATTTTATGTTTTATGGGTAAAAATTATGATTTTTTGAAAATGTTTTCATGAGTTTTAAATATTCATGGACTAACGACTTTATTATTATTATTTTATTTCTTAGTAAGATTTATATGCTCATACCATGTTTTTGAAATTTTTTTCACAGGGTATAAGGATAAGAGAAAGGGAGAATTCAAGAAGATTTCTAGAAAGAAAATAATTATTGTTTTATTTAAGAAGTTTTATTATTGTAAAAAAATTAGATAGAGTGTAAGTGTCTATTTTGTAATTTTGAGATGTAATGTAATAGTTATGGATTAATTATCCAAAAGTATAAACCATAAAAGATCCTCACTATCAAAGAAAGTAAATTCTTGATCAAAACTCAAGATTATGTAAGGTTTAAGGCTGGGGCCTTATACCACCCATCATTATTTAATTCCAATTAATTCATTATATAAAGGAATCAATAGACAATAAAATACATAATAATTATGAATTAGTAATCATTAAACTTCCATATTGAAATGAAAAGCATACGGATTATCAATATTTTCTCAATCAGTAAATGTAATAGCTCTATATGTAAGTATCTCTCAAAATAAAACAATACTGAGTAATATGTAAATAGTTAAGTTGAAAATTTTAAAAATGAAAAAATAGAATTATATGATCATAATACATCCAAATATAGATGGTATATAGTGTTATTAATTCATATCCCAAGTTTAATATATGAACTTTGAAGGATGTTTATGACAAGACCTTCTTAAGAAGGTCACTTCCAATGGTATCATGTTATAAGGGATCAAGAATTAGATTTTTTGATACTATGAGGTTAATACCATAAAATATAATATAATGAGATGATTTAGAAGGTAATCCATGAAAAATAACTCAAAATTAGTTAATTTTTTTTAACATAAATAAGGAATTTGAATTGAAATGGGAAAATTGTTTTTATAAAATATTTTTAACAATTCCATAAAAAGATAAAGTTACTAGTAACATTCAAAAGTAATTTTAAAAGATATAAAATGATTTTTCTTAAAAACTTAATTTTAAATTATCCCTTATAATTGATCCTTAAAGATAATATAATTGTTTTCAAAATAAATGTATAGTATAATAAAAATGATCATGGATGGATAATCATTTTAATATTTTAATATACCTTTATTGAAATATCACATCATAAAAAGAGAAATAAAACATTCTTTTGAAAAGAGGAAAAGGGAAATGTGTAGACCATAAGAGACAACTCATAATTTGGTTTCCATACTTAAAGTGGAAAATTGGTGGGAATATAAAACATGAATATGGATGATAAATAACTTACTTGGGAAATATGGGAATTATTCATAACAATATTTAATTTTATAGGAAATAAATTCATCATAGAATGATATCTAAATTAAAATTTTATATTTACCTAGAGGGGAATAGAAAATAAAATAAAATGTAATTTTATGGTGTAATAACTTATTCATGATAACAAATATGTTCATGAAGAAATATCTGAACTTAAATAAAGATGTTTTGATTTATCAATTTCCTTTACGAATTAAGAAACATTTTTACAAAAAAACCCATAAAAGAGAAATATTTAAATTGAACTTTAAATATCATGAATAAAATACAAGTCATTTTTATATATATCCAATAGGTAGTATACACACCATTTAAATGAAACTGTGTGCATAAAAAACATGTCTTAATTAAATGAAAATGAGATAAAAAAACCTTAACTTTTATTTCTATGTAGATGAACTTTTTTAACCTCCTATATAACAAAAATAAATATCTTAATAAACTGTTTCAAAATATTTTTCATACCTATAACTTTCTTTAAACTTCATTTATAATTATTTATTTAAACAATATTAGTTATTTATTTTCTATTTTCATAATCATATGTTTTTAGTTTTCATTATTAATTTAGTACTTGTTTTATAATGGTAGTGTTGATTATTTTTTATAGATTAAAAGATAAAATTTTGATATCATTATAAGTATTTTAATATATTTTCCATGATTTTATATAAATTATGAAGGTCCTTTCATGTGAGTATTAATTATGATTTTTGATAATGAAATCGATGAGGATCTTATTTTGTTAAATTATAATGAATAAATGTGTTATATTAAAAATGAGTTTAAGTATTAATATTACTAGTTCAGGACCATATAATAAAAATATTATTTACTCATTAATGTTTAATATTACCAAAAATTATGTTTCTATAGCCATCAATGATAAATATTTAAAACATTTTTCGTGTTGCTCGTTAATCCGACCAGAATAATAACATGCTGTAATAAATGTGAACGTATGATTAAGAAAGTGATAATTTTGAAATAATATCACTATTATAGAATCATAATTATATTATTTATATGTTATTAATTTTGTGAACTAGAATTGAGTATATCTAGATAAATATGAAAATACTAGATGAAAAATGAAATATGTCACTTTCATGGAGGGAATAGTCTACGCATACGTAAAGGAAAGGAGATAGTCTTCTATAAAATAGGAAAAAGATAAAGAATAATTTATAATATCAGAATATTAATAATTTTATAAAAACCATATTATTACATTAAATATAATTTTAAAACCATCTATGTAAGGTAGTGATGAAAAATCCATCACGCTATTTGTGGAGGTGATAGTTTGCGTATACGTATGACAACATCTTCATTTTTTTAATAGTTTTGGTGGAAGGTAGAGAATGGATATTTCATTAATATAGAAAGATTTAATTATATTATTATAATTGATGTTATTATAATTTTATGGAAAGATTATAAGGACCCTATCTTAAAGCATTTCATAATATTGAATTAAATGAATAATTCACATTGATGATCTTTTCAGGTTTAGAGTTTTAGTGAATTAGTCCATAAATATTACATATAAACTTGAATATTACTAAGTAGACACTTCTAATATAACAGATTTTTCACAACCATAAAAAAAATCCATAAATAAAACAAGAGTTCGTTTCTTGATATAAATCTTCTTGAATACTTCCTTTCTCTTACCCTTCCTTGTAAACTATGAAAAACAATTCAAAAACATGGGATGAGCATAAAAAGCTCAGTAAGGGTTATAACATAAGGAAAGAAAACATTAACCCATCAATAAATACAAATCAATGAAACCAAAATTTTAAATCAAAACATACATTCTGAAATCATAATATTTATGAATAACACAGAGTAATCACAAATCATAAAGGTAACTTATGGCATTCATAACATACTTACATTGTAGCTATCACAGCTACATAGGGAGTCACATTTCGAATACCCATCAGATTATATTCCCAAAATATCTTAGGATAAACATTAACATTTACCTCCATCACATTACCCAATGCATTGGAGAGATATCTCGGGCTCACCCACCATAGGTTTATCACATAACCACCCGTATATGTAACAATGCCCAAGAACCATAACATGTTCATAACACATAAAATAAACATAAAAGAAAGATAACATTTCAACATTTCAATCACCATATATCATTTAAATATATTGACATAACAAATCCATTATCAAAACCATTTTCAATACTAAAATACTTAAAATAGTATATGGTATTTATTTTTCTATTAAAAACATTACGGCTTGTTAAGGAAGCCAAAGATCAAATAATACCCACGGCGGCGGAAAGGTCGTTGTCACTACGTATGTTAAAAAAATTCCTTTTTTTCTTTTAGTAAAAACGCCTCATTGAAAAAGATTCCCTTTAAATGAAATGAAAAGTAAATGGTGTTTATACATCATATAAAAGAAAATCATGTATTAAAACAAAATATGCTACAATGAAAGGGGATTGAGATGAAGTCCCTTACAAAGACGGTATCCTTTGATTAAGGATAAATCAATTAAATAATTATGTGTGACAAATATAAATACACCAAATATAAGTTGATATTAAGTGTAAAACAATAATAGGCCATCCAAACATATTCATAGCATGACATAATCAAGAAGTAGAGGTTTAACCCAAATAATTGAAATTGGGTAAAGAAGTTCCCTTACAGAAATTCGACAGCCTAACGTCGTCACTTTAAAATTCAGAAAATGAGTTGATGAGAGATAAAAGGGTATATCATAACATGTACATAAAATTTACAACAATAAGGATATAAAAAAACATATCCCAATATAAGAATATGTAAATTAAAAGACACAACAAAAAGAAGTCTTTTTTTAAAAGAGGAGTGTGAAAGGTTCCCTTACCGATTTGGGTAAATTTTGAAACGTACACCACATGAAAGAAGGATCATAAAATGAAGATGTAAATACACATAAATTAAAGTATATTACACAACTAATAAAATCATGGGAAGTACAAACACGACACAAAAAGAAATAGTGGAAAATGTAGCTTGAATCTCACGGGAATAAAAGTTAGATGAAAACACCTTACCTCATTGTAATCAATCGAGTCGTATGACCAAAAGATAATAACCAACAAAATAATCATAGAATACCATGAATATAAAGATAATAATTATAATTTATATCCAATGGCAGTACACAATACACCACATTCTATAAATAAGTGGCGAACAACGGAAATCTCACGGAATTAAAAGCGAGATTAGAAATCCCTTACCTCGTTGTCTGACTTGACTCGCTCGTATGTTCCTTGTTCTTCCAGAATAATAAAATTAAGTTAATTTATACTTGAATAAGAATATTTTTCAAATTTATTATTCCTTTTATATTACTTATTTCCTTTATATAAAAATTAGTTAATTATTTGACCTCATATCGGACATTTTGTCATTGTCCGAAACTTGAGTAAAAAATGAACTTGTTATAATTATAAATTGTCCATGTGGTCAAAATTCCATTATCTCCATAATGATATTCATAATTTAGATTTCATATATATATATCATATACATATCCAGTATATATATATGTATTTATAATAGTACATAATATTTGGAGGTAAGAAATGAAATGCGCCGTTCATGGAGACGGTAAGCCGTACGTACGTATGAACGCTACTTTCATTTCTATTTCATATTTTAATGAAATGAAAACATAGTGATTTATATGTATATTATAATTTCAGTATAATATTTATGTCATATATGTTACATAATTTCATAAATTATATCCTTTATACGTTCCATGTATGACATGAACGAGTCATATCACTTTGAGGGGGCGGTAGTCCGCACTTCCTCTAATGAAATTATCGCATTTAACCATTATTGGAACCATAAATGTATGATATAAAAAAGAAAATACAAAAGAATAAAGAAATAATAAACATAATATATATCATATATACATACAGTTCCATTATAATGTCCACCATGAGAGGCGGTAGGAGATAATTGAACAATCATCGTTTCATGAGGCAATAGTTCGCCTTCCACTAAAACAATATATTCTTTTCCCATTAGATGGAGGTGTGTGTAAGTGTATCTCGAATAATTCTCATAAAAACATACTTGTATATTGGAGATACTGGTTTTGTTATAAAAGAAAGGAATAAAAAGAGTTTAGTGGGTTGGAGAAGTAAAATAAAACAAAAGAACTTAAGAGAAGACGTTACCTTTAAATCGGGTAACTCCTTGGGATTTGAACTAAAAGGGTATCATGAAGTGATTTGTGCCTAAGGTAAGGATTCTAGGATGAAGAGATGGATCTTGGGAGATTATTGGATTAGAGTTTGGATGATAAAAAGGCTTGATAAGTTTGATAAATGGGTAGTAAGTGAGGGCTTTTTATAAGGGAGAGGAGGGGCTCTTTTGGAAAGATTGAAAATAGTATTTTATTATATAATGATTTTCTGTTTATAAAGATCCAAAAAACAATAAAGTAGAAGATATAGTGTCCCATGTTCGAAATATAATCATCCAATAATAATTGGAAATGTTTTGGATATTATTTTAATTCTTATCTTCTTATTTATTTAAATCATTCATTAATGACGTAAACACCGAATCATCATTGTGTCATAAATAATTTTATTTATTTAATGTCTAAAAAATATAAAAAAATTACCATGATGTAGGAAATATTTTTAGAGTTCCAGTTAATATTTATAGTCAAAAAGATAACTTAAATAACCCCATGTAAAAATTACTTTAGTAAAACAATACATGTTTATGACATTTTAATTTTTACTTTAAATAAAACGTTATTAATGTCATTATCTTACCCAAGTGGCTACATGGGGTCCCAAAATTTACCCATGGATTTTACTGGTCATCCAAGACTCATCCAATGAGATTAGTATAAGTTTCAAGGTAATTTTATATTATTATAACATTATTTTTACCTTAAATTACCCTAATTACCTTTAATCATGGTTAGTAAAAGTAAAAAGTTACTATTCACAAAAATTAATTTCATCCAATTGAACCACATTTTACTTACTAATGAAAACCATGCATGTCAGATTTTAGAAATTCAAATCACATAAGCGGTAAAATTTTATTTGAATGAGAAATTCAGTTTTTTAACTACGACTTAGTGGTTTCGCTATTCATAAAAAATTGGCGGTTTTCAGAAAAATTCCAAAAATTCACCCAAATATTAATTTGATATTATGAATTAAAAAATGATTTTTATTTTACAAAATTCAAAACATGGAATTTGAATTAATTAATTTTATAATTAATTCCAGTTGTCAAAACAAAAAAACGTGTTTTTAAGGAATAACAATGAAATGATGGGTATTTGTTAATGTCCAATTTCATAGTGAAATTACTTATAATGGCCAACATTGGATTTAATGGTAAAAATATAATCTACTTACACTTTACAACCATTTAAAAAGTTAATCTAACCATGTAAATAAATTAGATTAAAAAGCATATTTTAATTAAAATAAAGTATTTTTCACTATTCAATTAGAAATGAACTTTATCAGAAAAATACCAAAAATTTACACAAAGTAAATTTTGATGTCCATATTATAAAGAAGGATTCTATTTTGTAAAATAAAATGTATGATAGTGACCAAAATTATATTTAAAGATTTTTCTCTATCAGAAGGCGGTAAATCAACCTTTTAAATAATATTAGAGTATTTATGCTTAAAATCGAATTCTTTTTTATATTAAGCCTCTAACTTTTATTGGATAAATGTACAAACATTTAGAAAATGTGTATAATCATATTTTAGTTAGTTATTTTTATTCTAGCCAGTACAATAGATAAGCGTTAACTACTATTTAAAATGATAATATTATATTGTTAGTGTGCAACATAAGATTTCAAAGAAACTCGTTGTTGCGTATCCGGTATGCTATCGAACATAGAAATATATTTAAAGTAAAACTAATATTTAATTCAAAAATATTAATAAATATGAAAATTTCATATTCTTTATTTATCTGATATGTTACATCCTTCCTCCTTTTGGGAATTGCGTCCTCGCAATTTTAAAATTGGGCTCGGAAACTTCATTGAAATCCCTACATCGGAAAAAGAGTAAATAAAAATATCACTTTAAAATAAAGGAATAGAAGTACAAAGGTTACAAAAGTTAACCCATACTAAGATTCCATATAGGAAAACATGGATATGGAAGAGAAAATAAATGGTCACGTTCTGATGGAGAATGATAGAAAACACGATTACAAAAAAGTTAACCACCAGAAAATAACAAACTTGTGATGGGTTAAACAGTCTTTGATTCCCCAGTAGGAAAAGTTAACAGACAACATTTTTGTTTTAAGATTCTTTTCATTAAGGAATTTATTTATGAGCTTAACTAAAATCATAAGAAAAAATACATATATGTCATGTATACTTTCATTTTCTACTAGATTCCTAACACAAACTCATATTATATCCAAATGATGAGTATTCAGGAGACTTTTTCACATTAAGAGCACTATAATGAACTTCGAGAGAATTGCATAATCCAAAAAAGATGAACGACATATTTACCAAGTTTATAGACATTAACTAAAACCAAAATGGTTAGTACAAGATCAGATAATCCCCAAAAAGGATAATCTTTTACAAAAAGAAAAACTACTCTTAATCTCCAAATATGTCAAACAAAATCTAAAGTTCATCAAAGACTATTCAATAAACAACTATCCATAAAATTATTCAAAGTAATACAAACTAAGATTGAAACCCAATATTAGAAGGATTTAATCACATAGTCTTCCAAGATAAATATTAACATTTATCTCCAAATAACATCAGTTAATATTAAAATCTCATATTGAAAAGTAATTAACCTAATCACATATCCTCCATGATAGGTTAATCATTTACATAGATAACCCAATATCAACTTATTATTGATTCATAAGATCATATAACTAAAAAAACTAGTCATACTAACTAGGAACATCACTTTGTCCAGTGGTAGGTGATAAATACCGGCCACATTTTGGTTGTGGGTTCGATTCCCACAGCTTTGTCCGAGGCGACGGGTTGTCACATGGTCCACGTGTGGTCCTTTTTCAAAAACTATATAATTTTATAACATTCCAAAAAAGATATAAATTCATTAAAAGTAACCATAAAATATTTTAACCCAAAGGTTATCTAATAACTTTTATTTTGCATCCCAAAATATATTAACCTGTAATTACCTCAAATTCAAGGATCATAAAATTTCAAATGTTTCTTTATAACTATATCCACAAAATAAAAGATAATTATTCATTGAATAAATTTTTCGTATATCAAAATTCAAGGTTACACATATTATAAAAATTCTTTTAATTGTAATCACATAATCAAAAGTGCTTTAATACTTTTAAGCATTTCACCATCCTAAAATATACCATAGCTCTTGAATCCTTTATATGTTGACTTATTACTCATTCAACATTCTTTATGATCCATTATCCATTCCTTTCAAAATTATTATGAAATACTTTGTTCCTACAAACAAATTCATGAATCATATCCTAAGATTCAATAATATCAAAGCATATGTTAAGAAATAATCCATACCTTTCATTGGTAATTGCCAATTTTTTCATCCTTAATCGGAATGGCATTAGATATTGGTAAAAAAATATTTTTCTGATCCTGGTGATCCCATTTCCAAAACTTCTCCATAGGACATGCGTTTTTATAATGACCATGCACACCACATTTAAAAAATTCAATTGACCCCTCATAAAGAACTTCTTTCCCTTTCCTAGAGTCAACTATATGCTTCCTTTTTCTATGGAAGGTTCTTGCTTTATGACTTTGATTTCCACATCTATAGCATCTTCCTATCCTTTGAAACATTTTCTTAGGTGTTTCTTTCCACATCCTTGACACATCGGTTTTTGAACATACTTACCTTTATGATTATTACTTGAACATCCGTAGGGATTTGTTTCTTGAATATATATTGCTTTATAATAATCAGTAAGGTTCACGTGTTCAATTGTGACTCTAGATAGCTAGTTGGGAATAACCACAAGAGTTATCATTGCATCTCCCATATCAATCAGTTGCTTGTTTAGAAAACTGTCATAGTTTTCTTCACATCCACTGTTACTTTGGTGCCTACTAGATCCAGCCATTTATTAAAACCAAAAAGGTCAGTGTGATTATATTAGTAAAATAATCATATAATATACTATTAGTAGGGTAAATACTAAGATATAATTATTCATGTTATCTTAAACTCATTCACTTTATCCAAAAAACTACAACTCTTTCTGAAATCCTAACCATCATGGTAATGTCACTTATGATTAAAAAATACCATAACCTCTAAAGTTATCTAAACCTCCCTTTGATACCTAATATAAGGTCCTAAACTAAAAAAATTTCATCATCTTGAATTAAATGAATAATTAAATTGAGGATCTTTTCATGTTTAGAGTTTTAGAGAATTAGGCCATAACTATTATATATCAACTTGAATATTAAAAAGTAGACAATTATACTATAACCGATTTTTCACTACAATAAAAAAAATCCTTAAATAAAACAAGAGTTATTTTCTTGATATAAATCTTCTTGAATACTTCCTTTCTCTTACCCTTCCTTATAACCTGTGAAAAACAATTCAAAAACTTGGGATGAACTGAGAAAGCTCAGTAAGGGTTTTAACATAAGGAAAAGAAACATTAATCCATCAATAAATAAAAATCAATGAAACCATAATTCTAAATCATAACATACCTTCTAAAATCATAATATTTATAAGTAACACATAGTAATCAAAAATCATAAAGGGGACTTATGGCATTCATAACATACTTACATTGTAGCTATCACAGCTACATAGGGTGTCACATTTGGAATACCCATCATAGTATATTCCCTAAGTCTATTAAGAGAAACATTAACTTTTACATCCGTCATGTTACCCAATGTATTGGAGAGCTATCTCAGTCTCACCCGCCCTCAGTTTGTCATGGAACCACCCGTATACGTAACAATTACCATGAACCATAACATGTTCGTAACACATAAAACAAACATAAAAGAAAGATAACATTTCCACTTTTCAATCAAAATATATCATTTAAATATATTGACATTATAAATATATTATCAAATACATTTTAAATACCAAAATACGTAAAAGAGTATATGGTATTTATTTTCCTTTTAAAAACATTACGGCTTCTTAAGGAATCCAAAGATCAAATAACACCTGTGGAGGTGGAAAGGTCGTTGTCACTGCGTACGTTAAAAGAAACATTCTTTTTTTTCATTTAGTAAAAACAACTCGTAGAAAAAGATTCACTTTAAATGAAATGAAATTTCAAACATGTTTATACAACGTATAAGGGAAAATCGTGTATTAAAACAAAATATGCCTCAATGAAAGGAGATTGAGACGAAGACCCTTACAAAGACGATATCTTTAGATTAAGGATAAATCAATTAAGTAATTATATGTAAAAAATATAAATACACCAAATATAAGAGGATATTAAGTGTAAAACAATCATAGGTCATCACAAATATTCATATCACGACATAATCAAGAAGTAGAGGTTTAACCCAAATTATTGAAATTGGGTAAAGAAGTTCCCTTACAGAAATTTGACAGCCTAACAACGTCACTTTAAAATTCAGAAAATGAGTTGATTAGATATAAAAGGGTATCTCATAAATTGGAAATAAAATTTACAGAAATATGGATATAGAAAAACATATCCCAACAAAATAATATGTAAATTAAATGACATAACAAAAAGAAGTCTTTTTTAAAAAGAGGAGGGTGAAAGGTTCCCTTATCGATTGGGTATTTTTCGAAACATACCCCCCAAGAAAGAAGGATCATAAAATGAAGATGTAAATACCCATTAATTAAAATATATTACAAACAGATACAATCATGGGAAGTACATACACCACAAAAAAGGAAATAGTGGCAAATGTAGCACGAATCTCACAGGAATAAAAAAGAGATGAAAACACCTTACCTCGTTGTAATCAATCGAGTCGTATGACCAAAAGATAATAGACAATAAAAGAATATTAGAATACCATAAATATAAATAGAATCATGATAATTTATATCCAATTTAAGTACAAAATACACCAAATTCTAAAAATAAGCAGCGAACAATGGAAATCTCATGGAATTAAAAGCGAGATAAGAAACCCCTTACCTCGTTGTCTGACTTGACTCGCTCGTATGTTCCTTGTTCTTCCAGAATAATAAAATTAAGTTACTTTATTCTTGGTTAAGAATATTTTTCAAGTTTATTATTCCTTTTATATTACTTATTACCTTGAAATAACAATTAGTTAATTATTTGAGCTCATATTAGACATTTTGTCAATGTTCGGAACTTGAGTCAAAATTGAACTTGTTATAATCATAAATTGTCCATGTGGTCAAAAGTCCATTATATTCAGAATGATATTCATCATTTAGATTTAAGATATATATAACATATATATCCAGTATATAATGTGTACTTATAATAGTACATAACAATTGGTGGTAAGAAATGAAATGCATCGTTCACAGAGACGGTAAGTCGTACGTACGCATGAACACTACTTTTACTTCTATTTCATATTTTAATGAAATGAAAAAATAGTGATTAATAGTTATATTATAAATTCATTATAATATTTATGTCATATATGTTACATAATTTCATAAATTATATCCTTTATACGTTCCACGTATGGCATGAACGAGTCATATCACTTTGAGGGGGCAGTAGTACGCACTTCCTCTAATGAAATTATCGCGTTTACCCATTTCGGGAACCATAAAGATATGCTATAAAAAAGAAAATACATAAGAATAAAGAAAAAATAAATATAATAAATATAATATATAGATACAGTGCCATCATAATGGACACCATGAGAGGTGGTCGGAGATAATTGAACAATCATCATTTCGTGAGGCAGTAGTTCACCGTCCGCTAAATCAGCATGTTCTTTTACCCATTAAATGATAGTGTGTGTAAGTGTAGCTCGAATATTTCTCATAAAAACATAATTTTATATTTATTATACTAGTTTTTTTATAAAATAAAGCAATAAAAAGAGTTTAGGGGGTTGGAGAAGTAAAATAAAACAAAAGAACTTAAGAGAAGACATTAACTTTAAATCGGGTAACTCCTTTTTATTTGAACCAAAAGGGTATCATGAAGGGATTTCTGCATAAGGTAAGTATTATAGGATGAAGAGAGAGATTTTTGGAGCTTATTGGACCAGATTTTGGACGAGACAAAGTCTTGAGAAGTGTGAGAAATGGGTAGGAAGTGAGGGCTCTTTATAAGGGAGAAGAGATGCTCTTTTGGAAAGTTTAAAAATATTATTTTATTATATAATTATTTTTGGTTTATAAAGATCCAAAAACATTAAAGTAGAAGATAAGTTGGCCCATGTTCTAAATAAAATAATCCAATAAGAATTGGACTTGTTTTGGATATTGTTTTAACTCTTATCATTTTATTTATTTAAATCATTCATTAATGACGTAAACACGACATCATCATTGTGTCATAAATAATTTTATTTATTTGATGTCTAAAAATTATAAAAAAATTACCATGATGTAGGAAATATTTATCTATTTCCAATGAATATTTATAGTCGAAAGTATAACTTATATAAACCCTTGTAAAGATTCGTTTAGTAAAACAATACAATTTTATGACACTTTTATTTTTACTTTAAATAAAAATTTATTAATGTCATTATCTTACCCAAGTGGTTCAATGGGGTCCCAAAATTTACCCATGGATTAAATTTGTCTTCCATTACTCTTAAAAGGAGGTTAGAACAAGTGTCAAGGTAATTTTATATTTTTATAAAATTATTTTTAACATAAATTACCCTAATTACCTTTAATCGCGGTTAATAAAAGTTAAAAGTCACTATTACCCAAAAATTATTTTCATCCCATTGAACCACATTTTACTTACTAATGAAAAACATGAATTTCATATTTTCTAAATTCAAATCACATAAGCGGTAAGATTTCATTTAAATGAAAAATTCAGTTTTTTAACCACTACTTAGTGGTTTCACTATTCATCAAAAATTGAAGGTTTTCAGAAAAATTCCAAAAAATCACCCTAAGATAAATTAGATATTATGAATTAAAAAAATGATTTCTATTTTACCAAATTCAAAACATGGAAGTTTAATTAATTAATTTTACAACTAATTCACGTTGTCAAAACAAAAAGCGTGTTTTTAAGAAATAACTATGAAAAGATTGGTACTTGTTAATGTCCAATTTCAGAGTAAAATTACTTTTAATGGCCAACATTGGATTAAATGTTAAAAATATAATCTATTTACACTTTAAAAACAATTAAAAGGTTAATCTAACCATATAAATAAATTATATTAAAAGGAAAATCTGAATTAAAATACAATATTTTTCACTATTCATTAAAAAAATGAACATTATGAGAAAAATTACAAAAATTTACACAATGTAAATTTTGATGACCCAATTATAAAGAAGGATTTTATTTGGTCAAATAGAATGTATGAATGTGACCAAAACTAGATTTAAAGAGGCTTCACCATCAAAAGGCTATTAATCGACCTTTTAAAGAATATCAGAGTATTTATGCTTAAAGTCAAATTATTTTTTATTTTAGTCCTCTAACTTTTATTGGATAAATGTAAAAACATTTAGAAAACATGTATAATAATATTTTAGTTAGTTTTTTTATTACCTCCAATAAAATGGCTAGGCGGTAACTACCATTTAATATAATAATAATATATTGTTAGTGTGTAATGTAAGATTTTAAAGAAACCCGTTGTTGCGTATCAGGTACGCTATCAAACATAGAAACCCCTTTAAAGTAAAATTAATAATTAAATCACGAATATTAATAAATATGAAAATTTCACAGTTTTTATTTATCTGGTATGTTACATCCTTCTCCCCTTTTGGGAATTGAGTTCTCGTAATTTTCTAACTAGGCTTAGAAACTTCATTGAAAGCCCCACATCGGAAAAAGAGTCAATAAAACTATCACTTTAAAATAAAGGAAGAGAAGTACAAAGGATACCCAAGTTAACCCATACTAGTATTGCATGTAAGAAAACATGGATTTGGAAGAGAAAATAAATGGTCACGTTCTGATGGAGAGTAATAGAAAACATGATTTGGAGAAAGTTAAACACCAGAAAATCACAAACTTGTGATGGGTTAAATAGTCTTTGATTCCCCAGTCGGAAAAGTTAACAGAAAAAGTTTTTTTTAAGTTACTTTTCATTGAGGAATTTATTTATGAGCTTAACTAAAATCATAAGGAAACGTACTTACTAGTCATGTAGACTTTCATCTTTTACTAGATTCTTAACACAAACTGATATTTTCTTCAAATGATGAGTATTCAAGATGACTTTTTCACATTAAGAGAACTATAATCAACTTCAAGAGAGTCACATAATTCACAAAGGATGGACTATATATTTCCCATGTCTTTAGAGATCAACTAAAACCAAAATGGTTAGTACAAGATTAGATAATCCCCAAAAGGATAATCTTTTACAAAAAGAAAAACTACCCTTAGGCTCTAAAATTTGTCAAACAAAACCCAAAGTTCATCAAAGACCATTCAATAAATATCTGTCCATAAAATTCATTAAAGAAATCCAGAATAAGATTGAGACCCAATCTCAGAAGGATTTAATCACATAGTCTTCCAAGATAAATCTTAACATTTATCTCCAAATAACATCAGTTACTCTTAAAGTCTCAGATTGAAATTTAATTAACCTAGTCACATATCTTCCATGATAGGTTAATCATTTCCATAGATAACTCAAAATCAGCTTATTCTGGATTCATAAGATCATCTAACTAAAAATAATTAGTCATAGTAACCAGGGAATTTACGTAGTCCAGTGGTAGGTGATAAATACAAGTCGCACTTTGGTTGTGGGTTCGATTCCCACAGCTTTGTCCGACATGACGGGTTATCACACGATCTGCGTGTTGTACTTTTTAAAAAACTATATAATTTTATAACATTCCCAAAAAGTGATAAATTCATCAAAAATAACCATAACATATTTTAACCAAAAAGTTTATCTAATAACTTTCATTTTACATCCCAAAATTTTTTAACCTATAATTGCCTCAAATTCGAGGATCATATAAACCCAAATGGTTCTTTATAAGTATATCCACAAAAGAAAAGATAATTATTCCTTGAATAAAATTTTCATATATCAATCTTCAGGTTTACACATACTATAAAAAGTCTGCTAATTGTAATCCCATCATCAAAAGAGCTGTAAAACTTTTAATAATTTCACCATCCTAAAATCTACCATAGCTCTTGAATCCCTTAAATATTGAATTCTTACTCATTCAACCTTCCTCAGGATCCATTAACCATTCCATTCCAACTTATTATGAAATAATTCTTTCTTACAAACAATTTCATGAATCATATCCTAAGATTCAACAATATCAAAACATATGTTAAGAAATAATACATACCTTTCATTGGTCATTTTCAGTTTCTTCATCCTCAATCGAAATGGCATTAGTTATTGGTAAAAAAATATTTATACGATCCTAGTGATCCCATTCCAGAATCTTCTTCATAGGACATGTGTTTGTATAATGACCATGCACACCACACTTAAAACATTCAATTGATCCCTCATAAATAACTTCTTTCCCTTTCCTAGAGTCAACTGGATGCTTCCTTTTTCCATGGTAGGTTCTTGATTTATGAATTTCATTTCCACATCTATAGCATCTTCCTGTCCCTTTGAAACATTTTCCTAGGTGTTTCTTTCTACATCCTTGACACATATTTTTTTGAACATACTTACCTTTATGATTATTACATGAACATCCGTAGGGATTTGTTTGTTGAATATATGTTTCCTTATAAGAATCATTATGGTTAAGGTGGTCAATCGTGACTCTAGATAGATGGTTGAGAATAACCACAAGAGTTCTCATTGAAGCTCCCATATCATTCAGTGGCTCATTCAGAAAACCGTCAGAGTTTTCTTCACATCCACTATTACTTTGGTGCATGCTAGGTCCAACCATTTTCTAAAACCAAAAAGGTATGTGTGATTATATCAGTAAAATCATCATATAATATCTTATGAGGAGGGTAAATACTAAGATATAATTATTCATGTTATCTTAAACTCATTCACTTTATCCAAAAAACTATGAATCTTTCTGAAATCCTAACAATTATGGTAATGTAACTTATGCTTAAAGAATACCCTAACCTCTAAAGTTATCAAAACCTCCCTTTGATACCAACTATAAGGAACCAGGCTTAAAATATTTTATAATCTTGAATTAAATGAATAATTAACATTGAGAATATTTTTAGTTTTAGAGTTTTATAGAATTAGGCCATAACTATTACATATCAACTTGAATATTACAAAGTAGAAACTTCTACTATAACTAATTTTTCACAATAATAAAAAAATCCTTAAATAAAAAAAGAGTTATTTTCATTATATAAATCTTCTTGAATACTTACTTTCTCTTACCCTTCCTTATAACCAATGAAAACCAATTCAAAAACTTGGGATGAGCATAAAAATCTTGGTAAGGGTTATACCATAAGGAAAGGAAACATTAACCCATCAATAAATACAAATCAATGAAACCATAATTTTAAATCATAACATACCTTCTGAAATCATAATATTTATGAATAACACATAGTAATCACAAATCATAAAGGTAACTTATGGCATTCATAACATACTTACATTATAGCTATCACAGCTATATAGGGAGTCACATTTGGAATACCCATCACAATATATTCCCTAGATATTTTAGGAGAAATATTAATGTTTACCTCAGTCACATTACCCAATGAATTGAAGATCTATCTTGGGCTCACCCGCCCTAGGTTTATCATGGAACCACCTATATACTTAACAATTCCCAAGAACCATAACATGTTCGTAACACCTAAAAACAAACATAAAAGAAAGATAACATTTCTACATTTCAATCACAATATATCATTTAAATATATTGACATAAAAAATCCATTATCAAAACCATTTTCAATACCAAAATACGTAAAAGAGTATATGGTATTTATTTTCCTTTTAAAAACATTACGTCTTGTTAAGGAAGCCAAAGATCAAATAATACCTGCCGCGACAGAAAGGTCGTTGTCACCGCGTATGTTAAAAGAAACATTATTTTTTGTCATTTAGTAAAAATTCCTCATAGAAAAATATTCCCTTTAAATGAAATGAAAATTCAAATGTGTTTATATAGCGTATAAAAGAAAATCATGTATTAAAACAAAATATGCCTCAGTGAAAGGAGATTGAGATGAAGTCTGTTACGAAGATGGTGTCCTTAGTTTAAGGATAAATAAATTACGTAATTATTTGTGACAAATATAAATAAACCCAATATAAGGGGATATTAACTGTAAGACAATCAGAGGTCATACACATATATTCATAGAACGACATAATCAAGAGGTAGAGGTTTAACCCAAATAATTAAAATTGGGTAAAGAGGTTCCCTTACAGAAATTCGACGGCCTAACGATGTCACAATAAAATTTATAAAATGAGTTGATGAGAAATAAAATGGTATCTCATCACTTGGATATAAAATTTATAGAAATAAGGATAAAGAAAAACATATCCCAACATAAGAAGATGTAAATTAAAATACATAACAAAAAGAAGTTTTTTTTAAAAAGAGGTGGGTGAAAGGTTCCCTTACCGATTTGGGTAACTTTTGAAACGTACACCTCATGAAAGAAGGATCATAAAATGAAGATGTAAATGCCCATAAATTAAATTATATTATAAAAATATAAAATCATGGGTAGTACATACAACTCACAAAAGTAAATAGTAGAAAATGTAGCATGAATCTCATAGGAATAAAAGTGAGATGAAAACACCTTACCTCGTTGTAATCAATCGAATCGTATGACAAAAAGATAATAACCAACAAAATAATCATATAATACCATGAATATAAATAGAATAATGATAATTTATATCCAATGTCAGTACAAAATACACAACATTCTATAAATAAGCGGGGAACAATGGAAATCTCATGGAATTAAAAGTGAGAAAAGAAACCCCTTAACTCGTTGTCTGACTTGAATCGCTCGTATGTTCCTTGTTATTCATGAATAATAAACTAAAGTGACTTTATATATGGTTAAGAATATTTTTCAAGTTTATTATTCCTTTTATATTACTTATTATCTTTCTATAACAATTATTTAATTATTTGAGCTGAAATCAGACATTTTATCAATGTTCGGAACATGAGTCAAAAGTGAACTTGTTATAATTATAAATTGCCCATGTGGTCAAAATCCAATTATCTTCAGATTGATATTCATAATTTAGATTTAAGATATATATAATATATATTTCCAGTGTATATATATATGTTTGTGTATTTATAATAGTACATAACATTTGGAGGTAAGTAATGAAATGCGCCGTTCACAGATACGGTAAGCCATACGTACGCATGGACACTACTTTCATTTATATTTCATATTTTAATGAAATGAAAACATAGTGATTAATTGGTATATTATAATTTAAATATAATATTTATTTCATATATGTTACATAAGTTCATATATTATATCCTTTATAAATTCCACGTATGGCATGAACGATTCATATCACATTGGGGGGGGTAGTCTGCACTTCCTCTATTGAAATTATCGTGTTTACCCATTATGGGAACCATGAAGATATGATATAAAAAAGAAAATAAAAAAGTATAAAGAAAAAATAAATATAATATATATCATATATAGATACAGTGCCATTATAATGGCCACCATGAGAGGTGGTCGGAGAAAATTGAACAATCATCGTTTCGTGAGGCAGTAGTTCACCGTTCACTAAATCATTATGTTCTTTTACCCATTAAATGGAGGTGTGTGTAAGTGTATCTCAAATCCTTCTCATAACAACATAATTTTATATTGAGGATACTGGTGTTTTTATAAAATAAAGTAATAAAAAGAGTTTAGGGGGGTTAGAGAAGTAAAATAAAACAAAAGAACTTAAGAGAAGACGTTACGTTTAAATCGGGTAACTCATTTTGGTTTGACCAAAAGGGTATCATGAAGGGATTGATGCCTAAGGTAAGGATTATATGATGAAGAGATGGATCTTGGGAGCTTATTTGAGAAGAGGTTGGATGAGAAAAAGTCTTGATAAGTGTGAGAAATGGGTAGGAAGTGAGGGATTTTTATAAGGGAGAGGAGGGGCTCTCTTGGAATGTTTGAAAATATTATTTTATTGTATAACTATTTTCAGTTTTTAAAGGTCCAAAAAACATTAATGGAGAAGATAAGTTTTCCCATGTTCTAAATAAAATAATCCAATAAAAATTGGACATGTTTTTTATATTATTTTAACTCTTATCTTCTTACTTATTTAAATCATTCATTAATGACATAAACACTGCATCATCGTTGTGTCATAAATAATTTTATTTTTTTGATGTCTAAAAATTATACAAAAATTACCATGATGTAAAAAATATTTTTATCTTTCAAATTAATATTTATAGTCTAAATGATAACTTATATAACCCCATGTAAAAATTGGTTTAGTAAAATAATACATGTTTATGACATTTTAATTCTTACTTTGAATAAAAAGTTATTAATGTCACTATCTTACCCAAGTGCCTCAATGTGGTCCCAAAATTGACCCATGGATTGTCTTCTTCGGCCATGACTCATCCAATGAGGTTAGAAAAAGTTTCAAGGTAATTTTATATTATTATAACATTATTTTTAATTTAAATTACCCTAATTACCTTTAATCACGGTTAATAAAAGTAAAAAGTTACTATTCACCAAAAATTATTTTTCATCCCATTGAACCAAATTTTACTTAATAATGACAAAAATGAATGTTAGATTTTAGAAATTCAAATTACAGAAGCAGTAAAATTTCATTTGAAAAATTCAGTTTTTTAACTACTACTTAGTGGATTAACTATTCATCAAAAATTGAAGGTTTTCAGAAAAATTCCAAAAATTCACCCTAAGCAAAATTTTATATTCTGAATTCAAAAATGATGTCTATTTTAACACATTAAGAACATGGAAGTTGAATTAATTAATTTTATAATTAATTATCGTTTTCAAAACAAAAAGCGTATTTTTAAGAAGTAACTACGAAAATATTGGTACTTGCACTACTACAATAACGGCTATTAACAGCGCTAAAAATAGGCTTTAACAGCGATAAAAAAGCGCTGTAAAGCTCGGAGCTGATAAAGGGGGTACCCCTTTATCAGCCCTTAGTAAGCACTGATAAAGGGTTACTTTATCAGCGCTAAACAAGCGCTTCTTTAGCGCTGATAAAGGTGTAGTTTATCAGTGCTTTTTTAGCGCTGATAAAAGAACGATTTATCAGCGCTAAAAGAGTGATGATAAATTCCCTCTCTGCTACTCCGATAAATCTACAGCAGCACACCCAAACACCTGCAAAAAAACATCATCTCAATAATCCAATTAATGCAAGTATACCCATAAAAATTAACTAATAAATCATAAGAAAATTAGACCAAGTATACCCATACAACAATTATACCCATACACCATTAACACATAATTTATAAGTTAATCAATTACTTACAGAAATCAATTCAGAATTCAGGGGGTTTGGGGGCTGTTCAAGGGTTTGGGGTGGCTATCCAAGGGTGGGTCGGGGGTGTCCGGGGGATTTCCAGTTCAATCCTAAGGCACCACATGGGTGTGTTTTATCAGTACATAAATCTTTGGACTTTTCTCTATCCACTATGCATCATGTTCTCAACCTCAAAGAAGTTATACGGTTTGTACACACACTAAGGTGCACATACATGGGGGGGATGAATCTCATTAATAAAACCTCAATATTAAACCTGCAATAGGCTATTTTAAGTGCTTGATCAGGAAATATGCACAACCTAGTTGAGAAATAACTGGAATAAAACTAATAAGAAATTCATCATTGATCCTCAAATCCATGACCATGATCAAACCCAAATTAATTTTCAAAGTGATGAACTTTTACCAAGCATTTCACAAGGATAGTGTCTACATTATAAAAATATAGTTTGACCAAGTCCTACCCCATCTACATCTAGACACATTGATTCTCAAGTATTAAAGCTTGATCAACCATACCTACTTCATCCAATGTTCGGGTTTCTCTGAGTACATCATAGGAACCACACAAAACATATAATATACCATGGTCTCCCCACTATATACATAATTACCATTGACCTCCAATATGTGAGTTTTATTTGTACTCCATCATGGAAATCCACTTATGGGAGTTTTCTCATCCAGGGAATACCCTCAACAGTATCTCAGACCACCCATATGCGTTCTTCCAATTCTGAGGCATAAGACCTACAAGGATCTCATCCCTATACTATAGGAGTACCCTTATTTAGGAAATAATAATAATAAGCATATATTATTTACCATATGGTAGTATTATCATCCAAATAATAATCCCTATATAAGCATATCAACCCTCCAATATGGGTGTATTCTCATTTGAGGCATAATCTATATAATCATCTCATCCCTCCTCTATGGGATTATTTTCATTTAGTGAATATTCCCGATAAGAATCTCATCCCACTCCTATTGTTGTATTCTCATTTGGGTAATAATACCTATATACATCTCATCCCTCCCCTATGAGAGTATTCTCATTTAAGGAATAAGACCCATAAGCATATCCACCCTCCCAAATGGGAGTATTTTCATCCAGATATAAGCCCATAAGTATCATAGACCCAAACACATGATCACCATAGTATACCAGGACAACCATGACTTGATATATATGAGGCCCCTTATAGATCACATGCCATGACCCCCCCCCCCCATTTAAAAGATCAATGCAATCCAAATGCATTTGGTCAGATTTACATAGGTCAGTTGTTGTTTTCACTTAAAATCTTGTCCATTTTAAACAAAATAGAGACCCTTTGAGTGCTAGAGGCCACACCGTGCCTCAGATTGAGGCGGGGTTGACTCATACGCATCACCAAGGACCCTTGGATCGTTCTTATAAAATATAAATGCAATCCGAATGCATTTGGTCAGATTTACATAGGTCAGTTGTTGTTTTCACTTAAAATCTTGTCCATTTTAAACAAAATAGAGACCCTTTGAGTGCTAGCGGCCACACCATGCCTCATATTGAGGTGGGGTTGATGAGTACACGTCACCAAGGACCCTTGGATCATTCTTTTAAAATATCAATACAATCCTAATGCGTTTGGTCGGATTTCCGTAGGTCAGTTGTTGTTTTCACTTAAAATCTTGTCAACTTTAAACAAAATAGAGACCCTTTGAGTGATAATGGCCACACCGTGCCTCATATTGAGGTGGGGTTGACTCATACACGTCACCAAGGACCCATGGATCATTATTATAAAAGATAAATGCAATCTGAATGCATTTGGTTGGATTTCCGTGGGTCAGTTCTTGTTTTCACTTAAAATCTTGTCCATTTTAAACAAAATGGAGACCTTTTGAGTGATAGCGGCCAAACTGTGCCTTGGATTGAGGAGGGGTTGACTCTTACATGTCACCAAGGACCCTTGTATCGTTCTTATAAAAGATAAATGCAATTTGAATGCGTTTGGTCGGATTTCATTAGGTCAGTTGTTGTTTTCAATTAAAATCGTATCCACTTTAAACAAAATAGAGACCCTTTCAGTGATAGCGGCCACACCGTGCCTCGGATTGAGGAAGGGTTGACTCATACACATCAGAAAGGACCCTTGGATCATTATTATAAAATATCAATTCAATCTGAATGCGTTTGGTCATATTTGCATAGGATGGCTGTTGTTTTCACTTAAAATCTTCTCCATTTTAAACAAAATAGAGACCCTTTGAGTGCTAGCGGCCACACCGTGCCTCGGATTGAGGCGGGGTTGACTCGTACACGTTACCAAGGACCCTTGGATCGTTCTTGTAAAATATCAATGCAATCCGAATGCGTTTGGTTGGATTTCCATAGGTTAGTTGTTGTTTTCACTTAAAATCTTGTCCATTTTAAACAAAATAGAGACCCTTTGAGTGATAGCGGCCACACCGTGCCTCAGATTGAGGCGGGGTTGACTCTTACACGTCACCAAGAACCCTTTTATCGTTCTTATAAAATATCAATGCAATCCGAATTCATTTTGTTGGATTTCCGTAGGTCAGTTGTGGTTTTCAATTAAAATCTTGTCCACTTTAAACAAAATAGAGACCCTTTGAGTAATAGCGGCCACACTGCTCCTCGGATTGAGGCAGGGTTGACTCATACACATCACCAATGACTCTTGGATCATTCTTATAAAAGATAAATGCAATCCGAATGTGTTTGGTCAGATTTTCGTAGGTCAGTTGTTGTTTTCTTTTAAAATCTTGTCCATTTTAAACAAAATAGAGACCCTTTGAGTGCTAGCGGACACACCGTACCTCGGATTGAGGCAACGTTGACTCATAAACGTCACCAAGGACCCTTTTATCATTATTATAAAATATCAATGAAATCTGAATGCGTTTGGTCAGATTTCCGTAGGTCAGTTGTTGTTTTCACTTAAAATCTTGTATATTTTAAACAAAATAGAAACCCTTTGAGTGCTAGCGGCCACACCGTTCCTTGGATTGATGTGGGGTTGACTTTTACATGTCACCAAGGACCATTATATCGTTATTATAAAATATCAATGCAATCCAAATGCGTTTGGTCGGATTTCCGTAGGTCATTTGTTGTTTTCACTTAAAATTTTGTCCATTTTAAACAAAATAGAGACCCTTTGAGTCCTAGCGGCCCCACCGTGCCTCGGATTGAGGCGGGGTTGACTCGTACACGTCACCAAGGACCCTTGGATCGTTCTTATAAAAGATAAATGCAATCCGAATGCGTTTGGTCAGATTTCCGTAGGTCAGTTGTTGTTTTCACTTAAAATCTTGTCCATTTTAAACAAAATAGAGACCCATTGAGTGCTAGAGGCCACAACGTGCCTCGGATTGAGATGGGTTTGACTCGTAAACATCACCAAGGACCCTTGAATCGTTCTTATAAAAGATAAATTAAATCCGAATGCGTTTGGTCAGATTTCCGTAGGTTAGTTGTTGTTTTCAATTAAAATCATGTCCACTTTAAACAAAATAGAGACCCTTTGAGTGATAGCAGCCACACCGTGCCTCGTATTGAGGCAGGGTTGACTCTTACACGTCATCAAGGACCCTTGGATCATTATTATAAAATATGAATGCAATCTGAATGCATTTGGTTATATTTCTGTAGGTCAGTTGTTGTTTTCACTTAAAATCTTGCCCATTTTAAACAAAATAGAGAGCCTTTGAGTGCTAGAGGCCACACCGTGCCACAGATTGAGGCGGGGTTGACTCTTACATATCACCAAGGTCCCTTTGATGGTTCTTATAAAATATCAATGCAATCCGAATGCGTTTGGTCAGATTTACGTAGGTCAGTTCTTGTTTTCACGTAAAATCTTGTCCATTTTAAACAAAATAGAGACCCTTTGAGTGCTAGCGGCCACACCGTGCCTCGGATTGAGGCTGGGTTGACTTTACATGTCACCAAGGACCATTGGATCGTTCTTATAAAAGATCAATTCAATATGAATGCGTTTTTTCAGATTTCCATAGGTTATTTGTTGTTTTCACTTAAAATCTTGTCCATTTTAAACAAAATAGAGACCCTTTGAGTGCTAGTTGCCACACCATGCCTCAGATTGAGGCGGGGTTGACTTGTACACATCACCAAGGACCCTTGGATAGTTCTTATAAAATATCAATGCAATATGAATGCGTTTGGTCAGATTTCCGTAGGTCAGTTGTTGTTCTCACTTAAAATCTTGTCCATTTTAAACAAAATAGAGACCCTTGGAGTGCCAGTGGCCACCCCGTGATTCAGATTGATGCGGGGTTGACTTGTACACGTCACCAAGGACCCTTGGATCGTTTTTATAAAAGATCAATGAAATCCAAATGCGTTTGGTCAGATTTCTGTAGGTCAGTTGTTGTTTTCACTTAAAATCTTGTCCATATTAAACAAAATAGAGACCCTTTGAGTGATAGCGGCCACACTGTGCCTCAGATTGAGGCGGGGATGACTCGTACACGTCACCAAGGACCCTTGGATCATTCTTATAAAATATCAATTCAATATGAATGTGATCTACTTATTATTCACTTTGAAAAACATAAAGGTACCCTTAAATACTTACATTCCCCCAAACACCCATAACACAACCCAACCACAACCTTCATCTCAATGTACTCAACCGATCTAAACACCAAGATGGTTTTTACCCAAGAGTATCTAATTAAAAATGTCGATCATGTCATCAACCGACCACTTAATTTCTATGGTGCTCCCCACTATAGGTTTTAGCTCACAAACACCACCATCTGATATTTAACACCTCCATCATCGGGAAAGAACCACTACAACCCCAACTAAAACTCCACAACATACCCAACATGTTTTCTAACTTAATGTGCTTAGACATCAATGAGAAAACCAACCAATGTTATCATCCATCCATTCCATCAAAACCACTTGGAATGGATGTGAATCCATTATCCATACATGAATTAAGGACAATTCAACTTTTCCTCAAAGACTAAACCCATTTTCAAAACATAATTAACATTTCAAAACATAAAATAGATGTGGCTTACAACTCACCACATTTGTTCCTTTTTCCTAGAGGAATTTGAAACATGCACCACATTGGTAGTAAAAGCAGTAGAGGATAGATCTCTTTGATCATACAAAGCCATGAACCCATGTTTATCCTTGAGGAAACTGATGAGTGATGTTTTTGAATGATTTTTGGAACTAGGAAATGACTCGGTTGATGAAACACAGGAAATATCTTTAAATGTAGCCTCACTTGCCGAATCATTGGAACAATTTTCTGTATTGGATGCTCTTAATGTCAGATTTAGCATCCCATCTTGTTCATCAAATGTATTGGTCAACTTCCAATCTATCATGGAGGTTGTCGCACCACCTTTACATTTAACTAATGATGAGAGGCAGCTTGATTAGAAAAACAATCTTGAGGGCACTGGAAATGAAATATCATGTGGTGCCATAGTTACTCAGCAGCCTCAATTTACCCCACATGATATAAGGCTATTTCATGATGTCTAAGACATAGCGAGAGGAGAAGAGAAGGTGAAAGTCTCGTAGATGAACAACATCAACAATGAACAACCACCACCTTTTCACTATATAAATCAAAATCATATCTTTAAGAACGTCCATGTGAATTTCTATCTTACTTCCATCGAGGATGATGCATGTTGGTCAACTTGTTTTAGAAATTTTTTATCTTCATCTGTGCCTTGTACTTGTACCCATGAATTTGAAGGTGAGTATGTGTACACGATAGTTGTCCTTCTTAGAGAAGAGTTTCTTGAAGAGTATAGGAGACATGAAGCAATTAAGATCATTAGAGTGTTAGAGAAAATGTGGTTGCTACAAATAATGTGGAAATCGGCTTGTGCAACACGGCCTAAGTTACAACTTGCAGGTATTGTACTTTATTTTTTTCTAGAGGGTTTCAGTGTAAATGCATTTTGGAATGATCATTGATATTCATTGTCTTTTAGGTTTTTTTGACAGCCGAGGGGAAAGTGTGGGGTCTGCAGACATTGGAGGATATGTCGAAGGGTGAATTTATGGAAAATTACATCTTATATTTTTGCAACATTTCTATAGTATTTAACATCTAACCAAATGGCATATTTTCCCTTCAAGCTCCCCGAACCAAGATCACCATCAGGGTTTGGGGATCTTGAAGGGAAAAAAGGCCATTTCTCCAACATATTCACACAGAAAATCACCCTTCGAAATATCCTCCAATGTCTTCAGATCCCACCCTTTCCCCTAAGCTTTCAAAAAAACCTAAAAGACAATGAATAGAAATGATCATTCCAAAATTCATTTACACTGAAACCCTCCATAAAAAAATAAAGTACAATACCTGCAAGTTGTAACTTAGGCCGCGTTGCACAAGCCGATTGCCACATTATTTGTAGAAACCACATTTTCTCCAACAATGTAATGATCTTCATTCATTAATGTCTCTTATACTCTTCCAGAAACTCTTCTCTAAGAAGGTAAACTATCGTACACATCACCAAGGACCCTTGGATCATTTTTATAAAATATCAATGCAATCCGAATGCATCTGGTCAGATTTCCGTAGGTCAATTGTTGTTTTCACTTAAAATATTTTCCATTTTAAACAAAATAGAGACCCTTTCAGTGGTTCAGCATTCTTTCATGTTGATGGTGCATATCATATGTTAAAATGGGAAAAGTACTCATTGGAGAAAGGTTATTTTATTTAATAACAATTACAATTTTCCTATGAACATTTACATACAACAATGTTTCATCTTTTGATCACCTTAACCCCTCTCAAAAATGACCAAAAATTGTACATGTCCCTAAGTCAGATCTTCATTGTATTTGTGTACAATCTTCCAGAAGGTATGTAACCCACTCATTTCTGAACACATCTATATCGTCTTGTGAGTATGAGGCTTTTCGGCAGTCACAGTAGTACTGTAAAATAAAAAAATAAAGAATTAATAAATAACTTAAACGAACTAGTAGTTGTTTTTAAAAATAACACTTTAGGGATGCTAGTTTTCTGATGAAAATGATCTCTTTCAGAAATTTACAAACATAATAACCGCAATCATTATCGTTTGTTTGTTTTGGAAACTGAAAAAAACTGATCATTAGGAGAATAGGTAACTTGTTTTGATATGTGTTTCGATAGTGAAATTTTATTATATATACCCTGATATTTTTCCAGACGTAGTACTTGCTCTCCTCCTTATGATTAGTCCTTGGCCTCATCCCTTTTTTTAGATGATAATGATACACCTCCCTATCAGTAAAAGATAATATAAATTATATTACTTGATGTTTATACCTAAAACGTAAGATGTAGTGTCTTGAAGATTCACAAACTTCATCATGTGTGGTCGGTTTGATGGATATCCTTGCTTTGAATACAGAAAATAAATCTTCAGAGTATCCAAGTTCACCGCAATTAGCAACCAATGTTTCTTAAAAACAAAAAAAGGAATAGGTAATAAAATAAGTGAAAATATAATTGATAGGCTTTAATCGTAGTGTATTACCCCTACATGGTTGGTATTAGGAAAAGTCCGTCATCTGTAATCTTGCGTTCAAATGTTTTCAGCAATACATTCACTATTTCATCCCTTTTTGATGGCTCTATTTTTGTTAGGTGTGTTGATGTGATATGAGGACTAACCAGTCCAAATCTTGGCTCATGGGAAAATTCCATCAATTATTTTTCATAAATGCATTTGTCAACAATATAAAATTCATTTAGTCATAATTTTTATGCTAGATCAGATTTTGGAAAATCAATTCATGGAAACATACCACATATATACATTTACAACTGTGACACCTACCCAACTGTTTTCAAGGATTTCATTTACATTTTCAGCAGCAACGAAATCTTGACTTTACTCTCCGTATATATTCTCTTCGAAAACCACAATATGACTATTACCATCTTTTAGCTTCATATCCACATGATTATTCAATGCTAGTAAATGTGGAAAGAGAACAGGTGGTGTTATTGTGCTTTCAGTAGCTCCTTGGGATCGGTTGGTCGATCCTTTAGATGGTTTTGAGCTGACGTTTGTCACCCCCTTCCCTTTCGCCATATATAACAAAAATCATTGGTTCAGACCCTTTTTTTCATTAATTGTTAAGGGTTTAGCTTGAAAAGAAAGGGAAATAAATACCTCTTTGTCCACATGTACTCTTACAAGTTGTGACTGCCATGCAATGATTTTCCCAATAGCCTTTCCGATCGTATGAATATCATCGTCATGAAGTGGAATAGGTAGCTCTGCCTTTGGCTCATGAGCTACAGTAATCATCACTTTCATATGATCTTTCAGAAGTGGTCTATTATGCAGTGTGGCATCTGGGATATTGAACACTAGAGCCCTCGCAACAATGTGATAGTTGGGTGTTGACAGATATAAATCACAATCATTATCACCCTGTAGATGATGAGTACAGAAAAATTATCAGTTTTGGTCTGATTCATATTTCATGGGAACAATTATTAGAATATTGATTACCATGGCTAATATAGTTCTTTGAGGCGAATGGCTCGCCTCAAAGCTGGTGGGGGGTGGGGCAGGATGTTCATGCGGCGGTTGTTCTTGAGTTGTGGCTTCCCTTTGCTTCCCACCCACAAAAGTTGCTAGCAACTCTCCCTACCATTGCAATTGTTCTTTAAGGGTTGCTATTTTTTCGCTCATTTGTTCCAATTTTTCATCTGTATCATCCATTTTCTTCTTCTTCTCAAAATATACTTGGGGTGTCACCCCAAACCCTACACCTCCAACACGGCCATATTTTTCTGGCTACTTCAAAGCCATCGATAATAGGTCTGTATCAGCTATAGGAGTAACTGATTCCTGTGACTGTTGGATATAGGAAAATAACTAATTATTTTTATGTAATGGAAATTTTAAACAAATTATTTTATCATCGTTTCATACTTACACATATTTCCCACACTTTTTGTGTGTTCTCATCTACTAACTTCCCATCTTTGTTCACACGTGCCTCCTTCCATAGCACATGACGTGGGATGGAAGTGCATTTGGTTTTAGACTCATCAATCTACATATAAACATAGAAAAATAATTATGAAGTTTTTTATTGGCACCTAAAAATATTATTGTAAATTTAAAATAGGTACCATTTTCTTTTATAATGAAGCGTACCCCATCCTTTCTTTACGATAGGGGTATGTTGGTTTTGAAGCACATTCCTTATTTTCAGTACAAAGTTTCTGTTTCATAAATGAAATATTGACAGTCAAATTGATGAATAAAAGTATCCTCAAACAACATATTATCACTCACAATGTACCTGAAACTTCTCATCCCCACAACGGCCAATAAATGCATCCCATGCTTCTTGGGATATCAGGTGAGCGTAGACAATGGGTGGGTGTGGGTTTATTTTACCTTTATAATCTTTGAGGTGACATCTTGTTAAAATAGTGCGAAAACCTCGATGAATATTTATTGCAAGACTTAGTACATAATCCTTGTGTGAATCGTCTACTATAAATGTACTCTACATGAGATTGAGAAGAGTAAGACATTGTTTCATTATTTTATTTTCTAGTAAATTAAAGAAATAAATTCATAATGTTACCGTAATTTCTTCCCAGTTCACACCCTTCAGCTCGGACACAACATGGTGCCATGAATCAATGTCAATCGTCAAGCGTTTCCGAGTGACAACTCCAATGTAGATGCTAAACATAGCCTTTTTGGGATTCACATGTTGGACTCGTACATTCCATCCGACTTCAAATTTGATGCCTTTGCTTTTCGCCTTAAGAATTTTGGCTATCACCATCAAACTACGACGCACTTGTGATTTCTGTGACGCTGATCCTTCATTCCTGACCATTTCATCGATATCAACATCATCTATATGTTCATCTATAATGGTATCAACGACATTTTTTGATGGTTGTTGGACCTCAACACTAAGAGCAGTAGGAGCCACAGCAGCAGGAGTAGTAGGAGGAGCAGCAGGAGGAGCAGCAGCAGCAGGAGCCGCAGTAGGAGGAGCAACCGGAGCAACCGGAGCTGCAGTAGGAGCAACAGCAGCTGCAACATGAGCTGTAGGAGCAGAAACAGGAGCAACAGCAGCAGCAGCATGAGCTGCAGGAGGAGCAGCTGCTTGAGAGACTTGTTCAGCCTCAAGGTTAGGAGCATCAGAATGTGCAGAAGTCATTATCTGCAAAAGTGGTTGAACAGTTAATTCAGATTACATAAATTCAGTAATGATAAGATAATAACATGAGATAACAATATCTATATTACAAACAAAATATAACCTGTTTACTGAACTCTCTTTCTTTTTTTCAAAGGTTGAAGGGATTTGACACCTCTATCGACTATCCAAATCCCTTCATTGTGGTCTCCTCTAACCTACAAAACATCATCTGCATTGGGACCACTCCGAAATGATTGCGATGTACCACCAAAAGGATCGTCCTCAACTGAATTTTCATCAAAACCTTCAGTATTTTTGGACGATAACAGAACAATCGACCACTTTCGGTTTGCAGGATCTGGAACATAAAAAACTTGTACCGCTTGTGATGCCATTATAAATTGTTCGTCTTTACACCCTTCTTTACTAAAATCAACTTTCACAAATCCTCATTCATCTATTTTAACACCACTGTTGTTATCAATCCATTTGAATTGAAAAATCGGCAATTGGAATGTCGTATAATCCAACTCCCATATTAGTTTGATAATGCCAAAGTATGACATATTTGCATTAGTTGTATTTCTGTCCTTACTACCAGAAACATGGATCGCTTCAGCCACTAGTGTAACTCCACTATTTTTCAAGGTACTATCTTCATCATGTTCATCTGTATAGAATGTATAACCATTAATTACATAACCACAATAATATAATACATACACACTTAGTCCAGCAGCTAGCCAACAAAGAAATTCTGAAAATGAATTCGGATTTTCATCCAACTGCTTAAAAATATGGTCCTGAAACCATCCTATAAACTGGTGATTATGTGTATCTGATAACCATTTTTCATCCCTCGATGGATTCAACTGCCTAAGAATTTCTTTGTGAGTTTTAATATATGGAGAAACCTCCCAACTGTTATGAAAAACATAAAGATGAGCCTACTCCTGATCTGTAATACTGATTGTCACAACTTCTCTTCCAAAAATTCCCTCACCCTCAATGTGTCTAGTGTGACGAGATTTCGGGAGACCAATTCTTTCCACATCAGATTGGTATTCAGTAGAAAATTCAATGGCTTCCTCAACAATATATTTCTCTACTATACAACCCTATGGAAGACTTCGATTTTTGACATACCCTTTCAAAATCTTCATATACCGTTCAACAGGATACATCCATCTATAGTTCATAGGACCACAAAGTCAAATCTCTCTCACCAAGTGAATCATCAAATGAACCATCATGTCAAAGAATGTTGGCTGGAAGAACATTTCTAATTCACATAATATGATGGCAATTTCTTTTTACATAGCTGGCAATTTCCCTGGGACTAAAACATTGCTACGTATAGATTTAAAAAAGAAACAAAGTTTGGTTAATATATGATGAACATTCTTGGGAAAAACGCAACGTAAAGCTATAGAAATTAGATCTTGCATCAAAACATGAAAATCATGTGATTTTAAACCTTTTAACTTTAAATCATTCATTGATACAATGTTCTTGATATTTGATAAGTACCCCTCTGGAACCTTTATATCATTTAAGAAGTTGTAAAACTGATATCTCTCCGCCTTAGAAAGAGTATAAGTAGCTGGAGGAAGAAACATTCGATTTTCGCCCTTCACGGGAGCCAGCTCTTCTCGTATTCCCATGTCAACCATGTCCAAACTTACCTTAATTCCATATTTTGTTTTTCCAGGGGAATTTAGCAAAGTTCCGATAACACTGTCACATACATTTTTTTCTACATGCATCACATCAAGAAAATGTATGACGTATAAACAATTCCAGTATGGTAATTCAAAAAAAAACTGATCTCTTTTTCCAACTGATTTTTGTAAGGTTTTTCGAAAATGGTTTACCAAAAATGGTGTCCAGATCTTTTACTTTCTCAAACCGCTAATCACCTGTTAGTGGAGACGGTGTTGCGCGTTTTTCTGAACTTCCATTGAATGATGTCATCCAAGATTGGTACTTATGCCGACGAGGTAGAAATCTAAGATGTCCTAGAAACACAGATTTCAATGAATGTTTCAACCTAATTGACTTTGTATCTTCTTCGCACACGGGACACCCTTGAGTTCCTTTGATTCTATATCCTGATAAATTTCCATAAGCAGGGAAATCATTTATTGTCCCATACAACATCGCTCTCAACGTGAAGTATTCACTTTTATAAGCATCATAAAACATTACACCTGAGTCCCACAATAACTTCAAATCCTCGATCAAAGGATCCAGATAAACATCAATATCGTTACCTGGTTGTTTTGGTCCTGATATAAGAATAGATAACATGATGAATTTCCGCTTCATGAATAACCAGGGTGGAAAGTTATAATTTACCAACATAACAGGCCATGTACTATGAGTGCTGGTTTGAAAACCAAAATGACTCACTCCATCTATATATAACGCAAGATGAAGGTTTATCGGCTCTTTTCCAAATTCAGGATACTCATGATCAATTTTCTTCCATTGAGGAGATTTGGTCGGATGACGTAATAACCCATCTTTATTTCTTTTATCTGCATGCCACAACAATTGTCTTGCAGTTTCTTCACTTCCATATAGATGCCTAAACCTTGGAATGATTGGAAAGTACCATAAAACGTTTGCAGGATTGGATTTATCTTTCTTGTATCAAGAAGCACCACACTTTGGGCATTCTGTAAGTGATTTTTTCTCTTTGCGATACAATATAAAGTCTTTCGGGAAGGCATGTATTATTTCAGAAATCATTCCCATCGAGCATAGCATTCATCTAGCTTTATATGTCCTGCTTTGGAGATCATTATCTTCTAGGATCATGTCATTAAAAAGAGCAAGTAGTTCCATAAAATTGACATCACTCCATCTGTTGCATGCTTTCAATTTATACAACTTCAGTACAGCTGGCAATGTTGTATACCTAGTGCAAGCAGCATACAATGGCGTCTTTGCACAACTCTTTAACTTCTCAAACAATTTTGGGCAATCACGGAGTTCATCTTGAATTGTTTTTGTCATTTCCTCAATATTATCTTCATCATCATTGACATCTATAATCACATCCTTCATATAGTCTTCTTCATTATCCATATTTGTATTCATATCTTACGATCCATAAAACACAGTTTTATCCTAGCCAGTAGCTACATTCGCTTTTTCTCCATGTTTATTCCAACATTTATAACTCCGATCTATTCTGTGACATATCAAATGTTCTTACAACTCCTCTAGACTAAGTAGTATAGAATAACAACAACGTAAACACAGACAAAGGATTTGAGAAGGATCCTTTGCGTGATCCTTTGCAAACTTGATGAACTCTTTCACTCCATTCTTGTATTCTATTGTTAAACGATTAGCATCCATCCAATCTTTATTTATCTCCATCCTATTTGAATCTAAAATATTAGTATTTATGGTTCAAGTACACAAAACAAGAATTCCAAATACACTAGAAGAGAACCACTTCCTTATAAAAATGGAGATTAATAGAGCCTAACCATTAGTATTTATTCATCATGCATAAACACTCACTGCTGGTGGAAGTGAAACCGTTCCTGATGATCATGCCAAGTAGAAATGAAAACCAAAAGGGGGTAGTAAATCAAAATACCCCAAAAAAGATGAAAAAACATGGTATTTGAGAATAGGTTAGTGGCTTTCATGTTGGCTATAAGGAAACCTAATTTATTTCAATGAAAAAGGTTAATTCACAACAAGATACCATCCATTCCATATATTATTTTCATTAATAGGGTAATTTTGTGCTTCAAAATGATCAAAACATGTCTAAACAACTTCAAATGGATAAAATATGAATTAATGAAACACATGAATCCCAAAAAGATGATATAGTATAGAAACACCCAATTGGAATCTGAATAGTCTGCTCAAATGAAGAACATCATGCATCTCCAACTACATCGATGCTTTCTCATATACAACGACACCACTAGCTAGATAGTGGCCCTAACCAAGAACATCATACATCTCCAAATAAGAGACTACAACCACTAACCATGAAGAACATCATAAGATGGAAATATACTAAGAATACATCCCTTCACCCAAATAAGAGACTACAACCACTAACCATGAAGAACCACTAAGAGCATAATTTGAAACCTAAGGAAAGGTACACCCAAAACATACCAATGAATTCAAATGAAATAATTTCTAAACCAAACCATTGATATCATCAAATTTTTCTAACATCAAACCCCATCATATATCCTAATAAATTTTTTTGATAACACTATTTCATGGCCTATACCCATTTACACCCCTCTATTTGTTAGTAGATTATAGTCTAGTGACCCCCTAAAACCATCCTCCAACATGTGATGGGTTATTGAATGCACCGAGGGTATTTATCACAACCATGTGCAATGTACTACTAATAATAAATAATTGATATAGTTTAACATCAAGGTGTATTGATGATTTTTCGAATGATACCAAGTGAAACTTTGTATGGTAAATATGTGTGATAAGACATTTTTGGTCTAACTAAAAGGGGATATAGCCTAATGTGTGTATTTTGGATTCACAAAAAATATGACTCTATGTGGTATAGGGTTTTTTAAACTAGTAGGAGTATGGACCACTATGTGAATATGGTCCTATATGTGTGGGAATGTTTTCATTTAGAGTATGGCCTAATATGTTTGGTTCCCATAGAATAAGGCCCATTTGAATAGGATATTTGGGCTCATTACACAAGGTGGATCACATTTTTCATGTGAGGAATCTACACCAATTTGGTTCATAAAATATATTCATAGCACATAAGTATTTCTATATTCATCAACTAATGAATCATGTTCTTATCACACCAGGTAAGAATATAAGAACATCTACTAAGGGAAGTGTTTAGAGATCGTATGCTCATCACATAGGGGATTCATTGGAACGTCGCCTAAGGAATCTCATGCTCCTCATGTGAGGTATAATCCTAGGATCATTACCAAGGAGATGAATAAGAGATCTTATGATCATCACTTAGGGGATTCTTAGGCATATCCCCTAATGAATCTATTTATAATCTCATGAGGTATAATCAAGGGAACATTATTTGGGAGATAAAGAAGATCTCATATTCAAATAACATAGGGACTTCATATTCTCATCACCTAAGGTAACCTAGGATTACCACCTAGAGTTGGATGTTTCCTGAATTAAGAGTGTTCATAGGTTTATATATCAGTAAAGGAACTCACATATTTCAATTTTAGAAGAGGGAACCACCCGATACACTCATCGCGTAGGGGTTGAGCATAGTTTTATAGCCACCATTTCATTTTTATCCATGAAGTTATTCAATTCCCACCAAACCCTTTTCAATTTCATCATTAAAAACTATATTCTATGTCACTGGGAAACTAAAAGGAAAACCCATATCAACTAACGATGTCATCTCCCATAATATCCAACTCTTTACATCTTTTTAACAATGGAAAGGTTGATGCTTCCCCACTGCACGATTTACCACCTCAACCATCTCACATTTTCCTCCAATGGAATCTATCACAACCAAACTAATAAAAAACTTCTCAAATAACCACACCAAAAAAAAATGATGATTTTCAACAATAAATGTAAACAAGCACCTTGTTCTTGAGAAATATAATGAAAATTAGGAAACACATGCGAATCATCCCCATTACATTATTTTCCATCAATTATGGTCCATTTTCTTCAATCGGACAATCCATAATACTCACCCATAGAATAAAAAATCATGTTAGAAAAATTATATAAAAATGGGAGAGGAGAACAATATTGAAAAAAGATTTGGAAAACATGCCTTAAAGAAGGTCCTGCAAACCGAAGCTTGAAAGCATTGTGGGCGGCGGAGGTCCAGCAAACTGATGCTTGAGGGTGGCGGAGGTCCGGCAATGCGAACTCAGCGGGCGACGGAGGTCCGGCAACGAGAAGCGAGGGCGGCGGAGGTCCGGAAACGTGAATTCAGCAGGCGGCAGAGGGGAGTTGCTGTAACACCCGAGACTTTTATGAGAAATATTTTGTTTTTATAAATAATCAAAGGAATCTTTCACTACACACAACACTAGCTTGGCTTGCTTTACATGCAATCGAGACCTTCCTTGATAGCTTGTGTCGTACGCAATACCGAGTTTCACTAAACAACAATATGCTATTAAAATATTACTAAAACTAGCCGTTATGAACAGTAATAACCACTTTTTGAAATTTTTTAAATTTTATTTTTCAAAATGGACTTCATTTTTGGATTCAGAATATCGAAATTATCCTAGGGTGAAATTTTGGTATTTTTCTGAAAACTTTCAATTTTTGATGAATAGTGAAAACACTAGGTTACTATTTAAAAACCGAATTTTTATTTAAATTTTTATTTATTTTATTTAAATTTATTTTAAGTCAAAATTGATACATAATACCTATATAAGTTCAATGCAATTCATTGGAGTCATTTTATAATAAATTTAGATATATAAAAATTTTATTGAACTTTTCACTGTTTTTTACTCACCTCCTAGGAGAATTTGCAAATTTACACAAAACATAATTTTACTACTTTTGTGAGTGGAATTTCAAATCCTAGTAACATGGTTAATATCAAGGGCTAAAATATGGTTCAATGAGATGAAAATAATTTTTGGTGAATAGAAACTTTTTACTTTTTTTACCACGGTTAAAAGTAAATAGGGTAATTAAGGGTAAAAATGTTATTATTATTACCCTAAAACATGTCCTAACTCTATTTGATAAGTTTAATTCGACAAAAAACAACCTTTGGAATAAAATATGACCATTTAGGCCCACTTGGATTAGATTAGGACATTTATTATTAATTTATTTAAAGAAGGGTTAAAATAGTTAAAATCAAAGTTTAATAACTAAATCATTTTTAATATAGGGTTATACATAAGATAAATTCGACTATAAATATTAACTAGAAATCTAAAAAACTTTCCTACATAATGTTACTTTATTTGTAATTTTTAGACAATAAATAATTTAATTTATTTATGACACAATGATGATGCAGTAATTATCTTATTAATGATATATTGACATAATTGATGTTATAAATACCCAAATAAATGTAATTTGAGACTTTTTATGAATTAAAATAATTTTCTAGGTTAATATGACATGTTAGTATTGATTTAATTAACTGTTTTATAACTGATCTTTCCGTTATGATTTTCACAAAAATCAATTACCCAATAGTTTTAAAATGGACATAAAATAGTTTTTAAAACAAATATTATATTATTAATTGTTATTTTATTCCTAAAAATCTATGTTTCAGAAACATTAATTATATAAGGTTATATATATTAATAATAAACAACTTGGGGTTAGTTTGTCTTGTTATAGTAAGTTTATTAACCTTATAGTGTAAGAAAACAAGAAGACACGGTAAAAGTAAAATTATTTAACTTAAAGTTAAATCTAAATGATAAGGTTTAAATAGATACCTAAACTTGTCTAAATTCTATTGGATGAGATTATTGCGACCCATACCCACCTTATCTTCTAAATAAATCAATTTTGAGCAATTAAAAACTTAATATGACTTTATAATAAAATAATATTTTTAGTTTTTCCTAAGGTGCCCCTCTCCTCCCTTGTAAAAGGGCACCTCCTCCCTCTCTTACTCACACCACTTTGAGCCTTCAGGCTCGGCCAAACCCTAAAAATTTCTCTTATCCACTTCCCTAGAAACATCCTAGAGGTCTTGGTCTTCTTCAAATACCAATTTTAGTGCCCTAAGAGGAGGTCTCAAAGAGACGCTTCCAAGAAGAGGTAATGTCCGTTACCGATTCTTTCAACTTTATATCTTCTTCCACTTCTTCTTATTTAGTTGTTTCATTATGAAGTAATAACATAAGTATCAATCATATAATGGTATGTTATTATAAGTATGAAACAACCCTATTTCACCATCTATCCATCCTACGGAAAACGAAATCAACGCGCATGCGTACGTACGGAATACCGTCTCCACGCCGTGGTGTAATCTATTTTCCACCACCACCTTACTTGGATGGGTATAATGGTGTAAATAATAACTATATATGATTATTGTAAAGTGATATTTCTTATGAAATAGTATAAATACACTCCAATACAATTCCATGATCATGGGAACAATATCATCGCTCGTCCGTACGTACGGAATACCGTCTCCACGATGTGATGCGACTCGTTCTACATGATCTTCATTGAAAAATGATTATATAAATGACTTTAATGAATGAATATGATATCTATTACACTAATAAAATTCTGGAAATGAGTTATCTATAAACTAAAGAGAAGAATAAGAATTTATTCGACAAAACACGCATAAGAACAAAAAGTAATAAACACCCGAATAACAAGTAGCAATGAAATATTACTAATAAGAAGCTAAGAATGTGACCATATATGATATCATAAAAATGATTATGTTTCTGGAATAAGTCAATGAAATTATTTAAATCATTATACTGGAGGTTCGGACACTTACGAAGCAAATCAGACCTAAGATAAGGGAAAATCTCCCAATCTCATTTTTATCCGAGATTGTTTATAATTCAGAATTTACAGGGGAATATTTATCATCCACATCCATGTTTCCTCAATATGTAATATTTATATCCTTATACAATTGTTTATATCCAATTTTACCATTTGGGGAGTTTTTAGTAAAAGATATGAAAGGAATCTTTTGTCGTTTTTCGTACGAGGTACTTTTTGACTTTTCCGAAAAAAGTACGAGAAGAATGTCTTTTTTTTAACTTATAAGCATGAATGGATTTTTAGAACATTATTTACATGAATATTCCTTTAAAATTTTTCATGTTTATTTTTAATCAACTTCTTTTAGTTCAAAATTATATGACATGTTAAGAAAGGAAAATGTTTTTGAAGTAGAAAGGATATTTTCCTCAAGAATGGAGTTCAAGTGTTTTATCAAAACTATTTTCCATCTAAGATAATATAGGGTTCTGTTTCTATCCCAATTTTTACATTGATTTGATTATGTTATGATGGAATTATTATTATGATGTCCTTTTATCTTATATGGATTATGTTATGATGGCATGACGTTTAAGATTCCCATTTTTATTACATGGGTTATGCTATGATGTATGGTTTATGATTTTGTGGCACACATAAGAATGGTATCATTATTAGATGGGTGGGACCTATATCTCCCTCCAATTCGTTGGTTAAAGATTTATATCTCATGAGATAGACATGGCTGGAATGGCAGGTTAAACCGGTTCCGTGAAACAGGGCTGAAACGAGGAGTGAACTCGGTTCAGAAATGGACTTTGTCCGCTAAGATAGTCTTGGCTATGAGTCTTGACTACTAAGAAATGATTCTCTATGATTATGTGTGTATGCCACAAAGTTTCATGTTTTATGTTGTGATTATTGGGATTACATTTCACTACTATGATTTATCCCATGTTATGAAATTATGATCTCTTTTTGCAGGTTAAGATTTCCGAAATGCTATGTTCTTATGAATATGATGTGATTGATATTTCTTTTTATTACCCTTACTGAGCATTTGAGCTCACCCTTTTATATGTTTTCTTTCCCCAAGTCAGGAATAAGGTTATTAAGTAGGATATTCTAAAAGGGACTCTAGATATGATGAAATAAAAGGGAGACAATGTAGATGTTGTATGAACCAGTTGTTTATGTTTCCCAGTTTCTAAAGACACTATACCTATACGGTCCTTTCCTGGTTTTTTTATATGTTGTAATAAGTGTGCTTCAATTTTTAAGTATTAACAATGTATGTAAAGTATGGGTCGTTATAGTTGGTATCACAGGAAAGGTATAGTCAACCTTTGGAAACTAGGATGTGAAAGCCTTAATAAGAACCCTAAGGAAAAGTCTAAGCATAGAACACAATATTAGTGTTTTAGAAATGTCCATGAACAACCTATGATAAGACCTTAAGTGTAAAATTTTATTCTTGATTATGTGTTTTTCCTATTATAATTAGTGTTACTCACACTATTCTTCTTGGTTTTAGTTAATGGCTGGAACCCGAAGGAACCGTGTTAATGCGAATGAGACGGGCAATGCAATGATTATCCCCCTGAGCAACCAAACATTATGGGAGGTGGAATGCAAAATCTTTTAGCCATGCTCACACAACTTTCTCAAGCTATGAATCATGCAATACTTCCAAACGAGCAAAGGAAGGAGCAACATTCTGTTGAATCCTTCATGAGGCAGCGTCCACCTTCATTCAGCGGGTCTTCTGATCCATTAGTGGCTGAACAATGGATCAGTACCACTAAAAAGTTATTTTCAGTTCTTCAATGTTCTGAACATGATAAATTCATCTTAGCAGTTCATCATTTAGAAGGTGATGCTGATCAATGGTGGAATCTTATTAAGAATATGAGGCAAAGGGATGAAATTGAGTCCATGGAATGGGACGAGTTCAAGAACTTATTTTTCAATAAGTACTTCCCTCGTATTCTCTGAAAAAATATGGAGAAGGAGTTTCTTGAACTAAATCAAAAGGATGATGAATCTATTGGTACCTACGAAGCAAATTTTACAAGACTTGCAAGGTACGCTTCTGGTATTATTATCCAACCTGAGAGTAAGATCGATCGATTCTTTAGTGTATTAAAACCAAGTCTTTCAAAGGTGTTATCCATAAGGGACTTCAATAGCTACGAGGAAATTGTTCGATGTGCCCTCAAGGTTGAGATGGAGATTGGTGTAACCCATCAGTCATATGGGTTTGATAAGAGGAGGAAAATGGAATTCAAAGGAAAATCTAAAGAGCACACTGAAAAGAAGATTAGTTTTCCCTTATGCTCAAAGTGTGGAAAGAAACATGGAGGAAATTTTCTTAAGCGGACAAGAAAATGTTATAAGTTTGGAAAATAAGGTCATCGGGCAATTGAATGTCGAAATAATGGGAAGAAGACGTCTAATGATGCAAACAAAGGAAGGGATACGCAGAATGAACCTACTACCCTTCAATGTTTCAAGTGAAAGGAGATGGGGCATTATGGAAATCAATGCCCAAATCCAAGGGTTGATGATGATGATCGGCATCAACAAACTCTTAAGGCAAAAGACAAAGGAAATTCACATGCAATTTCTATCAGCGATGTGGAGTACGATAACGAAGTGGTGAAAGGTACACTTACCATCCACTATAAAATAGAAAATGTTTTATTTGATTATGGATCCACCCATTCTTTTATTTCTGAAGAATTTTATAAGGGTATCACCATATTACCTCAACAATTAGATGTTGAGTTAGCCGTGACAACCCCTAATGGCACAACAGTCACATCAAAAGTTTATAATTTGTCTCCGATTGAAGTTTGTGGGAAAGTGATTCCTGAAAATCTTGAGATCCTTCCTATAGTGGAATTTGATGTGATTCTTGGCATGGATTGGCTTTCTTTATATGGAGCTCATATCAATTGCCAAAGAAGGGAAGTCACATTTCATATTCCATATCAATCTATGATCGTCTATCGATGCAAGGATGAACATACCCTTCGAGTGGAAATTTCTTCCATATTATGGGTTTTGATTCCACTAAATGGTGGTTATTTATCTCAAATTTTTGGTGAGAAACTCATGATTAAGAATATGCCCATTGTATGGGAGTTTGATGATGTCTTTACGAAGGAATTTTTGGGTCTTCCACCTAATCGTGAAGTTGAGATTTCAATAGAACTCGTTCCGGGTGCTTTGCCTATTTCAAAGACACCTTATAGAACGGTCCCAATTGAGTTGCAGGAATTGAAGAAGCAACTCCAAGAGAATCTTGATAAGGGATTCATACGCCCTAGTGCGTCACCTTGGGGAGCACCTGTTCTGTTTGTTAAGAAGAAAGATGGATTAATGAGACTCTGCATTGATTATTGAGAACTTAACAAGATCACTATCAAGAACAAATATCCTCTCCCATGCATTGATGACTTAGTTGACCAACTACGCGGAGCTCAATACTTTCCAAGATTGATCTTCGTTCATGGTATCATCAATTAAGGGTCAAAAGGGAGGATATACCAAAAACAACTTTCCGTACAAGGTATGGACACTATGAATTTATAGTGATGCCATTTGGTCTTACTAATGCCCCTACTATCTTCATGGATATGATGAATAGAGTTTTTAGAGACTATCATGATCAGTTTTTGGTAGTCTTTATAGACGATATTCTTGTCTATTCAAAGAGAAAGGAAGAACATGAATATCATTTGAGAATTATATTGAACACCCTGAGAAAGGAGAAGCTTTATGCCAAATTTACCAAGTGTAAATTTTGGCTTCAAAAAGTTGCATTTTGGGTCACATAATCTCAAAAGAGGGGATATATGTGGATCCATCAAAAACAGAGGTTATCAAAAGATGGTCCATAACAACAACAGTAATTGAGATCAGAAGTTTTCTTGGTTTGGCTGGATATTACCGACGTTTTGTGAAAGTGTTTTCACGATTATCTAATCCACTCACCAGGTTGACTCCAAAAGGAGTTAAGTTCATGTGGGCGGAGGAATGTGAAGAGAATTTCAAGGAGTTGAAAAGAAGGTTATCCAGTGCACCTGTACTCACACTTCCTTATAGTGGAGAAAGGTTTGTGATCTGCAGTGATGCATCCAACAAGGGGATGGGGTGTGTTCTTATGCAAAATGATATGGTGATAGCTTATGCCTCATGACAGTTGAAAATCCATGAGCAAAATTACCCAACTCATGATTTTCAGTTAGCTACGGTAATCTTTGCATTAAATATTTGGAGACATTATCTTTATGTAGAAAGGTGTGATATTTATACTGATCATAAAAGTTTAAAGTATATTTTCAGACAAATGGAGATGAATATGCACCAAAGAAGATGGTTGGAGCTGATTAAGGATTACGACTGCTCAATTCATTACCACCCTAGGAAGGAAAACAAGGTGGAAGATGCCTTAAGTCGACAAGAACATGCTAGCATATCCATGATGAGGATCACAAAAGATCCAATATTTATGGATTTACAGAGGATGGATCTTGGAATTATAATGAAAGGGAAAAAATCGTATCTTTATCAATTTAATGTTCAACCATCTATACATGTGAAGATTAAAGAGGAACAGAATGAAGATGTAGAGTTACAAAAGAAGGTGAGAAATATTCCTGAATTCAACCTTGATTGTGATGGGATAATAAAGTTCAGGAATCAGGTTTATGTTCCTCCCATCCCAGAATTAAAGAAGGAGCTGCTGGATGTGGCTCATAGTTCTTCATTCTCTATTCCTCCTGGAAGCACGAAGATGTATAGGGACCTGAAAGAGTACTTCTAGTGGGATGGCATGAAGAGAGATGTTTCTAAATATGTCTCTCGATGCTTGGTTTGTCAGCAAGTTAAAGCTGAGAGACAGAAGTCTAAGGGGATGTTACAACAATTACCCATACCCGAATGGAAATGGGAAAACATCACTATGGACTTTGTCACCAGACTTCTTAAAACATCCAAAGGCAATAATGCTATCTGGGTCATAGTTGATCGTCTTACAATGTCTGCACACTTCATTGCTATTAGAGAGGATTTCTCTCTGGATCATCTTTCCATGATATATGTGAAGGAAGTGGTAAGATTGCATGGAGTACCACTTTCCATTATATCTGATCGGGATCCGAGGTTTGCCTCGAAGTTCTGGAAAAGTCTTTAGCACACTCTGGATACCGATTTGAGTTTCAACACTGCTTATCATCCTCAGATAGACAGTCAGTCTGAGAGAACAATTCAAACTCTAGAAGATATGTTGAGATCTTGCTCTATGGATTTCAAAGGTGGTTGGGATCAACACCTACCTTTGGTGGAATTTTCTTATAATAATAGCTTTCACTCCAGTATTCAGATGGCTCCTTATGAAGCTCTCTATGGAAAGAAATGTAGGACTCCAACTTGCTGGGATGAAGTTGGGGAAAGAAAGCTATTAGGACCTGATCTTGTTGATGAGATGGAAGAAAAGGTCAGATCTATTCAACAACACATAAGAGAAGCTCAGAGTCGACAAAAAAGTTATGACGACAACTGAAGAAAAGACCTAGAGTTTTAAGTGGGTGATAAAGTGTACTTACGAATATCTCCCTGGAAGTGGGTCGTGAGATTTGGAAAGAATGGAAAGTTGAGCCCTATATATATCAGTCCTTTTGAAATTATGGATCGTGTTGGGAAGGTAGATTTCCGATTAGCGCTTCCACCGAATCTCTCCCAAGTTCATGATGTGTTCCATGTATCTCTCCTGAGAAAGTACATACCCGATCCTTCACATGTACTCAACTCAAAAGTAGCACTGCTGGAACAAGATCTTTCTTATGAAGAATAACCAATAGAGATTCTCGATCGTAGCGAAAAAGTCCTACGGAACAAGACCACTATCTTGGTGAAAGTTTTATGGAGGAACCACCAATTAGAAGAAGCTACATGGGAGCTTGAGGATATGATGAGGGAGAGGTATCCTCATCTGTTTGTTACAAAGTGACGAATTTCGAGGGCGAAATTCATTTTAAGGGGGGGTAGAATGTACCACCCGAGACTTTTATGAGAAATATTTTGTTTTTATAAATCATCAAAGGAATATTTCACTACACACAACACTAACTTGGCTTCCTTTACACGCAATCACGACCTTCCTTGAAATCTTGCGTCGTACGCAATACCGAGTTTCACTAAACAACGATATGCTATTAAAATATTATTAAAACTAGCCGTTATGAATAGTAATAGCCACTTTTTGAAATTTTGTAAATTTTATTTTTTAAAATGGACTTCATTTTTGGATTTGGAATATCGAAATTATCCTAGGGTGAAATTTTGGTATTTTTCTGAAAACAATCAATTTTTGATGAATAGTGAAAACACCGGGTTACTATTTAAAAACCGAATTTTTATTTAAATAATAATTTATTTTATTTAAATTTATTTTAGGTCAAAATTCATATGTAATACCTATATAAGTTCAATGAAATTCATTGGAGTCATTTTATAATAATTTTGGATATATAAAAATTTTATGGAACTTTTCACCGTCTTTTACCCACCTCCTAGAGAATTTCCAAATTTACATAAAACATAATTTTACCTCTTCTGTGAGTGGAGTTTCTAAAATCTGAGAGACACGGTTAATATCAAGGACTAAAATGTGGTTCAATTAAATGAAAATAATTTTTGGTGAATAGTAACTTTTTACTTTTTTTTACCACGGTTAAAAGTAAATAGGGTAATTAAGGGTAAAAATGTTATTATTATTACCCTAACAGTGTCCTAATTCTATTGGATAAGTGTAATTCTACCAAAAACAACCTTAAGAATAAAATATGACCATTTAGGCCCACTTGGATTAGATTAGGACATTTATTATTAATTTATTTAAAGAAGGGTTAAAATAGTTAAAATCAAAGTTTAATAACTAAATAATTTTTAATATAGGGTTATACATAAGATAAATTCGACTATAAATATTCATTATAAATCTAAAAATATTTCTTACATAATGGTATTTTATTTGTAATTTTTGGACAATAAATAATTTAATTTATTTATGACACAATGACGATGCAGTAATTATCTTATTAATGAAATATTGACATAATTGATGTTACAAATACCCAAATAAATGTAATTTGAGACTTTTTATGAATTAAAATAATTTTATAGGTTAATATGACATGTTATTATTGATGTAATTAACTTTTTTCGAACTAATATTTTTGTTATGATTTTCACAAAAATCAATTACCAAATAGTGTCAAAATAGACATAAAATATTTTTTAAAACAAATATTATATTATTAATTTTTATTTTATTTATAAAAATATAAGGATAGGAAAAATGACTTATATAAGGATATATATTAATAATAAACAACTTGGGGTTAGTTTGGCTTGTTATAGTAAGTTTATTAACCTTATAGTGTAAGAAAACAAGAAGATACGGTAAAAGTAAAATTATTTAACTTAAAGTTAAATATAAATGATAAGGTTAAAATAGATACCTAAACATGTCTAAATTCTATTGTATGAGAGGATTTAGACCCATCCCCACCTTATCTTCTAAATAAATCAATTTGGATCTATTAAAAACTGAATATGAGTTTATAATAAAATAATATTTTTAGTTTTTCCTAAGGTGCCCCTCTCCTCCCTTATAAAAGAGAACCTCCTCCCTCTATTCCTCACACCACTTTGAGCCTTCAAGCTCGGACAAACCCTGAAAATTCCACTTCTCCACTTCCCTAGAAACATCCTAGAGGTCCTGGCCTTCTTCAAAGACCAATTTTAGTGCCCTAAGAGGAGGTCTCAAAGAGGCGCTTCAAAGAAGAGGTAATGTCCGTTACCGATTCTTTCAACTTTATTTCTTCTTCCACTTCTTATTATTTAGTTGTTTCATTATGAAGTAATAACATCAGTATCACTCATATACTGCTATGTTATTATAAGTATGAAACAACCCTATTTCACCATCTATCCATCCTACGGAAAATGAAATCACCGCGCGTACGTACGTACGGAATACCGTCTCCACGCCGTGGTGTAATCTATTTTCCACCACCACCTTACTTGGATGGGTATAATGGTGTAAATAATAACTATATATGATTATTGTAAAGTTATATTGATTCTGAAATAGTATACATACACTCCAATACAATTCCACAATCATGGGAACGATATCATCGCTCGTGCGTACGTACGGAATACCATCTCCACGATGTGATGCGGCTCGTTCTACATGATCTTCATTGCATAATGATTATATAAATGAATTGAATTAATGAATATGATATATATTACAATAATAAAATTCTGTAAATGAGGTATTTATAACCTAAAAAGAAGAATAATAATTTATTCGACAAAACACGCATAAGAACAAAAAGTAATAAACACCCGAATAACTAGTAGTAATGAAATATTACTAATAAGAAGTTAAGAATATGACCATATATGATATCATAAAAATAATTATGATTCTGGAGTAAGTCAATGACATTATTTAAATCATTATACAGGAGGTTCAGACACTTATAAAGCAAATTGGACCTAAGGTAAGGGAAAATCTCGCAATCTCATTTTTATCCGAGATTGTTTATACTTCAGAATTTACTGGGGAATATTTATCATCCACATCCATGTTTCCTAAATATGTAATATTTATATCCTTATACAATAGTTTATATCCAATTTTACCCTTCGGTGAGTTTTTAGTAAAAGATATGAAAGGAATCTTTTGTCGTTTTTCGTACAAGGTACTTTTTGACTTTTCCGACAAAAGTACGAGAAGAATGTCTTTTTTTAACATATACGGTATGAATGGATTTTTAGAACATTATTTCCATGAAGCTTATTTTACACGTTTTCAAGTTTATTTTTAATCAAATTCTTTTAGTTCAAAATTATATGAAATATTAATAAAGGAAAATGTTTTTGAAGTAGAAAGGATATTTTCCTCAAGAATGGAGTACATGTGTTTTATCAAAATTATTTTCCATCTAAGATAATATAGGGTTCTGTTTCTATCCCTATTTTTACATTTATTTGATTATGTTATTATGGAATTATTTTTATGATGTCCTTTTATCTTATATGGATTATGTTATGATGGCATGATGTTTAATATTCCCATTTTTATTACATGGGTTATGCTATGATGTATGGTTTATGATTTTGTGGCACACATAAGAATGGTATCATTATGAGATGGGTGGGACCTATATCTCCCTCCAATGAATTGGGTAAAGATTTATATCTCATGAGATAGACATGGCTGGAATGGCAGGTTAAACCGGTTCAGTGAAACATGACTGAAATGAGGAGTGAACTCGGTTCAGAAATAGACTTTTTCTGCTAAGATAGTCTTGGCTATGAGTCTTGACTACTAAGAAATGATTCTCTATGATTATGTGTGTATGCCAAAAAGTTTAATGTTTTAAGTTATGATTATTGGGATTACATTTCACTACTATGATTTATCCCATGTTATGAAATTGTGATCTCTTTTGCAGGTTAAGATTTCTGAAATTTTATCTTCTTATGAATATGATGTGATTGATATTTCTTTTGTTTACCCTTACTGAGCATTTGAGCTCACCCTTTGGTATTTTTTCTTTCCCTAGGTCAGGAAGAAGGTTATAAAGTAGGATATTCTAAAAGGGACTCTAGATATGATGAAATAAATGGGAGACAATGTAGATGCTTTATGAACCAGTTTTTTATGTTTCCCAGTTTCTAAAGACACTATACCTATATGGTCCTTTCCTGGTTTTGGTATATGTTGTAATAAGTGTGTTTCAATTTTGAATTATTAACAATGTATGTAAAGTATTGGTCGTTATAGTCGCAGGGTTCCAGTACCGCGAGAGCTTTAGGTCGTAATAAAACGAGGGCACTGTACGACTGACTTTATAAAAAATTCACTATGGTTTTTATCAGCGCTAAAAAAGCGCTAATAAATCCTTACTGTATCAGCGCTAAAATTTTACCGCTGATACAGGGAGTATTTATCAGTGCTTTTCTAGCACTGATAAAGGGTCTTTTTATCAGCGCTATTTTAGCACTGATAAAGGTTACCATGTATTAGTGCTAAAATTTTAGCGCCCATAAAGGAGTTCTTTATCAGCGCTTTTCTAGCGCTGATATATGGCCTCTTTATCAGCCCTAGAGAAGCGCTGATAAAGACTCCCTGTATCAGCGCTAAAATTGTAGCGCTGATATAGGGTTTCTTTATCAGCGCTTCTCTAGCGATGAAAAAGAGGCCATATATCAGCGCTAGAAAAACGCTGATAATGAACTCCTTTATCTGCGCTAAAATTTTAGCGTTGATAAAGGGTAACCTTTATCAGCGGTTTTGCTTAGCGCTGATATAAGGGGGTGCTTCCGTTTCCCGTTTTTGTAGTAGTGTTGTTAATGTCCAATTTCAGAGTGAAATTACTTCCAATGGCCAACATTGGATTAAATGGTAAAAATATAATCTATATACACTTTACAACAAATTAAAAAGTTAATATAGCCATATAAATAAATTAGATTAAAATCATATTTGAATTAAAATACAATATTTTTCACTATTCATTAAAAAATGAACTTTATCGAAAAAATTCCAAAAATTTACACAAAGTAAATTTTGATGACTGGATTCTAAAGAAGGGTTTTATTTGGTAAAATACAATGTACGAAAGTGACCAAAACTAGATTTAAAGAGGATTCTCCATCAAAAGATAGTTAATCTACCTTTTAAAGAATATTAGAGTATTTTTTCTTAAAATTGAATTCTTTTTTATTTTAAGCCTCAAAATTTTATTGGATAAATGTCAAAAAATTTAGAAAACATGTATAATAATATTTTATTTAGTTATTTTTATTACCTCCAATACAATGGCTAGGAATTAACTACCATTTAAAATAATAATATTATATTGTTAGTGTGCAATGTAAGATTTCAAAGAAATCTGTTGTTGTGTATTGGGTACACTATCAAACACAACAACCCCTTTAAAGTAAAATTAATATTTAATTAAAAAATATTAATAAATTTGAAAATTTTATTTTCTTTATTTATCTGGGATTTTACATAGATTAGTGTTGATGGGGTAGAAGAAGAAAATAAATAAGCGATCTCAGTTAAGAAAAATGCCTCTCTAATTAGATGTTCTCCCTTGGGTAACACTTTAAGAATCCTTAGAAATGTATTTTAAAGTGAAAATGGATTTTATTACAAAGTTAGAAAGTGGATGGGTGACTTAGGAATATTATTTTAATATAATTATTTAGAATTTGTCGAGAAATTAGGTGAGGGTGGTCTCCTATTATAGGTTAAAGGAATGAAATTTCTATAAAAAAACTTCTTAATATAAGGAGAGCACATGTTTCACATGACCAATTGACCCAAAGTGGAAAATAATAGATTGGGGAATGAGATAAGGTCTATGAAACCACAAAAATTAATTTTCAAACATGTTTTAAATACTTTTTAAAGTTATTTACTCTTATATTTTTCACTATAGCCATTTTTGGTTTTTACTATGGAAATTAATTTTTACTAGAGTAATTTACTTTAAATGACTAAAAATAAAAGGTATATTATTTAATAATTTATGAAACATGATTTGAAATATAAAATCAATTTTATAAAATAAAATATATATTTTTAAGAAAAATTAATTTTAACATTGGTGCATGCAATGCATAAAAAGCTCATTTTTAGATAAAGTATATTTTTAAGAATACATGTAGTGTTTAGGAAAATAAATATCAATTTTTTTATTTTAATGAATATAATTGTTTTTCTACTAACCAAATTATATTAATATGAATTTAAAATAATTCCAAAACTTAATTTCACCTAGTGAAAACATAATTAAAGTAGTATGACAAAAAAAAGGTTTTTAATAAAAATATTGTTTAACATTCAAAATGATAAACATGAGTCTTATAAATTAAAAATAGTATTTTAAAATTAATAATTTGACTTTATAAATTCATTTTTATTATAAATTTTTTTAAATTTTTTTTATATTATAATTACTTATAGATATATTCATAAATACTATGGTTTTAGTGAAAACTGTATTTCTCATTATTCATCAAAAAATCCAAAAAGATCATAATTAGATAATAATTACAAAAAACTTCCAAAAATAATTTCATTTTTTCATATCTAAATTCCAGATTTTATAAATTTATCTTTTAAATGGAAATATAAAACATAATGAAAAAAAATGTTTTTAATAAGAAAATAACTTTTTTTGATATTAACTATTATTATTCATATATAATTTCAATTAATAATTAAATTAGTGTTAATATATTATTCATATTAACAATATATTTAATTCATGATATATGTAGTTTTATAAATTAAAAATGCATGGCATATAAAAAGGAAATTTAGAAAAAAATACATTTTAAGCATAAAATGAATTTATAATTATTACCTATCTAAAAATATCGATTTAATGGATGTTAACTTCTTTTTTGTGAAAATGATAAATAATTTTATTATAGTCTTTTTTGAGTGAAATTAGTTAAAAATATACCACACTAGTACAATAGTTCTTTGAAAATCATTGCTTTATATTAAGTAATCTTCACTAAATACTATTAAAATAATTATTTATATTATAAATAATTTTAATGATCCATTTTTATTAAAAACATTGTTTTTATTGAATATAATATCATAATATTAACAATAACATATAACACATAAGTAAATAAATATATTTATAATATTTTTATTTTATTTTCTGGTAGTTGTGAATTATATTTTTTTAAATTTTCTACTAACAATATAAAACTTCAGCATACCTATTGTATACATATATCCACTAAAAATATTTCCAACAACCATATTTCTAATGAATATATTTAAAATGACTATATTTATAATAGTTTTTTCTATATATAGCCTTACTAAACTCATTCATTCCATCCACAGTTCTTAAGTCACACTTTTTATTTCTATAGTTTTCTTTTTAGATCTCACAATATGATTTATCGTTTCATGATTTTATTCCTAATTATAGGTTTAATTTTTCTATTAGTGATCCTCAAGGGTGAATATGATCCAGGATATCTAATAGTGTTAAATATTTTATTCTTTTCTATTTATTATCCCTTGTTAATTTATGTACCTTTTATGGATGAAATAATCCATGACGAGTAACAATCAATAGTGTGTAATACTTAGTTTCCTAAGATTTTATTGTAATGTTTTATTTTGAATGAATAATGTGTTGTTATTTTAGTACCGAGACTAAATGAATTGTTTCCTGATCTATTTCAATTCTTTTCAACAAATAAAAAAATATTTTATAATTACAATCATATAGTTTATAGAAATAATATGTTTTTTTAAAATCTAGGTGTTACAATCATTGATGAATAAAATTATAAAATTATAAAGGATATTAATGATTTAAAGAAGATTATTGATATATATAATAATATAAAAATAATTATGAAAGAACATTTGAAGAGAAAATATAAGTATTTTGATCATATAAAATAGAATTTCATAAATGTAAAATAAGATATAATCAATTCCAGATCCAACTTTTGGAATTCAATTTTAGATGTTAGAGAATTTTCAATAAAGATACTTGGTAATATAATGAAAAATAATCCTCAATGTAATGAAATAAGTCTAAAAATGTTTGGAAAGAGTAAAATAATAAGAATAAATCCATAAAATCTAAATTTATTACACGATCTAGGGACACTCAAAAATCTATAAAATTTGGGAGCACCAATTTAATGTTTAAAAATACTACAACTAGTGACTCAAGAAAGGTTTAGAAAAATCATAATATGAAGAAGTATATCATAATATTTTACAATAATATTGGTTTCTAAAATATGATCCAATATTGGTGAGTCAAAATTAATAGGAATTCGAGTACCATGTTTTGGATAACATGCTGTTTATAAAGGTAAGTATACATTCTATGGATTCTGCTGGTTTCATAGAGCATTTGTGCATTTAGAAAACATGTTTTTTTTTCAATTAATAATAATATAAAATGAATAGTAGTAATGATTAAAAAGGTTTTTATGGGGATTTAACCCCTTCAAGGGAGGAAATAACTAAACAATATTAAAAATTATGAACATATTTCTCAAAATAGGTTTGAATCTCTTATATAAGTCTATGGAAGATATGACCAACCTGGTCAACATGTAAATGAATTTAAAATTCATATACCAACCTAGAAAATATGTGTTTTCATACTCAATGTTAATTAGAGAAAAAGAGAAAAGGTAAGAAGAACTATTTTATTATAGAAGTTTAACTGAAATCCTATAAATAAAAAATTACATCAATTTTGGATAAAGGTTCTCAGCTCACATTATAGAAGGTTTAAAACTATTTAATTATTTTAAAAAATGCAAGGATATATTTTTGATCATTGAAACTTATTTTTCTCTCAATATTAAAATATTTGTTTTAAAAGTGATTAGGAAAGAAAATATAAAGTCAAAAAATAATTTATATGTTGATTGATTGAAACATAGTATATTTAGAGTTTCATATATTTTTGATAAAGTAAACAAATTGGTTTTAAGAAAGGATGGGTTACTAGTCAAGAACTATGAATATTTAAGAGTGGTTAATATTTTATAGTTTACTAGAGGAAATGTATTTCAAGAAGGGGATGTTGGAAACTCATGTTATCTAAATATGAAAGAAGAAAATAATTTAGGGAATCAAATACTTAGATATATTTTCCAAAAGAATATGAAAGATATCAATCAAGGATTTAATGTTTAATATATTTATTTTCTAAAAAGGGAAATATATTTGATGTGATTAACATTTGAAAATTGGAAAATTAATAACTCTTCACTTAAGAAGGAAAATAATAAATATACTCATCCTTTTGATTTTATTCATTCAGATGTGTACAAAACCACGAGGAAGAACTAAACCAATATAGATAAATAATATATTACATTCATTAATGAATTATCTTTCTTTATATGTGTCTTGTTTATGAAACACAATATTTAGTCTTTAATAATAGTAAATGTTTTTTTTGAAGAATTAGATAATGAGTGTTTCTTTCTATTAAGAAGATCCAAACAAAAAATGGAACTCTATTTACAATTGGGAAGTTTAATTATTTTCTATAGAATCATAGAATTTGATGTGAACTCAATACACAATACACACAAAAACAAATGGTGTCCCTGAAGAGAAGAATAGATTTTTGGTAGACATGTCTTGGAAGTTGTTTTTCAATCATGATACTTCTTGATATTTTTTTATGAAAGTAATTAACTTATCATTTCAAATTTAAAACCATTGTTTAATTAGTTAATATATATATATGTTTCCCCTTATGGTAAGTATTATAAAAAATATACATGTTTTAATAATCATCATGTGTTTGTAATCCCTTATGTTATCATAGTAAAGGGTGAATGTCTTATAAATTTTGAGAAAACATGTATTGATGAAATTTTCATAATATATTCTCTAAATAGAATATGATACTACTTCTACAAAAGAGGATTAATTTTTTTGATAATTATAAGGATTAAGTGTTTTAACATTAAAAGATAAATTCTTTACATGTTTAAGTAACATATAGAAATGATGATGAAGTTGTTTCTATTAAACAGTCTAAACAAATTCTAGATAGAGATGGAAATGTTAAATATGTGATAGTTGGAATTTTATTTTTGATATTTAAAATTATGAGGAAGAAAATCAATCCTATAATCCAAGCATAAAAAGGTAAGTGAAAGTCAAAAACATCATTTTAGATCAAGGGAAGTAGGTAAAAAGTGGGAGAAATTTTAGTGCAATGAATCATACCTCATTGTTTTCTCAAGTTGAACTGAGTGATGTTAAAGAAGAATTGAAGCATCAAGAGTGGATTTATTATTTGAATGAATAATTATAAAAATAATATAAGAATAAAACATTTGATTTATTACTTATTCCTTTAGATAATAAAGATAAATGGAAAAAGTGAGTTTTCAAAAAAAATGTATTAAAAGGGAGATGTGGTGAAAAATAAGGAGATATTAAAGAGTAAAATCTATTCATATGTTTAAGGTGTGATCTTTAATGGGACATTTTCACTGGTTTAAAATATTGAGACTATAAAAATATTTATTTCTATTTCATCCTAAATAAAATATGAAATTTTTGAAATAGATGTTAATTATTTCATTCTCAATGGATAGTTATAAGAGGAGATATATATTTAAAAACCATGCGGGTTTTTCCTTATAAATGAGAAAAATTTCATTTCTATACCAAATAAGTATTTTTATGGGATAAAACATACTCAAATATCTTGGTATTCTAATATGTAAACCTACATAAAGAAATTTAATTTCAAAATGGGAGATTTGATATAAGTTGTTTCATAAACGATGAAAAATTAGTATATCTCATTGTTATTTTTTATATAGATGATATAATTTTTATTGGAAATGATGAAGAATTTAGTGATGAACTTTCCCAAGAAATTAAGAATTTAATTTGAAATATCCATGATTGGATAGATGAGGTACTTTATTTTCTTACAAATTTATCAATAAAAAGATCATAATTTTCGTTCTCAAGAGAAGTATGCTAGGGAATTTTTGAAAAGGATTTTCATGCAGGATTTGAATCATGTATCCATTAAAATTTAAATAGGAATAGAGATTTAAAATATGAATATTGAAAAGTTGTTGAATCAAGGTAATTGTAAAAGCTGATTGAAGGACCACTATACTTGATAAATTCAAGATTCGAATTGGTGTTTTTTGTTACCGTTTGTTCCAGGTACCAAAGTGCACCAAAACAGTCTTATTTATATGCTAAAAATATGATTCTATGGTAGATTAAAGGTGCCACACGTTTTGGGACAATGTATGAAAGCAAAGGTGTTTTTAATCAATTGGGATACACATATGAATATTGTAAAGGTTGTTTTATTGACAGAAGGTCCACATATTGTGGATTTTTCTTCCTTGGAGAGAGATGTGTTTGTTAGTACACTAAGGAGAATCATTTTGTGACTCAATTCACTATTATAGCTAAGTATATGTGCACCAATCTATCTATAAATTAATCATTGTGGATTAGAACACTTTTTTAGGATCTTAAAGTTGAATTAATGTTTCCAAACATTATTTAATGTGATAATAAAAGTGTTATAAACCTTATAAAAAATCCATTTTGGAATTCAAGATCTACCAATATTGATATAAAGTATCGAATTATCCATGAAATTGTGGATAAAACTAAAATAATGTTTAAATAAATTCTTATAAAGAATAAAATTAAGTATATGGACACCAAGACATTTCCAAATGATACATTCATAATTTTAGGTTGATGTTGGTAATTCAACCTATCCCATCTCAAGCCTATAGTATGATTCCATCGTCCAATATCTCATCTTATATTTTAATATTTTTATCAAAGTGGGATAAAAGAAAAAAGAATCTTAATTCTTCCTTTACGTTTATCTTCTTTTGTTTTTTCAAAGAGGGATAATATAATATATGAGGACTCTCCATAGATATGATATGAGACCCACTAGATCACTATTATATCTTATTTTGAGTTTTATTTTTTTATTTTATTTTATTTAGAGGTTTTGAGATTTGGTATTGGAAATATTTAATTTTGGGGATGTAGTCTTGGGTTCATGGATAGTACACACCATGCAGATGACCATGTGAGAAGGGTGTTGGCGAACCAATGGTGGTTTTCATAGTATCCTCAGGGATTTTAAAACTACAAGGTACTCTATAGGGAACTGTGTAGTATTATTTTAGGGATTCAATAGATCACAAATGTTTATCACACAGTTTTACTTAAAATGAAACCAAACTATGTTCCATTATCCATCAGATTAAAAGGTGTTGTTTTGACTATTTTCTCTTATCATTTTTTTACCCAAATGACCTTATTTTCCTTCCCATTCATGTGAAAACCCTTCAATTAAACATTAATCTCCTTAATCATTTATCTTTTGGTTAATATTCTTGGATCTTGGGTGGCATGCTTGAGGTAAGCATGGATTCTCTTTATTTTCTCCTTTCTCCAATATTCTTCTTCCTTGTTCTTCCATTTACGTGGAATGTTATAACCCTATCATGACATGGGGATAAACCTAGGGTTTAGGGTAGAAGATTAATCATATTTATTATTCATTTAAGTTTCTTAGGGTACTTTATACCTGATTCTTATGGTTTTCATTGAAGGTGATGAGTTCTGACTTGGTTTCATGGTAGGTGTCTATACTGAAGGGTTAATTTCCATGGATTTCCTTTAATTTATTTATTCTATTTGTTTTTTTATTAAATTTCATTAAAATTCTATTTATGGTGATGTTTTATCAATTTTTTGTTTTATTTTTTCAATGTGATTGTAATTTTATGGTTTTAATTGGTTTTCCAAAGTAATTGGTTTTGATGCTTGAAATGTGTTTTTAAAAATGACCCAAAGAGGTTTTATGGTTTCAAATAGGTTTTCAAATATTATTTTTATTTTTTTTAATTTTAATATATGATTTACTTATATGGATGTGTTTGGTTTATATATTTGGAATTTTTAATGTTTTATATGATTGTAAATCTATGGCACATGGGAGATCTTGGGTGTGTGGGTGGATTAAAAAAGTGAATCACTAGATTGTTTGATAAATGTCTAGGTAATGATTCCCAAGTGGAATGAGAGAGCCCATAGGAGGCATATAGGGCTTGGGGGAGACTAAGGTGGCTCTGAATATTTTTTCCTCACTTATTTGATGAGTAAACTTTTTTATTTATAGGGGATGTTATACCCTATTTATTGGAGAGCATGTTTCATGTTTCTTATGACTTAGTTGATTTAGATGAATTGTGTTTTATGACAAACCACCCTTGAGTGGACACATTATGATGTTTATTCTTATGTTTATTCTATGTTTGGATGGGTTGATATTGTTTACTCCATGTGGATACACTTAATTTTAATTGAGCCTTGTATAATCATACTTTTAAAACATGTTTTTTTTGAGAAAAACCAAATGAAATTATAAAGAAGTGTTTTCAATGGGAAATGGTTTTATGTATGGTTTTCGAACTACATATATTTGTTTTCATATAGAAATACCTTATTTAGATTAATGATTTCATCCAATCAAGCTTTTACTCACACCATGTATATGTTGTTTTGGAATATGAAGACTTGGTTTTCCACAACACAGGTAAGGGTAAGAGAAATATGTCATTTGATGGGTCCTCTTGATTATTGAAATCCTTGGTTTTGTTTTTAATAGAGGATATTAGGGTATCATGTATTTCATATTATGTAAATATTTTTGGTATTTTAGGTCATTATGATTTCATGTATTGGCCTCACCATTCTTGATCTTGTTTTGACGTTTTGTTTATGTATAATAATTATTATTTTATATACATTTAATACTTATAAATTGTAAAGTGGTATTTTTTAGGTTTCAATTTCTAGTTTTTATTATGTATTCTATTTTTAGACATTATAATTTGTTGAGATTGTTTATTTAATGGAGTGCATGTACAATTTATAGACGGTTCATATGGGATTCATGTGAGAGATTTGTGCTTGGGTTACCTGGATTATGAGTATGAAATCACCCACATTTGATTTTATATTGATAAATTTGTTCTTTTTTTATCTTGTGGTGATCTAGATTTTTGTTTGGGCTTTTTGGAGAGCCATGTGGAGTGATAGTTTGGGTATACCCAGGCCATTTTTCTACAAAATATTAAAAAATTCATCTTGTAATTTTAGGGTTTATAAAGGATATTGGACCATCGGGGCTTGAGAGGTAGATGTGAAATAATGATTGGATAACTCTTTATCATTCAAAACCTCAAGATACCATGGGTGGTTAAGATTTTATCTTTAAAATTGAGAATTATTATTATGTATTCTTATGGGGTTTATTGTGTTTCCCCACTAGTTGTGAATTTTGGGGTAAGCCTTTATGTTATTTTGAGAAATTTTGATATTATGGGTGAAATTGGGAGGGGAAACTAGGGATTCTTGATTAGTGTTCATGGTCTAGAAAACCATGCAAAACCATGGGTCCTTTTATATAATCCCTCTAGGGGAACTCTACATGGTTGGGGAGCATGATTCCAAAACATGTGGCCAAACCATTCCCAATGTGGAAGAGTTGAAATTTGGTATTTTCACCATCATTTTGTTTAGAACTATTATATATGTTAATGCTGGTTATTTGAGTTTTATTTAATGGATTATATAAATTTTAATTTATGTTTATTGAGATTTAATTATGTCTCAAATGGCTGTATTTATTGTGATTTATAGATAATGCCTCTAAGAAGGGACTCCTCTAATTGAAGAGAGGGATATGTGGAGAATGATCCATAGGTAAACCATTCATATAACACTACATAGGTATAATCAATGATCTATAATTCCTTATCGTTATATTAAGAGGGTGGAAGAGATCAAGCATGGATAGTAAACCATGCTCGAAAGTTCACTCGGTAGAATCCACTGATTTCTCATGGTGATCAGGGAACCTGGAATCCTAAGAAGTGGATTGGAAAGATTGAACATATCATATATTTTATGAAGATCCATGAGATCTGTAATGTTTACTTTTCCACATAAATTTTAGAATAATTAGGGAGGAATTGGATAGAATCCATACTGTAAAGAAATGGTTATGGCCTCTGAGCGGCGGTTCTCTTCCCTGCTCACTATCTAGGGTTTCCCCTCACCTTCGATCTAGAGGGGGGATGCTTGAGTCTTAGGTGTTGGGATAGAAGCTTTGGTGATGCTTCCCCCTTCCTTCTTCCTCTAGTTTTCTTATTTTTTCTGTTTCAGGTTTGGCGTTCGGAGGCCTTCACATTGCAGGTGGTCTATCGAATCTTTGAGGTTGGAATATCAGGAGGTGATCTTGCGGCACTGCCACCGTCAGTTTCCCCAGACCCTACTTGATTCTTCTGCTTCCCGTGGTCGGCACGATTTGGACTCCGATGACGGTCCTTCTGCAGTTCAGATCTGACCAGATCCTAGCCCAAGGCGGCGTTTCTGGGTCAGATCGGCTCGGATCTCCTCATCGGTGAGGCTACCAAGGCACGGTGGTCGGCCTCCTAGTCCTGGGTGATGGTGGTTCGGATTCGTGATTCATGGAATGCTTTCCTCTTTGGGTTCCTTCTACGACTGATACTGGTGGAGGTCTCATAGATGGGGCAGGGTTCTTCCGACCTTGGTTCCAGTGACCAGGGCACTGTCGGCGATGGAGGAGAATTCGAGAAGGGTTGATCGTTAGATGGTTGATGTGGATTTTGATTCTGGAATGGATTTATGGTTTTTTTCTGTTGTTTTATGATACTAAAAGTAGTTGGCGGATGACCAGCAACCTATCTATGAAGGTTTTCTGTTTTGATGATGATAAGTTGGTTTGGTCTTCGAGCCATAGGAATGAATGAACTGGGTAATCCTTCTTCTCCCTGTGAATGGTGTTCTCCTGTGAATGGTGTTTTCCTGTGGCCTGGTATTCAAGCTTCTTAATTCTAGTTGATCTTCAGAGACTGCTTCAGATGAGGTTAAGCTATAACTTTTCACCAGATTTGCAATTCGGTTTTGGATGATTGAGAGGGTATGGCCTTGGCCATCGGTACTGGCCCGTCTATGTACGGGATTTCTTTTCGCACCACATTGAAATGGTGAAAACTAGTCTTAATGTTGTATATGCTGGGGAGGAGATTTTATTTGTTATTGAATCCGGTTTTTTGGATTTTGGACCATTGGGCCCGATTTTATGTTTTTTTTTGATGAAGTCATGTTTCTTGGTTTCTCACTTTTTCCTTAAAATTGTTTCTTTAATAAAAAAATTTAATTTTCAGCATAGTGTAAACGAAGTTTTCTAAAGTTATCATCTAGAATACCTTCAAATATTCCTTCAATTTGATGTTTTATCCAAGGACATTGTGGGTGGAGAAGGCTCCATAATTTCTAACCATGGAGTAAGGATTCTAGTATATGATGGAATTTTCTACTTGATTTTCCAATTTGGTTCAAATGTCTCCTAATATTATCCATAATGACTATCCTAGAGACCTATATTTTGATATGGGATTGAATCTATAGATTATAATGATATTTATTCTCATTTTAGAACCGAATTATACGAAAGTGGTTTATAAAATGGTTATATCTGAGGTAGAATTAACTAGAAATTTAGTTCTCAATAGGGTTACATTAGTAATAGGCAGAAGGCAATGATCTTCATCTACCAAGAAGAGGAAGTGTGATGATCCACATTGTAGTAGAGGTAGAGGTTCTCATTATTCAATAATTTCATTACCACTGGATTCTTTAGGGTGTTTTACTTTGGCCTATTTTTAGCGTGGGGATTCTAGTAATAGTAGACCTTATGTCTCAAAGAATCTGAGTATGTTCCATTGGTGTGGCCATTTTAGTCAAATTTTTTACTTCCATAGGGATCTCTTGCAAGGGAGTGGAGTTAGTTTTTGGTTTTATAAGGGCACACATATGTGTTCCAATGATTCCAAGGATAAAGGATCTCATACTTAGTCAAAATGGGGTTCTCATATGGCTACGAGGTCTCAATGTAAGCCTGAGTTAGGGTTTATTTATGTGGAAAATATAGAACACGAGGAATCTAAATTTGATCCAGCCACCATGAGAGGTAAAATAATTATTTCCTCTTCAATGACCTTATATTTGTTTGATAAGGTTGTTTCTCACTCAATTATCTCTTTAAATTCTCATTATTTTTTGGTATATGATTAGAGTTGATGGAATTTATTATGGATCTATATACATTTCATGGAAGGAAGAATGAGAAAGTTTTAAAGTGCTTGGAGTGTTATGTTTTAATTAATGAGGTGTAAGTTGTGTGGGAGCTCTTGATTTATGATCGGGATGTTTTCAATCTCATCAATGATATATATTTGATGATTAGTTTTAAAGATAAAACTAAATTCTAACACCATCAAGTCTAGTTTCAATCTGAATAAGGGAATGCCCGCATATTCTATGGTGAGTGGTAATCGAGGTCAGGGTGGGTATGAACCATGTTTCTAGATGTTGGATTGATATCATTTTAGTTTTCTAGGTTTTTATTTTATAGTTTAGATAAGTTTGATGATAATCATCTTCTAGTGGTAGTATATATGTACCCTTAGGCACTTCTAGATATTTTCTCAATGTTATCTCTATAGCAAGAGGTTGAGTTCACTATTAACCTACCTTTCAAGATGAGAATTATTTACATACCTTCATACCGGATGAATCATGTTGTGTACAAATAGATAATAATTCAGTGGTATGATATTGAATGTAATGTATTTATTCCACTGATAATGCCATTGTGGGCATCACTAGGTCTTTTTGAAAAGAAGGCAACACTTGTATTGTGGTCAGTAGAGTTGTTGAGTGCGGGTGCCCAAAAAAAATTAGAATACACTTTACTAAGTTTAACATTATATGATCCTCACTCAGATGACATGATTTGTGTTGAAGAAGTGTCACACATGATGATAAAGACATAAATAGGATCTCCATATTCCATATTATTGGTTACATACTAAGGGATAATGTTTATTAAAAAATATTTATCATCCTAGTGAGATGGTAGTGAGAACCTCTTATTAGGAGTAGGCCATGTATTTCATTTATTTTTAATGAAAATGTTACCGAAAGCATAAAACCTACTTTTTAGGTTCTTATTAGAATGTTTTGGCCTCGATAAAATATTACATTTATTTAAATTATTAATTTTATTACCGAATGTTTTTTATTATAACTTATTTATATTTATTAGAAAAATACATATATTATTCACAATATTATGTTAATCCTTTATATAACTCTTAAAATGATATAATTTTACATCATATTGGTGGCATAATTCATCATATAAATAGTGTGCATTGATGTGTGACTATTTTAAATGGGGTTAAACAATAAATAGGTTTAAAAATCATTTTAAATAAGATTTAATAATCATGTAACACTAATAAATCCTAAGAAATTAATATTTATTAGTCCCAATGGAGTTTTTAATTGAATAATTGTTTTGTTGATATTGATACTTAGCAGAATTATATATTAATATAATTAATATCATTTGTGGTGATGTAATAGTAATAAATTTTTAGTATTAGGTAAATATTCTCATAAAAATATATAACACTTAATTACTCATCTATATTAGTTTACATAATTTTTTTTATAATTGAATGATATTGAAAAAAATGATTTTCAGTTAGATAAAAGAGAGCATAGGTCATTGGAAAAAACTTTTAGTAAAAATGATTTAAAAACCTTAAATGAAAAGTTCATTCAACATCCACTAATTTTATAGTAGATCATTATCTCTCAACATTTATGGAATGATTTCTTTGAAAAAAACGGAAGATAAATTCATGGTTTCTTCAAATAATGAAAAATATATTTCAATTAATTGTAATTCACCATTTATTTATTTATTGGAAAACCGTTTTTATTTAGTAAAAGACATCCACATTTAAAATCAAAACACAAATGAAATTCATAGTATCCTTATAAAAAAATTGGGAATGAATTCCATGAAAATCCATTGGTATGTGTATTTATAAAATAATGAAAAATCCTAAATTTTATAAGTATAAATAATATCATTTTTCTCTTATCAAATAGAACAAGTATTTAAGAAACCATGTAATATAAAATTTAAACCAACTTCTAGTAAGTTGTGTCATACCCTGAATACCCTCCCTATAGTGAGTTGTGAAATTCCTTAATTGGGTTTAGAATCCATTTGGGAATGTCTGGAATCACCAAGAATCCCTTATACAAAAATTCTCCCTATGAATACATACACTCTAGTTTTTTTATTACCTGAATTCACATATTTAATAATTTTATTGATAGAGGGGTATTCTAATAGCCCTATTTCTAAACCATGGACTTATTTTTTCATTGAAATATATATATATATATATATATATATATATATATATATTCATAACACTAACATTTATTCCCTCACAAACAAATCATCTCTTATTGAATTTTCATTTTTGGGTTTATTCTTCACATCAAGTTGGTACCCCAATAATTTAGTAATTAAGAATTTCTAATATTTTATATAAATACTCTTTTGTAACATATATTTTAGGTTCCCTTTTTCTCAATATAATATTAACATCCTAACCAATAAATATATAATCCAATTTTTTGTTTAATTGAAAAATTATAAAATATAATTATCATAGTTGAACTTAGATATGTTCCTTTATTAGAAATATTTGTTAAAAAATTAAATAGTTTTATGAAATTTCATAATAATCACTCCCACACCTCATCCCAAAGTGTAAAATTTCACTTCAAACACCAATAATAAATTTTAACAAGAAGAATCATGACTGTAGTGATGACTTTATTTAGTTTTTCAAGGGATTCTTGATGATCTTAGGTCTTTTAAAGCCCATTAATTTGAATTAAAACTATAATATTTTTGGAAATATTTCCATACACCTGTATAAATTTCTAATAGTTTCTTGTGAGTCCTAAAAATCCTTGAACTTCCTTGAAATTCATGGGTCTTTGATATTCTAAAACTAAATAGATTTTTTTGGGTCCATAGAAACCCCTAAATCTAAAATTATATCTACTAGATATTAAACCTTATATTCAAAAAATGTAACTTCCTTTGATTAACATATAACTATTTGTATTGTATCACTTATATTATAGTTTTAAAATGTTTTAAATGTGAATTCAAAGACTAGATATAAACCAAAATATCATAAAAAAATTTACATAAAATTATTAAGTCTGGGATAAAATATTTCATTCATAGAACTTAATAAATCAAGGGAGCATTGGTGTGGTTAAATAGAATCAACAAATATTCATAATTCTTATTTTGTGTGTGAAAATATTCTTTCTCTACATACATCTACCATATTCTAATATGATAGTATCTTTATATGAGATCCATTTTATATAAATATGTCAATACATATAGTTCATTGAAAAGTTCTTAAACTAAGTGAATAGAAAACTTATCATGATTGGTTACTTTTTTGAGTGCTTGAAAATCCATTCACATATGTTAAGTACCATCTTATTTTTATAGTAATAACATTAGACTAGAGTATTCACTTGAACTAGTTTTGATGGGTCCCATCTAAAAAATTTCATAAAAATAAATTTAAATCTATTTATTTCCATGAAATATTGGTACTTTAAGGTATCAAAATCATTGGTCCCTACCACTAGACAAAATTAAAATTTTGGTCACTCTATTGTTAATGAGGTAGTCCCTTAAACTCACTGAAAACCATTTATAGTTTCAAAAAATTTCACTATAGTTCATATCGATGTTGTACATCCAATGAAGGTTTTATTCTCATTTTTCCCCCCATACATCAAATTCGAGTTGTCATCCCCATATATGTTTCTAGATAATTTGTACAAATAAGAGAATAAATGACTAGGTTTAATGGTATATTGTTTCGCACTATCTTAAGATATCATAACCTAGGATTTATAGTTATTTCTTACCTCCCCATGTGTTAGTAAACATATAATCCTCAATATTAAATATACCCCACATTTATCAAAAAAATACTCATAAAAAAATATGGAAAGTATTTAATGACTATTTCTAATTTTTTACACACACCTTGAGATCCCAAAATATCCTTATTATCCAACTTGATACTCATTCTTCTAGTTTCATGGAAACTTATACAAAGAATTAATGTCAATATAATGGATATAATGTTGTGAGTGGATCCACTATCTAGCTAGACTAAAATAGAAAATCCACCCATTTGGCCTTCAAACTTCATAGATTTTAAATCTCCACCCTTATTCTCATATGTTTTATAATTGGAACCTAAGCCCAAATATTATAATACCTTGCATTCTTCCTCTTCTTGTAACTCCACCACCTCCTATTTTACATCATCTATCACTACTATTTTTTCATCTTGTTACTTGTTTTTTCATATACCAACAATATTACCCAAATATTTTTCTCAAATAATTTATACATTAGACCATATGGAATTTAATACCTAAAATAGAACCCCTTATTCATCCTTTCCTCCCACTATTGGTTCATTAAATGTCATACCACCATTTTCTTTGTAGTAATGGATTTGATGCCTCGTAATTAATCCATATTGGATGAACACCCATTCATCTATCTAGTCTGAATGAAAACCAATTTTTCTATTATAAACTAGGATATAGATTCTTCTATCTTTCACCTCTTTTGAATCTATACCAAATTTGTGCCATGTCAAAGAATTTGACAATCCACTCCTTTCCTCATAACTAGATAAACATTCCTAATCAAGAATATTGTTTGTTGCTATGTTTTTTCATTATTAATACATACCATAATATGATTCTATTATCTTAATCTTAGTAGGATATATCCTATATGTTGCTTCTATGGTTGGTAAGGTAGAAATGGTGATAAATATTCTAATTTATTAATGTAATCTTGTATGATTTCATTTTATTATATTGATTCCATATCCTCATAAGGATTTTGAATTTATAGATGACTAAATCACCACATAATTACCTATTTCATCATCAACTAATTCATTTCACATTTTACCTCCCCAAATATAGTGAGCCAGTGGATCCCAACGTCATCTATACTTAACTCTATGAGGGACACCTTTATCCCCTATGGTGTCTCTTTGACCTATACATACAATTTAGTTCACATAATACATCCCCTTGGATCGATTATATCAAACATGGGTAACTCGATCTATATTTTAACTACAAATTGATCATTTTCAGCTCCTGTCATATTTTATACAAGAGAAGTGATATTCCCCAACATCCCCATTCCACCAGTCACTATTAAATGCATTGAAAAAAATATCTTCTATAGATAAATGACACTCTTCTTCTTGTTATTGCGTCTACTTAATATGGAGAACCATACTTCTAAAGTATTTGTGGAATTTAGAAATCACATTTTTATCGGTAATCCACTTATATCATCCCTAAGAGACTACTCCTATGATAGTTGATAATTTAAAAAGTTATCATCCCCTTAATTACCATTCGATACTTCATTTCTTATAAATATTATTATACCGAGTTTCTATTTTCCTTCTTTAGAAAAATATACCAAGTTAGACTAATTGATAAATACAAACCCAACATTACATTTTGGAATATTAAAACTACATAATATGAGAATTACATCATATATAAAAGATAAATAATTACTAGGAAAATAGAATACATGATGAATCTTATCTCTCTCTCTGCAACCCTATCCATGTGGCTGATTCAATAAAATATTTCCTAGTACCGATCTCTCACTCCCTTACCCTTATAAAAACCTTCCCCCTATCCATTCATTATGGAGGTATAAAAATCATGTAAGGAATATAAAAATAGTTTATTAGTTAGTTAGATTAACTAAATAATCTAGATTTATCCATAGGTAACATTTTTGTCCTTCGGGAATATAATTTTCAGGTTTATATATTGTCTCATGTCTTATTTCTTGATAAAAAATAAGTGAAAAATATAAAATTATTAAGAAAAAATAACAAAATTATTCAAAAATTGTTTCGAATCAAATGGGCACAAAACTTCCATTACAAGGAGGCCATTAACACCCCTTGTAACAATGATAGTTATATGCTTTTATATTACACATTTCATAAGGTGGATTCATTTATTCAAATTATGTAAATAAATAGTAAATTTTGTCATATAAATAATTATTTATTTATTTTTTCGATATAAATAGAGTGTGAACTATATTTAGACACCCCAATACTTCACATTTTTCATAAGGGTATTTTGTTTAATCCACCTATAGATACATTTAACTATGCATCATCATCTTTCAATCTCGTGAGAGTTTGGTTTCATTTATCTCTTGGACAGATTGTTGATTTAAGTATACCTATTCATAATCTTAATTCCATGGAACTATAAGATAAAATAAGTACTTTTATAGAAGGTACCATGAGCCTAATTGAGCCACATGATTCTAGAATGGTATGTTACTTAACACTTTCTTATATTGTTTTGTATATATGAATTTTAATAATTTTTAAATTAACTAAATAAATTTCAATAGACAAATCTGATATACTGTTTTTATTCATTGGGATACATTAACACACTTGGAAATTCAATTCCAAAATATAAATTTAAAAAAAATATATCTATAAAAAATACATTAGGATTAATTTCGAAAATAAAATTTTTTGGTTATGATATTAAAAGTTTTATTCTGATGTATAAATTTATAATAAAAGAAAATTGATATCATTAGAATCAGCTAAGTGAATGAAGTCCTCATGAATGCTTTATTATGGATCACTATTATCAGTATATATTTTAGATATGTATTTATATATCACAGAAGTAAATATATTCAATTATTAATTTACTATAATTTATAATATAATTACCTTTTTTAATTTAATGAGTTTATATTACACATCGGTTGTCTCAACATAGAAGAAAAAAAGATGTGTTACTTGAAAATGATGTCACAAAATAGTCACAGTGAATTACTAATATATTTTCCTCAAAATATGAGAAGGATACCACTTTTTATAACCTTACATGTAATATATTGCTATTTTGAAAGGAAATATAATGTTAGATAGCATACAAGATACGCAATACCAAGCTTAAATGAACAATAAATTGTTATTATTTAAATGTGACTATTATAACCTAGCCATTAAATTAGTGGGAATGAATATTATTAACCACATTATGAAATATATATAATGATCCTAATGATTCTAATTATTAAATTAATTATTTTTTAAATAATCACTTGATTTTTAGGAAATCCATTTTATTCTTCCAAAATATGTTTTCTTCAAAAATTGAATTTCTTTATTTTTGTGAGTGAATACTATAATTAGTTTTTTAAAATTTCAGAAATATTTTCTGAAAAAATGAATTAAATTTTTTAATTTATCATGAAAATATTATATTAGTATGAATATTGGATAATTTTATGAAATATTGATTTTTCCATGAATAGAACAAAATAATGATTTTTAATGAAAACCATATTTTATTTTAAAGAATTTACAGATTAAAATATGATTTTAAATTAGTTTTAAAATTTGGTTAGTTATTTTTGTTTTAAAATAACATAATTATGGGTTTTAAAATTAATTTTATAATTGAGATTAGTATAAAAACATTTTATATTTAAAAATTATATTTTTATGAAAAACTGTTTTTCATTAGGTTTTTTCAATTTAATTTTAAATTAAATTCTTCCACTTTTTGATTTTTAATTTTTAGAAATGGTTTCCATATTTGGAATTAGTGATTAAAAATTTTGTAAATAGGTCCATTTTATTTTTTGGTTAAAATGAATAGAAACTATACTATTTTTTGTTACCACATTAATGGGTAAAACATGTAATTAAAGATAAAAATAAAATTATAAGAAATATAAAATTACCAAAAAAAACTTACCTTAATCTAATCGGATGATTTAATTTCATCCATAATCATAAAATATTAGGTTATATAGAATTTTCTATCCATTTTAATGATATTGTGATCATAATAATATTTTATTTAATCAAAAGTGAAAAATGTCACACTTGTTTTTGTTAGCTATAATATTTTTACCATAGAGATTACGGGATGACATGTTCGGTTATAAAAATTATTTTGGATGAAAAAAATATTTATATTTATAATTATATTTTATGTTTAGTTTTTTTGTGATGAAATTTTTTCATAAAAATTTACACAATGCTAATGTAGTAATTATTATATTCATGGAAAAATCAAATAAGTGTGTACGGCAGACTACCGCCCCACGAACGGATGTAAATAATTTTCCATCACCATATATCATAGATGGATTATAATATTGGAATTAATTTTTATATATTATATTGATGACATTTCTGTTAATATATCATTTACCTTCTTACCTTTCTATTCATTGAAAAATAATAACATCTTTCATGCGTACGTGTGGATTACCACCTCCATGAAGCGATGCAATTCATTTTTCATTATCACATCACATGGATAATCTATTTAAGTGAATTTAAAGGATAAATATTATATTTTTATATTATTATCATTATATAAATAGAAAATAATACTTACAGACTTTCTATAATGATCATTGAAAAATATAAATGTTACTCATGCATACGTACAACCTATCATATGCAAGATTACATAACAATTTATTTATCATAACCATATTTAATGGTTGAATTTAAAAGTATAATTGAAGAATAAATGTTATAACTATTTCATGAATATTATTTTGAATATAATTAAATGATGAAATCTTTGACCATAATCAACATACTAAATTCATTTTGGACTTATATATCAAATATTGTCAAAACATCCAATATAAACTTAAATGATTAAGTAATTGTATATAACATGGTAATAAGTGAAATTAAGGGAATAATAAAATTAAAAATGGTTCTAAAGAAAATAAATAATTAATGTATGTTTATTATTAAAGAATATATTAAACATGAGAGGCGATTCAGACACATGTTAAGGGACATTCTTTTAAATTCTCTTTTAATGTTTCCCTTTCAACTCTTTCTACAAAATGAAAAGGAATATTTTTTAAACATATATGATATGAGAAAAATTTACCAAATTCATTATTCCTCAATTATTTGATGCTTAATTTTATATTTTAAAGGTTATTTTTAAATAAAATGGTTTATTTATTAGGTGAAAAGTTTTTAAAATATGTTTTTTAAAAGGAAAAGAGTATTTTGATATCCAAAAGTGTTTTTTCACATAGGTTTGATAGATTTATTCAATAGTTTTATTAATGATATAATCCATGTACATCATTTATGGCTGGTAGATCCTCATCATAACTCATGGGTGGTCCCTTTATATGTTATAATGTGGGTGCTCCTATATAACACTCTAATACATAGGGATCCTCGGAGGTGAAAGTCGGCCAAATGGTTATTCCATTTGTAAGAGTGATTGTAAGAACAATATGGTGGTGATGTCCCAAGAAACATAAATGTCTTTTTATGCACGATAATGATTTTATAGGGACATATTTTTTTTCAAAAGGTAATATGACTAACTTTTTAATGGAATAAATGGTGCACTTTTCATATAAAAATGTTTGTTTTTTAAGAAATGGGTTTTGATTTTTTCACTCGAATAACATATTTCTTTTCCGTATGTACCTTAATAAGATTTTTTTTCTCATCCCATGTTTTTTTAAAATATATATATATTTTAAGGATAAAAACTTAAGGAATAATTCAATATCAAAATCATGAATATTTATCCTGAAATGAAAAGATGATTTATTTTAATGGTACTACATTGTGGAAAAAATGGATACTAATTATAAGTGTCCACCATGTAATTTAAGGGTTTTTTATATAATATTTATAACCTAATTCTATAAAACTATAAAACTAAAAAATATTTGGTATATTATCACACTAAACTTTTTGGATTTAGTAAATGGATGGATCCAATATGAACCAAAGTAAAAATGGGTGTGAATGAAAATGTGGTGGTTATCCGAATGAGAAACCAAACAGAATAAGACATGTAGTGAGAAATATTGTGGTCATTATTAAATAGATATGAGGAGTAATTATTAACAACTCGAACCTCGGTTATTTTAATAATTAATAAAATAAAAGTAAATGAAGAAATGTAGAAGTTCAGATGATAATGATCATAAAGGTAAATATATTCAATGACCTATGTGTCAACAATGTGAAAAGAAACACCCAGGAAAATGTCTTAAAATATTAGAAAGATTTTTTATATATGTTAAATGAGGTAATAAATAAATAATATTCCAATAAAAGAGGAATAATTTAGTTAACTCCATAAATGGGAAAGAATTTCTTCAAGAAGTATCTAATGAATGTTGTAAATGTGAGAGAAAATTCATTGTGCAAATCAATGTTTTAAAGGGAAGGATCATGAATGGTGTCATAAAGATCACACATATGACTATTTAAAATAAAAAAATTCATTATATTCAAATATGATGAAAATTTAAATGATATTTGAAAGATATATATTATTTATTATATTATTATTTAAAATTGTTGAATATTAGGACATGATTCATATTTTTGTTTGTAGGAAATATGAATTAATTAATAAGATGGAAAATCATATTTAAGGGATCATGAAGAATGTTAAACAACTAATGTGTCTACATTCAAGAGTTTTAATTTAGTGGATGATTTAAGTATGATCATAAGTTTAAAATTAGTAATACTTTTTTGATTATGAGAGTACTTTAGAATACTTTTATTAAGCTTTGATAAATGTTTGAGGTATATGAAATCCTTAAGTTTATCATGTGAAAATTTCCATTTAGGAAGAATGTACTTTTCACCTTTTTTGATATATGATTAAAGATTTGGATTACCTCTTTGGTTTATATTATCTTTTATTTTAAGGTAAGTATGGGTTATTATTATTATTTTGATGAAAATGAAAGGCGTAAGATAAAATTTTTGGTTAAAACATTTATTTAATATTTAATATGTCAAGTTTATTTTTGATTATTTTTATCACATTTCTATAAATGTTATAAGGATTATATTTTAGAAAAAGGAAAACTAGTAGGTTTTCCAATAACTCATCATATTCAGCAAAGACTCAAGGCTTGAACCCACAAGTAAAGTGAGACAAGATTGCATTGCCTACCACTAGACTACTTGATGTCTTAGTGAGTGTGAAATTGTTTTTATTTATTTTAATGATCAGAAATACATAGGTTAAGTTCATTTTAGGAATATATGTTTTATCGTATAGGTAACCATGGTATTGGAAATTTATTTGGTGATTATGTGACTAAAGTTATTTTTGAAGAAGGTCACTATAATATTGGGATCATTATTGGATTAAGGTAAATATAATACTATGAGATTTTATTTTAGAAATAATGGTTGATATATATATTATAAATATATATGATTTTATTATAGATTATGGTGATTATGATTATTTATATAAATGACTAGCATATATTGGAGAATATGTGATTTGGGAAATTATATTTTGAAGACTATGTTATCAAATCCTTCTAATTTTTGGGTTTCAATCATAGCAAATAATATTTTTGAGTAATTTTATGGATAGTTATTTTTTGAATAATCTATGTGGAAATTTGGGTATTAATATTAAATTTTAGAGATTAAATCAATTTTTCTTTCTATGAGGGTTTATTATTTTGGAGAATTTTCATACATTATGATAACAGTTTTGGTTTTGGTTAATGCCTAAAGATAAGAGGAATTTATTGTTATTATTTTATGGATTTTTGATCTGTATAAGTTGATTCTAATCCTTGAAGAATGAAAAATTCATCTTGAATACTCATCATTTGTTGACAAAGATGATATTGTGGTGACAATTTAATCAAGGATAAAATTATACTTACCAGGTAATTATAGTTCTTTATGTTCTTAGTCTAATAAGTAAAATAATCCCTTAAATTTAAGAAAAGGATTCTCAAAAATATTTTTTTTACTTTTCTTATTAAGAAATCAATGGCCTTTTAACCCATCATAGATTTATGGTTTTATAATGCTTAAATTTATCATTACAACGTTTTCTATCACTCTCTAACAATCCTTGGAAGTTAGGTTTTTCATCCATATCCATTTTTTTTAATTCCCAATTATGTTCTCCTACTTGTAATCCTACTATGTCTCATTATAGATGATCTTCATGCTTGGCTTTCCATCTTTTCAATATAATGTTTTATTGACCCTGTTTACGATGTGGGTTTTAAAAAAACATATTTTGAGCATTCGAACCCTCATCACCAATCATGAATTAATATTGAGAAGGTAAAATTTATAAATGGGCTGATAATTTAATATCATGATATTTTAAAAGGAAACATTATATTTGATAGCATATAAGATATTAAACACCAAGCTTAAACGAACAATAAATTGTTATTGTTTAAATGTTACCATTATAATCGAGTTATTAAATTCATTAGAATAAATAATATTTACAAAATTGTGTAATATATATAATATTCCTACTAATTTTAATTTATTAATTAATTATTTTTTAATAATCACTTTATTTTAGTAAAGTCATTATATTCTTTAAAAAAATATTTTTTTTCAAAAATGGGTTTTATTAATTTTTATGAATGAATATTGTAATTAATTTTTAGAAATTTTTTAAAAATTTATTGAAAAAAATAATTTAATTTTTGAATTAATAATTTCAAATTTATCTTAGGATGAATTTTAGAGAATTTTCTAAAGTACACATTTTTCAATGAATAGTGAAATTTTTTGATTTTATTATACTGTATTTTATTTTAATTTATTTACAAAGAAAAATTGTATTTTGGATTAGTTTAAAAATTTTATTTGTTTATTTTTATTTAAATGATCCAATTATGGTTTTTTAATTTAATTTTAGATTTTAATTTAGTAAAAAAAGTTCTTATATTTAAATAAGATAATTTTCTAAAAAACTTTTTTTGTTTTGTTTATCCTATTTATTTTTAAATTAATTTTTTTTTTCAATTTTGTGTTTTATATTTTTTAAAATGTGTTCTATATTTTTAATCATAGGTTATTTATTTTTTAAATAATTCCCTTTTATTTTGTGAACAATATGAATAGCAACATTAATAATTTTTGTCACTAGAGTAAAAAAAACAGGTAATTAAAGTTAAATATAAAATGATAAGGACTATAAAATGAACAAAAAACATGGATTGGTTTTATTTTATGAGTAAATATCTTTAATAATAATCCAATATTTGGTTTCAGGGAATTTTTTGGCCATTTGGATGATATTTTTACCTTTATAGTATTTTATTTATGGAAAAGTCAAAAATATCACTCTTGTTTGTATTAACTATTTAATTTTTGTTCTAGAGATTTCCATAGGTTATGTTACGCTATATATGTTATTTTGGAATATAAAATATTTATCTTCATTATGGAAGTTTAATTTTAATAATTAGTGATGAAATAATTACCTTAAAATTTTACACAACAGAGATGCAGTAATTATTCAATTAATGGAAAATTAAATATTTGATAATAAATAAATTTAAAATAATATAATTTTATAAAATTAATGTTATTAAAGAATTTTATAGATTACCATAATTTTTTATGGATATAATAAAATATATTTTTTATAATTTTACTTGTTTTATTGATTTTATCAAAATCAAAGTACTAAATAGTTCTAAAAATTAACATTAATGATAGATTAAAATAAACAATATTTTATTATATGATATTAAATTAATAAAATATTATATTCATCCAAGTGATTCTGATATGGTTTCTAATATAAAACATGGTACATTTATTGGAGTTTTTTCCATTTATAATAAATATATTGACCCTCAAAGAATAAAAATCCTTGTTATCATGGTAAGATTAAAAAGTGTTAATAATGGGTCAAACCAAATGATAAGGGTAAAAATGTGATCTTATCTTGTAAAAAAACTATTTAATGACATTTTTTATACCCATAATAAACCTGTATTATAAATTAATTAGTTTTGATCCATTTTTAATTAATATTAGTTAATCTTAATTTAAAAGTTTGAGAAATTCCAAGAGTGCCCTCCCCCTCATATAAAAAGAAACCACTTCATCTCATTTATTAACTCTTAAAAAAACCATTTGGTTTATCCAATTCCTTCCCAAATCCCATACTATAATCCCTCCCCTAATTCTATGGATATTGTTTTTGGTATAACACCAACCTTTGTTCTCTTAAGCTGTTATGAAAAGGAGGGTGTCTGAAGAAGAGGTTTCATTTTTAATCGAGTGTTTCTATTTTATTTGTTATTCCACCTATTTAAATATTATTTAAATATAATAAAAAAATATAAAATTTATAATAAATATACTAATATGTTATTATGTTATTATAATAACTTATATCCATCTCCTCTTCCATCAAATCGGAGACAAAACTATTATTCGTGTGTATGTTGGACTGCCACCTTGCGAACTGATGTAATTCTTTTTCCTTCACCACCCATCATCAAAGGATTATAATTAGAGAATTAATGTTTATATATTATATTAATTAAATAGTTCTCATTATTAAAAATTAATATTTCATTTCCTAACTTATAATTCCATTCCCTAAAAAATGATAACATTGTTCATGTGTACGAGTGGACTACCACATCTATGAAGAAATGTGACTCATTTTTCATCACCACATCACATGGATGACATATATAAGTATATTTAAAGGATAAATATTATATTTATTATATTATAATCACTATTTAAATATAAAATAATACATACCTTCTTTCCATAAAGATCTTTGAAAATGGAAATGTTACTCATGCATACATACAACCTACCATATCCATTATTGCATCATAATTCATTTTTGATAACAATATTTAATGGATGGATTTGAAAGTATAATTTATTTATAATAGTGATAATTATTTAATGAATATTATTCTATATATTATTAAATCATTAACTATTTGACCATGTTCAACCTTTCAAAGTCATTTTGGACTTTTATATCGAATATTGTCCAAATGACCGATGTGAGATTAAATGATTAAGTAATTGTATATAACATGGTAATAAATGATATAAAAGGAATCATAAACTTGAAAAGTGTTCTTAAAAAATTAAATAATTGACCTAAATTTATTATTCAGGAATATAAAAAATGTACATAATGATTCAGACTCAAGTGAAGGGACTTTCTTTTAAATCATCTTTTAAATTTTTTCATTCAACTCTTTTTAACACATTAAAAAGGAATGTTTCTTTTAATATATACTGCATGAATAGAATTTCCCACCATCATGACACCTCAATTATTTTAATATTACTTTTCAATTTTGCAAGATTATTTTCAAATAAAATTGTTTCTCTATTATATTCATAGTTTATAAAAAGTGATTACAAAAAGAAAAAGGGAATTTTGATCTATAAAAGTGTTTTGTACATAGGTTTAAAAGCATTTTTTACGGGTTTTATTTTTTATTATGTCCTTGGACATTGTTTAAAATGTTTTGGGCCCCATTATAGCTCATGGGTGAGTCCTTTATTGCTTTTGAAATAGGTATTCCCAGATAGGAATCCAATACATTGGTTTTTCCTATTTAGAAGTCAATCATATGGTTATTACATTTACAAGGGTTATTGTGATAGTGATATGGTAATGATGTCCCAAGGAACCTACATGAATTTTTTATTCACGATAATTAGTTTTCTTGGAAATATTTTGATATTAAAAGGTAATATAATGATATTTTTAATGGAAAATTGAAGCACTTTTCGGAGAAAAAGGTTTGTTTTTTTTAAGAAATGGTTTTCATAGCTTTTCATGTTGTTCACTGGAATAAAAAAATTCATTTCCTTATGTCCCTTAAAAATATTTTAGGCTAATACCACATTTTTAAAATGTTTTTTCAAAGGTTTTTAAATAATTTTAATGGAAAGTAAGAAGTCATGATAAAAATCATAAATATTTTTCATGAAAATAAAAAATGCCTTATTTTAAATGTTCTATATTTTGGGAAAATGGATACTATGTTTTCATGTACACCTTTTAATTTGTGGGTCTCTTATGTAGTATTTATGGAAAAATTCTCTAAAAGTCAAATGTTAAATTATATTTAAAAAATAAATTTATTTATAGTTTAAAATAATTAGAATGTGTAATGTTTAAGGTTAAGTCCTTACATTTTAGGAATGTGTGAGTGACCTATTAAATATTTTTAAATGGAATATTTTTATTATGATTTTAAAATATTAAAATTTTAATAAATAATTAGTTATAATTAGACATTGATTATGGTCTGATCATTCAACCCTATGTTATAATATTTACATCCTATGCTTGGTGATCCAAAGTATCGCGAAATAATGATGGATATGTATAATTAGTAAGATAAAAATTTAAGGAAATTTCATTCTTTGAATATAAATTATTATTGTAACACCCCAAGGATTTAAAAATAAATTTAATATTGAATGCATTAAACAATGAGTCTATACAAAAGAACACTTTGTTATAACCTGGAAAATAAACATAATTTTCCACTTCTTTGTTTTTAATTTAAAAAATCTAACATACACGGTTGCGTTCAGGGTGATTTTTGGAGTCTGATAGAACAAACTTATTTTTTATAAATAGAAACATACCCTTATAAATAGTAACCTACCTCTATGAATGGTAAATTGACCCTAATGAATAGTAATGTCACCCATGTAAGTATAAATAAAATTTAGGCACCTTATAAATGAGAGTGAATGTTTTAAAAATTAATAATTAAGTATTGGTATATTTGTGAGCAGTAAATATTTATTTAAAATTTGATGATTAATAAATTGATTTTAAATAAAAAATAATTTTCATAATTTTTTTTCCTAAATAATTTTTCCCCATAGTATTTTGGGGTAATTTAATAAAACCTTAGTTAATTTTTCAGGGCATTATAAAATCAATTTTTGTTTTAAAACTGTATTTTACAAGGAAATGATGATTTTATGGAAAAATTAAATTTCACATATTTAGATATTTATTTTGATAAAATGAAGTTCATATTTGTATTCTACATGTTGAAAAATGGTTAGGGTGAATTTTTGGAATTTTCTAAAATATTTGATTTTTTGATGAATAGTGAAATATGGTAATTTACCGTATATATAAAATACGAGTTAAATACACTACTCCTAGAATCATAACTTATGTAATCACCCTTGTTTATAACTCACACGAACTTATTACTATTTTTGGTCATATAATCATCACTATTTCTTGTCTTATAGAAAAATAATAAGCTAATGATTAAAATATTATGAAAACCCTCCATTCATCCACCATAAAAACCAGCCACACCCACTGTTCTATTAACTCATCTCAAGCCTTGTGACTTGTCTTAATTACTCTCAAATATCCTTTCAAGATCATAACACACGTTTATAAGCCCTTGGTATCATAAAAAGACTAAATCCTCTCCCCTAAAGAGGCTCTCAAGGAAGATTAATTCAAGTGGAAAATTCTTCTTCTCAATTCTATTACTTTCTTTTCAAGTTCCTTTGTTTTCTTTTCTATGCTCACATCTCATCATCCAAATGTTATGACAACTCTAGTAACTTACATGACCGTTAATTTTTTTATAATTATGGAATAAGTTATTATCATATCTCATTTACCGTTATTTTATGCTAGTTGTAAAAAACACCATCCGAGATGTGCTAATTTACCACATTCAAGGACGATGGGTTTTAAATTTCTATTAACATATTAAATTTTGGTCATGGAACCATTATTATGGTTGAAACAGACTATAATTTATTTATTATTTCTCATCTACGGTTCTAGAATCTTTTTGTACACATGGTTTTGATTTATAAAGCATAATGTGTTCATTGTGTTCAAAAACTACCAATTAACCCAAACAGTTATCATTTAATAATTTATATAATGATTCATCCTAACTCCAAGTAACCAAATGAAATTTAAAAACATGTATAAATTTTTATGTTCACTAATAACATATAAATTCAATTCTACACATCTATCCACATTTTACATGATTCTCCATTGATGTATATAAGTACACTGATCATGAAACATACAGACCCGAACAGTGAAATTGAACCACTTAACCAATCAAAAAGGACATGAATGAACATAATATGGTTATAATAAATCAATTAAATGGATATGAGGTTATGTAATTATTTATTTATGAACCTGAATTTGATTATTCAGGTCATTAAGATCATGTGTAGAACACCTTCAGACTTAAGGCAATGGTTTCTTCATCTCACTTCCATTTTTGTGAGATATTCCATATTCACTACTACTACTTGTGTATGGTGTATGTATACTACCCATATATGTTTCATAAACTTAATATATTTATTTTCATTATATTAAATATATCATTATAATATTATTAATTTTGGGTCATATGGTTCAATTGATTACAATGTTTTAAGTATTTTCTACCTGAACCTCCATTTTCATTCAGGTTGCTCTTATTATCTACTCACCTCACAGAAATTATTATTTATTACTATTTATTCCTCATAAATTATTTTTTAACGTTCTATATATTTTTACGAATAATAATCCTTCTTTATTTTTTGTGGAGTTAAATTTTTTAAAAGAATCTTTCAAAAAATTGTTCCAAAATGCAAGCCCGATTTAAGGAACTTCTCGAATTCTTAACTATTTTTAAGTTCGGTCTATAATATATTTTAAGCCATATTTATCTTTCTAAAATCAAAAATTTGGCATGAAAAATTGATTTTAGTTAATTTATGGTTCTGTTATAGAAAACATGCCTTTTTTTCTTTAAAATCCATTAATATTTTCCTTAAACAGCACTAAAATGTTTTACTTCTAAAGCTTCTTTTAAAACTATTTTTACATAATTTCACCCCAAGAAAAAAAATTTTAAGCCTAAAATATAATTTCAATGACCTTACCTATTATTTTTTGGGAAATAAATGTTTACAATATGATTTCATGAAAAATACAAATGATTTTCTAAAATAACTCTTCTTTCCAAAATAAAATTGATTTTTCTCATCTAACATTAACTTTTATGAAATATATGTCTTGTTAACCAATTATTTATTACTTTTAGTGTATGTACTTAACTTTGGTATATCGTATCAAGAGTCTCCTAATTCCCATGATATTCAAAGGGATTATTATTTGAATATTTCAATGTGGTATAAGACACTTTGGAATGTTTAAGGATTATTTCCTCAAGGATTTTTCAATGGTCTCATTTAAAAGTATCTTTATCTATGTAAACATCCTTTGTTTAATGTTTTAATTAATTGGTTTTTTATCCTATGACATCATCCACATGATTTATTGAATGGTTTCTTAATAGTTTGATTATGTATGTGCTATCTCGAAATCATTCACTATATTACTCTGAATGGTTAGTGTTTATATTTAATGATTGGGGACAGTTATTTACATTTCATATGTTAGTTTAAATAGGAATTGTTATGTTTTTAATATTGATCCCAATTCATATGAGGAATGCACTGGACTTAGTAAGTATCGGATGGGGCCTTCTATATCCCCTCGATACATCGGTAGGTCTCTTGAGACAAACTATGGTCTTGGCACAAGGCCTTGACAATATGATTATTTATGGTCTTAGAATGAGGCCTTGATGGTATGGTTATGATGTCCCACATTATGTATCCGCTCATTATAAAATTATTAATTGTAAGTTCATGTGGTTATTCTTTGAGTCAAAAACGCTAGATTATGTTTTATTATGGAATTATTTATTTAGCTCTTATTCCTTCCATATTATGTTCAAGTGTATTTTTAAGGGCATGTGTTTTTAGTTATTCACCATGCCTAATATTTATGTTTATCATATCTTCCATTTTATTTATCACCCTTTCTGAGAATTTGAGATCACCCCTTTCTTATGTTTTATTTTTCCCAGGATGTGAAGAAGTATATTATGAATGAACTACAGAGATAACCTAGGTGATATGTACGATTTCAAAGAAATTTATATATTTTATTTCATTTCATGTTGTAATGTTGAACATATGTATGTATCTAGTTTTTCAAAACTACTAAACTAGTCAGTCCTTTGTGATATGACTTTCTTTTAAGCATGAAAATGTAATAAAATAATGCACCATCTCTGAGCAATTGGGGTTGGGGCATTACAGTTGGTATGAAAGAAGGTTTAGTAGAAAACATGGAAGCTAGATTTAGAAAATTTAAATTAGGGAACAAAACCCTAAAATAGTATTTGAGGATAAATATAAAAGAACATCCTAGAATTTTGGTAAGGAATAGATTATTTTAAACTTTCTAGAAAACACATCCCTATATGGATACTATAAGTGGTTGTGGTTTTAACATAGATGTACCTAGGAGTGACAACTCTGACAAGGAAATTTGGGCTTGACCCGGGGTATCCTGGTACATGAAAACAAGTCTTACTACGCACCTGGTTTGACACTTTTATGTGATATTATTTGGATAATTCACATTTTCTTTACAAGACATTATGAGGGATTTAAACATAATTTTTTTCTTCAAAGAAAACTTGTTTATTATTATGAGATTTTCTATACATAGGATTTACATTTTTACTAAGTATTTTTCTTAGTAGATATTATATATTATGATTCATAAACTAATCTAGTGTATGACATTATATAGAAATGGAACCTAACAGAAGGAATGATAACTTCACCAATGCATGGGATAAAAGTAGTAAGAAGGATCATATCTCTTATGGTCTTAAGAAATCATTTAGAAGGAATATAGTATCCCAAGTATCCCCATAATATTAGGAAATAGTATCATGTGTTAAAACGATATAAAAATAATTCTATGAGTCCTATGTCTTTGAAGGGAATTAAAAAAACAAGAGGATGGTAGAGAAAAATATGGATAAAGAGAAGAAGAGAAATAAGGGTTTTCCCACATGTGATAACTATGGAAAGAATCATCCAAGTAAATGATTGAATAAAATGAAAGTTTTTTATAAGTGTGGATAAAAAGGACAATGATTTCGTGATTTCAAAGGTAAGAAAAAGTTTTCTGATGTACAATGCTTCAACTGCAAGGAGATGATACACTATGTGAATCAATGTCTCAAGCATCAAAGGAATATGCCCCAAATAATGTTACTAGATAATGATCAAGTCATGATATTTTCATAGATGAAGTGGAAGGATTAATATGTCTTATAATGAATCATGTCATTTGAATGTTTTTCAGAAATTTACTAGTTATAAGAATTATGAAATATATGTGGATTGTATTACAGTACTTTTTCATAAGTTATTTGAGGTTGTATGATGAATTGTACCAAGGATAAGGGACTCATAATAAATTTAATATCTTAATAAAGTATATGGTTTTCGGAAAGAAAACCGTAAATATATTTCTAATGATAAAGATAATGATGAAGAAATGATTGATTTGGATTAGTACTTACTACCTCAAAAATGATTTTTGTCTTGTCGAAAAGTGGTCTATACTAGAATTGATGGAGTCTATAACATTTTTTCATTTAAAGAATACATCCAATAGCATGTGTAATGATGAATTCATGTTTCCAATAAAGTTTCATGGTAATTCGAGTTATCACCGTATTTCAAGAGGACATATGAAGAAGATATTCACATGTTTGGAATTTGAAAATTTAGGACTTCTTCATGTTGTTTAATGGAAAATAAGGTAGCAGATGCATTGACCAGGATGGATCATGGAGTTCTAAACTAAATGAAGATTTAAAAGGACCCCATGTATATGTATCTAGCAAGGATGGATATAGGAATGATTGTAATGTATTGGATTATGATCTTTTATAAATTTAACCATTTATGAATTGGTTTAAGTTGATCATTGTATGAGGTTTTGGAGTTTAATGTCACCAAATGATGTAACCTCTTCTAAGAGATGAAGTATAAATAGTTCAAGGCATAAAAAAGGATAATATTGTTTTTATAAAATAGAAATGTATATTTATACTCTTATAAGAGTGGAATAATTCATCAACTCTAGGAAGAGAGTCTTAAATAAAATTTTTGTCCCATTATCATATTTTTTTCATGATATTAATGAATGTTTTCAAAACTGTAGAATATTTTTTTCTCGAAATGATCTTTCATCTGATCATGTTATCTATCACTTTCCATCAAAACATGATAGATTGAATATTCTTCCATGACCATGTTGTCAAATTAGAATGTGTAGTTTTGTAGTAAAAAATCCATTTCCCTTTCCCTCTTATTTAGAGGATATTTTAACTGCATTTCTGATATGGATTTCCCATAAGGGAATTATCAAGTATCATCCATTAACTTTCGATGTTTGATTTCAAATTTCTAGGATGAAATTTTTGAAAGGAGGGGAGAATGTAACACCTCAAGGATTTTCAAATAAATTTAATATTGACAAAATGAAACATTGAGTATCTAAAAAACAACACTATTTTATAACCTAGCTAATGAACATAAGTTTTCCACTTCTATGTTTTGAATTACAAAAATTTGACACACACGGTTGTGTTCAGGGTGATTTTTGGAGTTTGATAGAGAGAACATAATTTTTTATGAATAGTAACATACCCTTAAGAATAGTAACCTACACTTATGAATAGTAACTTGACCCTTATGAATAGTAATGTACCCTTATGAATAGTAAGTTGACCCTTATGAATAGTAATGTACCCTTATGAATAGTAATATGACCCTTATGAATAGAAATTTACCATTATTAATAGTAACATAACCCATATAAGTATAAATAAAATTTAGGAACCTTATAAACGAGAGTGAAAATTTTCAAAAGTTAATAATTAAGTGTTGATATTTGTTTGAGCAGTAAATATTTAATTATAATTTTATAATATATAAATTGATTTTAAAGAAAAATAATTTTTCATAAAATGTATTCCTAAATCAAAATATTATTGTTCTAGGAGTTTGGGGTAATTTAATAAAACCATAGTTAATTTTTAATGGCATTACAAAATCAGTTTCTGTTTTAAAACTGTATTTTATGATTAAATGATGATTTCATTTAAAAATTAAATTTCACATATTAAAAAAATTATTTTTTTTAAAATTGAGTTCATATTTAGTTTCTACACATCAAAAATTGGTTAGGGTTACTTTTTTGGATTTTTCTAAAATACTTGAATTTTTTATGAATAGCGAAATACAGTAATTTACCATATATATACATTATGAGTTAAATACACTATTCCTATCATCATGTCTAATGTAATCACCCTTGGTTATAACTGAAATGAACTTATTACTCATTTTGGTCATGTAATCGTCACTATTTCTTGTCTTATGAAAAAATAATAAACTAATGATTAAAATATTAAGAAAACCATCCTCTCCTCCACTATAAAAAACACCCACACTCTCATATTCTATTAAATATTATAAAGCCTTGTTATTTGTCTACATTCAACTAAAATATCCTCCCAAGATCCCCCCCCCCCACGTTCATCAACCCTTTTTCTTATAAAAATACCAAATCCACTCCACTAAAGAGGCTCTCAAGGAAGGTTAATTCAAGAGGTAAATTACTCTTTTCAATTATTTTACTTTCTTTTGATGTTCCTTTGTTTAATTTTTTATCTTCGACTCTACTCATCCAGATGTTATGAAACTTCCAGTACCTTAAATGTACTATAATTTTGTTATTACTATGTAATAAGTTATTTTCATCACTCCTTTACCGTTATTTTTTTTTCAGAAGTAAAAAACATCATCCGAGATGTGCCAATTTACCACATTCAAGGATGATGAGTTTTCAATTTCAATTACCATCTTTAATTATGTTCATTAAACCATTATTATGGTTGAACCAGAATATAAAATATTTATTATGTATCATCTATGGTTCTGCAATATTTTTTTACACAATTTTTTTTATAAATAAAAACGAGTTCATTATGTTCAAAAACTGCCAATTAACCCAAATGGTTATCATTAAATAATTTATATAATGATTCATATTCACTCCAATTAACCAAATGAAATTTTAAACCATGTAAACTTGTTTATTTTAAATAATAACATATATCTTTAATTCTGGACAACCATCCTAATTTTTCCCGATTCTCTGTTCATGTATATAAGTATACTAATCATGAAACAAACGGACCTGAACAATGAAATTTAACCTCTTAACCCATCAAAACGTCCCTTAATGAAACTAATAAGGTTATAATAAATCTATAAAATGGAGATTAATTTCTTTAATTATTAATTAATGAACCTAAATTTTATTATTCATGCCATTAAGATCAAGTGGATAACACTTTCAGACTTAAGGTAAGGGTTTCTTTATCTCACTTCCATTTTTTTGAGATATTATGTATTAACTAGTACTACTTGTGTATGGTGTATTTATAATTCCCATTGATGTTTCATATCATGAATATATTTATTTTCTTTATATTAACTTTATCATTTTATGAGTATTAATATCTGGGCATATGGTTCAATTGATTACAATGTTTTAAGAATTTTTAACCCGAACCTCCATTTTCATTCAGGTTGCTCTTATTCTTTACTCACCACAATGAAATTATTATTTATTCATAATTACACCTCAAAAATTATGTTTCAATGTCATATATATGTGTACTAATCAGAATCCTTCTTCATTTTATGGTTAGTTACATGTTTTAAAATAATCTTTCAAAAAATTGTTCCGAAATGCAAGCCCGAATCAAGGAACTTCTCGAATTCTTACCTATTTTGAAGTTCACTCTATAATATATTTTAAGCTATATTAATATTTCTGAAATCAAAAATTTTAACATAAAAAATATATTTTGGTTCATTTATAGTTTTATTAAATAAAACATGGATTTGCGCTTTAAAATACTTTAATATTTTCCTTAACCCACACTAAAATTTTTTAGTTCAAAAGCTTCTTTAAAAACTATTTTTAAATGAATTCACCACAATAAGACTTTATTTAAGACTAAAATATAATATAAATGAACTTACCTTTTATTTTCTAGGGTATACATGTTTTCAATCTAATTTTAGTAAAAATACAAATCATTTTCCAAAAGAACTCTTCTTTCCAAAGTAAAAAACGATTTCTCTCATATCACTTTAACTTTTATGATATATATGCATTGTTATCCACTTATTTATAGATTGTGGTGTATGTACTTCCCTTTGGTAAATAATATCAATAATATACATATTCTCATGATATTCTAAGGGATAATTATTTGAGTTTTTCAATGGGGTATGGGACACTTTGGAATTTATAAGGATTATTTCCTCAAGGATTTTTCAATGGTCTCATTTAAAAGTATCTTCATCTTTGTCAAAATACACTGTTGAATATTATACTTAATTGGGGTTTATCTCCTATTATACCATATACCATGTTTTATTTATTGGTTTATGAATAGTTTGACTATGTATCTATTATCTTGAAACCATTCACTGTATTACTCTAAATGGTTAGTGTTTATGTTTAATGATTTGGAAAAGTTATTTACATTTCATATGTTAGTTTCAATATGAATGTGTATGTTGTTTATATTGATCCCCATTAATATGATGAATGCATTGGACTTATTAAGTGTTGGTTGGGGCCCTCTATAGCCCCTCAGTGCATCGGTAGGTCTCACCAGACAAACTATAGTCTTGGCACAAGCCCTTGATAGCATGATTATTTTTGTTATTGGAATGAGGCCTTTACGGTATAGTTATGATGTCCCAGATTATGCATTCCATAATTATGAAACTAGTAATTTAAATTTCATGTGGCTATTCAGCTAGTAGAATAACCATGATTATGTTTTATTATGGTATTATTTGTAATGCCCCAGCCTCCGGTAGCCCGGAGTTGGTGCTTTGGTTATGGTGTGTAACGAAACAAACAATTTACACATCATAACCCATCAGGAGGAACATTCTGGTTTAGATCTTGGACAATCAGAGTCAACCGGCTCACTTCTTCCTTACAAATCTAAGATCAAAATCAACCTGTAAAAATTTCATCAAAAACATAGGGTGATCATTGAAATACTAAGTAAGGGGTTTTGAAAGTACTTAAATACAGCTTTTGAAAACTACCTTTGAAAATACTTTTCCATACATAAAATAATTTCTTAAAGGAAAAACATCAAGAAAAATCAAAGGTTGATATAATACAGTTAAAGTAGTTAATACTTATGCATTAGAACACTTAGCTAGAAACCACTTAATGAAAAAGGTAAACATGCTAGCATAAAAATGGAATGGGTTTTACTAAGTAAAGTGGGCATAAAAAAACAACGTGTGTAAGAAAAATTAGGCGTAACCATCATCAGAGTCGCACTTAATCACATTCTCTACAATATATAAAAATTCACATCATGACATGATAAACGTAATGAATCATTTGTAATAAAATTATTGAAAAGAAAACTGGTTAGGAATCAACATTGCCTCATCATATGTCATGTGTATTTTAATTTGATACTCATAGGTAAAGGTTCTATAACCAAGGATGTTCCTCTAGTTAGAGTAATAACTTGGTTGGTCATATACTAATAAATGTATTCTGAAGGACTCATGGTCTCTATGTCAAGGCCTTGTGTCATAACCTAGGGGTAATAACCCAATCTGACTGTCTCGAGAACTATCGATGCATCTAGGAGGTTACTTTTATCGGTCTCCAACTCGGAGGGCTTACTTTAACCAGTCCCCAACCTGGAGGGATTTATTTTAACCGGACCCCATCTCGGTAGTCCAAATACATTTCTAACATGGTGATAAGGTCTGATATTCAAGGTGTCCCATTCTACTCTAAATATTTAATTTTTATTTTATATTACCCAAGGTGTCCCATACCACTTTGGGTAATTTAATTTTCAGTTTATTAACAAGATATGCCATATGAATGCATTATGTATAATAATAAATATTATGAACAATGAGACCATTGTGCATGTGTCTTGAAATTATAAGATGTGATGAATATCATTCAATTATGGCAACAAATAACCAAATGAATACACAAGATAAGGCATACATGATTACTAAATTAATATGGCTATTATGGCATACATGTTTTAGTAATCATCCTACTTCACTAGATAATCACTAGAGTATGATAAATAATATAATTTTCAACAGTAGTTGATAAATGATAAATCTTTAAAAATTCTTATTTCATGGAAATTAATTACTTAAAGAAAACACTTGTCATTAGTTAAGGCATTAATCATGATATTGAACTTTCAACTAAACCATAACCTGATTAACCACTAATAAACACTAAAACATGTTTAATAATGAATGGATTCTACATGATGACATAAACCCATGATTTCATAGTCCTTTAATTTAAAATAAGCCGAAGCAAATTCTTTTCAAAAAACATAAATTACATTAAGGGTATATGGAAGTATGACTACTTAACTAAACAGGCTCTTTAATTGTATGCTCATATATAAACACATATAGGCTTAGGAAAACACTAAAACCTTACATGTGTTAAAACATCAATTAAATCATGAGAATTATATTTGAAAATAGGATTTATTATATATGAAACCATAATCACATAAACATATAAAAACAATGGTTTTAAAACTATAACATAATTGCACTTAAACCAAAGACCTAGTTCACGTCAAAAATATCATTCATAGAAAAGTATTCATCTCTAAAAAAACTGATTTGTATTGAAATAAGTAAACTTATAAAAATTATATAGTCATATATATAAGGCATAAAGATCATACATGTTATGATTTTTTTTTTAAAAAAAATCCCTTTCAAATGTATAATTCATAACATAAAATACTGAATTATATGGAAATCTTAGAAATAGATTTTATATGGTTACATATATATATATATGTATACTAAAACACCCAAAAATACATATATATATATATATATATGATATGTAATGGTTCTGCTTAAAAGAAAAACCTATCTCAACTAATATTGTGTAATTATTTGAGTATAAAAATATCAACCTCCTTGGAAACCCTTAATATGGAAGAGTTCTATGGTGTATACCTAAACATAAATAAAATTATATCAGTACACATATTGTATCATACCAGTTACAAAATAAATAATAAAAGGAAACAAAACATTTAAATCATTTAGGGAAACACCCTTCCGAACCTACACACCGAGTTCTTGAAAAAAAGAGTGAAATGATTATTATAAAAAAAATATAAAATTTATATATATATACATAGCATGTAACTAACTACACACAGAGGGTTTATATTAGATAATGTATTATAAATAGCTGAGAGTACCCCTCGAAGGAAAGCACCCTTGGATTCCTCTATTTAAAAAGAATGGTTTGCATGGAATATATATATATACCTGTAACTATAAGCCATATATATATTCATGTATATAAAAATGTTCTGAGGAGCATGGGTAGGTTTGGCAAAAAAACACGTAAATAGGAAACCCTTACCTGGTTGTGGAGGACGCTCAGATCAGAGGAGCTCACTGGTTTAGCTGGAGAGACTGAGAGTAGTTCGGGAGGAGGAGATAGATCATGGGGAGAGGGTTTATATAGAGGATTCAGTGTACCCGATCCAGTAGTTAGGCCGAGCCTACGGTGTCCTAGGAAGGTGGGGTGCGCAAAGGTAAAAAGAAACAGTTGAGAAGGAGGTGATCGTGGCATCTTGGGTGAACCAGTGCTGGTAGCGGGACACCGACGTGAGGTAGGAGACGACATAAATCGCTGTTTTAAAATGAAATGATGGTCGGGATCTTAACTTTGGTGAGATCGGACGGCTTGGGTTAAATGGTCATGAAACGATCATTTAAAAAAATAACAATGGCTGGGATTTAGTCCCAACTTCGATCGGAGGGACGGGGCTGTGCAGGGTCGGGATTAAACGTGGGATGGCCTGGGTCGCGTGATTGGAAAAAAACTAAAAAGTTAAAAAAAACAGTATAATAAACGTTAAAATTAGACAGTATAATACTCCCCCCTTTTTGTAAAGAAAAACAATATAAGACTTGAACATTAATTTTTTATACAATTTAATAAATTCTTTTAACTCATAAATTTCAAATCCAAAAATCTCATTGTAGATTATGAAGAATACTTTATATTTTGATATAACCCTTTTAAAGGATAAATATTTCATAATTAACATACTAAACTTTTATTAGGAACTTTTATCTTTTAAAATCAAAAATCAAATTTATAATATACTCCATTATTTGATTCACAAAATTCTTTTTAAAAGACCAATATTTTTCCCCAATTCAAAATACATAGTTTTAGAGATCCGATAAGATATATCTATTTCAATTATTAAAGATACCATGATGTTAAAAACTTTTTAAAATACTATGTTTTCCACCATATAGATATCATCATGTTTTTGAATAATCAAAATTGATTCATTTTCAAGAATATTCTTTTATTTCAAAATTAAGATACTAGAAGATATAATTCGAATCTTTTGTATATATTAAAATATTGAAATACCATAAGATTATAAGAGCATTATAAAGACAAAATTTTTATAAAACGATTCACTTTATCCATGGAAACCCAATAGTCATATAACGGTCATAATTTCTTAAATGACCATTATAAAAACATGGGGTAGGGTGTTTCACATTTTCAAAACACTTGACCCTAGGAGGATGGCTCTCCTCATTCTATTGGTGCTGAGTACGTGTGTTGTGGTTCTGGAGATTATGTTTTTCACACTGACGGACCCAAAAGATGTATACTATCTGATTACTGGAGTTGTGATTCTTAGCAGTCTTGTTGTGGCCATGTTGAGTCTTGCACATGGTGTTATTGGTTATTTTGAGTCTTTGTAGCAATGTAACATTTTAATTTATACCAGTTCTCTTTATTCCCCTTTTTTCATCTATTTAGTTTCAATTTCGTTATCAGTACCAAAAACCAACCCTTTAAAACAAGAAACATCATTATAAAACATATCATTGTTTACTTAATCAAGCTCATAAATCCTGGGGTGTCACATTATTAGTTCATCTCTTATTCTTGCTATATTATGTTCATGTTTATTTTTAAAGGCATGTGTTTTTAGTTATTCACCATGAATAATGTTTATGTTTATTATATATTCCACTGTATTTCTTACCCTTAATAAGCACTTGAGGTCACCCATTTCTTATGTTTTATTTTTTCCAGGATCTGAAAAATTATATTATGATTGAACTTCATGGATAACCTTAGAGATATGGATGTTTTCAAAGGAATTTCTATATTGTATTTCATTTAATGATATAATGTTGAACCTATGTATGTATCTGGTTTTCCAAAACTACTAAACTAATCGGTACTTTGGGATATGAATTTCTTGTAAGCAGGTCAATGTAATGAAATAATACACTGGCTCCAAGAAACTGGGGTCAGGGCGTTACAATTTTTATATCTTTTACTTTATAAAAAACTTAAAAAAATTATATATCCTTTAATATTTTCCACATACCCTGTAAATTAAGTCTCTAACAAATATGAATTACACTATGTTTTATCACAAATAGATCTGTATAAAGTATGTACATTAATTATTTCTAATTTTTTTCATATTATTACATATTTATAATTTTTATTAATTTTTATATTTTCTAGTACACATCACTGTCAAATGATATAAAATTTGGTTATTTTCTAATGAAATTTATATTAGAAAACACACAGCATGGCTAACCTAGAATACCATTGATTGTAAAAAAAATATTATTATATATTTGTTATTAAATTTTTTTAAGAATATATTTTCATTCATTTATTTTAAAATTTCCTTTTAAGTACTTTCATGACACTTATTTTATTTTATATTTGGAATATTAAATAAATTATCTTAAAAATATTATTTTGGGTATATAAAGACTTTATTTTTTACATAGATATCAAAACTTGATTGGTTATGAGATTTATTATTTGTTTTCACATTTGATCGGTAGTTTTTTATTTCTGTTGGTTATGGTTATTAATATTATTAAAAGGATCATTTATTTATTTAAAATATTTTACCTATATTTTAATGGAATAACTATTTTTATGGAATATATATCCACTTAAAAAATTTATTCTTAGTTTATTAAAAAGTATTTTTTGATTGAGTACTTGAGCCCTACTTTTGTTTCTTATAAAAATTATATACATCTACTTGAGCCTTCTCTATTAGAGGGGATTTACATGATATTTCAAATTTTTTGAATAGTTTAAATAAGTGAATATATAATAGAAGTATTAATAGTTCTATTTTAGGTACATTGGGCTTTTACATTATTTATATCGATCAAAATGATAATTATCCATCTGAAATAGGTGTCAAAGAAGGTTGAATTTTATTAAAATGAGAAATATGGTGATTTTTTGGTTAGTGGAAATCCTTTTTTAAGACTCAAGTATACATCATGTCTAGACAATAGAATATTAGGGTATTAAAAGTGAAAATTTTAAAACTAAATGGGTCTATAGAGTGTAAATAGTAAGAAATAAACTGGTTTATTTTCCTAAATATCAATAGTATAGTTTCTTCCTTAACAGATTTATGATAAACTATATTAAACTATTTATTATATTATAGACCATAATTATTTCACAAGAAAAATTTTATTGGATATTGTTTTTGAAAAAATATATATATGGGGGATATAGCTGGTATTACTCAACCAAATTGGAAAACCCTATTTCCTCGAAGTGAACATCTCTGGGAGAACCAAGGAATTTAATGATAACAAAATGTTATAGGTTCTAGTTCACATAGTTTTAAATATTCCTAGTCATGTGTAATTTACTAATTTATATTTTAATAGATGGAGTTTATATGAAATTGTATGATTAGTCATTGGAATTGTGCATTGATTAAATCCTTATACAATTGAATTACTTGATCATTTAAATATGATAAATGAATAATCCATCATTGATTTCACCATTGTAACAACCCCAACTCCAGTTACCCAAATCCATTTTATACTTTATTAAATTTGAATGATATATAATGGATATAATATTGAAGGATCTATTAATATAGTAGTTTTGAAGAACTAGATACATGCATGATTCTCATTTTACATTGGAAGTAAAATATAAAACATTACAAAATAAAAATTATGGAATCCTTTAAAATCATTCAAACATTTTTTCTTCATATCCTGGTGAAAGGAAACAAAAAACGTTTATTTTAAATTCTCAGAAATGGTTAAGTACAATATAATCAATTATGAGTAAATAAAACATAATCAATTTGGCCTGGTAAATTACTGAAGACACGTGTCATTTAATCAATAACTAGAGCACGAATTGCATCAATGGATAATATCAAATGAAATAATCTCATAGATAATAATAAATAAATTATCATTTATTTAGATATATAATGTTATAAGTCGTGATCTCAGACATCATGATATCATTACCACTAAGGCATTACACCCATACAATTTAAGCTATGGGTAGGTATACCCCGAAACCCCATTTAACAAGTATATCCAACTCATTTGTCTCATGAGACCTATAGATGAATCAAAATGATATATAATTATAAGAATCATTTATTAATACATTTAAAATATATTCCTCATATATTTAAAGATAAACTTAATTCATAAATAATATTCATTATTAATAAATGTCTATATTGAATAAAGAATACATAATGTCAGTATTTCCCTAGTCAATCAAATAAATTTCAAAGAAAAAAACCATATGTAGAAATAGAATATGGTTTAGGAAATAATATTATCCATTATACAAGTAATATAGATATTTAAGATAAATTTAATTATTTAATTATCACAAGAAAGTGAATATTTCAAGATAAATTTAAATATTTTGAAATTTATAAGAGATGAAAGATTGTCATCAACTCATCGAAAATATAGTTTTTTTAATAAATTCATGTATTTCAAAGAAATAAATCAAATGAAAGATAAATATTATTATAATATTTCATAAAATATTTTTATTTTTAAACCCAATGAAAACTATTGGAATATTAAAATATCATAAGATGGTTATGGTGAGAAAATCTGTTTCGTATACTTTAAAAAAAATTCCTTCTGACTTTTTCTAAAGTATAAAATGGACCTTTAATATTACATTATAAATATTAATTTAAAATAATTTTTAAGGTCTTGGATAAATTAAAATATTATTAATAAATCATTTGAGTAAATAAAATCACTTTTCTAAAACAATTTTGAAAAGTATGGACATGGAAGAAAAATATACCAAATCAAAAAGTGAAAAAAGGTCATATTTTCTTCAAAAAAATTACTTTTCTTGATACAAGTTAAGAATATAGGAAAATTTGGATGAAAATATGGAAACTCATTAAATATATAGAGGAAAATAAAATAGAATTATTTTATGATGGATATATTATAATATTCCTACAATGGAAATAAGAGTAATCCCAAATAAATGATATTGTAAAATAAATTCTCACCTCTTTGGTAACTTTCAAATTGTAATACCTTGAATGTGTGTATAAGGCCCCAGCCTTAAACATTACTTAACCTTGAGTTTTTTCAAGAATACACATTGGGGATCTTTTATGGTTTAGATTTTTAGAGAATTAGATTAGAAATCATTCATTACATTCCACATTTAAACAAGGTGGTTACATCAAAGACAATATTCATTTTTTTCCATCAAAGGAAACATATTTAAAATAAAACATGGATTATTTCTTGACACTTCCTCGACACTATCATCACATCATGTACCTTTCCCTTGACCTGTGAAAAACATTTCAAAAACTTGGGATGAGCATAAAAAGCTCCGTAAGGGATACAAAAGTACGGAAGGTAAACATTACTCCATGTATACATAAGAATCAATGAAATCATAATTTATTCATAAAATATAATAATTTTAACATACCTCATGAAATCATAAGATTTAAGAATAACTCATAGAAAAAGTAAGACATACAGGTAAATTGAGGCATTCATAACATTCTTACATAGTGAGTAACCCTCATGGTTACATTTGGAATACCCATTACAGTGTATTCCCTAAATATCTTTGGAGAAACCTTAGAATTTAACCCCTTCACATTACCCAATGCATTGGAGAGATATCTTGGGCTCACCCGCCCTTATTTTATGATGGACCCACCCGTCTTCATAAACAATGCTCAAGAACCATAACATAATCGTATCACATAAAACATGCCTAAATGAAACATAACATTTCCACATTTCAATCACAAGATATAAAAAACACATTGATATAATCAAAATGTTATCAAAACCGTTTTCAATACTAAAATAAAAGACAATTAAAACATGGTATTTATTTTTCATTTTAAAAAAGTTATGGCTTGTAGAGGAAACCGAAACTCAAATAATGGTAACGGTGGTGGAGAAGTCGTTGCCGCCGCATACGTATGACAAAAAAATTCCCTTTTTTTGTTTAGTAAAATGATTAATGTAAAAATATTCCTTTTGAATTAAAATTCAAAAGGGTTTATTATAAAACTAATAAATGAAGGTGTAATATATATTGAAGTATGCCTCAACGAAAGGAGATTGAGACGAAGTCCCTTGCCTCAAGTTCGACTTGTCTTGTTCGTTTCTTTATATTCCTGAATAATAAATGTTGGCCAATTTATAATTGCTTAAGGAATTCCTTTAAAGTTTATTTTTCAATTCATATCACATATTATCATGTTATAAAAATTAGTTAATTATGTGAGTGCATATCATACGTTTTCACGATGTTCGGTATATGAGTCAAAAATAAACTTGTTTGAAAAGAATTTCCCGTGTAGTTATAAGTAAATCATATCCAGAATGGTATTAATGATTTAAATATCATTTATATCCCATATATATTAATTTTATACTATTCCATAACATTTTTAGATAAAAAATGAAATGCACCGTTCCTGGAGATGGTAGGTCGTACGTACGCATGAACGCTACTTTCATTTCTTTTTCATATCAAAGGAATTAAAACTAAATGAGACATATATATATATATATATTATAATTCCACTATAATATATATGTTATATAGGTAACATATGTTCATTAATTACATTCTTTATAAATTCCATGTTTGGCATGAACGAGTCACATCACTTGTGGGGGCGGTAGTCCAGACATCCTCGGATGAAATAATCGCATTTGCACAACATGCAAAGCATAAAGGTATGTTTTAAATATAAAATACAGAAGCATAGAGAGGGGATAAATATATTATATATCATATATAAATACAGTGACATCATAATGGCCACCATAAAAGGTCACTAGTGCAGAAAACGTTTTTTACGTCACCATTTTTTACGTCGGTTATATAAAACCGACGTCATAATATGTAAAACGAGGTTTTTTACGTCGGTTATTTCTTAACCGACGTAAAAACCTGTGTTCGGTACACCTTTAACGTCGGTTATTTTTATAACCGACGTTATTAATCGCGCGCCTTCGTTTTTTACGTCGGTTATTTTTATAACCGACGTAAAAAACGCGGTTTTCGAAGGCCTTTTTACGTCGGTTATTGAATAACCGACGTAACAAACGCGGTTTTTGAAGGCTTTTTTACGTCGGTTATAAAATAACCGACGTAAAAAAAGAATCCGCAGATGTTTTTGACGTCGGTTATTCCATAACCGACGTAAAAAAACGCGGATTTTGAGCCCTTTATAATGTCGGTTATAAAATAACCGACGTAAAAAATGAATCGGAGGAAGGTTTTTACGTCGGTTATTGAAATAACCAACGTTATAAATGTTTTTAAAACAATTATCACATCGGTTATTGAATAACCGACGTGATAACTCATTTAAAAATTTACCCAGACCCGTGGATTGTCATTCGCGGGTTTACCTTCGACAGTCGCGACTCGTCTCTCTCGCGCGTAAACCCGAATCGGCTCGTCCATTTCGTTGGTTTAGATTCGTTTTGCGATCATCGTTTCTCATATTTAATCTCCTCGGATCAATCATCTAAACTCGCAGCACTCAGGTAATCCTCCCACTCGTTCGTTTTTTTTTCGCGGATAGTATATATATGTGTGTTGTGATTTTTTTGTTGAAACTAGCTAAGATTCTTCGATTGCGAACCCTTTTAACTCGTTTTGGCACCATAATCTTATTTATCATCCCTAGATCTATTTGTTCGACTTGAAATATTGAGTAATTTTATGATTTCAATAATTTTTCATCGTTTTCTATAAATCCCCGAGAGGGTTGGGGCGTGTCCATTTGGATGGGTTGCCCTTTTACAGTTGTTACTACTTTATTCATACACAACCATGGCATAGGTGCATGGATTTGGCGTCGGGGGGAGTCCAGGGGGGTTTACAAGGGGGTGGGTGGGTGTGGGGGGCTGTCCAAGGGGGTGGCGGCCTGTCCAGAGGGGTCGGTGGGGTGTCCAGGGGGGTGTCCAAGGGGGTGGATGGGTGTGGGGGTTGTCCAAGTGGGTGGCGGACTCTCCAGAGGGTATTTGGGGTTGTCCGGGTGGGTGGGGGGGCTGTCCAGAGGGTTGGGGGATGTCCAGGGGGTGTCCAAGGGGGTGGGGGCGGGGGGTGGTGTCCAGGAGGGGCGGGGGGCTGTCCCGAGGGGTCGGGGGGTGTCCAGGGGGGTTTACAAGGGGGTGGGTGGGTGTGGGGGGCTGTCCAAGGGTGTGGGTGGGTGTTGGGGGGTGTCCAGGGGGGTGTCCAAGGGGGTAGGGGGTGGGTGGTGGTGTTTAGGAGGGGTGGGGGGCTGTCCAGAGGGTTGGGGTGTCCAGGGGGGTGTCCAAGCAGGTCGGGGGTGGGGGGTTGTGTCCAGGAGGGGTGGGGGTGCTTTCTAGAGGGGTCGGGGGCTGTCCAGAGGGGTCGGGGGGTGTCCAGGGTGGTGTCCAAGGGGATGGGTGGGTGTGGGGGGCTGTCCAAGGGGGTGGCGTCCTGTCCAGAGGGGTCGGTGGGGTGTCCAGGGGGTGTCCAAGGGGGTGGATGGGTGTGGGGGGCTGTCCAAGGGGGTGGATGGGTGTGGGGGGCTGTCCAAGTGGGTGGCGTCCTCTCCAGAGGGTATTTGGGGTTGTCTGGGTGGGTGGGGGGGCTGCCCAGAGGGTTGGGGGATGTCCAGGGGGTGTCCAAGGGGGTGGGTGGTGGGGGGTGGTGTCCAGGAGGGGTGGGGGGCTGTCCAGAGGGGTCGGGGGCTGTCCAGAGGGTTGGGGGGTGTCCAGGGGGGTGTCCAAGCAGGTCGTGGGTGGGGGGTTGTGTCCAGGAGGGGTGGGGGTGCTTTCTAGAGGGGTCGGGGGCTGTCCAGAGGGGTCGGGGGGTGTCCAGGGTGGTGTCCAAGGGGATGGGCGGGTGTGGGGGGCTGTCCAAGGGGGTGGCGGCCTGTCCAGAGGGGTCGGTGGGGTGTCCAGGGGGGTGTCCAAGGGGGTGGATGGGTGTGGGGGGCTGTCCAAGGGGGTGGATGGGTGTGGGGGGCTGTCCAAGTGGGTGGCGGCCTCTCCAGAGGGTATTTGGGGTTGTCCGGGTGGGTGGGGGGGCTGCCCAGAGGGTTGGGGGATGTCCAAGGGGGTGTCCAAGGGGGTAGGGGGTGGGGGGGTGGTGTCCAGGAGGGGTGGGGGCTGTCCGGAGGGGTCGGGGGCTGTCCAGAGGGTTGGGGGGTGTCCAGGGGGGTGTCCAAGCAGGTCGGGGGTGGGGGGTTGTGTCCAGGACGGGTGGGGGTGCTTTCTAGAGGGGTCGGGGGCTGTCCAGAGGGGTCGGGGGGTGTCCAGGGTGGTGTCCAAGGGGATGGGTGGGTGTGGGGGGGTTGTCCAAGGGGGTGGCGGCCTGTCCAGAGGGGTCGGTGGGGTGTCCAGGGGGGTGTCCAAGGGGGTGGATGGGTGTGGGGGCTGTCCAAGGGGGTGGATGGGTGTGGGGGGCTGTCCAAGTGGGTGGCGGCCTCTCCAGAGGGTATTTGGGGTTGTCCGGGTGGGTGGGGGGCTGCCCAGAGGGTTGGGGGATGTCCAGGGGGGTGTCCAAGGAGGTAGGGGGTGGGGGGTGGTGTCCAGGAGGGTGGGGGGCTGTCCAGAGGGGTCGGGGGGTGTCCAGGGGGGGTTTACAAGGGGGTGGGTGGGTGTGGGGGGCTGTCCAAGGGTGTGGGTGGGCGTTGGGGGTGTCCAGGGGGGTGTCCAAGGGGGTAGGGGGTGGGGGTGGTGTTTAGGAGGGGTGGGGGGGGCTGTCCAGAGGGTTGGGGGGTGTCCAGGGGGTGTCCAAGCAGGTCGGGGGTGGGGGTTGTGTCCAGGAGGGGTGGGGGGCTGTCCAGAGGGGTCGGGGGGTGTCCAGGGGGGGTTTACACATCGATTTGTTTTATATTTCAAAATTGTTTGCATTCAAATTATGATTTTTTTCATATAAACATATATTTGTCTTATCTAAAAAATATATATATTTTTGCTATTTGTTATAGGTAATAATGAGTCGAAGTTGGATTACGGCACATCGAATGAGCAATGAATATGAGGAAGGTGTTGATGCCTTTTTGGAATTTTCTAAACGAAATGTTCCAAGTAGTGACATTTTTTTCTGTCCATGCCTGAAATGTCTGAATATGAAGAAGTTGAAAAGTAGAGAGATAAAAGATCATCTGATTTGTCATGGTTTCAATCCGAGTTACAACCCTTGGATTTGGCATGGCGAAACTGGACAGAATGTCACTGATGAAAATGAATCGCAAGATGGTAACTCCGATGGAATTGAAGAAATGATTCGCGATATTGTAGCAGAACAAATTGAGATAGAACCGACAGTTGCACGTCTATATGGTGATGCCGAAAAACCATTAGATCCTGGTTGTACAGATTTTACGGTTTTGTCGGCGGTGTTAAGATTGATTAACCTGAAGGCGAAACATGGATGGAGTGACAGAAGTTTTACAGAGCTGCTACAATTGATGAAAGACATTCTTCCAAAAGATAACGATCTTCTAGATTCACATTATAAGGCCAAAAAAATATTATGCCCGATGGGATTGGGATACAGGAAAATACATGCCTGTCCGAATGACTGCATTATATATAGGAAGGAATATGAATTTCTGAAAGAGTGTCCTAAATGTGGGACATCACGGTATAAGGTGAAAGAAAAATCACAAGCTGATGTAGAGATTACAAAGCTCCCTTCAAAGGTATTTTGGTATCTTTCTATTATTCCTCGTTTCAAACGTTTATTTGCTAATTCACATGATGCAAAAAGGTTAAGATGGCATGCTGATGAGCGGGTATGTGATGGAAAAATACGTCATCCAGCTGATTGTCCACAATGGAAGAAAATTGATGCCCAGTACCCTATATTTGGAAATGAAATTAGAAATCTGAGACTAGGCTTGTGCACAGATGGAATGAATCCATACCGAACCCTCAGTAGCACACATAGTTCATGGCCTGTTTTATTGGTAATTTACAACCTCTCTCCTGAAGTTTGTATGAAGCGAAAATATGTCATGTTGAGTATCATGATCTCTGGTCCAAAGCAACCCGGCAATGATATTGATGTATACTTGTCACCGCTGATTGATGATTTGAAACTGTTATGGGCTGATGGTATTAGGGTGTATGATTCTTATAAAATGGAATATTTTCAACTGCATTCAGTGATTCTATTAACTATAAATGACTTCCTAGCATATGTAAATTTGTCTGGATACAGTGTTAAAGGGCATAAAGCATGTCCAATTTGCAAACAACAGACGTCATATTGTCAATTGCATCATGGGAGGAAAACAGTGTACATGGGTCATCGAAAGTTTTTGCCTATGGATCACCCTTATAGAAGACTAAAAAAGGCATTCAATGGCTCACAAGAATTTGATACTGCTCCTCAACCTTTATCCCCAGAATTGTATTTTGAGAGGGTGAAAAACCTTGATGTGACATTGGGAAAGACACAGAAATCTGGTAATGATAGACATGTTTGGAAGAAAAGGTCAATATTTTTTGAGCTACCATATTGGAGGTATCATGAAGTCAAACATAATATTGATGTCATGCACGTGGAGAAGAATATCTGTGATTATTTGATCGGAACATTGCTAGATATTAAAGGAAAGACAAAAGATGGGTTGAATGCAAGGTTAGACCTACTGTCAATGGGAATACGTTTGGAGTTAGCTCCCACTCCTAAAGGAAGACGAACATTTCCTCCCCCGGCTTGTCATACATTATCGAAGAGGGAGAAAAGTAGCTTCTGTCAGTGTCTTCATGATATCAAAGTGCCTCAAGGTTATTCTTCAAATGTAAAAAATTTTGTCTCATTGAAAGACTTGAAGTTGATAGGTATGAAATCACATGATTGTCACGTCATGATGCAACAAATTCTACCAGTTGCACTGCGTGGAATATTGCCCATCCGTGTCAGAAAGACTATAATGAGGTTGTGTTATTTTTTCAATTCAATTTGCAACAAGGCGATTGATGTGAATTCTTTGAACATTTTGGAAAAGGATGCAATTTTTATACTTAGTCATTTGGAAATGTATTTTCCTTCAACTTTTTTTGATATGATGGTGCATTTAATGATTCATCTGGTTCGAGAAATAAGGCTTTGTGGACCTGTATATCTTCGTTGGATGTATCCTTTTTAAAGGTATATGAAAATATTAAAGGGATATGTTAAAAATCCATATCGACCTGAAGCCTCCATTATTGAAAAGTATATTTCTGAGGAGGTAGCAGAGTTTTGTACGAGCTACTTGGCTACGGCGCAACACATAGGTTTGCCTCCATCTCGCCATGAACGGGTTAATAATGAGGGGAAAGGGGATTCGTGGCTTGAAGGTCAAATCACTGTCAGCTGAACATATGAAGAAGTTAGAATCATACATCTTGAATAACATAGCTGATGCTCAACCGTATATCACATTGCATATTAATGAGTTGAAACAATGTCATCCAAAGAAGAAAGAAATGTGGATTTTGAATGAGCACAACAAAACTTTTTTGCCATGGTTTAAAAAGACCTTGCTTGGTAGATCAGATGTATCAGAGACATTAAAATGGATAGTGGGTGGTCCATCTTTAAATGTGATAACATGGTCCGCTTATGACATTAATGGCTATACATTTTATACGAAAGCTCAGGACAACAGAAGTGCAGTTCAGAATAGTGGTGTATTGGTGTTTGCAGAAGCAATGCATTTTTCAAGTGCTAAGGACAGAAACCCAATTTCGGCATCAAGTGCATATTATGGAGTGATTGAAGACATATGGGAGGCTGATTACTTTAAAATTAAAGTTCCCGTTTTTAACTGTAAATGGTTTATCGGTAACAACAGTGTCAGACACGATGAATTTGGAATGACACTTGTTAATCTAAATAGATTGGAAGACACGGCTGATTCTTTTATAATGGCAACACATGCCAAACAAATTTTCTATGTAGTAGATCAATCAGATATGCAGTGGGCTGTTGTTTTACAAGGGAAAAACCAATATGTTGGTGAGGATGAATTTGATGAAGATGCTGATTTATGTGAGATCCCTACATCCATGGAAAGATTAACAGAACATAATGATGAGTATGTTGAAGACATGGTTTGTGCCATAAGGAACGATCACGACGAAGGAATTTGGGAAAACAATCCAACTGTACATTCCTAAAATTACAGGTAACACAAGTTTATTTCTTGTTTACATTTAGTTTTTTCATATAATGTTAGATACTATAAATTTTTTACTTATTAAAACATGTATCAAACCAAAACGATAAAACGGGCGCACCGGCTGGCCGGTGGTGGATCACCGGTTGGCCGGTGGTCCAGAACAAAGCTCTGTCTGGTCCACCGGCCGGCCGGTGCTGAGCCAGCGGCCGGCCGGTGGTCCAGACAGAGAGCCTTCCTCTCTGTCTGGACCACCGGCCGGCCGGTGGTGAAGACAGAGAGCCTTCCTCTCTGTCTGGATCACCGGCGGCCGGCCGGTGTTGAGCCAGCAGCCGGCCGATGGTGCAGACAGAGAGGAAGGCTCTCTGTCTGGTCCACCGGCCGGCCGCTGGATCACCACCGGCCAGCCGGTGGACCAGACAGAGAGCCTTCCTCTCTGTCTCGATCACCAGTGGTCGGCCGGTGTTGAGCCAGCGGCCGGCCGGTGGTCCAGACAGAGAGGAAGGCTCTCTGTCCGGTCCACCGGCCGGCCGGTGGTGAGCCAGCGGCCGGCCGGTGGCACCAGGCAGTGGGCAAGTCTACTGCCTGGGTCCTCCGGCTGGCCGGTGAGCTCACACCGGCGGACCGGTGGACTCAGTGAGTCCACTTTTCAGCTTTCTTGGGCCAACTCCTTGGCAACCTTTTGCCTGTGTTTACCATGTTTATCATTGTTTAACATGCTTACCATATTACCAATGTTTACTATTATGTAATTTAGTACACTTTTCTATTTGTGAACTAATGTTTGTTTTTTTTGATTTGAAGGAAAATGACAGATCAATCAGTTGATCAGCCACATGATTCTGGAGATGAGCATATTGGTCATACATCTGGGGAGGAACATCCACATGCTCCTATTACGATAAAGAGTTCAAAGGTTGGTAAGCGTGGGTGCACACGTTTACCAAAATTATCACTTTCCCGTACGAAGGAGGAGAGGATAGTTGTGGAGTTTGATGATGATGATCTTCCTAGAGGTCCAAATGCTAAAGATTTTAAGGGTTTTGTAGCAACTCAGGCTAAGAGAAAATAAGCATTCTCTATGATGATTGGAGAAGTGTGGATAAGGCGATAATTTCTCAGCTGTGGGAGACCATTTTGGTAAGATCTTTTGCTATTGTTTGACTGTTCTTTAAATGTTTCTAGTATATATAATATTTTTAACCTCTTTTTTATCAGATGACATTTGATATTCCTGACACTGGAGGATTCAGGAAGAAATGCTTATCGTTGGCTGCTAGGAGATGGAGGGATTTCAAATCAACCCTCTCATCTGATTTCATTTATGGTCATAGGAGTCGTGAGAATCCATGTCGTATATATCCTTTTATAGATGAAGACACATGGAGACAATTTTTTGAAAGTAGAAGAAAAGAATCATTTTTGGTAAGGGCAATGTAAACTTTTATAATCTTTCTTATATAAATGATCTTATTATTGTTTTGTTAATGATTACTTATTCTTAATTTACAGCAAACAAGGAAACCTCATCAAGAGATCCAATCTAAAAATGTATACCCTCATAGTTTATCTCGGGGAGGGTATGCATTATTGGAAGAACAAATGATGGCAGAAAAATTTCAACAACTAAGAGCTGAGTCTTCAAGCTCTGGAGAGGTGGCCCCTCCATCCCCTCCATCTAGACATGAGAAATGGAAAAGAGCTCGTAAGGGCAAAAAAGGACAATATCTTTTGGAAGAATCGAGACTCGTAGTTGAGAGGATTGTAAGTCATCTATTTTATTTATTTGAGTTTACTATTTTCGTCATATATTTCCAATCATTATAGAAATGTTCAATTAATTATTACAGGACTCTATTGAGGAGCAGAGTTCACAGGGGACATTTACACCATCTGGGAGGGAAGATATTTTATCTGTGGCATTGGGAAAGCCCGAACATCCTGGCCGTGTAAGAGGATATCTGGCAGGTGTATCGGTAATAAAAGTGTTGCCACGTTCCTCAACTTCTAACGTTGAGGGAGTTTATAAAAAAAATAGAATCCTTGGAGGCTGAAGTCCATAATATTAATGCGACAATGGAGGACAAGATTAGAGCATCGGTGCAGTTAATGTTTGCAGACTTGCAAAGACAATTTCAGGGTGCAGCTCCCACTCCACCTCTCCCAGTAGCTCCCACTCCCCTACCTCAGCCTGCGGACCCCATTTTTGATCCTCCTCCTCCGCCGCAGCTACCTACTTATTGTGAGTTGTATGTTGATGATCCTCAACATCATATAGTTGCATATGGGATGGTATATTGTATAGGAGATACAGTTCATCATCAACAGTTAGAGGTAGAGAATCAGAGGGTCACTGTACAGGATATTATAGATAGATCAGCTCGGATACCATTAGCTACAGATGAGGTGACGACAGTTGGACATAGTATCGGCCATTTTTTACTTTGGCCATACAGACTTCTTCGACTCATTACCATAGAGGTATGGATGTTATATCTTTTATTTTATATTTTTATTAATGTTTTATCATTTGAAAACTAATATATTTTTCAATATATTTTTACAGGAATACTTCAAAGGTAAAGAAATACTGTATAGACAATAACAAAGACAGATAGCTATGACATCAGATGCAGATACTAGCAGTCTTGACAAATTGTCAAGATATTCAAATTTGTTGGCGGATCATTATGACTTTACAATGGAAGCTCATGTCTGTGGACGTGAACTATGTGTGGGGATTATGAAAACTGATATCATGGAGTTTGTCACTGGAGATAAGTTGGGCATCAACGTGGTGGAAATTTTTATCATGTAAGTCTTAACACCTTTTCCTTGCATTATATTTATTAAAAATGTATACTTATGTCTGCTTTGTATTAGGTATCTGTATAAAATTTGTGAGAGGAATGAGATGACTGATGTATATGGATTCGTGGACCCACAATTGATTTCCCCTAAAGCATGTGCATTGGATTAGGAACAAAGAATTCTTTATATTGCTGATAGATTTGAAAAGAATGTAATCACACAGTGTTGGATGATGCCTTTTTGTGAGAGGTATGAAACACATCCCTCTCAAAGAGTTAATTATCTTTTAACATAAAAAACCACTAACGTTAAATTTCCTTTTATCAGGGATCATTGGATGTTAGGGGTTTTTTGCCCTAGGGAGAAAACACTTTATTGGATATGCTCTCTCCATAATGATGTGCGAGAAATTTTTAAGAATATATTGGAAACGTAAGTTTAAATTTCACAATAGTTTTATATATTATAATGAATTTTAAATTTACCCCATTCGTATTATTTTCTAACAGGGCATGGGTCCACTTTCGAAAAAGCGCAAAGAAAAGGAATTTCAAGATCAAATATGTACATGCGAAGGTAAATATCCATTTATAATTTGTACATTTTGATTTATTACATAAAAATAATATATTGAATTTACACTCATTCAAATAGAAATGTCATGAGCAACAAGGCATCATCGAATGCGGATTTTACATGTTAAGATTTATGTATGAAATAATAACAACTGGGACAGTTCTGAGTTTTGACCTGGTAAGATTTACTCTTTCTCATAATATTTCAATTTGATTTATTCATTATACACGTTGACTACTATCCTTTTCCTTTGTAGCTTTTTGATGACCCTCAACCCTTTACTGCTGAAGATATCAAACACTTACAAGTGGAGTGGTCAAATTATTTTACAGGTTTGATTGACTTTTAGTTGTTTGTAATGTAAAATGTAATTTTGAATATTGTCAATGTAATTGTGTATTTCGTAGTCGTTTAGGTTGGATTTAGTTTTTTTTGAAGTTGACAGTGTAAGTTTTGAATGTTATATAAGTGAATGTTTAATTTTTCTCTACTTCTTGTTTTGGTCTACTGTTGATGGTTTTTCTGGTCTGGATTTTGGTATGGGGGGAGAGGTTCCAAGGGGGTGGGTGGGTGTTTGGGGGGTGTCCAAGGGATATGGGAGGGGTGTCCAAGGTGTGTTTGGGGATGTCCTAGGGGTCGGGGGGTGTAAATGAGGTGGGAGTTCTGTCCAAGGGGCCGGTTGGGTGTAAATGAGGGTGGGGGGCTGTCCAAGGGGTGGGGGGGTGTCCAAGGCGTGGGGGTGTCCAAGGGATATGGGAGTGGTGTCCAAGGTGTCTGGGAGTTCTGTCAAAGGGGCCGGTTGGGTGTAAATGAGGGTGGGGGGGCTGTCCAAGGGGTGGGGGTGTCCAAGGGGTGGGGGGGTGTCCAAGGGATGTGGGAGGGGTGTCTAAGGGGTGTTTGGGGCTGTCCAAGGGCTCGGGGGGGTGTCCAGGGGTCGGGGGGGTGTCCAAGGGGTCTGGGAGGGCTGTCAAGGTGTGGGGGGGTGTCCAATGGGTGTTTGAGGCTGTACTAGGGGTCTTGGGGGTGTAAATGAGGGTGGGGGGCTGTCCAAGGGGTGGGGGGTGTCCAAGGGGTGGAGGGTGTCCAAGGGATATGGGAGGGGTGTCCAATGGGTGTTTGAGGCTGTACTAGGGGTCGTGGGGGTGTAAATGAGGGTGGGGGGGCTGTCCAAGGGGTGGGGGGGGTGTCCAAGGGTTGTGGTGGGGCTCCAATGTGGTGGGGGAGGGCTGGCCAGGTTGTTAGGTGGGTATAGATGAGGGTGGGGTTCAGTTGGGGCTTGGGGGAGGGCTGGCATGGTTATTTTTGTTTGGTTTCTGGTTGCTTTTTGGTGAGAGCAGTGCAATTATTTAAAAAAAAAATTTCTTTCACGTCGGTTATTTTATAACCGACGTGGTAAATAAATCGGTAGGGGTTTATCACGTCGGGTTTTTCTAGAACCGACGTGATAAACCGTTCCCGGGGCTTTTATCACGTCGGTTCTTAATATAACCGACGTGCTAAAAGGCCTGGGAATCGATTTACCACGTCGGTTATTGGATAACCGACGTGCTAAAACGTTTCCCAGGCCTTTTTATCACGTCGGTTATTTAAGAAACCGACGTGATAATAGGCCAGGGGAAGGGTTTATCACGTCGGTTATGACATAACCGACGTGATAAACGATATCCCAGGCGTTTTATCACGTCGGTTTAGGGAATAACCGACGTGATAAATCCCCCCCGCGCATATTTATCACGTCGGTTATTATATGAACCGACGTGATAACCACCGTGATGTTAGGGATATTACGTCGGGTTTTAAATAACCGACGTAAAAAACGTTATTTATAACATCGTCTGTATTAACGTCGCCTAAAAACCGACGTAAATAATAAAAAATAACTGACGTAAAAAATGTTTTCTGCACTAGTGGGTGTTAAAAGAATATTGAACAATCATCGTTTCATGAGGCAGTAATTCACCATCCACATGAAAAAGTATGTTCTTTAACCATTAGACGAAGGTTTGTGTAAGTGTAAACCAAATATTTCTCATAAAAAATTCCTAGTATATTGATTATTTTGGTTTTGTTACAAAGTAAAGGAATAAAAATAGTGTTGGGGTTTTGAGAAGCAAAATAAAACAAAAGAACATAAGAGAATACATTACCTTTAAATCGGGTAACTCCCCTTGGTTTCAAAAAAAAGGGTTTCTTAAAGAGCTTTCTACCTAAGGTAAGGCTTCTAGGATGAATATTGGGATGTGGATAGATAAAATGAGAAGAGTTTGGTCGAGCCAATGGCTTTAGAGGTGTGAGATATGGGTAGGAAGTGGGGTCTTTTTATGAGGGAGAGGAGGGGCTCTTTTGGAAATCTTGAAACTATTATTTTATTATAAAATGAAATTCGGTTTCTAAAGCACCAAAAATCATTAAAGTCTAGGATAAGGTGGACCAAGTTCGAAAAAAATTCATCCAATAGGTATTGGACATGTTTTGGATATTGTTTAAAACTTTATCTTCTTATTTATTTAATTTATTCATTAATGACGTAAACACTGCATCATCATTGTGTCATAAATAATTTTATTTATTTGATGTCTAAAAATTATAGTAAAATTACCATGTTGTAGTAAATCTTTTTAGATTTCTAATTAATATTTATAGTCGAAATGATAACTTGTATAACCCCTTATAAATTTTTATTAGTAAAAAAAACATGTTTGTGAATTTTTTATTTTAACTTAAAATAAAAGGTATTAATGTCATTATCTTACCCAAGTGGCTCCATTGGGTCCCAAAAATTGACCAATGGATTTTCTTGGTCGGCCATGACTCATCCAATAAGAGTAGGACATGTGTCAAGGTGTTTTTTATATATTTATAATATTATTTTTACCTTAAATTACCCTAATTACCTCTAACCGTGGTTAATAAAACTCAAAAGTTACTATTCACCAAAAATTATTTTCATCCCATTGAACCACATTTTACTTCCTAATGACAACCATGTATGTCTTATTTTTGAAATTAAATTCACAGAAGCGGTAAAATTTCATTTAAACGAAAATCAGTTTTTTAACTACCACTTAGTGGTTTCACTATTCATAAAAAATTGGTGTTTTTCAGAACAATACCGAAAATTCATTCTAAGTTATATTTTATATTTAAAATTCAAAAATTATGTTCATTTTAACAAATTCAAAACATATTAGTTTCATTAATTAATTTTATAATTAATTACCGATGTCAAAACAAATAACGTGTTTTTAGGAAACAATACCTATCAAAAGATTGACAATTGTTTATGTCCAATTTCAAATTTAAATTAATTATAATATCCACCATTGGATTAAATGGTAAAAACATATTATAATTACACTTTAAAACCAATTAAAAAGATAATCTACCATATAAATAAATTATATTAAAATAAGGTTTTGAATTAAAATACAACATTTTTCACTTATTCATTAAAAATTGAACATTATTAGAAAAATACCAAACATTTATCCAAAGTAAATTTCAATGTCCCAATTCTAAAGAATGAGTTCATTTTGAAAAATAGACCTTATAAAATTTTCAATAGATAGATTTAAAAACGGTTTTCCATCAAAAGGAAGTAAAATAATCTTTTAAAAATATTAGTGTATTCTATGGTTGAGATTGGATTTATTCTCATTTTAAGCCTCTAAAACACTATCTAATTCATAAATAGACATAGATATGAAAATATATTATTCTTTACTTACTTGGAATGTTACATCCTTCCCCCCTTTAGAAAATTGCATCCCCACAATTTATTTACTTATCGAATAAGTGGGGGTATTTATCCCTCATTGCATTTTCAAATTCCCATGTTGCCTCTTCAATCATGTCGTTTTTTCCACAAAACATTTACTTGATGAATCACCTTATTCTGCAATACTTTCTCCCTATGTTCAAGAATCTGGACCGGTTGTTCCTCATAAGATAGATTTTCTTTCAACTAAACTACCTCTGGACTCAAAACATGAGATGGATCTGGCATGTACTTCCTTAACATTGAAACATGAAAAACATTGTGTACCTAAGATAAACTCGAAGGTAAATCCACTCGGTACGCAACTGATCCAACTTTATCCAGAATTTCATAGGCTTCAATGAACCTTGGACTCATCTTTCCTTTCTTACTAAATCGCATCACACTTTTCCAAGGTGAAACTTTGAGGAAGACATGATCACCTACCTCAAAAGAGAGATCATTCCTCCTGTTGTCGGCATAACTTTTCTGCCTGCTCTGAGTTGTTCTCATGTGTTTCTGTATCAGCTGAACTTTTTCTTGCAAATCTTCTACCAATTCTCATCCCATCAACTTCCTTTCACCTACTTCATCCCAAAAAGCTGGAGTTCGACACTGCTTCCCATATAATACCTCAAATGGTGCCATTTGTATACTAGAATGAAAACTGTTATTATAAGAAAACTCAACCAATGAAAGATGTAGGTCCCAACTTCCCTGATAATCTATCGAAAAAGCACGTAGCATATTCTCCAATGTCTGAATTGTTTATTCTAACTTCCCATCTGATTGAATATGAAAATTTGTACTAAAATTTAATTCAGTACCCAACGACCTCTAAAGGCTTTTCCAAAAGTTACAAGTGAACCTAGGATCACGGTTAGATACAATGGAGAGGGGAACTCCATGTAACCTGACTATCTCTTTACGATACAAACTAGAAAGTTGATCTAGAGAAAAAGTATCTCATATAGAAAGGAAATGAGAAAATTTAGTCAAGCGATCAATAATAACCCATATTGCATTATTACCTTGAGGTGTCTTCGGTAACCCCACAACGAAGTCCATGGATATATTCTCCCATTTCCACTCGGGCACTGGTAAAGGCCGAAGCATCCCTTTCGGTAAATTCCACTCTACTTTAACCTATTTACAAGTTAAACACTTCACAGTAAAATCAGCAATATCTCTTTTCATTCCATCCCAGCAGTAATACTCTCGAAGATCTCTATACATCTTAGTACTGCCTGGATGAACTGAAAATGGAGAACTATGAGCTTCACATAACAACTCTCTCTTCAACTGTGAATCACAAGGCACACACAATCTCTTCCCAAATATCAAAACACAATCATTATCAATGTTGAATTCAGGTAATATACCCTTCTAAACCAGATCTACCTTTTTCTACAACTCAGTGTCTTGCTTCTGTGCTTGCTTAATTTTGTCTGATAGAGAAGATTTCACAGATACCTGAAACAAAATAGAATACTTTCTTGTACCAACAACTTCCAAGCCAAAATTCATCAAATCCTTAACCAAAGGATCATATTCCAAATGCAACATTGTTAATGAAGCATTACTTTTTCGACTCAAAGCATCAGCCACTTTATTTTCTTTTCCCGGATGGTAATGAATTATACAATCATAATCCTGAATTAATTCCAGCCATCTCCTATGTCTCATGTTCAATTCTTTCTAAGTGAATATATACTTTAAACTTTTGTGATCAGTATATATTTCACACTTTACACCATACAAATGATACCACCAAATTTTTAAATCGAAAACCACAACACCTAATTCCAAATCATGTGTAGGGTAATTTATCTCATAAGTATTCAAATTACGTGAATCATAATAAATTACCTGATCATTCTGCATTAGGACGCAACCAAGTCCTTTTAATGAAGCATCAATGTAGATAACAAACTCACCATTCCTGGAAGGTAGTACCAAAAATGGAGCATTCACTAATCTTCTTTTCAATTCCTGAAAACAATCATCCCATTCTTTTGTCTAGATAAACTTAACACCCTTCAGAGTTATCTTAGTCAATGGGATGGGAAACCGTGGAAAATATTTAACAAACCTTCGGTAATAGCCTTCCAAACCAAGAAAATTACGAATCTCGGTTAAATTTGTGGGTCTTGTCCAGTATTCAACAACTTTTGTTTTTTCCGGATCAACAGTTATTCCATATTTAGAAACAATGTGACCAAGGAAAGAAATTTGTTGCAAACAAAAATTCACACTTCTTGAATTTCCAAAACAATTTCTTTTCTTTTATGGTTTGAAAAATAACCCTTAAATGACTTTCATGCTTCTCTTTACTTTTAGAAAACACCAAAATATCATCAATTAAAATAACCAAAAACTTATCCAAGAACTCATGGAAAATTCTATTCATAAAGTCCATGAATATAGCAGTTGCATTGGTTAACCCAAAAGGCATAACTACAAATTCATAATGGCCATATCTTGTAAGAAACGTGGTCTTCAGAATATCTTCTTCCTTTACCTCCAACAGATGGTACCCCGATCTCAATTTAATCTTTGAAAAATACTGAGCTCCTTGGAGCTGATCAAACAAATCATCGATAGGTGGAAAAGGATATTTGTTCTTAATAGTGATGTTATTCAAGGCTCTATAATCAATGAAAAGTCACATTGAACCATATTTCTCTTTAACAAAAAAGACAGGACCACCCCATGGTGATGTGCTAGGTCGAATGAAACCTTTCTATAATAAATCATGCAACTTCTCCTTAAACTCTAAAAGATCAATTTGATCCATTTGATAAGGGGGTTTTGAAATTGGCTTATCATTAGGAACTAAGTCAACAGTAAAATCAACTTCTCGGTCTGGTATTATTCCAGGAAACTCATCAGAAAAAACATCAGGAAACTCATTTACCACTGGCACATCATTAATCTGAATGGTTCTTTTATTTTCAACAATATGTGTAAGGTAACATTCATTTCCATCTTTTACAAGTTTCTCAGCCACTTGATATGTTACCAACAGTAAGTGTTCATTCTTTTACACAAACTAAAAGCCTTTCTGAAAAGAAACTTCTTTAGCTATACAGTTAATCTTAGCATGGTAAAAAGAGAGCCAATCCATACCCAGGATAGCATCAAACTCTACTAGAGGTAAAACAATAAGGTTTAAAAGTAGGTTCTTTCCACGAATAAGGATAGGAATATTCTTATAAATTCTTTTTTCCTCAACATTTCCCCTAGGTATTTTTACCACAAGTTCAGGGGTCATTTCTTGAGATGGTATTACCAATTTACTAGAATTTTTTTCTGAGATGAAAGAATGTGTACACCCTGAATCAAAAAACACATTGGCATAATCTGAAAAAACAAAAAAAGTATCTGATACCACTTCATTTAATGGCCCAATATCTACTGAAGTAGTTGCAAAGGATTTCACTACACCCTTCTGCTTGTAGTCTGATTGCTTCCCATCATTCGAGCTCTTTGTTGGACACTCGTTTGCATAATGACCCATCTCAGTGCACTTGAAACATTTCACTAACTATAAAAAAATATGGTCTTACCATTACACTGATCATTTCTAGTGAAATCACAAGCCTTATGTCCCATCTTACCACATCAAAAGCACTTTATAGAATTCAAAAGACATTCCCCATCATGCTTTTTACCACATTTATCACAAACTTCAAATTATTTTTCTTACCATCAAACCTTTTTGAAGGATTCTTCCCTTTCTCCTGCCACCTAAGACTCTTCTTTTATTGTTTGTCATAGAACACTTGATCATCAAAAAACTCCATTTCCACCTTCTCAGCACATCGAACAAGATTTTCATAATTTTTTAACTCACGAGAAGCTAATTCCCTTTGATATTTTGGATTTAATATTGAGTAAAAAACAATTGATTTTACTATCAAGGCCTATGATAAAATTTGGAGCATACCTTGCCAATCGAGTAAACTTTTCTTCATAAGCAGCCACTACATTGTCCTCTTGCCTCAATTCCAAGAATTGTTTTTCCATCCTAAGTCGAACAACCTTAGGAAAATATTTCTCAAAAAACATACCATTGAAGTCATCCCAGTTGAGAGCATCATTCTCATCAGCATCCCTGATATTTTTAACCATCGACCACCACTGATCTTTTTCACCCTCCAAAAGATAAACAGCAAGACTAACCTTTTGATTGTCTGAAAACCCCATGACATCGAAACTCTTCTCCAGTGCTTTAATCCACCCTTCAGCTAGCACATGGTCAGATGATCCTTTGAATGATTGGGGATGTTTTCTCATGAAATGTTCCACCACTGACATGTTCCTCTGCGGTTGATCTGGAGGATATCATGCATGGATACCACCACCATTTATCGCTTGAGTCAATTGTGTCATTACTGTAACAAACTATTCAGTTCCTATTCCGACCATCTCAGGATGCTGATTCAGAAGGTCATTTACTTATGTAGGCCTTCCTAGCACTGCTTCCCAGTTTCCTCTACGGAAAACCATTTTGAACAAACATGTCTTTGATGACCAAACATGGTAATCTTCAAATTCTATATCATTTTCAATTTAACCATACAAAAAATATTTTTGGATAATCATTTAACAGAATTCAAACTCCTAAAGTTATCTAAACCGACCAATGATACCAACTATAAGGCCCAAGACTTAAACATTACTTACTATTGAGTTATTTCAAGAATACACATTGAGGATCTTTTTAGGTTTATAGTTTTAGATAATTAGATCAAAAATCATGCATTACATTCCACATTTAAACAAGGTGGTTACATCAAAGACAATATTTATTTTTTCCATCAAAGGAAACCTATTTAAAATAAAACATGGATTCTTTCTTGACACTTCCTCGACACTATCATCACATCATGTACCTTTCCCTTGACCTGTGAAAAACATTTCAAAAACATGGGATGAGCATAAAAATCTCAGTAAAGGATATAAAAGTATGGAAGGTAAACATTAGTCCATGTATACATTAGAATAAATGAAATCATAATTTATTAATAAAATATAAGCATTTTAACATACCTCATTAAATCATAATATTTATGAATAACTCATAGAAAACGTAATACATAAAGTTAACTTGATGCATTCATAACATTCTTACGTAGAGAGTAACCCTCATGGTTATGTTTGGAATACCCATTACGGTATATTCCCTAAATCTCTTCAGAGAAACCTTACCGTTTAACCCCTTCACGTTACCCAATACATTGGAGATCTATCTCAGGCTCACCCACCCTTATTTTATCATGGAACCAACTGTCTTCATAAACAATTCCCAAGAACCATAACATAATCATATCACATAAAACATGTATAAAGGAAACACAACATTTCAACATTTCAATCACAAGTTATCAAAAACACATTTATATAATCAAACCATTATCAAAACCATTTTCAATACCAAAATAAAATAAAATTAAAACATGGTATTTATTTTTCATTTAAAAAAAAGTCATGGCTTTTAGAGGAAGCCGAAACTCAAATAATGGTCACGGCGGCGGAGAAGTCGTTATCGCTGCATACTTAAGAAAAAAACATTCAATTTTTTCATTTAGTAAAACTCTTTGTGTAAAAATATTCCTTTTGAATTAAAAGTAAAAATGGTTTATTATAAAACTAATAAAAGAAAGTCGTATATAAATTGATGTATTCCTCAACGAAAGGAGATTGAGACGAAGTCCCTTACCTCAAGTCCGACTTGTCTTGTTCGTTTCTTTATATTCCTGAATAATAAATGTTAGGAAATTTATAATTCCTTAAGGAAATCATTTAAAGTTTTTTATTCAATTCATATCACATATTATCATGTTATAAAAATTAGTTAATTATGTGAGTTCATATCATATGTTTTGACGATGTTCGGTATAGGAGTCAAAAATAAACTTGTTTGAAAAAAATTTCCCATGTAGTTATAAGTACATAATCTCCAGAATAGTATTAATGATTTAAATATCATTTATATCCATTATATTTTCATTTTATACTGTTTCATAACATTTGGAGATAAAAAATGAAATGCACCGTTCATGGAGACGGTAGGTCGTACGTACACATGAACGCTACTTTCATTTCTTTGTCATATCAATGTAATTAAAACTAAATGAGACATATATATATATATATATATATATTATAATTCCAGTATTATATATATGTTATATAGGTAACATAAGTTCATTAATTACATTCTTTATAAATTCCATGTTTGGCATTAATGAGTCATATCACTTGAGGGGCGGTAGTCCACACTTCCTCAGATGAAATTACCGCATTTTCACAACATGAAAAGCATAAAGGTGTGTTTTAAATATAAAATACATAAGCATAGAGTGGGAATAAATATATTATATATCATATATAAATATAGTGACATCATAATGGCCACTATGAAATGTGTTAAGAGAATATTGAACAATCATCATTTCGTGAGGCAATAATTCGCCATCCACAGAAACAATATGTTCTTTAACCATTATACGGAGGTGTGTGTAAGTGTAAACAAAATACTTCTCATAAAAAATCCTAATATATTGAATATACTAGTTTTGTTACAAAAGAAATAAATAAAAATAGTTTAGGGGGTTTGAGAAGCAAAATAAATCAAAAGAACATAAGAGAATACATTACCTTTAAATCGGGTAACTCCCATTGGTTTGAACCAAAAGGGTTTCTTGAAGAGATTTATGCCTAAGGTAAGGCTTCTAGGATTAATATAGGGATTCAGAGAGATAAAGTGAGTATATTTTGGTCGAGCCAATGGCTTGATAGGTGTGAGAGATGGGTAGGAAGTGGGGTCTTTTCATAATGGAGAGGAGGGGCTCTTTTGGAAATCTTGAAATAATTATTTTATTATAAAATGAATTTCGGTTTATAAAGATCCAAAAATAATTAAAGTCACTAATAAGGTGTCCCATGTTTGAATAAAAATCATCCAATAGGTATTGGACAAGTTTTGGATATTGTTTAAAACTTTATCTTCTTATTTATTTAATCTATTCATTAATGATGTAAACACTGCATCATCATTGTGTCATAAATAATTTTATTTATTTGATGTCTAAAAATTATATTAAAATTACAATGTTGTAGGAAATATTTTTAGATTTCTAATGAATATTTATAGTTGAAAAGATAACTTGTATAACCCCTTATAAAAATTGTTTTAGTAAAACAAAACATGTTTGTGATATTTTTATTTTTACTTAAAATAAAAGGTATTAATGTCATTATCTTACCCAAGTGGCTCCATGGGATCTCCAAAATAGACCCATTAATTTTCGTGGTTGGCCATGACTCATCCAATATGAGTAGGAACTGTGTCAAGGTATTTTTTATATTTTTATAATATTATTTTTACCTTAAATTTCCCTAATTACCTCCAATCACGGTTAATAAAACTCAAAAGTTACTATTCACCAAAAAAAATTCATCCCATTGAACCACATTTTACATCCTAATAACAACCATGTATGTCAGATTTTTTAAATTAAATTAAAATAAGCAGTAAAATTTCATTTAAACAAAAAATCAGTTTTTTTAACTTCCACTTAGTGGTTTCGTTATTCATCAAAAATTAACGTTTTTCAGAACAATACCAAAAATTCACCCTAAGCTATATTTGATATTCCAAATTCAAAAATGATGTTCATTTTACCAAATTCAAAACATAGAACTTTAATTAATTAATTTTATAATTAATTCCCGATTTCAAAACAAGTAATGTGTTTTTAAGAAATAATACCTATCAAAAGATCGATAATTGTTTATGTCCAATTTCATAGATAAATTAATTATAATTTCCACCATTGGATTAAATGGTAAAAAAATATTCTAATTGCACTTTAAAAACAATTAAAAATATAATCTACCATATAAATAATTTAGATTAAAATGAGGTTTTGAATTAAAATACAACATTTTTCACTTATTCATTAAAAAGTTAACATTATCAGAAAAGTACCAAAAATTTATCCAAAGTAAATTTCAATGTCCCAATTCTAAAGAATAAGTTTATTTTGAAAAATAGATCTTATAAAATTGTCAATAGTTTGATTTAAAAATGGTTTTACATCAAAATGCAGTAAAACAATCTTTTAAAAATATTATTGTATTCTATGCTTGAGATTGGATTTATTCTCATTTTAAGCCTATAAAACACTATATAATTCATCAATAGACATAGATATGAAAATATATTATTCTTTACTTACTTGGTATGTTACAGTGTGAACATGAAATTAAACATTAATCATAATTAATAAATATATAATCATGTTAAATACATCAAATGGGTAGTATATACACCACAAAAAAATTAAATATATTCAAAATACTAAATATGTCTCAGTGGAGTAGAAATTGAGATGAATTCCCTTACCTCACATTTCCTCTTAGTTGAACGTGATTAAACCTCATGAATAATGGTTTAAACCTATTATTAATTTATAATATAACCATGTTAATATTTATAATATCATATATGATCCGCTTAAATCATCTTATCACCTATTTGTTAACATTTTTTCATTATTATCATTGTTTCAGACTATTTTATCATGCATGTTTTGTCATGAAAGTTCTGGTCTTTTTAATTTGCTTATGGTTTCATCATATCCGAAATATTAATCATGATATAAATATCATTTATATTCATTAAATTTATCCTTAATACCATCCATGTAAAGTGTAAATGAAAAATATATCGCATCACTTCATGGAGGTGGTAGTCCACACATACGCACGAGGAAAATTATTGTTTTTGAATGGATTGGAAGGTAAGAATTTCAATATGATATTATAATATAAGAAGAATAATTATGTCATAAATACCATATATATTAATTATTTTCATATTTCTATCCCTCCATGTAATTTATAGATGAAAAATTAATTACACCACTATATAGGGACGTTAAGCCATACATATGCATGAGTGATGCTTTCACTTTCTATGGGATTGAAAAGATATGGAAAATGGTTGTACCGTAATCATAATAAAATATAAATATTTTTATGATACTAGATTTATTATTTTATAATGGTAATAATGTAATTTTATGAATTATAATAAGAAAGAAAATTTGAAAATTTTGTAAAGATGATAAATCCTCTTCAGTATAATTCCTTTAGATCTCCTCTTGAAGGACATAGGGTTGGTAATTTGGAAATAAAAGAACCTCTAAAACTTGGATAATAATGTATAAAAGATAAATATATAAGGTTGGATATATCCATTTTTATCAACCTGATGTAAATAAAAGAGAAAAGGGGCATCCTTTTATAAATGAGAAGAGGTGAACTATTGGAATTCCTTAAAGTATTAAATTAAGATAAATTAATTTTCATGGAAAAATGGTTTCTAATTGATATAACATTATTATAATTTTTTAATGACTCAAAATAATCTAATAAAATAATATTTATATATTCTTTGGATATGTTTTTACCATTATCTCATAATTTTAACTCCTGTTAACCCTTTTCAAAATTTATATAATATAGAATTTTTATGCACTTTAAGGGTCAAGAATATTACCATAAAAGGAAAATTGGACCACAAATGACCAAAGAATGAAATTTACAACCATATATTATTCCCCTTTTACTAGGTGTATATTTTTATGAATTTTAAATAACTTAATAATATATTATTGTAATAAAATATCATTAATTTTATTTTTCACACTATTCATTTAATTTCACATTAAAAATATGAAGAAAAATATGGAAATAGAATATAATCCATTAAAAAGAAAGAATATGTTATAAATATCTATGTAATTCATGGGAAAAAATTATTCAACAAAAATATACAACTTTTAATGTTTTAAATTCATTTATTTTATTTTTCTATTAATTTAATAAATATTATGTCAGTGTTTCATAAGTATTTAATATAATTATTAAATCACTAAAAATTAAAAATAAACTACCATGATAAGATAAATTAATTATGTTCAAAATATGACTTTATTATAATGGATATGACCTCTATGGTCCATTACATTGTCAAAATCCAGTGTTTGTGGTGTTTTAGAGCTAACAATGACTCATTTCAGAAGTTTTCCAAAATTCCAGTCTTTCCAATGGTAGGTCATCCCAATGGTGAGTCGCTACGGTGACTTGAAATGGTTACTAACTAACGCTGAGTTGCTGATGGTAGGTCATGAAATTGAATCACCAAATGTTAGCTCACCAAATAGTGACTCATCAAACATTGGCTCACCTATCGGTGACTCACTGAGTAGTGGCTCACCGAGCGGTGGCTCCCCGAACGGTGCCTTACGGAATGATGACTCGCCATCAGTATCTCATCACCAATAGCTCACACTTGTGACTCGCCCAATTGTTAGTAACCCATTGGTGCTTCAACCATCGGTGACTCATGACAGTGACTCACCCAATGGTTATTCATTTCCGACAGTTTTTGAAATTTCCCGTTTTCCCAATTTTTCCAGTTTTTTCTCGTTTTTCCCCTTTAACATTTTATTTGTTGTAAAATTAGTTTAAAACCATATTTAAGTGACTTTGAATCTATTTCAAATGATACAAAATGTATCTATAAATTCCAAACACTTAGAAGGCTTTTAGATAGTCAAAATGAATGGTCTTGATCGTGATCCGACTTTAACGGATTTTTAAACTGTTTCTTCTATTGATATATGACCTAGACCTGCTAAAGTTGATACCATTTCTTCCTTGTATGTTTCCCTTTACTCTTGATACAGGGTGTCCCCAAACCTTTCTTCCCCAAGGAGTCATGCATCTTTCTTTCACCCCTAGATCACGTTTCCATGGAGCCTTGAACACCCCCTGTTTTCCGCAGAGGATGTGATGATCGTTGGTTTCTTGAGGTAGAGATCCCTTCATCTCTCTTTTATTTTTGTATCATGCAAGTTGGGTGTATGAATTTCCTCTTGTGGAAGATTTTAGGATACCAATTTAATAATGTTTATTAAATCATTTTAAATATCAACATGTGAGGCTATGAAAAGGTGACTTGTGTTCCCCATTTTTATCTTTAGATATTGTGTTTTGTGTGGGCTAATCACCCACTAAAAATAATGTTCATTGGTGGTATTTTATCTGTACCTAGAATGCCTTCTGAATTCTTTTTCATGGTCTTCTTTTGACCAACCGTATATATATTAAATTAATTAACCATGTATACCCAGTTAAATAAATAGATGCATCGTGATCAAAATTTCCCTATGATAACCCCATATTTATCAAAGTGGAATTAAAGAATGAGTTTTTACTAAATCTGAATAAACCTTGCTTTTTTTGGTGTTGTTATTTTTTATGAGTGGTTTTGTTCCATCTTGTGCCTTGTGTTGGTTGTGTGGTGTTGTAGTTGGGAGTGTGTTTGTGTGTTTGGGGTGGTTCGAGTAGTGTAATGGGATCTCAGGTTGAGATATTGATTGATTATGGAATGGTTGAGCTATGTTGTGTAGTGGGACTTCACAGAGTTCTTTCTTGATGTTTTTTTAAGTGTTATGGGGTTATGCAGTGGGGATTCTAGGTTTGGTTATGATGATATATATTTATTGGTGTGGATATGATATGGAATTTGTTGTGTTTTGGAGGATTGTTTGGGTGGTATTACTTTGAATAATGATAATCGAAGTGGTTGGCATGGGTGCTAAGTGAGGAGGAAGTGTGGAGTGATTCATTTATCATGGTTTTCTTCCTCTGTTCGGATTGGTTGTATTTCTTGTTGTGTGATATGGTTTGTATTTTCCTTGGCAGGGATTGAATAAATATATGGATTTCTTAATAAAGAATTATAATTGGTTAAATGAGTTGGTTGTGGTTATGAATTGAATTATGGATTTTTGTGTAGTTGTGCATTTAGAGGTAGCAACAAAGAAGATTTTGTGGGATAGTTTTTTGGTTTGAAAAACTCATAGATTGGGATGAGTGTTTGATACATATATATATATACGTTTACTTCATTGTGATTTCTATACTTACCCCACCCAATTTTATAACTATGTGGTGAACACTCCCATTGTTATAGGGGAGTTTTTCTTTCACCAACATCACATTGGGAGGATAGATGGATTTTATTGGCTCTTCCATGCTCCCTCTTCTAGGCATTAGTAGCTCAAGAATCCTTGGGTAGGTTTAGGTGCGGTTGTGATTCCCAGGTTTCTTCGAGTGAGGTGTTCTTTCCCATGTGTCTATGAGATGAGATGTGGTGTTCTTTCCCAAGTTTCTTTGGGGAAAGTTATGGTTGTGGCCTAGGTTTCATTGGGTGGTATGTGGTATGGTTGGAGTCCTAGTCTCTGTGGGAAAGATGTGGTGAGCATCGTTATCCCAGGTTCCGGAACTAGCTCTAAGGCCCAGGTGTGTGTGGGTGGTTTGGGACATGGAGCTTGTGGATGAGTGTGGAAGTGCCATGATGTTTTCTGTTAGGGTATGAGTAGTTAACCAGTGGGAAGTGGTGTGGGGTACCCAAACATAGATGTACTTATTATATTACCTTATTTGACTTTCATTATTTGGTGAACATACCTTAGTGAGGTTGGGATGGCTAGTATTCCTTGTTTGGTGTGGTTGGTTTCTACTGTTTTATCACAGGGGCATTAGTATTCTTATCCCACTTGTGAAGGAGAGACCATGGTTTTCCTACTAAGTATACTCATATGACCACCCTATTCATATAAAACTATTTTCATGTTTCCTAGAGGATTATGGGACTGCATTGGACCTTACTAGATTAGATGTGGGGACAATTTTCATGTTGCTGCTTAGCTATGTTCTTTTTATACTTACATTGTAGTTTTATTTTATTTGAAGCAGTTTTATTTACACCATGCATGTGGAATGGATTTGGGATTTCTTATATATATATATAGTATTTGGAGCTGTTTTGGATGGACCATCTTATCTCTTGAAATTGTTTTTCTTATAAAGGGTTATTCCTCCTAAATCATGAGATCTTTGTACCCATGGTGTTAATCGCTACCTTGGGGCCTAATGGAGGTGGGAATTGGGGTTCATTACCTATCTTCCTTCATTTTCAAATCAGGAGGGGCATCTTTGAAGGGAGGGGGTCATGAAATAATGGAATCAGAGGTGATGGTTGAAGGATATGAAGGATTTTGGAGTTAGGCCCAATGAAGATGGCACGGGTTGGTAGGGAAACGGTGTTAGGTGATATTGGTGTGTATATAGGCCTAGAAATACTAGCTATGAAATGGGATTTTAGGGCCACCTGTGATCCATTTCATGGACTCTGAGTCTACCGAATGACCAAAATGACATGTGATCTTATTTTAATTGGGGTTTTCAAGTAATTTAAATAAATAATGAGTTAAAATAAATCTTAAATAAAATTTCATACTAATCAGGATTATGAGTTCCTTGTTTACATTTTTCATCCATGGAACTTGGTCATCCTCCATATGTAGTGGAGACTTAGCAGGCTGACCCGATTGATCAACGAAGGGTTGATCGAATAGAGGAGGATGATAAGTGGTAGAAGATGTAACGTGATTTCTTATGGTAGACTCTCAGAAATTACAAGTGTAGCGTTTTAGACATGGAGAGGGAGAGTTGGATTGAGGATCTTGTGATAAACTTTTGTTTCCTTCAATATCCGACAGAGTATTGTGTTATTTTATAGGTTATCCAGATGTAGGGAGCCATGTGTTAGTGGTGAAATTTGTGTTGGGTAAAGAGAAAAGAGGCTGATGTTTTGTGGGATGATTACAAGAAAGGGTTCTAGGCAAAATTCCTTTATTCCACCATAAATGCCTAGAAGAGGCAGGAGATACTCTACCACCAATAGGGAAGTATGCTGGTATGGGAGTTGGGGATTAAGTTCAAGGATCTCCTTCACTTTGCTCTGGATCACTTTTCGAATGAGTAGTCATGTGTGAGACATCTAGAGGTGTCACTTCGTCCTTCTCTACAGTACGCAGTTATTCCCTTCACCTTGATGACATACATGGAGGTCCAGAAGAAGGCGAAGGTAGTTGAGTGGATTAACTCATGAGGAGGTCTACCAAAAGAGGAGAGCCAAAAGGGTTCATATAAGGGAAAGGGTACCATCAGTAGGTCTCAGGCGCCAGGGCCTTCTAAGTTTTATCCAATAGGGAGTCAACCACATCAGTTCCCATTTCAGCCTTCAAGTCCTCATGCCTTTCCTGTGAACTTGGGGCCAAGGTGTTTCACTAGTGGATCCCATTTCCATATTCATAGTTAGTTCCTAATGTCCATTAGAGATTAGTATGGTGGAGATGGGTAGGTTTAGTGACCTCCTTAGTAGTAGTTTCTGCCTAGTCCATTTCAGCAGTAGGAAAAATAGGCTCTTGCTCCACTAAGGTCATATGGATCAGGTGGAGGCTGACCTTAGGGTGTTCCTCAAGGAACTCACCCCGGTCATGTTCTATGAAGTAGTCATCAATGGAGAGGCATAGGAGATGGGCATGGCCAGTTACATGCTACAGAGGCAGCAATTTCAGTAGGACAAGAGATCATTCGAGGTATGATCAGTTTGTTCAGGACTCTTGCTTGTGTTTTTTTGATTCTGGAGATTTGTACTCTTTTTTTTCACCCACTATAACCCATGCTCTGGGACTAGGCATAGAGAGGATTCTCATTCCCCTAGTGTTGAGTACGCCAGTAGGAGGTAAGACCATCTTGTTTGATGTATATTGGGGATGTTGATTGATGATGGGGATGCATCATCTTCTATGGGGATCTCTTCATGCTATAGATTTGTCCACACAATGTTATTATTGGCATCAACTGGTTGTACTCTATGCATGATGTTATCAACTTTTTCTAGAAAAGAGTTGTGTTTTCAGACATATATGGTCAACGTGCGTCCTTCTTTGGTGAGGAGAGCTGCTAGGTGGGCAGTCGGCATGTGGAGTCTTTTCATTCCTTATTGGCTGAGATGTTAGTGTAAGTAGTGTACACTGAAGTCCCTAGAGTTACTAGAGAGTTATTGGATTTATTCCCCATGAAGGTTGTGAATATACCCCCTTATTGTGATGTTAAGTTCAGGATATACTTTTAACCCAGTGTTTGTTCGATTTTGATGGCTTCTTATCATATGGAACCTTCTGAGTTATGGGAGTTGAGGATTCAGATAGATGATCTGATGTAGAAGGGTTTTATCTATCCAAGTTTATTGTCATGGGGTGCTCCAGTTCTATGTGTAAAGAAGGTGGATGGTGGTATGATGTTGTACATAGACTAGCGGAAGATGAACATGGTGATTGTCAAGAATGGTTACCCTCTTCCGGGGATGGACAATATTTTTGACCAGTTGAGAGGGGTGAGTTGGTTTTCTAAGATTGATCTATAGTCTAGATATCACTAGTAGAGAGTAAATGAGGGTGATATCCTAAAGACTACTTTTAGATACAGGTATAGGCACTTCAAGTTTGTAGTCAATCCTTTCGATGTTATGAATGCACCATCCATATTCATGGGACTCATGAAATTTGTATTCCCTAAGTTCCTGGATCAATTCATGATTGTATTCATCGATGATATATTGATTTACCCAAATTCAAAAGAGAAAAATGTCGATCATCTCAAAAGTATCTTGAGGATCCTTCTATTCCACCAGCTCTACAAAAATCTTTCCAAGTGTAAGTTCTAGACACAAGAGGTGCATTTCTCTAGACATGTAGTGTCTCAACAGGGTGTAGAAGTGGACCCATTGAAAGTCGAGGCAGATTTTCTACAGGCATCACCAAATAATGTTGTTAAGATTCATAGTTTTTTCAGCCTTCCAGGCGATTACTGGTGGTTTTTACACAATTTATCTCGAGTTGTAGCCCTTTTGAAAACTTTGACCAGAAAGGACCAGGATTTTGTGTAGAGTGATCACTACTAGGTAGTGTGGCTATCTACAGGGGAAGTTGGTCAGTTCTCCATTGTTCCATTTACTAGAGGAATGGGTGATGTTTGAGGTGTTTTTTGACGCTTCCCATTTGGGCTTGGGATTCTTATTGATGCAACAACAGGGAGTGATCTCTTATGGGTCTAGGTAGTTACATCCCCATGAATGTTACTATTCCACCCAGGATCTTGAGCTAGCAGCATTCATGTTTGCACTCATGTTGTGGCAGTATTACCTAATTGGGAAATGCTTTGTGGTCTTCATTGATCATAAGTGATTGATATAGATATTTTCCTAGTGATATCTAAACTTGCGACAATAGAGGTGGATGGAGTTTCTTCAAGAATATGAATTTTATATCTCCTACACCTCAGGAAAGGGGAATGTTTTGGCCAATGCTTTGAGAAGAAAGTCACAGAGGGAGGTATTTATAGAATTCACGAACACTTGGAAGGTGATGGAGGAGCCGGATGCCTTGCACGTAGATGTAAGAATGGAGGGTGGAAAAGGCTATCTATATTAGATGAATGTGAATTCATACGTGATGACAAAATTGGAGGAGTATCATTGGAGAGACTCAGGGGTAGAGGTGATACGTGATCACACTGACCAGGGTGATGCTATGGAGGGACAGTCGGAGGATAGTCTGAATTAGATGTTGTTCCATGGGAGGAAATTTTTTCTTGTGGTGATGAATGAGGGATTCATTTTTTAGTTTTATAGCTCTCCCTTGGTGGTTAAACAAAGACTTTTAAAGACGTATCTTGGCTTGAAGGATCATTTTTGGTGGTCCAGGAAGAAACGATAAGTAGCATAATTTTTGGCGAAGCTCTTAGTGTGACAACAAGTGAAGGATAAGAACTATGTTCCCAGTGGTTTGTTATAGCCTCTATATGTCCCTGATTGGAAATAAGATGACATCTCAATGTATTTCTTCATAGGTTTACCCATGGATCAAGGAGGTTGTGATGCAATCTGGGAAGTAGTGGACCAGTTGACAAAATTGTCTCACTTCTTAGTGATTAATGAGTCGGGTGCAATGCATACATTGTCTAGAAGGGATGTGGATGAGGTGGTGTGGATGATTGGTGTTTCAAGATCCATTGTATCAAACATAGATACAAACTTTATCTCATGAGTCTATAAGGGATTTCACCATTCATTTATCACTTAGTTATGCCTCAACACTACTTTCCATCCTCGAACAGATGGGTAGACAAAGCGGACCATCTATATATTTTAGGACATTTATGAGCATGATTCTTGGACTTTGAAGGATCTTGTGTGTAACACTTTCCCTTGGGGGAGTTTTTTTACAATAATAACTATCACTTACATTAGCATGGATCTGTTTGAATCCTTGTATGAAATATCATATTGTTTACCTTTGTGATGGATAGTGGTTTGGGAGATAGCTACTCTAGGAATCGAGGTTTTTCATAGCATGATAGAGAAGGTTCAAAGTTTCTGTGAGAGGATGAAAGAATCACAGGACTGATAGAATTCATATTCCTATCATAGGAGGAGGCCCTTGGAGTTCGAGGTTGGGGACCACATGTTCTTGAAGGTTTCCCTCGACAGGGGTAGTGGAGGTTTGGTAGAGGGAGAAATCTTTCTCAGAGGTTTATTGGACCCTTTGAGGTGTTGGGATGAGTTGAAAAAAAGAATACCAGTTAGAATTACCAAAACTATTGGGGAATTTCCATGACGTTTCTCACATCTCTCAGCTTCATCGGTATCTTCACGATGACTCCCATGTCTTTGACTGGGGAGAGTTGGATGTCGAAAATTAAGCAATGTTTGTGGGGAGACTAGTAGAGATCCACGATCATCAGGATAATGTGTTATGTGTATAGAACATCACCTTGGTTTGTGTGTTGTGGAGGCATGGTGGATTAGAGGAGAGAACATAGGAAAGGGAGATACAGATGCATGCCCAGTACATGGAGTTGTTTTGAGTTTTGATTTACTCTATTTTATTTTGTGTTGTGATGTTTGAACCCTATTTTATATGATGAGTTGTTCTCTTTAATTTTTGATGTGTGTGGGGGAATGTACAGTTAAGTATTTACATGTTGAAAGGGGATGACTTGATTCCTAATTGAGATTAATTAATTGAGATGTGATTAAACCCATGAGGGAAAGTCAGTGCCACCTAGAGTGGATAATATATTGATGTGGAGGAAGGAATTCTCTGATTCATATGTCTGGATAGTGTGGATTTTGGTGCTTGTGTGGCGTGTCTTATAGTCGATTGTGGTAGTAGATGTTGGAGGAGGTGTTCTTTGATGTTGAGGTTTTACTCCAAATTTTGAACAAAACAGAGTGTCTTATCATTGAACCTTGAGATGTTTGGTGGTTAGTGGTTTTCTAGTGTAGTAGGATCTTTGAGAGGTATCTCATAGGGTGGTTGTTCAGAACCATCTTTCTTCGGGGAATGGTTTTCAATTCTCGAGGGAGAGAATGTTCTAATAGGTATTTGATGTAATAGACTAGACCTCTTTGGTCCAATACTTGGGTTAAAATCTAGTCTTTGAGAAGTTATGGAGGTAATGGTGACTCATTTCAGGATTTTTCCAAAATTTCAGTCTTTCCAATGGTATGTCACCCCAACAGCAATTCATGATGGGGACTCATAATAGTGACTCACTGACAATGATTCGTTGACGATGTGACATGATGGTGACTCACCGAATAGTATCTCATTGAACTATGAATCACCGAATTGTGACTCACCGAACAATGGCTCATCGATGGGTGACTCATCAAACGGTAACTCACCGAACGGTGACTCGCCATTGATAGCTTGTCATTGGTAGCTCATACTTGTGACTCAAAAAATAGCGAGTCATCCAAAGGTGCCTCAACCACTGATAACTTGCGATGGTGACTCACCCAATAGTGAGTCATTTTTGACAGTTTTTCAAATTTCATGTTATCCCCATTTTTTCTAGTTTCCCCAATTTTATATTTTATTTGACATAAAATGAGTTTAAAACCATATTAAAGTGATTTTAAATCCATTTCAAAGGATATAAAATGAATCATTAAATTTATAATTCTCATGAGGCTTTTAGATAATCAAAACATATGTTCTTGATCATAATCAAGCATTAATGTATTTTGAAATCATTTCATCAGTTGATATAGGATCTGGACCTTCTAAATTTGCGACCATTTCTTCCTTTTACATTTCCATTTTCTATTGATACCTTGCATCCCCGTACCATTCTTCACTGTGGATTCATTCCTTTGCGTTACACCCCTGGATCGTGTTTCTCTGGATCCATGCACACCCCATGTTTGGTGCAAGGAGGAGGTTCTAAATGTCTATTTCTCGAGGCAGAGATCCCTTAATATCTCTTTTATTTGTGTATCATGCGGGGTGGGTGTATGAATGTAATCTTATGGAACATAGCAGGATACCAAGTTAATATAGTTAATTAAATCAGTTTAAAGATCAACATGAGGGGTTGGAAAAAAGTGACTTATGTTCCTATTTTTTATCTATTGATATTGTATTTTGTATGGTCTAATCACCCACTGAGAATCATAGTCGTTGGTGGTCTTTTTTGTTTACCTAGAATGGCATGTGAATGCTTTTTGTTGGTATTCTATTGAATGACTATATATATATATGAAATTGATTAAGCATGTATACCCAGTTAAATAAATGGATGCCTCAGGATTGAACTTTCTCTGTGATAACCCATGATTTATCAAAGTGGAATTAAAGAAAAAGTGTTTACTAAATCTGAATACACCTTGCTTTATTTGGTGTGGCTATGTATTGTGTGTGGTTTTTTTCTATCTTGTTCCTTGTCTGATTTTTGTGTTGATGTGGTTGGGAGTGAAGCTATGTGTATGGGGTGGTTCGGGTGGTGTAATGAGATCTCAAGTTGAGAGATTGATTTATTGTGGAATGGTTGAGTAATGTTGTGCAGTGGGACTGCACCAGGTTGCGGCTTGTTGTGATACTGAGTGTCAGGGTGTTATGCAGTGGGACTGTTAGGTTTGGTTGTGATGAGAGGTATTGATGGGAGTGGGTATGATATAATGATTGTTCTATTTTGGATGATGGTCTGGGTCGGATTACTTTAAATAATTATGATGGATGTGGTTGGAACGGGAGCTAAGTGAAAATGAAGTGTGAAGTGAGTCCTTTATCATAGTTTTCTTCCTCTATTTGGCTTGATTGTGTTGTCAGTTGTGTGTTGTGGTTAGCATTTTCCCAAGTAGGGATGGAATGAATAGTTGGATTTCTTAATAAAGAATGATAATTGGTTAAATGAGTTGGTTGGGGTTATGAATTGAATTATGTCTTGTTGTGTAGTTGTGCATTTAGAGGTAGCAGTAAGAGAGGCTTTGTAGACTGGTTGTTTGTTTGAAAAAACTAATAGGTTGGGATGAGTGTTTGATATCAATATATATACTTGTACTTCATTGTGATTTCTATAATCAACCCTCCCTGTTGAGAACTAAATTTCGAACACCCCCACTATCATGGGGGAGGGCGTCCTTTCCCAACATCCCAGTGGGATGGTGGATGGTAAGGTTATTGGATCTTCCATGATTCTTTTCTAGGAATTGGTATCCCAAGACTCTTCAGACAGGTTTTGATGCGGTTATGAGGCCCATGTGTCTATGGTCGAGGTGTTCTTTCCCAGATGTCTACAAGATGAGATGTGATTTACTATCTCGCGTGTCTTTGAGATGAGGTGTGTTTGTGTCCCAGGTGTCTACAATAGGATGTGGTATGGTTGAGGTCAAGGTGTCTTTGGGAAGGATGTGGAGAGCTTCATTTTACCAATTTGTAGGACTAGATCTGATTCCCATGTGTGTTCGGGTGGGTTGTGACATGGGGATTTTGGAAGAGTGTGGAAGCTATAAGACGTTTCCATTAGGGTATGAGCAGTTAACAAGTGGGAAGTGGTGCGGGGTACCCAATCATTGATGTTATTATTATATCACCTTAGTTGACTTGTGTTATTTAATGAGAGTGACTTGGTGAGGTTGGGATGGAAAGTGTTCCTTGTTAGATGTTGTTGTTTTCTACTGTTTTCTCATAGGGGTATTGGTATGCATCCCCCACTTGTTCATGAGAGACCTTGGTTTTCCTACTGAGTGTAATATTATCTTCTCCCTATGTATATAAAACTATTTTTTGGTTTTCGGGATGATTATATAGACCTTGATGGACCTTACTAGCTCAGATATGGGGATAGTTATCGTGCCACTGCTTAGCATTGTTCTTTTGTACTTACTTTGGAGTTTTATTTTATTTGTAGCAGTTTTGTTTAAAGCATGCATGTGGAATGGATTTTGGATTTCTTATATATATATATATATATATATATATATAGTACTTATAGTTTTTTGTGATAAACCATATTATCTCCCAATGTTTTTTTCTTGTAAAGGGAAATGCCTCCCATATTGTGAGATCTTTCTACCCTTGGTATTGGTCGCCACTCTGGGGCCTACTGGAGGTGGGACTCGGTGGTCATTATATCTCTTCATTTATATCCAGATTAGGAGTGACATCTTTGGAGGGTGGGTTCATGACATTTATATCAATTAATAATATATTATTATCCTAATTTGAACATATAAAATAAGTTAAAATCAAGAGAGTAACATTTTAAAATTTTCATTAATTAAAATAATCTAAATTTCCTTACCAAGGTCAAATGACACCAAAATGCCAAATATTAAAATTTTGGACAGACATAGACGAATTTATTTAATTAAATGAAATAAAGGAAAGTTTTTTTATTTATAATTCTTTATCATATTATTGTTAAGATTTATTTGCTGATTTTCCCTTTACTGATGTGATAAATCTTACCACAATTACTATTCATAATGCCTAAAAAAGAGAATTATTTACCCAATTTAAACCTCATGATTCAAAATATGGTATAAATTTTTAATTAATCATTATATATATGTGCGATAAATTAATTTTAATATAGATGTGTAAAATTCAATGAAAAATAGTTTTTTTAGAAAATAAATATGTTTTTTAAGCATAAAAATTAACTTATACCAAAATCATAAAAATTATTATTTCAAATTAGATTATAATAAAGGAAATGGATCATTTTTTAAATTAAGATCAAATATAAAACATAATTTTAAATTTAAATTACTTTATTTCATGAAAATAAATGAATGCATTTGAAAAATAAATACTTTTCACTATTTGTTGAAAATCAATCATTTAAAATAAAATATCAAAATTTCAACCTTAGTTAATTTTGATATATTGATTTTAAAATTGAAATTAAATTAATGAAATCCAATTTATTAAATTTTATAATTTTTTTAATCACATTCTTGAATAAAATTATGTGTATATTTCTGTAGTTTCTTTAAAAAATAAGTGTTTTCTATAACTGAACCTTGAGTTTCACATTCTTCCCTCCTTCAAAAAATTTCATTCTCAAAATTTCTATAACATCACCTAATGAATTTATTTTGTTATTTCATCATAAATTATTTATTTTCCCACGTCTCCTATTATATCATATGATTTCTCTAAATTACCTTTACCAACCGAGTCATCAGATTCCGCAACACTTGTTCTATAGTGTCCATAATATGGATAGGCTCTTCATAGTAAAATAAATCATGTTCTTATTATATTTCCTCAAAGGTGAGCACAAGAATTGGATCTGAGATGTACTTTCTCAATAAATATATATGAAACACATCATATATTCTAGAGCAACTTGGTGGAATTTCCAAACAGAAATCTGCAGTTCCAATTCTTTCCTAAATTTCAAAATTTATGATGTACCTACTATTATGTTTTCCATTCTTATAAAACATTATAACATCTTTCCATGGAGAAACTTTCAATAAAATGTGATCTCCCACTTGAAATTACAAATCATTCCTTCATTTATGAACATAGATCTTTTTACTACTTTGAGCTTCTTTAATATGGATTTTAATTATATTTACATTCACTGTTATATATTCAACATGTTTTGTGAGAATAAGCTTTATTTCACCAGCTTCATCCCAACAAGTTGGAATTTGACACATTTTTCAATATAATGTTTCATACAGTGCCAATTAAATACTTTAATGGAAGATATTGTTATAGGAAGACTCCAACAAAGGTAAGTATTGATCCCACAAACAATGAAATTCAAGTGATAATAACCTCAATGTGTATTCTAAAGTTTTAAAATTTTATTTAGACTATCCATAGGTTGAAGGTTGACAAGAAGTGCTCAAATAAAGCTCAGTATTCAAATCCTTCTAAAGACATTCCTAGACTTTCGATGTAAATCATGGATCACAATCAGATATAATTGAAAGAGGTGCACCACAATGTCTTATAAATTCATTAATATTGAATCATGCATGATGCTCATGAGGTGAATCTTCTCTTATAGTGAAGAAATGTGTAGATTTGATAAGGATATAAAAAATAATCCATATTGTATCATTATTTCAAGGATTCTTTGGTAATCTCAGGAAAACATACTTAGTAATGTCATCTCATTTCCACATAGGGAGTGGTAGAGGTGGTATTAATCCTCTAGTATTTTTTATCTCTACCTTCACTTATTGATAAACCAAACATCTCAATATATAATTAGTAATTTTCTACTTCATATTATCCCACCAAAAAGGTTCCTTAAAATCTTTATACATCTTGGTGCTACCTGGGTGTGTTGAAAAATATAAACTATGAGAATCATCTATAAATTACCTTTTCCTCTTAGTTATAGATGTAACATATAATCTTTCCAAATTTCACAATTCTATATTCATATATGGAGTCTACTAATTTCCCATAATTTACAGTGTTAATTTTCTTTTGAATATTATCATCATCATCCAAAAAACATTTTATCAATTATAATAAATATGGTTTTGAAATAATATGAAAAAGGAGTGATATTTCCCCTTCCTTAATAATTCCCATGTCCGTCCTTATTAAATCTATGAACATAGGATCTCTATCAATCCTCAGTTTGGTCAGGACTCTATGATCTTTCTTATTCAATGTATTCGTTGTATTATTTCTGTTATTAGGTTGTATTATATTGAGAAATCAATTTTATTTGGTAGATAGAGCCCTCTCCTTTTCCTGATATTGATCCATTTCTATGAAAACATGTTTTTTAGGCTCTTATGGTCTATGTATATCTTACATTTTCACTATAAAGATAATATATCCATATCTTCAAAGGAAATATTATAGCTTCCAAATGAAGATCATGAGTTGGATATTTTAATTCATGAGTATTTAACTACCTTGATGCATAGGAAATATCTTTGTCCCTCTATATAAGGACACAACCAATTACCTTATTCAATGCATCACTATATATCACAGATCCTTAATTTCCAATGGTAGATAAAAAATAGGATAATTCACTAATATCCTCTTTAATTTTTCAGAACATTTTTCACATTCCTTTGTCTATGTGAAATTATCCCCGTTAAGTGTATGCTTGGTTAATGGTTTAGTAAATTGAACAAAATTATGAAAATATCATTGACTATAAGCTACCAAACCATCGAAACTACATACCTCAGTTATGTTCATTTTCATAGTAAATTCTTTGAATACCTTTGTATTTACATGATAACATTCTTATAGACAATATGGACAAAAAATATAATTTCTGATCATAAAAATTACATTTTCTTCCCGAATGTCCCTAAGGCCTTCTTTTTTATTTTATTATAGATAATCGCCCTTTTATGGGATGAAGGGGAACCCGTACATGACTCATAGGCCCAAGGCAGAAGGCCTGACATGACTCACAATACATGAACTGAAGGCCCAGAGGCATACTATGCCCAATACATGACCCATAGACCCAACCCACAGGAACCACCCCTCCCCTAGCTTCTGCATCATTGATCACCTATCTCCCCATGTTGCATTGTTGATTAGCTAGCATTTCCTCATACAAAGCTACACGGTGCCTGGTCCCGATGGCTGTTTCCATACCCTCTCATTCTTCCAATCTGGTAGCTCTGCTTCTGGTGACTACTAGTCTTGTTGCTCTGATCCTCTTCTGGGGACTACTCTGTGTGAATTGGGATACTCCACGGTCATTATGGCATGAAGGCCCTAAGGCCTGAAGAACTTTGATGAACTAAAGGCCCTTGAGACCCGTAGGCCCAAACTGGTGGCCCGAAGGCCCAAATCGACTGAATAGTTCTGGTTGCTACAATACTGAATAGTACCTGCTACAGTACTGCTAGAGTAAGTGATTATCATGGTCCTCATAGATTTTATAGTACACCAAGATATTGTTAATAAATATTAAAAAAAATTATCAACATATTACTTGAATACTCTGCCAAGTTGATCCATAAAAACATAGGATTAATTAGTCAATATAAATGTAATTATTATACACTTGTAATGTCCATAACTAATAAAAAATATCACATTCAAAATTTGTTACATTTTTACATGAAATTTATGATAAAAATAATTAAGTTCAATATTTTATAAATATTGAGCTCTATCAATTTGATCAAACAAGTTATCAATACATGGTAGAGGATACATTCTCTTTATAGTAATATCACTGATTTTACTATAATCAATGCACAACCTCGTATATCCATATTTATTTTTAACTAAAATAATAGAGGCCTTCCAAGGTGAAACACTTGGGTGTATAAATACCTTTCCACTTTAAATCCACTAATTACATAGTACACATTCTATAAGGAGTATTTTATATAGGTCTTGGATGAGGGATTAAATCAATGGAAAACACAACTTCACATTCTAGTGGATGTCCAGGTAATTCCCAAGAAATACATTAACGTATTTCTGTACAATATTAACATCCTCATTTTGAAGATTACCCATTAAATCCATAGATTGTGTTTTCTCTTCTTACATTGGAATCTCATTCAGATGAGCTACTGGTGGTGGATCCTGATATGGATTAGATAGTGAAGTCTCCCCTCTAAGTATTAGGAATTATATATCTTCCTCATGAATTTTAATTTCCTTATATTGGAAATATGATTTTTCATTATATTTTTAAATAAAATCCCTTTCAAATATTAAATAAAAATAAACCATAGGTATAATAATCAAGTATTTTTATAGGGTATGTTTATGATTCATAATTGAAACTAACTAACACATCCTTATTACGTTGATATTTACATTAATATTTTTAACTAACAAATCCGTTCTTAAGGATCTAAGGAAATATATATTTTTCTATGAAAATATAGAAGGTATAAAAGAGAGTAAATATCTATAATCAAATAATTAATTGTATAAATTATATTATATTATTAAATTACCATCCACCACATCTTTAGGAACTTCAACCTTAACAATTGTGATCACATAAACTTATAATTTTACCCTTTTACTCTTCTACGGTATGTTCCCTTGATGCTTGGGGAAATGGTGTGAATAATTACCCATTTATATAAATTTTAAGAACTAGAAAAATTATTTTCTTTCTTATCCTTTCATTCATTATCCATGTGATCATAATCTATACACTTCTAATAAACTCTCACACCCTTAAAACATTTGTTCAGGATGTTTCTTTAAACAATTTTCAAATGATGGATATTACTACGTTTCTTTCTTCTTCTTGGAAAGTTTACCATTTTTTAGTGATTAACAGACCTACTCTTCTCTATATTTCCCTTTAATATATAAGATCTATAAAATTACTTCTATTTTTTATAGAACATGATACTATTTCATCACATGATTACTTTTTTAAACCAATTCCCTTTGGATGTTTGGATTAAGTCCATCAAAGAAATGATCAATATTTCTCTCCAGATTACATGCATAATCCATATAAAACCTTGATAGCCTCTTAAAGTTATCCAAAACTCCACAATACATTATTATCCCTTTTTCTTTAAGATGAGGAACATTCTCTTAATTTTAATTTGTTACTCATGAGGGAAATATTTATAAAATATTATTGCTTTAAAAGATTTTTATTCCATATGTTCGATGTATTCTTCCTTTGCAATATTCTATATCAATGAACATTAATCATCAACATCACCTTTAATAAAATATATTTCTAGTATATCATTTTCCCTTTTATTACATCCTAAAGAAAGAAATATTTTTTCAAGATACTTAATCTATTTTTTAGCTACCACTAGATTAGTAATTCTTTTAAAATATGGGCACTTCTGTCACATGAAATGATCCAATATTAGTGTATCGTGTCTTTGGAAATCATATATCTCTATATGTTTAAGGTTATTAGATATATGTTTTTTAAGCCTCCCTAATATGTCCATGATCTACTGAACTCCAATAACAGCTGAATTGGCATACCCAACAGTGTAATACCTACATTAACAATTTGTGTTGATTACATTTCTTATGTTAGGATCCATTACAAAATAATGGCACACATAGAGTTAGATTATCTTTATGAATATTGATCCATATAATAAAAACCCAAATAATGGTAAAAGTTCTCAAATACTATAAGGGTTTATCATAATTATCATGGTAACTACACTCATTTAAAATCTAGTTCTCAAGGTTTCTATTAATCTTCCTCTAATATGAACTGTAATAACCCCAACTCGAATAACCTAGATTTGGTGTCTACTTTATTACGTTATCATAATATAAAATAGAGTGCATCTCATAGTATTGATAAATTTAGTAGTCTTGAAGAATGAGATACATTAATCATTCCTATTTTCCATTGGATGTAAAATAAAAAACATAACTGATGAAAATGTTTGGGATCCTTGAAACTCAATCAAATATTTCCTATTTATATCATTTTGAAAGAAAAAAATAAGTGTGTCCTCAAATTATCAATAATGTTTAAGTATAATGGAATAAATTATTAATAAATAAGGAATAAACAATATAGAAAGGTAAATAACTGAAATTTTTCATTTAATCATTAAAAAAATAAATAATTACATCAATGAATAATTTAAAATGAAATAATATCATGGATAATAATAACTGAATTCTCAATGAATTAAATTCATAATGTTGTATATCATGATCTCAAATATCATGATATCATTACTGCTAAATCCTTTAACCAATATAGTTTAAACTATTGATAGGTATGAACCAAAAACCCATTTAATAAGGTTATCTGATTGGTTTGTTTCATGAGACCTATCGATGTATCTAGGAGCTATATGATTTTGGTCTCAACCCATCATTGTATGTCCAATTCATTATATATACATTGAATGATAAATTTAATCCATAAATAATATTCCTTATAAATAAACTTCCATATTGAATAAATAATAAATAATATCAATATTTCCTCATCTAATCAAAATACTTTAAAAGTAAAACACCATTTATAGAAATGGTATATGGTTTAGAAAATAATAATATCCATGACACAAAGAATATGAATATTTAATAGAAATTTAATTTCCAATTATCACATTAAAGTGAATTTTTAAAGATATATTCAATGACCAAAAAATTAATAGGAGATAAAATATGGACATAAATTCATTAGTAATATGGATTTGTTTTGATAAATTAATATTTTTTGGAGAAATAAAGAACAAAGGAGAATAATATTAAAATAATATTTTTTAAAATATTTTTATTTATAAAACCATTTATAATAATCTAAGAGTGTAAAATAGTAATCGTGGTTGGAAATTCCATTAACAATGTCTATATTAATAAAACATTACATTGTACATTTTCTAAAGAAATTCAAAAATGATCGTTTTAAAAAAATTATAAATATTACTTTGAAAGAATTTAAAAATTCATGTACAACTTAAAATATCCTTAATAAATCATTTAAGCAAATAATTGTACTTTTGTAAAATAGTTCTGAAAAATATGGACATGGAAGAAAACTATACCCAATCAAAAAGAGAAATAAGATCTGATTTTCTTATAAATACCAATTTTCTTGATTTAATATCCAAATAGAGGAAAATTTGGAAGAAAATATGATAAATGTTTAAATATCCATTTGATAATAAATTATATTGAGTTTATGAAGGATAAATTATAATATTTCTTTAAGGAAAATAAGAGTAATCCCAAATAAATATGATTGTGAAATAAATTCTCACCTCTTTTATGACATTAAAATTATAACAACTTGAGAGAGTAAAATTGAAATGAAACTTTAATCATAATAAATAAATATATATTCATGTTAAATATATCAAATTTTTAGTATATACACCACATAAAGGTAAATTTTTTCATAATACAAAACATGTCTCAATGTAGTAGAAATTTAGATGAAATCTCTTACCTCTTGTTTCCTCTTAGTTAAACATCATTAAAACTCGTTTATAGTTGTTTTAAACAGGATATTAATTTATAAGATAACCGTATTAATATTTATAATTTCATATATGATCCTTTTATAAAATCTTCTCACTAATTCATTAACAATATTTCATTATTATCGTTGTTTTGGGCACTAACTACTTTACTTTATCAGGCATGTTTTATCATAGAAGTTCCAATACTTTAATTTGAGTATGGTTCCATCATATCAATAATTTTATTATTAATAATAATATATCTATTAAATAAATCTATCCTTATTACCATCTATGTAACGCTTAAATGAAAAAAAAAGATCACATCGTTTAGTGGAGGTGGTAGTCCACACGTACGCACGAGCGGCGTTATCATTTCCCAATAGATTAGATGAAAAAGGTAGAAGTTATATTATAATATTAGAAGAAAAATTATTTTATAAAGATCATATATATTTATTAGTTCCATATTTACAACCATCCAAGTAAAGTGGAGAGGAAAAATTAATTACACCGCTATATGGAGATGGTAAGTCATACACACGAATGGCTGATGTTTTTGCTTTATGTGGGATGAAAAAGTTGTGTAAAATGGATTTCCCATAATCATAATAAATTATTATTATATTTATGATGTTTTATTAATTATTATTTAATGGTTAAAATATATTTAAATTAATTATAATAATAAATAAATTTGAAAGAGTTGATGAAAACGATTACCTCTTATTTGGAAGACTTACTTTAGGTCTCCCATTAAATAACCTAGGGTTCATCATTTAGAAATAACATAACCTATAAAAGATTTATAAGGATGTTAAGAAGATTAATTTTTAGGTTTTTTTCGATCAAGGTTTTTTAATGTGGTGTAATGAAAAGAGAGAAGTGGAGTCCTTTTATAAGTGATGGCAGGGGCACTCTCGAAATTACTTAAAGTATTAAATTAATATAAATAAATATTCATATAAAATCTTCTCAAAATTGATATAATTATAAAATAATATAATTATAAATCTCAATTATCTAATTCAACAAAATTTGGTCAAGTTTTGGTTATATTTTTACCCTTATCTCTTAGTTTTAACCCCTGTTAACCCTTTTAGAAGTAACAACAATATAAACATTTGATACCCTTTAACAGTCAAGACTATTACCATAAATAGAAAATTATCACATAAATTGAAAAATGATAAAATTTTAGACCATATATTATCATCCTTATCCTAGTTAAATAATTTTAAGCGTAATAAATAATTTTATAAAATATTATTTTCATAAAATATCATTAATTTCATTTGTAACACTATTCATTAGATTTGAATTTAAAAACATAAATATAACAACTGAAATTAAAATATAATCCCTTAAAACATCAATAATATGTTATAAGTATCTATAAAATTTATGTGACTCAATAATTCACCCAAAATGTACTACCTTTAAAATTTTTTAAATCATTAATTTTATTTTTCTATTAACTGAAAAAATACATAATCAGCATTGTATAATCATTTAAGATAACTATTCAATCACTAAAAATTAAAAATAAATTAACATGATTAAAATAGATTAACTTCATTAAAAATAATCTTTTATATTCATTCATAACATATTATTATCTTTATGTGAACACATAAAAGAAGTTAAAATCAAGATAATGAATTTTTTGGAATTTTCTTTACATAATATAATATAATTTTCATTCCTAAGTTCAAAAGAAAAAAATGAAATATATTATAATTTAGGATGTATATATCCAAATTAATCCCATATAATGAAATAAAGATAAATTTTGGATAAATTTTGAATGCCTTATCACATTATTTTTAACCTTAATTACACGATTTACCCTTTACTAATGTGATAAATATTACCACAGTTGCTACTAATAATGAAAAAAAAATTAAAGGTAAATATTTACCAAATATGAATTTACTAATTAAAAATATGGTATCCATTTTTTCAGATTCATTTTTTATAATTGGTAGAGACTAATTTTAATATAAATATTCAAAACAATATGAAAATCAGTTTTTTTTTGAAAAATGGGTTTTAAGCATAAAAATTAACTTATATAAATATCAAATTTTTTAAAATTACCTTATTCTAAATTGAATGGGTTGGTTTTTACATTAATAACAAATAAAATATATAATTGTACTTTTAAATTACTTGGTTTAATGAAAAATGGTAGTATTTAAAAAAATGGTATTTTTCATTATTCATTGAAGATCAATCATTTTAGAACAATCCCAAAATTTTACCCTAATTTAATTTTGATATGTTGGTTTTAAAAATTAAATTAAATTAAGAAAATTAAATTTATAAATGTTTAAAATTTTTGTTTTAATTTCATTATTGAAAAAAACTATTTGCATTGTGCTATTGTTTTTTTAAAAAAAAGGATAACTTATTATAATTATAGCTCATGAGTTAAAACCATAGGGGAAACCTTTTTTTATATTAATATTTGATATTTCATTAATATAATATAATAAATATGGAAAATTGCAGATATATAGAGATGGGTTATGTTATATTATGTTTAACAGACCGAGAATGTATTATGTGTTTCACCCAATGGATGGCTAAGACGAAAATCTTTTTCAAAAAATCCATAGTTGACAACTTGGGATTTATATACCATTAAAATTCATCTAAATTAGTTAATATTAATTGTTTATACATTATATAATTTTATTTTTGAGTTATTTTATAATGGTAATTACATAAGGAATCATGATAATTATTTTGGTTAACATCTAAACAAAAAGTGAGTATTTTTTCCACAAATCTATTATTAAATTATTTTTTGTAATTATTTATCCTTTTTAATAAATAGAATATTTATTGAATAGATAAAAGAATATTTGTTCAAAAAAATTATAATACAATTATTGTTATGAAAATTAATCAGCTATCTAAATATGTACAAAATGAACTTAATTTGGGGTTAACTCGGGTGAGGCACTCTGAGTTGTATTCATTTTGAATGATCTTCATTTAAATAGAAAACCAAATACTTTTTATTATATAAAATAAAGTTATATAGTTAAAGTATAATGTTTTAGAAACATAATATAACTATAAAATAAGAGAAATTCATGGGATATTTTATATTATTCCCACTAGTGTTATCAATTGAATCTTATAGTGACTTCAACTAAAAATTTCATAATATTCATGATGTTTTCTATCATTTTATTGGGAAAAATTAAAATTTCATAAATTTAAAAGAAATATTTCATATTGTATTATTTATTTATGTCATAATTCTTAATGAATAGCATACTTGTTGTTTTTTTAATGGATTCAAGAAACAAATGTTGGAAATATTAATTTTAGTGATAAGTAAGATTAAGTTACCTATGAATATGAATCAAAATAGTGTATTGATTAATACATTATGTGTATTAAACCTATGGAAATTCTATTTTTTTATCATTTTTTCATTATTTTAAGCTTCATTATGGATTTATCATTTATAAATGATCTTTTTTTATTTTTATTTTTGAATTTTAAACATAATATAGTGTTAAACCATATTAGGGTACCTTTATATTGAAATTATGTTTTATTTAAATTATTTATAATATATCATAACCATAATTCATTTTGTAATTATATTAAATTATATTAAAGATATTATGTAATTGATCTATTCTAGTTTTTTTTTAAAATAGATAATTACATCATTGTAGGAATGAATATATGAATATATTGTCCTCTAAAACACTAGAATAATAATGGAGAGGTGTTAAAATGTTTTATATCAATTTATTATGAGTGAATATTCAATTGGTATATTATTTATATGAAAAAATAATCTTATGATTTATTAAATTTTAAAATCATTTTTTTTGATTTCAAGGATTTATATCACTATAATTTTTTATTTTGAAATATATTTGAAAAAAAATAAAATATTTCATGGATTAATAAACTATATTTTTTATTTATTTCACAATTTTTCTAATTATATGGCCTTTTAAAAGCAAAAATCCTAGATAATCTGAGCCATAATTCTTTTAATTTTTGATCTAAAACTAACAAACATAATCATTAGTGAAATAATTTGGAAAAGTTTATTATATGTCTATATTTGATTGAAGATAATTATTTAAACATTTCTAAATTGTCATAGGGGCAGGTGACTGATTACCTTCTCTAAATGTTTGGTGATTATTTTACTGATGTGATAACGTAAAATTTTTCTCAATGTTAAGATACCAATTTTGCAGCAAACCATATTTTTATAATAAATGAATTTTAATGTTTTTAATGATATTAACAAAGGTTATCATGAAGTTGATTCGTTTTTATTACTGATGAGAGTATTCAAAAATCATATAATATATTTAATATATTATTTTTAATTATGTGCATGAAAATAACTAATATCTTCTAAATGGACTCTTGGATGGAAATTATGACTCTCTATTTTTGTCGAAAATTATCATTTTTGCAAGGAGTGATTTAATATTCATTTTTGGGCTTCAAGACCCAGAGTAATAAATATTGGGTTATAAATCAGAATATTGGTTTTAAACATCCTTAAAATAAGTTTTCCTATAAATATGTTGTTATAATAATCACTCGTGGACCCCTCTACCCTGTTGGTAACTCTCTAGAATGACCAGGTTCCGTTACACTAGGGCCTATGGTTGTGTAAGTACATAATGGTTCTTGGTGGTGGGTGATGACATGCCTATACCATGTAACCCCTTGGGCCTTAAAAACCCAATGTACTTTTGAAAAAATCTAAGATATCAACTCTCAGTGCGAGCTCTCCTTTGAAACCCTTGACAAAAATTGCCTCTGTACCCCTCCCGCCCCCTTCCATGGGGAGGGATCTTCATCATCTTTTGATGGAGTTAGGAAACTTGCCTTCAATCCTTTCTTTGTCCCTAATTTCCTACTTCCATTTCATCATATTGAGCTTTTACCTAAGGTACCTGATTTGTATGAGGATCATCCAAAACTCTGAATCTCGATTTTAGAGTTCAATGAGGCCTATTCTTATATTATCTTGAAACTGATATCTCGATTCTTGAATCGACAGACTTTAGTGGACTCATTTGACATGTTATCTTCGGATCTTGGGGTCTTCAGGACTGATCTATGGTGGGGTTACTCATCAGTTGTCATATCATGATACATTTTATGATGGAGGAGGACCTGGTCCACCCATGGTCCTCATCCCCTCAAATCTTCAACATAGTCATATTCTTCATCTTTAGGTGGAGTTAAGATCTTCATATGAACTACGAATCACCAATGATTTCTACGTGTGTTATAGTTCTAGAACATCCACTTCCATTCCAAAATCCTTCTATCATTCATATGATTATAAATCTCATGAGATTCTATCTCTGTTCGGATAGAAGGACTCAAGAGGTTTCTCATCCCGTTTCTCCAAGAGTCTATGTGGAAGTGGATGTGTCTAGAGCACCAATCGATTTTGGGTGGATTGTTTTTGGTGAGGAGTTTTGTTATAAAAAACCATTCATATATGAATCATGGGTGGATTTTTTTCATCCTATAAGAAATTGGGCCACTCCAGTAGGTTTTATATGCATAGGATCAGGAACAAAGGGGGTTTGGGGATGGCTCGAGTGGCATCTAGGGAAGGAGCCATACCTGTTGAAGAACAGGTTGTAGCTATCGCAAGGGATGTAATTCCTTTGAAGAATGCATAATAATTTTCCACTAAGTTGAAGGTGAGTGCAATATTTTAGAAGTTAAAATGTTACCTAGGTATTGGGTGTGATAAGGGGAAAGTGGAAACTGAAGAAAGAAATAAGGGATTAGAGGATGATATGATCTGTGGTGATGAGGTTGTGGTTGGTGCTTGGGTTGTGCATGCTAGTGCAGGTGTCTCAGAATTACCAGTTCAAGTGGTAAAGATGCAACAAGATGAAGAGAAGCCACCAATTTCTATACTGAGGCCTACGATCTTGGAGGCTTTCTTGGGGGCTTCAGTGGAGGGAAGAAACATCACATAATGGCTGACAGGTCATGTGAATAATGGAAGCATGATGTAGACACAATTTAACATCTCATTTCACAATCAGTTTAAAGGTTTGGAGTTTGAGGAGCTAAGTCATGAGTAACAGGATATGCAACATGAGATGATTTTAGTAGAGGGGAACATTCCCTATAAGACTTTCCCAGATGCAGTGTTTAAACTGGATGTTGATATTGGTATGTATTTGGACATATCAAACCAATTTAGTGTAATTGCTGTGAAGGGATAAGACTGTGATGATCAAATCGTTGGGGAGAAACCTCATGTTTTGGCCTTGGTGGACACTAATAGGAATCCCCAGTTTATGGGTTGTGGTTTTGTGTAGTGAAATGGATTGGACATGCCAATTCTAAAATTAATTAATGGATATCATGGAACTATATGCAAAAAATAGATCTTCCAAATGAGTCTAAGAAAATCTATGGTTTCTCACACATTTCAGGTAGGCGGGGAATGTCTCTGATGATGATAAAGAGAATGGTAGTAGCAATACAAAATCCTTGAGCTATGAAAAATAATATTATAATCACATCATCATGAAGGAGAGGGGAAAAGGTGAATGAAAATGAGGGATTCATCTCTCCTCCACCAAAGAGAAGGTCAAGGAATGATTATTCCAACATATCAAAGATTATGTCTAATAAGTGCTCCTATAAGTTTTCAAATAGGGTTGATACAGATCCCAAATGTTGGTGGGTAACCAAGAACTCTTCCAGGAAGCAACTCACATTAGAGTAGGAGAGTCATAGGGAGACGTAAATCACTATTTTCAATCAATACAACTCACAATATGAATGGGAATTGGTTGATGCTGGTGCTGCCTCTGATTATTCTTAAGGTGAGGAGTTTGATCCTTTTGATATGTAACTGTTTTTTTGGATGTGGTATGCCTATATTTCTTTCTATTTTTTATTATTTAGTTTTCTTTTATTAATAAATTTGGGGGACCAGTCATTCCTGGTCATGTGCATTCTCTAATTTGTTGTTATAACATTTTCCATTAATGGTCTATCATCAATAGAGTAAACTCTAGAGTATTTTCTATGGATACTTGGTGATTCACAAACATTCTCCATATTCTAGGAGATATTATTTATAGTGTTTTTGGTCATTAATTTTAACTAATACATGATCTTTAAAGCTTCATAATTAATTACTTTATATGGGATTTTTTTTCACATTCCTCAAGTGTTTATCTCTCTCTATATAAATTAAATATCATAATTTATTTTGTAAAACCTTCAAAAAAATAATTTAATGAATTATTTTTATAATATAATTCAAAATTTTCATTCTAAATTGATATGATATGTTGTAATATTTCATTGAGACTACTTTAAAAATTTTAAGAACCCAAAAAATTATAGTGATCATGATGTTTTTTTCTTGTGAATTTGTTTTCAAATAACCTCATGATAGTTCTTGATTATAGATATTTCTAATATTAATCATTCTAATGGTATATTTTTGTATTTTTTAAATAATTGATCATTTCTAAAAATATTAACACATTATTTTTTTATAATTCTTTATGCCAAATTACCATGGGTGTTTCATTACAAATTATCGAACTGGTTATTCTTTTCAATTACCATTTTCTCCCATAAAGATAAATGTGAACCCATTTTTTGGTTGGTGTACTTTCCACTAAACACCATTCATAGAATATATTCTCCAACATCCTTCATGTTATGGTTTTATCATATATTACTAGAAAAACAATGAAAATATTCTTATGGTAGGTTTTAATGAGGTAGTGGTGACATGTTAAGGAATTTTTTCATGGATCGATTGTGGTTTGACAGATAGGAAGATGGATTGGGTGTTGGGTTTTTATCGGTGTGCTAATGGTGATGAGCATTAACTAATAGAGTAACGACGGGTGTTTATTGACACTATATTTATTAATAGAAATAAATTTTATGGAATCAGGCTTGAGAATCATTGGAAGCACGAGCACAATTGGTGGAGGTAGTATTGGGATCAATATAAAACTTGGGTGAGCAGGATATCTAGATATGGAAATACCAACTACACAATGTATAGTATGCTGAGTCATATGTAGTTTTTTTCATTTCATGTGGTGCTAGAATATTTATTAATGCCTCATTTTTCAAATAAAAAAATAAACCATGCATTTTAATTTTTCAGTTTTGAAATATCCAACCCTTTTCATTCATCCATTTTGATTTTATAATTCATTATTAATATGTATGCTAGTTTCAATGAACCTCCCATTAATTATTTCAATCATCATCAGGGTAAGAATGAATAGATTGATTCACTTACCTCCAGAACATGTCACTTACCATAGGATTGCAAAGCATCTAACATCGCCACTGTATAAAGACAAAATCCCATGTAATCCTGAAGGCTTCACCATTTAGGATCAAATGAATCTGATTCTTATTATAGATATGTAAATGATTTAAATCAAGTAAGGCTCAAAAGGAGGTTAAAATCTAAATTAATTTTCATGATAATCAAAAATGGCTCATTGAAAGTCTAATTTTTTCCTAGTATCGCAGAGAAGGCTCTTAAAGAGATGAAATGAAATAAATGAAGCACCCTCTTTTGTTATTATTTTTCTTTTCTATGCTTTTTCAAATTTTATGTTGGTGATAATTCTCATATCCACCACCCAACCCCTAATTATCTCCTCACGACACTATTTGAAATAGTTATAAAAAGATCACCAATCAAGTAAATTGTGATTTTTGAATTTCCCTAGAGACAACCATTTCTTTAATTTTTAAGAGGGTATGAAATGAATAAAATGAATGTGCCTTCCCTAAATCTCAATAAATTTATCCATAACATATTCATTACAAAATGTTGACCCCTTCAACTATTCATCATTTCCCCCACTCTTATGTTTGATAATCATGAAAAATATTTAAAGGATGGAAGGAAAGGATAATATAGGCTTGATACATGGCTCATTTCCTAACAAGTTTGTTCATGGATACTATTGATTTAAAAAAATTAATGTAAGGTGGGTCTCATGATAAATTCTAAAAAAAAGAGTGCACAAATTATTTTAAAAGTGATTATGTTCATTCGTAGCTTTAATAAGATGCAAATAAAGTTTTATAAGAAACACGCCTGAGTTTCTTTAAAAATATACGAAAGAAATAATGGGAAATATTATGCTCAAAGGATATCCTGAGAATTAGAATAATGGTTGGTAAAATCAATCATGTAAATTCATATGAAAAATTAAATCAATTAATGAAAATATCATAAATTTAAAACATGGGAAAATATTAGAAAATTTTCATTTACAATATTCAATAAGATCCCCAAATTCATGATTTTTAAAATTCTAATCCACATTCTTATCTTTAGTAATTATTTTTCCCATTATCTAACTCAATTTTATTAACAAAGAAATTTAAATTCATGGAATGTTATTGATCCTATGCAGATTATGTCTCCTAGCTCAGTTTATTAAAGAAAAAAATAAAATATGGGGAATGAAATTGGTAGATAAAAATATAATTAAATGTGGGGAATAAAGTATAAAATTTATTCAACTATGTCATATCAATGTAGGAAGGCCCATATCCTTCTTCTCTAAATAAATTAATTCTCTCTAATGGTAGTAATTTCTTCATCTCTATTAGACTGATCAACCATTTCTTCCTCAATCTTGATGCACTAAATGGAATTTCATGAACCAACCATACCTTTTGTCCTTTATCAAATGTAGTGGAGTCATTTTCTCCTCTAGCATTAGCTATCTTGGTGTTCAACTTCTCAATTTTCTTCCGTTGCGCATCCTATTTCCCTATAGATTCTAACTCACATACATTTTAATTTCAGCAACACCATCAACTTTGGGTTTATTGACTTATCCAAACTCATTGACCTCTTGCACAACATATTTCTTTATTTCCCGGAGGATTTTGAAACTTACTTTATCACTTCTAACTATCAAATAGAGTTCTCCACATTAAAAAATCGATCAACACTTTCCCTATGGCTAAAAATAGTCTGGTGAGAATGACTATATTTCACTCTTCTTCCATGTACAACACTTGCAATTTGAAAGGAAAGAGGAACTTTTCAACTTTGATAAGGATATCTTTGATGAATCCTCTTCTATATTTCACTATTGAATCATCTAATTAAATAAGTACATTAATTAGATTCATTCCATCCAGTTTCAAACTCATGAATATTGTGTGTGACCTGATATTGACACTCTCACCTAAGTCACATAAATATTTTTCACATTCGTTAACTCTGATAAATATGGGAATTGAAAATATACTTGGATCACATTGCTTCTTAGGTATCTCCTTTGATCCCATAGCTTAAAACTCACATGTTAGTGGAATGGTGTCAATATCTTCTACCTTCTTCTTATTGGTTACTAACTCTTTCATGAATTTTTTATATGCAGGTATGTTCACGAGAGCCTCTAAAAAATGTATATTAATATTAAATTTTGTAAATAGATCCAAAAAATTACTTTTCTACATGATATTCATTACCTTCACAATTCATTATAGAAAGGTAAATCATGTCTTGTATTTAGGTGTATCTTCTTCTTCTTCATCATCTACTTGTTCCTTCTCAGTTTCATCTTCCTCTTCTCTTACTTCCACTGGTTGTTGTCCTAAAAATTTGATACCAATTCCTTTTGTTTTCTTCCCACTTCTAAGTTGTATAGACTTCAAATCTTCACATGGTAATACTTTAAGGAATCCTTGTAGTGTTCTTCTGGGTCTCTCTCAATGTTGATCACCAATTTTGCCAACTTAATGCTCTAGATTTCTTAAATAGGACTTTTGGTTTTTTTATTCTTATTCTTTTCCTTTAGTGCCACCCTAAAAGTGTCCATAAATGTTTTAGGTGTCTCTTACAATGTATGGATGTGTCTCATAAGTGAGGTCCCTTGGTGTTATTGTTGTTGGTACCCTTGTGTTCTTTGTTTAAGTCCTTGTCCTTGCTGTTTTGGTGATCCCTAACCCTGAAATTGATTACCATGATTGTAATCAGCATAGTTTGCATTTTTTACACACATACCTTAGGGGGTTTTGATATTGGATCATCATGATGTCCAAAATTTTTGTTAATAATTCTAGATGTGTTTCTATCTAGTAATTGTTGTTGACTATAGGAACACATTTTTGTTGTTTTCCTTCTCCTTACCGCTGAAACTATTACTCACCATCTCATCTAACAATTTTTATCTCACTTCATGTGACTTCTTCATTAATGATCATCCAGTTTCACCATCTATAATCAACATTTTTTCATATGAAAAACCCTTATAAAAATTGTGTATTAGAATCCATATCTCTATACCATGATGAGTACATTTTCAAGTCATATCATTATATATTTATCAAGAAGAATACAGAGAGTCATAATCAAATTGAAAAATGTTTAGAATAATTAATCGTATATCTATTAACTGAGAAGGTAGCAATAAGAGGGTGAGTAATTTTTGTTCTAGATCATCCTGTGTAGTGATGGAATGCACTGACATTCATTGAATCCAATCTTGACCTTGATCATGTAATGAAAATCAGATGATACATAGTCTTATCGCATCTCTTGAGACATTCTGGAATTCGAATGTGTAACAGAGCTCTAAGAAGCTTCTAAAATGTTTTTCCCGATCTTCATGTAGAATTTTGATTAATTTCACACAGTTCGGGATCATTGAAATTATTATAGGCAATATCTTGAAGTGGTTTGCAGAAATAGGGGTTCTAGGATTATTGGTTGCAATCTTGTGCTTAATGTCGACTCGTAGTTTATGAGCATCCTCTATCCCTGATCTATTGGAAGAGCCATATTAGGTTTTTTATCTCATCACCCGCCATGGTTGCAATGATTTTATGCTCAATACATGGTTCATAATGGTGTGTTGAATTAATGATGTCTTTTCTATTTCTTTGAGTATTTTATTTATTAATTTTAAAAAGTAAAAATCTAAAAGCATTTGAACACCCAGTGTAAATAGATGAATTTAAATAAACCAATATAATATAAAATTGAATATCAAAAACTAGAAAAGAATCATCCCCAACACCAGAACTAGTTTTATAGGGCCAAAGGGAATCATTATTTCCATACGGGTCTACGCAAAATACAAATTTATAGAAACCCAACTATGCTACTTAATTAATTAAAATTATTATAGTAGAAGGTCGAGTTCAATCCATAGATGTGGTGAAATTAGTTTTATTAGGTTTTTAAATGATTTTATTTTACTATATTTACGAAATAGGTGAGAGAATTTAAGTTTGATTTATTTTGAATAAGAAATATGAAATAAAATTGATTGATGGGCTTGAAGACAAATTTAAAAGTGTGCTAGGGTTTTGTAATTTCATGGTTCATGTGAAATTAAATTGAGGAAAATAGGTTGATTAATTCATTATTTGTGTTGTATTCAATAGGTTTAATATCCAATGGTCATAGAATCCCCTCCTTAATGTTGAAATACCCTATTTACCTAGGTATGGTAATTTAGGGTTTTGGAAAATCAAGTTTGTCTTGATACTCTATTCAAAAAAATGTCCCCTAAATTTGAAAATGGTCATATCTTATTTAGGTTTTTCAATTTCACAATTTTAAGGTTCCTTTTTAGATTCAATTACCAGTGATCATGATAAAAGAAAAAGAAAGGGATTGGAATGTGATTGAAGAATCAAATCAAGCCAAATACATGAATAAAATAAAAATAATAATCCAACACACCTTCCACTTTCTATTACATCACCCTAGAACATAGTAGGTTTATCCCCTCATCCTAGTGAAGACAGTAAAATAGGTAAGTATAAAAGTAAAATAAACCATAAATAAAAAGTAGATGAACTCAGGGAGCTCCCTAAAAAAATAAGCTTCTCACTCTATGCTTTGGTATTTTTGATCTTCTCAATAACAACTACCAAGACCTCCTTTAACATGCTCCATATGGGTTGTGGTATTGATTTTTATCATTAATAATTGAACCAAATGTTATTTATGGTGGGTCCCATGTTGAATATTTGGTCAAAATTCAAGATATACTGAAATCTGGGCATTTTAATTTTGTCTCGATAATTTACACGATGTGTAACGTGTTTAGACGATGTGCGATCTTTTAATTTCTAGGCATCATGAATTTCAGCATCTATTTTCCAAAAAACACATCCTGAAAAATCTCACATCATTTAAATGTAATACACGATGTGTAAATTTTTCTGATCAATCTTTCTAGTTGCGATACATCCTCAAAAATCAGTTATCTTACTACTTCACTTCGCTTGTGGTGCGAAGTGTTGTTTTACTCGTTTTTCAAATATCTTTTGTATCCTACAAAAAAACATAAAAGAAGTTAAATTTTTTTCAACATGTCAAGATTGGTCAATTAAATATAGAAATTAATACATTAAAATACCCTAAAATATATGCATAAAATACATATATCACATGTACCTGAGTACACGTCAGGTCAACAGACTAAACCCATATGTTAAGTGTTCCTATGGATATTATATATATCTCAGTGTATTAACATACACATCTATTCCAATGTATGATTTATTTTTCTAAAGATACCAAATAATTTTTGGATATATTAGATTTTGTGTACTTTAGTATCACAAAGTAGGCACTCAAAAAGGTATATGTTAAGATTTTTCCAGACTCCCACAAGTCATGTAACACACTAAGACTTTACATGCGGGTTGAATTTATATAAACTAGATAATGTATTATTATTCCAAACTACTTACAAGACCTATATTCCTTTAATACTATATTTTATATTAAATACTATATAGTTTTCAGTATTCTTTATATTCTCACCCAGGTTTCAGAATCAGATGTATCAGTAATCCATTTTGATTTTTATTCCAAATAAAACAATATGGTGAATATCGATTTATTATCAAAGGTTTTTTGAGTTTTTAGGAGTTTTGGAATCATTATATTTATATATATGACTAATTAGATTGGGATACATGGTTAGAGCAGTTATAAGGTCAATAACCCTCCAAGAGGCACACTGACCCAAGGGAATCGGTCCTATATATACTTTGTAAATTAAGAAACCCCCCTTATAAATGGGGTGTGTGTCCACCACTATTGGATTAAGTAACCACCTCAACCATTTCATTTACATAATACAAGTAATATGACAAACATAAGAGGTTATACCCCCTCATATGATGACCACTCTTCAGTTCGGTACAGATCCCCACTATTACTATAGATGGATATTATGGAAGCAATATAATTTTGGAATATGAGGTTCTATAATTTTTTAAGATCTTTAGGTAATCTAGGTTGCCTTAATTATAAAAATTCTCTAGGTATGAGTTGTAAATATTTATTTCCTTATTATAATTTTTTAACTTGTTCCCCTAAATAAAATTTTGGTATAATCTATTTTAGCTGAATTTTTGTCCTGTTACTCTTTCTTGTTCTTTGGTCGTACTATGTGGAATTTTTATATTCACACAAAAACATTACCTAGGCCCACAAATGTTTTTTTAGTGAAGAAAATTCACAATTAAGTGGTTATATTCATGAATGTGGTTTTTGTGAATTTTAGAGTTTGGTTTTTTTCATTATTGGTGGAGTTTGAGTTGGTAATGTCATGTTATGGAGTACATTTTTTCAATTTATTCAACATTGGTATGTTTCATTATGGCATTTATTTTATCATTATTTAGTTTCATTAGTGCTTATTAATTATTTCCCAAGTATGTTAGATAGATACACTACAATAGGGGTTGTGAATTGTAGTTAAATGGAAATATAAAATTGTTTTGGCACCCTTGGGATTTATCTTGATCGGAAATATGATATTCCAATAAAATTAAAGACCATCAGAGTATGTACGTAAAAGAAGTAGAAATTAAAACTATCTAAAATTTGATAACCTCAAAAAAAAATTAATAAAAATAGTATAATAAAAGTATGAAAAATTTTCATAGTTTATCAAATAATAATTCAAACAAACCTAAAAAGGATATAATAAAAATCAACATGTTTTAACCTAAAGTTGTAAGAAATTCTATAAACTTGGATTTTTATGTACCCAATTTTATACCTGTAAGAATTTCTGTTTTCTAATCCAGATAGGAACTTGACTTAAACTCATTAGAAGGTTCCATATCTTCCAATAGATGGCATCCCCTGATCCATATAATCTGGTACTTTGTCTTCCTTTCCTCATAATCCCTTGATACATAGGTCGATTTCACACTACACACATGGGAATCTCTCTCTTTTATATCCAAAGTTATTGATCCATATGATTAGAACCACAATTATAAAAATATAAACTAATAGTTTTTAAAAGGTAATCATCAAAAAATGGTAACTATTAGTTAAAAATATCAGAAATAACATTTATACTTATTAGAAGAACTATCAAGGCAATAAGCTATTTCAGAGCTTTAAAATGACGAAAAATATTCAATGCAATAAGTAAGATCTTATTCTTTATAAAGTTGGGGTTATATGTATATAATTTATTATAACAAAATCTAATGTTTTAATAATTCGTTATTTGAAATTATTTTTAACTTCATGGAAATATTCCTAGTTTTCTTCCAATAATCTTAGTTTAACTCTTTATCTTCCGAGGAAGTTATTCTGACACTGTTATAGTGCTTGTATATATAATGAATGTAATCTATCATGGAATATCATATCACCATAAGTTAATATTTAATTTGAAGTGCTTCATAATTTCATTTAACATATATTCAATTCTATACACCAAATATTAATAAAAATAAGTTTTATGTTAAATAAAATTAATATGAATTATATTATACAATGATTTAAAAAAAGAAGTAAGTGATTTATCGACTCAAAAATACCATCCAATTTTGGAAAACACAATACACATAGGAAAAATTGTTTATATTTACTAAATTCAAAAATAAAACTTTATTTAAGTTCTGGTGGAATAAATTTCTTCCTCTTTATCTTACAACATTTGAAAAAATATTAGTTATAAACTAGATAAGTATATATGAAAATTCATCCTCTTTGTATCTCCTCCTATGTGAAATAATATAAACCTTTTTTATTTCAACCCATTTATAAGAATAAATATTTAATTAATTTCTTATTTAAAAATATAAAACATAAAAATAACAATTTTCTTAAAATTTTAAATTGGTTTGAATTTTCTCCCCAATTTTGATTTTCAAAAAGAAACTAGGACAAGGAAACTTCTTAAAAATATTCCAAAATATTCCTTGAACGAATATATATCCCCCTAAATTTTAAAATTAATTTAAAGTAATAAAACGTTTAATCAAATCATCAGAAGATAGATTTAAATAAATTAAACATCTTAGAAGATATCATCTAATTATCAGATGATCTTCCTCTTCTGAGTATAGTTCTAGGAAAAAATGTTCAACTTGAGATTTATTATCTTTTGTTGATAATTATTTTCCTTGGTATATTATAATTAAAATTTTACTTTAATTTCATAGATTTATATATAAAATATTTGAATAATAATATTAAAAACCATGTAAAAAATATTAATTTCAAATAATGAATGTGTCTTCAATTAAAATAAAATCCAATAAAAGTAATATTATAAAGTAATAAAAAAAGTTAAAAAATTTACCCGTTCCTTGAAGAGTTTTTCAGTTTTAATAGATTGGTTAAACAAAAATTAAATTGAATGTCACTTTAATTTGATCAATCCCAACTTATTTTTCATATAATTGAATCTATAAAAAATTTATAGGAACTATAAAAATATCAGTAAAATAATTTTCTGTTCCAAGAACTTTAAGAATAATATCTTCTTTTTTTTCCCATGATGGAAATAGTGTCTTCTCAGTTTTTTCATCTAAGTTATGTTTTGGGTGCATAGACAATTCAATATCACCTGTATGATCACAAAGTATTAGATTTTGAGTAAAACTCAAACCAAAATCTATGAGTGTGTGTTGCATACACAACACTAGTGAACAAAAAATTCCTACTGCTACATAATTAGATTATATGGTTGTGAGTGAAACTAAGTGTTAATTATTTCTAGAAGAAAATAAATTTTATCATAAGAAATAAAACATTCTGTAAATACATTTTCCATCCAATCTATAATCTATAGTGTCATCATCTGGGTAGCTTTTAAGTATAATTTCATTTCAATAAGAATAAAACAATCCATGTTTTGATGTTTCTTTAAGGTTCCATAAATAAATTTCAACAGTTTAAGATGTGAATCTTTCATATTATCTTGGAATAACACATTTAAACATACTAAAAAATAATTTTGGTTCCCTAGAAATTATATATAATAAACATTTGACCATACCTCTATAATTGTTTTAATCAACTGATTATCAATATTCATCAGGATCAAGTTTGATAGAACTTGTTATCATAATACTTATTTTTGTAGCATTTTCAAAACAAATTTATTTTAAATAAATCCATAACATATTTATTTTAAGTTAAAATACTACATTCTAGTTTTTAAGAAATTTAAAAACCAAGAAAATAATTTAGTTCACCCATCACAATCATTTTGAAATCAATTTTCATAAGTCCTAAAAAATCCATCAAAAATTGTTTTTTGATTCGAAAAAAAATTAATTGGTATAAATATAAACAATGATGTTTTCTTTGAAACCCTATATAATAAAAAATATAGTATTAAAAATTCCCAATAAAAATTTATTTTGAAGTAAAAAATATGGTAATTCTATCATACTACGATATTGGGTATTATTTTAGCCTATATACTTCATTATTAGGATATAATACTTCTTAAAAATTTAATTCCATATAAACTAGGGGTTGTTCAAAATGAACTTACTCCTAGAAAAAATCCATTTCAAAAATAGAATCTAACATCCATTTGAATTAATGTTACTATTAGAATTGATTTAATGGTTAGTAAAAAATATATAGATTAAAGCTAGCTACTAATGTAAAAGCATCACCATAGTTTATACTTTCTTCTTTACAATAAAATTTAGGAACAAAAATTTCTGTATTTTTTAATAGAGTTCCATTTTCATCTCATTTATTTCTCAAAACCCCATTATAGTATAATCCCTAGATGTTATTTAGAATGATCAACCAAATCACAAAATTTATTCTATTCAAATTGATATATTATTCATACATATACCTAATCCAAATTTCATCACCCAAGGAATAACTACCCATTTTAGGTTCAAAAATAAAAAGGAATTCATGATTTAGACATTAATTTATTAAATAAATTCTATTTTTTTACTTCTTGTCTTAAAAATACAATGGTATTATCACTGGGATGACTCCATGAGATCAATTGGTTCTTAGGTAATGTGTTTTTTTAATCCTAAACTATCACTTGTAAATATTTCATTGAAATATTTTCTTGGTATTTAAAATTCATTGAAGTTACTATATAAGTGTTCACTACTGATGGCTTCCAATTAACCTTCGAAAAAAATAGAAATATTTTAAAAAAACATCATCTCTAGGATTAACTTCTAGATTTTTTACAAAAATAAAATGAAAAGTTTCATCAAATTTTACATCAGTATTTTCTTAAACTGTATTTTTTTCATTTATGAAAAACTCTCTAAGCCTCACTAGTTATATAATAACTATGAAAAAATCATTCATCGTCCTTAGGATCAAATTTATAAAGATTATATTAACTATTAAAGATGAATAATTTTAATCCAAAGGCATTTAAATATAAATATTTGGGAATTTTATCATCAAACAAATCATAATTTATTTTAATAAAAATTGTTTGATGTAAAACAATATTTATAGTGTAGAAAGTAGTACTCACTACTTTAGGCCAAAAATATCCTGAAACAGAATATTCACTTCATAAATATTGAGTAATTGTCTAAATAATTCTATTTCTACATTCTACTACACCATTTTTTGAGGCGTTCTTGGTGATAAAAATTTATGAGTAATTTATTTATTACTATAAAAAGTTTCTAAATCAATGTTTACAAAAACTACCATGATCACTCTATATAGTAATATATATTTATTTTCAATCATTTTTAACAGAAGGAAAAAAGTTTTGAAATGAGAAAGTGTATCATATTTCCAATTGATAAAATATTATCATGTAAATCTAGTGTAATCATCAACTGAGATATACATAGTGTTCCCCCCCCCCCCCCAATACTCATAGATTATGTAGAAAGAAATAAATCTATGTGATTTAATTATAAATATTAATAAGTTTTTGACATTTATTTTAGTTTTAAAACTATAATTATGTTTTTTAACATAATGATATGGACACAAAATTATAGTATAGTTAAACATATATTTAGTTAGTTCTCAAACATGTCTTTTCATAGAAAATTTAGTTAATGTCTAAAAGTGACAGTGCCCTAGTCTTCTATGACACAACCAAGAATAATATTCATTCTTACTTAATAAAGATAAATTATTATGTATTAATTCTTATATTTTTAGTGTGTAAATATTTTAATGGCTATCAACGGATAAAATAGATGTAACTTTTGAATTTCAAATAGTACAGTGGTTATTCCTGAAATTCACAAGGTATACCTTATCAAATAGTTAATTAATGCTGATAATGTTTTTATTAAATCATATAACATAAAAAACATTTGAAATTAATGTTTTTTCAAGAAAATAATAATCATTTATTCTGATGATTTCACCCTTTTCATTGTCATTAAAAGTGACTCATCCACTGTTAAACGTTTTCAGATTCTAGAAGATGGACTTATCTCCAGTTATGTGTCATGAACAACCACTATCAATGTTCCCTTTATTTTTTTCAGTGACACTTTGAAACACATAAAAATTTTATTTTCAAATAGTACTATGATCGATAGATTTATTAACACACAACACCGATCTTTAAGTAAATTGTGATTTACAATAAAAATATTAATATTTTATATGTGACCATTATAACCCAACCATTAAATTAGTGGTATGAATAGTAATATCCACAATAGTAAAAATATGTGTAATTTTTTATATAATTCATATTTATTTATTAATAAATAATAAATAAGTAATCAATTTTTAGTAAAGTAATTTTATGCATCAAATTATATTTTTCCCAAAATGGTTTTTATTGCATTTTGTGTATAGACATTATAATATTTTTTCCACTTTTATAAATTTTATTGGAAAAAATAAATCTAATTTTTTAAATCATAATTTCATAATAATCTTAGGATTAATTTATTATACTTTTTCTAAAGATATTTATTTTTATGTGAATAGTGAACAATATGATTTTTGTAATACTCTTTTTTATTTTCATTAAATCATGTAATTTAAAAGTACCATTATGTTTGGAATTTTATCCTAAAGTAATGGAAGTCTCATTTAATTGGAAATAATATAAATAATTAAATATAAATTATTATAATAATTTAATTTTTTATAAGTTCATTTTTGGTATTTAAAACACATTTTTCTAAAAATTGTTTTTCATTGCATTTTTCATGTTTATATTGAATTTTTTTTTCACTTCTAAAAATTTATTTTAAAAAAAATACATATTTTTAATAACTTGTTTTAAATTTGGTAAATATTTACCTTTTATTTTTCTCATTATGAATATCAACCATGGTAAATATTTGTCACCTCGGTAAGGGTACAATGGTTATAACATAGTTAAAAGTATTATATAAGGCTTAAAAATATCCCTAATTATTTTATTTATCCTATTAAATGAGTTTTTTTACCAAATATATCCTATAAAATAAATTATTTTAATTTATTTTCCCTTTCCTTTCATTATAGAATTTATATTATGTTAAGGAAAGGATAAATACAAAAGGTCACTTTCATTATTCTAAATGTTCTTATTTATTTTCAAAAGGATAAAAAGAATTTATAAACAAATATAAAAGTTTAATTTGAACATAAATAAATTTTTATGATAATTTTTTTTATTTTTTCATGAAGATATAATTTCCTTAAAAACATACGCAATGCAATTATAGTTCTTGTGAAGGTAGTAGAAAATACAAGGTAAGTGATTTTAAAAAACAATTGAATTAACAATTTTTGGATGAATTATGGTATTACATGATTTTAATTGGTAATTGTAAAGTATAAATGATGGAAAATGTGTATATATTCTAGTTCAATTTTTTTATTTATGTCTTTAAAGTCAAATTAAATGAATAGTTTCAAAATGACTTCAATGATATTTTTGTAAAATATCATTTTATATAATGATTTAAGAATCACCAAAATCAAGAAAGAGAATGTTTGAAATGAAAATGGTCCAAAATTTAATATATAGAACATTAGTAATAAAATATTCACTATATAAGAAAATTTTTGACCCTGAAAATATAAAAAATCTATTATGATGGTTAAGGTTAAACAAAGTTAATGAAGAGGTTAAACCAAAAGATAAGTTTTAAAATGAAACCAAAACCTATCAAAATTTTATTGGTTGACGATATTATGACCATATAATATTTTTATATAAATAAAAATAATTTTTTAAACATTATAATTGATAAATACATCAATTATATTTAAATATTTTATGTTATTCAAAGTGTGTCCTATCATCACATATAAAAGAGAGCCTTCTCTCCCCCTTATCTACAAATTTGGAGCACTCTAGCTTGACCACGCCCTACCCTAATACCTTCCTAGAATTATTCCCTTCATTTTTGAGATTTATAATTAATCTAAGACCATCATATGAATAATTAAGGTTTAATAAAAAGTAGGAATCTCCAAGAATTGGAGGAATGGACTCATACGAAGCAAGGCGGGACTTAAGGTAGGGGATTTATGTTTCAATCTCATTTCATTTATGAATTACTTATGTTAAATTATTATTTGGGAAATTATATGATCCTTATACTTTAAAACCTATCTATTTTATTCTCCTATGGTAATTTTTAGTTTTTTCATGTCTTCATTTTATTTTTTCTCTCTTTAATACTTAGAATAACAAAGAAATTGTTTTTAATAAAAAATGAATTTATTTCCTAATTAGTCGATGAAAATTTTATTCATTTTTCATATAATTTAAAAATATTTAAAAAAATTTCATTTATATGATCCAATAATTTTTTTAATTTCATTTTTAACCATATTTTAATTTCTTTTCAAAGTTTTTAAAATGATTTTTTGTAGTGTTTTCTGATTAGGTTATTTATGACTTTTTAAAACAAGTTTAAAAGGAACCCTTGTTTTAATATTTTCTGAAATTTTTTTTCCCAAACATCATAACTAATTTTTTAATGATTTTTTTTTAAATTGACCATTATAATTTCCAAATAAAATATTTTTCTTGACATTTTGGGATTTTTTATTTTCAAAACAAACAAAAAGAATAATTTATTTTACTCAAGAAACATTACAGTGATCTTTCAAGGTATTTTAATCTATGATAAGTTTCTTATGCTTCATTGGGTTATATAATCCAATGATACAACACTTTTTTCTCTGGATGTTTATTGATTATGATGATGAAATCTTGATGAAACCCATTTTATTTTCCATGAGTTATGATATGATAAAATTATAAAAAAAATTCATGATATTGTGGAATATATATAAGTAAATTGATATTATATTATTATTGGGTTTATTATAGCCATCCAATTCATTAGTTAATGTGATATTGATATCTCATTTGATGATGATAATAAGTGTGGATATTATTTCAAATACCTATGTTTAAATTTTAATGCGCGAGTATGCTTTCTTTTGGCTATGAACACAATATTATTCATGGACATGATTATGAATACTTATATTAACATTTTGATTCATGTTTATAATTTATTCAAGATATTCTCACAATATTATGCGTTGACCAGATTGATAATAACTATTTTCACATTTTAATGCTTGAGTATTGTTTTTTAGCAATGATCATAAGATTATGTAAGGGAAAGATTACAAATCACTATGTTCATAAGATTTTTTATTTCCTATGATAATGATGCCACATGCCTATATTAGAGTTGGTTATGAAGAAACAACTTATATATACTTTATCATTATTTTTATTAATTATTTAAATATTAATTTTTTTTATCACAACATGATTGTTTTTTCTGCATTACATGGTATTTGGAAAAGTTCTAAGAGTGATTATCATTTTGAAAGGTCGTAGAACTTCCCTACTAGGATAAGAACCCAGAAGTATCATAATAGTATAAGTAAATATATTCTATATAACCTAATTTTATCATTTTATAGGATAAACACTATATATAATATCATGGGTGGATACTCATAAGAATTTTAGGAACTTTCTCGTAGTTTACACACTTGGTAATTTCCAGTATACGAGATTATGAGAACAAAACCCATTGATAGTAAATTAAAATTTATATGTGTCATTATATGTTCATATATATGGATGTGTGTATTGATCCTTGTAATTTAAGACTTTTATTAATGAATATTAAAATATGATTACATTTATGTATTAATGAAAACCATGATGACATATATTCGCAGTGATATAGGATACACTGGGTTAGTCTTAAGTGATATTGCAATAATAAATAATGTGAGAATGGAATTGTCTATTATATTTTTTAACATAAGATAATATTTTAATTAATTTTATGGGAATTAAATAGCCTAAATAAAACCATGTCAACGGTGTTTTGTGGGAAGGTTCATTTTTGAAAAGTCAACAAAAGAGGCATCAAATACATAAGTTGATCACACCAACATGCAACCTACTTGACTAGAGATATCATGATAAAGGGATTATAATACATAGTAAGTGTTCAAATGAGGTTTTATTTTATTGAAACATTAACATATTTCTCAATGGGGGGCCTTCGTGTGTTTCTAAATGTTAACCTTGGACTTTGGTTGGCTCTACCTATTCCATTGAGAAGGAGGTCTAGAGGTTTTCATACTAGGTATATCTAGGACCTGAGTTAAATATTAAAAATTATTTATGATTTAACATGTTGAATAAATATTAATCTCATATGTTGGTTAATAAATATTAATGTTTTCATGATATCATATATTCAATCACTGGTTATTCGATGGAATATTTGTGAGCATAATATTTAATAAATATTAATTTTCTATTTAATGAATATAAAATTTATTTATTTATTTATTGGAAAATAATGTAGTGATATTTATTTATTAAATAAATATCCATTATTCAAGGATTGATAAATATTATGGAGGAATTGAGTACTAAGTTTAAAGGTATGATTAGAAATAATATATATTGAATATTATTTGAGTAAATTTTAAACAATTTATTCAAGAAATAATATATAATTAATTATTTGGTTTTTTTCATGAAAAAAAATAATATTATTATTATTATCGACATGGGGTTCCATAGGGATTAATAAAATAATAATCATGTGTGCAAAATTATTATTTTTTAATCCTGGCACTATTTAAACCTAATTATATTATTTCAAACCCTAATGTCAGCTATTGGTTTTTGGTTGTGAAAAATTACTCTAGAGAATCCTATAAATCCTTAGAGAGATCTGTTTAACGATTAATCTCAATAATGGAGAGAAATCCTCCTCTACCACCCCTCTCAATTCTATAGAGATCAAGAAGAGTCATTCTTTGAATATATTATCATGGAAATCATGGATGAATAGTGAAAGAATTAAGATATTTTATTCCAACACTCAGATATTCCTACGACATCACTCAATGGTTCAGGGTGTACATGTGTATCCCTTCTGGTGGGAATATATACTTGGTTCTTGTAATGTAATGATGGTATTGTTTAGATATGTTGTCAGATTCATCGATGAAGAAAGAATTCATCCTAAATAAATTAATTGACTACTTAAATTAATTATAAATCATTTTGTGATGATCCTGAATTTGGTTTAGGTGTTCTCATGTAAAATAATACTTGATTAAATTCCATTTTTCATAATGTTCTTCACCACGTACATATTGAATTAATCATCAATTATGATAAAAATGTAAGTTGGGCATTCCCCTTTTGGTGAATCTTCTACACCCAGAACCTTAAAGTGGTATTAGATTTGTCATATAATAATTTATACTTATTTAATGATCATTGATTTATTTATAAATTTATCATTAGTTTTCAATTCTAATTTAATCATTATTTAAATTTAAATAGTGATATCCACTATTCTAACTCTGTTCCAAAAAATATAATAAAAATGGATTAATTATGAATAAAGAACATTTGATTAACTCATCTAGTGGTGCCAAGAACTCTAGATAGATATCATGAGAATACGTGATGTATATCCCATAGGTACAATCCATGTACCCATGTAAAATTCACCAAGATGCTTCACAAATTAATTCAGAGCATTATGTAGTTATTTGATATGGTTTATAATAAATTCACATGGCATATTGATTAGTTCATCCTAGTACATGTTCATTTGGAATTCAAGTTGTGTAACTTGTGTACATGACATGTATTTTATTAGTAAAAGATAGGTTGTGTGTTTATTACATGACATGTGTTACTGGTAACTATATAACTTGGAGACCACACAACATGTATCCCTAGTACATGCCATGTACTCAATTAATTTCCATGGTTGATCGTATAACCACTCTCTAGGCATGTGTTATGGATAGCAAATCAAGAACAATACACAATGTGTAGCTGGATAATACACATCATGTATATTACCTATTTATAAATAATTTAAAATCAATTTATTATACTGCTTAAACCTTATCAATATGTGTTATGTGTGTCATTTATTTGAATTTTTCATTCAGTGTGATGGGTTATATTTATTTATATATTTAATATTTAATTAATTTATATGTAATATTCTAAATAATATTTTGTATATAAGTCACAATAAAATGATTACTCTATATGTATTAAGACATAACAAGCTACATAAATAACATGTGTTGACATGAAATTTATTTGAAAGTACACACCATGAAATTACGTGACAATATGTGCAAGCTAAATTTCGCATGAGTAAATAGTATATGAATACCTTATACCCAGGGTAGTTTGGACGGGTAGTCATCGTGTTACATCCAAGGTACATTTTTTTCTTTTTCAATTTTAAATAAATTATTTAATTTATTTAAAATATTGGTTGATGATAATTTCAATAAGTATTAGATGGGAATTAGGATAAAATAATTTATTGATTAAATAATATAATTCATATATTTTAGTGTGATTTATCTTAAATAAGAATGTTTGGGAATGAATTTTAGTTTATTAATTGTGTAATTTTTTGATTATGTGTGGATATCCATGATTATAAACCAGAAATTTTTATATGATTAGTTTCCATTTAACTTATCGTTAAATTAAATTGATATTCTAAGCATTAACCCACCTCTCATTATGTAAGGTCATGCATGCCCACAATTTCTTTTTATATATATCACGTAAACCAATCTTTTAGTGTTCATCACCTGTTTTTGAGTAAAAGATTATGTAATGGATGGATATACTAGGTGAGTGGATATGGATCATGTATGGATTTGAAGAAAAACCAATCCAAGTGATACATTATAGGATAAGTGGAAAGCTGCAACATGAATTGAATTGTGGTATGCAGTGTTTCCCCCCTAGGTCAATAGTTATATTATTATCTTCTAGATAAACTAACCATTAGAAAAATCTATTGATCATGGAAATATTATTATTTTATTTCTATCAATTTTAACATTTAATTTCGTTATGTATGTTTTTTTACAATTACACGAATTAATGAATTAACCAAAATGTAATATAGAACTAAAATAAATTGGATTGTGTGAAAATTTTACCCATGACATGGTGAATCACTTAAGTAAATCTACATAATATTAAAAAGAATGTAATAAAGATAAAAAATGTTAAATTTACACATAAATATAAAAATACCTCAATTATATATATTATTTTAGCATACCCTTCCACTACATATGTTAAATTCAAACCATAGTTTAAATTGATTGACTAGCCAATGTTAGGGTGTTTTTAATTATCTATGAATTCTAGCTTGAGTTTTGGATAAATTTAAATTATTTCACATCAACCATTGACTTATAAATAAGGAATTGGTGTAATTGAGAGGTAAGGGTTGAGGAAATCTAAATTAATGGTTTCAAGATTGGGGAGTCCACTCAATAGATCAAGGAACTATGAGTTATTATTTTTTTTAAAATTATTCCTACCAAAATCCATTCAAATAAATTGTTATGCAAAATTATGGGTTTTGAGAATGGAAATATGGGTACTTTTCACTACAATATCCATGAAATTGGATATTTGGAAACCTAGAGTGAGGTCTGTTGGGTTTTAATAAAATAATGGGATATTAACAAATTTAATATTTAACATTTAATTTTATCATTTAAAGTACTAAAATTCTGCTCTTCTTAATTATAGAAACAAAAATCTACATAACTTCAACCTTATCACTATGAGATATAGATGATGAGGATAACCTTATAACTTGAACTAAAATCCAATAATGTAAAAGTCTTTTGAAATATATTCTACACCATGAAAAGAAATTATATGTGCTAAAACCCCAACTTCCTGGAGTATCTATCCAAGAAGCTAGTGAGGAAGAGTTTTCTTTCTATGAGAGACATTTTACTAATTCAAAAGATGTAAAATTTTCCATGTTTTCATCAATTTATAATTATCTTATAAATAAAAATGGTGGTATGGATGTGGATAACATGATATATCACCTTTATGGTCTATATTAAGAGAAGGTGAAACATGAGATATATGAGATCTCCAATGCATTGTTAGAATACATGGTTAGAGAGTCAGTTCCCATTGGGCCTCATGTAGTTAAGATGATTAGCTACATAGAGTTCTTAAACATCTTGGGAATTAAATTTCATGATGATTTATGGGCATATCTCATCCTTTCCTCACTACCTAAATCATTCTCCAGTTTTATTTTGAAATAGGACATACGAAATTTCAAGAAGACTCTTGATGAACTTCTTACTCTTATTTTTCATGTTGATAATGATATAGGGTGTGAGAAACCTCAAATCCTTATAGGAATAATACAAGTAACAAGGAAAAGGGGCCATGGGATCTAGATAATTATAATGAACCTAAGAACCATACTTCCAAGAATAAGAATATCTAAAGGCAGAGGAAATAAAAAGATGCATTATGTTTTTCATGTGGCATGCTATACCACTAGAAAAAAAACTTAACCCAGAATAAAGGGGAATCTAATGGTGAATTTTTTTTATCAATTTTAATCTTTCTATATTTACAAATTGGGTATTATATAACACATTTGTTTCTCACATATATATCCAAATAATGGAACCAAGTAGATTTTGAAATATTTCTAGAGGAGTGGTAGATCTTCGAGTAGTCAATAGAGTACTACTCGCTTATTTTTCTATAGGAGACTACCACATTAAATTTCTAATTTAAATGATTTTTATTTTAAATCACATTTATTTTATGCCAAGTGTTACTAAGAAAATAATCTTTATTTATGTCTTTGTCAGGGATGGATTTATTTTCAAATTTAGAAATAAAGAATTCAACTATTACAAAGATAACATCTATTATGGTAAGGCACAACTCAATAATAGTATTTATATATTAAATTATGAAAACCAAGTATTAGAAATAGATAAAGAATCATGTTCACATTACATATATAACACCAAGTTTTTACATCAAAATCTTAGTCACATAACTTAAAATAATATGAAAAAGATATATCAAGATGGTTATATTGACTCTTTTGAGATAAGACCACTTGAAACATTTTAATATTGGTTGCAAGTAAAAATTACCTGACTACCATTTAGTGGATATAGTGAAAGGGGAATATATATTATTGGATTAGAACACACTCTTGTGTGTATACCTTTTCTAGAAGAATCTATAGGTTGATATTCTAACTTCATGACTATTACTGATTACTTTAGAAGATATGGTTATGTATACATGATGAGGTATAAGTCCCAATCATTTGAAAAATTCAAAGAGTTAAAGAATGAAGTAGTGAATCAACTTGGTAAGAAGTTAATGAAGATTTGATCTGATCAAGGTGGTGGATATATTAATCGATAGTTTGTGAATTTATATAAGATCTTGGGATTATCTCTCAATTTACTCCACAATTTAAAATATAGTGGAATTGTATTAGTGATAGGAGGAACTATAACTTTATAGACATGGTAAAGTCGATGATGATTAATGTGGATATTTCATTATAATTTTGAGGATATCCATTAAAAATTTGGCATACACACTAAAATGAGTACCAACTAAAGTCAAAATTAGAATTCCATTTGAATTATGGAGTGGAAAGAAATTTTTTATTAGATACAGGTGTGTAGGGATTTGAGACATTTTTAAGGCCACCTTTAACAAAAAAAATAGCACCCTAATACCTGAAGTGTATATTTATAGGATATCATAAGTAAACTAAAGGATATTATCTATATAACCACTCAGATAATAAAGTGACTATCACAAGACAAGTTATCATTATTAATATGGATCACATCCTTAATAAGGATTGTAAGAGAAATGATGACTTCAATGAAGTTTATATTCAAGATAAAAAAGAGACGGTATAGGAATAGATTACATAGGTCTCCATTGAATAAGTAATAACATAAAAATTAGTATAACACCATAGTACCATAGAGGTAATAGAACCATAGAAATATGTTTTTAATCATTTAAGGCGATGAATACAAGAATTATGAGATCAATCCCATATATCAAAACCAAGTTTGGGTTCTAGTTGATCCTCTAGTAGATGTAATGAATGTTGGTTGTAAATGGGTATTAATGATAAAGCAATACATGGAAGGTAAATTAAATACTTATAAAGCATAGATAGTGGCTAAAGGGTTTAAACGAGACTAAGGAATGAACTCTGACAAAACTTTTTATCTAGTTTTCATATTTAAATCCATCAAAATTTAACTTTTTATAGCATTTTACCATGACTATGAAATTTGGAAGATGGGAGTAAAAAAATATTAAATCAGAGGTAAAATTTGGGAATATGTCTTTAGGATACAACCATAAGGGTTTTTTACACCAAGTAATTCCAAAAAAGATTACAATTTGTAGAGATCCATGTATGGATTAAAGAAATAATCTAGGTTATGGAACATTAAATTTGATGAATCTATGAAAGAATTTGGTTTCATTAAGAATGAATGTGATCCATGTGATTAAAAATGGTTTAGTGAGATTGTAATCTTTATCCATGTAGTATATTTTGATGACAAGTTACTTAATGAAAATGACATACCAATCTTATAGTCAGTTAAGGAATGGTTAACAAGTGCTTCTCTGTGAAGGAATTGGTAAAGTATCTTATATTCTATTGATCAAGATCATTCATGATAGATTAAATATGCTTCTTAGACTAATTAAGGGTATATAAATTGATTTGTTACTAAAGAGATTTAGTAAGGAAAAAATCAATATAGGATTGGTTCCAATGTCACATGGCATACATCTTTCCAAAAAAATGTGTCCTAAAAAGAGTATAAAAAAAGAATGAGTAAGATCCCATAAATTTCTATGATAGGATCAATAATGTACTCCATTTTATGTACTAGTATTTAGGTTTCCTAAACATTGACCAAGGTAGGAAGATATCAAGATGATCCCGATGAACAACATTGGTATGCTGTAAAGGATGTTCTTAATTATCAGAATAGAACAAAATATATGTTCCTGTTTTATGGAAGTGATGAAGAGATGGTCATCATTGGTTATAATGATGATATATTTAAAAAATCATAATGTTCTACCATCACAGTTAGGATATGTATTCAATTTTAATGGAGGATTTATGAGCTAAAAAAGTTCAAACCAACCAATTGTCACTGATTATACATTGGATTATGAGTATATAGTGTCTTATAATGTATCCAAAGAAGTTTTTTTTGATATGAAGCTTCTTCCAATATAGTGATGTGGTACCTAGTAGTAAATACTTTGTCACATTATATTATGAAAATACAGTAGTGGTGGCTCTTGTAAAGAAGCCAAGGACACACTAAAAAACAAAGAACATTCTCCAGAAATATCACCTCTTGAGATATTTTTATCATAGGGATGAATTTTCACTGAGTAGAGTTTCCACAGAAGAAAAAATGGAGGACCTCTTAACTAAAGTTGTATCATAGAATTAGTATGAGTATCATGTGATAGCTAGCAGATTGAAGTCTGTTAATAGAAGGATCTAGTGAAAGTGGGAGTCTATTGGAGTTGTTTCCCTAGGACCAACATATATGTACTTTTTGATTAACTGTATTCATTTTTTTGAAAATTAAAAAAATTATCACATAATAATTGTTCTTCTGTATGACATAATATGTGATAAAGATATAAGAGTAACTATCAAACTGTATGGTCATAACAGATCCCCACTTTGATGAGAACTCAGAAGTACCATAAAAGTATTATAAAATATATGTTCTATTATTGGATGATTTCATTTGACAGGGAAAAAATTATATAGGCAACCAAGGGTAGAGACTCATAGTACTTTTAGGCACTTTCCCATGGTATACACCCTTGGTAATTTCTAGTGCATGAGATTATAATAACATGACCCACTAGTAGAAAACCACATTTATATGTGTCATTGAATTTTCTTATCCCCACACATGTGTATTAAACCTTAAAATTTAATATTTTTGTTAATGTATATTATTAGTTTTATATTTTGATATATTGATGAAAAATGTGGTGACATATGTTTGCGATGAAGTAAATTACTTTGGGTGCATCATGGGTGATACTGAAATAATGAATAATACGATAAAGGATTTGTCCCATATATTTTTTAATGGAAGTTGATATCTCAATCATTTTTATGAGAATGAAATAGACTAAAAAAATCCACGGAAATGGTGTTTTGTGAGAAGGTTCATTTCTGGAAAGTCAATAACGTTGACAATAAGAAAAAAGGTTAATGAAACCAGCATGCAACCTACTTTATTAAGGATATCATGATAATGGGATTTATTGTATAGTAAGCATTCATATAACACTATAATAAAATCATAGAAAAGATGTTTTTTTTATTGATATGGAGGCAGTTTAGACCACCACCATATTCTTATATGGTGGTTTCAAAAAAACACCTCTAAATTAGGTGTCGGTGTATAATACGCAGTAGTTTCTTCAATTTCGTGGTGATTTATGGTAACCTTCATTGTAAACACATTTAGCGGTGGTTTGTGAGGTTTTTTCCATGGTTTTCCTATGGAAAATTCCATGAAAACCACACGAACTACCAAAAAATAATAAACAAGAATGAAAACTATTTAGAGGTGGTTCAAACCACTGCTAAAACCCCATTTTTCACAGTAGCCACCGTTAAATTATACCGTTAATGTATTTAGCGGTGGTTTTAACGACCACTGAAAGTAAGTTACCAAATTATAGTGTCATTTTAAACCGCCTCTATATATGGAACATTTACATAGTGGCAGTTAAAACCATCGCTAAAGGTAGATTTAGAAGTAAGAAATGCAGTTGATTCTATAGCCCCAGTACCGGAACCCTGAAAAAAATCCATTCCAATTTCATTATTAACAAAATATTTCACCACTACCTTGAAAGTAGCACCACATTGCACAACCACAAAAACAAGCCAAATTTTTCATGCTAACATGACCATTATAAAAAATTTCACGGGTATTTATTCCCTTAGTGATCTATTTTATTTCTCCTTCCACATAGACCACATCCTTCACATGAACAGACATCCTACATCCAAAAGAATACAAGGAAACCAACATTTTCATAAGGAAAAACACCTCTAAATCCACACACACACTTATTCAATTTGTAAACACAATTTTCATCACTTATACAATTTATAGAAAACATTTATGAATCACCACAAGGAAGAAAACATGAAACAAATCCAATTTAATTTAGAAATCTATATTTCGGCACATACACACCTCAAAACCTTTAGACAAAAAAATTAAAACATTTCATATAATCCATAGAACACATTCAAGGAGAAAAAAGGTATACTAAAATCATTTAATAAAGATAAATCAAGGAATCGCCTACCTGAATCTTGGAAACTTTTAGAATCTGGTGGAAAACTACAACTGCATAACAATGGGAACCTATAAAGGAACAATCAGACCATAGTCATAATGATTATACCCATAGAACCATGCTTCAACCCATTTTAGGGAAACCAACCTACTGGATAAAATAGAACACAGGAAAGACGAATGAATAACTGTGGAAGAAGGAAGAAATCTAAAGAAGAGAGTATTACATAACAAATATTAAAGATCCAAAAGATAATAATATCATAAAACCTCTTGTGTGAAACAACTAAAAGAGAGACGATGGATCCCCTACCTCAATCAAGGATTTTTCATCTGATATACAATGTTAGAATAGGATAGATAACACCATCAAGTACCTAGATGAAGGAGAACACCTTGATCACCCTAAACAAAAAACCCCACAACATATTCATACCAAAACATCATTAAAACAACAGGTTCCCATTGACAATAATCTCTTATGGAGAAATAGTAGGGAGAAAAAGGGATAAGAAAAGTGGGGGGGGTCACCTAAAACTAATAAAGATTGATCTCCAAAGGATGGGACTGAAATCCACTTAAAGGGGGATGAAATACCTTCCTGGGATGCAATTCGGTTTCCCAAGAACTAAGAAGAAAGTCAGGATAATGAGGGGGTTTGGGGGGGTTTGAGGGGTTTTTTTGGATTTATAGGTGGTCTATAAAACCTAAGACCACAATAAATCCCCCTTCACCATTCTCCATAACTACTCAAAAAGTGATGACTATGACGTAAATGAGAGGTAACATGCTACAACTTGGATGGTCAAAGTTGTGTCTGAGAAACATAATTATATTCACATATTAGATATGATAAAATAGAAGAAGGGACCATAATGTAGTGGGAAGTTCCATGCAGCAGAAACCATTCACCAACAAGAGGCTAGGTCATATCCCTTCTCTACTGTGAAACTATTCTTAATAAAGTAGAACCACTAAAAACTACACCATTATCCACTATGTGGAAGCCATTATCTCTATGAAAAACCTATGATGATTTTAGAAATTGCACGAAAAACCTCATCCTGATCCTCTACATCATAGATATAACAACCTATAATTTTTTACACATAATTATATGATTTATAAATATAAATATCTACTAATACAACATAAGGATCATAAATTCCTAGTGTTTTTTGGAAGACTGGGTTCATAATACATAAACCAAAACATGAGAAATCAAGAAAATGTTAGGTCATGAAATTTTTTGGTGACAACTCTGTGCCACACATGATACATATACAAACTAACTGTTACCATATTTTTTTCAATAGATCAACAATACCACTAATCACTATCTAATGATGAACACAGCTCGTCACCCTCTCCACCACCATCTCTACTTCTTGCTACTAGCACCTTTAAGAACATTATATTGAAAATTAAATACTTTTGTATATTTATATTTAAACTTAAAACCAATAAATGTTTTCAAACTAAATGGTTTTGATTTTTTTGATTTACTTGGTCACCACCAGTAGATCTAATACCACTAGGGATAGATCTTATCGTCTTCTGAAATAAATCATTCAATGCTTTCTACAAAGTGGATATCTGAGTCCCCTATTCCAGAACTATGTTTTGTAGAGAAACGATATCTCTCTGAGCATATCGGGGTATAGACTGAATACAACTAGTAGTATATGTAGATGTAATCCCCGGTGGCCTACCTAATACCACATATGGTACGGGGCCAAAACCCATCCCATGAACTTGACCAGGATGCTTCTTCCCAAGGACTTTAGCAACTGGGTCATCCTGAGATACCGAGTAGGACTTCGTGGGATTAACATCCGATATTTATTTAATTTTAACTTATAAATAAAATGTCATTAATATTAGGAGAAATATATATTTACATAATGAAAACTGATAATAAGTTATTATAATGAAAAATGAGTTCATATCCCAACTTCTTTCATAGGCTCATTAACAAAACATCCACCTTATTTTTTGTGAACATCCAACCACACTTCTGTTCAGGATGCTTGGTTCACTAAACTCTGTGACTGTATTAAAAAAAGATAAAAAACAATTTAATATATTAAAAAAATAATATATCCTTATAAATATTTAAAGTAATGAAATGATTACCAAAGTTGATCAACTTCTATAGAGACTCTTTTACCCCGCAGTGTGAGGGACGACTTTCTTAGCCAGGCTGTATATAGTCTTCCATGAAAGATCCTAAAATAAATAAAATGTAATTTAATAGTAATGTATTCAATGCCAACTCCTTTTCATATACATGTTTAAATTTAAAATGAGATTAGCATGATAATATATATTTAAATACCATCTGCTTCTCATTATGATGTTTGTCAACAAAAACATTCCATTACTCTTTGGGTACCACATCGGGTAGCTTTTCATATATCTGTTTGGCGGTCAATGAAGTATCGTTGGGATCTCTCCAAAATATCTATTTAAGGTCTTTCCCTTTCATTCCAAGATTTTTCAATGTCCACTTTCATACTAGCACATCATCAACCTTAATGTAAATAAATATCTTTACACATAAATTCATTTTGAAAATATTATAATTTAATAACATAATGACATTCTGTTACACCATAACGTATTAAAATTGCCTTCATTTGGGAATAAAAAACATCATTTTTCAAAGTTGAAGGAATATGCATCCAATCATCATACGTAATAGAAAGGGAAACAGGCTCCACAGCTAGCTATCCTAGAATCTGGAAAAGTAATCATACGCCATCATCCATAGGGACCCCATAAGAATCAAATGGGATAACTATATTCTCTCTGGTCAGATTCCATACATATGATATTTTCATATTTTTCTACACATTTTCATTTTTTCCATCTTTTATAAACAAATAGTTAGTATAAAAAAGGGTAATAAATTTATTCATATTAAAATTTTTACCTATAACATTCACCTATAATTATCTCCATGAAGAACAATAAGTAGCGCTCTGATCCCTCACTATTAAGGCTCCTGAAGGGGAAGGTGATGATTGAGCTACTGAAGGGACACTCACGGAGGGTTCAAGATATGGTGTAAGAGAGATGGTGCAAAAGGGAAAGAAGATGGTGTCTTAGATGATGTATGGAAGGAGACATATGGATCATCATATGTCATTATGGACGATGAAATAGTGTAACGCTTCCTCCTCGGCATTACTGTCATTTAATAAAAAAAATTAAGTTCAAAACATATATTTGAAAAAATTTATGCAGAAAAAAATTAAAAAGGATAACAGATGCACAGTACTAACAAACAAAATATATATAACAATTTATATCAAAATTGAAGTTATATTGAATTTATTGGTGGATTTTAACTTTTGGGTATAACAATTCATTTTTTCAATATTGAAGTTATAGGTGGAATTTCATTATTTGTAAGAAAGGCTATAAAAATTGTTTATATAAAAGGATGCTAAACAGGCCTTCGGTTTCAAGGTAATGAATTTATGTAAACATGTTCTTGGATCTACTTTAGTACATTTTGATTTAGAACAACTAGTTTAGAATACTTTAGGAAGAGACTTATGAGCGCATTCCAATCTTTTATACTAAATTCATGAAGTCATAACATGTATATTCGTTCTATAGTGTGACAATTTTTTAAATATTTTAGATCACCTATATGAAATAGGATGAATTTGTTTATATTAAAGTCTCTGATAGGAAGGGGTGTTTTACAGATTCATAGAAATGGGGAACTATGAGGAGGTTAATTATTAAGTGGTTAAAAATAATAGTTAAGCCAAGCATAAGGAAAAATCCTCTGGTTATCGAAGCCACAAAATTTCCAAACCCATGGCATAATCCTTATATTTTTGAACTCATAAAAAATATCAATATAGTATATTATAAGGCATAACCCACATCATAACCAAGCTCATGGTTAAATCAAATCCTAACTCAAGGATTTACCAACAAAAGTAAATCAAGAAATATTCATTGCAAAACAACATGAACACATCATGTTAACATAATGTCACCACTTTAATTTTAACACAATACTCATTAAAAACCCAAGAAATTCATCATCATACTATGATAACACAATCATTCATCAATTACTCAATACACCTTTAATTCTATTATAAGTCAAACGATTCAATTTCTTCATACATGCTCATTTTCCATTATTTCGATGGATTTCTAGAATTGACATTTTAATTAAATCCCCCTTTATCATAATCTATTATTATGGTTTGCATTTAGATTTTCCCATGTATTATACCCATGTGATATACTACTACTTGGATAGATATTAGTCAAATTTATAAATAATATATGTTTAGTGGAAAATATTTAAGACACATAAAATAGGGATATTCCCATATAATCACCACTAACATTTACTATTTATATCTTATTTCAAACCTTGTTTTGGGCTATGTATCCTCTATAGTTGTTGTAAAAGCATGTTAATTTTGTTTCTTAAGTGAGAAATAGTAAATAAAACATACTAGAAAATCCTGAAAATCCTATCCAAATAGACCAAACCGATCTAATCAATACCAGATAAAATATAACTAAAACAAATAAAGAGAACATATCATAACTAATTCAACCTAACTCGAATCTAACCAGGCCAAAAGAAAAAACAAATTGAACTAAAATAAACTGAAAAACTGAAAAATAACATGAGCTAAAAAAATCACACCAATTTGAACTAAAGAGAAAATAACAGATATGAATCTACTAAACATGATATGTCCTTAATAAAATCAAATAAAATAGAATAAGAAATCAACAACTCAAACTTAAGTAAATTTAACACAACCAACAAGATTGTGAAAAAACTGATATGAATATATTCGAGTTGAAATAAACAAAACAGAACCAAACTTTTCCATAAAGAAAATATCTAACTTAAAATCATATTAATATCAACTATTAAAATAAAACATGAATTGAATAAGATGAACCTTCCTAAACCAAATTAACCAAACTAGACATGATCCAAAAAGACATGATACAGACATAAGATATCTATACTGAACTAACCTTAAGTAAAAAAGATAGAATTTAACAAGACCTAAAAAATCCAATCCCAAAATAAAACTATACATATGAAAAATAAAATGAACTGAAAATAATAATATCAAACTATAAAAAAATGTAATTATAAAAATAGAAACAAATGAAATGAAACAAAACTGAATCGATTCAAACCTATTTAAACTTAACAAAACTATACTGATCTAAAAAAACTAAAAACAGTGATAAATTTATGGAATGGATCTTAAACAACAAGATCTAAATCAAATAAAATGGATAAAGTTTACTGAAACTTATATAGCTGAACATGAATTGAATAAAACCAAATAGAATGACCACAAATTTCACTTATCTAAATTGAGTTGAATTAATCTCACCTAACCCAACTAAATTAAGTTGAACCTTTCTCAATCGAACGGACCTAAAATAACCTAAACTAAATCAAAAGAAACTAACTTGAAATAAATTTAACTAAATCAAAACAACCCAAACATAACTAAACATAACTTAATTGAAGAAATATTACTGAAAAGGTAGGGGGTAGGCATTGAGGGTCGGGATCGGTGTCGAGGGGCAGCAAGGGTAGTGACTGAAGAGGGGTGGTGAGGGGCGAAAAGGGTCGGGACTAGCGAAAATGGTGTTGAGTACTGAGAATTATAGGGCTTCGAGGGGTTGAGGGTATAGGGGTTGTGATCAGTGGTGAGGGGCGACAAGGGGTGGCGAGGGGAGGCAAGGTTTGAGACCAGTAGTGGTGAGCACCGGGAAAGGTAGGCCTTTAGGGGGCCATGGAGGTCAGGGTGTGTGGGGGGAGTTTGGGGGAGAACAGTCGGGGGTGTGTAAAAAAAATTAGTGGCAGCTTTTAAAAAACCACCACAAAATTCTTTAAAACAATTTGTGGAGGTTTCTTAAATCATTGTTAAAAAATGCCAGTAAATCCTAATTATGTTGTAGTGTGAATTTTTATTGCATTGATACATTAAAAAATTTCTCTATAAGTTCTTTGGCATGTTTATAGATTCTAGCATAGGACTTTGGTTGGCTCTGCATAATACCACTGAGAAAGAGGCCTAGAGGGTCACACACTAAGTGTATCCAGAACCTCAGTTAAATATTAAATATTTTTTATTATTTCATATTATGAATAAATTTTATTTTCATATGTGGTTTCATAATTATTCAGGTATTATTGATCGCATATCTCTAGTCACTAGTTATTCGATATAAAACTTGTGAGAACAATAATAAATATTTATTTTCTATATAGTGAATAAAATATTTATTTTTTATTAGAAAATAATATGGTGAAATTTATTTATTAAATAAATTATCATTATTAATGGCCTAATAAATATTTTTGAGTAATGGTGGAATATGTTTAAATTTCTAGTGAGATATAATACATAATAAATATTATCTGAATAAATTTTAAAAATTTTATTCAAGAAATAATATTTCATTAATTTATTTGTTTCACACATGTAAAGAAATAACAATGTTATTATTATATACATGGGGTTCCACAGGGATCAATAAAATAATAAGGGTATATGAAAAATTAATATTTTTAACCCCAAAACTTTTGAATCCCAATTATGTTAATTCTAACTCTAATGATAGACAATGTATTTTTGATATGCATAATGACATTAGAGAATCCTCCCAATCATTAGATAAATACTATAAAATAATGCTCTCAAAAATGGAGGGTGATCCCCCTCCACCACACCTCTAAATTCTAGAATGATCAAGGAGAGTCTTTCTTTTAAGTGGTTCTTGTGGTGATCGTGGACAAATATTGAAAGAATTAGGATCTTCCGCACTAACTCTAAAAAATTACAATGGCGTGGCCCATAGGATTTTGGATCATGTGTGGATCATAGCTAGATGGATTCTATATAATATTTAGGTAATGCAACAATGGTACAATGTGTAGAAATTTTTAGATTCATGAACAAAGGAAGAATTTATTATAATGAAATTCTTTAACAACTTAAATTAATTATTAATCATTATGTGGTAATCTTGCATTTGGTTCTGGAATTCTCATGTTAATTAATATTTGATTATATTCCACTAGTAATAGAATTTTTAATTATGTACATCTCATATTAATCATCGATTATAATAAAAATATAAGTTCATCGTGTCCCTTTTAGTGCTTCCACTATAGCCAGAACCTCCAACCTATATTATAGATCTTGAATAATGATCACTAATTTGACACCATTATTAATCAGGATTCTAGATATGACTTCATATTCTATTTTTTTATCAAATATTTTATAGTCATGAATCATTTATCTTTAGCACATGAAGTTGATTATGTTATCATAACCTTATGACTATCTTATTCTCCCTTACGATTTATATATCCCATGTTTTCCCTTACTAAGAACCTGAGCTTATCATTTCTTTTATTTTCCTTCCTGAAGTTTTAATAGAAGGTTCTAAGTATGATATGTCTATAATGGTTATAATTTAAAGATATTTGTAGGATATGTTGAATATTTTTTATGAGATATCTTGTTTATGAATTTAGTCTCTAAAGATACTAAACCTTTAGGGTCCTAAGGCATGAAAAATTGTGAAAAGTATTGAATATTCATTTAAAATTGTGTAATATTTATGTTTTTCAAGATATGGTTTCCTCATAATTAACTATTTCTACTAAAAAAAGAATACTATGTTCTTATGATCTAAAATATCTTATGATCAGTTATGTTAGAAAATAAAATTTTAGGAAATCCCATCTATCCAAATATTTTATTTCCAATGTCTACACGTTTTTTGGTAATAAAAACTCAATGAAAATAATAATATTATCGATTTGGGGGATAATATTTTCCAAGTATCCTCCCATTTTACATTTAATGGAAAACGGTAAACTTCTATGTACAATGTTATTTGATTCAAAATGTGATTTATCAAAAGTAAATCCTATTCCCTTAAAATTTATAGAATGTTTTATGTGTTTATACATCTTTTTAATGTTTTCTATACCATAATTAAAGTTAGACAAGAGTTAATTTAAAATATTTCCTTCAAAATTTTGTTTAACAACTAAATTTTGATCATATATGTTTGAATTTGAACTAGAATTAGTATCTAATTCCAATGAAATTTTAGAAAATTCAAAATTTATTTTTAAATTTATTTTTTTATATTTAATAATATTTTCCTCCACACTATCATAGTTCTTTTTCAATTTTTTTCTTTTAATTTTCCATAAAGCTTATAAATAAACCAATTTACTCAAAAGTAGTCACATAAACCACATCATCCAATGTATTATTATCTTCATCTGATGAAGTTTAATAATTATCATTAGATGTATAAGTAAATTTACAATCTAATGTTATTTTTTTCAAAGATTTTCTAGTTACCTTATTCGTGAATTATATTTCATAATTTTTAATATTTGAATAAAAGCCAATGATTTTCGGATTATCACTTCTATTATATACTGATGAACTATCAGAAGAAGAATCACATTCACTAGCACAAAATGATTTGAAATCTTTCCAAATATATTCTGCTCTATTAGTAGAGTAATTCTAAGATTTTTGGTCTCTATTCGTTAATTTTAGACAATTTGATCTAATATCACCTTTCCTATTACATTCATAAAAAACTAAATATAAATATTTATTCTTTTAATATTTATTCTTTTTATTTTTTCAATGAGTATATCAAAAAAATACTATCAAAAATCTTATTCATTATTTTATTAAGGTTATTAGCTTCATTTTCATTTATTTTAGGATAATTCTTATAGTTGTTTTTTAAAACCTGAGATTTAAAAACATTATCACTATAAGTAAAATCACTAAAAGTATAATTACTATAAATAGATAAAAAATAAACTCCATTATTTATTTTCAATTTTTTGATCTCTCTTCAATCTTATTTCATATTTTATCAAATTACCAATCAAGTTATCTAGAATTAACTTATTCAAATTTTAGTATATTTGATAGTTTTCCTCCGTGATTTCCACTCATTTAGAATAATATTAATTACATTTTTCAAAATATGATCTTCCAATTAATTCTATATCACCAAAATATTATAAACAATTCATACTAGTTATAAAATATTGATGCATTTGAGTTACAGTTTCACCAAGTAGGAAATCAAAATCCTAGTAGTCTGCTCTTAATATAGAGCTTTAAGTTTCTAACATCTTAGATGTTCTAAAATGTGTAACCTATAACATTTTCCAAATTATATTTTCCATATTACAATATTATATTTTACTATAGATATTTCTAGTCATCAAACACAACATAGTATTTTAAAAAAAATTATTTTCCTAATATTTTATCTTTTCTTGATGAGAAAAATCAACGAAGTCATTCTCTATAAAATTATAATATTTATCCATCATGATAAAATTGTCAATACTAGTATTAATGAAAAAATATTTCATTTAATTATGCTAATATTCCTAATATTCTCGATTGAGTATAGTTATTCTTCTTGAATTTAAATTCTCAAGATTTCCAAATGGAAGTCTATCCATATAAAAAACAAGTCAATATTTCTTCTAAAACACAGTTATTTATGGAAATAAAACTAAGCTAATTTGTAGTGATCTAACATAAAATATGAATTAATACCAAATGATAGTATTATTGAAAAATATTTTATTCTCATAACATAATAGAAACTAGATTTGATACCAAATGTTTTCTTGAACATGTTTGGAAGATACACTAAAAGGGAAGGGGTGAACTATATTTAAAATTTAACTTATAATTTTCTATCACCCTTAAGTTTTACATTGATTGTAAATATGATCTTCTAATAAAATTAAAAACAATAAGGGTATGAATATAAAAGTAGCATAAATTCAAACTATAAAAATTTTGATATCCTCTGATGAGGTTAATAAATATACTAGAAGAAAATTATAAAAAAATCATATAGTGTCGAATCACAATCTAAACACTCTTAAAAAAGATATAAAAACACAATTTAACATTAAGCAGTAAGGAAGTATAAAACATAAATTTTATAATCCTAATTTTATACATATCATATGGTATGTATTCCTATCCCAAAAATACCTCTACTTAAACTTATCATAAGGTTATCTATCTTCATATCCATGGAATAACTAAATCCATATGATTGAATACTCTAACTTACTTTCCCTATAACCCTCAACACATAGGTTGGTTGTATGCTTCACACACTAGAATCTATCTCTTATTTAAAAAATTATCTCAATACAAATGTTAAGAATAAAAATGATTACAAGATAAACTAAGATATTTAATAAGGATAACCTCACAAAATGGTAGAACTTGTATAAAACACTCATAAATAAAATTTAAACTAATCAAAATAACTCTCTAGGAAACAATATATTGCATAGATTTTTAACGACCATAGAATTCAAAATAATCATGCATTTTTTTATTTTCAATGAATTTGTGTCTCTATTTATAGACTTCATTATAAAAAATTCCAATATTTGAATTCCAATTTATTTAGGATTAGTTTCAAGATCATTGTAACCTTTATTATCATCATCTAATGAACTTATCTTAGCTCTAAATCTTTCGATGAAGTTATTCCTACTATGCTAGAGTGATCATACATCTGATTAATATAATTTTTCATAAAGCTTTAGATCACCATATTTTAATATTTATTTTTAGTGGTTTATAATTTCATTTATTAGAAATTTATTCAAGCACACTAAAGATAACTAAGAAAACATTTCAATTTAAATTAAATTCATATAAATTTTGTTGTCATTTTAAAAACAAAATAACCTAGCAATTGATTGATGTAAAAATTATGTTATTGGTATATTTATCGTGGGTCACAATTATATTGTATTATATTTGATGATATATGTGGTTTTCATTATTATATATATTTTTCTAGAGATATATGGTTGTATACATGTTTGTATAATAAGTCCTCCCATATGTGATATGTTTTCTAGGTGAATATCACCATACCATTGTATATTGGAGGTGGTATTAGGAGGGAACAATCAACATAATACTAGCCTAGGTAAGTTATTTGGGGGTTGGGTTGTACTAGAATGATATAATAGTGGTTCAAGTCTTATGGAAAGAGTTTGTAGTAATTAATGTTGTGACTATAGGTTTTGGATACTTAAAGAAGAAGTGATAAGTAGTATTTAGTATAGATAGCTGACTAGAGAACCCAGTGATCGGTGTAGGAAGCTGATTTATCCTTTCACCATGACTCTGATAACTTATTAGTTGACTTAAAACTATAAGAAATTAGTACTAGGTTCTATCAAGATAGTGCATGTACAATATATCATGTCAATTGTGATTTCATTCATGATCCTTTTGACTCATATCTATCATTTATCCTTTATTAACATGGGTTAATATTTTTAAATATAGTATTTATATAGCTAAATCAGCTTCAAATATAGGATTTTGAAGATTCTATTCCAATAATTCAGCATCAATTTTCAACCAATTCAGTAATGAGGCTTCAGTTTAGGGACTTGGTCAGAATTGTTTTCCCCCACCGATGGAATAAAGGGGTGATACTATACCATTTTATAAAATTGATAACCCAAACATAGTTCATATAGTATCCCCAGAAGACTATGATGATAATACACATGATTTAAGTGTATTCTATGAGTTTCATATGCAGAGGCCTCTTAGTTTTGGGGAATTTAGGATCCTCATAAAGAAATGGATTGGATAAAGTATATCTATCATGTTTTTCATATCATTAAAACACTTATGAACTATATTTTTTTATTGATATGAGTCTTCTTTATAGTGCAGCAGGCTCTTGGTGGTTGTGGGACATGCAAACTCACAAAGAGGTTATTCTACCCTCGTAAGAGTTTGATAACTTATTCAAGGAGTCGTATTATCTAATGATAAGTAAAATGGAATGAATTTTAGAGATGTTAGACCTATATTATAGAACCATGATGGTGCCTCAATATGATGTGTGGTTCAAAAACCTCATTAGGTATTCTCTTGATATGATTTATAACATTTATCTTTATGCTCATATGTTTAAGTGTGGCCTTTGGTGGGAGATTCAGTTTCAAACTGTCCCTTTATGCATTACCGACTATGATAGAGTTTTAGAATGTGATTTATTTATTTATAATTATTTAGTGAAATAAAAAATATGTGATGAAGAAGAAATAAATATTTCAAGAGTGGATTCATCAATGACATCTATCCAGTGATATCTAACAAGATGGTTTCATTATAGGCTGATGCATTTTTTGATATGGATCTGATAGGAAAGTAGTATAGGGATGAAAGGTTAGTTTAACCCAATAAAGAGATATATATTGTTATTATTTTAGTGGAAGAGGGAAAATTTCTAGTGATTTCAGCTCCAGGTAGGGAGTATAGGATAGCTAGGTTGGCACTGTGGACAAACCTCCATGATAGAGAAAGTTAAAACGCTATAAAAATGCATTTAGTTATATTTATTCTTGACATTAGTTATGTTTATAAACATTTATAAATTAATTATTTGTGGTTAAAAAAATTAAATTAAATGAGGTGTGGCTAAAATTTCCATGTTTCTAATAGAACATAACCTTGTTTCTAGGAAACTATGGTAAATCGCCTAATACTTTACCTGCATTTGGAAGAATTGTGGGTCTGTGATATTTTTAACTTTTGTGTTTATGTATTTATATATATGTATGTATGTATGTATGTATGTGTCTTAGAGAGAATATAAATTATATATATAACATTTATTTTTAATGTTATTTAATACTATTATATATGTAATATTATCAATATGATTATATATATTAATATATAAATTAGCATAAATACATATAAATTAATATAAATAAAAGAATAGATTTATATACCCATATATATATATATATATTAATTTATATATTAGTGTCCACTTATTAAGTTGTTATTATTCAATTATAATTATGTTTCATTTTTTATTATTGTGTGTTTATATGTATGTCTGTATGTATATATTAATTATATATAAATAACATTTATTTTTATTACTATATAATATAATCATATTTGTAATATTATTAACATGTTTATATATATATTCTTATAAATTTATATATTAAAATATTTAATGATATATAAAATAATATATATATGTGTGTGTTATAATTATGTATGTGGTTATTATTAATTAGCTATAATTATGAATTAACTTGTGTGTGTGTGTGTGTGTATTTATCTATGTATCTATGTATGCATGTATGTATGCATGTGTATACTGAAGTATATATATATATATAATAAATAAATATATTTTAAACATTTATTTAATTTATCTATGTTTAAAAAAAATTGTTAAATGTAAATTAGTTAAGTTTTAAAAAAATTATACAAAAGGCATGACTAAATTAGCATCATTTTTATAAAATAACATCAAAATGAAAAATTAATCAAGTTTTAAAATACAGCTAAAATGAAACTAATTTGTCCATGTTTTTAAGAAACATGGCTAATTACATTTTTTATAATGAGAGATGAGGGGCCTCCCCATGCCTAAGGTGGATAGGGTATCCCTTCTAGTGGAATCCATGTTAGAGGAGTTGGAGGTAAAAGAGAGGCTATGGGGTTAGAACTATGATCCAACACCACCACCACCACCAATAAAGCCAAAATATTCACGTGGTGTCATTCTCAAAGAAGTGGTTAGATTTAGGCAATAGAGGATTTCAAGTAAGAAACTCCTAAAAAGGTTTGATGTAAAATTTTCATCTTCTTTACTTTAGCACTCATGTTAGTTGATAATATTGTGAGTAATTATTTTCTCTCCACACCTTTTGATTGGGAGCTTTAGGTTTTAGTAGATCCTATAGACTAACCCCTTATACTAGATACTTATACTAGAGGTGATCAAACACTCACTCTCATCTTCCGTCAGGGTGTGTTTATTCTCATAAGAGGAATATTTCCTTGGGATCTTATCATGGAAGAAATGAGACCTTATAATGTTATCCAGGAAATATGATAGTCTTTCATAACGTCATCTTGGATATATTGGTACCATTGCAGATTAATGTACTATCGAGAAGATAAGTAGATATTAAACTTCACTGGTGAATTATTCTCTTAGACAAGACTAGCAGGGATAACCCTCATAATATTGCATCTAGTTACCCATCTATTTATGAACATGATTTTTTGTGAAACCCACATGGAATAGGAGTAGTTACCTATAGTGGTAGATGAGTATAATAAAATTTTCCAAGAAGAATTCCCATGGTTTACCCCTCATTGCAATGTCGATTTTGGAATAAATTTTCACTATGATATTGTGCCAATATCTTTAGGATATTATCAGATAGACTAGACTATGTTTAGAGAGAAGAAGGTGTATTATAGGATCTTTTAAATAAAGGATTTATTAAACCCAATGTATCCCCCTATATAACTTTGGTTCTCTTCTCTAAGAATATTAGAGAGATTTTGAGAATTTTAATTCACTATCTCAACTTAAATCAAGAGAAATTAAGAGAAAATAACCACTTATTAGTATCTATGGTCTATATAACTAGCTAAAGTTGGTATAATTGTTCTCAAATATTGATATAAATATTAGTTATCAATAGATGCAAATTATTGAGGAGTATATCCTGAAGATATAATTTTAGTGTATATTTGGTAACTATGATTTCTTAGTGATGAAATTTAGAATGATGAACTCCACTTTAGTTCTCATGGGACTCATGAAATAGATTTTACATCCATATTTTGACAATTTTTTTGTGGTTCTCATTGATTACATATTTATTTATTCTCATATGAAGTAATAACATGTAGAACTTTTGATTGTTATCATGGAATTAATTTTTTTATCATTGGTTATATAAAAAAATATTGAAGTATTTTTTTCTGGATTTGAGAAGTTTTTTCTTAGGTAATTACATTTTATAGGGTGGAATTGCATTTGATATTAGAAAATTAAAGGTTGTGATATCTTGGGATCCATCCAAGATGGTTTTTTAGGTACATAGTTTCATTAGGTTCATAGAAAATAAAAAGATATTTATAGTGCAATTATCATAGATTGAAGCCCCTGTGATATCCCCTACCCAAAAGAAGCATCCAATAATTTGGTTTGATTTTTTCTAGAGAGATTTCAAGGTTCTGATGAAGATCTTGACTAATGCCCTGGTTCTATGGTTTCTAGAGGAAATGGTTTAGTATGAGGTTTATTATGAATCCTTCGGGTTTGAGATTTCTTGTGTGTTAATAAAGATATAGACTTGATTACTTAAGGGTCTATGTAGCTGAGACAATATGAGTAAAGTAATATATCCCATGACATGAAGCCTACAATAATGTTTTTTTCCCTTGGATATGTGGAGATAATAGCTTCCCTATTAGTGATTTTTTTTATAGATCACAATATTTTCATGTATATCTTTTCATAGTGCGATCTCAATTTGAGATAATGGTGATGTCTAGAGTTCTTGTAAAAAAATGATTTTTAGAGAGTGTATACCATATGAAAGGGTAATGTGGTAGTAGATACCATTATAAGGAATTCCCATGCATAGTTAATAGAGGATGCATATGAGTATTTAGAATCAATGCATTTGGTTATGGTGGAGGAAGGTGATTCTACTTATTTTTTATTGATGGTGGTGGACCCTAGACTTATTCAGTGGGTGATGGAGGAATAGATTAGAGATACTTATTGTGAGATTATATTAGATAATTTTTCCTTAAAATATTCACTATATATATTCAAAAAAGGTAGAGTGCACAATATTTTTTATCATGCTTAAATATTGGTTTTTACATTACTGTGTGTGTTGTTGAGAGAGTTTCACACATCCTCTCAACTAATTATTATTTATTTATTCATACTGAATAAAAGAGTACAAAGTAAAATAGTACAAAGAAACAAGATCATGGAGTAAATTATAGGGGCCTGAAATAGTGGATCCCAGGGGAATCCCCTCTTACAAAGTTCTCCCCCTCAGGACTCAAGGGGTTTGTACCTAGGTAGAAAATGATACCTATATCATGGAAATGTATAGAATAAAGTTGGTTTTCTACCTTATTCCCCAATTTCCAAGTATGTAGCACACATATATTGTTGTTAATCAAGCCTTTTCACTTTCTGTTAATGTAGGAGATCAACCAAGGGGTGGTGAATATATAATTTAGTGAATTGTGAAGAATAATGGAGTCTATTTATACTTCAGTTAGATAAATATTCCTTTGAAAATATAGGCTTAAACTAATGATCATTTCCCTGACCTCATCTTTAAGAGACTATCTATATCTAATGTGAGCTAAAAAATCCAGAATAATAGAGACCTTGGGATCGCGGATGGCCTTTCCTCCCATCATGACACCCTGGTGATAAGACCCATCAATATTATTTTTGAGGCCCATTAGGGGGGCACCAACTAAACCAAAATCCATAGGGAGGGTTTCGTATAACCTAAGAAGGAGGGATGTTATCTTAGAGAGGTCTAAGTGTAGGGTCATCATGCTAGTTTTTCACCATTATAACCATGTCAATTAGTAGGATGTTAGTGCGGATAATATGGGACTAACCAGAATTCCTAACCTCCTCATAGAGGGACTTGTTTTTAGCTTTCCATATGCACCAGTAGCCGTTGCTAAGAATGATCACATGAGCCTTCTATTTTGGGGTTGTGTCGCCAGTTCCATGGAACCACTGGTCCAAAAAGGGAGTTCCATGGAGAACCTGAGATGAGAAGGCCATGAAAGCACCGAATTATCTTTATATAGATCGGTCCCAGTCTCCCTCGAAAAAGTGGTGGTTTGGACTCTCCTCTCTGCACTTCCAACAACACGCACACCTGAAGATAGTGGGGATACCTAGCATTTTAATATTATCATTGGTAGGGACTACATGGTTTCTTATTCTCCAGGTAAGAAAGTTTTATTTTGTGGGGATCTAATTGAACCATATTATTTTGTGCCACTGGTTAGGGAGGTCCAGAGAGAAAGTTTCCCTTTGAATGTCACGTATAGATAAGGCACCAGAGGAAGAGGTCGTAAAAATACATTTTTTAGTCCTGGAGTTCAAATTAATGAGGTTAAAACTCTCTTTCTGAGTTTTATCTAGGACGGTTCTTGAAAACTATGGGTACATACTGGCTTCCTTGAAAGAGATACATGGTGCCAAACAACCTGGGAAACGGAGCAAAGATCCTACCCAATTACGGTGCCAAAAGAAAATATCACCATTCCCCACTATCTAATGGGAAATATGTTAGAGGGTAGGAATTTGAGTTGAGACCTCAGACCATAGAGGGGATGCTTTCCCATTCACCATTTCCAAGTTTCCTTTTCTTCTAGAAAACATGGTCTTTCCACATAGGGTGCATTCTTCAATGGCCTCCCACTCCAAATTTTCATGAAAGTAGTGAAGAGTATCTGAAAGATTCTTCACATTGGTTCCCCATCCTGTGTGGGCCTAGACATCCTATACCACCAGACCTAGTTCCCTTTAATCTGTAAAATAGCATCCCATATGAACCCAATTAGGACCCTATCAATGGTAAGAATAACTCCCTTTGGGACTTTGACAACTACAAGAGAATAAATGGGAATGTCTGAAAGAATTATGTTAATCAATGATATCCTCCCTCCAAATGAAAAAAGCTAGTGTTTCTAGGAAAGGACACATCCTATCATCCTTCTCACAATATAGTTTAAGTGGTAGATGTGTATCCTACCAAGATATAATGGGGCACCCAGGTACTCAATAGGAAAATAACTCATCTTAATGTCAATATTGTTGCACAAAGAGTTAGTGCTTATGTACAAGAATCTATTCAAGATAAAAAGGTTGATCATTTACCTATTAATCAACTGGACACTTCAAAAAAAAATCTTCCATAATTGTGTTGATGCCTCAAATCGATATCTTGCTAGAATTCATGAAGATAATCATATCATTTGTGAACATAAGGTGGGAGATGGTATAGGGGGGAAATCCTCTCTAATAGGGAAGGATATCCCCCTTGTATATACTTCTGTGAATGATCTTGCAGAGAACATATTTGGTAAGGATAACGAGCGTTGGGTAAAGAGGGTCCCCTTGCCTAAGCTCGCGAGTAGACTTGAAGAAACCATGGATCTTCCCCATGAAATAGACAACTGGCCATGAATAACTAAAGCACCTGAAAATGAGATTGGAGGCCCAAAATGAGAAACCCATACCTAATAACACCTTGATAATTAAATTCCATTATATTTTTTCAAGCACATTGTTCATGTCATGTCTTATTTCCATATCGAAGCCATAGGCCTTGTTGTTGATATATCTAACCATCTCTTGAGCCAGAGAAATGGCACCATGGATTGATCTTCCTCTAATGAACCCATTATAATATGTAGAAACCCAATGTAGAAGGTTGCTAGATAACCTCCTATTGATGAAACTAGATTGTATTTTGTAAGGAAAATTACACATGGTCATCAGTCTGTAATGTTGGAGGGAGGATGGATCTATCATTTTTGGAATGAGGATTGAGGTGTTCGTACATGAAACACATGTGAGACTCCCTCCTCATAAGAATTATTGAAAGTATCTCACAATATCCTCCCAAACAATATTATGGGACTCGCTATAAGAGGATCCCATAAAGATATCAGGATCCAGGTCACTCTCGGAGTTAAGGCCCATCATGGATTCATAAATTTCCTTCTCCTCAGCTACTGCTTCAAAGAGTTCATTATCCTAATTAGAGACAATTCTTGGGATCAATTGCAAAATTTTAGCACTCCCATTTGGGTACCCTTTATAAATCTATTGGTTGATGTTATCAATGAGTTTTTTGAAGATGGACTGGTCCATGGAACCCATAACATCCCTATCCTCATAGTAGGATCCATCCTCTATCATAATATTGGGTTGAATGAGTCGCATATTCTCTCTAATATATGCATGGAATAAATCAGTATTCATGTCTAACTATTGAATCCATTTGATCCTAGAATTTTCATGAGCCATACATTCTTGGCATAAGACCATTTATTCCATTGCGTCCTTCTTTATTGAGATTTCTTTAAACTATAGTTAAATCCAATCATCTTCAAGATTTAAATTGATCCAAACTATATCCTACTTTATGGTGTTGATGTATTTGGAGCTGGGGGTATGCTCTCTAACCCACACCTAAAGGTCATGTTTCAGACACCACAACTTATTGTGAATACATCTCCGAGCATCTCCCTGAATAATCTTGTTCCATGAATTTCTCATAGCCTGATGGTAAACCGGTTAGTGAGTCCACTAATGAGATAATTTGAAGAGAACATTGATTTCTTTCCTAGAGGACAAGGACACCAGAAGCAAATAATGGTTAGATAAACCACGAACTAGGTGATTTACCTTGGAATTTGGGTAGAAAGAGATGGAATGAATGTTTTCCATGAATTTATCAAGGTGAATCTGGGAACATGGGGTCCTTTTTTAGTTGTTTACCTAATTAAACCTATCATAAAAATACCCCATGTCCATGATCCCCTTGCTAGCCATGAACTGATAAAATCCCAATATTTCCATTAGGAGGAAAATCCTTCTTCCTTTATTTTCATCCAATTTATCTATAGCATTAAAGTCCCCTCCAATGATTCACATGGATTCAATAGGATCAAAAGCATCGAGGTTCTTCTACAAGGAGACTCTTTTTTGGGAATCACAACTCCCATAGATGGACACATAAAATTTGTTACTCCCTGTAAACACTTTTGTGGTGATAGACTAATCATCTACTTGTATCAAGTTCACTAAGATGTTTTTGCTCCAGAAGATCCATATGTACCGATTATAGGGGTTAGCATGCATAGATTCATTCATTTTTATCCTGTAGGAAAATTCACCTATTTGGAAGGACTTTTTTTAGGTTCATGAATAAAAACAATGGACGCCTTATACTTCCTAACTTCAAAGGTGGTATAATAGTACTTGACTTGTGCTCCCAAGACATGGTAATTCTAGATGAATATGGGTATCATTGTAATAGGGGGAACCTTGTATTGGCCCTAGGCTATATGGGCACTTTTTTTGAGGTGGAGGACTCTTCTGAGGAAGTATGGATTATATCATGTGCATACTCCACATGATTGGGGGAAGGGAGCATAGGAGGGGGTGGGAGGAGGGGGATATGGGATTATTTTTGAAAGGGGACCTTGATCAAGGTTTGATCTAGGGGGGACATTCTTCTATTTCTATTAGGTTCTCTTGGGAAGAAGGTGGGATGAAGGAGGGGATAGAAGTGATAGGGGACTCATTGGAGGGGTCAGGATCTCTAAAAGGGGGAAGGGTAATTAAGAATATAGTTGTAATGCCTTTCCACCAAGGGATAGATGAAACCATCTAAAAGACCAAATACTGAGGGGGGAAAGTAACCTCGGGACATAAGGGAGCAAATCCATGAAAGATGAAGAGGTATGGTTAACTGAGGAAGAAATAGAAGCTTGAAAGCCTAGATCAGAGGACCATCAAGGGGAGAGGGAGGGATAATTAGAACACCAATAACTTCCCACCCCATATTTTGACCAAAATTTGAGAGGAAAAATATTAGATGGGCTGGAGGCATGCCACCTCTGAAATGATATTTTTTGAGTATGCCACTAGCTCAAAGCTGACTCCGTCTAAATTTAGGAAAAGAATGGCCTTAAAATAGACACTCAGAGCAGAACTCAGGATAAAATAGGTATAATATGTATTGGTACCAAGAAAGTGTGTCTTGAACCCTGAGGCAGATCTAGTCTGGAGGCATAAGGGATAAGTCTATATCAACACAAATACAAGCTACCACTGAATCAGAACAATTCAGGGTTCATTCATCAGAACAAAGGAAGCCTCTGAGAGAGTCGCATGTGGCTCTGAGAAAAGAAAAAATCTGAAAAGGAAGAGTATGTTTTGGGAGATGAATCCAAACCATGGAACAGGAGTCCTCCTTGACCTTGTGGACCTCCATTGACCATTGTGACAGTTTGATGCACCAATGAAGCAGAACACAGGAATCCACACACCATGCCCAAACAAAATCTTATTTTGACACCAACACTTCATAGAATGAATTGCAATGTAGGGAAAAAATGTGGGCTGGTGACCCCAGACCCTAAGAATCGATTAATAGTTGAAAGACCGAAAGTGGAGGTTTCACGACAATAAATCTTTCCTTGAGGGTCCACATAAGGCAAGAATCATCATCATCAAAAGATGAGGTAGGAAACTCAATCATCAGGCAGGAACCAATGAGAAACTTGACTAGGGAGGGCAGGCAGATCTCTGGGAAGTAGGGGGTGGAGAGAGGCTGGGGAGAACAATATAAGTCATCCTTGAAGGAAAAGTTGGGGAGCAAGGTAGGGGAAGGGGTAGATCAACTGCGGGAGCGTTAGTGGTTAGTGAAGATCTAGGATCAAAAAACATCCATAGCACACAGTGCCAGTGGGGAAAGAACTTTTGTCGAGGTAGGAACAGTCAAAAAATTGAAAAAGAGAGGGAATGGGAAGCACATTCTTCTGAGATGAATCTATCTCTTTCACACCTCCCCTCTAACAGTGGGTTCTAGATTTATAAAGATATAAAAAGATATCAGATTAAAATTTTATTACAAAGAACAACGCAAAGTGTTTCTAAATTAATTTCAAGGTGCCTCACTAATCATTAGTTGAAAGCTACGCTCCAATTTCCCCTAGATTTGAGGCAACCCTTTGAAGCTATACCAGAATCTTCTACTATAATTATCTATTCATGTAACAATTATAGATGAGTGTACATTCTTCTGGGACACAATCGTTCTTGAGTATAGAATTTCACCCCTAGATTGATGGTCACATCAAGAGTACAGTTAAGGTTATCATGGATATGATGTGAGCTTATGTGTTAGATTTTGGTAAGAGTTGGGATGATCGCCTACCATTAATAGATTTTTCATAGAATAATAATTATCGATCTACTATTAGAATGACACCTTTAAAGGCCTTATATAAGAGACCCTATAGGACATCCCTTTACTGGATGGAGATTGGAGATTCATCGCTCATGGTTCTTGAGTAGGTTTATTTGTTGGTATAGAGGGTCTTTATAATCAAGGTCCATATAAGGTTAACTTAGAGTTTCCAAAAGTTCAATATATATAGAATATAGATACCTTTGGAATTTGAAGAAGAATACTACATATTCCTAAAGGTAACATGTTAATGTGGTTTTAAGAGGTTTTTTAGATACTAAGCTATTCTCAGGTTCATCAAACCAAATTAGATTTTTAGTAGGGTAGGCAACACTTCTTATTTCCTGTTGTTATCCTTGTAGATATACTTGGTGAAAAATATCTTCTATGTCATAAATGAGAATTTATATATATGATCTTCCACATAGTATCGATTAGGGAGAGCTTAACATTGAGGAAGATACATCCTTTATTTAATACCCACTAGGTAGTGATGATGTTTAGGAGAAAATCTTTCTTATGCAGTCAATTCTATTTTTTTTATGTCATGTGGTATTATAAGAATCTCCAAGAGGGAACATGGAAATATGAGAATAAAATCTAAGCTCAATACCCTAAACTTTTTTCAGGAGTTTGTCTTTTTAAAATGAAAGTAATTAATGGTGGGGGGGATGTAAAGACTCCATTTTTTATAATAAATTACCTTAAATAATTTCAATAATATTTATAAGGGTGGTCATGATTCTGGTTCATTTTTATTTTCAATAGAATTCTTTAAAATTTATAACACACACAAATAGATATATATATATATATATAATTTTCTTTTTAACCACATGTTTCAAAATAAATAACATCATATAAATAGAGTCTTATATGGAAATTTTAATATTATGGGTTATGTCAAGAATATGGGAATATACCTAAGAGTGGTATAATCTTATTGTTTTGGATTCTAAACTCGGGAAAAAAAATTAGGTTTTAAATTGGAATAATGATTGTCAGCATCCTTAACCTAATATTTCCAATAAATATGGTGTCATAGTATTTTACATGGAAGGTTTAACATCAATAGATGAAAAAATTGTATATTTCTTTGGTGAATTGTTGGTGATTCGATGACATTCTTCATATTCAGATAGATGTAATTTGTGGAGGTGGTGCTGAAAAACATGAACTATGACATGATCATATTGGCTTAATAATTTACTCCATGAGGCTAGACAACTTTTTATTTATATTATTCCTATTCTTTATGTTTTTTTTCTCTCTTTCTCTCTCTCTCTCTCTCTGAATTTAATTTCAAATTTTCATTGGGTGAATCGTGAAATGAATTTATAAATTAGTTATTTTCAACGTATAATTATAAAATATTTTTACTTTGAATTTTTATACTACTTTTATAAATATCATTGAGATTTGATTAATGTGTATTGGAAACCATGAAATTTATAAATGCTTGATGTTTTTTTCATGAGAGTTTATTTATTAAAGTCCTCATACTAATTCATGATTATGGAATTTTCCTTGATTATTTTTAACAATATTTTTTAAGGTTTTGTGGATAATTAAAGTTAGTTAAAAATAAATGCTTGAATTTTGGAGTGTTCTCCATGTCGAGTTTCCATGATTGTTACTTTATCAAGTATTGAATTTATTCTCCTTCCTAGTTTTTTGTTTCTTAAATGAATAAGAATATGAACCCATTTTTGGGTGGTTCTGATTTCCACTGACTACCGTTCTTTGAATTTATTCTTCTACATCCTTTATTTTATGGTTTGATCATAGATAACTAGTGTAATGATGAAGGGAAGATAAGGGAAAGGGTTTTCATAATGAAATTACAATGCATAAAAGAATTCCTATGGGGATTAGACATGGTTTTATAGAGAGTAAAATGAATTTGATGTTGATTTTCATTTGATTTGATAGTGGTGATAATAAATAAATTATAGTGAAATATTGGATGGTATATAATGCTTTTCTGAGTCACTATGATATCTTTGGTGGAATTGGGATCATGCGGAATTAGAGGAATCTCTGAAAGACACATAGGTAGTTTTAATCATAGCATGAAACATGGATGAATAGGATTTATAGATTTGGAAATCTGTATTGCATGGTCTGTATTCTTCTAGGCCATGTTCCATGTCCTTTCACTATTTATGGTGATAGGATTTATGTTCTTTTAAAGATATTTCATGCAGTATGACCAACAGTCACACATCATGTATCTCAGAGACATTTACCTTGGTGTTTACCTAACTAGATTCTAGGATAATGCACTAGAATCACACGTCATGTGTTCCATGTTCTCAGCCAAAACCCAATGTCCAACAAGTTTTAAGTTTTCCTTTTAGTGTTTCTCCTTCTTCGGGAAATGATCAATGTGATTTTCATAAATGGGTAGCTAATCCCCGCAATATGGATCTTTCTAGATATTGTTTACGTCATTTATTTTTTAGCTTGATTTTTCTATAAAACAATTATTTTATATTTGAATTATATCAATATTATTTAAGAAATATATTATATTTTATACTATTAATAAAATTTTCCATATATTTTATTTATGTGTTGATATAAAAAATGTGAAAGGTAGTGCTTTTATTATAAAATGTCTATAAAATTTAATCTAAGTTGATGTTTTTATGATAAATATTGATAAAAACTATCTTTCATTTTCAAATTTTTTAAATATTCTATTAAATAATAACTTTTATTCCATTATAATTTATAATTAATTAGAAATTTTTAAAATTCTACCTTATAATAACCTATATTTTTTTAAAAAAATGGTTAATAACTTTTATTAATTAATTAATAGTTATATCTCTAAAATTTTTAATGAATGTGAAAAAATAATGTTAATAAATGTCATTTTTATAGTAGTGTTATAATTGTTTCTATGCACTTTTTTGTATAAGGATTATTGTATAAGTGATTTTTTCACTCATTTAAGTTGTTTTATTCTAAAATTTTTGTTTAAAAACTTTTGTATAATAAAAAAATTTCTTATATTTTTCAAACTTTTTATCATAAGTTATAAGTGTTATAGTTCATATTCGTTATAACATGCGACACCTTGAGAGATAAGGGGTGAATCAGGGTGATAGTATTTTACTTTATGACATTGGATATTTTCCCCATGTTGGAAAAAAATATTTGAACCTGACATAGTAAAAAACACAACCAACATAATAAAAAACGTAGAAGTAAAAACCAGAAAAAATAAATTTCAATTGGTTCACTAATAATGGATAATCCAAGGAGAATACACAGATGATATGTCTTTCATACTGAGATCCATTAGGATTTAATAGTTTTAGTGGATTAAAATATTTCATCCATGGTCAAATTATTCCATGCTTATTTCTATTACAATTTATTTTAGGTATAATTTCACTGACTCCCATAGATCACTTATGTCAACTCCTCCTGGCTCACTACTTTAGATAGATATCTATTAAGTTTATCGATGTATAGGTAACATTCACATTATTATAAAAATATGATTTTATTTGAATTATAACAACCTAAATATGATGGTCTAATTCACTCCTCATGATCCAAAATATCCTATAGAAATATTCATGTGAAAAAATATCTTCTTAAAGCTACCTTTTTCATAAGTCCTATGGGGAACACTATACACCGCATACTAACATCTTGATCCACTATGTTCTATTTGTAAACTGTTACAAGGTACATAGAAAATGGAATGGTGATTCATGTAATTCTTCATGGAATACACTTTTTATAACTCCCACATGTACTTCACCTTGCAATGTTCCCCTTCATGTACTACCTTTGTTGTACACACATCATCAAATGATTCATATAATTTCTCAAACGCTTACCATTTTCAAACTTTCAACATAGTTCTACTTTAAAAAATCTGTTTACGCACTCTTATACTTTTAATACTAATCTTTCCAATGTGATTAAACATTGTATCAACCTTTATCATTTTATCTCTCTATTATTAATAATTTTTTTGGGTATTTATTGTAAAATAATTCAAAAAAACTCCATAATCACCGAAATTAAATTAATCCCCTTTGTATTATGCCTTCACGATCTGTCTATTGTGAACTCCCATCATGATCCTACCTCATAATTTCTATTATGTAGAAAGTATAAAATTACCACCTCATCTCTAAAAACTACACCTAACCATAATGGACTTCCTTTGGGGTTTATCCTTCATGAATCTCCTATGCAAAGCCTCCTTCATGAACCACCACCCACATACTCCCTATGTAGTTCACATAGGCACTACATAGTTACATACTCCCTATGAAAATAATCTTATGTTTCTTAAACTAATTTTAAATAATTCCAATTAACTTCTATAATTTAATAAAATAACTTTTCTTTTCTTCATGATTATAGTTTAAAAAATTCCTAATTTTTACATCCAAAAATTTGGAAAACATAGGGAAATGTATCCATTTTCTATAATATTTTTCAAATACTATTCCAGTATTCTACTTCTTATACATCATTTCCCTTAGAATAAAAACTCATTAACTATCCTAAAAATTGATTGAAAACAAACACAATACAATCATAAACTTAGATTGCCAGTCTTCTAATAGTTTTTACAAAGTTTTATCAAACAAACCCAAAATGATGTGTAGTCTATCATCAATAAGATGGTTGAGAATATATTAATTCTACAATATATAATATTATTGTAATTTATATAAAGTTACTCTAAAAAGAAGAATTTATTTTCCAAATTATAAATACATAGGGTTTTAAAATTTGTTGGAGTTTCTGTATGAATCTACTATTGGGGTCATTTGGTATTGATTATAATCAATTTTTGTTATGGAGTAAAATAAATATGTTTAAGAATGATGAGATCAACCTATTTTAGGTTTTTTAGTCCCTTTTTATTTATATCACCAATTTATAAATATGAGTTATGGATAATTATTTTTTGTGTTTAATCTAAGGTAAATTATTTGAATGATTCCATAGTGCTTTCCAAGAAAAAATTAATTTAATTCTCATCCATTTTTATTGATCAACCAAGAAAAAATATTTTCATTTATTAATTTTCTAGGAAATATTATGAAGAAATAAAGATAAAGTATATTGAATATAGTTACATGGAGATATTCCACTCTCAAAACTAAAAAAGGTAAAGGAAAAAATTGTATATTTCTTTGACCTTGTTTGATTTATATCTTCTAGAGAACATAAAACCATCTTCAGTAATGCCATAGTGGTCCTTATATTAAAATAGATGTCACTTTGAAGTTTTATCTTTATTAACTAAGAGAACCTTTGATTACTTGAACTATTTATTTTCTAATGGATTATTTTTTCAGTATTTAACTAATAGAAAAGTGGTATTTTGATTATTGAAATAAGGATTATTGAATTTTGTGTTCTATTTGTTATAGAGTCAATACAATAAAAGAATGTTTGAGTGGAAATTTTTTCCCAATTATAAAATATTAAAAAAAAAATTATTAGAAATGGTTATCAAAATCTTAGGGTATTTAAATTTCAGAAATCAAGTAGTAATAGATTGTATTTATTTAGTGTCACTTTAGTTAAGAGTTGTTTTTTTAATATTTAGAGGTTGATTTTTATAAATTTAGGGGAAAATTATTATTATATTATTTATTTAATAAAAGGGGTAAAAATAAACGAACTAAAATAAAATAATTTGATGGTGGTTTTATTTAGTATCGGTTTATCAGAACCACTACTAATATGTATAGTTGTGGTTTCTTTTAGCGGTGGTTAATAGAAACTATCAATAATAATTTTAAACTATAAAAATATAAACAAATACAATTTAAAAAATAAATGTACTAAAATAATGTAATTAAATATTAATTAATCAAAAACATAAACAGATAATAAACACAAACATATATCCATCAGTTATAAATCCATAACCATCAGGCATACATCCACCATCAACCCATAAGTCATAAACCATTAGTCTTAAACAAATTTATCATATACATATGTAATATGTATAATATATAGCCTTAACCAACCATGTCATCCACCTCAAATACATCTAAATATCTCTATATCAAGTCTTGTTATATGAAAAATTGACCACATAACTGTCATATCAACTAAAATAAAAAAAATATGGAGATCAAAATATATGAACTTAATAAATAATAATTACAGTTGAATAAATGATAATTTTTAACTACACCAATGAAATATAAACCATCACAACTATATTTTGAATATTATCAGGGATCAAAATGGTCAACCTCCTTCCTACTACTAGAATCTATCACTTATTATAAAAAACAATAAAAACTAAGAAAATGAATAGGGAAAAAAGTGACATAGAATATATTCAGAATTTTTCACAAATAATTTTTTATTTTTTAATTAAACATATGAAATATAAAAACAAAAGAAATGATATATCAGCCCATATATCATATATTAAATGAAGATAAGAAATTATTAAGGAAATTTACCCTCCAAACTTGTAACAACCAAAAATTTCACCAAATAAATTTTCCTTATGATTATATAAATATTTCATATTTAGTAATATTGTTTTATATAAATAAAATTCATCACATTATATAAATGAAAAAAATTTATTATATTGAATTTAAAATTATATGTAGAGAAAAATACTTCTATTGGAATTTAAGGTGTTTCAATGGGAAAAAAATTAAAAATTTTATAATTATAATAAGAAAATTTGGATCTCATTAATACCCTAGAATGATTGCACTCAAGAAAAACATTATAGAAATAAAATATAGTATTAGTAAGGAAAAATTATTTTGAAAATGAAAATATATATAATCTTTTGAGAAAATATAGGCAAATGAATAATTAATTAAATATGAGGTATTTATAGAAGGTTGGAAACAAATATAACCATTAAAAATCTGATCATTGGAATAGAAATATAACCATTAAAAATAGTAAAATTCCCATTATAATAATACCCTCCCCTATGTTATTTTAAAATAATATATAATTATCTTATAAAATGAAAATATAACAAATGTATATCATCTTTCAAATAAATAAATGTTTGAAAAATGATAACATATGTGTTTTTTTGTAAAATATATATATTTTATGATAAATATAAATATTTGAACTAAAATTTATTTCATAATTTCGTATAAAATTATATTATGTTGTAATATAATTATAATATAATTTTTGAGACCATAATTAATTTTTCACAGTTTCAAAAAAATAATTGTAATTTTAAAATTAGTATTTTTAAAATGAAGAAGGAATTTATTTAAAAACAAAATATTTCATATTTAAAAAGTTATTTTCATAGAATTTATTTCATATTTTAAATCTACATTTTGAAAAAAGTTGAGGTTTAATTTTTTGAATTTCTCTATAATAGTTGAATTTTTGGAAAATATTGAAATACGACAAAATATTGTGTTTTGAATTATAATAAAAAGAAAAGAATAAATGAGTCAGGGATTATGAATGTGACCAATAGGTAAAACTCATATAAACTAATTACTATATTTTTTCATAATAATCAATACTATAGGTAGTCTTAATCTAAAATAACAAACTAATACTTATTATATTCAAAACACCCCTTATTTCTCTTATAAATACGACCCATCACAGCCTCTTATCCTCACACATTCTAAGACTTGGAGATACCCCAAACTCTACCCATTTCTATCCCCAACCTCCTCCAAATGTATAATGAATTTTGGTCTTACCAAAATACCATTCCAGGAACCCTTAATGGATGGCCTAAGAGGATACATCCAAAGCTGAGTGTAATAACTTCAAATGATATTTTTATTCATTATTTCTCTTAATCCCCAATAAAAATTACATAAAAACGACATAATGACTCTATTATCATAAATATACCTGAATATCACTTATCTAACCACTTCACATTTCATTCTAAAACTAAAATATTGTTCACATTATGGTCGCTTCACCACCTCCAAAAACAATGTACTTCATTTTTTTCACCACCATATTCATGGATGGTATAAATTCATTTATTATGGTTTAAAATGATATAAATAAGTATATTATATTTTATCTTCTATTTTTTATGGATATCTAGACATAATATTAAATAAACCCCAATAATTTCATCATGGGCAGATAACCCACCTAAATGAACTATGTGTATAAAATAATACCTATACCTTATAAATCATGATTATTTATGAGTATTGTTGGATAATAAGAACCATTTAGAAATTATATAGATAAATTAACTCCATATCAACACACTTTTTTTATGGAACCATTCATAATAACTCTTATAATTACCTACAAATTAACCCCTTTGTGGAACCGTGAAACAAACCACCCTAGGATATTTGAAACAGAAATGATATCTCAGTTAAATGACTTTAAACTAATATAAAATATTGATAATAAATAACATATATTTGAATAAGGTTCTAAAAAATTAATTTAATAAATATAATTTAATTATTCTTGTGGTTAAGTGAAAGTGAAGAACAAATCTGGGAACAAGGTAAGGGAACTTCGGAACCACCCTCCTTTATTTTGGGTCATGCATTTTCCCTCTAATACTCACTTCATCACATTTTTTTTCCATGTAGTGATTGAATATTATATATATATGTTCTTATCACTTATATACCAAGTTATTAGTACGTTATTTTTTGGGATATACATGTTTTTAAAGTTTCTTTCTCAATTTTAATCATTAAGATAACCCAATTAAAGGGAACATATCTATTCCTTACCCCATTTCAAGTACTACACCATAAAACTCTTTAAACCATCGATGGTTTCTAAAATTTCTCATTTTACTTTGGAAATACCTTTGTAGGTTTATATTGATGTATTTTTTACCTCATATTCCAAAGAAACTAGGAATTTGGATCCTTGGTTTGTGTTTGTTAGATATTTATGATAAAAATCATGTGATAAATCATGTTAGTATGTTAGGTCACTATTTTTTCTATCATATAAATTTAAAGTTATTTTTAGGGATTATTAGAAGAATAAATTATTAAAAATTATAAGTACTATTATAAGTATAGAAAAAGACTATGTTGATTTGGTAAAGTATTGAGTGAGTAGTTTCCAAGAAATGAAATCCATGTATGTATACTAAAAGTGGATGTATCTCTAGAATATATATACCTAGGGGTTATAACCTTGAAATGGATAATTGGGTATTAACTCAAATTGTACCTAGATCATGAAAAAGATTCATTAATGGACACTTGTTCTGACACTCTTGGGGGATATGCTTTGAAAAATTCCCAAATTCTTTACAAACCATTATGATGGACTTGAATAAATTTTTTATGTTAAAAACCAGATTGAAAAATTACTATGGATAACAAAGATTGAATCCTAGAGTCTCATAATTTAGGATATATGTGTTATTTATGAGCTATAAATTTTATGTTCATAGTTTTTTTGTTCAAATACCTATTAGTTTAAGTATTATTTTCCATAATTGTTTCCTTCAGTTTAGTTAATTGTGGGAAAATAGAGCAATCATTCCAAAAACCAATGTGATAGTAAATGTTTTGATTGTCCTAATGTGATTTATAAACCAAATGGAGTGGGAGTCAATAACTTTAGGAAATTATTAGCTCAACCAGATCAAGTTACATAAAAAATTGAATCCTATAAAACACCCTTCTTCTCCTAAGAAAGGGGTAGTTGTTTTTAAGTCATTTATGTGATAAAGGACTCTTACTTTTAGTGGATATTCTTATCAATGCATCATGTAATAATGGATTAAATCCATTGAGAATATATTTTTTTCCTCTATTTCATTGAATAAGATAATTTCATATTTTCCATCTATCACCTAGAGGGAGATCAGTGGTGGACATTGGTCAAGAACCTAAAGCCCAAGGAGGAAATCGAATCCATTTAATGGGAAAGGATTCAAGAAAATGTTTTTTAAAAAATATTTTTCACAAGATCCCTATATTAAAATAGAGATAAATTTACTTGGATGAAAGAAAATATAAAAAGATTTTATCAGGAATTATGAGGAAAATTTTACAAGGTCTGCATAATATGCCTTTTACTGTTCATTAATTCTGAATTTAAAGTGGAATTCTTCTCAAGTGGATTAAAGCTGATTCTGTGAAAATATTTAGTGATTTAAGAGTTCTAAAGAAATGAATAGATTGTTTATAGTTCCCTTAAGGTTCATATAGAGATTATTGATTCTCATTGGGGTCATGTGGGTGGTGATAAAAATAGAAAAATGTATTTTAGTTCAGGATGATCAATAGATAAATCACATGGAGGAAAGGGAGCCCAACTACCCACATGTAAAAATTGTGGGAAGAAGCTACCCAAAAACTATCTCAAGGTAATAGAGATATGGATCTACTATGGACAACAGGGGAATAAAACTAATAGATGTAGAAGGGAGATGAATAATCCCACTAATATAATGGAATAAAAGAAGGTTGTGATCAACACCCTACCTATAGTACAGTGCTTAAACTCTAAGGAACATAGAAATTATGAAATAAAATACCTTAAGCCAAGATTTTTTAGTTATAATCAATTAAAATATCCTTTAATACCTAGATATCAAAGAAGGTCATATAGTATCACTATTTTTGAGGTATAACTAGATAATTAAGTGGTGATAGGTATTCTAGGTATTAATTCAAGAATGGATAACGTATTATTTGATTTTGATTCTACACATTATTTAATATCATGTAATTTTAGTAGAACTATATAAAACCTCCTCAAAATATATAGGTTGAGTTATTTGTGACAATATAAAATGGTGAAATTATAAAATCCCAAGTATATTACTCCACCATAGTAAATGTTTGTGGATTGAACCTCATTGAAAATCATTTCATACTTCCTTTAGTGTAATTTTATGATCTATTAGGCATGGATTGGTTTTCCTTATATAAAATAAAATATCAATTGTTGGTAGAGGGAAATAACTATCCATATACCAAGTTATAATTTCATTTTATATAAGTTTAAGGAGGAGGATGAATCTACCTTGGAATATTTATCTCAATAATGGATATTATTACCTTATAAGTAATTATACCTATCTCAAATTATTGAGAAAAAGGAAATTATCATACTTGAATACATTCCCATTATGAGGGACTATACTAATGTGTTCGCTAAAGTTTTTTATGGTATTCCTCCTAACTGAGAAGTTGATTTTTTAATTGAACATATACCAAGATATATTTCTATATCCTAGAATCCCAATATAATTTCCACCATTGAGTTAGAATAAATAAAGAAGCAATTAATAGAGAATTAGGAAAAGGGTTTTATATTCCTGAGTTCTTTAATATGGGGCATGCCAGTCCTCATTATCAATAATAAGGATATGTCAATGAGCCTCTTTATTGAACCCAAAAAAGATAAGATAAAGAAAAAGTATCCCCTAATATTGATTAGTGAATTATTTTATTATCTACATGGGTCCCAATAATTATTTAAGGTGGACCTATGGTTGGAATATCACCAATTAAAGGTTAAAAAAGAATATATTTTAAAAATTACTCTTAAAAAATTTATGGACACTATGATTTCATATTGATTTCATTTGGACTCACTAATTACCTATAAATCTTAATGTACTTAATGAATATAGTCATTAGATATTACCTCAATGAATTTTTTTATTATTTATACAAGATATTCTAATATACTATAAACATAAGGAGGAACATGAGGAGAATATGAGTATTGTGCTAATGACGTTTTGAAAGGATTTTTTATATTTAAATTAAATTAAATGTGCGTTTTTGATGGATAAAGTACCATTTTGGGGGAATATTATCACTAAAAATGGATATTTGCAGATCTTTTGAAGAATATCCTAGAACAAAATATTTAATGGATATTTATAGTTTCCTTAGACTAGTTGGTTACTATAGATTATTTTTAAGAAAATTATGATGATTTTAAAACCCACTATACAAGATAACTCAAAATGGAGTAAAGGTTTTATGGGCCAATGAATGTGAGGAGAGCCTTATAGAATTGAAAAAGAGGCTTATCACTGCACCAATACTCACACTACCCTCAAGTGGGGAAATTTTCACGGTATAAATTGATTCTTTAAAGAAGTTATTGGTATATTTACTGATGAAAAATTATAAAATTATTGCCAACACCTCATGGAAGTTGAAAGTGTGTAAGACGAACTATCCAACAGATGATCCTGAGTTATCTATATTGGTGTTCACACTGAATATTTATTAATAATATATCTATAGATATAAGTTTTAATTATATATGAATCATAATACCTTCATGTATATATTCACATAGAATAAGATTAATATGACCTCAAAAATATAGTTATAGATAATCAAGGAAAATGACTACTCAATCCTATACGATAATAAGAAAGTGAATAAGGTGTAAGATGGTTTATGTAGAAATTATCTTGAAACATTATCAATGATGGTAATTTATAAAAGGATACAATCTTCATAAACTTGAAAATATTGGACATGGAAGTAATAAAGTAAGAAAAAAATTCTACCTAACTCAAATTATTGTTTAAACATCCATTATAGAGAAGGTAAAAGATGATCAAAGGTATTCTATTTAAATATAGAATAGGGTGGAATCTATAATAAAATGGAAATACTCATAAATATAAATTGATGAAGGAGTTTTAAGATTTCAGTCACAACTTTGTGTACAATCAAAATCTGAGATAAAGAATGATCTTTCGAATGATTTATATAGATCTACATTGTCCATCCACCCAGGGAGTATGAAGAAGTATTGATATCTTTGATAGAACTATTGGAAGGACAATATGAATAAGGATCTTATGGATTTTACATCAAATTGACTAGTATGTTGTAATGTGAAGTAAAAAAGAAAAATTTATAAGGGAATGATCCAACCATTACCTATACCTGCATGGAAATGGGAAAACATCACCATGGACTTTGTTAGGAGACTTTTCAAGATATACAAAGTAAATAATGATATATGGTTTTTAGTAGATCATATTATAAAGAATGTTCACATTATTGTAATTCTAGAGGACTTTTCGCTCAATTAATTTTCAAGGATTTGTATCATGTAAGTGATGAGGGTGTATGGAATATCACTATAAATTATATCTATTTGAGATACAATTATTCACTATGAGTTTAAGAAAATTATTCAAAATGATTTAACATTGAGGTGATATTTATTATAGATAATCACCCTCAAACTGATAGTTAACCTGAGTGGAATATCCTAATACATGAAAATATGTTGATAGCTTACTCAATGGACTTCAAAGGATGATGAGATCAATATATTCCTATATTAAATATATCATATAATGGTGGATTCCACTTAAACATAAAAGTTAATCTATATGAAACCCTTTAGGATAAGAGATATATAATACCTATGTTATGGGATGAAGCTGGTTAAAAAAAAGCTCTTGGGGCCTCAAATGGTTGAGGAAATTGTAGAAAAGGTCAATACCATTCAACACAACATTAGGATATCTTAGAGTTGATAAAAATCTATGTTGATAACCATTATATAGATCTAAAGTTTGAGGTTACAGGTAATGTTTTCCATTTCATATCTCCATGGAAGAGAGACATGATATCTGGGAAGGTAAATCTATGTCCCAAATTCATTATCCACTTTTAGATTCCTGATCACATCAGATTTATGGAATATTGACTAGCTCTCCCACAAATGTTGTCTCAAGTACATGAAATACTCCATATATCCCTATTGAGGAAGTACATCCCAGATCACTCACATGTACTAAATATGGAGATGGTAAAGTTTGATCATGATCTCTATCATGAGAAGCAGTCAATGAAGATATTAAACTATAGAGACAATGATCGATGCAATACGACTACTCATCTGCCAAATTTATATAGTGCTACCATGATTACAAGGAAGAAGCATGGGAACTGAAAGAAATAATGTAACATATGTTCACTCATCAATTTTAATTTTAGTAGGTAAAATGAAATTTATATAGAGAAATTTATTATGGAGGAAGAATGTAATAACCCAGAATTTCACTTTTGATTATATAAATATATCAAATTTAGTATTGTAATATTATATAAAGAACATTCACCACATGATAGAACCAATAATATTTAATTATATTTAATTAAACATTAAATTTAGATAATAAATATATCCATAAGAATTTGACGTGTCATAATAGTATAAAAAATAAAAAATAAGATAACTATAATAAGAAAATTTGGATATGCTAGCTCCCCTAGAATAACTGTACTCATGAAAAAAACTTTAGTAATTAAAAAAATATTAGTAATAAAATATTCATTTTAAAAATGAAAATATATATAAATTTTAGATAAAATAGAATTGAATGAAGAATTAATTAAATATAAGGTATTTATAGAATGTTAAAAACCAATATGATTTTTACAAATCAGACTATTAGAATGGTGATATAACTTTTGGGAAAGTAATATGATCATAAAGAATAATAACATTCCTCTTATATTAGTAACCTCACATATGTACTTTTAAGAAAATATTTAGGTATCTACTAAAATGAAAATATAACAAATTAATATCATTTAGTAGATGAATAAACAATTTAAAAATTAAAAAATTAGTGTCCATATTTTTGTAAATAATATATGTTTTATGATAAATATAATTATTTAAATTAAAATTTATTTTCAAAAAAAATATAAAAATATATTTTATTTTATTGTAATAATAATATAATTTTTTTGAGACCATTTTTAGTTTTTAAAAGGGTTATAAAATTCATCATAATATTAAAATTACTTTTTTTTAATAAATGAGTATTTTATTTATAAACTAAATATAATAAATTTAGAATATATATTCATACATTGTTTTGGAATCTACATTTCAAGTAATGATTTAAGTGAATTTTTAGTATTTTTCTAAAAGAGATAAATTTTTGGGGAATGGTGAAATACAAAAAAAATATAGTAATTTTCATTATAAGAAAAATATATATAGAAATGGGTCATGGATAATGAAAGTGACCATTATTTAGAACTCAAATTCAATTATTAATTTATATAGTCATAGTAATCAATACTATTTCTATTCTCGATCCAAAATAATAAACTAGTCTATATTATATTCAAAAATTCCCTCACCTCCCTTTATAAATACCACCCCTTTTCTTCACTCATTCTAAGTCTCGTTGATAACCCAAAAAATAAAAATTTCTCATCCCAAACATCCTACCCATGTACAAAGAGTTTTGGAATTACCAAAATACCATTCTAAGGAGCCTTAAGGGGTGGCCTAAGAGGAGCAATGTGAAAGAGAACGTAACACACTCAGCTGATATTTTTTATCTTTCTTCATATTAATCCTATAAAAAATTATATCCAAAAAAATAGTGACTCATGTATCATAAATATACATATTTTATTTTCTTAATGTAATATATATAATCCAACCTCTTCTCATTTAATTCTAAAATGAAAAAATTGTCCAAAATATGGTGGGTTCACCATCACCATAAACAATGTACTTTTTTTCCATCGTCATTTCATGGCTGGTCTAAATTCCATTATTATGGTTCAAAATTATATAAATAAGTATATCATATTTTCTTTAAAATTATAGAATGGATATATATGAATAATATTTATAGAACCCCCAAAATTTCATCATGGTTGAAAAGCACACCTAAATGAACTAAGTATATAACAATAACACTTATACTCTATAAATCATGCATATTTATGAATACTATTGGTTGCTATGAACCTTTATAACTTATGGAAACACATTAATTCCATACAATTACATTTATATAGTTATAAAATCATTCCATAAGAACTCTTATAATTATCTAAAAATTAATAAAACCTTGGAACTATGACACAAACGACATCCGGAAAGTAGAAACCGAAATTAAATATCAATTAAATAACTTTAAAATAACATAAAATATTAATAATAAATCAATTTTATTTGAATAATTATGTCTATTATTTACTTAATAAATATAATTTGAATGTTTAAAAGGTTAAGCGAAAGTGAAAAACCAATCCAAACATGTGGAAAGGTTACTTTCGAATCACCCTCCAATATTTTGAGTCATGTATTTTCCCTATAAAACTAAATTTATCACACTATAATTATCATTTAATTATTTAATATTCTATATATATATTCCCCTCACATATATACCTATTTATTATTACCTTATTTGTTTGTAATATACAAAATTTTAGGGTTCCTTCTTAATTTTATTCATTAAGAAAACCCGGTTAAAGGGAACTTCTCTGTTTCTTGCCCAATTTTAAGTAATAGAACTTAGAATATTTTAAACCAACATTGATTTGAAAAAAAGTTAATTTTATTTTTGTAAAACCCTTCTTAGTTTCATGTTGGTGTATTATATACCTAGTATTCCAAATACACTAGGCCTTTGTATCCTTGGGTTATGTTTATTAGGTATTTATGTTAAAAATGTCACGAACCAACCCGGGTTGACCCCGAACCGGTCACCATAGCCAATCTAGGGAAAGGCCCGAGAGGCATTCTTGGTCCTCCCAAGATGGTGAAAAGTGGTACAGAATCAATTGAGTACAAATGGGAATGATTTTTCCCAATGAAAATAAACTCATCAAGAGAAATAAATAGAACAATGTAAAATAAATAAATGATCGGAAAAAGAAATATTGATTAACAACATGACTAACCTGTCCACGACCAAGAATCCACATAACCCCATGGGTTACTCTCAGATACCAAAACCAAACATTTCCCAAGGTGATCCGAACCAAGCTGAAACATATACCAAGGATAAAAACAAGAAACATGATATAGGTGTGAGTATTAAAACACAGCAAGTAGGCCTAATAAATTCTATTCCCAATGCACATCCTTTAAATAAAGAAAAAATTGATTTCATGTTTGAAATAAAATATATAAACATAGTCTTTTTCATATTATAAATTTCCAAAATATAAAAATCACAACTTATTTCCCACTCATTTTAAAACAAGGTTCAAAGAGAAGATAAGATAAGTGTGCGGGAGATAAGGTCAAGAGGAAAACCATGTAAGAAAGATTCATTTTTCATTATAAAGTGAAATAAGGCTTAAAACCTTTTTAAAAAAATTACACATTTAATATTTACCAAGAAAACTTCAAAACCAAGAGCAAGGGGGACTATCTCACAATGAGGGGAATGACTAATGAGTCTAGTGTCAGAATATCATGAGAATAACTAGGAACTTAGAGGAAGACTAGAACATTCTATACATGTGACACATCCTGAAGGCATGACCTAATAGATGATGTCAAAACGCCCTAACACCCGACTGTCTCCCTAACTGTCCTGATCAAGGGGCCCGATCGCATAGTAATAAACCCAAGTATCCACCTGTTATGGGCCACTATCCAGTGCATAATCGAAACTAGTGCAATAATCGTTCTCAATAAAACTCTTTGCTATGATATATTCCCATATATATTTCACAAGGGGGTGTGCCATACCATTAAAACAACAAGTCACATATATATAACCACACACACCACACAATTCATTACCACCCAGGCCACCTCAAGGTTAGTCCCCAGCCTTAAAATAATTACAATATGAGGGATGTCCAACATCAAGGACCCTCCTAACTCATGATCAACCAACTAGGCAGGAGACCAAACTCAAGAGGGGTTTTCCAAATGACTAATACAAAGTTTCAAATGGGACATATGACATTTTTAAAAAAACATACTTTTATAAGAAAAACCACACACACAAGTCACTTTAGTCAATCCAAATTATCAGTCAACTCTAAAACATTTTCCCCAATTCCAAAAATGGGGCATATACCACAAAGCACTTAATGTGAAAACCCTATTTAAAGACTTAAATAACCACTTTTAACTCCATTTATGTGTTTATAAAAACAAAACCATGCTATAATAAATCACTATTCATTTTAAAGATCCAAACATACCATTTAGAGAAAAACACTTAGTATGTGCAACTTGATAAAATACAACACACGTTAAAATCCACCTTCAAAATCATGTACACCTTAAAACATTTCTCAAAAACTATTTCCCACATCATCTATAATTTAATAAACCATTAAAAAAATTTATAAAACAATTTTAAATAACACCCCAAGGATTTAATATAATGAACACACCCAAAACCATCTTTAAAAACCAAACACAGACCGATGTAATATCGAAATTTAATTTTTAGCTCCTACATAATTTAATAAAACAATTTCAGGATCTATAAAATAATTCCAAATGACACATTAAGGGTTTATACCTGAAAAACATCCAATTTTACATAAAAATACCACATTATAATCCAACACACCTTTTATTCCAATATAGACCATATTCGCACCATATACAAAAAATCAAGAACATGCTGAATAAATTAAACAAGAAATTTAAATTAACCAAACAATGTTTACCCAATAAAACCACCTCATTTCACTTAATAAAACTATTTTAAAAATAATATAATGCTATTTAGCAGTGTAGGGGTGTGTGAAAATCAAGAAATCATTATAAACTAAATTTTAAAGGCAATGTGTAAAGGGTCTGGCCTCAATGCCATAGTGGAAAGAGAAACGAATACCCAACATCGGTGATAAACCACCAACACAACTCAACCGCACCTAATGGGAGTCAAATCCAACTCTAATCCTCAAAATCGAACTCAAATTTTAGGAGTTACCCCTAAAAACACAAACTTGAGCATCAAGAGTTTGGATAAAATAAAAAATCTACCAAATGAGGATGGAATAGAGACTACCGAAGGGAAGAGGACATACTGGTGAGGGTTCAGTCGATGCAGGGAGTCACGGACGGATAGGCCAACGGTGGGGAGAAGGCGGTACCGATAGTAAGGGTGCACAACGGGGGTGCGCCATATTAGTTCACACCGATGAGGTGGTCCGTGCAGGGAGAGAGCGGTGGTGAAAGGCAGTTCATGTAGGGAGAGGGCGGAGGTGCGGGGTAGTGGCTCGTGGTGGAGAGGGCAGGGGAGGGAAGCGGCTCACACTGGTTGAGGGGGAGGTTTCACCAAACCCGTAGTATGGAAGGATGGGATCACGTGGGTGAGAGAGAGAAAGGGAGGGAGAGTCCAAAAAACCCTAGACAAAATGGAATAAATAAGGAAAAGAAAAATATATTAATCACTTAATAATAATAATAATAATAATACCAATTATAATAACAATTATAACAATACTGATAATAAATATTTCAATATAAAATAATGATAATTATTATAACATAAAGATAATGATATTAACAATAATAATATTTACAACGATTTTAATAACAATAAAGATAATAATAATTATAGTAGTAATAATAATAGCAATAAAAAAATTGAGTAATAATAATATTATTTCCTATATTTTAATTTTACCTCATTTTACTTTACATAGTTTTATTAATTGAATAGCTCATCTGCGTGGATACCTGGGCTGACCGCATGGCTTCCACTAGCCATAAGGTGCCCACACACCGGCCTAAACATTTATAATAATAATAATAATAAGAACAACAACCACAATATAAAGTCAAAAAAAATTAACGCTTGTTTCATTCTTAATAATAATATTATTAATAACATTTTTTAATAATTATGATAACATTATTGACACTTTTACCAATAACTATGATGATCATCATTTGATTTTTTTAATTTTAATAATTTTAATAACAATATTAATGATAGTAATAAAAATTAATAAAAAATCAAATTTAATAATAATTATAATATTATTCGTAACAATAATAATAATATTTTTATGCTTAAAATGCTTGATTTCTTTATTTCAACACTCATTTTCAAATCAATCTAAGGTTGTTTTCTTGGTTTCAAATCCCTCATACATTCTTGAAAGGACTTTCATATCGTAAAAAACTACATATTGAGTGAATCTAAAGAAATATATGTCAATTTGATATGATGTATACTCATACACATCAAAAATTATTCAACTCTATTCATAACATGATTTCATGTCATTTTGAGGTCATTTATTGGGGTTTTTGACTATTACATGCAAGTTTTTGAGTTTTAAAACTCTAAAAATACATGTTTTATAATCTCGTGAAAACTAAAACTAAAATGGAAATGGTGTGAGTTCCTACAGTTAAAAATTAATATAATATAATTTTCATTGATTTAACTCCAATTTGAGGTTGTTTTCATATCATTAACCACATAATGCCTCTTTTTAAAGACTTTGATATCATTTGAAACTATTTATTAAGAAATTATGGGAAGACCACTTGTAATATTGATATTTAATTTTCTCATACACCTAAAAAAATCATTCAAAGACAATTTTCCAATGATTTCCAACCAATTTAAAGTCTTTATCTATAGTTTTGACTATTTCATGCATGTTTTAGAGTTTTAAAACTCTAAAAATGCATTAACAGATATCACAATAAAAGTTCCACTTCGATTTATGTGGTATTAGTTGTTATATTTAAATCATTTTATGTAATTTTATTATGATTTACTAGAGATATAACATCATTTTCATATTATTGACCCACTAACACATGTTTTTGAAGGCTTCTATATCATTAAAAATTTATTATTGACTCTTTCTGAGCACACCCAACATCAGTTTGATGTTTTTTACTCATATGAATTTAAAATGAATCCAAAATAGTTGTCCCATGATTCCATATCATTATGAGGTTGTTTTATTTATTTTTCAAAGATACATTTAGGTTTTAGAGTTTTAAAACACAAAAAATAAATTTTATATCATCCTAAGAGAACCACAACTCATATTTAGGTGGCTTTAATTCCATCATTTCAAAAATCAATTTTCCATCATTTTTCTATGATTTTTCTACAATTTTAGGTTGTATTCATAGTTCTTACCCCCTAATACATGTTTTTGAATACTTTGATATCTTTTAATACATCTTATTGGGTCAATCAGAGTGCACCTATAATCAGATTGATCTTACTCCTACTCATACACACCAAAAGTAATTAAAATATATTTTTCCTATTATTTAATGCTAATATAAGGTTATCCTATAGTTTTTTAATGTTATGTGAATATTTTATTATTTTAAAAGCACAAAAAAATGTTTTTGCTAACATCCTAAGAATAGCACTACTTTGATTAATGTTGAGTAAATTATTACATTTCAAAAACTAATCATAGATCATTTTATTAATATTTCATGATAATTCACAGTATTTTACTTACTGTTGACCTGATGAATCTTGTTTTTAAAGAATTTTATATCATTAAAAACTTGTTATTTTGTAATTATAATATAACTACATGTAAATTTGATGTTTTGTCTAGTTTTACATATCAAAAATTTTTCAATGATTATTTTCCCATGATTTAACATCATTATTAGATAGTTTTCAATGATTTTGACCATTACATGCACGTTTTAGATTTTTAAAACACGAAAATGAATTTTTTAATCTTAGAAAAATGAAGACATTAATTTATGTGGTGTTAGATCTTATAATTCAAAAATCATTATTTATTCATTGTATTATAATTTCATAACAATCTATGTTCATTTGATTGGTTTTAACCCCCTAACGTGTGTTTTTAAAGACTTTGATATTTTCAAAAACTATAAATTGAGTCATTCTAAGAACACCATATATAGGATTGATGTGTTTTCTACTCATACAAATGAAAAATGATTTAATAAAGGGTTTTAAATAATTTAACAAAAAAATTAGTCATTTTATATGGTTTTGACCACTACAAAAATGTTTCACAGTTTTAAAACACTAAAAATGAATTCTATGAAATCCCAAGAAAACTATTACTTTTATTGACATGGTGCCAGTTCATACATTTCAAAAATCATTCCATATTCATTTCTATAAGATTTCATAAAAACCTAAGGATGTTTTCTTGGTTTTTACCCCACACCCCCATAATGAATGTTTTTAAAGACATTGATATCCTTAAAATTGTTAATTGATTCATTATGAATGCCCTGCATGTTTTTTTGATGAACCTTCAACTCTTACACATTTAAGATGATTCAACAGATGTTTTCACATGATTTCATATCATTATGAGGTCATGTTATATGGTTTTGACCATTGAATACATGTTTTGAGTTTTAAAATAATAAAAATGTGTTTTATATAATTCCCAAAAAACTAAATTTATGGTTGAAATAGAATCGATTCTTGCATTTCATAAATCAGTATATTGTCATTTTTCTATGATTTCACTCTAATTTTTTTTTTGTTTACTTGGTTTTTCCCCCCTGATGTACATTTATAAAGACTTTGATATATTTTAAAATATCTTATTAAACTATTATAAGAACACCAAATTTCATATTCATTTTTTTCTACTCATACATGTCAAAAATAATTCAATAATGGTTTTCGAAGATTTCACTCCAATCCAAGGTCGTTCTCTATTATTTTGACACATACACACGTCTTTTAGATTTTTAAAACACTAAAAATGTATTTACGAACATCCTGAGAAAACCAAAACTCAGATTGATGTGGTGTCAATTCTAACATTTCAAAAATAAATATACAATAACTTTACTATGATTTTATGACAATTTTTTATGATTTTATTTGTTTTGATCCCCATACACAAAATTTTAAATATTTTAATATCATTAAAAATTTATTATTGAGTCATTCCAAGTACAATGCATGATATTTTGACATTTAATCAACTCATACACATAAAAATGATTAAAAAATATTCGCATAATTTATAAATATTATGATGTTATTTTCTATAGTTTATACTATTACATGAATGTTTTACAGGTTTAACACACTAAAAATGTGTTTTCTGTAATCCCATGAAAACCAAAACTCATATTTGCATGGATTTGGATCTAATATTTCAGAAAAATCAAATTTTGTTTTATTATGATTTAACAGAAATTTGAGGTTTTCTTATTGGGTTTAACCTCCCAAATCATGTTTTTAAAATCTCTAATATCTTTAAAAACTTTTCATTGAATCATTCTAGGTGCACCATAGATTGGTTTGACATATCATCTACTCATACACATAAAAAATTATTCATAGAATGTTCTCCCACTATTTCACATCATTTTGAGTAATTATATATGGTTTTTAATGTTACACATATGTTTTAAAGTTTTAAAACACTTAAATTGTGTTTTTTATCATCTTAGGAAATCTGAAACTCGGATTAATGTGGAATCATCTCTAATATTTCAGAAAACAATATATGTTCATTGTCTTATGATTTCACTATAATTTTATGTTAAAACCCAAGATTTTAGTTTTATTTAAATGAATACTGAGTTCGATAGTTTTCACTACATGCAACCTCAAGTTTAAACAAACCTTGAAATAATATTATTTAAATATGATTTTTGTAACCTAGTTGTTGGGTTAGAAGTTATAAATTGGAATAACCAAATTATGAAATGTTTTTAAAAACTATTTACTTAATAAAATTAGATAAATAAATAAATATTAAATTCATATAATTTTTTTACTTGTAAAAATAAATGAATAAATTCATTTTATGTCATAGGAATACATTATTCATGGAAATGGTTTTTAGATTTTTTATGTGTGAATAACTAAAATTTTATTTTAAACTGTTTAGAAATTTTATTTCAAAAAAGTAACTTAATCATTGAAATTATCATGTTAAAATTATCTTAGGTTTAATTTTTTATATTTTTTAGAAATAGTTGATTTTTTGGTGGATAGTAAAAAATACCGATTTTAAAAATACAGTCACTTTTATGATAATATAATGATAAATAATAACATAAAAGTTTATGAAATGTTTTTTAAACAAAAAATATATTTAATATTTAATATAATTTATATAAAAATATAATTGTTTACTTATAAATCTATGCTTACCATTTTATAAAACTAAGTAAAGTTTTTATTCAAAAAAATCTGTTAGTTATTCTCTATTAATCATGTATTTATAAGGTTCAATTCAGTTTTGGTTTTAAGTTAAATAAAAATAATTCTCAACTTATTTAATATAATCCAATTAATTCCATTTTAATCAATTTTATACTTCATTTTTCTATAAAATCATTTTTATGTTTAAAACATACATTATTATAAAAATAATTTTAATTTCATTTTGAACACTTATATTAAAATTAATTTTTTCCACTAATAAAATTTTAGTCCTATAAAATGGATTCAATATTTGGAATACTAATGTTTAATTTTGGATAATAAGTACAACTTATTTTTTTCATAATGAATCATAAGAATAGTAAAAATTTTCAACCGGGGATTGTCTTAAAATGGGTTTATCGAGGATTAAACTAAAAAATAAGGGTAAAAATGTCACATAAACTTGTATAAATAATATTTTTTTAAAATATTTGGACATTATATTATCTTAACTTTGAGGTATTATTCATTTTTTTCTAATTTTAGAAAAAAATTACTTTATATTATTTAAATCATTTAAGTATTTCAATATGTGTCTCTCCCCTCACTTAAAAAAGGAACCTAATATCCTCCATTATTCACAAAATTTAAGCCTTATAGATCACTCAAAGACCTTACTAGATTTATTAACTTTATTCTATAACTATTATTCTTCTTCTAAGACCATCCTTGGAAGGATTAAGGTGTAAGCCAAAGGATCTTTCTCAAAGAAGAGGTAATCATCTTTATCGAATCTTTCAAAGTTTATTTCTTATTATACTTCCATTAAATATATTATATCTAAAAAATAATTATAAATTATGTATAATAAATATACCAATATTTTAATATTAATATTTTACAACCATTTTCACCGCTTTTTCATCAAATGGTAAATGAATCACTCCTGTATATGTGTGGACTATTTCCTCCACACTATGATATGATTCATTTTCAATCACCATATTTAAAGGTCGGTTATTATGAGGGATTTAATTTTTATATATTATATTAATGATATAATTATTTTTCTTTAATTATAATATCTTATATAACTTTTTACCTTCCCAACTTTTTGAAAATGATAACATCGCTCTTTTGTACTTAGGGACTATCACCTCCACGAATCGATGTGATTCATTTTTTTCACACTTTACATGATTGGTGGTAAAGATATATTTAATTAATATATATTATATTTATATTATAATAATTATTATTTAAAATGTAATTATATATTACGTTTCTTTTATTCCATCCATTTGAAAGTGGAAACATTACTCATGTGTATATACGAACTACCGTCTCCATGAAGTGATGTAATTAATTTTTCATTCCCACTTTATATGAATGGTTATAAGTGTATTTAATGATAAAAAATGATAATTATGAAATTATTATGCTTTTGGATATGATTTAATAGTGATCTAAATGAAAGGACCTAAACTACTAAACCAAAACTTACATGAAAAATGAAACATTTAACACTCAAAAATAATTATTTTAATAAACAATTATTAAGAAATGGGTTATTAAATGTTATAAGTGGATCATATATTATTCTATTATTATTTATAAATTTATTTTAAAGAATTATAATAAATTAAAATAAATATACATGAGGTAAAAATAAGTTCTAATTCAATTAAAACATGCGGTAAGGGTTTTTTTCACAATCTCATCCTTACTCAAGATTGTTTACGTTTAAGTTTCTATTGGAGGAATTACATCATATTTTTATCTTAAATATCATATATTTTATTCTCTTATATTTATTTATAGAAATTATAGTTTTTATTTTAATTTTCCTCTCTCTATTTACTCAACTCTCATGAAGGATTTTTTAAAGGAAAACCAATAATTTTTATATATTCAGTCGGGAATATTTTTATCCAATGTACATATTTTATTTAAAAATGTTCAAGAATGATTTTACTATAATATAATGGTTTTTTAAATTCATTTTAACCATATTTGTTTATATAAAATGTTTTAAAAGTAATCTTCTTATCATTTTTTGAATGAGATACTTTTTACTAAAGGTACAAATAGAATCTTTATATTAATGTTTACCATATGAATGAATTTACTAATACACGGATATTATTTTCATTATGGATTAATTTAAAATTTACCATTTTTTTTAAAATAGAATGTTTTATATTATATTTTATAAATTTTAATATTTTAAATAATCAATTTCAAAATGAAACGGGTATTTTCCTCAAGAAATGTTTCAATAATATTTTAAATGTGTTTTAATCTATGTAAATACCCTTTGATTAATCTTATGCTTCACTATGGATATTATATAATGATACAGTATACCTTATTTCTCTAGATGGATTATGATCATGTTGTTTTTTTGTTGACTCGGGAAAATATTAACATTTGGTATCCTAGTTTTTCAATATGAATATTTATGTTAATTATGTATTGACTTGTTAATGATTTATTTCATATGATGAATTCATTAGAATTATTAAGTGAATAGAATGGATCATTATATATTTTCAATGCATCAGTTGGTCCCATAATATACACTGGTTTGGGTATTTTGTGTATGCCTTGCCTATATATCTTTGATGTATTGGCTGAGTCATGTATAGTAAGATTACGATGTCTGACATTATATATCCTATAATTATGAAATTAGTTATTAGTATCTATGTAATTATTTGTTTTTTATATCATAAATGGATATATTCCCTTTTATGATATTAGTTATACATTATTTTTGATTATTTTTTATCTCTCCCTTATTATTCATGATTTATTTATCCTATGATATCTTCTTTTGTATGCTTTTCCTTAATGAGAATCTAAGATCACCCATTATTATGTTATTATTTCCCATAGTTTCCAAGAATGGATTTATAAAGTATAATAAATGAAAATTTTATCATTATAATAATAAGTTATATTTGATTTTTTTCAAATGTAATGTGAGAACCATGTATGTATCTTGACTCCAAAGACTAATAAACTATTAAATCCTTAGATATGTGATATCTTGTATCATGTGCCAATATTTTAAAATAACAACTACCTATAGGTTATTGGATTTAGAGTGTTGGAGTTTTTATCAGATCATGTTTAGTATAAACCTTGGGAACTAAATTTATAAAATTATATATTAGAGAACATAACCCTATGATAGACTATGATTATAAGTCTAAGTATAGGGTAATATCATAAAGTTTTGGTAAAGTATGTATTGTGTGGTTTTACTAGAAACTATATCCATTTATGGATACTGTAAAGTGGATACAATTATCTAATAGATTCAGTTAGGGTTAATAACACTAAAATGGTCAGAATGGGTATTAACTCTATTATCTCTAGTGAACAATGATTGATTCTAAGACTGTACACCTAGATACACACTCTGGAGGATATAAATTTGTTTATTTACATACTATTTACGAACAATTATAAAATATTTGAAAATAATTTTATGATTTTAATATTTTTTCAAAGATACTAATCTTATGATTATGAGATTAGTTGTGCATAACTTTTCAATTTATGTTAGGTATTGCACCAAATTTAGAATTATACATTATTATCAATAATTTTATTAATTAATATAGACTATTTAATTATTAATAAATAGAACCAAATGTAAGGAATAGAAAACATGAAAACACCCATAATCAATTTAGGTATTTGTCTTAGGACCATGTCAACATGACTGCTGTTGGATCGATGTAGATTGTTACTAAATTAGGATAAATAACTTAGGTTATGAATACTAACCTTTCCCATGTAGAACAAATTATTGATTTAAATAATGATTAAATGATGGTTTAATTTTTTATGGGTTGGTAAGATCTATCCTTTAATGGAAATACTCATCCATTGATTGTTAAATAGTGGATCAAGTCCCTCAAAAAGATATTTCTGGCTTTGAGAAGTAACTAAAGGGAGAAGGTTATTCTAGAAGATTATTATTTAATGGAATATATTGATCAATGGTGGTAATTAATTAAAAATACAAATGTGGAATAGAATATAGAAATAATGGAATGGAATACTTTTAAGGATATTATAATAACCCATATTTTATAAATGATATTTTCTTCCTGAAATAAATTTGTATTATATTATACATTATTATACAAATAAAATACATAGAAAACCCAAAAAGACTTTATTCCATCAATGAAAATCATTACATTAGTCAATGACTAAACACAAAAAAACCTAATATTAAAAGGAAAAAAAATATAAAATCTAAAATTGGAACACATGGATCACCTCAATCTTCTAGAATCATCCCTCCCATGAACAACAATATAGAAAAGAAACAAAATATTAGTAAACCCATCAATGTAATAGAAATTTGAATAGATAACCATGAGGTCAATTGAAGTGAATAATTAATGAATGAATGAATGAATAGGTATTTAAAGGAGGCAATGTGACCATTGAGATTATAACCAAACTATCGGGAATAACAACCTGAATATTGAGAATATTATCCTAACTATTTGAAATTGTAACATGACTATTGGAATATTAATTTTACCTCAAAAAAATGAATTGTGATATAAATAACATTTATCAGTATTAATTTATCTAAATATAAATATTATAATTCTAAAAAATAAATATCATGATTAAAAAACTAAAAAACAATATATGGACATTTTTAATAAAATGTATTTTAAAGTACTTCATAAAGGTTAGAGTTTATATATTAAAAATAAAAAGTTACATATTATATAAATTTATTTTGATAAAATTAATATCGGTTTTTAAATAAAAATTATGAAATTTTCCAAGGTTGATTTTTTGGTAATTTTCTGAAATAATTCAATTTACAGGCGAATAGTAAAAATCTGATTTTTCACATAATAAGCATATCTTAAATTACATGATGCATGATGTAAAAATGACATAATACTTTCTAAAACTTTCGGTTCTTCCATGGTATATTTTATTACATAAATGAGTTAATAAAATACAATAAACTTAATTTCCAGAACTAGAAATCATTTTCCAAAACCAAAATTCAAAAGTGATTCTATAAGATAAAAAAATTTCTTTCTTTCCAATTTCCTTTTTAATAAAAAAAGTTAATTATAATTATAAAGTTTTTTAAGTTATAAAACCATTATTTTATAATTATATATGATTTATATTGTAAACAATTTACTATTATAATTTTTTAGTCGATATTTTATTTTATTTTATATTTTATTATAAAAATACATATCTCCTCAAGTATAAATAACAACACTCCCTCTCCATTGTAAAACCAATTATCCCACCCATTTAAAATCCAAATATATACCCAAATCCTCTCTATAAATATTCTTAGAATCCACAGGGACTTCTATAGTAATCCAACTCCAAAAATAAAAGGATCTATAGTGTAGCACAAGAGAACCCACACTAAATAGAGAGTTTTTCTTCAACTCTTCCCTCATTTTCTTTTTCTCATATCTCTTTTCACAATTTATTTCAAAATAAAATATTCTAAGATTTAATTATGAATAATTTTCACATTAAATTAATTATTTTAACATACTTTAAAATTATATTTTTTATTTATTTATGTTTTATACCTCATTTTCTTCATATTTAGACAATATTCTAGATAACGGTCGGTTAAACACCAATGAGGATGTATCCAATTCATTTCATTTCACCAACCCTATGAATGGTTTAAATAAATTATTTATTATATATAAATTTATAAATATATAAATATATATATATATTAATATTTTGTAATTTATTATAATTATTTGATAATTACCTTGAATAAAATAGAAAAATCATAGAAAAATGAGAAAATGTTAAGAAAATATGATATCAAAATGCTTAAATTTCTTAAAAAATAAATAAATATAATCTAATGATTAATATTGATAAATAGTAACATAAATTAATAAAATTAACTTTTATTTAAATGATTTAATAAATTCAATTTTATTTATTCAGGAGGCGTAAGCATGATGAAATAAAGCATGAATTAAGGTAAGTGTTTTTCTGAACCCAACTCCTTTTATTTGGGTTATCCCTCTTTCACATCAATTTCTATGTTGATATTACACTAATGTTTCTTAAATATAATTTATCTATTCTTCCCTTTTATTTTTGGAATATACATGTTTTTCTTCCTTGTCCAAATTATTTTTAAGTTGAATACAATTAATTTTCAAAAGACATTTTCTTTCCAAAATTTATCTTTGATAACTCTTGAGATGTTCCTTATTCACTCAAGAATGATGATGTTTATGAAAAAAAATCTTTTTCTTATTCATTTAGGAACCTCAAAAGTTTATCCATGGTTTTATTATGAATTCCTTATGAAACCCATTCCTTTCCATGGATTATTCCATGATTACAATTATTATATATTTTATATGGCATGTATGATTTTGTAAATATTATGATGTGACATGTGGGACCAGAATTAGATTTCCCTCTAATGAATTGGGTAATGTTATGTATCTCATGAGATAAAGTTTATTATGTATGTAAATGATTCTATATTTGTTGATAATGATGTTGTTATGATTACATACATATGTTATACGTGAACATAATGCTAGCATTATTCACAATTATGTGTGGTATTTCAACACTATGACATGAAGTTCATTTTTATGCATTTCCACATTACAGTATTTTATCACATGTTTTCCCTAAAGATGTTTATGATGATATAATTCATATGAAATTATTGTTATGATTATTCTCACCCATGTTATATTGATTCGTGTCCCTTATTTATCCTCCTACTAGGATTTTAACTCTCCCCATTATTTGATGTATATCCTCAAGTGATTACATGTACTAAAAAGAACATGATATTTTAAAAGGATAATGAATATGTATTTAAATAAATGTCTATTTTTTATTAAGTACAAGTTATTTATGAGCCTAATTTTTTCAATAAACTAAAACTTTTGATCCTGGATTTGTATTTTTTTAATTTTTTTATCTTAAAATTATGTAATAGTTATGAAAGAAAAAGTATGGTCAATAATGTTAGAATTATAGAATGGTTTATTTAATTTGGGAATTAGGATTATAAAACATTAGTGACAACCCTTATTATGATACTAAGTATATGTAACCATCCAAGAAAATTTGTTTTAGAAAAAATATAAATAGAGGTATCCAATAAGATATTCTATTAGATTTAATTGTGCAAAAGAATAAATTATTTATTAATGATATACTAACTTACATTTTGTTCAAACCTTTTCTATTTTAGGAAATGGTGGGGACCAAATGAATCCTTTCCAACAACCCATGTGAGGTGCAATTCAAAAATTGTATAAATTACATCCCTAGTTCCATGGGAGGTGGATTTCAAAAATTATATAGCATTGCTTACCCAGCTATCTTAGGCTATAAATAATAACCTAAACCATTTGGAGCATCCATATTCATGCAAAAGGATCAAATGGATGTTGATTCCCTTATTTGGCAACGTCCATTGACATTTAGTGAATCTTCTAATCTACTTGTCATGGAATAGTGGGTTAACTCAATGGATAAGATATTTTCGGTGCTTCACTATTTTGAAAAGGAAAAGGTGACTCTATCCATTAATCTTTTATATGGAGAAGCTTATCAATAGAGGGAATTGATAAAGAAAACCAATCCAAAGGATAATATAGAAGAGATATAGTGGTAATAATTTAAGAAAATATTTATTAACGTGTATTTCACATGAACTATTCAAAAAAATGAACAAATAATTAAAATTGTTGACTCAAAATGAAGGTGAATCTATAATAGATTATGAGGAAAAATTCAAAAGGATTTCCTAATACACTTTGGGTTTTATTATAAATAATTATAGAAAAATAAATAGATTCTTATTGCTTTAAAACCACACCTTCAAAAGGCTCTAGCTATCCGATACTTTGGGATTTATTAATAAGTGGTTCGATGTGCTCTCTAAGTTGAGATGGAGTTTAGAAAATGTTCCCATGGCTATGAAGGTAAGAATAAAAAATGGAGTTTCAATCTGGTGGGTCAAATGATAGTGGAGCCAACTAACCACATATCAAAAATGTGCGAAGAAACATCATGGTAATTTCCTCAAAGGGATGGGAAACTGCATCATGTGTGTGATAGAAGGCCAAAAAGATCATGAATTTTGGAGAGACATTAAAAAGATGGAAAAAGTTCTAGAGGAAAGGAAGTCACCTCTAAATATACCTCACATGGTTCAATGGATCAACTGTAGGGAGAATGGGAACTATGAAAGCTAGTTCACTAAACCATGGTTCCTTGAGGGTACTCAACGTCAGCGGCCACTAAAGAAAAAGGACAAATGGAAATCTTATGCCATCACCACTACTGAATTGGAGTGTGAAAATGATTTCATATAATGTACGCATTCTATTCATTCAAGAATGGAAAATGTTTTATTTGATTCTGGTACTACACACTCCTTTATATCTTGAAATATTTCTAGAACTATTGAATCAAAGAAACAATACCTTGAAGTAGAGATATTTTTAAAAACACTTAGTGGTGCAATCATTACAACCCATGTTTTGTACTCTTCTCCTATAAGTGACTATGGGAATATTCTTCCCACAAATCTCGTAATAATTCCCTTGTGATAATTTCTTTCTATATTCAGCATGGATTGGCTCTCTTTATAAAGAGCTCCAAAAGATTTTTGGGAAAAGGAAGTCTATTTTCATATTTTGAACCATCCAATGATCATCTAAAAATTCAAGGAATATCATGAATATTTTTTGTAAAATCCATTAATGGTGTGTGTGTTAATACCCTATAAAGAATCATACCTTGACCAAATGGTTGATTCAAAGGTAGGTATAAACCTAGAGGAAAATTTAGATTGTGAGGGAATACATTGATTTATTTCCCAAAGAGTTACCTGGACTTTCCCCATATCATGAGGTAGAGTTATCAATAGAGTTATCAATAGAAATTATACCAGAAGCCACTAAAATATCAAAATTCCCCTATAGGATGGCCCTGAGAGAAGTGGAGGAGTTAAAGAAATAGTTGAAAGAGCATTTTGACAAAGGGTTCATATTCTATAGTGCATCATCTTGAGGTGTGCAAGTGTTATTCATAAAGAAAAAGGATGGATCAATGCTATCGGGAGTTCAACAAGATTAGAATAAAGATAAAGTATCTTCTTCCAATGATTTATGACTTGTTCAATCAACTATAAGAAGCTTCGTACTTCTCAAAGTAGATCTACATTCGAGATATCATCAACTGATGGTGAAGAATGTTGATATTCAAATGTCTTATTTTCTTAAAACATATGGTAATTATGAGTTCGTAGTGATTCTCTTCAGACTTACTAATTCCCCTATAATCTTCATGGATTTGATGAAGAGTGTTTTTAGAGACTACCTCAATAAATTTTTGGTATTTTTTATTGAAGATAATTTTATTTACTCCAAGAGAATATTGGAACATGAAGAGCATATAAGTATTTTACTAGTGACATTAAGAAATGAGAAAATGTATAAAAAGTTCATCATGTGTGACTTTTGGATGCGTAAAGTTGCAATATTAGGGCACACGATCAGAATTGATGGAATTTCTGTGGACCCATCAAAGACAAAAGTTATTGAGGAATGGACCAGACCCACTAGTGTCATGGAAATACATAGTTTTCTTATATTATTAGGGAACTGCTGACATTTTTTTAAGAAATTTATCATGATTTCCAATCATGATACAAAATTTTACATAGAAACGGGTAAAATTTTAATAGTTGGAAGAATGTGAGAAAAGATTCAAGGAACTCAATAAGAGGATAATCATTTCACCTGAACTTAAACTACCAAAAATTGGAGAATGTTTTGTGATATACAGTGAATCTTCAAATAAAGTAATGGGTTGTGTACTCATGCATAATGATTAAGTGATATACAATGCCTTAAAACAGTTTAAAATCCACGAACAGAACACTCTAACACATGATCTCGAGTTAACAGTTATGACCTTCACTCTACAAATTAGGTGACACTGACTCTATGATGAGAAGTGTGACATAAATACTGATCAAAATAGTCTAAATTATAAATTCAGATTAAAGGATATCAACATGAATCAAAGAATATGGTTAGATATAATCAAGGACTATGATTTCTCAATTCACTACAATCCAGGAAAGGAAAACATGGTATCCAGTGATATTAGAATAAAAGAACCTTCTAATTTATCCATGATTCTAGTTGAGAAATACCATGTCTTCATGTATATGAAAATTAAGAATCTAGAAATCATAAAGGTAGGGAATATATTATACCATTCCTAAATGATTTCTCAATCGTATATCCAATAGAAGATCAAGGAGACACAAATGGATGATTCAGAGCATCAAAATATGGTGAAAGTAGTAAAAGAAAGTAAAATACATGAGTTCCACATCGATGATTATAGGGTGATTTGGTTTGGAATGAGGATTTTTGTGCCTTAATCACCTGAGATAAAGAAATATATATTGGGTAACGCACATAACCCACCTTTATATACCCATATTAGAAGTACTAAGATGTTCCATGATCTTTGAGAGAACTTTTGGTGGGACAAAATGAAGTATTAGATTGTGGATTATATCTCAATATTCTTATTATGTCAGTATATTAAATAAGAGTGATATAACTTCAAAGGGATTACGTAACCATTACCTATACTGTAACACCCCGAGATTTTATGAAAAATATTCTTTTTAATATAATTAATGTCTTGTGTTGTACGCTGCACCAAAAGGATCTTGTACAACACGTATCCCTGACTTGGCTTGCATTACATGCAATCGTGACCTTCCATGATAGCGTGTGTTGTACGCAATACCGAGTTTCGCTAAACAATGATATGTTATATAAACTAGCCATTATGAATAGTAATACCCACTTTTTGAAATTTTATAAAATTTATCTTTCAAAATGGACTTCATTTTTGGATTTGGAATATCAAAATTATCTTTGGTTGAAATTTTGCTACTTTTCGGATAACTTTCATATTCTGATGAATAGTGAAAATTACTAAATTTTAATTAAAAACAACTTTTTTAATCGAAATAATTAATAGTGATAAATTATTAATTTCAGTGGTTTTAAAGTATATTTAGAATATATTTTTACCATTTAATATAATTTTGGTCATTGGATGTAATTTCACATTTAAACCAGACATAAACAAGTGTCAATCTTTTGATAGTTATTATCTCTTAAAAACATGCTATTTGTTTTGACGACGAGAATTAATTTTTAAATTAATTAATACAAATTATATGTTTTGAATTTGTTAAAATAGACATCATTTTTGAATTCATAATATCCACTATAGCTTAGGCCTAATTTTTGGTATTTTTCTGGAAACATTAATTTTTTGATGAATAGTGAAACCACTAAGTGGTAGTTAAAAAAACAGAATTTTTCATACAACTTAACTTTACCGCTTCTGTGAGTGGAATTTCAAAAATCCGAGAGACACGGTTGATGTTAGTAATTAATATGTGGTTCAATGAGATAAAAATAATTTTTGGTGAATAGTAACTTTTTACTTTTATTTACCACGGTTAAAATTAAATAGGGTAATTAAGGGTAAAAATGATATTATTATTACCCTAAAACATGTCCTAATTCAATTGGATAAGTTTAATTCGACCAAAAACAACCTTAAGAATAAAATATGACCATTTGGGCCCACTTGGATTAGATTAGGACATTTAATATTAATTTATTTAAGAAAGGGTTAAAATAGTTAAAATCAAAGTATGATAAGTAAAACATTTTTAATATAGGGTTATACATAAGATAAATTAGACTATAAATATTCATTAGAAATATAAATATATTTCCTACATAATGGTATTTTATTTATAATTTTTAGGCATTAAATAATTTAGTTTATTTATGACACAAAGATGATGCAATAATTATCTTATTAATGCAATATTGACATAATTGATGTTATAAATACCCAAATAAATGTAATTTGAGACTTTTTATGAATTACACTAATTTTATATGTTAATATGACATGTTAGTATTGATTTAGTTAACCTTTTTCGAACTAATCATTCTGTTATGATTTTCACAAAAATCAATTACAAAATAGTGTCAAATTTGACATAAAATTGTTTTTAAAACAAATAATATATTATTAATTGTTATTTTATTCCTAAAAATCTAATATTCGTCCAAATGACTTAAATAAGGTTATATATATTAATAATAAACAACTTGGGGTTCTTTTGGCTTGTTATAGTAAGTTCATTAACCTTATAGTGTAAGAAAACAAGAAGACACGGTAAAAGTTAAATTATTTAACTTAAAGTTAAATCTAAATGATAAGGTTAAAATAGAAAACTAAACTTGTCTAAATTCTATTGGATTAGAGTATTTTGACCCATCCCCACCTTAGCTTCTAAATAACTCAATTTTGAGCTATTAAAAACTGAATATGAATTTATAATAAAATAATATTTTTAGTTATTCCAAAGGTGCCCCTCTCCTCCCTTATAAAAGGGCACCTCCTCCCTCTCTTCCTCACACCACTTTGAGCCTTCATGCTCGGCCAACCCCTGACAAATTATCTTCTCCACTTCCCTAGAAACATTATAGAGGTCCTGGTCTTCTTCAAAGACCAATTTTGGTGCCCTAAGAGGAGGTCTCAAAGAGGCGCTTCAAAGAAGAGGTAATGTCCATTACCGATTCTTTCAACTTTATTTCTTATTCCACTTCTTCTTCTTTAGTTGTTTAATTATGAAGTAATAACATCATTATCACTCATATAATAATATGTTTTTATAAGTATGAAACAACCCTATTTCACTATCTATTCATCCTACGGAAAACGAAATCACCGCGCATGCGTACGTACGGAATACCGTCTCCAGCCGTGGTGTAATCTATTTTCCACCACCACCTTACTTGGATGGGTATAATGGTGTAAATAATAACTATATATGATTATTTTAAAGTGATATTGATTTTGAAATAGTATACATACACTCCAATATAATTCCACGATCATGGGAATGATATCATCGCTCGTGCGTACGTACGGACTACCGTCTCCACGACGCGATGAGATTCATTCTCCATGTTAACCATTCTTGAATGATTATAAAGTATATATAATAAGTAATCATGAAATATATTACATAATAATGATATTTTATTTATGTTTATATATATGTATGTCATCTACTTAATTTCATTCAATTCAATAAGGAAACGAAAACAGCGTTCATGCGTACGTACGGCCTACCGTCTCCATGAACGGTGTATTTAATTTCATTTAATCCATCTATAATATATATATGTATATACTGAAATATATATTATATTTAAATCAGGTTTTAAATTCTGGAATTAATTAAATCAGTATATAAGTAATAATATCAAGAACAACAAGTCCAAACATGTACGATAAATAAAACGATTTAACCCAAAACGCTGCTATAACATGGAACTTACAAAAGAACGGGTAATATAGAGTCATAAGTGAACCATATATGATATCATAACAATGAATACAATTCTGTAATAAGTCAATGAAATTATTTAAATCATTATACAGGAGGTTCGGAAACGTACGAAGCATATCGGACCTAAGGTAAGGGATAATTTTGAAAATATCATTTTTATCTGAGGTTGCTTATTCGTAAGTATTTACTGGGGTTATTGCTATCATCCATGTCCGTGTTTTATAAAAGTTTTTTAATGTATTTTTAAATTCCTTTTTACCCATTTTTTCACTTTTACTACATGGTATGTAAGGAATCTTTCTTTTGTTTACGTTACGAGGTACTTTTTTGACTTTTCCGGCAAAAGTACGAGAAGAATGTTTTTTTAACTTATACGACCTAAAAGGATTTTAACAGTTTTATAAAGCCTTATTTTCATAAAGCTTCCTCCAAAAGATTTCAGGAATATTTTAAAAAAAATCTCCTTCTTTTAAAATTGCATGACGTTTTGTGAAAAGAAATTGATTTTGAAGAAGAAAGGATATTTTCCTCAAGAATTAATTTCATGTATTTTATCAAAACCATTTTTCCATCTAAGATGACATTATTTCATATGTGTATGTTTCAAGTATAATGTCTCTATGATTTACATGGTTTCACTTTTCTTATTATGAAATGATATCCATTTATTTTATATGGATTATGTGATGATGGGATGATGTTTTTGAATCCCATTTCATTCGTTGGGTTATTATGAATGATGTATGCTTATTTTGTGGCACAAGTAAGAATGGTTTCATTATGAGATGGGTGGGACCTATATCTCACTCCAATGCATTGGGTAAAGATTTATATCTCATGAGATAGGCATGGCTGGAATGGTAAGTTAATTCGGTTCAGTGTTACAGGACTGAAATGAGGAGTGAACTCGATTCAGAAAGGGACTTTGTCCACTAAGATGGTCTTGGAAGCAATGCCTTGGATACTATGGAAATCATAACATGTGCTGAATGGTTTCCACAATTACATGTTTTATTCCCATTATATTTTATCATGGTTGATGTTCTATTATGATATATGCCTTACGTACTTCCATGTTTTATGTCTTTGCTCAAGATTTTGATGTTTAAATTTCATGTTCAAGTTTTTGCCTCCAAATTTTTATTGATTGTTTTATGTTATATATGTTTGCCCTTACTGAGCATTTGAGCTCACCATTTTTATGTTTTATTTTCCCCATGAAATAAATAAAGGTTTTAGGTAAGGAAACAAAAAGGGGAAGATCATTATGGGAGTTGTTGAAGATATTTCAACCTGATTAGAAGTTTATATTCTGAGATTCCAAAGACACTAGACTATTACGGTCCTTGTGTGTCTTTTTTTTGTTATGTATTAAGTATTTTGCAAAATTAATGTAATGTCCATGTACGTCAAGATTTGGGTCTCTACAGTTGGTATCAGAGGAAAGGTTTAGTCAACCTTTGGAAACTAGGATGCGAAAACGTTTGTGAGATCCCTAGAGATATTTCTAATGTATGTCTAGGGATGTCCCTAAGGATAAGTATACGTATAGGATATATTCCTAGAACTACGGTAACAATATTATAATTTAACCTAAGATGTTATATATTCATGGTACTCCCCATTTATTATGTTGTTTTCCCTAGCATTATTTTTGCCTCTCACACTATTCTTTTTGGGTTTTAGAAAATGGCTGGAAACAAGATGATTCATGATAATGGAGGATATGATGGACAATGGAATGATATTATTCATGAGAAACCAAATGAAATGGGATTTGGCAGTCCAAACATCATTATTATTCCGAATCAGCAATATCATAATATGATCGATAAACTCAAATTTGGTAAGTTTCCTGACTCCGCTAATAAGAGAAAGATGGAGTTTCATGATGATCATAGAGGAAAGAAAGTTCAATTTCCCCTATGTAAATCATGTGGGAAGAGGAATCAAGGAGAATGATTCAAAGAAACTGGAAGATGCTTTGGGTGTGGAAAAGAAGGACATAAATCCATTAAGTGCAAAGGAAAAGGTTCAGTTAACATCATGGATGAAGATAATGGTATTGCTACGACATCAACAATGGTTAAATGTTTTAAATGTGGAATGTACGGGAAATATGCAAACCAATTCCCTAAGGAAAAGTCTCATGAAGAGAATCAGTATGGTCGTATGGGTAATATTTATGTTGATGATGATAAAGAGACTACAAATGATATGTGAGATGAAAGAATTGTTGAAGCTCAGTCAACGGTTTAAGAAGGTAGTGGAATGATTACATGTTTATCAAGAGTAATGTTTTATAAGTAATCTCATGGTACTATGGAATAAAGAGACATCTAAGGATTGTTACACTGTTGTCTTTCCTTAAGTTTTGAAAGTGTGTGATGAATGGTACCAGTATTTTTGGAAAGTAGATGATATGCACATAATGAAGGGATAAAGAGAAAATTAAATGTTTGATAGTATTCATGAGATCATGACTGATATAAGGAAATAGTTATATCCTGGTTTGAGTATATAGAATTTTGGGGTTTTGGTATGTGGAAAGAGTTAACTTTTGACAGCACTCATGTTTTCACTAAGATTCAATGGGTATTCATTTTTCAAGAGAATACATGATTAAGGCCTTCGAATGTTTGGAATGTGACCAACAAGACATATCTTATGATATATGGGGATCAATGATGGTATTAACATGCTTGTTATATGAAATCTCTGGTAATCATTTTCACTATAATATGAGAGTGGACTGCAGTATTATGGATAAGCCTAAATATTGGAATTGATTATATTGGAAATAAGTTAGTATTGTTTAAGGATAGGAGTTTTTTCGATATTATTGATGGGATGTTATAGTAATGCAGTTTTAGAAAAAGGACAACCTGTAGGACGGGCGACAGCCCATCGCGTCAGACAATGCCGTGGGAATCGAACCCACAACCAAAGTGCGACTGGCCTTTATCGCCTACCACTGGCCTACAGAAAGTCCCTATTTAGTAGAAACAAGTTTTATTATATTAAACAGTATGATATATGAAGTATAAGTCCATTTTAGGAACCATATATGATTAATCTCACTATAGATGGACTTATGTATTTTTGATAACTTTTATAACCTTTTGTTTGATACAGATGGAATGACCCATCATTCTATCGCATGATCTGATAACACTTCACGAATGACAAATTCAACTTCATTTCTTTAAGAGATGAAGTGTAAATTGTCCAAAGAATGACCAACGGTGAGACTATACCAAAATCCTAAAAGTATTTATTCTAATTCCAATTTCATCAACTTTAGGGAAATGATCTTGAAAACCAAAAATGTTTTCCTAGTGCTCTTATATCCGATGAATCAGATGGTACCTTAGATCATCACAAATTTATGGCTTTGTGATTAATGGAATTTTCAGAGCCATGTTCTCTACCACTCTCCATCAGAACATGATGGATAGATTTCTCTTCCATATCCATATTTTCACCAATGTTCTCCTATGTGGAAACCCAGTGATTAATTTATTTGGGTAACCGTTACATTTCATACTTTAGTTTTTAAAGTGAAGTTTTGGTATTCCTTTTTACGATGTGGGTTTCTATTAAAGAAACTTTTGATTAGTAAACCATTTATAACCCCGACGAATTTCGAGGGCGAAATTCATTTTAAGAGGGGTAGAATGTAACACCCCGAGATTTTATGAAAAATATTCTTTTTAATATCATTAATGTCTTGTGTTGTACGCTACAACATAAGGAGCTTGCACAACACATATCCCTGACTTGGCTTTCATTACATGCAATCACAACCTTCCACGATAGCGTGTGTTGTATGCAATACCGAGTTTCGCTAAACAACGATATGTTATATAAACTAGCCATTATGAATAGTAATACCCACTATTTGAAATTTTATAAAATTTATCTTTCAAAATGGACTTCATTTTTTGATTCGGAATATCAAAATTAGCTTAGGGTGAAATTTTGGTACTTTTCGGATAACTTTCATATTCTGATGAATAGTGAAAATTACTAAATTTTAATTAAAAACAACTTTTTTGGTCGAAATAATTAATAGTGATAAATTATGAATTTGAGTGGTTTTAAAGTATATTTAAAATATATTTTTACCATTTAATACAATGTTGGTCATTTAATGTAATTTCTCATTTAAACCAGACATAAACAAGTGTCAATCTTTTGATAGTTATCATCTCTTAAAAACACGCTATTTATTTTGACGACGAGAATTAATTTTTAAATTAATTAATGCAACTGATTTGTTTTGAATTTGGTAAAATAGACATCATTTTTGAATTCATAATATCAAATATAGCTTAGGCCTAATTTTAGGTATTTTTCTGGAAACATTAATTTTTTGATGAATAGTGAAACCACTAAGTGGTAGTTAAAAAACAGATTTTTTCATAAAACTTAATTTTACCGCTTCTGTGAGTGGAATTTCAAAAATCCGAGAGACCTGATTGATGTTAGTAAGTAAAATTTGGTTCAATGAGATAAAAATAATTTTTGGTGAATAGTAACTTTTTACTTTTATTTACCACGGTTAAAAGTAAATAGGGTAATTACGGGTAAAAATGTTATTATTATTACCCTAACACATGTCCTAATACTATTGGATAAGTTTAATTCGACCAAAAAAACCTTAAGAATAAAATATGACCATTTAGGCCCACTTGGATGAGATTAGGACATTTAATATTAATTTATTTAAGGAAGGGTTAAAATAGTTAATATCAATGTCTAATAAGTAAATCATTTTTAATATAGGGTTATACATAAGATAAATTAGACTATAAATATTCATTAGAAATATAAAAATATTTCCTACATAATGGTATTTTATTTATAATTTTTAGACATTAAATAATTTAATTTATTTATGACACAAAGATGATGCAATAATTATCTTATTAATGAAATATTGACATAATTGATGTTATAAATACCCAAATAAATGTAATTTGAGACTTTTTATGAATTAAAATAATTTTATAGGTTAATATGACATGTTATTATTGATTTAGTTAAAAAAATTAGAACTAATCATTCTGTTATGATTTTCACAAAAATCAATTACCCAATAGTGTCAAAATTGACATAAAATAGTTCTTAAAACAAATATTATATTATTAATTGTTATTTTATTCCTAAAAATCTAAGTTTCAGAAAAATGACTTAAATAAGGTTATATATATTAATAATAAACAACTTGGGGTTCTTTTGGCTTGTTATAGTAAGTTTATTAACCTTATAGTGTAAGAAAACAAGAAGACACGGTAAAAGTTAAATTGTCTTACTTAATGATAAATTTAAATGATAAGGTTAAAATAGAAACCGAAACTTGTCTAAATTCTATTGGATTAGATTATTTTGACCCATCCCCAACTTATCTTCGAAGTAACTCAATTTTGATCTATTAAAAACCGAATATGACTTTATAATAAAATAATATTTTTAGTTATTCCAAAGGTGCCCCTCTCCTCCCTTATAAAAGGGAACCTCCTCCCTCTCTTCCTCACACCACTTTGAGCCTTCAAGCTTGGCCAACCCCTACCAAATTCTCTTATCCACTTCCATAGAAACATCCTATAGGTCCTGGTCTTCTTAAAAGACCAATTTTGGTGCCCTAAGAGGAGGTCTCAAAGAGGCGCTTCAAAGAAGAGGTAATGTCCGTTACCGATTCTTTCAACTTAATTTCTTCTTCAACTTCTTCTTATTTAGTTGTTTAATTATGAAGTAATAAAATCAGTATCACTCATATACTTATATGTTATTATAATTATGAAACAACCCTATTTCACTATCTATCTATCCTACGGAAAACAAAATCACCGCGCGTGCGTACGTACGGAATACCGTCTCCACACCGTGGTGTAATCTATTTTCCACCACCACCTTACATGGATGGGTATAATGGTGTAAATAATAACTATATATGGTTATTGTAAAGTTATATTGATTTTGAAATAGTATACATACACTCCAATAAAATTCCACTATCATGGGAATGATATCATCGCTCGTGCGTACGTATGGACTACCATCTCCACGACGCGATGAGATTCATTCTCCATGTTAACCATTATTGAATGATTATAAAGTATATATAATAAGTAATAATGAAATATATGACATAATAATGATACTGGATTTATGTTTATATATATGTATGTCATCTACTTAATTTCATTCAATTCAATAAGGAAACGAAAATAGCGTTCATGCGTACGTACGGCCTACTGTCTCCATGAACGGTGTATTTCATTTCATTTAATCGATCTATCATATATATATATACATGTATATACTGAAATATATATTATATGTAAATCATGTTTTAAATTATTTAATTAAGTAAATAAGGATATAAGTAATAATATCAAGAACAACAAGTCCAAACACGTACGATAAATAAAACGATTTAACCCAAAACGCTGCTTTAACATGGAACTTACAAAATAACGGGTAATATAGAGTCATAAGTGAACCATATATGATATCATAACAATGAATATGATTCTTTAATAAGTCAATGAAATTATTTAAATCATTATACAGGAGGTTCGGAAACGTACGAAGCATATCGGACCTAAGGTAAGGGATAATTTTTCAAATCTCATTTTTATCCGAGGTTGCTTATTCGTAAGTATTTACTAGGGTTATTGCTATCATCCATGTCCATGTTTTATAAAAGTGTTTTCATGTATGTTTAAAGTCCTTTTTACCCATTTTTTTTTACTTTTACTACATGGTATGTAAGGAATCATTCTTTTGTTTACGTTACGAGGTACTTTTTTGACTTTTCCGGCAAAAGTACGAGAAGAATGTTTTTTTAACTTATACGGCATAAAAGGATTTTTACGGTTTTGTAAAGCCTTATTTTCATGAAGCTTCCTCCAAAATATTTCATGACTATTTCCAAAAAAATATCTTTCTTTTAAAATTGCATGATGTTTTGTGAAAAGAAATTTATTTTGTAGAAGAAAGGATATTTTCCTGAAGAATTCATTTCAAGTATTTTATCAAAACCATTTTTCCATCTAAGATGAGATTATTTCATATGTGTATGTTTCAAGTATAATGTCTCTATGATTTACATGGTTTCACTTTTCTTATTATGAAATGATATCCATTTTTTATATGGATTATGTGATGATGGGATGATGTTTTTGAAACCCATTTCATTCGTTGGGTTATTATGAATGATGTATGTTTATTTTGTGGCACAAGTAAGAATGATTTCATTATGAGATGGGTGGGACCAATATCTCTCTCCAATGCATTGGGTAAAGATTTATATCTCATGAGATAGACATGGCTGGAATGGTAACTTAATCCGGTTCAGTGTTACAGGACTGAAACGAGGAGTGAACTCGATTCAGAAAGGGACTTTGTCCACTAAGATGGTCTTGGTAGCAATGCCTTGGCTACTATGGAAATCATAACATGTGATGAATGGTTTCCACTATTACATGTTTTATTCCCGTTATATTTTATCATGGTTGATGTTCTATTATGATATATTCCTTACGTACTTCCACGTTTTATGTCTTTGCTCAAGATTTTGATGTTTAAATTTCATGTTCAAGTTTTTGCTTCCAAATGTTTATGGATTGTTTTATGTTATCTATGTTTGCCCTTACTGATCATTTGAGCTCACCCTTTTTATGTTTTATTTGCCCCAGGAAATAAAGAAAGGTTTTAGGTAAGGAAACAAAAAGGGGAAGATCGTTATGGGAGTTGTTTAAGATATTTCAACAGGATTAAAAGTTTATATTCCGAGTTTCCAAAGACACTAGAATATTACGGTCCTTGTGTGTCTTTTTTTTTGTTATGTATTACGTATTCCGCAAAAGTAATGTAATGTCCATGTACGTCAATCTTTGGGTCTCTACATATACCCATTTGTAAATTGGAAAATGTCACCATCAAATTTTCCACTAGTCTCTTGAAGATGTCCTGAGGAAGTAATTTGGTATGGTATGTGGTGGATCAACTCACCAAGACTATCCACTTCATTATATTTGGGAATATTACTCACTTGAACAAATTTCTGAGATATATGTGCAGAAAGTGGTGGTGTTTCATGGGGTACCACATTAGATCATTTATAATCGTGATCTAAGATATACAGATAAATTATAGAGAAGTATCCAATATGTTTTGAGTACTAAATTGAATTTCAGCATGACATATCACCCCTAAAATAACTATCCAAACACTAGACGACATGTTTAGATCTTTCTCAATTTAATTGAAATGTGGATGGGATTATTATCTCCCATTAGCTGTGTTCTCATATAAAAATAGCTTCCACTCGAGTATTCAAATGGACCCATATAAAGATCTGTATGGGAAGTGATGTAGAACTCCAACATATTGGTATGAAGTTGGAGAATGAAAACTACTTGGACTAGATATTGTGAAAGGGATGATAGAGAAGGTTCAAGGCATCTAATGACATATAAAATTTTCTTAGATTTAGCAAATGACCTATGCTGATAACCATCAAAGGTTCTTTGTGTTTGAAGTAGGACGCAGAGTTTTCCTTCGAATATCACCATGTAAGAGAGTCATGGGGTTTGGAAAGAAAGTGAAAAAAAGACCAAGTTACATTGGCCCCTTTGAGATTCTTAGTCTCATAGGATCAGTGGAATATTGTACTGAACTTCCACCAAGTATGGCTCAAGTTCATGATGTGTTCCACATATCTCTCATGTGGAAGTGCATAACTGATCCCTCACATGTAGTGAATCTGGGGGTGCTATAATTTGAGAATAACCTCTCTTATGAAAATAATCCAATGTATATCTTAGACCATAGAGGCAAAGTTCTAAGAAAATAAGTTTACTTATCTTGTTAAAGTGTTGTGGAGGAACTATAAGTATAAAGAGGCTACATGGGAACCAGAGGAAATAATGAAATAGAAGTTCCCTCACCTATTCTCAATCGATAATATGATTGAAATTTCAGGGATGAAATTTGTAAAGGGGGGAAGAATTTAATGACCCAGAGTTTATAAATGATATTTTCTTCTTGAAATAAATCTGTATTGTATTATACATTATTATACACATACAATACATAGATAAACCAACAAGACTTTATTCCATTAATGGAAATAATTATATTTTTAAATGATTAAACCCAATAAAATACAAAATATTACAAGGGAAAAAATATATATGTAATAGAAAAGCTAAAATGGGAAAATGTGGATCACCTCAATCTACAAGAATCATCCCTCCCACAAACGACACTATAGACAAGATACAAAATATTAGTAAAATAATCAACATTATAGAAAATAAAATGTAGAACCTTTAGGGAGATTGGAGTGAATAATAAATAAATGATTTATGAGGTATTTATAGGAGTAAATGTGACCATTGAAATAGTAATGTAACCATTAAAATAGTAACCTAAACATTGGAAATAGTAACCTGACCATTGGGAATAGTAAAATGGTTGTTGGGAATAGTAACATAACCATTCGAATAGTAATTTTATCTCAAAATAATAATTTTTTTTTGTGTAAATATAATTTGTCATGATTAATTTATGTAAATATAAGTATTATAATTCCATAAAAAATATCATGATTAAAAAAACTCAAAGAAAATATAAGCACATTTTTAAAAAAACTTGTTTTAAAGTTTTTCAAAAAATTCATAACATTTATATTACAAATTAGAAGTTACCTATTTTATAAATTTATTTTGATAAACATAATATCATTTTTGAAATTATAACATTGAAATTTTACATTGGTTATTTTTTAATAATTTTCTGAAATACTTCAATTTTTGGGTGAATAGTAAAAATACAGTTTTTCACATAACCGGTATATCTTAAATTACATCATTCATGATGTAATAATGACCTAATAATTTCTATAAGATTATGTTTGGAAATGGTGTATTTAATTTCCCAAATGAGTTATTAAAATATAATAAACTTAATTTCCAAACCTAAAATCATTTTCCAAAACCTAAAGTCAAAAGTGATTCTTTAAAATAACAATTTTCATTATTTCCACTTACCTTCTTAATAAACTAAGATAATTAGAATTATAATGTTGTTTAAAATTATAAATAAATTATATTATATTGATATGGGATTTATATTTTCAAAAATTTACAATTAAAAATTTATCCATTGATATATTGTTTTATTTTATATTTTATTCTAAAAACACCCCTCTTCTCAAGTATAAATATCCCCACTCCCTCCCCTTGGAAAACCAATAATAACACCCATTATAATGAAAAATATCTTCCCAAATATTCCCTATTAAGGCTCTTTGAATCCATAGGGGTGTTTAGGAGTGATCCAACATTAAAAATCAATGGATTTATAGTGTTGTACAATAGAAGTTACACCGAAGAAAGACTATGTTTTTCAACTCTTCACTCATTTTATTTTTCTCATATATCATTTCCCAATTTATTTAAAATAAAATTTCATAATATTTTATTAGGAATAATTTTAACATTACAGTAACTATGTTAATGTATTATAAATATTATATATTTAATGTATTTAGGTTTTATACCTCATTTTTTCATATTTAGACAATGTTCCTGATAACGGTCGATGCCAACAGAGATGCTTCCAATTATTTTAGTATGACCAACCCTATGAATGTTTAAAATGAATTATTTTTTATATATAAATTTATAAATATATTTATTTTATGCTTCCGTAATCTTTTATAGTTATTTAATATTTACCTTAAAAAAATAGCTAAATCGAAGCAAAATGAGAAATGTTTTCAAAAAACTTGATATCAAAACACTTCAATTTCATCAAAAAAAGTAATAAAAATAATAAATTGATTATAATTGATAAATAGTAACATAAATTAAAAAATTAAATTATTTTTTAATGATGCAATAAATAAATGTTTATTATTCAAGAGGCGTAAATGCAACAAAATAAAGTGGGTATTAAGGTAAGGGAATTCTTGAACCCAAAACCTTTTCTTTGGGTTATCCATATTTCACATAAATTTCTGAATGGATATTACCAAAATGTTACTTAAATATAATTTCTCTATTCTTATATTTTATTTTTGAGATATACATGTTTTTTCTCCATTCCCAAATTATTTTTAAGCAAAAAACAACGAATTTTCAAAAAAAATCATTTCAATACACATCTTTGGTTACTCTTGAGTTTTTCCTTATTCATTAAAGAATAATGATGTTTATGCCAAATTATATTTAATTTATTAATTTGGGAACCCCAAAATTTTATCCATAAATGCATGTTTTATAGATTCCTTATGAAACCCATTCTTTTCCACGGGTTATTTTAATAGTATGATTATTACATGTTCTATGTGGCATGCATGATTATGAAAATAATATTATGTGAAGGGTGGGATTGGGATTATATATCCCTCCAATGCATTAGGTAATGTGATGTATCTCATTATATAATGTATATTATGTGTGGACATGATTCTAGCTTTGTCCATAGTGATGATGTTACGATTATGCACAAATTTTATGCGCGAACATAACGTTAGATGTTTTTCATAATTATGTGTGGTATTTGACAAGTATGACATAATGTTTCATTTTCATGAATTTCCATAGGACATTCCTTTATAACATGTTTTCTCTCATGATCCTTATGATTATACCATGCTTATGAAATGATATTGATGATTATGCTCACCCATGTTATATCGATCCAGGTCTCTTATTCACCCTAATAATGGGATTTTAGCTTACCTCTTTATTTGATTTATATCCTTAAGTGATTACATTAATAATGAGAATGCAAGATTTTATTATGATAAAGAAAAGGTATTTTAATAAATGTTTATTTTGTATTATGTACAAGTTATTCATGAGCCTAATTTTCCCATGACACTAAACCTTTTGGCAATGTATTTGTATCATAATTATGTTGTTTGTGTTAAAATTATGCAATAGTTGTGAAAGAAAATGAAGTGCCACTAAAGAGATGTTATTCAAAAAATAATTTTCTCATGAGAAATGACCTGATATGGAACATAAATTCCTTGATCTATGATTGAATGAATTGGAAGTGTTCCTAGGTATGAGTAAAAGTTTACATGATTAGAAAAGAAAGTTATATGTTTTATATGCAATATGGAAAGTAATTTTTACTATTACTTTGAAAGTATTATGATAAACCTATAAAAGGAACAATTATCTTAAAATTTTTCATCATATGATGATATGGTATCAAGTAATATTAGTATGGAGAAAAAATTATCCAATTCATTTATTTTTTGAAGGAAATCAAGAGAATAAGAGGATGAGCGAGCATTGAGAAAAAAAATAAATGAATCAAATGAAAAGAATGGATTTATGTAACATCCCATATGTGATGGTAGTGGAATGAAATTTCTTGTTACTTTCTTGAATTTAATTAGAGTTTTTTTTCAAGTGTGGAGAGAATGGAAATCAAGAATGTGAAAGAAGAGGTAAGAAAAACCCTTTCAATGTTCAATGTTTCAGCTGTAAAAAGACAGGACACTATGAAAACAAATGCCCTAACCATCAAGGTAACTTTCCTAAGAAAAGAATAATATCTTAAGGGATCCTTATATAATTACTTTTGATGAATTTAAAACCCCTTATGTTTTGATATCAGGTAATTTGATCATAAACGCATTCTTTATTTGATTCCAGATCTATGCACTCTTTTATACTTTATATGGATATCGAATCATCCCTTGATACTCTGAGGAATGTATTTTCAATCGATAAACATAGTGGGAATATGTTTATAATGATAATATATCAATCTGTTTCTATTAAGATTAACATATATTCCCTTATTTCAAACAAGGTTGTTAAACCAATGATTTTCTTCAACATAATCTTTATTTTGGGGTTTAATTAGTTTTTAGGATTTATTAATTATAAAATGAAGCATAAAATAACCTATTATGATCAAGGGGGTTACAATTTAAATTTTAATGTATTTTATCATTTACATTGGTATTTTTATTAATGTTTTAGTAATTATTATATTACTTCCTCATAAAAAGGTTTATTCATATTTATTATTATCTAAACATGTTATAATCATTTTTCTATACCGATGGTATAACTTTTACTTATTTTAAGGATCTTATGACCCATTAATGTTTTATTTTTCTACCTTATACATAAAAAACCACTTATCCATTCATCATTTGAATTAGAAAAAAACTAGTTAAACTTATCATTCAAAGGGAAAAATCACTTAGAAAGTTAGAAGGAATCAGGTAAGTATATTTTATTAAAATTTATAAAACTCAAGAAATTGAAAATAAATATATTAATTTTTACATCAATTATTTATTAAGGTACTCTTCTAAAAACATAATAATAAATGGACGTATTATAATGGTACACATATTTTTTATTTATGAAGTAATAAGTTCTCTAGTCTTAACCTAGAAATTAAAAATCACAACAAAATCTATTAAAAAGTCATCATATGCTCAAAATAAATTAAAATTGAGAGTATAAAATTTCTTTAAGGATGATATTATCTAACACACTAAGATTTTATTTTCCTTTCAATGAATTTTGTGTTAAATAGTGTGCACCACATGCAACCCCGAGTATAAAATAACAATGAAATAATATTACATAAATATGATAATTGTTCCCAATCTATTGGGTTGGTGGGTATGAATGAGAATAGCCAAATTTTGAAATATATGTAGAAAGTTCCTTAATAAAAAAAATTAAATCAATCAAAAAATATATTGAATTCAACTAATTTTTTCTACTAGGAAAAGTATAACAATAAAATCATTTTATTCCACAACAATATAATCTTCATAAAAATGGTTTTTGGATATTTTTTCTGTGAATAATTATAATTAATTACTAAATTTTTTATAAATTTTATATGAAAAATGTACTTCATTTTTTAAATTATCTTATCAAAGTTAACATATGTTGAATTTTTGAGATTTTTCAAAAATGGTTGATTTTTTGGGTGAATAGTAAAAATACTATTTTACAAATACTTTCACTTTTTTGACATCATAATATTAAATAATAACATGAAAGGTTATGAAAACTTTTTTCTAGACCAAATATATAATTAATATGTAATAAAATTTATATAAAAAAATAATTTTGAACATCGAAATTTATTCTTAACGTTTTGGAAATCTAAGTAATGATTTTACTCAAATAAAAAATATTTTTAGTTCCTCTCTATTAATCTAGAATTTAAAAGGATCGTTTAGTTTTTTTTGGTTTGAAAGAAAAATAACTATAAATTTTTAAATAATAAAATTTATTTCATTATAATCAAAATTATGCTTTATTTTTTTGTAAAATCATTTTTATGCGTAAAACCAACATTTTTCTAAAAACGGTTTCCATTACTTTTTGTGAACAGATATTAAAATTAATTTTAGCCACTTGTACAAAATAAATCCCAAAAAATGTATTAATTATTCATAGTCATAATAATTTTTATTTTTTAATAAGGTTAAACTAGTTTTTTCAAAATTAATATTAAAAATAATAAAAATTTGTTACCATGGTTAGAGTTAAAGAAGGTTTATCAGGGGTTAAACTAAGAGATAAGGGTAAATATTCCACATAAAATTATCTAAATATTTTTTTAATATATTTCAACCTTATATTATCATAACATAAAATTATTATTCAATTGGTGACACTTTCACAAGAAAATGACTTTAAATTATTTAAATATATTAAGTAATTCCATGCGTGTTCCTCCCCTCACTTATAAAAGGGAACCTCTTATCTTCCCTAATTCAAAAATATTGAGCCTTATATATCAGAAAATCACTACCAAAAAAAATTCCTAGATTATTCCATCTATTATTTCTTGGTATTATGGTCTTCTCCTAAGACTGTCCTAAGAATACTTGAGGTGTAAGCCAAAGGAGGTCTCTCAAATAAGAGGTATTCATCTTTACTGACCTTTTCAATGTTTATTTCTTCTTCTAATTCATATATATTTTTTGTATACATACTAAAACAGTTACTCTAGTTTCATAAATATAATAATATTTTATTATAATTATGGAAAACAATTTTCCACCACCTTTCTATCAAATGGGAAATGAATGTTCTGCTTGTGTGTAAGTGTGGACTACATCTCCATGTAGCGATATGATTCACTTTACATCACCATCATTCATGATTAGTTATTATGATGGATTTAACATTTATATAAAATATTTTTTATATAAATATTATTATATAATCATAATATATTATCTACCTTCTTACTTTATCATCTGTTAGGAAATGACAATGTTGCTTGCGCGTACATCTAGACTACCACCTCCATGAAGTGATCTGATTCATTTTTCAGTTCTGATTTACATGGATGGTAATAAAGACAGATTTAAAGAATATATATTATATTTATAATATTATAATGAATATATAACAGCAAATTATTATTTACCATTTTTTTCCTTCCATCAAAAAATGGAAACAATACTTATGTGGATGTATAGAATATTGTCTCTACAAAGTGATGTGATTCATTTTTTATCACTACTTCGTATGAATATTTATAAAAGTGTATATAATGATTTAATATGATAATTATTAAATGATTAAGATTTCTGAGATGATGGAACTATGAAAATATGCAAGGATCAAAACTTCCAAAAGGAAACTTACATGAAAAATGACATAGTTAACACTCAAAAATGATGATTTTAATAAAGAATTATTAATAAATTGGTGTTAAAATTTTATAAGTGGATCACGTATGATATTATAAGTAATTATATGGTTCATTTAAGTAGTATAATAAATTTAAATTTGTTATATAGATGGATAAAATCACTTATGAGGAAAGTAAAACTTTATGTAAGGGTTTATTTCACAATCTCATCCTTACCCAGCATTGAATATGTTTATGTTTCTATTAGAGGAATTATATGATATTTTTTTATTCTATAATGGATATTTCTAGAAATTAAATTTTTTCCTTTTATTTTCTCTCTCTATGTACTCAAAAGTCTGAAAGAATTTTTTTAATAAAAATAGACTTTGTTTTTATATTTAGTCGGTAATATTTTTCTTCCATATCTATATTTTATTTAAAAAAATTAAATAATGTTTTTTCTATTCTAAAATTATTTTTTGAAATCCTTTTTTCCCATTTTATAATTTCTATAAAAAATAAAAGGGATATTCTTTTAATTTTCCAAAAAAGGTACTTTTTACCAAAGGTGTGAATGAGATATTAATTTTAATAATTACCGCATGAATGGATTTTCCCAACACCATGAATTGTTTTTTATTTTAAAATTCCTATACAATTTTCCATTGTTTTTTACAAATAAATTTTTTTCCTAATATTTTTGGAAATTTTTAAAATTTAAATAAGTGATTCCAAAACAAAAAGGGTATTTTCCTCATGAAATATTCTAGTGGTATTTTATAAGTATTTTCATCTATATAAAAATACTTAGATGGATCTTTTTCTTTACTAGGGGTATACATTAATGATACCATCCACCTTATTTCTCTTGATAACCTACATATGATCATGTTTTTTTACTTATTGGATCGACAAATTTTAACATTTTTCTTGAAAATATGAATCTTGTGTTGATTATGTATTGAATTTTTATTCATTTATTTCATATGATAAATATATTAGACATAATAAATGATGGGGAGGGCTTTTTATAGCTCATTTTTCATTGGTTTGTCTCATTAGATAAACTAGTTTGGGTGTTTGGTGTATTCCTTACTATTAGTGTATAACGTATTGGCATGATGCCTTCATGGTAAGATTATAATGTCTGATATTATGAATTCTATCATTATAAAATTCATTATTGTTATTCATTTGATCATTTATGTTGTTATATCATCTATGTATATATTCTCCTTTTTATGTTTTTATTTTTATGGAAAATTTTATTATTATTTATCTATTCCATATAATTCATGTTTTTTTATACTATTCTAGTTTTTGTTAAACTCTTTCCCTTATTGATCATATGAACATACCCTTTATTTTTTATTCCATTATCTAGGTTACCAATAATATACTTATGAATTATTTCAAGGATATACTAGAATAAATGATAATGTTTTCACAAAAAAATTAAGTTGCATTTCATATTTTCAAATTTGATGTGGGAATCATATATGTATATAGTATCCTCGGACTACAAAATTATTCTATAATTTAGTATGAGATCTCTTTTATCTTATGAAAATGTAGTAAAATAACCATCATCTTTAGGTTACTAGAGCTGGGGTATTAAATTTTATATTTTTTTCTTGGTTTTGACCCCATAATGCAAGTTTTTAAAGGCTTTGATATATTTTAAAACTACATACTGATTCATTCAAAGTAAACTGAATGTAAAATTGATGTTGTGTTTTATCATACATGAAAAAAATGTTTCAAAGATAGATCTCCTATTATTTCATGCTAATATTATATTTTTTTTCCATGGTTTTAACAGTTACAAACATGTTTTGGAGTTTAAAAACATTAAAAAAACATTTACAGACATCACAAGAAGACCACCAATAAGATTGATCTGCTGTTAGTTCCTGTATTGAAAAAATAATATATATTCATTTTATTATTATTTCATAATAATATGAAGTCATTTTCTTAGTTTTTAACCCATATGCGGGTTTCTAAAATCTTTTATATCATTAAAAACTGCTATTAAGTTATTTTAAGCACAATGCATAATGGTTTGACATTTCGTCTACTAATACACAAAAAAATTTATTAAATGGTCGTCATCCCGTGATTTCACATCATTTTGAGTTATTTTTGTATAAATTTGATAGTTACATGTATGTTATTTAGTTTTAACGTAATAAATATATGTTTCCAATAATCTTGATAAAAGAACTCAAATTTACATAGAGTTAGTTCCAAAATTTGAAAAATCATTCTACGATAATTTTTTTAAGATTTCATAGAAATATGAGGTCTTTTTATATGTTTTGATCCCCTAAAACATATTTCTAAAGACTTTCAAATCATTAAAAATGATTATTGAATAATTCTGAGTGAACCACATATCATTTTGACATGTTATCTTCTAACACACATAAAAAATGATTCATCAATAGTTCTCACATGATTTCACATCATTCTGAGGTCATTTTATATGGTTTTTATGGTTACATAGAGGTTTTAATGTTTCAAAACACTAAAAATGTGTTATCTATCATCCTAGGAAAAATACAACTCATATTAACATGAAATTAGTTCCAACATTTCACAAATCAATATACAATCATTGTCTAATAATTTCACTCCAATTCGTAGAAGTTTTCTTGGTTTTAACCCGTAATACATATAAAAAATAATTCAAAGATAGTTTTACTTTGATCTCACACTAATATGATATAGTTATCGATGGTTTTGAGTGTTACACACATGTTTTGATGTTTTAAAAGACTAAAAATGCCTTTATTAACATCTTGAGAAAAATACCTCTCAGATTGATGTGGTTTTAGTTCCAATATTTCAAAAATAAATTTGTAGTCATTTTCCTATGATTTCATGATATTATATGGGTTTTCTTGGTTTTAACCATATATCCACATTTTTAATGTCTTTAATATCATTAAAAACCACTTATTAACTCATATGGATCACATAGCCTGATGACTTAACATTCCATCTACTTATACATATCAAAAATGATAAAACAATAGTCATACCATGATTTCAAATCCTTTTAAGGTTGTTTTCAATAGTTTTTACCATTACATGCATGATTTAGAGTTTTAACACACTTAAAAGGTTATTTCTATAACCCTAGGAAAACTAAAAATCAGATATACATGGAATTAGTCCATATATTTTAAAAATAATTTTATGGCCATTTTCCTATGATCTTATAGAAATATGAGTTTTTTTCTTAGTTTTGGATCCTAGATAGATATTTTTTTAAGACTTTTATTTCTTTAAAAACTTATTATTAAATCATTCTAAGTACAACTCAAATCGGTCTGACCTTTTCTGTGCTCTTACACATTAAAAAAATTTCATTAAAAATTTTATCATGATTTCACATCATTTTGAAGTTGTTTTCTACAATTTTGACTATTTCATATATATTTTAAATTTTAAAACACAAATAGTGTCTTGTATATAGTCTTAGGAAAACAAATACTTGAATTGATGTGGAATCTCTTTCAAAATTTGATAAATCTATATATAGTCATTTTCCTTTGACTTCACTCTAATTTGAGGTCATTTTCTTTGTTTTAACCTCTAAATGAACATTTTTAATGTCTTTGATATCTTTTAAAACTACTTATTGAGTCATTCTGAGAACACCACACATCAGATTGATGTTCCTTATACTTGTACGCATAAAAATAATCTAAATATGGTTTCCCAATGACTTCACCTATGTATGATATTATTATTTATGGTTTCGACCATTAAAAGCATGGTTTAGAGTTTTAAAACACTAAAAATGTGTTTACGGGCATACTGAGAAAACTACTACACTAATTAATGTGGTGTCAATTATAAAATTTTACAAATTAATTTATGGTAATTTCCTATTATTTCATAGAAATATGAGTCCATTTTCTTGGTTTTGACCCATTGAGGCATGTTTTAAAGACTTTTGTATCATTAAAAACTTCATATTAAGTCAGTCCTAGAACACCACATTTTAGTTTGATGTTATGTATACTTATTCAAATAAAAAATGATTCAAAAATCTTTTTTCCATTATTTCATGTCATTTTGAGGTTTTTTAATCATTTTTACAATTACATATGTAATGGCCCGGGTTCTTGGGGAATATTACTTTGTGAAAATCTCATGTTGGGTTTTATGGTTTTGGAATCTCGGTGATGTTTGGCTTAATGGTAGGCCTACCGGTAGCCTTAGCCTACCGGTAGCAGGCCTACTGGTAGCTCGGTCTACCGGTAGCTCGGTCTACCGGTAGCTCGGTCTACCGGTTGCTCGGTCTACTGGTGGCTGCAGCCTACCAGTAGCTCGGCTACTGGTAGCTGTCATCCATCGGTCTCTGTCAACCACTGGTTTCTCTCAGCTACCGGTGGATCTCGCCTACCCCCATGGGGTCTTTCCAGTAGCACTCCTTTTTGTGGAAATTGGGTTTTAAACCCTATTTTGACCCCCCTAAGCTTGTTTTAAAGCCCAGTAATGGTGTTTAATTAAATTAAATGTTTGTGAGGTGTGCGTTGGTTTAAACCGGCCGACCCTTTAATAACGTGTGGGGTCGCGTGGTCAACCCACGACCCCCACTACTTACGTGGTTGCATGTTTTTATCTAAACCATCCCCCGCACTTATAAACTAAAGGGTTCACCATGGGTTTATTTTTTTCTCGATCAGGCGAGCCGCATCGCTATCTGTGAAGTTCTGTGCCCGGCCTTAGTGTCGATCGTTGATCAACAGGTAGGGAATTTCTCCTTCATCTCTCCCTTTTTGTGTATCATGCGGGGTGAGCATGCTTTTGATTCTTTAGAATTGGATGAACCAAACCTAAATAAAGATAATGAATGGATTCTATAAAGAATGAAGGGGGGATGTAATTTATGACACTGCTCTGTTTTATGATCTTCTTTTCTGAATTTTGTGGGCTTACGACCTATTGAAAATTATGGCCACTGGTGGTCTTTCTCTGTGCACTAATGAACCCTTGGGGATGTTTTAAATGGCTTGTTTTGTAGTTTTGAACTCCTTCTGTGAAAAAGAAATTGGTTAATCATGTATATCTGGATAAATAAATTGAGGCACCAGGATCAATCCTTCTGTGATAACCCCGGTTAAAGCACATGGAAATTGAAATCATGGAGTGTGTTAAATCTTATAAATTTGAAAATACCGGCATGGGCCTGTTTAGTGGTGGTGGTTTGGTTGTTTTCCTTCACGGGTTGTTTGCTGGGAGATGTGGGTGGGGATGGGATCCCCTGTTGTTATGGATTCAGTGGTTGTGAATTTTTAAGACCGGGTGGTTACCTTTTTTATATCATGAATTGGGGTGGGATCCTCTATTGTCGAGAAACCCTTTTAGCTCCTGGATGTTGGACATGGGGCTGTATCTTAGGGTTTTCTTTGGTTGTTGTGAATTTACGATAGAATTAGGTGTATATGTGTAGTTAATACTTGACTTTTTGCTTTCCTAGACTTATGACTATGCTTACTAGTTGCCCAAGTAGGTTCAGAACATAATTAAACATCACTATTGAACATGAAAACGAATGGGACAAATGGGTTTTGTTGGTGAGAGTTGTGACTCGGACTTGAGTGATGTTTGTGTTCCTTAGGCTAGCTGAAAAACCTAAATTTGAGAGAGTGCTTGTTACCTATATATATACTTATAGTTTTGTGTTTCTTATTCGCGCCCTACCCAAGTTGAGCACTTAGTGTCGAACACACCCATTTCCTGGGGGAGGGTGTTTTTCCCAACACTGTTATTAGTGGTTGGTTATTAGCTCCTTTTCTGCTCCCTTTCCCAGATAGCCCATGTATCTTTGTGCAGGCTGTGATGGCCTGAGGTCCATTATTAGCCCAAGAACCTTCGGGCGGGCTAGTGTGGGGGTTATGGCCCAGGTGTGTGCGGGCAGGTAGTTTCCTAAGTATCTTCGGGATGAGGCCCAGGTGTCTTCGGGCGTGGCAGTGGATTTTCTAGCCCAGGTGTCTTCGGGCATGGTGGTGGTTGTTCTAGCCTAGGTGTTTGCAGGCGTGGTTACATGTGACAGTTATGGCCCAGGTGTGTGCGGGCAGGGTTTGGCAGTGGGACTGCGTGAGGTTGTGGCCCAGGTGTGTGCGGGCGGGGTGTGGCAGTGGGACTACGGTGAGAATGGCGGGATTGGTTCGATGCGTATGATGTCTTGAATAACCAGTGGGAAAGTGGCGCGGGATACCCAAACATCGATGTGCTTTTATTATATATATTACTTGACTTGCGTTATTTGGGGAGTGTGCCTTGGTGAGGCTTGGGTGGATAGTTTACCTTGTTAGGTGTTTGGTTTACTCTTTTTCTCACGGGACTTTAGTACGTTCCCCCACTTGTGCATGAGAGTCTTTGGTTTTCCCTACTGAGTATACTTGTATGCTCACCCTACGTATATAAAACTGATTTTAGGTTTCCAGGAGGACTTCGGGGATCGCTGGGGACCATACTAGCTCGGACCTTGGGGAAGATGTAGTTGCTTCTTTTCTTTCTTTAGTACCTTACCCTTGTATTCACTTTGTACTTTGTGGATTTTACTTTTAGAACATGCATATGGGAATGGTTGTTTGGTTTTTCTTTCACATCTAGCTTTGGTGTTGTGAAATTTACCATCTTATCTCTCGATCATATAAAAAAGGGTAATACCTTCCATTCGTGTGTGATTTCCATACCCTTGGTACTAGTCGCCACTCCGGGACCTATTAAAGGTGGGTTTCGTGGGTCATTATCTTTTCTTCAACTTAAAGAAGGAAGGGCGTGGAAATCTGCTGACCCTTCCCTCCTTTTGGTGAAGGTGGGTCGTGACAAAATCGTATCAGATGGAAGGTTGAGAGATTGGATGGAGTCTGCAGTTAGGCACAATTAGGATTGCATGGTATGGTAGGGAAACAGTGTTGGGTGACCTTGGTGCATGAATTAGTCCAGGGAAGACTGGCTAGGACATGGGATTTTAGGGCCCCCCATGATCTGATGCAAGGACTTTGGACCTACCGAATGACCAAGTGAGGCCGCACTGATTGCAGGGTAGAGACCCTAGGAAATGTACATGCATCATAATGACTTTTGTTCTCATGTTTTTGGGGTTTCTTGGGAATTAAGAATAAATAAAAAGTTTAAGAAGTTTTAAGAACAATATTCTGCACTACTTGGGCTTAGGCATTCCTTGTTTACCTTGCAGCTATGGCGCCTGGAAGGCGACCACATTTGGTGCGGGCAATCGAGGACCTAGAGACTACCTTGGCCGATCGGCAGAGAGGTGATCGAGAGGAGGAGGATGAACAGTGGAAGAATATACTTCAGGCCTTCCAATGACAGACCCTCGAGAAGTATGAGGGCAACACCTCAGATATGAAGATGGAGGGCTGGCTAGAGGAGCTAGTGATAGCCTTCAGCTTGATCCGGGATCCAATCGAGTACTAGGTTACTTTGGCTGTTAGACATATGCGGGGAGCAGCGTGTCAGTGGTGGACGCTTTACCTGGGGGATAGGAGAGAGGCTGAGGTGGCATGGGCTGATTTCGAGAGGGAGTTCCGGGCAGAATTCCTCTCTTCGACGATGAAGGCGGAAAAGAGATAGGAGCTACTCTCCCTCCAGCAGGGGAGTATGTTATTGAGGGATCTAGGACTCAAGTTCAAGGACCTCCTACGTTTTTCTGCGAACCTCTTTCCCAACGAGGAGTCTCGGGCAAGACATTTAGAGGAGACGCTCCGACCCTCCCTTCAGTATGCTGTTACCCCCTTTACCCTGTCGACGTACTTGGAGGTCTAGAATAAGGACGAAGTGGTGGAGAGGATCCATGCCCTAGGAGGTGTGTCATGAGAGGGGATCCAGCTGGGACCATCGAAGGGGAAGGTTGTCAGCACCAGGCCTCCAGCGTCAGGACCCTCCAGGTTCTGACCAGCAGGGGGCAGGCCGCAGCAGTTCCAGTTCCGGTCCCCCGGTCCTCACCCTTTTCCTTCGGGCCCGGGACCATGGTGCATCATCTGTGGGAGCCATGGAAATATTCGGAGTCAGTGCCTGGACTGCGTACAGTACGGTTGTGGCGGACAGCCCCAGCACCCGCCCCAGCAGAAGCTTCCAGCCAGGTCTTTCCAGCAGCAGCAGCAGGGACAGCGAGCTCCCGCTCCTCCGAGGGCAGACGTAGGAGGAGGAGGCCGACCTCAGGGCGCTCCTCAGGGACCTCTACCAGGGCGTGGTCGGGGAGGTGGATGACAGCTGAGGGGCATAGGATCTAGGCGTGGACCGTTACACGCCACAGAGGTAGCAGTTCCAGCAGGGTCGGAGGTTGTTCGAGGTGCGATCAGTTTATTCAGTACCCTCTCTTATGCCTTGTTCGATACCGGAGCTTCGCACTCCTTTGTTTCACCCAGTCTAGCTCGTTCCTTGGGTGTAGATGCAGAGAGACTTCCAGTGCCCTTGGTGCTGAGCACACTAGTCAGAGGTCAGACCGACTTGTTATTTGTTTGTCGAGGATACAGACTGATGATAGGGCCACATCAGTCGGTTAGGGATCTTCTTCTGCTACAGATACATCCATACGATGTCATCCTAGGCATCGACTGACTATTCTCTATGTGTTCCATCATCGACTTCTTCCGAGGAAGGGTTGTGTTCTCGGACATTGGAGGTCGGCGTGTTACTTTCGCCGGTGAGCAGAGCAATTAGAAGGGCAGCAGGCGAGAGGAACCCCTCCTCTCTTTGTTAGCCGAGCTGTCAGTGGAGTCAGTAGATGTTGAGATGGTGGAGGTTCCAGAGATCGTACGTGATTTTATTGATGTCTTCCCGGAGGAGGTGATGAATCTACCCCCTCGACGTGATATTGAGTTCGGGATAGACCTGCAACCCGGCGCTCGTCCGATTTCGATGGATCCTTACCAGATGGAACCTTTAGAGCTGCGGGAGTTGAGAATTCAAATTGACAATCTGATGAAGAGGGGTTACGTTCGACCAAGTGTGTCACTGTGGGGTGCTCCAGTCTTGTTCACAAATAATGCAGATGGTGGTCTCATTTTGTGCATAAACTACAGGAGGCTGAATCAGGTAACGATCAAGAATCGCTACCCTCTTCCAAGGATAGACGGTCTTTTCGAACAACTAAAAGGGGCAGGGTGGTTCTCAAAGATCGACCTACGGTCTGGGTATCACCAGCTGAGAGTGAAGGAGGGAGACATCCCGAAGACGGCCTTCAGGTGCAGATATGGGATCTTCGAGTTTATAGTCATGCCTTTCGGTGTTATGAATGCCCCAGTTGTGTTCATGAGGCTTATGAACTCCATCTTTCGGGATTACATGGATTGGTTCATGGTTGTGTTCATCGATGACATCCTGATCTATTCTAGATCTGAGGAGGACCATACGGGGCACCTGAGGACAGTTTTGGAGGTCCTCTGACAGCATCAGCTCTATGGGAAGTTGTCGAAATGCAAATTCTGGAAACAAGAAGTGCACTTCCTCGGGAATGTGGTGTCTGATCAGGGGGTAGTGGTGGACCCATCAAAGGTTGAGGCAGTTGTTTCTTGGGCAGCACCCAATAATGTGGCAGAGGTCTGTAGTTTCCTTGGGTTGGTGGGTTACTATCGGAGGTTCGTACCCAACTTCTCCCGTGTTGTAGCCCCTTTGATAGCCCTGACTAATAAAGACCAGGTTTTCATGTGGAGTGAGCAGTACGAGTCAGCCTTCAGCTATCTGAAGGAGAAGTTGGTTAGTGCCCCAGTGCTGAGATTACCAGAAGAAGGGGTGGCGTATCAGGTGTTCTGTGATGCTTCAAGACAAGGCCTGGGATGTTTGTTGATGCAGCAACAAGGGGTGGTCTCTTATGGGTCTAGGCAGCTACGCCCTCATGAGCGTAATTATTCCACCCACGACCTGCAGCTTGCATCGGTCATTTTTGCACTGAAGTTATGGCGGCACTACCTCATCAGAGAATGCTTTGTGGTCTTCACAGATCACAAAAGCTTGAGGTATATCTTCTCCCAACTGGACCTAAACTTTCGGCAGTGGGGTTGGATGGAGTTCCTCCCGGATTACGACTTCGACATCTCGTACACTTCAGGGAAGGGGAATGAAGTGGTTGATGCCTTGAGCAGGAGATCACAGAAGGATGTGGTCTAAGAGTCGACAGACACCTAGAAGGCGATGGAGGAGTTGGCTGCCTTACACTTGGATGCGAGGATGGATAGCGGTAGTGGTTGCCTGTATCAGATGGCAGTACAGTCGTCTCTATTTCAGAAAGTGGAGGACTCTCAGTGGGGAGACCCAGAGTGAGAAGTGATGTGCGATCGAGTTAACCAGGGCAATGATTCGTAAGGATGGACGGAGGATGGCCAAAACCAGATGCTTTTGCAGGGAAAGCTGTTTGTTCCAGAGGCGATGCGCAGAAAGGTTCTCAGTGAGTTCCACAACTCACCCCTAGCAGTACACCCTGGAGTATCCAAGATGTATCACGGACTGAAGAGATAGTTTTGGTGGCCCAGAGTGAAGCGATCAGTGGCAGAGTTTGTGGCCAAGTGCTTAGTGTGTCAGCAAGTGAAGGCTGGACACCGAGTTCCAGGTGGCCTAATGCAGTCTCTAGATGTCCCTGAGTGGAAGTGGGATGAAATATTAATGGATTTAGTCATGGGACTACCCAAGGTTTAAGGGGGATACGATGCCATCTGTGTGGTAGGTGACTGGTTGACGAAATAGGCTCACTTTCTGGCGATCAAGGAGTCGAGTGTAGTGGATGTTTTGGCACGAAAGTACATGGATGAGGTGGTGCAGTTTCATGGAGTTCCTAGGTCTATAGTCTCGGATAGGGATGCACGGTTTACCTTGCGAGTCTAGAGAGGATTACAGCATGCTTTTGGCACCCATTTGCACTTTAGCACTGCTTTCCATCCCCAGACAGATGGACAGACAAAGCGCACCATCCGGACCTTGGAGGATATGCTTCAGGCATCTGTTCTGGACTTAGGAGGATTGTAGGTGAGATACTTTCCTCTGGTAGAGTTTTCCTATAATAATAGCTATCCCTCTACCATTGGGATGGCCCCGTTTGAAGCCTTGTATGGGAGGCCATGTCGTTCACCTGTGTGTTGGACCGAAGTAGGAGAGGCAGACATCCTTGGCCCGAAGGTGGTGCAGAGCACGGTAGAGAAGGTTCAGCTCATACGGGAAAGGATGAAGGCCGCCCAGGACCGACAGAATTCGTATGTTGATACCAGGAGGAGGCCCTTGGAGTTTTAGGTTGGAGACCACGTGTTCTTGAAGGTCTCCCCTCGGCGTGGACAATGGAGGTTCGACAAAGGGAGTAAGCTTTCTTTGAGGTTCATCGGACCCTTCGAAGTGTTGCGGCGGGTCGGTGAAGTGGATTATCAGCTAGTGCTACCACCACCGCTACTGAGGATACATGATGTAGTCCATGTGTCCCAGCTTCATCGTTACCTGCATGACAATTCACACTTCCTTGATTGGGGAGATCTAGACATCGAGGATGACGTGACTTTTGTGGAAAGACCAGTGATGATCGAAGATTGTGAGTAGAAGGTGCTCTGTGGGCGAACCATCCCCTTGGTTCATGTGTTATGGAGACATGGTGGGCTTGAGGAGAGCACGTGGGAGAGGGAAGCATAGATGTGTGCCCAGTACCCAGAGTTGTTTTGAGTTTTGTATTGTTCGGTTTATAGATGTTGTGGTAGAACTTTTTACCCTGTTGGCTATGAAATGCTAGTTTTATTTCCTCTGAATGTGTGTGAAAAGTCCTAGCAATGGGAAGGGGAGGATCTGACCCCTAATCGAGACGCATTAAGGTGGATGCGATTAAACCCGTGCGGGCGAGTCAGTGCTGCCCAAAGCGGATAGTATCTTGACATGGGGAAGGAGACTCCCCAACCCACATGGTTGGGCAGTTTAACATGGTATGTTGCTTGGCTCTTGACAGAAAGGCGTTCTTAGTTAACAATGAGGTTCACTCTTAAGAGGTATCTTTTGAGGTGGTTGTTCGGACTCTCTCTTTCCTCCTAGGTTGTTTTGATTATCGAGGACGAGAATCATTTAAGAGGTATCTGATGTAATAGCCCGGGTTTTTGGGGTCTATTACTTTGTGAAAATATCAAGTTGGGTTTTCTGGTCTGGGAATCTTGGTGAAGTTTGTCCTAAAGGTAGGCCTACCGGTAGCCTTAGACTACCGGTAGCAGGCCTACCGGTAGCTCGGTCTACTGGTATCTGCAGCTACTAGTATCTTTGTCTACTGATAGCTCAATCTACCGGTAGCTGCAGCTACCAGTAGCTCTATCTACTGGTATCTTGGTCTACCGGTATCTGCAGCTATCGGTAGCTCTGTCTACCGATAGCTTGGTCTACGGGTGGCTACAGCCTACCGGTAGCTCTCAACTACCGGTGACTCTCGCCTACCCCCATGGGGTCTTTCCAGTAGCACTCCTTTTTGCAAAAATTGGGTTTTAAACCCTATTTCAGCCCCCCTAAGCTTGTTTTAAATCCCAGTAATGGTGTCTAATTAAATTAAATGTTTGTGAGGTGTGCATCGGTTTAAACTGCCTGACCTTTTAATAATGTGTGGGGCTGCGTGGTCAACCCACGACCCCCGCTCCTTACGCGGTTGCACGTTGTTATCTCAACCATCATGTGCCCTTATAAACTAAAGGGTTCACCGTGGGTTTCTTTTTTTCTCGATCAGGCGAGCTGCATCGCTATCCGTGAAGTTTCGTGCCCTGCCTTAGCATTGATCGTTGATCAATAGGCAGGAAATTTCTCCTTCATCTCTCCCTTTTTGTGTATCATGCGGGGTGGGAATGCTATTGATTCTGAAGAATTGGATGAACCAAACCTAAATAAAGATAATGAATGGATTCTATAATCAACGAAGGGGGGGTTATGATTGATGACACTGCTCTATTTTATGATCTTCTCTTCTGAATTTTTCGGGCTTATGACCTACTGAAAATCATGGTCGTTGGTGGTATTTCTCTGTGCACTAATGAACCCCTGGTGATGTTTTAAATGGATTGTTTTGTAGTTGTGAACTCCTACTGTGAAAAGGAAATTGTTTAATCACGTATATCCATCTAAATAAATCGAGGCACCAGGATCAATCCTTCTGTGATAACCCCGGTTAAAGCACACAGAAATTGAAATCATGGAGTGTGTTAAATCATATAAATCTGAAAATACCGGCATGGGCCTACTTAGTGGTGGTGGTTTGGTTGTTTTCCTTCACGGGCTGTTTGTTGGGTGATGTCGGTGGGGATGGAATCCCCTGTTGTTATGGATTCAGTGGTTGTGAATTTTTATGACCGGGTGGTTACCTTGTTTATATCACAAATTGGGGTGGGATCCTCTGTTGTTGAGAAACCCTTTTGGCTCTTGGATGTTGGACATGGGGTTGTATCTTGGGGTTTTCTTTATTTGTTGTGAATTTACGATAGAATCAGGTGTGGATGTTGTAGTTAATGCTTGACTGTTTTCTTTCCTGGACTTATGCCTATGCTTACTAGTTTCCCAAGTAGGTGCAGAACTTAATTAAACATCACTACTGAACATGAAAACGAATGGGGCAAATGGGTTTTATTGGCGAGAGTTTGACTTGGACTTGAGTGTTGTTTGTGTTCCTTAGGCTGGATGAAAAACCTAAACTTGGGAGAGTTCTTGTTACCTATATATATACTTGTAGTTTTGTGTTTCTTATTCGTGCCCCACCCAAGTTGAGCACTTAGTGCCGAACACCCCCATTTCATGGCGGAGGGTGTTTTTCCCAACACTGTTATTAGTGGCTGGTTATTAGCTCCTTTTCTACTCCCTTTCCCAGATATCCCAAGTATCTTCGGGCAGGCTGTGATGGCCTGAGGTCCATTATTATCCCAAGAACATTCGGGTGGGGTAGTGTGGTGGTTATGACCCAGGTGTGTGCGGGCAGGTAGTTTCCCAATTATCTTCAGGATGAGGCCCAGGTGTCTTCGGGCGTGGCAGTGGATCTTCTAGCCCAGGTGTCTTCGAGCGTGGTGGTGGTTGTTCTGGACTAGGTGTTTACAGGCAAGGTTACGTGTGACAGTTGTGGCCCAGGTGTGTGCGGGCGGGGTTTGGGAGTGGGACTACATGAGGTTGTGGCCCAGGTGTGTGCGGGCGGGGTGTGGCAGTGGGACTGCGGTGAGAATGGTGGGATTGGTTCGATGCATAGGATGTCTTCAATAACCTGTGGGAAAGTGGTGCGGGGTACCCAAACATCAATGTACTCTTATTATATATATTACTTGACTTGCATTATTTGGGGAGTGTGCCTTGGTGAGGCTTGGGTGGATAGTTTACCTTGTTAGGTGTTTGGTTTACTCTTTTTCTCACGGGACTTTAGTACGTTCCCCCACTTGGGCACGATTGTCTTTGGTTTTCCCTACTGAGTATACTTGTATGCTCACCCTATGTATATAAAACTGCTTTCATGTTTCCAGGAGGACTTCGGGGATCGCGCGAGACCATACTAGCTCGGACCTTGGGGCAGCTGCAGTTGCTGCTTTTCTTTCTTTTGTACCTTACCCTTGTAGTCACTTTGTACTTTGTGGATTTTACTTTTGGAACATGCATATGGGAATGGTTGTTTGGTTTTTCTTTCACTTCAAGATTTGGTGTTGTGAAATTTACCATCTTATCTCCTGATCATATAAAAACAAAAAGGGTAATGCCTTACATTCTTGTGTGATTTCCATAACCTTGGTGCTAGTCGCCACTCTGGGACCTATTGAAGGCAGGTTTTGGGGGTCATTATCTCTTCCTCAACTTAAAGAAGGAAGGGTGTGGCAATCTACTGACCCTTCCCTCCTTTTGGTGAAGGCGGGTCGTGACAACATACATATTTTAGTGTTTTAAAACAATAAAAATGTGTTTTCTATCATCTCAAGAAAACCACAACTCAAATTTACTTAACATCAGTTACAATATTTCAAAAATAATTCTATGTATATGTTCTTATGATTTCACAGGATTCTAAGGTAATTTTAATTTTTTTTACCCCATGATGCATGTTTTGAAATAATTTAAAATATTTAAAGACTACTTATTGATTCAATTTCAGTACACCATGCATATTTTTGATGTGTTTGCTTCTCGTACACAAAAAATGATTAAATTATAGTTTTTCTTGGAATTAACATCATTTGTAGGTCAGTTTTTATGGTTTTAATCCTCATAATATTTTTTAGAGCTTGAAAAACACTATAAATTAATTTTTTATCATTTGGGGTTTACCATATTTCATATTTACATGATATCAATTCTTAAATTTCCAAAATAATTCTATAATAATTATATTATGATTTCACTATAAGTTGAAGTCATTTTAATGGTTTTAGCCCCTCGACATATGTTTTTAATGACTACGATATCATTGAAAGTCACTTATTGAGTCATTCTGAATGTAAAGCATGTCAGTTTGACACATCATCTACTCATACACATCGAAAATTATTCATCAGTGGTTTCTCATGTTCTCGCATCATTATAATATATTTTTATGATTTTTATCATTACAACCATTTTTTTGAGTTTTAAAACAATAAAAATATATTTTTTATCAATCTGATTGATGTGACCCCAGTTCTTAAATTTATCAAATCAATATACAATAATTTCTCTATGATTTTATGAAAGGATGGGGTCATTTACTTGGTTTTGACCCCCTAAAACACATTTTTAAAGATTTTCATGTCATTAAAAATAACATATTAAGTAATTCCATGTGCACCACTCATAGATTTAATAATTTGTATACTCATAAAAATAAAATATTATTCAAGGACTTTTTCTCCATGATTTCACATCATTATGAGGTTTTTTCTATAATTTTGACTATTACACAAACATTTTAGAGTTTTAAAACATGAAAAACTTTTTTTTCTATCATATCATGAAAACCCAAACTCTAACATATATTTTGTTTTTTAATATATTCCAAAAATAAGTTTTTGCTTATTGTCCCATAATTTCACAACAATATGTGGTTATTTATCAGTGCTGACCCCCTAGTATATGTTTTAATGACTTTGATGTCATTAAAAAATGCTTATTGAGTCATTATAATAACACCACATGATTTTTTGATGTTACATATTATCATACATAAAAAATGATTTAGATATAGTTTTACCATGATTTTAAATCATTATGAGGATATTTTCTCTGTTTGTTATCATTAAATGTATTTTTTAGAGTCTTAAAACACTAAAAATGTGTTTTCTTTCAACATGAGAAAACTGCTACTTGGATTGATGTAGATTTTATTCGTACCTTTCAAAAATAATTCTTCATTTATTTTCATTTTAATTCATTATAATTAGAGGATATTTTTTCAGTTTTGATCCTATGATGCATGTTTTTAATGACTTTAATATCTTTAAAAAGGCTTATGGGGTCATTCTGAATGCACTGCATTTCATTTTGACGTTCCATCTACTCATACATATCATAAATGGTTGGATGGAATTTTCCCCTAATTACATATCATTTTGAGGTTTTTTCTATGGTTTTGATAGCTACACGCATGTTATATAGTTTTAAAATGATAAAAATGGGTTTTCTATCATCCTTAGAATACTGCAAGTCAGATTTACCTGGTTTTAGTTCATTCATTTCAAAAATAAATATATAATAATTTTCAAATGATTACATTCTAATATAAGGTTTTTCCATTATTTTGACCACTTAATGCACAATTTTATAGACTTTCATATTTTTTAAAACTTCTTATTGTGTTATTCTAAGCACACCACACATCGGATTGATGTTATATCTTCTAAGACACATCAAAAATAATTTAAATATAGTTTTTCTATGATTTAAAACCAATATGAGGTCATTCACGAATGTTTTTACCGTCAAAAATATTTTTAGTGTTTAAAACACTAAAAATTCAATTACAGACATCCCTTTTAACATCCTAAAATTCTATAAATGAAATTCCCTTTTCTATTGAATAAATTCTTTATCATGTAATGTAAAATATAGAAAACACATGCACTTTGTTTATTTTGGACCGCTATAAGTTATACCTTATCTAATTTAAAACCCATTAAACATCATAGTTTTTGACAATATATATTTTATATAGTAACCACTAAGATTATTATATTAAGGGTCTTGGACACAAGAAAAGGAAGCGATTGACTCTGCCTGTAGGATCATACCCTATGAAGCCCATTTTTTGAAGCTTCTGAGAGAGATAGCATCTATGGGCTTTGACATTGACCAATCCTAATATAAGATTCAATAAATAAATCATGAAAGAAACTATTTATAGGAAAAGTTCAAGATCGTAAATATCATTGCCCAAACCATGCACGTCGAACCACCCTAAGAAAATATCACAATCACTCACCTTACCGTTATGAAATTTTTTTAGTGTAATAAAGGGTTTTTTATCTAAAACCTAATAATATGAATTGTTATATTTTGTTTGTAATAAAATATTTATCATATTTATTCCATTTAAAATTAGTTTTTTAAATTATTAAATGATAATTTTAATAAAAATTGATTCTGATACGATGAAGCACAAATTGTCTTTTTTTGGGAAATATATAGTTTCAAAATATTATTTTTAATGAATATAAAAACTTTTAAAATAAATAATATTTTAATAAAATATTATTATTAAATAATACTTATTCAATATATATTATAATATAATTTTTTGAAGTCAAAAATAATTTTTATATGGGTCAGAAAACTACTATTGTCAAATAAAATAGTATTTCCTAATAGATATGGATTTTTGATTTAAAAGTGTAATTTATAATACTTACATATTTTTTGGATAAAATAAATATTATTTTTTAAATCATAAAAACTAAATTATCCAATGGTTATTTTTTCATAATTTTAAGAGATAGTCGAATTTTTTGTCATAATTAAATACGGTATAAATATTCAGTGTGTATTATGACATCATAATAACCAAAAATTGATATAATATAAGGTATCTAAGACTAAATATATATTTATCCTTCAAAATAATTCATTTTTAGGTATCATATTGTTTTTATAAACCTTAAATGAATATTTCAAAACCTATATTATATGTTAAGGTTTTAAAATCAATTATTTATAAACATGGCTCACTTCCACGTCACCAAGGGTTTTATTTGAATGAGATATGTTCTTAGACTTATAAAATAATTAAAACCACTCCTCTTTGTCATAATAAATGGTAAAAATCATGGTCATGTTTTTTTTTGATTAATTTATCATATAAAGTGTAATACCTATGTTTGGAAATTACTAGATAATTATCCTCTATTTTTCTACATAAACCCACTCATCCTCCTATTAATATTCACTAAAAACTATTGTATCATGAAAATAATATTCCCTTAACTCTCTATATCTCTTCCAAGTTTCCCCTAATCCCTTATTAATCTCCTCTCAATCTTTTAGAAGCATCCTATAATGGTAAGGGATCCTCTCCATCTACTATTTATTGAAGAAACTCCTTTAAATTTTTTAGTTTTTTTTTCAATTATTCTAGTTGTAATATGTTTTTATATATCCCTATTACTTCCCTTATTATTGCAAAGTTATTATAGAACTCTTTCACTATCATTAATCCCTTTTATGAATCTTTAAGTACCTCTGGTGATGCTCGGTCCTCCTCCGTGGCCATGTCATCCAGTGCAGTCTTTTCATGATGCTTTGTGCGGTTCGTCCAGCGGCTCTCAGTGGATCTGCTTCCCGTCGGTGAGTCCGGTCAATCCGACGGTGTTGAGGGTTGGTTTGTCCATCTCGTTGGAAGTCCCCCCAGGGGCGTTCTCGGAGGCGGTGGATCGTATGAGGTGGACCCTAGTGGCATGTTTTGGGGTTGCAAAGTCATCTCTATTGATCTTTAGACGATGCGTGGAATCCGGGGGCTTGCTCGGCACGGTGCGGGTTTCTCCGCTTCATCGTAATTCCTTCTATCTGGTGCTGGAGTCAAAGGAAGATTTTATTTCATAATTGTGCAAAGCTCAGAGATCTTTTGGTCGATGGAGGTTCAGTTTGGCACCCTGGCCCTTGGAGGTTCATAAGGGGAAGGAGTGTCCCCATGCTACGGTTTGGGTTGGTCTCCCTGGCCTTCCTCTTCTTTTCCAGAACGGAGCTTTCCTCGAGGCCATAGAGGACTCGTTAGGGGGTTTTTTGTGCGTGGATGACCACACCCTTTCTTGGGATGATGTTTTGGTTCCTCGCATTTGTGTTGAGCTGGACCTTTACCAACTGATTCCAGAGAAAATCTCGTTGAGAGTTCAAGATTTGGTGGCTTGGGATCAAGATATTTCCTATCCAGTGTTCCCCAGTTTTTACTCCTCTTATTGCCTTCAAGGCCACTCGACACGAGTGTGTAGGAGATGTAGCTCCGGAGACCCAGGATGGGCTCCTATGGTCTGCTCACGCGAGGCCCTCCCTTACCCAATGGAAGGAGGCTTTGATCTCTCATCTTCTCGGTTGGCAACCTCAGAGCTAGACAGTTCTCTTCCTCACCTGGAGGTGCCAGATCCTCTGTACGAGTCCTCCTCTCATCCAGATTGTGCTTTTTCTCTTAGCATGAGTATAGTGGCGCTCAGTCCAGAGGCTCGCTTTTTGTGGCCTGTTGGCTTTATCGTCCACCTGTTCATTCCACACCAGCTTCTTCTAGAAGGAAAATTGTGGGAGAAGTTCATGTCTTCCCACTCACTCTCCTTGGATAACCGATTGTTTCTCCTGCCCTCACCATAACCCCCTCGGTTCGCGTCCTTGGATCTGGCGGATGGAGCCTGCGAGTCCTCTTCTCCTCATCCTTTTAAAGTTGTTTCGATTGATGGATGCTGCATGGCCCTGGCTGGTCCAGTTTTCTTGGAGCTTATTGATAAAAAGGGGAAGTCTCCCGCCTTCTATTCGATTTCAAAGTTCAAGCGAGGTGTGACCACTAAACCCCCCTCCCTATACCCCCTTGGTTTCCTTTCCTCTAGCGCGGAGTCCTGGTGTGTGCACATGTGCAAGGATTATAACTTTAAATCCTATTTTATTACTTCTAGAAACAAGAGGTCCCATTATTTATCCGTTAGAGTTCCTCCCTTGGTTATAAACTAGTTTCATCAACTTCTTCATCGTCATTAAATGGACAAACCTTATGTTCATGGATGATACTTTCATTTTTATTAATAGTGGTAGAGGCTCGGTTCGGGGTATCAAGCAGATTCTGGATGAGTATTGCTATTGGAGTGGGAAAGTGATCAGCAATTCCAAGAGTAATATATTTTTAAACTCCAAGAATGCTCCCATTCGTGTGGTATCCCTTTTCAGATTCCTATATATGCAGAGGGGATCCTTCCCCATGGATTACCCGGGAATGCAAGTTTCTTTAGGAAGGCTACGGGTTTGTGACTTCAACCATGTTGTGGACAACATTACCAATTGTGTTCTGAACTGGAAAAATAGCTTCTTGTCTTTTGGGAGTCAAATTTCACATGGTAATAGTGTCTTATCTACCATCTCTATCCATGATTTGGCCTCCAACATTGTCCCAAAAGGTGTCATTAACACCATTGACAAAGTTCTAGGCAGTTTTATCTGGGTTGCTTTGTCCGAAGCTAAGTGGCACTAGGCTACGTGGAAAAGGCTAGTGAGACCAGTCCATGAAGGGGGGATTAATGTTACAATTCTTCGTAGCACACTGGATTGCATGAATGCCAAGCTGGCATGGGAAGTTCTCGAGGAGAGCACCTTATGGGGGAAGACTATGTCACATATCCTTATGGGGAATGAGGGAGCAGTGTGAGGCTATGTTTCTCCTTTTGGGTCAAAAATTTTCTCTCTCATCTAGGACCTACAGGAGAACTCCCACTAGATCATGGGAAAAGGTACCTTACTCTTCTGTTTTAGGAACTGGGGGGCTCAGTGCTCGGCTTTCTAGGTTTTCCTTCCCCCACAATTACCCTTAAGGAAGCAAGAGGTCATCCCAGGTTCATACAGGTTGTCCTGGATGAGGCAACGTAGGAGCTCCTTGAGTCAATTGTGTATACCTCCAAACTAGACAACATCCCAAAAAAGTTCAATTTTCTTACATGGTGCATCAAGAATTATGCTCTTGATATGGATGAGAACGTGAAGAAACTGGGGATCCATTTTTCCTCGAGATTTCACTACTACAATACCAGGTGGGAGGAATGCACGATAAACCTTTTTTCGAAGGCGAATAGGCTCTAGAGGTTTGGTTATTTCTCATGGTATTTTTGGCTCCTTCTTATCAGGATCATAGGGAGGCGTCTTTTCTGGAGAGGTGGTTCCATGGTGCTTGTGAATACACTATTAAATGGATGGTCAGGGCGGTGATCCTAAGCATGGGGTGTTAGTGCTTATGGAAAGCCAGGAACCAGGCTAGTTTCAAGGGGTCTCTTCCCTCCTCAATGTCCATCATTGCAATAACCTGGTTTATTCTAGTGGACATGGTTCATTTCATCCATGACTGGTGGGATGCTCCGTCGTTGCGGCTTCTACAGGGAAGTATCCCAATGCCTCATCCTTCCAGGCCCGCGCCGGGGAGCTGGGATTGTTGGAGGCCTCCAGAATTTGCCTACAAGCTGAACACTGATGGGTCCTTTATGCTGGGAAACATGAGAAGAGGGGGTGTGGTCCATTGTGAAAGGGGAAGTGTGGTCCTTGCCTTTACATCATCCTTTGGAATTGGCACCTTGCTGATGGCTGATGCCAAAGCTATTCTTACCGAGCTAACCCTTTTTACATAGCATCATGTTGTCCAATTCCAGACAGAGACTGACTCGCTGATTTTTCATGATTCCCTGATCGGTAAGGGCCCCATTCCTTGGTCCATTTCTTATATAGTCAGACAATTTCAAGCTATCCTGAATAATACAATCCAAATGTCTCACACACGGTGTGAAGGAAATAAGGTTGCGAATTATCTTGCTTTAGTGGCGGACCAGAGTTCCATCCACACTTGTATCCTCGATCCTAATAACTTTAATCCAGATGGAGTTAATTTGGTCAGAGGGGATGCCATCGGGTTGCACTATTTCAGGCCCCCAAACATTGTTGTTTCTTTTTGACTTCGTTGAATTTTTATTTTATAAAAATATGATTTGATGATGATATGAATGTGATGGGTGGGCCTGGAATTATATTTCCCTCCAATGCATTTGGTAATGTTTTAGTCTCATCATAAGTCATGTATGGGATTAAGGAGTAAACCTAATCCATTATGGGACTTTTTACACCATATTATGTTGTCTTGGAGGTTATCTTTGACTTATGATTATGTCTTTTTATGTTTTTTCCACATTTCTATGTTACCTTTATCTCATCATGTTATATCATGTATAATTTATCAATATTATGATTCTCACTGCTCTTATGTTATCATGATGTTCCTATTTTATAACATGTACTACTTTACAATATGATATTTTTTGTTTATTCCATTATTGGGATTTATAGATCACCCCTTTCTTATGTATGTACCCCGGAAATCCTGTGAAATATTAGAAGAACAATGGAATTTTAGAAGTACGTTAAGGAAGTTTTCAATAATTTTTTTGAACTACTTTTAAAAATTTTTATGTTATGTATGAAATTACCCAAATACACTAGGCCTTATGATCTTAAGGGGTTTTAGTAAGTATTCCTTTATGTAATAAATCATGAAACAAATTATATTAAAACTTGGGTTTTTATAGTTTATATCTAAAAAAAGTCTAGTTATTTTTAGGGTTTATGATTATAAAACTCAAGTGAAATCCTTAAGGATAAGACTAAACATAGGAAAACATCCCGAGATTTTGGTAAAGTGTAGGATAAGTGGTTTCAAAGAAAATACATCCATGTCCAGATACTACAAATGGATTTGGCTCTTGCATTACGGTTCCTAGGGATAATAACTCTAAAAAGGTAGCATTAATATAGAATTGATCATCACTTAGTGTACAAAAATGGTTCTTGATGCACACCTAGTATGAAACTTCCATGGGATATGCTTTGGTAAATTCACAAGTTCCATACAAACCATTATTAAGGGAACAAAAAATCCCATAATATTTATGTTAGGAAAAATATCATGGATAACTTAGATTGAAACATAGAAATTTATATGTTAAGGAATATATGTAATTTATGAGTTATCCATTTAATGTTTATAGTTTCCCTTATATGTGTTTAATATTATGAAAATTATCATCCTTAAGTTTTCTTTGGATGAAGTAAATGATTATAAATAGAATCAGATAGTGAAAGTTAGGCTTATCATTTATGCTTATACAAATTATTTTATACCATGAAAGTTTAGTAGAACTATTCAAACACGACCATAAAACATGGAAGTTGAGTTATCAGTGAACATATTGAATGGATAAATTGTTGTATCCCAAGCACATAACTCATACCCTATCCAAATTTGTTTTCCAAACTTCCCAATGGACCTTTTGATACTCCCTTTAGAGGAATTTGTTGCAATTCTAGTTCTAAATTGGATTTCCAAATATACATCCAACATAAGTTTTTGAGAGAAGGAAATCAACCTATGTATCATTTATCACCATTAGATTATATACAAGTGAAAGGTGGATGATAAATCCCATTTAGTATCAACATCTCAAGAAACGATATTATTTCCTTTTAAGAAAGTGTATCTTTCTCAAATGATTGAGACAAAGGAGAAGACCATCCTTGAAGAGATATTCATCGTACGGGAATTTTTTGATGTTTTTCATGAATAATTTCCTATTATTCCTCCTATCTGAGAGGTTGAGTTATCAATATAACTTATACCTAGAGATTTTCCATTATCCAAGACTCCATTTAAAATGGTCATTATTTAACTATAAGAGCTGAAGAAGCAACTAAAATAGAATCAAGATAAAGGGTTTACACACCCAAGTGCTTCACCATGGGGTGCATCAATCCTATTTATCATAAATAATGATGGTAAATGTGACTCCGAATTGATTATCATGAGCTCAAAAAGATCATAATAAAGGACAAGTATCCTCTACCATGGACTGATGAATTTTTCAATCAGCTATGTGGAGAACAATAATTCTCTAAGGTGGATCTTTAGTCAGGTTATTATTTTGTAAAGGTGAAGAAGGAGGATATCCAAAAGATTGATTTTCATAGAATTTATGGGCACAATGAGTTCATAGTGATGCTATTAAGACTCAAAAATGCTATAGTATTCTACATAGACATGATGAATAGAGCTTTTAGGGGTTACCTTGAAAAAAATTGTTATACTTTATAGATGATATTATTATCTACTCCAAAAGTAATGAGGAGTATTTAAATACCTTACTAAAGACCTTTAATAAAGAAAATTTATATGAAAAGTACAATAAATGCGAGTTTTGGTTGGAATAATTAACTTTCTTGGGGTATTTTATCACCAGAAAAGGGATATCTATGGATCCTTTAAAAACTGAGGTAATTAAAGGATGTCCAAAACCAACATATTTGATATAGATACATAGTTTCCTAGGATTAGATGGATACTATCATAGAATTTTAAGAAACTTATAATGATTTTCAATCCCATTAACAAAGATTACTCATAAGGGATTCACGTTTTTCTAGACTAATGAATGAAAATTAATATTTAAATATCCGAATAAGAGGATAATCACTATAGTTGTGCTTACATTACCCACTAGTGGGTAAGTATTTATGATCTATAGTGATACATCTAAAAAGGGAATGTGTTGTGTACTCATGAAATATGAAAAATTGATAGCCTATTCCTCCCACCAATTAAATATCCATGAGATGAAATTCCCTATATATGATCTAGAATTGGTAGTAGTGATCTTCTCTTTGAATATTTGGCGACATTATATTTATGGAGAAAAGTTTAAAATATATACGGATCACAAAATACTCAAGTATATATTCACCCAAAAGGATCTTTATATGCACCGATAAAGGTGGTTATATATGATCAATGATTATGATTTTTTAATCCATTACCATCCTGGGAAGGTAAACAAAGTGGTAGATTATCTGAGTATAAAAGATCTTGTAACCCTATCCATGATGGGTATTGCAAGGGATGGAATCTTCTTGGACATGTATAGGATGTACATGGGAAAATTAAGAGGATATTCATCATACAAAGTACTACTCAAAAATCAATTCTTAATAGGATCAAGGAGTCCTAGAAAGATGATGATTTTCTACAGAAGAAGGTAAGGAATATTCCAAAGTTTAACTTTTCTAAAGATAGAGTTGCAAGGTTTGGAAATCAGAAATGTATCCCATAAAAACCATAACTGACAAGGTAATTTATGGATTATTTGTATATACCATCCTTATCTATTCATATAATAATAAATAAGATGTATATATATTTTAAGAAAAATGTCTAGAGGCATAACATGAAGAGGGATATTGTGTGGTTTTAATCTCGATGCTTGGTATTCTAACAAGTCAACGAAGAATGATATAATTCCAAGGGTATGATGAAACCATTACCCATACTTTTATGGGAATGAGAAAAAATAACCTTTTATTTCATCATAGGACTCACTAGGACACCTAAAGGCAATAACACCATCTGGGTGGTAGTCGATCGCCTTACCAAGTTATCATATTTCATTACAATCAAGGAAGATTTTTCTCTTGACGAACTCACTAAGATATAGATAAGGGAAGTGGTAATACTACATAGAGTTCCACTCTCTTTTGTATCTGATTGAGATTTTAGGTTTACCACGGGGTTCTGTTGAATCCTTCAGCAAGCATTGGATATAAAACTAAGTTTCATTACTTCTTATAACCCTTATATGAATAGTCAGTCTAAAAGGACTATTCAAACTCTATTTGATATGTTGAGATATTTTTCAATGTATTTACAAGGATTTCAAGATCAACACCTTCCCCTAGTGGAGTTCACATATAAAAATATTTTCCATTCCATCATTCAAATGTTACCTTATGAGGCTCTATATGGGAAGAGGTGATGAACTCTAACATAATGTGATAAATTTGGAGAGTCGAGATTATGTATCTTAATATTGTTCAACATATGATGGATAAGGTTAAAACCATTAAAATCCATAATAAAACCACAAAAAGTTGATAGAAATCTATACAACCAATCATCGAAAAGATCTATAGTTTGAAGTTAGAGAAAAAAATTTCCATTATATATCCCCATGGAAGAAAGTCATGATGTTTGGGAAGAAGAGAAAATGTAGCATAGATACATCATCCCCTTTGAGATCTTTGATCACATCATAGTGGAGGCATATCAACTAAAACTCCCACCTAACCAATCTCAAATAAATGATGTGTTCCATGTATCTATTTTAAGGAAGTACATATCAGACCCCTCAAATGTATTGAATCTATAGGTGGTACCATTGAGGAATGATCTTTCTTATGACCAGTAGTCGATGAAGATCTTAGACCATGGAGACAAAGTTATATGAAATAATACAACTCACTTGGTCAATGTGTTGTCACAGAATGCCAAGTTTAAGGAGGCAACATGAGAATAGAAATATGTGATGAAACATAAGTAACCTAATCTATTTTAGTGCATGAAATGAAAATTTCAAGGGATAAATTTCTAAAGTGGGGAAAATTTTAACTACCTGAAGTTTTATAAATGAAATTCACATTTCAATTGAATAAACAACTTATCAAATAATGTGGTTCTACAAAACACAAGTAATTACATTGTTCATTTTGGACCACTATAAGTTATACCTTACTGGATTTAAAATATCATTAAACATCATAAATTTTAATAATATATCCATTATACAGTGACTACAAAGATTATTATATGAAGAGTTATGAAAAATTTCTATGGACACACACAAAGGAATCGATGGCCTTAACCCATAGAATCATACCCTATGAAGACCATTAATTAGCACGTCTGAGGGAGATAACATTTATGGGATTTTCCATTAACCAAGCCCAATATTATATTAAAAAACTAAATCATGTGTGAAACTATTTATGGTAAAAGTTCAAGACCATTGAGATCGTGATGCAAACCATGTACATCGAACCTCCCTAAGAAAATATCACCATTGCACAACTTACCCTTAGGTAATATTCTAGTGTAATAAAGGGATATGTATCTAGAATCTAATAGTATGAATTTTTATATTTTATTTTTAGAAAAACAATGATTATATTTATCCCTTTAATATTATTTTTTAATTTATTAAAAAATATGTTTGATAAAAATTTGATTCTAATATGATGAAACAAAAATCGTATTTTTTGGGAAAATATATAATTTCAAGACACTCTATTTAATGAATTTAGTATTTTTTTTTTAAAATATATTTTAATAAAATTATATTTTAATAAGATTATATTATCAAATAATAATTATTAAATTTAAATGATAATATGATGTTACGAAGTCAAAAAAATTTATAAAGGTCTGAAAAATATTAATGTCAGAGAACAAATATTTTTCAATAAATATGATTATTTTAATTAAAAGTGTAAATTCTCAAAATTATATAATTTTTTGGCAAAAATGGATATTATTTTTTAAATTATAACATCAAAATTATCCAACCATAATTTATTTATAATTTTCATAGATGGTCATGTTTTGGGGTCAAAATTAAATATGTTATAAATTGAGGTATGTATTATGACATCATAATGACCCAAAAGTTATGTAATATATTCTATAAAATGTATAAATGACCAAATAAATATTTAACCATTAATATAAGGTGATTTTGATGTTATAATATTATTTTTATAAACCCTTAATGAATCCTCCAAACCCAACATTATATTTTATGGTTTTAAAATCAATTCTTTGTAAACATGGCTCACTTATACATAACTAATGGTATTATTTTAATGTTATCGGTTATTAAAATTTTAAAATAATTAAAACCACTCCAATTTGGTAGAAACCATGTGCAAATACCATGATAAGATTTTTTGTTTTGATTACATTATTATATAGAGTCCAAAACCTAAGTTTAGAAATTAATAAAAATTATCCTCTCTTTTTATATATAATACCACCCATCCTCCCATTCCTCTTGAAAAAAATTCTTGGATAAAAACATTACTATTTAATTACCAATCTATATCCCTCCAAAATATCCCCCAAACTCTTAAGAATCTCCTCCCAAGATTTTAGATGTGTCCTCTAAAAGTAAAGGAATCCCTTCTCCTCTTTATTCAAGAAACTCCTTTAAATTATGACTTTTGGTTTCCAATTATTCATGTTGTAATATTTTTTTATATATCCATATTTATTCCCTTATGATTTACAAGTTATTAGATAACCCTTTTAAACTCATTATTACCTTCTACGAATCTTTATGTGTCGTTGTTATGCTGTTGAAATTTCCCAACATTTTTTCATGACGAACAATTTTATAGTGAATACCTATCTCCATTTCTACTCAAGGTTATTCACCTATATGTACCTATCCTTGAATTATTTTTTAATTAAATACATTTATCTCATACTCATTAACTTTGGGATTAATATTTTTTAAATACATTCTTTTGTTTTATGATCTATGTGGCGCACTTATGTATGTGCATGATATGAATGTGATGGGTGGGTCCAAAATTATATATCCCTTTAATACACTGGGTAATGTTTTAGTCTCATGAGATAAAATTTATGGGATTAGGGATTAAAAATAATCCATTATTGGACTTTTTCCACCTTGTGATGTTGTCTTGGAAGTTATCATTGATTTATGCGTATGTCATGTTTTATGTTGTTTCCATATTCCTTAGTTGTCTTGTTGTCATCACGTTATATCATGACGCATTGTCCAAGATTTTGATTATAACCCCTATTATGTCACCTAGATATTCCTATTAGACCACATGTACCAAATTTCCTTATTCTATGATTTTTTATTCCTTTACTAGGCATTATAGCTCACCCCTTTCTTATGAATGTCCCTAGGGTATCTCATGAAATTTAAGATGAATAATGGAATTTTTGGATCATGTTAAAGAAGTTTTAAATAATTTTTTTCTTCTCATTTGGTAATTTTTTATGTTATATACCTAATTGAATAATGAAACTATACCTTATTATCTTATTGGGTTGTATTAAGTTTACCTTTATGTAAAATATCATGAAATAAAGTGTATTAAAATATGGGTTGTCATATCCTGATAAAATAGCCACTCGAATTGATGTACAATCAATTGTTACATTTGAAATATTTATATAAATTAATTATATTATGATTTAATATAAATATAATGTTTTTTCTTGTTTTTGAATCCTTGGAACATGTTTTTAAAGACTTTCATATCATTAAAAAGTCATATTGAGTCAGTCAGATCACATCGCACATTGATTTGACATGTCATCTACTCGTACACATAAAAATGATTTAAATATATTTATAACATGATTTAACATCATTATAGGTTATTTTATTGGGTTTTTACAAGTATACATGTGTTTCGGAGTTTTATAACACTAAAAATTTGTTTTCTATCATCTAATACAAACCAAAATTAGGATTGAAGTGGATTCATTTCCTACATTTCAAAAATCATTCTTCAGAAATTTTCAATTGATTTCAAAGAAATCCCTTGTAATTTTATTATTTTGACCCTTTGAAACATGTTTTTTAATGATATTAATATCATTAAACACTTCTTATTGAGTCGTTCTGAGTGCATTATACATTGGTTTTATGTGTCAACTTCTCAAATACATTCCCCATTCATATAGGGTTTTTATAGTTTTGTTTTTAAAATTTATTGCTATTATTCTTATTTTCATTAAAAATAGAAATGTATAATAAAAAACGCCTTCAATAAAAAATTCTAACCCATTTATTTCAAATAGAACACTTATCTCACATTATTCCAAATCCATTTCATACAAACACCCACACAACATGATGTAATATCATCATAGAAATAAAGAAAAAAAAATTAGACATGTCATTTATTGATTTTAGAATTTACCTATGTAATATGAGATATAAGAATATAAAATTTATTGGATATTGTGCTAGTATCCTCTGGAATAAAAAAACTATAGCCCTTTCTATTGTCAGTCCCCGATGATCCTATTTTTTCTATAGGATTTCTATTCTTAAACATTTTATTTCAACCTTTAAATTACCCTATAAGCTACATGGTCAATAAAAATACTTGAACCCCAACTAGATGGCGTAGTAGTAATTTATTATGGTGTCTTACCAAATACATTTTATGGAGTCTGCCTAAAACCCATCCCTTATACTTGTCATGGATTCTCCATCACTGAAATGATTGCAAATACACCATTCTAGGAAACTTATGAGGATTGTGTAGGGTTTGTAACCAAGTATTATTGAATATTAACTTATTAATACAACTATATTGTGACATCCCACCCAATCTCACTCTATGAATAGCAACCGAACATATTTTTCATGTGACCTCAAGCACGCCTCCCCAAACACCTAAGGCTTCTAACTAGTAATCGGGGTTTAAGGTGGTATTATGGAGAGACAATACCCACTATATCTAAGTATAGAAATAATAGAATAAATGACCAAAAATTATTGATCATAAGTAAACTAAAATATAATTCAATAAATATAAAAAAAATTGAATAAAAATTAAATTCACTAAGGACCAAATATCCAAGTCATATAAATTAGACCACCCACTAGGCTGGTTACAAGTACGGAATGAAAAAATAAAATAAAAAAATTGGCACCACAACATCCCCAATTCCAAACTAATTCTAATATCTATGTACTCATTAAAGTATTCCCTCTTGATCATTCCATTCTAGGCCCCATCCCAGACATGTTCCTTGGACCAAGTGAACATATGTTTGAGTACCCAAGTGCAGCGGAAGCCTGAGCAAGGTGTGAGAATATAAATCAGTAGGGAAACACCATAATGATCCCATACAAACCAATATATACTATGATATGAGAATGTAACATGCTCAGATGAAATAAATAATTAAAAATAAACCATCATTGATCCTTGGGTTTGTGACCTTGATCGACCATACCTATTTCATCCTGATTCTAGAGTGCCTCTAGGTGTAATATAAAATCATTCCAATCTCTATAATAACATGATATCCACCTTTATGGAATCCACAACCATATTTTCACAAACCTCCCTCACTTGGGATTTTTCTTATTCATCACATACCTCCCCTTTGGGAGAATAAAATAGTCATCACAGACCTCCCATATGGGAGTATATAATAGTCATCACAATACCAAATCCAAGCTCACACCAGTATAATAGAACATTCATTCCTTAGTAAAGAGTAGGCCCCAAGTGGATCATAGTCCATGAGCCTCATCCTGAAGACCCCTACCAAGATACTACATGAAGTTCAGCTTGATCATCGGACGCTAAATCCATGGTATCCCTACCATATTTGAGATCCAACAATGTGGCTGCTCCATTGAGGATCATATACCTCCCCTATGGTAGTTTTATCATCCATAACATAATCATTAAATAAATATGAGCCAACTTCCCCTCTAAGAGTTCTCATATTTGGGGCATACGCCCTATAAGAAATTCAATATGATCTTCTATAAGAGTTTCATTCAAACACCACAACTCTCTATAGTGAATACCATATCGAACATCAATATAAAAATTATAAAAGTGGATGGAAAAATGCCCAACCCTCTTTGAAATTCGTGGTCAGACTCCCCATAGTGAAACCTATCTTATCATACACTAAATATGCTCTAATTTTGATTTGTGTTATAAGTAGACACCCATAGTAGCCACTACCCATTTCCATATCCACTCTATCACTAGGATCACATGTCATAGGGCACCTATTAGGGTCCCCTTGGCCACATCGAACAAACTAAATCCACATTGTGTCCTCCGTCTCAACCATGGTCTTGGTCAACACCCAATTACCATGGGATACCATGTCCCCCATAATCATCATCAAGGTAGAATGGCCTTGTCAGCTACAAAGGTCTCACCACACTATCATCGATGAACGAGATGGCCCATGGCCTATCTCAAAAATCAAGTCTCAATCTGGGTCAGTCTACTCACCCAACCTAATCTTAGTAATCCAAATGTCTGTCTACCTAGGCCTGGTCATAATAAACGGGATATAATCTCTCATCCCATCATTATCTCAACAAGACTGAATAGCTCAAAGAATACGAAGGGTCCTCTAAGGCTTACCTAACCTATTGTCTCAAGTCTAATTCACCTACATATTAGAGGCATCTCAGACCCTAGTGCATGGTATCATGGGTTTAATCTAGTCTGGACTCACATTTCATGAGTTTTGGAGGACATCCAATATCTGAAGGTCCTATCCTCGACCATCCATGGTTGAGATGATAGGCTAGCGCATAATGGTTTTTCATTATCATTGTAAATCATCTATTTAAAATAAATAATATAATTCAATTAAAATATTAATTTTAATTATATTTCTCAAGGGTATCACCCTTATTTGTATTCCTGAGCATTTACATGAAACGTAAATGAAACATAAATTCTATAGGGAATGTATGTGATACCACCTACCATTTAAAATATTTCTAATTTACTTCTAAGGGTTGGCATTAGCTACCAAGGACTGCCCAAGCCCATCAAGACTCATCCATGCTCAAATGATCTCTCCACATCATCCCAAGATCTTAAATCATGGAAAAAATCAATAATAAATTAATAATAACAATTATAATTAATTAATTAATCCAATATAAATGTGTAATAAATCCAAAAAAACTCATCGGGTTGTCACACTGCACTAAACCCACCTCCAATGATAACTCATGGGTCTATCTCATGTCTCAAACCCTATATCAATAAAAATAAAAACATCTAATTCAAAATAAATAGGTATTTCAATTCACTTTTAATAAAAAAACACAATAAAAATTTACAATGCAATGTACCTCAACCAAAATGATAGGACACCATGTGAAAATAGTGCTTCAGGTCACCCTCAACTTATGAATAGAAAAATCCCCATCATGCTCAGCTAATTTAACCATGCTCTTGTGTAATCAGAAAAAAAAATCCCTTATCAGAGAAACCAAAAAATATAAAAGAATATATGGTAAGTTCTAAAAAGATTACTAGATTCAAATACACACCAAAAAACACCAAATAATGGCCTCAAAAACATCCCAAATCAAAGGGGGTTTAAAGGGGTAAGAGAGGGAGAACCCCTTCTCCATGTGTTAGAGAGGTAGGGAGAAGAGAGGGGGATTTTTTATTAAAACATGAAATGTCAAAGTTTTATTTTTCCATTTTTAATGGGTCTCATGGTTTTGAAAACATTCACCAACAATGTGGGTTGCACCAACTCAATCCATCCACCTCGCATGGCTACATTGCATGGTTTAACAGACCGTTCACCAAATATGTGACATGTCTATAATTTATTGGAGGCACTCACATGATTTCTGATGACCTATGAACTAATTCTCAAACTGTACACCTATGTATTTTGGGTTTCATGGTTGGGGTGAAAAGTTAGAACTAACAATGTTCCAAACGTGTTCCCTAGGATGTCATTAAAAATAATCAAAATATGATCCATGAAACACTTGGATTCTTCTTAAACCTTAAAACCCTCTAAGAAACCTCTTCCCATGTTCAAATTGGGCCTTTTTGGATTTCCAACCCTTAAAATTTCTTTCTGAATCTCTGATCAAAATTTGACATGTCCTATAATTAAAAATTCAAATTCCTTCTGAAATTTTCAACTCGTACAAACATGCAATTTTAAAACCTCTAAAACTTAATATTTATAATTCCCTAAAATCATTGGTGGCCATATAAGATAACATCCTCACTTACCTCGATCCTGAGCTATCCTTGAAATGGTTTGGTTCCACCCTCAGATTCACAAAGTACTTCTAAAATTTCACTTTGGAACTAGGGTGTTTAAGCCACCCGACCATGGTCCATCACTCATAATCACTTTTAAAACACCAATAAGATGCTTACCTAATCCCATTTATATTTATACATGACCACATCATCATCTCTTTCATCAAAAATTCAATGGTGCTCTATACCATAGGACTTGGGCCATAACTGCCCATACCAATGCCTTTGTGCATTCACCATTACAATTTTACACCAAAAACTCCCCCTAGAATACCAATGATGATCCCGCCCTACACTAAATGACATGAATGATGTAGTTCCTGATATAATTCATCCAAATATATTTTGGAATAGCAGTCTAACCACCTATGATTGATCCATCCCATTAATGCTCAACTCCAACTACTGACATGTCACAAAAACCGGATCAGGCTACCTCTATCCCCAGAGGCATCCCACGATCATCCAAGCACTCTCACAGAATACTGTACACAAAATTTAGTGTCATTCCCTTGCCAAACCATCCACTATCAATCTCCATCAATGTGCCACAACATGAACATTGGTGCACCACTAACCTAATCAGGCTTATAAAACCCCAAAACCATCTTAAGACCAATGCTCACACTCAAACACCACCCAATACTATAAAAAAGTATACATGGAATTAATTGAGTAATCTAGTAGTACTTGGGTCCATTTATCCTTGGACATCAAAAAGATAAAACGATCATATAATGATCAGTCTCACTCACGCAACCCCTCCCATGCGAGTTTCACATTCTCATGACTAACATTCTGCTCCCCACCTCAAGGGAATCCTTGTCATCTCGCTATAGAAACAATATTCTGATCACTATATACCACACCCCATCTATCACCATACATAACGACTAGCATGGATGAACCTGCACATTTTTTATCTCTGTATTCCACTCCTCTGAATCCATGTTTACCTACTACCAACCCCTTACACCATGTCTCCCAAACAATACATGTCAAGGTCCACCCTTTGGTTGACCGCCCCATGGATTCAAATCTATTTCCCAACTGACACTCTTCTGAGTCATGATTCATCAAGACTATGTTGATTGTACTCCATGGAACATCAATATTATCACACCAAGATCTCCCTTGGAACTACTCTTCAAAATCAGTAACCTTACCTATGTCATGTCCATCAAACAATTACCTGCCTCATGATATCATCCTTTCATTATAGGTGCTCATCCTCAGTCCAAGGCATGTCAACCACATACACACATATATCATCCACCTACCATCCTTCCGATCATGGTCATCCATCCATGTTCTTCCCACATTTCTATAAGTATACCCACTAGTCAATATGGTAAATAACCTAAATATTCCTACCCATCAAATCCAGTCTTGATACCCAATAAACCTAGGTTCCTCCTAGGAAACCAAATGCATCATCATTCCTTGGTCACATAGTCAGTAACAACTTACATGTACCATTCTCACCATGGGTATACAACCATGATCACCACCTATAAAAAAATACAAAACCTAGTTTATCCCCTCTAGTGGGTTTCCATATAACTACGTAAAACACTAACCCACTAAGCACCTGGTAAATTCTAAGGGTCTCTGGGTCTCCCACCCAGCCTTCCTAGTCAACTCTCTATCCAAATTCATGTCTTACAAGATAACTCACACACTCTCAACTCGACCCATGGAATCAACATGGAACCCACCCACTCACAAGGTCTCGTGTGTGAAGAGATCACATTCTAACCACCACCCACAACTAGGATATCCATCCTCAAAAGCATCTACTAACAGTACTACTACCACAAGGAACACATCACATCATTCAACTCAACTATAACAAAAAAATATTGTCCTAGATGACCCATATATGGGGAAAATAAAACCACTATCTCAGTTAGATATAATTTCATTCCAAGATATATGGGAATACATTATATTGGTTGTTACTGGAACTTTAAATAATAGATCCTAAGTGAAAACACCCCACAAGGTGTTCATCATTAGGAATACAGTTCTATATTAACCCACCAGGGTCACTGCACCTCCTGATCTTGAGGACTGCATCGTCGCCCTCATCATCAATGAGTATATCACCATATATCCATATAACCTTCCATCTAAAGTAAATCCATATATAATTCATCCCGGGTGAGTAGAATTCCACTAAGTACATATAGAGGAAAACATTGTATGAGCAATTTTTGACGCATTAAACAACTTAGACTCAGTTAGTGAAGTCACGCACTAGCATCCCTACATGACATGTGAATTCTACATGCTTGATATGATGTATGAGACCCCTATTTACACCATAGGAAAAGAGTCAAAATCAATCATTGGCCTCTTGGAAATGGTCTAAGAACCAGAAACCATAATAAATCAAAAACCTAAAGTATTCATGTGAGTCACCTGAGGTGAAAATCATACCCAACTACAAAAACTCAAGAAAAATTAGTAGTCTCATTCCTTAGTTACCAGGACTTCCTACCATAAGAGGTCTTATCGATGCAAAAGTCTGATATCCATCATTATATTTGACACATTCCAAAATATTTTTTCTATCAAATCCCAAATCTGTAAGAGACAAAGGAAATAATTATATAATGACACTTTGTAACATACCATCCCATATCACTCTAAGAACAATAGTCAGGCCGATTCACCATGTGACCTTAGGCGCACCTCCCCATATACCATAGTGTGCTGACTAGTAGTGGGGGTCTAAAGTGTTATAGTGGGGAGACTATACCCCCTATATCAATGTGTGTAAATAATATAATAAATGACCAAACATCATCCATCATAAGTAAACTAAAAATTGAATTAATAAATATAAAAAAAGATAATAATAACAAAATGTAGTATGGCCCAAAAATCCATGGCATACATATAACACGCTGCCCATTGGGTTAGTTAAATATACTGAAAAAATGAATAAATGAATTTAAAAACATTGGGTATATGACATACCTAATCCATATCATATCCCATGAACTATATACTCATCTATACCATCCTGCTTGATCATTCCCTCTTAGGATTCAACCAAATCCTATGCCTGTAACCAAAATGAACATCTCCTTAAGTACCCAAGTGTAGTGGTGGCCCAAGTAGGGTGTGATTATATTACTAAATAGGGAACCATTAATGAATTACCATACTAACTATCATATGTTGTTATATGTGCATGTGAAATTCTCATCTAAAATAATTAAATAAAAATAAACCACCATCAATCCTTAGGTTTTTGACCCCTATTAACCATATCTTCTTTGGCCCAATGTTGGATTATCTTTGATTATGTCAATAAATTATGCTAAACTCTATAATAACCTAGGCTCCACCTTTGTGGATCCCCCTCCCATAGTGTATCAAACTTCCCTCCCTTGAGATTTTTCTTAGTCATTACAGACCTCCCATAAGGGAGTATATAATATTCATCATGGGCCTCCCCTATGGGAGTATAAAATAGTTATCATAATCTCAGATCCAAGCTCATCCTACTAAAATAGACCAACCACACCGCAATAAATAGTGTGTCCCTAGTATATCAGAAGTCATCAGTCCCCACCTAATGACCCATGTCGATAAATGACATGAAAATATACCTGGTTATTTAGATCCAAATCCAATGAATCCCTACCATATCCAATCCCAAACTATGTGGAAGATCTATATAGTAACTCATACCTAGCCTATGGTAGTTTTATCATCTAGGGAATAATCTCTATATGAATGTCTTCCAACCTCACCTCTGTAATTTTCTATAATTATGAAATATTCCCAAAAATATTTCAAGATCCTCCCTTATGTTACATTCCATCCAAACTCCATGATACCATATGGAATATAAGATATCATATATCAATATAAAAATTGTAAATGTGGGTTTCCATATACGCAACCTGCCTGGAAAACCGTTGTCAGACTCCCTAGAGTGAGACCCATCTCATCACTACCTAACCATGCTTAAATGTCAATCTGAGTTTTAAGGATCCACCTGTGATCACCTCTATATATTTACATATCCACCCTATCACAAACTAGAGTCCCCTAGGTCACATCAAATGGTGGTTTTCTACTTGGATTCCGTCATCTCAACCATGGTCTCTGTTATCACATGATAACCAAGGGATACCACATCCCACCACATCATCATCGAGGTAGCACAATCTTGTTGGATACACGGGTCTTTCCACACTATCATCAGTCAAGGAGATGGTTTATGGAATATATCATTCATCAAGACTAACTCTAGGTTGGTTCACTCACCCAAGCCAATCTCAATCAACCTAAGGTCTATCTACCTAGGTCTGATAACAATAGACAAGAGAGAATTATTTTTCTCCCACTCATATTGAAAATCTAGAATAGATCAAATAAAAAGAAGGTTCCTCTAATCCCTACACATCCTAAGATCTCTATTCCACACTCACATTTGACTTAGAGGCATTTTAAACCCCTAAAATGGGATCATGGATCTCATCTGGTCTGGCCTTACCTCTCATGAAGTCTAGAGGCCACCAGATATCTCAAAGGTCCTTTCTATAGCTATCCATAGTCACGATGATAGGCTAACACACAAGGGTTGTTCATGACCCTTGGCATCCATCCATTTTTATTAAACAATTTAATTTAATTGAAAAATTACATTTGATTAAATTACCTTGGTGCATCAAGTTCATTTAAATGCTCAAGAAACACAAGAAACATATATGAAACAAAAATTCCATAGTCCATGTACCCTATACCACTTACCATTTTGAATGATATTCAATTTACTCCCAAGGGATGAAAGTAACTACCACGGCCCACCCATGAATATCTATCCAAATCCATACTCAAATGATCCCACCACTTTAACTTGATCTCTTAAGTCACACAAAACATCAATAATCAATTAATTATAACATTTATAATTAATTAATTAATTCAATTTAAATGTGGTGTAGTGCTGGAAATCTCACAGGGTTTCCACACCGCATTGGAAACCCCTATAATAGAACCAAACATGTCTATATCACATCCCCAACCATATTACTAGAGAAATACCCAACATCTTATGCAAAAAAAGAGGTATTTAAATTATGTTTTAATAAAAAAAATTAATAAAAAGTGACAAGAAAATGTACCTCAACCAAAATGGTGAGCCATCACATAAATATGAAATCTCAAGTCCCCATCTTACTATAAAAAGAAAAATCCCCATCATTATTGGCCAATTACACCATGATGTAGTGGATTTATAACCAATTACCTAACTAAGGAAACCAAAAATTAGAAAATAAGGTAGGGGAAGGTATAATAATTTTACTAGAGTCAAAGGCACGCCTAAAATCACTAAAGAATAGACTAAAATATACCCCTAATCAAAGGGGAACAAATAGGAAAGAGGGGGAGATCTACTTTTCCATGTGTGAGAGAGTTAAGAAGAATATGGGGGATACACTCTCAAAACCCATAGGGGAAAATTGGCCTTTTCCCATTTTTAATGGGATACACAATTTGGACACATGGTTTGAAAAAATGTGTGCCAACCATACAGGTAGCACTACCTAAATCCATCCACCTTTCATGTCTATAATTTACTATATACACTCATATGTATTCCTAAGACTTTCCACATGGTTTCTCAATTTTTTACCTATGTATTCTAGGTTTCATGATTTCGATACACAGTTAGAACTAACCATGGTCCAACTATATACCATAGGTTACCTTTCTAAAAACTCAAACTTCGAACCTGGAACCCTCGAGATGCTCCAAAACCTCTGAACCCTTTAAAAACTTAATTTCAAGTCCCAATTGGGCCTTTTAGGGTTTCCAACCTTCAAAATTACATTCTGAATATCAAATAAAAATTCAACACTTCCAATAATTAAAATTCAAATTCCTTATAAAATTTTCAACTGGTACGGACATGAGATCTTACATATATTAACAATGATTTTATAAACTAATTTAGAATTATGATATTTATTTATTTATTTATTTATAATTATTTTTTTGGGAGATTAAATGACATTAAATTTTAATGAAATTTACTTACTCCAATGTATCGAATAAGTTAATTCACTAAACTACCATTAGGTTTTGGATGAACATTAATCCCTATCATTGTTCATCTAACCAAGTAACCAAAATCGTGACCCTTTATATAATATATATATATATATACACACATATCAAGTTAGAAAAAATAACCTTTAGGTGTGATAAAATAATATAAATAATATTGATGAATAAAATACAATCAATATTGTTAATTTTCATGGAAAACTCTATAACCCATCAATATGAGGAATACATTTTTTCATGGTTTATTATATTTTTTAGATAATTAGAAGAAAAAATAGTATCATCAATAAAAATTATAATTTTATTGTTTTTAGGTTTTTAAGTTACTAAAAAATATGAAAATAACTCATGAAATACAACCCTATAATTTAAACAAACAACTTTCACTGCTCATGAGACACGCCTTTGGGAACTTTCTCATACATCTGATGAGTGCTCAAAGAAGTGTCATTAAATTCATTCCATAATCTCTACTTAAAGTATCTCTATTTCTAGGGAAAAAAATTCATGGACTATGGTCATGAAATGAAGTCAGGGAAGTAAAAATTAAAAAAAAACTAGAAATAAATAACATGAAACTTTATAAGTATATTAATAATTTTACTCACAACTTTTATATTACTCATCAATGAATGCTAAATTAGTATTACCATTATTTTCATTTCAAACACCTCAATCTTATATGTTATGGGAATGTGGATATAATATTTATAATTAACGTGATGGCTTAATGTACCATAAGAAATATACATATGAATTTATCCATAGATTCCATTAGTATCACTTATAGGCTCCCCAAACTCAAGATATTGGATGATAATTTTAAATTCATTCAAGTCTCATAAACTTTTTTCTATTCATATTTTTATACCTTTTTTGTTAACTTTATCTCTTTGAAAAATGCATTAAACTATTAATAAAAATATATAGTTCTTTTACAATGACATATATAATAGTAATGGTATCTTTCCAATATCCCCTAGATAGAGGAGTGACCAATTACTAAACCACCAGAGGTGCATCAGATGATGAGATAAAAATAGAAAATTAGGAAGCTGGTGGCTTTCTAAAAGTCTCTCTTATTGTTAGATTACTCAGATCCACTTAATGTGATAGTAGAGGTAGTGTTCTCTGAGATGATCATTAGCTAAGATATCAATTTTTTGGTTCATAGAATTCATGAATTTCAGATAGACTATAATATATTCAATTTAAAAAATAGAAGTAAAATAATTATGAAATTTGAAAAAATAAACAAAATAAAACAATTTATATATGCACAAAACACTTATAGATGTGAAATTTTAATATAGTTTAATTATAAATTTATACATTCAATTATTTTCATCTACATTTTAATCATTATTATCGAAAATATTCATTAAGTGTGCCCCTTCATTTTCACCCTCCCTTGAAAATTATATTGTTTTGATATTTTTATTGAAAAACTGTAAAAAATAATCGATGATGTTCACTATCACAAAGTACCAATAGAGATTCATCACCCATATCATAAAAGTCTCTCTTGTTTAAGTGTATAAAAGCACTCCAACATTAATGTACTTCATCATCGATTTAAAAAACCATCTTCACTTTTGAAGCTAAGATAAATAGATTATGATCTTCATGCCCACCAGTATGGATCAATTGATAGAAATTGATAGATGAAAAATGTAATGAATATTTCATTATACCCCTGTCAATGTTTACCCAATTTCATTTGAATAATACAAGTGAAAATTGACCATGATAGTTTAATTAAATGATGTCAACCATATTTCTATAGTATCCGACCTTTTCAAGTGTAAATATAACACCATTTAGAGTTTTCATGTAATATTCATGATTAATTATATGAAACTTGAATCCATGAATACTATAGGCATTAAATATATTAGCTTACCTCTGAGGAACTTGAGAAAAAACATCAAATCATTTGAAATTTCAACTCAATTATCAATATCCATTATCTGGACAATAAGATAAATGGTATTACATTTAACATATACACAATAACAACACTCCAATAATATGAATATGATTATATACTTACACAATGATTAAATAATTCAACAATATATTTATTAATATTTTTTTAACTCCATATCATTTTAAGCTCAAACCCATAGATGTCTCTTTGTTTTTAATCTCAACACTTCAATAAATGGATTTGCAACAAGACTATTGAGTAGTAAATATATATCTTCTCATAATAACATCAATCCAAATTGTGTAAAATTTGATCCCCAACCAACCAGTCATCCTATAGCTAGAAATAATGATTATTATTTTTCAAAATGATAATTATTGTATATATCATCAATAAAGGATATGGGCACAACGGAAGCGTGTTATGGTCATGCCCAACTTTTTTTCATGATAAATTATTAATCTAAGATTTATATGAGGATAAATGTTGTGATAAATGAAATTAAATCACAGAATATAGATAATGGATAAAAAACCTGAACCAAAGTGCAAGATCATCGCAAATTATTTCTAATTAAATTAATCAATTAAGAATTACCATGCATTAAATTATTTCTTAGTATATGGATCTTAAAATGGATACCTATTGTACAATCATTGGATTATAGGAATAAATATTAGATTCCCTCTATAGGTGACCCACACATGTTCCAAAAATCTCAAAATATTTTCGTAGGAATCTCTGGGTGCTAGCATAGAAAATCATATCACCTGCGTCATTCTCCTCTAATCACCCCAAGAATTGCTTCCAAAGGATTCTCTTTGATCTTTATAAACTCAAGAGTAGACGGTGGAGGAATATCTCTCTCCATTCCTGGGAGTGTTCTTGGAGAAGGGATCTATATAAAGATTCCATAGAATTCTCGGGGTTTCATTGTGCACAAAAAAATTAAATGATTTATCTCTTGAAAAATAATATAATTGGGTTTATATACCGCTAGGGTTATAAATAGATAATTAAAAAATAAACTATAGTATTTATTTAATACTTTTGTAACCCCATGTCTATAATAATATTATTATTATAATTTCTTGATATGTGTTAAACTCACAGATTGAATTAAATGTTATTTAATCAAATAATATTCAATATATATTTTTATCACTAGACCATCAAACTCAGTCTTCCATTCCTCCACAATATTTATAGGGCCTTGAATTCTAACTATTTATTTAATATATAAATATCACTATATTATTCACTTATACATAAATAAATAATATATTCACTAAATATAAAATAAATATTTTCTAAATATTCCTCTTACATAATATTCTCCCGAATAACTAGTGAAGGAATATATGAGATCAAGAAAACCTGAATAATTATTAAACTACATGTCAGAATAATATTTATTCAACTTTTTAAATAATAAATAATAATATATTACATAACTGACATTCTGGATACACTTAGTGTGTAACCCTCTAGGTCTCTTTCTTATTGGCATTAGGAGAAGTAGCCTCATGTCCAAGGTTAACATCTAGTAACATTCCAAGGCACCCATAGTTAAAGAATTTAATGGTGCAGTGACACAATACCTCATACAGATGAGTACTATGTAATATAATCTCATTACCATGATGTTTCTAATAAATTAGGTTGCATGTTGGTTTCGTAAACCTGTGTGCTCGATGTCTCTTTCTTTAAATTTCAATAAATTGAACTTGCTTATATAATACCATGGAAATGGATTTATTTAGGATATATCATTTCCATCAATGGGCCTGAGATATCAACATCCATTAAATAATAGAAGGGAAAAATCATTTCTCGCATTATTTATTAATGAAATATTACTTGTGACCCACCCAATGTATCTCACCACTCTGCGAACATATGTTATCACAGTTATCTTCAATACATCAAAGTACATTACTTATAACACTTATTAATAATATTATTATATTCTAAGGATTAATAAACATGTCCATATATAGTAACATCCAATGACACATATAATTATCGATTTCTAATTGGAGGGTCTCATTCACATAGTATACTACACTAAATATTATCAACGACAAACACCATGAGAAGGTGACCCGAAGTCCTATTAGTATCTAACTTGATAGAATATATCATTTATAATTCATAAATTATATCATCTATTTATAGAACATATATTTAAGAATACTATCACTATTACAAAAATGGGCAAGGGAAGCACCACCTTATATCAGCACTAGAAAAGCGCTGAAAAAGATGTCATATATCAGCGCTAAAATTTTAGCACTGATATAGGAAGGATTTATCAGTGCTTTTTTAGCACTTATAAAGGGCCTCTTTATTAGTGCCTTTATAGAGCTGATAAAATCGTAGTCCCATATTTTATAAAATTGGTCGCACAGTGTCCTCGGTTTATCGCGACCTAAAGCTCTCGAGGTATTTTAACCCTGTGACTCCCCTCCGCCGCCCCCCGATCATCACGTTGCCAGACCTTTGCTGTCCCCGATCTTCACGTTTCCAGACCTCCACCGCTAGCCCTTCTTCTAATCCTCCACCTCAAACACCTTCGTTGGATCCTCCTCCCCACAAAGCCTACTTCTCCTCATCTTCACTCGACCCTACTCCCCGCAAACCCTACTCCTTCTTTTCTCTTCGGTTGGTGGTTCCTCCTGTGCACCTCCACCTCTGGCCATCGCGCCTTCCCCTCCCAACGTAGCGCAGAAGGTTCCCAACTTCTACTCCTCTAAGGTGAATTTCTTTTCTATTGTTCTTTATTCTCTTCTTGAATTTTCTTCTTTGGAAGGAAGTGACAACAATACTGATTCGGTTTTTGTGTTTTTCTGTTATGGTTTTAATGGTTAATGGTCATGAATAGGACTTTTAGTTTGAATTTCTTATATGTTTTCCCTTTCATACTACTATGTATGGGGTATTTATCACTAGGATTATAAGTTTGATGGTTGATTGATGTGGTTTGATATGACATGGTAGGTAAGAGATATGATTTTCGAGACTTAACTAGTAGGTTATGAGCGAGTGTATGAATAGCTATTATTGTATTGATCCTTAAGTTACCATGGGTGGTTGAAAAAGGTGTCTTTGAGGAATTAATTAATCTAATTCTAGAATTTTACCCAATCCAAATATGAGGTTTTTGTTCCCCAGTTGAGTTCTAATTGATATAGTTGATGATCTTGTGTCTCTGTACTAATGTTTCCTTGTTTTCTATTAATATTGTATAGTAACATGCCCCTAATAAGAATTATGATCAAGCTTTATGAGGGATCTACTAGTGAACCAAAAAAAGATAATCCTCCTATCAACTAGAACCTCATAGAGGAAGTAGTGCACATAGTCAGAGCTATGGTCTAGGGAGCCTCACCTACCCCCATTTAGGCTAAAGTGGTGGCACATCAAAGAGAAAATATTGGAGATCAGGCCTAGGATTTTATTCATCTGAAATAACCATCCTTCTAAGGAACAAATGATCCTTAAGAGGAAGAGTATTGGTTGTGAAATATTTAAAGGCTATTTTGAGTTTTTGGAGATGTCATATTCCACTTATGTAAAGTGATCCATATTCAATCTTGGGGGGTCTAGAAGGATATGATGGGATTAAATAGTTATAGTTAATCTAAATAGGGTCTTAGATTTTAAATACTTCAAGAAATTTTTTACAGAGAAATTATATCTAGATTCGATGGTATCGGGTAATTCCATGGAGTTTCTCAACATCATCTAAGGTTATTAGACATTGAATCAATATACTAATAATTTTTCTAAACTTGCTCAGTTTTCACTTGAAGTGGTGTCAAACAAGAATCTTAAGTCCCATAGGTTTTATATGGTTCTTCAATCAAATATCCAATATCAAGTATTTATGCTAAAGTTTACCTAAAATTTTGATGTTCTTGATAAGGATTTGATGGAAGAAATTGGCATGACTATTATGTTAGGGTTAACTAGAGTTACTTATATTCCTAGAGGTAGTTTTAGTGGTTCCTATAAGTGGAATAGAAAGTAGAACGAGCCTCATAGTGAAAATAGTGGTGGTGCTATTTTATATAAAACTTCCTTTAGATCATCTCTAGTGTCTAGTAAAGGCCAAATGAATTTTTCCAATGTGGAAAGATTGATCACTCAAATCATTATTTCATGGAAGCATTAAAGATTTACATCTCATATAGACATTAAACCCACTTGAAGAGGGTTTTACATGTTCTTACTACCCTGTGTAGTGGAATGGAATCGTAAATATTGAGAGGTACCAAATCATAGTAATATTATTCAATAACAATGGGATCCTAGAAACATGTATTAGGAACGAAACAACTTCGTTCCGGGGATTAATCTCCAGTAGGAACTAATGTGGGTCATGCGATAGTAAGAGGAACCATTTATATTTCTTTTTCTTTAGTGTATGTTTTATTTGATATTGGTTCCCATCATTATTTGATATCAAACCTCAATATAGAACTATTGAAACTTATAATAGATCTCATGGCTTATGTGATAGATATTGTAACATCTCTCTAGATAAAGAGGGAGTAAGGTCTCTGATTCCCCTCTCATGCTTTCTCTTTTTCAGAAATTTAGATCATATGATATTTTTTTTGTTCTTAAAATGATTCCCCTATATGTTATTCTCAGAATGGACTGGCTAGTTTCTAATAAATTTTGGATTTACTGTTATCCTCGGTGGGTGTCCTTCACTGCCCCCGATGGGGAATTCCATGTTTTCCATATAGAATCAGATCTGAGGTCTAGTCGAGCTAGACCTCTTCTTCCAGAGTTGAGTGGGATGATATCCTTTTATACTATTGAACTGGAGTATGAATCATATTATAGTGAACTTCCCCTAGTAGCTGTTGAATTTCCAAAAGTGTTTCCTTTAGTCTTTTTTGGTCTACCAATAGAGAGGGAGGTGGAGTTCTCTATCAACCTGGTGATGGGTACAAAACCAATATCTATTCTATCTTACCAAATAGAACTATTTAAATTGAAGGAACTAAATAATCAGTGGGATGAATTGGTTTCCAAATTCTTTATTTAACCTAGTGTGTTTCCTTGGGAAGAACAGGTGCTTTTAACCAAGAAGGTCATGGCCACTATGAGTATTTTTTTATGCCATTCGGCTGAACCAACACTCCTTATATATTTATGGTGATGATGAATAGGATTTTCCACTAGTATCTCAACTATTTTGTTATGGTATTTATGGATTACATCATGGTTTATTCTAAAACTATGGATGATCATATACCTAATTTGATAATAGTTTTTGACATCTTGAGGAGTCTCCAATTTTATTCCAAGTTGTCAAATTGCCAATTATAGATTTGGGAGGTGAATTTCTTTGGTCATGTGGTCTCGGAACATGGTATATCTGTTGATCTGAAAAGGTTAAAGCTATCATGTCATGGGAGGAACCATAGAATGTCTTTGAGATTTAGTAATTATTGAATTTATTGGATTATTATCACTAATTTGAGATTTATGTGTGACTATATACTTGTTATATTTTCTTATTATTTCTTACACACCACCACTTGAGTCGAGTAACCTGATTGAAATCCATTTGGGTACTTTGGTTCTGATGTGGATATGGTTTTTTATGTGTTTGTGACATTTTTATGTGTGGATATATGGGTATTTAGGCATCATGATATTGAATGTAGGGAAGATACCTAAAAGTGGTAGATGTATCATTCTTGATTATTCTTGTGTTTGGACTGGGGTGATTTGAGGAAACTATAATGAATCTAAAGTAATTATATTTAATGAATTTCATATTGCAGAGATTATGATAATCTTTTCTTTACTTCTAGAGCTGGCTACTAGTTTTCATCCATATGTATTTTAAGTTAGTGAGTTATAAAAGGATGGACTAGTTTACCATATAAGGGTTGACCCGATAGAGGAGGATGAGCCATAGAGGATGATGTCGTGTGAGTTTTACCATCTATGACACAAGTGATTATCCACGCGAACCCCTTTGTGTTTGGAAACTGTGTTGATTTTGATGGGGGGTCTATCCTGGATCTGTTGATTTCCAAATCTTTATTGGAAATGGTTAGGCTCTATTAATCTCTATTTTTATAAGGAAGTGGTTCTCTTCTACTGTATTTGGAAGTCTTGTTTTGTGTAATTGAACCATAAATACTAATATTTGAGATTCAAATAGGATGTATATGAATAAATATTTGATGGATGCTAATAGTTTTACAATAGAGTATGAGAACGGAGTGAAAGAGTTCATCAAGTTTTCAAACGATCACGCAAAGGATCCTTCTCAAATCATTTTTTCGTGTTTACGTTGTTGTTATTCTAGACTACTTACTCTAAAGTAGTTGGAAGAACATTTGATATGTCATGGAATAGATCGGAGTTATAAATGTTGGAATAAACATGGAGAAAAAGCAAATGTAGCTACTCGGTGGGATAAAACTGCATTTTATGGATCATCATATATGAATACTAATATGGATAAAAAAGAATATCGTATGGAGGATGTGATTATAGATGTCAATGATGATGAAGATCGTATTGAGGAAATGACAAAGACAATTGAAGATGAACTCTGTGATTTCCCAAAATTGTTTGAGAAGTTAAAGAGTTGTGCAAAGACGTCATTGTATACTGGTTGCACTAAATATACAGCATTGTCAGCTGTACTGAAGTTGTATAAATTGAAATCAGGCAACAGATCGAGTGATGTTAGTTTTATGGAACTACTTGCTCTCTTGATTGACATGCTCCCAGAAGATAATGAGCTCTCAAGCCAGACATATGAAGCTAAACGAATGCTACGCTCGATGGGTATGATTTCTAAAAGAATACATGCCTGCCTGAAAGAATATATATTGTTTCTCAAGGAGAAAAAATCACTTACAGAATTCCAAAAGTGTGGTGATTCTTGATACAAGAAAGATGAATCCAATCCTATGGAATTTTAATGGTACTTTCCAACCATTCCAAAGTTTAGGCGTCTATATGGAAGTGAAGAAACTGCAAGACAATTGTCATGGAATGTAGATAAAATAAATAAAGATATGAAATTACATCATCCGGTCGACTCTCTTCAATGGAGGAAAATTGATCATGAGTATCCTGAATTTGGAAAAGAGCTGAGAAACCTTCGTCTTGCATTATCTACAGATGGAGTGGATCCTTTTGGTTTTCAAACCAGCACTCATAGTACATGGCCTGTTATGTTGGTAAATTATAACTTGCCACCCTGGTTATGCATGAAGTGGAAATTCATCATGCAATCTATGCTTATATCATGACCAAAACAACCAGGTAACTATATTGATGTTTAACTGTCTCCTTTGATCGAGGATTTGAAGTTATTACAAGATTCAGGTGTTATGTTGTATGATTCTTATAAAAGTGAATACTTCACATTGAGAGCGATTTTTTATGGGACAATAAATGATATCCCTGCTTATGGAAATTTTTCAGGCTATAGCATTAAATGAACTCAAGGGTGTCTCGTGTGTGAAGAAGATACAGAATCAATTAGGTTGAAACATTCATCAAAATTTGTGTTTCTAGGACATCATATATTTCTACCTCGTCGACATAAGTATTCTCTTGACGACATCATTCAATGGAAGTTCAGAACAACACGCAACACTGTATCCACTAACAGGTGATTAGGTTTTTTAGAAATTAAAATATGTGAACACTATTTTTGGGAAACCATTTTTGAAAAACCTTACAAAAATCGGTTGGAAGAAGATATCAGTTTTTTTTTTGAATTACCATACTGGAATTGTTTGTACGTCAGAAATTTTCTTGATGTGATGCATGTGCAAAAAAATGTATGTGACAGTGTTATCGGAATGTTGCTAAATTCCCCTGAAAAAAAGGATGGAATTAAGGTAATGTTGGACATGGTTGACATGGGAATACGAGAAGTGTTGGCTCCCGTGAAGGGTGAAAATCGAATGTTTCTTCATCCAGCGGCTTATACTCTTTCTAGGGAGGACAGATATCAGTTTTGCAACTTCTTCAATGATGTAAAGGTTCCAGAGGGGTATTCATCAAATATCAATAACATTGTGTCAATGAATGATTTGAAGTTAAAAGGTTTGAAATCACATGACTTCCACGTTTTGATGCAAGATCGAATTCCTATAGATTTACATTGCATTTTTTCCAAGAATGTTCGTCATACGTTAACCAAACATTGTTTTTTTCGAAGCTATATGTAAAAAAGTTTTAGACCCGGCGAAATTTCCATCTATGGAAAAAGAAATTGTCATCATATTATGTGAATTATAAATGTTCTTCCTGCCAACATTCTTTGATATGATGGTTCATTTGATGATTCACTTGGTGAGAGAGATTTGACTTTTTGGTCATGTGCAATATAGATGGATGTACCCCGTGGAACGGTATATGATGATTTTGAAAGGGTATGTCAAAAATAGAAGTCTGCCAGAGGGTTTTATAGTGGAGTGATATATTATTGAGGAAGCCATTGATTTTCGTACCGAATACATATCTGATGTGGAAATAATTGGTCTCCTGAAATCTCATCACACTAGACACATTGAGGGTGAGGGAATTTCTCGAAGAGATTTTGTGATAATCAATATTACAGATCGGGATCTGGCCCACCTTTATGTTTTGCATAATAGATGAAAGGTTGCTCCATATATTGAAACTCACAAAGAAATTCTTAGGTATTTGAATCCATCAAGGGATGAAAAATGGTTATCAAATACACATAATCACTAGTTTATAGGATGGTTTCTGGACCATATTTTTAAGCAGTTGGATGAAAATTTGAATTCAATTTCAGAACGACTTTGATGGCAAGATGTCGGACCAAGTGTGTATGTATTATCTTACAATGGTTATTTAATTAATGGTTATACATTCTATATAGATGAACATGATGAAGATAGTACCATGAAAAACAGTGGAGTTACACTAGTGGATGAAGCGATACATGTTTCTGGTAGTAAGGACATAAATCCATTTTATGAAAATATTTCATACTTTGGCATTATCAACCAAATATGTGGGTTGGATTATACAATATTCCAATTGACTATTTTTCAATGAAAATGGGTTGATAATAAAAGTGGTGTTAAAATAGATGAATGGGGATTTGTGAAAGTTTATTTTAGTAAAGAAGGGTACAAAGATGAACAATTTATAATGGAATCACAACCGGTACATGTTTTTTATATTCCAGATCCCACAAACTGAAAGTGGTTTATTGTTCTGTTATCATCCAAAACTACTAAAGGGTCTGATGAAAATTCAGTTGAGGATGATCCTTTTAGTGGTATGTCGCAATCATTTAGAAGTGTTCCCAATGTAGATGATGTTTTGTATGTAAGAGGAAACCACAATGAAGGGATTTGGATAATCGATAGAGGTGTCAATTCCCTTCAGCCTTTGAAAAAAAGAAATAGAGTTCAATAAACAGGTTATATTTTGTTTTTAATATAGATCTTGTTATCTCATGTTATTATCTTATCATTACTAAATTTATGTAATCTAAATTAATTGTTCAACCACTTTTGCAGATAATGACTTCTGCACATTCTGGTGCTCCTAACCTTGAGCCTGAACAAGTCTCTCAAGTTGTTACTGTTGCGGCTGCTCACAGTGCAGAGCAACAACAAGTTTCCAAACCTGTTGTTGCTTTTAGTGTTGAGGTCCAAAACCCATCAGCACATGTTGTTGCTACCATTTCAGATGAACATATAGATGATGTTGATATCGATGAAATGGTTGGGAATGAAGGACCGATGTCACAGAAAACACAGGTGCGTCGTAGTTTGACAGTGTTAGCCAAAGTTCTTAAGGCGAAAAGAAATGGAATCAAATTTGATGTCGGATGGAATGCACAAGGCCAACATGTGAATCCCAACAACGCTATGTTTATTAGTTACATTGTAGTTTTCACTCGACAACGTGTGCCGATCGACATAGATTCATGGCACCTTGTTGTGTTCGGGCTGAAGGCTGTGATCTGGGAAGAAATTATGGTAACATTATGATATTATTTCTTTAATTTACTAGCAAATAAAATAATGAAACAGTGTCTTACTCTTCCCAATCTATTTTAGAGTACATTTATAGTAGATGATTCACACAAATATTATGTACTAAGTCTTGCAGGAAGGATTCATCGAGGTTTTCACACTATTTTAACAAGATGTCACCTAAAAGATTCCAATGGTAAAATAAACCCACACCCACTCATTGTCTACTCTCACCTGATATCTAAAGAAGCATGGGATGCATTTATTGGCTATCGTGGGGATGAGAAGTTTCAGGTACATTGTGGGTGATAATACGTTGTTTGAAGATACGTGTATTCATCACTTTGATTGTCAATATTTCATTTATGAAACAACAACTCTGTATTGAAAATAAGTAATGCGCATCAAAAACAACATACCCCTATCATAAAGCAAGTATGGGGTATGCTTCACTAGAAAAGAAAATGGTACGTATTTTTAATTTACATTAATATTGTTAGGTGACAATAAACAACATCATAATTATCATTCTATGTTTATATGTAGATTGATGAGTCTAAAACCAAAGACACTTCCATCCCACATCATGTTCTATGGAAGGAGGAACGTGTGAATAAGGAAGGAAAGCTAGTAGATGAGAACACACAAAAGGTCTGGGAAATATGTGTAATTATGACACGATGATAAAAAGATTTGTTTCAAATTTCTATTTCATAAAAATAATTAGTTATTTTCCTATATCTGACAGTCACAGGAATCAACTACTCCTATAGTAGATGCAGACCTATTATCGACGGCTTTGAAGAAGCTAGAACAATACGGTCATGTCAGAGGTGCGGGGTTTGGGGTGACACCCCGAGTGTATTTTGAGAAGAAGAAAAAACAGATGATAGAGATGAAAAATTGAAACAAATGAGCGAAAGAATAGCAACCCTTGAAGAATGATTGGAATGGCATGGAGATTTTCTAGAAACTTTTATGGTTGTGAAGCAAGGAGAAGATACAACACAGGAACAACCAGCGCGTGAAGATCTCGCCCCACCCCCACCAGCTTTGAGGTGAGCCATTCCCCTCGAAGAGTTGTCTTAGCCATGGTAATCAATATTCTAATAATTTTTCCCATGAAATGTGAATCAGAAAAACACTGATACTTTTCCTAAACTGATCTTCTACATGGTGATGATGATTGTGATTTATATCCATCAACACCCACTTATCACCTTGTAGTGAGGGATACAGTGTTCAACATCCTAGATGACACGCTTCATAATAGACCACTTCTGAAAGATCATTTGAAAGTGACGATTAATTTAGCTGGTGAGCCAAATACAGAGCTACCTATTCCACTTGATGATGATGATATTCATACGGTCAAAAAGGCTATTGGTACATTCATTGCATGGCCGTCACAACTTGTAGGAGTACATGCGGACAAATAGGTATTTATTTCCTTTTTTTCAAGATAAACCTTTAACAATTAATGAAAAAAGGGTCTGAACTAATGAATGTTATTATAGACGGAAAGGGAAGGGTGTGACAAGCGTCGGCTCAAAACCATCTAAAGGATCGACCAACCGATCCCAAGGAGCTACCAAAACCACAATAACACCGCCTATTATCTATCCACATTTACTAGCACTGAATACTCATGTGGATACGAAGCTAAGAGGTGGTAGTAGTCATATAGTGGTTTTGAAAAAGAATATATACAGAGGGGAAAGTCAATATTTCATTGCTGCTAAAAATTTAAATGATATCCTCGAAAATGGTTGGCTAGGCGTCACAGTTGTAAATATATATATGAGGTATGTTTTTATGAATTGATTTTCTAATATGTGATCTAATGTGCAAATCATGACTAAATGCATTTTATATTGTTGACAGACGTATATATGAAAAACAGTTGAAGGAATTTTTCCATGAGCCAAAATTCGGACTTGTTAGTCCTCATACCACATCAACACATCTAACCAAATTAAAGCCATCAAAAAAGAATGAAATAGTGAACGACTTGCTGAAAACATTTGAAAGAAAGATTACAGATGACAGACTCTTCCTAATACCAACCATGCAGGGGTAAAACTCTACAATTAAAGCATATTAATTATATTTTCACTTATTTTATTACTTATTCCTTTTTGTGTTTTTAGGGAACATTGGATGCTAATTGCAGTAAACTTGGATACTACAAAGAATTATTTTCTAGATTCAAAGCAAGGATATCCATCAAACCGACCACACATGATGGAGTTTGTGAATCTGTAAGACACTACATCCTACGTTTTAGGTCTAAACATCAAGTAATATAATTTATATTATCTTTTATTAAGGATTCTGTTATGATAGGTCGGTGTATCATTATCATCAAAAAAAGAATGAGGATAGGGGCTAAGCATAAGGAGGCGAGAAATTACTACGTCTGGACAAATATCAGGGTATATATAATAAAAATTCACTATCCAAACACATCTAAACACATGTTACATATTCTCCTAATGATCAATTTTTTTGTATTGTCCAAAAAAAAAACAATAATGATTGCAGTTATTATGTTTGTAAATTTATGAAAGAGACCGTTTTTCATCAATAAACTATCATCCCTAAAGAGGTATTTTCAAAAAAACCTACTATTTCATTTAATTTAATTTATTAATTCTTTATTTATATATTTTTTAGTACTACTTTGACTGCCGAAAAGCCTCATATTCACAAGATGATATATATTTGTTCAGAAACGAGTGGGTTGCATACCTAATGGCGAATTGTACACAAATAGCATAAAGATCTGACTTGGGGACGTGTATAATTGGCGGTCATTTTTGAGAGGGGTTAAGGGGATCAAAAGATGAAACATTGTTTTATGTAAATGTTCATAGGATAATTGTAATTGTTATTAAATAAAACATCATTTCTACAATGATTCATTTTCCCATTTTAACATATGATATGCACCAACAACATGCAAGAATGATGAACCACTCAAAGTGTTTCTCTTTTGTTTAAAATGAATAAATTTTTAAGTGAAAATAACAACAGACATACAGAAATTAGACCAAACACATTTGGATTGTGTTTATCCTTTATGAGAAAAATCCATGGGTGTGTTGGAGATGTGTACGAGTCAACCCCACCTCAATCCGAGGCACGGTGTGGCCGGTATCACTCAAAGCGTCTCTCTTTTGTTTAAAATGGACACAATTTTAAGTGAACACAACAAATGACCAATGAAAATCTGACCAAACGCATTCGGATTGTGTTGATACATTAATAGAACAATCCATGGGTCCTTTGTAATGTGTATGAGTCAACCTCGCATCAATCCAAGTCATAGTGTGGTCAGTATCACTCAAAGTGTCTCTCTTTTGTTTAAATTTGACAAACTTTTAAGTAAAAACAACAACTGGCCTACGAAAATCTGACCAAAAGCATTAGAATTATCTTGATAAAATAATATAATGATCCAAGGGTCCTTTTTGATGTGTACGAGGCAACCCTGCCTTAATCCGAGGCACGGTGTGGCCGGTATCACTCAAAGGGTCTCTCTTTTGTTTAAAATGGACAGATTTTTAAGTGAATACAACAACTGACGTACGTAAATCTGACCAAAACGCATTCAGATTGTGTTGATCCTTTAGGATAAAAATTCATGGGTGTGTTGGGGACATGTACAAGTAAACCCCGCCTCAATCCGAGGCACAGTGTGGCAGGTATCACTCAAAGCATCTCTCTTTTGTTTAAAATGGACACATTTTTAAGTGAAAACAACAATTGAACTACGAAAATCAAACCGAACACATTATTATTATGTTTATCCTTTATTATAACGATCCATGGGTGTGTTGGGGATGTGTAAGAGTTAACCGCGCCTCAATCTGAGGCACGGTGTGGCCAGTATCACTCAAAGCGTCTCTCTTTTGTTTAAAATGGACACAATTTTAAGTGAAAACAACAACTGACCTATGAAAATCTGACCAAATGAATTTGTATTATGTTTATCCTTTAGGAGAAATATCCATGGGTACTTTTTGACATGTATGAGTCAATCCCACCTCAATATGAGGCATGGTGTGGCCGGTATCGCTCAAAGGGTCTCTCTTTTGTTTAAAATGGACACAATTTTAGGTGAAAACAACAACTGACCTACGTAAATCCAACCAAACACCTTCAGATTGTGTTGATCCTTTATTAGAGAGATCCATGGGTCCTTTTAGATGTGTACGTTTCAACCTCGCCTCAATCCAAGGCACGGTGTGGTTGGTATCACTCAAATCCTCTGTCTTTTTTTAAAAATGCACTGAATTTTAAGTGAAAACAACAACAGACCTATAGAAATCTGACCAAAAGCATTCGGATTGTGTTGATACTTTAGGAGAATGATACATGGGTAATTTGTGACATATAAGAGTCAACCCCGCCTAAATCTGAGGCATAGTGTGGCCGGTATCACCCAAAGGGTCTCTCTTTTGTTTAAAATGGACACAATTTTAAGTGAAAACAACAACGGACGTATGCAAATCCAAACAAATGCATTCGGATTGTGTTGATCTTTTAGGAGAATTATCCATGGTTCCTTTGATATGTGTAAGAGTAAAAACTACCTTAATATTAGGCATGGTGTGACAGGTATCACTCAAAGAGTCTCTCTTTTGTTTAAAATGGACACAATTTTAAGTGAAAACAACAACTGACGTACGCAAATCTGACAAAACGCATTCGGATTGTGTTGATCCTTTAGTAGAACAATACATGGGTCCTTTGCAATGTGTAAGAGTCAACCCTGTCTCAATCCAAGGCATGGTGTGGCCCCCCCAACCCCTGGACTCCCCCACCCCCTAGACACCACCTGGACACCCCCACCCCCATGGACAGCCACCCCCCACCCCCTTGGACACCACCCCACCCCCTTTTATAGCTCCACCAACCCACTGGACCCCCCCCCCCACCCCCCTAGACACCAACCCCCCACCTGGAATCCCCCCCCCTCCTTGGACACCACCCCACCCCCCTTAGATTTCCCCCCAACCTCCTGGAATGCCCCCACCCCATGGAAACCCCCACACCCACGGACACCCCTATCCCCACGGACACCCCTATCCCATTCTCCTGTACACCACCCCACCCCCTTGGACAGCTCCACAAACCCCCTGGACAGCCCCCCACCCCCGGACACCCCCACCCTTGGAAAGCCCCCCCTGGACACCCCATAGATAGCCCCCTCCCCTCCTGGACACCCCCCTCCTTGGACACCACTCCCCTGGGCAGCCTCCCAAACCTCCTGGAATGCCCCCCCCCACCCCCCGGGACACCCCACCCCCCCCCCAGACACCCCTATCCCCCCAGACACCCCCATCCCACCCTCTTTCACACCACCCCACCCCCCTTGGACAGCCCCACCAACCCCCGAGACCCCCCCCCCCCCCCCCGACACCCTGGACACCATCCCACTCCCCCTGGACACCCCATAGTCAGCCCCCCCCCCCCCCCCACACCTGGACACCCCCTCCTTGGACACCACCCCACCACCCATGGATAGCCCCCCCCCCCCCCAACCTCCTGGACCCCCCCCCCCCTGGACACCCCCACCCCCATGTACACCCATATCCCCCCGGACACCCCCATCCCACCCTCTCGGACACCATCCCACCCCCCTTGGACAGCCCCACCATCCCCCTAGACCGCCCTCCACCCCTCGGACACCCCCACCTCTTGGAAATCCCCCCCCCCGACACCCTGGACACTATCCCCCCCCCCCCACCTGGACACCACCCCCCTCCTAGACACCACCCCACTACCTAGACACTCCCACCCTCCTTGGACATCCCCCAACCTCTTGGACTGCCGCCACCCCCTAGACACCCCTATCCCCCCGGACACCCCCATCCCCCCAGACACCCCATACCCCCCTTGGACAGCCACCCCAAACCTCTGAACAGCCCCCCAACCCCCTGAATTTTGAATTTAATTCTTTATGTATTTAATTAACTTATGAATTATTTGTTAATGATGTACGGGTATACTGGTTTTATGGGTATACTTGGTGTAATTATATTATGATTTATGTGTTAATTTTGTATGGGTATACTTACTTGTTGAGACGATGAGTTTTTTGCAGGTGTTGTTTGGGTGTGCTGCTGTAGAATTTTTTGTTACAATAGACAGGGCATTTATCAGCACTAAAAAGGCACTGATAAAGGATCCCTTTATCAGCAGTAAAAGAGTGCTCATAAAAACAAATTTATCAGCACTTTTTTAGCACTGATAAAGGGTTCCTTTATCAATGCCTTTTTAGCGCTGATAAAGTCTCCTTTTATCAGCAGTTTTTTATCATTGATAAAGGTTTCCTTTATCAGAACTTTTTTAGTGCTGATAAAGGTTTCCTTTATCATCTCTTATTGAGCACTGATAAAGGGTACCCCTCCCCCCCCCCCCTATCATCACTTAGCTTTACAGCACTTTTTTAGCACTGATAAAGCCAGTTTTGAGCACTGATAAGGCCCGTTTTTGTAGTAGTGTATCATGGAACTTATGGGTTCTCAACATAGCAGGGAACTTTTATGACCTTTTAGTGTGACAACTACTCTTAGAAGATTATCACATACTATGTGACATAGAAGAACAATCATGATGTGATAAGAAGTTGAATAATATTCAAAATGATAAATATTGGTTATCATAAAGTTCAAAAAAGTTGATTCTGGGGAACAAACTCCAATGGACTCCCACTTGCACTAGATCCAACTATTAACAACCTTAAGTCCGCTACATATCACATGATAATCGTGCTTCTATTGAAACAAGCTTTTAGTCAAGGGTTTTATCACATTTTATTCTATAAGAACTCTACTTACTACAACTTTATCCCTATGAGAAAAGTGCCTCACGAGGTGATACTTCTAAAGTATGTGATTTTTCGGTGGTGTGACCTTGTCTATGTTTCTAGATCCACTAATATAGTATTATCACAATATAATGTTATAGGGTGTTTACTTATAAGTACCACATCAAGCTCCCGGACAAATATTTGTATCCAAATGGATTCCTTTACTACATCATAAGATTCTATATACTTGGAATCCACTTTAGAATTAACTAAAACTAGCTATTTTGATCTCTTCCATCTCCCACATCCTCTATTGATATAAAAAAAACATATCCTGATAGTGACTTCATATCATTCTGGTCTATTTGAAAACTAGAATCATTATAACCCCTGATGACTAGCTCCTTCTCTCATCTATACACCAGGAACATATCCTTAGTTCTTCTTAAATACTTGAGGATAGCCTTATATAGTTGACCAATTTTTTCCTCCTGGATCTTATTGATATCTTCCTACTATACTTAATGCATAGGAAACATCAAGTCTATTACATAACATGGAATACATGATTGATCTTATCACTGAAGTGTATGGGATCTTACTCATTATCTCTTTCTCCTATTGTGTATGAGGACACATTTTTATAGAAATATTTATACCATGTGACACTTGAACCAATCCCATATTGTATTGTTCTATACTAAATCTCTTTAGTATCTAGAAAATGTATGTACTTTGACCTAGTCTAAGAAGTCTCTTGGATCTGTCATGAATGATCTTGATCCCTAGAATATAGGATTATTTACCTATTTCTTTCATGGAGAAACATTTGTCTAACCAGTTCTTAATAGTCTATAGGAATAGTATTTCATTTCTAATAATTAATATTTCATCAATATGTACTACTAGAATAACGACTACATTCTCACTAAACCTCAAGTAAACACAAGGATAACATTCATTCTTAATGAAAACAAATTATTTTATAGCTTTATCAAATCTAATGTTACATGATCAAGATGCCTTCTTCAATCCATAAATGTATCTCTATAAATTGACAATCCTTTTTGCATCTCCTAGAGTCACAAACCCTTATGGTTGTGTCATGTAGACATCTTTCTAAATGTTCCCATTAAGGAATGTTGTTTTGACATCCATCTTCCAAATTTTGTAGTCACGGTAAGATGCTATAGAAAGTAAAATTCTAATGAATTTAAACATGTAAAATGGGGAAAATGTTTCATCATAGTAAAATCCTTATCATCATTTAAACCCTTTATCCACTATCTATGCTTTATGTTTATTTACTTTACCTTCCATGTCCATTTTTTCCTTTAATTCCCATTTTCATCCTATGGGATTTAAATCAAATAGCCATCGACCAAAATCCAAACATGGTAATGATACATGGAATACATTTTAGAATTCATGGCTTCTTTCCATCTTATATATTTTTAGATCTCTACTACATCTTTGTAAGAGAGTCGTTCTTCATTGTTAACCAATAACTAATCATCATCTTTGCTGACTAGAAAACCATCTCTCTAGTTCTCTTACCTCTATAGCAATCTAACATAGTACTTGTGTTTTAGGAACTACCTATTCTATGAGGACTTATGGAATCTGTTCATGTACAAACTCTTGTGTATCTTGAGCATCAACTTCATTGAAGTCAATCATGCACCCACAATCCTTTTTGTGGATTCACATCCTCTCAAGAAATATGTATGGTCTGGAGACTATAAATTTCTTGTATGAGGTGTTGTATAGGTAGTATCCCTTTTTCCATAAGATACCCAATAAAGATACACTTTTTTCCCTGGGGTGTAATTTTTTCCTAACAAGGCCTTGGAAATCTCCTCATAACCCCATACACATTTATGTGACAAAAAGGTTACTTTACATTCCATAACTCAAAGGGGGTCCCATTTTCCACTTTAGTTGTTACTCAGTTTAATGTATATGATGTAGTTTATACTAAATATACCTAAAAGGATTATAGAATATCTTCATGACTCTTCATCGACCTTACTATATCTAACAAGGTACAGTCCCTCCTTTCACTAACACTATTCCACTATGGTGATTAAGGTGGAGTGAGTTGATATTGAATTCCAAAATCCCTTAGAAATACGATAAACTATTGGTTAAGATAATCTTCACCGTGATCTAATTGAATATTATTTATCTTCTTTCCAAGTTGATTCTATACTTTATTATTGAATACATTTAATTTTAAAAGAAATCCGACTTATACCTCATTAACAAGATGTAACCATATCTACTCAAGTCATTAGTAAAAGTTATTAAGTAAGAATATCCACCTCTATCTTCTAATGTGAATAATACACACACATCATTGTGTACTGATCCTAGTTGCATTGTGGCCATTTCACCCTATCCATCAAATGGTGGTTTGGCTATTTTCCCTTAAAAACAATCATGATATCTTTCAAGTGGTTTTATCTCAGAAGAGTCTAAATAACCATATTGATAGAGTTTTTTTCAAACACTTCTAATTTACATGGTCAATAAGGTGATTCCAAAGCTGGTTGTTATATGCATCATGTGAACATGTGTAAAGTCTCATGTTTTTTAATCAGGTTTAAATTATGAATGTTTTATGAATGTAATAATCATTTTTAATTGTGGTTGTTATTATTATTATAAAGAGTAATAATAATGTATTTGGGGGTTATGGTTTAAAATAAATAAATGATAGGGTGTAGTAATAATGGTTTGACAATTATTATTAACTTTACATTAATAATAATAATTAATAATTATATTGAATTTATGGGTTTTTTATTCTTTAGGTTTTAAAAAATAAAATAAAAGAAAGAGGACCCCTTCTCATTCCTTTCCCATGCACAGGAGGCGTGAACCCCCCCACCCCTTCAACACTAGGTGTGCACCAATCTGGTCTCCTCCATGCGGAACTCCTCCTCCGGATCTCCAACAACGTGCAACCCCCAGACAACCCCCCTTATAGTGAGACACACCAACTGGTTCACCAAAACCCTAAGCACGTGACTCTTCTCTACGGCCGGATCTCCCTCAGCTGGACCACTTGTAGTGGTCCATCTCTGCATGGTTCTCCACTAAGAAAACTCCATGGCCGATCCTCCTCTTCATTGATGCAACCCCCTAGATGACCTGCAGTAGTAGGTGCGACCCCCTCAGGGCGGACCATAAGTGCACATAGTGTGGCGTGGCCCCTCCTTTCACTAGCAATTTCTCCCAATTCATTCTTTATTTTGATCCAAATCTTCAAGTCTATGCGAATGATGTACCAGAACTCCCTTATAAGTATCCCAACATCCTCTGCCGAAGGTGATGTGGATGGGTTCTTTTTTTCTCATTTTTGTCATTGGGGTATGGTTTCTACTTTGTTATTTTGTTTTTCACCACCTAAATTGGAGTCAAATATTTTATCTGTGTCTCTCATATCTAGTGGTAGGTGTGTAGGCCTTGATGAAAGGGTTCTGGTCTTCCGTTGTTGTTTTGGTGAATTTTCTAGTTTTTTTTGAAAGGCGTTCACATGTGTAAATATATATATATAGGTATATATATGTACATATATATAAAGGTGGTGCATGTGCGATTGTGTTCCATTTGCAACTAGTTGCCTCAATGTACTTTAAAGCGATGCATAATTAAAATGATGTCACCCCAAGGTAGGGTCCTGAATCTTTATCTCTTTATTTAAGAATGCCTATTTGATTCTTTAAATAAATTGAGAATGTGAGTTTCCATTGATTATGGAACTACCAAGTTTTCTTAAAATGATGATTAAAGATAAAGTGTTGGTTAGTGGTAATTTCAAATCATATTTGCGGTGTTTTGGGATTTTAATATGTCATCTTTCTAGTGATGATATATGTTATGTCAATTCATGAAACCCTTGATGTTATTGAGTGATGTTGTCCATGAGAGATGAATTAGGACTTGAAAAGGTGTTCATTTTAAGCTTGTATTTTTTGTTATTTATTTACTGCCAAGTGAATAGTTCAGTTTATTTCTGGAGCATTAAATGGTTAAATAGGAAGCACCCCATGGGTCTTCTTACTAAATGATACTTGAATGTCGTTTTTACTTGGACACATTTAGGTGCGCCTTTTTACCCCATATCACAGAATGTTAGTTACACAATTGATTATATATTAGTTGGTGAATTAAATGATTGAATGGGGTAGGATGGGTAATAGGGTAATTAATTTAAGAATTAATTATCAAGATATGAATTGTAAAATTATGTCATTTATTGAATATTGATGATATTGAATAATTATTGGACATGTTTGGAAGATAAATTGGAAACTGGAATTAATTAATGGATGAATGAATTATTACATGATAAATAGTAACTGGTTAATTAATTGATGAATTGTTTAAAGAGATATGATTTAATTAATTAATAGTTGAATTAATTAATTATCATGCATTAATTTAAGATTGTAAATTGATGATGCTTAAGGTTGTTTTCCTTATTTATGGGACACCCCATGGGTGTTTTTCCCATGATTGATTGTTATGACTATTGACAAATAATGCCTCTTGATGCATGTTTGTTTTCAATGCCTTATGTTTTTTAGGATGGAGTTGTTTTAATATATGATATGTCATGTGAGATGGTTGCTAAATATCTGATCATTTTTCCTCTTGTTTGACTTTAGATGTTTAAGACATGCACGTTAATTGTTAAAGTCTAGGATGAATCACTACTTGAGTGGATGGGTTCAAAATTGTTAATTTATTGGGTGAAACACTATTTAGTGGACAGACCCAGGGGAGAATCACTATGTTTAGTGGATGGGATCTTACATATACTTGTTTATAAATTGGGTGAATCGCTATTTTTAGTGGACGAACCAATGAGCGAATCATTATATTTAGTGGGTTCGCTCGGATTTTGGTATTAGTTGGGCGAATCACTATATTTAGTGGACATGATCAAATTTTGGTATCAATTGGGAGAATAACTATTTTTAGTGGATGGGCTCATACATAGTATATGAAAGATTAAATTGAATATCTTATGATGCCTTATCAAAGCCAAAGCACAATCTTGGTTTTAGACATTACATTGATTGCTTATATGGTCTTTAGAGACACCTTTTGTTAGTGACTTATATGGGGGATGTCGGGATTAGGTCATATCTCAAGACATATATAATTTAACAAGGTTTTAATAATTGATAAATGAAAATGAGTGTGTGATGACTATTGTGTATTCATGACAAATGTATAATGTAGGTTCAGACACCAGTTGAGGACTAAAGAAGGTACTTAGGTATATAGTTACATTGTACTGCTTACTTTATTTATGCATGCTTTCACAATGTTTTAATTATTTATTGAACCTATTGATTTGGGGTAGACACCGGTGGTCCTGGCCTACTGAGATATATATCTCATACCCTACTCGTGCCGCCATTTCACTGGGGTACCCGAGTAGATTCAATTTGGTTTCAAGATTGTGTTTTTTGCATATACTTGGGATATAGGTGCAGAGGACCAAGTGGAAGCTCGAGATGCTTGATGAGATCACCCTCATGGCTTTGAGTCATTGTTTATTTATTTCTTTATTTATATGTAAAGCATGATTTAGTTTTTATCTCTTTCATAGTTGTACCTTCATAAGAAGCATGCATGGTATAACATTGGCGTTGGCTATTTGTTTTATACAGGATTTATAAAATTATGTCTTTCACTACATTATTATTATTCACACTACTTCCACCATTTTCTGATATTGACCATTATTTTTTACTCTGATAAGAGGTTATAGTCTCTCCAATGACTATCCTTATACCCCCACTGCTAGTCGGAAGCCTCTAGCATATGGGGAGACATGCTTGAGGTCATGTGACGACCGGTCCGGCCACTGGTTCAGGGTTGATCTGGTTTGGGATGTTAAAAAGTGGTATCAAATGTATTATTTTCCATTGAATTACTGATTTGGGGTTAGTAGACAGGAGACTGGTAATGTGTCAGTTCTTGGATTAATAGTCATTCATGGGACTGATCACCCCATGTACGGGAAATGGCCATGCGGCCAGGGATGGGAATTGATGTTTGTAGTATTTGAGGTTACAGTTGATATGATTGCACCTTGAGTGACTGGTGTATTTTTTTCTACTTATTGATTTTGATAATTTTGAAAAAAAATAGTTTTCTTATCCTGATAAGGAAATAATGTTGCACACATACATCATCTTTGGAACTTAGACATTCACATGCCATGTGTAAATTCCGTTCCATGTAGTTGCATTATTAGGATGCCTGCTAATATAGATTTTGTTCCTTGAATATGTTCCATTAATTGTACTTATTTATCATGTTTTTTTAGATAGAATATTTTGGTGAAAGTTTTAACCTTCTTGGGTGTTTATATGCCATGATGCCTCTGTGATTAGCATGTTTTACAATTTTTCCATGCTTTTGTGTTATAACATGTTGTTGTGTTACTACTTATGATAACTTGCTAGAGATGTTTTGATGTGTAAATGGCTGCATGAGTGGAAAAAAATTGATTTGTTGTGTTTATGAAGGAAATCCAGTTTCAGTTGTAAGGTGTATGGGTGCCTTATAACTGGGAAAAAGAGTAACTCATGTTTTCAAACAATTAAAAAGGTTTGATAAATTTAAAATGTTAAATAGAAATTTGATATCATAAATGGGATCCAAATTCCAATGGTAAGGTGTATGGGCACCTCATCAATTGGTAGATGGACATCCATGTGACTGAACCATATAACCATTGTATGTTTGAGAATGGTTATGAATGTAAAACTACTGATTTTTTATTGTAATGAACCATTGTGGGGTTACTTTTTGAAGAACCCAGATTCCATAAATGGGACTCTCGGAGGTTACTTTTTTGTTAAAAGGAATTTATATGCTAAATTTCCTATTTATATTTGAATAATACTATATGTGAAATTTTTAAAGAGGATGGTTTTATAGCATGTCTTTTTTTCCTATGGGGTTTTGATTGATAACCAAGTGACTTGTTGTGAAAAAGTACTTGTGTGTTTTTTAAAATTCATTCAAATATTAAAAGGTTGAAATGAATTAATTAAAATGTATAAAATGAAAAGGGGGGATTTTGAACCTCATGATTTTAGTTTTTTGAGACAAGGAAATAGGGTCGACGTTTATGTTTCTTAAGGGTCTAACCCATGGTAGGTTGTAGCCTTAGAATGTTTTGGGTGTTAAGGTAAGTTATCACCACTACTTGGGATTAATTTTTGGGACTCGAGTGTTTTTAAATTCCAATAGGTTTAAGTTACGGCTTTTATGATCAATGTTTGACGTGGTGATCGTGGTTCGAGGAACGTCACACACATGTGTTAAGGTGTTCTGAAATAGCACGTCGGTGAGCGGCTGATCTTTTCTTACGATGACATGGACAATCCTAAGGTGGGTAGTGGCACACTAGTAATCTTTGATAGAACATTTATACCATCGATGATATAGGCATCAAGGTTTTTTTGATGATGTGTCTGCAGAAGAAGTTGATCTTTTTGTGTAAAGATTCATTCGGTGAGAGTACGACTAATTTTTTAGAGACGTGGATTTTCTCTTAGTGTGCTCTTTTGAATGAGACGAGCATGTCCTCTATATTGACCTCCTCGTGGAGATACTATGATAGTGTTAGTCTTACATCGTGCTAAAGTTTTAAATGTTTTTGAGCTTGATGAGGGGTTATTATCTTAGTTGTATACGGGATATGTGGTTTCTTTGAGGTATGCCTTCATTCATGTTGGGGCACGTTAGTTTCTTTTATATAGCCTTGTGATGGCTTGACTTGGGAATGTCACTAGAGGTCGGGTAAGTACTTTTGTGCACATACGGTTGGTGATGAAATAATTTTAAAATGCATGTCACCAGTTTATGGGTGAGTGTGGGTTTTGGGACCATAATATCTTTCTAGTAAATCATGTGAAACTAGTTTGTGTTGTTCATTGACATTCAACCTTTTTCTTCAATGAGGTCCCTATAATTGTCTCGGATTTAAGCTCTGTTTTGGTGAGCTTTGGTTCGGGTTTTAAATAATTAAGCGGTTGGACTTATGTTTTTTTTGGTTGTGTGTTTGGCATTTGGAAACATAAATTCTTTGTTTCAAACAAAACATTTTGACCTTGGTAGGTTAGATGTTGTTTTAGTAGTTCCTGATGACTTCTTGGGGATGAGAAGTTTTTAAGGTGGTTAGATTATAAAGTCATGTGTTTTTTAAGCGGGTTTAAATTATGAAGGTTTTTAAAAAAATCCATTTATTGATGGGTCATTTTTTAAACCGAACTTCGGAACATTATTCCGAGTGTTGGAACACTTAAAGGTGTTGTTTTTTAACTTGGGTGAATACCCGATAATTTTCACAGGTGTCCCAATAATTCTCGGGAGCACTGGATCTGAAAAATTCCAAATTAATGGATCTACACGGGCTGCGCACTGTTGCGGTCCAACCCGTGAAGCTTACCAAGTTTAATATTTATTTATTTTAATTAAATAAAATTAAATACGATATTTGTGTTTAAATATAAGAATGTGTTAATAATAATAATATTATTATTATGGTGTCATAAATTATTTGGACGTTAAAAGATTTTAATTGCATGATTAATGAGGTGCAACATTTGTGTGAAATTAATATGGATTTTGGGTATCTCAAATAAATTTTTAATTAAATAAGGAATTTAATGAAGAAGTGTTGTTATTAAATAGAGGTGTTGGGTTTATCAAGGGTTTGAAAAAAAATGAGATTATTATTATTATAGTATTATGAATGTAATAATTATTATTAATTATGGTTGTTATTATTATTATAAAGAATAATAATAATGGATTTGGGGGTTATGGTTTAAAATAAATAAATTATATGGTGTAGTAATAATGGTATGGAAATTATTATTAATGTTATAATAATAATAATCATTGATAATTGTATTGAATTTATGGGTTTTATTTAGCCTTTAGGACGAAAGAAATAAAATAAAAGGATGACCCCTTCTCCTTCCTTCCCCGCACACTGGAGGCCCGAGATCAAGCACGGAGACGACACATCATTTCGAGGCCCAGTAAGCCCGGAATTGTGGTTTGAACTTTTTTTAAATTATGTCTGTTGGCGGGTGTGCGCAGTTGTGGCAGTTTCTGAAAGGATGCCCTAATTTAAAATCTGAGGGCACCATTGTGTCTGGGACGACGAATTTACCTAAGAACGGGCCTAACCTTGACCGGCACTGGTCAATGTAAAAATTTATTTTTCGGACATTTATAGTAAAATAAAATAAAATAAAATAGAATAGAATAATTTGAAAAGTTTATTTTATTTTATTCAGAAACATTTGGTGCAACGCAACGACGGGGCAGCTGTTTCGATAGTTAATTCAACATCATAATGACTCAAAAATAGAAACATTGACTCATTAATGCCACAATGGGATGGAATGCTGAAACGTGTTCCCTCCTTTTAATGGGTTAATCGAATGTTGGTCATTGGCAGAAAATTGAGAGGAACTCTGGAGAATTCTTGGAGCCTTCGAGAGAACTCTCGACAACGAACGATGACGACGTGATCGATCGATACATCTCGGATTTGATGAACCTCACTAATGAACATGACACGACAATTGTTCTTCAACCGAATCAAGGTAGGTGTTATGTTTTGAAGTTTTTTTCCTGTTCTTTGAATTTAACGATGACGACAGATCAACCCACGAACCGGATGACCAGCGCATTATTGTTCTTACAGGAGGGGTTTATCAGGTTCGTTCTAGGGAGTTCTAGGGAGTTTGATTGTCACGTTTTGATGTTTTTAAATTTCCCCGTTTAAACCTTCTAATGGGATAGGATTAATGTCATGACGAATGACAGTGGGAGTTCGTTCCTTCTTGTTGAATTTTTCTGCTTCCTCCACACTGCGTTCTTCGCATTCTTCATGGGGCGACGAACGACGAATCTTTGCACGTATCTTTTTCGATGAAATGATTCCATATTTATCTATCGTGACCTTTCCCTTGAATAAGGCTCGCTTCTAGGATCACCATTTGTTCCGTTGGTTTCCTCGTTATATGGAAAAATCTGGTCACCGCCTCAAGCCAATCCTCAGCCACCTGAGGGTTGGGCTCGCCTCAGAACCTGAGGGGTATTTGTCTCTGGAACTCATAGAGAATTCTCATCATGCGCCCCTCAAATATCGGTACTAAGGGTACTAGGGGCTGCTCCACTAGTTGTGGTATAGCAGGTGCACCACACTGGGAGTTCGTTCCTTCTTGTTGAATTTTTCTGCTTCCTCCACACTGCGTTCTTCGCATTCTTCATGGGGCGACGAACGACGAATCTTTGCGCGTCTCTTTTTCGATGAAATGATTCCATATTTATCTATCGTGACCTTTCCCTTGAATAAGGCTCGCTTCTAGGATCACCATTTGTTCCGTTGGTTTCCTCGTTATATGGAAAAATCTGGTCACCGCCTCAAGCCAATCCTCAGCCACCTGAGGGTTGGTCTCGCCTCAGAACCTGAGGGGTATTTGTCTCTGGAACTCATAGATAATTCTCATCATGCGCCCCTCAACTATCGGTACTAAGGGTACCAGGGGCTGCTCCACTAGTTGTGGTATAGCAGGTGCACCACCTGGAGGCAACACCTAAGGAACTGGTCCATATATCAAAGCCTCGTCACTGAGGAGATCATCCTCATGATCACGCTGTTGAATCCTAGAGGGCAAGCATCGCAGAGGCATCCTGTAAGGAAACAAGATGTACCAAGGTCAATGAGTATATCTGGATAGCTAACACAAAGGACATGGAAAATACAACCCATTCCTATATGATTCATGTACCATTATTTTACTTCCCCTTAACTAGTTATTTCATGTACCGAGTCGAAAAGTAGGTTATAAGAGTCCTGGTGTATGGATACATTAGCCGCCCACACCAACACTAGAGTCTCTGGCCTGAAAGATGATCTCAAAACACTTAACATTGTTCCCCAAACCAAAATCATAGACTCTTGGTATTAAGGTAGAACCAACCATCCTATGATACCACTATGTCATGACCCATCCCAGTGGGGCTCATGCTGCGACTTCCCAAGCCCGCCTCCAATAGGCCAGGGGCTAGTGACTAGCCCCGAGTAGGAATATTACTAACATGGGAGGAATTTCTTAAGTACCTATACACACGCACACATCTCCAAGCCCACAAATGCTGAAATGTAAAAACCACTATCGAACAAAATGCATGCATTCAACTAAACCCAACCAACAGAGTACAACGAAAGTAAAGTATAGAAAGTAAACATGTCCAAAATACAAGCCCACCAAAAACAAGAGTCTAAAAACTACGAAGTCCAACCTGTAAACACAAAGATGTACAGGGACTACTGCTCATAGTTGTAGGAATACCTCATCCTATAGGGAACTCAGAAATTTTGGCCTGGTCTTGGTCCGATCTGGACTCTGTCAAAAGGACGCCCATCTGCACAAGACACGACACATGTGGGCAAAGCCCATATAGGGGTGAGTATAACAATACTCAGTAGAGGACCCCAAAAACCAAAAATCAATACACAAAGAAAAAGTACAGTCATCTCTACACAGTATATGTCTAATGAACATATAATAGGAGAAACAAAATTCAGATATACTCAAAACTCAGACCCGTAGTCTAGAGACAAGTCACATAACCGCATACCGCCGCTAGGGATTCATTTCGAAGGTTCTATAAATCATTCATCTAGTAGAAATCACACCACAAGTCTAATGGTTCTAATGATGTCCATCCAAGAAGCACTTTACGTTGGGAAAGGTCACGATAGATAAATACACTCCTTTTGGGAGAGCACACTCCTGAGTGAGGAAAGATCACGATACATAGATGAGGATCACTGCTAGGGACTTGGCGGATACCTTGACTCATCTGGATTCACCTGATATGTAGAGAATCAGTGTCTTATAAGAGTAGTCACATCGATACCTGACTATAACTGGGGTCAATAATGTATAGAGGATCTTGCTCCGGGCCTCTCGGAGGGTTACCTGGCTCTATCTCGAAAATTCCTGCTAAAGGGATCATACTCATGTGGATGAAAATGATACCTAACCTTCAGGGGAGCAAGAAAATGGGCACTGACCCAAACAAAGCTTGTCAAAGATATAGTGGAAAACAGGTTCATGCCATATTCTCGGATATACACGGTGTTTATAAGGGTCACACGCTTTGTCTCTCGACTCTGGGTACTACCTGAGTAAAACGACCTGAGTTAGAAGAACATGATGTGTCAAAAAGTAAGTAGATGACGTGTAGTATGGACCACACACCGTGTCTGAGTAACTGAAGTTTCTTTCAGGTACGTGGCCATGTGCCTGTACACGACTTCAACCAGTGTGTGCCATCTCATGTAATTGGTACCTGGGTTAGGCCATGTAGCCGGCCTGGTCTGGCCATGTGGTGGAGTACACAACTGTTTATCGACCTCGTGTCTGTGTATCTTCCAAGATACACGCTGAGTCCATGTAAGGACCCACATGCTGTGTGAAAATGGTCACACGCTGTGTTAGTGCTTCCCGTCACCCAGAACTTCAGCCACTGCTGGATGGGGCCCACATTCCATGTCTCCCCTGAGGCAAGTCGTGTTCTTAATCACGTGTAGTACGCAAAACCTAGCCACCACCGCCGGTCCACATGGTGTGTTCATTGGGATACATGTTGTGTGTTTCAAAAATTTCCAGAAACACTGCTCTTTGCCAGCATGCCTCCTGTGATGCTCTATTCTTTGATCTGGCAGTCCGATCTCCAAGAAACTCTAGGGTTTAAGTTGTCGTGTCATCTTGAAGTTGTCTTTGTTGTTTTTGGGCCTCCGATCGGCCATGAAAATTCGTATTGATCCACCCGCACAAAGAATGATCGAAGAAGGTAGGAGCGGTGCATATACAGGAGATTCTTCAGCTCCAACAAGGTAGTTTGACAGTGGCTGACTATTTATTGAGGTTTACCAACCTCTCCAAGTACTCGATGGATATGGTCAGGGATCAATAAATCAGAGCTCAGACCTTCGAGCGAGGTCTACGATGGGACATTCGAGCTAGTGTCACGCCTATATGAATTTCTAATTATGCTGGAGTGATCAAGAGGGCCTTGATGATCAAGATATTCTTAGTAGAGTAGAGACAACCGATGATAGTCAGAAACAGGTAGATAGGTGTGGAGATCTTGGCAGCAGGGAGATGACATGAGGCATAGGGATCAGGACGTGGGAGATGTCACAGGAGGACCCAGGACAGGGGATCAACAGTCCATGGCTCTCGGGCTTGATCCAATCAACCTAGGGAGAGGCGGTGTTACTAATGCGATGGTATGGGACATCTCACTAGAGACTATATGACCCGTCGAGCTGATGGCAGGGAGGCAGTGGATGGACCACCGAGGAAGAGGCAAAGAGTGAAGTAGACAGACCCACCAGGAGGCAAACATGGAAGAGGAGCAGAGAGAGATGCATGTGGTGGAAGATGCTTCGATCTACTTCAACCACCACCCCTAGGAGGTCCACACCAGGCTCAGGGAGCTGTGGGATAGGGGTGGGGACAACTACATGTGGTTGATGTGTATGACCCAGGGAATCTAGGGATGATATGAGTTACGATCTGTGTCTTCTCTACCATAGCTTTCGTACTTATATACATAGGATCCAGTCATTCCTTCCTCAGCACATGTCTTTTATAAAACCTTGAGATTATAGTAGAGTCATTGACTCAACCCTTATGCTTGGAGACACCTATAGGGAGAGACTCGATTATCACGCACCTTTGCAGACAGTGCGATCTTACCCTTGGAGGTGAGAGTTTCGGTTGGAACCTCTTGGTGGAAGCGTCGAGGCCTTACGAAGTCATTCTCAGTATGGATTGTCTATCTTCGATCCATGCCCAGATCTACTGCTTTAGAATAAGAGTGTGGTGTGTCTGCAGTGATGGGATGAGGTTATCCTTTGATAGTGAAAAGGAGACCTAGGCAGCATAGAATGGGCCCATGCATAGGAGGGTGCAGCCAATCACTCATGAGTTGGCTAGACTTTCCCTCTAAGTAGAAGATGTTGTGAGATTCCAGTTACTAGTAGTGGTGGCGGAGTACGAGGAAGTCTTTCCCAAAGATGTTCCAGGACTACCTCCCCATCGGGAGATCACCTTTTGCATCGACTTGTATCTCGGGACAACACCGATATCCTCACCGGAATATCTGATGGCTTCCACAGAGCTGCGTGAGCTGAGGGTGCATCTAGAAGATTTTAAGAGGAAGGGGATAGTGAGACCCATCGTTTCACCCTGGGCGGCCCCAGTTTTGTCTGCCAAGAAGGACGATGGGAGTTTGAGGTTGTGTGTGGATTACCAGTGCCTGAATCAAGCGATGCTAAAGAACAAGTATCCACTACCGAGGATCGAAAACCTCTTTGATCATCTTAGAGGGGCATAGTGTTTCCCGAATGTTGGACTTTGATAAGGTTACCACTTATTATGAGTACGAGATGAGTATATACTCATGACGACATTCATATGCCGCTACAATCACTATGATTAATTGGTGATGCATTTCTGCATGACAAACACCCCCATAATGTTCATGAGACTTATGAACCGGATCTTCTAGCCGACTTGGACCGGTTCATAGTGGTCTTCATTGGTGACATCCTTGTGTACTCGTCGTCAAAGGAGGAGAACGCGAGACACCTACAGATGGTTCTAGACGTACACTGAGAGCACCAACTTTATGGGAAGCTCTCGAAGTGCTAGTTCTGGATTTAGGAGGTTCACTTTCTAGGACATGACATCTCAGAAGATGGATTAGCAATGAACCCAGCCCCCAGCCAAGGTTCAGGCAGTGTTATCCTGGTAGCCACCTCGAAGCGTGACGGAGTTGCGGAGCTTCCTTGGGTTGGCTGGACACTAATGGAGATACGTTCATGATTTCTCCCGAATATCAGCACCGATGAAGGCCTTGACCAGGAAGGGGAAACCCTTCATTGGGATGGAGATGTTCCAGCAGGCTTTTGAACAGTTGAGACAGAGTTTGACGAGCACCCCGATTTTCAGATTGCTGGAGGAGGGTGTCGAGTACATAGTTTTCTATGAATCATCAGGGACCGGGCTTTGTTATGTGCTGATGAAGAGATAGGAAGTGATTGTTTATGGTTCACACCAACTTAGGTCACATGATCAGAACTATGTGGCCTATGATCTTTAGTTGGAAGTGGTAGTCTTCACATTGAAGATGTGGAAACACTCCCTTATGTGCGAGAGATTTATCATCTACTCCGACCAAAAGAGCCTCAAGTAAATCTTCTCATAGAAGTATCTGAATATGAGGTAGAGTAATTTAGTAGAGTTTCTCCAGGAATATTATTTTGAGATCATATATACTCATGGGATGAGAAAAAATGTGGCAGATTCTCTTAGCAGGGGATCAAGCTCGCAACTGTTGAGTGAGGCAACAGAATAGTTGGCCTCGTTATAGTTATCCTTCGTGGACAGAGAGGATCCATCTTACCTTCAGTCGATGGTTGTCACCCCTCCACTCTTACAGCAAGTTAGGGAGGCATGATTTTGGGATGTTAAATGTGATGCTTTACGTGCTCAATTATCCACAGGACATGGTCCTGATGGATATTCGCAAGGTGTATAGAACATTGTTATTTTCAAAGGATGTGTTTTTGTACCAGTGGAATTGTGGGAGGAGGTCCTAAGGGAGTTCCAAACATCCCCTTAGTAGTACACCCTGGCATGATAATGATGTACCGTGATCTTTGATGGTAGTTCTGGTGGTCAAGTATGATGAAGGAAGTAGCAGAGTTCGTTTCTCAATGCCTTACATGCCAACAGGTGAAAGCTGAGCACCAAGTTCCAGCTGGGTTAGCTCACCCCCTGGAAGTGCCAGAGTGAAAGTGGGATGGAATATCGATGAATTTCATGACAGTATTACCACAGATGTCCAAGGGGCATGATCATATCCGGTTGATCATTGACCGACTCACCAAGTCGCTGACTTCCTAGCCATTAGGGAGCAGAGTTCCATAAAGAGATTGGGATGCCTCTACATATAGGAGATAGTTCGGCTTCATGGAATCCCATCAACAATAGTCTCAGATAGTGATTCTTGGTTCACTTCTAGTTTTTGTAAGGGACTATAGGAGCCATTTGGGACTCTGCTACGCTTGATAACGACATTCCATCCCCAGACTGATGGTCAGACGGAGAGGACCATTCAGTTTTGGAGGATATGTTGTAGGCATGTATCTTTGACTATGGTCGTAGTTGGGATGACCACCTACCACTGGTGGAGTTTTCATACAATAACATATACCACTCCACCATTAGCATGGCACCATTTGAGGCCTTATACGGGTGACCCTTCCTGTCACCGCTTTGCTAGAACGACCTCGGAGAGTCAATGCTCATGGGTCCAGAGTTAGTGCGAGCTACCACCGAGAAGGTGCAGATCATCTAAGAGCAGATGAAGACTGCACAAATCTGGCATAAGTCTTATGCTGACAAGTGATGGTGACCTCCGGATTTCAAGGAGGGAGACCATGTATTCCTTCAGGTCTAACATCTATGTGGGTTATGGAGATTTAGTCGGGGTGACAAGCTATCTCCAAGGTTCATTGGACCTTTCTAGATATTGCGCAGAGTTGGTGAGGTGTCGTACCACTTAGCTATACCACCACTGATGTACTGGGTACATGATGTCTTCCACATGTCACATCTGAGGAGGTATGTACAGGAACCATCAAACGTCATCGACTGGGGAAAGATGGACATCGAGGATGGAGCGACCTTTGCTGAGTACCCGGTGGAGATTGAGGATTGGTAGGAGAGGATCCTTCGTCAGTGATCTATTACCTTGGTGCACATCCAGTGGTAGAACGTGAATCTTCAGGAGAGCACGTGGGAGTGGGAGGCTCAAATCCATTCCCAGTACCCACATCTGTTTTAGTAGCCTTGTTTGAGATTTTTGAGGATGCAAAGCCCCAAGGTGGGGAGAATTTAATGTCTCTAGTTTTTCCTTGTATTATTATGAAATATTATATGGAATTATTGCGAGACGAAGTGCGGATATGACACGTCATTTCGAGGCTCGGTGAGCCCATAATGATGGTTTGAACTCTTTTTAGTTAAGTGAGCTGGCAAGTGTGTACGGTTGTGGCAGTTTCCAAATGGATGCCTAGATTAAAAATTTTAGGGCACAGTTGCGTTTGGGACAACGAATTTACCTAAGAATGTGCTTAACCTTGACCGGTGCAGGTCAAGGGAAAAAGTGAATTTTTAAACATTTTTAGTAAAATAAAATAAAATAATTTGAAAATTTTATTTTATTTTATTTGGAAACATTCACTGCAGCGCAACGACGAATAACTGTTTTGATAGTTAATGCAATACCATAATGACTCAGAAATAGGAACGCTGACTCATTAATGTTGCAGCATGATGGAATTATGAAATGTGTTCCCTCCTTTTAATGGGTTAATCAAATTTTGGTCATTAGAAAAAAATTGAGAGAAACTCTAGAGAATTCTTGGAGCCTTGGAGAGAACTCTTGACGACGAACGACGACGATGTGAATGATCAACACATCTCAGATTTGTTGAACCTCTCTAACGAACGCAACGCGATAATCGTTCTTCAACCAAATCGAGGTAGGGGTTATGTTTTAAAGTTTTTCTCTTCCTCTTTCATTGAATTTAACGATGAATGCAGATCAACCCATGAACCGATTGAACCGCGCTCCATTGTTCTTGCAGGAGGCGTTTATCGGGTTCATTCTTGGAAGTTTGATTGTCACGTTTTGATGTTTTTAAATTGCCTCATTTAAAAATTCTAATGGGAGTAGATTAACTCCATGACGAATGAAAATGGTGGTTTGTTCCTTTTTGTTGACTTTTTATTCTTCATCCACACTACATTCTTTTCATTCTTTGTGGGGCGACGAACAACAGATCGTTGCACGTATTTTTCTCAATAAAAAGATCCCATATTGTAGATCCAACATTGTGACAACCTAGAGGAGGTGCGACAACAATGGAAGATGACGAATTGGATCGGATCAGGAGAGACCATTTTTTCGAGAATTATTCAGGAAGTTGGATAGATACGCATTTTCATGGCCGATTAGAGGCCTAAAAACAATGGAGATGACTTCGAGATGTTGGGGAAACATAAACCCTTGATTTTCCTGGCAATCAGATGGCTGTATTGAAGAATGGAGAATCACGAGAGGTGCGTCGGTGAAGAGAAATGTTTCTTGAAATTTTCGGAACACACGGCGTGTATCCCGATGAACACACAGTGTGGACCGGCGGCAGCGTCTAGTGTTTGTGTACTGCACGCAATGAATAACACGGTGTGCCTTTGGGGAGACAAGGTGTGTGGGCCCCATCCAGTGACAGTTGGAATTCTGGGCGACAGGAGGCACTAACACAGCGTGTGACCATTATCGCACGACATTTAGGTCCTTACACTAACTCGGTGTGTATCTCCGAAGATAAACAGACACGAGGTCGGTACATGGTTGTGTACTCCACCACATAACTAGACCATGCCGGCTGTATGGGGTAACCCATGTACCGATTACATGGGATGGAACACACAGGTTGAAACCGTGTACGGGCACATGGACATGCACACAAAGGGAACCCCAGTTACTCAGACACGGCGTGTGGTCCATACTACACATCATGTACTTACTTTTCTACATGGCATGTTTTTCTAACTCGGTCCGTTTTACTTGGGTAGTACCTAGAGTTGAGGGACATGGCATGTGACCCTTATACACGCCATGTATATCTTGGAACATGGATTGAACCTCTTGTCCACTGTATCATGGACATGATTCGTTTGGGTTAGTTCCCTTTTTCTTGCTCCCCTAAAGGCCAGGTATCATTTTTTCTATAGGAGTATGATTCCTTCAGCAGTACTTTCCGAGATAGAGTTAGGTATCCATCCGAGAGGCCCAGAGAGAGATCCTCTATCCATTCTGGACCCTGGGTAGAGTCGGGTATAGACGTGACTACTCTTATAAGACACAGATCCTCTACTTAGCAGGTGAATCCAGAGGAGTCGTAGTATCCTTCAAGGCCATGGAAGTGATCCTCATCTCTGTATCGTGATCTTTTCTCACTCAGGAGTGTGTTCTATGAGAATTATTGTATCTATCTCTCGTGACCATTCCCAATGAACAGTACTTCTCGGACGAATGTCATTAGAACCATCAGACTCGTGGAGTAAGTTCTCCCACCCAAGTGCTTCGTAGAACCTTCAAACTGAATCCCTAGAGGCATTATGCATTTGTGTGAATTGACTCTAGACTACGGGTCTGAGTTTTGAGTATATCTGGATTTTTTCCTCCTATTATATGTTCAGTAGACATATACTCTTTAGAGATGACTATATTTTCATTTGTATATTTCTTTGTGTATTTTGGGGTCCTCTACTGAGTATTGTTATACTCACCCCTGCATGGTCTTTGCCTTCATGTGTCGCGTCTTGTGCATACGAGCGGCCTTATGACAGAGTCCAGGGTGGACCAGGACCAGACTGAGCTTTTTGAGTTCCCTATAGGATGAGGTCTTCCTACAGCTACGAGTAGTAGTCCCATTACATCTTTATGTTTACAGGTTTTACTTTGTAGTTTGCAAACACTTGTTTTTGTTAGGCTTGTATTTTGGCCTAGTTTACTTTCCTCACTTTACTTTCGTTGTAATCTGTCAGTTGGGTTTAGTAGTATGCACGTATTTTGTTCCTTAGTGGGTTTTTACATTTCAGTATTTGTGGGCTTGGAGATGTGTGCATGTGTATAGGTACATATAAAATGCCTCCCATGTTAGTAATATTCCTACTCAGTTCTAGTCACTAGCCCCAAGCCTATTGGAGGTGGTCATGGGGAGTCTCGGCACAGGCCCCACTAGGACGGGTCATGACACTAGTATCTAGCAGTAGGTGTGTAGGTCTTGTTGCACTAGTTTTGGTCTTCCGTTGTTGTTTTGGTGAATTGTTGATTTTTTTTCAGGGTGTGCGTGCATGTAAATATATATATATAGGTATATATATGTAGATATATATACATATATATAAAGGTGGTGCACATTCAACTGTGTTTCATTTGAAACTAGTCGATGCCAAGTGCATTAAAGTGCTGCGTAATTAAAATGATGTCACCCTAAGGTAGGGCCCCGAATCTTTATCTCTTTATTTAAAAATTCATATTTTCTTCTTTAAATACATTGAGAATGTGAGTATCCATTGATTATGGAACTTCCAAGTTTTCTTGAAATGCTGATTAAAGATAAATTGTTGGTCAGTGGTAATGTCATATCATGTTTGAAGTGGTTTAGGCTTTTAATATGTCTCCTTACTAGTGCTGATATATGTTATGTCAATGCATGACACCCTTGATGTTATTGAGTGATGCATTCTATGATAGATGAATTAGGAATTGACAGGTTGTTGGTTTTATGCTTGTATTGCTGGTTATTTATATGCTTCCAAGTGAATATGTTTATTTTATGCCTGGAGCAATAAATGGTTAAACAGGAAGCACCCCAAGGGTCTTCTTAGTAAATGATACTTGTCGTTTGGAATTGGAAACCTATAGGTGTACTTTTTTACCCCATGTCACAGAATGTTAATTATGAAATCGATTATATATCAATGGGTGAATTAAATGATTGAATGGTGTAGGATTGGTAATAGGGTAATTAATTGAAGTATTAATTATCAAGATTTGAATTGGAAAATTGTGGTATTTATTGAATATTGAGAATATTGAATAATTATTGGACATGTTTGGAAGATAAATTGTAAACTGGTAATAATTAATGGAGGGATTAATTATTACTTGTTAAATAGTAAGTGGTTAATCAATTGATGAATTGGTTAAGGTTGTTTTCCTTTTTTATGGGACACCCCATCGGTGCATTTACCTTGATTGATTATTATGACTATTGGAAATGAATGCCTCTTGTTGCGTGTTTGTTTTCAATTCCTTAAGTTGTTTATGATGGAGTTGTTTTAATATATGATACACCATGTGACATGATTGCTAAACATCTAATCATTTTTCAGCTTCTTTGTCTTGAGATGTTTATGACGTGCATGTTAATTGTTAAAGTCTTGGACGAATCACTACTTGAGTGGAAGGGTTCATACTTGTTAATGAATTTGGTGAATCACTGTTTAGTAGATAGACACAGGGGTGAATCACTATGTTTAGTGGACGAGATCTTACTCATAATTGTTTATGAATTGGTTTAATCACTATTTTTAGTGGACAGACCCAGGAGCGAATCATTATATTTAGTGGACAAGCTCAGATTTCGGTATTGGTTGGAAGAATCAATATTTTTAGTGGATGGGCACAGACATAGTATATGAAATATTAAATTGAATATCATATGATGTGTTATCCAAGCCAAAGCACAAGGTTGGATTCAGACTTTACTTTGATTTCTTAGATGGTCTTTGGAGACATCTATTGTGATGCGTTATCCAAGCCGACGCACAAGCTTATATTATTTATGCTTTCTTTCACACTATTTTAATTATTTATTGAATGTATGGATTTGGGGTATAAATCGGTGGTCCTAGCCTACTGAGATATATATATATATAACACCCTACTTGGGCCGCCATTGCACTGGGGTACCCAAGTAGATTATATTTGGTTGCCGGATTATGTTGTTTTCATATAGTTGGGAGATAGGTGTAGAGGACCGAGCGGAAGCTCAGGATGCTCGAGGAGATCTCCCTTGGGTATTTGAGTCATTGTTTATTTATTTTTTATTGATATGTAAATCATTATGTGGTGTTTATTACTTTCATATTTGTCTCATCATAACAAGAATGCATTTTATAACCTAGGTGTTGTCCATTTTTTTATACAAGATTTATAAAATTATGCCTTTCGTTGCTTTATCGTTATTCACACTGCTTACACAATTTTATGATATTGACCACTATTTTTACTCTGATAAGAGGGTATAGTATCCCCACTAACTATCCTTAGAACCTCACTTCTAGTCCTCAGCCTCTGGCATATGGGGATATGTGCTTGAGGTCATGTGATGACTGGTCCGGCCACCGGTTTAGGGATGAGCCGGGTCGGGATGTTACAACATGATTCGTTATCTATTTCCAATTCTTGGTTTTCATATTTTAACACATAAAGACCATTATTTAAATGTGTCATATTATAAAATATATTTTCTTTATAAAATAAATAAATTTTATTTCCAAACATGAGAATAAAATCATCTACATCTAGGAATGATACATAAATTATGTTCTTGGTAATAGTTGGAACATAATAAAAATATCTTAAAATTGATATAATTCATATTGTAAAGGAAAGGTGTTAGTCACCATTGGCTTGAGCAGCCAGCCTCAAACCATTGGAATCTCACAAATACACCTATCTTCTAAAAATATTTTGGAATCTACTTGGTTCCTATATTTAGATATATATGTGAACACCAGAAGTTGTATCTAATACCCAAGGTGTAGACATTGAAGTATTACACTCAATAACGAACAAAAATTTAGCTTCACCATGATTCTAGGTATAGTTCTTCTTCTAGTATCCTTTATTTACACATGAAAAACATACTGACTCATTTTATTTTCCCTACCTTTGGATCTTCCTTTTATTAGAAGGGTGGTGCTCGGGAACTTTATAATTTTTATGAGACTTGGTCCCCTTTCCCTTATTCTTCCTTTCTTATTCACTATAAGGACCATGGGTTTATCACACCCTATGTCCATATCCAGTAGGAGAATCAGATTAAGAAGATCTGAAAGACTCTTCTCATTATTTCTCATGTTATAATTAACTATATAAATAGATAAGGTCTTGGGTATTGGGGAAAGAATGAGATCTATTCTCAACTCATCTGGGGATTTAATCCCTAAGATGTCTAAGCATTCATTATAGAAAATCAACTTGACTACATGAGGCTCAGCTGGCGCAGACTCTCTAAGCTTAGTTGTAAACAAAGAATTTGAGATCTCATATCTCCACTGTCTTTCCTTCTCCTGATAGAGATCCTGAAGGTGAGACATAATGTTATACACATCCATGTCCTCACATTGCTTCAAAAGATAATTGATCTTTGATAACAGCTTGAAACACTAAACATCTATAGCATTATTTAAATGTTTCTCATAGAGTGATAACTCTTCCTTAATATCATCATTACCTAGCACATCAGGAATAGGTTCTTCCATCATATACAATTTACTTTCATGGCGTAGGATAACGTGTAAGTGACTTTTCCATTCTTGGAAATTTTTGCTGGTAAGAAGGTTATCTTTATCAAGTATTGAACATAATGATATGTTTGAATTCATTTTTATTATTTTTTCTATAAATAATATGAGCATAGTTTTATGAATTTATCTAATAAAATTTAGAAAAATAAATAAATATTATATTAATTAATCTCCCACTATTTTATCAAAACCCAATATCCCTCACCATTGGATTTGGAATATCCTTTTTCTTATAAATTCCAGTGGAAAGGACCCATATTCCTCTTCTCATCACCCCAAATTTGGTAGTTCAATCAATTTTAAATATTTTATATAGTAATTAAAAATTCCAACTGCAATAACTCATAGTTCCTTGATCTTTTGAGTGGAATCCTGAGTCCTGAAATCCATAAATTGGATTTTCTCGACCCTTACCTCTCAGTTAAAATAAGCCCCGCCTTGGCAGTAAACCCTTGATATAAACTGATTTAAATAAAATTAAAGCTTCAAGTTAGAATTCAATAATAATTCAAATCACCCCAACTTTGGATGGTCAAGAATGTTGAACTGTGGTTTTATTTTATCTAAAGTAGTGTAAGGCTATACCGACTTAATATATACAATTTTAATATTTTATCTTTTATAAATAAATTTCCAATTATTATCTTTATTATATTCTTGTTAGTATTAATTGGATTTTCTTAAGTGAATTACCATATCTTAGATAATGTATACGCATAATCCAATTTATTATAGTTTTATATTGCATGCTTATTAATTCATTAATTCACGTGATCATGAAAAAACATCCCTAATTAAATAACTATGAAACTTTAAGGAAATAAAATAATAAAGTAGAATGATCATGAAATTTTACTAATAGTTTTTTATCTAGCAGATGATGAACTAACCATCTACCTAGGGGAAACACCTTGAACCAATTAAGGTTCGTTTTGTAGACTTCCACCTGACCACCTATGTATCTCTCTTAGATTGGTTTCACCTCAATTCCAAAGTTGAACTGCATCCACTAGCTTAGGAGCTTCATCCATTACATATAATTTTACTTGAACATATGTGAGGGGAACCAAAGGATTGGTTAAGGGGTTTATATAAAGAAACCATGGGCACATAGACTCTTATATAAGAATGAGAGATGAAACACATCCCAAAAATTTAATTTAATAATAAATTAACTGAAACCAATCACATAAAAACGTATTTTTTAGGCTCATAATCATCCACATGAACGCAATGAATTACAAATTTAATAAAATTATCATTAAATTATAATCATTCATATTTAAGATAAATCACGCTTGAATCAATTAATTATCTTCCCTAATTAATCAATTTCATTTATCTTAATTCTCATCGAAATTTCCTTGAGATTCTCATGCATCATAATTTTAAATAAATTTATTTAAAATTAACTGTGTAAAAAAATTACCTTGGAGGAAACACGATAAGTATCCTTCATAACTACCCAACATGTATTATACTCATATATTTCTTACTCTCACGACATGTGGCATACATGACTTATCACTTAATATCATGATGTGTAATATTGATAGAGTTAATATTTTCATTATTATTTATAATTTTTTCAATGATTTAATCCCTATAAATTATTCAATGTTATTGTATTTGCATCATTTATGTGTTTTTGGTGTATTTTGGTCTTAAATGTGAAAATCGGGTAATTCTGTAAAATTGGAAGTTTTATATTGCTTCAGTTTTTCGGGCATAACTTTTATAATATGGGTCCAATTTAAGTTAATCCTTTTTTTAGGATTCTTATACTTGTGGGATTCAAATTTTCCTTCTTAACCAAGACCCAATTTGAAACCCAATGGTACAGAAAATTCAATCAAGTGGAGAAATCAGTTTGGCAGGAAGAATGGACCCCACTTCATTAAATATAAAATATCTACTTTATCCGACCTTAGAATTAGGTTCTTCCAGCTGGTGTGGACATAGGACTTTCAAGGGATGGTTAATATTAAATTTCATAAAATATGAATCTCATTAAGGCATCTTTTGGGCTCGTCCAAGTGGAGTGGGTGAAACAGTGTTTGGAGGACAGAAAAGTAATGGTGATTTATTCGGCCATATATTTCTTTACACATTTCAAATGACTCTCGAATTTTGAGGGTCGATAGAAAACTTCATTTACAACATTTTATAAGAAGGGACCTTAGTGTGTTTCATCCTTCTGGTGGGCAGAATAGAGGCAAACTTCTGGAGGACAGAATCTGAAGTATCAACTTTTCTGTTCTTTGTTTTCTCTCTTTTGTTCTTCTTAGTTTTGTAATGAATTATTATTTCCCCTTAGTCACAATTACCCTTACCATGGTGGGTTAAACTTATATGTTATTGGGGAAGGAGAGGTTTTACATGTTGTATTTCATTATTTCCTTCTCTTAATGTTTTAAAATTCTCTTCTCTTCTGTGAATCAGTTTCAATTTCCTATAACAGTTTTTATTATCATGTACGATTGTATCTGATTTTAGATTCTGTTGTTCATTTATATTAGGTAAATGATCAATATCTCCCTCCACTAGGTTCTGGTTTATAAACGATGGAATAGACCAGGACTTAGTGGTGAAGTACTCGGTGATCACCGGTACGTGTGTGAGGAGTAGTGAATGTTCTTGATTACTTTGGATAAACAAGACCTGATTGGGAATTGCCTAAGATAATTGAGGGTATTTTATACAACTCTATTACACATTGGAAGGAGAGTAGACCAACCTAATATTTTAGTAAGGTTTATTATCACATTTTTAATTGACCAAGGGAGTGAGAAGAAACGATCATGGATTCTCACTCTTAACGATTTAGCAGAAGAGAATTGGATAAATTGGAACTATGATAGAATTACAAATGGAGAACCAACTCTAACCTAATCACCCTTCTCATATAATAGATTCAATTACTTTTTTTTTATCAATTTGTTCTCAATACTTTTCTTAAAACTCTTTCCTTCACTCTTGTCTTTTCAAAATCAATCAATTTCTAAAAACACCCTCACTTCTTTCTCTTATTTTAAGGTGATAGCTTAATTGTTATGCACTCCTCTCTGGAGAAAACCTAGGATAACCACTCTACTACATTTTAACTTAGGTAATATTTGTTTTTGTCACACCCCACAATAGGAACGTGTCAAAACTTGGCACCATTGGTGGGGAGGTAGCGCCAACATTTCTTTTCTTTTCTTTTCTCTCTTTTCATCTTTTCTCTTCAAAATTGCATGACTCGAACCTCAAAAACTGAACCTTTACCCATAGATCCTGAAATTGAAAGAACCTTGTTGAATATACTTAGAAACATTAATTTGGAATCTGAATTTAAGGAAGTTCCCCTTGCAGAGTCAAGTGAAACTACAAGTGTTCACTCTGAGCCTGTCATCATGGTTGAAAATCAAAAGCAAACACTTAGAGACCTTTGTGCACCACAATTCCTTAATCAAAACAATCAACTTGTCATTCCAGTGTTACAAAATGATTTTGAAATGAAACCTAACATGATTCATTTGCTTCCAAAGTTTCATGGTTTGGCAAGTGAAGATCCAAACAAATACATTAAAGAGTTCACACATGTTTCTTCAACTTTCAGACCCCGTGGAATTACCGAGGATCAGGTAAAGTGGAAGGCATTTCCGTTTTTATTGGATGGAGCTGCTAAAGAATGGTTGTACGACCTACAACCAGGAGACGTACATGACTGGAATGACCTGGTAAGATGTTTTATGAAAATATTCTTCCCCACCTCTAGAAGCATATCCATTCGGAAGGAAATCTATGCCATACGACAATCATCTGGAGAAACCCTTTATGAGTGCTGGGAGAGATTTAAGAAGCTATGTACCAGTTGTCCGCATCAAGCCATTGAGGAACACAACTTTCTTGTCTTCTTCTATCAAGGTCTACTATACAATGATAGAAACCTTCTTGATGCATCATCTGGAGGTGCACTGATTGAAAAGTCACCAGAAGAAGCCAAGGGCTTGATTGAGAACATTTCTCAAAACTCACAACAATTTGGAACAAGAGGTATTGGAACAAGAGGTATTCATGAGGTACGCACTTCTCATCCATCACCCTTATTAGAAACTAAGATAGAAGAGCTTACTAGTTTGGTGAGACAGATGGCCTTGAAGCAAGTTAGTGACCAACAGGCGCTAGCTAAGGTATGTGGTTTATGCTCATCACCTGATCATTTTACTGACCAATGTTCTGAAATACAGGGAATGGAATCATGTGCATCAACCTTTAAGCCAAGGCAGTTCCAAAAAAATCAAGGATGGAGAGATCCTAACCAAGTCCAATATGGGTTTGGAAATCAGCAGAATCAAGGTAGACCCCCATACCAAAACCAGTTTCAAAACCAACCACCATTCTAGAATCAATTATAGAATCCACCACCATTTCAACAAAAACCATCTTATAACCAGCCTTCTTACCAAAAACCAACCAATCTCCAAAGACCCTATGAGAAACCATCCACCAGTTCACAACCTCCAATTCAAAACCAACAAAAATCCGAGTTTGAAGGACTGAAATACACTGTTAAAGATTTGTCCAACAAGTTTGAAAGTCTCATGGACATTCTGACCAAAAATCCAGGTAAACTCCCTTCCCAAATAGTCCCAAACCCAAAAGAAAATGTTAGTATTATAACTAAAAGAAGTGGAAAAAACTCCAACTACCATACACCATTGAACCTGAAGCAAGAAAAACTGATCTGGGTGAGAATGAAGTTAGAAATGATGAAAATTCTATGAAAATGCATCGGGAAGAAGATAAGAAAGAGGAGGATGATAATGATAGGCCAAGAAGGAAGAAACAAGAAACACCATTTCAAAGGCAACAAAGAGAGAAGATTTCAGTTACAAGAGATGGAAGAAATTAGAAGGGAAGCATTTGAAAATTCTAGGATTTACAAAGAGAGAACACGAGTGGCTCATGACAAACTGATCCAACCAAAAGACTTTCATCCTAGAGACAAGTTGTTGTTATTCAATTCAAGACTCAAATTGATGCTAGGTAAACTTCATTCCAGGTGGGAAGGTCCATTTATAGTTACTAATATATATCCTTTTGGTGATTTTCAGATTGTGAAGGATAGAGCGAAGGATCCATTCACTGTTAATGGGCACAGATTGAAGAAATTCCTTGGGACCATGCCATCAGAGCCAATGGAGGAGATCTCACTCCTTCAACCTATTTATCAATAGACTCCATCAGGTCGTACCTCTCCTTTATATTTTCATGATTTCTATGATTCAATTTCCAATATTCTTACGTGTTAAATACATTTTAAAGCATTACAGACACTGCATCATTTAAGTGCGGGGGAGGGAACCTTTGTAGTTTAGGATTTTTATGTGTTGGATTTTTTCCTATTTGTTTTAATAAAAACATGTGTGTGTTTCAAATTTTGTGTTCTTATTTTTAATTTTTTGTGTGTTTTTGAAAATTTTGAGCTGAAATTATTATCATTGATATTTTTGAAACCCATCTCCATGAGTGAAATAATTTATTCCTTGAAACTGAGCTTAAATGAATGTTGAAAATGATATTGTTTCAAGTTCAATTCTTTGGGGATTTCATGAAAAAATACTCTGTTTTTTTGAATCCCATGCCACATATCACTGTCATTATATTTTAAATCACATTCCCGTGAGGCTTCTAAACCTATTATTTTCATATTCTTTACATTCACCTCACTTCTTGAGAGAACCAAATCATGCTTGATTTAACCAGAATTTGATTTATTCCTGTCAAAACTTGAGGGTTTGAGGTACTTGTGTTTTAAATGATTGAGGCATTTCTTTGGTTTGAAATCCACCTTTTCAAGATAATCCCTTTCATAATGGCCTACCTTGAACATTTAATCCTTGTATCCCATAGAAGCCATGAAAATCCTGTTAGGTTATCCACATTACAAGCCAATATTCCCTATCCAACCTCCTCTTGAAGTGAAATTGCATGATCTATTTGAACATAAGTGTAGGGGGAAGATGTCTTGTATTGTACTACCTTATTTGGGGATACTTTGGGTGAAAAAAATGTTGAAGATATGTTATTACTGCTGAAAAAAAACCATCTTGCTGAAAGCTGTGCCTTTTCTGGAGCTTTCATGATGAGAGAAGTTATGCCTTTCTGGAGCTTCTAATGTAAAAAAAATAAATTTGTGCCTTTTTTTGAGCTTTCAAGAAATATTATATTTGAGAAGATTGAAATGTTTTCTGCTGAAATGATGAACTGTGTGAACATTCCTTGATATTCCATGAAGAAGGAGCTTATTTTCTACTAAGGGGAATGAAGAGGAGACCATACTTTTGTGAAATTTAGATTAATGCAATTTTGCTTCAAAAAGAGTCAAGCCCTCTCATTCTGCCTCAGAATATTTCACTTATAAATCCTACAAACCAAAAGCCGCATAACAACCTTAACAAGTCCTCATGATAAAAATATTTCTTTGACTCACATCGGGTGGAGATGTAGGAATTTATCAAGCCTATGGTGACCCTTGTATGAGTTTGGATGAGAAAGACATTGCTAAAAAATTGAAAATTTATGTGATGAGAGATAATGAAAGTTAGGTAAGTGTTTCGTGTGCATGGGATGAGAAATGAAGAGTAAATATATTGAATGATCTTAAATTAAGAGCATGAAAAAATAGATTTTCATGAGGCATGATATATTTTGTTTCTTGTATTCAAATTGGTGGATCTCATGTATATGTGTTTTGAATTTACTTTGATTTTATTTTGATTCTGACTTGTCCAGGAGTCCAAGTGATAAGTGTGGGAGAATTGATAGATTTAATATTTTAATTATTATTTATATGTTTTTAATGATTTAATCCCTCCCAATTATTCAATGTTAGTGTATTTTCATCATTTATGTGTTTTTGGTGTATTTTGGTCTTAAATGTGAAAATGGTGTAATTCTGTAAAATTGGAAGTTTTATATAGATTCCATTTTTTGAGAATAACTTTTATAATATGGGTCCAATTTAAGTGAATCCTTTTTTTAGGATTCCTATGCTTGTGTTATTCAAATGTGCCTTCTGAACCAAGACCCAATTCGAAACCCAATGGTACAGAAAATTCAATCAAGTCGAGAAATCAGTTTGGCAGGAAAAATGGACCTCACTGCATTAAATATAGAATATCTCCTTCATCCGACCTTATAATGAGGTTCATCCAGCTGGTGTCGATAGAAGAATTTCAAGGGAAGGTTAATATTAAATTTCATAAAATATGAATCTCATTAAGGCATCTTTTGGGCGTGTCCAAGTGGAGTGGGTGAAACAGTGTTTGGCGGCCAGAAAGGTAATGGTCATTTATTCGATCATATCTTTCATTACACCTGTCCAATGACTCTCCAAATTTGAGGGTAGATATAAAAATTCATTTCCAACATTCTATAAGAAGGTACCTCAGTGATTTTCAGCCGGATGTTGGGCAGAATAGAGGCAAACTTCTGGAGGACAGAATCTGGAGCATCAAATTTTCTGTTTTTTGTTTTCTCTCTTTTGTTCTTCTTAGTTTTGTAATGAATTCTTCTTTCCCCGTAGTCACAATTAGACATACCATGGTGGGGTAAACTACTGTGTGATTAGGTAAGGAGAGGTTTTCCATGTTGTATTTCATTAGTTTCTTCTCTTAATGTTTTAAAATTCTCTTCTCTTCTGTGAATCAGTTTCAATTTCCTATAACAGTTTTTATTATCATGTACGATTGTATCTGATTTTAGATTCTGTTGTTCATTTATATTTGGTAAATGATCAATATCTCCCTCCAATAGGTTCTGGTTTATAAACTATGTAATATACCAGGACTTAGTGGTGAAGTACTCGGTGATCACCGGTACATGTGTAAGGAGTAGTGAATGTTCTTGATTACTTGGGATAAACAAGACCCGATTGGGAATTGCCTAAGATAATTGGGGGTATTTTATACAACTCTATTACACATTGTAAGGAGAGTAGACCAACCTAAGATTTTAGTAAGGTTTATTCTCATGTTTTTAATTGACCAAGGGAGTGAGAAGAAACGATCGTGGATTCTCACTCTTAACGATTTAGCAGAAGAGAATTGGATAAATTGGAACTATGATAGAATTACAAATGGAGAACCAAATATAACCTAATCAACCTTCTCATATAATAGTTTAAATTACTTGTTTTATCAATTTTTTCTCAATCCTTTTCTTAAACCTCTTTCCTTCACTCTTGTCTTTTCAAAATCAATCAATTTCTAAAAAAATCCTCACTTCTTTCTCTTATTTTAAGGTGACAGCTTAATTGTTGTGAACTCCTCTCTAGAGACAACCTAGGATAACCACTCTACTGCATTTTAACTTAGGTAATATTTTTTTTGTCACATCCCATGATAGGAACGTGTCAAAACATGGCACCGTTGTCAGGGAGGTAGTGCCAACATTTCTTTTCTTTTCTTTTCTCTCTTTTCATCTTTTCTCTTCAAAATTGCATGACTCGAACCTCAAAAACTGAACCTTTACCCATAGATCCTGAAATTGAAGGAACCTTGTTGAATAGACATAGAAACGTTAATTTGGAATCTGAATTTGAGAAAGTTCCCCTTGAAGACTCAAGTGAAACTACAAGTGTTCACTCTGAGCCTGTCATCATGGCTGAAAATCAAAACCAAACACTTAGAGACCTATGTGCACCACAATTCCTTAATCAAAACAATCAACTTTCCATGCCAGTGTTACAAAATGATTTTGAAATGAAACCTAACATGATTCCTTTGCTTCCAAAGTTTCATGGTTTGGCAAGTGAAGATCCAAACAAACACATGAAAGAGTTCACACATGTTTCCTCAACTTTCAGACCCCGTGGAATTACCGAGGAGTAGGTAAAGTGGAAGGCATTTCCGTTTTCATTGGATGGAGATACTAAAGAATGGTTGTACGGCCTACAACCAGGATACATACATGACTGGAATGACCTGGTAAGATGTTTTATGCAAAGATTCTTCCCCACCTCTAGAAGCACAACCATTCGGAAGGAAATCTACGCTATACGAAAATCATCTGGAGAAACCCTTTACGAGTACTGGGAGAGATTTAAGAAGCTATGTGCCAGCTATCCGCATCAAGCCATTTAGGAACACCACTTTCTTGTCTTCTTATATCAAGGACTACTGGACAATGATATAAACATTCTTGATGCATCATCTAGAGGTGCACTGATAGAAAAGTCACCAGAAGAAGACAAGGGCTTGATTGAGAAGATTTCTCAAAACTCGCAGCAATTTGGAACAAGAGGTATTGGAACAAGAGGTATTCATGAGGTACGAACTTCTCATCCATCACCCTTATTAGAAACTAAGATTGAAGAGCTTACTAGTTTGGTGAGACAGATGGCCTCGAAGCTAGTTAGTGACCAACAAGTGTCAGCTAAGGTATGTTGTTTATGCTCATCACCTGATCATTTTACTGACCAATGTTCTGAAATACAGGGAATGGAAACATGTGAAGTAGCCTTTCAGCCAATGAAGTTCCAACAAAATCAAGGATGTAGAGATCCTAACCAAGTCCAATATGGGTTTGGAAATCAGCAGAATCAAGGTAGACCCCCATACCAAAACCAGTTTCAAAACCAACCACCATTCCAGAATCAATTCCAGAATCCACCACCATTTCAACAAAAACCATCTTATAACCAGACTTCTTACCAAAAACCAACCAATCTCCAAAGACCCTATGAAAAACCATCCACCAGTTCACAACCTCCAATTCAAAACCAACAAAAATCCGAGTTTTAAGGACTAAAAGACACTATTAAATATTTATCCAACAAATTTGAAAGTCTCATGGACTTTCTGACCAAAAATCCAAGTAAGATCACTTCCCAAACAGTCCCAAACCCAAAAGAGAATGTTAGTATTATAACTACAAGAAGTGGAAAAGAACTCCAACCACCATCCACCATTTAACCTGAAACAAGAAAAACTGATCTGGGTGAAAATGAAGTTAGAAATGATGAAAATTCTATGAAAATGCATCAGGAAGAAGATAAGAAAGAGGAGGATGATAATGATAGGCCAAGAAGGAAGAAACAAGAGACACCATTTCAAAGGAAACAAAGAGAGAAGATTGCAATTACAGGAGCTGGAAGAAATTAGAAGGGAAGAATTTGAAAATTCTAGGATTTACAAAGAGAGAACACAAGTGTCTCATGACAAACTGATCCAACCAAAATACATTCATCCTAGAGACAAGGTGTTGTTATTCAATTCAAGACTCAAACTGATGAAATGTAAACTTCGTTCCAGGTGGGAAGGTCCATTTATAGTTACTAATGTATATCCTTTTGGTGTTTTGTAGATTGTGAAGGATGGAGCGAAGGATTCATTCACTGTTAATGGGCACAGATTGAAGAAATTCCTTGGGACTATGCCATCAGATCCAATGGAGGAGATCACACTCCTCCAACCTGTTTATCAATAAACTCCATCAAGTCGTACCACTCCTTTATATTTTCATGATTGCTATGATTCAATTTCCAATATTCTTACTTGTTAAATACATTTTAAAGCATTGCGGACACTGCAGCATTTAAGTGTGTGGGAGGGAACCTTTGTAGTTTAGGATTTTTATGTGTTGTTTTTTTCCTATTTTTTTTAATAAAAACATGTGTGTGTTTTAAATTTTGTGTGCTTATTTTTAAAATTTTTTGTATTTTTTAAACTTTTGATCTGAAATGATTATCATTGATATTTTTGAAACCTATCTCCATGATTGAAATAATTTATTCCTTGAAACTGAGCTTAAATGGATGCTGAAAATGATATTGTTTCAAGTTCAATTCTTTGGGGATTTCATGAAAAAATACTCTGTTTTTTGAATCCCATGCCACATATCACTATCTTTATATTTTAAATCACATTCCCGTGAGGCTTCTAAACCTATTATTTTCATATTCTTTACATTTAGATCACTTCTTGAGAGAACCAAATCATGCTTGATTTAACCAGAATTTGATTTATTCCTGTCAAAACTTTAGGGTTTGAGGTACTTGTGTTTTAAATGATTGAGGTATTTCTTTGTTTTCAAAGCCCCCTTTTCAAGATAATCCCTTTCATAATGGCCTACCTTGAACATTTAATCCTTTTAGCCCACAGAATCCATGAAAATCCTGTTAGGTTATCCACATTACAAGCAAATATTCCCTATCCAACCTGCTCTTGAAGTGAAATTGCATGATCTATTTGAACATAAGTGTGGGGGAAAGATTTCTTTTATTATACTACCTTATTTGGGGATACATTGGGTGAAAAAAATGTTGAATAGATGTTATTGATGCTGAAAAAAAAACCATCTTGCTGAAAGCTATTCCTTTTCTGGAGCTTTCATGATGAGAGAAGTTGCGCCTTTCTGGAGCTTCTAATATATAAAAAAGAAAGTTCTGCCTTTTTTTAGCTTTCAAGAAATATTATATTTGAGAAGATTGAAATTTTTTCTGATGAAATGATGAACTATGTGAACATTCCTTGATATTACATGAAGAAGGAGATTATTTTCTACTAATGGGAGTGAAGAGGAGACCATACTTTTGTGAAATTTAGATTAATGCAAATTTGCTTCAAAAAGAGCCAAGCCCTCTCATTCTGCCTCAGAATATTTCACATATAAATCCTACCAACCAAAAGCCACAGAACAACCTTAACAAGTCCTCATGATAAACATATGTCTTTGACTCACATCGGGTGGAGATGTAGGAATTTATCAAGCCTATAGTGACCCTTGTATGAGTTTGGATGAGAAAGACATTGCTAAAAAATTGAAAATTTGTGTGATGAGAGATAATGAAAGTTAGGTAAGTGTTTCTTGTTCATGGGATGAGAAATGAAGATTAAATATATTGAATTATCTTAAATTAAGAGCATGAAAAAATATATTTTGATGAGGCATGATATATTTTGTTTCTTGTCTTCAAATTGGTGGATCTCATGGATATGTGTTTTGAATTTACTTTGATTTTATTTTGATTCTGACTTGTCCAGGAGTCCAAGTGATAAGTGTGAGAGAATTGATGGAGTTAATATTTTCATTATTCTTTATATGTTTTCAATGATTTAATCCCTCCCAATTATTCAATGTTAGTATATTTGCATCATTTATGTGTTTTTGGTGTATTATGGTCTTAAATGTGAAAATGGGGTAATTCTGTAAAATTTCCAGTTTTATATAGCTTCTATTTTTCGGGCATAACTTTTATAATATGGGTCCAATTGAAGTTAATAATTTTTTTAGGATTCCTATGCTTGTGGGATTCAAATATTCCTTCTGAACCAAGACCCAATTCGAAACCCAATGGTACAGAAAATTCAATCAAGTGGAGAAATCAGTTTGGCAGGCAGAATGGACCCCACTGCATTATATATAAAATATCTCCTTCATCCGACCTTATAATGAGGTTCTTCCATATGTTGTCGACGTAGGACTTTCAAGGGATGGTTCATATTAAATTTCATAAAATATGAATCTCATTAAGGCATCTTTTGGGCGCATCCAAGTGGAGTGGGTGAAACAGTGTTTGGCGGACAGAAAAGTAATGGTCATTGATTCAGCCATATCTTTCTTTACACCTGTCCAATGACTCTAAAATTTTTCGGGTAGATAAACAACTTCATTTCCAACATTCTATAAGAAGGGACCTCAGTGCGTTTCAGCCGGCTAGTGGGCATAACAGAGTCAAACGTCTGGAGGATAGAATCTGAAGCATCAAATTCTTTGTTCTTTGTTTTCTCTCTTTTGTTCTTCTTAGTTTTGTAATGAATTCTTCCTTCCCCTTAGTCACAATTACCCTTACCATGGTGGGGTAAACTTCTGTGTGATTGGGGAAGGATAGGTTTTCCATGTTGTATTTCATTAGTTCCTTTTCTTAATGTTTTAAAATTCTCTTCTCTTTTGTGAATTAGTTTCAATTTCCTATAACGTTTTTTATTATCATGTACGATTGTATCTAATTTTAGATTCTATTGTTCATTTATATTTGGTCAATGATCAATATCTCCCTCCACTAGGTTATGGTTTATAAACGATGGAATAGACCAGGACTTAGTGGTGAAGTACTCGGTGATCACCGGTACGTCTGTGGGGAGTAGTGAATGTTCTTGATTACTTGGGATAAACAAGACCCGATTGGGAATTGCCTAAGATAATTGGGGGTATTTTATACAACTCTATTACACATTGGAAGGAGATTAGACCAACCTAAGATTTTAGTAAGGTTTATTCTCACATTTTTAATTGACCAAGGGAGTGAGAAGAAACGATCGTGGACTCTCACTCTTAACGATTTAGCAGAAGAGAATTGGATAAATTGGAACTATGATAGAATTACAAATGGAGAAACAACTCTAACCTAATCACCCTTCTCATATAATAGTTTAAATTACTTGTTTTATCAATTTATTCTCAATACTTTTCTTAAACCTCTTTCTTTCACTCTTGTCTTTTCAAAATCAATCAATTTCTAAAAACATCCTCACTTCTTTCTCTTATTTTAAGGTGACGGCTTAATTGTTGTGCACTCCTCTCTAGAGACAACCTAGGATAACCACTCTACTACATTTTAACTTAGGTAATATTTGTTTTTGTCACACCCCACGACAGGAACGTGTCAACTATCAACTTAATGATCACACAATTTACCTGATTTTTTTCCATAGCATGTAATGATTCAACAAGCATAGAGTAATAACAGTAATAATACTTATACATGATATGTGGATCCAAAAATTATGCTGAAATTAATTAAACATTTATATAAAAAAACCATCACATATAATTTCCTATCAACTTAATGACCACATGAAAGTACATATTGATAAGTATTTCAAAGTATAATAAATTAATTTTAATTCTTCATAATTTGGTACAAGTACACAGTGTGTATATTTAAGATGCAAGAAGTGTATTATTCTCACTATCTATTAATATCATGCGCCTAGGGACTCGACATGTAACTCTTCCATGAAAATGTTATAATTCACATCATGTACATGGGCTACAAGAAATGTGGTCTTCGAGTTACATGGTCCCCAATTATATATGACATGTAAAAGTATACATGAACCATTTTATGACTAAAGGACTAAATGTTATGTATGTATGTTACATTAAATGTACTTTGATTGATTGTGCTCCAGCATGGCCTAGTCAACACGCAGTGTAAATCTAAATTCAACATGTGTAATAAATGCACTCACCTTGAATTAGTTCTGAATTAATTCTTTGTGCATTAAACACCATTACATAGAATTTACCTCTGGGTTACACGTTTTGTACTCATGTATTATCCTACCATACTCCTTGTCACCTCTGGATGAGATCGTTGAATTTATTTCATTCATAGAACTAATGGATTTGATTATATTTATGATAATAAAGAGGAATAAATAAGACATTTCAATTAAAAATAAAAGAATTATTAAACTAGAATTGAAAACGAATAAAAAATTTGTAAATAAATCAACAATATTTAAATAATTATAAATAATTATAGAACTCCTATGATACCAATTGAAGGTTCCAAGAGTATAAAAAGTGTGTGATAGTTCATGCCCAACATTGTTTTTTCTTCTGATCAAAGATTAATCAGATATTGACATGATGGTAAATTCCATGATCAATATAATTAAATCAAAGAACATAGAAAATTGATAAAATACCATAACCAAAGCATGGGATCATCAAATATTATGTAAAATTAATTTAGGAAATTAAGAATTAACTTAAAAATATTAATTTCTTCATTTATGGATCTTGAAATTAGTTTATGTCATAACATAATTTCATTGTAGGAATCAATATTAAATTCCCTCTAACAGTTATCCACACATGTTCCACAAATATTTTAACATATCCATATAAATATATGGGTGTCATCACATTCAATTTTATCGCTAGCATCATTCAACTTTCATCACCTTGAGAATCACTTATAAAGGATATTCTTTGAGCTCTATAAACTTGAAAGTGGAAGGTGGGGGGGGGGATTCATCCCTGTTCTTGGGAGCGTTCTTAGAGAAGGAAGATCTCTAGGGATTTGAGAGGATTCTCTAGATTTCATTTTGCACAATAAATAAAATGAATTTGTTCTCTTAAAAATAATATAATTGGGTTTATATACTGCTAGGGTTAGAAATAAATAATTTCACAAGTGAACATTGATATTTATTTAATCTCTATGGAACCACATTTCTATAATAATAATATTATTATTATTTCTTGAAATGCACTGAACTAGTAAATTAAATTAAATATTATTTAATCAAATAGTATTCTATATATATTATTTCTCATCAGAACATTGAACTCGTTCTGCCATTACTCTATAATATTTATCAAGCCTTGAATAATGACTATTTATTTAATAAATATACATCACTACATTATTTTTCAATAAATAAATAAAACTATATTCAAAAAATAGAAAATGAATATTTATTAAATATTTATCTCACATAGTATTCTCTCCAATAACCGGTGATTAAATAATGTGATCAAGAAAACATGAATAATTATTAAAGCACATGCAGGAATAATATTTATTCAACTTGTTAAATAATTAATAGTAATATATTATTTAACTAAGATTCTAGATACACTTAGTGTGTGACTCTCAAGGCCTCTTTCTCAATGAAATTTTTCAATGAATCCTAATATCCAAGGTTATCATCTAAAAACATTCCAGGACACCCATAGATAAATAATTTAATGTTTCAATGACATAATACCTCATATAGATTTTTTCTATTTAATATAATCCATTTATCATGATATCTCTAATCAAGTTGGTTGTATGCTTGTACCATCAACCTATGTGCTCGATGTATCTTTCCTTGAGTTTCTAGAAATCAAACTTTCTTATAGAACACCATGGCCATAGATTCATTTAGGATATATAATTTCCATAAAAGGGACTAAGATATCAAATTCCATCAAATAATATAAGGGAAAAATCCTTTCTTTCATTATTCATAAATGAAATATTTTTCATGAGACACCTGACGTATCATACCTTGTTGTGAACATATGTCATCACTGTTTTCATCAATACATTAAATTATACAACTTATAACACTCATTAATAATAATATTAAAGTATAAGGATCAATACACACCTCTGTAGATAGGAACATCAAATGACACATATAAATGTGGATTTCATAATGGTGGGTTGTGTTTTCATGATATCCTACACTGGATATTACCAAGATTATATACCATGAAAAGGTTCGTCAATGTCCTATGAGTCTTCACCCCTAATAGCCTGTATTATTTTTATCAATCAAATAATATCATATGGATGTATAGCATATATTTAATAATACTATCATGGCACTTCAGGGTTCTCATCATAGTGGGGAACTACTCTAACCTTTCAGTGTGATATCTACTCTTAGGACATTATCCCATATTACGTCATGCAGAAAAATAATCATGATGTGATAAGTAGTTTATTGATATTAAAAACTATGAATATAGGTTATCATAAAGTACATAGAAGTTGGTTCTACAAAACCAAATCTAATAGTAAACACACCCAACATAATTTAATCTAGTCTAAATTACATCTAAATAACTAGAAAAAAATTTAATACACTCATTATCTATGTAGCCTTAAATAATAGAGCCTTTTAGTTTTAGTTAGCCTTCATATTATTGGTAGGAACACCATAACAATACATCAAGGATGGGTGTTCAAAACCCATTGGGAATGGGGTACTATAGTAGCACTGTAGCGGTGCTCAAACAGTACTATAGTAATGGTGGAACTGTAGCACCTGTGAAACAATATTGGTGGTGGTAACTTTAATGAGAACTGTAGTGGTGGTGGTATTGGAGCGGGTACTATAGTAGGTCTTTTCAATGGTGGGCCTTTAGGCCAAAAATATGGGCCTTCAGGGCCATGTAGTGGGATTTAATTTTCACTGGGCCTATTTTCCATGTTATAGGTCTCTATACCAAAAATAAGAGGTACTTTGTTTCAATAAAAAAACGCTTCAGGCCCAAATTTAAAAAAAAAATAGATCCTTCTAGTTGAGACGTATTCCTCCTATATGAATTTAAATCACCTAAGAAGTGGATAAAAAAACATAAGAAACATAATAATATTTTTAAATAATGATTTGAAAAAATTATATGAATAAATTAAAATAAAAAATTATATTAACGTTCCTCGAAATTTGATATATACATCGATAGTGAATTTATCCACCAAGTATAGATTCCCTAACCAAATGAATAGTTAAATGAATTAGGACATTGGAAATGAAGGGGAAAATATCTTAAATAAAAAGTGTCAACATAATTATTTCTTGAAGTTTTTCAAGTTCAGTTGAATTTAGTGCTTCCCTATAAATATCTTTAAAGAAGGTTCAAAACACAACTAAAACTATAGCTACATTTTTAGGTAGGATATTACACAATTACAAGGGAAGTTACTAATCCATTCGAATGTCTGATTCATGGATTTTAAATCCACGTAACTTTATATGTTTTAAGTTAACAAACCTTGATATATTATTTGAATATCTATCAGACAGTTTTATATTATTTAAAGATCAAATTAATGTGACTTTATCATGATTTTTCATTGAAAAAAATAGCTAAAGGATACTTGGAATTCTCATTTTCCCCCAAACTATTATTTATATTCATTTATTCTAAGTTCTTATGGACATTAAGTTGATCCTTCAATTTACCCTACTCATTAAGCAGTGTAAAAAAATACATTTTCACAGATGTTATTCTCAATATCCATTACATCAATATTATGACATAGAAAATTAAACTCCTAATTTGGAAGTCTGATAAATATATTCATTTTCATCCACTTATTTTGTTCCAACTACTTTAGATATTTCACCTCATTCCTTTTTCACCCTTTATTTGAACTAATTACATTTTCTAATGTCTACAGTGACATTAATTAGTTTTCCAAACTTTTCTAAAATAGGTAACACCCTTGGTGACTTTATCAATTCAATAACTCTATTTAATTATGTCTTTTTAAATCTGAATTTATGATATGCATCAAAAAATTTTGATAACACATAAATCACCATTTTATACTATGAGATAATCATTGAGGTTCAAATTCAAAATTACAAACCAGATAAGATTAACCAGTCTAATCATTCCAACTAGATAAGTTTCCTAGTCCAGGAAAGTCACTAATTATCCACATTAAAGTAGAATGAATTTTAAACATATCTCTTCTAAATACATAAAATTTTTCCAAAACATCATTCCACAATTCTCATAATTATTTGATTTGAGGCTAAATGTATACATAAATTTCATTTATAGACATTTTATTTACAGTAATAATTATCAAAATAGTGAAATAATTATTCTTTATACACATCTATAGAGGTAGATTATATGGGATTAAAACAACAAAAAATAAGATATAATTAGTACTTAAAGTATCAAAAAAGTTAAAACTATTAAAATAAAATCCCAAAAGTACATTCCTATGATACAAAGAGAAATATGGACATAATGAATTAAACACCTTTTATGACCTTGAATATTTTGGATGACTCATAAATTCATTATTTTTACCTTCTAAATCATCTCACTTAATTTCATATATAGTCTTAGAAAACATGAATAATCTTTTCAATCATGGTTGAAAAGGAAATTAATGTAATACCTTCACATAATTTTTCTTCTTTTACTTCTTACTGGTGTTACATTCATTTTCACTCTCACAGATGCTCATTGAATTCTATCTATATGTATAAAATCTTATGCGTTTTTCTTTATCATACTTTTTTACTCAAAAAATAATTATATCATTATGGAATGTATGTATTTTTTACAATAAATTCCAATACTATTGATGATTTTATTCATCTAATAGAATGATGTGTTGGCCTTATCTTTACCAAATTCATCGTGAAGAAACTATAAAATCATGAACATTAATTTTTCATTAATTTCATATATATACTTTGAAATTAACCCAAATCCAGTATCCCATTGTTTTTTGTTACTTTATTACATTTTCATTGCCTATAAGCAATTTCCTCCCAAAGGAAAAAATATTTTAGTAGTCTTGAAGAACTAGATACATACATGACTCCCATTTTTTAAATTGGAAAAAATATAAAATAGAGAAATATTAAATATTATATATCTTTGAACATATTTAAAGATTCCTTCTTAAAATCCTAGGGATATGAAAACTAAATAATGGAGATCTCAGACTCTCGGTATGGTTTACGTACAGTGAAATATATCATGAGTAAATAAGTTATAATCAATATGGAAAGGTAAATAACTAAAAAAATATTTCATTTAGTCAATAACATGAGCAAGAAATGCATCCATGTATAATATAAATATATTAATCTTATTGACAATAATAACCAAATCCTAAATAATAGATATTATTAATTTTAGATACCATGATCTCAGACATCATAATAGCTTTACCATTAAGGTCTTACACCAAGACAGTTTAATTGATGGGTAGGTATACACCAAAAACCCATAAAATATGTTTTTCCAACGAATTTGTCTCATGAGATATTTCAATTCATTTATGGGATACATAATTTCAGGCCCCACCTATCAATGAATTTCTAATTTATTCCTCATATATTGAATGGAAAAATTAATTCATAAACAATATACCCTATACAAAATATATTTATTGAGTAAATGATATGAAATATCAAGATTTCACAAATCAATAAAATAACTTTCATAATAAACCACAATATGTAGAAATGGTATGTGTTCTAGAAAATAATAATATTCATGATAAAAAAATATGGATATTTAATAGAAATGTAATGTTCATTGAAAAATGATCATTAGGAAGTGAATGTTTCAAGAGAAATTTAATGACACTAAAGTCAATAAGAGATAAAATATTTCCATCAATTCATAAAAAATATAGGTATTGTAATAAATTCATATCCTTTGAAGAATAAAATAAAATAGAATCAAAACATTTAAATAAGTTTTCATTAAAGGGTGTTATTTTTAAAATCATGGAAAATTTATAGGAGAGTCTAAATATCATATAATAGCTATGGTGGTAGTAAATTTCATTAACACCATATGTATTAAAAATAAAACATTTCTTTTGAATTTTGAAAAGAAATTTAAAAAATTATATTTTGGAAAATATTATAAATATTAATTTAAAACCATGAAAAAAGTCATTTATAACCTAAAATATCATTAAAAATCATTTCAGTATATAAATATGATTTTTAAGACAATTTTGAAAAATATGGACATGGAAGTAAAATATATCTGATTGATAAGAAAAATAAGATCGGATTTTATTTTAAACATTTATTTGGTTGATTAAAGTTACAAAGAGAAGAAAATTTATAATAAAATAATGAAAATAATTAAATATACATAGTATAATAAAGTAGATGAATCTTATAATGGATATAGTATAATATTCTTTCAATGAAAATTAGGGCAATCCCAAAAATGAGATTGTTAAAATAAATCCTTACCTCATTGGTTACTTTTAAATTGAAAACCCTTGAAAGTGTAAAATTGAATTAAAACATTAATCATCTTGAATAATTATATATTCATGTTAAATACATCAATGGGGTAGTATATACACCACAAAAAAGAGTAAATAGGTGCATAGTAACAAATATATCTTAATAGAGTGAAAATTGAGATGAAATCCCTTACAAGGACCGTATCATTGAAGTTAGAATTTATCAATGAATTGATTATGTATAAAAAAATTTGAATCCACAAGAAAAAATTGGAAATAAAACATAATACAATCATGTTTAATTTCATTCATAATCATGGCATAACATTTCCAATAAAGTAGAATTATAACACATTGAATGGAAATTAAGTTAAGAAACTTCTTACCGCATGTTTGACTTTCCTTGTAAGTACTTTTAACCTATTGTATAATAAATTTAGACTTAGTAAAATTCTATAAAATAATCATATACCAATATATAATATCATATATGATGAATTTATAATATATTATTACCCATTTGTTAACAATATTTTATTATTATCATTATTTTGAGTGTTAATTGCTTCATTTTTTTCATGAGAATTTTGGTTCGGTTTTTCTAGTCCTTATACATTAATTATGGTACCATCATCTAAATAATGTTAATAATTATATTAATATCATTTATATTCATTATATTAAATTTATAGTCATCCATAAAAGGTATAAATATATATAAAAATTAAGCTGATGAGCTCGTACCTGAGTGGTAAGGGCTCCTGTAAGGCATCCAAGAGACCTAAGTTCAAAACCAGATGGAGGTGAATTTCTGAGTACTATAGTAGTACTATTGTAGTACTATAGTAGTACTATAGCTGGTACTATTCAGTACTGTAGTAGGGGAACTATTCACGTGATTTGGACCTTCGGGCCACCTTTTTTGGCCTTACGGGTCTCAAGGGCCTTTGGGACATAAAAAGCCTTCGAAACTCAAGGATTTCAGGATAGAGAGACCATGGAGTATCCCGGTTCACATAGAGAAATCCTCAGAAGAGGATCATAAGAACAAGAGTAGTAGTCACCAGAAGTAGAGCTAACTGGATTGGAAGAATGAGTGGGTATGGAAACCGCTATCAGGACCAGGCACCGTGCATCTTTGTATGAGGCAATGCTAGCCGATCAGAAATGCAAGGTGGGAAGCTATGAGATCAACAATGCAGAAGCAAGGGAGGGGCGGTTCTATTGGGTTGGGCTTAAGGGTCATGTGTTGGGATTGGTATGCCACTGGGCCTTCGGGTCATGTATTACGAGTTGTCTCGGGCCTTGTTCCTTGGGTCTATGGGTCATGTATGGGTTCCCCTTAATCCCTTAAAAGTGGTATTATCCATAAAAAAATAAAAAAATAAGGCCTTAGAGCCATTCGAGTAATATAAAAATTAATTACACCATTCATTAAGATGGTAGTCAATACGTACGAATAAAATTTGTTTACACTTTTTGATGGATGGAATAGAAGAAAGGTATATAATAATTAACATTTACGTAATAATGATTATGTAATATATATCATATATATATATATATATATATATTAAATTTACACTCATTACCATCTAAGTGAAATGGTGATGAAAAAAATGAATTGCATCGCTACATGGAGACAGTAATTCATTTGTACGCACAAGCGATGTTTTCACATTCCATACGAAGGAAAGAAGGTAAAAAATGGTTGTTCCGACATCATAAAAAAAATTTATTATATTTAATATACTTAACTCATAATTTTATAATGAATACCATGGATTTAGATGTGGTATACGAAGAAAAAAATTGAAAATAATTAGTTAAGAGTTATACCTCTTCGTTGAGAAACCTCTTTTTGCTTACACCTTAAGCATTGAAAGGGTGGTATTTTGGAAAGACCAGAAGCTCTAGGGTGTGAATAAAGAAGATATAAAAAAATTATTGTATTTATTGGCTAATATATAGGGATAAAAATGTGTGATTAAGAGATTAGACGAGGTTTTATTTTATAAGTGATGGGAGGCGCACTCTTGGAATTGCATAATGTATTAAATTAATATAAATTAATTTTTAGAATAAAGTGTCTCAAAATTGAAATATGTAAAATATATTACGAGTATAATTCGAAATAATTTCATAAAATAAAATTTATAAAAGTTTGATATATTTTTTAACCCATGTATCTTATTTTTAACCCCCGTTAATCATTTAGACAATTATCACAATAGTAAATTTTTCTACTATTTAAGGGTCATTAATGTTACCATAAAAAAAAATGTGATCCATAAATGGACTATGTTTTATATAATAAATTTTATACCATTACCTTATACTAATATATGATTTTTAATAATTTTAAATAATTTAATGAAATATTGTTTATTATAAAATATCATTAATATTATTTTTGGAACTATTCATTTACTTGGAAATTAAAGTCACCCATATAATTATGGAATTTGAATATAAACCTTTTAAAAATCCATAATATGTCGTATTTATCTACAAAATTTTTGGAATTAAATAATTCATCCAAATTTTATTACTTTTTATATTTTTAAAATAATTTATTTTATTTTTTCTATTAATTGAATAAATATTTGTTTGGTGCGTAAGCATTTAAAGAAATTATTTGATCACTAAAAATTAAAAAAAACATGATAAAAAAATAATTTATATATCAAATAAAAATATATAACTAAACTTATCCTCTCTTTATCCTTATGTAAAAAAATTAAGTGATATTAAATTCAATAGAGTGACATTTTTTATTTTTTATTTTCTAAAACTGTTATAAAGGTCAAAATCAAAGAAAAATGAACCAGGGCACCCCAAATTCAAAGATAAGATGTGGTAGTACTAAACCTAATAAATCACATTTGTTATAGTTTTGGATACTTTTTAATCCTTATATTCTTGTTAAACTACTTTAAATTCATTTTAACCTTAATTACCTGATTTACCCATTACCGATGTGATAAATTTTATCATGGTTACAACTCAAAATGACAAAAAATAAAATGAAATTATTTATAAAATTTGAACCACTTTATTGAAAATATGGATTCAAATTTTAAATATTCAATCTCTACAATTTTAATAAATTAATTTAAAAATAAACCCGCAAAATGTGACGAAAAACGATTTTTCAGAAAAATGTGCTTTTAAGCCTATAAACTGACTTATATCAAAATCATATAAAATTTTGATACTAGTGGAATAAATTAAATTATTTTAAATAAAATATATCTTATATAACTTTAAATCCAAAATATAATGGGACTTTTAAATTTATTTATTTAAATAAAAGAAGTCATAGTTTTACAAAAAATGATATTCTTCACTATTCACTGAAAAATCATTCATTTCAAAAAAATCTCAAACATTAACCCTAAGATAATTTTTATGTGATGATTATAAAAAATATTTTAATTTTATGAAATAAAATTTCTAAAATTTTCATTAATTAATAATAATTTACATGCACAAAATGAAAAAAAATCAATTTTAAAGAAAATGCATTTTTTAAGAAAAATATTACTTCACTAAAAATTGAAAGTGTATTTCCTAATAATTAATCAATAAATTTTTATTAATTGGGAAAATTATAGATATATTTTATACATCATTTACTCATATTCATACTCTCCAATTCAATAATTGGGTTATCACATTTATTTAATAATATTTTAATAATATATCTCAATTTGCTTAAAGCTCTGTGTTGCATGTTAATAAAGATATTGAACACTTAAAATTATTAAATGATAAATATATATTAAAATATTATGATGTTATATTCTACCACCCCCCTAAATAAATTTCTCCCCCACAATTTTATCTTTATCATTAAAGTTTCAACCTTTGTTGAAAACCCACATCGTACATAGGGATAATAAAACTTATTTTGAAAAGGGAGAGTGGGAAACATAAATGTTATTTTAAATGTCACGTATTTTGGTTCCCAAATAATGATAACAATAGTTGGTATTTAATATATATATATATATATATATATATATATATATATATATATTAGAGAAAACTAACTTCTAAGGACTAGTAGGGAGTGATAGATAATATGGGCATGAGAAGGTTAATGACCACAAAACCATAAATTAGTTAGGGGTTAAAAGGATATAAATTAATCATAAATGAAGGTAGAAGGATAATTTTTTTATTTCAAGTTCCTTTTCCTGAATTGGAGTTATTATTTTACTATCAAGATAAAGAACATGATAAAATATACTTACCTGATTTATTTTCATTTCATAAGAACAATTTCATCCTTTGGTTCTACTTTGATGGATTTATACTCCATCTCTTATTCCATGAAATGAATATTTAAGATAAATTTTTCATGCCTAAAGTACTAAAATTTACTTTTAATAGATCATAAGATCCATAAAAGAATGAAGAATCATTCCTTATTTATTTAAATATTTAACAAACCTATAATGGTTAGAAAACATTATTCAATGTGGATAATTATAATACATTAATCCCTATAACCTCGAAAATAACATCCAAAGTTTAACATAATCCATTTCATAAATACTAAACCTTAAGACTCCTCAAAATTTGTCTGTCTAAATTCAAATCCCAAAAATCTAAAAGATTTGAACTTATATATATTTATTTTCATATCAACCTAACTATTATCTCTAAATAATATCAATAACTCATAAGTTTATATGCAAAAAATGTGTATATACTAATCATATACTCCCTAAAATATGATAATAATTTCCAAAAATATCCTAAATCACCATAAAGAAACAATAAAATCATATATGCTTCCATAAATTAACTCAATCATCATTCCTCAAATTATGTTTACCTTAATCATATATTAGTCCCAATATAATGTACTTAATATTAATCACTTAGAAACCAAGTAACTTTTCAATCCCAGGGTTATCTATATGATATATTCCAAAAATGTACTGGTGCTTTTATACCAATCAACCATAATTACCTCAACATCAATGGTCATATTGACCCTAAAGGTTATCAATATATTTAAACTTATGCCCATAAAATATAAACACATTAACCATCAAATTACCTTTCCACTAAAAATTATACTAAACCAAAGGGTTGTATTCCCATAAAGTCTCCAAAAATATCCTTAATCATATCAAAATCCCATCACATAAAACCAATAAATGGGTATCTATGAATTTAAACTTATAATTGACCATAGACATGTTAACCCAAGAAAATTTAGTTTTATCCCATATCAATATGGTATATCATAGGTTCTTATAGGTTATATTATATCATTCTTCATAATGGTTCATAAAAATATTGTGAATTAACCCAATCATATCCTTAAATAGTGTCAAACCTTGTGTGTTGTAAGGGATCATTCATTGTGTAACAGAATAATGGCCAATATATTTTTGAGAAAATATTTTTAGGGTTATTACCCCAAGATTCTTATGTTTCAAATCCACATCCACTTGTAGTATCAATAATGGGATTTATTGTCATGACCCCTCCCACCAAAGATACCACAATGATGGGAGAGAGATAATGGCCACTGAGTCCCACCTTCAGTAGGCCCCAGGTTGGAAACTAACACTGAAGGTATAAAAATCTCATGAAATGGAGGGAATTACCCAATATAATAAGGTAAGATTGGGAGACAATGTGAATCATCCACAAGTAACTCCATGACATGGTATAAAAATTAGAGCAAACCCATATCAAAATGCTTGAATAAATAAATTTTACATAGGTAAAAGTATCTAAAAGTAAATACTCAAATGTAAAGATAAAGAATAAACATAGAAACTATTCAAAATGTTCATGATAGAATTGTCTAGCATGGTCTGTGTAATCCTATTGACCACCTGATAATTAGTTTATATATATAGGGTGAGCATACAAATATACCTAGTGTAAAAATAGAAGTCTCTCACGCACATGTGAAAGAATCATACTAATACACCCATAAGAAAATAACAGAACAAATAGATCATAAATGGGTCAACTATCCATCTCAACCTCACCAAGTCATGATCACCAAATCATTAAAGCCAAGTATAGTAATATTATAAGAATCATATCAATAATGTATTCCATGCACCACTTTTCCATTGATTTTCCTCTCTCACACCCCAACGCTGCATGTCCTGGCACTCCCATATATTCCAAATAACATATACCACCATACCATAGCACGATCACATCACGTTGCTCCAAAAAACACATGGCCACTACCCCACATCATGTTCACATCTTATATCACCTACATACACATAGTTCATAACATCACATCCATAACTAGAGTAGTAGCATATAATTAACATGAATTACATCATCCTCGTGCCCTCCTCCTACCATGCACAACCCCCACCATAATCTACCCCATAACATTATCATATAGCATCTTTCCCAAAAACACCTAGGACACTATTGAAAATCATGGTCACATCTCACAAGAAAACACATGGTCCATCTCCTATTGAACTAACAGACCTTCATCCATCATAACCTGTACATGTCTACTCGTCTGGAAGAGAGAGCACGGAAGAGCGGGTATCCATCCATCCATCCTCATCATCAGGATGTGGGTAAAACAACCATGTGTGAATATATAGGTGTCGACACATGGTTCTCAAAAGTGGTGGGTTCATATATGAATCACAAGGAATATACAAGTATATAAGTATATCAATGCACACTATCTCAACCCATGAGTTCAAAAAAACACTAACCAACTCACAACATCGCCTCTTTCACTACCACCTCTAAATGCATAACAACACATAAACAACTAGCCACATCACACCACCAACCAGTTCCATTACCCATCCCATTTTTTCATTATTTTGCATCATCCACATTTAACCACATATCCCATCATTTATTTTTTTCATTAATCATTTCCATCCCATGGACCAAACCAAACCCCATCCATTTTAATCATTATTAAATAATTATTCCATCACTACCCGGTAATCTATCACAACGCAACCACACATCACAAATAGCTTCTCATCTCCATCACATCATCACCTCTCCACCCCAAAAGCATGGTCAAACAACCACTACCTAACCTCCCTAAAATCATGGAGAAACAACCACCATCTTTCCACTCCAAAAGAATATCCAAACAACCACTACCTCACCAGCCCAAAATAATAGACAAACAACCACCACCTCGCCACCCCAAAAGCATGGTCACATCTCACCCATCATCCCCACATCTCATCAAAAACACACATCACTTCACCATAAGCATGACCACACATCACAACACATCAAAAACCATTTTATAGATACAAAAACCAACAAAATGAACTTACCCAAACACACAAATAATTGAATTACACCATCCATGTAAAGGTATTATCTTTTTCTAGGCCGCATTGACTCACCCACATGAGTTTAATCACATCATAGTATAATGAATCCCGATATTCCACCATGCCAACTCGCCCCAATGCCTCAAAGGGCATAATAAACCTAGGATAAATTTTACTCCCCCTACTAAAAATTCACTAACCACATCTAGGGGAAAACTTCAAGAACACAGGGTCCCCATGATTGAACTCCAAGGGAATCCCCCTACACTCGGTATAAGACTTCTGATAGTCCTTCACTACTTTCATCCTCTCACAAAAACGTTGAACCTTATCTATTGTTCTCTTCACCACATCAAGTTCAAGAACTACTATCACCTCAACCTCTATCTAACACAGTGTAGAATGACACGGTCTCCTATAAAAATCCTCAAACATAGCCACACTAATGGAAGAGTGATAGATGTTTTTTACACAAATGAAACCAAAGGCATGTGTTGTACCTAAGATCCACAAAATCCAATATGAACGTCCACAATATATCATCAAACATATACATAGTTTTCTCTGTCTTCCCATCCCTTAGAGGGTGGAAAGTAGTGTTGAGGAATAATTGACTGCCAAAATCATGTTATAATCCCATCTAGACACATGAGGTAAAACATGTGTCTCAATCTGAGACAATAGACATCAGAAATCCATGCAACCAGAACACCTTATCCATATAACTCTTGGAAAAATCAATTACTATGGATGAATCCTTGATTGTTAATAGGTGGGATGATCACATCAACTGATTCACGATCAACTGAATAGAATCAAAACCTCCCTAAGATCGGTGTAACCCAAGGATGAAATTCATCAATATGTCATCCCATTTACACTTGAAAATATTCAAAGGCTACAACAAACTTCCAAGAACGTGATGCTCAAACTTTAATGACTAGAAAACCAAACACCTTTTAAAAAACTCTACCACCGCCTATTACATCCCGATCCACCAAAACTATATCATCATGCCACGGTACATCTTGGACACTCCTGGGTGTACTACCAAAGTTGACATATGAAAATCAAGAAGTAATCCCCGGCACATCACCACTAGAACAAAAAACTCCCACGAAACAATATCCGATTCTAACTATCCTCCGACCATCCCTCTAAAGCATCTACATTGCCAACATGATCACATGTCACCTCTACCTCTAAGTCTCCCTGATGAGACTTATCAAATTTATGCATCATATAAAACTTCATCTTCATTTAAAACAAATATCCTCTACCATAATCCTCTATTTCAACTAAGTTCAAGGATACCAACTCCTCCATTTCTCTCCAAGCATACCCAAACTCCCAAAAACACCCTTCCCCAACTTCCTACTCCAAGTTCCAGCCACAACATTCCATTTTCTCAAGGTGTAGAAGATATCAAAATCATAATCTTGAAATAAATCCATCTACATCTATTGTGTCAATTTCATATCACACTGAGAAAATATAGACCTCAAACTCTTGTGATATGTGAAGACGACAAAGCACTCCCCGGTGAGGTAATGTTGCCACAACTTCAAAGAAAACAAAACCACTACTACCTATAGATCATGGAGGGAATAGTTACATTCATGGGGACATAATTTCCAATACCTATAAGATATCAATTTCCTTTGATACATCAACATGAATTCCAATCCCAGGTGGGAAGCATCACAAAACACCACAAACATCATACCTGTAACACCCCGAGATTCCACGATACGCCTCTCTTTCAATAATGCAATAGCTTGCATTGTACGCAAGTTCGAGTTCTGAAACACCGCGACTAATCAAAGTAGCATTTATGAATAGTAATAACCACCTTTTAAATTTATAGAAATTTTATATTTCAAAATGGACTTCATTTTTGTATTCCTAATATTGAAATTAGCCTATGTTGAATTTTTTTTAATTTTCCGAGAACTTCCAAATTTTTATGAATAGTGAAAAATACTTAAAAAAAAATTTTAATCAAAATAATTTATAGTGATAAGTTATACTATTTAGTGGATTTAAGGTATAATTAGAATATATTTTTACCATTTTATCCAATGGTGGTCATTAGAATTAATTTAACATTGAAATTGGACATAAACAATTGCCAATCTTTTGATATAAATTGTTTCTTAAAAACACGCTATTTGTCGTAACAGCGGGAATTAATTATAAAATTAATTAATGCAACTTATATGTTTGGAATTTTTTAAAATAGACATCATTTTTGAATTCGGAATATCAATTATAGCTTAGGGTGAAATTTTGGCCTTGTTCTTAAAAACTTCAATTTTTGATGAATAGTGAAACCACTAAGTGGTAGTTAAATAACTGATTTTTCGTTTAAATGAAATATTACCACTTCTGTGATTTGATTTTCAAAAATCCGACATAAATGGTTGTCATTAAGAAATAAAATTTGGTTCAATGAGATCAAAATAATTTATTGGTGAATAGTAACTTTTAAGTTCTTAATCGCGATTAGAGGTAATTAGTGTAGTTTAAGGTACAAATAATGTTATAATAATATGAGATGAGCATGAAACTTCTCCTACTCCTATTGGATGAGTCATGGCCGACCAAGACAACCCATGGGTCAAATTGGGGACCCCATGGAGCCACTTTAGTTGGAAAATGACATTAATATATATTTATTTAATGTTAAAATTAAATTGACACAAACATGTGTTGTTTTACTAAAACAGTTTTTAGGTGGGGTTACACAAGTCCAAATTTTGATTATAAATATTCATTAGAAATATAAAAAGATTTCCTACATCATAATAATTTTTTTATAATTTTTAGACATTAAATAAATTAAATTATTTATGACATCATGATGATGCAGCGATGACCTCATTATTTAACGATTTAAATAAAATGGGAAGATAATGCAAAATCCAAGGCTTAGACTTGTCCAAAGCCAATTGGATGAGGATATTTCGAACCCTTATCACCTTATCCTCGAATTATATAATTTTGGGACCTTTATAATCCGAAAAGCATTGTGTAATAATGTATCATTTTAATCTTTCCAAAAGAGCCCCTCCTCTCCACTTATAAAAGGCCCCCACCTCTCCCACCTTATTCACACCTTCAAGCCATTTGGCTCGGCCAAACGCTCCTCAAATACTCTCCCAACATCCCTCTCTTACTCCTAGAAGCCCCACTTTGGGCAGAACTCTTCCCAAGGAAGCCTTTGGCTCAAATCAAAAAAGAGTTACCCGATTTTGAGGTAATGTCTTTTCTAATGTTGTTTTGTTTTTCTTCTCCAACCCCCTAAACTCTTTTTATTCATTTATTTTGTAACAACACCAGTATCCTCAATATACTAGGATGTTGTTATAAGATGTATTCGAGCTACACTTACACACACCTACATCTAATGGTTAAAGAACATACGGTTTCTGTGGATGGCGAATTTCTGCCTCACGAAACGATGATTGTTCAACACTCATATAACACCTTCAAAGGTGGCCATTAAGATGTCACTATTTTTATATATGATATATAATATGTTTATGTTTTACTTATTCTTCTGTATTTCTCATTTATGGCATACTTTATGATTTCCATTATGGGTAAAACGCGATAATTTCATTTTAGGAAGTGCGGACTACCGCCCCCTCAAAGTGATTTGAATCGTTAATGCCATATGTGGGATGTATAAAGGATGGAGTAAATTGTATACTGGAATTATATTATACATTTATATCATTATGATTTCGTTCCATTAAATATGAAATTGAAATGAAAGTAGCGTTCATGCGTACGTACGGCTTACCGTCTCCATGAACGGTGCATTTCATTTCTTACCTCTAAATGTTACGTAATATTATAAATGAATATATATACTGGATATATAAGATATATATGACATCTAAATCATGAATATAATTCTGGAGATAATGGATATTCTACCACATAAACAACTTGTAATTATAAGAAGTTTATTGTTGACTCAAGTACCAAAGATCGACAAAACGACTGTTATTAACTTAAATAATTACATAATGTTCATAACATTGTAATAAGTGATATAAAAAGGATAATGAAATTAAAAATGGTTCTTAATAAGGTATATATTAACTCTAGTTTATTATTCAGGAGGTTAAAGAACGGTTGAGTCAAGTCAGACACAAGGTAAGGGAACTTCTTAACCCAACTTCCATTCTTTGGGTTAATCTCCTACTTTCAAATTATGTCATGATATTATTATGTCCTATCTTGTATTTTTACATTATTTATGTGTACTTATAGTGAATACACATAATAGACCTACTTTATAAAAAAATGATCTTTTTAAGGACTTCGTCTCAATCCCCTTTCATTGAGGCATATTTGGTTTTATACACAACTTTCTTTTATACGGTATATAAACCCCTTTGACTTTTACGTTTATTCAAAAGGAATCTTTTTATACGAAGCGTTTTGCTAAACGACAAAAGGGAATGTTTTTCTTTCCGTACTTATGCGGCGACAACGACTTCTCCGCCACCGTGACCATTATTTGAGTTTCGGCTTCCTCTACAAGCCATCATTTTTGTGAAAAATAAATACAAAGTTTTAACTTTCTTTTATTTTGGTATTGAAAATGGTTTTTAAAGCGTTTTTATTATATCAATGTGTTGTATTGATATCTTGTGATTGAAATGTGGAAATGTTATGTTTCCTTTATGCATGTTTCATGTGATATGATTATGTTATGGTTTATGATATGTTTAAACCTATTCATATGAGGAATGTATTGGACTTAATAAGTGACGGGTGGAGCCCGCTATAGCTCCTTGATGCATCGGTAGGTCTCATGAGACAACTAGACGTGGAATTGGACGAGGCCCTTTCCCAATTTGATTTATGGTTTTGGCCGAGGCCTTAATCATTTTAGACGTCTTGGCTGAGGCCTTGTCAAAATGTTTCAGAATGTCCGGCATTATACATTCCCTCATTATGAAAGTGGTTATTGATATTGCATGTGATTATTCGACCAGTAGAATATCCATGTGAAGACGTGAATGGCATTGTCTCATTTTACTTTTTCCATATTATGTTGAAGTTCATGTTTAAAAGGCTTTTGTTTTAGTTATACATTGCCTTAAATGTTTATGTTTATTTATGAAAGCTTCCGCAATATTGTTATCCTTACTGAGCATCTGAGCTCACCCCTTTCAATGTTTTATTATTTTCCAGGATGTGAAGAAGTATTTTATGAATGACCTGCAGGGATAGTCCGAAGAGGATAGAAGTGTGGACTATGGAGACTATGTTATTGTAGTTTGTTTACTTTATGATGTAATGAAAGACTTATGAATGTATCTAGTGTTTCCAAGGCTACTAAACTAATCGGTCTTTCGAGACTTGATCTTTTGTGATCATGCCAATGTTACGAAGTAATGCACCGACTCTGGGTAGCTGGGGTCGGGGCGTTACAGTTGGTATCAGAGGCAGTTTAGTACTAACCTTGGAAGCTATATTTAGATAAACTCTGATTAGAGCACATAGCCCAAAGATAGACTTTGAGGATTAGTATAGAAGAACTTCCTAGAATTTTGTTATTGTAGAGATTTTTTGAGTTTCCCGAGCAATACATCCCTGTCTGGATACGAGCAAGTAGAGGCGGCTCTGGCACAGATGTACCTAGGGGTAAAACCCGAAAACACCACTTTGAGCTAGACTCGAACGGGAACTAGTGCACGACAACGGGCCTTGCTGCACTCTTGGTTACGACACTCCCGGGGGATATGCTTAGGATAACTCTAATTTTCTTTACAAATCATTATGAAGGGTTTATGAGTATATACTTCCTCAAAGAAAACATTTTTATGATTATGGATTATATCCATAAATAGTCCAATTTATGTTAAGTATTTTATAAGTATGGAATTATGTATTTTGATTCATAAACTAATCTAGTTTATGCCATTGTATAGAAATGGCGCCCAGTAGAAGGAATGTGAACTCTAGCAGTACGTATGATCCAAAGAGTAAGAAGGATCGTATCTTTCACGGTATTAATCCAACATTTCGAAGGGAAATAGTCTCCCATGTGTTCTCAACATATGAAGAAATAGTATCATGTGTTAATAAGATAAGTAAATAATTCTCTGAGTCCTATGGCTTTGAAGCGAAGCAAGAGACGAAAGGGATGGAAGAGAGAATGATGGATAAAGGGATGAGGGGAAAGAAGAATTTTCCAATATGCGGTAATTGTGGGAAGAAACATCATGGAACTTGCCTAAAGGGAATGAGAGTTTGTTATAAGTGTAGAGAAAAAGGACACAAAGTGCGTTACTGCAAGGGTAAGAAAATGGTTTCAAATGTACAATGCTTCTTCTGCAAGGATTGGGGACACTATGCAAACCAATGTCCAAATCATCAGAGTATGCCCCAAATGATGTTATTGGATAATAATCAAGTTATGATACTACCACAGATGAGGAGTAATGATTAGAGTTCTTATGTTGTTATTAAATAATTTTTTAATTTGAGTGTTGTATCAATGATGTACTGGTTATAATAATTATGGAGTATATAAGGATTGTACTGCAGTACTATATCATCAAGGACTTCATATTGTGTGGAACCAAGAAAAGTGACTCCACAGTAGGTTAAATTTTTGGAAAATATATGGTTGAGAGAAAGATAGACCATAATATGGTTCTGATACTGAGATTGTGATTTTGGAATAAGACGTGATTGATTTGGATAAATTATATTGGATATACTTAACTTCCTTGAAACTTATTGATGTTTTGTATACATTTTCGGATAGAAGGAGTATAACTAGTATTCTATAAGGAATAAGGGATCATGGTAATTCAGTATGTTTAAAAAGAATACATGATGAAGGTGTTCACATGTTATTACATGGGAAAAAGGATCTTCATTATGTTTACCTTCCTTGTAAAATTTGGACTGTGAGTTGGACAGAAGTATTTTGGATAACTATAAAGGTTGGAATGGATTAAGTTGATCTTTGGATAGTATTGTTTAAGGTTAAAGAATTTCTGAAGATTATTTTTGGAATATTATAATACTATAGTTTTAGGAAAAGGACAACCTGCAGGGTGGGGAATAACCCGTCGCGTCGAACAAAGCTGTAGGAATCGAACCCACAACCATAGTGCGACAAGCCTTTATTTCCTACCACTAGCCTATAGGAAGTCCCTGGTTATTACAAAATAATTTTACTAATCTAAATTGTATGTGTTAACATTTGGAACCTTATACAATTAGGAAAAGTATAATATTTTTGGGTTCTATTATCTTTTTGAGTGAAAGGTGAGTTGAAGGTTGAAACTCTAATAGTCAGGCATAAATATATATATACCTATCTGTTATTCAATGAATAAATTAATTCTTAAACTTTAGTAAAGGGATATTAAAAAAAAATGTGTTATCCTAATACCTTATGTCTTGTTGAACTGATGATATTTTAAATCAACATAGATTGAAGGCTTTGAGGCCCTCAATTTGACAGTTGATTATGATTGATGACCTCAATCACTCCCTACGAATATTTACGTTTTTCCTCCAATTATATGTCTCTAATTTCCACCAATGTTCTCCTAATCGAGATCATAATTGGGTGGTGACTTTTTCATTTCCCTTTCCCTCTTATTAAGGCTAAATTTTATTAACCTTATTTCCGATGTGGGTTTTCCACAAAGGTATTTTCTATTTTCAACCTCTTATTTTCAAAGAAAAAATATCAAATTGCGAGGACGCAATTTATTGAAGGAGTGGAGAATGTAACACCCCGAGATTCCACGATACGCCTCTCTTTCAATAATGCAATAGCTTGCATTGTACGCAAGTTCGAGTTCTGAAACACCGCGACTAATCAAAGTAGCAGTTATGAATAGTAATAACCACCTTTTAAATTTATATAAATTTTATATTTCAAAATGGACTTTATTTTTGTATTCCTAATATTGAAATTAGCCTATGTTGAATTTTTTGTAATTTTCCGAGAACTTCCAAATTTTTATGAATAGTGAAAAATACTTAAAACAACTTTTTTAATCAAAATAATTTATAGTGATAAGTTATACTATTTAGTGGATTTAAGGTATAATTAGAATATATTTTTACCATTTTATCCAATGGTGGTCATTAGAATTAATTTAACATTGAAATTGGACATAAACAATTGCCAATCTTTTGATATAAATTGTTTCTTAAAATCACGCTATTTGTCGTAACAGCGGGAATTAATTATAAAATTAATTAATGCAACTTATATGTTTGGAATTTTGTAAAATAGACATCATTTTTGAATTCGTAATATCAATTATAGCTTAGGGTGAAATTTTGGCCTTGTTCTTAAAAACTTCAATTTTTTATGAATAGTGAAACCACTAAGTGGTAGTTAAATAACTGATTTTTCGTTTAAATGAAATATTACCACTTCTGTGATTTGATTTTCAAAAATCCGACATACATGGTTGTCATTAAGAAATAAAATGTGGTTCAATGAGATCAAAATAATTTATTGGTGAATAGAAACTTTTAAGTTCTTAATCGCGATTAGAGGTAATTAGTGTAGTTTAAGGTAAAAATAATGTTATAATAATATGAGATGATCATGACACTTGTCCTACTCCTATTTTATGAGTCATGGCCGACCAAGACAACCCATTGGTCAACTTGGGGACCCCATGGAGCCACTTTAGTTGGAAAATGACATTAATATATATTTATTTAATGTTAAAATTAAATTGACACAAACATGAGTTGTTTTACTAAAACAATTTTTAAGTGGGGTTACACAAGTCCTAATTTTGATTATAAATATTCATTAGAAAGATAAAAATATTTCCTACATCATAACAATTTTTTTATAATTTTTAGACATTAAATAAATTAAATTATTTATGACATCATGATGATGCAGCGATGACCTCATTATTTAACGATTTAAATAAAATGGGAAGATAATGCAAAATACAAGGCTTACACTTGTCCAAAGCCAATTGGATGAGGAGATTGCGAACCCTTATCACCTTAGCCTCGAATTATATAAGTGTGGGACCTTTAGAATCCGAAAAGCATTGTGTAATAATGTAACATTTCAATCTTTCCAAAAGAGCCCCTCCTCTCCACTTATAAAAGGCCCCCACCTCTCCCACCTTATTCACACCTTCAAGCCATTTGTCTCGGCCAAAATCTGCCCAAATACTCTCCCAACATCCCTCTCTTACTCCTAGAAGCCCCACTTTGGGCATAACTCTTCCCAAGGAAGCCTTTGGCTCAAATCAAAAAGAGTTACCCGATTTTGAGGTAATGTCTTTTCTAATGTTGTTTTGTTTTTCTTCTCCAACCCCCTAAACTCTTTTTATTCATTTCTTTTGTAACAACACCAGTATCCTCAATATACTAGGATGTTGTTATAAGATGGATTATAGCTACACTTATACACACCTACATCTAATGGTTAATGAACATACGGTTTCTGTGGATGGTGAATTTCTGCCTCACGAAACGAGGATTGTTCAACACTCATATAACACCTTCAAAGGTGGCCATTAAGATGTCACTATTTTTATATATGATATATAATATGTTTATGTTTTACTTATGCTTCTGTATTTCTCATTTATGGCATAATTTATGATTTCCATTATGGGTAAAACGCGATAATTTCATTTTAGGAAGTGTGGACTACCGCCCCCTCAAAGTGATTTGAATCGTTAATGCCATATGTGGGATGTATAAAGGATGGAGTAAATTGTATACTAGAATTATATTATACATTTATATCATTATGATTTCGTTCCATTAACTATGAAATTGAAATGAAAGTAGCGTTCATGCGTACGTACGGCTTACCGTCTCCATGAACGGTGCATTTCATTTCTTACCTCTAAATGTTACGTAATATTATAAATGAATATATATACTGGATATATAAGATATATATGACATCTAAATCATGAATATAATTCTGGAGATAATGGATATTCTACCACATAAACAACTTGTAATTATAAGAAGTTTATTGTTGACTCAAGTACCAAAGATCGACAAAACGACCGTTATTAACTTAAATAATTACATAATGTTCATAACATTGTAATAAGTGATATAAAAAGGATAATGAAATTAAAAATGGTTCTTAATAAGGTATATATTAACTCTAGTTTATTATTCAGGAGGTTAAAGAACGGTTGAGTCAAGTCAGACACAAGGTAAGGGAACTTCTTAACCCAACTTCCATTCTTTGGGTTAATCTCCTACATTCAAATTATGTCATGATATTATTATGTCCTATCTTGTATTTTTACATTATTTATGTGTACTTATAGTGAATACACATAATAGACCTACTTTATAAAAAAATGATCTTTTTAAGGACTTCGTCTCAATCCCCTTTCATTGAGGCATATTTGGTTTTATACACAACTTTCTTTTATACGGTATATAAACCCCTTTGACTTTTACGTTTATTCAAAAGGAATCTTTTTATACGAAGCGTTTTGATAAACGACAAAAGGGAATGTTTTTCTTTCCGTACTTATGCGGCGACAACGACTTCTCCGCCACTGTGGCCATTATTTGAGTTTCGGCTTCCTCTACAAGCCATCATTTTTGTGAAAAATAAATACAAAGTTTTAACTTTCTTTTATTTTGGTATTGAAAATGGGTTTTAAAGCGTTTTTATTATATCAATGTGTTGTATTGATATCTTGTGATTGAAATGTGGAAATGTTATGTTTCTTTTATGCATGTTTCATGTGATATGATTATGTTATGGTTTATTATATGTTTAAACCTATTCATATGAGGAATGTATTGGACTTAATAAGTGACGGGTGGAGCCCGCTATAGCTCCTCGATGCATCGGTAGGTCTCATGAGACAACTAGACGTGGAATTAGCTGAGGCCCTTTCCCAATTTGATTTATGGTTTTGGCCGAGGCCTTAATCATTTTAGACGTCTTGGCCGAGGCCTTGACAAAATGTTTCAGAATGTCCGGCATTATACATTCCCTCATTATGAAAGTGGTTATTGATATTGCATGTGATTATTCGACCAGTAGAATATCCATGTGAAGACGTGAATGGCATTGTCTCATTTTACTTTTTCCATATTATGTTGAATTTCATGTTTAAAAGGCTTTTGTTTTAGTTATACATTGCCTTAAATGTTTATGTTTATTTATGAAAGCTTCCGCAATATTGTTATCCTTACTGAGCATCTGAGCTCACCCCTTTAAATGTTTTAATATTTTCCAGGATGTGAAGAAGTATTTTATGAATGACCTGCAGGGATAGTCCGAAGAGGATAGAAGTGTGGACTATGGAGACTATGTTATTGTAGTTTGTTTACTTTATGATGTAATGAAAGACTTATGAATGTATCTAGTGTTTCCAAGGCTACTAAACTAATCGGTCTTTCGAGACTTGATCTTTTGTGATCATGCCAATGTTACGAAGTAATGCACTGACTCTGGGTAGCTGGGGTCGGGGCGTTACAATACCCTCCTCAAGAAACTGAAGCGCGTAGAGCACTAAACAACCCCCCCTTCAAATTCCTAAGGAAATGCACATCTTGTATCCAAAACATAAACTTGTAAAACTTTTTATTGATCTTGTTTAATCGAAGTACCTATAAGATAGCTCTAATATGATCCACATTATTCTCCTCTAACTCCAAGTAAATAAATATGTCATCAATGAATATGACGATAAACCAGTCTAGGAACTCACAGAACATGAGGTCAATAATCCCCATGAACATGACCGGTGTGTACATAACACTGAATGACATGACTACAAACTTGAAGTGCCCATGCCTGTATCTGAAGGAAGTCTTTAGGATATCTACCTTATTCATCCTCAATTGGTGATATCCCAACCTTGGATCAATATTATAAAACCAACTTTCCCCTCTTAACTAGTAGAATAGATTATTTATCCTTCAGAGAGGATAATAGTAATTCACTATTACCCGATTCAACCTATGGTAGTCTATACACAACCTCGAACTACCATCCACCTTCTTGGAGAACAATACTGGAGCACCCCATGGCGACGCACTTGGTTAGATAAAACCCTTCTACATCATATCATCTATCTGAATCCTCAACTACCAAAACTCATAAGGTTCCATATGATAAGGATCCATCAAAATCGGAGAAGTTCCAGGCTGAAAATCTAACCCAAACTCAACATCACGTTGAGGGGGTAGCTTCAAAAACTCCTCAGAAAAAATATCGAGAAACTCACCAATGACTTGAAGGACCCCATTATCCCAGCATCCACTCATTCTATTGATAACTCATTCATTAAATAAAGAAGGTCCTCAATATGATGACTACCCACATAAAACTCTTCTCACCAATGAAAACCACATGTTGGCCATCCACATTCAAAAACATGACTCTCATTTAGAAACATTCGATAAATACATGTATAGAATATAAGAAATAATTTCCTAGGATGAAATATTATGGATACATCTATAGTAAGAAAATATCCCCATGGGATTGATGTGGCCACATCACCAGTCTACAACCTTAGCAAACTTCAAACAAACTGGTTTGGCCTCCAACTAGTATAGTCAACACCAATATCATAGGAAGCGTATCTATGTCTAGTACCGGAGCATGAACTAGAGTGATTGTAACAAAGGAGTTCGAAAATCTTGTATCAAACAAGGAACTAACAAGGGTAGATGAAAAATCGATCATACCTTGAATGATATCTGGCCCCTATGGTGTTGATGCCTCCACTATGAGTAACTAACCATGTTCAACTACCCTACCTCTCTACTAATGAACCCCTCAATGACCACACTTGGTTCAAGGGCCATGAACATGAGGACATCCTAATGTTGTCCTCAAACTGCACTATCTCCCCTTGGTGAAGCATTAGCCTACTGCCCCTGCTGCTAAAACAGTCTTAATGGAAACTACTATTGAGGCTGGAACTAAACCTATCCACCTCAACCAAAATGATCCCGGTAAACCACTGAGCACTGGTTCAAGAAATGGCCATAAACCCCACCCACAAAACACACTGCATGATATCTCTAGGAAAGGCATATAAACTACCATCCCTAGAATAACAAAAGGTAAACTATTGAGGTTGACTCCCCGTTGGTCGAAACCTCAAAGGTCCTAGTGCCAAAGAACTACAACTAAAACCTCTACTCCTCAAAGAATCTTATTGGTTCCCCTCTCGTGGAAAACCTCCTTTGGAGTTCATCCACTCGATCACCTCCACCATCTTATGAACCTCTAGATACATTGGAAATATAAAAGGAGTGACTGCATACTATATAAAAGGAAGGAGTTCCTCCTCAAGACGTCTCACATAATAATCCTCATCTGGAAAAAGATCTAGGGAAAATCACATAATGTCCTTCAACTTGATTCATAACTCCTACACTGACATACTCTCTTACTGAAGAGAGTGAAGCTCCTTCTTAAAAACTTCCTTCATGGTTGATGAAAGGAACTCTTCCCAGAACTCTTTTTGAAAGTGAACCCATGAAACATCAGCCTCCTTCCACTCACCCTGATATAGTGCCTGGCACTAATGCACAACTCCCCACATCTGACTCACTACCAAATGGACCCAGTATCCTATTGGGGCCTAGATCAAAATGAAAATGATCTCAAGCTCCTCCAGCCATCTCTCTATTACTTTCTAAAATATTTTCGTTGAAAAGTCTACAATTCTCTCTTTTAAACCTCATCCTCCTCTATCAGATCAACCCTTTTATGATCAGCTGGATTGGATTTTTGAACTTCTTATACCTGAACTACATGTGGATAACATCTAGGATCCATAAATGAAGGGAAAATAGAATTTACTAATCCCAATAGTATGAAAATTTATTTAGATTCATTTTATCCTTCACAAAAAAACCAATTCAAACAACAATACTAGTCATCATGATGCATTTACCTCTCTTTGGTCTCTACTCTATAAACAGGTTCACCTTACTTGGTCATTCAATAAGATAAAATTTTATTCACTAGATCATGGGGGGCTATAATCTCATGTCCTGGCTAGTCTCTTTGGCCTATGTCATGCACCAAGGTCAACTGGAACCACTGCCATACGAACCCATAAAAACCTCACTGTTCCTAAATCCAAACATCATCCTATCTCTCAACTACCACTCCCCTGATACCACTCTGTCACAACCCCCTCCTTCCAAAGATACCTCAATGAGGGGAGAGGGATAATTTCCTCAAATTCCCACATATAGTAGGCCCATGGTTGGAAACTAGCACCAAGGGTATAAAAATCTCCTGAAATTGGAAGAATTACCCTCTACAATAATATATGATCAAGATATAAGATGAATAATCCATAAGAAATTCCATGACATGGAAGCTAAGACCACCCCATAATGCATGCATAAATAAAACTTATATAGGTAAAAGTATCCAAAAGTAAATACCAAAAAGAAAAGCTAATGTAGTGAAACAACAACTGTCCAAAATTTTCTAATCAAGTATTGTCCGTCATGATCCATGTAATCCTCATGGAAACCTAAAAATCGGTTTGTATATATAGGGTGAGAATACAAATATACTCAGTAGAAAAAACAAAGTCTCTCATGCACATGTGAAAGAAGCATACTAAGTTTCCCATGAGAAAAAAAATAGAACCAACAACACCTAAATAGGTCAACTATCCATCACAACCTCACCAAGGAACACTCACCAAATACTGCAAGCCAAGTATAGTAACATAATAAGAGTAATATCGATAAAGGGTACCCCACACCACTTTGCCATTGATTTTCCACTCTCACACCCCAATGTCGCATGTCCTAGAGCACCCATATTTTCTGAATAATATATACCACTTCCCCACAACATGGTCACCTCACATTACACTCAAAAAACACCTGATCCAACACCCCATAACACAGTCACATCTAATATCACATGTAGACACCTGAGCTATCACATCACAACCATAACTAAAGTAGTATGGTATCATGAACATGAAAGAAATAAACCTTATTCCCTCCTCCTTCAATGCATGAACCACACCATAAGTCACCCCACAACATGGTTATATCACATCGCGCCTGAATATACCTGGGCCACCACTCCACAACATGGTTAAATCTTGCCTAAAAACACCTGGTCCATCTTATAGTGCACTAACAGACCTATTTATGTCACATATTGTACATATCTACTCACCTGGAAGAGAGAGTGGGGAAGCTCGGGTATCCATCCATCCATTCTCATCATTGATATGTTTGAAAGAATACACCTATGTGAATATATGGGTGTCAGTGCATAGTAATCAATTCAAGTGGGGTTTTTATAGAGATTAAAAGGAATGTACTAGTATATTTTTATATCCACACACACAATCACAACCTATGTATTCACAAAAAAACACTAAAAAACTCACTACATTGACACCTTTCCTTCCACCTCTAAATGTATAACACCACATAAACTGTAATCCACATCACACCACCAACCAATTCCATTACCCAACCCATTCATTTCATTATTTATCTTCATCCACATTTAACCACATAGCCCATCATTTATTTTTTCATTAATAATTTACATCCCATTGACCAAACCAAACCCTATCCATTTAAATCATTATTAAATAATTATTTCATCACTACTCAGGTATCTAGCACAATACAAACACACATCACAAGAAACGCATCATCTCCATCACACCATCACCTCACCGCACCAAAATCATGGCAAAAAAACCACCACCTCTCTACCCCAAAAGCACATCCAAACAACAACCACATCACCACCCCAAAATCATGGGAAAACAACCCCCACATCACCACCCCAAAAGTACTACCAAACAACCACCACCTTATCTCCCTAAAAGCATAGCCACATCTCACCCATCAGCCCCACATCGCATCAAAAACCCACATCATAACCCCACAAGAATGACCACACATCAAAACACATCAAAGACCATTTTACATATTTAACATAGGAGATTTTATCACATTTTACTTTATTTTAGGGGCATTACCGCACAAGCCATTAATCCCGGGGAATTGATTTTATTATCTAAATATAAATGGTTATCTAGTTTCCATTTTAGGGTGATATCAAACCAATCACAATAGTCACAAAACATATCTTTCAATGCAAAAAAATCTCCAACAACCACAATTTTAAATGGGACATTCAACCTATAAAAACAAATCATCACAATAATATCAAATCTTTAAAATCATGAAAATCAAACACCATTCCCCTTTGATTTCAATTAACCAATTCTTTATATTCACTAACACAATGAAAACCATATTCCTAAATATAAACAAAATTAAACCCCTCCCATGTGATATGTAATAAATATAAGTGAGGGATCCCTTACCTCAAAGAAGTTTTCCATCTCGATGCACATTGTGGGGATAAGAAGAAACACCCACAAACCAAAAATCCACTGTGATATCAAAGATCAACCAACACCACATCAAAGGTTTGTTAAAACATAGCCCAAAACTCCTCCTCAACCAAAAAAAATCACTATTGTGAATATACAAGAGAATAACAGGATAAAAATAAAGGTATAAGAACTTACCACCGATCACCATTGAACAACCACCAGAACTAACGAATCAAAGTAAGGGAGAAGAGAGCTAGAATTCCTCCCAAAACCACATAGGGTTCACCACAATCAAGAGAGGATGAATAGGAATGTATGAATGAAAAAATAATCTAATAAATGTAATTTAAATCCTAGATCCATCTATTTTCACATCATATAAGCTTTACATGGCGTGCAATTCTTGTGTTTTCCAAAAATTCCCACTTTTTCCAAAAAACATGTCACTTTGGCTTTATTTAATTATACATCATGAATTTAACTTTCATGAAAGGAATTTGTTTCACATCTCCCCTTAGACGATTTACAATCCATGAACCAACTGACTAAAAAAGTCATGAACCACCATTTCACATCGTGTGAACAATACAAGATGTGTATTTCTTACATCATCTTTGTTTCACCTCCAACCACTACCAAACCTCTCAAGCCTCCTCTTGAACACCTCAAACACCCAAAAATGACATTGTAATGGGATAAGAAATAATTTTCCATTACATTTATTTCTAAGAAACCCATAGAATCACTACCTTTCCAAAAATTTAATGACATTTTCCTACAATTAGACTTATACTCAAATTTCATCATTTAGTTATGTTCCCTAATCTATGTTTTCATAAATCTAGTTCCCTTGGATTCTTTTGAATATCATTTGATACCAACTATAGAGTCCCCAACTCTAGTAGCCTAGAGATATTGATTTATTTATTACATTGGCCTAAGATACAAGTGATTTCATCCTAAAGAATTTAATAGTTTAGTAGCCTTAAAAACTAGATAAATACTTTTTCCCATTTCTTACATTGGAAAAAAATATAAAACATAGAAATATTAAACATTCTACATTCTTAAAATCATTAAAAAATTCCTTCTTCATATCCTAGGGAAAGAAAAAAAATAAGGGTGATCTCAAATTCTTAGTAAGGGTTATTTCTAGTAGAATTCATTGTAAGTAAATAAACATAATCAATATGGCAAGGTAAATAACTGAAAACACATGTCATGTAATAAATAAATCAGACATGAAATGAATCCATGGATAATATCAATGTAGTAATATCATGGATAATAATAACTAAATTCTCAATGATGAAATTGCATAATTTTGGATGACATTACCTCAAAAATTATGATATATTTTCCATCAAGGCCTTGTTTCATGACATTTTAATTGATGGGTTGGTTAACACCAAACACCCTTTCAATAAGTTTGTAAAAATTATTTGTCTCATGAGACCTTTTGATGCATCAATGGGATATATAATTATGGGTCCCACCTTTCATTTTATGTCTAATTCATTCCTCATATATTAAATAAACAATTTATTTCATAAAAAAAATATGTATTATCAACAAAATATATGTATTGATTAAAGGATAAGAAATATCAATATTTCCATGGTCAATCAAAAAAATTTCCTAATTAAACATCTTATGTATAAATTCTATATTGTTTAGGAAATAATAATATCCATGATACAAATAATAGGGATATTTAGGATAAATTTAATGTTCAATGAAAAATGATCACAATAAAATCAATGTTTTAAGAGAAAGTTAATGACCACAAAATTAATAAGAGATAAAATATAACCATCAATTCATCATAAATATAGGTTTTGTAATAAATTCATGTCTTGTGTAGAATTAAAGTAAATGGAAGTGAAAATTTAAAATAATTTTTCATTAAATATTTTTATTTTTAAAACCATATAAAACTTGTATAAGATGATAAATATCATAAAATGGTTACGGTAGTGGGAAAGACCATTAAAATCATATACATTAAAAAGAAAATGTTACTTTTGACTTTTTAATAAAGAAAGATGAAAATAACCCTTTTAGAAAAATTTAAAAAAATCCTTTCAAACCTTGTAAAAATTCATGATAACTTAAAATTTCTTTAATAAATAATTTGATTAAATAAAAAGGACTTTTGTAAAAAAACTAAAAAATATGGACAAGGTAGGAAAATATGAATGATTGAAAAGAGACATACGATCAGATTTTATTTTAAACATTTCACTTCTTGATTTGAGTTCAAAAGAGATGAAAAATGTAAGAAAATAAGGATACTCCTTAAATATACATAGAATAATAAAATAGATTAGGTTTATAAAGGATATATTATAATATTCCTTCAATGAAAATAAGGGCAATCCAAAAAATTAGATTGTTAAAATAAATCCTTACCTCTTTGGAAACTTTTAAATTAAAAACCCTTGAAAGTGTAAACATGAATTGAAACATTAATCATCGTGAATAAATATATATTCATGTTAAATACATCAAATGAGTAGTATATACAACACATAAAATTAAATAGGTGCATAATAACAAATTTGTCTCAATTGAGAGAAAATTGAGACAAAATCCCATATAAGGACTGTATCATTTAAGTGAGAATTTATCAATGAAGTGATTATGTATAATAAATTTAAATTCACAAAAAATTGTAAATAAATAAGAATATAATCAGAGGTTATTTTACACATAATCATGGAATAACATTGTCAATGAAGTATAAGTATGAACCAATGAATGGAAATTTAGTTAAGAAACCCCTTACCTTAAGTTTGACTTATCTTTTAAGAAATTTTAGCCTCATGTATAATAAATTTAGATTAATTATAATTTTATACCAGAACCATATAACTATCTATAATATCCTATATTATCCATTTATAACATCTTATCACCTTTTTTATCAATATTTTATTATTATTATTGTTTCAGGTGTTAACTGTTTCATTTTTCATGAGAATTTTGGTTTGGTGGATATATTCCTTGTACTTTGATTATTGTTAAAACATATCTAGAATGTTAATAATTATATAAATAACATATATATTAATCATATATATATTTAGAGTCATCTATAAAAGGAAGTGATATAGAAATGAATTACATCATTCATGGAGACGGTAGGTCTTACATATGCATGAATGTTGTTTACACTTTTCAATAAATGAAACAAAATAAAGTTAAAAAATAATTCAACTTTCCATAATAATTACTATATCTTATATATAATATATATATTTATTAAATTTATCCTTAATTCCATCCCCATAAAATGGTGATGAAAAACAAATTACATTGTTGCGTAGAGAGAGGAATGTTAGATTTGGTTCCCTAGAACCAACTTATTTTGTACTTTATGATAACTTATATTCATGGTTTTGAATATTAATAAATTCCTTATCACATCATGATTGTTCTTCTATGTAACATTTTATTTGATAATGTCCCATGAGTAGCTGTCGCACTAAAAGGTCATAGCAGTTCCCTGTTATGATGTGAACCCGGAAGTGCTATGACACTATTATTGAATATATATTATATGTCCAGATGATATAATTTTAATGGGTGGAAATGATATAGGATATTAGGGTTGGATACTCCTAGAAATTTTAGGTACCTTCTCATGGTTTACACCCTTGGTAATGTTCAGAAGGATATTATGAGAACTAGACCTGCCAATAGGAAATCCACATTTCTATGTGTCATTGGATGTTCCTATCTGCAGACATGTGTATTGGTACTTAGAATTTAAGATTATTATTAATGAGTATTATGATTCACACACTTATATGTATTGACAAAAACTATTATGATAGATGTTTGCGGTGAGGTAGGATATGTTGTGTGCATCATGAGTAATATTGTATTAATAAATAATGCGATAAAAGATTTATCCCTTACATTATTTAATAAAATATAATATCCCAGACCCCTTGATGGAAATGATATAGCCTAAATAAATCCATGTACATGGTGATCAATATGGAATTTATATTTCCGGAAAGTCAAAGAAAGAGATATCGAGCATATAGGTTGATGGCTATGTCATGAAACCTGCTCTATTAGAGAGATTGTGATTAATGGATTATGTTACATGATAAGTGTTCGTATGAGGTGACATGTAATTATAGCATTAACTTCTTTCTCTATAGGTTCCTTGGCATGTTGCTATATTATAACCTTGGACTTTAGGCTTCTCCGCCTAATGCCACTGAGAAATAGGTTAGAGGGTCCCAAAATAAGTGTATCCAGAATCACAGTTAAATAATTTATTATTTAATAATTTGAATAAATATTATTCCTGATCATGGTTTAATAATTATTCATGTATTCTTCATCACATTAATTTCAACACTAGTTATTTGAGATAATATATTGTGGGATGAATAATTAATAAATTTCTATTTTCTATTTGGTGAATATAATATTTATGTATTTATCGGCTAATAATGAAGTGATGTTTATTTAATAAATAAATAATCATTATAAAGGTGTGATAAATATTAAGAAGGGTTGGTGGACCGAGTTTAATGGTCCAGTGAAAAATAATAATATTAAATACTATTTTATTAAATAATATTTAATTATAAATTTCAAGTTAAGTGCATGTCAGGAAATAATAATATTGCTGGTATTATTTGACATGGGGGTTTTTCTAGAATTCATGAAATAATTAAAGGCAATTGTAAAAATTATTTTATTATTACCCTAGTTAAATAAATAACTAGTTATATTATTCTCTTATTATGAAAGGGTAATAAAAATCAAAATCATGATGCACAACGAATTGGAGAAAAAGATCTCAAGCCTAGTGAGTTTATTCTTCTCTAAGAATGATCTCAAGAATGAGAGTGATCCTCCTCCACTAGATCAAGGAGAATTATTTCAAATAATTTCTCAAGGAAATCAAAGGTGGACGTCACAAGCATAAGGACCTTCCGTGCTATCACCTAGAGACTCTTTCGGTGATGTCTGAAGATTTTTGAAACATGTGTGGATCACCACTAGAGGAATCCTACACTTGGATTCTACAATGGAATGGAATCGCACTACAGATCTATAGATGGATGCATCAACTATGAAAGAATAAATTTAGAGTTAATTCTTATTTAATTAAATTAATTATAAACAACACGTGTTGATCTACTCTCAATTAGTTCTGGGTTTTCTATCCGTTTCTTTTTCTTTGATTCAATTCCATTGTTCACAATGTTCTTCTTCAGAATAGACCTCAGATTGATTATCAATAACAGAAAAAGGAAAAGTTGGGCACTATAACTCATGTTCTCTCACTGCACCTGGAACCGAAAATTGGTATCAGACCAGGAACATCATTGTTTATAATTATTTAGTTTCGTTGATGATTTACACATTCATAATTTAGTTTTTCAATTCAAGTTAATCATTCTTTAAATATGAATTGTGATATCAATTTATTCCTCCATCGTTTCTCACAGATCTAATAGTTACAATTAATTTTATGACTAAAATAAAATTTAGGAACTCATCCAAAGGTGTCAAGGATTCTGAATGGGTAACAAAATAATATATTCTGTGTAATTATAATTAGACACCGTGTACTCGGGTTCAATGCACCAAGAGTTAATTTGGAAATTAATCAACCTGTGTGCCTTAATGACATGTGGTGTAGTGAATTATTACATTGCGTGTTGATTGGGATAGACCAGTGCATGGTCAGCCATACTAAACACCATGTGGCCCACTAGACACAAAGTGTAGTCCCTTTAGGTTAGGGTTGGGCCATGTATTCCATACATGTCTTACCTTACCGATGAATGTGTAACATGAATTCAATACAGCGTGTAGCCCACTGGACATGTCATGTACTCTATGATTTCCAAAGTATGCCTCACATTCTGAGTCCCTAGGAATGTACTTCGGATACATGGTGAAGAATGTACATGCCATGTAGATCAGATCTACACAACGTGTACTTTTACTAGTTATATAGATTTAAAATTTATTGTATTATGTAACCCTTGAGCCATGTACTTGCATTTGGGAGTAAAGATGTGACACACCATGGGAAAGGATTTGATATATATATATATATGTTTTATTAACATCTATGAAATATTCAAGATCTGCACATCATGTTAGAGTTGTATTATATTTATTATTCCATGTGCATACTATATGTCACAAAGAATAAAGTGTATACAAGTATAAAACATGTTGGGAAGTTTGGGATGAGTATTCACTGAGTTGCCTCCAAGGTACAAGTTATCTACATAGTTAATTTTAAATAAATTTATTAATTTATTTAAAATTATATTGGATGAGTATATCAAGGAAATTTAGAAAAGGTGTAAGATAAATGGATTGATTAATTAAAGATAATAATTAATTGATTTGATCACGATTTATCTTAAATAACAATTATTAAGGAATCAAATTCTAGTTTTATTAAATGCGTAATTCGTTGCATCCATGTGGATGATCATGAGCTTGACCAGACCTTTGTATGTGATTGGTTTCCTTTTACTTTATTATTAAATTAAATTTTTGACCTCCATTCCTTCTCTCCTCATTAATATGTAGGGCCTACATGCCCATGGTTTCATTTATGTAAACCCCCTTTTACCCATCACCTACGTGTGAGTAAAATAATATATAATGGATGGATCTCCTGAGCTTGTGGAGGTAGTTCAATTTAGGAGCTGAGGAAAAACCAATCCAAGGAGATACAAAGGTGGACAGGTGGAAAGTTGTAAACATGGACCTTAAATGGTTCAAGGTGTTTCTCCTCTAGATCATTGGTCTATTTATCAACCGCTGGATAAACTAACCATTAGAACAAGATCATTATCATACCCTTTATTATATTTCTGTCAGATTGTATGGTTATTCATTATGAATGTTTTGGCACAATCACATAATTAATTAATTAACAATAATGAAATATGGAACTAAAATAAAATGGATTATGCGTAAATATTATCTAAGACATGGTTAAACACTTAATACAATCCCACTTAATATTAAAAATCATATGAAAAGATAATAATTGGAAATTTATGTATAAAGGATAAAATCCCTTGATAAAATATTATGTCAGTATAGCCTTCCATTACTTCGGTTAAAATAAAACCATAGTTCAAAGTTCTTGAGTAGCCAAAGTTGGGATGATTTCAATTATCGATGAATTATATATTTATGTTTTGGGTAGACTTAACTTGGGTTACATCAAGGGTTGACTACTAATGCAGGACTTAGTGTAACTGAGAGGAAAAGGTTGAGGAAATCTAAATTAATATTTTCAGGATTGGGGAGTCCACTCAACGGATCAAAGAATCATGAGTTAATGCAGTTGGAAATTGGAATTCCTACCTAAAACCTTTAATGTTTCTTGAAAAATCAAAGTTGGGGTAATGATAAGTGGAATATGGATCCTCGCTACTTTAATGTCCAAGAAACAGGATATTCCAAATCCAATGGTGAGGGCTATTGGGTTTTGATAAAATAGTGGGAGACTAATAAATATAATATTTATTTATTTGTCTAAATTTTATCAGATAAATTACAAATATTCTACTCATCCTATTTGTAGAAACAACATAAAAAATGACATCAAACATATCATTGTGATCCATTGTTGATATAGAAAACCTTCTCATTGGTACTAATTTCCATGAATGGAAAAGGTGCCTATGGGTCATCCTTCGCCATGAAAGAAAACTATATGTGCTGGAAGAACCTTAACAAGTTGTGCCTAGAAATGAGGTGAGTGATGAAGATCTATCTCTGTATGATAAAGAAATAAATGATATTACAGATGTTTAGTGCTTCATGGTATCATCCATGTCCAATGAGCTCTTTAAGAAATATGAGGAAATGGATGATTATAGCATAATGTCTCGCCTTTGGGATATCTATCATGATAAGGTGAGACAAGAGAGGTATGATATCTCTAATGCTTTGTTCATGACTAGGATTAGAGATTCTATGCCATATGGGCCTTATGTAGTCAATCTTATCGGCTACATTGAGCATCTGGACATCTTAGGGATTAAATTTCCATATGATTTATGTACAAATCTCATACTTTCATCACTGGCCAAGACCTTCTATAGTTTTATTATGAAATATAAAATGAGAAATAATTATAAGAGTCTATTAGAACTTCTGAGCTAGATTATCCAAGTCGATAAGGATATGGGGTGTGAAAACCCCACAGTCTTTATAGTGAATAGGAAGAGGAAGGACTAGGAAAAGGGCCCTAAGACTTATAAATAGTCTAAATCCCCTGAGAACTATCCTACCAAGAAGAAGAAGATCTAAATAAAGGGCAAGGAAAATCAGGCAATATGTTTTTCATGTGGAAAGTTAGGACACTGGAAGAGGAATTGCACTCAAAGGTAAGGGAAAACCAAAGGTGAGTATATTATCGAGTTAAATATTTCCATTTTTTCACATTCGGTATTAGATACAGCTTGTGATGCTCACATCTATATTGAAATATAGGAACCAAGTAGATTTTGGAAAATTTCGAGAAGATAAGTGGATCTTTGAGATTCCAATAGTGCAAGGGTGGCTTCTCTTTCCATTGGTGACTACCACCTTTCATTATCGACAAGAATGATCTAGGTTTTACATGATTGGTATTATGTACCTACTATTACCAAAAACATAATTTATGTATCATGTTTAGATACATATGGTTTATTTTCAAGTTTGAAAATAAAATCTATTTATATTATAAGTACAACCTATCTTATGGTATTGAACATTTTAATAACAGTCTGTATGTATTAAATTACAAAAACCAAGTGTTAGAAATCGATAACGAATCAGGTTCACATGACTCATATAACACTCAGTTATGGAATCACCACTTTAGAAATGTACACTAAATCATTTTAAAAATCTCTATCAATATAGATATTTAGACACTTATGAGATAAAACCACTTGAAAGATGTCATGCTTGTTTATAAGGAAAAATGACCAAACCACCATTTAGTGGACAGGGTGAAAGGTCTAAAGAGCTTCTAGGATTGGTACATACTAATGTGTGTGAACCCTTTACAGTAGATACTATAGGTGGATATTCTTACTTCATAACTTTTAATGATTACTTGAGTAGATATGGCTATATTTACTTGATGATGTATAAGTCTGAGTCCTTTGAGAAATTCAAGGAATTCAAAAATGAAGCGGATAATCATCTTAGTAAGAAGATAAAGAATATTTGATTGGATCAAGGGGAGAATATCATAACCAATAGTTCATTTACTTTTTATGAGAGTTTGGGATTCTATATCAACTCACTCCACTTTATACACCATAGTGGAATAGTGTTAGTGAAAGGAGGAACCATACCTTGTTGGACATGGTAAGGTCTATGATGAGTCATGTATATATTTTGTTATCCTTTTGGGGATATGCATTACAAACTGCAACATACACATTAAATCGAGTACCAAATTAAGATGAAAATGGAATTCCTTTTGATCTATAGAGTGTAAAGAAACCCTTTTTATCGCATACATGTGTATGGGGATGTGAGACATTTTTTAAGTCTTTCTTAGGAAAAAAACTAGCACGCCAGGGAAAAAGGTTTATCTTTATAGGGTATCCCAAGGAAACAAAGGGATACTACCAATACAGCCCCTCATAAAAAAAGTGGTTGTTTCCAAACAAGTCATCTTTCTTGATGGGGAGAACATCCTCAAAAAGGATAGTGGTAGTAATATTGCCTTTGATGAAGTTTATGCTCAAGATACATAGGAGTTGGTACAGGAACAAGTTCCAAAAGTCCCCGTGGAAGAAGTAGTTCTTTTAACACAAGTACTGCATTGGATTGTACAATAGGTAAGAGAACCAGAGAGATATGGTTTTATAGTCACTGAGGATGGGGAATTATTATTATTGGACAATGATGAACCTATCTTTTATAAGGAGGTAGTAGAGAGCTCAAAATCTACAAGATAGCTAGAAGCTATGAATTCTGAGATGGATTCCATATATCATAACCAATTTTGGGTTCTGGTTTATGCTCTATTTAATGTAAAGCCTATTTAGTGTAAATGGGTATTCAAGATGAAACTGGACATGGAAGGTAAGGTAAGTACCTATAAAGTAAGGCTAGTGGCTAAAGGGTTTAAACAGTGTCAAGGACATGACTATGATGAAACCTTTTCGCCAATTTCCATTTTTAAATCCATCAGAATCATATTTTCCATAGTAACATACCATGACTATGAGATTTCATAGATGGATGTAAATACTATATTCCATAACGGGAACATTCATGAAGATATCTATATAACACAACCAGAATTTTTTGTGACACCCGGTGCTGCCAAAAAGAATTTCAAGTTGCAAAGATCCATTTATGGATTGAAGAAAGAATCTAGGTCATGGAACATTTGATTTAATGAATCCATAAAAGAATTTGGTTTCATTAAAAATTAATGTGAGCCATGTGTTTACAAAAGGTTTATTGGGAATGCGGTTTTTATAATAGTAGTATATGTTGACAACATATTACTTACTGGAAACGACATACTAGTATTACAATCTGTGAAGGACTGGTTGAACTAGTGCTTCTCCATGAAGGAATTAGGTGAAGTAGCCTACATTCTAGGGATCAAGATCATTCATGATAGATCCATGAGGCTACTTGGAAAAATCCAATGTACATATATTGACCAAATACTAAAGATATTTAGTATAGAACAATCCAAGTGGGGATTGGTTCCAATTTCACAAGGTTTACATCTTTCTAATAAAATATGTCCCTAGACACAAAAATAGAAAGATAAAATGAGTAATATCCCATCATCTTAGATGATAGGATCAATCATGTATGACATGTTATGTACTAGACTTGATGTTTCCTATGAATTTAAAATGGTAGGCAGATATGAAGTAGATTTAGGAGAAAAACATTGGACTGTTGTTAAGACAATCCTTAAGTATCTAAGAAGAACTAAGGATATGTTCTTGGTGTATTATGACAACCCTGCTTTTTATTACAACTTAAACATGATTTATTACATAAAAATTCACTTGATAAAACAAATAAGATTGAGAGGTTTAGTGTAATTGGGGATTAGGAATATTATATAAAATCTTAAAACATGAAATACAACATCTTTATTGAAAACTTCCTTTACATGACTACTATATTCCCTCGTACTTAGCATTGCATAAGATAACCTGAGGACATGCATAAGAAAAGGGTGAGCTATAAAGCCTATTAAGGGAATACATATGGAATAACATGAGGAGTACAATACATGTTAGACATTAGTCATATCAATAGAGAACAAGAGAAACATGAACATAAAGTCATGATAAAGCATGATAATCATAACATGGAAATGTGGCAACAACACTTAACATGGAATTAGCATGAGCCAAGGCTCATTGAACATGGAGCATGAGTAAATCCTCATTTCACATAAAGCATGAGTAAACCCTAGTTTCAATTGAATTATCATGAGTCAACACTCATTTCACATGATGTATCATGATACTATACTTTACCCAATGCATTGGAGCGCTATAAGGGTGCACCCTTCTTAAACATTTCATTTCATGCATAAGTGTGCCACATGGATCATAAAACATGGATTCATAAAACATAATAATTTATTCCATGATAAAGGAATGTGGAATTCATACATGAAACATTATAATAAATAAGTAAATGTTCATAAATGTGAATACCCTTGATGGAGAAATGGGCATGGTATTCACTACACAATGACATTGGCTTAGAAAATCGGTGTGATTTCGGCAGCGTAACGGCGTGACATAAGAATTCATAAAAATGGTTGATGAGAGAGAAAATGGTTCCCCATAATATTTAAATGTAATTTAAAGTAAGGAGATTATATAGATACATGTCCCAACAATTTTAATGGAATTTATATTCATGATACAAAAGTATTGCTTGAATGTAAAAGAGGAGAGAGAAGTTCCTTTCAGAATTTCGGCATAGTAACGGGTGTACATGGGAGGCATTTTATGAGAGATAAATGGGTCTCCCATCATTCAAACAATAATAGGGAAGTATTGGGGAGGTGTGAAACCATACCCCAACATTCATAATTGAAATTAAAAGGGAAAAACAACTTAAAGAAAATTGACAAAAATGAGAAAGGAAGAAAAAAACCCTTACTTGGAAGTGTGATTCCAAAGGCTTGAGAGAGGCTTCTTGGGAGATGGGGGCACCTTGGGAGGATTATATAAAGAGTAGGGAAGAGTTTGTACGAACTCCAAAGTCTTTGAGTGAGGAGGAAGTGGGATCTTGGGTGGGTTTATATAGGAAAGGTGAAGGAATTCCTTTTTATTTAGGTTTGGGACCCCTTATATTAAATTAATCCAAACCACAAACCATCTCATGGTTTTTGCCCATGGTTTTTGGAAAAGGGAAGAGGAAAACAATATTTTATAAGGCTAAAGTCAGAAATTCTTAAAATAATAGGGTTTCTTATGTGGAGGTGAGTCACACTCCCATGGAAATTAATTTAAAAAGACAAGGTGTTTAATAAGTCTTTAGGGGTCCACTAATGCTTTGAAAAGTAATTCAAACAAATAAAAAATCACATTATTTTAATGGTAAAACATATAGTGTCTGAACATAGAGCTTATATTATTTTATTACATCACTATTGGGTCATTATGATGTCGTAAAACACATTATATATTTAAACGGTATTTAATTTTTTCCCAAAAATTTGACTGTCTCGGAAAATTATGAAAAATTCACCGTTGGATAATTTCGACATCCTGATTCCAGAAATAACATTTATTTTATCTAAATAATTTTCTAAATATGTTAATTTTCACTTTTAAAATAAAAACTGACATTTATCGAAAATTCACTGGTTTTGACAGAAATGGCTTTCAAACCTTGATAAAAATTATAATTGCATTCATAAAATTATAAGATCATTTATATTTAATAAAAATTGATTTAATAATAAGAATAATATTTTATTAAAATATTATTTAATTCAAAAATCCCTTAATTTAAAAAAAAATAGAATTATTAATTAAATAATAACTAAAAACACTATTTGTACTTTAAGACTATTTACAATGTATCAAAAAAGACAAGGAAGTATATTCATTATTATATACAAAAATAATATACATGAACATACTACTAGATATTTGTTACATAACCCCTTAAAACAACCGCATAAGACTTAAGGGTAAGGTGTTCGATGGTGATAGACTCTTGGGGTGGCTCGGATAACATCGGTCGAGTGATAATCTCTATCAACATCCACTTTTCCCGTAGACAATCCCGTTCGAGCTTGACATGGTGAAGCTCATATTGGGCTTGGTCAAGAGAGAAGCCCAAGGATGCCACCTCTTTTCCGAGCTCTGACAAATGGGCTTCGTACGGAGCAATTCTACTAGATGAGTTTATCGCTTCTTTTTTCTAAGTAAATTGGATTTGTTAAAGCCCTATATTTATACTAATCATGTGATCATTGTTCAACGGCTATATTAGCAATGGTAAAAATTCTTAACATAAAACCAAAGAAGTTGACATTTTATATAAACACAAAGAGACATTTAATTAGATCAAGAGGGATTTCCATTAATGAAACTTTGGGTTCTTACATGTATGGAGGAGACAAGGTGATTTTCATCATAGGGTATGCTGATGCTAGTTTTCAAATAGATCATAATAATCTGAAGTCACAATTAGGATATGTTTTTTGTCTTAACGGAGGAGCTATGAGCAGGAAGAGTTCAAAGCATCCAGTTTTAGCTCATTCTACAGCAGATTTTGAGTACATAGCAACTTCTGATGTAGCCAAAAAAGCTTCCTAGAATAAGAACTTTGTCAAGGATCTTGATGTGGTACCTAGTAGTAAAGAACTTATCATATTATAATTTGATAATAAAACATCGGTGGATCTTGAAAAATATCCAAGGACACATCAACGGAAAAAGAACATTCTCTAAAAGTATCACCTCTTGAGGGATGTTTATCAAAGGGGTGAATTTACAGTCAGCAGAGTATCCATGGAAGAGAACGTGGTGTACCCCTTGGCTAAAGTTCTATCTCAACAGAAGCATGATTATCATGTGAGAGATAGCAGATAGAAGGTCGTTAGCAGTTGGATCTAGATCAAGTGAGAGTCTATTAGAGTTGGTTCCCTATAACCAGCTTATTTTGTACTTTATGATAACTTTTATTCACGGTTTTTAATATTAATAAATTATTTATCACATCATGATTGTTCTTATGTGTAACACTGTATGTGATAATGTCCCAAGAGTAGGTGTCACATTAAAATTTCATAGCAGTTCCCCACTATGATGAGAACCCAAAAGTGCTATGACACTATTCTTGAATATATGTTCTATGTCTAGATGATTTCATTTGAAGGTAAAAAATGATACAATCTATCAGGCTTGGAGACTCGTAGGACTTAGAGGCACCTTCTCATGGTGTATTCCCTTATTAATGTCCAGGAGGATATTATGAGAACAAGACCCGCCAATAAGAAATATACATTTCTTTGTGTTATTGGATGTTACAATTCACGAACAATTATATTGGTCCTTATACTTTAATATTATTATTAATAAGTATTATGAGTCACAAACTTATATGTATTGACAAAAATTGTGATGACAGATGTTCACGGCGAGGTAGGATATATTCAGTGCATCACGAGTAATACTGTATTAATGAATAATGTGAGAAATGATTTATCCCTTCTGTTCATTAATGGAAGATAATATCTTATACCCTTTGATGGAAATTATATAGCCTAAATAAATGTTTGATGGCACTGAAATGCAACCTGGTCAATTAGAGATATTATGATAAAGGGATTATATTACATGGTAAGCATTCGTATGAGGTGAAATGTCATTGCAACATTAAATTATTTCTCTATGGGTGCCTTGGCATGTTTCTAGATGCTAACCTTGGACTTTAGACTGCTCTGCCTAATGCCACTGAGAAAGAGGTCTAGAGGGTCACACATTAAGTGTATCTGGAATCTAAATTAAATAAATTATTATTTAACAAGTTGAATAAATATTATTCCTGATCATGGGTTAATAATTATTCATGTATGATTGGTCACAATTATTTTGTCCCTAGTTATTTGAGAGAATATATTATGGTCGGAATAATTAATAAATATTTATTTTCTATTTGGTGAGTATAATATTTATTTATTTATCGGTGAATAATGCAATGATATTTATTTAATAAATAAATAGTCATTATTCAAGGTGTGATAAATATTGAGGAGGATTTGAGAACTAAGTTTAAAGGTCCAGTGAGAAATAATAATATTGAATATTATTTGATTAAATAATATTTAATTATAACTCACAAGTTAAGTATATGTCAGGAAATAATAATATTGTTGTTATTATTTGACATGGGGGGTTTCGCTGGGATTACTGAAATAATTAAAGTCACTTGTGAAAATTATTTTATTATTACCTTAATGAAATAAATGTCCAGTTATATTATTCTCTCATTATCCAAGGGAAAGAAGAAGCAAAATCATGGTGCATAACGAATTAGAGAAAAAGCTATCAATCCAAGTGAGTTCTTTCTTCTCCAAGAACGCTCTCAAGAACGAGAGTGATCCTCCTCCACTGGATCCAAGGAGAAGGATTTGGAAGTAGTTATCAAGGAGATCAAATGAGGACAATCCAAGCATAAGGATCTTCCATGCTAGCACCAGGAGAATCCTTTGGCGACGTCCGTAGATTATTGGAATACTTGTGGATCATCACTAGAAGAATATTACACTTGGATTCTACAATGAAACGACGGGACACTACAGATCTTTGGTTGGATGCATCAAAAAAATAATAATAACCTTGGAGTTAATTATTATTTAATTAAATTAGTTGTAAACAACACGTGTTGATATACTCTCTCTTGGTTTCAGGTTTTCAATCCCTGCTTGTTCTTTGATTCAATTTTGTTGGTCAAGACATTCTTCATCGAAATATACCTCAGATTGATTATCAATAATGGTAAAAAGCAAAGTTGGGAACCATCCCTACCATGCCTCCACTGCTCCCTGAACCTACAGGTAAGTTGTTAATATGCATGAGAAATTTTTTCGCTTTCCATTGGATGGAAAGAAGGTGGATATTTGTTGTTCCATCAATATAATAACAATTTAGTATATTAAAGATACTAAATTCATTGTTTTAGAAGGGATATCATGTATTTAAAGGAGTTATAATAGGAAATAAAATTGAAAATTATCGGTTAAGAGTTATAACTCTTCACTGAGAAACCTAGATGAGATAGAAGGATCAAAAGGTCTCAGGAAGATAGGGTAATAGTTACCCTTTTGTAAGTGTCAGGAGGGGTACTCTTGAAATTACTTAAAGTATTAAATCAATATAAAATAATTTTTATAACCAAGTAACTCCCAATTTACACGTTTGAAATATAATATTAGTATAAGTAGAAATCCATTCATCTAGTAAAATGTATAGAAGTTTACGTGATTTTTTAGCTCTTATCTCTTAGTTTTAACCCCTGTTATTCCTTTTGATAATTATCGCAATATCAAAATTTTCTACTATTTAAGGGAAAATAATGATACCACAAAAGGAAAAGTGACCCATAAATATACCATGGTTGATATGTTATACCATATCCCATTCACTGGAATAGAGATTTTATTTTTATGAAATTTAAATCATTTAATAAAATAATTTTTATTATAAAATATCATTAATGTCATTTTGGTAACTATTCATTTACTTTGACTTTAAAGTCATAAAGATAGCTATCGAAGTAAAATATAAACCTTTAAAACATACATAATATGTATTATGTATCTTAAAAATTCATTTAACATAATAATTCTTCCAAATTTTATTTCTTTTAATATTTTTAAATTCATTTTTTTATTTTTCTATTAGTTGAATAACTATCGTGTCGCCTTTCTTAAGAATTTAAAGTAATTTGTCAATCCCTAAAAAATAAAAATAAAAATTACTATAAAAAATAATAATTTATCTATAAAATAAACATTTAGAGACTAAATTATCCTCTTTTTATCTTTAAATAAATTTTTTAGATATATTAAAGTCAAGAGAGTGATATTTTGTATCTATTCTTTTGTAAAATAATATAAAGGTCATAATCAAAAAATTGAAACCATGGGTCCGCAAATTCAAAGATAAGATGTGATATGGTCAAAATAAACTCAAAAAATTTAATTTAGGCAAGTTTTGGATAAATTTTAAGTCTTATATTCTAGTAAAACTACTTCAAACCCATTTTAAACTTAATTATCTGATTTATCATTTACGAAGGTGACATATTTTACAATTGATACTATTCATAATGACTAAAAATAAAAGGGAATTATTTAGAAATTTTGAACCTAATGATTCCAAATATGATATCCATTTTTCAAGATTCATTCTCTATAAGTGGAAGAAATTAATTTAAAAATAAACCCATAAAATGTTATAAAAACGGTTTACCAGAAAAATGTGTTTTAGCTTAAAAATTAAATAATATCAAAATCATATAAAATATTGATCCTAAGGGAGGTAATTAAATTATTATAAATATAATGGATGTTTTATAAATTTAAATCCAAAATATAATGGGTATTTTAAATTATTTTAATTTTTTTAAAAGAAATTACAGTTTTACAAAAAAAATGGTATTTTCACTATTCACTGAAAAAACAGTCATTTTAGAAAAATACAAAAATTTCGACCTATTTTAATTTTTATATTCTGATTTCAAAAATTATGTTCATTTTATAAAATAAAATTTTAAAAAATGACATTAATAAATTATAATTTCCATGAAAAAAGGCAATAAAATCATTTTTGAAGAAAATGCATTTTTAATATATAAAATGACTTCTCTAATAATTGAGTGTGTATTCACTAAGAAATAATCAATAAATTTTAATTGAGGAGGACCATAATACATATATTTTATAATACGGTTAATCATTCTCATAACTTCCAATGTAACGACTAAGTTTTCACATTTAAATAATAATAGTTTTATAATATATCTCAATTTTCTTAAAGCTCGGTGTTGCGTGTTAAGATGAATATTGAAAATTTTAAATGATTTAATGAGAAATTTATATTAAAATGGTAAAAATTAAGTAAAAAATACATCTTTGAATACTTGTCTCATAATTAATGCAATTCTCGGTTTTCATCTTTAACTAATTTATAAAACATAGTTATTTTCTCACTAAAATTCTGAGCAAGATTAACCTGCTCAGGATCAACTGAAGGTTTTTTTGATCTATTAATATCTTGATAATTGTATCCTATAAATCTAAATGTGTAATTTATCAAGTTTTAAACTAAATTCTCCTCTAGCGGTCACTTTCTGTTTCCTTGACAGGATAGTTGTTTCTTTGACTTTCCATAACTTTTGATTCTCTCTAGAAAATCCAACATACATATTGAACATGAAACTATTTCAATATTAGGTGATCATATACTTTGTTTCTATTAAATCATCACTTAAATTTACTATCTTAATACAAATATTTTAATATACCATCCAATGATCGATTTTTAACTACATAATCTAAAAATTATTCCAAACCCTTGGTATAATGAGGTGTGATTAAATGTAAATTATTTCAATTTTTATCCATAAGTATTGGATTACCACTCCTTTCACTGTATGTTCAAAAATAATATATAAATGTGTAATAAAACTAATAAAATCAATTCTTAACATGGTTATGTCAAAAAAACATTTCTTTAAAAAAATTATACTCAATAGAAAGCTCAATTTAAAGAAAAAGATCAAAAAACAATTAAAATGTTGTGTAACATACCATAAAATGGACCCCTGGGGTCTCCTAGTGGAAAGAGTTAGAGGATAGTCATGTAATGATGAGGGTTTTACTCCCACTTGTTTCAATCTCTAGCTGAGGTAATTTCACTGCCTCATGACTTCCTAACCTGGTGACAGTACATGGTAGTGTGGGGCTGTCAGTTTTAACCAGCTTCTTCAGGGATTTCATTTGAGACCTTGGTTCTTGTACCTTGTTCAGTGTGGGGAGGTCTAAGAAAGGAAGAATATGATTTGTATGGGGGATGAGGTTTTTGTATCCAAAAAAACATACTCTAAAATGATTAGGACAAGTCCATGTTATTCTAAAATCAAAAGAGAAATTGATAATTACAAACACTCAAACACTTTGTAATGCATTAAGGGTTGGATGTCGTAGGAGATTTCTGGCCAGTAGAGGAGATGAATGTTAGTGAGAAGAGGGCAGTGACCAAAGTGTAGGTTTGGGAGGCAAGGTTGGCAATTCCATACCCTAGGAGGGATAAGGGTCAAGGGGTCAGGGTTGAGGTAGAGGCGGAAGGATGAGGACAGGAAATTGGGGAGTCAGTATCACTGGGAGAAGTGGTCTATCATCGGGCTCAAGGGATACTATCAAGGCTTGAGGGACCACTCCTATAGATTGCATAATATTAATCACTACCCTTTATCATTGTTGGATAAAAGCACTAATAAAGGTGGTTTTTTTATCAGTGAAAGAAAAAACTGATAAAGGGTACTTCTATCAACACTAAAAAATGTGCTGATAAAAGACCACCTTTATTAGCACTTTTTTCTAGCATTGATAATGGGCAATTTTATCAGTTCTAAAAAATGAAGATAAAAACACCTCTTTGTCAATGTTTTTTAAGGCTGATAAAAATACTCTTTATCATAAGTTGTAGCTAGCATTGATAAAGGGTGTCATTTATCAATGTTGAAATAACCTTGATAAAATTTATATTTCTTAACAAAATTATATTTATATTTAAAACCATATATTAATAAATAAATGTATTTATATTGATAAAAATATAATACATTTTGTTAAATATGATTAATACAATACTAAATATACATTTACACTTAGTATATAATATACTTAGTGAAAAATAACTTTTAAGTTAATTAAAAAATTTATTAATTAATAATTTACTAATTATAATTGAGTAAAAGTCATCTAATGACAATTAGATGACATAAAAATTTAACAAATTCATGAATGATCTAAGATAAGTTGAAAACATGACTTGATCTTCTATTGGTTATAACTTTTGATCTGGATGTCTGTTTGAGCTCTACCACATATTAAATTGAATCCTCTAAAGAGATCTAAGTTATATTAATTGGGGAGACCATGATCATTATTTTTCAAGGTCAAAAAAGTCTCAAATTCTTCCCAAACTGAGTTTTTAGTTGGTATACTCTAATTATTTAATATTTGATGGGATTTCACCTTTTTTTAAGAGGGTATTCTTGTCCATATTTACTGGAGACTGAAATTATTTTCAATAATTTACATTCATATGGATATTATGGTTTTGAAATATTGTGGCTTTTTCTTTGACAACTCAGTGCCATTCAAGAGAGTCTCGTGTTTGGTTTCCTGATTTCCCTACTTGGTTATTGTCTCTTATTGTTCAGGATTCTTGATTATTTTATCCAGTTCCCCTTTTTTGTTAATATATATATATACACACACACACACACTATAACACACCATTTTTTTATCAATATAATTTCATACTTATAATTATGTCTTATAGTTTTATCACATAAGATTAATTATAGAACATAATAAAACCCTTATAAATGAATAATGAGTGAGAAAAAAGGTATATCTTGAAGTTAAGAAGCATATACTAATGAAATAGTAACTTTACCTTTGGAATAGAAATGTCACCCTTATGAATAGTAAAGTGGCCAATGTAATAGTAACTTCACCAATTAAAGTATAAATAAAATTTATCCATCTTATAAGTGGAGATATGTTATAATTATATCATAGTATAAGTAAATAGATATTTTAAAAACTATTAATAAATTATTGGTATTTTTATAAGTCATAGATATTTAATTACTATTTTATGATTAATTTAACAAATTAAATGAAAACTTATTTTCCTAAAATAAATTCATAAATTGTTATTTTGATTTATTATGATCAAATGATAATTTTATAAGACCTTAATTAATTTTTAAAAGTGTTAGAAAAGCAGTTTTAATTTTAAAATTTGTATTTTCAAGTAAATTATGATTTTAATTAAAAATTAAATTTCTCATATTAAGAAAATTATTTTCATAAAATGGAGTTCATTTTTAAATTATAAACATAGAAAAATGGATAGGGTTAATTTTTGGGTTTTTTCTAAAATATTTGAATTTTCAGTGAATAGTAAACTATGATAATTTGCGATAAATGCTAGATAATTGAAATTGTGCATCATACTTGAGTCATGGATGGTGTAACTGGACATTGGTTCGAACTCACATACTCTATTTATAATTTTTTGTCACCAGAATCAATACTATTCATTTTCTTGAGCAAAAATATTAAACTAAAGGGAAACACCTCCTCTCCTCCACTATAAATACCACCCCTATTTACCTTATCTTTTCACTCCTCTCAAGACTTGTTCCCTATATGAATTCTGATAAAATATCCTCCCAAGATACTCCATATGTTCAGAATACCTTTTTCTCTTAAAATAACCAAATCATCTCCCTAAAGAGGCTCTCAAGGAAGATAAATTAAAGAGGTAAATTCCTCTTTTCTTTTCTTTTATTTTCTTTCAAGTTCCTTTCTTTATTTTTCTTTTATCTCCTAATTTCATATAAATGTTATGATAACTCTAGTGCCTTACACATACTGGAATGTTGTTATAATAATGGAATAATTCATCATCATCTCTCCCTTCCCCTCCTTTTAGACTAGAAATGAAAATATCATCCGAGATATGTTAATTTATCACATGCAAGGACAACAAGTATTTAATTTCTATTACCATCTTCAATTATGGTCATGAAACCATTTTTATGGTTGAACCAGAAAATAGTAAATGTATTAGGTATTTTTTAAAGTTCTGAAATCTTTTGTACGCATGATATTAATTTATAAAGGAAAATGAGTTCATTGTGATAAAAACTGCCAATTAACCCAAACGGTTATCATTAAAGTTTTATATAATGATTCATATTCACTCCAAATAACCAAAAGAATTTTATTACTAGGTAATATTATTGATTTTAAATAATAAAATACACTTTTAATTTTGAAAAACCATTCTTGTCTTAAATTTTTATCCTTACATGTATATAAGTAAACCAATCATGAAAACCAAGGAAACAAACACTCTCAAACAATGAAATTGAACCTCTTAACCCATAAAAAAAGTCATTAATGAACTTAATAAGGTTATAATAAATCAATTACATGTATAATATATTATTTAAATAATAATTAATGAATTTAATTTCATTATCTGGGACATTAAGATCAAGTGAAGAACGCCTTTAGACTTAAGGTAAGGGATTCTACCCGAACCTCCATTATTCCTTCAAGTTGCTCTATCTTTCTTTTTACCCAAATCAAGTTATATTTTCTTTTTTATTTACATATTAAAAAAATTTATATGTTCCAAACTTGTTTATAAATATCCATTCATAATTCTCTTCTAGGGATATACATATTTTTAAGTGGTTCCATTCTCAATTATTCCTGATAAGCAAGCCCGTTTTAAGGGAATTTCCCGAAATCTTACCAAATTTTAAGTGAAATATATCATCTATTTTAATAAATTGTTATTTTTGTAAAATAATTATTTTTATTATTAAAATCTTCTTGTTTCACTCATGGTTTTATATAAAATATTATGCCCTTTTCTATTTTAAAGGCTCTTTAGTATTTTCCTTAAAACCGCACCAAAATGTTTTAATGCTAAATTTTATTAAATATTATTGTTACATGTTATCAATTTTGTTTGAAATAATATATGCATATTTTACCTTGTGAATTTATATTTATGTTTTAATTCCTTTCTTTCCTGGGCACTTGTATGATACACCGTTTTATTATGATTTATGCCTGGATTATGATACCCATTTCCTTTCATGGGTACCCTTATGTTATGTATGATTTATTATGTATGAATATTTATGTGGAATGCATATTCATGAACATGTTATGATTTATTTTCCTAGATATCACTCCAATGAATTGGGTAAAGTTGAGTCTTATGAGACATTATGTGCAACGGTCTTAGCAGTTAGCCTTGACTCGTGCTACCACATGCAACGATCTTGGTGGTTAACCTTGACTTATGCTCCTCTATATGCAACGAGCCTTAACTTGTACTAAAGTAATGGTTTATGTTGATTAAAAATTACTATGAATCCGTGTTTATATGATCCCATGTGTATATGTTATGATTCCATATGTTCCATGCCATTTTATATCATTATGTCATGCCTTCTAACCCATGTGTTAAAACTTTATTCCTATGCTTATTCCCTTACGAGTATTTTTAGCTCATCCATTTTTTCATGTTATCCCCCCAGGTTATCCTATAAAGTTATAGTATCATAATGGAAGTTAGGATCTCTTTATGAATATTAAATAAATAAATGTTTTATTTAGTCCCATGTTTTCAGTTTTATATACCTAGTCTTCCAAGACACTAGACTTTACAATCCTTAGATTTTAATATGATGTTTTATTATGATTAAAATCATGTAATGATATGTGTAAAATTATAGGGATTCTATATTTAGTATAATAGGGAGGTTTAGTTATTTTTGGAGATTAGGAATATAGAAATTTAGTAAGAACCTTAGGGATGAGACTAAGTATAAGAAAACATCCCAAAATTTAGGTAAATATATAGTAAGTTGTTAATCAAGAAAATAAATCCCAATCCAGATATGAACAAGTGGATGTGGCTATGGCACAAATGTATATAGGGTTAAAACCCAAAAACACCACTTTAATATATACTTTAATGGAAACCGGTGCACGACAATGATCCTTGCTTCACTCCTATTTTGACACTCCTAGGGGATATGCTTTGGTAAATTTATAAGCTTAGTATGAACCATTATTAAGGGAACAAAAAAACCATCCCATAAAAATATATGTTAGGAAATATATCGTGGATAACCTAGATTGAAACCTAGGGAATCAAAAGTGAGGAAATAAAATACACTTAATTCCCAAACCTAAAATAATTTTCCAAAACCTAAAGTCAAAAGTGATTCATTAAAATAAAAATTTTCATTCTTTCCACATACCTTCCTAATAAACTAAGATAATTAGGATCATAATGTTGTTTAAAATTATAAAAACATTATATTATATTGATATGTGGTTTATATTTTTAAAAATTTACTATTAAAAATTTATCCATTGATATATTGTTTTATTTTATATTTTATTCTAAAAATACCCCTCTTCTCAAGTATAAATAACTCCACTCCCTCCCCTTGGAAAACCAATAATAACACCCATTAGAAAGAAAAAAATATGCCCAAATATTCTCTATTAAGCCTCTTATAATCCATAGGTACGTTCTGTAGTGATCTAACTCTAAAAATCAAAGTATTTATAGTGTTGTACAATAGAAGTTACACCGAAGAAAGAGTATGTCTTTCTACTCTTCACTCATTTTATTTTTCTCATATATCTTTTCCCAATTTATTTAAAATTAAAATTTCATAATATTTAATTATGAAGAATTTTAACATTACATTAACTATGTTAATGTACTATAAAAATTATATATTTAATGTATTTATGTTTTATACCTCATTTTTTCATATTTGGAAAATGTTCCTGATAACGGTCGATGCCAAAGGGATGCTTCCAATTATTTTAGTATGACCAACCCTATGAATGGTTAAAATAAATTATTTTTTATATATAAATTTCCAAATATATGTATTTTAAGATTATTTAATATTTTATACTTATTTAATATTTACCTTGAAGAAAATAGTGAAATCGAACCAAAATGGGAAAATTTTCAAAAAATGTGATATCAAAACATTTCAATTTCATTAAACAAAAGTAATAAATACAATAAAATGATTATAATTGATAAATAGTAACACAAATTAAAAAATTAAATTATGTTTAAATGATGCAATAAATCAAATTTTATTATTCAGGAGGCATAAATGCAACAAAATAAAGTGGGAATTAAGGTAAGGGAATTCATGAACCCAAATCCTTTTCTTTGTGTTATCCATATTTCACATAAATTTCTGTATGGATATTACTAAAATTTTACTTAAATATAATTTCTCTATTCTTATATTTTATTTTGGAGATATACATGTTTTTCCTCCATTCCCAAATTATTTTTAAGCCAAAAACAATGAATTTTCAAAACAAAATCATTCCAAAACACATCTTTGTTTACTCTTGAGTTATTACTTATTCATTAAAGAATGATGATGTTTATGAAAATTTATATTTCCTTTATTAATTTGGGAACCCCAAAAGTTTATCCATAAATGTATGTTTTATAGATTCCTTATGAAACCCATTTCATTCCATGGGTTATTTCAATATTATGAATGTTACATGTTCTATATGGCATGCATGATTATGAAAATAATATTATGCGAAGGGTGGGATTGGAATTATATATCCCTTTAATTCATTAGTTAATGTGTTGTATATCATGATATAATGTATATTATGTGTGGACATTATGCTAGTTTTTTTCACAGTGATGATGTTAAGATTATGCCAAAATGATATGCGCGAACATAACGCTGTATTTTTTCATAATTATGTATGGTATTTGAAAACTATGACATAATGTTTCATTTTCATGCATTTCCATAGGACATTCCTTTATAACATGTTTTCTCTCGTGATCCTTACTATTTTACCATGCTTATTAAATTATTATGATGATTATTCTCACCCATGTTATATCAATTCAGGTCTCTTATTCATCCTCTTAATGGGATTTTAGATTACCCCTTTATTTGATTTATATCCTTAAGTGATTACATTAATAATGAGAATGCAAGATTTTAGTAGGATAAAGAAAAATTATTTTAATAAATGTTTATTTTTTATTACATACAAGTTATTCATGAGCCTAATTTTCCCAAGATACTAAACCTTTTGGCATTGTATTTGTATAATAATTATGTTGTTTGTATTAAAATCATGTAATAGTTATGAAAGAAAATGAAGGGTCACTAAAGAGATGTTATTCATAAAATACTTTCATCGTGAGAAATGACCTGATGTGGAACATAAATTCCTTGATCCATGATAAAAATAAGAGGAAGTGTTCCTAGGTATGAGTAAAACATTACAATATTAGAAATGGAAGTTATATATTTTTTATGCAATATGGAAAGTAATTTTGACTATTCCTTTGAAAGTATTATGATAAACCTATAAAATAAACAATTATCTTAAAATTTTTCATCATATGATGATATGGTATCAAGTAATATTAGTATGGAGAAAAAATTATCCAAGTCATTTATTTTTTGAAGGAAATCAATAGAATAAGAGGATGAGTAAGCACTGAGAAAAAAATAAATGAATCAAATGAAAAGAATGGATTGATAGAACATCCCATATGTGATAATAGTGGAAAAAAATTCCAAGGTACTTTCATGAAGTGAATGAGAGTTTGATTCAAGTGTGGAGAGAAAGGAAATCAATAACGTGAATGAAGAGGTAAGAAAAAAACCTTTCAATATTCAATGTTTCAGCTATAAGGATATAGGACACTATGAAAATGAATTCCCCAACCATCAAGGTAACTTTCCTCATAAAAGAATAAGATAGTAAGGGAACCTTATATAATTACAATTGCTGAAGTTAAAACCCCTTATGTTTTGATAGTAGGTAATTTGATCATAAACGCATTCTTTATTTGATTCCAAATCTATGCACTCTTTTATATTTTACATGGATATAAAATCATTCCTTGATACTCTGAGGAATGTATTTTCAATCAAAACAATTATTGGGAATATGGTTATAATGATAATATATCAATCGATTTCTGTTAAGATTAACATCATTACCTTATTGCAAACATGGTTGTTAAAAAAATGTTTTTCTTCAACATAATCTTTATTTTGGGGTTTAATTAGTTTTTAGGATTTATTGATTATAAAATGAAGCATAAAGTAACCTGTTATGAATAAGTGGGGTTAAAATTTAAATTTTAAAGTATTTTATCATTTACATTGGTGTTGTTATTAATGTTTTAGAAATTATTGTATTACTTCCTCATAATAAGGTTTATTAATATTTATTATTACATAAACATGTTATAATCATTTTTCTATACTAATGGTATAACTTTTACTTCGTTTATGGATCTTATGATCCATTAATGTTTTATTTTTCTACTTTATACTTAAAAAACATATTATCCATTCATCATTTCAATCAAAAATAGAAATTAGTTAAAATTATCATTCAAAGGGGAAAATCACTTAGAAAGTTAAAAGGAATCAGGAAAGTATATTTTATTAAAATTTATAAAACTCAAGAAATGGAAAATAAATATATCAATTTTTACATCAATTATTTATTAAGTTAATCTTCTGGAAACATAATAATAAATAGAATTATTATAATGGTACACATATTGTTTATTTTTTAAGTAATACGTTCTCTAGTCTTAACCTAGAAAATAAAATTCACGACAAAATCTATTAAAAAGTCATCATATGCTCAAAATAAATTAAAATTGAGAGTATAAAATTTCTATAAGGATGCTATTATCTAACACACTATGATTTTAGTTTCCTTTAATTCAATTTTTTGTTAAATAGTGTGCACCACATGAAACCCTGGGCTTAAACAAACCATGAAATAATATTATATAAATATGATAATTGTAACTAATCCATTGGGTTGGTGGGTATGAATGAGAATAACTAAATTTTGAAATATATGTAGAAAGTTCCTTTATACAAAAAAATAGATCAATAAAAAAATATATTGTATTCATATTATTTTTTCTACTAGGAAAAGTATAATAATAAATTCATTTTATTCCAAAAGAATATAATCGTCATAAAAATGGTTTTTGGATATTTTTTCTGTGAATAATTATAATTAGTTACTAAATTTTTTAGAAATTTTATATGAAAAAATGAACTTCATTTTTTAAATTATCTTATCAAAGTTAATGTAGGTTTTATTTTTTAGATTTTTCAAAAATGGTTGATTTTTTGGGTGAATAGTAATAATACTGATTTTACAAATACTTTCACTTTTATGACATTATAATATTAAATAATAACGTGAATGGTTATGAAAACTTTTTTATAGACCAAATATATATTTAATATGTAATATAATGTATATAAAAATATAATTTTGAACATCTAAATTGATGCTTAATGTTATGGAAATCTAAGTAATGATTTTATTCAAATAAAAAATATTTTTAGTTCATCTCTATTAATAAAGTATTTACAAGTTTCCTTTAGTTTTTTTTGATTGAAATAAAAATAACTATCCATTTTTACATAATAAAATTAATTTAATTATAATCAAAATTATACTTTATTTTTTTGTAAAATCATTTTTATGCTTAAACCCAACATTTTTCTAAAAATGGTTTCCATTACTTTTTTTGAACATATAAAAAAATTAATTTTAGCCACTTGTACAAACTAAATAAAAAGAGGATTATTTATTAATATTAATAATAAATAATATTTTTTAATAAGGTTAAATTTATTTTTTTCATAATTAATATTAAAAAAAATAAAAATGTGTTACCATGGTTAGAGTTAAAGCAGGTTTATCGGGGGTTAAACTAAGAGATAAGGGTAAAGATTCCACATAAACTTATCTAAATATATTTTTGAATATATTTCAACCTTATCTTATCATAACTTCAAATTACTATTCAATTGGTGAAACTTTCACAAGAAAATGACTTTATATTATTTAAATATTTTAAGTAATTCCATGTGTGTTCCTTCCCTCACTTATAAAAGAGAACCTCTTATCTTCCCTAATTCAAAAATATTGAGCCTTATAAATCAGAAAATCACTACCAAAAAAACTTCCTAGATTATTCCTTCTATTATTTCTTGGTATTATGGTCTTCTCCTAAGATCGTCCTTAGAATACTTGAGGTGTAAGCCAAATGAGGTCTCTCAAATAAGAGGTATTAATCTTTAATGACTCTTTCAATGTTTATTTCTTCTTCTAATTCATATAAATTTTTTGTATCCATACTAAAATAGTTACTTCGGTTTCATAAATATATTAATATTTTATTATAATTATGGAAAACCATTTTCCACCACCTTTCTATCAAATGGAAAATGAAATTTTCGCTTGTATGTAAGTGTGGACTATGTCTCTATGTAGAGATATGATTCACTTTACATCACCATCATTCATGATTAGTTATTATGATGGATTTATCATTTATATATAATATTTTTTATATAATTATTATTATTATATTATCGTAATATAATATCTACCTTCTTACTTTATCATCTGTTGGGAAATGACAGTGTTGCTCGCGCGTACATCTAGACTACCACCTCTATGAAGCGATGTGAATCATTTTTCAGTTCTGATTTACATGGATGATAATAAGGATAGATTTAATGAATATATATGATATTTAGGATATTATAATTAATATATAAAAATGCATTATTATTTACCATTTTTTTCCATCCATCAAAAAATGGAAACAATACTTATGTGTATGTATAGCCTATTGTCTCCACAAAGTGATGTGATTAATTTTTTATCACTAATTCGTATGAATGTTTATAAAAGTGTATATAATGATTTAATATGATAGTTATAAAATGATTAAGGTTTTGGTGATGATGTAACTATGAAAATATGTGAGGATCGAAACTTCCAAATAGAAAATTACATGAAAAATGAAATAGTTAACACTAAAAAATGATGATTTTAATAAATAATTATTAATAAATAGGTGTTGAAATTTTTTAAGTGGATCACATATGATATTATAATTACATATATGGTTCATTTATATAGTATAATAAATTTAAATTTATTATATAGATGGATAAAATCACTTATGAGGAAAGTAAAACTTGATGTAAGGGTTTATTTCACAATCCCATCATTACCCGGCATTGAATATGTTTATGTTTCTATTGGAAGAATTATGTGATCTTTTTTTATTCTATAATGTATATTTCTAGAAATTAAAGTTTTTCCTTTTATTTTCTCTCTCTATGTACTCAAAAGTCTGAAATAATGTTTTTAATAAAAATAGACTTTATTTTTATATTGAGTCAGGAATATTTTTCTTCCATATCTATATTTTATTTAAAAAAAATTAATAATGTTTTTTCTATTATAAAATTATTATTTGAAGCCATTTTTCCCATGTTTTAATTTCTATAAAAATTTAACGTAATCTTATTTTCATTTTCCAAAAAATGTACTTTTTACCAAAGGTGTGAATGGGATATTTATTTTAATAATTACCGCATGAATGGATTTTCCCAACACTATGAATTATCTTTGATTTTAATATTCCTTTAAAAGTTTCCATTGTTTTGTCCAAAGATAATTTTTTCCTAATATTTTGGAAATTTTAAAATTTTAGATAAGTGATTTCAAAACGAAAAGGGTATTTTCCTCAAGAAATATTCTTGTGGTATTTTATAAGTATTTTCATCTATATGAACATACTTAGATGAATATTTTTCTTTACTAGGGGTTTAATTTAATGATACCATCCACCTTATTTATCTTGATAAACTATATATGATCATGTTGTTTTACTTTTTGGATCAAGAAATTTTAACATTTTTCTTGAAAATATGAATGTTTGTGTTGAGTATGTATTGAATTTTTATTCATTTATTTCATATGATAAATGGATTAGACTTAATAAGTGATGGGGAGGGCCTGTTATTTCTCCTTTTTCATTGGTGGGTCTCATGAGATAAACTTGTTTGGGTGTTTGGTGTATGCCTTACTATTTGTGTATAATGTATTGGTATGATGCCTTGATAGTAAGATTATAATGTCTGATATTATAAATTATATCATTATAAAATTCATTATTGTTATTCATTTGATTATTTATGTTGTTATATCATCCATTTATATATTCCCCTTTTTATGTTATTATTTTTATGGAATATTTTATTGTTATTTATCTATTCCATATAATTCATGTTTTATTTATACTATGATAGTTTTTGTTAAAAAATTTCCCTTATTGATCATCGGAACATACCCTTAATTTTTTATTCCATTATCTAGGTTACCAATAATAGACTTATGAATTATTTCAAGGATATACTAGAATAAATGATAATGTTTTCACAAGAAAATTAAGTTTCATTTCATATTTTCAAAATTAATGTGGGAATCATATATGTATATAATATCCTAGGACTACTAAATTATTCAATAATTTAGTATGATATCTCTTGTATCTTATGAAAATGTAGTAAAATAACCATTGGCTTTAGGTTACAGGAGCTGGGGTATTAAATTTTAGATTTTTTTCTTGGTTTTGACCCCATAATGCATGTTTTTAAAGGATTTGATATATTTTAAAACTGCATATTGATTCATTCAAAGTACACTGAATGTAAAATTGATGTTCTATATTATCATATAAGAAAAAAATATTTCAAATATAGATCTCCTATTATTTCATGCTAATATAATATTTTTCTCTATGGTTTTAACTGTTACATACATGTTTTGGAGTTTTAAAACATTAAAAAAGCATTTAAAGACATCCCAAGAAGACCGCCAATAGGATTGATGTGTTGTTAGTTCCTATATTGAAAAAAATAATATATATTCATTTTATTATTATTTCATAATAATCTGTAGTCATTTTCTTAGTTTTTACCCCATATGTTGGTTTTTAAAGTCTTTCATATCATTAAAAACTCCTATTAAGTCATTTCGAGCACAGTGAATAATGGTTTGACATTTTGTCTACTAATACACATAAAAATGATTAAATGATATTCATCCCATGATTTCACATCATTTTGAGGTATTTTTATATAACTTTGATAGTGACATGTATGTTATTTAGTTTTAATGCACTAAAAATATTTTTTTCTATAATCCATAGAAAACAACTCGAATTTACATGGATTTAATTCCTACATTTGAAAAATCATTCTACGATAAATTTTGTATGATTTCATAGAAATATGAGGTCTTTTTTGTGTTTTGATCCCCTAAAACATATTTTTAAAGAATTTCATATCTTAAAAATTGATTATTGAATAATTCTAAGCGAACCACATATCAGTTTGACATGTTATCTTCTGAAACACATAAAAAATGATTCCTCAATAGTTCTCACATAATTTCACATCATTATGATGTAATTTTATATGGTTTTTATGGTTACATAGAGGTTTTAATGTTTTAAAACATTAAAAATGTGTTATCTATCATCCTAGGAAAACTAAAACTCATATTAACATGAAATTAGTTCCAAAATTTCACAAATCAATATACAGTCATTGTCTAATAATTTCACTCTAATTCGCAGAAGTTTTCTTGGTTTTAACCCCTAATACATATAAAAATTAATTCAAATATAGTTTTCCTTTGATCTCACACTAATATGATATAGTTATATATGGTTTTTAGTGTTACACACATGTTTTAATGTTTTAAAAGGCTAAATATTCCTTTATGAACATGCTGAAAAAAAATACCATTTAGATTGATGTGGTTTCAGTTCCAATATTTTAAAAATCATTTTTTATTTGTTTTCGTATGATTTCATGATATTATATGGGTTTTTTCTTGGTTTTAACCATATATCCACATTTTTAAAGACTTTTATATCATTAAAAATCACTTATTAAATCATTTGGATCACATAGCCTAATGATTTAACATTTCATATACTTATACATATCAAAAATGATAAAACAATAGTCATACCATGATTTCATATCCTTTTAAGGTTGTTTTTGATATTTTTTACCATTACATGCTTGATTTAGAGTTTTAACACACTTAAAATGTGTTTTCTATAATCCTAGAAAAACTAAAAATCAGATTTACATGGAATCAATTAATACATTTCCAAAATAATTTTATGGTCATTTTCCTATTATCTTATAGAAATATGAGTTTTTTTCTTAGTTTTGGCCCCTAGAAAGATTTTTTTTAAGACATTGATTTGTTTGAAAACTTATTATTAAATCATTCTAAGTACAACTCAAATTGGTTTGACCTTTTCTATGCTCTTACACATTAAAAATGATTCATTAAATTTTTTCTCATGATTTCCCAGCATTTTGAAGTTGTTTTCTAAAGTTTTGACTATTTCACACATATTTTAAATTTTAAAAAACAAAAAGTATGTTGTATATAGTCTCAGGAAAAAAAATACTTGAATTGATGTGGAATCTCTTTCAACATTTGATAAATCAATCTATAATCATTTTCATTTGACTTCACTCTAATTTGAGGTCGTTTTCTTGGTTTTAACCTCTAAATCAACATTTTTAAAGTCTTTGATATCTTTTAAAACTACTTATTGAGTCATTCTGAGCATACCACACATCAGATTGATGTTCCTTATACATATACACAAAAAAATAATTTAAATATGGTTTCCTTGTGATTTTACCTATGTATGATCTAATTATTTATGGATTCAGCCATTAAAAGAATGGTTTAGAGTTTTAAAACACTAAAAATGTGTTTATGGGCATACTGAGAAAACTACCACACTATTTAATATGGTGTCAATTATAACATTTTACAAATTAATTTATGGTACTTTCCTATTATTTCATAGAAATATGAGTCCATTTTCTTGGTTTTGACCCTGTGAGGCATGTTTTAGAGACTTTTGTATCATTAAAAACTTCATATTGAGTTAGCCCTAGAACACCACATGTCAGTTTGATGTTATGTCTACTTATTCAAATAAAAGATGATTCAAAAATCTTTTTTCCATTATTTCATGTCATTTTGAGGAATTTTTATGGTTGTTACCGTTACATTCATATTTTAGTGTTTTAAAACAATAAAAATGTATTTTATACCGTCTCAAGAAAAACACAACTCATATTTACATGAAATAAGTTACAATATTTCAAAAATAATTCTATGTACATATTCTTATGATATCACAACATGTTAAGGTAATTTTATTGGTTTTTACCCCATGATGCATGTTTTGAAAGAATTTAAAACCATTAAAAACTACTTATTGATTTAATTTGAGTACACCATGCATAGTTTTGATGTGTTGGATTCTCGTACGCATTAAAATGATTCAATTATAGTTTTCCTTTAAATTAACATCATTTGGAGGTCATTTTTATGGTTTTAATCCTCATAATATTTGTTAAGAGTTGAAAAACACTATAAATTAATTTTTTATCATTTGGGGTTTACCATATCTCATATTTACATGATAACCATTCTTAAATTTCCAAAATAATTCTATAATAATTATATTATGATTTCACTATAAGTAGAGGTCATTTTCATGGTTTTAACCCCTCGACATATGTTTTTAATGACTATGATATCTTTAAAAATCACTTATTGTGTCATTATGAATGTAAATCATGTCAATTTGACACATCATCTACTCATACACATTGAAAATTTTTCATCAGTGGTTTTCCATGATCTCACAACATTATAATGTATTTTTTATGATTTTTATCATTACAACCATGTTTTAGAATTTTAAAACAATAAAAATATATTTTTTATCAATATGATTGATGTAACCCCTATTCTAAAATTTATCAAATCAATATACAATAATTTTTATTTGATTTTATGAAATGATGAGGTCATTTACTTGGTCTAGACCCCCTGACACACATTTTTAAAGATTTTAATGTCATTAAAAACAACATATTAAGTAATTCCATGTGAACCACTCATAGATTTAATAATTAGTATACTCATACACATAATATATTATTCAAGGACTATTTCTCCATGATTTCACATCATTATGAGGTTTTTTTATAGTTTTGACTATTACACAAACATTTTAGAGTTTTAAAACATAAAAAACTTTTTTGTATCATATCATGAAAACCAAAACTCTAAACTGTAGTGTGTTATTTCCTATATTCAAAAAATAATTTTTTTGGTCATTGTCCCATGATTTCATAACAATATGTGGTTATTTATTAGTTCTGACCCCCTAGTATATGTTTTTAATGACTTTGATATCATTAACAACTGCTTATTGATTCATTCTAATAACACCACATGATTGTTTGATGTTTTATATTATCATAAAAAATGATTTATATATAGTTTTACCATGATTTTAAATCATTATGAGGACATTTTCTATGTTTTTTATCATTAAATGCATTTTTTAGAGTCTTAAAACACTAAAAATGTGTTTTTTATCATCATGAGAAAACTTATACTTGGATTGATTTAGATTTTATTTGTACATTTAAAAAATAATTCTTTGTTTATTTTCCTATTAATTCATTATAATTAGAGGTTATTTTTTCAATTTTTTTCCCATGATGCATGTTTTTAATGACATTAATATCTTTAAAAGGGCTTATGGAGTCATTCTAAATGCACTGCATGTCGATTTGATGTGTCATATACTCAAACATATCATAAATGGTTGGTTGGAATTTTACCCTAATTCCATATCATTTTGAGGTTTTTTTCTATGGTTTTAATAGTTACACGCATGTTATATAGTTTTAAAATGCTAAAAATGGGTTTTCTATCATCCCTAGAATACCACAAGTCAGATTAACCTGGTTTTTTTCATTCATTTCAAAAATAAATATATAATAATTTTCAAATGATTACATTCTAATATGAGGTTTTTCCATTATTTTTACAACTTAATGTACATTTTTAAACACTTTTATATTTTTTAAAACTTCTTATTGAGTTATTTTGATAACACCACACATCAGATTGATGTTACATCTACTTAGACACATCAAAAATAATTTAAATATAGTTTTTCTATGATTTCAAACCAATATGAGGTCATTCTCCAATGTTTTTACCATCAAAAACATTTTTTAGCGTTTAAAACTCTAAAAATTCAATTATGGACATCCCGTTTAATGAACTGAAATTTTATAAATGAATTTCCCTTTTCTATTGAATAAATTCTTTATCAAGTAATGTAAAATATAGAAAACAGATTCACTTTGGTTATTTTGGACCGCTATAAGTTATACCTTGTATGATTTAAAAACCATTAAACATCATGATTTTTTACAATATATATTTCATATAACGACCACTAAGATTATTTTATTAAGGGTCTTGATAAAGTTCCATGGACACAAGAATAGGAAGCGATTGACTCGACCTGTAAGATCATACCCTATGAAGCCCATTTATTAAAGCTTCTAAGAGAGATAGCATCTATGGGCTTTGACATAGAATAATCCTAAGATAAGATTCAACAACTAAATCCTGAAAGAAACTATTTATAGTAAAAGTTCAATCTCATCAAGATCATAGCCCAAACCATGCACATCGAACCACCCTAAGGAAATATCACAATCACTCACCATACCATTATGAAATTTTTTAGTTTAATAAAGGGTTTTATATCTAAAACCAAACAATATGAATTTTTATATTTTATTTGAAATAAAATATTTATCATATTTATTCCATTTAAAATTAGTTTGTTAAATTATTAAATGATAATTTTGATAAAAATTGATTCTGATACAATGAAGGACAAATTGTCTATTTTTGGGAAATATATAGTTTTAAGAAACTATATTTAATGAATTTAAAAACTTTTAAAATAAATAATGTTTTAATAAAATAATATTATTAAATAATACTTATTAAATATAAATTATAATATAATTTTATGATGTAAAAAATAATTTTTATATGGGTCAAAAAACTATTATTGTCAAATAAAATAGTGTTTCCTAATAGATATGGATTTTTGATTTAAAAGTGTAATTTATAATACTTACATATTTTTTGGATAAAATAAATATTATTTTTTAAATCATAAAAACTAAATTATCCTATGGTTATTTTTTTCATAATTTTTAGAGATAGTCAAATTTTTTTGTCATAATTAAATACGGTATAAATATTCAGTGTGTATTATGACATCATAATAACCAAAAAGTGATATAATATAAGGTATCAAAGACTAAATGTATATTTATCTTTAAAAATAATTCATTTTCAGGTATCATATTTTTTTTCAAAGAAAGGGAATTCCCCAGTGTGGCCTTTTCGAACCCTCCACACAGAGGAACCCCCCTCCCCCACGAAGGGGTAGTACCTGCAGGTAGCTCCCCAGCAGGGGAAGGATCGGTTACCAGCCGAGATGGCAGAGCGTCCCGAGGGTAACAACCCAGCAACGATGAACCGGCACATCAATCCGTCAGCAATTGGGTCGCACCTCATTTTTCCCGCCCAAAAGAATCTGGGCGACCTGACAAGGCGGGTGGATCCCGGGGAAGAGGCCCGCCCCCCGAAAGCGAACTTCCCTGGTTTTGAACCCTTCACCTCCCAAAGAACGATCGTGTTTGGAAACTCACCTTCACCACTGCACCACCACCAAAGTGGAATTTTTAGGTATCATATTGTTTTTATAAACCTTTAATGAATCTTTAAAACCCTATAATATATATTAAGGTTTTAAAATCAATTATTTGTAAACATGGCTCACTTCCACGTCACCAAGGGTTTTATTTGAATGAGATCAGTTCTCAAACTTATAAAATAATTAAAACTACTCCTATTTGTCATAATACATGGGAAAAACCTTGGTAATGTTTTTTGATTAATTTATCATATAAAGACTAATAACTATGTTTAGAAATTACTAAAGAATTATCCTCTATTTTTCTACATAAACCCACTCATCCTCCCATTAATATTCACTAAAAACTATTGTATCATGAAATTAATATTCCCTTACCTCTCTATATCTCTTCCAAGTTTCCCCTAATCTCTTATTAATCTCCTCTCAAGATTTTAGAAGTATCCTCTAATAGTAAGGGATCCTCTCCTTCTCCTCTTTATTCAAGAAACTCCTTTAAAATTTTCAATTTTTTTTCAATTATTCTGGTTGTAATATGTTTTTTATATCCCTATTACTTACCTTATTATTTAAAAGTTATTATATAACTCTTTCACTATCATTAATCCCTTTTATTAATCTTTAAGTACCTCTGTTATGCTGTCAAAATTTCCCTACGATTTTCCATGCCAAATAATTGTATATTGAATACCCCTTCCCATTTTTATTGAATGAAATTCACCTAGATGTAATTATCCTTCATTTATTTTTTAATTCCATGTATTTATATCTAATTACTTAATTTTTGGATTAATAGTGATGAATTACATCATTATATTGTATGATCTATGTTGAAAACTTATGCATGTACATGATATGAATGCAAACAATGGCTGCTCTTAGTGCTGAAAAAAATGATCCCCACACACTGGAGGGTTTTAAATCTCTTTTGACCATTGCTTTTCCAGAGGGTCGTGCCCAGGTGGTGACCCTGGGTTCGACGCCCTTTGACCCGGACATCCTAGATCCCTAGTATCCTCTAGTGATGCTTGGTCCTCCTATGTGGACTCGTCATCCAGTGCAGTCTTTTCATGACGCTTTGTACTGTTCGTTCAGCGGCTCTCAGTGGATCTGCTTCCTGTCAGTGAGTCTGGTAAATCTGATGGTGTCGAGGGTTGGTTTTTGCATCTCACTGGAAGTCCCCCCATGGGTGTTCTCAGAGTCAGTGGATCTTCTGAGGTGGACCCTAGTAGAATGCTTTGGGGTAGTGAAGCCATCTCTCTTGATCTTCAGACGATGCGTGGAATCCTGGGGCTTACTTAGCACAATGCGGGTTTCTTCGCTTCATCACAATTTCTTCTATCTAGTGCTGGAGTCAAAGGGGGATTTTATTTCATCATTTTTCAAAGATTAGATATTTTTTGGTCGATGGAGGTTCAGTTTGGCACCTTGGTCCTTAGAGGCTCACAAGGGGAAGGTGTGTCCTCGTGATGCGGTTTGGGTTGGTCTCCCTGGCCTTTCTCTTACTTTCTAGAACGACGCTTTCCTCTAGGCCATAGAGGACTCGTTAGGGGGTTTTTTGTGCGTGGATGACCACACCCTTTCTTTTAAAGATGTTTTGGTTCCTCTCATTTGTGTTGAGTTGGACCTTTCCCAACCGATTACAGAGAAAATATCATTGAGAGTGTAGGATTTTTTGGCTTGGTATCAAGATATTTCCTATCCAATATTCCCTAGTTTCTCCTCCTCTTGTTGCCTTCAGGGCCACTCGAGGTAGGTGTGCAGGAGCCATAGGTCCGGAGACCCAGGTCGGGCTCCTATGGTCCGCTCGCCCGAGGCCCTCCCTTCCCCAAGTGAAGGAGGCTCTGAGCTCTCCTCTTCTCGGTTGGTAGCCTCGGAGCTGGATGGTTCTCTTCTTCATCTGGAGGTCCCATATCCTATGTTTGATTCCTCTAATCCTCCAGATTGTGCTTTTTCTCTTAGCATGAGTTTAGTGGTGCTCAGTCCAAAGGCTCATTTTTTGCGGCCTATTGTCCTTACCATCCTCCTATTCATTCCACACCAACTTCTTCTAGAAGGAAAACTGTCTGAGAAGTTCCTATCTTCCCCCTCACTCTCCTTGGATAACTGAGTGTTTCTCCTTCCCTCACCAGAAACCCCTCAGTTTGGATCCTTGGAGCTGGAGGATGCAGCCTACCAGTCCTCTTCTCCTCATCCTTTTGAAGTTGTTTCGATGGATGGATGCAGCATGGCCCTGGATGGTCTAGTTTTCTTGGATCTTATTGATATAAAGGGGAAGTATCCCACCTTCCATTTGATTTCAAAGATCAAAGGAGGTGTGGCCACTAAGCCCCCCTCTCCCTATACCCACTTTGTTTCCTTTCCTCTAGCACGGAGTCTTGGTGTGTGAATGTGTGCAAGATCAGGGCTTAACCTTAGGGATAGACCCTCCACCAACAGCAGCTGGACCGTTTCGCCTGGGGTCACACCCAGGCCTATTCTGTTTTAATGTTATCAATGCTTATTTGGAATTCCCATGGCATGGGGGCTCAGGTTAAGACCGAATTTATAGCCACAAAATCTTGGAAACAGAATGTTCCAATTGTGGCAGTTTTGGAGCCTAAGAAGAATCCAGCTAAAATAAAGGATATATGTGGTAAGGTTAAGATTCACGCCTTTCTGCACGTGGACCTGAAGAACTAGAGTATTTGGATCCTCTGGAATAAGGATACTTCTGTGGATTTTTTTGGTAGGAAATCAATTCATCTCTATGAAAGTTTCAACAGTCTCGGAGAGATTATTGGTATCTTTTGTCTATGAGAGTTTCGATGCTTAGGTTCGGAAGCGCTTATGGAAAGAGCTTGGTTTTTTTGATTTGTTGGATTTACTGTGGTTGGTTGTAGGGGACTTCAATGTGGTATTTGATCCCGATGAGAAGAAATGTCGAGGTGTTTTCCCATGATAGGCTAGCCTAGAATTTGTTCAATTCACAGTGAGTAAGGGTATTCTGGACTTGGGGTATAGTGGTGATCGCTTCACGCGGAGAAACAACCAGCGACGAGCTAGACGGTATTGGATCCGCCTCGATCAGTGCCTTCCAAACAGAAATTCTATCAGCTCATCCCCTAACACGAAGGTTGATCATCTAGTGTGTGGTCTCTCGAATCATTATCTGCTCCTTGTCTCTTTTCTCCCACATCAGGACTCGAAGAAAAATTTTAGGTTTCATATCCAGTGGGCTTGTTCTTCTAATTACCAGCGTGTTTTTTGAGAGTTGTGGGAGGGTATGATGTCAGGGCATTCTTGGGTGGCTCCCCACAATAATCTCCAGAGGCTGAAATCGGGGCTCCAAGCGTGGGCTATGAACTTGCCTCCGTTTGATCAAAATCTAGAGGACATGAAACAGAGCATCGTCAGCCTGGAATCTCATTTGGAGGAGGACTGGAGTGACGAGAGGTTTGAGGGGTTGATGTCCATGAAGAACTCATGGGAGGAGTTGCTTCTTAAACAGGAGTTCATGGAGAGGGACCTCTCCCGTGTGAAATGGCTGAAGGAGGGTGATATAAACACAGTGTTCTTCCATGCTTGTATCATAGAAAAAAGACGGTTGATCCAGCATAAAATTTTACTTGAAGATGGAACTTACAAAAATGATTGAGTCATAGTGGGAAGCTTGGATATCTCTTTCTTCAAGGACCTCCTTTCTGGTCCCAATATGAGGATTCCCAGAGGCTGCCCCAGTGGAAATGCAAGTCTTTGGGAGGCGATTACCAGTGTTTTGTCTGTTCAATATAACAAGGGCTTGGAGGGTATTCCCAACGTGCATGAGATCCTCTAGGATATGTTGCATCTTAACCCAGATAGTGCTCCCAATCCTGATAGTTTTCCAGGGTCGTTCTATCGGGGGCTTGGGATGTGGATAAGGGTGACATCATTGGAGCCATTCAAGATTTTTTTCGCAGAGGGAACCTCCCTTAGGTTTCTAGTTCCATCTCCCTTGTTCTTATACCAAATATAAAGGACCCTTCTTCCCTCTTGCATTTCAGGCCATTTAGCTTGTGAAATTTCCCTTATAATATCCTTGTGAGCTTTATCAATCATAGGTTATCCATATGTATTCCCCCGATGGATCTCGATTGAGCAGCATGGTTTTTTTAGGGGACGCTCCATTCACGTAGACACTTCTTTGGTGTATAAAGTGGCCTGGGATATCAATTTTAAATCCCATGATTCCAACTTGGCAATCAAACTCGACATGAACAGGGCTTATGACAGGATTGAGTGGAGCTATATAAATAGAGTTCTCTCATTTATGGATTTCTCTTCTAAGTCAGTTGATCTCCTCTTTCGTTTCTTCAGTTCATCCTAGTTGGATCTCTCCTTTCAGGACAAGACACGAGGTTTCTTCAAGGCTACTCAGGGTCTCTTGTAGGGGGACCTGATTTCCCTGGGTATTTTCATCTTAGCTCAGGATGATCGTAGTCGCCTAATCAACCGAGGTATTTCTTCTAAAGAAGTTATCCCATATAGGAGGAAGAAAAACCTTCCCACAATCTCTCACCTTATGTTCACAGATGATACTTTCATTTTTATTAATGGTGGTAGAGGCTCAGTTCGGGGCATCAAGTAGATTTTGGATGATTATTTTTATTGAAGTGGGAAAGTGATAAGCAATTCCAAGAGTAATATATTTGTCAACTCCAAGAGTTCTCCTAGTCGTGTGGAATCCCTTTGCGGCCGCATGGATATGCAACGGGGATCCTTCCCCATGGATTACCTGGGGATGAAAATTTATTTAGGAAGGTTTCGGGTTTGTGACTTCGACCATGTTGTGGACAGGATTACCAGTTGTGTCTTGAACTGGAAAAATAGATTATTGTCTTTCAGGGGTCGAATTTCACTTGTTAATAGTGTCTTATCTACCATCCTTGTCCATGCTTTGGCCTCCAAAATTGTCCTGAAGGGTGTCATCAACACCATTGAAAAAGTGATGGCAGCTTTATCTCGGTTGCTTTGTCTGAAGGTAAGTGGCACTGGGCTGCGTGGGAAAGGCTAGCGAGACCAGTCCATGAATGGGGTATTAATGTTAGAAGTCTTTGTAGCACACTGAATTGCATGAATGCCAATATTACATGGTAAGTTCTCGAGGAGGGGACAATATGGGGGAAGACTATGTCGCATATCCTTTAAGAAAATGAGGGAGCAGTGTGAGTCTATGTTTCTCCTTTTGGGTCGAAAATTTTCCCTCTCATCCAGGACCTACAGGAACACTCCCACGGGATCATGGGAAAAGGTACCTTACACTTCTATTTTAGGAATTGGGGGGCTCAGTGCTCGGCTTTCTGGGTTTTCATGCCCCCATGATTACCCTTAAGGAAGCAAGAGGTCATCACAGGTTCATGCAGGTTGTCCTGGATGAGGCAACATATGAGCTCCTTGAGTCAATTATTTTTACCTCCCAACTAGATAGGATCCTAGAAAAGTCTAATTTTCTTACCTGGCGCATCATTAATTCTGCCCTTTCTATGGATGAGAATGTGAAGAAATTGAGGATCAGTTTTTCCTTGAGATTTCACTTCTGCAATACCAGGCGAGAGGAATGCACGATACACCTTTTCTTCAAAGGAAAATGGGCTCTAGAGATTTGGTCATTTCTTGAGGGATTTTTGCCTCTTTATCAAGATCATATTGAGGCATATTTCCTAGAGAGGTGGTTCCATGGTGCTTGTGACTCCAATATTAAATGGATGGCTAGGGCGGTGATCATCAACATGGGGTGCTGGTGCTTGTGGAAAGCCTGGAACCAGACCAGGTTCGAGGAGTATCTTCCCTCCATAAGGTCCATCATTGCAAGAACCTACTTCATGCTAGCCAATAGGGTTCAGTTCATCCACGACTGGCAGGTTGCTCCGTCATTGCAGTTTTTTGCAGGGTAGTGTCCCAGCGCCTCATCCTTCTAGGCCCGCGCCAGAGAGCTGGGATTGTTGGAGGCCTCCAGAAATTGGCTAAAAGTTGAACACTGATGGGTCCTTTATGCTAGGAAACATGATAGGAGGGGTAGTGGTCCTCAGTTAAAGGGTTAGTGTGGTCCTTGACTTCACATCATCCTTTGGCAGCCACACCTCGCTGATGGATGAGGCCAATGTTATGCTTACCGAGCTAACCCTTTGTACACAACAGCATGTTGCCCTATCCCAAGTGGAGACTAACTCGCTGATTTTTCATGATTCCCTGATCAGTAAGGTCCCCATTCCTTGGTCCATTTCTTACATAGTCAGACAATGTTGAGCTCTCCTGAATAATACAATCCAAGTGTCCCACACACGGTGCAAAGGGAATAAGGTTTCAGATTATCCTGCTTTAGTGGTGGACCAGAGTTCCATCCACACTTGTATCCTTGATCCTAATAACTTTAAGCCAGAGGGAGTTAATTTGGTCAGAGGGGATACCCTTGGGTTGCACTATTTCAGGACCCCATAACATTGTTGTTTCTTGTCGACTTTTTTGACTTTTTCTTTTATAAAAATATGATTTTATGATGATATGAATGCGATGTGTGGGATTGGAATTATATATCCCTCCAATGCATTGGGTAATGTTTTAGTCTCATCATAAGTCATGTATGGGATTAAGGATTAAACCTAATCCATTATGGGACTTTTTACACCATGCTATGTTGTCTTGGATGTTATCTTTGACTTATGATTATGTTTTTTATGTTGTTTCCACATTCCTATGTTACCTTTATCTCATCATGTTATTTAATGTATCATTGTTAAATATTATGATTCTCACTACTCTTATGTTATCATGATGTGACTATTTAATAACATGTACTACTTTACATTATGATATTTTTTGTTTATTCCATTATTGCAATTTATAGATCACCCCTTGCTTATGTATGTACCCAGGTAATCCCGTGAAATATTACAAGTACAATGGAATTTTAGAAGCACGTTAAGGAAGTTTTCAATAATTTGTTTGTACTCATTTTAAAATTTGTTATGTTATGTATGAAATTACCCAAATACACTAGGCCTCATGATCTTATGGGGTTTTAGTAAGTATTACTTTATATAATAAATATTGAAACAAAGTGTATTAAAGTATGGGTTTTCATAGTTTATATATAAACAAAGTCTAGTTATTTTTAGGGTTTATGATTATAAAACTCTAGTGAAATCCTTAAGGATAAAACTAAAAATAGGAAAACATCCCGAGATTTGGTAAAGTGAGGGATAAGTGGTTTTCCATAAAATACATCCATTTCTGGATACTACATATGTATTTGGATCTAGCATAATGGTTCTTAGGGATAATAACTCTAAAAAGGTATCATTGATATAGACTCGATCATCACATAGTGTATGAAAATGGTTATTGATGCACACCTAGTATAAAACTTCCATGGGATATGCTTTGGTAAATTCACAAGCTCCATACAAACCATTTTTAAGGGAACAAAAAATCCCATAATATTTATGTTAGGAAATTTATCATGGATAACTTAGATTGAAACTTAGAAATTTATATGTTAAGGAATATATATAATTTATGAGTTATCCATTTAATGTTCATAGTTTCCCTTATATGTGTTTAATATTTTGAAAATTATCATCCTTAAGTTTTCTTTGGATGAAGTAAATGATTAGAAATAGAATCAGATAGTGAAAGGTAGGATTATCATCTATGGTTCTACACATTATTTCATTCCATGAAAGTTTAGTAGAACTATTCAAACACTACCTTAAAACAGGGAAGTTGAGTTATAAATGAAGATAGTGAATGGATAAATTGTTGTATCCCAAGCACATAACTCATACCCTATCAAACTATGTGGTCCAAACTTCCCAACGAACCTTTTGATACTCCCTTTAGAGGAATCTATTGCAATTCTGGGTCTAAATTGGATTTTCAAATATACATCCAACGTAAATTGTTGAGAGAAGGAAATAAACCTATCTATCATTTATCACCATTAGATTATATACAAGTGAAAGGTGGATGATGAATCCAATTTAGTATCATCATCTCAAGAAAGGATATTATTTCCTTATAAGAAAGTGTATCTTTCTCAAATGATTGAGACTAAGGAGAAGACCATTCTTGAAGAGATATCCCTCGTAAGGGAATTTTTTGATGTGTTTCATGAATAATTTTTTAGTGTTCCTCATATATGAGAGGTTGAGTTATCAATATAACTTATACCTAGAGATTTTCCAATATCCCAGACTCCATTTAAAATGGTCATTATTGAACTAGAAGAGCTGAAGAAGCAACTACAATGGAATCATGATAAAGGTTTTACACACCCAAGTGCTTCACCATGGTGTGAATCAATCCCCTTTATCATAAATAAGGATGGGGAAATGTGCCTATGAATTGATTATCATGAGCTCAAAAATATTACAATAAAGGACAAGTATCCTCTACCATGGACTGCTGAATTTTTCAATCGGCTATGTGGAGAACAATAATTCTATAAGGTGGACCTTCAGTCAGGTTATTGCTAAGTGAAGGTAAAAAAGGAGGATATTAGAAAGATTTATTTTCATAGAATTTATGGGCACTATGATTTCATAGTGATGCTATTAGGACTCAAAAATTCTCCAGTAATCTACATAGACTTGATGAATAGAGTTTTTAGGGGTTACCTTAAAAAAAATGGTAGAATTTATAGATGATATTATTATCTACTGCAAAAGTAATGAGGAGTATTTAAATACCTTACTAAAGACGTTGAAAAAAGAAAATTTATATGAAAAGTACAATAAATACGAGTTTTGGTTGGAACAAGTATCTTTCTTGGGGTATTTTATCACCAAAAAAGGGATATCTATGGATCCTTTAAAAAATGAGGTAATTAAAGGATGTCCAAGACCAACATATTTGATATAAATACATATTTTACTATAATTAGATGGATACTGTCATAGATTTTTAAGTAACTTCTTGTGATTTTCAATCCCATTAACAAATATTACTCATAAGGGATTCATGTCTTTTTGTACTGATGAGTACAAAAAAATATTTAAATATATGAAGAAGAAGATAATCACTACACATATGCTTACATTACCCACTAGTGGGGAAGTATTTATGATCTATAGTGATACATCTAAAAAGCGAATGTGTTGGGTACTCATGAAAGATGAAAAATTGATAGCCACTCCTCCCAACAATTAAATATCCATGAGATGAAATTCCTTATATATGATCTAGAATTGGCAGTAGTGATCTTCTCTTTGAATATTTGGCGACATTATATCTTTGGAGAAAAGTGTGACATATATATGGATCACAAAATCCTCAAGTATATATTCACCCAAAAGGATCTTAATATGCACCAATGAAGGTGGTTATATATGATCAATTATTATAATTGTTTAATCCATTACCATCCTAGGAATGTAAACAAAGTGGTAGATTATCTTAGTAGAAAAGATCTTGTAACCCTATACATGATGGGTATTGCAAGGGATGGAATCTTCTTGGACATGTAGTGGATGTACATGGGAATATTAAGAGTATATTCTTCCTACGCTACTTAAATAACTACTCAAAAATAAATTCTTGATAGGATCAAGAAGTCATATAAAGATGATGAGTTTCTACATAAGAAGGTAGAGAATATTCCAAAGTTCAACTTTTCAAAAGATAGAGTAACAAGGTTTGGAAACCAGAAATCTATCCCTTAAAAACCACATCTGAAGAGGTAACTTATGGATGATTTGTATATACCATCCTTATCTATTCATATAGGAATCACTATGATGTATATATATTTTAAGAAAAAGGTCTAGAGGGATAACATGAAGAGGGATATTGTGAGGTTTTTATCTCGATGCTTGGTATTCCAACAAGTCAGGGAAGAATGATAGAATTCCAAGGGTACGATGAAACCATTACCCATACTTGCATGGGAATGAGAAAAAATAATATTTTATTTCATCATAGGACTCACTAGGACACCTAAAGGAAACAACACCATCTGGGTGGTAGTCGATCACCTTACCAAGTTATCATATTTCATTACAATCAAAGAATATTTTTCTCTTGACCAACTCACTAAGATATAGATAAGGTAAGAAGTAATACTACATGAAGTTACACTCTCTATTATATCTGATTGAGATTTTAGGTTTACCATGGGGTTCTCTTGAAGCCTTTAGCAAGTGTTGGATATAAAACTAAGCTTCATCGCTTCTTATCACCCTTAGATGAATAGTCGGTCTGAAAGGACCATTCAAGCTCTATAGGATATGTTGAGATATTTTTCAATGGATTTACAAGGATTTCAAGATCAACACCTTCTCCTAGTGGAGTTCACATATAAAAATATTTTCCATTCCAGCATTCAAATTTTACCTTATGAGGATCTATATGGTAAGAGGTGACGAACTCCATCATAATGTGATAAATTTAGCAAGGTGATATTTTATATCTTAATATTGTTCAATATATGATGGATAAGGTTAAAACCATTAAAATCCATAATAAAACCACACAAAGTTGATATAAAATCTATACAGAAAATCATCGAAAAGATCTATAGTATGAGGTTAGAGATAAATTTTTAAATTATATATCACCATGGAAGAAAGTCATGAAGTTTGGGAAGAATAGAAAACTTAGCATAGATACATCGTCCCCTTTGAGATCCTTGATCACATCATAATGGATACATATCAACTAAAACTCCCAGCTAACCAATTTCAAATAAATGATGTGTTCCATGTATCTATTTTAAGGAAGTACATATCAGACCCTTCAAATTTACCGAATCTATAGGTGGTACCATTGAGGAATGATCTTTCTTATGACCAGTAGTTGATGAAGATCTTAGACCATGGAGACAAAGTTCTATGAAATAAGACAACTAACTTGGTCAAAGTGTTGTCGCAGAACCACAAGTTTGAGGAGGCAACATGAGAATAGAAATATGTGATGAAACATAAGTACCCTAATCTATTTTAGTGCATGAAATGAAAATTTCAAGGGAAAAACATCTGAAGTGGGGAATAATTTAACAACCTGAAGTTTTATAAATGAAATTCTCATTTCAATTGAATAAATGACTTATCAATTAATGTGGTTCTACAAAACACGTGTAATTACATTGTTCATTATGGACCACTATAAGTTAAACCTTACTAGAATTAAAATATCATTAAACACCATAAGTTTTAATAATATATCCATTATACAGTGACCACAAAGATTATTATATGAATAGTTATGAAAAATTTCTATGGACACAAACAAAGGAATCGATGGCCTTGACCCATAGAATCATACCCTATGAAGACCATTTATCAATGATTCCGAGGGAGATAGTATCTATGGGATTTTCCATTAACCAAGACCAATATTATATTCAAAAACTAAACCACGTGTGAAACTTTTTATAGTAAAAGTTCAAGATCATTGAGATGGTGACCCAAACCATGTACATCGAACCACCCCAAGAAAATCTCACCATCGCACAACTTACCTTTAGGTAATTTTCTAGTGTAATAAAGGGATATGTATCTAGACCCTAATAGTATGAATTTTTATATTTAATTTTTAGAAAAACAATTATTATATGTATCCATTTAATATTATTTTTTAAGTGACTAAAAAACATGTTTGATAAAAATTTGATTCTAATATGATGAAACAAAAATTATATTTTTTGGGGAAATATATAATTTCAAGACACTCTTTTTAATGAATTTAGTATTTTTTTAAATATATTTTAATAAAATTATATTAAAAAATAATACTTATTAAATTTAAATGATAATATGATGTTACGAAGTCAAAAATAATTTTTATAAAGGTCATAAAAAAATATTTTTCAATAAATATGATTATTTTATTTAAAAGTGTAAATTCTCATAATTATATAATTTTTTGGATAAAAAAATATTGTTTTTAAAATTAAAATATCAAAATTATCCAACCATAATTTATTTATAATTTTCAAATATGGTCAAATTTTGGGGTCAAAATTAAATATGTTATAAATATAAGGTATGTATTATGACATAATAATGACCCAAAAGTTATGTAATATATTCTATAAAAGGTATAAATAACCAAATAAATATTTAACCTTTAATATAATGTGATTTTTATGTTATTATATTATTTTTATAAACCCTTAATGAATCCTCCAAACCCGATATTATATTTTATTGTTTTAAAATCAATTCTTTGTAAACATGACTCACTTATACACAACTAACGGTATTATTTTAATGATATCAGTTATTAAAATTTTAAAATAATTAAAACCAATACAATTTGGTAGAAACCATGTGAAAATACCATGGTAATATTTTTTTTGATTACTTTATTATATAGAGTCCTAAAACTAAGTTTAGAAATTAATATAAATTATCCTCTCTTTTTATATATAATCCCACCCATACTCCCATTACTCTTTAATAAAAATCTTGGATAACAACATTACAGTTTAATTACCAATATATATCCCTCCTAAGGTTCCCCCAAACTCTTAATAAGCTCCTCCCAAGATTTTAGATGTGTCCTCTAAAAGTAAGGGATCCCCTCCTTCTTCTCTTTATTCAAGCAACTCCTTTAAATTATGACTTTTGGTTTCCAATTATTCATGTTGTAATATTTTATTATATATACCTATTTCTTCCCTTATGATTTACATGTTATGAGATAACCCTTTTAACCTCATTATTACCTTCTATGAATCATTATGAGTCATTGTTATGCTGCTGAAATTTCCCAACATTTTTTCATGCCGAACAATTTTATAGTGAATACCCATCCTAATTTCTACTCAAGGTTATTCACCTATATGTACCTATCCTTGATTTATTTTTGAATTACATACATTTATATCACACTAATTAAATTTGGTATTAATATTTTTGAAATACATTCTTATGTTGTATGATCTATGTGGCACACTTATGTATGTGCATGATATGAATGTGATGGGTGGGTCCAAAATTATATATCCCTTCAAAACACTGGGTAATGTTTTAGTATCATGAGATGAAATTTATGGGATTAGGTATTAAACATAATCCATTATTATACTTTTTCCACCTTGTGATGTTGTCTTGGAAGTTATCTTTGAATTATGCTTATGTCATGCTTTATGTTGTTTCCATATTCCTTAGTTTCCTTATAGTCATCATGTTATATCATGACTCATTGTTCAAGATTTTGATTATAACCCCTATTATGTTACCTTGGTATTCCTATTAGACAACATGTACCAAATTACCTTATTCTATAATTTTTTTATTCCTTTACTAGGCTTTATAGATCACCCCTTTCTTATGTATGTCCCTAGGTTATCTCGTGAAATTTAAGATGAATGATGAAATTTTTGGATCATGTTAAAGAAGTTTTAAATAATTTTGTTCTTATAATTTGGTAAGTTTTTATGTTATATACCTAATTGAACAATGAAACTATACCTCATTATCTTCTTGGGTTGTATTAAGTTTACCTTTATGTAAAATATCATGAAATAAAGTGTATTAAAATATGGGTTGTCATATCCTGAGAAAATAGCCACTCAAATTGATGTAGAATCAATTGTTACATTTTAAATATTAATAAAAAGTCATTATATTATGATTTATTATAAATATAATGTTTTTTCTTGTTTTTGAATCCCTAACACATGTTTTTAAAGACTTTCATGTCATTAAAACGTCATATTGAGTCATTCAGATCACATTGCACATCGATTTGACATGTCATCTACTCGTACACATAAAAAACGATTTAAATATATTTATAACACGATTTAACATCATTATAGGTTATTTTATTGGGGTTTTAAAAAGAATACATTTGTTTCTGAGTTTTAGAACAGTAAAATTTTGTTTTCTATCATCTAATACAAACCAAAACATGGATTGAAGTGGATTCATTTCATACATTTCAAAAATCATTCTTTAGAAATATTCAATTTATTTCAAAGAAATACATGGTAATTTTATTATTTTTACCCCTTGACACATGTTTTTAATGATATTGATATCATTAAACAGTTCTTATTGAGTTGTTCTTAGTACACTATACATTGGTTTTATGTGTCATCTTCTCAAAGACATTCCCCATTCATAGAGAGTTTTTATAGATTTGTTTTTAAAATTTATTGTTATAATTCTTATTTTCAATAAAAATATAAATATATAATAAAACATTCCTTCAATAAAAAATTATCACCCATGTATATCAAATAGAACACTCATCTCACATTATTCCAAATCCCTTTCATAGAAACACCCACACAACAGGATATAATATCATCATATAAATAAAGAAAATATTTTTTTAGATATGTCATTTATTGAGTTTATAATTTAACTTTGTAAGATGAGATATAAGAATAAAAAATTTATCAGATATTGTGCTAGTATCCTCTGGAATACAAAAACTATAGCACTTTATATTCTCAGTCCCCGATGATCCTATTTTTTCCTATATAATTCATGTTCTTAAACATTTTATTTCAACCATTAAATTCCCCTCTATTCTACCTGGTCAATAAAAAAACTTGAACCCCAACTAGATGGTGCATAAGTAATGGATTATGGTGTCTTACCAAATACATTTGATGGAGTCGGCCTAAAACCCATCCCCTAAACTTTTCATGGATTCTACTTCACTGAAATGATTGCAACTACATCATTCTAGGAAACTTATGTGTACTGTGCATGGTTTGTATCCTAGGATTCTTGAATATTATCATATTAATACAACTATATTGTGACATCCCACCCCATCTCACTCTATGAATAGAAACCAGACATATTTTCCATTTGACCTCAAGCACGCCTCCCCAAACACCAGAGGCTTCTAACTAGTAATCTAGGATTAATGTGGTACTATGGAGAGACAATACCCACTATATCTAAGTGAATAAATAATAGAATAAATGACCAAAAATTATTGATCACAAGTAAACCAAAAAATAATGAAATAAATATAAAACAAATATGAATAAAAATTAAATTCACTAAGGACCAAATAGCCATGTCATATATATTAGACCACCCACTAGGCTGGTTACATGTACAGAATGAAAAAATAAATTAAAAAACATTGGCTCCACAACATCCTCAAGTAAAAACTCATTCTAATATATATGTACTCATCAAAGTAGTCCCTCTTGATAATGCCATCCTAGGCCCCAGCCCAGACATGTTCCTTTGACCAAGTGAGAATATGTTTGAGTAACCAAGTGCAGTGGAAGCCTGATTAGGGTGTGAGAATATAACTTAGTGGGGAAACACTATTCTAGTCCCATGACATGCTTAGATAAAATAAATAATTAAAAATAAACCATTATTGATCCATGGGTTTGTGACCTTGATCGACCGTACCTATTTCATCCTGATGCTAGAGTGCCTCTCGGTGTAATGTGAAATCATTCCAACCTCTATAATAACTTGAGATCCACCTCTGTGGAATCCCCAACCATAGTTTCACAAACCTCCCTCCCATGGGATTTTTCTTATTCATCACATACCTCCCCTGTGGGAGTATAAAATAGACATCACAGACCTCCCATATGGGAGTATATAATAGTCATCACAATCCCAAAGCCAAGATCACACCGGTATAATAGAACATAAATGCCTCAGTAAAGAGTAGGCCCCAAGTGGATCATAGTCCATGAGCCTCATCCTAAAGACCCCTACCAAGATACCACATGAAGGTCATCTTGACTATCTGACTCTAAATCCATGGTATCCCAACCATATCCGAGATCCAACAATGTGGCTGCTCTATTGAGGATCATATACCTCCCCTATGGTAGTTTTATCATCCATAACATAATCATTAAATAAATATGATCCAACTTCCCCTATAGGAGTTTTCACATTTGAGGGATACACCCTATAAGAAATTCAAAAAGATCTTCTATAGGAGTTTTCATTTAAACACCACAACTCTCTATAGCGCATACCATATCAAACATAAATATAAAAATTATAAAAGTGGAAGAAAAAATTCCAAACCCTCTTAGAAATTTGTGTTCAGACTCCCCATAGTGAAACCTATCTTATCATACAGTAAATAGGCTCCAATTTTGATTTGTGTTATAAGGAGACACCCACAATAGACACTACCCATTTCCATATCTACTATCTCAATAGGATCACATGTCATAGGGCGCCTATTAGGGTCCCCTTGTCCACATCGAATAAAGGAAATCCACATCGTGTCCTCCTTCTCGACCATGGTCTTGGTCATCACCCAATTACCATGGGATACCATGTCCCCCATCATCATCATCAAGAAATAATGGCCTTGTCAGCTACAGAGGTCTCACCACACTAGCCTCGATGAAGGAGATGGCCTAGGGCCTATCTCAGAAATCAAGTCTCAATCTGGGTTAGTCTACTCACTCAACCCAATCTCAGTTAGCATAAGGTCTATCTACCCAGTCCTGGTCATAATAAAGGTGATATAATCTCTCATCCCATCATTATCTCGGAAAGACTAAATATCTCAAAGAATAAGAAGGGTCCTCTAAGGCTTACCTGGCCTATTGTCTCAAGTCTAAATCACCTACATCTTAGAGGTATCTCAGACCCTAATGCATGGTATCATGGGTGTAATCTGGTTTGGACTCACATTTCATGAGTTTCGAAGGACATCCAGTGTCTCAAGGTCCTATCCTCGACCATCCATGGTTGAGATGATAGGCTAGCACATAAGGGTTTTTCGTGATCATTGTAAATCATCTATTTAAAATAAATAATATAATTAAATTAAAATATAAATTTTAATTAAATTTCTCAAGGGAATCACCCTTAGTTGAATTCGTGAGCATTTACATGCAATGTAAATGAAACATAAATTACATAGGGAAAGTACGTGATACCACATACCATTTAAAATATTTCTGATTTACTTCCAAGGGTCGGCATTAGCTACCAAGGACTTACCAAGCCCATCAAGACTCATCCATGCTCAAATGAGCTCTCCACATAATCACGAGTTCCTAACTCATGGAAAAAATCAATAATAAATTAATAATAACACTTATAATTAATTAATTAATTCAATTTAAACGTGGAATAAATCCAAAAAACTCATCAGGTTGCCACACTGCACTGAACCCACCTTCAATGAAAACTCATGGGTCTATCTCGTGTCTCAGAACCTATATCAAGAAAAATACCAAACATATAATTCAAAATAAATAGGTATTTCAATTCATTGTTAACAAAAAACATAATAAAAATTTACAATGCAATGTACCTTAACTAAAATGATAGGACACCATGTGAAAATAGTGCCTCAGGTCACCCTCTTCTTAGAATTAGAAAAAGACCCATCATGCTCGGCTAATTCCACCATGCTCTTCTATAATCAAAATGGAATCCCTTATTAGAGAAACCAAAAATTATAAAAGAAGATATGGTAAGGTCTAAAAAGATTACTGGATTCAAATACACACCAAAATCACCAAATAACGGCCTCAAAAACATCCCAAATGAAAGGGGGTTTAAAGGGGGAAGAGAGGGATAACCCCTTGTCCATGTGTGAGAGAGGTAGGGAGAAGAGAGGGGGATTTTTTATTAAAACATGAAATGTAAAAGTTTTATTTTCCCATTTTTAATGGGTCTCATGGTTTTAAAAACGTGCACCAACAATGTGTGTTACACCACCTCAGTCCATCCACCTCGCATGGCTACATTGCATGGTTTAACAGACCATTCACCAAATATGTGACACGTCTAGAATTTATTGGAGGCACTCACATGATTTCTGATGACCTATGCATTGATTCTCTAATTGTACACCTATGTATTATAGGTTTCATGGTTGGGGTGAAAAGTTAGAACTAATAATGTTCCAACTGTTTTCTATAGGATGTCATTACAAATACTCAAAATATGATCCATGAAACACTTGGATGCTTCTTAAACCTTAAAACCCTCTAATAAACCCCTTTTCATGTCCAAATTGGGCCTTTTCAGGTTTCCAACCCTTAAAATTTCATTCTGAATCTCCGATCAAAATTTGACATGTCCTATAATTAAAAATTCAAATTCCTTCTGAAATTTTCAACTCATACAAACATGCAATTTTAAAACCACTAAAACTTAATGTTTATCACCCCATAAAATCCTTGGTGGTCATAGAATAGAACATCCTGACCTACCTCGATCCTGAGTCATCCTTGAAATAGTTTTGTTCCATCCTCAGATTCGCAAAGCACTTCTAAAATTTCACTTTGGAACTAGGGTGTTTAAGCCACCCAACCATGGTCCATCACTCATGATCACTTTCAAAACACCAAGAAGATTCTTACCTAAGCCATTTATATTTATACATGACCACATCATCATATCATTCATCAACAAGTCAATGATGCTCTATACCATAGGACTTGGGCCATAACTTCCCATCCCAATGCCTTAGTGCATTCACCATTAGAATTTTACACCAAAAATTCCCCCTAGAATACCAATGATGATCTCGTCCTATACTAAATGACATGAATGATGTAGTTCTAGATAGAATTCATACAACTATATTTTGGAATAATAGTCGAACCACCTATGATTGATCCATCCCATAAATGCTCAAATCCAACTACTAATGAGTCACAAAAACATGATCAAGCTACCTATATCCCTAGAGGCATCCTACAATCATCCAAGCACTCTCACCAAATACTGTACACAAAATTTAGTGTCATTACCTTACCACACCATCCACTATCAATTTCCATCAATGTACCACAACATGAACGTTGATGCGCCACTAACCTAATCAGGCTTGTACAACCCAAAAACCATCCTAAGCCCAATGCTCACACTCAAACACCACCCAATACTATATGATAGTATACTTTGAATTCATTGAGTAATCCAGTAGTACTTGGGTCCATTTATCCTTGGACATCAAAAAGCTAAAATGATCATATAATGATCTGTCTCACTCACACAACCCCTCCCATGTGAGTTTCACATTCTCATGACTAACATTCTGCTCCCCACCTTAAGAGCATCCTTGTCATCTCGCTATAGAAACAATATTCCGATCACTATATACCACACCCCATCTATCACCATACATAATGAATAGCATGGATGATCCTACACATTTTTTATCACTGCATTCCACTCCTATGAATCCATGTTTACCTACTACCAACCCCTTACACCATGTCTCCAAAACAATACATGTCAAGGTCCACCCTCAGGCTGACCGCCCCATGGATCCTAATCTATTCTCACTCTTCTGATTCATGATTCATCCAGACTATGTTCATTTTACTCCATGGAACATCAATATTATCTCCCCAAGATCTCCCTTGGTATTACTCTTCAAAATTAGTAACCTTACCTGTGTCATGTCCATCAAACAATCACCCACCTCATGATATCGTCCTTTCACTATAGGTGCTCATCCTCAGTCCAAGGCATGTCAACCACATACACACATCTATCATCCACCTACCATTCTTCTGATCATGGTCATCCACCCATTCTCTACCCACGTTTCTAAAAGTATACCCTCTAGTCAATATGGTAAATAACCTAAATAGTCCTACCCATTGAATCTAGTCTCGATACCCAATAACCCTAGGTTCCTCCTAGGAAACCAAAGGCATCATCATTCCTTGGTCACATAGTCAGTAACACCTTACATGTACCATTGTCACCATGGGTATACAACCATGATCGCCACCTATAAAAAATAATCAAAACCTAGTTTATCCCCTCTCGTGGGTTTCCATCTAACAAAGTAAACAACTAACCCACTAAGAACCTAGTAAATTTTAAGGGTATATGGGTCTCCCACCCATCCTTACTAGTCAATTCTCTATCAAAATTCATGTCTTACAATATAACTCACACACTCTCAACTCAACCCATGGAATCAACATGGAAACCACCCACTCACAAGGTCTCGTATGTGAAGACATCACATTCTAACCACCACCCACAACTAGGATATCCATCCTCAATAGGAACTACTAACAGTACTACTACCACAAGGATCACATCAAATCATTAAACTCAACTATAACAAAAAATATCATCCTAGATGACCCATATATGGGGAAAATAAAACCACTATCTCAGTTATGTATAATTTCATTCTAAGATATATGGGAAAAATTTATATTGGTTGTTACTGGCACTTTAAATAATAGATCCTAAGTGATAACACCCCATAAGGTGTTCATCATTAGGAACCCAGTTCTATTCTAACCCACCAGGGTCAATGCACCTCCTGCTCTTGAGGACTGCATCGTCACCCTCATCATCAATGATTATATCACCCTATATCAATATAACCTTCCATCTAAAGTAAATACTTATATAAGGCATCCCAAGTGAGTAGAATTCCACTAAGTACATATACAGGAAAACTTTGTATGAGTAGTTGTTGACACATTAAACAATTAAGACTCAGTTAGTGAAGTCATGCACTAGCAACCCTACATGATATGTGAATCAGACATGCTTGATATGATCTATGAGACCCCTATTTCCACCATAGTAAAAGATTCGAAATCAATCATCGGCCTCTTGGAAATGGGCCAAGAACCAGAAACCATAATAAATCAAGAACCTAAAACATTCATGTGAGTCACCTGAGGTGAAAATCATACCCAACTACAAAAACTCAAGCAAAATTAGTAGTCTCATTCCTTAGTAACCAGGACTTCCTTCCAGAAGAAGTCTTATCGATGCAGAAGTCTGACATCCATCATTAGATTTGACACATTCTAAAATATTTTTTCCATCAAATACCAAATCCTTAAGAGACAAAGAAAATAATTCTATAATGCCACTTTGTAACATATCATCCCATATCACTCTACGAACAATAGTCAGACCGATTCGCCATGTGACCTTAGGCGCACCTCCCCATATGCCATAGTGTGTTGACTAGTAGTGGGGGTCTAAAGTGTTATTATGGGGAGACTATATCCCTTATATCAATGTGTGTAAATAATAGAATAAATGACCAAACTTCATCCATCATAAGTAAACTATAAATTGAATTAATAAATATAAAAAAGGATCATAATAACGAAATGTAGTATGGCCCAAAAATCCATGTCATACATACAACAGACTACCCATTGTCTTAGTTAAATATACTGAAAAAATAAATAAATGAATTTAAAAACATTGGGTATATGACATCCCTAATCCATATAACATCCCAAGAACTATATACTCATCTGATCCACCCTGCTTGATCATGCCCTCTTAGGCTTCAACCCAATCCTATGCCTATAACCACAATGAACATCTCCTCAGGTACACAAGTGTAGTGGTGGACCAAGTAGGGTGTGAGTACATAACTCAATAGGGAACCACCAATGAATTACCATACTAACTATCATTTGTTGTGATATGTGCATATGACATTATCAGCTAAAATAATTAAATAAAAATAAACCACCATCAATCCTTTGGTTTGTGACCCCTATCAACCATATCTTCTTCTACCCAATGTTGGATTATCTTTGATTATGTCAATAAATCATGCTAAACTCTATAATAACCTAGGATCTACCTTTGTGGATCCCCCACCCATAGTGTAACAAACTTCCCTCCCTGGGTAGTTTTCTTAGTCATTACAGACCTCTCATAAGGGAGTATACAATATTCATCATGGGCCTCCCCTATGGGAGTATAAAATAGTTATCATAGTCCCAGATCCAAGCTCACCCTACTAAAATATACCAACCATGCCTCAATAAATAGCAGGTCCCTAGTATATCCCAAGTCATCAGCCCCCACCTAATGACCCATGTCGATATATCACATGAAAATATACATGGTTATTTAGCTCAAAAACCAATGAATCCCTACCATATCCAATCTCAAACTATATGTAAGATCCATCTAGTATCACATACCTACCCTATGGTATTTTTATCATCTAGGGAATAATCTCTATATGAATCTCTTCCAACCTCACCTATGTAATTTTCTATAATTATGGAGTATTCCCAAAAATATTTCAGAATCCTCCCCTATTGTACTTTCCATCCAAACTCCATGATTCCATATGGAATATAATATATCATACATCAATATAAAAATTAAAAATGTGGGTGTCTATATATGCAACCTTCCTGGAAAAACTGTGGTCAGACTCCCTAGAGTGAGACCTGAGTTTTAAGGATCCACCTGTGATCAACTCTATCTATTTCCATATCCACCCTATCACTAGAGTCACATGTCATAGGAGCACAAACTAGAGTCCCCTTGGTCACATTGAACATAGGTTCTCCACTTGGATTCTTTCATCTCAACCATGGTCTCGGTTATCACATGATACCCAAGGGATACCACATCCCCCAACATCATCGTCGAGGTAGTAAAAACTTGTTGGATACACGGGTCTTTCCACACTATCATAAGTCAAGGAGATGTTTGATGGCCTATATCATTCGTAAATCTTTACTCTAGGTAGGTTCACTCACCCAAGACAATCTCGATCAACCTAAGGTTTGTCTACCTTGGTCTGATAACAATAGACAAGAGATAATTATTTTTCTCCCACTCAAATTAAAAATCTATAATAGATAAAATAAAAAGAAGGTTCCTATAAGGCCTACACATCCTAAAATATCTATTCCACCATCATATTTGACTTATAGGAATTTTAAACCCCTAAAAATGGGATCATAGATCTCATCAAGTCTGGCCTCACCTCTCATGAGGTTTAGAGGCCGCCAGGTATCTCAAAGGTCCTGACTACAGCTATCCACAATCACGCTGACAGGCTAACACAAAATGGTTGTTCATGACCCTTGGCGTCCATCCATTTTTATTAAAAAAATTAATTTAATTAAAAAATTACATTTGATTAAATTACCTAGTCACATCAAGTTCATTGAAAACCTTGATAAACACCTGAAACATATATGAAACAAAAATTACATAGTCCAAGTACCCTAAACCACCTACTATTTTGAATGATTTTCAATTTACTCCCAAGGGCTGGAAGTAACTACCACGGACCACCCAAGACTATCTATCTAAGTCCATACTCAAATGATCCCACCTCTTTAACTTGATCTCCTAAGTAACACCAAACACCAATAATCAATTAATTATAACATTTATAATTAATTAATTAATTCAATTTAAATGTGGTGTAGTGTTGGAAACATCAGAGGGTTGCCACACCGCACTGGAAAACCCTCTAATAGGACCAAACAAGTCTATATAACATCCCCAACCATATTACTGGAGAAATATCCAACATATTATGCCAAAGAATAGGAATTTAAATTAAGTTTTAATAAAAAAATTAATAAAAAGTGACAAGAAAATGTACCTCAACCAAAATGGTGATCCATCACATAAAGATTAAATTTCAAGTCACCGTCTTACTATGAAAATCAAAATCCCCCTAATGATTGTCCAATTACACCATGATTTAGTGTATTTATAACCAATTCCCTAACTAAGTAAACCAGAAATTAGAAAGGAAGGTAGGGGAAGGTATAAGAATCTTACTAGAGTCAAAGGCATGCCTCAAATCACTAAGGAATAGACTAAAAAATACCCCAAATCAAAGGGGATCAAATAGGAAAGAGGGGGAGATCTACTTGCCTATGTGTGAGAGAGTTAAGAAGAAGATGGGGGATACACTCTTAAAACCCATAGTGGAAAATTGGTCTTTTCCCATTTTTAATGGGCTACACGATTTGGAAACATGGTTTGAAAAATTGTGTTCCAACTATATTAGTAGCACTACCTAAATCAATCCAACTTTCATGTTTAAAATTTATTATATACACTCATATGAATTCCAAATAATTTCCACCTGGTTTCTCAATTTTTTTACCTATGTATTCTAGGTTTATTGATTTCAATACACTGTTAGAACTAACCATGGTCCAACTATATACCCTAGGTTTCCTTTCTAAAAACTCAAACTCCAAACCCGGAACCCTCGAGATGCTCCAAAACCTCCAAACCCTCTAAAAACATAATTTCAACTCCCAATTGGGCCTTTTAGGGGTTCCAACCTTCAGAATTCCATTCTGAATATCAAATAAAACTTCAACACTTCCAATAATTGAAAATTCAAATTCCTTATAAAATTTTCAACTTGTACGGACATGAGATTTTACATATATTAACAATGATTATATAAATTAATTTAGGGTTGTGATATTTATTTACTTATTTATTTATAATTATTATTTTTAGGGTGATTAAATAACATTATATTTTAATGAAATTTACTTACTCCAATGTATTGAGTAAGTTAATTCACAAAACTACCATTTGGTTTTGAATGAACATTAATCCATATAATTGTTCATCCTACAAGTGACCAAAATCATGACCCTTTATAAAATATAAATATATATATATACACACACATATCAAGTTAGAAAAAATAACCTTTAGGTGTAATAAAATAATATAAATAATAACGATGAATAAAATACAACCAATATTGTTAATTTTCATGGAAAACTCTATAACCCATCAATATGAGGAATAAATTTTTTCATGATTTATTATATTTTTTAGATAATTCCAAGAAAAAATAGTATCATCAATAAAAATTATAATTTTATTGTCTTTATGTTTTTACATTACTAAAAAATATGAAAATAACTCATGAAATACAACCCTATTAATTTAAACAAACAAGGTTCACTACTCAAGATACATGCCTTTAGGAACTTTCTCATACATCTGATGAGTGCTCAAAAAAGTGTCATTAAATTCATTCCATAATCTCTACTTAAAATCTCTCTATTTCTTGGGAAGAAAATCATGGACTATGGGCATGAAATGACGTCAGGGAAGTAAAAAAATTTAAAAACATCTAGAAATAAAAAACATGACACTTTATAAGTATATTAATAATTTTACTCACAACTTTTATATTAGTTATAAATGAATGTTAAATTAGTATTACCATTATTTTCATTTCAAACACCTCATTCTTATATGCTATGGGAATTTGGATATAATATTTATAATTAACGTGAAGGATTAATGTACCATAAGAAAGATACATAAGAATCTATCTATAGATTCCATTAGTATCACTTGTAGGCTCCCCAAACTCATCAGATGGGATGATAATTTTAAATTAATTCAAGTCTCCTAAATTTTTTTCAATTCATATTTTTATACCATTTTTGTTATCTTTATCTCTTGGAAAAAGGCAGAAAACTATTAATAAAAATATATAGTTCTTTTACAATGAAATATATAACAGTAATGGTAACAATCCAATATCCCCTAGATAGAGGACTAATGAACAATTACACCACCAGAGGTGCATTAGATTATGAGATACCCATAGCAAATTAGGAAGTTGGTGGCTTGATAAAAGTCTCTCGTATAGTTAAATTACTCAGATCCACTTAATGTTATAGTAGAGGTAGTGTTCTCTAAGATGATCATTATCTTAGATATCAATTTTTTTGGTTCATAGAATTCCTGAATTTCAAATACACTAGAATATATTCAATGTAAAAAAACAAAAGTAAAATAATTATGAAATTTGAAAAAATAAATAAAATAAAATAATTTATATATGTACAAAACACTTATAAATATGAAATTTTAATACAGTTTCATTATAAATTTATACATTAAATTATTTTCATCAACACTTTCATCATTATTGTCGAAAATAATTATGAAGTGTGCCTCTTCATTTTCACCCTCCCTTGAAAATTATGTTGTTTGAATGTTTTTAGGGAAAAACTGTAAACAAATATCGATGATGTTCACTATCACAAAGTACCAATAGAGATTCATCACCCATATCATAAAAGTATCTCTAGATTAAGTGTATAAAAACAATACAACATTAATATACTTCATCATCCATTTAATAAACCATCTTCACTTTTTAAGCTAAGATAAATGGATTATGATCTTCATGCCCACCAGTATGGATCAATTGATAGAAATTGATAGAAGAAAAATGTAATGAATATTTCATTATACCCCGATCAATGTTTACCCATTTTCATTTGAATAATACAAGTGGAAATTGACCATGATAGTTTAATTCAATGATATCAACCATCTTTCTATAGTATTCGACCTTTTCAAGTGTAAATACAACACCATTTAGAGTTTTCATGTAATATTCATGATTAATTATATGAAACTTGAATCCATGAATATTATAGGCATTAAATATATTATCTTACCTCTGAGAAACTTGAGAAAAAAACATCAAATCATTTGAAATTTCAACTTAATTATCAATATCCATTATCTAGACAAGAAGATATATGGTATTACGTTGAACATATACATAATAACAACACTCCAATAATATGAATACGAGTATATAATTACACAATGATTAAATAATTCAACAATATATTTATTAATATATATTTTTAACTCTATATCATTTCAAGCTCAAACCCATAGATGTCTCTTTTTTTTAATCTCAACGCTTCAATAAATGGATTTGCAATAAGACTATTGAGTAGTGAATATCTATCTTCTCATAATAACATCAATCCAAATAGTGTAAAATTTGATCGCCAACCAACCGGTCATCCTATAGCTAGAAATAATTATGATTATTTTTCAAAATGAGAATTATTTTATATATCATCAATAAATTCTCTGGGCACAGCGGAAGCGTGTTATGGGTCATGCCCAACTTTTTTTCATGATCAATTATTAATCTAAGATTTATATTAAGATAATTGTTATGATCAACAAAATTAAATCAAAGAATATAGATAATGGATAAAACACCAGAACCAAAGTGCAAGATCATCACAAATTATTTCTAATTAATTTAAGCAATTAAGAATTACCATACATGAAATTATTTCTTAGTTTATTTATCTAAAAATGGATACCTTTTGTAACATAATTGGATTATTGGAATCGAGATTAGATTCCCTCTTGAGGTGATACACACTTGTTCCACAAATCTCCAAACATTTCCGTAGGAATATCTGGGTGCTAGCATGGAAAATCATATCACCTGTGTCATTCTCCTCAAATAACCCCAAGAATTACTTCCAAAATATTCTCTTTGATCTCTCTAAACTCAAGAGTAGATGGTGGAAGAATATATCTCTCCATTTCTGGGAGTGTTCTTGGAGAAGGGAGCTCTCTAAAGATTCCAGAGGATTCTCTGGGTTTCATTGTGCACAAAAATTTAAATGAGTTATCTCTCTTGAAAAATAATATAATTTGGTTTATATACCGCTAGGGTTATAAATAGATAATTAAAAAAATTACCTATAGTATTTATTTAATACTTGTGGAACCCCATGTCTATAATAATAATATTATTATAATTTCTTGATATGTGTTAAACTCGCATATTAAGTTAAATGTTATTTAATCAAATAATATTCAATATATATTTTTATCACTAGACCATTAAACTCGGTCTTCCATTCCTCCATAATATTTACCAGGCCTTGAATAATGACTAATTATTTAATAAATAAATATCACTACATTATTCACTAATACATAAATAGATAATATATTCACTAAATATAAAATAAATATTTATTAAATATTCCTCTTACATAATGTTCTCTTGAATAACTAGTGAAGGAATATATGCGATCAAGAAAACATGAATAATTATTAAACCACGTGTCAAAATAATATTTATAAAACTTTTTAAATAATAAATAATAATATATTATTTAACTGACATTCTGGATACACTTAGTGTGTAACCTTCTAGGCCTCTTTCTTCGTGGAATTAGGAGAAGTAGCCTAAAGTCCAAGGTTAACATCTAGTAACATGCCAAGGCACCCATAGTTAAAGAATTTAATAGTGTAGTGACACAATACCTCATACAAATGAGTACTGTTTAATATAATCTCATTACCATGATGTTTCTAATCAATTAGGTTGCATGTTGGTTCCGTAAACCTATGTGCTCGATGTCTCTTTATTTGAATTTCCAGAAATTTAACATGATTATATAATACCATGGCCATGGATTTATTTAGGCTATATCATTTCCATCAATGGGTTTGAGATATAAACTTCCATTAAATAATAGAAGGGAAATATATTTTCTCGCATTATTCATTAATGAAATATTACTTGTGACCCACCCAATGTATCCTACCGCTCCGCAAACATATGTCATCATAGTTATCTTCAATACATAAAATTACATGAATTATAACACATATTAATAATAATATTATATTCTAAGGATCAATAAACATGTCCTTATATAGGAACATCCAATGACACATATAATTTTCAATTTCCTATTGGTGGGTCTCATTCACATAGTATACTACACTGGATATTAACAATGACATAAACCATGAGAAGTTAACTCAAAGTCCTATGAGTCTCTAACTTGATAGACTATATCATTTATCTTTCATAAATAATATCATCTATTTTTAGAACATATATTTAAGAATATTATCATAGAACTTATGGGTTCCCAACATAGTAGGGAACTTTTATGACCTTTCAGTGTGACAACTACTCTTAGAAAATTATCTCATACTATGTCACGTAGTAAAACAATCATAATGTGATAAGAAGTTTACTAATATTCAAAATTATAAATATTGGTTATCATAAAGTTCACAAAAGTTGATTCTAGGGAACAAACTCCAATATACTCCCACTTTCACTAGATCCAACTATTAACAACCTCCAGTCTGATACATATCACATGATACTCATGCTTCCATTGAAACAGGCCTTCAGTCAAGGGGTCTATCACATTTTATTCTATAGGAACTCTACTTACTACAACTTCATACCTATGAGAAAAGTTCCTCATGAGGTGATACTTCTGAAGTATGTGATGTTTCTGTTGGTGTGACCTTGTCTCTTTTTCTAGATCCACTGATACAGTATTATCACAATATAATGTTATAGGGAGTTTACTTCTAAGTACCACATCAAGCTCTCGGACAAATTTTTTATCCAAATGGATTCCTTTACTACATCATAAGCTGCTATATACATGGAATCCACTTTATAATTAACTAAAACTAGCTATTTTGATCTCTTCCATCTCCCACCTCCCCTATTGATATAAAAAACATATCATAATACTGACCTCATATCATTCTGGTCTATTTGAAAACTAGCATCATTATAACCCTTGATGACCAGCTCCTTGTCCCATCTATACACCAGGAACATATCCTTAGTTCTTCTTAAATACTTTAGGATATAATTATATAGTTGTCCAATTTTTTCCTCCTGGATCTTATTGATATCTTCCTACTATACTTAATGTATAGGAAACATCAAGTCTAGTACATAACATGGAATACATGATTGATCTTATCACTGAAGTGTATGGGATCTTACTCATTATCTCTTTCTCCTATTGTGTATGAGAACACATTTTCAAAGAAATATTTGTACCATGTGACACTTGAACCAATCCCCTCTTCTATTGTTCTATACTAAATATATTTAGTATCTAGAAAATGTATGTACTTTGACCTAGTACAAGAAGTCTCTTGGATCTATCATAAATGATCTTGATCCCTAGAATATAGGATTATTTACCCATTTCTTTCATGAAGAAACATTTCTTCAACCAGTTCTTAATATACTATAGGAATAATATTTCATTTCTAATAAGTAATATTTCATCAACATATACTACTAGAATAACGAATTCATTCCCACTAAACCTCTAGTAAACACATGGATCACATTCATTCTTAATGAAACCAAATTATTTTATAGCTTCATAAAATCTAATTTTCCATGATCAAGATGCCTTCTTCAATCCATAAATGTATCTATACAAATTTAAAATCCTTTTTTCATCACCTGGAGTCACAAACCCTTCTGTTTGTGTCATGTTGACATCTTCCTAAAGGTTCCCATTAAGGAATTTTGTTTTGACATCTATCTTCCAAATGTTGTAGTCATGGTAAGATGCTATATAAATTAAAATTCTAATGAACATGTAAAATGGTTAAAATGTTTCATCATAGTCAAATCCTTATCATTATTTAAACCCTTTATCCACTATCCATGCTTTATGTTTATTTACTTTACCTTCCATGTCCATTTTTTCTTTTAATACCCATTTTCATCCTATGGGATTTAAATCAACTAGCCATTGACCAAAATCCAAACATAGTTATGATACATGGAATACATTTCAGAATTCATGGATTCTTTTCATCTTATAGATTTTTAGCTCTATACTGCATCTTTGTAAGAGAGTGTTTCTTCATTGTTAACCAATAATGAATCATCATCTTTGCTAACTAGAAAACCATCTCTCTAGTTCTCTTACCTCTATAGCGATCCTATATAGTACTTGTGTTTAATGAACTACATATTCCATGAGAACCTATGGAATATGTTCATGTACAAAATCTTGTGTATCTTGATCATCAACTTCATCGAAGTCAATCTTGCACCCATTATCCTTTTTGTGGATGCACATCCTCTCAAGAAAGACGGACAGTCTGGAGACTATAATTTTCTTATATGAGGGGTTGTATAGGTAGTATCCCTTTTTTCCTTAAGATACCCTATAAATATACATTTTCCCCATGTTGTTATTTATTTCCTAACAAGGCCTTAGAGATCTCCTCTCAACCCCATTCACTTTTATGTGACAAAAAGGTTTCTTTACATTCCATAACTCAAAGGGGATCACATTTTCCACTTTATTTGTTACTCAGTTTAATGTATATGATGTATTTTATACTAAATATACCTAAAAGGATTATAGAATATCTTCATGACACATCATCGACCTTACCATATTTAATAAGGTACAGTTCCTCCTTTCACTGACACTATTCCACTATAGTGATTAAGGTGGAGTGAGTTGATATTGAATTCCAAAATCCCTTAGAAAGATGAAAAACTATTGGTTTAGATAATATCCACCTTAATCTAATTGAATATTCTTTATCTTCATTCCAAGTTGATTCTATACTTCATTATTTAATACTTTTAATTTTAAAATTACTCAGACTTATACCTCATTAAGTAGATATAACCATATCTACTCAAGTCATCAGTAAAAGTTATTAAGTAAGAGTATAAACCTCTAGCTTCTAATGAAAATAGTACACACACATCAGTGGGTAGTGATCCTATTTTCTTTTTGGCCATTTCACCATATCCATCAAATGGTGGTTTGGATATTTTTCCTTGTAAACAATCATGACATCTTTCTAGTGGTTTTAGCTCAGAAGAGTCTAAATAACCATATAGATAGAGATTTTTCAAACACTTATAATTTACATGTTCAAGAAAGTGATTCCATATCTGGTTTTTATATGTGTCATGTGAACATGTGTAAAGTCTTATGTTTTTTAACCGGGTTTAAATTACGAAGGTTTTTAAAAAAAATTCCATTTATCAATGGGTCGTTTTTTTCAAACTGAGCTCTATAACATTATTATGAGTGTTGGAACACTTAAAGGTGTTGTTTTTGGACTTGGTTGAATACCCAATAATTTTCATAGGTGTCCTGATAAGTCTCAGGAGAACTAGATCCAGAAAAGTCCACTTTAATGGATCTGCACAGGCTGTGCACAGTTGCGGTCCAACCCGTGCAGCTTACCAGATTTAATATGTTATTTGTTTTAATTAAATAATATTAAATGGGATATTTGTGTTTAAATAGAATAATGTGTTAATAATAATAATTTTATTATTATTATTATTATTGTGTCATAAATTATTTTGATGTTAAAATATTTTATTTTCATGATTAATGGGGTGTAACATTTGTGTGAAATTAATGTTGCTTTTGGGTATCTCAGAGAAATGTTTAAATAAAAAAGGAATTTAATGAAGAAGTGTTGTTATTAAATAGAGGTGTTGGGGTTATCAAAGGTTTGAAAATAATAATAATAATGAGATTATTATTATTTTAGTTTTATAAATGTAATAATCATTTTTAATTATGGTTGTTGTTATTATTATTAAGAGTAATAATAAGGGATTTGGGGGTTATGGTTTAAAATTAATAAATGATATGGTGTAGTAATAATGGTATTAAAAATATTATTAATTTTATAATAATAATAATAGTTAATAATTGTATTTAATTTATGGGTTTTTTTAGTCTTTAGGATTAAAAAAATAAAATAAAGAGGACCCCTTCTCCTTCCTTCCCCATGCACAGGAGGCGTGAACCCCCCCCCCCCCTTCCACACTAGGCATGCACCAGTCTGGCCTCCTCTGTGCGGCCCTCCTCCTTTATATCTCCAGTAGCATGCAACCCCCCAGACAACCCCCCATGCAGCGCGACACACCAGCCGGTGCACCGAAACCCTAGGCGCACGGCTCTTCTCTACGGCCGGATCTCCCTCAGCTGGGACACTTGTAGTGGTCCATCTATGTGTGGTTCTCCTCCAAGAAAAAATCATGGTTGAGCCTCCTCCTCATTGACACAAACCCCTAGATGACCTGCAGTAGTAGGTGCGACCCCCTCAGGGAGAACTAGAAGTGCGGATAGTGTGGCGTGACCCCTCCTTTCGCTATAGATTTCTCCTGATTCATTCTTTGTTTTGACCCAAATCTTCAAGTGTATGCGAATGATGTACCAGAACTCCCTTGTTATTATCCCGACATCCTATGCCGAATTTGAGGTGGATGGGTTTGTTTTTTCTCATTTTCTTCATTGGGGTAAGGTTTTTATTTTGTTATTGGGTTTTGTATCACCTAAATTGGAGTCTAATTTTTTATTTGAGTCCCTCATATCAAGTGGTAGGTGCGTAGGCCTTGATGCAATGGTTTTGGTCTTTTGCTGTTGTTTTGGTAAATTTTTTATTTTTTTGAAATGTGTGAATATGTGTAAATATATATATAGGTATATATATGTACATATATATAAAGGCGGTGCGCGTGAGACTACGTTCCATTTGCAACTAGTTGCCTCAAAGTACATTAAACTGATGTATAATTAAAACGATGTCACCCCGAGGTAGGGTCCTGAATCTTAATCTCTTTATTTAAGAATACCTATTTTCTTCTTTAAAAAAATTAGAATGTGAGTTTCCATTGATTATGGAACTACCAAATTTTCTTAAAATGCTGATTAAAGATAAATTGTTGGTTAGTGGTAATTTCATATCATATTTGTGATGTTTTGGGATTTTAATAAGTCTTATTTCTAGTGATGATATATGTTATGTCAATTCATGACACCCTTGATGTTATTGAGTGATTTTGTCCACAAGAGATGAATTAGGACTTGAACAGGTGTTCATTTTAAGCTTGTATTATTGGTTATTTATTTGCTACCAAGTGAATATGTTCAGTTTATGTCTGGAGCATTAAATGGTTAAACAGGAAGCACCCCATGGGTCTTCTTACTAAATGATACTTGAATGTCATTTTTACTTGGACACATTTAGGTGCTCCTTTTTACCCCATATCACAGAATGTTAGTTACACAATCGATTATATATTAGTTGGTGAATTAAATGATTGAATGGGGTAGGATGGGTAATCGGGTAATTAATTTAAGAATTAATTATCAAGATATGAATTGGAAAATTGTGTAATTTATTGAATATTGAGAATATTTAATAATTATTAGACATGTTTGGAAGATAAATTGGAAACTCTAATTAATTAATGGATAAATGAATTATAACATGTTAAATAGTAAATGGTTAATCAATTGATGAATTGGTTAAAGAGATATGATTTAATTAATTAATAGTTGAATTAATTAATTATCATTCATTAATTTAAGATTGTAAATTGATGATGCTTAAGTTTGTTTTCCTTATTTATGGGACACCCCATGGGTGTGTTTCCCTTGATTAATTGTTATGTATGTTGACAAAGAATGCCTCTTGATGTGTGTTTTTTTTCAATGCCTTAAGTTCTTTAGGATGGAGTTGTTTTAATATATGATATGTCATGTGAGATGGTGGCTAAATATCTAAGAATTGTTCAGCTTGTTTGACTTGATATGTTTAAGACAATCATGTCAATTGTTAAAGTCCTGGACTAATCACTACTTGGGTGGATGGGTTCAAACTTGTTAATGAATTGGGTGAATCACTATTTAGTGGATAGACCCAAGGGATAATCACTATCTTTAGTGGATGGGATCTTACTTAGACATGTTTATGAATTGGGTGAATCGCTATTTTTAGTGGACGAACCAATGATCGAATCCCTATATTTAGTGGGTGGGCTCGGATTTTGGTATTAGTTGGGTGAATCACTATATTTAGAAGACATGATCAGATTTTGGTATCATTTGGAAGAATAACTATTTTTAGTGGATGGGCTCATACATAGTATATGAAATATTAAATTGAATATCTTATGATACCTTATCCAAGACAAAAAATAATCTTGGTTTTATACATTACATTGATTTCTTAGATGGTCTTTAGAGACATATTTTGTGAGTGACTTATATGGGGGATGTCGGGATTAGGTCGGATCTCAAGACTTATATAATTTAACAAGGTTTTAATAATTGATAAATGAAATTGAGTGTGTGATGAATGTTGTGTATTCATGAAAAATGTATAATGCAGGTTCAGACACCAATTGAGGGCTGAAGCATGTACTTAGGTATATAGTTACATTGTACTGCTTACTTTATTTATGCATGATTTCAAAATGTTTTAATTATTTTTTGAACCTATTGATTTGGGGTAGACACCGCTTGTCCCAGCCTACTGAGATATATATCTCACACCCTACTCGGTCGGCCATTTCACTGGGGTACCCGAGTAGATTCTATTTGGTTGCAGGATTGTTTTTTTTTGTATATACTTGGGATATAGGTGAAGAGGACCAAGAAGAAGCTCAAGATTCTCAAGGAGATCACTCTCATGGATTTGAGTCATTGTTTATTTATTTCTTTATTGATATGTAAAGCATGATGTAGTGTTTATCGAATTCATAGTTGTACCATCATAACATGCATGCATTGTATAACATTGGTGTTGTATATTTGTTTTATACAAGATTTATAAAATTATTTCTTTCACTGCATTATTGTTATTCACACTACTTCCACCATTTTCTGATATAGACCATTATTTTTACTCTGATAAGAGGGTATAGTCTCTCCAATGACTATCCTTAGACCCTCACTGCTAGTCCGAAGCCTCTAGAATATGGGGAGACATGATTGAGGTCATGTGACGATTGGTCTGGCCACCAGTTCAGGGTTGAGTTGGGTCAGGATGTTACAAAGTGGTATCAAAGGTAATATTTTCCTTTGAATTACTGATTTGGGGTTAGTAGATAGGAGATTGAGAATGTGTTAGCGCTTTGATTAATAGACGTTTGTGGGAATGATCACCCCATGTACGGGAAATGACCAAGTGGCCAGGGATGGGAATTGAAGTTTATACTATTTGAGGTTACAATTGATATGATTTCACCTTGAGTGACTGGTGTATTTTCCACTACTTAATGATTTTGATAATTTTCAAAAAAATAGTTTTCTTGGCCTGATAAAGAAAGAAAGTTGCACACATACATCATCTTAGGCACTTAGATATTAACATTCCATGTGTAAATTCCATGCCATGTAGTTGCATTATTAGGATTCCTACTAATATAGATTTTGTTCCTTGAATATGTTCCATGACTTGTACTTATTTAGCATGTTTTTTCAGATAGCATGTTTCAGTGAAATATTTAACCTTATTGGTTGTTTATATGCCATGATGCCTTTGTTATTAGCAAGGTTTATAATTGTTCCATGCTTCTGTGTTATAACATGTTGTTGTGTTACTACGTATAATAACTTTCTAGAGATGTTTTTATGTGTAAATGGTTGCATGAGTGGAAATAAATTGATTTGTTGTGTTTATTACGAAAATCAAATTTCAGTTGTAAGGTGTATGGGTGCCTTATAACTAGGAAAAAGAGTAATTCATGTTTTCAAACAATTAAAATGGTCTTCTAAATTTAAAATGTTAAATAGAAATTTAATATCATAAATGGGATCCAAATTCCAATGGTAAGGTTTATGGGCACCTCATAAATTAATATATGGACATCCATGTGACTGAACCATATAACCATAGTATGTTTGAGAATGGTTATGAATGTAAAACTTCTGAGTTTTGATTGTAATGAACCATTGTGGGGTTACTTTTTGAAGAACCTGGATTGAATAAATGGGACCCTCGGAGGTAGCTTTTTTGTTAAAAGGAATTTATATGCTAAATTTCCTATTTATATTTGAATAATACTATATGTGAAATTTTTAAAGAGGATGGTTGTTATAACATGTCTTTTTTTCCTATGGGGTGTTGATTGAAAACCAAGTGACTTGTTATGAAAAAGTACTTGTGTGTTTTTCAAAATTCATTAAAATGTTAAAAGGTTGAAATGAATTAATTAAAATGTATAAAATGAAAAAGGGGGATTTTGAACCTTGTGATTTTGGTTTTTTGAGACCAAGAGAGAGGGTTGACGTTTATGTTTCTTAAGGGTATAACCCATGGTAGGTTGTAACTTAGAATGTTTTGGGTGTTAAGGTAAGTTCTCCCCACTACTTGGGATTAATTTTTGGGACTCAAGTGTTTTGAAATTCCAATATGTTTATATTACGGATTTTAAGATCAATGCTTGACATGTTGATCGTGGTTCGAGGAACATCACACCCATGTCTTAAGGTTTTGTGAAATAGCACGTTGGTGAGCGGCTGATATTTTCTTGCGATGACATGGACAAACCTAAGGTGGGTAGTGACGCACTATTAATCTTTGATAGAACATTTATACCATCAATGATATAGGCATCGAGGTTTTTTTGATGATGTGTCGGTAGGAGAAGCTGAGCTTTTTGTGTAAAGATTCATTCAGTGATAGTACGACTGATTTTTTAGAGACCTGGATTTTCTCTTAGTGTGATCTTTTGAATGAGACGAGCATGTCCTCTATCTTGACCTCCTCATGGAGACACTAAGATAGTGTTAGTATTACGCCATGCTAAAGTTTTAAATGTTTTCGGGCTTGATGAGTGGTTATTATCTAGGTTGTATATGGGATGTGTGGTTTCTTTGAGGTATGCCTTCATTCATGTTGGTGCACGTTAGTTTCTTTTAAATATCCTTTTGATGGATTGACTGGGGAATGTCACCAGAGGTTGGGTAAGGTCTTTTTTGTACATGCAGATGGTTATGTAATAATTTTAAAATGCGTGTCACTAGTTTAGGGGTGAGTGTGGGTTTTGGGACCATAATATCTTTCCAGAAAATCATGTGCAAGTAGTTTCTGTTTTTCGATCAACATTCGACCATTTTCTTCAATGAGGTCCCTATAATGGCCTCGGATGTAAGCTTTGTTTTGGTAAGCTTTGGTTCTGGTTTTAAAGAATTAAGCGGTTGGACTTATGATTTTATTGGTAGTGTGTTTGGCATTTGGAAACCTAAATTATTTGCTTCAAACAAAACATTTTGACCTTGGTAGGTTAGATGTTGTTGTAGTAGTTTCTAATGACTTCTTGGGGATGAGAGGTTTTTAAGGTGGTCAGATTTTAAATTCATATGTTTTTTAACTGGGTTTAAATTATGAAGGTTTTCAAAAAATCCATTTATCGACGGGTCGTTTTTTAAATCGAGCTCCAGAACATTATTCTGAGTGTTGGATCACTTAAAGGTGTTGTTTTTGGACTTGGGGGAATACCCAATAGTTTTCACAGGTGACCCAATAAGTCTCGGGAGCACTAGATCCAAAAACGTCTACTTTAATGGATCTCCACGGGCTGCGCACGGTTGCAGTCCAACCCGTGCAGCTTACCCAGTTTAATATTTATTTATTTTAATTAAATAATATTAAATGTGATGTTTTTGTTTAAATAGAAGAATGTGTTAATAATAATAATAATATTATTATTATGGTGTCATAAATTATTTGGATGTTAAAATATTTTAATTGCATGATTAATGGGGTGTAACATTTGTGTGAAATTAAAATGGATTTTGGGTATCTCAAATAAATTTTTAATTAAATAAGGAATTTAATGAAGAAGTTTTTTTATTAAATAGAGGTGTTGGGTTTATCAATGGCTTGAAAAAAATAATGATATTATTATTATTTTAGTTTTATGAACGTAATAATCATTATTAATTATGGTTGTTATTATTATTATAAAGAATAATAATAATGGATTGGGGGGTTATGGTTTAAAATAAATAAAATAATAGGGTGTTGTAATAATGGTATGGAAATTATTATTAATGTTATAATAATAATAATCATTGATAATTGTATTGAATTTATTGGTTTTATTTAGCCTTTAGGTTAAAATAAATAAAATAAAAGAAGGATGAACCCTTCTCTTTCCTTCCCCGCACATAGGAGGCATGACCCCCCCCCCCCCCCCAGCTTCAACCCTAGGCGCACCCCAGTCTGGCCTCCTTCGCATGGCCTTCCTCCTTCGGATCTCCAGCAACCCGCAACCCCCTGGACGACCCCCCTTGTATGGAAACACCCCAGCCGGCCCACCAAAACCCTAGGCGCGCGACTCTTCTCTATAGCCGAATCTCCCTTGGCTAGACCACTTGCAGCACTCCTCTGCATGGTTCTCCTCTAAGAAAACTCCATGGTCAAGACTCTTCCTCTTTTTTGCGACCCCCCGGATGACCTGTAGCAGTAGGCACAACCCCCCTCCGGACGGACCAATAGCGTGCACAGTACGGACTGACCCCTCCTTTCACGTGTGATTTCTCCCAATTTTTTCTCTAGTTTGACCTGAATCATTAAGTGTATGTGAATGATGTACCAGAACCCCCTTCTTAGTATCCTAGAATCGACTGCCGAAGACGAGGTAGATGGGTTCATTTTTGCTCGCTGTCGTCATTGGGGTAAGGTTTCTACTTTGTTATTTGGTTTTGAACCACCTAAATTGGAGTCTAATATTTTATTTAAGTCCCTAGTTTTAATGTCTCAGATTTTTCCATGTATTATTTTGAAATATTTTATGGAATTATTATGAGACCAAGTGCAGAGATGAAATGTCATTTCGAGGCCCAGTAAGCCCGGAATGGTGGTTTGAACTTTTTTTTAATTATGTGATTTGGCGGGTGTGCGCAGTTGTCGCAGTTTCCGAAAGGATTCCCAAATTTAAAATATGAGGGCACCATTGCGTCTAGGATGACGCATTTACCTATGAACTGGTCTAACCTTGACCGGCACGGGTCAAGGTAAAAAGTTATTTTTCAGACATTTTTAGTAAAATAAACTAAAATAATTTGAAAAGTTTATTTTATTTTATTCAGAAACATTCACTGCAGCACAACGACGGGGTTCTTTTTCGATAGTTAATTCCACATCATAATGACTCAGAAACAACAATGCTGACTCATTAATGCCACAATGTGATGGAATGATGAAATGTGTTCCCTCTTGTTAATGGATTAATCGAATGTTGGTCATTGGCCGAAAATTGAGAGGAACACTAGAGAATTCTTGGAGCCTTGGAGAGAACTCTCGACAATGAACGACGACGACGTGATCGATTGACACATCTCAGATTCAACCAACCTCACTAATGAACATGACCCATAAATCGTTCTTCAACCGAATCGAGGTAGGGGTTATGTTTTAAAGTTGTTTTCTTTCCCATTTTTTGAATTTAACGATGAAGGTAGATCAACACACGAACCGATTGACCCGTGCATTATCGTTATTTCAGGAGGGGTTTATCGGGTTCATTCCTGAGAGTTTGATTGTCAATTTTTTATGTTTTTAAATTTTCCCGTTTAAACCTTCTAATGGGATAGGATTAACGCCGTGACGAATGACAGTGGGGGTTCGTTCCTTCTTGTTGACTTTTTCTTCTTCCTCCACACTGCATTCTTTGAGTTCTTCATGGGGCGATGAATGAAGGATCTTTACACATCCGTTTTACAATGCAATTATCCCATATTAGAGATCTAACATCACGACAACCTAGAAGAGGTGCGATGAAGATGGTAGAGGACGAATCAGCTTAGATCGGGAGAGACTGTTCTTCGAGCATTCTTCGTGCGGGTGGATCGATACTCATTTTAAAGGCCGATCAGAGGCCTAAAAACAATGGAGACAACTTTGAGATGTCAGGGCGACCTCAAACCTTGAGTTTATTGGAGATTGGATGGCTAGATTGAAGAACAGAGCATCATAAGAGGCGCACCGACAAAGAGCAGTGTTTCTACAAATTTTCAAAACACACGTCGTGTATCCCGATGAACACTTCGTGTGGACCGGTGGTGGTGGATAGGGTTTTCATGCTACACATGATGAAGAACACGATGTACCTCAGGGGAGACATGGCATGTGGGCCCCATCCAGCGGTGGCTGAAGATCTGGGTGATGGGAAGCACTAACATTGTGTGTGACCATTGTCACACTGCATGTGGGTCCTTACATGGACTTGGCGTGTATCTCGGAAGATACATAGACACGGGTTCAATACACGGTTGGGTACTCCACCACATGGCTAGACCAGGCCAGATGCATGGGCTAACCCATGTACCGATTATAGTGGATGGAACACATAGGTTGAAACCGTGTACAGGCACATGGCTGCGTACATGAAGGGAACCCCGGTTGCTCAGACATGGTGTGTGGTCCATAACACACATTTTCTACTTACTTTTTGACACATCATGTTCTTCTAACTCAGGTCAATTTACTTGGGTAGTACCCAAAGTCGAGGGACAAGGAATGTGACCCTTATACACGCCATGTATATCCTAGAACATGGCTTGAACCTCTAGTCCACCTTATCTTGGACATGCTTCGTTTGGGTCATTTCCCATTTTCTCGATCCCCTGAAGGTTAGGTATCATTTTCGTCCACATGAGTATGATCCCTTCAGCAGGAATTTCTGAGATAGAGTCAGGTATCCCTCCGAGAGGCCCGAAGTGATATCCTTTATCCATTATTGACCCTAGGTAGAGTCTGGTATCGATGTGACTACTCTTATAGGACAATGATTATCTACATATCAGGTGAATCTGAATGAGTCATGGTATCCTCCAAAGCCCTAGTAGTGATCCCCATTTGTGTATCATGATCTTTCCTCACTTAGGAGTGTGTTCTCCCAAAATGAGTGTATCTATCTCTCATGACCTTTCCCGATGTAAAGTACTTCTCGTATGGACATCATTAGAACCATCAGACCCATGGAGTGAGTTCTCCCAGATGACTACTTTGTAGAACCTTTGAAATGAATCCCTAGCGATGGTATGCGGTTGTGTGACTTGTCTCTAGTCTACGGGTCTGATTTTTGAGTATATCTAAATTTTGTTTCTCCTATTATATTTTCATAAGACGTATACTGTGTAAAGATGACTGTACTTTTACTTTGTGTATTGCTTTGTGGTTTTCAGGGTTCTCTAATGAGTATTGTTATACTCACCCCTGCATAGGCTTTTCCCACACGTGTCGTGTCTTGTACAGACTGGCGGCCTTTTGACGGAGTCCAGGGCGGACTAGGACCGGACCAAAATTTCTAAGTTTCCTATAGGATTAGGTATTCCTACATCTATGAGTAGTAGTCCAAGTACCTCTTTGTGTTTACATGTTGGACTTTGTAGTTTGCAGACTCTTGTTTTTTGTGGGCTCGTATTTTAGAACCCGTTTTCTTTATGCACTTTACTTTCGTTGTACTCTGTTGGTTGGGTTTAGTTGTATGCATTCATTTTTTTTGTTAGTGGTTTTTACATTTCATCATTTGTGGGCTTGGAGATGAGTGCGTGTGTACAAGTACTTAGGCAATGCCTCCCATGTTAGTAATATTCCTACTCGGTGTTAGTCACTAGCCCCTGGCCTATTGGAGGCGGGCTTGGAGAGTCGTGGCGTGGGCCCCACTGGGATGAGTCGTGATAGAGTGGTATCAGAGGATGGTTGGTTCTACCTTAATACCCAGAGTCTATGAGTTTGGTTTGGGGAAACAATGTTAAGTGTTTCGAGCTCAAATTTTATGCCAGATACTCCAGTGTTGGTGTGGGCGGCCGATGTATATGTATACCAAGAATCTGATAACCTACTTTTTAACTCGGTACATGAAAACACTAGTTACGGGGATGTAAAAGAATGGTACATGAATCATATAAAAATGAGTTGTGTTTTCCATGTCCTTTTTGTCATCTATCCAAATATACTCATTGACCATGGTACATCTTGTTTCCTTACAGGATGCCTCTGTGATGCATACCCGCTAGGATTCAGCAGCGTGATCACGAGGATGATATACTCAGTGAAGAGGATTCGATACAGGGACCATTTCCTTAGGCATTGCCTTCAAGTGGTTCACCTTCTATACCACCACTAGGGAAGCAGCCCCCGGTACCTATAGTACCAACAGACAAGGGCCGTAGGCTGAGCGTGCTCCATGAGTTCCAGAGACAGAGACCCCTCAGGTTCTGAGGTGAGCCCAACCCTGAGGTGGTTGAGGACTGGCTTGAGGCGGTGACCAGAGTTTTCCATCTAGTGAGGATACCAACGGACCAGATGGTGATCCTAGAAGCGAGCCTTATTCAGGGTTCAGTGGGACGATGGTGGATTCTGACCACACAGACTCACAACAAGGAGACTCTTTCATGGATGGAGTTTGAGCGGCTCTTTAGGGAGGAGTTATCTCTAGTTACGCTGAGAGTGGTGCATATCCAGGAGCTTATTCAGCTCCAACAGGGCAGTTTGACGGTGATTGACAATTTATCGAGGTTTTCCAACCTTTCTAAGTACTCAATAGATATGGTCAGGGATCAATACATCAGAGATCAGACCTTCGAGTGAGGTCTACGATGGGAAACTTGAGCTAGTGTCATGCATCTATGCATTTCGACTTATGCTGGAGTGATCAACTGAGCCTTGGTGATTGAGAGCTTCATAGAAGAGTATAGAAATCTGACGACAGTCAGCAACAGGCAGATAGGTGTGGAGAACTTGGAAACAGGGAGCTGACATGAGGCATAGGGATCAAGAAGTGGGATACGTCATAAGAGGACCCAAGACAGGGGATCAAAAGTCCATGGCTCTCAGACTGGATCCAGTCAACCTAAGGAGAGGCGATATTACTCGTGTGATGGTATGGGACATCTCAATAGAGACTGTCCGACCCATCGAGCTGATGGAAGGGAGGAGGTGGATGGACCACCGACGAAGAGGCAGAGAGTGAAGAAGATAGACCCGCCAAGAGGTGGACATGGAAGAGGAGTAGGGAGAGATGCATGTGGTGGAAGACGCTTTGATCTACTTCAACGACCACCCCTAGGAGGTCCGCACCAGGCTCAGGGAGCTGGGGAATAGGGGAGGGGACAACTGCATGTGATCGAGGTATATGACCCAGGGAATCCGAGGATGATCTGAGGTACGATCTGTGTCTTCTCTACCATATATTTTGTACTTATAGACATAGGTTTCGGTCATTCCTTCCTCTCCAGATCTCTTGTGCAAAACCATGAGATTTTAGAATAGTCGTTGACTCGACCCTTATGCTTGGAGACACCTACAGGGGGAGACTCAATGATCACACACCTTTGCATACAGTGCGGTCTTACCCTTGTAGGTGATAGTTTTGATTGGAACCTCTTGGTGGCAGCATCGAGGCCTTACGATGTCATTCTCAGTATGTATTGTCTATATTCGGTCCATGCCCATATCTACAGCTTTAGGAGAAGAGTGTGGTGTGTCTGCAGTGATGGGATGAGGTTTTCCTTTGTTAGTGAAAAGGAGACTTAGGCAGCGCAGAATGGGATCATGCATAGGAGGGTGCAGCCGATCACTCATGGGTTGGCTAGCCTTACCCTCGAAGCAGTAGATGTTGTGAGCTTCCAGTTCCCAGTAGTGGTGGCGGAGTACGAGGACGTCTTTCCCAAAGATGTTCTAGGACTACCTCTCCACCGATAGATTGAATTCTTCATTGACTTGCAGCTCGGGAAAACACTGATACCCTCCCCAGTATATCAGATGGCTCCCACAGAGCTGCTTGAGTTGAGGGTGCAGCTAGAGGTTTGCAGAGAAAAGGGTCAGTGAAAATCATCATTTCACCCTAGGAGGCACCAGTTTTGTTTTCCAAGAAGGCCAATGGGAGTTTGAGGTTGTGTGTGGATTACCAGTGCCTGAATCAGGAAATGATGAAGATCATGTATCCAATGCTGAGGATCAACGACCTCTTTGATCAGCTGAGAGGGGAATAATGTTTCTTGAATGTTGAGCTTCGATCAGGTTACCACCTGTTATGAGTACATGATGAGGATATACTGAAGACGACATTCAGATGTCGATACGGTCAATATGATTACTTAGTGATGCATTTCTGCATGATGAACTCCCCCATAGTGTTCATGGGACTTGTAAACTGGATCTTCTAGACGTACTTGGATTGGTTCATAGTGGTTTTCATTGGTGAAATCCTTGTGTACTCTACGTCAAAGGAGGAGCACACGAGACACCTACGGATGGATCTCACCGAGAGCATCAACTTTATAAGAAGCTCTCGAAGTGAGAGTTTTGGATTTAGGAGGTTCACTTTCTAGGACATGTCATCTCATCAGATGGATTATCAATGGGCCCAGCCAAGGCGGAGGCAGTGTTAGCATGGGAGTCACCTCTGAGCGTGACAGAGTTGCGGAGCTTCCTTGGGTTGGCAGGATACTAATGGAGATATTTTCCTGATTTATCCCAAATATCAGCACCGATGAAGGCCTTGACCAGGAATGGGAAACCCTTCATGTGGACTGAGAAGTTCCAGTAGGATTTCGAGCAGTTGAGATAGAGTTTGATGAGCACCCTGATTTTGAGATTGCTGGAGGAGGGTTTTAAGTACATAGTTTTCTATGACTCATTAGGGACTGAGCTTTGTTGTGTGAAGATGAAGAGATAGGTAGTGATTGCTTATGTTTCAAACCATATTAGGCCACATTATCATAACTATGCGACCCATGATCTTGAGATAGAATCGGTAGTCTTCGCATTGAAGTTGTGGGGACACTCCCTTATGGGCGAGCAGTTTATCGTATACTCTGACCACAAGAGCCTCAAGTACATCTTCTCATAAAAGTATCCAAATATGAGGTAGAGTAATTGACTAGAGTTCCTCCAGGACTATTATTTCAAGATCATATATACTCATGGGAGGGGGAATAAGGTGGAAGATGCTCTTAGCAGGAGATCGAGATCACAGCTGTTGAGTGAGGTGACAGAACAATTGGCCTCGTTACAGTTATCCTTCGTGGACAGAGAGGATGTATCTTACCTTCAGTCAATGGTTTTCACCCATCTACTCTTATAGTGAGTTAGGGAGGCACAATTTGGGGATGTATACTGTGAGGCTTTATGTGCTCAATTATCTACTGGACATGGTCCTGATGGATATTCGCAAGGTGTGGATAACATTGTTCTTTTCAGAGGATGCACTGTTGTACCAGTGGCATTATGGGAGGAGGTCCTAAGGGAGTTCAAAACATCCCCTTAGCAGTAAACCCTGGCGTGGTGAAGATGTACCATGATCTTTGATGGTAGTTCTGGTGGTAAGGTATGAAGAAGGCAGTAGCAGAGTTCGTTTCTCGATGCCTTACATGCCAACAGGTGAAGGCTGAGCACCAAGTTTCAGATGGGTCAGCTCACCCCCTAGAAGTACCGGAGTGGAAGTGGGATGGAATATCGATGAATTTCATGACAGGATTTCCACAGACCTCCAAGGGGCATGATTACATCTGGGTGATCATTGACCAACTCACCAAGTTGGCCCACTTCCTATCCATCAGGGAGCAGAGTTCCATAGAAAGATTGGGATTCCTCTACATACAAGATATAGTTCGGATTCATGGCATCCCTTCAACAATAGTCTCAGATCATGATGCTCATTTCACATCTCGTTTGTGTAAGGGACTAAAAAATTCATTTTGTACTTAGCTACGCTAGAGAACGACATTCCATCCCCAGACCAATGGTCAGACGAATAGGACCATTCAGTTTTGGAGGATATGTTGTCGGCCTGTATCTTGGACTATTTTCGCAGTTGGGAGGGCCACCTACTACTGGTGTAGTTTTCATATAATAATAGCTACCACTCCACCATTGACATGGCACCATTCGAGGCCTTATATGGGCGACCATTCCGGTCACCGCTTTGCTAGACCGACCCTAGAGAGTCAACACTCATGCGTCCAGAGTTGGTGCGAGCTACCACCGAGAAGGTGCTGATCATCTAGGAGTGGATGAAGACTGCAAAAATCTGGCATAAGTCTTATTCTAACAAGCGATGGAGATCTATGAAGTTCACAGAGGGAGACCATGTCTTCCTTCAGGTCTCACCTCGATGAGGGTTATGGAGATTTAGTCAAGGCGAAAAGCTATCTCCAAGGTTCATCGGACCTTTACAGATACTGTGCAGAGTTGGTGAGGTGTCGTATCTCTTAGCTCTACCACCATAGATGCACCAGGTACATGATGTCTTCCACATGTCACATCTGAGGAGGTATGTGCATGAACCATCGCATGTCATCGACTAGGGCAAGATGGACATCGAGGATGGAGCGACATTTGTTGACTACCCAGTGGACATTGAGGATTGGTAGGAGAGGATCCTTCGTGGGCGATCGATTACCTTGGTGCGCATCCGATGGTAGCACATGAATCTTTAGGAGAGAACGTGGGAGGAGGAGGCTCAGATCCATGCCCAGTACCCACATCTTTTTGAGTATCCTTGTTTTGGATTTTTGAGGACGCAAAGCGCCAAGGTGGGGAGAATGTAATGTCTCTAATTTTTCCATTCATTGTTTTGAAATATTATATGGAATTATTACGAGACCAAGTGTGGATACAACACATAATTTTGAGGCCTGGTGAGCCCAGAATGGTGGTTTGAACTTTTTTTAGTTAAGTGAGTTGGCAAGTGTGTGTGGTTGTGGAAGTTTCCAAACGGATGCCCGAATTAAAATTTTGAGGGCACCGTTGTGTCCAGGACAATTACTTTACCTAAGAATGAGCCTAACCTTTACCGAAACGAGTTGAAGGAAAAAGTTAATTTTCAAACGTTTTTAGTAAAATAAAATAAAATAATTTGGAAATTTTATTTTATTTTATTCGGAAAAATTCGTTGTAGCTCAACGACGGGCAGCGGTTTTGATAATTAATGCCACGCCATAATGGCTCATAAATAGCAACGTTGACTCATTAAAGTCGCAGTGTGATGGAATTATGAAACGTGTTCCCTTATTTTAATGGGTTAATCGAATTTTGGTCATTGGAAGAAAATTGAGAGGAACTCTAGAGAATTCTTGGAGCCTTGGAGAGAACTCTTGACAACGAACAACGACTATGTGATTGATCTACGCATCTCGGATTTGACGAACCTCGCTAACGAACACAACGCGGCAATCGTTCTTCAACCGAATCAAGGTAGGGGTTATGTTTTAAAGTTGTTTTCTTCCTCATTCATTGAATTTAACGATGAATGTAGATCAACCCATGAATCGATTGACCTGTGCGTCATTGTTCTTGCAGGAGGGGTTTATCGGGTTCATTCATGTGAGTTTGATTGTCATGTTTTGATGTTTTTAAATTTCCTCATTTAAATATTATAACGGGAGTATATTAACATCATGATGAATTATAGTGAGGATTCATTCCTTCTTGTTGACTTTTTATTCTTCCTCTACACTGCGTTCTTTGCGTTCTTCCTAGGGCGACGAACAACAGATAGTTGCACGTCCATTTCACAATACAACGATCCCATATTGTAGATCCAACATCACGAAAACCTAGAGGAGGTGCAGCGACGATGGAAGACGACGAATCAGCTTGGATCGAGAGAGATCGTTCTTCGAGCATTATTTGTGAAGGTGGATCAATACGCTTTTTCATGGCCTATTAGAGGCCTAAAAATAATGGAGATGAGTTCTAGATGTTGGGGAGACCTAAACCCTTTATTTTCCTAGCGATCGGATGGAAGGATTGAAGAATGGAGCATCACGAGAGGTGCGTAGGTGAAGAGCAGTGTTTTTGGAAATTTTCATAACACACGGTGTGTATCCCGATGAACACACTGTGTGGACCGGTGGCAGCATATAGGGTTTGCGCGCTACACGCGATGATGAACACAACATGCTTTTGGGGAGACATAGTGTGTGGGCCCCATCCAGTGACGGCTGAAGTTCTAGGTGACAGGAAGCACTAACACAGCTTGTGACCATTGTCACATGGCATGTGGGTCCTTACACTAACTCAGTGTGTATCTCAGAAGATACACGGACATGAGGTCGGTACACGGTTGTGTACTCCACCACACAACCAGACCAGGCCGACTGTATGGGGTAACCCATGTACCGGTTACATGGGATGGAACACACAGGTTGAAACCGTGTATGGGCACATGGCCGCATACATGAAGGGAACCCCGGTTACTCAGACACGGCGTGTGGTCCATACTACACATCGTGTACTTACTTTTCTACATGGAATGTTCTTATGACTCGGTCTATTTTACTCGAGTAGTACCCAGAGTCGAGGTACATGGCATGTGACCCTTATACACATTGTGTATATCCTAGAACATGGCTTGAACCTCTTTCCCACCGTATCTTGGAAATTCTTCATTTGGGTTAGTTCCCTTTTTCTTGATCCCCTGAAGGTTGGGTATCATTTCCGTCTATAAGAGTATGATCCCTTTAGCAGGACTTTCCAAGATAGAGTCAGGTATCCCTCTGAGAGGCCCAAAGCAAGATCCTCTATCCATTATTGACCCTAGGTAGAGTCGGGTATAGACATGACTACTCTTACAGGACACAAATCCTCTACTTAGCAGGTGAATTCAGATGAGTCACGATATCCTTCAAGGCCATGAAAGTGATCCTCATCCGTGTATCATTGAAACGCATGGCCTATTATCACCTATCGACCGGTCAAAGTGTCGGTGCTCTGCTAATGTGTATATCAACACTCGGGTCGAATCCTCGGCGATGATACTTTGTAATAATCGGTTGTTTTTAGTTGATTGTATTTTGATTAGGGGGTTTGGTTTCAGAGCTTAATTGAAATGATTGATTGACTATAATTGATTTAAAAATTGATAAAGATTGGGGTGAGTTCATTATTAGGTAGTTAAGATTGTGATATCCTTGAGCTTTGCTTTATATTGCTTTAAATTAACACCCATGTCACAAGATGACGTTGATTTGAATTCCTAGGTTTTAAGGATTTAATCCAAGCCTTAACTTAACTTAGGGTTATAATCATTACCATTACATGTTTATGGTAGTGTATTTATGGTTCCAATAATCCATGGAAACCACATGTTAAAAAAAATATGTCATTAATCCATGACATGTTAAGTCCAACATAAACAATGTTAATTCAAAGAATATTCATCGAGAAAAAGCTCTCAATCACTTAACATACCTAAATTATAACTCACCCCAATGACAGATTTACTCATCCATTTGGGTTTTTAATAATCTGTTTATAATGATTATGATTATAAATTAAGAAGAGAAGAAAAAGAAAGGGATAAGAAAAGAGTGGTACGTCGACACACATACACGCAAACAATGATGATAATTAAAAACAAACTTTTGATTGAATGAGGAAGAAAAATAAGGGAATGGAATTCAACTATATTTAAACTATTTTAAGAACATAAATATTAAACTATATAAAATGGATGAGAATAAGAGATATTGAAGAAGAAACTTGCATTAAAACATAATTACAAAAGAAAGGACTTACAAAATTACAATAATGAATAACAAAAAAGTAAATGAAAACAAAGAGGAGGAAAGGTCTATCAAGTGAAAAATTGAGTATGGAAGGTCCTCCCAAGCCTTTTTCAAAGCTTTGGTCGTGCCAATATGATCTCCTATCTTCTGAAATGCCAACTCCTCTCAAGGAGAGAAGGGGAGAGTATTTATAGCCCAAGGAGTGGACTATTTTCATTTCCAAATTGTCCCTCCACGTGCATCGCCAAGTTGGCTATTCAGACAGCCAAATATCGAGAAATATCCTTCTCTAAAGTTGTAGATAATAAATTTTTCCAACCTCACTCAAAATTTGGAGTCATTTGGACTTATGTACCAAAGTTATGGTCGGTTGATTAAACAAATTTAATCTGTCCATTTCAATCCAATCTTTTTGATGTACAAAATGTGAAAAGGTTTTTGAATAGGAAGTTTCCTTGAAAACCGAATGATGTCTTCAACAAAGTCGTCCACCTATACCTCCTCTTTCACACTAAAAAATCTCAGCACTATTTGATGCTTACATCATGATATATGTCATGAATACTATACTGATTTTATTTCTCAGACAGAATAGTGGGATGGACTTCAAGTCATATGTTGGGCCCTTTGTGTTTGGATTTGGGCCTTGAAATTTTTATCCTACACTCCTTACATTGTACCCAGAACTATGTTGGTAAATAATTGAATTTGGACTTCTGTATCTAGCCCAGTAAATCAATCTTCATGAATAGTCCAGTTTCTTCACAGATTCTTTGGTCTTGATTGTGAGGACCATATGACCCTTTAAATGGATGAATTGGCTCATGGTACCTTCTGAATAAATGTTTTATATTTAAAGGGGAATCCTAAAAAACAATAATCACAAAATTTAGATCAGTATAGTGATAGTTATAACTAAAACATTAAACTGACTCAATTGGACTACTTCTAAAAATGCTCAAAAATTATACTTAATATTAAAACATTAATATTTCATACAAATTATGCACATTTCATATAAAATAAGTAAAGGGAGTATATAATAAGTCATGAAAATATTAATAACATTAACTCCCCCACAATTAGTTATGTACATGTCCTCATGTGCAACAAATATAAAAACATGAAAAAATCATTTTCACTCACCAACAAATATTAAAATTTTGTTTTCTTCAATCAAGGGAGGTTTAGAATATTTCACTAATCCATTTTGAAATCCTCCAAAAGTTGTAACAGAAATAATGTTCCAAAACTAATTCATTTTTTCATGCTCAAATTTAGAAATGGAAAATGTGGACACTCAAAACTCACACCTCTCAAGATGATAAAATTCATTTGTGGAGGTTCACTCTTTCACCAACCAAAAGTGAAAATCTTAGAGTTTGAAAAGAGCTCTCAGCTTCCAATATCTATCCAAAGTGAACAAGAATCAAGAGTTCTTTTTAAGGGGGTTTTATGTGGCTATGGGACGGTAGGAATATAATGTCCAAGAGAGAGAAGAAGAGGGTTAAAATACCAACATAGAAAAAGCAATGCACATTTTTTGAAATAAAACATGGAAGGAAATGAAAACACATATTTAAAAGGGAATTATTGTGTGAAGAAAGACATAATAGAGGAAGAAAATATGAAGGTAATGAGAAGATGGAATATTTACAAAACACAAAACTTCTCCAAATAAGAATATAATGTAAGTGTTCTTTTTTCCTTTTTTTCCTTTTTTAGAAAGTTGAACTTGGAAAAGATCTCACACTCATATCCAAACCCATAATTGATCTCCTCAAGACACTAATTGTAATAGTTATAACAATATCAAAGGTTGAGGAAGAGTGATTTTTGACCTACCCAAGAAACAACCCAATTTTTTTTTTTGATTTTTTTTGAACACTTGTCAATAAAATTTACCAAATTACATAAATGAAAGTACATTACATTCCCCAAAACACATTGAATGAAAACCTCTCCCCCACACTAAAATGGATGCTTTCCCTCAAGCAGATGATAACTTGTTGAAAATCAAAAATAGGGTACCCAAACAATGAAATCCATTCCCCCTACACTTAAATTTCAAAAAAATTATGCAATGAAAATCCATGTTGATATTGGGTGGGAAAAGGTATTGGGCTTGTAATGTGGCTATCAAAGAAAAGGTTTCCATAGGCTCGAAGGGGCTTTCAAAAGTAGGGTTAATGTAAGGGAAATGGGAGGATATTTGGCTATTGTGATTCTTATATGGTTCAGAAAATTCCTCTATCATATTAATGCACACTGAGGTTGGAAATTTATCTCGAAGGTCCACAAACTCAAGACTCGCAAATGGGGGTGAAAAAAAAACATTTTGAAAAGATGGCCATAGGTGGCCTTGGAATGAAAGCAAATTTTGTTCCTCACGGTTCGGGAAAAGCATTTTCCAAATCAAAAATTGAGCATTCAAAATTTATTAATTTTGACACAAAATTATTTATCCAAAGTCATGATGAAAATACAAAATTTTTTATATGAAAACATGTCTGTTAACTCCCCAAAATGGTTGGACAAAATTTCAATACTTGATGGTGAGTAAGCATGACTCTTGATTTTTTTGTATTTTTTTTAAGTGATTGTTTTTTTTGTTTTTTTTAGGTTTTTTTTATAAAGATACACCCACAAAAAAGAGAAAGTGAAAAAGAAAGGTTTTGATAAATAAAGTGGTAAAAAAATGAAAGAGAGAGGAAGAATAAGAAAGAGGTAGAGAGAGAAATAGATAGAGAGAGAGTTAAAGGGAAAGAGGTGCCCCTGGTTTGGATTTGGCGGGTCGCCATCTCCATCTAGTGGTATGTAGGATAGAGAAGTTGGGGATCCGGTGGTAGTCGATGTTGATCCAGGATTTTTCATCCTCTAATGGTGATGCTTTAACTGATGTCCATTAACCGTGAATGTCATTTTGGAAGAGGGGTCTTGGACTTGCACTACATCAAATGGGTAAACATTAGTAATAACAAAAGGACCTTCCTAACGAGAATTTAGCTTACCTAGGTGAAGCCGAAATCGAGAATTGATGAACATTACCTTTTCACCTTCATGAAATACCTTTCTCAGGATGCTTTTTTCATGGAGTACCTTATCCTTCTCTTTGTACAGATTGAAATTCTCATAGGATTCAAGTCAAAGCTCCTCCAGTTCAACCAATTGCAACAATCTTTCTTCACCAGATTTTTCACAATCAAAATTACAGGTTTTCACAGCCCAAAAAGACTTATGTTGGATTTCAACTGGTATATGACATGCTTTACCAAAAACTTTCCTAAAAGGAGACATCCCAATGGGTGTTTTATAGTTAGTTCGAAAAGCCCAAAGTGCTTCACCAAGTCTTTCAGGCCAGTCTTTTCTTGTGGGTTTTACAATTCTCTCAAGCACTCTCTTCACTTCTCTATTAGAAAGTTCAGCCATGCCATTTGTTTGGGGGTGATATGCAGTTTAATTTTTATGAACAACTCCATTCCTTTTCAAAAGATATTCCATGGTTTTATTACAAAAATGGGTTCCTAAGTCACTTATCAAGGCACGAAGTGTGCCAAATCTATGGAAGATGTGTGTCTTTAGGAACTCACTAACAGTATGTGAATCATCATTTCTAGTGGGTTTGGCCTCGACCCACCTAGAAATATAATCAACAGAAAGAATGATGTATGATAATCCATTGGAAGGGGGAAATGGTCCCATGAAATCGATACCCCAAACATCGAAGATCTCACAGAAAATTAAAGGCTTTTGGGTCATTTCATTTCTCTTTAAAATTGTGCCAAACTTCTGTCAAGTGGGACATGATTGACAGAACTCATGTGAGTCCTTGAATATCGAAGGAAAGAAGAATCCAGAGTTTAGGACCTTTCAGGATGTCCTTTGTGGTCCAAAATGGCCACCACTAGGCATTGAGTGACAGAATTCTAAGATAGAGGAATGTTCATCTTCATCAACACATCTCCTAATTACCATGTCTGCCCCAGTTTTCTAAAGATTATTTTCTTCCCAAAAATAGTGTTTTGAATCACTTTTCAACTTCATTTTCTATTCTTTTGAAAACATTTCAGGAAAAACACCACAAACCAAGTAATTTACAATTGGGGCATACCATGGTAACTTTGGAGTGAGATATGAAAGGTGCTCAATGGGGAATTCAGTATCGATGATTTCAGAATGAGAAGAATTAGAAATTCTACTCAAGATATCAGCCACATGGTTTTCTTTTCCTGATATATCTTTTATTTCAAGGTCAAACTCTTGGAGCATTAGGATCCATCTTATTAGCCTCGGTTTGGAATCACTTTTCTTGAGTAAAAACTTTATAGTAGAATGGTCTGTGAAGATGATGATTTTGGAACCTAAGAGATAGTGCTGGAATTTATCTAAGGCAAAAAAAAGTTCTAAAAGTTCTTTTTCAGTGACAGTGTAGTGAGATTGAGTTTCATCCAATGTTTTTGAGGCATAATAGATGAAATGAGGAATCTTTTCTCTTCTTTGACCAAGAACAGCCCCAACAGCTCTATTAGAAGCATCAAACATTAATTCAAAGGGTAAGGACCAATCTGGGGGTTGTATTATCGGTGCAGATGTAAGAGCAGTTTTGAGTTCAATGAAGGCTCTCTTGCAAACCTCATCAAAATGGAAAGTGACATCATTTTGGAGCAAACGAGTGAGTGGGAGGGAAATTTTACTGAATTTATGGATGAATCGCCGATAGAAACCATCATGACCGAGGAATGAACAGATGTCTCGAATAGAGTTGGGTCCAGGAAGTGATTGGACCACTTCAATTTTGGCAGGATCGACTTCAATACCATCTTTTGAAACTATGTTCCCTATAACAATTCCATTTTCAACCATGAAGTGACATTTTACAAATTTAACACAAGGTTAAACTTGACACACTTTTGAAGGACTAGAGAGAGTGAATGAAAGAACGACTCAAATGACTCACCATAAATGGTGAAGTAATCCATGAAGACTTCCATGAAGTGTTCAATGAATTCTGAAAAGATACTCATCATACACCTCTGGAATGTTACGGGAACATTAAAAAGGCCAAAAGGCATTCTTCTATATGCATATGTTCCAAAGGGGAATGTGAAAGTAGTCTTTTCTTGGTCCTGAGGTGCGATTGGGATTTGGAAGTAGCCAGTGTATCCATCAAGAAAGCAATAGAGTGACTTTTAGACTAATTGTTCTAGCATTTGATTAAGGAATGAAAGAGGGTAGTGATCTTTTCAGGTTTCAACATTCAATTTTCTATAGTCGATGCACACATGCCATTTGTTCTTCACTCGAGTTGTGACTACCTCCCCATGTTCATTTGTGACAACATTTACCCCACCCTTCTTAGGTAAAACTTGAATTACACTAACCCATTCACTATCAGAAATTGGGTAGATAACACCATCTTGAAGAAGCTTGGTGATCTCTTCCCTAACTACCTCAAGTATGAGTGGATTGAGTCTTATTTGTGGTTGTCTAATTGGTTTGGATGACTCATCAAGATGGATGTGATGCATGAAAAGGGAAGGGTTGATTCCTGGTATGTCTTCTAGGGTCCAACCTAAGGCCTTTTTGTTTTCCTCTAACACTTGAACAAGTTTGGACTCCTCGATTTCAGTAAGTGTGGCAGAGATAATGACAGGATATGAGTGATCATGGAAGAGGAATACATATTTCAGGTGTGTAGGAAGGGGTTTCAAATTAGTCTCATCATTCATTTTTGGGTTAGGAAACTCAGAAATGGAGGATGGGACTTCATTTTCTTCAGATTCATGTTTCCCAATACTATCCAAGGTGGAGCAGTTTTGATCAGAGTTGAGATGGGATTCAAGAGAGTTTTCAAGATCCTCTAAATTGATGGATTCTATGAATGAAAGGTCCACATCAACTTCACCATTTATGACTTGGTTAATCCTAGTGCAGATTTCACAAGATCCTATATCTTCAGAACATGATGAACATGATGGAATGGGGTTCAATTGACTCTTAGAAGTTCCCTCAGAAGCATGGATTGAGAATGCAGAGTGATCCTCAGCTGGGTATTGCATGGCTTGAAAAATGTTGAACTTGAACAATTGGTCACCAAATTCCATGGATAAGATGCCTAAATGGACATCAATTTTAGTTATAGATTTCATTAGGAATGGTCTTACTAGAATTAGGGGAGATTGAGAAGAGTTCATCTCACCTTCCATGTCAAGGACATAGAAATCAGCTGGGAAGATAAGATCATTTACTCGAACAAGGACATCCTCAATTATTCTCTCAGGACTGGATGTGCTTCGATTGGCTAATTGAATGACAACACCCGTTGGATGTAAGTGACCTAGAACAAGGTTGGAGAATATGGATTTGGGCATGACATTAATTGAGGCTCCTAGTTCTATGAGTGCATCATCAACGTTGGAACTTCCAATTTGGAATGGAACCGAAAAGGTCCCCGAATCTTTGCACTTTATGGGAATAGACTGCTGGGTGGAAACATTTTCAAAGGTCCTAAGTTGCCTCTTGTGGGTGCACAATTCCTTAAGAAACTTGGCACACTTAGGAATTTGTTTGATGACATCTAAGAGAGTAATGTTGACTTCAACACGTCTAAACATGTTGAGCATTTCAGGATCAGGTTCAAAGGACTTCCTTGGTTTAGAAACATCTTGAGGAAAAGGAATTGGATTCTTAAGTGGAATTGAAGGAGATGAGGGAATTGTTTTAGGTTCCTTTTCAATATTCTTTTTCTTTTCAATTTCTAGGTCAACATTCAAAGGAGGATTTTAGGACTTATCTTGAGGCATAAAAATTTTCTTTTTTGATCTAACTGCAATTGCACTTACATTGCCCTTGGGGTTGGGTAATAGTTGAGCTGGGAGTTGGTAAGAATTGGATGGTTTATGCTGACTAAGGTGGGATGCAATTTGACCATTTTGGGTTTCAATGTTCTTGAGGCTTGAACGGGTGAAGGAGTAAAGATCTTCCACTGCCCTTTCCCATGGTTTCTTGGACGAAGAGGCTTGTCCCGGATTGGGATTACCTTGATTTTGGTTCTTGGTAAAGCGATTGTATTGGTTTTGGATTTAGGAAGGCTCACTAAGATAATGGAATCCAGGAGGAGGATTGTTCCTTTGAGGTTGAGGAAGAAAAGGATAAGGTTGTTGGAAGTTACCAACACCTTGAACATATTGGAACTGGTTTGGGTTTTGAGGAGGGAATTGAGGGGGATGAGATATGGTATTACCATACCTAAGGCCTTGGTTATAGGAAGAAGAGAAGGGCTCAAAGTGAGTTTGGTTGAAGTTTCTAACAAACTGACATGATAGTTGAGTATTGGTGTTCCGCTGAGCATATGTTGCATTGAGATCCATTGGTCCAGATGAATCAGATTGATCCACTTGAAGTTGTAGACATGTGTCAGTTGGATGAGATGAAGAGTTGCAGATTCCACAGTTTTTGACAGGTCCGGGAAACATTGATTGTGGATAAGATGAGGCTGGGGATTTGGTAGCTACAGCTAGTTGTCTCACAAGACTTGTAAGTTCACTCATCCACTCGTTCATCTTGTTCGGCTCTATGGATTCATTATATTGGGCTTGTTTTACTTGAGCATGTGCTCGAGTATGGAATTGTTGTGTGTTTGCAGCCATGTTACTTATGAGATCTCTTGCAGCTGCAGGAGTTTTATCAACAAGAGAACTGCCACTTGCGGCATCAATGAGAGTTCTCTCCATTTCCAATAACCCCTCATAGAAGTATTTAATCAAGAGTTGGTCAGGGATTTGGTGGTGTGGGCAGGTTGAAACAAGCTTTTTGAACCTCTCCCAATATTCATGGAGTGATTCACTTGGGAACTGACGGATACCACTTATTTCCTTTCGGATAGAAGCAGTACGAGAAGAAATAAATAATTTCTCTAAGAAGAGTCGCTTCATGTCATTCCATGTGGTTATGGAACCAGGAGGGAGGTAGTAAAGCCATGACTTGGTAGTGTCATCTAGGGATAAAGGGAATTCTCAGAGTTTTATTTGTTCCTCAGAAACCCCTTGAGGCTTCATGATAGAGAACACTACTTGGAACTCTTTAAGGTGGAGATGTGGATCCTCACCGGCTAGCTTGTGGAAATGAGGAAGAAAATGAATCAAACCTGATTTGAGTTCAAAGTTAGCCTCTATGTTTGGATATTGAATACCAAGAGGTTGGTAATTCATATTAGGGGCAGCGAGTTCTCTAAGTGTTTGTTCCCTTGGATTGGCCATATCTAATTCAATTGGTTGGACAAGGACTGGTTCTTGAATTATTTGATTATCTCTTAGGTTCCTCCTAAGTTGGTGAAGTGTTCGCTCAATTTCAGGGTCAAAAAAATATGAGGGATTGTTTGGGAGGATAAGGGGCATTCAGAGAGATGTTGGAGGGAAAAGGAAGATGGGTTTTTCTTTGTATTTTTTAAGTTTATGATTTTTATGAGAAGACTGGTTTTTTCTTTGTGTTTTTTTTCAATTTTTTTTAAATTTTGTTTTTTTAGTTTTTTTATTACAATAACCAAAAACTAATGAATACTTAAAGCACCATCCCAAGAAACGACACCATTTGAAACGCACTACTGATTGTCTCCTAACGACCGGTCAAAGGTCCGGTGCTATGCTAATGTGTATAGAAGCACTCGGGTCGAATCCTCAGCGATGATACTTTGTATTAGGAATTTGTTTTTAGTTGATTGTATTTTTATTAGGGAGGTTTGTTAGAAGATCTTAATTGAAATGATTGATTGACTATAATTTATTTAAAAAATTAACAAATATTGGGGTGAGTTCATTATTAGGTAGTTAAGCTTGTGATATCCTTGAGCTTTGCTTTATATTGCATTAAATTAACACCCATGTCACAAGATGACGTTGATTTGAATTCCTAAGTGTTAAGACTTTAATCCAAGACTTAAATTAACTTAGGGTTCTAATAATTACCATTACTTATTTATGGTAGTGTATTTATGGTTCCAATAATCCATGGAAACCACATGTTAAACAAAATATGTCATTAATCCATGACATGTTAAGTTCAACATACACAATGTTAATTCAAAGAATATTCATCGAGAAAAATCTCTCAATCACTTAACATACCTAAATTATAACTCACCCAAATGAGAGATTTACTCATCCATTTGGGTTTTTAATAATCTAATTATAATTATTATGATTATAAATTAAGAAGAGAAGAAAAAGAAAGGGATAAGAAAAGAGTGGTACGTCGACACACACACACACGAACAATGATGATAATTAAAAACGAACTTTCGATTGAATGAGGAAGAAAAATAAGGGAATGGAATTCAGCTTTATTTAAACTATTTTAAGAACATAAATATTAAACTATAGAAGGTGGATTAGAATAAGAGATATTGATGAAAAAACTATCATTAAAAAAAATTACAAAAGAAAGGACTTACAAAATTACAATAATGAAGAACATAAAAGTAAATGAAAACAAAGAGATGAGGAAATGTCACTCAAGTGAAAACTTGAGTATTTAAGGTCATCCCAAGCCTTTGGAAAATATTTGGACGTGCCAATATGATCTCCTCTCTTCTGAAATACCAACCTCTCTGAAGGAGAGAAGGGGAGAGTATTTATAGCCCAAGGAGTGGACTGTTTGCATTCCCAATCTGTCCCTCCACTTGGAATGACAAGTTGGCTATTCAGACAGCTGAATCTCAAGAAATATTATTCTTCAAAGTTGTATATAATAAAGTTTTCCGACATCTCTCAAAAGTTGGAGTCATTTGGACCTATTTAGGAAAGGTTATGGCCGATTGATTAAACAAATTTAAAATGTCCATTTCAAACCAATCTTTTTTATATACAAAATTTGAAAGGGTTTTTGAATAAGCATATGCCTTAAAAACCGAATGATGTCTTCAACAAAGTCGTCCATCTATACCGTCTCTTACACACTGCAAAATCTTAGCTCTATTTGATTCTTAAATCATGAGATATGTCATGAATACTATACTGATTTTATTTCTCGAACAAAATGGTGGGCTGGATTCAAGTCATATGTTGGGCCCCTTGTGTTTGGATTTGGGACTTGAAATTTTTATCCAAGACTACCTACATTGTCCCCAGAACTATGGTGGATAATAATCAAATTTTTACTTTTGTATCTAGCCTAGTAAATCAATCTTCATGAATAGTCCAGTTTCTTCATAGATTCTTTGGTCTTGATTGTGAGGACCATATGACCCTTCAAATGGAAGAATCGGCTCATGGTACCTTCTGAATAAATATTTTATATTTAAATTTAAATCCTAAAAAATAAGAACCACACAATTTGGATGATTATAGTGATAGTTATAATTAAAACAGTAAACTAAATCAATTGGACTACTTCTAAACATGCTCAAAAATTATACTTAATATTAAAACATTAATATTTCACACAAATCATGAACATTTCATAAAAAATAAGTAAAGGGAGTATATAATAAGTCATGAAAATATTAATAACATCAATCGTTATCTTTACTCACTCAGTAGTGTGTTCTCTCAGAATGATTGTATCTATCTCTTGTGACCTTTCCCAACGAATAGTACATCTTATACGCACATCATCAGAACCATCAGACTCGTGGAGTGAGTTCTCCCAGATGAGTGCTTTTTAGAACCTTCAAACTGAATCCATAGATGCATTATGCGATTTTGTGACTTGTCTCTAGACTATGGGTTTGAGTTTTGATTATATCTGGATTTTGATTCTCCTATTATATGTTAAGAAGTCATATACTATTTAGAGTTGAATATACTTTTCCTTTTTGTATTTCTTTGTGGTTTTTGGGGTCCTCTACTGATTATTGTTATACTCACCCCTACATGGAATTTTCCTGCATGTGTCGTGTCTTGTGCATACGAGCGAACTTTTGACGGAGTCCAGGGCGGACCAGGACCGGACCGAGCTTTTTGAGTTCCCTATAGGTTGAGGTCTTCATGCGGCTACGAGCAGCAGTCCCAGTACCTCTTTATGTGTACAGTTTGTACTTTGTAGTTTGCAAACTCTTTTTTTTGGTGGGCTTGTATTTTGGCCTAGTTTAATTTCCTCACTTTACTTTCGTTGTACTCTGTTGGCTAGGTTTAGTTGTATGCACGCATTTTCTTCCTTAGTGGTTTTTACATTTCAGTATTTGTGGGATTGGATATGTGTGCATGTGTATAGGTACTTAAGAAATTTCTCCCATGTTAGTAATATTCCTAATCGGTTCTAGTTACTAGCCCCTGGCCTATTGGAGGCGGGCATGGGGAGTCTCGGCATAGGCCCCACTAGGACGGGTCGTGACACTAGTATCTATCAGTAGGTGTGTAGGCCTTGATGCACTGGTTTTTGTCGTCCATTGTTGTTTTGGTGAATTGTTGATTTTGTTTCAAGGTGCTCGTGCATGTAAATATATATATATAGGTATATATATGTAGATATATATACATATATATAAATGTGGTGTGCGTTCAATTGTGTTCCATTTGAAACTAGTCGCTACCAAGTGCATTAAAGCGATGCATAATTAAAATGATGTCACCCTGAGGTAGGGCCCTGAATCTTTATCTCTTTATTAAAAAATGCATATTTTATTCTTTAAATAAATTGATAATGCGTGTTTCCATTGATTATGGAACTACCAATTTTTCTTGAAATGCTGATTAAAGATAAATTGTTGGTTATTGGTAATGTCATATCATGTTTGCGGTGGTTTAGGCTTTTAATATGTCTTCTTTCTAGTGCTGATATTTGTTATGTCAATGCATGACACCATTGATGTTATTGAGTGATTTTTTCCATGAGAGATAAATTAAGAATTGACCAGTTTTTGGTTTTATGCTTGTATTGCTGGAAATTTATTTTCTTCCAAGTGAATATGTTTAGTTTATGTCTAGAGCAATAAATGGTTAAATAGGAAGCACCCCAAGGGTATTCTTAGTAAATAAGACTTGTCGTTTGGACTTGGAAACCTTTAGGTGTGCCTTTTTACCCCATGTCACAGAATGTTAATTATGAAATCGATTATATATCAGTTGGAGAATTAAATGATTGAATGGTGTAGGATGGGTAATAGGGTAATTAATTAAAGAATTAATTATCAAGATCTGAATTGGAAAATTATGGCATTTATTGAATATTAAGAATATTGAATAATTATTGGACATGTTTGGAAGATAAATTAGAAACTGGTAATAATTAATTGATGGATTAATTATTACATGTTAAATAGTAAATGGTTAATCAATTTATGAATTGGTTAAGGTTGTTTTCCTTTTTGTGGGACACTCGATGGGTGCGTTTACCTTGATTGATTGTTATGACTGTTGGCCCAGAATTACTCTTGATGCATGTTTTTTTAATTCCTTAAGTTGTTTATGATGGAGTTTTTTTAATATATGATACACCGTGTGACATGGTTGATAAACATCTGAGCATTTTTCCGATTGTTTGTCTTGATATGTTTATGACGTGCATGATAATTGTTAAAGTACTGGAAGAATCACTACTTGAGTGGACGGGTTCAGACTTGTTAATGAATTGGGTGAATCACTATTTAGTGGATAGAACCAGGGGTGAATCACTATGTTTAGTGGATGATCTCTTACTCGGAATTGTTTATGAATTGGTTGAATCACTATTTTTAGTGGATAGACCCAGGAGTGAATCATTATATTTAGTAGATGGGCTCGGATTTTGGTATTGGTTTGGAGAATCAATATTCTTAGTGGATGGGCACAGACATAGTATATGAAAGATTAAATTGAGTATCATATGATGCATTATCCAAGCCAAAGCACAATCTTGGATTCAGACTTTACTTTGATTGCTTAGATGGTCTTTGGAGACATCTATTGTGATGTGTTATCCAAGCCAAAGCACAAGCTTACATTATTTATGCACACTTTCACACTATTTTAATTATTTATTGAATGTATGGATTTGGTGTATAAACTGGTGGTACCAGCCTACTGAGAGATATATCTAACACTCTACTTGGGCCGCCATTGCACTAGGGTACCTGAGTAGATTATATTTGGTTGCTGGATTATGTTGTATGCATATAGTTGGGAGATAGGTGCAGAGGACCAAGCAGAAGCTCGGGATGCTCGAGGAGATCGCCCTTGGGGATTTGAGTCATTGTTTATTTATTTCTTTAATGATATGTAAAGCATTATGTGGTGTTTATTAATTTAATATTTATCCCATCATAACATGAATGCATTGTATAACATAGGCATTGGCCATTTATTTTATACAAGATTTACAAAATTATGTCTTTCACTGCTTTAGCATTATTTACACTGCTTCTGCCATTTGCTTATATTGACCACTATTTTTACTCTGATAAGATGGTATAGTATCCTCACTGACTATCCTTAGACCCTTTCTACTAGTCGGTAGCCTCTGGTGTATGGGGAGACACGGTTGAGGTCATGTGACGACCAATCTGGCCACCGATTCAGGGGTGAGTCGGGTCGGGATGTTACAACATGATTCGTTGTCTATTTTCAATTCTTGGTTTTCATATTTTAATACATAAATACCATTATTTAAATGTTTCATACTATAACATATATTTTCTTTTTAAAAGAAATAAAATTTATTTCCAAACATGATAATAAAATCATCTGCATCTAGGAATGATACATAAATTATGTTCTTGGTAATAGTTGGAACATAATAAAAATCTCTTAAAACTGATATAATTAATATTGTAAAGGAAAGGTGGTAGTCACCAATGGCTAGAGCAGCCAACCTCAAACCATTGGAATCTCACAAATACACCTCTCTTCTATAAATATTTTAGAATCTACTTGGTTCCTATATTTAGATATATATGTGAACACCAGAAGTTGTATCTAATACCCAAGGTGTAGACATTGAAGGATTACACTCAATAATGAACAAAAATTTATCTTCACCTTGCTTCTAGGTATAGTTCTTCTTCTAGTATCTTTGATTTATACATGAAAAAACATACTTACTCTTTTTCTTTTCCCTGCCTTTGGATCTTACTTTTATTGGAAGGGTGGTGCTCGGGAACATTTGAATTTTTATGAGACTTGGTCTCCTTTTCCTTATTATTAATTTCTTATTAACTATAAGGACTATGGTTTTATCACACCCTATGTCCTTACCCACTTGGAGAATCATATTGAGATGTTCTAAAAGACTCTTTTCATTATTTCTCATGTTATAATTAACAATAAAAATAGATAAGGTCTTGGGTATTGGGGAAATAATGAGATCTATTCTCAACTCATCTGGGGATTTAATCCCTAAGATGTCTAAGCATTCATTATAGACAATAAACTTGACTACATGAGGCTCATCTGGAGTCGACTATCTAATATTAGTTGTAAAAAAATCATTGGAGATCTCATATCTCCCTTGTCTTTCCTTCTCCTGGTATAGATCCTGAATGTGAGACATCATGTTATACACATCCATGTCCTCACATTGCTTCAAAATATCATTAATCAGGGATAACAGCATGAAACACTAAACATCTATAGCATTATTTAAATGTTTCTCATAGAGTGATAACTCTTCCTTACTATCCTCATTACCTAGCACATTCGGAATAGGTTCTTCCAGTACATACAATTTACTTTCATGGCGTAGGATAACGTGTAAGTGACTTTTCCATTCTTGGAAATTTGTGCTGGTAAGAAGGTTATCCTTCTCAAGTATGGAACATAATTATATGTTTGAATTCATTTTTATTATTGTTTCTATAAATAATATAAGCATAATTTTATGAATTTATCTAATAAAATTTTGAAAAATAAATAAATATTATATAAATTAATCTCCCACTATTTTATCAAAACCCAATATCCCTCACCATTGGCTTTGGAATATCCTTTTTCTTATAAATTCTAGTGGAAAGGAGCCATATTCCCCATATCATCACCCAAAATTTGGTAGTTAAATCAATTTTAAGGATTTTATGTATTAATTACAGATTCTATCTCCATTAACTCATAGTTCCTTGATCTGTTGAGTGGAATCCCCAGTCCTGAAATCCTTAAATTGGATTTTCTTGACCCTTGCCTCTCTGTTACAATAAGTCCCTCTTTGACAGTAAACCCTTGATATAAACCGAGTTAAATCAACCTAAAGCTTCGAGTTATAATTCTACAATAATTCAAAGTACCCCAACTTTGGATGGTCAAGAACGTTGAACTATGGTTTTATTTTATCTAAAGTAGTGGAAGGCTACACCGACATAATATATATAATTTTGATATTTTATCTTTTATAAATAAATTTCAAATTATTATCTTTATTATATGCTTGTTAATATTAAGTGTATTTTCTTAAGTGAATGACCACATCTTAGATAATATATACGCATAATCCAATTTATTTTAGTTCTATATTGCTTGCTTGTTAATTAATTAATTCATGTGATCATGAAAAAACATCCCTAATTAAATAACCATGAAACTTTAAGGAAATAAAATAATAAAGTAGTATGATCATGAAATTTTACTAATAGTTAGTTTATCCATAAGATGATAAACTAACCATCTACCTAGGGGAAACACCTTGAACCAATTAAGGTTCATTTTGTAGATTTCCACTGGACCACATATGTATCTCTCTTAGATTGGTTTCACCTCACTTCCAAATTTGAACTGCATCCACTAGCTTAGGAGCTTCATCCATTACATATGCTTTTACTTGCACATAGGTGAGGGGAACCAAAGGATTGGCTAAGGGGTTTATATAAAGAAACCATGGGCACATAGACCCTTATATAAGGAGATGAGAGATGACACACATGCCAAAAATTTAATTTAATAATAAATTAAATGAAACAAATCACATAAAAATGTATGTTTTAGGCTCATGATCATCCACATGCATGCAATGAATTACACATTTAATAAAATTATCATTCAATTATAATCATTCATATTTTAGATAAATCATGCTTGAATCAATTAATTATCTGGAAAAATTAATCAATTCCTTTTATCTTAATTCTCATCTGAATTTCCTTGATATTCTCATACATCATAATTTTAAAAAAATTAAATAAATTTATTTAAAATTAACTATGTAAAAAATGTACCTTGGAGGAGACATGATAATTATCTGTTAGAACTACCCAACGTGTATTATACTCATGTATTTCTTACTCTCATGACATGTGGCATACATGAATTATCACTCAATATCATTATGTGTACTATCAACTTAATGATCACACAATTTACATGAATTTCTTTCCATAGAATGTAATGATTCAATCAGAATAGAGTAATAATAGTAATAATACTTATACAAGATATGTGGATCCAAACATTATGCTGAAATTAATTAAAAATTTATATATAAAAAACCATCACATATAATGTCCTATAAACTTAATGACCACATGAAAGTACATATTGATAAGGATTTCAAAGTATAATAAATTAATTTTAATTCTTTATAATTTGGTACAAGTACACAGTGTGTATATTTAAGATACACGAAGTGTATTATTCTCACTATCTATTAATATCACACGCCTAGGGACTCGTCCTGTAACGGTTCCATGAAAATGTTAGAATACACATTGTGTACATGGGCTACATGAAATGTGGTCTTAGAGTTACATGGTCACCAATTATATATGATATGTAAAAGTATACATGAACCATTTTATGAATAAAGGACTAAATGTTATGTATGGATGTTACGTGATATGTAATCTGATTGACTGTGCACCCGCATGGCCCAGTCAACACGCAGTGTAAATTTAAATTCAACATGTATAATAAATGCACACACCTTGAATTAGTTTTGAATTAATTCTTTATGAATTAAACACCAGTACACATAATTTACCTCTGGGTTACATGTTGTGTAATCTTTTATTATCCTCCCATACTCCTTGGCACCTCTGGATGAGATCGTCGAATTTATTTCATTCATAAAACTAATGGATTTGATTATATTTATGATAATCAAAGAGGAAGAAATAAGATCTTTCAATTCAGATTAAAGATTGATTAAACTGGAATTAAAAATTAATAATAAATGTGTAAATAAATCAACAATATTTAAATAATTATAATTAATTATAGAACTCTTTTGATACCACATGAAGGTTCCAAGAGTAGCGAAAGTGTGTGATGGTTCATGCCCAACATTGTTTTTGGTCCTGATCAATGATTAATCTGATATTTACATGATGATAAATTCCATGATCAATAGAATTAAATCAAATAATATAGACAATAGATAAAATTCCAGAACCAAAGCATGGGATCATCACATATTATGTAAAATTAATTTAAGAAATTAAGAATTACCTTACATGAATTTATTTTTTCATTGAGGGATCTGGAAATGTGTCTATGTCATAACATCATTTAATTGTATGAATCAATATTAAATTCCCTCTAACAGTTATCCACACATGTTCCACAAATCTTTGAACATATCCATAGAAATATACGGGTGTCAGCACATTTGATTTTATCGCTTTCATCATCAACTTTCATCACCTTGAGATTCACTTCTAATGGATTTTCTTTGATCTATCTAAACTTGAAAGTGGAAGGTGGGGGAGGATTCATCCTTGTTAATAGGAGAATTCTTAGAGAAGGAATATCTCTAGGGATTTGAGATTATTCTCTAGATTTCATTGTGCATAATAAATAAAATGAATTTCTTCTATTAAAAAATAATATAATTGGGTTTATATACCGCTAGGGTTAGAAATAAATAATTTCACAAGTGAACATTGATATTTATTTAATGTTTATGGAACCACATTTCTATAATAATAATATTATTATTATTTCTTGAAATGCACTAAACTAGTGAATTAAATTAAATATTATTTTATCAAATAGTATTCTATATATATTATTTCTCATCGGACCATTGAACTTGGTATGCCATTAGTCTATAATATTTATCGAGCCTTGAATAATGACTATTTATTTAATAAATATATATCACTACATTATTTTTCAATAAATAAATAAAATTATATTCAAAAAATAGAAAATTAATATTTATTAAATATTTCTCTCACATAGTATTATCGCCATTAACTGGTGATTAAATAATGTGATCAATAAAAAATGAATAATTATTAAACCACATATAGGAATAATATTTATTCAACTTGTTAAATAATTAATAGTAGTATATTATTTAACTAATATTCTGTATACACTTAGTGTGTGACCCTCAAGGCCTCTTTCTCAGAGAAATTTTGCAAAGAATCCTAAAGTCCAAGGTTATCATCTAACAACATTCCAGGACACACATAGAGAAATAATTTAATGTTTCAATGACATAATACCTCATATAGATTCTTTCTATGTAATATAATCCATTTATCATGATATCTCTAATCAAGTAGGTTATATGCTTGTACCATAAACTTATGTGCTCGATGTATCTTTCCTTGACTTTCCAGAAATAAAACTTTCTTATAGAACACCATATACATAGATTTATTTGGGATATATAATTTCCATAAAAGGGAATAAGATATAAAATTTCATCAAATAATATGAGGGAAAATCTTTTCTTTCATTATTCTTTAATGAAATATTACTCATGAGACACCTGACGTATCATACCTTATTGTAAACATATGTCATCACAATTTTCATCAATACATAAAAGTATGCAACTTATAAAACTCATTAATAATAATATTAAATTCTAAGGTTCAATACACATGTCTGTAGATAGGAACATCAAATGACACATATAAATGTGGATTTCCTACTGGCGAGTTGCATTCTCATGATATCCTACACTAGATATTACCAAGGTCATATACCATGAAAAGGTTCCTAAAATTCCTATGAGTCTTCACCCCGAATAGCCTGTATTATTTGTATGAATCAAATAATATCATCTGGAAATAGAACATATATTTAAGAATACTATCATGACACTTCAGGGTTCCCATCATAGTGGGTAACTAAACTTACCTTTTAGTGTGATAGCTACTCTTAGGACATTATCACATATTATGTCATGCATAAAATCAATCATGATGAGATAAGTAGTTTATTAATATTAAAAACTATGAATATAGGTTATCAAAAAGTACATAGAAGTTGGTTCTAAGGAACCAACTCTAATAGTCAACACACCCAACCTGATTTAATATAGTCCAAATTACATCTAAATGACTAGAAAAGAATTTAATGCACTCATTATCTATGTAGCCTTAAATAATAGAGCCTTTTAGTTTTAGTTGGCCTTTGTCTTATTGGTAGGCACCCCATAACAATAAATCAAGGATGGGGGTTCAAAAACCATTGGGAACGGGGTACTATAGTAGCATTGTAGTGGTGAAATAGCAGTACTGTAGTAGTGGTGGATATGTATCACCTATGAAACTATAGTGGTGGTAGGCACTGTAATGGGAACTGTAGTGGCGGTGGTACTGTAGCGGGTACTATAGTAGTACTATTCAATAGTGGGCCTTTAGGCCAAAAATATAGGCCTTCAGGGCCATGTAATGGGAATTAATTTTCACTGGGCCTATGGGCCATGTTATGGGTCTCTATACCCAAAATAAGAGGTACTTTGTTTCAATAAAAAAGGATTCATCCCCAACATTAAAAAAATAGATCCTTACAGTTGAGATTTATTCCTCCTATATAACTTTAAATCACCTAAGTACTATATGAAAAAAAAACATAAAACATACTAATATTTCTATATAATGATTTGAAAAAATTATATTAATGTTCCTTAGAAATGGATATATCCATCGATAGTGAATTTATCCACCAAGTTTAGATTCCCCAACCAAATGAACAGTTAAATGAATCAAGACATTTAAAATGAAAGGGTTAATATATCTAAATGAAAAGTTTCAACTTAATTATTTCTTGAAGCTTTTCAAGCTCAATTGAATTTAGTGTTTCCCCATAAATATCTTTGAATAAGGTTAAAGACACAACTAAAACTATAGATACATTTTTAGGTAGCGTATTACACAATTACAAGGGAAGTTACGACTCCATTCAAATATCTGATTCATGGATTTTAAATCCAGGTAAATTTAGATGTTTTAAGTTAACAAACCTTGATATATCATTGGAATATCCATTAGATAGTTCTATATTTTTTAAATATCAAATTAATGTGACTTTCTCATGATTTTTCATTAAACAAATAGCTAAAGGATACTTGGAATTCTCATTTTCCCCAAAAATATTATTTATATTCATTTATTCTAAGTTCTTATGAACATTAAGTTTATCCTTCTATTTACCCTACTCATTAAGCAGTGTAAAAAATACATTTTCACAGATGTTATTCTAAATATCCATTACATCAATATTATGACATAGAAAATTAAACTCTTAATTTGGATGTTTGATAAATATATTCATTTTCTTCTACTGTTTTGTTCCAATTACTTTAGATATTTTACCTCATTCCTTTTTTCACCCTTTCTTTCAACTGATTACATTTTTTAATGTCTACAGTGACATTAATTAGGTTTCCAAAATTTTCTAAACTAGGTAACACCTTTGGTGACTTTATCAATTCAATATCTTTATTGAATTATGTCTTTTTAAACCTGAATTTATGATATGCATCAAAAAAATTGATAACACATAAATCACCCTTTTTTACTATGAGATAACCATTGAAGTTAAAATTCAAAATTACAAACTAGATAAGATGAACCAGTATAAGCATTCCAACTGGATAAGTTACCTAGTCCAGGAAAGTCACTATTTATCCACATTAAAGTAGAATGAATTTTAAACATATCTCTTGTTAATACATCAAATTTTTCCAAAACATCATTCCACGATTCTCATAATTATTTGATTTGAGGCTAAAAGTATACATCAATGTCATTTATAGACATTTTATTTGAAGTAATAATAATCAAAATAGTGAAATAATTCTTATTTATACACATCTATGGAGGTAGATTATATGGGATTAAAAGAACAAGAAATAAGATATAATTAGTACTTAATGTATCAAAAAAGTTAAAACTATTAAAATCCAATCCCAAAAGTACATTCCTAGGATCCAAAGAGAAATATGGAAATAATGAATTAAACACCTTTTATGACCTTGAATATTTTTCATGACTCATAAATTCATCATTGTTACTTTCTAAATCATCTCACTTAATTTCATATATAGTCTTATACAACATGAATAATCTTTAAAATAATGATTTCAAAGGAAATTAATGCAATACATTCACATGATTTTTCTTCTTTTACTTCTTCCTGGTGTTACATTCATTTTAACTCTCACGGATTCTCATTGAATTCTATCTATATGAAGAAAATCCTATGCATTTTTCTTTATCATACTTTTCTCCTCAAAAAATAATTATATCATTAGGTAATGTATGTACTTTTTTACAATAAATTCCAATACTATTGATGATTTTATTCATCTCATAGAATGATGTGTGGGCCTTAGCTTTACCAAATTCATCATGAAGAAACTCTAAAATAGTAAACATTAATTTGTCATTAATTTCATAGATATACTTTGAAAATACCCCAAATCCCATAGCCCATAGTTTTTGGTTAATTTATTACATTCTCATAACATATAAGTTATTTCCTCTAAAAAAATATTTTAGTAGTCTTGAAGAGCTAGATACATACATGACTCCCATTTTTTTAAATTGAAAAAAATATAAAATAGAGTAATATTAAATATTATATATCTTTGAACTCATTTAAATATTCCTTCTTAAAATCCTAGGGATATGAAAAAAAATAATGGAGATCTCAGACTCTCAGTTTGGTTTATGTACATTGAAATCTATCATGATTAAATAAGTTATTATCAATATGGAAAGGTAAATAACTAAAAACATGTTTAATTTAATCAATAACATGAGAAATAAATGCATCCATGGATAATATCAATATATTATTATTATTGAAAATAATAACCAAATCCTCAATAATAGAAATTATTAATTTTAGATATCATGATATCAGGCATCATAATAGCTTTACCATTAAGGTCTTACAACAAGACAGTTTAATTGATTGGTAGGTATACACCAAAAACCCATAAAATATGTTTGTCCAACTGATTTGTCTCATGAGATATTTCAATTCATTGAGGGGATGTATAATTTCAGACCCCACCTATCATTGAATTTCTAATACATTCTTCATATATTGAATGGTCAATTTAATTCATAAATAATATACCCTATAAAAAAGTATATGTATTGAGTAAATGATATGAAATATCAAGATTTCACAAATCAATCAAATAACATTCATAATAAACCACAATATGTATAAATTGTATATGGTTTGGAAAATAATAATATTCATGATACAAAAAATATGGATATTTAATAGAAATGTAATGTTCACTGAAAAATGATCATAAGGAAGTTAATGTTTCAAGAGAAAGTTAATGACACTAAATTCAATAAGAGATAAAATATTTCCATAAATTCATAAAAAATATTGGTATTGTAATAAATTCATATCCTTTTAAGAATAAAATAAAATGGAAGAAAAAAATTTAAATAAGTTTTCCTTCAAGGGTGTTATTTTTAAAATTATAGAAAATTTATAGGAGCATCTAAATATCATAAAATAGATATGGTGGTAGTAAATTTCATTAACAACATATACATTAAAAATAAAACATTTCTTTTGAATTTTTAAAATAAATTTAAAAATTATATTTTGGATAATATTATAAATATTAATTTAAAACCATGAAAAAAGTCAATTATAACCTAAAATATCATTAAAAATCATTTCAGTATATAAAAATGACTTTTTAAGACAATTTTTCAAAATATGGACATGGAAGTAAAATATATCTGATCGATTAGAGAAATAAGATCGGATTTTATTTTAAACATTTATTTTCTTGATAAAAGTTCCAAAAATAGGAAAACTTATAAGAAACCAATGAAAATACTCAAATATACATAGTATAAGAAAATAGATGAAGTTTATAATGGATATAGTATAATATTCCTTCAATGAAAATTAGGGAAATCCCAAAAATGAGATTTTTAAAATAAATCCTTACCTTATTGGTTACTTTTAAATTAAAAACCCTTGAAAGTGTACAATTTAATTGAAACATTAATCATCATGAATAAATATATATTCATGTTAAATAAATCAATGTGGTATTATATACACCACATAAAAGAGTAAATAGGTGCATAGTAACGAATATATCTTAATAGAGTGGAAATTGAGATGAAATCCCTTACAAGGACCGTATCATTGAAGTTAGAATTTATCAATGAATTGATTATGTATAAAAATACTTGAACCCACAAGAAAAAAGTGGAAATAAAACATAATACAATCATATTTAATTTCATTCATAATCATGGCATAACATTGCCAATGAAGTAGAAGTATAACACAGTGAATGGAAATTAAGTTAAGAAACTCCTTACCTCATGTTTGACTTTACTTGTAAGTAATTTTAACCTACTATATAATAAATTTAGACTTATTAAACTTCCATAAAATAACCATATACCTATATATAATATCATATATGATGAATTTATAATATATTATTTCCCATTTGTTAAAAATATTTTATTATTATCATTATTTCAAGTGTTAATTGCTTCATTTTTTTATGAGAATTTTTGTTCAGTTCTTCTAGTCCTTGTGCATTAATTATGGTACCATAATCTAAATAATGTTAATAATTATATAAATATCATATATATTCATTATATATATATATTTATAGTCATCCATAAAAGGTATAAATATATATAAAAATTAAGCCAATGAGCCCATACCCGAGTGGTAAGGGCTCCTGCAAGGCATCCAAGAGACCAGGGTTCAAAACCAGGTGGAGATGAATTTCCAAGTACTATAGCAATACTGTAGCAGTAATATAGCAGGTACTATTTAGTATTGTAGCAGCCGGAACTATTCACCTGGTTTGGGCCTTCGGGCCACTGGTTTGGGCCTACGGGTCTCAAGGACCTTAGGGTCATCAAAGGTCTTTGGGCCTCAGGTATTTAAGGCTATAAAGACCATGGAGTATCCCAGTTCAGATAAAGAAAGCCTTGGAAGAGGATTATAACAACAAGAGTAGCGGTCACCAGAAGTAGAGCTAACCAGATTGGAAGAATGAGAGGGTATGGAAACCGCCATTAGGACCAGGCACCGTGCAGCTTTGTATGAGGCAATGATAGACGATCAGAAATGAAAGGTGGGATGCTAGGAGATCAACGATGTATAAAATGAGGTGGGGCATTTCTAGTGGGTTGGGCTTATGGGTCATGTATTGGGATTGGTATGTCATTGGGCCTTCGGGCCATGTATTGCGAGTTGTGTCGGGCCATGTTCCTTGGGGATATGGGTCATGTACGGGTTCCCCTTCATCCCTTAAAAGGGTAATTATCCATAATAAAATTAAAAAAAGTTCTTCGAGCCATTCAGCTAATATAAAAATTAATTACACCATTCATTGAGACGGTAGTCCATACGTACGAAAAAACGTTGTTTACACTTTTTGATGGATGGAATAGAAGAAAGGTAAATAATAATTAAAATTTACATAATAATTATTATGTCATATATATCATATATATATATATATATATATTAAATTTACAATAATTACCATCTAAATGAAATGGTGATGAAAAAATGAATCGCATCGCTACATGGAGACGGTAATTTGTTCGTACGTACAAGCGATGTTTTCACATTCCATACAAAGGAAAGATGGTGGAAAATGGTTGTTCCATCATCATAATAACAATTTATTATATTGAATATACTTAAATCGTAATTTTATAATGAATACCATGGATTTAGATGTGGTATAAGAAGAACTTTTTTGAAAATAATCAGTTAAGAGTTATACCTCTTTGTTGAGAAACCTCTTTCGGCTTACAACTTAAGAGTTGAAAGGGTGGTATTTTGGAAATACCAGAAGCTCTAGGGTTTGAATAAAGAAGATAGAAAAATATTATTTTTTGGATTTGATAATATATAGGGATCAAAATGTGTGAGTAAGAGACGAGATGAGGTTTCCTTTTATAAGTTATGGGAGGCGCACTCTTGGAATTACATAAAGTATTAAATTAATATAAATTAATTTTTAGAATAAAGTGTCTCAAAATTAAAATATGTAAAATATATTATAAGGATAAGTCAACATAATTTCATAAAATAAAATTTATAAAATTTTGATATATGTTTTAACCCCTGTATCTTATTTTTAACCCTCGTTAATAATTTAGACATTTATCACAATAGTAATGTTTTCTACTATTTAAGGGTCATTAATGTTACCATAAAAGGACATGTGACCCATAAATGGAATATTTTTAATATAATAAACTGTATACCATTACCTTGTACTAATATATGATTTTTATGAATTTTAAATAATTTAATAAAATATTGTTTATTATAAAATATCATTAATATCATTTTTGGAACTATTCATTTACTTGGAAATTAAAGTCACCCAAATAATTATGGAAATTGAATATAAACCTTCAAAACATCCCTAATATGTTATAATTATCTACAAAATTTTTTCAATTAAATAATTCATCCAAATTGTATTACTTTTCATATTTTTAAAATAATTTATTTTATTGTTTTCTATTAATTGAATAAATATTTGTTTGCTGCGTAAGCATTTAAAGAAATTATTCGATCACTAAAAATTAAAAAAAACATGATAAAAATAATATTTTATATATCAAATAAAAATTTATAACTAAAATTATCCTCTCTTTATCCTTATGTAAAAAATTAACTGATATTAAATTCAATAGAGTGACATTTTTTATTTTTTATTTTCTAAAAATGTTATAAAGGTCAAAATCAAAGAAAAATGGAGCTAGGGCACCCCAAATTCAAAGATAAGATGTGGTAGGGTAGAAATAATCCAAATAAATCACATTTGGTCTAGTTTTGGATACTTTTTAATCCTTCTATTCTTGTTAAACTACTTTAAATTTATTTTAACCTTAATTACCAGATTTACCCTTTACCGATGTGATAAATTTTTTCACGGTTACTACTCATAATGAAAAAAAATAAAAGGGAATTATTTTTAAAATTTGAACCACTTGATTGAAAATATGGATTCAAATTTTAAGGTTTCAATCTCTAAAATTTTAATAAATTAATTTATAAATAAACCAGCAAAATGCGACGAAAAATGATTTTTCAGAAAGATGTGCTTTTAAGCCTATAAATTGACTTATATCACAATCATGTAAAATTTTGATACTAATGGAATAAATTAAATTATTTTAAATAAAATATATCTTATATAAATTTAAATCCAAAATATAATGTGACTTTTAAATGTCATGATTTAATGAAAAGAAATGATAGTTTTACAAAAATTGATATTCTTCATTATTCACTAAAAATCATTCATATCATAAAAATCCCAAACATTAACCTTAAGATAATTTTTATGTGATGATTCTAAAAATTATTTTCATTTTATGAAATGAAATTTCTAAAATTGGCATTAATTAATTATTATTTCCATGCACAAAAATTAAATAAAATCATTTTTAAAGAAAATGCATTATTTAAGAAAAATATTACTTCACTAAAAATTAAAGTTTTATTTCCAAATAATTAATCAATAAATTTTTATTAATTGGGAAAAATATACATATATTTTATAAATCATTTACTCATATTCATACTCCCCAATTCAACAATTGCGTTATCACATTTATTTAATAAGATTTTAATAATATATCTTAATTCGCTTAAAGCTCAATGTTCCATGTTAATAAAGCTATTGAACACTTCAAATTATTTAATGATAAATATATCTTAAACTATCAGGATGTTATATTCTACCACCCCCTAAATAAATTTCACCCCCACAATTTTATTTTCATCATCAAAGTTTCAACCTTTGTTGAAAACCCACATCATACATAGGGATAATAAAACATATTTTGAAAAGGGAGAGTGGGAAACATAAATGTTATTTTGAAATGTCATGTATTTTGGTTCCCAAATAAAGATAAAAATATTTGGAATTTAAAATAAATATATATATAAGGGAAAACTAACTTCTAAGGACTAGTCGGGAGTGATAGATAATGTGGACATGATAAGGTTCATGATCACAAAACCATAAATTTGTGCGGGGTGAAAAGAATATAAATTAATCATAAATAAAGGTAAAAGGATAAATTTTTTATTTCAAGATCCTTTTCCTAAATTTGAGTTATTCTTTTACTATCAAGATAAAGAACATGATAAAATATACTTACCTGATTTCTTTTCATTTCATAAGAACAATTTCATCCTTTGGTTCTACATTGATGGATTTCTACTCCATCTCTTATTCCATGATCAAATTAATATTCAAGATGAACTTTTCATGAGTAAAACACTAAAATTAACTTTTAATGGATCATAAGATCCATAAAATAATGGAGAATCATTCCTTATTTATTTAAATATTTAACAATCCTAAAATGGTTAGCATAACTTATCCAATATGGATAAATATAATACATTAATCCATATAACCTCAAACATAACATCCAAAGATTAACATAATCCATTCCATAAATATATAACCTTAAGACTCCTCAAAATTAATCTGTCTAAATTTAAATCCCAAAAATCTAAAAGATTTGAATTTATATATTTATTTATTTTCAGATCAACCTAACTATTATCTCTAAATAATATCAATCACTCATAAGTTCATATACCAAAAATGTGTATATACTAATCATATACTCCCTAAAATATGATAATAATTTCCAAAAATATCCTAAATCACCATAAATCCACAATAAAATCATATATGCTTCCATAAATTAACTCAATCATCATTCCTCAAATTATGTTTACCTTAATCATATCTTAGTCCCAATATAATGTACTTAATATTAATCACTTAGCAACCAAGTAACTTTTCAATCTCAGGGTTATCTATATGACATATTCCAAAAATGTACTAGTGCTTTTATCCCAATCAACCATAATTACCTCAACATCAATGGTCATATTGACCCTAAAGGTTATTAATATCTTTAAACTTATTCCCATAAAATATAAACACATTAACCCTAAAATTACCTTTTCACTAAAACTTATGCTAAACCAAAAGGGTTGTATTCCCATAAAAGTCTCCCAAAATATCCTTAATCATATAAAATTCCCATCACATAAAACCAAAAAATGGGTATCTATGAATTTAAACTTATAATTGACCATAGACATGTTAACCTATGAAACTTTAGGTTTATACCATATCAATATGGTATATCATAGGTTCTTATAGGTTATATTCTCTCATTCTTCATAATGGTTCATAAAAAATTGTGAATTAACCCAATCGTATCCCTCAATAGTGTCAAACCATGTGTGTTGTAAGGGATCATTCATTGTGTAACAGAATAATGGCCAAGATATATTTGAGAAAATATTTTTAGGTTTATTACCCTTAGATGCATATGTTTCAAATCCACATCCACTTGTAGTATCCATAAGGGGATATATTATCACTACCCTCCCACAAAAGATACCACAATGAGGGGAGATAAATAATGACCATTGAGTACCACCTCCAATAGGCCCTAGGTTGGGAACTAACACTGAAGGTATAAAAATCTCATGAAATGGGGGGCATTGCCCTCTATAATAATGTAGGATTGGGAGATAATGTGAATCATTCACAAGTAACTCCATGAAATTGTATGAAAATGAAATCAAAACCATATCAAAATGCATGCATAAATAAATTTTACATAGGCAAAAGTATCTAAAAGTAAATACTCAAAAGTAAAGCTAAAGAAGAAACATAGAAACTGTTCAAAAGGTTCAAGCTAGTATTGTCTAGCATGGTCTGTGTAATCCTATCAACCACTTGATAATAAGTTTATATATATATGGTGAGCATAAAAATATACCTAGTGTAAAAATAGAAGTCTCTCATGCACATGTGAAAGAAGCATACTAATGCACCCATAAAAAATAACAGAACCAATAGATCATAAATGGGTCAATTATCCATCTCAGCCTCACCAAGTCATGATCACCAAATAACTCAAGCCAAGTATAGTAACATAATAAGAAGAATATCAATAAAGTATTCCACATGCCACTTTTCCATTGATTTTACACTCTCACACCCCAACGCTGCATGTCCTGGAACTCCCATATATTCAAAATAACATGTACCACCATCCCATAGCATGATCACATCACATCGCTCCTCGAAACACATGGCCACTACCCCACATCATGTTCACAACTTATATCACCTACATACACATAGTTCATCACATCACATCCATAACCAGAGTAGTATCATATCATTAACATGAATTACATCAACCTTATGCCCTCCTCCTACCATACACAACCCCCACCATATGTTACCCCATAGAATTATCATATAACATCTTTCCCAAAAACACCTAGGCCACTATTGAACATCATGGTCACATCTCACAAGAAAACACATGGTCCATCTCCTAGTGAACTAATGGACCTTCGGCCATCATAGCCTATACATATCTACTCGTATGGAAGAGAGAGAGGGGAAGAGCGGGTATCCATCCATCCATCCTCATCATCAAGATGTGGGGAAAACAACCCTGTGTGAATATATAGGTGTCGGAACATGGTTCTCAAAAGTGGTGGGTTTATATATGAATCACAAGGAATATACAAGTATATATGTATAGCCACGCATAGTAGCTCAACCCATGAGTTCAAAAACAAACACTAACCAACTCACAACATCGCCACTTTCACTACCACCTCTAAATGCATAACACCACCATTAAACCATCCAATTTTTATTAAAAGGATAAAAACGATAAAAAGGGCCTAAGGAGGTCTAAAATAATGTAGACCAAGGGCATACCCCTAAATTAGTTTCACCCCCTCAGGTTTAAAAAGAGAGATATGAGAAAGAAAAGTAACATGGGTACCATGGTTAGCTAGAGAAGCCAGGTGATCCACCACTTTGTTCCCAGCCCGCCAGATGTGAGTGACAAAAATATCATCATTGAGGAGAGATCTACATTTCTAGATGATATAGGATATTGACAAGGGGAAGAACCTTTTCCAACCAAGGATACATAGATGATCATGGAGTCTGTTTCCATATAAGAGATCCAGATGTACTATTGGGCACAAAGATTGAGTCCGGTTAGGACTGCTTTGGCCTCCTCCTGAAGGGAGTTCCTACTCCTATAGTGATCTGTGAAGGCCATGAGCACACTCCCCCTGTAATCCCAAACAAAACCTCCGCCCCGAGTGTCGCCCATGATGAAAGATCCATCTGTATTGAGTTTCATACCATTTGTTTGAAGAGTCCAGCTGACCCATTTCCCCTGCGGCCGAGGGACAGACACAGCCGGGGGAACCTGAAGCGAGCGGAGGGAAAGAGCCTCCTTCTAGTTACCGGAGAGAGTTACCACACAAACAACTAGCCACATCACACCACCAACCAGTTCCATTACCCAACCCATTTTTTCATTATTTAGAATCATCCAAATTTAACCACATATCCCATCATTTATTTTTTCATTAATCATTTCCATCCCATTGACCAAACCAAACCCCATCCATTTCAATCATTATTAAATAATTATTCCATCACAACCCAGTAATCTATCACAATGCAACCACACATCACAAACAGCTTGTCATCTCCATCACACCATCATGCCGCCGCCCCAAAATCATGGTCAAACAACCACTACCTCACCTCCCTAAAAGCATGGCCAAAAAACCACCACCTTTCCACTTCAAAAGAATATCCAAAAAACCACTACCTCACCACCCCAAAAGAATAGAAAAATAACCACCACCTCACCACCCCAAAAGCACGGTCACATCTCACCCATCATCCCCACATCACATTACAAACACACATCACTTCCCCATAAGCATGACCACACATCACAACACATCAAAAACCATTTTATAGATACTAAAACCAACAAAATGAACTCCCCAAAACACAAAAATCAAGGAATTCCACCCTCCATGTAAAGGTACTATCTTTTCTAGGCCTCACTAACTCAACCACATGGGTTTAATCACATCACAGTATAATGAATCTCGATATTCCACCACGCCAACTCACCCCAATGCCTCAAAGGGCATAATAAACCTAGGATAAAGTTTACTCCCCCTACCGAAACTTCACTAACAACATCGAGGGGAAACCTTAAAGAACACAGGGTCCCCAAGATTGAACTCTAAAGGAATCCTCCTACACTCGGTATAATACTTCAGATTTTCCTGCACTACTTTCACCCTCTCACAAAAAAGTTGAACATTCTCTATTGTTCTCTTCACCACATCAAGTCCAAGAACTACTATCACCTCAACCTCTATCTAACACAATGTAGAATTACATGGTCTCCTATAAAAATCCTCAAACATAGCCACACCAATGGAAGAGTGATAGATTTTTTTATGCAAATGAAACCAAAGGCATGTGTTGTACCTAAGATCCACTAAATCCAAGATGAATGTCCAAAATATATCCTCCACATCTACATATTTTTCTCTATCTTACCATCCTTTAGAGAGTGGAAAGTAGTGTTGAGGCATAAATGAGTGCCAAAATAATGTTATAATCCCATCTAGACTCATGAGGTAAAACATGTGTCTCAATCTGTGACAATAGACATCAGAACTCCATGCAACCAGAACACCTTATCCATATAACTCTTGGACAAATCCTTTACTATGGATGAATCCTTGATTGTTAAGAGGTGGGATGATCACATCAACTGATTCACGATCAACTGAATAGAATCAAAACCTCTCTAAGATCGGGGTAACCTTTGGATGAAATTCATCAATATGTCATCCCATTTACACTTGAAAATATCCAAAGGCTACAACAAACTTCCAAGAACATGCTGCTCGACCTTTAATAAATAGAAATCCAAACACCATGCAAAAAACTCTACCAAAACCTATTACATCCTAATCCACCAAAATTATATCATCATGCCATGGTAGATCATGGACACTCTTGGGTGTACTACCAATGTTTACATATGAAACACAAGAAGGAATCCCTCACGCATCACCACTAGAACAAAAAAACACCCACAAAAGAATATTTGGGTCTGACCATCCTCCAACCACCCCTCTAGAGCATCTCCATGGCCAACATGATCACATGTCATCTCTACCTCTAAGTCTCCCTAATGAGACTTGTCAAATTTATGCATCATATAAAACTTCATCTTCATTTGAAACAAATATCCTCTACCATCATCCTCTATTTCATCTATGTTTAAGGATACAAACTCCTCCATTGCTCTCCAAGCATACCCAAACTCCCAAAAAACATCCTTCCCCGACTTCTTACTCCAAGTTCCAGCCACAACATTCCATTTTCTCAAGGTGTATAAGATATCAAAATCATAATCTTGAAAAAAATCCATCCACTTATATTACATCAATTTCATACCACACTGATAAAATATACACCTCAAACTCTTGTGATCTGTGAAGACCACAAAGCACTCCCCAGCGAGGTAATGTTTCCACAACTTCAGTGAAAAAAAACCACTGCTACCTCGAGATCATAGAGGGAATAGTTAAATTCATAGGGACGTAATTTCCAATACCTATAAGATATCAATTTTCTCTGATACATAAACATGCATCCCAATCCCACGTGGGAAGTATCACAAAACACCTCAAACGTCATACCCTCCTCAGGAAACTGAAGCACGTAGAGCACAAAACAACTTTCCCTTCAAGTAATATAACTCATCCTCAAACTAACCAGTCCACACAAAATCCTAGTCTTTTCTGGTCAAAGTTTTCAATGGGACTAAAAATAGATAGAAATGGGGTACAACACTTTAATAATATCCAAAAATATCAAGAAAAAGGTGAACATCTACAATGTTTTTGGGTTCTTACCAAGAAACAACTACCTTGAATTTCAATGGGTCTACTACCACACCTTATTGAGGCATCAAATCCCTAAGGAAATGCACATCTTGTATCCAAAACATAAACTTGTAAAACTTTTTATTGAGATTGTGTCATCGAAGGACCTATAAGATATCTCTAAGATGATCTTCATTCTTCTCCTCTAACTCTGAGTAAATAAATATGTCATCAATGAATATGATGATAACCCAGTCCAGGAACTCACTGAACATGATGTTCATAATCCCCATGAGCATGACGGTGTGTACATAACACTAAATGATGTGACTACAAACTTAAAGTGCCCATACCTATATTTGAAGGCAATCTTCAGGATATCTACCTTATTCACCCTCAATTGGTGATATCCAAACCATGGATAAATCTTATAAAACCAACATGCCCCTCTTAAATGGTCGAGTATATAATTTATCTTTAAGAGAGGGTAACGGTCATTCACTATTACCTGATTCAACCTTTGGTAGTCTATACACAACCTCGGACTACCATCTTCCTTCTTGGAGAACAATACTGGAGCACCCCATGGTGACACACTGGGTTAGATAAAACCCTTTTATATCATATCATCTATCTGAATCCTCAACTACCAATAACTCATAAGGTTCCATCTGACAAGGATCCATCAAAATCGGAGAAGTTACAGACTGAAAATCTAACCCAAACTCAAAATTACATCGAGGGGGTAGCTTCACAAACACCTCAGGAAAAATATCCAGAAACTCACCAATGACCTGAGGGACCCCACTATCCTAGCATCCACTCATTCTATTGAAAACTCAGTTATTAAATAAAGAAGGTCCTCCACATGCTGACTACCCACCTAAAAACTCTTCTCACCAATGAAAACCACATGTTGTCCATCCACATCCGATAACATGACTCTCATTTAGAAACATTAGATAAATACATGTATAGAATACAAGAAATAATTACCTAGGATGAAATCCTATGGATACATATATAGTAAGAAAATATCCCCAGGGGATTGATGTGGCCCCATCATCAGTTTACAACCTCAGCAAACTTCAAACAAACTGGTTTGGCCTCCAACTAGCATAGTCAACACCAGGATCACAGGAAGCGTATCAATGACTAGTACCGGAGCATGAACTAGAGTGAGTGTAACAAAGAAGTGTGAAACTCTTGAATCAAACAATTAACTAACAAGGGTAGATGAAAAACTGATCATACCTTGAATGATATCTGTCCCCTATGGTGTTGATGCCTCCACTATGAGTAACTGACCATGTTTAACTCCCCAACCCATCTACTGATGACCACCTCCATGTCCACACTTGGTTCAAGGGTCCTGAACATGAGGACATCCTGATGTTGTTCTCTTCCTACTTTATCTCCCCTCGGTGGAGCATAATCCTACTGCCCCTAATGCTAAAACAGTCTTAATGGGAACTACTATTGAGGCTAGAACTAAACCTATCCACCTCAACCAAAATGAGCTTGGTAAACCACTGGGCACTGGTTCAAGAAATGGCCATAAACCCCACCGACAAAACACACTGCATGATATCTCTAGGAAATGCATGTAAACTACCATCCCTAGAAGACCAAAAGGTAAACTACTAAGTTTGACTCCCCATTGGTCAAAACCTTAAAGGTCATAGTTCATAAGACCTACCACTAAAAACTCTACTCCTAAAGGAACCCTACTCGTAGAAAACCTCCTTGTGAGTTCATCCACTCGATCACCTCCACCTTCTTATGAACCTCTAGATACATTGTATATATGAAAGGAGTGACTGTATACTAGATAAAAGGATGGAGTACCTCCTCAAGACGTGTCACAGAAGAATCCTCGTCTGGAAAAAGATCTAGGGAAAAGCACATAAGGTCCTTGAACTTGATTCCCAACTCCTACACTGGCATACTCTCCTACTGAAGAGAAAAAAGATCCTTCTTAAAAACTTCATTCATGGTTGATGAAAGGAACTCTTCCTATATATCTTTTTGAAATTAAACCCATGAAACATCTGACTCCTTTCGCTCACCCTGATATAGTGCCCAACACTAATTCACAACTCCCCACATATGACTAACTACAAAATGGACCCAGTATCCTATTGGGGCCTAGATCAAATTGAAAATTATGTCAAGATCCTCCAGCCATCTCTCTATTAATTTCTCAAATATTTTCATTGAAAAGTGTAAAATTCTCTCTTTCAAACCTCATCCTCCTCTACCGGAACAACCCTTTTACGATCAACTGGATCATCTTGTTGAACCTCTTCTACCTGAACTACATGAGGACAACATCTAGGATCCATAAATGAAGGTAAAATAGAATTTCCTAATCCCAATAGTATGGAAATTTATTTAGATTCATTTTAACCTTCCCAAAAAAACCAATTCAGAAAATAATTCTAGTCATCACGATGCATTTACCTCTCTTCGGTCTCTACTCTACAAACAGGTTCACCTTAATTGGTCATTCAATAAGATCAAATTCCATTCACTAGATCATGGGGGCTAGAATCTCATGTCATGTCTAGTCTCTTTGGCCTATGTCATGCACCAAGGTCAACTGGAACCACTGCCATACCAACCCATGAAAACCTCACTATTCCTAAATCCAAACATCATCCTATCTCTCAACTACCACTCCCCTGATACCACTCTGTCACAACCCCCTCCTTCCAAAGATACCACAATGAGGGGAGAGAGATAATTCCCTAAAAGGCCCACCTATAGTAGGCCCAAGGTTGGAGAATAACACCATGGGTATAAAAATCTCATGAAATTAGAGGAATTACCCTCTACAATAATATAGGATCAAGAGATAAGATGAATAATCCATAAGAAATTCCATGACATAATATAAATGGAAACCAAGAACACCCCATAATGCATGAATAAATAAAACTTATATAGGTAAAATTATCCAAAAGTAAATACCAAAAATAAAATCTAATGTAGTGAAACAACAATTTTCCAAAAATTTCGGATCAAGTATTTTCTATCACGGTCCATGTAATCCTCCTGGAAACCTAAAAATCAGTTTATATATATAGGGTGAGCATAAAAATATACTCAGTAGAAAAACAAAGTCTCTCATGCACATGTGAAAGAATCATACTAAGTTTCCCATGAGAAAAAAACAGAACCAACAACACCAAAATAGGTCAACTATCCATCACAACCTCACCAAGGAAGACTCACCAAATATTGCAAGCCAAGTATAGTAACATAATAAGAGCCATATTGATAAAGGATACCCACAATGATTTACCATTGATTTTCCACTCTCACAACCCAATGTCATATGTCCTAGAGCACCCATATTTTTTGAATAATATATACCACTACCCCACAACATGGTCACATCACATCACACTCAAAAAACACCTGGTCCACCACCCCATAACACGGTCACATCTAATATCACCTGTAAACACCTGAGCTATCAAATCATAACCATAAGTAGAGTAGTATGGTATCATGAACATGAAGTAAATAAACCTTATGCCCTCCTCCTTCCATGCATGACCCACACCATAAGTCACCCCCCAACATGGTCATATCACATCTCGCCCGAAAATACCTAGGACACCGCTCCACAACATGGTTAAATCTTGCCTGAGAACACCTGGTCCATCTTCTAGTGAACTAACAGACCTCTTTCTGTCACATCTTGTACATATCTACTCACCTAGAAGAGAGAGTGGGGAATCTCAAGTAGCCATCCATCTATTCTCATCATCGATATGTTGGAAAGAATACACCAGTGTGAATATATGGGTGTCAGTGCATAGTGCTCGATGTAGGTGGGGTGTGTATAGAGATTACAATGAATGTATAAGTATATTTGTATAGCCAAACACACAACACCAACCTATGTATTCACAAAAAAAATAGTAACAAACTCACTACATTGACACCTTTCCTGCCACCTCTAAATGTATAACACCACATAAACTGTAAGCCACATCACACCACCAACCAATTCCATTACACAACCCATTCATTTCATTATTTAGAATCATCCACATTTTACCACATAGACCATCATTTATTTTTTCATTAATATTTTACATCCCATTGAAGAAACCAAACACCATCCATTTAAATCATTATTAAATAATTATTTCATCACTACTCGGGTATCTAGCACAATACAACCACACATAACAAGAAACTCATCATCTCTATCACACCATCACCTCACCGCCCCAAAAGCATGGCAAAAAAAACCACCACCTCTCTACCCCAAAAGCACGGCCAAACAACCACCACATCGCCACCCCAAAATCATGGGAAAACAGCCACCACCTCACCACCCCAAAAGTACTACCAAACAACCACCACCTTATCTCCCTAAAAGCATAGCCACATCTCACCCATCATCCCCACATCGCATCAAAAACACACATCATCACCCCACAAGCACGCCCACACATCAAAACACATAAAATACCATTTTACATATTTAACATAGGGTATTTTATCACATTTAACTTTATTTTAGGGGCATTGTCACACAATCCATTAATATAGGGGAACCCATTTTATTATCCAAATAGAAGTGGTTATCCAGTTTCCATTTTAGTGTGATATAAAACCAATCACAATAGTCACAACACATATCTTTCAGTGAAAAAAACCTCAAACAACCACAATTTTAAATGGGATATTCAACACATACAAAAAAATCATCACAATAATATAAAATCTTTAAAAGCATGAAAATAAAACCCCTTTCCCATTTGATTTCAACTAACCAATTATTTATCTTCACTAAGACAATGAAAACCCTGTTCCTAAATATAAACAAAAGAAAACCCCAACTGCATGATATGTAATAAAGATAAGTGAGGGATTCCTTGCCTCAACGAAGTTTTCCATCTCGATGCACATTGTGGGGAGAAGAAGAAATGCCCCCAAACCACAAATGCACTGTGATATCATGGATCAACCAACACCACATCAAAGTGTTGTTAAAATATAGCCCAAAACTCATCCTGAACCAAAACAACATCACTGTAGTGAATCTCCAATAGAATAACAAGATAAAAAAGGAACAAGAACTTACCACAGATCACCATTGAACAACCACCAGAACTAACGAATCAAAGTAAGGGAGAAGAGAGCTAGAATTCCCCCCAAAACCACATAGGCTTCTCCATAATTGAGAGAGGATGAATGGGCATGTATGAATGAAAAAATCATCCAATAAAAGGACTTTAAATCATATATCCCTCTATTTTCACATCATATAAACCTTACATGGTGTGAAATTATCATGTTTTCCAAAAATTCCCACTTTTTTCAAAAATCATGTCACCTCGACTTTATTTAATTATACATCATGAAATGCACTTTCATGAAGGGAATTTGTTTCACGTCTCCCCTTAACTGATTTAAAATCCATGAACCAACTGACTACACAAGTCATGAACCACCATTTCACATCTTGTGAACAATACATGATGTTTCTTTCTTACAGCATCTTTGTTTCACCTCTAACCACTACTAAACCTCTCAAGCCTCCTCTAGAACACCTCCAACACCTAAAAATGACAATGTAATGGGCTAAGAAATAATTTTCAATTACATTTATTTCTATGAATCCCATAGAATCACTACATTTCCAAAACTTTAATGATATTTTCCTACAATTAGACTTATACTCAAATGTTATCATTCAGTTATGTTCCCTAATCTATGATTTCATAAATCTAGTTCTCTAGGTATCTACTAAACATCCTTTGATACCAACTATAGAGTCCCCAACTCCAGTATCCCAGAGCTATTGATTTATTTATTACATTATCCTAAGATACAAGTGATTTCATCCCAAAGAACTGAATAGTTTAGTAGCCTTAAGAAACTAGATAAATATGTTTTCCAATTTATTACATTGGAAAAAATATATAAAACATGTAAATGTCAAACATTCTGAATTCTTAAAATCATTCAAAAATTCCTTCTTCATATCCAAGGGAAAGGAAAAAAATAAGGGTGAGCTCAAATTCTTAGTAATGGTTATTTACAGTGGAATTCATTATAAGTAAATGAACATAATCAATATGGCAAGGTAAATAACTAAAAACACATGTCATGTAATCAATAAATCACACATGAAATGCATCCATGGATAATATCAGTGCAGTAATCTAATGGATAATAATAAATAAATTCTCAATGATGAAATTGATTAATTTTGGATGACATTACCTCAAAAATTATGATATCTTTACCATCAAGACCTTGTTCTATGACATTTTAATCAATTGGTTGGTTAACACCAAACACCCTTTCATTAAGTTTGTAAAAATTCTTTGTCTCATGAGACCTTTCGATGCCTCAATGGGCTATATAATTATGGTCCCACCTTTCATTGTATGTATAATTCATTCCTCATATATTAAATAATCATTTTATTTCATAAAAAATATGTATTATCAATAAAATATATGTATTTATTAAAGGATATGAAAAATCCATATTTCCATGGTCAATCAAAAAACATTCATAATAAAACATCTTATAAATAAATTCTATATGGTTTAGGCAATAATCATATCCATGATACAAATAATATGGATATTTAGGATAAATTTAATGTTCAATGAAAAATGGTCACAACAAAATCAATGTTTCAAGAGAAAGTTAATGACCAAAAAATTAATATGAGACAAAATATAACCATCAATTCATCAGAAATATAGGTTTTGTAATAAATTCATGTCTTTCAGAGAATTAAAGGAAATGTAAGTGAAAATTTAAAATTATTTTTCATTAAATATTTTTATTTTTTAAACCATATAAAACTTGTATAAGATGGTAAATATCATAAAATGGTTACGGTAGTGGGAAAGACCATTAAAATCATATACCAGGAAAGTATGAACCATGCGAAAGCCTGGTCCTGCAAATTTATTGAAACAAAAGTGCAAGTAAAGGCGGTAGAAAATATAAATGTTATATTACATCAAAACCATACGCATCCCTTTCCCCATCATCGGATAACTCATCACCAGGATCAGATGACTCTCATTTAGAAGACTCGTACTTCCGCATCATCTCAAGATACATGATTTTCTTTTGAAGCATTTCTGCAGACATTTTCTCCTTGAGTGGCCATTTCCTGTTGGGTCCTTTGTCCATCTTAGGGGACCCTCCCCTTCGCTTGCCACTGTTCCCATTTGCAAAGGATGTTTCTTGTGTCCCAAAATTCTAGTGTGCAGAACTTATCACCATTGGTTTGGGAAGGTACGTATAGTCCCTCTGTGGCTTCCTCCTGCTTTGAACTTTTTTTTCCACTTCCTTGCTCAGGGTCTCATGATTTCCATTCTTAACAGCATCACTATAGGATGTTTTGTGACTGTGGAACTCTTCTTCACAATCAGAACTATCCCCCCATTTCTTTTTATGGGCCATAGGAGGGTTGACACTGCCATCCTTCCCACCCTCCAGTTGAGGTGTCTTAATTGGGTCAACAGCACAAAGGATTTTGCATTCATCAATCATTCTATCTAGAATAACATGGCCTTCTTTCTCTACAATTTTCTCTGCCAATTCAAGCTCCTTTGCCTCATTTGATCCAACATCAACCAGCGCTGCAAATCTGTTGGTAGAACAATTTAACAGTTCATGAGGATTTACCTGCAACAGGACATCAGGTGTGTTCTGTTCAGACACCAGTTCCACAAGTTCAGTGACAGCCTGCATCAGAGTAAACCCCCTGCCAATGTACTGAAAGTCATTATTTAATCCCTCCATTTCGTGCGAAACCTTGGATCCAGATTTTGCAGATCCTGCCATATTTAACTTTTGAAAATCTGGATCTACTATCACATTCATAGGTGTGGTAGACTCATTCAAAATTGAGTCTCCAAACTGGGTCACAGCCAGTCCAGTACATTAAAAAGAAAATGTTACTTTTGACTTTTTTATAAAGAAAGATGAAAATAACCCTTTTGAAAAAAATTAAAAAAAATCCTTTAAAACCTTGTAAAAATTACATGATAACTTAAAATTTCATTAATAAATAATTTGATTAAATAAAAATGAATTCTATAAAAAAACTAAAAAATATGGACATGGTAGGAAAATATGCATGATAGAAAAGAGACATAAGATCGGATTTTATTTTAAACATTTCATTTATTGATTTAAGTTCCAAAGATAGGAAAAAAATAAGAAAATAAGGATACTCCTTAAATATACATAGGATAATAAAATAGTTTAAGTTTATAAAGGATAGATTATAATATTCCTTCGACGAAAAATAAGGGTAATCTAAAAAATGAGATTGTTAAAATAAATCTTTACCTCTTTGGAAACTTTTAAATTGAAACCCCTTGAAAGTGTAAACATGAATTGAAACATTAATAATCATGAATAAATATATATTCATGTTAAATACATCAAAGGAGAAGCATATACACCACATATAATTAAATAGATGCATAATAACAAATATGTCTCAATAGAGAGGAAATTGAGACAAAATCCCTTATAAGGACTGTATCATTGAAGTGAGAATTTATCAATGAAGTGATTATGTATACTAAATTTAAATTCAAAAAAAAAGGGTAAATAAATAATAATATAATCAGAGTTGATTTCACACATAATCATGGAATAACATTGTCAATGAAGTAGAAGTATGAACCAATGAATGGAAATTTAGTTAAGAAACCCCTTACCTCAAGTTTGACTTATCTTGTAAGAAATTTTATACTCATGTATAATAAATTTATATTTATTATAATTTTATACTAGAACCATATACCAATCTATAATATCATATATGATCCATTTATAACATCTTATCACCTTTTTTTTAACAATATTTTATTATTATTGTTGTTTTAGGTGTTAATTGTTTCATTTTTTAGGAGAATTTTGGTTTGGTGGATATATTCCTTGTACTTTGATTATTTTTCAAACAACTCTAGAATGTTAATAATTATATAAATAACATATATATTCATCATATATATATATAGAGTCGTCCATAAAAGGAATAGATAGAGAAATAAATTACATCATTCCTGGAGACGGTATGTCGTACGTATGCATGAATGTTGTTTACACTTTTCGATGAATGAAATGAAATAAAGGTAAATAATAATTCAATTTTTCATAATAATTAATATATCTTATATATCATATATATTTATTAAATTTATCCTTAATTTCATCCCATAAAATGGTGATGAAAAATGAATTACAATGTTTCGTAGAGACAGTAATGTTGGAGTTGGTGCCCCAGAACCAACTTCTTTTGTACTTTATGATAACTTATATTCATTGTTTTTAATATTAATAAATTCCTTATCACTTCATGATTGTTCTTATACATAAAATTTTATTTGATAATGTCCTAAGAGTAGCTGTCGCACTAAAAGGTCATAGCAGTTCCCCGTTATGATGTGAACCCAGAAGTGTTATGACACTATTATTGAATATATTTTATATATCCAGATGATATAATTTTAAGGGGGTGGGAATGATTTAGGATATCGGGGTTGGAGACTCATAGGACTTTGAGGCACCTTCTCATGGTGTACGCCCTTGGTAATGTTTAGAAAGATATTATGAGAACTAGACCCGCCAATAGGAAATCCACATTTATATGTGTCATTGGATGTTCCTATATGTGGACATGTGTACTGGTACTTAGAATTTAAGATTATTATTAATGAGTATTATGAGTTGCACACTTAGATTTATTTACAAAAATCGTGATGACAGATGTTCGCGGTGAGGTAGGATATGTTGGGTGCATCATGAGTAATATTGTATTAATGAATAATGCGAGAAAATATTTATCCCTTTTGTTCTTTAATAAAATATAATATCGAAGGCCCTTTTGATGGAAATGATATAGATTAAATAAATCCATGTCCATGGAGATCAATATGGAAGTTCTATTTCTGGAAAGTCAAAGAAAGAGATATCGAGCATATAGGTTGATGGATATGTCATGCAACCTACTCGATTAGAGAGATTGTGATTAAGGGATTATGTTACATGATAAGTGTTCGTATGAGGTGACATGTAATTACAGCATTAACTTCTTTCTCTATAGGTTCCTTGGCATGTTTCAAGATTCTAACCTTGGAATTTAGGCTGCTCTGCCTAATGCCACTGAGAAAGAGGTTAGAGGGTCCCAAAATAATTGTATCCAAAATCTCAGTTAAATAATTTACTATTTAATAATTTGAATAAATATTATTCCTGGTCATGGTTAAATAATTATTCATGTATTCTTGATCACATTTATTTCATCACTAGTTATTTGAGATAATATATTGTGGGCTGAATAATTAATAAATTTTTATTTTCTATTTGGTGAATATAATATTTATGTATTTATCAGCTAATAATGAAGTGATGTTTATTTAATAAATAAATAATCATTATTCAAGGTGCGGTAAATATTAAGAAGGATTGGCGGACCGAGTTTAAGGGTCCAGTGAGAAATAATAATATTAAATACTATTTTATTAAATAATATTTAATTATAATTTTCAATTTTGTCCTTGTCAGGAAATAATAATATTTTTGTTATTATTTGACATGGGGTTTTTCTAGGATTCATGAAATAATTAAAGGCAATTGTAAAAATTATTTTATTATTACCCTAGTTAAATAAATGACCAGTTATATTATTCTATTATTATCCAAGGGTAATAAAAATCAAAATCATGATGCCCAACGAATTGGAGAAAAATATCTCAAGCCTAGTGATTTTATTCTTCTCTAAGAATGATCTCAAGAATGAGAGTGATCCTCCTCCACTAGATCAAGGAGAATTATTTCAAATCATTTCTGAAGGCGATCAAAGGTGGATGACACAAGCACAAGGACCTTCCATGCTATCACCCAGACACTCTTTTGGTGATGTCTGAAGTTTTGTGAAACACATGTGGATCACCACTAGAGGAATCCTACACTTGGATTCTATAATGGAATGGCAGCTCACTACAGATCTATGGCTGGATGCATCAATAATGAAAGAATAACCTTAAAGGTAATTATTATTTAATTAAATTCATTATAAACAATATGTGTTGATCTACTCTCTATCCGTTCTGGGTTTTCTATCCCTTTCTTGTTCTTTCATTCAATTTCATTTCTCACAACGTTCTTCTTCAAAATAGACCTCAGATTGATTATCAATAACAGAAAAAAGCAAAGTTGGGCACTGTCACACTCGTGCTCTCACTGCACCTAGAACCGAAAAGTGGTATCAGAGCAGGAACATCATTGTTTATAATTATTTTGTTTTTTTGATGATTTTCACATTCATAATTTAGTTTTTCAATTAAAGTTAATCATTATTTAAATATGAATTGAGAAATCAATTTCTTCCTCCATAGTTTCTCACATATCTAATAGAAAAAATTAATTTTATGAATAAAATAAAATTGAGGAACTCATCCGAAGGTGCCAAGGATTCTGAATGGGTAACAAAATAGAATATTCTGTGTAATCGAAATTACACATTGTGTACTCGTGTTCAATTCACCAAGAGTTAATTCATAAATTACTCAACTCGTGTGCCTTAATGACATGTGGTGTAGTTAATTCTTACATTGCGTGTTGATCGAGATAGACTGGTGCACGGTTAGCGATACTAAACACCATGTGGCCCACAGGACACAGTGTGTAGTCCCTTCAGGTTAGGGTTGGTCCATGTATTCCATAAATGTATTAGCTTACCAATGAATGTGTAACACGAATTCAATGCAGCGTGTATCCCACTAGACATGTCGTGTACTCCAATATTTCTTAAGTATGCCTCACATTCCGAGTCCCTAGGCATATACTTCGGATACATGGTGAAAAATGTACACGCTGAGTAGATCGGATCTACACACCGTGTACTTTTACTAGTTACATAGATTTAAAATTTATTGTATTATGTAACCCTTGAGACATGTACTTGCATGTGGGCATAAAGATGTGACACACCATGTGATAGGCTTTGATATATATATATATGTGTGTGTGTGTGTGTGTGTGTGTGTGTGTGTTTTATTAATATCTATGCAATATTCAAGATATGTACATCATGTATGAGTTGTATTATAGTTATTATTCTATGTGCATACTATATGTCACAAAGAATAAATTGTATACAAGTATAAAACAAATTTGGTAGTTTGGGATGGGTATTCACCGAGTTACCTCCAAGGTACAAGTTATGCACATAGTTAATTTTAAATGAATTTATTAATTTATTTAAAATTATAATGGATGAGAATCTCAAGGAAATTTAGAAAAGATTTAAGATAAATGGATTGATTAATTAAAGACAATGAATAATTGATTCGATCACGATTTATCTTAAATAATAAAAATTAAATAATCGAATGCAAGTTTTATTAAATGTGTAATTCGTTGCATGCATTTGGATGATCATGAGCTAGACCAGACCTTTCTATGTGATTGGTTTACTTTTACTTTATTATAAAATTAAATTTTTGTCCTTTGTTCCTTCTCTCCTCATTAATATGTAGGGAATGAATGCCCATGGTTTCATTTATGTAAACCCCATTTTACCCATCACCTACGTGTGAGTAAAATCATATGTAATGGATGGATCTTCCGAGCTAGTGGAGGTAGTTCAAGTTAGGAGCTGAGGTGAAACCAATCCAAGGAGATACAAAGGTTGGCAGGTGGAAAGTTATAAACATGGACCTTAAATGGTTCAAGGTGTTTCACCTCTAGATCATCGGTCAGTTTATCAACCTCTAGATAAACTAACCATTAGAACAAGATCATTATCATACCCTTTATTCTATTTCTGTCAGATTGCATGATTTTTCATTATGGAAGTTTTGGCACAATCACATAATTAATTAATTAACAATCATGCAATATGGAACTAAAATAAAATGGCTTATGCGTAAATATTATCTAAGACATGGTTAAACACTTAAGCATATCCCACTTAATATTAAAAATCATATGAAAAGATAATAATTTGAAATTTACGCATAAAGGATAAAATACCTCAATAAAATATTAAGTCAGTATAGTCTTCCATTACTTTGGTTAAAATAAAACCATAGTTCACAAGTACTTGACCAGCCAAAGTTGGGGTGATTTCAATAATCGGTGAATTATAATTTTAGGTTTTGGGTTGAATTAAGTTGGTTGACATCAAGGGTTGACTACTAATACAGGACTTGGTGTAACTGATAGGAAAAGGTTGAGGAAATCTTAATTAATGATTTCAAGATTGGGGATTCCACTCAACGGATCAAGGAATTGTGAGTTAATGCGGTTGGAATTTGGAATTCCTACCTAAAAACATTCAAGTTTCTTGACCAATCAAAGTTAGGGTAATGATAGGGGAACATGGATCCTTGCTAATTTAATGTCCAAGCAACATGATATTCTAAAGCCAATGGTGAGGGCTATTGGGTTTTGATAAAATAGTGGGAGACTAATAAATATAATATTTATTTATTTGTCTGAATTTTATCAGATAAAGTACTAATATTCTACTAATCTTATTTATATAAACAACATAAAAAATGACATCAAACATATCATTGTGATCCATTCTTGATAGTGAAAACCTTTTCACTGGTACAAATTCATAGTAATAGAAAAGGTGCTTATGGGTCATCCTTCGCCATGAAAGGAAACTATATGAGCTGGAAGAACCTTTACCAGTTGTGTCTAGAAATGAGGTGAGTGATGAAGATCTCCCTTTGTAAAAGAAACATATGAATGATATTACATATGTTTAGTACTTCATGGTACCATCCATGATCAATGAGCTCTTGAAGCAACATGAGGAAATGGATGATTATAGCATGATGTCTCACCTTTGGGATCTCTATCAAGAGAAGGTGAGACAAGAGATGTATGATATCTCCAATGCTTTGTTCATGACTAATCTTAGAGAGTCTGCACCATCTGGGCCTCATGTATTCAATCTTATCGGGTAAATTGAGCATGTGGACATCTTAGGGATTAAATTTCCATATGATTTATGTACAAATATAATAATTTCATCACTGGCCAAAACCTTCTATAGTTTTATTGTGAAATATAATATGAGAAATAATTAGAAGAGTCTATTTGAACTTCTGAACTAGATTCCACAAGTGGATAAGGATATGGGGGTGTGAAAACCCCGTAGTATTTATAGTGAATAGGAATATGAAGGACCAGGAAAAGGGGCCTAAGAATTATAAATAGTCTAAATCCCCTGAAAACCATCCAACCAAGAAGAAGAAGATCTAAATAGAGGGCAAGGAAAAGGAGGCAATATTTTTTTCATGTGGCAAGTTAGGACACTGGAAGAGGAACTGTACTAAGATGCAAGGGAAAGCCAAAGGTGAGTTTGTTATCAAGTTCAATCTTTACATTTTTTCACATTGGGTATTAGATACAGCTTGTGGTTCTCACATCTATATTGAAATATAGGAACCAAGTAGATTTTGGTAAATTTTTATAAGAGAAGTGGATCTGTGAGATGCCAATGGTGTGAGGTTGGCTTCTCTTTCCATTAGTGACTACCACCTTTCATTGTCAACAGGAATGATATTGGTTTTACATTATTATTATTATCTACCTACTATTACCAAAAACTTAATTTATGTATCAAGTTTAGATACATATGGTTTATTTTCATGTTCGAAAATAAAAGCTATTTATATTATAAAGACAACATATGTTATGGTATGGAACATTTTAATAACAGTCTCTATGTATTAAATTACAAAAACAGAGTGTTGGAAATCGATAACGAATCAAGTTCACATGACTCATATACCACTTATAGAATCACAACTTTAGAAATGTAATCTAAATCATTTTAAAAAACTCTATCAAGATGGATATTTAGACTCTTCTGAGATAAAACCACTTGAAAGATGTCACGCTTGTTTAAAAGGAAAAATGACCAAACCACCAGTTGGTTGATAGGGTGAAAGGTCTAAAGAGCTTCTAGGATTGGTACACACTGATGTGTGTGAACTATTTCTAGTAGAGACTATAGGTGGATATTCTTACTTCATAACATTTAATGATTACTTGAGTATATATGACTATATTTACTTGATGATGTATAAGTCTGAGTCCTTTGAGAAATTCAAGGAATTCAAAAATGAAGTAGATAATAATCTTAGTAAGAAGATAAAGAAGCTTTGATTAGATCAAGGTGAAGAATATAATAACCAATAGTTCATTGACTTTTTATGAGAGTTTGGGATTCTATATCAACTCAATCCACTTTATACACCATATTGGAATGGTGTTAGTGAAAGGAAGAACCATACCTTGTTGGCCAAGGTAAGGTCGATGATTAGTCATGTAGATATTTTTTTATCCTTTTGGGGATATGCATTACAAAATACAACATACACATTAAATCGAGTACCAACTAAAGAAAAAAATGGAATTACCTTCGAGCTATGGAGTGGAAAGAAACCCATTTTATCGCATACACGTGTATGGGGATGTGAGGCATTTTTTAAGTCTTTATTAGGCTAAAAACTAGCATGCCAGGGAACAAGGTTTATCTTTATAGGTCATCCCAAGGAAACAAAGGGATACTACCAATAAAACCCCTCAGAAAAAAAAACTGATTGTTTCCAAACAAATCGTCTTTCTTGATGGGGAGCACATCCTCAAAAAGGATAGTGGGAGTAAAATTGACTTTGATGAATTTGATGCTCAAGATACATAAGAGTTGGTACAGGAACAATTTCCACAGGTCCCCATGGAAGAAGTAGTTATTGTAACACAAGTACTACATAAGAGTGTACAATAGGTAAGAGAACTAGAGAGATATGGTTTTATAGTCACTGAGGATGGGGAATCATTATTATTGGACAATAATGAATGTAACGACCCGAATTTTTGAATAAATTTTGTTTCCTAACATGGTGTGTTATTATATTTTATACTCAACAAAACTATTTCATTTAAGAAAATGGGTATAAATAAAATAAGACTGTTGGGTTTCGACTGTTATATGATTGTTGGTCAATATGACCGTTGGAAACTAAATGTTGCGATTATTGTCTATAAATGCAAGTGATCTTGATTAATTAATATAGAAAGAAGATTCGATGGACCCATAAAGTAGTCTTGGGCCGATCGAAGCCCATCTGACAGAACTCGGGAAGGAGGTAACACCTTCGGGCTTTGCCCTGGACCAAACCCAAGCCAAACTTCATCGTGTGAAGCTGGAACGAAATCGTCATCGTGAGAAGTTCAAGCTGATAGAAATCACTACTCGGGCAATGTTGGCTGAGCCGCCCCAAGATTCTATCACCCTAGCACACCTTACTCTTAGGTCTTATGCTGGTGTTATAAGGGGCTATGTAATGAGACCGCAACTACCTTGTGTAATCCTATTATTTAAATAAAAATTGTGATTTCTTCTTATGGTGAAGTTTGTGAATTTTCAAATGTCCAGATAAATATAGTATGCATATTACTGATGAATTTTTGAAAAAAAGGATATTTTAAAAATATTTATGTAAACCTTAAATAATTAATAATGTGTAATTATTTTCAAGAAATGTTCTTCTACAGTTATGTTCAGTAATAAATTTAGAGTCTAATAAGATCAACATAATTTTTGATAAATAGTAAATTATGAATAGTGATTTTACGCTTATGATTAGTAATGTGATTAAATGGATTAAGTAACCTCACTTAAGAAAGTATTAATATAATCTAGGTACCTTGATTAAGTAATGTGATTCAATAAAATAGGTAAATAACTGTTCCAGAAAGTACTAGTTAAGTATTAGTTTTTTCGGGTGAATAGTGTTTTTTATTTTAAAAATTAAATTAAAAATATTTAGAAAATTATTTTCATAAAATGGAGTTCATTTTTTGAAATCAGAGCATCGATATTTAGTTATGGTGAATTTTTGGGATTTTTCTGAAACAATTGAATTTTTAGTGAATGGTGTTTTTATTTTAAAATTAAATTAAAAATATTTAGAAAATTATTTTCATAAAATTGAGTTCATTTTTGAAATCATAGAATCTATATTTAGTTAAGGTGAATTTTTTGTATTTTTCTAAGAAAGTTGAATTTTCAGTGAATAGTGAAAATACAGTTTTTGAGTTTCGGGTGTTTAATGACATCATTAAGGATGTAATAATTATGAAATAATTATGGTCGACTTATGAATAGTAAGATAAGGTATTAGGTTTCCCAAGTGGCCAATACCATGGGCAAATACCATGGGCAAGCCCATGGTTTTTCCAATACCACCAATGAGGTGTCCCTTGGCAATTAATGCTTTGTCCCCTCACTTCTCCTATAAATACCAAGCCTTTCCCTCATTAATTTCATTTAAAAATCCTCCCCAACGAAGTTATGGTCTCTTTACCTCCCAAATATTCCTCCCAAGGTTCCCTCAAGCCTCCCAAGATCCCAACCTTCAAGCTATTGAAGTTACTCTTCAAGGTAAAGGATCCTACCTCTCACTTTCTTTTCAAGAACTCTCGTTTATGTCATTTATTTTAAGACACATGTTCTTATGTTGGGGGGTGTTCATTTATATTAATATTACTGTAATTTTCATGTTAATATGATTAGAGACCCCCTCTTTCTCTCATCATTTCATTTTATGAATGTTTAAGTGGCGTCATTAGGCTGCCGAATTTTTGTAAGGGATTCTTTCTCTCTTCCCATTTTCAAAGTTCTATTTTTATGTCAAGTCTTTAAAGTTCCTTTTTCCCATGTTGGGGTATGATATCTATATTTATCATACTTTACTTTTATGTTCACATTATGAGATACCCTATTTAATCTCATCAATTCATTTTTTGAAGTTTTAAGTGATGTCGTTAGGCTGCCGAATTTTTCATAAGAGAAATCTTATTTTTGTATTCCTTTCAAGTTTTTCATTTCATATGGTATGTCCTTAAAATTTCATTACCATGTTCTTATATCCTTTATATTCTGTCCCTATACTATTTTATGGATCATTTATGAGTGGTTGACCCATTTCCCCTCTCTTTTAAATGTTTTTTAAAACCCTGCAACAAAGTCGTTATGCTGCCGAATTTTCCTCTCAAAATGTATCTCTATTTTTCTAAAATTATTTTATTTTATTAAGTTAATACTCAAAAATATTTATTCTAATGTGGTATTTACATATATATTTAAATGTTATATTTTAAATTCTGGGATTTACAAACATGATACCCTCTTTCCTTTTTCGTGGGTTCAAAGTGACATAAAGATCACGTCTTTAAAGCAGTTTTTAAAATGTTATGACTATGAAATGAAACTCATTTATTTTATGCTATATGGGTTATTTATGAAATTATTGATGATGATTTATGTGTATCACATGATAATAAAGAAAAATTAAGGGTTCACCCTGATATCTCTCTAATGCATTGGGTAAAGTCTTAATCACTAGAGATGACCATTTTAACGATACCTTGGTGAATAACCTTGGTAATTTTTTTATGACACCTTGGGGATGGTCCTTGGTGATACGGAAATGATTGTATAAGTTAAATTTTGTATCTACATCTTCAAGTTATAAAACATGTTATTTTTATTATGATATGCCTCACGATATCTTTCTAATGTCTTAAATTTATTTATCATAACTTTATTGATGTATCTCAAGTTCACATGTAAAATGTTTCTCTCGTTTCCCTTACTAGGCCTTATGATCACCCTTTCCTTTGATGTATTCTCCCAGGTTATGAGATGTTGTAATGAACTTAGGATGAACAATAAATAATCCTTACAAGTGGTTTAGACTAATGTTTATGTTGTTTTTAGGTATTATGATCCTGATTTCCAAGACACTAGACTTTAAAGATCCTCTGTTTGTAAAATGTAATAAAAAGTTATGTATTAAAAAGGCAGGATGTTATAATGAACCTCTCTTTTATAAAGAGGTAGTAGAGATATCAGAAGCTACAAGATAGCTAGAAGCTATGAATTCTGAGATGGATTCCATGTATCATAACCAAGTTTGGGTTCTGGTCGATGCTTCGGTTAATGTAAAGCCTATTAGGTGTAAATGGGTATTCAAGATGAAACGGGACATGGAAGGTAAGGTAAGTACCTATAAAGTAAAGCTAGTGGCTAAAGGGTTTAAACAGTGTCAAGGAATTGAATACGATGAAACTTTTTCTCCAATGTCCATGTTTAAATCCATCATAATCATATTTTCCATAGTAGCTTACCATGACTATGAGATTTCATAGATGGATGTAACTACTATATTCTATAATAGAAACCTTCAGGAATATATCTATATAACACAACCAGAAGGTTTTGTGACACTCGGTGCTGCCAAAAGGAATTTCAAGTTGCATAGATCTATTTATGGATTCAAGCAAGCATCCAGGTCATGGAACATTTTATTTAATGAATCCATAAAAGAATTTGGTTTCATTAAAAATGAATGTGAGCCATGTGTTTATAAAAGGTTCAATGGGAATACGGTTTTTATCGAAGTAGTATATGTTGACAACCTATTACTTGTTGTAAACGACATACTAATCTTATAATCTGTGAAGGAATGGTTGAGAAAGTGCTTCTCCGTGAAGGAATTAGGTGAAGCAGCCTACATACTAGGGATCAAGATCATTCATGATAGATCTAAGATGCTACTTGGAAAAATCCAAAGTACATTTATTAACTAGATACTAAAGAGATTTTGTATGGAGCAATCCCAGAGGGGATTTGTTCTAATTTCACAAGGTTTACATCTTTCTAATAAAATGTGTCCCCAGACACAAAAAGAGAAAGAATTAATGAGTAATATCCCATAATCTTCGATGATAGGATCAATCATGTATGACATGTTATGTACTATACTTTATGTTTCATATGAATTTCACATGGTAGTCAGATATCAAGTAGATCTAGGAGAACAGCATTGGACTGTTGTTAAGAAAATCCTTCAGTTTCTAAGAAGAACTAAGGATATGTTCTTGGTGTATGGAGGAGATGAGGAGATTTTCATCATAGGGTATGCTGATGCTGGTTTTCAGACAGATCAGAATGATCTTAAGTCACAATTAGGATATGTTTTCTGTCTTAACGGAGGATCTGTGATCTAGAAAAGTTCAAAGCATATAGTTTTATCTAATTCTACGGCAGATTTTGAGTATATAGCAACTTCTGATGCCGCCAAGGAAGCTGCCTAGAATCAGAACTTTTTCCAGGATCTTGATGTGGTACCTAGTAGTAGAGACCTTATCATATTGTATTTTGATAGTACAACATCGATGGATCTTGCAAAAGATCCAAGGTCACATCAACGGAAAAATAACATACTCCAAAAGTATCACCTCTTGAGGGATTTTTATCAAAGGGGTGAATTTATAGTGATCAGAGTATCCATGTAAGAGAACGTGGTGGACCCCTTGACTAAAGTTCTATCTTGGCAGAAGCATGAGTATCATGTGAGAGCTAGTGGACAGAAGGTCGTTAGCAGTTGGATCTAGTACAAGTGGGATTCTATTGGAGTTGTTTCCCTAGAACCAACTTATTTTTGTACTTTATGATAACTTGTATTCAAGGTTTTGAATATTAATAAATTATTTATCACATCATGATTGTTCTTCTATGTAACATTGTATGTGATAATGTCCCAAGAGTAGGTGTAACACTAAAAGTTCATAGTAGTTCCCCGCTATGATGAGAACACAGAAGTGATATGACACTATTCTTGAATATATGTTCTATGTTTAGATGATATCATTCGAAGGGAAAAATGATACAATCTATCAGGGGTGGAGACTCATAGGACTTAGAGGCACCTTCTCATGGTGTACTCCCTTGGTAATGTCTAGGAGGATATTATGAGAACAAGACCCGCCAATAAAAAATACACATTTCTATGTGTTATTGGATGTTCCTATCCACGAATGATTGTATTGGTCCTTATACTTTAATATTATTAGTAATGAGTATTATGAGTCACACACTTATATGTATTGACGAAAACCGGGATGGCATATGTTCACGGTGAGGTAGGATATATTCAGTGTATCATGAGTAATACTGTATTAATGAATAATGTGAGAAATGATTTATATCTTCTGTTCTTTAATGGAAGATAATATCTTAGACCCTTTGATGGAGATTATATAGCCTAAATAAATGGTTGATGGCAGTGACATGCAACCTACTCAGTTAGAGATATTATGATAAAGGGATTATATTACATGGTAAGCATTCGTATGAGGTGACATGTCATTGCAACATTAGCTTATTTCTCTATGGGTGTCTTGTCATGTTTCTAGATGCTAACCTTGGAATTTAGACTGCTCTTCCTAATGACACTAAGAAAGAGGTCTAGAGGGTCACACACTAAGTGTATCTAGAATCTCAATTAAATAATTTATTCTTTAACACATTGAATAAATATTATTCCCAATCGTGGGATAATAATTATTCATGTATGCTTGGTCACATTTATTTTGTCACTAGTTATTCAAGAGAATATATTATAGTCAGAATAATTAATAAATATTTATTTTCTATTTAGTGAATGTAATATTTATTTATTTATCAGTGAATAATGCAGTGATATTTATTTAATAAATAAATAGTCATTATTCAAGGTGTGATAAATATTGAGGTGGATTTGAGAACCGAGTTTAAAGGTCTAGTGAGAAATAATAATATTGAATATTATTTGATTAAATAATATTTAATTATAACTCACAAGTTAAGTACATGTCAGGAAATAATAATATTGATGTTATTATTTGACATGGGGGTTTCATTGGGATTAATAAAATAATTAAATTCACTTGTGAAAATTATTTTATTATTACCTTAGTGAAATAAATGTCCAGTTATATTATTCTCTCATTAGCCAAGGAAAGAAAAAGCAAAATCATGGTGCATAATGAATTGGAGAAAAATCTATCAAGCCTAGTGAGTTATTTCGTCTCTATGAACGCTCTCAAGAACGAGAGTGATCCTCCTCCACTGGATCCATGGAGAAGTATTTGGAAGTAGTTCTCAAGGAGATCAAAGGAGGACAATGCAAGCATAAGGATCTTCCATGCTAACACATGGAGACTCCTTTGGCGATGCCTATAGATTCTTGGAACACTTGTGGATCATAACTATAGGAATCTTACACATGGATTATACAATGAAATGGCGGAACACTACAGATATGTGGTTGGACGCATCAAAAAAAATAACCTTGGAGGTAATTATTATTTAATTAAATTAATTGTAAACAACGCGTGTTGATCCACTCTCTCTTGGTTTCGGGTTTTCTATCCCCTGCTTGTTCTTTGATTCGATTTTGTTGGTCATGAAATTCTTCATCGAAATATACCTCGGATTGATTATCAATAATAGTAAAAAAGCAAAGTTGGGAACCATCCCTACCACACCTCCACTGCTCCCTGAACCTACAAGTAATTCATTAATATGCATGAGCAATCTTTTCACTTTCCATTGGATGGAAAGAAGGTGGATATTGGTTATTCCATCAACATAATAACAATTTAGTATATTAAAGATACTGAATTAATTATTTTAGAAGGGATACCACATATTTAAAGGAGTTAGAATAGGAAATAAATTGAAAATTCTCAGATAAGAGTTATAACTCTTCACTGAAAAACCTAGATGAGATATAAGGCTCAAAAGTTCTGAGAAAAATAGGATCAGAGGTACCCTTTTATAAGTGTCGGGAGGGGCACTCTTAGAATTACTTAAAGTATTAAATTAATATAAACTAATTTTTATAACCAAGTAACTCCCAATTGACATATTTGAAATATAATATTAGTATAATTCTAAATCCATTCATCCAGTAAAATTTATACAAGTTTATATGATTTTTTAACTCTTATCTCTTAGTTTTAACCCCCTATTATTCCTTTTTATAATTATCACAATATAAAAAATTTCTACTATTTAAGGGTCAATAATGATACCATAAAAGGATAAGTGACTCATAAATAGACCATGGTTGATATGTTACACCATATACCATTCACTGGAACAAAGATATTATTTTTATAAAATTTAAATCATTTAATAAAATATTTTTTATTATAAAATATCATTAATGACATTTTTGAAACTATTCATTTACTTTGACTCTAAAGTCATAAAGATAGTTATGGAATTAAAATATAAACCTTTAAAACATACATAATATGTTATATGTATCTTAAAAATTCATTGAACATAATTATTTTTCCAAATTGAATTTCTTTTAATATTTTTAATATCAATTTTTTTATTTTTCTATTAGTTGAATAAATATCGTGTCTCTTTTCTTAAGCATTTAAAGTAATTTGTCAATCCCTAAAAAATAAAAAATAATTAATATAAAAAATAATAATTTATCTATCAAATAAACATTTAGAGACTAACTTATCCTCTTTTTATCCTTATATAATCTTTTAGAGATATTAAAGTCAAGAGAGTGATATTTTGTATCTATTATTTTCTAAAATAATATAAAGGTCATAATCAAAAAATTGAAACCATGGGACCCCAAATTCAAAGATAAGATGTGATATGGTCAAAATAAACTCAAAAAAATCACATTTATGCAAGTTTTGGAAACATTTTAATTCTTATATTCTAGTAAAACTACTTCAAACCCATTTTAAACTTAATTATCTGATTTATCCTTTATGGAGGTGACATATTTTACAATTGATACTATTCATAATGACTAAAAATAAAAGGGAATTATTTAGAAAATTTGAACCTAATGATTCCAAATATGATATCCATTTTTCAAGATTCATTCTATATAAGTGGAATAAATTAATTTAAAAATAAACCAATAAAATGTGTTAAAAACGGTTTACCGGAAAAATGTGTTTTAGCTTAAAAATTAAATAATATCAAAATCATGTAAAATATTGATCTTAAGGGATGTAATTAAATTATTTTAAATAAAATAGATCTTATATAAATTTAAATCCAAAATATAATGGGGATTTTAAATTTTTTTAATTTTTTTAAAAATAAAGTACAGTTTTACAAAAAAATGGTATTTTTCACTATTCACTGAAAAATCAGTCATTTTAGAAAAATACAAAAATTTCAACCTATTTTAATTTTGATATTCTGATATCAAATTTTTTTTTTCATTTTATAAAATACAATTTTGAAAAATGAAAATAATTAATTATAATTTCCATGAAAAAAATGCAATAAATTCATTTTTGAAGAAAATGCATTTTTAATACATAAAATGACTTCACTAATAATTGAGTGTGTATTCACTAAGAAATCATCAATATATTTTCATTGAGTAGGACCATAATACATATATTTTATAATGTGGTTAATCATTCTCATACATGCCAATTTAACGGCTAAGTTATCACATTTAAATAATAATAGTTTTATAATATATCTCAATTTTCTTAAAGCTCGGTATTGCGTGTTAAGATGACTATTGACCACTTTAAATGATTTAATGATAAAATTTATATTAAAATGGTATAACTTTAGTAAAAAATACATCTTTGAATACTTGTCTTATAATTCGTGTAATTATTGGTTTTCATCTTTAACTAATTTATAAAACATAGTTATTTTCTCACTAACATTATGAGCACGATTAACCTCCTCAGGATAAACTAATGGTTTTTTTGATCTATTAATATCTTGATAATTGTATCCTATAAATCCAAATTTTTCTTTTATCGTGTTTTTAACTAAATTCTCTTCTAGTGGTCACTTTGTGTTTCCTTGACAGGATAGTTGTTGCTTTGACTTTCCATAACATTTGATTCTCCCTAGAAAATCCAACATACATATTGAACATGAAACTATTTCAATATCAAGTGATCATATATTTTGTTTCTATTAAATCATCACTTTAATTTACTAACTGAACACAAATATTTTAATCTACCATCCAATGATCGATTTGCAACTACATAATCTAAAAATTATTCCAAACCCTTAGCATACTGAGGTGTGATTCAGTGTAAATTAATTCGATTTTTATCCATAAGTATTGGATTACCACTCCTTTCCCTATATGATCAAAAATAAAAATATAAATGTGCAATCAAACTAATACAATCAATTCTTAACATGGTTGTGTCAAACAAACATTTCATTAATAAAATTATACTCAATGGAAAGCTCACTTTAAAGAAAAAGATGGAAAAACAATTAAAATGTTGTGTAACATACCTTAAAATGGACCCCTAGGGTTTCCTAGTAGAAAGGGTTGGAGGTTATTCATGTAATGTTGAGGGTTTTATTCCCACTGGTTTCAAGCTATGGCTGAGGTAATTTCCCTACCTCATGACTTCCTAACCTGGTGACAGTACATGGTAGTGTGGGGCTGTCAATTTTAACCAGCTTCTTCACGGATTGTATTCGAGACCTCAGGTCTAGTACCTGGTTCAGTGTGGGGATGTATAAGAAAGGAAGAATATAATTTTTATGGGGGATGAGGTTTCTGTACCAAAAAAACATACTCTAAATTGATTAAGACAAGTCCATGTTATTCCAAAATCAAAAGAGAAATTGATAATTACAAACCCTCAAACACTTCCTAATGCATTAAGGGTTGGACATCGTAGGAGATTTCGGGCGAGTAGATGAGATGAATGTTAGTGAGAAGAGGGAAGCGACCAAAGTGGAGGTTTGAGAGGAAAGGTTGGAGACTCCATACCCTGGGAGGGACAACGGTCAAGGGGTCAGGTTTGAGGTAGAGGCGGAAGGAGGAGGACAGGCAATTGGGGAGTCAGTATCACAAGGAGAAGTGAGCCACCATCGGGCTCAAGGGATACTGTCAAGGGTCGAGGGACCACTGCTATAGATTTCATAATATTAAGAACTACCCTTTATCAATGTTTGATAAAGGCACTAATAAAGGTGGTTTTTTTATCATTGAAAGAAAAAAAACTGATAAAGAGTACTTCTATCAACACTAAAAAAGGTGCTGATAAAAGACCACCTTTATCAGCACTTTTTTCTAGCATTTATGATGAGTACTTTTATCATTTCTAAAAAATGATGATAAAAACATCTCTTTTTCAACATTTTTTAAGGCTGATAAAAATACTCTTTATCATAAGTTGTAGCTAGCATTAATAAAGGGTGTCGTTTGTCAATGCTGAAATAACCTTGATAAAAGCTATATTTCTTAATAAAATTATATTTATATTTAAAACCATATATTAATAAATAAATGTATTTATATTGATATAAATATAATATATTTTGTTAATAATGATTAATACAATACTAAATATACATTTACACTTAGTATATAATATACTTAGTGAAAAATAACTTTTTAATTAATTAAAAAAATATTAATTAATAATTTACTAATTATAATTGAGTAAAAGTCATTTAATGACGATTAGATGACACAAAAATTTAACAAATTCATGAATGATCTAAGATAAGTTGAAAACATGACTTGAACTTCTATTGGTTATAACTTTTGATCTGGATTTCTGTTTGAGCTCTACCACATATTAAATTGAAGTCTCTAAAGAGATCTAAGTTATATTAATTTGGGAGACCATGATCACTATTTTTCAAGGTCAAAAAAGTATCTAATGCCTCCCAAACTGAGTTTTTAGTTGGGATACTCTAATTATTTAACATTTGACGGGATTTCAGCATTGTTTAAGAGGGTCTTCTTGTCCTTCTTTAGTGGTGACTGAATTTATTTTCAATAATTTACATTCATATAGATATTATGGTATTGAAATAAGGTGGATTATGATTTGACAACCTGGTGCCATTTAAGAGAGTCTTGTGTTTGGTTTCCTGATTTCCCTACTTGGTTATTGTCCCTTATTGTTCAGGATTCTTGATTCTTTTATCCAGTTCCCCTTTGTTTGTTAAAACACACACACACACACACACACACTATAACGAACCATTGTTTTATCAATATAATTCCATAATTATAATTATTTCTTATAGTCTAATCACATAAGATTAATTATAGAACATAATACAACCCTTATAAATGAATAATGAGTGAGAAAAAAGGTATATCATGAAGTTAAGGAACATATACTAATGAAATAGTAACATGACCTTTGGAATAGAAATGTCACCCTTATGAATATTAAAGTGGCCAATGTATTAGTAACTTCACCAATGAAAGTATAAATAAAATTTATCCATATTATAAGTGGAAATATGTTATAATTATATCATAGTATAAGTAAATAGATATTTTTAAAAATTATTAATAAAGTGTAGGTATTTTTGTAAGTCATAATTATTTAATTACAATTTTATGATCAATTTAATAAAATAAAAGAAAATTTATTTCCATAAAATAAATTCAGAAATTATTATTTTTATTTCTTATGATCATAAGATAATTTTATAAGACATTAATTAATTATTAAAAGTGTTAGAAAAGTAGTTTTGATTTTAAAATTTGTATTTTCAAGTAAATTATGATTTTAATTAAAAATTAAATTTCTCATATTAGGAAAATTATTTTCAAAAAATGGAGTTAATTTTTCAATTATAAACATAGAAAAATGGTTAGGGTGAATTTTTGTGTTTTTTCTAAAATATTTGAATTTTTGGTGAATAGTAAAATATGATAATTTACGATAAATGCTAAATAATTGAAATTATGCATCATGCATGAGTCATGGATGGTGTAAATGGACATTGGTTCGAACTCACATACTCTCTTTATGATTTTTTGTCACCAGAATCAATACTATTCATTGTCTTGAGAAAAAATATTAAAAAAATTATTAAAATGAAGGGAAACACCTCATCTCCACCACTATAAATACCACCCCTCTTTACCTTTTCTTTTCACTCCTCTAAAGCCTTTTTCCCTGTCTGAATTCTGATAAAATATCCTCCCAATCTCCTCACTATGTTCATAAGTCCTTGGTCCCTTCAAAATACCAAATCATCTCCCTAAAGAGGCTCTCAAGGAAGATAAATTAAAGAGGTAAATCCCTCTTTTCTTTTGTTTTATTTTCTTTCAAGTTCCTTTCTTTATTTTTCTTTTATCACCAAATTTCATCTAAATGTTATGATAAATCTAGTGCCTTACACGTACAAGGATGTTGTTATGATAATGGAATAATTCATCATCATCTCTTATTTCCCCTCCTTTTAGACTTGAAGTGAAAACATCATCCAAGATATGTTAATTTTTCACATGTAAGGACAACAAGTTTTCAATTTCTATTACCATCTTTAATTATGGTCATGAAACCATTTTAATGGTTGAACTAGAAAATAATAAATGTATTATGTCTTTTTTAAGGTTCTGGAATCTTTTGTAAACATGATATTAATTTATAAAGAAACATGAGTTCATTGCGATAAAAACCGCCAATTAACCCAAACGGTTATCATTAAAGTTTTATATAATGATTCATCTTCACTCCAAATATCTAAAAAAATATTATTACTAGTTAATATTATGGATGTTCAATAATAACATACACTTTAAATTCTGAAAAACCATTCCTATCTTACATTTTTATTCTTACATGTATATAAGTAAACCAATCATGAAAACCAAGGAAACAAACACTCTCAAACAATGAAATTGAACCTATTAACCCATCAAAAAGGTCTTTAATGAACTTAATAAGGTTATCATAAATCAATTACATGTAGAATATATTATTTAAATATTAATTAATGAATTTAATTTCATTATCTGGGACATTAAGATCAATTGAAGAACACCTTTAGACTTAAGGTAAGGGATTCTACCCGAACCTCTATTATTCCTTCGAGTTGCTCTATCTTTCCTTTTACCCAAATCATGTTATATTTTATTTTTTATTTACATCTTACAAAAAAAATTATATGTTTCAAACTCATCTATCAATATTTTTTCATCATTATCTTCTAGGGATATGCATATTTTTAAGTGGTTCCCTTCTCAATTATTCTCGATAAGCTATCCCGTTTTAAGGGAATTTCCCGTAATCTTACCAAATTTTAAGTGCAATATATCATCTATTTTAATCCACCATTGTTTTTATAAAATCATTATTTTTATTATTAAAACCTTCTTGGTTCACTCATGGTTTTATATAAAATATTATTCCCTTTTCTATTTTAAAGGCTCTTTAGTATTTTCCTTAAAACCGCACGAAAATGTTTTAATGCTAAAATTTATTAAATACTGTTCTTACATGTTATCACTTCTGTTTGAAATCACTTACCATGATATATGCCTATTTTACCTTGTGAATTTCCATTTTTGTTTTAATTCCTTTCTTTCCTGGGCACTTGTATGATACACCCTTTTATTATGATTTTTGCCCTGATTATGATACCCATTTCCTTTCATGGGTACCCTTATGTTATGTATGATTGATTATGTATGAATATTTGTGTGGAATGAAAATTCATGAACATTTTATGATGGATTTTTCTAGATATCACTCCAATACATTAGGTAAAGTTGTGTCTTATGAGACGTTATGTGCAACGGTCTTGGCGGTTAGCCTTGACTCGTGCTACCACATGCAATGGTCTTGGTGGTTAACCTTGACTTGTGCTCCTCTATGTGCAATGAGACTTGAATTGTACTAAAGTAATGTTTTATGTTGATTCAACATTACTATGAATATGTGTTTATATGATCCCATGTTTATATGTTATGATTCCATATGTTCCATGCCTTTTTATATCATTATGCCATGCCTTCTAACCCATGTGATAAAGCTTTATTCTTATGTTGATTCCCTTACTGGGATTTTTAGCTCATCCCTTTGTTCATGTTATCCCCTAGGTTATCCTATGAAGTTGTAGGATCATAATCGAAGTTAGGATATCTTTATGAATATTAAATAAATAAAGGTTAATTTTGTCCTATTTTTTCAGTTTTATATACCTAGTCTTCCAATACACTAGACTTTACAATCCATGGCTTTTAATATGATGTTTTATTATGCTTAAAATCATGTAATGATATGTGTAAAAGGCTAGGGATTATATAGTTGGTATCAAAGGGAGGTTTTGTTATTTTTGGAGATTAGAAATAGAGAAATTTAGTAAGAACCTTAGGGATGAGACTAAGTATTAGAAAACATCCCAAAATTTAGGTAAGTATAGAGTAAGTGGTTAATCAAGAAAATAAATCCCAATCTGGATATAAACAAGTGGAAGTGGCTCTGGAACAAATGTATCTAGGGGTAAAACCCAAAAACACTACTTCAAGCTAGACTTGAATGGGAACTGGTGTATGACAATGAGCCTTGCTTCACTCCTAGTTTGACACTCCTAGGGGATATGATTTGGTAAATCCATAAGCTTAGTATGAACCATTATTAAGAGAACAAAAAAAGCATCCCATAAGAATATATGTTAGGAAATAGATCATGGATAACCAAGATTGAAACCTAGGGAATCAAAATTTAGGATATAGTTTCCCTTTAATAGTTTATCATTTTATGTTTAAAGTTTACTTTCTATGCTTAAAAGCTATGTATTCAATCTCCCTAGTTGTACTTTCATTTTCTTAAGATAATGATGGGAAATAGAAGAACACGTGCCAACAATCAATGTGATAAGAAATGTTATTATTTCCCTAATTATATACCTGATATGATGGGAACAGGTGCTCAAAACTTTATGAAAACACTTTCTCAGCTGGATCAAGTTATGAATAATAACTTGAATCATGTAGAACACCATCCTCCTCCAAGGAAAGAGCAAGTTTCCATAGAATCCTTTATAGGAAAAATGCCTCCCATTTTTAGTGGATCTTCTAATCCTCTCCTCGCAGAACAGTCGATTAAATCCATTGAAAAGATATTTTATGTCCTCCAGTGCTTATAAGAAGAGAAAGTCGTACTGACGATCTATCATTTTAATGGATAAGTTGTTCAGTGGTCGACACTGATCAATAATATGTAGTCCCGGGAGGAAATTTATTCCATGGATTGGGAGGAATTCAAGAAAATTTTCAATAAATATTTTCCCCGAACCATCCATCTCAAGATTGAAAGATAGTTTCTTGAACATAAGTAAAGGGAAGATGATTTCATCAGGACGTATGAAGCAAACATCTCACATCTTGCAAGATACACCTTCAGATTTTTTATGAACACCGAAAACAAGGTGGATCACTTCTTTAGCGGACTAAATCCGAGTCTACAAAATGTGTTGGTGATTTTAGACTTTGACAATTATGAGAAGATTTTCCATTATTCCCTCAAGGATGAAATGGAGATCGGATACTCTCCGTGTTCTTGTGGGCCTAGTGACAAAAAGAGTTAAATAGAGTCTAATATGGGTGGTTCGGAAAATAAATCGTGTGATGGAAAGAAGAGCGAACATCCCACATGTCAAAATTGTGGGAAGAAGCATCCTGGGAACTATATAAAGGAAACTAGGAATTGCTTCAAATTTGGAAGAATGAGGCATCTAGATAAGAACTGTCAGTGGGATATGAAGAATCCCACTAACGTAGAACAATAAAGGACGATTTAGATCAACACTCAGCCTATAGTGCAGTGCTACAGCTGCAAGGAAAGTGGGAATTATGTGAACAATTTCCATAATCCAAGGGTTGTTGGAGGTTTAGTTCTCAATTGAAGTTATTCTTGGATACCTACCTATATTAAATAAACCTTATAGAATGGCCATCGTACAGCTAGAAGAGCAAAATAAATAGTTACAGGAGAGCCTGGAGAAGAGTTTTATATGCCCGAGTGCTTCACCATGGGGTGCACCAGTCCTCTTTGTTAAGAATAAGGATGGATCAATATGCCTCTTAATTGATATCGCGAGCTCAATAAAATCATGATAAAGAACAAGTATCATCTACATTGGATAGATGAATTGTTTGATCATCTTTGTGGGGAAAAATATTATTTTAAGGTGGACCTTCAGTCGGGATATCACCAGTTAAATGTGAGACAGGAAGATATTCCCAAGAATGTCTTTTGAACAAGGTATGGTAACTATGAGTTCATAGTGATTCCCTTTGGACTCGCTAATGCTTTGGTAATTTTCATGGATTTAATGAATAGAGACTTTAGAGATTACCATGAAAAACTTGTGGTAGTCTTTATCGATGATATTCTGATATACTCCAAGAGCGAGGAGAGACATGAAGATCATTTGAATACTATGCTAAAGACTTTATGAAGGGAGAAATTATTTCAAAGTATAGTAAATGTGAGTTTTAGATGGAGGAATTATCATTCTTGGGGAATGTTATCACCAGCAAATGGATATCTGTAGACCGTTATAAGATAAAGGCAATTGAAGAGTGGCCCAGACCAACATTTTTAATGAAGATTCGTAGCTTCCTTGGTCTAGCTGGGCATTACTTATGATTTGTGAATACATTTTCATTATTTTCAAACCCAATGACCAAGTTGACGTGGAAGGGGTGAAGTTTGTCTAGACTCAAGAATGTGAGGAAAGATTCAAGGTGCTCAAAAAGAGGTTTATCACTGCACCAAATACTCACACTCCCAACAAGTGGAGAACACATTGTGGTGTACATTGATGTTTTAAATGTATACTAATGAAAAATGTTAAATTGATAGCCTACGTCTCAAGACAGTTGAAAATCCATGAGAAAAACTGTCCCATGCATGATCTAGAGTTGGCGGCTGTGATCTTTGCGTTGAAAATCTAGCGGCATTATCTCTATTGGGAGATGTGTGAGATATATACTGATCACAAGAGTCTCAAATATATATTCACACAAAAAGAGCTTAATATGTTCCAGTGAATATGGTTAGATCTAATCAAGGATTATGACTACTCAATCAACTAACATCCTGGTAAGGCAAATAAGGTGGTGGATGATCTAAGTATAAAGGATCCTATATATTTATTAATGATGATAATTTAAAAGGGTCCAATATTCTTAGATTTGTAGAGGATGGACATGGGAATAATTAAGGGAGGAATATCATCAATTCTTTGTTAAATTATTTTTTAACCATCCCTCAATGAGAAAGTAAAGGATGCTCAAAGAAATGAGGTGGAAATTTAGAAAATGGTGGAAGGTATCAAAAATGGGAAATCCTATAAGTTTAAGATTGAAGAGGAAGGACTTGTAAGATTTGGGTCACGATTATGTGTATCATCTGATTCAGAGATAAAGAAGGATCTTTTGAGTGATGAACATAGCTCAACCTTCTCTATTCACCCAAGAAGCACAAAGATGTATCTGGATCTCTTAGAGAACTTTTGGTGGGACAATATGAAGAAGGAGATTACTGAATATACATCAAAGTGTATGGTATGTCAACAACTGAAGGCTGAAAGAAAAAATTCTAAGGGGATGATGAAACCACTACCCATACCAACATGGAAGTGGGAGAACATTACCATGGACTTTGTTACTCGACTTCCAAGGGCATCTAGAGGAAACAATGCAATATGGGTCATTGTGGATTTTCTTACAAATACAACTCACTTTATCGCAATTATAGAGGAATTATCATTAGATCAACTTGCATATATATATATCAAATAGGTGATAAGGCTACATGTATTAGAACTATATATTGCATATGATTGAGATCTAATATTCACCTCGAAGTTCAGGAAAAGTCTCCGACATGATCTAAGCATTGAGTTGAACTTCATCACGACCTATCATCCTCAAACTGATGGCTAATCTGAGTGAACTATTCAGACACTGGAATACATGTTGAGAGCAAGTTCTATGGACTTCAAATGAGGATGGGACCAACATCTTCTACTGGTCAAATTATCCTACAACAATAGTTTCCACTCGAGCATCTGAATGACACCATATGAAGGCTTTTATGGGAAAAGGTGCAGAACACCGATGTGTTGGGATGAAGTTGGTGAGCATAAGTTTCTAAGACCTGAAATGGTCAAAGAATTGGTGAAGGTAAAAACCATTTAGAAGCACATCAAGGCAGCCCAATGTTGACAAATGATCTATGCAGACAATCATTGATGATACCATGAGTTCAAAGTTGGAGACATGGTATATCTCTACATATCTCTATGGAAAAAGGTCATGAGATTTGGGAAGAAAGGAAAGTTAAGTCTCAGGTACATCATCCCATTCGAGAACCTTGAGCGTTTTTGAGTTGTGGTCTATCGACTAGCAGTTCCACCTACCAAGTCTAATGTACACGATGTATTCCATGTATCCCTCTTAAGGAAGTACATACCAGATCCCTCACATGTACTCTCTTCATAGGTGATATATTTGGAGAAAGATCTGTCTTACGAGGAGCAGCTAGTGAAGATCTTGGATCAAAGAGATAAAGTTCTACGCAACAAGACTACTCACATGGTCAAAGTACTATGGAAGAACCACAAGTACGAAGAGGCAACATGAGAATTGGAGGAAGCAATGAAGGAAAAATACCCTCACCTATTTACGGCTTAGAATGTAAAATGAAATTTCAAGGGAGAAATTTCATAAGGGGGGAAGAATGTAACGACCCAATGTTTTATCAGAATCACCTTCTTATAATTATGTATTATAGTGTAATCACTTAAGATTACTTATAAAACACAATATAAACCTTATAAATGAAGAATGAGTGAAATAAAAGGTATCTCTTGATGTTAATGAATATATATCAATGAAATGGTACCTTGACCTTTGGAATAGTAATGTGATCCTTATGAATAGTAAAATGGACAATGTAATAGTAACTTTACCAATGAAAGTATAAATAAAATTTATCCATATTATAAGTGGAAATATGGTATAATTATATCATAGTATAAGTAAATAGATATTTAAAAATTATTAATAAAGTGTTGGTATTTTTGTAAGTCATAAATATTTAATTATAATTTTATGATTAATTTAATAAATTAAAAGAAATTTATTATCATAAATTAAATTCATAAATTATTATTTTTATTTCTTTTGATCATAAGATAATTTTATGAGACCTTAATTATTTTTTCAAAGTGTTAGAAAAGCATTTTTAATTTTAAAATTTTTATTTTTCATGTAAATTAAAATTTTAATAAAAAATTAAATTTATTACATTCAGAAAATAATTTTCATAAAATGGAGTTCATTTTTTGAATTATACACATAGAAAAATGGTTAGGGTGAATTTTTTGGTTTTTCCTAAAATACTTGATTTTTTTTTTGAATATATAAAATACGATAATTTATGATAAATGTTAAATAAATGAATTTATGCATCATGATTGAGTCGTGGATGAGGTAAATGGACATTGGTTCAAACTCACATGCTCTCTTTACTATTTTTGGTCTCAATTATCATGAATATTTTTATTGAGTAAAAATATTAAACTAATGATTAAAATGATGGGGAATCCCTCCTCTCCTCCACTATAAATATCACCTCTCTTTACCTCTTTTCTTCACTCCTCTCAAGCCTTGAGCCTTGTCTAAATTCTGATAAAATATCCTCCAAAGCTCCTCCCCACATCCATAATCCCTTAGTATCTTCAAAATACCAAATCATCTCCCTAAATAGGCTCTCAAGGAAGATAAATTAAAGAGGTAAATTCGTCTTTTCTTTTCTTTTCTTTCAAGTTCCTTTATTTTTCTCTTCACACCCACTTTCATCCAAATGTTATGATAACTTGAGTACCTTAAATGTAATAGAATTTTTTTATGATAATGGAATAATTTATCATCATCTCTTCTTTCCCCTCTGTTTAGACTAGAAATGAAGACATCATCCGAGATGTGTTAATTTATCACATGCAAGGACGACAAGTTTTCAATTTCTGTTACCATCTTCAATTCTGGTCATGAAACCATTTGTATGGTTGAACCAGAAAATAATTAATATATTATTTCTTTTGTAAGGTTCTGGAATCTTTTGTTCATAAGATATTAATTTATAAAGAAAAATTAGTTCTTTGTGATAAAAAACCGTCAATTAACCCAAACAGTTGTCATTAAAGTTTTATATAATGATTGATCTTCACTCCAAATAACTAAATGAATTATATAACCAGGTAACCTTATTGATTTTCACTAATAACATACAACTTCAATTATGGAAAACCATTATCATCTTACATGTTTATCCTTACATGTGTATAAGTAAACCAATCATGAAAATCAAGGAAACAAACGCTCCCAAACAATGAAATTGAACCTCTTAACCCATCAAAAAGGTCATTAATGAACTTAATAAGGTTATACTGCATCAATTTCATATAGAATAGGTTCTGGACATACTAATTAAAGAATGTAATTTGGTTATCCAGGATATTAAGATCATGTGAAGAACACATTCGAAGTTAAGATAAGGGATTCTACAAGAACCTCCATTATTCCTTCAAGTTGCTCTATCTTTATTTTTATCCAAATGTAGTTATCTTTTCTTTTTATGTACAACTTCCAAATATTGTGTATATATTCCAAACTCATGTATCAAGATCCATTCGTCATTCTCTTTTGAGGATATACATATTTTTAAGTGGTTCCCATCTCAGTTCTACCCGATAAGCAAGCTCGTTTTAAGGGAATTTCTTGAAATCTTACCTAATTTAAAGTGCACCCTATCATCTATTTTAAGACACAATTTTTTTTAATCTGAATTTTTATTATGAAAAAATTCTTGGTTCACTCCTGGATTTATATAAAAGATTATGCCCTTTTCTATTTTAATGGCTCTTTAGTATTTTCCTTAAAACTGCACAAAAAGATTTTAATGCAAAAATTTCTTAAATACTCTTCTTACATGTTATCACTTCTGTTTGACATAACGTAGCATGATATATGCCTATTTTCCCTTGTGAATTTCCATGTATGTTTTAATTCATTTCTTTCATGGACACTTATATGATACACTCATTTATTGTACTTTATGCCATGATTATGATACCCATTTCCTTCCATAGGTACCCTTATGTTATGTATGATTGAATATGTATGAATATTTATATGGAAATAATATTTATGAACATGTTTTGATGGGTGCGCCCAGATAGCGCTCCAATGCATTGGGTAAAGTTGAGTCTCATTAGAGGTTATGTGCAACGGTCTTGGCGGTTAGCCTTGACTCGTGCTACCACGTGCAACAATTTTGGTTGTTAACCTTGACTTGTGCTTCTCTATGTGCAACAAGGCTTGAATTGTGCTAAAGTCATGTTTTATGTAGCTTCCACATTACTACAACTCAATTTTTATATGATCTCATGTTTATATGTTATGATTCCATATGTTTCATGTCTTTTTATATCATTATGTCATATCTTCTAACTCATGTGCTAAAGCTTTATTATTATGTTTATTCTCTTACTGGGATTTTTAGCTCATCTCATTGTTCATGTTATCCCACAGGTTATCATATGAAATTATAGGAGCACAATAGAATTTAGGTGCTCTTTATGAAGATTAAGTAATAAAATGTTTTATTTAGTCCAATGTTTTCTGTTTTATGTACCTAGTCTTTCAATACACTAGAATTTACGATCCTTACCGTGTCATGTGATGTTTTATTATGCTTAAAATCATGTAATGATATGTGTAAAAGACTAGGGTCGCTATACACACACCTTTACAATTAATGTTTAGATATAAATATGTGTGTTAATAAAAAAAATTTATTTATGCGTATATTCTAATATATGTAAATAAATAAATATATGTAAATATTTTTATGTGCATGTATGAAATATAATTGTGTACTTGTATGTGTAAATATGTGTGTATTAATATTGTGTACATACATCATATATAAATGTATTTTTTTTAATATACCATTATCATTAAATATAATATATAAACGTGTTTACGATAAATATTTATAAATACATTATATTTTTTTATCTAAATATACACATATGTAAATATGTATAAATATATATGTATAAATACATAGAAATAGAAATAGAAATATATATAATATCAAATTTATATCTAAATAGAGAATATATAGACATATTTTAGAAATGTATCTAAAAAAATTATATAAATCATATGAAAATAATTACTATCCATTGTATTTAAAAACAATATCTATCCATTTTTTATATTATAAAAATATATGAATATATATATACACTTATACAAATTTTTATATAATGTTTATATATACATATGTGTGTATTAATAAATGTATATATATTAATAGTTATATTCAAATATATATCAATGAATATTAAGATATAATATATTTAAATAAATATATGTATATGTGTGGTGTGTGTGTGTGTCCGACACACACGCACACAAACATATATTTTACAAATATATTTAAAAATAATTATATGAATATATGAATAAAAAAATATGTAGAAAATATATAAATAAATAGAAATATCAAAAAAAAATTAGAATAAAACAAGTTTGAGACAATGGTAAGGTAGTTCGAATTATGCAAGGGTCACTGGATCGAGTGCAGGCGTGCGCGCAGGTGAACATGTACCTGGGCAGTGGGAAAACACTTACAAAGGGGCGTTGCGACTGCTAAAAAAAGTGTGTACATGAGAGTGGGAGCATTGAAAAAGGGGGTGGGGGAGAGGTTAAAGAATATAATTAATTCTAGAAAAACATCGATAAATGATGTTTTTATCAGTACTAAAACAAAAAAGTGCTGATAAATGTAGTTTTTATCAGTGTTTTTTGTAGTGCTGATAAAGATCGTGGATTTTAACAATGTTTAGCATGTCAAAGTTTTTTAGTGCTGTCAAATCTCATTTCCAGCACATTTAAAAGTTCGATCTATACTAGTGGACGTCGTTGGGGGCCACTGCCGTAACGGTCGTGGGGAGAAGTGGGACAGTAAGGGTCGGGATCGAGGTTGGGGTTTTAGTTTACTTTTTCAGAAATTTTGGACTGATTTTATTAACCGCCGCTAAAAAAACAGCTGTTAGCCCATGTTTTCCTTATAGTGAGTTTTTAGAAGTTATTTGGTGATCAGGGAGTAGTTGAGTTGTGCATCTACTAGTTGAAGTATCTGACTACTTATGCAATCGGTTTGTTTTTTGTTATAGCTGTTTTCTTGGTTTGTTGATGCTTTCCTATCTTAGTGCATTGAGATGATCCAATGACCCTAAACCCCAAATAAAAGAAAATTTAATATGGCCCTAATCATATGATAAAATTCATTCTCAAGTGTTACTGACATAAAAAATTTATTTGTGGGACAATCTTATTATTATGCATACTTCATATTTTTATTCATAATGTCGGTATTTATGTAGAAATAATAATTTTGACGTTTTTGTTTCAATTTTTTTTACGTTTATTATTTAAAATTATCTATAATATGGACGGTTGTTTTAAAAACCGTGCGAACCTATGAAGATTTTTGTATTTATTAATAAAAAAAACAGGAAAATGGGAGATTTGTGTTCATCATGGCCCATATTACACGACTCATAACAGAGGGAAGGGGGTGCATGTAACGGTCGCTGCGGGGTTCCGTTGGGACAAGTAGGGGCGGACGGTGTGAAGTCGCCTCGTTCAAACCACTCCCAAGGCATTACGTAATTATCACACCTACCCGAATCCAAATAGTCCATAATTTGGGCGCTTAGATTTGAACGGTCGTTTTCTTAGTTTGAAGCCTTCAACGGACCTCCGTTTTTACGTCTCTACTTTAATTTCCGGAAGACTGTAAAATTGGTTTCCAACGGTCGTTTTCTTAGTTCGCTTTATCTCAGTCCAGTTAGGTTATTATTATTATTATTTTTTGCCTGTTCATGTCTTTGGCTCGACCCCGTCTGTCTTCGCCCCCCTTTGCCTTTTGAACTTGATTCGGAGTGCATGACCCTATCTCAGTCAGGTGTTTCGGTCATGGTGACTTGGGATGATGTTGCTAGACTTGAGCAGCCGTGGCTCTCGTCTTGGGCTTTTCTGTGATGGATGTTAGGGGAAGGTGCCCTAGCAGTGGACAGTTCAAACAAATCCAAATGGACCGAATGGGGTCTTTTGTTCATAGTATTCAAATATAACAGAATTGAAACATTCATTATGAAAGAACGATAAGAAATCAGTAAAAGGAATGTAAGGATTTAACGTGCTTCGGTCCAGTTGGGGCCTACTTGCATGGAAAGAACACCCGCATCCCCATGCATTTTATTAAACCCAAAAGAAAAAGATTTACAACATACATGCTTAACAACCAAAGAAACATCAATAGAATCATTAAAGAACTAAAGCTACGAAAGCAAGAAACAAGAACGTAAAGCTCACAACGTTGGACACACCGATCACACTATCTTGTTCTCTTCCAGCTGTAATTGGGAAGCAAATGCAGATCTTTATGCTCGTAGAGATTGAAGGACTCACCTAGTCTGGATGTCGAAAGTTCTACATTCGGGAACTTGACCACACAACTTCATCAACGAAGGACTTCGTTAGAACTCCACCAGAAGTAGTATGCCAGCAATGTACTCCAAAGGATGGAAAACACATAGATTGATCTCCGAGAAGAACGAACACACCGAAGATAGGGCTTCTAGAACCACAGTGAGAGCAACAACCAAAATGGTGAAATGGTGTGAATGAGGGTAGGCGACGGACAACAAGGGTGATTAATTCCCTAACAACCTTTTATGCCTCAAAATGGCTCATCCAACTAGAAAGTTCCATAGAGCCACACCGAAAAAAAAAGCCAATGACGCACTCAAGCGAAGTCGTGTAGGTGGACGGTGAGGATCACACTGACGACAATAATAATCAACAGCCAGAAATGCAACTTGCGGAGGATTGCCAACATGGCAAGGGAAAAAGCAACCCGAGCCCAGCGCAATGGCCCAAGCCCACACGCAAGGCAGCAACCCAACAACATAAAAGGGATTCAAACTATAAAATTGAGCATAATAATAATTCTAAAATAATTTTTAATGCATGTATATAATACAAAATTTATATGGAAGAATAAAAACAAGGCATATTTCAAATTGAAAACAATATGAAATACCTGATTACAAATAATATTTGAATTTAGATAATATCACTCATTTAGTCAAACTATTAGTCGAGTTATTATTAGTATGTATCATATTGACACATATGGTTCCAGATCCAATAACGTCTCTAATGAAATGTTGTCTTATTTCTATGTGTTTGGATTTACCATGACATAATAAGTTTTTAGATAAATGTAGAGCAGATTGACTATAACTATAAAAAATAGTAATAGAATCATTCGGTTTGAGCTTAGCAGACAAACCCTTGAGCCATAAGGCTTCTTTAACAGTCTCAGTTAAAGCAATATATTTTGATTCTATGGTTGAAAGAGCAAACACATACCGCATATTGCATTTCAAGGATATAGAGCTTCCACAAGCAGTGAAAACATATCCACTTAATGATTTTCTAGTGTGAATATTTCATGCATAGTCAACATCTACACATTCAACAATTATTTCAGAAGCATCAACATTTTTACCGTAACACAAAGAAAAATCAGAAATACATGAAAAATACCGCAACAGCCAATTCAGGGCTTGCCAATGTGGCTTCCTTGGAGTGTCCATAAATCTTCTGAGAGTGCATATTGAAAAATCTACATCTGGTCTAGTACAAATCATTGAATATATGACACTGCCAACTATATAGGCATAGGGAATTTTAAACATAAACTCAATATTAGTAGTATCGATGGGTGCTTGAATTAATGAATGCTTAAAATGTTTCCCAAAGGTACACTAACAGGTTTGGGAGATTAAAACAGATATCATTTGAGAACATTCATAATATAAGAATGTTGTGAGTGATATAATAGTTTATTTGGTTTATCCCTAATGATTTCTACACTGAGAATATGCTTAGATGCCCCTAAGTATTTCATTTCAAAAACAATTTTTAATTAAGATTTAACAGCGGTGAAAAGATTCATGTTATTGTAGATAATAACCATATCATCAACATATTAAAGAAGGTAAAACATGATCTTTTTGATGGACATGAAATAAATATAATCATCCCATTGGATCCTAAAAAATGGTTATTGAGCATAAAATAATCCAAATTTCTATACCACTTCCTAAAGGCTTGTTTTAAACCATATAATGATTTATTTAAAAGGAAAACTTAGTTAGATTTTAATTCCTTAGAATAACCAATAGGCGTCTTCATGAATAGTTTCTCATTAATGTCTCTATGAAGGAAAACAGTTTCACATCTAAATGTTCAATTTGAAGGTCATTATAAGCAGCAAAAGCAAGAAACACCCTTATTGAAGAGTGCTTAACAACTGGTGAATTTTTTTGAATAGTATATTCCTTCTCTTTGAAGGAATCCCTTGCTGACTAGTCTAACTTTAAACATAATTTTATTTTCAACATTGTTATCCTACATTCATTTTTAAATCCACTTTCAACCAATTACTTTATTATTGGGCAGTTTATATATAATAGACTGAGTGTGATTTTTATTTAAGGAGTGAATTTCATCATCCATGGAAAACATCCAATGTTTTGAATCTTTATCATTAAGGGATTTCTTATAAGTCTAAGGATCATCATCAACATTATCCTAGGAAACTTGATTGGAATAAGAAGTCATATCATACTATCTAAACCAAGCAGGAGGTCTAGGGACCCTCCTAACTCTATCACGGGTCAACCGGTAATCTGTATTATTGGTAGGAAGTTTATTATCTGAATCCAAATTTGAACCGAAGATTAATTTAGCTCAGGCCACAAAACGAGGTTCAAGTAGAGGAGTCTATATAGTAGCCTCAAATTGGGTTGATGGATCGGTTTCAATAGCCCCATCAATTGATATTTCATCACTATTATATGCGGGAAATTTTGATTTAGGGGAACAAGACTCATAAAAAACACCTCTACTAACTATACATTTTTTAAAACCAGGTTTACCAACCCTCAATTTATAACCTCTGACACCCTCAGGATATCCCATAAAAATACATTTAAGATCTCTAGGTTTGAGCTTATTAGTCTTGACATGTGCATATACGGTGCATCCAATGACTCTTAGGTGATTATAAGAGGGTGGTTTGTTATTCCAAAGTCCTTCTAGAACTTTAAAATGATTAGCATAGGATGTGAACCTATTTATTAGATACACTGTCATAGTGCCTTCTTCTGCCCAGAAGGATCGAGGAAGACTCGATCATTCTACCATGCTTCAGACTCTCTCAAGAATAGTTCAATTCATTTTTTCAGTAAGTCCATTCTGTTGGGGGGTTTCCTTAACAGTCTTGTGTCTTATAATTCCGTAATATTGACAAAATTGTATAATATTAGTTGAGAGTTATTCTAAGACATTATCAATTCTCCTTATTTTAATTTTCCTTTCAGCCTGATTTTCTATAAGGCTTTTCTAGGTATTAAAACATTCAAAAACATCATATTTGTTCTTGAGAATGTAAATCCAAACCTTTCTAGAGAAGTTATCAATAAAGGTAATAAAATTGGACCCTTCACCATGGTAGGTAATTATATATGGTCTGTTGGACCCGTGATGCTCCCGACAACAGACCAGAACCCCGCAGAGCCCACTCACAGGGGATACACTCAACTGGGCCACTAACTGGGCCGAGTTTAGATACAGTCCCCATGCTAGCGGGAAATTTAATCTCGCCTCCCCAGAGTTTCGAACCCGAGGCTGACTGGCATAATAGCCACCAGGGAGCATCTCTGGTACCACTAGGCCAATGGCTTAGTGGAACTCGTGATGCTCCTGATTGGCTATTATGCCTGAGGTCTCTCGTTCGAATTGTGGGGGAGGCGTATTAAATTCCGGTAGGGCCCAGTGACAGTACTTTGCACCAGCCCAGAGAGTGGCCCAGATGAGCCTAGTGACCGGAGTTAGGGCCTGGGGGTGCACGACCTGCGACCTAGTTAGTGGTGCATGGTCCATTAAAAAGGCGCCTTTTTTGTTGGACCCGTGACGCTCCTAACAACGGACCAGAACCCCACAGAGCCCACTCACTTGGGATGCACTCAACTGGGCCACTAACTGGGATGGGTTCAAGCACTGTCCCCTAGCCAGCTGGGGATTTAATCTCGCCTCCCTAGATAATCGATCCCAGGGCTGACTGACATTTAACCAATCGGGGAGCTTCTCAGGTACCACTAGGCCATTGGCTTAGTGGTACTCATGATGCTCCTAGTTTGCTGTTATGCCTGAGGTCTCCGGTTCGAATCATGGGGGAGGCGTATTAAATCTCGGTAGGGCTCAGGGATAGTACTTTTCACCAGCCCAAAGAGTAGCCCAGATGAGCCTAGTGACCCAAGTTAGGGCCTGGGGGTGCACATCTTGCGACCCAGTTAGTGGATCATGGTCTGCTAAAAAGGTGTCTTTTTGTTGGACCTGTGACGCTCCTAAAAATGCACTAGAACCCCGCAGAGCCCACTCAATGGGGATGCACTCAACTGGGCCACTAACTGGGTCGGGTTCAGATACTATCCCCCTGCCAGCGGGGATTTTAATCTCGCCTCCCCATAGATTCGAACCCGGAGCTGACTGGGATAATAGCCACCAGGGAGCATCTCTGGTACCACTAGGCCAATGGATTAGTGGTACTCGTGATGCTCCCGGTTGGCTATTATGCCTGAGGTCTTCGGTTGGAATCAAAGGGGAGGCATATTAAATTCCGGTAGGGCCTGGGGACAGTACTTTGCATCGCCCCAGAGAGTGGCCTCGATGAGCCCAGTGACCCGAGTTAGGGCCTGGGGGTGCAAGCCTGCGACCTAGTTAGTAGCGCATAGTCTAGTGGTACTAGAGATGATCCCCTATGGCTATTATTCCAGTCAGTCATGGGTTAAAATCTTTGGGGAGGCGATATTAAATCCCCCGCTGGCAGGGGGGTAGTATTTGAACCCGCACAGTTAATGGCCCAGTTGAGTGCATCCCCAGTGAGTGGGCTCTGTGGGGTTCTGGTCCGTTGTCGAGAGCGTCACAGGTCCAACATGGTCCCCATAAATCAGAATGTATATATTATAAAGGGAAATTATCTTTAATAGTAGACCTATTGAAACTGGATCTCTTAGCATCACACATCAAACAATTTTCACAAAAGGGAAGGTTACTAGGTGTAATATCATTCAACATCCCTGGTTTATTAATTTCATCTAGACCCTTGGTGCTTACATGCCCCATTCTCCTATTCCAGAATAGTGTGTTATCAATGTAATTAGTATACAAACTAACCAACTATCCTGAATGGATATTTCCATTCAAAACATACAAACTATTAATAAGGGAACCCTTAATGATAGTTCTACAGATTTTGGATATTTTTTGGTAACATGATTCTGACATAAAAGTAAATCTCTTTTAGCCTAGAATTCCTAAGGATATCTGATTTCTATGGAGTCCAGGAACCCACCTAACATCTAGCGAAGTAATGATAGAGTGGTCATCTAGTTATATTAAAATAAAACCTCTTATTTTTACTTGATATCTCCTATTATTCCCTAAAATAAATCTCCCAATACTCTTTCTATGAAATTAAGGAAATAATCCCTAAAAGGAAACATATGGAATGAGCAGCCTGGATCCAAGACCCACTCATGGGTGAGTGCATGGCTTGACACATTGAATAATTTCATAACCAGAATCCACTTGAAGGGACTAGTTGTCAAATATCAATATGAGATATATTGATATTAGTATTGAAAAAATGCATTATAGATGGATTAATTAAAAGAGGGGGGTGAATTATAATTTCAAAAAATTTAATTCAAAGGAATTTCAACTAAAACAATTCCCAAAAACACTTTATGTTAAAGATCATATTCAGAATTGGATCAGTCATATTATCAAGTTATCGTAGTCAAGATAGGTTTCGATATATGAGAGTAGTAGAATCATAATCATAACGTATATGGTTAAATCATAGTAAACATACTAAATTCAAGATAGATATGATTAAAATAGCATGTATCAGATTCACTGTAGATCTTATTAGTAAAAAATATTTTTTATCATATTTAGTGTTGTTATGATAAAACTAAAACATATAAGCACAACAGAATTAAAAGACTTATAATAAACAAGTAAATAAATAGAAACAATATAATAATTACTTATAGATATTTGAAAAGAATAGATCTCTTTTAACCTTAAGATTAAGGTATCCACAATCATTGGATAAAGGTGTCTCTTGTTTTTTACTTTTAAGAAAGTATGTCTTTTCTCAATAATAAAATCCCGTGATATGAATATTAGATTCTCTCTCTGCCTATCCTCGACATCCCTCAATCTTATGGATCAGATATTTCTTACTATCCATATAAGCCCTCGATCGTAATCATAGATTGGATAGATAAACTATTACAAAAAAATTCTTAAAGAGACAACCTGAAAAGGTTTTATTAAGAATGACTCTCTCTAAATAAATACAAAAGACTAAGAACAAGATATTCATGCTTTGCAAACTTTAGAAATATCGAGAGTGAAAATGTAATCATCAGCTTCAAACTCTTCAAATGACTGAGTATTTATAGGAGACCTTCCCAATAGTCATATTTTTCCCAATAGTGATATTCCTTTGAGTTTGTCGCAACGACTTGGACCCCTGGAGATTTAACGTCACTTTTGAATTTGATTTCCCAACATCGTATTTATTTACACCATTATAGTGTAAAATAAATTCCTCATATTAGAAATTAGTTTTTTGTATTTCGAATTTAAACTAAGTTAGTCCAATAGAAATTATTACAAATATCATTACAATGATATTTATAAGTAGGAGTATGATGTTTATCAATTTTGGTATCAGTATGACTATGAATACTTTTTCAGTGAAAAAGACAAGAAATAAAGTCTTATATCCGATCTGATAAAGGTGAATATGATGTTTATCATATCTATACCCATTAAGATAATTGAAATTAAGAAAGTTAGTTTATATTCATGAAAACTTTAGAACTAATTTTATGTATGGTAAATGGTTATGTTTTCTGCAAAAACATTATAAAATTATTTGGACATAAAAAGTTATTAAAGTATAAATAATGTGGTTGTGATTTAAAAAAAAGTAATAGAAAAGTTAGAAGTAAAAATTCTGACTCAACAATCTCCCCCTTTTTGTAACACACAAACCCTAAAATTTAAATGTAATAAAACATAAAAAACTTACAGTCCTCGACTTTAATAATCCTCATATTAAAAAAAATTTATTTTTAACTCCCCCTAAGTTGATAAGTATTCTAGATAATATGGAGAGAATGATGAATATTATGAAAGCCCTTTAGAGTATTATTATTCCCTAAGAAACAAATTCTCCCCCTTGGGAGAATATCTACCTTTATAAAATATCTCCCCCTTTCTGATTTTCAAAAATAGATGGGGAATAAGTATTAATTTCCTAAAATGTTAGAGAATAACAAATTTTATAGAAATAATATGATGAATTAACTAGTCTTCCATAGAAAATATGCAAGGAAATTTAACCAATAGTATTGGAAAAACATTCTGACAATTTTATTTGGATAGAGAAGTAATTCATACATGAGAAAAAATTTCAAAAGTCTATAAAAATTTAAATTACAATAATAGTTTTAAAAATTAAGTCTTTATTCATGAATTTTTTTACAAAAGACTTTATCTTCTTGAAATTCTTATGATATCTCCTCACTGTATCTTTCAGGCTTCGATTTTCTACCTTCAGCTTCCTAACTTCCTCAAAAATATTCTTGTTTTGATATTTGAGAATATTAACATCATATTTAAAAAACATTAATCTCTCCGTTTCATTCTCCAGGTCCCGAAATTTTATCTTGAGTGCATCCACTTCTTTAGTCCAGTCATAGGTCTAGTCTTTGAACTGTTCAACAAATCTCACCCTTTCTGCCATGTCTTTTGATAATTGACTAAAGGATCTGAATGATTCCACCATTAACTTATTAATCTCTTTAATCTAATCATCGTGATACCAAAATTCCAAATCAACTACATGAGACCACTTCACTATTAAATTACAAGATATTTTGTGGGAAATATAACTTTCTAGTAATGTTTTCAAATCAGCTTCAATATGAATTACCAAGTTTTTGAGCATTTTAAAAGAGTCTGATTTTTAGGAAAGACTATCCTAAAGAAATTGAACTCTTGCTTCTTGTCTTGGAATTTAAAGAATAATTCCTTCCAAGATTTTTAGTGATTGAATAATATAATCAAAACCTATAAGAGAAATTGTTTTTGCTGACTCTTCTAACTCTGGATCTGGATGAGGAAGCTTTGGGAAACTTGTACCAATAATTTCAACTTTTCTTTTTCTCTTATCAATTTTTGTCAATTTCTTTTCAACCTTGTCAACTTTGATGGGAATGGTTTTATCATATGATATTTCTAAAATTTCTAAATCATTGGTGATAACATTTTTATAAGGTTTAGTCTTTGAAATCAGATCACCCTTAACCTTCTTAGATGAAAAATCTTCTTCTTCTGATGATGAGGATTCATCTTCTAGGCTTTCTGATTCTTTATCATATGCCTTTATGGGTAATTCTGACGAGGATGATGTTGATGAGGATGAATCCGATGATTTCTCAAATTGAGTTTCTTCTTCATCACTTTCTTCATTTTCATTTTTTTCATCATATTTTTTATTATCCTCTCCACTTTCTTTTTATTCAATGTATTCAAAACCTTCATCTTACTGTTCAACTTATTTTATTTCTTTTCCTTTATTTTCATATTTATTAGTACCGTATTTTTCTACTAACTGATTCTCAACATCCTTATCCAAGATTTCTTTTTGATGACCTTTTACCAAATCATTAACTTCTTTATTGAGCTCTTCCTCAAGTTGGCGAGCTATTTTGAAAACCTCCTTTACTGAAGAAGCTGGTCCAGATTCCTTTTCTATTGAAATAGGTGCCGATTGTTTCTATAGTGTCACTGTTGGAACTAAATCGTGTCCAACTATTTTTTATTTTACATTGTCTTTTTCAGAGGAAAGATTAGCATGAATGTAACATCATGGTTCTGGAAGCCGCCCAGAGACGCCCTGTACCCGGTTGGTCACATGACCTCAAACACATTTCCCATAACGCCAAAGGATGCTGACTAGTAGCGAGGGCCTTGGGTGTGATAGTGGAGAAATTATGCCATCATTGGAAGGGTAACACAACGGAAGAAAAATAGATATACAATAGCGGAAGCAGTAAAAATGTAAAACAACAGTAAATAATGGAAGACTGATGAAGAAACAACTGGAGCACATATATATAAATGATTCATGATACATATGTCTAGGAAAACATCCAAGAAAGTCAAAATGATGAAATATAGAACTAAACCAAAGTACAAGAAAAACAAGAAAATAACTCCTCAGCATCGCAAGCCTCAGCTTGGTCCTATGCTCTCTAGCTCCAAAGTAGGCAAGTACCGTAAGTAGAAGGGCACTAGACATTATCTATAACTACAACAATATAATCTATTTGGGCCCAAAAGCATGATCCAAATAGGGTGTGAGACTAAATTCCAGTAGGAAACCACCAAGAGATCTATGCCTAACAGTCAGTGAATATATATGTCAGGCAATAAGCAAAATAAGTAGTAAACATGGAAGTACTCAATAGTAAAAAATTCCACAGTTTCCAAGCATTCAAACACCACATGGAAAGTAAGCATATAATTCACAAACAGGTAACCCTATGGGATGTAATCACAACCTATCCCCTATGGTCCTACCTAGAAAACACAAGCACCCCTCTAGGAAGTACTCACAGTCTAACCCCTCTAGTTCAGCTTTAGAATAGACTTTCTGGGGAAGCAATCGCCGTCAATTCCCCCTATAGTCTCGTATCGGTAACTAAAATGAATTATGGGGAACCACTTATGTCACATTACCCCTATTGACCACATTGAGGAACTACAAACACTCTGAGGAAGTACTTACGTCAATTCCCTCTAGGGTCTCGCATTATAATAGTAAAACAGAAACTCTGGAGAAGTCCTTATGTCCATTATCCCTATGGTCTACTACACCAGGTTCTCATGACCTTGTATAAGTCGAACAAGCATGGAAATGCTCATCGGCCAAAGTAAACCTCAAGAACTACTTGGCTAGAAGTCTACAACATAACAGCATAAAAGATAAACAAAATCACTCCATCCTACAATACTAGGCATGAAACACAAACAACAGCCTAACAGAAAAACTATACCAAACTATCATAAACAAAAAAAAAGCATGGGAAAACACTTCTAAAGCTTTAAAATTAACCCTATTCTCATTCAATTAACTTATACTCAAGTATACAAGCATCACATGAAATTAACAGGGCTAAAATCGTAAACGCGCAATACCCCGTTCAAGGGTATTGGGAAATTTTTCACATATAACTCAAATAATCTCAACGGAAAGGCACAAACCACCTACCTCAGTGTTGTAGGATCATTATACGTGAACCTCAAGCCTTGAATCACCCAAGAACACCGTAGATCTAAAAAATGTCTAAAATTTTCAACTGGAGATAACTCTTGAAAGAGTAGGAATCAGAAAACTAAGATCTAGGAGAAGGAAGAAATTATCGAGGTGATCCTAATGCGATCGACGACGGTCGAATAAGAGAATGGATGCTCGGTTAGGGGCTCGGAGAAGATGTGCACCGTACAGATGCTCTCGGTCGAAGAAGGTGAAGAAGAAGACGCTTCTTCCAATTAGATGCGACCCCGGTCTGTTTAATGAAATAAAAAGAAAGTACATGGTGTGTAATTTATAAGTACACGATCTGTACTTGCCTTAACCAGCCCCTACATTAGGTGGTCTCCAGGTCACCACACACGGCTGTGTGCATGGTCATTACACAACCAGCACTCAGCTACCCGCGGTAACCATGTACACAGCGTGTACTCATAAAGTACATGACGTGTACTTAAAAAATTTCTTGAAACTCATCTTTTCCTCAAAAACACTAGAAAAGGGAAAACATACCTGAAAAGAAGATTTGGGTTCTTACAAAATTCCCCCCTTAAAAAAATTCATCCATGAATTTTCCTAGCAAGGCAGTGTAGAAAATGAAACCTCGAACAGCTCCGGACACTACGATCGTACATCGACCTCCCTCTCCCAGGTCTCATCTTGTACTCACCCCGTGCTGCCTTAGCACTCGTACCAGAGGAACATACCGGCCATGGAGAACCTTTTCACTTTGATCAAAAATCTAAATAGTATGATCCTCGAACGAGGCGTCCACCTCTAACTCAACCTCTTCGATTTGAAAAACATGAGACGAGTCTGAGAAGTAACGTTGAAGTTGAGAAATGTGGAAAACATCATGCATATACCAGTACCTCTGAGGTAACTGCAACCAATAGGCAACCAGACCAACTCTCTCCAAAACTCAAACGACCCGACATACCCCGGTGAAAGCTTACCATGTCTCCTAATCCTCCTGTGCCCCAAATTTGGTGTGACACGTAGGAAAACCTGATCCCCGACCTCGAACTCCAGAGGTCATCTCCGCTGATCAGTATAAGACTTATGTCGAGACTGTGCAGTAGCCATCCTCTTCCGAATCAATTCTATATGATCTCTGGTCTCTGGGATAAGACGAGGTCCCAACATAGCTTCCTCTCCATCCTCCAGCCAACATACAGGTGATCGGCATGGCCTACCATACAAAGCCTCATAAGGTTCCATCTGAATAGTTTCTTGAAAGCTATTGTTGTAGGAAAACTCTACAAGAGGTATGTGCTACTCCCAAGAAGCTCCAAAATACAGGATACATGCTCGAATCATGTCCTCAAACACCTAAATCATACGCTCAAACTGAACATCTATCTGGGGGTGGTATGTTGTACTCAAAAGTACCAGTGTACCCAAAGCCTTCTGAAATCTCTGCCAGAGAAGTCAAACAGGAAACCCTGTCTGAAACAATGGAGTGTGGAACCCCATGTAGATGTACTATCTTGCTGATGTACAATCGTCCTAGCTCATTAACACTGAAATTATTCTTAATCGTCAAGAAGTGAGCATCCTTCATGAGTCTATCAATTATAACCCAAAAAAAATCATTCCCTCGAGGCAACCTCGACATACCTGTCACGAAATCCACCATTACATCATTCCATTTCCACTCGGGAAAGGGTAACTGCTGCAAAAGCCCGGCTGGTCGCTGATTCTCCGCCTTCACCTGCTGATAGGTGGAACACCTCATCACGAAACCAAAAAATCTCTCTACATACCTGTCCGCCAATAGTAATGGTGTAGATCATGATACATCTTAGTAATTCTAGGATGAACTGCCCAAAATGAGGAGTGAAAGTCCCGCATCAGCTCCTCGCGTATGTCAGATGACACCCATGCCCGCCCATGAAAATGCAAGATCACATCCTCGCCTATTGTACTTCTAGGAATAGGGTCCTCTCCTAACACACTTTCTCGTAAGACTAGGCCTTTAGAGTCTAATAGATGCCTCATTCGAACTCGATCAAGAAGAGTAGAGGTAACAACTAAAGAAGAAATAAATGTTTTCCCCTGCCTCTCATGCACCTCCAAATGCATCTCAGAGAACAGAGCCATAAGCTGCCACTCACTGCTGGCCTCTTGAACTGCCTTTATCTGAGTCCTCCTTCTCAGTGCATCAGCCACCACATTTCCTTTCCCAGGCGTATAGGCAATCTCAAAGGCAAAAGATTGAAGGTACTCAACCCACCTTCGCTATCTCAAATTCAAGTCATGCTGAGTGAAGATATACTTGAGACTTTTGTAGTCAGTGAAAACCACAAAATGCTCTCCCAACAGGTAGTGTATGCAACAACGTAAAGAATGAACAACTGCTGCCAACTCAATATCATGCATCGAGTAATTCCTCTCATGTGGCCTCAATTGCCAAGACCTGTACACAACGACTCCTTCTCCCTACATAAGCACTGCTCCCAGCCTGATACCTAAAGCATCACAATAAACAATATATCTCTTTACCGGCTCTGGAAATACTAGTATCGGTGCTGAATTCAACATCCATTTCAGCTCCTGAAAGGCTGAGTCACATGAATACGACCACAAGAACTTTTCACCCTTCTTAGTTAGGACCTTCAGTGGCACTACTAAGCCTGAAAAGTCCTGTATGAAATTTCAGTAGTATCCAGGCAGCCCTAGAAAACTTCGTACCTCAAAGGTGTTCTTAAGCTGCTCCCTGAAAACTACATCTCTCACATTCTCTAGGACTAATTATACTCCTGTATCAGAGATAAAAAGACCCAAGAAGTGAATCTGGTCCATCCAAAAGTGGAATTTTGAGTGCTTAGCATATAACTGATGCTCTCTCAGTGTACTCAAAACAATCTCAATATGGGTAGCATGGTCGTGCCGAGTGTGAGAGTACACCATAATATCATCCACGAAAACCACCATGAAAGAATCCAAGTATGGATGGAACACTCGGTTCATCAGTTCAATGAAAACTGCAGGCGTGTTCGTGAGACCGAATGGCATAACCACATACTCGTATAGACCATACCTGCTTTGGAAAGTTGTAAGAGGTATATCAGATGGTCTAACACACAACTGATGATAACCGGATCTCAAGTCAATCTTCGAGAACACCCGAGCTCCTCGAAGCTGATCAAAGAGATCATAAATCCTTGGAAAGGGATATCAGTTCTTGACCGTCAACTAATTCAACTTCTGATAATCCACATAAAGTATGAGGGTACCATCTGCCTTCTTCGCAATCAGGACAAGCGAACCCCAAGGAGAAGTAATGGGTCAGATGAAACCCTTTATGTTGAACTCTCTGTGGAATGGTTATTTTAATAATCACAAATCTTAGTTTTATTTATTTCCTTTTAATCTCTTGTTCAACTTGTTCTAAATATGTTTAAATCATATCTACAATTGTTTATCTATGATAAATGTATGGTTATGGTTGACCTGGAAGTATTTTGGATTGAATAGACACTTTGTAAGAATTCCTCATCTTGACTCACTGATAGTCATTTTCCTGAGTCACCGATGATGAACGGTCGCACCGATGATGAATGGTCACACTGATGATGAAGGGTCGCACCGATGATGAATGGTCGCACCAATGATGAACGGTCGCACCGATGATGAACGATCACACCGATGATGAACGGTCGCACCAATGATGAACGGTCGCACCGATGATGAATGGTCGCACCGATGATGAATGGTCGCACCGATGATGAACGGTCGCACCGATGATGAACGGTCGCACCGATGATGAACGGTCGCACTGATAGCTACCGAAGATCTAAAGAGATACTGACGATCATGTGTCACTGATACCGATGATCATGAAACACTGATACTGAGACATCGATCATGAGACACCGATGCTCAGACACTGATACTGAGACACTGATGCTGAGACACCGATACTGAGACACCGTTGTCGAGACACCGATGCTGATGCTATCTAAACCAGTACAGATTCAAAATGTCTCACCGATCACATGACTCAACGATAGTCATGAAAACTGTTTGAATTTCTATAAATTCATATTTAACTCTAACGGTCATTTTTGATGTTTTTAATGCAATTAATGTTATTTAATGTTGATTGTTGGCATGTCAGGGGACCATACCTCGTACCCCTGAAAAGGTAATCATTCTTATTACCAGAGCTCGTGGAATAAAAGGATGATCAGGCTGCAGTAAAGATAGAACACACAAAAAAGATTCACACAGATATACAACAGACACATAGATACAAAAAGAGAGAGAATTATTCCATACATGAAAAGAAGAACTTGAAGAAAATTGATATACATCAAGAACACAAGTTCAAAGGGGAAGATCAAGAGCTATAACGACTACACATACTTGAGCTGAACACCTATACTGGAAGTGAAGGAAGTGAATCACGATACTCAGTTTTTCAAGGGAAAAACCATAGAAGGACTTAGAAGCATCTATGCTGAATCCAACGAGTCCAGAGCTGCACTGCAAATCACTAGAGCTTTCTACACTCTGATACATTCTCTCTTAGTGATTACATTACTTAAATTTTCGAGCAGTGTGGTGTACTCTGTATATCTTATACACACACTGTCTCTTGTACTGAACTGGAGGATATCAAATCCTCCCTCAAAAACTCTTAACTCTTGTTTACCCACGTCAACTGTGGAAGAGGTCCTTGTGCGGCCTGGTCTTTTTTTTGTTTCCCACGTAGAACAGTGGTAGAGGTCCCTGTGTGGCTTGGACAGTCGTTAACTATTGTTAACCCCGATCCAGGGTGTGGATCAATTTATAAAAATTATTGAGAGGACTAAGTCTCAACTTGATATTGAACCTCTTGGTTAACTCTATTGTGCATTTTAATTTAAGTCTATAAGTAAACTATATACTTATTCCGCTATTATTACTTTGAAATACAAAACTATTTTAAAGCTACTTTGATAGTTAAATTCGCAAGTGTTTATACTTATTGTAAATTAGTAAGCCAGTTTCAAAAGTTAATTTAATCTTTAGATTAAGGTAACTGAGACCTAATCAATCTTTGAGAAACTGATTGAACATTTACACTCTGTATAGATTCACTACAGTTTAACTTTGTTTTTAAATTGGGGGATTTTAAGAGAAATATTTTTAGCAGAAATTTTTAATTGGAACTCAATTCACCCCCCTCCTGAGTATCCACTCCGACCAACATTTGGTATCAGATGTTTTGTTTTTGTTTAAGGATTTTTGAAACACTCTGTTTTTCAACCGTGATTTTAGTTGCATCTTTAAAGATCTTAAATTTCTGTTAGTTCTAAATTTTATCTCTTTTAATTATCTTTCTAAAATCTAGTTATGGATAATAGACTAGAGGGTGCTGATAATAACATGACACCTTTCTTCAATGGTATAAAATATGCTTAGTGGAAACTTAAAATGAAAATACATTTAGAGAGTATGGGTTTTGATATCTGGACTGTTATAGAGTCTCAATATAAAATTCCAGAAACTGAATGAACAACTTGGGATGAACCTACAAATACTGCTTACAATAATAATTGTAAAGCCATGAATGCCCTGTACTGTGCTTTAAGAGATGAAAAGTTTAATAGAATTTCTGCTTGCAAAACTGCTTATGAAATCTGGGATACTTTAGGTGTTTCTCATGAAGGAACAACTAATGTTAAAGAAATGAGATTGAATACTTATACTATTAAATATGATAATTTTAAAATAAAGATTAATGAACCTATTTCTGATATGTATCTCAGGTTCAATGAGATATTCAATACAATGAATTCACTCAGAAAGGCTGTTCCAGAAAAAGAACAAATCATGAGAATCTTGAGATGTTTACCAGACCAATGGAGTGGCACATCTGTTTCAATCAAAGAATCATGTGACATTGGAGCTCTGCCTGTCAAAGAACTTATTGGTAAGCTCATGATATATGAGGAAGAACTCAAGGTAAATAAAGAGGAAGATGATGAACCTAAGAGAAAATTAGTGGCTTTCAAGACTACTGCTTCAAAGAGCAAAGACAAGGAGAAAATGAAAATACCTACTGAGAGTTTAACCAGTGAAGATTCTGATTCAGATAGTGATGCTGAAATGGCTCAGATAGCCAGGAGGTTTAATAAATTTTATAGGAAGAATTTTTTTTTCAGAAAATAAAATTACAAAGGAAAGTATGAAAATAAGTTACATTGGAAGAAGGATAGGAAAAATCCAGATAAAAGTGATGAAGTTGTTTACTATGAGTGAAAAATAAAAGGACACATTAAAGCAGACTGCCCAAAGTTAAAATTCAAGAAGAAATATGATTACAAAGACATTAAGTACAAAAAAGCTATGAAGCCTACTTGGAGTGCATCTAGAGATAGTACAAGTGAATCTAAAATGTATGATTCTGAGAATAATCGTGCCAATATGTGTTTCATGGCCAACACATCTTAGGTAACCTCAGATACTCCTATTTTAAATTCTTATTATTCTAGAGATGATGCAGAATCTAATTCTGATTCTGAAAACATGACTAGTGAGGAATTATTTGAATATTGCAATATGCTGTAAGAGACATGCAATGAACTTAAGGATAAATACAAATCATTGAAGAAACAACATGCTCTCACTACTACTGTTAAAACCGAACTTACTATTGAAAAAGAGAAAAATGCTCAACTGTTAAAGGAAAACACTAAACTGAAAATTTCAAATGAGGAACTTAGAAAAGACTTAGAGAAGTTTACAAATGGAAAGGATATACTAACTCAAATTCTTGGAAATCTAGTAGCTCCCAAATACACTACTGGAATAGGCTTCAAACCAGGACAGAGACAGATTACTAAGAATAGATTTATTCTTAAATCTGGACAGAATACTGGTAGTTCTAGTTCTGGACATTCATATGCTTCAACTAGTAATTCACATAGTTATAGATCAAATATAGTTTATCATTCAAAATTTATTGATTCTTTAAATTATATGAAACCCATAAGAGAAATGTGGGTACCAAAATCCTTGATTGCTAACCTGTCTGGACCCAAGAAGATCTGGGTACCAAAGTCATTTTCCATCTAAATCTGTTTTGTAGGAAACCTATTTGAAGAGTTCTCACAAGAAGGTATGGTACTTGGACAGTGGATGTTCGAGACACATGTCTGGAGATTACTCATGCTTTAAAAGTCTAATCCAGATTGATGGAGGCCATGTCACCTTTGGTGATAATTCTAATGGAAAAATCATCAGCCTAGGACAAATTGGTAACACTAATTCAGTTTTAATTTCCAAAGTTATATTTGTTGATGGAATGAAATATAATATGTTAAGTATTTCTCAATTGTGTGATGATGGTTTTAATGTCAAATTTGAAAATGATTTTTGTAATGTTTTTAATTCAAAAAATGTTTTGGTCTTTTTTGCTTTAAGAAATGAAAATGTTTATGCAGTTGATTTAAATTATTTAGCTAAGAAAAATGTTACTTGTCTAAATGCTTTTCATAAAGAGTCTTGGCTTTGGCACAGAAGATTAGGACAATACAACACCCATTCAACTAGAAAACTAACTAGAAAAAACTTGGTTAGAGACCTACCTAAACTTGAATTCCCAATTGACAAAGTTTGTAATCCCTGTCAAAAGGGAAAGCAACATAAAGTTTCTTTTAAATCAAAGAAAGAAGTTTCTACTTCTCAAACTCTCGAGTTGGTTCACATGGACTTGTTCGGACCATCAAGAGTTTCTAGTTTAAATGGGAAGCGCTATGTCTATGTTCTAGTAGATGAATTTTCTAGATATACTTGGGTATAATTCTTAGCTCACAAAAGTGAAGCTTGTTCTTACTTTGTCAAATATTCCAAGTCTGTAGAAAACCTTAGTAGTCTTAAGATTAAAACCCTAAGAAGTGATCATGGCCATGAGTTTGAGAATCATGAGTTTGAATCCTACTACTCGCATAATGGCTATAGTCATAACTTTTCTGCTCCTAGGACACCTAAGCAGAATGGTGTAGTAGAAAGAAGAAATTGAACCCTTCAAGAAATTGCAAGGACTATGCTTAATGAATATGACCTGTCTATTTACTTTTGGGCTGAAGCTATCAATACAGCTTTTTATATCATTAATAGAGTCTTAATTAGACCAGTTCTTAAGAAGACCCCATATGAGTTGTGCAATAATAGAAAAACTAAAGTTAGTTACTTTAGAGTCTTTGGCTGCAAAGTTTTTATTCTCAATATAAAAGACAATCTTGATAAGTTTGCTTCTAAGAGTGATGAAGGAATCTTTTTAGGATATTATTTAACCATCAAGGCTTATAGAGTTTTCAATAAAATAACCAAGTGTGTGGAATAATCTTTTCACATCAAATTTGATGTAACTGGTCCACATGAGCCTAAAACCTCTCTTGAAAATCTTGAAGAAGATTTATCCGTTATGGACCTTAATGAAAAATCTAAAGAACCTGCTATAAAGACAACCAGTTCTGGATTTATTCCAGAATCTATACCTAATGAACCCAAACCTAGAGAAGAACCTGAAATTTCTAGTCCTACCTTTACTAGATCAACCAGAATTCTAAAGAATCATCCTTTAGATGCTATTGTTGGTAATATTGATAGAGGGACACAGTCAAGAGCTTCTCTAAGAAACCAGGTTGAACATCAAGCCTTTATTTCACAGCGAGAACCTAAAAATGTAAATGATGCTATCAATGATGAATTTAGGGTAATGGCTATGCAAGAAGAGTTAAATCAATTTGAAAGAAACAAAGTTTGGGAATTAGTTGACAGACCTGAGGACACTTTAAAAATAGGCACAAAATGGGTGTTTAGAAACAAAGTTGATGAGTCTGGAAACATAGTTAGAAACAAAGCTATAATATTTGCACAAGTATTTAGTCAAGAAGAAGGTATAGATATGAGGAAACCTTTTGCACCTGTAGCCATATTAGAAGCCATTAGGATCTTACTTGCATATGCTGCTCATCTGAATTTCAAGTTATATCAAATGGATGTCAAAAGTTCTTTTCTAAATGGGTTTACTGTTGAAGATGTTTTTGTTGAACAACCACCTGGATTTATTAATCCTCATTTTCCAAATCATGTTTTTAAACTTTATAAAGCTTTATATGGCTTAAAACAGTCTCCAAGAGCTTGGTATGATAGACTTAGTAATTTTATTATTTCAAAAAGTTTTACTAAAGGGATTGCTGATACAACTATTTTTATTAAGAGAATTTCAAAAGATGTTTTAATAGTTCAAATCTATGTTGATGATATTATTTTTGGATCTTCTAAACCTTCTTTATGTACTGAATTTTCAAAGAGTATGAAAAATGAATTTGAAATGAGTTTAATGGGAGAGCTTAAATATTTTCTTGGATTTCAAGTTTTTCAAAATGAAAATGGTATTATTTTTACTCAAAGTAAATACACAAAGGATCTTATAAAACGTTTTGGTTTGGATAGTATTAAGGAAAGTGATAATCCTATGAGTACAATATGTAAATTCGATGAATATGAAGCTAGGAAACCAGTGGATCAAACCAATTACAGAGGTATTATTAGAAGCTTACTTTATCTTACAACTAGTTGAGCAGATATTATGTTTAGTGTGTGTATGTGTGGAAGATTTCAAGCTAACCCGAAAGAATCTCATTTAATTGCTGTTAAAAGAATTTTTAAGTATCTTAAACACACTATAAACTTAGGCTTGTTTTATCCAAAAAGACAATCTTTTGAGCTAATCAGTTATTCAGATGCTGACTTTGCTGGTTGCAAGTTAGATAGGAAGAGAACATCTAGAACTTGTCATTTATTGGGTCAATCCTTAGTATCTTGGTGTAGTAAGAAACAGAACTCGGTTGCATTATCTACTGGTGAATCAGAATACATTGATGCTAGAAGTTGTTGCGCACAAATTATGTGGTTGAAACACACTCTTTTGGACTATGGATATGATTTTAAGAATATTTCAATTAACTGTGATAACACTAGTGAAATTAACATTTCAAGGAATCCTGTGTCTCACTCTATAACCAAACACATTGATTTCAGACATCACTTTTTGAGAGATCACTACCAAAAAGGAGATATCACTCTTGAGTTTATAGGTACTGAACATCAATTAGCTGATATTTTCACCAAGCCCTTAAATTGTGAAAGTTTAAACTCGATTAAATGAGAGTTAGGTATGATAGATCCGTGAAACTGATTTTTGAAACCGATCTCTCAAACCGATCTGTCAAACCGATTTTTCAAACCGATCTGTGAAACTGATCTGTCAAACTGATCTTTCATATTGACTAGTGCTACCGATTGAGTCGTACTTTTTTTTTGTGTTTAAAAAACGACGTTGTTTTACTTAATCGATATTTTATTATCTATAACCCTAAATGATACAAATAATGACACACGACTATTCCATTCTCTAAAGACTGTTGACCTTCCATTTCCCGCCGAACTCTCTCCTCTCTTCTCTGTAACCCGAGCCTTTTGAATCTTTATAAACCTCTCGATTGTCTCAAAACCTCAAAATGGACAAGAAAAAGAGACAAAGCAAGGAATCTGAAGGAACTTCACCTATAAAGCATGATTTAGGTGAGTTGAGCAGTACGACGCAGAGGTATGTAAACCCAGAGCTAGAAAAACGAGAAGTTATAGCTGAAAAAGAAAATTTGTTCAGAATCGGTTTTATCTAGAAAGTCCGTTCTCTTGAAAGTTTTAGAAACTCAAGGCTAGAAGGAGTGGTTATGTAACAATGATAGAGTCTTTTACCCGAAGCTAGTGCACGAGTTATATTTGAACCTGGATATAGATTTGGATGTAGTAGAGGCTGCAAGATTGTCTTTTATAGTAAAAGGGAAAAAATTATGTTTTCATCAAAACAATGGGCTGAATGTCTAGGAGTACCTCACAATGGAAGATACGATCACTATTCTGGTAATATTCCTCCCACAACTGATTACTTTTCTTATGATTTAGCCCTGTATTTTTTTGACTGGGAAGTTTGAATCATGAAGGATAATTGCTGTTGAGTTGGATGGTGAGAACCGAATCCTGTTCAAATTTATTCAACATCAGGTATGTCCGAGAAAAGGTGATTTTGCTGATGTAAAGTATCAAGATGTTTTTCTGCTATTTCTTTTTCTGAATGGTGAAAAGATCAATCTATGTAGATATTTTGATTAGCACATTGTTGAGATGATAAAATATTCAAATAAAGCTACAACTTTGTTTTATTCTAAACAAATTTCTGCCATGCTGAAATTCTTAGGCTGTGTGGATGATGGAGATGAGTGTATATCATCAGTTAGCTTTTGTTTCAACAAAGTTATTTGTAAGAGAATGAATATCAATTGGAACCCATGGAAGAAATCTTGGGTTTCTAATGAAGAAAAGTTATACGAGTCTTCCAATCCTACTGATCATCCAAGAAGACCAAGGGAAGTAAGAGATCCTAGCTTAAATCCTGGTGAGGAAGTGATCTATTCGGATGAAGAAGAGGAAGTGGTTGCTCTTACAGAAACTAGTGAATCCAGTAAGAAAGGAACATAAGAATAAGAAGAAGCTGATAAGAATCTAAATGCTGAAAAAGAGGATGAATCATCTCCTGATGAAAGGAGTGATCCTGATACTATTAGTCCAAAGAGAAGAAGGATGGAATTTGGTTCATCAAGTCCTCCTCTCAATTTACCATAGATTTAACCGCTTTTAGATGATGAAGAAGAAGGCGAGACTACTGAATCATCTTCTGAGCAGTATGAATTCGGAAGTATAGACAGTTCTAATGAGAGATCAGTTAATGATGATGATGATGCTGATGGTGATGGTAGTAGCGGTGACAGTGAAAGTAATGATGATGATGCTGATGCTCGACCTTTAGAAGGTCAATATGTGATCCAAGATGATCCTCAACCCCAACCACTTGAGAAATAGCATATTCCTGAAGCTGAGAGGACATAATAGTTGGTGAGTGATGAGGATGAGAAAGTCCCTCCTGAAAATTCTGGACGAGCTCAGTTTGTGAAACCTATATACCCTTCATGCAAAGCGGAATGGGAAGTGCATCCAGGTATTTCTGTTCTAGGATTAGACTACCCAAAGGAAGATGAAGGTGTATAAGTGGATCTTGCAGGCATAAGTGATTCTGTTAAGGGTCAATTCATTGCCGAGTTTTTGCAAAGAACAGATGTCAGACTAGATCCTTCAGTATCTCAAAGTAGACCTGATCCGGCAGTTTCTCAGTCAGATATTGATAATTTCAAGATTGAATTGATTCAAGCTATTAGGGAGACTATGAAAAGTGATTTATCTCATATTCCTACTCCTACTCCTTTGACTTTATCTGATGATGATATGAATGATTTGGCTCAAAGATTGGAAAACCTTATCAAACCAGACCTGTGCAATTACAGTGAATCAATTGGCAGGCATGTAACCTCTTTTAATCAAACACTTACGGAGTTAGGCAGCAATCTTGTTTCTTTGTCAGGTGAGTTCAGAAAAACCATCTCTGGCATGATGGAAGTTTTAAGAAATTTGATATAATATTTGAAGAAAGCATATTTTAGGAAGTTAAAAGCTGAGATTACTCATGTTATTGCTCAGGATGGCAATGCCAAGGTGACCAAGATCACTGGTTGAGAATTAGATACCTTAAGAGATGTTGTTAGAGAAGAGCTGGAGGCTCTTGGGAAGATTTTAGATTTAGATTCTTTGAAGAAAATGAAAGAGCATAGTGATCATGTGCATAAAATGGTACAGTTTTATTCGACTGATGCTACAAAAGCTCAAAAGAAGATTAAGGAGAAAGTAGATCATTATTTCTCTAAGATCTACACAAATCATGAGTTGAATCATCATTTTAAAGTATTGGATGATAATATGAGACTCCCTTTAGTGACTCAATCTTTTAAAGATCAAGTTCAGCAGTTAAAAGATTTTCCCCCCACTATAGAAAATTTCATGAAAAATAAGGATGATTTTGAAAAATCCATGAAGTATGGTGGAGAAGTCATTCATGACTTCATCAACTTTCTAAAACCCAACCTTCATGTGCAAGAAAAAACCATTGTTTTTCCTACTGCTGAGTCTCTGTAATAATCATATGTTTCTCCTGGCCAGATGTCTATTTCTCAATCTCTTTCCAGTATTAGACCAGTCTTTCAACAACAACCTTCAAAACGACCTTCTTTGCAGCAGGTGACCTTAGAACCCTCAGTTCGTCCAGCTCAGGTCGTCCTACCTCCTTTCTTCATAAGATCAGTTCCACCTTCTACCTAACAGCCTTCTGGGCCTTCAATTCCTCCTACTTCTAAAGGGAAATCTCCCTTCACCCAGATAAATAGCTGTTACTGTCATTTTTTTTGATTGGGTGTTTGTTTTACAGAACTATTTTCTCTTATTTGTAATATGCGTACCCTTTGTTGTTATGAAATCATATTGCTTATCTTTCTTTAATATCTTCTTTTTTGATAATCACAAAGGGGGAGAGAAATCACGGAGAGAAAACAGGTGAATCATGCATGCATATGCGAACTCTGGATGCATCATCTATGGATGCATCATGTCTAGATGGGTTCCCTGAATGCCCATGCTGGCTATTTATCAGATGCATGTATACACAGGGAGAGAAATGTTGAAAGAGGAGAATGCCTCAGTTATATATATATTCTGGTTTCTATTCTAACCATGTTTTATATTTTGGCATATATTCTTTTTTATAGGGGGAGCATAATGAATGAAATATTGTATTCTCTCTTCATTTATGCCATTGATTTGTGATTATCAAAAAGGGGGAGATTTTTAAACTCTCTTTGGAATGGTTATTTTAATAATCACAAATCTTAGTTTTATTTATTTCCTTTTAATCTCTTGTTCGACTTGTTCTAAATATGTTTAAATCATATCTACAATTGTTTATCTATGATCAATGTATGGTTATGGTTGACCTGGAAGTATTCTGGATTGAACAGACACTTTGTAAGAATTCCTCATCTTGACTCACCAATAGTCATTTTCCTGAGTCACTGATGATGAATGGTCGCACCGATGATGAACGGTCGCACCGATGATGAACGGTCGCACTGATGATGAACGGTCACACCGATGATGAACGGTCCCACCGATGATGAATGGTCGCAGCAATGATGAACGGTCACACCGATGATGAACGATCACACCGATGATGAACAGTCGCACCGATGATGAATGGTTGCACCGATATCTACCAAAGATCTAAAGAGATACCGACGATCATGTGTCACCGATACCGATGATCATGAAACACAGATGCTGAGACACCGATCATGAGACACCAATGCCGAGACAGTGATACTGAGACACCGATGCTGAGACACCTATACTGAGACACCGATGCTGAGAGACCAATGCTGATGCTACCAAAACCAATACAGATTCAAAATGTCTCACCGATCACATGAATCACCGATAGTCATGAAAACTGTTTGAATTTCTATAAATTCGTATTTAACTTTAACAGTCATTTTTGATGTTTTTAATGAAATTAATGTTATTTAATGTTGATTGTTGGAATGTCAGGGGACCGTACCTCGTACCTCTAAAAAGGTAATCATTCCTACTACCGGAGCTCATGTAATAAAAGGAATATCGGGCTGCAGTAATGATAGAACACACAAAAAAGATTCACACAGATATACAACAGACACGGAGATACAAAAAGAGAGATAATTCTTCCATACATGAAAAGAAGAACTTGAAGAACATTGATATACATCAAGAAAACAAGTTCAAAGGGGAATATCAAGAGCTATAACGACTACACATACTTGAGCGGAACACCTACACTGGAAGTTAAGGAAGTGAATCACGATACTCTTTTTTTCAAGGGAAAAACTAGAGAAGGAATTAGAAGCATCTCTGATGAATCCAACGAGTCCAGAGATGCACTAAAAATCACTAGATCTTTCTATACTCTGATACATTCTCTCTTAGTGATTACTTTACTTACATTTTCAAGCTGTGTGGTGTACTCTGTATATCTTATACCCACACTGTCTCCTGTATGGAACTGGAGGATATCAAATCCTCACTCCAAAACTTTTAACTCTTGTTTACCCACGTCAACTGTGGAAGAGGTCCTTGTGCGGCCTGGTCTTTGTTTTGTTTCCCAAGTAGAACACTGGTAGAGGTCCCTGTGTGGCATGGACAATCGTTCACTGTTGTTAAACCCGATCCAGGGTGTGGATCAATTTATACAAATTGTTGAGAGGACTAAGTCTCGGCTTGAGACTGAACCTCTTGGTTAACTGTGATGTGCATTTTAATTTAATTCTATAAGTAAACTAATACTTATTCCGCTTCTATTACTTTGAAATACAAAACTATTTTAAAGCTACTTTGATAGTTAAATTCGCAAGTGTTTATACTTATTGTAAATCAGTAAGTTAGTTTCAAAAGATAATTTAATCTTCAGATTAAGTCAACTGAGACCTAATCAACCTTTGAGAAACTGATTGAACATTTACACTCTGTATAGATTCACTACAGTTTAACTTTGTTTTTAAATTTGGGGATTTTAAGAGAAATATTTTTAACAGAAATTTTTAATTGGAACTCAATTCACCCCCCTCTTGAGTATCCACTCCGACCAACACTTTACCTGCAAGTCCTCCAACTGCTTTTTAAACTCCTGCAACTCTGGTGTAGCCATGCTATAAGGAGTAATATATATCTATGTTGCTCCTGGAACTAGCTCAATAGAAAATTCTACCTCTCGCTCTGGAGGCAAACCTAAAAGGTCATATAAAAATACGTCCCTAAAATGATCCACCACTGGAGAAAAGTCCATCTGAGAAGTCCCCTGATCATTCAGATAAAGACTAGAAATCTGGGCTATAACTCCTCCCAACCCATAATGCTCGGGTCCAGCTCTACTCGCCTGGACATCCCATTCACCCTTATGAATAAACAATCTACCCTCTAGTGATGTGAAACTCACCTTATGACGATAGCAATAGACAACTGCCTGGAAGGGAACTAACCAGTCCATTTCGAGAATGACATCATATCCTGTCATCTCTAGGACATAAAGGTCCCATAAGAAGAAACACCCACTAACCTCAAGAGGGAACTCCTTGCACTGTTGTACACTAACCATTATAGTCCCCAATGGAGTTTCCAACATCAATATATTAGAAGAAGAAAAGATACAGAGACCAAGGCTCTCCATAACAGCAACAGATATAAAGCTATGGGAATCCCCTGTATCGAAAAGACCAGAAGCTAAAACTGAGGAAACTAAGATCGTACCTCGAACTGTAGAGGGTATAGGTTCCTGCTCCTACTGGTTCTGCTCCACTGCAAAAGTCTGACTTGCACCGTGACCTTGTGACCCTGCCTGACCACCCTGAGCTGATCCACCCCGTTGTCGCTGAAATCCTGGTGACTGACTACCACGGCCGCGACCTCCACCTCGGCCTGAACGGCTGGAAGAACTCCATTTCCTAGACTGATGAGAAACTGGTGGCGCTGTGCTTGAATGCGGAGTCCTAGAAGAACCCCTGTCACTAGCTGTTGGTGAGAAGAACTGACAGAGACGCTGAAGATGAACCATCTTGCCACAAGATCGGAACTCTACTAGGTATCTCGGGCAATGTGTACTCGTATGCCCGCCCTTACCGCACTGGTAGCACACCACCTAACTACTAGAATAAGTGTCTCACCTCCTTGGATCACCATGAAAAGACCCCCTGCAGTGCTTCCTACTGTCAGTGGGAGGGATACTAACTTCGGATGTCAAACCGCCCTGACTCACAACTCCAGAATCCCTCAGATTTCACTCCGTGATTAGCGCTTGGTTGACTATAGAAGTGATGGAAGTCAACTGGAAGATGTTCACTTGTGATTGGATATCATGCCTCAGACCATCCTCAAACTTCCTTGCTAGGAATAGCTCATCACATATTGGAATAGTCGTGAAGCACTGCAGTTCTGTGAAATCAGAAGAGTACTCCATGACTGAGAGAGTACCCTGCTCCAGAATCATGAACACTCGAGCTCGATTGGCCCTCAAGGTCTCCAAATATAAGTAGTCGTAGAAGGCACATTGGAACTCATCCCAGGCCATAACCTACCGGTGTCCTACATGTGAGATCACATCCCACCATCTCTTAGAGGAATCCTAAAGCATGTACGTAGAAAGCTTAACCCTCCTCTCTGGAGGCATCTCCAGAATCTGAAAGATGGAAAGCATGACTTCTAACCATGACTCTAAAACCTAAGGTCCTCCTTCCCCTGTAAAGGATGGAGGATACTGTTGTTGGAAAACCCATGTCAACTAGGAAATAGAAGGGGCATGATGCAATAATCATTAGAAAGTCTACATGAACCTCATAAATCCCTCTCGGAACTGTGCATCAACACCTATGTCTGGAATAACGGCTGGTGCCAAGACTGGCACTACTGGAGGATCTGCTGGTAGTCCCTAACCAGCCATGTCCGGTGTCTGATCATCGCCTTGGAACTGGCGTATAACCGAAGGATGTCTTGGTGGCACGAATCTACAAGGGCAAGTGCACAACTTATATCAGGATTATCAAAGAATGAAAACTAGAAGAGTAAGGAGGGAACATGGGAAATAAAGCATTCAAGTTTTTCAAAACATGGATACACGACGTGTATATTTAACTACATGGCGTGTTCCTATAATCCATTCACATGGGCATGTAATTTTTCCAAAACTGGTCGTGTAACACCCCATACATGCCATTTTGTCCTTCCACAAAGTGTGCACTAGAATCCTCTTCCCCTGCCCAAGTTACCTTACACTGCTAGGCCACATGGTTATCCTAGAACAAGACTACATGGTGTGTTGGTTCCAGACACGACGTGTAATAGATGAGCTTCACCAACCTGTTTTGTTAGTGACATGGCTGGATACACGGCTCACACTACACGGCATGTTCCAAATTGACATGGCATGTACTAGGAATATTTATCCAACCCATGTTGTTAGTGACATGGCCGGATACTCAGGTTACACTACACGGCGTGTTCAAGACTGACAAGGCGTGCATTAGAGAAGACTCAACCAACCCATGTTGTTAGTGACATGTCCGGTTACACGGTTCTATAACATGGCATGTACATCTGGTACACGACGTGTCCTACCAAATATTCCAAACCCCGTGTCCCCACCCACACAGTCTGAGACACGGTTAGCGACTACACGGAATGTACATACAGTACACGGCGTGTACTTAAGAAAAATAGTTTCTTCCCAAACAGAAGAACACATGGCATGTATTCATCAATACACAACACGTATTCTGGGGTTTTCTGGATAGTATGCCTCAAAAACTACTCTGGAGCCAAGAAAAACACTGAAATGAACCCTTAAGTGCCAAATTTCGATCCATGAGGGCCCATACTCCTCGCAAATCAAATCTTGGCAACTTATACATGTCATATACAAGGAAAACAAGGCAATGATCCACCAAATTATGATCCACGAGGGCCCATAACACCTCAAGTATCAAAGTTTGGCGTTCATTCAAAAAAAACCTTACACAACCAATACCCTATCAAATAGCAGGTATTTTTATCAAGGAATCTATCACAACAACATAAATATCTAGAAAAATACGTATCAAAACAACATGAAATCACTAATGCACCATATATTACATGGAAAGAATGAAGGACATGTGATCCCTAGAAAGTGCCTATATGTTTCATGAGATGGAATACCCTCATCTCATTAGGTTGCAACAGAAATAGAACCTCAATAACATCAACAATAAGAGCACAAAACATGTGAATCACCTAATGGTGAAAATCAAATCAACTGTAAAATTGTAAAACCAGAAACCTGCAATAAACGAGGTAGATTGGATTTTCCCTATACATAGATTAGCTACTCTCAGGAACGAATTATTACCAAGTACCAATTACTTCTTATCCCTATCTATACGCTCCAAATAGTAAGTCAAGATAAAATAATTCATTTGATACCACTTTGTAACATCCCAGTTCCAGAAGCCTCCCATAGACGCCCTATACCCGGTTGATCACATGGCCTCAAGCACATTTTCCCTAACATCAGAGGCTGCCAACTAGCAGCGAGGGCCTTGGGTGTGATAATAGAGAAACTATGCCCTCATTGGAAGAGTAACACATTGGAATTAAAATAGATATACAATAGTGGAAGCAGTAAAAATATCAATCAACAGTAAACAGAAGAAGACTGATGAAGAAACAACTGGAGCATATATATATAAATGATGCACGATTCATATGTCTTTGAAAACATCCAAACAAGTCACAATGCTGAAATATAGAACTAAACCAAAGTACAAGAAAAACAAGAAAATAACTCCTTAAAATCTCAAGCCTCAGCTTGGTCCTATGCTCTCCAGCTCCAAAGCAGTCAAGTACCTGAAGTAGAAGGGTGCTTTCCCTAATCTATACCTGAAATAATATAATCTGTTTGGGCCCAAAAGAATGACCAAAATAGGGTGTGAGACTAAATCCCAATAGGAAACCACCAAGAGATCTGTGCCTAATAGTCAGTGAATATGTATGGCAGACAATAAACAAAAGAAGCAGTAAACATGGAAGTACTCAATAGTAAAAAATTCCATAGTTTCCAAGCATTCAAACACCATATGAAAAGTAAGCAGATAATTCACAAACAGGTAACCCTCTGGGATGTACTCATAGCTTATCCCCTCTGGTCCTACCTAGCAAACACAAGAAACCCTCTATAAAGTACTCACAGTCTAACCCCTTTGGTTCAACTTTAGAATAGACTATTTGGGGAAGCACTCACCCTCAATTACCCCTATAGTCTCGTATCATTAACTAAAAGGTTCTCTGGGGAAGAACTTGTGTCACATTCCCGCTGTGGCCCACGTCTAGGAACTACAAACACTATGAGGAATCAATTACGTCAATTACCCCTGTGGTCTCGCATTGTAACTGTAAAACAGACACTCTAGAGAAGCCCTTACATCCATTCTCCCTATGGTCTACTACACCAGGTTCTCATGGTCCTGTGTAAGTCAAACAGGCAAGGAAATGTTCATCGGCCAAATTAAACAACAAGAACTACTTGGCTAGCATTCTACAGCATAATAGCATGGCAGATAAACAAAATCACTCCATCCTACAATAATAGGCATGGAAATAAAACAACAGCCAAACAGGAAAACTACAACAAATAGTCATAAAAAAAAATAAAGCATGGGAAAACACTTCCCAAATATATCAATTAACCCTATTCTCATTCAATTAACCTTTACTCAAGCATACAAGAATATCAGTCAATTAACCGGTCTAAAACCGTAAATGCACAATACCCCGTTCAAGGGTATTGGGAAATTTTGCACATATAACTCAAAGAATCTCAACGGAAAGGCACAAACCACCTACCTTGGTGTTTTAGGATCATTATACCTGAAACTAAAGCCTTGAATCACCCATGAACACCGTAGATCTACAAAAACATCTAAAACGTTCAACCGGAGATAACTCTTGAAAGAGGAGGAATCAGGAAATGAAGATCTAGGAGAAGGAAGAGCTTACCGAGGCGATCCAAATGAAATTTATGATGGTCAAATTGGATAAAGGATGCTCGGTTGGGGTCTTGATGATTATTCTCACCATACGGACGCTCTCGACCAAAGACGGCGAAGAAGAAGACGCTTCTTCCAATTAGACGCGACCCCGGGCCGTTTAATGAAATAAAAAGAAAGTACACCATGTGTACTTTATAAGTAAATGATGTGTACTTGCCTTAACTAGCCCCCACATTAGGCGGTCTTCAGGTCACCACACACAGTTGTGGGAATGGCCGTTACAAGGCCAGCACCCGGCTACCCGATGTAACCGAGTACATGGTGTGTACTTCAAAAATTTCCAAAAACCCTTTTTTCCTCAAAAACACCTGAAAAGGGAAATCATACCTAAAAAGAAGATTCAGGTTCTTACAATGAACCACTAAATTTTCTTGAACCAATAAACCTATATCCAGATTTGGTTGATTATTAGGTAAAAAAAATCATTCATGATTCCGTTTCTATATATTTCAAAAAAAATTAAACATAAGATCTTCTTAGAGTATCTTCATTTTCTTCTTCTTTTTAGCTTATTTCTCAAGTAATTCAGCACCATGAATTTTTATGGCCAAGGCCTTGGCAGGATCTACTCCAATTTTAGGAATGCTAGTATTCTTATTTGATTTGAGTCTCATCAACTCCTTATAAACATTATCATGTACCTTCTTTTTCTTCTTTTTTTTCTTTTCATCTCTTGAAGGGGAGGTTTCGACCATTATTTTCTTGTTCTTATTATTCTCTGACTTCTTGGATGGTTTTGGATACAGTGAAATCACCCTAGATTAATCAATAATATTTTAATACTTTCCATAAAACATCAAATTCATTCACTTTACTGTATCATCAATGATAAAAGAAAATTTTTCCCTCATATCATGAGACTTGTTATCAAATTTGATAAACTTCATAGATTCCATAATCATCTTACTTAATAAATCTAGGAACATTATATTTTTAGACTTGATGAAATTTTTCTTAACATTTTGAATAGTCAAAAGAACAAACATTATAAGGTTAATCTTTCTCATGTTGACTAAATAGTATAATATGAAAATATTTGTTACTTTAAGGGTATCATGTTCTTCTTTTATTGGAATTAAAAAAACTTTCATACATAAATCTATGAGATGATTTTTTGGAGTAACATTGGAAAATATTCTATAATTATCATCATGGGAGAACAAATAATTCTCAACTCTACTTTTTATAAATGTTCCAAGAGAATTGGGATGTTTGTGTGATGGACCATGTGCATCACCTCCAGATGACACTCCAACCAGTTCTGATAATTTCCTTGATGAGAATTTTTAAGTTTTTCCACACATTTTGAATGAATACTTATCTTCTTGTTTTATAAACTTTAAATACGCATAAAACTCAAGAACAAGTTCTGGGTAATAATTGTCAACTTCAAGATCTTCTTTTTCTACATAAATAGATTCCCAACCTTGAAACATAATGGCCTTCTTTAAAGTTTAATAATATTTGTCAAAGAACTCCCTTTGCACCAACATTTATTTGAAGACAAACTAATTCTCATAATCATGTTCTTCATCCATCAGATCAACACTGAATATGATCTATCATATGAAAAAAAATCTTTCAGACAGAGTAGTCTAGACGGTAGTTGCAGTTTGGTAAAAAAATTGTTGAGAAACCAATGCGGGACATGGGGTCCCTCCTTTATATAGGTTATCAGAATGAAAATTCAATGTACAAAACAATTTCAATGGTTTAGATGATAATCCTTTTGATCTAATGGTTGAAATTCCTCTGATTAAATATTTAATGTGTTTTGAACTCTTGAGGTTTTTTTAAGAAATTTTATCATATTGCTAGTGAATATGAAGTTTTTTTTGAAAAAAAAACCAAAGTTTTTATGAAAACTAAAAAGAATAATAAAAACAACAAGAATAAAAAATTATAATGAAATAGTGAAAAAATTAAAAGATATGAAGAATACCTTTCAGAGTAGAAATTTTGTTCGTTAGATAACATGTTCTTCTTGAAATTTTTAAACTAATTACATTACAACGGTTTAAAAATAATGAATACCATAGTTTTATAATGAAAAATTAAATAGAGAAAATTATACAGAAAAAATATTTTATATAAATAAAATAGGATACAATGTTTTAAAAACAAAACTAATTATGGCAATTTTATGATTCTGAAAACATTTTGAAAATTATGATTCTAGAAAACCCATTAGGATAAAATTTTTAAGAAGACTAAAACTTTTAAAAACAAAAAGTTTTTGAAAACATCAAATATATGTAACCCCCTATATGAAAAGTAGTTTCTCAATGTTAGGATATGGGTAAAAAAAGTCTATATGAAAGATAATTTTACATTGATCATTCTTAACTTCCATTTAATGAAAGAAAATCTATCAGAAGGTAATGGTTTTGTAAAAATATCAGAAAGTTGTTCTTGTATTATAATAAATTGTAAAATGATGTATCCTTTTTGAGTGTGATCCCTAAGAATGAAATGACTAATATCTATGTATTTTTTATGGGAGTGATGTGCAAAGTTCTTACTTAAAACAAAGATACTAGTATTATCACATATTATTTGAGTTTTTGTAAAACTCATGCCATAATCAGTGATTGTGTGTTGCATCCACAACACTTGAGCACAAAAAATTCCAACTTCTACATATTCAACTTCATTAGTGGAAAGAGACACTAAGTTTTGTTTCTTATAAGACCAAGAAACTAGAGAATCTCTTAATAAATGACATGTTTTTAAGGTACTTTTCCCATCCATTTTATAGCCACAAAAGTTAGCATCTGAAAACCATTTTAGTTCAAAAACCTTTTTAGAAGAATAGAAAAGTACTAAATCCATAGTTCCATTAAGATAGAAAAATATTCATTTTACATATTTAATATGGGACTCTTTTGGATTTTCTAGATATCTGGCACAAACACATACAAAAACATTAAGTCTGGTCGACCTGCAGTTAAGTATAGAAAGCTTCCTTTCATACCTCTAAAAATATTTTGGTCAACTAGTTGCCTAGCCTCATCAAGATCAAGTGTCTTTGATATACCAATGGGAGTACTAATACTTTTATTTTTATCATATCCAAACTATTTAAGAAAATATTTTATATACTTATGTTGAGATATAATAGTTCCTTCTGATTTTAAGAAATGTTTAAAACTAAAAAGTTTGTTAACTCACCATCATACTCATATCAAACTCTGATTTCATAATATATAGAAAGGAATATGTTAAATATTGTTTAGTTGATCCAAATATAATGTCATCAACATATATTTGTATAATAGTAATGTAAATTTATTTATAAAAATATTTGGATCAGCGATTCCCTTAACATAATTGTTTTTTAACAAAAATCCTAGTAGCCTATCATACCAAGCTCTAGGGGTTTTTTATGTATGTATAATGATTTGGAAATTTATAAATATATTCAGGATGTTTTTTATTTTAATAACTAGGGGTCATTCAACATAAAATTCCTATTGAACATATCTATTAAGAAAATCACACTTCACATCCATTTGAAAAAGATTGAAATTGAAGAATACTACAAAGGAAAGTAGAATACAAATAGATTATAAAATTTCTACCGATGCATAGGTTTCTTCATATAATATTATTTCCTTTTGGTTATAAATTTTTTTAAAAATACATTCTTTATTTATAATAATTATTCCATTTTCATCACATTTGTTTCTGAAAACCCATTTTACTTCAATTATAGAAGTTGCTTTAGGTCGTTCAACTAAACTCTATACTTTGTTCCTCTCAAATTAATTTAGGTCATCTTTGTATCCTTTATCCAATCCTCATCACCGAAATCCTCATTAGGATTCTTAGGTTCAAATTGGGAAGGAAAAGCTTGATGTTCTATTTCATACCTTAAGGAACTTCTAGTCCCAACTAGTTCATCAACATCACCAATGATACTATCACTAGGATAATTACTATGAAACAAATAATTTATTGGGTTTTTAAAACTGTGTTCAACAACATAAATTATAAAATATTCTTGAGTAAATACTTCAGAAACTATTTCTTGAGTCTTTTCCTTATAATAAGAATTTTCTAACAAAAGTTGAAAACCAGTTTTTAAAAACACATCTGAGGAGGATGTAGATTGAGGTTGTTTGAAAAAAGGGTCAGTTTCATCAAATTTAACATGTACTATCTACTCAACAATACAATAATTTTTATTAAAAACTATATATTACTTAGAAGTAGTGGAATAAAATAAAAATATTACTACATTAGATTTGTGTACAAATTTATGTAAGTTATCTTTCATATTCAGGATGAATACTTTGCATCCAAAAACTCAGAAGTAATTTTTTTTTGTTTTTAGATTGTCCATAAATCATAAGGAGTTTTATTAAGAAAAGGTCTTATTAAAACTCAATTTATAGTATAATAAGCAGTAATAACCACTTAAGCCCAAAAATGTTTAGCAATTGAGTATTCAATCAACATGGTTCTTATTATTTATTGAAGAATCAAATTTATTCATTCAACAACACCATTTTGTTGAGGGGTTCTAAGAGCCGAAAAGTTATGTGTAATACATTTCTTACTACAAAAATTTTCAAAATCAGAATTTATGAATTCTCCACCATGATCACTATGAATAGTTACAAAGATATGGTTTTTCTCATTTTTAACTTTGTCTACAGAAGTTTTTAAATAACAAAAGGCTTCAGATTTCTTAACTAGAAAATAGACCCATGTGTATCTAGTGTAATAATAAACTAAAAAAATACATAATATTTTCCATCAATACTTCTACTTTGTGTAGGAAAGAATAAATCTATGTACACTAACTTTAAATCATCAGAAGTTGAGACTTCACTAATAGATTTAAAACTAGGCTTATGTTGATTATTGTATTGATAAGGATCGAAAACATTTTAAGAATCAAACCTAAGTTCTGGTAGATCCTTAATAGGTATTTTTTTAGTCAATTTACAACTGTTTCTAAGGATACAATGTCAAAACCTTATATTCCATAACCAAGAGTGATCTTCTATTTTACTATGGTAAGGTAAAAATTGGTTCGTAAGGTCCTATAACTTAAGTGTTTAAACATTCTCATGCTAATTGGAAGAAATAATGTATTCATACTTTTAATTATTTAATATACATTTATCAATTCAAAAATTCACAAGGTAAACTTTATCTCATAATTTACTTATGCTTATAAGGTTGTTCTTATGTCCTTTAACAAATAAAACTTTTGAAATTAAAGCTTTACCAAAAAGAACAATATTATCTATACCAATAATCTATCATTGATCATTATCTCCAAAGATAACTTTTCCACCTTTCATATTGATAATATTTTAAAAGAAATATTTTTCTCCATTCATATTCCTATAACAACCACTCTCCATGTAACTGATATTTTTTTTGTTGGAACTACCTTTGTTTTCCTAAAAACAATACAATTATACTTTTGGAACACAAACCTTCTTGGGTCAAGTGTTAAAAAAAATCTCGGGTAACCAAATTTGTTTTGAAAAATATTCTTTATGAAATCCTAAGGATTAAATTTTATTTAAGTAAATTTTTTACTCCAATGACCACCACTTTGGAATTTTGTAAAAAAGGGTGCACTTTTCAGAACAAAGTAATTGTTATTAAAAACATGTTTTTTATTAGTGAAACCAATTTAGGTATTATGATTTTAAGGATGTATTTTTTTATAAATTTTATCAAAATTTTATTTACCAGTGCTAAATTTTGATAAAATATTCTTGAGATAAAAAATTTCAGACTTTATTTTAATAATTAATTCCTTATCCTTACTATCAATAGTTTTGAAAATTCAATTTACCAAAACTAATTTGTAAAGATTCTTTTTTGGAAATAGATTTTTCAAGGTTTTTGGAAATAGTTTCCTTTTCAAAATATTTCATATCAAGATATTTAGAAATATCTGATACTTATTTTGTTATATAACTTATCCATGAATTTTCCTTATCAAAATTTTTACTAACTTTGCAATTTTTATTTTCAAGTAATTTTGAAAATCAAGAAAATTATTTATAAGAAGGTAAAAAATATCTTCATTATTTGATGAAGATTCTTCATTTGAATATTTTTAGTTTTTCTCAATATAAGATTCAACATTATTTTCACTTAATGATATATTTATGATGTTATTAGTGGTGTGTACCTTATCCATTAAACAAATATTTTGATTGGGTAATCTAGAAATAAGACCAATGTTCCTATGTTTGAAACATTCATTGTCAAAAGTATTATCTGAGGAATATCCTCCATTTACACTCTAAAAATTATTTTTTAATTTTTTTTTATTTTTCATACCTTTTCTTATTCATATAAGAATTTATTTCCTTTTTATTTTTTCTTTTTCATCTTTGGACAACCGGGTGTATATGTCTAGCATTCTTACACTCATAATAAGTAACTTTAAAATCCTTATTTTCATTCATATCCTGGTTACATTTCATATATCGATACCAAAAATATTTCTTACCAATAATCTTGTTCATACTCTGAGCAAGATTAACTAGTTCATTTTTGAATTGTTCAAAAACATTAGAATTGGATGAAATAACAACCTTTTTCTTTCCACAAGACTTAACTACTTTTTCCGGTGTCTGAAATTTAATATTAATTGTAGTAGTATTGAATGAAACACCTCTATTATTTTTCTTAGATTTCTCAGCCTCTCTTTTTAATGTACCCTCATACTGCCTAAGCGTACCAATGAAATCATCAAGAGTTATATTTTTCAAATTCCTTGTATCATAAATAATAGTTCTCTTAGATTATCATTCACTAGGTATGATGTCGATAATATTTCCACAATAATTTCATCATTTAAACATTTCTCTCCATGATATTATAGACTATTGGTATTTATAGTAAATCTTTGATACATTTGGGCAACAAATTCTCTGGGTAAAAATTCAAAAGATTGATAGTCAGCTCTTAACATAGCTCTCTTAGTTTAAATTTTTTTTTAAGTTCTAAAGTAAGTAACTTATAAATTTTTCAAAATATTATTTACTGCTTCAAATGATCAAATTTTACTGTAGATTCTTCTATTCATTGATCATAAGAAAGTATTTCTCACTTTGTAATTACACTGATATTCTTGCTTCTCTTGATTTGTAAAAGTAGTGACTAATTTATCCAAAATATTATAATCACTAATCATCTTGATAAAATTATAAACTCATATTTTTATTACAGAAGTCTTCATTATATCCCTCCAATATCCATATTCATCACCATATGTTTTTTGGTCTATTTGGATTGATATTGTCAATGGATCCAACATTAACTCCCAACATCTTTCAAAAACAGTTACAAAGAGAAATTCTTTTTCACAATACACATTAGTGTATCAAATATTTATAAACAAAAAATTTATAAAATATAAAGAAACATGTAATATTAGAGAAGATAAAATATTAGCAAGTAATTGAGTAGTGGAATCCTCCTATGATACCAATTGTTGGATATCAATATGAGATATATAGATATAAGGATCAAAATAATGTATTCTAGATATCTTAATTATAGGGGGTGAATTGTTGTTTAAAAAACATTATATTAAAGGAATTTAAGCAAAGACAATTCACACAACCACTTTATGTAAACAGATCATATTCGGACTTGGATCAATCTGATTATCAACGTATCATAATCGAGATAGATTTTGATACATTAGAGTTTTAGAATCATAATCATAAAGTATAAGTTTAAATTGGATTAAAAATCTTATATTCAAGATAGATATGATTAAAATAGTATATCTTAGATTCAGAGTAGATCCAATTAGTAAAAAATATTGTTTTTATCATATTCAATGTCATTATGATAAAACTAAAACACATAAAAACAATAGAATTAAAATAATTCTAATAAAAAAGTGAATCAATAGCAATAATATAAGAATGAATTATATATATTTGAAAAGAGTAGATCTCTTTTAACCTTAAGAGTAAGGTAGAAAAAAACCTTGGCTAAAGGTGTCCCATGTTTTATTCTTATATGAAATTATGTCTTTCCTCAATAATGAAATCCATCATTATGAAAACTGGATTCTATGTTTGCATATCCCCGACAGCCCTCGATCCAATGGACCGACTTTGTCTTGATCTTCCTATAATCCCTTGATCAATAAGATGATTGGATTATACATCTTTCTATCCCCTCAATCCCTTGATCTTAATCACAAATCGGGTATAGAAAGTATTACAAAAAAATCTTAAAGAGACAACCTGACAAGGTTTCTTTAAGAATGACTCTATTTAAAGAAACACAAAACACTAAGAATAATCTATTCATGCTTTGTAAACATTAGAAATATTGAGAGAAAAAATATAATACATAGATTCAAACTATTCAAATGACTAGGTATTTATAGGCAACCTTCCCAGTGGTCATATTTTCCCCAATGGTCATATTTATCCATGTTTTTCTCAAAAACTTGGACACCTAGAACATTAATGGATCTTTTGAAAATGATTGTATGACGTCATATTGATTTACATCATTACAGTGTAAATGAAATTCCTTACATTAGAAATAATTTTTCCATATTCATAATTTAAACTAAGTCAGTCCTATAGACTTTATTACAAATATCATTTTGATGATCTTTATAGGTAGGAGTCCAATTTTTATCAGTTTCGATATCAATCTGATTATAAAGACTTTTTCAGTGTGAAAGACAAGACATAATGTCTTATATCTCATCTGATAAAGGTGAATATGATGTTTATCAGATCCATAACCATTATGATAATCATAATGAAGAAAGTTATTTTATATTCATTAAAACTTTATAACTAATTTGAAGTATGGTAAAAGATTATGTTTTCTGAAAAAACATTCCTAAACTCTTTGAACATAAAAATTTAGTAAATTTAGTATAAAAAAGTGTTTGTGATTTCCAAAAAAAGGAATAGAAATGTTATAAGTAAAACTTCTAACTCACCACTGGTCTGTAGGTTGTTTAGTATCAAGGTATTGTTTTATCTTTCTACACTCAGGTTTAGTGTGCCCGGGCTTACCACGGTGTAAGTAAGAAATTTTCCTTCTCCTAGACATACACCCATGCTTGGGTTGTTTATTTTTATTACCTTTATCCATATTATACTCTTTCCTTTTACCCCTATATTTTGGTCTACCTCTTGTGAAAAGACACTTTTCCTCACCTTTAACTCTAGTCTTAGAATGTAATTTCTTAGTGAGTAGGGAATACTTAACGACTTCTAGGGCTAAAGAGTCCCATCTATATATCATTTTATCTACTAATATGTTGTAGGAATTATATAAATAAATTAAAATAATCATTTCTTGATCTTCATCATCAAAAGTCACATTTCTGTTGGCTGTATATAACATGAATTTATTGGATTCATATATGTGTGATTTAATTAAAATACCATGTTTCATTTTTAATTTAAACATGTGGTGTTTATTATAAATCCTACAAAAAGTGAAATTGTCAAATATAATTTCTCTAACATAATCCATATACCAATAGTTGTTGTTTCTAAAGAAACTATTCTATGAAATTTATCACCTAAATAAAGAAGAAGATAATTTTGTGCCTAAACAAGAACATTAGGGGATACATATCGATAAATAGTAGGGGTATGTCAAATTTTATAGATAGTAACAATAGGTTTCTTAGGCATGAATAGGGCATCAATTAATCTTTTTTGAACAATCAAGGCTATCATCTTAATCCACCACATATTGAAGTCATTATCACCGTTAAGTTTTTCAACTTTGTACCTAGTTTTTGACATGTTTACCTAAAATATTATATATCGATTTTGTTGTGAACAACGATAATCATACTCCCCCAATAACTAGAAAATATCAATTGGTATAAATTATTATCCAATTAGATTTTAGAATTCAAAAATTTATTGAGGTTTCAGTGACTTTGATTATAAATCGAAGAGATAAAGGGAGAATTAAGATGATATTGATAAGTGGAAATTAAAATATAAACTAGATTGAAAGAAGAAAAGATTCAAAAATAAAATAAAACCCAATTAGGCTCTGATACCACTTTATTGGGGGAAGGTTCAAGGGTAGTAGAAAATTTTCATGAACCCAAAAAGACCATATTGGGTCTTTTTTTCATAGTATTCTAATATAATAGAATCAAAACATTAAAGATACAATAAAGGGAAAAAAATATTAAAAGGAATGTAAGGATTTAACATACTTCAGTCCTATTGGGGCCTAAGTGCATAGTAAGAACACCACCCACCTAAACACACATTTTATTAATCTCAAAAGAATAATATTTACAAGACACAATCTTAACAAGAAAAGAGAAAACAATTTAATATTTGAATAACTAATGGTATAAAAATGAGAAACAAGAATGTCAAACTTAAAATTTCAGAAACACTAGTATGGTTATCCTGTCATCTTTAAGATGTTATGGAGAAGATGATGTTTATGTTTAATCTCGTAGAGGATAAAGGGTTCTCCTAGTTTATATTTACGATGTTCTTTATTTGAGAACCCAACCACACATCTTCATCAATGAAAGAATCCATTATAACTCCACTAGAAGTACTACACCAGTGGTGTACTCTAGAATATTATAGGCACACGGATTCATCTCTAAGAAAAATGAACACACTGAAGCTAGGTATTCTTGAACAAGATAAAGATAAAAAACCAAAATGGTGAAATGGTGTTCATCATGGGAAGATATTGGTGGTAGGGGTGATCAATTCCCCTGACAACCTCTATACCTTAAAATAATTCATCCAACCAGAAATCACCACACAAACACTCCAAAAAGAAAAACCAGTGGTACACTTGAGAGAATTCGAACAAACGGATGATGAGGATGACATGGGAAACCAGAATAATCAATGAAAAAAAGTGAATTCCATGGAGGATCATCATCAAGAAAAGGGAAAATCACCACGAGTCAAGTGTAATGGCCCAAATAACAAGACCACATGTAAGGAAATGACTCATCAACATAAAATGGATCCAAAATATTAAATTTATCATAATAATAACTCTAAAATAATTTTTTCAATCATGTATATAAAAGAGAATTTAAATGGTGGAATAAAAACCAGGAATATTTCAAATTGAAAACATTATAAAACACCTAATTTAATAATAGAGGTTCTCTTGGGGTTTTTGGGTGGTTGTAGTTAGCTTATTCTTGGTGGTGCAGGAATCTAGTGGTACGGTCAAGTTTCCTGGATAGTCAATGATGTGCTTATGGTGGAGCTATGGTGGCTCCAATGGTGAGTTGTAAACATAGATGACATTAATAGCGATGAGGTCACAATCAATGTATGCCTTCAATTTTCATAATGTTTTCTATGGAAAAAATATATTGTCATGTAATTTCAGGTCCACTTATTCATGTTGGATGTAATATATCACATTCGTATGAGTGAATATTTCAGAAGGATTTCAAATTTCTATTTCCTAGATGGGTCAAATTTTTAAGCGAGGCTTTGAATAGTGTTCTGGAAGTTAGAATGACTCAAGGAATTTTTTTAGATGATGGATGAGGATGAGAAGGTATTCTATGTGTTTAGGTGAGACTTATAATCTTTGGATAAAGTTTTAGGAGTTTAGGAGTCTTCTAGCTAGGCTTCACGATTTGGTGTGCATTTTTTAGAAGAAATTATGCGACTCCATGATGAACATGGTATTTTTAGTTTGTTTAGAGTAGAGCACAGTTAATATTCACGGTTTCTTCATGGTTTTGGGTAAATTGTACAAACCAAAGGATAAACTACATGAGGTGGTGGAGGTCCTGATCCATGACACACAATCTACAAATGGTTTCAGAAAAAATGTGCACTATGTTATATATGGGAGGTAATGCTGAAAACATAGTTGGTGTATAGTTTTTATAGTCATGTGGCCTAACAGTGTGAGACATTTTGTAATTCCTAGTGAACTACACACAGTTTAGAAACCCATATAACTGACCAAAATTTCATTAAAATGGAGAAATGAAAAAAAAAATCCCCCCTCAGGTTTTTTACCCCCTTCTCTTCTACCCCATTAGTCATGCGTAAACCAGGGGTGCTCCCTCCCATTTCCTTATTCTTCAACCATGTGATTTGGGGTTCCTTTTTGGTGATAATTGGGAGTTTTTTAAGTTATAATCACCCTACAAAGACCACTTATCTATTTCTTCTTCCTCTTCTATAATTTTATAGTTCTATAGTATAGGTTTTTTGACGATTCCATAAGAGCATAGTGTAATTGTCAGTTTCTCATGGGGGTTTTGGTTGGATTTCATATAAGAGATTCTGATATGACTTTTGCATGTTCTTTCTTGGTGTTTCATTAAGGTATTTACCCAATAATGTTTCGAGAGTCCATTTTAGACCACCCATGGAGGTTTCGTAGAGTTTTTATCAGAGGTCATGGGTTTTTGAGATGAGATCATTTGGAAATCGAGGAATTTGGATGGGTATTGGATAGGCCTTGACAAAACTATCTTGATTGGGAAGTGTTATGGAAATATTTTTTAATGAGGTAGGTGGTCTAAGTGATTTTCTCATAGTATTGTTAATTTATTTACATGAGGATGTGTTACATGCCTTAAATCCCATGTGTGGTGTGCTTGATTCCTTTATTTAAGTTAATGTTTTGGAATTTAAATTAATACCATATAACTTAAATAGATACCAATACATTTGTTGGAGTTTATAAGACCAAACTTAAGGCATCCCATGGGGTGTGGATTTTCTTGAAAATTTCAAATTCTAAAGTAGGTGGGTTGCGAGCATAACCCAGTTAAGTTCATTGATTGGAATCATTGAATGGTTAAGGGATACTTGGTAGGTAATTGGAATTAATGTATTATAATATGTTAAATGGATGAATTATTTTTTTATGTGATAACATTTTATTAAAGTAATAAGAGGCCTTTGAAATTGTTTTAACTGTGTGTGTTGGTATTTGACCAGGTTTTGGGGTTTAAAAGGGGAAATCAATGTTTGAAGTGGATTTTTCTTTAAATTGTGGTGTTGAGCTCCAAGTGATTATAAAAGGGGTTATTTTGGGTGAATTTAAAATGTTTATTTTAAATGGGAGTTTGGTTTCACCTATAGTGAAATTCATTAATAGATATTTTAAAGGCTTTATTGGAAATGAAGGTTTTGTCCTTGCTTTGAATGTTTTGAAAGTAAGGTCACTAAATTCCAAACAAGAAACCAACCTAAGGAGGAAATTGTACTATCTAAACTTAAACAACTGGTTTCAAAGTTTGAGTAATGAGGGAGAGTTTGAAGGCAATCTGAATTGTCCCTATGTGACCTAGTTTGATGATGTTGAACAATCCTTAGATGGTAATGGATTGGGAAGGGCCAGTAAAGGCCTGCATAGTCAAAGAGGAAGAAATAGAATATAGAAAACAGAGACCTAGAGAGATCCATTTTCTATAATAAGCAGAACCCAAAGGGATATAAATATTACTCATGCCTCCCTAGATTGATGGAGACCTGATCATCCAAAAAAGAGGAGAAACTCAAGGAGCACGAGATCCATCCAGTGGAAGGAGAGGACGGTCAAAAAGTCTATGTAACCCAGTCTCAAGAGAAAGAGAAAGAGAAAGAAAAATCAAAGGAAAAGGACCAACATTAAGATATGAACTTTAAATCTGAGTAGGTGATGCTGGTGGTGGAGGATACTATTCCCACTGGACAGCGGTGTGAGGCAGGGCCTCCTAGTGGCTTGAAGTGCCTAAAGTACATGGATTTAGATAAGAATATGGAACTACTCTTGCATTTTGGTGAATAAATAAAGGATGAATCCCTGGTGATCAATGCAATGAGGAAAGATATTGATCAAATGATGGGAATATTAATCCAAGTAGAAATTACCAGAGATAAATCCTATTGGATTGACAAGCAAGACCACATAATAGTTAGTGGATTTAACGTGAATAATATTAGAAAATATGAGTATATGAAATCTTGGTATTATCTAGAACGACATTATGAAGAAATCCTAGAGGCTGATCCAAACTACAAGCATATTTCCTTTCTTTAGAATCTATTTAAGGAAGAATATTCCAATCACTTTAGACTTGTGTTCAATAAGTCAATTGTATCATTTAATGCTTGATATGCTTTATCTATAAGGGTTCTCACTTTCCCCTAAAAAGTGTTGGGAAATAAAAATGTTAATTTGGAGAGAATTTTTTGAAAGGCCAAGTTAATGAATCTTCGTAATTTTGAAATGATGGAATGGTTTAGGTTTTGTAATGATACTCCACGCACTAGTAGTAAATTGTATGAGTTAGGTTCCAGAATAACACTCTAGGAACATATAATATACTAATGGACTAGGTCTGAAACCATGGATCTAGGAACTGATAGTATGCTCTATATTTTAAGTGCTAGACTAATTATCTGGGTATGTTGGAATACCCAATGTAATTTATAGTGGACTAATGATCTGCATCAATGGTTTTTTTGATGGATTGATCCTCAGGGAACTATTGTTTTGATGTACAAGTAATTACTAGACTAATGATATGAGCACTATTGTTATTATGTACGGTTCCATATGTCTAATATGGCGCTCCACATTTGAGGTTTAGAGAGTCGGATATTATTCTTAACATGTATGGTTTTGGATGTCTGAAAAAGCGCTCCACATCTAAGGCTTGGAGAGATGAATTGATGCTTTATGCTTTCATGAATTAGATGATGGATGAAAAGACCCTTAATTTATTTGAAGTATGTTTCACACTATGTTTTATGAATTATAAGGTTGAATTGGGGTGATGTAGGTTTTTTTGGTATGGGATTCAACTTAGTACCTAAGGGCCAATGAGTTACTAGACAAATAGTTGTTTCTTTTAAATGTATCTTCAGTCCTATACTGTTTTTTTTCACCACCGTTTTATCTACATACACTAATTCTTTGAATAGTTATTTCTTTTAACACCATTGATGGTGGTCTTCTTAGTTTTTCGTACACCATGCTTGGGATACCACTGCACATAGGTACCCAAACATCTCTCACATGTTTTTTGTAGGCATAACTTTGGGCTAAGTCCCAAGTTGAGTTTTGCATGACTGGGTAGGATAGCTTAGATGGTATTAGGGTATGTATGTGGTTCATATCAGAGATAAATTTTATCCCCTTTTATTGGTTTTTATTTTATTCTATCATTTTATGTTACTGGCCTAATGTGAGGTTAGATGTATTGGTTTTATAGATTTTCGAGCCTTACATCATTTCATTAGTTTTATAGTCAAGTTATATTTATTTACATCTAATTGAAGTTTATTTGATATTTTTTGTCTATTTATTCTTTCCAAAGACTCTGATATTCATGGTGATGGGTTATTTATGTTTTTATTTCATAATCTTATATGAGGTTTTAGACTCCTCACAATACCACTTTAGACCCCCGCTTCTAGTCGGAAGCCTCTAGTTTATGAGGAGGTGTGCCTGAGGTCTTGTGGTGAACCATCTCAGGGCACCGAATCAATGGATCCTAGGCCAGGATGTTACAAAGTGGTATCAAAGTTGTTAAATTATTATGGTTTACTATTTGGTATTTGGTATACTAAATATATAAGAATGTTTTAGAGCCTTTGAAATATATCAGATCAGTGCATCATGAACACTTGTTATAGAAGGAAGTCTAGATTTTTAGGGATATGATTTATAATTTGATTTGTAATGTTATAGTTGTATTTTATTTTCATTTTGAGCGATGAAGGTATGGTTAGGATGTTTTTTATTTATGATTTATTTCCAACTGTTATTTAGTTTGCAAGAGGTTGGTGGTGTGTCTTTGACTCTTGACCTATGGATGTAAGAATAATCTCATTCATCATGTTAGGAACATGGGTTCCACATGATATAAACCTTCTAGTGTTTGATTTTTCTGATAATAGAGGCTCAATTGTTTAAAGTGTCAAAAAATACTTATACTATGTTTTCCTATATAAGTAATTAGTGACATTCTACTCAGTTGGGACCACTTATAGATGGATATATTTCTAATGGAAGATTATATAACATCCCAACCTAGATTCCCATAAGTAGTACCCTGATCTAGTTGGTCACATGGCCTCAAGCATGCCTATCAATAGGACATAGGCTGCCAACTAGCAGTGAGGGTCCAAGGTGGTATAGTGGGGAGACTATACCCTCATAATCAGAGTAGCATAATAGTTTAATAAATGAATAAATAGAGGAATCATAATATAAGTTAACAAAGAAAGGTAAATCATCCATATAAAATTAACAACAATCAATATAAATACCCAGTTTCATATACATAATTATGTAATGTCACGTCTCTAATAAAAAAGTAACAGAAGAACAAGGAAGCAATATAACATACATACAGGTATATAAAAAGAACCAAAAGTCCAATTGATTATCTCTAGATAGCATCACAATACATAACTTGATCCAGTTCAACCTTGATCCCCCTTCTATAATCAAATCATGCATTGAAAACTACGTTCTTTCCCCTATCCCAACCTACATCCATATAATTTTCCTGGGTACCATCAATGACCTATATAGGGTGTGAGATAGACTCAGTAGTCCACCACCAACGCTGTCTATAAGTATCCATTTAGTACATATAATATAATCACTGTATAGTTATAATAATGCTAAACATTAATAAAAACTGCAAAGGGTCGACTCTGATTCCTAATGGTCACCTGGTAGACACTACCTACTTTGGCCCAGGTCGAAAAACCCTATGAATATATTTGACCATAAACATATATGTATAATATTATATGCTAGTATGTATATATATGAAATATATATGTAATGACATCAATATACATATGTATACATATGTAATGCTATCTAGGACCCAAGGCATAACTCAAGAATCCATGTATAGTCACTAGATTATCATAAAGTAATAGAGGAATCCATGCCTGAGTATCATAAGTCATAAAGGTTTTCATGCCCAGGTATCACATGTATAAGGGACGCCCTACCTGACTATCACAATTATAAATGACACCATTCCCATGTATCATAGGTATAATGGAATCCATGCCCATGTATCACAGGTATAAGGGACGTCAGCCCCCCCCCCCCCAAAAAAAATCTCTTTTTTCCATTTTAAAAAAACCACTTTTTGGATGAGTGAGAAACTCAGAAAAATCGATACCATGTTCACACATCACCCACAAGAAAACCATTACACAACCATACCTAAACCCAAAACAACATTTAATTTTCAAAATTTAAATTCAAAGAGGAAACCACCATCATCAAAATGATGACATATTAATGCATCATCACATCACTGGCTATCATCACATCAATATCACTTCTATCCTGTCATCCCATCACCATAGTCGTCATCCGCATCACCTCTTTACTACCGACTTATTTTTAGACATCCACCACCTATTCTAAACACCATCACCGCTCTCTCACATGACCTTCCTTATCATGAAAATTGTAAATGCCAATCCACCACCAACATTGTTGTCGTTGTTCAAATCCCACCATTGCCTGAACGCTGATCGGGCCACCTGGAACCCCCACCATAACACGATACGTCATTCCCATTCATTACAAGTTTTATGGAAACCATTACCGGGTATCACAATTATAAGTGACTCCATGCCCATCTATCACAAGTATATGAGACTCTATTCCCATGTATCATAAGTATAAGGGATTCCATTCTCGAGTATCCCAAGTAGAGGGACACCATTCACATGTATCACAAGTATAAAGAACACCATACCCATGTATCACAAGTACAAGGGACTCCATTCCCATGTATTATAAATATAAGGGACTCCATTCCTAAGTATCATAACAGTATGGACACCTTGACCATATCATAAATCAAATAGATCTCTATGCCTGAACCTCATAAAAGTAGTAAGCAATCAAAGGTTTTAATAAGATCCAATGGATAGTTCATAATTCATCACCATTACTTTTAACAAGGGTGTAACCATTTTTACATTTAAACTCATGATGTGGTGGTAACACTCACTTCCCATTTAATTTATTATTGTCATCATGTTTAGGATCCATGAAAAAACCATGTAGATGATGGTTTGGTCAGATAAATATTTATAAAATCAAGGGGGTAATTTTAGAGTCACACCTTAAAGGATGGAAATAGTCAATGGGGACCTATCCCAACACGAATAAGGGGACACATGGTCATTTATAGCAAGTCTAATCAATTAAAAAAACGATTATGTGTATTTTTAAGGTCACACACAAAGAATCTAGTGTGTGGAATCATGATGCATAATAAAATGAAACAATATTTGAGGGATAAATAGTAGACCACATACCTTATGCTTGTAGAGGAGAACTCATCCAGTATTGTCCACTAGCTTGGTCCATATCAAAAGAAAATAAAAAAAAGACAAATGCCCTGATGATAGGGCATATATAAACTTACACCAAAATAATATTGAATCAAATTATAAAAAAATGGAAAGAAGAAAATGGACTAAAGATCTTATTAGTGGTGATCCAACATGATAGACGACAGTGAAAACAAATTTTGAACAAAATAACACGGTCAAAGCATAACTTTAGGCATTGGAGTAGCTTTTAAGAAGAGGAGACATTGTGTGGGAGTAGAAAAATAAGGCTCTGTCACAAAAAAAGGCCCTGCCTTATTTTTTAAAAACTAATATAGGGAAATTATAATATGTGTAATCTTTACATGGCATGTAATGATCTAATTTTCCCATCTAAGAAAAAAACATTACACACTTTTAAAAGGGTTTAGCCAGACTAATACACATTGTGCATTCAATACATGCCTTGTATTTAAATACACACCATGTATTTGGCCTATTCTTAGAATCCACCCCCCTTAAAATTTCCTTCCAAAGATAAACCAATTGTATTAAAGGAATATTTTTAAATTTAATCCAAAAGATAACCTCAAAATTGGTTTAATTGGAAATAAAAAGGATCCATACCTGATATGAAAAACTAGGTTCTTATAATATTCCCCCTTAAACCAACTCATCCCGGAGTTTCCCTTGCAAGGATGTTAAAGAAAATAACCCACGACCTCTGAGTAGTATCTCCCACTCAACTCTCCCATTATATGGTTTACCTCAGTGGCATTATAGAGGGGGGTGGCCCATGTGCCGCTTCTCTAGATTGTCTCCCCTACCATCGTTCCTTCCTTCTTCCCTCGCCACTCCATATCTTTTTCTTCCACCTCACTACTCTATTTATGGTGTGATATTTTCCCGGTGGTGGATTCACATCCAAGATTGGTGGTACTGGTCATCGACATGCTCTTATGTGGAGATCATTCCTCTTCAATCTCTGCTCTAGATTCCGATTCTTCCATCACACTCCCAGTTAGTATACTTTGGTGGTTTCAGGAGGCTTTGGGATGTGTTGATTGTTTGGTCAGTGGTGATATATGAGGCTTGTATAATGTCGACTTCAATCCGAGCTTTGGTGGTTCTCATCAGAGGAAGCTATATCATATGATCGTTGTAGGTTGTGTGAAGCATGGACCTCTGCTGAACCTTTGTCCGCACAACTCTGCCCTGACACCCTAGTTTGATTCCCCATTCCTAGCCAATCTGGTGAAATGTTATCTAAGGGGATTTTGGGATGTTCTGTTGAGTGGCCATTGATTTTTAGGAGTTTTGATCAATGAAATTTCTTCTCATGTGGTTTTTTATGCTGATGTTTTTGGATTTCCCCATTGCCGCCCGTTTCTCACTGGCGAGTTTTTACAATGCTGATTTCGTTCGAAGGTGAAGTTTCTTGATACACTTTTTCATCACTGTAAAGGTGTTTTCTGGGGTTATGCCAATGGTGGTGGTAAGGTTGAAGGGTTTTTTGTTCCATTTATTCACTATGGTTATGTTAAGATGACATCAACATTGGCGGTGTTATCTTATGGATGAAGTAGGTGATGTGATTTTGGCTTATGTGTGTGCTTTAAAATTCATTGGTGGGGGTATTGGTTGTGGTTGTCATTATAGTTGATGATGGTATGTGATGAAGACAATGTTTTTTTTGATGGGGTAAAATCTATGGTAGAAGATGGTACTCGATGTGTCAGTTTCATTACAAGTGGTGGTTCAGAAACCTCTCATGGATCGAGGGGTTGATAATGATGGGATCGTGATATTTCAAATTTTAATTTTTGCATCTGGTAGAAGTATGTTTTAAATATTGAATTTATATCCTCTGTGGGTGTATCTATCATTGAATGTTTGGTTCCAAATAAACCTAAATATGATTTTATAAAATAATAAAAAAAATGATTTGAGGAGGAGGGTGGAAAAGCATCATCTGAGAATAACATCGACCACTGCGCATGTATGTTGGCCTCTCACTCCTAGGTATCACAACACTCGTACCAGATAAACTGACCTACCTTTGAGAGACTTCATTCTTTGATACACAATACAAACATGATTCTTCTAAAGGTAAGTATCTACCTCCAACTCAACCTCATCATAATGAAAGATAGGAGATAAATCTGATTAGTATCGATGAAGCTGTGAAACATGGAAGACGTAATGAATAGCTCGGTACCTCTGAGGTAACTACAACTGATGGGATAATTGTAATGAATATTATTTTTTGTGTAATTTTTATATTACATGGATTATTTTCAAGACCAGACACTGAGATTACATTCGATTACATGGCCCAATGTTCCCAAAATAAATTTTCGAAATACATTAAATATATTAAAAATCATGCACACACAGTTTTCCTAAAAAAGTGAAATAACTCTCAAACGGGGGTGTATATTAGAAATATGATGGCATCATTGAGTTCAGAATGTGGGTTTTACCCCAGGTGTGACATAATCTTTTTGTCATGGGCCGTTTGTGTAAAATTTATCATGGGTGTGAAATTAATAAAATAAATTAATTAAAGAATTGATTTTATTTTTTGAACACAATGACATGCTTCCTCTTTAAATATACAGTTATAGGATTTTCTCAGGGTTTGACACTCATAACCTAGAGATTCAGACAGCCATTGAAGATATTTCTGGAAAAAAGATGATGAATTAGGATCAGATCATGGATCATTGTGCCAATAGAGTTCATGGATATCATCAATGATGAAAACGTAACCATTATTCATCAACGATCGTTCCAAAATATATGTAGGATGTTTTTCTGATTTATATCTCATTTCTTAATCACATATGAATGAGGATCAATTCCATGAACATAATTGATATGCACATTTATTTATCCATATTTATTTATCTTCTTCTATAAAAACAGATCGAGGCCAAACAAACAATGGTTGAGGTTTGTTCCTCACCCTTTGTGGATTTTGTATTTCTTCCCCCGTTCATTGCATGATTCATTGTGGGTGTTTTATTTTGGAATATGGTTTGATGAATACTCAGTACTTGATTATTTCATGATGTTATCTGGAATAACAGATGAATACTATTGGTGTGGTTCCTTATTAATGGTGCGACAATAGTGGCAGATGATCGGAGGTGGATCAAATCAGTTTTGTGGGTTCTATTCTTTCCGATTTCTATGCAGAAGGGAAAAAATATTGATGGATGATTTTATGAGTAGACCGAGTAATCGTATTCTGGACAACAATGATATAATGTACTAGACTACCCTGTATCTACAAGTTTTGGTGAGCTTAGAGGCTTTGGTGACATGATGAATAATGTATAGTAAGATCCAACAAATCTAGAAATTCTCAAGCAACACGGTGTGTAATCTGGTGTGACACGCAGTGTGGTCCCCTGGCTACGATGAAAAAATTCTAGCTAGAGTTATGTATGGCATGATTTTTGACTATTTCACACTCCATATGACTTAATCACATGTATTGTTACCCTTTTAAGTTAGCTCGACATGTACTTTTGAAAGTACATAGGCATGGGAAAAAGTACACAACCAGTAGCATGATGTGTACTTGGACACAAACATGGACACAGGTACACGTACATGTCTAGGAGACATGGTTAGGGTGTCATGTGTCTTTACATTCGTTTTAATCTTTATATACACCATGTATCTTGATACTTACATTCCATGTTAAGCTCTTCTACATGGGAAAACTTGGGGATAACTGGACATGCCATGTACCCTATAGTACATGCCATATACCCCCTTCAAGATTGTTTATAGATCTTCATTTACTTAGTATGGACCATTATAGTTTTAGTGTTTTCTCTTAGTCCATTTTCTCAAGTTTAAAGTGTGACATTACATTCATATCACACGATTGTGATCCCCTCCAGAGGCCAAGTCTCAAATAGAGTTGTGGTGTCCCTCCATGAGACTGGAGTGAAATCCTCTATCATCCTTGTTCTCTAGATGGGGTTTTTGGAATCATTGTGACGTCACTGAGTAGGGTGATGATCCTCCATATAGCATTCTTTATTGGTATGGTTTGTGGTATCATTGATATATGATCTCTTATATAGCAGGTTGATCGAGATTGGGTTTGTGGTTCCCCTAGTGGATCTGGGCATAACCGCCTATCTAAGTATCAAGATCTTATTTAGAACAAGTGAGATTTCTTGGGTGTGGACCAATGATCTTGACATCTTCATAGAGTGTCTCCGATGATAGCATGGCTTATGGAGTGGACTCTCCCAGAACGAGGGTTTCTTTGAGTAGAATCTTATGGATGATGGTTGGTTATGACCGTCTGGTGGCATAGTGTTTTTTTGAGTATATATGGGTGTTTTTGTTATACATTTATTGTTTTATCTTGTATTTAGCTAACTATACTTGGAGGTTTTTTTAGTTTTATCAAGGTTTTATACCAAGTATTGTTATACTCACCACTGTATGGGCTTAGCCCACAGGTGTCATGTCTTATGAATATGGAAACCCTTTAGATGGTTTCCTAGGAGGATAGAGAGTGGGTGGATAATATATTGAGGTTTTCAGATAGAAGTGGTTATCAAGATATTTCATTTGAATTTATTCCTCACCCTTGGAGTAGGTTAGACTCTTTACCGTTTTTGGTTGGTCTTGTATCTGACCCCTTTTTTCACTTTTAGTACTTTACTGTCAACTCTGTTGTGGGATCTTAGTTGTATGCATGGTTTTTTGTTCTATATTTCGACATTATGTGGGCTTGTATTTGTGTGATTGTGTATATGTAATTTAGGATAATGCCTCCTATTTGTGGTATATGCCTACTCGGTGCTGGTTGCGAGCCCTTGGCCTATTTTAGGTGGGATTTGGGTAGTCATGGGTTGGTCCTTGGCAGGTCGGGTCATGATAGAGTGGTATTAGAGGAGTTAGTTATAACTTAGGACTAGAGTCAGTGAGATTGGTTTGGGGAAATAGTGTTTAGTGTCCATACATTAGGACTCTGATCACCTGCCTTTCGACTCAGTACATGTAAAAATTGGTTGTAGTAAAGTCTTTGATACATGCATCATATAGGAATGGTTGTGTTTTACAGGTCGTTCTTGAGTCAACTCCCCAGATACACTCTTTCAACCATGGTACATCTTGTGATATTTCAGGATTCCTCCATATAGAAAACCAATTAGGATTCCCTTGTGTTATTATGAGGATGATTTGTCTAGTTAAGTGGAATCAGTATAGGGGCTTGTACCAAATATATCACCTATGGGTGGTTTAATAGCTATACCACCACATGTTGAGAATAAAATAGTGTTGGTGGTTGCAATTAAAGATATACGCAAGATGATGGCATTGCATAAGTTTTAGAGGCAATGACCTCCTAGGTTTTAGGCTGAGCCAGACCCCTAGGTGGATGAGGACTAGATAGAGGTAGTCACTCATGTTTTTCACCATATGAGGATTCCTTCAGATTAGATGGAAGTCCTCGTGGTGAGTCTTATTTAGGGATCTTCTAGGAGATGGTGGAGCATATTGACTCAGTCACACGATAAGATAGATCTCTCCAGATCAGACTCTGAGTGTCTCTTCTAGGAGGAAATCTATCCAGCCACATTATGATCAGTATGCATATAGGAGATTCTTTATCTATTATAGGGTAGAGTGACTGTGGTGGATTACTCAACAATGTTCCCTAATCTCTCAACTTAATCCTTGGATATGGTGAAAGATCAGTTCTTTAGAGATCAGACCTTTGAGAAGGGCTTACGTTGATACATCAGAGCTTCAATAGTATCCATTCTCATTTCCACCTATGTTGGGGTTCTTGAGAGAGCCTTGGTGGTGTATATATTTCTGGAAGATTAGGCACTAACAGTGGGAGATAATAGTGGGAACCCAATAGCTGAGACCTTGACATCAAATAGTCGATGACAATCACATGGATCCAAGCATGTCATATGCTTCTAGAGGAAATCCCAAGACATAAGTTTAGTAGTTTAGGGCTCTCAGGGTGGATAAAATTAGCCATGGGAGAGGCGGTGTTTCTCCTACAACAGTTAGGGAAATATGGCTCGGGATTTTCTGACCCATCATACAACTGATCATGAGATGGTCAAGGGACTACCGAGATAGAGGAAAAGGTAGGATAAGAGCTGACCATAGGGTAGTAGACATGGAATAGGGGCCAAAAGGGTAGGAAGAGGTGGTCGTAGGTTCAAACTATTACAACCAACACTGCTAGGTAGTTTGGGTCAGGCTCAGGGTGTTGGTGGACAAAGATGAGGCCAACTTTAAGCTATGGAGGCTTATAACCTTGAGGCTCTAGGGATGATACAAGGTATGATCTATGAATTTTATAATTTAGCTATAGAATTGATAGAAATTTTTTTGAATCATTCTTTCCTTTCCACTTATCTGGTTTGATACTTAGAGATTTCGGTCGAGACATTGGCTCGAACCTTGTAGTTGGAGACTCTGATGGGTTGTGACTTAGTGATTGTGCACTTGTGCTGATAATGCAATATAATGTTTGGAGGTGAGATTTTTGTATGGGATCCCATCATTGAAAAAACTAGGCCTTATAAATTCATCTTAGTTATGGAATGGCTATCCACATTTCATGCCCAAATTGACAATTTTAGGTGGAGGATGCAGTGTGTATGCAATAATGGAATGATGTTTTCTATTGTGGGTGAAATGGAGACCTTATCAGAATAGGATGATCTCAATAATATAAGAGTTCATATAATTACCTAATAGTTTCCTAGTATGACTCTTGGAGAAGTGGATGCTTTGTGCTATCAGTTTCCTAGGATGAGGGTGGATTATGTGGATGCCATTCCTAAGGACATACTGGGTTTACCTCCACACCAAGAGATAGAATTATGCATCATCTTGCATCTTAGGATGACATTGATATCTTCACCAACATATTAGATGGATACCTCAGAGCTTCGAGAGAGGATGGTGCAGTTAGAGGACTTATAGGAGAAAGGATTTGTTAGACCAATGTTCCCCCCTGGGAAGCCCCATTGTTGTTATCTAAGAAAGTGGATGAGAGCTTGAGGTTATGTGTGGATTACCGACACATGAATTAGATGACCACAATGAATAAGTATCTACTACCGATGATCAAAAAACTCTTTGAAAAGTTGATATGGGCGCGATGGTTCTCAAACATTGACCTTAGATCAGGCTATCACCATCTGTGGGTATGAGATGTAGATATACCGAAGATGACATTAAGATGTCATTGTGGTCACTATGAGTACTTGGTGATGATTCTTGGAATGAGGAATTACCCAATAGTGTTAATTATACTCATGAAATAGATCTTATAGCTCATCTTAGACCAATTATGGATAGTATCCATCAATTAAATCCAAGTGTATTTAGAGTGTAAGGAGGAGCACACGAGACACTTGAGGATGGTCATAAACAGACTCTAAGAGAACCAAATTTATGGGAATCTCTCGAAGTGTAAGTTTTTGATTTGATAGGTCCACTTTCTAGGAAACGACATCTTATAGGCTTGAGTAGTAGTGGAATTAGTAAAGGTTGAGACAATGCTTTCTTGGGAGACACTGTAGAGTGTTATGAACGTGAGAAGTTTTCTTAGGTTGGCAGGGTATTAACATCGGTTTTAACTGACTTTTAAAGAGTGGAATAATCATTGAAAACATTGGTTTGTAAAGGGAATCCTTTCATGTGGATAGAAAGGTTCCAGTAGTACTTTTAGGAGATGAGATAAATGTTGAAGAGCACTCCCATCTTGATATTTCCATAGGAGGGTGTCGAGTACATAGTGTTCTGTGATGTATCAGGTACCTATAAGGTTGTGTTCTTCTGTAAAGGCAGGTAGTTATTTCCTATGGTTTAATCTAGTTGAAACCACATGATCAGAACTATGTGACCTGTGATATTGATGTAGTAGTGGTAGTCTTCACATTGAAGATGTGGTGACACTACCTGATGGCGAGTGGTTTATCATTTACTCCGACCACAAGAGTCTCAAGAATATATTCTTGCAAAAGGATCTTAAATTGAGATAGAGTTTATAGATATAGTTCTTATAGGACTATGACTTTGAGTTTTCCTACACTCCTGGGAAGGGGAACGTGGTGTCATACACTCCCAGTAGGAGATCTTGTTCTCAGTTATTAGCTGATAATTTAGAGCAGTTAATCTCATTGTAGTAATTTTTCATGAAAATTGATAAAGTTTCATATCTTCAGTATATGATCATTACCCCACCACTTTTATAGTGTTTCATGGATGTTCGGTGAGGAGATACTGATTTTGAGACCTTATGTACTCAGATACCCACTGGACATGCTCTTGATGGATATTCTAAAGGTGGGGAGAATACTATATTTTTTAGAGAATGGACGATGGTACCCTTGACATTGAGGGAAGTGGTTATTTGATTGTTTCATACACCCCCTTTGTTGGTACATCTATGTGTAAAAATTATGTACCAGGACCATTGATGTCAGTTTTGGTGACTCGACGTAAAGAAGAGATTTGTAGTGTTTGTCTCTTAATGCCTCACTTGTAAGCAGGTGAAGGATGAGCACCATGTTTCAGTGGGTTTAACTCAACCCCTTGAGGTGATAAAGTGGAAGTGGGATGGGATATACATGGGATTTGTGATAGGCTTACCACATATGTCCCTGAGATGCAATACTATTTTGTTGACCATAGGCCGACTCACCATGTCGGCCTAGTTCGTATCCATTTGAGAGTATAGTTAAGTAGAGATCATGGGGAAACTATACATGCAAGTGATATCCCAAATCCATGGGGTTACCTCAATGATCATATCTAACCTTGATGCTGGCTTCACATCTCAATTATTGATAGGATTGCAGGAGGCTTTCAGGACTTAGTTGCACTTGAGAACAATGTTTCACCCTCAAATTGATGGTCAAACAGAGCGGACCATCTAAGACATTGAGAAAATATTGAAGTCTTTCATGTTAGACTTTGGTCACAGTTGGGAGGATCACCTACCCTTGGTAGAATTTTTACACCACAAAAGATACCATTTCATCATTAGTAAGTCACCATTCGAGGATTTGTACGAGTGACCCTGCATATCACCACTTTGTTGTACTGATCTAAATGAGTCAGCACTCATGAGCTTAGATTTGGTGTGAGATACCAAAGATAAGGATCAAATCATCCAGGAGTAGATGAGGACTATGAAGAGCTATCATAAATCTTATGCAGAGCGATGATGAATACCTAAGGAGTTCTAGGAGGGAGACCATGCGTTCCTAAGGGTCCCACCTAAATTTGGATTGGGGTTATTTTTTCATAGAGGAAAGTTATAACCAAGATTCATTGGTCCCTTCCATATACTATGTAGAGTTAGCAAGGTGGAAAACCACTTAGATCTATTGCCACAGTTGGAAAGGGTAAATGACATCTTCCATGTGTTGAAACTGAGGAGATACATGCACAAAATATCGTACGTTATCAAATGGGGTGAGATGGATATCTAGGATGAAGCTACATTTTCTGAGTACCCAATGGAGTTTGAGGATCAACATGAGAGGATCCTTCATGGGAAATTGATTCCCTTTGTGTGTTTTCAATTGTAGTATGGGAAAATTTTGGAGAGCGCCTTGGAGCAGGAGACCCAGATACGAGCCCAACACCCTCACCTTTTTGAGTATGTTTTCTATTTTTGGATGAAAATACCTAAGGTGGGGAGAATGTAATGAATCATATTTTTTGTGTATTATTTTTGGATATTATATTTATTATTTTCGAGACCATGTTCTAAGAGGGGGTTTGATTCTAAGGCCTAGTGTACCCAAAATAAATGTTTAAAATATATTAAATATATTAAAAATCATGTGCACACAGTTTTCAAGAAAAAGTGGATTAAATATTGAATGGGGGTTCAGATCAGAAATTTTATGGAACCTTTGAGTTTAGAATGCGATTTTTACCCTAGGCGTGACATAATATTTCTCTACACAATCCATTTGTGAAAAATTTATCGTGGGCATCAAATTAATAAAATAAATTAATTAATAATTTTATATTGTTTTTGCGATGCAATGAACCACTTCTTATTTAAATATACGGTTATAGTATTTTCTCAGGGTTTTCCGCTCAAACCCTATAGAGTTAAATAACCATTGGAGAGGTTTCTCAGTGAACGATGATGAATCATGATTAGATCATGGATCATTGCACCAACAAAGTTTATGGAACTCATAAACAATGAAAATGCGACCGTTCTTCATCAAAGATTGATCCAAACTCCATGTAGGATGTTTTGTTTTGTGATTTCTATCACGTTTCTTAATCTATGAATAACATAGATAAATTTCATGAATAGAATTGATACATGCATCATCAGTAGAATTAAATTGATAGAATTTTTTATTTGTTTATTTTGATTTATCCCTCTTTGTTCATCTCCCTCTACAATAATGGATTGAGGCCAAATGAAAAAATGGATTAGGTTCATTCCTCACATTTTGTGGGTTTTGGATTTATTCCCCCATTTTTGACATGATTCATCAAATGAATTTTTTTGGGACTTGATTCAATGAATACTCAGTATTTCATTATTTCATCGAATTATTCGGAGAAACAGATCTACACCATGGTTGTGTTCATGTTAAATGGTATGATCAAGATGTGACGATGGTGAGAAATGATCAGAGGCAGTTGAAATTAGTTTTTCAGGTTCCTTTCTTCCTAGTTTTAATGCACAAGGAAGAATGGATTGATGGATGAATTTATAAGAAAATTGAGGACCTAGATCCATTCCATCATCGACAAAATGGACTGGTCAACCCTATATATACAAGCTACGATGAGCATCGAGGATCCGAAGATGCGATGGAAATCACGAAGGAAGATATAATGGATCTAGAAATTCTAGAGAAACACAACATGTAATCCAGTATTACATAGTGTGTGGGGCCCCACGGCTACGACGCTAGGGTTCCATCTAAAGCTAAGTTTCACATGCCATGTGACATGTTCACATTCCATGTGACCCTTTCTAGTTGTCTTGGTATGTATTTCAAGAAGTAAATGAGCACAAGAAAAAGTACATGACCACCAGTATATGGACACAACCAGGAAACACTTGTGGTGTTTCATGTGTCTCTACACTCTAGGTACTCCTTCTACATTCCATGTATTTGGAGACTTACATGCTGTTTGAATCTCTTCCACACTGTCAAACTTGGGGATAGCTGCACACATCGTGTGCCCTATGGTCCATGCCATGTATCCCCTTCAATATTGTTTTTAGCTCTTAGTTTCCTTAGTTTGAATTAGTATAAGTTGAGTGTGTTCTCCTAGTCCTTTCCCTCACAGGTATAGGGTAGAATTACATTCATATCACATGATTGTGATCCCCTCTTGAGGTCAAGACTCAGATAGAATTCCGGTATCCCTCTGTGAGACTGGAGTGCGATCATATATCATCCTTGTTCCCTATATGGAGATTTTGGAATTAGTGTTACCTCCCAAATCTAGGAATTGATCCTCCATATATAAGGTCATATCAGTAGGGTTTTTTGTATTGTTGACATACGATCCCATACATGATGGGTTGATCCAGATTGGGTTCATGGTGTCCCCTAGTGGATCCTAGCATGACACCCAATCTTAGTATTGAGTTATTACTAGACCAAGTGAGATTTTAGGGGTGGGAAAAATGATATATAACTCTTCATTGAGTGTCTATGATGATAGTATGGCTCATGGATTGGACTATCCTAGAATGAGCATTGCTTTTAGTAGAATTTTGTTGCTAGCAGTTGGTTATGACTGCCTTGTGTAATGGTGTTTCTCCTTAGTATATATGGGTGTTTTGGTTATAAATTTATTATTATATCTTGTATTGAGCTGAATATACTTGTTGCTTCATGTTTAGTGTTTTCAGTGTGTCCTACTGAGTATTTTTATACATACCCTTTCATGGTATTTACCTAAACGTGCCGTGTCTTATGAAGATGATTGCCCTTTTCACAGTGTCTTTGGAGGATAGGGAGTGGGTGGAGCATAACTTGAGATTTTAAAACTAAGGTGGTTATCAAGAGAATTCATTTGACCTTATTCCTCACCCTTGGAGTTGGTTGGACTCTTTATAATTTTTGGTTGGGCTCGTATTTGGCCACTTTTTCCACTTTTCGTAATTTACTATTATACTTTATTGCGGGTTCTTAGATGTATGCATGCATTGTTCTAGTTGTTTTATATTTTAGCATTGTGTGTGATTTGAGATGTGTGTGTGTGTATAAGTGCTTTAGGACAATGCCTCCCATTGTGGGATATGCCTACTCATTAATGGTCATCAGCCCCAGGCCTATTAGAGGTGTGATTAGGGTAGTCACCGGTCAGACCTCGATGGGTTGGGTAGTGACACTACCAAAAAAACTCTATCCATAACCTCAAAAGGTCCAATTAAACAAGGTGAAATATTATTTTACATCTAAAACATCGATGCCTCAGTCTAGTTGAAACACATAAGAATACCCAATCCTCAACCTTGAACTCTAGTGGTTGATGACGATGATCATCATATAAATTCTGCCTAGAAAGAGATGTCTTAATTTGATTCCTAATAAAATAAAACTGCTCTGAAAACTCTTGAATGAGACACAATCCAAGGGGGTCTTCATCCCCTACCTCTAACTAGTATAGAGCTGAACGACATGGACCATAATATAAAACCTCACAGGGATCCATCTGAATTATATCATGAAAGATATTATTATAGGAGAACTTGAAAAGAGGTGTATATTTCTCCCAAGAACCACTAAAATTATGAACACATTTTTGGGGTATGTCATCTAGAACCTTTATCACCTGTTTTGTCTGACCATCAGTCTAGGGGTGAAATGATATGCTCAAAAGTACCTACATAACCTGTCACGACCCGCCCTCGGGGTCCGTGCCGTGACTACCCCAAGCCCGCCTTCCATAGGCCAGGGGCTGGCGACTAGCACCAAGGCGTAAATCCCGGTAAAAAGGGAAGACATTGCCTTTGTAAAGTAAACAAACACCACAGAGTAAGCAAGAGGAAAGTAAACACTAAACAAAAGCAGAGTACAACTGAAAGTGCGGAAAAGTAAATGGGCCAGAATACAAACCCAAACTGAAAGTAAAGTACAACTCGAAAGGGAAAACAACAACTGAAAAGTAAAAGCCGCTACTCCGAGCTGTCCACTGGAAATCCCACCTGTTGGGTGGGTACAGATAGCTCCTCTGCTCCACAGGTCCCGCCGTCTGCTCCGAGCACGTCTCGCCCAGTGGTCCACCTCCTGGTACCGTCCCGCTCTGCAAGCCTCAGCTAAGGTCAATGCTGTCCGTCGTATGCAACCAACACAACGTAGTACGGGCAAAGCCCGTGCAGGGGTGAGTATAAGCTACTCAGTAGGGACCCCGAGACCCCAGAAGGTCTCTCAAATCCACAATGGATAAATCACGAAGAAAGGTACAATCACGAAGTAACAACCGTCACTGCTTAGGTATATGCCCATACATATACCTAAGTCATCAAATTCAAATACGCTCCAACCTCCGAGCCCAAGTACAACTCAGTCCACATATGAAAGTAAACGTATTCCACACAGGAAAGCAAAACGTAATCCACACAGGATAGCACAACACAATCCACACAGGAAAACAACAGGTTTCAGCTCAACCAGGATTTTCATTAACGAAACCGTAACTGTTGAAGAGTCCCATCTCTGAAGTGTACAGTGGTCCTGTCACGACTCCGAGGTACTGCTCACTATCCTAAGACTGCTGAAGTACTCCTCCTGTCGAGTACCGCGGGTCTGCTGCCAACTACCGGGCGCTCCGTCCGCTGAGGGTCTGCTGCCAAATACCGGGCGCTCACCCAGATAGCCTACAAAGGTACTCCTCCAGTCAAGTACCGCGGGTCTGCTGCCAACTACCAGGCGCTCCGTCCGCCGTGGGTCTGCCGCCGAATACCGGGCGCTCCGTCCACTGGGCTAGTCGACTCACTCCAAGTTGAGTCGGTCGAGCAGTCTTCAGGTCTCAGCCGGTTTCACGGTCTCCGTACTCTGTACGCTCGTCTCCAGTATCGCAGGTCTGCCGCTACAACCGAGCGCTCCACTGCCAAGGATATGCTGCTACAACCAAGCGCTCCACCGCTCAAGGTAAACAGAAGATTCAGCTCACACAGGTTCGGAAGCACTGTTCCACGTAGGATCGCTGAGTGCTGTAGTCGTCATCGTCGAATCCACACAGGATTTCTGTACTGTCGTCGTCGCAGTCACAGTAGCAGTAGTAGTAGCAGTAACAGTCGCAGCCAGCACTAGGGTTCCCGCACACAGCAAGCTCGTTCGGAGGGTCCGCTCCACGAGCCGAGAGGCTGATACGTCAACTGTCATAAATACCAGAGTTGATGTATCCAAAAGTTCTGTATCGTCAACAGGAACTCAACGCAACAGACGGCGCGTCGATCGGACGCCCGGTCTGAGAGTTATTGGCATTTTCGTCTCCGGGGCCCGGTTGGTTTTAAGGAAAAACCAACCCGACCGTACTCCACCTGCGTCCAAACCTCGGGCGGAGTATGCCAAAAGATCCGTCTCACTAAGAGGAACACAACACAGCTGACAGCACGTCAATCGGACGTCCGTAGCTCAAGATATGAGCGTTTCCGCTCCGAAGGCCCGGTTGGTTTCGTGAACGAACCAACCCGGCCGAACTCAAAGTAATCCGAAACCTTGGGTGCGATATACCGAAACGACCGTCTCGATCCAAGGATCGCGTTTCCATAGACGGTTCGTCAATAGGAGGTCCGAGACTCAAGTTATGGCCAAAAGACCGGAACGGGTTCGAAACGGGGGGGGGGGGGGGGTCCGGGTCCGGGCCGACCCGGCCCGACCCCCCCCCCCCCCCCCCCTGGGCGGCCGACGGCGGCGCGGCGGCGCGGTGGCGCGGGGAGCCGCGGCGGCTTGTCGCCGCGAGGAGGCTGCGCGGGGGAATTTAATTCCCCCGCTAATTGGTTGGCGGCGCGACCTTTGTGCCGCGCCTTTTTGCAAGGAAACGGCCCCCGCACGTGGGGGCCTGTTGGTAATAAAACCGGGGGGGCTGCTGCCCCCCCCTCCTTTAAAGAACCGCCCCCCTCATAAAGAGGGGGGTTTTTATGTGTTGGCCGGGGGATTAATCCCCCTGGTTTAAAGTCTTCCGGCCGGCCAGCTGGCCGGCCGGTTTTCTCCAACGGGACTGGAAATTCCGGTCCCCTCTTCGGCTTCCGTCGCCGGCGGCCCGGCCGCCGGTCTTCTCATCCCGCCGCGGCCCGGAACCGGCCGCGGTCTCCTCATCCCGCCGCGGCCCGGAACCGGCCGCGGTGTTCGTCATCCGGCGCGGTGCGATGGCACCGCGCCCTTTCGCCGTGCCTTGATTCCTTTCAACGCGGCGCGACGACGTCGCGTTCTTGAAGATTCTTCCTCGGCGTGGCGCGACGGCGCCGCGTAAAATAATTGCACGATTATTCTCGTGGTGCGACGGCACCACGCCACTTTGCTTCCACCCGCAAGAAATAACAACAAGAACGATGGAGGGGGTTCGGCCGTGTTCATGCGGTCCGGCCCCCTCACGTTAAACAATAACGCATCTTAAAATTAATCCAAAGCCACACGATAAACTTGCTAAAATTTATGATCAAGAATAGAATAATTAAACAATAATCAACAACCCCTACCTTGGTATAAGGTTCGAAGATTTGTCTACGTTCCGCGGAAGACGATGTCGCGGAGGTCGGGCGTCGCGGTCGTCGTTCGTCAAATTCGATGACGAAGAGGTGCGTCCGAAGAGGCACGTCATTGGCGAAACCTTGTTCACCGACAAAGGTTGTCCGAGGAAGAAGCGGTGTTCTCTCTCGTTGACACGGAAGACGAAGAAGAGCGGAGCGGCGTTCTTCGTCGGTACTTGAGCGTTCTTCGTCAAGTCTTGAGGAAAGTCAATTAAAAAGAAAACAACGAACTCAAGAACCCTTACCTCGATAGTCGCACGTTGACGTAGTCATGGAATATCGGTGTCAATTCCTTTGACGTCGGAGGAAGAGTCGTTGTCGATGGCGTTTGTCGCGGAAATCCGTCGCGGAAGAGACGACGCGGAAGAAGTACGTCGCGTCGCGGATACGGCGTCGCGAATGGACCGTGTTATTCGGCGGAGAAGTTATTTGTTGAAGAACGGCGTTCTTCGCATTCTTCGTTGAGTTTGAAGAAGATGAAGAAGACTTCCCTACTCTCTCAAGGAGATAAAATTCTAACAAAATAAAATAAGAATCTTTCTTATTTTATTCACACAACCCAACCTCTTTGAATTTCAAAGGTTTGAAATTCAATAACCACACACAACTCACCTCATTAACTCATTACATTTAAGTCATAGGTTTATAACTTAAGTTAACATAATTTAAGTGGGAGTTGAGGGGGTTTTAGAGGATATGAAGGGGTGGGGTTCGTGTGGGCCCCACCACCCTCATAACCTCCCATGGGAGGTTGGGTGGTTACCCAACATTCAACAAGAGATATCACTTAGAGTAAAATAATAAAAATTGTAGTGTAATTACAAAGTAAACATCCACAATTTTTATTATCAACACTCGCATGAACGCAACTCCAGAACAGGAGTTCCTAAGCGTATATCGGCGCTACGGTTCCATCGGTGCCCTCAGATTTCAATTCCGAGCACCGGATCAAAAGTTAGAAATTCCCGCTCGTTCGTTCACTGAACGTACCCGAGTCAAACTTCAGAAAATGATTCCGGGCACTCTGGGCCTCGGAATCAGGTGCCATCTGAAACCGCACTCTTGTAAAATTCTAAAGAAAATTAAGAAAAAATTTTCCTTGAATTTTACGGGTCTTTACATTACTCCCACCTCAGGGATTTACGTCCCCGTAAAGATACATCAAAAACTAGGGAAACAAAAGAGGGTAGCTGAGCACGCATCTGAGCCTCCCGCTCCCATGTGCTCTCCTGGAGATTCCCGTACTGCCATCTGATGCGCACAAGAGGAATCGATCGCCCATGCAGGACCCGCTCCTGTCGATCCTCTATCTCCACCGGGACCTCCGTAAAAGTCGCCCCATCGTCAACGTCAAGCTCCCCATGGTCAAAGATGTGTGTCGGGTCGTGCACGTATCTCCTCAGCTGAGACACGTGGAAGACATCGTGCACCCGGTGCAACTGAGGTGGTAGAGCCAGGCGATAAGCCACCTCACCAATCCTGCTGAGGACCTGGAAGGGTCCGATGAAGCGCGGAGATAACTTGCCGCCTCGGCCAAATCTCCGAATACCACGTCAAGGTGAGACCCGCAAGAAGACGTGGTCGCCATCCTCGAACTCCAGTGGCCTCTGCCTCCTGTCAGCGTAAGACTTCTGTCGGCTCTGAGCTGTCCTCATCCGCTCCTGGATGACCTGGACCTTCTCTGTCGTGGCCTGGACCATCTCCGGTCCCATCAGAGCTGCAAGATTTCTTCTTTGCCGATAAGAGAAATCTGGTCCCATCCCCAGGATGAACCACATTCTTTGCCTAAAACAGTCAATCCTAACATGGATGATACTAATCCATACCAAGGATGACGTCGTAAGGCCTCGACGCTACTACTAAGAGATTCAACTGTTACTCTTGCCTCCAAGGGTTGAGTCACACTGTCGGCATCAGTGTGTGGTAACTAGGTCTCCTCCAGTAGATGTCTCACAAGTGAGGGTCAAGTCAACAGCCAAAACTGGAACCTCTTAGTAACATCACGAAAGAGGACAGGAACGAAAATGTCATAAAGGTATGCATCTTTTATTATTGCAGCTCATAATACAAGACACTACACAAAAGCAACAAGGAACCAGAAGTACAAAGGATGTATCCACTAGTTCTGCTCCTGTCCGTCGGCTCCCAGAGCTCCATGATCAAAGGCCTCGGCTGCCTGAAGCTGAGCTCTCCCCTGCGGACCGCCACGGTCGAACCTCTGCCTCTGCCTGGGAGGTTCTTCACTTAACTGCTGATCATCAGCATGGCGGGTCGGACAGTCATGAGCCATGTGACCTATCCCGCCACAGGAGTAACATTGCCCACTCTCGGCACGCCTGGCTCTGACTCCACCCCGGCTTCCCCGCACAACTGAGCCTGAATCGTGCAGTCGGCCATTGGTAGGTCTGGTCTGCCTGGAACCCTGAGTCATCCGTCGGCTACCTGTTGCCGAAGACTCCGCTATCTGCCGCCCTGTGGTGGGTCGCTGTGCTGGTGTAGACTCAGCAAGGAAGCTCTCGATCAGAAGGGCCCGCTCCAGTACTCCTGTCTGAGTCGGTATGCTGAGGGAGATCAGTGATGCCCTGATCTCGTGTCTCAAACCCTGCTCGAAGGTCCGGGCCCGGAAGAATGGGTCCCGTACCATGTCGGTCGAGTAGCGCGAGAGATCGGTAAATCTCGCCGAGTACTGAGCGACCGTCATGCTGCCTTGCCGCAGCTGAAGAAGCTCCTGGATACGCACCGCACGAAGGGTGGCTGGGACGAACTCCGAGCGGAAGAGGCTCTCAAAGTCCGTCCAAAGTAGAGATGCCTCATCGTGCACCTGGAGCATCAGGATCCACCATCGTCCTGCTGCTGCGTGTAGTAGGCTCGCAGCGAGGATCACCATGAGGTCTGCTGGTGTCCTCACTAGCCTAAACACTCGAACCACTGCCTCCAGCCAGTCCTCTGCTGCCTGGGGATCCGTCTCCCCACGAAACTTGGGCGGTCGCTGGCGCTGAAACTCATGCAGTGCACTGAGGCGACGTGCATCGTCAGCGGCTGCTGCTGGAAGCATCGGGGGCTCGGCGGTTAGAGCTACCGCCGGTGCCACTGCTGACAAAGGGCCCTGCACCGAAGCCTCATCGCTCAGTGGGCTGTCGTCACGCTCGACTCTCGGAACCCTAGCTGGCTGCCGTCGTGGGGCCATCCTGAAAAGGGAACAGGTGCGCCACGGTCAGAACAGTATACCTGGTGAGCTGACACAAAGAAATCACAAAGAAAACTTTGAAACACACACGCAATCAATGTTTTCGTGCATTAAGTCGGAAATCAAAAGTCAGGGTCCTGGTGTACGGATACGTCGGCCGCCGCACCAACACTGGACTCCCTGGACTGATAACCACACTCAATACACTAAACATTATTGCTTCACATAGAAAGATCAGAGTTCGCGGTAGAACCGAACTCCTCTGATACCAATTTGTCACGACCCGCCCTCGGGGTCCGTGCCGTGACTACCCCAAGCCCGCCTTCCATAGGTCAGGGGCTGGCGACTAGCACCAAGGCGTAAATCCCGGTAAAAAGGGAAGGCATTGCCTTTGTAAAGTAAACAAACACCACAGAGTAAGCAAGAGGAAAGTAAACACTAAACAAAAGCAGAGTACAACTGAAAGTGTGGAAAAGTAAATGGGCCAGAATAAAAACCCAAACTGAAAGTAAAGTACAACTCGAAAGGGAAAACAACAACTGAAAAGTAAAAGCCGCTACTCCGAGCTGTCCACTGGAAATCCCACCTGTTGGGTGGGTACATATAGCTCCTCTTCTCCACAGATCCCGCCGTCTGCTCCGAGCACGTCTCGCCCAGTGGTCCACCTCTGGGTACCGTCCCGCTCTGCAAGCCTCAGCTAAGGTCAACGCTGTCCGTCGTCTGCAACCAACACAACGTAGTGCGGGCAAAGCCCGTGCAGGGGTGAGTATAAGCTACTCAGTAGGGACCCCGAGACCCCAGAAGGTCTCTCAAATCCACAATAGATAAATCACGAAGAAAGGTACAATCACGAAGTAACAACCGTCACTGCTTAGGTATATGCGCATACATATACCTAAGTCATCAAATTCAAATACGCTCCAACCTCCGAGCCCAAGTACAACTCATTCCACACAGGAAAGTAAACGTATTCCACACAGGAAAGCAAAACGTAATCCACACAGGATAGCACAACACAATCCACACAGGAAAACAACAGGTTTCAGCTCAACCAGGATTTTCATTAACGAAACCGTAACTGTTGAAGAGTCCCATCTCTGAAGTGTACAGTGGTCCTGTCACGACTCCGAGGTACTGCTCACTAACCTAAGACTGTTGAAGTACTCCTCCTGTCGAGTACCGCGGGTCTGCTGCCAACTACCGGGCGCTCCGTCCGCTGAGGGTCTGCTGCCAAATACCGGGCGCTCACCCAGATAGCCTACAGAGGTACTCCTCCAGTCGAGTACCGCGGGTCTGCTGCCAACTACCAGGCGCTCCGTCCGCCGTGGGTCTGCCGCTGAATACCGGGCGCTCCGTCCACTGGGCTAGTCGACTCACTCCAAGTTGAGTCGGTCGAGCAGTCTTCAGGTCTCAGCCGGTTTCACGGTCTCCGTACTCTGTACGCTCGTCTCCAGTATCGCAGGTCTGCCGCTACAACCGAGCGCTCCACTGCCAAGGATATGCTGCTACAACCAAGCGCTCCACCGCTCAAGGTAAACAGAAGATTCAGCTCACACAGGTTCGGAAGCACTGTTCCACGTAGGATCGCTGAGTGCTGTAGTCGTCGTCGTCGAATCCACACAGGATTTCTGTACTGTCGTCGTCGCAGTCACAGTAGCAGTAGTAGTAGCAGTAACAGTCGCAGCCAGCACTAGGGTTCCCGCACACAGCAAGCTCGTTCGGAGGGTCCGCTCCATGAGCCGAGAGGCTGATACATCAACTGTCATAAAGACCAGAGTTGATGTATCCAAAAGTTCCGTATCGTCAACAGGAACTCAACGCAACAGACGGCGCGTCGATCGGACGCCCGGTCTGAGAGTTATTGGCATTTTCGTCTCCGGGGCCCGGTTGGTTTTAAGGCAAAACCAACCCGACCGTACTCCACCTGCGTCCAAACCTCGGGCGGAGTATGCCAAAAGATCTGTCTCACTAAGAGGAACACAACACAGCTGACGGCACGTCAATCGGACGTCCGTAGCTCAAGATATGAGCGTTTCCGCTCCGAAGGCCCGGTTGGTTTCGTGAACGAACCAACCCGGCCGAACTCAAAGTAATCCGAAACCTTGGGTGCGATATACCGAAACGACCGTCTCGATCCAAGGATCGCGTTGCCGCAGACGGTTCGTCAATCGGAGGTCCGAGGCTCAAGTTATGGCCAAAAGACCGGAACTGGTTCGAAACGGGGGGGTCCGGGTCCGGGCCGACCCGGCCCGACCCCCCCCCCCCCCTAGGCGGCGCGGCGGCGCGGCGGCGCGGGGAGCCGCGGCGGCTTGTCGCCGCGAGGAGGCTGCGCGGGGGAATTTAATTCCCCCGCTAATTGGTTGGCGGCGCGGCCTTTGTGCCGCGCCTTTTTGCAAGGAAACGGCCCCCGCACGTGGGGGCCGGCTGGTAATAAAACCGGGGGGGCTGCTGCCCCCCCCTCCTTTAAAGAACCGCCCCCCTCATAAAGAGGGGGGTTTTTATGTGTTGGCCGGGGGATTAATTCCCCCGGTTTAAAGTCTTCCGGCCGGCCAGCTGGCCGGCCGGTTTTCTCCAACGGGACTGGAAATTCCAGTCCCCTCTTCGGCTTCCGTCACCGGCGGCCCGGCCGCCGGTCTTCTCATCCCACCGCGGCCCGGAACCGGCCGCGGTCTCCTCGTCCCGCCGCGGCCCGGAACCGGCCGCGGTGTTCATCGTCCGGCGCGGTGCGATGGCACCGCGCCCTTTCGCCGTGCCTTGATTCCTTTCAACGCGGCGCGACGACGTCGCGTTCTTGAAGATTCTTCCTCGGCGTGGCGCGACGGCGCTGCGTAAAATAATTGCACGATTATTCGCGTGGTGCGACGACACCATGCCACTTTGCTTCCACCCGCAAGAAATAACAACAAGAACGATGGAGGGGGTTCGGCCGTGTTCATGCGGTCCGGCCCCCTCACGTTAAACAATAACGCATCTTAAAATTAATCCAAAGCCACACGATAAACTTGATAAAATTCATGATCAAGAATAGAATAATTAAACAATAATCAACAACCCCTACCTTGGTATAAGGTTCGAAGATTTGTCTATGTTCCGCGGAAGACGACGTCGCAGAGGTCGGGCGTCGCGGTCGTCGTTCGTCAAATTCGATGACGAAGAGGTGCGTCCGAAGAGGCACGTCGTTGGCGAAACCTTGTTCACCGACGAAGGTTGTCCGAGGAAGAAGCGGTGTTCTCTCTCGTTGACACGGAAGACGAAGAAGAGCGGAGCGGCGTTCTTCGTCGGTACTTGAGCGTTCTTCGTCAAGTCTTGAGGAAAGTCAATTAAAAAGAAAACAACGAACTCAAGAACCCTTACCTCGATAGTCGCACGTTGACGTAGTCGTGGAATATCGGTGTCAATTCCTTTGACGTCGGAGGAAGAGTCGTTGTCGATGGCGTTCGTCGCGGAAATCCGTCGCGGAAGAGACGACGCGGAAGAAGTACGTCGCGTCGCAGATACGGCGTCGCGGATGGACCGTGTTCTTCGGCGGAGAAGTTCTTCGTTGAAGAACGGCGTTCTTCGCGTTCTTCGTTGAGTTTGAAGAAGATGAAGAAGACTTCCCTACTCTCTCAAGGAGATAAAATTCTAACAAAATAAAATAAGACTCTTTCTTATTTTATTCACACAACCCAACCTCTTTGAATTTCAAAGGTTTGAAATTCAATAACCACACACAACTCACCTCATTAACTCATTACATTTAAGTCATAGGTTTATAACATAAGTTAACATAATTTAAGTGGGAGTTGAGGGGGTTTTAGAGGATATGAAGGGGTGGGGTTCGTGTGGGCCCCACCACCCTCATAACCTCCCATGGGAGGTTGGGTGGTTACCCAACATCCAACAAGAGATATCACTTAGAGTAAAATAATAAAAATTGTAGTGTAATTACAAAGTAAACATCCACAATTTTTATTATCAACACTCGCATGAACGCAACTCCAGAACAGGAGTTCCTAAGCGTATACCGGCGCTACGGTTCCATCGGTGCCCTCGGATTTCAATTCCGAGCACCGGATCAAAAGTTAGAAATTCCCGCTCGTTCGTTCACTGAACGTACCCGAGTCAAACTTCGGAAAATGATTCCGGGCACTCTGGGCCTCGGAATCAGGTGCCGTCTGAAACCGCGCTCTTGTAAAATTCTAAAGAAAATTAAGAAAAAAATTTCCTTGAATTTTACAGGTCTTTACATAACCAAATATTGCTATAAACTCTTCCATAAACTTGATGTGAAACAAGAGTACCCATCTGAAATGATAGTGTGAGGGAACCTATGTAGATGTATAATCTCAATGACATATATTCCCCCAAGTTCATCCATTAATAATGTCTATATGATAGGTAAGAAGTGAGTGACCTTTGTGATCCTGTCGATGATCACCCATACTATATCACTACCTTGAGAGGACCTCAGTAAAACAGTTACAAATTCCATCATGATGTCATCCTATTTACAATCAAGAAGGGGAAATGGATATAAAATCCCTATCGGTTGATGGTGTTCTAACTTCACATACTAACACGTGGAACACTTAGTAACAAATCTATCTATCTCCCTTTTAATACCAATTCAACAATATTAGTGACATATATCATGATACATCTTTGAAAGACCTAGATGTACAACCAAAGAAGAAGCATGAGACTCTCACATTAATTCCTCCAAGATGTCTATAGGAACCCAAAAACATCTATTAATGCACAAGACCTAGTCCTCATCAATGATCCAGTCAGATGGTGGATCCTCACCTAAAAGTCTCTCCCTTAGGATCACGCCCTAGGGGTCTGATAAATTCATCATATTCACTCTCTCCAGAAGTGAATAGGGCACCGATAAATACATGAGTAAATACTATCCAAAATAATATTGAACCTCCTAGTGCATCTCATAAAATAATTCCATAAGCTACTACTCATGATTGGCATACAAAACATTTTGTGTCTAAGTCCTCTGGCTTAGAACATCCACTATAACATTTACTTTACTAGGTATATAGTCAAGATCAAAATTGAAGTACTATAGGTATTCAACCCTCCTTTTCTATATTAGGTTCAAATCACACTATGTAAAGATGTACCTAATGATTTTTTGGTTCATAAACACCACAAAATGCTCTCCTAACAGGTAATGCCTCCAACAATAGAAGGCATGCACTATAGATTACATATCAAGATTTCATGTCGGGTATTTACACTCATGAAGTCTCAAATAATGAGACCCATACACCATGACATGATCATATTGAATCTGAAATACTCCTAGCATGATACCTGATGCATCTCAATAGACTACATAGCTTCTTCCCATCTCTAGAAGAATCAAGATTGACGTTGAAGTCAATCTCCCTTTGATCTCCTGAAATGCTATCTCATAGTTTTCCTACCATATTAACTTGAAACAATTCTTATTTAAACCCATGATAGGTGCTATAAGGCATGAGAATTCATGAATGAATCACCTATTACAACCAGCTAGCCCCAAGAAACTATATATTTTACAAATGTTATTGGGATTCTCCAAGGTAAATACAGATACCAGCTTCTCTAGGTCAACTAATACTCCATCCTCTAAGATAATATAACCTAGGAAGTTGAATTTATCAGTCTAAAAGTATCATTTAACGAGATTAACATAAAACTTGTGCACTCATAGTTTATTTATAATGATATAATGATGTTTATCCTAACCGTTTTGAGTATGAGAATATAGTAAGATATCTTACATGAAGACTACCACAAATAAATCCAAACACGGGTGGAAAATCTGATTCATTAAATCCAGAAAAATAGAAAGTGTGTTCATAAGACAAAATGATATAACAAGATACTCATAAAGACAATAATTTCTATAAAATGTTGTGTGAGGTATGTCTGAAGGTCTAACTCATAACTAATTGTATCCTAACCTCAATCATTTATTTGAGAAAACCCTTTCTCCTCAAAGCTAGTTGAAGAGGTCATCGATACGAGGCATTTGATACCTATTCTTAACCATAAGATGGTTCAACTTATGGTAATCCATGAATAGTATAAGGGTTCCATTTACCTTCTTGGAAAAATATATAAGTAAACCCTATGGTGATGTTCTAGTTCATAAAAATCCTTAACCTCAAAATCCTCTAGTTGCCTCTTGAGCTCCTACAACTCAGTAGTATCCATCTTGTAAGGAGGAATGGATACTGGGGTAGCTTTAGACACTAGCTTAATAGATAACTCTACCTTTTTCTCAGGTGGTAAACCAAAAAATTCTTCAGAGAATACATTAAAAAAATGATATACTATAGGAAGGAAATTATCCTAACATAATCCCTAATACTCGAGATAAATACTATAAATATGGGAAGTCACTCCACATAGTCCAAGATTCTATGGTCGAGATATACTTTCGTAGACATACCATTCATCCTTTTGAAGGTAACTATCACCCTCTTTTGATATAAAAGATACCTTGTTGTGATATAATCACACATGATCATGATAGGTGACCAACCAATCCATCCCAAGAATGACATAAAAGATCTTGATTTTCATGTATGAATAGGTACCATAAGAAATTATAGATTCCTATTTCAAGGGGCCATTCTTTACACTAGCATACAAAACCCAATCAAATTCCCAAGGAAGTATCAAGTGTTATAATTCCATATAAGTACACAATATCAAGCCCAAGAATTTAAAAAATTCCACAAAGATAAAGGAATGTGAATCACAAATATAAAATAGGTTAGACATGATATTATAGGATACTAGAAAAGTACCTAGAATAATAGATTTCCCGACACTCTGCTCATATGGTATAGGATACACTAAATAAACCTGGCATGATCCATGGCCCTATGATACAACCTAACTACCCTGAGTGGGTTTGCTCTGCTAGAACTTTGTACCTGAAGATTGGATACCTTTCCCATGACCCCCTCTTATTCCTAAACAGTCAGTAGTAAACCAGCCTCTGACCTGATCTGTGGCTACTGATCCTGATCTTGAAGGTGGAGCTAATATATATCCTATCACACTAGGCACAAATGGTAAGGTCCTATAGAAATACTGATGATTCCCAAACCATCCATATCTTTGGCAATCAATAGGGTCTTTCAGACACTAGGGCCTCTAGAGCCCACAATAGTGAGAAACCATGTAACTATCAGTGGGTATTATCTATTTTCCTCTACTTCAGTGTGGAGTCTCTAAGTGAAATTTCTAGCTATTAGTTGAAAAACTTCCCTATCTTGGTTATAAACCTCCCCAAACAAAAATGTAAGCTTCCCTTAGGTCCTTTTCAATGATGAGGTCCTATTTTACTATTTTCAAAATGGTGGTCAACTGAAATAAATTTACCAGAGATCGAATGGTGAGTACGTACCTATCCTCAAAACGTCTTGATGTCTCAAAAGCATCACCAGTAAGAGTTGATGAAAAGTAATGGAGATATATGATCTAAGAATAATAGTCTATCATATAAATAATACCCTTATATAGATTCATAAACTCTCCATACCTATTATTAATTGACCCAACAAGACTTGGGACACAACTACCCCAAGCTCACATCCATAGGCTAGGGGATGGAGAAAAGTGCTGAAATACATAACTAATATGGGAGGCATTTTCTTAATGTACCCATACACATACACACAACCATCTAAATACAAAAGTGAGGGGGATAAATATTAAAGTCAATAATAATCTAGAGTAACAAACATGCATGTAACAACCTCTAGGGAATACAAGATAATGACAACGTAATCTAAAAAGTAAAGGTAAAAAAATACATTCCCAATAATAAAGATGTCCCAACTTGAAATTAACTGGAAAAATAAATTTTGGGAGATATCGGCTTCAGATATCAAATCCTTGACCTCCATATGTGGTCAAATTCACCAAGGTATCCCTATGATCCTCTAAAATCACTGTCAATCTGTCTGTTCTCTTCATAAGGAATGAAACATGTGAAAAAATCCCATGTAGGGGTGAGTATATACTACATAGTAGGATTCCTCAAATGTTGATGGGGAAGAAATAGGAGACATGATAGAAGTAAACAACTTAACCTATAGTAAGAAACAAAATCCAACAATAAAGATACATATATTCTCATAAAAGAAACATATCAGGAGAGAGAAAGGGGATATCTATCTCCTAGCCTAGCCTAAAGAAAGATCCCACCAATAGTCCTAAGATTCCATCAATGATGCCCATAATCTCTAGTGTCAGTACATATAAGTAACCATGTGTATGTCCCACAACTTTCCACTAATATGTATAATCAGGGGGTTTACAAGTAAAGGACTCACACCCTAGTGAATCAGGTCAGGGGGTTCCACTCAATGTAAGGAGGACCTATACCATAGTGTGATAAGGGGTGCGACTCAGTAGATAGAGAACCCATGTCGTAGCCCATTAGTGGGGTACCACTTGGTAGATAGAGGACTTGTGAACTAGTACTTCAGGGGGTACCACTCAGTAGATATAGGACCTACTCCCTAGTTAGTTAGGGGTTACCACTCAATAGATAGAGGAACCAAACCCTAGTCCACCAGGTTGTTTCAATCAGTAGATAAAGGAATCATGCCCTAGTCCATCAGGGGTACCCCTCAGTAGATAGTGGAATCGTTCCCTAGTTTGTAAGGTGGGGGGTACCACTTAGTGTACAAGGGAACCACACCCTAATCCTTTATAGGGAACCACTAAGTAGATATAGGACACGTACCCTATTCCACAAGGGGGTACCACTCAGTAGATAGAGGACCCACACCCTAGTCTATTGGGGGGGGGGGGGTACCACTCTAATGATCCTTCCCGATCACTATCATCATCAAACACTGCCTAAAGAATCATCATTCTCTAAACATGTCACATCATATTTTGAAATACACTATGATGGCCACCATTATGTTTTATGATGAAAAACACTCAGGATTTTCTACTTGTGGGCCAAAATACAAGTTCATGAAAAGGATATACCAAAGATTGAAAACTCATCAAGAAGAACACGATGTGTGAGGGTATTCACATGACATGTGACCCCACCTTGTAACCTAGAAATGTATACTCATAACATGTCTTTCATTCCATGTAGTATTGCTTGGTGTGTTAGGGTACCACACGATATGCCTCATCAACTTGGGGCCCTACCCATGCTATTGGTTGTGTCTGTGTACCCTATCCATATACTATCTTGTGTACTCCTAGAGTACACACCAAGCCTTCCATATCTGGGCCACATGGTGTCTGGGGTTCCCACATGGCATGTGATACTTATCACCCCCCCCCAAATCTCTATCCACCACAAAAACTGAAGAACACTTCTTGTGTTCTTCCGAACTACATGGCATGTAGTCAGGATTTTCATAGAACCTATGGAATATTCATGTGGTTCCAAATCTGGCTCCTCCACCATATAATCTACTGTTTGACCACCAGAAAATTGTAAAATATTTTTTTGACTATTGATTTCATCCCTTCAGTGGCTGGATAAAGGATATCTAGCCCTTTCACATGAATCCACCACCACCATGAGTATCTCCCATCATTTTCCTTGAATTATGATTCTAGATCCATGAATCCATCACCTCTACTTGAAAAACCTCCTAATCCATCCTTACATAATCATCCCAATTATTTCACATGAATATAATGTGAATCTAAGGGTTCAATCATACTCGATCCAACCTATAAATGGAGAACTGATACCCCTGGGCCAACAGTGATGGAAAAGAACTATGGGGGAATATAACATAAAAAAAGGTGAAATAATAATTTCCCAAGAATTATTGGCAAGTGAATTTAGATTGAGGATTTCTAGTGTGAGAAACATGAAAAAATGGGGATAAATTGAATAAAAAATCTAATTCTGATACAAAACCTAATAAAAAGGCTCAATTTAAATGCAGATCAATTAATAGAGGTTTGATAATGATAAAAATTTTAATCATAACAAAGGAAAAAAAATGATCAATCCTACCTTGATTTAGACTCATAATTGGTGAACAAATATACTTCCAATGAATGAGAATATTTGTTGGGTTCACTACCCCTCGATTCCGCTGAATCCAGTGGTCGTTTGATCACTCGATCTCAAATCACCAATGAGTGGTGGCGAAATTATCTTCTCAATGGTATCAGGGTTTTGTAGATAAACCTATATATTCTTGATAATATGATTTTTATTGAAGAAAATAGGTTTAAATGAATGAATTAAAATAATTAATTAATTCATATAATGTACCCACCAACGAACACCTTATCTAAATGTCCCACACCGACCATTTTTAGGTCATTCCTAGGGTAAAACCTATGATATGGATTCAACCATGGTCTCACATTTTGGATTGAAGATTTTATTTAAGAGATATTATATTATTTATGAAAAACTATGTGTGTGTGATATAAAATATATTTAATATTTTTTTTAAAAAAATAATTTTTGGCACACCAGGCCTCAGAATCATGCACCGTCTTAGTGCCTAGTTATGAAAATATTTATTGATATATTTCATAGTATTACAAGGTAAAAATAGGATCTATAAATTATTCCCTCCAAAATTTTCATCCTCAAACAGAAAAAACTAAACCAAAATTTTAGGACACTGATCTCTCTTTTGGCTCTCCTGCTCCCATGAGCTCTCCTCTATGATCTCATGTTTCCACAACATAATAACCAAGGGAATAATTTTTCCATGTAGTATCCTCCCTTACTGATCCTCGACTACTGTCAGTTTCTCCACAAAAGTGTTTCCATCCTCGATTTCCAACTCACATCATTCAATAATGTGTGTGGTATTGTGCATGTATCTCCTCAGCAGTGACACATGAAAGATTTTGCGAACCCACTCCAACTGTGGGGGAAAGGAAAGGTGGTAGGAAACCTCACCAAACCTCTAAATTTTTCCAAAAACCTGATAAACCTCAGGGATAGCTTTCCTCTATGGACGAATCTCTGCAATCCTTATTGTGGGTAGACTCTCAAGAAATGGGGGTCTCCCTACTCGAACTCCAAGGGCCTACGATGTTGATCTGCATAAGATTTATTCTTACTATGAGCCACCCTCATCTAGAAATGGATTACCTAAACCTTCTCCATCATCACCTGTACAATCTTTTACCTGATAAGTTATGCATCACTAATCTCAATCCAATAGATGGGAGACCTACAAGGTCTCCATTATAGGGACTCAAAATCATCCATTCCAATAGTAGAGTGATATATATTATTATAATAACACTCTAATAAGGTTAAGTGATCCTACCATCTTCAGCCAAAGTCTAACATGCAATCCATAAACATATCCTCTAGCACCTGGATAGTGTGCTCGGTTTGCTCATCTTTCTAGGGGTGAAAATATACGTTCACCCTCATTTGGGTCCTGAATTCCTATTGTATACCTTTACAAAACAGTGATGTAAACTACACATCAAGTTCAAAGATTACAATCAAGGGAACCCCATGAAGTTGTATAATATCCCCTATAAACATCTACCTAAAAATCTATACTAAACTCTACTATCTAATAGTAAGGAAGTGCACCGACTTCATAAGTCATTCAACTATCACCTAGATGCCTTCATAGAATATCATTATCAGTGGAAACCCGATCACAAATTCCATGGATATAGTGTCCCATTTTCACTTTGGGATCTTAAGAGATTGTAACAAACTTTCTAGAACCTGGTGCTTAGCCTTCACCTACCAACATGCGAGGCACTGTGAGATGAACTCACCCACGCTCCACCTCATTCCAGTCCTCCAAAATTTCAACAAAAGGTCTTGATACATATTACCTACACCGTGATGTAAAACCAAAGGAGATGTGTGAAACTCCCTCATCACCTCCTCTCACATCATGACCCGGACCACTTTCAATCCCTATAATAGGATGGCGCAATTAACTCCTTCAAAAAATCCATCAGGTGAATCTCTTGAGGATATCTAGTCATATAAAAGCTCAAATTTGATGTCTCTCAATGGGGTCTCTCTCACAAAATGGATAATCGGACGAGTTAATACCATCAAATGAAGAAAAGATGCACCCACCTCATCAACCTGGGTTAGCTGCAAGGAAACTAACCACTCATATGACTCCTCTACCAGGAAAGAATGAAACGTCCTACTAATGGAATATTCCACCATGTTTCCCTTCATAAGAGTATATAATATATAAAATAAGTGATGATATAAGAACCCCAACTAGTTCCTTTGTCTTAGGTTTAGGTATCTCTATGTGAAGACATTCCTGAGACTCTGATGGTTTGATTAAAAAAATCACTCTCCCAGAAGATAGTGCCTCCAAATCCTTTGTGAAAAGACTAACACAACAAACTCTAGGTCACGAGTCACTTAGTTCTACTCATGGGGTCTCAAATGCCTCAAACCATATACAATCACTATCTGCCTCTGAATCAAAACATATCTGAGACCGGCTCTAGAGGAATCAAAATACACTACGCACATCATGACCTCCTCTAGCGGTCTCAAAATAAGAGCACTCATCAGCCTCATCTTTAACTATTTGAAGGATCTTTGGCATTATTCAGTATAGGTAAATGACTTCCCTTTTCTGTGTTAGGGCAGTCAAAGGGGATAAAATTATGGATAAGTCTACCAAAAACCTCAGGTTGTACCCTACCAATCCATGAAATATCTACACCTTTTACATGCTCTTGGGTGGATCCCAAGAAAGCACTGCATCAATCTTTCCTAAGTCCAAAGCTAATCCATGCTCATATTTGACACTCCCTAGAAATTAAACCTCATGTATCTAGAACTAGAACATCAAGATATTACAATAAAGTTGGTGCTCCTAAAACAAGTAAAGGACCATCCTTAAGTTCTCTTCATGATCCTTATATGACATAATGTATATGAGTATTTCCTAAATGAATACAATAAAAAATCAGTCCAAGTACGACTGGAAGATATAGTTCATCAGATCTATAAACAAAATGGGGGAATTATTAATTTTGAAAGGTATCCATAGGAACTTAGTGTCCATATAGACAGTAGAATGAAAAATTTAGAATATCATCCTCACAAACTCTCAACTTGTGCTAACCGAACCTGAGATAGATCTTCAATAACCATATTATGCCTCACAATAGATCAAATAGTCCATCAATCCTCAACAAGGGGTACTTGTAATTTATCATGTCATAGTTCAGGTGATGATAATATACAAAAATCCACAATTTCCCATGCTCCTTTTTCATGAACAACATTGGAGCTGCTTAGGGGGACACACTGGGTCTAATATAACCCTTTTCTCAAAGGTCCTCCAACTACAATTAAATCTCATGAAGCTTAATAGGGGTTATCAGATAATCTATAGAAGATATCAGAGTGGTCCTAGGGTGAAAGTTGATGAAAAAAACTATCTCCCACCTGGGATGGTAGTACCATAACATCCTCAAGAATGATGTCCATAAAATCCTCCACAACCGAAGGAATACAGATGCTTAAAGAGCCCATTACACCAAAGGATACACTCTCCAAATGATGGGTTATGGGTTTCAGATTCCTGCCCATAAAACCCACTCACCCTTCCATGAGATCTCTCTTGTCCACAAAGTATAACATCATCCCATTAGTGCAAAGTCATCTGATTCATCTTTAGTGATGATCAATCTTGTCTTAGAGCATAAAAAACTAGTCCATACCCAAGATGATGTCATATGGTATCATCATTATAACCAAAAGGACCTACAAAAAACTCTATCCATGAAGAGATATCTCACACTACTAGAAGATAAAATATATAGAAGAAGCGTTACCTATAGGAACATCGAGGAAAATCTACAAGGCTAAAGTCTAAAATGAGACCTCCATCTCTCACACCAAAAGTATAGATATGCGGAAATGAATCACACCTATAACTACTACTATTAAATTAAGAGTATATTAAGTATAGATCAGACCTCTAATCATCTCATAAGCTACTAGGTCATATGTGTTCATAACCTGCAGCTACCCAAGACCCTGACTTCCAGCTCCCTAAACCTGACATGGGCCACCTGGTGGTCGTGGTGGAAGGATCTCATAATGTCATCCACCACCCACATTTCCTCCTTGACCCATTATATATCCTCTACCTACTCCGCCTCCTTGGGGGATTCCCTACCCTTTCCTAAAAGATCCATGATCATGGTGTTGCCTTTGATATAGCGTTCCATCCACTACCTGTCTACCATCCTCATCACACCATGTCGGGGAATCATGTTCCATGTGACCTAGCCTTTGATATTCATATTACTTCCCCTCTTGGGGATAACCAATTCCTCTGTGTATTCCCTATACCACACGACAACATGTATTATTCTGGTCATAGAGAGGTTTCCAACATTGAGACCTTGCAGAATATAACTTGCTAACTGCGACAGATGACTCAGGCCTGTGATGAAAAATGCCATCTACAGCTATATATAATCTCTCTAATAGTAAGTTCTTCTTCACAAATTATTTCTCCAACACATTTACATAAGTGATAATGCATAGGGTACCACATTAGCATGAATGTTTCTACAGAGACCCTTCTCAAACTTCAATTCCTGGAAGTAGCCATCTCAAATCTTATTGAGGGAGTATTTTGTAAGGTTAGTGAACCTATCATTATACTCAGTAACCATCATACCTCCTTACTAAATCTCAAGAATATTCTCAATATGAATTGAGAGAAATAAGGAGGGGTAGTACTCGTCATAAAAATAGTAGCTAAAAGCCTGTAGATGAGAGTGTCGACTCATTATACATTTGTGTGAATAGACTCCACTAGTGTCTAGATGATCCGTGGAAAAGACTTACAACCATTGAAACCACATGATCAGTCAGTGTATGGATATGTTTGAAAAATCATATCACCAACTCTAGCCAATCCTCAAACACCTAGGAATCTGGTTCCTAGTGGAACCTTACCAGCCTCTACTGCTGGAACTCATAGAGTGTGATAATCCTGAACACATCCTCATCCTCCTTTGTTGGTACTACCTTTTTCTTAGTATGCATGGGTTATACTACCTATCTTCCTGGAATAAAGATCTTACATGATGTCCCCTATACTGAGGCCTCATCACTCATCATATCATCATCATGATCTTGAACCAGTAACCTATTTGACTATCTTTGTGGAGCCATCTTGAAAATTTAATCAGGATATACATTGGTCAAATGAGCATATAAATATGGGGATCTGACTCAAGATGGATAATAAAAAGACTAAATCCTATATTTTACATTTACCAAAGTTCCCTAGAACAAATTTTTTAGTATGTAGTGTCAAAAAATTAGGTATTCCTATTTTTAGTGAATGGATATGTTGGACATCACACCAAAATTGTGTTCCCTAGCCAAAATGCCATAGTTGAGATAATTTGACACCACTTACCTAAGTTACCAACCAAACCTCATCAGGAGAAAAAACTCAAAATATTATCCTGAGGTTGAACAACCCCTAATACCAATCTGTCATGGACTGACCCAACGAGGCTCTAGTCGTAACTACCCCAAGCCATCCTACACAGTCCATGGGATAGAAACAAGTGTTGAAAAGAATAAAAAATATGGTAGGCCTTTTCCTAATGTACCTATATTCATAAACCCAACCATATCCATGAAAAAGTGTAGGGGAATCAATATAAAATACATTAATCATCTAGATTAACAACCATTCATATAAAAAACTCTATATAATACATGAGTACAATAGAATAATCAGAAAATTAAAGGTAAAAAATACATGCCCAAACAAAAAGATGTCCTAACCTAAAAATATGTAGAAAAGTAAACGCTAAGAGAGACCAGATCCAAATATCCAAGACACAAAAACCGTACATAGTAAAATACCCCTAGGTATACCTATTCTCCCCTAAAATCATTGTTTCCTTGTCCACCATCTACATAAGACACAACATGTGCAGGAATAACCCATGAAATGTTGAGTATATAAATACTTAGTAGGATTCCCCAAAATTTGAAGGAGAATAAATATGAGACATGATAGAAGTAAAAAACTCAACCTATATCAAGAAATGAAATCAAAAAATGAGGATACATATATTCTCATAAAAGAAATCAAGTAGGAGAGAAAGGGGATCTCCATCTCACAAACTAGCTCAAGAAAAGAGACTGCTAATGGTTCAAAGAGGTCCATTAATGATGTCGACCATCTTTTGTGTATTTCCATAGAATTAACATTGTGGATAATACAAACCTCTCCACTTTTCTTGAATGTCAAGGGGACACAATCTCCAAGTATAGGACCAATACCCCAGTGTGACGGGGGGGGGGGGGGGGGTCATTCAGCATAAGGAGGAACTATGCCCCAGTATGCTAGGGGGTACTACTTAGTAGATAGATAATCCTTGACCTAGATTGTTTGAGGGTACAACCCGATAAATAGAGATCCCACACAATAGTCCATCAGGGGGTACCACTGAGTAGATAGAGGAACCATTCCCTAGTCCATCAGGGGTACCACTCAGTAGACATAAGACCTATCCCCTTAACCATCTGGGTGATACCACTCAATAGATAGAGGACCCATGACCGAGTTAGTTAGGAGGGTACCACTAAGTATATAGGGGACCTGCACCCTACTTTGTCAGGGGGTACCACTCAATCGATATAGGACCCGAATTGTATTCTATCAGTAGGGTACCACTTTAATGATCCTGCCTAATCACTGTTGTCATCAAATTCCACCTAAAGAAGCATCATAGTTGGAACATCTCACATCGTATCCTTAAATCCAATATAAAGGCCCCTATTGTGTTCTATCTGAAAAAAATACTTTGGATAGGCTACTCACATGAAAAAATATGAGTTCAAACTATGGAGATACAAGAGATGGAAAAATAATCAAGAAGTAGATTACATGTGACAGGGTCCACACACCATGTGATATCACCTTGTCACCTAGAAATGTCTACTTAGAACACAATTCTCTAGCTAAGTAGTATTACATGGTGTGTAAGGGTAAAACATGACATGCCTCAACCACCCTGATCCCTTCCTGTAATGCATTGTTAACTTTCTATCAGGTATGTTCTAATCTCTACTTTTGTTTTGTTTTTATTTTGGTGAGTATTTATGACCTTGAATTGGGGGGATACCATTAATGGTGAAGTCAGATATTGTTTGGAATTTTCAGCACAAACCTATAGATTCTACTATTCTCTAGGTAGTTACATGACATGTAATGGGATTACATGACATATAATGCCTTCTAGAAAGATATCATGAATTTATTTCATAACATTAGAATTGTATACACTGTGTAAGGGTTACACGCCATGTAATGTGAAAAATCATGTTTTTAATCGGAGGGGGAGCATTTTTCATCATAACATAAAATGAAAGAGTTTCTTGATGTGTAAAATATTACACAATAAGTAATTCCCTGAGTTACATATTATTGGGTGTCATATGGGGTTTTGAGTCTTGATTCTATCTTGCGGCCTTCTCATCTTGACCAAAGCTCTTACCCTAGCTGATTTTTTTTTGATTTCCTTCCATTTTGATTGATTCATTCAAAATTTTATCACCATTGGGTTTTGGTTTTCTCTTCTATGAGTAATCATTTATCTTGTTCCTTCTTTGTTTTTGGTTGCGGTTATGCTTTGGCTACGATTTTGTGATCGAATTGTGTTTCCTATGAATCCTTTTTATTCTCATTACATGCCTTTTTTATAAAGGTAGATCCTATGGTTTCTAATCCCCATTATCAAATGCATTTAGGTTTTCTACATCCTTAGAGTAGGTAGATTTGTTCAATTGTTATAATTTATTGAATTGATTATAGTTATTATTGATTTATTGAGATTGTAAACGGGATTTCATGTGTTGAAATTGAAAAGGGAATGAATTCATTTTTTGAAGGGATTTATACCTTGAATATGTAATTACCTTGATTTGAAATAGAAAATGGATTTTCAAACCCTGAAGTAGATTGGATTGGCTTTGAAATGGTTTTATGAAACTTTGATCTTTATTTTTAAAATGGAAATTGGAAAACATTACATAGAAGGAATCTTGCGTGTGTTGATAAAGAGACACATGTAGCCTAAGTGTGCGTGACACCACTAGGAGGTAACCTCTTGTATATCAATGGACTATGGAAGGACTCAATATTAGTTGGATCATACCTTATGCATTTTTAGTCTCATGAGTGTCTTGTACATATTTTCCCATAGTCTATATCATTAATTCAAGGTGCATTGTTGTTTATAGTTGTTTATTACATGATGAATTATTTCATGGATGTTGGATCACATGGATCTTTATATTTTGGTGTCATTAGCTGCTTTTTTTTGGACTAGGAAAATATGACATGATGTTTTTGAAAAACAGAAGGTTTTTTTGAAAAAGGTTTCCAATTTTTTTCATTTATAAAAAATATTATAATTTTCTTTGTTTTAGAGATTGTAGTTGTGCATTCTTATTATTATCACTTGTATAAATATCTTGGTGGTATCCTACTGAGCTCTGTTTTTCACACCCTACTTCCTGTGGGCAACCATATACCTTGTTTTGTAGAATACAAGTAAAGGAAAGAGAATTATATATAATCAATGATTATATTTACATTTTTATTTTGGTTTGTTATTGTTGGTAGAGGTGATAGTTGGTCACATGGATACTTGTTGTCTAGACATTCAAACTTGGTTTAGCTGGTTTGAATTAGTTGTATCTATCATTTTTTACACTTTGTACTCTGGTTGTATGCCTTTTTTTCCTTATATACAAGACTTGTTTTGTTATCTTTTTTATACCTCACCCCATAATGGGATGACTTGGGTAGCTAGTTTGGTTGGACTTGAATCTTCTGTTACAATTTTCTATCAACGTTGTTACTTAGCCAGAAGTGTGTCAACACTGCCTGAGATGGTTCTATTTCTTGGGTATAAAGGAGTAGGATCATCAAAATTTAGATATTAGGTATGTAAATGGGGCTTGGAAATATCACTCCTATGACTGATTCTATATTTCCATGGGTGGTTGAACAATATTTACCAATTCAAAGACCTGGTACTTAGGTTCATTTAAATGAACTGTATAGTAATTTTATTTAAATTAACCTATCTATATATTCTAGTAACTTTTCATGTGTAATTTTGTTTGAATAAACTAAGTGAGGAGTTTATTTATATGGACTTTTTCCTTACAAAGGGTGCTTCCTTTTTGTGATGGAATTCATATTTTCTTTAAATTATTATTTTTAAAACACTGTTTTGGATTATAGATGTTTTTTCAATGGTTTAGAAATTTTATCATGAGTTATTGGTTATTGTATTGTGTTTAGAAGAAAATTAATCCTACAATATATCTTCCAAATATGAGAGGGTAATCCATGTGGTAGGTTCTGTAAGATGATCCTCTAGTGGACACTTCTTTAGTTGAAGTAGTGATCCATACCATTCAAAATCTAGGGTCAGTGTTTGCAGTGAACTTAAGATGAGTAGTGGATCATAGATCAGAGTTTATCAAGAAGCATCCACCTATCATATGTGGTGACATAGAGACCCAATAATCATATGAGTGTATTGAATATATTGAAAGGATCTTCAAAATTTTGAAGACTCCTGAATATTCTCATGTGGATTTTTTCATGTATATGCTCGAATGGACGAGAAGGAGATTGTGGAAATAAACAATACAAGTTAAGTTGCATGAATTTATTACTTGGGTTTCCTTAAATAATACCTCTAATCAGCAATTTTTTCCCAAGACTTTATGTGTGTAAATTTTTTGAGAGTTTTTAAACTTGGAGCAATGGGAGCATATCATTTTGGCGTACTCTACCCATTTTGTTGAGTTAGTGCATTTGGAATGAGATCTTGTCACTAATGATTACCTAAGGCTTGGAGATTCTTTATGGTGCTTATGGATGATATTCAATTGATAATAGTTCTTTTGTGCCTTTTAAACTTTGTGGAGGTAGTGGATTTCAAAAATTTGGATGAGGTATACATATCTTGGAGGCCAGGTTTGGGCGGAGCTTCAGTATGTGTAGTGGTTAGCCAAAGTTCTTATTCTAGTCAGAAAAGGAAGTGCAAGAGTGGTTAGTTTTCAAGGGGCTTATTTAGGGAAACCAAAGGTTATTTTCTACCAGTGTGGGAGGCATGGTCATACTAGGCCTCATCATATAGAGTCTCTTAGGACTTGTCATCTTTTTGGGAAATATGACCACCTAAAATGTTTATGTGATAAGATGTCCTAATTAAGTAAGGCATGATACACTTTCACCAAGGGTTCAAAGGTACACGTTGATGCTCCCAAGGGTGGTGGTTATCATTCTTAGGCCAAGGGGGATTTCCATGTGGCTGAGTCCATATGGTTATATGAGGAAGAGTGTGTGTTAGATGAATCTGAAGTAGGTCCAGCTACAGTTCGAGATACAATGTTTATTTTGACTTTTATGGTGCTATATTTGTTTGATATAGGTGATAATCATTCTTTTATATCATCAAACTTGGTTTAAATGTTGGGTATTCAATCATAGCTTATGTTTTTCTTATTGGATCTTTCCATGCCTTCGGGAAAGAGGTCTGAACAAGGTTCCAAGTGCACCGCGTGTCAGGTGGTGATATCCAATGTTGAGGTGGTTTGAGTTATTTAGTGCTTGATTTTGACTTATTTTACATGATTATCGACATGGACATGATGATCAATTTAAATGACTAGATAGAATGTTATCACTATTGGGTATAGTTCTTATCTTCTAATGGAGTCACTCATGTTTTAGAGGGTGAGTGGGACTCTAGACTAGGAAGGGAGAGGCCTATTGTTCCTTATTTCTGTATAATATCATTCTAGTTGTCAGAGATGTTTCTTAATGTAGCCTACCCATGCTCGGTTGGTTAGATAATTTCTATTGTGTGTGTACCCTGAAGTCTTTCTTGATGATTTATATGGTTTACCACCACATAGAGAGGTTGATATTACTATTAAAATACTCCCTAGAATGATGAACATTTATATGACATCCTACCAAATAGAACCTACTAAGTCGGTGGAACATAAGGTCCATCTTGAGGACCTGGAGGTGAAATGATTTATTTTTCCTTGCGTGTCACTATAGGATTCACCTATACTCTTTTCTAAGAATGTAGACCTAAGACTTATACTTTTTATTTACTATCTAAAGTTGAATCGGGTGACTATTAAGAACAAGTATACTTTACCCAGAATTAATGATCACTTTGATCATCTTATAGGGGAATGTTGGTTTTCTATGATTGAACTATAGTTGGGGTACCATTAGTTGAGAGTTCGAGAAGTGGACATACCTAAGAAATCATTTCAGAGTCAATATGGCCATTTTGAGTTTCTATTTATGCCATTTGGACTCACAAACACTCCTATGGTATTTATGGATCTAATGAACCATATCTTTCATAAGTTCTTGTAATCTTCTATCATTATATTTATAGATGATATCTTGGTTTACTCCAAGTCAGATAAGGAGCACGAAGACCATTTGGATATCATTCTTTGAAACTAGTAAAAACATCACCTATATGGTAAGCTTTCCAAGCGTGAGTTTTGGATATGAGATGTAAATTTTCTTGGGCATATGATATTTGAGAGGTGAATAAAAGTAGATCCTAAAAAGGTATAGGTATTTATGTCTTGGGAGAAACCTAGAAACATGTTTGAGAAATGGACTTGGGTTTTGTGGGTTACTAGTGATCATTTGTTTCAGAATTCTCCAAGATAACATATTCAATGATAGATTTAACCTGTAAGGGTGTAAAGTATGAATGGAATGAAAAATGTCAAAGATCTTTTGAACTGCTGAAGATGAGGTTGACTTCAATACCAGTTTTTATTCTTCTGGATCCGGGGATGCATTATGATGTTTTATACGATGCTTCTGGAATGGTTTTGTGTCATGTCTTGATGCTGGGGAAATATGATGTGGCATATGGATCTCTCCAGTTATGCCCTCATGATAATAACTAACCTACCAATTATCTTGAATTGGGATCTATTATGAATGCACGAAAACTAAGCCATCACTATCTCTTTGGAGATAATTTTATAGTACATTCTGATCATAAGTTCCTAAAATATATTTTTATTTAGAGAGATATGAACTTGTGATAGAGACCCTAGGTTGAGTGTCTTCATACCTTTGATTTCGATATCATATATACCCATGGGAAAGGAAATGTGGTTGCTGGTGTGGTGAGAAAAAAATTACTGACACAAGTCATGAAGAAATCAGTTAATAAATGGCCTCTGATGAGTTTGTTTACTTAGATAATCTAGGGAGCAAAAGAGGTTGGTGATAAGGTGTTATTGAATTTGATAAGGGTTGACTTGTCTTTTGATGAGATAGTTCAACTTGAGTAGGAAACATACACCAATAGATGATGTTTAGGAGAAATCCCTAAATGTGGAGAGACCTCAGGTGAGTGATCTCAGTCTCCCAGTGGAGCTTTGTGATCCCATAGCAAGTTAGTTGTTCCATTTTCCTTGAGGAATGAGTTTTTAAATAGTGGACATTAGTTATATTGGTATATGAACCAAAGGTATACAAAGACATACCACAATTTTAGATGTCAATATTGTTGGTTGGAGATGAGGTGACCAATTGCAGATTTTGTATCACTATGTCTCACTTGTCGAAGAGTTAAGGAGGAACACCCAAGACATACAGTTTTGTTACAGCCTTTACCCATTCCGGAATAGAAGTTGGATGATATTTCTATAGATTTCACCATTGTTTTACCTCTGAATCCTAGTAGGAAGGAATCAATTTGGGTGATTATTAACATACTCACTAAATACTATATTTATTAACAATAAATGAAATGAAAAAAGTAGATAATATTTGTGACTTATATGTATCATTGATTGTGAGACATCATGGGGTTCCTTTTAAGTTTGTTTCTAATAGGGACATGATGTTCACATCCAAATTATGGAATGGTTTGTAGGAGATAATGTGTTTGTAGTTGAAATTAAGTACAGTTTATCATCCATTGATAGATTAACAAACAAAGAGGGATATCCATGTTCATGAGGATCTACTCCAGGCTTGTGTGCTTTATTTAGGTGGATCTTGGGATATGAATTTTACTTTGGTTGAGTTTTCCTATAAAAATAGTTATCAGGGTTTTATTAGGATGGTTCTCGTTGAAGATTTGTATGGACAAGCATGTTGATATCCCTTGTACTAGGAAGAGTTGGGAGAGTGGTCATTGGTTGGGATGAATGTTGTTCAGGAGATGAAAAAGATGGTTCAGTTTATCTAGAGTCATTTGATCATAACCTAGAGTCATCAAAAATATTTTATAGACCATCATTTTTAACCGCTAGAGTTTCAGGTTGGTGATCAAATCTTTCTCATAGTTTTGACTCACTTGGGACATAGTCGGTTGGGTAATAAAGTAAAGTATTCACCAAGGGTTGTGGGCCCATATTATATCGTTGAATGACTGGGGAGGGTGGACTATCATTTTCTTTTAACATATGGATTGACTTTGATACATTTTGTATTTCATGTTTACTAATTGAAAAGGTATATACTAGATCCTTCCCATGTGATTATATGGGAGGATGTTGATCTTAAGCCCGATACCACTTTTGTTGAGCATCCAGTTTAGATTACAGATCACCATAATTATGTATTGTGTGATAAAATGATCCCCCTAGTTAGTGTACTATTTCACTGTAGATAGGATCACTATGTGACATGGGAGAAGGAGTCATTGATGAGGCAGTTGTAGCCTTCTCTTTTTGTAGATCTTGGATCTTGAGCTCTTTCTAAGGACAGAAAGATTTTGTGGTGGGGAGATTATAAGACCCCATTACCTTTATCTCAGGTATGTTTTAATATTTCTTTTTGGTTTCCTTTTTTTGGGCGATTATTTCCAATGTTGAATTGGGAGGATACCTATAGTGGTGAAGTTAGAGATTTGCTGGAATTTTCAGCATAAACCTATAGTTTTTTTCTATTCTCTAGGAATTTACATGAGATGTAATGAGATTACATGATGTGTAATTATTTCCAGATAGATCCTATAAATGGATTTCACAACATGATAATTATACACTTTGTGTAAAGGTTACACATCGTGTAATGTGAAAAATATTATTTTTAATTTGAGATGATTCATTTTTTTGTGTAACTTAAAATGAAATAGTTTCATGATGTTTAAAATTTTACACATTGTGTAATTCACTATGTTATAAATTTTAGGGTATCATATGAGTTTCTGAGGCTTTTGTCTATTTTTTAGCCTTCTCCTCTTAGCCATAGCTCTTACCCTAAGCGATTTTGGGTGAGTTCCTTCCGTATAGATTGATTTGTTCAGTGATTGATCGCCATTAGTGATAGTTTTCTCTTCTATGAGTAAGTGTTCCTCATGGTCCTTCTTTGATTTTGGTTGTGATTATTCTATGGCTATGGTTTTCTAATCATATTGTGTTTGTTATCTATCCTTTTCAGTCTCTTATCATGCCTTTTTATTTCTGAAGGTATATCTTATGGTTTCTAATCCCTGGTGTCAAAGGAAGTTAGGTTTTCTACATCCCTGAGGTAGGTGTATTTTTTCAATTATTCTAATTTCTTGAATTGATTTTAGTTCATATTGATTTATTGAGATTTGAAATGGGACTGCATGTGTTGAAATTGAAAAGGGACTAGGTTTGTGTTTTAATGGGGTTTTAACCTTGAAAATAGAATTTCCTTGATTTGTAATGGAAAATGGATTTTAAAACCCTGAAGGAAATTTTATTGGATTTTAAATGGTTTTATAAAAATGTGACATTGATTTTTAAAATGGAAATTGAAAAACATTGTATAGTAGGAACCATAGGTGATTCGACAAAGATACACATGTATCCTTAGTGTGTGTGACACCACTAAGAGGTAACCTCTTATATATCAATGTACTTTTGTAGGAATCTATATTTTTCGGATCCAACCTTATGTTTTTTTAGGCTTGGGTGTGTATCGTACATATTCTTCCATAGGATATAGCCAGAATGGAAGGTGCATTGTTTTTTCTGGTTGTTTATTACATGATGGATTATTTCATGGAAGTTGGCACACATGGGTGTTTATATTTTTGTTTCATTACCTTCTTTTTTATGGATTTTGAAAATATGATAAGAAATTTGTAAAAAAATCAATTTAAAAAAGGTTATTAAATTGTTTCATTTTTAAAAATTATTGTAAAACTATTTTGTTTTAAAGCATGAAATTGAATGTTATTTTTATTAGAACTTGTATAGATATCTTGGTGGTATCCTACTGGGCTCTATTTCTCACACCCTAAATCTACCCAAGGGTGTCCATAGACCTTGTTTTTCAGGATACAAGAAAAGGGATGATCATTATATAACATGCATGCTTCTCTTTACATTTTTGTTTTGGTTTGGGATGGTTTGTAGAGGTGATGGTTGGTCACATAGAGACTTGTTATCTATACCTGTTATACTTCCTAGTTTAACCTAGTTGGATTATATGTATATACATTTTTTTCCAATTTTTACTGTGGTTTTATATCATGTTTTCCTTATATACGAGACTTGTTTTGTTATCTTTGTTATACGTCACCCCGTAATGGGTTGACTTGGATGACTGGTCTGGTGGCCAGGGTTGGTCTGTTACACTGCTCGTGCTCTTGGTGTGTTCGTATCTGTATATGTGTAATCTATGCATGTATTATCCCATGTACTCCAAGATTACACACCAAGCTTTCCATCTCTGTTTCACATGACATGTGGGGTTCCCACACGGCATGTGATAATTATCTCCCCCAAAAATCCCAGCTGCTATAAAAACCAAAGAATACACTGTGTGTTCTTACAAACTACATGATGTGTAGTCCATATTTTCATAGAACCCACATAATCCTCACACTTTTCTAGATATAGATCCTCTACCACTGAATTTACTATTTTACCACCTAAAAATTGTGTAATATTTATCCAGCCATTGATTCTGACCCTTTGGTGTCCGGAAATCAGATCTCCTTCCCTTCCATACAAAGCAGTCGTCTCCACAAGCACCTATCGTTCCATGATAGATTCGGATCCCATATCCAATAATTAATCATTTATACCCATAAAACTTACCAACATATCCTCAAATTATTATCTATGTCATCTCACATGAATCTACCACGAATCTAGGGGTCTGATCGTGCTCGACCTCGCCTAGCATTGTCAAACTGAGAGCTCATAGGCCAACAATGAAGGTCATGGAGAACGATGGGGGAAAAGTACATAATTTAATGGCACAAAAATCATTTTAAAAGTGTTTTTTGAAAAATAATATCTATTAGGTATTCCAAGGGTGAGAGACATGGAACAATAGGGATAAATTGAATAAACAATATAAATCTAATACATAAGATCTTGCAAAGGATCAATTTTAAACACAGATTAAATAATAGAGGTTTGATAATGGTCAATATTTTAATAAATAGGATGGAATACACAAATGAGGAGTCCTAACTTCATTTTTATCGATCATTGGTGAAGAACACTTCTACCAATGAAGGATAAGATTCATTGCATTCACTACACCTCGATTTTCCCTGATTTGGTGGTCGTTTGATTGCTCGATCTCAAATCACCCATAAAGGGTGGTTGAATTATTCCCTCAATGGTCCCAATGTTATGTGGATAACCCTGAATATTCTCTAAAACATGCTATTTATAGAGTAAAATATGTTTAAATGAATTAATTAAAATAATTAATTAATTCACATAACATACCTGCTAATGACTGCCTTACCCAAATGCCCTACACCGACCAATTTTAAGCCATGCCTAGGGTAAACCCTAAACTCTAGATTCAAAAATGGTATCATATTTTCAATTTGAGACTCTATTTAGGATTTATTCCATTATGTCTGAAAAAATGTGCATGTGTGATATAAAATATATTTAATATTTTTTAAAAAAAATTAATTTTGAGCACACCAGGGCTTGGAATCACGCACCATATCAACTCTTGGATCCAAAAATATTCCTTGATATAGTTTAAAGTCTAAAGATAAAAATAGGGTCTCTACAAGCCCAATCACTCTTAATGTATTAGGGAAGAAATAATCGTGTAATACTATTTAAAAACTAGCCCAAGAAACACTTTGGTGATGATCATATAGGTGATAATGTCCCAAAATCACTTGGAATAATATCAAAGAATATACATAGAGATCTTAAATCCCCTACCAAGATGTGTCTAGAGGTGATAAAAAATAGTTATCAGGGCCTCCATCCATGAATCTACAACATGAGGACTGCCATCCCCCAAAAACATGGGTGGATGTTGTTGTAGAAACTCTCATGCCAACTCTTACATCGAAGGGAATATCCATAGAGATCCTTTAACTATCTTAATAATTTGAAGAAAAATCTCATGAAACTAGGAATTAGTGCCCAAGTCAGGTATAAAAATAGGTTCCATGGGAGGCACTACTGGGGGTAACACTGGTGGCCCATTCCCCAACCTCTAGAGGATATTTATCACCACCATACTTGTGAAAATATGTAAGATATCATGGTGGAATAGATCTAAAAATTCCAAGAACAAACCTCAAATAAAATTTTATAATGATATAATCCATTGGTATAAAAATATAATAGGTAGAAATACTTTTTATATAAAAGTCACACCCCTCTTCCTAAACCTAAATTTAGGTCCGAGTGACTTATAGATACATTAATATAAGAGATACTATATACTACCCAATACAGAGGTTAGTTAGGGTCATGCTCTCTACTATAAGAAATAAGTCATGGTATATAGTGTTAATTTCAAGTTATAGAGGAAACAACCTTTAAATTTCAATTGGCATACCCATTTAATAGTGACCATTTCAATTCATAATTTAAATTTATTCGAGTTCAAACTTATTTATATCACAAGTCTTATTAAATGGTTGAATTATATAGATCACTACTTACAATTTATAAAATCATATACACTTTATTAATTGAACTATGTCGTCTATTTAATCACCACTATAAACACGTTCTAGCCCATGCGACCAATGGTGTATGACCAAACATGCCATAATTGGCTACCTAAGGTGTAAGCATCATGATTTGTAGAAAAAACAATGCTAGTTTGATTTAGACACTTTAAGTGACCAATAATTATTTCTATTATCCTACAACAATCGTTAGCACAATTTTATTTATATAATAGTCAAGGAACTCTAGAAGTTATAGGAAATACAAGAAATGAGATACACCTATATGGCATGGTATAATGCATTACAAGTGAACATATATTACCCTATAACAATGAATGATTCAACAATTCCTTGCTATATCAGAAAAAATGAAATCCTAAATCATAATAATAAACACCACACATCATTTTCATCACCCAATGGGGGAATTAAATCAACTTTAATAAGTAGAAATCCAAAACAACAATTACCATCCTCCAAAATTTGTCTTTTCTTTAAACATGGGTTAGGTACACCCAAGAACAATCTCATTACCAAATTTTGACACATCCTAGTCTCTATTATACCATCCCAAAATAGCCAAGAAAATAAAAGAAACCTCTGACACAAATTTGTAACATCCCAACCCAAAAGCCACTAAGTAGTGCCCAAAGACGGTTAGTAACATTATCTCAATATTTGATACCCATATAGTAGAGGCTACTAACATGTAGTGAGGGTCCAAGGTGGTACAGTGGGGATAACATAATCTCATAATTAGAGTAGCATATTAGTGTAATAAATGAATAAAAAATAGAAACATAATATAAATCAACAACGAAAGGTAAATCATTCAGATAAAATAAACATCCATAAATAACAATACCCAATACCATATAAATAATGATGTAATTCCATGTCTCTAACAAAATAATAGGGAAATATGGAATCCGACTCACATACATAAAGGTATATCAAAAGAAACAAAAAGACCAAAATACTATCTCCATATAGAATAATTATCCATAGATCAGTCTTTTTCTCCCCCACTCCCATGCTACAATCAATCCATGAATCAAAAATCAGGCACTTTCTCCTATCCCTATATACATCCATATAATTTTTCTATGTACCATCGAAAGGATGAATAAGGTTTGAGATAAATTAAATATACCACCACCAACAGTGCCTATAAATATCCAATTAGTGCATATAATATGAGCAGTTTGAAGTTATAATAATGGTAATTAGTAATAAAAAATATAAAATGTTGGATTTGGTTCTTATGGGACACCAGAATAACACTCCATAATATAGATCATGCTATAAAAACCTATAAAAAGACTCACCATAAACATATACATATACGATTATATATTGGTATGTATATATATGTGCTATATACATAATGAATTTTATATCCATATATATATATACATACATAGTGTTATACAAATAATGGGTCATAGCTCAATCATCCATGTCTAGTCACTATAGTCTCATAAATTAGTAGAGGATGTAATGCCCGAGTATCATAAGTCATAAGGGTCATCATTCCTTGGTATCACAAGTATAAGGGATTCCATGCCCATTTATCACAAGTAAAAGGGTCACCATACCCATGTGTCACAAGTTTAAGAGACTCCATACCTGAGTATTATAAGTATAAGGTATTCCATGACCATGTATCACAAGTGTAAGGGATTCCATGACCTTGTATCATAATTGTAAGGGAAAACATTCTCATGTATCACATTTATAACGGATTCCATGCCCGATTATCATAACTATAGGGAACCATTACCATATCATAAATCATAAGAGTCAGCATTCCCTAAGATCATAATAGTAGTAAGCAGTCAAAGTATTTTATAATATCCAATGAATAGTTTATAATTCATTTCAATTTCTTTTTTCAAGGGTGTAACCATTATTCTATTTAAACATGTGATATGGTCACACCACTCACTTCCCGTTTAATTCATTGTAATCATCATGTTTAGGAGTCATGAAATAACCATGTATATAATAGTTTGGTCACTTCATTATTAATAAAATCAATGGGTTAATTCCCTAGGCACACCTCAAGGGTGGAAAAAGTCCACATGGATCTATCCCAACATGAATAAAGGGATACTGGGTCATTTTTAGTAAGGATAATCGATTAAAAAAATGATTATGTGGATTTTAAGGCAACACATGGAGAATCCAAAATTTGGAATCATTATGCGTAATAAAATGAAATAATACTTGAGGGTTAAATACTGGACCACCTACCTTATACCTGTATAGGATCACTCATCCATTTTTAGCCTTTGGTTTGGTCAAGATCGGAAGAAAAATGAAAAAACTAAGAAAGGCATTGAAAATAAGGCATAAGATCTTCCACCAAAATAACACCGAAGATGGTGAGTTAAACCAAGGAAAGAAGGAAATATACTAAATCTGTTATTGGTGGCAATCCAACATGATAAACGACATCACAAACTTAATCTAGACAGAATAACTAGATAAAAGCCTAGATTTAGGCATTGAAGGAGCTTCCAGAAAGAGGAGGCACTGTGCGGGAGGAGAAAATTGAGGTTCTATAAAAAAAGAGTCTCTACCTCTTTTTAAAAAAAAAACCTACGTAGGGTATTTACATGGTATGCAAGATTTACACACCATGTAATATTTTGTCTTTCCCCTCTTGAGGAAAAATATTACACTCCATGTATTTTTCTGGAACCCATACTCTAGGCCCCCTACATCTTTCCTTTTAAAGATAAAACAACTGGACTAAAGGCACAATTTCAGATTTAATCCAAAAGAGAACCTCAATAAGGGTTTAACCAGAAATTAAAAGGATCCATACCTAATATGAAAATTGTGTTCTTACAGGTTATGTGTATTTATGGTGAGACACCCAATGATGAGTATGTTGATGTGGTCCTCACCCATATTAAGTAGAGTAACTCTGGTGGGTTAGTATGACCTAGGTTCCTAACCATTATACCCCTTTTTGGGAGGTGTTTTTTGGATTAGTTTTATGGCCTAGTCCATAGGGAGTAGTTTGATCTAAAAATGCTCATAGAAGACAGGTACCATAGTTTTAGGTGGTTGGTTTGGAATATGATGTTTTTTACTTGTGAGACCCTAGAGATGGGAGTTTTACTAAAAATTAAATTTTTATTATTCAAACACTTTTATAGAAAAAGTGAGAAACCATGGGTTTAAACACAAAAAAGAAATCACCTATCCATTAAAAGACAGTTCAAGAAGACCATATTTAACTTCCCTAAATAATTTCCAAGAAATATTACTTAACTAGGTGTCTAGTTCGTCCATTAAGTGATCTTCAAACTGAACTTCCAACTTGTCCCAGGCCTGGATGAACTACTCTAAGATGATCATACCATTTTTAAACCCCTTACTAAAATCAGGCCCCTCTTGTTAATCCAAGAACACTGCTCCTCTTGGGAACCACTATCAAATCCTCTCCCATCATTCTGTCAGTTTCTTCATAAGTAACATTAATTAACAGAACCTGTTCGATCATTTCTTCATATGATCTCATAATAAGTTCCAAGGATTGATCAAGTACGTCACCTACCTTCCTTTTCTGGCATGAAACCTTGGAGGATGGATGGGTATCATTGTACATCTTCTTAGCTTTTATCATCTTTTCTGATTGAGTATCTATTGGCAATGGAAAATAAGAGTAATACTCCCTCTCTTTATGGTTACACCTCTTTCTCTTGATCATCCTTGGGCTTGGGGGCCCACCACCTTGTACTTAATGCTTTTTATCACCTACAAAAATTCTAGAATAGTCATCATTGGTGTCAAATCTGGATTCCTTCTTCCCATCCATAAAGGGTCTAATCGAATTTTCCTCAATCTCATAAGACATACCATCATTATACAACTGTTCAAAGTGGTTACCTAGAAGGATACCTTCCACCCACCTTTCGGGACTTGACCTGAATGATGCCTTAGCCCCTATATCTTGGATAAAAACATATCAACCAGTAGGATTATCCTCCATGAGTTCCTTAGAAACTTCTTCCACACCTTTATCAGTGCTACCACTCCTTGGTCACACCACCTCAGCATATGAGGCCTCTATGGGAGCCTTGAGACCTTCCTCATTTTTAGGTTCCAAAACATCTTTGATCCCACTTCCACCTTGAGGACCCTCTAGAAATGGATGATCCAATTCTCTAACATCCTTCTCCTCTTCTGAAATCCTATACTCCAAAGGAACTTCCACATGCTATTGAGGATTATCCAGGTCCTTTCTAAACCTATGGATGATTTCTTTCACCAATGTATTTATGTCCCATGATTCACTTTTCACTACCTTTATTGTAGTCTTCACACTCACATTCCCCTAGAAACTATCCATGATACTGTACGAAGGATCCTTGGTTCCACCTATGCCCAAACCCTTACGGTTATCATGTTATCTAGACCCTTACCTGCATGCCGTGGACGAATAGCCCATCTGTTTACAAGTAGAAAAAAATTGACCCATGATTCATAAACCACATTATAACTATAATGAAATTATTATCCTACTGTAATCCAAACAAAATCAGAAAGAAATCTCGTGGAATCAACTTCCACATAGACCCGAGGATTAATAGGATGAAAAAATTATTTAGTTTGAGTATCAGAGCAAAGGTACCTACATATGAGATTTTTCTGCATCCAAGAAATTTAAGGGTTTTTGAATATTAAGGGTAGGTTAGAGAAACTCACCCTAATCACCACTTAAGGGGAGTCCCACATCATATTGAAGTAGTGGGTCCATTGGAAGAGGTAGAAAGAAGACCCATTACATCTTTGAGGAGCACTAGACTAATATTTGATCAGATAATCCTCCGACACAAACCAGATCATGATGTTATTATTGTCAAGAAAAACTATAGTTTCCCTATCCTCTAAATTTTAGGTACTAAAAACAAACATATCAATAATGTCCACCACAATACTTTTCTGTTTGAAACAAGCAATCAAGGTCCGGTTGAGGAGAGCAGAAACTTTGTTGAACTCCGAAATCAAAATAGGCAGGTTAGGGATTCCATTATAAAGACCCTGAATCTTAGGGAATAGAGAGAATTATAGGAATGTAGGAAGAATATCGGAGTTGTAAAATGGGTAAAAATAGAACTCCCCTCCCTTGAAGGACAATTAAGGTCCCTCCTCAGCTGGAGGGGGAGGGAATGAAATAGTTTACTCTGCTATCACAGAGCAGAATAAGACATCACTATGCCCCCCTGGGAGTAGTTCCTCAAGAGGCAGGTGTTTTGACATGCTGATGTTGTGTGAAGTTGATAAGAGATCATTCTTCATGCCTTGTGATATGTGGCCTTTTTCGAGTTGGCCCAAACTTAGGTAGAAGGACCTAGTAACTTTTCATGAGACTTAACTGGTGGGACAAGGTTAGAGAGCTTAGTGTCCTTATTTTATGTGACTCTAATTTAGGGAGTTGATGTAGTTGGACCTTTGAGGGATACCTATGAGAGGTGTTGATAGAGTTATATATTCCCATGGGAATGTGAGGTTCTATTATATGCTTTATACTTTTGATAGAAATTCATGAAGGGTGAAACCTAGTATGGGGTTTTGGTGTGTTGGATTCCTTTTGAGAGGGACAACTTGTGTGCTATTGCTTCATTCGTGTGGATGGTTTTAAGAGGGGTAGGATCATTTGGGTTCCTAGAATAGGTAATGGTTTTGGAGGTGGGATGTGCCTAATGGTTTTGAGATGGACCACGGGTATAGGTGGTGCTTGAGGGTATGTGACTTCAGGTGTGTGAGTTTACATAGGCAGGAACAATATAGGTGAAGAAGACTTGGTGTGTTTGAGGATGGGTGGATTGGTTAAACTTATGGATAAGGACTCCCTTAAAGATGATTTTGGTATGAGACACATGGAGATGTTTGATTTCTATGATATGAAAATGACTTAGAGTGCCGATGTTTCAATGTAACACATGGTTTACAAGGTCATGATCGGTTATGTGCCTATCCCGGTTGGCTCTATATGCATATTTAGAGATGTGGTTAGAGCTTAAATGAACATAGTTAAAAATTTAAATGATTATTAGGACATAAGTGTTAATTAAATAGTTTCTAGCTCAATTAATTACTTTTGGTTTTGTAAAGAACCAAGGGTATTCTTCGTTGGGTTAGATGGGAATGTGAGGATGGCATGACCAATGGCTAGGGCTTAATAAGTTGAGTTTTCATTGGGTGTGATCCATTAGAGCCGGAATGAGTTTCTATGGTTGGTTTACACAAAAGTGTGTAATGATTAAGTGTTAATTTTATTTTCTTTTCATGAACACATAATAACGCACTATGTCATTGGGTTTTCGGTTTAGGTGCTATGAAAACCTACACCATGATGTTTGAATTAAGCAAGAAACCATGAGTAGGCTAAGAACTTATGTGGGTGTGATGAGATTCCTAATGGAAGTGAGGCCCAAGGTATTTTAATGTGATTTATATGTCACCTTAGTTTGGGATAACATCATAAATGGATGAGTTCATGGTGATATTCATAGACACCAACCTAATCCACTCCATGTTTAGAAATGATTATTCCTAACATCTTGAAATAATCCTCTGTATGTCGAGAGAGTATTAAATGTATGACAAGATATTTAAATGTAATTTATATTTTGATGAAGGTCTTATTTGGAGCTTGTGCTCATGTAGTGGTGTAAGTGAAGCCACATGGTGGGAAGAGCACCATCGACTGTCTATGGGTAAGGTCCTTGGAATGGACAAGATGTCAATGAATGTTGTGGGTACAATTCTTAGAATCTAGGAACTTTTGATAGTTGACATTTTTTTTTCACTCAAGTGAGAGTGAGATATAAACATATAATTATTGTTTTGGGAGTGAATGGAATGTGGGATGTGGTAGTTGGGGGTAACTTAAGTAAGGCAGTGATAATGAAACTCTTGTGGTGAGGAGTGACATGTTGGTTGTGAAGGTAAGGACCATGTGTTGGAAGGGTCATAGGTCTATTGAACTAGATGTGTATTAGTAATGGTGTAATAGTGATATATATAGGAACTGATGAGGTGTGCGGTTAATTTTTTTAGGGAATGTTGATAGGAAATAATATGTGGTGGATGATGTAGCTGAGTGTTGGATTTTGGCTCGAAGTGGTTGTAAAAAGTAATCTAGAGTTCTAATGTCATAGGTTAATCAATAGTGTGGAAGGGCATGATTAATTTTTATTCAATGGAGGATAAGATTGTGTCCCTATCAAATAGTCAAGTATAGACTCTAGGGAGCATGTTTGGGTGGTCGTGGAATGCCTTTTAGTATGAAGGCATCATGATCAGTTGAGGCGGAGACGTGCCAAAAGTTAGATCCGATCATTTTTGGGATGAGTCAGCTGAGGATAACCCAACTTTGGTTAGTATGTATAGTACATGTATTAATATATAAAATATATCTGGAAGGTCATTTTGAACTAAAGGATTCATTTCACAATGTAAAACCGACCTTTTAGGAAAATCCAGTTTGTTCTTATTTTGTTCATGGATGACAAGTATGCATCTACTCCAGTTGTTTCTGGATTACAAGGATAACAGTGAATGATGAATAATGTTCTCATAGGTGTTGGGGAATGGTAATTTGGGGAACCATAATGGGAACATTGTGGGAGATAATGTTAGAGGCACTGTTGGTATTTTCTGATTGTAGAGGTTCTAAGCATCAGAAGTTGGTGGTTGTAAATTGATGTTTGTAGTGGGAAGCTCAATAACATAAGTGAGAGATCATGCCATGAAAGAATATGTGTTTCAATTGGATAGGTTCAGGTAAGTTCAATATCAGTGTTTCGGCTTTGACAATGGGTGTTGGCTTGGGTTTTGTTTGGTTGAGTGCCTTGAGTTGGAGGTTGTTCCTTTGTTTCTTTTTAGGAATTCAAAAATTGAATGAGTCCATTAGCTATAACTGGGGATAGATATAGTTTGGTTGATTTGGATGGATGAAAAAAAAGACTTATTAAGGGTTATAAGTATTATGTCTGGGTTTTTTTAAGATATTTGATCCTTAGAATTGAAAATTTCATAAATAATTTGAATTTTCATTTTCTCGATGGGTCAAATTTTAAAACGAGACCCAGAACAGTGTTCTAGGATTTAAAATTCCTCAAGGAAATACTTTTAGATTAGGAATGATGATCATAAAGCAGAAAAAGTGTTTCGGTTAGCCTTAGAAGCTTTGGGTAATGTTTTATGAGTTTTGGAGTCTTCTAGATTGGGTTCATGGTTTTGTGTTCACGGTTTAGGAGAAACCATGTGACTCCTTGATGATCAGTGTCTTTTCAATTAATTTTGAATAGATCATAGTTAAGTGTTATGGTTTTCTCATGGTTTACGGTAAACCCTATGAACCAAAGGAGATTTTTTTTTGAGGTGGTAGAGGTCCTAAGACACAACACACGATCTACACACAACTTTAGAAAAATTGTGTGTTTTTTACATAGGGAAGGTAGTGCAGAAAATATGGTCGGCACATAGATTTTCTAGATATTTAACCTAACTATGTGTAACATCCCTCCTTCTCCTCATTGTCTTGAGAAGGTGTAGGAACTTTACTTTGCCTTTAGTTACATACCCAAGATGCTAAAGGCCGACAATAAATGCCAAAGGGCTTCAATACACTTGGGGGATGATTTTCCCTTTAAGAATAAAACAATTAATCAAACAATAAATAACCAAACAAACCACTAAATTGTGCATGATAACAATGAAATAAAACACAACATTTCATTTATCAACAATGTTGTAAATTTTAGTACCCCAGTGGAAGACTCCAATATCTAATTAAACAACAAAAGAAAAACTAATAAAACTCCAAGACAACCACAAGACTCCAAAATCCACAAGATCAATTCTCCAACTTCAACAAACAACACAAGTATCACAAATTAGTGTTAAATATGTGTGATACTTTACCTTTTCACATGTCCCGGCAGATGAAATCTATAAAATCACTAAAGTGAAAAAGTAGGATGAGTACTAAAACTCAATAGGTTTTCCCAAATGTCATCCTTACTCATGCCACTAGGATAGAAAACTTAGCAGCATTCATACAAAACAATTTATATAAAACAATTTCCAAAGATAGTTTATAACTAAATATAAACAAGTTCCATATCAACCAGTTTTCCAAAAAATCCATTTTTCAAAGAGAGAAACCAAAAAATTCTTTAAAACCCATTCACAATTTATATTTGGAAGAACCATTCAATTCCACACATTCAACTATACAGGCTTCATCATGATAGTTCCATACTCAAGAGTGGACACTATTCTATCTACAAATTAATTATAAGGTAATTATATCCCAAGTTCTATTACAAGATTGGAATCGAGTACAAGGTCATATTTCAACCAAGCCTCATAAATTCAATATGAAAACACACACAAAGTATGCCCAAAACCCATTCCAATTCAAACATGCCAAAAAAAATTTCAATAAAAAAACTGTTTATTGAAAGATTTTTTCCAAAAATCCATTTAAAAAATCTATAAAATCCCTATTTTAAAATCAAAATTTTAAAATCAATAAACTAAAGAACGTTTCACAATAAATTACCATAATTCCACAATTTAATGAAAAACCATAAATCATCTATAAAGAAGATTTATATCATGATTTTAACCACAATTTCGTAATAAATTTAAAACAATTAAATCAATTTGAATCTTATACAATCATTTCTAGCAAGTGGATTTGAGAGTGAATCCAACTACTTTGAGAGTTTTTGGAAAAAATGATAAATGGCATGAAAAACGTCACAAAACCAGGTTGAAAACTCCACGAACCAACCTTTGATCTCTTTCCCTATCATAAAAAAAATCTAAATATAATCATATTTAGAATCTAAAACATTATATCTACCCAAATTGGGAGAAGATCTATGAAAATGGGAGAAAGGGTGTAGTTGATCTAATAAAACACCAAGAATGGCCCAGAATGATCACTTACCGTGAGGAATCAGCTTATAATCACCAAAGGAAGACTTACAATAGCCTTTGGAGTAATGAAATAACATTAAATGACATTTATGGGTGAAAAATCATGAGTTATGGCCACATAGAAGGAAAAATTATAGTTAAAAAGCTTAAACCAACCTAGATCCCCTTTTTAAGGAAGTGGTTTCTTACCGTATATGGTTTAGTCGCACAGTTTTGAAAAACATGTAATAACTGTGCCAAAGCCACTACCTAAAAATGACCAAATCCATTTACAAATTGCATGATTTCTATTAGGAAGATTCATGGTTTGGATAAATCATGCGCCACCCATGTGCCTTCTCTTTTTCCCTTGTCTCACTGTGCACAATTTTCTAAAAGTGCTGCATGGTTTCCACAACCCATTCACAACCCTTCCACCTGTAGAAAAGCCCCCAAAACTCTCAAAAAGTTCTTTGAACTCTCCCAAACTTTACCCTTATAATTTATATACTTAAAAAGGATAAGGAAAGAGATACTTACCAGAAACCAAGGATGCTAAATTTTCCCCATCATTGGTCTTTCAATCCCCAGAAAGTAGAAAACCACCATTTACTTAAAAGAGATCTGGCCATTTCTCTTTTATTTCTTTCCTTTGTTACCAAGTATCTTCTATAATATTTATATGTTTCCAAAAAACCCACACTTTACAGATTCTTTTTCCACACAATACTTTCTCTTGCCTATCCAGAATCCACACCGAGATATGTACTAATGAAGAATCCATCTCTAGGTTAGCATGATCCCATCTGATCACATGGTCCATGTCAGTCCGATACTTTTTTCAACTGAGTTACATGAAACACATTATGCACCATACTGAACTGTGGTAGAAATTATAGACAATATTTATCCTCACCAACCCATTATAGTATCTAAAAAGGGCCTATGTATCATGGAGATAACTTTCCATACTTCCCAAAAAGCCGATTTCTAAGCCTTAGATAGATCCACAAGAACACATGATTACTCAATACGAATGAAAAATACCATCAAATATGATCCTCATGATATTTTTGACAAATTTAGGCTATATCCATCATCTTTCTGATCAACTGAATCTTCTCCGTTGTTTTTTTGGACAAGTCTCGGCCCAACTAGTGAAGCCTCACCAATTTCCACCCAATAAAGTGGAGAATGATTGTATACCCATATAATGCTTCGAAATGAGCCATATGTATTGAGGCTTGATAGCTATTGTTATATGATAATTCCACCAACAATGCATTCTCTTCCCATAAGTAACCAAAATCCATTACAGAAGACCACAATATGGATTTCAATGTTTGTATTGTACTTTTGGATTTTCTATCCATCTAAGGATGATATTTTGTATTCATTTTCAATTAATTCCCAAGGAATTTCTATAAGTATTTACAAAAACAAGATGTAAACTTCAGATATACGTCTAACACTATTGAAACCGATATTCCATGTCTCTCTAACACTTCTCGGATGTAGATTTTTGATAGATCGTACACCATATGAGTTTCACGAATAGGGATGAAATGATAAAACTTAGTAAGATGATACACAATCACCCATATAGAATCATGTTTCAAGACAATTCGTGTGAGAAATATAACAAAATACATAGATATTTTCTCACTTATAATATTGAATAGGTAAATAATGCAATATATCTGCTGGTTGTTGATGTTCTTCCTTAATTTTCTAACACTTTAAGCATCTTGAAACAAACTCAGCCACATTCTTTTTCATGCCAACCCACCAAAAATACATTTTCAACATCTTATACATTTTTGGTATTCCGGGATGAATAAAATATCTTGAATGATGGCAATCATGAAGAATTTATTCCTAATAATACATAGGTACAACCATCTAATTTCTGAACCACAACACTGAACTCCAATTAAGCTTCCAACCCTCAATGGTCTTATCACCATTGATTTTTGAACTCACATACACACATTATGCATTATATTTATATGCCTATTTAACCATCTTCACCAAATCAATAACCACTGAAACTAAAAGTAAAACAAAAAAATCACCTCAGTATTCACATTCCGCATGCATGTTATCAAGGACCAACATCAACTTTCACTCAGCTGATGCTTCTTTTTATAACCGAGAATACCAATTTTCACTTAATGCGTCTTCTTTCATGATAAAACACCCTAACCCAGATCCCAAAGAATCACAATACACCACATACCATTGTCCTGATTCTGGGAATATTAAGATAGGTTCTTATGTAAGGTGATATTTCAACTCTTAAAAATATTTTTGGCATTCCTTGATCCATTGGAAAGGAACATTATTCTTTGTCAAATCTATCATAGGAAAATATAGTTGTTAAAAATCATGAAAAAATATTTGTTAGTAACCATCAAGACCAAGGAAAATTCATATCTTGAATAAATTCTTTGGTGGTTTCCAAGAGCTAACAACTTCTATCTTTTCCGGAGCCACAAATTTTTTTTAGAAATTACATGTCCAAGAAAGCGTACCTCTTGTATCCAAAAATCACACTTAGAAATTTTTTCATACAAATTATGGTCTCTCAAGACTTCCAACACTATGTCCAAGTGTTGCTCATGATCAACCCTTGTCTTTGAATTCACCAATTTGTCATCCACAAACACTACAACAAAATAATCTAGATATCACTAAAATATCCAATTCACCAATGCCATAAAGGACACTAGTGAATTTGTAAGACCAAAATGAATTAAAACATATTCATAATGGCCAAATAATTGACGGAATAATATCTTGTTTTAAACTTATAAAATCAATAGAACAAGAAGCAATAAAGGAATGCGATGCACTGGTATCAAACAACACTTTCATATTAAAAAAATTCAAAAGAATCATACATATCATCATATTTGGTTCAACATGATCATCCACAATCACCTGTTCAACTCCATATAATTTCTTCATTACTTCACTATGTTCTTTGTTGTCCTATTGAGATTTCCTTTACTGAAGAGTCATCGTATTTCTAGAATTACCATGGTTGTTCTGCTGATGAGGATCGTTCTACTTCCCCAATTATATTAAAGAATATGACCTCTTCGACATAAGGGGATTTAAGAGTGAAGTCACCTACTTTGAGAGTTTTTTCAAAAATGATAAACAACATGAAAAACGTCACAAAATCAGGTTGAAAACTCCATGAACCCACATTATATCTCTCCCCTTATCATAATACAATACAAATAAAATCATATTTTTCATCCAAAATCTTAGATCTACCCACAATGGGTGTATATATAAGAAAATGAGAGAAAGGGCGAATTAGATCTAAGAAAACATCAAGAATTACTATTATTGATCACTTACTACAAGGAATAAAATTATAATCACCAAGGGAAGAATTAAGATCCCATATGGATCAATAGAAGAACCTTCCATGACCTTTGGGAGATAAAAATATTGAGTTAGGGCTGAATAAGAGGAAGAAAGAGGAGTAAAAAGCTTAAAACAACATAGATCCACTTTTTAATGAATTGGTTTCTTACCATGAATGATTAGTCACATGGTTAGGAACACAATGTGGTAACCATACGTTATCAACTACCTTAATGATAACACTCACACAATCATCTAGCACAATCTCTAAAGCAGACACCAACCATACTAAAGCCATTGCCTCAAAATGACCAACTCCATTTTTCAAAGCGCATTGTTTCTACTAGGAAGGCGTAAAGTTTAGACAAATCGTGTGACAACTATGCACCTTATCTTTTTCTTCCTATCTCATTGTGAACAATTTCCTGTAAGTGTTGCATGGTTTCCACAACCCATGCACCACCCGTGCACCTGTAGAAAATCCCCAAAGACCATAAAAAGTTTCTAAACTCTCCCATACTTAAACCTTATAATTTATATACTTAAATAGCATTAGGGAAGGGTTACTTACCAGAAACTGGAGGTTCTACACTATGCGAGCAATTTTTTAATGCCTAATGATGGGAAAATGGTTTGAAAAACTGTACAGCTTCCCAAATTTTTTATAAAATGGGGAAATGACCAAAACAATATCTCTGTTTTCCGAAATCACCCTCAATTCCTCCCCTATTAGGCACATGAGGACCAGGTGTGATATCCCTTTTCCATATTCTCCAAACCATTGATTTGGGGTGCATTTATAGAGATATTTGGGTGCTTTTGAGGTGATCATCACCCTATGACAACATCTTTTATATTTTTTATTCCTCCTATCTAATTTTGGAGTTCTAAAGTTTAGGTTTTGTTTAATATTACACTAGATAATTTTAGAATCATCCATTTATCATGGTTATTTTGGTTTGATTACTTAGAGGAGATCCTAAGATGACTTCCACACATCATTTCATAGTGTTTTGTTAAGTGATTTTCCCACGAATTGTATTAGGATTCCATTGTGGTCTAGAACTAGTGGGTTTTTAGAGTTTTGATAAGATGGATTGGATAGTTGAGACAAGCTCATATGGATGGGACTTCGAAAAGGAATTGGTATTTGGAAGTGTTATGGAAATATTTGTCAATGAGGTTAGTGGTCTAATAGATTTACTCATAGTATTGCTAATTTATTTACGTGTGTATATGGTATGTGACTTAAATTCCATGTGTAGTGTGTTTGTTTCCTTGGTTTATGTTAATGTTTTGGGATTTAAATTGATACCCTAGACCCTGCATGGATCCAATCAAATTTTTTGTGTTTATATGCTCATACTTATAGCCACCCATGGGGTGTGTCATTTCTTAAAGATGGTAAAGTAAATATTTAAAGGGTAAAGAAGGTGGGTTATGATCTTAACATGATTAAGCTCACTGATTGGATTGGTTAAAGGGTTAAAAGATATTTTTTAGGGATTGGGAATAAATGTTTTATAATATATTGTATGGATTAATTGGAATATTTTTTGAGATAAGATTTTATAAAAGGCAGAAGAGGATATTGAAATGGTTTTAATCAGGTGCATTGGATTTTTAATTGGTTATGGGTTTCAAAGGGAAAAATATATGTTTTAAGTGGATTTTATTTAATACGGGGTGTTGATATCCAAGTGATTTTAAAAGGGGTGATTTTAGGTAAATCTCAAATCTTAATTTAAAATGGCTGTATAGTTTCCCCTATGGAGAAATTTATTAATGAACCTTTTACGGTTTTGTTGGAAATGAAATTTTTCTCATTGTTTTTAATTTTTTTAATGGTAAAGATGTTGAAAATTAGTAATTGAAAAATTATGGAATGGTTTTGGTGTCAAAATATTGCTATGGGAACTGTTAATAAACCGTATGAGTTAGGTGTTAGATTGATGATCTAGGCATAGGTAATACACTAAATAGACTTGGTGTCATACTTAGGCTCTATGAAAAAATAGTATGATCTATGGTTTAGGTTAAATATTTATTATTTGGGCATGCTAGTATAACAAATATAATGGATAATGAACTGACACTTTGCATCCAGGGTTTAAGTGCTGGACTGATGCTCCAGGCACTATAGTTTTGATGCATGAGTAGATGCTAGGCCGATGCTCTGAGAAATTTTATTAAGATGCATGGTTTTGAAATATTGATATGAAACTTCATATCTATTGTTTATATATTTTGACATGATGCTTCATAGGTATGGTTTCAAATGTTTAGAAAGGAACTCCATATCAATTTTTTTGAGAGTATGATTGATGCTTTATGCTTTCATGACTTAGATGATGGATAAAAATATCCGTTCTTTATTTAAATTATTTATTACACTATGTTTTATAACTCAGATGGTTAAGTTGAGTTGATGCAGGTTTGGTTGGATCAAGTGTCACCTTATAACCTAAGGACCAATGGGTTACTTGATAAGTACTTGTTTCTTTTGAATGTATCTTTCATTCCTATACTATTTTTTTCCATAGTTTATCTGTTTACACTGTTAATTTGACTGGTTATTTCTTAATGAAACCTTGGTGGTGGCCTACCAAGTTATAGTCACACACTTATTGGTCCTCCACTATGCATGGTTACTCGATCAATTCTCACATTTTTACAACAATCACAAGTCTGGCTGAGGCCCGGATTGAGTCTTGCATGATTTGGTAGGATAGATCAACAGGTATTAGGTACTGGATAATTTTTAGCTCATAGATGAAGTAGTTCCATTTTCTTGGTTTTTATATTATTTTTGCTTGTTATATAACTATCCTAGTGGGTGCTCAGTTGTATGTGTGTTATGGATATTTGCGCCTTACTACATTTCATTAGTTTTATTTTAATTTTATATTTCTTTGCTTTTGATTCCATTTTATTTGAGATGTTGATATATATTTCTTGCTTCCACATAATATGATGTGTATGGTTATTGGTTATTTATGTTATCATTGTAAAATCTTATATGGGGGTATATTTTCCTTACAATAACACTTTATACCCATGATACTAGTCAGCATCCTTTGGCGTATGAGGAGGTACACTTGAGCTGTTATAGTAAATTGGCTCAGGGAACTGACTCTGTGGCTCCTAGGCCGGGATGTTACATTGAAATATTATGATATTATAGCTTCAAGGTTAGTGAATCCCAAGGATTTTCTGAGACTTCCTAGTCACCTCGTTGGCATACTATCCCCTGACCCACTTTGTTATCATACCCTACCGACGACCACTTTTATTGGTGTTTTATTTTTTTGTATGGGTTCTCCCCCATCCATGAATTTTTAATGTGGATTCATGTTTGGTTCTCCCATAACCAATATTAAAATGATTTTTTTACAAATATATAAAAATGATTATCTTAAAGTAATTATTTTTCTAAAAAAATTAAAATAAAAAAATTACTCCTGAACCTACTATATAAGAAAATATCAACCATAATTATATTATTTAATCATATTTATAAATTATAAAAAATCACTAAATAATTTTTAAAATAAAAAAACAAATAAACCCAATCATATTGTTCATAAAATTCCAGTCATCATATCTGCAACAACCCTACATTTTTAGATACAATTAAGAAATCATTTCTAGCCTTATTTTAAGTAGTTATGACTATTTCTTTTGTGTGGTTGGAAGGGTCTGAGGAATGATATCATTTAAGATAGGTGTAGTTTTGTCCCTTCTACTGATTTATGGAATCAAAGGATACTGGGAACCTAGTTCCTTGTATGGCAGCCCTAGAACCCCTTGAGCCCCCTATTAGCTCATAGGGGTGGACAAGGTGGGTAATAGAGTACGAGGTACCTAATACAAGCAGGCCAGTCACCCATCACTCTTACTAGGTTCATTTTCAGGTATTATTTCATAATTTCTCCTTTAAAATCCTTTAAACCCTCTTTATATCCTACATCAAACTAGTTTGATTTTCCCTCATTTTTTATTCTCCCTCTTAGTTTCCTTGAGATCTCTATAGTAAAATTACCCCCCATTTGAAGGTTAATAAATTGTGTTGACCCACTTCAACAAGTCTAACCTCATATAAGCATTATTTATAGAGAGAATCTATCATTTCTTACTCTTATATCACAAATAACTATTCTCAATGGTTTTTGTTCAGTTTATTAAGTTCCATGTGATTGTTTATGAACTATATTGTGTCTCCTAGAAAGTTAGTTTTCCAAGGACTGATATATGAATTCATTATTATGTTATGGTTTTTGTATGGTATGAAATGGAATGTGTTTCATGTGGGTAAGTGAATATTCTTGTTATTATTTTTCTTAAGTAATCAACGTTACTATGTGAGTTATACATAAGGAAATAGACCATAATGTGGATAGGAATGAATATTTTAGCTTGAGTGTACCATAGTGGTAGTGTTGGTGGTGTATTTACATAGGGATTCCCACCTTGGTTCGATATAAATAGAGGGATCTTACTTAACAAATTTTTATAATTGGATGGTATGTGAATTGGCTTGGGTGTGTATGCCATTACCAGCTTCAAGAAACAAAGGGTTGAGGTTGGGACATGAAAATTGCGAGGTGTAATGGTGGTTGGGTTAAAGGAATTTCCAATGGAATAACTCCTTGTAATTTAATGGGTGAGATGAGGTTCCAATAAATTTGGTTGACCATGGTGGTTTGGGTGTTGGTTTTTGGGATTCTTATGTTGGTTTCATAATGAGATGAGTTAGAAATTTTCCATGGAACCTTACCTTCTAAGAGTGTGTTAGTTTTGATTGTGTAGGAGGTTGGTTATGTTATTCCCTCCCTTATTACACTTTATTTATACCTGGTATATGAGTTATACATTACAAATTACCTTGATAAGGGAGTTGGTTAGGCTTGTGTGGAAGGTTGTCTATGTTACTCACCCCTCACACAGCTTCCTATGTGGATATGTGTATATGAAACATACCCATGGGATATTACCTAGTTTTAAGAGATGATTCATTTCATGTAATAGGATGAAAATTATACACCCCTCAAACTACTTTAAATGATGACAATGACAAGTTCTTGATATGAGATGACCCACTACTTCTAGAATTTATCCAAACAGGTATGGTCAGGTTTCATAGAGGCTTGGTCAGCATATGGTGATGCAACATGGGTTCATGCTAGATTTATTATTTATGTACTATTAGTAGATGTACTCATATAAATAGTGTCATAATTATGATAATGATGATTTGGTCATTTCTTATAAGGTTATATACTTACAACCTGTATGGGAACCCCAGTGCATGTGTATAAATTGTTGTTAGTGATATTGGTAAGGGGGAAAACCTTTTTTAGGTGCTTTAGCAGGAAGATTTGGCTCTAGATGGAGATGATACCACAATATACTATATGATCATTTTATAACATGAAATTAACACTCTATTTTTTATTTTTGTATATTATATATATTGATCTACCATCAGTGGGGATCTTATTTTACTTATTATGTATGAAAAATAGGGGTTTATTTTGTTATTATATGTCATATGATTTATATGGTTGGAATAAAAATGTGATCTTATAATTTTATTTTATTGAAAATTATTGCTTCTGATTTTACTCAGGTTTTGATGTCTTGAAATCGAGAACATAGTCTTCTCGATGTAAGGTTTAGGCCCTTACCCCTAGTCGAAAACCTCTTTTTTATGGAGAGGTGTGCATGGAGTCTTATGTTGCTCCAGTTTGGACCTAATGAACTAAGATGGGGCATTAAAAAATTATAATGAGGCCCCTGTTTTACTTTGTAGTATTTTTTGGGGAAAAGTTGACATTCCAAAGGATCATATAACAACTGAGAATGGGGGTTGAATTAGTTGTTCTATTTTTATAGGCTTCAAAACTATTAGAAACATAACCCCTGAAACCTATTAATATTTATTTCCTTATCAAATTTTTTGTAAATAATCAGGCATATAAGAAAATTAAATCAAGTGACGAAAACAAGATTTACATGGTTCAGCCTCAGTGTGAGAACCTACATCCTTTCCATAGCCACTCCCATGGTTCATAGAAATCCACTATTATGAAGAAGTGAATACAACTTTTTCCAAATCACTTCAGACACCTTATATATCACAATCTAAATGATTATAATGATTCATATCAGTTGACAATGTTTTCTTATAAAACAATTAAGCCAAAAAAATAATAAATATTTTTTTGAAAATTCTCTATAATTTCTCAGTCTGAATCCTTAGTTAGATTTTTATGTATATAAATTTCTAAATACGATGAGTCTAGATCTAATTCTCTCAATATAATCAGTCTGGATCTGATTCCCTTAATACGACATTTCTGGATCTGATTCTCTCAATATGATGGACTCATTATGATGAACCCATTCTCAATTTGAAAAATTCAAACTCTACTCAAATTCTCACTACACATTATTCACTAGTCTGATTGACTCAATCCAATTGAATAAATACGATCTTCTCTCTACAATATTAGTTTATTTGGTAAACAAACATTAAATTGTCTGATCCTCCTCATGATATCTCTATCTGACAATGAATTTCACTTGATTTTTTCCACACTATGACTTTTAATCTTACATGAAAAGTCGCAGTGAACAAATGATCTGAGAAATTATTTATAGGAAACCCAAAAAACAAAAGCAAGAATCTTGAAAACGTTCCACACATCATCAAATTTCAAAATCTCTGAAGATATCTCGCATATAAACACCTACATTGACTTCTTAAAACCTCATTATATTTCTCTGATATTTATGAAAAATTTAATTTCAAGTTTTACCTCCTTAAATCTTCATAAAACATACGAAATATTCTTCTTGAGTATTCTTCGAAATAAACCCAATATTATTTATGTTTCCCTATCAGTGAATCCAAATTCTGTTTCCTTCTAAATGAATTCGAATTTAGTATCCTTTTTAGTGATTTACAATGTAATTTCCATTATAATGGAAATACCATTACGATAAATTTCCAATTATGATAGAAATTCCCATTCTAATGGAAATATCATTATAATGGAAATCCCATTAAGATGGAATCAATATATTTCAACTTTTAAATTCTTCAAACGTCATCATATTGACAAATTATAACTTCTGGATCCAATATTCTGAAAAATTATACCATCGATGTATTTTTTCATAATAATGGAATCCAAATTATGATTAAATCATCATTATGATATAATTTCTTATTACGATGGAATTCTTCACTTTGAAATTTTCAAAAACCACTCCACCATTTCTTTAAAATCTTCATTCATGAAAGTATTCATGATTTATGAGAACTTGTTGATCAGAAAGCATAATTTTATTTGGTTTATAAAGTATTAAAACTTTCTAACTTCTGAATTCACAATATTCTTTAAAACTCTTCATCAACAATCCAACTTGTTCACTTAGAAACTTCTTTCTTTATGTGATTATGAAAAAGGAAAACTTAGAGAAAACAAAACTTTCTTCCACCAATTATTTTTGGATCCGATGATCTAAATCTAAAACTGGTCAATCTAATTATCTCATTATGATGGACTAGGTCCGATTCCTAAACAACAAAAAAAATCTTATACAAAAAGTTTAGTTGTCGAAAAATACAAAAACATTGTTAAAACAATTCATCATAAAGGTTCTTCAAACTCCCCCTTTGGATTTTTTGATAACCCTCATTAATAACTTTTCAAACTCTCAAATTTTTTTCACAACTCAAGTTTTTGACTTTTATCAAAACACATCCCTTTTCATAAGAGAGTTTCCCAGCACCACACTGCTGGATAAAGTAACATTTTTGAAGTAATTACATCCCTATATGGAAAGTAAATTTTGTGTTCATGTAAATATAAACTCCCCATCACTTTTATATTTTCCTCTATCACATTAATTTTTCTCTCCCCCATTATATGATAACCAGAGCATTATGTTCATAAAACAAATATATTTAAAAACTTCTTACAATGTACAAAGTTGTTACTCTCTACCCATTTATGAATATAATACAAAGCACAGTGGGGGTTCATATTTATAAGGATTAGGAAGAAATGGAAGGTGGATGAAAATGAAGTTGCAGCCTCAATTACACAAACCTTTATTTCAGAATTACTTTTGTAAAGATATCATCAATCAGATACTTTTTTAAAATGTATTACATCAAAACATCTCAAAAAACAACTTTATCTTTTATAAAGTGAAACTTTATATCAATGTGTTTTGATCGTGAATGTTGGAAAGGATTATTATAAAGATCAATTGAACTCTGATTATCAAAAAGTATCTTCAATGGTTAATAAACATTTACTTTCAAATCTTCTAATTGAACTTTCATCCACAACATTTGAGTACAATCTTGAGTAGCTACAATATATTTATATTCACTTTTTCTCAAAGATATTGAACTTTGTTTCTTACTATTCCCACTAACACAAAATTCACCCAAGAAAAATGTTCCTCCTAAGGTTTATTTTCTATCATTACAATCTCCAGACCAATCGACATCAGTATAACCATGAAACTTCATCTCACTATTTATTTTGTATAACAACCCATGTGAAGTTATTCCTTTGAAATATCTCACAATACTCTTTTCTGCCAACATATGTGATTATTTTATATTTCTTTGATATTTGGAATACAAAGTTATAGAATAAAAAATACCAGGCCTTGAGTTTATAGGGTAAAAAAGACTTCTGATCAGCTTTCAAAAGTCTTTATAATTTAAACTTATTTTGGATTCATCTTTACTCAACTTTGTGCTATCTAAAATAGGATTTGAAACTTATTTTGATTCTTCCTTCTCAAACTTCTTTAATAATACCCTAGAATAATTTTCTTGAGATAATAAAATATATTTTATTCTTTTGTTGACCTTGTAATCCAAGGAAGAAAGTTAATTATAATAATATATAGATTTCAAAATTCTTCTTCATTTCCTCAGAAAATGTTTTAAAAACATCTTCTATATGGCCACAAATGATTATATAATCCACATAAACAATTAAAATTAGAGCTCTAGTGTCAACATCCTTTATATATAATTTTCTATCAACATTTCCTTTAGAAAAATTTAACATTATCTAAAAAAATTCATGTTTTGAATTCCAAGAATGTGGATCTTATTTTATCCCTTACAAAGATTTATCTAATTTAAAATATTTGTCTTTATCCTCATAATGTAGAAACCCACAAGGAGGATCAATGTAAACATCTTCCTCAATCTCAAAATTTAAGAAATTTGACTTTATATCCATATGATAAAATTTGTAATTTCGATGAGAATCCACTAAAAGAAACATTCAAATAGTTTCTAGCCTTATAATGGGGGAAAATGTTTCATCAAAGTAAACACCTTAAACCTATGTATATCCTTTATAAAAAAGTCTTTCTTTATTTCTTGAAACTTCTCTATTCCCATTCAATTTGTTTCTATAAACCCACTTTGTTCTGATAACATTTTTATTTGACGGTCTTGGAACAAGTTCCAATGTTTAATTCTTCTCAATATGATCCAAATATTTATTCATATAATCCACCCATTCTTTGTGTTGAATAGATTCTGAAACCAATTCTCACTTAACTTTTGAGATAAGTGAATTATGATCATCTAATCACAACTTTCTTCTTGTTTAGACTAGAGCCTTCTAATTTCCAATATTTATTTCGATTTCAACATGTTTTTTAAGGTAGAAAATTTCAATATTTCATTCCTAACTAAAATTTCCTCATCATAAGATTCTTATGAATCTTGATAAGGATGTTTTGAATTATTTTCTCTATTTTTTAAATTCTCCAGTTTATCCTCCTCAACATTATCAACTACTTATATTAGGGAAATTTTATTTTAAATTAACTTCACATCATATGAGTCCACCAACTTTTTAAAAATTTTATTACAAAATTTTTAACTTCTTCTATTTGGTGAATAACCCATAAAATTTTCTTCCTCAAATTTCTTAAAAAAATTCCAAATCTGAATTTTTTATTTTGAGAAAACCTGGACTTCTAAAAACTTTAAAGTATTTCAATGAAGGTTTTTTGTTATAGCACATTTCATTAGGAGTCATGATATTTTCCCATCTCAACAAGAATCTATTTTGAACATGTACAATAGTACTAATATATTATCTCCAATAGAATTTTGAATGTTTGTATTCTTCCAACATACTTCTTCCCATTTCTACCAAACTTCTATTCTTTCTTTCTGCTATACCATTTTGTTGTGGAGTATAGGGAGAACTATATTAATGTTTGATACCAAAATTTCTCAAATAGTTTTCAAAAGTATTTTTTTGTGTGAATTTGGTACCATTATTTGTTCTCAACTACTTTATGGGAACCAAAATTTCATTCTCAATATATTTTTTTTTAAGAATTTGAACATTTCAATAACATCTGCCCCGTGCTTCAAAAATATGACATGTCTTATTTGAGTGAATTCATAAATAAAATTGATAAAGTAAAAATATAATTTCATTGATTTTTATCTCATCGGACCGCATAAATTAGAATGAATAATTTCAATAGGTCTGGTAGATTGAATTTCAATTCTCCTATGACTTTTATTAGTCATATTTCTTTTCTCGCATGTAATCCAAACATCTTCATATCTTCTTTTCAATTCTAGATAATTTTGAAAAGCATAAAATTTTGAAATTTTGTTCAAAATTTTCTATCCAAGGTGCCCTAGTATTTAGTAATAAAATTTTATTTCATATTTCGTACTCAAGTAACACGATTTATTGAATTCTTTTATTTGAAAGAGATTCCCACCGATTCTTTCTCCTTTTGCAATGACTCTTCCATCTTGTACATTTTTGGTGATAAATTTCTTTTTCTAATTTTTTTTCCCATAATCAAAAAGTTTACATACACAATTTAAGTTATGTTTTAGCCCATAAACAAATAAAACTTTCTTAGATTCCAAATTTTCAGCTTCAATCTTAGCTATTCTGATTCTTCTGATTTTTAAGGAACTATCATTACCAAAGGTAAGTTATAATAAATCATGAATTTAAACATGTTTCAATATTTTTATGTCACCTATCATATGAGAAGAAAAAACAGTATCAATTATCCCTGTTTTTTTCCTTTTACATTATTTCAAAGCTGTCTCAATAAGAAAATCTATTTCCTCAACTTTGTTCTTCTCAACTAATTTTTCTTTTTTATCATAAGAAACTTGTTTTGGAAAGTGTGTCATATTTCTTTCAGCATGATGACCAGACATATCAAATCATACACCAACTTATTCTAGACATTCAAATTTATTTTTTGTTGTAATATTTCTAACATCTTGATAATTCACTGTTATAGCTTTCTATATGTTAGGAAAGTTACTCATTCTTCTTTCAGTATTTCTTCCACTTTTCTCAATCATTATTCAAGATAGAGATAATTTGTGCCAGAAATTATATTCTCTATTCCCATAGACCCCCTAACACTAGAAACAACCGTAAAATATTTATTTTATATTAAAGAAAGATCTTTCTCTATAGAAACCTTATTGAGGTTAGTAACTTATTTCAGCTCTAACATACACAAGATGTGGACCATCTTTTCTTTTGAGTGATTTTCTACTTTTGAATATTTTATAGGTTTTTCACAAACTTTTTACACCCAATATTTCACAATAATTTTTCTGGAACCTGAAATGTTAAAAGAATCAATTGAAACATTATATTTGGTAAGAAAATATTTCACCTGATTCTCATATTGAGATTTCTCAGCAACTTTATAAGTCTCATCTGTTAATTCTAATGTTTTGTTGAAATTTTCATTCATCTTCCTCAATATACATTCATACTTAAGAACTTTTGATTTAAACTTGTTAACTTATTATTCCTTGGCTGCAAACTTCATATTCAGATCTTAAATCATATTTACAGGTTCAACAATTCTATTTTTGTAAATTAAAATCTCCTCGATGTATTATTCATCCTTCCTGATGAAATATTTTCATCCATCAAAAAATTATTCAAATATTTCTCGAAAATTATAATTACTTTATTGAGAGTTTTTTTCTCAAGACATGAAAAATGTTGTATTATGAGTTGATACTCTTTATAAGATTCTCCAACAACTTCTTCATTATATGAGGAATATTTTTTTTCTCATTTTTTTCAATCAAGGTTTTAATTTTTCTGAAAATTCATCTTTAGAATAATTGTTTTCAGTTGAGTCTGATTCAACTTTCTTACTCTACATAATTCATTTGTTTTCAATAAAATTATTCTTATATTTGTTTGATGAATTTTATTATTTATCATTTTATTCCACTTCTTCCATTTAGGGTTTTCATTTGAATAAAATCAATATTCTCCAACTTTCTTTTTGGGTAAATTCAAAGAAAAGTGTTTGATTCCACAACACTAAAAATTTATAGTAATTTTACCTCCATACCTTCCTCTTCCTCTTCGATAGTTCGTGGTTATAAGAGACATGATTTTTTTTCATTCAAATCAACATCCCCTTTATATTCGGAGTCACAAGTATCAAAATCTTCAACATATTGAATTTTTAACTTTCCAATATCTTAAAAAGGCATTTCATCTTTCATCTTATTTTTAAAATTTTTCTCTTTTCACATTTCATAAGCAACAAGAATGTTATGAAATTAATAAAGAGATAAATCATCGTTATATTCTAATGAAGAGATTTTAGAATAAAACCTATCCATAAAGTTTCTCATAAGATTCTTCACAATTTTAGAATCGTTAAAGACATATCTGAATCCTCTGATGTTGAAAAAAGTTTCATTTAATCTGGTGAAGTATTCATAAATTGTTTCTTCATCTCTCATTGTGATGTCTTCATACTTACTACTAAATATTTATAGCTTTACTTCCTTAACTTTTTTATTCTATTTGAAAACACATTCCATATTTTCCCACATATGTCATGAAGTTTTTAGAACCATCACCTTATGATAACCATTTTTTTGATAAGGACATGAGAATAGAATTTATAAACTTTCCATCAACTTCTAAATTTATTTTATAACTAATGGTCATTGGGGAATCATTATAAATAGTTGTAAACCCAATAGTAGTAGCATAAACAACTTCTAGGACAAGAGATAGAAGACAAGGAATCATCCTATTTTTCTATCCAAAATAAGTTTTTCCATCAAATGTAGTAATTCCTCCACTTTTGACAGAATTTATATTATCCATGATAAGGATTCAAAAAGGGTACCTTGATCTAATACCAATTAAAGTTCTAAAGGATTGAATAACAACTGTGGGGGGGGATTGAATCATTTTTTTCACTATTTATATGTTTCAAAACATTTAGAAAAATAACCCCTATAACTTGTAAATATTTATTTCATTATCAACTTTTAGTAAATAATTATGCATGAAATAAATGTAAATCATGTAAAGAACAAAATTTTTACAAGGTTTGGCCTCAGCATGAGAAACTAAATCCTTACCATAGCCACTCTCAGGGGTCTATAGAAATCCACTATTATGGAGAAGTGAATATAACTTTTTCCAACCCCCTTTAGACACATTCTATCTCATGATATGAATGATTATATTGACTCACGCCCGTTTACAATATTTTATTACAAAAAAATTAATCCAAACAAAATAATAAATACATTCGTCCCACCAAGGCCTTTGGCTCAGTAAGGCGTTCGGGCCACCTCAAGGCATTCAGGCCAACTTAATTGCATATGAAAACAAGACAACCTACAAGGAACAAGCATTAGAAGAAGGATGAGCAAAGAGATTTCACCATAGTAGAAGTTAAATGGATTTAGATAATGAGAGGGTATGACACCTGCCATCGGGACAAGCCTCTACATGCATGGGAAAGAATATCCAAACAGGCATGCGAAGGTGGAGAGCTGAATTCAAAATGAAGATGCTGGGGAGGAGAAGTTCCAAGTAGTTAGTATGGGTTGTATGTATTGTTTAAAGCCTACGGGAAATTAATTCCTCTAATTCCTATGATCCATGTAATGATTTCACCTATGGTCCTTGTAGGGGTTCCACATCACCCCTTGAAAGGAGGATTATAAAAAATAAATAAAAAAAATAAAGGCCTTAGGGCTATTGGAGGAGTTAGAATCCTCAGTCTGATTTGGCTCTATCCATTTTTCTTAGTCCGATGAGTCTGGATATGATTTTCTCAATAAAATTAGTTTGGATCTGATTCTATCAATATGGTAAGTCTGGATCCGATTCTCTCAATATGAAGAATCCATTTTCAATCTGAAAAACTCAAACTCTACTTAAATTCTCAATACGATCATCTTCAGTCCAATTGACTCAATATGATTTACTGAATATGATCTTCTCAATATGATATTGCTAAATCTGGTAAATAAACATTCAAATATCTAATCGTCCTCACAAGATCTCTTGTCGACAATGAATTTAACTTGATTTATTCAAATATCCTCCTTTTCGACATTCAGGAAATGTCATAATGAACAAATGATCTAAGAAATTATTTATAGGTGACAATGAAAACAAAAGTGGGAAACCTAAAAACATTCCCCTCTTCCTCAAATTTCAAAATCGGTGAAGATCCATCGCATTTAAACTTCAACTTTGACTTCATCAAACATCCTTAGATTTCTTTGATATTTATGAAAAATTGATTTTCATGTTTTACCTCCTCAAATATTTACAAAACTTCTATAATTTTATTTTTGAGTATACGATTTCTATTTCTTTCTCAGTGAATCTGAATTCTATTTCTTTCTTAGTGAATTTGATTTCTGTTTCTTTCCTAGTGAATTTCAATTATGTTTCCTTCTCATTGAATCCAAATTGTATATAATTCTCAATGAATTACTATAGAATTCCAATTTTTTTGGAAATCTCATTACGTTGAATTGTCCATTACAATGGAAATCCCCATTCCGATGGAAATCTCATTATGTTGGAATCTTTACAATTAAACTTTGAAATTATTAAAACTTCATCAGCTTCACACATTATGACTTCTGGACCCAATCATCTGGAACATTCTTACTTCGATGTATTTCTTCATAATGATGGATTCCAAATTATTATTAAATCCTCATTATGAATGAATTTCTCATTCTGATGGAATTATTCACTCTATAATTTTGAAAAACCTCTCCACCATTACTTTAAACACTTTTATCATGAATGTTTTCATGAATTGTGAGAAGTACTTGATTAGAAAAGCATCATCTGATTTGGATTAAAATGTATTAGAAATTTATAACTTCTGACTTCACAATCCCCTTTAAAAACTCATCAGTAGTAATCTGACTTCTTCACTAAGAAAATTCTTTCTTTATTTGATTATGATAAAGGAAAACTTCCAACAAACAACAATTTATGCCTCTGATTCTTTTGGATCTGATGATCTGAATCTGATGATGGTTAGCACAATTATCTCATTACAATGGATTGGGTCCGATTCTTAAAAAACTAAAACATTCTTATGAAAAAGGTTAGTTTTCAACAAATAAAAAAACCGTGTTTAAACAATTCATCACAAAGGTTCTTTCAAAAGTGGATTTAAGATAAATTGTTTTGGGCTCAAATGTTAAATTATTATTTTGTCTCGTTAGCCTTGGTATAGTGGATAATCGAGTTGCGGGGTTTTTGTACCAAATAATTTTGTTCCATTAACTTTGTAGAGATGACCATAATATGAGCCTCACTAGAATGTCATGAGTTGAGTTAAAAAAATGCTACTGAAAAATAACCTTTTAATGCCCATTCTTTTACATTGTTAATATTGATTGAATAGTGATGTAAATACAGCCGACATAAAGAAATGATTTAGCATCCACAAATTAAAATAAATGTTAAAATGTTTTTCAACACCAGTAACTAGAAAACTATTTGATGAAAACCAACTTAATGTATATATACAAAGGATTTCAACATCAATGTTTAATTTAAAATGACATTGAAATCCCAAATAAATATCAATATTTATTAAGTTTTTCAATGTTATTTTTTTGTAAAACTGATGTTAAATGATAAAATAAATACCCATACTTATTTGGATTTCAATATAATTTTTTAAGAAAACTAACATTGAAAGACACTTTGAATATTAGTTTTATTGAAAATGAGATATTGAAATAACTTTCAATGTCTATTTACAAAATATATAATGTTCAATATTATTATTTTTTAAATATAATAGAATACAATATATCAGGAACTATAATTGTAGAAAAAAACATTAGAGAATAGAAAATAGCAATAGAGAGAAGAAAATAGGCAACCGAAAATTCAATGCAAACTTGGATACAAAATCATTTAAAAAAAATACCCATACATGAATCTTCTAGGTATACATATAAAAATTAATAAAACATACCAAATAGTATACAAAAACATTGATGTTGGTTTTAGTCTCTATCTATATATGAATCATCATCATAAAAAACCTATAAAACAATAAATTTTATTAAATAAATAATAAAACAAATTGGTTTACAATATAAGAGTTGTAATAGAAGTATCTTTTTTAAAATATATCACTGTTCTGGTTTTGATAATCATATAAATGAATTGTAAAACATAATAACTACATTCAATACTTCCTATTCTATGAAGAAACTATGATTATAAAAAACACTTTGAAAGTAAGAAACACTATATATGTAAGACAAAATAAGTATTAACTAACAAAAAATTTATGTACCCATGACTTCAATGATTTAGTTTTATTTACCTTCTCTATCAATAAATTAACATTATTAATAAATTTCCCTAAATTATTGTATTTTCATATATTAATTATCAAAATATATGTAACAAGAAAAATTTAATATTAAATAACTTATATAATATAATAAAACTTATTATTTTAACAAATTTTAAAAAAAATTATGGAATCCACCATATAAATAGAAGAAAAAAAATCACATGATTTCATATGGGTATAATATGTATAACATCCAATGTCTACTAAAATATAATGTTTTATTAAATTAGCGACATTATAAAAATAGTAGTTCATAATTATATAATTCTTATTACTCATTAATGAATTGAAGAAACCAACACATAATATCGATATTTTTCAACCCATCAAATATATATTTAACTATATCATTATAATTCAGAGATTACACAGCTGTTGAAATGTTTTTTTGATCCATAAAACTATAAATATATGTTCTCTAATTTTGGTTGAAAAAAATGTGGAGATACCTAATTATATAAGTCATCAATTCAGTCACTATAATTTAAGAAATTAAAATCAAAATTAAAATTTACTCAAAAGGAAAACAACTGAAACATGGGTATAAAGATCTAATTACCAGTAAAAATATCTATGATATGTTTTTAAATACTATTAACACATAATCTATCTCACATATGTTGTTAGTCATAAAAAACTCATGAAAATAGAAAGTATAAAATAATTCAAGTGTAATTTGTATAGTACAATAGAAATCTGAGAAATATCTAATGGTGTTGGTTCCTAGAACTTATGTTTAATTTACAATTATTTCTTTAATTTTAGATTCTCACATATAAGGTACATATAAGAAAACATTACAAGTAATTTTCATGTAAAAGTAATTAAAAATTAAAAAAAACACATACCTCATATGTTAACTACTAAATAAGGCTAGTTGACTAGAGTAATAAATGACCCATAATATCTCAAACTCTGGAAACATCGTCAGTAGGAAAAAATCACTTGTGCAGTTGGATCAATAACATCATGTATTGATACTATTACCGTACCAAACTAAATAAGATAACAATTCATATAATACCCTAAATTAAATATTATTTCAGGAACTATAATTTGTGTATGGGGATCTCCAACATGCAACTCATAGTAAATAGTTGTGTCTAAATGAGGAGGTAGAGGATTTGGGAAGGAAGGTTACATATGTTGAATCTATCTCAAATTTTCTACAAAAAAAGTTAGTATAAAAGATATAATTTTATCATCTATTTACTAATTCATCTATCATAGATCATCTTTTAATGAATCCATTTCACCCTTTTATTCCTCCTCCCCCGATGCCATAGTAGTATGGACAATTTTTTTTAATACTGACACTTGCCTCATATCCTCTTACGTGGCCTAAGTACTATCATCCTACCCTCATGGATAGAGATCCCCTACTTAACTTTCTTCTAAATGTAATATTTAAATGATAAATGTAAAAGTTATATTAGTGCGATGAATTTACAAAGTAAAAGTATTCTTGTAAAATAATAATTAATTTCTTACAATATTATTAGCTATTTATTCTAATATATAAATAACAAAATTACCATTTTCTTATCATCCTAATCCTTTTCCATTTTACTTGGTGAGTGGGAGGAGATGGAGGAACAAACTAAACCTATACAGAGCTCCTACTTTATTTAGCACTTAATTTTTCAATCTTTTTAGCTGTCATATATTTCTCGAGTAAAATATAACCTCCACATGACAAAGTATGATGGTATAAATTTTCTAATTTGATATATTGGTGAGATCTCTTAGAGGTATATTAAAAAATAATAAATGAATAATCAATCAAGTAATTAAAATAAAATATTACAAATTTATTTTATATATAGTAATTTTTATAACCGAAAGTCTTCCTCCCACTGGCTAGAGACAAATTTCTCCCATGTGTCTACATCTATAAACACATATATGAGGTATGGGTTTTCATTATGTTATTTTCAAAATTATTAAATTTAATTAATTATTGTTTAAAATATCTACATAAAATATCTACAGAACATATCCAATTATTCTTTATTTCTTTTGTATCTTTAAATTAAAATGTCTTGTTTAATTGAATGATTAAATATTAGTCATATAAAATATAAAATATTTGATTTTTTAAAAAAAATATATAAATAAATTGAGATATTTTACCATCCTTGACTCTCACTACTAATATTTTAGAGTCTGGTCGATGTTCCATCTATTAGGATATAAAATTATAATCTTACAATGACACTAAATTTCTAGATAACTCCTAAACTAGTTTGTATTTAGGATAACTAGCTCATTATGATCATTATATTCAATTAACAGTCACTTCTTCTCATAAGTGTAATACATAGATTATAGTAACCTAGAGTCGATGGTTATCTCCATACATTGGAACGAGATACAAGATATTACATCCTAAAGGATATAATAGTTTAGTAGTATTGAGAGACTAGATACATACATGATTCTAACATTACATTGGAAAACCAGAAACACAACTTAAAATTCTAGTGAGAATGTTATCATTTTTCTAGTATCCCTAAAATCATTCATAGATCTCTTTTTGGTATCCCATGGAATGGAAAACATAATAAATGGTGATATTATATTCTCAGTAAGAGAAATCATAGAAAAAAGATATAATAAAATAAATAAAATATAAATAACACAGTAGGGATAAACAATAATCAGATATATCATATATAAAGGGGGAAAATATCTAATGCTAACAAAACAAAGTAAATAATCACACGTATAATAATAACTAGTTTCATAATAATATAATGCATAATTCCCGATATCATAATGTTACCATGAAATCCTCATGCCAAGACATCATACATAAATTGTAAGGAATATTATAAATACCCAAGCTAGTTTATCTCATGTGACATGTCGATGAATCAAGGGTCTATAATAGGACCCACCCATCAAATAATAATTCCAATGATTTCATCATATGAAAGAAATGAATAAAAATTTAATACATAATCAACATAAACATTTGTATTGAAAACTAGTATATGATATGTTAACATTTTCCTCAATCAATAAATAGAACAATATGGTCATAATCCATACAAAGAAATAATTTGTATGGTATCATTAAATTATATACCCCATAGAGAATAAAAATCATCAAAATATGTTGATATCGATGAAAATACCTTTAAAAGAACATTTGAGACTTTATTTGAACACCAGAGATAAACATCCTTTTCTTTTAACACAAATTATGTAAATTTTTTAGAATATCGATAAAATTAATTTATTTGAAAATAACCATGTATAATTCTAAATTATTCTTCATGAAAAATTATTTATGACATTAGTAAAAAAAATCATTCGGTAAGCGTTAAAACAAATATTCCCTTCACATTTTTGGTAAGAAGTAAAAAGTACCTTGTTTGGAAAATTAAAGGAATATTCCTTTTAAAATTTTACGTAGAAAGTAAAATATAGTTGAAGATGACTTTAAAAAATCATTTTATCATAGTAAAAACATTATTTAAAACAATATAGATATAATGTATATGGAGGAGAAAGATTCTTGACCAAAAGGATAAATATGGTCAGTTTTCCAGAAAAAAATTTTCTTAGTTGTTTTAAGAACCAAAGAGACGAAAATGAATGGAAAATATATAAAATCCATATATAAATATAGAATAATAAAATATATTTAGTTTAAAATAGAATTATCTTATAATTTCTTTCAATACAAATTTAATCATAAACAACCCCAAATTAAAATGAGATTTTCGAATAAACCATTACCTCGAGTCCGACTAACCACTTTTATACATTAAATCATGTATAATAAAATAATATTAATTTTATAGTTTATTAATAAACTTTTTTTGGTTTATTAACTTTAAATTTTTTTTTTCATTTACCATCATGTTTTATATTGTTAGTAAATTGGTTAAGTTCACATTAGACATTTTGGATTCCTTCGGTTTATAACCTCAAAATAACATCAGTGCATTGAATGCGGTCAAAGGGGTCATGGTTATATTTTATATATAATATTAATAATGAAATAATTATAATTTTTAAACATTAAATAAAATTTTATAATCATCCGTTAAAGGAAAACCTGAAAAATGAATCACATTGCTTCGGGAAGGTGGTTGTACACACATACACATGACCGAAATTATCAATTTTTAATGGGTGGAAGGGTAGGGAGGTAGATGATATATTAAATTTAAATAATCATAATTAACCCATAAATATAATATATATTACTTATTTACATATTTATAAACATCTATATAAGGTTTTCATGAAAATTGATTTACACCGCTATGTGGAGATGGTAGCCCGTAAGTATACTCGAGAGATATTTTTTATTTTCCATAGGATATAAAATGAGATGGTAAAGATTTTTTTTTTAAAATAATAACATTTAATTATTTTTATTAAACTTAATTTATCATATCATAATTTTTATATAATATTTTAAGGAGGTGGAATATGAAATAAATATGAAACAATTCAGTTAAGAGTTATACCTATTCTTTGAGAAACCACCTTTGACATACAACTTAAGCCTTATTGAAGTGGTATTTTGGTGAGAAAATGACCTAGAGGATGTGAGGATGGGATTTTTAGAAGGTATTTTGGAAGATATAGGTTGATATATATGGTTTAATTGGTGTGATGAAGAAAGGAGTGGAAGTTCTCGTTTATAAGTTAGGTGAGTGACACACTTGTAATATTTCATAACTATTAAATATTATATTCATCTTAATCAAATATAGGTGGAAATTAAACAATTATATTAATAATATAAGATGATATGGGTCAAAATACCCTAATAAAATAATAATTAATATGAGATTTAATGACTTTATCATAAATTTTTAACCGTATTTATCAAGTTTTACACTTTTACCATGGTGACAACATTTCTACCAAAGAGAGTATTCATAATGACCAAAAATGAAACTGAAAACATTACTAAATTTTAACCAAATTGTTAAAAATATGAAATAAAGTTTTTAATATTCAATTTTTATAATTGGTATAAATTAATATTAACATAAGTGTGCAAAACACAACAAAAACAATTTTTTAAGAAAAATGTGGATTTTAGCATAAAAAAAATCTTATAAAAAAATAATATAATACTATTTCTAATGAAATTAATTATATTATGTTTAGAAAAATAGATATTATGTTACTTTAAACCGAATAAAAAACATACCAGGGAAAATGAAAGTTTTGAAAAAACCCATCGTTTTTCACTATTCACCCAAAAATCAACTATTTATAAAATATACCAAAAATTCACCCTAAGATAAATTATAGATTTTAAACTTGAAATAATATCTATATTTATTTAATTAAATATCTAAAATTTCCAATTTTACTTTTAAATAAAACCATGAAGTATTTCTGTTATAATGATAAAATAATAAAATGTACATTGGATCATAGTCTAGGGATGCAATATTTACCTATTATTGGATGATATCAGGTATGAAATTTTCCCCCAATTAAATAATTTCATCCTAATAATTATGATAAAAATTAGTTCTTAGATTAAATTGGGTGTCCCTTCATCATATCTTCTTTATGTCCCCATGTTATCTCTTATAGTTAGCGATTTCTCCAAAGATCCGTCACCAGTCAAGATGTTAGATTCTATAACACTATTTTTTTAGTGTCAAGAATAGAGACAAAAAATTCATGCTAGTATAAATTATATTCTAATTATATTTTATTATAGGTGATAACATGCATTAGTTTTGACATGTACTTCCTCAATAATGTGATATAGAACACATCATGAACTTTAAAGAGGCTAGGTGACACTGCCAAATGGTAATCCAAAAATCTAATTATTTATAGAATTTTAAAAGGAATAATATACCTTATAATTATTTTACATTTAATATTAAACCTTATAACACTCTTACATAGTGATAAATTCAAGAAAACATGACCCCACTTGAAATTATAACTTCTTCCATCTTCTGTCGATATAGTTTTTTTATACTTTGAACTTCCTTAATATAATTTTGAGTAGTATTCACTTTAAAAATTATATATTCCATGAGAATATCTATTATAAGACTAATTCCTCCAAATTAATCTTAATAAGTTTGAATATGACACTTATTTATATAAAATGGTTCATATGGTTCTATTTGAAAGCTTAAATAAAATCTATTTTTATATGAAAATTACAGCAAAGGTAAATAATTATCTCACAATACCCTGATTGTAAATTAATAATTAACTCAACATATCTTGTAATGTATAAATATTTTTTTAATACTAAATATAAGTTTTAGGATTATTTGTTGTGCTCAAATGTAGGTTGGTGTTTTGATTCTCCTAAAGACTTCAATTTTGATTTAAACCATGGATCATGATCAGATGTAATCAGAAGAGGTGCTACCTAGAGTTTCAAATATTTATTAACATAGATCTATAAAAGTCACTGAAGAGGTAAATCTTCCCTTATAGTAAGTAATTGTGAATAATTTGCAACATGATCATCAATAACTCATATTTCATCATTCTTTCTAGAATTCTGGTAATATAGTGAAAAATTCCATTGAAATATCATCAAATTTCTTCCCATGAATATGTAAGGGTTTTATAACACCTTTAGGATATTATCTATCATCCTTTAACTATTGAAAACCCATTAATCTTGATACATAGTCTCACATTTCAAATTTCATATTATCCTGCCAAACATTTTCCCTTAAATCCTGATACATTTTGGTATAACTAGGATGTATATAGAAATTTAAGCCTTGATATTCATTCAATAATAATATTTTTAGATTAGTAATAGATGAAACAAATAGCCACATTCCAAATTTTAATATACCATCTTTTTAGATGAATTTTACCAACTTCCCATCATTCATGGATTTGACTTTATTTTGAATATTCATATTATCAAGCTGGGAACTTTTTATTTTATCCATAAATGAGGATTTGATAATCATTTGGAATAAATGTGATGTTTCTAATTAAATATTCCCATATACAACTTCATTTAATTTATTCACATAGTATCCTTTTAAATCCTTATTTTAGTCAAAATTCCACGATCTTTTCTACTCAATGCATCAACTACCTTATATATGCCTTCGCAGGGTAGTAGTGTATTGATAAATAATAATACTTGAGTATTTATAATCACCCCAATTGCCTTATGTTGATATCTTTTTATGATAATATATATTTAAAACATTTTTTATCCACATATATTTCTCATCTCTCACTATATAGGTAATGCTTCTATATCTTCAATTCAAAAATTATGGTCACCAACTCAAGATCATGGGTTGGATAATTCTATTCATGGATCTTTAACTACATTAATACATAGGTAAAAACTCTATCATTAAACATAAGTTCACGTCCGTGTACCTTATTTGATGTATCACTATATATAAAAAAATATACCAATTTTTGTGATAAAGTCAATAATGGTGCATTAACCGATATCCTCTTTAATTATTTTTAATGTTCTTTAAATTTTTTGAACTATATGAACTTAATCCATTTACATGGTAAATGGGTAATCTAATCAAGATTTTTTGAACCAATAATTTATAATAACCCTCTAATCCAAGGAAAATACATACTTCATATTTATTTTATTCCATTGGCCATTCTATCACAAACTTTTTCTTTAAAGTATTAACTAAAATTCCATACATAAAGACAATATGATTATGAACAAAAACTTCATGAAGCCATAATTAAAATTTGATTTATTTTCCAAATAACTCATTTTCTCTAAGAGTCTTAAAATGATTCTCAAATAACCCTAATGCGTATAAAATTTTTATAGTATACTATGATATTATCAATAAATACCAAAAAATTATCAAGATAATAATTGAATAATTTATTCAGTAGATCCATAAGAATAGAGGTACATTACTAAATCAAAAGTGTATTAATGTAAATTCATAGTGTTTATACCTCATATGAAATTCCTTATTTGTAATATCCTATTCTTTACTTATATTTTATGATACCTAGAACAAATATTAATCGTTGAAAAATATCATGCTCCTTGAGTTTGATCAAACAAGTCACCAATTTAGGGAAGATGATACTTTTTCTTTATATTAATAGCATTGATTTTCCTATAATTGATGGAAAACCTCATAAGCCCATATTTATTATCAAAATAATAATAACAGGGGATCCCCATAGTGATACACTGGGGAATATGAATCCCTCATCACACATCTACCATACTTTCTTCTTTAGTTCCACTAAATCCACTATGGGAATCCAATAAGGAGTATTAAATATAGGTTTTTCATCAGGGATGAGATTAATGTAAAATTAAACTTCATGATCAAGTGTATTTATATATATTAATTTAGGAAACAAATCAATATATTCTTTCACAATAATTATATCTTATATTCTAAGTATACCTTTCCAACTAATAGGTTGTGTATGATCTTCTTCTCTAATAATTAATTTTAAAGAGAGCTATAGAGGTTGGATCCAAACATGATTCAAATGATGTAGTCTCCTCTTTGAAGACAAGGTATTACACATCTCAATCATAAATTATAAGATAATTATCTTGTAAATAAAATTTCTCATTATAATTTGAAAAATAATACATACCAAGGATTATATAAATGTCAACCATATATACAATAATCAAGTTTGAAAATATGGTATGTCCATGCATCATAATAGTAAATGACTAACATTTCCTTATTAAAATAATATTTGCACTAGGAGTATTGATTTACAACTCCTTTCTTAAGGTGCTAGTGAAATTTATAATTTTCTTGAAAAAAATGAAAAATATAATAGATCAATAAGATCTATAATCAAATAAAGAATTAGTTAATTTTAATGTTGTGATAAAAGATCCTACCACAATATCATCAGGAAATATAACATCAGTTATTGTGATAACATAAGCTTGGCCTTAATCCCCAGTCCTTTTTTGAGGTAAATTCAAATTGAATCTTGGGGAATGAATTCAAATAGTTCTCTATATCCTTATAATTTAATCATTTTACATTGAATTCTTATTTCTTTCCCTTGAAATCACGATCTTGGTGGCCATTTTATCCACAATTTAAGAAAAAAACCATTCCCATCAAGAACGTTACATTTTGTTTCATTCAAAAATTATTAAAATTTAGAAATTATACCCTTAAAATTTTCCTTTTTTTTGTATTTATTTTCTAGAGTTCTCAGCGCCTACTTCTTTTCTTGTTTTCTCTTGAAAACATAATCCTTAGTTATTGTTTCTCTATCTTGATGGAACATATTATTATATCCTCATATAATAAAAATGGACAAGATACTAATTAAATTAAAATGATTAATTTTATTCCATCAAATAAGTGATCAAACATACTTCTTGGATTGAATACACAATCTTCAAATTGAGTTGATAATATTGTAATTTTATCTTCATATTCAATAACATTTTAGTATTCTTTTTTCCTTTGATTAAATAATTTCTTAACCATATTATCTCATTTATCATGAGGAAAGTATTTTTAAATAATATCTCCTTAAAAGTATTCTAATCCATACTATCTATTTTCTATAACTCCTTAGTGTTCTGCAGCAATGAGCACTATTGATTTGCGTCTCCCTTAATATAATAAACTTACATGACAACTTTGTATCTTTAATTACTTACCAAAGTGAGAAATATATTCTTTAGGGACATGATCCATTTACCAGATACTAAAAAATTAGTAGTCCTATTGAATTATGGTGGTTTATATCATAATAAGTGGTCCAATATTGTTGAAAGATGTTATGGATTAGTAGGATTCTCCATACGGAAAATATTATTGGTTATAACATGAGTCATCTTCCCTAATATACTTATTATTTTTTCAGCTCTAGCTCTAACTTCATTGTCTTCTTTGGAGGGAAATCCTTATATATATCATGTTAATTTTATAGTTTCTATTCATTCTAATAGGTTTAATTTCTAAACATTGTCATATACTAATTTATCTCATAAAATTATCGATTTTAAATCATTATGTATAATTCTAAATTTGGCGGAACACATAACATAGATTGATAATTTATCCATTAATAATCTCAATAACATAAGATTAATATCTTTTGGAATATCTTAAAAATAAAAAAATCAAATAATTAATAATGGTTCATAAATAAAAAGTGAATTAACAAAATAATATCACTCAAGAGTGTCTAGATAGTTGTGAAGTCTTAGGCCAAATCATCATGCAAAATGTAAAAATTGAGTTGATACACAACTGAACATTTTTGAGGTGTTTACCCCTAAGCTCATCTTTTCCATAATGACATACAATTTCTAGTATCTAGACAAGGATCTCATTTCTATGAAACCATAAATTCTACAACTTATAGAAATTTCTTGATAATGTCATATACTTAAGATTATCACTAGAGTCTATTATATGTTTATGTCCTCTAATATATGTTTTATTAAATAAAATTAACAAGTATAATACTTAACTTACTTTGATACCAACTATAAAACCAAGAATCCAGAAACCCATAGTTAGTGGTTATCTTATGATATTGGAATAAGATAAACAAGATCACATCCCAAAATATCGAATAGTTTAATAGTATTGGGAGACAATATACAATCTTGATTATCACATTACATTTGAAAATATAAATAACAACTTAATATTCTATTGAGAAATTTAGTATTTGTCATATAATATCTAATAAATCGTTCACATATCCCTTCTTGGTATCTTGGTAAAAGGAAAACATAATAAAGGGTGAGCTAAAATGCTCAGTAAGGGAAAGGGTAGAACAAAAGCTACCATAGAATGAATAATAAGTTAGAGATTAAAAAATAATAAAAAATTTACTATAACTAATATAATAAAATAGTAATATCTCCATGGATTATATAAAAATAGAAATTTTCACATAGATAAAAATAAGTAGTTATATAATGATAAAATTTGAAATTCCTAACATCATAATCTTACTATCAAGGTATTAGGGAAAACCATCATATATAAATAGGTTATGCATATGCTAAATAATCAGGATAGTTTGTCTCATGAGACATACCAATGAATCACGGGGCTATAACATACCCTTATCTCCACTTACTAAGTCAAATTCATTCATTATATTAAATAAATAAATAAAAATTTAACACATAATCAACATAAAAATTTATATTGAAAAACCAACATACAAATTGTTAACATTTTTACTAGTAAATAAATAATATAATGTGATCATAATACAAATATAGAAATAAGGTTTTGGGTATCATTAGAATATATCCCCATTAATTTATTAGAATCATCAAAGGACGTTTAAATTGATAAAAATACCTTTAAAAGAATATATAATCCTTTCTTTGAAAACATTATGAAATTTCATTTACCTTTAATAACATTTTAAATAAAAATATCCAGAAAATTGAAAAAATTAATTTGTTTTAAAGTAAACATGCAAACTTTTAAAAGTAATATTCAAATAAAATAATAGTTAGGAGGAAGGGAAATCCATTCATTTAGTAAATGTTAAATAAATGATTCCCTTCACACTTTTGGTAAATAGTGAAAAGTGCCTTATTTGGAAAATGGTCAGAGGAATACTTATAAAACATTGTAGAGAAAGTAGAACATAGTATAAAATTAATTTAAACAATAATTTTAGAATATTAATAACATTATTGAAAACATTATATAGAACATCAATACATACAAGAATGAATCCCAATAAAAAGGGGAAATGAGGTCAGTTTTTCATAAAAACATTTTCTTAATTATTTTAAGTACCAGAGAGAGAAAAATGAAAGATATATAACCATATAAAAATAAAATATAAGGAGTTTTAAATATAAATATTTTATAATTTTCTTAAATTAATATTTAAACATAAATAACCTTGAAGAAAATGGGATTGTCGAATTAACCCTTACCTCGAGTCTGTCTCGCCATATTAATAATTTAAATAATATATAATAAACATATATTTATTTTATACTTTCTTAATATAATTTCTAAATTTTATCCCCTTTTCATAATCCCTTTTATTTCAATTATAATCATCTCTTATATAGTTAGTAAATCGGTTAAGTTCACATTAGACATTTTGGGGTCCTTCGGTTTGTAACCAAAGAAATAACATCAGTGCATTGAACATGGTCAAATAGGTCTTGATTTAATTCTATATGGAATTTTAATCATTAAATAATTATAATTTTTATACATTAAATACAATTTTAGTATCATCCATGAATAATGAATAAGAAAAATGAATCACATCGCTTCATGGAGGTGGTATTCTTCACAAACACACAAACAACTTTATCATTTTTTAACGGGTAGAAGGCTAAGAAATTTTTAAATAAATTATAATGAAAGAAACATAATTATTTTATAAATATAATATATATTAATTATTTCCATAATTATAACCAATAAGTAATGTGGTGATGAAAAACAAATTACATCTCTACATGGATATGGCAGCTCTTACGAACGCACGAGCAATGTTTTCATTTTACATAAGATAGAAAATGAAATGATAAAGGGTTGTGACAACAAAATAATGAAATTTTATAATATGTAATAAAATTAAATTATAATATCTTTATGGTTATATAATATTTTAAGGATGTGGAAGAATATATAAACATAAAAACAGTTAGTTAAGAGTTCTACCTCTTCATTAAAAAATTCAATTTGTATTACACCTTAAGCCTTCTTTAAGAGGTTTTTTGATGAGACTGGGACCTATTTTTAATGGGGATATATTTTTGGAGGGTATTTTAGGAGATCTTGTTTGAGATAAATGGATTAATTTGTTCTAAGAATATAGGATAGGAGGTTCCCTTTAATAAGTGTTGTGAGTGACTAACTTGTAATTATTCTTAATTTTTAAATATTATATGTTTCTTAGTCATGGATAAGTAGAACTAAAAAAAATTAAGTTATTGTGATAAGGTTAAAAATACCATCATTTAATAATAATTAATATGTTATTTTATAATCTTATCAAACAGTTTTAACCTTAGTTATCCCATTTTAACTTTTTACCGTGGTGACAACATTTCTAGAAAAATTATTATTCATAACGACTAAAAATAAAATTAAAATCATCAATAAATTTGAACCTTATAATTCAAAATATTAGATCCAATTTTCAAGATTCAACTTTTATAAGTTTTAGAAAATAATTTTAATATAAATATGAAAAACGTAATAAAAAAGGGTTGTTTTTAGAAAAACGAGTTTTTAAGAAAAAAAGTTATCTTAAACCAAAACCAAATATATTACTAATACATATGGAATTAATTATATTATTTTCAATCAAATGGATATAATTTTTCTTTAAAACTAAATTAATAACATAATTGGGAAAAAAATTATAGTTTAGTAAAAATACCCTCATTTTTCACTATTCACCTAAAAAATCATTTTTTTAATAAAAAACCAAAAAAATTAACCCTAAGATAAAATTGTAATAATAAACTCAAAAATGATATACATTTTATTTAATTTTATTTATAAATTTAGAAATTTTACTTTTAAATATAACCATTAACCATTTCTATTATAAGGATTAAATAATATGATGTGTTTCAGATAATAGTTTAGGGATGTAATGTTTACCTATTATAGGATGATATCGAGTATTACAATGTGTAAGTGAAAGTTTTGGTAAACATGTAATCCCATATATAACAACTCCATGTATCACATACTTTGGATAAGTAGTATAATCTTCCATAAGAGGCTCACAAAAAGAGTTATAAATAATTTTAACAAAAAATTTTAATTTCATTAAATAATATAATTATTACAAATATATTAATATAAAAAACATACAAATAACTTGGTAATTGTTTCCCTACCTCCATGCTCTTCATTTATATTGACAAATGTAATGAAATTCGATTAACCTATATTTTATTAGAATTAAAGGGATCTTAGAAGTAATGAAATTTGATCTTAAATAATGGAAAGAAAATTATATCTATATGAAAATTATGAATATAAATAAATAGTCATAGAAAAATAATGTTGTCAAAATTATTCAATTATAAAAAATGTAACTGAAATTGATGAATGCAAAATGTAATATAAAAAATATAAAAATGATCAATATTTATAAATTTAAATATCCAAGTTAAAAAAATAATGTCCTTACATGTGTACATTTTCTAAAAATATAACGATTTCATGATTTTTCAACAAAACAATGTTTAACTAGAACTCATGAATATAAAAAAATACAAAAAAGACCATAAACTATAGATTTAAATATCCTAATTAAAAAATATTATTTTTTACTTGTGTAAATTTTATTAAAAAATAACGATTCTAGGCTTCTTCAATGAAGAAATGTTTTACAAAAACCAATGAATATAAAAATAGAAGAAATGATAAAAATATATAGATTTAAATATCTAATTAAAAAAATAATGTTTTTACAATATAAAGTAAAAAATAATAATATATACCAAAATATTTACCTAAATAGTGTTGTAACAGAGTGTTTTCCTTTATCCCTTCTACGTGTTCGTTTCATATAGAACAGAATATGTCAATATCATAGTCACTATTTTCCCCAGCTAATAATGTAATAAATGAAGAATCCTCAAATAAGTCCACAACTTCATTAACATCCTTATCATGAAAATAAAAGTTTTTCCCAATAAAATAATGAACCAATGATCACTCAATGGGTCAATATCATAAAATATCTTATTATAATGCATTTACAAGATAAATAGTTCCTATTTACAACTAAATATTTTCAAATCAAAAAGTGTAAATCCATAATCATTATGTTTGACACCACATTTTATACTAACCTAGTTACACATAAACACTGATACTAAAAATTTATTTTAATCAATTTCCCATATATCCCCAACAATATCAAAGTATGTCATTGATGAAAAAATTAGATCTTTATCTTTTATACAAGAAAAATGTGTTTCATTAGATACAACCATTAAGCCACTATTTTGATTAGTACCCTTATTGTCCTGATATTTTGTGTAAAATGTGTAGCCATTAATTTCAAATCCTGACCATGGGGTTACATTAATACACTGTCCCATAGCTAACCATTTCAAGGTTATGATGCAGATGAATCGGTGTTGAAATTCTCTTTAAACCTTTTTTATTCATATTAATCATACAATTTTAATTTCCTTTCACATATTATACCTCCAATTAATCAATATGTGATGATATATATGGTTGAACATCGCCTGTGTTAATCAAAATGCATAAATATACCTACATCAGTATATGATGTGAAATTAACTTTACTTTTAATCCATGACTCACATTACCTTCACTATTAACTATTAGATTCTAATATATAAGGAGACTAATATACTTTATACGTGTATTCAATAAATAATTCAATAACCTCCTATGATATATAATTCTGAATAATTGAGGCTTCTAGTTGAATAGTTTCTTTAACATATCCCTGTGTAATTTTAATATATCATTCAAAAATATATATCCAATATAAATATACTATCCCACATATCCTTATCTCTCACACTAAATGAATCATCACATAAAACCATATATTAAAAAATAACAGAGGAAGAATATTTCAAGTTAAATAATCTTGATAATAACTTCATTATCCAATGAATTTAATAAATTTTTATACATGACTTAATTGAAAATGGAATTCAAAATATAGCACAACATAATGATAGAATTTATGATAGGCATTGAAAAACTGACATATATGAAAATAAAAATACTTGTTGTGTCAATACATGAAAGTCATAAAATTTCAAGCCTTTTATCTTAAAATCCTTCAATGACACCGAGATATTCACATTTTAAGAAAAACCACTATGTTCTTTAATACCATTTAGAAAGTGGGTTAAAATTCATATATTTATTTATCATTTATTTGGGAGAAACTATAGTTAAATATATTCATTTTCCTTTCTTAGTAGAAGATAACACTAATCATATCCTCATATATATTAAGTATACTCTTACATGAAATCCATATTTTTTTTTCTTTTACATGTAATAGAATCCTTATCAAACTTTTATATATGATTTTATTAACATAAATAAAATCAATTTTATATTTTACCTCTAAAAAAATACAATAAGGAATATCAAATAAGATAGACCATTTCTTCTATATATTTTTTGAAGAACTGTACATTTTGAAATCCAAAATCTTCTATTTATGTTTTTCACCTTACTATAATATTCATTAGTCAAAAAAGGATGTGGTAAAAAATCATACTCTTGTGAACCATTGAATTCCCCTTTTAATATACAATAAGTGTGATCCATTGAAAAAAATATCTGATAACCCAAATAAAATGTCTTTATATTGTTATACTATCATGGTCCAACCCACTAGGCCCCGATCCACAACTACCCCAAGCTCACCTTCAATAGACCAGAGGATAAAGACTAGTGCAGAGTAGGAATATCCCATACATGGGAGGCATTAGCCTAAGACACCAACACAAACACACTCATCATCAAGATCATACAATGCTGAAATATAAAACAATTAAAACCAATGCATGCATACATCTATAATACCATAGTTAGAGTATGAAAATAATGTACTGATGGTGAAAAGGGGGGCGGAATACAAGCCCAACCATAACTCTATAATGTCAAACCAGCTCAGTGGGAGGGTACCACTAGAAAATTCAACCACCTGGAAAAAACAGTAGTGTGTTTATCCCAAACTATAATCCACCCACTCCCTAACCTCCTAGGACACTTTTCAAAGGGTCTTCATCTACATAAGACATTACACAAGTGGGAAAAACTCATTTAGGGTTAAGTGTAACAATACCCAGAAGGATACCCCAAAATCACCAAACACAAACAATCAAGAGTAATCAGCTCATTAAAATAATATAATCATCAAATAGAAACCCATATATACTCAGGAAGGAAACCACCCCCTCTAGGAGGTCACAACCAAACTACCAGCCACATGATTCTTCCCTAAGAAATGACCATTTCAGGAGAACCCACTCCATGTGCCTTGATATCACAAAATACACTCATCTAAGAGGTCATGACCATTGGTACTCAACTAATAAATCTCATTAGCCTATAAATATATCAATCTATAAATAAAGTATCATACCCAAGACCACTAGGGGACACCACAAACCCAATTTAAATCAACCCACAATATAGGGGATCATATTCCATTGATACTGAGAACCCTACTGAAATGAACTGCTATATCGAGGGATCAAATTATTATACAATGATGTCATGCTAATTCCACAAACACCACATAGGGTAAAATAAAAAACGATATAGGATCACACTCCAATATCACAAAGGGACACCAAAAAGTCTACATGAGACTCATCCTCTGGAGGGGATCACAATCCAATGTTGTGGATGAAATTCCACACTGCACCCACTAAGGGATGGAATATGGGAACACACTCAACCAATAATGGCCCAAATTAAAGAAACTAAGGGGGTATAAACACCCTCAAATAAAGTACATGGTGTGTACTAGTAAGTACACAATGTGTCCATCCAACCCCTAGTCATATCGTGTGTCGCTTCCCCACACGATATTTAAAACTCAAAATACATGGTGTGTCCTCTATGGGTTCCTAGTTTGTAAAGGTAGTGGTGACACTATGAATATGAAACCTTCACATCCACATTTAGTAACCCATGTACACCTGACTGTGTTTGAGTGCATAGCTCTACCCGTGTACTCTGACCGTGTTAGTGTACCCTATCCTAATCGTGCTTTTTTATCCTCTGAGATACATACTAAACTGCTGGCACAGATCACATGGAATGTGAAGGTGTCACATAACATGTGATATTTTCTTCTCCATGGAAACCATAGCACTTCACCAAGGGTCCCACATGGAGTGTAGTTCTAGATTACACTCCATTTAACCCTGAAGTTTCTAGAACCCTCAGGTTCTTCCCCATGTCACCAACTTTGATTTTATCGCCACAATTACATTCAAGAATCATTTATATAAGATTCTTTGACCTTCCTATCACTGAATACTTTAATACAACTTTAAACACTGTTGAAAAAACACTTCATCAAGCCATCTATAGCTACACCGCACTGCCACCACACCCTAATTGGGAAGAACAAGATCCTCAGTCTAATCCGGTCCACCTCTAATCATCCTCCATTGTCACACCATCATCCACACCCTATATTGCGAACCACACCAACAATAATGATCCATTTCACTGAATAATAGTTTCACAATGATAATGTACTTGGTATTCATCTAACAACATGATAAAGAAATTTCCCATAATGAATTTTAGAAGAAACGATAGAGAAATCCATAAAAACAAAAACACGAGGAATGGATATTATACTTTTTTCATTTGATCTCAATACATTGTTGAATAATTAGATGAATGAAGATGAAATAATAATTGAAATAATAAATAAATAATAAATAATTCAACTATCAATGAAAAAATTAATTCTTGTTCATGGAATTTATCCGCAATCGAATGCAATAGAGAAACATGATAGAATCAAAAAAATCAAAAACCATACGAGTATTTTTGTGTGATCACTGTCGAAGAATGGTCCTACATTTCCATTGATGGTGAGATCCACAAAATCAGATGGTGCAACAATCCTTGATCACAATTTGATCTTATGTCTTCCACCAAGAATTCTCTCCTCCAACTGTCCTCTAGATCTCCAAGGTTATGTGTCCAACATCAATATCACAATATAACTTTATATTTATAGAGTAAAAACAAGTCTCTACATCAAAATAATAAAATAATAAAATTTAATTTATTTATTTTATTAATTATGCCTGTGACATATTCTTACCAAACACCCAATGTCTATAAAGATTATGTCACACCTAGGGTAAACCTCACACTTTGAACTCAAAGGTGGACTCATATTTTTGATCCAATTATCCATTTAAAAGTCATTTCCTTTTTTGGGAAAACTGCATGAATAATATATTAATATAATTAATATTTATCAAAATATAATTATGGACTCACCATAACCCATAATCTCATATCTTATCAGTGCCTAGCTCCAAAAATAATCTACATAATATTCTAAAGTAATACATATAAAAATCCAAGTTATGAAATTCTCACCACCTTATAGATTTTCATTCCTAAAAGAGAAAAATATACTCAAAAATATTATGGTAATGAGCTTGCATCTAGGCATCATGATCCCAGGTGATCTCCTAGAGATTACTATGCAACCACTAGACACTCACTAGGGGAATCAATCACCCATTAAGGATCCTATCATTCTGATCTTCGATCTCCACTAGGTACTCTGCAAAGGTAGATCCATCCTCATTTTCCATCTTTCCCTAGTCAATAACGTGCGACAGATTGTGGATGTAACTCCTCATTCGTGACATGTGATAGACACCATATTCCTAGGCTAACTGCATTGATAGAGTTAAATGTAATCCACTTCATCAACTATACACTTCATCTGGAAAGGTCCAATGAATCATGGGGATAGATTCCATCCTCAACCAAATCCTTTTAATCCATGTTGAGGTGAGACCCTCCGGAACACTTAGCCTCTCTCCTAAAACTTTAAAATAATCTACCATCCAACTGTATCAGAATTCTTATGTCTTTATGTAGTCCTTATACGCTTTTAGATGATATGAAATTTCTCTATCATAGCTCACACCAACTCTAGGCCCATGACGGCCGGATCACCTGGATTATTCCCACAAAGTGGTGACCTACAAGGAATCCCCTAAAAGGTCTTAAATGATACCATATCGATGGTGGAATAGTAGTGTTTGTTGTATGAAATCTCCACCAAAGGTATTTGATCCTCCCAACTACAACCAAACCTGAAATCCTTCAACTTGTCCTCTAAGACCTGAATGGTCAGCTCACTTTGGCCATTTGTTTGGGGATTAAATTCCATTCTTAAACACAACTGATTTCCGAATCTATCATTAAATCCTCTTTATTATTAAAATGTGAAGCAAGTATCATGGTATGGAACGATCATTGAGGGAACTCCACGGAGGTAGAATATCTCTTGCATGTATAATAATCCCAATTTCTCTACTAAACTCTGCTCTTAATTTTCTAAGAAGTGGGTTGACTTGGTAATCCGGTCTATGATCACCCAAAAATAATCATTCCTCCTAGACATATGTGGTACCCATGTCATGAATTATATGGATATACCATACGAATTTCACTCTGGAACCTTAAGAGGTTTAGCTAATCCTTCTAGAACTTGGTGCCCAAAATTCACGTACTAACAAGTGATGTATTAGGGGTCAAGCTATGAAACACATATCATCATACATGGACCCCAAAACGTGTGTCAAAGGTCCTACAAAATCTTTTCCACACTTGAATGTTCTACCAAAGGGGATGTTTCAAACTCCCTCATTACCTACTCTCGCAACATCACTAGTACCAACACCTATCCTCTTAAAAGGATAATATTCTCCCTACCTTGATAAAATCTATTAGGAGCATGTCAATTGGGTATTTGAGTATATAAGTTCTCACAGTAAGTATCTCCATGGTGAGCTTTCCTAAAATTCTATAAGAGAAATGGTGTAAAAACTATTAACTGAAGACATGCAGCACCATCCATATCTTCTAAGGAAAACTACAACAAGGATAACTATATTCCTCAGCCAACAACTGAGAACATGATCTCATGTTGAGAGTATATGACACCACATTCCCCTTCCTAGGAGTATAGATTATCTCAATATCATATTACCAAAGGTACTCTACCACTGAATCTATCTCAAGTTAAGATCCTTTGGAGAGAAGATATTATTGAGACACTTTTGGTTAGAGTATATGATAAACCACTTGCCCATAAGGTAGTGTCTCCACATCATTAAGATAAAGGATACCACTACTAGCTGAAGATCACGAGTCACATTTTTTTATCATGTATTCAAAAAATCCTAGATCAATAAGAAATCACTATCTATCTCTGGATCATAAAATAACCTTGTCCAGTCCTTGAGGAATCAAATAACACTACATACTCGACACACTCCTCCAAAAATATCAAGATGGGGGCACTCTTCAACCTCTGCCTCAACTACTAAAAACACTACTAACACATTAACCACCATATGAAATGCTGCCCATTTCAATTAAAAGCTATCAAAGGTGATGCAACTATAGAGAAATTGGGTAACAACCTCCGATAGTACCCTGAAAACCTAAGGAAACTACACACCTTAGTAACACTCTTAGATAGATCCCAAGATAGAACTGTCTCAACCTTTACTAGATGCACTTCCACTCCTTATTCTTAGATGATGTCTCCTATAAAGTGGACCTATCAAATCCAAAATTAACACTTCGAGAGATTCCCAAAAAAATGGTTCTCTCAGAGTGTGTCTAAGACCATCCTCAAGTGTCTCACATGATCCTCCCCAAATTAAATGTACACTAGGATATCATCGATGAGGACCATCAAAAACTAGTTTACAAAAGGATAGAATATCCAGTTCATGATTCCCATGAACACTTCTAGGGTGTTATTCAAGATGAAATGCATCACCAAGTACTCAGAGTGACCATACAAGCATTAGAATGTTGTATCTAGTATATCCTTTTCCCGTACTCAGAGATGGTGATAACCTAATCTAAATTCATTCTTTGAGAACCATCATGAACCTCTCAGTATACCAAATAGGTCATCAATCCTCGGTAGTAGTTATTTATTATTCATTTTCACCAGGTTTGACCTCTGATAATACACACATAACCTCAAGATATCATCTTCCTTCATAAAAAACATCACTGGGGATTCCCCCAGAGGAAACACTGGTTCTCCCAAATTCCTTCTTCTACAAGTCCTCCAACTACACCCTCAAATCAAAAATCTCTATTGGAACTATCTGATATACTATTTTAGATATCAGGGCCCCCTCGAGATTTAAGTTAATAGAGAATTCTAACTCTTAGTGGGGAGGTATGATTGAAATTTTCTCAAGAAAGACATCCTCATACTCCACCACCACCATAGGAAACTGGTATCCCATAATGTCTATTTCTCCAAGAGTCATGATATCCAACTGGTGAGTAATTGGCTGCAATATTCTATATACAAGCTCATCCTACTCTGCCAGGGTTTCCTTTTCACCCACAAAGGAAAACCTCACCCCATCACTATTGACACACCGCATCCTCCACCTAAAATAGTCAACCTAGGCATGAATTTTGCTTATCCATTATATACCTAATATGACTTCATAAGGTCAAATTGCTTCTATAAAGATATCCCATATGAATCTATTACCTCCAACCATTAGAACACACTTTTGGTAGAAGTGTGTAATCACTGAGTCACCTCATGTCGGAGTCTCCAAGAGCAATGGTTGAGACAAAGGATCAACTAGAATATCTAAGTCTCTAGCCGGATAAGTGGTAAGAAAGGAATGACTCAAACTTATGTCTATCATTACTATAATTAAGGTAGAAAAGAAAATATCATAAATCATATCATGCCAAGAGGCTAAAGATCATAGGCCTCTATAGCCTTCAACTATCCTCATCCTTAACCACTAGCTCCCTGAGCCTGTCAAGGACCACATGGGGTGGTAGTGGTAACGGTTCAAACCTATGACCACCTCCAATTGATAATTCTTCCCTATACCATTTCCACCACTGTGAAGACATCATTTTTCCTACCTTTGCCTCTACCTGGATGGTCCCTTGACCATCTCTCAATTAGTTGAATGATGTGTCAAAAAATTTGGTGCAAGATTTCCCCGATCATCATTGGAGAAACACCACCTCTCCCTCGGTTGGATAAATCCATCCAGAGATCCATACACCATTGATCCACTATGTTGGGATTGTTCCCTAATTCTTAAGACATGCCTAGATCCCTGTGACATCCCTAAACTATCTACTACTAAAGTCTTAGCTCCTGGGTGCCCACTACCAGCACCCATTATCAATGTATTCCCTTCTTGGATGCTCTCCACTATGAAGTACCAATCATGCACTACAACATAGGTGGGAATGAAAAAAGATATCCCTGAATCCATAATATATATGTGTTACCTCTACTTAAAGGTCTATGCTCTAAAGAATGGATCTCACACCATATTTGGGGATTACTGTGAGAGATCAGTAAATCTTGCTGAATACTCCACCATGGTCTTACTGACTTGATGTAAGTATAGAAGGTCTTGTATTGACAAAGATAAAAAAAAATTTCGATAAAAATTACCCCTTAAGATATGATTAAAGAATAAATAATATAGAGATGTCTTATCATGTGACCGAGTCACTAGAATCCACCATCACCCATTGGAACCCTAAAGAAGACTCACCATGAGGATGAACATCTGATCTGAAGACATCCTCAGAAGGAGAAAAACTTGAGTGACTACCTATATCAATTTTGTTATACATTTAGGGGTCTATCTTTCCCCAAAACTTAAGAGGTAACTACCTATGGAACTCATACACTAAAATCAGTCTACCTGCATCCTCAGCAAGTATTTCCAGCACTAACTGCTACTCATCGGGTGGTGTTATAGCCGATACACCATCCAAAGGTACAATCTTTGGATCATGCCATTATACTGAAGCCTCATAACTTTTGAGATCATCCTCATGATCGTGCAATGTAATTATAGTTGTATGTCTTCACAGAGGAATCATGAAATAAACAGGATGTACCATAGTTAATGAGTATATCAGGGGAGGTAACTCATGAAAGATATATAAACCCTAACTCATTCCTATATAATGGATGTACCAATTATTCCATAGAAACTATTGTTTATATATACCGAGTTAATAAGAAGGTTTTCAAAGTCCTGATGAAGGGATACATCAACTGCCACACCAATACAGAGTCCTTATCCCGAAAGATAAACTCAAAACACCTTAACATTGTTTCCAAAAATCCAAAACCAATCTCATAGACTTAGATCCTAAGATAGAAATTGATCCTTTGATAGAATTATGTCATGAACCGAACCATTAAGGCCTGATCCATGACTACCCTAATCCTGCCTCCAATAGGTAAGAGGTTTTTGACCAGCGCTAAGTAGGAATATCCCACAGATTGAGAGCATTATCCTAATGTGAATTTACACATGAAAAGATATAAAAGATCATAAAATGATGAAATATATAACAATTGAAACCAATGAATGAATAAATCTATAATCCCACAATCAGAGTATGAAAATAATGTATTAAAAGAGAAATAGGTGTACAAATACAAGACTAACCAAAATAGCATAATGTCCAACCTTCTCAGTATGAGGGGAATACTATCAAATGCAACCATATGGAAAATACCTCAGTCTATCTAACAAAAACTATGATCCACCTTCTCCATATCATCCTAGGATACCATCAAAAGGGGATTCATCTATATAAGACATGACATGTATGGGAAGATCCCATGGAGGGGTGAGTATAGAAATACCCAGTATGACACCCAAAAAACACTATACAAAAAGCATCAATAGTAATCATCCCATAAAAAGAATATATAAATCAAAGAAAAATCTAGATATACTTAGAAAAGACACCATGCCTCCAGGAAATCTCAACCAAACTATAAGCCACATGATTCTACTTGAAGCAATGATCATTCTAGTAGAAGCCACTCCATGTTCCATGCAATTAGTAGAGACACTCATCCAAGAGTTCATGATCATTGGGCCCCACCAAAGAAATCTCACTGGTCTCTAAAGATCTCAATCCATAGATAGGGGATAACTACCAGGATTGTTTGAGGACACAACGAATCCAATCAGAATAAAACCACTATATAAGTGATTGTATGCCAATGATATCACAAACCCTAATGAAACAATCTTATAGATGGGGGATCAAAACCCTAACCAAGGAGTTCAAACCAATTCCATGATCCTTGCTTAGGGTACAAGAATTAATGATAGAGGATCACACTCTGGTCTCATGGAGAGACACCATAAATTCTATATAAGACTCATCCTCCATAGGGGATCAAAATCAAAAGCTGCTGATGCAATGTTACACTATACACTCAAGGGAATGAACCAAGGGAATACAATCAACTGATAATGGTCCAAAATGCAGTATCAAAGGGATCCAAACATCCTAAAAAGGGGTACACATTGTGTAATAAAGAGTACATGACATGTCAATACAACTCTTCGTCTTCCCATGTGCCACTGAACCACATGGAATAAAAACCTCAAAATAAATAGCGTTTCCTCTATGGGTAAACTACAAATTGAGGTTGAGCTATAAATATTCCCTTTCCACCTGCTTGTGCCTGTGTACCAACCTGTGTACACCTGGTTGTGCTCGTGTACACCTAGTCTTTTCCAAGTACATGGTTCTACTTGTGTAATCTGATTGTATCTATATACCCTAGCTTTTATGTACCCATATATCATCCAAGATACATGATGATCTGCCATCATGGGTCACACAACATGTGATATTTTCTTATATAAAGAAACCCTAGTGTCATATAGAGGGTCCCACATGATGTGTGGTTCTGAATTACATGCAATGTAACCTGAAAATTTCTAAAACCCTCAGGTTCTTCTCCACTTTACATTCAAAGCTTCAACCACCATGATTCTAGATAGGAATTGTGAATCTGAGGTATTTCAGTCTTCCCATCATCCGAGACCTGAATCTAGCATCGACTATGCTTAAAAAAAATGCTCCATCAAGCCATCCATATCTTCACTGCTCCACCAAAATGAATTAACTAGGAAGAACTAGATTCTCAATCTAATATGATCCAACTATGATCATCCTTCATCATCTCACTGTTAATCACACCGTTGATCATGAATCGTACCCACAGTAATGATCTGTTTTGATGAAGAACTATAAAATAATGATCATATAATAGATATTCTTCGAACCACATGCCAAATAAATTTCCCATGATGAAAATTCAACGAAATTGGGGAGGAATAAATAAACCAAAAAACATGAGGAACTAACCTCATCCATTGTTCATTCGAACTCAATCCAATGTTGAATAATTAAATGAATTAAGAGGGAATAATAAATGAACAATAGAATCATCCGTAAATAAATCAACCTTCGACACATGAATAAATTATTACTCATGGAATTATTCCACATTCGACTGAGATAGATAAATAAGATGAAATAACACAAATAAAAAATATTACCATTAGTTTGGATCAATAATTTTTGAAGAATATTTTTGTTTTACTTTCATTGGTGAGATACATGAACTTTGATGGTGAAGTGATCCTCATTCTTGATCTGATATGATATCATCCGCCAAGAATGATCTCCTCCAACAGTCTTATATATCTCCAAGGTTATGTGGAAAAACCTGAGATCTCATTATTACTATATATTTATAGAGGAAAAAAAGTCTCTATATCAACATAATAAAATAATAAAATGTAATTATTATTATTTAATCATTACCATGAAAAATTTTAACCAAACGCCCAAAGATGAGAAATATTATGTCATGCCTAGAGTAAATCCCACTCTTTGAACTCATCTATGGAATCAGATTTCCAATCCGATCCTCCTTTTAAGATTTATTCCAATTATTTAGGTAAAATTCATGCATGTGATGTTAATATAATTAATATTTTTCAAATCTAATTTCGGGCTCACTGGGCCATGAAATCTCACGCCGTCTGAGCGATCAGATCCAGAAATAATCAATATAATATTCTAAAGTAATACATGAAAAAATAAACTCTATTATACCTTATATTGATTATATAAAGTCCCTTATTATCAAATTGGAAAAAATTTATGTCCTTTAACAATGTACCAAAATAAGTTTCCATATATCGAAAATTCATTTAGAGTGAACATTATCACAACACATAAAAGAAAATAGTCTTTATTTTATACGTTAAACACTTTAACACCTTCATCCCATTATAATTTCAAATAATCTATCGATGTTCATATATAAGTATGAATATCATTTCTAGTTTTTTTGTCCAAAAATCATAGAGATTATTAAAATATAGTTTTTTTTCATACATATCTACAGGGATAAGTTATAAAATACCTAAATAATAGGTCATGAACTATGTTGGATATTGAGGATCTGATATGGATTCATTCCATATGTACACATTCCCATTATGAGATTTCTAACATAATTTACAAAATTCGGAAATTGATTATCAAATCACTTCCATTGGGGTAAATGAGTAGGGTAACATATGTTTCCATTAGAGATTCTTTCATCTACATGTCATTGTAGTCTCTTTTCATCTTTTATATTTTTAAATAAATTCAACAAATGAGGAATTATTGAAAGGTACCATATTTCCTTAGAAATATGTTTATTTTATGTCCATGATAATGAATTAGAGTTTGATCTCCCATCCATTTTTTATCATGATATACTGAATTTTAGAAATTCTAAAAAACACCCATATTCTTTCCTATAAATCCACAATAGTTGGAACAAGCATGAATTTTTTACTTCCCTATCCCATTGAAAATAATATTTTTATTACATAATAATTGGAATCTAGAAGCTTGTTTTCTTCTAGAAGTAACTCTTCCAAGATCTCAATAAATTTTGAGAAATTTTTATCTTTCCATCCACTTCATTATTTTATGTTCAGCTGTATAGATACTACTAATAACACTATAATTTAATACAAACTAGGAATAATGGTTTTTAAGAACCTCTTAAAAATCATTCATCAGTTTAAAATTTTTAAATGGTTTCAATGGTTATATCATGAATTAATTCATGAATAAAATCCATCATCTCATACTGAATATGTTAATCATTATTAGATATTATTTTTTATATTATTTCACCATGAAAAATCTATAATGTGTCACTATTATTAAAACCGCTAAAAAAATATGGTCTTTTATTTCTCTTTACTTGAACTTTCTCATATTCAAAAATTTCTCTTGAATTTAAAGTTATATATTATTAAGATTATGTTTACCAAATTATAAGAAATCATAAACTCCTTTCTCATATTCATCACCATTTCTTAATTCATTTTCCTAATTACGATCCATTTATTACCAAAAGTAAAAAATATAAATTATAAATAAATTTAAATTTATAAAAAATTAAAGATATAGATAAACATAGAATTTTTTAATATATAAACATATATATATATATATAAACTTATTTAAATTTAAAACATATAGATTAAAATTAAATATATGCATTTAAAAATAAAACATATAAAAATATAATGATATTGATATAAATATTTTAAATAAATAAAAATAAAAAATAAACTCAGGGAAAATTTTGAAATGAAAAAGATATAATTAAAAACACATAAAAAATGAATATTATTTATAACTATTAAAAATATTTAGCAAAAAAATTATAATTGACAAAAAATTTATAACAAAAAAAAGTTTTTACTATAAAATAATTATAACCAAAAATAATTTATAAATACAAACAATTAGAACTAAAAAAATTATAACTATAATTTATGAAAACTGAAAATTATTAATTTCCATGAAATTATAACCAAAAACTAATTATAAAAATGAAAATTATAACTTATAAAGATTTAAATAAAAAAAAATAAATCAATGAATACAAATTATAACTAAGAAATAATTCATAAATATTATAAATATAAAAAAATTAACATAAATAATATAGATATTCAAATAGAAGTTCCAAAATAAATATCACCAAACTAGTGGTAAATGAATTTTATGTTGCAAGTATTGAAACAAGAGTGAAACTAAAAATTGGAATCAAAGTCTAATAATGGTGGATATTAAATGAGACAAGTTAACAACAAATTGGGGGATAGAATGTAGCCAAGAGTATCAGAATAATAGAAATGTATGATGAATGATCTAAAAAAGAAGAAGAAAAATTCAAAAAGAAATAGAAATCTATTTTAATGAAGAATTTAGAGTGCAATCATGAGTCACCGATCTTATGGTTTTCAAAAATCAGGTATCAAAATCATGATGATAACAAAGATAACTTTCGTGTTTTATTTTTTTAAATATTTTGACATCATTTATCATATAAATGATGTTAAAATAAATATTTTTAATTTATTTTGTTTGTATAATGGATGTTAAAACCCATAATGTCATGGTTTTAACATCAGATATACTAATAATTGATCTCAAAAACCCCATCGATGAGATTTTAACATCATTTATTATAAAAACCAATGGGAAAATTACAATAGTTACAGTTTTTATGTTCGTTAATAATACAAAATGTTAAATAACAAATATGAAATCTACTTTTTCTACTAGTGAAGGGGTGTCATAAACAATGAATTAGACATAAATTGGATCTCCATGTTCTCTAAGACTTCTCATATACTGAGGTATATAGTTCCTTTTAAAATATCTAACAGTTTGGTGACATGGTGGTGAGAACCTCCCATTAGGAGTATGCTATTTATTTAATCTGTTTATAATGCAATGGTTGTAGAAACCATAAAACCCACTTTTTAGGGTCTTTTGGACACTTTTCTTCCATGGTATTATCTTTAATTTTTTTACTTTATCAATTTTTTTATGATTATTTTTTTATCTCATATTTATTTTTTATTACAAAAAAATGGATTATTCCCAACATTATGTTCATCCTCTATATGAATGATAAAATGATAACATTACACATTAAATTAGTGACATAATTCAACATTTAATGTGTATTGATGAGAAAATATTTTAAATTATTTCATACAACAAAGAGGCTGAGGATATCAATTTTATGTAAGATTGAATAATGGAGGAAAACTAATAGAACCTAGAAATTTATATTTATTTGTTAAAATAGTATTTTGATTTGAAAGGATGTTCCAATTAATATTAATACTTCATAAAAAGTATATAAGAACATAAATAATATCTTTTGGGATAAAATAGAAATAAAATAATTTTAGTAGTAAGTAAATATCATCAAATAAATATATATAATTTAATTACTATGTTTTTTTGTTTTTAAAAAACATTATAATTGAACAACATCAAAAATATTTTGGGTTGAAGTTACCATTAAGTAAGCATAGTTCATTCCAGATAATCATTAGTAAAAAGATTTTGAAAACCACTAATGCTAATGTTTTTCAATATCCACAGATGTTGAAGCAATGCATTATCTCTCAACATTCATGAAATTATTTTACTAAAATACACATGGAAAATAAATTCATTATATATTAATATAATATAAAATATAAATAAATTTATTTTTATCCATTATCAATTTTTTCTATTGGTGATTTTTTTTTATTTTGAGTAAAAATAAATATTTAAAATAAAAATCATGCATGAGAACAACAATATAATTATATTAAAACAAAATTTTGATATTTATTCCCCAAAAAATAGTGGGTTTATATACTTATAAAATAATAATAAATACTAAATTTTAACTATATAAAAATCATCATTTTTTTCTTATCAAATATATTAAATAGTTAAAGAACTACATAACATAAATTTTCATCAAACTTTTTGTAAGTTATATAATACATTGAATGCACTCCCTAAGTTGAATATTGAAATTCCTCAATTAGTTTTATAATCCATTGGGATGTTCTTAGAATCACCAAGGTTCCCTTATATAATAATCTTTTATGTTAATACATGAAATCAAGATTATTTTTAGTATCTGACTTCATATCATTAAAAATGTAGTTCAGATTTGGGTCTACTTACACCCATCTGCTAAATTAAACCCTTCTTTTTACACAATAAAATAATCATATACCCATAACTCTAGAATTTATTCAATCTTAGAAAAACCATATATTATTTTATTTCAATTTATAAGCTTATATTTCTCTAAAAATTGGTAATCGATAAATTAGTAATATATATTATTGCTGATCTATTATAGTGATCCCATATTATAAAATGGATTTTAAAATCATTTGGTCTAAATATTCTTTAATCAACCTATACAAAAAAATATTAAATTTAATATTGTTTTTAATTAACCAATTATATAATATCCTTTTCATAGGTGGATGTAGATAGAATCATTTCTTCTAAATCATGCGTAAAATATGCAATGGTTTAATTATCTTTCATAAAAACTACCCCCACACCTCATCCCAAAGAGTGACATTCTACTTTATAAAAATATGATTTTTTTCAAAGACCAAATTAAGGTTGTAGTAATGAATTTATTTAGTATATAAAAGTCTTCGTGAGACTCCTATGTATTTCTCAACTCATGATTTTGAGTTAAAAATATAAGTGGTTTGGAAATATTACCATACCTCTATATAAGTTTCTTATAGTTCCTTATGAGTTCTAAAAATCCTTGACAAAAATTCACAATTTCCATTCTAAACCACCTAGATTTTGGTGGGATCCATGACAATCCCTCTATATGAAATTACATGGATTAGATATTCCTCTTTCCATTGAAAAAATGGAATTTAATTTGATTTACATAGAACTATATATATTTTATAACTTATAGGAAAACATAAAAATATTAAAAATGTGATTACCAAGACTAAATTTAAACCAAAATATTATAAAAATATTAAGATAAACATATGATGTTGGGGCTAAAAATTTCATTCATGGTATCTTGAAATGTTGAGGGAGAATTGGTGTGGTTGAATAACTTCACCAAATATTCATAATGGCTATCATGTGTTTGAAAAGAAGTCTACTCCAGATCCTTATTTCATATTTGATTCTAATAGTACCATGATTTGAAATCCATATTAGAGAAGTATTTCACTATCTATAGATCATCCAAAAAATCATCGACTATGAGAATTGGAATCTTATCTGGAATGATTACTTTTTTGAGTGCTTTTATAATTCATGCACCGATTCTAGGTACAATTTATTTTCCTTACTAACTAAATTATACTATAGTATGTGTGATACCAATGATTTCATTTTTAGTTATGAAATTTATTGTTTTTTAATTTTAATCTCTATTCCTTTATTCCTTTGTTTCTCAGTAATTTTTTTGTATTTTCTTGTAATCTAAAATTTTGGGCTATATTAGGTCACACATGACTTAGGGATGTCATGAACTAGCACCACACAATTAGTAGGGGTGTTTTTGTGAGGGACATCATTCTATAATTGGGGGTGATCACTCCTTGGAATGAACCCGGTAGTGAATGGTTTTTAGAGTGGGTTATTTCACCAGAATTATGGAAGATCATGAAATGCCACAACCCATGAAGTGGGGTTGATTTTTAGGGGAGGTACATCACACCATGATGAGGAAAGGTCATTCCATAACCTGATCTATTCAGATATAAATACTAGGTATTTACTCTTTTTCCATTATTCTATTTAACCCCTATCCCAAATATTTTCCTCTCATTCATGCAACCTAGTTCTCCCAACCTTGTGTCTCTATCTTATCCTTATTCCCTTGGTGATTCTCCTTGATTTTGGCTTGAAATATTCAAGTAAAACCATAATTTATCTTGTATTTCCTCTCCTTTATACTTAAATTCACTTCATCTACCACTTCCTTCATGTTTTCTTGACCTATCTAACCATAGTTTTCAAATATATGGCTATGGTTGGTTTTTAAATTGAAATTCATAGATTTTATTATTTTAAGGATATATTCCTTTCATTTATAGTGGTATTTTACAAAGGAAATTAGTTTATATCAAATTTAAGTTAGGTGTATATATATATTGGATCTTTAATTTGTATTACCTTAAGTGATTTAATTTCCTAGGTTTTTTTGTAAATTTTTTTTCAAAATGAACTATTGTGTACTGTTAATGTGTAATCATTTTGTTCATTACTTTATATTTCCCAATGAGTGGTTTTAAATGGATTTTGAATGGTCTTTACTTACAAATTAGTTTTAGTGCATACGAGGTGTTTAATAAAATGTTCTAAAGAATATTTTTATTCCAAATGGGTTTTCAAAAGATGATTTAAAAGAGTATTGATTAGTAAATGATATTTCTTTGATTTATGATCCTTAAATTTATGTAAAGGCTTTTTGATTATTTTTTGATTTAGTTTCACATGGGTTATATTGTTTATATATTAGGTAACCTATATGGGTGATTTTATAGATTAATTATAGTATTGTCTAGGTATTGATTCTAATGAGACTAAAAGGTACACATAGATTTGTTTTTTGGTTCATATAGTCCAACTAGGGCTCCATAAAACAAATCCTAGTTATAATTATGTATATAACCTTTAGGTTAGATCCCATGTTCCATGTTTTTTGTGTTATTGAAAAATATTATTGATTTACATTCAAAATATTTATTTTTATAGTATTATAATTATTAAAACCGATATCTATTGGTTAAATGTTTTAATTTTTTCCCACATTTATTTTTTGAACTTGGATTAGCGTTATAAAACTGAAGGATTTTGTAACATTATTTAAGATTATTTTATATGAAAAAAAATTATTTCTAAAATTGCATTTTAAAATAAAACTAATGATTTAACAAGTGAAATATATCAATTATATATACTAAATATGGGTGACTTATTCATATGTGTCACCCAGCTATACTTCCACGTCACCGAAAAGAAATTCCTCCATCCAAAAAATGTGTATATCCTCACATGGCATCTTCATATCCCTCTATTCTAGGGTTTATGTTATTATTACCCTCCCCTCTATTCCTACAAACCAGGGCTGTTGTCCTCTCGATTCTAGTCCTCTTCTTGTGGTATTCATGCTCGTGTTTACCCTCATGTCCTCCAATAGTTCCCATAACTCCGATTTTCACTTTATCATCAACCAATTACTCCTCCTCTATCCAACACTACCCTTTATCAATCCAATCCCTACCCCTTCCACTCTCGAGTTCAATTTCCTTATAAAATGGTTTGCAGTTACTATAATCTCTATTTAAAACAAATTAGGATCACGATTTTTGTCACCTGTATCTTTGGTAACCTTGCCTTTACAATGTCATAACCTCGACGCACTATAAAACCACCTCATACACACAATTGTAGTTCCTTCTAGCTTGAGTAACCCTCAAAAATTCATTTTTCAGTATGTTTTTTGTTTCACTTTAACATTTCAATGCCATTGGATTTGAATCCTTGTCTTTTTGTTAAAATGGGTATGGATGACCCTTACAAATTATGAAACCTATTTCATTCTATTATCTGATATTTATTCACTAATTAATTTGGTTATCTAGTATTTATTCACTAATTCATTATTTGATTCATGTTCTTCAAGATGAAATATTATTACCGATCTCTACTTTGATTCTACATTAGATGATTATTAAAATGGTGTCGAATGACTTTACATGTCTTCTTTGATTCAAGTATCTTTATCACCATATCCTAATTTTCAATCTAATGGTATTAAAGAGTCAAGGTAATTGTTTCTCACTATTATTTTTATTTTCATTTTCATAATGTTTCATTTATTGTTTTGTTGTTTGACATCAATATCTTTTTGATATATTATTCTACCGCATATTTTTGGAAATCATTGTTTTATGTAATTTTTGATACGTATATTTGTTTCAACTATTATATATTTTCTTTTCATAGAGTACTATTTCAAAAGGAGATATGATTTGGTTATATTTGTCATGTTTTTGAAGTAAGTAGGCCTATACATTCATCTTAGAATCAGAACTTATATTTGTGTCGAGTAAAATTTCAGTTAATTATGAAGGTTTTTAGTATTTAAAGTATTTGAATTCAATAAATTTGATTGTTTTGTCTAATTCCTTAAAAATTAAATGGGTTTCCCTATTTTTATGAAATATGTTACACAGACTAGTTTGAGAACTGATAAAGTTCCTTTCATGGTTACTTTTAGAACCTATAATGGTCTATTCAAGAACTTTTTATATGATGTATTTTTTGTTTTCAATCCTAAACACTCTTACTAATTTGCTGTGATAATGGTGATAATTCATAAATTTGTAGATAAAATTGTTAATATGATGAAAGTAAAAGGATTGTTCTAATCTCAAGTTGGCCCTATAATATTATCTCAGGTTACTGTATTATAGATAATTGAGTTCATTAATTTTTTTAAAAAAATTTCATCTTCATTTTTAATAAAAAAAATCTGAATGTTTTTAGTCTTTACATGGTATTACTATGTTTGAAGAAATAAGGCCTATATTTTCATCTCAGAATCAGTCCTTATGACCATGCTGAGTAAAATTTCAAGTAATTTTGAAGGTTTTTAATATGTACAAGATATTACTATGTTTCAATTCAAGAACATTGATTGATTTTTTTATTCTTTAAAAAGTACATGGGTTTCCCTTTTTAGATGAAATATGTTCCAGGGATCATTTTTAGAACTGATAATGGTCATTTCAATGTTATTTTCGGAACCTATAATGGTCCATTCAAGAACGTTTTCTATGATTTTTTTGGTTTTAAATCCTAAACAATCTGATTAATTTTATATGATGAAGGTCAGAATGCATAAATTAATAGAGAATTTTTTTAATATGATGAAAGTATTATGATTTTTATAATCCCAAGGAATCCTTATAATATTATCTTAGGTCACTATATTTTATCTAATTGTGTTCTTCAATTTTTATGTTTTAAAAAAATTCATCTTTATTTTTTATAAAAAAAATCAAATGGTTTTATTATGTACAAGGTATTATTATTTTAAATCAAGAAAGCCTATATGTCCATCTCTTAATCTGTCATTATGTCAGTACCAAGTGTAATTTTATGTAATTTTTAATGTTTTTATTATGTACAAGATATTTCTGTTTTTGAAATCAATAACATTGATTATTTTTTAATTCTTTACAAAGTATAGGGGTTTCCCTATTTGGGTGAAATATGTTTTAGGGATCAATTTTGAAACCAATAATTGTCCTTTCATGTTTATTTCTAGAACATATAATTTTCCATTTGTGAAATTTTTCTATGATGTTTTTCTATTTTTCAATCCTAAACACTTTGATTAATTTGCTACGATGAAGGTGAGAATGTATAAATTTACAAATAAAATTTTTAATATGATGAAATAATATGGATTATTCTAATCCCAAGGTGGACCTATAATATTATCTTAGGTTACTACATTCTAGCTAATTTCATTCTTTAATTTTGATGTTCTTAAAAAAATTTCACCTTTATTTTTTATAAAGAAAATCTAAATGTTTTTAGTATGTAAAAGATATTACTGTTTTGGAAGCAAAAAGGCCTATACGTTCATCTCCAAACTGGGACTTAAGTCTATGATGAGTGGAATTTTAGGTAATTTTTAAGGTTTTTAGTATGTACAAGATATTACCATTTTTGAATTCAATAACTTTAATTTTTTTAATCTTTGAAAAGTACAGGGGTTTACCTGTTTGGATAAAATATGTTACATGTATCAGTTTGAGAACTGATAATAGTTCGTTGAAGGTTTTTTTCGGAACCTATAATGGTCTATTTGTGAACTTTTTCTATGATGTTTGTTTTTATTTTCAATCATAAACACTCTGATTAATGTTCAGTGATGAAGGTGAGAATGCAAAAATTTACAGAGAAAATTTTTAATATTATGAAAGTATAAGGATTGTTTCAATCCCAAGGTGGACCTATAATATTATCTAGGGTTACTACATTCTTTCTAATTACATTCTTTAATTTTTATATTTTTTTCAATTTCATATATATTTTTTATAAAATAAATTATGAATAGTTTCCTTCCATAAAATTTCATGAAAAGTTAATGATTACGGACCAATGAAGAATAAAATTGGGATCTTGCCCATGATTACACCAAATGGGCAACTAATATGGATATGTGTCTTAATACTAGAGTCCCCTGGGTCATGTGAAAGCAATATGATTTCCTCAATCCCATTGTTAGTGTTCTGATGCTTTTTATTCTAATGAGAAATGTGTTTCTTATTCTATTGTTTCCCTAAGTTCTTGCTTTTATGTGACTACAGTTTAACACTTGTAATGGTTTTTACAATGATAACTTTTCCCCAAACAAATATTACAAGCCTAAGCTCTGGAATAAATCCTGGAGTGGTTGGTACATTAAAAATCTTGCAAGTTTATGAGATGAGGAAATTTTCATAAAACTTGTTTTCTTTAGTTTTTTTTCTTTATATTCTATCCCATGATCCCATCCCTATCCATTTTTTTGAAAGGTAAATTGAATTTTGAGGGGATATACTATTTTGACCTGCTGAATACATGGAATTTTTTGTTGATTGATTCATTAAAAATGGCGGATCCTTCATCAATTATTATATGGCAAGTGAATTTGTTATATCTCTTACGTTCTGGTGTAAAATGTTTTTATAGGGTTTTTAATTTGGAACAAGATCAGTGGATGATTCTTATCTATTTTTCGAATATGGTGATAGTTCCATGGAGGAATGAATTTTTCCAAGACCAATAGTGGACCTTTTATCACTACTATCTATGATTATGATTCTCCTTTGGATGAATTTTTTATGCTTCAATGCCCAACTCATGTTTATATTCATGTTTTTGATGATGTTTTTTGTGTTTTTTTGAGTTTTGAACTTCAAACACTAATAATTATTATACATTGACAACATTTTCTATTTATGGTGGATAATTTGTATAGATATTAAATACTATATGAAATTTCATTATATGTTTGTGTATTTTACATTAGGTGTTTTTTTATCCAAAATGTTGTGTTACATTTACCCCTCCCTCATTGTAGATTTGTATCTTAGTGTTGTTGTTTCATTATTTGATACATTTTCTACCAAATTTGATGTTATTCACAATCTCTACATTGATTGAAGAAAACATGAAATTCAAAATATTTCCCAATGAACTTGCATGACTTCTTTGATTTAGGTTTCTTTATCACTATATCATTTTTTTTAAATTAAATGGTAACAACTATTAAAGGTAATTGTTTTTCAATATTATTTAATTTTACATTATTATAATTATTTATTTACTGGTTTTGTTCATCATAAATATTTTTTTTTGTGTTTTTAATAATAACTATTATTTTTTACGAGTGATTTCTTAATATTTTTTCTCAATAGAGTTTACTTTAATTTTCTCAGTAGTGTTACATCTTCTTGGAAATTGGTTTGTTGTGTACTTTTTGGAAAGTATTAATTATGTTTTTCATTTCCTTGATTTATTGTTTTCATAAGGACATGGATTGTCATGTTTTCAATCATTATTAGGTAGATGTATACTTCATCTTATTTTCAAGACCTCATTTGACCTTGAAATAATCCAAGCATTTTATCTGTTTTTTTTTGTTTTTAAGTGAATTTCATTGTACATGGTTGGTTATATGAATAAAATTTATTTGAGGGATATATTTCATTTGTGTAATTAAATATGAATTTATAACTCAAATCTTAATATGGGGATGAGAAGCAATAACCACAACATTTATTATTTTCAAGAAGTAATTCTAAAATTCTGGAAGATGCAAAGCTCTTGGATGAGAATCTTTTGGATATAATCAATGATGGATGTGGAATTTTGATGGTTTCATCATACAAGGTCTATAATGTTGTTCCACCTCTACCAAATATGTTTTCTGGATCAACATGTGTGGGATCCATAGAAACCCCATTGGTTCCTAGGGATTCAAGGTGTATATCCAAAGGGTGGGTGCTCAACTGTGGACTGTCCCAAGTAAATATGGGTTCCTATTCATATCCATATCTATGAAATGGTACGTTCTATGATGGATACAATGTTATATATCCCCAACCTACCCCTTTGTAGTAGCTTGACCTAGAACTTTGACCGTCTCAAAAACCTGTCAGTTATTCAGCTTCTTCGGGAATAGTTGAAAAAACTACAATAGTGGAACCATGTGTTAGGTTTATTGAAAATAAAAAAACAACCTCAATATAAAATAAAGTTCTAGGAAGTTTAAATTGTTTCCAGGTGTCCTTCCAAGTTGAATCAGGTTTCATTTCATCTCCCTACTAGGCATGCTCTTATTTTTATCATTATATAGTTCAACTCTTAATTTTTGTTCATGTTTTATTTCCACAAGGAAAAAGAAAATTATATAAAGGGACTTGTTAGTTTCTACTTAAAAATAGTGATTTTGAAAAATAAATTTTAAACAAACCAGAAGTTATTTTTTTGTTTTGTTTATAATGGTTTTGAGACTTGAGTTTTTTCTTTGAAAAAAATTTCTTTTGGCCCTATAGGTTAAATTTTTAAATGTGGAACATGGGGTTCTTTTTTTCAGAATTTATTTCTTGATTCATCTTAAATTATTTTGATATGGATTCAAATTTTTTATCTAATAAATTTTTTGTGTATGTACCGGTAAGAGTCAGTATTGCTGAAATTATAGGGTTCACTTGTTCTGAAATGATATCTATAAATCCAGATGGTAACAACACCACCATATATTTCTTTCAAGACAAATGTGTCCTTATTAACTTTAGTGGAATTTATTTTTTTTATCATTTATGAAAACAATTAACTAATTTATCATGAAATTTAAAATATTGTGATCATTATTTTGATCTTTTCAATTACCTAAAGCCTAAGGTTCAGGATGGAGAACTAATCTTTATAGGCAAAAAAGTATTGGAGGTAATGATTTTTATACAACATTGATTTCTTTTTTACTTTTTGTATTTTTTGGTTATGTAACTCAGTTTTCTTTGAAATTTTTAATATTATGTATGAATGGATCTCTGAATGTTTTTGGTGTCATGACTGGTTGATGTTATTTTCATCTGGGTTACATTGAAGGTATGTTTCACTAACTTTGTAGTTGTTTTCCAACTTTCACACACATGTTATATAGGGTGTTTTGGGTGACTCTTTGGTGGATGTGGGATTCATCTTATTTTCATGTTCTAGTTTGAACTTGAAATAATCAAAGAATATTTATCTTTTTTGTTTGTTTTTAAGTGACCTGCATTGTACATAGTTCATTCTCTGGATAAAAGGAATTTGAGGTTACTATTCCATTTGAGGATTAAAATATTAATTTATAACTCAATGCTTAATCTATATATTAAAATTTTAAATGCGAAACTTGGGGTTCTTTATTTCATAATTTCTTTCTTGATTCATCATAAATTATTTTCATATGGATTCAAAACACCATATCTATTAAAACTTTTGTGTATGAATAGGGAAGAGTCAGTGTGGATGATATTATAGGGTTCATTGGTTTTAAAATGATATCTACAAAACTAGATAGATAGAAAACCGCCAAATCGTTCTTATATGATAAATGAATCCATCTTACCTTTAATGATATTTCTTTTGTTTACAATTTATGTAAAAAATTAACTTATTTATCTATACATTTGATATATTGTGAGAATTCCATTGATCTTGTCAATGCCCTAAAGCATGAGGCCCGTGATGGAAAACAAAGCTTCAGAGGTAAAAAAGTATTAGAGGAAATGATTTTTATATAGCCTTGATTGCTTTTTTCCTTTTGGTATTTTTTCAGATTTTTTACTATGTGTTCATGGAAATGTTTTTAGATCATGTATGAATGGATCTTTGAATGCGTTTTCTATCATGAATGAATGATATTATTTACAGATGGGTTTCAGGTATGAGCTTACTAGGATCCTTGATTTCCTGAAGGTGTAATTAAATAATTTGAATCTCTTGGGACCCATTTGACTATGAAAATTATCTTTTCTTTTCTATTTTCATGGGTTATGTTTAATTGAACCTTTTATTTTCACAATTATTTTTGTTTTAATATTTCGGTTTGATCATCCATGCAGAATTTGGCCGACTCCACACTTACGAATACATTGATCACACACACAATGAACTGGTTATCAATGACCACAGTGTGAATCCTACCATTAATTGCAGTATTGAGTCTATAAATTGAGAGGATATAGGAAGGAACAACACAAAACGTCCATTTAGTAAAAAAATGCATTCAATCATATCTATTATTAATACTAATGTGTCACTATAACTTTCAATTATCATATTTAAATATTAATTTGTATTTATTCTAATTTTTAAACAATATTGTAAAAAAATTATAAAATGTATATAAATTGTACATAACAATTGAAAAATAACACACATGTCCTATATAAATGGTTATTCACAAATTGTGTTAGTATTTATTCTAAATTTTATGCATTATATTTATAGTTTTTTCAACAGTTATGTACTGATATTGTTGAATGTGTCGGAAAATATTGAAGTTTAATATTCATTACAAAGGTACAATATGATTATCCTTTATGATTTCTACTATTCTAACTATCTCCATATTTAATCCTTTTTTATTTCAATATTATGTACCAAAAATTTATGCTTTCAATATATTCAATATAATCAATATTAATCCATGGTTTTGATCCTGTATACAAGGTGATAGGATGGAGGAGCACTAGATTTTGGAGAAATACGCCATCATGGAAGAGTGGAGTAAGGGAATAATTTAGATAAGTGGGACATTTTATTTTGTTTTAGTTAATAGTTTCTTTTACTTGTACTAAATATGACCTGTGATTATTTTTTTAGAGCCCTGAATCATGTACTCTCTTTGATCATGGAATCATGTATTTAATTTTAGTAGTGGATATTTTTTTAGATCATTGGGACATGTATTTTATTTGAGCAGTGGATCATGAATTTCTATTGAGCGGTGGATTATTTTTTAGAGCATTGGATTATATCACCATGCAAACACACTGGAAAGTACAAGTTATATAGAATTTGGGAGTTATCATACTAGTATTTTGTTTCACACTATGGATATTCCATTTTCCATATGAAAACATGGTTATAACTAATTCAAGTAAATGGAAATGAGCCACATATTAGGGAAACACTTCTTGATTCCTTTATCATTCTTCAAGGTTTTGGGTTAGTGAAGTCCATTAGGATATGTATCATGTAGATCATTTGGAGATTTTTTGGTGTTAGTTTATTTTGGTTTATTTATGTATCATCCATTCCATATATGAAACTATTTTGATTATTATATTTTTGCGGTGTGGTATTCACTTTATTTTAGTTTATAAAGAAACTTTGGTTATTGTTTATTCTGTATTATAAATTGTTTAGAAGTTATTTATTATTTCCTTTTTTTATTTATGAGTATGGTTATACATGGTAAAGATAAAATAATCAATATTTTTGGGTGAAGTCCTTGTTATTGATTTTTGGATTTTGAGAGTGAAACCATTTCCATTTGAATAGTTTTGATACATAGACATTTTTCGCTATATTATAGAAATTAGAAATGCACTTATTTTCGTTATAGAGAGCTAGATCAAGTGATGGGTCAAGTAGACTTGGAAGAGTTCATTACAATATTCACTTTAACTACTTATAATTGGTATCATCTATAACATTTATCATACTTTACTTTCAATCTCATTTTTTTGAAATGTGGGTACCCATAAGGTATCACTAGCATTGGTCACTTATTATATAATAAATTAAATTTTTGGTCACTTTATTATCAAGGGGGGTTATCCCGTGAACTCATTGTAAACCATTTAAACTTTCACTAATACTCTATGTTGTTAGGAAACATATTGTGGTTGGAGTAAAACTCATTCCCTTTTTTTTAAAGAAAGGAAATTAATAAACAGGATATGAAAACTCATTATCAAAATAAAAATCATCCTTTAATTTATAATCATAGATCAAGGTCCCTTGATACCATGAAACTATAGTCCTCTTAAGATCAGAGTATTCCATTTTCCATCTATATTTTCTTGGAGGCATGATCTAAAAAATTTCAATATCATCCATATCTTTATTTCATTTTCTCAATGCATATATGAAATTATTATTTTTTTCATATTTTTCCTCCTCCAGTTCTACCAAGATTAACTTAATTTTATTGATCTTACGTTGCTCAGTAATCTGAACTTGAATCAAGGGAACTGTAAATTTTACTACCTATGATGAGTCCCACCTCTAGTTTAATTTTTGATCTAACTCATCCATCCCATGAAATGGTCCACCTATATTGCTAACTTTTTCTCTATATTAGCATTAATCTTCCCCTATTCTAGTTAAACAAATCCATGAGGTCTATCGTGGTCATCTAACACCACATACTACTCAAACTATTGAACAATTGTCATATTTATAGTCAGTATATACACTTGTTCCTAACCCTACTCTCAAACTCCATATTCAACCTCTATATGTTAAAAATTTAGAGATTATTTTAGTTATTTATCTTTATCTTAACTAGAAAATTATAAAACCTATATAACATCCTCTGGTTTGTGTACCCCTTGTGAATATGAAGAAGCACTATCATTCCATAAATTCACATTACTTTCATTCCATTGATCCTACCAGTAGGCCCTGGATCACGAGAAACAAAATCTTCCTAACTTTTCTGTACACTATATATCTTTTATTATAATACACTTTCAAATAAAAAATATAATTCTGTGTATATATGGAAATTATCCTTATGATGTTGAATTAATTGGAAAACCTCACAATACATGGGAATCTTTTCTTAGTTAATCTACATATTAATTTCATATTCAGAAGTGAAAAGAATAACATGATTAATCAGAGGGTTAATGTGATCAGCCTCCATTAAGATATATGTATTGTAACCAAACTAATCCACAATTGTATACCTATACATTTTTATAGTAATTCCCACCATATATGTAATATTAAATAGAATTATTGAGTGATAAAAATCTCATTGATACGAATGATTCTAATCCATGGATGGACCCTCGTTTTTTTGAGTGTGAATGGATTGAAATCAAAATACCATTACAAAAAGGTAATAATATGTGGTTTTAAAGAAATTGGACCATGCCCCTATGTGATATACTTAAATCCATACAATGGGAACCTGATATAGAAGAATTATCTACCTAATGGGATTTACTTATAGTCTATGAAGCCCCATATAGTGGAAACAAATCTCATAAGGTCCTCTATCTTCCATGTAATTCTCCCATTAGGAATAATGATATGATAATTAATAAAAAATATAGGATTATGAATATATCAAAAATATCTTCTTTATTGGATTTAACATGGGAAATCATACCATTTAAAATTATACACTATAGTATTGCAACCTTCGTTGAGGAAAATTGACTTATCTTTCCATCTTGTTCAATTAGGAACTCATTATAAAAGGATATGGGGCCTTGATTTTTTTTTCATAAAAATTAACTGAATTACAAAGATTAACTATAGCCTAAATATTAAAATCTAAGCCATCTGGAAACACCATTTTTGGAAAGAAACCCCAATCACCATAGTCTATGTAGTTCCCGTTGTTACTAAAAATCCAATGTAGTCTCTGTTATAGTTTAATTTTATCCGAACATAAAATATTGGTTCTCATCCCCACCAATATATATAGTCAACTTGTACAAATAAGAGACCATATGACATGTTAAAATTACTACACTAAGGGTATAACCCTGTCCACCAGCTAACAACTTCATTATCATGGTATTCCAATTATGTTTTACCTTCCAAAGAGTCTGTAAACAAGAAATCACTAGTATTATATATATATATCCCTATTATATCTAAGACATGAGAATAAATCAATCAAGATAAATATATCATAAAAATTTCTAATTTTTTACAAAATCCTTGAGACCACAACTTGAACCTATCACCAAACTTGATACTCATTATTCTTTTATAACGTAAATTTATACAATGAATCATAACAAAATTTGGGGATATAATGTGTTGAGGGGATCCATTTTCCTACTAAAAAAAATATGAATCCACAAACTTGTCCTTAAAATATCATACATGTTAAAGAACAACCCTTCTTCTCTTTTATTCTAAAATTGGTTCCTAAGCCCTAATATTATAACACCTTACATTATGCCTATTCTTATAACTTCATCACATCCTATTTCACATCCTATTTTATTATTATTTTATCATATTGTTAATTTTTTTATCTTATATCAATATAATTACTCTCATATTTGGGTCAAATCATTTATATATTGTATTATATGGAATTACACACATAAAATAGAACCCATTATTCCACATTTCTTCACAAACTTGGGTCATTAAACTTTATACCCTTCTTCCTCATTATACTAATAGATTTTATTACTTAGTATTTTTGTCTCTTGTATTACCTTTTATTTATCTATATAGTCTAAAAAAGGCCTATTTTTTGTTACAAACCATAAAATGGATCCTACTTCTATACACCTCTTTCCAATTAATTTAATATGCTTGGCCCCTATAATAATTTGAGGACCACTCCTTTCCCCAAAGATATATAAACATTCCTAGCTTAGTACAATTATTATAACTATATTTTTGGATTATGTATATATAACCAACTCTTATCAATTATTATAATCTATCTATAAAGTAACCTATAAATTTTTTATCCTATTAGTATAGAAGTAGTAGTATAACAACCCAGGACCCACACTCTTAGATCCTATGTTGAAATCCACAAATTCATATTTATGGTTTTCATGCCAATAATTATGATCCAATTTTTTCATCTAAATATTACATCATTAAGAAGAAAACTTGGATCACTTATAACCACAAGGAAATTTTTTGTTTAGAGTTTTATAAAACTAGGAAAAACTCCTACATAAACAATTCATGTAACTTTAAATTATTATTTCTCCTACTGAACCCAAATTTTATTTATCACATTAATACATCATAATCATCCATATGAAATACCTTCTATACATAACTCAATAAAAATAATTTATTTAGGACCTCGGGAAAAGGAAACATAATAAGGGTGAGCTCAAATTATCAGTAAGGGTAAACATAAGTATTAACAATTGAATTTCATCAATGAGTATAAGAAGAGAATAAGGGTATGATGAAATAAAGTGTAAGAGTGAATCATAAAATAAATCATACCCATCAATACCTGAATCATAAAAGATGAAAAAATGGTATAGTTAAAACTAAAAAGAAACAATAATCATGATCTATGTGATATCTATCCAAACCATGATAAACATTATAAACCCATGACAGTAAATTAAAACTCTCTTTCGTAACTTGAATCACCACTTTCATAAAACCCTTTCAAAACCCTTTTAATTGAAATAACCATAAAACTAAATTCCAATATTATCATTAAACAATGAATCATAGATATTGGGGATCACCCTTCATATAAGCTATATCGAGATCACCCATTTTTTGTGAACTAAAATTGCGATCAACCATTCATATAAGTTATTTCAGGCTCACCCATGAGCTATAATGGGGATCAACCATTCATATAAGCTATATAGGGCTCAACCGTTTCGTATAATGCTAAATTACCATATCAAGAATAAAAAAATTTAATCATAAAACCCATAGAAACAATAATTATTCATTTATAACCTGATAAATCTATGTAAATGAAATAAGTTTAATGTCAATCTCTTTGAAACTTGATTAACCCCTGTAAAAGAAACAGGTTCCATAAAAATATCTTTGAAACATGATTTACCCATGAAAAAGGAAAGGTTTCCTTAATAATCTCTTTAAAAAATGGTTATACCATGGAAAAAATAGGTTCCATTATAATATCATTGAAACATGGTTATGCCATGGAAATGAAATGGGTTCTGTAACAATATCATTAAAACAATATTAACCTGTGGAAAAGAAAAGGGTTCTGTAATAGTCTCTTTGAAACAATAATAATCCATCCAAATAAATAATAAGGATGATATAAATATAAAATATCCCTAGTGGATGATAATTAACAACAATGTTTATTGATTTAGATGAATGGAAATTCCCTTAAAAATCATTAGAAACATTCTCAAGGAATATAATCATTAAACATTCCAAAGTGTCCCATACCACTTTGAAATATTTTAATTATAAGCCCTATTATGGAATAAACTTAAATGAAACTTATAATATTATGATAATAAGTATATTAATGATATAACACATCAAATTAGAAGTATATACACCTCATAAACAAAGATAGTTCTATAACATAACAAACGTCTCAATGACGACAAATTGTGATAACAATCCATTACCATTTTGGTATCTTTGAAACTGTAGACCCCATGAAAGATATAATATAAAATGGATATGAAAATCCAAATAAAGGCATTTATAATAATACTACAATATATTCATGGGTATTTTATACACTTCACATAAAACATAAGTGGCGAATTCGACATAAGTATCACAGAAATAAACGTGAGACTAGAAATCCCCTTACTATTTTAGTTACATTTGAATCATGAGATCTGTGAAAGAATAACATCAATTGAGATGTTTAATAACATGATATGAATTAAATTCATAACATAATATTTCATAGGGAAGTATACACACTATATAATAATAATTAGGCACATAATTACAAATAAGTATCAAAGGAATAAAAATTGTGATGAAACCCATTACAATTATGGTAGCATCAGAATCAGAAGCCCAAAAAGTAATAATAATAAAATGAAACATTTAAATACCAGAAAAATTAAATAATTAATGATATAATATATCAAAAGATGTATTATATGCACCACTGAAAATAAGAAAGTGGTGAATATGACATTTATCTCAGAGATGTAAACATTGGAAAGAAAATCTATTACCTTGAGTCCGATTATTATGTTTGTTCTATATCATCTTAAATAATAAAATTACGTTAATTATTTAATTTCTTAATAAAATATAAAAGTTTATTATTAATTATATTTCAATTATAATTAATTTTTTTACAATTACATAATCAATAATGCTTAAGTCGAATGTTTTTTACCTTATTTTGCTTTTGTGTCAAAACTTACTTGATAGGTTGGATAAGGTCAATGAAGTTACTATTTAAAAATATAAGGAATAATTATCATCAAATAATAATAATATTTATATATAAATTATTCTTTTATAACCAATAATGGAGTATTATTATGAAAATTAACCAATGTTATAATCATGGAGATGGTAGGATGTATGTACGCATGAGTAACATTCCCATTTCTTCCGAGATCATTATGGAAGAAAGATAATATTTATCTCTAAAAAATAAAAATTATATAAAAAATACCATATTATTTAATTATATATACTTATATATATAAATATTTTTATGTGGTGATTAAAAAGGAAGAATCACATCATTTTGAGGAGGTGGTAGTTCACATGTCTATGTACGACATTATCATATTTTCGGTGTGTGAAATGGAAAGAATAAAATGATATGTTTTATGTATAGAGATATAATTATGTCATTAATATCATAAATATTTTATTATATTATATATTTTTTTATTAAACCCATACTTAATACATTCCATGTAAATCATGAACGAAACACATCACTTTGAGGAGGCAGTATTCCACATGTCCACAAACAATGTTATTATATTCCCTCAAAATGGAAATCATGAAGGTATGAGTAATATAATAATTAAATAAACATAAATAAATCATAAAAAATTATATATATCATATAAAAACAGTATTTCTTTTATAATTCCCAACCATGATAGGTGGTGAATGAAAAACGAACGACCTCATTTCGAGAGGCGGTATTCCACCATAAACAAAAATAGGTATTTTCACTACCCATTTGATGGATGTGTGTGTATTTGTAGGTATAACCATTAAAATAAAAAAATACCAGTATATTGAGGATAATTATGTTATTATATAATCATAGAATAATAATAATTTATGGGATGGATAAAAAATAAAACAAAATTGATCATTAATGAACGTTATCTCTTCTTCAAGTAACTCCTTTTGGTTTGCACCAAAGGACTTACTTGGTGTTATTTATGCCAAAAGTGAGGATTAAATAATTAGGGGATGGATTTTTTAGTTTATTTTTTCCGAGGATGGATGATACAAAACTTATGAGAGGTTTTAAGATAGGGGGATATATGGTGTCATTTTATAAGTGATGGAGAGGATACATTTGGTTTTTTTGAAAATAATGTTTGGTGTAACCATGTTTTTACCTAAAATCATAATTTCATAAAAATAAATTATATCCTATAGTTTTAATGGTTGAAATATTCCTTGAAAATAGGTTTTCGACAAGTTTCTAGGTCATTTATTACCTTATGTTTGCAGTGTAACCACTAAGTAAACACGTTTTTACCTTAATCACTGTAACTAATTTTAAATACATTCTCTAATATTTTTGGTAAAAAATGATGAACTTACTAGAAATTATAAATTATGATGATTTTTAATTTTGAATATATTTTCCCAAATCTAATAATTGATGTGGTAGAATTTACTTTAAAATTAATCCTCTATATGGGACAAAACAATAGGGTTTTAAAGTAAAAAAGTTAAAAAGCTAAAAATGTTTTTCTATCAAATTTAAAGGTGAAATTGATGTATAATTTAACTAATAATATGTTAAAACCAATTCAAAATAAAATTTAACTATATAAATAAATATGAAAATGTAGTTTTCAATTAAAATTCTGTGTTTTTCACTGTTCATTAAAAAATGAAACTTCTCATAAAAATACCGAAAATTAACCCAAAGTAAATTTTGATATTATAATTTTAAAAATAAATATTAGTTTTTCATGAAATAATTATGATAGTTTCAAAATTTATTTTTAAAATAAGTTCACCATTAAAATATAAAAAAATCGCATTCTAAAAAAATATACCTCTTTATGACTAAAATTGGATTCACTCTAATTTTAAGCTTCTGAAACTTATTGGATGAGTTTAAACACATTATTGAATATATAAAATATAAAATTCACTAATAGTGATTAATTTAATTTATTAAGGAAGAAATTCGATTCTGGTCAAATTTTTTTGCATAAAAACACATCCCTTATATTTGATTCATTTTTATATTCATTTCTAGTTAATTGGTCACCAAAATTTAATCATAAATAAAATTATAAACCATATTTTCATAATTTTTTTAATCATATTTATTCACACAATTCAAATAGCTAGTTGAATACTATTATGTTAAATAATAATATTAAATGTATATTGTTATCTGGTAAGACTCGGCCTGGCATGTAGCATAAGTTATAGAGGAAACTCGATATTACGTGAAACCCAAGATAAAATTGGTGTTGCGTATAATGAAATATAAACATTGAAATGTGTGTAAATCAATATATAAAAGAATTTAAATTAATTTAAAAGAATATATTTCTTAAAATCTTAGGATGTTACATCCTACACCCTTTAAAATGAATTTTACCCTAAAAAATTGTATTTATTATCAAATTATTATCATTTTTAGAATTACTTTATTGAAACCCACATAATACAAAGGGTAAAAAATCCTATTAAAAATGTAATGTGGAAAATATAAAGTTCACAAAAAGTCACACATAACTAGGATTCTATATAGGGGGAACAAATGTGGAAATAGAGAAAAAATGTAAATAATTATAAAGAGTGATTGAGGATATTGATCTAAAACAAGTGATTGATCAATGGAATCATAATGCCTAAGAAAAATCTATGATGATGGAAAATACCATTGATTAATTATAATTAAATGTACTAGGATAATACTTTTTTTCAAGATCCTTTTCCTAGGGTTAAGGAGTTCTATTTCCATTTAGACCAAGAGAAATAAAAAATGGAAAAATACTAACTTAATTAATATAAGTTCATCGTTTAATAAATTTTTACAAAAAAATAATCATTTTCTCTAAAATTTGGCATTCAAGATTAAATTTTAATTCCTAAAGAACTAAGATTATTTTTTAAATACCACATAACCATAAAGGGTTATTCAATCCAATCCACCTATATTTAAACATAATAAAAAACAAAAATGCTCAGAACATAGTAATATAATTTCCAAATTTATTGAACCTTCATATGATACATTAATGTTAAAAATTAATACACAAAGTTCAAACCAATCCATTCATAAACAACTATCCATAAATTATTCAAACATTTGTTGACTAAGTTCGAAACCCAAATATTAGAAGGATTTGATCATGTATTATTCCTAGATAAATAAATAATTATCACTCAAATAAAATTCTATAAATATTCCAAATAAACTTAATATTTACCTGAAAATAAATTTCATACTAACCAAAACATCATGTAGGCCTAATAATTGTGAAACCCTTATTGTTCTTTGGTAATGGGTTAAATCTCTACTGCTTAGCTGGATGTTATGGATTTTCACAAAACATATGGGTTTTCTCCCCTTTTTATTTAATCATAAAAAATAAATCCTCCCTAAAAACACTTTATATTGTTCCTTGAATTAAAAAATACTTTAACCCCAAAGAATATCATTAATAACCTAAAAATATTTTACTACTTAAAACCCTTAAATGAGGTTTCTATGATTTTGAACTTATGATAAACCTTAAGCTTAGAGTCCTATTATAGTATCTATAACTATTTAGATAACATCACATAAAAAATAATAATCTCCAAATTTGTCTAAACTGAACTTTGATACCAACTATAATAACCCAAGACCCTCAATATTTGATCCTATGCTGAAATCCATAACTGTACATTTTTGGATTTAATGATGATAATTGTTAAAAAAAATTTCATCTAATCCTTACAATATCAAAAATAAAAAAATGGATCACTTAAAAACTCAAGGGCTATTTAGGTTTAGGGTTTTTGAGAATTGGGACAAAATCACACATAAACAATTCATAAGATTTAAATTAGTACCTCTACCATTTAACCCATCTTTTATTCGTCACGCTAATACATCAACATCTTTCATATGAAATTCATTATAGACACAACACATTAAAAATATTTTCTTTAAAACATGGGGAAAAGTAAACATAATATGGGTGAGCTCAAATGATTTGTAAGGGTAAACATAAGTATTAACAATTGAATGTCATCAATGAGAATAAGAAGAGCATAAGGTTATAATGACATAATCAAATTGTATAAGTGAATAATAAAAGAAATAATACCCATCAATACTAGGATCATCAAATATGAAAATATTTCTGAGTTAAAATTCAATATAAATAATAACCATGATCCATGTGATATAAATATTAACAATGAGAAACCTTATAAACCCATAACAAGAAATTAAAACTCTTTTTGTTAACTTGTAGAATCACTTTTATAAAACCCTTTCAAAATCCTCTTAATTGAAATAACAATACAGATGACCTCCAAAATTATAATTACCTAATGAATATGTGTGCTATGATGGGAATCACCCTTCGTATAATCTATATCGGGATCACAGATTTTCTATGTGCTATAAGGGGGATCAATCATTTATATAAGCTATATCGAGCTCACACATGAGATATAATGGGGATCAACCCTTCATATAAGTTGTATCGAGTTCAGCTATTTTGTATAATGATCAAGTATCATATCTATAATAAAACAGTTTCATCATAACAATTATAGAAATAACCACTATTCATTTATAACCTGATAAACCCATGGGAATGAAATGGGTTTAATGTCAATCTCTTTGAAATATTATTAACTCATTGAAAAGAAATGGGTTCCATAACAATATCTTGGAAACATGATTAACCCATAGAAAAGAAACATATTCCATTAAAATATCATTAAAATATTGTTATCCCATTTAAAATAAATGGGTACCAAAATAATCACATTAAAACCTGGTTATCCTATGGAAAAATAATGGGTTTTATAACAATCTCATTGCAAAAAGAATAACCCATGGAAAAAAATGAGTTCCATAAAAAATTTCATTGAAACAATAATAATACATCCAAATAAATAACGAGAATGGTACAAATATAAAATATCCCTAGTGTAGGATAATTAAAAATAAGGGTTTATATTTTTATCAATGTAAATTTCATTAAATGATCATTGGAAAAATTCTTGAGGAAAATAATCATTAAACACTCCAAAGTATCCATTACCACTTTGAAATTTTTTAATTACAATCCCCATGAAGGAATAAAATTAAATGAAACATGTAATATCATTAGAATAAGTATATTCATGATATAATATGTCAAATGAGATTTATATTGTCCTCATAACAGAATATAGGTGTATAACATAACAAATGTCTCCAAGAAGAAAAATGGTGACCAATATCCATTACGGCTTTGGTAACTTTGAAACCTAAACCCCATGAAAGAGAGATCAAAAAATGAATTTTCAAATCCCCATAAATTCAATTATAATAATAATGTAATACATTCATGGGTATTATATATCCCAAACAACAGAAATAAGTGGTTAATTTCATATAAGTATCATAAAAACAAAAGTGAGACTAGAAATCCCCTTACTACTTGAGTAACATTTGAATCATTTGATCCATGAAATAATAACATAAATTGAAAATTTTATTTCCATTAAATGAATTAAATTAATTAAATAAAATTTCACAGTGTATCATATTCACCATATAAAATTAATTAGGTGAATAATAGCAAATAAGTATCAAAGGAATGAAAATTGGTACGAAAATCCTTACAGTTGTTGTAACATTTGAATTAGAGGCCCCCAAAATAATAATCATAAAATTAAACATTTAAATACCATTAATATAAAATAATTAATGATATAATATATAAAAATGGGTAGTAGATACATCACAAAAAATACGTAAGTAGTTAATATGACATTTATCTCACAAATGTAAAAAGTGAGATGAAAATACCTTACCTTGAGTCTGATTATCATGATTATCCTCTATATTCCTAAATAATAAACCTATGATAATTATTTAATTTATTTATAAACTTTTCAAAGTTCATTTTTACCTTTACTTCATTTATAATAAACTTATATACAATTACTTAATCAATAATGTTTAAGTCGGATGTTTTGACCTTATTTGGCTTATGTGTCAAAACTGACTTGATATGTCAGCTAAGGTCAAAGAGGTCATTATTTAAACATCTCCATAACAATAATCATGAAATAACCATCATATTTATAAATAAATTATTCTTTATTAACAAATAATGGACGATTATTATGAAAATGACCCAACGTTACACCCGTGGAGATGTTAGGTCGTACGTACGCATGAGTAACGTTTCCATTTTTCAATGATCATTATCGGAAGAAGGTAAGTAATGTTTATATTTATAGATTTAAAATTATATCATAAATACCATATTATATACTTATATTTACTCATATATATCATTATTGTTATGTGGTGATGATAAATGAAGAATCACATTGCTTCGAGGAGTCGTTACTCCGCACATCCACAAACGACGTTATCAATTTTTGAGTGTGTGAAATAGAAAGAAGAAAAAGATATGATATATTTATAGATAGAAAATTATGTAATTAATATCATAAAAATTCCATCTAAATCATATTATTTTTTATTAAAGCTATCCTTATACATTTCGTGTAACGCGTGAACGAATCACATCACTTTTAGGAGGTGGTAGTCCACATGTTAACAAACGATGTTATCGTATTCCTAAAAATGTAAATCATGAAGGTATGAGTTATATAATAATTACATAAATAAAAATACATCATAAAAATCATATATATCATATAAAAAAATTATTTAATCATAATTTCCAACCATTAGAGGTGGTGAATGAAAAAAAAACATTGTTGCGTGAGGCGGTTTTTCACCATACAAAGAAACAGAGATTCTGTTACCCATTTGATGGAAGTGTGTGTATGTAGTTTTAACCCAAAAAATAAATAAATACCAGTATATTTAAGATAATGTGGTTATTATATAAGCATTTAATAATAATAATTTAACTGGTGTATAAATAAATAAACAAAATTTCCCTGTAATGAACTGTTTTTTCAAGAAGGTACGAATCATTTGTGTTTCAATTATAATCCTCTGTTTAATCATGGAAAAGGTGTAATATATCATAAGGAATATCCCAAGATAATACATGGGGTTTTTAGATCCTAGAGTTTCATAAATTTTTAAAAATACATGGCCCCCATGGTTTTTTGAAACCATGCAGACCATGTCGCACAATCTCTATAATCCGTTTTTGGGAAAACAAAGGTACTGTAGGAGCCAGATACTTTATCTGTAACCATGAGTCTCTAGTTGAACAAATATGTTGTTAGTTTCAGGTTTGGTACAAATCCATTTTTCATGGTTTTTGCATAGTTAGTGAAATCAACTACCTAACCGTGCGATGTTTCCCTTAGTAGCAGTGAACTAAGCAAGTTTTGCACACAATTTGGCCAAAATGTGTGAAACAATTGCTCACCTATGCATTTTTAAGTGAATTTACTATCCACCAATTACAATTTAAACCTATTTACACTTTCTCATTCTTCCTCTAATAGGCCAAAAAACCTCTCCTTCACCTTCGAGCTCTAAAATCCTCCCATGTTAGGCTTTGATCTAGAACTCCCATCTGAAGTCTTATTCATGACCCGTGGGAGGCTTTGGATCAGTCTCAATAAGCTCCCATAGTCTCTTAACTCCCATCTAAGATTATTTTTTAACCCATTGTTCTATTAAGGTAAAATCTTATTTTCCATATGTTTAGGGTGTTGGATTGTTTCTCATATATCTTCCAACCTACTTCAAATATGGGGCTGATATCGAGCGAGGAGTCGTCTATGGCCTTGAGTTAGGTGGTAATATTGTTTTACCTTCGATTTTTGATGTTTAATAATTAAGTCATTATGCAGCATGCTATATTTTTTTGATCATCCCCTTTTTAATGAGTTATTCATGTTAAATTGATCTTTTTCCCCTATCATATATCTATTGATCCTTATATAGTAGTTTAGATTTTTATTCCCTTGGTTATGGACACCACATAGATGTTCTAAGTCAAGTTTCTCTTTTAATGGTCAATTTTTAATGAATCAGAACCCCTAATTAGCTTTAGCCTTACATTTTAAATGAATTTTCCCATGATAAATGAATAAAAATCGAACCTAAAGAACCTCTTAGGCGTTTGGCCTTATTATGGTTGAAATTTTCCATGTAGGCAATTGCCTTGTTTCCCATGTCACCTTCTAAGAAACCTCTTGAGACTTATGAATTGATTTCCATGTATTAATGAATTAAATGGTTTAATCAAATGGAGTGGGTAATACAAGATGGTTTCCCTTCTTTAAATGAACTTGTTTAATTAAATGAAATGGTTTATGATGTATTGTAAGGTCATGACATTAATTATGATTATTTTTAATTGTAATGTTTTGAATAGAATTGAACATGGAAAAAGGAACATATGAGAAGTATTCCCTCATGTTTTATATTTTAAACAAAAATATTCCTTATATATATATATATAATGTATTGATAAACATGTTACATGAGTGGTATTTTCTCATATTTGATATTATAATTATGAATATTCGTTTATATTGATTGTGATATGATGGTAGTGGATTATTGAGCATGGAGGTATCATACTCCCTTAAATCGGGTATTGAGCATGATGTCTCACACCATTGACACTATTAGAATAGTGGGATTTACGCACAACATCCCTTTATTAGAGTGATGAAATGATGGGTCACTCACTATCCAGAGTGTTGTGCATGATGTCTCACATTCTTCATGGGATATAGGAAATGTACCCTTTATCTTGAGCTTATAGGATTTTTAGACTGGTCATGGATGTCTCGGTTATTCTTTGATCCATCCATAACTAGTACTTATGGTATGTGGCCACTTACATCCAAATGTACTTGGTTTATATAGGTGGATGAAATATATAAAATTATTCAATATATGATATATGACTAGACATTCATTCCATCCATGAGCCGAATTAGGTAGTGCCGTTAGGTGTCCTTTAAGAACCTGCATAGTTTGGTAATATATTTATTTAGAATTTATTTACAAATTTTTTATTACCTACACACAGTTTAGTTATGAGACCTTCTTGGATTATACATCGACACCAATGGTGGTGGCCTATTGAGATTTTTATCACACACCCTACATGGGTTTTCATTGATACCCAAGAAGACTATCTACCTATAGGTATGGATAAGGTAAAGTTCCATTCTATATTTTTTGATATGATTTTTCTTATATATAGTGCTTTGTAATAGAGGACTGGGCTTTAGCTCGATATGCTAGTGGGGAAATTTTTGTTCTTTTTGTAGTTTATATATCATGATTGTATCTATATAACCCCATTCCCCTTTTTATTATAAGTATTCCATGAATTCATATGTCAGAAACTACCTCATGTATTTTTATTATATTTTCAGTTGTTCAATTATTTACACTCTCGTATTTGATTATTTATTATTTATATTTATATTATGCATTCGCTTTTGAACGTTTTTTCATGTATCTGTTGCACCACTCTGATATGAGGTTATATTATCCACACTATACCAACTTTATACCCTTGTTGATAATCGGAAACCTCTGGAATATGGGGAGGTTTTCTTTATTCCATGTGACCCACCGAATTAGGGAATAGGTTAATTGGACCACGGGTAAGAACATTACATGCTCATTGAAGAATGTTACCTCTTCTTCAAGCAACTCATTTTAGTTTACACCAAAGGACTTCATTGGTTTTATTTATGCCTAAAGTGAGGATTCAAGGATAAGAGGTGGTATTTTGGGAGTTTATTTATTTTAATTTTGGAAAAGCTAAAATTATTGAGAGTTGTGAATATAGGGGAGAGGTTGTGGCCTTTTATAAGTGAGGGAGAGGATATACATGGTATTTTTGAAATGAATATTAGGTGTACCCATGTTTTTTCCATAAAGTAAAATTATATAAGAAAATAATTATATAATAGAGGTCAAATGGTCTAAATATGGCTATCCAATAGGTTTTTGACAAGTTTCTACATCATTTTCCCCTTAAGTTTAAAGTTTAACCACTAAGTAAACTCATTTTTACCTTAATCATCTTAATTAATTTTAATTAATTTCAGTAATACTGTTGGTAAAATAATGATTTTAACTTGATATAAATTATAAATTATTCTGATTCCAAATATGGAATCCATTTTCACTAATTCAAATCCCAGAAGTGGTAAAATTTAATTTAAAATTAATTTCATAGATGGGACGAAACAAGGACTTTTTAAAGTAAAAATATTCAAAAGATTGAAATATTTTTATTTATAATTTCAATGTGAAATTGATTATAATGAACTAAATTGGATTTATTTATGTATATTTGAAAAAATAATACTTTAGAAACAATTTAAAATATAATTTAACTATATAAATAAATTATATGAAAATGCAGTTTTCAATTAAAATTCTGTGTTTTTCCCTATTCATGAAAAATGAAACGTATCTGAAAAATACCATAAATTCACGCAAAGTAAATTTTTATAGTCCAATTTCAAAAAATGACGTTTATTTTTTCATTAAAATTTATAAATTTTCAAATTTTAGTTTTAAAACAAGTGTGCCATTAAAAGGTGACAAATATTCCCTTTAGAGAAGTATAAATTTCTATACATAAAATTAGATTCATTATTATCTTAAGAATATCAATATTATTGACTGAATTTAGAAAAAAAATATTATATATATAAAATATAAATTTTACTAATATCTTTCAATATGAGCGGTTAATTTAATTTATTATGATAAAAATTCCAATGTTGTCATAAAAATAGTTTTTCAAATAAACACATCCTTTATATTCAATTTGTTTTTATATTCATTTTGAATTAATTTTTCACAAAATAATTCATAATATATAAATTTTTAGACCATATTTTCATAATTTAGTTAATCATATTTATTATCATAATTCTAATGTCTTGGTGATAACAATCATTTTAAATAATAATACTAATAGTGTATTGTTGTCTAGTAAAATTCAACCATATATGTAACACAAGTTATAGAATAAACACAATGTTACATGAAATGAACGAAAAACTTAGTATTGTGTATAACAAAACCTAAACCATGTATTGTGTGTAACTAAAGATATCAAAAAATTTAATTTAATGTGGAAGAAGATATTTAAAAAATATTGGGATGTTATAAACAACACTATATATTTTGATTTCTTAAAGTAATCCTAAATTGTTGCCTTTTATCATAGTGACTATATATCCTCATATGAATTTTGAATTTCCAAACCTCCAAATAACTCAATAATTTCATCTTTAAGAACTAGATAAGTCACTTTAGGTTATACCTCCCCTAATATATTTAACTAATAGATAACAATTCCATATATATTACCTTGATGAGGGAAAAAATTATCTGATAGGGTGTTCCATTAATATTGAGATATAATTTAGCTCACATAATAGATACCCTCATATAATTTATATCATATATGGGAAAAACCATATTTTAGCTATGAGTTTATCATTTCTAGTACCGATTGTTTTTTCAGTAGAGAAATGTTCTATACCTACTTCCCCATTCCACCAGTCTCTATTGAATATATCTCAGACATATATTCTACTAATAAAGGACACACTTCATCATATTATAACATATTATCTAGGGTTGAATTAGATTTTCAATGTATTTTTGGAATTTATCCTTTACCTTTTCCCTTTTTTCCACTTATGTTGGCTTTGAGATACTTCTTATATGGAATTGTAGAGATCAAAAGGTATCATCTGAACCATTATCATTCACTACATTATTTACTCCAAATGTTCTTGGTGTCAATTTTCTATCTTCCAACTCTAGAATTATTGATGAGGTCAAAAAATTTATAATCACACACCCTATATAAGTTATTTATATTTTAAAAATATATAGCATTAGAATTACATCATATAGAGAAGAGAAATGAAAACTGAGAAAATAAAATATATAAAGAATATTTTTTTATTTATCTACAATGCCCAATCCAAGTGGTTGATGCAATAGAATCTTTCCAAGTCCTTCTCTCTTTCTCCCCTCCCCTTATAACAACCTTCCCCCAACACCTCATATAAGAATTATAAAAACATATAGAGAGTATGAAAAATGTTTCTTAGTTATTTAGACAAACTGAGACATCTATATTATTCCATGTGGACCATTTTACCTCCTACATTATTCTTTACAAGTATCCATGTTATTACATGATCTATTAATTTATCCAAATTGGGTAATCTAAAATTATTAAGAAACAATAACATTTGACTCAAAACATGTTTCAAATTTAATAGTCCCAATACCACAAGCATGGGGAGTTCATTTTCACCCCTAGTACTATGATTGTTGTGTGATCATATAATCCAAATTACCTAAAGCTATTTATTTTTTATTAATTATGTTAATAATTATTTAATGTCTTTCATATCAATAATTATTTAAAATTCTTTAGGTGGAAATATCTTTTAAACTATATTTATACACCCCTATATTGCACATGATTATTAAGGGTATTGTGTGTAATCTTCATAAAGATTCATTTTATAATGTATCATCACCTATCAATCATGTTTGAGTGAAGGTAATTTTATCTATTGAACAAGGTATTTTTTTACCAGTATCTATTTACAATTCTAATCTAATGACACTAGAAGATGTAATAAGTAATTTTATAAGAGAACCAAGAGCCTAATTAAGCAACTTGATTATAAAAAGATATGTTAATTAACACTTTATTACATTGTTTTGTATATATTAAATGTTAATAATTTTTAAACTAACTAAATCAATTTATAAAGGTGAATATAATGTAGAACACACTTGGAAAGTTAATTCCAAAATCTAAATCCATTTATTTCAAATCGTCTAAATTATTTTACATTAGGAGTCATTTATAAAAAAATTGATTTCTAACGAGATAAAATATTTTATTTAGTAGTAGAAATTTACAATCAAAGAGTAATTGTTATTATTATAATAAAAAATTGAATTAATTCCTTAGGATTGATTTGTTACGGATCATTATTATTAGTATACATATATGATATGTATTTATTTCTTACATCAATAAATTTATTCAATTTCTAATTTAATATCATGTTTAATATAATTCATTATTTTCATTTAAGGTATTTATATTATACATTAGTGTTTCTTATATATAATATGAATATTTTTGAATTTTATAATCTCTATGTTATCACTTTACAAATTATATTATTGAAAATGATACCATGAAATAGTCAAAATTAATTATTGATATATTTTCATAAAAGGCTAAGAAGGATACATTTTTTACCACACATAAATGGGTGAGTCTCCAATTAAAAAAATTACAGTGATAATTTTTTTTCATTATTAAAAAATATTAAATGTTTAATACTAACATATGTCACATGAAATATTGATTATGGATAACTAAATGACTCCTACGATATATTATTTCGATCATAACCTTGGAAATAAAAAAATTCAAGAACAAATGATTGATATTCATATTTATTATGAACAAAATCAAATATAGTTATTGGATTGTATTTGATGGAAAAGTATTCAAGTGGGGGATGCTAGCGGTATTACTCAAACAAATTGATGAAATCTATTTTCTCAAAGAAAAAATCTCTGACATAACCAAGGAGTTGAGAGGTGGTGAAATGTTAAAGGTTACAAGTCAGTTTGGTATTAATACACATGGGAATATAACATTTACTAATTTACATTTAAATATATCAGGTTTATATGAAACTATAATTTTAATGGTAGGAATTATACATGGATTAAAGCCTTATAAACACTACTTGAACGTTTAAATATATGAAAAGAATGTTTTTCCTATCTTTTACCAAAGGGGAAACATTATTGTTTTTCATATTTGAATTTTTTTTAATAAAATAGATGGAATGTGGTGGTTGATAGTCCTAGAATACAATGTTCCAGTTACCTAATAGATTGACATAGTGCCTCTATATTTTAGTAAATCCATAGTTAAAATCATGGGAATAATATTATATCCAAATCCATTACAATGTGTTAATATGAACATTCCATGCATCATATAATTTTATTTTTTGAGTTATTTAATGATGGAAATGACATAGTGAAACATGGTGTTTGTTTTAGTTAGGATCAAAACAAATTGTAAGTATTTTAGTACATAATGGTTGTTGAATTATGTGGTGCAGTTAGTTTTAATTTTGTTAAAAAAATTTCTTTATTTAATGGTTAAAAAACTATTTGGTTAGAAATTTTATTTTAATATACTAATTGTTCAAGCAATTAACCAATAGTTTAAAGATGTAAAAAATGATCTTAAAATGAGGATAAATCTAGGGAGGGAATTTGAGTTTTCTCTATTTTTAATGATATTAATTTCATTATCTATCCTTATTTTTTTGGTATATAATAGAAATTAATTAAATTAAAAGAAAAATGTATAAAACATAATTTAACTATAAAAACATAGAAATGGGTGATACTTTTAATATTATACCCACCTATAGTTGATATAATATCTCCTATGAACTAAGAGAAAACTACTCACAAGTTAAGTGTAATCTATGAGTTTTAGAGGTAGATGCCTCCCATGATTCGAGTAATTCTAGATCCTTAAGAAATTGAGGATTAGATAGAGTTAATTTCTCATTTTTTTATTGTCCGAGAAACCATTAACTAGATGATGGTTATTTTAGGAGTTTAATTAAAGTTATAGATGGCCTATGGTGTTTTTTGATCATGCATACCCACGAGAGGATATTTTACCCTAGTAAGAGTTTTAGTGATTATTCTTAAAGTATTATTATCTTGTGTTGATGAGGATAGTGTGAGGTAAAGGGATATTGGACCTATAGTAGGGAAGAATGGTGGTGTCTCAGTATGATAGAATGTCTATGGACCACATGATGTAATCTAGAGATATGATTCATGCTAGTTATCTTTTGGATCATAAGTTCAAGTGTGTACTTCGATGTGAGATTTGGGTTATGAACATACCTTTATACATTCACAACTATGATAGAGTTTTAGAGTGTGATTTGGTTATTGTGAATTTTATAGAGGATTTAAAATTAGGTTATTAAAATGGACTAGAATTTTTAGGAGTGAAGTTATAAGTGGAATATAACTAGAGATAGATGATATGATCACATCATCAAAGGCAAGTGCACTCCTGATTCAGAGCTAATAGGTAGGTAGAAGTGGGATCCCAAGTGGGTTATACTCAACCAGAAGATAGAGCTTATTTTTTTTTTTGAAAAAGAGAACCGATGGTTCATTTATGTCCTTTAAGTTCGCAATGGAGGATATCCAGGGTGACATTGTGTATAGAACTACCTGATAAAGACAACTAATATTTTATAAAAAAAAAATTTAACCATAATTAAAAACATCACTAAAATGATTACCCACATTTTATAAAAAGGTTGTTAAAAGAGGGGCAACTAAATTGGCCACATTTTTAAATAAACTTATATATACACCAAATAAATGATGGTAAATCACACCATACATTATGCATGTTTATTAGAAACATATAAAAGTAATTTTTTTGATTAATTTTTTTAAAATTAGATCCTACTAATGACATCCTGAAAATGTTGCCCATTCCCCTTGTCCCAGTGAAAAATTCCCTTATCCAGGCCAATCTGGTTTCTTCAATGACATCCCAATAGTGCCGCCCCAGACCCCACATCCAATCCTAACCCACTCATATCCCTTCCAGATTGGTACCCCTTTTTTCTACATGTTGACTTCCTCGCCAGCCCGGTACCCTGCATCTCACCAACACAAGATGAACCCCCTGTTAAAAATTACTATACACCACAGGGCTCAAACAAGAGATGTAGTAGACCAAAATCAATTCTCAGACCACTCATTTGGGAATGTATTTATATATTATTATATTATATATATAAGTTAATATAATTATACATATAAATTTATATATTACTAAATATATTAATAGAAATATATATATATATATATATATTGATTAGAATGTTAATATGCACGAATTTTTATAATATTTAATATTTTAATATATATTTATACTTATATAGATATATAAATTAATAAGTATAAATATATAAACTTATAAGTATATTTATATTAATTTATAAATATAAATATAAATATAAATATAAAGAAATAAATAAATATATATATATGTGTATAAATTAATAGAAATATACATATAAAATTATATATATATATATATATATTAATGAAAATTTATTTTTTTTATTGTTAATTAATTATAATTGTGTTTTAAATTTTGTGCATGTGTGTTTATATGTATGAATGTATGTATATGCATGTCTATGTATAAGTTATATACTAATATAATATTTTTTTAATGTTTTTTTAATACTATTACATATGTAATACTATCAATATGTTTATATATATATATATATTAAAATAAAAATTAACAGAAACATAGATAAATTATTCTAAATATACTTATATATATATATTAATGTTCAATCACTCAGTTATTTTTAATTAATTATAATTACGCTTTAACTTTGGTGATTGTGTGTTTATATGTATAAATTTATCTGTATATTAATTTTACTTAAATATTTTTTTTATTATTATGTAATTTAAATCATATATGTAATATTAGTAATATGTTTATATATATAAATATATATACTTTTAAATTTATATATTTATATATATATTTAAATATAATTATATATATATATATATGTTATAATTATTTATTTAGTTATTATAAATTAATATAAGAACGTTTTAACTTGTGTATATGTGTGTGCGTTTATATATATGTATGCATATAACAGTCTATTTATTTGTGCATGCACACACACACACATTAAATAAATATATTTTAATTTTTTATTTTATTTATCCACTAGTTAAATGTAAATTATAAACATTTTAAAATGTGGCTACAAAAAATATGGATAAATTAGGTGCATTTTTATGATAATACGACTAAATTAAGAATTACCCTTCTTTTAAAATGTGAAAAATTAGCTTCGTTTTTTAACGAACAATGTTGAATTAAACTTTAACCACGTTTTATGAAAATAAGGATAAAAAAACATGTCTAATAAACTCTGTTTTATAGTGAGAGACTAGAGATCCTCTCCCCTACCCTGAGGAGGACATAGTTTCCCTCCTATATGTATCTATGAATAAGAAATTGGAGGTTTAGAAGAAGTTAGGGGTGGATGAAATTTTGATCCACCACCACTACCACCTTTAGGTGAACCACAACAAGCACTTGGTGTAGGAGGTCAAGGCCAAGGTTAGATGAACATGATGGAGGGGTTCATAAATGCAACACTTGACATGGTTTGAGGAATATTTTTTTGTTCTCTAATTTTTCACTCAAACATAATGAAATTGTAATAATTTGTTATTTTCCTGCAATGTGGTTTTTTTGGGAGATAAAGGTTCCATTAGAACCTCTATATTGACCCCTTCAGGTATATACTTCCACTGGTGTCAATATTCCTCTCACTCTCATCTATTTTTAGGGTGAGATCACTCTCAGATGAATAACATTGCCCTGGGATCACATCATCAAAACTATAAGACCGTATGATGTAATCCTTGGAATATAAAAGTTATACACAATTTAGAAATAGGTAAATTTATGCTATTACAGAGTAATATATCATCAAGAATATGGGTCAATATTTTCTTTCAGTAGTGAATGAGGCCCTAAGTCATTATGAGAAGATATAATGCTTAATTACCCATCAGTTCATGAGCATGAATTTGTGTACTTCTGAAATTATAGAAGAGTAATTACCCATACTGATAGATGAGTATATGGATATTATCTAATAGGAAGACCTAGAGTTTTCACCCTCACCAATATGATGATTTCAGAATCTACTTTCACTATGTAACTACACTAATATCTTTAGTATCTAGTCATATGGTGTTGATCAAGATCAAGGAGAAAAAGGTGAAGTTGAAGATGTTTTAGAGAAAGGATTTGTTAGACCTAATGTATCACCCTAATAAGCTCATGTTCTCTTCTCAAAGATATTTTAGGGTATTTTGTGGCTTTGTATTGACTATTATCACTTTAATTAGTAGATATTCAAGAAAAAATAACCTCTCTCGATGATTGATGCTCTCTTCAACCTGTAAAAGGGAGTACAGTGGTTCTTGAAAATTGATATCAAGCTTGTTTATCTCTATATTTGGGTTTTTATAATGATATCCCAAATATGGTTTTTAGGTGTCACTATGGTAACTATGAGTTCTTAGTGATATAGTTTGGCATGATGATCTCCCATGTAGTGTTCATGGATCTCATGAACCAAATTATTTACCAATATGCGAACCTTTTTTTTGTGGTTCTCATTGATGACATACATATTTATTCTTAGGAGGATGAACCGAATGTCAGGAATTTTAGGATTTTTATAGACTTGAATTAGGAGAATATGATGCAAGGAAAAATCTATAAAGTATAAGTTCTAAATTTGATAAGTTAATTTATTAGGGAATATAATTTCATAGGGTGAAGTTGTAGTTAATCTTATGATGGTTAAGGATTTTATGGATTGAAACCAACCAAGATGGTGTATGAGGAATGTAGTTTCATTGGGGTGGTAGAAAATAACTATATATTTATGGTGGACATCACTTTCATTATAGACCCAATGATAACGCTTACCTAAAAGTGAAATCCATTGATCTGGTTTGAGAATTTCTAGACACCTTTTAAGGATCCGAAGATGAGTTTTAATGGTTCTCCAATTTTTAGTATTCTATATGAAATGTTTAAGTATGAGGTATACTATGATTCCCTTGGGATTGATCTTGTTTATGTGATAATAAAGATTTCAACTGTGATTTCTTTTGGGTCCTAGTAGTTGAGAATATATGAGAACAATTATATAGAAAATGACTTAGAGCTTACAATAGTTGTTTTCCTTAAAGATACAGTGACACTATATTCTTAGTGTGTGGGTTATGGGAATTATAGATAACAGGAATATCATATATATATATATATATTCACTAAATGATCTGAATTTGAGAGAGGGGATATGTTTAGAATTCCTATTGAATTATGATTTCGAGATAGTCTATACCTCTAGAACGGGTATTATAGCATTAAATACATTTAGTTAGAATTACCATTCACAAATTATTGAGGATTCATTTGAGTAGTTATCCTTACAACATCTGGTTAAGTTGGAGGAAGCAGATGCTGATTATTTTTGATCAATGGTGGTGGCCTCCATAATTATTCACTGGGTGAGGGAGGCCTATATTGGAGATATTTATTGTGAGATGCTATTAAATTATATTTTTTCAAGAGTTTAAATGGATTGATTGTAAGTAGTTAGGGATAACATCACTCTCAAATAGGGTTGGATAGTGGTTATAACATTATTTCATGAAGATTTGTTGAGAAGGTTTCAATCCTACCCAATGGCGTTGTGTCCTAACATGATCAAAACATACTAATATATTACATGTCGATATTATTGGGTTGGAATGAAGAAGAGAATTTATGAGTTCATTTTTTGTTTCTTCACCTATAAATATGTTAATTATATGCTCCAGGTTTCTATAGGTTTGAGGAAACCTCTTGAAGATATACCTGGATCTCCAACCACAATGCTAGATTTATTAACTAGTTGTAATGGATTTTGAAGGAGGATTTTGTGACCCAATAACTCTTAAGTAAATAATTACAACCATATATAGATTTTCATGAATAGAGACCTATTTAGGTATTCAATGCTATGTTGTGGGAATTTGTGTTAGATTTTGGTAGGAGTTGGGATGATCACTTACTATTTATAGAGTTGATAAAAAACAACAACAATAACTCTATTATTCTAATGTCACCTTTTGAGATTTATATTACAGATTAATCTCTCATGTTACCTAATTTGGGTGGTTTAATGATGAAGAATTTCCATTCAATATAAGAGTATATGAGGTCATCCTATATCCATCAAAAGTCATTTTCAAATAACTGATCGAGAACATTGGATTATGAGGAAGGAGTTCATGAGTTCTTAAAGGTATCACCTCAATATGGTTTGGGAAGGTTGTTTTGGGTAACGTTCTATTACTATGGTTTATTATACCATTTAAGATTATAATCACTGTATGAATTATTTTTTTATCTTCTAACGTTACCACCACAAATGGATTAGGTGTATAATATATTCCATTTATTGAAGTTGAGGAGGTATGTGTATAATACCTTACACATTATCAAATGGGTTAAGCTATACATCAAGGTATATTCTCACATTATTTAATACCTCGTGGGTATTGAAGATCTACCAGAGAATTCCTTTATATAGAAATTTATTCTATTATTATATGTCTTATGACAACATGGGAATCTTCAACAGAGCCTGTGGGGATATGAGAATCATATGCGAGCTGTGTAACCTAACATTTTTTCATGAGTTGTTATTCTCAGGATGAAATTATTTGAAGTTGGGGACGATATAAAGACTCATATTTTTATAATAAAAAACTTTGAACATCTTCAAAATTATTTTAAAGGGTGGTTGTGAAGCTTGATCATTTTTATTTGTGATGTGAATCTTATAAAAATATATAATATATGTACTATATTATTTGAAGATAAATGTATTTGTGTAATTATTAACTTATAAAATATGTCATATAAGGAAATTTTCATATTATAATTGTTTTTAAAATGGGGATTTTCCTTGAATATGTATTTTTTTATGTTTGTTCTTCGAGACTCAGACTAAGATTTTTCAGGTTTTAAATAGTAATAATGGTTTTCATCATTCTTAACCTAATTTTTCCTATAAATATATTGTTACTAAATTTTCCATGTATGGTTCATTATAAATGGAGGAAAACAATAGAGAGTTTATTAGATAAGTTTTGGTGATTCAACACCATTATTCAGATTCAAAGTGATGTTCTTTGTGTTGGGACAATAATGAACGTGAATCAAGGCATGGTCATATAATCTTGAGTAATAATGCCTTGAGATTGGATATTTTTTTCCATTCAATTTTTTCTTTATTCATTTAAGTATCTCTATATATCTAAATTGAATTTCCTAATTTCATTTGGTGAATCTTGACAAGAAATCACGAATAGTTTTTTTAGAATATAATTCTTAAATATTTGCACTAAATTACTATGATACATTATCATTTCTCATTGGGATTCCTTTAACATGGATTATAACCCATGAAAACTATAAATTACTGATTTTTTTCATGTGAATTTATTTTCAAAAAATATCTTTATCAATGTTATTATGGATATTTTCTAGATTATTCATTCTATCATTATTTTTTTAGATAATAAATCTTTTTTAAAAATATTATTAATTAAATTTTGGAGTGATTTATATTTAAAATTCCATGAGTGTTTCTTTATTTATTATTAAATTTATTCCCTTTATTTATTTATTTTCTCTTTGATGAAGATGAATGTGAACCCGTTTTTGGGTGGTTAGAATTTCCAAAAACCACCGTTGAAATTCATATCATGGGACCTTCTTGTTAAGTTTAGATCATAGATAACTAGAAAAAAATTATTTCATGGAAAATATATGTGTTAAAATAGGGTAGTAAAGATGTGTTAAATATTTATGGTGTGGTTTGGGTGTGTTTTGATATAGGTTTTAATGAATTGGGTGTTGAGTTTTATTCTATATTATGATGATGATTATCAATAACCAAAAGAGGAACGATGTATAGTTAGTGACACTATGAAAAGGAATGAAAGAAGTTTTGGGGGGAATTTTCATCAAGAAACATAAAAGGTATAGTATAAATTAGAAGAAGAAACACTAATAATGGTGTGAAATTCAATTAAATATTCTTTCTAGTTGTGGAAATCTCACTACACATTGTGTAGTCCTCTAGGTCTCTCACTTCATGTAGTTCTTGGGTTTATGAATTTTGATGAATATTTCATGGGATGTTACAATAATTTGCACATTGTGTATCTCGGAACCACATGCCTAGTTTCATACCCATGTACATTCTATGTTAATGTTTTGGACCCACATATCATCAATTCCAATGGATACACCTTGTATCTTAATTTCTTTACTTAATAAGATTATCCGGTACACATCCTAGTTATCCAAAGACTCCATACATGGTGGGGACTGAGTAAATGATGTGTACTTTAGTTACAAAACACAAACACCCATTATAGTATATACAAGAATTGTTTATAGGTCCCATATTTCATGTATCCCAATAGGATGTTTCATGAAGGTTGACTCTGTAATAGCCTCAGATTTTATGATACATTTCTATTTAAATAAATTTCTTTGATAACATCCTTTACAAACAATGATGAATTTAAAATAACCGTGAAATCCTTTTAAAATATTATTATGTTAAACTTATATCATTTTTTAATTCGTCACGTCAATGTTATCTTAGGTTTATATTTTGGGATTTTTTTAAAAAGATTGATTTTTCAATGAATAGTGAAAAAATATTGATTTTGTAAAAGTGTCATTAATTTTAATTGAAAAAGGCACATAACTCCATGAATATAATAAAAATAAAAATAAGAATACTTTATTTAGAAATAATTAAATTAATTAAATTTGAATCATCATTATACCTGATTTTCTATATAAATATATTTTTGGACTTTAAAACACATTTTTCTAAAAAATTATTTTTCATTACATTTTTCATTTTTATCTTAAATTGTTACACACCACTAATATGAATTTAATTTTATAAAATCGATTCTATATTTGGAATCAATATGTTTAAATTTTGTAAATATTTCCCTTTAATTGTTGAATATTACATCTTGTAACCTTGGTTTATAATTGTCACCTTGATAAGGGTAAAATTGGTAAAACATGGTTAAAGCTTTGGGATATAGATTTAAAACTTCTCTAACACTTACCCTTATCATATTGGATGAATTTATTTAATCCATTTCAATCTAATTCTAGAAAATATATCCACTTGGTGCCTTTTTTCATGATATTGAACCTTATTTTACTTTAATAAAAGATTAAAAATAAAATGTCACACTTGACATAAATATCTATAGTATTTTTACATAAGGATAAAAATTGGTTATGTATAGTTTTAAATATTAATTTTAATGGTTAAATAATTTTTTAATCATGTTAATTTATTTTTAATATTTATTAATTTACTAATTACCATTAATTATTATGCAATGTTGACATAGTATTTGTTCAATTAATAAAAAAATAAAATAAATGATTTTAAAAATGATTAAAGTAATAAAATTAGGATTAATTATTATGTTTCATGAATTTTATAGATTAAATTATCATATTTTGGATGGTTTATAGGATTATATTATAATTACATCATTTTATTGGTGTCTTTAATATCAAATTAAATAAATAGTTTCACAAATGAAATTAATGATATGTTATGAAAATAATATTTTATTAAATTATTTAGAAATAATAAAAATATTGAAGGAGGACAAGGGGAATATGATATGGTTGAAAATTCCGACCATTTACAATTTATTAAACAATTATCAACTTATACGTAAAAAATATGATACTTTAATATTATATTAGGTGCTTAATCAAACAATTACAATCAAACACACACAAACACCAAACATACATAGGATGGAAAGGCATGTTATACCCCCTAAGGGATAACCCACCCAACTACCCATTTATTTATTACATTTTTTTGGCTCAAAGGCCCATTGGTAATGGGTCCCCTTACATGGCCCACAAAACTACCATTAGATGGAATAATGGATCCACATTCATCAACACATGCCCATAATTCTTGCTTCATTGCCCCCTTTGATGGACCAAAGTCCCTTTTTGGATCATAGGCCAAAACTAGCGGCCTAAAGGCCTAAACAGATGCATAGTTCTGGAAACTACAGTACCACTATAGTACCTGCTACAATACCCATGAAATATTCCTCCAATTTAATTTGATCATGGGTATCATGAAGGCGTACCAGGTGTGTTAACAACTCTACTACCACCCCAACTGCATGATACATTAATATTTAAAAATTCATTACCACAATTATGATTAAAAATGGTTGACCAAGGGGTTAATCTAAAGGGTAATGTTTAAAGTTATATCTAAACCTATATAATTTTTATTGAACTATTATATTAATTAAATAATATCATTTTCATTGAATCTATTCCATTTTGGAACCATTTGACGTGAGTTAGACACATATTATGTTATAATATTTCATGAATTTCCAAAAGTTCCCATCCCCTCACTTATAAAAGGACACTCATTCTCTCTTTTATTTACACCATATCGAGCCATATATCTTGTTCAACACTAAAAAATTCTCTTGTACACTTACCTAGACAATAATTAGATGTTTTTGTGTTCTCAAAAGACTATTCCAAGGGTCTTTAAGAATGAATCTAAAGGAAGTATACCAAAGAAGAGGTAATCATCTTTACTAACTATTTCAAATTTATTTCTTCTTATACTACCTCTAATTTTTTTTAAGCTTAAAAAAATAATATCTTCAGTATCATAAATATATTAATTTTTTTATGAATATGGAAAAACGATTTTCTATCTCTTTTCAATCCTTTGAAAATAAAAATCACTGTTCATGCATATGTGTGACTTACCATCTCCATAGAGTGATGTAAATTTTTTTTATCACAATTTTACTTGGATTTTAATAAAAATTGAACTAATGAATATATATGATATTTATGAAATAATTATTCATGTAAAATTATAATTTCAAATCTACCTTCTTTCCATCCAATCTGTTAGAAAATGATAACGTCGCTCGTGTGCACATGTGGATTACCACCACCACGATGCGATGTGATTTTATTTAAATTTCTATTTTACATGGATGGTAGTAAGGATTAATTTAATAAATAAATATATATGTGTTATAAAAATGATCCCATAAAGGTAATTTATCACTTACCTATCATTTTTTCATTTATCAAAAATTTATAACAGCGTTCATGTGTATGTTTCACAAACCTTCTCCATGAATGACATAGTTCATTTTTCTATATATGATGAAGCTGACACATATACCCTCTCAAAATGGTACCCAAACTAAATTTCCACATACTCTAAGGGAATTACCATTCCCTATAGGCTAGTGACTATTACCTAGGCATCAAAAAACAACCATAGGGAATGGTTTCACCCAACCTAAATCAATAACATGTCATATTTATATATACAATAGATAACAAAAAAAGAGATAAATATATTAAATAACTGAAATAATAAAAAATAATTGATAAAAATAGAAATCAGTTAGAACAAACAAAATTACAAGACCAATCATCATTAGAAAACTAAATAGGAAACCAATTACTCCAGGTGATAACAAGGGAAAACTACCAACATCTCACCACTAGCTACCCATACACATCTGATAGAATACTTCTCTTCCTCACTGCATCACCTTTCCTTTACTTATATATAAATACATATAATGGTCGATGAATCGCTAACGGGGTGCACAGGGTGTGAGATAATAGACACAGTATTATCTAAATCAGGTGTTCCACAAAAAGTCTCTATACAAAAATTTGAACAATTCTCAACATTAATGAAAACTGGGCATGGATAACAGTTTATAGTTTTCATATCAAAAGTGAGGAAAATCATTTAATTTTCCCTTTTTTCTACATTTATATATAATTTTGGGTAAAAAATATTCAAATAATTTCACACACACACACACATATATATATAAAATCATTTATATCAAATAAATATAAATCAAGTATCACATATCATATCAAATCCTTGGTTGTATAACTCAAACAATACAAGAAAAAAGCACATGTCACATCACGCCAAGGATCACACTAGGTTAGGGTAGCTGGGAAACACATACACCCAATATAGATAGTCATGTATACATTAATCCCCAAGACATATGCATAGAATCTTGGTAGTACAAGAACACCCCAGAAAGTGAACCTCCAAATTATGTATATCAAGTCCCTAGAACGACCTTCCCATGGAGAAAGAGAACACCCCATGAGTGAACCCTTCAATATTATCAATGGATGAGGCCTGTTGCTAAAACATCCACCTAAGTACCAAAGGCTCTCCATGTGCCCTATTTTCCAAACCAATTCATCAAAAATCATTCTTTGAAAACCATTTCATAAAACCATTTATCAATGCATTGAAAATACCTTTTCATTTTATCAAAATAAGGGTAAAACAATCTTTTATCAAGAAACCCATTTCCGCACACACAAAAATTCATATATCAATCATGTAATTTCATTTATTAAACAATTATCAAAACCAAATCAATTTACTTCACCAAAAAAAGTTAGAGATAGAACCACCAACCTCAAAAGTTTGGTCATACACACCTGCAAAGGGATCCACCTACCCGAAGAACACAACAACAGCAACAGAGGCCATAGAATCAATCCATGCATCTCAAAATTGATTCAATTTAGCTATATGGTTGGGAAGAGGATGTTACAACCCATACCTAAAGAAACCCACACATATCACCAAAACCAACATAAGAGTTATCCTCTGGAGGAAGATCACATGACCTATATAGAAATAATACATAATAATCATCATCTCAAATCGACGGGCCAAATAACAAAATGAAATAGTTCTTCCATGATCAAAGGAAACAAAGAAGTAGAAAGATTATCTTACCTGGAGAGACAACATAAAGATCCCTGATTATCAAATGGTGAGCAAATCAATCCAGAAAGAGTGGAGGTTTCCAAAATCACTAGGGAAGAGATATGTGTTGAGATCAAAGAGGTTGTGGATTAATGAAAAACCCTAAAAGGAAACCCTCATGATACTTACATGACATGTAAACCCTTTATAAATTATGTAATCTACAGGGTCTATATACATAAAAAACCCATAAACTTTTTTCAAAAAACAATATCTAAAAATTACATGTCATGTAAATCCTTTTCATAGTGTGTAACCATTCACATGGTGTATTCAACTCATGAAATGATCTCAGAGAAAAATACGCATCGTATACTCCCATGGCATGACATGTAAATTCACAGTAGATAGAGAAAACTCTAGTTTTATATAGAAAAATACAAACATCCTTGAGAATTCTATAAACTCGAGGAGAACCCTATTAAGACATTATACATTTATACCTAGAATCCATTAGTTCAAAAAATATACATCCCTAAGCTTTAGTTTATTTTCCCCAGCAAATTATCATTATCCTCGAGAGTCCCAAGACACACCCAAATAACAAGTAAAAAGAATAAAGTGAATGGAAATACCTGAATGACAGTAACAAGATGTTACGAACTAACCAACATAAGAATTTCCATCCCCAGGAAGTCATGTGAATGAATGAAGTTCAGTAAAGAGGTGAGTACACTGCTCCATCATTAATAAATCACACTTAGAAGTCTCATGAAAATCTGAACCATGTTTCTATAACACTCTAACCAATGGAATCAACTTCCCATTCAAGAATTTCATGTTAGAGTCAACGATATCTACAAGATACTCTACAAAAAAAATCTAGATATAACTCAATCTATTCCAAACTCTAAATGGAAGAGGGGTCAGGATGGTATTTCTTAAGCTATTATATGAAGTAAACATCACAAATGATTATCAACTTTACTGGAAATACCAATGGATAAGAATCCTTCCAAAGATTCTCAGTGATCTTAGAGGACAACATCACTGATCAACATAAGATTTATGTTGACTCTGATCTATAACCAGGTACCAACATATAGCTTTAATTCTAATACACATCGCCCAAACCAAATTTAGTCCCACCAAAGAGGCTTTAACCACCTAATAACAACAAATAGGTAACCTAAAAATGTTACCATAGAAGTCCTCAATAGGAGCCATTTAAATAAATGATTGATAAATATTGTTATAAAAAAACTCAACCAGACATAGATGGGTATCCCAAGATCCAAAAAAAATCCCAGACACATTCATGGATCCTATCCTCTAGGATATGAATAACATGATTTATATACCATTCGTCTATGGATGTTATGTTTTAATCCACATGAATTGATTCCCCATAACCTCATGGAGACTCCTCCAGAACCATAAAGTAAATCTAGGATCCCTATCTGATGTAAATTAAGAAGGAATCCCATGTAACCTCACAATAGCCTACACATAAATCTAACCTAGATCATCAAATTTAGTGGTGTACCTGATTAGAATGAAACCAGCTTAATTTTCCAACCAATAAATCACCACCTAGATAAATTTACTCTACTAGGGATTCCATTGTAATACAAAAATTAAGTATATGGATACCTCATCACATTTTAAAATTAGCACCAGATGTGGAAGAAGAAAACTATAAGGTTTCAAATGTTATACCTTTATCTGTAAGAAGGTACACTAGTGTGACATATAATCCATGATATCACACTTTCTAACTGACCTCCAAAATTGTTGTTTCATTTCATAATGCATCTTAATAGTAACCAGATGAATGAAAAATGAAGAAATATGGCAATCAATCAAAACTAACTTCCTCACAAATATTGGGATGAAAAAGCAAACCCAAAACTAAGAATACCATCTGAAAAGAGATACCAACTAGAAATGGTATACCCCCTATATAAGGTTTCTTGAATTAATCTATGTTTTTCATCTTATTTATAACTCCATATAATAGACTCCAGGATTGATGAATATAATTGAACTCTATCAATAACTATAACTGAAACATCCTCATGAGAATTTAGGTTCAATAGAGTGAAGATCTGTATAAGGTTTCACTCATCCTTCAATTATAAAATAGTCTACAATGAAACATTCATCCTAAGAGCACTTGCAATGGAATTTTCATCCCCAAGGGTGTTAGTGATGTCAAAGTCAAATGTATTAAGGTATTACACCCACCAAATATGTCAGAGATTCAAGTAGTTCTAATAAAATATATACCTCAAACTCTTTTGGTAAAAAAATATCGTAAACATCTCCCTAAAAAGATAGTTCCTTCAAAACATAAGTGCATGTATGACCACTGGAAGAGTTAAATATGGAGTGGGGTAATTATTCTCATGAAGTGTAAGTTGATGTGAGACGTAACCTAACACATTATCATCCTTATTGTGAATAGAACCCAAACAAGTGCCAGAATCATCCCAAAAAACCACATACACCTTACTAGGCTCATGTAAGATCAAAATAGGAGTCGAAGATATAATTCATTTCATCTCATCAATAGAAGACTGATACTTTGCATCCCATGTGAATTTCACCCATTTCCTGGTAAGAATAGTCAAAGTGCAAGCCAAATTTGATAAATCCTTGAAGAACCATTGATAATATCCTACAATTCCAAGGAAGCTTCGTATCTCAAAGATATTATGTGGTTTTTCCCAAGACAAAAAAACCTTACCCTTATTTGGATTCATTAATAAGCCATGCCCAAAAATCATGTTCCCCAGGAATTTCGCTTCTTGGATCTTGAATTTTCATTGTGAAATCTTTCCATAAAAATGATGACTTATTAGGATTTTCATAACTAAACCCAAATAGTGCTCATGCTCATGATCGGATCTCGAATAAACAAAAATATCATCCATGAACACTACCAAAAAAGTGTTCAGATACTGATGTAATAGCTAATTCATCAAATCCAAAATAATAGTAGGAGCATTAGTCAGACCAAATGGTATCACAAGATATTTATAATGGCCATACCTTCTCTTGAAATCTATCCTTAGTATATTAGACTCCCAAGCTCTTAACTGATGATACCCTTACCAAAGGCTGATACTCAAAAATCGCTTTTCCTCTAACTAATCAAAAAAATAATCCACATGAGGAAAATGATACATAGTCTTAACCATTACCTTGTACAACTTGTGATTGTCTATGAACAATTGGATTGAACCATTCAACTTCTTTGAAAAGAGAACTGGGGCATCCCAAGGTGAAACATTAGGGTGAAAAAAACCTTTTTCTACTAGGTCATCCAATTGAATCTTGATCTCTTTAAGATCTACTTTTCCTTATGATAAGATTTTATCAAAATTGGTTGTGTACCTAGAACCATATCAATAATAAAATCTATCCCACTATTTAGAGGAATCCAGAAGAAATCATCAAGGAAAACGTTAGTAAAGTCTCAAATAACGGTGGGAAGACCAACAATAGAAGAAATGTCCTTGGGATCAACTTCTACTGTATACAACAAACCCCTGAGCTCTAGGTGGGAAGTTCTTGCATGACCAAACCTCAGATCCCACTCTCCTTGAAACACCTATGATCTCTCATTGGATATAGGAAACGACACACCCAAATGATAAAAATCAACATCAGCATGATGAGAGCCAATCCAATCCATCCCAATGATAACATCGAAAAATCCATTTCAAGAATGGGGAAATCACATACTAACTCTGCATCAACCATCAAAAGTGCATAAGAAGGACACTGAAACGAATTATCTTTCCTCTTCCCAATATTTGTGTATAACTCTATAGAAAATAGAATGAAATCTATTATGAGTTTAACCATATATAAAAAATAGATAGATATAAATGATTTAGAATAACCAATATCAAATAAATAAATCGTTATAAAAGATTCAATAAAGATGGAACCTCTAACTATCACTAGACCCATGTCCACTTCTATCAAAAAAATCTTCTACTAAATGAAGGTGATTCACCCAGGAGGACAATGAATAGAGCCCTATAGTATTTAAACAATCCGAATAAACCACAAAAGCCTTTAGAGATAATGATCCCTAACCATATCGAGGAGTTGACATATCCTGACAGAAGTGTTGTAGATGACTGTATTGTCCATAATGATTACACATCTCTGCTGTTAAAGGAAAATAATTCCTAGTGTGTACAAAATTTCCAAACTGATATCTAGTTAGAGGAATACTACTGGCTATAACTCAAGGTGCAGAGGAGGCATGACACTGAGAAACACCCCAACCACTCAAGAAATGATCATTCCACTTCATATTTTTTTTCCATAAAATGCCACTCAAGATGCCACTTGGTGGAAGATAAGGGGATGAATATCAAACTATTCATGTAATATTCATCTCTTACATCATATACATGTCCACTATCTCCAAATATGTCAAAAAATTAAGCATAAATACTTGCGTTATGATATCTTGTCACTAACCCTGGAGGTACTTTTGTGCTTTTATCTGGTCTTTCTTTACCACCTCTGGAGTAAAATGAACTAGCACTACCTTTCGATTGGTGTACACCGACACTGAGCAACATCTCTATTATAATTAGAGGAACTCCCAATACTTTTCTATTTTCAGTGACATTAGACAAAATTGATGAAAGAAGAGATCATTGAAACCCTTATAGTTATATCCCACATGAGTATCTTTCTATACCATGGAATCCCACTATATCTTGATGGGACCATCGAGTCTAAACACTCCATACTTCACCTTGATACTCTTATGTGTATCCAAGAATTCAAATATATTATCAATTTTGTTGGGATAGTACACTTCTTCATGAGGTTCATTAATATCCTTAGCAGAAAAAAGTTTCTCACCAAATAATTCCCATGGTTGATCCTTATCTCCCACATCAACTCGTAATTATACCTCAATGACTCTATTATATACTCGTGGTATATCTTGGTAAAAAACATGAATATCCCACCATAACCTCGATAATATTATGATCTATAGGCTGATTACCTTAAGGATCATCAACTTCACACTCTAGGGGAACTCGTGGAACACATCTTAGAGGCATAATTCTACACACTGAAAGAAAACAAAGGATTAAACAGTAGAATAATCTTAGTTAAAACTAGAAAACCATAACCAAAAATGATATTAACATAAATAAATCATAATAAGAGACACACATCACAACATCCCATGGTAAATTAAGTCTTGTTACAACAAGAGCTGGTTAGGCACTCACCACAACCAACCTCTCAAGTCCCGAAAATCCTATCTCTAGTTTACCAAACATCTATAAATGAGGATTATTTAGGAAAGAAATCCTATGATAATTAACTATGATGAAATGTCCCTAAACACCCCCTCAAACTAGTACCCAACCCGAATTATCACATACCTAAAGGGAATTTCCAATCTCTATGGGCTGGAGACTAGCACCCGGGCATCAAACAAAAACCAGAGGGAATGATTGGTCCCAACCTAAATCACTATCATGAAACACACACACACACACACACATATATATATATACAAACACACACACACACATAACAAAGAACATAATAAGAGATAATTATATACCATAACTTAAAGAATTCAACAGAAATGACACAACAAGAAAACATTAAGAAAAACCTGAAGTACCAATATAATCATAATAGGATAAATAAAAAAGGAAACCAACTAATCCATTTGATAGTGGGGAAAAAATCCCACTATCTCACCACAAACTAGCCAAAAATAGTTAAGATAAAAACTTTACACCTCACTAAAGTGCCTTACCTTTACCTATATTGAAATAAAGTCAATGGTCTACACACTACTAAAGGGGTACGAAAGGTGTGAGCTAATAGGCTTAGTAGGATCCTACATAGGGGTTACACAAGAAGTCTCTATACAATAATCTGAATAGTCCTCAATATTAAATAAAACAAGGCATGGATAATAGTTTATAATTTTTATATCAAAAGCATGGATAAACATTTAATTTTACCCTTCCCCCACATTTACAAATAAATCCAGGTAAAATAGTTTCAAAGCATTTCATATACATATATCAAATAAATACAAAAAAGTATCACATACCATTTCAAATCCATGGTTGTACAAATCAAACAGTAAAAGCCAAAATAAAAGGTCACATCACCCCAAATATTACACTAGGGCAGGATAGCTAGGAAACTCAAACCCCTGACCAATACAATTGCATATGTTTCAATCTCATAGACATACACATTGAATCTAGTAAGTAGAGGAACACCTCAAAAATTGAACTTCCCAATAATTTCTATCAAGCATCTACAATAATAGGCCTAGGGAGTACAAGAACAACCCAATATTGAACCCCCTGATAGTATCGATGGAAAATGATTATTACAAAACCTTCCACCTTAGTACCCAAGTATTCCCATGAGCTCTATTGTCTAAACCAATTCATCAAAATCATACTTTGATAACTATTTCATAAAACTATATTTCAATGATTTAAAAATAAATTTTTATTTTATTAAAACCAAGTGAAAAACATATTTTATCAAAAAAAATTTCTACACAAACACAAATGAATCAATCAATCTTGTTGTTTCATTTATAAAACAATTATCAAAACCATATCAATGCAGTTCACCAATACATGCTAGAGACGAAACTACCTACCTCAAAACTTGGGGTCACACATGACCAAAAAGGGATCCACCAACCATAAGAATACAACAACATCAAAATAGGATGACCTAGAATCAATCTATAAATCTCAAAATTGATTCAATTTAGTGAAAGGGTCAGTAAAGACAAAAAAACAACCCATACCTTAAGAAACCTGCTTGCCTCACCACAACTAACATAAGGGTTAGCTTCCAAAGGAAGATAAAATGATGGATATATAAAGAATAAATAAGAATCATTATCTAAAATCAATCGATCCAATAACACAATTAAATGGTGATACCATGATCAAAGGAAATTAATAATTAAAAGGATTCTATTACTTAGAGAGAAACTATACACAAACCTAATGATAAAATGATGAAGTAATTTTTCTTGAAGGAGTGGAGGTTCCAATATTACCAAAGAAGTGCTATGGGTTGAGAGAAAATAGGATACAAAAGAACGGATAAGGACCCTATCATAAAAATCCCTAAAAATTCACCCTCATGATAATTACATGGATTGTAATCCCTTTACATGTCATGTAATTCATGTTGTCCAAATACGTTGAAAACCCCATCACCTTTTTACAAAAAACGATCTTTACACATTACATTTCATGTAAAACCTTTTCATGGAGTAAAAACATTCATGTTGTGTATTCATATCATGAAATGATATTTGAGAACAATACACACTGTTTACTCCCATTACACGACATCAAAATTTTAGCAAAGAGCGAAAAATGCATTTTTCAACAAAAAACTCCAAACTACCTCAAGAATTCTTCAAACATTGGGAGAACCATGTTAAGACATTACACATTTATACCAATACTACTTTTAATCAAAAAAAACATACATCCCTAAAATTTAGTTAATTTTCCTCAGAAAATTCTGTCCAACCCTAGGAGTCCCAAGACATACCCAAATAAAGAGGAAAATGAATAAAGAAAAGGGAAATTCCTAAAATATGGTAATGGGAGGTTACACTATATCCATATTTTGTGGAAGGATATATATATATACCAAATATATATGATATTTATATTATTAATAACATTATAGAGATGATGGAACCATGAGTGATATGTATGGGTTGAAACTATTGAATCAAAATATAAATGAAAAATGAAGTAGTTAACACAAAAAATAATGATATTAATAAAGGATTATTAACAAATGGGTGACAAAATGTCATAAATGGATCATATATGATATTATATATAGGTATATGGTTATGGTAAATAAGTATAATAAATATTAATCTATTAAATAGGATGCTAAAAGAATTTACAAGGAAATTCAAAATTTTGGTGAGAGATGTTGTCTAAATTTCCACTTCATTGAGACATATTTGGTATTATGCACCTATTTATTTTTATGTCATGTATATACTACTCATTTTATTTTTATATCATGAATATATATTTATCCATGATGAATAAATTTTCAATTCAAGTTTAATATTTCAATGGGTTAAAATTTAAATGTTAACAAATAGGTATGAAATTATTTTACAATATCCTTTTTTAGATTTATCTATTTTCATTGAAGAAATATTATAATATACCCCTTATAAAATCCATCAAATTTTTATCCTATGACTATTTAATTATTTTTCACATTTTCTTCCAACTTTTCATCACTTTCTAACTTGAATAAATCAATTAAATATTTAAAATAAAATCTAATCTTATTTCCCTTTTGGTAGGGTATATTTTTATTCTATATACATATTTTTCAAAATTGTTTTTGAAAAGTCCTTTTTATTTACTAAAATGATTTAATAAGGTAATTTTTTCATTTACTTTTTAAGGGGTGTTTAATAGAATATTTATAATGTTTTCTAAAAGATTCATTTTCTACTTTCTTTACAAAAAGTCAAAATGAATATTTTTTTAATGTAAACAATTTTAATGGATTTTCACACCACCAAAACCGTTTATTCTCTTTTAGATTCTTTTATAAGATTTTAGTGGATTTATAAATAAAAATATTCAATAAAATCTTATGCTAATAATTTTATTCCATTTTCATTTATTCTTTAAAGGCACTAATTTTATTATAAAACCTGTATCTCCGATGAATTGACAATCATGTTTTATCTTTTTTTAATTTTGTGGTAATTAAATTTCTCTTAAAACATTAAATTTTTTGTAATCATTTTTATTTATAAATTAAATTTCTCTCAAATATCAATATTATTTTCATCATTGATATATTTATTGAATTAACCATATACCATTTTTACATATAGTGTTTACTATGAATGTTATTTGATTGATTGAGGAAATATTAATATTTTCTATTCTTTACTGAATAAGGATATTTATTGATAAAGATTATTATATAATAATTATATTTATCATTTAATATACTAGGAATGAATTTAACATGTATTTATAGATGTGTCTCTATTATAGATAGCCCCTTGATGAATTGTAAGATCTCCTCAGACAAATCAGTTGGCCAAAATTATTAATTGGGGTTTCGGTATATACTCACCCATCGATTAAAATATCTTGGCACAAGGATTTTAAGGTAAAGATATAATGATTTCATAGATCATGACATATAATATTAATAATTTCTTTTATTCATAATATATTTAATATTATCCATGATATTACAAAATTGATATTATCCATGGATGAATTTCATGATCAAGTTATTGATTATACGACCTGTGTTTTCAGTTATGTACCTTTACATATTTATTAATCCCTATTTACTTAGGATAACTTCTATTATACATAAATATTATTAATAATATGTGATCACCTTTTTTTACTTTTCCATTATCCAGGATATGAAGAAGGATATTATGAATAATATCAACGATGCAAGAGTGTTTCTTAGGCTATGTATTTTATATTTCTAATTTAATATGGGAATCATATATGCATCTGGTTCTTCAAGAATACTAAACTGATCATTCCTTTTTAATGATATACCTTATATCTTATGCTAATATAATAAATTAGACACAAAATTTGGGTTACTGGATTTATGATTTCTAACGACTTTGCATGAAATGTATAATGAAGACTTGTTCTCGTCTACTATCATGACCTATATGACATGTACAATTTAGTACATGCCATGTACTAGATAGTTTTGTGTATTCTTAATATGTTTTCACCCAAGTGTTATAATCCAACATATGATCACTCTTTTTTGAGATTATTTCCATATATAATATGATGGTTTATATTTCATCATCATCTTGGGTTTTTTTTCTAACATATTTGTGTGGTTGGTAATCCTTGTCTTTGTAGAGACAATAAAAAAGTGGGAAAGATGGTTGGATGAGACACATGGTTCGGATATCGACTTTAATGAATTAGATATGTACATACTTAGTTAATTAGTTATCCCACATTTGATATGGGCATGATCCCAACACTTAAGTTATAGGTTTCTCTCTCTACTGATTCATACCCACATGAAAAGGCACAAGTCATCCATTGGGTTTAATAACCCCTCATATTATGAGCCTACTTTACCGAGGTGTGGGTCCCGTTATACTACAAAAGAGGGATATTATAGAAGTGATAGAAGTTAGGTTGTTTACGAGTTATGGATTTTTCAATGATCTGGGTAATCCTTATTCCCTTTGGTATATGATTTATGTGGAGATGATCTATAAATACAGAGATCATTAACCTTTATTTACTTGTTATACTAAATCATATCTAGGATTACTCAAATTGATCTAATTTTTGTCATGTTTCTCCTTTATATTCACGGTGGGTCATATTGGTATTTTATACTCGACCCTACACAATCCATGTAACCACACATGTAGTATTTTTTTACTGATAATGCATATTTCAGTGGCGGCTTTGGTGGATACAGTGAAGGTGGTGATGGTATATTAAAGATCTTAGTGGTGTTCATTACTGGTGGTGTTTATGCCTATATTGATGTAATGTGGAGTATATCTATCCTAGATGTATGAGGTTGGTCTTTACCATGGGGTGATTGGACTTGTAAATTTCACTTATTTATAATGATTGGTAATTATTACATTATTGGAATATTTATCATGAGTTTCATTGTCACGACCCGACCCTACCCAGGCTCGAGCCGCAACTACCCCAAGCCCGCCTCCATAGGCCTGGGGCTGGCGAGCAGCGCCGAAGGCACAACAACTCGGAGAGGCCTTTGCCTAAGCACCTGTACACACACAAACGGAGCACACTCAATGCAAAAGTGCAGAGTAAAAGTAAAGACAAGCAAAGAAAAGTAAAGGGAAACTGCTATATATATACCACAAAGTGCATCAACCACTACAAGTACAAAGTGCTGAAAAAGGAAAAAGGGGAAAAACACGTGCCCAACCAAAAAGTGCCACAACCCGACAACAGGTAAACAAAAGAAACAGCTGACGGGTCTCCCACCTGGAACCCGACTACGACCACCACACGCGGTCCAAGCTCCCAAGCTCCTACGCTCCACTGAAGTCACGCTCCACCTGTCCATCGTCTGCAAGGGCACACCAAGTGCGGGCAAAGCCCAAGCAGGGGTGAGTATAAAAATACTCAGTAGGATACCCCGAAGGCTCAAGGGAGAAACAAAAAGAGGTATCGAAGGGTGAGCAGTAGAGAGAACAAGAAGGTAAAGGGGTACAACAGAGAGTACAGTAAAGAGAACAGTAAGATTCCAGCTCAACCCAACAAAAGAAATGAGGTAGACTCGTCCAGGCACAAGGAGCTGGAAACAGTGAGAAGATGAACTTCTCATCAAGTATTCTCTACCTATAGCAAGAGAGTAGACTCATCCAACCACGAGAAGCTAGACACGGAAAGAACGTGGCATACCTCGCGCGTCTTCGCCTCTCCTGGAAGGAGAGTAACCAAAACCCAAGGAGTGGGTACTCGTACGAGGTATATACATATGTATGCTCTGTCATGAATCCCGAACAAACTTGTAAGGGTATCTCTGTCCCGTAGCTCAGCCCAAGGAAAGGGTAGCCAACAGTCCCATAAGCAACACCATCGATGCCCAGCATCCCGCATGTCTGCCCCAAACAGCAAGCCAAGGGGCTCAATCACCACACCTCGACACTATCCGCTTTGGGTGGCACTGACTCGCCTGCACAGTTTTAGATCGTGTCCCAAGAACGCGTCTCGGTGGGGAAAGCGCTCCTCATACTTGAGAGTTATGGGGGAACGTCAAACCACACCTCGTCATTGCCCTATAGTTGAGAGGTCTTCTCAAAGTCAAACCATCACAAAACTGACCCGTATAACCAAGGGTCCCGCTCCGGTAATCACGGAGGATAGACATAAGCTAGCCTAATAGAAAAGACTGAGCCTAGAATGACAACAGGTGTCCCACTGCCCAGACCTGCTGGAGGGTAATTCATAACCAGATATTGGGTGACCCACTGCCCAGCCCTGCTGGAGGGTAAACCCTAATACATCATCAGGTGACCCACTGCCCAGCCCCGCTGGAGGGTAAACCATAATAAGATATTGGGTGACCCAATGCCCAACCCTGCTGGAGGGTAAACCATAACACATCATCTAGCGACCCACTCCCCAGCCCCGCTGGAGGGTAGAACTTAATACATCATCAGGCGACCCACTGCCCAGCCCCGCTAGAGGGTAGACCTAGAAAAAGTCGACAGGCGACCCACTGCCCAGCCGTGCTGGTGGGTAGACCTGGAACTAGATGACGGGCGACCCACTGCCCAACCCTGAGGGAGGGTAGACCCTAAGAGGTTGTCGGGTGACCCACTGCCCAGTCACTGCTGGAGGGTAGACCCTAAGTGCGTCGGGTGACCCACTACCCAGTCTCTGCTGGAGGGTAGACCTTAAGAAGTCGAGGAGTAACCCACTCTCAGCCCTGCTAGAGGGTAAAACTCAGAACTACTCTAGACATATCCACTGGAGGGTACAACACTAGACAACCAAACTCGGAGTGGGTATCGCGCAACCACCCAACTCTAGAACAACTCACCCAAAAGAAGTTTTGTGCCTGCTCCATCACTGGGTGCCTCTAGCACCGCTACTGGCCAAACCATCGAGAACGAAACCAGGGGGAGACCAATCAACCCTGCTGGTCAACAAACGAGCACCGAGCCTGGGGAAAAACTCCACCCTGCTGGTCAAATAAACACACAGAGGGACCCTCTACGTTGCGAGAGGTCAAAGTACGCAAAGCAGAACACATTACACACATTGGTCCCACACGACGTGTGGCCCCAAGTCAACCCCAACCAAGCGCCTGAACATCTCAGGTACAAACCACACATACCTCCAAGTGCTCCCGTATACTCCCAGAGTATACCTATTTCTAGCCCATAGGCTATCGTGCACACGTCACCCAACGTCAAAGCGAATGCGTTACATAACAACTCCAACCTTCCACCTCATCGGCTGAGGCACAACCAACCATATCTCATGAACCATTTATATCACTCTCCCAAGAGTGCACGATAACACGCCAAGGGTCCGCTACAAACATGGTAGGGCGAACCACCACTAGAGCACCTTCCATGATTCCACATTTAACAAGATTGCGCAAGAGGCTCTGCACAGCCAAACAGATCACACCATTGTAATCCTCGTGGAAAAACATACTAGATAGACTACTTACTCACCTCCAACGGATATCTGATGGAAAAGTCACCAACACCGGCTCACGCCCGAATGGCGTCTCGTGATCCCGAACCGCCCCGAAAACAGTCAGGCGCATTGCACCATTGCGATCTCCTCGGGAAAACACATCAAAAGCACTACTCACTTGAGTGCAACAGATATCCGGAGAAAAAGATGCATTTCGGCGCACCACACATGTAACACCCCAGGTAAATAAAGAATATGTCATTTTCATATTTATCCATATTTGTGAATAAAATATTGATATGACTTTAAAGGGTATGCTATGCTTGATGGCGTACCCAACACGCAACAACGAGTTTCTTGGGAATCTTACGTTGCACTCTAATAATAAAATAATATTATTTTAAATGGTAGTTAACATGTAGCCATTGTATTGGCGGGAATGGATAGAAATAACTAAAATATGATTATATATGTTTTTAAATGTTTTTACATTTACCCAATAGAGGATAGAGGCTTAAAATACGGAAAGAATTCAATTTTAGGCGTATATGCCCTAGTTTTCACTAAAAGTTCACTTATCACCTTTTGATGTTGAACCATCATTAAATATTGTTTTGTTCACTCTTAAACATTCGTTTGGACCAAATAAAACTCTTCTTAAGAATCGGGACATCCAAATTTACTTTGTGTAATTTTTTGGTATCTTTCCGATAAAGTTCATTTTTTTAATGAATAGTGTAAAATGTTGTATTTTAATTCAACACCTCTTTTTAATATAATTTATTTATATGATTAGATTATATTTTTAATTGGTTTTAAATTGAAATTAGAATATATTTTTACCATTAAATCCAATAGTGGTTGTTGGAATTAATTTCACTTTGAAATCAGACTTAAACTAGTGTCAATCTTTTGATACTTATTGTTTTATAAAAACACGCTATTTGCTCTGACAGCGGGAAATAATTAATAAATTAATTAATGTGACTAATATGTTTTGAATTTTGTGAAAAGGACTTCTTTTTTGAATTCGGAATATCAAATATATCTTAGGGTGATTTTTTGGGATTTTTCTGAAAAACTTCAATTTTTGATTAATAGTGAAACCACTAAGTGGTAATCAAGCAAACTGATTTTTCAGTTAAATGAAAGTTTACCACTAATGTGTATTGAATTTTGAAAATCCGACATACATGGTTGTCATTAAGAAGTAAAATGTGGTTCAATGAGATTAAAATAATTTTTTGGTGAATAGTAACTTATTAAGTTTTTAATCGCGATTAGTGGTAATTAGTGTAGTTTAAGGTAAAAATAATGTTTTAATGGAATAAGATGAGCTTGACACATGTCCTACCCTAATTGGTTGTTTCATGGCCGACCAAGAAAATCCATGGGTCAACTTGGGGACTCCATGGATCCACTTTGGTTGGGAAATGACATAAATAACATTTTATTTAATGTAAAAGTAAAATTGACACAAACATGATATGTTTTACTAAAACAATTTTTAAGAGGGGTTATACAAGTCATATTTTTGATTATAAATATTCATTGGAAAGCTAAAAAGATTTCCTAAATCATAGTATTTTTTTTATAATTTTTAGACATTAAATAAATTAAATTATGTATGACATAATAATGATGCAGCGATGACATCATTATTTGACGATTTAAATAAAATGGAAAGATAATGTAAAATCTATGAATGAAACATGTCCAAAACTTATTGGATGAGTGGATTTCGAACCCTTATCACCTTATCCACGAATTATATCAATGTGGGACCTTGTAAAACCGAAACACATTTTCAAATAAAGTAATATTTCATTACTTTCCAAAAGTGCCCCTCCTCTCCTCTTATAAAAGGTCTCCACCTCTACCTCATTTCACACACTCCTCAAGCCTTTGTCTCGGCCAAAACCTGCACATTTACTCTCTCCACATCCCTCTCCTAATCCTAGAGGATTCCCTTAGGGCAGAATCCTTTCAAAGGAAGCCTTTAGGCTCAAATCAAAAGGAGTTACACTTTTAAAGGTAATTCATTCTCTCTTGTTCATTTGTTTTATTTTGCTTCTCCAACCCTCTAAACTCTTTTTATTTAATTCTTTTGTAACAAAACCAGTATCTTCAATATACTAGGATGTTGTTATAAGATTTATTCAAGCTACACTCTCACAAAACTACATCAAATGGTTAAAGAACATACGGTTTCCGTGGATGGTGAAATTCTGCCTCCCGAAACGATGATGGTTCAATAATCATTTAACACCTTCAAAGGTGGCCATTATGATGTCACTATTTTTATATATGATATATAATATGTTTATGTTTTATTTATTCTTCTGTATTTTTCATTTTTGTCTTACCTTTATGGCTTCCATTATGGGTATACGCGATATCTTCATTTAAGGAAGTGCGGACTACCGCCCCCTCCAAGTGATTTGATTCGTTAAATACCATATGTGGGACGTATAAAGGATGGAACTATGATATTATATAAGATATTATACTGAAATTATAATATACCCTTATATCATTATTATTCCATTCTATAAAATACGAAATAGAAATGAAAGTAGCGTTCATGCGTACGTACGGCTTACCGTCTCCATGAACGGTGCATTTCATTTCTTACCTCTAAATAATTATGTAATGTTATAAATGCATGCATGTACTGGATATATATGAAATATATGATATCTAAATAATGAATACAATTCTGGATATAATAAACATTTGGCCACACGAACAACATGTAATTGTAAGAAGTCCACTTTCGACTTAAGAACCAAATATCGACAAAACAATCATTATTAACTTAATGATTACATATTGTTTATAACATGGTAATAAGTGATATAAAAGGGATAATGAACTTGAAAAAGGTTCTTAAGGAAGTAGAAATTAAATCAAGTTTATTATTTAGGAGATTAAAGAACGATCGAGTCAAGTCGGACCCGAGGTAAGGGATCCTACAACTCTCTTTCTTTTTAAGTACACTCTTTAATGTCATTACTTTTAAAGACCCTCTTTCTTGTTATTGGGATGATATTTTATATTAAACATACTGTAACTTTTATGTTCATGTGATGAGAGACCCTATTCTCTCTCATCAATCCATTTTGGAAGTTTTGAGTGGCGCCGTTAGGCTGCCGAATTTTCGTAAGGGATTTTTCATCTCACTTTTATTCCCGTGAGATTTATACTACATTTGACACAAATTACATTGAGTGGTGTATGTACTGTCCATTATTCTACTCTTTGTGTAATATACTTTCATTTATGAGTATTTACATCAATGACCTATTGTCTTTCTTTCATGGGGTGTATGTTTTGAAAGATACCCAAGTCGGTAAGGGAACCTTTCACCCTCCTCTTTTTTAAAAGACTTCTTTTATTGGGTCTTTTAATTTACATATTTTTATGTTGGGATATGTTCTCATACATCCTTATTGATGTAAATTTTATGTCCAAGTTATGAGATACACTTTTTATCTCTCATCAACTCATTTTGATGTGATGCCGTTAGGCTGTCAAGGGAACTTTTTAACCCAATTTCGATTTCTTTGGGTTCAACTTGTAGTCATTGAATACGTAATCCATTGAATATGTGTGAATGACCTTTTATTGTTTTACACTTAATATCCACTTATATTGGGTGTATATATATTTTTCACACATATTTTTGAGATTTATTTGTCCTTAATTTAAGGATACCTTCTTTATAAGGGATTTCATCACATTTGACATTTCTATTGAGGGTTCATTGTTGTTATGCACCAATTCACTCTTATATGGTGTATATACTGTCCTTTGGAGTATTATATCATGAATCCTTTTATTCTCATGATATTATAAAGTTCTGACTAAATGTTATTCCTCGATTATTGTATTCAAGTTTCTCTAATTTTGGTAAAACTCCTTTAACCAAAATATCGTTTTAAATGTTTTAATTATTTGTTCTTATTAATATCCATGTTTTCAAAATGGTTTTAAGTATTTATTTATATGGATATTAATGGTTTAAAATGTTAAAAGCTTCAAGGTGGTATGGGACACTTTGATTCAAAAATCTCTTTATTAAATGTTTTAAATGGTTTTGGAAATGGTTTCTTTTTGAATGGATTCATTATTTCAATATCCTAAAATGTTATATTGTGATTGAAATGTGGAAATGTTATGTTTCCTTTATTCATGTTTATGTGATACGATTATGTTATGGTTCTTGGGCATTGTTATGAAGAACGGGTGGTTCCGTGATAAACTAAGGGCGGGTGAGCCCGATATAGCTCTCCAATGCATTGAGTAACGCGAAGGAGTGAAACGTTAAGGTTTCTCCGAAGAGATTTAGGTAATATACTGTGATGGGTATTCCAAACGTAACCAAGAGGGTTACTCCCTACGTAAGAATGTTATGAATGCCTCAAGTTACCTTTATGTCTTATGTTTTCTATGATTTATTCATGGTTTGATGAGGTACGTTAAAGTGCCTATGTTTTATGGGTAAAGTATGATTTCATTCTTATGTATATATGAACTCATGTTTCCTTTCCATTTTTTTAACCCTTACTGAGCTTTTTATGCTCATCCCAAGTTTTTGAAATGTTTTTCACAGGTCAAGGGAAAGGTACATGATGTGATGATAGTGTCAAGGATGTGTCAAGAAAGAATACGTGTTATATTTTAAATATGTTTCCGTTGAGGGGAAGAATGAATACTATCTTTTATGTAACCACTTTTCTTAAATGTGGAATGTAATGAAAGTTTCATGATCTAATTCTCTAAAACTCTAAACCTGAAAATATCCTCAATGTGTAATCTTGTAATAACTCAAGATTAAGTAAGGTTTAAGGCTGGGGCCTTATAGTTGGTATCAAAGGTCGGTTTAGATAACTTTAGAGGTTAGGGTATTCTTTAAGAATAAGTGACATTACCATTATGGTTAGGATTTCAGAAAGAGTCCTAGTTTTTGATAAAGTGAATGAGTAAGTGTATCTTAGTGTTTACCTTCCTCATTAGTACATGATGGTTTTGTTGATATACTCACACTGACATTTCTATTTTTAGTGAATGGATGGATCTAGCAGGCACCAAAGAGACAACAGGTTTGAAGGAAACTGTGGTGGTTCTCTGATTAAGATACTAGATAAAATGGAGGATTCAATGAGGAAACTCGTGGTTGTTCTAAACCAAATATCAAGGAGTCATGATCAACCACTTAAACCTTGGTGAGTTCTCTAATGCATCATGTACGAGATGGCCAACCCGATGTGGAAATTCAAGTAATAATTATTAAGGTAACCATTAGGGTTTATATGATACTTAATTTTTAGGTAATTATGGGTTACTCTATGATATGATGGAAAATTAAAGGAATGAGATAAACTTGAGGTTAAAATATGTTATGATTATTCTTGAAGATTTTATCTCATTTTGGGGAATGTTTTACGAATTGTATAGTTTTGGAAAAGGACAACACGCAGACCGTGTGACAACCCGTCGCGTCGGACAATGCTGCGGGAATCGAACCCACAACCAAATTGAGACTGGTATTTATCGCCTACCACTGGACTACGTGAAGTCCCTGGCTAGTTTTAGTGATTCTTTTTAGTTATATGATTTTATGAATTAAGAGTAAGTTGATTTTGGAGGATATGTGATTAGGATAATTACTTTTCAATGTGAGACTTTAGGAGCAACTGATGTTGTTTGGAGATAAATGTTACGATTTAACTCGGAAGACTATGTGACTAAATCCTTCAAATATTTGGGTTTCGATCTTATATTGGTTTACTTTGAATCATTTTATGGACAAATTGTTTATCGGATGGTCCTCGTTGAACTTTGGGTTTTGTTGGACAAATTTTGGAGATTAAGAATGGATTTTCTTTTTATAAGGGGTTATCCTTTTCTGGATTATCTGATCTTGTACTAACCTTTTTGGTTTTGGTTAAAGCCTAAATACATGGGATGTATATAATTCTGTTTTGGGGATTAGGTGATTCTCTAGAAGTTGATTATAGTACTCTTAATGCGAACAAGTCTCCCTAAATACTCGTCTTTTGGAAAAAATATGAGTTTGACTAAGGAATCTAGTAAAAGTTGAAAGTCAACATGATAAGTGATTATGCTTCCTTATGAATAAATTCCTCAATAAAAAGTATCTTAAAACAAAATTGTTGTCTATTAACTTTTCCTACTGGGGAATCGAATACCGTTTAACCCATCACAAGTTTGTGTTTTTCTCATGGTTAACTTTCTCCTAAACATGTTTTCTATCACTCTCCATGAGAACATGAACCTATGTTTTCTCCTCCATGTCCTTATTTTCATACTTGGAATCCTAGTATGGGTTAACTCGGGTGACCTCTGTGCTTATCTTTCTTTATTTTAAAGTGTTTGTTTTACCGACTTTTGTTCCGATGTGGGACTTTCAAGGATGTTTCCAAGCCCAATTTTAAAATTGCGAGGACGCAATTCCCAAAAGGGGGGAAGGAAGTAACACCCCAGGTAAATAAAAAATATGTCATTTTCATATTTATCCATATTTGTGAATAAAATATTGATATGACTTTAAAGGGGATGCTATGCTCGATGGCGTACCCAACACGCAACAACGAGTTTCTTGGGAATCTTACGTTGCACTCTAATAATAAAATAATATTATTTTAAATGGTAGTTAACATGCAGCCATTTTATTGTCGGGAATGGATAGAAATAAGTAAAATATGATTATATATGTTTTAAATGTTTTTACATTTATCCAATAGAGGATAGAGGCTTAAAATACGGAAAGAATTAAATTTTAGGCGTATATGCCCTAGTTTTCACTAAAGGTTCACTTATCACCTTTTGATGTTGAACCATCATTAAATATTGTTTTGTACACTCTTAAACATTCTTTTGGACCAAATGAAACTCTTCTTATGAATCGGGACATCCAAATTTACTTTGTGTAATTTTTTGGTATCTTTCCGATAAAGTTCATTTTTTTAATGAATAGTGTAAAATGTTGTATTTTAATTCAAAACCTTTTTTTAATATAATTTTTTTATATGATTAGATTATATTTTTAATTGGTTTTAAAGTTAAATTAGAATATATTTTTACCATTAAATCCAATAGTGGTCGTTGGAATTAATTTCACTTTGAAATCAGACTTAAACTAGTGTCAATCTTTTGATACTTATTGTTTTATAAAAACACGCTATTTGCTCTGACAGCGGGAATTAATTAACAAATTAATTAATGTGACTAATATGTTTTGAATTTTGTAAAAAGGAGTTCATTTTTTAATTCGGAATATCAAATATAGCTTAGGGTGAATTTTTGGGATTTTTCTGAAAAACTTCAATTTTTGATGAATAGTGAAACCACTAAGTGGTAATCAAGCAAACTGATTTTTCAGTTAAATGAAAGTTTACCACTAATGTGTATTTAATTTTGAAAATCCGACATACATGGTTGTCATTAAGAAGTAAAATGTGGTTCAATGAGATTAAAATAATTTTTTGGTGAATGGTAACTTATTAAGTTTTTAATCGCGATTAGTGGTAATTAGTGTAGTTTAAGGAAAAAATAATGCTTTCATGGAATAAGATGAGCTTGACACATGTCCTAACCTAATTGTTTGTGTCATTGCCGACCAAGAAAAGCCATGGGTCAACTTGGGGACCCCATGGATCCACTTTGGTTGGGAAATGACATAAATAACATTTTATTTAATGTAAAAGTAAAATTGACACAAACATGATATGTTTTACTAAAACAAATTTTAAGAGGGGTTATACAAGTCATATTTTTGATTATAAATATTAATTGGAAAGCTAAAAAGATTTCCTACATCATAGTATTTTTTTTATAATTTTTAGACATTAAATATATTAAATTATGTATGACATAATAATGATGCAGCGATGACATCATTATTTGACGATTTAAATAAAATGGAAAGATAATGTAAAATCTATGAACTACACATGTCCAAAACTTATTGGATGAGTGTATTTCGAACCCTTATCACCTTATCCACGAATTCTATCAATTTGGGACCTTGTAAAACCGAAACACATTTTCAAATAAAGTAATATTTCATTACTTTCCAAAAGTGCCCCTCCTCTCCTCTTATAAAAGGCCCCCACCTCTACCTCATTTCACACACTCCTCAAGCCTTTGGCTCGGCCAACCCCTGCCCATTTACTCTCTCCACATCACTCTCCTCATCCTAGAGGATTCCATTTGGGTAGAATCCTTTCAAATGAATCCTTTAGGCTCAAATCAAAAGGAGTTACACTTTTAAAGGTAATTCATTCTCTCTTGTTCATTTGGTTTATTTTGCTTCTCCAACCCTCTAAACTCTTTTTATTTACTTCTTTTGTAACAACACCAGTATATTAAATATACTAGGATGTTTTTATAAGATTTATTCAAGATACACTCTCACAAAACTACATCAAATGGTTAAAGAACATACGGTTTCCATGGATGGTGAAATTCTGCCTCCCGAAACGATGATGGTTCAATACTCATTTAACACCTTCAAAGGTGGCCATTATGATGTCACTATTTTTATATATGATATATAATTTGTTTATTTTTTATTTATTCTTCTGTATTTTTCATTTTTTTTCTTACCTTTATGGCTTCCATTGTGGGTATACGCAATATCTTCATTTAAGGAAGTGCGGACTACCGCCCCTCAAAGTGATTTGATTCGTTAAATACCATTTGTGGGACGTATAAAGAATGGAACTATGATATTATATAATATATTATACTGGAATTATAATATACCCTTATATCATTATTATTCCATTCTATAAAATACGAAATAGAAATGAAAGTAGCGTTCATGCGTACGTACGGCTTACCGTCTCCATGAACGGTGCATTTCATTTATTACCTCTAAATAATTATGTAATTTTATAAATGCATGAATCTACTGGATATATATGAAATATATGATATCTAAATAATGAATACAATTCTGGATATAATAAACATTTGGCCACACCAACAACCTGTAATTGTAAGAAGTCCACTTTCAACTTAAGAACCAAATATCGACAAAACAATCATTATTAACTTAATGATTACATATTGTTTATAACATGGTAATAAGTGATATAAAAGGGATAATGAACTTGAAAAAGGTTCTTAAGGAAGTAGAAATTAACTCAAGTTTATTATTCAGGAGATTAAAGAACGATCGAGTCAAGTCGGACCCGAGGTAAGGGATCCTACAACTCTCTTTATTTTTAAGTACACTCTTTTATGTCATTACTTTTAAAGCTCATCTTTCTTGTTATTGGGATGATATTTTATATTAAACTTACTGTAACTTTTATTTTCATGTGATGAGAGACCCTATTCTCTCTCATCAATCCATTTTGGAAGTTTTGAGTGGCGCCGTTAGGCTGCCGAATTTTCGTAAGGGATTTTTCATCTCACTTTTATTCCCGTGAGATTTATGCTACATTTGCCACAAATTCCATTGAGTGGTGTATGTACTGCCCATTATTCTACTCTTTGTGTAATATACTTTCATTTATGAGTATTTACATCAATGACCTATTGTCTTTCTTTCATGGGGTGTATGTTTTGAAAGATACCCAAGTCGGTAAGGGAACCTTTCACCCTCCTCTTTTTTAAAAGACTTCTTTTATTGGGTCTTTTAATTTACATATTTTTATGTTGGGATATGTTCTCATACATCCTTATTGATGTAAATTTTATGTCCAAGTGATGAGATACACTTTTTATCTCTCATCAACTCATTTTGATGTGATGCCGTTAGGCTGTCAAGGGAACTTTTTAACCCAATTTCGATTTCTTTGGGTTCAACTTGTAGTCATTGAATATGTCATCCATTGAATATGTGTGAATGACCTTTTATTGTTTTACACTTAATATCCACTTATATTGGGTGTATATATATTTGTCACACATATTTTTGAGATTTATTTGTCCTTAATTTAAGGATACCTTCTTTATAAGGGATTTCATCACATTTGACATTTCTATTGAGGGTTCATTGTTGTTATGCACCAATTCACTCTTATATGGTGTATATACTGTCCTTTGGAGTATTATATCATGAATCCTTTTATTCTCATGATATTATAAAGTTCTGACTAAATGTTATTCCTTGATTATTGTATTCAAGTTTCTCTAATTTTGGTAAAACTCCTTTAACCAAAATATCGTTTTAAATGTTTTAATTATTTGTTCTTATTAATATCCATGTTTTCAAAATGGTTTTAAGGATTTATTTATATGGATATTAATGGTTTAAAATGTTAAAAGCTTCAAGGTGGTATGGGACACTTTGATTCAAAAATCTCTTTATTAAATGTTTTAAATGGTTTTGGAAATGGTTTCTTTTTGAATGGATTCATTATTTCAATATCCTAAAATGTTATATTGTGATTGAAATGTGGAAATGTTATGTTTCCTTTATTCATGTTTATGTGATACGATTATGTTATGGTTCTTGGGCATTGTTATGAAGAACGGGTGGTTCCGTGATAAACTAAGGGCGGGTGAGCCCGATATAGCTCTCCAATGCATTGAGTAACGCGAAGGAGTGAAACGTTAAGGTTTCTCCGAAGAGATTTATGGAATATACTGTGATGGGTATTCCTAACGTAACCAAGAGGGTTACTCCCTACGTAAGAATGTTATGAATGCATCAAGTTACCTTTTTGTCTTATGTTTTCTATGATTTATTCATGGTTTGATGAGGTATGTTAAAGTGCCTATGTTTTATGGGTAAAGTATGATTTCATTCTTATGTATATATGAACTCATGTTTCCTTTCCATTTTTTTAACCCTTACTGAGCTTTTTATGCTCATCCCAAGTGTTTGAAATGTTTTTCACAGGTCAATGGAAAGGTACATGATGTGATGATAGTGTCAAGGATGTGTCAAGAAAGAATACGTGTTATATTTTAAATATGTTTCTGTTGATGGGAAGAATGAATACTATCTTTTATGTAACCACTTTTCTTAAATGTGGAATGTAATGCAAGTTTCATGATCTAATTCTCTAAAACTCTAAACCTGAAAAGATCCTCAATGTGTAATCTTGTAATAACTCAAGATTAAGTAAGGTTTAAGGCTGGGGCCTTATAGTTGGTATCAAAGGTCGGTTTAGATAACTTTAGAGGTTAGGGTATTCTTTAAGCATAAGTGACATTACCATAATGGTTAGGATTTCAGAAAGAGTCCTAGTTTTAGATAAAGTGAATGAGTAAGTGTATCTTAGTGTTTACCTTCCTCATTAGTACATGATGGTTTTGTTGATATACTCACACTGACATTTCTATTTTTAGTGAATGGATGGATCTAGCAGGCACCAAAGAGACAACAGGTTTGAAGGAAACTGTGGTGGTTCTCTGATTAAGATACTAGATAAAATGGAGGATTCAATGAGGAAACTCGTGGTTGTTCTAAACCAAATATCAAGGAGTCATGATCAACCACTTAAACCTTGGTGAGTTCTCTAATGCATCATGTACGAGATGGCCAACCCGATGTATAAATTCAGGTAATAATTATTAAGGTAACCATTAGGGTTTATATGATACTTAATTTTTAGGTAATTATGGGTTACTCTATGATATGATGGAAAATGAAAGGAATGAGATAAACTTGAGGTTAAAATATGTTATGATTATTCTTGAAGATTTTATCTCATTTTGGGGAATGTTTTACGAATTGTATAGTTTTGGAAAAGGACAACACGCAGACCGTGTGACAACCCGTCGCGTCGGACAATGCTGCGGGAATCGAACCCACAACCAAAGTGAGACTGGTATTTATCGCCTACCACTGGACTACGTGAAGTCCCTGGCTAGTTTGACTGATTCTTTTTAGTTATATGATTTTATGAATTAAGAGTAAGTTGATTTTGGAGGATATGTGATTAGGATAATTACTTTTCAATGTGAGACTTTAGGAGCAACTGATGTTGTTTGGAGATAAATGTTACGATTTAACTTGGAAGAATATGTGACTAAATCCTTCAAATATTTGGGTTTCGATCTTATATTGGTTTACTTTGAAGAATTTTATGGACAAATTGTTTATCGGATGGTCCTCGTTGAACTTTGGGTTTTGTTGGACAAATTTTGGAGATTAAGAATGGATTTTCTTTTTATAAGGGGTTATCCTTTTCTGGATTATCTGATCTTGTACTAACCTTTTTGGTTTTGGTTAAAGCCTAAATACATGGGATGTATATAATTCTGTTTTGGGGATTAGGTGATTCTCTAGAAGTTGATTATAGTACTCTTAATGCGAACAAGTCTCCCTAAATACTCGTCTTTTGGAAAAAATATGAGTTTGACTAAGGAATCTAGTAAAAGTTGAAAGTCAACATGATAAGTGATTATGCTTCCTTATGAATAAATTCCTCAATAAAAAGTATCTTAAAACAAAATTGTTGTCTATTAACTTTTCCTACTGTGGAATCGAATACCGTTTAACCCATCACAAGTTTGTGATTTTCTCATGGTTAACTTTCTCCTAAACATGTTTTCTATCACTCTCCATGAGAACATGAACCTATGTTTTCTCCTCCATGTCCATATTTTCATACTTGGAATCCTACTATGGGTTAACTCGGGTGACCTCTGTGCTTATCTTTCTTTATTTTAAAGTGTTTGTTTTACCGACTTTTGTTCCGATGTGGGACTTTCAAGGATGTTTCCAAGCCCAATTTTAAAATTGCGAGGACGCAATTCCCAAAAGGGGGGAAGGATGTAACACCCCAGGTAAATAAAGAATATGTCATTTTCATATTTATCCATATTTGTGAATAAAATATTGATATGACTTTAAAGGGGATGCTATGCTCGATGGCGTACCCAACACGCAACAACGAGTTTCTTGGGATCTTACGTTGCACTCTAATAATAAAATAATATTATTTTAAATGGTAGTTAACATGCAGCCGTTGTATTGTCGGGAATGGATAGAAATAAGTAAAATATTATTATATATGTTTTTAAATGTTTTTACATTTATCCAATAGAGGATAGAGGCTTAAAATACGGAAAGAATTCAATTTTAGGCGTATATGCCCTAGTTTTCACTAAAGGTTCACTTATCACCTTTTGATGTTGAACCATCATTAAATATTGTTTTGTCCACTCTTAAACATTCTTTTGGACCAAATAAAACTCTTCTTAAGAATCGGGACATACAAATTTACTTTGTGTAATTTTTTGGTATCTTTCCGATAAAGTTCATTTTTTTAATGAATAGTGTAAAATGTTGTATTTTAATTCAAAACCACTTTTTAATATAATTTATTTATATGATTAGATTATATTTTTAATTGGTTTTAAAGTGAAATTAGAATATTTTTTTACCATTAAATCCAATAGTGGTCGTTGGAATTAATTTCACTTTGAAATCAGACTTAAACTAGTGTCAATTTTTGATACTTATTGTTTTATAAAAACACGCTATTTGCTCTGATAGCGGGAATTAATTAATAAATTAATTAATGTGACTAATATGTTTTGAATTTTGTAAAAAGGAGTTCATTTTTGAATTCGGAATATCAAATATAGATTAGGGTGAATTTTTGGGATTTTTCTGAAAAACTTCAATTTTGATGAATAGTGAAACCACTAAGTGGTAATCAAGCAAACTGATTTTTCAGTTAAATGAAAGTTTACCACTAATGTGTATTGAATTTTGAAAATCCGACATACATGGTTTTCATTAAGAAGTAAAATGTGGTTCAATGAGATTAAAATAATTTTTTGGTGAATAGTAACTTATTGAGTTTTTAATCGCGATTAGTGGTAATTAGTGTAGTTTAAGGAAAAAATAATGCTTTCATGGAATAAGATGAGCTTGACACATTTCATACCCTAATTGGTTGTGTCATGGCCGACCAAGACAAGCCATGGGTCAACTTGGGGACCCCATGGATCCACTTTGGTTGGGAAATGACATAAATAACATTTTATTTAATGTAAAAGTAAAATTGACACAAACATGATATGTTTTACTAAAACAATTTTTAATAGGGGTTATACAAGTAATATTTTTGATTATAAATATTCATTGGAAATCTAAAAAGATTTCCTACATCATAGTATTTTTTTTATAATTTTTAGACATTAAATAAATTAAATTATTTATGACATAATAATGATGCAGCGATGACATCATTATTTGACGATTTAAATAAAATGGAAAGATAATGTAAAATCTATGAACTACACATGTCCAAAACTTATTGGATGAGTGGATTTCTAACCCTTATCACCTTATCCACGAATTAGATCAATGTGGGACCTTGTAAAACCGAAACACATTTTCAAATAATGTAATATTTCATTACTTTCCAAAAGTGCCCCTCCTCTCCTCTTATAAAAGGCCCCCACCTCTACCTCATTTCACACACTCCTAAAGCCTTTGGCGCATCCAAACCCTGCCCATTTACTCTCTCCACATCCCTATACTCATCCTAGAAGATTCCCTTTGGGCAGAATCCTTTCAAAGGAAGCCTTTAGGCTCAAATCAAAAGGAGTTACACTTTTAAAGGTAATTCATTCTCTCTTGTTCATTTGTTTTATTTTGCTTCTACAACCCTCTAAACTCTTTTTATTTACTTCTTTTGTAACAACACCAGTATCTTCAATATACTAGGATGTTTTTATAAGATTTATTCAAGCTACACTCTCACAAAACTACATCAAATGGTTAAAGAACATACGGTTTCCGTGGATGGTGAAATTCTGCCTCCCGAAACGATGATTGTTCAATACTCATTTAACACCTTCAAAGGTGGCCATTATGATGTCACTATTTTTATATATGATATATAATATGTTTATGTTTTATTTATTCTTCTGTATTTTTCATTTTTGTCTTACCTTTATGGCTTCCATTATGGGTATACGCGATATCTTTATTTAAGGAAGTGCGGACTACCGCCCCCTCAAAGTGATTTGATTCGTTAAATACCATATGTGGGATGTATAAAGGATGGAACTATGATATTATATAAGATATTATAATTTAATTATAATATACCCTTATATCATTATTTTTCCATTCTATAAAATACGAAATAGAAATTAAAGTAGCGTTCATGCGTACGTACAACTTACCGTCTCCATGAACGGTGCATTTCATTTCTTACCTCTAAATAATTAAGTAATGTTATAAATGCATGCATGTACTGGATATATATGAAATATATGATATCTAAATAATGAATACAATTCTGGATATAATAAACATTTGGCCACACGAACAACATGTAATTGTAAGAAGTCCACTTTCGACTTAAGAACCAAATATCGACAAAACAATCATTATTAACTTAATGATTACATATTGTTTATTACATGGTAATAAGTGATATAAAATGGGTAATGAACTTGAAAAAGGTTCTTAAGGAAGTAGAAATTAACTCAAGTTTATTATTCAGGAGATTAAAGAACGACCGAGTCAAGTCGGACCCGAGGTAAGGGATCCTACAACTCTCTTTCTTTTTAAGTACACTCTTTTATGTCATTACTTTTAAAGCTCATATTTCTGGTTATTGGGATGATATTTTATATTACACTTACTGTAAATTTTATGTTCATGTGATGAGAGACCCTATTCTCTCTCATCAATCCATTTTGGAAGTTTTGAGTGGCGCCGTTAGGCTGCCGAATTTTCGTTAGGGATTTTTCATCTCACTTTTATTCCCGTGAGATTTATGCTACATTTGCCACAAATTTCATTTAGTGGTGTATGTACTGCCCATTATTCTACTCTTTTTGTAATATACTTTCGTTTATGAGTATTTACATCAATGACCTATTGTCTTTCTTTCATGGGGTGTATGTTTTGAAAGATACCCAAGTCGGTAAGGGAACCTTTCACCCTCCTCTTTTTTAAAAGACTTCTTTTATTGGGTCTTTTAATTTACATATTTTTATGTTGGGATATGTTCTCATACATCCTTATTGATGTAAATTTTATGTCCAAGTGATGAGATACACTTTTTATCTCTCATCAACTCCTTTTGATGTGATGCCGTTAGGCTGTCAAGGGAACTTTTTAACCCAATTTCGATTTCTTTGGGTTCAACTTGTAGTCATTGAATATGTCATCCATTGAATATGTGTGAATGACATTTTATTGTTTTACACTTAATATCCACTTATATTGGGTGTATATATATTTGTCACAAATATTTTTGAGATTTATTTGTCCTTAATTTAAGGATACCTTCTTTATAAGGGATTTCATCACATTTGACATTTCTATTGAGGGTTCATTGTTGTTATGCACCAATTCACTCTTATATGGTGTATATACTGTCCTTTGGAGTATTATATCATGAATCCTTTTATTCTCATGATATTATAAAGTTCTGACTAAATGTTATTCCTCGATTATTGTATTCAAGTGTCTCTAATTTTGGTAAAACCCCTTTAACCAAAATATCGTTTTAAATGTTTTAATTATTTGTTCTTATTAATATCCATGTTTTCAAAATGGTTTTAAGGATTTATTTATATGGATATTAATGGTTTAAAATTTTAAAATCTTCAAGGTGGTATGGGACACTTTGATTCAAATATCTCTTTATTAAATGTTTTAAATGGTTTTGGAAATGGTTTCTTTTTGAATGGATTCATTATTTCAATATCCTAAAATGTTATATTGTGATTGAAATGTGGAAATGTTATGTTTCCTTTATTCATGTTTATTTGATACGATTGTGTTATGGTTCTTGGGCATTGTTATGAAGAACGGGTGGTTCCGTGATAAACTAAGGGCGGGTGAGCCCGATATAACTCTCCAATGCATTGGGTAACTCGAAGGAGTGAAACGATAAGGTTTCTCCGAAGAGATTTAGGGAATATAATGTGATGGGTATTCCAAACGTAACCAAGAGGGTTACTCCCTACGTAAGAATGTTATGAATGCCTCAAGTTACCTTTATGTCTTATGTTTTCTATGATTTATTCATGGTTTGATGAGGTATGTTAAAGTGACTATGTTTTATGGGTAATGTTTGATTTCATTCTTATGTATATATGAACTCATGTTTCCTTTCCATTTTTTTAACCCTTACTGAGCTTTTTATGCTAATCCCATGTTTTTGAAATGTTTTTCACAGGTCAAGGGAAAGGTACATGATGTGATGATAGTGTCAAGGATGTGTCAAGAAAGAATACGTGTTATATTTTAAATATGTTTCTGTTGATGGGAAGAATGAATACTATCTTTTATGTAACCACTTTGCTTAAATGTGGAATGTAATGCAAGTTTCATGATCTAATTCTCTAAAAATCTAAACCTGAAAAGATCCTCAATGTGTAATCTTGTAATAACTCAATATTAAGTAAGGTTTAAGGCTGGGGCCTTATAGAACATGAGCAGTGCCATGTGGGACCCGCATCCCGGTCACGAAACTCAAAGAACGGATCGCACCATTGCGATCCTCTCGAAAAAACACACAGGATGGACTATTCACTTGTCCAAAATGGTCGCCCAGTGATAAAGATGGAAAATCACCGTCGACGCCCAAACGACCCTCGTGGGCCCCGCACCATTGTGCGGAATTACAGCGGGCAGAGTGCGCCAACGCGACGCCCTCGGAAAAACACCCAACATCGACTGCTCACACACCCCGAACGGACATCTGATGCAAAATCCGCTAAAAGCTGCTCGCAGCTCAAAAGACGGCCCATGGGGCCCGCGCCACAACTTCAGCCACAATGCCCGTAACTACCCTGGAAACCTCCGCCTCGGTGCGAGAGTCGCAAATCCACTGACGGTGCTCAAAATAGACGTCGAACGCGTCCGCGCCGTCCCAAAACAAGAATTCCTGGGATGAAGTCAATCCCCTCGACGTACGTGTCACGCCGCCGAGGCCCCTCATTTTGGGAATTAAATATTCCCGAAACCATTTCCAAGAGTCCGCCTCGACGTCAGGTCCGCGTCTCCATAGACGGTGCTCAAGACGTACGCCTGTAGCCCGAAATACGGGCATCCGAACATTTTTTTAAAGGGGGGGGACCCCTCCTTGGGCCGGACCGGCCCGCCGGGATCGCGGGCCACCACCCCGTGCGAGCCCCCTCGCCCGCGCACCGCGCGGGCGCTTTTTCCACCGACCGGCTGTCAAGGACAGTCTTTTTTTTTTTGATTTTTTTTGTCATGCGGAGACCCGCCTGTTTCGTGTCTCGATCTGCCGCCGGGGTCGCACATCGCGACCCCTCCTCGCCCGCACCAGCGAGGCACCGCCCGGCCGGCCGGATGGCCGGCCTACTCCGCTGCCGCGCCTGAAGCCCGCAGCCGACACCGGCTCATGATCCGCCAGCCTCCGCTCAGCCTCCGCCGTCCGCCTGAAACCCACGCCCGCGCCGGCTCCTGCCTGTACCCCCAAAAACCAACCGGAAACCTAAAAAAACACAGGAAAACAGCCTTAAACCCGCAATCTTCGGCGGATGTTTGCAGGGTCCCCAGAACTCGTATTTGCAAACCGAAATAGGCGACAGATAGAGAATAAAATCTACTACCAAATTAGGGGCTTTGATTCGACGATCAAACAACAATCGACCCATATAATTGAGGTTGAAATAGGGTTCAGAAATTAAAACGCAACCGAAATCCTCCTACCTCTTGGGCGATGCCCGGAGCTTCACGAGGCATCCGCCGTCGCGCCGCGCCTTACCGGAGATGCTTCGCAAGAGATGGAGGAGGAGAGGGAGGATATCCTCCTTGCTGCTGTCCAGGTGAGGGAGAGGAAGAGGGTGGGGGGTGACTTAAGCGTTTTAATAGAAAAGCTTAACCACCCGCCCGTCGGGCCGAACCCGAACCCTCAGCAGGGTCGAGGTTAAGCCTCCCCTGGGGTAAACAACACCTCCCGAGCACAATGGAAGTCTCGGAATTTTAATCCGAGACCCCGTTCAAAAGTTATAAAATTTAACGTCCGAAGCTGCTAAATTACGAAAACGCCCCTGGAGCCATTTTTACAAACGGCCCGCGCCCGCGACACTTATACCCCTCCTAGGGTAAACGACACGGTACGAACACAAGGGTTCCCTCGGTTTTCCAATCCGCGCCACCGTTTAGAATATACTAGAGTTTCGCCATTAAACGAATAAATTAATTTATTAATTTATCTGTTTAACCTTACGAAAGCGAGCGAGGGGTCCAAACATATCGCGCTGACATGTTTTATGTCATTTCTAGAGTAAAAACCCCATTCCGGACCCATCCGTACACTCGGATCTCTGATCCGGAACTCCATTTAGGAGTTATCCCATTTATTTGGTGTTTCCAGTGTGAACGCACTGAAAATTTAATTCCGGCCACTCTGGGGCTCGGAATCGCACGCCGTCTGAAGGCGCTGCTCTGGAATATCATCAAGAATATTAAAAAGTCTTTCACAGAAAAAATCAGGTTCTTACATCATTCCCTCCTTCAATATTTTCATCCCCGAAAAGCAAAACTAGGGGGCAACACAGGGTACTAAGCCCACACCTGGCTTTCCCATACCCAGAAGAACCCACGCATAGCTCTGTGCCACCGCACATAGACCAAAGGATTGATCTATTCATGCGAGGTCGTCCCTTGCCGATGTCGTGCACCCACTCCAGACTTTGGGGTTAGGGTAAGGCGGTAGGGAACCTCGCCATCCCTTTGCATGGTCTCAAACGGCCCGAAGGCTCTCGGGGGTAGCTCACCTCCCCGACCAAACTCTTACGTCGCACACCGCGACTGGAATCACCGCCCGGTGATTCCCTCCTTTAGAATATTCATATGGTGAAATACCCAAGGATATCTCATCACGCAAGATTTCACAGTCGATGTCTCTCAACCAAAACTATCTTACATGCTCGGAAGCGAAGGAGTCACACCATCGACTAAAGGAAAAGGTCTCATGCCTTTTTCCTTACTAACACAGGGTTACACCCAACGCCCTACGTCACCCTGGTAACACCTCAAACAAGGAGAAGAGAGAAAATCCTTTCACATGCAGAGCCTAACAATTCTACTGCAAGAAGTAGAAGAGTCGCAAGGGGTACCTCTCATCATCCCATGCTCTGCAAGATCGTAGACATCCAAAGCTCGCGGCTACCCGCGGTCCCAACCGTCAACTCCCGGAGCCTGACGTGGACCGCCTAGTGGTGATGGGGAGATCTCGTAACGTCGTCACCCACCTCCAGCTACTCCCGCTTCTCTGCTAGCACCACCTCTCTAGCCACTACTCCGATCACGGCGCTGCCTCTGCCATGGTGGTGCGCCTGCTGCCTACCCGAAGCTCTCAGAAACTCGGGTCAGGCAGTCTCGTGCCAAATGACCTCGCCCGTCACAAGCATAGCACTGGCGCTCTCTAAGATTCCCTGGTGCCCTCCGGCGCCACTGTGGTGTACGACCACGGCCCGAGATCCACTCACGGAAGGGAATACTCGGCTGAGGCCCTGCGACTTTTCGCCACAGTGGTATACGACCACCTCTCCGAAACCAGCAGTGGGAAGGTCACCTGCATCGAGGTCCTGTCCTACGGCGCCTGCTAGCTACGACAGATGTCCCTGCTCTGTCACGCCCACTGCCACTACCAACCGCAAAACATGATAGGAATCCCTCTGTCACCAGCGCCTGCTCTAGCACCCCGACATACATGGAAATGCCAAAGGGTACTATGACATCACGAATCTCTCGGCGGAGACCCTGCTCAAACTTACATGCTCGGATGTCGTCGTCACAGACCATGTCTGGGTAAAAGCGTGCACGGTCTTCAAAACTAGCCGCGTACTCGGCCACCATCATCCCTCCCTGCTGAAACTGCAGGAGCTCATAAATCCGAACAGAGTGCAAGCAGGAGGGGAAAAACTCCTCACGAAATAATAACTGGAAGTCGTCCCACGAAAGCGAAGACTCGTCAAGAAGCTAAGTCACCAGACTCCACCAACGCCAAGCTGATCCACAGAAAAGGCTGGATGCCAAAGCCACTCACTGATCTATATGTGTCTGCACAAGCCTGAAAAGGCAAACCACTACCTCGAGCCAAACCTCTGCTGCCTGAGGGTCTGGCTCACCACTGAACCTCAGTGGTCTCTGCCGCTGGAACTCACGGAGCGTGCTCTACCTGCGCTCAAGCCCCGTCTGCTCTACTGAAGCTGTCTGCTGCTCAACAGGTGGGGGTGCTGCTACCGGCCCACTCAGAGAAAGGGTCTCGCATGATGGGTCCTAGACTGTGGCCTCGTAGCTCACAGGGTCATCGTCACACACCCAAATATGGTATCCTGGCTGGCTATCTTCGCGGAGACATCCTGAATATTATCAAGGAGTGCCGCGGTCAGATTAGAATATATGTATATACCAACAACAACAATGATGGGGAGATGACTCAAGAAGGACAGTCAAGACTCAGTCTTATGTGATGCACAAAATTTTTTTCCCTGCAACAAGTGTCTCAGCATGCCGAGTCGACAAGCGGGTTATCAAGGTCCTAGTGAATGGATACGTCGGCCACCGCACCATCACTGGACTCCCTGGCCTGAGAGCCGCTCTCGAGACACATTGAAACTGTTGCCTTAAATCCCAACTAATTCCTCTTTTAGGGACGTCCGCACAACATCCCAAGGAACGAACCACCTTTTATACCACTTTGTCACGACCGGACCCTACCCGGGCTCGAGCCGTAACTACCCCAAGCCCGCCTCCATAAGCCAGGGGCTGGCGACCAGCGGCAAAGGCACAAAAACTCGGGGAGGCCTTTGCCTAAGCACCTGTACACACACACATGCAGCACACTCAATGCAAAAGTGCAGAGTAAAAGTAAAGACAAGAAAAGAAAAGGAAAGGAAAACTGCTATATATATACCACAAAGTGCATTGACCACTACAAGTACAAAGTGATGAAAAATGAAAAAGGGGAAAAACACGCGCCCAACCAAAAAGTGCCACAACCCGACAATAGGTAAACAAAAGAAACAGCTGATGGGTCTCCCACCTGGAACCCGGCTACGACCACCGCACACGGTCCAAGCTCCCAAGCTCCTACGCTCCACTGAAGTCACGCTCCACCTATCCGTCATCTGCAAGGGCACACCAAGTGCGGGCAAAGCCCAAGCAGGGGTGAGTATAAAAATACTCAGTAGGATACCCTGAAGGCTCGAGGGAGCCACAAAAGGAGGTACCAAAGGGTGAACAGTAGAGAGAACAGGAAGGTAAAGGGGTACAACAGAGAGTACAGTAAAGAGAATAGTAAGAGTCCAGCTCAACCCAACAAAAGAAAGGAGGTAGACTCGTCCAGGAACAAGGAGCTGGAAACGGTGAGAAGATGAACTTCTCGTCGAGTCTTCTCTACCTATAGCAGGAGAGTAGACTCGTCCAACCACGAGAAGCTAGACACGGAAAGCAGGTGGCATAACCTGCGCGTCTTCACCTCTCCCGGAAGGAGAGTAACCAAAACCAAAGGAGTGGGTACTCGTACGAGGTATACACATATGTATGATCTATCAAGAAGCCCAAACAAACTCGTAAGGGGATCTTTGTCCTGTAGCTCAGCCCAAGGAAAGAGTAGCCAACAGTCCCAGAAGTAACACCATCAATGCCCAACATCCCGCATGTCTGCCCCAAACCGCAATCCAAGGGGCTCAATCACCACACCTCGACACTACCGCTTTGGGCGGCACTGACTCGCCCGCACGGTTTTAGATCACTTCCCAAGAACACATCTCGGTGGGGAAAGCACTCCTCGTACTTGAGAGTTCTGGGGGAACGTCAAACCACACCTCGTCACTGCCCTGGAGTCAAGAGGTCTCCTCAAAGTCAAACCATCACAACACTGACCCGTATAACCAAGGGTCCCGCTCTGGTAATCACGGAGGAAAGCCACAGGCTAGCCTAGTAGAAAAGACTGAGCCTGGAATGCCAACAGGTGTCCCCCTTCCCAACCCTACTGGAGGGTAATTCATAACCAGATATCAGGTGACCCACTGCCCTGCCCTGGTAGAGGGTAAACCCTAATACATCATCAAGAGACCCACTACCTAGCCCCGCTGGAGGGTAAACCATAACAAGATATTGGGTGACCCACTGCCCAGCCCTGCTGGAGGGTAAACCATAACACATCATCCAACGACCCACTGCCCAGCCCCGCTGGAGGTTATACCTTAATACATCATCAGGCGACCCACTGCCCTGCCCCTCTGGAGGGTAGACATGGAATAAGTCGACAGGCGATGCACTGCCCAGCCATGCTGGAGGGTAGACCTGGAACAAGAGGACGAGTGACCCACTGCCCAGCCCTGCTGGAGGGTAGACCCTAAGAGGTCGTCAGGTGACCCACTGCCCAGTCTCTACTGAAGGGTAGACCCTAAGTGCGTCAGGTGACCCACTGCCCAGTATCTGCTGGAGGGTAGACCCTAAGAAGCCGAGGAGTAACCCACTGCCCAGCCTCGCTGGAGGGTAAAACTCAGAACTGATCTGGCCATATCCACTGGAGGGTACAACACTGGCCAACCAAACTCGGAGTGGGTATTGCGCAACTACCCAACTCCAGAACAACTCACCCAAAAGAAGTTCAGCACCTGCTCCATCACTGGGTGTCACTAGCACCGCTACCGGCCAAACCACCGAGAACGAAACCACGGAGAGACCACTCAACCCAGCTGGTCAACAAATGAGAACCGAGCCAGGGGTAAACCTCTACCCTGCTGGTCAAACAAACACACAGAGGGACCCTCTACATCGCGAGAGGTCAAAGTACGCAAAGCAGAACACAACACGCACATGGGGCCCACACAATGTGTGGCCCCAAGTCAACCCCAACCAAGCGCACGAACATCTCAGGTACAAACCACACGTACCTCCAAGCGCTCCCATATACTCCCAGAGTATACCTCGTTCCAGCCCATAGGCTATCGTGCACACGGCACCCAACGTCAACGCGAAGGCGTGATGTAACAACTCCAACCTGCCACCTCATCAGCTGAGGCACATCCAACCACATCTCATGAACCATTTATATCACTCTTCCAAGAGTGCACGATCACACGCCAAGAGTCCTCTACAAAAAAGGTAGAGAGAACCACCACTAGAGCACCTTCCATGATTCCACATTTAACAAGATCACACAAGAGGTTCCGCACAGCCAAACGGATCACACCGTTGTAATCCTCGCGGAAAAACACGCAATATCGACTACTTACTCGCCTCCAACGGATATCCGACGGAAAAGTCACCAACACCACCTCACGCCCGAACGACGTCCCATGATCCCGAACCCCGACCCTGAAAATAGTCGGGCACATTGCACCATTGCGATCCCCTCGGAAAAACACATCAAAAGCACTACTCACTTGAGTGCAATGGATATCCGGAGAAAAAGATGCATTCTGGCGCACCGCACACGAGCGGTGCCACATGGGACCTAAATCCCGGTCCCGAAACTCAATGAGCGGATCACACCGTTACGATCCTCTCGAAAAAACGCACAAGATGGACTATTCACTTGTCCAAAATGGTCGCCTGGTGATAAAGATGGAAAATCACTGTTGACGCCCAAACATCCATCGTGGGCCCCTCACCATTGTGCGGAATTATAGCGGGCAGATTGTGCCAACACGACACCCTCAGAAAAACACCCAACATTGACTACTCGCACACCCCGAACGAACGTCCGATGCAAAATACGCTAAACGCTGCTCGCAGCTCAAAAGACGGCCCGTGGGGCCCGCGCCACAACTTCGGCCTCAACGCTCGTAACCACTCTGGAAACCTCCGCCTCAGTGCCAAAGTTGCAACGCAACTGACGGCGCTCAAAACGGACGTCGGACACATCCGCGCCATCCCAAAACAAGAATTCCTGGGATGACGTCAATCCCCTCGATGTTCGTGTCGTGCCGCCGAGGCCCCTCGTTTTAGGAGTTAAAAATTCTCGAATCCATTTCAAAGAGTCCGCCTCGACGTCAGGCCCGCGTCGCCGCAGACGGCGCTCAAGACGGATTCCCATAGCCCGAAATATGGGCGTCCAAACATTGTTTTTAAAGGGGGGGACCCCCCCTTGGGCCGGACCTGCCCAGTCCGGCCGGTCCGCTGGGACCGCGGGCCACCGCCCCGTGCGAACCCCCTCGCCCGTGCGCCGCGCGAGCACTTGCTCCACCGACCAGTCGTCAAGGCCGGTCTTTATTTATGTTTTTTTTTCTATTTTTTGCCACACGGAGACCCGCCTATGGCGGGTCTCAGTCTGCCGCTGGGGTCGCACCACGCAACCCCTCCTCGCCCGTATCGGCGAGGCACCGCCCGGCCGGCCGGATGGCCGGCCTACTCCGCTGCCGCGCTTGAAGCCCGCGGCTGACACCAGCTCGTGCTCCGCCGGCCTCCGCTCGACCTCCACCGTCTGCCTGAAACCCACGCCCGCGCCGGCTCCTGCCGGTACCCCCATAAACCAACCGGAAACCATAAAAAAACGCCGAAAAACAGCCTTAAACCTGCAATCTTCGGTGGATGTTCGCGGGGTCCCCAGAACTCGAATTTGCAAACCGAAATAGGTGACAGATAGAGAATAAAATCTACTACAAGATTAGGGGCTTTGATTTGACGATCAAACAACAATAGACCCATATAATTGAGGTTGAAATAGGGTTCGGAAATTAAAACGCAACCAAAATCCTCCTACCTCTTGGGCGATTCCCGGAGCTTCACGGGGAGTCCGCCGCCGCGCCGCGCCTTGCCAGAGCTGCTTCACCATAGTTGGAGAAGGAGAGGGAGGAGCTCCTCCTTGCTGTTGTCCAGGTGAGGGAGAGGAAGAGGGTGGGGGGTGACTTAAGCGTTTAAATAGAAACGCTTAACCACCCGCCCGTCCGCCAGAACCCGAACCATCAGCAGGGTCGAGGTTAAGCCTCCCTTGGGGTAAACACCACCTCCCGAGCACAACGGCGGTCTCAGAATTTTAATCTGAGACCCCGTTCAAAAGTTATAAAATTTAACGTCTGAAGCCGCTAAATTATGAAAACGCCCCTCGAGCCATTTTTCACAAACGGCCCGTGCCCGCGAAACTTATACCCCAACTAGGGTAAACGGCACGCTCCAAACGCAACGGTGCCCTCAGTTTTTCAATCCGATCCGCCGTTTAGAATATACTAGAGTTTATCCATTAAATGAATAAATTAATTTATTAATTTATCTGTTTAACCTTCTGAAAGTGAGCGAGGGGTCCAAACATCACGCGCCGACATGTTTTATGTCATTACTTGGGTAAAAAACCCATTCCGGACCCATCCGTACACTCGTATCTCTAATCCGGAACTCCGTTTAGGAGTTATTCCATTTAATTGGCATTTCCAGTGTGAACGCACTGAAAATTTAATTCCGGCCACTCCGGGGCTCGGAATCGCACGCCGTCTGAAGGCGCTGCTCTAGAATATCATCAAGAATATTCCAAAGTCTTTCACAGAAAAAACCGGGTTCTTAAATTCATACATGTTGTACTATAGTTGATTATATAAGTGTTTTTCTTTATTTTATATATTTCTCTGAAGACATTTGGTTGTATACATGGTTATAGGCTATGACCTCCAATATGTGTGATATACCTTATTGGAACATGTCTTCATCCCTTAGCATATTAGAGGTAGGATTGGGGGCACAATAAGCTTACTATCAACCCAATCCAGGTCTTAGTGGTTCAGAGAACATTTTCTTTAATTACATTACATTACAACACTAAAGAACAGTTTAAAAAGTAAATAATTTTTTATATAACAATACATTGAATTGTTCAAAAACAATGTTTAATATTATCAAAATGATCCATATTTATTTTCATTATTTATCATTTTCATTTAAATTAATTATGAATTAAAATTAAAATTTATTTTGAAAAATACCATGGGATCTATTAATAGGGATGCATGATATAAAGGAAACCCGCAATGATGCCTTGAAAACACATATCACTTCTGATAAGTGGTTCCAAAAAAGGGTTATTTTCCCAAACCCTGTAGAAAATTTTCTAATATACATTTTTCTTATGATAAAGAGTTTATAAAAATAACATGGGTTTTTTCTATTTCTGAAAAACATATTAATATGTATTCTAGGATATAACCACTTAAATAAGTACTAAAAAAATAAATTTTCAATAATAATCTTGAAAAACTTATATAGAAATAAATATCATTTGTGATACATGTTGTAAGTAGTTTTCATTTGGTGTTGTTGTATTTTTTTTCCTAAAAATGTTTTTCTACTACTTATTCAAGTGATTTTGATTTGGAATACAAGTGTATTTTCAAATAAAGTTGAAACCCTACATTTGAATTTCTTATAATATATGATATGTGTTATAAAGTTTTGTATAAGTGTTATATGTAGGTTTTAATAACTACTATTAAATGGGATTTTAACAATTTTTTTAGGATGTATTTATTAGCCTTGGAAGAATCTCGGTCCCCTAAAAATGATAGAGAATGGATTTTTTCAATTTTTTTGTTTTTATATTATTTTTTTAGTGAGTGGTTCACTTTCACCATGAAGTCCATCTAATTTTTTCCCATTATCGTTTGAATTATCCAAGTGAAATATACTCAAATGCCAGATGTTTCAGTATCTGAATATGAAACTAATGATTTATTTATGATCACATTACATTATATATTCCCTACATTTGATTATAGGTCATTCTGTCATGAAATGACCCAGTTTAACCCCAAACCAGTCATCCAATCCCATTTGCAACAAGGACTGAGAGGCATTGTCGATCCTCCCGTGGAAGAAACCAGTGTCAGGAATCAATGATGACACAATTGGGAATGATTTGGACAATAAAATAGTAGATATAAATAAAACAAAGTAGGGAGAAAAACATATAAAGGATAATCACTAGTAAAAATATTGACTTTAACAATGATAGAAAAGGGATTTATTAGTGCTATAGAAGCACAGATAATATGAGCGATGTTAAAGGTTTCACTTTAATGGCACTCATAAAAATCACTAATAAAGGCCCCCTTTAACAGTGCTAAAAATGTGCTAATAAAGGTGTCCTTTATCAATATTTTTTATGATTATTAATGGAATCCTTTATCAGTTCTTTTTAGCATTTTTAAAAGCACCTGTTATCAGTGCTAAAAAAACATTGATAAGTCGGATAATATTATTTTTATTCATACCTATTCTCCCCCCAAATTTTATCAGTGTTTCTCACCCCACGTTATCAGTGCTCTTCACTCACCTGAGAACTACCCCCCGTATCAGCGCTTTACATAATTACAGCCTTCTACGTGGGCCCTTACCTTTATCGAGTTTTGAACAAGAGACCTTCTCCTCATATGCACACACCTTTTCCACTCCCCTATATTTTTTTTTCTATATTTTATGACATATCTATATATTTATTTATATATTGTTATATATATATATATTTAAATACATATATAAAATATGTTTTGTGTGTGTATGTATGTATATGTGTTTGTTTATAAATAAATTAATACACACACACACACAGATATATATATATATCTGTACATCAATAAATATAATTACACATATTTATATTTATTTACATATATTATATATAAATATTTATATACATATATTATAATATATAGATAAATATATATCTGTTTGTCAATACACACACACAAATATATATATATATATACATTATATACAAACTATTTTTATAGGTATATAAATATTCATACATTTTTATTTTAAATAAAAGGATTGTTAATTTTTATTTAGATAAGGTTTATAAATTTATAAATATATTTTATATGTAAATGTGTTTTCATATTTATTTATAAAATTGAAATTTTATGTGTGAATATATACAAAATACATATATATTTTTATACATTTGATTATGAATAAGACTACATCATGAAAAATGATAAAATTGAAAAACATAATATCAATAAGAATGTAATCCTTGGGAATAAATTGATTCTGCATCGAAAAAAGATAATAAGACCTCCTTAAATGAGGTTCAAATTCCATTGAATGTAAAAACATTAGGATATCCCGACTAAAAACTCAGTTTTGGAGGCCTTATGTGACTTTTTATCCTTGAAAAATGTGATCGATAGTTCCTTCATGTCATTAGGGCATAAACCTCATCACAACCTTTTATTTCATATGTTGTAGATCCCAAATGAACACTCAGATCAAAAGTTTTGTCCGTTTGATGTTTGAGTCATGATTTTATCATATTTTAGAGCATTTATTAATTTTTTTCTAACTTCAAATTGTTATTAAATGGCTATTACTTGTTAATAATTAGAAAAATTTTAATTAATATTATTTTTTCATTATTTTATAATATAATTTTAACTAAATATCTTATATATTAAGTATAAATTAATATTTATACTTTTATAAATCATATTTAATAAAATATTATATATATATATAAATATATATCAATATAAATTTATTTTTATGTACATTTATTATATTTAATTATTTATATTTTTTTATGAAATTTACCCTTTATCAACTCTTGTGAAAATATACTGATAACAACCCCCACTAGTATAGAAACACAATTTAACATCATTTTTTTCAATTTTAACGTCGATTTTTAATCGACGTCTATAATGGCGATATTAAAAACAAGGTTTTTGGTGTCAGTTTTTTTTTTCTAAAATTGACACTGAAAATGTAAATGGTCATATTTTTTGTGATTTATTTCTTAGATAAACCAATGTCTAAAACCGTTCAAATTTTTTTAATTGAATCAGCCTCAGTTTTTATGAAAACCGACCCTGAAAGTTAAAAAAAATAAAACATATTACACTCCAGAAAAAATCAGAATCCCTATAATAGAAAAAATTTTTATAACCATCAAACAAAATTTATCAATGACTTAAAATCGATAAAATCATACAAACTTTTAACAAGATAATCAAAAAATTATCTATGCCTTTATATTGTATAGTTTAATTCAAAAGAACACACATGAAATTTAAAATGTGATCATTATTGATTATTGTGAAGCATTCGTTTGATATCATTTTGTTAAAACTCCCATTATGAAAAAATAATTCATTTTTGAACACTTTTTTATTAGGAAAATCTAATACTAATCAGAAACATTTGAATATACAAACCTTAAATTGTAATCACACTTATAAATAGTTTACAAACAATTATCAAAGATGGTAAAGTTCATATTTTGTGTACGAATAAACATAATTGAATTTATACATTAACATTGATTGAAAAAATAATAAAAAATATAATTCTATGATAAGAAAATATAAAATAATTAATATGACTAACATGATCAAAACCAGTCGTTATGCCAGTTGTACTTATCTCATACATGAGTCGTGGAAAATAATAACCACATTCGACATGTCCTTGTTGATGATGACACTGTATTTAATACAACATTAACTTGATAATAAAAACCAATATATATATATATATAAATAATATCTAATATAAAAAAATTACCTTTACTTTCACATAGATGAATGCATTTCAATTTTCTATTGAAAATTGATCTTTGTTAAATAAAATTATTGACCTACATTTTTATATATATAATCTAATAATACATGTGTAAACAATGATAATTTAATAGAATGGTCTTATAAAAAACAAATAAACTTACTTGTCTATTATGGTGGAAAATTTTCTACGAACACCACATAATAAAGAGAAAAACCAATATAATGTTTTTTCACTTGGGTGTAATACACCTAACATCTAATGCCTCATAGAATACAAAAGAATAAAATTTAATGAAATTATAAAGGACATTAGTTAATAATATTTTTTTTGTTATTTACATCATTAAATAGAAATAAATAAAAACCAAATATTCATTATTAATAACCTCTCACATATATATGCCTCTCTATTTTCAGTCGACACATATAACAGAACCGTTAAAATGAATTCTGGATTTATAAAACCAAAAATTCTTTTGGTGTCATTTTGAATATGTAGTGTGTGTAGATACCTAATTAAAAATGTAATATGGTTAGTCAATTTAAATAATAATTATTTTAATAAATAAAAAAACAATTTCAATTTACTTACATGGAAAAAAACTTCAACATAGGCATGATGAGCTCTTAAAATTTAATTATATCCATGATATATTTAATTGAATATTCGCAATGGATATTATCTTCACTATATGCTAGACGGCATCCAAAACATATAGATATTAGCCAAGGAAGAAGAAACCTGAGAAAATATTTCTACCCTATCAGAAATATCTGAAGTAACTATAGTTGTTTTTTACTGAACCTTTTGTTTCCTTTGGGACATTTCATTTGATTTTATATTCTCCTATATAAGTTAAATATTAGAAAAAATTATAATTAATTTTCAATCAGATGTAATTAATAGTTAAAAAAATGCATACCTCAAATAAAATATGATGAAGAAGTCTAGATGACCAAAGTTAAAATGGATCATACAATCCCTAACATTGGTAACCTACATGATATGGAATGGTTGTATTGTAGTAGGATCAATAATATCATTTAACGGCACTCTAGATTGACCTATATGAATAGGCAGGTGATATAAAAAATCCCCTAAAAAATTCACGACTTTGAAGGTTACAATATATACATCGGGATCTCCTGTATACAACTCATAGTATAAGGCTGGGTTCGAGTGAGGAGGTGAAGGTTCTGAGTAGGAAGGCTTGGTAGACTGGGATGCTGCACAGACAGTGACTATCTCATTAATTGTTCTAATATAGCCTGCTTCACATCTAATTTTATTTGATCACCCATGGACTATTTCATATCAGTGTGCTGATTTTTTAAGTATTCGATTTCGGGGTCTCTTGATTATTTACTTTGATGGACAAAAACTTTCTGAATACTGACACCTGCCAGATATCCTCTCATGCGGCTGAGGTGTTCTAGATTTCCTAATGTAGTGGCTAGGTTGTCCATCCCACCCATGGGTATAAAAGTTTCCTATGTCAATTCCACCTAATAATCATCCTGAAATGAAAAATGAAAATGGTATATTAGTGTTGTTAATTTATAAATTATAAAAAATCATGAAAAAAATAATTATTTACTTACAATTATTTTAGCCACTTCCTTAGATTTATTTTTAAGATACTTTTAATTTTCTCTTATTCACACTCTTTTCCATTTTTCATGGTAGGAGGGTGAGATGGAGGACCAAATTGGACCTCATCAGAACCACTAGTGGTGTGAGCTCTTAGTGTATTAAACTTTTCTTCCATCATTTTTTCTCAAATAAATGATACAATCCATGTGAAAAATTATAAGGGTATACATTCTGCTATTGGATGTTTTGATGGGATTTTCTCAAGTAAAATTATATAAGAAATAAAATAATATGTAATTAGGTATATATATAAATTTTTTTACAATATAATATTACATAATTATCATACGTAAAATGTTTTATCATGTGGGTTGGAAACAGATTACTTCCATGTATCTTCAACTAAAAATTGATACTTGAGGCATGTGCTTTCATTTTGTCTCCTTCCAAAAACATAATTTTTTTTAAACATTGTTTTGAAATCCCTCGATCAAACTACCACTAAAGTAATACATCTTTTCTCAACTAATTTCATATCTTGAAAATTGAATGTCATATATAATTTCATAATAGAAATATGAGTAATTTAAAATATATCATATTCAAAAAATGTGATAAAATAAATCAATTGAGATATTTTCCCTTTATAACCTCCCAAATATGATCTATCACAACCTTTTTGACAAACTTCCAATCAGGATATAAAATTTAAATCCTGTAATGGCTTTGAACACTAATATAGTTAATAAATTATGTTCTATTTGGGCTAGTTGTAATATTATTATCATCAAAAATAATATTAAATTGATCGTCTCCACCAGAAAGTGATAGTTTGGTAAACATGTAATTCCACATTTTCCAACTTGAGAATACAATTTCTGAATACTAAAAGCATAAGAATCCCCCACTAAAATCTCATCACTATTCCTGCAATTATTTTTTTAAATTAAAAGTTTGTTTTCATTAAATAATTATATTACATGATATTTAATAATATGAAAAAAATACAAATACCTCAGTAGATGTTCTTATATATATCTATCTGTATCTGTCATCGTAACATGAAAATGTCTGGAAATTCTTGTGTTCCTGAATATTATTAGACAAGTCAGTAATTATAAAATAGGAAAATAGAAATATTTAAGTAAAAAAAGTGGCACACATGTGTAAGTTTAAAAAAATAATGGTGTTATGATTCTTAACCAAAAAAAATATGCAAGGTGAACTGTTAGATTTAAAAATTACTTCTATAAACATATAAAAATTTAAAAATTTAAATATCAATGTTTGAAAACGTGTTCCCATATAAGTAAATTAAACCAAAATATACTAATTTTCATTAGGTATTTCAATGAAAAAATATTTAACAATAACCGTGGAATATCAATATTTTACACCAAAAATCATATAAATAATAAAATATATATAATTAAATATCCAATAGTTATTAAATAATAACATTTTTACACATGTAAATTTTAAAAAGTAAATATAATGTAAATAATTACTAGATTAATTAAGAGAGTAATTTAGTGTTTTCCCATATCCCTTCTGCATTATCATTTCATTGTGCATGAACCATGTCTTCATTATAGTCATTATTATCTGAAACTCATGTAATAGATGAAGAAGACTCATATAAATAAATAACATCATCATCATCCTCACCATCCAAATGTATTATTTTACCTTATAAAACTATATACCACTGGTCATTCTATAAATCAATGACATAAAATATTATCTTTCATGTCTGTCAAAGATAAATGGTTCCTCATTGCAACTAAATCTTTTCAAATCAACCAGTTTAAACCCATATTCATTATATTTCACATTGATATTACATTAAAACCAATTACACTTAAACATGGTGACATAAAATTTAATATAATCAATTTCCCATATGTCTTTAAGAACACTAAAATATGGTGTTGATGTGGAAATTGGGTTTTTATCTTTTTCACTCGAAAAGGCATCTCTTTAGCGATGACCATGAAACCACTTTTTTTAATGGTTTTATTTTCATCCAGTTTATATGTGTAAAATTTATACCCATTATAATCAAAACCCAACCATGAGATCATATTAAATGATGTTCCCCCTACCAATCATTTCAATTTTTCTAATACAGATATATCTGTGATGACATTCTCTTTAAACCAAAGAATAAAGTACTTTTTTTTCTCAATAATCACCCACTTTTCTTTTATTTTCAGGTATCATAACTATAATTATGTGTTATTTAATGATATATAATATTTAACCTCGTTTGTGTTGTTCAAAATGTATAAATGTCCCTATATAACTTCATCATGTAAAATGAACTTTCCCTTTAAACCTTAAATACTTTAACCTTCACTATCAACTGTCACATTTTGAGATATAGGGAGACCAACATTCTCCACTACATTAAAATAATTAGTAAAAAACTCAATCACATCTTCTGATACATATTTTTGAACAATATATTCCTTTGGTCAATAAGGATTTTTAACATATCCCTTTAAAATTTTAATATATCTTTCAAAATTATAAATCCATCGTAAATATACATGCCAAAATATTCCTATCTCATTCACCAAATGAATCACCAGATGAACCATTATATCAATAATTATAGGTGGGAAATACATTTCTATTTCACAAAGAATAAGGGAAGCTTGATAATCTAACAAATATAAAAAATTTGGATCAAAGACATTTCAATAAATGGATTTGAAAAAATAGTACAACTTGATGAAAATATTTCTAACAACTGTAGAAAAAATACCACATAATGCGATTGGTAGAAGTTTTTGTATCAATACATGACAATCATGAGATTTCATACTTATTAATTTATGATCCTTTAATGAACTAAATTATTCACATTTTATGAATAACCACTGGGTACTTTAATACCTTGAAGACAGTAAAAATAATCATCTTATCAATCTTGTGTAATGTGTGACAAATCAGAGGTAAATATGTTATATTTCCTTTCATAGTGGTATCTAACAACAAAAATATTCCCATTGATATCATGTCAAATATAGCATGGAATACATCTTTTGTATTTCCATTTCTTTCTAAAAAAGTTCCAATAAAATTGTCACATATTTTTTTATCAACATGTATAACATCAATGTGGCATTTTTTCTATAAAAATATATAATAAGGTAGTTCAAAAAAGATATATTGTTTCTTAAAGATATTTTTTGAATACCAAACCTTATTTTCTTTTCAAATGTATAATCTATTTTTTTCACCTTGTCATAGTATTCTTCATCTAACAATGGTCATGGGGGAAAATTGTATTCCGGTAAACCATTAATTTTTTTTTCAATCTATGATAAGGATAATCAATTTAGAAAAATCTTTGATATCCCATGCACACTATCTTTCTTCTATTCTATAGTTGGTAATATGAAGTATCTTCTTTACAAATTGGACATGATTTATATCCCTTAACACTATATCCAGACAATTTTCCATATGTAGGAAAGATGTTTATAGTGAACATTATCATAACAGACAAAAGAAAATATTGTTTCTTGTATGAAATGAAAACTTTAACACATGTCTCCCATACCAGTTTCAAATCATCAATAAATAGTAAAAGATACACATCAATACCATTTCTCAACTTTTTTGGTCCATGAATCAAAAAGTTCATCATAACATATTTTTCTACATACATATATGTGGGGACAAGTTGTAAACTACCAACAAAATAGGCAATGAACTATGTTAGCTACTTAGGCTCTGGTATGGATTCATTCCATCAGTACACACTCTTATTATATGATTTTTAACTTCACATCCCAAATAAAAAAAATTGTCTATCAAATCTCTTTTACTATTGTGAATCAAGAGGGTGATGTAAGTTACCATCAAAGATGGGCTAATCTGAATGTCAACCTAACCTTTGTTAATCAACACTTCAAACGAGGAATTATTGGAAGGTAATAAATTTCTTTAGCAGAATCGTTGATTCTTTTACGTAATAATGAATCATAGTTTAGTTATTAGAATTGTATGAAGGAATTATTAGATGATACCATTAGAAAGTATAGAATTTAACTTTAATGAGGTTATATTTCCGTACATGATAATGAACATGAGTTGACCTTTTCATCTATATTATAGCATGATGTCCCATATATATGGAAACTTTATAATATTCATATTAATTCCTATACAACACAAAATCATTGGGGAAAGCATGTAGATTTTTATACCACAATCCCATTGGGCATCATATTTTATTCACCTCATAATTTGTATTTCGAACCCATTACCTTATGGAATTAGCTCTTTTAAAATATCAATTAAGTTGGAGAAACTTTTATCACTCAACCCATTTCTTGCTTTCAAGTTAACTCATCTAAAAACTTCTAATAACACTATATATATACTGTAACCAAGGAATAATGGTTTCTCAAATATCCATAAAATCATTCAAATTTTTTTCAATGGTTTCAACATCTAAATCATGAATTAATTATTCAATACATTTCTATACCTCATTATGAATATTTTGATCAATATTAGATTTTTTATTTTCAGTTGTATCAGCATGCCAAACATAATGGGTATAATTAAGGTTAAAACCATAACAAATATGATGATCCTTGATTTTTGCAGAATTTAACATTCTCATATTCAAATACTTTACACATGGAAAAAAATAAAATCTATGTGTTGAAGATTTCATTTAAAAAATTCCTAGAATTCATCATCTCTTTTTTCATATTTATTAGTGGTTCTTCATAAATTTATCTAATTATGATCCATTCAATACCTGATATATTAATATAATTAGTGAATCTATTAAAATATATAAATAGTTAAATATATATATCAAAATATAAATTTTAATCATAAAAACATTCAATAGAAATGATTGGTAATCAAATAGGAAACATCCAAAGAATATAAAAATTAAATAATGCTAATATATTATTTCATAAGAATATGACCATTTGAACATTTATTATTTTTAATATTATTTCAAATGATTATGAAAATTAATTAAATCTAATATATTAGTCTAAATATTGATATATTGTTTCAGTCATTTAAAAGTGGTCAATTTAATTTATTAAGGTCAATTACATAATATGTTAACGTATTTTATTTTAAAAAAATCATATTATAATATAAATTATATATCTTATGAATTTACAAAGAGTAAATTTTTTATTTGTGTATTATATACATGTGGTTTATTGATATTATTATTTAATTATTTTCAATCATCTAACATGTATTAGTTTATATTACATAGTTATAACTTTAGTTCAGTGTCACATGTCTCAAAAGGTATTAAAAACTGCATTAATTTAATGTGTAAAAAATTTGGAGTCATTACATGTGATGTAAATTATATTCATGAACGTTGACATGATATATCATTGTTTATTGCATAATATATATCATCATTACCATTTGATAATTTAATCAAATTAAAAATTTATTAAAATAAAAAAACATTAAGAACAACATTTATAAATAAGAATCAACTGTATACAAATAATTAAAACAATAACTCAACAATATAACTAAATGATAAATAATATAACTTTGAAATAAAAAAAACATAAAAAATTATGATTTCACCAAGGAAAGTGGATCCCGAATTTTAACTTTCTCCCTCAAATTCATTGGAAGAACAAGCACAATAATATCTAACAAAAATATTTTTAGAAATGAACAATAAACAAGAACAATGAAATAAAATAAAATAAAATAGAGGATGATGGTCAGCCGAAAAATGGTTTCAAAAGATAAATACTTTCATAAATGATAAAATAATGATATATGTTGATGAATCGATACCACAAATCTTAAAATGATGATAAATATCAAAGAAAATAAATAATAGTCGATGTTGGGATCATTGGGTCACCGTTGGGTTCGTCGCGAGTCAAGAGAGAGTTTCAAAGTTCAAAAAAATTAGTGTTTGATGATCCTGTGTTATTATTTATTTATGGATTCAGTTTTAGCAAAAACTGACGCTGATTTTTTTTATTTATAGAGTCAGTTTTTGTAAAAAAAACAACACTATAAATCAATTATTGTGAGGTTTTTGGAATCATTTTTTTAAACCAATTCCAAAAATTAATCTATTTTTTGTGTCCTTTTATGTCAAAAATAATTCCAAAACATTCTCACATATAAAATTTTCATCATTATATTAAAAAAGATGCCATATCTTTGATGTTGAATCCACTATTTCTATTAGTACCCCATTATTGGCACTTTTTACTAGCACTGATAAAAGGGGGTCTATATCAGTTCTTTCATAATATCTCTGATAAATGACCCCCATCATTAGCTCTTTTTTATTAGTAATAATAAATGGACCCTCTTTATCATATATTTGTTTCTCACAATGATAAAGGTCCCAATTTATCATGGATTTTTTATTATCACTCATAAAGGGGTGCCTTTATCAGTATTTGTTAAGCACTGATAAAGACCCCCTTTATCAATGTTTTTTTTGTATCATTGATAATGGACCCCCTTTATCAGTGTTTTTTAGTATTGATAAAGACCCCCCTTTATCAGATCATTTTTTAGCAATGATAAAGGGGGCCTTTATCATTGATTTTTCTTGAGTAGATAAATGGTGCATTTATTAATTCTTTTGATAGCACTGATAAGGGAAATCACTGTTAAAAGCATGTTTTATTATAGTGAATCTAAAAATCACTAAACAAAAATATATACATTAATATATCTAGATACAATTTAAATGGAATAAAATAAAAAAACAAAATAGAAACCAAACCAGAACCCAACACGATCTCCAAGTGACCTCTTGGTCATCACCATCCATAAACCCATCTTACTCCGTAGGCATACCCGAAAAAGTATAAATTTCAAAATAGCTTGGTTATACTAATGTCGAGAGGTACAAGTAGGGTGTGAACATAAAATGAATCCATAGGTAAACACCATAGAATCCAGTATATCCATTCTCAAAACTATTTATAAAATCTATTTTGAAAACACATATAGAAAATAATGTTTTATCTTTTAAAGATCCAAGAAAATATTTCCTTTTAAAAACCCACATTGAACCCCATATTCCAAATAGAATAACATTACAAATAATGAATACAAGAATGGTAAATATAAACTAAGCACATATTGCAAGGAATATCAAATATAACCAGAAATAAAGGAAATGGTACAGGTGTAAGTAGGCATTATAAAGAGGAAAAGAAAGTAAAATACTACAAAGGGAAATAGGAACATAGAGATATATAATCCTGGTAATTTCCTAAAAAATATGATAGGCGTAGCTGTATGTACAAGTTTTGGACCCACCTTCTAGGGTATGTTGCAACTCCATAGTCAATAATCGACCTGGCTACTCTAAACTAGCCTCACAAGTGGAAAAGTATACCAAGATTATCATCTTTTCAAGGGGTTCTAATTAGCCTAATTAGAACTCTAAAGAAATATCAACTGAAGCATCTTGATGAAATAGATGAATCCCATGATAATAGTATAATGGAGAGAGTGAAGGCTATTACACACTTGGAATTAAACATAGGTCGTATATGCCATCATACATGCCTTGCGTACTCCCTAACACTATCAATACAATGTCTCTCTAAAAGGAAGGATGGCCATTGGGGTGCCCATATTATATAAAACCTTAAATAAGTTCCAAAATGGTCTACACAACATATGAGTTCAAATTAAACTTCAAAAAAATCACCAGGTACCAACCATGCCTTAACATGTACAAATCCAAAAACCATTTCAACTGATAATTTCATTCTTCCGAAAACCACTTCCAAAACCAAGGTGAAAACATCATTCAAGCTCGAAAGATGTCAAATGGTCCTTTTTGAGTCATGGGGTTACCAAATCATACTTCAAGGTGCCAAATGTGACCTGTTTTTTAAAGCACACTTGAAAAATAATTTTTACTCATTTGTAGACAAAAAATACACTTAAGAATCACTTGAAGTTTTTAGAACACCATTTGAAAATAAAGGGAAGAATAAAGGAGTTATGAGAGTGTTTTGAGAACCAAAGCTACTAAGGTAGAAATTTTTATAGAACCAACATTTATATTCTTGTTCCTATCCATATATACTCTCTTTGAACATATAGATATTATCATTTACACCGACATATATATGGATATCCATAAAAATGTCCATGGATCCAATTAATGAATCGCATGTAGCATTAGAACCAATCAAAATGATCAACCCATAAGCACCAAACCATAAATAGAAATCAAAAACCACACACAAGGATCAATTCCACATGTAAACCAAATTTCTAAACCACAACCAAGGCTAAAACCATTTCAAAATAACCAAAATATATTTGAAATCAAATTGAATTTTTATCTAACACATAACATACATTTACATTTGAATCCAATAGGTATAGCTATGAAAATATTTAGAAAACCTCATTTTTACCAAATTAAAAACATAAAAAAGGAATAATAAATCATATAAACACATCACATGCATAAGGAAAATAATTTAAAATTAATTTGGAAAACTGAAGCATTTAATGACATGATTTAGAAAGGAAATTGAAGGAAACACCTACCTCATTGATGTGTGAATATGAAGAAACAATGGGAGAAGGAAGAATAAGGCCCAAGTATAAAACTACACAACCTATCATAAAACTAATCAACAAAAATTATCTAACCCTCACATTAGGTTTTGGCTATGATAGAACCCAACCAAGAAAAAATAAGAAACCAAGAGAGGGAGAAGAGGAGAGGAGAAAAATACCAAGAACTCTAAAGAATCATACATATAAACTTTAAACAAGCATCAATAGTGGAAGGATATCCAAGTTAATAGGGGTTTGTGACCCCTTTAATTTGACTAAATTGATCAATAGGTAAGGGGGTTGAAATAGAGTTAAAACTAAAGAGGGGAAAACATGGAAACTCAATTTTTTAAGATTCTAGGTAAACCGTAGTGTTTGACTACATGGTTTACCAGACTATGTGCACCTTACTAGAATAAGGAGACACCCATAAAGGTTAGCCACATGGTTTGAGAAACTATGAAAAAACCATTAAAATTGTCTCTTCCAAGATGAAATAATCCCTCATAGGCTTAACAGAATGTTTATTCTAACCAGGTGAAATTCACGTGCTAGGTCTTAGAGACCACAAAAAATCCACATAGTTACTCCTTTTACTCACATGGTTTGGGTAAAACCAGGCATAAACCATGAAAGAAAAAACATATATGAATGAAATGCATAGGAAATTCCCTTTCCATTCACAAATCGCACAATTTCTCACTAAACCATGTATAGGGCCAAAACCACTCGAAATCTACAAGACTCAAAATTTATCACTGGATAATCAACCCAAACAACAAAAAATATCAAACACCAAGAAGAAAAATAAAAATAAAAGAAATTAATGAAAATTGGGGTTAGGGTGTGAAAATTATCTCCACAATAATAACTCTATATAACCAAAAAATTACCCAACCATATGAGAAATATAGCTACAACCTGAGACAAAATGAGGTGAAATGAATCCACGATACTTAGTGTGTATTTTCAACCCTAAATGTCACACCCAAATAGATTTAGAGAAAACTGAAATAAGGAAAACAACAAGGGGGATGGGGGGAATAGAGGGGAATACCCTCCATTTATTAATAAAATAGCACAACGATAATGACACTGAAACTCCAATCATGAGGGGAAACCAATGAAAGAATCTTAGACCAAAAATTGAATCAAAATATGAATAATCATTTCTACATGAAATTAATATCTACAATTTGGAATGATATAATATTAATTCTATTCCAAGAAAAGTATAATGATTTAAAGATTCACATCTATAATGTATAACTATAGAAATTTACAGAAATACAAGGCTTCCAAGATCTTTAAAACAAGATGGATTTTTTAAAAACATTAAAAATTAAACAAGGTAAAACTAAATTATTTCCACACTGATGTTAGTGATGAAAATTTGGGTTAAAAAATCCCCATGCCTAGAAATTTATGATTACGTGAAAAGCTTCACTCTGGGGATTATGGACGAAGTCTTGATGTCAGGACGCATTAGTATCCCCGTATTCAAGAGCTTAAAAATTATGAACAAAAACGTATTCATTTGGTGATGCAAATTGCAGAACTCCTCCATGTGGTCCAAATGACCACATTATCGACATACCTTCAGTATATTATGAAGATAAGGATTCAAATATTCAAATTGACCACACTAAAAGCACATGATTTGGTGGTCCCTTGTACGAGAAGTAGTAACTAATGAATTGAAACCTCAAAATGGGTTTATTTGGTTCAAAATTTTCACTATATGGGGATCCTTCATGAGTTCAATGAGAAATCATATTTCCACCTTCTATGGACTACCCATTGAAAACTCGATTAGGTAAAAACACTTCATCCCCTAACTTCCCAAATAGAGCTTTCCTAAATGAGAGAAATTGATACTTAATATCTAGATGAAGACCCCGGATGAAGAGAGGTTCTTTCAGCGGTTCCCTTGATGTTATCTCTATAGAAAAAGAAATAATCCCCTTAAAATGATCAATATAAGATTTTACCATCCATTGACATTGCTGAACACCGAAGAGACCTACCAATTTTTTGAACTCCACCTCCTTATGTATGAACCATTTGATAAAAGTGGTCCTAAAAACATCATAATAAATCCCAACAAGAAATGATGATGGGACGATCACCTTCCACTGATTCAAACTTAGTCCCTTGAAAAAACCTAGAATAGCATATACCCAAATTTATTCAGGAGTTCATAAAGACTTTAGAACATGTTCAACTTCCTCAATCCATTCCAAAGACAATAACGTACATCGATAACCATATAATAAAAAAAATTGGAATAACCTAACTCTACCACCCCACTAAAATTCTAATAAAACCCAATAAATGTAAGAGAACCATCAATAAACTTATAGACCTTTTTAGGACTCTAAATAACATAAAAACAGAAAATAAAATCAAAATCGAATCAAATATAAACTAAAATTCAACTAAAATAACACTTTAAATCAAAATTCAGGATTCTCAAGACAAAATACAACAAAAAACATACCTAAAATGCGATTTTAAAACCACAACTTATATTCCAAAATTTTAAAACCTTTCTAAATACCAAAATTAGTTTTCCATTCAAAAAATAAAAGTCTTTTTAAAAGAAAAATCCATTTAAAAAAATATATTTCATTACCAAATACACCCACACTATCTGAAATCAATCCAATATCATTACCAAAATCAAATACTCTAAAATGGGGGACTAGTGTCTATGTATAACCCCACCACATGGTTTATAAGACCTTATGCTAGCATCAACCAACCACTGGGAGGATATTGAACCATATATTCCAGATCCACATGGTTTGTTATGACTTTTAAGCTAACTGTATACCCCAATCTTGCTTCCATTGTTATCCCCAAAACCACACAAACCAAAAAAGAACCAACAAAATAAACCCAAAACAAAGGGCATGTGTCCCAAAATACCTATATTATCTTGAGGTTTGGGATGAGAAAGATTTCATTACCCTCTTAACGTACCTACCTCTCGAGCCTTTACAATCCTATCTATATTCTACCAGACATCCAAAATAAGAAAGGGATGTTTTGATACCGTTTTTTCATGATTTGATTCAGTCCAACCCCGAACTGGTCACCCGATCCTACCCATTATAAGGTTTATAGGTGTTCTCAATCCTCACGAGATGGAAAATATTGTGTTGCATCAAATATAACACAATTGGAAATGGTTAATCCCATAAATCAATATACATAAATAAAGCACAATAAAGAGCGCTGAATGAAATAGGAAATCTATAAATCATTGAACACAACTAAATAAAAAACATATACAACTGAAATAGAATAGAATTGGAAAACAAAAAAACACATAACACCAAAATAAAAACTGACACGATCTCCAAGTGACCTCTTGGTCACCACCATCCATAAAATTCTCCCACTCCACATGCATACCTAAATAAAAGCATAACCATGAAATCTTCTCAAGTATACTGATGCTGAGTGAAACAAGTAGGGTGTGATGATAGAATTTATTAGTAGGTAAACACCACATAATCCACAAATTTACTTTCCAAAAATAGTCCATAAACTCTATTTGAAAATTCATAGATAAAATAAGTTTTTACCCTTTAAATATCCAAGAACATATTTTCATTAAAAAAACCTGTTTAAAAACCAAATGAAAAATAGAAACATATTCCCAATAATTCATAAAATAAATGAAAATATGAACTATGTACAAGTAGTAGAGAATATGAAACACAACAAAATATAAAGGAAAAATAAAATAGAAAAGGAAAGTAAAATACTAAAAAGAAAAATTGGAATATATATATATACACGCAATCATGGGAATTTCCTAAACATCTTAATAGGTGAACTTGGGAGTACTAGGGTTAGACCCACCTACTGGTATATGATGAAACTCTATAGTCAATAACCAACACTACTAAAAAAACGTCCTATATCAGTGCTCAAAACAGGCTTTAACAGCACTAAAAAAGCGCTGTAAAGCTTAGAGCTAATATGGGGGGGGGTCCCTTTTATTAGCGCTCCAAAAAGCACTGCTAAAGGACCCTTTTATTAGCGCTAGAAAAAGCACTGATAAAAGACCACTTTATCAGTGCTTTTTTTAGCGCTGATAAAAGGGACCTTTATCAGCGGTTTTAAAAGCACTGATAAAAGATAAAAAAATTTAAAAAAAATAAATTTTTTTTAAAAAAATAAAAAAGAATTAAATAATTAGGGAGAGATTTTAACACAGCTCTTTCCCCCCTTTTATCAGTGCTAGGAGGTATCCCGCAAGCTGCCCTTCCCGCACATCCTCACACGCGCGCACCCCTTTTCTTTCACCCTAATTCGAACCCGCAACCTCCCCCTTTCACGGCTTCACCTTTACCACTTAGCTATTTCATTTTTTTCTCTATTTAATGAGATATATTTATTTATATATATTGTTATATTTATTCGTATATTGATATAGATTCATATTAATATAAATATATTTATTCATATATTAGTTTATATATATTCATTCATATATTAATATATATATATATAGTTATAATTTTTTATCCGTATACTTATTTGTATATTAATATATACTTATAAGATTAGTTTTAAATAAATTTATGAAATATGTTTTTTATGTGTGTTTATAATTAAATAAATAAATAAATACCTATATATATATAACACACACACACACATAGACACATACATATTTACGAATAAATACATATATATGTTTATTTGAAAAGCCGTAGAAAATGTTAAAAAGATCATAACATATAATCAAGAAGCCTGTTGAAACTCCACAACTAGTTAATCGAAGAAAATGAAACAATATTTGATATGATATGTGGTACAGGCCTAAAGAACATCAGGATCCAAAGTTATACTTGTTTTAATGTTAACAAATCAGGGTATCCCAACTAAAAAAACAGTTTTAGAGGATTTCTAGGCCTTTTAGGCCTAGAAAAATGTGACAGAATCATTACTTCGGTCACCAGCGTGTAGAGCTCGTCGCATTCTTCGATTAGATGTACTGTAGATCTTAAACGAACACCCAGATCAAAAGTTATGACCATTTGAATTTTGAGTTACATTTTCAACTTATTTTAGATCTTTTATTAATTGTTATGATTTTTTTTGTCTTCAAATTTATATTAAATGATTTTTAATTGATTATAATTTGAAAATTATTAATTAATAATAATTTTAAAATATTTTAAAGCCATTTTCACTAAATTTATTATAAATTAAATTTAATAGTCTATTAATACCTATCTAAAACATATTTAAAAAAATATATATTATATTTATATGAATATACTTATACTTATACATCATTTATTTATTTTTCATTATTTTTTTGAAACATAAAATTTATCACTCGTAAGAAAAAGCACTAATAAAGGGGTCCCCTTTATCAGCTCTTTTTTAGCACTGATAAAGGGGTATGCTTCACTTGCTTGTTTTTGTAGTAGTGCAACCAAGCTGCACTAAACAAGCCTCACTAGTGGAAAACCCAACAAGGATTTTCCTCTTTCCAAGGGGTTTTAATCCTTCCAATTGGGACTTGAAAGAAATCTTCTCTTGACCCTATATATGACATCTAAGAACCCCCAGATAATATTAAAATGGAGATAGAGGAGGCTATCAAATTCTTGGCATTAAACATAACATGTAGATGCCACCATACATGCACTGACTACTCCCTAATACCGTATATGTGAAATACCTCTCAATGAAAGGAAAAACATAGGGGTTACTATCATAAACATAAACTTTTTCAAGTTCCAACCAAGTCTACACACTATAAAAGTTCAAAGACAGTTTCCAAAACATCAATAGGTACCATCCGAGCCTTAATATTTACAAATCAAAAACCATTTCCAATGCGAGTACCATTCTTCCAAAAACGTTTTCCAAAACCAAGGTGAAAACATCATTTATTATCATAAGATTAAAAATGGGAATTTTTATTTCACATGGTTACAGATAATACTTCAAGGTTACAAATGGTACATGGTTTTGGAAAATACACTTGAAAACCACATTTGAAGTCATTTAGAAACCAAAAATCATTTTATAAAAAACTAAAACTTTTTAGAAAACCATTTCACAATAAAGGAAAAAAATAAGGAGGTAAGAGAGTATTTCTTAGAACCAATGTTAACAAGGTTGAGATTTTTATGGAACCACCATTTATATGCATATGATTATCCATATGTACACACTATTCCCATAAGGATATACCCATTTACATGGGGATATATACATATAACCATAAAAATATCCAATTCTCTAATTAAAGAATCACAAGTAGCATTACAACCAATCACAAGGATACACCGATAAGTAAAAAACCATGAAGAGGCATTAAAACCCACACACAAGGCTCAATTATACATGTAAACCAAATTACCAAAACTCAACCAAGGAGAAACACCGTTTTTAATTTCTCAAAACTAATATAAAATAATTTTTTTATTTTATCGAATACATAACACACATTAACATTTGATACTTATAGGTATAAAAATGGAAATCCTAACAATAACTCATTTTTAGTGAATTACCAACATGAAAAGTATATAATAAATAATATCAACACATCACATGCATGAAGAAAACAATTTAAAATTTATTTGTAAAGATTAAGCATTTAAATAAATGATTCTGAAAGGAAATAGAGGGAAACACCTACCTCAATGACATTCAAATTTTAAGAAACTCCAGGAGAAGGAAGAAAGATGAAGGAGAAAACCACACACCATAACATCAAAATAATCAACCAAAATTAGCCAATCCTCACCTTACTACACGTCCAAGATGGATCCCAACCAAGAAAGAAGAAGAAACCAAGAGAGGGACAAGATTAGAGGAGGAAAATACTCATAACTCCAAAGACACTTACCTAGAAACCATGGAGAATCATCAATGGATGAAGAAGAGCCAAGAGAAAAAGGGGTTAGAACCCCTTTTCATTTGAAAAAATAGAGAAAGTGGGATGGGGGTAAAAATGGATTAAAACTAAAGAGGTGAAAACATGGAAACTCATGTTTTTAAGATTATGGGTTTGTCACATGGTTTGACCGCATGGTTTACCAAAGTGTACACCAACCATGAAATCCCTACTAGAAGGATGAGAACCGAACACAGGCATGCCAAATTATTTGAGAAACCATATGCCAACCATAAAAATCAGCTCTATAATGATGACATACCCCCTCCCATGATTTCTTCACAGTTTAATCTATTGATGCACACAATGTGCACCAAGTCTTATACACCACCAACAAGACACATGGTTAATCCTTTGAATTTCATGAATTAGGCCAAATCAGGAAAAAACCATTCAAGACAAACTGTGAATCAAAAAAAATTCATTGGAAACACCATTTTCATCCACCATCCACATAGTTTCTCCAAAAACAATGCACACTAACCATGTATAGGGAGAAAATATCCAAAAACTCTGAAACTAAAAAATTATGACAAAAAACTCGACCTAAAACTCAACCTAAAAAATCAAATGAGAATAATCACTACTATAGATTCAGGTTTATCCAGTTCCTCCTTTTATTAGAACTAAAAAAAGCATTGATAAAGAGTTAATTTTGTCAGTGATAAAAAAAGAACTGATAAAAGGTTGTTTTATTAGTGCTAAAAAAGCACCGATAAAAGTATGCCTTTATCAGCACCTTTTTTAGCCCTAATAAAAGTATCCCTTTTTTAATTTTTTTTAGCGCTAATAAAGGGTACTTTTTTCAGTTCATCTTCTTAGCGATGATAAAAGGTATATTTAAGTAAAAAGTATATTTATTATTAAAAATAATATAAGAATATATAAATATTTTTATATTGATATAAATATCAAATTTTTTATAAAAAATGATTTACATAAGGTTAAATACACATTTACACGTAATATATAAGATATTTAGTAAAACATTTATTATAAAATAATTAAAAATATTATATTAATAAAAAATTTAAAAATTATTATCAAGTAATAGTCATTTAATAATAATTCTATGATATAATAAAAAAATTAATAAACGATCTATAATAAATTAAAAACATGACTCGTACTTAAAAAATTCATAACTTTTGATTTGAGTATCTGTTTGAGCTCTACCACATATCAAATCAAATCTCATGAAAGGATCTACACTCTAATGACCTAGGGGAACCCAAGTCAAATATAATATAGGCCCAAAAGGCCCATAAGGACTCAAATATTGAGTTTTTAGTCGGGGTACCCCCGATTTTTAGTATTTCATGGAACTTTAGCCTCATTTAAGAGGGTTTTACTATCTTTTCTTAGTGAGGAGAAAATTTATTCATAGTATTTACATTCATATTGATATTATGGTTTTGGTTTTTTATCATTTCCATACTGTACTATTATTTATAATCAAATATTTAAAAATATATACACATTTTGTATACATTCACTCACAAAAAATTAATTTAATAAGTAAATTATAAACATATTTTCTATATAAAATATATTTCTCAATATATAAACTATATCTAAATAAAAAACAATTTCCTTTTTATAATTTTAAATAAAAAAGTATGCACATATATGTAACCATATAATGTGTATATATATGAATATATTTTTTTGTCTGCCCGTACTAAAAAACTGATAGATGTTATATATATAAATTCTAACATATTTATATAAATATTAATATAAAATATATATACGTAAATATAAATATGTATAATTATATTTATAGATACACATGAACATATATATAAATAAATATATGTATGCATATATATATATTTATATGCACACACACACACAGAACATATTTTATAAATATATTTTAAAATAATCATATAAATAAATATATATATATATGTGAATACAAATATATGAATATATATATATATATTAAAATATATAACAAAATAATATATGGGAGGGGAAAAGGTACAGGCATGTAAAGGGGAGTTCTCAAGTTCAAAACTCACTTGAGGCAGAGGCACGCAAATGAGGGATTAACATTGTTAAAGTGGTGGGGTGATTCAACCACTATTAAAGGGGTGGGGGAAAGGCAAGGGGTGATTTGAGCACTGTTAAAGGTCGGGGGTCAAACACTTTTAAATTGGGGGGGGGGGGTCAAACATATAAAAAAGTATTTTTTAAAAGCATTTTTTTAGAATTTTATCGGTCTTTTTTAGCACTGATAAAAGGGACCCCCTTTTAACAGAGATTCGATTATCAATGATTTTTAGCACTATTGACGTAATTTTTAGCACTGTTAAAATTCTATTCTTTCTTAGTGAAGAAAATAAATATAAATGATATAAAAGAAAATCAGGGTAAGGGTGTGACACCTTCCTTTTTTTCCATCCATGAAACCTTACATGATGAAGGGTTTGGTTATGATTTTTATAGGTGGATAATTGATGAAGTGTGTGTACTTATAATGTTTAAATACTTATATGAAGTTCATTGAACCAATGCAATGATATTTCACATTTCATTGATTATAATGATGGGGGTTTGTGTACTGAATTTCAATAATGAAGTCACCATAAAATTTCATCCTTAAATATGACATCATTGTTTCTACATTAATAATTCCAATTAAATTGAGATACACCAAAAGTTTAACCCATTAATCTATGTACATTTTATTTTTTCTTTTACTTGAAAAAAAACTGGTGTCTAATTAGTTTGAGGTGCTTCTCACAAAGATGCACCTTCTTTAGGTAATGGTCGATGTGATTTTTAGTAATGGGTAGTTAATCCACACAATTTGGAACTTTATATTAGTTTTTTATCATGTAGAATTTGTTTTTATTTGTATTTGTTTGTAAAATATTTCTTTTTTATTTTAATAATATCATGTTTTTTTAGAAAAAATATTTTATTATATATTTTCTAATAATATTCTCTCTAGATTTTATTTATGTGTGGATTAGTAAAACTTGAAAGGTAGGGCATATATTATAATTTTTTTAATAAATTTTAATTTATGATGACACTTTTATAAAAAATATTAATAAAAATTATCTTTCATTAGATCTTTTTTAAAAAAATACTCATAAATAATAACTTTTTTTTCTTATAAAATTTATATTTCAATATTATGTTTTAAAATGAAAACTTTAAGAACCTTATATTAGTTCTTTAAAAAGGTTTAATAACGTTTATTAATGCCTTGTTATTTAACACTCTAAAATTTCTCATAAATGTAATAAATAACGCTAATAAATTTCATTTTTATTGTAGTGTGATATGTATTTTGGTGTGTGTTTGTCTATTTTTTATCGAAAAAATCCTTATTACTAATCATTTTAGTAATTTTATTCTATAATTGAAGATTAAATATTTTTAAAGAAACAAAATAAACATCCATTATTTTTTCAAACAACTTATCCAAAGAGATAAGTGTTACACTTAGTTTTTATTAAATGGTATAAAAAAACCCAAAATGATGTGTGGCCAATAATATATAAGATTATTTAAAAATATTAATTTTGAAATCCATATTTCTATTTTCTCTGATCTCAATTTTCTTTCGAAGGAAGTTGTTATTTAAAAATTTTAATCACTAAAGGCTTTGTAATTTTTTAGAGTTTCTGCATAAATATTATATTGGGGTTATTGGTATTGATTTCAATCTCTTTATGTTATAGTGTATGTATATTGATGTTGAATAATATTGATATCTACCAATGTTTAGAAATTTTCAACCCATTTTATTGGTATACCCAATTGCTGAAGAAAAGTGATAGATCTTTGTTTGTCCTGTTTGATATAAGGGAAGTTCCTAGACTAATTCTACAGTCTCATCCAAGAAAAATTTATTTTTATTTTCAACCATTTTTACTGATCAAAAAAATAATGTATATTTTAGTTTATAAATTATGATTAGGGTACATTATGAAGAATTATCAATAAAGGAGATTCAATATGGTTACTTGAAAACCTCCCTCAAAGTAGGAAATGGGAAGGAACAAAAAGTTCATTGCCTTAACCTTTTTTGATTAATATTTTATAGAGAACATTAATTTTTTTTAATTCTTTCCATGGTTCTACCTAATTGAAATTAGACACTACTTTGAAGGTTTCTCTTTATTATATCTAAGGGTCCCTTTGATTACTTAAACTATCAATTATCTAGTTGATTCTTATCATTGTATTGAACTGCTAGAAAAAGTGATTGTTTGATTTTTACAATGGAGCTTATTATTTTTTGTGGTGTGGTTATTATGAAGTTACATAGAAGTTATTTTTTAATTATGGATTGTTTTACCTATGCATATTCAGGTTGAGGTAGAAAAATACTTTTTTAGATGGGTTATTTATTTTTATAGTGGTTTGATATTGTGTATTTTTTTGTGGCATGAAGGTTGATTTTTTGGTATTTAATTATTTTTTTAAAGACGAGTTGTGCATTTATTTGGTGTATTTTTCAACAAGTTATGATAAAACAGTAATGTTGGAATCATATTTAATGTTATTAAAAAATTTAAAAGTTTATTTAGGTAGTTTTTGGTTGTTTTAGTTTTTCATTTCTTTGATTGGAGGATTGATATTTAGTCAATATAATTGGAAAGGTTTTATAAATAAGTGGTTTGAATTTTTAATTTTGTTTTTACGTGAGTTTTTATTTGTTCTAAATGGGAATAAAGTTATTTAATTGTTAATAAAAGTCATTTCCTAATTAATGAGAGATTTTAATTATGGTGATTTAATGTTTTAATTATAATGATTTTAGTGGTTGTGCCTTGTGGTGGTTTTATAAGAGGTCTCAGTTTCAGGATGCCCTGTATGCAAGTCAGTATTATTTTCATTTGTTTCCCCCTTAACTAACCATCATAAGCATATATAATTCTTTTTGTAAATTTTAATGAAAAAATAATTTAATTTTCCATAGTTTCAATAGATATATAATAAATAAACTTAAAACCTTTAAGTGATAATAAATTTAACTTTAATTTGATAAATTTTATTCTATATTATCATTTAAAAAGGTTTTCACAACTTTAATTAACACCTTATTAGATTGAATTATAAAAGTCCTAAAAAATTTAATAAATTATAATAGTGATGATTTTTATAGTTGTATTTTCTTAGTCTTAATTGTGCATTAGGATGATCCAATCCCCCTAAACCTCAAATAAATTAAATATTAATATGGCCCAGATCATATGATAAAATTTACTTAAGTTTTACAAAAATAAAAATTCTACCTATTTATAAATCTTATTATTATTATGTACACTTTATATTTTTATGGATAATGTATCTATTTGTTTAAAAATAAAAAAATTTAATTTTTATTATTTAAAAATAGTGTTAACATTTATGGTTGTTTTTAAAATGATGTGAACATATGAAAATGTTTCTAATTATTTTTTTTAATATTTCCATGGACCCCTATTTCCCCCCTCTATATTGATTTATGAAAGTGTAAAATAGGTTTCTATCTTGACCCATTCACTAATTCTCATAGTAACAATGAAAAATCATTCTTTCCCTTGCATTACTACAATACTAACTTAGTAATAGGTTATAAAAATTATTTATACTTATTAAAAGTTGTTTTTTATATTATTATTTTATAAAAAATTGAAGTTGTAATTTTGTTAGTATAAATTCAATAAATGAACCATTTTTTCTAACACATCATGCATCATGGAAATGGTCAATGTAGAAAATGGAGGGAATTTGAGAAAAAATTAATAGATCGTTTTCTACTTGAGTAACTATTGTTTCTCTAATTTGAACATAAAATTTTTCACTATCATATAAACTAAGAAATAGAAGATGTAATGTTTCACTACTAGACACACACCCACACCCACACCCCCACCCCACATATATATATGATAAAGAAACCACGACATACAATGATCCTTATGAACCACTGATAAAGGAGTGTCTTAAATCAATATTAAAAGAAGGCTGAAAAAATTGCACACTTTATCATTGTTAAAATTAAGGGCACCGTTTATAATGATTAAATAAACATTGATAAATGATAATATTGTTTTTAGCATTGATTAAGTGACACCTTTTATCAGTTCTAAAAATAATAAAACCCACTATCAATTTTTTTGGCACTGATAAAAGTCCTCATTTTGAAAAAAAATATATTATTAAATATATTATTTAAATATATGAAAATATTATATTAATATATATATATATATTTACTTCAATATGATTCATATAATAAAAAATATTAATTTTTATTTAACATATAATTTATATTAGTTTTTTCGTGGTTAAAAATACATTCAAACACACACAAACACAAAACACACTGACTAGATAAGAAATTAACAGCCCCCATGAAGGGATAAACCATCCATAAAACCATGTTTATTTCAGTATTAAATTCCAACCCTCCAAGGGAACACTTTCACCCGCCTCTATCGACGTTTCATACTTTCGTCCCTTACAACAAACCCGCCGAACGCCGTCACTCCGAATTTTTCCCGCCTATATCGAGGTATCATTCTAGAACCTGGCGAACGTCATCACCTATCGTCTCCCACCTCATATTCGCACATGGCCACCCCTTTTTAGGTTTTACACCATCACCATCCCACCCTTATAGTGAGTCTATATAGAGCACCAGCCCTTTTAAGGTTTTCATCATCACACAAGCCGACAAAAAATGCCATACTTATCGCCCGACCACCCAGCATCGGTCAACCTGTTTGATCCACTTCCCCTGACACATTAGGCCCAAAACTACCATCCTTCTAAGTCCCTGTCACACAGATGCCACAATGAAAATGATTCGCGTCACCCGCTCTTCATCCATTCTGTTTTTACCTGTGCTCAGATCCATGACCGTCTGCACCGCTCTCATTCGTGCCACCTACCCTTAATCTTCCATCACTCCCACCACGTGGTTTGATAAGCTGACCTACCATCATTGTGGAGGAAAATATGATACGGAGAGGGATCAAAATCGACCTCCTTTTTCCATTATGATTCCACATACGGGTGTAAGTACCAACCATACTACACCCTTTTGGCTTTAACATATAATCTATTTTCATAAATAAGATTTGAATTATAAATAATCATTAATATTAGTTAAACCTTTGATAATTAGTATTTAGTAACAAATATTTAATTTTAGTTTGATAATAAAAAATTTAAAAATTAATAATGATTCTAAGAGAGTATGAACATATAATTTGAACTTCAATGAGTAGTAACTTTTGATCTGGGTGTCCATTTGATCTCAATGATATGTTAAATCAAAGTCTAAGATGTATTTCATTATATCTATATCTACCCATTTTTCTATTGATTAAAAGTGGATCAGAAGGCCTCCAAAATTGAGTTTTATGTTTGGGTACCTGAATTTTCCAATATTTGATGGAATTTCTACTTAATTTAAGAGGTCCTTATTTTCCTTTTCGATTGGAACCTAATTTTATTCCCTAGAATAAAATTCATATTCAAATGATGGTGTTTAAATTTTATAGGTTTTCATAAAATAGGGATATTTTTAAATAAATATATAAATAAGTTTGCATGTATTGATATATAAAATATTTATGGTATAAATATATATTTAAAAATATTAATATATAAAAACATTTACAAATAAAATAACTATTTAAACATATAAAACATATTAAATTCAAATACACACACACATACAAATGTATAAAAATATATTTTATATTATATAATGTCTATATATAAATATATATGATATATACACACACATAAATATATTAATAAAATAATTTATTTGAGTATATGTATTCTAATATAGGTAAAAAACAATAATATATATAAACATTACAATAAGTACAAATTACAAAATATAAAAATATAAAAATATATAACTAATAAAAAAATGGTGTAGTTTAATGGTTGATTACTGGGAATGTATAAGATAAGGGTTTATGATGATAGTTTCTTGGATATGGTTTCTTGTGTGGGTAGTGTGTGGGTGTGATTCCACAAGATGTGGTGGTAGTACATCATGTTTTATACCATAAAATAAATTAAAAATATTTTGAAATTATTTATTAGCACTACTTGTTAGCATCAATAATTTTTTTATCAATGTTAAAACTATCACTGATAAACAGAGGATTTTATTATCAATAAAAATCACATTGATAAAAAGTGGATTTTATTAGTGCTAGTTTTTAGTAATGTTAATAGCCTAAACTCTTTTATCAACATCAACATTATTAATTATTTTTATCACCGTTAAATGTTATTTTGTACATTAATTAAGGAATTATTTATAGTAGTGAACCATAAAAAGTAATTACCAATGGGTTTATTTAGTCGAGCAATAATTTTTTAGTAGTTTTTATTTTTTCATTGCTATAAAGTCCCAAAATATTAAAAAAAATAGATCTGTTAGTGATTGATTTTTACAATCTTTAAATTCAATTTTTTAAATTACAATATAGAAATTACAACTTCTCCCATTATTTTAAAAATAAAAATAATAATTACAATATTTAAACATATTTAAAAATTATTAACAATTCATTTAATAATTTTATAATCCAATAACAACTAACCTCAGTCATAATTTTCTTCAAACTCCAGTTTTCAAGTTTATAAAATTCCCCGAATTGTAAGGTATATTTAAAGTATTGTTTCGACCGTATTTATTATTAGTTATAACTATTTTATAGAGTGATTGGAATGGTTTAGATCATGATGAAATTTTATAGATGGGTAGTTGGATTGATGCTACTGATTTATAGGTACAATGGTCTATAGGTACATAGTGGCCACTCTTGGGGCCTTGGAGCGTATAAAGACTCACTAGTAAACTAACGGATATGGATTTAGTGCATGATGGAGCACTATGCACTCGATATAGGTAGACTGAATGATCAGTACTTTCCTAGAAGTTTTAGGGTACTTTATATAATTTCACTCTAAAACCCCTTTAAACCATTCCTCCTTTCATACTTTACCCTAACATGAGAGTACCGATTTTTTTATCCCTCTTGGCTTTCTCTAGCTCACCAAAATTCATTTCTTCCTTGTTTGAATTGTCATCAATATTGATGATCCTATTCCTGTAAGACTAACCCTATATAAGAAATATTTCTACGGAGTGTCTGTTGTTTCTTCTTCCTTGGTCATAAAACACTATTCTCATGGAATTTTGGTTAGGTTCCTAAGTTATGAGAAATCAATCTTGAATTGGGTAGAATCACATAAAAAGTTAGTTCTACAAGATGAGGTATTAATTCTTCTCCATGTTATAGGTTTTTCATGGGTTGTCAAGGAATTTCATGCATACTTGAATGTGTATATGCTTGTTATTCTTTTAATTAAGTTATCAAAGTGATTAGGTGAGTTTAAAATGATGAAATTATCCTCGGAGAGGGTAGTTATAAGTGTTTTAGTTTGAGTATACATTAATGAAAATGTTGATAATTTATTTACAAAGGGATTTACACCCTATTTGTCTAGGAAAAAAGTGTGTTTATTTTGACCATTTGAGGTATTGGATGCTATTATAATTTGATTTGGTGTACATTCCATCACCACTTTGAAGTGAGAAGGGGTTAATGATAAGATATTTCTAGTATGAGGTGTGGTTATGGTTGGGTTAATTTATTTACTAATGGTATAACCCATTCTGATTTTTTCATTGAGATGATGTCCCAGTGTATGTGGTTGACCATGGTGGTTTGGGTGTTGGTTTTGGTGGCTGTTTAGCTGGTTGTATAATGAGATTCGATAGGGGTATGCCATTGAACATTACCTATGAGGAGTGTGTTGGTTAAACTCATACATAAGGTTCGTTATGTTATTCCCCCCTTAGTTCCACTTCTTTTATATATAGTATCCATGTTCTCCATGGGAACTTAACTTGACAATGGTGTTAGTTCAGATTGTGTGGGAGGTTGGCTATATCGCACCCTCCACAGATTGCTTCCTATGTTAAATAATTTACATGAGGCATTTCCATGAGACCTAAACCAGTTTTATTAGACGGGTTAAGTTATATGAGAGGATAGAAATATCATTCCCTTCTCAAAACACTTTCAATGGTGAAAGTCATGGGTCTTAGTATGTGGTGACTCTCTTATTTTTAAAGTTATTATAACAGGTATGCTTGGGGTTCATGTTGACAGGGTTAACATATGAAAACTCAACATGGGTGAATTATTTATTTCTTATTTACTTAATGTTTGTATATAAACCCCCCCCCACATATATATATATATATATTATGTTACCTATTATTGGGAAACATTAGTGGTGTCCTAAAATTTTATATACTGACACTTTTTTTTGTCACTTGAGTGTGCATGATTTGTTTGTCCGTGATCTAGGCATGAGAAATACATCCATGTCATATTCTTGAGTATGAAGAGTTAGATCATAATAAAGGTGATACCAAGATACACTCTAGGATCATTTTATAACATCAAAACCATATTCATTTTTATTTATTTATGTATATATCATGTATTGAACTACCGTCTTTGGGAATCCTCATTGACTACTAATGTATGACAAACAAGAGAATATTTTTTATTATATGTGATATATGTTATATGGTTGGAACACCACTATGATTGTATAATATTTATTTATGGATTATTACTACTTCTTCTTTTAATCATATTTGGATGTCTCAAAATTGATAGAATAGTCTCTCTAATGTAATGTCCAAGACCTCAATGATAGTCAGTAACCTCTGATGTTCATGGAGGTGTGTATGAGGTCATGTGGTGACCTTTTTGAACTCAATAAATTGATTCAGGGAATTAGAAAATGTTATCAAAGCCATGTTCTTCATTTATTTTATTTTTTAGGGTTATATAGATTGGATATAAGTTTGTTTAGACTTAGAAGGAAAATTATGATTTATCCTAGAACGTACCTATATTGTGTACACTAGTATTTATAGGTGTTACCACCAAAAACTTTTATTCTACTCACATTTATAATATAAAGATAATATGATTCTAACTGATATGATATGAGTTTATTTGAAGGTAAAAGGGTTTCACACTCGATAAAGAAGTCACAAATGTTATCCCTATATGCTTCATGATTTCTTAAACACTATGTGATGTAGTTCCTTAAAAATATTTAGTAGTATGACAATGTAGTAGTGAGAAACTTCTATTGGGAGTAAGATATATATTTCAGATATTTCAGATGAAAAGGTTATCAAAAGCACAAAACCCACTTTTTATTGTCTTATGAATAAATTCATCCTTGTAAAACATCTAATATGGGTAAACATTATCACCAAAGGTGTATTTAATTTTTTTGGATTTGATTTTCCTACTCATGGAGACCAAACAAAGACACATATAAAAATTTATTTTCATTTTATGTTGGTATTAATTTTATTATAATGGAGATATTACAACCATAAATGAATTTCATTATTCACATAAATATATTCATTCACATAAAGCCCTTTGATTGCATTATCCTTGTAGAAATCATTCATGGCAGTATAACATTTTCTCTATGTAAGGGTTTATTTATTATGATATTTAAGGGTTTACGGGCCTATGAAATATTAACTTGGCGGATACGTAAGACTACCCCATCACTCAAGAGATATATAATGGTAAATTCCTTTGTTGTGGGGATGAAACACTTTAAACATAAGATTCCCTTGGCTGATATATAAGAGTTCCCAATGAACCAAGTGACATTCAAGGATAAATGCATTTATCATGGGGTTAAAAATTGATACATAAGGGTTTCCAAGTAATATAAATGTTATTATAGCTGACATATAAGAGTGTCCGAGGTATAATACTTATAGATGATATATAAGAGTTTATCAATCAGAAACCTTGATATATAAAGGTTATCTATTAGTCCACTGTACTCACTAATAAAAATGAATCCTTCATCATGTAAGATTTACTTGTTCATTCCATAAATCCATTTACATATCCATATAAGGAGTTCTATGGGACCTCATATCTCTTTTAAAGTGACTGTTCCATCAATATCAGGGAATGATTTTGTACACTATAGATAAATATCCCCGATAATAACATTGAGGGAATATTGGAAGGAGGTTCATTATTCTCTCAGAAAATAGTTTGAGAAGAGTCACTTTGTCTTTTAATCTATTTATTTTTATGGTATTCTTTTAAAAATATTTTTTGTTTAACATTTTTGAAGAATCCCTCAGTTAGATTATGCATTTAAACCCAAAAAGGGGAGGCTCCCACAAATATTCTATATGGTGATTTCCCCAACATAAAATCATTATGATGTCTCCCATGACTTTTATTTTATGACGTATTCTCACATAGCTTCATAATTAAAGACTATTCCTCAAGGAAGGATTCCTATTTAGATCCTTCATAGAGGGCCTCCCATGTAATTCCTCTGTGGTTAATATCCTTTAGCACCAATAACTTTGTAAGACCCTACATACTTGGATATAACTACAATATTATAAAAAATTAATGCTTTTTGAGTTGTGTTTTTTTTTTCTTTACAATGTTTAATATCATTATAATATTGGCTATACGTTGACCCACTTCGCAAAATATTCCTTCTACAGGTGTCTAAACCTCCTTCTATTAAAAAATATCACTTTTCATAAACCAAAATTTTCATAGAACACTATAAACCTATTTTACATTTTTATTTTATTTCAAAAGGCTACTACTATGTAAGATTAGTTATAATGTAACCCCTTAAATGAAATACTTCTCATCTATGTAGCTCCAAATTATGCCCCACACAAATGCATTTGTTTGAGATACTCCTCTTTGTTTCCTAAACCACATTTAGTTGAGATAATCCTATTGGTTTCCTAATGTTAATTGATTCAATGTACTCCTCTTGGTTTCCCAGATCACCTTTTTTAGGATACTATTTTTGGTTTCCTAATATTCCTTGAGTTGAGATTCTTATATTAGTTTCTTCATATTACATGAATCAAGATTCTCCTCTTAGTTTCTTCAAATACCATGAGTTGTTTTAGTCATATTGGTTCTCTTAAATTATTTAGATAATTCATTTTTATGGTTAAAACTAAGAGATTTAATTTATTATAAATCCAATTCCAAACAATTTCCTGGTGCTTTTCACCTAGTAATCCACTCCACATGAATTTAAACTACTTAGAATCAGTCATAGATGAATAACCATAAAAAGACCATTATGTTCCTTATCACATGACCATAAAAGGTATGCCATGTCTTGTTAAATGGAATCGAACAATGTGGGTTCTAATTACCTTTACCTAGATATGCCGAAATACCCTTTCATGGGCCCAATCCCAACTCCCCAGCACCTGCCACATATTTTCATAGGAGTTTAACACCTCCTTGGGAGGGGATAAATTACAAGGTTCCTTCCAACATGGATTCAAACTATAGAGTAACTAGATATTTGGATCAAATGAGAAAAAATATATCTCTCATGAGAAGTGTCTAGTAAAATTCATGTTGTCAAAAAATCAATTTCATTAAAGGATAACTGGTATTATTAATAGGATTTCAGAAATATGTCTTAAATATTTATGAGTCATGGACAATGTAATAAGACCCCTTATGGGATGATTTGACGTCTCATACTATCATTTGAAAAGGCACCATCACTACCAACTAAGGTGTTCAAGAGGACTCTTACCATTAGAAGGAGATATAGTCGAGAGTTAAAATTGAAAAAACCAAAATAGTCCCATGAGTAATGAAATACATCAGAAACACCCGGGAAATGAGATTACTTTTATTATTGAAAAGTTATATTTTCATGTTCTTTTGTCAAGTGATATTATAGAATTTAGTTTTTATTTGTTTTAATTCACCTTGGGTGGTACTAAAAAAAATTCCCCAGTTACCCAGAGTTATAACCCCTATAAATACATAAGTATTGGTTGTGGGTAACCATTGCTAAAACGCATGCCCTATCTTGTTAGGGGTAGTTTGGATGAACCACTGGTATAATAAAACTAAATTTAGCAAAGGTTGATTTAGATGGGTTTAAACCCTCTTCTAAATCTGCCCCAAATTCCTAAAAATAGATGGATCATGGGTGGTTCTAACCACCCCTAAATTAACTTTTCAATTAGGGGTGGTTAGAACTACCCATAATAACTCACCAACAACTAGTTGTAGGGGTATTTCAGAACTAACACTAATCTTTCTGTTTTTTTTTGTTTTTACACCCATAACAGCACCCCCTGATCGACTCCACCTTGTCCTTGGGTTGTCCACTGGAGAATCACCAAGGAAACCCTCGACAACCAACCCATGACATGAAGACAACCACACCTTTTCCATCAGGTTTTCCATTGGATGGTTACCAAGAACCACCTGTACTACCCACCATGCCCACTCGACAGTCACCCCAACACCCCAACAACAAATAGACCACTAACCCACACCACACACACATGCCACAGTGATAGACCCCCCATGCACTGAATCTCCCTTCCGAGTGGGTAAAAGTGCATCTAGTAGGTTTCAAACTCCATCTCCCTGTGATTAATGTTGTGCGCATCTTCCACTATGCTAACATTTCTTTTTCTTATTATACATACTATTATTTATTTATTTATAATGATAAATATATGATAATATATATATGTTTGTGTATTGAAATATAAATAATATATTTTTTATACATGTAAATATATATCTATGTATATATAATATATAAATAATTACTTATATATATATTGCATATATTTATAAACATTTATAGGTGTGTCTGTATTTATGTATTTATATAAAATTTATTGGTATAATATATATATATATATAACTATTTTTATATTCTTATACATATATATATATATATCTCTGTGTGTGTGTGTGCGTGTGTTACAACAATATCATTAATTATTATTATTATCATTACACCTATTTTTTATACTATAAAAATTTTATATTGGTTTTATAAATACTATATATTTATTTTATGATTTATATTTTATTAAATAAATAAATATAATATATTTATTTATGTAATTATATACATTTATATTATATCATGTATACACACACATATACACAGACTCAAAATAAAATACATTCATATATAATTGGAAATATAAAATATATTAAAAGAATATATACATATTTACTATGTTAATTTATAAATAATATGGTATACTAATATATATAATATAATATATATAGTATAATTATATATAATATATATATAAATTTATTTAATTTTTCTATATTATATATATCTATATACATAATACAAACTAAATGTCTTTACACATGAATATAAAATAAAAATTTATATAATAGAATATATATATAGCCCAAATTTATTTAATAAACGTATAGTATTTATAAACCCACATATTAATTTTATATATTTTAATAAATATATTTATAATTACATCTATATTATATATACCTTATTGTTTATTTGTTTAAGTATTTATATAAAGTATTTTTATAATGTATATATATATGTTTATAATTTATTTAAATATATTTATATAATGTGTTTAGGTAATATATATTTACACACTTGTGCACACACACATCTATATTTTAAAATTTTATGTTTTATGGGATTTATTTTAAAAAACAATTATAGGGGTTTAAAACCCTCTCTAATCTAAGGGATTATAGCGTAAGATCATGAACCCCCTCTAATTTCTTAAATTAGAGGGGGTTCAAAAACACCTCTAATTTCTTATATAAAAGGGGGTTCTAAAACCCCTATAATTTCTTAAATTATTGGGTGTTCAAAAGCCGCTCTAATTTAAGAGATTAGAGGGGGTCATGAACCCCACTATTTCTTAAAAAAAAATTATATTATATATATATATAGCCTCTAAAATCCAAAAAAATAATATATTTATATATATATCTTTTAAATAAAAATGAATATTATATATATAGCACCTCTAAAATCTAACCAGACATATAGTGCCACTAATTGTTAAATTAGTGGTGTTTTTGACATAAACTCCTCTAGAATCCAATCAAATGTGAAAATATATAAAACAATTTTAAAGGGGGTTGTGAGGCCCCTATAAATTTTATGATTAGAAGGGTTGTACATAAACACCTATAATTTATACCAAAAATGAATTTAGAAGGGGTTGTGTATAAACCCTATAAAAATCCCCCTCCAATCTCCCTGTTATTTGCAGTGTGGTAACAGTGCGTGAGTTCATGTATCATGATTTGGAATGTAGGTAATCATGTCATGCAACAACATGTGTGTAGTTGTAAAAGGTTTTTGTAAAAGGTGGTTAAAATGAATTAAATTTCATTAATTATATATTTGGGTTTTTCACTAATATATTATTTGTATTATCTATTCAATTGAAACCTAAGGATTTCATATGTTTATATATTTGATATGATTATGATCTATATGTAAGTACAAGCTTTGTATGCTCAGGCCTTGGGTAAGTGAGTGGTGGTGTCCTATTGTATCCATTAGTCAACCCATAGGGTGTTTTTCCTAGGGTGACTACAAGAGTTTGTGTAAGGTTGTTATGGATATGTGTGCTAATACATTCTTAAAAACTATTGAGATTTATGATCTTATAAGTTGTTGTAAATATATATTTTGGAATTTAAAAAAATTATTCCATGAAAATATCCCAGGAAGTCAGCCACAGAAATTTTTAACGACATTACTATGTCTTAGAATACCTATATTGTACCTAATATGATTAGGAGTGGGAGGCCAAGAATGCTCTAGATGCTGTTACTAGGGTTAAAATAACCCTTGGAAGTTGGGATGTTCCATATAGCACTAATTAGAGTTGGAGGAGGTTGTATTAAATTATAATTATTCCAAAACATTCATATGCGCTACTATAAATAAGGCCTTTAACAATTCTACAATGGGCCTTTATCAACACTAAAAAATTCATGACTACTGACGTGCGGTTAAAAGACCTATCCTTTTATCAGAGATTTTCAGCGCTGTAAAAAGACACACTTAGCATCGTTTTTAGCACTATTAAAGGGGGTGAATTTTTTTTCAGAAATATATGAGGCTGAACACTTTATTAGAACTTCCATTACCCCTTTATCAGTTCTCGGCCCACCTTTATCCGCACTTTTTACCCCACCATCCCTTTATCAATTCTTTTTGAATTTCTGCCTCCTGCGCCTGCCTGTATTCAAACCCTACACATCTCATTTAAAGATGTAATTCCTTTATCACTCCACAATGTTGTTTTTTGTATGTTTAATGATATTTATATTTATTTATATATATATATTTACAGGTATATTTTTTATTCATATATTTATATAATCATTTTTAAATACATTTATTATATATACGTGTTTGTGTACGATATATATATATATATATTTAAATATATTAAAATTATATTCATTTACATATATTGTATTATAATATAATTATATATCTATTTATTAATACACACATATATGTATATGTAAACATTATATATATTCTTATAATGTAAAAAATGGCTAGATATTGTTTTATATAAATTTTTAGAATACATATTTATTTACATATGAATGAATTTTTATATGGTAAATAAAATGGATAATTTTTTACTAAAAAATAGAAAAATAAATACTTATTTTATATATTTAAAAATACATTTCTACGTAAATATGTAAATATTTGAATTTATACAACTTATTTATTACAAGTAAATATAAGAAAATATTCATAAATTTAATTAAAAATAAATATACATTTTCAAAAATGGTAAAACATAAATACCATAATATCAATATGAATGTAAGACCTGAGAATAAATTCATTACCCACTAAAAAAAGACAATAAAACCCTCTTAAATGAGGATGAAATTGCAACAAATGTTCAAAAAATTGGATACCCTGACTAAACACTCAGTTTTGGAGGCCTTAAGGGACTGTTTTAACCTCAAAAAATAACCACAAGGCCCCCTAGTAATCATGGCATAGAGCTCGTTTTAGGATATGATTGTAAATGTGATAGAGCTGAAAGAAGCGCCTAGATCAAAATTTATGGTTGTTGGATGTTTGAGTTACGTTTTCAACTTATTTTAGTTATTTTATAATTTTTTTGACTATTTTTATCTTATAATTGTTATTTAATGAAGATTACTAGAATATATTTATAAATTTAATAATTAAAAATATTTAAGTAATTATTTTATGAGTCATTTTACTAAATATGTTATATATTAAGTGTAAATGCATATTTATCATTTTTAAAACATATTTTAAATGTATATATTATATTTATATCAATATATTTATATTTATATATCAATATATTATTTATAATGAAAGATATATTTTAAGTATAACCTTTATCAGGGATTTTTACTAGTTCTAATAAATCCCCCTATCAGTGCTTTTTTTACTAGCGATGATAAAAGGACCCCTTTATCAGCGCTTTTTTACTAGCACTATTAGTGGGGGGGATTTATCATCATTTTTTACAAACTCTAATAAATATAACCCTTTAAGAAAGATTTTTTAGTGATGTTAAAGACCCCCTTTAACATTAATTCTTCTAGCGTCGAAAAATGGTGTTTTTAACAACACTATTTTCTAGCACCGTTAAATCCATAACGATTGATAAACCCCGTTTTATAGTAGTGATATAATATACTACTATGATCCATGGAACTGGGGGTCATTATGATACTGAGGACTAGGTTGAGATCATTGAGGGAATCTTCAATATGGTTAAGATACGTGATGAGTTGGTGAATAAAGATGGAAACGTTCATACTTCAAAGACATGCCAAAATATGGTGGGGTGTAATACTGCAAGCTAAGAGGCATGAAGAACTATCATTTTATTTATTTAAGGAATTATTTTTATATCTGTTATTACCTATGTAACTAAAGCTATACCAATCACTATATTTTATAATGCTCAATCATGGGGATTTATCAGTGACTATTTATGCCACCAATTTCTTTGAGCTATTCCGGTTTTCCGCATTACTTTCTTAGAATGAGGCATAAAAGGCCTATATGATCAATATTGCTATTTGGATATATTTGAAAATCCATGTGAGGATTTTCAACCTGACATATTATTCTAAGTTATTTTATAAAGCTCTTACTACTGAGAAGTGGATAGTGTAGCAAGTTCCCTTCATTTTTTTAATATTCCTGGTGTTGGTAACTCTTCTACAAGTTTAAAGAGAAAATTAGATGATATGAACTAGGGAAATGATAGGAATTAGGGATTGGTAATTGGTGTATTTCTTCCACCTTTAGAGGGAGATCCTATTGCTTTTTTTCCAGTGTAGGAGTTCATTCCATTTCACAATTCATTCACTCTCCCACTAATAGAGTTCCATGATTATAGAATGATAAGGGACTTGTAGTGTTTATGTGAGAGGATTCCTTAATAGGATTTAGGAAAAGCATCAGGGTTAATGTAAGCTTCTTGATCATGATCAAGAGGAACTACATGGATATATAATTGGGTGTCATATGAGAGTTTATGATAGGGGTGGTTAAAGATCTTAGGGACAATGGTAACAGATTCATCAGTGGACAGATCCTCAATCCTATAGGGATTATAGGGTTAGGGAAAAAAATATAGGATTTAATGGTTTTAAGCTATACTAGCTTTCAATAAATAGGGTTTAGGGTTATTTTACCTTGAAAGGTATGGTTTTAGTAGATTCTATATTTTTTTCTTTATTTTACATAAGAAAACAAATTCCTTTTTGTCTGTGCATCATGTATCTACTTGTGGTCACATTAAAGTTTTATTTAGTTATTAGATATCTAGATATGCCTCTAAAAAATATATAATTTAATTTTAGGAGATTTCATGAATTTTTCATAGGTTTTAGAGGAAATATCCACTAGTGGGACTTCTAAATCATAGATTTGACCAATTTAAATTATATCATTAGAATAGATTGGATGATATGTTTTTGAGATCACATTTATTGATACTGGAGGTGTGTTTCATTAAATTTTTGTATAATAGAGGATTATAACATTCTAGTTAAATGAGATGTCATGGTTGGTAGACAGGGATACAACTTTTGTCAGTTGGGAGTGATTATAGTAAAGATAGATGGTTTGAAGTATTTAGTAGGGAAATTCACAAAAAATATAACTCCCCCCTAGTAAGGGATCATTTTTAGGAATTATTACAAAATTATTTATTTGTTTTTCCTCCCATGATGGGGATTGATTTTATTATTGATATCATGATAGGGGAAAAGAACATATTGGTTCCTTCTTATCATATTGCATCAACTGATTTGAGAGAGTTGAAGGTAAAACATGAATATGTAATGGTGAAAGGGTTTTAGTTTTCCAAGAACCTCCCCTATAGGTTCTTCTATTTAGTTTTACAGGAAGGGATAATATATATTGAGATTTCACATAGATTTCCTATTGGTAAATAAAATTAGTATGAATATTAGGTATCCATTTTCATGTATTAACAATATATTTGATCAGTTGAGTGGAGATCGATGGTTATCCTAGATTGATATGTGATCGATAGTTATTTTGTTCTTTCTACATATCACAAGTATTTATCTACTTCCTTTGAGGATCATCACTGACTATTGATGTATGATAGAAATGGGTTAATATTATTATTATATCTTTTATTATTTATATGGATAGATTACCATTGTGATCCTATATTTTTATTTTATTGATCAAACTACTTCTAATTATATTTATGTTTGGGTGACTCGAAAACAAGGCTATAATATACCCGATGTATGGTTCTAGCCCTCATCACTCGTTGATGACCTCTTACATATGGGGAGACACACATGAGGTATTTTGGTGCTCTAATAGGGACGTGGTGAATGAGGATGGGAAGTTAAAATCTCATATCTAAAATATAATAAAATTTAAAATAAATGTTACTATAATAAAAAATAATTATAACTTAAAATTTTAAACCCAATTGATAGTTCAACTACACAACGTTAATATATTTTTAGAAAATAACATTTTTATATAATAAGTATTAATTGAACCTTTAAAATAAAACACATGTCATATTTATGTAGTGTTTATTCTAACATATTAAAAAACAATCAACAATCATTTTCCTATAACTTCAAAATAATACAATGTTGTTTGATATATTTTGAGAAAATTACTATTTACAATAATATTTTTCTTTAAAAACTACTAAAAAATTAAGATAAAATAGAGGTTTTAGTAGTTTTTTTAATCATAGATAAAAGATACCTTTATCATATTTAAAACTAAGTGGTTATAAAAAATTTCTTTTATTAGATCTTGTTTTAGAATTGATAATGTAACACCTTGAGATTTTGGAATATATTTCCCTCTAAATCAAAACTATGTTTGATAGATTGTTTCACATGAAACACTAAACTAAAATGAATTGTTAATGTTAGATGAATATTTTTAATAAAATTTAATTATAATAAAACATTTAGTAAATAAAAAAATTATAATCAATTAGAAATTCATTCAAAATAGGATTAAGAACACTAAATGCTTAAACAACTAATTTATTTATAAAATCAGTTTTATTTATATATTTTAATTTTATTTAAAATACTGAATTTATAAATTATAGAATATTAGTTTTTTATATTGAACTTCATTTTTTAATTCATAAATCAAAAATTATATTAGGGTGAATGTTTTGGACTTCTATAAAATAAACTATTTTAGGTGAATAGTGAAAAATATTTATTTTTCTAATACCAACACTCTTAAAAATATTTCATAATAACATAATGGATTAATTGTTTTAAAAAATAATTTATATAGAAAACATATTTATACAGTAAAAAAAAGTATTTTGAAAATAATTTTTTAAATTTATAAAATTCTAGTTTAACATTTTGGAAACTTAATGATCTTTTAATCTAAAAAATTATTTTATTTACTTACATTAAAAATTAATTTTCAATACTAGTAGAAATTAAATCTAAAAAATTAAATTAAAATTTGATTACAATATAACCATATTATTTAAAAATAAAAAATTTCATTTTTAGGTCTAAAATTACCAAAAATACGGTTAACTACCAATATAATGGTGAAACAGTTGTTTTCAATGAATTATCAGAACATTATAATTCTAATCTAATAAATTTAGTTAATATATTTTAAATAATATCTCTAATATGTTTTTTAATTACATATATAATTTTATTAACTCACATTTAATTGTTAATAAATTCTAAATAATATTAAGAACACATAATGGTCATTTTCCTCCAAAAATATAGTTTCCTAATATTTTAAATGATTTAATTTAAAAGTTAATTTTATTTTATTTAGAAATTGAATTAGATTAAATTATGATAAAATTTAATTCCATCACATCTATATATGTTACAAGTGGGTATTTATATTTTTTTATTAAAACATTAATTATTGGGTAAAAACTAGTTACCCTGGTAAAAAAGTAAAATTATATATATAAGAGTAAATGACATTAAATATGTTTAAAACATGTTTAAGAATTAGTTTTATAGACATAATAGACATTATCTCACCTTAAATTCCACTAGTTATTACTTTTGGAACCTTTGACCCTTAAATAGTGTCATTCCATTATTGAAAAAAATGGGTGTTCACAAAAGTGTCATTTTCTTCACTTATAAAAAGAGGTCATTTCCACCCTATCAATGTTACACATACCCTTAAAATTTAAATTGAAACCATTCCCAATTTTCCATGATGTAGAGATTTTCATTTTTTCTCATGACATTAATTATTTATCCAAAATAATTAAAATATGATTCAACAACAAAAAACATCTAAATAATATCATTATTCCTATATTATAATGATGTTATGTAAAAATAAAATTATTTGTAACCATACCCTCCCATCGAATTATTGCATGTTCCTGTCTGAGTTGGTTTAACCACCAATATGAGAGATCCTGTAAAACAAAATCATGGGTGAATATGGGAACTTAAATAATAATATTATTAAAATTTAATAGTAAAATCATGATTATTTTATAGTTCATTTAAGTGTTATATGAATCATTCAATATATTTTTAAAATATCATTCTCAATCTCCAATATTAGGGAAATAAGATGAATCTGATTTAACTGTGAAAGAATATAACTAAAAAACTTATGGAATGAGACAATAGATTTATAAATAAATATAAGTGATCTATTGTAGTGCCTTAAATTATCTTAGAATGACAAAATTAGTAATAATGAATGTGTTCCAAAATCAGTATCAAAATGCATGAGTAAAATAATTAAGGTTAATAACACCTAATGGTAAGAATTATCCATAAATAACTAATAAATTCATATTAAGTAATCATAAATACATTATATAAAAGGAAATATGTAACAAAATGAACCTAATTTGGTCTCTAGTCACAACTACCTGAATCCTGCTTCTATAGGCCAAGGGGCGGTGACAAGTACCCAAAAACATAACCTAAATGGGAAGCCTTTTCCTAATCTACACACACACACACCCGACCATCTCAATACATAATTGTATAGGTATAATAAAAAACACAACAGTTAAAATATAAACCAAGCATGAAAAAACTCAAGGGTGTATAAGATTATGATAGGGTAAACTGAAAATGAATGGGGAAAAATACACACCCAACCAGAATGATATTGTAACCTGAAAAAACTAGATATTAAACAACTGAGAGAGCCCAGCTCTTGATCCCAAAACTATAACCACCATACATGGTACAAATCACCCAATATCCTTAAGATTTTCTAAAGTCACCATCGACCTGTATGTTGTCTATATAAGACACAAGAAGTTTGGGAAAATACAATGAAAGGGTGAGTATAAACCTACCTCTAAGGACACCCTGAAAGCTGAAAGGCCAGTGGTAAGAGACACAATTGAAAAAAAGTCAATAGATAGTAAAAATAAAACATGATGCAACTCAACCCAAATAAAGAGAAAGTGAACTCATCTAAACACAATGGGATCAACATAGTGTGTAGGAGGAATACACATTGAGTCTTCACCTCCCATAGTAGGAGAGTAACCTCATCCAACCGTGACATATTAAACATGTTGAGTATATGGACTACCACATGTGTCTCTGCAAACCATGGAAAGCGAGTAATAAAATCCAAAATGTATGGATGCAGATATATATATATATATAATATAAAAGAATCCCAAAATAGAGAGAAATAGGATCTCTATCTCATTTCCTAGCTAGGTAAAGGATCACCATCAATTCTAGAAGTCCATAAATGATTCCCAACATCTCGCATGTATACCCTATAGAAAACATCCAAGTCACACAACACCTCATCATTATGCCACATGATTTAGGGGAAACAATATCTATGTAGAGTACCCATTCCCTAGTACAAAAGGAGAGTTCCACTCAATGGATAGATATATGACCCATACCTTGTCCCAATAGAAGGTTTATATTCTAATAGTCGATAGAAATCCCATGAGCTTCTTAGTAGGAGGCTTCCACTCTAATGGTAGAGGATTCATGCCCTAAATCTATAGGAGGGTTCCACTATTGTAATAAATAGAGGACCCACTCCCTACCTAGTAGGAGGGTTCCACTCTAATGGTAAACAGAGGACCCATGCCCAACCCAACTGGTGGGTTCCACTCTGAAATAGGGAGGACCTATGCCCTATCTTAGTAAAAGGGTTCTAATTTGATATGTTGGTAGAGGATCTATGATTTATTTCAATAGGATGGTTACAATATCTTATGCTAGAGGACCCATTCCATAACTCTATAGAAGGGTTCCACTCTGATAGCTGATATATGACACATTCCCTACCCAGCTAGAGGGTTCCACTCTGAAAGCTTCTCGTGATCCTACATGATCATTTCCATTATCGAGCATTTCCTAAATAAGAATCATTATTTGAACATCTAGCATTGTATCCCAAAATACACAATAGAGGAAACCATCTCTTTCTACAAAAAACACTCATGATAGTCTACTCCTAGGATAAAATACAAGTGTAAATGAAGGAGATACAAGGGGTAATTGTTTTACCAAAAGGAAAAAATAGGTACATAGCATTTAAGGGGACCTACATGGTTTGTGGTGTTTCTACACCACTTGTACTTGTTCCAGTAGGTAGATAAATCACTTAAAATGTAGGTATACATGACATGTAGTGTGACTACACAGCGTTTCTGAGCCACTTGGGGTCCCTATATGTACTCCCTGGTCATTTCCCTATACCCATTACATGTCCATGTACTTTGGTACATGACATTAATCTTCATATGGTGTGTCGCCCGTGTCTCTATCCATGCCCTTTCACTTCTATACATAGCATTCCCCTCACCATTTATTCCCACACTGGGCCCTTTCTATGTGTTCTTCCATACAGATCATCTTCCTAGGGAAGTGGTAAATGATGTGTAAAAGGTATACACATTGTTCCATCTATAACTTTAAGGTGAAACCCTAGCTATTGTGGATAAGGCCCTATATATCCTGTGTTCATCATGGTAAATGGTGTGTAGTCACATTTTTTTGCAGATTCTCAGATCAGTTTCAGCGATTTTAGATGAAACCTCTGATACCTAGGATATCATCTCCATCCCTTCCAAAATTGATGGGGAATCCCTCAATTCATTGTTTATGACCGTTTTTCCTAGAAATCCGATTTTTATTTCATCTACATGACCTTGTATGTACGCCGCCACCTATTGATACACCCGCTACCTCACTGGTTAAATAAAACCATGTTGGATTCACTCAAATCCCACTAATAATCTAAAATCATCACTGATTCATATTATTATCCCTCCCACAAAAATTCCTTTTGATTTCAGTGGTCAGATTGAGCTCGTTACCACTCGTCTATGTCGAACTAGGGCCGCATAGTCCAATCGGTAATAAAGACAAAGAAATTATCCGAGGAAGGGATAAAAAAAATTATATCAATCGTTTCCCAGAATTCATATCCAATGATCAAGAACGGAGATATCTGAGGTTATAAATCAATTGAATAATCAATATAAATCTTTACATAGGAAAATTCATAGTTCAACAATTAGGGTAGATCATAAAAGGGATGATCCTGCATATTATATTTAATCAAAAAGAGTGTAATCCAAAATTTGATGATTTATATATGTATATTGGATCATTCACTGTCTATAACAAACTTTCCAATGAATGGAAGACTTTGTTGTGTTCAATTCACTCTAATATGCTCTAATCCAAAGATTCATCATCATCGAATGTGATTCACCAACAGAAGAATAAATAATACTCTGGATTCATCTGAGGTTTTATGTGGCTAACCCGAGAAAAATTGTCATAGATGTTATTTTATATATGTAATCCATTTCATTAATTTAATGAATTAATTAAATTAATAATTTAGTTAATACACTAAATGTCCCGCCGATGGATTAATTATTTAAACGCCCTATGAGAACCTATTTTAGGTTGCGCCTAGGGTAAAAATCACATTTTGGGCCTAACTGTGATTTTATATTTCTGATCTGATATTCTATTAAAGATTTATCTAAATTCATTTAAGAATCTATGGGAGTGTAATATAAAATATATTTATAATTTTTATAAATTTAATTCTAAGCACACTGGTCCTCTGAATGACACATCGTCTCAGTTTCTAGCTCAAAAAATATATACATAAATATTTTAAAGTCTTACAATAAAAAAATTGGGTCTCTATATCATTCCCTACTTCAATATGTTTTTTTAAACAAAAAAACTACAAAAAAATCTCAAGATACTAAGCCTTTGTCTCTCCCATTCACTGGAACTATACTACACATTTCCATGCTACCATAATATGAAATCCAAGGGGATGGTTCGTCCATGCATGGTAATCTCATGTTGATCCTCGATCTTTACCACGTGATTTGAATGAGTTAATCTATCCTCAATGTACATTTATCCATAGTTGAAAACATATTTAGGGTCATGAATTCATAACCTCAACTACATCACTTGGAAGACTTCATGTTCCTTCTCCAACTATGGGGGGTTAAGAGTGGTAGCAAAAAACCTTTCCAACCCTCTATAATATCTTTAATGGCAGGATAAATCATAGGGAGAGATTTCCCCCTTGACTGAACCTCTACAATCCTCATCATGGAGAAAATATCAGGAAAACATGGTCTCCCTACTCAAACTCCAAGGGCCTACAATGGTGATCTATGTAATATTTCCGACTTCTCTAGGCTTTACTCATCCAATCATAGATAATCTGGACCTTCACTATTATTTCCTACACCATCTCTAGACCCACAATAGATACCTTTTCAATCTCTATTCAGCGTAAGGATGATCTATAGGGTCTCTCGTATAAGGAATGTAAAGGTTCCTTAATGATAGTAGAGTGGTATCTGTTGTTGTATGAAAACACTACCAAGGAAAATTGATCCTCCCAGCTTCGGATGAAGTCAAACACTTAATCCCTTAGAATATCCTGTAACATCTGGATAGTGTGATTAACCTACCCATTCATCTTAGGCTGAAAGGATGTACTCATCCTCATATGGGTCCCAAATTCTTCCTATTGTCCTATCCATAATCGTGACATGGATCATGCATCATGATCATAGATAATAGATGATGGAAACCCATGAATGTGAATAATATCTCATAAGTACATATATACTAAAATCTCCACTGAAATATACTCCTTGATAACAAGGAAGTGTACAAACATCATGATTCCGTCAACTATCACCCAGATTGCATCATGAAACTTCATTTTCCATGGAACCCTTATCATAAAGTTCATGGATATGTTGTCCCACTTCTACTCCAAGATCTCAAGAGGTTGTAACAGACATGCTAGAACCTGGTGCTCAACCTTAACCTGCTAATATAAGAGGAATTAAGAGATTAAATCAGCCATGATTTACCTCATGTTGGACCACCAGAAATTCTACTGAGGATATTTATAAATATTCCCCACACCGGGACCTATTTCCAAATCATAAGAGAGGAACTCCTACATCACATCTTTTTGTATCGTTATTGGGACCACCATCTATCCCTAAGAAAGGATGACATGATTCCATACTTAAAAATTTATATATAGTGAATCCCCCATGTATAACTAGTCACGCAAGACCTCATAGTCGATGTATCCCAATTGGGACTCTCTAAATATCTTGAGAAGTATAGGAGTCAACCACATTGACTGAAGAAAACTTTCACCCTCATGCTCCATCAGGGTCACCTGTGAAGAAGATATATACTTAAAATCCTCCTACACCAAGAGATAATGAGACTTCATGAAAAGGGAATCTTATACCACATTTCTCACTACCAAATTATTGACTATCTTGATATCATAGTCTTACATGAACTCCATCCAACAACAATATCTTAGGTTCAAGTCTCTATGAATGAAGACATAGTTGAGACTCTGATGGCCTGACTAAATCACGAAGTTCTATCCTATAAGTTAGTGTCTCCACATCCTCTAGGTGAAGATTATCAGTCCTAGATATAGGTCATGAGTTACATAGTTCTTCTCGTGGGGTCTCAACTGCCTCAAACTGTATGAAATAACTGTCTGCCAATGCATCAATATATAGTCGATCCCATCTACCAAGGCATAGAAATACACTGTGTATGCCATGAACTCCTGTAATAGACTCAAAAAAGGACGACTCATTAGACTAAACCTCAACTCCTTGAAGGATATTTGACACTGATCTCTCTAGGTAAGAATATTCACTTTCTGAATCATGGCAGTAGAAGGGGTTGCAATCCTGGAGATGTTTTCCACAAACCTCTTGTAATAACCTTCCACGCTAAGAAAGCTCAGCACCTCTGACACATTCATGGGTGGCTCCCACGAAAGCACCCGATTGATGTCCACTCAGTCCATAGATAAAACATGATCTAAAATAACATACCTTATAAAGTGGACCTCATGAATCCATAACTGACACTTCAAGAGATTTCCATAAGGCTGGTTCTCATGAAGAAAATCTAGAACCATACTCATGTTCTATGCATGCTCCTCATATATTGTAGAGTAGATGAGTATGTCATCATTGAATACAACCAAAAATTTGTTTATGCATGGCTAGAATATTCTATTCATCAAATCCATAATCACAGTAGGGAAATTATTTACACTAAATAGAATCACCACTAAATCATAGTCTTCATAGAAACATTGAATTCCAAATTTGGAATATCACCCACATGAACCCTCAACTGGTGGTAGATGGACTTGAGATCAATCGTTGAGAACCATCTTTCACCTCACAACATGTCAAAGAGGTTTTCAATCCATGGAAGGGATACTTTTTTTATTGTGTCCTGGTTCAGAAGATGATAATCCAGGATAAAATACATGATCCCATCTACCATTTTCATGAAAAACACCAGAGCTTCTCAAGGGGACAAACTGGGCATGATGAACCCCTTCTATTGAAGGACCTCTAACTACAATTGTAGTTCCCAATTCTTATAAGGTGATATTAAATGTGGAAAATAATATATAGGAGTTTTCCCAAGATGAAAGTTGTTACAAAACTCCATCACCTACCTCAAAGATAGTCCCATAATGTCCTCATGGAAGATATATATAAAATTCTCCAAGAATGAAGGAATCTAGATGCCTAACGATCCTTTTTCACCAAGGGATACACTCTTCAATGGATGGGTGGCGACCGACAATATTCTACTCACAAAACCCACTCATCCCACCATGAGATCATTATCAGCCACAAAGGAGAATCTTGTCCCATCAGGGCATAGGAATCTGACTCATCTGTAGTGATATTTAATCTTGTCTGGGACCATAAATTACCAATTTATACCCAATATGACATCATTGGGTTCTATCATGATGTCCAAAAGGTCCCACATTAACCTATATTCACCAATTGGAAGCTCACACTTTCGGCAGATAAAATATACCAAAGAAGCATTCCCTATAGAAACCTCAAGATGACGTTTCTATGTTAAAACCTCAACTAGTTTCTCCAGATCTCACACCAGGTTTAAAAATAAGAATAAATTACTGAATCATATTCCTAATAATACTAAATAAAGTGTAGAAAATATATATATTGTACCTCTAATAATCTCATGTGTCGCTGGTTCATAAGCCTCCAAAGCTTGCAACAATATATGACCTTGATTTCCAGATCCCTGCACCTAACATGGTCCACCTAGTGGTGGTGGTGGAAGGTTATCATGGCTTCATCCACCACCCATAGCTACTCCTTCTCCTATGCTAGCTCTACCTAAATGGGGGCCTCCCTACCCTCTCCTAGAAGATCCTTGATCATGGTACTACCTTTTTCGTGGAGGTTCATCAATTACTTTAATGTTCTACTCTGAATGTATGGTTGGGTACTCACATGCTATGTGACACTGCTCATCAAAAGCACAGAAAAACCTCTCTCTAGGATTCCCCAGTTCTTTGCGCCGCCCCTGTGCTTCATGACCATGCATCTAAATCTGATAATGATAAGTTATCCCATGCCAAGATCATGTTAACTGGCACCTTCTAGCTAGTGTAGATGAATAAACTCCACGAAACCCATTTCCATCTCAAAACATATGAAGTCTCTCTTACAAAAAGATCTCTTTTGCTAGTGCCTACTCCAACACGTTGACATAGGTGGGAATTCACAAGGGAATCATGTTGGCACAAATATCTCGGTGGAGTCCCTACTCGAACTTCCATTCTGAAAAGTATCCATCTCAGGTTATATAAAGGTTGTACCGTGTAAGGTATATGAAACTTATTGTGTATGCATCCACTGTCATCCATCTCTACTGCAGCTCTAGAAGATCTCAAATTTTAAATGATCACAAACAAGAGGGGTAGTGTGCCTCGCGAAACAACTAATGGAAGTTAGGAAATGAGAGTGTTGACTCACCATGCATCTGTGTAACTAAACTCCTACAACACCCAACTAATCCATAGAAAATTATAGCTTCCAAATAAACCACATGATCTTTCATTGTTTGGATGATCCTCAAAACACAAACCCATGAATCTAGCTAGTCCTTTGCTTCCGGAGGATATAGATTTCCATAAAACCATGACGAACTCTAGCGCTGGAACTCACGAATTGCACTAAACCTACATGCATCCTTAGTTTGCTTTTCCAGTATGATTTTCTACTTGAAAGGTGGTGGTGGTGAAATGTATCCACTTGGAGGAAGGATATCATTGGATAGACCAAAAAATAAGGCCTCATCACTCATCTGATCATCTTCACGACCCAGTACTAGTAACCTAGTTGGTTGTTGTCACATATGCATCTTGAAAATTTAATTAAGACGTAACACAATTAGATGAGAATATATATATATACATATCAATGGGGTGATGAATCAGGAAGGAATTTAAAAGAATCAATTCCTTATGATGCACGTATCAGTGAACCCTACAACCAATGTCTTAGTATTCTGAGTCGACAATCAAGTAGTCAAGGTCTTGTTGAATGGATACATAGGCTTCCCATATCATCATTGTATTCCCTATCTTAAGATCCACACTTGAGACACTATGGCATAGTTTCCCTGAATCCCAACCAAAAATTTATAAGGGGACTAATCCAAACATCATACCACAAAATGAACTACTTTGATACAAATCTTTCATGACCGGAACCTAACAGGGGTTCGATCCTAAACTATCCCAAGATCACCTCCATAGGCCATGGGGTGGAAACAACAGCCAAAAGACATAAACTAAATGGGAGGCCTTTGCCTAATGTACCTATATACACAAACCTGACCATCTCAATGCTGAAGTGCAGAGGATTAATAAAAAAATGAAATAACTAGAATATAAAACATGCATGAAAAACCTAAAGAGTGTATAAGATTACGTTATTACAAGGTGAAAAGGAAAAGGAAAACACATTCACAACTAGAAATATTTCCTAACCAAAAAATACTAGAATGTGAACTACTGAGAGGGACCATATCCAAATCTCCAAGCTATGACCACCGTACACGGTCCAAAGAACCCAATATCCCTAAGCTTCTCTGAATTTACCATAACATATCTATCTTCTACATAAGACATGATCAAAGTAGGAAAATTCCTTAGAGGGGTGAGAATAACTATACCCATTAGGATGCCCCAAAATATGAAAGGGGAGCAATAAGAGACATAATAAGAATGGAATGATAGTAAATAGTAAGAAATGGACATGATGTAGCTCAACCCAAAAAATATAAAGTAACCTCATCCAAACACAAGGGGATCAAAATGATGTATATGTGTACTAGACGTCAAATAGATATTGCAAATAGTAGGAGTGTAGTCTCATCCAACCATGAGAAGCTCAACATGGAGAGTAGGTGGATTACCCCATATGTCTCTGTAACCCATGGAAAGAGTGTAACCAAATACAAAGGTATGGATACATACATATATATATATATAGTAAAATAAGCCCAAACGAGATAGAAATGGGATCTCTATCTCATAGCCTAGACTTGGAAAAGAGTCTCTATTAGTTCCAAAAGTCCATAAATAATGCACAACATCTCATGAGTCTAATCAGTTGAAAAAATACAAGTCAAGGCATGCATCATCACTATGACACATAGTCGAGGGGACACAATCTGTAGGTAGAGGACCCATGACTTGGAATAACATAAGTATTCCAATAAGTGGATAGGTAAAGGAATCATACACTATGGAAATAGAATGGTTCAAATCTAATAGTTGATAGAAGACAATTTCCTTACCCGATAGGATGGTTCCACTCCAATGGTAGAGGACACGGACCCTGAATCCACAAGAGGGTTCCACTCTAGTAATCGATAGAGGACCCATGCCATACCCAGCAGGGGGTTTTACTCTAATGGTAGATATAGGACCAATTCTCATCCTAGATAAAGGGTTACACTCTGAAATATAAAGGACTGACACCCTATCCTAGATGGAGGGTTCTAATCTGATAGGTAGTTAGAGGATCCATACCCTATGCAAGGTGGGTTTCACTCTCTAATGCTAAAGGACCCATTCCATAACTTTTTAGGAGGGATCCAATCTGATGGTCGATAGAGTACCCATGCACATCCTATTTGGAGGGTTCCACAATGAAAGCCTGTGGTGATCCTATGTGATCACCGCCATATTTGACTATTTCCAAAATAAGTGTCACACCCATAAAATCTAACATCATACCCCAAAAACCAAAATGAATGGAACCATCACGTTATATGTACAAAAACACTCAAGATAAGAATCCCATGGGAAAAAATATGAGTATAAACAAAGGAGAGATAAGCTGTTGAAATTTCCTCAAAAGGAACCAAGAGGTACATAATTTGTGAGGGTACCCACATAGAGTGTGGTCCCACTCCACCACCTGGATAGGTCTTAGTAGGTACATGACTCACTATCTATGTACAAATATACATCATGCAACATTACTACATAGTGTGTCAGATCCATTCAAGTTCCCTGCCCATGCTTCATGTCCTTGATCGTGTACCCATACCGTGTTTGTTTACTTTAGTACACATCATTACTCTTCACATGGGGTTACACCTATGTCTATGGCCATGCCTTTGTAAATCCATACACGGCATGCCTCTGGCCATGTATTCCCACATAGGGCTCTGCCTGTGTGCTCCGCCAAACAGATCGTCCACCAAGGTTAGAGGTACACAACGTATAAGTGGTCCACATGTCATACCATCCTTAACATTTAGGTGAAACCCTAGCCACCACGGCTAAGGCCCTATATACCATGTGGTCATCATGGTACATAGCGTGTAGTCGTGTTTTTTTTAGATTCTAAGGTTTGTTTTTTTGAAATTCTAGATCCATCCTTCAATGTTTCGAATCTTGCCTCCTTGCCTAAATAAATTGAATGGGAAGCCCTGGATTCATTATTTCTAGCGATTGTTTCTAGGAAATAGGATTCCGATTTAATCCGCAAAATTCCATACGTACGTCACCACTTGTTGATACTCATGATGCATCACTAGTTCAATAAAACCACGGGGGAGTCACTTGAATCACAAAAATCATTATAATACATCACTGATTCATCATTCCATCCCTCATAATTAGATTTTTCATGATTTAGGGTTCCAATCAGGGTCAGTACCTCCAAAAAATATCAAATCGGGACCGTGAGGTCTAATCGATGAAGAATGTGAAGCAATTATGGTATGCAGGCATAAAAAATAAAGGTTTATTGATATTTTCTAGGAATTATTGGACAAAGATCAAGAACAAAGATATCTAAGATTAGAAGTCAATTGAATAATCAATATATTTCTTTACACGGGTGTGTGTAAGGCTCAACATTTAGGGTAGATCAAAAAAGTGATGATCCTACTCAACCAGTTTAATAAAAAGGGTGTGATCCACTATTAGATGAGTCCTATTTAGATATTGGATCATTACTCATCAACGAACACACTCACCAATGAATGAAATAAATCATTTTATTTACTGTGATTCTATATGCTATGATTTATAGATTTGTCATCATAAAATGTGATTAGCCAACATAAGGAGGGAGAACCCCCTGGAATCCTTCCAAGGTTTATGCGGGAAACCCTAGGAAAAGATCCATATTGAGGATTTTATATATTTAATCTGTTGTATTAAGTTAATGAATTAATTAAATTAATAATTTCATTAATCCAGTAAGCTTACCACCAATGGAAGACTTATTAAAATGAACTTACCTATTTTAGGTCACACCTAAGGTAAACATTGTGTTACAAGGTCAAAATTGGTCTCAAATTTCAGATCTAAGATTCTGTTTAATAGTTATCCCATTTCCTTTAAGAAACTATTCACACATAATATAAAATATATTATTTTTTTAGGAAAAATAATTCTGTGAACACCATACATCGAAATCACACACTATCTTAGTGCCTGGCTCTAAAAATATACGTAGAAATATTTTAAAGTATTACAATGAAAAAATTGGTCTCTATATACTGTAAATGTCCAAGTTTATGATATAGAATATTAAGATAGTTATGTTTTCATTATTGGAGGTTAGAGTAGATTAAATTAAGTGAGGAACCAAGTTAAGAAATTAATATATCAATTCTGACCACATTATACATATTTCTTATTGTAAGCTATGATTTATTTTGAATGGTCTACCCACTACCCTTTTAATGTTTTGTATCATGATCCTCTATTTATTAACGGTATTGATGGTTTACTTTGAAATCATAACCCTCAAGGGGATTCAATTAAAATGTTATTCAAGTTGTAATATATTTCCCAACTCAAATTTTTTCTTATTGAGTTATAAGTTATCTACATAGTTAGAATCTCTTAAGCCTAATTTTATCATTTTATTTTTATTTTGTAGTAGTAATTTATCTTTTTCTCTGGGTAATTTACTTTGTTTCATTGATATCATCTTCTTCAATGAAATACATTCTCAAATAAAGTCATTATTTTAGTGGGAATAACACCCATTAATTATAAGGGATATTTCTGATCTTTGTCCAGATTTTCCATCCCATTAATGTTTCCACTATTCTTGAGATCTCAAATTTAGATTAATTCATGCAATCCTCTTAACATCACAAATTTTTAAATGGAAAGTTTATTTCACTATTTATGATGTGAGTTTTCTATAAATGTGTCCACCATATAATAAATGGTTTTATAAAGAGACATGATATTTTCATACATGTATATTACATATTTTTATGAGAATATTTAGTATATTACACAAACACATGTCTGAGTACCATAATATTTTAGTTCCTTTGGAAACAGGGAATGAAATCTTCATAGTTTGGTAGGGGATCTTAAATGTCTCCCAAAAAGATCTTTCCCTCTTATACTCTTCAAAAAATACCCTACTTAAACGATTCTTCTTAACATGGGGAAAGGAAACATAAGAAGGGGTGATCTAAGATGCTCAGTAAGGGTAAACCAGGGAGATATATATGTATAGCAGGAAAATAAAGGTACAAGAACATGATCATAAAATCTGAAACCCATAACCTGCATATCAAAGATAATAATATTGAATAGGGAATAAATATTGGATGTTAATAAGACTTTAATCCTATGGAAATCAAACAACATGATCCATGAGAGAATAAAATTGGCATAAGACATGGATTTGGTGCATACAAATAAGGATAGATTTTTTTAATCAAGGATACCCACCAAGACATTTATAATATGATAGGCTTGGTATAACCATCAGTGTACCTAATTTGGGCCTAGGATGACCTCCAGTGTACCATGTTTCTAGATTGGGATAACCTATAGTGTTCCCTTTGAGATTATATTACATTAATAATTACCCAATGCATTATAGGGAGGTATAGTTCCCACCCATCACATAATGAAAATCATACATATTTGTTCCACAAGATCAAAAAAAAATTATCATATCATAACACATGAAGTTAAATGGGTTTCATAAACATTCCAAATATCATAAACTATGCATAAGAGTTTGCATTCATAAATATTTCATTAATTAATCATAGTATAAACCAATAAAAGTAAGATGGTTTCATAATAATTATAGCATGGTAGAGAATGTGAAATATAAATAGGTTTCATAAACATATTTTCCTAATAATACCTTTAGAGAAAGAATAATAATGGTATCCTTGGTTAATGTTGCTGGTAAAGCATAGTCAACATAAACAGATGTCATCTTAGATTGAAAATGATTTTGAAATATCATTTAAAACATATCTTGTGGAAAATAAATTTTCTTTAGAAATTGTTTTTTAAATCACAAAACCTTTTGAAAATCCATTTCTTTGAAAATAAACTTTAAAGATGATAAAATAATATTGAAAATCATTTTAAACTTTTCTTGAGAAAAATATCATTTCTAATTTGAAAAAAAAAGATTAAACCATTTTTTTGAAAATCATTTTATTTTAAAATATTCTTGAAAATTTATCATTGTAGATTAAAATAAAAAAATGTTCATGATTATGACAATTTTCCATTATATTGTACATGTTAAAAGAAACATTCCTTTCAAAATAATGGTAAAAGAAAAACTGAAATTGTTTTTAAAAAAGTCATGAAGATTCCTTTTAAAATATTTGTTGCGAATTCAACCATGGGTAAACATGAATTTAATAAATCGCATGAAAAAAAATTATAAACATTTTTGAAAATATTTTTATAAAACATGATTCTCAAATAAATAGGGTTTTCAACAGAAGATAGAAATAAAGATGAGTTTTCTCAAAACTTTTTATTTTGAACTGATAATTGAAAAAAGAGTGGAAAATGAATGGAAAAAATTTATTCTTTATAAATAACCATAGGATTATAAAATTAATGATTTTATTGAGATATGGATCAAAATATTATATCATCTAAAGCATTATCATAAACAATCCTGATAAACGATGAGATTATAACATAAAATCTTTACCACTTTGGTAACATTGAGACATAATACCCATGAAGGAATACTATTAAATGAAACCTAAATACCATGATTATAAATAAATTTACAATAATACATGTCAAAATGGATGTATATACAACTTATATAATAATATAGGAGTATAACATAAAATATGTATCATAGAAGGAAAACTAAGATAAAAATAACTTAATGTTTTGATTAAATTTGACACATAAACCCCATTAAAGAGAGATCCTAAAATGATTTATAAATACAAATAATTTTCATGATAATGATAATAAAATACATTCTTGGTTATTATATACAACACATAAAATAAATAGCTAGAGAAAAAAGCACGTGTCTCATCAAAGTAAAAAGTGAGACGGAAGTCCCTTACCGTTTTAGTAATATTTTAAATTGTAAGACCCAATAAAGAATAACACAAAATAAAACTTTGAATATAATAAAATTTATGTTATTAATAATATAACATGTAAAATGAGTAGTATACACACCACAAAAAATAAGGTGGTCGTGAATTATCATATGTCTCCTAAAAACAAAAGAGAGACAAGAAATCCCATACCTTCTGTATTAACTTCCATACTACACATTAAAACACTAGTATAATAAATATAAGTGTATTATAAATATATAAAATAAAGATATTTGTATTTATATCATACCATATATTATTTTATTATGACCTTTTATTACACATTTATAAATAATTCCTTGTTAAAGTTATGTTTTTGGTAATAACTACTTTGTTTTTCGTAAATGTTTTCATTTTTTATTTTTAGTCCTCTTAATTAGATCATTTTTCAATAATATATATAATTTTAAACATAAAATAAATATAATATGTATTCATTATGAATTTATTTATAGTTATATATAAAATTTATATATAGAAAATTAAATAATTGTTCATGGATACTGTAGGTCATAAGTACGCTTGAACACTATTTCTATTTTCAATATATATTGAAATAAAAAGGAAAATGATAAATTATCCTTATAGAATAATTTTTATGTAATATATATAACATATTTTCATTAAACACATCCTTATTATCTTCATTAAAAAGTGTGAATGAATCACATTTCTTTGCTAGGTGGTAGGCCGCTGTACACATGAGCATCGTATTCCAAAAAAATAGACATCATGAAGGTATGTGTGAGATAATAAATCTAAAATCAAGATAATATTATAAATATAATATATAAATAATAATACCATAAATATTTCCAATCTTGAGAGTTGTTAATGAAAAAAATAACATCGGTTCAAGAGGTGGTAGTCCACCATACACACAAACAATGATTTTATAACCCATTAGATGGAAGTGGAGACAATTTTAGGTTATTCCCTTAACATGAAAGCATTTAAGTACATAGAATATAATTATTTAATTATATAATCATGTTATTATATGAATTTAAGGAGGTTTAGGAAGAAATAAAACAAAAAATCTTGTTGATGAATGTTACCTCTCATTTAGGTATCCTCCTTAAGCTTCCACAAAAAGACTTCCTAGGTTGGATTTTTGTAAAAAATAATTTGTTCTAGGATGATAAGTGGGATGTTTGGAAGTGATTTTGAAAGGTATTTTCAAAACCAAAATGGTTTTATGGTGTGAATTAGGGATGTTAAGGGGTGACATTTTATAAGTGAGGTGAGTGACACACTTGTAATTTTTTGAAAGAAAGGATTCCACCCACATGTCTTTCATGCCACAAGGATCCAGTAGTGGAAAATTATCAATACTAGATGAGATAAGGTATAAATATTGTGATAAAATGAGGTTTTTAAAATATTTAGATTATTTTTAACCCTTATCATTTTAGTTTAACTGCTCTAGTAAAATCATTTTTACCTCACTCGTGGTAAATAATTTTTAATGTTTTTACTATTCATCTAGGTAAAAAATTTGGTTGAAATTATTAGATAATATAAATTATTATTATACAAAATATGTGATACATTATTCTAAATTCCATTCACATAAGTGTAAAAACTAAATTTAAAATTAATCCCATAGACACGACATGAAATCAGGTTTTTAAACAGAAAATATTGAAATGTTTACAAAGTTTTTATAAACAAAATCAATATAAAATATATTTAAATGATATAAATTGGATTAATATATCTATAATTGAACTAATTTTACTTTAAAACCAATTTAAAATATAATTTTATTTTATAAATAAATTAAACCAAATGACATTTTTCAATTAAAATTCGTTATTTTTCACTATTTAACAAAAAATAAAACTTTTCAAAAATATCCCAAACATTTATCCTAAGATAATTTTTATTTTACAATAGAAAATATTAATTTTATTTTAAAAACATTATTTTCTAAAATATTCTTGAATTTATGTTATTATATGTGCGCAAAAGACAACCAAATCTGTTTTTTTAGAAAAATACCAATTTTAAGAATAAAACTGTATTTATTCTTATCTATTATCTAAAAAAACCTTATATGACTGATAAAAAGTTTATTATATATATATATAATTTAAATTTCATATCATTTATTTTCCAAAAGTTGTATTTTTAATTTATTGTGGTAAAATGGGTTTGTTTTCATAAAAATAGTTTTTTTTCAGAAAAAAATTTCTTTTATTTGCAAATAGTTTTTATTTCAATTATTATTAATAGGTCTAAAAAAAATTAATTATATATACATGTTTAAAACATATATTTTCACAATTTATATAATCATATTCATACCCACTATTCAAATGACTATGTTATAACTATAATTGTAAATAATAATATTTTATTAATATGTAATAGTTTGTTTAAACTCAGTGTTGCGTGTAATGAAATCTAAACAAATTTTTATGTGTAACATAAGACAAAATCAGTGTTGTGTTTCATGAAATATAGACATGATATTTAATGTTATGAATGTTATATAAAATATTATATTTATTTGAAAAAATATATTTCACAACATATCATGGTGTTACATTATAACCCCTAAAAATGAAATTTCAACTTGAAATTTGTCACCTTGGTACCAAAAAATGTTGAATATTCTACCCCAGTTCTTCTTTAGGTTCCCACATATCTTCTTCAAGATGGTGGTTTTTCTATAAATCACTAACTAGGTGAGTGGTATTGTTTCGTATAACATTCACTATTCTATCCAAAATCTCTACCTATTGTTCCCCATAATAAATAACATGCTCCAGTGGTACGAGATCTGAGTACAGTAAATGTGATGGATTAGAAATTTACTTCCTCAGGAGTGATACATAGAACCCATCATTAACAAGAGAGAGGTTTGGTGGAAGTTATAATTGATATGCTACCACCCCGATATGATAATGAATCTTAAAGGGAATGATATACCGAGATCTTATATTTCATTCATAACATAATCACTTTTTTATCTTTTAGTTATGTTTTGATCAATTTACACTTCATCTCTTACTCTATGAAATGAAGATGATTTTTTATACTAGAATATGTAATATATCCCAAGATCCATACCCTAAGGATAAGTCATTCCTTTTATATCAAGTAAAAACATGTTAGAACTAGTTATCCAATATGGATAAATCTTAATCTAGTGAATTAATATAATAATCTATAAAATATAATCCAAAGATCAACTTCAATCATTCCATAAATGGTTAACCTTATAACCCTTCCAAAAATAAAAATTCATACATAAGATCACTAATTTTTTTAAAATCTACTGAACACTAATCCCCCATATTTCATAAAGTGGATCTTGATTGTCACGTACAAAACATGTGAATACCTTCATCACGTATTCTCTTAAAACATGGTAATAACATAAATTACTATAAAACCATATTCAAAACATACATGCTTATTCATTCCATACATAAAAAATAGATAATTGTATATATGATTTTATATAAAAATTAGTTAATCTACATCAATGATAGAATAAACAACTTTGTTAACAAGAAATTAAATATCTCTAAGGTAATTATAACTATCCAATTTATATTATCCATGTGATTCATCTATTTATCCCAACATCATTATCTCTACATTAGGAACTTATTAATGTAATACCCAGAGTTTTTATCATTTTTTTCAAATAAATTTGTTTTCTTTGATGTAATGTGTTTCATTATACCCTAATTAATGCTCTATTTATACTCTACACCAACATAATCTTGCATTACATGAAACATTGACCTGCCTTACATTACACAGAACATTGAATTTCTACCAAACAATAATTTATAATACAATTATTTAAATGAGAGAGTTATAAAATAACTATTAAACTTTTTAATATAATTAGTAATAATTTTTTTTAAGTATTCTTTATAATGTTTTTATATAAATATAAAATGTTGATAAAAAGACATATATTTTTTGTAAAGTCCTTATATGTTTGAAAATACTATTTTCTTAAAAAAACTGCTTTTATGTCCTTATGCGAAAAAAATTAAACAATTTTAGACAATTTTGAAAATTTTATTTGTTAAAATAAACATTATTTTTGAATTTATAATGTCAAAATTATATTATGGTGATTTTTTTTGTGATTTTTACGAGAAAAGTCATTTTTGGATGAATAGTGAAAAATACTGAATTTTAATTCAAAATGTCTTTTTATTCTAATTTATTTATATGGTTAAATTATATTTTATGTTGGTTTTAAAGTCAAAATAGATAAATAATAAATCTATTAATCTAATTTATGTCATTGTAATCATTTTTACATTTATTTTGATATAAAACCTTAAAGAACATATAAACATTCTCTCACTTTAAAAACCTGCTTTCTCACCGTGTTTGTGGGATTAACACTAAATTAAATTTTTCTGTATCTATGAACGAAATTTTAAAAAATGGAAATAAATGGTTTTAATTAGTATAATATTCATAGTATAATAATATCAACTTAATTTTTTTAAAAAAATATCAGTGAAAGTGATTAAAATCAATTACATTGATTAAGGTAAAACAAAACATAAAATGGACTAAACCATAAACTTAAGGGTCAAAATGACCTATAAACCTCTATAAAACCCCTTTTGTGGCCATATTTCTTCCATAAAAACTCTATTATTGAGTTTTTTATGACTATTGTAAGGTAAGAAAATGGGTACACCAAACTTGTTTTAAAAAATGCCAATTGTGTCCCCTCGCTACCCTATAAAGGCCACTAACTATCCCCATATTTTACACCTCTTAATCCCATTAATATCTTCAAATATCTAGAAAATTCACGTCTCAACATCCCCACCTTCCTCCTTGAATCCTCACTTTGGGTATAAATCCAACCAAAGAAGACCTTTGGTGAAAACCAAAAGGAGTTACCCAAAGAAGAGGTAACATCCTTCCTCAAGATATTTATTTTATTTTATTTCTCTACTACCTAAAATATTCTTCTAACTTGCATAAATAATAGCCTCAGTATTTTAAATATATTTATAGTTTTTATGATAATGTTCCTACCTACACATACACACACTTCCATTTAATTGGTAACGAACTTATCATTCTTGTATACGGTGAACTACCGCCTAACGAAACAATGTTGTTAATTTTTACTTTACCACCTTTCGTGGTAGTGTATTATAATTTTAACAATATTTATATATGATATATATGATATTTATAATTTCTTTATTCTTATATAATTTTTATATAGAACAAACATTTATGATTTCAATTTGGTGTAACTATGATAATTTTATTTAGGGATGTGTGGACTACAACATCTTCAAAGCAATGTGATTCATTCACACTCTATATGAAATGTATTAAGGATGGTTTAAATAAATTTGTATGATATATATGACATAATAATTCTACTATAATTTTTATATATATATATATACTTAAATTACTTTATTTCTTTTAATATGATAATCAAACAGAAACTACTTTCATGCATACGTATGACCTATCATCTCCATGAACAACGTCTTCCATTTCATATTTATATATTTAATATATTATTATAAATACATATATACTGAATATGCATGAAATTTATATCACTTTTTAAATTATTTAAATCACAATATATGTATGAGGACAAAAAACATAACAAATTAAGACACATGTGAAAAACAAAGTGAATATTACCTAAAGCCAAACCTTAACTTGTAATTGTTGATAACAGGGTAATATAAAGTCATAATAAAACCATAAATTATATTTGATATAATAATATGGTTCTTTAAAATATTTTTAATAAACTTATTTTTATTATATATTATTTTTTATGAGTACAAAGAGATTCAATACATAAGGTAAAGGAAATTATATTCTCGCTTTCATTACTGTTATATTTATGCCTTATTCACCACTCATCTATTTTGTGTGAGTGATTATACTACCCATGAATATATTATTTTATTATTATCCTAATATTTATGGGTATTATATATATATATTTTATCATCTATCTTTCATGGAGTTTATGTTTTAATAGTTACCAAATTGGTATTGTAGTTTTGTTTCAATTTTCGAACTTTGAGATACATTACATGAACTTCAAGAATCATGTTTTAAAAAATGTTTCCAAACATGATATTTTAATATAATTTTCTAGGAAAAGGGATTTTAAAAATGTTTTTGGGTTTTCAATATTCTTTTATATGTTTTCATTTTATTTTCAAAGAATTTTTTTTAAAAACATTTTCAATCTTTCTTTATAAGTTATCAAATTGTTTCTAAAGAAAAGGTTTTCAAATTTCGTTCAATGTTTCATTAAATTTGTTAAAATTATTTTCAAAGAAATGGTTTTCAAAAAAATTTATAGATTTATTTATAAGTTTTAATGTTTATTTACAATGAAAAGGGTTTTCAAAAGGATTTATGTTTTAAAAATAAATTTTCATAGAAGAAAGGATATTTTCATTAGGAAATGTTTTTAAGAGGTATTTTAAAATTATTTTCCATCTAAGATGACATCCGTTGGAGTTACTTATTATTTTCTATGTAAATTATCAAATAATATAATTCATTTTATTTCTTTAATGGTTTATTTCCTAATATCATGATGTTGATGAAACCCATTCCACTTCCACATGTTATATGATTTTGGAACCTACCTTTTTAATGTGATATTTTTTAATGAAATGATTGTGAAACCTATCTATTTTCAATAGGTTTTTATGTGATGATATGTTTATGATACCCATTTAATTTCATGGGTTATGATAGATGTTTAACAAACCCATCCTTTTTAATGGGTCTTGATATGATGAGAGTGTTATTATCTTATATAACATGTATGAATGGTTTTATTACGTGATGGGTAGGACTTATATTTCCCTCCAATGAATTGGTTAAAGTTTTATGTCTCATAATATTATGATGGTAATTAAGTCGATGGGCTTGATCTATTATTGGAATATGGGAAACCCAACCCCTTAAAAGGAAAGGAATATGATTGGGGATGGTGGTGTGTCCCACCTAGTAGGTGTAGTCACCATGAATATGGAAGATGGGGAAAACTGACCCCTTATGGGAAGATGGGGAAACCCAATCCACTATGGGAAGATGGGGAAACCCGATCCCTTACAAAGAAATATCTATGACTGGGTATGGTGGTTTTTCCTGCCCAGTATCTTTAGTCCCCATTAAGTGCCCTGATATGTTCTATAAATGCATCATGACTTATAGTTAATGATATTACATGTCTATTAGTATGCCACAATTCCATGTCTTATTATTATGTTATTCTTTTATGGATCAAACTCTAGATTCACTTATTATTCATGTCTTATGAACTGATAACCCTTACTCCTTGATTTATATTTATGATATTTAATATGCAGGGTATGATCTTCTAATGTTATGACCATGTTTTCATAGCTTTAATCTCATGCTTTTTCTTACTTATCTCCCTTATTTACCCTTACGAAGCATCTGAGGTAACCAATTTTTTACATTTCCTTTGTCAGGATATGAATATATGTATTACGTATGATGTGTCTCAGAATGATTCTAGTAATGAATAATATAGTGGGAGATAATGTAGCTTACTTACGTACCCATGTTTATATTTCAATGTTTCCAAAGGAACTAGACTAATATGGTATTTTGGCATCTATTTGTGTAATGTATTATTTTTTATGTAAAAGTGTTGTAATATTAATGTTTAAAAATCAAGTGTCGCTATAGTTGGTATCAAAGGAATGGTTTAGTTAACATTTGGAACCTATGATGATAAAACCTTTGTGATAAATCTATAGAAATGCGTAATAGTAAGTATAATGATGAGGAAAAGTATAGGAAAATATCCTGGAATTCTGGTAAAGGATAGAGTGATTGGTTTCTTATAAAAACATACATGTATGGATACTACATGTGGATGTGTTTCTGGAATATATGTATCTAGGAGTAATAACTATAATAAGGCGCGTCGGGCCTGAATCGAGCGTAACTTAGTACACAATAATATGCCTCATAGTGCACCTCGATTGACACTTCCAAGGGATATACTTTTAGAATTCACAAACTCTTCTAGAACCATCATGAATTATTTTGACATAAGTTGGCTATTAATAACCTAGGATAAACCTAGGGTGTCAAAGATTAAGAAAGGTTTCATAATTTAGAAATCCTCAGAGTGTTTTTTCATGATTATTTTGTTCCTCACTATGAAAACTATTTCTTAATTGGTGCTTTTTTGTTTTAGTCAATGGATGAAACCTAAAGGAGACATGTTAATTTTTATTGATATGGACAATGCAATTCTTTGTCTCCTGATCATCTAAATTCTATGGGAGTTGGAATGAAAACCCTCATTACTATGCTAACACAATTTTTTATGCTATGAATCTTATTAAGATTCCAATAGAGAAAAGGGAAAAAATAATTTTATGTTGACTACTTAATGAGGAAATGCCCATCGTGTTTCAATGGGTCTTCTGATCCACCTATTACTAAATAATAGATCAATAATATTGAAAATATATTCTTCATTCTCCATTGTTTGGATCATGATAAAGTATTTATGTCCATTTATTGGTTTGAAGGTGAATCAGACCAATGGTGGAATAAAATCAAGAATATGTGTAACCAATAAGAATCTGAATCCATGGAATGGGAGAAGTTCCAGAACTTATTCTCCAATAAGTACTTTCCTCATGTTCTTTATAAAAATATAGAAAAGGAGCTCCTTGAGTGGATGTAAAAGGATGATGAATCTCTCAATACCCACGATGCTAATTTCACAAGACTTTAAAGGTACTCTTATAGAATTATCATCTTACCCAAATGTTAAATTTATATGTTCTTTAGTGTCATAAAACCATGTATCGTAAGGGATTTGGCCATTAGATACTTTAGTAGCTACGAAGAGATTGTGTGATGTGAAATAAAAATTTATGTGGAGGTTGGAGTTACATATCAATCTCAAAATTTTAACAAGAAAAAAAAGATGTGGATCAAAGTAAAGTCTAATAACCACGAAGAGAAGAATATGATCCTACCTTTATGCTCTATGTGTGGAAACAATCATGGAGGGAATTTCATTATGGGGTCTAATAAGTGTTTTAAGTGTGGAAGGGAAGGCCAAAAATAAATTTATTGCCACACTGATGGGAGGAAGTTTCATAATGCTGAAATTAGAGGAAAATCTACAAATAACATACCTCCCTCACTTCATTACTTCAAGTTTAATGAGGATGGGAATTATGATAACCAGTTCGCCAACCCCTGGGTTGGTGATGATGATCGGAATTAGAAACCTCTTAAACTGAGAGACAATGGAAAATCTCATGTGATAATTGTTTCTCATGAGGGGTGAAATTACAACATGGTGAAAGGTATACTACCCATCCACTCTATAAATTATAATGTCTTATTTGATTCTATATCTACCCTCTCTTTCATATATAATTAATTTTTTAAGGGTATTAATATTCCTCCAAAATGATTATATGAAGAATTATAATTACAAACCCATAATGGTATGATGTTCACATATCAAGTCTATGATCCCTCTCTGAATGAAGATTATTGTAATGTACTTCCTAGAAATCTTTTCATTCTTCCCCTATTTAAATTTTATGTCATCTTAAGCATGGATTGGATTTCTCTGCATAAACCCCATATTAATTGACAAGAAAAAGAAGTTTCATTTGATATTTCAAACCAATCTATGATCATATATCTATGCGATGACAAGTATAAAATTTCTATGGAGATTACATCCAGTGTATGGGTATTAATCCCCATTCAGAAGGGATGTTTATCTCAAATGGTTGGGGTGAAAATTGACATCGATGATATGCCTATTTTTTGGGGATTTTTGGATGCCTTTCTAGAATATTTTCAATAACTTCCACCAAAACAAGAAGTTGAGTTATCGATGGAGCTCATACCTAGTTCCACCCCAATTTTGAAGAATCTCTATAGAATGTACCTAATGGAGTTGCAGGAATCAAAGAAATAAATCCATGTAAACCATGATAAGGGATTTATTTGGAAAAGTGTGTCACATTAGGGTGCACCAATTCTCTTTGTCAAAAAGAAATATGTATCAATGAAACTCTACATTTAATATCAAGAGTTTAACATGATCATGATCAAGAAAAAGTATCTTCTTCACCATAATGATGTCCAGTTTGATCAACTACATGGATATCAATACATTTCTTATATTGAAATTCATTCTGGATATCATCAATTGAGGGTTAAGAAAGATAATATACCCATGATAAAATTACGTACATGGTAAGTACACTATGAATATATAGTAAATCCTTTTAGTATTAATAATTCCCCTTCTATCTTTATGTATTTGATGAAAAGTGTATTTTGAGATTACCTCGATCAGTTTTTGTTAGTCTTTATTGATGATATTCTTATCTATTCAAGTATAAAGGAAGATAATGATGACCACTTGAGAATTTTACTGAAGACCTAAAGGAAAGAGAATATATATGAAAAATTTAAAAATTGTGAAATTTGGATACAAAAGGTTTCATTTTTAGGTCACATAATCTCATGAGATAGTATATAAGTAGATCTATTAAATATGGAGGCTATTGAATTTTATCTTAGAAAAACCATGGTAACTGAGATCCATAGTTTTATTTGATTAAATGGATACTATGGATGGTTTGTGTAGAATTTCTCACAACTATCAAATCCTCTGAAAAAGTTAGCTTAAAAGGGTGATTAGTTCCTCGTGATAGGTGAATGTAAGGAAAATTTCAAGTAAATAAATATAAGTCTAGTCAACACAGGTGTTCTTACATTACCATATAGAGGATAAGGGGTTGTAATCTATAGTTATGTATCCAAGAAGGGAATAATTTGTGTTCTTATGTAGAATAACATGGTTATATCTTAGGTCTCATGAAAGGTTAATATTCATAAAAAAATTACCCAAATCATGATTTGGAGTTAGTATTGGTATTTATTTCATTAAAGATATTGAGTGATTATCTTTATAAAGAAAATTGTGACATATATACTGATCATAAATGTCTGAAATATATATTCACATAGAAGGGGTTGGACATGTACCAGAGAAGATGGTTAGAGCTGATAAATGATTACGATTTCTCAATACATTAACAACTCAGGAAAGAAAACAAGGTGTCTGATTATTTTAGTGTAAAGGATCGTTCTAGCTTATCCATGATAAGGATTTAAAAATATAAAATATTTTTAGATTTGAAAAGGATGGATCTTGAAATCTTAATGTTCACATAAAAATATTATCTTGATCAATTGAATGTTCAACCCTATATCCAAGTGATGATTAAATAGGAATAGAAGAAAAACATAGAGTTGAAAAAGAAGGTTAGATATGTTCTTGGGTTTAACCTTGATTATGATGAAATGATAGTGTTCAGGAACCATGTACGTGTTCCATCCATACCAGATTTGAATATGGAGTTGTTGGAGGAAGATCACAATTCTTCATTTTCTATTCATCCTGAAAGTGCATAGATGTATATAGACTTGAATGAATACTTCTCGTGAGATGGAATGAAGAGGGATATCATTGAGTTTGTATCTCAGTGCTTGGTATCCCAGTATGTTAAGGAAGAAAGGAAAAAATCTATGGGTATTTTTCATCCATTAACCATATTAGAATGGAAATGGGAGAACATCACTATGGATTTTGTCATTGGACTCCCCAAAAACTCTACAGTATTTAATTCTATATGGGTGTAGTCGATTATCTTAATATGTTAGCAAACTTCTTTGCTATCAGATAAGATTTTATTGAGATCATATTTCAAGGATATAAATTAAGTAAATGGTAATATTTAATAGAGTACCAATTTCTATTGTATCTGATTGGAATCTAAGGATTACCTCCAAGTTAAAGAGAAGAAATCAGTAATAACTTGATACAAAATTGAGTTTTAGAACCTCTTATCATCCTTAGAAGGATGGTTAGTCTTAAAAAACAATTCATACCATAGATGATCTGTTGAGATCTTGTTCATTGGATTTAAAAGGAGTTCGGGATCAACTCCTTCATCTAGTTTTTCTTTCTTATAGTAATAGCTTTCAATCAACCAATCAAATGGATCCATATGAAGCCCTTCATGGGAAGAAATTTAGTTCCCTAATATTCTTGAATAAAGTTAGAGAAATAAAGCTATTGGGACCTGAGATAACTGATGAAATGATAGATAATGTTATATTAATTCAACAAAATATCAAGGAAACTCAAATTCGGTAGAAAAGTTATGATGATAACCATATGTGTGAAATAGAATCTGAAGTTGGTGAGAATTTGTTTATATTAATTTCTTCATAGAATAATGATATGAGTTTTAGGAAGAAATGGAAACTAAACCCTAAGTATATTGGCCACTTTGAGATTCTTGATCGTATCATAATAGTAGCCATTCATTTGGCACTTCCTCAAAATATCTTCAAAGTCTAAGATGTGTTCCATGTATCTATCTTAAGTAAGTACATATCTGACCATTCACATGTACTGAACTTAGAGGGAATACCACTACAGTAGTATCTTTATTATGAGGAAAAACCATTTGAAATTACAGATCATATAAAGAAAGTTCAAAAAACAAGACCACTCGCCTGGTAAAAGTTTCATGGAGAAATAACCAGTTTGAGGAAGATATATGAGAACTTAAGGATATGATTATTTATAAGTATCCTAATTTTCTTTTATCAGAGTGATGAATTTTGAGGGTTAAATTACTATTTGGGGGGGGGGGGGGGTAGAATGTAACACCCAGATTTTTTATGAACATTTTTTGAATAAATTAATTGTCTTTGATTTATGATTTTTGATACAATAAGTAAAACTATATTTATATTATATACTATTATTTTCGTACATTACATACAACATCGACGTGGATTGTGTTACACAAAACACCGAGTTTTTACGTAACAACATTTTATTATTATAATTATTTAAATGAGATAGTTATAACATAGACATTAAACTTAGTAGCATAAATAGTAATAAATAATTTTTTAATATTATTTAAAATGGTTTTATATAAATAAAACATACTAATAATAATACATAAATTTTTAGTAAATCCTTTATATGTTTGAAAACACTATTTTTATAAATGGACTTCTTTTTTTTCCTTTTGTGAAAAATAATCAAATAAATTTTAGACCCTATTGGAAATTTAATTTGTTAAAATAAACTATATTTTTTAATTCAGAATGTCAAAATTATCTGAGGGATAATTTTTGAAATTTTTCTAAGAAACATCATTTTTGGATGAATAATGAAAAATATTGAATTTTATTTAAACAATTATTTTTTGTATTTTTTATTTATATAGATAAATTATATTTTCTATTTATTTTAAAGTCAAAATAGATCTATTATACTTATATTAATCCAAGTTAGGTCATTGGAACCATTTTTATATTGAATTTAGATATAAAATCTTAATGAATATTTGAACAATTTCACATTATAAACCTGCTTTCTCACCCCGTCTGCGGGATTAATATTAAAAATATTTTTCTCGCTTATGTGAACTGAATTTAAAAAAATATAATCACATGATTGTAATTAGTATAATAGTCAAACTCTTATAAGACTGACTAAATGTTTTCTTTCCAAAAAGATTAGTGAAAGTGGTGAAAATTAATTATAGTGATTAAGTTAAAATAAAGCTTAACAAGGGACAAAACCTTAAATTTAAGGTCCAAAATGACATATCTACTAGTCCAACACTCCTTGTTTTGACATATTTCGGATATAAACATTTAATTATTGAGTTTTGTTTATTTTTATTTCTTTTTTTATATAAAAACATGGGTACACCTAACCCGCATTCAAAAATGCCAAGTGTGTCCCCTCCCTACCCTATAAAAGGACACCACCTATTCCCCTTATTCACACGTATCAAGAAAATAAATTTAGAAAATTCTCTGCCAAATTAACTTCCAAACATCCCTTAATTACTTCTTTAATCCTTACTTTGGAAAAAAAATCCAACCATGGAATCTCATTAGTGCAAACCAAAAGGAGCTACCCAAAGAAGAGGTAACACACTTTCTCAAGCCACCTCATTTTATTTTATTTCACCACTAACTCAATTCTTGTTATTACATGCATAAGTAATATTCTTGATATCATCAATATTCTTATATTTATTTATGATAAGTTTTTATTCTACACGTACAGACACTTCCAACTAATCGGTAACAAACTTACCGTTCTTGTGTACGAAGAACTACTGCCTCACGAACCGATGTTGTTCATTTTTCCTTCACTACCTTTCATGGTTGGTAATTATGATAGAAAGGTTTTTTATATATGATAAATGTGATATTTATAATGTCTTCATTATTCTATAATTTTTACGTATAACATACCTTTATGATTTCCATTTTGTGTAACTATAACAATTTCATTTGGGTAAGTGTGGACTACCGCCTCATCAAAGCGACGCGATTCATTCACACTATACATGGAATGAATTAAGTATGGGTTCATTAAAAATATATGATATATATGACATAATAATTCTACTAAAATTATTGTATATACACATGTATTTTATTTATATTATTTCTTTCTATTTGATAATTAAAAGGAAACAACATTCAGGTGTATGTATGACCTTCCTTCTCCATGAACGGTGTCTTCAATTTCAAATTTATATCTTTTATAGATTATTATAAGTACATATATTTTTAATATAAATTAAATTTATATATTTTTTTACATTTTTTAAAATCATGATATAAGTATTAGTACAAAAAAATATAACAAATTAAGAAACATGTGAAAAACAAAGTGGATATTACCTAAAGTTAAAACTTAACTTGGAATTGTTAATAAGTGGGTAATATAAAGTCATAATAAAACCATATATTGTATTAAATATAACTATATGGTTCTGTAAATTATTTATAATAAAATTATATTTATTATACATGAGTTTTGTAGGAGTTTGAAGAGATTCAAGATATAAGGTAAGGGGATTTATATTCTCACATTCATTTATTTGATATTTACACCTTATTAACCACAGATCTCTATTGTTTGTGTGATTATATTGACCATGAATATATTATATTTTTTGTCATTACTTTTATGAGTATATACATATCAATTTTATGATATCTCTTTCTTGGGGTTTATATTTCAAGAGTTACCAAATCGGTAAAGTAGTTTTCTCTAAATTATTCCTTCTTTGAGACATATTCCACGAACATTAAGAACCATATTTTCATAAATGTTTTAAAATATAATATTTTAATATCATTTTCAAAGAAAAATTATTTTAAATTTTTTGGGTTTTAAATCTTTCTTTACATGTTTTTAATGTGTTTTCAAAGATATTTCTTTCCAAACATTTTCATGCATTCATTATAAGTTTTCAAAGTGTTTTCAAAGAAATTGGTTTCAAAATAATTTCAATATTTATTTATATGTTTTCATGTTTATTTTCAATGAAAATGGTTTTCAAAAGAATTTTTATTTTAAAAATAAATTTTCAAAGAAGAAATATGATTTTCCCTAAGAAAATTTTTTATTGTATTACAAAATTATTTTCCATCTAAGATGACATCCATTGGTGTTAATTATTACTTTATGGTTAAATTATAATATTATAACATTCATATTATTTTTACAGTGGTTTGTGTCATAATAAAATAGTGTTTATGAAACCAGTTTCTCTTCGACGTGTTATATGTTTTGGGAACCCACTTCTTTTCACAGGTTATGATTTAATGAAATTATTATTAAAACTATCTATTTTCTATAGGTTATTATGTAATGATATGTTTATGATACCCATTTAATTTTTGGGGTTATGGCATGGTATTTATGAAACCCATCTATTTTAAGGGTCATGATATGATGAAATTTTTATTATCTTATGCAACATGTATGAGTGGTTTTATTATGTGATGTTTGGTACCAATATCTTCTTCAAATGCATTAGGTAACGATTTATATCTCATGAGATAATGATGGTAATTATTTCTGTGGGTTTGATTCACTATGGGAAGATAGGGAAACTAGACCCCTTCAAGGAAATGATTGTGACTTGGGATGGTGGTGTGTCTCTCCTCGTAGGTGTAGTCACCATGAATATGGAAGATGGTGAAGCCTGATCTACTATGGGAAAATGGGAAACTTTATCCACAATGGTAAGATATAGAAACCCAGTACCTTATATGGAATGTACTATGACTGAGGATGATGGTGTGTCCCTCTCTATAGGTGTAGTCCCTATGAAGTTCCCTAATAAGTTATAGAAATGAATCTTGACTTATAAGGAATGATATTACATGTTTATGTGTATTCCAAAATTCCATGTCTTATACCTATGCTATGTATTTATGGCACATTCTCTTTATTCCATTATTATTAATCTATTATTAACAACTAAACTTTATTCCATGATTTATATTTATGATCTTTGATATGCAAGGTATTATCTTCTAATGTTATGATCGCATTATCATACCCTTATGCTCATGTTTATGCTTACTTATCTCCCTTGTTTACCCTTACTGAGTATATAAGATCACCCATTTTTATGTTTACTTCCCTAGGATATGAAGATATGTATTAATTATGATTTTTCTAATAAGGGTTATGGTCATGAAGAACCGAGTGGGTGATAATGTAACTCACTTATGTACCAGTGTTTATGTTTACATGATTCCAAAGGCACTTGACTAATATGTTATTTTTTGCATCTGTTTGTGTAATATATTAAGTTTTCCATAAAAGTTTTGTAATGTTAATGTATTTCAAGTGAGGTTCACAATAATTAAGGTTTATATTTATTTTAATCACGTGTTTTATATAAAATAAAACCATTCAATTAATTAACTATTCTAGGTCATCAACATCATTCAATGTATTCTTTAATATCCTTAATAAAAAAATTATAGAAAACAATCCTTATATATTTCATAATTCTTGAATTCCAATAGATAAATACTGAAACCATAAAAATTACTTTTCTAATAATTAAAAATACATTATCATATTATTCCTCAATACTTATTTCCTTTCACAATTCATTTGTGGTCTCTTCATCTTCATTAATATAACCATCATGTGTACAAAATTGTTGATTCTATTTATGATATTTCCCCTTAGGACATAAATTTTCATAATTCACATCCTTTCAACATTTAAAACATCAAACACTCAGTGATACCTTTAATAAAATCCATTTAATTTATCAATGTTTTCATCTTTAATTTTTAATTTGTTTCTATATGTCCTTTTCTACACTCAAAAAATATTCTTGTCCCTATGATACATTCCTTGAGTTCTTCGTCCCACATTCATAACATATAAGAAACTGAATAATCTCTCCTTAATGGTTTACATTAACTTAACTCTTAATGAACTATATCATTCTCTTATTTTGTGTGTCCAAGATTTGGTTAAGGTTAATTTTTTTAATCAAGTTTTGTGATGACTGATTAGGAATTATCACAATATCCTTTAGTTCAATAAACATCCCATTTGGATTCTCATCAGAAAATTTTACATCACATTCAATGTTAACCCAATTACTTTTTGGTCCTCACATTTTGTAAAACAAAAAATCATAAAGCATGAAATAATAATAATAATGGGAAACAAAATAATCATGAAAAATCACTTATAGTATGTCTAAATCAATAAAAACTATTTTAAATCCATGAAACCTTATGTTTAACATAGGTCATCTATGGTCATTATCTATTTAAATCATTCATGATGGTTTGTAAAGTGTTCATGAATTTCAAAATCATATCCCCTATGAGTATTATACTAGGTGTGTATCAAGGCCTGTTTTTCCACCAGGTGATCATCGAGTCCATCTCAATGTGCCATTTTTAAATTTATTACCCCTAGTAACCTCTATGCCAGATCCACATCCACTTGTAGTATCTAGTCAGAGATGTAATTGCTTGGAAATTACATTCCCTATCCTTTGAAAATATTCTAGGATTCTTTCCTATACATTGAATCCTCCTTATAATTACCATTAGACATGTACTTAGAAATCTCACTGGGGGTTTCTCATCCCATATTCCAAAGGTTAAATAAATCTTTTCATTGACACCCATTATTTCAACCATGACTTTTCATACATGGATATTACATCTTTTTAGATGAAAATTCTATACATTACACAATAAAATTCCTAATTATTATAATAGTTTAGTTTCAATGGAAACTTGGAACACAATATTCTTAATTGGTGAAAGATCTTCAATGTCTCCCAAAAAGATCATCCCATATTGTAATCTTTGTAAACATACCTTATTTAAACCCTTCATTATAACCTGGGGAATGGAAACATAATAAGGGTTAAAATAAGATGCTGAGAAAGGATAAAAAATGAAGATACGTTAGCATAACATGAACATAAGGGTATGATAACATGAACATAACATATTAAAACCACACCATTCATATCAAGGATCATAATATTGAGTCAAGGCATAAATATTATAAGTTCACAAGTCATAAATCATAAAAAAATCATGGAACATTAGCCGTGATAGCATAAAATTGGCATAAGGCATGGATTTATGGCATGCACATAAAAATTAAAAATATTATGTCAAGTTTACCCACCATGACATTAATAACATGTTAGGCTTTGTCTAACCACCCATGTACCTGCTTGAGGCTTGGGATAACCTCTCGTATATCCTTTTTCGGTCATGGGATGACCTCCTATGTAACCATATAGATCATATAACATTAATCATTACCCAATTAATTGTAGGGAGATATAGGTACCACTGATCGCATAATAAAAATCATACATATGTGTTCCACAAGATCATAAAAAATTCATCATATCATAACCCATGAAATAAAATTTGTTTCATAAACATTTCATCATATCATAACATATAGAAAAAGACAAGTTTCAAAATAATTTTTTCATTTCATCATAGCATATCCCATGAAAAAGAAGTGGAGATGTAATGAAACAAAAATTCCATGTAATGTTTTTTAATTTTATGGGAATTTTACGTGTCTGCAAAAATTGACAACGCGTGATTCTGAGGCCCGATGTGCCCAGAATGAATTTCTAAACTTTTATTCGGGTACGTTCAATAAACGTACGAGTGGGTTTTTTTAAAATTTTAAACCGGTTCTAGGAATTGAAATCTGAGGGCACCGTTGAACTCACAATGCCGATATTCTCTTAAGGAGACCTTCACCTCATCCGCAGTGGGTCGAAGGTGAAATTTAGTTTTTGTGTTTTTCGTGAAAGAATAAAATAAAATAAAAATGTTTAACATTTTTATTTTTGAAACCCCTCAACATGGGTTATGGTGGAGGGGACCACCCGATCCTAAACCCCCAATTTGAATTCCTAAAGGTGGGGACCACCCGAACCCTCATAATGGGAGAAACCCTTAAACCCCCTCTTTAATGTGGAGACATCTCTTGAACTTCCTCCACATTAATTGTGCGACCCCCTTTAATTAATTATGCCAATAAAATATGCCAACAAATTAAATTGGTAAACTTAATTTAATTAGTGTTGGCTCCTCACTTATTTTTGATTGGGGGAAATCATTACTGAAAGGGAAGACATTGGAAAAAATCATCTCCATTGAAGAACACACCATATCCAACGAAGAATGAGGACGATGCTTGAGCCTAGATCAGAGGCATCTTAAAGAAATGATGAACATCGATTCGACCATTCCCAACGATTTCGTCTCCTTCCTCACGGCCTCCTCCTACGAACTTGAGGACGGAATTGTTGTTTTGATTTTCCCCTTTCTCGTTCATGACGACTCTTCATAATTCAAGAAGGAATCATAGCCGCTTGCTACCTCTCTAACATGGAGAGTGCGGGCCAAAAAAACATGGCTCGACCTCCCCCAATTCTTGCGATTATTTGTTGTTTTCTTTGCGATGAAGGCCATGGTGCGATCGCGCCGCCCAATGGAAGAGAATTGTGGCTTGTGCTGTAATGACGAAGGAAGGACGGTCGGCCGAGCCGGCCACCGGAGAAGGCGTGGAGCACAACCGCGTAGTGCGGAGAGGATTGCAGGCCATCTGGCCAGGCGCGACGCCCCACCACTCCATGACCACCCCACCACGCCACTGGCCGCTAGGTCGGACCACCTAGTGCGGGCCGGGATGCCCAGCACGGGCCAGGCCGGATGCAACGACGGACAACCGCATCGCGGAACCCCGCCGCACCACGACCACCCACCAAACCACGGGCCGCCAGGCCAGACCTCCTAGCGTGGGCTGGGCAGCCCAGCGTAAGCTGGGCCGGGTCGGACCGGAACCAGACCAATATCGACCCATTTCCGCTATTTTGGCAATAACTTTGGAACCATACGTCCGTTTGATGAACCATGTGCGACACCGGAACCCTTGGAGCGAGAAAGTCTTTTTGGTATACACCACTTAATATTTGGATGATGTTAGGGTATGGTCAAGTTGGATCAAGCACGAATCAAACTAGGCGCTCGGAACTAAAAGGCTAATAACTTACAGACTGGGCATCTGATTGACACCCCTTATATTGCGTTGAGACCCGTATTACGTGGTGGTCCTTTGAGATACTTCTTCATGGGACTTCGTGGAAGTTGGAGTATGAACCGGTGGCTTGAGGAGAAGACCCTCTTAAAGGAAAGAGAGCTTAGTGCGGGAACCCTGTAGCTGGCTGTGACAATATACTACGATCTTGTGTGGGTCTGATGACGTACTAACGATATACTAGGATCCTATGTGGTTCTGAAGATGTAATGACAATGTACTAGGATCCTGTGTGGGTCTGACGATGTACTGATGATGTAATGGGATCCTATATGGGTCTGACGACGTACTGACAACGTACTAGGATCATGTCTGGGTCTGACGATGCACTGCCAATGTACTATGATCCTGTGTGGGTCTGACGGCGTACTAGAAATGTACTAGGATCCTGTGTGGGTATGACGACGTACTGATGATGTACCAAGATCCTACGTGGGTCTGATGATGTACTTGGATCCTATGTGGGTCTGACGAGGTACTAAGATCCTTTGTGGGTATGATGATGTACTACGATCCTCAGTGGGTCTGATGATGATTTGGGATCCTTCGTGGGTCTTCCTCTTAATAGAGTACAATGATTCTGTAGTCACATCTAATCATCTCTACTACTGTAACTAATTTATACCTGGTGTGAGCTGAGTTCTTACCTCTGTGGTACTTTCCTTCATGGTAATACCTTGGTGGTATTATTCTGTGTGGTGTAACTATGTGGTACTTACCTTTGTTGTATTCCTTCCTTGTGGAACTGTTGAGATTTGGGATTTTGGGTTGGACTATGTGTTTCCTCTGATTGAGATGGGTATACATGATAACTTAGTTATATGTATGGGCATATATCTAAGTAGGGTTGTCAGATGATTTCATGATTTGTGGTTTATCCTTTTTGGTTTTTGTGAGACCTTGTGGGTCTCGAGGTCCCTACTGAGTATCATTATACTCACCCCTGCACAGGCTATGCTCGCACCTTCTTGTGTTTGGTGAAGATGACAGACAACGCTGATCGAGGCTGAGGGTACCAGGACTGGATGGTGCCCGAAGGTGGACTATATGGAATGTCAGTATGCAGAGGAGACTGGAAGCGTCAAGGCCTTACGACGTCATCTTGGGTATGGACTGGTTATCTATAGTCTATGCTCAGTTCGACTGTATTAGGCCCAATTGAGGTGTGTCTGCATGGATGGGACCAGGTTTACCTTCACCGGTTAGATGGGAGCCTTTACAGCACATGATGGACTTACCCGGAGGAGTGTACAACTGATCACTCATCAGTTGGCTAGCCTAACCCTCAGAGAAGTTGATGTGGAGAGTACGATTTATCTTGTAGTGGTGGAACAGTACGCGGATGTATTCCCTAATGATGTTACGAATCTACCTCCTCATAAAAAGGTGGAATTTTACATTGACTTGTACCCCAGGACGACACTGATATCCCCACCAGCATATCGGATGGCTCCTGCGGAGCATTGGGAGATGCAGGTAAAGCTTGAGGACTTACAGGGAAAGGGGTTCATCCAGACTAGTGTTTCTCCTTGGGCAGCCTTGATTTTGTTTTTCAAGAAGGCATATGGGAGCTTGAGACTTTGCGTCAACTATCAGTTCCTGAACCAGGTGACTGTGAAGAAAAGGTACCCACTACCGAGGATTGAAAACCTCTTTGAATAGCTGAAGGGAGCACGGTGGTTCTCGAAGATAGACCTCAGGTCAGACTATCACCAGCTCAGAGTGCGAGATGAGGATGTGCAGAAGACAACTTTCAGATATTGGTACGACCACTACGAGTTCTTGTTTAGGCCATTTGGCGTGACCAACACCCTAGTAGTGTTCATGGGACTCATGAACAGGATCTTTCAGCCATACCTTGATCTCTTTGTGGTGGTCTTCATTGATGACATTCTGATTTACTCGACTACTGAGGAGGATCATGCCTATCATTTACAGGTAGTTCTAGACACACTCTGAGATAACCAGCTTTATGGTAAGCTCTCGAAGTGCCAGTTCTAGATCTGAGAGGTTCACATTTTGGGACATGTCATCTCAGAGGCTGGAGTTGCTGTGGATCCAACGATGATTGAAGCGGTACTTGCTTGGGATCCACCCAAGAGTGTGATAGAGGTATGGAGTTTCTTGGGTTTGGCTGGATACTACCGAAGTTTTGTGCTAGATTTATCCAGAGCTTCAACACCTTTATCATCATTGAAAAATAAGGGGAAACCCTTGATGTGGTTGGAGATATTCCAACGGAGTTTTCAGGAGCTCAGGCAGAGGCTGACTAGTGCTCCCATCCTGAGTCTTCCTGCGGAGGGTGTAGGGTATGTAGTGTACTATGACGCATCAGGGACCAGGCTCAGATGTTTCATGATGCAGGAGAGAGCAGTGATCACATATGGTTCTTGTCATTTGAGACAACATGATCAGAACTACACTACCCATGACCTAGAGTTAGTAGTAGTGGTATTCTCCTTGAAGATGTGGTGACATTACTTGATGGGTGAGCATTTTACAGTGTACTCAGATCACTAGACCTCAGGTATATCTTCTCTAAGAAGGACCTTAACCTAAGACAATGACATTGGCTTGAGTTCCTCTAGGAAAACTAATTAGAGATAGTATATACTCTTGGGAAGGGAAACGTTGTAGCGGATGCACTCACCAGAAGGTATGGTATACAGATGCTAGGTGAGGTGAGAAAGAAGCTGGCCGCTTTTCAGATATCCTTTGTGGATCGTAATGGAGAAGATTCTCTCCAGTCTCTTACAGTCACCCCCCACTTCTTTAGAAAGTCAGGGAGGTGCAGTGTGGGGACGCTGACTGTGAGGGTCGATGTGATCAGATATCCACAAGATATGCACCTGATGGATATTCAGAAGGTGGGGAGCACACCATCCTCTATAGAGGATGTACAATGGTACCAGCGTCGCTTTGGGAGGAAGTGTTGAGGGAGTTACACACATCTCCTCTAGCAGTACACCCAGGAGTGGCGAAGATGTACCAGGATCTCTGACAATAACACTTGTGGTCGGGAATGAAGAAAGAAGTAGCAGAGTTTGTCTCTCGTTGCCTCACTTTTTAGAAAGTGATGGTAGATCATTAGGTACCAGTAGGCTTGGTTCATCCTTTAGAGGTCCCAGAGTGGAAGTGGGATAAGATATCCCTGTAATTCGTGACAGAACATCCACATACATCCAGAGGTCATGATTCTATCTAGGTGATCACAGACCGACTGACCAAGTCAGCCCACTTCCTACCGATCAGAGAGCAGGGTTTAGTAAAGAGATTTGGATGCCTCAATTTTTAGAAGATTGTGAGAATACATGGAATACCCTAAATGATTTTCTCTGATCGAGATGAATTTTTCACTTCCCGGCTATGGAAGGGGTTGTAGGAGTCTTTCGGGATGCAGCTTCATTTGAGCACCGCCTTCCATCCTTAGACGGATGGCCAGAATGAGCAGACCATTCAGACCATCAAGGACATGCTATGTACTTGTGTCCTCAGCTTCATTCGTAGTTGGGAGGATCACTTTACATGGGTAGAGTTTTCTTAAAACAACAGCTATCACTCCACCATTGAGATAGCACCTTTCGAGGTTTTGTACGGATGACCTTGCAGATCGTCTTTGTGTTGGACTGACCCAGGGGAGTCAGCACTAGTAGGACCAGATATGGTACGGGCTACCATAGAGAAGGTGCAGATATTCCAGGAGCGGATGAAGACTACAAAAATTAGGCAGAAGTCTTATGACAACAGGAGACAATGACCTATGGAGTTTGAGGATGGAGACCATGTCTTTCTATGGGTCTCACCTCGACGAGGTTTTCAGAGATTTGGCCGGGGTAGCAAGTCATATCTGAGGTTCATTGGACACTTCTAGGTCCTTAGCATAGTTGGCGAGGTGCCTTACCGCTTAGCTCTTCCCCCTTAGTTTCACTAGGTTCACGACGTCTTCCATGTATCCCAACTGAGGTGATATGTGAACGAACATTCTGACATCATCGACCACGATGAGCAAGACGTCAATTATGGGGCGATATTTATGGAGGTTTTAGTTGAGATTGAGGATCAATAGGAGCATGTCCTTCATGGACAGTTCATACCTCTGGTTTCCTGGCAGCACGAGAACCTCTAGGAGAGCACATGGGAGCGGGAGGCTCAGATTCGTGCTCAGTACCCCCACTTTTTTTTCCCAGTTTTTGTGATGCCGCTTATGGGGACACAAAGCCCTGAGGTGGGGAGAATTTAAAGACATGGAAATTACATGTATTTTTATTAAAATTTTATGGGAATTTTAAGAGTCTGTCAAAATTGATGGCGCATGATTCTGAGGCCCGGTGTGCCTGAAATGAATATATGAACTTTTTATTCCAGGTATGTTCAGTAAACGTATGAGCGGGGTTTTGTATGTTTTAAACTGGTTCTCAGAATTAAATTCCAAGGGCACCGTTTAACTTGCAGCACCGATATTCTTTTAAGGATACCTTTACCTCATCCTCAGTGGGTTGAAAGTGAAAGTTAGTTTTTGTGTTTTTCGTGAAAGAATAAAATAAAATAAAAATGTTTAAATTTTTTTTTGATACCCCTCAACATGGGTTATGGTGGAGGGGACCACCTGAGCCTAAACCCCCCAATTTGAATTCCTAAAGGTGGGGACCACCCGAAACCTCATAATGGGAGAAACACTTAAACTCTCTCTTTAATGTGGAGAAGTCTCTTGAACATTGTCCACATTAATTGTGCCACAACCTTTAATTAATTATGCCAATTAAATGTGCCAACAAACTAAATTGGTAAATTACTTTAATTGGTGTTGGCTCCTCACTTATTTTTGGTTGAGAGAAATAATTGGAGAAATGAAAGACTTTGGAGGAACTCATCTACAACGAAGAACGCACCATCTCCAGCGAAGAATGAGGACGATGCTTGAGCCCGGATCAGAGGCATCTTGTAGAAATGACGATGGTCGACGCCACCATTCCCAATGACATTGTCTTTATCCTCACGATCTCCTCCAACAAACTTGAGGTAGCGATTGTTGTTTTTATTTTCCCCCTTTCCCGTTCTTGACGACTCTTTTTAATTCAAGAAGGAATCATGCCGCTTGCTACCGTTCTAATGCAAAGAGTGCAGGCCAACCGAACATGGCCATACCGCTCTGCAATTATTGTGATTATTTGTGGTGTTCTTCATGAAGAAGGTGACGGCGCGACTGCACCACCCCACGAAAGTGAATCGTGGCTTGTGACGCAACGTATAATGAAGGAAAACCGACTGAGATGGCCGCCGACGAATGCGTAGTGCATGACCACGCCGCGAAGAGAGGATGGCTAGCCATCCGGCCAGCTGTGGTGGACCGCTATACCACAGCCGCCCCACCACAATGCGGCCAGCCCACTGCACCACATCCACCCCGCCAAACCGCGACACACTACCGCACCGCGGGCCGCCAGGCCGGACCTCCCATCGTGGGCCGGGCGAGACCCAGCGGGTCATGCCAAGTCGGTCAGACTGGGTCTGACTGGACTCAGACCAATATCGACCCATTTCCACTCTTTTGGCCATAACTTTGGAACCAGACGCCCATTTGACGAACCATACACGGCACCCAAACCCTTGGGGTGAGACAGTCTTTTTGTTATACCCCACATGATATTTGTATGAAGTTGGGGTATTGTCGGGTTGGATCGAGCACGAATCCGACCGGGCACTCAGAACTAAAAGGATAATAACATACAGACCTGGAGTCCAATTGACACCCCATCTATTTCTTTGAGACCCCAATTACGTGGCGGTCCTTTGGGATACTTATTCATGGGACTTCATGGCAGTTGGAGTATCGACCAGTGGCTTGAGGAGAAGACCCTCTCGAAGAAAAGTGAGCTCAGTGCGGGAAACCTGTAGCTGGTTGTGACAATGTAATAGGATCCTATGTGGGTCTGACGATGTACTGATGATGTACTAGGACCCTGTGTCGGTCTGACGATGTACTGATGATGTACTAGGATCCTGTGTGGATCTGAAGACGTACTGACGACGTACTAGGATCTTGTTTTGGTCTGATGACTTACTGATGATGTAGTAGGATCCTGTGTGGGTGTGGCGACGTACTGATGATGTACTAGGATCATGTGTGGGACTGATGACGTTCTGAAAATGTACTAGGATCATGTGTGGGTCTGACAACATACTGACGATGTACTAGGATCCTGTGTGGGTCTGATGATGTACTAACGAGGTACTAGGATCCTGTGTGGGTCTGATGATGTACTACGATCCTTTGTATGTCTGATGATGATTTGGGATCCTTCGTGGTTCTGCCTCTTAACAGATTGAGATGATTCAGTAGTTACATATAATAATCTCTACTGTTGTACCTAAGTTATACCTAGTGTTATTTAAGTTCATACCTGTTTGGTACTTTACTTCGTGGTAATAACTTGGTGGTATTCTTCTGTGTGGCATACCTGTGTGGTACCTACCCTTGTAGTATCCCTTCCTTGTGTAACAGTCGAGCTTTGGGCTTTTTGGTTGGACCCTGTGTTTCCTCATGATTGAGATGGGTATACTTGATAACTTAGGTATATGTATGGGCATATACCTAAGTAGGGTTGTTAGATGATTTCATTCTTCTTGGTTTACCCTTTGTGGATTTTGTGAGAACTTGAGGGTCTCGGGATTCCTACTAAGTATTTTTATACTCACCCCTGCATGGGATATGCCCACACCATGTTGTGTTTGGTGTAAATGATAGATATCGTTGATCGAGGCTGAGGGTACCAGGACTAGATGGTGCCCATAGGTAGACCATACGACCTGTCGGTACGCAGAGGAGACAGGCGAACATGGAGAGGTGAGAAGGAAATCTATACCTACCCTTCATGTGTGAACCTTGGAGGACGACCCAATAACTTTCTTTCTCTTTATTCAGTTGTATTGTATTTTGAGTTGTACTTGTACCTTTACTGTTGTGATTGTATTCCGACCACTCTTACTTTCAGCACTCTTTTTTCTATATAGTTTACCTGTGTTTGTATCTTGCTGTGTTCTTGGTTTTGTGTGTTTATAGGATATAAAGGCAATGCCTTCCCGGTTTTAGAGAATACACCTTTCGGTGCTAGTCTCCATCCCCTGGCCTATGGAAGGTGGGCTTGGGGTAGTAATGAAATGGGCCTTAGGGGATGAGTTGTGACAGGGGTTCATAACAATTCTATCATGGTATAACCCATAGAATAAAAATGGGTTTCATAACCATATTTTCATAATAAACCATTGAGGGAAAGAAAAATAATGGTTTTCTTAGATTATATCCCTAATAAAGCATAAGTAACATTAATGTATGTCTTCTATGATGGAAAATAGTTTTGAAAGATCATTTTAAATATTTCAGGAGGAAAATAACATTTCCATGAAAATCAATTTTTTAAAACATAAAACCTTTTTGAAATCAATTTATTTGAAAATAACACAAAAATATTATAAAGGAGGATATAAAAACCATTAAATTTTTTTTGAGGATAATATCATTTACTATTTTAAAACCACTTTAAAAAAAATTGTGAAAATCATTTCATCTGAAAAAAACTATGAAAATGTAGAAATAAATCTTTAAATAAAATAATGTTTATGAGGATGAATTTTTTTTCATGTTATACATGTTAAAACAAAGATTCCTTCTACATTTATAGTAAAAAACAAAAAATTTTGTTTATTAAAATGACATGAATATACCTCTTTAGAAACTTTGTATTATTTAAAACATGGGTAAATATTTCATTAATAGTATCTCTAAAAAAATTTAAAAATTTTTCTAGAAAACATTGTTTTGAAAGAAAAATGGTTTTCGATCAAAGAGAGAAAGAAATGTAATTTTTTCAAAAAATTTATTTGAACTCTAGAGTAAATAAATAGTTTAAAATAAATGGAAAAATTTATTATAAATAAATAACTATATGAGAATAAAATTAATTACTTTCTTGAGATATGGATCATAATATTCTATTGTTAGAAACAATCTCATAAACAATCCAGATAAACGATGAGACTATAACTTAAAATATTTACCACTTTGGTAACATTGAAACATAAGGACTAGGAAATAATACCATTAAATGAAACCTGAAATATCATGAGGATAAGTAAAATCAAAATATTACATGTCAATTTGAATTTATATACACCTACTAAAATAATATATGTGTATAACATAATCATAAGTCATAAAGAAAGAAAATTGAGACAAATATCCATTAACAAATTTGTAACTTTAGAACCATAAACTGTATGAAATAGAGATCATAAAATGGATATGTAAATCATAATAATTTTAAGGAGAATAATCATCCAATACATTCATGGTAATTATATTCACCACATAAAATAAATTTCTTGTGAATATGGCATGTGTCTCATAGAATTAAAAAGTGAGACGAAAGACCCTTTCCATTTTAGTATTCTTTTGAATCATAATACCCAATAAATCATAACATAAAATTAAAAAGTAAATATAATTAAAATTATGAGATTCATGATATAAAATTTCAAAGGGGCAGTATATATACTATAAAAAACAAGTGAGTGGTGAATTTTCATATGTCTCCCAAAAAAAGAGAGACTAGAAATCCCTTACCATAAGCCATGACTTCCTCAAAACATGTTGAAACCTCACATATAATAAATATATGTTCATAAAAAATATATTATAGAACAATATTTATATATTTCATATCATATAATATTTTATTAGGACATTTTATTACCCATTTATTAACAATTTCATGCTAATGTTACGTTTTTGGTTATAACCGATTTATTTTTTGTATATGTTTTGATTTTTTATTTATTGGAATCTAAATTTGTTCATGGTTTCTTAATAATAATAACATTAACCATGATATAAATCTAATATATATTCATTATATATGTAATTATATTAATTTATAAAATATAGAGATAAAAAATCAATACACTTTTCATAAAGATGGTAGGTCGTATATACACATGAATGTTGTTTGCATTTTCTCAAATTATTGAAATAAAAAAGTTAAATTACATATTATAATTATATAAACATTTTTATTTCATATTTATCAAATATTTTAATTAAACCCATTCTTATTACCATCCATGTAAAGCATGAAAAAATCACTTTGTTTTGTGGGGTTGTAGACCACCGTACACACGAGAAATGCTATCATGTTCTCAAAAAATGTAAAGCATGAAGGTATGTGTGAGATAATAATTTTATAAGACTAATAATATAACATATAAAAAATAATTACAACATTATTTCCATCCTTTAGATATGGTAATGGAAAAAATAATGACATCTATTCGCTAGGTGGTAGTCCGACGTATACACGAACTATGATTTCGTAACCAATTTGATAGAAGTAGTGATGGTTTTAGCTCATTAAATTAACATTAAAAATATTATTATATGTTATATAATTAGATTATTATATAATTATGGTATAATAATAATTTAAGGAGGTAGAGGAAGAAATAAAACAAAAATAATTGTTAATTAATGTTACCTTTTCTTCAGGTATCCTACAATTAATTTCACCAAAAGCTTCCTAGATTTGATTTATGTCCAAAATATTGAATATAAGAAGATATAAGGGAATGTTTAAAGTTAATTGGGATGTTACTGGAAGAAAAAAAAATGGTTTTACGGTGGGAAGAGAAGAGGAGAAGGGGTAGCCTTTTGTAAGTGAGGTGAGTAGCACACTTGGAATTTTTTGAATGAAAGAATTTCACACATGTGTTTTTCATGTGAAAAGTATAAAATAAGAAACCATTATATATAATAAAAAGGATAATGTCGACATATATCCATACAATTGTTTTTTTACATGTTTTCGGTATTTTATCCCTTATCTTTTCTGTTTAACCCCTAGGTAAACCCATTTTTACCATAATCGGGATAAATAAATTTTTCTATTTTTACTATTTTTTGGTAAAAATTTAAGTTAAACTTATTATATAAGATAAATTATTCCTATTATTAATATCAAATACATTTACCAACTTAAATTCACATAAGTGGAAAATTTTAATTTAAAATTACTACCGTACACCCGATGAGGAAATGGTTTTTTGAAGTAAAAATGTTCAAAAGTTTACAAAGTTTTTATATCAAAATTGAATATAGAATTGATTAAAATAAAATAAATTTAATTAATGTATTTATAATTGAATTTATTTTCACACTAAAAACAATATAAAATAAAAATTAACTTTATAAAATAATTAAATTAATATATAGTTTCAATTAAAATTCATTATTTTTCACTGTTAATCAAAAAATGAAACTTTTTAGAAAAATAAAAAAATTAAACCTAGGATAAAATTTAAATGATAATTTAAAAAATTAATATAATTTTATAAATTTAATTTTATAAAATCTTTAAAATATAATTTTATTAAATGTTTTCAAAAATGAGACAATACCGATTTTTAGAAAAATAAAGTTTGTAAGTGTAAAATTGGACTTATTCTTATCTCCTCTCTAAAAACACATAATACGAATGTTAGGTATTTGATTTAATATATATAATATTTAAATTTCATTGAAATAATTCAAAAAAAGTGTTTTTTTAATTTTTTTTGGTAAAACTTGTTTGTTTATATAAAAATAGTTTTTCCAAGAAATATTTCCTTTATTTTCATACAGTTTTTATTTTAATTTTTAATTAATTAGAAACCAAATAATTCATTATATATACATGTTTAAACCATAAATTTTCTTAATTTATTAAATCTTATTCATATTTGTCATTTTTATTGATGATAGGTAAATATAATGTTAAATAATAATATTTTAATAATATGTAACTTTTCATTTAAACTCTGTGTTGTGTGAGACACAACTTAAACTCAGTATTATGTGTATTATGATTCAAAATACATTTTACCTATAATTAAAGATAAAATTTATATCATATGTAATGAAAAATATAGAAAATATTATATTTAATTGAGAAAAATATTTCCCAAAATCTCAGGGTGTTACATTTTACATATCATTTATTTATGTTTTATCTTACACTTCATGTTTCATATATACAACCTTCATTAATTTTTTTAAGAATCCATTATTGGATATTTTTTTAAAAAAAATCAATGTTTTAATATATCTCAAAATTTTTATTCCAATATTTTTTAGAATGACTTTTCAAAATAAATTAGAAAATTTGTCACTTAGATTTTATTTATAAAAATAAGAAAATAAACAAGTTTTTAAAACTGTTTCTCAAGAAAGGATTTTGAAAAATTTTGAAAATTCTTTCCCATATTTCATAGTTTTATAATGAAAATTATTTTTCAATAATTATTTGAGTTTTATTTAAGAAAAATATTTCATGGAAAATGAAAATTTTCATCTAAGTTTTCAAAGTAAAATTCTATTATTCTATTAAATGTAATCTTTGTTTGTATATCTATTCTTTAAATATTTTTTCCTAAATGATAAATATTAAATCTTTATAATAGAAATGATTCATCACTAGCATTGTATTTCTAAATCATCTTCATCATATAAAAACCAATTTTTCTTCAAATTCCTTTCATTTAGATGCTTTCATAGATTGATTGGAGATATTATTAACTAAACCGTACACAATTTATCTAGACAGTGTAAATACCATATGCTCTATTATCTTAAATCATGGGTATTTAAAAATAATTTTATTCAATATCATTAAATACCTATTTATTTTACATGGGTATATCATTTTTTTTATTATTGATGGAATTGTGAAATATTTTCTTATATAAATACCTATGAAAGGGATTTGAAAATTATTTTATTTTCTTGGGTTATTTATATTAGGATTCATTTCTTGTGGAACACACATATATGTATGACTAGGAGTGTAGTCCTATATATCCCTCCAATATAATGGTTTATGTTTATATCTCTTGAGATATTCATGTACGAAGATAATGAGTTTGTTCACATGGTGATTTGAATAATGATTTTTCTAAAAATTTTAGGCATGAAAATAATGAGTCTATTCACATATGCATGGGAATAATGAGATTCCTCACAAGGCTTCCCTGGATTATGTGTTTTCCATATCTCCTAGTTGATTTTGACATTATGCCTTAATTTTATGAGGCTTTTAATTTCCATATTGTGCAACATTTCCTTGTATATACCTCTTTTCTATGTTATTCCACACTATTATGTTATTCTACGCATTATTCCTTGATTTATGATCTAGGATTTTTTGGGTATAAATTTCTTATTTATCTTGACTAAACCCATATGATCATCTTATGATCACTTTTGATCTTCAACTATATATTTATTAGGTTTTCCCTTACAAAGTGTTTGATCTCACCCATTTCTTTTGTTTCCATTTACCTAGGCTATGAAGAAAAGTAATATATATGATGTGTCTAAAAGTGCATCTTATGTGGATATTTTTAGGAAATTTTGGAGATTTTTTATGGATTATGTATTTGTTTATATAGTTTTAAAACATCCCATTAGTTGAAAAAGATATAGGTTTTATTTTTTAATGTTTGATTCTAATTACATAAAACTCTCAACCAAAAAGATATTGGTAATGCATTATAATGTAATATTTTATTTAAAGTCATGTAATTGTGACTACCATGACATTGGGGAATCACATTTGGTATCATAGATTGGTTTAAATATATTTGTATGATAAGATGTAATCCATTGATTAGGATTTAAGAATTAATAATTTCATAAAGTGTTAATGTGCTAAGGATGATTATAGTTTCAAATGTATAGATAAACATTTGGATAGGTATAAAATTTATTATTTTTGTAATATTGAATATTTTATGTTATTTTAGTATTAGAATAAGATAAATTTATTGACACCCCTTGGAATACGTTTAAGTAATAATTCTATGTATTGGATAACATCCTAATGTTTTGGTAAAGTAGAGATTGTGTGGTTTTCCTAACAATTATATCACTTTTCAGATACTGGAAAATTGATGTAGCTATGGAAGATACACACCTTGGGGTAATGACCCCAAAAATTATTATGGAGTATCAACTCAATAATCATGCTAGTATATGATGAGTGGGCCTAAGACTCACACATGACTAGAAACTCCTGAATTATATGCTTTGGTTAATCCCATTCTCTTTGTATACTATTTTGACGGATTAATTTCCTAATTAAATTAATGGATTAGGTTTATAATAATCAGATAACAAAACATAAATTATCCTAGGTTAAAACAATAGAGTTATAGGGTAAACCAATTATTACATAGAAACATATGTTTAAATGAAGGTTTCATATGATAAGACATCTTTAGATTGAGCTTTCATATTCATATGATCATATACTATGATTCTAATGGATATTATCATAATTATTTTTATTTTAATATTTTGTTAGAAAAAAATATTTAAAATGAAGCTATAGAATGTAGAACTCTAGAAACTCCTATGACTTATCTATAAATCCATATTAAGAATAAATAAAAGAGAATATGAATATATGCCTATAATGAGAGAAAAGATATATTACCTAATCTTCCCTTAGTTAAAAAGGTTTGTATCTCTTAGATTATATATACTGAATCAATATTATCTTTATACACCCCTAAGTGATATAATTATAAAATCATAATTGAAATTTCATGCATGGAATTTCTTTAAGGGGTTAGAATGTAATACTATGAGATATTGGAAAATATTTTATTCCAAATTGATGTTATGCTCGATAGATTGTTCCAAACACAGAACTGAACAAAAAATATCGACGATATATTTAATGAATAATATAAAGAAATTTTTTGAATGATAAGCCCACTATCAAATAAGTATATTTTAATCTATAATAAATTCATACGAAACTTGATTAACAACACTTAAAGCTTAAAATATCCATTTATCAACAAAACCAATTTTCTTTATATTTTTTTATTTAAAAAATAAATTTATAAATCATTTAATATTAATTTTTTAAAATGAAGTTATTTTTTTAATTCATAATACCAAAATTATATTAGGGTGAATTTTTGGGACTTTTAAAATATAATTTATTTTTTGGTGAATATTGAAAAATATCAATTTTGTTAACCCCATCACTTTTATGACATTACCTTAATGAAAAAATGAGTTTAATGTTTTTTTATCCTTTTTCAATTTAAAAAATATATTTATAAAGGAAAAGAGAAATCATTTAAAAATACTATGTCAAATTTATAAAACCCATTTTTATTATTTTGTAAACGTAAGTAATATATTACTCTAAAAACTATTTTCATTAGCTTAATTTACAAATTATTTTTCATCACTCATAGAAGTTAAATTAATTTTTTTTATTAATAATTTAAATTAATAAATAATATTATTTAATTATTTATATATAATTTTTAGGAATAATAATACCAATGTCATGGTTAACTAGTAAGATAATGATGAAGCGGTTATTTTCAATTAATTGTTAACAATGTATATTTTTCATCTAATAAATTTAGTTAATATAGTTTAAATAATTAATATAATATGGCATTCAAAAACATATATATTTATATTCACATAAATTTTATAAGAAATTAATTCTAAATAAGATAAAGAATACATTACAGTTAAAACATTGTTTTTAAATAAAAAATGATTTTCCTATTTATAAAATGATTTAATTGGTTATTTTTGTAAATAAGTTGTTTGAATTTTTTATTTTATTTTTATGCGAGTTTTAATTTAGGTTCCACAGAAATAAAGTTATTTAGTTTTTGAAAATAAAATAAAATTATTTCATAATTAATGAACATTGTGGTGTGTAATGTTTTAATTATAATTATATTGTATTGAATAGAATAATGGAATTTACTATAGTTTCAAACAGATAAATAATAAATTAAGTTAACACATGAAAGGGACAATAAATGTTAATCTAATTTGAATTTTTTTTCTATATTATAATTTTACAAAGTTATCACAACATTAATTAACACCTTATTATCTTTAATTCTAAAGAGCAAACAAATGTAAAAAATAAAAGTTAATAATGATTATTTTTATAGTAATATTTTCTCAATCTAAACCATTCATTAAGATGATCCAATGACCCTAAAACTGAAATAAAATAATGATTAATATGGAAATGATGACATGGTAAAAATTACACAAGTGTTATAGACAACAAAATTTTATCTATGGGACAATATTATTATTATAATTATAATTATTATGTAAACTTTATATTTTTATTGATAATGTATCTATTTATTTTAAAATAATAATTGTTTTGTTTATTATTTAAAAATATTGTTAATATGGTTGGGTTTTTTAAAAACTATGTGATCCTATGAAGATTTTTCTAATTATTATTTTGATGTTTTCGATAGACACCTGCGTTTTCCCATATCTAATTTTATTTTTGAAAGAGTGTAAAATAGGTATCTTGCTTGACCCATCCACAAATTCTCACAGTAACATCAATGAATATGTCTTTCCCATGTGTTACTATAACACAATCTAGTAAGGGGTTAAATTAATTATTTATACATATTCAAAGTCATTACAACTATTATATTTTTAAAAAATTGAAGTTATAATTTTTATAGTGTGAAGTCAAAGAATGGATCCAATTTCATAACATGTCATGCATACTGGAAATGGTCAGGATTGAAAATGGAGAGGATTTGAGAAAAAACAACTAGATAGTTTTCTTACTAAGTAGTTATTCCTTCTTTTAATTTTAAAATAAAACTTTTCACTACCTTATAAATAAGGTAATATATGATGTAATGTTTCAGTATTATATATATACATATATGATAAATTGACCATGATATAAAATGCGTTTTAAAGCACTAATAATGTGGCATCATTAATCAATGTTAAAAAAATTATTGATAAAGAGACACCCTTTATTAGTGCTAAAAATTAGGTCACCTTTTATCAGTAATAAAAAACACCAATAAAAGATACTCTTGTTTTTATAATTGTTAAATAGACACCTTTCATTAGTGCTAAAATTAATGGAACCCTAAATCAATGTTTTTTAGTACTAATAAAAGACCCCATTCATAAATAATTATATATATTGTTGAATATAATATATAAATAAATTAATATATCATATTTATATAAATATATATTTTCATAAATATGATATAACTATTACCAAATATGCATTAATATTTAACATATAATATATTTCCTTAAATATGATTTGTAAAATAACTATTAATTAATATTAGTTAAAAAATTGAAAATTATTATTGAGTAATAAATAGTTAAGTTTAGATTGGTAATAAAAAAGATAATAAATTAATTATGATCCTAAGAGTGTGAAAATATAACATGAACTTCAAACAGAAATAACTTTTTATTTCAGTGTCCATTTGAGCTCCTTGAAATGTTAAATCAAAGCCTATGATGGCATTCATTACAAAAATATGTACCCATTTTTCTATTATTTAAAATAGGTCTAGAAGGTATCTAAAATTGAGTTTTAAATTTGGGTACCTGAATTTTTGAATATTTAATGGAATTTTTACTTAATTTAATAGAGATTTTTTTTCTTTTTCCTAGAATTTAAATTTATTTCTTTGAAATAAATTAATATTTATATGATGGTGTTGAAATTTAAGAGTTCATTATATAATATTGATATTTATAAATAAATATATTAATATGTTTTCATATATTGATATATAAAATTTTTTATTGTATAAATATATATTTAAACATACGAATATATAAAAATATTTTCAAATAAAATGAAAATTAAAATATTTAAAACATATTAAATATAGATGAACACAAACATAAAAATGTATATAAATATATAAAAATATATATATTACTATATAATGTTTATATATAAATATATATGATATAGACACACACATACATATGTATTTATTAAATAATTTATTTAGGTATATTTTTTCTAATATATGTTAAATACCATAATATATATCAATATTACAATATGTGCACATTAAAAAAAATAAACACATAAATAAATATATAACTAATAAATTAATATATTGTAGTGAAATGGCTGATTACTAGAAATGTATAATATGAGGGTTCAAATCTTACCTTCTTGGAATTAATTCTAAATGTCATATATATGGGACTCCATGTGTGGGATTTATTGGATATGGTTTCATGTCTGTGTGGAATGTGGGCATGACACTATAATATTTGGTAGTGGTATATCATGTTTTTTAGAAGAAAATAATTTAAAATTATTTTGATGTATTTTATCAGCACAATATTTTAGAACTAATAAAATTATTTTTATTAATGTTAAAACTAGAACTCATAAAATGGGGATTTTATCAGTATTAAAAATAATTTTGATAAAAGGTTGATTTTATTAGTGTTATTTTTTAGTAATATTTATAGTCTGACTCCTTTGGTCAACTTCGACATTATCTGTGCTTTTTGAGTATTGATAAAAACTATTTTGTGCACTTATTAAACCATTATTTATTGTAATGGAACACAAAATGTAATTGCTAAATCGTTTTTACAGTTGTTCTACACTTTTCCTAGTAGTTTTTGTTGTATAATTTCTAGAGTCCAAAAATATTCAAAACAAGAATCCTTTAGTGATCAATTTTCATAGTCTCTAAAATCATTTTTTAAAGTTACAATACAAAAATTACACTTTGTCATACTATTTAATAAATAGCAAAAAAAAATAAATAATTTCAACATATTTAAAAATAATAAAAAAATCACTTAATAATTTTAAAATATAATAATAGCTAACCTCAATCATAATTTTCTTCAAACACACACTTTCATCTTTGTAACATTCCTCAAATTTTGAGGTACAATTCAAAAGTTGTTTTTGGCCTATTTTGATTAGTTATAGCTATTTTCTACTGTGATCAGAAGTGGTCAGAGCATGAAGGAATTTCATAGTTTGATAGTTGGATCCATACTATTGATTAATTTTAGAATGTCCAATGCGAAATCAGTGGCCAGTCTAGGAGCCTTGGTTCCCCGAAAGCCCCACAAGTCAACCAATGGTTGTTTATAAAGTAGCCGATGGAGCATAGTACACTCGATATAAGCAGACCTAATACATAGTAGTTTTACTAGGTTTTTGGTGGAACTTCTATCATTTCACTCTTAACCCCCTTAAATCCATTCTTTTATCCATCATCAACCCCAACATGATCATACCACCATTTGTTTCTCCCTCTTGTATTCCTTAAGCTCTCAAAAACTCATGTCTTCCCTATTTGAAGTGTCATCAATTTTGTTGATCCTCTTCTAGTAAGACTAACCCTATTTAAGGATTATTTCTAGTGTGGGATTTTTTATTCTTCATCAATGGTATCAAATCATTATCGTCTTAGTATTTTGGTCATGCTATTAAGTTACAAGCAATCAAAATTGAATCAGGTAGCATCCCTTAGAAATTTAGTTCTCTAAGATGAGGTTGATGTCTTTACCATGTTAATTTGATTCCTTGGGATTCCATGGTATGTCATGCATATAATAACATTCATATGATTTTTATTATTTTAATCAAGGTATCAAAGTGACTATGTTATCTTAAAATGATGAAATCTACCCAAAAAAGGTTAGCCATGAGTGTTTCAGTTTGATTATAACTTAATGATAGTGTTGAGAATTGATTTAAAAAGGGATTTCTTGCCTTATTTTTCTTGGAATAGAGTGAGTTTCCTTTGCCTATTTTTGGAATTGTATACTATGTTAATTATCTTAGCTGTACATTCCACAAACACCTTCATGTGAGAAGATGTTGAGGTTGGGATGTGTCTAATAGGAGGGGTGGTGATGGTTAGGTTAAAATATTTATCAATGGGACAACTCCTTTTGATTTTATGGTTGATATGTGGTCCTAGTGTATGTGGTTGACCATGTTGGTTTGGGTGCTGGTTTGGGTGGCTGTTCAACTGGTGGTACATTGAGGTGTGATAATGGTAAGACATAGAACATTACCTATGAGAAGTGTGTTGGTTTAAATCCTATAGAATGTTGGTTATGTTATACCCCCATTAGTTCCACTTCCTTTATACATAGTTTCCATGTTATCCGTGGAACACACTTTGATAATGGTGTTGGTTCGGATTGTGTGGGAGGATGGCTATATTATTCCCTCCTCAGATAGCTTCTTATGTTAACTAGTTTACATGAGACATTTCCATGGGACCTTACCCAGTTTTACAAGATGTTTAATCTTGTGCAACAGGATTGAAACAACATGCCTTTATCTAACCACTTCCAATGATTATAGCTATGGGTTCTCTGTATGAGGTCACACTATTCTTATAAAAGTGATTGGAAGAGGTATGTCTTGGGTTCATGTTGACCAGGTTGACATATGAAAACCCAACATGGGTGAATTATTTATATCTTAATTACTTATGGTCAATACATGCACACACATATATATATTATCATACTTATACTAGGGATAAATTGGTGTTGTACTATACTGTTATATACTAGCACCTTATATCGAAAGTCCAGCATGCGTTCATATTTTTTTTCAAGGCTCTAGGTATGAGGAAAACCACAGTGTTGGGTTCTTGAGTATGAAGAGTTGTCTCATGATAAAGGTGATACTAGGATATAATCAAGGATTATTTTATAAAAATAACTCCATATTCTTTTTTTCATTCTTTATGTACATCTCATGTGTTAATATACCATCTTCAAGAATCTTATTTGGCTATTAATATTTGAAAAAATGGGTTAATTTTGTTATTATATGCGATATGAGTTGTCTGGTTGGAATAAAACTATGATCATATAATATCATTTTATTGATTATTACTACTTCTTATTTTAATACTATTTTAATGAATATATATTGAGATAATATTGACCTTGATGTAATGTCCATTACCTAAATGATATCAAGAAACCTATTATGTATATGGAGCTGTGAATGAGGTTATATGGTATTATTTGTTTAACTTAGTAACCCAAGTCGAGGCATTAAATAAAGGTATCATAGCCCTTTTTTTCCCTTTGTTTTTTTATTTAATGATAAGTATATTGGAGATAAGTTGGTTCATACTTAGATAGAAAAGTATGGGTTTTTCATGGAAAGTACATATATTGTGTACACTAAAATTTCTAGATATTATCACCAAAAAATTGTGTACCATGCCCATATTAAGATGATGATAACATAATAATTTTTCATATTAAATGGTTTATGTTTAAGATAAAATATTATCACTGTAGATGAAGAATTCAAAAATGTTTTCTCAATATTCCTCATGATTTCTTGAACACTATGATGGAGATCCTTAAAAACATTTTTTAGTCTAGAAATGTGGTTGTGAGAACCTTATATTAGGAGTAGGATAAATATTTCATCTATTTATAATGAAAAGTTTATCAAAACCATTAAACCCACTATTGAGTTTCTTATGGATAATTTGTTTCATTTTAAAGCACCTACTATGGGTAAATATTATCTCCAAATGAGTATTCCATTTTTCCATATTTTAATTTCTTACTTGTGGAGACTAAATAGAAACCTAGATGAAAATGCATGGTCGTTTTAGGTAAGGAATCATTTTAGTATAAGGGAGAAATTATGACCATGAAGTAATATCATTATTCACATATACATTTTAATTCATATAAGGCCACTTCTATGGTATCTTTTTAGAAATCATTCATGGAAGTATAACATTTTTTCTATGTAAGGGTATATTCATTTAATAACATAAGGGTTTCATGGGACTATAAAATGTTACATTGGAATACATTTAAGAATACCACATCACCCAAGTGATATATAAGGGTATGTTCTTTTGTATTGGGGATGAAACAATTGAAACAAAAGAGTCCCTCATCCGATATGTAAGATTACCCATAAACCAAGTGATATGTAAGGATAAATGCTTTTATATTGGTGTTGAAGAAATTATTATACAAGGGTTTACAAGTAATATATATGAGATTATAGATGATATATAAGAGTTTAAAAGGAATAAGGATCAATAGATGATACCCAAGAGTTGATCAGAGAAAAACCCTAATATATAAGGGTTATCCTTTTTTCCACTACAGTAACTAAAAATAATGAATCCTTCATCATTTCATATTAACTTTCTCATGTCATGATTTTATTTACATATCCAAGTAGAGAATTCTATGAGACCTTATATCATCTATAAAGTGATGGTTTTATCAATATAAGGAAATAATTTTTCCAACTTTTGATAAATACCCCTGAGAAACACATCGAGGGGAGACTAGAAGGAGGTGTGTCATTCTCTCATCAAACATTTTGATAAGAGTCACATTGTGTATTAATGTCTTTATTTTGAGATGTTATTTTACAAATATTTTTATTTTTACATTTTTAAATAACCCCTTATATAAAATCTAAATTAAAACCTAAATAAGGGAGAGGCTTCCACAAAAATTGAACATGCCGAATCCCCTACATAAAATCCTTATAATTTCTCACATAAATTTTCTTTTACAACATATTCTGATGTGGCTACATCATTAAAGACTATTAAAATATAAAGGATTCCCATGTATATCGTTGATGGAGGGACACCCATGTAATTCATGTGGTTAATAAACTTTAACACCCAAAACATTAGTAGACATTACCTACTTGGATAGAACTATAATATTATTCAAAATTAGTGATTTTTTAAAGTGTGCGTTTACTTCTTCCTAATTTTTAATAACATTATAATATTTTAGATACATTGATACAGATCAATAAATATTCCTTTTATAGATTTCTAGGCCTCATTATATAAAAAACTATCCTTTTTTTTATAAACCAAATAATTCATGGGACTCTAGTAACTTTTTTTACATGTTTACAACTTTCAAAAACTCCACCACTATGTAATATTATGTATAATATAACCACTTCCATAAAATATTTCTCATCTAGGACACTCATATATAAGCCACATACAAATTCATTGAGTCGAGATACTCCAATTGGTTTCCTAAATCACATTTAGTAGAGATAATCCTCTTGGTTTTCTAAAGTGTCTTGAGTCAAGATACACTTCTTGGTATCCTAGATCACCTTTGGTTGGGATAATACTTTTGGTTTCTTAAAGTTCCTTGAGTTTAGATTCTAATATTGTTTTCTTCATATGCCTTGAATTGATATTCTCATCTTGGTATCTTCAACTACTTTGAGTAGAGATACTCATATCAGTTCTCTTAAATTCTTTTAAATGATTTATTTTTTATGGTTGAAACCAAAATGTCTACTTTATTGTTTGTCCTATGCCATAAAATCTCTTGGTACTTTTCACCTATTATTATACTCCACATTAATTTAAACTACATGGAATAAATCCTAGATGAAAAACCATAAAAGGACAATTATGGTCCTTATCACATGACCATATAAGGCATGACATGTCTTGTTAAATAGATTTAAAAAAATGTGGGTTCTAATTCCATTCAGATGGGTGTATAGGAATTTCCTTTCATAGTAAAAATCCTAACTCTAAAACACCTCCCATCACTTTTCATAGGAGTCCAACACCTCCCTAGGTAGAAATAAATTCTAGAGTTCCTTGAAACATAGATTCAAACTATAGAGTAACTAGATATTTGGATAAAAATAGAAACAATATAATTATCATGTGAAATTTCTAGTTAAATTCATGTTGTTAGTAAATCAATTTCATGGAATGGAAACTGATATTGTTACTAGGAAGGATTTCATGAATAGTTCTTAAATCTGTAGGAGTCATAGACTTGGTAATAATAACCCTTAAGGGATGAACTGACCTCTCATCATCTATTTTTAAAAAGGCACCACCTTCACAACCCCGAGCATTCAAGAGGCCTCTCACCTTTCTAAAAGGGAGAGAGATATAGTCGATTTATACTTGAAACAACCAAAATAAGACCATGAGTAATGAAATACATTATAAACACAAGGGTAATCTGATTTATTTTATTTTTTTAGGTTATAGTTTCATGGGTTTTCCTCAAGTGATATTATATAATTTAGGATTTAATTGGTTTTTTCACCTAGGGTGGTATGGGTGTGTGAGTTTGTGTATCATGATTTGGAACATAGGTTTGCATGTCATACACCAACTTGCATGTACTAGTAAAAGGATTTTGTAAAATTATGTCTAAATAAATTAAACATCATTAATAATATATTATGGGTTTTTACTAATACATTATTGGAATCATCTAATTAATTTAAATCTATGTATTTATTAGGATTTTATATTTTATATGATTGTGATCTATATGCATGTACTAGCTATGTGAGCTTAGGCCCATGAAAATTGAGTTGTAGTTTCCTAATGTCTTCTTTAGTAGACCCATAGGGTGTTTTTACTATGGTTTCTATAAGAGTTAAGGTATTATGGTTGTGGATATGTGCACCAATACATTCTTAAAAACTTTTGAGAGTTAATCTACTATAAGGTATTATAAATATATATTTTGGAATTTCCTAAAATTTTTCCTTGATGAAATCCCATGAACCCACACATGTAAATGTTTATGGACATTCCTATGGTATAAAATACCCATAATGTACCACATATGACAATGAGGGAGAGTATACTCATTATCTTAATGTGTTTACAAGGGTTAAATGATCCCTTAGATGATGGGGTGTTCCTTGCAGTGTCCCGACTGAGGTGCCACATACTGGTTCCCTGAGCCATTTTGTTACATGACATCAAGTGTTCCTTCACATACACCAGAGGCTTCCAAATAGTAGTGAGGGTATAATATGTCATAGTGGAAGACTATACCCTCTTTATCAAAGTAGTTAAAAACATATAAAATAATTAATAATATAAATAATATAAATGCTAATTATAAAAAGATCAATATCACATGATAATCCCAAAATAGGGGAAATAACCAAAACCAAAATAGTAAATAAGTCATGCTATATAAGTTTTAGGTGTTAAATGAAAATATAAAATAACTACACACAGACAACTCCCAATAGGGTCGCAATATCATGTCTTGTTCCCTCATCTATGCTCCACCCGGAATCCCAAATTACCCATCTAATATAGGGATATTCCCCTTATCCGGTCCAGCAAACATGAAGTCTACTCAGGTACAAATTGGAAGCCTAAATAGGGCATGAGTACAACTCATTAGACCACCACGAATGCTGGATAATGTAATATCTGGTCTATAAGAGTGTAATTAGTTTTATAATGAATATGAGACAAAATGATAAAATTAAATAGGTTTCACATCTATTATTTCTTTAGTTACCCTAATTGGCCATCTGGTTTATGGTGAAACCCAGGCCAATCATACCTTCTTTGACCCATGATGGAGTATGAACCATACACCATAGAGATTTTACAATTTTTCATTAATAGGTTTTTAAAATTTAAATTAATTAAAATTTCATTTCATATTTGTACCTTGGAGCATCAGTTCTAGTACCATTATCACAGATACTTGGAGAATCATTCCAACATCATTATCTTGGGTACTTGGAGTGTTAGTCCAACAAAAATATCATGGGTAAATTAAGAATCCATCTTGCACCAAAATGTAATTTACTTGGAGCACTAGTCAAGTACCAATTCACATGCATGCATCGGGGTCCTAGAGCATTAGTCTAGCTACCCCTAGATAAGAAGAATCAGTCTAACACCCACACCTCATTATTTTCATATACATATAATGTTTCGATATTAATAACCAATTTATCAACCATACACAACAAGTAGAACCATTTAATTAATCAATAAAATCATTTAGAATTTTTTGAACTTTTAAATTTCTAACCCAATTACCATGAATCATTTCATAACCCATAAACCCTTCAAGGTTAATCCAACAATATTTAACAAGTTAAAATTACAACACATTCGTAGTTGGATTAATTTTATAAACCATATAATTCCCATTTTTCGTTTCATAATTATAATTTAAAGGAAAATTTCTACACCTCATGGGTTTCCATCATGCCTAGTCTTGTAATATCCAATGGATCTAATAGGATCTGAGAAGGGTCTAAAAAATTCATGGGATTCAATTCACATTTCTAATTTAAATGAAATTACACAATGTGGAAACATAATTATATAACTAAAAACTGAATATCATGATCTATAGTATGGGAATTAGCATATATACCACATAACTTTGGGTTGTGGATGAATTATCACCCAACTATAGCCCTTAATTCATTATAGAATGGTCAAAATCACAAAAGTGAAGAAGATATAGGATCAAAACCTAGGATCAAGTTCCAACAAAACATGATCCTTTAAAACCAAGATCTAAACCATAAACAATGGTATGATTCATCCCTATCTAAAGGCAGATAAATATAGGAGATAGAGGAACCTAAACAAAGAAGGTATCCCATACCAAAGATGAGTCAATTTATTCTATTTGATCTTCAATCCACAAAAAGAGTTTGAGGATACTAGGAATCCTCTAAGGAGTTACTAAAATTAAAAAACCCATATTAGTATGATTATGTTTTATTATTGATATAAACCTAAGGTTTGGAAAATTTTAATTAATTTTTCAAAACATTTAGAGTTTATTCACATGGATTTTATAGAGGATGCATGGTTAATGTAATCGTACACCTGAACCATACACCTTATATAGAGATTCTGTTTGGAATTCATGGTTTGGACACATGGTTAATTTAACAATTCACTAACCATGAATAAACCCTATGCACATGGATGCATGTTTTGATGGTGGGGGGGATCATGGTTTGGTCAAACTATGTGCCCCTCCAAATGGATCAAAATGGGGTGAAAGGTTTTCTGGAGAAAACTTTAGTGTTTTCTCTAATCACGAGACAACTATGCATAGCCCCATGGGATTCTAAAATTATTCAAATTAATCTAAAACGACTCCAAAAAATGTTCTAAGAGAAGTACACTAAAAATAAGGGTAAAATAAACCCAAAAAACAAGTATGATATACATCATTAAAGGTAGGGATCTTACAATGTCCCCACATTATAATTTATTATCCTCAACCTTCATTCCTTATCATCACTATGAATATGAGGTGATGTGTTTGGGCCACTGGTCTAGTATATCTGCTCCCTTATCCCATGTTTCCTCCAAAACATGGACTTTATTCCACAACATTAAGACTAACATAATAGTATTTCTTTAAAAACTTCCTGACTGAAATCCATAACATGAATCAGTTTCTCCTCAATAGATGCATCACCCTCTAGCTCAACATAATCAAATTTTTTCACCTGAGAAGGGTCAGGGTGATACTACCAAAGATATGACACATGAAAAATATCATATATAGAGCTATAACTCTGTGGAAGATCCAATCGACACACCACCGACCCAATACTCTCTATAATCTCAAACAGTCTGATAGAAATGGGTTCCAACTATCACAACTTTAAAATCCAAGGGTGACCTAATCTCGGAGACACCCAATGGAAAACATGATCACCTACCATAAACTCAAGTGGTCGATGATTTCAATTGGAATAAGAAATCTATCTAATTTTATATATAGTTATATGTTACATCTCTAGTATGAGACTGAGTCCCAATAAATATGACTCACTCATCCCTATCAAGCTTAATGGAAACCCGCATGGCCAACCATAAGGTGCCTCATTAGGTTCCATATAAATAGTTCCATCATAAATTTTTTATAGAGGATCTCAACTAGCACTATGTGATTCTTCCAAGACCCACTAAAATATAGGACACGCACCTATATCATGTCCTACCACAGTTCAATAGTACACTCTGATTTCCTATTCATATATGGGTGAAAACATGTACTGAGAAACACCTGTGTACCGAACATGTTTTAAAATAATTTCTAGAAGGATGAATTAAAACATGGATCATGATCTGAATCTATACTTTGTGGAACCCTATGATATGAAATTATCTCCAAAACATATATATCTTTAATCTGATCAATCGTGAACATCTCCCTAATTGGGGAGGAATGAGATACTTTCATCAAACTGTCCACAATCACCCATATCACTTCATTATTCTAAGGCTTACATGGGATACCTACCAAAAAATCAACGGTGACATCATACCACTTCCATTATAGAATGAGAAATGACTCTAACCGAATGCTCAACCTTCACTTGTTGATGGTGTAACATAATGTCACGAAACTTACAATCACATTTTTCATTCCTAGACATCAGTATTTTCTATGAAGATCATGGTACATTTTGGTCAAACTAGGATTCACTTCCCAGTTTGAGGAATTGAAATCATATATTATCTCTTCTTTCTTATAAGTATGCACAACAACACAACCCTGAATATAGATAATCTCAACTTCATCAATAAAATAATCTAAAATTAAATCCCCAAATTATAATCATTCCCTTAAGGAAAATCACTCTGGATCACATATTGCCTCCCCATGATCTATTTTAGATGTTTGAACTCAATCGATGAGGATATGAGGACATATGTACATGTAACTATTAAACCTCTATATGAATATGAGAAAGAAAGTCCGTCAACTTCTACTAATAGTTAGATTATTGGATTGCCTATGTTTATGTCTTTTTGATCAAAGCGTCAAAAACACTATTTCCTTGTCCCGATGTATAGGCCATATCAGAATGAAATGACTGCATATAATCAACCCTTCTCTTCAACTGGAGATTCAAATATTTCTATGAAAACATGTATATTAAAATTTTTTGGTTGTTATATATAATTAACCTTTTTTCTAATAGGTAATTCCACTAACACATTAAAGACTAAACCACCATGACCAACTCGAGATAATGAATAGGGTAGTATGTTTCATGTGGTGTTAAATATCACGATCCATAGGCCACAACCCAATATCCCTTCATCAATACCACTCCATGTATTGTTTTAGACACATCACAAAACAAGGTATACTCATCACTTATCTCTGGTTGGATCAAAATCAGTGTGGTAGTCAAATGTTTCTTCAACTCCTATAAGCCTTATTTACATTCTATAGACCATTCAATCTTGATAACCTTCTTGGTAAATACCCAAAGTGGAACTTCCAATCGAGAAAATTCATTAATGAATATCCAATAATTACCCACCAAACCCAAAAATCTTTAGATATGAAAAACATTCTTGGGATTTTCCTAAGAAAAAACTACATGATCATTCTCTATGTCTTCCAAAACACATTCCTCTGAGATGATGTAACTCAATAAATGTACCTTGTCAATCCAAAATCAACACATAGAAATTTTAGTGTATAGTTGTTGTTCTCTCAATATACTCTGGATGATGGAAATATGTTGTCCATGATCACTACAAGTCTTGGAGAACACCAAGATTTAATCCACAAAAACAAATACAAAATGATCTAGGTATGGGTGAACGATTTATTTCATCAAGTCCATCTACATAGCTAGAGCATTCGTCAACCAGGTTTCATCACAATGAACTCGTATAGACCATACCTACTTCTAAAAGTAGTCCATGGTATATAAGAAGGTATCACTCTCAGTTGATAATACCATGAACTCAAATCAATCCTGAATAATACACAAGAACCTATTAACTATTAAAAGAGATCATCGATACAAGGAAAAGTATATTGGATCTTAACTATAATCCAGTTCAACTTTTTCTAATCAACACATAAACGCAACACTACACCATCCTTCTTGGAAAAAAAATTGAGAACCACAAGGTGAAATACTTGGATGATTAAATTGATTATCTATAAATTAGCCTAGTTAAGTCTCAAGAACTTGAATCTCTATTGGTTCCATTTTGTAAAATGGTATGGAGACTAGTTTATCTCCAGAAATTAGATCAAGTATAAACTCAACATCTATCTTAGGTGGAATCTCGAAGAAGTCATCAAAAAAACATTCTAAAATTGATCTACTATGGTGGAAAGAAAATATGATTCACACCTAAATCATCCAATAAAAAACATGAAACCCTGGCAGGGATCTACCTTAGTTTCTAGTGATATGTAACCACACATCATGTTTAGATATCCCATTCCCCATGATGAACATTTCTATCACCCTCTGGAGATATAATGGTTACTCTCCTTTGGTAACAATCGATGTGGTATTAAGATGATACTAGCATGTCCATGCCTAGAATCAAGTCAAAACCTATCATAACAAGTACTTACAAATTTTAAATGAAATGATACCCATGAACCTCGAGGGAACACCCTTAACCTAAATAATTTTCTTTTTAATGTAAACCCAATATAGTATCGATCATCATAACTCCTCATAAAAACTCCATCATTAGACTAAAACCCTTCACAACATGAGTGGATATAAAATAATATGAGGCTAATGTTTCAAAAAAATGACTAGAAAGAATATAAGCTACACGAGTTTTACCTCTAATTATTGATATACAAAATTATCTATCAACAAGATCATGGTGAACTATATGAAACAAACATATTCTTATGCCATGTGATCCAATAAGAGTCAACTCAGTTGCACTGTTATATTGATTAGGGTGATCTATCCCTGAAGTACATTTTCCTCTACAACAAAAGACATAGTCAGTAGAACAAAAAATTCCTAACTAGTACAGGTTAGAATACCCCCTTCTAGTAATATATTTTAACATAGGTCCTACATCACTTCCAATCTATCGGGGGTTCCTAGAAAACCTCTGTAAGTGTCCCACGCTATTGTAAGGACAGCACTCCATCTGTGGTTGGGGACACTGACTAAAAATGTGACTCGTCCTGCCCCATTGATGGAAGAACACATGATTGCTACCCGGAGTGATTGATCCTTCCTCCTAGCCACTCTGTTTTCAACTGATATTATGAGAGTTCTCATAACAACACATCATACCCTATATTTTTGACACTTTCATTGGGAAACTCTCTTATGTGTTAATGCGAACTGACATGATTTTTAACCCACATTACCACTTACCAAATTTAGGTGGATTATATCACTTTGATCAGTAATGTATTCTCCTTGATTAAAATAGGATGTTGGGATTCCAGTTTATACTTCAATAGAATCCTCCTTGGAAATCATCATACAAACTGGGTATCCCTCATAGAGTTATATCATGTTTGTAGAAAACATTCCTGGTGTAGTATCTTCGTGGAAGCTAGTTAATTATGTTTCTTCTATTTGGGAATTCCAAAGGGTTTTGATAAAGAAGCAAACTTTGGTCAGAAGAGTAGTAACGTTGGGCATCACTAGAATTTTTGGACACAGGGAACATTGGTCACAAGTATTATTTCTCATAGGAGGGAACCTCATGGAGGAATCTTAAGTGTGGATCCTGAGGCATCCTATGTTGATCATGAGGTATCTGATGCCATAGGAATATCTTACAAGGATTCCACATCAGTAATACCTTGTTTGGACTGAGGAAAATGAGGTTGTAGGAACATATCTTTCAAGGACTTCACCTCAAGAATCCCATGTTTATCATGAGGTTGTAGTATGAGATGGGAAACCAGTTTAATGTCTTGCGAAAAGATGGATAGGTTTAAAAGAATTCCCCGTAGAGGTAGATCAAATAGGTATGTCACAAGAATGGATTGCCCGAAAGGTTTACTAGATGGATGGATCAGAACATCTTATGTAGGAGGATCCAGCAGGTGTGTACCAAAAAGGATTGATGTCCCACAATGAAGGTTGATCGGGAATCCCCAAGAGGCTGATTAAATAGGTTCACCCCTAGGAGGGGGCACCATGTTTTTCCATTGGTTGGGATTGAAACTCTAAGTGTCATCCAATGTGCCCTGATAAGAAGGAAGGGATCAAAAACCATGTAGGTATATGCATAGTTTAAGGTCATGTAATAGGACCAGTTCATGTAGTTCAACATCATGTTATAAGGATGTTGATGCTGCGAAAGGGGCAATGTCGAGGGATGGTGTGGGGATTACACATGGAATTTTCCTTTCATAAGAGGATTTATCTTGGTTGTATTGTGTCGAGATTACACATGGAATATTTTATAGTTCTTCTAGAAGAACTGACAGTGTGGAAAAGGCTTATGTGGGGGAGAGACCCAGGTGGGTGGCATGATCTCACCGAGATGTGGAGGACCAGGGAAAATTAGGGTGGATGTGGATGGAGTGGAGGGAGTGGATAGAGTGGATAGGGTGATGTGTTTGGACCTCATGTAGCATTTCTACATATCCCAGTTTGTTGGGAATCAAACTCCACATAGTTTGAAATGGGGAATTGAGGATTAATCCCGAAAATGAGACGTGTTTGGTTGGGTCTTATGCATGGAGGATCACTATTTGGGGGGACATGGTTGGTGTTTACTTCAAGTGGATTCTCATAAGTTGTAGGTTGGATGACATGGTCACTGTTAGCCTCTAAGCCCATTCGATTCATGCATGGTGTGAGAAATAAGATAAAAATTATCCCAAATGGTTGTGTCACTAAATATGAACCTGTGAGAAATCATGGGGGGATAAAGCATGGAATATTCCAGAGTATAATGTCATTACATGTGAGCCATACATGAAGCATACTATGAAGGGTGTGTGGGGATTACACATGGAAGCTGCCCATGAGAGTAGTCATGTACCATGGATGGAAGAGGTGTCATCCGGTGATGATCCTATATGTGGGATCCCATGTGCATTTCACAGGGTAGGATTATAGTTTAACATCATGTGATAAGGATGTTGGCTCAAGGAAGTTTTATGACTTGTAGTGTGGATGTAGGGGACTCCCTCCTTACCACTTGGGATTACATAACCATAGATCATGCACCTAAGGGCGGGGAATGCCTTCAAAAATACTAGGGTGTAATGGTGTGGAAGAGTTGTCAATCACGAGGTCTAAGTTTGCCTTCCTATAATGAAAAAAAAAGTCATTAGTGTACCTATTCTAAAAAGAAAAAGATATGGAAATGCATACACAAGGGGAATAAGGGAAGACTTGCGAGGGACCATGAAATTATTGTGTGCAAGCTTAGAGGGATTCACACAAGATGTATGTGCAAGGCATCGAGATTTCATGCAAGGGGGGACTATAAATAGCGATTTGACGTAAAGGAAATCCACAGAGATTCAAAGATGGGGCACATGCAAGAAAAGATGCCTACGTGAAAGACCAAGGTTACATAAAACATTAGAGTATTGTGAGAATGGTTGAGGTTTCATGCAGAAGGACCCCTTATCTGCACCTGACATAGGCTAAAAAAGGTTAGGCTAGGATTACACAACTATGTGACCTCTCATGGGGGGATACATCAGGAACCTGTTATGAAAGATCTCTACCTTGAGTGTTGCATCCTTTCTTGATGTCACAGAAGATTAGACTTACGTGCAGTGGATCGACAGTTCAACTTATAGAGGATCAACCTGAAGAATGAGGTGGGGGATTCAATATATAGATGAATCCTTCATTGATGAAATGCAAGTTTCTAGTCATGGAAGATGTTTTCCATGCAATGATGTCCTTAACCATAGTGAATAATCACACAAGGTGCTATTGAAATTTTTATTTGGTGCACAAGAGTCTTATGAATGAATGAGTTTTTTGTACATAGGGTTTGGCTATTACACCATTATGACTTCTCCATTTTCATGGCCTTCAAGGAGAGGCCACAACACACATTTAATGTGGTAAAAAATATTCTTACGTGAAGATTTCAATATTACGCTTTCACCTCAATACCTGTGCGCACCTTCCTTCGCATTATAGGAATACTTACTTCAGTCGGATGATGGATTTGGTTTTCCCACAGTTGGATATATACGGCCTCAAGCAGAATTCGGTGCCAAAAAAGTCCCCCTGCATTTGACATGACAGGGGACAAGAATGTTAGGTTCTGAGGGAAACACCGAAGAGAAGGGTTTATTCCAACAAGTGTGTGTGAAAATTGGCTATGAGAGTGTAAATCCTCTTAAACATAAATGGAAGACCAGGTCCATGCCTATAAATAAGAGGGGGGAGGGTATGTATGGTACCTTTACATTATTCACAATATGTAATATACTATAGTGCATGTTAGACCAACTTTCATGTATAGAAAATCAAGCTTCGACCACTTCTTCCACAAATTTTATTCTTCTTGTATGATTTAGAGATTATAGAAATAGATGATTTTATTTGCATCCACTATCTAATCTTGAATGAAACATCACATCTTGTGCACCAACCCTACAATCTTACATGATTCTTACTTTGAACTTTAAGACACATTCATATATTTTTCAAACTCATTAGATATGGTCAACCAATAGAATTATATTGAGATTGAAGCCGTTGTAGAGACCTATAGATCTATCATGATTGGAAAACCTTAAGTACATTAGTCTAGGAGAGTAATAGTTGACAATTAAATGCTTCTTGGGATTCTAACACATTTATAGTGTAATTATCCTTTGATTGATTACTTTCCACTGTGGAACTTTGGATTTCCTTATAAAGTGATCTTTTCAGCTTTCATGGTTGGCTCACCATGATCGTTGTTTACACATGAAGATGATATCCCATGTTGGAATCTCCCTATTCATCGTCACGATTCCAACGATCATAGGGAGGTTTCCATATACACACTGAATTGGAGGACTAGGATGATCACAAGGTATGAGCCAGAGGAAGAATAGCTCCTCTCCCACTACACCACTAACTTCTAAAGCAGCACATGGGATAATAGATTAGGCTGGAATAAGAGATGATATTTGTGACCAGGAAGCAATTTCCCCAGTAAATGGGATAAGAAATACTGGGTTCAATTCATGTGCCCTAAATATGGGGTGGAGTTATGAAACATTGGGCTATATGAAGCAGTATGGATGAAATAATTACTTTTTTACCATCTATAGGAGTTGGTTCCATACCTCCTCAGCCAATGGTATCCAATCATGAACACATTCTGTCTCCACCATGAAGAATTCTACATCATATTATGGGGCATCCACAACATTTGTGGAATTCCACTATAGGTTTTCTATTATAAATAATTTCTTCCTCCTAATAATACCTAAGGGGATAGAGATAATAACCCAATATTAGCGCAATATATTTTGGAGGTGGTGAAGGAGAATCTAAAATTTATAACCAATTCCCAAATTTATTTCTTGTTGTAGGGATGGTTCCACCTATTCCTCAAGATGGATAAGAAGTTGAGGATACTGGGTTGGGGAAAGCAGTGTCTAGTCGCATCATAGAGGGGGAAGGATGGATCATACTGGTTTATCTTAGAGGAAGGAAACTACTATACATGGTGGTAAAATATGGTGAGAGGCTGGTATGTCATTACAAACTTTTTATTATATAAACTTTTCATTATATTGAATAATAATAAGATCTTTTAATGTATAGTTTCTTTAAAAATAAGGTACATAATACAAGAAATAATAGAACATTATTATTATCCATTGGAAAGTATTTATCATATGTTCATCATATGTAAAATTACTGCATCTCATAACTTGAAAAAATACATCAAATGAATTGGTGAGCATAAGGCCCAATAAGGTAAATCAAGGGAAACCATTTACATGTGATCATTAAGAAATACAATAATAACAGGAAGAATGTCATTATGGAATAAAGACGGTAACATGAGGAATATCATAAATAAAATAACATCAATCATAACATGGAAATTATTCTATAATATTTATTTTATACATTCCTAATCATATCACCATGGTTTTTCACTGAGGTGTCATAAAAATTACAAAGGTTATTCACCAAGGATTCATAAAACATTTCATCTCTAGAGGTTAAATTCTTTACCAAATACATTGGAGTGCTATCAGGGATCACCTTTAATATGTATTAATTTTAATGCGATCCACATATATCATAATCAAACATCTAATAAATAATCCATGGGGAATAAAATAAAAAAGGTTTCGTATCAAAATCATGGTGTTTTAAAAAGTGTGTAACTACATGATCACTATGTAATTTATAGCCCATGGAAAGGGAATAAGGGTATAATGAAAGTAAATTAAATAATAAAATAAATAATTTTTAAATATGTGATAATAACCCTAGAAATGGAAGAGTTTTGGGTATTCATATAATGAAAACAAAATCATTTCTTGAGAAAAAGAGAGAAATTTTGAGAAAAAAATTTGGCAGCATAACGAGTAAGAAAGTTGGTTTTAGAAAAAATTAAAAAGATAGAGGACAAGGGTTTCCCATTTATAAAGAATGTTAATATAGTAAAGGGATAGAATAAAATTTATATAATAACATATCATGTAAATTTTAAAGACAGAACACAAAAAAGGGAACTTGAAAGGAAAAGAGAAGTTAAGATTTCCCTCACCTTGAAGAGTAACTCCTAAAACTAGATTTTGTGACCATTGGGATTGAGGAAACCTTGGTAGGACTCATTGAGAGGAAACTTTAACATAAAATCATGTTGGATGAATTTTTAGTTTATTCTAATGGATAAATTATTGAGTATATATAGTAAAAGGGGAGGATTTGTTTATTAATTTCATTAGATGCGTAGGTAGTGGTAAATTCAAAAGCATGGGATTTACCATGGTATTTTACAATGGTATTGGCCACTTGGGACACCTATTATATTATTATAATCCAAATTAATCGACCAGAATTTTTTATTACATATTTCATCATTATTGTTTCATTAAACATACTGGAAAACTCAAACTGTATTTTTACTATTCACCGAAAAACTATTTTTTTAATGAAAATTCTCAAAAATTCACCTTAACCTAATTTCGATTTTCTGATTTCAAAATTGATGTTTATTATATAATAATATTTTTATATATATGTTAAATATAACTTTTATATAGAAAAATATTTATTTATTAAATATAATAGCAGATATAAAATGCATAGTAAAAATAACAGTAAAAATTATGAAACTCAAAAAAATATCATTTAAATTTAAATATGAGTATTTAAATCCTACTATTTAATTAAAATAAATTTTATTAATAATATTTTAGTTTATTATAATAATAATATCTTTTATTAAAAGTTATATTTCTATCCGAAAAATCAATTTATCCAATTCATCATATTTTAAAGAAAAACTACTCTCAAAATAGAATTAATGGAATAAAAATAGTATTTATACTATAGGATTAAAAATTACGTAACTAAGGAATCAATACATAAACCCTTATAAAACTAAAATACAACTTAAGTGTGAGGTGTGCGATGCTTATAGATTCTTGGGGTGGCTCACATCACATTTCTCGAGTGGTAATTTACACTAACTTGACCTTATACCATAAGAGATCTTGTTCAAGCTTAACATGTTGAAACTATACATGGTTTGGTCATGATTGAATCCCAGTGAAACTAACTCATTCTCAAGCTCCAATAGCTGGGCTTATTTGAACACAACTCTACTGGATGAGGCCACAAACTCTCCTTTATGCATTAATTTTTCTTTATCATTTTTACTTATAAGCAATAATTATAATGTTAAAATCATTATTAAGAGTATAGTTTCCAATGGTCACAATGACCAATGGTCAAAATTACTAATGGTCATAATGAACAACAATAATAATTGACAAACGATTATCTAACTGTCTAAACCTACTGGTCATATTTCAAATTTTAATCACTTCATTATTAAAGAGATATATTTATGTGGAGTAAAAAATAATATAACAAACATTTTCGGGGAAAAAAATATTATTCAAAATGATTGGGTAATTACATTATTCACTCCTTAAGAAATTTCATCCATAAAATTTTAACTTGTTTCCTTCACTGAGCAATGATGTGGGTAATTTTGCCTCATTGTCTCCCTTGTTTCCCACATGGATTCTTCATATCTATAGATCCTTCAAAACACTTTAACAAGGTGGGTAGTCTTGTTGCAGAGAACCTTGTCTCTATGGTCCAAGATCTCCACCACATACTCTTCATAAGGGAGGTCATGTTCTAGTTGCACCACTTCAGGATTCAGTACATGTCAAGTGTCAAGTATGTTCCTTTTCAAGAGATATACATGCAATGTGTCATGTACTTGAGCTAAATTTGGAGGATGTGAAAGAATATTGGCTACTTCTTCTATGCGATCAAGGATTTCATAGGGGACAATGTACTTGGGTCTAAAATTACCTTTCTCCCCAAACCACACGACTCTCCTAAAAGGTGAAATTTGAAGAAAGTATTTGTTGCCAACATCCAACTCCAAATCAATAAGATGGTTGTTAGTATAGATCTTCTACCGACTCCGAGCAGCCTTTATGTGTTGTTGGATGACATGAAAAATTACCATCATCTCATGCAAAAGATCATTCCCAAGTAGCTTTATCTCACCAGCTTCATCCTAACAAGTAGGAGTTCTACATCACTTCCCATATAGAGGTTCATATGGTGCCATTTGAATACTATAATGGAACCTCTTGTTGTATGAGAAGTAAAATTATGGGGTATGTTGATCTCATCCACCTTTAAAATTCTATTGAGAATATTATATGAACTTACTCAAGTGTGTAAATAGTCTTTTTAGATTGTCTATTATTTTTGGGGTGATAGGGCGTACTTAAAATCAATTCAGTACTCAAATCATGTTGCAGACTTCTCTATAACTTTGTTGTGAACTTTGGATCATAATCAATTATAATGAGGAGTGGTACCCCATGCAGCCATACCACTTCTTTTATGTAAATCATGGCAAGTTGGTCAATATAGAAATCACACCAGATGGGGATAGAATGGGAACTCTCAGTGAGTTGGTCCACTATAACCCACCTCACATTGTTTATTTTGGATATAATCGGGAGACCAATGGAAAACTCCATAGTGATATTATCCCACATATATAATGGTATGGGTAGTGGTTGTAATAACCCTTTTGGATGTTGTCTATCTTCCTTCACCTGTTGAAACACCAGGAACCTTGTAGTGTAGTTGGGAATCTCCCTTTTCATGTTATCCCACCAATAATGATAACAAATGTCCCTATTCATTTTAGTGCTTCCAGGATGTATAGAGAATGTAGAGCTATGAGATTCATCCATTAGCTCCTTTATTTCAAGAATAGATGGAACATATAGCCTTTTATGAAATTTTAGTACACCTTATTGATAAATATTGAACTCAAGAAACTTCCCATTCTTGACTGCCTCCAACTTCTTATATAACTAAGGATATTCTCTTTTATATTTTTTGATCCTATATAGTAATGATGGTTGAGAAATCAATTGGTATAGGGTTGATGGTGTACCTTCCCTTATAATTCCCATGTTCAGTTTTACTAAGTCTTTTACCAAATTATATCATTAAATAATCATCATTTCCATCACAATAGGGTCTTTCATAATTAATTCCACAATGACCTTGTTTTCTCTTTCATGATGATAATTAATTGAACAATCATAGTATTTATGAATATACAACAATATCCTCTATTTAAATTTATATTTCTTTTACATGAAATTATAATTTAAACTTTGATGGTCTATGTGTATATCACATTTCTCCCCATAAAGGAAAGTGCCTCCATATCTATAGAGAAAAAACCATTGTATCTAGTTATAGGTCATGCGTAGGATAATTCTACTCATGAGGATTCAACTGTTGAGATGCATAAGAAATAACCTTGTCATTTTGCATGAGGAAACACCCAATCCATTCCATAGATTCATAACTAAAAATAAAAAAAATCATTCTTTGATAGAGGGTGTCCTTAATATGGGTGCAGTAAGCAATATCTTCTTCATCTCTTAGAAATATTCTTTACACTCCTTTTTCTAGTTGAACTTGACCCATTTCCATGTCAACTTGGTTAGTGTATTAGAATGTCATGATTATTTTTCAAAAATCTCTTATAATATTTTTCTAAAAAAAGGAAACTACGAATCTCATTTACTTTTGTATGATGATTCCACTCCTCTACTATATTTTTCTTGGTAGGATCAACTGAGATTAGTTTATTGGTTAAAATGTGACCCAACAAAGAAACTTGTTGTAACCAAAATTCACATTTTTTTGAATATTCCAAATAGAATCTCCTTCATTATAGTTTTCAATATAACAATTATATGATCCTCATCATCCTCATAATTTTTTTAATATATTAATATATCATCAATGAAAACCACTACAAAGTTATCAAGGTAGTCTTTAAAGACTGCATTCATAAAATCCATAAAAATTGCAGGAGCATTAGTCAAGCCAAAGGGAATAAAAAATCATAATGCCCATATATTTATTAAAATACACACTTTGGAATATCTTATATACTCAATCTCAATTGTAGATAACCAGATCTAAGATTAATGTTGGATAATAATTGAGCCCCATGAAGCTGGTTGAATAAATCATCAATTCTTGGAAGAGGGTACATGTTCTTCACTATGATCCTGTTATGTTCTCTATAATCAATGTATAACCACATTGATACATCCTTATTATTTAAAAATAGATTAGGTTCTCCCAAAGTATACACACTTGGCTGGATAAACCCCTTCTCCAAATGATCTTGGAGTTGTTTCTTTCATTCCATAAGCACCACATTTTTTATTCTACATAGGGTATTTGATATCAGTTTGGATCTATGCATGAGTTCAATAGAGAACTCTATCATTATTTCTATGGGAGTTCCAGGAAAATCATTAGGAAATACATCAATGTATTCCTAAATGATGGGGACATTCTCTATTCTTATACCTTCATCTCATTCTTCATCATCACTGATCATCTGTATAAAGAAGGCTATGGGCGATTCTTCTAGACAATGATCATGTTGAGATATATCTGTATTGAAAAACAATATATGTTTTACATTCAATACTATTGATATTTACTTCCTTCTATATTTTATATTTTCCTTATACATTTAGTTCTAGTCCTTCCCTAGTATAATGTCAAATTCCAACATGGGAATGACTACTAGATTTGCGATGATATTGTGCTCACTAATATAAATACTAGAGTTTCAATAGAGGATATAAAGGAATGCACCGAACATAGAGGATATAATTCTACGATTTTAGTAGTTCAGGGACTAATTCTATATTATTTGAAAACATAGAGGATATAAAGGAATTCACTGAACTAGAATAAAACAAAGTACATTCAAGATTTGAGATAACAATGAGAGTACCTACCACCACATAATTTGAAGCTTCAACTTTATCTGTCATGATAAAAAATGAACAAATATTCTATCTTGTCTTATGATGAGGTTTATTGTGATTCCCTTCCATTAACATTGGATTTGGAAAGTGATTGGGAAAGTGCTCAAGCTTTCCACGCTTGAAGAATTGGACTTCTGGAAGGGCCTTCACCATATTCCCTCTGTCGTTAGTGTTGAGAAGTTGAGGATTCACCTCAATATGATAGTTTTGAGTAATATGGACTTCTCTTACACACTTGTAACATTTACCACTCCTAATAAAGTAGTTCCTCATATGCTTCTTCTCATATTTGTTGCATATGGAAAGTTAGACTTTTTTTCCTCCTCTTCCTTGATCAATGATCATCCCCAAGTTTGGCTCCAAATATCTCTTCTTTTCATTCGATCTATGGGACCAATATACCTCTATGAACTCCAATTTTATTTTTATAACACTCCTCAGGATCTCCTTGTATTTTTCATAGTCTGGGATGGCATGACTCTTTCATAGATAGGGTCATAGTCCACTAGATAAACTATCAAACACCCCATTTGGTTCCATGAAAACATTATTGGTTTAACAAGAATGTCTTATGAAGTTCATATCATAGCTTCCCACAGATTCTTTTGAAGGACCCAAAAACACTATGATAGGGGAGGAGTGAATAGGGGTGGAAACTTATTCCCCAAAAGAGATGGATCTTGTGCCCACTGTAACACCCTGACCCCAAAAGCCCACAACCGGTGTATTATTTTAATAAATTGTCATGATTACAAGGAATCATGTCCTGAAGGACCGATTAGTTTAGTAGTCTTGGAAAATAGATTACAAGTATGAAAGTTACATTACACATTCATATATAAAACACAAGATAAATAATCCTTTTATAAATCCATTATTCCCCTAGATTAAACCAGCATATCAATCAAAATACACTTCTTGGAATCCAAGGAAAACAAAACATAAGAAAGGGGTAAGTTCAGATTCTCAATAAGGGTAAATAATTTAGCGGAAGCTATAAACATTTAAGGAAAGAAGTGTAATAAAAACAAAAACCTTTTAAACATAAACATGAACCTAATATGGAAAAAATAAATCAAACATTACCATATAAACATGCACATGGATATTCTACTAGTCGAATAATCACATGTAGAATCTAATTTCATATTGAGGAGATTCATAATGACGGACATAATAACCACATAGTCAAGGTCTCGTGCCAAGAATACAAATAATTTTTTTTCAAGGCCTTATTCCAAGACACTAATTTGTCTCATGAGACCTACCGATGCATCGAGGGGAAATAGCAGGCCATGCCCGTCATTTACTAAGTCTAATGTATTCCTCATATGGAAAGTGTGAAACATAACATAAACATTCGTATTAAAACTAGCATAAAAATATCAATACATTTACTATAAACCATGAATGGTATAAAAATAGAACATCCACAGTTAAACATATCTAAACTCATTTAATACAATATATAATATTTTATTATAATTAATCAACCCGAATCAAGAATAATATCTATTAAAGGATGTAAATGGAGTTGGAAATGATCTGTAAAACTCTTTGACAAAAATATCTCTTTTTCATGGAATCATTTAAAAGTAAAACAATTTATAAAGAAATTCATTTAAATTTTTTTTTAATCAAAGTATCCCATACCACTTATAAACTGTTGAATAAAATTAACATTTTAAAACAATTATGTCCATATAATTAAATCCTTAAAATCATTTTGAAAACATGAACATTAATTAAATAAAAATTGAAAAAGTAAATCCTTAAAAAAATTTAAATGATGATATAGTTAAATATACCCTTCCATGAGACATTATAATATTAATTTGGAAATCATTTTTATGAAACATGGACATGGATGGTAAATATGTCCCAGTAAATACTTACACATAAACAATCTTGGATAATAATGAGATTGTGGAATTAACCCTTACCATGTACATTCCTTTTGTCGAGAGTACATTTAGTCTTCTGTATAATGACCGTAGTATATTATTAAATTATTCTAGAACCATAATAAAATTAATGATATCATATATGATTAATTTATGACTTTATACTAACCATTTAATAATAATTTCCATGTTAAAGTAACATTTCAGGTAATAATCGCTTTCTTTATCGTACGTGTTTTAACTTTTTATTCTTGATCGTATCACTTAAGTAATTATTTAAATACTTACATAATATAAAAAATGATTTGTATATCATATATATTCCAAATATAAATCTTTATAATAGATATATTTATGAAATGGAAAACATCATTTATGGAGATGGTAGGCCGTACGTAGGCATAAATGCTATTTCCGTTTTCATATCGTATTGAGTGGAAGTAAGTGAATGAGATATATTTATATATATATATATATATCTAGTAGAATTATTATTCCACATATTACATACTTATTAATAATATATATTTTTATAATCATTGTTGAATGGTGAACATGGAAATGAATCTCAACGCGTCGTGGAGACGGTAAGCTATACGTACGCACGAGCGATGATATCATTATATTGATGGTGAAATAGTATGTAAATGGATGGTATATTATATATATAAAATAATTAAAATTTTATATTTATTATTTACATCAATTATACTCATTATTATACCCATCACAATAATGAAGTGTTGAATAACAAACTACACCACAACGTGGATACGGTAAGCTGTACGTACAAACGTATGATGACTTTATCATTCATAGGATGGAGAGAATAATTAATATGGTTGTAAAATATTTATAATAAAATATAATTATGTATAAGGTACTGGATTCATTATTTTATTATGGAAAAAAAGAAATTAGAAGTGGAAGAAAAAACAAACTTTGAATGAAGTGATAAAATAATTACCTCTTCTTCGGGTTATTCCTTTTGATTTGAACAAAAGGGCTACATAAGTTGGATTTATGATGAAATTAAAGAAAATATGTTGATGTGGGGTTATTTGGGAGGATATTTTAGTAGGGTTTGATTGAACCAAATGGATTTGGAGGTGTGAATTTAAGAGACGGGGAAGTACCCTTTTATAAGAGAGGTGAGGGGTACTTTAGAAAAATCTTGAAATATTAGTTTATTATAAAATCATATTTGGTTTATAAAACCTAAAAATGGACTTATTTATATTATAGGATGGGTATGGTAGATATTCTCTCAACTAATGGGTTTTAGACAAGTTTAGGTCACCATATTAACCCTATTGTTTAGATTTAACTCTTCGTTAAATAGTTTAACATTTACCATTTCTTCTTGTATTCTTATATTATATGGTTATTAAACAAAATATAAAATTCCTAGAGAACCTAAAGTGTTCATTAATTACATATATGACCTTATATTAGTCAAGTTGATGAAATATATATTTTTAGGGTATTTATATTATTTAATAAAATTGTATTTGTATTAAACACTCAATTAGGTCAATTTTGACACTCTTTAGTAATTAACATTTATTAAATTCATACCAAATTTATGACTTCTAAAAAATACATTGAATTACACCTATCATGTAATTTTAACCTATAAAATTAATTTATGGCATCAAAAGTCTAAATTTACATTTATTTTGATATTTATCATATCGGTTATTTTAATCTTTTATTAATAAGGTAATTACTGCATCATCATTGTGTCATCAATAAATTTACTTATTAAAACTCTAAAAATTATAAATAAACTACCATGATGTATTAAATATTTTAATCATTATAATTAATATTTACACTCGAATTTATCCTATGTATAACTCTATATTAAAAATGATTTAGTTAATAAACTTTGAATTTAACACTTTTAACTCTTCTTTAAATAAAATATAATAAATGTCCTATTCTAATCCAAATAGATCAAAAGGATATTATTTTTTCCAAAAGATTATTTTGATCTATATACACTTATCCAATAGAATTAGGACATGTGTTGTGTTAATTTTAATATTATTTTTACCTTTAATGACAATATTTACTTTTTACTGTGGTAAATAAAATTCAAAAGATACTATTCACCAAAATTATTTTCATCCTATTGAACCAAATTTTACTTAATAATATAAACCATGTCTCTAATGTTTTTGAAATTCAATTCACAGAATCGGTAAAATTACGTGTTATGCAAATTTGCAAGTGTGCCTAGAAAGTGGGTAAATGTTCCAAAAAGGTGGGTAAAAAGACGTTAAAATGGTTCAATAAATATTATATATCAAATATTATTATAAAATAACTACAATTAATTACATTGTAATAATATATGTATTATTTATCTATTTTGACTTTAATATATATTTTTAAATAAAATAATTATTTAAATGAAAAAGTAGGTTTTTATCTACAACGCATTGGTTTTCATTATTCATCAAAAATTAAATGTTTTCATAAAAATACTAAAAATTCACCCAATGATAATTTTGATATTCCAAATTCATTAATTATGTAAATTTTACCAAATTTTAATCATAGATGTATCATTAATTAATTTAAAATTAATTCTTGTTGTCAAAACCAGAAATCTAGTTTTTAAGAAGTAAAAACTATCAAAAGATTGACATGTGTTTATATACTATTTAAATGTGCAATTATATACAATGACCTAAATTATATTAAATGATAAAAATATAATCTAAGAGTACTTTTAAACCACTCAAATTTATAATTTAAAACTATAAATTTTTTTGATTAAAAAAGTCGTTTTTAATTAGAATTTAGTATTTTTCACTATTAATCAAAATATGAAAGTTATCAGAAAAGTACCAAAAATTTATCCAAACTAAATTTTTATATCACTATTATAAATAGGAATTTAATTTCATTAAATTGAATATATAATTTTGTAAAATATTTGATTTAAAAAGGGATTTGCATTAAAAGGTGGAAAAATGCATTTTTTGAAAAATACTTCTTTTATCTGAAAAATTGAATTTTGCCTTATATTATGTATAAGAAACACAAATACATGAATTTTAAAATTTTATCAGATATATTTAATAATAAAAATGTGGTTAATAATATTCATAACCATGTTTTAAAACGCTAGTTTGATAGGTCGTGATGCGCTTGAACTGAGTGTTGTGTGTGGCACAAGCTATTGAATTACTTTAAAGAGACAACTTTTAATGAAATATTTGCGTGTTAAATTCTCCCCAACTTTAATAAATTGTGTCCTTGAAATTTGAAATTGTTCTTTGAAAATAAAAGGTTGAAAATAGAAAATACCTTTGTGGAAAACCCACATCGGAAATAGGGTTAATCCAATTTAGTCTTAAAAAGAGGGAAAGGGAAATGAAAAAGTCACCACAAAATTAGGATTTCAAATAGTATAAAATTTGTGGAAATTAAAGACAGATAATTTGAGAAAAAATATAAATATTTATAGGTAGTTATTGAGGTCATCAATCAAAAACAGGTGAACAATAAATGGAAAATTAAGGTTCTCAAATCCATAAATCTATGATGATTTAAAATATCACTGGTTCAACAAAACATAAGGTATTAAGATAATAAATTTTTGGTTTTAAGATACTTTTCCTAAAGTTAATGAATTAATTTCACCATTAATGATAAAAAGAAATACTTGACAAGTAGAGTTCTATCCTTTAACTAATGTCAACCAAAAACTAATATTTCACTCCACAATATAATAGAACTCAAAAATATTATTTTTCTCCTAATCGTATAGGGTTAAAAAAATGAATTTATAATTCATATATCAGAAAATTTAAAAAAACTAAATTATACAAACCATGAAATCACGTAGGCTAGGGGTAGGCGATGCACCCTTGTCGCCCTTCGGTTGGGAGTTCAAGTCTCTTGGCCTTGCTGGATGTGATGAGTTGTCTACTAACCTCCAGGTTATCCTTTTTATAATAATCCAAAAAAATATCAATAAATGGTTTAGCCTTAAAAAATAGAATCCAATGTCCAAATTAATTCATTCCTACCTTTAGACTTATCCAAAATACATCTTTCTAAACTCAGATTCCAAAATTTATAAGGAAGGTAAACATATTAAAGGATTATTTTTTCATGTAATTACATGTCAATACCTTCATCATGTATTCTAATAAAACATGGTAACACCATAAATTACCATGAAACCTTATTGATTATATTCATTATCCCTTATTCCTTATAGAATACTGGATATACTTCTTAAATACATAAATGTTGTAAACTCCAATAGTAATGGAATATACAAATCATTAATCAGTTTTAAGGTAGTCAAGAATATCGAATATAATTTATCCAAATTAGTCATATCTTATTCCAAAATCTCTACCTCAATATCAGGACCATATTATGGTTAATCTTTCTCTAAACCATATATTATCCAAAAAATTTAACTCGTTATTGAGTCACATTTCTTGGTACCACACAATCTCAAATCCTTAATGAAATAATACTGCATTAGAATCCTTATATAATCTATAATCCTTATAACATGTACATAATTAATACAATACTCAAATGACACAATTATTTAATAACAAATTAAAAACCCTGATCATTATTCTTCATTTTTTTTAGTTTCATAACTTGACTATTATCCAATAGTATTATTTAGGGTATATTCTGATGATTCATTAACGTAGTGTCCCAACTCCTTGCAGATGAATCATTGTACATTTGAAACCTTTTTTACCCATTCAATCGTGAAAATTGTGTCCCTTTTCTACACACTTATAAGAAACTCACATTCCTTTCAACCATTGACCAACTTAATTCTTTCCATAGTTATCATATGTGGGAAAATCCGTCTTTCCCTTCTTCCCTTTATCCATATTTCTCTCTATCATACTCTTCTTCTCTGAATTCCCTTAAAATCCATAGGACTCATAGAATTATTTACTTATATTATTAACACATGATACTAATTTCTAATATGACGAAAATACATGGGAGGATATTTCCCTTCGAAATATTGGCTTAAGACAATGTAAGATATGATCCTTCTTACTCTTGGGATTATGCATATTGTGGGAGTTTTCATTCCTTCTACTGGGAGCCAAATCTAAATGATGACGTACACTAGGTTATATCATATCATAATTTATAATCCAAAAACATGAAAAATTATAAACATTAATTGAATATTTTTACACATCTATTTTCATAAAAATGGTTTCTTTGCTGGAATATTTACTCATAAATCCTTCATAATGGTTTATAAATAAAATGTGAATTATCCTAAGAATATCCCCTGAGAGTGTTGTAAATAATAGTGTCACGAGGCTCGTGGTCTTGCACCGGTTCACATTCGAGTCTAGCTCAAAGAGGTGTTTTTGGGTTTTACACCTCGATACATCTGTTTTAGAGCCGCCTCTACCTACTCGTATCTAGACCGGGATGTATTTCTTTGAAAAAAAAAATCAAAAAATCTCCAAATTACCAAAATTATAGGAAGTTATTCTATAATAATCCTCAAGTATATCTTAGGGTAAAGCTTCATAATTAGAGTTTCTCAAAATCTATTTCCAAGGTTGTTTCTAAACTTCCTATGATACCAACTCTAACGCCCCGACCACAGAAACCCAATGCCAGTGAATTATTTTAATACATTAGCATGATTAAAAGGAGTCATGTCTCAAAGGACCGATCATTTTATTAGTCTTAGAAATAGATTACATACATGAATGTTACATTACACATTCATACATAAAAAACAAGATAAAAATCCATTGAGAACAAAATTATTCCCCTATATTAAATCAACATATTAATCACAATACACTTCCTGGAATCATGGTAAAACAAAATATAATAAAGGGGTGAGCTCATATGTTTAGTAAGGGTAAATAATATAGTGGAAGCTATAAAATTTTAAGGCAAGATGTGTAATAAAAACCACAACCTTTTAAACATAAACATGAACATAATATGGCAAAAATAAATAAAAAATTACAATATAAACATGCACATGGATATTCTACTAGTAGAATAATCACATGTAATAACTAATTACATATTGATGGAATATATAATGTCGGATATCATAACCACATAGTCTAGGCCTCATGCCAACACTAATAATAAAAATTTTATCAAGCCCTTGTTCTAAGACACTAATTTGTCTCATGAGACCATACGATGCATTAAGGGGCTATAGTGGGCCCTGCCCATCACTTATTAAGTCCAACACATTCCTCATATGAATTGGGTGAAACATAACATAAACATTCGTATTAAAAACAACATACAAAATGTTAATATTTTAACCATAATCCATGAATGGTATAAAAATATAACATCAAAAGTTAAACATATCATAACGCATTAAATACAATATAGAATTTTGTATTATAATTAATCATCCTCAATCAAGAATAATATCCAATAAAGGATGTTAACATTGCTAGGAATGATCAGTAAAACTCTGAGAAAAATATCCCCTTTTCATGAAATTATTTAAAAGTCCCAAAATTTATAAAGGAAGTCATTTAAAAGACTTTTTTGAATTAAAGTTTACCATTCCACTTTGAATATTTATATGGAATTAAAATTTTAAAACAATCATGTCTATATAAATAAATTCTTAAAATCATTTTGAAAACATGGAAATTAATTAAATAAATTTTGAAAAACTATATATTTAAAATATTTAAAATGATGATATAGTTAAGGAAATCCTTCCATAAAACCTTACATTATTAATTTTGAAAATATTTTTATTAAATATGGACATGGATGATAATTATTTCCCAGTAAATACTTACACATAAATAATCTCGGATAATAATGAGATTGAGGAATTAACCCTTACCATGTACTTTCCTTTAGTAAATGGAAATTTTAGCCTCATATATAATGAACATAGTATCCTATTAAATTATTTCTGAATCATATTAATGTTTATGATGTCGTATATGATTTATTTTTGAATTTATACTACCAATTTAATAATAATTTCTATGTTAATGTAAAATTTCGGGTAATAATAACTTTCTTTATCATACGTGCTTTAACTTATTATTCTTGATCATATCACTTAGATCATTTTTTACATACTTAAAGAATATAAAAAATGATTTCTATATCATATATATTCAGTATATAAATATTTATATAAAATATATTTATGAAACAAAAAGCATCGTTTATGGGGACGGTATGTCGTACGTTTGCATAAACGTTATTTCCATTTTCATATCGTATTGAATGGAAGTAAGTGAATAAGATATATGTAAATATATATATATATATATATCTAGTAGCATTATTATGTCATATAATACATACTTATTAATAATATATATTTTTATAATCATCGTTGAATGGTGAATGTGGAAATGAATCTCATTGCATTGTGGAGATGGTAAGCCGTACATACGCATGAGCGACGATATCATTCTATTGATGGTGAATTAGTATGTAATTGGATGGTATATTATATATATATAATCACTAAAATTTTATATTTATTATTGAAAACAATTATAAACATTATTATATCCATCCAAATAATGAAATGTTGAATAACAATCTACACAACAACATGGAGACGGTAAGTCATATGTATGCACGTATGATGTCTTTTTCATTCCTAAGATGGATAGAATAATGAGTATGGTTGTACCATATTTATAATAAGATCTATGTATATATAAGGTAATGGAGTTATTATTTTGGTATGGAAAATAGAATGAAATAGGAAGTGGAAGAAGAAATGAACTTTGAATGAGGTGATGAAATAATTATCTCTTCTTCTAGTTCTTCCTTTTTATTTGAACAAAAAGGATCCTTAGGTTGCATTTATGATCAAAGTAATGCCTCTATGTTGAATTTAGAGTAGTTGGGAGGATATGTTATTAGATTTTTCCCAAGCCAAATGACTTTGGAGGTGTGAATTTAAGAGAAGGGGAAGTACCATTTTATAAGAGAGGTGAGGGGTACTTGAGGAAAAACTTAACATATTAATTTATTATAAAATAATTTTTGGTTTCTAATACCTCCAAATAGATTTATTTTGAGGATAAGGTGGGGATGGGTCAAAATACTCTCAAAAAATAGGTTTTAGAGAATTTTATGTCACCATATTAATCCTATATTTTATATTTAACTCTTCGTTAAATAGTTTAATATTTAACTCATCTTCTTGTATTTTTAAATTACATCGTTATTAAACATACTAAAAAATTACAAGAGAACCTAAAGTGGTTCATTAATAAAATATATAAAATCATATAATTAATTTGTCTGAACAATAGATTTTTAGGATTTTTATATTATTTAATAAAATAGTATTTGTATTAAAAACCCATTTATGTCAATTTTGACACTATTTAGTAAATGATTTTTTTAAAGTCATTTAAACATTATGATTTCGAAAAAAATATATTAAATCATTACTAAAAAGTCATATTCACCTAGAAAATTCTTGTAATGCATCAAAAGTCTCAATTTACATTTATTTTGATATTTATAATATCAATTATTTTAATCCTTCATTAATAAGGTAATTACTGCATCATCATTGCGTCATAAATAAATTTAATTATTAAATGTCTTAAAATTATAAACAGAATACCATGATGAATAAAATATTTCTATATTTCTAATGAATATTTATAGTCGAATTTATCTTAGGTATAACTCTATATTACAAATGGTTTAGTTAATAAACATTGAATTGAACACTTTTAACTCTTCTTTAAGTAAAATATAATAGATGTCGTAATCTAACCCAAATGGATCAAATGGATCTTATTTTTGTCCTAAGGTTTATTTCCGTCTAAGTAAATCTATCCAATAGAATTAGGACATGTGTTGGGATAATTTTAATAATATTTTTACCTTTAATTACCTTATTTACTTTTTACCGTGGTAAATAAAATTTAAAAGTTACTATTCACCATAATTTTTTTTCATCCTCTTGAACCACATTTTACTTACTGATTTCAACCATGTCTCTAAATTTTTTGAAATTCAACTCACATAAATGGTAAAATTACTTTTTATGCAAATTTTCGTGTGTGCCGAGAAGGTTGGTAAATGTTCTTAGAAGGTGGGAAAAAAGATGTTAAAATGGTTCAATAAAATTTTATATATGTAATATTATTATAAAATGAATCCAATGAATTAATTTGGACTAATATATTTATTATGTATCTATTTTGACTTTAAGGAAAATTTTATTTAAAAATAATTATTTAAATGAAAAAATCTTTTTTTATCTACAATATAGTGTTTTTCACTATTCATCCAAAATCGAATGTTTTCTGAAAAATACCAAACATTCACCCAATGATAATTTTTATATTGAAAATTCTAAAGTGATATCAATTTTATCAAATTAAAAACATATAAGTTGCGTTTATTTATTTAAAATTAATTCCCGTTGTCAAAACCAGAAAGCTGGTTTTTAAGAAGTAAAAACTATCAAAAGATTGACATGTGTTTATATATAATTTACATGCGAAATTACATAAAATGACCTAAATTATATTAAATGAAAAAAATATAATCTAATGATACTTTAAAACCACTCAAATTTACAATTTAACACTATGAATTATTTCAATTAAAAAGTTGTTTTTAATTAAAATTTACCATTTTAACTATTCATCAAAATATGAAATTTTTTAAAAAAGTACCAAAAAATTATCCAAACTAAATTTTTATTTCCTGGTTCTAATGATTAATTTAATTTAATTAAATTTAATATATAACAGTGTCAAATATTTTATTTAAAAAAGGGGTTTTTATTAAAAGGAGGAAAAATTGCATTTTTTGGAAAATAATTCTTTTATTTGAAAAATTTAATTTGTCCTTATATTTTCTAAAAGAAACACAATAGATGATTGTTAAAATTATATAGGATATATATAAAATTTAAAATGTGGTTAATTATCTTATAAACATGTTTTAAATGGCTTGTTTGATAGGTCATGACACGTTTGAACTTGGTGTTGCGTGTGGTGCAAGATATTGAATTACTTTAAAGGTATAGCATATTATGAAATACTGGGGGTTTACAACCACCTTGGTAGGAAACAATTAAACCTATCTGAGGGGAATGTGTAGAAGATAGACAACCATATACAAGTATATAACATAATAATTTTAATTGGTTCACCACTATCGATAGTCCATAGAGTATACACTGGAAATATGTTGGTCATACCTAAATACACTAATCATTTGTATTTGTGGAATATAAGAGTTTAGGAATAGTCACTCTATTCTAGAAAAACTACATTTACAAGATTTTAGGGATAATACACTATTTCCCTCCAAACAGTTCGTTCAACTCCCCCTTGCTTACATATTTAAGGGAATTATAATTCTGTTTATTGACTTGAAAGTCGCTTTAATAGATTTGAATTAATGTTATTATCTCTCTATTTAATGACACTTTGATTACATCGTAGACCAGAGTTGATGTACTTTGAAATCCCTATTCACTGAAAAACTAATATTCAAAACTTCCTTTTGCGAAACCAACTACCTTCATGAAGCACCCTACATTCGTGGAAAAAACTGGCTATGCGTAGATCACTTAGTCAACATGGAATACCCCATCATAGAAAATAACTCATTAATTTAAGGCATTGGAATCAGTTATGACTCAACTAGTCTATTCACAATTCCCAAGCTCACATGGATTGTCAGTTTCACGGACCTCCCCTGGCTTTAGGAAATCAGAATGATTCTATATTTTTCTTGAAAAAATTCATGTGAAATGAAGAGTGGTAGCCTCATATTTATAAGCTTATTATTTCATGATTCTCCACTGCCTCTTAGTGTATTTTCCATATCTTTCAAAACCACCTTCGTGTAGCTCCTCCATTTTCAATGCTCCATTGTACTTTTATGCTGTGATGAATCTTTCTATCAAACCACCATGCATCGCGATGTTCCAATTCTCATAAATTTGGTGATCATCATAACCATTTGTGATTCTCTTAGTTGTCACATAGATCACCGTCATATTTCCATGATCCTTCATGAATCATCATTCACAAAACCCATATTCATGAAACTTATTCATTTTCAAAATTTTCATAAGGCCTTTAAGGAAATACTCGTTTTGTGATGATAAATAACTTCCAAATTTTGGACAGAAAAATTTGGAAAACACTTGGAAATAAAAAGGCCTTTAATACTGTTATTATCTTGAACTATAAGATCACTTTATTTATAAACTCCTTGATCTTCCATGTGAGGATTTCTAAAAAACACAAACCATATTCCATTTCTAGTAAATAAAATCATTGGTTCCAAACAATATCCCTCTTTTAGTTAGTTATCAATCTATAAATAAATTCAATGATGCACCAAATACACTAAAAACCTCATAAACAAGAAAAAAACAAACAACACACTATATCTACATGAGAAAATATCGGTTTAGAAAAAATATAAGCATGAATAGGGTTCTCATGTCTTCGAATGCTTAATTATTTCCAAGATAAGTTCTGAATATTTCTTCATAATACCAAAAATCTAATCATGTCACAAAAGCATTTCATGGTTTTCAAAACCTATAACTACATTCCCCATCTTTCATTCTCTTGTAACCAATTCTCCTGTAACCAAAAATCCATAAATTTTTCATTCTTCACCTTTGTAAAATTGAATTTACCCATTATATCCCATTTGAAATAAACACAATGACCAATATTTGTACATTGTAGAGATCAAAAAACACTACCCCTGGATCATATCTCCCCCATAAACCTACAAAAATTTCACAAACAGATTAAATCAATTAAAAAAAGGGAGAGGGGAACACTCATAACCTCCTCATTCATTAGGAGGTGGATGAACACCACGGTTCAACCAATGTTTGTCAAAAACATGTGTTGCCAATGGATTAGTTTAATTGTGCTCCACTTGATCAACATTTCCAACATGATCCTTTTTAGTCATAACTTGTTCAACTTTTTCATTGATGAAGTGATATCTAATTTCAATATTTTTCATATTGGAATAATGAATAGGATTATTTTTATGATCGATCACACTCTTGTTTTCACAGTGGATCACAATTGTCTCTTTCACCTTAGCACCAATACCATTCAGTTGTTGTTTCTTCCATAATAGCAGAGTTCATTGATTTCCACCAGAGATATACTCAGCTTCATTAGAACTAAGACAAGTAATTTTCTATTTCTTACTCAACCAACCCACACATTTCTATCCAATAAAGAATGCTCCACCACTTGTGGGATTTCTATCAATAACATATCCATCCCAAGAAACATTTGAAAATGATGATATTCCACAATCTCTTCGTAAAGAAAAGTAAAAGTCATAATTGTGAGTACTTTAAATGTACCTTATGTACTTTTCACTACCTCTATATATTCTTCCTTTATATTACATTGAAAGAGGGTTCTAAGCATGTTGAAAAGACAATATCCGGCTATGTCACATTCAGGTAAAATAAGATTACATTGATTCTACTATACATTGTGGGATCTAATGATGTCCCATCCTCATTTTTTCCTAGTTTTTCCCAACTGTAGTTGGAGTCGACATTGGTTTGGAGTTAGGAACATTTAATTTCTTCAGAAACTCTCTAGAATACTTTTCCTGAGAAATTATTGTATGGTATTTCCTATAAATCAGTTGCAGCCTCAAGAAGTAAGTGAGTTCACCAATCATATACATTTAAAATTTTGATTTCATGTGATTTCAAAATTTATCCACCGATCCCTGCATGCTTCATCCAAATGTGATATAATTTATGTACACTAGTACCATGAACTGATCCTTCTATGAATTCTTCACATAGAGATTGTGATCCAATCCCCATATTTTAAATTAGAGATTCATTTGATAAGAATCTAGTTGGGAATACCACATTCGTGATGCCTATTTCAGACCATATAATGCCTTCTTTAATATATAATCCATTGTTTCATCATTACCAAGTAGAAAAACCACTGGTTGTTCAATATAGACATCTCCATCAAGAACACCATTCAAGGAAGCTGTTTTGACATCCATTTGTTACACTTTGTATCCACATTGAATTCTCATGGAAATAAAAAGTCTAATTGATTCCATTCTAGCTACTAGAGTGAAATTTTCTTCAACATAAACACCTTCAATATATGAATATCCTTTAGACACCAATCATGTCTTATTTCTGATCACAAGACATTGTCTATAGAATTTATTCTTGAAAATCCACTTCAAACCAATCACATTGTGACTTTCGAGTCTCTAAATAAGAGCCCATGTTTGGTTCTTTTCAATCTATCCTAGCACTTCATTCTTGTCATTCACCAATGATTCATCCTTTAATGTATCTTTAAAGGAGGTTGGTTCCACTCTAATAAGAAGAAAGATTGTGAATTATTCCTCGATCTCATCTTCTAGGTGGGTGATGTCGAATCCACAATGATGTTGAATTGATAAATTTATACTCTTCAATTTCAACTATGTGGTTCAAAAAAAATTTAGTCATGTTTTCCTGTTAGTATTGTTCTTCTGAATCAACATCATGTTGTGACCTCTGAATGTTTTTCACCCCTTCCTTTACTTCTGCATTTGAATCTGTTCCATGTCCACTATCTTCTACATCATCAATCACATCAGTATAAGATATCCTCAAGGTATTTTTTGTATTATCTTCAATGATATTGGCATCACTACTTTAAAAAATTTATTTCAAGATGGTCATTGAAACATTTGTATGCTTTTCTTTTCATTGAATATCTACGGAATATTCCTTGATCTGCAAAATCACCATACTACCCTATATATCATTTGTTTCGAAATAAATATTTACTTTTAAAAACATGAAAATACTTAAAAGAGGGCTTACTTCCATGCCATATCTTATATGGAGTCTTGGTTTCTACCATATAAATCAATGATTGATTTTGAGTATACACTCTAGCTTAAACAACCTCTTTCTAGTAATGCTACGAGATACGACTCTCAATCATTATAGGTCAAGAAATTTTGGTCACCTGTCAATTCCTACACTCAAGAAATCCATTTTTCTGTGGGGTTATCAAAAAACCAACTCATTTTGTATTCCATATCTCTCTAGGTAATTTTCAAACTCAATGCATGTGTATTCCCCTCCATTTTCAAATTCTAGAACATTGATTGTCTATTAACTATAATTCTTAGCTATGCATCGATACATTTTCATGAAATAAAGAACATTTCATTTCCTGTGTCTAAACATAACACATTACATTATAATAAAATCGTCAATGAAAACAATAAATTACCTTTCTCCATATGTTACAAAAAACATCTATCATACCACATACATCAGTATGGATGAGTCAAAGAAGATTTAATGCCCTTTTCTTCTTTGGACAATATGAACTGCAGACCAACATCCCCCACATAAAATCATCACATGTATTTTACCATTCATGATTTCTATTGAGGTTATCCATTAATATCTTCATATTAGATATATTTTCCATATAATTTTGATTAATGTGACCCAACCTCAGAAGCCAGATTTTGTTTTCTTCTTCAACTATCATTTAGAAAATTTTCTCTTTACTATCAACCTGATAAAAGTTTCCATCTATTATACATCATTTCATAAGAGAATTTCATTTAATTCCTATAAAAGTGAACCAATTTTGATTATATGTAACAATTATTCCCAAGTTTCATAGTTTACTCACACTAAGGATATTGTGATACAAAATGTCTACATAGAGAATTTCAGTTTTCTTTAGCCCGCCATTATCCAGTTCAGTACTTCCGTTGCCTTTGATCTTAAAAACAACATCATTACCAAACCATATTGTTTTATAAACCATTTTCATAACATTATTTAATAGGTCTTCATTTCCTATCATATGGTATGAGCATCTGCTATCAAGAATCCAAGTGCTACTGTTCTTTATAGCTTTGAGAGCGACTTCTAAAAGATTGGATTTACCGACTTCATTATCTTCATTCCATTAAATATTTGATTGAGTGGAAGATAAATATGGTATTCCCACTATCTTTTCCATGCGTATTGGTTCATCATACTAATACAATTATTCTATAAGATAATACTAGTTTTTAAGAACAACACTGTCTAGTTGGTGAGTATTGACTTGTCTCTAAGTTCTGTTGGAATCATTTATACCATTCCTCTGCATATAATGAATAAATGTATGAAAAAAGATAGAAAAATGAGAGTAATATCCACAAAATAAATTACTTATAGAAGATATATGATAAGAATTCAATATCCATTTTTGACTTCATGGGTATTAACCATTCATATAACTCAATACCTCTTCATAGTATGACGTGGTGTGACCTAGATAGCCGAAAAATTGACATTTCATAAGAGGAAATATATTCTAACTTATATCCATCCTCATGTAACCTTCCTTAAGAAAATAGTTTTTACTGTAAATCATTTATTTATACCTAGGGATAGTTTCCGGTTCTCCATTAAATTTGATTTTAGCCATTCTCTGTTAGGATTTTAGGTGACTTTGCGATATTTCAAACTTTCAGCTTGCCTATATTTTGCATTATTTTATTTCCAACATTTTATGTTTCAACATCACATCCTATTCCACTTTCCCCATGAATGTGAATCATTGATAATTCAATGAGTTATTTACACCTTCAAAACATTTCTTATCTCTCTACAGAAGCTAAGTATATGATAATCCTCTAAACTATATTTCCTTCTTTGTTTATCTTAATTTGAATTTACTTTCAAGTTCACTGCTAAGAGTATAAATTTCTTATTCAAGTCCCTCAATAGTCTTCTACTTATCCAATAGTCTAGATGTAAGGTCATTGATGAGGTTTTCCTATTATTAAATTATGATATTATGTTATACTATATATTCTAATATTTCAAAAGATATTTAATTTTATTTTATTACTTCCTCCAGCTGATTAATTTCAGTTTCTAGTTGATCAACATATTCTGATGACTCTTCGACAACTTGTCTACACCTTTTTCTTCTATTTTGTTGATTCTCATTCTCACCAATATCATCCTCAAATTTTCTCTTGAAATCAATAATAGAAATAAAATTATTATCTCAAGATTTATTTTTAATGGATATGATTTTTTAACTATATCCATCATAGATTCTTGAGTTCTGGATTTAAATTCTATTTATTCTTGCTTAAAAAATTCATTGTCATCATATTCTTATTTATATAAAAACTATTTCTCTATAATTTCATTCCATATTTGAAGCCCCCATTTTCAGAAAACCTTTTCTAAGTTTTCTATGAGTTTACTTCTTCACATTCTTTATCATCTAACTTCCTTGAGCACTGATAGGAAATGTTCCAAACTCTACAACAATGAAAAAAAGAAAAGGGTATCTTTCATTCAAATATCAATTTTCCTCTATTAAATTTCTTGGAAAAGAGGGAAAGGAGTTCATCTTACTCATTACCTTCATTTACACTATCTATTGATATGTCATGCCTTTCCATGTATTGGAATGTCATATCCTTCGTAGCACGACTTGTTTTATCCTCTAGTTTTACTCTCATTTCAAATTCTACCATACATCTTATTAGATCATCAAACAATCGTTTTGAAAGACCCCTTTCCTCGAGGGTTGAAGATTTTTTATTATAAAAAGTTGGATGTCTCCTCATGATTTTATTTACAATTTCAATGTATTTGATCACTTCACCAAGACTTCAAATTTCTCATACAACTTTTGTAATTCAATTGAAAAAGGAATCTACATTATTATTAAGATTCATCCTCAGATCATCAAAACTATTGTGAAACACTTGAGGTATTTCCACCTTCACTTTTTTAACACCTTCATATAAATTTTCCAACTTTTCCCACAAATACCTAGCTGAGGTGAAACTCATTACCTTTATATAGATTTTATGAGAAAATGATGCAGTAAAGGAATTTTGTGATTCGACATATGAATCAAGAATTTTCTTGTCTTCTACAGTCATAGATAGTCTTATTGCATTAGTGACCTTAATACCTTGTGTAGTAGGATAGAGTACATCCATTTCAGGAGATATTAGATGAGATATCATCGTATTTTTACAAATCATGATGTTTCTTTCATCAAAGTGGGGTAATCCCCAAACATTATCTGAGCTCTCCCTGATAGTAAAGAAAGAATTATTTAACCTATTAAACCTGGCTCTGATACAAATTGAAGGACCCCAGAACAACCAGAGGGGTTAGGGGTGAATTAGTGTGTCAAATTTGTCTTTCAAATGGATGGATCTTGTTCCCACATTGGTAAGAACCAATTAAACCTTTCTGAAGGGAATGTATAGAAAAAACAAATTAAATCTCTCTAAAGGGATTTTAAATAAAATAAACAACCATATGCAAAGAGATAATATAGTAATTTTACTTGGTGGCCCAAAATCTTGACCGACCTGGTCTGAGCGGATTGGCCTAGAAAATCCCCAGTCGGGATGGGTTGGGCTTGGGCCGATAATTCATTGGGCCGGGCCTAGGCCTATGCAAGAAATCTCACGGGCTGGGCCGACCCAACTCGTAAGAGCCCAACCCGCTAGCCCATATGAAGCCTGATCCGTAAAAGCTTGTCTAGTCTGAAAAAATGGGAAACTGTTGGTATGGAGACTCGAACCCCCTACCACAAGTCTCCAAGGCTTTTCCTAGTTAAAAATTAAAAGACTATATATATATAAACGAAGCTATTAATATATATATATATATCAATGATTTATTATAATATAAATATAACTTATTATACATTAATAAAAAATAACACACTCATCCAATGATTTTCTCATAACCCCCCTAATCTCATTAATTTTTTTAAGTATGTCGCAATGTGCATATGTTATATATATTATATATACTATACATACATATGTAAATCTATTTAGAAAAAAAATTAACCTACCCACTACGGTGCACCCCCAACCCCTAATTATATTTTTCTACATCTTTCACATTATATATATATATATATATATTCACATATATAATACATCTATTTAGAAAAAAAACTAACACACCAACCCATTGATGTATACCGTCATTCTCAAACCTCATTATTTTTTATGTATGTCGCAACATGCATATATTATATATATTATGTATACTATATATACATATATAAATCTATTTAGAAAAAAAATTAACTCACCCATTGTAGTGCACCATCAACCCTTATTTTTTTTAAAACATTAACATATTATATATATTTACATATAAAAATGTATTTAGAAAAACAAACTAACACATACACCCAATGATGTCCACCGCTCATTAATTTTATTTTTAAAACTTATATTTATAACATATATATACATATATATAAACAAAAATATTAATTATATACATACACACACACAAATATATATATATAAACACATTATATGTTAAAAAAAACAACACACTCACCTAATAATATTCATGAAACCCCCCTCCCAACATCATTAATTTTTTAAGTAAGCTGCAACATGCATATAATATATGTGTTATATATACTATATATTAACATATAAATATATTAATAAAAAAATTAACCCACCCAATATTGCGCACCCTCTAACTCCTAGTCATTTTTCTTACAATTTCAACATATTATATTTATATTCACATATATAAATATATTAAAAAAATTAACACACTCACTTACTGATGCACCCCCTCATTGATTTTATTTTTATATATATATATAAACAAAGCTATTAATAATATATATATTAATATATATTAATATATATCAACGATTTAACATAATATATATATAATAACTTATTATATATTAACAAAATAATTACACACCCTCCCATTGATGTTCGTGCACGCCCCCCAACCTTTTTAATTTTTTATGTGTGTTGCAACTTTAATATATTATATATACTATATATAAATATATAAATCTATATAGAAAAAAATAAAACCAACCATTACTACTCACCCCCCAACCCCGAAATTATTTTCCTACAACATGAATATATTAATAATATATTCACATATATAAATCTATTTAGAAAAAAAATTAACACACCCACCCATGAATGCACGACCCTAACTAATTTTCCTTTTAAAACTTGCATATATTATTATGAATATTATTTATTACGATGATTGATATTTGTTTATACATGTAAATCATTACAAATTTTTTTTAGTCAAACATTTTGAAATAAATTATTTCATCTTTAATTATTTTTTTAATTGGTCTATATTTTATATTTTTAATAAGTTAAAGAAAATATTATATATATATAAACTCATTGTATATTGAAAATATAAGACACTCAAACAATGATGTTTCAATAGCCCCCCAACCTCGTTATATTTTATGTATGTTGAAACATGAATATATTATATATACTCTATATACATATATAAATATATTTAGAAAAAAATTAACCCACCCAGTACTACGTACCCCCAAACCCTTTTTATTTTTTTAACAACTTCCACATTATATATATATTCACACACACACACACGCGCGTATATATATATATATATATATATATATATATATAGGATAAAAATTAAAACCAGTCACCCAGGGATGTGCAACCGTTATTAATTTTATTTTTAAAACTTTCACATATTATTATGAAGTTTATTTATTACGATGAGTGATATTAATTTACAATTGGTAGTCACTAGAAGTTTTTATTTTTTAATTGAACTATTTCCAATAAATTATTTCAACATTAATTATTATTTTAGTTGTCATATATTTTATATTTTTATTAAATTAATGAATATATTATAATTATAATAGGCATGCGACATTTGTGGTTTAGGGTTCTTATGAAATGCATGATGCGATCAATTTAAAACATGTAAAATGATTTATAATTAAAATAAAATTATTTTAACTATAAAATTATAATAAAGAAGGGAGAAAATTAAACATTTTAAAAAAATATTGAACTTTTAAAAAAAATCATTTAAAAAAATATGTTTAAAAGAAAGATTTCTAAAAGAGGAAAAAAAAATAAATAATTTAATAAGTTTTTAATAAAATATTAATAAAACATTTTAAATAAAATGTTTAAAATAAATGTTTACAAAAATGTTTTAAAATGAATTTAAAACAAACATTTTAAAAGAAACATTTGAAAAAAAAAGTTCAAAAAAAAGTAAAAAAAACATTTTAATTTTTTTTAAAATCTATAAATAAAATGTTTTAAAAAATATGTTTCAAAGTAAACTTTTTAAAACAAATGTTTAAATATCTTGTCAAAATAAAAAATTTAAAACAAATGCTTATGAAAAACACTAAAATAAACTTAAAAAACATTTAAAAAATGTAAAAATAACATTTTATCCCATTTTATATTTTATTTTAAAAATAATAAAACCCCACAAGGGATGGATCTTGGTTTGGCCTATGGTCAGGCTTAATATTCCTTCTGGGGTTGTTTGGCCCAACATAGGCCATCCCAAATAGTTTTTCATGACATGATTTTTTGGAGGGAAGGCTTAGCCCGACCCGACCTGCTCCGAGTCGAGCTAGGATGGTTCAAGCTGAAATTACACCATTATCTAGTCCAAGGAGCATATGTTTACAATGTTCCAGTTGTAACTAAATCCACTAATCTTAACTAGTTTTGTAATATAAGATTTCTATTCTAGGCACACTACCTTTGCAAGATTTTACAGAAAACACACTACATCTCTCAAAACACGTCTGTCGACTCCCCCAAGATTTCTGCATTGAGGGAAGTCTAACTTAGTCTATCAAATTGAAGGTCACTTCAATATATTTTCATTAAAGTCTTTATCCCTTTGTAGCACGAGACACTTTTTTCACCATAGACTTTAGTTTATGCATTTTGAAATCCTTGTTCACTGAAAAATTGATATTCAATACTACCTTTCGTGAAGATCATTCATGAAAATCACTAACTTTGCGAAGAACCCTTCCTTCATAGAAAAAACTCCCTTTGTGAAGTTCATAGAGTCAACAAGGAGTACCCCTCATCATGAAGCACTCATTAATCAAAATAAATGGCTTCATTCAAGACTCAACTAGTCTTTTCATGATACTCAAGATTGCATGGAATTTCAGTTTCGTGGAGTTCCCCTAGATTCATGAAATCATAGAGATTCTGTATTTTTCATTGAAAAATTCATGTGAAATAAAGAGGGGTTTCCTCATATTTATAGGCTCATCAATTCACGATTCTCGACAACCACTTAGAGTATTTTTTAGATCATCCAAAAAATCCATCATGTAGCTCCTCCATTCACGATGCTCTATTTTAATTTGACAATATCGTGAAGCTTTCCATTAAACTTTCACATGACTCAATGCTCAAATTTCCATATCACTGATATCACTATCACTGTTCATGATGGACTTCACTGTTGCATAGATCACCATCAGGTTTCCTTGATCATTCAGGAAAATCCATTCACGAAACTCATCTTCTTGAAACTCATGCCATTTCCATATTTTCATAAGGATTTCAAGGAAATACACATTTCATGATGCTAGATGACTTCCAAATTTTGGACACAAAAATTCGGAAAACACTGAGAGACAAAGACACCTTTATAATTGTTCTCTGCTTGAACTACATGATCCCTTTCATTGCAAACTCAAGGATATTTTATGTTAGGATTGATAAAAAACACAAACCACACTCTATTTCTAATAAATAATAACCTTGGTTCCAATATCATTTTACTCCATATTCATATCAATGAACCTTTTCCATTTTCATTTGCATTAGAACGAGGGTAATATTTTTGAAAAATGTTCCCCATGAACTCTTCCCACTTCGTTTCATCAGCCTCCCCTCTTGGATTAGTGTTTTTACCCAATTTCCACCACTGATAAGATTCTTCCTCTAAGTGGTGCATTTACATAGTGACTTTCTTTTTTTCATAACAACAATGTATAGAAATGATCATTTTTATAGAGCTTATCCATTATTTAGAAATCAATGGGGTGGTAGATCTATTGAATTAAGTTGTTCACTGATACATAAAAGACTCTACATAATGTTGTTCCCTTATAGGTGAATCTGGTCTCTCATTGTGATTCAAGTTTTTTCTCATAACCAAAGTCATTTGATTCATCATTTCATGCTGTTTTCTATTTTGGATTCCATCAGAAGTCCATTAGTTCCTAGTCAATTGTGCTCACTATTTAGATGATTTCTCCTATTCCCACCCATTTTATAAAAGAAGAAATCCTTAGTGATAAATTTGTTTCATTTAATAATATTATAATTATAAAGAAATTTCATGTTTTAAAACATCATTCTTAAAGATGACATTATTTAACAACAATTATATTTTCTATAAATCCTTCATAATTATTAATAAAAATATTGTGATGAACCAAACATATCCCTTGATAATGTCAAACCATGATTTTAGCATGGCCCATTGTCATTTACTGGGTTGTGTGAAATAAGTATCATCATACTTTGTTAGAGGTTTTAACCCTAGGTACATCTGTGCCAGATCCACATCCACTTGTTTATATCTAGACATATCTTTCTTTTCTCAAAAACCACTTACTTAATTTTTCACCGAAATACCATGATGTTTTCCCGTATTTAAAATTTTTTATAAGGATATTCCTAAAGTGCTTAAATCCTAATTTCTATAAATAACCAACCCATCCTCTGATTCCAAATATGTAATTACTCTTTTTTATTACATAAAATTTTCATTACATTGAACAAAAAGAAGAAATTTTAATGTTTAATTTCTTGTAAAAAAGGTACATAATACATGGAATCATAGAACATAATTCTAATCCAATTGAAATAATTCATCATAGATTAATCCTAATTATAATTACTATATATCATAACATAAGGACATACATCAAAGGAAAGGGTCTGCATAAGTCCCAATAAGGGAAAAAAATGGAAAAAAATTACATGTGATCATGAGGAAATTCAATAAGAACATGAATAATATCATTATAGAATGAAAAATAGAACACGAGGAATATAATAAATAAAATATCATGAATAATAACTTTTAAATGGAGCTACAACAACAATTTTATAGATTAATAATCATATCAACAAGGGTTTTCACCGAGGTGTCATAAAAATTACCAAGGTTATTCACCAAGGTATCATAAAACATGTCATGTCTAGAGATTAAACTTTTTATCCAATGCATTTGAGCACTATCTGGGTGAACCCTTAATACATATTAAATTTCAGGTGATCCACATATATCATAATTATACATATCATAAATAAATCATGGAGAATAAAAGAAAACGAGTTTTGTATCAAAATCATGGCCTTTTAAAAAGTCCTTAAAACATGATCACTATATCATTTATAACCAACATAAATGGAATGGAAGTTTTATTTATTTCAATTATAGAGTCAAATAAATAATTTTTACATATTTTTGAATACCCTAGGGAAGTAAATTGGTTTGGGTAATCACATTAAGAAAATAAAATTTTCTTGAGAAAAACAGAGAAATATTTAGAAGAAAATTCGGCAGCATAACGGGTAAGAAAAATGGTTTTAGGAAACATTAAAAAGTGATGGTAAAAGGGTATAACATTCATATAATACTATTAATACATTAAAGTTATAGAATAAAATGTAAAGAAAAATATAATCTAAAAATTTGAAATATATACAATATAAAAATGGAACTTGAATGGAAAAGGGAAGTTGAGATTTCCCACACCATGAAGAGTAACTCCTAATAATCAATGATCGGGACATTGGGGGCTTGAGAAAAACTTTTGAGGAATCCTTGGGAGGTAAAATTATTATATATTAATATATTATTAATTGTGAATTAAATATAATGGATAAATGAGTGGGTATTTATAGAAAAAGGGGAGGATTTGATTATTAATTTCCTTGGACACCTATGTAGTGGTAAATTAAAAACCATGGGATTTACCATGGTATTTGTCAATATTATTGGCCAATTGAGAAACCAGTTATTTCATTATGATACAAAATAATCAAGAAAAATTTTATATTACAAATTACATCATTTATATGTCTTTAAACATGCTGGAAAACTCAAACTGTATTTTTTCTATTTACTAAAAAACAAAATTTTCTAGAAATTTTTCATAAATTCACATATCCAAATTTCCATATTATGATTTCAAAAATGTTTTTTATGTTATAATAATAATTCTCTAAGTATTATAAATTTATCTTTTAAATATAAAAAACATTATTTATTAAAAATAATAGCAGATAGAAAATGCATAGTAAAATTGCAGACACTTGAAAAAAATAAAATTAGTTTATCATTTTAAATTAAATAAGTGTGTTTTAATCATACTATTTGATAAAAATAAAAATTATTAATAATAAATTAGTTTACTATAATAATTATATATTTTCTGAAAAGTATAATTTTTATCAAAAAAATATATTTATCAAATTCCTCATATTTTTAAGAAAAACTATTATCAAAATTGAATTGATAAAATAATAATTTTATATATACAAATTGATTACACGTTATTTAAATGAGAACTAGAAAAATAACCCCTTATAGAACTAGTGTAGGACCTTAAGGGTGAGGCGTGAGGTGGTGGTAGATTATTGGGGCTGCTCAGATAACATCACCTAAGTGGTAATTTCCACTAACTTAAACTTTTCTCATAGAAGATTTTATTCAAGATTAGCATGTTAAAGATCAGCTTTGTCTCGGTCAAGAGAAAAGCCTATTGATGCTACCTCCTTCATAAGCTATGATAATTATGCTTTCTATTGAATTACTCTATTGAATGAGGCCATCAAATCTCCCTTATGAATTAATTTTCCTTTATGATTTCTACTTATAAACAATAATTATAATGATAAAATCATTATTAAAAGTATTGTTTCCAATGCTCATATTGGCCAATGATCATAATTTATGAATAGTCATATAATGGTTGAAACCTGATGGCCACATTTCAAATTATACTCACATCATTATTAAAGAGATATATTTATTTTGAGTACAAAATTATATAACACAATTTTATTGAAAAAAAATATTATTCAAAAAGTTTGGGTCATTACAACTAGGACACATTGGTTTGTTATGCTATATTACTTGCCACTTTTTTTAGTGTGTGGATAATTATAGTGAAGTACATGAGGATAGGAACCAGTATGAGAACATTGGTGATGGCAGCGATAATAGCGGTGGGTAACATGGTCAACCTAGGGGTACCTATGCTGGATTGACTGTACAATATACTAAGTAATGTTGCTCGAGGAAACAAACCAAGATATATCTGTGGGACCTTCCAATTAATGAATCGTTGGATTGCAGCATATATTGGGGGATATTAATTCTAGAATTCAATCCTTCAACCGAACACTGGTCTGTAACCATCCATGATGAATATTACCAGGGTCCGACCAATGACACTTAACAGGAACATGATTTTAATTTAGATCAGAAACACAAACGCTTTATCCTCCACCCCTTTTTAACTATGGTTGGTCTGATGGTGGATAGGATACAAGGCTCATGGGAGTATAGGGAGTACCTTTAAAGCTTCTGGGGTGGAGTGCTAGAGGATCAAATCAACGATAAGATTTTCCGTGAGCCATACATGTTGTTTCATTTCAATAGGTAGTTTGGATGTTTTCAATGGGGGGAGAAGAGAGTCCACATAGGGGACTGGGAGGAGAGGCACCCCTATATCTTTCACCAAAAGTGGTGCCATGTGGGCTCTAGCAGGCTCCATCGAAACAATCACACATCCACCAACCAATGTTAATGCTGGGCTGTTGATTGAATATACTAGCAACCAGGTGGAATAATATCTAGAGAAAATCCTACATAAGTGTATCAATGAAATTGATCTAGAAAGTAGGGATAAGAAGTAGTGGAAAAGAATATAGGTGGCCCTCAAGACACATTTCAAGTATCTAGGGTAGCTTAAGCCAGAACCATGATAGTAGGGACTTAACTAGGTATAGATGCTCCCCCAACTGATAGCAGATACTGGTCTTGGAATAGACCTTAGGGACCAGAAAAATAGGATCCTGGGAAAATGTTGAGATATCTTCTACAACCATCTTTTGATATTGTCTTTCTATATATATGGTACACCTGAAGAATGTTGTGGCCTTCACTATCGACATATGACCTAAAACAGAAGCTGAAGTGGGACAAAATTGATTTTTCAGTTGTCAGGCATATCCAGGTCAAGGACATGGTAAACTTCCATGGAATACATGCATATCTGACAACCATGGATGTTTACGCCTGTCATTAGGGACAACATGAAGCATCCCCACCATAGTAAAGGTAATTCTTTGTCAATAGTCAGATCAAGAGGAGAAACTTCTCAAGGAGGAAAGTAATGAAGAAGAATATGAGGAGTCCAATGAAGGGAAATCTCAATGGATGGATACTCATCATGGTTGTCCCCTAGAAAGATGTGAGATTGTGGGATCTAAATAATAATTGCTGATTACCTCGAGGTAAGACATAATTTTCTCACATATGTATTTAACCCTTTCTCTTTCACTATCAAAATTCAATAAATAAATTTTTTCAGGAATAGGAGAACCTCAATACTATACAAGGGTCCCCCACTATAGAGGGTGGATGTGTGCCCACCGGTATAGAGGAGTATGTCTCATGGCCTAGACCTAGGGTATAAGTGGCTAGTGTTGGGTCGACCGAGGAGGTTGAGGTGGAAACCTCAGAACCCCAGGTCCTCCCTGTCATATATGGATGACCCTCCCAAGCCTCCCCTTGGCTATACATGCCACTGGTGAGGTAGTTCAACCGAGATGGATCATCATCCAAATTCCTCTACCTCAAGGTTAGAGCATGTATTGAAGTATCAAGTCATAATAGTATTGTCATAGAGCATTTTCAACAATGTGTTTTCATGTTCCATTAATCATCTACCCAAAAAAACAAGGAAAAATGATGTAGATCAATCAAATACCCAGTGCTAAAGGGTTTACTATGGTGGAAGTACCTACTATGACTTAAGAGATAGATCTGGTAGCATTAAACTCATATAATTCATTGATTTTGTAATGTCGTACCTGTCATTTTTTGAACAGATTAAATAAGGTTCTTTTATTCTATGTAGAGATCAAAATAATAAAATCCCATATAGAAGATGATGATAAGACAACCTTGGGATATATTTTGTTTCTTATTTCTATCTATAAGGATCCCATCGTCTAATACGATCTTTTCATATCCCCATATGAGTAGGCGGCTACATCTGCGAGGGATGCCACTAGTGGGGAAGAACTTGAGGCTGCAAGGGGTGATGTTATTGATGAAGAATCATGTGAGTGTGTTCATCCTCAAGAAATGGATCCCAACCAACCTAAAATGATTCTGTAGGAAAACCCTACTTCTGATCTACTTGATTCCTTTCTAAATTATGATCCCACCAATCCTAAAGAGATGTATGACTCTATTCCTGATGTACAGAAATAGAATTGCACCATCTAGCTTAGGGCATGAAAGTACATTAAATGATTTATTTACTAGACTCTAGAGCCACAAATAGTGGGATGGATGGGGTCCCGTCACCATTGACTTCACAATCTGTGTGGCAGAGGGGTGGATGCACAAGGTCATTATGCGCTAGTCCGTGATTATCTTACTGAACAAATGCAGGATGAGAGACAATATCTAAATGTTTCTTAAAACTAGAATATGTTTTACATTATGAAAAATATTTGAGAATTAAATTAGGAGATTTGATATATAGAGTATCAAGAAAGAAAACACGTTTCATTCCTCATATCTTAATCAGAGGTCATCAGTAAATTTAACTCTCAATTGGAGGAGGCTGAAAACCAAATAAAGCAGGTAACTACTCAAATTTCAGATCTATAGGTTCAGTGGGGCTGGACATAGGAAATATATGATGGGATTCATCTATAAGCTACTGATGAGGAAGCAATGATTCTAATAAGGAAAAAAAATCTTGGATGCCAGCCACCAGATGTTAGCAGAGTTGAAGTGCTAGAGCACCATAGCATAGTTATATGGTAACTTTTTCCAAAACTCATGAGAGGCTCCCGTATGTGGATGACCATTTCTATTCCTTTAATTGTTTTTTTTCGTTTTGAAAATTTCATCATGCATGGAAACAATTATTTGGTTTCTTTACTTATCGCACTTCAATAATATTTGTTAAATAACTAATGACCAATCCCTAAGATCACATGGGTCGTTCCCGGTGTGAGAAAAAAGGGACAACAACATATTTTTTCTCTTTTTATGAGAGTGTTAGATAACCAATAAACACTCAAGGTCTATTAATACTAAATAAACACCAAGAGTGTTCATGATAAGAGAGGATGGGGCTGGAGGATAGGGCTCTTAGAAACACCATCTTTCTCTTTCCAATGTGCTTCAGTCAACAAATGGGATAACACTGGGGACATTAGAATGTCTCCGAACAAAGAAAAATGTGAATTGTGAATCATGATGTCCAAAATTTAGAATATAAGGAGAGAATTTTGTCGATATAGGATAACTACTAACCATGTTCAAAACATATTATTTATACTCTTATAATGAAATGGGGACAAACAAACAAGGGTCAACCGCTAACCATATTCAGAACATGGAACCTATGATGGAATGTTCCTAGAAGTCTTCTACAATGTTGACCCAAGATCGTAGGTGAGACAAAATAGAATGAGACTAAACCATTAGGGGGTCTCGTCAAACTTGGAAGAGGATAAAGACCCAAATCAGGTGCACAAAAATCATGGTAATGGGGTGATTTAATGTTTGAATGGATTCCAAAACTCTCATGATTACGCCATAGTGAATTTAAGAACATTGGTGTAAGAAAATTGGTATGAACAATGATCAAAACCAAATTCTATGAGAACATCTTCCCGAATGTCGAGTAGTGACTGAAAATTTGAGCAATGCGACTAATGAATAGAGACATAGGGGAAATCTGTTTTTGATGAGGGACCAGGATGCCATGCAGTTTTACATCATGCAATGTGGATTATAGACATGAATTTTAAAATATTACGATGAGGAAAGTGCATGTTACAGTTTAAATTCATATGATCAGAATGTGTCTCATTGCATAATTTCATGTAACCGGGACACTGCACCCAATTTAATGTCATATGGATTGGACTAAGGAATATAGTTTAATGTCGTGTTTGACAAACTTTGCTTCTTAGTTTATGGTCATAGGGTTCAATCCATGAGATTCTAAAAATGGGTATGTGTTTCATGATGAGTTGACATAACTGACATGAATGAGGACCAAGTAGGCCCACCACTACACTAAAATTTATTTGGAGGTTTCACAAATAGTTTTAAGTCACAATTTTTGGATAGGGACATTTATTTTTAGGTCATAGAGCTCATACCATGGGTATGACATCCCAAATGGACACATAAATCATGACAGAGTGATCAAACCGACATAAATAGAGGTCAAGGAGACCCAAAAACCACTATACATTTCCCTTGGGAGACAATAAGCACATATTTTAAAGTCATGATGCTTGGAATTTATCTTTTAGTTTAGGGCCTTATAGCTCAGACCATAGGAATCCTTCTATATATCTTAGCCATATCGACACCCACCGTACCATAAATTCTAAGCCCACATGATTCACGGTTAGTGTGGGATATAAGTAATGATAAAGGGTGTCCCCTAACATGTGGAAGCACACATTAGGGGTGACAACAAGGGTACTAGAATTTCACCACAAAACATGGGAGTGATTAAGATGTAAGACACAGATTTTGAGATCTGGATCAGGGGTGATGGATAGGTTCGGATCAAATTTTGGACATGGTTGAAATATAAGGTCCATAACCATGTTATCCATTAATGGGGTAATAAAATTCAATATCAACTATTGACCATGTTTGAAAAAATAGGATTTTAAATTTGTTACCATAAATCCATTAGGGTGTTGGTCCAAGGTAGGTGGTGATCCAAAAAAAATGGCATGAGACCAAGAAATTAGAAGGATCATTTGGATTTGAAAGGTGATGGAATTCCAAATCAAGAAATAATTGAAGTGTGGAAGGGAGTGTATTGGAATGTGGGATCCAAACCTAGATAGTGTAAAAATTTTAACATCATGTTTCTTGGACAATGTAAAACAATTTAAAGTTTTATTTCTTGGAAAATAATGAGAAATATTCAGTATTAGGGTATATACATGGAATGTGGGTGGTAAAATATGATGTAAATGAGACAAAGAGGCCTCATTCCACACACAAACAGACCTTAATACAATCTACAAATAGATTATGGTTGTAATGTTTGGACTCTAATTAAGGCCAAGGAGATAGAGAATTAATAGTTTGGTGGCTTGGTCCAATGAGAAAATGTATGTGTGTCCCTATGTATCCTATAAGTGTAGACATCATTCCATATATAGTCTTGGAAATGGTTTCACATAGTTTAAGGTCATTCAATCCGAACCATGAACAAAATTGGAATTTAGAGATCTTTAGGCGGTGCAGGAGTTATAACCTATTGTGAATGAGGAAAACAGTTCTACACCATGTGAAGAAATCCTAATTCAAATTATGCATAGTTTAAATTCATATGGTCTAGACCATAGGGGAAACCAGTTTAAAGTCTTGAAATATGGATTGAAAATGGGAAAATTTACAGGGTATCTATATGTTGTGGGAGATGCATAACCCAATGTGAATGAATCCAAAGAGGCTCTCATACCACCTACATACCTGGAAAAAGACTACGTATAGTTTATGGTCATGTATTTGGACCATAATTAAGGAAAATGGGCTAAAAGTTTTTTAAATATACAGCAAGTACTAAAGACAAAATGTCTAGGAATCACTACATTTACAATGAGGATGGGAATAAAGACACCAGTAGTTCTTCAAATAGATCTCCTAGTGTAGATCTGACTCATACACATGGGGGATCATTTTTTTATCTGTCTTTTTTTAGTGGATGGACCAGGATGGAAAATACATAAATCTCTACATATCTTCTGTATACATAAATAATTATATACAAAGTTCTTGAATATGGCATGGTAGATGAATGATGTCGGAAGTGATGTCCTCTTTGGCAATAATGTCATGGCGTTGTGCAGTTTCTTTTCATACATCCATGATGATATTTTTTATTCAGTTTAACAATGTGAAACTAGGATACATAGGCTATTTAGCTTATTATCATGTGGATATGATGATAATGATTCCATTTTAGGTCATGTAATGGGAAAATTCCATGCAGTTTAACATCATTCAATAAGGAAACTTGTTACGACCCATCCCAGAGGGCCCATGATTTGACTCCCCAAGCTTTACTTTAATAAGCCAGGGGTTAGTGACTAGCACCGAGTAGGAAAATCACTAACATGGGAGGCATTGCCTTAGTACCTGTACACACACACACATCTTCAAGACAACAGAATGTTGAAATGAAAAAAACAATGGACCAACCAAAGCATGCATACTTCTATATCCCACAACCAGAGAACGATAGGAAGTAAGGAAAGTAAATAAGGACAAATATATTCCCACCAAAAAGATTCATTAACAAAATTCCAACCAAAATGTACACGCACTAGGAATACTATCATAAATCCATGAGAACACACCTCTTTATATCTTGTCACACTAAGCACCATTTGGTTCGGGTCCACCTAGTACTCCGTCAAAAGGTCGATTATATTCACTAGAAAAGACATGTGTGGGAAAATTATGTATGAGGAGTAGTATAAAAATACACAATAAGACACCCCAAAATCACAAATTAGTATAACAAAGGAAAGATAATATCAGCTCTACATAGGTATATTTCTAAATCCCATATACCAAGAATATCCTAATATACTCAACAAAGACACAAAATCTAGTGGTAATCCACAACCATAACATAGTATCCTAACTATTCAACATCGAAGATTCCACGAATCACTCATCTATGAAAACACACTCCTAAGTATGATAGCACTAATGAAATCCATCTGAGAGGTACTATGTGTCGGGTCTTGTCATGAGAAAGACCTTGCTGATATTCTGACGAGATACGATACATAGATGAGGATCACTACCAATGCCTTGGGGTGACACCAAAAAAGGTAATTTGGATTAACCCGATACGTAAAGGATCAATTTATTTGTAGTGTTGATCAGATCGATACCAATAACTCCGCTTAGAAAAAAAATACAAATATGGAATCTCACTCCCAACCTTTTAGAGGGATTCCAATGACTCTATCTAGGAATCCCTATAAAGGGACTGTTTTCCTAGGAGTAGGAGATGATAATATACCAACCTTCAATGATTGGATAAGGGGAACAAAACATAAAAAAAATGTTTCCAATTAACTATGGATAGGGGCTCTAAGCCATGTATGAAATAGTACATGATGGGTTTATGTATTATAGTTTGTGTCCCTTTACCCCGGGTCTTGCCCATGTAAATGGCCAATGTCATCAAACCTTGTTTGTGTAGTAATACGTGCCATGTGGGAGTCCCGTGTACTCTAATTGTGTTCCAGTACATGGATTCATCCAGTGTAACCATGTCTATGTACCAGTACAAGACTTTTCCAATGTACTTGGTCCAACCCACTTTGTGTGGACGACTGCACACCATTTATGCAACCTGTGTACTCCACGCTGTGTTCGTGTACTTCCCATATTGCACGACGAGTAACTAGGGAGAGACCACATGTTGTGTGATAGGGGTCACATGTAGTGTGATGTTTAACATCCTCTAGAACCATATCCACCACTCAGGGGGCCCCACGTGATGTGTAAATCTTATTTACATGCCATGTTCTATGGGATTCTACAGAATCACAAATACTTCCTCCGCACATCTGGTTGATTCTATGGCATTTAATACGGATATCACCATGCCACAAAACTATATATCAGGCATCATTAAGTCATGAAAATAAATAATTAGTAATATTTAGGCCGTCAATCCGCCCAGAAAATGACATCATCATCATTCTTTTCTGCACACCAAAGAACACTAATATGGTCATCAACCTTCATCCAATTCAACATCGTTTCTATCATCGCACCCCCGTCATGTTGTACTGATAATAAATTTATGATATTGGGTCATTGTGCCAAGAAGCTTCGATGCAATGATCTATTTATCAGGATTTTTTGAGTCATGGTCTAAACGAAGAACACCCATGATGAACGATGAATTATGGGTGAAAAGAAGAAATCAATCAAGGGGAATGAACCTCGATCATTGTTCTTGTCAATGTTGGTTTGTTTCCATTAGAATAAAAATTGAATCGATCAAAAAAATCATCACAAAGAAAAGTATCCGTATAAAACCCCACAATCATACCCGTCTTGCATGATGATTGATCCGCAAATCAATCTATTTGTTGATTGGTCAACGGTTTTCATAGAAATCAACAATAAAGAATATAAAAATAAAAACCCAAGACATACTTTTATTTAGTTCGATCGTAGATGAATAATGATGTGTCATTTTCATCATTTGAAAGATCCGTCAAATCTGTAGTGCATTGATCATCAATTCGTGATCTGCTGTCGTTCACCTAAGAGTATTCTCCAAATCTCTCTCTCCAATTATTATCCATAGGTTCTAGGGTTATATGGATTACCATTTAATTATATCATAATACCTTTATTAAATATAACAACTCATTGTTTCAAACATTTGAAATAAAATAATTTATTCTATTTATTTTATTCATTTCTTCACCCACAATGTCTTTTTGAAAAACAACTGACGCCGACTAATTTTAAGTTGCACTTAGGGTAAAACTCATGTTCTGATCTCAATGGTTCTATTATATTTTTAATCCACACATTTGTTTTGGAGTTATTCCAAATTCTTAGGAAACTATATGTTTTTTTATTTAATATATTCAATATATTTCAAACATTTATTCTAGGTATACCAGGCCTCATAATCACATGTCATCTCAGCACCTGCTCTTTAATGTAGTCCATATAATATTGAAAAATAATACCTAGAAAATCCAGGACATTAAATTTTCCCAACCATGGGATTTTACGTCCAAGAATATCCAAAATAAGGTTACTGAAAAATATGTTGGTATTGAGCATGGATATGAGCCTCCTTCTCCCAATTAGTCTCTTAGAGATTCTTTGCTACCCTCAGACATGCACCAAATGAATCGATTACACATAAATTATCTTTTCTTACCGATCCTTGATCTCTACTGAGTACATAGAAAAGGTCACTCCATCCTCAATGTCTAGCTCACTCTATTAAATAACGTATGATGGGTCATGCACATACCTCATCAACTACTACACATATAAGGTGTTGTGTACCCATTATAACTATGGAGGTTGAGATAAGTGGCATGACACCTCACCAACTCTACACAGTATCATGAATGGCCCGATAAACCTCAGAGATAACTTCTCACCCTATATAAATTTCTATTATCCACACTGAGGTCAAACCTATAAGAACACATGTTCTCCTTCCATTAACTCTAAAGACCTTCATCGCATGTCAGAATAATACTTATGAAAACATTGGGTAGTATTCATCCACTCTTGGATGATCTTCACATTCACTATTGTAAGTGGCACAAAATTCAGGACCATGAGTGTTGACTCTCTTAGGTCAATATAATAATGTGGTGATCTACAGGTTCACCCATAAAAAGCCTCTTTTGGTTCTATATCAATGGTGGAATGGTAGATGTTGTTGTATGAAAACTCTACTAGTGATAGGGGATCCTCCCAACTACAACCAATGTCTATCATGGAAGCTTGCAGAATGTCATCCTGAACCCGAATGATTCACTCAATCTAGCCATCATTTTGGGGGAGGAATGATGTGCTCAAGCATAACTAGGTCCAAAATTCCTCCTATAATCTCTTCCATAACCGAGATTTAAAGAAAGAGTCACGATCATAAACAATTGTTGATAGAAATATATGGATTTGAACTATATCACGAACCTATATGCATCCCTATCTCTCTACTAAAATATGCTTTCATATATCTAGGAAGTGGGATGACTTGGGGAGTCTATCTAAAATCATATAGATGAAATCATGTCCTTTAAAAATATGTGGTAATACCATAACAAATACCATATATATTTCATCCCACTTTCATTATGGAACCTCAAGGGGTTGAGCTAAATCCATTGGAACTTGGTGCTCAACCTTCACTTGATGAAAATAAAGGCATCAAGAGATGAAACATGAACTCTTCTCTTTATACCTTGCCAGAAAAACTAACGTTAGAGGTCCAGGTACATCTTTGTCACACCTAGATGTACCACCGAAAAAGATATGTGAAACTCTCTCATAACCTTCTCCTATAACATATCTAGTATCATCATCCATCTTCTGAAAATAATTACATGATCCCCCACCTTAAAAAATCTATAAAGAGCATGCACTATAGATATCTAAGCACATAAGATCTCGCAGTTGGTATCCCCAAGTTGTTCCTCATTGAATCACTGTAAGAGAGGATGGGTAACAACCATCGACTAGAGGTAAGCTTCTCCATATCCATCCACAAAGGATAATTATAATGAGGACAACTAATCTGATGACTTATTTATAAATTGTGAACATGATCTCTTACTAATAGAACCTCCTACCACATTCCCCTTCCCAAAAGTATATAAAATTTTTTAATCATAATCCTATAGAAACTCTAGCCATCATTTATATCTCAAGTTTAGATCCTCATAAGATAAGATATACTTGAGACTCTTATGATTGATGTAGAAAATAAACCTCTCACCCATTAGGTAGTGTCACCACATCTTAAAATAGAATACTACCACTACCAACCCATGATCATGGGTCATGTAGTTCTACTCATGTGGTCTTAACTAGGGTGAAACACATGCAATCACCGCTTGAATCTATATCAGAACACAACTAGGCATGGTTCCCAATGCATTTCAGAATAGTACATACTCGACACATTCCTCCGACAATATCAAGATAGTAATGCTCATCAAACTCTAGCTCAACTTCTAAAAATCAAGATGGAACTTCTCCTTCCACATGAAAGGATACCACATTTGAGTAAAAGCTATCAAGGGGGTTGATATTATAGATAAATCAGGTATGAATCTCTGATAATAGCCTACCGAACCCTAGAAACTCTGCCCCATGGTCATGCTTTTTTATGGATCAGAAGCTAACACTACGTCGACCTTGGTCAGGCCCACTACCACTCCATCCACTAAGATAATATGTCCCAGAAAGTGGAAAACATATATCCAGAACTAGAACTTCCAGAGTTTTTCGTAAAGCTGGTGATTTCAGAGTACACCCAGAACCATCCTTATGTGTAGTCCATGCTACTCCTTGGATGCTGAGTATGCAAGGATATCATCGATGAGGACTACCACGAATCGGTCTAAGTGAGGATAAATGATCTGGTTCCCAAGTCCCACAATAATTATTGAGGAATTAGTCACACCAAAGGACATCACAATGTAATCATATTGACCATAGAGAAATACGAATGTTGTCTTAGGTATATTCTTATCCCATACTCATAAATGGTGATAGACTGACCTGAGGTCTACCATTTAGAACCATCACACCCCTCTCAACAGATAAAATAGGTCACCGATCCTTGATAGTGTATAATTGTTTGTCACGGTCTTTTGGTTCCAGTTCCGGTAGTCAACAGACAACCTCATGCTCATGTTTTCCTTCTTGGTAATCAAAATTTGGGCTACCCAGGGTGAAACACTACGTTAACAAATCCCTTCCCCTTCAAGTCCTCTAATTATACCCTCATCCTGTAATGCTCTGTGGGATCCATCTGATATGATGGAGTAAATATCCATGCCTTAATGGGTGTAGATAAATATGTAAGTCTATCTCTTGGTAGGGAGGTAATCCTGAAACATAGTCAAGAAAGATGTCCTTGTACTCCGCCACCACTATAAGAAACTAGTAAATCATTAAATCCATTATACCAAGGGTAAGGCTAGCTAATTGATGAGTAAATGGATGTACCCACCTATGCATGAGTCTATCATGTACTTCTTAGTTTTCTTTTTCACAAACAAAAAAGAACCATGTTCTGTCTCTTTGGAAACACTACTTACTTTGCCTAAAACAATCAATCTTGGCATGAACTGTAGATAACCAAACCATACCAAGAATGACATCTTATTACCTCAAGGTTGGTACCAAGAGATTCCAACCAAAACTCTTACCTCCAAGGGTTAGATCACACCATTTTAATAAGTGCATTATTAGTAAGTCATCATTAGTAGGAGTCTCCAAGTGTAAGAGTTGAGTCAACAGTTCAACTGGAATCTCTATGTATCATACCAGGTATGTGGAAAGAGAGGAATGAATAGAAAATTTGCCTAGCAGTACTATATATAAAGTATAAAAGACGCAGATTGTACCACGAATCATTAATGGAGTCCCAAGGACAGTATCCTTGACTGCCTTCTACTGTCTCCACTCCTATATTTCCGCTCCCTGAGCCTGGAGTGGACCACCCGGGGGTGGTGGTAATAATTATTCAAAAATTCAACCACCTTTTGATCCTCTCCTAGCTCCTCTACCATGTTTTCCTCCCAACGGATCTGCATTTTCATGTCATTGTCTCTACCTCGGTGGTCCATCCACAGTCTCTCTATCAGCTGTTTGGTAGGTCGGACCATCTTGGGTGAGATTTCCCCTACCATCACATGAGTAGCACTGTCTCTATCTGAGATGGTTGGACCCCTGATGAGCCTTGAACTATAGTCCCTCTATATTGGGACATCCTCTTAAAATGTCTCCCACATAATTGTCCCTAAGAGTGACGTCGGATCCCTGCTGCTGAGATCATTGGTCCTCATTTCCCTCTACTAACAATCACCAGTTGTATCTACTCAGCCTAGAAGGTTTCAACCAAAAAATATCAATATTTCACCACTACATAGGTAGGAATGCACATGGGTATAACAATGGACCATATGTCTCTATGAAGACCTCGCTCAAAGGTTTGAGACCTAATGAATTGATATCAAACCATATCCATCAAGTACTTGAAGAGGTTGGAAAACATCTATGAATACTCAACTACTATCATGGTGCCCTACTAAAGCTACAGAAGCTCCTAGATGCATACAAAACTTAGCGTAGCTGGTGATAACTCTTCTTTAAAGGGAAATAAAAATATGTCTATAAAAGAGTCACCTTATCAAAAATTTGGGTAACCAAACTCCACCATCGATTTGATGATACATGAAGAAGGATCACTACTAGAACCACCATTTTATCTTCTTGTGTCCTAACTGGATGGAAAAATTGGGTCACTACCTCAAGCTAGTCCTCAGCCGCCTATGGGATGGGCTCACCTCAGAACCTAAGCCGTATCTGCCAATGAAACTCTTGAATCACACTTATCCTTCACAACTCATTCAATGGTAATGCAGGTACCACATGGTTCTCTATAGGTGGTGGTATGGATGGTGCACCACATGGAGGTAACATCTTAGGATCTAGTCCCAAAATCGATGCCTCATCACCGTGGGAATCATCCTCGTATTCATCAAGTTGGATCCTAGTTGGAATAAACAATGTAGGCATCCTAAAAAAATAAGGAAAACCTTAGTCAATGAGTATATCTAGAGAGCTAACTCAAGAAGGATATGTAAACCATAAATCATTACAATATGATTAATGTATGATTGTTTTCCATAAAACCAATGTTCTCATGCATCGAGTCAAAAATTAGGTGATCCGAGTCAGGGTGTATGGATATGCCAGCTGTCGCACCAACACTGGAGTCTTGGGCCTGAAAGTCTAACTCAAAACACTTAACACTATTTCCCCAAACCAATATCAAAGACTCCTGATCCTAAAGTAGAACTGACCCCCTTCGATACCACTCTATCACGACTTTTCCCAAGGGGGACCATGCCGCAACTCCTCAAGCCCACCTACAACAGGCCAATGGCTGGTGATTAGCACCGAGTAAGCATATCACTAACATGCGATGCATTTACTATGTACCTACACACACACACACACACATCTCTAAGCCTGTAAAATGATGAAAAAAACAAATAAATAACAAATTCATGCATACATCAATATCCCAAAACCAGAGTATGACAGGAAGTAAGTAAAGTAAAAAGGCCAAATAAAATCCCACCATAAAGAGTCGATAATAGAAGTCTAACTTGAATTCAATGGCAATGGGACTAATATCCGTAATCTACAGGAACACACCACGGTCTATCTGGTATCACTAAGAACCATCTAGTCCTGGTCTACCTAGGAATCCATCATAAGGTCGATCATCTTCACAAGACATGAGACGTGCGGGAAAATCCCGTGTAGGGGTGAGTATACCAATACTCAATAGGAAACCCCGAAATCACAATGTAGTACAACAAAGGAAAGATATAGTCAGCTCTACATAGATATATGTCTATAGAACATATAATAAGAATATCTAGATATACACAATAAAAAACATAGTCTAGAGGTAATCCACAACCATAGTATAATCATCCTACGATTCTAGTTCGAATATCCCTTGAAGCAGTCATCTGGTAGAACAAAATCCTGAGTCTGGTAGCACTTATGACATATATCCAAGAGGTACTTTCATTGGGTCTCATCATGAGAAAGAACATTTAGATAGTCCGAAGTGATACAATACACATATGAGGATCACTGCCAATGCCCTGGGGTGATACCCACAAACTCAATCTAGATTAACCTACTACGTAGTGGATCGATTCCCATATTGAATTAGTCACGTTGATACTAGGAACTCCACATAGGGAATTAAATTGAATTGAAGGTCTCACTCTGGTCATTTCTAAGGGATTCCATTGACTCTATCTAGGATGTCCAACTGAAGGGACCATTTTCCTTGGATTAAGAGATTATACTATACCAAACATTAGGGAAAGTATACGGGGAATGAAACCTAATGAATCTTTTCCATGTCACAATGTATACGGGCTCTAAGACATGTAAGAAGAAGTACACAACATGTATATGGGTTACATTCCATGTTCCTTGACCCTGGTTCCTGCCATTGTAAACAACCCGTTCATCAAACTGTGTTCATTTAGTAGTACCCACCATATAGGGTTCCCATGTACTCTAACTATATGCTAGTAAATGATTTCACCCCTTGTACACATGATTGTGTACCAGTACACAGATTGGCCTCTGTACCTCATCCAACCTATTTAATGTGGGGGAGTACATTCCATGTAGGAAACCTGTGTACTCCACCCTATGTTTGTGTATATCCCAAAGCATAGGTTGAGTATTTGAAGAGGGACCACTCACCATGTGACATGGGTCACACGCTTTGTGATGTTTAACATCCTTCTAAACCCTATCCACTGCTCCCCGGGGGGGCACATGGCGTATAGATCCGATTTTCACACCTTATTCTATGGGATATTACCGAATCCCAAATTCTTACTCTGTGAATTTGGAAAATGCTCAGAAATTCAATCCAGTCATCGGCTTGCCAAAAAATTGTAAATCAAGACTCATTGACTCATGCCAACACCGAATCAACAAGATTAGATCCTTCAATCCACTAGTAATATGAGATCATTGTCAGTCATTTCTACGAACCAATGAACATAAAATTGGGTATCAATTATCATCTAATTTTTCACCACTTATATTGCCTCACCACCATCATGTCATGTTGATCCTTCATCAATAATATAGGTTCATTCCACCAATAATTAGTTGTGCAATGGTCGATTGATCGAGATTTTCCGAGCCACGATCCAAATGAAGAATGCCCACGATGAACAATGAACCAAGGGTGAAAAGAAAAAATCAAACAAGAGGAACAAAACTTGATTTATTTTCATGTTGATCTTGGTTTGTTTCCATTAGAATGGAAATATAACCATTCAAAAAATTAATCACAAATAAAATTATATAGATAAAACCCAGCAGCCATACCCATCCCACGAGATGATCGATCCATGGATCATTATGTTTGTTAATTGTTTTGCAATCATCATAGAAATAAAGAACTGGAAAAAGAAAAATCATAACACAGGCCCTAGAAAAATATGGTTCAATAAATAATGAAGAACTACATGTCACCATCATCATTATCACGATCCATCAAATCCGAGGCTTGTTGATCATCAATACATGATCCGCCGTCATTTTCCTTAGAGGATTCTCCAAATCCCTCTCACTCTATGATTCTCTTGAGGTTCCAGGTTTATGAAACTTACCCTATAATTTTGATATAATATTCTCTTTAAAGGATAACTAGTTACTGCATCAAACATTTGAAATATAATAATCTATCCTAATTATTTTATTAATTTCTTAACTCACAATGAATTTTCCAGAAATGACCCAAGATGACAAATGTTAAGTCACTCTTAGGGTAAAACATATATTTTGAAATCAATGGCACCCTCAAATTTCTAATATGAGCTTCTATTTATAAGTTATTAAATTTTTTCAAGATAACTATGTTATATTTCTATTTAATATATTTAATATATTTCTAACATTTATTCCAGGAACACTGGGCCTCAAAATAACACTTCTTAGCTCATAATCTAAAAAATAGTTCATATAATATTAATAAATAATTCATAGAAATTTTTATTTATTTAAACACTAATTTCTACATAGTTTATCATTGTGTGGCTATGAAGATAGTTGTAATGTAGTTTATCATCATGCAACTAGGATTATAGGTATAAATGTGTTCTAGAAGTAATGTTAATGGTGTGGTAGCTATAACATGATGTGAATGAGGACCAAGGATGCCCAAGCTAGGTAAAAAACTCCTAGGTAAGACCTGCACATTGTTTAAATCCATTATTCATGGACTTGAACATCTAGTTTAAGGTTTTAGATCTATAACGTGGTGATCAGTTTAACACTGTGTTGTTGGGATGCTAGACTCCTTATGTGAATTACTGTTCAGGGAACTTGTAATTGGTTTAAGTAGTGATATGACATCTATCCATGGTGATCAAGTAGTAGACACCATCGAGATAGACCTTGTGAGTGTTGTAAGGTAGTTCCCACTTGGTCCCCAACTTTGGGGGATTCATTTTGGGTATTATTAATATTTTGGGATCCAACATTGAGTCACATTAGAGGAAATAACATAGGTGAAATTTCATTTTTAAATGTACTTGATATCTTGTTATGGTGCCTATCCAGATTATCTAAGGCCTGTAGCCTATTTTTTTTTGAAGAGATTCCATCTCAGCTAGATGAACTTATACCATTTTTTATGGAGTCTGTAGAGCATAGACAGATGTTTGGAGTGATGCCAGCCAATCCTCGATGTGCAGAACTACCTTCATTCCATTCATTAGGGAATATGGAGTCACCTAGTTGGAATCATGTGTTGTCATCTGATAAGCCCATAGGGAATTGCGTAGCTTATCTGGAAAACTTTTCCGATTCTCTACCACCATCTTTGGTAGAATTTCAGATATAGTTTTCATGAAAATCATGATCTATCTATTTTCCTATTCATGGTAGCAAGAAGTATGGTTCGACCAGATGTTTTACATGGAATAAAACTTCTTCAGCTTGGAATCCCAAAAGTTGGTGTTGTTGTTTGTGATAATGACATGAGGGGAACCAAATTAGAGAATGATGTGCGAGCTTATGAATTTGACCACTAACCTGGCCTTATCCTCCTTGAGTGTAATTACTTCTACCCATTTGGAGAAGTAATCCATCATGGTCAGAATGAACCTTCACTAATGAGCTATCACTGGTGGATGTTGTCCCATGACATCGAGTCCCCACTCATCAAAGGTCAAAGAATAAATGGATGTATGGAGGGGCTCTAGTGGTCAATGTAAAAAATTGGAGTAGATCTAAATGTGTGGAACCTCGTGGAAAAATTGATATAGTCATGGACCATGGTGGTCCAGAATTAGCCCAACCCGTGAGTCTGATGGGAGAGTTTCAACCCTTCTTGATGACCACCACAGGACCTAGCATGTATATCCTGAAAATCATAGGGAATCTCATCTCCTTGAATTCAATGGAGGATAATTCCATCCAACCTATGGCTATAGATAATTTTCTCAAGGTTGATCCTACTATGGAGGGTGAATTATGCCTCGTGCCAAAGGATTCTCTCACATTTTCATCAATATAATAGGTGAATTCCACACTGGAGATACTTGAATAAAGGTGTTGTATAATCGGATGTTTGTTATGCTTTAGGGGGATCTGGTGATCCCAATGTGGAATCACCTACAGTCAATTGGTTTACCTATTGGATATCAATATCATACGAGGTGACAGAAGTGATGACTCACCAATGTTCCATATGAACGAAAAGGTCATCCCAGTTAATCTATTCAAGAGAGGCATATAGGCTGGAAATGATATGAGATCAACCATTCTATGATTGGGGAATACGAGTCACCTCAGGATGAGAAGGGAACTAGGACATCCGTTAGTGTGTCCACCCCAACAAGGTCACATGATCAAGATTTGTGATGAAATAATCACCATTGATTTTCTTGATGACTAATTCAAATTCTCCCTTCTCATAAAAGAAGGGGACAAAAATATTAATATCTAGCTTGAGACCAGTGATGGGAGCCTGATACTCTACCTTGTTGTTTGTGCAACCGTATGATAGTTAGAATGAGTAGGTCAACACACCTTGGGAATGGGTAATGATGATGAGCCTAAAGCATACTCAATTGAGTCTAGGTTCATGGAGCCTTCTATTAGTTGGCCTCTCAGAGGCACCATCAAAATTCATATTCCATCATGATATAGCCTAATCCACTAAAAGAATGGTCTAATTTAGGAAATTGACATCCAGAGCCAATTCTTCAAGAGCTAGATGGATGATAAGAAAGTCTACCAACAGTTGTCCTTTTACAACCTTATGTAGAATGCATCTTATGTAAAACTGAAAAAGTATAACTTCCCAATGTTCTATCCATCCTTTCAACACCATGCGATTCAGGATATACTTTAGAAAATCCATATAGGAAACTTGTAGTATATCATGATGCTGAAAATAATGTGGAAAATTCTGCACTGTAAAATCATGCATAGGAAAAATCTTATTGATAAGAGAGTTTCTGGAATCTATGTTGAGGAGAATGATATTGAGAGTTTTTAAACATTTATCTATCCCTTTATTGATCGTTGGTAAGAGAAGGGAACCCGGGGATTAGTCATGGGTGGTCATGTACTAGACCAGAGTTTTCTTGGAGATGGGTAGCATAAAAACTATTGGTTATAGTATATATTGGGTGATTTCCTCAAATGCATCCTAATAGTATTCATACAATGGAAGATAGTACCTATCTTCATGATCATTAAAAAGGTATTGCACATTTCATCAACATTCAAAATAGACTAATATATATATAGGTTATATAGCCTTTGTGGCCTCAGATCTACATGAGTTTTCTCAGAGGGGGCATCTGGCTAAAGAACTTGATCTTATCTAGGTTGATATCAATTATTCTGTATCTAACAGTGAAACCAAGGAAATTTTCATAGGTAACCCCAAAGGAACACTTCAAGGGGTTCATATTCAACTACTAGAAGTGGAGGAAGCCAAACACTTTGTAAATATCTCTAATATAATCCAGATGTTGGAAGTATTAGACCACCAAATCATGCACATATCATAACACTAGAATCTTGAGGATCAACATAAATATACGGTTCATGGATGGATGATAAGTGGTTCCTAGATTCTTTAGTCAAAAATTCATTACTTGATAGTATAATTTCCTTTATAGTTATCCTAAGGTGGTGGAATTATCATCTTAAAGGGTCATCTGTATCTGGTAGTATTCTAAATATCCATCCATTAAGTATGGAACTTGTAAACTAGCTGTGGGATCGATTAATTTCTCTATCACTGGAAGGGGATTATCCTTTAGATGATGAAAGTTGATATCCAGAATGTTGATATAGAATCTGATATGCCTATTCTTTTTCCTGGTCATAATGATGTTGTTTAGGCACTTGGGGTACTGAACATCCTTGATGACATTAGATTTGATGATCTTATAAACTTTTTCCTCGACCATGGCACCATGGAAAGGGTGCATTTCTTTAGGAGACTGGTTGAACCCAAGATGGATCACAGAGAGGTAAAGATGATAGATGGTGACCTAAGGGTCTAATCTTAGAATATCTTCATAACTTCCGAAAAATACATCATGAACCTGCTTTGAGAAATCCATGTACTGATGTTTTTGCCCTGGAGAAATGGCGGCAATGATCAACATAGGCCTTAGATCTTTCTCAATACCAAGTTCACATGAACCAAATCGTCAACCATGTTGGAGACAGCGTCTTTAAATGTAGGATGGGAATTTTAAATATCCTCTACATCAATGGGAGGAGATTTTCCATACATTATGAATAATTCTGAGGAAACCCCGGTTCCCAGTTGGGTAGATACATAATCATCACTGGGGGAATCATACTATGCTGGGGTCATCGTGATAGAGGATGTCAAGCTGATTCCATTTGGTCTTCAACAATGAGGTCCATGCTTGATTTCAAAGCAATGGTGTCAGGCCGGCTTGTGTCGGTTCTATACGGCTCGGTTAAACAAGAATATGTGATGTATGATTGCCATAATGGGGAGGAAATCTCAATACCTCATAGGGGTGGGAGCCTCTGGTATCTCCTAGGGATGTCTTGTATAGTATTTTGAGATAATATTATGATATTATTTGTAATTAGGGATGTAGTGTCCTTTCTTCCCAGAGATGACAAAGAATTTTCCAAATCAGACACAGTAGCCTCCTACCGACTAGTTAGGAGGATAAAATCATTATCCAAATCCATCCAATGGTTGAATGAAACAATTTCGAGTGCAAAATTGTTGGTTTAAAATAGAATTTCCTTTCTCTTGTAAAATTTAATATCCATATAATGGGATTCATAAGAGTATAATGGAGATGAGTCACCTTGTATCATACCTACTTGATGATTGAGGGAATACATGAGGCATTGATGATACGAGGAGGGGACTTATTTTTGAAGAAAGTTCCAGGGCCTACCCATCATGGTTTTGTAGGTGGTATCCTGTGAGATAACCATGAAATCAGTGTTCCCTACTAAACTGATGAACTATTTCTTCAAATATATTCTTCCAAAAAGCCTCTGCTCGATCCTATCATATTCCTAAATTTTCAGGCTAGAGGGGCTCATAAATTCTTCAGTGAGTCCCAGCTTATGGAGCGTCTGGGTTGGGATGGGATTAATCTTGAAACATGTGTCCAATAGACATTGGAAAACTCCATGACATTGAACTAGATAGTGATGTACAATAAGTGGATGTTCCCATGAACTAGGCAGCCCTCTTTGTCTCCGGAGAATGAGATGATGTCTTGAAATTATGTTTACTTGACTTCTGTAGTGTAGGACTCTGTGGCTACTAACTCTATCTTGAACTGGAGGGGTATTTTTAGGGATTCTCCCAATACCTTAGAAATATCTTCTGATCTGTGGAGAGCCTTAATGATGGAGTGGTTCACATGTATGTTGGAGTGGTGCTTTATCACATTATAATTTCATGTCAGACAAAAATTTCTTCCCACAAGGGGGAATATATTTGGTAGGAGGCATGATGATCAATACTGGATAAACCACACTATTCTATCTGGTGAAATAAATATATTTCTACTCATTAGATAAATTCCCAGAACCACGACTAGATTCCTATCATCTGAATGTGGAACGAATTTAGCTGTATGTGGCCGATCATGATGTGGTCACGACTATTTTGGATGGTCAAGTAACACAATTTTTGTTTATTGTGAGTCTAATAGAACATGTTGAGAGGATTGTTCTTACTAAGAATTGTGCCAAACCTTATGCATGGTATTATTATCATTCATGACATGACTAGAAGTACTCTGTTGGTTTTGATGCCTTTGACCTTTTCTTAAGACGTTGGCAGGAGGCGATCAGAGAGATTTTGACATTCCTCATCATCGGGGACCATGTAGGGGTCCACTAATTAAATATTATTTATAAGGGGAATAATTATGGCCATCATTACAAGAGTCTTTAAACTATGGGAAGATCATGGGCATAAATCTCATCTCATGAGGAATGAAGTAACCGAGGGTGTGGGACAAATTCGACAATGATGGAAGAATTTTTCTTCCCTTGTGCCTAAGGAATTTTATCTTTTGAGATGTAGAAGGCTGTGATTTGGATGTGGAGGCATCATATAGAGATGTTGTGGTGACTTTCATAGGTTTAGGCCGACCTATGAGGGAATGAATGACACCATGGGAATGAGCGACTACCCTGTGAGCCAACCCATCAACATACTTCTGAGTCCCATAGTTAGAAACCTGTATCCATTCAAATTTATTGTTTTTGTCGATCTTGGTGGATATTAATGCCACATGTGCTAAGACTTGTCCCAATTTAATCTCACCATTGTCTACTATGTCTTGGATCCAATCAGAGAACATATAGTATAATTAAATTGTTATTCCCCAGATCCTATGGTGGGGGAAATGGTTAGGGAGATTAGTGATCTTGACTTTGTGTGGATTCCTATACTCTGGTAGCTTCAGAACCCCTATTCCAAATCACTATAGAAATACCTTGGAACCTGTGCTTACTTAAAGGAATAGGTCTAGTTTCTTATATATGGGAACAGAGCTATAAGAGACTAGTCCTGATGAAGGGATATAGCCTAATGAAGGAATTGGGCCACATTATCTCAAGGAGGAAGAATTTCTAGGTGTAGAGGCCACTACCAATTGAAAAACATGTGAGGTTAAGCATGATGAGGTTGTTTCACTCAACGAGGATACTATTTATGAGTCTACACTAACAACAACTAAGTGGCTCTTGGGGCTCCACCTGTACGGCAGCAGAAGTCTCTGCCTTGGCTACTCTTCATACATGATTCAGAATATGAAATGGACATTCCATCTTGGATTACTATAAGTATTCCTCTAGATACCTAACCTTGTCATCAAAATCTAAGAATCCATCTAGGATGTTCTAAGTGATTAGGGTGGAGACCAATTCAGTCTTGATATTTCAAATGCACAACATTAGATGGTACTATTGGGTTAGTGGCATATTGAGTGAATAAGTGTGACCGTTCCCCTCTGTGATAAAGTCTGCAACAGACTCATCTGTTAATTTCTTTCACTTGATGAGGTCGAAAAGTCTTATCTTACACGTAGTGGAGATAAAGTAGTAAAGAAACAACTTGTACAGATCTTCCCAACCATTTATGGACCCTATGGGTAACTGGTTGTACAAAATGAATGTAGACCCTTCCAATGTTTGAACTATACTTCCATGTTTAACAGCCTTCTACTTCTCTAGGGATCCCAACATTTGATTGTCTAATGACCCAAGTTTGATGTACCTAAACATTATATTTCTTTTTAAGAATAATTAATAAATTACACAAATATATTTCCAAATACCTAATTAGTTTATTGTATTTGGAAACTTGGAAAATATTCGTCTAACATGGTGAAGGATCTTCAACATGTCCAATAAATATCATCCACATTAGTTTTCCTACCTAAATCATTTCTTCAAATCTTGGGGAAAAGAAAACATAAAATGGGTGATCTAAAATTCTCAGTAAGGTTATACAAACCATATATATAAGAATATAAAAACATGAACATATATTTTGAAGTTCATGATATTGAGTCATAAAATAAATCTTGATAGTATGTAAGGCATAAATCATAAGGAAACATGAACCATGTTGAATTAGCTTTGGCATAAAACACAGAATGTGGAAAAAACATAAGAATATAAAATAATTTCCATTTTAGCTTGGGATCATCTCCAAGACCTTCATATCAGGAAAAGTCCATTACTGAACTGAGTTCACTCCTCATTCCAACCAGGTATTGTTGAACCAGGTTTACATACAGTTCCAACCCTGTATTGTTGAACTATATTTACTTTCAATTCCATCCATGTCTGTCTATTGAGGTATAATTCTTTACCCAATGCATTGGAGGGAGATATAAGTCCCACCCATCTCATAATGAAATCATTCTGTCATGTTCCACAAAAACATAAATCACTCATCAGAGCATAACCCATGGAATAAAATGGGTTTCTTTAAAACCATTCCATCATAATTCATATAAAATAAATTTATTTCATAAATATCATTACTTAATAAACACAATAAAACCCTAGGAATAGAAACATAACCCTATTTAAATAATTTCATCATAGATACAAAATAATTTTGATAAAACACTTGATATTAATTCTTGAAAAAAATATCCTTTCTTTTTCAAAAATATTTTATTTTCTCTAATTGAAGCACAATTTTAATAGAAAAAAATATATTTGAAAATAAAATTGAAATAGTGAAAAGGAAGGTTTATGGAAATAAGGAATTATGAAGACAAAAAAATCCATTCATGTTGTATATGTTAAAAGAACATTCCCCTCATACTTTTTTCAGAAAAGTCAAAAAGTATATCTTAGTTAATAACGAAAAATGATTCCCTTCATACAATTTAATAAAAATTAACCAATGGTTAAAATTGACTTTAAAAAATTATATAGGGAAAAAAATAACATTAAATATTTAGGAATCATGGATGTAGATGATAAATATACCCCAGTAAATACTTACAAATAAACAATCTCAGATAATAATGAGATTGCGAAATTATCCCTTAACGATTTATAATCTGTCAAATCACATGGCTTATAAAATAATAAAAATTATATATATATAAAAATATGATAACCTTAATAATAATAATTATAAAAACATTAAAGGGATACATAAAAACCACCTCTATAATGATTTAACTGATGTCATTGACTTATTCAAAACACATATTACCTTTTTATGATATCATATATGATCATATTATCACCAGTTTAGTACTAATATTTCATTATTACTCATTATTTGGGTATTAAATACTTCATTTTCATATGTTTGTTTTAGAGAATAAGATATAGTTCCTCTTATTATGTCATGTACATATCATTAAAAAATGATATTAAAATAATAAATATCATATTTATTTATTCTCTAGATTCATGTAATCATGATTTAATGGATATCATGTAGAATTAATCTCATTGCATCATGGAGACAATAGGTTATACGTACGCATGAGTGATGATATCATTCCATTAATTATGAAATGGTATAAAAGTGGATGGTATATATATTGTTACATAATTAATAACTTGTTAAAATAATCATATATAGTAATTATTTCCATCATTATACCAATCTATGTCATGTGGTGGTAAAAAATAGATTACATCATGGTGTGGAGACGGTAAGCCGTACTTATGCTAGATTGGGGATTTCATTTTTTGTAGTGCAGATATAAGGTGACATATGGTTGTTCCATAATATTAATAACATCTTAGTATATAGGTTATACTTGTGTCATTAATTTATAATAGAAACAACTCTTGAATAGGAAGTAGAAGAGAAAATAAGTTGAATCAATCGATAGAGGAGACTACCTATTCTTCGACGAGCTCCCTCTAGATCTCATCTTAATGGCACTAGAGTTGGTATTTGGAGACGACCATAACCTCTAGATTTTGAATAAGGAAGTTAATATGGTAAATGGTCAAGGTATGGGTGATCTCTAATGCTCAATGTGAATTGAAATTGTGAGGGAGGATGTCCCCTTTTATAATTGAGGTGAGGGGCACATTTGGTATCTCAAAATATAATAATTTATAATAAAATAAAACCACAACCAAAAACCTAAAAAATATCATAGATTATAAGATGAGATGATATAAAGTTATAAAATCATTATCCAATAAATTTTGGACAAGTTTTTATTCCAAATTAATCCTTATCATTTTAATTTAACACTAAGTTATTGTATTTCATTTTAACTAGGGTAACAATTGTTTCAATATTAAAAGGGTAAAATATTTACTTATTTGGTGTAAATTAAATCATAAATAAATAATTTAGATCATTTTATACATATAATTATTATTTTATATTTTTAATTTTTTTTTATTATTTTTACATAATTTAATTAAACATAGTTTTTACAAAACAACATTAGTGTCAATTTTGACACTACTCAATTTATATATTTTAAAAAAATATGAAAATAATATTATTTCATAATTTTTTTATTATATTCATAATAGCTATATGTCATCTATAAAATTTATTGTACATATTAAATACCTAAAATTTTATTTGTTTTTACATTTTTAATCACATTAATTTTATATTTCCATTAATAAAATAATTACTCTCTTAGTATTATATAATTATTTAATATATTTATTTGTTTGATGAAAATTAAAAATAAAATTAAATGATGAAGATAAATATACTATATTTCATTATAATACTTTTAGTTGAATATATCTTCTTGAAAATCATTCATTAAAAATGTTATACTTACTAAAATATGATTGTGATACTTTAACATCACTTTAAATAAAATAATATTAGTGTCATAATCTCTGGTATAAGGCTCCAAATGGTACAAAACTCAAATATTTGATGATTATGGTAGATATATACTAAAAAATGGAATTTTTTCAACTGTTTCAGTCTTTTAATGGTTATTATAATTTTAATAAAAATTATTTTATGGATTTTTCATCAATAAAATAATTTTTGCACCATCGATATATAAACTTTTAAGGTAATTATTTTTCCTAAAAATTACAAATAAATTACCATGATAAATAAAAACATTTTATCATTCAAATGTGTGTTTATAGTTATATATATCATCTATATAACCTTATTTTAAAAATGTTATATTATATAAAACATGAATGTGACATCTTTAAATTTTCATTAAATAAAATATTATAAATACCATAATATCTCCCAAATATCCCCAAAACACCAAAAATAAATTTATATTATGCAAATATATTTATTATATTAAAATATTAACATTTATATTAAATTATAACACCCATTTCCCCATATTTTAAAACATAAGAGATATTAAAGACAAAGAAAATGACATTTTGTGCCTTTCTTTAATCTAAATACTATTTAAGTTATTTTCATGAAAAATTCTACATTAAATGAAATAATTTAGATCTATAAGTGTTAATGTTGAAATTAAATTAATTAAATAATATTGTTTCGTTTATTTTTGTCATTTTACTGTCATTATATGTTTATTTTTAACTTAAATTAAATAATTTACCCTTTATCATGGTAAAAAATTTACCATGGTTACTATTCATATTACTGAAAAACAAAAGGGTTATAATTAACAAATATAGACCTATTGAATACAAATTTTACATCCATTTTTCAAAATTTAAAAAACATAAGTTTTAGAATTAAAATTATAATAAAATCTGTAAAATGTCACTAAAAATAATTTTTATTAAAATGAAACTTTTAAAATGGATTTTTTTTATAATAACATAAGGTATAAAATCATTATCAAAACCATAATGTGATAAAAGATAAATAATTAAATTTAAAACAAAACAAAAAAATAATTTTACAATGTAATGAATTTATGAGAAAATAATGTTTTGAATAAAAATTAGTATTTTACTATTCATCAATAAAAGAAACATGTCAGATATAAAAAACATTCAACCAATGTAAAATTTTTATATTCTTAATTAAAGGAATAATTTCATTTTTTTAAAAATGAATATAAAAAAGTGTCAAAAATTAGATTTAAAATGGGTGCACCATCAAAAGGTGGAAAAATAACATTTTTTGAAAAATACTTCATTTATCCAAAAAAAATTGAATTCGTTCTTATATCATGTATATAAAACAAATAAATTGAATTTTTAACATTATATTAAGTATATTAGATATATTTTTCATTAATAAAATCCTTCAAGATTGATTTTATTATTTTATAAAGTCACTTATTTGCATTGAATTATTTTTAAATGAAATTTAAAACAGTTCATACCCACTATTGTAATGACTAGGTAAAAATATTTAGTTGTTCACTTAAACTCGGTCTTGAATGAAATTAATTAAATCAAAATAACATGAAATTTTTTGTAACACAATCCAAGAATAGTGATGTGTATACCACAAGCGAAGTGGGCGTTGCATATAGCGCAAGATTATATTGGTATAACGTACAACAAAAGACATCATAGAAATTAAAAAAATATATCTCATAAAAATATCAGGGTGTTAGAGAACATACCTTGAGATTAAGTGGGACAAACGCTATAGTGTTTCTCACAAACCATTGAAGGGGTAAAATTTAGGATTTTAGAAATCTGGGGGTGTTCACATGTAATCCACCCAAGCCGAATATGACTTTTCGTCTATTGGGATTGCCACCTGTTGTGTCTTAAGGACATCAAAGAGATCAGTGAGAGCATATATTTGATCATCTTGGTGGGGGTTTCTATCTTTTCAAGGATCCATGAACACCAATGCATTGACATGATCATTAACATGGAAGGTAGGTTCAACAACTGTTGGTGCAGCCTATGGAGTGGATTGATCTGGATCACGGGGAATATATTCCCACTGCTTGGGAAGATTTATCCACACACACAATTGATGATTTCCATACACCTTGATCTCTTCTCTTTAAATATATGCAGGATCGCTAGGATCAATTGGGATAATCTGGATGAGGAGGAACTATGGCTACCCATAATGCCCTAGTGGAGAAGGAAAATGATCCAGTCGAAGAGCATCATAGTCTGGCCACCGTTCAATAAGAAGGTCATCAATAATATTCTTTTGATTTTAAACATGATATTGTAAAGTAGTGATAGTGGTATCCACCTTTATTTTCTATGAAACATCCGATGTTGTAGAGGTCTTGAGGGGTCCATTATCCTTATTGATGTTCTGACCAGCAGGCAATGATGTAGAGGGCTCCACGAGGTTGAGTGCCTATATTTTCTAGAAAGTGCAGACACCTGTGTGAGGGTCCACCAAGTACTGTTCTACCCTAAGGGTGGGTTCCCTATATCGAACTTTATTTCGAAATCCCCATCCATTATTTTCTCTGTGGAAACCATTTTCACCATGACAATACCCAAGAAGTATATCCTCAATATCACCATATAGGTCTGACTGATGCAATATTGGACTGAAGTGGAGAGTTGAATAATGTCCCTAGCCCTATATTTGTACATGATAATATTCCTATTCAATGATTCTATGGAAAACATTAAATATCATGATTCATATTTTATGAAGGTTTTGATGGTAGCTGGGTGATGCAACCTATTGAGACACTAGGAGTGCTGCCAACTCAACAATGTGACACTGATGATCAATGTCGTAAAAGTGCTTCTAGATCCATTTTTAGACCAACTAATATGAATAGAGGAGAAAGTGAATCATCCAAATGGCCTGGTAAAATCATGATGCCTAATCCCCGACGAGGGACTCTGAAATGATGAAGTTCAGAATCAAATTCATCCGGAACTTGAATGAAAATTGGTTTGTAGCCATTATATACCACAAGATTCCTTAATCAGAGGTGGAGAATGACACTTGGTTAGCCCAAGCTTTGATCAACAATAGATGTAAATTGGTGGCAACACAGATTTGGATTGATGTGTTGGCGGGCTGGCTAGTCAAGGAGCCACTACATGAGGGAATTGATCACTACATGATGGGTAGTCTCTAAATGATGATACATTCCATATCATTACATCCTTATATGATTGGTTTACTACTACTTCTTGTTGTTCAAGGGTAGAAAAACTCATTTTCAGGTCCACCATATGCTCTTTATCTATCAAATTCTAAAATAACTCTCCATGAAATTAGGTAGAGGTAGAAAATGAAACCGGTGATGATATAGATGAATACACCGAGAGACCCTATAAGGGAGAAAAATCTTCCTCCACCTACTAGTACTTATTAAGTCATTTAGATATTTAGTCCATGTCACCTTTCGGGATAAATAATTTCACCTTCCAAGCTCTTTCCACAAACTCTTATGTAGATAACTAGGGATAAGGTTCCATTATTGAATCATATTCTAGATTAGAACATGAGAACCAAACAATATTGACAAAGAATTTTTGCATCCCATAATTCTGCCTTCGGTAGTGGCAGTTCAGCCTTCTAACTTAGGATGGTTCTTCCAAGAATTAAATTACCTCAATAGGAATAGGACCTCCATGCTTCTGGGTGAAGGCATGGGGATTACATCCTCTTTGACTTCTATGGGATTCTGGAGGACCTCCACTATGAGTGTTGACCTAATAGGTAGGAACTCTACATTGGTCAGTGGGAACATAGGTAGGACCTCCATTATGGATATGAGAGTTGGAAGGGCCTCCACTTTGAAGGATTGAATTTTGAGGATGGCCCTCGCACCGATAAACTGAACATGTGGTGGGGATACCTGTTGAGAGGCCTGAGTACAAGGAGGACCTCTATATTGGTTGTTGGAAGTGTGGGGAGAACCTCTGATGTGGATTGTAAAAACATGGGGAGGTTCACTATATTTACTGCTGTATGAGTGGATTAGACCTCCACTCTATTGGGCTTTGCAACTGGGATGAGCTTTATGTCTTTCAGTGGTTGCATAGGGAGGACCTCTGTAAAGTATATCGATGAAGTAGGGAGTACCTCTAATTTGGACAATGATGTAGTAGGAAGGAACTCTACTTTAGCTAGGAATTATCTAAGTAGGACCTTTACATTGATGGACTACGACACTAGGAGGACCTTAATATTGCGAAGAATAATTATGGGGAAGACCTTCACACTGGATGCCGATGAAGTGGGGGGGGGGGAATCCACTTTGACAGATGCTGGGAACATGGGGAGGACCTCCATGTTAATTTTGATAGTTGGTAGGACCTCCACATTGGTTGGAAATCATATGGGGAGGTCCTTCATACTACAAATCTCATCATTAGGGACCAACACATAATGATTGATAGCGATTCCAGTGGCTGACAGAGTCAACCCAAAAATCTTATAGGGAGGTTGAGGTCTCTATCTCAATCGATAAATAAAAAAACCTTTCTCCACAGTGGAATGGATTTGGCAAAATGCGCTGGGGGTGGAAGGAGCCACTAGAGCTGTAAAAGAAGATGCCCCATTGATGGTAATTCTACCGATATTTCATGCGATATTGGTGACAGGTCATTCGAACTATGGTCTAAATATCAATTGTATAATCAACATTTCCATGGACATGGATGATTAGTGGATGTTGGAACTGATGGGGCATAGTTAGAGACCTCCTTGGTGGATCATGGGACGTAGTCACAGTTCGGGTGAATCGAGCATCCTCAACCTCCTTGATGTTGGGGATCAAGTCAAATGATCACTCTAGAGAGAGGCACCAGAACTGGCTCATCGTTGGTGTGGGGAGAAGTGGATCCCTACGTGGCTCTTAGGCATGATAGTGTCAGTGAGGCACAAAGGCCTCTAGGTCCTGGTTATCCATATACCTCTTTGGAATGACCCCCTCTGGCTCATAGCAATGTTTTATAGAATCTATAACCCTCCTATAAATGATCTCAGTGGGTGAGATAGGGTGTGGGTTCCTGGTATCTGTAGTCATGGATGGAGTTCTGGAAAATGTGGACTTGTGTGGGATTGTTGTCTTGAAATTTCTTCTTCCCTTACATCTAAAGGCATTTAATGATTGATTTAATGCATTTTGGGTCCTACAAATAATGGGGATTTTGCTATTAGTACATATACATAGGAAAAATTACCGATCACCCAACATCATCCAATCATCCATTGACAGTGTGGGAGATCCACATTGATGATGTTGAAGACCGTAATTCCCAATGTTTTACTTCACCAATTTCTTGGGAGTTCCATGTCGAGCCCACTATTTGATTAGTGGGGACAAGAACCAGATAGATAGATCTGGTGAAATGATAATCTACTAATGTACGAAATGCTACTAATTCCTATGGTTGAAGGAGAAAATTTTAACAACATGGTCACCTTTTTGGTTTTAGAGAATTTCACTGGGGCACCCACCTGTGTGTTGAGGTGATCTAGAATTATTTTTACCCCGAATTCCTACTTTCCAAAGGCAGGTGACTTTCATCACTTTCATCAGCGAGGTCTCCACCATGATCAAAACAAGATTATGGGATGTTGGTTTCTAAATCCTTGGATTCCTCCTTGGAACTCATCACCTAAAATGGGATTCCCTCATAGATTTAGGTCATGTTTGTGGAACTCATTCCCTATTCCATCTCATTTTGGATGTTGGTAGATTATGCATCTTCTTTCTAGACATTACAAAGGGTCTTGAAATGGAAGAAACCTTTGGTTCGGATACAAGTCAGGTTTGGAATCGCTGTGATGTTTGGACACTGGGAACATTGGTCACCTATATTCTTTATCGTAGGAGGGAATATCATGGAGGCATCTCTGTAATGGAACTTGAGTCATTCCATGTCTATCACGATGTATCTGATTCCAAATAATTAACCCTTAAGGAGTTCACATCCAGAATCCCATGTTTGGAATTAGGTAGTTGACGTTGTAGGGACATACCTACCAAGGAATTCAACTCATGAATCCCATTTTTAGTTTTAGGTAGCAGCATGAGATGGGGCACGAGTTTAATGGCTTAGGGATATGGGGAGGTTGATTAGAACACATCACAAAGGCATATTAAGGTGGCATGTCCCTCGAAGTGAGTTAAAAAATAGTTTATCAAATAGATGGATCCCAATGAACTATAGAGGAGGATCCATAAGGTGTTTCCCATTAAGGAAATATGGATCACCATAAAGGTTGATATGAACACCCATGTAGGTGGATTAATGAGGTGCACCCCTAGTAGTGGGAACCCAAGGTTTACCATTTGTTGGGATTGGACCTCCAGGAGGCATCCTACATACCCTTCTTTGAAGGTAGAGATAAAAACCCATGATGTTCAATGCTGTAGCTTATTTTCATATGAAAATAATGGTCCACGTAGTTTAACGTCATGCGGTAAGGATGATCACACCACTAAAGGGGAGATATTGAGGGATGGTGTGGAGCTTATGAAAGGAAATTTACTTTTTCATGAGGATTTCACTTGGTTAGATTGTGTGGGTCTTATTCATGGAAGATTCTTGAGTTCTTCTAGGAGTATTGATAGTGTGGATGGGGCTTAAACATGACAACAACCTAGGGGGTGGCTGATATCACTAGGATGTGGTGGTTTACGGAAAATCGGGGTGGATGTGGATTGAGTGGGGGAGTGGATGGAGCTGGTGCAGTGTCAGGTTTGGACCTCAGGGAGGCTTCCTATGTATCCCAGTTAGTTGGGAATAAATTCTCACATAGTTAGGAATGAGGTGTTAGGGAATACACTTAAACAAGAGGCTATTCTAGTTGGGGATTACACATGGAAGCTTCCCATTTTGGGGGACACGGTCAGGGTTTACTCTAGGGGGATCCCATAATGTAGATGTTGGATGTGATGGTTGCTGATAGTCTCTAAGCTCATGTGAATCATTCTCATTGTGAGAAACAATAGTAAGCATATACCAGATGGTCATGTCATGGAAGATCCATCCATGAGAGATGTTGAGGGACTTATTCATGGAAGTTTCCTATGTAGTATGTAATTATATGTGATTCATACACAGAGAATCCTATGAAGTGTGTGTGGGGATTACACATGGAAGCTACTCATGGGAGTGGTCATGTTTCCTACGGTGGGAGGAGGTGGCGTCCCATGATGATCATACTTGGGACATATATTGTTCATTTCATGGGGTAAGACTACAGTTTGATGTCATGTTATGAGGAAATTGGGGATAGGAAGTTTTATGTCATGGAACACAGATGTGGGGGACTCACTCTTTACCCCTTAGCCTTATATAACCATAGCTCATTAACCTCTTTAGGGGGAACGACTTTATAAATTCCCTATTGTATCTTTGTGGAGGATTGGTCAATCACAAGGTCCTTGTTAGCAAGGCTATGATGAAAATAAAAATTCATTAGTGTACCTATGACGAAAATCATAAGGCTTGAAAACACATGAAAAAGGGGAATATGAATGACTCATGAGGGACCACGAAATTGTTGTGCATAGGCTTGGAGGGATACACGTAAGAGGTTCACACAAGGCATAGAGCTTGTGAAAAAGGGGGGCTTATACATGGTGCTTTGACATAAAGGAAAGCCATGGAGCTTCAATGTGGTGGTTCATGCAATATATGGTGATTTCTTGAAAGATTGGGGTTATGAGTAGATTTGGAGTATTATGTGCATGGTTGAGGTTGCGTGCAAGAGGATCCATTTCGCACACCTAACATAGGCTCAGAGAGTTTGGGTCAGAATTACACAACTATGGGCCTACTCAAGGGATAACCCATAGAGAACCTGTCATTAAAGATCTCTACCTTGATGGTTTTATCCTTTTTTTGATGTCATGAATGATTATTCTTACTTTTAATAGAGTGGTGGTTAGACTTTCAGAGGATCACCATGAATATTGTGGGTGCCTTTATTAGATATACTAAGAAATTAGTAATGGTGCACTAGGTTTAGATCTCGGAAAAGTTTTTACATGTAAGGGAATCCTTAGTCGCATTGAATGATCACACAAGGGGTTGGATGATATAATATTTATTGAATAAGAGTCTTGTGCACAAATGAGTTTCTTGTATGAAAATTTGATATATTCTATACTTTTTTCATGGAAATATTCATGGAATTATTGAAAATTCAATGACACACATCACATTTGTCATGAAAGAGTCCTGTGTGTGGATTGTAATATTATACGCTCACCTAAAAAAGGATAACACATTCCTTCACATTCACAGAATGTTCTGTTGAGTCAGATGATGGATTTGGTTATCCCAAAAGCTATCCATCTACGACCTCAAGAGGAATTCAACACTAAAACCATTTGAAAATGTTCCTCCTAATCATCATGGAGAATCCACCTGTACTTTACTAGAATCCTCCTTCTGGTTCCCCTCAGAAATGAGAGCCTAGTTAACTATTTTAAAAAACTTCATTAATCAGATGATATTAACCTGGGACTCAATACCACATTTAAGTTCATCATGAAAACATCTTTACACAGTTGGATCATCCTGTACCAGTGCAATAAAAAATAACTATAATTTGATGAAGCGTCCAGAATAGTGCATAACTTAAATTCTTCACTAGGTCAACCATATAAACTATGTCGACCTCTAACGTCATAACATCTCCATGTAAAAGTGTTCTAGAATATTCTCATTGAATTTCTTATATACCATTCCCTATAACTTCTCTTCCTAAACATGAATATACCACAAGCACTTCAATGTTCCTCATGACATATAGGTTGATAATTTGAATCTTTTCCCTACATGATTCTCTAAATGATCCATATCTATCTGGATAGACTCAATTTATAACTCAACTTTCTTTGGTCCACCCTCTTCAGTGAATGTCAGAGGGTGATGCAATAGGATCTACCCGGTCATATCAAACTTATTCCACACATCCAGACCTTGGTTTATTCCCATGAACTTCATAAAACGAGTGCATTGATCATGGAACTACTGTCCCCCCTCACACAAAACTAGCATGTTCTCTTTTCCTGCTATTGGAGGTGCATTTCCAGCAAAGTCCTCATGTTGTCCTACCAAGAAAAGTCACAATGGAGCCATGCATCTCATATTAAAAACACATGTATTATAACAAATAAAACCTAATTTACCCATTTATTCAAGATAGATTCACATAAATCCATATAAAATTATCCCGAATACAGTACACTATGGTCAAAATCACACCACTAGCACTAGCCTCAACTATCCCTAACATGGGCTATAGATAACACAAGGTATATTATTTTTCATATCTCTAAGTATACAATTAAAAACCCATTTTAACCATTTCAAATTAATATATTTAAAATATTTTAACAATTTTAAATTATTAGGTACCATTTATTTTAAATTACTCAAGTAATGAAAATAATATTCTTATCCACAACTAACTCATAAATTTATTTTTCTTGAATGTATAAAATTATACATGCCACATAGATTATTTAGGTCCAAAAATTATTCTTGCATACTCAACTATAATTCCAAATCGGTCCATGAGATAAATATCAAAAAAATAACAACATCACACAATAACTAAATCAACAAAGGTTAAATAACATTAAACTATAACAACAAACATCATGAATAATAATTCAAACTCCGGGTACTTGGGGTTTTCCCCGTACATGGGTCAGATAATACCATGAACAAGCTCGTGAACAAGTATTGAATCATCCTAGTCTCCTTTCTACCATTCCAAAATAATAAAATGGCCAAAAAACCTCTTCTTATACCAATTTGTAATGTCCGGACCTGCGTAACCACCAACACATTTATTAATAAAAATTCTTCTTGATCTATTTAAATGTATTATTATGTAAAATGGTTATATAAAATATGTAATTCATTTTTTTATGTTTTTGGATTTTCAAATAACATTAATAATTGTTATTGTTGCTAATATAGTCGTTTAATAGTGATCACATGATTAGTATATATATAGGGCTTTAACAAATCCAATTTACTGAGACAAAGGAAGAGATGGCCTCATAATGTAGAATTTATCCTTATGAAGCCCATTTATCAGAGCTTGGAAAGAAGATGGAATCCCTAGGATTCTCTCTTGAAGAAGCCCAAGCCGAGCCTCAACACGTTGTGCATGAACGGAACCGCTTACAGGAGAAGTGGAAGTTGATAGAGATTACCACCCGAGCAATGTTATCGGAGACACCCTAAGAGTCTGTTACAATCGCACACATTACCTTGAGGTATTATGCGAGTGTTATAAGAGGTTATATAACAACACCCTAGCACTATGATCATGCGAATTATTTTTTTTATATAATAAATAATATAAACTCATTTTATTATTGTTAGTTTTTAAATAACTTTTAAAGTACAAATAGTAATTTTAGTTAATTTTCAATTAAGAAATATGTTTTGATGAATTAATGGATTTTGAATGAATTAATATTTTAGTAAAATATTATTACTAAATTAATTTTTACTAAACATAAATGATCAGAGAATTTTTATGCATACAATTGTAATTTCTATTAAGGTTTGAAATCTATTTTAGACAAAACCCATGAATTTCCGATAAATGTCAGTTTTTATTTTAAAAGTACAAAATCTATATTTTTAGAAAATTATTTAGATAAAATGAATATAATTTTTGGAATCAAGACATCAAAATTATCCAATAATAAATTTTTCATAATTTTCAGAGAAAGTTAAATTTTTGGTTAAAAATTAAATACCATTTTAATATATAATGTATTTTTTTACATCGTAATAAACCAATAGTGTTGTAGTAAAATAATATAAATGGTATGTTCGGATATTATATGTTTTAACATTAAAATAATGTTATTTTAGAATTGTTTGATTAATTTTATGGTGCCTCAATGGACCCTCCAAGACTTGTAAAACATTTTATCTTTTTAAATTGATTTTATTGAGAGTGTGACTCACCTCCACATAAGAAAGCCTAATATTTTAATAATATGGGAAATTGTCCTTATAAAATAATTTTTCCACTACCATTTTTCTAAAACCATGGTCCAAAACTAGGGATTGGTTTGTGGTTTTTATTATTTTAATGTGCAGTGTCCAAAACCCAAATAATAAAGAATTCCCTCTCTTTTCCTATATAAACCCACTGGAGATCCCACATCCTCATCACAAAAAACCTTTGTGGATTGACCAAACTATTCCCTCCTCTATCTAGAATCATCACAAGGTTCCCTAAGCTCCCAAGAATCCTCTCTCAAGCCTCTCTCATGTCATTGGGATCACACTTCTATGTATGGGATTTCTTCTTTTCTCATTTTGTCCAAATTTAATTATGTTATTATACCATTTTTTTCAATTAAAAATGTTGGGGATTAATTTAAAACCTCCCCCATACTACCCTTATTATGTTTTAATTATGATATACCCCTTTATCACTCATTAATTTCTCCCATGTTCACCCGTTACCATGTCGATATTGTGGAAGGGATTTATATCTCCTCATTTACATTGAGGCAATTATTTTGTTTTATGATTATAAATTACATTAAATATGATGGGACATGTATATAAATGACCCACTTATAGTACATTTTATGTGAATATGATTTTAAACCCCTTTATCTATCATAAAACATTTTTATGAATTCTTATTTCATGCCATTATACTGCCGAAATTGCACCGTGATTTTCCAAGGCAAAGTCAATATGTAGTGAATACCATTCCCATTTCTCTATCATGGGTATTATACTTTATGCACAATTACTTATTGATTATATAGTTTCATGTATTAAATCCACATTCCATTACCGCGTAATAAATAATAATGTTTAATGAATCCATGTTATATGATCCATGTGGCACACTTATGCATGAAATGAAATGATTAAGAAGGGTGTGACCTGATAGCGCTTCGATGCATTGGGTAAAGATTTGTATCATGATACATCAAGTGAAATGAGGGTTTACTCATGATAATTCAAGTTAAATGAGGGTGTACTCATGTTAAATGTGCAATGATCTTTGCCTCATTCTAATATCATGTTAAATGTTGTCACCACATTTACATTTTATGATAATCATGCTATATCATGCGTTTTTGTTCATGCTTCTATTATGATCCATTGATATGAGTATTTCCTAACATGAACTGTATTTTTCATGTTATTCCTTGTTTAATCCCTTAATGGGCTTTATAGATCACCCTTTTCTTATGAATTTCCTCCGGTTATCCAATGCAATGCCAAGTACGAAGGAATGTGTGTGGTCATGTGATTGAAGTTATCAATAAAGATGTGTATTTCATGTTTTAAGATTATATGTAATGTTACTAATACTAAAATAAACTATAAATATCACTCTTATATTTTGTATCTAGAGAATAGTTTATGTAATAAATTATGTTTAAGTGTGAAATAAAGAGCATGGTTTTTATAGTTGGTATGAGATGGAGGTTTAGTTATTTTTGGGATTAGGATTAGAAACCCTAGTGAAAGCCTTAGGTATAAGACTAAGTACAATTAAAACATCCCGAAATTTTGGTTTGTATTGAGTATGTGGTTTATCAAGAAAATACACCCCTGACTATATATGAGCAGGTATAGGTGGATCTGGAACAAATGTATCTAGGGATAAAACCTGAAAACACCACTTTGAGATAGACTCAAATGGGAACTGGTGCACAAAAGTGGGCATTGCTGCACTATTGGTTATGGAACTCCTAGGGGATATGATTTGGTAAAATTATAATCTTAGTATGAACCAATATTGTTGGTCGGAGTGGACACTCAAGAGGGGGGGGGGGTGAATTGAGTTCTAATTAAAACTTCTATTTAAAAACATTGTCTTAAAATCCCCCAAATAAAACACAGAATTAAACTGTAGTGAATTTATGTCAAAATAAAGGTTTTGTTAGGTTCTCAAAGGATTGATTATTTCCCAGTTAATAAAATCAGAATAATTGATTAAATTTTGAAACTAACGTACTGATTTACAACTAATATAAACACTTGAGAGTTTAATTATCAAAGTGACGTTAAACCTGTTTTGGTTTTAAAGTAGTTTGCAGTGGAATAGAAAATAACATTGAAAACAAATAAGCACAGCCGGTTTAACCAAGAGGTTCAGTCTCAAGCTGAGACTTTGTCCTCTCAAAAAATTATATAAAAGTGATCCACACCCTGGATTGGGGATTACAATAGTATACAACTGTCCAGGTCCAAGACCTCTACCATTGTTATTCGTGAGAACAAAAACAACAACACCAGCTGTCCAGGTCACACACGACCTCTACCACTATCCCAGTGGGAAATAAAAGATCTAAGAGTTTGAGTGAGGATTTACAGATCCTCCAGTTAAAGTACAGGAGAAAGTGTGTGTGTAAAATACATCATATAACACACACTGCTCGAAATGTAAAAAGTAAATCCCATAGGCTAAGGTTTAGAGTTTAGAAATGGCTATAGTGATTGCAGGGCAGATCTGGACTCCTTTGATAGATCAGAATTGGTTCTGAGTCCTCTTCTGGTTTTTGTTTGGAAAACAGAGTGTCGTATACTTCCTTGACTTCCAGGTGTAGAGACAAAGAAAAAGGTAGTCGATGAAGTTCTTGATGTTCTCGTTCTCAGATCTTCACTGGTATGCAGTAATGAATAAGTTCTTCGTGTAAGTTTAGTAGTCTTTTTTCATTCACACTTGGTTGTTCTTCCAGCACACCTCGTGGTATCTATGTCTCTGTATCTTCGTCTATTCTTTTTTCTCTGCTTTGTAGCAGCACATCCTTCTTTCATTTAAAGTACGAGATCTGGAAAAAGAAATGATTTCTTTTCGCAGGTACGAGGTAAGATTTCTTGACAACCAACAAACACCCATTAAATAAATGTCAGTGCCTTAAAATATACCTGATATGACTGTTGGTTAGATTAAATAATGATAAAGAAATTTAAGCAGGGTCGGGTTCTATCTCTGGAACGGTAGCTTTGATATTGGTAGGTAGATGTCACGGTAGGCTTGCTTGTATCGGTGACTTCTTGTGTAATGGTAGACTTGATGTGTAACGGTAGACTTGATGTGTAATGATAGACTTGATGTGTAACGGTATACTTGAATTGTATCGGTAGTGGTAACTCTGTCTTGTATCGTTAGCGGTAACTCTATCTTTTATCGGTAGTGGTAACTCTCTTATATCAGTGGGCTTTCGCATATCGGTAGGCTTTGCATAACGGTGAACATTTTGTATCGGTAGCCTTTTCGTATCGGTAACCTCTATGTATCGGTAGGCTTGTATTATGGTAGCCTTATTATATCGGTAAGCTTAGTATATCAGTAACCTTCCATGTATCGGTAGACTTGCATACCGGTGACCTTTGAGTATCGGGAGACTTGTTCTGTAATGGTGACCTTTCGCCTGTTTAAGTATTCTATTGGCAGAATGAGTAAAGTTAGAATATATATTCATCTAGTGACCGTATTCCTTGAAGATAATATAATAAATGAATATGTGCATGATGTTCATAAATACCGAAATAATTAATTAACCATTACACGATATAGGAACTACCAAACTATAATTGATCATAATAGGGATTATCAAAATACAATTGAGCATAGTTGATATTATGGAAATATGAGTTCAACTAATTTTCCTAGAGGGTTCAAAAATCTCCCCCTTTTTGATAATCACAACTTATGCCGAAGTATTGAGAAAATTAAAAATAGTATCAGAGGAAAGAATAAAAATTTCTTAGAAAAACAAAAACTTTAAAACAAAGTTCTCATAATAAATTTTTGTGTTGTTATTAGTTTTCTCCCATATCCCCATAGAATATATTGCATTTTCTCCCCCTTTGTTTTACTTCTCATTTTCTCCCCCAGTAGTTTCTCCCCCTTTGTTAGCTCTTAGGTCTCATTTCTTATTTTCTATCATTTGCTCATTTTCTCATTTTCTCCCCCTTTGTGATTAACAAAAAGAAGGGTATTAGAGAAAAGATAAAGTAGAGAATAAGTGACATGGAAAACAGGAAAAAAGGAAAGTAGAGAATACAATAGAAGTTTCATTAAGGTACAATAGATACACTGAGAAAATTAAAAGTTCATAAATAAAAGTGAATCCTATCAAACAGGATCTAGAATCACTCAATCCTCCTCGTGAACAGGTGTCTTTCCCTTAGGATCAGCATAGGTGTCAAGTGCATCAGCGGAGGGTTTTGGAATAGCTGAAGGCACAACTGGTGGTGCAACTACAGAAACTGTACCGGATCTGAAATTTGTATTCCTCTTAGTGATCATTGGTGTCAAGATCCTGATGGCTTGAACTGGAGTCAATTGAAGGGTACTCCCAAAGGAAGAGGCAAGAAGGGAATGTGGCACAATGACTGGCCTGGCATCCACATGTAGGAAGGGAAACAACAAGTTCCTGAAATCCATAATAATACTCCCTCCTCTCTCCATTGCAGACACAAAATCATCTCTATTTTCAATGAATTTATCTAAGGCAGGAGTAAGCTCCTTGAGTTTACTAACCTGTTCTCTGAAGGCCTGAGTCACTATAGGTAACTTCATATTCTCAATCAAGAGATTGAAATGGTTTTTCATTTGTTTCTTGGTATAAAACTTCTTGAAATAAGCATCCACCTTATTCTTGATTGCCTCTTGAGAAGAAGTAGCTGCCCACAGGTGATCACGAACAAAACTACTAACTTCCCTAGTGGTAGCAAGAATCTGAGTATCTGATGCACCACTGGGACTGGCCTTAGCCAATTATTCTTGAATAATAGTGCAGATCTGGTCAAGGTTCACACTGGAGCTAGATGAGGGAAGAGGTTTCATTGAGAAGGCCACTGCCTCCTTGAAGGATTGATTCAGACTACTAAATACCTTCTAAACAAGTTCATCCTGACTATTCAGATGTTTTTTGACTGACTTATTCAAGGCCTCAAAAACTTCCACAAATTACTTGACCACTTCTTTGATATATCAAATGTCAGAGTTTACTTGAGTTTGAGAGCTATGCATGGTAGTCAGAGAAGGAATCGATTGTCTCAAAGAAACTACAGCTCCTGTCCAACTATCAATCTGAGTGTGGCACACTTTAAGTTCATCCATCATTTCTTTCATAGGACTGGACACACCACATCCAATGGATAACTCAAGGGATTTCTACAGGCTTTTCATCTCTTAAACCATACTTTTCTTCATATCTGCCACTTCTTCCCTTATTGCTTCTTTCAAATCAGCTTTTATGGACTCAAGGTCCTCCTTGGTTGCCACATTTTCAGCCACAGTGGGTAGGGTAACTGATTCCTTTTGGGGTTGGTCTTCCTCATCAGAATCTCCATAAGAAAGTCCAAGAATCATATATCCTGGATCTGATGTCCAACCTTCAATGTCATATAGCACTGATACTGAGCCATGATTCCCCCCCCCCCTCACTTGGAACATTCTCCTGAGGTATCTCTTCCAACTGTTCTTCCTGGGGTAATTCTGCAATTTCCTCAACAACTGTAGCAGATTCAATAGCCATTTTCTCTGATGCCTCATGAACTTCCTCAACAACAGATGCTACTTATACTTCCTGATCAGGCACTATTTTGACTGTACTGTCTATAAGAGGGCTCAAACTAATCTCTTCTTCTTCATTTTCTTCATCATCTGCTTCACCAGCAGCCTCCTTTTATCCATTAACATCATGATCTGATTCGGTTGCCTCATCCTCCTCAGAGGTGTCCTTGAAAACATACTGGCATATTTCGTCTCCTTCTTCTGTAGTCTATGTATCACTGTAATTCAAGATAGTTTCTCTCTTTGGTAGTTCTTTTGGAGGGCTAGCTGCTCCATAAGAAATAACTTGATGCACAGGACTAGGGGTCAAGTCTGGGTCTCCTCCTTTCTCAACTGATGTCTCTTCCTCCCCAGTTTCATCATCACTATAGACCGGTTCTGGCTCCTCTGGTCCAAGACTAGGATCTCTCACATTCTTTGGTCTAGAGGGATAGTCCTTTGGTGTGAACTTATCATATATTTTTCCTTCATCATTAACCCAAGACTTCTTCCAAGGGTTCTAGCTAACTTTCATGAACATACAAACAGTCCTGGGGATACAAAATTTGTCTTTAACTACTATCATTTCATCTTGAGGTCCAGCTACTTCCTTTGCTTTCAACATAATAGAAATCAACTTTGAGAAGAACAATGTGTTTGACTTAGACTTCGGTCTAGTCATATCCTCAATCTGAATCATAATCAGTCTACACAGATTTAGCTTAACTCCATGCTTCAACAGATGTAGCAAATAAATGTCCTAGAATCTCAGTGTAGCAAAGTCTCCTCTCCTTGGACTAATTACATGTTGAATAAACTTGAAAAGAAGTTTATCTTCCCCTGCCATCTCTGCAACTATCACTTTTCTAGAGGCCCCATTCCCTGTTAGCTCTAATAAAGCATCTTCATACTTAAACACATCACTTGTTGAGGGAACATATTTTGAATAGAAAGCACAATCTCCTTCATGAAGAACTCTTAAGTTCCCATCCCATTCCACTGAAGTAAAAGAATCTTCCTGTCCATTCACATAATAAATCATTCGGCTTTCTTCCTTAGAATTTTCATGTCACACCCCGACCGTAGATGTCATTATTTTACTTCTTTCTTGGTCCCGATTAAAAATTTTTGAGGTTTGATTGTGTTGGCGGTTTCGCGCCGGTGCGCGGTCAGCGCATCGCTAGCGGTGACCGTGCGTTCGGCCCAGGTGACTATGTGTTCACCCTGACGTTTTAAATATTAAAATTTTTATGTTAACATTTTATTATTATTACCATTTAAATTGTGTTATCATTATTGTAGTATTTTTTTATATATGTTTATATATGTGTATAGTAATGTATATATATATATATATGTCTATATATGTATATATATATGCTTATATATGTTTATGTCTATATATGTTTATATATATATGTTTATTGTATTTGCGTTTATATGTTTATAGGTATATATATATCTATATATGTATAAATATATATATGGGTGTTATTTTTAAATGATTTTATTATTTTAAATATTTGATCATAATAATTATTATTATAATTGGCTAATTATTATTATTATTATTATTATTAGTATTATTATTATCATTATATATATATATATATATATATTATAACCCCCTAACCCTAATCCCGTTTTCCCCTACCTAGCCGCCTACCCCCACCTCTTCTCTCTCTCCACGTGTTTCTCCCCCCTCCCCTCCTGAAGTCAGCCGCCCGCCGCAACACCCTACCATCCACCCTCCACCAGCGTCGCTGCTCGCCCCCGCTCGCCGTCCCGCCTCGCCCAAGGCGGCACCCCTGCGCCCCCATTGCCGGTGCCTGCTACTGCACCCCCCTCTCCGGCGACCCGCACCGCCGTCCTCACCTCCCGTCCGGCGGACCTCCTGTCCGGTGACTCCCCTCCCTCCGGCGTTGTTCCCTCGCGCAGCCGCCGTCCCGCCCGCTGGCCCGCCTTGCCCCTACCTCCTCCGCCATCCCGACCGCTGGCACCCCCCCGGCTTCGCCCCGACCAACCTTCGCCTCGACGGCCCGCCGCTCCGCTGGCTTCCACCTCGCAGGCCCGCTGCCCCCGCCGGCCGCTGCTGCGCGCCCCCTACTGCCTCGTCGGCCCACCACCTCCGGCTCCTCCCCTTTTTCCGGCTGTCGTCCCCCATCCCCCTCCGTCCGGCACGCTTCCCCTCCGGCGCGATCCCCCTCCGGCGCCACCCCCTCATGCGACCTCCCCCGGACCCCGGCTCCGCTGCACCCCGCTTCCCCTCTGGCGCGCCTCCCTGCACCCTGCCGCCGGCATCCCGACCCCTGCAAGGCTCCCTCCGCCGACCCGCTCCATCTCCCCCTGTCCCGGACTCCCTCCGTTGTCGGCGCACCCTCCTGCCGAACCGCCGCACCACACCTCCGGCCTCCCGACACCCCCGCTCCGGCCCGTTCTCCCCGCTCGGCCGCCCCTGTAAGTTTCAGTGTTTGTTTTATTTTTTTATTATATTATTATTATACTTGATTTATTATTATGTTAGAATTTTTATTATTAATGTGTTAATATCAATAATATTATGATTATATTATTATTATTGTTATTATTATTATTATTATTATTATTATTAAGTTAATATTTTTCTATTATTATTATTATTATACTACTATTGTTATTATTATTATATTATATTATTATTGTTATTATGATTATGTTAATATTATAATTATGCTTATTATATTATTATTGTTATTATTATTATATTATGGTTATGTTATTATTATTATTATATTATGTTATTATTATTATATTATTATTATTAATATTAATATATTATTAATATTATTATTGTTATTATTATTATCATTATTATTATCATGTTAACAATATTAAGTTATTATTTTTATTATTATTGTTATGTTATTGTCATTATTATTATGATTATGTTATTATTATTATTATATTAATATTATTGTTATCATTATTTTATTATGAGTATGCTATTATTATTATTATGGTTATTATTATTATATTATTATATTATAATTATGCTAAATTATTATTGTTATTATTCTTATTATTATTATTATATTATGTCATTATTATTATTAATATGTTATTGTTATCACTATTATTATTATTTTTACATTATTATTATTATTGATATTACTATTATGTTATTATTAATGTTGAACCTGTTCAACGGTCTTTTGTTTTAGGACCCGTTTGACAGCGCAATACGGTGTGGCCTTTACGTAACGGGAGTTTTGCGCCGTGTCATTTCTCGTTCCGATTCGAGGTAAGTCTTCCATTGCACTCGCCTTTAAATTTATAAATTATTTATTCCTTGTCTTTTCATTGAGTTTCAATAAGTTTAAAAGTATTATTAAGTAGTTATTTTGAGTGTGGTGATCTGCTGATAAAAGCTGTTTAAATTCTAGCGTTTCATTGAAAGTGTTTTTCTTGGTTTGAATTGTGTGCTTCCATGGTAATATCGCTAAATGGTTCTTTATGATATGTGAAATTGTGTTTTGAAATGTTTTTGGTGTGTATAAATTTGTAGGTGTATTGTTTATGGAAAATGTGTTTCTTAGAACCTTGATTAGAAGAAATGTCGTATGACCTTTAAACTTGATTTTGAAGACATTAAGTGTGGTTCTTGGTTTTTGAAAAATGTTTTCCTTTGACACGTGATTAATATTTTGGATTTCATTTGAAAAATATTATTCCTTCAAAAAGTGATTAAAGTCCCGTTTGGCACTTGATAAAAGTGGGGTGCGTTTGGATATTGGAAAATTATTCTATTTGTGAAACCAGTGTGTTTCAGGTTTAACATGCTGATTTGAGTTTCTTAAATAAATTTCTAAGTGTGTTTCTGGTTTTCAATGAAATGGCGTGTGTCGTATCCCTTCAAAAAATGCTTTAGTATTAAATGGTTAAAATGTGAATGATGTGGCGGCCCAGTTGACACCTTATTGTTTGTAAACCGACTACTTATACACATATACGTACTTATGGGGAATCTCTAAAGGGGGACTTCCCTTCGAGGATTGTCGTGTAGTGGTGTCCGTGTAAGGGGTTGGAAAGTGCGGTGAGATGAGTCACGCGCGCGAGGGCTGCCCACTTACATAGTATCATTAAAACTACTATGGGTTCCTCGGCGTCCTTTAGAGAATCGAGTGACGGTTGCTGGCTAACCCTGATTAGACGGGTTAGTCCCCCCTTGGTAGGTAAGGCCTTGTGGGGCGTGCCACTGGTTGGCTGTTAGGGTGGCCAGTTGGTTATTGACTGTGGAGTACCATGTCGGCAGGTAGTCTGAACCCGAGTACGTCCAGGGGTTTTCTAGGGATGTTTAGGATCACCCATGGTTATTGCTGATAACTTCTGGTTTATTTTTACTTGCACTTGGTTTTCCTTGCTTGTTTACCTTTACTTGCACTTGTTTTCCCTGCTTGATTACTTTCAGTCATCCTTCACAGCCTATACTGTTAGACTTTGGGAAAATGGTTTTCAAATGAAAATACTTTATTCTCCTTATGTAAGATTTTAAAATGTAACACTTTTCTTTTTAGAATGAGTTTAAAACTAATGAAAGGGAACCAACTTTCGAAAAAGAATAAGGGAAATATCTCGTGTTTGATTTTCATGTAAAGCATTATGAAAGCTTACTTTTATACATTATAGTTCAAACCTGGAATATGTAGATTCTTTATTTAATGGCAGTGCTTTGGGATTTGTTGTGGGGCTCACCTACTGAGTACTTTTTGTGATCACGCCTATCTTTTACCATTTTAGTTGCAGGTTCCTTGTGTTCAGGTTTTCCTGGCATGAGTCGCTCAGTGAGGTAGCGACGTTGGTTGTGGTTAGGTGGTGACCCGCGAGGTCACGTGGAGGTATGTCATGGTGTAGTTTTGTTTATGTCTTTAGTGTTTGTCTGTTGTTTAGTTTATATTCTTTCTTATGATCCTGTTTTTAGTTTGGGCTGAAATCGTTCCCAACGATTGAAATTTTAAATGCCCGACACTTGTTTCCATCTCGGGGGGATCAGGAACGCTCCTCGGGACTTGCCGCGGACCGGCTCGGGTGACCGGTTCAGGGTCAACCCGGGCTGGTTCGTGACAAAATGGTATCAGAACAGGTTCTTGTTATTTGGGTTGTCTGGTAGGTGGAGATTAAGACTTTCAAGAATTGAGAGGTAGGTACGGGAAGGACGTCATGAACCCTTGCCTGTTCCGCACCTCGAGTCGCCAGGGGTAGTCCGAGAATTGTGTCCTTTTCTCTTTCTGGTCTGTCTTGTATTGAGAGATGACAACGGAGGCAAGCAGACGTTACATCGTGATTTCACATGGAGTAGTGACCCATGTGGAGTCCGAGTACACGGTTTGAATTCCTCCTAGTGGTCGACGCTGGCTTGGGACATGGACCACTACCATGTCGCCAGGTTGAGCGTGACTACTAGTCCCTCACTCCAGTGGTTGATGCAAATTTGGATGCTGCTTTTGTTTTGGTGTGTGTAAGTATGTTGTTGGAAATGAAAAAGGTTTTTGAAAAAAATTGGAATGGTTTCTTTTAAAAGACTTTAAATGTATGAAATGGGTTTTAAAACTAAAATCTCTTGAATTTAAAATTCGTTATTTCTTGGAGTTGGTCAAGAATGGTTCGGGATGAAAACCCAGGTCCTCTTTATGAACGTTTGCACTTGTGTGAGAATGCATGGAGAGAAATGCGTGTTGGTGCGAGTATTATTGGAAAGTGGATGAAGACATGTGCAACGATTCATGTGATTACCTGGGTGTGTATTTGAAATTAAAGGCTTGACCTTGTTTTCAAAATTGGTTTTAAAGGGGAAATAGTTTTGGAAAGTAGTTATGAAAGAGGGTGGTTTTAAAGTCTAAAATAAAAAGAGGATTTTAAAAAGAAGATTTTATTTTGGGTTGTGTTCGCATTTGTTCGGTCTTTGTGCTGACTGTTTTTGATGAAGGCGCTTTTATTGATGTTGCTTCGGTTTGATATTGGTTTTGGCTTCGTGTTTTAATTGTCTCTCAGGAAATGCCACCCAGAAAGGTCTCTAAGGATTCAGATAAGTCATGCACAGTTTTTGATCCTCCTCAGACTTTGCCTATTCTCCATGGTGATCAGGGTCCGTTAGAAGCAGTGAAATGGCTCGAGGAAGTGGAGCGTGTCTTTAGAATGTTAGGAACTCCTGATAATGTTAAGGTTCGTGCAATTATGGAGTTGTTTAAGGGTCCATATCTGGACCATTGGAAGAGGGTTTCCCCAACATCAATGCAATTTGAAATGACGTGGGATGTCTTTAAAATCGTTTTCATCCAATGGTTTGTACCTGAGGAAGTGAAGCTGGAGAAAAAGAGAGAGCTTGTGCATATTCAACAAGGCCAACGGATGGTGAAGACATATGTTGACCATTTCAAGGAACTGATTTTCTTTTCTCCAGAGGTAGCATCGCATGAACTCATGAAGGTCTCTCTTTTCACCGGGGGTCTTCGTCCAGAGATCAAGGAGCGAGTCCTTCCTTCTGAAGACCTTTGTTTCGAGAAGCTGGTGGAGGAAGCATTTTTGGCCGAGTTGGTTTCCGGATCACTGTTGGTTAGTACTCCAGCATCCCCGGTTGCTCGTAAGAGTTCCCCTTCTGTTGAGGAAGAGGCGCCAAAGATACCTGTTCCTAAGGAGTTATCCCCTTTGGTCCCAGCTTCCAGTTCATCAGATCGTTCGATGGTATGCTATTAGTGTGGTCGTTTCGGGCATTTAAAGCCGTCTTGTCGCAACCCTCTGAAGATGTGTCATCGATGCAGCCATCTGGGTCATCTGGAGAAGTTTTACAGGAAGCGCCGCTTAAAGAGGACGCCGTGATGGGAGAACGTCAGTACCTGACTGTGAGGCAGAAGATGCTTCAGCCATCATAGCCCCAACCATAGGTCTTGGGGTGAAGCTCGCGCACAGTCAGGAGTTCCCAGGGTTGTGAAGCCTTGGTCCAGGTTCTGTTTTCGGTATTGATGGTGGAATAATTAAAAACCTTTTCATATTTGTTTTACTGCTATTAAAGTTCCAACAGCTTTGTAAATGCGTTGTTTTTCTATAAAGTGACGATGGACTTGCTCTATGATAATCTAAGCGGACTTGTCGTGTAAATGTAATATTCTGAATCGGGTGTCCTTCTTAAAAGTGTGTTTGACCCTCATGTGGATTGACATCGTTTTAGTTATGTTGTCGATGTGGTTATGTTTTGTGGACTTCAATGGATCATGTCTCAAATTTGATGTTTGGTAAAATATTTCTCTGGGGGTTATCCTTGGTGTTGAAGTTTGTTGATTCTAGTCGAGGATTCAATGTTTCAACGAAGGTGTTGTTTTTCACTCGTGCTATAAGAGTTGGTTTAAACTGTTTGGGAGTTCCCACATCGACCCCTTTCCTAGGGTTTTCTATTTAGATGGTCAACTTTTCTGCACAAGTTGAGCTCTTGTGGTGGGGAAAACCCCTTTGTGTTCTCCCATCAACCTTGGATCTCAGTTTTCTCTTGAATCGGTCGGGTGTGACCTGTGTGGAGTAAGGTCATCCTGAGAATCTCAGTTCTCTTCAGTTCCTTTAGTTCTATTTGGGCATAGACTTGAATTTTGGCTGACTTTTGGCTTGGTGACTTTCTGGGGGCAGAAAGTGTCTGTGGTGGGGAGAATTGTCACACCCCGACCGCAGATGTCATTATTTTACTTCTTTGTTGGTCCCGATTTAAAATTTTCGAGGTTTGATTGCATTGGCGGTTTCGCGCCGGTGCGCGGTCAGCGCATCGCTAGCGGTGACCGTGCGTTCGGCCCGGGTTACTATGTGTTCACCCGACGTTTTATATATTAAAATTTTTATGTTAACATTTTATTATTATTACCATTAAAATTTTGTTATCATTATTGTAGTATTTTTTTTATATATGTTTATATATGTGTATAGTAATGTATATATATATATATGTCTATATATGTATATATATATGCTTATATATGTTTATGTCTATATATGTTTATATATATATATGTTTATTGTATTTGCGTTTATATGTTTATAGGTATATATATATCTATATATGTATAAATATATATATAGGTGTTATTTTTAAATGATTTTATTATTTTAAATATTTTATCATAATAATTATTATTATAATTGGCTAATTTTATTATTATTATCATTATTATTACCATATATATATATATATTTTATAACCCCCTAACCCTAATCCCGTTTTCCCCTACCTATCCGCCTACCCCCACCTCTTCTCTCTCTCCGCGTGTTTCTCCCCCTGCCCTCCTGAAGTCAGCCGCCCGCCGCAGCTCCCTCCCGTCCACCCTCCACCAGCGTCGCTGATCGCCCCGCTGGCCATCCCGCCTCGGCCAAGGCGGCACCCCTGCGCCCCCTTTTCCGGTGCCTGCTGCCGCACCCCCCTCTCCGGCGACCCGCACCGCCGTCCTCACCTCCCATCCGGCGGACCTCCGGTCCGGCAACTCCCCTCCCTCCGGCGTTGTTCCCTCGCGCAGCCGCCGTCCCAGCCGCCGGCCCGCCTTTCCCCTACCTCCTCCGCCAGCCCGACTGCCGGAACCCCCCCGGCTTCACCCCGACCAACCTCCGCCTCGACGGCCCGCCGCTCCGCCGGCTTCCGCCTCGCCGGCCTGCTGCCCCGTCGGCCGCTGCTGCACGCCCTGGCTGCCTTGTCGGCCCGCCACCTCCGGCTCCCCCCCCTTTTTCCGGTCGTCGTCCCCCTGGCCCCTCCATCCGGCGTGCTTCCCCTCCGGCGCCACCCCCCTCACGCGACCTCCCTCGAACCCCGGCTCCGCTGCACCCCGCTTCCCCTCCGGCACGCCTCCCTGCTCCCTGCCGCCGGCATCCCGGCCCATGCAAAGCTCCCTCCGCCAACCCGCTCCCACTCCCCCTGTCCCGGCCTCCCTCCATCCCCGGCGCACCCTCCTGCCGAACCGCCGCGCCACACCTACGGCCTCCCGACACCTTCGCTCTAGCCCATTCTCCCCGCTCGGTCGCCCCTGTAAGTTTCAGTGTTTGTTTTATTTTGTTATAATATTATTATTATACTTGATTTATTATTATGTTAGCATTTTTATTATTAATGTGTTAATATCAATAATATTATGATTATATTATTATTATTATTATTATTATTATTATTATTATTATTAAGTTAATATTTTTCAATTATTATTATTATTATACTACTATTGTTATTATTATTATATTATATTATTATTGTTATTATGATTATGTTAATATTATAATTATGCTTATTATATTATTATTGTTATTATTATTATATTATGGTTATGTTATTATTATTATTATATTATGTTATTATTATTAGATTATTATTATTAATATTAATATATTATTAATATTATTATTGTTATTATTATTATTATTATTATTATCATGTTAAAAATATTAAGTTATTATTTTTATTATTATTGTTATGTTATTGTCATTATTATTATTATGATTATGTTATTATTATTATTATATTATTATTAATGTTATCATTATTTTATTATGGGTATGCTATTATTATTATTATTATTATTATTATTATGGTTATTATTATTATATTATTATATTATAATTATGCTAAATTATTATTGTTATTATTATTATTATATTATGTTATTATTATTATTAATATGTTATTGTTACCACTATTATTATTATTTTTACATTATTATTATTATTATTGATATTACTATTATGTTATTATTAATGTTGAACCTGTTCAACGGTCTTTTGTTTTAGGACCCGTTTGATGGCTCAATACAGTGCAACCTTTACGTAACGGGAGTTTTGCGCCGTGTCGTTTCTCGTTCCGATTCGAGGTAGGTCTCCCATTGCACTCACCTTTAAATTTAGAATTTATTTATTCCTTGTCTTTTCATTGAGTTTCAGTAAGTTTAAAAGTATTATTAAGTAGTTATTTAGAGTGTGGTGATCTGGTGATAAAAGCTGTTTAAATTCTAGCGTTTCATTGAAAGTGTTTTTCTTGGTTTCAATTGTGTGCTTCCATGGTAATATCGCTAAATGGTTCTTTATGAAATGTGAAATTGTGTTTTGAAATGTTTTTGGTGTGTATAAATTAGTAGGTGTATTGTTTATGGAAAATGTGTTTCTTAGAACCTTGATTAGAATAAATGTCGTATGACCTTTAAACTTGATTTTGAAAACTTTAAGTGTGGTTTTTGGTTGTTGAAAAATGTTTTCCTTTGATGCGTGACTAAAAGTTTGGATTTCATTTGAGAAATATTATTCCTTCAAAAAGTGATTAAAGGCCAGTTTGGCTCTTGATAATAGTGGGGTGCGTTTGGATATTGGAAAATGATTCTATTTGTGAAACCAGTGTGTTTCTGGTTTAACATGCTGATTTGAGTTTCTTAAATAAAGTTCTAAATGTGTTTCTGGTTTTCAATGAAATGGCGTGTGTCGTATCCCTTCAAAAATGCTTTAGTATTAAATGGTTAAAATGTGAATGATGTGGTGGCCCGGTTGGCACCTTATTGTTTGTAAACCGACTACTTATACACATATACGTACTTATGGGGCATCTCTATAGGGGGACTTCCCTTCGAGGATTGTCGTGTAGTGGTGTCCGTGTAAGGGGTTGGCAAGTGCGGTGAGATGAGTCACGCGTGCGAGGGCCTCCCACTTACACAGTATCATTAAAACTACCGTGGGTTCCTGGGAGTCCTTTAGAGAATCGAGTGACTGTTGCTGGCTAACCCCGATTAGACGGGTTAGTCCCCCCTTGGTAGGTAAGGCCTTATGGGGCGTGCCACTGGTTGGCTGTTAGGGTGGCCAGTTGGTTATTGACTGTGGAGTACCATGCCGACAGGTAGTCTGAACCCCAGTACGTCTAGGGGTTTTCTAGGGATGTTTAGGATCGCCCATGGTTATTGCTGATAACTTATGGTTTATTTTTACTTGCACTTGGTTTTCCTTGCTTGTTTACCTTTACTTGCACTTGTTTTCCCTGCTTGTTTACTTTCAGTCATCCTTCACAGCCTATACTGTTAGACTTTGGGAAAATGGTTTTCAAATGAAAATACTTTATTCTTCTTGTGTAAGATTTGAAAATGTAACACTTTTCTTTTTAGAATGAGTTTAAAACTAATGAAAGGGAACCAACATTCGAAAAAGAATAAGGGAAATGTCTCGTGTTTTATTTTCAAGTAAAGCATTATGAAAGCTTACTTTTATACATTATAGTTCAAACCTGGAATATGTAGATTCTTTATTTACTGGCAGTGCATTGGGATTTGTTGTGGGGCTCACCTACTGAGTACTTTTTGTGCTCATGACTATCTTTTACCATTTTAGTTGCAGGTTCCTTGTGTTCATGTTTTCCTGGCATGAGTCGCTCAGTGAGGGAGCGACGTTGGTTGTGGTTGGGTGGTGACCCGCGAGGTCACGTGGAGGTATGTCGTGGTGTAGTTTTGTTTATGTCTTTAGTGTTTGTCTGTTGTTTAGTTTATATTCTTTCTTATGATCCTGTTTTTAGTTTGGGCTGAAATCGTTCCCAACGATTGAAATTTTAAATTCCCAGAACTTGTTGCCATCTCGGGGGGATCGGGAACGCTCCTCGGGACTTGCCGCAGACCGGCTTAGGTGACCGGTTCAGGTTCGACCCGGGCTGGTTCGTGACATTTCAAAACGAGCGAATTCGTAGAACTGTTTCACTAGTCCTGGATAATAGGGTCCATTGTTGTTTGTGAAGCACTCAGTCCAACCTTGTTCTTCTAAAACCTTAATAACCAAGGACTTTCTCTCAATGAGCCATTCTGCACACACTTCTTTCTCAATGACAATCTCTCGCCTTGAGAGATTCGGGTTTACTGGATTCCTTCGAGCTATACTTCCACTTCCACTTCCATTGGTACTCGCATTCGTTACTTTCTGTCTTTTCCCTTGCGGCTCATCACTCCCATCTGTAACCTGGGGTGTTTTGATGCGGGCCATTATATATTTGAGGTTTAGGGTTTTGTGGCTTGAGAGGTTTAGGTTGGAGGGATTCAAACAGACGAGTTCATGGTGAGATTGAGTGAAGTCTAATATCAAGTTTTAATATCATTTAGGATTCACAAATAAAATAAATATTATAAATTTTTTTTCGAAGACTCGGCCTTAAATATAGAAGTTTAAAACATCGCGAGATGAACCAACGTGGAGGTCTCTTAATGGTGAGGTCTCCTAACGGTGAGGTCTCCTAACGGTGAGGTCTCTAACAGTGAGGTCTCCTAACGGTAAGGTCTATAAAGGTGAGGTATCCTAACGGTAAGGTCTCTAAAGGTGAGGTATCCTAACGGTAAGGTCTCTAACGGTGAGGTCTCCTAACGGTGAGGTTTCTCTAATGGTGAGGTCTCCTAATGGTGAGGTCTCCTAACGGTGAGGTCTCTAACGGTGAGGTCTCTAATGGTGAGGTCTCCTAATGGTGAGGTTTATCTAATGATTTTAAGAATAAGTTATCATTCCTAATTCGTGTATAATGAAACTTAATCTTTCTAAACTTAAAGGCTTAGTGAAAATATCAGCTAATTGGAGTTCAGTGCCTATAAATTCAAGTGTTATATCACCTCTTTGATAATGATCTCTTAAAAAGTGGTGTCTAACATCAATATGTTTGGTTCTAGAGTGAGAAACATGATTCTTTGAGATGTTGAGCGCACAAGTGTTGTCACAGTTAATTGAAACATGTTTAGAAACAAATCCATAGTCCAATAAAGTGTGTTTCATCCACAGAATCTGTGCACAACAACTACCAGCAGCTATATACTCTGCTTCAGTAGTAGATAATGCAACTGAGTTCTGTTTCTTACTACACCATGATACTAGGGACTTTCCAAGTAATGACATGTTTCAAATGTGATTTTTCTATCTAACTTGCATCCAGCAAAGTCAGCATCCGAATAACTTATTAAATCAAATGATTGTCCTTTTGGGTAAAACAATCCAAAATTAGAAGTACTTTTAAGATATTTGAAAATCTTTTTGCCAGCAAGTAAGTGTGACACTTTAGGGTTAGCTTGAAATCTAGCACACATACATACACTAAACATAATATCAGGTCGACTAGTAGTAAGATAAAGTAAACTCCCAATCATACCTCTGTAATTAGTTTGATCCACCGGTTTCCCAGTTTCATCAATATCCAATTTACAGGTGGTACTCATAGGTGTATCACTTCCCTTAATACTATCCAAACCAAAACATTTTAATAAATCCTTAGTATATTTACTCTTATTTAAAATTATACCATCTTTAGTTTGAAAATTTTGAAAAACAAGAAAATACTTAAGCTCTCCCATTAAGCTCATTTCAAACTCATTTTTCATAACCTTTGAAAAATCAGTACATAAATTTTTTTAGAAGATCCAAAAATAATATCATCAACATAGATTTGTAATATTAAAAAATCTTTTGAAATCCTTTTTATAAAAAGAGTGGGATCGGCTATTCCTTTTGTAAATCCTTTTGAGATAAGAAAATTTGTAAGTCTTTCATACCAAGCTCTTGGAGCTTGTTTTAAACCATATAAAGCTTTAGAAAGTTTAAAAACATGATTTTGAAAGTGAGGATTTGAAAAACCAGGTGGTTGTTCTACAAAAATGTCTTCAACAATAAAACCATTTAGAAAAGCACTTTTCATATCCATTTGATATAACTTGAAATTCAGATGTGATGCAAAATCAAGTAAGATCCTAATAGCCTCTAATCTAGCTACTGGAGCAAAGGTTTCCTCATAGTCAATTCCTTCTTCTTGATTGTAACCTTGTGCAACTAGCCTAGATTTTTTTCTAATGATGTTTCCAGATTCATCATCTTTGTTTCTAAACACCTATTTTGTGCCTATGGTCAAAGTGTATTTAGGTCTTTCTACTAATTCCTAGACTTTTTTTCTTTCAAATTGATTTAGTTCTTCTTGCATAGCTATTAACCAAAATTCATCACGGATAGCATCATTGATATTTTTAGGTTCTAACTGTGAAAGAAAAGTTGGATGTTCAACCTGATTTCTTAGAGAAGCTATAGTCTGTGTTCGTCTATCTAGATTACCTACAAAATCATCTAAAGGATGGTTCTTTAGAGTCCTAGTTGGTCTAGAAAAGGTAGGACTAGAGATTTCAGGTTCATATACAGGTTGGGGTTCAACAGAAGCAGATTCTGGGAAATTTCCAGAACTGGATGTTTTGACTACAGGTCCACTGTTCTTATCATTAGGGTTCAAAACAGAGATATCATCTTCAAGATTTTCAAGAGAGGTCTTAGGTTTATGTGGATCAGTTTCATCAAATTTGATGTGAACAGATTCCTCCACACATTTGGATCTCTTATTAAAAACTCTATAGGCTTTAATTGAAGTAGAATAACCTCGGAAAATTCCTTCATCACTCTTTGGTGAAAACTTTTCAAGATTATCTTTAGTATTGAGAATAAAGACTTTGCAACCAAAAACTCTGAAGTAGTTAACCTTAGGTTTACTATGGTTCCACAACTCATAAGGGGTCTTTTTAAGAACAGGTCTGATTAAGACTCTATTGATAATATAACAAGCTGTATTGACAGCTTCAGCCCAATAATAAATAGGTAGGTCATACTCATTGAGCATGGTTCTGGGAATTTCTTGAAGGGTTCTATTCCTCCTTTCCACTACACCATTCTGCTGGGGTGTCCTAGGGGCAGAGAAATTGTGACTATAGACATTGTGTGAGCAGTAGGATTCAAACTCGTGATTTTCAAACTCACGAACATGACCACTTCTCAAGGTTTTGATCTTAAGTCCACTAAGGTTCTCTACAAACTTGGAATATTTAACAAAGTAAGAACAAGCTTCACTCTTGTGATCTAGAAAATATACCCAAGTATATCTAGAATAGTCATCTACAAGAACATATACATAATGCTTCCCATTTAAACTAGAAACTCTAGAAGGTCCAAATAAATCCATGTGAACCAACTCGAGAGGTTGAGAAGTTGAAAATTCTTTCTTTGATTTGAAAGAAACTTTATGTTGCTTTCCCTTTTGACAGGGATTACAAATTTTTCCTGCTGGAAATTCTAGTTTGGGTAGGTCTCTAACTAAGTTCTTCCTATCAAGTTTTCTAAGTGAATGCACATTGCAGTGTCCTAATCTTTTGTGCCAAAGAAAAGACTCTTTATGAAAAGAATTTAAGCATGTAATATTTTTCTTTGCTAAAGAATTTAAATCAACAACATAAACATTTTCATTTCTTAAAGTAGAAAACACTAGAACATTATTAGAATTAAAAACATTGCAAGAATCATTTTCAAATTTAACATTAAAACCATCATCACATAAATGAGAAATACTTAAAAAATTATATTTCATTCCATCAACAAATAAAACTTTGGAAATCAATATTGAGTCAGTGTTACCAATCTGGCCTAAGCCGATGATTTTTCCATTTGAGTTATCACCAAAAGTGACAAAACCTCCATCAACTCTGACTAAGATTTTAAAGCATGAGAAGTATCGTGACATATGTCTTGAACATCCATTGTCCAAGTACCACGTCTTTCTATAGGAGCTCTTTAAGAAGGTTCCCTACAAAACAGATTTAGACAAGAAATGATTTTGGTACCCAAATTTTCTTGGGTCCAGAAAGGTTAGCCAACAAAACATTAGGAACCCAAATTTGTCTTACAGGTCTCATAAAATTTGTAGAATCAACAGATTTTGAAAGGAAAACCTTATTAGATCCGTAACTATGAATATAACTAGTTGAAGCATATAAATGTATAGAACTAGAACTAGCAGTATTTTGTCCAGATTTAGGAATGAATTTAGTTTTGGTAAATTTTCTCTATCCTGGTTGGTATCCTATACCAGTAGTGTATCTAGGTGCTATTTTCTTACCCAGCATTTGAGTAAGAGTATCTTTACCATTTGTAAACATTTTTAAGCCTTTCTTAAGTTGATCATTAGATAATTTTAGTTCAGTATTCTTTTTAAGCAACTGAGCATTTTTTTCTATTTCAATATCAAGATCAGACTTATGTTTAACAGTTAAAGCATACTGTTTCTTTAAACCTTTGTATTTGTCTTTCATCTCATTACAGGTTAATTATAACATATCACAATATTCAAATAGTTCATATTTTGACATGTTTTCTGAGTCAGAATAATCTCCAGAATAATATGAATTTAAAGCAGGAGTTTCAGATCTTACCTCAAATGTGTTTTTAAGGAAACACATATTTGCCTTATTTCTGAGTTCAGTTTCAGAAGCTTCAGATTCACTGGAGCTATCCTTAGAAGCACTCCAGGTAGCCTTCATGGATTTCTTATACATACTATCCTTGTATTCATACTTATTTTTGTACTTCAGATTTGGACAGTCTGCTTTTATATGTCCTTTTCTTTTACACTCATAGTAGACAGCTTCATCTGTTTTGTCAGATTTCTTCCTATCATTTTTCCAATGACCCTTATTATCATACTTTCCTTTTTAATTTGATTTTCTAAAGAATTTCTTCTTCCTATAAAACTTCTTAAACCTTCTGGCAATGTGATCCATCTCCGCATCACTATCAGAAGCACTTTCACTGTCTTCACAGCTTGAACTCTCATTTATAGCTTGAAGTTTCTCCTTATCCTTGTTCTTTGAAGTAGAATATATGAAAGAAACCGACTTTCTTCTAGGTTAATCTTCTTCTTATTTGTTCACCTTAAGTTCTTATTCAAACATCATCAACTTTCCAATTAGTTCCTTAACAGGAAGAGCAGCAATGTCACACGACTCTCTGATTGATACAGATGTGCCTCTCCATCGGTCTGGCAAACATCTCAGAATCGTCCTAATTTGTTCCTTTGATGGAACAACCTTTCATAATGAATTCATTGTATTGACTATCTCATTAAACCTGAGATACATATCAGAAATGGGTTCATCAGTCTTCATTTTAAAATTATCATATTTAATAGTATAAGTATTTAATCTCATTTCATTAACATTAGTTGTTCCTTCATGAGAAATAGCTAAGGTATCCCAAATTTCAAAAGAATTTTTACAAGCAGAAATTCTGTTAAATTATTCATCTTCTAAAGCACAGTACATGGAATTCATGGATTTACAATTATTATTGTAAGTAGTCTTTGTAGGTTCATCCCAAGTGGATCTGGCAGTAGTGGGAAGTTTATATTCTGATTATATGGTAGTCCAAATATCAAAACCTATGATTTCTATGTGAATTTTCATTTTAAGTTTCCTCTGAGCATAGTTTGTACAATTTAAGAAAGGTGTCCTTTTAGTAGCATCACCCTCTAGTCTATTATGCATGATAACTAGGTTGTAATATAAATTTTAAAGAGATAAAAATTTAGAAGTAACAGAAAATTTAAGATCATTAAAATACAACTAAAATCAAAGTTAAAAAAACAGAGTACTTCATAAAATATTTTAAATCCTTTGATAAAAAATGTTGGTCGGAGAGGACACTCAAGAGGGGGGGGGGGTGAATTGAGTTCCAATTAAAATTTCTGTTTAAAAACTTTTTCTTAAAATCCCCCAAATAAAACACAGAATTAAACTGTAGTGAATTTATATCAAAATAAAGGTTCTGTTAGGTTATCAAAGGATTGATTATTTCCCAGTTAATAAAATCATAATAATTGATTAACTTTTGAAACTAACATACTGATTTACAACTAATATAAACACTTGCGAGTTTAATTATCAAAGTGACATGAAACCAGTTTTGGTTTTAAAGTAGTTTGCAGCGGAATAGAAAATAACTTTGAAAATAAATAAGCACAGTAGGTTTAACCAAGAGGTTTAGTCTCAAGCTGAGACTTAGTCCTCTCAAAACTTTATATAAAAGTGATCCACACCCTAGATCGGGGATTACAATAGTATACAACTATCCAGGTCCAAGACCTCAACCACTGTTATCCGTGAGAACAAAAACAACAACACCAGCTGTCCAGGTCAAACACGACCTCTACCACTATCCCTGTGGGAAATAAAATATCTAAGAGTTTGAGTGAGGATTTACAGATCCTCTAGTTAAAGTACATGAGACAGTGTGTGTGTAAAATACATCATATAACACACACTGCTCGAAATGTAAAAAGTAAATCACAGAGGCTAAGATTTAGAGTTTAGAAATGGCTCTAGTGATTTCAGGGCAGATCTAGACTCCTTTGATAGATCAGAATTGGTTCTGAGTCCTCTTCTGGTTTTTTTTGGAAAACAGAGTGTCGTCTTCTTCCTTGACTTCCAGGTGCAGAGACAGAGAAAAAGGTAGTTGATGAAGTTCTTGATGTTCTCGTTCTCAGATCTTCACTGGTATGCATTAATGAATAAGTTCTTCGTGTAAGTTTAGTCATCTTTTTTCAATCACACTTGGTTGTTCTTCCAGCACACCTCGTGGTATCTATGTCTCTGTATCTTCATCTATTCTTTATTCTCTGCTTTGCAGCAGCACATCCTTCTTTCATTTAAAGCACGAGCTCTGGAAAAAGAAATGATTTCTTTTCACAGGTATGAGGTACGATTTCCTGACAACCAACAAACACCCATTAAATAAATGTCAGTGCATTAAAATATACCTGATATGACCATTGGTTAGATTAACTAATGATAAAGAAATTTAAGCAGTGTCGGGTTCTATCTCTGGAACGGTAGCTTTGATATCGGTAGGTAGATGTCACGGTAGGCTTGCTTGTATCGGTGACTTCTTGTGTAACGATAGACTTGATGTGTAATGGTAGACTTGATGTGTAACAGTAGACTTGATGTGTAACAGTAGACTTGACTTGTATCAGTAGCGGTAACTCTATCTTGTATCGGTAGCGATAACTCTCTCTTGTATCGGTAGCGGTAACTCTCTTATATCAGTGGGCTTTCGCATATCGGTAGGCTTTTCATAATAGTGACCTTTCCGTATCAGTAGCCTTTTCGTATCGGTAACCTCTACATATCGGTTGGCTTGTCTTACGGTAACCTTCTTATATCGGTAAGCTTAGTATATCAGTAACCTTCCGCGTATCATTAGACTTGCATACCAGTGACCTTTGAGTTTCAGTAGACTTGTTCTGTAACGGTGACCTTTCGCCAATTTAAGTATTATATTGGAAGAATGAGTTAAGTTAGAATATATATTCATCCAGTAACCGTATTCCTTGAAGATAATATAATAAATGAATATGTGCATGATGTTCATAAATACCGAAATAATTAATTAACCATTACACAATATAGAAACTACCAAACCATAATTGATCATAATTGGGATTATCAAAATACGATTGAGCATAGTTGATATTATGGAAATATGAGTTCAACTAATTTTCCTAGAGGGTTCAACAATTATTAATGGAAAAAAAATTCCCCCTAATAATATATGTTGGGAAGTAGATCATGGACAATATATATTGAAGCCTAAGAATTCATAAGTTAAGGAAATAAGTGTAATTTATAAGTTATCCATTTTTTTCATGGGATTAGACTTTTTTTGTTACCCCTAAAATTCATTTTATTCTAGAAAATAGACAGTAATAGGTGGTCTTGAGATAACAACTAATGTGAAGATCAATGTGTTGACTGTTCTAATGAGAGGCCCAATCCTAAGGGAGTGGGAATCAGAAAATTTTTCATGATAATCTCTCAATTAAATTAGTTTATGAACAAAAACATGGTTCAAGAGGAACGTTCAAACCCCCATAAGAAAGAACAAGTCACAATCAAGAGCTTCACAAGACAAAGGAATCCTATTTTTAAAGGATCATCTGATACCTCAATCGCCGAACAATGGATCAACTCCAATGAAAATATCTTTCCATCCTTCAATGTTATATTTAAGAGAATGTTCTTCTGGATACTTATCATATAGAGGGTAACGTTGATCAATGGTTGACATTATTAAAAAATACGAGGCCTGAGGAAGATATCTAGGCAATGTAATTTAAGGATTTCCGGAATTTGTTTTTTGAAAAATATTTTCTGCAAACCCTACGACTTATGATGGAAAGGAAATTCCATTTACTCTTGAAAAAAGATGATGAATCCATTATAAAATATGAGGAAAACTTTGCAAGGCTTGCACAATATGCCTCCAACTTTGTCGTTATCCCTAAATTCAATGATTACTGCTTCTTTACTAGGATAAAATCTAGCCTATGGAAATCCCTAGAGATCCGTGACTTCGAGAGCTATGAAGAAATTATATGTTGTTCCATCAATGTAAAAATGGAGATCAATGATTCTCAGGGGCATCATGTGGATAAGAAGAATAGGTTGGACTTTAATTCTGTTGGTCTGATAGATAAATCCAATGGTGCTAAAAAAATCCAGTTCCCCACTTTCCAGAGGTGCGGAAAGAAGCATCCCAGAAATTGTCTGAAGGGGATTAGGAAACTCTTTTTGTGTGGAAGAGAAGGGACCTAGACATTAACTGTAGAAAAGAAAAATTCTCAACTACTAAAGAGGAGAGGAACACTCTATTTTAACCTCAATGCATTGTTCATTTCTTGAACTTCAAATAACTAGGGCACTTTGTGAACCAGTGCCCTAAGCCAAGGGTTTTTAGAGGCAACCAACAACCTCCAAGGCGTCAAGGGTGATATTTTTCCATCACTACCACTGAAGTGAACGCCGACAGTGAATTGGTGATAGATATAATAGTTATTCAATCATGAATAGTGGAAATATTTTTTCATACTGGTTCTATGCATTGTTTTATGTCCCAAAATTTTAGTAGAACAATCCCAACACGACGAAAAATCATGGAAGTAAAGATGTTAGTGAGAACAAAAAATGGGAAAATCATGGAATCCCATTAATATACCTCGTCCTCTATCATAATTTGTGAATTGAAATTCCTAGAGAACCTCATCATACTCCCTCTAGTTTAATTTGATGCAATTCTTGTCCTAGATTAGTTTTTCCTATATAGATCCAATATAAATTGCCATGAGAGGGAAATTACTCTCTATTTGGAGAATCGACCCCTGATTATGTACAAGTGAAAGGAGGAGGATAAATATTCTTTATCATAAATATCTCAAGTGTGAATATTACTACTCAATAAGCACACATATATTGCTCAAATTACTTAGTCTAAGGAAGAAACTATCCTTGAATACATGCCTATTGTGAGGGAATTCGCTAAAGTGTTTCTCAAAGAATTTCTTGGTCTTCCTCCTAGAAGAGATGTTGAATTCGTAATTGATCTTATACCTGGGGAATTTCCAATATCTAAGATTCCGTATAGAATGCATGTAGTGTAATTTTAGGAGTTGAAGAAACAACTATAGGAGAATCTGGATAAAGGGTTTATATGCCCAACTTTTTCACCATGGGGTGAACTAGTCATCTACGTTATGAAGAAGGATGGGTCAATGCACCTTTGCATTGATTATTGTGAGATCAAAAAAACAACGATAAAGAAAAATTATATTCTACCATGAATTGATGATTTTTTTCGATCAGCTATGTGGAGAACAATACTTCTCCTAGGTGGATTTGTGGTCAGGATATTACCAAGTAAGGGTGAAGAAGGAGGATATCCCCAAGAGTGGTTTTCATAAAAGATACGGGCACTATGAATTCATATTAATTCCCTTCAGACTCACTAATGCTTCAACAATATTCATGATCTTTATGAATAGAGTGTTTGGGATTACCTTGAAATTTTTTTTGTAGTCTTTATAGATGATATTTTAATATACTCAAAAAAATGGAGGAGTATGAAGAGAATCTAAGCACTATACTAGAGACCTTACTAAAGGATAATCTCTATGAAAAGTAAATAAAGTGTGAGTTTTGGTTGAAGGAAGTCTCATTATTGGGTCACATCATCTCACGAAATTGGATATCTGTGGATCCCTCCAAGATAGCTACGATTGAGGGATGAATGAGGAAAACATCTATAATGGATATCCGTATCTTCATGGAGTTAAATGGATATTATCACCGATTTGTGAGAAATTTATCATAATTTCCTAAACCTCTTACTCAGATAACTCAGATGGGGGTCATGTTTTCTTAGAGTAATGAATATGAAGAGAGCTTGAAGGAGTTGAAAAGGAGGTTTATCCCTGCGATCGTGCTCACATTACCCACCAGTGGAGAACTTTTTGTGGTGTTTAGTGATGCTTCAAAAAGGTCATGGGTTGTGTGTAATATATATGAATAAAAAAAATACTCAAGTATATATTCACACAGAAATAGTTGAATATGTGCCTACGAAGATGGATAGAGCGGATCAAAGACTATGGCTGCTCAATCCATTACCTCCTTGGGAATGCGAACAAGGTGGCTAATGCTCTAAGTAGAAAGGAACCAATAATTCTATCATTAATGATAATTAAAAAGGATCCAATATTCATATATTTGATTAATAATGACATGTTTATCATAAATAATAGAACATCATCAATCCTTTCACAAATGATTGCTCAACCATCTCTTTTGGAATGGTTATAGGATGCTCAAGGGATGATGTGGGAATTCATAAGAAAGTGGAAACTATTAGAAAAGGGAAATCCTTGAAGTTAAATTTTAATGAAGAAGGAATTGTGATATTTGTGACAAGACTATGTGTTCTATAAAATACAGAGTTAAAGAATGAACTTTTGGATGATGCACATAGTTCGAATTTCTCCATTCACCTAGGAAACAAAAATATGTATTGATATCTCTAAGGGCATTATTGGTGGGATAAAATGAAGAGGGAGATCACTGAGTATACATTAAAGTGCCAGGTGTGTTAGCATGTGAAGACTGAGAGACAAAAGTCTTAGGGGATGATGTAATCATTACCCATACCATCATGGAAGTTGGACAACATGACCATGGGATTTGTCACCCGACTTCCAAAGACATCCAAAGGAAACAATGCTATCTGAGTTTTTGTGGATCGTCTTACAAAGAATGAAAACTTCATTGCAATTTGGGAGGATTTATCATTGGATCAACTAGCACGGATATACATCAGAGATGTGATAAGGCTGCATGGAGTACCACTATCGATTGTATCCGATCGAGATCCAAGATTCACCTCTATGTTTTAGAAGAGTCTTCAACAGGCCCTAAATACTGAGATGAACTTCATTACAGTTTATCATCCTCAAACTAATGGACTATCTGAATGGAATATCCAAACACCCGAGGACATGATGATAGCTTACACAATATACTTCAAATGAGTATGGGATCATCATCTTTCTCTAGATGAGTTCTCTTACAAAAACAGTTTCCACTCAAGCATCCAAATGGCTTCTTATGAATCCCTTTATGGGAAGAGGTGCACAACACCAACATGTTGGGATGATGTGGGAGAGGGAAAACTTTTAGGTCCAGAAATGGTCGAAGAAATGGTAGAGATGGTTAAGACCATCAAAGGTAAAATTAAATCTGCTCAGATTCGAACAAAGAGCTATGCTAATAATCATTGACGAGACTTAGAGTTTGATGTTAGAGACATGGTATTCCTCCACATATCACCATAGAAGAGAGTTATGAGATTTCGGAAGAAGGGAAATCTTAGTCCAATGTACATCATCCTTTTTGAGATCCCTAATCGCATTGGAGAAGAGGCTTATTGACCAGAACTCCCATCGAACCTATCTCACGTACATGATGTATTCAATGTATCACTCTTGAGGAAGTACATACCTAACCCATCACATGTACTCAACCAAGATGTGGTACCATTGGAGAATGACCTCTCTTATGAAGAGAATCTAGTGAAGATCTTAGTTCCTAGGTAATCAATTATACAAAATAAGACAATTCCCCTTGTAAAGGTGTTGTGGAGAGACCATAAGTTTGAAGAGGTAACATGGGAATCAGAGGAAGTGACAAATCAGAGTTACCAACATATGTTTTAGTGTGGGAAAAGGAAATTTCAAGGGTAAAATTTATTAAGGGGTGAGATTTTAATGACCCAAAATGTTATTAATGAAAAATAAGTTTGATATATTTAAATGTATTATTATATAAAATGGTTAAAAAAATATGCACTTCCATGGTTTCATGTTTTTGGATTTTAAAATAACATTAAGAATTGTTTCCATTCATAATACAGCTATTGAAAAGTGACCACCTGATTAGTATAAATATAGATCTTTAACAAATCTAATTTACTCAAACAAAGGAAGCGATGGCCTTGTCAAGTAGAATTTCTCCATTCGAAGCCCATTTGTCAGAGATCAGAAAGGAGGTGGAATCACTAGGCTTATCTCATAACCAAGCCCAATCCAAGCTTCAACACATTATTCTTGAACAGAACTGTATACATGATAAGTCGATATTGATAGATATTACCACCCGAGCGATGTTATCCGAGCGACCACAAGTGTCTATCACCATCAAAGACTTTACCTTTAGTTCTTACATGGGTCTTATAAGGGGTTATGTAACAAGACCCTATAACTATTATTATGTGCAATATTTTTGTATAGAATAATGAATATACATTCATTTTAATATTGTTACTTTGTAAATAGTTTTTAAAGCAGAAAAAGTTTTTTTAGTTAGTATTCAATTAATAAATAAATTTTGGACGAATTAATAGATTTTGAAATTAAATAATAGTTTCAGAAAATATTATTTCTAAATTATTTTTTATTAAATATAAATGATCGTTTAATTTTTATGAATAAAATTGAAATTTTTATTAATGCTTGAAAGCTATTTTTGACAAAAACCCATGAATTTTCGATAAATGTTGGCTTTTATATTAAAAGTATAAATTCAAATATTTAGAAAATTATTTAGATAAAATTTATATTATATTTGAAATTAGTACATGTAAATTATCCAACGGTTAAATTTTTTATAATTTTCAAAGGCAATTGATTCTTTTGGTAAAAATTAAATTTCGTTTTAATATATTATGTGTTTTATGACATCGTAAATTCCCAATAGTGATGTAATAAATTACGATAAATGATATTTTCGTCCAATATATGTTTTTTACTTTAAAATAATGTGATTTAATATCTATTTGATTAATTTTATAGTGTCTTAGTGGACCCTCCAAAACATATAAAACATTTTATCTTTTCAAATCGATTTCGTTGAGAGTGTGACTCACCTCCACATAAGAAAGCAAAATATTTTAATAATTTTATCTATTTTACTTATAAAATAATGTTTTCCACTCTGCTTTGGAAGAAAACATGGGAAAAATAAATGTATTGGTTTGTGGTTTTGATTAGTTTAATGTATAGTGTCCAAAACCTAAGTAATAAAGAATTCCCTCTCTTTTCCTATATAAACCCACCAAATCACCCACTTCTTCTTCACCAAAAACATTTGGATCACAACCAACATCTACCCTATTCTCTCTAAAATCCTACCAAGGCTCCCAAAGCTCCCAAATCTCCCAAGAAGCCTCTATCAATCCCCTCTAAATCCTTTGGGATCACATTTCCATGTAATATATTTCTTCTTTTCTCATTTTTGTCAAAATTTAATTATGTTGTTATACCATTTTTTTTCAATTAAAAATGTTGGTTTATAATTTAATACCTCACCCATACATCCCTCCATATGTTTTAATAATGAGAGACCCCTATCTCTCTCATGAATTCCTCCCATGTACATCTGTTACCATGCTAAAATTCTGCAAGGGATTTCTCTCTCCGCATTTAGATTGAAGAAATTATTTTGTTTTATAAATCTAAATTACATTGAATAGGTTGGGACATGTATATATACAACCCAATTACTTTCTATTTCATGTAAATATTATTAAAAACCACTTTATCTACCATAAACCATTTTTATGAATTCTTATGTCACATCATTATGCTGCCGAAATTGCAGCGCAATTTTCCAAGCCAAAGTCATTGTGTAGTGAATACCATGCCCATTTCTCTATCAAGGGTATTCAGAATTATACACAATTACTTATTGATTATATAGTTTCATTTATGAAATCAAAATTAATTTATCTTGGAATAAATAATGATGTTTAATGAATCCATTTTATATGATCCATGTAGCACACTTATGCATGAAATGGATTGATTAAGAAGGGTGCACCCTAATAGCGCTCCAATGCATTGGGTAAAGATTAGTATCATGATACATCAATTGAAATGAGGGTTTTTTCATTATAATTAATGTTCTATTAAGATTTACTCATGCTCCATGTTCAATGAGCCTTGGATTATGCTAATATCATGTTAAATGTTGTCACCACATTTCCATGTTATGATAATCATTCTATATCATGCCTTTATGTTCTTGATTCTCTTATGCTCCATTGATATGAATATTTCATAACATGTAACTTATTATTCATTTTATTCCTTGTTTACTCTCTTACTGGGCTTTATAGCTCACCCTTTTCTTATGCATGTCCTCAGGTTTTCCCATTCATTGCTAAGTATGAAGGAATGTGTGTGGTCATGTAAGAGATGTTTTTAATAAAGATGTGTATTTAATGTTTTAATTTGTTATATAATTTTCCAAATCCATAAATACACTAGACCTCTCATTCTTCTATGTTTTATAAAGTGAATATTTTATGTAATAAATTATGTTTATGTGTAAAATAAAGAGCAGGGCTGTTATAACCTGGGTGCCACATACCAATGCCCTGAGCTTGGCCATTACATGACCTCATGCACGCCTCCCCCTATGCTAGAGGCTTAATACTATCACTGAGGGCCTAATATGTCATGTGGGTAGACTATACCCTCTATATCAAAGTAATCCAAAACAGATAAAATATGAAATATTGGATGAAATATGAATGATAATCATAAAATACCCAACATCACAAGATAATTCCAAAACATGGGAAATGGCCAAAACCAAAGTAGTGAATTTGTCATTCCATATATGTTTCATGTGTATAATGAGAACTCAAAAATAAAAACACATCGAAAACTCCCAAGTGAATCCTAACATCATGGATGGTTCCTTCATCCATGCCTCTTCCCAAATCCCAACTCATCCATCTAATATAGGTCTCTTTCCCTTATACTATCTTGCTAATACGTGGTATGCTCAGGTATCAATCGACGACCCAAGTAGGGTGTGAGTATAACTCAATAGAACACCACTAATGGTATCTATACCAATATCGAGTCTATAAAAATGTATTTTGTTGTAGAATGAATAAGATATAAAATGCTAAAATTAAATATGTTTCACATTTATTATTTATTATTTACCCACATTGGCCATTGGGTTCATGGTGACACCCAAGAAAATCAAACCTAGTTCCTCCCATGCCAGATTCCGAACCATACACCATAGAGAATTTATAAATTTATATTTCATGGATTTTCATTATTTAAATTAAATTAAATTTCATTTCATTTTGGAACCCTAGAGCATCATTCCAGGTAACGTTATCATAAATACATGGATCATCAATCCAACATCACTATATCTTGTACTTCTAGTGTCATTCCATCACCAATATCACATGTAATTGGAGCATCGGTCTAGAACCAAAATATCTGGTACATGGAGAATCTGTCTTCCACTAATTCACATGCATGCATCAGGGACCTAGAGCATCAGTTGGTCCACCCATATATGAGTAGCATTAGTCCAACACCTACTCCTCATTATCTTCATATACATATTGAGGATAAATATTAATAAAACATTAAAAACATAGATCACTATTTCATTAATCAATCAAATCATTTAGCATTATTTTAACCCTTAAATGTTTATCCTAATTACCATGAATCATATCATAACTCTATAACCATTCCAATTTAAGACAATAATATTTAACAATTTGACATTAATAAAAATTCCAAATATGTTAAATTTCATACACACTATAAGTCCCCATTTTCATTTCACATTTACCATTTTTTAGAAAATTAGAACACCCCATGGGTTACAATCATGCTCGGTCTCATAATCTCCAACAGATCAAATAAGATCTCAGAAGGGTCTCACAAATTCATGGGATTTAATTCAATTTTATAATATAAATAAAATTTCATATTGTGGAAATGAAATTATATAACTAAAAAAACTCATGATCAAGACTATGATAATTATTATATATATCACCTACCAAAAGGTTTTTGATGAACACTCACCCATCCTTATCCCTTAATTTGACGTAGAATGACCAAAACGACAAGAAAAAAGATGATCTAGGATAAAAACCTAGGATTATGATCCAATGTAACCATATCCATTAAAACATATATCTAACCCATTAATAATGGGAGTATTAATACCTCTCCAAATGGAAAGTAATATGCTATAGAGAGGAACCTAAAGAAAGAAGTGATCAGATACTGAAGAGGAGTTAATTTCTTCTAATGGATATTCGATATTCAAAGGAAGGTGTTTGAGGGGATCAAGAATCCACATTGGAGCCTCCATACTCCAAGGAAATCATATTAGGTGGAGTGGGGTGATTAGGGATTTAAAATCAGGGATTTTAAATTTTTAATTAAATTTTTAGAGAATTTAATTTCCACGCATATGGTTTGCTGGAGAGGTTGCATGGTTAAAACAACTAAATGCCTTAATTATACAACCTATATAGAGATTCTATTTGGGATGCACAGTTTGAAAAAATGGTTACATTAACCATACACCAACTGTATATCATGCCTCTTACTAAGGGTGCATAGTTGGGGGGGGGGATTTCTATACATTTTGGTCAAACTATGCACCCCCTTCTAGTGGTACAAAATGGGGAACACATTTTTCCCTAACCACAGACCAACAATGAAAAACCCCATGGGCTTCCAAAACTCACCAAATTCACCCAAAATGATTTATAAGAAAGACACATCCAATGTATGATAAAAAAGGGTAAAATATGACTAGGAAACGAGTATGAGACATATCATGAAAGTATGATATCTTACATTCCTAATAGTTCCAATTAGAGGTGGAAGTTGTGCGACTAAATTATAATTTATCCAAAACATTCATATATAATATTCGTAGGCCTTTCATGGAACTATGGGACATTATGATAGAGTAATGGGTTTATATCATTGTGGTAATATTCAATATGGTGAAGATACCTGATGAGTTGGAGGGTTAAAATGGGAACTTTCATACTTCAAAGATATGCTGTAAGATAGTGGGATGTAATATTGTATTCTAGGAGGCATGAGGACCTATCATTGGATTTATTTGAGGAATTATTTGTATATAAGTTCTTCACTAAGAAACTAAATATATATAAATCTCTTGAGTTTATAAATCTCAATTAGGTGGAATTGTTAATGACTGATTATGCCACCAATTTCTCAGATCTATTTCGGTTTTATCCATTGCTATCTAGGAATTATTCATAAAAGGTCTATAAGATCAATATAGGTCATTGGATATATTTTAGGATCCATGTGAGGATGTTAAACCTATAAAATTATTCTATGTTATTCTATAAATATATTAGTGATGAGAATATGATAGTTTAGAAAACACCCTTCCTTCTTTTAGTGCTCCTAATTGTGGTGAATATACTAGTGGTTTAAATAAAATATTATATGGGATGAACTAGGTAAATGAGAGGAAATAAGGCTAGTGATTTGTTGTATTACTTATTTAGAGGGATATCCTGTTATTTTTTGTCTGTGTAGGATGTAAGTCCTTTTCCCTATTCATTCCCTAAACTGCTAATAGAGTATCATAATTATAGAAGGGTAGGGAACATGTATTATTTTTGTGAATGTATTCCTTAATAGTGTTTAAGAAAAGTCTCAGGTTTAATGTAAGCTTCATGATAATGGTCTATAGGACCTACATGGATATAAAATTGAGTTTTATATGAGAGGTTAGGGTGGGGGGATGGTCGAGGATACTAGGGAATGCAGTAATAGATTCATTAGGGGAAGGATCCTTAGGGTAGTTAGGGATTATAGTGTTAGGGACATAAATCAAAGGATGCCATATTTTATTAGCATAACTGTCCTTTAAGTTATAGGGTATAGAGTTATTTTACCATGAGTGGTAGGGTTTTAGTTTCTTCTATATTTTTTGTTCCTTTATTTTACATAAGAAAATCTCATTCCTATTTGTTTAAAAATCATGTACATATTTTTGGGATCACATAAGAGTTTTATATAGGTATTATGTATCTAAATATTCCTATTAGAAAAATGATAGATAATTTTAGGAGATGTCCTGGATGTTCAACTATTTTCAGAGGCTAAATCCAATTGTGGGACTTTTATATCCATGATTTTTCCTATTTCAATTCTATTTTTTGGATAGATTGGATGATATGTTTTTGAAATCAAATTGATTTCTAATGGAGGTGTGTTTCATTGAATCCCCTTATCATATAAGAGTATACCTTCCTAGTTAAATGAGATGCCAAGGTTGGTAGTGAGGGAACTAACTTTAGCCAGTTGAGAGTGATTATAGTGTAGATAGATGGGTTGGTTTTGGTAGTTGCGAAATATAAAAACAATCCAAATTCCCTCAAATAAGAGATCATATTTAGGATTTACTACCCAATTATTTCATTGTTTTTCATCCTAAGAGAAATAATTGGTTTATTATTGATCTCTTTATAAGGGAAAAGAACATATTGATTCCATCTTATCATATTTCATTGACTGAGTTGAGAGATATGAAGGTACCGCATAATAATCTTATGGTGTAATGGTTTTATCTTTCCATGTACATCCCCTTGAGGATACCCTCTTTTTTTCATGAAGGATGAATATATCTTCCGATTGTTAATAGATTACTAAATGTTTAATCTCATTATCACAAAAATAGTTAACCAATATCATGGATTAAAATTATATTTGATTAGTTGATGGGAGATCGATGGTTCTCTGAGATTGATATTTAACCAAGAAATCATTAGTTGGGAGTTAGGATAGGGGATGTTCTGAAGATGGTATTTTAGAAATTTTAAGGGATATTTGAATTTTTGGTTTTGAGATTTTGTTTGATGAATGCATCGATGATGTTCGTATCCCTCATGAACTTCTTCTTCCATCACCACTTATATTCCTTCATCATGGTGGTAATTGATAATATTTTATTAAATTATTATACTCAATAGATATATTATGAGTTTATATTTGGTATTATTAAATCACATTGACTATATTTCAAGTTTTAAATGTTTTATTTATGAATTATGTAAGTACACTTTATCAGATACATAGTGTTTGTGGCTAAGAGGTCAATCAAATCAATGAAAGTAGAGGTTGGAATATGTTGGTAATGTCCTAAGAATATATTTGAGATCAAGAGTGATTTCGTACATGGTTGAGAATTATGTATGATTTATTAATGATATATCATTCATGGAAGTTTCAATGATGGGACTGGCTAATAATGGAGTATAATATGAGTGGAATGATTAGTGTGAAGTATCATTTCAATATTTTCATGTGAGTATTACATCTACTTCAATTCTAATTTATTCAGACCCAGTGATAGGTTATACAATGTATTGTTATGCCTTTTGTGTTTTTTTGGGATTTTTTTTGATATAGGAGGGTCGATTGTCCTATTATTTTTAATGTCAGATATGTATGCATGAGTTGAAGATCATGTGATACATATTATCTTAGTGATGCATGAACCCATGGTGGAAGAATTTAGTGGAGTACTAAAAAAGATCAATTATGAAAGGGATTATTCCCTAATAAAATGGAATTACATTATAGACACCCTTAATAATAAAACTTAGTATCATATGGTTTATAAATGTAGTAAGGAGTAAATGATAATATAAATATTCATGATACAATTACTAGATGTGATGAAGGGGTAGGATTCTAAAAACCATTCTCCCATACCCATTACTTTCTCACTAATGGAATGGGTGAAAGACTATGAGGCATCTTATTAAAATTGTTATTGACGAGGGATAGAATATTCTTTGAAGAACTTATTATAAGATGGTGTCAAGTTGATTATGTGGGGTTGTATATGAATGGAAAGTTGGTGGTTCCCAATTTTAAAAGGTAAGTGTTTATGTGGGAAGTACATACATATATATGGTATGTTTACTTCATGTTGATAAAGATGAAACATAAAATCATGCATCACTTCTTGTGGCCTCATATGTTGGGTGACATCATAGTGTATGTGTGTAATTATTTCACCTGCATGAGGGTGAAGTAATAGCCCCAATGACCTGAATGATTACTTCAGATAATCCGTGTGCCTATCTAGAATTGGGATAAAGTTTCCATATACTTCATCACTAATAATCTAAGGGAAAAAATATTTCATGAGGTGGTATGGGTTGTATTCAAATAGCCTATGGTGGTGGCACACATTCTACTAATTGATAAGATCTAATTAGTGGATTAACTAGGAAATATTCACATACATGAGATTATATGGATTTACATCATACATATGTGTATTGTATTAGACAAAGATACCAATTTCACATTGAAATTTTAGTAGGGATTATAAGAATATTTGGTAACTTGGTTTATATTGATTCAAACATATCACCCATAAAAATACAGGTTATTAAAGAAGACAACTCAGATACTTGAGGATATGTTTAGTGTGTGTGTTCTATACATTTATGGAGTATGGGATGGTTATCTATATTCAATTGAGTTTTAATATTGTAATAACTACCAAGAATCAATAATTATGAATTCCTTTGATGACATGTATATTTAACCATGTTTCTCACCCAGGTGTTAGTTAGATGTGGTAATTCATTGGTCACAAGGATGATCATGGTATAGAAAACTATTGAGAGAGTGAATTTAATCAAAAATAGGTTATTCAATACAAATATAAGAAAATTATTTTATGTCAATCAACGATTATTATCGACATATTTTTTAATGGGTTATAAATTATTCATATGGGTATCACCTCTATGGGTCATTTTTCATCAATGAAGCTATTGAATCCTGTAACAATAGTTTTTAGTTATTTTATTATTTTAGTGTGGATTGGATGTATATTTTTCTAGTGGGATATTTCTCTGAGACATCAAGAAATGAATTTTGTGTTTCATGTGTCACATATTTGGAAGTATGATCCTGGAATATTCACATGATGTAATGTTGAAATGTTGAAGGGGAGGAAGATACATTATTTGAGGAGAGACCGGTTGGTATCATCAAATAGAAAGTGAACGATATATGAGGGAAGTCAATAACTATTATGTATGTGTTTTTGTGAATATGTGTATGTGTGTTTTAGCTATATTAAAGTATTATAATGGAGTCCTAGGATTGTGGGTTTGATATATAATCCTAGTGTATTGATATATTTGGTGTGTATAATTATAGATTCTTCTTGGAGACGAGAATTGCTTAGTGGTTGAGTTTTTAATGTACTCTAAATTTTGAGCCACGATTCAAATAAATCCTTGAGAAATATTCTAATTAATTATGTTAATATTATGTTGTTCTCAGAAATGATAAAAGCCCCATATTATTTCATAGAGGGGTAGTTAGCATGTTGTAGGAAACTGGGTAGCTGAAGATCAAAATAGGGGCTTTATAGCCCCTCGATCCCCACATGCTAGATGTTAGGGTTACTCCAGATGGTTGTTAGAGCATTGAGAATTGGATATTGATCGATCATATACCTAGTTGTCTAAATGGGTGTTTTAGGGTATATTTATTTTGCTCACCAAGATACCCATTTAATCCTATCCCCCTTCCTCCATGACCCCATCACATCTAGACCTCCATTTTTAGATCTATATTATCTTTATTAAGATTTAAAAGGGCCATTACATACTCATTTGGTGTATAATTAGTAATCTCATTCCTCATAGAGTATATCAAGCATCCCCTATGAATTATTTATGGAGGTTACATGATCTTTATTTCTCTTTGATTTCAAATCTAAAATATCAAGTGTATTTTATTTGGTTATTGATTTATGAATGAAAAATCTTTAATAAGTTAGTGAATCTTTCTAAGATAACTCTCCATGCATTTATGTAATAATTTGTTTCTATGTTGCAGTGTTTTTATGAGAAAACATGGGTTGTTTGGAATGTGAGGTCATGCTTCTACTTTTAATTATCCTACACAAGGTTTCAATATGACTCGGTGGGTTCTATAAGATGAAATTTAACCTAATGAGGGAAGGAAACTGTGTTTTAGTTTGAGTGTATCATAACATAAGCATTGATGGTGTATTCACATAATAATTTACACGTTGGTTATTTAATAATAGAGTGAGTTTCCTTCAATTGTTTTTGGTACTAAAGGGAATGTGAGTTGTCTTGGGTGTTATTCCACCATTACTTTCAATCATCAAGGGGTGGAGGTTGGGTCATAGATATGATGATGGGTGGTAGTGGTTCATTTAAAAAAAATTATAATTGGATAACTTATTATGGTTTCATAGTTGAGATTCAGTTTTATAGAATGTGGTCAACCATAGTGGTTTGGGTCTTGTTTTTTTAGGTCACTTCCACTAGTTTTAAGATAAGAAGAGATAGGGATACGCCATGGGACCTTAACTCTGGGGAGTTTTTTGGTTTGGATCCTAGTGGAGGTTGGCTATGTTACACCTCCAAATTAACTTTTTTATTTTCAAAAACTTTTAAGGGGAATGTGGAAACCCTCACATTTAAAACATATCATGTAGAAAAACAGAAAAACGACTTATTAAATACAAGTCTAAGGTAGTTGGAATCAAATTCCCTAAAAAATTTCCAAGGAAAGGAATTTACCTGGATCTTTGGATCATCCTTTAAGATATCTTCATAGTGATACGCTAGATAGTCCCAAGATTGCATGTAATCTCCTTTATTAATCATCCCCATGTGGAAGCCTTTAACCAATATGTGATCTTTCATGTCAATCCACTCACATTGCTCCCTGGTAGTATCCACTTGGAGTAATCTTCCCATCCTTTGATCAACATCTTCCTTCAGTGCCTTAATCATCTGAATAGCCTCCACCATTTCTTCACCAGAGTGCATGAGTAGATCCATATTATGTTCTAGATCTGAGGTCTTATGTCTCTGCGAGACATTGGGATTCCCTACCTCACACTGTTGTCCAGGTAGAAGATTAGCCTCTTTCACCATCATAACCCCCTCAGATCACAGATGTATCTCCCCATGCTGATCCTCCAACATCTTGTCGGCATCCCCATGAGGGGTCTCCAAAGCTACTGAGGTACCTTTTGCCTTTGAGGCCTCACTGTCTTGATCTTGAGACCCGATGTCTCCATCTTGGTGAACCTCCTCACCTTCCACTATCTCGACCTCATGTTCCTTGGGTTTATCATCTTTTTTGACTGGCCGAGTCTCTATCAGCCTAGGAAGGTTGGAGTAATCTTTGTGCCCTTTGGTTTCAACATCTTGGAAATAATGAAACTCTTTGGGTCCCTATTTTTCTTATTTCTCTTATTACTTCTTGGACTGTTTAGGACTTTACCGACCCCTCCTATAACATAATCATTTGAGGTTTTTCCATCTCCATCAGACTCGGCGGAACAAAGGGAGTTTCTTCTAATCCCTCACTCGTTAATCTAACAATCAAAACAGTTGTTTAAGTTAAGACCAACCAAAGTCTTCATATTGGTCTGCCTGCTTACACCATGCAATGTCTGCTTCCACACCTGACTATCCATAGACTTATTCTCACCATTCGGTTGGACCGCCCTTCTAGAGTTGTTACTACTTTCTTCACACATATCCAAAGTATAGGTGTAGGGATTTGAGATCGCATCACCATTTGAACCCCCTACAATCAAATTGTCCCCAAGAGGACTCGCCAGATCACTCCTCATCCTATTAAAAATTTCAGATACCCTCGCATCAGGAGCTGTTGGCTATGTTACACAGTCCTCATTTTTCCTTCTTTTGGGCATGATATTATAGTTCCCATGATACATTACCTTGATTAATGTGTTTGTTCATCTATTATGGGATCTGGGATATTTTATTCCATTCTCAAAATAATTCCTATATTGACCAATGTACATGAGTTATAGATGTGGGAAGATAACTAGTTTCGTGGTATGGTTCAGCTCTTATTAGATTTTAGTTACATCATTAACTCCTTATACCACTTCATTTGATGATGGTGATGGGTTCTTAGTACACGATGAAATAATTTTTCCTATAATAATAATAGTAGATTTGGACATGGTTTGTTGGTACCTAGTTAAATTACAATGACCTAACATGGGTGGATAAGTTATTGTTAATTTACAAACTTTTAGTGTATTCAATTAGAAAAATATTTCCACAATTACGCTAAGGATGCATTGGTGGTTCGCCATTGGGTTATATACGCTCACCAGGCACATGAAACCCTATGCAAGTATAGAATTTATTGTTCAGGATCCAGGTATAGTGTAGACCCCTATGTAATGTTCTTGAGAAGGGAGAGAGAGATTTGGATTTAGGTTATACCAATACATACTATTTGATTATTTTGCAACATGACCACAATATTCTTTTGTTTTTTCTATATATCACCTTTATTTATCTATTGCTTATAGGGGTCACCTTTGACTATTGATATATGACATACATGGGTTTATTTAATTATTATATGTTATATGATTTATATGGTTAGTTTAAAATTGTGATCCCATATTATTACATTACCAATTAATACTTTTTCTATTGTTATTCATGTTTGGATGAATCGATACCGAGGCTATAATATCCTCGATGTATAGTTTTGGACCTCATCGCCCGTTGAAAACCACTTACTTATGGGGAGGCATGTGTGAGTTATTTTGGTGCTTAATATAGACCTAATGAATAAGGATGGGGAGTTAAAATATCAAAACTGAAATCCAATGAAATTTAATTTTATTTAATATAATAAAAAATAACGTTGAATAAAAAATTTAAACCCAATTGATTGAAAAACTACATAATGTTAATATATATGTTAAAATAAATAGTTTAATATAATAAATATTAATTTAACCTTTCAAAATACAACACTTGTCGTATCTTTGTAGTTTTTAGTCATACAAATCAAAAAATAATGATCAATCATTACCCTAAAATTTCAGAACAATCGAATGTTTTTTTCCATGTCACAACTATATTATTATTTTTAATAACATTTTACTTTAAATTATACTATGGAATTAAGATATAATAGTAGTTATTATTGTTTTGGACCACATTTTTAAGGCCTGTTTCCCTTCTTGTAATGGTTATCTTCTTTCCCATTTCTAAAATTGGACCTTGTTTTATTTGTTCAATAAAAGGGTCCCTGACCCTCAACCTCTTAAAAAATAGATTAATGATACCTTTATCAGAACTGTGACTAAATAGTGATAAAATTATACCATTATTTTCTATTTTTTAGCATTTATAATGTAACACCCTAATATTTTGGAATATATTTTCCTCTAAATTGATACAATGTTTTATTGAATGTTTCAAACAAAAAACTAAAATAAAATGATCCATGATATACTACATGAATATTATTAAGAAAATTTAATAATAATAAATCCACTTGTAATTAAAATTATTATAATGAGTTATAAATTCTTACAAAATAGGACTAAATAAACATAAAGTTTAAATAACTCATTTGTTAATAAAAGCTATTTCTTTTATATATTTTAATTTTACTTAAAAAATAAATGTATAAATTATAGAAAATTATATTTTTAAATAGAACTTCATTTTTTAACTCATAATTCCAAAATTATCCTTGGGATAATTTTTTTATACTTCTCTATATTTGTTGATTTTTAGGTGAATTGTGAAAAAGTACATATTTTTCTCATACCGACTCATTTATGAAAGTATAATAATAATAGAATTAAATAAATGTTTTTAATAATTTTTTATATAAAAAACATATTTATAAATAAAAAAATTATAAAAAAAAATTAGATTTATAAAATTCTTTTTTCGACATTTTGGACAATCATGTAATATTTTACTCAAAAAACTCATTTTATTTACTTTATTAAAAATTAATTTTCATCACTAGTTGAAATTAAATCTAAAAAAACTTAATTCATATTTAATATTAATATATCCATATTATTTAATAATTCAGATTTCATTTTTCAGTATAATACTACCATGATTAAGGTTAAGAACCTATATAATTTTGAAGCAATCTATTTCAATGAATTATTAACATCGTATAATTTTTATTTAATTAGTTTATTTAATATATTTTAAATAATTTCTAAAATATTATATTTAAACAAATATAATTATATTAGATCAAATTTAAATTATAATAAATTATAAATAATATTAAGAACACATAATGGTTAAAACACCATTTTTCTACAAAAATATAGTTTCTCAATGTATTAAATGATTAAATTTAAAAGTTAATATTAATTTATTCACAAATTGAATTAGAATAAATGGATAATATATTTATATCCATAAAATCAATATTTGGTAATAAGGGTCAATTTATATTTTTAGTAAAAGAAATATTACTTGGGTAAAAACTAATTACCCTACTAAAAACAAAAAAAAACGTTAAAAGTAAAAATATAAGAGCAAATGACATAAAATATGATTACAGCAAAAACTAGTTTTTTAGGAATTATAGACCTTATATAACCCAAAATTCCATTATTTATCTATTTTATATCCCTTTACCCTTGAATTGTGTTAGTCTATTATTGAAAAATAATTGGTGTTCATAAAAGTGTCATTTTCATCACTTATAAAAGGGGATTATTTCCACCATCTCAAAATACAAATCCATTTAAAATTTTAGTTTAACCCATTCAAAAGTTTTATATCATATTACTAATTTCATTTCATAATTTACTTGGCCTCTATGAAATTTCCTAATCCCTTCATTTCCAAGGAGTCTTTTAAGAGAATTTTTAAGAGACCAAACACTACTATAAATAAGGCAATTAGCGACCGCCATTGGCGGTCGCTAAAGGGCTTTAGCGGCCGCGCAGCGACCGCCATTGGCGGTCGCTGTTGCCTCGTCGCTAGAGGCCTTTAGCGACCGCCAATGGCGGTCGCTATTCTAAAAAAAAAAAAAAAATTTAAAATTTTTTATTGAATTGAATATAAATATATATATATATATTTGTGTGTAAAAATATTCATATATATACTATTAAATACAATATTTTAAATAAATATATATATATAATATATTTTAAATGTTTTAATATATATTTAATATATATTTAATATATATTTAATATATATATAATATCAAATCATTGTGCTATAATAATTTAAAAACTTCGATTCAAGAAATAATCTCATTTCAGGTCGTTCGGAGCACGTTTGCTCCGAATCGGACCGCCGCACGCCGTTTTGGTGTTTAACGGCGCCAGAAACGCGTTTCCGGCCGCCGCGGTCACACGGCACCTCTGAATGAGGTGCCGTCTGGCCGACCATTTCACAATTCACGCCCCGGATGTTGTCGTACGGTTTCGTGGCATTCGGAGGTCGTTCGGGTGGTTTTGACCCCCCAACGCGCCATTTCAGCGCGCGCCGCGCTGCTGAAAACGACACAATCGGACGTGCCGCGCGCACCGCACGTCCGATGGACGTGCGGCCTCCTCCTGCATCTCAGGAATAATATTTCTATCGTTCCCGTGCGGTTTCAGGTCGTTCGGAGCACGTTTGCTCCGAATCGGACCGCCGCACGCCGTTTTGGTGTTTAACGGCGCTGGAAACGCGTTTCCGGCCGCCGCGGTCACACGGCACCTCCGAATGAGGTACCGTCTGGCCGACCATTTCACAATTCACGCCCCGGATGTTGTCGTACGGTTTCGTGGCATTCGGATGTCGTTCGGGTGGTTTTGACCCCCCAACGCGCCATTTCAGCGCGCGCCGCGCTGCTGAAAACGACACAATCGGACGTGCCGTGCGCACCGCACGTCCGATGGACGTGCGGCCTCCTCCTGCATCTCAGGAATAATATTTCTATCGTTCCCGTGCGGTTTCAGGTCGTTCGGAGCACGTTTGCTCCGAATCGGACCGCCGCACGCCGTTTTGGTGGTTAACGGCGCCGAAAACGCGTTTCCGGCCGCCGCGGTCACACGACACCTCCGAATGAGTTTCCGTTTGGCCGAACATTTCAAAATTCACGCCCCGGATGTTGTCGTACGGTTTCGTGGAATTCGGAGGTCGTTCGGGTGGTTTTGACCCCCCAACACGCCATTTCAGCGCGCGCCGCGCTGCTGAAAACGACACAATCGGACGTGCCGCGTGCACCGCACGTCCGATGGACGTGCGGCCTCCTCCTGCATCTCAGGAATAATATTTCTATCGTTCCCGTGCGGTTTCAGGTCGTCCGGAGCACTTTTGCTCAGAATCGGACTGCCGCACGCCGTTTTGGTGTTTAACGGCGCCGGAAACGCGTTTCCGGCCGGCGCGGTCACACGACACCTCCGAATGAGGTTCCGTCTGGCCGACCATTTCAAAATTCATGCCCCGGATGTTTTCGTACGGTTTCGTGGCATTCCGAGGTCGTTCGGGTGGTTTTGACCCCCCAACGCGCCATTTCAGCGCGCACCGCGCTGCTGAAAACGACACAATCGGACGTGTGCGTGCACCGCACGTCTGATGGACGTGCGGCCTCCTCCTGCATCTCAGGAATAATATTTCTATCGTTCCCGTGCGGTTTCAGGTCGTTCGGAGCACGTTTTCTCCGAATCGGACCGTCGCACGCCGTTTTGGTGTTTAACGGCGCCAAAAACGCGTTTCCGGCCGCCGCGGTCACACAGCACCTCCGAATGAGGTGCCGTCTGGCCGACCATTTCACAATTCACGCCCCGGATGTTGTCGTACGGTTTCGTGGCATTCGGAGGTCGTTCGGGTGGTTTTGACCCCCCAACGCGCCATTTCAGCGCGCGCCGCGCTGCTGAAAACGACACAATCGGACGTGCCGCGCGCACCGCATGTCCGATGGAAGTGCGGCCTCCTCCTGCATCTTAGGAATAATATTTCTATCGTTCCCGTGCGGTTTCAGGTCGTTCGGAGCACGTTTGCTCCGAATCGGACCGCCGCACGCCGTTTTGGTGTTTAACGGCGCCGGAAACGCGTTTCCGGCCGCCGCGGTCACACGGCACCTCCGAATGAGGTTCCGTCTAGCCGACCATTTCACAATTCACGCCCCGGATGTTGTCGTACGGTTTCGTGGCATTCGGAGGTCGTTCGGGTGGTTTTGACCCCCAACGTGCCATTTCATCGCGCGCCGCGCTGCTGAAAACGACACAATCGGACGTGCCACGCGCACCGCACGTCCGATGGACGTGCGGCCTCCTCCTGCATCTCAGGAATAATATTTCTATCGTTCCCGTGTGGTTTCAGGTCGTTCGGAGCACGTTTGCTCCGAATCGGACCGCCGCACGCCGTTTTGGTGTTTAACGGCGCCGGAAACGCGTTTCCGGCCGCCGCGGTCACAAGGCACCTCCGAATGAGGTGCCGTCTAGCCAACCATTTCACAATTCACGCCCCGGATGTTGTTGTACGGTTTCGTGGCATTCGGAGGTCGTTTGGGTGGTTTTGACCCCCCAACATGCCATTTCAGCGCGCGCCGCGCTGCTGAAAACGACACAATCGGACGTACCGTACGCACCGCACGTCTGATGGATGTGCGGCCTCCTCCTACATCTCAAGAATAATATTCCTATCGTTCCCGTGCGGTTTCAGGTCGTTCAGAGCACGTTTACTCCGAATCGGACCGCCGCACGCCGTTTTGGTGTTTAACGGCGCCGGAAACGCGTTTCCGGCCGCCGCGGTCACACGGCACCTCCGAATGAGGTTCCGTCTGGCCGACCATTTCACAATTCACGCCCCGGATGTTGTCGTACGGTTTCGTGGCATTCGGAGGTCGTTCGGGTGGTTTTGACCCCCCAACGCGCCATTTCAGCGCGCGCCGCGCTGCTGAAAACGACATAATCGGACGTGCCGCGCGCACCGCACGTCCGATGGACGTGCGGGCTCCTCCTGCATCTCAGGAATAATATTTCTATCGTTCCCGTGCGGTTTTAGGTCGTTCGGAGCACGTTTTCTCCGAATCGGACCGCCGCACTCCGTTTTGGTGTTTAACGGTGCCGGAAACGCGTTTCCGGCCGCCGCGGTCACACGGCACCTCCGAATGAGGTGCCGTCTGGCCGACCATTTCACAATTCACGCCCCGGATGCTGTCGTACGGTTTCGTGGCATTCGGAGGTCGTTCGGGTGGTTTTGACCCCCCAACGCGTCATTTCAGCGCGCGCCGCGCTGCTGAAAACGACACAATCGGACGTGCCGCGCGCACCGCACGTCCGATGGACGTGCGGCCTCCTCCTGCATCTCAGGAATAATATTTCTATCGTTCCCGTGCGGTTTCAGGTCGTTCGGAGCACGTTTTCTCCGAATCGGACCGCCGCACGCCGTTTTGGTGTTTAACGGCGCCGGAAACGCGTTTCCGGCCGCCGCGGTCACACGGCACCTCCGAATGAGGTGCCGTCCAGCCGACCATTTCACAATTCACGCCCCGGATGTTATCGTACGGTTTCGTGGCATTCGGAGGTCGTTCAGGTGGTTTTGACCCCCCAACGCGCCATTTCAGCGCGCGCCGCGCTGCTGAAAACGACACAATCGGACGTGCCGTGCGCACCGCACGTCCTATGGACGTGCGGCCTCCTCCTGCATCTCAAGAATAATATTTCTATCGTTCCCGTGTGGTTTCATGTCGTTCGGAGCACGTTTTCTCCGAATCGGACCGTCGCACGCCGTTTTGGTGTTTAACGACGCCAGAAACGCGTTTCCGGCCGCCGCGGTCACACGGCACCTCCGAATGAGGTGCCGTCTGGCCGACCATTTCAAAATTCACGCCCCGGATGTTGTCGTACGGTTTCGTGGAATTCGGAGGTCGTTCGTGTGGTTTTGACCCCCCAACGCCCCATTTCAGCGCGCGCCGCGCTGCTGAAAACGACACAATCGGACGTGACGCGCGCACCGCACGTCCGATGGACGTGCGGCCTCCTCCTGCATCTCAGGAATAATATTTCTATCGTTCCCGTGCGGTTTCAGGTCGTTCGGAGCACGTTTGCTCCGAATCGGACCGCCGCACGCCGTTTTGGTGTTTAACGGCGCCAGAAACGCGTTTCCGGCCGCCGCGGTCACACGGCACCTCCGAATGAGGTGCCGTCTGGCCGACCATCTCAGGAATAATATTTCTATCGTTTCCGTGCGGGGGGGGGGGGGGGGTGTACGGGGGTGCGGGGGGCTGTACGGGGGTGGCGGGGGCCTGTACGGGGGTGGCGGGGGGCAGTACGGGGGTGCGGGGGGTTGTACGGGGGTGCGGGGGTCTCTCCGGGGGTGCAGGGGGCAGTACGGGGGTGCGAGGGGGGGGGGGGTGTACGGGGGTGCGGGGGGCTGTACGGGGGTGGCGGGGGCCTGTACGGGGGTGGCGGGGGGCAGTACGGGGGTGCGGGGGGTCTCTCCGGGGGTGCGGGGGGTCTCTCCGGGGGTGCGGGGGGTTGTACGGGGGTGCGGGGGTTTCTCCGGGGGTGCGGGGGGCAGTACGGGGGTGTGGGGGGGGGGCTGTACGGGGGTGCGGGGGGCTGTACGGGGGTGGCGGGGGCCTGTACGGGGGTGGCGGGGGGCAGTACGGGGGTGCGGGGGGTTGTACGGGGGTGCGGGGGGGGGGGGGGGGGGGCTGTACGGGGGTGCGGGGGGCGGTACGGGGGTGCGGGGGGCTCTACGGGGGTGTGGGGGGCTCTCCGGGGGTGCAAAGGCCATCCCATTGATTACAAAAGTGAAAAATAAAAGTGATAACATCTAATTAATACATATTTCTTTTATCGATACCATACTGAAATTTATAAAAAATATATTGGATAATACATAATCTATAATATCAGATTTATTGATCTGTTGGAATTAGTTCGACTTTTTCAAATGTAGAATCATTCAAGATTATCTGATCAAAAACTCAATATGTGTATAAAATATTTAAAAGACCACCATGGATGGTAATAATGCATTACTTAAATGAATAAATACAGTACATCAATATCAACCCTACCAGTAAAAACAAAAAACATATCTCGTGAATATATGGTGCGTCACACGTTGCCATCACTGCTACCTCCTTCTGGTGGGCCAGGTGCCTACAACAAATAAACATTATAAATATTTTAATAACAAAAATAATTTAAATTAAATAAATAAATACAGTATATACCTGCGTCGTATGATCCCCTGTACCATCAGCTCGACGCACATATTCCCGCAGTGCTCTAACCTCAGCTGTCAATTGCGCATTTGACTCCTCGGAAGCGCGCAGCCGTGCCTCAAAATCTGACATCTGCTGTGTCATATGAGCAACAGCAGGACCGACAACCGCAGCGCGTGACACTACAGAACGAGGAATCCCTGCTCCATAGGTCAAACTATAGCCATGCCCGTCCCGACCAATAATGCGATGAAAGATCTCATCCCGTCGCATGGGAAGCTGTCGCTGGTCCTCTGGCAGATGTTCTAACTCAGCTTCAAATTGATCCAGTGAAATATTTAAATATATATAAATATATATATGTTAATATATAGATTTATGTAATTATTGGTAAGTACAGACACTTACTATCAATGCTGCAACCTCTGGATCATTGCGATCACGAGTCCTTATCCACACCGACATTTTATCAGTTGCTGCACCTTGCCCTCGCAACTGTATATTAAAAGAATATAAACACAAAACCATATTAATTAATAAATTAAAAAATGAATAATATATACCTCATGTCGGATCTGAGACACGTGACGAGTCCCGAGCCTGTGAGCTGGTCCCTGCAACGCTCGATTCTCCGAATGGCGTGTTGACACCTCCTACATTCAATTCATTAAAATTTCATACAAATCACATATTCTTGAAAATATATATACAGCAAAATAATTAATATACAAACCGCAACACCCTCAGTAGACCAATATGAAACCAAGTCACGCCACTGATCCGAGAGGACACCTCTCGGGACTTTTTCCAAAATGTCAAGGGCACCCACATTTGGTACCCAGTGGTCCCTCCTCACTTTGCCTTTATAATCTTTCCATAGATTACGACATTTTCTCATACACACGGGCCGAAACTCTTCAGGGCATACTTTCAAATTTTTCTATAATGAAAATAATCAAACATATTAGTATTATTTATAAATAGAAAATAAAGTAAAATTATTTTCTTACCTAAAACTCCCTCCATAGACGATCTAATGTGTCCTGAGGGATAGAAGCCCAATCACGCGTGGTCAATGGAAATCGATGTGGGTCACGTATGATATGACCCAGATGACGAATAAATGCCGGGGCATTCGGTCCCACGGGATGAAATACCTCATCAAATGAAACATCTGTCGTCGTGTCGGAATTCCATGATAATATGCCACGACCAGGGCCTCTCCTACGAGAGGAAGAACTAGCCGAGTCTGATCCTGTTAAAAACAATTTTATATATAAATTGACAAATGTTATATATATATATATATATATGTCAATTACATAAAAAATATAGACAATGACATTCAAACATACCTCGACCCTGAGACGTAGATGCCTCAGATGGATGATGTGGATTTTCTGCCTCTTCCCCTGACATGTCTGCAGTCATACAAAATATCAGTAATGAGTCCAAAGTGTTTAAAAGATAAATTGGATTGTTCTTAATAAATCAAACTTGTACAACTGTTAATCAAACAAAAAATGGATTGAATAATTAGTTGTGAATGAATTTTAAAAAATCAGAAAGTTAATCAACCTAAATATTTATGACTGAATTAACTTACAAAAGTGAGGATTAAAACTTATAAGGATTTATAAAATGATTAGATAATTTATGATATCCTAGGACATTCTACTGAATAGCGGGAAAACAATTATACCTTTCATTAAGCATGCAAATCGACTGTTTCTCCTTCAACAGCCGCTCTGACCCAATAAATATCTTCTTCACGTTGAACTACGGTATGTTGATCAAGTTGTTGGTAAACAAACGGAACAGTCTCGGGTTCATCTTCTTCAAATAAAAACACTCCTCGCCGAGAAATTTTGACAACAACTTGCCAACTTGGATCCGAAGGCAAAGTAACGAAGAATACTTGTTCCGCTTGTGATGTCAAAATGAAAGGTTCATTCTCAACTCGTTCATTATTTCTGTATAACATATAGTTAAAATTCACCAATGAAAACTGATATTGATCGACTTTACATCCACGCACTGGATCAACCCAATTACACTTTAACAATATGTACTTCAAACCGTTTGTGTATACAACTTCAATGATGTCTATCAATTGACCATAGTAATAACCAGAATCGACAAAGGGAAAACCGATGCCACTGTTTTGTGTTGCTCGTTTGTCGTCAACATCTTTAATGCGAAATCGAAAACCATTAGCATCAATAGCTTTATAACGACGAGCCGTTATAGATGGACCCTCAGCCAGTTGGATAAATACTTCAGGTAGCGTGGGGTCCCCTAACTCCCTCAGCTTACGAACCTACATAATTTATAAAAATCAATACTTATATATGCAGAAAGAATTAGTTTAATACTTCACTCATAATGAAAATCAATTTATACATACATATTTCTTGAACCAATCATGAAATGCCGCATAATGAGATTGTTGAATTTGCAACTCAGTCGCACGATGCATCTATTCTTTTATCTCATTAATGTGTTTCCTGCAAATGATTACGCAATTTTTAAAAGATCAACTTATGAAAAGAAAACATGTAAAAGTTATACAAGCACATTGATAAGATACTGACTGCATTAATGGTGCAACTGATGGAGTATTGAACAAGATATATCGATGTGCTTGTATCCACTTGATGTTGTCCATATCAAATGTGGTTACTTCTCCAACTGGACCATCATCAATCCGAGAGGGCTTATCTAATTTTGTTTCAACATCCGTAAGATATTCTTCACAAAAGGTAGTACACTCATCCATCAAATAACCATTGGCTATTGATGCCTCTGGACGAGCTCTATTGCGTACAAATCTTTTCAATGTACTCAAATACCGTTCAATAGGATACATCCACCTGAATTGCACTGGACTAGCAGCCATTAATTCATCAGTTAGGTGCACTATCAAGTGGACCATAACATCGAAAAATGAGGGGGGGAAAAGTTTCTCAAAGTGACAAAGCGTAAGTACAATTCGGTCCTGCAAACTTTTTAAATCACTCATTCGTTGATTTCTTAAACAAAGCTGTCTAAAAAAATTACTCATCTCAATTAAGGGCTGAACAACATTGGGGGATAAACAATCACAAATTGCGATTGGAATCAACTTCTGAAGTAATATGTGATTGTCATGACTTTTCAACCCTTGCAATGTCTTGCTCGTCAGATTCACACACTTTGAAATATTAGAAGAGTAACCATCAGGCACCTTGACCATCTTCAAAAGGGAAAGAAATGTCTCTTTCTCCTCTGTAGTCATCAAATACTGTGCAGCAGGCATATATGCCTTGTTTCCCTCAGCTAACTGTAAATGCAACTGTTTCCTTAAACCCATTTCTTCCAAATCACGGCGTGCATTAACATGGTCCTTTGACTTTCCACTGACACCTAAAATGGTCCACAATATGTTATCACAAACATTTTTTTCAATGTGCATGACATCCAAATTATGCCTCAACATGTTAGTTTTCCAATACGGAAGACTATAAAAAATACTTTTCTTTTTCCAATTGTGACTGCGCTGCCTACCCGCAGCACGAATATTACGTACTGGAGGAGCCTCCAAATCCTGAATTTCATATACCGTGCGGATGTTTTCTTCCTCAATCTGCGATAACATTTCGACTCCTATCATGATCTTTGGTGCTGGGCTGAACTCTCTAGAACCATCAAATGCCACTCTGTCCTTTCTGAACCTGTGCTGGGGAGGGAGAAAACGCCTGTGACCCATGTATGCCCATTTTTTGGAATGTTTAAGCCATACAGATTTTTTACTTTTATTGCAACAAGGGCAAGAAAATTCCCCTTTCGTACTCCAGCCTGATAAATTTGCATAAGCTGGGAAGTCATTGATTGTCCACAATAAAGCAGCATGCAGTTTGAACATTTCATTCATTTCGCAGTCATAAGTCATCACACCATCGCCCCAAAATTCATTCAACTCATCAATCAATGGCTGAAGGTAAACATCAATCTTATCCCCCGGACTTTTAGGTCCATCAATAAGAGTGGAAAGTAATATAAATTGTTGCTTCATACAAAGCCACGGAGGAAGATTATATGGAACCAACACCACGGGCCATGTGCTATGAGTTGCACCAACCATAGACTTGAATGGATTGAAACCATCTGCTGCCAATCCCAATCGGACATTACGAACATCTTTAGCAAAGTCGGGATGTCTCTTATCAAAATTCTTCCATGCATGAGAGTCTGCCGGGTGGGTTAACATGTCACTTTCATGAACTCTTTCTGCATGCCATCTCATTAAATTAGAAACTTTAGATGACATAAAAAATCTTTTCAACCTCGGTTTAAGGGGAAAGTAACGCATTTTCTTTACGGCAATCGGTTTCCCCTGTATCGCAATCTGACTTTGATGAGTCTTATTTCCCCTGTTCTCTTTCCACCTGGAAGCGCCACAAACCGTACAAATATCCAAATGAGCAGTTTCATTTCTAAACAACATACAGTTGTTTGCACATGCATCTATAGTCTCATATGTAAAACCTAAGTTCTCTGTCAACTTACGAGCATAGTAATACGACTCAGGAATCTTAGCGTCGACAGGAAGAACTTTTTTCAATAAAACCAAAAGCATGTCGAATGATGTGTCTGACCAATTGTTAAAAGTCTTCAAATGCAACAACTCCACGATAAACTACAGTTTATTGTAAGAAGTACATCCAGGATATAATTCTGTTTTCGCATCATCAAGTACTTCATAAAACCTCCTCGAATCACGATCTGCACCAGAGCGAAGATTTATCTCACCGATCTCAAGATTCTGGATGTCAATGCCTTCAGGATCAAACCCACGTACCATTTTAGTAAGCATTTCATGCATTGGATCAGTCATCCTTGCATCAACATCCATCTGAGCTGCATCTGTATTTTGACAACGAACATATTCTTCTCCATGATGAGTCCAACTCTTATAATTTTTCAGAAATCCATTAAAGAAAAGGTGCTCCCTCACAGTATCTCGTGTGAATTGATATCTGTTAGCACATTTTCTACATGGACAACTAATATAGTCACTTTCAAATCCTCTCGTGAAGTCAATAAACTGCATAATGCCATTGAAATATTCTCTAGACGTTCGATTTGGAAGATCAATCGAACTCTTATCCATAATAATATCTGTATAACAAACATTTACACAATACTTATTACATTTACATTTTTCAAATAAACTATATTTAAAATAAATATTAACCATTTGTTTATGAACCATTGATAAAATAATAATGTAACTGAAAGCTCATGTTACCTGATTGAGCTACAAACCTGAAAGGGAGGGGAGCCGATGGCGGTGCTGCGAGGGAGAGGAGGCAGCGAAGGGGAGCCGGAGCCAAAGGCGGTGCGGCAAGGGAGGGGACGGGCGGCGGCGGCGGCGGGGAGCTGGAGGAGAGGAGGCGGTGAGGGGACGGGGGACGGGCAGCGAGGGGGGGGGGGTGTCCGGGGTCGGGGGGGGGGGGGGGGGGGATGTCCGAGGTGCGGGGAGGGGTGTCCGGGGTGTCGGAGGCCTGTCAGGGGTGCGGGCAGGGGTGTTCGGGGTGTGGGGGTGTCCGGGGTGCTGGGGAGGGGGGGGGGGGCTGTCTGGGGTGCAGGGGGGCTGTCGGGGGTGCGGGGTGGGGTGTCCGGGGTGCGGGGGGCCTGTCCGGGGTGCGGGGGGGCTGTCCGGGTTCAGAGGGGGGGTGTCCGAGTGCGGGAGGGGGGCTGTCCGGGGTGCGGGGAGTCTGTCCGGGTTCGGAGGGGGGTGTCCGAGTGCGGGGGGGGGGGGGGGGGGGGGGGGGGGGGGCTGTCCGGGGTGCGGGGAGGAGTCCGGGGTGCGGGGGGGCGGTCCGGAGTGCGCGGGGGGGGGGGGGGGGGCTGTCCGGGGTGCGGGGAGGCGTTCGGGGTGCGGGGGGCGGTCCGGAGTGCGCGGGGGGTGCTGTCCGGGGTGCGGGGAGGCGTCCGGGGTGCGGGGGGCGGTCCGGAGTGCGCGCCGGGGGCTGTCCGGGGTGCGGGTGCCGTCCGGGGTGGGGGGGGGGGGAGGGCCGAGAGGCCGGAGGGCGGCGGCCGGAGGCCGGATGGCAGGCGGCGGGGGAGGGCTGGCGGCGGGGGAGGGCGGGCGGCGGGGGAGGGCGGGCGGCGGGGGAGGCCGGGCGGCGGGGGAGGCCGGGCGGCGGGGGAGGCCGGGCGGCGGGGGAGGCCGGGCGGCGGGGGAGGGCGGGCGGCGGGGGAGGCCGGGCGGCTGGGGAGGCCGGGCGGCGGGGGAGGGGAGGGCGGCGCGAGGGAGGGAGGGGGTTAGCTAGGGCGGAGGGAGATCGAGGGCGCGGGGGGGGGGGGGGGGGGGGCGCAGAAACCCCCCGGATTTTTTTATCCAGGTTAGCGACCGCCATTGGCGGTCGCTAATGGTGAGCTATAGCGACCGCCAATGGCGGTCGCCCGAGTCTGGGGGGCTCCAATGCCCTCTTTTCTAGTAGTGAAAGTAAGAATTACTTAACAATTATCCATTTTCTTGTTAATATTTACTTAAAAAACAAACAATAAGAATATTAATCTAGTCAAATAAATTTCATTAGTATAATGTAGTTTTATTATATTAATATAAAAACCATTTTTTATTTCTTCCCATTTACGTAGAGAAAAAAATAATATTGATCGTGCGATTGTGTGTACTATCGCCATTGCGATGTGGCATCTTCTATTTTTTTACAAATCCCTATCATCATTGGTTATAAGGATGTAATTTAAAAAATGTGATATATATAATATAATAATTATTATTAAGTTATAAATTATAATCCACTTTTATTCCTTCTCATTAGTTGGGAAATAAAAATGTTAACCGTGTGTTGGGTAGACTATCAACCCCATGAAGTAACATTTTTCATTTTTAATCATGAATATTATTATTTATCTAAAAATATTAAAATATTATTCAAAAAAATAAAAAAATCTAAATAATATATTTATTATTATGTTATAATGAATTTATGTCAAAATAAAATGTTTCTTAACCACACTCGCTTATCGAATTATTGTATGTTCTAGTATGGTTTTCTTTAAACACCTATATGATGATTTTATAAAACAATATCATGGATGAATATGGAAAAAAAATACTAATATTATTATAATATAATGATAAAATAATTATTTTTTATAGTTCCATAAATTTTATATTAATAATTTAATATATTATAAAAATATCATCTTCAATCACCAAAATTACGGAAATTAGCTTAATCTGATACAACTTTCACACAACATAACTGAAATACAAATGGAATGAGATAATATATTTGTAAATAAATATAATTTAACTATTCTATTACCTTAAATTATATAGGAATTATAAACTTAGTATCATATTATAGGTACCAAAATCGGCATCACTTGGAATGCACAAAACAATCTATGTTACAAACACCCAATGGTAAAAATTAGGTATAAATAAGTAATATTTTAATAATAAGGGATCACAAATAAAATATATATAACACAAGAAATATTATTAATGTTTTGATATAGAATATTGATATAGTTATGTTTTTTATATGAGTTTAAAGAACATTCTCTTAATCAAATAAATTAGTAAAGTGTTTCATATCTCAATTCTCACCCCTTGAGACATATTTCCTATTTTACACCATGATTTATTTTTAATTGTGTTTTCAATACCCCTTTAATATTTTTTATCATGATCATAAAATTATTAATTTTATTGAAGGTTTAATTTTAAATCATATCATTTAAGGGGGTTCAATTTAAATTTTACACAAGATATAATAGATTTAAATACTCAAATTCATTCTTCTTGAGTCATAAGTTATATACTTGGTTATGATATTCCAATCCCAATTTAATCCTTCCATTTCCTTTTTACAATGTTAATTAATCTTTTTATCTTGGGAATTTACTTTGTTTAAACTTCTCATCTTCTTCAAAGAAATATATTCTCAAAAAAAAATTGATTTTGGTGGGAATAATTCATATTCCTTCCAATGTATCTTTCTCATCCATGACCATATTTTCCTTACAACCAATGTTTTCCTCTATTTTTGAGACGTAAAATACAGATTAATTCATGGGATTATATTCTCATCAACACTTTCCAAATGAAAATTTTATTTTTCTATTTATGATGTATGTTTTCAATAAAGGAGTTTATATAACATTAGTTGGTTTTACATATCATGGATATATATTTTCTATCGTACTCCATGTTTTCGCTATACAACCTTTATGAAATTTCCAAAAAACTATCATTGGAGATTATTTAAAAATTATTTTTTTAATATATATATAATTACTTCTTTCAAAACTTTTTGAAGATGGCTTTTCAAAATAATTCTGTAATTCTATTAGACATTCTTTATAAAAATAAGAAAGTAAATAATTGTAAATATTTTCTTAATAAAAGACTACCCAAAATTTTGAAAATAACTTCACATGTTCCATAGTTTTACAAAGTAAAATATTTTTGATTATTCTTGGAGTTATATTTAATAAAATGAGTTTCATGGAAAATAAAAATTTCATCATGATTTTCAATGTAAAAGTACACTATTATAATAAAATTATTCTTTATTTACCCACTAGTTATTTATAGATTTTTCCCAAATAATAAATATTAATTATATATAAAATAAATTATCTATCAATACCTTTATTTTTCTAAATCTTCTTCAGTATATAACCATAATTTGTTTTCCAATTACATTCTTCTAGATGTTATTTATTTATTGATTTGGGACATTATATTCTAAACCATATAAGTTTTATCCATATGGGGTAAATACCATATGCTCTATTATGCTGATTCAAGGGAATTTACCAATAATGTTACTAAATATCAATAGACACTTATTTATTTTACATGGGTATATCATGTTAAAATTATTGATGGAACTATGAATGATTTTTTATATGATTTCCTTTGAAAGGGTTATGAAACATATTTTATTTTAATGGTTTATTTATAATATGATTGATTTATTTTGGAACACATATACAAGTATGATGATGTCTAGGGTCCTATATAACCCTAAAATACATCGGTTTATGTTTATATCTCTTGATATAGTTAAGAGTTGAGATAATGAGTTTTTTTAACATATGCATGGTAATAATTAGTTTGCTCACATTTTTATACATGTAAATAATTATTTTGTTCAAAAGGACTTGTAATAATGAGTCTTATAATATGATTTTTGATTCTTATTGGAATTTCATATCTCACAATTTATTTTCATGTTATTCCATAATTTGATGAGGCCTTTTCTGTCCATAATATTCCAAATGTATTTATTTATTCCTCTTTTTTAATATATTCCAAAATTTTAAGTCATTAAATGAAATATTCCATGATTTTTTATCTATTAATTTTTTTATAAATTTATTTTATATCTTGGTTATAATCATATGCTCATATTATAAAAACTTATGATATTTGACTATATATCGCTTATGTTTACCCTTACCGATTGTTTGAGTTCACCCATTTCATATTTTCCTATTTCCTTGGTTTATGATTAAAATTAATATGTATGAGTATCTTGTGTAGATATTTTGGTAATTTATTAAGACTTTTTGTGGATTAAGTAGTTATTTATATAGTTGGAAACAATTACATCAATTGAAAAATATATGGGTTTTATTTGTTAATGTTCTGTCCTAATTATTTAAAAATATAAACCTAAAAGATCATAGGAATGTATTATAACAATATAATTTCTATGAAGTCATGTAATTGTAACTTTCAAGACCTTGGGAATAAAATTTGGTATCAGAGTAGGGTTTAAATATATTTGTAGGTTAGGATGAAATCAGATGATGATAATATAAGAATTAATAATGTCATCAATAGTTAATAGGCTGAGGGTGATTATGCTTTCAAATGTATAGATAATTCTTTTGGTATATATAAGATTAATGTTGAATTAATTTTAATATTTAATGTTTTTTGAGTATTAGGATAAGATACAATTTTTAAAACCCCTGGGGATAATTCTGAGAAATAATTCTATGTATAGGATAACATCTGGAAGTTTTTGAAAATTAGAGATTATGTGGTTCTCCTAGAAATTAAATCACATTCCAGATACTGGAAAATTGAAGTAGATATGAAACATATTCACCTTAGGGTAATAACCCCCCAAAAGGCTAGTGTATTATCAACACAATCATGACTCCAATGTATGATGTATAGCCCTAATACTCACACCTAACTAGACACTCCCAGTGTATATTAATTAGTTCATAATATTCTTTTTTCAAGTCGTTCTGAATTATTTATTTTCTAATTACCTTAAGGTAATAGGTGAAGAATTATGAGAGAAAACAACATAAATTAACCCTGGTTAAACCAATATAGTTATATGATGAACAACTTATGACATAGTATCATATGTTTAAAAGAAGGTTCCCTTGGAGGAGACGTCTTTGGATTATGATTTCATATTAATATGATCATATACATTGATTATATTGGATATTAATATAATTATTTTAATTTTAATATTTTTTTAGAAATACGATTTTGAATCTGAAGGTGTGAAAGGTAGGTCTTTATAAACTCTTAAGGCTTAGTTACAAAGGAATTTTTGGATTTAATGGAAGAGAATATTAATACATGTCTATTAAAAGGTAAAATATATGTTACCTAGTCTTCCTTGGGATATAAATGATTTTTTATCTTATAGGACATATATTGAGTTGGGATTATCTTCAGATACCATAAATTAATATAATTAAAAAATTATAATTACAATTTCAAGAATATAATTTATTTAAGGGGGAGAATGTACCACCTGAGATTTTGCACAATATTTTCCTCCAAATTAATACCATGTTCAATAGATTTTTTCACACACAACACTAAACTAAAAATATCCATGATATATTTGATGAATGTTATTAATAAAAATGATTAATAATAAAGAATATATCAAATAAAAATATTTTAATCAATAAGAAATTCATACAAAAAAGGATTAATAACTCTTATATCTTAACAATCAATTTATTAATAAAATAATATTTATTTATATTTTATTTATTTTAAAACTAAATGTATAAATGATTGAATTTTAATTTTTCAAAATGAACTTACTATTTTAAATAATAAAAAAAATTAGATTAGGGTAATTTTATGGTACTTTTATAGAATAATTGATTTTTAGGTGAATAGTGAAAACTACTGATTTTGTTGATACCATAACTTTTATGGAATTATCATAATAAAAAAATGTTTTTAAAGTTTTTATGCCTTAGTTTATATTAAAATATATTTATAATGTAAAAACTCATTCAAAAATACAATGTTAAATTTATAAAATCCATTTTTATCATTTTTGAAACATAAGTAATATTTTACTATAAAAACTATTTTTATTAGACTACATTAAAAATTATTTATCATCAATAACAGAAAATAAATATATAAAAATGTAATTAATATTTAATGTAAATAAATAAAAATTTAAAATATTAAAATTTCAATTTTAGGCATAATACTAAAAAGATAATGGTTGACTAGCATGATAACGTTGAAACAATTGTTTTCAATGAATTGTTATCATCGTATAATTTTTATGTTACAAATTTTTATAATATAGTTTATATAATTAATATAACATGATGATAATAATATATATAATTATATTAATATACATTTTATTGGTAATCAATGATAAATAATATTAATAATACATAATGGTTAAAAGATCATTTTTCTAAAACAAAAAACGTTTTTCCTATATGTAAATTGATTTAATTTGAAAATTAATTTTATCTTATATAGAAATTTCATTATATTAAATGAATAATAAATTTATTTTAAGAACACTTAAATTTGGTAATATCATTTCTTGATTTGATTTTTGTAAAACACAAGTCACTTGTGTTAAAACTTTTTACTGAGATCAAAAAAGGGAAAATATAAAAATATAAGCACAAATGAATTGAAACTGCTTGAAAACATGTGTGAAAATGAGTGGTAGATGATTTATATAACCCATATCAATATAAAATATATTATTTATCACTTTTTTAGAGTTTTATCCTTGAATTTTGTAATTCTATTATTGAGAAATAACGGGTTTTCATAAGTTTTCTCTTCACTTCACCTATAAAACAGGTTCACATCCACCTCCTCAAAGTTACACATACTATTAGAAATTTACTTAAAACAGTGCCTAATTTTAGTCTCCTATAAGTAAATTTCACATAATAAATCCTATGTTTAACATAATTTATCATAATCTTTTCATTTCCAAAGATACATTCAAGAATAATTTATTGTCCCAAAATGATAATTACTAAATTATTATACATTTTAATATTAATATTTCCTTTCCAAAATAATACTAAACGTATGAATATAATTATATAAGTACCATTATTATACTAAATTGTTATTATATCAATTGATAATCCATTATTCATTCCATCCAATCAATTTAAAACAAATAAAAGTATATCGATCAAATGTTTGTGTGGACTACTGCCACTACAAACCAACATCTTCCATTTTTCAGCACTGCCTCTCATTGATGATTATAAGGATTTAATTGAAGAATAAATTTGAAAAATATAATATAATGGTGATTATTACTAGAAAATTTATAATCTACCTTAAGTCTCACTCAGTTATTTGTAAATGAAAATGTAAATTGTATATTGTGTTTACTACAAAATCCATGAAATGACATTTTTTTTATTTTCATATTAACTTATATTATTTATAAAATAATATTAAAAATAAATAAAAAAATAAAAAAATAAAAAAAATATAATTATTCTTTTTTTTATAATTATATTTTGTCAAAAGATGCAATTATTTATCCATAATATACCATAAAAATATACATGTCCCTATTTGGGTCGGTTTAACCAACTATATAAATAAATATATGAAAATATATCAAATATTAATATGGAAACATAAATAATAATATTATTATATGTTAATTATAAAATCATGATTCGATTATGGTCTGGAAAAGTTCATATTAATAATTTAACTTATTTTTAAAATATCATCTTTAATCCCCAAAATTACTGAAATAAGTAGACCCCGATTCCACTTTCATGAAACTTAACTAAAACAATAATTTATTGAGATAAGAACGATATAAATCAACATAAGTTATCTATTTTATTTCCATAAATAATCTGGTAGTGAATAAATTAGTACCAAGTAATGGATACTGAAATCGACATCGTAAATAATGTGAGACATAATTTAAGTTACTAACATCCTATTGTAAAAATAAACCATAACTAACTAATATATTATTAACAAAATATCATAAATGAAATATTTAAAAATTAATTTAAATAAATAAGGTTATTAAATATAATATTAATATAGATAATTTTTTACATGAGGTTGGAGTGCATTTGATTAGGCATGAAAACATGGAAATGGTTTCTTATCTCAATTTCCACCCTTTGAGATATATTTCTTACTATACACCTTTTATATTTGGAATGGTGAATGTAATAACCCTGTAATATTTTTTATCATGATAATATCATTATTAATGGTATTTGAGGTTTCATTTGAGATAATATTCTTCATTGGGTTTTGATTTAAATGTTACTCGATGCATAAATTTTACCGCAAAAAATATCACTAAGTATTTTACATAAATAAATAGTACGTTAATTGTTTTTTTCAATAAACTTCTAACTAAAATAAAACATTTATTTTTTTCATAAAATATGACCATTATAATATAACCATTAAAATAGACGGTATAGAAGGAAGTAACCATATTATTAAATATACAAAGGAATGAAATGACTTAGAGTATTGAAAGTGTCCCTTAGGAAGATAATTTATCCCTGATTTGGAAGGTGGTAGATTTGTTGAGTTTTTTTCTAGATTAATCCAGAGTTAAGTATGAAAAATTATTGAATGGTTAAAATCATATGCAAGATAAATTCAGGCTCATGTAAATTTCTACAGGATCTATGTTAACAAGAATCAGAACCCTAAACTAGAACTAGAGAATACCTCATGTTTAGATCCTATTAAAAGATATTAATGGGGGATGAAAATTGAAATTAGGATTATATAAACATGTAATTTTTAATGTAATAAGGTATTTAGATCATGTATTTTACATATTTCATTTTATAGATTTTAAATAAAAAGAAATTTTATTTTTCTATAAAGATTGTTTTTATTTATATTTAATATTTAAAAGATATATTCATAAATTCTAGAGTTTTATTTTGATTGAAAATAATTAAATTTTAAAAAATTCAATTTAATATAACCTTAATGTGTTCTTTTTATATTTTTATAAAATAATTTTTTATATAAATACTGAATCAATATTTTTTACCAAAAAAAATTTGTGACTTTATTAACAGTACATAAAAGTGTGCTAAACATTTTAATTAGTTAAAAATTTATTTAAGAAATAAAATTATACATTTTATATATACTATATAGAATTTATAAATCATATGATTACCATTTTAGGTACATAAGTAGTATTTTCCAAAAATTGTTTTTTGTCTTTTCCTTTACATAAATATTATTTTTAATTATTTTTATGATTTTAAAGCCACATAAATATTATTTGTTTTATAAAAAATGTAACACCCCAAACTTCCATGGTAAGCTTCTCTTTGAATAATACAGTAGTGCGTGTTGTACGCAACATCGAGTTCTAACACACACCACAACCAATCAAACTAGCCGTTATGTATAGTAATACACACTATTTGAAATTTTATAAATTTTATCTTTCAAAATTGACTTTATTTTTGGATTTGGAATATCAAAATTAGCTTAGGGTGAAATTTTGGTACTTTTCGGATAACTTTCAAATTTTGATGAATAGTGAAAATTACTAAATTTTAATTAAAAACAACTTTTTAATCGAAATAATTAATAGTGATAAATTATGAATTTGAGTTATTTTAAAGTATATTTAGAATATATTTTTACCATTTTATACATTTTTGGTCATTGGAAATAATTTCACATTTAAACCAGACATAAGGAAGTGCCAATCTTTTGATAGTTATTATTTCCTAAAAACACGCTTTTTTGTTTTGACAGTGGGAAATAATTTTAAATTAATTTCTTCCACTTATGTGTTTTGAATTTAGAAAAATGGATTCCATATTTATAATCAGGATGTCCAAATTGTGTAAATAGGTAACTTTAATTTTTAGACATTTTGAATAATTATTTCGGTAAATATTTTATTTACCATGGTTAATGGGTAAATCTGGTAAATAAGGGTAAAAAAATAATATAATAATAATAATAAATAACCCTAAAACGTGTACTAACCCTATTGGTTGATACATTTCCGACCATGGGCATCTATGGGTCGATTTTGGAATCCCATGGATCCACTTGTAAGTGATAATGACACTTTATATTAATTAAGTTAAAGTAAATACAAAAATGACATAAGCATATATCTTTTAGAAAAACAATTTTTACATAGGATTATATATGTTATATTTTGGACTATAAAAATTAATTAGAAAGATAAAAATATTTCTTAAATAATGGTATTTTATTTACCATTTTTATACATTGAATAATTAAATTTAATTTTGACACAATAATGATGCAGTATTTTCCTTATTAATGAAAGAATTAAATAATTGGTATTATAAAAATAAAAATAAATATAATTTGAAAGTTTTTATGATATAAACCAATTTTATTAGTTAATATTACATCTTAGTATTTCTTAAATGAATTTTATTTGAATTAATAATGTTTTTAAGACTTTTAAAAAAATCAATTATTAAATAGTGTCAAAACTGACATAAATGAGTTTTTAAAACTAATATTATATTATTAATTGATATTCTATACCTAAAAATATAAGGATAGGCCAAAGGACTAATATAATAATAGTTGTATTATTAATGGACCACTTGGGGGTCTCTAGGATATATATAGTATGTTTATTAACTATATAATATAAAAATATAGAGACATGGTAAATGTCAAACTAATTAACTAAGAGTTAAAACTAAAAGATAAGGGAAATATAGTTACCCAAACCTGTATAAAACCTATTGGTTGAGTTTTTTTCTACCTATCCACACCTTAAAATTTAAATAATTGACTTTTTATCCATTAAAACCTAATATGAATTTATTATAATATAATATTTTAATTTTTTCCTAAGGTGACCCTCACCCCTCTTATAAAAGGGAACTCCCCCTTCTCTCTAATTAACACATTCAAAGCATTTTGGATCAGCCAAAACCTACCCAAATAGTCTCTCAACTTCCCTCACTTCAACTTAGAGGCCATATTTGGATCAGAAATCCAACCTATGGAGCCCTTTTGAACAAATCAAAAAGAAGAACCCGAAGAATAGGTAATGATTTCACCACCCTCTTTCAAGTTCCTTTCTTATTTCACTTCTTCTATCCTTGTTATTTACATTATAAAATAATAAATCCAGTATATTATATATAATATGATGTTAATATAAATATGTTATAACCATATTAATTATTCTATCCACCCTTTGAATGACATGTCACAATACGTGCGTACGTACGACCTACCGTTTCCACGTCGTGGTGAAATTGTTATTCAATACATTATTATTTGGATGGGTATAAATATGATGTGTAATTCATCTAAATAATAAATATTACATGTTAATTATTCTGTATATATAATACACCATCCAATTATATATTATTTTAATATAAAAATAATGATATTGTCGCTCGTGCGTGCGTACAGACTACCATCTCCACGAACACGATGAGACTCATTCCCCATCATATCCATTCAAGAATAATTTTCCTTCAATGATTAAAAATAAAGATTAAGGACTTGATATCATTTTGTATATGAATAAGATACAACATATGGATAACAAAAGTGGATTATGTAACAAAACATATAAATTAAAATGAGTAAATGAACACCCGAAACGACGATAATACTAAAATATTATTAATAACGAAATATTAAAAGATCATATATGAAATCATATTTATGTATATGATTCTTGTATAATTTAATAAAAATGATTTAACTATTATACATGAGGTTAACCTACCCTCGCCAAAGGAAAAGTACAAGGCGAGGGTTAATTTCACAATCTCTTCATTATTCAAGTTTGTTTTTACGTAAGTGTCTGCTGGGACATATTTATTATACATATCCATGTTTCATAAAATAGTTTTCAAAGGGATTATTTTAAGGTACTTTTTACTAAAATATCATTTTAAGTGTTTTAAAGATTTATTCTTCTAAACCATTCTCATTAATGTCCATGTTTTCAAATTGGTTTTTAAGGATTTATTTAAATGGACAAGAATGTTTTAAAATGTTAATTACATTCAAAAGTATCAATGTGTTATGGGAAAATTTGATTAATTTTTTTTAAATGTTTTCTTTTATAAATTGACTGACTTTTAAATGTTTTCATGAAAAAAGGATATTTCTCTCAAATAGTTTTACAAATCATTTTCATCTATGTCAAAAACCTTTAATGGATTTTAAACTTGATTGAAGTTGATTTATTATGATACAAATATTCCATATAGTATTGAAGTTTTTGTGCTAAGTTTGACTGTGGATGTGTTATTTTTATACCATTCACGGTTTATGGGTAAAGTATTGACATTTCATATGCCATTTTTAATACGAATGTTTACTTTCTGTATAAACCATTTAATATGAGGAATGGATTGGACTTAGTAAGTGACGGGTGGAGACAGTTGTAGCTCCTCGATGCATCGGTAGGTCTCATGAGACAAACTAGTGTCTTGGCACAAGGCCTTCAAAAAATCTTATTTGTAGTCTTGGCACTAGGCCTTGACTATGTGGTTATGATAGTCTGACATTTTTCATTCCATCCTTATGAAAGTGCATATTGATATTGCATATGATTATTCGGCTAGTAGAATATCCATGTGAATAATTTAATGGAAATTTTTATTGTATCTTTTCCATATTATGTTAAAGTTTATGTTTAAAAAGTCTTTTGTTTTAGTATTATACATTTCCTTAAACATTATTCTTATTTATGAATGTTTATGCTATATTGTTGTCCTTACTGAGAATCTGAGCTCACCCCTTTCTATGTATTAATTTTCTAAGCATTCCAAAAAGTCTATTATGATTGATAAACACAGTTAAGCTAGGGGATTCATGGAATTCTCAAAAGATCATTTATGTTGTTTTTTATTTTCTAAAGTGTAATGTAACGTCCATGTATGTAATCTATTTTCCAAGACTGGTAAACTGATCGGTCTTTCAGGACTTGGTTCCTTGTAATCGTGCCAATGTATTTAAATAATGAACTGACTCTGGGTAACTGGGGTCAGGGTGTTACAGTTGGTATCAGAGGATGTTTAGCAATAACCTTGGAAATTAGATTTAGATAAACTCTAATTAGAGCACATTACCCTAAGATAGACTTTGAGGATTTGTATAGAAGAACTTCCTATAATTTTTGTAATGTTGAGATTTTGTGAGTTTTCTAAGAAAATACATCCCTATATAGATATGAGCAGGTAGAGGAGGCTCTGGCACATATGTACCTAGGGTTAAAACCTGAAAACACCGCTTTGAGCTAGACTCGAATGAGAACTGGTGCACGACAACGGGCCTTGCTGCACTCTTGGTTACGACACTCCCGGGGGATATGCTTAGGATAATTATCATTTTCTTTACAATTCATTATGAAGGATCTATGAGTATATACCTCCTCAAAGAAAATATTTTTATGGATTATATCCATAAACTGTTCAATTTATGTTAGATATTTTACAAGTTTCGAATTATTCATTGCAATTCATAAACTGACCCAGTGTATTCCATTGTATTGAAATGGAACCTAATAGAAGGAATGTGAACTCCAGCAGTACCTATGATCTGAAGAGCATGAAGGATCATATATTTCACGGTATTAAGCCAATGTTAAGAAGGGAAATAGTATCCCATGTATTCTCAACATATGAAGAAATAGTATCATGTGTTAATAATATAAGTAAAGAATTCTCTGAGTCCTATGGAATTGAAGGGAAGCAAGATATGAAAAGGATGGAAGGGAGAAAGATGGATAAAGGGAAGAGGGAAAATAAGAATTTTCCCATATGTGATAACTGTGGGAATAAACACCCTTGAAAATTCTTGAAGGGAATGGGAGTTTGTTATAAGTGTGGAGAAGAAGGACACCAAGTATGTGACTGTAAGGGTAAGAAAAAGGTTTCAAATGTACAATGCTTCATCTGCAAGGAGTTGGGACACTACGTGAACCAATGTACAAATCATCAGAGTATGCCCCAAATGATGCTATTGGATAATAATCAAGTTATTATACAACCACAGATGAAGAGGAATGATTATAGTTCTTATGTTGTTATTAAAGAATTATGCCATTTGAGTGTTGTATCAATGATGTACTGGTTATAATAATTATGTAGTATATAAGGATTGTACTGCAGTACTATTTAATTAAGGACTTGAGATTGTGTGGAACCAAGAAAAGTGACTCCATAATATGTTAGAATTTTGGAAAATATATGGTTGAGAGAAAGATAAAACCATAATATGGTTCTGATACCGAGGTATGGATTTTCGAATAACAGATGACTGATTTGGATAAATTATATTGGATATACTTGACTACCTTGAAAGTGATTAATGATTTGTATATTCCATCATTGTTTGAGTTTACAACATTTTTGGATAAAATGAGTATATTCATAATTCAATAATGAATAAGGATGTATGAATTTAATCAATAAGGTTTTATGGTAATCCAGGATGTTGCAGTGTTTTAAAAGAATACATGATAAAGGTGTTCACATGTTATTACGTGGAAAAAAGGATCTTCATTGTGTTTAACTTCTCTATAAATTTTGGACTGTGAGTTTGGAAATAATTATTTTCAATAAGTCTAGTTTGAGATTATTTTTGGACAACCTGGAGGTCGGGCGACAACCCGTCGCGTCCGGCAAGGCCATGAGACTTGAACCCGCAACCGAAGGGCGATGGGGCGGTATCACCTACCACTGACCCACGTGATGTTATGGATTGAATAATTTATTTTTTTAAAGGGTCTGGTAGAAGAATTATAAATTAATTTTTTTGGAACCCTATACGAATTGGATAAATATAATATTTTTTTATGTTCTATTATCCTTTAGAGTGAAAGATGAGTTTGTGGTGGAAATTAGTTAAAGGATGGAACTCTATTGGACAAGTATACATTTTTTTCTTCTATTATTCTATGAATAAATAAATTCTTAAACTTTAATTAAGGAATATTAAAACCAAAAAATGGTTATCCTAATACCTTATGTTTTGTTGAACTAGTGGTATTTTAAATCATCATAGATTAATGAATTTAAGGCCCTCAATTTTACATGTATTTGTTATTGATGACCTCAATCACTACCAATAAATATTTACGTTTTCCCTCTAATTATATGTCTCTAATTACCACCAATGTTATAATAATTGAGATTATAATTTTGTGGTGACCCTTTAATTTCTCTTTTCCTCTTATTAACACTATATTTTATTTACCTAATTTCTGATGTGGGTTTTTCCAAAGGTATTTTCTATTTTCATCCTTTTATTTTCAATAAACAATTTCAAATTTCTAGGATGAAATTATTTGAAGGAGGGGAGAATGTAACACCACAATCTTTCATGGCACACTTCTCTTTGAATAATACAGTAGTGTGTGTTGTATGCAACTTCGAGTTCTAACACACACCACAACCAATCAAACTAGCAGTTATGAATAGTAATACCCACTTTTTGAAATTTTATAAAATTTATCTTCCAAAATGGATATCATTTTTGGATTTCTAATATCAAAATTATCTTAGGGTGAACTTTTGATGCTTTCCGGATAACTTTCATATTTTGATGAATAGTGAAAATTACTAAATTTTAATTAAAAAAAACTTTTGTAATCGAAATAATTAATAGTGATAAATTACGAATTTGATTGATTTTAATGTATATTTAGAATATATTTTTACCATTTAATACAATGTTTTTCATTGGACATAATTTCACATTTAAACCAGACATAAGGAAATGTCAATCTTTTGATAGTTATTATTTTTTAAAAACACGCCTTTTGTTTTGATAGCGAGAATTAATTTTAAATTAATTTCTGCCACTTCTGTGTTTTGAATTTAGTAAAATGGATTCCATATTTAGAATAATTAGTTTCAAATTGTGTAAATAGGTAACTTTTGTTTTTTGAAATTTTGAATATTTACTTCGGTAAATATTTTATTTACCATGGTTAAAGGGTAAATCCGGTAAATAAGGGTAAAAAAATAATATTATAATATAATAAATTACCCTAAAACGTATCCTAACCCTATTTGTTGATACATGTCCGACCATGGGCATCTTTGGGTAGATTTTGGGACCCCATGGATCCACTTTTAAGTGATAATGACACTTTATACTAATTAAGTTAAAGTAAATACAAAAATGACATAAACATATATCTTTTAGAAAAACTATTTTTACATAGGGTTATATATGTTATATATTCGACTATATATATTAATTAGAAATATAAAAATATTTCTACATAATGATTTTTTTTTTATAATTTTTAGACATTTAATAATTAAATTTATTTATGACACAATAATGATGTAGTATTTTCCTTATTAATGAGAGAATCAAATAATTGGTATTATAAAATTTAAAATAAATATAATTTGAACGTTTTGATGACATAAACTAATTTTATTGGTTAATATTACATGTTATAATAGGTTAAATGAATTTTATTCGAATTAATAAATTTTTTAAGACTTTAACAAAAATCAATTATTACATAGTTTCAAAATTGAGGTAAATGAGTTTTTAAAACAAATTTTATATTATTAATTGAAATTATATTCCAAAAAATCTATGGTTTGGAGAAAGGACTTATATAATGATAGGTGTATTATTAATGGACCACTTGGGGGTATCTTGGATGTATATAGTAATATTATTAACTATATAATATAAAAATTCAAAGAGACATGATAAATGTCAAACTAATTAACTAAGAGTTAAAACTAAACGATAAGTATAATATAGTGACCCAAACATGTCTGAAACCTATTGGATGAGGTTTTTTGACCTATACCCACCTTAATAATTAAATAATACACTTTTTCTTCATTAGAAACCGAATATGAATTTATTATAATATAATATTTTATGATTTTCCTATGGTGCCCCTCACCCCTCTTATAAAAGGGAACTACCCCTTCTCTATAATTAACACCTTCAAACATTTTTGTTTGGCCAAACCTGGACCAAATATTCTCTCAACTTCCCTAAATTCGACCTAGAGGCCTTAGTTTGATTATAAAGCTAAACTAAGAATCCATTTTGATCAAATCAAGAGGAAGAACCCAAAGAAGAGGTAATGATTTCACCACCCTCTTTCAAGTTCATTTATTCTTCCACTTCTTCTTTATTTGTTATTTACATTCTAAAATAATAACTCTAGTATATTATATAAAATTTTATGTTATTATAAATATTGTAAAACCATATTCAGTATTATACCCATCATTTGAATGACATGTCACCATACGTGCGTACGTACGACCTACCATTTCCACGTCGTGGTGAAATTGTTATTCAATACATTATTATTTGGATAGGTATAATAATGATGTGTAATTAATTTAAATAATAAATATAACATGATAATTATTATTTATATATGATAAAATATCCAATTATATATTATTTTAATATCAAAAGAATGATATTTCCGCTCGTGCGTACGTATGAACTACCGTCTCCACGAACGCGATGAGATTCATTCCCCATCATATCCCTTCAAGACTAATTTTCATTTGATGATTAAAAATAATATTTAAGTACATGATATCATTCTGGATATGAATAAAATACAAACAATGGATAACAAACACGGGTTATGTAACAAAACATATACAAGAAAACACGTAAGTGAATACACAAAATGACGATAATACTAAAATATTATTAACAAATAAATATTAAAAGATCATATATGATATCATATTTATGTATATGATTATTGTATAATTTAATAACAAATGATTTAACTATTATACACGAGTTTAACCTACCTTTGACCAAGGAAAAGTACAAGGTAAGGTTTAATTTCACAATCAATTTATTATCCGAAATTGTTTTTACGTAAGTATCTACTGGGATATATTTATTATCCATGTCCATGTTTCATGAAATAGTTTTCAAATGGATTAATTTAAGGAAATTTCTACTAATAAATCATTTTAAATGTTTTAAAGATTTATTCTTCTAAACCATTCTCATTAATCTCCATGTTTTGAAAATGGTTTTAAGGATTTATTTAAATGGACATGTATGTTTTAAAATGTTAATTACTTTAAAAAATTTCAAAGTGATATGGGACACTTTGATTCAAAAATGTAGTCAAATTTCTCCCTTTCTATATTGTGTGACTTTTAAATGTATTCATAAAAAAATGGATATTTCTCTCAAATATTTTTACAAATCATTTTCATATATGTCAAAATCCTTTAATAGATTTTAAACATGTTTGAATTTTATTTATTATGATACAAATATTCCCTATAGTATTGAAGGTTTTGTGATATGTTTAACTGTGGATGTTTTATTTTTATACCATTCATGGTTTATGGGTAAAGTATTGACATTTTGTATGCTAGTTTTAATACGAATTTTTCGACATGTTTAATCCTTTTCATATGAAAAATGCATTGGACTTAGTAAGTGATGGGTGGAGCCCGCTATAACTCCTCAATGCATCGGTAGGTCTCATGATACAAACTAGTGTCTGGGCACAAGGCCTTGAAAAAATATTATTTGTAGTATTGGCACAAGGCCTTGACTATGTGTTTATGATAGTCTAGCATTATGCATTCCATCATTATGAAAGTGGCTATTGATATTGCACGTGATTATTCGACTAGTAGAATATCCATGTGAATAATTTAATGGAATTATTTTATTGTATCTTTTCTATATTATGTTGAAGTTTAAGTTTAAAAAGGATTTTGTTTTAGTCTTATACATTTCCTTAAATGTTTATTCTTATTTATAAAAGTTTCCACTATATTGTTATCCTTACTGAGCATCTGAGCTCACCCCTTTCTATGTTTTAATTTTCTCAGGATTCCAGGAAGTGTATTATGATTGATAAGCAGGATTAAGCTATGAGATTAATGGAATTCTCAAAGGATCATTTATGTTGTGTTTTATTTTCTAAAGTGTAATGTAATGTCCATGTATATAATCTATTTTCCAAGACTGCTAAACTGATCGGTCTTTTGGGACATGATTCTTTGTAATCATGCCAATGTATTTAAATAATTCACCAACTCTCGGTAACTGGGTTTGAGGCATTAAAAAAAAAATATTTCATGAGAACTAAATTCAGGGATAATTATTCCCTATACATAAATTTTTATCTAAAAAATACACCTTTTTTAAAAATGTGTTTTTATTTATTACATGTGATAATGTTAAAATTAGTTTTTCTTACCAATATAAATTTTATATGATATAGTGGAATTAACATTTGGAATTAGTATATTCAAATTATTTCATAAATGAAATGTAATTTTAGGCATAATAAATTATTTACTTATATTAAAACTAGTTACAATGATAAAATAAAAAATTTCAAAAAGGGAAAATTATAATTTTAAATGAATTATTTTTTAAAACATTTATAAAAATTAATGGTTAAGTTATTTAAAAATCATGTCATACCCACTCCTTTATTTTTTTTTTTAATGATAATTGGAATGTTTAACTTGTTATCCTTTTTTATTAAGTGATTATAATTTTAAAAAATGGCCTTTTCACCACATATAAAAGGAAACAATCACAAGCCCTTCAGGACCACTAAAAGAATTTGATTTAATTTGTAAAAAATACCTTCTTTATTTCCCCTGTAATATTATTCCTTTTCCTAGAGCCAATGGTCACATGAAATCAGTATAAGACCTCAATTTTTGATGAATCATTAAAGTAAAATGAAAATATTTCAATGTGAGTACTCATTTTTCCTACCTTCCATTCCATTCCATATTAATTTTTAAATTATTTTTTTCTTATTAATATATAATTACATTATTATTGTCTGTATGCTAAATATTATTATTCTAAGGGTATAACTATTAAAACATTTTTTGTAAGTACCTCGACCCTAGTAACATAGAGCTGGTGGGTAATTTATTACATTGTCACTAGATAAAATTGATCTCATCCCAAAGGAACAAATAGTTTATTATTATTGGTAAGCTTGATACATAAATGAACCTGACATTAAATTTGAAAATGTAAAATAAAAACATTATGAATGTAAATATTCTATATCCTTAAACTCATTCAAAGATTCCTTTTTTATATCCTGGGGAAAGAAATAAAAATAAGGGTGAGATTAAATGATCAGTAAGGGTTATGTACTATGAAAGATATCACGATTAAATATTGTATAATCAATATGTAAAGGTAAAAATCGGAAAATAATTCCATTTAACAATATATTGAGCAATAAATGCATACTTGGATTATATAAATGTATAAATCTCATGGATATAAATAACTAAAGTATTAATGTAAGAAATTCTTAATATTGGACATCATGATCTCAAACAACCTGATATATTTACCATAAAGACCATTCAACAATATAGTTTAATTGATGAGTAGGAATACACCAAAAAACCATTTAATTCTGGATTATTGATTCATTTCATGATACCTTCAGATGCATCAAGGGGATATCTATAACCAAAACACACATTTCAATATAGGGTTAATGTATTTCTCATGTATTTAATGACCAATTAAACTCATAAAAAATATGTATTACAAATAAATGGCCGTATTTAATAAAGAATATGAAAATAAATATATCTCTTGTAAATAAAATAAGTTTTAAAGAAAAACATCTTATGTATAAATGATATATGTAAAAAAAATAATATCCATCATAAATAATATAGATATTTAAGAGAAATTGAATTTCTAATGATGACAAAAAGTGAATTTTTCAAGGGAATGTTAATGAGTACAAAATTAATCAATAAAGTGAAGATCAATACATTCTTGGTTAAACCAATCATAATCTATTCAGAGAAGTAATAAGGCTGGTATTATTAAAAAATATCCCCATTGGAATATAATTGAAATAAATAGGTAGTTTTATGAATAAAAATACAATAAAAATATCATTAAAACAATCTTGAAAAAAATATCATTTTTTACATTGAAAATTACATTTAAAAATGAATATTTCCATAATATTTGGTAAAAATAATTCTTTGAAAACAAAACAATAAAGGAATTTGTAAATAAATGAGTGGCATTGATAGTGGGAAAATTCAATACATTTCACGCATGTTAACACAAATATTCCTTTCAAATTTTGGGGTAAAAATTCAAAAAATAATTTTTTTAGAAAATGAAATTAATATTCCATTTAAACCATTTTTCAAAAATTCAAAAATGTGTAAAAAATAATTCAAAAAAATCATAGGATATGAATGAAAACATTCTTCAATATATTTTTAGAAATCAATGATATGGAAGAGAAATTATTTTCAACCAAAAAGAGAAATAATGTAGGATTTTCTAAAAAAAATTTCTCAATAATTCTAAGTCACAAAGAGATGTAAATGGTTCCACTAATTTAAAAATTTATGAATTACAAAAATAGAATAAAATTAATGGTTTTTATTAGAAAATAATTACGTAATTTCCTTTAAGGGAAATCTAAGAATAAATAATCTCGATTAAGATGAGATTTAAGCATGAACCATAATGGCATTAGTAATTTTTGAATCATAACCCCTTGAAAGACTTAAATTAAAATGAATAATTAAATAAAATTAGTATGAAGTGATTCATGATATAATATTTCAGTGGTTTAGTATATACAACTCATAAAAATAAGTTGGTTCATATTAACAAATATATTAAAATAGAGTGGAAATTGAGATAAAATATCTTACAAAGAACATACCATTGAAATGAGAATTAATCAATGAATTGATTATTCATATAAAATTTAAATATATATAAATAATTGTATAGATAACATATAATAACAAAATTTAGTTATAACCTATTCTTGTAATATCAAAGATAATTAAAAAGTAATGTAAGCCAAAGGAACAAATTGAGTTATGAAACCCCTTACGACATGTTAACTTTTCAGTAAAATAAAATTGAATGAAATAATATTAATTGAAACATAAAATATCATTATGCATGAATTATTCAATAAATAACATGTTAAAGGTCAGTATATACACTATATAATAGAAATTGGTGCGTGAAATTAAATAATGTTTTAATATAAGAAAATCGAGACAGAATTCCTTACCTCAGGTCCGACTCATCACATATACTCTTTATCTTCCAGAATATTAAACTCATGTTAATTATTTAATTTCTTAAGAATTTTTTTATGATTTATTTTATTTTATTTAATACTGTATTATATTTAATTACATAACCAATTAAGTTTATGTAAGATATTTTTTTAATATTCAATTCATATGTCTAAAATGAATTTGGTTGTTTTACTATAGTAAAACTGGTAATTGTTCTATCATCTATAGAATAATAATAATTAAATAATTATCATAATTTTACGTAAATTATAATTTATAAACCAACCATGAAATATGGTTATGAAAAATTATGTATGTTAAAATCAGGGAGATGTCATGTCATACGTACACATGAGTAACATTTCCATTTTTAAAAGATCTTGATAGAAAGAACATTTTAATTATTTTATATTTAAAGAATGATATTTAAAATATAAATATAAAATTCTTTATTTATACACACATATATGTATCAGTCAAGTGTTGTGGTTTTGAAAAATGAATCACATCAGTTCATTGATGCGGTAATCCAAACATTCACATGAGCGAAATTATAATTTTGAAATGAATAGAAAGATAAGAAATTAAATGATATATTATATTTAGAGTATGATAAAAATGTTTTAAATATAATATATATTTATTAAATATATCATTAAACCATTACTTAGTGGTGGTGATGTTAAAAAAATTACATCGGTTCACAAAGAAATAGTCTGCCGTACAAACGAACGACGGTTTTGTTCCACATTTGATGGAAGAGAAGATGGGAAAAAGGTATGAAATCAAGATAAAAAATATTAGTAAATCATATATGGAGATTTATTAAATTATCAGGGTTGAATTTTGTTTTATTTTGGTGAAAAAATAAATAAAATAAAAATTCTCGATTAAGAACGATACCTATTCTTCAGACAACCTCTTTAGGTTTACAACAAAATCTTTTTGAAGAGGGATATATAATCACAAAAGGCATATAGTTTTTGGTAAGGGTAGTATATATGGTATTTTTTTAGGAATTTTCAAAACTAAATGGTTCATTATGTATGATTAAAAGAGGATAGGATGTTCCCTTTTATAAGTGAGAGGAGGGGCACTTTCAAAATTTCTTAAAATAATAAATTAGAATATGATCATATTCAATTAAAAAACATAAAAATGTAAATTTATTAGAATTTATAACATTAAAATATTAAAATATGGTTATAAAACAGTATTTATATATGTTTAATTTTAAAAATAACCCTTATCTCTTGGTTTAACCCCCGATAAGCCCATTTAAACCATAACCTTTGTAACAACCTTTTCAAACTGAAAGGATTATAATTTTTTTATAAGATAAAAATTGTATCATAAATGTACAATGGATTAAATTTAGTCTATTTATCATTCTCATATTTTTATTTCATGATTTCTTTGATTTTTATAAATAATAAATTATTATTATCTTTGAAATTAATTTTCAACCTGAACCCATCCCAAATACATTAGTGTCAATGTTTTTTAAAAAATTTACCTTGAGTTTTCCACTCTTTGCAGCAGTGTTGGGTCAACATTGTATAATAATTTAGAGTAAATACATACTCAATAAAAATTAAAAATAATTTTATATCATGGAAATAATTTATTATACTCAAAATAACCTTTTACATCAATTCCCCACTTGTTTTTATCCCTATATGAACATATAAGTTATATTAATGAAATAGAGTGATATCGTTTTTTATTTTTCTTTACTTAAATTATTATAATGGTCACTCTAATGAACTAGTATCCCCTAAATAATTTTTTCATTACATTAACATGATAAAGGTAAAAATTAATTAATTCAATAATATTGAATATGAAAAATGGTGGACATATCACTTAGTTTTAACCTATTTCCACCTGATTTAACAGGGTGATGAATGTTATACTATTTATAATATTCGCAACGACAAAAAAAATTAAGTTGGAATTATTAAACAATATTAATTATTATAATTAAAAATATATAATCCATATTAAAAAATTCAATCCATATATGTTTTAGAAATTCGTTTTATAATAATCCTGCAAAGCCCGGTGAAATGCGTTTTTTTAGGAAAGTGCATTTTTCAAGCACAAGATGATCATATATTAACTGCATGACTAGAAATAACCATTATATGAATTTAAATTAATATAATATGTATTTAATATATTAATTAAATTTAAATATTTCCTTATTAAGGGTTATTTTAGTTAATTAGAATGGGGAAACATTATGAATTTAAAAACATTTAAAAAACAATTTTGAGCTTAAAAATAAACTTATAACAAAATCCAAAATATATTTAGTTAGATTAAATATAACTAAATAATACTTATTTTACATTGAAATAAAATTCAATTCATAATAAAAATTTTAAATTAACTAATTTATTAAAAATAAATGACATTTTTTCAAAAAGAGGTATTTTTATCTATTCACCAATAAATCAATATTTTTAGAAAAATACCAAAATTTAAATCTAAATTAATTTTGAAGTGATGACTTTAAAAATTATCTTCATTTTTAATTTTTTTGTAGAATTATAATAAATTAAATATATTATTTTCTCACAAAATGAAATAAAAATTTCGATAATTTTTTTTGAAGATAGTAATGAATTTAATAAAAATAAAGTTCTAATTTACCAATATATTTTCTTCATCTAAAATATTTATACATATTTTTAAATAAGTGATTATTCTTATATATATCAGCAATTAAATAGATAAGTCATAATAGTCACCTTTAAATAGTATATCACAGTTCATTTGGGCTTAGTGTTGCATGTTGTATAGGCTATAATATATTATTATTATTTTAAAATATAAGGGTATTATAATTTTACCCTATTTATTTTAATAAAAAATAACCTATCATTCATGTTTTGTGCAGACTCTCACCTCTATGAAATTATGAATTTTGTTTTTCACCTCTTATCCTCTTCACTAATTATAAGGGTTTAAAATGAATAATTAATATGAAATATGTAAAAATATTATGATTATGAAGAAAAAATTTAATCCATATTTAATCCATATCATTCTTTGATAAATATGAACATTAACCAAGCGTTTTGTGAACTACCACCTCCTCGAAGTGACATATATTATTATGTATCCAATTTCTTTATTATTTACCGAAATATATTATAATATTATTAACCACATTAAAATTATATATATAATATCATTATTATTATAAAGTAAACCACTTTTATAATTATAATCATCCATTAATTATGGTATGTTCATGTTTCGTTCTGTTTAACCACCCACTTGAACAATTCTATAAAATAATATCATCTATGACTATGAGTACTTGAATATTGATAATATATGATATAAATAAGTATATAACTAATTAATTTAATTAATTTAATTGTAATATTTTTATTGAGCTCAATAATTAATATACCACAATTTGTTTTCTAAAAATCACTATAACATGCTTGTCATTAATTTCACCTTTATAGACCATAACCAAAACACCCATCAAATGAATTTATAAATTCATGAATAATTATAAATCATCAATTATAATACCTTAAATGGTATAGTGATGATGAAAATTTAGTGAAGAAAAAATAATGACATCCCTATTACGAAACTAGTTCAAAACGATTAATATTACTCACACATTAAATTGAAATATATAAAAATAACTAATATATATGTAGAGAAAAAATAAAATGGGAGAGTATAACTGGTTATAGTTATGAATGAGATTATTAAATAAGTAATTAAGATATATATGTTATTTATAACAATGGTTATAATGTGTTTTATGAAATCAGGATGAAAATTAAGGGTTTATATATTAATAACACTTCATTGAGGGTTGTTTTGATATTATGCACCAGTATTATTTTTTATGATGTAACTACCACCTCTTTACATATACTATCTTAAATAATTAGTGATCTTTGAAAATTTTCATTCCTCCATGTGATTCCTTTTTTTGTAACATTACTGATATCTTCCCTAAAATATAATGTGCTTTATCTTTTATTACATACGGAATACCAAATTTCTATCTTTGTAGATCAAATTTTTATTCAAATCTTTTTTAATAAAGAGTTAGATTGCTTTTTGAAAATGAATCTATGCTGAGAATAATTCTCATCCCCTTTAATAATCATTTCCCCTCTATAGTCATGTTTTTCAATTCCTACTAATGTCCCCTTACATATTTTAAAACCTTGTTATGTATTAACACTTGAAACTTTCATATTTCACTTTACCTCTTTTAAGAAGGAATTTTATTAACTCTTTTTATAATGTGGGGTTTTAATTGAATATTTTTTTAAAAAAATATCAAATGGGTTTTACTTCTATGTTCAAATGTATTATCTTCTATACCACATTTCCCATGGACAAATTTGTATGTTTTTCAAATATCTGTTGAGGCATATGCATTTACAATTAAATTTTTTCAAAGTTTATAATTCATAATTTCATAATAGACTTTTGAATGTTACCCATGATATTGTATTTTATGGAAATGTTAATTTTTTTTAAAAATATTTTACATTTTTTCTTCCATTTTAATTTCCTTTTTGAAAATGACTAAACTTATTCAGATTCATGAATCATGATTTACTCACTATTTTGGTTTATCCTTTGGTGTATTGAACTCATAGAAAAAAAATATAAAAATCTAATTCTAATTTTTAAGTTGTACCAATAAAAGCATTTTTTTAAAAGGGTGGGTTTCCATCTACATTAACACCCTTATATGTTTCTTTAGTTAATTGAGGATATGTTCTTTTGTAACCATTAAAATTACTTCTCTAGATGGTTTAGGGTCACATTTTGTGGAAATAATCATCAAAACCATTTATTTCTCAGGTTAATAATATTTTAATTAATTTTTTATGTTTATATATCTGGGACACTTATTTATGTACATAATATGATGTAATGAGTGGGCCCAGAAATATATATCCCTCTAACTCATTAGGAGATTTTTTAATCTCATAAGATACTATGTATAGTGAATAATAAGTTAGCCTAATTACACTATATTATGTTTTTGGTTGGCCTAGAATTATATAGCCCAACAATTCATTAGTTAAATATTTTTATCTTGTGAGATTTAATGTATATGATTAGGGATGAAACCTAATACACTCTATGAAATTTTCAACTATGTGATTATGTTCATGGGAGTCAACCTTGAATTATACTAATGATCTTATACATTATGTTTTGGTAACAATCTTAGGATTCCAAGTTCCTTTGATATCTGTTTCTTTATACTAAATACTCATGTTATGATTATTGAATAATGATCAATGTTTTATTGGATATTAATTTTGTATATTATGTTCATGTTCTTGATTTACATTCTCATACCTATATGTTCATATTATACTAGCTTATAATTTTTTGATTCCTATCACTTATGCTTACCCTTACTAAGAATTTGAGCTCACACCTCATTTTACTTCCATCCCCCAAGGTAATGAAGGAATGTAATACATGTGGAATGTATATTGTATTATATTATGTAAAATGTTTATAGGTTATATTGAGGATTGATCATGGTTAGACTAGTTCTTAGTATAGTGAAAAAATTAATTTGGGATAAAAAAGGCATGGGTTGTTATTAGTTAAAAGTAAGTAATTTTCTTAATTGTTCCAAATTGACTAAATCTATAAATCCTTGGTTTATATTCATTAAAGTATTTTATTTATAAAATAATATAATATTATGTGTTCAAGGGTTGGATTTCTATAGATGGTATTATAACATTGTCTATTAATTTTTGGAGATTATAAAGATAAAAAATTATGAAAAACCAAGGAACATGTACAAGTATAGGATAATATCCTGATGTTTTGGTAATGTAGAGATTGTGTAGTTATACTAGAAATAACATCCCAATTTGGATACTAATAGTGGATGCATTATCTGGAATAGATCTTCCAAGGGGGAATAACTATGAAAAGGGAGTATTGGGTATTAACTTAATCATCAACTTATGCATGATTAAGAGTCCTAACTAAACACATAGTTTTAATGTACATAGAAACACACTTTTTTTAATTAAAATATATTTAAAAACCATTACTAATGACTTATTATATTTTTGAATTAGGATAAGAAGTATGATAAGTCACAACCTAAGGAAACCTATATTAAACCGAAGGTGATTTAGGTAAAATTGAAGATGACTAAATGGATATCACGAGTAAAAAATTTCAAGGATGAGTTTTCATAAGATAATTTATGATAATTCTATTATGATTTAAGTTATTCATCCCTCATGTTAACCTATTTTGGTTTTAATAGTGGATAATGCATGAAGGAAGTATGTTTATAATAGATTTCATTAGAAATATGGATATTTTCCGCATGAAAAATCTAATGGGAAAATGATAGAGTGAGAAATATTATTATTATGATAATCTAGTTATAAATAATTATGAATAAAAATATTAAGATAGTTGGAATCCTAAAAAAACAAAGTGAAGGAAGGAGCCTCATAAAAGTTCAACATGATTAAAAAAATAATGTTCAATTTCATTCATGTTGAAAATGTTGGAAGAGGATCCAATGGGACTGTGTCAAAGAAACAATAAGATGTTTTATCTATAGTAAAAGATGGAATAATGGAACTAATTATCAAGGGAAAATGATGAGCTTAATGGACTTAGTGAAAGGAAAAATAATTTAACCAATGCTATGACTAACAATTTAATGTCTTAAATGTGGGGAATTAAGGAATTATCCATTAAAATTATATAATCCAAGAACTAAAAAATATGATATAGATTTAAAACATACAAGGTTAAAGGAATAAGTGGATGACTATACGGCCACAACTAATGATGTTTTTTCTGAAAATGATTGGGTACGAGGAACACTGATCATCCAATCAATAAATATATGTATTTTATTTGTATTCATCCCACTTATTGATACCAAGATTTTTTTCTAATGAAATAACATAATCTACTCAATGACTTGATATTGATTTATTAATAAAAATTCTATTGTTATTATTATTATATCATATTTGTATAACATCTCTCGAGTAGTTTTCTAAAGGAATGTACAGGATATAAAATATCTTTATCCTTTATTAAAAGTTGATATGATTGATCCTCTCTATATAGATACCAAGGTAATTTCCATGATAGGAAAAAAAATTAAAAATCTTAAATCAACCCATTATAACCTGTTGGTATAAGGTTAATTAAATCCTAATTATGAATTATCACTTCCATTATATGGGGTTATTCCTCCTCAAGCACGAAGGCCTTTATATTATTATTAAATTTTTTGATAATCCCTGTTTTAGAGGTTGAGAGGGAACCCTACGTTGACCATAGACCCTGAGACAAAATTCCTTGATAATTTTGTAGGTAATGTCTCTGATAATCCAAGCATGACACGCCCTCCAAAGCCTGACATGACCCCACTACCCAGATCTTGGACACTATTGAAGAGTATCAACCCGCTGCCAAAACATCCCACCAACTATGTCTAAGATCCACCCTATGTGACAAACCCAACTTGGTTACCTACTCAAACTAGTATCCGTGCCTAATTTTCCACACACCCGAAGTGCATTACCGATCTCCATGGGATGACATCTAGCACATGATAATCAATAAAAAACAAATGGTACAATTTATACCAAACTGAAGTTGATAACATGAACTATATAAATATATAGAAAGAAATATTGGAAGAATTTATGACTATATATGTCATAATAAACAGGTAATAGCAGAAGCGATACAAGTAAAATGGTAGGAAAACAATCTTTAAGAGACAAGTCCAATTGAAAAGGATGAAAAAAACAAAAAAGTACTCCAACAGTCTCAATGTGATGGTGTGGGAAAACTCCCACCATATCACCCCAAGCTACGAAAAGATAGCTGATAAAACCATTCCACCTCACTAATGTTCAGTGCATTTCCCTGTATCAAAATACATAAAAAGGTTTATACACTGCTGAAGGGGTGTACAATGTGTGAGCTAACAGGATTTGTTGGATCCCACTTAGGTTTTATAAAACAAGTATTTGTATAATAATCCATGAATTCATAGTAATAAATAAAACAAGAAAAGGTATACAATTTAAAAAAATTATACCAAAATCATCAAAAAATAATTTAATTTTCCCCCTTTTTCCAATTTCAATTTAAATCAGGTAATTCAGTTTCAAGGAATTTTATATACATATATCAAAATCGATATATCAAATAAATCCAAATCATGTATCAAATATCATATCAAATACATGGAAGTACAACCAAAATAGTAAAAAAAAAAAACCCAAATCGTCTAGAGAATAGGTATCATCATAACAAGGATCACACTAGGTTAGGATTTCTAGGACACTCATACTTGACATAGACAATCAAGAGTGTGAGTTAATCCTCTAGATATATATATTAAATCCACATAGAATAGTAGCACCCAAATTAGTGAACCTCCCAATAGGTCTAACAAGTCCCAATAATAAAAGGCCATGGGAGATGAGGAACAACCCATGAGTGAACCCCCCAAAAGAAGATGAGGCTTATTACTAATCCTTCCACATAAGTACCCAATTATTACATTGTGATATATTTTAAAAACGAATTCATGAAACAATTTCAACAAAACCATTATTTTAAAAAAAATAAGGAAATCATTTCATAATGCTTTAATAACCCTTTTAATTTACCAAAACCAAGGGAAATCTATATTTTATCAAATCCCATTTCCACACACACAAATAAAATTAATAAATCATACCATTTAATTTTTAATAAAATTTATTAAAACCAATTCAATTTAGTTCAATAACACAAGTTATAGATGGAACCATGTACACCAAAACATGGGCCGCACACACCCACAATGAGTTCCACCAAGGAGGAAGAACCCAACGGCCACTATGATGGCCCTATAATCCAATACAAACATATCATAATTAATTAACGTTAACAAAAGTGTAATATGAGAAATGGAAGAAACACTTACCTCATGAAAACACACCCACCTTATCACAACCAATAAAGGATCGACCCCCGGAACAAGATCACACAATAGATCTATAAGAAAATAAGAGAATTAACACTATGGATTAAAAAATACAATAGTACAATGAAATAGATCTACCATGATCAAAGAAAATGAAGTAGTATAAATTATTATCTTTCTTTAAGAGACACTGTACACATGATTTATGATCAAATTCTGTACAAATCTCTCCGGAAGGGGTGGAGGTTCTTTAAATCCTAAAAGAATACTTATAGGTTGAGAGGAGGGAGTGAAGTGGATGAATAATAAAACATATCAGCTGAGAAACACCATATAACCCAAACTCATGATTATTACATGATGTGTAATACCTTTACATGTCATCTAATAAATAGGTTCTATATACAATGAAAACCCCATTGTATTTTTATTAAAAACCCTATTTCCCCACTACAGGGAATGTGATCCTTAAAAAACATGTAACCAATAAAAATTTGTACCAAAATTAATGAATATTCATGATTAACAATACATGGTGTGTAATACCTTTACATGGAATGTAATCATATAATAAGTAGGGAAAATAGTAGTTTTCCACAGAAAAATCAGAACCTCCTTGGGCATTCTATGAACTTAGGGAGAACCCAACTAAGCCATTATTGGATTATACCAAGAATCGATTTATTAAAAAATAAATAAATCCATAAGATTAGGTAATTTCCCCTATAAAATTATTATATCTTTACAAGTCCCATGAAACACCCAATTAAATAGTAAAACAAATAAAGAGATGAGAAATTCCTTAAAGATAGAAACTAGATGTTAAAAACTCCCCACTATGAGATTTTCTATCCCTGAGAAGTCATGAAGAAAAATGAAGTACAAAAAATATTTTAGGCCATTACTCCATTATCAATGACTCATTATCACATGTCTCATTAGAATTTTATCTGTTCTACCATAATAATCTGACCAACATAATCAACTTACCCTGAAAGACTATCACTTGTGAGTCAAGGATATCTACTGTATACTCCACAAAAAACATCCAGATCTAACTCTATATATTCTCAACTCAAAATTTTATAGATAAAATTATTTTATTTTTTGAGTTATGATATGTTGAAATATCATTAATTCCTATCAAATGAACTGGAAATGAAAATTTATAGGCACCATTGCCACCCCGGTTAGTTATCTTTAATGGTGAAATATATCTTGAAGCCTACATTCCCTGATTTCCATGCTGGCAATGACCAATCCAAGGAGACAATTTTAGGAATACCCAGTCACCTATGTAAAACTCAAAAGTACAGTGACACTAATTTTCATAAGATTTCTATCGACTCTTAGATGCAACTAGATGCTGACGCATATCCGGAATCCTCACCGACATATCATGAACAAAATGTGGTCCCAACAGAGAATCTTTTCCCACCTCTTCCCAATAAATATTTGGTTTTCATGGGTGACTATAAAATTCCTCAAAGAGTTCCATTCAGATCTATGACTGATAATTGTTGTTATAATAAAAATCAACCAGTCCTAGATGGATATCCCAAGATCCATCAAAATACCAGACTTGGGAACATTGTATGTCCTCCAAATTTTAAAGAGCATTATATATCTGACTATCAATATATATATGGTAAGCTATACTCAACACGACCTAAGTCCCCATATCCTCCAACAGTCTCTTCAACAATCTTAAAGTAAACCTAGTATCCCCATTTGAAACAATGATATAAAGAACCCAATGAAACCTCATAACATCTTGCATGTAAAACTTACCCATGTAACCTCATCCCATTTAAAAACTGACATTAGGAGAGGATAAAAAACCCAGAAAATTTTAGATCATATACCTTTATCTAATGTTAGGTGTAATAATGGGACACATAATCAACAATTTAAATCTTCATACCCAACCACTAGTACTTCCATCTTATGTCATAATACATATTCATTGTTCATGGATGAACATCCCATAAAGAACTATGAAAAAAATGAGTTTCTCATAGATACTGGGGAAAAAATCTGATTCCCAAAATAGAGAATTATATCTGAAGAAAGAGACCAACCAGAAAAGGTCCCCCGCCATATTGGATTTCTCAAATTTCTATGAACTCATCCTCCTCCTACTAGATCTACATAATATAATCAAGTAAATATGATGGTAAGTGAAAAATATTCTGAACAATACCTAAAAAATACTCATAACAACCAAGATGAAGCTGAGAAAGGATATCCATAAGGTTTCATATAGCGACCCTATCCTTTTACATATAACATTACATTATTTTAAGCATAAATATATATCAGAGTACTAGCCAATGATCGTGAAGTCTAGTGTATTTGAAAAATAGGTACATAAAACATAAAACATGGGGCTAAAAAAACTTCTGTATTTAATATCCAAAATTAGCTCCTAACTTCCATTGTTTTCATACATCTGCATAGGATATCATGGGGAAACACATGAACCAGGTCATGAGCTAAAAATCCCAATAAGGGAATGAACAAAAGAATAATGCTTAAGCACATGAGTTATCAGGTATGACATAATGATATCAATAGTATGGAACATATGGAATCATAACACATAATAATGAGATCATATAAACATGGAATCATATAAATGTGGCGGAAACACAAAAAATGACTTTTGTACGAGTCCAGGCTAACCGCTAATCCCGTTTTCCATAGTAGTACGGGTGAAGGCTAACCACCTATCCCATTTCGCATCACATCTCATGATATGTAACTTTACACAATGCATTGGAGTTCTATATGGGTGCACCCATCTCATAATTTTTATGAACATGATTTCTACATAAATAATCATACATAATCAACAATACATAAACATAAGGGTACCCATAAAAAGAATTTGGTACCAAAATCTTGAAATAAATCCTAACCAATGTGTGTATCTTGAAAGTGTCCATGAAAGAAAGGGATTAGAACATAAATGGATGTTCATAAGGAAAAATGGGCGTATAAAATTGTAAGTCATGTCAAACATAAGTGACAATATATAAGAAATGTATTTATGAAACTTTACCATTAAAACATTTTTGAGCAGTTTTAAAGAAAAATATTATTGAGCATTTAAAATAGAAAAGGGAAAAATCATTTATAGAAAACCCTAAGTGAACCATAAATTTTTTTATTCTAAAAGGACTGATTTTATAAATACAATTGTGGATTATAATAGATTATAGAGTTCACATGAAATTGGGAAAGAATTCAAGATATTCCCTTAAAATAGGTTCACTTATTGGGAAGAATTAAGGAGGGAATCACTTAAAAATAAATATATCCCCAAAAGATAATGATTTAAGGATATTGAAACATGAGTTTAGAGAATATATATATTATTTCAAAGTTTTTCCTAAAAATATAGTACAACTTATTTTGGGTAAAAATAACGATTGATCAACCCGAAGGAATAAAGGTACTTCGGGTAGAATCCCTTACCTTAAGTCTGATGGTGTTCTCCACTTGATATTAATGACCTGTATAATCGAATTAAGTTCATTAATTAATAATTATAGATCCTATTATATATTATAATGATCTAGTAATAACCGTTTGAGTTCATTCATAACTTTTTGATTGGTTATGAGGTTTAATTTCATTGTTCGGGTCTGTTTGTTTCCTTGGTTATAATGATCAGTTCGCTTATATTCATGGTTGAAGAATCATGAAAAATGAGGATGGTTGTACAAAATTGAATTTATATGTTATCAGTGAAAATATAGGAGGTTCCATTATTGTAAATTCCATTTGGTTACTAGGAAAGAAGATAAATCAATATATAAATTATTTAATGATAACTGTTTGGGTTAATTGGAGGTTTTTTGAAAACAAGGAACATGTTTTGTTTTAAAAATAAAAACTTTGTGTAAAAAGGATTCTAGAACCATATATGAGAAATAGTAAATAAATTATGGTGTGGTTCAACCATGAAAATTGTTTCATGACCATGGTTGAATACGATAATAAAAAATTGAAACCCATCATCCTTGAATGTGGTAAATTAGCACATATCAGATAATATTTTCATTTTAGTATAAAAAAGGAAAGAAGGGATGATAAATAATTATTCCTTTATCATGAATAAAATAGATTACATGTAAGGTACTGAAGTCATCACGACATTTGGATAAAATTTGGCGAGGAAAGAAAAATAAAAGAGATGAACATGAAAATGAAATAAGAGTTTATAGACCCCTTATGAAAATTCGGCAGCCTAATGACATCACTTAAAATTTAATAAATTTAATTGATGAGAGAAAAAGGGTATATCATCATATTTAAATCAAAATAATAGTAAGATGAATACATAATATCAAACCCCAACATATGATAATGGAAATTCAAAGAGATAACATAAATGAAGTGTTCACAAAAAGAGAAGGGTGAACAGTTCCCTTACCATGAAGAGTAACACCTAGAACATGATGGTTGGGACCTTGGGGGATTAAGGAAACCTTGGTAGGACTCATAAAGAGGTAAAACCACTATATCATTGAGTATGAGAAATTTGGAATTAAAGAAAACAAATGGATGAGTGGGTATTTATTGTAAAAGAGAGAGATTTGTTTAATAATTTAAAAAGACCCCTCATTAGTGGTTGTTTGTAAAACCATGGGATTTCCCATGGTATTTTCCCATTGTATTTTCCACTTGGGACACCTAATATCTTATTGTACTGTACAAATGCCGACTAGAAATTTTCATTAACTATTTCATTATTATGATGTAATCAAATATACTGAAAACTCAAAACAGTATTTTTACAATCCACAAAAAAATTCAATTATTTTAGAAAAAATAAAAAAAAATCACCCTAACCGTTTTTCAACATGTAGAATTCAAAAATGAACTCCATTTTTTGAAAATATATTTTTAAATATTATTAATTTAATTTTTAAATAAAAATATAATTTATTCAACGAAATCAATATTAAAACTATAACTTGTTTTATAACACCTTAAACAACTATTCAAGCTACCATTAAATTATGTTATAAAAATAATACAATAAAGTAAAAGTTTAGGATTAAATTTTTTGAAAATTCTTTTCCATTTTAAATTATTAAATTAAACATAAAATAATAAATAAAATATTTTTGACATAGAAAAATACCTAATCTTATACTATGATAGTTTTTTCACTTTTAAGATGTCAAAATTGTATTTTTTTCATTCATGGGTGAAATTTCTTTTTTTTTTCTAATTACTATTCATAAAGGTATGATACTATTCATAATGGTATGTTACTATTCATAAAAAATTATTTTTGTCTTATCAGACTCTAAATCACATACTGCTCACAATTGTAGATGACCATTTTTCAAAATTAAAAACACACAAGTGAAAAAATTATGTTTATAGGTTACACAGTACATAGTAGTTCATTGTGTTGCGACTCCATGTTATTATATGACATAATTATAAGAAGGGATTCCATTAAAAACATTGGATCTTTACATTCTTCCCCCCTTAAAAAAATATTCCCTCGAAATTTCAGTTTACATTATAGGCCAATAACTGGTGTGGGTACTTTTCCATCATTGCATCCTCCAGTTCCCATGTTTCGTGTTCGTACTTGTGGTTCTGCCATAGTACCATGACAGGGTGAGTAGTCCTATTACATAAAACTTTATCTCTACGATCCACGATCTACACCGGCTGCTCCTCATAAGAATGATCAACATCCAACTACACCACCTCTAAAGAGAGTACATGTGAAGAGTTTGGTATGTACCTTTTTAAGAGGGATACATGAAAGACATCATGTACTTTGGACATGGTAGGTGGAAGTTCCAGTCGATAGGCCATAGCTCTGACTCGATCAAGGATCTAGAAGGAGCCGATATACCTGGGACTTAGATTTCCTTTCTTCCCAAATATCATGACCTTCTTGCACGGAGGTATGAATTGAAATACCATATATTCAACTTTGAACTCATGGTCTCTTCAACGGTTATCTGCAAAAGACTTCTGTCGACTTTGGGCTTCCTTGATATATTGCTGTATGGTTTTAACCTTATCCACCATTTCTTTGACCATTTCAGGTCCTAACAGCTTTTTCTTACCAACTTCATCCCAACACGCAGGTGTTTTGCACCTTTTCCCATAAAGGTCTTCACATGGTTCCATTCAGATGCTCAAGTAGAAAATGTTTTTGTAGGAGAATTCAACCTGTGGAAGATGTTGGTCCCACCCTCCTTTGAAGTCCATAGAACATTATCTCAACATATATTCCAGTGTCTGAATAGTTTTCTCATATTGGCCATCATTTTGAGAATAATAGGCCGTACTAAAGATCAGTTCATTGCTTAAATCATATTAAAGACTTTTCCAATACATCAAGGTGAATCTCGGATCACGATGGGATACAATAGATAATGGTACTCTATGAAGACTTACCACTTCTTTGATATATATATATGTGTGATTAAATCTAATGATAATTTCTCTCGAATCATGATAAATTGAGCTATCTTCATAAGACGATCCACAACGACCCATATAGCATTGTTTTCTCTGGAAGTCCTTGGAAGTCCAGTGACAAAGTCCATTGTAATGTTCTCCCACTTATATGTTGGTATGGGTAGTGGTTTCATCCTCCCCTTAGACTTCTATCTTTCAAAATTCACTTGTTGACATACCAGGAACATTGATTTATATTCAACAATCTTCCTTTACATATTGTCCCACCAGAAGTTCTTTCAGAGATCTCGATACATCTTTGTGCTCCCTGGGTGGATAGATAAGGTTGATCTATGTGAGTCATTAAAAATATCATACTTTATCTATGGATTGGATGGTACATATAATCGTGACCTAAATAATACAAATACTTCCTCATCAATCACAAATTCTGAGGATTTTCCACTTCTGAAAGCTTCCACCATTTTTAGAAGTTCCAGATATTTTCTTTGAACATCATTTATTTTCTCCATGAGGGTTGGTTGAGTAATCATTTGAGAAAGGATTGATGATGTTCTTCCCTTATATATTACCATGTCTATCCTCCACAAATATAATATGATCAGATCATTTTCAATTATCATCATTGATAAAGATTCATGATCCTTCTACTAAGAGCATCAACCACCTTATTTGTCTTACCAGGATGATAGTGGATTGAGAAGTCATAATCCTTGATGAGCTCTATCCTTCTTCATGGGTGCATATTAATATCTTTTTGTTTGAATGTATATTTGAGACTCTTGTGATCAATATATATCTCACACTTCTCCCCATAGAGATAAGGCTCCCAGATTTTCAATACAATGATCACAGCTGCCAACTGCAAATCATGCATGGGATAGTTTTTCTCCTAGATTTTCAGCTTCCTTGAGGTGTAGGCTATCAATATATCATTATGCATTAAGACACAACCTAATCCCCTCTTATAAGCATCACTAAAAACCACAAATAATGTCCTCCCCTTGCTGGGATTGTGAGTAATGGCGCAATGATTAGACTATTTTTCAACTCCTCGAAACAGTCTTCACATTACTGTGTCTAGACAAGATTTTCAATCTTCTATGTTATAATGGTATTTGGGTTTGAAAATCGTGACAATATCTTCACAACTCATCGATAATTCCCAACTAGACCCATAAATCTATGGATCCCCATTACAGAAGTTGGCATGGGCCACTCTTCAATTACCTTTGTCTTGGAAGGGTCCATAAATATACCTTTGCGGGTGAAAACATTCCCCAAGAATGATACTTCCTCCATCCAAAACTCACATTTACTGTACTTTGCATACAACTTCTCCATTCACAAAGCCTTTAACATAGTATTCAAATGCTCCTCATGTTTCTCCTTGTTATTGAAGTATATCAAAATATCGTCAATAAATATTGCCACAGAATTATCGAGGTAATATTTAAAGACTCTATTCATTAAATCCACGAAAATTGTTTGATCATTAGTGTTTCCAAAGGGAATCACTATGAACTCATATTGTTCACACCATATTCAAAAGGCAGTCTTCTGAATATCTTCCTTCCTCACCTTTAATTGGTGATATCCCAACTGAAGGTTCAACTTGGAGAAATAACAGGCCCCACAAAGATGATCAAACAAGTCATATATCCGAGTAAGGGGATAATTTTTATTTATCATGATTTTATTGATCACATGACAATAAATGAAGAGGCCCATTGATCCATCCTTATTCTAGACAAAGTAGACTGGCGCACCATAAGGTGAAGCACTCGGGTGTATAAAACCCATATCCAAATTCTCCTATAACTTCATCCTTACCCTTCCAGCTCTACTGTATCCATTCTGTAAGGTGCCTTTGAGATAGGCAGAGATCTGGGGATAAGTTAAATTGACAAATCAACCTCATGGTCAAGAGGAAGACCATGAAACTATTCATGGAAAACATCAGTGTAATCCCTCACGATTGTCTTGTCTTCAAGCACGATTCTCTCCTTTGTCTCAATCATTTGAGTTAGACATTCTTGCTCACAAGGCAACAATATCCACACTTGATATGATGATTCTAAAGGAGATTCATCGTGCTCCTTACACTTGTAGAGAATTGGAAGATTATTTGGGATGTGAAGAGTGATCTACCTTTCCTAACAGTTGATGTTGTCTTTGTATAAAGATATCCAATCCATGCCCAAGATAGTGTCGAACTCTACTAAAGGAAGTATGAAAAGATTTTTTGGGAGGTTTAGTCCACAAACATTAACAGTGGAGGAGTTATAAACCATAGACGCAATAATTTCCCCATTCTCTGTTATTAGAGATAACTTTTTCTACAAATTTTGACGTGGTGGTGGAATAGTTATACTAAATTTGAAAGATAATAAATAATTTATAGAACAAGAATAAAATAGTACATTCTCTATTCTTTAATGAATAACTAGCGTACCTTTCACCACATAATTTTCCTACTCCATCTCAACAGTAGTGATAACATAAGACCTTCCTTGTTTCCTTGGAGGTTGTTGTTGATTTCCTCTGACAACCCTAGGCTTAGAGTTATTTTTTTTCATAATTCCCATGCTTCATGAAGTTGTAAACTACACCACTTGCTGAGCTTTGGTCTGAAACTTCCTTTATTCTTCCACGTTAGTGGGATTTTTCTTATCCCTTCGACATTTTTTAGCCAGATGACCAAAATTTCTACATTTGAAACAATTCTTGGTTCCTTTTAAACAGTTCCCAGGATGATTCATCCCACAAATTTTACAAGAGGAATATTCGGGCTTCTTTACATCCTGGAATTTTTTGTTGAACCCCCCATGTTGTTCTCCATTTTCTTCTTCTTGTCATTAGGCCCACAGGATCACTGTGAGTCTCCAATCTCTATTTCAAACTTGAGGGAACAACGAACAATCTTCTTATAACTATCTATGTCTCGAATCACCAATGATTTTCATAGAATTGTCTTTAGTCCGCTAAATATGTGATCCACTATGATTTTTATGTTCATGAAAAATCTAGAGGCATAACATGCAAGCCTTGTAAAGTTTTCTTCATACACCTTGATGGACTCATCTTCTTTCTGCTTGAGTCTGAGGAACTGTCCTTCCATCTTGATATGGTGGGTTTGAGGAAGATATTTATTTAAAAATCCTCTTGAATCCCTACCAATCAATAGAATCAATTTCCTCTTAGGACTTTTTATTCTTGATCAGTTTCCACCACTTATCATCTTCCCAATCAAAATGATACGCTGATAGTACAACTTTCTTTTCTTCCGAGCACTGGAGGACATAAAATATGTTTTCAATAGAGTTAATCCACTATTCAATGAGGAGGGTATAAGTAGATACACTAAAAATGGGAGGCCTTTACCACATGAAGGATTATACAACAACTTGATCTCTTCTTGTAGTAGGGTGTTCCACATGATTTAAGTTACTATTCATAACATGAGCCAGCTGAGAAAGTACTGTCATGATGCTTTGAGAACTCGTTCCCATCATATCAAGCATATCATTTGGACATTATTCACATTCCCTTTCAGATTGATTTTTGGAATGTGTTATTCTATTTCCCTCTATTAACTAAGAAAATGACATTCAATTAGAGGGATTGAATACATAGTTATTGGACACAAAAAAAATTTGAACATAAAAAGATAAAAATTTAAATGAGAATTATATGCTAACTTGTGATTCCTTAGGTTTAAATCTAGGTTATCCTCGATCTATTTCTTAACTTATATTCTTATGTTCTTTTTTCCATTAATAATGGTTTGTACTAAGCACATGAATCTACCTAAGCATATCCCATAGGAGTGTCATATCAAAGAGTGCAGCAAGGCCTATTTTTGTGAACCAGTTCTCATTTATGTCCAGCTCTAAGTAGTGTTTTTAGGTTTTATCTCTAGATACATCTGTGCCAGATCTGGCTCTACCTGGTTGTATCCAGACACGGATGTATTTCCTTGGTAAACTAATTACTCAATACTCACCAAAAATTAGGAATGTTGTCTTATGCATAGTCTCATCGTTAATGTTCTCTCTAAGGTACTCTATTCCTAATCTCCAAAAATAACTCGACCATTCTATGATACCAACTATAATAACCCTAGACTTTTACATATAAAATTACATGATTTTAAGCATAAATATACATCAGAGTACAAGACAAGGATTGTGAAGTCTAGTGTCATTAAAAACAAGGTAAAAAAACATAAAACATGGGGATAAAAAATACTTCATTATATAATCTCCAAAATGAGCTCCAAACTTCCATTTTGGTCATATATATGCATAGGATATCCTGGGGAAACACATGAACAAAGGCAAGATCTAAAAATCCCAGTAACGTAATGAACATAAGAATAAATCTTAGGCACATGAGTTAGGAGGCATGACATAATGATATCAAAAGCATGGAACATATTTAATCATAACATATAAACATAGGATCATATATACATCGAATCATAATTTTTTTTATAAACATAAAACATGACTTTAGTAGGAGTCAAGTTTTACCGCAAATATCATTTCCCATATTAGTATGGGTCATGTCTATCCGCCAATCCCGCTTCACATCACATCTCACGAGACTTAACTATACCCAATGAATTGGAGTGCTATATAGGAACACCCATCTCAACATTTTCATGAACATGATTTCCACATAAATAATCATACATAATAAACTATACATAAAACTAAGGGTACCCATTGAAAGAACTGGGTACCACAATCATGACATAAAGTATAACCAATGGGTGTATCATGATCATGTAAATGAATGAAAGGGATTTGAACATAGTTGAATGGTAATAAGGTAAATGGGAATATAAAATGGTAGGTAATGTCAAACCTAAGTGATAATATATAAGAAATGTATTTAAGAAACTTTATCATTAAAACTTTTTTGAGCAGTTTTAAAGGAAAATACTATTGTGCCTTTAAAATAGAAAAGAGAAAAATCATTTATAAAAAAACCATAAGTGAACTAGTAATGTTTTCAAAATATAAGGAATTAATTTATAAATGCAATGGTGGATTAGAATAGAAGATAGTGTGCACTTTAAATTGGGTAAGAATTTAATATGTTCCCTTAAAATAGGTTTGCCTATCGGGAAGAATTGTGGAGAGAATCACTTAAAAACACATATACCACCAAAAAAGAATGAGGGATGGATCTTGAAACATGATTTTAGAGAATATAAATAGAATATATAAGATGTCAATAAAAATAAAATACAACTTATTTTGTGTAAAAAAAGATAGTGGAACCTAAAGGAATAAAGGTTGTTCGGGTAGAATCCCTTACCTTTAGTACTATGGTGTTATCCACTTGATATTAATGACCGATATAATCTAATTAAGTTAATTAATTAATATTTCTAGAACAAATTGTATATGAAAATGATTTAGTAAAACCTGTTTGTGTTCATTCATAAATTTTTGAATGCTTACGACTTTCAGTTTCATTGTTCTGGTTCGTTTGTTTCTATGGTTCTAATGATCGGTTCCCTCATATTCATGTTCGAAAAATCATGTAAAATGGGGATGGTTTTCTAGAATTGGAGTGATATGTTATTAGTGAAAATCTAGGAGGTTACATGATTGTAAATTCCAATTTGTTACTTGGAATGTTGATAAATCATTATGTAAATTATTTAATTATAACCGTTTGGGTTAATTGGCAGTTTTTTGACCACGAAGAACATGTTTTGTTTTATAAATAAAAACCTTTTGTAAAATGGAATGAAGAATAATATATGAGAAATAAAACATATAATATGGTCTGGTTCAACCATGAAAATGGTTTCATGACTAGAATTGAAGACGATAATAGAAATTGAAAACCCATCATCCTTGAATGTGGTAAATTATCACATCTCGGATGGTATTTTCATTTTAGTAATAAAAAAGGAAAGGAGTGATGATGAAGAATTATTAATTTATCATGAAGAAAATCCAGAACATGTAAGGTACTGGAGTCATCACAATATTTGGATAAATTGTTGTGTGGAGAGAAAAAGAAAAGAGATAAACTTGAAAATGAAAGTAGAGTTTAAATTTCCCTTAAGAAAATTTGGCATCCTAATGATGTCAATTAAAATTTCATAAAATTAATTGATGAGAGAAAAAATGGAATCTCATCCTATGGAAATAAAAAGGAAAGTAAGTGGGATACATAATATCAAACCCCAACATACGATAATGTAAACTCAAAGAGATAACATAAAAGAAGTGTCGAAAAAAAGAGGGGAGTGAAAGGTTCCCTTACCTTGTAGAGTAACTGATAAAAATTGAAGGTTGGGACCTTGGGGGCTTAATTAAACCTCGGGAGGACTCATAGGAAGGTAAAGCCACCAGATATTTGAGGATTATGGATTTGGAAAAGTATGAAAATGAATGGATGAGTGGGTATTTATAGTAAAAGAGAAATTATTTTATTAATTTAAAAAGACACCTCATTAGTGTTTTTTTGTAAAACCACGGGCTTTCCCAGGGTATTTTCGAATGGTATTAGCCACATTGAACACCTAATATCTTATTTTACTGTAAACGAGTTGAGCATAATTTTTTATTAATTATTACATCATTATGATATCATCAAATATACTAAAAACATAAAATCGTATTTTTACTATTGACGAAAAATACAAGTATTTTAGAAAATAACAAAAAAATTCACCCAAACCATTTTTCAAAATTTAGAATTTAAAAATGAACTCCATTTTTTAAAAAAAATTTAATTTTTTAGATTAATTTTTAAAGAAAAACAGAATTTATTTAACAAAATCATCATTAAAACTATAACTCATTTTATAACACTTTGAAAAATTAATCAAGTTCCCATAAAATTATATTATAACCATAGGAAAATAATGTAAAAAATTTATGATTAAATTTTTTGAAAATTAATTTCCATTTAAAATTGTTAAATTAAACATAAAAGTGTAAATAAAATGTTTTTGACATACAAAAATACCAATTCTTATACTAGGATTGTTTTTTTTCACTTGTAAGATGTAAAAATTGTATTTGTTCATTCATTGGTGAAGTTTCTATTTTTTTGGCCAATTACTGTTCATTACGATTCATAAAGGTATGAAACTATTGATAAGGGTATGTTTATACGGGAGCCGGGAATCTCTTCGGTGTCCCGGTGTAAGTGGTTTTCCGGTCGCATCGGGGGCGTATCCCGAGGCTGACAAGGCGGTGGCAGGTGATCTCGGGTTTCGAGGCGGCGCGTGGGATCGTTGCTCGAGGAGTTACGCGGTTCCTTTTGTTTGGTGGTTTTTGAATTTTGAAATGGTTGATTGTATCCTTGGGTCCCGGCAACCCCTATAAACCGGCTTTCTGATAATGAAAAAAATGATTTTCGGTGATAACAATTGTAGATGACCGTTTTTTGAAATTAAAAACACACAAGTGAAAACCTTATGTTTAAAGGTCACATAGTACATAGTAGTTCATTGTCTTGTGACTCAATATTATTATATTACATAATTATAAGACGAGATTCCATTTAAAACTTTAGGTCATTACATTCAACTCCTCCTTTAATTCCAAAACAGCCTATAATGATAATTTTCTTCTAAGAGCGTTTCCATTAACATTCTCATTCTCTGGGGTTTATGTGTTTTTATAGTCAAACATCTGAAGGTATTCCACCCAAATTCTCTATCTAAGATTCAATTTTATTTAGATAAAATATATATCCCATAGTTTTGTGTTCAAAAAATATGGAGAACCTATCCCTAAAAAGATATTTCCACTAACAATTAAGGACATTCATAAATTCAAAAAGCTCTAAATCATGAGAAGAGTAATTATTCTCATGTGGTTGAAACTAACAAGATTTATATGTCACCACATGATCATCCCGCACATTTAAAATAGCCAAAATAGTACCAAAAGAATAATAACTAAAAACATTCCAATTACTGGGCTCAAGTGAGATCAAAATATGATCTGATGTAAGAAGATATTTTATCTCCTCGAAAGAGGACTCACACTTTGCATCCCATGTGAGTTTCAACCCTTTTCTAGTAAGATCAGTCCAAGTTGATACAAAATTTGATAAATAATTTGTGAACTATCGATAATATATAAAAATATCTAGAAATATCAAAATCTCAGTGAAATTATAAGGCTTTTCACATGGAAATACAACCTTACCCTTCTTAGGATCAACTAATAATCTATTCTTAGAAAGCACGTTCCATAATAAAATCACTTATTGATTTTAGAAATTTTATTTTGAATTATTTCCATACAAACGGTGACTCCAATTGATATGTAGAAAGAAAAATTGTGCTCATGCTACTGCTCATATATCAAATTAACCAAAATATCATCTAAAAACAACCCTATAAAAGTGACCAGATACTAATGGAATATCTGATTCCTCAAAGAAAAAAAACTAAAAGACTGTTAGTCAGACCAAATTATATCAACATATATTTGTAATGTTGATATATGTTCTTAAAATACATCTTCAATATATAAGACTCTCTAACTCTAGGATGATGATAACACGATCAAGGATTTATATTTGAAAACCTCATTCCCTTATTAAATTATAAGAAAACCATCCACATGTGGCAGAGGTACTTATTCTTAACCATTACAATGTTCAAGTTCTTATAGTCCACCCACAATAAAAGTGAACCATCTTTAATATTGGAAAATAGTATTGGGGTTTCACATGGAGAAACACCAGGTAGAACAAAAACCTTCAATATCATACCATCCAACTGAATATTGATATATTTCAGATCTTCTGGTTCCATATAATAGTAAGGAATCAAAACCAGATGCGTACCTGACAATAGGTGAATTCCAAACTCTACCTACCTATATGGTTGTAGACTAGACGAGTTGTATAGAAACATTTCAAGAAATTCCTAAAAAATATTGGAAAGATATAAAATAGATGAAACATCATCTATCTCAACTACATTATCAAACAACAGAATCCTAAGCTCTAGGTGGGAAGGTCATGCATGTCCAAACCTCAGATCCCACTATTACTGAAACACTTATGATCTCCCATTGTTCATCAAGAAATGAATGCACTGATGATAAAAATAAAAATCAACATGATGAGAAATAATATTATCCATTCCAATAACGATGACAAAAAATCCATATCAATAATGAGAAAATACATGACTAACACCGCATCAGCTATCTATAGTGCACAAGGAGGACACTGAATCCCATGATCATTCCTTTTCCCAAGAGGTATCTCAAACTCCATGATATCAGAAATGAGATCTGTTAAATTTTTAATCATATAAATAATGGGTAGATAAAAAGGAGTGGGAAACACCAGTACAAAATAAAGAAATTTCTACTAAAGATGAAATAATGATGGTACCTCTCACTATCACGGTACCTACATCTACCTCCATCGAAAAACTCATCTACTGCATGAATTTTCTTCAATATTGAGGCCTATGAATGGATTCCTATAGTATTTGAATCATATGTCTGTTCTATAGTAGCATTTGTTCTATAGTAGCATTTGGATTCGATGATCCCTGACCATATCAAGGTTTAGAAATAGTCTGATAGAAATGTTGTAGATGGGAATAACATCAAAAAGTGTTCCACGACATTTCAAGTGAAGGAAACGAAATTTGGGTGTGTCCAACCATTCCAAACTGATATGAAGTCATAATCACACTTCTTGATACAACTAGATGTTTTGGAGAGTCCTACTATCGAGATACACCTCCACCACTCATGCAATTATCTTTCCACTTCATATTTTTCCCAAGAATGCCACTAAAGCATCCAGTAGGTGGAAGAGAAGGGAAAAAATATCAAGCATCACCTATGATGTTCATCTCTTCCATTATAGTCTTAACCAAAATCTTCATATAGGTAAATATCGTTAACATAAATAAATATAATTTGATATATAATTTCAAACACTATAGGTACTTCTGAGATTTAAATTAGTTATTCTTTACAAACGATGGTGTAAATCAAACTTGTTCCATAAACTAATTGGTGTATGAAATCCCAGAATGATCTCCCTTATATAAAGAGTGAAATTCCAAAGACCTAGATATCATCAGCGAATCTAAAAAAATTATGGAAGAATAGATTATTAAAACTCATTTAGTCTAATTCCACTTGCATATCTTCCTGTACTATAGAAGCTTTCCATTTCTTGATGGGACATTCATGAATGAATTCCACTAACTTCACCTGAATAAACTCATGTGTATCCAGGTATTTAACGATCTCATCAATCTTTTAAATCCAGTACTCTACCTCTTGAGGTTCATTTGTACCCTTAAAGTATGTTGGAATCCTTTAAAAGAAATCATGGATCGACCCCTATCTCCTACAACTTCTGGCCCTACCTCCATAAATATTTTTAGAAGTTATGGTCTTATTGATAGAATGAACTGACCACATGATAGACTCAATAAAATTATCCATAGGAGGATTCCCTTGAGGAGCATCAGTTTCACCCTCTTGTGGAACACGGTGAACACATCTTTAAGGGATAATGATATACATTAAAACAAGAAAACAATCATATGATAAATTAATCTTAGTTCAAACCAAAAAACCAAAAGAAAAAATGATATTAAGACCATGAACTTAAATTAAGGTACACACCTACCATCATTCCATGGTAACTTGAGATTCTTAATGACAAGAGATATTTGGGAACTCACCAAAACTTACATATTATGTCTAAAAAATCCTATCTATAGTCTACCAAATGGACCAAGATAAGGGATCTTGAGGATATACCTCTTATGATACTAAATTATGTTGAACCCAACCTAGTTACCCTATCAAATTAGTATAAAACCGAAATTTTCCACATAATTGTAGGGAATTCTCAATCCCCATGGGCTGAAGTCTATCACCAAAAAAAATAAAGGGAATGATTTCTCCCAACCCGGAGGATAAAACATAGCAGATATACATATAATGAAATAAATAGCATAAGAAAACATGAATATACATGTCATAATAGTATAGAACAATGGAATAGATACAACTAAAATGTTAGAAAAAAATATCCCAAAGACACATCCAACTAAAAATGATGACAAAACCAAAAAAGTACTTCAAAGCCTCCATGTGATAGTTTATGAAAACCCCTACCATCTCAACACCGGCAAGAAAAACCTAGCTGATAGAAAACCTTTATACCTCACCATGGAGATTTTCTTTTCCCTATATTGAAATATAGAATATGTTCTAAGAACCCTCAAAGGGGTTAACCGAGTGTGATCTAACATGATCAGTAGGATCCCACCCAATTGTTTCGTAACATCTCTCTGTGAAATAATACAAGCATGCTCAACATTAAAAAAACAAGCCATGATATACAGTTTAACAATTTTATATCAAAATTATAGAAAAACAATTTAATTTAAGATTTTTCCAAATTTTTAACTAATTATGGTAAATAAGTTTCAAATAATTTCATATAGATATATCAAAATATATATATAAAATAAATCCAAATCTTGTATCACATATCATATCAAATCCATGGTAGTAAAAACGAAATTGTAAAAGCTAAGATAGCCTGAATATCTCAAATAATATGTAACATTATTTTAAGGATCACAATAGTCCAATATATCTAAGAGACTCAAACCTAACATATACAGTTTCATGTGAATTAATATGTTAGATATATGAATCAAAACTAAACAGTAGAGGAACACCACAACAAGTGAATCACGTAATAAGTATAACCAGTCCCTATAATAACATGCTTAGGGAGTAGAGGAACAACCCATGAGTAAACCCCTAGATAGTGGATGAGGCCTATCAACACACCTTCCACCTAAGTACCCATGGATTACTATTTTATCTTTTTTCCAAACATATTCATCAAACCATTTCATAAAAACCATGATTTGAAAATCATTCCAGAAAACTATTTCACAATGCTTTGAGAAACCCTTTTCATTAACCAAAACCAAGGGAGACCAATATTTTATAAAAAACCAACTTCCACAAAAAAATAAAATTAATCAATCATTCAGTTTCTTTTATAATATAATTTATCAAAACCAAAGTAATGAAGTTCACCAACATGGTCTAGATATGGAACCACCAACCTCAAAAATCATGTTGTACACACCCTCAATTGGATCCACCAATAAGGAATAAAAAAACAATAATGGTGGCCCTAGAATCTAATCAAAAAATATCAAAATTTATTCAATGTAACAAAGTGGTCTATGGTGAAGAAGAAAGAACGCCTAACTTAAGAACACACACATGTCACACCACAAAATACAAATGATCTCCCCCAAAACATGTTTACACAACGAATATGGAATAAAATAAGAGAATGAAAACCATGGATAAAAAAAATAAAATAACACAAAAAATTGGTGCAACCATGGTCAATGACAATGAATAAGAAGAAATGATTCTCTTACCTAGACAGACACCACACACAACCTTGATGATCAATTGTTGAACAAATTGATCTGAAATGGGAGGAGGTTCTCAAAATTACTAAATAATTCTACAAGGTTGTGATAAATTAGGGTTGTTGCTAAATAATAAATAAATCATCTGTGTATCACCTTAAAATCCAACTGGTGAGTACTAGACCATATGTAATCCCTTTACACATCGTGTAATATATAGAGTCCACACCCTAAAAAATCAATCACAATTTTTTTTTATTAAAAAGTAATTTTCAGCATTACACAGTATGTAATAATTACATGGAATGTAACCCTTCATGCGATGTAATAAGACTGTGAATTATTCCTATTGAGAAATTCATGGTGTGTAAAAACTTTACATGGAGTGTAATCCCCTAACAGATTGTGAAAATATCAGTTTTCTACAGAAAACTACAAACCACCTCAGGAATTCTATGAACTAAGGGAGAACCCCATTAATTCATTACACGTTTATAAATATAATCCATTGAATTAAACAAACACACATCAATGATTATTAGGTAATTTTCCCTTTAAAATATTCTCTATCCTCAGGAGTCCCATGATGCACCTAATTAAAGAGGAAGAAAAATAAAGAGATGGAAAATAACTAAAAGAAAATAATGGAATGCTACATCTTACTACCTCTAGATCAAATGCGTGATGAAGAGCCTTCGAAACACCATGTTATAATGCCCCCAATTTACACCATCGCTTACTCTCTTAGTTAACACTATGAATGTCGTTGTCGACATCGCCACCACCTGATGCATTGTGCCGAGGCCCATACACCATCCTACGATGATCATCACACCCAACGCTAGTGCCCCAAGACATGTCATGCCACTCACATGTGGCCTCTAGCCATGAAAAACCATGTATGGCCCATCATATTCTAAAAAGTGATACTTCTAAGACTCAAACCTGGGCTTGATAGTAGATTATAGGGTTACTTTATTCACTAGGATACAACCCCAAAATTCTATATTGGGGTATTCGACACAAATGGTTAGAGAACCACTCAATGTTAGATATATTTCAATTTAAACACAATATAGTAAGAATCAAAACACACTATATATTCAATCATGTGTTATGTCTTTATTATAGATACCCTTATCTATTTTCTTTAGTGAGTGGTAATTAAAATGGTGAGGGTATGTTTTTTTAAGTGGCAAACTGTAATGACCTAAAAATTCAGTAAGTGTTTTCATTAAATAACTATTTTGTTAATATATATTTTTACATGAATGAAATTTATATAATTATAACATGATATATTAAAATAAAATTTAACCATTAAAATATAGCAGTAAAAATAACAGGTATAAATGTAAGTAACCATATTATGAATTATTAAATGGAAAGAAAGGACATCTAGTATTGGAAGTATCTATTATGAAGATAATTTATCTATAATTGGGATAGTTATAGCTTCGATAGGTTTTCTATAGACCAATCACAATATAAACTTTACAAATTAGGCTATAAGATAAATTGTATTCAAGATAAATCGCATCTTATGGATATTTCCATGAGATCCATGTTAGCAGAATCACCACCCTCAACTACCACCAGAGAAAACCATATTATTAGATTTTGCATCAAGATCTTAAATCTCTAAATAACTAGAAATTAGGATAATATAAACATTTAATTATTAATTTAATAAAATATTTACCACATGTATTTTACTTATTTCACATTTTTACGTTTAATGAAAAATAATGTTTGTTTTTCTATAATAAAATTTCCTATTATATATCATATTTAAAAGATAAATTTATAAATTCTAGAATTTTAATTTTATGAAATTAAATTCATTTTAAATTTTTTCATGTTAATATAACCTTAAGGTATAACATAATGTATTTTTTAGTGAATAGTAAAAAATATAGTTTTTATGAAAATTGTACATTTTATTTATTTTATAGAAAGAAAAATTAGTTTATAAAACAATTTAATTGGTAAAATTTGAATAAAAATTTAAAACTATAAATTTTAAAAATACGGTATTGAATATTAAGAACCTATGATTAAAACTTTAGGAACATACGAAATATATTCCAATAAAACCTAATTTTGATCATTTATTTTAATTAAGTAATAATTGGGTAAAATTTGTTTTTGCATTTCCTTGAATAATAAACAGATCTTATTTGTTTGATAAACTGATTTATATTATGTAAATTAAGGAAAATGATAATTGTACTCTAATTATAAATTTTAAACTTAAAAATACACTTTTCTAAAACGTTTTTATGCGCTACATGCGCTAATATTAAAATTAATTTTTCCTCCATATAGAAATTATATTTTATAAAGTTTTTTTCATATTTGGAATCATTATTTACAAATTATATAATAACTTTTTTTTTATTTTTATGCATAAAAATTATTTACATATATAAATATTTGTTACCTTTGTAGTATCAAAAAATGGAAAAACAATTCTGAGAAAAATACATAATAACATATTTAAAACATGTGTTAAAATTAATGGGAGTGGTATTAATGAACTTATATAATCATTGAATCTATATATTTTTTATTTTTTTGATTGCATAAAATTTTTAACATATGCTCCCTTTATATCATTTGATTAGAATTTAAAATCACTATTCTCATTAATTATAAATAGGGTTACTCTAAAACTCTTAAATAACACTAAAAGAATTAAGTTTCATCTTTAAAATCGTAAATTATCCTTCCCATAGAATCATATTCATTTTACCTAAACCACTGTAAAAAATAAATTGTCTTATGACATTAATTTATGTAGAATCGTCATAGGAAAACGTAATGATCTCAATACAAGTACTCATTTTTACTAAATTTGTTTCATTTTTACCTCACATTTCTAATTATAATTTTATTATTAATATATAAATATATCATTATTTTTTACATAATTATTATTATTTTCTAAGGTAATTACTATTAATATCCTTTCCCCTTTTTATTAAGAAAAATGAATCCTTTATTCATGAATTGTGTGGGAAACCACCTCCTTGAAGTGATGAATTTAATTTTCCAATACATACTCTATTTATGGATTATAATGATGAAATTTATGAAATTATATGAAATATATAAAATATTTTTTTATGAAGTGATAAAGTATAATGTATCTTTTTTCCCTCTCATTATTTGAATTGTTAAAACCTTAACATTTGTTTTGTGGACTACCACCTCCATGAATTAACATATCTCATTTTCATCTATTATGATTGTTACTAATTATAATCTACTAAAAATTGATTCACCACCTTAAAGGTATCTAATTAATATCATTTTTTAATAATAATATTATGTGAAAATAAAAAAAATTTCAAAATCATAATCATCCATTAATTATGTAATGATCGTGTTTGGGTTTATTTAACCACCTAATTGAACAATTCTATAACATAATATTAAATTTTGTAAATATAAATACAATAAAAAAATATATTATATAAATAATTAAAAAATGACTTGATTTTTAATCCCGAATGGTAGTATTTATATGAAATTAATTAATTTATATATCATCATCTATTTTTTAAAAATCACTAAAACATGTTCACTGTGGATTAAACCTTTTTGTATTGTAATATAAAATACCATGAAATGAAATTATATCATTATATATAATTATAAATCATTAATTTCATTAAATTTAATTTTATTGTAATGATTAACTTTGGGAGAAGAATTAATAATGACACCACAACCAGAAAACTAGTTCACAATGATCTAGATTACTGACGCCTGATATTGAAATACATAAAAACTAACTAATATACATATATAGAATAAATATAAATATGGAGTATAAATGATAATATTTATTAATAAGTGTTAAATAATTAATTAAGTGATTTACATTTTTTATAGATAATGATAGAGTGCGTTTATAGAAATCAATATAAAAGGTAAGAGTTTTTGTCTCAATCACCATTCATTGAGGAATGTTTTAATGTTATTAACCAATAATATTTTTTACGATGTATCCAATTACCCTTTACCTATAATAGATTTTTTTTTGTTCATTGAAACTTATCTTTCAATCACTCTCTTCCATAATTAGGACTATGATTGATATCTTCCTTAAAATATAAGGGCATTATCATAACTTAATTTTCTTAAGTTATAATATTTATCCATGATCTTCATATTTTATTAAATATGGAATACAATATTTCTATCTTGGGAGACCACTATTTTATTCAAATATTCCTTAATGATGAGTTCTCTTCTTAAAAATTCATTTATGCTAAGAATAATTCTCATCTAATTTAATGACTATTTTCCCTCAACATCCTTGTTTTTTAAATTTATTCCAATACTCACCTACCATTATTTTAAACCACATTATGTATAAAAACTCATCACTTTCAAATTCAACTTTCTATTTTGAAAATAATTCATATCACCTCTTTTTATAATGTTGTTTTTCAAGTGAATTGCTTTTATAAAAAAAATATCAAAATATTTTTTTCCATGATCAAATGTTTTATCCTCTAGACTATATTTCCCTTTGATACATTTATATTTTTTTAACAACCATTATGGTATTTTATTTTTAAAATAAAATTTCTGAAAATTTTCAATTCAATATTTGATAAGCTACTTTTTAATGTGAGCTATAATATTTTCTTTTATGATATTGTTAAAAATAATTTATAATTTTTTTTATGATTTAGATTCAATTTTATTTTTTATTTTAATATGAATTGGAATATTTGGATTTACATTTCATGATTTTCACACTATTTAAGTTTATCTTTTGTGGTATTGAGCTCATGGTATCATAAAATGAAAATCTTGGTCTATTTTTATGTGTTACAACTTAAAGAATTATTTTTACAGGGTGTTTTTTTCATCTATGTCAATATATTTATATGTATATTTTAAAAATTTGGGATATGTTGTTATATAAATATACCCCTTATTTATTTTTATTAAATTTTTTCATTATTTTTAGAAAATCATGAATCATTTTTCTTTATCACGTTATGAATTTTTTATTATTTTGTGATTTTTTTTATATGGAACACTTTTTCATGTATATAATATGATGTCATGGGTGTCTAAATTATTATATAACCCTCTAGTGAATTGGGTAATATTTGTTATCTCAAGAGAAACCATGTATGGAGCATGAATGGTTAGACTAAGAACACTGTATAATGTGATTGGTGGTACTATAATTATATAGCCCTATAAATAATTAGGTAAATCATTATATCTCATGAGATGTTATCTTTGGGAATAAGGAGTGAACAAAATCCCCAATGGTACTTTATAAACTATGTGATATGGTCTTATGAGTGAACCTTTACTTATACTAATTATATATTTCCTTATGTTGTTTTTAGAATATTATGATACCAAGATCCTTTGACATCAGTTTGTTTATGATAAATCCTCATGTAATGATTCATATCATATGATCCTTGTTTTATTAGGTATGAATTATTTATATTATGTTCATGTTCCTTATTTATATTTTTATACCCATATAATCATATTATGCTCACTTATGAAATTCTATTGTTATTACTCATTAATACCCTTACAGGTCATTTGAGCTCACCCATTATTATGTTTCCATTTCCTCAGGTAATGAAGGAAAGTAATGTGTGTGGTTTTTATTGAAAACTATCATGTGTAGAAATTTTTTGGGATATATCAAATATTGATTATAGTTTAATTGATTCTATATATTGTGATGGAACTAACTTGGTAAAAGGACATTGGATTTTTTAGTTAAAGGGTCTTGTTTTTCCTAAATCTTCTAAAGACACTGGACATCTTGATCATTGGTTTTTATTTGTGGAGAAAATTTAAATGTGAAATAAGGTAATATTGCATCTTTACGGATTGGGTTTCTATAATAACATATTTCCCAAATCAAATTATTTCTCCTTGAATCATAATTTGTTTATTTGTTTGTGATATTTTATGACCATTTAATCCTTCCATTTCATTTTTCTAATGATAATTTTTTATTTTATCTGGGGATGTGACTCTATTTCATTGGTATTATTTTATTTTATGTAATTCATTTTCAATTAAAAGTTTGAAGTTAGTAAGAATAAATCATATTATTTCTGATAGTTATTTCTCAACCATGAACATATTTTCTATCCAGCTTTTGTTTTCTTATATTTTTTTGAACTCAAATATGGATTAATTAATGTGATCCTATTATTCACCATCAAAAATCATTAAATAGAAATTTTATTTCACTATTATTGATATGAGTTATCAATAAATGAAATTTCAAAATATTAAAATGTAATATGTATCATGGATATATATTGTATCTTTTATTCCACATTTTCTCTATACAAATTTTATGTATTTTCCTAGACTCCATTAATAGATATTTATTAAAAAGTAATGTTTTATTACATCTCGTAATTTTTCTTTCAAATCATTTCAAAAACAAATTTAAAAATAAATTGGAGACTTTATCACTTATTACTTCTTTATGAAAAAATTTAAAGAAACATATTTTGAATTTTATTTCTCAAGAAATGATTTACCATCATTTTAAAAATTATTTCCCATGTTTTGTGTTCTAACAATGTAATTTTTTATCTATTATTCTTTGAGATTTATTTCTAAAAAATCATGGAAAATGTTTAATTTCATCATAATTATTGATGTAAAGTTATAATATTATACTAAAAGTTTCTTACCTTTTACCAAATTATTCATAACTTATGTTTTAAAAAATGAGAAACATTAAATCACTCTAAGAGAAATGATCCACCACAACCTTTGTCTTGCCGAATAATTTTTTGGGTATAACCATAAATTTTATTCTAGTGACTTTCCTATATAAATATTTATTTTTTGATACCATTTATTAAGGGTTCATTTTATCACCCAAATATTTTATAATATATTTCTCTTTCTACAATTTTAATTTCATTGATATCAGCTTTACACATAACAATGAGTTTAACTGAACTATGATATACTATTGAATTGTTATTATTTAATTTGACAGCTATCACATAACCGTTGGATTAAATGGTATTAATATGATTAAATAAATTAAAACAATATTATTTACAAACTTATAAAACGAATTAATGGGTTTTAAATTGGTTAGAAATAAAAATATAATCATTTTAAGTAAAAAAGAGACGTGTTTTATAAAAAAAATTTACATGTGCCCAATATGTTTTTATCTTAATAAATTAAATTAATCTATAGTGATGATTTTTTTAATTAAATTTTTATATAATATATTCAGTAAAATATTTTAATATTCATATAATAGTTTTTATATTTTATGTAATTAAGGTAAAATCAATTTTAACCTTAAAAATTCATTTGTCTAAAAATGATTATGTTGGGTTTTAGAGAATTATTTTAAAATTAACATCTTAAACTTATTGAAATTGAATATTATAAAAATAGTCCATATTTATAATTAGAAAAATTATAATATGTAATAAACTAAAATTATCATTTTTTTTATTATGAATAGTTACCGTGGTTATTACTCATTACAATGGTAATGGTTTAAAGGGGCCAACGAGTGGTTAAACTAAGATGATAATGGTAAAAATGACTAAAAAAGAATATAAATACTATTTATTGAATACTTTTACATTCTATATTAAATTATATTTTAAATTTATTGAATTTTTTGTGTCTTACCTATGATAATGACTTTATTATAAATTAATATTCTTAATAATTACAAGTGTGTCCCACCCCTTACTTTTAAAAGGGCACCAAATTTGGTTTACTGACCACAAAAATTGATCCACATTTCTTAAACATAACCTACAAAAATCTATTTTAAAATTTCATATTCATATTTTATATGTGTTTATATTCTTAGAATACAAAACCTATATTCCTTAATAATATATTGAAAGGAGGTTTCTATAAGATGGGTATATATTCTTACTAATCTTTTTGAAGATTGATTTTTATTAGGCTTAATATAAATATGTTAAATCCATCCTACCATGATTATTAAAATATAATAATTACAATAAGTTGTCATTATGATTTTGGGAAAATAATTTTCCACTTTATTTCCATTAAAATTGTAAATAAAAGTATCATTAGTGCATAAGTGTTTACTACTTCATCCACAGAACAATATGATTATTTTTCCATGACCACATTTCATCGTAAATTTTTATGAAGGATTCAATCCTTATATTTGATATATATGAAATATTTATGATTTATGAATTATAACATATTATTAACCTTCTTACCCTCTAACATGTTTTAAAACAATTACATCGCTCGTGCATACGTGTGGACTTTCGCTTCCATGAAGTGATGTGATTCATTTGTCATTTTTTACATTTATAGTAATAAAGATACATTTAATGAATATATATATATATATGATATTTATGATATACACATTATTATATAATTTATAATTATTATTTACATTTCTTTCAATTAATCCAACCAAAACTGTAGACAACACTCGTGCCTATGTACAGACTACCAACTCTACAAAGTGATTTAATTTATTTTTCATCATTTATTTATATTATTAGTCAAAAAGAGTATATAATGAATATATATTATACTTATATCATGATTAAAATTATGAATGTTATGAAAATTGGACCATAGTGCAAGTACTAGGACCATTGAAAAGAAACATTCTTTAAAAATTACCTATTTTCACAAAAATGATTATTTTAAGAAATAATTTTTAAAAAAAGATAATTGTAAATTATAAAGGAATGGTATATGGTATTTTATTTTTGAATATGGTTCTTTAATTGATTTATAAAATATATTTATTTATCATATAGTAGGTTTTAACTTGTATAAATCAAGATGATACCTGAGATAAGGGATTTATGTTAAAATCACATTTATTTTCATGACTATCTATGTTAAATTTCCATGTAAGGGAATTTTAGTGATATTATACTTTAAAACCAATCTATTTTATTATCATATATTTATTTCTATAGTTTTCAGGTAATATTATAATTTTCCTTTCTTTGGTATAGAAAATGACAAAGGAAATGTTTTTAAGAAGAGCCGACCATGTCTCCTCTTTTGTCAATGAATTTTTTCTTCCATGTACATTCAATTTATGTTTTTTGGAATGTTATTTTCTATAATGAAATAAATATTAAAATTAAATTTCACCTATATTTTAATTACTTTTCAATGGTTAACAAATGTTTTTTACAGGTTTTTCCAAAATAGTTATTTATGAATTTTTAGAGAAATGTGTAAAAGGAATATTTGTTTTAACATTTTTCACACAAATAAATTTTGAATAATTTATGAAAAATATTTTCCTTGAAGATTAATTTAAAATTTACCATGGTTATTTTCAAATAAATTATTTTTTTCTCAATATTCTAGGAATTTTTAGTTTCTAAAGATATCGAAATAAAAAGGCATTTGCACAATTATTAAAGAAATGTTAAAATGCTCTTCTAAAGGCGATTTTCATTAATTTTAACATGTTTTAAGGATTTAAATGGTTCAATAGGGATATTAACTTATGATACCATCCAATTTAATCATATTTAAGGAATATGATGATAATTATTTAAGGATGATTTTATGAAATTCATTTCTCTCCCACAAGTTATTATATGAATAAATTGTGAAGTATTTATGAAACTGATTTCCTTAACACTTGTTATGATATGAGGAATTCATGATTGTTTTTTTGATTTTATGGTACACATAGGTGTGGTTTAAATTATGTGATTGGTGAGTCTATCATATCCTTCGAATTCACTAGAAAATTATATATATATATATATATATATATATATCTCATATGATGATGATGATAAGTGTATACATGATTAAAAATAACTGTGTTCACATTTTGATGCATGAGTATTATTTCTTCAATCAATGATCACATAATAATAAAAGGAAATTATTGACAGTATATTTGTTCACATTTTAATGCAAGAGTATGATCTCTTATAGCTATGCTAATTATAATATTAGTGTACATAACTGTGAATGGCTATGTCATATTTTGATGTGTTATCATGATTACATATAACTATGCTCGCATGATTATGCCTGAAAATGATTACAAAAAATCATTTTAAAAAGATTATGATTTCCTATACATAAGTTTCCCTATTGCTATGTTATTATTCTAGAATGATGAATACTGATTTGGCACAATTATTAATCATGCATCCAAATGTGATATGATTAATAAAATTAAAATCCAATTATTTATAAATATGAATTTTTTACATTGGCAACATGAACTTGATTATATAATTGTACCCTTATAACTATATTATGATCTACTATGATTGATATCTCCCATGTTTACCCTTAATGATCATATTATCTCAAAATTTATTATGTTTTACTTTACTAAGAATTTATAGAATATTCCATGTTTGATATATATATATATGGGTGTGAATATGAATAAATTTCTAAAATATATAGAAGATATTTTAAGAAATATTTTTATGATGCCTATAGTATCTATCCCACCAAGATTTTTGTTTTTATCCTTTGTTCTGGACTATCTTTTGGTTCTTGGGGTTTCTATAGTGTTTCGGGTGTCCGAAATTTAAATTTAATGTTTTGACGGTTTTGGGTGTTTCTAGTCCTATTATTGGTTATCATGAAAGGTATGAGGAAGTAGAGGCTTGGAGGGGAGTTTGAGATGCCTATACTGGCACTTATTTATTGGGTATGTTTGTTTCACAGTCTAACCCCTTGAGTTAGATATGTGTTAAGGTGAAAAGGTGATTTTTGGGACCTTTTAAAAGTCACATAGTTATGGCACACCTTTTTTTAATCTTGTATCATAGTGTGAATAGGTCACATGGTTTAACTAATCATGCATCCCGTGGAACACTAGATAGTGAGAAAACACATGGTTTGTGAACAATTTAAAAAAATATGGGAGCTCTATATAGAACACACTCGAGAAATGGTATTTTGGGATTTTATCCTTATTTTTAATTTGTATTTCTTACATTTAACGCCCTACCCCCCATTCGAACCCTAAAACTAGAACACCTCCCATGGAGTTTTGGGCTCCTCTAAGGCCCTCTATGTGGTATTCAAGGTGTTTTCTTGGGGATTCTTCAACCATATTGAAAGGTTAGGCCTAATATCTGTTAATAATTTGGTTTACTTATCTTTTTCCTTCCTCATCCAACCCTAGTGACCATGTTTAGCATAATTGGATACCTTGGGTGGTGCGAATTGGGGGTTTTCTTTTTTAGGTTTCCCTGGGGATCTTCTTTCTTTTTTGAACCTCTGTGGAGTCATTTTGGGTTGGCGATGTTGAAGAACAAGTGGTTTGAGGTGGGTTTCCATTTATAATTTCCTTTTTAATTTAAGAATCATAAATTTAGTGTTTTTATCACATTCAATTTATAATAAATATTAATGTTTCCCCTTAGATTAATTGTTTGGTGTTTAATGTGGTGATTTCTACCTTGATTTTTGGATAATTATTTTGCTTTGTTAATTATTGTACAATAACTGTTTGATAAAATACTCGGTTAGCTATAGTTACTAATTATCTATATCTAAAACATGGATTGTATTTTTGAAAATAATTTTTACTTATGTAATGATTAATTGGGATCCTTAAATGGGGTTTCAAAGTGGTTCTAGATTTTTAATGAAATGAGTTCATGGATTTGGAAAATTGATGGGAATGCGAAGGTGATTAATGGATCATTTAGAATTTTTTATGAAAGTGGATTTGTTGATGAATGCAGTGTGGGTATTTAAAATGAAATTTTATGAAATTTATGTGATTTATAAAACTGCATGTTTATATGTATTTTGAAATTATAATTTTCCGAATCTTTTGAATGAAATGGTTATGTGATGTCTGCTTGAGGCATGTTTGGTAGTTTTGTGAAAATGATTAAAATTTCTATTATAAAAATCTATTTTATAGTTATGTTGATGATTTTTATGTTGAGTCTTTTGTACATACTTTCTATAGAGTACTCATGATGCATTACATAGTGTGGAAATGGGAGATCATCAGTTTGGACTCTTTTTTGAAATTTTAGTGTACATCAGAAGATTGATCAATAGAGTGATTCAGGTTGATGCATGTTTTGTAGATTATTAAATATTCTATATGTGTATGTGATTTCATTATATACTGATATAGGTTAGATCACCCCTCATATATAGTTTTGACATGGAGAGCTTTTAATAACTATTTAATTTTTTGATAATGATTGTCGTAGTAGTTTAGATTACACACTGGCTAGTGGCCCTTAGTATGGGCTATCTGCATCCGAATTGTGTCTCTTAGTCAGGACAGGTAGGGTGTGATTAAGAATTTGAGTGTTATGATTTCATCAAGTAAGGAATGCCTTTGGGATTAGTCAAATGTTTTATATGTTCTAGATTAGTCATGAGCTCTTAGGTTCCTCCCATGTCTATTGACACTTAGTTTCATGAAATTAATTGTTTATATACTTGTTATTCAGTTATTATTACGTGTCGTTTTTCTATTTCAATTATTTTGTGATCATTATTATGGGTCACTTTTATGTTTTACTTCTTTAAATGGTTATTAACTTGATTTTCTATGGTTTATGGAAAAGGATTTTGGTAATGTATTTCACTATTTCTCTAATTCATAAATAAAATTCCATCTTTCAATTTTAAAATGAATATGTTTCCTTCTTCGAAGGGAATGCATTTTTATATAGGTAAATGGAAATAGACTGTGTTTGTTTTTGTAAATGGATAATGTGTGGATAAGTTTAGTTTTATATTTTATATTTCAATCATTAAGTACAATTTTCTTTTATTTTAAAGGAAGGTAATTGGGAATATATATGTTTGGGCATGCCTATTCAGTCTAAATACTCACCCCTATATTTTCTTCTTATTTTTGGTATTCTTTTAGGTATCATCTTAGTTACAATCACTAGGGTGGATGGTTTTCTTTGGTTTCAAAGAGTGAACCTTGGGGTCACATGGAGGTGTTGTGTTGTTAGGTTTTAGTTTGGGGTTTGTTGTATTGTTTTTTGTATCTTAATGTTTTTTGTAAAATTTGTTTAGTTTGGGTTTATATATATTCACTACTATAAACATGACACTTACCAACTCTATAAAATCACATTAACAGCGCTAAAAAAGCACTGTTAATCAAGGCGAAGATAGGGGGTCCCTTTTATCAGCGCTCAGAAAAGTGCTGATAAAGACCACTTTTATCAGCACTAAAAAAAATCGCTGATAAAATACCCCTTTTATCAGCGGTAAAAAAATGCTGATAAATGGGGTCTGTTATCAGCACTGATAGAATGGGAATTTTATCATTTCTTTTAAAAAGAACTGATAAAAGTCAAAAAAAATTAAAAAATAAATAAATAATAATTTATATTCGGGGGGAGCTTTTAACAGCGCTTGACCCCCCCCCCCTTATCAGCACTAGGCAGCCCCCTCCCACTCCCGCACACTGCCCTTGCCTGCACATCCTGCACTTTCCCGCATGCCCCTCCTTGCTTCCACCCGTACTCGAAACCGTGACCTCCCCCTTGCACTCCTGCACCTTTACCAGTAAGCCATTTCATTTTTTATAAATTTAATGATACATCTATTTATTTATATTTATATATATATATAGTTATATTTATTTGTATATTAATATAGATTCATATTAATATAAATATATTTACTTATATTAATACATTTATATTTATTCCTATAGTAATATATGTATATAGATTTTAATTTGTATATTAATATATATTTATATTTATATATATATATATAGTTATATTTATTCGTATATTAATATAGATTCATATTAATATAAATATATATAGTAATATTAAAACATATATGTTTATTCATATATTAGTATATATATATATATATTCATTCGTATATTAATATATATTTATATCTATTTATATATATATTTGTAGTTACAAATTTTTATCCATATATTTATTTGTATATTAATAGATATTTATAAGATTTGTTTTAAATAAATTTATAAAAGTTTTTATGTGTGTTTATAAACAAATAAATACATGCATACATACATACATACATAAAACACACAAACACAAACACACAGATATATATTTACGAATAAATACATATATATGTGTATTTGAAAAGCCATAGAATGTTAAAATGGCGATAACATATAATCCAAAAGCCCATTTCAACTCCACAACAAATCAAATTGAAGAAAATGAAACAATATTCGATATGATATGTGGTACAGGGATAACAGACGTTGGATCAGAAGTTATACCAGTTTGAATGTCAACAAATCGGGGTATGCCGATAAAAAACTCAGTTTTGTAGGTCTTATTGGCCTATTTTGGCCTTGAAAAATGTAACAGAGGGTTTTCCTAGGTCACCAGCGCGTAGAGCTCGTCGCAGGCTTTGATTTGATATGATTTAGAGCTCAAACGGACACCCGGATCCAAAATTATGGCTGTTTGAAGTTTGAGTTACATTTTCAGCGTATTTTAGATCTGTTAATAATTTTTTTGATTTTTTGTGTCTTCAAATTGTTATTAAATGATTATTAATCTATGATAATTAGTAAATTATTAATTAATAATATTTTTTTTAAAAAATTAATCCATTTTCACTAAATATCATATATATTAAATGTAGTAGTCTATTTATACATTTCTAAAACATATTTAAAAAATATATATTATATTTATATCAATATAAATATATTAAATAACAATATATTTTTTTCATGATTTTTTTTGAAATATAAAATTTATCAGCTCTAGGAAAAAGAGGTGATAAATCCCCCCTTTATCAGCACTTTTTTTATCACTGATAAAGGCCCCCTTTATCAGCGCTTTTTTAGTGCTGTTAAAGGGTTGTGTTACGGAAACCCAGTTTTGTGGTAGTGATATTTGGGACACTTTTTTTTCTTTATTATATTATATTATATTTATTTATTACTGGGAGAAATCATTCTCTTTGTTATTATGTTGATGCCTAATACTAGTTTCAATCCCATGGGGATCGATAACACCCTTCAAGATATGTTGTGGGTTAGCTGAGGTGATCAGAACAGGGATGACCTGGGTTGGTTCCTGAAAAAATGGTGTCAGAGATGGATGGTTCTTAAAATGACCTACCTTCCAAGGTGATCTGTGTTATTTGGGATGTCACGGTAGATGTAGTAGGACTGTCGAAGCTCAGGGTCAAATTATGGGAGAGTGTTTGGCCAACAATTTTTGGATAGATATTTGAGATGCCATGGGATGTAATGTTTTGTGGGTTTATTTTTTTCTTGTGGTATTTTGGTGTTTCGAACATGAAAAGGGAGATCGAATAGAGGTATCCATGAGCTAGTAAGGACTGTAATGAAATGTAAATTCAGGGACAATATCTTATAATAAACTCCATGATGGTGGTGTGTTTTGCATATAGCCACCAACCATATGGTCAAGTCAGCCATCAACATTTGATTATTCTTATGATCTATTTTCGGTCTTACTTTATTCTAAAAATTTATTTTAAAAGATCCCATTTTCAAATTGTGAAATCGTGGTTTTTATTGATAATGGTTGGATTTTTTGAAAATGGAAAGAATATTTTCATAACTAACCATGTGCAAGGATTTATTAAAAAATGGATTTCCTATTAAATGACTCTTTTTGGGTTGAAATGGAAATGGTTTCATAGTATTGAACTTTTATTATAAAAACATTGAGTTTGTTGAATTTTTTAGAAAAAATTTATTTATTAATGAAGGGATTTGAAAAATTTGTTTCGAATGATAAAGAATGGGGGTTTAACCAAATTATTTTTAAGGAATGGGTTTGTTGAGATACTAAAAACGTTTTTAATGGTATGAGATGGAATTTTTGATGGAGTTAAATGGATTTATGTCTAATGTTTGAAAATGGTTTTTCATTCATGGTTTTTTATTTTTATAAATTTTTTTACGAATTTTGAAATGCAAGGTGGATCGAGAGAGTGAAAATCATTGGTGGAGTGTTTGTTTTGGAAAATGAAAATGTTTGGTTTTAAAATATGGTATTTTTCATGTATTCTCACATGCATGGATATGTGTTGAATTTTGATGTATGGTGTTTTGGGTGGACGAGTTCATATATTGGCATGGTTTATGGGTGTCTGGGGTGGCACGAGGATGTGGCTGTGAGTGAGATCCATGGAGTACCAATGGTGAGTGTGAAAATCCACAATTTTTTTATTCAAAAATTTTTTCAAGAGGAAAATTGTGGTATTTTTAAAACTAATATTGGATTTTGTGTTATATTGTGATATATATATATTTTTTTATGTTGTGTTTTGAGTTTGAAATCTTTACGTTGATCTAGTTTTTAAGTGATGTTTAGCGGGATTATAGAGAAGTTTTTGGAGTCATTGAGCTCATTTTCCTTTATGAAGGCATTTGTTTGAAGTGAGTTTTGGTTAATGTAGTGGTTTTTATTTATGTATTTCTTTAATTGTTTCTTATAATTACCCACCATAAGGATTCTATGTACAATCATGGTGGAGCTACGAGTGGATCCCCATTATCATACACTCTAGTTGTTCAACCTAAGGATTTTCTTCTTGAGTTTCAGAGGTTGAATCCACCTCTATATTATGGTGAAGTGAATCCTCTCAAAGAAAAAGAGTGGATGAAGAAAATATATAGGAAATTTAGTCTCCTTTAGTTTCCTGAGTAATTAAAGGTTAGGTTTATTCCCTTTATGTATAGTCTTGGTTTATAGGACCTTTATACTGCATTTTTTCCTTCTATTGTGATGGTTGTACCTAGTGGTGTTCTGTTTTGTTTGTTGAATAAGAGGATATTGAGGATATCCTAAGAAATTTTGGTTCAAATAGAAGTGTGTCTCTCTTTAAGAAACTATAAATCATTCGTTTCCAAGTGATTAATGCCTCATGATGCCTCATGTTCTATTTGTTTTTCAAAAAATTTTATGTGGCCCCACATGTCACCAAAAGGTGGAGTTATAATAGAGGATCATTAGATTCAAACTGAAAAAAATTAGGGCTTCCTCCATAGGCCATAGAGAGAATCTAGAACATTTGCAGGAATCAGTGGTGTGGGGGAACTGGGATTAGATTCTGTCTTCTGTGCTATAATGGGAGACTGTTTATGCTCCACTTTGTTTCTATTTCACCTTGGAAGGTCCCATTTGGTGAAAAAAGGCATAGAGACATTGTTTCCATATTTTTGTCCTCATGGACTGAATGTTCCACTTGGGATGAAAGAAGGCATGGGTTAAAATTTTCTTCATTTAATTCTTCCCCATTTTGGTGGGGAGTTTTTGGTTAGTGTGAGGTGTTTTAGGATCGGTGTGTGGTCATCCCAGTCTAGAGTGTTGGTGTTTTATGGTTGTTGTAGTTTTGGAAACTGTCTGAGATTTTAAAATGGTGGAGAGACCCATCATAGGTCTCATTAAGGTATTTTTTTCTGAATATGATCTGTTTTATTTGGTTTCCTATAGCGGGGAGTCCATACTAGCTTCTCGTGTTGGTAATCCGATGTAGTTTCGGATGTTTACATGAAAACTCATGGTTTTGTATGAGGTTATCTAATTATGTGTTCCCTCCATTTAGGGGAACATTGGGCTTTTGGGGCACACCCAATAGTTTATTCTATAAATGGGTTGCGTGGGTTGTAGTTTGAGTATTATTATGTTTCTTAATAAGTGGTTTTGGTTTGTTTGTTTGTTTCAAGTAAGTGGTGCCAGTTTCATTTGGGGGTGGTTGAGGTGTTCCTGATTTTAAAGGTTGTATTCATGTGGTTTTGGAAATAATTTTTCTTTATTGATCAATGGGAAAATGTTGTGGATTTTTGGGGGTGGAAATCATTATGGTGGGGAGAATTATGACACCCATATTTTTTTCATCAATTATTCTGGATTATCATTTGGCTCTTGAATTTTCTCTTGAGTTTAGGGTGTTCCAAATTTAAATTTAATTTTTTAATTTTTTTTGTGTTTTTTAAGAACTATCCTTGGATAGCATGAAATTGGTGAGGAGGTAGTATCATTTAGGGGAATTTTAGACACCCTTAATAGAACTTCTTTATGGGGTATGTTTGTTTAGTGTTTTGGCCTAATGATTTAGATGAGTTATGGGGTGAAAAGGGTGATTTTTGGGGACTTTTTCTTGGGTACACGGTTAAGGGGCATGATTACTTTAATCATGAAGCTATGGGTGGATAGGTTTCATGGCTATGTCTCACTATTTAACTAACCATGAATCATATATGTGTAGCCCACACACCACTAGAAAATTGGTAATTTCATGGTTTGCACATGGTTTGTTAAACTGTGTGAGGTATTTGTGAAAAACACTCAGAAAAGGGTATTTTGGGGTTTTCTTATTCTTTTTTAATTAGGGTTTATTCCCCTAGAATCCTGCATTAGAACCCCATGAAAAGGATTCCTCCCATGAGGGTTTTTGGATCCTCCATGCCCCACCAAGTGGGAATCAAGGTGTTTTCTTGGTGATTCTTCACCCGTATCAAAAGGTTAGGGATCCTCTTTATTTATTCATTGGTTTTATTCCATTATACATTCCATATATAACCATAGTGTCCATTTTTGACTAATTGGACTCCTAGGGTGGTGTGAATTGGAGGTTTTTCCTTATTAGGGTTCCTTTTGGATCTTTATGCTTGTTATAACCTTTGTAGAGTCATTTAGGGTTGGCTTTGTTGAAGCGCAAGTGGTTTGGGGTAGGTTTCCAATATTAATTTTCTTTTTAATTTAAGAATCACTGGTTTCATGTTTTTCAAACCTTCCATGTATGTAAAATAATGTTGTGTGACCTTGGATAAATTGACTGGTGTTCAAGTGGTGATTTCTCCCCTTTTTGTAATTAATTTCATTGTTCTATAAAAAATAGTGTACACCAAGTGTTTGAAAAAAATGCCTGGTTGGATATTGTGATTAATTTATGATATATAAAACATTTATTGGGTTTGTGAATATACTTGTGACTTGTGAAATGATTAAATTGTTTCTAGGAATGGGTTTTCAAAGTGGTGTCATATTTAAAATAAATTTGTACATTACTTTTGAAAAAGGTTCAGCATGTGAAGGTGATTAATGGAACATTTTCATTTTTAATGAAAGTTTTTTGGTTGATGAATCTATTTTGGGTATTTCAAATGAAATTTTATAAAATGGTTGTGAGATAAAAAATTGCATGTTTACACATATTTTGAAAATATGATTTTGGGATTGTTTTGGATGTAATCGTTTTGTGAAGTTTGATGGAGGCTGATTTGGCAGTTTTGTGAAAATGATGAAATTTTCTATTATGAAAACCTCTTTTGGATAGTTATCAATTCTATTTTTATGTTTAATGGGTGGGATTTCCTCATTGTTGAGTCATTATGACCCAATAGTTAGTGTGGAAATGGGAGATCCTCAGTATGGACTCCTTTGTGATCTATGAGTGTATGGAAAGAGATTGATCCTTTGAGTAATTTGGGGAGAGGCTATTTGTGTGGATTATTATGTTTGATATATTTGTTTGTTATGGGAATCTCAGTTGTCATCAGTTTTCTCAGCTCTCTTCTATACCTATGATTTATAGAACATGAAATAAATATTGATTTTTCTGAGAACGATTGCTTCATTAGTTTAGATTACACACTAGCTAGTGGCCCTTAGTATGGACTATCTGCTTTGGGATTGTTCCCTCGGTCCAGACATATAGGGTGTGATCAAGAATTTGGGAATTATGATGTCATCATGTAAGACATTCCATCAGGATTTGTCACATATATATTAGGTTTGGATTATTCAAGATCCCCTAGGTTCCTCCAAGGTCTATTTCAACATAGTTTTCCTAAAAAAATGGTTGATATATATATTGGTCAGTTACTCTAATGCATGATTTCTTCTATTTCCCTTTATTATGTGATCAATTTTAAAGTTCAATTTTATAGTGTAATTCTTTTAATGGCGATGTATATTATTTTCTATGGTTTATGAAAAAAGTTTTTCAGAATCTCTTTCACACATTCTATCATTTATAAATGAAATTTCATCTTTCTATTTTAAAATTCAAATGTTTACTTCTTTAAAGTGAATGTTGTTTTATTTGGGAAATGGGAAATGGGTGTTGGATTTTGAAAAAGGAAAATATTTGGAAAGGCATACTTATATATATTGTATTTGAAACTTGAAGTTGATGTTTCTTTTATTTTAAAAGAAGTACATTAGGAATAGATTTTTTCGGGCATGCCTACTGAGTATTAATACTCACGCCGACAGTTTCTTCTTATTTTTAGTTTGTGACGAATTTCTGTGCTTGGTTTCAATCACTATGGGCAGTGGTTGGTTTTGGTATCATAGAGTGACCCTTGGGGTCACATGGAGGTGTTTTTCTATCAGGATTCAGTTTGGGATTTGTTGTATAGTTTTTTATATCTTCTAGTTTTGTGTAATAGTTGTTCAATTAGTGTTTATATAATTTTTGGGGATGATTTTTTTTATCATTATTCTGTTTAGTTTATTTATTTATTATTTAGATAATTCGTTCCCTTTTTTACTTTGATGATATGTGACACTAGTTTCCAACCCGTGGGGAGAGGGACCACCCTTTGGTCCATGTTGTAGATCAGCTCAGCTGACCTGTTCAGGGTTGACCAAGGTTGGTTCATGACAGTATCAAAATACACTAAACCATTATGATCCTAGAGCATATATTATTGTGAAATAAATTAAATATTTATATAAAATGATTTAATATTTAGGTATGTTTTTCATTGGTCCCCTTGCTATCTATCAGAGAAAGATTTAGTTATTTTTAGAGTTTATGTAATGAAAAATATTAGGATAGAACCTAATAAAAACAATAGTGAACCAAAAATGATATGGGATGAACATTATGTTTCATAGTATAATGATTTTATGTCATAAACTAGAATATTTCAATAATCATTTTCTTATGATTGAGTACTATTTTTGTCATTTCTCAATACTTATGTTATCTATATTTGGTTTTAGTCATTGGATAAAACTAAAAGGAATTTTGTTAACCATGAATATCATAGGAATGAAATGACTATCCTTATGATAAACCAAATTGATTTAGATATATGATGAAATATATGGTTGATATGATCAATCAACTCCTTCAATCTATAATTAATAATGTGATCCATGTTGTGCTTGGAAATACACCACGATTGGAGAAACATGCCACTATGTCCTTTTCTGAAAGCGTTAACCTTTCTTCTATGGGACTCTTTATCTAGTTAGTTATGAGAAATGGATCAATATGATGTAAAATAAATTTTTATATTCTTTAGATTTCTGATCATGGGAAATTTATCTTAATTGTCTATTGGTTGAAAGGCGTATCAGATTAATTGTGGACTCTTATTAGGAATATGCAGAAATAAAAAGAAATAAACACCACAAAATGGAAGGAGTTTAAGAGGTTATTTATTAATAAATACCTTCCTAAAAATAATTATAATAATATGGAGTGAGAGTTTCTAGATATGTAACAGAAGGATTGTTAATATATTGGTACTTAAAATTCAATATTTATAAGACATCCATGGTAAACTACTGAATTTATAATCATCCTTGTGAGAAAAAATTATTATATACTTATCTTATTTAAACTATGTATAAAATAAAAATTAACCATAAGACAATTTGGAAAAATATGAATAAATTGTTCAGTGTTATGTAAGGGTAGAAAGGTAGAGTGGGAACCCAAATTATTATTCTCGTTAAAGTGATATGCAGATATAAATAGAAGTTTGTGGATGTTCAAATAATAAATCCCATCGAGGAATGAAATTAAAACCACACAAATGTCAAAAATATGGGTGAAATAAAATGAGAAATTATATGAATGGAACTATGAAATGATTTAATTAAGTAATGGTTTTCTGTCGAGCTAGTGATTGTTGATCAGGAATGAAGACCCTGGAAAATCCAATGAATGAGTGGAAGGATTTAAAACAATAAGCTTAATATTTTAGATACATGGAGACTATGAGTTTTGAAAATCAATGACATATTCCATGAGTAAATGAGGATGGTCTGAATCAACAACCACATAAGAAAATGAATAAATGGGGGGGGGGGGGGTTTCCTATCATAATTTTAGTGGGTATTAAGAATGAGACGGTGAAAGGTAAACTTACAATCTACATTAGAAAAAAAATTATTTCATTCTGGATCTACATTATCATTTATATATTGGGACTTTTATAATAGTATCACCTAAAAACCATAGTTATTAGAGGTTTATTTAGAAGTAAAATGTCATAATGTAATGATAATGACATGTCATGTCTAAAACTCCTCTCCGAAAAACTTTTATGGGAACGTGCTTCCTATAATTCATGTGATTATCCCTCAAGTTGAATTTTTTGTGATTTTGGGTCTATATTGACATTAATTATATAAATCCTACATCAATTATTGAGGATGAGAATTAAAATATTATATTATGATTATGCCTTGGATTGCATTTCTGTGTGAGGATGAATATGAAATTCTAATGGAAATTACTTCTATTAGTTGGGTCTTACTACCTATTCATGAGGGATATTTATCTCAAATGGTTTTGGAGAAACTAACCACTAAAGATATGCCTATTTGTTTTGGAATACATTGATGTATTTCCTAAATACATTCCCATTCTTCCCCTAAACTCTTAAGTTGAGTTTTTAATAGAACTCATACATGGTGCTATGCCCATTTCCAAGACTCTTTATATAATAAGTCTAACCAAGTTGTAATAATTTTAAAAAAAATCCTTGGAGATTCTAGAAAATGGATTTATACCCCTATGTGCATCCCTATAGGGTAAATTTGTTCATTTATTAAGAGAAAATATGGGTTAAACTATATTTTCATGGATTATAATGAAATTCAGAAGGACAATATTAAGAAAAAGTATCATATAATTCATATTGATGACTTATTTGATCTACTATGTGGGGTGCAATAAATTTAAAATATTGATCTTAGTTTTGGATATCATTAATTTGGGGTCATGAAGGAGGATATAAAGGATACAACATTATATATGAGGCATAATCATTAAGTATTTAAAGTAATTCCATTTGGAATTTCCAATTCCCCTATATCTTCATAGATCTAATGAATATAGTATTTATCGATTACCTTGATTTGTTTTGGCAGTCTATATAGATGATATTATTATATATTGAAATATTAATTAAGACCATGTATACCATTTGAATATTGTGCTGAAGGGATTTAGGAAGGAGATTTTGAATTCCGAATTTACCCTGTATTAATTTTGTCTATATACGTTGTCATTTTTGGGCCAAATAGTCTCTCGAGAATGTATATAGAATGATCCTTCAAAGTGAGAAGTTATTGTCCAATGTCCCAAAATAACCCTGGTAACTAAGATACATATTTTTATTTGGTTGGATGGATACTATATATAATTTTTAAGGTTTTTCTCCTAGAAATATAATTTATTATTTTTTCCCAAATGGAAGTGATCCAATTTCATATCCCAGATGAATGTGAAGAAAAATTCAAGGAGATAAAAAGATGGCTGGTCTAGGCACCTATGCTCACACCAACTTGTCATAAATAAGGGTTTGTGATCTATAGTGATGCGTCAATGAATATACTAAGATATTTTATCATGCATAATGAAATTGTAATAACTAACCCCCAACACCAATTGAAAATCCATGTGCAAAATTACCAGAATTATGATTTGAAGTGAGAAAAAAAAATTTACTGGAAAAACATGGAGGCATTATCTTTATGGAGAAATATGTGATATATATAATGATCAAAAAATCTTCTAGAATATATTCACACTGAAATAAGTTAATATATTCCAATAGATATGGTAGGAATTGATTAATTATTATGACTACTCAATACACTGCCATCCTTAGATGGTGAAAATGGTGATTAATGCTCTGAGTTAATAGGGCCATGCATTTTTTTCTATAAATAGGATTGAGAAAGATCCAATATTTATTTATTTTTATAATATGGACCATAAAATCATGAGGAAAGGGTACATATCATATCTTTTTAAGATGAATACTCAACCATCCATCCATGTGATGGTAAATAGGTGATAAAGTAGGGTGTGGACAAACATTAGAAGGTGGGAAATGTTCTGGAGTTCTAACATGATTTTTATAAAATGATATGGTTTAGTAATCAAGTTTACGTCTCCCCAATATAGGATTTGAATGAGTTATTAGATTAATATCATAGTCCATAATTTTTTATTCATCCTAAAATTATAAAGATGTATAGAGTTTTAAAAGAGTATTTCAAATGGGATAACCTGAAAGGGGTATTTCAAAGTATCTATGTCAAAGTATTGTTTCTCAAAAGTTAAGGATGAGAGGGAAAATTATAAGGGGTTGTTACAACCATAACCCATTCCATAATAGAAATGGAAAATATCAATATGGTCTTCATCATTATAATCCTAAAACATCCAATGGGAACAATGACATTTTTATTGTAGTTAATCACCTTATGAAGTCATAAAATTTCATTAAAATAAGATAAATTTATCTCTTAATAAAATATACAAGATATACATAAAATATGTGGTTATATTTCATTGAATACTAAATTTTATCATATCTGATCAAGTTTCAAGGTTTACCTTGAAGTTCTAGATAATTCCAAAGCATCTATTAAATACAGAGTTGAAATTTAGCATTGTTTATCATCCTAAGATAGATGGTAATTTTTAGAGGATCATTAAAACCATTAAAGATATTTTTATAGAATGTTCAAGTATCTTAAAGTTGGTTAGGATCAATAGTTTTGTCTAGTTAAGTTTTCATGCAACAATAGATTTTAGTCAAGCATTCAAATGGATTATTATCAATCCCTCTATGGTAGAAAGTAACAAACACCGATGTGATGGGATAAGTTTAGAGAATTAAATATATTGGGAAGTAATATAGCATAGGTAATGTAAACAAAGGTTATAACCATTAAAAAACACATCAGGGTAGCTCATAGTTGGTAGAGAAGTTATCTTGATAATCTTAGGCAAGAATTAGAGGTCAATGTTGGTGATAAAGTATTTTTACGAATATCTCCTTGAAAAAAGGTTATGAGATATGGAAATAATTAATTTGATCCTTATATATACTAGTTCATTTGAAATTATTAATCATATAGGGATAGTTTCTTATTGTTTTTCATTTCCACAAAATTTATCCAAAGTTCATGATATTCTAAATGTATCTATCATGATGAAGTACATACCTGATCCTTTACATGTAATAAACTCATAGGTCATACCATTGGAGGGTAATCTCTTTTACGAGGAATAATCAGTGTTGAATTTTGATCATAGAGTGAAGGTGATGCAGAACATGGCCACTTACCTGGACAAAGTTTGGTGGTGAAAGCATAAATTTGAGGAACCTACATGGGAACTAAATGATGTGATAAGGTCAAATAATCCCCATATTTTTCTACCAATGTGACAAAATTTAGAGGGTTTAATATTTAGAAGGGTTATAATTTAATACATATAGATTTTATGATATATATATTTTTATATAAATGTAATTTATTTCGTAACATTCTTTACATACAACAGAGAGTTCAAACGAATACAATATACTATTAAAATATAATTATTTAATTTGGAAATTATCACTTAAATGTATGTTTCGAGGGTATGAATGTGATTAAATAATTTATTAGAATTTTTTTCCATATATTATAAAATCAATTCCATAAATTTTTATTGTTTATAAATTAAAATAAAATAATTTCTAGGTAAAAAGTGATATATTTCTAAAAAACATTTTTTATGCACCCAATATGTTTTTTGTTAATAAATTAAATTTATATTTCATGATTAGTTATTTTAATTTTATTTTCAAATAATATATTCAATAAGTTTTTAATATCAATCTAATATTTTATACAAGGCATAGAATGAAGGTAAACTTGGTTTTAGGATTAAAAATGCATTTTTTAAAAAGAGGGTTTTTTTTATATTTTTCACAATTATTTTGAAATGAATTTATTCGAATAATAGTAATTTAATCATTTAAAATGGATTAAATATTTTTAATCACTATAATTAATATTATTTAATAATTTCAACTTTATCATCTTTCATTATGTATAGTAACTGAGGTAAAAATTCATTACTATAGAAAAGGTTCAAAATGGTTAGTAAGGGGTTAAACTAAGGAGATAAGGGTTAAATGAACAAAAAATTTTATAAATCATATTTTATTAATATATTTATATTATATCTATGGATATATTGAAAATATGTTCAATTTAGATCTAATTTCTCAGGAGATTTACTTTTTTATATTTTAATTTTCTTAATACTTATATGTGTGCCAGTCCCCTTACTTATAAAAGGACTCCCTATCATCTCTTGTTCACGATACTTGATCCCATAATCTCACCCAAAACCTACCAAAATATATTGTAAAAATCCATGGATACGTTCTATGGGTTCTTATATTCTTAAAAGACTAATCTAAGGGCCCTTAAGAAGAGATTTGAAGTAGGTTTCTCAGAGAAGACATATGTGTTCTTACTGTTCATTTTCATGTTCCATTCTTCTTATAATTCTTATAAATTTTTTTTATACATATTTAAATAATTAATATAGTGTCGTAAATATAATTATATTTTATTATTATTATGGTAAAAACATTTTTCACATTATTTCCATCAAAAGGGAAATGAAAGTATCACTCATGCATGTGTACGGACTACCACCTCCATGAAGTGATATGGTTAATTTTATATCTCCATTTTCCATGATTGGTTATTGTAATGGATTTAATGATTATATATTATATTTATGATAGATTTAATCTTATATAATTATAATATATTATAAAAATTATTACCTTCCCATCCTTTGGAAAATGACAATGTCGCTTATGTGTTCGTGTGGACTACAACCTTTACAGAGAGATGTGATTCATTTTACCTTTGTATTTTACATGGATGGTAAAAAAGGATATATTAAATAAATATATATAATATATATGATATATTAATTATTCTTTAAAGATTATTTATTATTTATTATTTTTTCCATTCCATCCATAAAAATTAGAAACATCAGTCGTACGTACATATGGACTACCGTATCCTTGGAGTGATGTAATCTAATTTTCATCACCAATTTATTTGAATGGATATAAAAGTGTATATAATGAATAAATATGATTATTGTTTCATAATTAATATTTTTAATATTACTAATCCTTGACCAAGGTGCAAGTACAAAGAGCGTCGAACCAAAACATGCATTGAAAATGAACTAGCATTCACCCGAATGGCCATTTTAACAATGAATTGTTATAAAAAGTATAATGGAAAATTATAAAAGAATAATAAATTTTATTTTATTTATGATTATGGTTCTATAAAAAATTTATAATTGATTTACATTTATTATATAGAAATTTTGAACACTTACAAAGTAAAAAGTGACTTGAGGTCTGAGATTTTTATCAAAATCTCATTTCTTATTTGGATTGTGTGTTAAATTTCAATTTTAGGAAATTATATAGATATTATAATTTTAAATAAAATATGTTATTTTATATTTTTAATTCCAATAATTATCAATTATTAGTAAAATTTCCTCTACATTTGTACATAAAATGATTAAGAATATATTTTTAAGAAAAAATTACCTTATTTCCTCTTTGGTCGTTGAAATTTTTCATTAATGTTTATATTATCTAATTTTTTTTTCAAGAATATTCCTTTCTGTTATCCAAAGAGTTTATAAATTAATTTTAGAAAATATTTTAATTTATTTTCCTTGTTTTTAAAAGTAAAATTTAAATTTTTTCTAAGGAAATTATTTTTGACTTGTTAAAAAAAGTATGAAAGGAATCATTGTTTTATCATTTAATAGACGAATGATTTTTTCCATAGTCACTAGTAAAATATAATTTATATATTCCATTGAAGGATTCCATGGTTATTTCCAATGAATTTTTTTTTCAATGTTATGATATATATTTTAAAACACATGAAGAAAATGTTATTTTCTCTGATTTTAGTGAAATGTTAAAGTAATCTTCTAAATGAATTTTTATCTATGCCACCATCAATTAATGATTATTATGATCAAATAATTATATGATACTGTGATAACATCTAGTTTCATTTTCTAGATGTATTTTTATGATAATTATTTAAGGATTATTTTATGAAACATTTTTCTTTCCCATGGGTTTTGCTATCGTAAAATGATGAAATATTTATGAAACCTATTTCCTTAGTATGAGTTATGATATGATGAAGTGGTGAGTCTTTTTATGATCATGTGTAAAAAATATGTATGGTTTTCATTATGTGTTTGTATGGTCTATAATATACATCAAATTTATTGCGAAATGTGATATAGATATCTCACGAGATGATGATGATAACCATGGACTTGATTATGAAAATTTATGTTCACATTTTAACGTGTGAGTGTGATTAATTATAGCTGTACTCAAAATATTATTCTTGTACATGATTTTAAATAGATATTTTCATATTTTTATGTTTGAGTTTGATTTATTCTTTCTATGGCCACACGATTTTACGTGAAGATGAATGTATATGGCTATGTTTTCATTTCGATGAGTGAGTGTGATTTATTCTATATTTGATCACAATATTATACATAGACATGATTGATAATGGTTATGTTTATAATATTATTATTTAACATTATTGAGATTCAACATACCTATGTTATGAATCTTGGATGGTGATTACTACTTTGACACCCATATTAGTAATTGTTTTGTATATGAACTGATTATGGAAATTATGATCTAGTAATTTTTGGGTATGTTACTTTTATTTTGGTAACGTGCACCTGATTATGTTACCATACACTAATGACTATCTTATGATTGATATCTTCATCATTTATCCTTACCGAGCTTCTAATATCACACATTCTTATGTTTTCCTTCCCTAGGCTTTAAAGGTGGTTTCGAAGTATGATAGTACTAAAAGGGTATTAACATGTAGAAGTTTAGGAGAGATGGTGAAGATATTTTAAGAAATAAGTTAATTATGTTTCTACTCTCCAAATAAGCTAAATATTTATGTCCATAAAGAATTTATTTTTTGGAAATATATTCAATAATCACCTAAAACGAAGAAATATTTATGTATGATATGCTTGGGCCACCTCATTGTTTACCTAGATTTGATTCATCTATTGATTGGAAAAATTATTGAATATACCATACCCCATTTATCTATATTATGCAATTAACATATGCTCACTTATCTTGATTCATGGTTTTTTACCTAGAAATATAAAATACATATTTGGGAACCTATTTATTTTCTATTTGAATATTATGTTATTTTTATTTATGGAATAATGAAATTTTTTCTTATATGGTTTCATGTGAAAAGGATATGAATCCCATTTAATTTATATGGGTTATTTATGGTACCTTTAATTTCTTATGACAAACATATATAAGGATAATTAGGGGTGGGTTCCTATATCATCCTCCTAATCATTTATTTAATTTTATATATCATGAGATATTCTAGAATGGTGATAATGAATTTTTGGACATAGGAGAGAGAATAATTCGATTTCTTACATTTTCTTTCTTGAAAATAATGAGTTTGTTTACATAGTTGTTGGAATAATTATTTTTTCTCAAAATAATTCCTATGATTATGGTTGTATCATATCTCTATTTTTTCTTTCATGTTATTATGTCATTCTATGATTCTTTTCATTTTAATTATCATGCTTCTTTTTTAATAATTTATAAACATTTATGATATTGCATGCTTTATTCCGTTATTTTTGATATATTCTATGTTAGGTATGAATTTATTATGCATCTTGATTATAACCACATCCAAATATTATTCTCATTTAAAATTAATGAATATTATCACTTATATTTAACATTATTGAGCGTTTAAGGTCAGAATTTTCTTAGATTTCCATTTCCTTAGGTTATAAAAAAGTAATAGGTATCATGCGTCTAAAAGAGTATCCTCTATGGATATTTTTGGGAAAATTTGAATACTTGTTATGTATTAAGTGGTTGTTCATATAGTAGGGAAAATAATTGTTATTTTAAAAATAAGCGGGGTTTTTTGGTTAATTTTGTTTCCTAATTTTCTAAAAGCCCAATCCTAAAATATCAATGTTATATATTATAATAAAATATTATCAATAAAGTAATTTAATTGAGATGGTTAGGCCCATGGACTACTATAGATTAAAATTTATATTTATGAGCATAAATCTATGTACAAATAAAGAATTTATTTTATTAAATAATAAATTAATCAATATATGATACAAACACACACACACACAAAAACATATTTATAGAGGCTTTTGGTTTCATTGTGAGTTATTATACGTCATACATATCACAATAGAAAATATACATGTGTGTATGTATATATCAATGAATATATTTTTAGAATTACAATATAACACATATAAATATATTAAATTGTATTAATTTTAAATTTAAAATGTAATTATATTTAAATAAATGTTATATAATTAATATAAACATTTTTATATGTGTTTCAATAAGCATATATAAGACAATATAGCGATTCAAAAAATCTAACATTAATTTGTAAATATAACATTTTATAAATTTTAGACATTTTTATCAATAATGATATTTTTTATATCATTATCAATAATTCAAAATTTTGTGAGATATGTATTAGTTTCCCAACCAATATACCCTAAACATTTATTAAATAAAATGAAAGTTATAGTGTATACATGAAGTGCAATTATCATACACCATCTCAAAATACGATGATGTCAAAAAATAAATGCAAAAAGATTATAATAATGTGTATAAATTTTATTTTTAGTTTCTATAATACCTTCACTATATTCATGGAATTATGTTTTATTCATACCAACCAAGATATCATTGGTTTCTTTATCATTTGATGTAATCATCATCCCCAAAAATTAAATAACAACATCATTCATATATTTCAAGTAATTGTAGTAAGTAAAATCTTGGTTCATGGACATATTTATTTAGCTAATTAAAGAGTCTCATCATTAGGATATTCATTAACTAGTATATTTTGATTTAAAAACACTAGTTATATAAATACATACAGAATCATATAATGGTTTGAACAATATATTGGCAAGATAAGATCCTGATATCTTTGAAAAAACATAATCCCATATTGATACAGAATTTTATGCTACACAACATGCCCTCTATGGTCATTTAAATAGAAGTAACCAAAAAAATAAAACTAACATAAGAAAGAAAGTAAGAATGAATACATCATTGAATCAAATATCAAAAATCAATTTTATTTTTCTAAGCTTGTAGAAGCCATCAAATTCATGAGGGAGACTATATCCTGATGATCCCAGACCCACACACCAAGATCTTGTTTTGAAAAATTATTTATGCACCGAATTTGATACAAACCAAGATAAGAATATATTTATTTTACATCATTTCAATAAGTTAATCATTAAATCTCACAAATAGTCATAATCCCAGGATTTAAGGATTTTTAATCTTTAAGGACCAACTACATAAAAAAACTATTTTACATTACTAGTAAACATTTATCCATGTTTGAACTCTAATAGATCCCCTTAAAAACATATCCTATGATATAATCTGCTACATTACTTATGGAATAGAAACATAAGTAATTGGTGAGATCAAATGATTAGTAAGGGGGAAGTCATTAACCTTTAATCAAATGGTTAAATCATAATTATATAAGAAAACATTAGCATGAAAGAAATATTATATTTAAAAGAACTTGGAGAAATAAAAGTTTTCCATAATCAAGGATAATGGGAAATGTAATATTTTTGGAACAAACATGTACCATGAAATAATATCATGAGATAATAAAAATGAGTAATGAAAATGAATTACAGGTTTATATCATTCAAAATTGGTACTATAACATGTATATATTTCAATAAATAGTCGATCAGGCATCACAACATATTTTTTTTGTGGATCTGGAATGACTACTGGTTTACCCTAGAGGATCAGGCTTTATTACATATTTCCATTGGGATATTGATCATCACAATTCATTTTCCATTATCACAAGATATATAAATATTTAACCAATGTATTGGAAAAATTTAATAGACATAACCAATCATAGGGATTTATTAGACACAAACTATTTAGGTTATTTATCAAAAACAAATAATATCAAGGATATCTTATACCCAAGACATCTTAGGGATTTTTTAGACTCAAACCATCTCATGTCTTTATCAGACCTAAAATTCCTCATAGATTATTTAGACACAAAAAAATTTCAAAATGACAATCCATACACATATGTTCCACACAAAAAATCATTCGTATATCATATATTGAAGAAAGATAGAATGAAAACAAGCTTACTATCATTTCTAAATGGTATAATGTAAGGTGATATAAAAATAAGATAGGTTGATACCAAAAATTCAATCACTAAAATTCTTTTTTCATAAATGCATATGAAAGGTAATTCATAAACATTAACTCCAGAAGAGTTATATATTTTTGGGTTAAATATGAAAATTGTAGAAACCCAAATTCATGTAACCCAGATTCATTGTATACCATATAACATTGACATAATATAAAAGGGATCACATTATTAGGGATCAATTGGTTTTTATTCTTGAAGAACCCTACACATAAATTATTCCTTTATTTATTAGAAATATAAAATATATAATATTAGTGACATTCTCACAACATTGATATTATTCTTAACAACCTTCTTCATATCCTAAAATTTAATGTGTGAACATAGATATTCAGTAAGGGTTATGTACAGTAAAAGCTATTAGGATTAAATAAGGCCTAATAAAAAGGGAAATTATATAAATGAAAGCACATATCATTTAATCAATAACATGAGCATGAAATGCTTATATGGATAATATCTATGAATGGAATCCCATGGATAAAAATAACTAAATTTTCAACGAAGGAAATGTGTAATGTTGGATGTCATGATCTTATACAACATGTTATCTCTACCATTATGGGCTTCCACAAATACAGTTTAATCAATGGGTAGGTATACGCCAAACACCATTTTAATAAGGCAAGCTAACTACTTTTTCTCATGATACCTATCGATTCATCAAGGTAATATCTATAAACTACCCACACATATATCTACTATTCCAATGTATTATTTATATATTGAATGAGATATTTAATTCATAAACTGTATTCGTTATAAATTTTTTTTATTGAGTAAAGAACATGAAATATCAATATTTTTTCTATCAGTTAAATACATTCATTGAAAAATGTATATATAAATTTTATATGGTTTAGGAAATAATAATATTGATGATAAAAAAGAATGTAGATATTTAAGAGAAATGTAATTTCCAATGATCAAAATAAATTAAATGTTTCAATAGAATAAAATTAATAAGTGATTAAATATGATCATTAGTCCATTATAAATGTTGGTTTTGTAATAAAATAATACCTTTAGTTGATATAATGAAAATGTAACTGAAATATAAAAAAAATATGTCATTAAATAGTTTTATTTTTAAAACAACTAAAAACATGTAGTTTATGTTACATAGTATAAAATATTTATGGTGGTTGGAAAATATTTTAATAAAACATACATTAAAAAAATTCCATGTGAGTTTTTGTAAATTAACATTGAAAATAATACTTTTAGAAAACATTACAAATATTTATTTTAATTTATCATAAAATTCACTGACCACCTAAAATTTATTTAATAAATTATTTGATAATATAAGACACAATTTTTTTGTGAAATTTAGAAAAATATGGATATGGAAGGAAAATATATCTTATCAAAAAGATAAATAACTTCAGATATTATTTTTATCATTGATTTGAAAGATTCAAGTTACAAAGAGAAATAAAGTTGGAAGAAAATATTTAAACTCATTGAATATATGGAGGATAAAAATATAGATATATTTTATGAAGGATAGAATTTAAAATTACTTTAATAAAAACAAGAAAAATCCTAAAAAATTAAATTGTAAAATAAATTATTACCCATTTTGTAACATTACAATTTTAATCCCAGGAAAGAGTAAACATGGATTTAATCTCTAATAATCATGAAGAAATATATATTAATTTTAAATACATCAAAGGTGTAGTATATATGTGAAACAAAATAAACAGGTGTATAATTCCATTTTTGTATCAATGTATTGGAAACTAAGACAAAATACCTTACCACTAGTTCTTGTTTCCTCGTAAGAAATAACATATACTATAAAATATATTTTAATTTAATACATATTTAGAAAATATTAAATTATATAATTATAATATTATATATTATTCACTTATAACATTTTAACCAGTATTTATTATTAATTCCTTACTAAAATATTTTTTTGGGTGGTAACTATTTCATTTTTTAAGAGAGTTTCGGTTTGGTGGTGATAGTCCTTGTACTTTATTTACAGTTCCATAATCCCCTGAATTTTAATCATGATATAAATATCATATATGTTCATAATATGTAGTTATTTATATAGATACAAGTTACAAGTAGAATATGAATTACACAGTTGTTAGAGATGGTAGGATGTGCATACGCATGAACGTTGTTTTAACTTTTTGATGGATGGAAAAAATGTTAGGTAATTAATATCTCACCTTTAAAAATCATTATTATATTATATATTTAATAAACAGAACCTTATTACCATCAATGTAAATTGTAATTGAAAAACTGATCACATTCCTTTATAGAGTTGGTAGTCCACACATGTGCACAAGCGATGTTATCATTTTCCATTGGTTTGGAAGGTGATAAGTTAGATATGATAATATAATTACATAATGATAATAAATTCATAAATATAATTTATATTAATTAGTTTCATCCCTATAACCATCAAAATAAACTGGTGATGAAAATTGAATGACACCGCTATGCAGATATGGTAAGTCGTATGGGAACACATGAGATGTTCACACTCTTCGTATGATGGAAAAGATATGAAAAATGAATATAAAATAATAATAATAAAATTTAAATATATTTTTGATCCTTAAATTATTATTTTAGGATGATTTCAATACATTTAATGTAGAAGAAGAAATAAATTGGAAATTTTCGTCCAAGATGATTACATATTCTTCACCATATTTTCTTTAGATCCCTTCTTAACATCCATTGGAATAATATTTTAAGAAAAACATAACCTCTAGTTTATATCTATAAAATATTATAAGATAATTTGGTAAATATTCGTTGACTTATGTGGAACAGTTTTGTGAAAAGAAAAGATAGAAGGGATGTCATTTTATAAGTGAGGGGACAATAAATCTTGTAATTATTGAAAATATTAAAATATAGAAAGGTCAAATTCATGAAAATATGGTTCCAAAATAAAAATATTTTAGGATGATATGGTATTATAATAACGACAAAATCAAATTTAGATAGGTTTAGGTATAATTTTAAATCTTTTATTTTTTATTAGCCCCTTAATTAACCATTTTTAACCTAAACCACGATAACAACTTTTTAAATGTTAAAGATTCTAATATTACTTATAAGATGAAAATTTTCCCTGAAACGACTAATATATTGTATTTTAGAACATAAATTATCCCACTTTTCCTATTTATACATTTTTAATATGTTAAAATAAATGAATAAAACATTATTTTTTTATAAATTTTTTTTATTGTCATTTTTGACACTATTCATTTATTTGAATTTAATGTCATTAATAAATATATGGAATTATAATATAAACCTCTCAAACATATTAATGTTTTATATTTATCTATTTATCTTCTAGGGAACTATATATCACCCAAAAAATATTACTTTTATAGTTTTTGAAACCATTTAAATGATTTTTCTACTATTTTCCCAAGCATTTAGTTGGCATTGTGTAATTATTTAATGTAAATATTTCATCATTAAAAAGTAAACATAAAATACCCTCATAAAAAATTAATTCATATACAAAATAAACAATTACAACTTAAATTATTGTCTTTTGTAGTTAGGTAAAAAATTTAGACATATTAAACTCTGGAGAGTGACATTTTGGAATTTTTTATTACTTAAAATAATATAAATATAATTATAAACAAAATGGATTTGAAATTACATATATTAAAGTTCAGGATAGATAATTTTATATTAAATAAATTAATTTAAACAAATTAATATTTTGGATAAAAATTTTATGCCATATTATATTACTTTTAACCATAATTACCTGACTAATACTTTACCGTTGTGATAAATTTACAATGGTTACTATTAAAAATGAATATAAGTAAATGGGAAAATGATAATAAATTTGAAACTTTTAATTCAAAATATGAAATAAATTTTATTAAACTAAAATATAATATGTTTCTGAAATAAATTTTAGAATATACCCACAAAATGCGATGAAAATTTTTTTTTCAAAAAAATGTGTTTTGAGCCAAAAAATCGGCTTAAACCACAATCACGTAAAATGAAGATCTTGATAGTATTAAATTAATTATTTTAAATTAAATGGATATTATATCATTTAAAATCAAAAATATAACATGTCTTTCATGTTAATTTATTTAATGAAAAAATTATAGTTTTACAAAAATCAGTATTTTTCATTATTAACTAACAAATAAATATTGTTAGAAAAATCCCAAAAAATGAACCTATGATAATAATGAAATGGTGAGAAGTTTCTTATATTTTTTTTAAACTCAATGTTTCATGTAAAGAACCAATAATATAATTTATATTTATTTAAAGAGAAATATATCATAAACTTTTATGATGCTATATTCTACCCAATTTATAATAATTTCACACAAAATTTTTTATTACTCTAATATAAATAACTAAGGATAATTCTACACCATAAAATCATAAGGTACTGATTTAGATTACCCAAATATATAGTTTTTGTCAAAAACATATACTAGAAGATTTTTCATGTTTCATAGCACTTTATTTCTATAATACAAAATTTCCAATACTTGTTCATCATAAGATAGATCTCACATGAGTGACATAACCACTGAGTTCCGTGCATGAGAATGGTCAGGTATGAACTACTTTCGGATAGATACATGGAATACATTGTGAACATGAAAGAGGTTCCAAGTCAGATATAAGGGATATCCTACCATCTAGATATTAACAAGAATATCGAAGAGACTGATATATCTAGGGATCATATTACTCTTATATCCACATATCATAATCTTATTTCTTGTAGATATTTGTAAAAATAAATTTTCACCAACTTCAAACTCTATATCTCTCTAATGATTATTAGCATAATTTTTCTATTGAATTTGAGATTCCCTCATGTGATGTCAAAAGGATCTTACCTTATTTTCCATTTATTCATTTTAATAGAGTGCATGTGTATTTATTTTACAAAATTCATTACAAAATGTTGGAGTACTGTACATCATTCCAAATAGGTACTCATAAGGATACATATTAATTCTCTACTAAAATATTTTCTTATAGAAAATTATAACAAATAATGTTGTTATTCTCAAACAACTTTTAAATATATTGAGATATTTCTCAATATGTATTAGATAGTGTGAAAGCTCCTCTTAGGCAGACCATATGTCTACAGTTGATAAGAAATACAAAAACATAGCTCTATATCAATGGCCTACTAATGTCTTATATAGAACATTTAGGTAAACCTCAGAACTTGATTATATATTATTGAGATTAATACTCCATGAAGTCTCACAACTTCCTTAATGTATACTTGAGTATAATGATCAAGGGGGAAATTTTCTCTAATAGAAACAAAAAGTTTCTGATTTTGTATGGAGATTGACTACAACACAAATAAAATTATTCCATTCAGATTTTCTTGGATATTTTGATATTGAAATCTATGGTAATGTTGTCCCATTTCCATTATAGTATGGGTATTGATTGTAACAGCAACGTACACTTATATTTTGGCATTAATTTTTTGACACACCAAGCATTGGGATACATACACTAAAATGTCTTTAATTAATGATATCCCACTTAAAATACTATTTATAATATCTAAATATATTTTTACATCAAGGATGAATAGATAATGATTAACAATGATATTCATCCAATATATCCTTCATCAAATCTGGTATTGGAGAAAAAATTACTCAGGTTATGAACTTTTTTTTCCAGGATGATCATGGTTGTACTCAAGAAAATTCTTCACATTCTTCTATATTTCCATGTCTTTCTTTCATGCCTTCTTAATTATATGATGGATGGATAGTGATATATTGATATTATAAAGATAATATTTTCCCATTATCCTAATATTTCAAGATCCTTATTAAGAATATATATAAATATCAGACCTTGTTTTTATCCTCATCAGGGAAAAACAACCATGGTCTTTCTGACTCAAAGCCCCATCTACCTTCTTCACCTTCCTAGGGTTATAATGTATTGAATTGTAATAATCTTTGATTTACGCCATCCATTTTATTTGGTGCATATGAAACTCTTTCAATGTAAACATACACTTTAGGATTATATATATATATATATCACACCTTTCCCCATATAAATAATTCCTTAGTATCTATAATGTAAAAATACATGTTTTAGCTCAAAAGTATGAATTGCATAATTCGTCTCACAAATTTTAAATTAGAAGGAGGTATAAGATATCACCATATCATTATATATTAGTAATCATCCTAGTCCATTATTTCATACATCAATGTATATCACACACCATCATCCACTGTATAGTTTTATAAGAACTTGCACGCTAACTGGAATTCTCTTGATTTGTTTTTAATTTTTCTCACATTAATTTAGTCAAAAGGAACTTAACCCCCATCATAGTATACTTGGTTAATGGGATAGACAGTCAAGAGAAATATCTCCCAAAGTATCAGTAGTATGCAGTTATCCCATGAAAAAAAATGATCATAGTTACTATGATTTCCCTGGGCCATTAATCAATAACCTATTGCTTCCATGAATTTACTAATATTCACAAACATGAAATTATATAAACAAAGAATGATAATTTTTGTAGCTTATAGTCACTCTTGGAAAAATTTTCATATACCTTCTCCTTCCTCATATTCATCACCACAATACACAAATGTTCTTCATTCTTTTCCTTGATATTCAAATATACAAAAATATCATTTATAAATACTCTAATAATATAATCAAGGAAATATCTAAAGACTATTTTCATTAAATAATTAATGATATCAGTATCCCTAGTATGTCCAAATTCCATCACTATATACTCATAATGACCGTATGTCATAAAAATTACTATCTTGGGTATATCATCACACATAACCCTTAGATAATAATATCCAAGTCATAGACACGTGTTTCAAAAATATTGAATGTTTTTTAATTGATTAAACATATCATTGATACGTGGTTGAATATTATTATTCTTAATAGTGGTTTTGTTATGTTCCTAATAAAAAAATAAAAAACCACAGTGTGACATATTTGTTCTTAAAAAAGGAATAGATACACCACATGACTAAGCACTAGGATGAATGGATCCCTTATCTTGATTCACCTAAAGTTTCTTCTTTTCTTTATACAACCCAGTAGGGTCCATTTTATATGGATTCTTTGAAATAGGTGCAACACTATATATGATTTCTATTGAATATTCGACTTTATGATTCAGGGGAAGACTAGGAAACTCTTCTGAAAATACATTAAGAACTCTTGTAAAATAGGAATATCTTCAATTTTGAGTTTCTCCCCAACCATCCAGTATAAATATCCCTCATGAATAGTTGGATAAACCCATATGTTGGTAGTAATTAGTATTGGGAGTTCAATTTCATCCCTAAACTAATAGACTATCATAGGTTGATTTGGAATATCAAATGTAACATCATAAATCCAACAACATCTTCCCAAGGTACTGGACTATTTTTTAAATACGAATAGATTGGTATTTCGATAAATATTTAGAGGTTTATATCACATGAATAAATCCAACATAGGTGAATCGTTCTATGGAACAAAAGGTTACTTCATATGAGAAATGTTATTTGTCACAACAAGAGTTAGATTCCCTAATATGATTATAATTTTCTCAGTTCCAAAACTAGATATGTTGGCTTGATTAGAAAGGACATACCTACCTTTTTTATGGGTATTTAATTCCTTTATTCTGTTTGGGACCATCACTACATAATTAAATACACATTTTAATATCATAATAATCCTGAATATTAAGCTCTAAAATAAAAATCTCAATAATGGTAAAAGTTACCAAATGCATTTAGGATTATTATAATTCTCATGTTTTCAATGTTCACATAAAGTCTAATTCCCAAGGTTTTTAGTAAACTTGTTTTTGATACTAACTCTAGAAACCCAAACAATAGTAACCCAGAGTCAGTTTCTATATTCATATAATGGCCTAAGATACAAGGGATCACAATAAGAAGGATTTATCAGTTTAGTATTCTTGAATAACAAGATACATAAATGGTTACCATTTTCTATTGGAGATATAAAATACATATCCTAAGAAACATTCCTGCATTGTAGTTATATTCATAATATCCTTCTTCATATCCCAGGAAAAGTAAGGAAAATGAAGGGTTAAATCAAATGATCAGTAAGGGTTATATATGATGGAATATATCAAGAGTTAATAAGTCATAATATATATGGAAAGTTAAATGAATAAAAACACGTTCCATTTAATCAATAACTAGAGTAAAAAATAAATCCATGGATAATATCAATGTAGTAACCTCATGGATAATGATATAGAAATTATTAATGATGGAAATGATTAATGTTGGACATCATGTTCTTAGATATCATGATATATTTTCTATCTAGGTATTGAGACAAGAAAAATTAATTGATGGGTAGGTATGCACCAACTATCAATTTAGAAAAGCTATCCCACTGGTTTACCTCATGATCCTTGTCAATGAATCATGGGGATACCTATAAATGGGCCCCACCTATCACTACATGTCTAAGAAATTCCTCATATACTGTATTATAAATATAATTCCTTAAAAATATTCCTTATCAATAAAATGTTTTTCTTGAGTAAAGAATATAGAATAATAATATTTCCCTAATCAATCAAATAATATTCAAATTAGACCACTACATGTATAAATAATATATATTTTATGAAATAATCATATTCATGATAAAAATAATATAGATAAATAATAGAAATGTAATGTCCATAGATAATAAGAAAGTGAATGTTTCAATAGAATGTTAATTACCACAAAATCAATTAGATTTAAAAAACGGCCATCAGTTCATCAAGAATATAAATTTTGTAATAAAATAATATCATTTTATGAAATAAATAAAATATAATTGAAATATTAAAATAATATTTTATTAAATATTTTTCTATATAACCATTCAAATATATCAAAGAATAGAAATTGCATAAAATGATTATGGTGGTGGGAATTTTTTTTATGCCATATACGTTGAAAAGTAAAATTACTCTTGGTTTTTAGTAAAATAATGTAAGATAAGGAGCTGTAAAAAAAATATAGAAATATTCATTTTAGACATTGTACAAATTTAAATATAAAATTATTTTTTTCATTAATCATTTAAGTAAACCAAAAGGACTTATGTAAATTAATTTTTAAAAATATAGATTCAAATGAAAAATAAAACTTATAAAAAAGGTAAATAATGTATCAACCCCATTTATAACAAATTAACCCCTCATTTATGTATTTTGATAATGTAAAGTGTTTGGGTGATATTTGGGAGGGTTTAAAGAACTTTTTGGAATGTTTTCAGGTATTTTCTAGTGGTGTACAGTTTGATCATGGTACGTATAAATTGTGAAACTCTTACATGAAACCATATAATGTGAGACAAGGGTTTATAGGTAGGTGCATATTTTGGTGCATGGTTTTTCCAAACCATGCGGCCTCCTAGGATTTACCACACAAAGTGGGAGAAAGGGAAAAACATGGTTGGAGCATGGCTTATGTAACCACATGGGAAAAATGTGTAAAGGGTGGGGGGGTTAAGGTAGAGACTTATGCATGGCCAGTACACAATTTTCCTAACTGTGCGACTAACCATACATGGACAAAATTTTAGATAAAAAACTAGATCTCAGTCATTTTCACCTCTAAACCTCTCATTTTCAGTATTTTTTACACTAACACTGACTTTATTTCTCCAAAAGGTAATGGAGACTCTCCCCTTTGATCTGGAATCTATTTGATGAAAACCAATGGTGTTTTGAAGCCTGATTACCTTGGTAAGTCTTCATTTTAAGGGGGTATCCTTAGATATAATTCTCTTTCCTCTCTTGGATTCCTAGATCTAGTCTATTGGGTAAAGATATAAGATACTTGAAGCCAATAATGACGATATTTGGCTATGTTGATGTTAGGGAAAGATATCCAAGGCATATTATTGGATATTCGATCTGGTTTTGTTGAATAATTCGCAACGTTCATCGTTTTATCAATAATTTATACGGTAGGTGGATTCACTATCAGCTCCTCTTATTAAAACCAAGTTGGTTTATTACAAATTAAATTTTTTTGTAATAATTGATTGTTTATTTTTTGTTCCATGACTGATGTAAAACCCTCTTTGGTGATGATTTATGTAATTATGAAAAATGGGTGTTTTGGTGGAAAGTGTATGTGGTAACATGATTTTAAAATGATGATTTTAAAATGGTTGTTTAGTTTTGATTCATGTAAATGTTTTTTCAATAAAAGGAAAGTTTTGTTGAAAATGTTTGGAAAATATTTTTTGGGTATGGTAGGCTTAAATGGTTATGTGTGTGTTAGATGGGATAGATACTGTTCATGAAGTACCACCATCATAGGGAAAAATTATGGTTCGGAAGCTCCACAGTTAATGGTAACACCATGTTTGTTTAATAGGATATAGTTAAAGGGAAAGAATTATATTTATTTAGTGGTGATTTGTGATATTGTTACATGGATGTGGTGTTCAAGCATGTAGAATGATGGTAGTTCTGGAGTGATGTTTTTTGATTCATTGTTTTTTGTGGTTTAGTTTTATCATTGGAAATATAATGTTCGTTATAGTGTAGTTGGCGTGGTTGTGTTTGGTTATACATTAGGTTGTCTTAAATTGTTGTAATACATCTTTTAGTGGGTTTTTATGCTATGTTTAGTTATGGTTTTTTTATTTTAAAATGTTAAATAATCCCCCAAATTTTAATAAATATCTTGGAATTTATTTTTAGCCTTGGGAATCTTGGGGATGTCGCTTAAGGAAAAGTAGTAATTCCACCTCAGCTCAAGCCAATGAGGAGGTGGGGGATGTACCAAATGGTATCTTCTTATTTGGTCATCGAATTTAAAGTGGTATCAATCTTAGTCAGTCCAAATATTTTTGGAGAAATGTTATTCATTGCTAGTATTCGAGTTTTAATTGAATCAGGTTAGTCCAAGATTTGGGATACTGGAAAGGAGTATGATTGTCCTGACTGGAAATATAGAGCATAATAAGTCACAACTAACCTATTTATGTTGAACATTAAGTTACTGGAGTGTTGGAGACATAATTGTTTTAGACACACTTATAGGAGTTGAAATATCATTCCCATAGGTTTAGCTAGTGGAATAAGCATGTCATGCATTATTGAAATGACTTCCCACTAGAATTTCATATTTCATTTTGAGTAAAGATTTAAGATTTTGTGCAACACATCGTTTTTTGAAAAATGATGACATTGTTTTAAAATATGATATTTTGAAAAGTGGAATGGTTGGAATATTTTGAAAATGGTTTAATTTTAAATGGTATGATATAATTTTAATAAATGGTTGGATGTGGAAAATTTAGAATTTTGAAAAGCATGGTTGTGATAGTTTTGATGTGGTAGAATTTGAAATTGTTAAGCCATTAGTTTATAGAGAGTGAGGCTTATGAAATTTTTTGTGTTTATATAAATGGAACTCGGTATGTATAGAAAAAAGAAACTAGGGGAAGCTACTAAGAATATGGTTGCACCACATCTATAGGGTAACCAATACCTTGTTCGAAGTATAGTTTATGCTTTTCAGGTTGTGGATTGAGGGAACATAACAGATGAACTAAAGAAAGTTGATCATTTCATCATGTTCTAAAAGAAGAATCCACCCATCTTTCTAGGTGATTTCGAACTAGATATGGTAGAGTTGTGGATGAATAGGATTAATTGACTCTTAAATTTCCATGGATCATTGGAAGAGTTGAAATTCAGGTTGCTAACTAATATGGTATAGGACCTTGCATGCTCGTGGTGGGATTTAGCTTTTCAATATAAATCAGACCAAGGATTTACATGGGATAATTTTGGGGAGTTATTCAACAAAAAATTCTATCCTCATAAATTTAGAATTTCATTGATGACATAACTTTTAAGTTTTAACTTGGAAGGACTATCAGCGATTGAGTATGTGGATAAATTATTGAATATAGTTTGCCTTGCGCCTAAATTTTCTGCAAGTGCATCCTTGAAGGTACACATTTTTGAACAAGGGATGAGGAATGAGATATGCTTGAAGACTACTCTGAAATGTATAATAGATTATATTAAGGTGGTTAATAGAGTGATGGTGGAGTAACATGACAATTTAGAAGATATGGGTGGAGGGATAATGTTAATACCTCAAGGAAATGGTGTGGATTAATTTTTGGGAGAAAGTGGAAGAGGGGAGCCTATTTACAAGGTAGTAAGATGGATCAATATATAAGGGATGGATCATTGATTCTTACACTAAAAACTAGAATTAATATAGGATGCCTCCAGTATTGTTATTTAGAGAACATGAAGTTAGGGTGTACGTCATCACTTAGAGCATGCCTCCATTACAACTAGATAGGGAATATTAATCACATTTTTCATACTATTCTGAGTTCTTGTTTTTGGGAAACTTATAAGGATTGATAGATTTCATTTTCTTTGAAAAGACAATGAAAATAGAATACCTATCATCAGAAGAGTTGATCTAGAACAGGTGACTCTAGGAATAACATGACTCCTCAATAAGGGAAATCTCAATTGGGCAATAAATAATAGAGTGCAACGAGTAAGTAATTATATGGAGCTGGTTAATTTATTATGGATAACCAATATAGACCATAGCTGTGAATGGAATTATTCTTTGTAATTCTACCCTTATGAAGATTTGTCTAATATAGTTGTATCCCATTCATTTATTACTTATCATGATATTTATTTACTCAGTTTGTGTGTTGAGATGATGCCTTCTATTTTGAAAATTCAATATCATATTGGTTAAAGAGAGTATTGAACCTTTATTTGTAGAATATGTTCTTTAACTTTTTATAGATTTGAGTTGATATATAATTTATCTATTCTTGAAATAGATCTCTATAATATAATCCTATGTATGGATTGGTTGAAACTGTTGAAGGATCACATTGACTATACTCAATGGGTTAGTTTCACATTAGATGCTGGGATTGAGAATCTTTTTAGAGGGGAAAAGAATATAAAGTAAGGTGAAATGGGTATTTTGGAACCAGCTATTGGAACGATCTAAAACCAGTTGTAAATGTTGAAATTTTCATCGATGGAAGATTTAAAAAATAACATTTTTATGAGGGGTTTTGATTAGTTTTCAGATATTTTTTTTCCAAAAGTTTCTTAGTGTTTCCTCTCATAAGAGAAGTGGATATAATGATTGATATTGTTTTAGGGACTAATATTTTATCACTTCCTCTAAATGATTGGAACCAAAATAGTTAAGGTAATTGAATGTTCATTTGGAAGATCTATAATGTAAATGGTTTATTTGACCGAGAACGTCTCTATGGGAAGCACAAGTCTTTTTTTTTCAAAAATATGGATGGAACTCTTCTGCTGTGTGGGGATTACCATAATCTTGACAATGTTAAGATTAATAAAAGGTGTCCACTTCCATGCATTGATGATCTATTCAATCAATTTTGGGCAGATAGGTAGTCCTCTAAAAAAGACTTCACTTAGGATATCACCTATTAGGGGTTCAAAGGAGGATATTCCAAACACATCCTTTAGAAATGTATATGAACATTGAGAGTATGAGGTTATGAATTTTGGTCATATGAATTCACTAGAATAATTTATGGAATTAATGAATTAGGTATTTAATATATATCTGGATTCTTTTATCATGGTGTTTTTGGATGACATATTGGTGTATTCGAGGACAACGAGGAGCATGAGCAATTCTTAGTGACAATGTTGGGAATCTTGAAAGATCATTTATTGTATACTAATATTTCAAAGTGTGACTATTTTTGTAAAATAAGTTCACTTCCTTGTCCATATAATCTCTAAAAGATTTTTTTTCATGGATCTATATGAGATAGGGGTTGTTATCTCTTAGAAACTAGAAAAGAATGCATTTGAGATACGTATACTTCATGGTGTATATGGTCATTAAAAACAATTGTTTCATGATTTATGATGACTTTATTCACATATGAATTAATTGAAAATAAATATTTTTATATTATAATGGAATGATTAATTTTAGAAGTATTTTCAAGAGATATTTTTTTCCGTAAATCATCTCCAATCTTGATTTTCTAAAAATGAGGACAAGGGTACGTGGTGTATTGTGAAGCTTCAGGATCAGGGTTGAGATGTTTTCTCAGGAAGTGATATCGTGTTTCTTCTTTTGGATCAAGATAGTTATAGTTTGATGAGAAGAACTACCTAGCACATGAAATGGAGTTATCTTCCACAGTCCATGTTTTAATGATTTTTCATAATTATCCATTTGGTGAGAAAATTATAGTGATTACAGAACATAAGAGCTTGAAACAGATTTTGACAAATGGAAATTTTAATTCAAGAAGAATAAATTGGATGTAGTATCTCCAAATATGAAACTTTGATTTAATATTTACACTGGGAAAATAAAATTCTGTGGAATATGCATTATGAAAAAAGTCGTATCCTCAGTTGGAAAAAGTGGCATCAAATCCATAATAGTTTATGTATATGATAGATGAAATAAACATGGAATGTAAAAACTAAGGTGAAGTTTATATTTTTTTTTTCTAGTTTCATTCATTCTTAATTTGTTTGAGATAATTAAGAAGGTACCGAATTCAAATTCAAAATGTGATGCTATGAGGTCAAGATTCAAAAGTGGGGAGAGAATTGACGGATAAAAGATGAATGTGAGTTTAGTTTTGTGGTTTTAAAATAAGGAGACCATACAATTGGATTATTAATAACAATATATTCATACTTACTACAATTCAAGATGTGATGTTTTTCCTAGAATATAGAAGTTGAATAAGGCACTAAAAGGAATGTTTTGGTAGGTTGGCATGAAAAGGACGGTGGTTGAGTTGGTTTTGAGATGCTTGACCTGTTAGTATGTTAATGAAGGGAATCAACGACTTGTAGGTTTGTTTTATTCTATTCCTATTATATTTTGTAAATGGGAGTAAATATCCATTTATTTTGTTACATTCCTCCCAAACACAGTTCAAAAACACGATTCTATATGGGTGATAGTAGATCGTCTCCCAAAGATAACCCATTTTTCTATCTTAGTTAATATTATAAGATGGAGGACTTTTCAAAAATCTAATATAATAATAGGTAAAGATACATGGTTTACTGACTGTGGTAGTGTTATAAATAAAACCTAGGTTTACATCTCATTTTTTGAAATCCTTATAGAAATCCCTGGGTACCCAGTTGAAAATGGGTACAACGTATCATCCTCAGAAGACTATAAAATCTGAAAGGAATATACAAACAGGGGAGGACATGTTGCGGGATTGTGTAATAAATTTTAGTGTCTCATGGGAAGAGAATATACCATTAGTGGAGTTCTCATATAAAAACATTTATTAGGACTCAATAAATATTTCTCCTTCTAAAGCATTATATGGGTGTACTTTTCAATATCCACTTTTTTGGGTGGAAATATGTGATACTTCACTGGTTTGGATGAGCCTTGTCCAAGAGAAATCAAGGAAGGTTCAGTTGATTAGGAAATATATAGGGACAACACTAAGTCATCAGAAATCATATACTGATCAATGGCGATAACCATATTCATTTAAGGTGTGTGATCATGTGTTCTTGATAATATCTCTAAGGATTGGTAATCATTGTATTGGGAAGAAAGTAATGTTATCTCATCAACAAATAATCCCTTTTGATATAATTGAATGGATATTTGAGGTGGAATATTGACTAGTTTATCCACCATGGTTCAATGTAGTGAACAATGTGTTTCATGTATATTAGTTGAACAAGCATCATCTTGAACCTAATAGTGCGATTTAATGGGATCGTGAAAACCTAGAGTTAGATGATTCACTGGTTCATATGCCGTCATGAATTTTTTATTGACTAGAGAAATTCTTTTGTGGGAAAATAATCGGTCTATTGCAGGTTTTGTGGAAACATGGTCTGACTCTAAAAGAGACTTGGGAACAAGAGAAAGAAATCACTAAGAAATTCCATAAAATATTGTGGTAGAATCATGTTTTTCTAATTTATATGTATGGAAATTCCAATGGGGGTAGAATTTAGAGCCCTCCAATTTCAAGTAAGAGACCCCTCATTTATTTAATTTAATTATGTAAATGGATTGGGTTAAGTTTAATAGGTATTGAATAACATTTAGAATATTTTTAGGGCTTTACTAGTGGTTAAAGGTTTGATCATGTTTAGTTGAAACCATGAAACTCTTAAATGAAGTCGTGTAAAGTGAGACATAGGCTTCTATGAAGGGACATGGTTAGGTGCATGGTTATTCCAAACCGTGTGACCACCTAAGAGTAACTATCAAAAGTGGAATACATTAAACAATATGGTAACAATACCATTTTTTTAAACATATCAGGCCAACATGTTTAGAGGGGGTGTTTAGAGGTAGATACTTGTGCATGGCCGATGCGTGGTTTTCTTAACCGTGCGACAAAACATGCACAATGGCAATTTTAGAACCTAAAAAAGTGGATATCACTCTTTTCACCTATAAGCCTCTATTTATTAACTTTTTTAGAACCTAAATGATATTTTATTTCTCCCAAAGGATGTGGAGACTAACCTCTTGTATAGAAAAGCAATCCAGTGAAAAATCATGGTGTTTTGAAGGCCGATTCCCTTCATAAGTCTTCATTTTAGAGGGTTTCCCTTAGATCAACTACACTTCCCAATCTTTTATATTTGATCTATTATTTTGAGGATATATCTATGTTATTTTATAATAATAATTATTAGTTTTTTATATTTTTATTTTAGGGAATTATATCTAAGGTGATTTTTTGGAGATCAACCCATATTTTTTATAGAATTCATGTCGTTACTTATTTTCTACATAATTTATTATGCAGGTGGATTCTCTATTGACTCATCTGACAATAAATGAAAAGATTAATTTCAAATTTATTGTTTTTCTTGATATTTATTGTATTTTTTCTCAATTATTGATTGAAACCTATCTTTTCTGATGATTTATGGAATTTTAAAAAACTTGGTGTTTTGGTGGAATGTGAATGTGGTAACATGATTCTAAAATGATGATTTAAAATGTATTTTGGTATTTATTCATGGAAGTGTTCTCTCAATAAAATTATAGTATTATATAAATGGACTATAAAAGTGTTTTTGGAATGGTTGTCTTAAATGGTTATGCTTGAGATGGATGACATCGAAATTGGTCATTATGTAAAACTATTAAAGGGGCAATGTATGGATGGGATGCTCCACCATCAATGGTAACACCAAGCATAAGTGTTTTTGTTTTTGTGTGTAGTGATGTGAAATGGAATTGTTAATTCCAAAAACGGAATGTGAAATGGTTCAAAGAGTTTCTTGGTTGCTTTCATTTGAAAATGTTTTGGTTCTGTAAATGTTTTACATTTTGATATAAACTGTGATTTTTTAAAGTGTTTTATAAAAATGTGATAAATTAATATATCATAGTGGAATGAGAAGGGAATTAATTTAGGGAAAAACTACTAATTTTAATTAATCACCCCTTCATTTTCACTTCGGTTCTTCTACATATGTTGTTTACCAGCATACAAGTAAATGAAATACATCAGATTTCTTTAATAGTTCTTCATAAAACATAGACATGGTTGGGGTGTTGGATCATGGCGAATGTTAGGAACTGGGGGGGGGGGGTGATGTATTTAGATTCATTGAGCTATGTGGTTTAGTTTTCCCATTCGGTACTCAGTTATTATAAATGGTGTTGTTATGTTTGGTTATACATTGGGTTGTCTTACATTGTTGGCATGATTCATTTTATAGTATTGGTTAATGAATGTTTGGTTGTGGTTGTTTTATTTTTAAAGGGAAAATCATCCCTCAAATATTATTGAATCCATGGTAATTTATTTCCATAATTTGGAATATTGGGGATATCATTTATGGCCACGTAGCAATTCCACCTCAACTCAATTCAATGAGGTGGGGTGAGATGTTATAAATAAGATCAAATTTTATGTTAAATATTTATTTTCTTGATTCATGTTCCAAATAGAGTAAAAGTTGAGAGAACATATGGAAACTCATTAAATATGTCATGGATAATAAAATATATGGTGAATATGAAGGATACATTACAATATTAATTTAATTAAAATAAGATCAATCCCCAAAAATGATATTATAAAATAAATTATCACCCCTTTAGAAATGTTCAAATTGTAACCCCATGAAATACTAAACCAGAATTAAAACTATAATAATTAATAATAAATAGATATTAATGTTAAATACATACAAGGTTAAGTATATACAAAACATAAAAATAAATAGGTGCATAATAGAAAACATGTTTTAATGGATTGGAAATTGAGATGAAATCCCATACCCAAAGTTTGATTTTCCTATTAGCTGTTCTATCCTCATGTATAATAACTTTTAAATTATTAAAATTATAAAATAGAGTAATTTAAATTATTATAATATTATATTTCATTCATGTTTTAATATTTCAACTTATATTTATTAATAATCCTTTACTAAAATCGATGTAATCTGGTGTAAACTATTTCATTTTTCTTGGGAATTTTATTTAGTAGTTATAGTCCATGTACTTTGATTATGGTTACATCATCTCTATAATATTAATATTTATAGACATATCATAAATATTAATTATATATATTTATATTCATCCATATATATATATATATATATATTAATTACACCATTCCAGGGCATGGTAGGTCGTATGTACGGAAGGACATTGTTTTCACATTTCCACAGATGGAATGAAAGATAGGTAAATAAAAATTATACTTAAAGGAATAATTAATATATAAAATATATAATATATATTCATTTATTTTATCATTATTACAATCTATGTAAATTGTAAATGGAAAACATACCTCATTACTTCATAGAGGTGGTTGTCCACATGTACGCCCAAGTGACAGTATCATTTTCCAAAAGATTGGACTGTAAGAAGGTATATAAGATAATTTAAATATAGAATAATAAATAAATAATAAATATCATATATATTATTTATTATTATCTTTATAATCGTCAAAATAATGTGGTGATGAAAAAAATTACACCGCTACATGGTGACGACAAGCCGTACATACACACATGCTATATTTTTTCATTTAATATGATGAAAAATAGATGGAAAGTAATTTTACCATAATCACAATATTATTTAATTATATTTATAAAAATATATTCATTAATTTAGTATGTGGAAAATTTATTAAGAATAATTATATGAAAAATAAATTGGAATGATTCAGTAAAGATGATTACCTCTTATTCGATAGAATTCTTTTAGATCTATTTACAAGGATACTTGAAATGTTATTTTATTTACAACATAACCTTTAATTAGTGTATATATTCATTTAAAAGATAATTTGGTAGGTTTTTGTCAAGAAAAATGTCACAAAGTGATGGAAAAAAGAGATAAGGGGTGTCCTATTATAAGTGGGGAGTCAGACACTCTAGTAACTTTCAAAAAAAAACATTAAAATATAGTAAAGTCACATCAATGGAAAAGTTATTAAAAATGACATGTATTCAAATATTTGGAGGATATAATCACCTAATTTAATTTATAGAGGTTTATATATCATTTTAAACCTCACCATGTTTGACTAACCCCATCGTTAACCTTTTTTATCCTTAACCAAGGTAAGAACTATTTGATGATTAAAGGATTATAACTTTTATTATTAGGTGAAAATGTTATCATAAATGGGAAACATATGAAATTATACACAATATATTATTCATATTTCCCAATTTCAATATTTTATGATATTAAATAGTTTAATAGAATATTGTTTTCATAAAATATCATTAATTCCACCTTTTACATGGTTAATTTAATTTGAATTTAAAGGCATTTAGACAAATATAGAAATGAAATATAAAACATATAAAAAGATATAATATGTAATATAAATATATAAAAAATTTAGGTAACTTTAAATCACCGAAATATTATAATGTTAAAGTATTTTAAAATAATTTAAATATTTTTTCTACCTCTTACTTAAGCATTGAGTTGCCCTTGGGTAAGAATTTATGGTAAATATTTCATCACGAAAAAAAATAAATTACCATGAAAATAAAAATTTAGAAGTGACCTTATCCTATTTTTATCCTTATGTAGAAATTTTATAGACATTAAAATAAGGAGATTAATATTTTGAAAATTTCATTACATAAAATAATATAAATCTCATTATCAATTGAAAATGAAATACAAATACCATATATTCGATGTTATGATGGATATAGTTAAATTAATATCTTACAATGAAATAAATTTGAGTGTTATATATTATTTTGATGCCTTATTATAATAATGTTGGGTTGATAAACAATTAAAAAAAATTATCCACTAAAAGGGGGTTTTAAAAAATAAATTTTAAAAAATAAATATAATTTTAAAAATATTATTTATATAATTAAATAAACTGAATACTTATTTTATTAAACAATACTTCAAAATACGTTTTATAATCAAGGATTTCTTTTTTTTAAACTTTTCATATAAATTTTATAAAAATATTAAATTTTTTCAAAATCAATAATAATTTAAAATTGTTTTGAAATAAAATTCTAAATGATAGAAAATAAGGATTGAAAATAAGAATGATCATAATGGTGATAGAAATAAAAAATGGGTATTTTGAAAAATTTTTTTACCATAGTCATAGAAAATTAAGTTAATGGTCACATTAAAAAGTAATTTTCAAAAATATGAAGTGGAAACCTTTTATAACTATTAAATTTAAAAATAATATTCAATAATTGAGTTTTGAAAAATAAAAAAAATAAATTAAAATGAAATGTGTATTGAAAGACAAAATGTACAATCAATAAAAAATTAATGTGTTTTTTAAAAATTACTAAATCCCAAATAAACAAAATAGTGATAAATAATTCATTGTAAATAATTAAATATAAATCTGAAGATTAATATAAATAAAACCTATTTATATTTCCAAACTAGAAAAGAGAACATCAACATAAAGAGTGAATATGTAAATAGAGGAAAACTTATTATTAGAAGAGTATGGGAAACATTTTTATCATTATCAAATTTCTTATAGAAATCAAAACATAAATGTACCCAGTAAATATGAAGTAAGGGAATTATAATATATTCATATAATAGAACAATGTTGTCTTGTAAAACTATTATCAAACAGAAATTTTTAGGAATCAAGAAAATAAATTATGTAATGAAATCTTGTTACATCGTCATCGTCATTCAAATTAAAAACCAATGAAAGGTATATAAGTAAAAGGATTTGAAAATTCATTAGATTTTATTAATATTTATGATAAAATAATTCCATTTCCTATATATATAAACCACAATAATGAAAAAAATTGAGAATAGGAATCATATCTTAATAATGATAAATTGTGATGTAAAAACCCTTACTTTTATTCCCGCAGAGTCAAAACATACTCTAACATACCAAATAAAAAAACATAATATTATTAAGATATTTTAGAACCACATTACTACCTATACCCTTTTCTTAAACATAATTTATCATATATTTGTACCAATATATTAATTAGATATATATTTTTTCATCATCAGATATTATTTTAATCAATTTCTTGTTTTACATGTGTTTTGTAATGTAATGTTGATTCATTTTTATCATTTTTAAAATTTCACCATTCTAAGGTAATTATAGTAACTTGAATATATGTTCAATAATTATTCAATATTTTCTAATTTTATTTAATAAATATTTTAGTTACGATTAGTGATCACGAAGTATGTTACATACTTGATTCTATAAATTTTAATGAATAAAAAGTAGGTATAGTAATAATTTATTAAATATTAAAATAATCTTTATATATTCATTAAAAAACATTATTTTATCATTTTTTTAATATAACTAGTATATAATATTCTATAGTCATCCAAATATATATTTTTTCGTTGTTCAAGTTAGTGGTTAAACCGACCAAAACAAGAAAAAACAATAATCTACGAATGAGTATGGTTAATAAAGTGATTATGTTTGAATAATATCATTATTTAAGAAAAATAATGATATAATTTATAGGTTTTTAATGATTTTAATCATATTTAAAATGAATCCTACAAACAATAAAAGTCTAAAATGAAAAATAAAATATGCCAAATTTATGGAAGCATTAGTTTTCACATACACATGGGAGACATGTTCATTTTCCATAAACTAATAGGAATATATGGAGTGGTATTTAATTTATTAATCTTAATAATTCTATAAGTATCATATTAATCCATTAAATAAACTTTCATAACTATCTTTATAAGGCAGTGATGAAAAATCAAGCATGTCGTTCATGGAGGTGGTAGTCTACCCGTATGCCGAAAGTAACCTTAATTTTATGAATGGTATTGTAAAATGTTATAAAAATGATACTAAATTAGTTTAATAAAATCAAATAATATTTTTAATACTTATGTTTTCAAAATTTCCTAGATATAACAGATTTTACCTGGTAGTAGAATAATGGAAAGGAAAACTAAATACAAAGGAGTAATTAAGAATGTTACCATACTCCTAGGAAGAGTTACTTTGAAAGATGGATTAAGGAATTAATAGGGTTATTTTGAGAATAAAAAACTATATATATTTTATAGGAGTGTTTTGAAGGTATTTTGGATGGTTTTAATTTAATAAATGAGGTTTGTGTTGTGAAGATAAGTGGAGTGGTGATGACTCCTTTTATAAGAGATATATTTGGATTTTTCTTAATATATAAAAGGTAACATCACTATTACAAGGAAAAATAGATCTTATAACTGATAATAATGGTGTGGGAGATGGTTAAAATTAAAATTTAGTCAAAGAAAAAACATTACCAAATTTTTTAACTTGTTTTTAATTTTTTACACATAATTTTTTCACTTTAACCTTTTTTGGTTCTTACCATGATAACTAATTTTTAGATAAGTAATTTTATTTTAATGCCTAAAAAATGTTCCATATTACATAATTTATACTCAATGATTTCAAATATGAAATTTTTTCCTATAATATATATATTTTTATGAAAAAATTAATTTTAACATTAACATATGTAACAGGTGAAATCTGTTTTTAGAAAAAGTGTATTTAAAAAATAAAAATAATTATTTTGATAAAATTATATGTATTGTTTATTTACATGAATTTAATAAGTTTATAATTAATAAAATAGGAGTTATATGGATTAAAAATAAATCCAAAACTGAATTCTACCTCTTGGTATCAAAAATATAGAAAAAGATGAAAAATAATATTTTTCATTAGAATAAAAGATCACATATGTTTCAAAATGTTAAACTCGAGATTTCTAATTTAAACATAGTATTTTTAATGGAATAATTTATCTCCCTAAAAAAATATTATATTTTTATTTTTTAAAAAAAATTTCTATGTTATACTTCTTGAAATAGTCATATAAAAAGTATGGGTTTAGTGAAAACAATATTTTCACCCTTCAACTAATAATCAATTATTTCAGAAAAATAATAAAAATGTATTATTATATAATATTATTATGTTTAATCTAAAAATTAAGATAATTTTATAAAATCAAAATCAATATTATAAAATATATCAATTGATATTTTAAAGTAAAATTGGAAATATAATGAAAAACTACTTTGGTTAAAAAATTACCATTTTAAACATTATGAATTCATAATATTATTTCATAAAAATTTAAACATTATTAATATATTAGTTTATTTACTAAAACATTATATATAATAATCATTTAAAAGTGTCTAATTAAATTTATATTTTTTTAATATTTATTTGAGAATAAAAAATCCTTTTAAATATTAAATTATTTTAATTTTATATTCTCAAAATGTAATAAATTTTAATTATTTATTATATTTTTATTTGTAGTTGTTTATTACTATTAATATAATTTTTTACATAATGTCCATCCAATATATGATGACTCATTTGAGTTTGAAGCTGTATGGGAAATAAACTCTCAAAAACATTATATTTATTTATATGAATTATTAATATAGTAAAATATTAGGGATTTAAATTCTCCACCCCTTAAATATATTTTTTCCTAACAAATTTATTTACTAATCACAAATGAAATCGTTGTGGGTGTCCGTAAGATATACACAACATATGATTTTATTTCTAATGATGTATCAACCTTTGTTACATGGGAAAGTCAAGGAAATTCATTTAGTTCCTCATAATAGACATATCACAATGTAGAGTTTCTTTCTTACAGTTTGAGCTAAATAATCCTCATAAATTGGTGTTAAGACCAATATAATGGAATCAATTTTCCACGATATTTCATAGTTAGCATTTCTGTGATAAGTGACCATATGTTTATTTGAGATATGATATATTATTTCTCTATTTTGTTAATAGGGTGTCTATTTATGGATAACCAATATATTTAAAAAATAATATCTTATTGATCTAAATGAAGGATAACATGGAATATTAATATAAATATAAACATGTGATACAAAAACCATAGATTTATTTCTTAAACAATAAAAAATCATAGAGTGTTGATTTGATGATGTTAGAAAAATTCCTAAATAAAATAGAGTGTATAACACCAAAAATATTGATTGGATGATAATTGTACCTTAATTACCATGATGCACTTCACTAGTAGTCATTTCATAGGTTTTTTACTCATTTCCTTTTATTTGTATTAAACCTATTATCCATATTAGCTCTTTGGTTAGGGAGTAGATTTTCATGATTCCGAAACTCCTTTCATTTGTGGAATTGAAGTGTATGTAGAGTATTAGTTGAGACATTTATACCTTGGATTATGTTTAATGACCTCTATATCTATCTTCTATAATCACCACATTGATGTAATATACTTCCACACTTGAAACATTTTCATATTCCTTTGATACATTACCTTGGGTGATTATTTCCACATTTTATACATCTAGGGAGTTGGATCTTCTTCCCATTATTATCTTGATCACATGATAATTAATGAAACTCTATCTTTATCTCTTTTGAAGTGTTCAGATGCCCGAGAAAGGTCAATTGTTAAATCATAATACTAGATAATTTGTTGTGAAAAATAAAAATATTTTCAATACTAGATTCTATCACATTTGGTTTCTTAGAGGTACAATTACTACATGATCCATCAAATCCATTGTTAACATGGTTACTAATATCTTCAACCATTACTAATAACATATTTTATTAGCATGAATGATGTACGGTTTAAATCATAAGATAATTATCTTAAATACTCTCATTGGAATCTCAACATTGAAATGTAGAACCCTCACATTAGCTTTTACTTCAACCTAAATCAATTTGGGTTAAATATATGTTCCATTAAATTAGTTTTTCTTGAACTTAATAACCCAATACAAAAAATATCATCCCCCAAAATTTTCATAAATTACCTCAAAATATTCAAGACCAAAAAATTGTAATTTGTGATCTCAAAATTTAACTTTTCGTACTATACATGAAATCATTAATCAATTAACCATAACTTATAAATCTATCTATATTAATATATTATGTTCAAGGTAAATTTTTATGAGGTATTATAGACTAAATATATTCATATATATCATAATGGTTCTTATATAGAATTAAAATTTAACCAACCATATCCCATAGGAGTGTCTAAAAAGGTGTGTTATATTAGGTCCACTCATCATGCATTGAGTAATGATCAAGTTAATACTCAACTAATTCTTTTCAAGGTGGTTACCCATAGGTCTATCTATTCTACAACCACATCCATTTCACAGTATCCAAAAAAGGATTTCATTTTTATAAAAATGAAACAATCAAAACTTTTTTAGCAAAGAATATATTGTCATGTATGTAGACTAATTCATTGGGCTATCACTAAAGTAAAATTATCTTAATCCACAAAAAATTACTAAAATAATCATAATCAAAAACTCAATCATGATATAATACCAACTAGGGCTCCCCAAACCTATAATTCTAAATCTGATTCTAAATACACTTTCTTTAAAGAATATATTTCATACAAACTAAGATAGACATATCATTATTTTACATCATTTATATAAGATAAATAAAAATACTCGAAAATTTTCACAATCCAAAGAACAAATGATTAGTGTACTTGAAGATCAACTTCATAAGTAACTTATTTTAAAATACTTGGGAACATTTATTCCTAATCAAACTATACTTTATCCCATTATAGACATCCAAAATTTCATACTCCCCTTTATATCATAAGGAAAGGAAAATTAATAAGGGGTGAGATAAAATGCTCAGTAAGGGAGAAAAACATAAAAAATTCATCAAAGGATTAGATCATAAGAAAATGAGAAAACATGACAATGAGAGAAATATTTTATTAAGAATAACTCATAACAATAATGTTTTCCCATAAATCATGTTAGTAGAATATTTAATCAAAAATTTATAATAATTTACCATATAATAAGAGTGTTAGATAATAAACATGATTCGTGGGGAATAATCATTGGATTATAATAGAGAAAAGTGGATAAAACAACCATAGAAATCATAACAAAGTGGATCAATCATCACAAACTATTTCCCATAGTAGATCATGAATCACTATAGGTTTCCCTTTGTGGTCAATACATCATTAACTGTTTCCCTTGAGGGATTAGGTTTAATTTCCTATTTCGATTTGTGATTTGATCATCACATCTTGGTTCAAATTATCTCCCGAGATATAAAGTTTTCACCAATATATTATAGGTATTTAATTAACCTACATAATCTCTAGTCATTAACAGTATAAACCATCTCAAGGAGTTATTAGAAAAAAAACATCTCATGTTTTTATCAGACCCAAATGGTCTCAGTGAATTATCAGATCCAAACTATCTAAATACCCCCAAGCAATAAGGGTGTAATTTGATTATTTATTTCCACCTTTTTAAACTGGGTTAAGAGGTAACCATACATTGATCAAAAATACCAAAGGTTCTTAGGCCTAATACATTACCCAAAATCACTAATAATGCATAGGATACCCCACCCATGGTGATATATCCCATAAACGAACAAAGCTCATGACCAATAAGGTTGATTATCTAGTAATCCATCTTATAGAACTGCATGGTCATTGGTACCCATGGAAAAAGAAAAACACTTTAAATATTTCAATCTGATAGCATTTATCGTGGTTTCTATATTTACCTAAACTTCACCTTGGTGAATGTATGTAGTAATGATCTTTCCCATCATAAACAACCTCAGTGTTTCTACAGCCATCACTGCCAGAGGTCCCTCTCTTCCGTCACCCATCCAAGAGCCCACCGCAGATGATTCCCGCTATCTCTACAGACCATTTCTTTCCCACCCACCAGTAAAGTCTACTTCTAACATCAACATTGTTATCAAGAACCCTCCTCCCACCATTGACAATCCTCACACATGTCTCTTGTACCACCATTAACAACAAATTTCTTAGGACTCCACCTTAATCCAACTGCATGCCTAGGATTCCTTTCATACTCCATACCACACGAAATACCCCCGCTAAAAAATTCCCTTCTACTGGAACTCAAACCCAAATATTAATAGAATTTCTAGTTGGTATCTCATAACATGATAAAAAAATTAGATTTTTTGTTACTGAAAATTCAATCACCAAAAAGTTATTTTCATACTCGAATTTTTAAGGTGATTCATAAAAGATAACTCTATAGGAGTAAGATATTTATTGATTTAGAGAAGAAAATAGATGTGAAAATATTATTGGGTAAATCACATTGAAAATAAATAATAAATATCCCTTTTAATTTTTTTTTGAAAACTCCATTAAAATTATTTCATTAAAAAAATACATTAATATTTTTAAAAAATTAAAAAAATTATCCTTTAAAAACAAAAGGTTTTAAAAGTAAATAAATATAATTTTAGAAGACACAAAACCAGTGAATACTTATTTCTTAAACACACAATCCCTTAAACCCATTATTTAACAAATAATTTATTTTTTAAAATAAAAATTATACTCTTTTGAAAATATGAAAATATTTCATTTTCTTTTCAAAATCCATAATAATTAAAAATTATTTCGAAACCCCATTTTAGTAAATTGAAAGTAACCTTCATAAAATATAATTATAATTGTGGTGAATGATACAATAAAAGGTTTTTTATGTCCTTTTCCCATAGTCATAAGAGATGATGTCATGAGTCACATTGAAAAATCACTATAAAAATGGGGAAGTGAACTCATTTTAAAACTTCTACTTTTAAAATGAATAATCAATAATTGAGTCATGATAAAAAATAAATATTTTTCAAAAGAAATTTTTAATGTAAGATAAAATGATTATCAATAATGAAAAACCTTTTTATCATTTTAAAAATACCATTATTGAGACCCAGAGAGTAAAGATAGTGATAAATAATTTTTTTTTTGTATAAAATGAAAGAGAAAATTTAAAATAACTAGAAATAAAGTATATTTAGATTTTAAAATAAAAGTGAGAAATTGGGAGGAATGGGTGAATATAGATATGGTGGAAAATTTTCTTATTTGTATTTTATTAGAATCATTAATATCATCATCAACATTTATAATGAAATAAATCCATCAATGTAATTTCCTAGAAAATGAGGTGGAAAGGAATTTCCATATCATCATTGAATTGAATAAAACAATATTGTAAAATAATAATCATAGAGGAATAATTATGAATCAATAATAGAGGTTGATTCAAGTTTTAGAGACAAGGTTTTTACCTTTCATGGATTTGAAATATTTCTATATATATTTCTGGAGCTAGCCGTTGAGATGACATGGGATTCTGAGGATTGGTGTTCCCAGAACTAATTTTATAAAAATATTAAAAATATTTTACAATGTACATACATGATACTTCCAAGAAAGTGGGACAAGACTACAATAGTTGATTAGATTAAAAATCCAAGACCACAATTTTTTCTAAAACGTGATGTTTACCCTATGAAAAACATAACATTAGTTAGTACGAGACGTTCAGACTACTTGCTAATTGGAGATATGATCAGCGAAATAATTAATTATTAAATTAAATTAATGAAGTTACTTTGATCTAGATGAAAATTCCATAAATTCACTATTATAGAGAATTTTCCAGTGATTACCTCATAACTTTGATATAGTCGGTTAGAGATTTCTTCCTTCTCCGTTAGCATATCTCAAAGAATGACAATGAATCTATGGATAATGACATACCGTGATGTAAAAAATGAACAGATCCTTCTAATCATTGTGTGGTAGCATTAATCATCAATGATCAAACCAAAATAATGGTAAGACTTTTATTTTGGTGTTTTTACGCCTTTGCATTAAATATTTAAGTAGATTGATACTAGTTCATCGATATACCCCCTACAAACTTTGCATGTGGGAATGTATTGGAAATTGATTTATTTCATTTGATTATCTAACCATGGATCATGTTGTGGATTGTTGGCCAAGAAATCTTGGACAATGATCATTCAAAACACTATTGTGGATCCTTTCTCTCCAATATTCTTCACGTTCATCCCCAGTAATAACCTCAGGTCCTAACTAATTTTTTGTATGTATCGATCACAACCAGACCCCCAAATTAATGGAGAATCAATAAAACATGAACAATTAAATTATTCGAACAAAGATATAGGAATATTACTATGTGAGGATGTCTAATCTAGTGTTTAATCATCAAGAGTGTGATGAATGAAGGTGTATCAGCATGTGGAATGAATGAAAAAACCCTCATCAACTAATGGTGGCCAATTTCTAGTGAACAACGACCATCAATCATGGGATCTATTCAGATCCAATGTTTTAGGACATATTCAAGGAGGAATTTATGGAGATTACAATATATTTGAAGTGTGTGATCAGTTTTTTAATTTGTATGAAAATTATGAATACACACCATGTTGTATGAAGAACACCCAATGTGTATCACCCTTAGTGGTGCTGCCAGGGTTTCATAGAAGTTGAGGGTGACATGGCGTGTAACCCAACCTTACATGTCTTTAACCATGAACCTGTTGGGAAACCTGTGTGATGGGCCACACGGGAGGGAATATGTGTATAATTCTATAGACATGACTTGAGTACATAAGTAATATCCCATGTTAAGGAACATTTCATTTATCGAAGTACACAGACATGAGGTCCGGTATATAAACCCGACGAGAAATACACTACCCTTGTCTTAGTTAGTTAGGAAAAATCATGTTTTCCACCTACATGATGTGTAATGATACATTTACAAGACCCCATGTGCCAACCATATGCTGGACCAGGTTGTGATGTAGGTCCACATTCCATGTGGGTCCCCTCACATGTTGTGCACTCCTTTTTCTGTTTCAAGAAAGCATTGAAATACCTTGACTCATTTGTTTAAATTGGTATTGTTGATCACAAGTAGCCTATACTATGTATTTTTCCTTGTAAAAAGTGATGGGTCATTAAATTGTGTATTTTAAGATATGATGTATAATGTTTTAGGTTTGTAACACAATGAGGTGACACCCAATGATGATAACAGTCATGCATGGTCCCCATTTCTTTTCGGGCGTTACCATCCAGTAGGGCTAGGTAGTGGATTTCCTCGATAGATTATTCCAAGCATTACACTTTAGTAGGGTTGGGAAGTATATTTCCCAGAAGATATTATTTTAATAATTACCCCTATTAGGGATGGGAAGTGGAGTTATCTGATGACATTTTTCAAGGATTTACCCTCTAGTAGGACTGGGCGACGGAGTTCCACGATGACGACTTCTTCTTGGAGTTACCCTATAGTGAGGATGGGTAGTGGAGTTCTTCAATGACTACTAGAGTGATTCCTTTCTATTATAATCTAGAATTAGTCCTACATCTAGAAATTTTGGCCTACCTATGTTGAGATACACTGACGAGACATGGTTTAGCATCGCTTTGGACTCACGTGGAAGAGGGATGATTTCCCCATCGAGACACATTATTATGAAACAACCTAAAATTGTGAGGTTGAGTCAGTGGAATCCATAGTAGATAATATCAAGGTGTTTATATTGAGTACCTTATTCTTATGTGTTTAGGGAAGACATGTGGGATGCTGAGCACTATTGGTGGGATTTTGGAACTATTGGCTACTCTTCTCTTTGGCATGAGCTATGAGATGGAGATCCCCTTATTCTTTTATTTGGGATTCTTTTGAATGAGAACACACACACACACACATATATATATATCCCACTTCTGTATCCACTTCATGGATTTGAAAAAATACTTTCTAGGAGTGGAAATTATGCATAGGGTATTCCCCATGCTTTTCGTGTCTAGATTCTTATGGTTGGATGAGTCTACTCTCCTACTATAGTTGGTGAAGGCTCAATGGGATATTCATATAGTCACCATTTTTACCCCTTGGGATTGGATGATCCTACTTCACTCTTTCTGGGTTGATCTATACTCTTTCATTATACATCATGCATATGTTATCCTTCTATTATATTGTATCTATTACTTTCATGCCTTTAGATTATGGGTTCTCTTACTGTGTATGTTTATACTCACCCATGCGTGATCTTTTCCCACACGTGTCATATATTAGGTAGATGATAGATATGTTTATTGTGACTTCAGATGTGATAAGGGATACAAGGTGCTTTGACCACATATGCTGATCATAGCTTGAGATTCTGAAACGGGTCCCCCTCAGCTATTTTACTTTTCCAATTTTCTATTAGGTTGGGACTCATTTATAGTTGGTTATGTATTTGTATCCTTTTACTTTTCTTTATACATTTCCATACTTTTATACCATCAAGAGGTTCATGCATTATTGGTTTACTTTATATTAGTGTTGTACCTTTTATTATTTCCCTGCAAACTTTTTCATGAGTTTTGTATGTGTGTGTGTATCAGTATGTAGGAAAATACCTCTTGAGTTAGTTATTACTTTGGTTCTTGTCTCCACCCCTTGGCCTATAGAGGTGAGATTGGGGTATTTTCAACTCAAGACATGATATTTTTATTTTCATGATTGATTTGTATCAAAGGATGGTTTGATCCTAGGTTTGTTTTTACGATGAGACCTAAAAATTAATTGGTTGGGTTTTAACGTAATTGTGTGAAATTTTCTCTTGTGTGAGCCTCATGCTAGGTAATCTAGTGATGTAGTAGCGATTAGCATATCCATTCACCCGGACCTTGACTACCTGATTATCAAATCGGCATTTCAAGAAATTTGTTACAGTGTTAATAGCACATGAATCATATATGATTGAGTTTATAACATTATATCTTGAATCAGATACAAATTTTTATCAATATATATATATATATATATATATATATATATCCGTGTTTGTGTGTCTGCACGTCCGATCAACTGACCAAAATACCCCTTGATAACATTCAGGTTTCTTCTGCATTGACAGCCATCCCAAATACCAGCTTCGGTTCATGACGACAACCCTATGAGAGATGATGCATAATTTCAGGGTCCATCCCATGATCCCCTTCCTCCAAGTGAGAAGATAGAATCACCTCCACCTTTTAAGTAGCAAATAATCAAAGTTGAGCAGGCCGAGGTTGTGTGCAGGCATTACATATGTCGTGAGTTCTAGGGTCAGATACCACTGAGGTTCTATGGAGATCCAGATCCTCATGAAACAAAATATTTTCTAGAGATTATGGTAGGTATCTTTAGGATTGTTCAGACCCCAACCGATTAGGTTGTGGAACTGGAATCTTTCCTTTTCCATAGAGCATTTCAGCATTTGTGGATCCTGGTTATATAGATTCATGATAATTCAACATTCTCATGGGATGAATTCTAGTGACTATTCGATGATGAGTACTACCCCTAATGATTTTTCTTAGTCTAGATCTTGGAGCATCTAGAGATTTATAAGGGAGGGATGATAGTGGCTGAGTATGTATCATATTTCATAGACCATACACATTACTCCATTTACATGATCTGTGATGGCTAATTCCAAGCATAGAAGTTCATTAAGGTACACCACAGAGAGATTTGTGATAGAATTGTACCCTTTTTCATCCACACCTATGTTGGGGTGCTGGATTAGGAACCTGTGATAGAGAGATTTATGTTAGAAGGATGCCAGATAGCTGGAGTTAGCAGTGGGTGCGACAGAGCTGAGTCATCTTCAACATGTAACAGATACTTGGCACTAAGATCTCAGAGTAGGAGAACCTTTCATAAGAAGGCTAAGACATATGGTATTATAGTATGGAGGTAGCACAGAGTGTCATGGATGTCGGGAGAGGGGCTTTGTTTTATTAGTGATGGGAGATGCCACATGGCATGGGACTAGCTGACCAAAAATATTTAGCATCCTAGGAAGATAGTTGATGGAACGCCATAATGGAGGAAATGACATGATAAATGATCTATTAATCATGTAAAAAGTGGTACCTAGGGAATATGATATGGTAGATGAGTAGGAGGAGATATAGGCAGAGGACAACACTATGATAACCTTCCACCTCCACAACTAGGCAGCCCATGTCAGGCTTAGGGAGCTAGCCTCCATAGCCTCAGATAGCTATAAAGATTGGTTTTCTATGATACTATAGAGAACAAAATGATAAAAAGTATGATCTGTGTGATTTCTAGTGTTTCTTTGGTACTATTAGAAATGAGTGTCAGTCATTCTTTATCTTTATACTCTAAGTGCAAGAGATGGAGATCCCAATTGAGGTGTTGGAAGAATAGCTTCATCTTGTAGTTTTTATAGGGAATGTATCTTATGTATCTTTCATCTCGCAGCAGTTTAAGATATCAAGTGGAGGAGAGAGGTTCACATGGGACCTTTTTCATGTCACAATATTACCCTATGACATCATCATAGGTATGGATTGGATTTTCATTGTCTAAACCCATATTGATTGTCACAACATAAATGGAAGATGCATATGCACTAATGAGATGAGATTATTTTTTTTTCTATAAAGAGAGATCTCATGGTAGGATAGGTGGATGCTATGAAAAGGAGGTTTCAACCTTTCACCTATCATATCGTGAGTGTATCCCTTGGTGTACTAGGATCTTCATGCATATAGGGTGCTGTTAGACCAACAATGTTATATACCCTGGGGGGTGAATCAGGGTACACCAGATTTAAAATACTACTCCTTAAAATCTTGTTTGATCATTAAAAAAACACTCTTCTATATAATTATTGTATAAATGAATGAGTATAAATTAAATAATGCATGAGACACATCAATATTTACTTGGATCACCCTCACTAGGCTTCATCCAAGGAGCATACAAGGGTAATGTGGTGATTGTACCAATGCCACTAAGGATAACTGCCAATATTGGTGGTTCGAGCATGAACATGTCTATACCCAGGATCACTACCTTTAGATGGTTTAGGGTTTTCTCACTACATTACCAAGGTTGACTACCTATGTATCTTTCTCTAGATCAGTACATTTGGAAATGATCACTGTCTTCCTCTTCATTTCCTTACTACTATTCGAAGGGCACCACACATAGTTTATTGACTTGTAGGTCCCTTCATGATCTCTAATGAATGTATTATTTAATGTATGTAGATGATCTACTGAAGTATCACTTTTATAAACCGATGAATACCACATTACCAAATATATATTGGGTGATATCAAAATTTTGTGTAACCTTAGGATTAATTGAACACAAATCTAATGTCTTGTTTTCCACTTTATTCTTTTTCAAGGAAAAACAACTTGCATGCCACTTAAAACATGCATGTATCCCCCTTCATATATGTAATTCTTTACTTGTGCTCGAAACCATTCTTGATCGCAACTTCATACTTGCGCGACAACTCCCAACTTGCTCGGCACCCACTACATACACGATACCGAGATAGGATTTTCTCTAATTGTTAATCATGATCAAATGAAGGGGTTATCCACCTAGTTATAGTAATTTTTCTGACCCTAACCGCAACTCATGTAACTTTTCTCCACTGTGAAAGTCTGATTCTCACAAGTCTCATTCGTGAAAACTCACTTTACATGAAAAAGGATTTATCTGACCCAATGTTTCCCCCTAGGAATCTCCAGTCCTGTTTGTGAAAAATGAGCATAGGATCCTATGGATTTGAATAGAATCTCGTCACCTAAAACTAGCCATGATAAAGAACGTATAACCCTTTCCATGGATTGATGATCTCTTAGGAAATTTTTTAGGTGTAAGATGGTTATAAAATATCGATCTTAGGTCCAACTCCCACAAGTTTAGTGTTTGAGAAGATGATATTCCAAATATGTCATTTCAATATTGCTACAGACACTATGATTTCTAAGTGATTCCATTTGTTGTGAAAAATTCCCTCACCATGTTTATGGATTTTATGAACTAGGTATTCCAACTGTACTTGGACCAGTTTGTTGTTGTCTTCATTGAATACATACTCATATAATCTATATCATAGGAGGAGCATGTAGAGAACTTGAGGATGGTGGTATATTTTATACAAGATCACTAGCCCTATGAAAAAATCTCAAAGTGATAGTTCTAGACACATGAGGTTCACTTCCTAGGCATGTTATTATTGAAAAAGTTTTAGCTGCTGATCCAAAAAAGATTGATGTAGTAATTTTTTTGGGTCCACCCAAGAACGTTTCAGAAGTGAAAATATTCTTTGGATTTCACTAATGGAATTCTTGCTAATATCGACGGCCTATTTGCGATGAGATCCCATCGCAAATAGGCTTTAGCGATGGGGCCTCGTTGCAAATAGCCCATTATAGAAAACACTGTCACAAATACAATTATTTGCGATGGGCCCATCGCCAAAAAATCTTATTTTTGACGGGAAACATCGCCGTCACAAATAATCCTCCGATTATATGTATTATATATACATAAACATTTTCGCGACGGGCCTGTCGCAAAAACTATTTACAATGGGCCCTTGTCCCATCACAATATATATATATATATATATATATATATACCATTCTGCGATGGGCCCGTCGCAACAAAGTATTTGTGACGGGAATGTAGTCCCGTAGCAAATATGTTTTTAAAAATATTTAGTTAGACTATTTGCGACAGTAACTTGTCAAAAACGGTCTCGTCACAAATAATAATTTAATAAAAAAAATAAAATTTAATAAAATTATGATTAATGAAAATATAATATTACTATTATTAAAACAATAAAAAAATATAAAATATTAAAATTCTCAATATTCAAAAAAAAAATAAAAAAATAAAAAAATATTAAAAATTAAATTATTTAATATTTGCACCGATATAAAATACAAAATATCTAAATAATTCCTATTACAACGTTAAATTACAATATTTCTAACATAAAAAAATCATTGAGGGTTGTCTTCTGGAGGAGGTGGAGGAGCTAAAGGAGCTGGTGGAGGAAACTCTATCCCTAAACTACAAGTCATACGGCACATGTACTCCATATGCTCGTGATGCTGCTGCTGCCATCGATGCGTCTCCTCCTCATGCTGCTGCTGCTGCTGCTGTCATTAATGCATCTGCTCCTTGTAATGCTGCTCCTGCTGCTGCTGCCGCTGACACATCTCTTCTTGCTGCTTCTAAAAAGTCTCTATAAGCTCAGCCTGAGCTCGCAACTGCTCCTGATACTATGATCCAGAAGATGATTCCTCTCCATGAGCTCATCTCGAGCTAGACATTGACATCGCAGCAATACCATAATAAGTACCAAAAGTCAAATTAGAGATGATACTAACTACTCTGCCCTTCTCAAAGCCATATTGTGTCGCCTCCATCCCTGCTGCCTCATCAAAATGGTGAGCACTGGTCTGCTCAGTCGTCTCATCCTAACCCTCAGCCTATGTTTGATAGGTCACAACCTCATATGGCTCCTTCAATTCAAATTTAAAATAAAAATTGTGAAAATATTATATGCAGTTAATTGTCAAAATAAAAAAATAATACTAACCACAATCTGACGCCGGCGATCACCTCTAATCTCTCCAGTGGCTGGATCACTGTACATCCTCTAAAAAATGTCGAACTCCGTAATATCGGGATGATCGACTACTAAAGAAATATAAAATAAAATGTTTATATTTAAAGTTATATAAAATATTTAAAAAAATACTTACCAGATGCTCTCTATGCTAACTGAATGTATGGCTACCAGCTCGATGTGTTACCTCCTGTCTCCCCCGGTTCTATCGTCCCACTGAAGATCTCCTCTGAAATCCACAACCCAACCAGTGTAAACATAATCCATCCCAAACGTGAAATGAAATGTACTCTGGTTGGTGGGCTCTACACAGCCTATCAAATTATGTCACCCCTGCTTTCTTAATGGTTGTCCTTCTCAAATTGGGCAAAAACTAACGGAAATGGTCACACATAGAAACATGCCATGCTGTGTGGATAGCGTCGCACAAGCTATCATCAATAGGATACCATAAACCCTACAAATAATTTATAATATCATGTTGTTAATAAAATGAAATTCAAAATAAATATTATTTATTTATGTACCAGCCAATGATGGAACATGTCGTATCACACATCAATGGAAATCTGTTCCCATGTGATTTATGGCTAAGAAAAATAATTACGAAGATAGCGCTCCCCTATTCGATAGCTACATGTACAAAACTATGAAAAATGAATAAATAATCTAACAATTAGTATACATATAAATAAATTAATGAAATATAACTAAAATGTACAGGTTACCATACCACCGTGCGCGTGGATCGAAACCAATATGTGAACGTCGCTCAGGGATAGGGTCAGGAATCATAAGTTGTTCAAGACTGCACCCCCTCCGTGTACCCCCTGAACCGCCAGTAGGCTGAGTGTCAGATGATTCAAAATCCCCCCCCCATCCAACAGTAGGTCATCCTCCTGCAACTCGAGAAATAGCTCAGGGTCCATCTAAAACACAAAATGATTATTGTTATCAAATAGTTGAAAATAACTATTATATATTGATATACATTATTTATGATTAAAATCATCATTTAACTGTGTCAATGTTCATCATCATCCTCTTCTCCATAGCTGTCAATGTCAATGTCTTCATCTTCTTCCTCAGCATCATCATTATCCATATGAGTTTCAGTTTTGGAATCTCTTGTCATTTCAAATTAATTTGTAACATCATTACCATCTTCTTCACCATCGATCCTTAATTGCGGGGTGTCATCATCGATATTCATGTCTCTTTGTAAATCATATGGATTTTGAGTACTCTCTTGAAAAATTTCAATTCCATCCACTTCAGCGGAACCACATTCATTTTGAGTAAACTGATTTTCTCGAGATTTCATTTTTATTATGCTCCACTAATCGCTCAAGTATCTTGAAGTAGCACAGTACTTTGCATAATAAATTTGATGTTCCTGTTGAGCCAGTAAAAATTGTTCATTTACTAGAAGAATAATTTTATATTTAATATTGATGATTCCATGAGTCAGATAAACATGCAAGCCTCTCTCAGTATCCAACCACCAACATTTAAACATTGTTATGTAATTCTGTCCTAGATAACACAGCTCAATTATTTCATCCAAAATGCCATAAAATTCAACATTAGTTTCTATGTGATGTGATAATCTCATGAAAACTCCACTATTCATTCTTTTTTTGATACCCTGTATGCATGTGTAAGAAATCTAACACTATTCACCACATATGAATTATATGATTTAACCATTTTGGATGGTGGGTTACTCAATATACACAGTCACTTGTCAATTTTATCAGCATATTGAGACACCTGAGATTTATTAAAACAATTATCAATATAATAAATAATAAACGGAATTGATATTAAACCATCAATAATTTATGTTACCAATTTTTGAAACTATTGAGAATTTTTTTTGTCTTCGTTATTAAAAAGCTGCTACTGCAATTTGTGGAAGCTTTTTCTTGATATGATTATCATATAACCTAAAAATAAAATAAGTTTCAATACTATAACATAAATTATAGAATAAGAGATAGAATCAGTCATAGGAAAAATGATTTCACTTCTTCACAGTTGAGGAGAACGTATGTATGAGCTCTGTGATGTTCATCATCTGAAAGCCATCATTCATGAACTCCACCGAAACCAAGATTTTGCTGATTAAAAACTGTTAATTGATTGTGCATTTCATCATTAACATTCCCCTCATTTCATCCCATGTAATTGTGTTTTGAGGGATATTGAGATTCAAAATAACGAGAGTAGAAAAAAGAAATTTCTTCTTGTAAGTAAGCTTCAACAATTGAGCCTTCAACTGATTCTTTGTTACATATTTTTTCTCTAATTTTTGCATGCATCTCTTGACATCCATCGAAACAGTACTGGACCTCAACATTTATCTTCATGTGGCAAATGTAATATCCGATGTTCCATTGTGTCAAAGAATGTCGGTGGAATGATTTTTTTTCCAGTTTACATATAATTACAACAACATCTTCTTCCATTTTTCTTAGCACATCATAGTCTGTTGTTGCTGCCTAAATGTCTTGAAAAATATATGATATGTCTGTTTTCTAATACCAAATCATATAATTCAACAAACCTCTGAATCCAATAGACATAAGTCTTTACATTATAACATGAAAATCATGTCTATTTAATCCAGTAATATAACCATTCTTAACACATCTTCCCAAATTGGAATCATAGCCATCTGGAAGTCTCAAATCTGCAATCCACTGACAAAATAATAAGATGCTCACTTTGGATAGTGTATAAGATGCTTTTTTCTTCATTGACCTCTTTGATCTTACATTTTCAAATAGTTCAAGTTCTGGTCGCCTGCAAATTTGGGCATGATCTAATCGTGCCTTTACAGCATCTTAGGCCTTACCTGGTGTATCCAAAACTGTATGAAATAAATTATCAAAACAGTTCTTCTCAATATGCATAACATCCAACATGTGGCGGACCAACAAATCATACCAATACGAAAGATCCCAAAAAATGCTTCATTTTATCCAATTATGTTCTTTCCCAATACCATGAATTTTTTGTTGGTTTACTATTGGTCCAAATGTGATGGGGGTAATGAAAATACAACTGTTTTTAACTATGTACCTGAGATCATCTTTGGAGGTCCATCCCTTTTAATTGTGCCTTTTCTGAAATGAGATTTGTTCCTCTGAAAAGGATGATCGGTTTGAAGAAATCTATGGTGACAATCAAAATAGCAAGGTTTTTTTTCCATTGATGAGCATAAAGGATTTGTTTTATTTCATATAGTAAGGACATGATTTCAGACCATGTGTACTACAACCAGATAATATGCCATATTTTAGAACCAAACGGATAGAAACCTTCAGTAGAAAGACCCAATCACACATTTCGGGCTTCTATAGCGAAAGACAGATGCAGACGGTCAAAATGTTTCCATGAATCACCATCAGATGGATGATTCGAGATTTTATCAGTTGAAATCTTGGTTTTGTTCCATAACATCATTGACGATGTGTTCTGAGACAGAAATAAATGCTGTAACCTGGGTTTAAGGGGGAAATATCTCAACAGTTTTACTGGAATCGATCTAGACTTCCCTGGTTGAGATTTTTTATACATCAATTGTCCACATGTATGAAAACTATCCAATGACTCATTTTGGCCAGAATATAAGATGTAATAATTTGGACATTCATGAATCTTACGATAACTAAGGCCCAGATTACGAATCAGCCTCTTTCTCTCATAGTAATTTTCTAGCAACACATTTTTTTTAGGTAACAATGTTTTAACCAATGAAAATATCTGATCAAACTAGTTTTTTAACATTGCATTATTTGATTTAATATCCATAAATATTGAAACAACTTCTAATTTTCTTATCTTGCAAATTCTTAACATGTTCAAATCTCAAAGGGCCGTCAATTGTCAATTCATGCGCAATAAAAAGTTTGTGTCATTAATGTCCAATGTAAAATCTATATTTGTACTTGAATAGTTGATCACCTCGCAAGTAGTGTTGCAATAGGACGACTAAAGTAATGACGTTATCGTCTCTAAGAATCATCTCATATGATTCTTTACAAAGATCATTCTTCATTAAAAATTTGATGGGATATTAATATCTTTCCTTTAAATTTTCAAGGAAGAATGGTCTATGTAATGGTTCATGTGAGAAAATTCTTATAGACAAGAAGGGTATGACTTGGCTTTTCCAATTGCAATACTACTTGCGAGGTGATCAACTATGCAAGGACAATTATAGAGTTTACATTGGACATGGCTGACACAAATGTTTTATTGCGCATGACCTGACAATTGGCGACCCATTGAGATTAGAACCTGTTAAGAATAGAGCAAAGCCTGTTGCGAATATTGATAATTTTAATATTTTTTAAATTTTTTATTATTTTAATAATATTAATATTTTTTTTTCATAAATATTGATAATATAAATTTTTTATTGCTAATTATTGCTAATTATTTCTATTTATTGCAAATTATTGTGAATTAGTGCTAATTATAGCTAATTATTGCTAATTACTGCAAATTATTGCTATTTATTGCTATTTATTGCTAATTATTGCTAATTATTGCTAATTATTACTAATTATATCTAATTATTTCTATTTATTACTAATTATTATTAATTATAACTAATTATTATTAATTGTTACTAATTATATCTAATTATTAATAGTTATTACTAATTATTACTAATTATTATTAATTATTACTAATTATTAGTAATTATATCTAAATTTTACTAATTATATATACTTATTACTAATTATATCTAATTATTACAAATTATATCTAATTATTACTAATTATTACTAATTATAACTAATTATTACTAATTATTTCTAATTATATCTATTTATTACTAATTATATCTAATTATTACTAATAATATCTAATTATTACTAATTATATCTAATTATTACTAATTATATCTAATTATTACTAATTATATCTACTTATTACTAATTATATCTAATTATTACTAATTATATCTAATTATTACTAATTATATCTAATTATTACTAATTATATCTATTTATTTCTAATTATATCTATTTATTAATAATTATATCTATTTATTACTAAATATATACATTTATTACTATTTCTTACTAATTATATCTATTTGTTACTAATTATATCTATTTATTGCTAATTATATCTATTTATTGCTAATTATATCTATTTATTGCTAATTATATCTATTAATTGCTAATTATATCTATTTATTGCTAATTATGTCTATTTATTCCTAATTATATCTAATTATATCTAATTAATATTAATTATGACTAATTATTTATAATTATCATTAACAATATCAATTTCATAGTAGAAATAAATATAAATAAAAATCAATTGAAATCTAATTAAATTACAACTAGTAAACAACAATTAAAAATAAAATAAAAAAATAAAATAAATATAAAAAGAATAAAATATAAATACCTTAAACATTGATATTTTGAAGATATTGACGTCCTCTGATTGCTCTCGTATAAAAAATTTGAACTAAAAGAAAAGTTTTCTTTAAAACTGAAGAATGGAAAGAGGGAGATAGCAAGATCTGAATGACTTGAGAAAAAACGGATGGGGGTATATATAAGTTAGATTAGTTGTGACGGGGACCGTCGCAAATACCCTCACCCGCATTAATTACAGTCGACAGTTAAAAGGATATTTGCGATGGGACCCGTCACAAATAGTTCCTATCGATAGTCTTTTTGCGACGATACGACATCCCGTCGCAAAAAGTTATTAACCCCCGCCGGTTATTTGGGACGGGATCACGTCGCAAATACCCATGCGCGGTTTGGCGCACTAGTGTTGCCAAACTATTTGTGGCGGGAAATATCTCCCCATCGCAAATAATATCTGCACGGTTTGGCGTGCAAGTCGCACCAAAATATTTGCGATAGTAGACGAAATCCCATCGCAAATATCTTCCTGGACGGGTTATTTGTGATGTGAAGAAATCCCGTCACAAATTGTGATTTTTCCCGTACTGTTTTTAGGGTACTATATGAGGTTTTTGGAAGACTTCTCCAGAATTGTTGCCCCATTGACTACTCCGACACTGAAAGGGAATCCATTTACCTAGTCTAAGTACTCCTAGATGGCCATTGAGAATTTGAGGTAGAGGCTGATGAGTTCTCCTATGTTGAGGCTAAAAATGGATTCATAGAGTTACAAGTGTATTGTGATTCCTCATAAAATAGGATCACTTGTGTATTGATGAATCAAGAGGTACGTGTTACATACGAATTGAGGATTTTGATACCCCACAAGAAGAACTACGCAACTCAGGACTTCAAGCTAACAGTGGTGGTCTTAACCATAATGATGTGGAGACACTACCTTCTGGTAGAGTGAATCTTGGTTTACTCAGACCACCAGAGTCTCTGGTACGTATTCCCCAAGAGAGACATGAACCTGAGACAACGACGCTGGTTAGAGTTCCTATAAGACTATGACATCGAGACAGTCTATACTCAAGGTTAGGGAAACATTTTAGAATATTACCTTAACAATAAGTTCTAGGCTCACATAGTGTCGGATGTTTCTGTGCAGTTAGCTTCCCTATAACAGACCCTGGTGGAATAGGAGGTTGTAGTTTTTCTTCATTCAATAGTGTTGAATCATTCACTACTTGAGTATATGATAGAGTCCAAGTGGGGAGACATTGACTATGAGGTCTTATGTTATTAGATATCCATGGAATTCAACGTTGGTCTTCTGCACACAACAAAGAGACATGATGCCCTCTGGGTGATAGCTGAAAAACTCATGAAGTATGTACAGTTCCTTTCCATCAAGGAGTAGAGTTAATTTGAGTGTTTTTGGTAGCTATATATATAGAAGAGCATCCATCTTCATGTGTGTACCTCGATGATTGTCTCGTATCACGATGATAAGTCGACATCATGATTGTGGATTGGTCTATAAGAGTTATTTAAGAACCCAATTGTAGATGTGTACCAACATTCACCCCGTAGACCAATGAGAAGACCGAGCACACTACTCATATGATACATGATATTCTATGGGATAACATGTTAGACTATGACCAGACTTTGGAGGATGACCTACCATTGGTAGAGTTTGCGTACAATAGCAGAAAATATACTACCATTAACATAAAAACTTTTTAGGCCCTATATGGGAGGACCTATTGGTTACACTTGTGTTGGATAGGGATTGACGAGTCGTCTCTTATGGGAATAGACTTGGTTCATGCGACAATATAGAAAGTATTGGTCATCAACAAGTAGATGAATATGACTAAGAGTTTATAGAAATCCATCATAGATCTCTGTCATAGGCCCTTGGAGTTCGATTAGGGAGATGACATTTTCTTTCGAGCCTCCCCATGTTGAGGAATGTAAAGACTCGAATGGGATGGTAGGATGTCCCGAATTTACAATATCCCATTCGAGATCATTCAGACGTTTGGTGTTATTTCGTACTATATTTCCCTACCTACATAGCTATAATGGGTTCATGATGTCTTCCACATGTTGTAGATGAGGAGATACATGCATGAAATTAAACAAATCATTTTCTTGGGCAAGCTGGATATTGACTATGGAGCCACCTTTTTTGAGAACTCGATGGCGATTTAGGATCAACAGGAGAGAACCATGTGTGGATGGACCCTACCATTGGTTCACATGATGTTGTAGTATGGAAATGTGTAGGAGAGTTCCTATGAGTTGGAGATCCATGTGCGGGCTCAATATCCTGAATTTTTTCACTTATTTTTCTTTTTAGGGATGAAAATATTGAAGGAGAGAATGATTCTAGGGCACATTTCATTCCTTTCAATACTTTGAAATATTTCTATATATATATATTCAATTCTTGAAGCTATGATGGTGTGTAATTCCAAGGCTTGATGTGCCCAGAATTAATTCTTTTAAAATATTAAATCAATTTTATATTACACATGCATGATACCTCAAAACAATTATAACTCTTAAATTATTGATTTGATCAGAAATATGAGACCACGGTTGTGTTAGGAACCTGATGTTTAACTTAGGAACGACATAAAGAGAGTTAGTACCAGATGTTCAGACACCTCACTCATTGGCTATACAATTGGTGAAATAAATAATTGTTAAATTAAATAATTAAATTTCATTAACCTAGATTATAAATACATAATTTAACTATAATGGTGACTTTTCCTAGGATGGCCTCATAACATTGATATCCCTGGAGATAGATATCTTCCTTCTATATTGGTGGATCTTGAGGAATGATGATAAATCGCTTGATCAGGATGGATAATGATGCAACAAACATAATAACTCTTTCTAATCACTATGCAAGTGTGTTCTTCATCAGCGATCGATCAAAAACAGATGTAAGGCTCTTCTTTTGGTTTTTTTATGCTTTTGGATTAATTTTCTGATTTTATTGATAATAGTTACTTGATTTTAACCCCTACATCCATTTCATGTGACAACGTGTTGGAAATTGATTTATATCATTTGTTTATCTAACCCTGGATCACATTCTTGATCATTGTCCCAGAACGCTTCACCAAAAACAATTCCAAATATTATTTTGTTCAATTTATCCCCAATTTACATTATATTCTTTAATGGTTGTATCCTTGTGGTCCTGACTCGACTTTTCTGGGATGTATGAAGCTTGACCTGACCCCTGTATTCATGGAGAATCAATAAAATGTGAACATTTTAATGATTCGAGCATAGATATAAGAAGATTGTGATGTGATGATGAATGTTCCAATGTTTAATCATCAATATTGTGATGAATAATGGAATGATGACATGCAGAATGGGCGATGAAACCCTCTTCAACTTCCAGTTTCCAATTTATAGCGAATGAATTCTAAAAGGCTTGAGAATTGGCAAGATCCAATGTTTTTGGACAGACTCATAGTAGAATATATTTTTCTTAGAGAATATTTAATGTGTAGGATCAGATATGGGATTTCTATGAAAATCCAGACTACATGCCATGTAGTATGAAGAACATGTAGTGCATAGTTCCCATTGTGGTGGTGCTAGGGTTTTAGACAAATTGAGCATGACATGACATGTAACCCTACTTTACAAGAATTATACCATACCCCGGATGGAAAACATATGTGATGGGTCACACGGTTCGGGTTCTATGCAGAAGTACATAGACTCTACTTGATTATTCATGAGGTATCCCATGTGAAGACCCATGATATGTACCAAAGTACATAGACACAAGGGTTGGTACATTGACCCAAAAAATACAAATCTCTGGTCCTGAATAGACAAGATATTCCCTGTATTCCACCTACATGGTGTGTACTCCTACAGGGATAAGAGACCTTGCGATGACCATAAACACAACCAGGCTGAAAAGTGATGCCACACACAATGTGTGTCCCCTCACATGTCGTCTACGTCTTTATCTCTTTTGAACAAACATTGAATGACCATATCTCTTTCATTTGATATCGGATTTTGGCCTGCAAATAACCAATACTTTGTGTTTTTAATGTAGAACATGATGGTAACCTAAGTTTTAGATTTTGAGATATGATGTAGAATATTCCAGGTTTAGAACGCACTGAGCTAAAATCCAATTATAGTAGCGATCCGAGAGGTTCAACATCTATTTTTGGGGTTACCCTATAGCAGGTCTGGGTAGAGTAGTTTCATGATAGTTTCTTCTAGGTGTTACCCTGCTATAGGAATGGGAAGTGGAGTTCCCCAAATATCTTCTTCCAGGAATTACCCTCCTATATGGATAGGCAGTGGAATTCCCCAATGAAATTTTTCCTTTTGTTACCCACTATCATGGCAGGGCAGTGGATTTCTTCAATGAAAACTTCATCTAGGTATTAGCCTCTAATATGGTTGGGCAGTGGGGCTCCTCGATGAAAATATTTCAGCATTACCATCTAGTGTGGTTAGGAAGTGGAGTTCCTATATGACTACTTGAGTGGAACGTTTCTGTTATATCAGTTCATTAGTCCTCTATCTAGAAATTATCTCCCATCTACTGTGTTGCGTAATTAAGTGACGTGGTTTAACATAACTTTGGAATCACATGGAAGTGGGATGATTTCCAAACCTAGATGAATTATTATGATGAGACCTAAAACCATGTAACTAAAATTGTCCCAAAAAAGAAGGATAGTATTAGGGTGTGGTGACAGAGTTCCTTAGACTTGTGTGATCAGGGAAGATGTCTGGTATTCTCAACATCATTGGTGGACTTTTGGAACTATTGGTTGGTCATCTTCTTAGGCCGAGCTCAGAGATGGAGATCCCCTTACTCTCTCATTTAATTTTCTTTTATCTAAGTATATATATATATATATCCATATTATGTATCCACTTCTTGGATTTGGAAACTCTCTTTTTAAGAGAGTTAAATATGTGAAGGGTATTCCATATGCATTCCATGTCTAGCATGTCTTGTTTGGATGATTATACTTTCCTAATATAATTGGAAAATGCTCGACCAATAGTTTATCTACTCTTCATGTTTATCCCCTTGTTCATGGATGATCATACTTTTACTCTTATTGGGATGACCTATACTCCTTCACTGAACCTTATGCACCTACTATCGTTCTTTTCTATTGTATCTCTTACTTTAACCCAATCAAATTTTTGGGTATCCTACTAGGTATGTTTATAATAACCCCTACATGGGATTTTCCCTCATGTGTCGTGTCTTATGAAAACAAAATATAGGTTAATCACAACATTAAAGGAACTTCAGGATACATGGTTCTTGGACCACATATGGTGGTCGTATCATGTGATTTAATTGCTAGGCCCTCTGAGTTGTTTTACTTTTCCAGTTTTCTGTCAATTTGGTAAAAATTTCCAGTTGGTTGTGTATTTTTCCTTGTTTTCTTTTCAGTATACACTTCATTACTTTTTTACTATATAGTGGTTCAACCATTCTTGCTATAAATTATAACAGTTTTGAATCTTCTATTATTCCACTATACACTTTTTTCATGATTTGGTTATGTAGATGAGTATAGGTACTTAGAAAAATGCCTTCCTGAGTTAGTTATACCTTCACTGCTTGTTTCCACCACTTTCTTATGGAGGCATACTTGGGGTAGTGGTGGCTCAAGCTTGGACAATGTTCGGGTTGTGACACAAGAAATCCCAGTGAGTCATTGTTATCTTTCAAATTGAAAACCGTTTAAGTGTATAAAATGTGTTGGAATTGTAAATAAATTATATTTCCAAAAAAACATGATAAAATAAAAAAAAGGAAAAATATATATGCACTATAAAAAAGAAATTAAGTTTTGAATAAGTATCATATCTCAATAATGAAATATTGGTATGAAAAACCCTTACTTTTATTACGTCTTAGTCTAAATATTGTTCAACCTTTTGTGTGAAAAATATGACTATTTTAATCACTTATTTAAGAAACTTATTTATCCCTATAAAATTTTATAAAATTCATTTATATTCTTTTTAAAAAAATATACTTGTTAGATGTATTTTATTTTCATAATCTAATGTTATTATATTTGATTGATTGGTTAGTACTAATTTCATAATTGTGGTGTTGATTAATGTTTATAAATTAAAATATGATAATTTTGAGAACATTAGAACAGTTGAATATATGTTTTACAATGATTTATAATGTTTTAATTCCGTTTGATAATATTTTTATTTATGTTTCATGATGATAATGGGGGTGACCAGCTTATTTCAGTAATTTATGATGAATAGAAAGGTTGTACAATAGTGATAATCTAAATAAGAATATAAAATTTATGGAACATTAATCCAAATATAATTTTTCCATTGATTCATAATAACAATATTATTTAAGATTCCATAGTCATTTATGAGAGAAATTTTGGGAATTATTCAAGTAGGTGGTTGAACTGACCCCAACATGAACAAACTATAATCTATGCATGTGTATGGTTATAAAAATGATTTCATTTTAAAATATAATTATTAAAGAAGAAAAATTTAATTATATATATTTTTAGAGGTGTTAAATTATAATTTAATATATTTTTAAAAATAGTAATAGAGTAAAGTAAAAAAAATTCCTCACCTTCGTAGAGACAGTAGTTCACATATACGCACGAGTGACATATTATTTTTCTATATACCTAGAGGAAGATATGTAATAATTTATAATTCTATAATATAAATAATTTTTAAACATAATATTAATAAATTAAATATTCTTTTAAAACCATCCATGTGTGTAGGTGAAAAAAAATCAATCAAGCTGTTTATGGAGCTAGTAGTCCGTACTTATATTACACATAATTACATCTTCATTTTTTGAATGGTTTGTGGGGATGGTATAAAATAGATATTCCATTCATATAATAAATATTAATAAATAATAGTAAGGATTATATTTATCATACATTCATTGATATAATAGGTATGAGAAGGTAGTATAAAAAATAAAGGAAAAGAAAAGAAAAAGAATTAATATTGAACGATACCTCACTCATAGGAAGAGATACTTAAAAAAATGGATTAACGCTTTGAGAGGATATGTTTTTAGAACACCAAAACAATTAGGATGTTTTTAAAGATTTTATGATTTATTTGGATATATTTGGGTTGAATCCAAGAGTCTTGGGGTGTGAAGATAAGTGGGGTGGTGATGGATCTATTTATAAAGGAGAGGGATCGATTTTTTGTAATATATAAAAGGTAAGTAATTATTAAAAGGTGAAATGGATCCAATAATGCGAAATAATGGACTAGAGGGACAGGGATGAAATTTCTTTAAATTCATAACTACACATTTTCACTTATGTTTTTAACATGCTTTTATGTCTTTTACACTTAGATTTTTAACTTTTACTAATTTTTTATTTTCTCTGTGGTAACTGATTTTTACATAAATGATCATCTTTTAATGATTAAAAACAAAATGATCATTATTAAATAATATATACCTAATTATTACATATATTAAATCTAATTTTATAATAAAAAATTTATATTTTTATCCTAAAATTAATTTTAGCATTAGTACGTGTAACACATAAAACTCATTTGTTTTTGAAAAAGTTAACTCTTAAGTATAAAAAATAGTTTTGAAGATAAAATTATAATTTTTGGTGATTTATGAAATTAATAGGTTTATAAATAAAAAAATAATATGAATATGTTTTAGGAATCAAGAAAAAACTGATATTCTACCATGTGATATCATAATTAAATAAAAAGATGAAAAACCGTTTTTTATTTGAATAAAAGATTAATAATGTATCAAATTGTAAAACGTGGGTTTTAGAATTTAAAAATAGAATTTCTAAATGAATAGATTCAATCCATAAATACATTTTTATCATTAATTTGTTTTATAATTGTTTAATTTTTAATTACTTCCTCATACATTCATAAATATTGAGGTTTTACCAAAAAATATATTATTCACTATACATTTAAAAATCAATTATTTCCGAAAAAGAAAAAAACATTATCCTAATATAATGATATTATGGTGATTTTAAAAATTATTTTCATTTTATAAAATTTATATTTTAAAACTTATAAAATTTTCTTTTATATAAAAATTCAAAATATAAAGAAAAACAAATTTTATTGAAAGATTGCCTTTGTAAACATTTTGATTAGTGTAAATACATTATTTCATATATTATAATATAATATATTATAATACTTTAAAGGAGACTGATTTAATTAATTAATATTTTAAATAGTTATTTGGTAATAAAGAATCAATTTAATTATTAACTCGTACTAATTATATATTCTCTAAATGTATATATTTTTTATTAGTTAATATGTTTTAATTTTTTTAGAGGTTTAATAATAATAATTTTAACTCATTAGTAATGTACATTCAATATGTCATGACTCATTTGAGTTTAATGTTTCATGTGAAACGAACTATTGAAAATAATATATTTAATCAAATAAAAGATATATTATAACAATATAACACATTAAAAATCTTTTAATTTTGATTAATTAGTGTCACAACTAGTAAAATCCTTCCGATTTACTATCCTCACCCAAAATTATTTGTGGAAAAAGATCTGTTTGAATGTATAAAGTAAGATTGTTTTCTCATTATATATTTCAAGCAACTAATTTGCCATGTATTAATCAACTTATATATTTTAAATACCCATCATTAACATAAAATGAATACCTCTATGAATGAAAATTAATCTATCAGGCTTCATATAATTTTCATTGGAGGATTGTCATATCAAATCCATATCAGACAGGGAATTACAATCCCTCATAGAATGTAGTAGTAGGGTGGTGGATTTCCATTTTTAATACTGAACTAAAATGAAATAGGAGAATACTGAATGGAATACGGTTCAATAACCATTAAAATAAAATAATAAAAACCTATGATCAAAAGTTATAGAAGAAAAATAATAAGGCACAACATAACAAAAAAGATAAAGCCGTTTTTATAGTAATATCATGTTAGTATTCCCATTTAAGAGAAGATAAGTCCATGGAGGGTCTATTTTTTAAAACATATATAAATTCTAAAATTATACTCTATAAAACCCCGAGTAATCATATTTGAAATAGAAAAGATATCAATTCACAAAGAATGTATAGATAATAAAAATTATGATTCTATCAGTGTTGGGATTCAAATCTATCAAATATACGATCTTGAATATTTAATTAGTCATATATAGTAATCTCCTCATTTATATATCCAAGAAATGTCCATTTTTATTATTCCTCAACCCTGGTATATAAATATTACTTAATTAATTCATTAATAAAATGAGTACATTTAATAATATTATTTACATCTTCTAAATTATCAGAATTGGTGGATGAGGAACGATCCTCATCCACTTTCGAATAGGGGGGATGCTTATTTTATTCAAACATATCCACAAAGATATAGTGACAATGGTTCACTCTAATTTAGAATAATCTATATGTTTTTGTCTCTTTCAAGGGTATGGTTTAATAAATCCATCCATGTCAGCAAATTGATTCTTAAATTTTTTATTAGTTGACTGTAATAAAACATCCTCAACCTGTAAAACATGCTCATATGAAACATTTTTCTATTCAGTATAATTAGAGTGAATCAAATATGCTTCCTTAAAAGTGAAGGGATAAATTCCTGAGGAAACTATAATCCCCCAAAGTGAATGGATAAATTCTTGAGGCAACTATTATATGTTAAGTATAATTAAACAGATAAACAAAACTACAGAACATATCAATAAGAGGACTCAGAGACTAAGAAAATTTAAGAGGACCATCTAGGTCTCTATTTTCATCTGAGTTAGTCTCTTCTCTATGAGTATCCTTATAAATAAGAAACAAAGAACCATAAGCTTCAAAGGGTAAAATTGTAACAATATACTTACCCTATATGATCCATGTCATCTTCATTCAGACTGGAGGCATACCATAAGTAGCTTGTTTAATTATTATTTTTTGATGGAATGGTTTAGTGGGGTGATTTAATTTACAACATAAACATTAGTATTCAATAATATTTTCATAAACAAACATCCTATAAAAACACATGATGAATATTTTAAAAGAAAATAATTATAATTAGAGGCTTTATTAGGCTAACATCAACACATATCCACACCACTGAGGGCATATATTGTTTTAAAATTTATGAGTCCAATTTAATAGAATTCACAATGACAATGGAGATATTAGAATGTGTAATCTTACAATGTAATATTTATTAAATGAAAATTTGGTAAGTACATATTATAGCATCCTAGGTCTAGTATACTAATTAGTAACCAATCCTGAGATCCACATTTCCTCAAGCATGCCTCCCCAAATACCAATGGCTACTTACTTGAAGTGAGGGTCAGTGGTGATATAGTGGGGATACTATAACTTCATGATCAAAGTGCATCATAATGGTGTAATAAAATAATAATCAGGGAAAATAGATATAATAATAAGGCCATATAATATAATAAACATCATGGTATATAAATAACTGATGGAATCCAAACACAGAATCATATCCAATATCATATACCAAAGTGATGATCATGTCATTTTATACAATAATGTATAATACATGGGAAACAATGAAAGATACATATACAATATACTATAAAAAAGAAAAAAAGATTAAAATCTATCTTCAATGGAATGAGGAGAATAAGATCATTCCTCTACTCATGTACCCTATTCTAGTACTAAAAATGAAGCACCCATAGTAAAACACTTCCCCGCATCCTTACCTGTATCTATGAAGTATATATTGATTTTAATCAGTTTCTCAAATAGTGTGTGATATATAATCATAAGGACACCATAAATGATGTCTATTACAAATCCATCGTATATATATAAGCGATAACATTTTGAAGGCACGACAAGAAATTTTATTAATGAATAAGGTATAGAATCTAATAAATGAGTAAATTCTATGAAATGTATTTTAAAAAAGATGAAAAAATTACACAAGAGTAAATCCATTGTGATGTAATAGGTTAGGTAAGTCAAGTATCATGCCTATGAGGGTTAGGACCCTGGGCCGTTAGATAAGTAATCCTCTTCGATTCCATAGTGATTATCCATATAAATATCATTATAATATAGACCTCCATGGGTGAGGACCCAGGGCCATTTTTTAGGGTTTACACTTTTAGTCCACATAGCTCATCCATATAAAACCATGTATAGAAATTAGAGGATTTTAGGGAGTAAATCGAAGGTGATCCAAGAAAGAGAAATACAAGGTAATAATCAAAAGACTAAAATATAAATGAATAATCGGTTCCATACCACATTGTTGGTGATATAATGAAATATATATCATTAACCATTTTATATAAGCGATCAAGGGGCCATCCTACTGTCAATTCCAATTATAAATTTAACTCATAATATTACATTCATTTTTAATATCACTTAGAAGTAATAAAAGAAAGTACCATGTTAACATCAATTCCATTTTTAACAATTTAATTCATCATATTATAATCATGGATCAATTAAATCACAAGTGATAAAAGGAGGGGCCTCATTAGTGTCCATTCCATCTTTCCAACTATTTACATTGAAGATTATAAGTCAAGAGATCATCCAACTCATTTTCAATTTCCAATTAAACTATTTATCATTCCTTTAATTATAGATTGTTAGGTTCCATATGAGGTATACAACCTTTACATTCCCATCTGATTCAAAAGAGGATTATACTCATGGGTGGAATGTTCCAGTCACACAAAGTTTTTGAATATTCATATGAATTTAAATAAACCCACCTCAAGGGGTGGTTCTGGTTGATGTTGGAAAACACCAAAAAAATAAATGGGTAATAGAAAATCCAAACCTTGTTTTACAATTTTCACTTTCAGGTGTTATTCAATTTAGAAGAAATCCACAGATGGTCCAGTATGAAGCAATATGGAAGAAGATATAAACATCAATACTTTAAGGGAAATGTTATAGACCACCAACCATAGATGTCTAGAAGACTCTTAACACATCATCAACATATAATCCAGTACAATTGGGAAAATAAAAAGTCAAAAAATATTTAGAAAATAGGGAATATTATCTTACATAGATTTATCATTCCATATAGTGAGGAAAAACAATAAAGGACGAAAGTATATTTAATAGATTACCAATATACATCTAATAGAATGAATGATGAATTAATCAAATCCCGAACAAAAGAGTTATTTAAAATCCAAACGCGAGGATAAGAGGGAGATATAATGGAAGGGGAGATGTTGTTGTTCATGGAGAGGAAATAAAAATATTGAAAAAAATTTAATGAAGGAAGAAAGAAAATTAGGATTTCACCCTTCTTAAAGGGCGTATGATTTTTCTGCAAGGATGGCAAAACCTTGTTCTAACCATGTGAAAACTATACCTAGGGTAAAATCCTCCTCACATGGATCAACACACATTTTAAAAAACCATTCATAGCTCATGGATGCTCACTATCGAAGGACTCCACCCCCTCACACAGTTTCTACATGGTTAGGCAAGCCGGGCACTAACCCTGAATTTCAGCTCTGTAAAACATTGAAAAATTTTACCCAACCATACAACACCCCTAACATGATTTTTCAAAACATGATCTTATATATATGGATTTCATGGTTGATTTACTCAGTTACTACAAACTGTGTTCTGATAATTCACCTTATACTGTTTCCCTAAAAATAGTAGCTTCCAGCTCTTAAAAATACCCAAATTCATTAAAACCCTTACATAAACCTCTAAACAAAATTTTAAAGTAAAAATAATTTTTAATCTAAAATTTTATTGATCCATACCTCTATAATATTTTAAAACATTACAAACTACCCTCCTGAAAATAATTTGCCAATATGTTTCCCTTTCGAGAGTGGTAGAACATCATCTAAGAAAATCTCTGAACACTGAGTACATACATTAGCCTCTCTCTCACAGGTCTCATATGGTTCATGGTCATGATTCCATAGAATTCATAATAGAGGAGCATAACTATATTAGAGAAAATTCATGCCATGATCAATGATACACACCAGAAACACCTCAAAAAAATCATCCACCTATAATTATACCTCATCAGGATGAATTACATGAGATATGTCTAAATAGTCATAGGGAAGCCATGAAACATGTAATCTGTCATGAAGATCTTAGTACCTTTGATTTAATTGAAACTGATAGGCTACCAACTCATCTCTCTTCATCATCGCAAAGGTTCTAAGAAAACATGGTTCCATCTTCCCTTGTTTCCAAAGTCACTAATTCCCCAATCAAGTTGAGACTAGAATGAAAACTTTATCGTTGAACTCAACCCCAAGGGACCATATAAGGTGATTGGTATCATAACACCCCAACCCCAGTTACCCAGATCCTATGCGTTATTTTAATACATTGTCATGATTATAAGGAATCATGTCTCGAAGGACTAATCATTTTAGCACTCTTGAAAAATCTATTACAAACATGAAAGATAAATTAACATAAATAATCCGTTGAGAAATCCATTATTACCCTATCTTAACCCTGCATGTCAATCATAATACACTTCATGGTATCTTCGGAAAATAAAACATAACAAAGGGGTTAGATCAGAAGCTTATTAAGGGTAAATGATTCAAAAAAATCTATAAACATTTTAGGCAAGATGTATAAAAAACAATTAAAGCCTTTTAAACATAAATTTCTTCATAATATGGGAAATATAAATCACAAAATTTCATTTACTAATTCACATGGATATTATACAAGCCAAATAATCACATGTAATAACTAATTTAAAAATGAGGGAATGTATAATGCAGGACATAAATACTACTACGTCAAGGCATTGTTCCAGCACCATTCAAAAATATTCTGTCATGGCCTAGTTCCAAGACACAAGTTTTCCTCATGAGTCCCATCGATGCATCAGGGGTCTACAAAGGGCCCCACCCATCACTTACTAAGATTAATGCATTCCTCATATGAAGAGGGTGAAATATAACATAAAAATTGGTATCAAAACTAGCATACGAAATTCCATTACTTTATCTATAAACCATGAATGGTATAAAAATATCACATCCGTAATAAAACATATCATAACCTATTTAATAAAATATGGAATATTGTATTTATAATAAATCAACCTCAATCAATAATAATATCCAAAAATGGTGTTGACATAATTGAAAATAATCATCCAAACACTTTGAGAGAAATAACCCTTTTTTTAAAGGAATCATTTATAAGTATCACAATTTATAATGGAAGTTATTTGAAAGATATTTTTGTTTCAAAGTGTCCCATAAAAATTTAAAATTTTTGAAAGGAATTTACTTTTTAAAAAAATCATAACCATATAAATAAATCCTTAAAATTATTTGGAAAACATTGACATTAATTAAATAGATTTAGAATAATAAATCGTCCAAACATTTAAAATTATTATCTATTTAAAGATTAACATCCCTAAAACCTTAAATGATTCGTTTTGAATTTTTTTTATAAAAAATAGTCTTGGATTATAAATATGGCCCAGTAAATACTTACACATAAACAATCTCGAATAATGATGAGATTGAGGAATTAACCCTTACATTGTTCTTCCCTTTAGTAGAGGATACATTTAACCTCCTGTATAATGAACATATTATGTTATTAAATTACAAAAACCATATTCATATTTATGATATCATGTATGATTCATTTATGACTTTATAATACCCATTTAATAATAATTTCCATGTTAAAGTAGCATTTCAGGTAATAAATGTTTTCTTTATCGTACATATTTTAACTTGTTATTATTGATCGTATCACGTAGATAATGACTTAAATAACTACAGAATATAAAACATGATTTATATATAATATATATTTAGAATATAAATATGTATAATAGATATAAATGAAGTAGAAACACCATTCATGGTGATGATTGTTCGTACATACGCATGAACGTTGTGTCCGTTTTTTATCGTATAGTATGGAAGTATGTAAACCAAATATATTTACCGACATAAATATATATCATTACAGCGGAAATATTATTTTATATATTTCATAATTAATCAATATATATATATATATATTTATATAAAAAGAATGGTGATCGTTGAAGATGAATGTCATCGCGTTGTAGAGACAGTAAGTCGTACGTACGCATGAGCGAAAATATCATTATATTGATGGTCAAATGATGTTAAATTGGATTTTATATTATATATAAAGAATAATTAACATTCTATATTTATTATTTACATCAATTACACACATTATTATTCCCATCCAAATAATGATGTGTTGAATAACAAACTACAACACGACATGGAGATGGTAAGTTGTATGTATGCATGTATGGTGACACTATCATTAACACAATGGATAGAATAATAACTATGGTTGTACTATATTTATAATAACATATAATAATGTTTAAGGTATTGGAAATATTATTTTAGTATGGAAACAAAAAATAAAGAGGATGTAGAAGAAGAAAATAACATTGAAAGAGGTGATAAAATAATTACTTATTCTCCTGGTGCTCTCTATTTATTTGAACAAAATAGATCCTAAGGGTAAGTTTATGATAACATTAAGGCCTCTAGGATGATGTGATGGTAGTTGGGAGGAGATTAGAGAAGGGTTTGGCTGAGTCAAATGGCTTTGGAGGTGTGAAATTAAGATAATGGGATGTATCCTTTTATAAGAGAGGTGAGGGGCACTTTAAGAAAAGCTTGAAATATTAATTTAATATAAAATTATATTCACCTTATAGTAACTACAAAAGGATTTATTTCAAGGGTATGGTAGGTATGGGTAGTAATACTCTCAACCAATAGGTTTTATACAATTTTAGGTCACCATATTAACCTTATCTTTTAGATTTAACTCTTTGTTAAAAAGTTTAACTTTAACCATTTCTTCTTGTATTTTTATACTAAATGGTTAATATAGTTACTATAAAATGCCAATTGAACCAAAAGTGGTTCATTAATGACATATGAAACATTATATATATCATTTATCCAAACCATAGATTTTTTGGACTATAATATAATTTAAAAAAATTGTATTTGTTTTAAAAACGTTTTTTTGTCAATTTTGACACTATTTAGTATTTCGTTATTTTAAAAGTCAGAAAAACATTATTACTTCGAGCCAAATACATTTAATCAACCCTAACATGTCATATTGACTTATAAAATTCGTGGATGGAATCAAATGTTTCATTTTACATTTATTTTAAAATTTATAATATCAATTATTTTAATCTTTCATTAATAAGGTAATTACTATATCATCATTGTGTCATAAATAAATTTAATTTGTTAATGTCAAAAAATTATAAATAAATTACCATGACTTAGTAAATCTTTTTATATTTCTAATTAATACTTATAGTTGGATTTAACTTATGTATAACCCTATATTATAAATTATTTAGTTATTAATATTTGAATCTAACACTTTTAACTCTTCCTTAAATAAAATATAATAATCGTCCGAATCTAATCCATGTGGATAAAAAAGGATCAATTTTTTTTTCATATAGTTGATTTTAGTTGAAATAAACATATCCAATAGAATTGGAACATGTGTTGGGGTAATTTTATATTATTATAATATTATTTTTATCTTTAATTACCCTATTTACATTTAACCACGGTAAATAAAATTCCAAATTTACTATTCACTAAAAAAATTTCATCCTATTGAACCAAATTTTTATTACTGATGAAAACTGTTTCTGTTAGATTTTTGAAATTCAATTCACATTAGTAGTAAAATTACATTCTATGCAAATTTACAAATGTTCCTAGAAGGTGGGTAAAAGACATTGAAAAGTTCAATAACATTTTTTATATCTAATCATATTATAAAATGAATCAAATGAATAACATTGGACTAATATATGTATTATGTTCATATTTTTTACTTTAAGATATATTTTAATTAAAAATCATAATTTAAATGAAGATGTCGGTTTTTAGGTATTATGCGGTATTTTCACTATTCATCAAAAATTGAATTTTTCAGAAAAATACAAAAAATTCACTCTATGATAATTTTGATATTATGAATTCAAAAAAAAAGTCGATTTTACCAAATTAATTTTTTAGAAGTATCTAAAAATAATTTTATTATTTTTCACAAAAGGACATAAAAAGTACTTCTTTTAAGAAAATAATTTTTCAAAATATATAAATATTTTAACCAAACATAAACATTTCCTTATAAGTATGTTTTATTTACGTGAAAACATTATAAATGATATTAAATACTTATTTTTTACTATTCATATTGCAATATATAGTTGATAAATCGGTATACCATTTAAATAATTATAATAGTAATGTGTTGTTTCGCATAAACTCAATCTTGCCTATAAGGCATGCCATGTCAGTGTTGCGTGCAATAAAAGCTATTAAAATACTTTAAAGAGACAACATACTAATAAATCATGGGTTGTTTCATTCTCTCCTCCTTCAATAAATTACATCCTCACAATTTTAAATTGTTCTTCAAAAATAAAAGGCGGAAAATAGAAAATTACTTTGTGGAAAACCCATATCAGAAATAGGGTTAATAAAATTTATTCTTAATAAGAGGAAAAGGGAAATTAAAAATTCACCACCAAATTAGGATTTTGAATTTCAGAAAATTAAAGGAAATTAGAGACACATGATTATAGGGAAACCATAAATAATTATAGGGAGTTATTGAGGTCATAAATCACAAACTAGTGAATAATAAATGGAAAATTGAGTGCCTCAAAGCCATAAATCTATGATGATTTTAAGTATCATTGGTTCAACAAAACATAAGGTATTATGATAAAAATATTTTTAGATACTTTTTTGAAGAGGAGGGATTAATTTACTATCAAGATAATAACTCAAGATATCATACTTGATTTCATTACCCTTCTTAATCATAATATCATCATTTGGTTACACTTAAATCTATTATCACTTCATCCCTTACACTAGGAAATGAATGTTCAAAAATGAATTTTTACTCCTGATGCACATTTAATAAATCATAAGGTCCACAATTATTTTTTTAATCTTCTATATGTCTTCTGAGATCCAAAAGTCTTGGTCAAATAATCCAATAAATTATACTTTAACCTCAAACAAAATATCAAGTGCTCAACTTACTCTATTCCAACCATTATACTTATCAGAAATACTTGTGTCGAAACTCATAGTTCGAAAATTTATATGGAAGGTAAACATAATGAAGATCTATTTTTTCCAATTTATAACATGTGAATACCTTCATCATATATTCTCTTAAAATATGTTAACACCCTAAATTACTACAAAACCTTATTGAATACATTCGTGCTCCCTTGTTTCGTATAGAATATGGGATATACTCCTTACATCCAAATATGTTGTAAACTCAAAAAATTATGGAATAAAAAAATAATTTATTAGTTCTATGTTAGTCAATAATATCAAATATAATTTATCCTAATAAATCATCTCTTATTCTAAAATCACTACCTCAGTATTAGGACCACATTATGGTTTATTTTTCCTTCATCCATGTATTTTCCAAAAAATTTAATTTCCTATTGAGTCTATTTTCATAGTACCATAAAAGCTCAAACCCTCAATGAAATAGTATTACAAGACAATAATTATTTATATCCATAATTCGTATAACAAATACATCATTGATACAACACTCAAATGACATAATTCTTCAATCTAGAAACAAAAACACATTAATTATTCCACACAAGCTGTATTAAAAACATATTATTGTCCTTAATCCCTTTGATTCTTCTGATATATATTTCTTTGATTCTTACGACATTTATTTGTGTAATTCCCCATTTCACTATAGTTGAAACACTGAATATTAGTCTTTTCTTTTTTTCCTTTTCATTCTTTTTCCCGATGACCCTTTTCTCCCCACTTATAACAAACAACAAATCCTTTGAAGAACTTCCGAGGGTGATTCATTCCACAGTTATCACATTGGGTAAAATCCTACTTTCCCTTGTTGTCTTTATCCATATTTATCTCTGAAATCCTCTTCTTCTCTGAATTTCCTTAAAATCCATAGGGCTAAAAGAATTATTTACTTATCTTATCAATGCATGATACTATTTCATCATATGATGAGAATATGTGGAAGAATATTTCACTTCAAAATGTTGGCTTATGACCATGAAAGATATGATCCTTCTTACTCATTGGAACATGTTAATTGGTGGGGTAGTCATTCCTTCTATGAGGATCCATTTCTAAAAAATTTCATACCCACTATTATGTTATAAATCATAATGAATGATTCTAAACTACTAGAATACTTAACATAAATTGAAAAAAATTATGTATATCTAATCTCATAATCATAAAAATGGATTCTTTGCGGACATATTACATCATAAATACTTTATAATGGTTTGTAATGAAAATGTGAATTATCCTAAGCATATCCCCCAGGAATGTTAAACCAAGTTCATAGTAAGGCCCATTTTTTAGTACCAGGTTACCCCGAGTTAAGTCTGGAACACCTTGTCAGAGTTTTCACCCCTAGGTATTTCCATTCCAAAACCATGTACACTTGTAGTATCCGGACAAGGATGTATTTCTTGGAATATCCACGTAATCCCTACATTACCATAATTCTAGGGGGTACCTCTATACTAATCCTCAATGCATATCTTAGGGGTATGATCCCAAATCTATGATTTCTAAATCTATTTCCATGGTTGTTGGTAAACTTCCTCTGATACCAACTATAATTCCACAACCCCAAATACCTAGAGCCGGTGTATTATTTTAATAAATTGGCTAGATTACAAGGAATCATGTCCTAAAGGACGAATCCATTTAGAAGTCTTGGAAACTATATTTCATACATGAAGGATACATTACTTTTTATAACATAAAACACAACATAAATAATTAGTTCATAAAACCATTATTCCCCATTCTTGACATCCAATGTTAGTCATAATACACTTATTAGAATCTAGGGAAAATAAAATATAAGAAAGGGGTGAGCTCAGATGCTCAGTAAAGGTAAATAATTCAGCAAGAGCTATTTTATTTTAAGGTAAGGTGTATAATAAAAACAATAGCCTTTTGAAATTAAATTTCAGCGTAATATGGAAAAGATAAATCTAAAAATTCCATTTACTTAGTCACATGTATATTCTACTAGTCAAATAATCAAATGTAATAACTGATTTCATAACTAGTGAATGCATTATGCTCATCATAATTACTACTACGTGAAGACATTGTGTCAAGGAAATTGAATATCATTCTATCAAGGCCTTGTAGCAAGGCACTAGTTTGTCTCATGAGATCTTCCAATGCATCGAGGGTCTATATTTGGCCCCTACCATCACGTACTATATCCAATTAATTCATCATATGAAGAGGGTGAAACAAAACATAAACATTCATATTAAAACTAGCATACAAAATTCCAATACTTTGACCATAAACCATGAATGGTATAAAAATAGCAAATCCACAGTGTAACATATCATAACTCATTCAATAAAATATGGATGATTTTATTAATAATAAATTAACCTCAATCAAGAATAATATCCAAAATGTATGTTTCAATTTTTAAAAATAATCAGTAAAACTATTTGAGAGAAATATACCTTTTTCATGAAATCTTTTAAAAGTCTCACAATTTTTAAGGGAAGTTATTTACAATCGTTTTTTGAATCAAAGTGTCTTATACCACTTTGAAACATTTGAAATGAATTATCATTTTAAAAAAATCAAGTCCATATAAATAAATCCTTAAAATCATTTTTAAACATGGACATAATTACATAGATTTAGAATAATAAATCTCCAAAACATTTAAAATCATGATTGAGTTAAAGATTCCCTTACATAAAACCTTAAATGATTCATTTTGGAGATGTTTTTACGGAACATGGATATGGATGATAAATATGTCCCTCTAAATACTTACATGTAAACAAACTAGAATAATAATGAGATTGTAGAATTAACCCTTACCTTGTACTTTCTTGTAGTCGAGGGTATGCTTAACCTAATATATAATAATAATTGTATTATATTAAATCACATAATAACCATATTCATATTTATTATATCATATATGATTAATTTATGACATTATACTACCCATTTAATAATAATTTCTATGTTAAAGTAACATTTCAGGTAATAATCGCTTTCTTTATTGTACATGTTTTAACAAGTTATTATTGATCGTATCACATAGATAATGATTTAAATACTTGAAAAATATAAAATATGATTTTAATATCATATATATTCAGAATATAAATATGGATTGTTGATAGATATATTAAATGGAAAGACCATTCATTGAGACGATAGTCCGTACGTATGCAGAACGTTGTTTCTGTTTTCTTATCGTATTGTATGGAAGTAAGTAAACAAAATATATTTATATACATAAATATATATATTATTACAGTATTAATATTATTTAATATATCTCATACTTAATCAATATAAATATATATATAAATCCTTGAATGGTTATTGTTGTAGATGAATCTCATCTGGTCGTGGAGACGGTAAGCCTTACGTACGCATAAGAAAATATATCAGTCTATTGATGGTAAAACAATGTTTAATTTGATGGTATATTATATATCAAGAATAATTAAAATGTTGTATTTATTATTTAGATAAATTATACTCATTATTATACCCATTCAAATATTGAAGTGTTGAATAACAAACTACACCGCGACATGGAGACGGTAAGCCATACGTACACACGTATGGTAACCCTATCATTCATAAGATGCATAGAATAATTAATATAGTAGTAAAATATTTATAATAAAATGTATTTATTTAGAAATTACAATATTTTTTATTTTAGTAAGGAAACATCAATGAAATTGGAAGTATAAGAAGAAAATAACTTTGAAAGTGGTGATAAAATAATTACCTCTTTTTCGGGTGCTTCCTTTTGATTAGAAAAAAGGGCTCTATAGGATGGATTTATGATCCAGTTAAGGATACTATATTTAATTAAGGGTATTTTGGAGTGTATTTATGTTGGGGTTTTCCAAGAAAAATTACTTTAGAGGTTGTAAATTATGATAGGGTTTAATACCATTTTATTAGAGACGTGAGAGGCACTTTAGAAAAAACATGAAATATTAATTTACAATAAAATTATTTTCAGATTCAAATAGATCCAAATGGAATTATTTATAAGACAAGGTTAGGATGGGTTAAAATCCTCTCAACCAATAGGTTTTATTCTAGTTTAGGTCATGATATTAACCTTACCTTTTAGATTTTACTCATTGTTAAATAGTTTAACTTTTACCATGTCTTCTTGAATTTTTATACTACATGGTTAATATAGATTATATAAAATTACAACCTTACCTAAATTGGTTCATTAATGAAATATATAACATTATATAAGTCATTTGTCCGAAAATTATATTTTTTGGAATATTAGATAATTTAATAAAATAGTATTTGTTTTAAAAACACATTTATGACAATTTTGACACTATTTATTGTTTGGTTTTTGTGAAGTCATAAAAACTTGATAAATTCCAATTTAATACAATTAATAAAACCTAACATTCCATATTAACCTATAAAATTAATTTATGGAATCAACAGTTTCAATTTACATTTATTTAATATTTATAATATCAATTAATTTAATCTTTCATTAAAAACGTAATTACTGCATTATCATTGTGTCATAAATAATATTAATTACATAATTTCTAAAAAATATAAATAAAATAAAATTCGGTAATAAATGTTTTTATCTTTATAATGAATACTTATTGTTGAATTTATCTTATGTATAATGCAATATTAAAAATGGTTTATTTATTAAAATTTAAATTTAACACTTTTAACTCTTCTTCAAATAAAATATAATAAATGTTCTAATCTAGTCCAAGTAGATCATAAAGGATCCTTTTTTTTCCTAAGTTTGATTATGGTCTAAATACACTTATCTAATAGGATTAGGACATGTGTTGAGGTAATTTCAAATTATTATAATATTATTTTTACCTTTAATTTCACTATTTACTTTTAACCATGGTAAATAAAATTCAAAAGTTACTATTCATTAAAAATTATTTTCATTCTATTGAAACACATATTTCTTACTAATGAAAACCGTGTCTGTTGAATTTTTTAAATTCAATTTATAGAAGTGGAAAAGTTATGTTTTATGCAAATTTGCTAGTGTTCCTAGAAGGTGGGTAAAAGACGCAAAAAAGTTCAATAACATTTTATAGATCTAATCTTATTATAAAATGACTCAAATGACTTAAATTGGATAGATATATGTATTATTTTTTTATTTTTACTTTAATAAAAAATTTAATTAAAAATAATTATTTAAATGATAAAGTTGGTGTTTAGGTAATATACAGTATTTTTCACAATTCATAAAAAATCAAATGTTTTCAGAAAAATTCCAAAAATTCACTATAACTAATTTTGATATTCCAAATTAAAAAATGAAGTCTATTTTACCAAATTCAATTTTTAAGTTTGTTTAAAACTATTTTTATTATTTTTCACATAAGGACATAAAAAGTAGTTATTTTGAGAAAATATTTTTTCTAAATATATAAATATTTTAACAAAACATATACATTTCATTATAAATATTTTTTATTTAAGTTAAAAAATTACAAATAACCATTAAAATTTATTGTTTACTATTCGTATTAAAATATATAATTTATAAATAAATATATCATTTAAATAATTATAAAACTAATGTGTTGTTTCACAGAGACTCAATCTTGAGTATAATGCATGCCAAGTTGGTGTTGCATGCGGTATAAGCTATTAAACTAATTTAAAGAGATAATGTACTATGGAATCATGAGTTGTTATAGGTATAAGACTTTAGCTTATACTATGTGTCAGATATACACTTCTTAAAAAAATTTCTTTTCTTTTAAGTCTCTTTGAAGAGAAGTGGTCCTATTAGTGCTACCTCACTTTCCTTTCACCAACACATGAGTGAACGACCTGACCTACCACATTAGGCCTCATAAGGATCCCTCTGTATAGTTTCTTGGAAGATGTTATTAGAATAAAATTTATTAATATATCTACATGTATCCCAAGAGCCTTCATAATTAGGGACACATGCTCTAACTATTCCCTCTAAAACCTATATCATACGCTTAGACTGTCCGTCGATCTATGGGATAAAAGATGTACTCAGATTTACTTGTGAACAAAAAGCCCTCAACAACACATACTAGTACCATGATGTAAAACTAGGATCGAAATATCATATGATAGTAGATATAACTCCATGAAGGCATATGATCTCTCTTACACATAGCCTCCCTAGCTTGTCCATTGAAAAGGTATATTTTATAAGCATGAAATGAGATATGTTTTTCAATATATCGAAAATCACACATGCTACAAGATTACCTTGAGGGGATATCAGTAAACACATCATGGAATCCATAGTGAAATCATCCCATTTCCACTCAACAATTTTTAGAGGCTATTAAATTTATACAGGTCACTGGTTCTTTTCCTTCACCTACTGACTGGTTGAACACTGAGGTACAAACCAAGTTATATCTATTTTCATCCTTGGCCACTAGTACTGGTGGTGAATATCAAGGTATATCATTGTAAAACCAGGATATAATTACGATGTAAATGCATGAGACTCTCTCATCAACTCCTTTCATATATCTATTGAATCTTAGAAACACCTTGGAATGAAATGATCTGATCCCCATAAATAAACCAACATGAAGGCAGATCCTCACCTAATAAGCTCTCCCATAGGATCAAGATATCAGGATTAGAAATCTGTACTATCTTCACTCTATCTAGAAGTAAATAGTCCACTGATAAATATTATACTTTAGGTTGTCCCTGTTAGTCTTGCTCCTCCTAATGAATCTCATGAAACAAAGCCACCAAATATCATCCTCTATTGTCCCCCTAATATTTCAATGTCTGAGTCTTATGGCTATGAGAATTATTTCTGTAATTTCTTTTCCAAGGTGTATAATAAAGATTAAAATAAAAGCACTATAGGTATTAAACTTGTTTTATCTTCTTGAGGTTTAATTCACACTATGTGAGTATGTATTTGAGGCTTTTGTGGTCCCTAAACACCAAACAAATGACCTCCAAACAAGAAACTCTTCCATCAACACAAGGAATAAAACACAACTGCTAGATCAAGATCATGCTTCAAGTAATTGAGAACATGAATCCTCTACTATTGAAATTCTTATTCCATGACTTGATATCCTGAAATCAAAATAGATCCTATCCTGATACCTAATATATCACTCTAAACCATATAGACTATGTGAGGATTAGGTAAATTAGAATCACTGTTGAAGTAAATTTTCTTTTAGGCTCCTAAAAGGACTTCTTACATGATTCAGACCATGTAAATGTGAAACCAATCATGGTTAATCTTGTAAGTGGTGCTTCATGGCATGAAAAATCCTATGTAAGGTACCTATAATATCAACATATCCATAATAAAATCTATATGTCAAATAAATTCATCGGTTTCACGAACTAAACCATGTCTCTTACCTTCTTTGTGTCCATGGATACTCTTGATTTCAATATGATGTGTCTTAGAATGTGAATCGTATTGACCTAAACGTGTCATTTTTTCACATAGAATACAACTATTTCTCTCTTAGTGTATTCAATATGGTCTAAAGAAGTTTTGACTTGTTTTATCAAGTAGTAGAATACAAAAAGATATATTCCTTGAATACTACCAATAATGAATTCAATTTGGGTGGAATACCCACTTCATGAGATCCATGCAAACAATTAGTGCGTACGTAAGGCAGAATGGAAAGACTATATACTTGTACAATCTATATCAACTACATAATTCTATAAAAGGTATATATAATAGCCTAACATGAACCTAATGGTATCCCATCCAAAAATAAATCTAGGATAAAACCCTCACTTTACATAGCTAGTCAAAAAGTTCCTTTATACATGTAAATGTTAATGGTTCTTAAACGTAAGCCGGTTCAAATAAATATAATCCACACAAAGAATAAGGGTACCATTCACCTTCTTATAGAAAATAATGGGTGAACCCCAAGGGGATTTAAAGGTTTTTGTATAACTTCTAACATCCAAGTCCCCTTCCTAACTCTTGATCTCTTAGAAATCAGTAGTATCCATCATATTAGGAGGAATGGATATTGGTGCTACTTTCGGAACAAGGTTAATAGTGAACATTACGTCTCTCTTAAAACGTAACCCATAAAAGTATCTAGGAAATATATCTTTAATACTATCCACTAAATGGTGGAAATATTTACATCATGTTCCCTAATCACCCAGAAAGAGACTAGCAATTTGGGATTTCACTCCATCCATCTCAGGATGCTTTGGTCTAGTTTTACATTCTTGGACAATGCATTCACCATTATGAATATAATTACCACCCTTGGGTGATGTTAAAGAGACCCTATGGTGATAAAAATAAATTTATTCATAGTAAGGAACCAACAACTCTTTCTCAAGAATGATGTTGAACCTTATCATCTTAATGAAAAAATATGTTCCACATAAAACGACAGAATCCTACCTCAAGGGGGAATTCCATGCACTAGTGTATTCTTTTTGTCTAAATTCTTAAAGGGGCATTGATTGTCATTACGCAACAGAAATATCAAATCTTTAACCCAAATATCTCTACAATTTCAATACATATAATGAAGTGGGATACATATGTGTCAAATAAAATAGACTCTATGGTAGTGGATACTAAAATTTGTACCTCAATCTATAGATGGACCAACTATCTACTATTCGAGCATCAGTTTGACTATGTATATCTTACAAGATCTATGGACTTGAGCTACAACCGGGCTACCTTGGGAACACCCACCCTTCTGGCACTACATATTTGGTGTTTCGATCCCTTTTCCACGACGTACTCCTCGAACTGGATGATTGGTACTAATCCAGATACCCACATATTGAGGAGATACTGATCCTAGCCCAATAAGGGGGAGCTGGTGCACAACCTCTTCCATTAAAAATTGTAGTAATGGTTTAGGAGAGCCTTTGAGGATACCCCTTTTTACTATAGGATGTATACTTACCTGGGGATCTATCATAGTTGGGTTTTATATGATCCTGATTACTATACTAATGATAGATCCCAATGTTATTCTCTTGTACAATATAGCTACTACCACCTTCTTATGAAATATCAAAATAGTGCTTCATACTAATATATAATCCAATACTCTATTAGGGTAATAAACTACCATGATATGAAAACTCATCTTCTCTACGGTGATTCCCAATGATGAGTGTATGATTTACTATCCCTGTGATAGTGGAAAAACCAGATTTACCTCATACTAGATGGCATATACATGCCCATCCAGAGAAGAACTATCTTAGGATAGGTCTTGACCATGGAGATAAGGAAAGAAATGATGAAGCTATGGTAAATGATCTGAATAATACATAACTAATAGATTTGTCTACTCCATGTAAATAAAATATCTGTTCTAGGTATCTCTCTCTGTCTCAGAAATGAAATAATTTTAGCCGGATGTCTATAAATCCCTAGAGAATATAACCTGATGCTGGTCATACTGGGATAAAAGATACCACTTTCTCTTGGACAACCTGATAATAATATATTCTACAATCATGCCACTCCTCTTAAGAGGGGTCTCTTTGTGGTCAATCATAGATAACATGACCTCTATCCATGAATAAATATCTTGATGACTTCCATCCCATGAAGACATCGGTAGACAGTGCTACTAAATTTATCATGCCAACTATACCATATTAGGGGATGGTCTCAGGGCTCCTTAAATGGTTTCTATTAGTCATAGAAAAACCCCTCAATATTGATAATTCATTCCCATATCAAGAATAACAGGAGGTGTCGTAGGTGGAACTACTAGAGGTAATACTATCACCTTATGTCCCACCACCCCTTATCATGGTAGGTGAAAACCTATTAGGACATGACTTGAGTCCATCATGGTGGCATATCACTTCAATTACAAGAACACACATAAAAATAATATTTTATAACAGAATATTTCAAGACATATTCATATAAAAAATTCATGTATTCCTATAAAAAGGATAATAATTTTCTTCCTTCTCCCAATGATGGGTTTAAAAGTTAAAAAGATCATAAATGTCTCAAGAGATACTCCATACATCCCCTACAAAGGTCGGGTAAAATTCAAGTTCTCTATTAAATGTTACGGGTTTTAGTGTGTGTAGATTAAATTGTATGTTATAGAGGAAAACACCCTATAAATTTCAATTGGAATCCCTATTTAATTATAACCATTTAATTTAAGAATTATAGTCAATCTATTTTTTTATATATATACAAGTATCATGGTGTTGTTAGATGAGTTACCATTCTAAATCTATAAAGTTTGACACTTTATAAGTTACAATGAGAAAATCAGGTAATTAAAACTATTCCTTTATGTTGGTTTATTTATATAGACCACCATTACCAATTTATAGAGGCACACAGAATTTTTATATTACTATTGACATATATTTAATTTAATCCACTAATGTTTCATCCCATGTGACTAATGGTCCATGGCTCAATCATAACATAATTATAAAATTAATATTCCACCATCAATCTATATAAGATAAAAGAATTTATATTTATGTATACATGTTAATTAACAAATTTTTTATCTTTTACTATAGGAAACATTATCACAATTTTAATATAAAAATCAAGGCACTAAAACATGATGTAGGGAAATCCTGTGGTAAAAAAGATATGGCATGGAATACGCAGGAAATGTCAATCCTCATGTTCCTAATATGATGCATGAAATAATACTTCCTTGAAATATCATACAAGGGACAAATATGTATTATAAATCATGTGTTTCACCCAACCATGAAATCAGTGAAATTGTAATAATATAAATATGTAACAAAAAATCCCATCCCATGTAAATTGTATTTTCCAAATATTTGGGTTAGCTACTCTTTGGCACAAGATCAATACAAAACTACAAAACACTCTTATACTCTTATCCACACATTCCGAATATAATTAAAAAAGTAAAATGATCTCTATACCACATAGAGAATCTTGATTATTATTTACTAATCAGTAACCAAACATGAGAGACACATAGACTCAATCATGTATACTCATATACCAGAGGCATTTGAATACTAGTGGGGGTTAGTGATGATATAATTAGGAGACTATACCCTCATGATTATAGTACCACACAACCATGTAATTAATGAATAAGTAAAGGAAACAAATATAATAATAAATAAATGAAATTTAGAAAAACATCATAGGAAATAAATAACTGATTAATTCCAATAATATCATTATATATAATATCATATAAAAAAATGATTATCATGTCATAATGTACAAAAAATGAATTACACATTGGATATAGAGTAGAATACACACAAAATTTACTATACCAAAATGAAAAAAATATCAAAAAATATCAATAATATAATCAAGAGAAAAATATTGTTCCTCTACACCCATACTATATCCTAGAATATAAAATAAACCATCCATAGAAAGTAGCTTCCCCTTGTCCCTACCTACATCCATGATGTCATTCAGGGAATGAATTAATAACACAAACAGGGTGTGGTATATACACTGAAGGCCACCACCAAAGGCTTCTATAAGAAAACATTCCTTTTTATATAAGATGAAATAGTGTGAAGGTATAAGAGGAATCAAACATAATGAATATGTGATTCAATATAATCTCTCGGTACAGGTTTTAAAAAATCGATATAAAAATGATGAAAATTTTACACAATATTAAATCCTAAATGATGACATTTGATGGAAATATCGAGTATCAGACATAAGAGGGCCATCACCTAGGTTTATTGTCCATGTATTTCTCTTAAATTATACAGAGCTTATCCATAGAAAACTAGGCTTAATGTAGACCCACATGGGCTAAGACCCAAATCCATTAAATAGAGAATATTCTTTGAGTCCACATAGCTCATCAATTGAAAACATGGAATAGACATGAGAGGAGCCCAAAGAGTAAATCCAAGGAAATACAAGAAATATAGATCCATGTTTATAATCCAAGACACACAATATAAATGAATCCACAGTGTCGTTCCATGATGTTAGTTCCAAACAAAAATATCTATCATCTACTATTTTATATAAAGGATCATGGGGATATGTTAGTTTCCATTCCCTTTATCAATTTAACTCACACATTAATTTAATTTTTCATATTAATTTTAAGTAATATAAAAAAGGTCCATGATAAGTTCCATACCATTTTTAACAATTTCATTCAGAATATTATTATCATTGATCAATTCACTCAAAAGGGATAAAACGAGGGGCCATGTTAGAGTCCATGACACCTTACCAACCATTTACATTAAAAATAATTATTCCAAAGATCATCTATATTATTTAAAAATTAAAATTTATCCCTTTAATCACCCATTTCATTATAAATGATAAAGTTATATAAGTGGTATTAAATCATTAAAATTACCATTTGATTAACAAGAGGTATAGAATAATGGGTTAGAAGCTTAACTCACTCAATGGGTTGGCATAGTAATAATAATTTAAAAGATCCCACCGCATGGGGTGGATAAGGATTAGGTCAGTGACCTCCAACCATATCAAAGGGTAAGAGAACGTCCAAAACATGATTTAAATCATTCAATTTAAGGATTTATTCATTTTAGAATCAACACATGATGTGTCCATCATATGAAACTATGGATTGAGATATGAAAACCAAGAATATAAAGGAAAGGTTTTATACCACCGACATTATACTGGTAGAAGAATCCAACTCCATTATCTATCTATAATATATTATATAATGGAATAAAAAAATAAATAGATGAAGATATAGAAAATATGGCATTTATCACACATAAATTTAGCATTCTGTGTAGTAAGATAAATGAAGAATGTAAGTAAGTCAATTGGAAAGCTTACCAATATGAATCTAACACAATGAACGATGATGGAATTAGATTCTAAATGAATTATAAATCTAAAATCATACATTGAGGAGAAGTGGGAGCTCACATGGAGGGGGAGAGAATGTTGTTCATGGATAAGAAAGAAAAAGAGGGAATATAATTTCATTAAGGAAAGGAAAAATGAGGATTTTACCTATTTTAAAGGGAACATTATTTGACCACACATTTGGCCAAACTATTTCCCAACCATATGTAAAAATGTCACAGGGTGGAATCCCCCTCATGGGGATAGAAACATAGTTTGACAAATAATGTTTTTACCATTAATTCTCACTATCCAATGACTCTACCACTCGCACAGTTAGACACAAAGTTAGACAAGTCATGTTATAACTATGTGTCTCTGATCTAATAGAAACATGAACCATTTTTAATGGGAAAGAATCCTCCCTTCAATAGTTTTTCAATCCGTGCTTCTCTATATATGAGTTATGTGATTGAAGTGCACATTTACTATAAAGTGTATTCCAAATGTGTGCCTCATATTATTTCCCTAAACATCAGATCTTATGGCTATGAATAAGCCCCATATTCCCCAGAACCCTCCCTAAAACCTATAAAAAAATTTATTAATTAAAAAATAGGTTTAAACAAAAATTTAAAGGATCCATACGTCTATGAGAGGCTGCAATTTTACAACCTCCCTTTTCTTAAAACAACTCATCCTCAAGTTTCCCTTTTTAGGGTGTTTGAACATCGTCTAATAAAATCTCTGGCCACTGAGTAAGTGTATAACAACCCAAAATACAGTATTCCAGAGTTAGTGATTAATTTATTAAATTGGTATTATATACAATGAAAATAATACTAAAGAAAAAAATATTTTAGTATTTTTGTATAGTACGATACAAACATGATACTATTATTACGTTGGTAATTAAAAATATAACATAAAAAAGGAATGTAATTTTCATCTACCACTCATAAATTTCATATTCATATCCATGGAAAATGAAACCATATAAAAGGATGAGCTATGATTCCCAGTAAGAGTTAGATACATCAAATTGTATCTTGAATTAATAATGCATAATCAACATATCCAGGTAAATAAACGAACTCACATTCTATTTAGTCAATAAAATCTGCACAATATGAATCCAAAAATAATGTCATAGTCAAAATTTTAGTGATAAAAATTAATGAATTCTTAATGAATTCAATGATCCTAGGTACATAAAGCCCTTACTACCAAGACTTTTCATAAAACAGTATAATATCTCCAAGAAAAAACCATTTAATTTTTCCAAATAATTCGTCCCATGAGACAACTGATGCATTGAGAAAATTTTCTATATATCGTTCCCACCCATTATTTCATTTAAAAAGCATTCCTAATATATTTAATAATATATTTAATTTGAAAAACATGCCTTATAATAATGTATCTTTCTTGAGTAAATGACATAGATTTAACACTATTTCCCCTATTAATCAAATAACTTAAAATAAACACCATATGTAAAAATTGTATACGGTTTAAGAAATAATAATATGCATTATACAAGATATATTGATATTTAAGAGAAAAGTTTCATTTAAATACGATCATACATAAATAAAATGGGAATTATATACACCGTAGAAAATAAATTAGGTGTATAATATTAAAATCTGTCTCAATGAAGTGAAATTGAGATGAAGTCTCCTACAAAGAGAATATCATTTAAGTGAGAATTTTTCACATGAAAAATTTATGTGAATCCACCGTAAATACACATGAAACAAGTGAAAATAAAAATAAGATAATAAAAAGACATTTCACATATAATCTTATCATGATATAATTAATGAAGTATACGCTTAACCCAATGAATGGAAATTGAGTTATGAAATCCCTTACCTCACACTTACATTTTGTGGTAAATAATTTATCCACTTGTATAATGGTTTAAATAATGTTATTAATTTACTATAGAACCATATTAATATTTATAATACATTATATGATCCTTTTATAACATCTTGTCACCAATTCATTAATAATAATTTATCTTTTTTGTTGTTTTGGGCGTTATGTAGCTTGTTCTCTTATGCATGTTTTTTGATAAATGTACTAGTTATTTTGAATCGGTCATAGATTCAACATATTTATAATGATATTAATGTTATAAATATCATATTTAATCATTTAATATTATTTAATACACATTATTTAATTTTGAACATGTAAAATAATGAGCATCACATTGTGGTAGAAATATGTTGTACGTAAGCACGAGCCATGATATCATTCCATTACTGGATTAAATGTTATAAAAATGGATGATATATTAATTTTATAGAACTAATATTATGTAATATATATCATATATATTAATCATTACAATTATAATAACCTTCCATGTAATGTGGTGATGAAAAAAAATTACACAACTGCATGGAGATGAGAGGTCATACGTACGCACATGCGATGGTTTTATTTTTTATAGGATGGATAAAAGGTAGAATATGGTTGTTTTTAGAATAATAACATGTAATTCTATATTTTATATTTTATTGTATAATTTAGAATGGAAAAAAACATGAATAAGAATTAGATGAAGAAATAATTTAGAAAGAGTCTGTAAGGATGATTACCTCTTCTATGAAGGGGATCCTTTATAACTTCTCTTAAGGGACCTAGTGTAAGTATTTTTAAGAGAAAGTAATACAAAAAACATAAATAATGTTGTTTATAATTTAAATGGAAAGATTTTAATCCATATTGGGGAAAAAATTTAGTTTGAACATGTGAAGTAAGGAGTTCCCTTTTACAATTGAGGTGAGAGGTACTATTGGAAACTCACAAAATATTGAATAAACATAAATTAATTTAAAATTATAAATGGATCCAAGGTGATTTATTAAAAATATAAGATTATTATGTGTCTAAATCCACTCATAAATTAATTTTAGGACATGTTTACGACACATTTTTACACTTATCAATTAGTATTAACCCTTAATTAACCCCATTAACTTTAACCGTGAAAACATGAATTTTACTCTATAAGGGTAAGTAGTATTACTATAAATGAAAAAAGACACATAAATTGATCATGGTTTATATTTTAAACTATATAATAACAAAATTTCAGAATTTAATAATTTTAATAATTTAATATCATTTAATAAAATATTATTTAATTTAAAAAATGAATAAAGTCAATTTTGATATTATTCAATAATTTGGATTTTAAAAACAACAATATAGCAAGATAACATCTAAACAATATTTCATTACATAAATAACAGTTAAAATCCATATAATTTTGTTAATGACCTTAATTATGTCAAATTATATTTATTTTAATATTTTTAATAACATTTATTTTATATTTCCCTTAATTAAATAATTACTAAATTAGTGTTCTGAAAACATGAAATGTAATTATTTATTCACTAAAAATTATAAATAAATTAACAAGATGAATATAATTCATTTAAAATTTCAAATATGATTTATAATAGAATATAAATTAAGGACAACACCATATTAGAAATTTGATAGATATTAAAATAATCATGGTTTCATTTTTTACTTTTCATTAAATTAAATATTATAAGGGTCATAATCAATTAATAATAAAAATTAGCAGCCATAAGTATAAAAATTTAATTATTATTGATTAAAATTACTAATCCATTAATATTGGGGCAAGTTTTATGTCATTTTCTAGTCCATGGGATTTTATTTTTAACCAATATATCCCAATTTACCCTTTATCATGGCAACGAAAATTAGTAACGTTACTATTCATATTATCGAATAATAAAAGGGACCTATTTACTAAATTTATTATTTATGAATAAAAATATGGAATCCATTTTTCAAAATTTTAAACCCACAAGTTACAAAATTTTATTTAAAATAATCCCACAAAAAGAAAAAAATATTTTTCTTGAAAAAAGTGCATTTGTAAGACTACAAATATATGCAAACCAAAATAAGGTATTGGTATGATTAAAATGAATCTAATTATATTATATATAACTAAATATTACTTATGTTAATTTGAGATAAAATTCAAATCATAAAGGTCCTTTTAAACCAAAATCGATATTTTTCACTATTCAATCGAAAATCAATCGTTTCAAAAAATTCCAAAAAATTCAGCTTAAGAAAATATTAATATAATGATTTTAAAAATGAATTTAATTTTATAAAATAATTTTTTCAAGAGTTTATAAAATTAATTATATATATTTTATTGTTGAAATAATTTAAAAAACACTTTTTGAAGAAAAAATATATGTGAAGAATAAAATAACATTGCCAATAATTATGTGTTTATTTTATAAGAATAAATAAATAAAAAATTAATATATAATTCAAAATAGAGTGTATCCTATTCACACCTACCAATTTAATGGCTTGTTTACAATGGTTATGTAAAAATAATAATATTTAATTGTACATTGTGGTTTGTTTAACCTTGGTGTTGCATGCAACGTAAGCTACCAAAAAATTGAATTTATTTAAGAAGATGAATCCTGTAAAATATTTTGGAGTTATACTCTCCGCACATAAAAAAATTTCATCCATGAAATTTTCATGAAAATTCATTCTAAATAGATGAGTTTGGTTCTTCTTCATAACATCCTCTGGTTCCCACATTGCTTCTTCCGTATGATGGTTTATCTAAAGAACCTTTAACAGTTGAGTATTCCGATTCCAATACAATTTCCCACTAGTATAAAGAGTCATGATAGGATATTCATAGTAACATAGATCAGGTTCAAGTTAAATTTTTCGATAAGTGAGTACATGTGGTGGGTATTACATGTTCTTACTTAAGAATGATATATGTAATACATCGTGAACTTTGGATAGACTTAGTGGAATTTCTAATCAGTAAGCTAAATATCCAATTATTTCTATATTTGCAAACTCTAAGATGTACCTGGGTATTAATTTCCATTTCCTAGCTAACCCTATGACACCCTTCCCTGGAGATACTTTCTAAAAGTCATGAAATCCTCTTGAAATTATAAATCCCTTCTCTGGTTATTAGTATAACTATTCTGTCTATTTTGAGCTACATTAATGTCAGCATGGATAGTCGTTAACTTTTTCATTGCCTCTTAAATTTGTCTTCATCCTATACGTTTTATTTCACCAAAATTATTCCATAATGTTGGAGTACCAAACCTCTCCCTATATAATGCTTCATAAAACTCCATTTTAATACTTTTTTGGAAACTATTATTGAAGGAAAAAAATATTAAATGTAAATAATGATCCCACATTATTTGAAAGTCATGTTATCATGATCTTAACATGTCTTATAATGATTGAATTTTCAATTTAGACTGTCCATCAGTTTGAGGGTGGTAGGTGGTTGTTAAATGTATCCGATTATATAGAGACTTATGGAGACTCTTCCCGAATTATTATATAAAATAAGGATCTCAATCAGATATAATATATAGAGGTGCACTGTGATGTCTTAAAACATCAGTAATATTGAGTCTTTCTAGGTTATCATGGGGAAAATATTTTCTTATGGTAATAAAATGTTCCAATTTGGTAAGGCGATCAATAGTAACCCATATCACATCATTTCTTCTAGGATGCATAGGTAGTCCAATGACCAACACCATCAAAATGTCAAGCCATTTTCACAAAGGTATATGAAGAGGTTTCATGATTCCACTAGTATGTTCTCTCTCATCCATCACTTATTATAAAAATAGGCATCATAACATATAGTCAGTAGTTTGGAACATCTTATTATCCCAAAAAATTATTCCTTCATACCCCTATACATTATAGTACTACCAGGGTGTATAGTGAAATTTGAGCTATGGGTATAATCCAATAGTTCCCTTCTTAGATCAGGTATTTATGGAAGACATAAACACTTTCCAAATTTCAAAACACCATCCTCACCAAAATAATTATCCAATTTTCCATCATTCACATCTTTAATTTTAGTAAAAAGATCCTTAGATTGGGAGATTTTTATCATTTCCAACAAAGTTGGTTTCAAAATCATTTGATAACAGAGTGGTGTATTCACTTAAATAAAAATTCCAAAATCATTTTTTACTAAATCTATGAACATAATATCTTTCTCAATAATTATTTGGGACACTACTCCATGATCTTTTGTCTTGAATCAGTTTGGATCGACCCTGAACCGGTCACCTAGGCCGCACCAAGATAAGTCCTGAGAGGCGTTCCCGATCGTCTCAGGATGGTGAAAATCACTGAGGGTAGAAGATAGAGTGACAATGGAATTATTTGGAACAAATATAAACAACAATAAAAATATTGGAAAGAATGGACAACCCAATACACATGTATATAAAAAATGACACCTTTCATATGACAAAACTGAAAGTAAAACTGAACGATATAACTAAACTTACCCAACCAGATGACTAACTAACTTCATGTGACCTCTCAGGTCACTCAAAAACACAATGATCCCATGTATCTCAAGGAGACTGAACCCACATTGAAACCTGCACAATGGAGGAAAATAGGAGAAAACTGTAGGCGTGAGTATTAAAACTCAATAGGTCAGCCCGATATTCTATTACCAATGAACTTCCTTTAAAACAAAAGATACTTAAATTTCATGATTTTAAATAATATATAGAAATTTACTTTTTCTAAATTAAGTTCCATTTTATAAAAATTACCAGACAAAAATGCACAGGTTTTATAAATAAAAATGCTAGTAACAATTTTCACAGAGGTGAAACTTAAAAATGAAAAGGGTTTTCAAGAGCGCCTATTTAAAGAATTTAAAATTTTAAATAAAAACCACATATAGATAAAATTACCTACCAAACACACCATATAATGATAGTGAGTAAAAAATAGCTAATGAGCACAAGCCAATAGAACACCCCTAGGCACTAGTTAGTTGTGAGCCCAAGTACCTTGTATCTCGCTGAAGGTAACCATAATAAATATCCAATCTCATGAAATCAAGACACTACTAGAAGAATCAACCATAACCTAGTAGTACCCATCATCATCATCAATATAATCATCATATTTTAGTTAGTGTGGTCATTTTCAAACTAGCTCTGTGAAACATGGAATGAACCCCTCCAGATTACTAGCATACTAGTACATGTCCACCCACCTAGATACCCTGGTTTCCCTTTAGTTCTTAATCATCTTACACATATTATCAAAAAAAAAATTTCACATAAAATATCCATTTCCAGATCACACACAATAAAAATACCCCACACACATTCCTCATAGTTCTATCACAAATCAATAAACCACATAAAATTTCCATAAAACAAATTGAAGAAGTATAACAGGGCTCTACACATAAAATGCATTTAAAATTTATATTTTAAGGCCAAACACACACCAATACCATATCATACAAAACGTTTCATCCCCAAAAACATTTAATAAATAAATATCATGGATTATAAAATGTTCCACATTATGAAACATTGGACACACATGAAAACAATTTTTTAAGAAAAATGCAAAACAAGCCTTTAAATCATTTTACCAAACCAACATGCATCGAAGGTACAAATTAAACCATTAATAAATTCATGTAGAAAAAAAATTATTAGAATAAAATATTTTTACATAATCCATTTAAAACACATAGGTTACACATTCATAGTTCAACCATTTTCATAAAATTCCCAAACTGGCCATATACCGACAACTCTTTCCAAAACATGTCAAAAACCAAAAACCAACTCCTTATAAAACCAAAACAAATTTCTAAAACCATAAGAGGAACCCTAAATATCACTTTAAATAATTCCCTTTAATAAATTCAAACAATTCATTTTATATCACATTTAGGACACAAAATCTAACAGGGAAGTTTTCAAATAACTAGGAATGCAAAATTTAGCAAAAAAACATCTATTTAACAAAAAAAGGGGTAAAATATTTTTCATGAATAATATTTATTAAAATAGTTAAACCAGGTCATAAAAATAACTATCCATATGTGAAAACTTGTAGAACATTTAATTAAATAAGTGGTCACTTTTATAACAAAACAACTCCATTTTACACAAAACAAGGCATAAATAACAATTTTGAACACCAAAGAGATCATCAAAAGGTTTTACAGAAATAATAATAATTTATAAAAGGTTATAATAACCATAAAAATATTAAACATAAAAAATAATGGAATTTAATTTGGGGAACCAACCTTAAAAACTTGGTGGAATGGAAACACACAACCAAAATCACCCACTGCTCGTTTATAATCCCCAAACATATGAATACCAGTACTGATAACACATAAAACCCATAAAAAATTATGAAAAAATAGAACCCCGAATCATCCATAATGAGGGGAAAATAAATAACCAATATATAATTCAAGTAGGAGGAAGAGGGAGTAGAAATGAGAAGGAATATTACCTTAGAAACTAGAGAACTCCTTGGCTTCCCTTATATCCACACACATAAAGGAGAGGGAATGGATTGAAACTAATTGGAGAGTCTTACAATGTCTGGAAGAACCAGTGAATGTAGTTTTTTTTTGAAAAAAGAGTATTAATTGAGTGATTTATAAATTAGAAAAATTTCATTGGGAAAACATGGATGATTTGATAATCATTGAGATGTTTTTAACTAATACATGACAAGGATGAGCTCTAAAGAGGGAAAAGGGAAATGGGTGTGCGCCAAGGGTTCTTGGGCTCAAGATGGAGGATTTAATATAGAAAATTATTAAAAACATAATATATTAAAGAAAAAAATTAATTTTCTAAAATTGGAAATGAACCCACGGGATGACCCAATACCTGATTAAATGACCCAAATTCACCATACTTATGAATTATTATGGGGTCCAAAAGGATATTTTGGTTTGAATATTTCAAGGTAGGCCAATTGTGAAGTATAATTGGTGAATGATTATGAAAGAAATGGAGTTATAAAGAAACACTATTTGTTTTTAAATCTGGAAATGGGATTACAGTTTGGCCCAAATCATTAAGTAACCACCCTTTCACAAAAAACTCCCAAAAAAGAAATGAGGAACCCAAAGTAGGATGAATAGAAATATATGGAAATTTAAAAATCAACATTCATATCACCCAAATTGTGTGAAAAAGATAAATATTTCCAACAAACCATATCAATACAAAGACATAAAAAACTGGGTGTGACATTTCTCCCCAATATTCAAGCTTTCTATTCCTGGAAAGACATTTCACTTTCCAGCTTAAAGGTCAAAAACTAATGATTAATTTTCAATAAGGTCCAACCACTCATTCCAAGGAAGTATCAAACACCCTCAATAGAACATAAGCCTCTAACTAAAACAAAACACCAACTCACATCCACTTCATGAGAATCAACGAAACGTTCAAGCCACAACCTTCACAACCAAGCCAAGAACTAGATTGTTAAGACTTCACCCAATGAACCCAATAATAACCCAAACCAAATATAACTCACAAAAACAAAATATTCTATGAAAGTTGGGAATGGAATCCCCACCATTAAGAAACAACTAGCAGTAGACAAGTTCTTCGGAGGAAAATCAATAAGACCCGTGGTGAGTCTCCACACTATTATAGACCAACTAGAAATGAACAAACAAGAATTAAAAATGAAATATAAATAGGACTCACTTTCACAAGTCCAACAAAACTCTCCCACAATATCCTACCAACCCATGTTAAGAGGGTTACAACATTAACATTTAAACCACCCACTCCCAAACGGAGGGTATAAGAACTGGTCCAACACTTTCTGCCTGAATCAGAAATCCCACCACTTGGGGCGGGGAGGGAAGGAGGCCGAATCGTTTGGCCACTGAAACCACAAAATATATTGAGGAACCACCGAACACTATCCACCTATGAATAGGTCAAAAAAGACCACACATGATTTACACAAGCATTCCACACATGGACATTGATCAGAAACCCACATCCAAGAAGGAATAACCATAGAAATCGTGTGAGGGGTAAGTACACCACGCTCGTTGCGACAAGTATAAATTCATAGTTATGAGGAAGAAAAATTGAGACATAGAAACTACCTTACCAAAATAGTGTAGGCAGGAGACTCGTCGAGCTCCCAACACCTCTGGTAATTTTCTTGACTGCGTGAAAAGCTTCACTCTAAGGCCTATGGCTGAAGCCCTAAATCTTGAAGGATTTGATCCACCACAGTTAGGTGATAAGGATCAAATCACCCCAAAAAACACACTATCTCAAAAAAAAACCTTCATCTAAACATGAACTCATAGATACATAACCCCATTTTCTCTCACTCCAAAGGAGGAATAGAATGGACATGGAATACATCGAAACACATCAGCATCACCAACCACAATTGATATGTCCAAAAGGATTATCACGGCCTGGAAGAACTTTAAATCAATCCAAAACATCTCTCTATTCCAAAAAATGTGCCAAGGAATCATCGATAGAGATGGATTTAACATTTTAAATAAATCCTTAGGTTGATAAATAGGAAATATTTCCAATGGAGAACAATCCATGGCCACATCAGAACATCCAAGACATATTTAGAAACCCGCTAAACATTACTCCAAAATAGAGCCATCAACCAAATCCCATCTCCAGACACAACAAAAGTATAAATTCTAGATCAAAAGGAAGCATACAAAATAAATAACTCCTCTAATACATAAAAAAAACTAGCTATATAACTATCAGTTAATAAACAAATGAAACAATTTTTCATCTCCAAACACTTTTGAAAAGAAACTAACATGGTGGATTTCCACATTCACCAACGGTGTTTTGACAATTTTCACTCACATTCACATTTAAATGGAACCCCAATCATCCAACAACCATGACATATATTCCATACTTCTAGATATCAATAACACCATGTGTGTGAAAACCAATGAAAACACCAAAGGCAAAAAAAAACTTAATTCCAAAAACCATGTACCTTCCAAAGGAACGCTAAACAACAAGTCAAAAACCATTTTTAGACTTCACAAAACAAGCCACACTTCATCAAGAACCATTTCCTTAAAAACCTACCCCTTTCATTTTTAACAAAATTCAAAACAACCAAGATACTCCAAATAACCCATTCTCATTTTCTAAAACTTAGGAAGGTAAATTATCATAATCTAATGTCCATTGAGACAAATACACATTCTTGGGAAATACCAACTGCTAAAATCCTGTTTCCAAAACCAATTCATCATATTGAAACACTTTTCAACATCCCAAAATAACCCATTTAAAACAAAGATTCAGAATCAACTAAAAATTATTCACAAATAAAAAACATTTTATTTCAACCAACAACAAGTTTATATTAGGGAAAATCTAATCATGATCAATCATTTTCACTCCATCCTAAAATTTGTTTCAAAATAAAAAAATGTTAGAAAAAACTATTCTTATAATTAATTTTTGAAAACCCCATTTTCCACTTTTCAAATACCAATCCATCCTTTAAACCAATTTCCACAGTTATCACACATGGATTTTCATAACAAAAATTCAGAATTCAATAAAGGTCTAAAACACCCTCAAATTGGAAATAGTGTTAGTGGGTGTCTGGACCTTATGGTTGGTAGCCACATGTCAAACACACCGCCAACATGAAGAATCTTATTTGGACAATTCCCTATCTCCACATTTCTTGACAGGCCTTCTTAGCTCATGAAGGCCATTAGTCTAACTCCCCTTGTTATATCCTAACATTAAAAAATCAACAAAAACAAAGGACACTAATAAAACCAGACATCCTGTGGAAACTTGATGATTAGAACGAGCATGATTTTGCAACACTACTCTCACAATTACCCCTCAAGTCCCAAAAATCCATCTCCATATACCTTGACATCCCCCAAACAACACTGGTGCTTTAAAAAGAACAATCCTTTAATATTCTACCTCCTATGATACCATTTTTTCACAAACAAGTCTGGCTCGACACAGAACATGTCACCTAGGCCGCTCCATGAAAATCCCGGGAGGTGTTCCCGATCCTCTTAGGATGGTCAGATGCACCGAGGGAATCATTTTGAGTGACAATGGAATGATTTGACAAAAATATAAAGAATAAGGAAAACATTGAAAATAATGGACATCCCAAAACACAGTTATATAAAAAACGACTTATTTTATGCGATAAAATTAAATGTACAAATGAAAGATACAAATAAACCCACAAGACTTGATGAACAACTAACACCCAGTGACCTTTCTTCTCACTCTCCAACACAACAACCCCATGTCACTCAAGGCGACCAAACCCAAGTTGAAACCTGCACAAGGGATAAAAATAGAAGAAAACAATAGACGCGTGTATTAAAACATTGTATGTTTTATCGATATTATATTACCAATTCAATTAAATTAAAATAAAGGAAACATCAATTTCATGTTTTAGATGCAATATATAAAAGTATGTTATCCATATGTGGTTCCATGATAAAATAATTACCTGACAAATTCTTGCATGTTTTATAAATAAGAATTATAGTAACAATTTTCAAAGAGGTGTAACTTCATTATGAAAATAGTTTTCAAGAGGGATGATTTAAAAATAATACACTTGTAAATAAAACACAAATGACTCAAAAATTACCAAAAAAACACACCCTATTCCACTGGTGAGTACAAAATATCCAATGAGAACATGTCACAGGAACACCCCTAGTCACTAGTTAGTTGTGAGCCCCAAGTACCTCATATCTCGGTGAAGGTAACCACAATAAATATCCATTGTCATGAACCTAATCCATTAGTAGAAGAATAATCCATAAACTAGTGTTCCCCAACATTATCATCATCTTAGTTTATTTAGAGTTGTCATCATCAAACTTGCTATGTGAAACATGGACGAAACCCCTCCAGATCAATAGCATACTAGTACACATCCGCCCACAAGATACATGGGTTTACCTTTAGTGCTAAATCAAGTTCAAAATATTAAAAAAATAAAATTTTCACATTGAAACTAAATTCCTAGATCATACAAACACAAAATATCTCACACACATGCCTCATAGTTCATTCAACGATATATAAACCACTTAAAATTTTCATAAAACAATTTGATGAAGTATAACGTGGATCTACAGAACAAATTCATTTAAAAATGCTCTTTTAATTCCAAAAAACCACAAATACCATATAAAAAAAAAATTTCAACCCCAACACCATTTAATTTATAAGACTCATGGATTATAAAATGTACCCACATGGTGCAACATTGAAAACACATGAAAACCCTTTTTTAAGGAAAATGTCGAAGGGGATTTAATCATTTTAACAAACCAACATGAATCAAAGGTAAAAATAAAAAATTTAATAAATTGGTTTAAACACACCATTATTATAAGAAAAAACATTCACATAATACCGTTAAAATACTTAGGTTACTCATTTAATGTTCAAACACTTTCTTAGAAATATCGAACGTGCCACTTACCAGCAACTCTTGCCAAACATAAAACCAATAAACATCTCTTTATAAAACCAAAAAACATCTAGAAGGCCATAAAGGGAACCCAAAATATCAATTTATATGCATACCATACATTAATATATTCAAAAATAATTTTATATCACATTTAGGACAAAACAACCAAATAGGCACTTCTTCCAAAAAATAGGCATGCAACATTTAGGAAAACAACTTCTATTTAACACCCAAAGGGGTAAAAAACAATATTTCATTCAAAAAATTTAATATAATAGTTAAACAAGGTCATTATAATTACAATCCAAATGCAAAAACTAGCGGAACATTTATTTATATAGGCTGTGTGCACTTTTATAACGAAACAACTCCATTATACACAAAACAAGGCCTAAATAACAATTTTTCACACCAAATAGATCATAAAAAGGTAGTAAAGAAATAATAATCGTGTATACATGGTAAAAAAATCATTAAAAAGATGTAACTTAAATAATAAATTAATTTTCTTGGGAGAACCCACCTCAAAAACTTAGCGGAATGGAAACCCAAAACTAAAATCACCCGCTCTGAGTTTATAATCCCTAAAATGTTAAATATCATACCTAAACCAACATAAAACACATAAAAAATTATTAAATAATAGAACCCTAGGTATTTACAAACCACAGTATAATAAAGAATCATGAAATAATGGAAGGAGGAGGAAGAGGGAGGAGAAAGGCGAAGGAATCTCACCTTGGAAACTAGAGAACTCTCTGTCTTCCCTTAGATCCAAACACCAAGAGGAGAGGGAATGGCTTGGAACATCTTGGAGAGACTCCCAAGGTCTGGAGAAACTAGGGAATGAATATTTCTGGGAAACAAATTACTAATTGAATGATTTAATAATGAGACAAATTACCTTTGGAAAATTTGGCTGATTTGATAAACATTGAGAAGTTTTCCCCTAATCCATGAATAAAATGAGACCCAAAAAGGAAAATTAGACCATGAGGGTGCGTCTAGGTTTCTTGGGCTCTAGTTGGATGTGTAATAAATGAATATATCAAAAAAAATGAATAAGTTATAATAGAAAGAATTTATTTTTTAAAAATTGGAAATGAGCCCACGGGCTGGCCCAATACATGAATAAATATCTCAAATTAACCATGATTATGAATTCTTATAGGGTCCCATAGGATATGGTGGGATTAATATGTCAAGGGATTCCTATTGTGAAGCTTAATGGGTAAAAAAATTGAAAAAAATGGATTTATAAAAGAAACAATTTTTTTTTAAATCTGGAAATGAGCTCACAATTTGGCCCAAATCTTGAAGTAACCAACCTTTCTCAAAAAACATCCAAACAAGGAATGGGGCACCCAAAGTAGGATTATTAGAGAAATATAGAACATAAAAAATCAACATTAATATAAACCAAAACCCAATAAATGGATCAATATTTCCAATTAACCATATTAGAACAAAGATATGAAAAATTGGGTGTGATATCTTTCCTACTTAATGCATCTTCTACCTTATTTTCTTTTCATGGGTGGTAGTATATTGATAAATCATAATATTTGAGAAACTAGAGCCATCATATTTTACTCATGTTGAGAAATATCTATGTAAATATGTATTTCAAAATGTTGTGATATATATATATATATCACACATTTCACTATATAAATAGTGTCTTTATATATTCAGATCAAATATTACAGCTTCTAACTCATGATCATGAGTTGGATAATTTTTTTCATGAGTCCTCATATTCCTTGAATCATATGAAATAACATTATCATTTTTTGTAAGGAAACAACCAAGTATACTCTTCTAGGCATCACTGTATATAAAAAAATTATCACTTCTAGATGGTAGAGTAAAAATTGGATCATTGACCAACTTGCATTTCAATTCTTCAAAAAATTATTCAAATTCTTTTGTACATACAAACTTAACCCCTTTAATTCATGATCTTGGTTAACATGTTATCCAATTAAAGAAAATTGAAAATGATACATCTATAGTAACATGATAAACTAGTGAAAATATGTACCAGGGATGTTTTCATTGGCGTAGTCCATTCTTGGGATATCTTTGTCTTCATAGGATCTACTGAGATTCTATATATAGAGAAAATATGACCAAGAAAAAAAAATTCTGATGCCAGAATTCTCAGTTTCTAAATTTACCATATTACACAATCCTTATAAGAGTCTAAGGAGTGACCTTAAATTGATTATAATATTATTCATAGCTTTCAGAATACACCAACATATAAATGATAAAAACGAGACCAAAAATTATGAACATAGTCCTTGAATACTCTGTTCATTATATCCATGAAAATAGAGGGTTAATTATTGAGATGAAATGGAATTACCATTATCTTGTAATGTACATACCTTATTCAAAATTATAAAATCTCAATATCAACCTTTTTATTCAAAATTAATGATACCCAGAATAAAGGTCAATGTTTGAAAAACATTGAGATTTAGGAAGTTGATCAAATAAATCACAATGATAGATAGGTGAAACATGTTATTTATGGTAACAGAATTTATTTCCTTATAATCAACACACAATATCATGGATCCATCATTCTTCTTAACAAATATTATATGGTCTCCCTATGGTTATAATCTAGGGAATATGAATACCTTATCAAAAAAATAGTATAGTTGTTTATTTAACTCTACTAATTCCGTAGTGGTCATTCTATAAGGAATTTTTTATATAGGGATTTCATTTGGGATTAAATCAAAAGAAAATTATATTTCATAATCTGATGGATTTTTAGGTAATTACTCTAGAAATAAATTAGTGTATTTTGGTACAATTATTACATCCTCAATTGGGAGATTATTTTTTTTGTTTATATATTATGATTTTTGTTATTCCATAAGAATATCATTTAGAAGAAAAACTGGGTGTGGGTCTAGGCATTAATCAGGTGATGAATTCTTTACTATAAAGGCATAGAATTCAAAATATTCATCACTAATTGTAACTTCCTTATATTTGTAATAAATTTTTGAAACATATTTTAAATGCCTTTTTATACTAAGGATTATATCAGTGTTAGCCATATGTATGATAATAAGGTCAGTAAGTAAAGATTTTTTATATTTTATAATTGGACTACCCAACACATCCTTATTATAATGAGACATCCCTTAAGAGTTTTGGCTAACCACACCCTTATTAAATTAAAAGGTATGTTTATAATTTTCTTGGAAAACTAGGTATATATAAAAGAGTGTAAGGATCTAGAATCAAATAAAGCATTATCTAAATTTGAAGATACTGTAGAAGTACCTTCCACCACATCATTAGAAACTTCCTCCTTAACTATAGTGATCATGTAAGATTTGTATTTTCATCTTGGAAGTTTTTTATAGTACATTAAATTAATTATTGAGATATTTAATTTAATATCGCACAATTTATTATTAGTCGAAACACTGAATATCATTGGTTTATTTCTTCTTCTGGAATTTATGAGACAGATAACCCTTGTCTATGAACTAACACACTCTTGTTCTATTTAGGAATTTCCCTATATGTTTCTTCCCAAAATTTTAAAAAGATAACAATTTATTTATTCCATTATTCTTATTTTGTTCTTTACCTTTCTCACGGTTCTCATCTAACCTATTCTTCTCTCAATTTCCCTAGAAGATGTATAATATAGATAATTCCTTCTTTTTTTATGGAACATTAAACTCTTTCATTATTTTATGATAATGTTTGAAAATCAAATTCCCTTCAGTGACTTGGCTTAAGAAATTCAATGTAATTATAAATATTTATTTCTATATTATTTACATAATCCATATAATACATGGATTGTCTTAAAAAGACAACCACATACTCTGTAACAATTTTTTCCACCTTTTTTATTAATATGAAGAACATTCTCTTTTATTCAGTTTGTTTATCATGAGGGAAATACTTATCTAAGAATATTACATTAAATTATATACACTTCATAAGATCAATTTCTTCTTATTCCATTGTATTCTAGATCAATGACCACCATTGATGAACTTTTCCTCCAAGATAATACACCACCACCATAACCTTTTCCCTTTCATTGCATACTAAGGTGAGAAATATCTTTTCAAGAGACTTGATCCATAGTTCATATACCACTGGATTAGTATTAACACATAAATATGAATGATTTATTTCATTAAAAGATCTAATATAGGTGCATCATGCCATGGAACATAAAATTTCTCTATATTTATAAGGTTATTAGACAAAACCTGTGTCAAATTCCCAATTATTGTCCTGATTTCATCAGATTCATTGCCAAAAATATTGTCTTACTCAGTAGGGAAATCCATTCATTAACAAAGAATAATGATTCTCATTCCTCTATTAGGCACCATCACTACATAATTTCACACACTGAGTAATATCAAAATCATTAATAATATTGAGCCATAAATTAAAATCACTATAATGGTGATATTCATAGATACTATAAGGGATTATCATATATCTCATATTGGCTATATTTATTTTAAAATATAATATAAAAGGTTTATTCTATTCTTACTATGATACCAACTATTACTACCATAATATAAGTTACACAAAGTCAGTGGTTAAATTATTAAATTTATAGGAAATATAAATAATTACATCTCAAAGGATTGAATGGTTTGGTAATTTAGGAGAACAAGATACATATATTATACCCTTATTACATTGGTAATTACAATAATCATTACTTTTTTATTTTCCAAAATACATTTTATGGTTGAGTAGGAAAAAAACAATTTTCAAATACCACATATTTTTCAAAATTTAAATAAAAAACACATGCCAACTTTTAGATACTCCACAAAATAAAAATTTCTAACAAAATATTCCATACCACAACCTCGATATGAAAATCGTAAGATGACTGGCATCAATCCTTGAACATTGACACACCTAGTATCCCATCGTCATCCACAATAATGGTGAGAACCCCTCACTAGAAACCTTCCCTTATTCATCGCTGGAACTTCTATAGCCATGCCCCAAAAAAACCTTCCCTATAGAACTAAACAAAATCCCAACACAGCCGAAACACATGAACGTCACTGAACAGAACCACCAAAGGTGAAGAGAATATCCATAGGCCGACGAGCCAGAAAAATCATAAACTACTTTACACACCAGAAATACATTAACTTTCCCATTATGATTGTAGTATATAAAAACATCATAATCCATCACAAACAGAACTAGAAAATTCATAACATCATTATGGTCGAGTATAAAATCCATCATCCAATGCTATTGATTTTATGAGGATGCAAACAATAGACTTCCAAACTAGACCATCATGAAAAAATGATTATAAGGGAAAGATATCAAAAGCTCTACCATAATCCAATTAAAAAATTCTTATGTCCAAAAATAATTCTAGATCAAACCACACCCCCATGAATAATTAACCACATGTAAATAGAGATGGACCAAATCAGAACCATCATAGAAAAATAAAACCCAAAATCAGAAGAAAACCATCACGAGTCATGATAACCGAGACATGGAACCAGAGATGCACAACTGAGAAACCCCCTTGATGGTAAATTATTCCACTAACACCATCCAAAATACACAATAAACACCGTCATACTTTACCAATATAGATTCCATTACAATGGTAAAGGTCGTAAAAGCATATGTGGGAAATCGTTCCCACCTGAGATCCCCCGAGCATTGATACCAACTAATCACAAACCACCAACGCGCCTTCAGGTCAAAAAAGTGGGGTTTTGAATTATGTATAAAGTAATAATACCATGGATTAAATATTAATGGAACACAAACCAACAGTTAACATCTGAGCATCACATAAATACAATGGAAAGGATAACTGTAATCAAGGAGTAGAAAGACCCCCAAATTAAAGAGAAACACAATGATAGGGAATAAAAAATTGAGATACAACCCCCATAATGTCTGGTGTAGGGGTAACTAAGGAGAATAAAAAGGGATTCCATGGGAAGTGGGAAAAAATGAGTGAGATTAGAGGTAACAAGAAAAACATAGAGGGAGAATTCCTTACCAAGGCTAGAGAAGAAAAAACCCTAGATCTTGGGAAAGTAATTTTCATCCAACATTCAAACAATTCATCTTCATATCCTGAGGAATATAAAATGAATAAAATTTTGATATTAGATTCAACATAAGATTTAAATACAATGGTATAAATATTTAATCAATAATGCTAATCAATATAGAAATATAATGAACTGAACCCACACTCCATTTAATTTATAACTTGTTCCCAATCTAAATCCAAAGGTAATATCCAAGTGAAAATATCATAGATAAAAATTTCTTATTTATTAATAAATCAAATTATTATTCATTGGATTTCATGTTTTTCATTTATATGAAACCTATACATATGAAACCTTTCATATGATAGTTTTTCTATGGGTAAAAATCCATTTATGTTTTCCAGCTTATTAAACTCCTGAGACAACTGATGAATCAATGAGATTTTACATATAAAATCCCCAAGAAATTATTTAATGTCCAAAACATTCATAAAATATTGAATAATTTATTTAATATATGACAATGTTCCATATCATCATGTATTTTTATTAAGTAAAAGATATATATTTGACATTTTTCCCCATTTAATCAAATAACTTTCAAAGTATAATCCGTATGTAAAAATGATATATGGGTTTTAATATAGTCATATCGTTCAAAAAATAGATACAAATATCATAGAGAAATTAAATTTTCACTGAATTATGATCATAAAAAAAACAAAGGGACATTATATGATCCATAGAAAAAAAAATTGGCTACATAATCTTAAAATTTTCCTCAATGAAGTAAAATTTGGATGAAGTCCCTTACAAATATCATAACATTGAAGTGAGAATTAATAAAATGAATTTATTAGTTGTTTCCACTACAAATCCACATAAAAAAGTGTAAATAAAATAAAATATAAATAAAATTCATTTCACAAAAAAAAATTCATGCCATAATTACTGAAGTTGTAGTTTACCATAAGGAATGGAAATTGAGTTATGAAATCCCTTAACTCATACTTCCCGTAAGTTGTGCATACTTTATACTCATGTATAATGGTTTAAAAATGATATTAATTTATTAAAAATTCATTTCAATATTTATTATACCTTATTTGATCCATTTATAATATCTTAGATCACTTTCATAAATTATATTTCATCATTTTCATTGTTTCAGGTCTTAATTTTCTTTTTTTATCATGTATATTTTTTTCATGAATGTTCCAATTCATTTGAATATGATATAGATGCATCATATTAAAAATCAAATTAATGTTATAAATATCATATTTAATAATTAATTAATGTTTTATAACCATTCTTTAATGTTGAACTTGGAAAATGAATCACATCACATCGTGGAGATGGTGGGTCGTAACTACACACAGGAAACTACATCATTCCATTAATGGGTGAAATGATAAAAAAATCGATGGTATATTAATTATAAAAAAATAAAATTATTTATTATACATCATATAAATTTATCATTTCGATTAGTATAAGTTTCTTTGTAAAGTGGTGATGAAAAAAATTACACCACTGTGTGGAGATGATATCCCATACGTACACACACATCGTTCTTTTTTCGTAGAATGGACAAAAGGTGGAATATGGTGGATTCATAATAATAATAACATATAGAAATTTATACATTAGTGTTGTGATATAATATATGGTAGTTATTTATTCACTAAAAATTAAAAATAAATTACCATGGTTAATACAATTACATTATGTTTTAAAATAATATTTGTATTCAAAGATACTTTCTTGATAACACCCTATTAAAAATTTAATTATTATTAAAATCCTGAATATGATATTTTTTACATTTCATTAAATTGAATATTATTTGTTTAATAATCACTTACTAATGAAATAAATGACCATATAGACTAAAATGAAATTATTATGGATGATAATTACTCATAACATAAAACATTGTAATTTTTTAGAGTCATTTTCTAGTCCTTATAATTTTATTTTTCACATATATTACCCAATTTACCCTTTACCTTGGTAATGAAAATTACCGTGGTTACAATTCTTGTGGGACAAAAATAAAAAGGAAATATTTAATAAATATGGAAATTATGAATAAAATTGTTGAATTCATTTTTTGAAATTAAAAATAAAATATTTTTAGATTTTAATTTTAATTAATACTACAAAACGCATTGAAAAATAAGTTTCTTAAAAAAATGAATTTTTAAGACTAAAAATGTACATATACCAGATTAAATTTTATGGATTATTAAAAGTAAATTAATTATATTATATGTAAATAAAAATTAAAAATGTTTCTTTGATATCAAATTCAAATCATAAAGGGTCTGTTTAATAAAATTCTATATTTTTCACTATTCATTAGCAAATCAATATTTTCAAAAAATTTCCAAAAACTACCCTCAGATAATTTTTATATGATTATTTAAAAAAATATTATCATTTTATAAATTATTTTTTTTAAAAATGTCAAAAATTAGTTATATTAATATTCTCATACAAATAAATAAAAACCCATTTTTGAAGAAAACATATATTTGAAGAATAAAATAACATTACCTAAAATTATTTGTTTATTTTATAAGCATAAATAAATATGAATTTAGTTATATTTCATAACATCTTTAATCCTATCCACACCTAAAAATTTATTTAGTTGTTTATGAGAGTAGCACTAAAATAATAATATTTAACAGTAGAACTTAGTTCAGTTAAGCTCGGTGTTATGTGTAACGTATGATATAAAAAATTGAATTTATTTAAGAAGAGAAATACCATTAAATATTGGGTTTTAGTAAATTATATCAGCCCTTCTCACCCAGATCTCATCCTACCAATGTCTACGCTTCCATAGAACCTAAACTAGAGGAACATACCCTTCTCATAGCGCCTTTATGATACGGTCAATAATACACACTAGATGATCGTTAAAAAAAATCACCCCTCACTCAACCTCATCAGAATGAATGTCTTGAGATGAATCTGAATAGTAACAAAGAAGTTATGATACATAGAAATATCATTCTTGGACTAGTACATCTGAGGTAACTACAACAGATGTGCTATCATACATACTCTCTTCCAGATCTCAATGGGTCAAACACACCTAGGTTCAATATTCCCTTATTTTTGAATCCTTTAATTACCATATCAAGTTGAAAAACACAACAATACCTAATAAATATCATCTAACTATAAAGTTCATCTAGAATGATCAACATTATACTTCTTCCTAGATTGACTAGTAGACATACACTTCAAGATAATATATATCTTCTCTGAAGTCTCATGGCTAAGACGTTTTCCATGAATCACTATATCACCAACCTTTAACTAGAAAATAGTGAATTTAATGACCTACCTTATAAAGAATCAAAACGATCCATCTATATAGTTTATTGGAAACTATTATTATAAGTGAATTACGCAAAAGATATGTTTTTCTACCAAGAACATCCAAAAACTATAACACATGCTCTGAGCATGTCCTCTAACACACGTATCTTACGGTCATACTATCCGTCAGTCTGTGGGAGATAGGATGTACTAAAAAATAACATTGAACCTAGTGTCCTCTTAAACCCAAACAAGGACCATGATTTAAAATGATTATCTTTTTCTGATAGGATAGTAAATTGAACTCCATTATGGAATTTGATATCCCTGACATATATCTTCCTACCTCGTCCACTGAAAATGTCTATCTAATAAACAAGAAGTGCGCAATTTTTTTCAATTTGTTGATTATCACCCACACTATATCACTTCCTTGAGGGGATCTCAGTAACTAATTCATTAAATCCATATTGTTGTTGTCCCATTTCTATGCAAGAATTGTTATATGTTATAAATGTCTCACTGGTTGTTGGTCCTCTACCTTCACCTACAGATTCATGGAACACCAAGTGGAAAATCTAGTTATATCACTTTTCATCCTTAGCCACCAGTATTAGAGACGTAATTCATGATATATCATGGTAATACAAGGATGTAATTTCCATGAAAAGGAATAGAACTATCACATAAAATCCTCTCATATGTCATCTGGAACCTAAACATTACCATGAATGCATATGATATCATTCTCGTCATTAATACAACTAGATTGTGGGACCTCACCTGAAACACACTCCCATAGGACCATGCCATTAGGATCATAATGCTATCACATCTTCAGTCACTATATAATTGAATAAGTCCTTGATAAATAATATAGTATAGGGTTTTCCTAATGGTCTTACACCTATATAGGCATCTTAAAAAATAAATCCATCACCTATCATTCACTACTGGCATCTTGATATGCCTATATCTGACTCTTCTATTTTAGAGAATCATCCAAATAATTTTCCTTTATGAGTAATATTATAGGCCTTAAATAAAATTATTATAGGTATTCTACCCACCTTATTAGATATAGGTTCAATTCACACTTTGTCAATATGAATTTTAGGTTTTTGTGGTCTCTAAAATCTACAAAATGGTATCCAAATAAGCAATGCCTCCAAAAACACAGGTTATGAACCAAAAATGATATCTCAAGATTATGTGTTGGGTAATTTCACTCATGAGGACTCAAATAACGATACCCTTACGCCATGAATCAAAATCCCTACACCATACTGATGCCCAACCCAATTCATGATAGATAATAGTAAATCATGTTTCCTCTTACAGACTCTAGAAAAATCCATATCAATGCTGAAGTCAATCTCCCTTTTTGCTCCTAAAAGGAATTATCAAATGATTCATACCATGTAAACTTGACACTTTTCATGGTCAATCTTGTATATGGTTCTAAAAGGAGATAAATAACATGTATAAAGAAACAATAATACCAATCGAGCTAAAAAACTATTTATATCAAAGTCATTCATGGGTTTCTCCTAGTAAACCACATATCTCACCCTTTATGGGTCCACATATACTCCTAATTCTGATATTATACGACCTAATAAGTGAACCTTTTAGATATAAAAGTGCCATTTTTTGAGATTTGGATATAGATTATGGTCCTTTAGTGTATTCAGAATGATCTTATAAAGTTTGGAATGGTCATGTTGAGTTCAAGAATTCTCTGACATTTTTCTCGTGAAGAATACCATAAATGAATCCAATTATGGGTGTAAAACCCGATTGATTAATTCTATGAAATATGATGACACATTCATAAGGACAAATAATATGACTAGATTCTAATACAATCTATATAAAATATAGAATTATGTACATGTTATATATGATAGTATAACTTGAACATGATGGTATCCCAACCTTTAATCCATCGTGGAGAAAACCTTTGCTCCTTGGAGATGGTCACAAAGGTCATCTATACATGGTAAAGGATAATATTTCTTAACTATATGCTAGAAAAACTGGTGATAATCCATGACAAGCCTAAGGGCCCCATCTTCCTTCTTGGTGAAAATCGTGGGAGAACACTAAGGTTAAGTATTAGGTTATCTAGAACCTCTGACCTCCAAGTCCTATATATAACTATTGATCTCTAATAACTCAGCAGTATACATCCTATAAGAAGGAATGGATATCGGTTCTGATCTTGGCCCAAGTTCAATTGTGAACTCTACCCCTCTCTCACGAGGTAACATTGAAAAGTTTTCTGGGATGATGTCCCTAAAACTATCCACTAATGTAAGGAAATATTTTCATCATGTTCCTTGATCATCTAGAGAGATACTACAAATTTTTTTTGTCAGTCCACCCATCCCACTTTGCTTCTGTCATGTTAGACTTTTCTAGATATCCCATTGACCATTTGAATATAACTTGAATCCTTGGGAGAAGTGAAGAACACCATCTAGTGATAAAAATCAACATATTCATGGTAATTAACTATTAAATCCATCATAATAATGATGATAAAATAATCCATATTAAGGATTAAGAGGTTCTACATAAAATGATAGCTTCCTACCACATGGGGGAATTCCTTACATTGGAATATAATTTCTGGTCAAATTACAATTTTGGTATTAAGTGTAATCACCCAATAAAAATATTGAATCTTGAGCCCAAGTATATTCAAAATTTAAATTGATATAGAGACGTGGGAAGATTTTGTGTCCAATTAAATAGACACTAAGGTAGAGGCTACTAAAACCATTCCTCAAACTGTATAATGAACAAAAATATTCTCTTCATGTACTGACTACACTTCTTATATCTTGAATTATCTATGAACCTGATATATCTGATGAATACCATAGGATGGATTTCACTTCTAGAACTATAAATCAAGTGTCTCGTTCCCTCGGTCATGACCACATTCTCATCCTAAATGAGAGATAGTTTTCTCGATGCCATCCATGAAAGGAGTTACTGATCCACGTACTAAATATAGAGATACTGTGGATCCTTTTCCACTAGAAATAGTTTTAAAGATATGAAAAAGACCTATAATGATTCCCCATTCTACTAAAGTATCTTCACTCATATGGTAATCTATCATAGGTGGATTACATATGACCCTTATTTACAAATTGATGATAGATCACATGGATATCCAACCACACACCCTAGAAACTTCATCCTCCTATAGAAATATCAAAATGAAACTTCCTGCTATTAATGAAACAAATTCTATTTCATGGTACTAAACTACCCTGGCCCACATATCCAGATTCATTAATGTAATGATTAATGAAGAGGGACTGATTTTAAATCACAGTTATGGTAGTGAAACAAAACATGTTTACTTGAGACCATATGGCATATACAAGCCAATCATTAAAACAACTAGCTCAGGAAAGTTGGTAACCAATTAGAGAATGAAAGAAATTATGATGCTATAAGAAACAAGATGAATAATTCCTAACAGATAAAGTTTCCTTCACCATGTGTATAAAATATCTAGATTGGGTAGCTCTCAGCATCTTTAGAATGAAATAGTCATAGATGGATGTCTAGAAATCCCTAGAGACCATAATCGATGTTGTTTATCATAGGTTAAAACATCCCACCATCTCTTGTATAACCCTCTAAGTATGTATGCTACATTATTTACAATCCAATCAGGTGGAATATATAGTTGATCAAAGATAGATAACATGGCCTCTATCTATGAATCTGTATCCTAGGGACTGACATCCCTTGAAAACATAGGGGGTGTTTCTATTGAAATTCTTACATCAACTCGGTATTGGTTGGGGCTAGTCTTGGGGATCCCTATATGGTCTACATGAGTCAAAAAAACCCTCTCGAAACTGAGAATCAGTTCAAATATTGGGAATAATTGGAGGTTCTATAGGTGACACTATTGGGGGTTTATTACTAGCATATTAGTTCCCACCACCTATAGAGCATGGTTGGTGCCACCCACATGGTGGATGACTCAAGGTGTCATGGAGAAATATCTCTATAATATAATGAACTTACCTAATAATGAGATTCGATAGCTGAATATTTCTTTGACATAATAATATGACATATAAAATCCTTCCTATAAAAAGGTCTACACCTATCATGCTTATCCTAAATCCATGTCTTGGTGATTAAAAGAACAAAAAGGTCTTGATAGACACTCCTTACTACACACTACTATGGTCAGGTCAATGGAATGTTCTATATTCCACACCAGGGGTTTCATTATACAGAGTTTAAATTGATAGTTATAAATGAAACACCCTTTAAGTTTCAAATGTTGTCCTTATTTAACAGATACCATTTTATTTATGAATTGCATTCCAATAGTTCGTATATATATACATGTATCATAGTGTAGTTAGATGAGTTACCATTCCCAATCTGTAGAGTCCTGTTCTTAATAAGTTTCAATGGGAATGTCATGTAACTTCAACCATTCCATTGGGATGGTTCAATTATATGGCTCACCATTACCAATTTATAGAGGCACACACACTACTTAAATTACAATTAACATTTATATAATTAATACAACTAACATTCCATCCCTTGTGACCAATGGTAAATAGATGAAATAAACCATAATTAGAAGTTTAAGGTTCTACAATCAAGATATTTCGGATAAAATCATATAGGTTGATGAAAAAATGTTAATTAACCAATTAAATATCATTTTTTGTAAGCAACATTGGCATAATTTTAACATAAAATTCAAGGAACTAAAACATGTTGTAAGAAATTAATGTGGTAAAATAGACATGGCATGGAATATGCTTGACATTTGAATCCTTAGGCACCCAATATGAAGTATGAGATAAAACCTCCTTGAAATACTAGCTAATGGAAAAAAATATCCATAGCAATAGCAATAACAAAAAAATCATGTGTGTCACCCAATGGTGAATTTAATAAAACACTAATAGGAATAATATGGAACAAAAATTTTGACCCCAGACAATTTTTATTTTCTTTGTACATGGGTTAGATAATCCCAATCATAGGATTATTACCATACTTCAACATACTCCTAGAGTCCTCTATACCATTCCCAAATAGTAAGACAAAAGATAAATGTACCCTAAACCACTTGTAGCACCTGAGGTATGTTTTAATAATCAATAACAAAACCTGAGATCCACATATCCTCAAGGATTAATCCAAGTATACTTAAGGTAAATGACTGATAGTAAGGGCCAGTTTTCATATTGTGGGGTGACTATACCCTCATGATCATACTGCAACATAGTGGTGTAATAAAATAATAAGCAGTGTAAATCTAAATAATAATAAAGTGTCAAAATTTAATAAACATATTCGTAAATAAATAATTAATAGAATACAAAACTAGAATCATATCCAATAGCATAAACAAAAATTATGATTATGGAGGGCTTTGTATAAATTCATAGTACGTAGGATATATGGTAGTTGGAATATATGACATACTATATGAAAATGTAAAAATGTACAAAATCTATCTCTAATAGCTTCACAAGCATATGCTTGGTCCTATGATCCAATACTACACCCTAGTACATAAAATCATGAATCCGTAGAATAATGATTCCATTTATCCCTTCCTATATCCAAAAATTATATCTAGATACCAATCGATAGCTTGAATCGGGTGTGGGATATACATAGTATTCCAACATCAATGGTTTTTATAACAAATCCAACATATGCATATAATCTACTACAATGTAAAATTATGACATGAATAAATCTGTAAGGAATATGTGATTCAATCTAATCTATAAGTACAATAAACGAAAATTATTATAAAATTATAAAAAACCATATAGATGGGAAAGGACTCAGTGAAAACATATGTCTGGTATATCAAGTATCAGACCTACGGGGGCCAGGACCCAGGTCCATTGACCAAGGAATCCTCTTCATGTCTACAGATCCCATCTATAAAAACTCTATATAATATAGTCCTTCATGGGGAAGGAATCAAGGATATTTATTTGGGTGTCATATCTGAGTTTATGGGGATCATCCATAGAAAACATGGGATATACTTGGGAGGATCCGAGAGAGTAAATACAAATTAGTTCAAGAATGATTAATCCAAGGTTATAATCCAAGGTTATAATCCAAGACATCCAATAAAAATGAGTCATTAGTTCCATTAAATAATATTAGTTAAATATTAAAATATCTATCATTATCTATTTTATATAAGAGATCAAGGGGCCATGTTAGGGTCCATGCCCTTTACCAACAATATACTTTAAAATTTATAAGTCATGAGATCATCCATATAATTTATAATTTCCAATTAAAACATTTAATATCCCATCTAAATATAAATTATAAGGTTACAAAAGAGTTATTAAACACCTAACATTACTATTTGATTTAAAATCGGCTTCTACTCATGGGCGCATTATCATAATCATTTAAATGAAACCACCTAAAGTGGTGGTTCGGGTTGAGTTCAGCAACCTCCATAAATAAAAATTTCAAAAAAACATCTGACACATGTTTTACAATGTACAATTTAAGGTTTTACTCATTTTAGAAGCAACCCATGGTGGGTTTGGTATGTAGCACTATGACACGACCTATAAAATTATAGAATTTAAGGGAAAAATTATAGACCACCAACCTTATAGAGGAGGATAATCCTTATCCATTATCTGTCTCCAATCTAGGATAATGTGGGAAAAATTAGAGAAATTAATGAATTACCAAAAAATATGTTATATTAACTCACATGGATTTAGACTTCCATACAAAAAGATAAATGTGGAAAGATGAAACTAGATTTAATATCTTTTTGATACAAATCCAATGTGATAAACCATGAAGGAAACAAAGGATCAATGATGGATTCAGCTCAAATACTACATTGAGGAGAAGAGGGAGCTCTAATAGAGGGGCAGAGGAAAAATTTTTTTGGAGAGAAAATAAAATGTGTGGGGAAAATTAAAAAATGGAAAGAGAAAATGGGGATTTTACCGCTTTTTAATGAGTGTATGGTATGGAAAAATAATTAGCCAAACTGTGCACCAATTGTGTGCTCCGACTACCTAGGGTGGAATCCACCTAAAAAATCTAGGGATTATTTGTATAATGTGTGTTTAACCTGTGCATTATCACTGTCCAATTACTCCACCCTCTCTTATAGTTAGTCATATAGTTAGACAAACAATGTTCTGACCATTAGTTTTAGCTTTGTATCCAATATGAACTATTTAACATGGCCATGCGGCCTACCTCATATATTTTTCAAGATATGATTTTATATTTATAAGTCTCATGGTTGACCCTCATGGTTACTACTAACAGTGTGCCTTATATTGTTTCCCAAAAAAACTGGAGCTCCATGCTGCAAATAATCCCTAGACACTTCATAACCCTTTATTAATACCCTAAACACATTTATTATAGTAAAAAAATATGTTCAAAACCAAAAACTAAAGGATCCACACCACTATAAAGTTATTGTATTTTACACATTTTATGAATCAAAAAGACCAAAATGAAAACAATAAAATACAATATATTCGAGAGATCACTTATGAAATTTTTGGGAGGGACTTCATTTGGGAAACATACCAATTTGGGGAAAAATTTTTGAAGATAAATCTTCAACATATTTCAGAGATAATGAGATCCTTAGATGACCACTATGATGAAATGATGTTGGGGATACAATATCATATTTTTATTCATGTCTAGTGACAACATCCATGAATGAGTGATTTCTATTTGCATGTATATCACATATGTGATCCCCATTCAGCAGGAGCTCATGTGTCTTCTCCATAGGAGATAGAAATACTATTTTTTAATAATATTATATATATATGTAATTCAAAGAGGTGCGAGTATGAGTTGTTTAACAAAACCCATACCCTAAAAATGATTTATAATAAGTAAAGTACGAAGAGAATGATGTTGTGAGAAAACACAAGTGGTCCACACAACGCCACAATAAAACACTAGACCATTCAAAAAAATCACATTTTTCAAGTCCACGACCACTTCCTTAGGAGGCACCATGAACTCTTAGGATCCTTCCTCTCCTCCATTGTTGAGAAGTCAACCAAATATATAATCTATCATCTGTTTCATGTGATTCATCCTTCACACTATAAGAATCATGATCTGAGGCTTCTGAACTTAGTGTAATATCAGCATTCATGTTATGGTATCCCATTCATTTTCTATAGTTTATTACATGATTATTGAACATATATAACCATATATAAATACAAGGATCATAAGGGCCAATATTCCTTGGATGTCTAGTTTTATATTATATAAAAGGAAACATAAAAATGATATAACTATTTCATTTTCCATAGCAGCTCTAAAAATTCAATCTAGTTATTAAATCTACATGGGATTACCTTGAGAAAACATAAAGACTGTTATGAGATAAAAAATGCACTAATGGAAAAAATCTGTGTTGCGTGAATCACAAGCTATCAAAGATATTGAATTTATTTAAAAATAAATATGTCAAAATTTATTGGGGGGAGGGGGTTATATTCTCTTTTAAGCATAGTGTTGCATGTCATACATTATACCGAACATGATGTTATTCTTTTAAAATTTATGGGTATTAAATTATACCCCCTTAAATTTATTACATCCTTAAAATTTAATATTGATCTAAGAAATCAAGGGAATAACATTTTAAAAAATCTATTTTAGAAAACCTACATTTTAATATGGTTTATAAAACTTATACTTAAAATAAGAAAAGGGAAATATAAAGGTAACCACATAACTAGGTTTTAATAAAGGAGAAAATTGGTGGAAATTGAAGATATATAAATGGAATAAATTTGTAAATAATTATGATGTGTGATAGAAATTACTGATCAAAAGAAAGTTAATAATCATGCGAATGTAAAGGATCTCAAATAAAAACTCTCCCTTAATTTAAAAGAATATTGATTCATGGGATATGAATTTAATAAGATAATTATTTTATTTAAAGATAATTTTCCAAGAGTTGATGGATTATTTTTCTATCTAAACATAGAATAATGGAAATAAATAATTTCATCCATTAATCATTTCCATCACAATATCATCTACTGTCTAAATGGTGCGAATTAAAGATGGATTTTTCATGCCTAAAACAGTAAAATGTACTTTTTATTAGATCATATAATGCTAAAAAGAATAAAAATATATTCCTCTAATATTTACTAAAACTAATATGGATTTACGTATATAAAATATTAATCTGTTACACCACAATAGAAACTCCCAATGTTCAAATTAATCCATTCCATAAGTGCATATTCTTGTAACATAATTGAAATCTTCTCAAATAATCGTTTACATTAAAAGTAATGTCTATATATACTTCAACCTAATAAAAAATCTCCCAAAATACCATAAATTGCCTCAAAAATATATTATCAACATAATATTTATTCATCCAATATTATACGTACGAAAAATTTCATACTAACTAGTAAATTATGTAGGTTAGGGGTAGCTGTTTCTCCCTAATCACCCCTCAGTTGTGGGTTCAAGTCCCATGACATTATCAGATGCGATGGGTTATCACTAATATTAAAGGTTCTTCTTTTTCTAAATCAATGGAAAAAATTATGTGATAATCATATTCATAATTATCTATAACCCTATAATATACTCAAGAATGTTATGAGCATCTGTAAATATACACTATCAATCAAATCTACTTTTTTAACCGCTAGAGTTTTCAATACAACTCATTCTTTTCGACAAAACCAACTAATTAATTCTACCTTAAGAACATATCTAAGATTATATTTTCTTAAATATTTTTTTTCCATATATTATCATCTTATATTTGAATATCCTTTGTTAGTCACTAGTACCATTAAACATAATCATATAAATACATAAATCAAGACTTCTATAGAAAAATACCTATATATTTTTCAGGGTTCACATAGTTCATAAATCCCTATATATAAACATTTCAATTGTTAAAAATTATTCTTAAATCATTAACTATGATTCATCATATTTTTGTTTAAAACCAATTTAAATTCATATGTCATTAGTTGTCTCTTCATCATCAATAGTAAAAAAAATATCATACAACATTATTGATCTTCTTCTCAAGAATTACCCTAAGCACATAAATTTTCATATTGTTCATAATTTACACAGTTAAAACATTCAACCAATGATGATTCATTAGGGAAACTATTATTCTCATCAATTTTTAACTAAACTGTTTATCTTTTTCTCGGAAATTACATTATCCAATCCCTTCTTTTCGACACATAAAACATCTTCTCGTAACATTAAGACACTCCCAAGATTTATTCTCCCCACATTCTCAACATAAAGGAAATAAAATCTTCTTTCTTTTAGGGTCAACAACTCCTAAACTCTCGACGAACTCAATAATTATCTTCTTTGGTGAGTATGAGAGTTTTCAATAGTGAATGTAGTCAATCACATGTCATAAAAAATAATTAAGAATAATAAAAATATCTTTTATACCAGTCAGCATTCTATTTGATTTCTTATCAACACATTTTCATTCACATTCAATTTTAACCCAATTTATTTTGTTTCCCTCCATTAACTAAAACCATAAAGTTTTTTGCGATACACAATATTCATAGTGGTAAACAAAATTACCATGAAGATTATTTATAATATGTATAAATCATGAAACCTTAATTATAATATAATAAAACATAGTTTTAACCTAGGTTATCCATGATCTTTATATATTCAAATCCTTAATGATGGTTCATAATGTGTTTTTGGATTTCCGATTCATATCCTCAATGTGTGTCAAAGAAGGTGAGTAGAAAGGCTCATTGTCGTGTACCTGGTAAAGCTTGAGTCAAGATCTGCATGCCTTTTTTCTGATTTATTACACGTAGGTACATCTATTCCATAACCATGCACACTTGTAGTATCCAAAGAAGGAAATAGTTTCATTGAAACCACTCTCCCTTTACTTCAACAGGATTCTAACATATTTCTCAATACCCAGTATTATTCTTTAGATTTACCCCTATGGTTCTCACTAATGTTTTCTCATCCCAGTTCTAAAGGTTACCTAAATTTTTCTTCTAATACCATAAATGGTGACCAATTCCTTTTTAGGGATGGTGCAATTTCTTCACTGATTCTTTAGGCATTCATGTACGAACCATATGACCCTTAAAATGAAAAAATTGGACACTAGTTCCTTTTAATGAAATGTTGGAAGTTGATTAAGGAACCCTAAAAAAAAATTATCATGCTATTTGGATACGTAGGGAGAGCTATATTATTAAAACATTAATCTTACTTGAATCTGGATTAATTCCAATAGTTCTCTAAAATTATATTTAATATTTAAACAATAATATTGCACACAAATTATGAACATTTCATTTAAAATCTATAAAGGGAGTATATAATAAGTTCTGAATATGTTCATAACATCAACTCCCATACACATAGTCTTGTCCATGTCATCATGTGCAACAAATAATTTTTTTCGAAAATCATTTTCACTCACCAAAAATATTAATTTTTCTTTCACCAATCAGGGGAGGTTTAGACCATTTCAATCATCCATATTGAATTCAACCAAAAATTGTAAGAGAAACAATGTTTCAAAAAAAAAATCATTTTTTCATTATAAAATCTAGAAATGGAAAATATGGGAACCCAAAACTCACTCATCCCAAGATGATAAAATTCATTTATGGAGGTTCACTCTGTCACCAACCAAAAATTGAAAATGTTATAGTTTAGAAAAGATATCAGCTTCCATTTCCTATCTTAATGTGCACAATAATCAAGAGGTCTTTTAAGAGGGTTTTCTATGGCTATGGGATGGTGGGAATTTAGTATTCAAAAGAGTGGAAAGAGGGATAAAACACCAACATGAAAAAAGAAATGCATAGTATTTTTTTGAAATGAAACATGGAAAGAAATAGAAACACATATTTACAAGGGAAAATTGTGTGAATAAAGACACAAAAGTGGAAGAAAATTTTAAAGGAATGAGAAGATCGAATATTTACAAAACACCAAACTTCTCCCAATGTCATAAGTGTTAATTTTTTCCCTTTTTTTTGTTTTTTTCTTCCAAAGTTAAACTTGAAACAAAACTCACACTCCTATCCCAACAAATGATTGATCTCCTCACTACACTAATTTTAATAGTTATAACAAGATCAAAGGATGAGAAAAAGTGATTTTTGAACCACCCAAGACACAACCCATTCTTATTTTTATTTTGTTTATTTTTTTTTTATTTTTTTGGATTTTGTTTTGAGCACTTATCAATATAAATTCCCAAAATCACTAAATGAAATCCTCCCCCCACACTAAAATGGATTCTTTCCCTTAAGCATTGGATACCATTTTGAAAATAAATAAAAGGGAACCTAAAATGAAACCCACTCTTCCACACTTAAATTTAAGATAATTATGCAATGAAAATCCATGTAGATATTGGGTGGGATGGGGTATTGGGCTTGTAATGTGGCTATCGAAGAAAAGGTTTTTATCTTCTGAAAGGGAATTTCAAAAGGAGGACTAATGTAGGTAAATAGGAGGAAATTTAGCTAATCTAATTCTCATATGGTTCAGAAAATTCCTTTATCATATTAATGTACACAAAAGTAGGAAATTAATCTCGAAAGACCATAAACTCAAGACTCAAAATTGTGGGTAAGAACACATATTTAGAAATTATGGCCATAGGTTTCCTTGGAATTAAAGTAAATGTTGTTTCTCACTGGTGTGGAAAATCATTTTCCAAATCAAAAAATTGATCATTCAAAATTTTTTGGTTTTAACACAATATTATTTATCCAAATTTATGATGAAACAAAAAAATTTTGATATTATATCTTGTCTTTGGACTCCCAAAATGGTTAGAAAAAATCTGAAAATTCGAAGGTGAATATGTACGACTCTTTATTTTTCATATTTTTTTAAAATAATGTTTTTTAGTTATTTAGGATTTTTTTTAATTTTTTTTAGATACACACCCACACAAAAGAGAAATTGTAAATAAAAATAGTGTGATGAAGAAAGTAGTAAAAATGATAATGATGGAGGAAGAACAATAAATAGAGAGAGAGACATATAGAATAGGAGTTAAAGGGAAATAGGTGCCCTTTTTTGGATTGGGAGGGTTTCCAGCACCATCCAGTGGTGGGTCAATTGTAGAAGTTTGGGATCCGATGGAAGTCAATGCAGTTCCAGTATTGTGTGTCCTCTCATGGTGATGCTTTAACTAATTTCCATTACCTGTGAATTTCCTTTTTGAAGAGGGGTCTTGGACTTGCACTACACTGAATGGGTAAAAATTAGTAATAAAAAAGGACCTTCTCAATGGGAATTAAGGTTACCTGGGTGAAGTCAAAATCGAGAATTGAAGAGAATTACCTATTCACCATCATTAAATACCTTTCATGGGATGTTTTTATCATGGAGTGACATGGATTTTTCTTTGTAGTGATTAGAATTCTAATTGGAATTAAGTCGAATCTCCTACAGTTCAACCAATTCCAAAAATCATTTTTCACCATATTTTTCTCAATAAAAATTACAGGTTTTTATATCCCAAAAATACTTTTGTTGGATTGCAACTAGTAAATTAGATGCTTTACTAAAAATGATACTAAATGGAGACATCCAAATTGGTGTTTTATAGGAACTTCGATAATCCCATAATGCTTCACCAAGTGTTTTCGACCAGTCTTTTCTGGTGGGTTTTACAATTCTCTAATGAACTATTTTCAATTCTCTATTAGAAAGTTCAACAATTCCATTTTTTTGGAGGTGATATGAAGTTGAATTTTTATGTATAACACCATTCATTTCCAAAATATATTCCATGGTTTTATTAAAAAAATGGGTTCCTATGTCAATTATCAAGGCACATGGTGTGCCAAATCAGTGGAGGATGTCTGTTTTTAGGAACTCACTAATAGTATGTGAATCATACTTTCTAGTGGTTTTGGCCTGGACCCACCTTCAGAAATAATCAACCGCAAGAATAATTTATGAACATAAATTGTAAGGGGAAATGGTCCCATGAAATAAATTCCCCAAACATCAAAGATCTCACAGAAAATTAAAGGCTTTTGGGGATTTTGATTTCTCTTTGAAATTATACCAAAATTTTCGCAAGTGAGAAATGATTAAATGAACTCATGTGAGTCCTTGAAGAGTGAAGGCTAGGAGAATATTGAGTCTAGGACCTTTATTGAGGTTATTTTTAGTCCAAAGTGGCAACCTCCTAGACGTGAGTGGAATAATTATAAGATGGAGGAATGTTCACATTCATTAACACATCTTGTAATTACCATGTCTGCTCTAGTTTTTCAATGTTTATTTTCTTCCCAAAAATTTTATTTTGAATCACTTTTCAACTTTATTTTTTGTTCTCTTGAAAAATATCCATGAAAACACAAGAAACCAAGTTATTTACAATTGGGGCATACCATGGTATTCTTGGAGTTAGTGATAAAAGGTGATCACCATGGAATTTAGGATCAATGTTTTCTTAATGAGAAGAATTATAAATTCTAATCTAGTGATCAGCCATAGGGTTTTATTTTCTTGGTTTATCTTTGATTTCAAGTTCACATTATTGGAGAATTAGGATCCATATTATTAGCCTCGGTTTGGAATCAGTAACAATCTTGGAAAGGTGATCCATCCGTATGGCAGTGGTAACTCAATGGATGTTCAGGAGTTGGAGGCACCTTCGACAGGAGTAAGCTAAGCCCCAAATAGGGACCCAATCCGAGGAAGACTCTAGCCTGTATCAATTTGAACAACCACTTTGAGTGTTTGCGGTCCAATGGAGGGGTTGATTTCAACTCCTACTATCCACCAGATGTCGAGTCTGATGGAGAAGGACAAACCTCAGATGACAATGTTATAGGAGAGATCAATAAAGGCCAACACAATCCAAGGAGGAAGAAGGGTAGTAAAGAAAACAGGGATCCGGGGGGATGCATTGTATCCACGAAGCAGAAACCAATGGGTCGCAAAGACTACTCCCATCTTCCCAGGCCAATGGAGACCCGATCAGCCAAGAACAGTGGAAAATCCAAAGAACATGAGGTTCAGACAGTTGAAGGTGAGGAGGTCCAGCACGTGGAATCTGGGTCTCTAGATCATGGCATGGAGGTTTCAAAGGCAGCGGACAGCGGGGACATTTTGGAAAACCCTTTGGGGGATGCAAATTAGATGTTGGAGGTTCGGTTTGGGGAGACACCTTTTCATTTCAAGGATGCGGAGCTGGTGAAGGAGGCTGCATACCCTTATGGACAGCATCATGAAGAGAAGCTATGAGAACTTATTGTCCATTCTGAGGATGAAATGCTGGAGAAATCGATTCCATTCAACGCCTCGAAAGAGGATGGTGATAAGATGTCTGAGAGATCACTTCATGTGGCCACTACCCAGGTGCAGACGGAGTGGATCGATAAGCAAGATCGTATCATGGAAAGGGGATTTAATGCAGGGAAGTTAAACATGGTGGAATTCATACAGAGGTGGGACAATTTTGTATTTTGGTTCGAGGACCTTATCAAAGACAATTCAGATTTCTAGGTAAACGGAATTCTCTGGAAACATTCTAGGAATAATGAGTCTAATAGACTTAAACTTGATTTCAATGGTTCTACTATCTCTTTTTATGTTTAAAGCTCTATATTTGTAACGACTTGGGTTCTCACTTCCCTTTAAAAGTGTTTGATAATAAAAAGTAATTTTCAAGAAGTGGTTTAGAATCACTTTTCTTGATTAAGAACTTTATAGTAGAACGGTCTATGAAGATGATTATTTTGGCACCTAAGATATAGGGACATAATATATCTAAATCAAAAACCCCTACTAAAAGTTTCTTTTTAGTCACAATGTAGTGAGATTAAGTATCATCCAATGTTTTTGGTGCATAATAGATAACATGAGGAATTGTTTCGCTACTTTGACAAAGAACAGCCACAACGACTCTATCAGAAGCATCACACATCAACTCAAAGGGTAATGACCAAACTATGGGTTGGATTATCAGAGAAGATGTAAGAGAAATTTTGAGTTCAATGATGTCTCTCTTGAAAAAATCATTTAAATGCAAAGTGAAATCCTTTTGGAGAAACTGATTCAGTTGGCGGGAAATACTACTGAAGTTATGGATGAATTGGTAATAGAAACCAGCATGACCAAGGAATGAAGGAATTTTTTGAAGAGAACTGGGTTTAGGAAGTGATTGGATCACTTCAATTTTGTAGGATCAACTTCAATACAATCTTGTGAAACTATGTGCCCTTTAATAATCCCATTTTCAACCATGGAGGGAAATTTTTTAAAATTTAACACAAGGTAAAACATGACACACTTTTTAAGGACTATAAATAGTGAATTCAAGAATGATTGAAATTTCTCACCATAAATGGTATAGTCATCCATGAATACTTCAATGCAGTGTTCAATGAATTTATAAACGATACTCATCATTCACCTCTTGAATGTTGGAGAAGTATTGTAAAGGCCAAATATCATTCTATTATATTCATATTTTCTAATGGGGAAAGTGAAAGTAGTCTTTTCTTGGTTCTGGAGTGCGATTGATATTTTGATGTAGCTGGTGTATCTATCAATAAAGAAATAGTCTGACTTTCTGGCTAATTTCTTTATAATTTGATCAAGGAATGGAAGAGTGTAGTGATATTTTCGTGTTTCAACATTGAATTTCCAATAATCGATGCACACAAGACATTTTTTCTTGACTCGAGTTGTGACTACCTCCCCATGTTCATTTGTGACAATAGTTATCCCACCCTTCTTAGGTTTAACATGAATTGGACTAATCCATTCACTATCAGAAATTGGGTAGATAATACCAGCTTGAATAAGCTTGGTGATCTCTTCCCTAAATACCTCAAGGATGAGTGGATTGAGTCCTCTTTGTGGTTGTATAATTTGTTTGGATGACTCCTCAAGAAGGATTTGATGCATCAAAAGGGCAGGGTTAATTTCTTCTATGTCATCTAGGGTCAAACCTAATGCCATATTTGAAGATCCTAAGATGCCTCTTATATGAGAAAAATTCCTTAAAAAAACTTGGTATACATATGGATTTGTTTTATGGAATCTAATATGGGGATGTTGACTTCAACACATCTAAACATGTTGAATATTTCGGGATCGAGATCAAAGGAATTATTTGGCTTCGAAATGGATTGAGGAAAAAGAATTAGGTTCCATAGGGGAATGGAAGGAGGTGAGGGAGTGACATTAGGTTCATTTTCTAGTTCATTTTTCATTTCTTTTCTCTATCTCAACATTCAAAGGGGTGTTAGAGGACTTATCATGAGTTATAGAAATTTGTTTTCTTGATCATAGTGCAATTTCACTTACATTACCCTTGCGGTTGGGTAATGGTTAAGATGGGAGTTTGTAAGAATTTGATTTTTGTTTCTTCTTGAGGTGGGATGTAGGTTGACCAATTTGTGATTCAATATTTTTTAGGCTGGAATGGGTGATGGAAGTGAGATATTCCACTACAATTTCTCATGATTTATTGGAAGAAGTGTCTTTTCCTAGATTGGGATTACATTGATTTTGGTTCTTGGGAAAGAGATTCTATTGGTTTGGGAATTTGGAAGGATCACAAGGATAGTGGAATCCAGGAGGAGGAAGGGTAGGATTGATCCTTTGAGGTTGGGGAACAAAAGGGTAAGGTTGTTGGAAGATACCAACACCTTGACCATATTAAAATTGGTTTGGGTTTTGAGGATGGAATTGAGGGGGATTAGAAATGGGATTACCATTCCTCAAGCCTTAGTTAAAGGTAGAAGAGAAGGGATCAGAGTAGGGTTGGTTGAAGTTTCAATTGAACTGACATGATTATTGAGGGTTGGTGTTTTTTTAAGCATATGATTCACTAAGATCCATTAGTTTTGATGAATTAGATGTATCCTTTTGAATTTGTGGACATGTGCCTATTGGATGATATGTGGAGCAATATATTCCATAGTTCATGATAGGTCCAGGGAACAAAGATTATTTAGAAGAAAAGGTTGGGGATTTGGTAGCCACAACTAGTTGTCACACAAGACTTGTAAGTTCACTCATCCACTCGGTCATCTTATTTAGCTCTATGGATTTATTTTCTTGGACCTGTTTAACTTAAGCATGTGCTCGAGTATGGAATTTTTGTGTGTTTCCAACCATGTTGCGTATGAGATCTATTGCACCTATAGAAGTTTTATCAAAAAGAGCACCGCCACTTGGTGAATCAATGTGAGTCCTATCCATAGACAATAACCCCTCATAGAAGTATTGGATCAAGAGTTGGTTAAGGATTTGGTGGTGTGGGAAGGTTTCAACAGGCTTTTTGAACCTCTACCATTACTCATGGAGTGATTAATTTTTGAACTGATGGATACAACTGATTTCCTTTTGGATCGAAGCAGTATGAGAAGTAAAAAAGATTTTTTCTAAGAAAAGTTGCTTCATGTCATTCCTCATGGTTATGGAACCCGGAGGAAAGTATTAAAGCCATAAATTAGTAGTTTCAGCTAGGGAGAAAGGGAATGCTCAGAGTTTGATTTTATCCTCAAAAACCCCTTCAGGCTTCATGGTAGAGCACACCACTTTGAACTCTTTAAGATGAAGATGTGGATCCATAATGGTTAGCCCATGGAAGTAAGGAAGAAGAAGAATCAAAATCAATTTGAGTTCAAAATCAGCCTCTAGGTTTGGATATTGAATACCAAGGGGTTGGTAATTCATATCAGGGGAAACAAGTTCTTTAAGTGTTTGTTCCCTACGATTGGCCATATCTTATTGAATTGGTTGGACAAAGAAATGTTCTTGAATGAGTTGATTATCTATTATGTTCCTCCTAAGTTGGTGAAGTGTTCTCTCAATTTCAGGGTCATAAAATTCTGAGAGATTTTTTGGGAGGCTATAGGGCATTCAGAGAGATTTTGGAATAAATATAATGGCATGTTTTTCTTTTTGTTTCTTTTTCATTTTTTTTAAAATGTTATTTTTTTTACAATAAACAGAAATTGAAGACTATTAAATTGAATCATCATCAGAAATGAAGCCATTTCAAAGCATAGATGATTTTCACATATCAACGATTCAAGGTTCTGGTGCTCTGCTAATCTTTATAGCAGCACCCCAGTAGAATCCTCGGTGATGATACTTTTTAACAGTTGATTATTTTAATTGATTGTATTTTGATTGGGGGTTTGTTTGCAGAGCTTATGAAATAATTTATAGATGATTGTTTATTTGAAAAACTGATAAATATTTGTGGGAGTTCATTATTATATATATAATCTTGTGATATCCTTGATCTTTGCTTTATATTGCATTAAATTAACAACCACTTCACAAGATGACGCTGATTAGAATTCTTAAGTGTTAAAGATTTAATCCAAGCATTAAATTAAATAGGATTCTAATCTCAATAACTAATTGATTTTGGTAGTTTATTTATGATTCCCATAATCCATGGAATCCATTCATTAATCAAAATATTTTATTAATCCCTGAACTGTTATGTCCAACATAACCAGTGTTAAAATAAAGAATACTCATCAAGCAAAAGCTCTAAATCTGTTAACATCTCTAAATAATTACTCAACCCAATGGTATATTTACTTAGCCATTGAAATTATTATTAATATAGTTAAATATGTTTAAGGTGATGAATTATAAATAATGTGAAAAGAAAAGGATAAGAAAATATTATTCCATAGAACACACACATGATCGTTAAAGAGTGTTTAAAAAATTACTTTTGATTGAATGAGGAAGAAAAAGAAGGAAAAAGATTTTAACATGATTTAAACAATTTTAAGTACATTAATATTAAACTAAAAAAGGTGGATGAGAATAAGAGATATTAAAGAAGAATCTAGAATTAAAATAGAATTAAAAAGACAAACACTTACGAAATTACAAATGAAGAAACTACAAAAGTATATTAAAACCAGGAGGCGAAGAAAGGTCTCTCAAGTGAAAACATGAGTTTGGAAGGTACTCCCAAAAAAATTTCAATGATTTGTTCATGATAATGTGTTCTCCTATCTTCTTAATTGCCAACCAATTTCAAGGAGAGAAGGGGGATGTATATATAGCCCAATGTTGTGGGTTGTTTTCATTCCAAAACTGCCCCTCCACTTGCATCGCCAATTTGATAAACCAGACAGCCAAATATTGAGAAATTATATTCTTACATGTTTTGGATATTTATCTCCTAATTATACTCAGAAATTTTAGTGGCTATTGTACTTAAAGAGCCAATGTTATGGCAGTTTTACTAAACAATTTTAATCCTTCCATTTCAATCCAATATTTTTAAAGGCTAAAATGTGAATGGTGTTTTGAATAAGAATATTCCCAAAAATACGATCACTTTATTCAACAATGTCGGCCTAAAATATCTCATCTTTCTCAATACAAAACATAAGCTCAAATGGATGCCTCTATCAGGATAAAAATCAATAATGGTGTGCTTATTGCATTTCCCAGACAGAATGGTGGGAGGGTTTAAACTCATCATTTGGCCCCCTTGTCTTTGAAGTAGGGCATTGAATGTTTTATCCAAGATGAATTGAATTTTCCCCCAACAATTGGGGTAGAATTACAGGATTTGGATTTCTATAATGAGCCCAATAATTCTATCTTCATGGATGGTCCAGTTTCTTCACAGATTCTTAAGGATTTCTTGTAAGGACCATATGACCATTCAAATGAAATAATTGGCCACTGAATACTTCTACGGAAATGTTGTAATTTTATTTAGTAACCCAAAAAAAGAGTAATGCAATTTTTATAAGTATAGTTAGAGTTATTATTAAAACATTAAATAGACTTTAGTCTAGATGAATTCAAATAGTTCTCTAAAAGTATATTTAATATTTAAACATTAATATTTCAAAAATATTATGCAAAATTTATTTAAAATCAGTAAAGGGAGTATATAATAAGTTTTCAATAAGTGAATAAAATCAGTAATATATGATATTTTTATAACATCATAATACCCGTTCATTAAAGATATTTCATTATCACTATTGTTTCATGTATAAATTGTCTTGTTCTCTACAACATGTTTCGACATGAAAGTTATAGATATTGAACATATATTATAGTTACATAGTATACATAGTTATATTAATGTTATAAATATTATTTTTTTATCAGGTACATATTTATAGTCAATATTTAATTTTCAACATGGACAATGAATCAAATCACTTCATGGATATGGTTGGCCATACATACACATAGGGGATGATATCATATCCTTAATGTGTGAATGGGTATGGAATTGGATTTTAAATTTATTTTATACAATAAATATCATGTCATATATATCACATATATTCATTAAATTTATTATTTTTCCATCCATGTAAATCATTAGAAAAAAATGAATCACATCGATTCGTGTTGCGGGAGTCTGCTGTACAAACGAATGATGTTATAATTTAATCAATGGATGATAGTGTGAGAAATTATATGATATATTAATTTTAAATAATGATTATTATTTCATTAATATAATATATAAAAATAAAATTAACCCTTATTACCTTCCATGTAATGTATATGTTAAAAACAAATCGCATCACATCATGAGGCAGTAGTCCACCGTACACATGAACGTCATTATCAAATTCTATACAAAATGAAGAGTAAGAAGTTATATATGTTATTATAATTAAAAAATTATAATTATATCATTAATATATTATATTAAGATTTGGTATATCATTATATCCATCCATGATAAGTGGTGATATAAAATGAATTATGTGGGCTCGAGAGGTGGTAGTCCGCCATACACACGATAACCAATTCTGTTTTCTATTTGAGGGAGGAATATACTATTATAGGTAATGAAATTTTCATAAGAAATCTCATTATATTTAATAAATTGGTGATATTATATCATCATGGTTTAATAATATTATAATGAAGTTGAAGAAAAAATAAAATAAAAAGCTCTGTTAAGGATGTTATATTTATTCAGACATGTTCTATTGGTTGACATAAATATTTTTTTAGTATGGATTAATAAAAAAACCAAGCATTTTATTAAGATTAGAGGTAACGAAAGAATATATATTTTTCAGGTATTACCCAAACCAATTGGTTTTTTATGTTTTTAAAGGAGATTCTTGGGAGTGGAATTTTATATGTGGGGGAGAGGACACTCTTGAAATTTTTGAAAATAAAGAATCCTACCCATGTTTTCCTAATGTCACTAGTCTCCAAAATGGACCATTTTTGATCCGTAGAAGATATAATGTATAAATATGTATATCAAATAGTAATAAGAAATTATTTAGATTTTATTTAGAGTTTTAATCCTAAGACAAACTGATTTTACTTTGATAGCCTATATATTCGATATATTAATTACTAATCAAATATGGTTTAACATATTGTTCATTAATGTGCATGGATTTAATATAATATTATACTTGTGTATTTTTATTATTTGTAAGTTCATGTATGATCCCACTATAATGAAGACGTTAAATATCTATTATAATATTCTAAATATAGTTTTGTAGTTTAATAACATACAACTATGGGACACATGGTATTTAGACCATGGGGTGCTAGTACTCATAAGAGGATGAGGATTCATCCCATGAATTTTTAACTTGGTAATATCTAAGATGAAAGATCATTATAAAACAACCACTAATAGGAATAATCCATGTTTCTTGTCATTGGATGTTCCTATCTTCTTGCGTGTGTAATGTTCCATAGTCTTTTAGGTTATCATTAATTCATGTCATGAATCAGACACATAGATTTACTAAAAATCATCATTCCCTATGTTTGTGGGATGTATGGTATATTGGGTGTTTCATAATTGACATGTAATTAATGGATAACTTGTGGATAGATTTTTTCCTTCCATCATTATGGGATTTGATATCTTGTCCTTTTGATTAGAATATTATCATCACCTAAATTCTTTTTCCATGGTGTAACGACATATATATTTAAGATAGTCAAAGAAATACATATCAAGAATATGGGTTTATGAAACTATCATGAAACACTCTTGATGATATATTGTGATAAATGGATTATATTAAATACTATGAATTCATAGACGATTTTCTTCGTTGCGACATTAAGTTCTTTATCTATGGTTCCTTGCCCGATTACTAGACAGTAGTCTTAGACTTTAGAAAATCCCACAAAATTGAAAGGATAATTAATCTTATAGGGTCCCAAAAAACTATGTGTTTCTATTGACCTCTATTAAATTTTATTTGAATTTAAATAATGGAATAAATATTATTACCAAGATGAGGAATAATTTTATTCATGTTATATTGGTCATATAAATTAAATACATGTTTATTCATCGACACATGAATTAATGTTTTTTATTTTAATTAATATTAAATTAATATTTATTAAATGGTATGTGAAATAAATATATATTTTTTAATAAAACAATTATTTTGGTTTTCAATAATTACTGAGGAGTACAATCAGTGTAAGACCGCATCTGGTGATAATATAAATATTTACAAGACAATAAATATTATATTTTAATTTTCACAAGTTGGAGAACCACAAAATAATAATAAATTTATTATGTAGAATGGGGATTGTTAAAGGAAATAAATTTTATTTAATTGCTGACATGAAATGAAATAATATTTTATCCTAAATCATAACTCTAAAAATAGACTATGTAAATTGTGTAGGTCAACCAAAAATTTAGAATAGAGAATTGTCATGCACAATGAATTCTATCTCGAGTACTCCTTATCTCTCCCTCTTAAGAACAGCAATTGAATTAGATATTTATTCAAAATAGAAAATTTATTAATCATTAATAAACAATGAAAACCATCTAATTTTCCATGCTAGCACTCCAAGATATATAGGTGCTGGTCAACGATCATTGGGGTATGTGTGGATCACCACTAGAGAGATTCTATCATTTGATACTCACAATAAACAAATTTAATCTGAAAGGTTCTTTTTTGAGGATCCCCATTCATCAAAGAATAAAATTCCAAATCCCATGTATTTATTTCTTCAGATATTAAATAGATTAATTATAAAATTTTCCAAAAAGATCCTCTCTCATGGTTTCAAGAAATTATTATTAAAATAAATTTTAATATATCTCCCACCATTTCAAACATCATTTATGCGTTGAACTATCAAGTGGTATTACAGGGACCATATTTAAATTTATAATTATTTATTTGATTGTTGATCTATGTAAAATTGAGGCCATAACTTCATTTCATATTATTTATTCTTCAATACAATTTGAAATTACATGCCTGGACATATAAATCCTATTCATTCAAGTGTTTTAATTTTATTAAAGGTCTAAAACATGGTGAACGATATGAGATTCCATGAGTAATTACATGATTTTTCGCCAGTAAGACTGGGTTACACGAGTTGTACTCAGAATTCGACACCATGTACACTAGTGCACTACATCTGGATGCATCGAGGGATACTTGAAACAACACATGTTAATTACATGTGGTGTATACCATTTGTTGACTAGCGGTGGTGGCACATGGGTTTTCAGATTATGTGGCGTGTATCAGTGTATATGTCGTGTAGTCACAATGGTTTGCAGCATAAATCGTGCAATCTGTGCTGTCATTATACATGGTAAAAACCATGTAATACTGAAAACCTAGTCAATTAATGATATTAATTATGTTTATGCACTGTACACAGTATGTAGTTCATTAATTGTCTCATCCGAAGAACATACCAAGAGACTTGGTGAGAAAAAACAGGCACACGACATGTAGCTAGAATTTACACACGGTGTAGTCCAATGAGACACACACCGAAGACCAAGGTGTATATCCTAGACACATGACAAGTAGAACACATGGCCTGTAGATGGTCTATACACATTGTGTATTTTGATTGAGGTACTCACCGAAGACCTATACATGTGACTCGAATAAATTAAAATCAAATGTGTAGTGTGTAACTATATGTTCACGCCGTGTAGCCTCCCATTAATTGGGAAAATTAAAAATTACATTAAATTGGAAAATTACATAATGAAAAACATATTTTATCTATTGTAACACAATTGTGTGTTTGAAATATCAATAATTTTATTAATTAATTTAAAATTGTTTATTAATTTATTGTAATAAAAATATGTCATTATTGGTTATATCGTTAATTTTCTATACATTCCTAAAATTATGGATATCACCAATAAACATAGGATGATCATTAATATAATTGTTAATAATTTAATCAATTAATTAATTAATTAATGAAACCATGTTGATCATAATAATGATTAATTAAAAAGAAATGAGAGGTATCCATTTACTTTTGTGTATTGATTGCATGGATGACCATTCATGATCTTGTCCAAGACCTATGTATTTGTTGTAGGTTTTAATGTAATTTATTGAATGGGTTTGCAATTATTTAATATTCAATTAAATTATATAATATGATTCATCCCTCCCTCCATTATTATATAGGACTTGTGTGTCAATGATATTTATGGAATCCCCCTTTAACCAATCCTTTGGTTCCCCTCACATGAATGTGATTCATAAATAAAAGTAATTAATGGAGTAACCTAAATGTTATGGGTGTAGTTTTGGATGAAACCATTTTGATTTCAAATCAGTTGATATATATGTGGATAGGTGGAATGTTGTAACTCATACCAATATTGACAATAAGAGTTTTTTATCTTTGGTCAAAGGTTGAATGAAGGTCCAGTCATTAAATAAACCCTTAGATAAACCTCATGATTAGATCATCTTATTAATTAATTATTTTTCTATGTAATTATTTATTTTATATATGTAAGTCCATGATAATATAAATAAATGAATTAATGTGAAAATATAAAAATTAAATAAATTAATTTTGTGTACCTGTTATATCTAACATGGTTTATCAGTTAAGTTACACCCTCATAAATATTAAAATACATGTATAGTATAAAATAAGATATAATTTATGCATAATAAATTAAATATTATAGAATAAATATTAAGTCACACATAGCCTTCCATTACTTTATTGAGAATGAAACTCAATAGAACTAAGTGTTTGACCAACCCTTTTTTGGGAAACCTACTTTTATAAAGGGATTTATTATAAAGGTTTTAGGTTGAATTAACCATTTTAGATAATGAGTATAATCCCTTTAAATAATTTGTGGAATATGGAGGAAATTTTTGAGGAAACTCATGTCATGATTTTAGGATAGGGGTGTCTACCCAATGGACCAAGGAGCTGCAATCCCACAGTTGAAAAATACCGGTCTACCTAAATAACTTCAATTAGCTTGAGAAACACTTTTTTTGGTTATGGGACGGGGAATAGGATCCTCTCCACTAAAGTACCATAATAATATACACTTCATGTTCAATAGAGAGGGATATTAGAAGTTGATAAAACAGTGGGAGATTTAATACAATCTATTAATTTATTATATATCACCCAGTTTGAAATCATGTAATGTTCTAACAAATCCACTCACTCAATTTTAGAATAAAATGTAAATATCTTAATCCAAATTATCCTTATGATAAATATTTTATAAATACAACATCTTAACTAATTATAACTTCCATGAAAGGTAAAAAAATACTTCAGGTTAGGATATAGAATAAAAATAATGCTTTTGTGGTATAATCATCTTTTTCTGATCTACCAATTAAGGAGGTGAGTGATGAAGATTTACTTGTCTATGAAAAAAATATGAATGAAATGGCCGATGTTCAATGTTTGAAGATGTTAATATGTTTACTGAACTGATGAAGTCCCACAAAAACATGGATGGATATAGAATTCTTTAGCATCTTTATCATCTTTACCAGGATAGATTTAGACACGAATGGTTTGAGATTTACGAAGTGATCATTCAAAATAATCTTGTAGAGAGTTCACGAACAGGGCCTTATATATTCAATATCATTAGATACACTGAGTGTATAGATGTTCTAGGTTTCAAACATCTCAATGAACTAGGCACTGATATCATTATAAAATCACTTCCATAGAGATTCTCAAGAATTATTTTTCATTTTAATATAAAAAACATTGAAATTCTTGTGCTAGATCTTCTTACTCTTATTATATAAGTAGATAAGGACATTAATGATGAAAAACATTCTATCCTTGTAGTGAAAAAATAGAAATAGAAAGAGAATATATTTAATGAAAAATATTTTTCATGGACTTCCATGATGATGAAGACCAAGAGGAAAGAAAGGGAGCATGATTTTGTTTATTTCAGATTTGGAAATAAGGTCAACTGTAAGAAAAACTGAACCCATCCAAAAAATTAGGGGAATAATTAGGTGTTTTTTGAGTTAAATTTATTTATTTTCTACAAATTGGGTTTTAGATACTTATTTTGGTTCTCACATTGTATTAAAATAAATGTACCATATAGATTCCAGAATACGGACCAAGGGGATGTAGATCTATGTGCATCCAATGGATCTAAACTTTTTACTATAGCTATTGGGGACTTACAACTCATGTTTCCAACCAAAACGATAATGGTTTTGAAAGGTTTTTATAATGTGACATTTATTTCCAAAAATATTATTTCTATATCCAGACTTGATACTAATGGATGTATTTTCAAATTCATGAATAATTGTTTATTCTTTTATAATGATATCAGTTGTTATGGTAACAAAGAATTAAATAGTTATCTTTATGGTTTTTATTACACAAATCAAGTAATATAAACCAATAATGAAGTTACAACACATGAATCATACCAAACCCAACTTTAGCATCACCGTATAGGTCATAAAATGAAAATATATTGACTAAATTATATTAAGAATTTTTTTAGATTATATTGAGTTAAACCCACTGGGTTTATATCACGCACGTTTACATGAAAAATGATGAACTCCCCATTTAGTGTGAAAGTTGAAAGGGATAAATAGATTCTTGAATTAGTCCATAAAAATGTGTTTGGACCATTTCCTAATAAATAAATGGAATGTTAATCATAATTCATAAATTTTATTGATGATTTTATTAGATATTGATATGTATACTTAATGAGCTATAAGTTAGATTCTATTGATAAATTCAATGAATACAAGAATGAATTTGAGAACCAGATTGGTATAATGATTATGAAACTCCACTCCAACCGTGGTGGAGAATATCTTAATCAAGATTTAATTGATTACTTTTGAGAGTTTGGGATCCTATCCCAACTCACTTTTCCTTACATGACTCTGTCTAATGGAGTAATTGAAAGGAGGAAACACACATTTTTGGTCTTGGTGGGATCAATAATGAGTCATGTGCATATCCATTATCCTTTTGGGGATGCATGTTAGAAACAAAAACACGTACTAATCCATGTACCAACTAAATAGAAAAATGATATTACATATGAATTTTTTAGTGGATGGAAAACCATGTTATTGAATTTACATATGTGGTAACGATAAGTGTTTTTAAGGACACTTCAGGTAACACACGTGCACCCTAAGTAAAATATTGTACCTTTATAGGATTCTCCAAGAAACAATGGGATATTACCTATACAACCACTTAGAAAAATAAATTATAATAGAAATACACAATATATCCGATGGGAGGAAGGAAATATCTAAAAGTGATAGTAGGAGTAAGATATACTTTGAAGATGTTGAGTCGCAAGGAACAAAATAGTTGGTATAGGAATAGATTACAGAAAGAATCAGGGAAGAAGAAACTATTCTTGAGACACATATACTATATTGCAGTACAAGAGAGCCTGTGGAACCTGAACATTAGGGGTTTCTAGTCACTAAGGATAGTGACTTATTATTAGTTGATAATAATTATCCTTTAAACGACAAGGATGTAAGGAGGCACGTATATGTTTCCAAGTGGAAAGAAGTCTTTAATTCTAAAATGGATTCCATGTACCAAAACCAATTATGGATTTTGGTATACACTCATGTAGATGTAAATCCTATTGGTTTCAAATGGTTATTCAAGAAACAATTGGATATGTAATGAAATGTCAATGCCTATATGGTATGACTAGTTGAAAAAGGGTTTAAAAAGTGTTATGAAATTGACTACAAAGAGACTTTTCACGAATTTCAATGCTGAAATATATAATAATTCTGTTGTCCATTGTGACCTTCCCTAATTATGAGATTTGATAAATGGATGTAAAGAAAATTCCATAATGGGTACCCTATGGGTGTTGTCTATATGACAAAACATGAAGGGTTTGTGACACCAAAGGATGCCAATAAGGTTTACAAGTTGCAAAGATAAATTGCTGGATTAACAAAATAATCGAGTTCATGGAACATTTTTTTGATGATTCCATAATGAAATATAGTTTTATTAAGAATGAATAAGAGTATTGTGTCTATGAACGTTTTTATATGACTCCAATAATTTTCCTGATAGTATATGTCAATAAAATATTAAAAATTAGAAACAAAATACCAATCATACTGTGTGTTAAGGTGTTGTTAAATAAATGATTATCTATAAAGGAATTAAATTAGGCAACATATATTCATGGGATAGAGATCCATTTTGATTGATCTAATAGGTATCTCACCCTATGTGAATGTATATACATTAAAAATATAAGTAAGAGATTTTTAGTGAACAATCTATGAGGGTTCTATTTCCAGCATCATAAATCATTCATCTTTCTAGTAAAAATGTGTCCTTAGGATCATGAGGAAATAAAAAAATTGAAATGATTCCATACATGTCATGGAATGGTTTATTCATGTATTCTCTATTTTTTGTGAGGCTAGATGTTTCCTATGCATTGAGTGTGGTTGTAAAATATCGAGATGATCCATGTGACCACCATCAGATGGAATTGAAGGCTATCCTTATGTATTTGAGGTGTACTAAGGATATGTTCCTAGTATATGGAGGATATAAGGGAATAATCCTTAGAGGTTATAAAGATTATAGTTTTCAAACCAACCAAGATGACATGATGTCTCAAATGGGATACATTTTCATGTTTCATGGAGGTACCTTGAGATAGAAGAGCTCATAGCAGGCTGTGGTTAGAGATTCTATAGTTGAGCATGAGTATATTGAGTATTATGAGGTATCTAATGATGTCGAATGGATTCAAAACTTCATCAATGATATTGATGTGGTAGCTAGTAGTAAATTTCCCATAACATCCAATTATGATAATACTGAATTATTGTCTCTCACTAAAGAGCCAGTGTCACATTAGTGAACGAATCACATTCTTCATAAGTATCATCTCTGGATGAATTTTTACAAGTAAGGTGAGGTTGCAGTTAGCAGTATTTCCATAGAAGATAATATGGAGGACCGCTTCAATAAATCCTTAACTCAGTAGAAACAATATTATCATGAATGGTCTAGTGAAATGAAATTCATAGATAGTTGGATTTAGTCAAAAGTTGGAGTTTTTTTAGAATTGGTGTTCTAGGATGAACTGAATTTACTTTTTTTTTACTTTTATATTTGATGTATTGAAAATTAATTAATCATCTTATTACATCATTTTAATTATTCTACATGGAATTAATGTAATGTTATACTAGATTATTAGTTTTATTGATAAGGTTGGAGAAGTTTTATACTATGATCAGAACCTTGAAGTGCAATAATCATACTCTTAATATTGTTCTATAATTGGATACAATTCTATTATAGGAAACATAGTATTTTGATCATCATATGTGAGTACTCATAAGTAGATGAGGTTTATTCTAATGAATTTTACACATTCTAATCATTAATATTGAAGTATATGAGAATAGACCCGCTAGTAAGAATTTCACATGTTTTGGTGTCATCAAATATTCCTAAATGCAAGAATTTATAATGGTCTTAGACATTAAGATACTCATTAATACATGCAAGGACTCATGAAATAGTTTTGGAGACAAAAACCATCACACCATGTATTTTTGGTATGTAGGGTATGCTGGATGCGTCCCAATTAAAATGTCATAAATGGATAATTCTAGGAATGATTTATGCCTTCCATATTTATCAGAGTTGATATCCTGGACTGTTGATTGGAATATATCAATTGCCTAAATTCCATGGACATGGTGAAATAAAGAGTTCATTTTAGATATTCTATGCAATAAATATCATGTGTATAGGTTCATGACACCATTGTTAAACCTTCTTGAAGAGATATTCATACAAAGTGAATAGATTACATAATGATCATTCATATGCAATTTTAATCATGGTGAAATTATGTTCTTTTACTTGGGTTATTTTATCCATTGTGAGATAGTAATCTTGTACATTAGTCAATCCCACCTAATAAAAATGAGAACTATTACTAGAGGGTCACTTACTATGTGTTTCCATTTGTTTTGATTAAATTAGATTTGAAATTAATTAATCGAATAAATATTATTCATGAGATTTAAGAATAATTTTTTTAAGTTATATTGATCACATAAGATAAATAAATATTCATTCACTGAGAAGTGAATAAAAATATATTTGTTTATTTTACATAATATTTGATAAATATTTATTCATCAGTATGTGAATAAAATATTTATTTATGAATAATGTATTTATTTGGTTTTTCAATAAATACCAAAGAGTTTGATCGGACCAATAATAGGTCCCATTATAAAATAATTATTTACAAGATGGAAAATATTATTTATCGATTTTATCCATTTGGAACCCGAAAAAATATTATTATTATTATTATTATGTTCCATGAGATTTATTGAAGATAATTAATGTTATTTAAAGTCTGACATGCTATTAAATAATATTTTAACCTAAATCCAAACTCTATAAGTAGATGGATATGTTTATTGTGTAGATCAACCCAAAATTATGAATAGTGAATTGTTGTGCAGAACAAATTCTATCATGAAACCTCTTTATCTCTCCCTCATAAGAAAGATAAAGCTAATATATATTTCTTTTAGATGTAAGAAAAAGCGATCAAGAATGAACAACACAAGACATTTGATGTAATGTGCTAGCACCTGGAGATCGAGTGGTGTTTCTCAGAAATAATTAGACAAAATTTGGATCATTACTAGAAGATTATATCCTTGTATCTTCACCAAAAACAAAGGAAATATGAAGGGGTATTTTTCGATGATCACCACTCATCAATGGATATTGTTCCTAATCCCAAATATTTATTGATTCATATATTAAATAAAATTTTAATTTTAAAATAATTGAATCAGGAAGGAAGTTTTCTTTAAAACAAAATCATTATATTTCAATATTTATTAAATAATTAATCATTCGAGAAAATTCTAAAAAATTAACCAGACATTAATTTGGAAATTTCATTTCAATTTTATTTATTTTTTCTAGTAAATATAATAAATGTGGTAAAAATTAATTTTAAATTATGTGTCAAAATCATGACTGAAGAACCTTTTAATAAAATACAGTTTTATAGAAAATATAATTTTCTTTTTAAAATGGTTATTATTTTATATGTAATCTGTAGATAAACATTTCAATTTTTTATACATGTATAAAACATGTTGATTCCCTAATTTATATAGTATTATTAATACATGTTTATATAATAATATTTTAATAGAGTATCATATTATTTTAAGATCGTCATTGCATGCATCAAAAGACATAGAATATATTGAATTTATATAAAAAAGAAATTTATCATAAAGTCTTGAGGTGTTATATTATATTTTATTATTATTTTAGCATGTCCTATATTTTATTTAACTTGATGTTACTTTTTTTAAAATCACAGGGTGTTACATTCTACCACATTTAATGAATTTCATCATCACAACTTTATCATGATATAGGTAATCAATGGTTTAAAATTTAAAAATACCTTTGTAGGAAACACACATCTTAAAAAGGTTAATAAAACATATACATAAAAATATTGAAATGGGAATATGAAATCATCACATTATTAAGTTTCCACATAGGATAACATTTGATGAAATTGAAGATATGAACATAGAAGAAAAGTGAAAATAATTATAGTGACTTCTAGAGATCATTGATCAAAAGAAACTAACTAATCACGGTAATGTTAAGGAACTCCGAACCAAAAAACTATACCATTTATTTATTATATATTAATGTAATAGGATATATTTTGGGTTTTAAGATCCTTTTCTTCGAGTTGAAGGATTATTTAACTATTTGGAATAAGAATAACGGAAATATAAATTTTCATCCGTTAGTGATTTCCAACACAATGTCATGTATTATTCAAATGATGAGAATTTAAGAGGGATTATTATTTTCTAATGAAGAAAAATACATTTATAATTGGATCAAATATTCAAAAAAAAATCTATTCCTAAAATACCCCGATCATTTTTGAATTATTATTATTTTGAATAAATTAATATTATTTGTTGTCTTTCATTAAACGCTTCAGCTTGGTAAGATTACATTATATGAAAATACATGTTAATAATTTTAAACATGAAATAATAAGTATATATTTATATAAATGTGACACAAGGGTTTCCGTCTATTATATATAATACCAAGTTCCCTTCGATAGCTTGCGTTATATGCAATATCTAGTTTTACTGAACTACAATATTCTACTAATAATAATATATCTGATAGTTATCACCTAGATATTTGAATGGAGGGAATGAATAAGATTAAATAACTTATAAAAATATATATTTATGATATGTTTATTATTTATATAAATATTATAAATAAAATAATAATCATTAAAATAAATACGATTTTTTTTAAATAGTATCTCTATTAAAATACAGGTCAATCATGCTTGGTACAAATTATTTACAAATTATTTTTACCACGTAGAGAAATTTTTTTTATAAAAAATAAACTTCATTTTTGAAATAAGAATATAATTATTTTATTATGGTGAATTTTTGATATTTTTTCTTTGAAGTTTAATTTTATGATGAATAATGAAAAATACTGAATATTAATTGAAAACTGACTTTTTTTTAAATAATTTATTATGTTAAAATATATTTTAAATTGGTTTTAAAATAAAAATATATCAATTGTAAATATATTAATCGAATTTATCTCATTGTAATATATTTTATACCAAAATTGAATATAAAAACATTGTAAATTTTTTATATGTTTCCCTTAAAAAATTGCTCTCTCGTCATGTTTGTGGGACTAATTTAAAATTAAATTATACTTATTATATGAATTAAATTTTGAAAAATAGAATCCATATTATGAATATGAATAATTTATAATTATTTATAAGGAAACCCTGATTTTTGGAAAAATGATTAGTGAAATACTTAAAATTAATTACAATGATTATAGATAAAATGTGTTCAGTAGGTGATTATACTTAATATATAAGGTATAAGAATGAACCAAAACATTTACAAACCCATTTATTGAAATATTTAAACTCTTTTTACCCTATTATTTAATATTATGAGTTTTTGGGATTACATTCCATGAATGTGACCCATATAATAAGTTTATTAATGAAATAGACAAAAATTGTACCTTTCTTACTCTTTTATTTATATAAAGATTTGGAATAGAGAAAAAAACTACATAGGTTAAGTTTTAAAAATTATTTTAAAATATAAGTGAATATTTTTTCATGATAATTTATTTTACTTTTTTATGGATGATATAATTACATTTAATTCTAATGTATCACTAACACCAAAATTATTTAGTTCATAATTTAATGAATCAAATGATACTAAAAACATTTAATGTTTTGTAAATTGAATTAATTATTGTGTAAAATTAATTTTGTATTTGAATATAAAATGTTAAAAAGGATTGAAAATTTTATATTTTAATTCCATAGCTGTCTTGATGTTTTTAAATAATGTTAAATGAATAATGTTAAAACTGAAATTAATGTTGTTTTATATTAATAATATATTATTAATTTATTTAAAATTTCTAAAAATTATAAATTCTATCAATTGATTATTAAAAATTAATTATTAAATATATGGTATATTAATGTGTCAATGTTTCTACTATAATTACTATATATGTAGTTAAATAGTAAATAATCTTTTTTGAGTGGTTAGTGTTAAAGAAATGTTTTGGTGAGTTAATTATGTTCATGTAAAAATTAATTTCCAACACACATATGTTTTTTATTATATAAACATGATATAATATTTAGAATAAGTGGTAGTTCATACATTAGATATACTATATAGAATCAGTTATCTAATAATAATAACTTTAGATTAGACATAAAGGATAAATTATTTTGGTTAGAAAAAAAGTTACCATATTGAAAAACAATGTTTGTAAAATAAGGAAACATAAAATTTAAGGAACAAAATGTTTAAAACACATGTATAAATGTGAGTTGGAGGTTTTTATTGACCATAAAATCGTAGAAAACCAATAATTAACATTTTTGGATCAACTTGAGGTATTCTTGACTTCCCAATAGTGAATACTTTTGAATATTTACAAGAATACCATCCTTCTCAACTATAAAAGAGAAGTCACTCACCATACTTTTTGAAACCTATACAACCATTTTTATAAATAAATATCTATCCAAATAACTTCCCAAATTAACTCATATCATTATATATACCTTAATTTTGGGAATAAATCAAACTAAGAATGTGCTTTGGTGAATTTCAAAATGAGATAACTAATGAAGAGGTAAAATTTATCAACAAACATTTTTTTCCTCCCCAGACCCCTTCAATTATTTTAATATCATGATTATATATTAAACATAGTATAATAAATATACATATATTTTTTGGTTTTATGGTATGACCAAGATTCACACATAATTCCATCATTTGGGTTATAAAATCATCATTTGTGTGTATGGTAGACTTCCACTTCACAAACCGATGTTGTTTGTTTTCTCCATTACATCCTTTCAATGTTGAGACTAATGATAGAAAACAAACACACACACACACACATATATATATATTATGATATTTATAATGATTTTATTATAAATAAGGAATTTTTATATCACAGATAATGTCGTTCATTTCACTTTGTAGGAATATGAATACATTGTTTGTGTGATTGTCGAACTACCGCCTCGCAAAGCGATGTGATTCATTAATTATTTACATATAATGTATTAAGGATTGATTTAATATAATTATGTGATATATATGAAATAAAAAAATTTCTTAAATGATAGTATACCATGTAATTTTATTACTTTCAATCCAAAAATAAATTTTAAATAATGTTCATGCGTACTAACGACCTACCGTCTCCATGAACGATGTATTCTACTTCCTATTTCAATATTTTATAGATTATTATAAATACCTATATATAGTGAATATATATGAAATTTATATCTTTTTTGTCCTTAAATATATGAAAAAATAATTATTAAGGCAATGTAACAAAAAATATTAGGAATCAATATATTTACGAAAAACAAAGTTGTTATTACCCGAAATGTGCCTTTAACAAAAAATTATTAAAATTGTATTAATATAAAGATATATGTAAATAATATATGGTATTATATATATGAATATTATTCTTTAATATATTAAAAATAAAATTATAAATATTGGGTAAGAGTTTTTGATGAGTACATTGAGTGTCAAGACTTAAGGTAAGTGATTCTTGTCTCACATTTATTTTCTGTGAGACACATACTATATTCACCACCTCTTTGTTCTATGTGGTTTATATAAGTCCCATGAATGCAATTTGTTATCATTATAAAAAATTTTAGTTCTATTTACATATCCATTTTATGATCTATCTTTCATGGGATTTATGGTTCAAAAGTTACCAAATAGGTAACCGATTTTTGTCTCAAATATCCTTCTTTGAGATATATGATATGATATAATCCTATATTGTTTCATGTGATGTATATAAATAACCATTTAGATTTAATATCCAGAATTTACCTATGAAAATGATAATATTTTTACCATTTTATGTCATTCCTTCATGGAGATTATGATTTAAGGTTACTAAAGTGGTAATAATTTTATGTTACAATCTCATCGTTTAACATGATTTTTTATGATTGTGCTTCTACTAATTAAATATAATGTTCTATATCACAAGATTTATATTATATTTTCAAATAATATATTTATTCATGATACATTAATGTAATGGTACAATTTTACACGTTCTGGTACTTAATATAATGAAGAAAATGTTTTTAAGTAAATATGACTTTATTTATCTCTTCTGTTGGAAATATGTGTTATTTAAAAAAAATATTAAAATATTTTCAAAAGAGTTTCAAAAAATATTTTAATATCAATTTCAAGGAAAATAAATTTTAAACAGTTTTATGATTTAAAAGTATTTCAAATTATTTTCAAATTTTCTTTTGTATGTTTTCAATGTTATTTTCAAAGAAAAGTTTTTCAAATAGTTTTATGTTTTAAAAAGTATTTTTCAAAGTGAAAAAGGTAATTTATTCAAGAAAATCATTAAATTATTTTTAACTATTAATATATATGTTTGAAATTTGTTTTTAAATAAAATTATTTGGAAAATGTTTTTTGTTTTTAAATGATATTTTCATAAAAGGTAATTTTACTTAAGAAATGTTCAAAGTGATCTTTCAAAATAATTCTCCACCTATGATGGAATCCTATGATATAGTTTATTATATAATGTGGTATGGTACAAGGAAACCATTTTTATTCATTTATTTAATGGTTTATGTTTGAGATAATAAATTGGTTTATGAAACCATCATATCTTCCATAGGTTATACCATGATTAAATACTTGTGAAACCACCTTCTTTTCACTGGTTATAATTTGCTGAAATGATTATGAGACCAACATCTTTTTATTAGGTTATGATATAATGAGATATATTTAATACCACTTTCATTTCATGGGTTATGATATGATGAATTTTTATAATCCTGTGGAACACATATGTATGATTTCGTTATGTGATTGGTGAGACCTATATCTACCTCCTATGAATAAGGTAAATATTTATATCGCATGATATGGACAAGACTTGAATGGTATGTGAACTCAGTTTAGTAATACAGAAATGGAATGGGAAGTGAACTTGGTTTAATAGCACATAACGAGAAGGGGGACTGAACCACTTTTAGTAATACATGACTTGAACAAGAAGTGAACATGGTCCAATAATACCAGGTTTGAATGGAATGTGAACCATGTTCAATAATACATGGTTGGAATTGAGAGTGAACCTCATTCAGTAATATAATTTTTGTGATATTATGATCTTTACTATGATCCTAGACTAATATGAGATGATTTTTTATTTATAGGTGTATTCCACAAATTCCATGTATTTTACCATTATTATTATCTCATTGAACATGTTCTTATATTTTCTTATGTATCATTTATTATGATCTATTAATTTTTATTCCATGATTCAATATTATGATCATTGTTATGTAGGTTATGTTTTCAATTTTTATTCTCATGTTCTCATACCTTCATTATCATATACTTTTTACGAATCTCCCAAGTTTACCCTTACTGGGCATATGAGATCACCCTTTATTATGTATCTTTTCCGTAGGTTATGCTTAACGGATCTATGTAAGAGTACTAAAGAAGTAAATCATTATGGATAAAATTGAAGATCTTTCACTAGACTAGAAGATTTGGTCCTATTTTTTCAAAGACACTAAACTATTATGGTCCTTGGGAATGTGTGTTTTAATGTATTAAATATTAACCTAAAAATATGAAATATCCATTTATGTTAAGCATGGATCACTACAATTACTCTTGTAGTTACTAAAAAAATTGTTAGCACAAGTTTTCTCGTATAATACAATAATATCTAACACAACTATAGTAATTCTCAAAGTTTAACATAATCCTTTCCATAAGTTTCTATCCTTAAAATATAATATCACTTCTAAAAAATAATCATATATCTTAATCCTAAATTTTATATTTACGTAAAATAAATAAAATAAATGCTGAAATATCCTAAAGTAACTCAAAAGGAATTGAACCAGTTAATATTTATTCATCAAATCATTTAAATAAAATAAATTTCAAATAAATTAGTACATTATGTAGTCTACTGGAAAGAGTTGAACAATTATCTCCATTTGCATGTCGGTTCAAGCCCCGCGACCTTATCAAATATGACGGATGGTCACTTATCTTGCAGGTTGGGCTGTTTTATAAAACAATATAAAATATTATGTGATAGTCATATTACAAATTCACCATGATCTTATAATATTCTCTAGAATATGATGAGAATATTCAAAAATATATTAGATACCAAATCTATATTTTTAACCACTACGATTTTCTATACAACTCATTATTTTGAATAAAATCAACTAATTAACTCATCATCATGAACAACACTATATTTTTAGTTTCCATAATTATGTGTGTAACCATAGAGTATCACCTTACCATTAAATTCAATTTGTAGGTCATTAATACCATTCAAAATATTATTTCAAATTCTTAAAACAAAAATTCTACTCAGAAATCCTTATATATATATATTTAATAATTCATATATCTTTGGAATTCTGGTACATAAACATTTCATTCATTACACTTTTTTTGAAACCATTAACTAGGTTTCATCACTTTATTGCATAATACCTCATTACATTCATATATTATTTTTTTTCTCTTCATCATCAATAATAAAATCTTTACTTGTAAAACATTTCTAATAATATTCTTGATTTTTTCCACTACGATATCAAGTCTTATAATACACTTACATTCCAAATTTAAAACAATCATGAATTGAGGATACCTTAGAGAAATCATTATTCACATCCATTTTTAACCGTTCTTTTAATTTTTCATCAATAATAATATACTTTGCCTTAATTATGAAACATAAAACATCTTTTGGTTCTTTTTAGTAATATCTTGAGTACTCCATATAATATTCTTGACCTATATAAAATTGAATCTTCATTCCTCCATGATCTCTACTACACTAAATCCTAGTGATCTTTATCCTCCACTTCTTTGGTAACTATGATTATTGGTTTTTGTTAATGTTTTAAAGCAAATTTCATTATAAATAATTAGGAAGAATCACAATATCCTTATATTTACTAAAAGAGCCAATTATTTTTTCATCAAAACTTTGTCTGTCACATTCAATGCTAACCATGTCCCTTCTAGTTCCTACCATTGATTAAAAACCTGAAGCATTATGTTAAAAACATTGTTCATAATGGAAATGAAGATTACCATGAAAAAATATTTATTATAAGTCTAAATCATGGAACCATCATTGAAATATAGAAAACATTATGTCTAACCAAGGTTATCCATGATCAATACCTATTAATATTCTTCATGATGGTTCTTAAAGAGTTTTAATTTCCAAAGAATATCCCCCCGAGTGTCTCAAATCATATACGTAGTAAGGACCAATTTCATGTAACAATTATTTCTCAAGTCAAGACCAATGTGATTTTTTCAGAAATATTACACATAAGTAAATATGTTCTAGAACTATGACTACTTGAAGTATACCGACATGTATGTAATTTCTCATAAACCAATTTCTTTTTACATCACCAGGATTCCTGTATTTTTTATATTAGTCTTTTCCATAGACTTATCCCTAGGGTTCTCACTAAATGTTTATCTTCCTGGTTCTAAAATTTTTCTAAACCTTTCCTATGATACCAAATATGGTGACCCATGACTTTTAAATATTTTATTACTTGATTTTTAAACATAAATATCCATTAATACAGTACAAGGACAACAAGTACTAGAGTCTTTGGAAGAGTAGGTTCATATTAGATTAAATAAAACATAAACATGGAATATTTATGTTATTTTCCATAATGTGCTCCTAAAATACATTGAAGCTTCTAAATTTTCACGCGATAACCTGGGGAATAAATAAAGAATGGGGTGATCTAAAAATACCAGTATGGGAATAAAAAATATAAATAAACATAACATGTGAGTCAATTATATAACATTATATCATAATAGTGAAGGAACATGTGTAATCACATGGAAAAATAATGTAGTGAACATGGAAACATAAGATCATGGCATCAAAGGAAATGCAGCAGCAACAAAGAATAATGGCATACAAAGGCTTCAAGGATAACTTCCTAGATAGTATCACATGGTGGGAAATTTACCATGCCAAATTATGTCTGACCCTAAATACTAAATATGACATCTCAAGAGACTATACCATTAACCAATGCATGAGATTGCCATATAGGAACACCCATCATAACATGTTCCTAAATTATGTGTTCCAAATATGGAAAATCTATCATAAGGCATAACAAAAAAATTATCCATGAATATAAAATTGTATGAAAAATCTTTCTTTATATCATAATCAAAGGAAAATTCATAATGAATGCATTTGAGAAATGATCATAAGTAATGTATTTTCCCAAAAATTAAGGGATAATGAACTAGATATATATATATATATGTGATATACACTTTTACATTTTTTTTTAAATCAATCCATAACATCAAAAGTTGTTATCATTGATTAAAATTATATTATGAAGACTAAAAAATTCTTGATCAAAACAAAATTTTCTATTTGAGTATCATCAATGGACTTCATCCTAGATAGAAAATGATTTAGAAAGATAAGTATGATCTATTTTTGAGGAAAATATAAATTTTATTTTGAAAACAATTCTTTAAAAGCCAACACATTCCATATGATAAATGATATTGTTTTGAAAATAGTATTTGAATAATAAAAAATTAATAGTTAAAACATTAAGTGTTTATAATGGTAAAAGATTCCACATATACCTAATACGTTAAATGACAATGATTTATATGACATTTTGTAAAGAAAATTCAAATGGTACATTGTTTAAAAATAATAGGAAGATTCATTTTAATTTTTTAGAAAAAATACAATTATGTTTATAAATTACATTAAAAATAATATTAAAATATTTTTGATATTTTTTTGGGAAACATGGATTTGGAAGTTGAAGTATTTTTTTGTTGAAGAGAGAAATAAACTCATATTTTCATAAAATTATTTTTTAACAATTTTATGTACCAAAGAGATGAAAATTACATTATTGCTTAAAAACTTCATGAATAACAATAGGAAAAAAATTAAATGGGTTTATTATATAATGATCAAATAATTTCCTTTAATGTAAATTCGAGAATAAGAAATCTTGATTAAAATAATAATAAAGAATTAACCCATTCCACTTAAGATATTCTAAATAATTACTTCCCTTGAATTAAGTTGATAAATTTTAACATAAAATATCATTATATAGGAATGAATCATGATATAATATGTAATGATGAAGTACATACCCCATTCAATATTAAATAGGTGCTTGAAATAATATCTTTCTCAAAGAAGGATGTTTGAGATAAAACTATAAAAAAATTCATTTAATTGAGGTGAGAGTTAATCAGTGGGGAGATTATGTGTAACAAATTTATATTCAAACAAATAGATGTGAAAATAAAAAATTAATATATGAAAATAAATTTCATACATAATTTTGGCATAATGTAATTAGTGATATAGTCATATAACCGAAAGACAGGAAATTGATTAGACAAGCCACTTACCTCACACTTCCCTTTAGCTGATCACCCTTTAACCTCATCTGTTATACTTTTATATATATTATTAACTTATACCATAATGATATTAGTATTCATAATATTTTATGTTATAATATTATAACATCTTATTACCATTTTGTAAATAATATATCACTATCTATATTGTTTCATGTGTTAATTGCCTTGTTTTCTCTGACATGTTTCATCATGAATGTTTGGGATCATGAACATAAATTATAGAAACATCATCTATAGAATTATATTAATGTTTTGAGTGTCATTATTTTTCAATATATAAATCTTTACAAAAATTATTGAATATTAAACATGAACAATGAATCACATCAGTTCATAGAGGCAGTAGGATGTATGTACGCACCAACCATAATATCATTTCCTTAATGGGTAAAAGGGTAATTAAGTGGATTTTATATTAGTTTTATGAAATAAATATAATTTCATATATATCACATATATTCATTAAATTTATCATTTTTACCTTGCATGTAAATCGTTAGTGAAAAATGAATCACATTGATTCGTGAGGTGGTAGTCCTTTATACCCACGAACGATGTTATAATTTTTTCAATGGATGATATTGTAAGAAATTATATGATATATTTATTTTTATACATATTAATATGTCATTATTATTATATATAAACATAAAATTAATCCTTATAACCATCCATGTAAAGTTTAATTTAAAAATGAATCCCATTGACTTATTAAGTGGTAGTATACCATACACATGAATGATGTTATCACATTATCTATATAATGGAATGTAATAATGTATATATGATTCCCATGGGGTGTTAGCCAAGTGGTAATTCTTGATTTTACCCCTCATACTCCATGGGAACTATCATTGGCTCGAGTCCTACCAAACTCGGGCACTGTGTGTATTGTGCATAGGGCAATTCAAAGCTATTTCTTAGCTGTGGAATGTGGTGTGAATTTGAGATTGGCCTTAGACCCCATTGAGAGTCAGTGTTAGAAACCCACATTTTTTCTATGGGGTGTTAGCTTAGTGTTTCCCGTCGGTTGTACCTCTCACTCTCCATTGGAACTGGCGCAGGCTTGGGTCCCTCCAGACAAAGACATTGTAAATATTTTTCCCAGGGAAATTCAAATACATTGCTTAGCTATGGAATGTGACACACACACTTGGGAATTTTAGGCAACTATGGGAGTCTTTGTAAGCAACCCAAATTTTTTCCATGTGGTGTTAGCTGAGTGATACCTACTAGGTGTACCCCTCTCTCTCCATGGGAACTCGTGTATGTTTGAGTCCCACAAGAATCAGACACAGTGTGTATTATGCACATGGTAATACAAAGACATTTCTTAGATAGTAAATTTGGCATGCTCTTGTGCTTGGTTGGGGACCCCTTTGAGAGTCTGTTTTAGGAAACCATATTTTCACATGAGCCTCAACCCGATTGGCAAGGACTCTCCAATTGCATCCACTAGACCTAGGTTCGAATCCTGATGGAGGCATATTTCTGGGTTACTATAGCAGCCAAATCTATTCACCTTCGGGCGGTCGATTTGGGTATAATTTCCTTATGGCCTTTAGACCACGCAAGGCCTTCAGGCCAGTTAAGGATTTCGGGCCACCTCACGGCCTTCATGCCACCTCATGGCCTTTTGGTAACCGTATTCAGCTCATGCATGGATGATGAAACTAGAAAGACCAAAAGAACTAGCTCTAGATGAGAAATTAGAGTATGAGGTTTCACCATAACAAATCTATATGGATATTAAATAATGATAGGGTATGAAAATCTTGATCAAGATCAAGAATGTGCAACTCTCCATAGGTATTTCTAGTCAAACAAGCAATGCGAAGGTTGGAAGATGACTTCACTATCTAGATGAAATAGAGGGAAATTTCCAAGTAGTCATGTTTTGGATGAATTACTCTAAGACCTTTAGGTCATGTAATACACTATGATTACGGGCCTCGTAAGAGTACCACTCATCCCTTGAACACATGATTTTCAAAAATTTAAAAAAAAAACTAAAGGCTTTGGGTCATTTTGAAAAGAATATATATATGATATTATATTTAGAGAAGTGTAAATATATCCCAAATATAATATATAAAAATTATAAGATATATGTTTGAAATTTGACCACAAAATAGAAATTATACATGTTATATGATATTTTAAACCTTATCTTTTTTAGGTTAAATCCTCAAAAACAATTTTTACATTTTTTGCGGTAAATAATTTTTATTATTTTTACAATTTATTATGTTAAAAATAAATTTAACTTTTTAAATGATATAAATTATTATTATTTCAAATATAGAATCTAGTTTTTGAAATTTAAGCCATAGAAGTGGAATAAAATAATTTAAAATTAAACAACACATGTGTCCAAAAAAATTATTTTCCAAAAAAAAAATATTTAAAAGTTTTTATATCATAATTTAAAATGAAATTGATTAAATTAAAAAAAATTAGTTAAATGATAATATTATTGATCTAATATAACTATAAAAATAATTTAAAATATAATTTTATTATGAAAATAATTTAAATTAATAGGATGTTTTTAATAAAATAAATCAATATTTTTCCCTATTCATCAAAAAATATTTTTTAAAAAAACTTTTAGAAAATTTACCCAAATATTATTTTGACATATAACTTTCAGAAAATAATGATTATTTTTTCATCTAAATTTTTTAAAAGTGGTAAATATTTCTATTAAATTATGTTCCCAAAGCACAAATGAACTGCCTTTTAGAATAATACCGTTTTCAAAAAACTTTTCTTTTTTGTTTCAAATAATTATTATTTTATTTATAATCAATAGGTAACCATTGAAATTAGATTATATATTTTTAAATAATATAAATTAAATAATTTAGATAGTTTTGTTAAAATTCTTCTAACATAATGGGTAGGCTATAATGGTCATGTTTTAAAAATAATATTTTAGCAGAGTATCACGTTTCGTTTAAAGCTAGTGTCTTGTGCTTCGAAATATTTCAAACTGATTGAATTTATATAGAAATAAATATATTTTTATGTCTCTCGGTGTTATATTGTCTTCTAATATTATTCTTGAGTTCTATACAATCCACCAAAAAAATGATCAACTTTTAATGTCATAATTTGTTACACAAGTCCTATTTGGTAACCACATCTCCTATATTAACCTAATAAATGGAGGTACTATTCACACTCATATCTTTCTGTAAAAACTCATTTAGGTACAACCCATAAAATTCATAGGGTTATATGTCCAGAGAATGTGAAAAATAACATAATTATTCAAGATTCATAATTCCAAAAGAAATTAAAGAATAAGACCTTATGGATGATGTTATCTTAATCTTGGAAGCATCCTTCACTCATCTCTCATGGTAAATCATTTCAAAGTTAGGAATATTAGTGAAATAATGAATAGATAAAATCATTATGATTAGGAAGGGTATCAGTAGTCATACTATAATTAAAATGTATCATTTTTGAATCTATAGAGTCCATTTCTTTGGTTGGATCTTTATTATTATCAAATGTATGATTATTAGGATTAATTACACTGACAACACTAATTTTGTGGATCCCTGGACAACATAAATCCATCAGGTTTGTGGGTTCTTTCTTAGCATCAACAGGTGGTGTATTTTATTTTTTACCCTGTTTATGAGAGTCTATACAGACCTTATTTGAAGGATTCAAATTACTCTTTACAGGCTCAACCTCAAGATGACTGACACTAGTCAATGCTTTGTCAGTATCAAATCTAGAGGCAAAGATAGTAGCAGTATCCAAATATAATGTATTAATAGTAGAAACAAAAGCCTGTGTAGCATCATGAAAAACCCTATCCCCACTTTCATTTCCTCCCATCTCACAACATATAGAGTTCGAGCCCATTTTAACAAGGTAAGAAGCCTTATACACCCTTCCCTAGCCATCTGTTCCTAAATGTATCTCATCCCTATCCTTATCCATCATAATAGAAGGAGACTAAACATTAAAAATGTCATTAAAGGAAAACCCTTTTCTGATCATTGGGGATAAAAACCTTCTTCTCACTTGGATATCCTTTACAAGTAAGACATCTTGTGGATCTTCCACTATGTAAAATCCCATCTCATTGATGGTTTTTTTTAATATGAAATTTCCAAACACATGGTCATGTTTCTTGTAGTTGAAAAAAAATTAAATTTTGTTGGAAACCATAATCTGAGTTTCTAATTGAGTTATAAAAACCATTGTAATTATGTTCCATTTCAACCTCCATAGATAATTATGTTTTTGTACCAGCATCCAAAAGGTTGATAGTATGAACAAGTGGGGAACGTAAAAAAATTTCAATAAAAATGTGGGTGAAATGGATTAATATCACCCCTTCTATATCTCTATGAAATTTGATAGGGATTCATACACTAGAGGAATTACCCCACAAGATTTTTGTGTGTTTGAAAAACTAACATAAACTCTTAATCCCAATCCATAACGGAAAAATTGAATTCAAGACTGACATAGGATTAAAGAATGGGTACTAGTCTTATAGTATATGAAAAAATATCTTAAGTGATATGAATCCCATTTCCTAGGCCTACAATTTGAGATCCTCATAAGAGAACTTGATTTAAAAAAAAACCCATGTTAAGAAACAAGATATTCCAACCATCTAAACCCCATTACTTTGTCAGAGGATATTAATGATCATCTAATTTTGAGGGATTTTCTTTGTATAGACCCATTAAACAAGAAATAAAAGAGTACTTTAATTCTTTAAGATGTTCAAAAAAATCCTCGATCACCTTCAACAAAGGTGAAGGATCTATTCATCGTGATTCTCTTGGACAAAAGATCAATGCACACCATGATCTGGAAAAAATATCCATAAAATGATAATAGTCCCCTTATTATCCAGGATTTTAGATTTTCCATAAAAAACCATCATCAGAAGAAAAAGTCTTTTCTTATCATTGGAGAAGTGAATCTCATTTCTTGAACCAGCTAGAACCTTCACAGGGTTGATGATCTTGTCTCTCACCAAGGGAGGGGCATCATCAACATGTCTCCCCAGTCCAACAAAAACCTTAGTGGGATTAAATTAGTAATCTAGATCAAGCTCCATAGAATTAGTACCCCAATCATCATTTCTAGAGTGCCATGGAATTGATACCCAAATCACCATTTAATATACCTTTATACAGATATATTAATATACATAATAATATTATATATATAAATAAATTTTTTATAATTTTGTATATTTTTAAATATATGAATAAATATATATACAATTATTATTAATCATTAAATTTTCATATATATATAAATATTAATTTGTAAATTTTAATAATACAATAGATATAAATATTAATGAATAATATTTTTCCTAAATAAAATTGTTACTAAATTTAATATTTATATTTTACTAGAAATATGCTAATTTTTTTATATTTAAATATATTTTTAAATATATTTTAAATATAATGATACCTTTATATAAATAATAATAAATTTCAAAAATAGTTAATTATTAGTATAATTAATAATAATAAAATATATAAATAGTAATATATTGTAAATCCTTTTATATTTAAATAGTTATTAATATTATATATATATATACTTATATATTATTATTAATATATTATAGGAAATATATATAAATTTTAATAATTAAGAAATTTTTTTAAATGTAATTATTAATATTTTTATATATAATTATTAATATATATATATGTGTGAGTTTTAAACAAACATACTAATATTTAAATAGTATAAATATATTTAAATTATATATTTATTTATTATAATCATTTAAACATAAATATATTTTAATTTACACACACAAATATATATATATATATATCCCTTTTTAATAATGGTTAAACCAATTAAAAGTTTGACCCTTCCTATCCCATTGGATTCTATTCTCATGCTACATGCTAATATTTTAAAACCACATTGGCTGCCAACATTCATTTAATTGTTTTTTAGACATTCCTTACTAAATTCTATGTGAACAGGAATGCAAGGAGAAAGGATTATATGAATTTTTTTGTAGCCCTTAGTAGAGGACTAGTCTTAAACACTCTATGTCACTCCTCTATGTCGTCATGACACCAATTGAGATATTATGGAGACTCAAACTTGGTACCTACCCTTTATTCCTCATTTCGGCCAGAATATAAATAAAGGCACAAGTGAGAGAGGGGTGAATTGTTTCCTTTTAAAAACACTTTGATAAATTAAAAATAATCCTCTTTAGTGGTCTATATGCCGATGATGTTATATTTTTTTCAAACAGATAAAGTAACATAAATAAGATAAACGAACATAAATTTTTTTATAATGGTTTATGGAAAAATATTCCCTAGTCCACTCAATATATCCTCTCTCCATGTGATTTTTTATTTTTGTTACCTTAGTCGTTTTAGTGTGGACCTCAACAACTATGTTGTGGTAGATGAAACCTTACGAAAAGTTACATTCTTCTACAAGGAAATTTGAAAACCACAAATTAGTTTTGGAAGTTAAGACTCCACCTTTTTTGAGTATGAGAATTCAAAAATACAGAGGAAATAGATATGATGTATAAGTTTAATAATCGTCAACATATAGTTTTAGTTACAACTGAAAAATTATGGATATTATTCTTCAAATAAAAAATATATATGTAAATAAAACTATAAATTGTTAGTCATTAATGTATATCATTAAATAATATAAGAAAAAAGAATAACCTTTTATAGTAGCAGGGTTAATACATAATAGAAAATGATAACATGTATTTCTACAAAGTGTATTCCTAAAAATAATAAAATAAGTATTAATATAATTAAAAAGATATTCGGGCATCTTCTGTAGATATATAAAATTTCTTCTCTATGAAAAGATAAATCCAATGTAAAATAGATTATTATATTTGGTCTTCATGCTTCTTGGAAAATCATATCTTTAAAATGGACTATACAACAACACTTCTAAATTATATATTTATTCTCCAAATCTCATCATCAAACATAATAAATCCATTGAGAATTTATAAGAACATAGGTTTGACCTTGTTCAAACATATCTATAAATACAACTAGATAAATCTCGATATTCAAAACTCTCAACACATATTAAATTTTAATTTAGATTAACATTTAAAGTAATTAATTCCCTTAGAAATTGGAACAATTTCATTTTTTATTGAATATAATTTGAATAAGCCTTTGAATAATATTTAAAGATATATTTATTCCAATGAAAACATTGTGGAATTATCAGAAACAAATTGTAATTAAGATTTTTCATATGAATGATTCAAAGTTGGTATTTCTCAATGTACAGATTCAAAAAATTATGGTTCACAGCATACTGTTGATTCCAAATGTTGGGTTAACCAACCAAATGTTAGATACATGAACGTAGGGTTCCTCAAAAAATTTTGGTTCCTAAACCTAACATTTCGCTTAAATTTTGGGTAGCAAAGTTGCATTCTTTGTCAAAAGATAGGTTCCCAAACCAAATGTTTTACTTAAATGTGTAGATGGGAACAATGATTCTGGAATACCTTGAAACATCAGAAATACTTATAAAAACAAAACATGAAATAAAATATAACCATGGAGTTTCTAGAGTTCAGATGAAATAAATTTTAGATTTGTTATCCTAGGACCAACTATTTTTAATTTGATAACATTTATATTTTATGTGTTGAATATTTAAACATATTCATTAATGTTCTACATGAATCTAATGTAATAATTTCCTAGAGTATACCTCACGTTGATAAGGTCATATTTGTTCCTCACAATACCGAAAAAATTATGTGGTAGGAGAATATTGTCAAATAATGATCTATTGTTGGGTAATGTACTATGATGGGGATAATATTACATAGAATATTGGGTATGAGTACATATAAGAAGATGTGGCTTCTTCTCATGAAGTTTTCATTTGGTAATATGCAAGATGAATGATTTTGAGAGTAGACCCACCTTTATGAATTTCACAAGTTTTGGTGTTAATGTATATTCCAATGTAAGAGTGTGTGTGATGGTCCATATATGTTATAATTATTATTAATTTATGTTACAACTCTCTTAATCATATTTTTTTTCAGAAACCATAATGATAAAAGTTTATATCAATGTTGGATATGTTGGATGAGTCACAAGTGACATGTAATTAATAGAAAAGTTAAGGAAGTACTTCCCCATCCATATTTATGGATGCTGATATCTAATCATCTTTATTGGAATGGATCTTTCACAATAAATTCCATGTTTATGGTGTAACAACATGTTTATGTTAGATAATCAAAGAATGAAATATTAAGAATATAGGAATGTCACATGGATGTGAAACCAGATTGATGAGATATTTAGACAAGGGGATTGTATTATACAGTGAGCATTCATATGTGTTTGTCATTTAGGTGAAATTATTTTATTTCAGTTGATTACCTTTACTCGTTTCTAGAAAGTAATTTCATACTTTAGGCAAGCCCGCTGATTTCCATCAAGAAAGAATCCAATAGGGCCACACACTATGTGTTTGTGTTGATTTTGATTAAATTCTATTTTAATTTAATTATTTAAATAATATAATTCTCATTAGTAATTTATAATTTAATTCAAGTTTTATTGATCTCTAATATTCACGAGGAAATAAATAAATAAATTTTGTATTAGTATGTATTTTTTTATTTTGTGAATATATATAATTTTTATTCAATAGATTTTGAAGAAAATATTTATTTTAGTTATTGAATATTTTTAATAAACATGTATTCTCCAAAATATGAAAAAAATATTTATTTATTAATAAAATATCTATTTGTATGTTAAATAAATGTTAAAGGACTTTTAACTGATAAAGAATGAGTTTAGTTACAAATAATAATTAATAAGACTATGAAATAATATTGGTTATTGTGCTAGTTGACCTACACCATAAAATAATAATATTGATATTATCATTTATAGAATGAGTTTTATTAAAGGTTTTAAATGTTATTTAATTCCCGACATGGAATCATATAATATTTTTACCTAAAACCTATCTCTATAAATAGATGGCTATATCTTTTGCATATTGCACCAAAAATTTGATTATTGGGATTTTTTTGCATGATGAATTATCTTTAAACTCCTAATATCTATCTCTTAAAAATGAGAAGTGAATGATATATTTAATTAAAATTTAATAATTATAAATTAATAATGAAAAATAAAAGAAATTTTATCATTGTTACAGTTCATGGTGATCGATAGGTGTTGCTCAGATATTATTAGAGCACATGTGGATCACCGCTAGAGGGATTCTATACATGGATCCTCATAGAGCAATGAAGGAAATCGAAAAGGGTCTCCTTGAATGACCAATAATCATTAATGAAGAAAGTTCCTAATACAAGGTGATTATTTCTCTAGATATTAAATAAATTAATTTTAAATTTTATATTCAAGATCCTCACCCATGGTCATGAAAAACAATTATTAAAAAATGATTTGATAATCACCCACCATTTTACACTTTAATTATGGCTGAAACCATCAAGTGGTATCAATGGGGGGTTACATTGAAAATTTTAAATATTTATTTCAATATTTATCGATATAAAATCATGGTTATAGTTTCATTTCTTATTATTAATTCTTTAATTTAATTTGAATCAACACGATTTAACATATTAATCGTATTTGTTCTATATTTCATTTTCTCAATGAGGTTTGAATAGATGAATAATGATTGAAGATTTCTTCGAGATGTTCCAAATCTATGGTTGGTAAAACTAGGTTATAAGATTTGTAGCTAGGGTACATACCACGTACCGAGGAACATTTTACCTATATACCTTAAGCAGTTAATTACCTGATATGAATTTATTAAACACAACATGTTGACCGGGACATTAAGGATCATAAAAAGATGTTACATACTTTATGGATGGAATATACATTTCGTGTAGTCTAGTTGATTTAACACACTAAATCCCCAATTATGTTACATAGATAAATAAAAACTGAGATACACAACATGAAGATGAAATGTACATTTTGGGATGTCTCCTATTAAAGAAAATAAATAACAATTACTTTAAATATAAAATTGTATCTTTAAAATCTAATTTTATTGATTAGAACACCAATTCATTTTTCAAAATTTAATAATGGTTTTACAGAATATTATATTCTCAATTAAGTTATTTTAATTAATATAGAATTAGTGATTCTACATTTTATTTATTAATGAATACCATAAATGATTTGTATCTCCTATTAAGACTGGATGACCCTTAAGAAGAAATGGAATTAATAAATCAATTAATTACTTATTTAATTCATGTACATTTATTTAAATAATAATGAAAAAAATAATGAAATGACTACCAGTTTGTTCCTTTTGCATATTAGTTGCATGTATGGACGGTTAGGAGCTAGGCCAAGACTTATGTATGTGTTGGCATTTATTTAAGTTAATTTTTTCATGGGTTTGAAATTATTTAATATTAAATTAAATTATATCATGTGTTTCATCCCTCCACCCATTATTATCTAGGACCTTTATGTCCATGGATATTTATGCAATACCCTTAAACCAATCACTTGGTTCCCTTCACCTATTTGTGGGAAATAAATACGTATAATTAATAGAGTATCCCAATGATGTAGGGGCAGTACAAGATGAATCCATGATGATTCCATCTCTGTGATATGCATATATATACATGTAATGTTGCAACACATGCCATGGTCTACAAATGGAGTTATTGACCTAGGTCATAGATTTATTTAATTTTTTCTCAATAATTCAACCATCAGATATGCCCATGATCAAGTCATTTACATACTTATTTCTTTCTTTCTATGCATAATTTGTATTATGTATGTAAGGTCATAGTAACATAAATGATTGAATTTTTATAAAGATATTGAAATTAAATAAATTATTTATGAATAAATATTTTATCTTGAATGTTAAATTAAGTAAGTAAATGCACTAAAAATTAACTATACATGTAAAGGATTAAACAAGATAAAATTTATGCATATATTAATTAAAATCCATCAACCTAATTTTATGTTAGACTAATCCTTCTATTAAATGATTGTTAATGAAACCATAGAACTATGTGTAATACATATCCAAAGTAAAAAAACGTACTTTTATTGGGTATATATCATGATAGTATAAGGTTGACTTAACCAGACATGTATTGAGTTTAACACACTATGTGTGATTTATTCAAATTTAGAGGTCAGTGTTGAAGAAATCCAAGGAAAGATTTCTTGATAGGGGAATCCACTCAACGGATCGAGGAGCTACAATACTATAGTTTGAAAGACTTCCCACATAAATTACTTTTTATGGTTTTAATGGAAAAATTATAAATCATTGTGAAGAGTAATGGGGTTCAATTCAATTTTAATGTAATAGAAGCTAGAAAATTTGAGCTCAATGGTGAGGACTATTTGGTATTGATAAAATAGTGGGAGGTCTAATAAAATTATTTTATTATTTTATTATTTCTCACATAATTTTCAATTTATAAAAAGTAATAATTATATTTTTTATTGAATTAAATAATAAAATGGGAATCCCATGATCCACACTATACCTATGATTAATATTTGTGAAGCACAACCTCTTAACTGGCAGTAACATCCATGAGTGGTGTAGACTCCTTCCGGTTGTTCTATGACATGAATGGAAATCTTATGTGCTAGAACCTCAATGTCGAACCCATAGGCTAAATAGGTGAGCAATGAAGACTTCCTTTCTCATGAAAATATTTTTAGAGACATGGTAAAAGGTCAATTCATGATGATTTTATCAATGTACAGTTATCTAAGGAAGTCGCAAGAAAATTTTCATGAGTATATCATGATAAAGGACCTCTATGGTCTCTAATAGGTGAGATATAGGCAAGAATTGTTTGAAATTTGTCAATTGATTTTTCATAGCATGCATGAAGAGGGTGACCCAGCCATGCCTCACATAGTCAATCTCATTGGGTACATTGAATGCATAAAGGTTCTAGGGTTTATACTCCCCAAAAAAATGGGAACCATTCCCATTCCAACATCTCTCTCTCATAGGTTTTCTAGATTTGTTGTATTTTTAAATATAATCATTGTTGAGAAATATCTTCCAGATATTCTCACTCTTCATGAAGTTGATAAGTATAAAATGTGTGAAAATAATTCTATCTTTATGGTGAAAAAATAAAAAGGGAAAGGGAAGGGATATAAGTAAAAATATTTTTCACACCTTTCAATGAAGACGAAGATCGAGGAAAAATTAAGAGAATACAATATTGTCTATTTCTCAAGTGGTAAGAAGGGCCACTAGAAGAAAAATGGTACCCAACTGAACAAGAAAGGGGAAGCTTCATGTGTGTTTTCTGTCTAGTGAAATTTATCTATTTCATCAAATTGGTTATTAGATACAACTTTTGGTTCCCACACATGTATTCAAATATAGGAACCACGAAGATTCAAATATATTGAATGAGGGGAAGTAGATCTACGAGTATCTAACAGAGCTAAAATTGATGTTTTAACTATTGGGTACTACCACCTCACATTTCTATCTGGAATTATATTGGTTGTAAAGGGTTTTTATTTTGGGATTAAAGTTACAAAAAAAACATTACATCTATATCCAGACTAAATACAGTTGGATTTATTTTCAAATTTGGGAATAAATGTTGCATCTTTTTTAAACTGAGTGATATCAATGATGAGTCACATGAGTATTCCATTATCCTTTTGGGTATAGACATTATAAACAACATCATAGCTATTAAACTGAGTGATAACTAAATCAACAGATGGTATATTATACCAATTATGAAATAGAAAGAAACGCGTTTTTTATTACTTACGTTATAGGGGTTACAAATAATTTTTTTAAGGCCTGTTTAGGTTCCAGTATTACACTTTACGTCACAAAGTGTATCTTTATAGGATATTTCTAAGAAAAAAAGGGATAATACCTATAGAAACCTTTAGACAAAAAGTTTACGGATCTCAAACTTCCCACATTTCTTGAGGAGGATATTATCTCAAAAAGAGATAGTGGGAGTGAGATTAACATCGATTATGTCTATGATTAATATATTCAAGAGTCGGAACAAAGAAAAAATTCACAAATCCTCACGAAAGAAGAAATTTTTATGGAGATACCATCACTGTGTAGGAGTATTATAGAGGTTATTTAACCATAACTATTTGGTTTTCTAGTCACTGAGGATGGGGACTCATTATTAGTTGATAATAACAATCCTCTAACCCAGAACAAATCATTAAGTTGAATTGATGTTTCCTAGAAGAAAGAGGTCCTTAATTTTGTAAATGATTCCATGTACAATAAAACTATTTAATTTGGTAGAACCTACATTAGATATAAATCTTGTTTCTGTCTATGGGAATTCAAGATGAGACTAGATGTGGACAGAAAATTTAGTACCTATAAGGCTTGACTAGAAGAAAATGGATTGAATTAGAATCAAGGAATTGACTATAAAGATAAATTTTCACCAATTTCAATTCTAAAATCCATCATAATTATAATATCCATTTCTGCATTCAATGATTTTGATTTCTATCAAATGGATGTCAAAATAGCCTTTATTAATGGGATCCTTTAGGAAGATTTATATATGACACCACTCAAAGGGTTTGTGAGTCTAAAAGATTACCAAAAGGTATGAATGTTTTAAATATTCTTTAATGGATTAAAAAATAATATAGGTCATAGAACATTCATTTTGATGAGCCCATCATAGAATTTGGTTTCATAAACAATGAATGCGATCCATGTGTCTATAAAAGTATAGTGGAATGCATTAATTTTCCTAATTGTATATGTTGATGACATATCACTAATTAAAAATGAAATATAAGTCTTATTGTATGTTAAGGCAATGTTGAAAAAATTATCCTCCATTATTGACTTGGGAAAGGAAAAATAAATTCTTTGGATTAAGATTCATCATGATAGATCAAAGAGTTTTCCCAGCCTATGTCAAAGTACATACATTGAAAATATAATGAAAATTTTTCAGTTTGGAAAAAGACAAGAGGGAAATGTTTCGAACATCACATTAAATTCATCTTTCATGGAAAATGTTTCCCTACATTCATGAGGAATGAAATAGAATGATAAGGATTCCATACACATTAATGATTGGTTCTGGTATGTATGCCATGTCATGTACTAAGCTAGATGTCTCTTATGCATTCAGTGTGGTGGGAAGATATCAAGATAGTCTAGGTGACGACCATTGGATGGAATTCATGGCTAACCTTAAGTATATTAGGTATACTAAGATATCATTATAGTTTATAGAGGATATGAGGAATTATTCATTAGAGGATATATAGATTATATTTTCCAAACTTATAAAAAAGACATGAAGTCATAAAATAAGATACATATTCACTTTGAATGGAGTTTTTTTAAGCATGAAGATTTGAAATCATGCTATTGTTGCAGATTCTATAGTAGAGATTGAGTATATCGATTCTCTTGAGGTAGCTAAATATGAAGTTTGGATGCAAAAATGCATCCCATTTATTTATTTGGTACCTATAAGGAAGGATACAATCAAAAAAATCTTATGATAATACTACAACAGTGGATCATACTAAATAGTCAAGTCAACATTTGTTGATAAATCACATAATTTAAAGTTTCATCTCATGTGGGATTTTTCATAAAGAGGTGAATTTTTAGTGAGAAATATTTCCAAGACAACATGGAAAACTCCCGGACTAAAACCTTGACTCAACAAAAAACTAACTATCATGTGAGGTCTAGAAGACTGGTGGTCGTAGGAAGTTGGATCTATTCTTAGTGGGAGTTTGTTGAAGTTGGAGTCATAAGACCAACTATTTGTACATTAATTATATATATATTATATGTTGTGAATATGAATAAAAAAAATTATTACATATTGATCAATGTTCTATAGGACCCTAATGTAATAATTTCCTAGAGTGTACATCACATCCATAGGGTCATAGTAGTTCCCCTATATGATGGGAACCTTTATCTGTCCCGAATATATTCATATTTAATGTTACACAATTGGATAATATACTATAATAGAAAACATTGTGCATATACTATTAGGTGAAATTACTCATAATTATATTTGGCTTCTTCTCATGAATTTATCAATTGGTAATCTCCAAGATAGAAGATTATGAGAATAGACCCACTAGTAGAAATTTATCATGTTATGGTTTCATTTGATATTACTATATGTGATTCTGTCTAATGGTTCATAGAATAATATATTATTATTAATTAAAGTTACAACTCATGTACTTTGATGTATTTCATAATCCACGATGCTAACAGTTAATGGTGGATTTGGATACTTAAGGTGTGTAATGACTGACATGCCATTAATGGATATGTTAAAGATGGATTTACCCTTCCATATTTATGAATGATGATATATCATCCATTTAATTGGAATAGAACCATCACAACAAATTTCATGTAGAATTTTCAATGACGTGTTTATTTTAGATAGTCAAAGAAAGACGTATCGAGCATATACTTTTGTGACACAGATGTACAACCTACATGATGAGATATTGATAAAATGGATTATATTAGACAATGATACTTTTTATGTGGTTTTAATCATTTTGAAACTGTGTTCTATCTGTTGGGTGTCTTGACCCAGTGTCATATAGTAATCTTCAAATTTTTCCAAGCCCGACTAATGCCAATTAGAAATTATCTTAGAGGGACTAAACTAAGTGTTTATATTAATATTAGTTAAATTATATTTAAATTTAATTATTCTAATAAATATTACAATCAATATTTTGAAATAATTGTATTCATGTTTTATGATCTCTAATATTCTCAAGGTAATAAATAATTTTTTGTTTATTAATTAATAATTAATTTTATTTTGTGAATATATATAGTATGTATTTGTTGGATTTTGAATACAATATCTATTTTATTTATTGAATAATTTTAATTAATATTTATTTGATATATTGTGAGGAATATATTTATTTATGAGTAAAATATTTAATTGATAGTTTTATAAATGTCAGATGTGTTGAAATAGACCAAGACTGATTCATGTGAAAAATTATAAGTAATTATACCGTTACATAATATTATTTTATTTCACAAGTTTGTGGACCCAAAAAAACAATGATGATGATATTTTTATTTTTTTTTGATGTGTTTTATGAAATGTTTCAAATGTTATTTAATGAAAGACTTGAAAATAAACAATATTTTAACCTACAACCAAACTCAATAAATAGACGGTTAGTTTTATTGTTTAATGTATCCAAAAATTTGGAATAGTGAACTTTTGCGCATAATGAATTCTCTATCAACTATTCCTTATCTTCATCTCCAAAATAAGAATCTTAAGAGATATTTCTTCAAGACCAAATATTGAGGGATTAAGATAAAACAATGAAAGATATTCAATTCATCGCACTAGTGCCCAGTGATTGAGTGATGTTTCTCGGAGATCATTGGATAATATGTAGATCATTGCTAGAGGGATTCAATCCTTTTATCCTCACCGTTCAATGAAAGAAATATGAATGGGTATTTTTGAGTGATCAATAAATATCAAAAATGAATGTAATTAGGCTGATGTATTTATTTCATTAGATATATAATTATCAAATTATAAATTTGATGTTCAAGATACTCGCTTTTGGATTCAGACAATGATTATTAAAATAAATTTTAATATATGGACCACAACCTCATGCTTTCATTTCATCAGGAACCATAAATAAGAATTATAGTAAATATAATCCTAGAATAAAATTAAATAAACTACATTAAAAAATACTTGTGTTTTTAGAATCAAAATTAATGTGAAATTAATGATTTTCTATTAAAATCTTTGTTCACAACAACCTTCCCCTTTATAGTAATTAATTAACTCATTTGTTTAAAAAAAAAATAGGTCTCAATTATCGACAATAGATATCTTATCAAATGATAAAATATTTAGTTTCTCGAAATTTATTATAGAATTTTTGAACATATTTTGATAATGATTATTACAAAAACTAAGAATATATAATGGAATTATTATAATAATTAATAATAACTATTAATTGAACTCATATTTATATCAAAATTTATACACCTTTTATGATATGAATAGTAAATTAGTAGATATATAATAAATCATTTAAAGTTTTATGTTACTGTTAATAAATTTTTATGTTAATCCAAAATTAAATTTTTCCAAAAATTGATTTGGCTTAGACTGAAAATTATTGGAAATAAAGATAACATAAAATAAAAATAAAACAATTTTATTCATTTATATTCAAAAATTACAAATGTTTTGGATCAAGGGATTGAAATAGGATAAGGTAAATCATGGGAAGAAGGTCCAGTATCATACTATTCAAAGGATTAGGATTGAGTGGTCAAGGAATCTATGACCATCTAATACACTGATTTCAACTCCTCCATTGATAGCATAAAATTTAAATCATCATCCCAAACCAATATTTCATCAGATGTTAACAATTGAATCAAAGTTATATCATCAACCATATTAACTCTATAAATATTGCAAATTGATCATTTTTGACAGGAAATACTTTTTTGTCATATCAACCAACTAATTGACCTCACATCAAACAACAATTAATATAGAAGTTAACATTACAATTACGTCTTGTAGATTTTCTAATAGAGTGTGTTGTTAAATACTATCACACTATAAATTTTGAATTATTTAATTCATGATTGATTTTTTTAAAAGGATTCTACAATATTATTTTTCAAATATAGAGATGTTTCAACCCTAGAAGTAGAATATATCCCTTGTATTGAACTGGCTCTGACCGATTCAAACCGGTTTCCCAAATAGTTTTATAGGTATCCAATTTTATATTTTGATACCGACTCACTTCAATCATATCAATTTCATCTACCATTTACATTTTAGGGGAATTAAAATATCTCATTGATATTTATCTTTCCTGTATATTTTAATTCATATCCTTAAGATATTTGTATTCTTCTTTGGTAATATATTCTCGAATGTTCAACTGAATTCTAATAATTTCAAAGTTCTCAATTTAATATATCAGCTTCATATTTCATATTATTATACTTATAAACCATGTTCAATATAAAATATTGGGTAGGTTCTTCAAAATAATCATTAAATTTTGATGAAATATGAGTAGATCAAATAGAAGTTTTTTCAACTTCAACCCTTTGAGGTGGTAAAATTTCCACCCCTTTAATTGATAGGAAAGGTAGATCTCCAAGAAAATTAGTATCCTCACGAACATCATCATTGGAAATAAATTTTATGCAATAAAAAAGATAAATATTTATATATATATAATAAAATAATTTATTTTACCTGAAGGGCTATTGAAAAGATAATTAGAATGGTCTCCCTCAGCATAAAATTATTCAATTTGTTTAGAACGTAAAAAATTAGAAGTTTCTTGTACTTATTCCTATAAACATTGAACTAACTCATATATTTTTTCTTCAAAAAGATAATCACTCTCATCTATTCTTTAAAAAAATTCCTTTACTCTTTCTACAACACCATTTATCTCTATTATTTATTTTGTAGCTAGAATTTATTCATTTTTTATGTAACCAAAATAAATAAAACCTGCTGAATTTTTTGTTAAATTTTTCATGGCCTTTAAACAAACCCATATTAAATTTATTCACTAGGGGTCTCTTTAAAATATATTCAAAACATAAGAATTTCCTCTATTCTAGTAGGTATAATCTGTTTTATATATTTTTCATCTGATTTTACTAATTGGAATATTGTGTACACAAATAAGAAAATCATCCATTCCACCCACTACTTGAGATCCTATATATCATCATTCAACACTGGAACAACTAACTTACTTATCCCCTCTTCTCATAGAACCAATCAAAATTAAAATTAATTTATCCCCAGGGGAATGAGCTCTTGGTTGATCTTCATCCTTCACTCCAATAAGAATAAACTTGCATTTGGATGTTCTCCATAAGAATCTAAACATTCTGGGCATCTGAGTAGAGAGAATATTACTATAATGGCATCTTATAATTATATGGATGTCAAATATCATCCCATTTTAATATAGTAAAATATAAATCAGTCTTAAATAAGGGTAGAAATCCATCTTCACATATTTTTCACAAAAGTAATGTATTTATCTTAGTTTAAACCTACTAAAGTTCAATTTGATGTCGCTCAACATAAAAATATCAAATATATATCTATAAAAATAATTTTCTCCAACTCATTTATTATTGAAACTACTATTTTTTTAATCGAATATTCTAAAACCTTTTTATTTGCCTCAATTTTTTTCAAGATTCTTTTTAATTTAGGATGACCGAAAACAATTTTTTATGCCCTCTATCTTTTGGAAACCATCTATAATTGACCATAAACTAAAGTGACACAAACCGTTGGGGTGGAATATTAATATTTAAGATTGATCAACTATATAAATTGAAAACTCCTTATCAATTAACATTTTCAATATGACGTCATTTGAATCCTTGAAACTGAACAGGGAACCATCGACGAATTATTTTACTTCAATTTCAAGGAGTTACTCTATATTTTCACCACTAAACATGTACTCTAGATCATGAAATATTAGAAATTTCTTCAATGTATAATTAATATAGAAAATTTATTAAAATCTACAACTTTTACTTATATTTATTTTCATTTAAAATCAGAAGGCCTTTGACTTTTCCAGATACATGGTCTACCTTCATCAGTTCTGTATGTTTTTTTCATTGATAATATTATGAGTTTTAGGGGTTTTATGAATAGGGTTTGAGTGATATTAAATGCTCAAGAGATTGGAAAGGGAATATAGTTGAAGGTAGGATAGATAATGGAATTAATTTGATGATTTTCAATTGACTTTTTGGTTTCTCGAGCCAAAATTTATAGTGTAATCATTTAGGATTTTTAGAGATGAAAAGAAAAATTCAAAAATTGAATTATAAAAATAAGAACCAAAATAAATTAATTTAAATAAAAAAATAAAAATCATTATTTAAACTCAAAATAAAAATTCTCAAATAAAAAAATTAAAAAACTATAGATATTAAAGAAGATAATTAGAAGTTGTATATAAAATTAAATAATCCTAACTTCACCTTAATAAAATAAAAACTAGTAGTGGGAAGTCATTTAGTGGAAATATCTCGAAGTTGATATTAGTTTATTATACATTCTAAATATATATCTCTTTTTTTGAAATGATTTCTTTGAATATGATGTATAATATCAATTTTCATAGTCTTAGAGTAAATCATTATATTATTTAAAATATTAATAACATTAGTATTAATTCATAAAATTTGAATTTGATTAAATATATGCAAAAATTCTAGAAGTGTGTGTTTCATGCACAACACATGTTCATAAATACTAACAGTATATATTTAATCTACCATTTTTTTAATGAAATGGAATGTTTCATTTTACAAGACCACAAAACAAGGGATTTTCCAAAAAAACTCACAAGTACATGAAGTACTTTTTCTATCTTAAATACACCTTCCAAAGTAAGCATTTGAATATGAAATTAAATTGAAATCATTTTTTATAATAAAAAGATAGAAATATAGTTCCATTTAAATATTTAAAAATCTTTTTAGTAGTAGTAATATGGGATTATTTTATATCTGTTTGAAATATTGCACAATGATAAATATGAGATAGAATACCTACTCTACTAACCGTATGATATAGGAAAACACTAATCACCCCTCTATATTACTTGTCATCAATTGGTTTCACATATTTATACAAATAATTATTTACATTAGTACAAATTAGATATGCATAAGTGATACTATTCTCATGTCAATTTTTTTTCAATAAATCAATAATATATTATTACTTTGATTTAAAAGATTTCCAAAATATTTTTGAAAAATTTGAAAAACAAGAATGAAATTAAATTCTCCCATAACACTCATTTAAAATTATTTTTTCATAAGTTTTATGAAATAATTCCAATGATATTGATTTGTTCGAATAAAAAAACATCATCTATAGATATCTTTAATAACAAAATATCATAAGAATAGTTTTTCATGAAATGAATAAGATTATAAAATGCTCGTAAAATACATTTTTTAAAATAAGGGAACTCAAAATTTCATACCTAGACCATGGTGCTTGGTTAAGTCCATGTATATATATAGTCAGTTTGAAAATAGAATTTGGTGGATGAGGGTTTTCAAAACCTATACGTTATTTAACATTGAAAACCTCCATTAAAAACTATTTAAAAATAAGATTAATCATCCATTGAATATAATTTAAAATTAATATATTATTCATTGTTCAATAGGATTCTAATAGATTTTATCCTTGAAAGTAGGGAAATATTTTCTTTATTATATATACCTTCATCATAGTTATATCCATTTGAAACTAGATAGATTTATTCATAGTAATTATACCTTGATATTATTTCTTATTTATGAAATCCAATTTTTTAATAATGTCATATGTTTTGAGGGTCTATGAAAAAAATTCTCAAACATCATTTATATTGATATGGTTTTTTTCATATATAGCTATCATAGAACATCTATTTCCCAAGGTTTGTATTAAATATTTTTCTTTAAACTGGGATATAATAGCATAGAAAACATCTAGATTTCATATATTTTTTATAGTCCTTCTCTTATGTGTCTAGGTTTTCTATAATAGTATGTAAATGTCAGTTCATCAAGGTTATACTCTATCTATGTAATATAAATTCTGGTTCAGTAGTTTCATCTTCTTCTAAACTAGACTGATTCTAATCATATTTTAATTTACATTAAAAATTACTTTTGAAGAATATAGTCTCGTGTTATTTAATGAATTAGTAACTTTATCTGTTTGAATTATATTTTGATCAAAGGAATTACTTAAATAAAACTTTATAAGAAATCATTCTTAAACTATATTTCACTTTTAATTACACACTATAAATCATTAAAACTAGTATAATATTCTATAATGATTCCTTCATCATATTTTGGAACAAACATACCTTGTCTGTCTTTATTATTCAAGATTTACACCTTGAATCAAAAAACATAATGTAAGTAACATTATATTTTTGGTTATTACATATCTCAAATGAAGTATTTATCATAAAAGGACTGATAAAAAATATATTCAGGATATGGAATGATCTATAAAAAACCTTTACTAAAGAATAAAAAAATACTATATTAGTATAATTTAGTTCTTGAAATTTATTGAATAGTTATATTTATTCTTTATAAAATTCCATTGCATTGTAGTGTTCTTGGAGTGGATAAATCTTTTTTTATACTAATGTTTGAGAATAAAGAATTAAACTACTAATACCAAAAATTTCTTCCATGATCACTTCTAAATATAATTTTCTATCTTTAATTAATTTTGATCAATTATAAAAAACTCAAAAAAATAGAAAATTAATCACCTATAAATTATTGAAACTAAACCCATGTAAATATTCAAAAATAATCAAAAAAATTATATCATATAATTTTAAATCATAGATTATTATTTTTGATGGCCTAAAAAATACATTTTTATAATATATAAAAGTTTATATATAGAAATTTTAATAATAGATATTATATATGACTTATAATTATTTCTTATTTGGAAGGTATCAAAAGGGTTTTCTGATCAAATTTAAGAATGGGATGATCTAAAAATAACTTTTTCTTAGACAACATAGATAAGAAAAATATATTAGAATGTCCTAGTCTCTTATTCCATATACATGATTCATTTCTTTCATGAGTTAAACAATTTTATTACTATTCACAAAAAGAATTAAGGTCCCTCATAAAAATAATTTTGGTTCTAGGTTCTATAAATTTCAGCAGTTTGTTTTAAAAAAAATTCTTATGTTTTTAGAAAAATAAATAGAAAAACCATCAAAATAGAGTTGAGAAATACTTATCAGAAGGTTCTATTAATCTTTAATAAAGACAAATATATTTACCATGATTGTTTTTAGATCTCTAACTAATTTGAATTCAATGATATTTAATTTATCATTTTCTCTAATGGTAACCAAGACTCCATCTATTCTTGACAATATATTGAATTTTGTAGAGTATATACTCTTATGCCTTGAGTTTCCACTTTTTATATACCATTTTGTGCTTCTTTCCAAGTGTAGTTTTAACTATAAAAACAAAAAAACTTCTTTTGATACCCAAATTCTCATAGGTTCAGTTGTGTCAACTTGTAAAGATCTGGGAAAATATACCTATTTAGTTTTTCTAGAAATTCCATAATTAACATTAGATAAATTTTTTGAAGTAATATATTTATTTATACAATTGATTAGATGATTTTAAATACATATTTTTTTTCATAATTTCCATTAATCATATATAAAAAACTTTTACCCCTAGACATGTTGTGTTTCTCTAAATTGTGCATAAAATACTTTGTATATATATTAGGATTTCTAACATTACTATCATTACCAAAATTTTTCTACTGGTGGACATTATTTCCAATTTTCTAATTTAGAGTCACGATTATTTACTATTCTAGAACAACATTTAAAGGAATATACTTAAGACTGTAATTCATTATTTATAGTTTCATACACAATAAATATTGAAGTAGTTATGCTTAATTTTTCATTAAAATCAATGTTCTATTTTAATATGATATCTTTTTCACTAAGAAAATCAATTTTAATAATTTTCATGTATTTAGAAATTTTTACCAATGCTTCATATTTCTCCTCAATCAGTGTAATATACAAATAATTCACTATTTGAGAATCCTTCAGATTAAAAAAACATAATTATAATAGGACTCTACCTCTTCTTCCTTATCTATAAATCTCATATTTTCATTCATATGTGAATGTTAATCATTTTATTTAGAACATAATGTTATTCTGGAGACATAAAAAACACTCCACATGTATTTCATACCCCTTTTACCTTTATTATCATCATCATATTTTATTTGGTACTTATTTTTTTTGCTATAATTTTAACTATGTGCGACTAGTTTAGATATGATACATTTTCTTGCAGTCATATCACCAGACCTATTTCAAAACATGATCATTATTTTTCGAATCCTTATAATACTTATTGAAGACTAATTTATCAGTATATAATTTACAAAATCTTCTAGATAGGTGAAACAATTATTCTCTAGAGTTTGACCAACTAGAAATATTTAATGATATTATATAACCCTTATATTTATTTTCATTTTTTGGAGTGATAGAATTAAGACCATTATTATCCATTTTAATTATTCTACTATCTTCTACTTGATCTTTATTTAATCCTGATACATAAAAATTGTACCAAACAACTCCTTCATTGATAGATGATTGATAGGAGTGGATTGTCTAATGGAAGTAGAGATTACATTCTATTTAAAGGGTAAAACTCTAAGAACATTTGACACTTGATAAAGATCAGGAAGAGGAGTTCCTAGGGAACCAACAAGATTGAAAATTTCAATCAATATCCCATTCATTTGAGCAATTCTTTCTCTATTATAAAATTTCAATATATAAAACATTATCTTAATAGTTTTTTATCTAAGTTGTCTAAAATTTTCATTTCATTAATAAAAAAACTATTGTCTACCACATTTTGTAGGTATTAGTACATTGAGAAACATGAAAAACCTCATCTAGATCCTATCCAAAAATGATATCATTCATATCTTTTTTGTTTAAATTATATTAAGATTCCTTCATAATATCACAGTTTTTTAGTTATGCGGTAATTTTGAAAGGTTTGGAAATCATCATTTAAAATTTGAATATGATATTTTTCAAATAAATGTCCATATAGGACTTTAAATATCCATAATTTTCTCTATTGAAATATATATTTCGTACCATTGAAATATATTCTTTAAATTCATCCATGGACATATTTTCTTCATAGAGATCTATGAATCGATATTGATAGGGCCTAATAGATTTCATAGAAGAGAACTCCTTCGATACAAATTATTGGTTTAAATATATGTGAAGAAACAAGAGGTGGATTGGGTTAATTATTCCCTTTTAAAAACACTTTGATAAATTAAATCTTATCCCCATTAGTGATCTGGGATGTGATGTTGTTCCTTTTTCTTCAAACAGATAAAGAAATTGAAAAATAGGAAGTAATAAATCAATTTTTAATGTTTTTCAGGATAAATGTTCCGTAAGTACACTCCACCAATTATCTCTCCATGTGGTTGTGGATTTTTACTAAAATGTTCCTTTTACTAGGTAACTCTACAACTAAGTGCAGATAACAATAGTCTTATAAAAAGACCAGTTATTTTACTGAGATCCTTGAAAACCAAAAATTTGTATGAGAAGATGACAATATAACATGACTTGTATGAAAAGTGAACACTTAAAATAAAAAATATATGATGTTGGAGTTTGATCAACCTTATCACACTATTTCACAAACAACTAAGATGTGATGAATCATATTATTTACAGAAAAATATTCAAGTAAATAGATCTCCAATGTGATCTACATTGTAGAATATTTTCAACCAATACATAAAAAAAGTATTACCATTTACAACATTAGAGAAAACACATAATAGAAAATTATAACATGTATATATCAAATGTGCAGTCCTGAAAGCTTCAATAAAAATTTATTATAATAATTAACAAGATATCACAAAAACACAAATGGATAAAAAATTTATAATTTCTAAAATGATAATACCAATGAAAAAATTATTAGGACATTTGAACCTCATGATTTCTAATTTACTATACAACGTCACTTTGAAATCACAGATCTCATATCAATATCACATCACCACGCATAATAAATCTATTGATACCAAATAATATATGGATTTGATCTTGGTCCAAAAAATACAAAAATATATCCTAATATATCACAATATTCCAAAATATAAAAAAGTTTTAAATATAGATTTAAATCAATCCTAAAAATCATAACATCTCTTATAAATAGGAATTATTTAATATATAATCAAACATCCACTAAATCCATCTTTTAACAACATTTAATGAGAAAATTATTCCACAAAAACCATTACGGAAATCAAGAAAAATATTTAAATTAAAATTTCACATATGAATGATTCAATATAGTGCTACCCCTATATACAGATTCATCAAAATTGTGGTCCAAAATAAACGATTGACTCCAAATTTTGGGTTAGTCAACCATATTTTAAATACTTTAACATAAATTTCATCACAAATGTTTAGTTTACAAATCTGGATTTATATTAAACACAAGGAAGATAAGTAGCCTTCCTTATCAAAATATAGGTTCCTAAACCTAATATTGTCTTTAAATGTAGGGATTGTAATTGTGATTCTGTAATACATTAAAAAATACCAAACACATATAAAAATACATCATCAATCGAAATATAATCAAAGATATTTCAAAATTAAAATGAAATATTCATTCCAATAAATATAATCCTATAATCCACATAATGTAACATCATCAGTAAAATAAATGTTGGTGTTTGTGAGAATCAAAATCAATTAGAAATAAATGAAATTATTGGATAAATAACAATGTTCCTAACCCCTAAAAAGTAGATCTATTTTCCCAAACCCCATCATAACACACAAAAATTTATAACTTATTTTTTATGAAAATAATAATATATAAATATATAAATATATTTATAAATAATTTCTTTCTAAAAACCATATCATCTTTATAGGTCAATTGGTTATTCCCTAGGACCCCAAGACAAAGTTCTATATTTAAAACACTATGGTAACTTATGGGATGTATGATGAGTGGTACTTGTGGGTTGTAACACTATCCCCTTGGGGTAAATAGAAGAGGCTCTAGTTCCTCCATGCTTAGATTCTGTTTATATCATAGACCTGAAAATTAAATTCATTTTTATAGCTAGGGAGGGGAAAGGAATCTAGGTCCTTGAAAGGTTCTTCATATGCATCAGTGAATTTTCTTTAACAGTTTGGGCCTTATCCTAATGGAAGTGAATCCTCATTACCTTGTATGATATGTCACAACCTATCCTCAGGGCCCGTGCCATGACTACCCAAAGCCCGCCTTCTATAGGGTAGGGGCTGGCAACTGGTACCAAAGGTGAATCCCCGATAAAATGGGAATGCATTGCCTTTAAACCTATAACACACACAATCTGAACACAAGCAGTTGAAGCAACAAGTAATAATATAGAAAATAAATGTGTGTTGAAAGTAAGTGGGCCAGTATACAAACCCAACTGAACACCAAGTACAAGTACAATTAAAAAGGGAAAACAGATCATGGATCGTCCACCATGGAATCCAACTTTAAGGGTAGGTACATATCTCTAAAAACTCATCCCTGAGGTACATCTTGTCTAGTCCATCTCCGAGCAGCCTCCTGTCCGACACCCTCAGCCTCGATCACTGCTGACCATCGTCTGCACAGAAGACAACAAGGTGTGGGCGAAGCCCGTGCAGGGGTAAGTATAAAAATACTCAGTAGGGGACCCTGAGACCCCTGAAGGTCTTCTAGAATCCACTATAGATAAACCACAGTAGTAATATACAATCAAGAAGTATCAACCATCCCTACATAGGTATATGGCCATACATATACCTAAGTTACTAACCACTGTCCGTCTCCAACACTCGAGCCCAAGCACAACCCATTCCACAAAGGAAGTAAATTCAATGATCTCGATGATATCAACTGAAAGTCAAGACTCAGCTCAAACAGGTATAAAACTCTTGTAGAGGGGTTGAGATGACTATATGTAGACAATGAATCATCTCCTCTGTCTAACCCACGTAGGATCCCGGAACAGTATCAGCGCTGTCGAACCCACAAAGGATCCCGATACAGAAGTCATCACTATTGATCCCACAAAGTATCTCGGTATAGTACCATCATTGTCGAACCCATAGAGGATCCCGGTATAGTATCTTCACATTCAAACCCACAGAGGATCCTGGAACAGTAGTAGGTCCACGTAGGATCCTATCATCTCAGTCGCAGCCAGCCATAGTGTTCCCGCACACAACAAGCTCAATTTCGAGAGGGTCTGCTCCTCGAGCCAAGTGTCGATACATCAACTACCACGAAGTCTCGAGTTGATGTATCTCGTAGTTCCTTCTCATCATAAGGAACCCAACGTGAGAGACGACGCGTCAATCAGACACCCGGTCTGTGAGTTGTTTTCATTTCCATTAGAGGGGTCCGATTGGTTTTTAGGTTCAAACATACCCGACTGTACCCCAACTATGTCTGAAGCCCATGTATGGTATGCCAAAAGTACCGTCTATTTATAATATTTTTTTCACCGCAGACGTTTCGTCAATAGGAGACTCGCAGCAGAATATATGGGTGAAATGTGATTTCGGGTTAAACGGGTCTGAACTGGGGTCTGACCCGTTCCGTGGGTCCGACCCTGTCCGAGAGTCTGACCTAGCCCAAGAGAGTGGCTTGGCCCGAGTGGGTGGCCCTGCCTGATAGCGGCCCAGCTCGAGAGCAGCCCAGACTAAGTGGGCGGCCCACATGGCTTGGTTGGCCGCCCCACGTGGCCTGGCGGGCCACGCATGGGAGGGGGTGCCACACCCCCTGTTTTCAAAACGAACCGGTGCTAAGCGCCGGTTCAGGTGACCCACGAGACCGTAGGGGTCTTGACTTGCCCTTCTAGCCGAGTGGCCAACTGGTTCCACACCACCGGTGCGGCACGACGACACCGCGTCCCTGCTTCCTCCGGCGTGGCCCGCCCTTGTCGCGGCTCACTTCCTCGGCGCGGCGCGACGACACAGCACTCCCTCCGCCACGGGCTGGCCTGGCCACGGCCCCCTACTGGTCCACGCGGTGTGATGGTGCCGCGGCCCGCACTGGTCGCGGCCCAGTTCTCTGTGTGACGCGATGGCGTCGTGCCCCTTCGGCGACCCGACGACCTTTGTGCCGCTGGATTCCTTCATGGTCGGCCCGACGCCAGCCGTCGTCACTCCACCTCTGTTGTCAACAAACGAGGAATTACCGGGGGGGTGTCGTGCCATGTATGTGCAACCCACACCATCTGCGTTATGATGTAATCAATTGGAAAGACACAACCATGTTTGAACAAGATAGAACAGAAACAAGAATTAATTCAAGTCCCCTACCTCGTATGATGATGATCGTTAATGAAGTCGCGGGAAGTGGCGGGCGTTGATTCCTCATTCTCCACGTTCTTCATGAACTCCCAAATCCCAAGCCTGTGCGATGGAATGTGTTCAACGGTGATAAAGTCGGAGATGTCATTCGTCGAGTTCTTCGTTGGAGAGTTCTCCTCCTTCCCCAGGCTCCACCCAAATGATTGTGCGAACCAATATAAAATAATAGCATATCCTTTATTTTAATGGTTGTCATGAATAAAAATGGATTCAATTAATTAATTTCAAGGCTTAAATTAATTAATTGATAGAGATTTTACATTTAAAATAATGGGGGAAGCTGAAGAGTTTTCACCCCACATAAATGGGGGTTACAGGGGGGGGGGGGGTGGTTAAAGCCCGAGTGGCCCCCACCGTAATTATCCTCCCAAGGGAGGTAATGCTCTAGTGGGCCCCACCACCATAACCTCCCATACGTAGTTAGGGTGTGGTGGACCCCACCCCCAACCTCAACTTGGATTTTTTACCAACCACAATAAAAATAAGTTATCCTCTTATTTTTATTTAATTTATTTAAAAAACCCCAAAACTAACTTCCATTCTTGTTAGAACACAAATGTACTGAAGCTATCACAGAGCAATCACCAACGCTGCAAGTTCAATGGTGCCCTCATATTTCAGTTCTATGCACCAGTTCAAAAGTTATAAAATCATGCTCGCACGGTTACTAAATTTACCCGAACAACACTTCAGAAATTGACTTCGGGCACACCGGGCCTCAGAATCAAGCGCCGTAAATTTTCGTAGACTCTTAAAAATCCCATGAATTAAAGAAAAAAATTTCCACCGTATTTTTGAGTCTTCAAATTCTACCCAACTTTGGGATTTACATCCACTTAAGCTACAACTCGAAACAAGGTAAAAAATGGGGGTACCGAACACGCATATGAGCCTCCCACTCCCATGTTCTCTCTGGTAGGTTCCCGTGCTTATAACGAATGCGCACCAGTTGTATTGACCATCCACATAGGACCCACTCATATCGATACTCAATCTCCACTAGAACCTCTGTGATTGTCTCCCCATCATCGATGTCCATCACTCCATGGTCGATGATGTGGTAAGGGTCATGCACGTATCTTCTCAGCTGAGATACGTGGAAGATGTCGTGCACCTGGTGCAACTCAGGTGGAAGAGCTAAGCAGTAAGCTACCTCGTCTACTCTGTTGAGGACCTTGAAAGGTATGATTAATCACAAATATAACTTTCCGCCTCATCCAAATCTACGTAGACCTTGCCGAGGTGAGACCCATAAGAAGATGTGGTCGCCATCCTCAAACTCCAGAGGCCTCCATCTCCTGTCGGCATAGGACTTTTGTCTGCTCTGTTCAATATTCATCTACTCCTGAATGATCTGAACCTTCTCAGTGGTAGCATGTACCATCTCTGGTCCAACTAGTGGTGACGCCCTTGGGTCTATCCAACACAGTGGCGATCTGCAAGGTCAACCATACAAGGCCTCAAAATGTGCCATATTGATGGTGGAGTGATAGTTGTCGTTGTAGGTGAACTCCACCAAAGGAAATTTATCCTCCCAGCTATGAAAATTTTCTAGGACACATGTGCAGAGCATGTCCTCGAGGGTCTTTATGGTCCTCTCAGTTTGGCCATCCATCTTAGGATGGAAGGCGGTGCTCAGACGTAGCTGCATCCTGAAAGCCTCTTGAAACCCCTTCCATTGCCGAGAAGTAAATCATGCATCACAGTCAGAGATAATAGAAGAAGTTACTCCATGTAAATGCACAATCTCCTGCACATAGAGGCATCCCAAGCTATCTACTAATCCATGCCCTCTGATCAGTAGGAAGTGGGTCGACTTGGTGAGTCGGTCAACGATCACCCATATCGAATCATGACTCCTAAATGTACATGGAATACCAATAAAGAATCCATGGATATCCTATCCCACTTCCACTCTGGGACCTCTAAGGGATGAACCAAGCCTGCTGGTACCTGGTGCTCCACCTTCAATTGCTGGCAAGTGAGGCACCGAGAGACAAACTCTGCTACCACCTTCTTCATACCTGGACACCAGTGCTGTCATCGAAGGTCCTGGTACATATTCACCACTCATAGATGTACCTCTATAGTCAAAGTGTGGAACTCCCTCAACACTTACTCCTGAAGTGCAAATGGTACCATGGTACGTCCTCTGAAGAAAATGACGTGCTCCACACCTTCAGAAAATCCATCAGGTGTCTGCCCTATGGATAATCTGAGCACATCACATCTCACAGTCAGCATCCCCATGCTGTGCCTCCCTGACTCACTGAAGAAGTGGAGGAGTGACTGTGAGAGACTAAAGAAAGGTTACTCTATCTCTATCCACAAAAGATATCTACTACGCGGCCAACTTCTATGTCTCCTCTCCTAGTAGTTGAATGCCGGATATCCTACTGAGAGCATCTGCTACAACATTCTCCTTCCCAAGAGTATAGACTATCTTGAATTCATATTCTTGGAGGAACTGAAGCCAACGCCACTATATCATGTTCAGTTCCTTATGTTAGAAGATGTACCTGAGACTCTGGTGGTCATAGTAGACTATAAAATGCTCGCCCATCATATAGTTCATCCATATCTTCATGGAGAAGACCACTACTGCTAACTCTAGGTCATGGGTAGCATAGTTCTTCTCGTGCTATATCAACTGATGAGAACCATAAGCTAGACCTTCTCACTCATGCATCATGACACATCCGAGCCCGGTCCCCGATGCATCGCAATAGACTACATACCCAAAACCCTCCTCGGGTAGCCTTAAGATGGGTACAATAGTCACCCTCTACCTCAGCACTTGAAAACTCTGATGGCATCTCTCTGACCACACGAAGTTTTTCCCTTTATTCATCAATTTTGAAAGTTGTGATACTACTTTGGGGAAGTCTGGCATAAATCTATGATAGTACCCAACCAGTCTTACAAAACTTTGTACCTCCGTCACACTCCTGGGTGGCTCCCAAACAAGTACTGCCTCGATCATCGCTGGATCCACTGCAACTCCAGCCTCTGATATGACATGTCCCAGAAATTGTTCCTCTCGGATCCAGAACTAGAACTTCGAGAGCTTACCATATAGCTGCTGCTCTTGGAGTGTGTCCAGTACTACCCGCAAATGGTATGCGTTCTCCTCCTCGGTAGCTGAGAAGATTAGAATGTCATCGATGAAGACTACCACAATGCGATCAAGATATGGCTAAAAGATCCTATTCAAGAGACCCATGAACACTACTGGTGTGTTGGGTATGCTTAATGGCATAACCAAGAACTCATAGTGGCCATACCGGCATCTGAAGGCCATCTTCTGCACATCCACATCCCGTACTTTGAGCTGGTGATCTCCCGACCGAAGATCTATCTTCAAGAACCAACACATTCCCTTCAGCTGATCAAAGAGGTCATCGATCCTCGAGAGTGGGTACTTGTTCTTAATGGTAACCTGGTTCAGGAGCCGATAATCAGCACACAGACACAAGCTCCCATCCGCCTTCATGGTGAACAAAATTGGGGATTCCCAGGGTGAAACACTAGGTCGGATAAATCCATTCCCCTGCAAGTCCTCCAGCTGTACCCGCAGCTCACGAAGCTCCGCGGCAGCCATCTGATATGCTAGATTGTATATTAGTGTTATCTCAGGGTACAAGTAAATGTAAAAGTACACCTCTTTGCACTAAGGTAGTCCTGGAACATCATCAGGGAAGATATCTACGTACTGATCCACCACAATAGGAAAACTTGGACTCCGCACATCAACTGCTCCGAGAAAGAGGCAAGCTAACTGATCTATGATCTGCTGCCCCCCTCTTCTGGGTAAGTCCATCATGTGCTGAAAAGGCTCCCTTCTCACTGACGATGGTAAACCTCTTCCCATCCTCGCAGATACACCACACTTTCTTCCTAATGCAGTCAATCTAAGCATGAACTGTGGATAACCAGTCCATACCTATGATGACATCGTAAGGCCTCGATGCTGCAACAAGGAGATACCATCCAAATTTATCGCCTCCTAGAGTAAGCTCACACTGCCGGCACTAGTGCGTAATTGTCGATTCTTCTCCCATAAGAGTCTCTAGCTGTAAGGATCAAGCCAACGGCTCCATCAGAATCTCCGATCTCCAAAAGAGGAAAACTAAAATAAAATAATTACTCGGAAATGTGTCTATAAGTACAACAACAAGGGTGGAGTAGACCCAGATAGTACCTAGAGTCATCTCAGGTGCACCATATTCGTAGGCCATGACTTCCAGGAGCTAAGCCCGCCCCTGTCCGCCAAACCCATGTGGTCGGGATGGACCTCCTGGTGGTGGTGGTAGTGGTAGGACCATGAAACTTCATCCACCACCTGCTGCTCGGCTCACACCTCTTTCACATACACCTACACTAGGAAAACCACCACAGTCGAACCTCTGCCTCTACCTGGGAGGTCCCTCTACTTTCTACTGCTCATCAGGAGGGCGGGTCAGGCAGTCATGAGCCATGTGACCTTGCCCGTCGCATGCATTGAACTGCATGCTTCTCGTATGGCTGGCTCTTTCTCGTGTGCCCCGCACATCCGAACCATTATCCTGGGATCATCCCCCAAATGGCCTGGTCTGCTTGGACCTCTAAATCATCTATCTACTATTGGCTGCAGAAGACTTCTCTACATGTCTCCCTGTGGTGGGTCTCGATGCTGGTGACGACTCATAAATAAAACTCTCCACAAGAAGGGCTCTCTCTAGAACCCCCGCCTACATCAGAATTACAAGGAAGATTATCATAGCCCTGATCTCATGCTTGAGTCCCTACTCGAATGTCCGGGACCTGAAGAATTGGTCACTTACCATGTTCGTGGAGTAGCGCGAGAGGTCGGTGAACCTCGCTGAGTACTGAGCTACTATCATGCTACCCTGCTATAGATGTAGTATCTCCTGTATCTGCACCGCACGAAGGGTGGTTGGTAAAAAATCCATCTAGAACAGGATCTCGAAGTCTGTCCAGAGTAGCGATGCCTCGTCATGCACCTAAAGCATCAGGTGTGATGACTCGGACCCTCACGGTCCATCCCTTTTCCAAAATCCAGATCCTAGGGGTGACGTCTCGGTGGTAGGATGTCATTTCGGTGTGCGACCAATCGGGGAAACTGATAGGCGTGACCAATCCGGGTGACCGATCGGCACGACCGATCAACGTCACCCAGCCTTGTCAGGTTTCTCTTCTATATTTTTTCCCGTAACGCCTCTTTTGGGCCTTTTTAACCCTTTTCAAGTGGTTTAAAGCCATTTAAATCCCATAATTAATACCCAAGAAATCCTGAGGAACCTCTTGAAGGGAGAATTAAATAACAATTAATCCCATCATGCATAACTTCCAAACCATGATCCGACATTCCAGGAGTTCGAAATTCTCATTTCTCGTAACAACAAGATCTTATCTATATATCGCATGGGAAGTTATTTTTTTCCTCTTCTTCCTCTTGGATGGAATCCTTTTCTTCTTAGTGCGTTTAGAGTTCCCGATGTTCCACCCCTGCTGGTCACGCTTTCCCCTGTTCTTGGCACGTGGAGAAAATCTTCGATCCTTGATCAACCAAGTAGGGTTTTCCTTCATCTTTCCTTATTGTGCATCATGCGAGGTGGTTGCGCTACTGTTTCTGTGGGTATTGATGAAACCAAACTTAATGAAGATAATGAACGGACCATTAAATAATGAAGGGGGTGTGATAGATGTTCTGCTCTACCCTTTTATGTTGATATGTTGTGAACTATACGGGCTTGTGCTCACTGAAAATGATGGTCGTTGGTCATCTTTCAGTGCGTCATAATAATACCTTGTCTTTTGTGGTGACTAAATAATTGTAACGTGGATTTTGGTTTGTCACCTAAACTCAGTTTCTTCAAATGTATTTTTAGTAAAACAAGAATCCCTGTGTGACCACCCCGGTTAACAAACAGAAAGAAGAACCTAATGCATGATATGCTTGAACCTGGAAGTTTCCCACTCTGTTTAGTAGTGGGTTTTTTGTTATTTCTAGTGCTTATGGGAATATGTGTATAGGGATGAGATCCTCTATTGTGGTACGGTTGTTGTTTGTGATTCTGAAACTGTGTGGTTGCTCTGCTGTGACACGAACTCGGGTGGGATCTTCTATTGTTGAGAAATCGTTGGTTCTTGGTTTTGGGGACATGGGGATGTGTCTCAGGGTTCTATTTGTTTCTAGCACTTTGAGGGATCTTAGTTATCCCTTTTGTGAGGTTTTATTTGGTCCCAGTACTTTGAGGGATCTCACTTATCCCCTATTGTAGTGACTCTACAAGAGAACCGAGTGTGAATGCTTAAATTTATGATTTGGCTATTTCTCTTTTCATGGTTTGTGGTTATGCCTATTAGTTTCCCAGTAGTTCAGGACTTTACATAAATGGTATCACTTCAACATGAAGCTATGAATGGTTTAAACGGGGAATTGGTTTGGGAATGAGTTGTGACTTGGCCGCAAGTGTTGTGCTTTCCTTTATGAAGGAATAGTAACAAGGGTGTTTGTGCGTAGATTTTGGAACCCTAGGTTCGGATGAGTGCTTATATATATACATATATCTGTAGTTTTTATGTTTCTCATTCACTCCCCACCAAAGTTGAGCACTTATTTCCAAATACCTCATTTCATGGGGATGGTGTTTTCCCCAAAATTTCTATGAGTGGCTGGTTATTAGCTTCTTTTTTACTCCCTTTCCCGAATAGCCCATGACTCTTCGGGCATGCTGTGATGGCCTGAATTCCATTATTAGCCCATGAATATTTGGTCAGGGTAGTTGTGAGGTTATGTCCTAGGTGTTTGTGGACAGTTTGTTTCCCAAGTGTTTCTGGGATGAGGCCCAGGTGTCTTCGGGCATGGCAGTAGTTGTTCTGACCTAGGTGTTTGTGGGTGTGGTTACGCATGGTGGTTATGGGCCAGGTATCTACTGGCAGGTTTTTTCCCAAGTGTCTTTGGGATGAGGCCTAGGGGACTTCAGGCATGGCAGTAGTTGTTCTGACCCAGGTGTTTGCGGGTGTGGTTACGCGTGGTGGTTGTGGCCCAGGTGTCTACGGGCAGGGTTTGGCAGTGGGACTGTGGTGAGGTTATGGCATAGTTATTTGCATGCGAGGTTGGTAGTGGGACTGCGGTGAGGTTATGGCCCAGCTGTGTGCAGGTGGGGTTTGGTAGTGGGGCTGTGGTGAGAATGATGGGATTGGTTCGAGGCGTAGGATGTCTCCAATAACTAGTTCGAAAGTGGAACGAGGTACCCAAATATCGATGTTCTATAACTATACATTACTTGAATTGCGTTATTTGGGAAGTGTGCCTTGGTGAGGGTTGGGTGGATAGTTTACCTTCCTAGATGTTTTGGTTATCCCTTTTCTCATAGGGCATTAGAATTCCTCTCCACTTGTGCATGAGTGATTTTGGTTTTCCCTAATGAGTATACTTATTTTCTCACCCTACGTATATATAATTGCTTTCAGGTTTCTAGGAGGACTTCAGGGATCGTGCGGGACAGTACTAGCTCAGACCTTAGGGAAGTTTCTATTGTCGTTTTTATTTTTCTTGGTACTTTACCTTTGGAGTTTTTGTGACTTGTATAATTTACTGTTGAACATGCATATGTGAATGGGTTAGTTTGGGATTTACCTTTACTTTCAGCTTTGGTATGGTTGGAGTTTCTATCTTATCTCTCTATTTAATCAAATAAAAAGTGTAATGCCTTCCGTATTGTGTGAGATTCTATACCCTTGGTGCTGGTCGGCACTCTGGGACCTATTGAAGGCGGGTTTCGGGGGTCATTATCTCTCCTTCAACTTAAAAAAGGAAGGGCCTAGCAATTTTCTGTCCCTTTCCTCCTTTTGGTGAAGGTGGGTCATGATAGAATGGTATCAGAGGAGATGTTGTGATATAGGATGGAGTCTAGAGTTAGGCACAGTGAGGATTAAATGGGGTAGTAGGGAAACAGTGTTGGGTGACCATGGTGCATGAATTAGGCCAGGGAAGACCGGTTAGGGCACGTGATTTTAGGGCTCCCTGTGATCTGATGCAAGGACTCAGGACCAACTGAACGACCAAGAGGGGCTACACTGATTGCAGGGTAGAACCCTAGGAAAGTTACATGCATCATTGTGACTTGTGTTCTTTTGTTTAATTGGTTTCATGGGGATTCAAAATAAATAAATAAGTCTAAGAAATTTTAAGAACAATATTCGACACTACTCGGGCATATGAATTCCTTGTTTACTTTACAGCTATTTAACCTGGGAGGAGACCATGAGTCGTGCGGGAAATCAAGGCCTATGAGGTTGAATTGGCCGATCAGCAAAGGACTAAATAAGAGGAGGTGGATGATCATTGGAAGAAGATGCTCCGAGCTGTTTAGCGACATGCCCTCGGGAAGTATGTGGGAATCATCTCAGATGTGGAGACTGAGAGCCAGCTAGATGAGCTGGTGATAGTCTTCAGCTTGATCTAGGCTTCGATTGAGTACTGGGTTCTCCTGGCTGTAAGACAGATGCATGGAGCAGCGTGTCACTGGTGGATGCTTTATCTTGGGGAGAAGAGGGATACCGAGGTGAAGTGGGCAGACATCGAGAAGGAGTTACGGGCGGAATTCCTCTCTTCCACGATGAAGGCTGAGAAGAGGCAAGAGCTACTCTCCCTCCATCAGGAGATTATGTCAGTAAGAGATTTGGGGATAATTCTCAAGTATCTCCTTCACTTTTCTCCGGACCTCTTTCTAGATGTGGAGTCTCAAGCAAGACATTTGGAGGAGGCACTTTGTCCTTCACTTCAGTATGATGTTACTCCCTTTACCCTACCGACATACTTAGAGGTGTATAATAAAGATGAAGTGGTGGAGTGGATGCACACGCTGGGAGGTGTGTCACGAGAGGGGATCCTATTGGGCTTGTCAAAGGGAAAGGTCGTCAGCAGCAGGCCTCTAGCATCAGGACCCTCTAGGTTTCTACCAGCTGGGATTAGGCCTCAGCAGTTCCAGTTCCGACCTTCCGGCCCTCGCCCTTTTCTTTCTAACCTAGGGTCAAGATGCTTCATCTGTGGAAGCCATGGGAACCTTCAGAATCAGTTCCCGGACAGAGTACAGTACGGTGGGGTTGGGCCGGTCCAGCACCCACCTCAACAGCAGCAGGGGAAGCAGGTTCTCACCTCGCCGAGGGCAGACGTAGCAAGAGGAGGTTTACCATAGGGTGCTCCTCAGGGTACTCGACCAGGGCATGGTCACGGAGGAAACTGAAAACTGAGAGGCAGAGCAGCTGGGAGTGGGCAGTTGCATGCTGTGGAGGCAGCAGTTCCAGTAGGGCCAGAGGTCATTCGAGGTATGATCAACTTGTTTAGTACCCTTTCAAATGCCTTGATCGATACTGGAGCTTCACAATCCTTTGTTACACCTAGTCTGGACCATGCTCTGGGTTTAGACACTGAGAGACTTCCAGTGCCCCTGGTGCTGAGCTAACCAGTCAGAGGTCAGACATACTTGTTGTATGTTTTTCAAGGATGCACACTGATGATAGGGCCTCATCAGTCAGTCAGGGATCTTATACTATTGCAGGTACAACCAAACGATGTCATCCAAGGCATTGACTGATGATCTCTTTATGTGTTGTCATTGAATACTTCTGAGGAAGGCTTGTGTTTTTAGACATGGGCGGCCGACAGGTGACTTTCATCGGCGAGTGTAGTTTCCTAGAAAGCATCATTCAAGGGGAACCCCTCCTCTCTTTGTTAGTCGAGCTATCAGTAGAGTTGGGGGATGCAGAGATGGTGTAAGTCCCAGGGATCTTCAGTGAGTTTATGGATGTATTCCCTAAAGAAGTAGTGACTCTACCCCCTCGATGTGATATCGAGTTTGGGATAGAACTAAAACCTGGTGGTCATCCGATTTCGATAGTTCCCTATCGGATGGAACCTTCGGAGCTACGAGAGTTGCAGATTCATATTGACGATCAGATGAAGAAGGATTTTTTTTGACCAAGTGCGTCACCGTGGGGTGCTCTAGTCTTGTTCGCGTGGAAGCTAGATGGTGGTCTTAGGCTGTGTATAGACTACAGGAGATTGAATTAGGCAATGGTCAATAATCGCTACCCTCTAAAAAGGATAGACGATCTCTTTGAACAGTTGAAGGGGGCATGATGGTTCTCTAAGATTGACATGCCGTAAGGATATCACCATGTGAGGGTGAAAGAGGGTGACATCTCAAAGACTTACTTCAGGTGCAAATATGGGCACATTGAGTTTTTGGTCATGTCGTTCGGCGTTACGAACGCACTAGTTGTGTTCATGGGGCTCATGAACTCTGTTTTCTTGGAATATCTTGACCGGTTCGTATCCGTGTATATTGATGACATCTTGATCTACTCAAGATCAGAGGAGGATCAAACTGAGCACTTGAGAACGGTTTTAATGGTCCTCTGACAACACCAACTCTATGGGAAGTTGTCCAAGTGCAAGTTATGGACGCGAGAAGTGAACTTCCTTGGGAACGTGGTGTCCAAGAAGGGGATAGCAGTGGACCCATCGAAGTTCGAGGAGGTTTTTTCTTAGTCAGCACCCAAGAATGTGGCTGAGGTTCGTAGTTTCCTTGGGCTAGAAGTTTACTACCGGAGATTCGTGCCCGAATCCTCCTAAGTTTCAACACCTTTGACAAATTTGAACAAGAAGAACCAGGCTTTCATGTGGGATGATAAGTGTGAGGGGGACTTCAGTTATCTAAAGGAGAATTTTGTCAGTGCCCCAGTTTTGAGGTTGCCAGAAGAAGGGGTGGCATATGAGGTGTTCTGTGATGCTTTAGGGAAAGGCCTCAGATGTGTGTTGATGCAATGGCAAGGGGTGATCTCCTACAAGTATAGACAGTTACGCCCCCATGAGCATAAATATGCCACCCATGATCTGGAGCTTGCGGTAGTCATGTTCACACTAATGTTGTGGTGGCACTACCTCGTCGGGGAGTGCTTCTTGGTCTTCACTAATCATAAGAGCTTGAAGTATGTCTTCTACCAGCGGGTCCTGATCTTATAGTAGTGAAGGTGGATGGAATTCCTTCAATACTACGACTTCGAGATTTCCTACACCTCAGGAAAGGGGAATGTGGTGGGTGATTCCTTGTGTAGGATGTCACAGAAGGATGCGGTTCGAGAGTCGGCAGATTCTTAGAAGGCAATGGAGGAGTTGGTTGCCATGCACATGGATGCAAGGGCAGAAGGTAGAACAGGTTTCTTGTATCAGATGACAGTGTTGTCTTCTCTACTGCGGCAGGTGGAGAGTCTCAGTGGGGTGACCCAAAAAGATAAGTAGTACGTGACTAGGTTAACCAAGGTGATGCTCCGGAAGGGTTGATGTAGGATGGTCCGAATCAGGTGATTTTCTGAGGAGAACTATTTGTTCCTAAGGCGATGCTCGATAGTGTTCTTAGTGAGTTCTACAACTCACCCATAGAGGTGAACCTGGGAGTTTCTAAGATGTACTAGGGTCTGAAGAGATAGTTTTGGTGGCCTGTGGTGAAACGAGCAGTAGCAGAGTTCGTAGCAAAGTGCATAGTGTGTCATCAGGTGAAGGCCGCACACCGTGTTCCAGGCGGCTTGTTCAAACCTTTAGATGTTCCTGAGTGGAAGTGGGACGACATATCGATGGATTTCGTCATGGGGCTACCCAAAGTTCAAGGAGGCTATGAAGATATCTGGGTAGTGGTGGATCGTTTGACAAAATCGGCCCACTTTCTGGTGATCAAAGAGTTAGGCGTAGTGGTTGCCTTAGCACAAAAGTATGTGGATGAGGTGGTGCGATTGTATGGTGTTACGAGGTCCATAGTATCCGATACAGATGTGCGGTTTACCTCATGAGTCTATAGGGGATTGCAACATTCATTTGGAACCAAGCTAAGACATAGCACTCCCTTCCACCCCCAGATAGATGGATAGACAGAGCGCACCATCCTGACATTGGAGGACATGCTATGGTCATGTGTCCTGGATTTTGGGGGATCATGGGTTCAACACTTTCATTTGGTAGAGTTCGCATTAAATAACGACTACCACTCTACCATTAGTATGGCTCCATTAGAAGCTTTGTACGAGAGGCCTTGTCGCTCACCCGTGTGCTGGATAGAAGTCAGAGAGGTAGGCACCCATGGCAAGGAGGTGGTTCATAGAACGACAGAGAAGTTTCAGCATATACGAGAGATGATAAATGCGGTTCAGGACCGGCCGAAGTCGTATGCTGATGATAGGTGGAGAGCCTTGGAGTTCAATTTCGGGGACCACGTGATCTTAAAGTTTTACCCTTGGCGTGGGAATCGGAGGTTCGGCAGGGGAAGTATGTATCTCCCAGGTTCGTCGGACCCTTTGAGGTGTTGCAGCGGGTCGGCAAGGTGGCTTACCATCTTGCGTTTCCACCACAGCTACAAAGGGTGCATGATGTCTTCCAAGCGTCCCAGCTTCATCGATATCTCCACGATGACTCACATCTCCTCGAATGGGGAGAGCTAGACATTTAAGATGATGCAAAGTTCATAGAGCGACCAGTGATGATCGATGATCGTAAGGAGAAGGTGCTCTGTAGACAAACCATTCCTCTGGTTCGTATCTTGTGGAGGCATGGTGGGCTTGAGGAATGTACCAGGGAACGGGAGATGCATATGCACGCCCAGTACTCAGAGCTGTTTTGAGTTTTATGCTATTATTTTTGTACTTGTTGTGATCGAATGCTTTACCTTGTTAACTATGGAATGTGTGGTTTTCCTTTTTCTGTGGATGTGTGTGAAGTATCCTAAAATGTGGGGAGGGGAGGACCTAATCTCTAGTTAAGATGAATTAGAGTGGATGTGCCTAAACCCGTGAGGGCATGCCAATTCCTCCCCAAGCAGATATTATCTTACCATGGAGGAAGGGAAACCCCTCACCACAATACCAGATGGTTTAATCATTTGTTTTCCGGTAATTGTAATTGATCGGGTTCTCTCTTGAGAGGTATCTTCTAGGGCGGTTGTTCGGACCCCCCTCCATTCTTCAGGTCTGGTTTTAAATTCTCGAGGGAAACAATGCATTAAGAGTTATCTGATGTGATGACCCGAGCCCTCACGGTCCATCCATTTTCCAAATTCTGGATCCTAGGGGTGACGTCTCGATGGTAGGACGTCATTTCGGCATGCGACCGATCGGCATGACCGACTGGTGTCACCTAGCCTTGTCAGGTTTCTCTTCTAGATTTTTTCCCATAACGCCTCTTTTTGCGCCTTTTTATCCCTTTTCAAGTGGTTAAAATCCATTTAAATCCCATAATTAATACCCAATAAATCATGAGGAACCTCTTCAATAGAGAATTAAATAACAATTAATCCCATTGTGCATAACTGAAAAACCATGTGGGAAACCACGATCTGACTTTCCAGGCATTCAAAATTCCAATATCCCATAACAACAGGATCTTATCTATATATAGCCCAGGAAGTTCTTTTTTACATCTTCTTCCTCTTGGCTGGCTTCCTTTTCTTCTTAGTGCATTTGGACTTCACGATGTTCCTCCACTGTAGGTCACGTTTTCCCCTGTTCTGGGTGCGTGAAGAAAATCTTCGATCTTTGATCAACCAAGTAGGGTTTTCCTTCATCCTACCTTACTAGGCATCATGCGGGGTGGGTAATCTATTGTTTCTGTGGGGATTGATGAAACCGAACTTAATGAAGATAATGAACAAACCTTTAAAGAATGAAGGGGGTTGATCGATGTTCTTCTATACTCTTTTATGTTGAAGTGTTGTGACCTGTAAGGGCTTGTGCTCACTGAAAATCATGGCAGTTGGTGGCCTTTCCATGTGTCCTAATAAACCCTTGTCTTTTGTGATGACTACATAACTGTAACATGGAAATTGGTTAGCCACATGAACTCAGTTTGTTTAAATGGATGTTCAGTAAAACAGTAATCCCTCTGTGACCACCCCTGATAACAAACTGAAAGAAGAACCTAATGAAAGATGTTCTTGAACTTGGATGTCTCCCACTCTGTTTGGTAGTGAGTGTGTTGTTCTTCCTGGTGCTTACGGAAATATGTGGACGGGGATGGGATCCTCTGTTGTGGTACAAGTGTTGGTTGTGATTCTGAAACTGTGTGGTTTCTCTACTGTGAGACGAACTCGGGTGGGATCCTCTATTGTTGATAAATCATTGGTTCCTAGTTATGGGTAAATGGAGCTATGTCTCGAGGTTCTCTTTGTTTCTAGTACTTCGAGGGATCTCAATTATCCATTTTGTGAGGTTTTCTTTGGTTCTAGTACTTTGAGGGATCTCACTTATCCCTTGTTGTTGTGACTTCACAAGAGAACCTGGTGTGAATGCTTAAATTACTGATTTGGCTATTTCTCTTTTCCTGGTTTGTGGTCATGCCAGTTAGTCTCCCAATAGTGCAGGACTTTAATTATATGGGATCACTTGAATATGATGCTAAGAATGGGTTAAAAAGGGAATTGGTTTGGGAATGATTTGTGACTTGGCCGCAAGTGTTGTGATTTCCTTTATGAATGAATAGTAACATGGGTGTATTTTATTAGATTTTGGAACCCTAGGTTGGGATGAGAGCTTGTTATCTATACATATATCTGTAGTTTTTATGTTTCTTCTTCGCACCCCACCCAAGTTGAGCACTTAGTTGTAAACACCCCATTTCATGGGGAGGGTGTTTTTCCCAACACTTCTATGAGTGGCTGGTTATTAGCTCTTTTTCTGATCCCTTTACCAAATATCCCAAGACTCTTTGGGCAGGATGTGATGGCCTGAAGTCCATTATTAGCCCAATAATCTTCAGGCAGGGTAGTTGTGAGGTTATGGACTAGGTGTTTGTGGGTAGGTTGTTTCCCAAGTGTCTTCAGGATGAGGCCCATGTGTCTTCGGGCGTGGCAGTAGTTGTTCTGACCCAGGTGTATGCGGGTGTGGTTATGCATGGTGGTTATGGCCCATGTGTTTGCAGGAAGGTTGTTTCCCAAGTGTCTTCGGGATGAGGCCCAGGTTTCTTCAGGGGTGGAAATAGTTGTTCTGACCCAGGTGTTTGCGGGTGTGGTTACGCGTTGTGGTTGTGGCTCAGGTGTTTGCGGGCGGGGTTTGGCAGTGGGACTACGGTGAGGTTATGGACCAGATGTGTGCGGGCTGGGTTGGAAGTGGTATTGTGGTGAGGTTATGGCCATGGTGTGTTTGGGCGGGGTTTGGCAGTGGGACTGTGGTGAGAATGGCGGGATTGGTTCGATGGATAGGATGTCTTCAATAACCAGTGGGAAAGTGGGGCGTGGTACCCAAATATCTATGTGCTATTACTATACATTACTTTACTTGAGTTATTTGGGTAGTGTTCCTTGGTGAGGGTTGGGTGGATAGTTTACCATGAAAGATGTTTTGGTTATCTCTTTTCTCACAGGGCATTAGAATGCCTCTCGACTTGTGAACGAGAGCTTTTGGTTTTCCCTACTGCGTATACTTGTATGCTCACCCTACGTAAATTAAACTACTTTCAAGTTTCCAGGAGGACTTCAGGGATCCTATGGGACCATACTAGCTCGGACCTTGGGGCAGTTGCTATTGTCATTTTCCTTTTTATTGGTACATTACATTTGGAGTTTTTGTGACTTTTAAAATTTACCGTTGAACATGTATACGAGAATGGGTTAATTTTGGATTTACCTTTACTTTCAGATTTTGTATGGTAGGTTTTCTATCTTATCACTCGATTATATCAAATAAAAAGGGTAATGCCTTCCAACTTGTGTGAGATTATATACCCTTGGTGCTAGTTTCCACTCTAGGACCTATTGAAGGCGGGTTTCAGGGATCTCTACTTCATCTTAAAGAAGGAAGGGCCTGGAAATTTACTGTCCCTTACCTCCTTTTGGTGAAGGCGGGTCATGAAATCAGGCTACACCATCTTCCTGCTGCTTCCTGCAGGAGACTCGCGATAAGGATCACCCTGAGGTCGGCTTGTGTTCCTACCAATCTGCAAACTCTCACAAAAACCTCAAGACAATCCCCAACTGCCTATGGGTCCGTCACTCCCCTGAACCTGGGTGGCCTCTGGCACTGGAACTCGTGCAAATCACTCAAACGACATGCACTCTCTACTGCTAGAGCTGGTGGTATCGATGGCCTAGTGGGTAGTGGTACCACTGGTACCTCTGCTGTGATGGGCCCTACACCGAGGCATCATCGCTCGGTGGGCTACCATCTCGTACAAAACTAAGAACCCTTGCTGGCTACCTACGTGGGACCATTCTGAAAAGTAAAAGGTGTGACACTATCAAAACAATATACCTGGTGAGCTAACACAAAGAAATCACGAAGAAAACCTTTCAAAGGAAACACACACGCAATCAGTGTTTTCGTGCACTGAGTCGGAAGTCAGAAGTTAGAGTCCAAGTGTATGGATACATCGGTCGCCGCACCAACACTGGTTTCCCTAAACTGATAACCACATCCAAAATACTTAACAGTATTCTTATTAATTGAATCAGAGTCCATGATCTACGGTAGAACTGACTCCTCTTATACCAATTTTTCACAACCTGTTATCAGGTCCCATGTCGTGACTACCCCAAGCCGGCCTTCCATAGGTCAGGGGCTGGCGACTAGCACCAAAGGTGAATCCCCGATAAAAAGGAAAGGTCTTGACTTTAACCCTATAACACACACAGTCTGAACACAAGCAGTAGAAGCAATAAGTTCTAATATAGAAAGAAAAGGTGTGCTGAATGTAAGTGGGCCAGTATACAAACCCATATGAACAACAAGTACAAGTACAATTAAATAGGGAAAACAGCTCCTCAATCGTCCACCAGAGAATCCTACTTGATGGGTAGGTGCAGATCTTGAACAACACATCCCTGAGGTACGTCCCATCTAGTTCAACTCTTAGCATCCTCTTATCCGTCACCCTTATCCTTGATCACTGTTGACCGTCGTCTGTACATAACACAACAAGGTGCGGGTGAAGCCCGTGCGTGGGTGAGTATAACAAAACTCAGATGGGGACCCCAAGACCCCTGAAGGTCTCCCAGAATCCACTATGGACTAACCATAGTTGTAAGATACAATCACAATTTTTCGACCATCCCTACTTAGGTATATGCCCATATATATACCTAAGTTACCAATCACGGTCCAGCTCGAACACTTGATCCCAAGCACAACCCATCCCACAAAGGAAGTAAAGTCAATCATCTCGATGATATCAACTGAAAGTCAAGACTCTGCTCACACAGGTATATAAATCATGTAGAGTGGTAGAGATGATTAGATGTAGCCAGTGAATCATCTCCTCTATCGAACCCACATAAGATCCTGTAATTGTATCAGCGCTGCCAAACCCATGGAGGATCCCAGTATAGAAGTCCTCACAGTCGAAACCAAGGAAGATCCTAGTCCAGTACCATCACTGTCAAACCCACGAAGGATCCTAGTACAGTATCGTCACTATTGAACCCACGGAGGATCCTGATACGGTAGTAGGTCCACGTAGGATCCCATCATCTCAGTCGCAGCCAGCCAAAGGGTTCCCGCAGACAACACGCTCGATTCTGGGAGGGTTGGCTCCTCAAGCCAAGTGTCGATACATAAACTACCACAAAGTGAAGAGTTTATGTATCTCGTAGTTCTGTCTCATCATAAAAAAACCCAACGCGATAGACGACGCATCAATCAGACGCCTGATCTGTGAGTTATTGGCAATTCCGTTCCAGGGGCTCAGTTGGTTTTTAGGTTCAAACCAACCCAACCATACCCCAAATGTGTCTTAACCTAAATTAGGGAATTCCAAAAGTACCATCTATTTTATACATTTTCTTCACCGCAGACGGTTCATCGATTGGGCACCCGTAGCCCAAGATATGGGTGAAAATGTGATTTCGGGTTAAATGGGTCTGGACTGGGGTCCGACCCGGTCCACGGGTCTGACCCGGTCAGAGAGTCTGGCCCGGCCCGGGAGGGCGGCCCGGCCCGTGTGGGTGGCCCGGACCAATAGCGGCCTGCCCTGAGAGCGGCTCGGCCCGAGTGGGAGGCCCGGCCTGGCGGTCCACGTGGCCGTGCCGGCCAGCCCGCGTGGCCTGGCAGGCCAGGCGTGGGAGGGGGGTGCCATGCCCCTTGTTGTCGAATATAACCAGCTCTATGTGCCGGTTCAGGTGACCCGATGGACCCTAGGGGTCCCACCTTGTCAGGCTGGCCGAGTGGCCAGCTGGTTCTGCACCACCGGCGTGGCACGACGACACCGTGCCCCTGCTTCCTCCACTGTGGCCCGCCCTATCCATGGATCACTTCCTCTGCGTGGCGCGACGGCGCCGCACTGCCTCCACTGTGGCCTGCCCTGGCCATGTTCCCTTGCTCTCCCGCACGGCACGACGGCGCCGCGCTCCTCCGGCAGTCATCCGGCCTCCTTGCTCTGCTGCAGCCTATGCTGGTTGTGACCCGGTTCTCTGATCGGTGCGATGGCGTTGTTCCCCTTCGGTGACCTGGTGGCCTTTGCGCCGCTGGTTTCCTTCGCGGCCAGCCTGACACCGGCCATCGCCTCTCGGACTCCATTGTCAATAAATGAGGAATTACGGGTGGTTTCGGGATGTGTTCGTGCGTCCCACACCCTCCGCGTTATAATGTTATCAATTGGAAAGACACAACCATATTTGAACAATATTGAATGAAAACAAGAATTAATTCAAATCCCCTACGTCGTATGATGATGATCATTAAAGAAGTCGTGGGAAGAGGCGGGCGTCTATTCTTCATTCACCACTTTCTTCACGCACTCCAAAATCTCATGCTTGTGGGTCGTAAAGTGTTCAGAGGTGACGAATTCGAAGATATCATTCCTTGCATTCTTCATTGGAGAGTTCTCCTCCTTCCCCAAGATCCACCCAAAATATTTTTCCAAACAAAATAAAATAATAGCATATCTTTTATTATAATGGTTAGCATGAATTCAAATGGGTTAAATTAATTAATTTCGAGGCTTAAATTAATTAATTGAGGGAGTTGAAACATTTAAAATAATGGGGGAAGGTGAAGAATTTTCATCCCACATAAATGGGGGTTAAGGGGAGGGGGTCAGGGTTTAAAGCCTAGGTGGCCCCCACCTGAATTATCCTCCCAAGGGAGGTTATGCTCGGGTGGGCCACACCACTGTAACCTCCCATGGGAGGTTTGGGTGTGGTGGCCCCCAAACCTAACCTCCCCTTGGAGGTTTTAACCACCACAATAAAAATAAGTTATCCTTTTATTTTTATTTAATTTATTTAAAAAACCAAAAAACTAACTTCCATTCTCCTTAGAACGCAACTACGGTGAAGGTCTCACTATGCAATCACTGACGCTACGAGTTCAAATGTGCCCTCAGATTTTAGTTCTGAGCACCGGTTCAAAATTTATAAAATCATGCTCACACGTTTACTGAACGTACCCGAAAAAAACTTCAGAAATTGATTCCAGGCACACCGAGCCTCGAAATCAAGTGACGTAAATTTTCACAAACTTATAAAAATCCCCTGAATTTAAGAAAAAAATTTCCACAGTATTTCTGGGTCTTTACATGATAACCTAGTTAAAATCCATATGAGATTGAATTTACAAAGGAATTATAGTTTTATTTTATTTATGTATCAATGTGGGTATGATATTGAGTATTATAGTATTAGTACTATTCATCTTGAATGGGATTTCAAGCCAAAATGATGGTCTTTCAGGATACAACACCTTCAGGCTACCATAGGCCTTCAGGACACTGGGCCTCCACATCATAGAGAAAATCAGGTTCACCTATACTAGGGAAACCTCAAGATGATAGATCAGAGTAGAAGGAAGTATCTAGGTTAATCATACAAAACACAAGTTTAAAGGAGGGATATGGTGAACAAGCCATTGGTCTGTGCAACTTTTCACAATTTACTTTAAGAAAATTACAATGTCATGTGCTAAGATATATAAATACATGTATAGATTTGAGAAAGGGTTTGTTTCAATATTATTGGGCCATAATAAAATTTTATGGGATTTTTTCCTCTGGGCCTATGATTCAGGTAATTATAAGGACCCTATGCCTCTATAACTTTGTGTCTTGTAAGGGATACCTCTCAACCAAATTGAGAATTATGGAGTATTAGAAATAACGATTATGGAATTTTCATCCATTCAAAACACAATGGCCTTCCTAAAAAAATTTTAACATATATTTGTGATTTATTAGTCCTAAATTTAGTATAAATAAATCCCTAACTTTATTTTCACTTAGATAATCACAAATAAAAATATTCATTTATGAATAAAAACATTTTTAGCACTGATAAAGACATTTACCAATATAAATAAACTCTATCCATAAATCCACTCAATAGTTTTCATCATGTTCTCAAAAAATTTGATCCTTGATATATTTTTTCAATATTTTGGACAAATCAACTTCAATAACCGAAGTTATGTAATTATAAACATAGTTTTAAATATGTTATTTCAGATAATATATTTATTCTTATGCTGTTTAAACTCATACATAATTTTGTCACACAAACACAGACACACTCAGAGTGATGAATGTTTGTGTGGGTGTATATTGTTTGAATATATGGTTACACACACACAAAAAGAGAGAGAGATATATATATATATATATATATATCTGTGTGTGTGTGTGTGTGTGTGTGTCTCTGTGTCTGATTGTGTCTGTGTGTCAGTGAAACTAAATATTTGTGTGTTTAATCTATTTAAGTGCGTGCGTGTCTATATATTTATATAGATATTTATATATCTATTTACATAATTATATGTTTATGTGATTTTCTTTAATTAAATGATATATTTATGTTTATATGTCATAGAAAATTACTTATAAAGTAATTTTATTGCGCATATATTAACATATAAATTTATTGTAAATTTTTTACATTATATGTATTTAGTTGTATAATTTATATAGTTTATATTATAATTTATAAATATATTCTTTTAATTTATATCTTATACTCTAAAATTAAGACTTTACACACACACACACATAACTCTATATATATATATACATGTGTGTACACACACATGTGTGTGTATGTGTGTGTGGGGGTTAGTGGGTGGGTTCAATTTTTTATATATGTGTGTATATTTATTTACATATTTACGCACACATGCACAGAGAAACATACACAATTATATATTGAAATAGAAAATTTTAAAATTTTAAAATATTTCTATATATATTTTATATAAATATATATTGTAATTTTCCTGTAAATATACATAGTAATGTATTATAAAATATTGAATCTATATGGATTTGTTTTTATAATTTATATATGTATAAAATTAAAAAATTATATTTATTATTTTTTATAATTTATATATAAGTATTAAAATGTATAAATATATTCTTTAAAATAAAACTTTATATAATTTTTATATATGAAAATGATATATTATATGCTACCTTTTTTGTATCTAACATCTAGTGAAATATAAATACAATTGAGCCAAATAGAATGTATGTAAATCAAAAATTAATAGATGGAAAATAAATAAAAAAGTGTACAAGGAAGGAGATATAGAGTTCATCAAGTTTGCAATAGTGTATTCAACTAACACTTTTTGAATTATTTTAATGGGTTTAAAATACTATTATTCAAGATAGTTTTTTGTAGATGTTTAGGATGGAAATTTGATCTATCTTGGAATAGATCAAATATATAAATGTTGTACTAAACATGTGGAGGAACAGAATATATCTATTAACAAAGATAATTATATGATTTACAGATTATATGATATTAATCCAGCTATATATGATGATTTTAATTTAACTAAAGGAATGAAAAAGAAATTTATGGATGACCTTAATGATTGTTAAAATATATTTGAAAAAATATAGAACAATGTAATGATTTCATATCATTCTGGTTGTACTAAATTTATTAAATTTGTATTATTATAATAAAATTTCTTTCTGGCTGCATAGAAAACCTGCCTTAAAATAGTTGTTAATTTCTAGTCCGCAAGGCACCACCTGTTTCCCCACATACATGCAGTCCCCTACCTAGGGCCCACCCACATGTATGAACATGCCATCAAACTAAGGACTTTCCCCATAGGCCAATAAATTCTCTTTCCTATTTGATTTTCCATCACTCACAAACACAGAGAGAAACATCCCATAAGATCACTCATTCTAATTTACAGGTTATGGGATATTAGTACACCATTATATGATGATTTAAATTGTATTGATGAATTAAAAATAGCATTATAATATGACCTTAATGAATAATTAATATTGTTTTACATGGTGAAAAATAGTGAAAATATTCCAATTAATGTTGGTTGTACTCAATATTTGACATTATTATTGTAATAAATGGGCCTTGCTGCCAGTACAGACACCCCGTCTTAACATTGTCAATGGGACCTGGCCCTCTATATACCTATAGTTTCCCCAATGACACGTTGACCCTTATTTTGAGACCACCCACAATCCTGAATAGGTTATCATACTAATGACTATCCCCATAGGCCAAAAAATGTTCTTTCTTGTGTGTTTCTTCCTCATTCGCATACAACCTGGTGAACCCGCCAGACGGTCACCCATACTAATCACTACTCCATGCTAATAAAGAATTTTTTTTTTGATTTCTACTCACATAGGATCCTGAAAAATAGGTAAACCTTGTTGAAATGAGTAATATCGATTAGTTGTTTAACCCTTTATCATTCTAGGATGTTACATCCACCCCCTCCCATTAGAGAACAATGCCCTCATTATGGAACCTATATAAAGTAGGTTTCAATTATAAATAAAAATATAAATATTCCACTTCCGAATGGTTATATTAAATATATGAAATTATTATTTTAATAATTGGGCCTTGCTGAGAGCACTAACAACCTAACATAATGTGTTCATTGGCTCCTAGCCCACCACGTCCCACTAGTTTCTTCATAGACCAATGTTATCCTACCTAAGGACCACCCTCATTTTAGAACTCAGCGTTAAACTAATGACCATCCCCACATTCCAATGCATATTGTTCTAATGTTATTTTTCATCACTCGTACACAACCTAGGAGACTCCCTATAAGGTCACATAATCACTACTTCATGATAATCGTGCATAACTATGGATTTCTACTTAGGTAGGCTCTCGAAAAAAAGGTTCCCCTTGTTGACATGATTTATATCATTTATTTATTTAAAACTTCATCATTATGGGATGTTACATTCAATCACCACCTTTTAGAGCACAATTTCCTCATTGTGGACCCTATAAATCTCAACCCAGACAGTACCATCACAATTTCAACATGGTTCCTCCTATGATACCAATATAAAAAATTGGATCCACTGAAAACAAAGAATCCTACCTTATCATGATAATTGGGTCCTGGCCCCCTAAGGGCCATCAATTCCCCAAAAACATGAGCTTCCCTACATAAATCCACCAAAATTCATAAACTGCTCGATCATATAATGAATTTACAAATTGTTCAACACATTTTCACTACAGTGTTCCTCTTCCTTACATTCACACACCATATGAAACTTCATAGAAGGTCTCTCTTCTTTGTCACTACTCTAGTCCAAGCACACTAACTGTGGATTTCTAATTAGTTAGGCTCTTAATAAGTAAGATATACCTTTTTGACATGAGTCATACCATTTATTCATTTAACCCTTTATCATTATAGGGTGATATAATTATTCATAATTAAAATATGAAATTTAAATGTTGGCAAGGGATGGAGTGGTATGTGATTTACTGAACAACTTTCTCTCTTTAATTTTATGTTACTAAATGATAGTAATCATATACACAAAACCTATAATGATAAATGATTATTATATTCAACGTTTATAACCTATAAATGAATACATGTTTTATAATTTATTGGATGCATTTTTTCAAGGTCTATAAATCACTAAAAAATGTCTTAATTGTGTTGTGGATCGATACAAAAGTTACACAGACATCAACACACCGACAAACACACAGAGACATTCCAATTTTTAGAAGACCACATGGATGTGCGAATATGTTAATGAAATTGATGTGAATGATGATAAATAAATTCAATATGAGAAAATTCATCACATAACATATGATCATTAGTGGAAAAAATAGATCACGAGTGTCCTAAATTTGGGACTGATTCAAGAAACCTCCATTTGTGTTATATTTGTATAGTAAAACACATTTTGGTGTATAAAGAATAACTCATAGTAAATTTCTAGTTATAATGGTATATTATAACTTTCAAACATAGTTATAAATGAAGAACATCGACATTATGTTGTCTCTACTTAATTTAGGACCAACAAAACACGGTAATGATATTGATGTTTAATTGGATCTATTAGTTGAATATATGAAATTAATGTTATGTCAAAATTTATTATGTATGATGCTCATATAAATTAATAGTTCACATTAAGAACTATATTATTCATAATGATTAAATAATATTCCACAATGAGAAAACAAAATTATAAAATAATAATAAAGGAATTTTATGGTGTCCCATTTTTAAAGTAGGTTCACAATCAGTTTGGTTGTAAAATTCTATAAAGACCGTGTTTCTTTGATATTAAAATATTTCACACTGATGAAATAAATAAAAACCACATAAATCACATTCAATGGGAATATGGATGAAGATGTGACACCTTCTCCATTACCAACTAATGTACAATTTTAGAAAGTAAATTATATTGTCACCATATTTTATAAACATTTTTAGAAAAATGTTATAAATTTTTTTGGAAAAACCAATTAGTTTTCCTTTAATTTTCATTTTGGAATTTTCTTATTTATAAGGAATTTTCTTCATTTCTAGAATGTATTAAAAATTTATTAGACAATTTCAATAGAACTTTACTAAATACGCCATGAAAAATAAAATATGGTATCAATATTAGGTTAGAAATTATTTATATAAGGATAAGGGAAGAGTATGCAGTAGAAAAGGATAGATGATTAACTTTTCTTCCTCCATTATCTCACACTATTTGAAAACAAGAGATATTTTAATTTTATAAATTCCTAAATGGTGTAACATTTCCAGAGTAGTATTCATCAATTATAAAGAATATTTTGTTGATGATTGTATTCATGTTAAATGGATTAAAATCCCAACATTTTTAATGTGTTGATGGAAGATTTAATGATTTTTTTATATTTTACATACTATTTGAAATTTATAATACATAATAACCAAAATTTTATACCTTTATAAAAGGTATATATTTATGATTTATTTTTCCTGTGATGCTTACTATAATAAAAAAGTCATTTTTATCATATTATGTAAATTAGATATTATTTTACACCAACATTATTAGATATAATGGATCACTAGGTGGGAATGATATTACCATGTAGTTATATATATTATATTTTAATGTTACAAAATAAATATTATATGATGACTTGGATGTGGTATGTAAAAATTTGGAGTCACCTTGAATTTAGTACTATATGTTACTATATTATTGAAGATTCTATTGAATTTTGTATCAAATACCCATTTGATGTGTATATAATTGGAATCCCAAAATTGTATTATTGTATGTTTTTATGGATGCTGTAATTTTCAGAATATATGTTTTTACAATTACCATCATGTTTTGAGAGTAGGCCCAACTTTATGTTTTTCTAAACAATACATAGGTTTATCAAGGTGTTCAAACTGATAAAGAATTTTTTATGAATTTAAATCCATAAAGGGGTTAAAGATGGATTTGAAATTAAAATAATAAATACATTATTAGATAGTTTTGAGATTATATTTTCAAGGTATTTTTTAAAAATCCAAAATCAATTTTTGGAAGACTTTGATTGTGACAAATAAAATTAATTGTATATGTATCATCATAAAATGGTTAAAGAATTCACCCTTGTATATTCTATAAAAAGGCATATGTTTAAGGTAGTATGATGAAATATAATTGAGTATTTATTTTGGTGAAATTGATGCATGTATATAGTACTAAGGACAAAAAACCACTATTTTTAAATAAGTCATACTTTAGAATCATCAAGAAAATATGGGAGTTGGATTATAGAAAAATATCGGTGCCACATTTTTGACAAAAGTAGTTGATAATATAGATATAGTTAAATATAATTAATTATTATTTGTCAAACTAAATTTCAATAATTATGGGTATAATATACCCCCTTTATAATTGCATAATATGCAATAAAATTATTTAAGGCGCCTGATCTTGTAAACTATAATTGTTCAATTTTACTTTTAGTGACTAAAACAACTTCATAATGAAAAAATTTTCATTAGGTATAGTACTTTAATTATGGAATCATAATAATTACTTATTGTTCCTAATGTAGATAGTTTCATATATACTGAAGGTGTCTATAAGAAGTGGAACTTGGTACATGATTGAGGGGCCAAACCACTAAAATATTATTAGAAATGTAAGAGTGTAATAAATAGGTTTGATGTATATTATTAGTTTTTTTATATAAAATGTGTTTTCTCAGAATATTATGTGTTTCTGATTATATTTACATATTTTAAATAATATTTAATACTAGTAACATTGACAATAGATTCTTCACATATTGAATCTACTATTACATGGGAAATCATAACAATGATCTTGAAAATTGAAACTATTTGAATGTGAGAAATAGAAAAAAGGTGAGAAGAAACTTGAAGCTAATAAAAAAGTTGTAGGAGGAAAAAAACCTAGAGATGTGTAATAGGGAAAATAAAATATTATAAAAAATTTTAAATGTGATTTTCCTAGATTTTGTTAAAAAAATTATTAAAGAAATAAGTAGAGGTTAGAAATTTGAAGTTGGATGGATTATATGCACTACTAAAAAAATAGGCTAACCCTATGATAGGTTTTATCATCACATTAATAATGGTTTCCATTTATTACCTCTAATAAAAAAGAACTAATAAAGGGGGCCCTTTATTAGTGCAGGTAAAAAATGCACATGAATTCCCCCATTTATCAGCTCATTTTGTCTATCACTAATAAATGGTATATTTCAACGAAAAATTATATTTCATTAAAAAATATATATATAAATATATAAATATAATTATGTATATATATATAATGTTGATTTTTAAAATTTGTTTTTATAATGCTAAATATGAATTCACAGTTAATATATATGATGTTTTTAGAAAATGTTTTATAAAATAATTGAAAAATATTTCTGATTAACCATTTTCTAATTAGTATTAGGTAATAGTCATTTAATAATCATTGAATGACCTAAAAATAATAATTAATGAAGGGTATAATATTTGTTGAATACATTTCTTGAACTTGAAATGACCAAAAATTTTGATTTTTGTGTCTGTTTGTGCTCTAACATATATCAAATCAAATCCTATGATGATCTCTACACCGAAGAGACTGAGGGAACCCATGATTAATTTTTTTGAAGCCAAATGGCCAAAAATGCCTCCATAATGTTTTTTTATTTAGGGTGTCCTAATATTTTATCATTTTATGGGATTTCAGGCTCGTTTAAGGGGGTCTAGTAGTCTTTTCTTGGTGGGGGTGAATTTATTCCAAGGAATTACATTTGAATAAATTGTTTGGTTATGACATTTTAACATTTTTCAAAATTTAGTTTTATTTATAATTAATAATATCTATATATTTTAACATTTACTTATAATAATTCAATTATATAAATACATATTTGCACATATTTACATAAAATTTCATTTTTAAATATATAAAATAAATAGTTCATATTCATTTTATTTAAAATAAAAAGTTGTCCATTTAATTTACAATATAAAAATATATTAACATGTATATATATACCCACAAAATTATTGATTATACATAAAAATGTTTGTGTTTATAAAAATATATATATGTATTTGTATATTTTAATATATGTAAATAAATACATAATATGTAAATATTTGTACATGTATGTGAGAAATATAAATGTATACTTGTGTGTGTATCAACATAATGCATGTTCATCATATAAAAATGTCTTTTTATAAATAAATCATTAGCATTAGCATTAAATATATTATATAGATGTATTTTAATGTAAATAATTATAAATAAATTATAAACAATTTATATGTACATATACAATTATATATGAATATATAAATATACAGACATATAAATATATATGTAATGTATAAAATATATTTCTAAATATATAGTTACATTACAAAAATATATTTAAAACAATATCTAACCGTTTTTACACTATAAAAATAGATGAATATATATATATATACCTAGAAATATATATATATATATATATATATATATATGATGTTTATATATACATATATGTGTGTATTAATAAATGGATATATATTTAGATTACATTATAGTACATGTAAATGAATATAGTATATAATATATTTAAATAAATATAAGTATATATATCACATACACACACAAACATATATTTAATAGATGTATTTATAAATAATTTTATAATTATTTGAATAAAAAATATATATGTAAAGATATATATATATATATATAAATAGAAATATCATAAAATAAAAAATAAATCATCTTGATGTAGTGTTAAAGGTATTTGAGTTATAAAGGATTGGTATAGGTATCGAATATAGATGTTCATAGGAGGCTGGAATTTCACATAGGGCTGATAAAGTTGACAGGGGAGCACTGATAAATGGGTGGTTGGCGAGTGGGTGCAAAGAGATAATAGGGAAAATAACTGATAGGGGTCTATGAGAGGTTTGAAAAAATGGTTTCCCTCCTTTCTCAGAACAAAAAATCAAGTGTTGAAAAGGGGAATTTTATCTGCTCTTTTTACGAGTGCTGATATATCCACACCTTTATCATCAAACACATTATCAATGGTTCATTAGAACCGATAAAGACCTTTTTTGGAAGTGTTAAATGGAAGATCTCTTGTAGTATGTGGTCAACCTATTGACCCAATAAAGTCCATCTTTATTAGTTACATTAGGTTCTATTTTTGAATTCTTGTTCCCATTACAATAAATAACTAGAATAATTTCTCCCCTACATTGAAGTAAATAACATTTGAAGATATTATGAATAAATTATAATATTATATTTATATTATACTTATAAATCAAATAATGAAACATCAATTTTCTCATCATTATCACTTGCAGAGTACATTTATATTATAATATTATTTTCTGAATTTAATAATAATGGTATTTTGAAATATAGAGAGATTAATTCAAGTTACTCTTAAAAAAATATATCTTAGGGAAGATGAGTGTATTGTCAAACCCCACCAACTTTCTCTATACAAAAAAACCATTAACAATGAAACTTTGAATGTTTTTGTTTCCATTTAGGATGAGGATGGATCCATGGAATATTTTAATTTATTTTTTATTATTTTCAATTAGATGTATTAAATAAATTTATTCATAATTACTAATTTATGAAATAATAAAGGATTGATGAAAATAAACTAGATTCATTAACAACTCTGTACCTCTACCATAGAGCAAGGATGGAGTATAGTTCACTTAAAAATATATAAAATATAATGAAAATGTATACTAAAATATTAATATTACATAAGAATACAAAAATAATTATGTTTCTTTTTTTATATGTGTATATTTAAATCAAGAACTCAATAAATTTCAATTTTATTACATGTGTAATGGAAAGAGGCATATACATATAAAAAAGGACAAATAGTAGATGAAAACATAATGAAAGAATGGAAATCCAGTGTATGTATGGAATAATTGAGATTTAATTTGGTTTAATATATTATAACATAACTATGAATGCATATTTTGTGGAATTGTTTTCTTTTATAGAGACATGATTCTTTATCTACCGTAACTGAGGATTAACCACCTTCAGTAAAATTTGAAGAGTCTAAATAATTATGGCCACAATAAAGGGTATTGGAAAAAAAGTGGTTGTTAGTGGCCAAATTTGGTCTTTAAACCATATAAATAGAAGAATATGATGATCTAGATGAATATACACTATAATCCCCAATATAAGATCACGCACATTCAATTTGTAATTAATTTAAATACTGAATGTCCTTGTCCATTGTAATATTTCCGATTAATTTGTTTCCCAACTATGTTTGTGATTCCATTTAAATGGAGAATCTAATTGAGTATTCCTATATATTTATCCACACATGATCTATGAATCTCCAAACAATGATTTTAATTTATTGGGTACTATTGTGGGAGAATCAAGTGCTTCAAACCATTAACCATTGATTATAAAAATGAAACTCTTGTTCTCTGTATGTTCTTCAGTGGGAGGAAGGGAGAACTTATTTATATGTCTTGTGAGAATTCATGATAATTAATGTATTGTGTGAACACATCTCCCCGTGAAATTTTTATATTTTACAAATATATATTTAGGGTTAAATAATTCTGGTTTCACAAATCCCCCAATTAAATAATTTAATATAAGAAAAACCCCAAGCCAAAAAATGACAATAATAATATAATTATTATTTCCCATTACATTTGTTTTTTATAATATCATTTATGAAATAAATCAATCAATATATATTTAAAAGATATGAAATATATATTTTCCATTAGATCATTAAACTCAACAAATATTATCACATGTAATTTATCAAACCTTGAATATAAAATATATTAACTCAATAAAAATTATTACATTCAATAAACCTTTGCGTAAATATTTATTTTAATACTCACATAACTTGAATAATTATTAATATTTATCTATTCAAAAAACATGTGAATAAATAAATTTTATATTTCTTACCTTTTGAATAATTAGATAATAGATAAAACTTTACTCATTTAATTCAACCATGAATATATCATGATTGAATTTATGTGATCAAATTTTATATGAATAAACTCCATTCCATTATCTAGGAATAAATTTATTCATGAAATTAAATTGATAATAATTTAATTTCATTTTTTGATATATTTTTATGAGACCCTTTAGGACCCTTTATGGGTTGATATATGTGATGTTACAGAAATCCAATATTAGGGTCTAGAAATATTAAAACAAATCCACAGAGAAAGAAATTTGTATTCCTAAAAAGACATCCAACCCATAGACACTAATATGTAATATAAATCATTTTTCAACCAATTTCTCATAAGTATGTATTATTACACTTATCATCACCCTATATAATTGATTTATCATTCATTAAATTTTTAAAACAAACCATTCTATAAACTACCATGACCACATATTTTTTAAAACTACCCCATTTTAATCAAAGGTCTAGTGATAACTTCTTCCATAAATATGGATCAAAAAATTCATTTCGTGAACATTCAAAAAATTCAATATCACTTATGACTCACCTAATGTATGTTACCTAGTAGTGAGCATAAAACATCACAATGTTTATCCATGTATTAAGTTGTGTGATTCGTGATATACATTAACAATTTCCTTGAGTCAAATTACCAATGCACACTCTCATAGATAGGGATGTCCAATGACACATAAGGCATGTGGAATTACTATTTGTGAGGATTTTATTAGGACCACCTCTATTTGAGATGATAATGTGTGAACTTTATAAGAAATTTTTTCCCCATGATCTAACAACACCTGATAGTCATAAGAAATTAATATCACATTATATGGATATATCTTGACTATAATACATATTTACTTAATAATATCATCATGGAATCAACTTTTTTTCTTTAAATGGGGGAACTAACAAAACATATTAATATTTGGAATACTCTTAAGATATTATTACATTAATGTTACTTAAAATAAAAATCAATATGTGATATGAATATGTGTGTGTGTTTGTGTGTGTGTATTCAAGTAAGTGAATGTTCCAAGTTAGTTGGTCCTTGGGAACAAGCTCGAATAGAATTCGACATAAATCTGAGACAATAATTATCCAAAAACACAATCCATTATTTCTCATATAATTTTCATGCCTCTGATTAGGTATGAATTTGGTCTTGGGACTACAAAAGATTCCTCAATGCCAACTCTACTAACTTTGGCTTCACTTAGTTGAGTAAAATCTCTAATGAAGAGATAATAATAAAGTATATTTTTAATTTATAGATATGGCATGGGATCCTTATCTAGAACTAATATCATAATATTATTACAATATAATGTAATGGGATCTATAATGTTAGGTACTACACCAAGCACTAGGAAAATATTTCATATCTACATTGCTCCTTTAGCTAAATCAGAATCAATACTATACTTTGACTATTTTATATAATTAGAGGCCACTTGCTGTTTTGAAATATTCTAGCTCCTAACTCATCCTTTGTGGAAAAAAAACATATCTTTAATATGATTTTAGATCATTATGATCAGTTTTAATACTAGAATATGTGTATCCCATTACAAATAGTTATATAAAACCTCGGAAAACTAGTAAAATATCTTTTATATCGTTAATTTACTTTAGGATAGCCTTTATAGTTGACCAATGTGGTACTCCTAGGTTTTCTTGATATCTTCATACCATGATAGTGGTCTATATATAATCAAAAATAGTATATATCATGGAATACATTATGGATGTAATCACTAAAGTGTAAAAGATGGTTCACACTCTTTCTCTCTCTTCTAGTGTTTAAGGAAACATTTCTTAAAAATATGTATAGTATGTGACTTTGGAAAAAACCTATTTTGATTATTCTATATCATATATCATCAATACATAAATAATATATGTACGTAAAACTACCTTAGAATCCAAAATATTATTATTACTTTTTTATCCATTAACACTATATGTAAATAATCTCACCCTGAAGAACAAATTATATTAATAGTATTGGTAAACTAGATACATACTTAAAGTTCACATTGAAATTGAAAAATTGAAAAAAAAATCATAGAACTTTTTTAGTACACTCGATTTCCATTAACATATCACCAAATATCAATCATAATACACTTATTATCATAATTGAAAAAGGGTATATAAGAAATGGGTTATCTCTAATGATCAGTAAGGGTATGAATACAATGAAATATGTCAGGAATAAATAAACACAAATTTATTGGAAAGGTAAACAACTGAACACACATTACATTTTATCAATAAACTAAGAATAAAATTCATCAAAAGATAATATAATTTTAAAAATATCATGGATAATAATAACTAAAATATTAATGAATTAAATACATAATTATATGATATCATGTTCTCAGGATCATGATACCTCTACTGTTAAGACCTTTCATAAGATGTAATAAGACCATAGGTAGAATCCCATTAATGATATATTAATAATTTTCCTACTAAAACGTTGTTTTGAGCTTACCACTTCAAAGATAATCATGACCCTTTTACTGAATGTTGTGGCTGAGCTCCTCCATGTCATCTGATATGACCGAAACTCCATTATTCACAACATAGCTTCATTCAAGATTAATGCAGGTTGGGTGAGAATTATCATTACCATTAAAGATTCTGCCACACTACAAAAAGCTCATTATGACAACTCAGTTGGAGACTTTGTGATTCTTCATCTGCTATGAACTAATGGTATCTATCGAAAACCGAGATACAATTTGGAGGTGTTCTGGAAAGCCCCATTTCCCAGATGGATCAGGAAATTTTTTTATGGAGCCTCTAATGAGAATCTAGGACCTACTGGATGTGGTTCCATCTTTAGAGACTGTATTGGGAATCATCATGGCTTCTTCTATGGCGGTTGTGATATTGCATCTACTCCTGAAGCTGAGATGGAGGTTGTGATTCATGCTGTCGATTTTGCTAAACAAAAGAGGTGGAACAACATCTTGATTGAAAGTGATTCGACCACCATTGTACAATATATATGGAGTGGTGTTGTTCACCTTGCTTGGTCCCTCACTACCAAATGGATTAATTGCCTATCTTCTCTCTTGGACATCAAATACATCGCCACTCATGCCTATCGCGATGCAAACATGGTTACTGATGGTCTAGAAAACAAAGGGATCCACCAAAGCATTACATGGAGAGATGAGTCACCAGATGATCTCCTTCACATATATGAAAAAGATTGTAATAATATCCCCTCCTTTAGACTTTTGTAGATTCTTTACTGTTTTTAATAAATTGGGTCTTGGTAATTAACCAAGGCATTACCTTAAAAAAAGAGCATAGAGTATTGAATATTTCACTAGATAATCAAATAAACTTAAAAGTAAACAATGTTTGTAAAAATATTACATCGTTTATGCTCTGAAACTACCCATTATACAAGAATATTTATATTTAATATAAATTTATATTCCAATGAATGTTTATCACAATAAAGTGATTGTTTCATGTTTTAGTTAAAAATTTAAAAGGAATGTGAGATTGTATAATACATTTTATGACATTGTAATTTTTAATTCAAATACAATCAAATAAAAAAATCAAATTAAAACATAAAATACAATGAATTATTAAGAAATCATGACATTACATTTCAAATGGATGTGTATACACCATATAAAATAAATTAGGTGAATTATATTACAATATTTCTCAATGAAGGGAAGTTGAGAAGAAGTCCCTTTCCTCAAGATTATATATAATTTAATGAGATATAACCTCTTGTATAATGATTTCAAACATGATATTAATTAATAAAAATACAGTATCAATATTTAAATAAATATTATATGATTATTTATATCATATTTTTACATGTTTGTTAATAATATTTCCTTATTACCCTTTTTCGGGTGTTAACTAATTCATTTTCCCATTCATGTTTAATCTTGTAAGATATAATATTTTCCATAGGATATTGTTCTATTATCTAAAAAATTATGTACTATTAATATATATCATATGTACTCATTGGATTTATTTTATAATAATTATTTAAAAGTTTTCATAAAAAATGAGTCACATCGCTTTGTAGAGACGGTACATCGCACGTATGAATGAGCGATATTATCATTTCTAAATGGTTTAAAGGGAAAATAAGTTGATGAAATATTAATTTTTTTTAAAAATAATTTCATTATTTTAATTACTATCCATTATTTTTATCATTATAAACATCCATGTAAATTGGTGATTCAAAACTAATTACATCGATGCGTGGAGGTGGTAATCCATAAGTATGAATATGCGATGCTTTCATTTTTCAAAGAATGTATAAAATGTTGAATGTGATTGTATCATAATTATAATAAAAAATATGAATATATATATATTATACTATATTTATTTATTTACTATGAAAAAATCACATTAAGAGGATGTGGAAGAAAAAATAAACTTGAAAGAATTATTAAATATGATTACCTCTTTTTCGAAGGACTTCCTTTAGATCTCTTCTTAAGGGATCAAGGGTTGGTAATTTGGAAGGATAAGAACCACTGAAACTTGTATAATGAAGTTCTTAAGATAAATGGGTCGGGGTTTGTTGAGATATATGGATCAAAGTGGTGTAAATAAGTTAAGGAAAGGGTGCCCTTTTATAATTGAGCTGAGTGGAGAATTTCAAATTTTCAAGAATATTAAAATATAATAATACTATTCTAGATCAAAATGATTGAAAATGCACCTTAAATTTATATGTTATGAAATATTTGAAATTGTATAATCTTTTTTATGCTTATTTAATATTTTTAAAAAATTTAATATTATATTAATCTCATAATATAGGATTAGTTTTAATACTGATACGCTACATTATTTTGAAATTAAAAACATCAATAAAAAATTAAAATTAGAACAAATATTTTTTTATATCATGAATATGTTATGTTGATTGAGAAAATTCATTTAACCACTCAAAGATATCATATTAAGTAACTTTTTTTTATTTTTAGTATCAATAATTTGATTGTTATGTTATTAAATAATTACCACATCAGTGTCATCTAATAATATATATTAATTATTTATACAATACAAAAAATAAAAAAATACATATATGAATATAAATATTTATATTTTAAAATACTATTTATATTCAAATAGATGTTCTTAATACCTGAGAATTTATAAAAAAAATTCCCCTTATGATTTAATTAAATGTCTTATCATGTAATATGGTTATAAAAAACTTATTCAATTAATTGGTTTTATTATATCCAATAAAATTTAAAATACCATTAAGAATCATTACCATTTATTATATAGTCATTGAACAATGACCATATGTTTTTTTAATTATATGGTTTTTATAAATCCAATTTTTAGTGACAAAATAATTTATGGCCTCAACTAGAAGGATTGAACCCTATAAAGATAACTTATAAGTTATTTCAAAGGAGATGACACGATTTAGATTCATCATTAGCCAATCCAAAGATAAGATCCAATAAAATAAGCATGACCAAAACCATTTATAGAAGAATTTTAATCTCATATAGATCATGACCCAAACCTTGTATGTTGAACCACCCCATGAATGCCTCACATTCGCGTACCTTACATTATGAATGATTTTGATATTTATACAATAAAACAATTTTTTTTTAATTATTAAAAAATTTTAATTAAAAAGGTTATATTGATGAATTAATGGATATTTTAAATGAATAATATTTTAATAAAATATTATTATAAAATTACTTTTATTAAATATAAATTATCATATAATTTTTACGAAGTGAAATGTCATTTTTTTAAGTGTTCAATAACTATTGTTGTAAAAAAATCAAGAATTCCACAATAAATGTTTATAATTATTTTACAAGTGAATATTCACTTATTTAGAAAATTATATTTATAAAAACATATTATTATTTGAATACGATCATAGAAGTTATCTTCCAGTTAAATTTTGATAATTTTCCGAGATAATCAAATTTTTGGGTAAAAATTTAAAACAAAAAAATATACTTTCTGTATTATGACTGCATAATGACCCAAAAGAGAAGTAATAAATATTATAAATGGTATTAATGAAGAAATATATGTTTTCTCTATATTTTTTTAATTTTATTTATTTATTTTTTAAAGACTATAAAAATCCAAAAAAAACAATAATATATTTTAAGGATTTAAAATCATTTCTTCAAAAGTATGAATTACCTCCACATCAAAAGTCTATTATTTTATTAATTTATGAAAATGGACTTATAAAATAATTAAAACCACTCCCATTTGTTTGAAAACATGGGAAAATACTAGGGGAGGGTTTTTGGTTTTGGTTATTTTTTCATATAGAGTCCAAAACTTATGTTTCAGAAATGATAAAGAATTACCCACCCATTTCCTATATAAAACCACTCAATATCCCATTTATCTTCACTGAAAAACCATCGATCACATACTCACTCATTCCTACCCTCTATTTAGTCCTCCCAATGTTCCATAAGATCTCAAGAATCTCCTCTCAATCATTTGAATCGACACTCTCATTGTAATGGACCCTTTCCTTCCATATTTATTAAAGTTTGTTAATTATATTATACCTTATATTTTAAATTCATACTATTGAAATTTGTTTTTAGATTTCCTTATTTATATACATTTTATTTCAAAATTATTAGAAACCCCTTACTCTTTCATAAACCCATTTTATGAAACATTAAATTTTGTCATTATGCTAACGAAATTTCACTAAGATTTTCCATTCGAAAAAAATTGTATAGAGAATACCATAACCTTTTTCCTATCAAGGTGGTTCACCTTTATACACTCATAATTCATATAATTTGGACTTAAATTTATTTATTCCCCACTTATTCATTTTTTTATAAAATATAATGATGAATGAATCCATCTATTATGATATATGTGGCACACCTAAGCATGAGAATGAAATGAAACCAACGGGCTTGTCTAGAATTATATAGCGCTTCAATAAAATGGGTAATGTTTAGTTTCATGATACATCATCTTGGGATGGGGAGTAAACCTAATTTCTTAATAAGAAATTTTCCATCATGATATCATTTTAGTTATCCTTGAGCTATGTTTATGATGTAGTGTTTTAAGTGGTTTCCACATTTTCCATGTTTCCTTTAGGATTATCATGTTATATCATATCTATTTATTCATGTTTATGATTTTCACCCCATTATTGAACCCTTTATAATCCCATTTTAAACATGTATTTATTTCTTTATATTATGCGATGTTTATTCTCTTACTAGGTTATATATGTCACCCCTTTCTTATGTATTTCCACAGGTTATCCGATGTAGTTTTAAGTGATATTATGTTCAGAAATATGTCCATAAAGATGATGGTTTTTCTTTTTTAAATTGTTATGTGATGTACCAAACTCAAAAATTCACTAGACTACTCAATATTATGGGTTGTATTATGTGTAATTTTATGTTATAAATCCGGTATTAATGTGTAATAAAGAGAAGGGTTGTCATAGTTTGTATCAATGAAAAAGTTTATATATATTTGGGATTAGGATTAGAAAACTCTATATAAAGACTTAGGGATAAAACCAAGTATTTGAAAACACCCCAAAATTTTTGTAAGTACATAGTATGTGGTATATCAATTATATGTATCCATGTCTGGATAAGAAAACTAAATGTGGACGAGGCACAAATGTACATAGGGAAAAAACTTGAAAACTCATCGGTGAGGTAGAATCGACAATGAAATGGTGCACTACAATGGGATTTATGGAACTCTTAGTTTGAAACTCAGAGGGGATATGTTTTTATAAAATCATTATCTCATTATGAACCATTTTGAGGGGAAAATTTTCATAAGAAAACATGTTTGGAAATAAAACATTTATAACATATATTAAAGCCTATAAATTCATAATTCATGGAAATAAATGTAATTTATAAGTTATCCCTTTAATGTCATTTTATTCTCATTTATTTGATTAGTAGTTTAAAAAAATCATCCATAATTTTCTATTTATTCTATGCAGTGGCTGAAAATATGAGGAATCAGGTAAAAAATCCACATGATAACCAATGTGATTACTTCCCCAATGAGATTCCCAGCTTTGTGGGAGCGTGAATCATAAAAATTATGATGATACTCTCTCATATAGAGAATTTTCTGAAAATAGACCTATATAAATAAGAGTTCCCAAATCCCCCTATGAATGAAAAATCTAGAATTGAGACCTTTATGTGAGAAATATCTCAAGCATTAAATAGATCATTTAATCCCTTAATCATGGAATAATGGATTAACTCTGTTGAGAATATATTCATCATCCATTAATGTTTTGAGAAATATAGGGTTCTAATTTTTGAATACCTTATGAAGGGAAAATCTAATAAGTGGTTAACATTGATCATGAATATAAAGCTTGAGGTTGAGATCGATGCATTGAGGATGACATAATTCAAGAAAATATTTTGTGATAAATATATTCAACACACACTCTTACTAAAAATCGTAAGGTATTTTCATTCCCACATGGAAAAATATAAAAAATATATCAGGGTGTCTGAGTAAAACTTCAGAATACATTCATGATAGGCCTCTCACATTTTTGTGACCCTCAAATGCAAGGTTGAATTCTTCTATGGTGTAAAAAACCTAGTCTATGAAAATCCCGAGAGATATGAGACATTAATTTATATGAGGTAATTTTCTAATGTTTACTCAAAGTCGAGGTGAAGATCATAAAATCTTAGAGGTGTAATTGAGATAAGAAGTGGAAATTTAATTCTAATTCAGGTGTCCTGATGTAAAAATAAAATGATTCCATGAAATTTAAACATACCACTTGTCGAAGGTATTGAATGAATAAGCCCACAAATTTCCTAAGGTGTAGGAGAAAATTATTTATGTGAGGGAAGTAAGGAATCCTAGAAAATGATAACTAATATGATAAACCCACTAATTCATTGGAGGTGAGAAATTCCTTGATAAATCCTTAGAGGGTTGTTTATTTATGAAACTACAAGGAACTGGGGCACTTTTCAAACCAATGCACTAAGTCAACAGTTTCCAGAGACAACCAAAACCCTCCAAAGAAATAAGGGAAAGATTTGTCCATCACAAATGTTGATGTGTATCCTGAAAATGAAGAGGTGTTTATTATTCTAGTTACTTATTCAAAAATATAAAACATACTTTTTTATTCTGGTTATATTCATTCCTTTATATCATGAATGTTTAGTAGAACTATTAGAATCCCAACACATCCCATGGATGTAAACTTGTCATTGACAACATCATATGGGGAAATTATTTCATCCTGAGTTTATAACTCAATCCCCATCAAAATTTTCCAAATTAAGTTCCCAGAAATCCCATTCATTCCCCCATTGGTGGAATTTTATGCAATTATGTCTATGGAATGGATTTACCTATATATATCCAAAATAAATATTCATGATAAAGAAATCATTCTCTGTGTTGTGAATAATCTTTTGATTGTGTACAAATGAAAGGAGATGGATGAATATTCATTAAAAGAAAAATCTCAATCATGGATTTTATTTATTTATAATGAAGACTATTTATATCAACTACTTGATTCTATGGAAAATATTATCCTCAAAGACATTCCCATTGTGAGGGAATACGAAGACATGTTTCTCAATGATTTTTCATGGTCGTTCTCTTAGCAAATATGTATAATTTATATTAAGCTTATACATAGCGTATTGTCATTATCAAAGAATCCATTTAGAATGGATGTTTTGGAAACTTATAAGTTTAATAAACAACTATAGTTTAATTTGGATTAAGGGTTCATACACCCATGAGCTTCACCATGGGATGCACCAGTTCTCTTCATCAAGAAGAAGGATGAGTCATTGCACATTTCCATTTATTATCATGATCTCAACCAGATCATAGTAAAAATGTATAACACATTATGGGTTGATGACTAATTTGATCAGCTACATGGACTATAATACTTCCCCCGGGTGGATCTGTAGTCAGGATATTACAAAGCTTGGGTGAAGAAGGAGGGTATCCCCAAGACTACTTTTTATACAAGGTATATGCACTATAAGTTTATTTTAATACCTTTCATACTCACTAATTTTCCATAAATCTTCATGTAAATGATTAACATAATATTTAGTGATTACCTTGAAAATTTTTGGTTGTATTTTGTAACCTATCAGACCCGGATGACAGTCAACAGTGCTCTAAGGCCAGTTGGACACATGGCCTCAAACACATCTCCCCAATTGTCAGAGGCTACCAACTAGTAGGGAGGGCCTAGTTATGTCAGTGGGGAGAATAATCCCTCATATTCGGATTGTAGAATAGTGTAAAAACAATATAAGTAGTGGAAGAGGTAATGCATACATAAAAAATGAACTATGGGAGACTTGTCTAAATAAACATTGTAGAAGACATATTAGATCCAAATTGATGTTACATGTCATATAGTTCTATAAAACATCCCAAGAAGGAATATAAGGAATATGTACAATGCTAATAACCAATGTAAAAAGAATCCAAAAGCTATCCTAGTAGCATTTCAAGCTTCATCTTGGTCCCATGATCTCCTATTCCTAATAATAAAATCAAGTACCTATAGTAGGTCACTTTACCTTATCATTACCTTCAATCTTATAGTCTTTTTGGGTCCACATTGTTACCCAAATAGGGTATGAGATAAAATATCCATAGGAAACCACCCAAGGTTTGTTCCCATCAGTCAGTGAATATATATTATAGTCAGTATAAAAGAAGTAAAGTAGTAAGCATAGACGTACTCAAAAAGTAAACATCCTTTATGTAAAGGTACTCATTTAATATCCATTTTAATCAATAAATATTATTTAAAAATTCAATTTTATATGTATCAATATCCAACGCATTCCCGAAATCCACCGTATAGTCCTAATCACAAAAGATACATTAACAGGCCATCTAAATAGTTATAAGTCAAGACTAATTCTGATCTTGTTATTTGGGTTGAAAGACCCATCATAAAAGAAATTTCATTTATTATTAAATAGAAAATTAAGGATGATCCTTGATATTCATATGTTTTAATTAAAGTATCTCTCCATGTTCAACATCAACCAACACCCTACAAGCCAATCATGGGAAAACCTCTCAAGAACCCAATATTGCTCTAGGTGTGGTATAATGTCCATTCCATATGAGTCTTTCCTTGGTTGTCCTTTAAGGAATCCCCAAGTATTACTCATGGTGTATAAGATAAAATTCCCTTTTATGAGTCCATCCATGGAATCCCTCTTTTGGATCAATGTATCACTCGATATATAAGAATATCCTCAATGAGTCTATCCATACAATCCTATATTTGGATCCATGTGTCACCCATGGCATAATAAGCGATAAAAGAAATTGATTCCATCCATTTAAACCAAATATTAATCCACATATCACCTAAGGATCTTAACCAATTAATCAATTCAGTAACCAATAATTCAATTTCATTTAACATGTCAAGTTCAAAACTAATTATATCCAAATACATCTCACCTTGAAAGTTGAATCCCACATCGTCCAACCTAATAAGGCATGGCCTTTCAATTACTCACATGAGAATTTTAAATAAAATAAGAGTCACAAGAATAATAAACTAATACATATAAAAGATATCAATTAACTAATGTGGTTATATATTTATAACAATATTCTCAAGCCTAATCATACCATTATTTAGCATGGTCTCTATATAACTCACATGGTCACATCAAAACAAATAGAAATTCAAGCTTGTTAAATCTATTTCACAATATGGGCCAATGGTAAAGGTCAATATCATCCCACACCTTAGACTAATTCCATTACAATTTGTATTAAAAATCAATTCACATATCTATTCATTAATAGAAAATCTAATTCCATTATCTATTCCAATTAAACATCCAATGAAAAGGGGGTAAAAAGAACATGGGTGTCCAAGTCCAAATTTCATTCAAAGGCATATTTAATAAACAAGACCCAAACGGGTGATTCAAGAACAAGGTTATCAACCTCTAATTGACATAAATTGTCTTCTTTATTTATATAGGGGAATCCTTGAAATTTAAAGAAGTTAATCTCATTTAAAACAACATGTAGAAATTGGGTTCAAGACATGGAGAAATATATAAACTACCTAACTCTATGAGAAAAGAAAAATAACACCTATATTAGGTCCATGATAGATATCATGTCCAATATGATATCCTTATTTATCAAGATTAGTAGAAATATGGAAAACAAATTAGGAATTGTAAAATAGTGTATATGAGACTAAATTCAAATAGAAAACCTGAGATCTAGAAGAATGAAATAATATTGAAAAGGAATTAATATCATACCGTTACAGATCTAACGACACAAACCATTGTTAAATATAATTCTGGATGGAAAATACACCTTAATTCCGAGCTTAGAGTAAATGGAGAGCTTCTCAAATGTCTCTTTGGCTATGTGGGATAGATGAAAGAACAAATTAGTTTATAATAATAATTTATTTTAATTTAATATTATTAAAATCAAAAAAAATATAGGGGTGGCATGGTTTATGCACACAGTTTAGAAAACTGTACAAAAACTGTGTGTAATTTTTGTAGGCATAGTACATCACGAACGGTTTACCTACATGGTTGACTAACCTTGTAGATACTATGTGAAGTTCCACTTTGATGTTCTGCAATAATTGGAGACCTTTCTGCACGACCATGTTGCCTAACCCGCAAAGTTTTCACTAAATGTGTGGCCCCCTCTATTCACCCAAGAAAAGGTTTCCAGGATCCAAGCCAGCCTAGACACCCTCAAGAACTCCATTAACTCAAAAATAATCCATAGAATCCCATACATAGGTTATTAAAACAGGAATTTATAGAAAAAAGGAATCAATACCTCAATGTGGAACCATATTCTTACAAACTTCCCCCTTAAATCAATTCATCCCCAAACTGACCTTCAAAGGGTGGTGAAGCAAGATCTGGGAAAATCTCTAGCCACTATGATCATACAGTGGACTCTATATCATAGGTATTGTAAAGAACTTAATTGTGCTTCCATTTCACCCTTAATAATGGATCGGAATAGCCTCAAATAAAAATTTTTCTATTATCCACAATACATATGTGGCACTATTCAAAGGATGAATCCTTATATAACTCAAAATCTTTAGGATGAAAGGAATTATATGGGCCTAAATAGTAATGTCCTTACTAAGAAACATGGAAGATTCCATGCATGTCTCGAATACTCTAAAGTAACTATAACTAATAGGCTACCGACACGACTCTCTCTATAATATAGAACAACCTATCATACCACTATGAAATCATATCATGTCTCTTGATCCTCTTGTGTCCTAACAGGAGTGAAACATGCAAGAAATTACAATCCCTAACCTCAAACTCTTAAGGTCATCTACATCAATCAGTGTAATATTTCTGATGAGTCTATACAGTAGACATCTTCCTCCAAAACAATTGTACGTGCTCTATGGTCTCCTATTCAAAACGATGTGTTTTCAATGTTACATATACTACCCTAAAAACAACATAGGGGTGATTACCCTGGCCTACAATAAAAATCATCATAAGGGTCCATCTGAATAATATCCAAAAAGAAACTATTGTAGGTAAATTCAATGAGGGGTATATGTCTCTCCGATGACCCCTCAAAATCTGGGACACAAACCCGCATCATGTCTGCAAGAACTTAAATCATGCACTCTAACTGGGATTATGTATGGGTCCATTATGTCTTTTTCAAAAAAAGTTCCATTGACTATTTATTCATTTATTTTATCAAGAAGTAAAACTAGAATCCCTATCTAAAATAATATTTTGGAACATGTGAGGTCGTACTATCTCACGGATGTACAATCTCCCAAGAACATCAACACAAAAGGTCTCCTTGATCAGTGAGAAATGAGTAACCCGTGTGATAATTTCAACAACAACCCAACCAACATCATTAACTTGAGCAATAGTAGTAAACCCATCATGAAATCCATCACGACATCCTTCCACTTCCACATGAGAATAGACATCTACTTTAAAGGTCTAGCTGGTCGATGGTGATCCACATTCACCTACTAACAAGTAGAGCAATAATGAAAAATCCAACCACATATTCTTTCATACTCGAGTGCCACCTTCACATACTATTGATGTAAATCTCGATTCATCTTGGTGAATCACAAGTTCACTTTATAGGATGGAGAATGAAAATCTTGTATCATCTCCGCAAACATGTCTGAAGAGACCCATGTGTGGGCATTTACTCAAAGGATGTCATCCTTTCTTATGGTCCATCTAGGAGGAGGGTCTTTTACTACCACACTCTCCCATATAACTAGTCCTTCTAAAATTGATATCTCCCACATTCTCACTCTATCTACCAGGGTAGAGGTCACAACTAAAGATGAAAGGTACATCTTCCCCTGACTGTCATGCACCTCTAAGTGAATATCAGAGAACAAAGCCATAAACTTTCACTCACAACTATCCTTCAATACTTCATATATCTGATTCATCCTTCTCAATGCATTGTCCACTACATTTCCTTTACATGGCATGTAGGCTAGCTCAAAATTGAATGGTTATGGGTACTCAACCCACCTTTTTTGCCTTAGATTAAGATTGCACTATGTATATATCTAAATGAGGGCTTTCTGGTCTGTGTATAGATAAAAATCCTCTCCTTGTAAATAGTGTCTCCAATAGTGCAGTGTGTGAACAACCACATCTAACATGATATCTTTCCTTGTGTAATTCCTATCATGTGGCCTCAACTACCAAGACCCAAACACCATGTATCTATTGCCTTGCATGAGAACAGATCCTATCTGGATACCTAGTGTGTAGAGACCCAAAGCTTGACGTACAAGGACATTACATTACTTTTGCGGAATACTTAATACATAACAAAAACAGACACACAAGGACAGTAATAGTTTAGTGTCTTTGGAAACTCGGAATGTAATCTTCTAATCGTGGTGAAATATCTTCAACATCCCCCCATAAAGATCTCCCCCTTTTGTTTTCTTACCTAAAACCTTTCTTTATATCCTGGGGAAAAGAAATCATATAAATGGTTAGCTCAAATGCTCAGTAAGGGTAATCATGGATAAAATAAAACAAATCATATGCATTTGAACTTAAAAACATGAACATATTGTTTAAACAACAAAATCTTGAGCAATGACATAAAACAAGGAAGAACATAAGACATAGATCATAAAGAAACATTAATCATGATAAAATAGCATGGGAATAAAACATGTAATTGAGGAAACCATTCAACACTTGTTATGATTTCCATAGTAGTCATGGCATTACTGCCAAGACCATCTTAGTGGACAAAGTCCCTTTCTGAATCGAGTTCACTCCTCATTTCAGTCCTGTAACACTGAACTGGATTCACTTACCATTCCATCCATGTATATCTCATGAGATATAAATCTTTACACAATTCATTGGAGGGAGATATAGGTCCCACCCATCTTATAATGAAATCATTCTTACTTGTACCACAAAATAAACATACATCATTCATAATAACCCAACAAATAAAATGGGTTTCATAAACATAATCCCATCATCACATAATCCATATAAAAGAAATGGATATCATTTCATAATAAGAAAAGTTAAACCATGTAATTCATAGAGTCATTATACTTGAAATATACACATATGAAATAATGTCATCTGAGATGGAAAATGGTTTTGATAAAACACGTGAATTGAATTCTTGAGGAAAATATCCTTTCTTCTTCAAAATCATTTTATTTTCACAAAATGTAATGAAATTTTAAAAGAAAAGTATTTTTTTGAAAATAGTCATGAAATATTTTGGAGGAAGCTTCATGAAAAAAAGTCTTCATAAAACCGTAAAAAATCCTTTCAGGCCGTATATGTTAAAAAACATTCTTCTCCTACTTTTTTCGGAAAAGTTAAAAAGTACATCGTAAAAGAAATATTCCATACATACCATTTAGTAAAAGTCAAAAATGGGTAAAAAGGACAATAAGCATACATGAAAACTTTTTTATAAAACTTGGACATGGATGATAAATATAACCCTAGTAAATACTTACGTATATGCAATCTCGGATAGAAAACAATTGAGATTGCAACATTATCCCTTACCTTAGGTCCGATATGCTTCGTACGTATCCTAAACTACTTTATAATGATTTAAATAATGTCATTTAATTATTACAGAATCATATTAATTGTTATTATATCATATATGTTTCACTTATGACTTTATATTACCCGTTCTTTTGTAAATCCCATGTTAAGCAGCATTTTGGGTAAAATCATTTCATTTATCGTATGTGTTTCGACTTGTCATTATTGATATTATTACTTATATCCTGATTTACATAATTCCATTGTGTAAAACATGATTTTTATATAATATATATTCATCATATACATATGTATATTATAGATCGATAAAATGAATGAAATACACCGTTCTTGGAGACGGTAGGCTGTACGTACGCATGAACGCTGTTTTCGTTTCCTTATTGAATTGAATGAAACTAAATAGATGAAATATATATATATATATACATAAATAAAGTAGAATTATTATTTAATATATGTCATTATTATTTATTATATAAACTATATTATCATTCATGTATGGTTAACATGGATAATGAATCTCATCACATCGTGGAGATGGAAGTCCGTACGTATGCACGAGCGATGATATCGTTCCCATAATTATTGAATAAAATTTTAGTGGATGGTATAATATATCAAAATCAGTATAATGTTATAATAACCATATATAGTTATTATTTACACCATTATACCCATCCATGCAAGGTGTTGGTGGAAAAACAAATTTCACCATGGTGTGGAGACGGTATTCCGTACGTACGCACGTGTGGTGATTTTGTTTTCTGTAGGATGGATAGATGGTGAAATAGGGTAGTTTAATACTTATAATAAAATATCAGTATATTAGTGAGACTGATGTTATTAATTAATAATGAAACAAATAAAGAATAAGAAGTGGAAGAAGAAATAAAGTTGAAACAATCGGTAACAGACATTACATATTCTTTGAAGCGCCTCTTTGAGACCTCCTTTTAAGGAACTAAAATTGGTCTTTGAAGAAAACCAGGACTTCTAGGATGTCTATAGAGAAGTGGAGAGGAGAAATTGTCAGTGTTTGTCCAAGATTGAAGTCTCAAAGTGGTGTGAGGAAGAGAGGGAGGAGGTGCCCTTTTATAAGGGAGGAGAGGGGCACCTTTGGAAAAACTAAAAATATTATTTTATTATAAAGCCATATTCGGTATTAAATTGCTCCAAATTGATTTATTTAGAAGCTAAGGTGGTTATGGGTAGAAATAATCTCATCCAATAGAATTTGGGCAAGTTTAGTTTACTATATTAACCTTATCATTTAGATTTAACTTTATGTTAGATAACTTTACTTTTACCGTGTCTTTTTTTGTTCTTACACTATAAGGTTAATAAAAATACTATAACAAGCCAAAAGAACCCCAAGTTGTCTATTATTAATATATATAACCCTATTTAAGTCATTTGGCCGAACCTTAGATTTTTAGGAATAAAATAACAATTAATAACATAATATTTGTTTTAAAAAATATTTTATGTCAATTTTGACACTATTTAGTAATTGATTTTTGAAAAAATCATAAAAGAATTATTAGTTCAAAAATAGTTAGTTAAATCAATATAAACATGTAATATTAACCTATAAAAATAGTGGAATTCATAGAAAGTCTCAAATTACATTTATTTGGGTATTTATAACATCAATTATGTCAATATTTCATTAATAAGATAATTACTGCATCATCTTTGTGTCATAAATAAATTAAATTATTTAATCTCTAAAAATTACAAATAAAATACCATTATGTAGGAAATATTTTTATCTTTCTAATGAATATTTATAGTTGAATTTATCTTATGTATAACCCTATATTAAAAATTATTTACTTATTAAACTTTGATTTTAACTATTTTAACCCTTCTTTAAATAAATTAATAATAAATGTCCTAATCTAATCCAAGTGGGCCAAAATGGTCATATTTTATTACTAAGGTTGTTTCTGGTCGACTTAAACGTATCCAATAGAATTAGGACATGTGTTAAGGTTATAATAATATCATTTTTACACTTAATTACCCTATTTACTGTTAACCGTGGTAAATAAAAGTAAACAATTACTATTTACCAAAAATTATTTTCATCTCATTGAACCAAATTTTACTTACTGAAATCAACCGTGTCTCTCAGATTTTTGAAATTCTACTCACAGAAGTGGTTAAATTATGTTTTATGTAAATTTGAAAATTCTCCTAGGAGGTGGGTAAAAGACAGTGAAAAGTTCAATAAAATTTTTATATACGTAAAATTATTAAAAAATTACTCCAATGAATTGCATTAAACTTATATAGGTATTATGTATCAATTTTTACCTAAAATAAATTTAAATAAAATAAATAATTATTTAAATAAAAAGTCGGTTTTCAAATAGTAACCCAGTTTTTTCACTATTAATCAAAAATTGAATGTTTCCACAAAAATACCAAAATTTCACACTAGGCTAATTTCGATATTCCGAATCCAAAAATGAAGTCCATTTTGAAAAATAAAATTTTAAAAATTTTAAAAAGTGGTTATTACTATTCATAACGGCTAGTTTTAATAATATTTTAATAGCATATCGTTGTTTAGTGAAACTCGGTATTGCGTACGACGCAAGCTATCAAGGAAGGTCACGATTGCGTTTAAAGCTAGCAAAGCTAGTGTTTTGGGTAGTGAAAGATTCCTTTGATGATTTATATAAAATAAAAACAAAATATTTCTTATAAAAGTCTCGGGTGTTACATTCTACCCCCCTTAAAATTAATTTCGCCCTCGAAATTCGTCACTTGTAAAAAACAGATGAGGATACCTCTCCCTCATCATATCCTCAAGCTCCCATGTAGCTTCTTCTAATTGGTGGTTCCTCCATAAAACTTTCACCAAGCGAGTGGTCTTGTTCCGTATGACTTTTTCACTATGATCGAGAATCTCTATCGGCTGTTCTTCATAAGAATGATCTTGTTCCAGCGGTACAACTTCTGAACTGAGTACATGTGAAGGATTAGGTATGTACTTTCTCAGGAGAGATACATGGAAGACATCGTGAACTTGAGAGATATTCAGGGGAAGCGACAATTTTTAAGCTACCTTCCCAACACGATCCAGTATTTCAAAAGGACAGATATACCTAGGGCTCAACTTTCCCTTCTTTCCAAATCTCATTACTCTCTTCCAAGGAGATATTCGTAAGAACACCTTATCACCCACTTCAAACTCTAAGTCTTTTCTTCGGTTGTCGGCATAACTTTTTTGTCGTCTATGAGCTGCTCTTATGAGTTGTTGAATAGATCGGTCCTTTTCTACCATCTCATCAACAAGATCAGGTCCTAATAGATTTCTTTCCCAAACATCATCCCAGCAAGTTGGAGTCCTGCATTTCATTCCATAGAGAGCTTAATAAGGAGCCATCTGAATTATGGAGTGAAAGATATTATTATAAGAAAATTCCACCAAAGGTAGGTGTTGATCCCAACCACCTTTTAAATCCATAGATCATGCTCTCAACATGTCTTCTAGAGTTTGAATTGTCCTCTCAGACTGACCGTTTATCTGAGGATGAAAAGCAGTGCTGAAACTCAACTCTGTATCGATAGTATGCTGAAGACTTCGCCAGAACATTGAGGTAATCCTCGGATCCCGATCAGATATAATAGAAAGTGGTACTCCATGAAATCTTACCACTTCCTTTACATATATTATGGCAAGCTGATCTAGAGAGAAATCCTCTCTAATATCAATGAAGTGTGCAGACTTTGTAAGAGGATCAACAATGACCCAGATAGCATTATTTCCTTTGGATGTTTTTGGAAGTCCTGTGACAAAGTCCATAGTGACGTTTTCCCATTTCCATTCAGGTATGGGTAATGGTTGTAACATCCCCTTAGACTTATGTCTCTCAGCTTTAACTTGCTGAAAAACCAAGCATCGAGATACATATTCAGCAACATCTCTTTTCATGCCATCCCACCAGAAGTACTCTTTCAGGTCACTATTCATCTTCGTGCTTCCAGGATGAATAGAGAATGAAGAACTATGAGCCTCATCCTGCAACTCCTTCCTTAATTCGGGTATGGGAGGAACACAAACCCGAATCCTGAACTTTATTATCCCATCACAATCAATGTTGAATTCAGGAACATTTCTCACCTTCTTTTGTAACGCTACATCTTCTTTATGTGCCTCTTTAATCTTAACATGTATATATAGTTGAACATTCATTTGAGAAAGATACTATTTTTACCCTTTCATTATAATTCCTAGATTCATCCTTTGTAAATACATAAATATTGGATCTTTTGTGATCCTCATCATGGATAAACTAGCATGGTCTTGTCGACTTAATGCATCTGCCACCTTGTTTTCTTTCCCAGGGTGGTAATGAATTGAGTAGTCGTAATCCTTAATTAGCTCCAACCATCTTCGTTGGTGCATATTCAACTCCTTTTGTGTGAAAATAGACTTGAAAATTTTATGATCAGTATAAATGTCACACCTTTCTCCATAAAGATAATGCCTCCAAATCATTAATGCAATGATTACCGCAGCTAACTCCAAATCATGAGTTCGGTAATTTTGCTCATGGATTTTCAAGTGTCGTGAGGCATAATCTATCACCATATCATTTTGCATAAGAACACACCCCAATACCTTCTTGGATTCATAGTTGTAGATCACAAACCTTTCTACACTACAAGGCAGTGTGAGAACAGGTTCACTGGATAACCTTCTTTTCAAATCCTTGAAATTCTCTTCACATTCCTCCATGCAAACAAACTTAACTCCTTTATGATTCAACCTGGTGAGTGGATTAGATAATCATGAAAAATCATTCACAAAACATCGATAATATCCATCCAAACCAAGAAAACTTCGGATCTCAGTTACTTTTGTTGGTCTCGACCATCTTTCGGTAACCTCTATTTTTGCTGGATCCACAGATGTCCCCTCTTTTTGAGATTATGTGACCCAAAAATGAAACTTTTTGAAGCCAAAATTCACACTTGGTAATTTTGGCATAAAGCTTCTCCTTTCTCAGGGTCTTCAATATAATTCTCTAGTGATCTTCATGTTCTTCCTTGTTCTTTTAATATACAAGAATATCGTCTATAAAGACTACCAAAAACTGATCAAGATAGTCTCTAAAGACTATATTAATCAGATCCATGAAGATAGCAGGGGCATTAGTAAGACCAAAAGGAATCACTATAAATTCATAGTGTCCATACCTTGTACAAAAATCTATCTTTGGTATATCCTACCTTTTGACCCTTAATTGATGATACCCTAAACGAAGATCAATCTTGGAAAAGTATTGAGCTCTGCGTAGTTGGTCAAATAAGTCATCAATGAACGGGAGAGGATATTTGTTCTTGGTAGTGATCTTGTTAAGTTATCGATAATCAATGCAGAGTCTCATTGATCCATCGTTTTTCTTAACAAACAGAACAGGTGCTCCCCAAGGTGATTCACTAGGGCATATGAACCCCTTATCAAGATTCTCTTGGAGTTTCTTCTTCAATTCCTGCAACTCAATTGGGGCCATTCTATAAGTTGTATTTGAAATAGGTAAAGGACCCAGTACGAGTTCTATTGAAAACTCAACATCACAATTTTGTGGAAGACCCAGAAATTCCTCCGGAAAGAAATCATCAAACTCTCTTAGAATGGGAATATTCTTAATCGTGAGTTTCTCACCAACCATTTCAGATAAATAACCTTCATTTAGTGGATTCAAGACACATAAGATGGAAGAAATTTCCACTGGAAGGTTATGTTCATCCTTGCATTGATAGAAGATCAAAGATTGATCTGGAATATGAAATGTGACTTCCCTTCTTTGGAAATATATGAGCTCCATATAGAGAAAGCCAATCCATTCCAAGAATCACATCAAATTTCACTATAGGGAGGATCACAAGATTTGCAGGAATCACATTCCCACAAACTTCAATCGGAGAATAATTATAAACTTTTGATGCGACTGTTGTGCCATTAGGGGTTGTCATAGCTAACTCAACATCTAATTGTTGTGGTAATACGGAGATACCCTTAGATGATTCTTCATAAATAAAGGAGTGGGTAGATCCAGAATCAAATAAAACATTTTCTACTTTAGAGTGGATGGTAAGTGTACCTTTCACCACTTCGTTATCATACTTCACATCGCTGATAGAAATTGCATGTGACTTTACTTTGTCTTTAGCCTTAAGAGTTTTTTGAATTCGATCATCATCAACAACCCTTGGATTAGGGCATTGATTGGGATAATGCCCCATTTCCTTGAACTTGTAAAATTGAAGTGTAGGAGGTGCACTCTGTGTAGCCTTTTCATTGTTCACATCACTAGACATCTTCTTCCCATCATTGCGGCATTCAAATGCCCGATGACCTTCCTTTCCACATTTGATACATTTAATTGTCCCTTTAAGACAACTCCCTCCATGTTTCTTTCCACACTTCGAGCATAAGGGAAAACTCATCTTCTTTTCAGTGTGCTCTTGAGATTTTCCTTTGAATTCCATTTTCCTCTTCTTATCAAACCCATATGACTGATGGGCTACTCCAATATCCATATCAACTTAGAGAGCACATCGAACGATTTCTTCGTAGCTATTGAAGTCCCTTATGGATAACACCCTTCGAAGACTTGGTTTTAAGTCACTAAAGAATCAATCGATATTACTCTCAGGTTGGATAATAATACCAGAAGCGTACCTTGCATGTATTGTAAAATTTGCTTCATAGGTACCAACAGATTTATCATCCTTTTGATTTAGTTCAAGAAACTCCTTCTCCATCATTGTTCGAAGAATATGATGGAAGTACTTATTGAAAAATAAGTTCCTGAACTCGTCCCATTCCATGGACTCAATGTCATCCCTTGGACTCGTATTCTTGATAAGATTCCACCATTGATCAGCATCACCTTCCAAACAATACACTAATAAGATGACTTTATCATGTTCAGAACATTGAATAACTAAAAATAACTTTTCAGTAGTATTGATCCATTGTTCATCAACTAATGGATCCGTAGACCCGCTGAATGAAGGTGGACACTGTCTCATGAAGGATTCAACAGAATGTTGCTCCTTCCTTTGCACGTTTGGAAGTCCTGTATGATTCATAGCTTTATAAAGTTGTGTGAGCATGGCTACATGATTTTACATTCCATCTCCCATAACATTTGGTTACTCAGGGGGACAATAATTGCATTGCCCGCCGCATTCCGCATTAACACGGTTCCATCGGGTTCCAGCCATTGACTAAAACCAAGAAGAATAGTGTGAGAAACAAATAGAAAAACCACATAATCAAGAATAAAATATCACACTTAAGGTCTTATCCTAGTTTATTCATGGCCATTTCTAAAACACTAAGATTGTGTTCTCTGCTTAGACTTATCCTTAGGATTCTTACTAAAGCTTTCACATCCTAGTTTCCAAAGGTTGACTATACCTTTCCTCTAATACCAACTATAATGACCCATACTTTACATACATGGTTAATACTTCAAAATTGAAGCATAATTATTAAAACATATAACAAAACCATGAAAGGACCGTCTAGGTATAGTGTCTTTAGAAACTGGAAAACATAAACAACTAGTTCATAAAGTGTCTACACTGTCTCCAATTTATTTCATCATATCTATAGCCCCTTTTGGAAATTATTACATAATAACCTTCTTCCTGACCTGGGGAAAGAAAACATACAAAAGGGTGAGCTCAAATGCTCAGTAAGGGTAAGCATGGATAAAATAAAACAAATCATATACATTTGAACTTAAAAACATGAACATAATGTTTAAACAAAAAAATCTTGAGCAATGACATAAAACACGGAAGAACATAAGGCATAGATCATAAAGAAATATTAATCATGATAAAATAGCATGAGAATAAAACATGTAATTTTTGAAACCATTCAGCAATTTTTATGATTTCCATAGTAGCCAAGGAATTGCTACCGAGACCATCTTAGTGGACAAAGTCCCTTTCTGAATCGAGTTAACTCCTCATTTCAATCCTGTAACACTGAACCAGATTAACTTAACATTCCAGCCATGTCTATCTCATGAGATATAAATCATTATCCAATGCATTGGAGGGAGATATAGGTCCCACCCATCTCATAATGAAATCATTCTTACTTGTGTCACAAAATAAACATACATCATTCATAATAAACCAACGAATAAAATGGGTTTCATAAACATAATCCCATCATCACATAATCCATATAAAAGAAATGGATATCATTTAATAATACGAAAAGTGAAACCATGTAAATCATAGATACATTATACTTGAAATATACACAAATGAAATAATGTCATCTTAGATGGAAATAGGTTTTGATAAAACACTTGAAATGAATTCTTGAGGAAAATATCATTTCTTCTCCAAAATCATTTTCATTTCACGAAATGTCATGAAATTTTAAAAGAAAAGGATTTTGTTGAAAATATTCTTGAAATATTTTGGAGGAAGATTCATGAAAATAAGTCTTCATAAAACCGTAAAAAATCCTTTCATGCCGTATAAGTTAAAAAACATTCTTCTCGTACTTTTGCCGGAAAAGTCAAAAAGTACCTCGTAAAAGAAAGATTCCATACATACCATTCAGTAAAAGTAGAAATTGGTAAAAAGGACTTTAAACATACATGAAAACTTTTTTATAAAACTTGGACAAGTATGATAAATATAACCCCAGTAAATACTTACGTATTAGCAATCTCGGATAGAAAACAATTGAGATTGCAACATTATCCCTTACCTTAGGTCCGATATGCTTCGTACGTATCCAAACCTCCTGTATAATGATTTAAATAATGTCATTGACTTATTAAAGAATCATATTAATTGTTATGATATCATATATGTTTCACTTATGACTTTATATTACCCGTTCTTTTGTAAATCCCATGTTAAAGCAGCATTTTGGGTAAAATCATTTCATTTATCGTATGTGTTTCAACTTGTCATTCTTGATATTATTACTTATATCCTGATTTGAATAATTCCATAATGTAAAACATGATTTATATATAATATATATTCATCATATACATATGTATATTATATATTGATAAAATGAATGAAATACACCGTTCATGGAGACGTTAGGTCGTACGTATGCATGAAGGCTGTTTTCGTTTCCTTATTGAATTGAATGAAACTAAATAGTTGACATAAATATATATATACATAAATCAAGTATAATTATTATTTCATATATTTCATTATTATTAATTATATAAACTATATGATCATTCATGTATGGTTAAAATGGAGAATGAATCTCTTCGCGTCGTGGAGACGGTAGTCCGTACGTACGCACGAGCGATGATATCTTTCCCATAATTATTGAATAATATTGGAGTGGATGGTATAATATATCAGATTCATTATGATGTTATAATAACCATATATAGTTATTCTTTACACCAATATAACCATCCATGTAAGGTGTTGGTGGGAAAATAGATTTCACCAAGGTGTGGAGACGGTATTCCATACGTACGCACGCGTGGTGATTTCATTTTCCGTAGGATGTATAGATGGTGAAATAGGGAAGTTTAATACTTGTAATAACATATAAGTATATTAGTGACACTGATGTTATTAATTCATAATTAAACAACTAAAGAAGAAGAAGTGTAAGAAGAAATAAAGTTGAAAGAATCGGTAACAGACATTACCTCTTCTTGGAAGTGCCTCTTTGAGAAATCCTTTTAGGGAACTAAAATTGGTATTTGAAGAAGACCAGGACCTCTAGGATGTTTCTAGGGAAGTTTAGAGGAGAAATTGGTAGGGGTTGGCCAATCTTGAAGGCTCAAAGTGGTGTGAGGAAGAGAGAGAGGAGGGGTCCTTTTATAAGGGAGGAGAGGGGCACCTTTGGAAAAACTAAAAATATTATTTTATTATAAAGCCATATTCGGTTTTAAATAGATCAAAATTGATTTATTTAGAAGCTAAGGTGGGGATGGGTCTAAAGCCGCTCATCCAATAGAATTTGGACACGTTTAGTTTACTATTTTAACCTTATCATTTAGATTTAACTTTAAGTTAGATAATTTTACTTTTACCGTGTCTTTTTGTGTTCTTACACTATAAGGTTAATAAACATACTATAACAAGACAAACGGACCCCAAGTTGTTAATTATTAATATATATAACCTTATCTAAGTCATTTGGCCAAACCTTGGATTTTTAGGAATAAAATAAAAATTAATACTATAATATTTGTTTTAAAAACTATTTTATGTCAATTTTGACACTATTTAGTAATTGATTTTTGTAAAAATAATAATAGGATTATTAGTTCTAATAAAGTTAAATAAATCAATACTATAATGTCATATTAACCTATAAAATTATTTTAATTCATAAAAAGTCTCAAATTACATTTATTTTGGTATTTATAACATCAATTATGTCAATATTTCATTAATAAGATAATTACTTCATCATCTTTGTGTCATAAATAAATAAAATTATTTAATATGTAAAAATTAAAAATAAAATACCATTATTTAGGAAATAGTTTTATATTTCTAATGAATATTTATAGTCGAATTTATCTTATGTATAACCCTATATTAAAAATTATTTACTTATTGAACTTTGATTTTAACTATTTTAACCCTTCTTTAAATAAATTAATAATAAATGTCCTAATCTAATTCAAATGGGCCTAAATGATCATATTTTATTCCTAAGGTTGTTTTTGGTTGAATTAAACTTATCCAATAGAATTAGGACATGTGTTAGGGTAATAATATTATTATTTTTACCCTTAATTACCCTATTTACTTTTAACTGTGGTAAATAAAAGTAAAAAGTTACTATTCACCATAAAATATTTTCATCTCATTGAACCATATTTTACATACTAACATCAACCGTGTCTCTCGGATTTTTGAAATTTTACTCACAGAAGTGGTAAAATTAAGTATTATGTAAATTTTCAAATTTTCCTAGGAGGTGGGTAAAAGACGGTGAAAAGTTCAATAAAATTTTTATATATGTAAAATTATTATAAAATTACTCCAATGAATTACGTTGAACATATATAGGTATTATGTATCAATTTTTGACCTAAAATAAATTTAAATAAAATAAATAATTATTTAAATAAAAAGTCGGTTTTTAAATTGTAACCTAGTGTTTTCACTAATCATCAAAAATTGAAAGTTTCCAGAAAAATACCAAAATTTCACCCTAGGCTAATTTCAATATTCCGAATCAAAAAATAAAGTCTATTTTGAAAAATAAAATTTAAAAAATTTCAAAAAGTGGTAATTACGATTCATAACGGCTTGTTTTAATAATCTTTTAATAGCATATCGTTGTTTAGTGAAACTCGGTATTGCGTACGACGCAAGCTATCAAGGAAGGTCGTGAATGCGTGTAAAGCAAGCCAAGCTAGTGTTGTGTGTAGTGAAATATTACTTTGATGATTTATATAAAAAAAAACAAAATATTTTATATAAAATTCTTGTGTGTTACATAGTGTGTAACAATAAATAGAGTAACTTCTTCCTGGATGTAGAAAATTCAATATCAACACAAAATTCAATCTTCTTTTTTGATCCTAAAAGACCATCTCATAAGAAACTATCCATACACACTTCACACATTTCTTAGTCAAGCCTACCAGTGGTGCTGTTATGTGTGATAAGTTCTATATGAAATGTTTGTAGTAACCATCCATCCAAAAAAACTTTGTACCTCAATGACAATCATGGGATTCTTCCAATAAACTATCACTCTCACCTTATCTGGGTCCACTAACACTCTCGTCTTTGATATGATGTAACCTAGGAAGTGAATCTGATCCATCGAGAAGTGAAACTTAGGTAGCTTAGCATATAACTGATTCTCTCTCAGTGTATTGAAAGAAAATATCCAGATGTTTTCCATTGTTGATTTGATTGTGTGAATAAACCATGATATCATACATAGAAACTACTGCAAGTATGTTTGATAGTCTAACAAACATCCAATGATAACCAAATCTCAAATCAATATTTCAAGAAAGTTAGGCTCCTCCAAGCTGATCAAAGAGATCATTAATCTATGATAGTTTATATTGGTTCTTAAGTGTTAGTTTTTTCAATTTCTGATAATACAGGCATAGCCTAATGGTATCTTCTAACTTCATCAGAAAATGGATCAGAGATCCCCATAGAGAAGTACTGGGTCAGATGAAACCCATTTCCACTAAATTATCTAAATACCTCTTGAGGTCTAGAAACTCTTTCATAGCCATCCTGTAAGGAATAATGGATACAAGAGAAACTCTTAGTACTATCTCGATATAGAAATTTACCTATCTCACAGGAGGTAATCCAAAGAAGTCTTTCGGGGAAACCTCCCCAAAACACTCAACCACTAGAGTAAAATCTAAATGAATACTTCTCTGATCATTTAGATATAAACTCATATTCTGGGTTACCATCCTACCTAGTCCATGATTCTTGGGTCCATATCGGCCCACCTAGATATCCCATTCAACATTGTGATGAAACTTTCTTACTTCTAGGGATGTGAATCTCACCCTATGATGATAGAAATCAAAATGTTGAACAACTTTTCGTACTTTGATTACATGAATATTTAATATATTTAAATACTAAACATCATATTACATATTTTTAATTGTTCAACATGACTATAATGTAATAATGTTTAAGAGTATATATCACATTAATTAGGTCATATCAGTTCCTCACTATGATGTGAACCTTGAAGTGCTATGACAATATTCTAAAATATAGATCTACGGTTTGATGAAATAATATGATGGGACCCATAGTATATTGACCATCAGGTTTGAGTACTCATAATAGGATGAGACTTATTTTCATGAAGTTCACAGTTGGTAATCATCAATATGGGAGATTATGAGAATAGACCCAGCAGTTAGAATTTCTCATGTTTGGGTGTCATCGGATATTACAATCTTTGACCATGTGTAATGAACCATAGACTTTAAGATTATCATTAATATGTGTCAGAAATTGCACACATTGATTTACTGATGAAAACCACCATTCCATATATTGGCGAGAATTAGGGTACATTGGTTGTGTCATGAATTATATGTCATTAATGCAGACAGTGACAAATGATTTTACATTCCATTTACGGAAGTAGATATCTCTTCCGTTTGATTGAAATGGGACTGCATCCCTAAATTCCTTGGCCATCATGTAACAATGAGTTTATTTTAGGTAGTCAAGTAATGATACATCAATCATATAGTTTGATGACACTACCATGAAACCTTCTTAATGGGATATTGTGAAAAGGGGATTATATTAAACAGTGTGCATTTTTTATGTGGATATCATCGTTGAGACTTTAAGTTATTTCTATGGGTTCCTAGGCCTGTTTCTATATAGTTTTCATAGACATTAGGAAAACCCGCCATATTTTAATGAGAAATAATCCTAAAGGGTCACATACTATGTGTTTCTTCTGGTCTCAATTAAATTTTATTTGAATTTATTTAATGGAATAAATATTATTCTCATGACTGAGGAATAATTTCATTTAATTAAAAATGAACACAAAAATTAAATAAATATTTATTCACCATATTATGAATAAAATATATGTATTTATTTTATTTAAAATTTAATAAATATTAATTTACTTGTTTGTATATAATAATATTTATTTAAGAGAATAAAATATTTTATTCAGGTGTTCAATAAATGGAAGAGGAGTTCAAACAGACCAAAACAATGTCCATTGATAAATTATTTATTTTCATGTATCTAAATAATATTTATCTAGTTGGGGAAAGAAATAATAAAAATACTATTATCATTATTTAGTAAGGGATTTCATTTATGGTTCCATTTTGTGTAAGTTCAAACACCACAAATAGTGCTGTTTTTATTATTATTATGTGGCATGGTTTCTCTCTTATAGTTATAAATGAATTTAATTGGTGTTTTTAATTACATATTGTAACTGAAACCCCATATCGATTAATAGGAAGGTACAACTATTATGGAAAACCCTAGTGAATTGAGAATTGTTCAGAAAACAAAATTTCTCTCTCGACTCATCTCATATGTCCCTCTCATGAATGAGAGATGTTCATAAAGAGTGACGAACGATCGATTAAGAACGACCAACAATAGATATTCGCTTCACAACCCTGGATCATAGAGAATGAGTGGTGTTTTTTGGAGACTGTTAGAGAATGTGTAGATCACTGCTAGAGGAATTATACTTTGGATCCTCTTGATCAAAACAATGAAAATATGGAAGGGTCATTTCGGACGATCAACAATCATCATTGATGAACGTACCAAAGACCTAGGTATTTAATTTCATCAGAAATTAATAAATAAATTACAAACACAATTTTCAAAATACACTTTCTCGGATCTGGAAATTTTATTCTCCTTATCTAAATCATTGATATTAATTTGTGGATACTGTCATTCATCATTATATTGATCCTGAATTAGTCATCAATAATGGAAAAAGAAAATTTGAGACCTGACAATGTTGTGGTTACACTACATCCAAATCCAACAAGTGATATCAGAGGGAGGTTACATCATCATTTATAATTACATAAATAATTTGGTGATGATTTAAACTTTAATAATTTAGTATTTCAATTCACGTGTGATAATTCTTGTAATATGAATTTTTTAATCTATACTTTCTCTTTTCATTTCTCACAGATCTATCAAAAAATATAAAATTTTTTGTTTAAAATTAAATTTATGATATCATGAAGAGGCACTGATGATTTTGTCTAGGTTACACGACCGTACATGCCATGTATTCAGAGTTATGTGCTGGATAATCTTCCATACACGCCGTGTAGCTGTGTTCAGTGCATCGAGAGTAATTTGGAAATTACAAAAGACATATGCATTAATGAAACATGGTATTGTTAATTCTTAAACTGCATGTTGAACGGGATATACTGGCGCATGGTAAGCTGGATTATATGTCGTGTAGCGCACTAGATTTAGTGTATAGTCCTTTCGTGTCCCGAGCCAAACCATGTATCCCATACATGGATTAGTTGACCGATAACTATGTAACCTAGAGAAAACCCAGGGTGTGGCCCTCTGGACATGCCATGTACTATGAATGTTTTTAATTATGCCTCACTTACCATTTCCATAGGCATGTACTTAAGATAAAATGGTGAAGATAGTACATGCCATGTAGTAATAACAGCATGACATGTAATATAAAAATTGACAAATAATTAAAACATTAATGTATGCGTAATTTTCATAATTTCATATCATATAGATTCAAACATGTGTTTATTCAGTTGCCTCCAAGGTTATGGATAAGAAAATCAGGGAAATTTAGAAATGGATTAAAATAAAAGGATTGATTAATTAAATAAAAAAATAATTGATTTGAGCAAGGCTTATCATAATAAGAATGAATAAAGAATTGAATTATAGTCTTTTTTAATGCATAATTCGTTGCATGTATGTGGATGATCATGAGCCATAATAGACCGTTGTATGTGATCGGTTTCCTTTTAATTTATTTTTAATTAAATTGTTGGCCTATATTCCCTCTCTCATCATTAATATACAACGCCAGCGTGCCCATGGTTTCTTTTTTTCATACCACCTTTTTACCCCTCAACAACATGTGAGTTAAAAAGCATATTTCATGGATGGAGCTCCCATTTTTGTGTAGGCGGTTTAAGTAATGAGCTGAGGTGAGACCAATCCAAGGATATATAAAGGTGGATAGATGGAAAGCTCTAAACATGAACCTAAAAAAGGTTCAAGGTGTTTCTCCCCTAGCTCATTGATTAGTTTATCAACCACTAGATAAACTAACCACTAGAAAAGCTCATGATCATTGTATTTTCTTTAATTTATTTATGTTAGTTTCAAGGGCATTCATTATGGATGTATTGTTGTAACTACATAATTAATGAATTAACAAGCATGTAATATGGAACTAAAATAAACCGGGATTTTTCATAAATTTTTATCAAGACATTGTTAATCACTTATTAAAATTCCTATTACTATTACAAGAATGTGATAATGAGAATAAGCAATTTATGTATAAGAGATAAAAATCCCTTAATAAAATTTTAAGTCAGACTAAGACTTCGGTTACTTAATTAAGCGAATGAATCAATAAAACTATGTGTTAAAAAAACCCTTTTTTAGACACATAATTTTATATATGAAGCTCTTATTAATGTTTCATCTTGATTTAACCATTTTACATCAAGAGGAGTATCCATTTCTGGACATGGTGTAAATTTAGTGGAATGTTTTGATGATATCCTAGTATGGATTTCAGGATTGGGGAGTCCATTCAATGGATGAAAGACCTGTAAGCCTACTATTGTAAAAGAAATTCCTACCTAAATAACTTTAAATATCTTGAACAACCTTTGTTAGGGTTATGTGAAGGGGAATATGTGTCATTTCCACTATAATGTCCTTGAAACTAGACATTATGATTTCAATGGAGATGTAAATTGGGAACTAATAAAACAGTGGGATACATAATAAAATAAATTTAATATATCTCATTAAATGTAATCAAGAATTTACTAATTAACTTATCTTTTAATTGTAGAATAAAAATGAAAATATTTTTAACCACACTATCCCTACGATTAATATTAGATCCCCAAAACATCCTCACCAACAATAACATCCAGGAATGTTTTAGATTCCTTTGGGTCATTCTACACCATAAAAGGAAATATTATGTGTGGGAGTCCTCATTATCTGATCCTCCAGCCAAAGAGGTGAGTAATGAAGTGTTCCTAGTCTATGATAAACCCATGAACTATGCGGTAAACTTTAAAAGTTTGATGTTATCATAAATATATATTAAACATAAGGTGTCTCTCAAAAACAAGGATTCCAATAGCATTTTTTAGCTCCTCCATGGTATTTACCTGGAGTGAAAAATATCGGAATAGGTTGAGACCTCAAAGGAACTCTTTTAGAGTAATCTTGGAGAGGGAGGCCGAGTTAGGCATCACATTGTTAAGCTCAATGGCTAAATTGAGCGCCCAGATGTTCTAGTGTTTAAAACCCCGGGTTTAATGGGTACCAGTCTCATTATCACATCACCCCTTTATAGATTCTCCAGTTTTGTTTTGAAATTCAATAAGAAGAACATTGAGAAGTCTCTACCAGATATTCTTATCCTCTTTCACCATGTGGACAAATGCATGATGCGTGAAAAGCCTTAGGTCCTTATGGTGAACAAGAGGAATGGGAAGGCGAAGTGCTTTATGCGCAAGGATTATTCATTACCTTATAAGAAAATAAAGTTCAAGGTGTATTAATGAGATATGAAGATGTTTTTATCACATGTGGAATGAAGGGACACTCAAATAAAAACTGCACCCAGCTAAAGAAGAAAGAGGAAGCTTTAGGTGCATTTGTTAACAAGTGAAATTTATCTATTTCTACAAATTGTGCATTATATTCAACTTGTGGTGCTCACATATGTATCCAAACATAGGAACTAGTTTGATTAAAGAAAATAGACTGATGAGAGGTAGATCTATGAGCACCCAACATATATAGACTTGTTGTTGTAGCTGTTGGTGACTACCACCTCACGTTGCCGACTAGGATGATCTTGGTATAAAAAGGATGTTATTATGTGAATTCTGTAACCAAAAACATTATTTCTATATCTTGTCTAGATTCAAATTGATTTATTTTCAAGTGCATAAAATAATATTCCTTCTTTTATAATGGTGTCATTTTTTGGTAGGGAATATTTATATGATGGTCTTTAAGTGTTGGATTACACAAACCAAGTAATGTTAATCAATAACGAAGCTAATTCAAATAAATCATACCACAACCAACATTGAAATCATCATCTTGGTCATGTAAATGAGAAATTATTGATATAGTTACATTAATAAAGATATTTATATACGTCCAAACAAAAACCACTTGGTGTATGTCACACATGTTTATAAGGAAAAATGACCAAAGCCCCATTTATGGGGAAATCTGAAAGGGCCAAAGATATTCTTGAATTGGTTGATACCAACATGTGTGGTTGATTTATAGATGACGAAAGGGATGAGTACCCATACAACATAAATATTACTAATAATTTTCATATATTTGTATATATGTACTTAATAAGGTATAATTAAGATTCTTCTGATAAATTCAAATAATATAAGAATGAAGTTGAGAACAAGCTTGGTTAGATGATTAAGAAACTCTTATCAGGATGAGGTGGAGAATATGTTAATCGAGACTTCATTAATAACTTATAGAAGTTTGGGATCCTATCCCAACTCACTTCTCCTTACACGTCCTAGTGGTATGTTGTATGAAAAAGGAGTAACCACACCGTGTTAGATATGGTAAGATCAATGGTGAGTCAACCAAGTCTTCCATTATCCTTATGGACATATGAATTACAAATAGCGGCACAGATACTAAACCATGTACCAACTAAATTGATAAATGGTATTCCATATGATCTTTGGAGTGAAATTAAATCCATGTTATCAAATTTACATGTGTGAGGAAGTGCATCATGTTTTAAGTCCTCTATAGGTAAAAAACTTTCAACTTAATGCAAAAAGTATAACATTATAGGATACCCCAAGGAAATAAGGGTATATTACCTATACGAGCCCTTAGACAAAAATATTATAGTGTAAATACATTCCATATTCCATGAGGGGATGAAAATATCCAATATAGATAGTGGGAGAAAGATAGACTTCGATAAATTAGAGGCTCAAGGTACACAAGATATGGTACCAGATTAGATTCCACAAAGCCCCATGGAAGAAAGCTCTATACCAGAGACACAATTATTGCGTAGTAGTACAAGAGAGGATAAAGAACTAGAATGGTGTGGTTTTCTAGTTACAAAGAACGGTGAATCATTATTTGTTGATAATAATGATCCACTAACCTAAAAATAAGCAGTAAGTGGAACAAACATTTCTAAGTGAAAAGAAACCATGAATTCTGAAATAGATTCCATATACCAAAAAAAGTTTGGATATTTATAGATCCTCCAATAGATTTCAAGCGTGTTGGTTGAAAATGGGTATATAAGAAGAAACTGGATATCGATGGAAAATTCAGTACCTATAAGGTGTGGCTAATTTCAAAAGGATTTAAAGAACATCACAACATTGACTACGATGAAACCTTTTCCCCTGATGAAATGATGAAATCCATTCCTATTATATTGGACATTTCCTCTTACCATGATTATGATATTTAGAAATTGGATGTCAAAATAGAATTTCATAATGGGAACCAATAGTAAGACCTCTACATGACACAACCTAAAGGGGTTGTGACTCTAAATGATTCCAATAAGATATGAAATTTGGATAAAAACTATTTATGTATTAACGTAAGCATCCATGTCATGTAAAATCCATTTTGATGAATACATAATGGAATATAGTTTTCTAAAGAATGAATGTGAGACTTGTCTATACCAATTGTTTAGTAGGAGTGCAGTCGTTTTCCAATTAGTATATATTGATGAAATATTACCTATTAGAAGTGAAATACTATTGTTACAGACTATTAAGGCATGTTTGAATAAATTATTCCCAATGAAGGACTTGTGTGAGGTAGCATATATTATTGGGATCAAGATCCATCATGGTAAATCCAATAGATTGTTGGGACTATGCCAAAGTAAAAAAATTCACAAGATATTGAATATATTCAGTGTGGATCAGTCGAAGAGGGGATTCTTGTCAATATCACATGGAATTCATCTTTCCAAAAAATATGTCCTCAGATGCATGAGGAAAGAAAGAAAACGGAATGGATTCCATATGAATCAACTATTTAGTACGTCATGTATCATATGGTATGTACTGGGATAGATGTCTCCTATGCATTGTGGTAGGAAGATATGAAGCTGGTCCTAGTTACCACCATTTAATGGAATTCAAGACTATCCTTAAGAATCTGAGTCATATTAAGTATATGTTTCTAGTTTAGGGAGGACATGTGGAACATTTCATCTGGGGATATGTATATACTATATTATAGACTGATTAAGATGATATGAAGTCATCAATGAGATACATATTTATTTTTATTGGAGGTGTTTATGATATGGGAGAGCTCAAAACATGGTGTGGTTGTTGATTCTATATTAGAGTCTATTTATATCATAGATTCTGAGATAGCTAAATAATTCATTTAAAAAAATAGATTCATCCAAGATATGGATGTGGTTCTTAGTAGTAAAGATCCCATCACAATATATTGTGATAATACTACAACGGTGGCTCTTGCAGAAGAGACAATATCACATCATTGGATGAACCACATACTACAAAAGTATCATCTCTTGATAGATTTTTTTAGATAAGTCAAGTTTCTGTGAGTAGTATTTACACAGAAGACAGCATGGTATACACCTTGACTAAATCCCTGACTTAGAAAAAACATGATCATTATGTGAGTTCTAGTGGAATGAGAGTCATAGGCAGTGGGCTCTAGTCCAAGTTGGAGTTTGTTGGAGTTTTTGTCCTCGAATCGACTATTAGTACAATGACTAAATTAATTTCTAATGTATTCAAATATTAATCATTTTATTACATATTGTTCAATTTTCTTCATGACTATAACGTAATAATGTCCTAGAATATTTGTCACATTAACAAGGTCATATCACTTCCTCTCTTTATTGAGATACTTGAAGTGATATGAAAATATTTACAAATATTGTTCTCAGGTTGGATGACACACTTTGATGTGACACATAGTATAAAGACTGTTAGGTGTGAGTACTCGTTAGTGGATAAGAATTAATCTTATGATGTTCGCAATTGGTAATCTCCGATATGGGAGATTATGAGAAAAGACCTGCTACTAGGAATTCCACATGTTTTGGGGTCATTAGATATTCTTATCTTTCAGATTGTGTAATGGTCGTTAGACTTTATGATTATCAATAATATGTGCCATGACATCCACAATTTAATTTATTAATAAAAATCGTCACACCATATGTTTGTGTGATGTAGGGTAGGTTGTGTGGATCACTAATTACAAGTTATTAATGGATAAGTCAAGGAAGGATTTTTTCCCCTTCTATTTATGGAAGTTTTCATTTCGTACATTTGATTGAAATAGTTTCGTCACCATAAAATCCATGGCCATTTTATAACAATGAGATTATTTTAGGTATTCAAATCATGAAATATCAAGAATATAGGTTACAAAACTATCATGAAACATACATGATGAGATATTTTTACAAAGAGATTATATTACACAGTGATCATTGGTATGTAGATGTCATGGTTACGACTTTATGTTCTTTATCTTAGGTTCCTTGACTTCTTGCTAGAAAATAATCATATAATTTGGGAAAACCTGTCTAAAAAATGAGAAATAATCCTAGAGGGTAACTTACGAAGTGTTTATATTAGTCTCAGTTAAATTCTATTTGAATTTATTTAATGGAATAAATATTTTTATCAAGATCAAGAAATAATTTTATTCTTGATAAATTGATCTCATAAATTAAATAAATATTTATTCACTAAATTTTGAAAAAAAATTTAATTTATATTATTGAGAATTTAATAAATATTTATTTACGTGTTTTCAAATAAAAATATTTATTTATGAGAATTGAATATTTTATTCAGGTGTTTAATAAATGGAAGAGGATTTCAAACAGACAAAGATAGTTTCACTTGATAAATTAATTATTTAAAAGTCTATCAAAAATATTTATTTAGTTGGGACAAGAAATAATAATAATTCTATTATCATTTTGTGTTATGAGATTTAATTTATACTTCCATTTTAGTATGTTGGAACACCACAAATAATGGTGCTATTGTTGTTATTATGTGGATTGGGTTTTCTTTAATAGTTATAATTGAAATTGATATCTCTTTTGAGATAAAATAGTTTAACTAAAACCCCATTTTGATTAATTTGTAGGTACATCTATTATTTTAAACCCTGGTGAATTGAGAATTTTTGTTCCAATACTTTTCTCTCTCGAATCCTCTCATCTATCCATCTTAGTAATGAGAGAAGTTCTTAATATTGAAGAACAAGAGATCATGAATGATTGATGAAATACATTCTCTTCATCATGTTATCCCCAAGAGAATGAGTGGCCTTATTCCGAGACCATTAGAGCACATGTGGATCACCACTATATGGATTATACTTTGGATCCCCATGAGTGAAATTAAGAAAATTCATAAGGGTCATTCCGAACGATCAACGATCATCAACAACAAAAGTACTAAAGACACGTGTTTTTAATTTAATTCAGAAAATAATAAATTAATTATAAATATGATGTGAAAGATCCTATTTTCTTTTCATTTTCTATATAATTTATTTTAATTCATGTATACTAGAATTCATCATCATATTGAATTGGGATTCATCGTAGATTATAGATAAAGAAATGATGGGACCTCCCAATGCAATGCTTCCACTGCATCCTAATCATTCAAAAAACACCATACATTTTAATCCTCAACGGAGTGTCTAGCATCATAACTCTAATAGAAGTATAAGCGCATATCTCAAGGCTATCCACAAAAAGAAAAAAAATATAAAACTATAAAAATATATTTTATCAAAAGGTAAATAAGATAAAATGGAGGTAACTTGGATTTCACATCTGATAGTAGAAGGTCTAGGATCCTTATCCTCACGATTCTGTTGCACTGCAAATGCATAGCATGTACTACGACCTAAGGAAACTACATAGCTACCCTAAAAAGATACACCAAGATTTGCCTATAAAAAAAGGTTCTGACTATAAATGCCTTTACCACCATATCATCCTAATTACATAGATCCACCCTAGCTCCCATCTTAGTAAGAAGCTACTAACCCTACTCCTAAACGTGAAGTTAGTGCATACCCTCTCTCACTGGCTGCTGGAAATAATGTTATGAAAAAGCAGTGTAGATGACCCATCCTGCCGCAAGATCATCACTCAACTGGGTCTCTCATACACTATGGCCTCGTATGACCTAGCCTACCACATTGGTTGCACCTTATCTAACCACCTTAAAAAAATTTCTGACTGCTAATATCATCACAAGGAAGCTCCATACGACACTTCCTACTGTTGATTGATGGAGTACCAGACCTAGGTACCAAACCTCCAGGTCTTTCACCATTAGATTCCCTCAGGTTATGATTTGTGATCAATTCTTGATTGACAATCACTGATACAGTAGTTAGCTAGAAGACATTTAATAGTGATCAAATGTCGTATTTGTGATAATCCGTGAATTTCCTAGCTTTAGAAACCTCTTCCCCCATCATAATTGTTTATAGGCCCTTGAGTTTAGAAAAAATGGATGATTAATCATTCAATGATAATTAAATATGCTCCAGATGTAAGAACTGATGGTCTATATTAGCCCTCAGTAACTTGGGATAGAAATAACCATAGCAATCCATATGAAGCTCCCTCTAGGAAGTATTCTCATGATGATCCATTTGTGTGATAACAACCCACAAAATCTTGGAAGAATCACACAACATATATATAGAGAGCTTTACCCTTCTCTATGGAGGTCCTCTATTTACATGAAAATAGAAATCATGGCCTCTAGAAATGACTTTGAAGCGAGTGTTCCGCCATCCCCCAAAAACATGGGTGGTTACTACAGCTGAAACTCACACGGCAACATTTTCAAAGTCGGGGTATGTCATGGTGCTCCCCAAATTTTCTGTATTAAACATAAGAACCCATCCTGGCACTATGCCTCAACACAAATATTTGGTACAATTCATAGTTCATTAGAATTCACAAATGGAGGATCCATTAGTAGCACATGGACTATCACATCCGGAGTATGATCATTTCCACCCTCTTGGCATAACACTTCAGGTCATCATGGTGGCTGATCACTAAAATTCAAAACACACACCTAATTTCATGATCATTATCAAATTGTGCAACTCAAAATCATATATATTTATGAAAAACAGGTATAATCCTTCCACTTTAAGAACACACTCATTTTCCTACTCCATGAGGTAGTTCTAGGTGATGTACATATCAGATATATGAGAGACACACTAATATAATCACTCTAATATGTTAGGATTTGGTGATGTTCTATGCTAAGAATAAATAAAGTCTATATTTTGTTTTACATGAATTTATTTTTAAGTGTGTTCACATATTCATTCTTATTTTCCATTTGAATTCTTTATTATTCACATTTATATGAGAATTTAATTTAAAAGGTTAATATATGGTTCACCAAATTTTGATCCATGAGGTTCCATAATCACCAAGGATGAAATTTTGGAATACATCCAATCCATACCATAATGTATACCAAGATCCCTATTAAAATAGCATGCATATTTATCAGGACATATATCACAACAGTATGCAATAAGTAATTATCTCTAAATGGAATAGAAAAAATGTATCGCTTAATATTTTTAGAAAGTTCTTAATATGATGTATGAGATGGAACACACTCATTTCGTCTTGGTACATACATAATAGAATCCGTAATTGTATAAATAATAATATAAAAAATATAGTGTTTCACCCAATGGTGGAATCAAATCATCTGAAATATTCAAAATATAGAAAACATTAGTTAAAATCGAGGAAATTATTATTATTTCCTATATGAAGGATAGATACACCTGATCATAACTCATTGCCAAATTAAACTTCTTTTCACTCTATTTCAATTATCTCTAAATAGTAAATCAAATCAGAGAAAACCCTCTGATACCACTTTTTATCATCCCAGAACTAGATGTCACAAAATAGTGATTAGATATTGGTTGGACACATGGACACCCATGTTTCTCCCAAAAAATGAAAATGCTACTAATTAGTAGTGAGGGCCTAGGTGTTTTAATGGGGAGACTATTCCTCTCTCACTAGAGTTTAGTATAATTGAATAATAGTATAATTAATGGATTTGATAATTCATACAGTCAAATTAAATTGTGGAATACTGATATAAATAAAAAATTCATAAGACATTTCATATCCAAAATGATGTTTCATGTCATATGTTTCAATAAAATAACCAAAATAGGAATAAACGGCCGATGTAATATACTATAACAATATAAAAAATATCTAAAAGGATTCCCATTAGCATAACTAGCCTCATCTTGGTCCCATAATCACTTGTACCTAAGAATTAAATCAAGTACATGTAGGAGGGAACATGCCCTTATAATTACCTCCAATCATATAGTCTATTTGCGTCCAAAAAGGTTACTCAAATAGGGTGTGAGATAAAATCCTTATATACAACCACCCATGGTCAGTGCTAATTAATTAGTGAATATATATGACAGGAAGTATGCAATATGTAAACTAGTTCGCAAGGAAGTAATCAAAAGTAAACATCATTTATGCGGTGGTACAAATTTTACAACTATTTCATTTAATAAATATCATTAAAAAAACGTTATTTCAGATAATTTTATATTTCTCGAGATCCAGCACAAGATTGGAATACCACATATTTTCATAAGTATAACATATTCCTAAACATTCCATCTAAATTGGTATAAGTCATGACCGAATATAAGTGTGTGCTTTGGAATAGAAGATGAATCATAAGAGTTATTTTATTTATAACACAATTCTGAATTTGAGTCCATAATTGAAATTTCTATTTTAGAATTCATGTATCTCTCTTGGTACAATATCAATTAACACCCTACCAGCCCATACATGGAGAACCTCTTAGGAACCCAGTATCACTCTAGTTGAGATTTAATGTCCGAGCCATATGATTCTATCTTTGGAGATCCTTTATGGAATCCCCAAGTATCACTCCTGGCTTATAAGGTGAAATTACTTTTTATGAGTCCATCCATTGAATTTTTAATTTCGATCCAGGTATCAAATTACACATATGTCTAGTATCAAAGATTTTTTCTAAGGCATCCTTTATTTGGATCCTTGTGTCACCAATGGCTTATGTAAGGGTCATGGTAATTGTGTCTTTATATGGCATTTTAATATGATTCTATGTATTACCCAATGCTCATAACAATTAAATTAATTAATTCATCATTTATATGATTTTATTTAACATTTTAAGGTAAATCCAATTACATTAAAATACATCCCACCTCAAAAGGTGACTCAAGCATTGACCAACCACATAAGGCCCGGAATTTCAATTACCCACATCAGAATTGTCAATATAACAAGCATCACATGCATACCGAACTTATACAAGGAAAAGATATGAATTAACTCACGTGGGAATATCTTTATAACAAGCTTCCAAATATTAATGAAATCATTACATAGAATGGTCTCTTTATGACTCACATAGGAAAATAAAAGCAAAGAGAAATTCTATATTATTCAATAAATTTCCCAAAGAAAGGCCAAGGTTCATGGTAAAAACCATCCCATCCCATAAACCTATTGAATCAAAATTGGTATTACAGACCAATTCAAATATCAATTTGTCATTTTAAATTAAATTCCAATTTAAATTCAAATTAAACATCCCATGACAAAGGGGTAAGAGGAAATAGGGTGCCCAAGGCGAAAATCCATTCAAAGGAATATTTAATAAACAACACCAATTTAGGTGTTTCGAACTCAAGTTATTCAACCTATAATATTGAAAAAATTATTTTTAATTGGATAGGGAAAGCCTAAAATTTTAGGAATTTAATTCCATTTAATGGGACACATGAAAATTGGGCGCATGGTGTGATGGCATATATAAACGACCCAAATGTAAGAGAAAATCATGAGACCACCTAACTTAGGTACATTCTAGATAGATCATCCAATATCATGTCCTGATTTTGACCATATAAGGAGAAGTATGTAGAACATAAGAATGACGAGAAAATATGACATATGAGCCTAAATCCAAATAGAGCAGCTGATAGCTATAAGAATGACATAAGATTAAAAGGAATTATTATATTACAATTATATATCTAATGAGACAAAACATGCATGAATTATAGTTAAGGAGGATAATCCAACTTGATCCCTAGTTTAGGCTCAAAGGAGAGATTCTCTATAGTTTTATTTGTTGAGTCTGAGAGAAGAAACCCCTAATTAGGTTTTAATATGATTTTATTTTAATTTAAAATTCTTAAAACCCCAAAAATAGCGAGGTTTCATGGTATAGAAAATAATACACAAACTTCTCCTGGGTACCTATAGGCTTGTGGCATAGAATAATGTTTACTAACCATGTGAAAAGTGTGAAAAAGAGATTTCCAACATCTAAAAAACATATAGATCTAGACCACAGCTATGCGGCCCACCCTCAACGATTTCCACTAACTGTGTGGTGTCCTATTTTCACCGAAAACATGGGATTTAGGATCCTAAATAGGCCCATACACCCCTAATCCCTCCATTACCTCAACAAGAGTCCATAAAAATCCATAATTATGAATTTTAACCCCAAATTGATGGGAAATAAGGACTTTATACCTCAAAGAAGAACTAGGTTCTTACATATATATAGATGATATTCTAATATACTCTAAAATAAAGGAGCTACATGAAGATAATATTATTACTATGTTGAATTTCCAAGAAAAGGATAATCATACCGCAATGTACAAAAAATGTGAGTTATAGTTAACGAAATCCTCATTATTGAGTTATATAATCCCATTAAATGGGATATATATATAGACCCTTCCAAAAAAGGGAATTGAAGGATGGTTGAGGACAAAAAATATGACATACATATGTAGTTTCCTTGGTTTAGCTGTGTATTATCATCAATTTGTGAGAAATATCTCAGGATTATCAAACCCTATAACAAAGCTATATTTGAAGGAATTTTGTATTCATGGAATGATGAATGTGAAGAGGGATTCGAAAAGTTTAAAAAGGGTCTTATCACAACATCTGTACTCACACTACCCATAAGTGGATAAATTTTCATGGAATTTAGTGATGCTTCAAAGAAGGGCTTGAGCTATGTGTTAGTGAAAAATTAACAAGTGATACACTATGCTTCAAGGAAGTTTAATGTTCACAAACTGAAATACTCAATGCATGATCTATAGATGGAAGCAGTGATATTCTGTCTAAAAATATGATAGAATTTTCTATTAGGAGATATGTGTGAAATATACATACAGATCATAAAATCCTTGAGTATATATTCACACAAAAAGTGAAGAATATGTTCCAACGATGATGCTTGGAGCTGATCAGGGACTATGATTTATCAATTCACTACCTTCCTAGGAATGTGAATAAAGTGGAAAACTCTATAAGTAAATAAGATCCAACAACACTATTATTTATGATAATTTATAGGCATCAGATCGTATTATATTTGAAAAGGATGGACATGGGAATCATAATGGAAAGACCATCAGCAATCCTTTCACAAATTATTTCTCAACCATCCCTTCAATAGAGGATAGAGGATTCTAAAAGTGATCATGTGGGAATTGAAAAGAAAGTTGAAGTTATAAGAAAAGGGAAATCCATATAGATTAATTTTAATGAAGAAAGTGTTGTAATATTTTTGTCACGACAATGTGTACCATCAAATCATGAGTTAATGAATGAGTTGATAGATGATGCACAAAGCTGATCCTTCTTCATCCATCCTAAAATCACAAAGATGTATTAAGATCTCCAAAATCACTATATATGGAAAATATAAATAGGTAGATAATGAAATATACCTCAAGTTGTCTTGTATATTATCAAGAGAATGAAGGAATGAAAAATATACAGGGGGACGATGCAATCATTTCATATATTGACATGGAAATGGGAAAACATCACAATGGAAGTAGTCACTAGTATTTTGAAGAAAGTTTAGGAAATAATGATATCTATGTTGTCTTGGATGATCATAAAAAAATTTTACACCTGATTATAATGAAATATGTCTTCTTACTTGATCAAATTTTAAGGATATACACTAGATATGTTGTGAATTTGCATGGAACAACACTTTCAATTGTATTTGACCAAGGTCCAAGATTTACCATAATGTTCTTGAAGAGTCACAAACATAATGAATGTACTATGTTGAACTTCATCACGGATTATCACACTCAATTTGATGGATATTATAATACGACAATCTCGACAAACGATGACATGTTGAGAGAATTCTCTGTCGACTTCAATAGAGGATGGGGCCAACATATTATTCTGGTCGAGTTCTCGTATAATAATAGTTTCCACTATATCATAAAAATAGATCATTATGAATACCTTTATGGGAAGATGTAAAGAAAACTTTCATATTTGGATGATGTTGAGGAAAAAAATCTGTTAGGTCATGAAATGGTCGAGAAAATGGCGAAAAAGGTCAAGACCAGTCAACAACCCCACAAGGCTTCTCAGAGTTGACAATAGAGCTATGTTAACAATCATCGACAAGGACAAGAGTTTGAAATTAGAGACATGGTATTCATGCACATATCACTATAGAATAAGGTCATGAGATTTTGGGAGAAGGGAAATTTTAGTCCAAGATACATCAATCCCTTTGAGATTCTTGATCGCATCAGAGTGGTGGCCTATCGACTAGAACTCCCCTAACCTATCTTATATACCTGATGTTTTTAATGTATCTGTATTGAGGAAGTACATACTGAATTCCTCACATGTACTCAATCCATAGGTGGTACTATTGTACAATTATCATTCATATGATGATAAGTTAGTGATGATCCTAGATCATAGAGATAATGTTCTATGAAATATGACAATGCACCTGGTCAAAAAGATGTAACGAAACCACAAGATTGTAGAAGAAAGGTGGTTACCATAAAAAGTTATGAAATATAATTACCGTCATATGTTTTAGTGTGTGAAATGAAAATTTAAATGGTGAAATATCAGAAGGGGGGAATATTGTAGTGATCTGAAAATTTATAAATAAAATTACCCTTATGATTTAATTAAACATCTTATTGTGTAATATAGTTATGGAAAGCACCTATAATTCTTTGGTTTTACTATATCCTATCATATTTTTAAGACTGTTAATCATCCTCACCATTGATAATATACATGTTAAATTTTTATCATATGATTTGTAAAAATATATGGCTTTGATAAATCAAATTATCATAGAAAAAGGGAGTGATGGCCTTAACCAATAGGGTCATACCCTATAAAGACCATCTATTAGATCTTTCCAGGGAGAGAGCATAACTGGGATTTACCTTAGACCAAGACCAAGATAAGAACCAAAATCTTAAGAATGAGAAAAATTATTTGCGGGATATTTTTATGCTAATCGAAATCATGGCCCAAACCATGTATACCGAACCTCCCCATGAAATTCTCATCATTGTATACCTTCCCATTAGGGTATATGTTTGTGTATTATAGGGATATATATCAATAACACAATAAAATTAATATTTATATTGTATTTTCTTTATAATAATATTCATATTTTTTTATCACTATATTATGAATGTTTTTTATTTTTATACATTAAAACACAAATAATATTTTTTATTTATAATTCAATTCCCATTAAGACATTTATTTTAATGAATTAATATATTTTTTAAATAAAAATATATGTTACTGATATAATATTATTAAATAATTTTCATTATATATAAATGATCATATACTTTTTATGAAGTCAAATGTAATTTTTATGAGGATTAAAAAAAATTTATTGTTTGAAAACCAAACATTTCTCAATAAATGTATAATATTATTTTAAAAGTGAAAATAGACATATATAAAAGATTATTTTGATAAAACAAATATTTTTTTGAAATTAGAACATCAGAAATATCTAGCGGTAAAATTTTCATAATTTTTTGAGACAACCGAATTTTTGGGACAAAATATTAAACTGTATAAATATACGGTGTGCATTATGATATCACAATGAACCAAAAGTGGTGTAATAAATATAATAAATGTTATAAACAACTAAATATATGTCTTCCCCTAACAATAATTTATTCATATGTTTATTTTATTTAATGTATAAATTATTTATGAATCCTCCAAATCATATAATATATTTTATGGTTTTAATATCCTTTCTTTAAGAGTATGACTCTCAAACACTTCATAAAGGGTATTATTTTATTATTTTTGGACATTAACCTTATAAAATATTGAAAACAAATACCATTTGGTAGAAACTATGAGTTAAAACCATGGTAAGGTTTTTGGTTTTGGTTATTTTTTATATAGTCCAAAACATATGTTTGGGGAATGATAATGATTTCCCCACACATTTCCTATATAAACCCACCCAATCTCCAATTTCTCATCACTAAATAACGATATAGAATACCCTTAGTATTACCACCCCTCTACAGAGTCCATTAATAGTTCCCTAAGTTCTCAAGAATCTCTTATCAAGAATTTGATGTCACACTCACTAGGTAAGGGACCCCGTCCTCCTCTATTCAAGTATTTTTATTATCTCATTCCTTCTATTTCCAATTACTATTATTGGGATATATTTTAACATGTCCATATCTATGTAAATTTTAATTAAAATTATTATAAACCCCAGTATATCCCATAAACCGATTTTATGAATCTATAAATGATTTCATTATGCTGCTAAAATTTCACTGTGATTTCTTATTCCAAAAAAATTGTGTAGTGAATACCATTCCCATTTTATATCAAGGGTGTTCACATTTATACACTTATAGTTATATGAATTGGGACTTACATGTAGGTATTCCGAAATCCTTGATCTTTGAATAAAATATTATGATGAAATTCATGTTGTATGGTCTATGTGGAACACCTAAAAAAGAGAATGAAATGATTGTGATGGGTGTGCCTATAATTATACAGTACACCAATGAATTGGTCATTGTTGAGTCTTGTGAGACGTTATGATGGGAATGGTAGTAAACATGATTACTTTTTTGGGACTTTTTCCATCATGATGGCTTGGTGGTTAGCCTCGACAAATGTTTATAGTGCACTGTTTTAAGTTGTTTCCAAATTTCCCATGTTTCCTTGATGATCATCAATTTATATCATGCCTCATTGTTGATGTCTTTAATTATCACTAATATTACGCCCCATTGATATTCCTATTGTCTAACATGTATTTATATCTTCATGTTATTCTTGGATTATTATATCACCGCATTATTATGTATGTCCCCAGGTTATCCCATTCACTTTTAAGTGATAGCATGTTAAGGATGTTTTAAATAAAGATGTCATTTTTTCTATTTTAAATTGTTATGTAACATACATAATTCCTAAATAATCTATAATTACTGATCATATGAGTTTTATTATGTGTAAAATAATGTAATAAATAATTAATTAAACTATAATTAAGAGACGTGTTTTCCTGAAATCCTCTTGATGACACTTAAAAATATTACACATATTAAAAAATGATTGTGACTTGTTTGAATTTTATTTAAATAAAATACTCTAAAGATCATAATGTTATCCATGTTACCCCAAAGTTCATATATTATAACCATGGATTATTAATTTGGAGATATAATCATCCCAAAAAAATTTGGTATTCATTGGGATCATTTGATGGTTCTTATAATTATATTTCTATCAAAATTACCGGATTTACCCTTTATCGTGGTAATAAATTTCAATGACTACTATTCACATTGAAAAAAATAAAATAGTCCTATTCACTAAATTTGGACCCAATAATTTAAAATTTATAATCAATTTTTAAAAGTTCATAAAATTTAATGTTTAGGTTTTAATTTAAAATTAATCTCGTAAAACACAATGTAAAATAGTTTTGTTGAAAATTGTGTTTTAAGCCCAATATTATACTTTTACCAAAATAAGGTATATGTATTATTAAAATATAATGAAATATAGTTTATCTGACTAAATATTATTTAATTTAATTATAAATAAAATCCAAATCATAAAGCTACCTTTTATGATAAGGAAAATGTCAATTTTATAAAAATTAGTATATCTCAATATTCACTACAAAATAATTATCTTCATAAAAATATAAAATATTAATCATATGAAAATTTAATTATGATTATTTAAAAATGAATTTTTTTTAAAAATAAAATTTATAGATGATCCAAAAAATTATTATAATATTCACTCATGAAAACAAGGAAAACCATTTTATTTAAAAACATATTTTTGAAATATAAAATGGAATTATTAAAAAACAAGTTCTTCTTAAAAAAATTATATAACAAAATAAATATTAGTCGTATAATTATATACTTCATATTGTGGTTAATAGTGATCATTTCAACAAATTTAACAACTACGGTATAATAAACACATAATAATAGTTCACTTTTTTTTAAACTAGGTGTTTCGTATCTTATATGGTATTGAACATGGTGTTCCTTTAAATTCATAGAGTGTCAACCCTTAAATAAATGGTGTCGTTGAAATGTAAAAATTTTATTAGTAATCTAGGGTTTTGATTTTTAAAATTCTTTTATGGAAATATAGCATTATAAAAAGTTTTAATAAAACATCCTCTTAAAAAGAGGGGAAGGGAAATGCAAACATCACCATTAAACTATATTTTTGAATAAGAGAACGTAAGAAGGATGTGAAACCATGGATATGGAAGAGAAAACGAACCCCCATGGACTAATATAGAAAGATAGTGAAAATGTTCATGAGAAAATTAACCCCCACAAATCATAAATATGTGTCTGGTTAAATGTCCATTTATTTCTCTATAATAAAAGTAAACAAATGTCATTTTTAAATCATGTTCCTGTTACCAAAATTAAATAGATTATTTTACTATCTAGATAAATAAATCTAGAAAAAAATTACTTGATTATATTCATTTCATAGGAATAATATCATTCTTTGGGTGTTATTCGGTCCATTTATACTTCATCTATTACATCAACAAATGGTTGTAATTATTTTTATTTTCTTGAATCACTTTTTAATGAATCAAATGATACACAAGTCATTCCTTCAGCATGTAAATATTTATCAAAGAAAAATGGATAGCACATGCTATCCTAATTTAAAGAAAAACAATAATTCTGAATTATGACTTCTTTTATTTTATAATTATTTAATCTTAAGTCTCCTCTAAAATATTACAGACCATATTCAAAATTCTGAAAATTTATGAAGAAGGGAACTAAATTTAAACTTAATATCATTTAATTATATGGAATATAGTTTATAATAACATCACATAACAAATATTTAAATACCTTAATCATATTTTTTTTCAAAAATATGGTTATAAAATTAATCATCATGAAAACATGCTTTCTTCCAAATAAAATCTAGATTATTTAATATATTATTTCAATATAAACATATAGTAAACTCCAAAAAAGATAACATAGGCCATTAAATAACTAAATAATCACATGGACACCAATACCATACCAGAAACGTCACTTTTTCATTATTATATAATCAGTTATTAGATATCAAGGTTTATCTTCCCTCAATAATGTGTTTACTGAAAAGTTCAACATACCACTGAATCAATTATCATGTTAATTAGTACAATTTAACATATGATATCAAATACTTAATGTAAGAGTACCACAATAAAATACTTACACATTTCATAATTATTATGACTATAATTTCATTGTTAAAATACTTTAATATCATAATTTTTTAATCTAAATACACATGAACATTGAACGTTCCAGTTCATCTATATTAAGAGCATAAACTTGACCTTCATCTCATAGATTATTTTAAGGTATATTCCATTGATGCTTTGGGAATTAATGTTTAAAATTTTCCATAAACTTATAGTTGAATAATTATACATTAGAATCTACATTCTTTCCCTTTAAATCCTGAGCTTGGTTTCCTTTTCTCCAAATTAGAATAACACTCCCATTCTATTCAAGAAAGTACCATGGTGTATCATTACACAATATCACATGTGGGAAAATCCTTCTTTATTTCCTACCCATTTTAAATTTTTTTCTATTATATCCTCTTCTTATCTTGATTTCATTCAGAACCATAAGGTTTTGAGTATTATTTCTCGATCTTGTAGTGAAATATACAACATCTTCGTGTGATGAGAATGGTTGGAAGAATAGTTCCCCTTTATTATTTAGTTTAATAACATTAAAAAAATCAATATAAATCTTTGTATTATATACATAGTCCGTAGCATGACTTAATGAACATGAAAATTTGGATTCATAATTATAATAATTTTCATCTTTATTTTTTATTTGACTCAATAATTGTCTCCCCATATCTACTCATTTCTCACAAGGAAAATATTTTTCCAAATATATTTTCTTAATTTTATTCCATTTTATGCTAACTATTTCCTCCAAAATCTCAGTGTTTTGAATTAATGACCACAATTTATCTACATCCATTATGATGTGATGCACTACCATGGCATCTTCCTCCCTTTAATTACTTTACAAATATAGAAATATCTTCTTTGAGGAACTTATCGATTTATCTTCTACAAATGGATTAGTAGTTCTATTGAATGGTGAAGGTTGCTAACACTTGAAGTTTTCTAACATTGTTACAATTAATTATGTATTAATAGGATGCTCCCTTGGGGGAAAGGTTATTTGTCACAACCTGAGTCATCTGTCGCAATATAGTTATATGTTTTTCAGATCTAGTTGCAACACTAGCTTCACCATTATTATCTTTATAGAGAGGTACATTCCAGCATCAATTACATGAATTGAATTGGTTTCTATTCCTTCTATTTGGAATTATTTATAAAAACTAGAATACACTAGATTATATCATAACATTATGAAACATAATATATCATCTCAAAACTAGTGAAACACTTAATATAAATTGAAAATTCTGGTTTAACTAATCTCTAAATCAAAATCATTGTTTCTTTGGGAATATTTCCAAATTTTATCATAGGAATTCATTATCTAATAATTATTTTCCTAGATGTAGTTCCCAATGTTTATTCAAAACATCATTTGATGCCAAATGTAAATACCTCATCTACAGAAGTCCAATATTCATGGTTACATTTATTTCATCGGCAGTGGATACAAGGAATCACATCCTAATGGACCAAATAGTTTAGTAGTCTCGGTAAAATAGATAGATACTCAAATTTCACATTAAAATTAAAAACATTAAAAAAAACATATTATTTTTTTGAATTAAAACATTATTTACTTTAGTAGCCCCCTTAATATAAATCCTAATACAATTCCAAACATCCTATAGAACGGAAACATAAAAAGGGTTTATCTCTAATCCCAGTAAGGCTATGCATACAGTGGATACTATCATGAATAAATAATAATAAATGACATGGAAAGGTAAATAACTGAACACACATAGAATTTAATCAATAAACTGAGATTGAAATGCATCCAGAGGTAATATCATAGAGAAAATATAATGGATAATAATAATTGAACTCTTAATGAAGTTAGTTATTAATTATATTATGCTACGTTCTCAAACATGTTATCCCTCTACCATTATGAATGTTTATATTATGGATTAATTTCATAGGTAGAAATAAATTTAATTCTAGATTACAGATTCGCCTAATGAGACTAATGATGGATTGAGGGGATATATAATTATAGGCCCCACCCATCACTATAGATCAAAGTCATTCCCCATATATTTAATAATCAATTTTATTTATGACCAATTTTCTTTATCATCAAATATCCATATCGAGTAATGAATGATAATTTACCAATATTTTCCCAGTTAATCAAATAACATTTAATGTAATCATTATATGTAACAATCATATATGGTTTAGGAATTAAACCATTACATCATACAATAATATTTATATTTAATACAAGTGTATTTTATGCTAAAAAAATATCATAATAAAGTGATTGTATGAACGGAATGTTAACAATCACAATATAAAGTGAGATGTATAGTAACATTTATGGATTGGTAAATTTGAATTCAAAACCCCAAGGATGACATAAAAAAATTTAAAAAAAATTAAAAAAAATTATAAATTAATCATGATATTACATGTTAATGAGAATTATATACACCATATAAAATAAATTAGGTGCATAACATTACAACATGCCTCAATGAATTGAAATGGAGACGAAGTCCCTTACCTAATTCTTCCTTTAATTGATCATGATTTAAACAAATTTATAAAGATTTTAAACATTTTTTAAATTTATAATAGAACCTTATTAATATATATAATATCTTATATGATATCCTTATATAATTGTATCACACATTTTTTAATAATAGTTTCTTATACCCATATTCCAGGTGCTAAGTGCAACATTTCGCCATACATGCTTTGTCAGGTTAAATCATTTACCTATATATAGTATATAGTTCCATCATATCTAGAAAAAGTTTATGGTTATAGATATCAAATATATTTATTATATTTATTTTTAGAATCATTCTGGAAAACTAGACATTGAAAATGAGTCACATCGCTTCTTGAAGATGGAAAGTCGTACATACACACGAGCGATGATATCAGTTCTAAATGGTTGAAAGGGTAAAGAAGATGATGATATATTAATTTTAAAGAATATTAATCATATATTAATTATCTTATATACCCATTACATCCATCATTATAATAATCAATTTAATGTGGTGATGAAAATTAAACACACCACTATGTGGAGACGATAACTCATACGTAAGCACACACGGTGCATTCATTTTTTGTGGGATGGATAAACGGTGGAATATGGTTCTATCATAATAAAAATAATGATAAAATATATTTAAAATGATGATAAAAGATTTATTAATTTAGTACTAAAAAAATATAGGAATTTTAAGTAGATAAAGAAATAAGATTGAATGAATTTGTAAAAATGTTCACCTCTTTTTTCGGAAGACTTCCTATAGAACTCTTATTAATGGTTATTGGGTTGAATTTTTGGAAGGTACAGAACCTATAAAACATGTATAATTATATATATAAGAGTAATTTTTAGGTAATGGTAGATATTTATGGCTCAAATTGGAGTAAATATGTGACAGAAGGGGTGCCCTTTTATAATTGAGGTGAGGGAAAATTTGGAATTTCTCAAAATATTAAAATATAATAAGACAATTCTAGATCCAACTGCTTTCAAATGGCCAATGAATGAACATGGAACCAAATTTTTGATCTTATGGTATCCCATTTGTTATTATTTAATATTTTTATTATTTTTAAATAATTTTAAAAAATATCAATTCCATAAAATATCATTATATTCAATTTTGACACTACTCATTATTTTTACATTAAATCATCCAGAGAATAAGTAAAATTAGAAAAACATATATTTTATTATATCATAATAATTCCTTGTCAATTTTTAGAGTTCTTTGATCACCTTAAATATATCAATTTGGTTTACTTTTAATATTTTAGTATCATTTATTTGATTATTCATTAATTAAATAATTACCACATTAGGGTTGTGTAAGAATTTAAGTTAATTATTTTTTCACTAAAAATAATAAAATAAATTACCACGATGAAGAAAAATATTTAATATTTTAATTTAATATTTATATTAATACATATTATTTGCATGAAACTGTATTAAAAATATTACACTTAATAAAAACAATTATGTGACTTGTTTGACTTCTCATTAAATAAAATACCGTTAAAGTTATAATATTGTCAATGTTTCCCAAAAAGGTTATAAATTCAAAAACCAATTGATTATGGTTGATAAATACTAAATAAAAAATATTTAGGTAAGTGTTTTTATCATTTGATGGTTATTATCATTTTATTTTCAAACTATACATTATAGTGGTAATAACATTACTAACATTACTATTCATACTGACCAAAAAATAAAAGGGACATGTTTACTATATTTGTAACCACAAATTAAAAATATGGAATCCATTTTAAAAAAATAAAAATATATAAGTTTCATAATTGATATTAAAATTATTCCCACAAAACTCAATGAAAAACCGTTTTCCTCAGAAAATGTGTTTTTAAGCCCAAAAATGAACTTATAAAAATTAATGTATATATATGATTAAAATGAAATTAATTGGATTATATATAACTAAATAGTAATTAAGTTACTTATAAATAAAATTAAATTATAAAATAACTTTTTAGTATATATAAAATTATAGTGGTAAAAAATCGATATTTTTTATTTTTTTTGAAAATCTATCTTTTCAGAAAAATCCAAAAAAAACACCACAAGATAATTTTGATATATTGATTTTAAAAATAATACCAAGATTATAAAAAAAATTAAAAATATTTTCTAGAAATTTATTATAATATTCACTCATAAAAATTAAGAATCCCATTTTTGAAGAAAACATATTTCTGAAGAGTAAAATTACTTTACTAAATACGAGTTCTTATTGACAAAGCATTAATTAATAAATTAAAATCAAGTAGGAAAATTATATATTTCATTATGTGGTTAATACTATTCATTTATTACAATTTAATGTATATTTTATAAATATTTCATGATAATATTTCTTTGTTTATTTAGGCTAGGTTTTTCCTATCTTGTACCTATCTAACATAGTATTCTTTTAAAATCACAGGTTGTAATACACATCCTATAAACATGATTCCTTATTATTTTAGAAAAAATAATTTTTATATTATAGTATGTGAATGTTATTTTTAAAATATTCCATTCAAAAATATATGATATGTTTATAAAATTATCAACTGTTATTTACAAACATAAACATAAATAAATACTTAGTTAAAATTGATAAATTTTGATTTTTTTGATTATGATTGAAATATATTAAAATTTATTCAACAATAAAATGAATCCAGATAATGAATGTGAGATTGTGGTCCCATATATCCAAATAATCATGTCTCACTCTATTGGAATCTCAAATACTAACTTTAAATTTTTTAATCCTTTGAGATCTACATTGTTATTATATTTAGATGAAACTTTCTAACCTTAAAATTATTTATAATTCCATTTTTAAAAAAATATAAATTTTACACTTGATAGAAAACATACATAATCCTTATCCATTCATATTAACCATGGTACAGTTCTTTTTATATTGACCCATCATGCTATAAATAAAACAAAATCAAACTCTCTATCCTCCCTTTGGATATTTCACTTCATTAAAAAAAATCAAAGGTTCATGTGGTGTAGATAATTCCATAATCCTTTTTTTACTTTCATTTACTTTTGTCATCATTATGGATAGAAGGATTATCTCACTTAATGTGTTTATTCCCTTGGAAAATAAATTTCCAAAAAAATTTATTAATATTATCAATTTTTTTTTTGAAATTAACAATAAATATCAAGAATGATGGAAAAAGGGATGAGAGGATGAGGTATATTAACAATCCGTGAGTAGCTTGAATACCAAAATATATAGATTCTAAATTTATCCAATCATCTTTACTATATGAGGTATAGAAAGTAATTCTTCTCCTAATTTTTCTTTGAATTGTAACTTAGAGATTTTGTACCTATCTGGTCTTACCATCTCTTGATAAAGATACCAATGATGGGAAATGTGTAAGAATAATTCTATTTTTTAAGCATCTAGAGATCAGTAGTAATGGATAAAACATGAGACATTAAACATCCAATGAATCATGCAATTGTCTCTAGAATTTATTTTTCACCACCACAATCTATTCATCATAACATTTGATAGGAAAATAGGACTCCAATATTAATCATTTTCATTCATATTATAGTAAAATGAACATGAAACTACACAATTCTTGATAGTTTTCACCCATTATGAAAATATCGTTCTCTAAGACTGGTTATAGGGAATTTGATGTGGTATATTTACTTTCCATCATCTATAATAAATACAATTATAAATGTATCATTTTATTTTGAATACCGGTTTTGAAATAACTAATGATTTAATTATGTCACACACTACTTCAAAAAAAACCAAATAACCCACACTATTTGAATAATAATATCAACTAAATCCAATATTATAGTGTAAATGATCCATATTTTCCTTAAATTAACCCAGAAATATGCCTTAACAAATAATTTGAATGTATTTACAAAGGTTTTTTACAACAACCATATTAATGAAAAACAATTTTATACGTTGAGTGTATTCCCTAATCCTAAAATCCTACACTCATATTTTCTCAACACATACCTATAAGAAACAATAATTCTTTCATGGGAAACTACACATGATGCTAACTAGGCCAATTAAACTAAATAATTTTCTTAGAATTCCATAAATATTTACAAGACTCTATGAAGGGAATTTAAATTACTTTTAACTATGGATGTACTCTAACTCAGATAATAATAGGAATTTTAGGACATGATTTTTTTAATTGAATTATTTTCTTAAAATATATGTAAAGATAATTTTTTTTATTCTTTACATCCTTGTTAATTTTATTTGAAATATACATAAATTATTAACCATATATGAAAAATTAATTTACATACATCAATTTATTAATATCAGACATCTTATTTTATCCTTTGTATACTTGTGAATTATTTTATCTGGTACTTACATAAGTAATTAACTATAACATGTGAATTATATATTATACTCCTTATTTTATATTATTCAAACATTATTATTAATTTATTTATATTATTTTATCACATTTAATTAAAAAAATAAATAAACCATTCATAAATAATTAAATAGATAACCATATATTCCAATCATAAAATAAAGATGATATATGATCATTGTATTTAATCGAATGTTCTATTTATTTTGTGATCGATAAAACAACCTTGATACTAAGATAAATAACTCCTTGAGCCTTAACATGTATGATGTTATAACATCCTCAATTATATTATGTATCCCATTTTTAGATTTATCTCATCTTAAGTCCTAAGTTATATTCTCAAACTAGGAACTTGATCCTTTTTAAAATGTATACACACATGCAAGTGATTGGTACCCAGGATTTAGGGTTACATTAAATAATCCTTGGTAATGTCAGTCGATACATAATAAATGTGGGAGGGATGATTCATATAAGACCCTTTAATTCTAATGGGGTACATATATGTATATTTTTTGACTTAAATACTTTTTAATGTGTTAAATGAACTTTAACCTAGTCTGTGGGGAGTCTCCTAGGTGAATCCGGGGCCGGGACATGAAAAAAGGGGGGAAATATCAATTTTGTGTATATTTCATGCCTGGTACATGATTAGAAGTAGCAATGCACCATAACCGTGCTTTCCTGGAGGAGGGGGAGAACGGTTGGTGAAACCGTGAAAAGTGGAAGGTGAAATCATGTGGGCTTGGACAGAGCTATTCTGAACAGTTACTGTATGGTTTTTTAGACTGTAGGGGCTTACATGATAGCGTGCGACCTAGCCCCTCCACATGGACATATGGTGGCACACAGTTGGTGCAGTGTTTTTCCAATCATGTATCCAAACCAAACACCTCATTAAAAATGTTAAAATTTACTATTACCCCCTCTAAAATTTATTTTTATTACATGATTTTCATACCCATTATTCCTATAATAGAAAAGGGTGATGAAACTGTCCTCCCAAACATTCCAAGGATTGAGCTCCCTCATTTATGAGCTATTTAGAGTGCCATTGTGTGTAATCTAATGATCCGGGTGATATTAGCAGTTTTTTTCTTTCTTTGGATTATGGTTTTACAGTTATACTTCTTCTTCTAAATACCTAAAACCCCATTTTGATGTGAATTCTTGGATTGGGATTTGAAGGGTGATCGAATCGGCATCAATAGAAAATTTTTAATGAGAGTTTGTTTATGGAATCAAGGTAGGTGGTCTACATGTTTTATATCATCTTAATGATTTTTGTTTATGTGTATGCAGTTGTGATATGATACCTTTTTTGGTTCATTTTATGTATTAATAAAGGAATGAAAAATAAGTTGAAAAAATGATGGACTGTAACCCTCATGATCCCTATAAGATTCGTTAAGGTGTATTTGATTGGGATAGAGTCCACCCATAGGGTGTTCCACATTCATGAACATGGGATTGAGAATTTAAATATGAAATTACAGGATATATGAGATAAAACCTATGATTGTTATATTTATCTTGTTAACATGGGTTAATTAAGGGAATCCAATTAGATTTTTTTTAGTTTGTTAAAATTGACTGGGAAATGAAATTGATATTATTTCTTCGTAATTGATAACATTGAATAAGTAGTTTTTTGGAATATAGTAATGTGTTAAATGAGTTTTGTCTATAAATGGGATATTTGTTAAAGGGGTTAAGGCACAAAAATGGTACATGCATAATGAGTTATAGTTAGTAAATGGTAAATGTGTTGAATGAGGTATGTTTGTAAATATTAAGTGTGTTAAGTGGTTAAGGAAGAATGCGCACATGGATTAATTGAATGAGTGGGGTATTAAACTTGAGTATATATGCCCATTGGTCAGGTTCGACTAAGGATCTAAACCCCACTCCTATATTGCACGGGTTAGGGAGTCAGACTGTGTCTCTATACCCCTAACAAATACATGTGATGTGAATACCTGGTCTGAGGCTCTGAGGTAAGTGTTATGTATTTTTTTGTGTAATTTTTCCCTTGGTATATAGGGAAATTAATTCTTTTACCTTATGCATAATTGATATGGCTAACATAGACTGAATTGTTATTGATAAAAATTTCTAACTCATGTAACAAATAATGATAGCACCTAATGTGAACCTTGGTCAAAATGACCAGTTTAGGATATTCCTAAAACTTAGAGCAGGGGTGAATTCGTGTTGGGGAATTTTTAATCGAATTCTATATTTTTATCCATGTACCGATTAGATATGTTATGATACAGATTCATTAATTATCTTTTCCCTATCACATGAACGTATATGAAAGCAATACAGATAACAGAAGATATTTTTTCAATGTTAACTTACTCAAAAAGAGTGGTTACATCATTGGTATGGTTTAGAAACAATCAAATACCACACAATTGTGTTGAAAGGAATCCTATTGTGTTGAATACAATGAGTAGGATATTCTTTTAAACTCAAGTAGCACTTTGATAACAATCCAATAGTGTGTTCATGTAGCACTATGTAAACAATACAATATTACTTGTTTTTAACCACTTAGATGGATCTTTATACTACATCTCAAGATATTGGTATCATTTTTGATAAGGGTTTGTAACACCAACAAATTCCTACACCTATTGGGTCATGTTTGATGTCACAGTTTTACTTTGTCTACAAAATTCTTCTTCATTGTTTACATGCACAAAATCATGTAAGAAACTCCTATTATCTATACCCAACAAAAAACATGATAGCTGCACAATCTTCTTGTTATGGAAGTCACTATAATATTAATGTAGTAAATTGATTGAATGATTTCTCCTTACCTAAATGATGATCAACTAATATCAATTTTTCCAGTCACTCCCACTTCTCCCTCTGATCTATGACACAAAAATATATGTACTAGTATATTATAGTTTCTTGATCTCTCTTTCTTATTAAGTGTGAAACCAACTTCACTGAATCACCTTCTTCCAATCTTGCTAGAATCACAAATCTTATTTGTGATTTCCTAAAAAAATATCATCTAAAAATATCATCATTACAATGAATATTTCTTGAATAATAATCAATCGTTATGTGGGAACACTCTACTCTTCTTAGACATAGAATAATGTGAAATTGTGTAGCAAGTTTATTATACTCTTTCTTAGACACTCAAGACCAACATAAGAATGTATCATTTTACTTATCTTATTTATTGTGAAAATATGAACATAGGTACATATTTGGTTATTCTTCACAAAAAAACTATGTGTGTTTTCTCTAATCTATATGTGGTGTATCAAATGGGTACACAAACAATTTTACTTTGTGAAACACATTGGAGGTATTATTCCCAAGAACAGGTTGAAAAACCATTATTTGAGAATCAATACAAGCATGTGAACTGAACACAAGTCGAGTGTCCATAGATCATTTTCTTCGAAAAGCACGGTGAGGTTGAAAACACATATCATTTGTAAATAATATTTTTACATTAGAATCTATCATATATACTCTGAAAACTGCCATGAACCATGTGTTGTGTTTCACCTCCTGGTTTGAGTTGTTTGTGATTTTTCTTCCACACACATGCCCCTTCATTGGGGATGGTTGATGCCTCACTGACTGTATATTCTATGCGGACTACCTTCCCTTTGTGGACTACCATTTCTTCGTGGACTGCATATGGTTTGGGGATGGAATATACCTCCACAAACCACTAATATTTTGTGCCCCCTTTTTCCTTTTGAGTTTCCATGCTCCAAAAACACCTTCCATGGACATCTTCATACGTTATGAAATACTTCCTCCTTGAACTACATCCCTTCATATAATTCTCCCTCACTAACTCTTATCCTTCACAAAATTCATACTCACAATAATCTTCAAACTTCCCCAAATTTCATCTACCAATGATGGTCTTATCTAATGAAACTCTCTCAACTTAATGATGTTATTAGGGGTCCTTATATAAAAAAAATAAATGCACAAAAACTACTAATATGATTTACCCGAATCATCGATGTGGTAAATCCCTTACCGCGACCTATGTTATGTGGGCCACATAGTGAATTTCTATTTTGCAGTAGATGATGTAATCTAAAAACTAAAACACTTTATGGTAGACTAAATCACCACCTCTCAACTGAAAATGATGATCCTACCATGAACTTTGATCCTCCCATGAATTTTGAGTCGTTTGCAAACTGATTTTCCTTATGATGTCTATGTAGCGCTCTTTGTGGTTCTCATTGTGCTACTCTAAATAATCCGTCCATTACCGATATTGATTCACCATTCTACGTACCTCTTTTGCAGTCTTCCAAATCTAATTCAGTAACACCAACCATGCTGATTCACAGTCATCAATATCTGTCAAAAAAAACACAAATTGATCTACTATTATATATTTACCATCATTTACTAATATTAGCTTCATTCCAAAACCACTTGATTTATTTTCTCATTAATTGCTTATGTATTTATATTTAATATTTGAACAACCACCTTTTTCATAATTAAATTTTCCATGTAATGTATTTTATCATCCATGTCTCCCACAACATCTTTCTTTTGAATAAAGCCGAAATATGATTGGAATCGCTTTTTCTCCCAATTTTCATTATAAATTTTGAAAACAATGTTCTCAAAAAAACATATGATATTTTTGAAATACAAATAAAAAGTATCATCATATTTTACTCAGATAATTATTCAACCATGAGATGATATCCCACATAATCTAATGAATCCATAACAATTCTCTAAGAATCACCTAGAAACAAAAAGTCTTCAGAAGTTGTTTCTTGATTTTTTAAGGCATGGAGACTTTATCAAAGCTCTACTAACATTGGAATTAATTCATCACACTGAATCTAATGGGATCTTCTACTCTCATTGAATGCCATAGAAAACCAATGCCAATTAGTAGAGAACAAACACAATGCATACACAAAGTTGTCCCTTCATTGTTGACCAATAACACTTGATTTATCTTTTATTTATGTTTTTATTCATTATGTACCAAAATAAACAATAATTTTTTATTATATATTTTATAGAGATTATTGGTGGTGTCCTACTGAGTTATTTTAAGGGGTGGCATGATTGATGTCATGTGCTAAACCCACTTGGGGCACCAGATTTGGGGCATCCAGTTCGAGATGTTACCAAGTTGTATTAGAGGGGTTTTAATATCTATTGTCTTACTATATGGGAATGGTAGATGGGAGAATATGAAGTTTCAGGCCTTATAAATGAGCATGTTCATAGGAGTAGCTAACCCATGTATGAGGTAAAACCCAAGTACATATGAGAGATTGTTGTTCTTGTTGTTTCCTTTTATTATTGGATGTTATCTCACCATGGGTGATGAAATTTTGTGTGATGTGATTATTTTATGATATTTTTAGCATGGTTGGAATGGAATGAGGATGTGCATACATGAATCATTTTAGGTACCTGGGGATATATGTGACATGCATCATGATATTAACACATAGAAAATATATGTGGGATTTAAGGGATATAATGGTTTTATTTTTTCTATGAAATTGGAAAGACATGGTGTCTAATAAATATGATGAAATAGGGTAAATAGAAATAATGTTATAGAATGGATAAATAATAGGTCCCAATAGAGTCATAAATAGTCTATGAATTTTGTTGTGACAATTGGATAGATGAAAAATGTGCCGAAAAGTTGAGGACTGATTTGTGAAGGAGAATTTTTTAGTAATGTTTTCCAATAAAAGGGTTTAGGTTATGTTAGTTCTTTCCCCCATGTTAACCATGGCCCATGGCAGTGACTGTTGAGGGTAGTGTTAGAAATATGGTTTTACACATTGGAATAGCGTAATTAAAAAGGGTGTTTTATGGAAATTGGAGAAAGTTAATTTTCATAACTTGTGGAAGATTTATGTTATGTGTTTTGAATTTTTTTTGGAATTATAGAGAGATACCAGCACGATGATGTGTGTTGATTGAGAAACATGAGGATATAGTGAAGAATTCTCCACCAGTAGTGGAGAAAGAAACCCCATTGGTCCAGTGTAACAAAGAAGAGGATAATGCCTATGGTAAATTTTATTATTTATATAGATAATGGAATGTGACCCATGATGGGTTCAATCGAAATTTTTTGATCCACTAGAGAGTTTCAGTTGTAGCATCCTCAAAGGATTTCCTGAGAGGGTGAACCTAAGGTGGCCATGTTCTGGATAGAGTCCATCCATATTTTTCTAGAAAACACAGTGAATCATCCTGATATGATATTCATGTTTTTGGACTACATGTTTTGAGGATTGGAAAAGAGATGGTATAGTATTATGGTTTAGACTGAGCAGGTTCATGGTATGTTTTGGAATGTTTTCTAGGAAATGTTTTTGGAAAATTTCTTTACAGAGACCTTAAGATTGGAGAAGGCTACATAGTTTATGATACTGACCTAGGAAACTATGTAATCTATGGATTATGTTTTCCACTTCATAGACATGAATTTTTTATAGGGTTGGTAGGGGATAAGTAAGTTACGTTTATGCATTTTTAGTATATAATTTGATATTTCATCATGTCCGAGGTGAATATATACCATTTAAAGAGGGTTTCTAGGTAATATAACAGGACCTTATTTTAGAAGGATCCTGAAGGAGGAATCCAGTGGTGGACATGTTGTTCAAGTGGGGTAATCTAGTGTTGCAGCTTCTAATGGTATAAAGTTCCATTTGGAGAGTTTTCACTAGGGTTGTAGAAGAAATAGTATCCATGTAAGATGTTTGAACTATTAGGGTGGTGACAAGGTGTTTTATTAGTGAAGTATGTTAGAAAACAATGCATAGTCAGTGTCCTAATCGACTAGTTGAGTTCCAAGCATGCAGTGTGATGGGGAATGTGAAGGAGTTATGTATGAAACCTCGATAGATGGGTAGTGATAGAGGATTAAGGCCAATGAAGAGTTCTAGATGGGGTTCATTTACCATATACTAGGAAGGTATTTAGAGTTCCACATGCCTTACTGGGTGAGGTGTAAAAAGTGTTACTATAAGAATAGAGTGTTCTTATTAGCATGGTAGTGAAGCACTAAGAAGTCTTGTCAATGACTAAGGGTGAAGGGTAGGTCAGGTTCATGTAGTTTAGCCTGCACTAGGAGGAGGTTAGGATGGTTCATCGATATTTTTAGGTATGATTCTTATAGATACAATGATTTATAGAGCTTTATTTGATATATGTGATCCAAATTATTTTATATCTGCTCAGTTTGTGAATGTGTTGGGTCTACTGGTGTAACATTCAAGACATTTTATATCAATTGAAACATTTTTAAGAGAAGGACAGGATAATATATGGGAGTGTAAGAAGTGTGTTATTGGGGAGGGTGGGAATCATTTACTATTTCACTTATTTATGCTTGATATGTGTAGTTTTTTTATTCCTTTGGTTATGGATTGGATGGTTCTATACAAAGTCCATATTTACTTTTACCTATTTAGGGTAACATTCATTTCCCAAGAAGAAGACACATAAATTTATCATGGGGAATGGTGTATCCCAGAAGGCCATGTATGGTCAATTCATCAGTAGTTGGATGAGATCATAGACCAAGTCTCTTGTCCAGTACATTATTATTGGGAGATAGAGAATCATTTCTTCTCTACTTTTGTGTATTGGTTCTATGATGTGGTTCTATTGGAATTATCAAGGTTTCCACTCAAGAGAGTGGTCGAGTTCACTATTGAGTTTCTACCTCAAGCAGAGCCTGTATTTATTCCTCTATATATAATAACACTAGTATAAATACATGAACCTAAAGCTCATTTGGAGAAATTTAAGAGTAATGGGTTAATTCTTATAAATATATCACCTTAGGGTTCTCTAGTTTTTTTCTAAGATGGTTTATGGGTCTTTACAATTTTATGTTGACTATCCAAAGATGAATTAGATGATAGTTAAGAACCGACAAACTCATCCACAAATTGTTGCTAATTTTAACTAGATGAGAGGTTCTTATATATTCTCATAAATTGATTTATGATTAGGGTATCATATGTTTTGGGTGAGACCTTATAATATAGCTTTTAATATTTTCAATAATAGTAATGTTTTATATGTGTTTTTGTGATGTTTTTCTTGTTATAAAATGCTCCATAAATTTTTATGGACCTAATGAACCAAATATTTGACCACTACAAGGGTTAATTGGTAGTTTTTTGGGATGACATCTATGTGTAATCCAAGTGACATGATGATTTTTCCAAAAAACATGACATCTTATTAAGTACACTAATAGAGAACAGGATATATGAAAATATATGTATGTTTCAATTATAGATTAAAAAGTCACATTAATTGGGTCACAAAATCGCTGACGAAGGTGTATCTGTAGACCCAGAGAATGTGCAAGCAGTTGTATCTTAGGAGTATCCTAAGAATGTTTCTATTATCCGAAGCTCTATGGGTTCAAGAAGCTATTATCTATGTTTCATCAAATATATATACTATTTGGTTGAACCACATTCTATCTTGAGCCACAAGGAAGTGAATTTTTAATGGTTTGGTTCATGTGAGGATAATATCCGATAATTAATTATCTAGTTGACTACTACACATATTTTGATCCTACGTTATCCAGGTAAGGAATATACCTTGATTTCTGATGTATAAGGTGTGTGTCTTGGGGAAGTGTTGATTGAGGATGATTATTTTTTGGTGTACATGACACAAAAGTTGAGGCTTCATAAATTAAATTACCCTATACATGATCTTGAGTTGGCCACGGTAGTTTATGCCTTAAATTTTTGGGGGCATTACTTGTTGGTATAATGGTTTTCTGTGCATACCAATCATAAAATCCATAAGTACATCTTCTCATAGTGTTACTTAAATATTAAGAAATAAATATGGAGTGATTACATGAAATATTTTGATTTTGGCATTGTCTATACTCCATGAAAGGGAACCAATGTTACAGATTATTTGAGTTAGAGGAATGAAAATCATGTTACTCAAGAATCCAGTTCTAAGTGGATGATGATTACATTGATTACTGATTTGTATTTAGAAGTTCAAAATGTATATTGGTAGATAAAACTTTAATCTTTGGAAGTTGATTCAATTATTCTATGTTGGATCAGGGAGAGGCTGTATGAGGATTAAGACTATTTTTCCATGAGGGAAAGTATTAAAGGCGGGGATTCACATTCTTATTGGACTGTTTATGCTGATGATATAAGTTATGATGCTTCCATCTTTTCATGTATACATGTATATGGGATGAGTTAATGCACGATTTTATTACCTCAAAATGGGGGGTTCATCCTAGTTTTACCAAGATGTATAGTGATTTTAATAGATAGTAATGGTGGATAAGTATAGAAAAGGAATCTTTGATGTGATGGTATAACTTTCCAAAAGTAATGGCAGAGAATTAGAAACCAGGTTGGTTTTGACATCCTTATTCCATTTTTGTAATGGATATATGATTATTTCATAGTGAATTTTTATGTAGGTCTTTGATTGATGCCCTAGAAAAATGATTTCATATGGGTAGTTATGGATTAGTTGACCAAGGTGTCACATTTCTCACAGACTCGGGAGAGTTTTTTTGTTTACTAGTTGGGTCATATATATGTTTGGAATAAAGTTTGGTTTCACGGGGTTATGTGGACTATATTTTTGGGTCATGATATGTGTTTTATATCACACATATAGAAAATTCTATAGAAGGTGCTCAATACCCTGATGTGATTGGGTACAAATTTCCACCTGTAGATATATGGGTAGTCAGAGCATACTATTTTAGTGCCGGATGACATGTTGAAGTAATGTGTCATATATTTTGGTGGATCTTGGGACAAAATATTAGTTCTTATTGACTTCAGCAAAAAGAATAGTTACAAGGTGATGATTTAGATGGTACCATATGAGGTTCTCTATGGTAGGCCATGTAGGTATTGTTTATAATGGATAGTGTGTGGGAAATCAGAGTTGTTGGGACCGAGTGTCATGCAGGAGACATCGGAGCAGGTTTTGTCGATTTGGAAATAGATGGAAATAGCTCAGATTTGGTAGAATTCATATGTTGATCGGCTTCATCAACCTCTTTAGTTTATGGTGGGTGATCATGTGTTCATTCAGGTGTCATGATAATTGGGTCACATTTGAATTTAGAAATAGGTAAAATCAGTGCCTAGGTTTTTGGAAACACTAGAGATTACGGAGAGGATCATAATAGTGATGTAACGATTGGATCTTCAACAATTTTTTAGAATAATGCATGATTTTTTAATGCATTAGAGCTTCAATAGTATCAACCCGACCCTTCTCATGTGAAATATATTGATGATGATGAGTTTGAGGAAGATGTGTCCTTTATTGAGCATCTGGTTCACATTGTGGATCACACAGAGAAATTATTATAATGAAAATATTTTCCATTGGTTCGAATGTTATGGAAGACGGTTAATTTTCATGAGGAAACCTAGAAAAGGGAATTGGATGTTTGGGTCCAATGGAGAAATATTTTTTCCTTGGATACTCAGTGATTCATGGGAGTGTGGCTTGAGGATGATTCATTATATGGTTGGGAGGATGTAATATCCCGTACTTATAATGAGGTACATACTTTTTTAGGTTTTGGTTTAAATAACATTAAATGGTTATAGAAATGTATATTGGGAGTATGATGAGGCTTGGGGTGCCCTAGGGGGTTTGTGACATGAAATAAGGGGAAAAGTATTCTTCCAGTGTATATTCCATAGTTAGAGCATGATAAGTAGTAACCGTTCTTACCTGGAGGATGGGGAGAATGGTTGGTGAAACCATACAATGGGGATGTGGAATTTTTTGGGAATGGAAAGAAACATTCCACACAGTTACTGTAGGGTTTTTCAAATAGTCTAGGCTCCCAGTAGACCAAGCGATCTACCCCCTTATTGGACATAGGGTGGTGCACGATTGTCGCATAATTTTTCAACCAAGTGGCAAAACCATACACCTCATAAACAATTGGAAAATTTTATATTTTCCTCATCATAAGTTATGTTTTATTACCCTTTTTTCTTCCCCATTATCCCTTTAGCAACCAAGTGTGATGATCCCTTCCTTCCAAACCTCAAAAAAACCAATATCCCTAGATTCTTAGCCATTTTGGGTGGCGTTGGGTGAGGATAAAAGATTCCAGTGAGTCTAACATTCCAATTAATTACATTTTATGGATTAGGGATTGCAAAAAATTCTTGTTCTTCTGAATCACTAAAACCCTCCTTTTCCAATGGATTTTATTTTTCGGCTTTGAAGGGTGTTCGAATTTAAATTAATGGCCATGGTTAAGTGAGAATTTATATATAGAATTAAGTTAGGTAATATACATGTTATATCCCATAAAATTGATGTTTGGTTTATGAGTATGTGGTTATGATATAGTACATTTTATGTTTTCCTTTGATTACCTTAGGATGGGTTGACAAATTGGCTAGCTAAATGATGGATCATAACCCTTATGATCCCCCTGAGATACAATGAGGGAGATAAGAGTAGAAAAGTGGCCACCCATGGGGTTTTTCACATTCATGAACATGGGATTGTGATTTTAAATATGAAATGTAATAGTCTATGAGATAAAAACCTATGATATTTTTGGTTTAGAATGGTAGAATAGGTTAATTAAGGGAAACTAATGATAATTGTGTTTGTTTTGTTAACATAGATTGTTAAATGAAAGTTACATTAATTATATTACGTTGATAAAATAGAATAATGGTGTATTTAGTAATAGGAAAATGTGTTAAATGTGTTATGTTTGTAGATGGGGTATGTGTTAAATTGCCAAAGGCACTCAAATGTCATATGTGTAATGGGTTATGGTTGGTAAATGGTGTATGTGTCCAATGAGGTAAGGATGTTAATGGTATACGTGTTATGTGTTTAAAGAAGCATGTATAGATGGATTAATGGTATGAGTGGGGTATTAGATTTGAGGATCTAGACGCATGGTTCTTGGTAGACTGAGGCTTTAAACCCAATCCCTATATTTCAAGGATTAGGGAGTTGGACTGAGGATTTATGCCCTTAATGAATGCATGTGATGAGAATACCGGGACCAAGGTTTCATGATCAGTGTTATGTATTTCTTTGTGTAATGTTTTCCCTAGTGATGTATGAAACATGATTTTTCCCCTTATGCATTATTGATATGACCAGCATAGGACACGTTGTTTTTTTATTAAAATGGTAAACCCAAGGAAGAAATGATGAAAGTGAAAAAAGTGAACCTTGTTAACTATTATCACATGGTTTATCTTTGGTTTATATTTTATTTACTATGTACCTGCATAAACATTCTCTTTTGACATGATATGATTTATAAAATATTGGTTGTGGTCTATTGATTTATACTCACACCCTACTTGGGCATCCATTGGTTCCCTAAGAAGATTTCATGGTTGTAGGTCAGGATAGGGGAAAGGGCCCTATGTTAGATGGTTGATTTTGGAATGGGATATGCGTGGATGGTGGATCGAGACATGGAATTGGGTCCAGTTTTTGGGATTCATCAGTTTGTCTTTTATTTTGGGTTTTCCTTATGCTTAGAACAATATTACATGACATATTATATATACTATTAGAAGTGGGTTTGTACCCAGTGTTGTTAAATTGATTGTGGTGTGTTTTTATTATTTAATTGTTTCTAGTATTTCTTATCTTATTTATTTTGTATTACTCTAATAAAGAGGGTATATTCTCCCACCATGTAATAATAGACTGTTGATTCTAATTAGAAGCCTCTAGCATATGGGGAGGTGTGCTAGAGGTTATATGAAAAACTGACTAAGGGAACTATATTACTGGCACCTAGGCCAGGACATTAAATTTCCATAATAATCATATTTAATTTTATAATAATTATCATATTTCAATCCATGTATATAAATTTTAAATTATATAAATAAAATCATCATTTACACATCTCTAATAAATAATTTGGTCATTCACTGCATGGAAAAACAAACATATTTAGTATTGATTGAAATCAATTTATCTCATTCATTTTAATATAAAATCAATTGAAATAATAAATAAATAAATTAATTATTTTTCTTAAATTCTAATAAATATTTGTTCATTGAGAGGTTTTAAAGATCTTATCTAATATTATTAAATAAATTTAATAAATAAAAATATTATTTTAAAATAATCAAGTATACAACTTGTACATTGGAGGCCAAAATGTGTGTGTCACTTAAATGGTATTATAGAATTTAATATATCACACAACATCTATATCTCTTATCATGTAGTGTATAACATGTAACTCTGCATGTTATTCTATAATATAGTTGATGTGTTGTTTCAAGTGATCTTACTGCAAAAAGTTTACAACATGTGTGACCAAATGTAAAGTTATTAAGGTATGTAATAAGTACCACTACAATGTGTATTTAATATAGGTTGTGTAACCACTATTAAAAAATATATATTTTTAGGGTAGTATAATAATTAACTTAAGTTGAATGAGAAATTAAGTAACCATAATTTAAGAACAACCATACAAAAAACATGAAATCACTTACTACAAAAATAAATAAACATTATGCATAGTCATCACCATTAAGGTTTTAAATCATCTTCTTATATATAAGATGGAAAAAGATAGTTGAAGAGGTATTCAAATTATATTCATCCTATATGGTGTATTTCTAACCCATACCAAATCACATGTCATGCACAAGTAAGTCACTCTCCCACCCATGATATGATGGTATATCACGCAAGAAAAGTGAACTGGAGAAGGAGAGCTATATGGAGAGGGTGTAAGAATTGTGGATTAGGAAGTCTCAACATATCACCATCACTTGGTGATCAACTCATTATATATCCAATTTTATTATGTATTATTATATACACTATAACTTATAATTTAACTACAATGCCAACATCACATCAATCAAATAACTAGATTTCCCCTTACAAGAAATTAATTTTATAAAACAATTACATTTATTCATTGATAGATTTCATGGGTATGTTCGAAACATTAACACCATAACACTAATATAATGAGATAATTGACGTAATTGTCATTAATATCAAAAAAATATCATAACCAATGATATACACATATCATACAATATGATATGGACAAAACTCATCATATGAGTTTCTGGATTTAGGGTATATCTGATATTATCATCCACTAGAACAAAATCCTCATAAAATTTGATCCATTTCTCTTTATATTTTATCTTATACAATAATTTGTGAAAACATACCAAAAATACATTGGGATTTCTTTTATAACTCTATTAGAAACCTATAATTATCTTCACATTGTTTCACATCATATGAAATACCTTATTTACAAAAAACCATTTGGATAAAATATAATAATTTTTTTGAATCACTCTAAGTTAGTCATGTTGGGAAAAAATCCCTCAAGGTATCATTGAATCATTTTTTAGGTGATTGTGTTTGTTGACAAAATGGACATCTGTTTTGTGATTGTTGAAAAAGAAAACCATGACATAAAAATTTGTTGGAAAAGGGGATTTCATGGTAAAATGTCAAGTTCAAGGGGTGTGGTTAACGATCCATGATTGATTCAAGAATGTAAATAAAGGAATGGATGTCTAGAGGTGTTAAAAAAAGAGCAGATATAAGGCGGTGCAATTTTACAGTGTTTGCCAAATTTTTGGGCCTACAAATTGAAAAATGGAGAAAAGTGGTTTTTGGCAAAGGGACATGCGTGCCGCGTATTTGAAAGAGAGGAAAATTTCATGCCTATTGTTTTCCAAGATCAGAACATCAAAATATGGCAAAGGGATAAGGGTCGTGCAAGTTTTGGGTTTGGTCGTGCAAGTGGTTTGCGCGGCAGAGACTTGCGCGCCGAGACTTGTGCGCTGAGGGGAGACTTGTGCGCCATTGAACAGGGTGTCCAAATGACTATAAATATATGTCGACCCCTCCTCATTTGGTACAAAGTTAAACAATTAGAAAAATTAGAGCTCTCATCGCACAAGTGATGTGTGATCACGCAAGTATAAGTTGCGCGCCGGATGTATGTTGCACGCCGGTTGTTAGTTGCACGCCAAAATCAGTTTTTTCGTAAAAGAAGGTGTGTCGTGAAAGTTTGGAGTTGAAGAAGGTTGTGTCGCGCAAGTGGATGAGGTGGAATTGCTCACCAGTTTTGACTTGTGCACCATCTTGTGACTTGCACGATGGGCTTGGAGAAGAGTTCCAGGTGTTGTTGGAGCACTCCTGTCTTTCCGGGGCTACGAAAAAGCTGGAAGATTGCCCGATACCTTTGGTGAAAAGTGAGATTCATCTACGGGTGAAAGTTGTAATTCAAAAGAGAATCTACATACAATAAAGGATGCATTCATTAGTGATAATGAAGAGACCTACAGGTCTATAAACTGTGAGTGGATCCTTTTCGGAGCATTGAGCAAAGGAAGAGGAAGAAGGTGATCCTCTCCACTGGCAGTGATCCAGAGAGAGAGAAATAGGGAGTGACCCTTGGGAAAGTAGTCAGATGACCCTAAACTTTGTAAAGGAAGTGAGCCTGGGAATAGAAGTGTTCTATCACAAAATTTGTAAACAGCTATGCCCTTTTAGTGGATTTGGTACATCGGTACATTTCCGGTGTATGCTCCTTGGACGTATCCCAGTGAGGGTGAACCAAGTAAAAATTTCTATGTCTTGTGCATGATTTAATTTCTGTTTATATTTTGCAATGGGAAATATAGAGAAGATTGTTTTTCTTTACAGCGAAACAAGATCAGAACATGATTTAATTTTAAATTAGTCATACCCTGATTCACCCCCCCCCCCTTAGGGTAATCATCCTTGTGGACCTAATAATTGGTATCAGAGATAATTGTTGGTATTAGTTCTTCTCTCAATGTATGTCACTAATCATAAAGGGATTTCGATATTCGAAGGAAGTAATTTTCAGATATTGAAGAATCGAATGCAACACTATTTCTGATCATTGGGAATGGATGTGTTTTCAGCAGCTCTTCATGGTATCTCAGCTGACATCAACAGTGAAGCATTATGAGAAGCTGAAAGAAGGGAGCTAGATGTTGACACAAATGGTATTAATTCTTTAGGTGGATCCCTTTCAAATTCTATCTATACGAAGGTGATGTCATTAAAAACGTCACATTCTATGTGGGAAAATCCTTTGAACATATATGAAGGGGATAAAAAAGTCATAGAGGCAAAGCTACAAGTTCTGTCGAACAAATATGAAGATCTGAGAATGAGCCCGAATGAATCTTTTGATGCATTTTTCAACAGGGTAAATGATGTTGTGGATGAAATGTGGGGTCTTGGAGAAGTCATCGAAGATATAATGATTGTGAAGCGTATATTGAGGAAACTTCCACCGCAGTTTAATCCAAAAGTCTCTGTCTTGGATGATAATGACCCAAAAGAGCTGACGTTGGATAACCTTCATAGTACCCTTGCTGCATATGAATTGAGGAATTATGAAAATGATGCTATGGAAAAGGGGAAATCCATGGAGGTGGCATTTAAGGCCATGAAGAAGCTCACCATTGAGGACTCTCAGGAGAAAGAAGAGATGGTTGAGGTGATGTCATTCCTCTCCTCAAACCTTCAAATAGGAAAAGGAAAGTTTAATGGGAAGCTTCCACTTGCTTGTTTTAGCTGTAGAGAAGTTGTTCATCTTGCCGCAAGGTGCCCCAAAATGTTTCAAGAGGAAAATGATGAAGATGAAGTTGAAATTTTAAAGAATATATCATCAACCTTTGTGAAAGGAAAGAATCAGTTCAGGAGAAATTTCTTCAAGAAGATGAATCATCTTTCACAAGAAATAGACAGTTTAGATGAGTCTGAGGTTGAAGAGGTGAAGGAGATTGAAAATTGAAATGATCGTGGAGAAAATTCTATAGTGGCAGTCGTCGGTAGTTCTCAAGAGAAGAATGAAACCGAAAGTGATGATGAAGAAGATGAAGTTGAAGAAGAATAGATATGCAAGGTGAGTTAGTGGCTGCTCTTGAGGAGATGGATGTTTGGAGAGCCAAAACAAGGAAAGCTAAGAAAGTTGTTCGCGATGCCAAACTCTATATGCAGCAGTAGGAAGAAGAGAAGTATTATTTGATGGAAGAAATTGAGAAACTCAAGTCATCAACACTAGAGAACTCAGAATCAGTTAGTGAGTATAATCTCAATATTGAAGAACCGAAAAGGGATATCAATGGCATGAATAGAAAAGTGAAAGATCAAGACAAGTGTATCAAAGAGCTTGAAGAAGAAGTGGGCAGCATATGATGAAAAATGAAAGATCAAGAAAAACTCTTGACCCCCAATGTGATATCATAAAAGTAAGCCATTCAGAATACATGAAGAATGAAAGAGGAGGCTAGTAGTTCAGAAGGATTAAAGAATCAATTGAGCTAAGATGCCAAGGCCTTATTGGGGCTTGATTGAAAACAAAAAGATATAAATATGGATGTCAGACCGCAAGCAACCACTTAGAGATTGAATGTTGATTTGGGTAGAAAACAGAATCAGAATATTCAAAGATCCCAAAGGGAAACTCATAGTGCAGAAGTAACACAAAGGAATGCACCTTATATCAGGTGTTATTTTTGTGGAAAGATGGGTCATTCACTGTATGTGTGTTCCATAGCCAAGAGATATCGACGGGAACAAGAATAGAAGTGGCAGCCAAACAGAGAATGGATTCTCAGAACATATTTTGAAGGATACTATTTTTGGTGCAGAGGGTTTGGGCACATGGCTAGGTACTATACTTCCACCATATAGAGAAATATGACAAAGCATAATCAAAACATTCACAAGCAACAGACCAATAAACCAAAAAGTGAGTTAAAAATGAAGAATAGATTTGCGGCTTTGCAAGATGAAGCCGGTCCATCATACTCTGAGAAAGAACAGAAGTCTCAATTAATGCTGAGTGTGAAGGAAAAAATATGGACCAAAAAGAAGAAGAATGAGAAAGTTGTGGTGGAAGAAATTTCCCTTAAGGCATCAGATCGCTCTAGTGTGTTGATCCTTGATAGTGGTTGCACATCTCACATGACATGCAATAAGTATCTTGTTACCAGCATAAAATAAGACAAAGAAGAAGTTTTAAAATTTGGGAATGATGAAGGCTTGAAGATTGTTGGCATAGGAAAGGCCAATTTTGGGGGAAAAGAGATGAGACGTGCTGATATCTTGGTAGTAGAGGGTCTTAGTCATAACTTTCTCAGTGTCAGTCAACTATGTGAGTCTGGGCACTCTATCCGATTTACCAAGAAGATCTGTGTCGTGAAAGGATAAAATAGAGCGGTTGTTCTATAGGGAAAAATGACAAAGGTAAATCTTTACCTTGTAAGTGGGGAAGAAAATACATGTCTTTTATCCAGAGAGGATGAAAACAAGATGCGGAAAAAGCGACTTGTTCTTCTATTCCAACCATATATGGAAGATCTCTTAAAGTGTGATGCTTCTAAAGGCCTTCCCAAATTATCACATGATCACACTCATACGTTTTATGCTTTCAAACAAGGGAAGATCATCAGAAATCATTCAATCCAAAGGAATAGAAATCAACCAAACTGCTCGAATTGGTGCATACTGATGTTTGTGGACCGATCTCACCACGAGCCTTAAATGGGAAAAGGTACTATGTCCTTTTCATTGATTATTATAGCAGAATGTCCTGGGTAATTGTTATTACCCCTAAGACAGAAGTGTCCAGTTGTATTCAGCAATATAAGAGGGAATCAAAAAAGATGCTTGGGTAGAAAATTCTGAAGTTTAATACTGATAACGGTACATAATTGAAAAACAGTCAAGTAGAAGACTATCTCGAGAAACATGGGATAAGGCATCAATTTTTATCAGTGAGAACTCCCCAACAGAATGGAGTAGTTGAAAAGAGAAATCGGATCATCAACAACATGGCCAGAATGATGCGTATTGAAAATGACCTACCTGAGAAATTTTGGAAGGAGGTAGTTTTGAAAGAAGTCTATATTTTGAACAGGTCTCTGTTGTGTATGAAGGAAGGGATGACTCCGTAAGAAATGTGGTATGGAAAGAAGCCAACATTGAAATACTCTCAAATATTTGATGTAAGTTCTTCATTCTCAATAATGAAAATCCCAGGAAATTTGAGTCCCGAGAAGACGAGGGGATATTCCTTGGCTACTCAGGGAAAAGAAAAGAATTTAAATGGTTCAACAAAAGGCTGAGAAAAATTGTTGAGAGCAATGATTTCACTATAGTTGAAAATGAACATAATACTCAATGACCTAGTGAACAGTTTCTGGATGAAAGTGATGAGGAGGTAAGAAACATAGGTGGAGTAGAAGTTGCATATGCTGAATTAGAAGAAGATAATAATGACGATCAAGAGTAAACAAAATAGGAATCTACTAGGAAGCCAAAGAGTCGAGCTGAAATTGATTGAAAAAATATCATTGGTGACCAGACAACTCCAGTTCAGAATCAAAGAATGAAATCATCACAGAAAACATCATTTTTATATGAGGTGGAGCCGAAATGTTTTTTTGATGCAGTTGAAGATGAGTACTAAGTTTAGGCTATGAATGAAGAATTACACCAGATTGAGAAGAATCATATATGGGAGATTGTTTTGAGGCCAATAAATAAGAATTTCATCAAGACTAAATGGGTCTTTCACAATAAGATAAACGAAGATGGCACAGTGATTCGAAACAATGCAAGAATGGTGTGAAAAGGATAATCCCAAATAGTGGGTATTGATGTTGATGAGACATTTTCACCAGTTTCAAGGCCAGAGACAATCAGATTATTTTTAGCTATAGGAGTGCAAAGAAAGTTCAAAGTGATCCATATGGACATCAAATCTGCATTTCTAAAAGGGGTTCTGGAAGAAGAGGTGTACATTGAGTATCCAGATGGTTTTCTCATTCATGAGGATGAGAAAATTGTTTGCAGGCATAATAAGGCATTGTATGGGCTGAAACAAGAACTCAGAGCATGGTACTAAAGGCTTGACCAGAACTCGAAGAAGCCTCGTTTCCAGCGTGGGGGAGTTGATTACAGTCTTTATTTCAGCAATGATAGTAATCAAATGATTATCGTGCTGGTTTATGTAGACGACATAATATTTGACAGATCAGATGAAGCTCAGTTTAGATGGTTTTTGAATTCGTGAAAAATGAGTTTGAAATGTCAATGATTGGAGAGATAACGGTTTTCCTTGGTCTTCAGGTGGCACAAGGACGGAATGGAACATTCATTTCTCAATCCAAATATGCCAAGGAGGTTTTAAGAATGTTTTTAATGGAAAATTCCAATGAGATGAATACTTCGCTTGCTACCCGGATGAAATTATCAAAAGATGAGGATGGAAACGCAGTTAAAATCACATAATATAGACAAATCATTGGATGTCTATTATACTTAACTGTAACAAGTCTAGACATTTTTTTCTCCACATGCCAAGCAGCAAGATATCAGAGTAATCCAAAGGAAAGCCACATGCTCGCAGTAAAAATAATACTTCAGTATATCAATGGCACTATGGATTTCGGTCTGATGTATAATGAAAAATATCAATTACGGTTATTGGGTTACACAGATGCAGATTGGGTTGGTTCAACAGATCATAGAAAATCAACTCTAGGTGGTACATTCTATCTTGGTGGGTTGTGTATTTCTTGGCTAAGCAAGAATCAAGATTGTATTTCATTGAGCACTGTGAAAGCTGAGTATATTGCGGCCACTCAAGCATGCACACGATTATTGTGGATGAAAAAGTATCTTGATGATATGGGAGTTCAAGTGAATTCTACGATCGGAATCCTGTGTGATAACTGAAGTGCTATCAATCTGAGAAAAAATCCAGTTCATCACTCCATGACTAAGCACATTGAGATCAAATATCATTTCATCAAGGAGAAGGTAGATAAAGGGCTTGTGAAGCTTGAGTATGTCCCTATAGAGCTACATGTTGCAGATATTCTGACCAAGGCCTTATCCAAGGAAGCGTTTGAAAGGAATTGATTGGATCTAGGAGTTTAGTCGACTGCCCACACTTGAAAGAGTGTGGATGTGAAAACCTCCTCCATCTCCTCGGGGTATGATGTGTTTTCCCTATTGTGCTGATATGTGTTATCTACTCTGTTACAGAATGCAAAGGAGTGACCTTTGGGTTCATTGAAAAAGGGGGAGAAAATTTTTATTGTCCAAGGGGGAGACAGTGTGGCTATTGAAAAAATCATGATTGATATGGGGAGAAGCTGACAGGTGGAGGAACGAGATAGGGGGAGAGAAATGAGGAAGGGGGAGCGTATTAAATCTGATGATGCTAGAAGTGATCAGTCAAAGAATAGATATCCCAATTGATGAGGATCGTGATAAAGGTAGAAGAGTAGTTTTGGAAGGGTTAAGAATATTTCCAAAATTTGGTATCAGTTTGGTGTCAACAGTGGGTGTCAGAGTTCAAGTGATTCATTGATGAAATTTTCATTTACTCTTTTTTCTAACGCCGAGCATTGCTCATTTGGGATTATAGTATGTGTTGAGTAAATCCTTGATCGCTATCGGAACCGCAATAGGTGAATGGTGGCTGAAGAATAAACGATGTATCTTTTTATGGAAGAGTTGTCAACAAACCCAAATGGGGAGATTGTTGGGGAAAAATACCTCAATGTATCATTGAATCATTTTTGAGGTGATTGTGTTTATTGAAAAAATGGACATCTGTGTTGTGATTGTTGAACAAGCATACCATGACATAAAAATTTGTTGACAAAGGGGATTTCATGGTGACATGTCGAGTTAAAGGGATGTGGTTAATGATCCATGATTGATTCATGAATTTCGATAATGGAATGGATGATCTAGAGGCGATAAAAAAATAGCAGATACTAGGTGGCACCATTTTCAAGTGTTTGGAAAAAATTTGGGCCTGAAAATTCAAAAATGGAGAAAAGTGGTTTTTGGCACAGGGACTTGCGCACTTCGTATTGCAAGGAGATGAAACTTTCACTCCTATTTTTTTCAATATCAGAACATCAAAATATGGAAAAAGGATAAGGGTCATGCATGTTTGGGTTTGTTCACGCAAGTGGTTTGCGCGGAAGAGACTTGAATTCCGAGACTTTCACGCCGAGGGGAGACTTGTGCGCTATTGCGCAGGGTGTTCAAATGCATATAAATAGTTGTTGACCCGTCCCCATTCAGTGCAGAGTTCAGAACTTAGAAAAATCAGAGCTCTCGTCGCGCAGGTGTGGTGGTTGCACATGTGTTGTGTGGTCGAGCACGTATAAGTTGCGCGCCAGATGTAATTTGCGCGCCAGTTGTTATTTGCATTCAAAAATTAGTTTGGGCATAAAGGAGGTGTGTTGCGCAAAATTGGAGTTGAATAAGGTTGTGTCGCGCAAGTGATTGAGGTGGACTTGCCCACCATCTTGGGACTTGCGTGCTCGGCTTGGAGAAGAGTGCCAGCTATTGTTGGAGCACGCCTGTGTTTCGGGGCTGCGCAAAAGCTAGAAGATTGCCCGAAACCTTTGGTGCAATGTGAGATTCATCTATGGGTGAAATTTTGACTTCAACAGAGCATCTACATACAATAGAGTATTCATTCATTAGTGATAATGAAGAGACCTATAGGTCTATAAACTGTGAGTGGATCCTTTCCGGAGAAGTTAGAAAAGTAAGAGGAATACGGTGATCCTCTCCACCGGCAGTGAGCCAGAGAGAGAGAAATAGGGAGTGACCCTTGGGAAAGTAGTGAGATGACCCTAAACATTGTAAAAGCAGTGATCCTGGGAATAGAATTGATCTATCCCGAATGTTGTAAATAGCAGTGCGCTTTTAGTGGATTTGGTACATCGGCACATTAACGATGTATGCTCTTTGGACATATCCCATTTAGGGAGAAACAAGTAAAACTTTTTATGTCCTGTTCATGCTTTACATTCTGTTTATATTGTGAAACAGGAAAGAGAGATAAGAGTGTTTTTCTTTACAGCAAAACAATATCATAACGTGCTTTAATTTTAAATTAGTCATACCCTGATTCACCCCCACTCACGGTATTCAGCCTTGTGGACCTAACAAGACTCAATCCCCATTTATTTAACCACAAGATGCAACCTCATGGGCTTTTTTAGCATTTACAACTAATATGAATTAATGGGTACATAAATGAAATAAAAGAGTAGAATCATGAAAATAATTAATGCTACTCTTGCTACAAATGGTTACTACATGATCTCCATTAAAAAGATGTATATATATACTTATGGCTGTCAGTTTAATAATATATATGCATGAATTTTAATTTGATCCCTTTTTCTCATACATTAATTAATCATAGTACAAATAGTATATTAATCCCATATATCCTACTCATATATCAATTATTATACAAGTATAAATTATCCTAGATAATGAATACATCATATATCCTTCAACTTTAATGGTGAGAACATCACATTCCCCTCTCTCAAATAGATATGTTCTCAAAAAGTGTATATTTATTAAGAAACCATAAAATCCAATTGTTTTTATCTATGCTACGAATAATTCTAGTTAAAGAACACTTCACCAATGCTAAAAAAGAACATTTAATTTTGGCCCTTTATCAATTCTTTTTTTGTGATAATAAATTGATTTTTATCAACATTATTCATAGAGCAGATCAAATAAAAAAAATATTTTTTTGAAAAATACAGACTACCAAGAACTACAACCTTTATAATTGCAAAAAACACCCTAATAAAGGCCACTTTTATCAACCCTAATTTTATGCACTAATATAACTCCAATTTTTTTTAAAATATCTATTCCATTAACACCCAATCCACATACCCCTTTTATATGAATATATTCTTCCATAACCCCCTTTTAAAATTTATTATTCAAGCTACTTTCATAAATTAACCATGAATAGCCACACACACCAGTGAAAATTTGTACAGGTGACCTCCTTGTAGGCAGTGAACACCATAACCACCACTTTATCTTATTTTCATCGATATGTTATGATATATCATTTTATTTTTATATATTTTCATATATATATATATATATATATATATATTTCTAATTTATATATTACTTCATATAATTATATATACTTATATAATTATTTTTAAATACATTTTATAAAATATGATTATATATTTAAAAATATTTTTATATTTTCACATATACATTTATGTAGTTACTCAATATTTTACATATAAATTATTTATAAGGTATTTGAAACATCCATATTTTTTGTGTATACATTTGGGTGGGTGTGTGTATTTATATTTGTGTGTTTGTGACTCCCTCCCTCACTCCATATATATATATATATATGTTGTATATGAGAGTTTTTCTTTACACATAAATGCAGATATATTTTCATATATTTATTTTTCAATGTATAATGATACATATATATATATATATATATAAGCACAAAAAACACATTTACCACTATCCTAGATGATTTGACTTTTTATATATTGATATATTTATATACATGTATATATATATATCGGCATATATTAACATTAATATATATATATATATTAATATTTATTTACAAATATTATTTATATTTATACATATAAATATATATTTTTATTAACACACACACACACACACACATAAATATATAAACAATATATATACATTTGAATAGCTATATATACATCCATAAATTTTTATGAGGTAAAAATGGATAATTTTCAATATTAAACAAATTAGATATTAAATGTTTAATTACAGGTAGTTTATACGCTTAAAAATAAATTTTACATGTAAATTTGTTTAATTTTTTATCAAAATATAGGAAAGTCTATGTGTGTCTTAATTTATAAATAAGATCACAATATGAAAAATAATAAAATTTCAACACCATAAAAACCATATGAATGTTAACCAATGAATATATTTAATATCTACAAAAATAAGACAAGAATACCCTCTTAAACAAAAATGAAATTCCATCAACCTTTATAAAATAGAGTATTCTAACCTAAACCTCAGTTTTGGTTCCCTTTTTAGAATTTTTCAGCGAAGAAAAAGTTGTTTTTAGGGTCCTCTTACAGTCAAATGGTATATATCATTTCCCCAAAATTGAATTCTTATGTCATTCAGCTCAAACAGACACCCATATTGAAACTATTTTCTGTTTGAAGTTCAAATATATTTTTCAAATAATCATTATATATTAACTAATTTATTATTTTTTTATACAACTGTTTTATTTTAATTTTCTACTAGAAAATTATAATAATAAAAGTTTAAAGTATTTCATAAAATGTTTTAACTTAATGTATTATAAATTATGTGTTAATAAACATTTAGTACTATATAAATCATAGGTAATAAAATATATTATATCTATATCAACATAAATATTTCTATATAATACAATATTATATTTAGTACTATAAAATTGTTTTTATGATGTAAAATTTTATCATCGCTAAAAAGATGAAACTTAGTACTGATAAAGGGTGCCCCTTTATTAGAGCCAAGAAAAGAGCTGATAAATTGTACCGTTTTATCAATGATTTTTAACACAGATAAAGATTATCTTCATTAGCACTTTTAGTTATCACTAAAAAAGGAGTTCACTTTGTTATAATTTTTTTACATAGATAATGGGTAATACTTTTTTTAGAATCAATAAAGGGTAGTTCATAATATCATGTATTTTTTAGTAGTGACATCATATGCACCATCATGGTACAGTTATACACCTTAGAAGCCTATCTCAATTGGGGGCCCATATGTAATACTCTTTAAATAAGAGGACAAATTTAATATTATTTGATCTTTGACTAAACATATCAGCAATATAAACAACTACCCTCTGATTACCACACACTCAAAAATAATAGGGAAGCTACCTCTATGCGATATCATCTTCCCCATGCACATGTTGACTATGCCTCATCAGTAAGCTACTCCCATGACTATCTAGGTGGTCTATTTCACCCATTGCTCGACACCCACCAAATTATTTAAAATACCCTTTTAATATATATTGGCATAAGATATCTACCCATTATATCTTTATTATCCCTCCTACCATGGATAAAATTACTAGAAACTCATACCTAATATAGAAACACCTGCCCTATGAAACTCATATTCTTCCTCGACAAAACATTGATTATATATATAACACAATGATTATAGAATATACATATACACTCAATGTTCTATAACATATGATTTTTATTCCATTTTCATACCTCCATTTCTCTCAGTGGCTCCCACCTACCATGAAATCAACTTCTCTGACACCTTGTCACAGTTCTTACAACTCTAGAAATACACCTTATATACACCCACATAAACCTGGCAGTAAAACTATATTATTGTGACACCATGTAATGGTCACCCACACTTTCCACATTCCTTATCCATACCCTCTGTGTCATGTTATTTGGTATGACTGACCAGTGATGCATGAAACTCACATTGACTCCATGTTTCAACACATTCTTTGCCCACTCCTCCATGTATTTCTTATCGTAGCTCTTGTTTCTTTGGTGTACCCGCTTCCATGCTAGCTACATCAACCATTAATGTGTTGTGATAAATTGATCACTAAATTAGATGAATATAGGGAGAGAAGTAATGATTTATGAATAAAAAATATTACAAGATACTCCATCCAGATCCCCTTTTTCCACACATGGCTCTCTCTTATCTGTCTAAAAAAAATAATGACCTCTATAGATTGGGGTTGTATAATATAATTTCTCTCACAAACCTCCTTTTATAGGTATGGTGGGACGAGTCAATGTTTGAAACAAATCCTTCACCAACCCTCGCAAATCCCCACTAACACCCATCGCTTCCAAATGAACAGTTCATAACCATATTGCATACATTTTTTATGTATATGGCGGGTAGTGTTAGTGCACGGATGACATACCATAATTTATCAAAAACTCCACCAATTCTACACACCCATATATCATCTGCTAGATTATTTTTGAAGTTACAGCTTCTCTTAAGCAACAACCATTTCCAATATATTATATAGGTTCTAATTTGTGTGTCTCTTCCTAAATGTTTTCAATTTTAGATCCATCACATCACATATCGAGTGATAGAGAATGTAAATTTACATCATCTATGAATAATAAATAGATTTATTACTCATGTAAAAATAACTTTTAATATTATTAAAAACATTGTAGTCCATCTTGATAAATACAAGCTCCTAAAAAATTAATTTAATGACGATATATCCTTATTATCCTCTACAACAAAAATATACACTATTTCAATCTTCAATAAAGTAATGTACTTCTGAAAGTCAAACTTCCATGATAAAGCTTCTCTTATTATTTTATAGTTGTATAATACAATTGACATCGTACTACTATGATCTCTAAATATATATCCATCTGTATAGACCACCAACATTGGATCATCTACCCCGTAACATAAAAATATATTCGATATACCTTTGAGATACTTCCAAATTCACTTAACTACATCATAGTACTTCTTTCCAAAATTTGGGAGAATTTGGCTAATGGTCTCCACTACATGGGAATTGCATGGAATCATAAAAACTAAAACATACATCAAAATTAAAACCATTTAAAAGTATGGTATAATCTCCATCACCTATATTTCATCCTTGCATGATGGAAATGAACATTTTCACAACCTAAATTGACTTGGAAGATGGATTCCCATAAGTTTAGATCTTTCCATGTTTAAATAATTTATAACATGTCCAACATACTTATTTTGAGATAGACATAACCAAATAATCTTCTTTTCATGATTTATTAGCATCCACAAAAAAATGGAGCCCCTAAAAAGCCTTTCCTATCAAAATACATGGATAACAACTCATATAATTGGAGGATCTTCATTTCAATATGAAAAATGATAAAATGTTATTTATATATATTAGGAGAGAAATGAAGTTACCATACTGAAATAATTAAATGAAATCACACGGGTCAACCTATGTCCACATGTACCCATGAAACCATACAAATGAGTCAAAATTATTATACAACTATCTCGGAGGATATGTTAGTCCATTAGGTATATTTTTTGGCTTGGAAACTATGTTTTATCATCTATAAACCATGATACCATCATACTGATTTATATATATCTTTTCAATGAGGTCACCGTGAAGAAGTTATCTGTTGACATCCATCTAATCGGGCTCTATATTCAATCTTTCCACTAATCAAAAAATGGATCATATTGAAGCCATCTTTACCATGAGTGAAAATATTTCATAAAATAAACCACCTTTATTATGAAGGAATCTTTCACCACTAACTAAGCTTTGTGCATGAACTCCTTTCTACATCCATATTTGATTATCCTAAACACCCATTTGTTTCTTAGTTTCTTATCAGCTTTTAGTACTTCCACTAAATCCTACGTCTAATTTTTTTACTACAAAACCATCCCATTATACATTGCATGAAACCACTTTTGATTTTAGGATGAGATTCAATTTCCAGATATCATTCTTGATAACCCTCATTATCCTACAATAGGTACTCCGACATTGAATATTTTTTTGGTTGAATCGTTCCTCATGAAGATATTTCTACCTGTGAAATACTATGTTCATAGGGTAACAAATAATCTGTATCTTGTGAGGGATATATAACTTTTTGTGGGGAGGGTTGAGTCTTCACTACTCAATATCTTCCTCCAAATGATCCTATTATACTAATGATGATCTGTTTTTACCTTATCTTATTTAGTGGAGGGTGGATCTTACACATGTGTTGGATTAGGAATTTATTCCAAAACAATTTTTCATTGAGAAATTATAGGATTTTGGATAACCATAATGATCTCGTTCTCATGTAAAATGAAATCTATGCTTATGATCACATTTATCTCTTTTAGATCCCAAATATTGTATGTCAACTCCTAATGTTCATATCTTATGAAGACACATGTAGTAGATCTTCTGTTTTGATTTTATATGATTTATTTGAATAAATTAGTTAGAGTCGGTTCCCTAGATCCAAATTATATATAATTTATAATTACCATTATTCATATATGTGAATATTAATAAAATTTCTTATCACATCATGATTGTTCCTTTGTGTAACATAGAATTTTTTAATTTCTTATGTATAATTATAACACTAAAAGCTTATAGTAGTTCCCCAATATGAGGATAACATAAAAGTTTCATGATTGAATTTTTTAAATGTAATATCTATAGTGAGATTATATCATTTTATGTGAAACTGATGATACATAATATCAGGGTTGGAGACTCATAAGACATAGAGACACTTTCTAATGGTTCAATCACTTTGTAATAATTAGTGAGGAAAATTATGAGAGCATGACCTACCTGTATGAAATATATATTTAAATGTTTTTCTGGATATTATTAGCAACAAATTTGTGTAATGATCCATATACTTAATATTATTATTAATACATATCATGAGTTGTGTAATTTTATATATTGAAAAAACCATGATGATATATGACCACAATGAAGTTGGATGAATTGGGTGCATCTTAAGTGATGTTGTATTAGGGAATAATGTGAGAAAGTATTTATTTTAACACTGTGAGTTTTTTATAAGAGAAAACTATATTCGATAGTGCATGCGATATGCATCTCCTTACCCAAACAAATAGTTACTATTTAAATGTGACTATTTTAACCATTCCATTAAATTTTCTTATATGTGTATTATTAATGAATTAATTAAATATATATAAAATTCCTAGCTATATTTTTAAATTCATAGAAATTAATTAATCATTTTTTGGTAATTTATTTTTTCTTCAAAATATGTTTTCCTCAAAAATGTTTTTATTTCTTTGTATGAAAATAATATTTTAATTATTTTAATTGAAATTAAGAAAATTTTGTTGATAAAACAAACTCCCTTATTGATATAACAATATCAAAATAATCTTCGGTGAAAAAGTTTTTTATTTTTTCAAAAATATATATTTTTAGTGAATTGAGAAAAATACCATTTTATGTTAAATTGTTATTATATTTCATAAATCAATTAACCTAAATTTTAATTTATTATATTTTGTTTTATTTCAAGATAAAATATCTATTACATATTTATATTTAATTAAATAATATTCATTTTAATCATATTTATACCATATTATAGTATAATATTATCTTTATAATTAAAAACACATTTTTCTAGAAGCTATTGTAAAATGAATGATGTATATCCATTTAAATTATTTAAAATAAACCATAATGACAAACAATATAAATGAACTTTTTAAATTAATTTTCTTTATTTATGAATTAAAAAACATGTAATAAGTATTTATTGTTATTGATTTTTTGAAAATCACCTTTTTTAGAGAAATGTATTTATTGAAAAACCTGTTATTATCATGCTTGCGGGTGTTATGTTAATTAAAATTCTTTGACCTCTATGAATTTATTTTTAAAAACTCCATAATGGGTATCATCACAATTAATATTCATTAATAGGTGGAACATAATTTTTTTAAAATATGAATAGTAAATGTTGTAAATATTAATTACCACGGGAAAAGAAAAATAAGTCAATTAAGGGTAATTATAATTTAATAATGAATAGAAACAACATAACCCTAGTATTTATATTTACTTTTTATTAAAATTATTATTATATTTATTCTTGGTTTTTTCACTTTATATTTGAATACATATTTAGTTTGATAAAAATTATATTTTTATAATAAAAAACCGAAATTTATATTTTTGAGTAATATACAATTTCAATGAAGAAATTCCATTCAATGAATTTATTGAATTTTTAAATAAATAAAATTGTAAAAAATAATAATATTAAATAATTTTTATGAAATATAAATGATTATAAATTTTTTATGAAGTAAAATTTAATTTTTAGATGGGTTCGAAAACTGTTATAGTAAAAAAACCAGAATTTCTAAATAATTATCAATTATTATTTCAAAAGAGGAAATACACATATTTAAAAAAATATTTTAATAAAAAATATTTTTTGGAATCATAATGTTAAAATTATCTCGTGGTGAATTTTTCATAATTTTCATAGAAAATGGAATATTTATATAAAAGGTAAATATTGTATAAATATATTTTGTGTATTATGAAATAATAATGACACGAATGTGTTGTAATGAATATAATAATGGGTATCCACGACCAAATATATTCCTCCATTTAAATTTATATGACATTTTGATTATTTTATTAGTTTTATAAATCATTTATTATTCCTCCAATACCATTAATATATTTTATGGTTTTAAAATAATTTCTTTAAGAGTATGATTCACTGACACATAAGAAAGAGTATTATTTTATTATGTTTATATCTTGGCAATATAGAATAATTAAAACACACTAATTTAGAATAAACTATTAGGAAAAACCATGGAATGGTCTGTAATTTTGGTTATTTTATTACATCGAGTCCAAAACCTAAGATTGATAAATGATAAAGAATTCCCCACTCAAATCCTATATAAAACCACCCACGATCCCATTTCGATTCACTCAAAATTGTTGGATAATGTCATTATTCTTCTGTAACACCTTAAGGTATGTTACCCAAAGATGATGCATTATTTTAATACATTGAATGATCACATGTAACCAAGTCTTGAAGGACCGATCATTTTAGAAATCTTGGAAAATTGATTACATACATGAACATTACATTACAATTTCCAACAAAAAATACAACATAGACATCCCTTTGATAAAACAATTATTCCCCATATCTTAACCCTACATATAAATCATAAAATACTTATTGGAATCCTGAGACCTACTAAATTAATCAATGGGAAACAGCGGGGCCCACCTGTCATAAACTTATTCTAATGAATTACTCATATGAAAAGGGTAAAACATAACATTATCATTAATATTAAAACTATAATATGTAATGTTAATACTTTAACTATAAAAAATGAATGGTATAAAAATAGTACATCCACTTTCAAACATATCATAACTCATTCAATACAATATGGAATATTTTTTATAATAAATCTATCTCAATCAATAATACTATCCAATAAAGGACGTTGGTAAAGATGAAAATAATCGGTAAAGAACATTGAGAGAAAAATCCCATTTTCGTGAAATAATTTAATATTCACACATTTTATAAAGGAATTCATTTAACATAGTTTTTTTAAAAAAAGTGTCTCTTACCACATTGAAACATTGTAAAGGAATTAACATTTTAAAATAATATTGTCTATATAAATAAATTCTTAAAAACATTTTGAAAACATGGCCATTGATTAAAAAGATATAGAAAAAAAATATTTAAAAAATATAAAATTATCATCTAGTTAAAGAGTCCCCTATATAAAAACATTAAATATTCCTTTTGAAAATATTTTTATTAAATATGGACATGGATGGTAAATATGTACCAATATATTTTTACATATAAAAAACCCCAGATAATAATTAGATTTCCATATTAACCCTTACCTTATACTTTCCTTTAGTTGACGGTGAGCTGTCCTCTTTTATAATGGTTAAAAATATTATTAAAATATATTAGGAATATATCTATATTTATGATATAATATATGATTCAATCATGACATTATATTACATGTTCATTAATAATTTCCAAGTTAAAGCATCGTTTCGGGCAACATTCGCCTTCATTATTATACGTATTTTGACTTGTTATTTTTTATCGTATTACATAGATCATAACATCATTACTTATATAATATAGAAAACTATATATATATATCTTATCTATTCTGTATGTAAATATATATAATATATATATAAATAAAATGTAACACATCGTTCATAGAGACAGTAGGACGTACGTACGCATGAACGATGTTTCCATTTTCTTATCGCATTGAATGGAAGTAAATGGATTATATATATATATCATAAAATTAGAATTATTATTTTATTTAATTCATACTTATTAATAATTTTTATTCTTATAATCATTCTTGGATGGTGAATGTGGAAGATTAGTCTCATCGCGTCCTGGAGATGGTAAGTCGTACGTACGCACGAGCGACGATATCATTTTATTTAATAGTTAAATGGTATGGAATTGGATGTAATATAAATTTTATAGAAACAATATCATTTAATATTTGTTATTTACATCCACTATATTCATCATTATACTAATATAAATAAAGTTTACAAGAAAATCAATTTACACCATAGCGTGGAGACGGTAAGTCGTACGTACGAATACATTGTGTTATTTTTTTCAATGGATAGGTAAAAAGAGGATTATGGTTGTCCCATAATTATATTAACATATCATAATGTGTAAGGTACTGTATTTATTATTTTAGTATGGATATAACTGACAAATTGGATGTAGAATAAGAAAAGAAAATTTAATGAGATGATAAAAACATTACCTCTTCTTTAGGTGTTATCTTTTGATTTGAACAAAAGGGTTTTATAGAATGGCTCTATGCATAATGTGAGGCCTCTAAGAAAACTTTAGGGGGGTTTGGAAGATAAATAGGAAGGTTTTGACCAAAAAATGGCTTTAGAGGTGTGAGTTAAAGAGAAAGTGTGGTGCCCTTTTAAAAGAGTGGTGAGGGGCACTATAGGAAAAATCATGAAATATTGAATTATTATAAAATTATTTTCTTTCTATAATAGCCCCAATTTTATTTATTTAGAGTCTATGATGAGTATGTGTATAAATCATCTTAAAAACTAGGTTTTATACTTGTTTATGTCATAATATTAAACTTATCTTTTAGATTTAACCCTTAGATAAATAGTTTTACTCTTACCATGTCTTCTTGTATTTTAATACTAAATGGTTAATATATCTACTATAAATTTCTACAAGATGTTAAATAAGATCATTTATGAATTTTTTATCACTATCTAAGATAGTTTTCTGAACTTTATATTTTCATGAATTTTATATCATTTAATAAATACTATTTATTTTAAAAAATCATTTATGTCCATTTTGATACTATTCAATATTTACATTTTTAAAAATATCAAACCAACCTAGTGACTTCGAAAAAATAATTCCAATGTTTCCCTAAGATTTCTAATTTTTCTATAAAATTAGTTTATGCCATTAATTAATTCGAATTATATTTATTTTAATATTTTTAATATAAGTTATTTGATTCTTTCTTTAATAAATCAATTACTTCGTCATCATGGTGTCACAATGGAATGTAATTATTTAATGTATAAAAATCATAAAAATATAATTATTTATATAAATTTTTTATATTTATAATGAATATTTATAGTAGAATTTATCTTATGTATAACCATATATTAAAAATGGGTTTGTTTTTAAAATTTTAATATAACATTTTTAACACATCTTTAAATAAAATATATGAAATCTCTTAATCTAACAGAAGTGTCTATAAGGATAATAATTTCAACCTAAGGGTTATTCTGGTGGAAATAGACTTATCATATATAAATAGGACACATTTTAGGGTGATTAAAAATTATTATAATATTATTTTAACCTTTAATTACCCTATTTACCATTAACAGTGGCACATAAAATTCAAAAGATATTATTAACATAAATTAATTTTGATACTATTAGACCATATTTTTCATCTTTATTAAAACCATATATGTTGTATTTTCTAAATTCAATTCACAGGTGTGATAAAATTATGTTTAATTCTAAACTTCTAATGTGGCTCGATGGTAGGCAAAAGGCGTTAAAAATGTTGAAAGAATTCTTATATCTAATTATATTATAAAAATTATTTCAATGACATACATTGGACTAATATAGGTATTATATATATATATATATTGACATTAAAATAAATCAAAATTAAAATAATTATTTAAATGAAATAAAAAATTGAATGTTTTTAGAAAAAAAAAATCAAACTGAGATAAATCTGATATTAAAAATTCAAATGTGAAGTCTTTTTTGAAAAATTAAATTTATAAAATTCCAAAATGTGGTTAAAACTATTCATAACTGCCTTTTAAATGGCTAGTTTGATAGGTCATGGTGTGCTTGTACCCAGTGATGCATATAGCTCATGCTATTGAATTATTTAAAAGGATGAATACTATAAAAGCTTGTGGTGTTTCATTATCCCATACATCAATAAATAGCGACCTCATAATTAAAACCAGGGATTGAAAACTCAGAATTTCACATTTAAAAATATCTTTGATAAAATCCCACATTGAAAATTGTATTAATGAGATCTCTATGTTGAAATAGGAAAAGTGAAGTATGAAGGTTACTAGAAATAACACATACCAGTGTTCTATGTAAGAAAACATGGAAATGAAATAAAATATTACAAAAAACATATGATGGAAAGTGAGTGGGAACATAATTAATAGAATGTTAACAACTAGAAAGTTATAAATCTTTGATAATCTAATGAACCATTTGATTGATCGCAAAAGAATGTACTAGGAAAACATTTTTGGTTTTCTGATCCATTACCTAATGTTTATTAATTTTATATAATAAGAAAAAAAGGATGAATACTTAATTGACATGTATAGTTCAATCCTATAACTAATTTCTACCCCAAACTCATCTTTTTCTCCAAAATATAATAAAACTCTCAAATATTCTATTTATCTTAATCGTATGGTGTAAAAAAATTAATTTAAACTTCATATATCAGACCCCAAAAACAATGCTATACAAAATAGAAAATCACATTGGTCAGTTGTAGGCATTGCACCCCTATCACCGTTCGGTTGTGGGTTCCAGTATCAGGGCCTTTCCGGATGCGATGGGATGTCACCCGACCTATGGGTTGTCCTTTTCGGAAATGTGCAACATTAAAAAAATCATAAGAAATTTTTTAACCTTAAACAATAGTATCGAGGTCACAAAATAATCTATTACAACCTTTAGTATTTTCCAAAATAATTATTTCCCAAAATCAATGTCCAAAAATTTATAAGGAAGGTTGAATAACATACATGTGAATACCTTCATCATTTATTTTGTAAAAATATGTAAATAACATGAATTACAGGAAAACCTTATTGAATACATTAATTATTACTTACTACTTATGTAAAACATAGAATACTGTATGTACACCATAAATACAAAAATGTTGAAAAATCCCAATAATGATTGTACAAACAACTTTTTAAACAAACTATTAACTAGTTTCAAGGATATAAATAACATCCAATATACATTATCCAAATCAATAATCTCTTATTCTGAAATCCTTTTCTTAGTATTATAAACATATTAAGGATTATATTTCCCCCAACCATATATTTTCCAAGATTAATAACTTGGAACTGTGTCACATTTGAATCACAAATCCTTAATGAAATAGTACTACAGTACAATCCTTATTAACTACATAATTATTATTAACAATACATTTCTAAAAGGTATTCAAATAAAATTATTCTTGAATACAAGTATTAATCATTCCACTTCATCTATGGTTGTATCATAACATGATTATTGTCAAATAAAATCTTCAGGGTTATACTCGGATTGTTGAGACATTGATTCGCATAGTTTCCCATCTCCTTGCAGTTCAAAAACTATACATTGGAAACCATTTTCTTACCCTTGAAATCCAGTACTTGTTGTCTTTTTTCTACACACACATAAAAAACTCCCATTTCCTTCAACCATTTACTAGGGTAATTCGTTCTACAGTTATCACGTGTGGGAAAATCCTTCTTCCCCTTCTTCCATTTATCCGTATTTTTCTCTTCTATCATATTCTTATATTTCTTCCCTTCAAATCCATAGGAATAAATGAAATTTTACTTATATTATTAACACATGATACTATTTCCCCATATGATTAGATTACATGGGATACTATTTCCCTACAAAATGTTGGCGTAAGACTATGAAAGATATGTTCCTTTTTACTAATTGTATGATTTGCATTGGTGGAGTTTCCATTCATTATACTAGGCACCCTTTATAAACGGATACATATACATGGTTAGATTATATAATATTGTATAATCCAAAAAAATAAAAAATTTAAGCATTAATTTAATATTTACACATATAATAATCATAAAAATTATTTCGTTAGCAACATATTTAATCATAAATCCTATATAATGGTTTGTAAAAAAATGTGAACCATCCCAAACATATCTCTCAGGAGTGTTGAACCAGGTGTGCAGTAAGGACTATTGTCATGTACCAGGTTACCCCGAGTCAAGCCTGAAACACCCTCTCACAGTTTTCACCCCTAGGTATGTCTATTCCAGAACCACATCCACTAATAGTATCCATAAAGAGATTTATTGCTCCGAATATCCATGCAATCTCTACTTTAACAAATTTATAGGGGGTTCTTCTATACTTATCCTCAATGTTTATCTTAGGGTTATGATCCCTAATATAAGTTTTCTAAATCTATTTACAAGGATGTTACAAAAATTACCCTGATACCAATTGTAACACCAAGACCCTAGTTACTGAGATCTAGAGAATTATTTTAATATATTGGCATGATTACAAGGAATCAATTCCAGAAAGACCGATTAGTTTAGATGTCTTGGAAAATAGATTACATACATAATCTTTACATTAAAATTTCTAACATAAAATAAAGCACATATAACCCTTTTTTAAATCTATTATTCCCCTAGCATAACCCTGAATATCAATCTTCAAAAACATCATGGAATACCAATAAACTAAATCCTAAGAAAGGGGTGAGATCATGTGCTCATTAAGGATAAAAAATATAGTGGAAGCTATCTCAAATAAGCATATAATTTTAATTAATGGTTCAAAATTATAACAGAATCATTTTAAAACATTATATTCGGCATAATATGGCAAGGATAAATCAAATAATATCATTTAGACATTTACATGGGTATTTTACTTGTTAAATATTCACATGTAAAATCAATAACTAATCTTATTACAAGGGACTAAGAAATTCCAAACATCATAACCACTACCTTAAGGCATCATGCAATGATCATAGCCAAATATTCTATCAAGGCCTTGTGCCAAGACACTAGTTTGTTTAATTAGACCTACTAATTCATAAATGAGATATAGCAGGCCCCACCCTTCACATACTAAGCCCAATGCATTCCTCATATGAAAAGGATGAAACATAACATAAACATTCATATTAAAACTAGCATATACAATGTTAATACATTAACTATAAACCATGAATGGTATAAAAATAGAATTTTCTCAGTCAAACATATAATTACACATTAAATAAAATATGGAAGATTGTTTTATAAAAAATAAACATCAATTTGGATTAATATCCATTAAATGATGTTGGAATAGAAGAAAATAATCAATAAATCTTATTGAATGAAATATCCTTTTTTCTTGAAATTATTTAAAAGTCGCACAATTTATAATGGAAGTCATTTAATATAGTTTTTTCAATCACTATTTCACACACACATTTGAATCTTTTGAAATAAATTGAAATTTTAAAACAATCATGTCTATATAAATAAATCCATTAAATCATTTTGAAAATAAGGGAATTAATTTAAAATATTTAGTAAATTGAATCTTTAAAACCTTTCAAATGATGATATGGTTAAATATTTACTTCTCTAAAACCAATAATGTTTTCTTATGAAAATGTTTTTATGATACATGTATTTGTATGATAAATATTTCCTAGAAAGTACTTACGTATAGAAAACCTCGTAAAATAACCAGATTGCAAAATTAACCCTACCATATACTTTCCTTTAATCAATGGTGAGTTATCCTCCTGTATAATGGTTAAAAAATATTTTTAAATTTTACCATGAAAATATAAATATTTTATATCATATATGATTCATTTATGACATTATATTACACGTTTATTAATAATTTTCAAGTTAATGCAATGTTTTAGGTAGTAATTGGTTTCTTTATCATACATGTTTTGACACATTATTTTTGATCGTATTACATAGATCATAATTTAAATAATTATAAAATGAATATATATATATATATAAAATATATTTTTGTATATAATTTCATATAATAGATAGATAAATAAAATGAAACACATCGTTAATGGAGACGGTAGATCATATGTATGCATGAACGAGGTTTCTATTTTCTTATCATATTGAATGAAAGTAAGGGAATGAAATATATGAATATATATATATATATATATCATCCCAATAGCATTATTATGTCATATATATTATATTTATTAATAATATTTAATCTTATAATCATTCTTGGATGGTGACTGTGGATTATGAGTCTCATCGCTTCGTGGATACGGTAAGCTGGGCGTACCCAAGAGAGACGATAAAATTACTTTAATTGTTAAATGGTATGGAATTGGATTGAATATTAATTTTAAAGTAATAATTTCATGTCATATTTATTAGTTAAATCCATTATGTTCATTTATATAACCATAGAAATAATGTGTACATGAAAAAATTACACCACGACGTGGAGACGGTAAGTCGTACGCACGCACGCATGGTGATATTGTTTTTTGTAGGAGGGATAAAAGGGGAAATATGGGTTTTCCATAGTTATAATAACATATAATCATGTTAAAGTTATTGTATTTATTATTTTATTAAGTAAATAACATTAAATATGAATTACAATAAGAAAAGAACTTGTAAAGAGGTGATAAAACCATTACCTCTTCTTAGGGTGTTTTCTTTTTATTTGATCAAAATGGCTCTATAGGATGGCTCAATTTTCAATGTTAGGCATCTAGGATGACGTTAGGGAGTTTGGGAGTAGAATTTTCTAGGTTTTGGCCGAACCAAAAGGCTTTAGAGGTCCATGTTAAAGAGAAAGAGAGGTGCCCTTTTGTAAGAGAGGTGATGGTAACATAAGGAAAAATCCAGAAAAACTAATTCATTATAAATTTATTTTCAGACGTTAATGCCTCTAAATTAATTTATTACGAAGAAAAGATGAGGATTGGAATAAATCCACTCAACCAATAGGTTCTAGACATGTTTAGGTCATTAAATTAACCTTATCTTTTAGAATTAACCCTTAGTTAAATAGTTTAACTCTTACTATGTCTTCATGTATATTTATACTACATGGTTAATATAGTTACTATAAATTTCCAAAATAAATAAAAGCGGATAATTTATGAAATTTTTATCACTATCCAAGTAAATTGGCAAAACAATATATTTTTATGACTTTTATATCATTTAATAATATATTATTTATTTTAAAATATCATTAATGTCAATTCTGTTACTCTCCAATAATTGAATTTTTAAAAATATCAAAACAACATAATAAATTAGAAAAAATACATCCAATATGTCATAACATATCTATGTTTTCTATAAAATTTTTTTTTTCACTAATTAATTACAATTATATTTATTTTAATAGTATTAATACAATTTATTCGATTCTTTATTTAATAAATCAATTACTACATCATAACGGTGTCAAAATTAAATTTTACTATTTATTGTCTAAAATTTGTAAAAAAATATAATTATTTAGTTAAAATTCCCATATTTATAATGGATTTTTATAATTAGTTTTTTCTTATGCATAACCCTATATTAAAAAAGGTATTGTTTTTAAAATTTGAATATGTCATTTTTAACTCTTCTTCAAATAAAATATAATAACTATCATATTCTCACACAGGTTTCTTAAAAGGATCAAATATTTGAAATAAATGTTATTTTTGTGTAAATATCCTTATCTAATTGAATTAGTACATGTTTTAGGGTAATTGTAATTTATTATAATATAATTTTTACCTTTAATTACCTTATTTACCATTAACTGTGGTAAATGAAATTCAAAAGTCATTATTCACCATAAATTATTATGATCCAATTACACCACATTCTACATATTTATTACAATTATGTATGTAATTTTATCAAAATTCAATTCACCTAAGTGGTAAAATTACATTTAAAGCTAATATTATAATGTGGCTAAAAGGCAGGTAAAACGATGCTAAAAATGATCAATGAATTTTTATATCTTATTATTTTATAAAAATGATTTCAATGAATTAATTTTTTCTAATATATTTATTGTGTAAATATTTTTACTTTGACATAAATTAAAATTAAAATATTATTTAAATGAAAAAAGTCGGTTTTTACCCACAATGTAATGTTTTTCACTGTTCATTAAAAATTGAATGTTTTTAAAAAATACCAATAATTCACCCTAAGATAATTTTGATATTATAAATTAAAAAATGAAGTTTATTTTTAAAAATAAAAATTATAAAATTTCAAAATGTGCTAAAAACTATTAATAACCTCTTTTTTAAATGGTTAGTATGATAGGTCATGATGTGCTTGAACTCGGTGTTGCATACAACACACAGAGTTGAATTATTTAAATGGAAGCATACCTTGGATGCATGGGGTGTTACATATTCTCTCCACTATAATTATTCCTCCCATGGTGCCCCAAATCTATCAAGAATCTCCTTCTAAGCAATTTGAGTCACACCCACAACTGTAAAAATGACCTATACCCACGGTTCAAAACCGTGGGTATAGCCCCCAAAAAAGTGGGTATAGCCTATACCCACGGTTTTGGAAACCGTGGGCTGGAAAGGCGTCGGTATAGGGGTCTCGACCTATACCCACGATTTTTGGAGAACCGTGGGTATAGGGGAGTCAGATGTGGCACAACGATGTTACAGTGTAGGACACAACTGACCCCACAGTTTGAAAACCGTTGGGAATTTAAATCCAAAAATTTCGGCACTGGGGGGAATTGAACACATGCCTCACGCTACGCCTAACAGGCGCGTCCCAGTAACCGACCAACCAAACTGCAATTCTTATTTTCTTTATAACCATATACCCGCATATATATATATATATATTCATATAACCCAGCACGGTATTTAAATTGCAAAAAATGTAGCGCGAGAGAATCGAAACCACGTCTCATGAAACACTTCACAGCGTGCCGCACAAACACACAAACCCATCTGTGATATTAAACTATTATGTATGCATATATCTTCGTATATATATTAATATAATCTAGTGTAGTATTTGAATTCAAATATCGTTTCCAGAGGGATTCGAAACCAATACATACAGATCCGTCCCAGAAGACTTTACCAACCAAAATATAGATTTCTAAAATAATATATCTATATTATTGTAAATATAGTAATCTTAACCGTGAAAAAATGTCTTCCCCGCCAATTTTTTTCATGTCTCACCTAGTTTTGTTTCCCTGCCATAATGCGGGAAATCTATACCCACGGTTCTGGAGAACCGTGGGTATAGGTCCTCAAAAAAACCCCAATACCCAGGGTTTTGAAGAACCGTCGGTAAAGGTCGTCAAAAAATACCCTATACCCATGATTTGGCCAAACCGTGGGTATAGGGTTTCAAAAAAAAAGACATATACCCACGGTTTTTCAAAACCGTGGGTATAGGTGTTCAAAATAAACCTATACCCACAGTTTGAAGCAAAACCGTGGGTATAGATGATTTATACCCACATGTTTGGCAAACCGTGGGTATAGGTCCCCATATTAACCCTATACCCACGGTTTTGAAAAACCGTGGGCATAGGGGTACTCTATACCCATGATTTTTTGTAAAACCATGGGTATAGGCCCATTTTCCAGTAGTGACCCCCATGCAAGGGATTTTCCACTCTCATCATTTTATAAAAACCACATTAGTGTTATGTGTCTTAACTTCAATTATTCATTTTGAGATATGTCCATCCATACCCCAGTACTATCCATTTTATATCTAAATTATGAGACACATTATTTACTCCCACTATTCCTACCTTTGATCCTTTATGTACACTTGTTACAGTGCCCATATCCAGTAAGAGATCCTCCTTTTATCCACTTTATTAAAGTTTCATTATTAACTTATGTCTTAAATTTCAAATTCCTATCGTTAGTATATGTATTTCTATATCCCTATTACTCACCATTTTATTTCTAATTAATGATACACCTCCTTTTCACTCATAATACAATTTTATGAATTTTTATGAGCTGTTGTTATGTTGTCAAAATTTTCCCACAATTTTCCATGTCTAACAATTGTGTAGTGAATACCATACCCATTTCATATCAGGGGTGTTCACCTTTATACACTTATAATTATTTGACATAGAGATTACATGTACGTATTCTAAATGCCTTTATATTTTAGTTAAATATGATGATGAATGAATCCATGTTGTGTGATATATGTGGAACACATAAGAATGTGAATAAATTGAAATTGACGGGTGCGCCGAGAATTATATAGCGCTCCAGTGCATTGGGTAATGTTTAGTCTAATGAAACATCATATTGGGACTGGGAGTAAGCCTAATTAATTTATGGGATTTTTTCTATCTTGATTTTGTAGAAGTTAGTCTTGAACAATGTTTATGATGCTATTTTTATTGTTGTTGTCACATTTCCCATGAGTCCTTTATGATTATCATGTTATATAATGTCTAATTGTTAATTCCTATGATTAAAAATCAATTTATTCCCCATTGATATGCATATTTAATAAATTTAATTATTATCTTCATGTTATTCCATGTTTATTTCCTTACTGCGATATATAGCTCACCCCTTTCTTATATATATCCCCAGGTTATCCCATACAGTTTTAAGTGTGTGCAAGTTAATAATTTTTTCAATAAAGATGATGTTTTCATATTTTAAATTGTTATTTAATTTAATTTATTCCCAAAGAAACTATAATTATAGATCTGTTGGTCTGTATTATGTGTTATGTTCTATAGTATACTCTAAATTAATGTGTAATAAAGGGAAGGGTTGTTATAGTTTTATTCCTAGGAATGGTTTTGTTATATTGGGGACTAGGATTAGATAATCTCTATAAAGAGCCTTTGGGATAAAACTAAGTATAAGAAAAAAACCTATATTTTGGAAAGTATAGAGTATATTTTTTACAATGAGAATACATCCCTTTCTGGAGATTATATGTGGATATGGCTTTGGAAAAGGTTTATATAATTTTAAAACTTGAGAACACTCATTGAACTAAGCTCCCCCAAGAAGTAGTGCTTGATAATGGGTTTTTCTACACTCTTGGTTTGACACTCCAATGTTTTATGATTTGACAAATTCATAAGGACATTACTGACCATTATTAAGGTAAAAGTACCTATTAGAGTCTATGTTAGGAAATAGAGAATGGATTACATAGATTAAAGCATAGAAATTTATAATTTAATGAAATAGATGTAATCTATAAGTAATCCCTTTAATACAATTGAATTTCCTTTTATGTGTTTAATATTTTAAAATATTAACCCATAAAATTACCTTTATTCTAGTAAATGGATTGAAATTGGATGAATAACTTGTAATTATTTGGTGGGTTGTGTGATTCGTTAGAAGTATATTATACTAAATCTGCAATAAAAAGAATTATTTTGAGTTTGCATCTTTTAGAGAGAAATACGATATTACAATGGAAATTAATTAAAGGATGAAAATATACGTGTCAAGAGAGTATGTTTTTTCTGTTGATTATCTATATGATAAATGCATTAATTAGCACTAGAAAAATAATCATGAATATTTTTCATTCATATTAAGATCATTTCAATTAAATTGATGATCATTTAACCATCACAGATTTATGGTTTTGGGGTCATTTAATTTCTTATAACCATGTTCTACAAAAAAATAAATTAGTTATTTGGTGTTAGTTTTCATTTCCATTTCTATGTTTTCACTTCCTACTAAAATTTTTTACTGGGAAACTTAGTTATGGGATGACCTTCATACATGAATTAGTCACATTTCAAGAGAATGATTTATTAACAATTTTTACATTGAGGGTTTTCAATAATAATATTTTAATGTGTTTGAAAATTACATATCAAGTTCATGTTTAATTTGAAAAGGTTGAAATTTATTAAAGGGGGGAATAATTTAATGCCCATAATTTTTTAGGAGAGAAAACTATTTTTGATAGAATATGTGATATATAACACCAAACCCTAACAGACAATAGTTATTTAAATGTTGAATTTCTAACTAATTCATTACATCCACTATATATACTAAAGTTGGGTTTTCCCCAGCTGAGGTTTCGACTCCACAATCAACCACGTCACCTAATTCACCTATCCAATTACCATTTAACCCCCTGTTTCTATTCAATCACCCATTGTACCCAACACAAATCGACTACTACCTATGCCTTACTGCGACCCCTCTTCCCGCTTAGGGTTTCCTTCTTCCTTTGTCTTCCTGCTGCACTTATCCATCGACCACCATCGTGTTCCTCCCACAAAAAAACTCAATCTACATCCATTTCAGATCCTCCGCAATGAGAAACTCCACCTTCATCTCTTCGACGTCCAGATCGTCTGCTCCTCCTAGGGTTCCAACACCCTCGACCGCGTAGCGAGTATCCTATTTCATGGATTTTATATCCTTTTCGGACATTGTTTTTTGGATAAATACTTGGTGGATGTCATTTTCAGGTTTCCAGGCCTCCACAACAGTTTTTCAACAGTATGTATGTCATTTTCAGGTTTCCATATAGCTATAACAAAATTTGCACAACTGTGACTTGGGAAACATCATTGAACAACAATATGACTGTTTACATAACTTCCTTCAATTATAGAACTTTCAGGATTCAATTACACGAGATCATATCATACAACCCAGGTATGCCTATATTATTTTATTCAATGCATAACTTCTTATGTCTCTTAGTTGCAGAATCTATTATTTCTTAGTTGTAGATATCATGTATCTCTTTATAATAGTTGTATAATGTTGTGAAATTATTCATTTAGCCAGTTTGGTGTCCTCCTTCACAATGTAGTATTAAGATGTTCAATTACATCCCCTTTTAGGTTTTTAATTTAACTCAATTCATATGAAATTTTCAGGATGTAGTGCAATGTAGTGATTCTCAACAAGTGTTTTCTCATATATTCATTGAATTTAGTTTAGTTCTCTCCAAGAATTTGTATTTCTAGTTTTACTTGACTTTCTCAAACATTTTTAAACTACATCTCACCAGTTACTTTCTATTCTTATAATGTGTAGCCCTTCTTTATCGACTTATTCATTTAAACTAACTTTCAAAACATTTTTTTAACAAAATATTTTTCATGTGTTTTATTCTATTTAGTTTATTTAGAATTTTTTTCCAGTTGATAATATATTTTGCTTAAACAGAACATTTTAGACAGTTTGGTGCGTTCTTTCACAATGTAATATAAATATGTGCAATTACATCCCTCTTTTGGATTTAAATTTAACTCAATTCATATGAAATTTGCCGGATTTAGTGCAATGAAGTGCTTCTGAACATGTGTTCTCTCATATATTCCTTGAATTATTTGTATTTCTCTCCAATAATTCATATTTTTCAGTTTCATATGAGTTTTTCAAACGTTTTTACACTACATGTCACCAATTACTTTATATGCTTTTAATGCGTAGCCATTCTTTATCGATTTATTCATTTAAACTAACTTGAAAAACAATTTTCTCTCAAAATATGGTGGAACATGTTTTATTCTATTTAGTTTATTTATTAATTTTTTCTGATTAAGGTGTGAATGAATATGGGAGAGGGGTTATGGTGTCCAGCTGGTCGGGAGTGGGCGGTCTTAAGAAGCATCCACCGGTACGCAATATGGAAGTGCAGTACACCAAAACCTAGCCATATCCAACAAGTTAATTAATTCTAACAGGTTTAATTTACTCCTTGGCCAGGTCTTCCCAACATTAATACATTTTAATTTATGCTATTTCATTTAGAGGTTCCTACATTAAAATTTCAGGTTTGATTAATTAGATTATCCCATGTTTATTTTCTTTCTTATCATGAATGCAACACTCTCTATTATATCACTCATGATGGATATAATCTTTCATTTTTCAGGTCTCGTATAATCCGATGTAGATGAGGCAAAACATTCTATCACTTTCTCATCGTGGGTTCATCCTTGAGGTTATTTTGATCTTCTACATAGGCCATCATGCTCGATATTACCTGTAGGCTGTTTCAGGTCAAAATAAGGTATTTTTTATTTTCAGAAGTTGTTTAATAAGCTACCGTCAATTATATGGGACCATCTTAGATGATTTAGTGGTTGTTGAAATGTTTACTCCATAATATATTACATGGGCATGGAATTACCATCTGCTGAAATGTTGGATTGTCAATTATCATCACATATTGTCAATCATCATCAAGATCTCCTCCAATACATTCTTTGCTGCTACCTTCGGGAAAAACTTCTCTCAGCTCACGATGCATGTCTCCCCCAATACTTTTATCTCATTCTATTAACATGAACATTGTAACTTTTATTATGGGAGTTCTTTTCAATATAGTGAAGTGAAATGGGGATTTACTTATGATACATGTTTTTTGAAAACTGGATGTCATAATCTGTTTGAGCAGTGGATGAGATTATTAATTCCTTTTTGATTTTCTATTTACAATATTCATTGATCTTATTTCCTCGGGATTATTGTTATTTAATGTTGCATTTAAGTTGAAACATGTCTTTCTCTATAGGTATAGCCATATAACCCTTATGTACTGATTATTCTCAGTGCATGTGAATACAGAAACATGATTTATAAATGAATACAGGTAATTAGTCCTAAAATCATTGAGTTATCCTCCCTTATGTCAACCATATGAATGAAGGTAACATGTTTTCCCTATTGAATTCAATATTGTTTTTTATGCACTAAAAACATATGAAACATATGATTATAATTCTTCCATCCTTGATTAAATATTATCAGTTTTATTTGACTGTTTTCTAATTATTTCCACAGTGTGCATGTGAAAACATAAACATGATTTATAAATGTGGTCCATTTTAACTTATGTGAACCATTTAAACTTCCATTTCATCATACAACTACCATCATAAACTTCACCTATTTTCTGTAAATTTTTAGTTTCATTGTAATTTTATTCCTTAATGCACATGTCAATAATTTCTAAATAAAACATTTCACTTTAGTGTTATTGACTACTTTATAATTGTTCAGTAATTTTTGGATGAAAATGTCACAAAGATTTGATAGGATCTGCAGTGGAGAATACAAAGGCATCAACTACAAATAGGTTATGCGATATGTATTAATATTTACTTTATTTTATTTTATAAATTTTGATTCATTTACTATAAGTATTTATTTCATGTGGTCTGTTTTATTTTATAGTTCATTATGTTTAACTAATAAGATCTATTATTATTGCTTATTATTTTTAGGGGATGGGCAGGTAGGAGAGGATGGGATGGGAGGGGGAATAATGGAATGGAGGAGGGTGGTGCTAGGGGAAGATGTCTGACCGACTATTCTTATTGCAAGATGATGAAAAAATCATATGTGTTTTGATAAACATGCCTTACGACGTCACCCTTGATGGGGTAAACAAACATACCATCAAGGAAGAAAAATGGTATGTTTTCTGTTATAATCTGTTTTAATAAAAGAAATGATGGTTCTAAAAAAGGAACATAGGCCTATAGTTGTTCCAAGGAACCCTGTATATCTGTATACTAGATACGAAAACCAGTTTTTGGATCTGTAACATCTAACAATAGTAGAAACTATTGAAGATGAGACTTTCAATGGTCAATTTCTTATCTTATGTTCCAGTTATTCAGTATTTCTGTTGCATAGATGTCTTCGTTATGTACTTGATGATGGTCCTGGTGGAGGAAGAGAAGCATACTATTGTTCATAGGCACCCTGTTTTTCTGTATACTTGATACACATTCCAGTTTTGGGCTCGACAACATCTTATTACAATATAAACTGCTCAATATGTAAATTTATATAATCATTTTCTAAACTTCTGTTTCCAGATTTCAGAATTTTTGTAACATTTATTTTTTCAATATGTAATTGATATATAAGGATGATCATTATGTTATATGGATAACAAGTGTGTTGTATTCTAGTTTTACATAATTGCAGCTGATCTATGGTTAGAGAGGAGATTCTGTGATTTTAGTGGTATTGCAATTTCAGATCTGTAACATTTTCTATGTTATAAAAAATATTGTTCTTTGAGTTCATTATGTTTCAACTATTAACGTATAGTAAATTAGGAGCGGTCTAAAATTTTTCAGTAATTGGGATCCCCAACAACATCGTCAAAGATATTTTGGTACCTTATATCGTGTGTTACTGTTTCTTATTGCACCAACTTTCTTCCTTTTCAATCCATTTCATATATAATTTATGTTACATGTTATTATTTTTCTATGATTTTCATAATTATCAATCATTGAAACAGTTTTTTTAAAATATTTTAGGTTTCATACGCGAACAATGGTCATGGGTTTTGGGATGATGTCACTCCATAACAACTATCACATTTCCTGTCACAGAATATTTTTCTATCCTCTACATATTCCTAGAATGGGGTTGGATGATGCAGCATTCCGGTGACTATTGTGTATTTTTCTAGAAAAATTTTGAGTTTTTTTAATCACATGTTGTTAGTTACATTAAGATTTCTATCTCAATAAATGACTTCATACTTTTCCTTCTTTCCCATTATATGTACCACTCATTTTTTATCTTAAACATTTCCAATTTTAATATGATTTATTATGTTTCAAAATTGGTATTCTATTATTGATAATATGAATTTCTTTATAGTTCCGTGAAAATGCACGTGCGGAGTACTAGTTTTAATATATGATTATGATTACCGAAATTATTATTATTATATATATTTATAAATCCTAAATATACTGATATATTATTAGTAAATAGTCAATAAAATTTTTTTAATATCTTTTTGTTCTTCAAAATATGTTTTCTTCAAAAATGTTCTTTATATCTTTTTATGAAAAAAATATTATAATTATTTTCTATGAAATTTGGAAAATCTATTCGATTAAAATAAACTACATTTTTGATAGAATCATATTAAAATTAAATTAGGGTGAAAAGTTTGGGATTTTTCAGAAAATTAATATTTTTTAGTGAATTGTGAAAAATACCGTTTAATGTAAAATTTTCATTTATTTTGAATAATTAATCAATTTAAAAATAAAAATAATAATTAAATTTATTTTAAAGGTAACATATGTATTTATTATTTATATTTAATTCAATTATTTAAATTTTAATCATATTTATAAAATTTATGTTTAGGATTAAAAATTATTTTTTTATAAAAAAATCGTTTTAAAATGCATAATGTATCTCAATTTTAATTAATTAAAATAACCCCAAATAAGAAATTATATAAAATAAATTTTTATATTATATAACTATATTTATGAATTATAATTAATATAAATCAGATTTCTAATTATATAGTTAATGTGAAATAATATTTTTATTTAAAGGAATGTATTTTTCCGAAAATAGATTTTCATCATGCCTTTGAGTTTTATATTAAATTAAAATATTCCACCTATGTGAATTGATTTTTCTAAAATGGATTCTATATTTTGAATCATCATAATTAATATTAGGTAATAAGTTCAACTTTTTTTGTTCAATATGAATATTAAATGTAGTAAATTTTAATTACCATGACAAAAGAAAAATAATATAATTAAGGTTAAAGATATTTTACCAAATAATAGAAACAACACAACAGTAATATTTATATTCAATTTTAATTAAAATGAAAATTATATTTATTCTATTTTATTTTTTACTTTACAAATTATTGACTAATTAGTTTGATAAAAATAATATTTTTATACGATAAAACACCAATATGTATTTTTTAGTAATATACAATACAAATTAAGACATTCCATTTTGATAATTAATATATTTTTTAAATAAATAATATTTTTATAATATATTATTATTAAATTATTTTTCTATAATATAAATTATCAAATAATTTTTATGAAGTCAAATGAAATTTTTATAAGTGTTAGATAAGTTTTATTATAAAAAACCCATCATATGTCAATAAATACTGATTCTTATATTAATCGTGAAAATAAAAATATTAAGAAAATTAATTATAAAAAATAAATATTATTCGTGGTATCATAATTTCAAAAATATCCAACGGTGATTTTTTCATAATTTTCGATGATAGTCTAATTTTCAGGTATAATTTAAACACTGTATAAATATACATTGTGTATTATGAAAACATAATGACCATAATGTGAATTAATAAAAAAAGGCTATCATCCAACAAATATTTCTTCCCCATTTGAAATATTTTTTTATGTTTATTTTATTAATTTCTTAAATCAATTATGAGTCTTCCAAAACCATTATTTTATTTCAAGGTTTAAAAACCATTTCATTAAGAGTATGACTCACATCCACATAAGAAAGGGTATTATTTTATTAATTTAGGAACATAGAGTTATAAAATAATTAAAACCTAAACTAGTTGGTAGAAACCATGGTAAAAAATCATGGGAATGTTTGTGGTTTTGGTTTTGTTATTATATAGAGTCCAAAACCTATGTTTGAAAAATAATAAATAATTCTTCACTCATTTCCCATATAAACCCACCCAATATCCCATTTAGCTTCACTAAATGTTTTTGGATAATGTATTGAATCTGACTTATCCTCTATCTGGTCCTTCCAAGGTTCCCACTGATCATAAGATTATCCTCCCAAGCATTTGGAGTCACAAACTCTTGTTAGGGATATTCCACTCTCATCTTTTTGTCAAGAGATTCATCATGGTTGTGTCTCCTAATTTCCATTTTTTCTTATTGGTATATGATCTTAAATAATCCCTTTTTATCAATTTTATATCTAAATTATTATATATCTATTTTACTCTCATTAATCCCTCCAATTATCATTTATATACACTCATTACCATGTTGAAATTTAGTAAAGGATCCTCCCATTCTACTCTTTATTCATGTCTATTTATTAGCTTAGGCCTTCTCTTTCTAATTCCTAATGTTATTATATGTTTTTTCAGGTCCATGTCACATTACATTTTATTTAAAAAATTTATTAGACCCCAATCTCTCTCATTTTCCAATTTTATGATTTTTTGGTGACGTCGTTATCCTGCCAAAATTTCACAATGATTTTCTATGCCAAAAAAATTATGTACTGAACCAATACCCATTTCCTATTAAGGTTTTTCAACATTATTCACTTATAAAACTTTTAATTAGTACATAAATGTATTAATCCCACACACCATGATCATTTAATGAAATAATAAGATGAATAAATCCATGTTTTATAATCTATGTGGTACACTTAAGCCTAGGAATGAAATGAAATTGACTGGAGAACCTGGAATAATATATAGTTCTCCAATGAAATGGGTATTGTTCAGTCTTATGATACTTCATGTTGGGATAGAGTGTAAACATGTTTCATTTTTTTTTTGTTCTTTTCAAACATGATTTCCTGGAAGATAGTCTTGACCTATGATTATGATATAGTGTTTTAAGTTGTCGCAATATTTCTCATGTTTCCTTTATGATTATAATCCCATATCATGTCTCATTTATCATGTTTAATATTTATACACCTTTTATTTCCCATTTATATTTCTATTCTATAACATGTATTATTCTTTTCATGTTATACCATTCTTATTCCTTTATAAAGCATTATAGATCACCATTTTCATATATATGTCGCCAAGTTATCCCATTCAATTTTAAGTGTGAGCATCTTAAGGGTGTTTTCAATAATTATGATGTTTTTCCTTTTTTGAATTGTTATGTAATGTACCTAATTCCCAAATACACTATAATTGTTAATATTACGGGTTGTATTATGTGTAATCATATGTAATAAATCATGAATTAAAATGTAAAATAGACAAGGTCTATTATATTTCTTCATTATATTATTTAATGAAATTTGAAATCTCTAACCTATTATTAGAAATAAATGTATCTGATTAAGTCCATGGTAAGGATGGTGTTTTTGGAGAGTTCATTTTCAGAAATTCAATAAAAGATACATCAAACATATAAGATGATCAAACAAATATTCAGCCAGATTGATTATAGATATTATGATAAAGTGAATTTATTAAATGTTATATGTTCATAGTAGGATACATGTCATTGGGACATTAAATTATTTGTCCATGGGATCATTGTAATGTCATTATAAGAAGAGATTGTACTTTAGGTTGTGTATCTTGTTGCCACTGAGAAAGGGTCTTAGATGTTTACACAATTAGTTTATTTAGAACCTTATTTAAATTCCTTAAAAACATAACACTGTGGGATATATATTATTTTTTATGTGGTTTAATGAATAATCATTTTGTTTTGATAGTAGATATTCAATAACTCAATTTTAAAGAAAATATATTTGTGATTTGAAAATTTAAAAGGCATTTATTCACCAAGTAATTATATATATAATTATTTGAATATATAATATTTATTTATTCTAGTTTATTCATAAGGTAACAAAATATATATTTATTTAGATAAATGATTATTTAATAAATATTTATCTACAAATTCAATTAATATAATATTTATATATTTATTGGAGAATAATTTAGTGGTATTTTTGTAAATAAATATATAGTCATTATTCAAGGATCAATAAATATCAAGTAGGATTGGCAGACTGAGTTTAATGGTCTAGTTAAAAATTTCACATTAAAAAATTATTTACATAAATATTTTTTTTCTTATTCAATAATATAATATATTATTTATCCATGAGTTTTGTTAATGTCATGTAAATAATAATAATAATATTTTGACATTTGGTTCATGGGGAGTTTTGAAAATGATAAGGGCCCTTATGCAACAATTTATTTTCTAACCCTAACACTATATAAACCTAGTTATAACATTTTTAGTGGGTTATGGTGTGACAAATATTTTTTGTTCCCAAAGAGATATTTAAAGTTCCATAACAAAGTGAAAGTGTTTTTTGTGGTTCCCAATAAAACTTATCGATTAATTTCTTTATATTTATAATTATAACTAAAAAGAAATGTATTCCATAATCTATGAAGAGGGGATCTTTTCACATATAATTTATTATAAAATTATTTAATTAATAATCAACATTCTTTGAATACTTTATTCATAGATTAATCAATATATCACTATCGATATTTTCATTTAATAAATGGAATCAAAGGTATATTACCTCTTGCGGTGATCTACACATTCTTTAAAAACCATCGATTATCACCATGTAATTATCCAAGTTCTTCCATATACAGATCTAATTCTTGTGATGATCATCAGTAATCAAACCCAAATCGTTCATCCGGAGATTAATTCATTTTGGTGGGGGAATAAAATTTCTCTAGGTTCTTCAGATCATTCTTGGGAGGGAGATCAATAGGGTTTGACAGGATTCTCTCATGAACATGATTTTTATGATGAATGGTATTGCTAATCACCCCATCAAATTTTCATAAATGGGTTTATATAACACTATGGTTAGAAAATAAATAATTCTCAATGACCATTAGAGTTTTATTAATTATTGTTGTACTCTACATCTAAATAGTAATAATAATATTGTTATTTAATTACACGCGAAAAGATCATGGATAAAATAGATATTATTTTCTTAAATAAAAAATTAATATTTATTTAAATAATATATAATATCACATTACTTACAAAACCATTAGACTCAGTCTTCCAATTATCACAAATATTTATCTGGCCTTCGATAATTACTATTTATTTAATGAAATAAATATCACAACATTATTCACAAATAAATATATAAATATTATATTCACTAAATTAGTGAATAAGTATTTATTAAATATTCATGTAACTTAATAAATACTTTTTTACCTTGTTAGTAAACAAGAAATAATAAATATAAATCATTAAACTAATTAAATAAATAATTATCTCATGGAAAAATATTTATTAGATATTCAACTCATATATATATTCACTTGAATAACTTGTGATTGAATATCTAGAGCCAAAAAAACTATCAATCCACATATAATAATAATATTTATCCAACATGTTAGACTCATTTGGAATTTAACTGATGTCCCAAATACACCTAGTCTGTGACACAGTAAGACCACTTCTCACTAGAATTATAAAACACTTCTTAATTCCAATGATATTGTCTAGAAACATTCCAAGGATGCCATAGGAAAAAAATTTAATGTATCGACAACATGTAACCTTCAATGAATATACATTGTGTAATATAATCCCTTTATGTTGATATATCTAATCAAACATGTTCAAAATTGGGTTCATCATATTATATTCTCAATATCTCTTCTATTTACTTTTCAAAAACAAAATTACTATCACACCATCCATGTTCATCGACATAACATGGTGTTTAAATTCCCATTAAATTGTTTGATATATAAATATCTATTAATTAAAATAAGTGATAAATCCTTTGTGTCATTATTCATTAATATGAAATCACTCATGATGCACCAAACTATCCTACTTCACTGAGAGAATATATTGTAATAGTTTTCATAAATATAGAAAAATATACAACTCATGAAATGTTTTAATAATAATTCCAATGTATAACGATAATTATACTCATTCATATTTTATAAAATCCAATGATATATTTAAAATTGGGTTTCTTATTTGTAGGTGATGTTTTCGTAATCTTCTTGCCTGGAGAATAGAAATGGTTTACTACATGAGAAAGTATCTCAAAGACTATTGAGTCTCCACCACTAATATATTTTACCATTAATTTCTTATTAAATTATGTCATTCGGATATAAAACTCATATTCAAGAATAATGTAATGGAACATCAAGGTTCACATCATAGGAAGGAACAACAATGATATTTCGGAGAAATAAGTACTCTTTGAGAATTATCACATAAAATGTTTCATATAAGAAAAAATTTGATGTGATATGATATATTTTCAATAATCAAATATAAGAATGAATTTAATCATAAAATACTTATAAATTGGTTTTTGGGTACCACATCTAATCGAATCTCACTTTCATTAGTTCCAACTATTAATAATGTATAATTAACACGATTTAAAAACATGTTCATGCTTCTATTTTCATAAGTATTTAGTCAAGTGGTCTCCCATGTTTTCTTTCATATATAATCTTCTCATAAAAACCTCACCCCTTTGACAAAAATCCCTCAATTGATGATATTTATAGAGTACGGGATTTGTATTTTGACACGAAATTAGATCCTTTATAGGATCCAAAATTATAGTATTATCATAGTACTATGTTATAGGATCTCTACTATTATTTAACCCATCAATCTATTGTATGAGGTAATGCATCCGAATATCGTATTGGGTTTCATCTGAATGCATTAAATATTTATAATTCACTATACAATCATAAAAAATTGGCTTCTTTGGAAACTTCTATCTCAAAAATCCACTATTAATACTAAATATATCTTCCAAAAATGAATTTAAATTGTTTTGATATATTTAGAAACTTGAGTTAGTATATCATCTAATGACTATACACATGTCTCCCATATGTACTAGAAAATATTCTTAGTACACCTTAGATACTAAAAAATTCCATTAATAGTAAATCATTATTATTATCATTGATTAACATGATATCTACATTCCATGAATAAGGAATATTAATCATCAAGCCTCTTAAATGGCATGGAATATGTGATATATCCTATAATATATGTGAATGGGATCCTACTCACTCTCTCTCCCACTATCTTTATCTCATATGTTGTATATGAGGAAATGTTTTTTTGGAAAGGTGTATTCCATTTGAAGATATATCCAATCCCTTATTCTATTGTTCCATACATAATATCTTTAGTTTTTATTAACTATATATACTTCGATTAAGTCCTTTTATCCCTTTGAATGAATCAACAATGATATTGATTCCATGTATATATACAGCTTCACATAAGTCTATTATGGGGAAGATATTATTTAACTATTCCTTAAATAAATGTCATATTGGTATTTAATTTCCAAGAAGCATTATTTCACCAACATATATTATTATAATATGACCATACTCCCACTTGACCACTTATAAACACATTTAAAATATTCATTCTTTATGAAACCGCGTTCTTTTATGGACTCGGAAAATTTAATCTTCAATGAACTAGATGATTTATTTAACCAAAAAATGGATCTATAAAACTTTAATATCCTATTATAATTTCAAATATTCAAAATCCCTTTAGGTTTTGTCATATAGGAATCTAAATGAAATTTTTATTAAGGAAATATGTTTTCAAATACATCTTCTAAATTTCATACAAATGAAATGCTACAATGGGAAGTAGAATTCTATTGGATGTAAACATGGAAACATGATAAAATGTTTCACAATTGTCAGTTCCATGACATTGTTAAAACCCTTTTATTTTATCATAACATTACAGGTACTCACTTTACCTTCGATGTTTAGTTTTCTCTTGAATATGCATTTACACCTAATGAGATTTACATTATCTGTGTGATTGACAAGAACCAACTGATGGATATGATCTTTAAAATCAATCTCATAATTCATAAATTATTCCAATATTCCATATTTTGTGGGATTTATTCATTCCTTGTAGGAAATATTATCATTTTTGAGAACCAAATATGACCCAACATCTTTGGAGACTTGAAAAACATTTCTTTTCAGTTCACTAACACCACTTATTCGCTTATGTAGTATATATGTTTAAAGAATACAAACATTCATAGGGACATGTGGAATCTATTACGAGACCCTCTATTGTGTATCATGAGTATTAACTTCATCATGGTCAATATTTCAGATACTATCTTTCCTGAGGATGTACTCCCAGTAACGAAAAATAACATTTATAGAGACCGACATCATATTATCTAAGGGGTTGTAAAGATAATTTCCCCTTATTTTATTTAGATTACATAATAAATATACACATCACATCTCAAGTTTCTAGATTGTTTCCATAGTTTTAATTAATAAATACCTCACATCCACACAAAATAATATGTGACAATAAGGGTTTCATTTTACTCCAAACCATTAAAAGAATTACATTTACCACATTAGTTAGTATACAATTTAGTGTGTATGTTGTAGTGTGTAGTTAATATAACTAAAATAATAGGTAAAGGCTTGATGGATCATCCTAAACATTACTATGTAATTCATGGTCTGATTTATCCATTCATCAACATCATTCAACTATGGTGTTTTAGGAGGATTATGTTGGGATATTATCCCATAATGCCTTGGAAATTTGATGAATTTGTTGATATGATATTCACCACCTAGATTAGATCTAGGATTATTTACCTTCTTACCATATTGATTCTTTACATAAATCCCAAATACATTTAATTTACCTAAAAAATTATGAAATATAATTCATTAATTAGAAATATACATATCTACATAAATCATTAATAAAAAATGATGTAAGAATATCCTCCTCTATATTTTATTAGAAATGGTCTACACACAAAAGTGTGTATCAATTATAGAAGTTCTGTATCTATTTAACTATATCCTCCAAAAAGTGGCATGGTTGTTTTTCATTATAAATAATCATGTCATATATCAAGTGGTTTTAGCTCAAAAGAGTATAAGTAACCATATTGATAGAGCATTTTCAAACACTTCTCATTTACATGACTAAGATAATGATTCAAATGTTATGTGTTCGACTAGTCATGTGAAATTGATTCATTATCAACTTCAAAATCTTGGTTTTATTAATTTAATACATATATACTATAGTATAAATGATTTATATCATAACATAATATGTATTTATAGGAGAAACAAAATTAATTTCTAAACATGAAAATAAAACCATATGTTTCTAGGAACGATACTAAAATTATATTTTTTTGATGCTATTGTTACATAAAAATAATATTTTAAAACGAAGTTCATCCTAATTGGAAAAATGATGGTAATATCTTATAGAATGAGTTCCCAAGATCACACCATTTTTATACCATAAATGATCCTTCTGCTGAAAATATTTGGAAATATTCTCAGTTCATACATTTAAATACAGATGTGAGAACCATGAGTTGTATACAATACATGATATGTAGATATAAAAAGATTTTAATTGATAATAAATACATATAAATCTTCCCCTTACTTATTTAATATGGTTCTTTTCTTATTCTAGTGTCCCACCATGCCACCTATTAAAGATATTGATTCTATTTATTTTTTCTTATATTTGGGTCTTTTTTTCTTAGAAGGATAGTGCATGAGAGACTTAGAATTTGATTGATTGTGGGTCCTTATTTCATTATTCCCATTTCTATTCAACATATTTACCATATGATTTTTAGAACATATTGTTTAAAAATTACTGAAAAAATTAAGGAGTTCCATATAATTCATCTCACAATTTCTCATATTATATCAATAATAAAATACGAGAATCTCCTAGGTTGTGAGGATAAAATGAGATTTGTGTATATCTCATCCATGTCGTAAATGCCAAGATATCCAAGAGCTCAACATTTCCAAACATCATGAATACACATGGACCAGCTAGAACTAAGTCTCCAAGATTTCATGTGATGAAATCATTTGATATGTCATATATCACTTTTCTCTCCTTCTCTTGATAAAAATACCAAATTCAAGAAATGATTTTATTCGCATCAATATCCTCACATTACTCTAAATTAATATTATACATGGATAAAATCATGAAAAAATGAAAATTTTGGAATTATTAAAATGATTAAAATAGAGATATAGTCCTACCTCAGTATCCCCTTTTCTAGGTGACTCGGAAATAGTGTTTTCTAGAACCTATAATCTATGGTCACGACATAGTATAACATTTAAAAGCCTATATCATTATTGGAAATTCAATAAAGTGATAATATTATCCTTCACTTGAATGGATCATAGTTATATAATTAATGTCATGTGGGTTTCAATTTATATATTAAATAAGACAATAATTTCAGTACTTTATCTGGTTTACTAATATAGATAGTAAATATATTATAATTCATTAATCACCCACTATTTCATCAAAACATAATTTCCCTCATTGTAATAACCAAAGATTTTACTATATATTCACATTAAATAAATAATATATTTAATATCATGTTTCAAATAGTATACCAAAATAAAAAATAAGGAAAGCATTGTTACATTTTTAATATTAAGAATTATTGTCAAAACATATTATTTATGTTAGTTGGTGTAAATGAATGTAACAATATCAAAAAATCATTAATTATGTTAGTAACAAATGGAATCCAAATGTTGTACTATTCCATATGAAACAATTTTTTTAGATATTTTATCTTAAAAAGCTGCACTAATATTTTCACTAGACTAGTCCCAAGGCTATCTAAACCAACTTTGACTTGAGTGAAATCTGTTGAAGAAAAGCATAAGATCGTAAAACTCAATTTGAAATTCATTCTAGCTGAATTACCAACCATGAATAACTCTACCAATTTTCTTAAGCATAGTTTTTATATGGATACTATAAGATGTTTTGTGATTATAAATTATTATGATATCAAAATTTATTTTTTATCTATAGAATCGAACAATCATATCAATATCAAATCCATTTTTTTAACTTTATAACTTTTGTTATGTATTAAAGTATTAAAATGAACCTCTATCACATTAGGATATCAAAATATATTAAAAATAAATTATCATTCATTCAATATATATTCCTTTATAGTATGTAAGAATAAATTACCCTTATAAATTTTTATAACAATTTTTTTAGTATGAAAAATTTTCCACTACATATTGTGATTTTATATAAATATTGAGTTCAAATATTTTATTAATTTAATATAAAAAAATTAATATCATTTCTATATTTATCATGGTTATTATACCTTAAGATCTGGTTTTTGAATTTTTCTAAAATAATTGATTTTTAGTTAAATATTAAAAACAATAGATATTCTGGAAATAGTAAATTTTATTACATTATAAGTATATGTATGAGGCCCCAAAGTTCAAAAATATATATTAATTGATCAAATATATATATATCAAGGGTATAATTATTAAATATGAAATATTATTTTGAACTTATAAATTCTATTTTTGGACTTAAGTAACATTATATTATAATTTCAACAATTTTTTGTTGTTTATTTAAACTAAACGATTTTAATTTGAAATTTGGTTTTGGGTTTGTTTTAAAGCCACATAACATTTTTTATAATAAAGCAATTAATAACATATAAATCATTAACTCTAAAAAATTTATCATATACATAATTTTAGGGTTAAAAACACATTAAATAAATTATGTTATCCCTATTTAATTTTAAATCACTGTTTTTTGATATTAATAAAACGTGTTTAATTTAATGGAGCCCAAATTTGGAATTAAAATGTCGAAAATTTTTAATAATTGTATACTTATATTTTTAGTCATAAAATTTTTTACATGGTAATTATTTAATTAAGAATAATTTGTTTTTAATTGAATAATATAATTTGGCTCTATTATTAAAAAATTTACTTGGTATTTATCCCTTAAAGAAATAATTTTTACGTTGTAATGTATTTTATACATATATTACCATCCTTACCTCACTCAAATTTCCAAAATTTCACACCATTATAATCTTATCCATTACATACAATTTTTTCCCTGTAAAATCCATTATTCAACACTTATAAAAGTAGGACAACTTCCATATGTTTAATACACTACTATTATTTTGAAATACACTTAAAACCCAACCAAAATTTGTTATCCTTAATGTCCTTGACACACTATAATTCCCATTTTCACTAAAAATTATCCTATGTGTTTAAAATCTAGGCTCTTGTCCAAGAGGAAGTTTATGGTCTAATCATATGCAACACACAACGTTTATATATAATTATTTACATTCTAAAACAACCATAATTACAGTATACTAATAATGTCAACTTCATTATTTTTTTATATTTTATTATATTAATGATAAAACCGCTATTTATCCTCTTCCATCTATTAAGAAAAACAAGTATCACCATTAATGTATTTGTGTGGATTACCGCCTCCATGAAGGGCACTTATGATATTTCATCACAAAATTTAAATATTGGTAAAAAATGATTAATTATTGAGATACAATAATATTTCTAACATTTTAATGATTCTCATATGATAATATATTTATTTCTTACATAGTTTCCATTATATGATAACAGGAGTGTCATCTGTGTGTATGTTTAAACTACAACGTCCATGAGATGATGTTTGTCATTAGTTTCAATATCAAATAACATGAATGGACTAAAAAAATATATAATGTCTAAAAAGGTTAATTTACTAAGACAATAATATTATTTAATGTTATTATTTATAAATTCCATCAGTAATAATAACGATAAATTGTAATAGTAATTTAAACAACCAAGTAGACGTATTATTGTAACATTTCAAAATTTAGTCCATTAATTTAGAACCTATTTAGTTTTATAAATGTAGTTTGGACAGAATATTAAATTTCCAACTTATATGTAAATATTGGATACTATTAAACTATTTTAAAAAACTATTGATCATAATTTACAGATTTAAATTATTACAAATAAATTAACCTAACAGCCTCAACTGACTAATATTAATAGAAACTATGTTAAAAATAAGTACCAAAAGATAATAAATAAACCATATGGGAGTAATAATAGATTAATAATTTTATTGGGTATATATGTTATGATCTTAGTTTAAATAAATATAATGTTACGTTCTAGTTCAAAACACTTTCATACATGAAGGTACAAGATCTTCCGAACAACCCATGTTACCTTTTTGTCACATGTTCTATTTCATTACCCTCCTTTTAATTTATCTTCTTCTCAAGTATATCATATATATTATGTATGTATGTATTAATATATATATATACTTAGTTTATATTTAATTTTTTATTGGGTAAATAACATTTTCATATCCCCTTGAATGTTTTCTCTTTTATGTAAGCTTGATTTTTAAGGGAACTTCCCTTTGTGAGTAATCATGTCAAGTATATCACCCATTAAAATTTTTATCCATAATTTTTTTTCTTATAAACTTATTAGTTTCATTAAAAAAACGTTTTTTTATAATTTAATTTTTATAAGAAAACATTTTCCCCAGTTTTATTCATTAAAATTTAATTCTCTCTTTTCAAATTGCATCACCTAAGCAGTTTATTTTGTTCACACTTCATCAAATTGTTTTAATAATTATTTTCTAATACTAATACCCATGTTCAATACCTATGATCATTTTTGTAATTATTAGTATTTTAAATGATTTATTTCCTTCTTATCATATAAATCCATATGACATAGTATTTGGTTATGCCTTATGACAAGTTTGTTAAACCCAGTTTCTTCTCATGGGAGTTATGAGGCATATGATTTATGGGCGGTTTCTAATTCTTTTTGGGTAAAACATAAGATTTACTTATTCACATAGAGTGATAATAAGTTTTTATTGGTGGGTTTTTTATATCCCTCAATTTATTTTTTTATTGTTAATATATCTTGGAATGTAGTGTATAGGGTGATGAAATAAACCTAATCCTTTTTTATAGCATAGTCAGTAATCCTTGGCATATGAAGATGGCCTATGAAGTAATATTTGAAATATGATGATGATAGAATATGGATTCATACTTTTCATATGAATTTGGATTTATTTTTAGGATTTTCTGTATATTTATGATTCCATAATTATATGGTATCATTTCGTTACGGCATGTTTTCATTTTTATGATCATTATCTTTATGATATCACCTTTTGCCTCTTGATTCTCAATTTATTCTTTATTTTCATGTTTATTACCTTAATAGACTATTTCATATCACCCTTTAATTTATTTATTTTCCCCAAGATATCTCAAGCAGTTCTAGAGGACTTATGGGAGTATGAGCCATATTTGGAGTTCTAACCAATGAAATTGAGTTTATGTTTATGATTTAAGATGTTAAATTCATGTATATAATATTAAAATGTCATTAAATCTCTATATACTTGGTGTGTATATGTTATAATAATATGTTAGGAAACATGTATTAATGTTTTTATGGATTTTAATGTTATAGTTGGTAATCAGTAATGGGATAGTTATTTTAAAAGAGTAAGATTAGAGAAGATTAGTGAATACCGTAAGGATAGGCTAGGCATAGGATAAGATCCCGATGTTTTGGTGAAGTAAAGATCATTTATTTATCCAAATTATTATTCTCAATATAGATACTATATTTGGATGTAGGATCATGGGCAGTTGTACCTAGGGTTAATACCTTGAAAAGGTCGTGTTGAGTTTTTACTCAATCGTCACCTAGTGCAGGTTATGGAAGCCTAACTACGCACCTGCTTTCACAATCCCAGGGTATTTGTTTTTGTTGATCATATACTTTTTAAAAAAAATAAAAAAGATTCATATACTTATTATATTAAAGAATTAGGATGATATGTATAAGAAAAACAACTTAACGTAACCTAGATTAATCTAATATTGATATATGACGAACTAATGTAATAATGAGACAATGTGAGAATGCAAAGGAATAAGACTTTTTACGGTTAAATTAATTATTATGATTATTCTATTATCCCCATATTGTAAATATTTCCACTCTTATGTCAACCCTTTTGGTTTTTTTAATGGATGCGACTAAAAGAAAACATGGTGTCAAGGGATAATGTGGAGGTTACCTCTGTGAATAACCAATCAGAATAGAATCTTGATTGAAAATACCTTTGAAAATTACATACTAGAAATCATGGAATATGATTAACAATGTGTACATAGTCATAGTACAAATAAAAGCAATAAATAAAAATATGGAGACTCATTAAAGATCAAGTGATGATGATGATGAAGGAAAAAATATTCAATTTCATATATTCTAAAAATGACCAAGAAGAATCAGTGGAATTAAATTATGAGGATTATAAGATTCTTTTCTTTTAGTAATTGAGGCCATGATGTGTCAAAGTATTGGAGGTAAAATTATGAGTTCAATTAAAATGAGGGAAAAAATATTGAACTTATCCAAGGGAACCACAAATAATTAAATCTCTTATGTGTAGTGAACTCAAGAATTATCAAAGTTAAATACCTAATGTAGAAATTGCAGAAGATGGTAGTAATCTATAACCTCCTAGATATTTTGGGAAAGGAAGAACCTATTCAATGACAATAGATGGGCTGAATATTGGTAATTATGTTTCACTTAACCGACATGTGAAATTAGTGGATGCATTCCAGTTTTATCAACAACATTTTATCGAGGGTGTCTTTTAGGAACATCAATTCAACACCCAAAGTGATATTTATTTTAAGGAAATCATATATTTTTAATATTATTATTATTGTAAAAATATTCTTTGTGAAAATAATAATATCCTCCTATAAATAAAATTGACACTATTTTTTAAAAGAAATGAGTATATTCACATTTAACTCACCTAAAAAAGGTAAAAGAATTTAAAATAAATTGTGACAATTTAATAGTGTGATTCTAGTTACAAATTATCTAAGAAAAAAAACTGAACCGTTCACATGGTCCTGAGTAACTAGTTATGAGATAAATTTTTTTGAAATGGGGAGGGATAATACTATCTTCCTAGTATTTACAACAATGTTTAGGATAATATCTCATTAGAGATAATATATTGGGGAATGTAAATGTTTTCTCCACCTTCATTTATTCTTTTAAGTAAATAATAACTACATTTTGAGGCTAAAATTGTTTTAAGGTGTTAGAATGAAAAAAATAGATATTATCTAGTATATTCCACACAAATAAATAATATATTTAATAGAGTGTTTGAAAAAATATTCTAAATTAGAATTAATGAAAAACTTTTATATATTTTGAATATTAAATGTGACCATTAAATCACATCTGTTTAATTTTTTTCATTATAAATGGATATATCTATATCGAAAAATCAATAAATATGGTAGGAAGAAATGAAATATGAAATTAAAAGTATTCCATATGAATAATATTATTATTATTTGGAATAGAGGTAGCTGCACTAGGTTTTTCTCCGGACCTCTCCCAAATAGAACTTGAGTAACCACGACTTGATAAAAATCACTTGTGGGAAAATATTATGCTTGTTGAGCTCATTTTGAAATCCATGCAAGGTGAATACCTCACCATGAAACCAACTCTTGGTTTTCTTACCCATATATCTAATGTAGAGGATAAAAGTTTCTTTGTGAGTATAAATTGGTATTATATAAACATTTAGTTTTTAACTATATAATCAGAAGGGCATATCAATATAATATTCAATTTAAGATTAATACCTTTCTAATGTGTCCCTTTATTAAAATGAATGTTTATCAATTTTATATATAATATAAATAGAAAATTAATTATTATACATTAACTGTATATTAACTAATAGCAAATAATAATAAAAAATATTTAACAATTTAAAACGTATTTTTCAATATGATCAAATTTCCACAATATTTTGGGATTTAACTTAAATATTGAATTCTCAAATTTTAGAAAAATTTAAATCATTTTATGGTTTATCATGGTTCAATTATTTTTTGATTAATTTGTGAAACGTTTCTAAATAAATTATTTTAAGGTGAATACTAAAAAATAATATTTTTACCAAATAATTACTTTTATCACATTATTAGTATATATTAAAGTTCTAAGAGCTTAAAAAATATTTGAATTGAAAAAAAATATATTTTAACTTCATTATTATTATATCTAAAATATTATTTTGAATATATAAATTGTATTTAACGAATTATGTTATATTTTATATTAATTTAAAAAGTTCTTTCTTTTGTCTTCTTTTAATTAAACATTTTCACGGTCTTGTTTGTGTATGCATTTCTCTTAAAACACATAACATATATTTATTTATAATAAATAAATTATTATCATGAAGATTCAAAACCATAAAAAATTTACCTTATGCATAATTTTAATGTTTTGAAAATACTATTTAAAATAACAATTTTTATGTACTATGGGTTTTTAATTTAAAATAATATTTTTCTTATTTTTCAAATTAATTAGGTTATATGGATCCAAAACATATAATCATAGAGTCATGTGTTTTTAAGAAGGGTCGAGATTATTTTTCAATAATAAAATAATTGAACTGATTAATAATTAATTAAGAATAATATGTGTCTAAATGAATAATCTATGGTGGAAAAATGTTTTCTAAATTGAGAATAAATTTATAAATTTTAGATATTATTTTTTAGTTTATAAATTCTTAAATATATTTATTACTAACCATACCTCACCTAAATCCATGAACATTCATTCTATTTCATTCTTACCCCTTACATACCATTCTTTTCCATGGAGAAGTCCCTCTTCCCCACTTTTAAAAGGGGGATCATATCCACACATAACATAATCCACTAATAATTAAAAAATTATGTTGAAAACCTACCCAATTTCATCTATATAAAGTCCTTTTTCATCCATATTACCTTGTTAACCAAAAATTAACCTACGTAAAACAATTCTAAGGCCTTCTCTGACAAGAAGTTAAAAGACTCAATATTGGAAACATGTAGTTCGTAATGTATCTTTCTTAATCATTGTTACATAAAAAAACCATAACCATACTATAATTATAAAATAATAATAATTAGTTTAATTATATGTAATTATAATAACGTTAAAACCATTATTTATTATCTTCCATCTATAAAGAAAAACATGAATCATCCTTGGTATGTGTGAACAAATTTTTGCCTCCACACAGCGACGCTTTCACTTTTTCATAGTCACCTCTCAATATAATATAAAAAAGGTTATTTAATAATAAAATATAATATTTATAACATTTTAATTATTATGAAATGATATGATAATTTATTCTATACTTTCCCTCCATCCTATGAAATTGGGAGTGTCAATTGTGTGTATGTGCAGACTGCAACCATAATTAGGCGATGTTTCTCCCTAATTTTCAAAATCAAATAACATGAATGGAAAAAAGAATTTATTTAATGAATTCAATGGTTTATTTTTTAAACCATTATAATTCTATAATTATAATATTATACATTCCATAAGTAATATTAGTAATAAATTTTTATAGAAAATTTAATTACTAAGACGGAATATTAATGTAACTTATCTAAATTGAGTCCATTCATAGAGAACCACTTTAACTATATAAATTATCAGATGATGGACCATTAATTTAAAATATAATATTAAATTATATGTATTATTAAACACTTTTAAAACACCATTCACCTCCATCATCAAACTGAAAGTATTATGATTAAAGTAATAGAACAACCCCAAGTAACTGATATAAATAGAAATTATTTTAAAAATAAGTTCAAAAAGATAATAAATAGACCTTATAAAATGAAATAAATATCATTATGGTTTTATATATAACATTTAATGAATACAATTTAATTATACATTAAGGAAAGAATAAGGGTTGAAATATCTCAAACATAAAGTAAGGGATCCTATGAACCACCCTTGCTGCCTTTTGGGTACATGTTATCTTTATTTTATCTCATTATAAATTATATTATTCCTAGCTATATCATCCATATTCCATGTGTATGTTCTCATTACATTTATAAATAGATCATATTACTTTTATTTTGTGGGTAATGTACAATTTTTTGTTCTATTTTATGTTTTCTCTTTTAAGTAAACAATATATTTAAGGGAACATCCCTTTATCACCGATCATGTAATGTTTCACCCCATAATAAGTTTTAACAATGAATTTCTTCTAAAAACATTTCTTGATTCATAAAAACACTATTATTTCAATTCTGTTTTTAAAATAAATCATCTTTTTTACATTATCATTTTTAAAATTTCTTATACTCACTTCAGAAAGTGTCACCCAAGAGGTTATTCTTATTTTTACGAAGTCAAATTATTTTAAGATTTATTTTAAAACATTACTCCCCACTATCTTGATATACATTAAATTTCTCAATTATGAATGTTTAAAATGATTTATTTCCTACTTTTATTGGAAATCTCTATAGCATAGCCTCCGTTTATTCCTTATAACAAGGTTGTAAAACCTAATTTTCAAATGGGTTTTATCATTCTTATTATTTATTTATAGTTTATATTTAATTATTTAGAAATCATAAAATTATACTAATTATTATATATGATATCATAAATTATGAAAGGTGGATCTATTATATCCCTTTAATGTATTGGGTAATGTTTATGTCTCATTATAAGCTATTTATATGAATATATTGCGAACTATATAATTTTTTGAGTATCTAGGGACTAATCCTTATAATATAATGATGTATTATGGAGTTACCATTAATCATTGTTGATGATTGACCAGGGTGTAATCCTTTGAATATGTTTATGATGTCTTGTTTATGATATTTCCACATATTTTTTATTACACTCTCTTATGATTTCAGTTTCTTATTCAATGTTTTAATTCTTTTGATCATTATCTTTGTGATAGCCTGTTATGAATCTTTAATCTCCAGTTATGATTTATTACCATGTTTCTTCCCCTAGTAGTATTTTAATTCCCAACCATTAATTTTTTATAAAAAAAATTCACCAAGAAATCCCATATATTTTTAGTGGACATACGGGTGTAGGAGAACCATTTTGAGATTTTAATAATGATATTGAGTTTATGTTTATGTTGTATTTTTTATGTATATATAATTATAATGAAACTAGACTTTTCGTTCCTTGGTTTTTATTTATTAGAAGAGTATGTAAAGAATCATCTAATAATTTATTATTAAGGCATGGGTCACTATACTCACTACATGTTTCAGAATATCTCGTGCCATCGATATTCTAGTATCAAGGATTCATATTACCCTTATCACATCCCAGAATTAGGCATCACATGTTATTTAATGTGGTTTTGGTATGTTTAAAATTCCAACAATAATTACTTATGACTTATTAATTTATTGTGGAATCTTCTCAGTCCTCATATCCTATATGAAAATTTCTGAATGCTTTGTCTCTTAGTTACAACAAATCATTCTTGGGTAGTCAACACTTGATGTGAACTATGTTATTTTAACATAAGAACTGAAGTTAAAATTCTCTAATAATTGAAAGGACACCCTATGTGTGAGAAATATAAATTGCGGATCGATTTTAACTCAATTATTGGAAGGTTATACCAACTTAATTTCTAATTTGACAAATTTTTTATATTTATTAATAAAATTCCTGTTTTATCATGTCATGTTCCTATTAATTGTAATTCCCAGACCTATATCACTATAAATAGTAACCGGCCAGACCTCCATGTGACCTTAGTTTCATTGAAAACACATAACTTTAATACACTATAATTAATGATTTTATACATATATACAGACATAATAAAATCTTAAAATATCATGTGGCCTTGTGAATTTGGGTAATAGATACATAGTATAATAATATAAAACCTGGGAGAAATAACATTATTTAAAAACTCAAAAACATTCCCTTATATTTAATTGATCATCTAATATAACACTGGATAACTTGAGGATGTATATATTAATGGGGTGATCTATAAATCCCAGTAAAGGAATAAAAATTTAATAAAATTGTTAAATTAATACATGTGATTAAAGAGGAATATCAAGGTTTTATAAAATGATTATAATCATAGACATGAACATCGAATCACTGCATAAGATGATAACATCAAGGAATTTTAATAATGTGGAAACAAAAAAAAACATGTCAACTCATAATAAGAAAAGGATAACGGTAGATAAATCATAATATATTATTCCTAAGGAAACCTATCATGCATAATATATGGTATCTCATGAGATAAAAACATTACCTAATGCATTGGAGGACAATATAATTCTAGGCCAACACATCACATTATAAAAATGTATATGTAATTTTTTAACACATAGATCATACAACATTAGAACAAATTTGATAACTTATAATCTCATGAATTAGGGGTGTGGGTTATATAAATAGTTGTCACAAATAATTAAATTATAGTTTCATCAAGTTGAATTCCCTTGAGTGGAAATGGGTATAGGTATTAACTACATAAATTATTGGCATGGAATATTGAAGGATAGTTTCAGCGGAAAAATAGGTGTACATAAAGATTCATGGAAGGGTTTAATAATATATAACATTGGTTTCTCAATAATTTTACATCCTAATGAAAATAAAATGTATGTTCCAAAAAACATTCCAACCTGACAAATGGAAATAAATGGAATAACACAAATGAAGAGCTTGAATAAAGAGGAGAATAGAATCCCATACCTTGAGAGGGTCACTTATAAAGGTTTTGGGGGAACTTCGTAAGAGATTGGGAACACCTTGGGAGGGATTTAGAGAGGGATTGAGAGATTAAATTCCTGAACAATTTGTTTGAGTGAATAATATTGGTAGGTTCTGTGAGTATTTTTAGAAAAAGAGAGGGGATGTCTTTATTAATTTGTAAACATGGGTTTTGGACTTTACATGATAAAATAATAAAAAACACAACCCTAACAACAATGTTTCCATTGGTTCTACTAAATAGGATTGGTTACAAATAATTTTTATGTCCAATAACTCAATATATAAATATAAAAAATTGGTGATGTGGAAGTGACCCATGTTAATAAAAAAATTATTTTAAAACCATATAATATAATAATTGTTCTGGATGATTCATTATTGGTTTATAAGCCTAGTCAAATATAATTAAAAACACTTTATTTTGAAGGGGAAATACATATTTTTAAATGGATGCATTTTATATCATTTATTACATCACTTTTGGGCAATTATAATGTCATAATACAGACTGTAAAGTTACACTATATTTAATTTTTACCCAAATTTTTTTATTTCATGTTAAATTATGAAAAATACACTATTTTTTTATTTACATATAATAATTTCATAAATGATATTTAATTTTACAAAATAATTATCTTTATATATGATAATTTACACTTTAAAAAAACACTTATTACTGTAAAATACTTGTTTTTATTTTACTAACATCTTTATAGCCCTTATAAAAATTATATTGGACTTAATTAAATTAACATATCATTTCTATTTAAATAAACCATATTTAATAAAAATATTACATGAAAATATAATTCGTTACCAAGATCCTTTATTTTTTAAAATGTTTTTTTAATTAAATCCATATATTTCCCATAAATATAATTATCAATTCTTTATAACAAAATTTAATTTCATTAACTCATAGATAACTATATATATAAAGTAATGATTAATATAAAAAATATAATAATTATTCAACTAAATATAATAATAATGAAATTTATACAACTACAACCTAGATACATAACCCCTAATTACACAAATGTACACCTTAAGGGTATGGTGTTAAATATAATTACTTTCTTTGGGTGGTTTGTAAAATATTTTTTAGGCCATGATCTCAATAAGTTTCCATTTCTCAAATTAAAACATTATTTCTAGTGTTTGTTTTTAAATTTCATCTTGGGTTGGTTAAGGTAGAAGCCCAGGGAAACCTTCTACCATTGAATCTCTGATAATTGGGCTTCATAATGTTTGATCCTACTACTCCAGACCATCTATTCTTCAATCTTTGTCAATTAGATTTTATCATAACCCGTAATATATACTAATCTTCAAAGATCACTATACAAAATCTATATTAAAATTATTAGGATTTTCAATGGTATTTAAAAACCAAATATATATATTTTAAAATAGTCCAAAATAACCATAGTAGTACATGTGTTTTATATAACTATAATACATAATAAAGGATTTATTCATTCAAAATGGGAATTTCAATTATAAAATTTTGGGTTAATTCATTCACCCGATTAAAAAATTTCTCCCTTGACATTTAATTTTTTACACTAAAATACACAAGGGTTCTTCTATTTAATCGCCTCTTATTATTCCCATATTGCTTCATAATACTTTTGGTTCCACCATAACACTTTTACTAGATGATTTGTATTGTTTCATAGAACATGGTCTCCATTTTCAACGATCTTCACCAATTACTCCTCATATGAAAGATACTTCTCTAGGGGAACCAAATCTTTATTTAGTACCTATGAGGGATATGTCATGTAAATCCTAAAGAGGTATACATATAGCACATCATGTATATAATATAGCTTAGGTGAGTTCAAGTCATTAGGTCACACCTCTGATTCGATCAAGGATATCCACTAGAATGATGTATTCAAGACAAATATTTAGATTCTTCCTAAGACTCATGACTTTCTTCTACTATGATCTATAAAGAAACACCTTATATCCAACCTCAATCAACAAGTATCATCGATTATTGTCTAAAAATATTTTGATTAGATATTTTTGGATTTCATATGATGTTGAATATTTTTAACCTTCAATATAATTTCATTGAAAATATCAAGTCCCCTATGCTTCCACTCACCTTTATTATCTAAATATATTTGAGTGTGGAAAATCTTCTCATAGAGAACATCATAAGGTGTCATTTGAATGCTAGAATGGAAACAATTATTATGTAAGAACTATACATGTTAAAGGTGTAGATCCAAAAATCCATATAAATGCATTATTCATTATATTAGTATATCCCCTAGAGATTGAATTTTTTTTAGACTAACCATCCATATGATGGCCTGAAGTATTATTGAAACTAACCTCTATATCTAGTGCTTTCCAAGGGCATCACCAACACCTCCAGGTAAACCTCAAATCCCAATAAGATAATATGAATAGTTTTATCCTTACTAATTACGTTATATATGTCTTGGTGATTTGGTCATGTGTGAAATATTCCTTGATATAAATGAAATTTTCTGATTTTGTATGGTGGTAAACTATCACCCAAATAGTTTTATTGCCTTCAGATGTCCTAGGGGGTCCTATGATGAAATAAATTTTTATGTTTTACCATTTTCATTATGATATGGTCAATAGTTACATCATACCCTTATAATTGTTTCATTTAACCTTAAATTGTTGACATAACAAGAATAAAGATAAAAATAATGCATTCACTCTATTTATGTAAACCCACTAGATGTTTTTCTATATATATATACATGTTAGTGATTTCAGGACGAATAGAGGAGAATGATCTATACACATTATCCAAAAATTCCCTTTTCAGTTATGGATTTTATGAGAAGCATGTCTCAGTTTGAAACCTTATTACTCCATCATTGTCAAAGTTAAAAATAATAATAATCTCAATCATCCAATATATCTCCTTATAATCTTTCTAGGTCTCCTTGATCTACTCAATATTAGATGTTTGATTTTTAATTTGATCAAAGATGGATGAATACCATTTTAATATTACAATGTTCATCCTTTTCATATCAATGTTGATTTTATCCCATTCGATCATAATCATGGATAGGGATATAAGATCTTTTCAACTTAAAGAAGTTTCACTTTTTTCACCATCCTAATATGGAAATGGATTAAAAAATTTAAAACCATTTGTCATTTGTATCTTCTTTTTTGTAATATATCGAGCTCCTTTTGTGTTAATATATACATGAGGATTTTGTGATCAATATATATGCACACATCTCCCTATAGAGATAATTTTACCAAATATTAAATTTGAAGATCACAACAACCAAATCTATATCAATTATTAGGTTATTCTTCTCATTCATTTTTTATTTGTGGGAGGCATAAACTATTAATATTTCACATTTCATAAGTACACAACCAAAGACCTTTTTTGACACATCACTATAGATCAAAAATCCTTACCCACATACGGGTCCTGTGATAATAGGTTCCATGATTATAATCTTATTTAACTCTTTAAAGCTTACCCAAAATTCATATTTATAGAAACAATTCTCTCCCTTTTGAGTTATCTTTGTTAGTTTGTTTGAAAATTTTGGGAGGTTTTGCGAAAATCAATGATATTAGCCAACTAATCCAAGGATGAAATGGATACCCATCATGTGTGCTAGTTTGTTCCATACAATAATTATATCTATTTTTGAAGGATCCATAAATAACTCATTATTGGTGATAACATTACCTATGAATGTTATATGATCTATCCGGAAAATATATATTTTTACTTTGAATTTACTTATCCCTTTTACACGATCTTTAGTATATCATCCAAATTCTTCACACAACCCCGCATTTTTTTGAGTATATAAGAATATTGTACATAAATTATATAATAAATATTTTTTGTCAATCCCTAAACACACTATTTATAGAGTCCATGAATATAGCTGGAGAATTAGTGAGTCCAAATGGCATCAGTATGAACTCAAAGTGCCAGTAATTTCTTTAAAAAAAGAAATATTTGGGATATCCTCTTTCTTCACCATTACATGATAATATCATGACTAAAGATCCACTTTAGATATGTACTGATGTTCACATAGTTGACGGGTTGATTAATTCATAAATATATTATAAAGAATACCCATTCAGTATCAGTATCTTTTTAAGATCATGATAAACAACATATAGGTGAGTTAACACAACCTTCTTCATGATAAAGAGGACTAACATCCCCATGGTGAAGCTTGTGTGAATGAATATAGACCCTTTATCTATATTCTCAAATAGTTTCTTCTATTTATCAAAAATTCTAACAGTGGAAATTCTATATTGAGACTTGGATACTGAAAAAATTCTAGCTATAAGATCCATTGGGAACTCAAACTCATGACTTGGAGGAAGACCAGAAAATTATTTACGAAATAGATCAACAAATTCCCTTACATGGATCATGTCATCAAGGATGATTTTTTCATTATTCTCAATTATATAATCTACATAATCATGATCATAAACTAATTATATACATGCTTGTTATGGTAATTCCAAAATAGATTCATCCTTCTCCTTAAAATTATAAATAATCATAGGGAGATTCATGATATGGGGGGTAATGTCCTTCTCTAAACAATTTATGATCACTCTATATATAGAAATCCAATCCATATCAATTATTTCACTGAAATAAATTAAAGGGAGTATCATGAGGTTCACTAAAAATTTCATCCAAAAAATATAAATAGGGGTTGAGTTATAATTTTAGGACACAATAGTTTCCCCATTTTTTCACTGATTTCTCAACAACCATGTTTTTAGGAGGTGTTTGAATAGTTTTTCTATAATTATGTGATATTAAATCATGGGTAGAACTGGAGTAAAATAGATTGTTCTCTATTCATGGATAAATAACTATTGTACCAATCTTCATGTAATTATAATGATCCATTTCAATAGTTTTGATGGAATAATCTCACCCTTTATCACTAGGCCTTTAAAATTATTGTTGTTGTTCATCATCGAAAACCCTTGGCTTAGTGAATTGATTAGCATAGTGTCCTTGATCCTTGTAGTTGAAACATTGGATATCAGGATGAAGGGTGGGCTTGAGAACTCTTTTTTTCTATCACATTAGTTGGATTATCTTATTTGTATTTTCCATATGGGTTCCCTTCATTCACACAGAACATTTATTTCCTAATCCTCTTCATTCCATTTATAGGATACTTCTTCCCACACTTTTGATAAGTAGGATATTTGAATTTTTTTCCACCTTGATATTTCTCCATCACTCCCCAAGAATTAATCATTATTCATAGATTCCAATATTCTAATGTTGAGACCCTTTAAATTTAATGATCTTTAATTTTAATATGAGTGCACATCAAAAAAATTTCCTTATAGATTTAAAAGTATCAAATTACAAAATATTTTTATATATTTGGATTTATCCCACTATATAAGTGTTCAAATTTATTTTACAGGTTGATGATAAGGCCAAAAGTGTATCACATAAGTCTTGAAAAGTTTACCTCATATACCCGAATGGATTGGTAATCTTTTTTATTGAGTATAAGAAAATCCATCACTATTATATGTTAGAGATTACAATTAAAATATTTATTATAAATATCATCTAGAATTAGTTGAACACAATCTCTTCAATCTCCTCCTCTGGCATAGTATTCTTGATTTACACTACCATTGATCATTATCTCCCTCCATACGATAAACAAATAACATCACCTCATATTTTCCAATGTATTAAAGGACTAAAAGGATATTTTAAATGAATTCGATCCACTCTTCCAGGAGTAATGAATTAGAAGATCCACTGAAATTCAAAGGTCTTTCTCAAATAAATGTATCAGTTTCTACTTTTTCATTTTTGGGTGTGGGGTTTCACACGGATTAAATGTTTTTTCTAAAACATGATTTAATTGATTATATATTTTCATTAAGTTCTATAATCTATCCAAAATCAAGTTGGAAATCTAAATTGTGTTGCCCTTATATTTTTTGTCACATTTTTTGTTGACTTCATTACTCATATTTCTAGTCATTACCAAATGTAATGGGAAAACTAGGGATGAGAATTTTGAAACTATTAATCATAATAAATAGAAATAGTGAATATTGAAATGGAAATCCATAAATTAAATTAAATTTATTAACCTATCAATAACTAGGTTTCAATCATTGTTAACAATTGTTTAATTCCTCATAAAAAAAATTTAGACATTTTTGTTCCATTCATGAATGTTTGAAAGGATCTTGTGAATTTACCAATGAATATACCTCCGGACATTACAATTAGGTTTCAAATAAGGACTATTTGTCATGAACTAGGTGTTGATAAATTTAACACACAATGCACCCTTTTCATGGTTATTAACCCTAGGTACAACAGTACCATAGCCACATCTACTAATATTATGTAGACATGGATTTTGATTATTGGAGACAACCTAATCTATAATTTACCAAAATTTAGTAATTTTACCAATTTTTAGTTGTATCCCAAAGGATTTTACTAAGGTTTTATAGTCTTAATCTGCAAAAATAACATAACCATCCTCTAATACAAACTATGAAAACATATATCTTTAATACACCTAGACTCATGATATTATATATAAATAGACACATAATAAATTCCCAATATATTGTGAATCCTAGTATATTAATGTAATTAGATACATATAATAATTACATAAAACATGGGCATAACAAAATTATTTAAAAATGCCAAAACACAACCTTATAATCCATTGATCTTCTAATACTATACGAGATAACATTAGGAAAAAATAAGAAAGGGGAGAGCAATAATTACCAATAAGGTAATAATTTAAGCATAAAATTATGATAGTAATATATTTGAGTCAAAAGGAATATCATGGTCACATAAAAGGGTGAAAATCATTAACATGAAAATTGAAATGTGATATAAGATGATAACATGAAGGAAATATGGAAATGTGAAAATAATATAAAACATGACATCATAAGAATGAGGCAAGGAAAACTATAAAAAAGTCATAACATAGTGTGATTAGGATAATATTTCATGCATGATAAATGGTATTTAATTGAGATAAAAACATTACCCAATGCATTGAAGGGATATATAATTATAGTCACCCTTAAGGCAATCATAACATGTACATGAATTTTTTTCCACATAGATCATACCACATAAGAATGAATTTTATAAATTTTAATCTAATTATTATGGATTTTGGGATATATAAATGTATTTACATAATTAATGAAGGATATTTACACCTAGGTGAATACCCATGAGTGGTAATGGGGATGCCTATTCACTAAAGACATGTTTGGCATGGAAAATCGCATGATAATTTCCACATCATAACAGGTGTACATAAAGATTAAGGGAAGGGTTTAATGAGAGTGAATGGTGGTCTCTAATTAATTTTAAATCATAGATACATTAAAATGGATGTGTAAAAGAACATTCCAACATGAACAAATGGAAATCAAATGGAATAATACAAGTAAACTGGTTGAATAAAGAGCATGATAGAATCCCTTTCCTAGACGGGGTGTTTCTAAAAGATATAAAGGAGTTTATTATGATATTGGGAATGGATTGGGTGGTATATATAAATGTATTGCGAGATTAAATTAACTATAAATATGTTTTATTAAAGATGAGTGGGTGGTTGTGTGGGTATTTTTAGTAAAATATTTGGATATTTTTTATTTATATTCAAACATATGTTTTGGACTCTATATAATAAAATAATAAAAACCAAAAAACTTTCTATGGATTTGAGATGGTTTCTAAAAAAATAGGAATTATTTTCAGTATTTTATAATTCTAGAAATTGAAAATATTTATATAATACCATTGTGTGTGTGGAAGTGAGTCATGTTCATAAAGAACTGATTTTATACCATTACAAGATAATATAGGGTTTGTAGGATTCAATAAAGTTTTATAAAATTAAAAAAATTAATTATAAAACACATTAATTTAAATGGAAAATATATATATTTTCTTATATTTATTTAATAAAATTTATTACATCACCCTTTGGACATAATTTTGTGATAATATATACTATATATTTATATTGTATTTAATTTTTACATGAAAATTAAAATATCTCATAAAAATTTAAAAATTTAACTATCGTATTCTTTCAGCAAGTTGATTTCGAAAATAATATATTTTTTATCAAAACAGTTATCAAAATATGAGAATATACACTTTTGAATAAAAATTAATTTTTACTCGACAATAATTATTTTTACGATAACAACATATTTTATACCCTTATAAAAATTACATTGGACTTAATAAAAATATATTATCATTTATAACTAAATAAATATTATTTAGAAAAACATTTCATAAAAATATAAAGTATTTCAAAATTCATGAATTTATCAAAAACTATGTTTTAATTAAGACCATATATCTTTCAAAAATAAAACTCTGGTTTCTTTGTTTAAAAATATAATTTTCATCAACACATATATAATTATTTACATAAAGTATTAATAAATAGAGAAAATATAATAATAATTTTTTTTAAGAATTAGAATGTAAAAAATGAATACTACTATGATATAGATACCTAACCCCTTATTACTCCAGCGTATGCCCTAAGGGAAAGGTGTCTGATGCTTTTACTTTCTTGGGGTATTTCAAAACAAAATGTATTGTTTATAATTTTGATATTTATAAAAATATACTATAAAATTTTTTAATCATGTATTAGTTGATGAATTTTATCTTGGTATTGTTCGAGGTAAAATACAAGTGATTCCATCTCCGTCGAATTTGATGATAATTAGGCTTCATAAGGTATGATCCTTCAAGTTTTGGCAATCACATATTTTGTCTATGTTAATTATACATTATCATAACTCTAAAAATATAAAAAAAGTAATGATCACTGAAAAATTTCTATATTATCAATGTTCAATATTCTTAACGATCTATTAAATTCAATAGGATATATGACATAATAGGTAAAAATAACTGAAGTAGTGCATTTGTTTTAAATATGTACAATACATAATAAAGAAATTATTCATTACAAAGGGAAAAATAATTTATAAAAGGATGGGTCATTATAATCATGCGTCCTCATATACCCAAGAATATCAACATGTATTAAGGGTCAATATAGCTACCATGGACAGACTATACCCCCTATATTAGAGTGTGTAATCCTAAAATAATTAACTATATAAAAGTGTATGCATGAAACTAAAATAAACATGAAAAAACTATAACAAAATAAAATAAAGAACACCAAATCGAATGGTCATGCTCATTACGAATTTAAAGACACTGAGTCTCCTGTCCTACTATCCTAACCATCAATGTTATCCCTCTCAATCAAACAATCTTAGACCTTAGGCCAACCAATGCCAATAATGAGTGTAATGCTTCTCAGGTTCCAATGTTCCATGGTTTCTCGAGTAGGGTTAGAATGAAAAGATCAGTAGAGAACCACCAATTTTTCTTCACACATAACATTCAATGTATTGATCTTTGGATATGTCATGCTATCATAAGATAAAATACTTTTGTAAATAAATTAATAAATCTACCAACACTACATGATTTAGCCTAATGACAGAATATCTCCAAGCATGCCCTAATGACCATTCCAACCACACCATCATAACTTCCCTATGGGAATAAAAATATATCATGGTCCATGATCAACATCCATCATTAATCCTAAGGTCAATGACCCCAATTCTCTATTCCTAAATTGACTAGTGTGAGAGTGTCTTTATCATGAGGATCACCTCAGTGGAACTTATGTCCACTCACATGGGACCCCACAGTAATGCCTACATCATGGTGAGAAAAAAAACCTGATGTGTCAATAGGCATCCCTCATCCTCCTTCCCACATGTTTAACTTCACTATAGTACCAAGGCATTCCCAATGTCAAACTGACATATGATTCTTAAGTGGGGATGGGCCAAAGAAATCATATACATCCAAGTGTAACTCATTTCTGGGGGACCCATGAAATAAAAGAGAACACCCTCACTATGTAACACCCTGAACCAAATCACCAGGTCTAAATTGGATTGTCAAAAGTCCACATGCATGCCTATCATTATGTAAGAGGCTATTGAATAGTAGTGATGGTATCAATGTCATCTCTGGGGAGACTATACACTCTGTAACATATCATTTCCCCAATAATAATAACAATAAATAAAAATAACTCTTAATAAATATGGAAGGAGAATATAATATCATAGGGAACAGATTACACATAATAAATAAATAGGCTCGCAGCACAGAAATACAAACCAAGTAATTTGTTTTGTCTTATATGTTAATAAAGTAACACTATATAAATACATAGGAGTACATCCTAGTTACATTACTAAAACCATGAACCATGGATCAACCATCAACTATATGACCCTTTCCCTAATTTTGATCCCTATACATTACATTTACACAAGCATAGATATTCTTGGGTAGAATGTGAGTAATAAAACCCAGCAGGACACCAAAAATGAATCCTTAATAATTGTGCATAGGTATAACGTGTGTATTCCATTATAATAATAAGTGTGAAAGAAATCATAAACAATATTATAACAATCAATCATGTGTTAACCAAGCCACCACACAACTTAACCACACCCATTTCAGCTCCATGTTATAATTAATACCAATATAATAGAAGTAATAATGAAATACCACAAAGGATAATAAATATTCTCCATTAAATCCCTAATTGTTCTTGTGAACATGTGTCTCAACATCCTAATGTAATCCAGATAATCATACTACATATAATCCACCAGGTATTGAATGATTAGAGTACTTGACAGTACATATGCATCAAGTAAACATGCTACATGGAAACCCAAGACATTAAGTGAATCAAATGACATCCATGAGGCATAATCATATCCCTACCTTATGCCCTGGCCTATCATCCCTATCATTGAAAATCATGTATACACCCTCTATGGGGTAACCATGTCATGAAGATTCTCCTATTACAAGTTCCAATAAAAATACTTCCTATGTTCTGATAACACACATAATAGTGTTAAGTGTATAAATCAAATCATAAAATTTTATCACTATAAAATAGTATCAACATATAATACTTGTGATCAAAATCAAACCTAATCAATCATTCTATAAGCGTACTCATAGAAACAAGTATCATAGACCAGTGAGACGTGATATACATACACACCCATGTGAAATCAAAATCATGAAAATTCATTAAAGTATATCAAAATAAGAAAACTACCAAGGGAAAATGTTCATGCAAGGTCCCTTAAATAGTAAGGAACATTCTACCTCAAGGTTGTTAAGGAATATATACAAGGTTTTCAATGGTTCACATAAATAACCATGACAAACACTCATAAATAATGTCATCACACATCAAGGATACCTAACTCGGATTCTGATTCATTAAGGAAGAGTTCTAGAAAGAACCACAAGAATGTTCCATGCCATGAAAAGTGGTTATGTAATCACATACGTTATGAATGCTATCAAAGAAACAAATTCCAAGGTATGTCAATGTAGATGGGTATAATTCACTAGATCCATTTTTGATTGAGGAATACATCATGAATTCCTCACTAATTCTATAAGATCTCCCTAGGTTGATTAAATGTACATAAATAAAAAATTAATCCATAAATTGAATGTATACTTGAAATGATATTCATGAATAGGATAGTCTCAAGATGATATTCTTATGTAAACTTACCCATTAACATCCACCATTCATGAATATTTTACCATCAATAAAAATGGGTATCGTTAACACATATAATCCACCACTTATCTAGAAACGAATAAAGAATGCTTCATTAGTTGGAATCATAATACATAGAGAAGGAATCTGAATTCCATATTTGAGAATAATCTCATGAGAAAAGGGGTAGATCAAGAATAACCACAAGAAATAGAGGGTTTTTGTGTAACATACAAAAAATATAGATCCTAAATTGTAACGCCCCGACCCCAGTTATCCAGAGTTGGTGCATTATTACATAATATTGGCATGATCACAAAAGATAAAGTCTCAAAAGACCTATTAGTTTAGTACCCTTGGAAACAGTAGATACATTCATAAGTATTACATTACATGATAAAATGGAAAACAACAACAACATAGTCTCCATAGTCCACACTCATATCCTCTCAGACTATCCCTACAGTTTAGTCATAAAATACTTTTTCACATCCTAGGATAAATAAATCATAGAAAGGTGTGAGCTCAGATGCTCAGTAAGGATAACAATATAGCGAAAACTTTAATAAATAAGCATAAAAATTTGAGGAAATGTATGACTAAAACAAAATCCTTTTAAACTTGAACTTCAGCACAATATGGCTCAAATAAAATGAAATAATTGCATTTACATATTCACATGGAGATTCTACTAGTCGAATAATCACATGAAATATCAATAACCACTTTCATAATGATGGAATCCCTAATTTTAGACAATCATAACCACATAGTAAATGCCTTATGCCAAGACTACAAAAATTATTTTGTCAAGGCCTTGTTCCAAGACACTCGCTTGTCTCATGAGACCTACCGATGCATCGAGGAGCTATAGTGGGCTCCACCTATCACTTACTAAGTCCAATGCATTCCTCATATACAATGGCTTAGACATAATATAAACATTAATATTAAAACTAGCATACGAAATGTCAATACATTATCCATAAAGCATGTATGGTATAAAAATAACACATCCACAGTCAAACATATCAAAAAATCTTCAATACAATATGGAAGATTTGTATCATGACAAATCAACATCAAAAAAGTTTAAAATACAACAATGGTTGTTGACATAGATGAAAATGATTTGTAAAACTCTTTGAGAGAAATATCCTTTTTCAGGAAAACATTTAAAAGTCACACAATTTATAAAAGATTACATTTAAATACATTTTTCAATCAATGTTTACCTTACCACTTTTGAAACTTTTTAGAGGATTTAACATTTTAAAAATATTGATGTCCATTTGATAAATACTTAAAATGAATTTTGAAAACATGGACATTAATGAGAATGATTTAGATGAATAAATATTTAAAACGTTTAAAATGATTTTTTAGTAAAAATTTACTTAATAATCTATTTGAAAACTCTTTCATGAAACATGGACCTAGATAATAAATATTTCCTAGTAGATACTTATATAAAAACAACCTCGGATAATAAAGAGTTTGTAAAATAAACCCTAAACTAGTACTTTTCCTTGGTCAAGGGTCAGTTATCCTCTTTTATAATGGTTAAATAATTGTTATTAAATTATTCAAGAATAATATACATTAATATTATATCATATATAATCTTTTAACATTTCTTTGTTAATAATATTTTAGTATTATCATCATTTCGGGTGTTAAGAGATTCGTTTTCCTTTATATTATTTTCTACGTGAGACATATTTGTTATGGACAGGATGTATATTATTCATATACAGAATGATATAAAGTTTGTACACATTATTTTTAATCATCTACTGAAAAATATTCATGAATGGATACGATGGTGAATAAATCTCATCGCGTTCGTGGAGACGGTAATCTGTACGTACGCACGAGCAACAATATGATTCTTTTGATATTAGAATAATATATAAATCAATGGTATATCATATATATAGAATAATTATCATGTTATATTTATTATTTACATGAATTACACATCATTATTATACTCATCCAAATAATAATGTATTGAATAACAATTACACCATGACGTGGAGACGGTAATTTGTACGTACGCATGTGTGGTGACATGTCATTAAAAGGATGGATAGATTAATTAATATAGATGTAACATATTTAAAACAACATCACAGTATATAGAAGATACTAGAGTTATTATTTTAGAATGTAAATAACAATGAATGAAGAAGTATAAGAAGAACAGAACTTCAAAGAGGGTGGTGAAATTATTACCTCTTCTTTGGGTTCTTCCTTTGGATTTGATCAAAAGGGCTCCATAAGTTGGGTTTCTGACTGAAGGAGGTCCTTTAAGATTATGTGAGGTATGTTGAGAGGATATTTGGGCAGTGGTTGTCCGATCCAAAAGGCTTTGAAAGTGTGAATTATATAGAAGGAGGAGTGCCCTTTTATAAGAGGGGTGAGGGGAACCATAAGAAAAGCTAGAAATATTATTTTATAATAAAATCATTTTCAGTTTTTAATGGCTCCAAAATAGATTATTTAAAGGATAAAGTGGGGATGACACAAAAACCACCCAACCAATAGGTTTTAGACCGGTTTGGGCCACTACATTAATCTTAACGTTTAGATTTAACTCCTAGTTAAATAGTTCGACATTTACAATATCTCTTTGTATTTTTATATTATATGGAAAATAAACTAACTATATACTTCCAAAATAACCCCAAGTGGTTCATTAATGATACAACTATCATTATATATGTCCTTTCGCAGATCCTTACGTTTTTTGGAACATAATATCAATTAATAATATAATATTTGTTTTAAAAACACTTTTATGTCAATTTTGACACTATTTGGTATTTTGTTTTTTTTAATTCATAACAGAATTATTAATTCGAAAAAATTAATATAACAAATCCATATATGTCATATTAACCTAGAAAATTAGTTTAATTCATGAAAATTCTCAAATTACATTTATTTGGGTATTTAAAATATCAATTATTTTAATATTTCATTAATAAGAAAATTAGTGCATCACGATTGTGTCAGAAATAAATTAAATTATTTAAAGTCTAAAAATTAAAAATAAAATAAAATTATGTAGGAAATATTTTTATCTTTCTAATGAATATTTTTAATCTAATTTATCTTATGTTTAACCCTATATTAAAATGTTTTAGTTATTAAACATTGATTTTAACTCTTTTAACTCTTCTTTCAATTAAATAATAATAAATGTCCTAATCTAATCCAAGTGAAACAAATAAGTCTATATTTTTTTACTATGGTTGTTTCTGATCAAATTATACTTATCAAATAGAAATAGGACATGTATTAGCATAATAATAATATAATTTTTACCCTTAATTTACCTATTTATTTTTAAAATTGGTAAATGAAAGTAAAAATTTACTATTCACCAAAAATAATTTTAATCTTATTGAACCAAATTTTACTCCTTGATATTAACTGTGTGTCTTTTATTTTCGAAATCCAACTCACATAAGTGGTAAAATTATGTTTTATGTGAATTTGAAAATTCTCCTAGGAGATGGGTAAAAGATGGTGAAAAGTTCAATAAAACATTTATATATGTAAAATTATTATAAACTGACTCTAATGAATTAAATTGAAAATATATAGGTATTATATGTCTATTTGGAGAGAAAATAAATTTAAATAAAATAAATAATTATTTAAATAAAAATTCGGTTTTAAACTATAACTCGGTGTTTTTCACTATTCATCAAAAAATAAATGTTTTCAGAAAAATACCAAAATTTCACGCTAAGATAATTTTGATATTCCAAATCCAAAAATGAAGTCCATTTTACCAAATTAAAAACATAGAGGCTTCATTTATTAATTTAAAATTAATTCTTGTTTTCAAAACCAAAAGGCGTATGTTTAAGAAATAATACCTATCAAAAGATTAACACTTATTTATGTCCAATCTCAAATTGAAATTACATAAAATGAAATGCATTGGATTAAATGGTAGAAATATAATATATTTGTACTTTCAAACCATTATAATGTATAATTTTACACTATAAATTATTTTGATTAAAAAAGTAGTTTTCAGTTAAAATATACTCTTTTTCACTATTCACCCAAATATGAAAGTTATCAAAAAGACACCAAAAATTTATTGAAACTTAATTCTTATGTCCCAATTCCAAAGAAGAAGTTTATTTTGTAAAATAAAATATATAAAAGTTTCAAATATTGGATTTAAAAAGGGTTCATCATTAAAACGTGGTAAAAGTGCATTTTTTTACATAAATACTTATTTTATCTGAAAAGAATGAATTTGTTCTTACATTATGTCTAAGAAACTCATATTATGGATTCTAAAATTATTAGGATTATATATTGTTTAATATTCTATTAAAACTATTCATAACCGCTTTTGAACTGCTAGTTTGGTAATCTTGTGGTGCGCTAGAACCCGATGTTGCGTGTAGTGCAAGTTATTGAATTAATTTGAAAAAATAATGTACTATGAAATCATGGGGTGTTACATTCTTCCCTCCTTCAATAAATTGCGTCCTCACAATTTGATGTTGTTCTTCGAAAATAGAAGGTTGAAAAAAGAAAATAACTTTGTGGGAAAACCCACATCGAAAATTGGGTTGATAAAATTTAGTCTTAATAAGAGGAAATGGGGAATGAAAAAGTAACCACCAAATTATGATCTCGATTAAGAGAACATTGGTGGAAATTAAAGACACATAATTGGAGGAAAAAATGTAATTATTTTTCGGAAGTGATAGAGGTCATCAGTCACCAACAATTCTAGAATTGAGGGCCTAAAAGCCATCAATCTATAATGATTTAAAATATGATTGGTTCCACAAAACATAATGTATTAGGATAACACATTTTTAGTTTTAAGATCCCTTGCCTAAAGTTTATGAATTAATTTCATCATAGAATAAGTGAAGAAAAAAAATATACTTGACATGTAGAGTTCCATCCTTTAACTAATTTCTACCACAAACTCATCCTTAACCCTAAAAGATAATAGAACTATTTTTTTATTTATCCTATTCATATAGGGTTCCAAAAAAATGAATTTATAATTAATCTACCAGACCTTTTAAAAAACTACATTATTCAATACAGGACATCATGTGGGTCAGTGGTAGGTGATACACCCTTGTCACCCTTCGGTTGTAGGTTCAATTCTCACGGCCTTATCGAACGTGACGGGTTGCTGCCCGACCTCCGGGTTATCCTTTTTAAGGAAATACAATAATAATCTCAAACAAGATTTATCCAAAATACTTCTATCCAAACTCACATTCCAAAATTTATAGGGATGTTAAACACAATTAAGATCCTTTCTACCACGTAATAACATGTGAACACCTTCATCATGTATCCTTTTAAAACACTACAACATCCCAAATTACCATAAAACCTTATTGATTACATTCATAATCCCTTATTCATTATAGAATACTGATTATACTCCTATCCAAAAATGTTGTTAACTAAAACAATGAAAGATTATACAAATCATTAATTTGTTTCAAGGTAGTAAAGAATATCCAATATAATTTATCCAAATCAAACATGTATTATTCCAAAATCACTACCTCAGTATCAGAACCATATAATGGTTTATATTTCTCTCAACCATATTTTTTCCCAAAAATTAACCTACTATTGAGTCACGTTTCTTGGTTCCACACAATCTCATGTTCTCAATGAAATAGTACTGTAGTACAATCCTTATATACTCTATAATTCTTTTAACATGTAAATCATTAATACAATACTCAAATGACACAATACATTAATAAAAATGATATAAATATAATCATTCCTATTCATCTTTGATATTATCATAACTTTATTATTATCCAATAGCAGTATATGGGGTATACTCTGGTGATTTGGGCATTGATTCACATAGTGTTCCAATTCCTTGTAGATGAAGCATTGTAAATTGGAAACTTTTTTCATACCATTGTAATTACATACTTGGTGTCCATTTTCTCCACACTTATAACAAACTACCATCCCCTTAAATCATTTATAAAGGTGATTCTTTCCAAAGTTGTCACATATGGGAAAATCATTATTTTCCCTCTTCCCTTTATCCATCTTTCTCTCTTCCTTCCTTTTCTTCTCTTGCTTCCCTTCAAATCCATGGGACTCAGAAAATTCTTTACTTATCTTACTGACACATGATATTACTTATTCATATCTTGAGAGTACATGGGAGAATATTTCACTTCTAAATTTTGGATTAATACCATGAATTATATGACATTTCTTACTCTTTGGATCATACGTATTGTTGGAATTCTCATTCCTTCTACTGGGTTCCATTTCTAAACAATGGCATACAGTAGGTCAGTTTATGAATCACAATTCATAATTCCAAACATGTAAAATACCTAATGTAAATTGAACAGTTTATGGATATAATCCATAATCACAAATATGTTTAATTTGAGGAGATATATACTCATAAACCCTTCATAATGTTTTGTAAATAAAATGAGAATTATCCTAATCATATCCACCGGAAGTGTTGTAACCAAGAGTGTAGCAAGGCCCGTTGCTTGCACTAGTTCTCGTTAGATTCTAGCTCAAAGCGGTGTTTTCGAGTTTTACCCCTAAGTACATCTATGCCAGAGCCGCCTCTACCTTCCCGTATCCATACAGTGAAGTATTGCTCGGAAAACTCACAAAATCTCTGCATTACTAAAATTGAAGGATGTTCTTCTATACTAATCCTAAAAGTCTATCTTATGGTAATGTTCTCTAATCAAAGTTTATCGAAATATATCTTACAAGGTTTGTACAAAACTTCCTCTGTTATCAACTTTAAGGCCTTGTCCCCATTTACCCAGAGTCAGTGCATTATTACATAACATTTTCATGATCGTAAAAGATCATGTATCGAAAGACCGATTAGTTTAGTAGCCTTGGAAACACTAGATACAATCATAAGTCTTACATTACATGATAAAATGTAAAACAACAGAAACATAGTCTCCATAGTCCACACTCATATCCCCTCAGGATATCCCTGCAGGTCAGTCAAAAAATACTTCTTCACATCCTGGGAATAATAAAACATAGAAAGGGGTGAGCTCAAATGCTCAGTAAGGATTACAATATAGCAAAGACTTTCATAAATAAGCACAAACATTTAAGGCAATGTATAACTAAAACAAAAGCCTTTTAAACATGAACTTCATCATAATATGGGAAAAATAAAATCAAATAATTCCATTTACTTATTCACATGGATATTCTACTAGTCGAATAATCCCATGAAATATCAATAACCACTTTCATAATGATGGAATGCATAATTCTAGACTATCATAACCACATAGTCAAGGCCTTGTGCCAAGACTAAAAAAATGATTTTGTCAAGGCCTTGTGCCAAAATAGCAGTTTGTCTCATGAGACCTACCGATTCATTGAGGAGCTATATAGGGCTTCACCCATCACATACTATGTCCAATGCATTTCACATATGAAAAGTTTTAGACATAACATAAACATTAGTATTAAAACAGTCATACTAAATGTCAATACATTTTCCATAAAGCATGAATGGTATAAAAAAACACATCCACCATTTAACATATCACAACACCTTCAATACAATATGGAATATTTGTATCATAATAAATCAAATTCAAACAAGTTTAAAATCCAACAATTGATGTTGACATATATGAAAATGATTTGTAAAACCCTTTGAGAGAAATATCCATTTTTCATGAAAATAATTAAAAGTCACACAATTTAAAATGGAAGACATTTAAAGAAAATTTTGAATCAAAGTGTCCCATACCACTTTGAAACTTTTGAATGGATTTAACATTTTAAAAACATTCATGTCCATGTAGATATGTACATAAAACCCATTTTGAAAACTTGGAAATTAATGAGAATGATTTAGATGAATAAATATTTAAAACATTGAAAATGATGGTTCAGTAAAAATTACTTTAAAATAATCCTTTTGAAAACTCTTTCATGAAACATGGACATGGATAATAAATATGTCCAGTAGATACTTACATAAAAACAACCTCAAATAATAAATATATTTTGATATAAAAACTTAAGTAGTACTTTTACTTAGTCGAGGTTAGTTTATCCTCCTGTATAATGGTAAAATAATTGTTATTATATTATAAATGAATCATATACATTAATATGATATCATATATGTTCTTTTAACATTGCTTTGTGAATAATATCTTAGTATTATCGTCGTTTCGGGTGTTAACATATTCGTTTTCCGTTATATTCTTTGTTATGTGAGTCATATTTGTTATGGATGGGATGTATCTTATTAATTAAATAATGATATAAAGTTTTTAAACATTATTTTTAATCATATAATGGAAATTATTCTTGAATGGATACGATGAGGAATGAATCTTATCGCGTTCGTGGAGACGGTAATCTGTAAGCATGCATGAGAGAAAATATAATTCTTTTGATATTAAAATAATATATAATTGGATGGTATATCATATATACCGAATCATTATCATGTTATATTTATTTTTGAAATGAATTACACATCATTATTATACCCATCCAGAAAATAATGTATTGAATAACAATTACACCACGATGAGGAGACAGTAATCCGTACGTATGCATGTATGGTGACATGTCATTCAATTTATGGATAGAATAATGAATATGGATGTACCATATTTATAATAACATCACAATATATAGAATATACTGGATTTATTATTTTATAATGGAAATAACAAAGAAAGAAGATGTGGAAGAAGAAAAGAACTTGAAAGAGGGTGGTGAAATTATTACATCTTCTTTGGGTTCTTCCTTTTGATTTGCTAAAAAGGGATCCTTAAGTTGGCTTTATGACCAATGGATGGCCTCTAGGATTATGTGAGGTAAGTTTAGAGGATATTTGGGCTGGGGTTGGATGAGCCAAAAGGCTTTGAAGGTGTGAATTAGAGAGAAGGGGGAGTGACCCTTTATAAGAGGGGTGAGGGGCACCTTAAGAAAAGCTAGAAATGTTATTTTGTTGTAAAATAATTTTCTGTTTCTAATAGCTTTAAAATGGATTATTTAAAACCTAAGGTGGGTATGGGTCTAACACCACCCAACCAATAGGTTTTAGACATGTTTGGGTGACTATATTAACCATTACTTTTAGATTTAACCCTTAGTTAAATAGTTTGAAATTTACCACGTCTCTTTGTATTTTTATATTATATGGTTAATAAACATACTATATACTTCTTAGAGAACCCCAAGTGGTTCATTAATGATCCACCTATCATTATATAAGTCCTTTGGCCGAAAATTAGATTTTTAGGAATATAATATCAATTAATAATATAATATTTGTTTTAAAAACACTTTTATGTCAATTTTGACACTATTTGGTATTTTGTATTTTCTAAATTCATAACTACATTATTATTTCGAAAACAATTCATCAAAACAATATTAATATGTCATATTAACCTATAAAATTATTGGAATTAATAAAAAGTCTCAAATTACATTTATTGGGGTCTTTAAAATATCAATTATTTTAATATTTCATTAATAAGGTAATTACTGCATCACCATTGTGTCATTAATAAATTAAATTATTTAATATCTAAAAATTGTAAATAAAACACCATTATGTTGTAAATATTTTTATCTATTTAATTAATATTTATAATTGAATTTATATTCATTGTAACCCCATATTAAAATGTATTAGTTATTAAACATTGATTTAATCTCTTTTAACTCTTCTTTGAATTAAATAATAATAAATGTTCTAATCTAATCCATGTGAACGAAATAGGTTCATATTTTATTCCTAAGGTTGTTTTTGGTCGAATTATACTTATCCAGTAGAATTAAGACATGTGTTAGGGTAATAATAATTTCATTTTACCCTTAATTTCCCTATTAACATTGAACGGTGGTAAATAAATGAAAAAAGTTACTATTTACCAAAAATTATTTTTATCTTATTCAACCAAATTTTACTCCTTAATATTAACCGTGTCTCTCAGATTTTTGAAATTCAACTCACATTAATGGGAAAATTTTGTTTTATGTGAATTTGATAATTCTCCAAGGAGATAGGTATGAGACGATGAAAAGTTCAATAAAATTTTTATATATTTAAAAATAATATAAACTGACTCCAATGAATTACATTGAAAATATATGGGTATTATGTATCTATTTTGACATAAAATATATTTAAATAAAATAAATAATTATTTAAATAAAAACATTGTTTTAAACTGTAACTCAGTGTTTCTTACTATTCATCAAGAATTGAATTTTTTCCAAAAAATACCAAAATATCACCCTAATATAATTCTGATATTCCGAATCCAAAAATGAAATCAATTTTACCAAATTAAAAACATTTAAGTTTCATTTATTAATTTAAAATTAATTTCCGTTGTCAAAACCAAAAGGCATATTTTTAAGAAACAATATCTATCAAAAGATTGACACTTGTTTATGTCCAATCTCAAAGTGAAATTACATAAAATGACAAGAATTGGATTAAATGGTAAAAATATAGTCTATTTATACTTACAAACCATTAAAATTTATAATTTAACACTATAAATTATTTAGATTAAAAAAGTCATTTTGAGTTAAAATATACTATTTTTCCCGATTCAGCCAAATATGAAAGTTATCAGAAAAACACCAATAATTTATTGAAACTAAATTTGTATGTCCCGATTCTAAAGAGGATGTTTAGTTTAAAAAATTGAATATATAAAAGTTTTAGATGTTGCATTTAAAAATGGTTCATTATTAAAAGGCGGTAAAAGTACATTTTTTGAAATAAATACTTCTTTTATCTAAAAAAAATGAATTTGTTCTTATATTATGTCTAAGAAACTCATAATATGGATTATAAAATTATAAGGATTATATATAGTTCAATATCCAGTTAATACTATTCATAACTGCTTTTGAACGACTATTTTGGTAATCTTGTTGTGTGCTCGAACCCGGTGTTCTGTGTAGTGTATGTTATTGAATTACATTGAAGAAATAATTTACTATGAAATTTTGGGGTGTAACATTAATTGTAATGACCCGGACCTGGCCAGCCACCCGAACAGTGCCAAACGGGTAAGGTGTTATTACCTTAGGTGAACCTCCCATGAACGCCAAAGGCTGCCGACTAGCAGCGAGGGTCTATTAGGTATAGTGGGGAGGCTATACCCTCTTCGATGATCATAATAAGGGTACTAGTCCGAGTATAACAGTAAGATACAACAGAATAAAAGACTCAGCAGACTCGAACCAGACCCGCAGAGCGGAAGTATAATCAATATAGATAAACAACAGAAATAGTAAATATAACAATAGCAGCAGAATTGAACACAACAGCATGATGATAACATGTAACTACTTCTAAATAGTAAAACATGCATCCAAAGCAGGTCATACACAACTGAATATAAAAAGGGCACCAATGGATAACCAATCAGTAGCACAAACAGGTAAGCATGCCGATTCAGAAAAGAAAACAGAACAAATTGAACCCCAACTAGGCATGACCTTGAGGTCCATACCATCTCCATGCAACAACTAACACATCCCAGCTCTTGAAGATGACCTCTTTCCTGCACGTAGATCCATAAAGTCTGCAAGCATCCTATAGGCCCCTTGCAGGGTGTGAGACAAATCTCAGTAGGATACCACCCAATGGTGCGTACAAAATATATGTGTTTTAAGAATTCATGCATTTACAAGGAAAGTACTAAGAGTACAATGCACAAATAAACAAAAACTACACTGGTTCTCAACAACCACCATGGAGTGTCACCTGCTTCGTCCAATGTCGAAATCTCTGTCATGTAACCCGGAACCATGTGCCACCTGAAACCTTGTGTCTCAGGTACCAAAGTCCAGATGGCACACCCAAAAAATTGTAACCTGACACTATGTGCCTCTTGACACCTTGTGTCTCAAGTACTGATGTCCCGAAGGCATTCCCAAGAATAGTAACCCGGAGGAACAACGATGTCTTACCTCAAATTGCGGCGAGCCTCATCCCCCAACCCGATAGTCTCAATGTTATCCCCAAAAGGCTCCTCACCTCCCATGTGTCTTTCTATGATAAGAACCCCCATCAAAAAATACCTAACCGCAACTATGGGGGCTTGTACCCACACGAGTGGTCAAAACCACCTCAACACAGAGTATCTCCTTGTGCACACTACTCAAAGTTCCTGGTGAACGGTAATCCCCAAATAGCACCTAAGGGACCAGCACATATGACACCTCGTTTCTATGTGACCATGCCGCTCAAGTATGATGTCATCGCCATCCTAGTAACTCGGGCCATGCCCAACCTGACAGTTGTACTACCTTAAGACGACGTCCATGACACCCAATCTCGTAGTCAAAACCACCCAATGTAACATGGGCCAAGGCCAACCTGTGATCAGCATCACTCAATCGTAACTGGGCCAAGCCCAACACAACCCAAAGGGTCAAGTAGATGCAATTCAGAAATTTCATATATAACATATTTAAATAGAAAACATAATCATGCAAAACAAACTAAACAGTTGAATTTCACTATACAAGGTGTTGTCCCATACCAGCACTGAGGTCTTAAATGCCTCTAAAAATTTATATCAGGCTTTAATAAATTAAACAGAAGGGTTTAACACATTAATATTTCAATTAAAACTATTATGGCGTTCCCCGGAAAAAATTCCCCGATGAGCAACGACCCCTCACCCGGCCCGCTCACGCAAACTGGTAATAGGGCATACCCAAAGGCATCACATAGGTCCAACAAGCAATTCAACAATAAACAACAGATAAAACGAGTCCGAGTCAAAATACTAGAAAACACACCAAAGGACGCATCACCCAAACGACCAAGAAAACACAAAATGAGGTATGCACCACCTACCTGAGACTCGTACAATGCTACTCCTCCGGTAACAGCCACCAATTCTTTCTAAAACAAGGTAAATCTACAAAAGATTCAAAACCGCTCAAACCCTATAACTCATTCTAGAATGAAAATCAAACAAAACAACCAAAGTGGAATCGAGGCCTTACCGAGGGGGTTCCAACGCATCTATCAGCGATTGAATAAGTCTTCAGACGGACGGTCAGAAGAAGAAAAAGAGCTCTGGCCGACTTGGTTCGTGAAACCGGGCGAGATATTGACGTTCTGCCTCAATACGAGGCTACGACACATTTTAACGAAAAAAGAAGAAAGTACACGGCGTGTACTTCATGACTATAGGCCATGTATATATCATTTAACTATTCATAAGATGGCTGAATTATACCGCCTTACTTTCCAGACCCGCCGACATGAGTACACGGCCTGTACCTGTGGGTACACGGCGTTTACTTGGTTTCTCTTCTCTTCCTCACCGACTTACCCACACGCCATGTATATCCCTCATACATGGCTAGACTACACGACATGTCCACGGGTAACATGACATGTACCTGGTTCTACCCGGCCAATAGGCCTACACGCCATGTATGGCCTCTACACGGTGGGGGGTACACAGCGTGTTTAAATCTACACGCTGTGTAGTAAGGAATTTCTACACGATCATCACACGACATGTACTTTGCGAGCACATGACCGACACTCACATAACATATACAAGGTGTGTACTTAAATGTACCTGGTGTGTAGTGTGTAAATTTCCAGAATCTTCCCTTTTTCTCTAGTTTCCTTATAAACCAGTCATAAATTCCAAAAGGGTCAGGATTTTGACCTGTTCTAAAAACTCGGGTTCTTACAATCTCCCCACCTTAACATAGCTTGTCCTTGAGCTATCAAACGAAACCGAGAGATGACACCAAACATATCACCCCGAACAAAGAAACCCGGACTCCCCGGTCTCAAAGGTCCCCGACTAAATTCCTCAAGGGGGGATCCCCACCTTAGGAATCTCCTAACCTGGTCTCAACCCAACAAAACTCAAACACACAAGGTTATACTAACCTGTTTTCCAGACACATAGTCCTTCCGTGACACATTGACACCCCTACTCCCCATTGGTGCTCCTGTGTCACTTCAGACACCCAACGTAGGCCGCACCGCATCGGTGTTTTCCTCCATTGGGTCCTAGTGCCTAAAACCTCAAATAACCCAATTCCTCGATGCCCCGATGCCCACAACTCCTCAACTAACATGTATCCTTGATGCCCCGATTCCGTCGACACCTCAAGTAACCTGCATCCTCGATGCCCTGATGCTACGCAACTCATATATATATATATATAGAATATATCACACACCTGATATTGTGACAATCCCACTAACTAGCATCTAGTCAGTCCACATAGATCATGTGCACCACCTGCACTCAAAAAAGACATGCCTCTACCGGTCATGCTAAAAAAACATGGAGATCACGGCCACACTACGGTGTCCCTCTAACCGTCATCAGATCACCAGCTTGCTCAGCCTCTAGCTGCTCCATGATGTGCACCTGGCCTAAAACACAGATGCCTAATGCCTGACCTCCCTACGGTGCTGCTCCAGTCACTGGCCACTGACCCCTCAGCTGGGTCCCACCGTCTCGGTCGTGACCTCCGTGCACAACTAAAATTCGACTACCCTCTCTGGGTACAAAACCTAAACCAACTCTACATGCCACAACCTGTCCTGGTCTCTGCCTTCCGGCTATCTAAGAAGGCTACCTGCCAAACTTCTCCAGATGACCATCCTGTCCACATGCCCAACACTCCTTCGAAGGCCTATCGCACTGTTCCTGAACTTTCCTTGGCGATCCACACTGAAATAAAATCACTAAAAAACAACAATGAGGTAGTCTAGCTGAATCCCTGGTCTGACAGCCCTGGTGAAACTCATCCCGTTTTCACTTCCTGTTGTCCGAACCAACACCTGAAGCTATCGCCCTTCCCTAGTGAGACTTTTCTCCCTCATTCCCCTCAGCTATGACTGCATGATTCACCGCCTCAGAGAAGGAACCCTGCCTGAAGATGTTCACCTGGACCTGAATGGCGTGTCGCAAGACATCCTCGAAGCGCCTCACCCTAGCTGCATCATCGGTCACCATACCAAGTGAAAAGTGAGACAACTCTGTGAAGGTAGCTACGTAGTCCATGACAGACATATCCCCCTACTGAAGACTCAAGAACTCCCGAGCTCTATCTTCCCTCAGGGTCTCTAGGTATAAGTGCTCAAAGAACCTATCCTCGAAGTCCTATCATACCAGTCCCTCATGCCTACGAGCATGAACCTGTACGCCCCACCAACGCTTCACCTGTCCTCTCAGAGTGTACGTCACCAACTTGACCCTCGACCATGGAGGCGTCTTGAGCTGTTTGAAGATCATCTACATACTCTCTATCCAGTCCTCAACCACCTGCTGACCACCCTCACCCTGAAAAAGTAGCAGGTGCTGCGACTAGAATTATCGTGTCAGATATGCCATATATGTATTTGTATCTTACACGCCTCTGTCAATACCCTGCAAGATAGTACCAGCCTAGCTCAAAGCTGCTCATCAAGCCATGGTTCGAACGTTTCCAAACCCGGCTGCTATCCTGCCTACACTAGATCTTGAACCTGATCATGTCCTTGATCCGGTACCAGCAGCTCGTGATCTGCTTGTACTAAATTCTGACACGGATCCTACGACATTATATCATCTCATGTCTGACGCTCCATCAAGTCATGAAGGAGTAACCCGCTGAATACCATAAATTTTCAGACATCCCATATATATATATATCAATATATTCTACACAGATAAGGAAAGAAGTAAATGGTCATGCATAACAACTACCCCTAGTCCCCCTCAGCGCAACCCATGCCCCATGGCATCCTGTCCTCATGGCCTCCTTACCCACCCTCAACAGAGCCAAGTATCAAATGTACCTTAGGTCATGACCATCCTGAAAACTCACGTTGCCTCAAACCGACGACTGAGTCGCCCAATCCTGATAGTTACACTGCCTCATCCATAGTACCTGCCTTCTCTCATAAGATCCAGACCCAAAATCCTACCACATACAATTATAAAAATATATAAATCATGACACATCACATTGAAAAAACTAGCAATTCTATCACAAATTTCACCAATTCACATTTCAAAGCATTTAATGCATTGCAATTGATTTTTATATTCACATGGAATTATCACTTCACAAAACATACAAGCAATTATGAAATTTAAATACCCTAAAAATGTGCCTATCAAAATCCAAGAAAAGTAGACTTTCCATACGAGACCAAGGTCTGATTCTCCCTTACCATATTGGGTAAAGGGTCACATATCACAATAAATAACCTCACACACCAAGTGATCCACCAAGTTGGAAATCCTCTAAACTATAATCTGAGAAAAAACCAAACAACAATTCCCAACCATTGGCAACTTGTTCCATCCCACGTAACTGGGGCTGTAGGAACCCAAGCACAAGCTAGAACCATGTTATAGTAACAAAAACCTATCTCCAGTATACCATATCCCAAATAGTAAAACCAGCAGAAATAAAAAGAGAAGTCTCAATATCATTAGATTCCAGACAAACACTACTACTAAATCGTTGTCAATAACTCCTCTGATACCACATTGTAACGACCCGGACCCGGCCAACCACCCCAACAGTGCCAAACGGGTTGGGTGTTACTACCATAGGCGCACATCCCCAGAATGCCAAAGGCTGCCGACTAGTAGCGAGGGTCTGTTAGGTATAGTTGGGAGGCTATACCCTCTATGAGGATCATAATAAGGGTACTGGTCCGAGTATAATAGTAAGATGCAGCAGAATAAAAGACATAGCAGACTCGAACCAGACCCGCAGAGCGGAAGAATAATCAATATAGATAAACAGCAGAAGAAGTAAATATAACAACCACATCGGAATTAAACACAACATCATGCTGATAAAATGTAACTACTTCTGAATAGTAAAACATGCATCCAAAGAAGGTCATACACAACTAAATATAAAAAGGGTTCTTATGGATAACCAATCATTAGCTACAAAAAGTAAGAATGCCAATTCAAAAAAGAAAACAGAAAAAATTAAACCCAAGCTAGGAATGACCTCGAGGTCCACACCATCTCCATGAAAAAACTAACATAGCCCAGCTCTTGAAGTTGGACTCTTTCCTACACGTAGATCCATAAAGTCTGTAGGTGTCCCGAAGGGACCGTGCAGGGTGTGAGACAAATCTCAGTAGTATACCACCCAACAGTGCGTACCAAATATATGTGTTTAAGCAGTCATTCATTTACAAGGAAATTAGTAAATAGTACAATGCACAAATAAACACAAACTCCACTAGTGCTCAACAACCACCATGGAGTGTCACCTTCTTCGGCCAATGCCAGAATCTCTGTCGTGTAACCCGGCACCATGTGCCACCTGACACCTCGTGTCTCAAGTACCGACGTCATGAAGGCACACCCAAAAAATATTAACCTGACACCATGTTCCTCTTGACACCTTGTGTCTCAAGTACTGACGTCTTGCAGGCAAGCCCAAGAATAGTAACCATGAGGAACAACGATGTCTTCCCTCAAATCACAGTGAGCATCACCCCCAACCTGATAGTCTCAATGCTATCCCCAGAAGGCTCCTCACCTCCCACGTGGCTTTCTACGGAAAGCACCCCAACCAAAAACACCTAACCGTAACTACGTGGGCCTCTACCCAAACGAGTGGTCAAAACCCCCTCATCAGGAAGTATCTCTGTGTGCACACTACTCAAATTTCATGGTGAGTGGTAGTCTCCAAATAGTACTTAAGCCACCAACACATCTAACACCTCATGTCCCTGCAACCTTGCCACTCAAGTCTAATGGCATCGCCATCCTAGTAACTCAGGCCATGCCCGACCTGACATTTGTACTTCCTCAAGTCGACGTCCATGACACCCAATACCATGGTCAAAACCACCCAAAGTAACCCGGGCCATGCCCAACCTGTGACCAGCATCACTCAATCGTAACTGAGCCAAGCCCAACACAACCAAAAGGGTCCAGCAAATGAAATTCAACAATTGAATATATAACATATTTAAACAGAAAACAAAAACAGGCAAAACAAACTAAACAGTTGAATTACACTATGCAAGGTGTTATCCCATACTAGAACTGAGGTCTTAAATTCATATAACAATTTATATCAGGCTTTAATAAATTAAACTCAACAGTTTAACACATTAATATTTCAATTAAAACTATTCTGGCGTTCCCCGGCCAAAATTCACCGACGTGAAACGACCCCTCACCCGGCCCGCTCACGCAAACTGGTAAGTGGGCATACCAAAAGGCATCCCATGGGTCCAAAAATCTATTCAATAATAAAAAGCAGATAAAACAGGCCCCGCTCAATATAACCAAAAATGTGTAGACAGCCGCGTCACCCAAACAACCACAAAAACACAAAATGAGGTATGCACCACCTACCTGAGACTCGTATAATGCTACTCCTCCGGTAACAGTTGCCAATTCAGTCTAAAACGCGGTAAATCTAAAAAATATTCAAAAACATATCAAACCCCTATAAATAATTATAGAATGAAAATAAAACAAAATGTCCAAAGAGGAATCGAGGACATACCGAGGGGGTTCCAACGCATCTATCAGCGATTGAAGCTGACTTCAGACGGACGATCGGGAAAAAGAATGAGCTCCAGCGGGCTTGGTTCGCGAAACCGGGCAAGATATTGAGGTTCTGCCTCAATACGAGGCTACTTCCAGTTTTAACAAAAAAAAGAACACATTCTGTACTTCCTGACTACACGTCGTGTATATATCATTCAACTATTCATAAGATGGCTGAAATCCTCCGCCTTACTTTCCAGACCTGTCGACATGAGTACACAACGTGTACTTGTGGGTACACAATGTGTACTTGGTTTCTCTTCTCTTCCTTGAAGACTTACCCACACACCATGTATATCACTCATACAAGGGTAGACTACATGGCGTGTCCAAGGGGAACATGATGTGTACCAAGTTCTACCCGACCAACAGGCCTACATGCCATGTATGGCCTCTACATGGTCGGGGGTACACTGCATGTTTAAAACTACACACCGTGTAGTAAGGAATTTCTACATGGTCATCACACGACATGTAATTGTTGAGAACACGGCCGAAAATCACTTAACATATACACGGAATGTACTAAAAAGTACATGGTGTGTAGTCTGAAAATTTCTAGAAACTTCCCATTTTCTCCGGTTTCCTCAAAAACCAGTCAAAAATTCAAACAGGGTCGGGATATTGACCCGTTCTAAAAACCCAGGTTCTTACATTAATCTACTAGGACTCACAAGAATATAGATTTAGAAAAGAGTAAATCAATATGAAAGGATAAAGTATTATCAATAATGGAGATGAATTTCTTATATAAATTATAATAAGTAAAAATAAACTATAAATGGATGCTAAAAGGGACAACAGATCATCAAATTCATCTGTGAGTTTTTTGGATACAAGGTTGGGAAAACCATTCCACTTTCTAGGATTTTATAAAATCCACATGGTTTGGTCACATTATTTATTTAGTTATGTTCCAACCATTTTTTGTCCATTAGAGCTTAAATTATGTTTTTATAGGTGAGGCTGAATAGATTTTCAATCTATTCACCTAAACCGTTCTCTACACCGTGAGCCTCTTCCAATAGTTTAATTATTTCAAAGATAATCCAAACAGTTTTGGAAAATCATATTCCAATCATTCTCCATTTAAAATGTCACCATAAATTTTAAAAACTATATAAAAACCCATAAAAATCTTCATAAACAGTTTATAGCTAAAAAATTATTATAAACGGATGAAATTAAATCATAATGCACCTAAAAAATTAAAGGTTGTAAGGTTCCCCTTTCAAATACTTCTCATCCTTGATAAGTATCTCTAGGAATCCTTCTTGAAAAACATTAATTGTTATGCCCCAACATCTACCTCCCTCTTTCATGTATCCTCCTAGATTTCTCTATGATGTCATAGAATAAAAAAGTTGTAAAATATTCCATAATGGGTCTTTATTACTTCTATATACAATTTTCATCAGGTGTACCACAAACGATGAATCAGGCTCCATCCTAACATCCTCATAGCTGATGAAATACATAGGATCATGAATATACCTCTAATTATGAGTCACTTGAAACACATTGTGAATACCACAAAAATTAAAAGTAGGATCTAAATGGTACACCCCTATCCTAACCCATTCAATGATTTTGAATGGTCTAACAAAATCAAGGCCTAGATTCCCTTGCTTCCTCAAATTTCAGTGGACTAACCTATGAGTCACTCATAGAAAAACCTAGTCACCTATAGAAAACTATAAAGTTATCATCATATAGATTGAATAAGATCTATACCTCATCTAATACATGATAAACTTTTTTATATCATCTACACTCTTGTAGTGGTCTCTTGTACTATACTAGGATCCAAAACATGTGACCCACCAACAATGTTCCAATAAAGAAATGAATGACATTAACATCAAGAAAGATAATCTTAAGATTCCATCTAAATAGAATCATGTTTACTTTTATTGTTTGAGAATTCAAACATGGACGTGTGATCATTCCAAGGTCCACCTAAGTCTATGATACATGCTGAAATCATGTCCTCTAAAATATTGATTTCCATCTATTTGTGTTTTTTTGTCTGAAATGGTACACATTGCTCAATATCAATAGTCTTACAAAGACCTTTTTCAAGACCTACTAAAATATTGATGTATAATTTATATCTCTAGTAGATATGGTGCTCATTGTATATAATTATAGGAATACTATATCATGTACATACATCTTTAATATCTCATCTATAGATATAGTCTCATGAATCAATAAAAAATGAGAAACATTTTTTAAATGATCAATAATCACCATACTATGTTACAACTCCATATGGTCCTAGGTAACTGCATGGAAAATTACATCATTATTTCCTCCAAATTCTATATGGGAACTTGAATTAGATGGATTATTCAAACATGATTTTTTCACTTGGCCTTTATCCTCTAGATAGGTTGGCATTGGGAAAAAAATCTAGTAATGTACCTCATTATCCTTGGCGACCTTAACTTTCTATGGAATTCATGGTACAAATTTTTTACACTATGATATAACACCCATTTAGTGGTTTGGAAGTCTCTCATCATCTCATCCTTATTGGATGTATTTATTATAAATCTCAGATGTATTAGGATTACATCAACATAATCCAACAATTACCAAGGTATTGGGCCTTCTAGTTGTTTCTTCATCATAGAAAAATCGAGTTCAGTCTATTGTAAAACCTTCTGTATATATGTAAAAGAATATGGACCACCAATAGAGCACATTTCATCTATCGTTGGCCCTCAGAATAATTCATTATTTAATTATCTGATAATAATATTAGGAGATTTTATTCATCTAAAATACATTCAACAAGAAACTAAGATACCTACATATTATACCTAAGAAAATGTATGATTATGTATTATTTCCATAGAGAATAATATATCTCAATTAGAATGTTTTTATATACTCTACCAAGTGAATCATTGTCAAGTTAAGGACCATATGTGTGAATATGTATCAGTGGATCTTGTGGTGTGTGTTGAATACCAACCTCTCACTAAAGAGATAGTTTTACCAATGCTTCATAGCACAGACCACAGATTTCATGTCCAAATAATGGTTAGGATACTTCCACTCATGGGGTCATAGATTACATGACCTATAAGCTACAAACCACTCCATATTCAATAGTACTACTCCTAAACCAAGGCTTGATGCATCACTGCACACACAAAAAACCAATTCATGGATCATGAAGGATCTATACTAAATATCTAGTCAACCTCTTGTTTAGCTTTAGAGAATTATCCTCAAACTAGTTAGACCATTGAAAATTTTCCCCTTTATTCATCAGTGCCTCCATGGTTATTGTTAAACAACAGAAGTCTTGGATTAAATTTAAAAAATATCCTAATAATCCTAAAATATTTTGATATTGAACACATTTTGAGATCTGTTAAGATAATACTAACTGAAATTTCAATGAGTTCAATAATATAACTACCTCAGACACCACATTATCTATAAAACATACCTCTTGAATCCAAAATTTATACATTGACAACATGGTCGTAAGATGATGTCCTCATAGTGTACTCATAACTATCTTGAGATGTCTAACATGCTGCTTCGAGGTCGGTGATTGTATGAGTTTCTCATCAATGATAACCATGATGAACTAATCATTATATTGGTGGAATATCTTTTTCATGAGATTAATGAAAAATTTATATGGATTTTTTCAATCCATAGTGTATCACCAAGTACTCTTATAGCCGATACCTTCTCTAAAACACCATATTTGGGATGTCCTCCTCTATAACATGAAACATGTGATAAAATCATAAAAGATGAATATTAGAAAACTACTAGTATCCTCATAACAAATAAAAAATACTCTTGATCTTGATAAAAGGATATTTATTATATATCATCACTTGATTCAGTTTATGTTAATCTCTATAGATTCGAATATTGCTATCATCCTTCTCGGTGAAAAAAAATGTGTAACCCACTGTGATGTACTCAACATGTTTAATGAAAGGGGAAGGAAGAACAACTTCTTGTTCCTTATCAATTCCCTTTTCAATAGTCAATTCCTTGAATTGATACTTATGTTCTGTATCTTGGTTGATACTTTAATTACATCATATGATGTTAGTAAAAATATTAATTTTGAAATTCATATATATGTATTCATAATTCCTTGATAAGGTAAGTGTAATGAAAAGTAGCTCATTGAAACTAGTGGATTATACAAATACTATCATGGACCCATAATATAGCTTCACAAAATCCTATTCATATTCTAGATTCAGTGTATCTGGAAATAGTACCAAAGTGAAATGGTACATGAACGCCTCGTATGTGAGACCCTCACATCCAAAAATAGGTCCCATCATGCCCCACATTTTTATGGAGGATTCCAATAGTGTAAATGATGTTTGGTTCACCTTCCTATCATAATCTGTATCAATGAGGTCGAAGACACCCTCGTTGATGTTGGTTTAGTCATCAGGATCATGCATCCCTCCAGTTACCAAATTGTTTTTGTCTATAATGGATTTAGAAGTTCCTATAACAATTCACCATGGACCTTAGTTCCCCTCTAACCGTGGTAGGAACAAGCGGAATGACTCTTTTCTAAGGCGGGACCACTTCTTACACCACTAGAGCAGGTGAAAGAGAGTTCCTAGCTACTCCCACCCACATAGAAGGCGATGGAATAGGGGCATCATCTCTAGAGATAGAATCCCATTCCATGTCATTTAGTGGTCCCATCAGTATCATTCAGGGAATCATCTTATGAAATGTAAATGAAACACGTAAAAATATGAAGTCATTTGGATAGATCTTAATCTTGGTATTGGAATACACAAGGCTCTCCAAGTATTCTACCCATAATCTAAGTTATATCCATACAAGCACTAACCAATTTCTTCATCCATGTATATTACTCATAGTCACATATATATACAAAAAACGATGCTTAGGTTTATGTAATTAATAGAAATATATATATATATATGTATATAAAACTTACATCATGGAAAAAAAATATCACTCGATCAAATAATATATCTCTCCCCAAAATAGTTTGTACAATCAAAGCATTAAATTAATGAACTAGTATAAAACACATAATAAGTAAATATATAGAATGTGGACCTACATTCATAGTCACCATTGATCTATGAACTGAAATCCCATAAACAATAACAAAATTTCCATCGATTGTTACCCATACGTACATTAGTGATGAGTTGGCCAGACACAACAAAACTCCCCCACTTGAGTACCACATAGCATATCCCATTTCAAGCAGGTCCCAATTTTTTTCAAAATTAAAAGAATAAAATTATGTTATGATACCATTTTGTAATTCCCTAACTCAAATCACTAGGTATGAGTTGAAGTGTCACAAGGTCTCATGTCCTCCTACCTGTATGCAAGAGGATATCCACTAACAGTGAGGGTCCAAATACCATTAGCGGGGAGACTATACCCTGAGTATCATATTGTTGTACTACTACAAATAATAATAATAATAATAATAATAATAATAATAATAACAATAATAAAATATAAACAACTCGATTTAAACTTGGTGTAAGGATTTAATAGCTGGTGACACACATATCATACAATAAATAAATGGGGTCCTGGTCTGGAAATACAGAACAAATTATAAGTGTATGAAGATAAGTTAATAATGTAACATTGTGAAAATCCTATGGATTATATCCAAGGTCCACTAATAGCCCCATGCTCCTCCGCTCAACCATCTGACATATTCACCATTCTCTTAACTGGATCCCTACACATGATGTCTACATATACATTAAGATTATCATATAGGGTGTGATTAGTAAAACATAGTAGGACACAATAAGTGCATATTTAATAATTGATAACATGTATAATTTTTGTATTCCACGATAATAATCAATATTCAAGAAAGTATTAATAATCACATAACGGTCACCCATGTGCTAACCAAGACACTATTATCCCCAGTAAAACTAGATTTAGCTCCATGATGGAAGTAATATCAATATTTCAGCAGTAATTAAGGACATTCCATGAAGCTAGTAAACATACTTCTCATCATCCTCATTCAATTCCATGAAAATTATACTCGACATCCTCTTGGAATTAAAAGAACAATGTTATGCACTATACACTAGGTATCAATTGATATCCTTAATATACATCTACTAGGAATCAAGTAAAGTTGTTACATGGAATCCATAAGGAATTGAGTGATTTACATGACATCTATGAGGAATCATCATATCCCTACCCTGGGCTCATTCTTATCACCACTCTTATATAAATGTTTATGTACTCCCATTATATAATTTATCCATGTCACAATGTTCCAATAGTTTTGATCATCGAGAATGATACGTCTGAAGGCCCAGTAACACACATAATAGGGTATATAATACAAATTAAATCTTATCATATCATAATGATCAAATATTATAAACATAGAATATATATGATCAATATAAAACATGATTTAAAAAATATAAGCATACACATAGAAACAAGTATTATAAAAGTGTCTCACGGGATACACACACACACCCACATGTTATCAGAATAATTAAGTGTCATCAATTAATCCCAATATAATAAAACCTCTAAGGTAATGTGTACATAAAATAACCCCCAATAGTAAGGAATGTATGATGCCAATGTTGTTCACAATGTTATCTAAGGATCATCAACGGATCAAAGAATGAACCAAATCACACACCCACAAAGAACAATATAATACTTTAAGGATGATGAAATTAAATTATGGATCATCAAGGAAGATGTTGTAAAAGACCTTCAAGATTATTACATGTCCGGAAGGGTGATCATGATTCCCATAACTTAATGATCCAATCATCAAAACCAATTTTGTGGTATGTATAAGTTAGTATTCCAATTCCTTGGATCCATTGTTGATTGAGGAAATAATTATTTATTCAATATGTGATTCTCGAGGATCCCAAAAAATAAAAGCAGTTCCATGAATAATGGTTTATTCTGAGTCATCCTTAGAAATCACATATCATAACAACATAATAAATTAAAAAATATAAATTCTTGGTTGAATGACCATTCCCTTCACACATTCTATAACCCCTTAGGCTCACACGTTCAATACATGTTCTCAGTGAAACATGTCACCATATGTACACATAACCACTTATACACGCTCATGGTCATTACTATAGAAGATGAATACCACTCTGGATACTCAATCATAACTAGTATTTGGGATATACACCCAAAATTTAAATTATTCTCCATCCCTCATCATTTTTAAGTCATCTCATGGTGTCACAAGTCTCAAGACATACAACACACTAAGGATAGACTTTATAGTTGGATCATGGACCATCTCTTTATCTTAGGTCACTCCAAACAAGTCCACTCACCCAACACACATCCACTCCACCTATAGTTGATCCACCTAGGATATTAATTCCCCAAGGGTCCTCATGGGGCCTTTTATGGTGGTCCATCTCAAGTCATGTAACCCCCGCTCATAGAAGTGTCCAAATACTAGAGTATCCCAATATTGTAGAACTAGATCATTAGAAGACGAGTCATCAAGAAAACAACCAATTTCCTTAGAATCCATGACACTTTACTAATTTCATCCCAAACATTTTAAACATGTTAAACTATCTCATGTAAATTATAATTTCAAATAACTAAAGCATAAAAATTAAAATAAACTCATTTTAACTAAATCGGTTAGTCCCATTGGTTGAAGAACTTCACATTACATGCATCATAATAAAATTAAAATAATTCCTATTGAATGTAATGAGGACCACATAAATATTTATAACCATTACCATTTATTTCCCAAAGGACTGCATCAACTACCAAGGCCTTGAAGGGTATTCCAATTCCACTAAAGCTCACATCACCAAATTTGTAACTATATTATGTTATAAAAATATATTAATTAATTATAATTACATAATAATTAATTAAATCATAACAATAAATTATTTTAATATTTTAATCAAATTGGAATCAACATAAAAAACTCAAAAGATACCATTGCATCGCCAGAACCTCAACCAACCACACCCTGAGGGATCAAAACACACCCCTGAATCCATCAAAAGAATATTACCTAACCCAAAATGAAGAAATAGTTATGAAATTATATTATATTTACGGTAAAACTTAATTAGATACCTGAAATAACACACATTTTACAAAAAAATAAATGATGATGTAACAGATTTTTCTTGATATTCCCTCTACAAAATAATCATGAAAGACCCATCGAAAATGGGTGATTCCACCATAATCCAATGAAATATCCATTTTTTTCCTAAACCAAAAAATATTATAAGTAATGGAAAACGAGGTAATGGATGAAGGATCAGAGGATTGGAGGATCATACCTAGATACATGATCTAATGTCACTCTAATTTTCCTCATATGTAAGACAACAAAGGGAGTGAGATATCAAACCATTATATTACTTTCCATTGTGCTTATATGAAGAAGACCTTGGGGGGGGGATGATACCCCTATTTAATTATAAAAAACCAGCAAGAATGTTTTGAATTTTAAAATACATGGCCACACTATTACATTTTGGTCCTTACCCATGGACCCCCTTCTATGGCCTAAATCTCTTATGCACCCCCATTAATCAATCTATCAATGTGAATACCACTTCCATGCCATGGAAGTGATACTACTGAAAATATTACTTGCATTGGTCCACCAAAAATTCTGTTGGTGGCAACCTAAACCCTCAAGTGATATTCAAATCCTTGGAAAAAAAGCAATAAAACATCATCATGGGACACTAAATCACAAAGAACATCAATTTGAACCTTGGTTCACAGAAGAAGAAATTTAGGGAACCAAATATTTGAATTCCATTTTGAATTTTCATGCCTGAATGGATAGGAGGAAATTTAAACACCCCATTATAACACCTCTTGTCTTAGAGACGTCCCTTTGACCATTTAATAAACAAACTATACCTACTCAGGTCACCAAACAATGAAAAATCCTTCATGTTCTACTCTATAATGTAAAACAATATTTTTCTTATTCTCTTCTAAACACAATTCACATAATTACTTGAAACTAAAACATTTATCATGGCCATCAATTAATATCTAGACAATAGCTCATGATTACTATCTAGTTGGGGATGTGATTGTGTAATCAAACTATTCATAAATATGTTCATGGTTCTCTCCAATGTAGAACTCCACTCATCACAGATAATTCTGACCCATGGTGTTCCCCAATATAGGAATCACCTTACAAATATATTAACATTTGGTTAATGACCTTATCACTTTAGTTCCCAAATCACTGCACCTAAATACAAACAAAAAACATCCGTCAAAATCTAATACATTCACTCATCTATGATTCCTTACCAAATCAAATGAGTATCAAACTCTCATCTATAGGGTCAACATATGATTGCCTTCTGTCAAAGGGTCTCAACCAGACCTCATAATACTCTCATTAAACAAAATACATCATACCCAACCACAGAGGAGTATTCCCTATAATATTCATCTCAAAGTTTCACTTCACTACTTTTTGTAACATGATTAACACCTTAAATCAGATGTTAAAATAGAGTTCCATCCCCTGAACTAGGTGATGAAACTAGTTCACTCCATAAAACATGTCACAAAATGGGGTTTTACCCCTAAAACATGTCACTAAATATGTTTTGACCCACTAAACCACACATGAGTGACACCTAGAACACTAGAAGCGCAATACCAAAACATCAAATCCAATAATTATCATGTACAAACATCAAATAGGCTATTCATTTACTCATATCGACCATTTAGGGACCATTCCTTTTATACCATGACCCATACAACATCAAGGTCATTTACCCAAATTCAATACAATGCTCCCTATTATTTGAGTATCATTATCATCACCCAAAGAACCCAAACATTCATCATATGTGTGACAAAAACCATCCATCATCGAATATTATTTTCAGGAAAGGGAACACCTACTCATAACCCAACACCAAAATAAGCATAAATTTAATATCAATCCCCAACACTTGGGAACAACATATACAACATCAACCAAAAGTCATCAATAATGAGGGTCACACCCACAATAGAATATGATTTCTCCCCACCATAGAGTTTCCCTCATATTAATCCTCGATCACAACCTCAAAAGGTATATTCATAACTAAATTCATGTAATTCCTCTCGATAAATGTTATAAAATTCCCAAGCTACTTGGGCTACATCTATCTCAAAAAACTCTTGAATTACTCGTCTCACTCTTATCTTCTCACCGACTGACCATCTAAAAAAGGGTGCATGTATCTAATGTACTTTGCTTCAAACCATTTATATGCTATGGAACATGATCCTATACTACAAGAATCATGATTTGAACAAAAAATTATGTTAGTTCCACATCAATGAACTAGGTTTTCGATGCTTCTAGTAATTTATTCATTATAAAATAAGAACATTATATATTCTATCAACCAAAAATAGGAAATCATACTCATGTTGAGGCTAACCATACACATAGATGCCATTTGGCACCATTCCAATTCACAATTATCCACCCACTATCTCACTGCATACTAAAAAACATCAGTCCTTCCATCAAAACTAGTGTCAATACTATGACACTCTAAGTGACTCACAGCCCAAGGCATAGCCATTCCTTTTCTATAAACTAGATTTTACTTCCCATAAATCAAGATCACAATCTAGCATGTGCCCATTCTTTCCACCTCTAAGGAACAATGAATCCTAGGATACCCCCTCCGGTAAGCTACAATCTAACATCACTAACCACATCATTCTAACTCAATAAACCCGGAGTCACATCTCTAGGTTTACTAGGTCCTCCCACCTAGCCTAAAAGTATAGTCTCATGCATGTCACAAAATAATGGATTCCAAATACACCCTTATATTAATTATAAATTCGCATCAAAAAAACCAAACACCTACTCCAGGGTATCATATATAAATCTTTCAGGCACCTCCTACCAAATCATTATCCTACCGGGGCACTGATTCTCACTGAGCATGCACTTGCAGTACTGATCCCTTGAGAATCCAAGCTCTTCCAAGGTCATAATATTATAACAAGACCAATCTTAATGATATATATCAGGGTACCAAAAACATGAGATTTAGTAACATAAATCACCATCCCAAGATATACATTAATTAATATAATGGTTGTTAATGACACTCTAAAATACCGAACCTCCCAAAAAATTCAATTAGAATCACCCTATGTCGATCCTTATCTAGAGAACTGCTATCACCCTATTCATTTAAGTAGATATTCAATCAAATATACACAATAAAAAACCATATAGAATGTTTTTGGAACTTTGAATAACCCAACCTGAAAAATAGTAACCCGCCAGTGGTTTTCTACTATGGAACCATGTGCCTCTCTGACTTACATTGTCACCTTCTACAAAGACTCTCAGAGACAATGCCATCACTATCTACAAGAATATCACTTTATATTCATATAAACATCCATTATAAGGGAATATTAATACAAATAATAATAAATAATTATAATTAAAAAAATTACATACAAGGGAAAACACCATATGAGCAATTGTTGACAGTTTAAACAATCAATCCTCAGTATTTAGTAAGATTCCCAATAGTAGTCATATATCATGTGAAACGTACATGCTTGATATAATTCAAGAGATGCCTCATTACACTATAGAATAAGAGTCAAATATAACCTTTCTCTTCATACCAATAGCCCAAAAGCTGAAAATTAATAATAAACCAAGAACTTCACACATTAATTTGAGTCACATGAGGTGAAAATCATATACACTCATAACATCAAAAGTGAAAAATTGAAATCACGTATCACTAGGAACCTAGAAATCTTATCATAATAGTTGTTCTCGATTCCATATCTAGATTTCCATCATAGGATATATCACATATCTAAATCTTTAGTCTTCTAGTACCAAATTAGTAAGATATAATACACTAATAACACTTTGTAATGTGTTATCCTGACTCACTATGAACAGTAATTGGTTGGACAACCACATGACCTCATGTATTCCTCCCCTTAAGACATAATCCAATAACATATAGCAGGGTTCTATAAATATATTGTGGGGATAATATATCCCCTATATTAGAGTACAAAAACATAACATAAATAATTAAATATAGTGTACATGGGAAATTGAAATAAAAAAAGAGAAAGCTATAACCCATTGAAATGTTTAACCCAAACCTGAATGGTCATTATCATATAAAATTGAAGACACTAAGGCTCCATAAATTCCCTATCCTAGTCTCTAACCATCCAAGCTATCTGATATTTATTTTCAAGCATAAATTATAGAGTGTTTTTAAGTATTAATTTCTGTCTTTTAGTGAATAATCATTCCAATATGTGAATGATTTTACTTGTTATGTGTTTTGAGGTATAAATTAATGAATTTAGGAAAATAGAATTAAAATGGTTGAAATTTGGATCTCAGAACAACACTGGATTTTTGGGGATGTTACATAGAAAGGTATATGGTACATATCACATTACAAGACATTTAATTCAATAACATTTTGTGACTTCATCCGAAGAAGAAGCTTCCAGAATATGTAATGAAAAAATTTCATGATGTGAAAACCAATTACACAACGTGAGTCCAAATTCCAAACCATGAATAGAGTCAAATTTCAAAATCATCAAATGATATTCTCATGATATTAACACAGATTTAAAAATCATAGAGGAAACCTTAGATTAGGATTACACAATGTGTAAACACATTACAATTCATAATAAGTGTCCAGAAGAGACCATCCGGAACCTATAAAAAGAGGAGTTTCATACTAATGTGGTGTTATTCAATTCTGGAGTCCAAATAAATGAGTGAGAAGCTGCAACGCCCTTTATGAGTTCATTATTTCTTTTTATTTGTTGATTATATTTCTTTTATACTTCACTATATTCCATTAATCATAAGATGAAGGGGAAAACCCTTTCTATCCTAGGGTAATGTAATAGAACGAGGAAGGTGATGTTGGATTTATTTAATTTTGTTTTTTTTCATGTATTGGTTTTTATTCAATTTAATATTCATGTTACAATCCCTTTATTTTAATTTTTTCAAGGCCATTGATTATTGAATTAAAAAATGAACTTGGAAATTATGTAGCTGATAACCCAAAAGTTGGCATGACCGTCATCTATTTTAGGGGAAATCAGGTTTAAACATGGTATCGAGAGAAACTCAATACAAATAAAGCCTAAATTACTTAACCAATGGAAATGTGGTATTGAAAAATTTAAGATTATATTATTTTAACATTACATCTTCCTTGACTCAACTCTAACACCAATCATGAGATAATCAACATATTTTCTTAAATCTGATGTCACGTGAACCATAAAATTACAAAACCACAACATGTTTTCGAAATATATTTTCAAACTATCCAAACAATATGATTTCATGTTTTTAATTTTTAAAATTGAATCAGACCCTAATATTCTCACCTATTATATAAAATTATTAATTAAATATTTTGAAAAACTAAAAAAACTAAATCACCATTATTGTGGATTGATCTCAACCATATTTTAGTACTAAGTTTTAATTAATTGAGCAGTACAGTTGAGTTTTTATAAAAAAAATTTATAGTCCCATAGAGAATTAATGACTGCCTAACAAGCCATCACCATCATACTTGATCAAAAGATATTAGACCACAACCCACTTGGGCCTATAATTAGTGTGAATCTACTCAGTTACCCATGTACCATGGCTACCTGAGTAGGGTGTGAGCACAAAACTCAATAAGAAACCTCAAATGTGGTACCATACATAATAAAAAATTAATTGATTTGTGCATGTGACATGCTATTATAATATAAATGAATTCTACATTATATGAAATAAAACCACCAATATTACATGTTTCATCATGATGCCAAAATGCCTCTGATCAGGTCACAGTGATCTTTCCAACCACAAAATCCCAACCTCCCCATTGCAAAACACATATATCCTAGTCCAAGACCAATATATATCATTGTTCCTCAGTTATGTGACTCCAATTGACCATACCTACATTTTCCAACATTGGAGTGCCCCTGAGAATTTGTATCACCTCAGTAGATCCTACGTCCATTCACTATGGATCCCATTATCATGTCCCCATCATGATGTGTAATGAACACTAGGGTGTCACCAGGAATCCCTCATCTCTAATTCCTCAGGCTTAACCCCACGGTAGTACCATGAAATTCTCAATGTGAGACTAAAGTACGATTCCTAGGAGGGGAATCCCCTTTGAAATCCTATACATCATGGAATTATCAATTACTCGACAACCGATGAAATAAAAGGGAATATCCTCCCTAGATAAGTCAATTAATTTATAAGGGAACTATAGTAGAGGTGATATTGTAGATCGGCGGTCACTTTAGCGGTGACAAGGCACTGTAGTAGCGGCGATACTATTCAAGTATTGTAGCAGCTGGGTTACTGTTCACAGAATGGAAATTGAACCAAACAAATTTGTCCTAGGGGATATTTAATGTGCTACAAGCCCACTGGGCCTTCGTTCTATGTAATGGGTCTCCCTCTACCCAGTTAAAAGATGTCTTTGATTTTCATTAATAATAAAATGAGGCTTCGGCCCCAAACATTAAAAAAATTCCAAGGGTGTATCGTAGGAATCAATAAAGGGGATCTAATAATAACCATAAGGATTTCCAACATCTATCATTGAGGATACACTCCCAAATAACACCTTATATCATCATTAAAATCCTGTAAATCATGGACATTCCCAATGGTGTACTTGTATTTCTATTCAAATCCTAACAAATTTAAATTAATAATTGTATAAGAATATTAGAGGAATACCTATCATCCTAGGTATTCCTATGTACCTGAACACACCTACAATAATGTTCCATCCTAGGTTCCAACTCAAGGAATCCAATACTATATCAACCAAATCACTGGATTCTATCTGAATTAGGCATCCATCTCTAATATACTGTGAGACTAGATCCAGAAAATTAACATTAATCTCAGGTTCACATGTGTGGACATGTTATTAATTAGAATCCTAAGAAATCAAAGTTGTGCTAGGCCCATCAACCATTTCAAATAATCATGGGAAATCACATACCATAAAAACATAGTAAAATAAAATATACGATGGGTTGGTCGAATTCCCACACCGGTCACACAATTCACACCCCCTTAGGATCACATGTTTTCTATAGGTTCTAGGTGAAATCCATCATCATATCTACCCATAGAAACATATACCCATACAAGGTTATCTCATGATGGGGAACCCATGGGGTTCCCTCACATCATCACTATAGTGGAGGCATCCCACTCATGATTTTCTATCATGAAAATTGTGTCGAGCATATGTCTTATGCTTAGATGACATATCGTCCCATGATATCATCAAATCATCTCACAGCCTCACATGCCTCAGGGGGTGTGTCACACTAGTAATAGTCTTGATAGATGGGTCGTGTCTCATCTTTATTTCCTAGGTCACTCCATATTGTCCAAATAACCCAACCAACATACACTCAACTAATGGTTGATCCACCAATACTAATCACACCTCTAGGGTCCTCATAGGGCCTACTTGGGATTCCCATAAAAAGTCACATCACACCCTCTCATAGAGGTGTCCATGTACTAGGTGTCTTATAATCTCATTCCTTATCCATCAAAAATTGATGCATCAAGACAGTGCTAAAGGTCCTCAGTGGCCTTGTCACCTTACTCATTTCGTTATAGAGAGTTTACACAAGTTATAATATTTAAATTAAATCACCTGTAATTTAGAACAATATTTAATTTCAATTAACAAAAATAATTAAAAAATTAGTAATTTTTTGAAAACACATCAGGGCCTTCAATGGTGTGACAACACATCACATGCATAATAAAAAAATAACTTAATAAATAGGGAAACTATTGGGGACCATCAACCACATTCATAAGCATTCCTGTTTGTTTTACAAAGGTTACTAGTGGTTTCCAATGCCTCCTAAGGCTCTTCAAAGATAAAATAATCTCACATCACTAGTTGGGTACCTGTATTATTCCATATAGTCCATATTAATTGAATAAAATAAAATTATAATTAATTAAATTATTACATTTAATTACCTTAGTAGTTTACACAAATTGATATCTACACCAAAAACTCATTGGACACTGCCACATTTCGAAAACCTTCAACAACTGTACGCAGAGGGCACACAACACGACCCCGCCACCTACCTAAGATAATTGCCTAATATTCGATGGTGAAATAATTACCTAATTAAATTAAATTTTGGTAAATACCATCAATAAATTTGTACAATGACATGCCTTTTATGAAATAAAAAATGGTTATGGGTAGACCTCATATCGAGATGATCAATACGCAATAAGCATGAAATCTCCATTCAAAATGGACGATTTCACCTTTATCCATGGAATTTTCTATTTTTACCCTAAAATAAACACCCAAATTTGTGGAAAATTTGGGAAAGGATGATAATGGATAAGATTTTAAAATCATAACTAGAAACCTCATCTGATATCATTAACAATCTCTTAAAACTGATGAGAATGGAAGGTGGGGGAGCTCTAACCGTTGGCCTCATGTACACTGCGTCCATTCGAAGAATAGGGTATTTGAGGCGACTATTTAATTTTTCTTAAATAGAGTTGGCATGTATCATGATGTGACACATTTTTTCACATTGTTATTTTTTAGGCATTTAACCTGAATCACTCTTTCACACATTGAATCTATCTGAAGAGACCCTTCTATCTATCTCACACCATCAATACAAATTTCACACCTTAAAAGGGTTGCTATTGTAGTTTTTATCATTCCCGAGAACCTAAAAATTTCTTTATAGGACTTCTGAACCCACAGGTCATCACTCAGGGCATGAACCTCATCAGAAAACCCTATCTAGGGACACTAAAACCCAATAAAACTCATTTTGAGACTTTTTAATATAAAAAATACTAATCCAAAACAAAAACTAGAATCTTGTCTTTAATTTTCACACATAAAAAGACGAAATTAATTTCTTTAATATTAATTTGATTTTACTTAACGTTATCAACCATGTCTGTATAAATATTTAAAATTTTACATTGTTTATTTTAATTCTATCCCCAATAATATTTAATTATTTATTTTAATTAATTAAACTTCCATAAATTATTAACAATAAAGTTGACAACAATAAAATAAAAAACTTTATATGACCATATATTGAAAAATTGGTCAAATTATCTAAGGGATGATAAACCAACACCTGACCCTAGGGAATTATCTTATAAAATCATGTTGAGTATGAGTTTCATTATTCCCCCATACTCCTATGTACATTTTGGATTTATTTCTCCTTTATGAAAAAAATTTTCCACCTTTAATCATTTGGTTCTATATTCATTAAATAATATTACTCACATGTAGGTGAGGGGAACCAAATGATTGGTTAAGGGGGTTTTCAAAAAAACTAAATATGGATCTATGGGACCTTACATAATGACATAAGGGGGATGAACCATAGGCCATTATTTAATTCAATAAATTTTTGTAAAAAACACAAATAATAAAAAATGAATTATTTAACTCAGATACACAGGTTTATCTAATATCACGATCATCTATATAGAACGAAACTAATATTAATGAATATATTTGCTAGAATTTAGTTTAATTTTTTTATTTATTATTAAGATAAATGTGCTTGAAATAATTCAATTTATTAATTTATTCTTCTTATAATAATGAACATATGAAGTCTCTTAGAGATTCCTATTATAAATAAAATATGGAGAATAACTTTTTTGATTAGTAGTTAGAAATAAATTCATGGATATAACTAAATATATATTAATTCTGGAATCCATTATTATAGAGTTAACACATGATATGGAAACTATGTAAATATGGTTTTAATACTATAATTAATTATTATATATGAAATTAAATAATTATATTTCTTGGGTGGATACATAGTGGTTATTGATGATCTATATGATATGTTCATTTCTATCCACATATCTGGGAAAAATTCTTTAGGACTTTTTGTGTATCCCGGCTTGAATAAACGATTTATACTAACGATATACATAATGTGTGTTCCACTTGTCATGTGTCTTTGTAACCTATCTGTTTACTTAGTGTGCTCTTAAAACATGGGGATTCATGAGTCACATGACATATCCTAGTAATGATACATGTTGTCAGCTTCACATGATTATATTCCATGTATTTCACCAACACAGTTAGTTTTAATTTCACCATTAAACTATGTATACTTCATTGTGTGTATTCCATCCATAAGTCGTGTAGTCCAGCAAATAGTGTGATGGGTTGGCCTAGTCAAAAAATGGTCTGTAATAACTTCTAAGTGAGTTTTTACAACTTAGTGTGTAATATACCCCACACTACATTCAGTCGATATGAATTTGGGTACACATAATGTACTTCATTCATACAGCACGTGTGATTTTCTATCATCCAAAAATCTAAAAACCACCAAATGTAATCTATAATCATTCTATATATGTTATTAATTTATTTTTGAGGATATGGAACATGAAAAAATTGAGTAAATATATCGAAAACATGTTAATTAAACTATATATTAACGAATGGATAAACTATATGTGAAAAAACTAACAATAATTTCATATAATAGATTAATGAATAAAAAACAATTATAAATTATTATTTGAATACACTGATATAACTTGAAGGTTTTGAGGAATAGAGGTATCAGTTCAGGTAGTGTCCAAAAAGGTTTTCCATCAACTTATTTGGATATCTCCTCTGAACAAGATATAAATGTGTTCATGGAATCCATAAAGAGAGGATATTTTCATATATAATTTTTAATTGAATTATTGAATTAATAATTACCTTTCATTTAATTTTTTCTTCATTAATTAACTGGAATAACACTCTTATTATACCATTTCTATGTAATAAGAATCCATGTTTTATTAATTTAGTGGTGATCCACATGTGCTCTACGAACATTTGATTGCCTCTATAATGACCCAAACCAACGGGGCCCGCATAGCCCATGGAAGACCAAGATGCCACATCCCCATTCCCACATCAATAAGTTAGGGGCCGGAAAAAATAATTTATAAGGAATAAATACAATGGGAAGCCTTTTCTTAATGTACCTATATGCATGCTCCCAACCATCTCCATAGAAAGTGTTGTGAAATAAAATTAAAAATTTGTAACATCTAGAGTAAAAAACCATGAATTTAATAACCTATAGGGAGAAAAAAAATTCCACAATTTAATCAAAAATGTAAATGGAAAAATACACAAACACCTAGAAAACATTTCCCAATCTAACAACAAATAGAATATAAAATTTATGAGAGAGATTGACTCCTAATCTCCAAGACTTGACCACAACACACAGTCAATGCACCCAAGTATCCCAATGCTCCTTTGAAATCACCAATTATCTATCCATCATTTGCATAAAAAATTCAACAAGTGGGAAAATACCATGTATGGTTGATTATAGACATACCCAATATGATTACCTGCAAATGTAATATGGAGAAATAAAATGCATGACATAAGTAGTCAGCACAACCCAAAGAAATAGGGAAATCAAAACCAACAAAAAAGATATATATTATCATACAAGACACCCAGATGAGATTGAATGGTGATCTCCATCTCATCGCCCATCCCATGTATATGAGTCTGCAAATAGATCCCCGATTACCATGTTCAATTCCCAACATCCTGTGTCTTTGAAGAAGTAATTGTGTAAAGGGCATACACATCACAATTATACCTCATAGTTTATGGGGAACAATATCTATGTAGAGGACCATTCCCTTGTCTATCAGGGGATTTCCACTTAATAGATGGAGGACCCGTGACCTAGTTCATTATGGGGGTTTCACTCAGGAGGTATAAAACACACACCACAGTACATCAGGGGGTTTCCACTCAGTTGGTAGAGAAACCATGCCCTGGTCCATCAGGGGGTGGCACTCAAACCAGTGTAAAGTGTATGGGTGTACCACACAATGGTGTGACTAGGGGCTTCCTTCAACGTCCTCTCTTTGATAATCCTTCTTAATCACTTCCATCATGATGCATCTCTTAAAGAAGATTCATGCTCAGAAAACTGAAAATCATATCTAAATCAAAACTATGAAGTCTATGATAATGTTATACATGGAAAAATACTCATGATATGATACTTGTAGGACAAAATAAAAATCTAGATGAAGGTGACATAAAACATGGATATTTCTTAAAAAGGGAGTATGTGTTATGTATTGGGTCCATAAGATAAGTGGTCCTACTCAGAATTTTTTCCACGTTATCCACTAGATATATTTTGGTGTCTATGACACAGTATGAGGCATGTATGGGGGCTACACCCCATGTCTCAAGAACCCAAGGCCTGTGTTCTCTTGGTCATTCCCGTGTCTGTCAGGCCATTCTGTGTACCAAGCCGGGCCCAGGTACCAGAAAAAGCCTATATACTACCAAGTTAAACCATTTTTCTAACGCACATAGCCCAATCCATGTACAGCTAGCACACAATCATCCAAACATGAAGGGTCACATGGCATGTGGGTCAAGCCACATGGAATGTGATCCTTGTCTTCCCTAAAACCCTTGAACCACAACCAAGGGTCACTACATGGTGTGTGTGTTCATTATACTGTATGACATATAGTCTTGTTTTATTTAGGAAGAAAATTTCTTCATATGGAATCTAGATCCATGATAAACACCACAATTCCCACCATTTGACCACCCAAAACTGGTGGGGTTCTCCATTGTCCATCGAATCGGGTCATCCCGCGGCCCAAAGATGGATCTCGATTTCCTGTAGTGTTCTGTTGAACATCTTCTGTTCCTTATGTCACCCTTTGGTCATCCTAAACCCGTGATCTTTGTAAATCATCAACCATTCCCCCAATTAATATTGATCTATCATCAAATATCCATCTCTATCATCATTCATATAGCCACCCTGAGTCAAAGGGTTCGATTTCTCTTGAACCTTCCCTAACCAAGTAAACGTCTAACCCCGTAGTCCAATATTGAAAAATGAAATGAATGATGGGAGGAAGAACCTTAAAATTTGTTACAAACATCATTAGTCAATAATTATCATCCAACTATTTTAAATCAGTGAATATAGGGTGATATCATGACATCAAAAATTATTAATTGAATAAAACAAATTAATTTGACAATGAGATCATGTGAAGGATGGGAACATGAAGATAAAAAGAAAATAATAAAATATACATGATCAAACATTTAGTCAAAGGGAGAAACAAATATTATCAATCCATATTAAAATTATGGATTGATCATTGTTGATGATTTCACTTTTAAGTGGCGATGATGATCTTGTGAGTGTCCTACCAATCGATCCACCATGATCTGATCACCAATCATGGACTGATATCAATTCTCTAATGAATGTTGTCATATATCCTCACAATTATATCTGGGATTATGTGTATGTCAATAGATAACTTTTATAATGAATTATTTAAATAGGATTTAATTAGGATGTTAAATAAAATAAATAAATAATGCATTTAATTATTTTAATTCTACACGCCTTTCAACGACTGCATCAAAAGGATGCACTGCGCCTACAAACATAATGTCCCACCTACGATTTAACCCACACATTTTTTTCAAATATGGTCTCATCTTTTTTATTTAAGACTCCATTCAATAGATATTCCATTATTTATGAAAAACGTTTGTGGATGGTATTTATATAATATTTTTTTTAAAAGTAGAAATTTTAAGGTAACCATGCCTCAGAATCTCACTAAGTCTCGATGTGTGCCTCTGAAAATATTCTTTAATATATGTTAATGTTTTTTGGGAAGAAATAGAGAATATACATTATTCCCACCATCAATGAGTTTTAACCATAAAAAGAACAAAATAAGAAAAAAAGTGGGGTTACTGAGCCTAAATCTGTCTCTCCTGCTCCCAGGAGATCTCCTATATTCTTGCATTCTACCGAAACACACAAACCAAGGGAATGATCCATCCATGAAAGATATTCGCATACCGATCTTTGATCACAATATGGTACACTACAAAGGTTCCACCATTCTTGATATAGATCTCTCCCCAGTCAATTACGTGTGTAGGATCATTCATTTGTATCCTTAGTTGTGATACGTGGATAAATTCATACACCAGCTATAACATTTGGGGTAAAGTTATGTATTATAAAACCTCCCAATCCTTACGTAGGAACTAAAATGGCCTGAGAATCCGCAGGGATAGCTTTCCTCCCCATCTGAATATCTAAAATTTTCATCACGTGGATACCCTCAATAAAAAAAGGTCTCCTTTCTCAAACACAGAATGCCAATGGAGTCTTTCAACATAATATTTCTACCAGATCTATGATGTCCTCATATTCTTGTGGATCACTTGGACCATCTTCATCATTGGGCCCAACAAGAGATGCCTCACCGATATTAGCCCAGCATAAGGGTGAAAATCAGGGTCTCCAGTATTGGTCATAAAAAAGTACCATATTGATATTATATTTATTTATATTATTATGAGAAAAATAGTACAAATATAATTGAAGCTCTCAACTTTGGATGAAGTCTAACATGAAATACCACAATATTTCCTCCAACACCTGGATAGTTTTTCCAGTCCTCCCATCCTTTTGGGGGTGGGAAGATGTAATAATCCTTAACATGGACATAAGTTCCTCATGAATTCTCCTCCCCAATCGTGATTTAAAAATGAATCATTGTCAGAGACAATATTCATGTGAACCCCATGAAGGTGGATGATCATCTGCACATACAACTACCGAAGCTCTCCACCATACCCCACTTATAAATTGTTAGGAAGTGAACTGGATTGGGTTTTCAGACAACTATATCCCATATGGAAGCAAGGAATCTCGCTATCCATGAAATACCTATTAAATATTCGATGTATATTTCATCACATTTCCACTCCAAGTTCCCAAGAGGATACAAAAATCCTACCAAAACATGGTGCTTAGCCATCACCTGTTAACTTGTAAGACACCAATAGACAAACTAAGAAACACTCCATCTCATACCAGACCACCAAAACTACTAGTAAAGGTCTCTATTCATCATCCATACACTAGGATGTGTGTCCAAAAGAGAAGTGTGAATCTCTATTATCACATCCTCTCTCAATTTGGCCAAAATCGGTTTCTGTCACTAGAAAAGGATGATATGATTTCATAATTTATAGAATCCATATGGGGAATATATTGAAGATATATAGTAACGTAGCACCTTAGAGATGATGTATCCTAACTAATACCCTGTCACATCATGGAGATTTAGAGGATTCAAAACCATATAATGAAGATAAGATTCTCCACTCTCCTCCACTAGGGTTAGCTATAAAGAAGAAAACTACTCAGATTCCTTCTTCAGAAAACTTGAATGAGATTTCTTCTAAAGGTTTTTTTCCACAACATCTCCCTTCCCATTATTATATTATGTATCAACATCATAGTCCTATCAAAACTACAACTATATCCTCTATCTTACGTACATATCTCTATGTTTGAAGACATACCTCAGATTATGATGGCCCCAGTAATCAATATAGCATTATTTTAGAATATAGTTCCCCTACATCATTAGAGTGAATAATGTTTCTACCAACCCCAGGTTATGAGTCATACAGTTCTTCTCCTGTGGTCTCAATTTCCTCAACCCATATGTGACCACTTCCTTTCTCTACATCAACACGCAACTGATCCTTACTGTAGAGGTATCACAATACCATATTTACTCCATGCCCTCCTCAAGAATTCTCAATGTTGGAGCACTATTAATACCCATCCATGACTCCTCAAAGGTTCTTTGAAACTACTTGGTCCATGAACATAAATTCCCTTTCCAATTTAAGGTGGTCAAAGGGGATTAAATCCTAGAGAAGTACACAAAAAACCTATTGTAGTACTATTTCTATCCAATAAAACATTCAACCTCTAAAACATTCTTTGGTGGTTCCTAAGAAAGAGCAGTATAAATCTTTATTGGGTACACAACTAATATTTTTTCAGAAATGACATGAACCAGTATCTGAACCTCATAGATAGATAACTGACACATAGATAGATCTCTATAAAGGGGGTGCTCCCAAATAACTTCAAGAAACATCCTCAAGATCTCTATATTATCCTCCTCAAACATAGAGTAGATGTGTATGACATCAATGAAGACAACCAAATATCAGTCCAGACATGGATGGAAGATCTAGTGCATCATATCCATAAATACAATGAGTTAATTCATCACACTAAAAGGAAACACTAGGAATTCATTGTGTCTGTAGAAACATTGGAATTCTATCTTCATAATATCAACCTCATGAAACCTTAGTTTCTGGTAGTTATTGCCAAGATAAATCTCTAAGAACCATCTCGCACCTCCCAACTGGTGAAGGGGGTTGGAAATACTTGATATTGGTCACTTATTATTCATCAAGGCCTCAATAATTAGATTATATTTCATCTAAAATGGTCATAAATCATCAATTGATAGGGTTTATAACATGTTCATCGTGAGATATTTATAAAATAAAAAAATAATTAGAAAAAAGGCTCATGTAGAGGGTAAATTAATCAGCTATCAAAGAATTGAAAATAACAAAATTCTCAATATTTTAATGTAGTATAGAAAAAACTATTCAAAATACCTTCCTTGATAATGTATCATGCGTCAGTGAAGAATGAGGTTCCCAGTTATGAGCATGATTTTCTGAATCTGTTACATATCGATCTACCTCGATCAGATCACAGATCAATTTTTAATCTTGATTTGAAAACAAAATTCATCATATATCCTCTCAATTATACCACGGATTATGAAAATAACCTTGAATAATTGATATAATAGAGTATTTAAAGAGTATTAAATTACATTAACAAAATAGATTATTTATTTATTTAACTATTTTAGTTAAACACACTCGCCAACAGCTACCTCAACCTGAAGTCTGAAACTATTACATACATGACTAATTTTAAATTCATTTTTTCATGCACTTTTTTTGATTTTTTTACTGTGGTTTCCTTGGAATTTTGGATAAAATGGTGGTTTCTTCATGATTTGGGGAAAACCGTGAGCTCATTTCCATATTTAAAAACAAAAATTATTTATTTTATATCTCCATTATTTTTTAACATTTTTCACCCATTCCATTTCCCGCATGTCCTCCCTAAACCTCTTCAATCCCTTTTACCCCTTCGGACCAATTAAAAACTTATAAGTATGGTGGATTTGGGTGATTTATTCATACGTTTGGATAACATGTGAGCTCAATTTTAGTTTTAAAAAATTATATTATTTATTTTATATCTCATTTATTTTTTTATCTTGATTCACTCATTCCACCTCTCATAAGAGCTCAAAAACCATAGGTGCACCCCCACATTTAGTTTTCCATCTTTGGAGGTCATCTTCATCACGGATTCAGGAGAATTTTCTCATGGTTTTCGAAATCGTCCATATTTGAAAAGGAAATTTGTGTTTTCATAAATCATTCCATTTTTTACTCTATTCCCCCCATTTTAGTCACCACTCAACCTATTTCTCATTATTATAACCTCCCTTTCAATTTTGGATGCTTGGAGATTCAACTATTGGTGTATTTGGGGTGATTTATTCAATGTTCCTCAAGTAAGTGAATCCCCCTCATTTTTCTTCCATTATCCTTAGGGGTTCTTCCCTCTTCCATGATACATAAAATTTCCAAAAACTAGGATTTGGGACTAAGGTTTTTTTGAGTTTCTTGGTTCAATATTCTTGGATCAGGATTCATTTTCACACCCTTTTGGTGTGGCTTTCTTCCCAATTCCTTGATGTAACTCTTTTAGTAATATTTGGGTTCATTTTATAACAAATAAAAGTGGTTTATTAAATGTTTTTTGGGTTTACAAATCTACTTTGGTCAGGACTTGGTGTGATTTTGAGTAAAAAATGGGGTTTTGAATGGGTTTTAGGTGCAAAACCTTGTTGCGATTCTTGAAAGTGTTATATGAAATTTGAAAATGGTTTATTGAGTTAAAAAAAGTGTAAAAAGGATGTTAATGTACTATTTGGTGGTTTTGTCTTCTTAAAATGTTATTTTTTGAATGTGAAAGGGTTTATTTGTGAATTCCAAAATTTTGATAATGTTTTATAAATTTTCAAGAGGATTTATTATATTTTGATATGGGTGTGAAACATATTTTTGGGAGGTTTTGGAGTGAGTATCATGTTAAAATTAATTTGAATGTGAAAAGGGGGTATTTTGTGGATTTTGTGTGGTATTTTTAATATTTCTATGATTTTTAAATGTTATCATCATGAAAAATTGGTATTTTAATGATGTAATAAATTTTTGAGCACAAAATGGGAAAACTCTAGTATCTATGTGGGAGGAGATGTACTAATGTGCTAGTGATCTAGATGAGTTATATCCTTATTTCACATAGCTGGTTTGATGATGGAAAAACATAATAAAATATGATGATGATGAAATTGTGGACCACTAGGTTATTAATGATTCTCATACTAGTGGCTCGTGTGCATGAGAACAGATATTCATTTTGGTTAATTTCAGTGAGATACGAGGTACCTAGGGCTCACAACTAACTAGTTCCCATGGGTGTTCCTATGAATATTTCTCATTGACTATATGATATTCCTCATTGGAACCCAATGTGTTTGGATTGAAAATTAAATGTCATGTTTTCTTTTTATAAAATATTTCATTCATTGAATTAACCCACTTGAAAAATGATTTTTATTTAATGTTTCATATTTTTGAAACGGTTACTAGTAATTCTAGTTTAGAAAACAAGCAATAATTTTGTCTTAAGATTTTTATAAAATGGAATATATTATTGGTGGAATACAAATATTCTTTGGCTAAAACCATAATTATACCTTTGGGTTTAAGTAAACTTGATTATGTTTGACACAGGTAAGGGTGAGGTCATTGCTAGTGATAGTTCGAGGTGTTAGCTTCCTACCATTGTGTGGTATTATGTAGAAAGACAAGGGGTGAGGTCCCCTAGCCTTGTGGTGGTTCATGAGTTTTATTTTCGGTTCATCTTTAGTTTTTTACATCTTGAGTCTTGTATAAACCGTGTAATTCAATTATGATTTTTTAAATTGTTTTATTGGATTATGTTTTCAGAATCATTTTGTAGGCTTTGTTTGTTGTTTTATATTTATAAATTCAGGAAAATAATTCCCAACATTTATTCTATGATACTTAGGCACTTTTTTCAACTCATGGGGATTAGTAACATCCTTCGTACCTTTCCATAGGCCGGGATGGGTGCAGGTTTTGATGGTGACCAGATCTGGTTTTTGAAAAAAAATTATCAATGGAGGTTCCCTCTCTTAGTTCATGTTATTTGGGAATGAGTATGGATAGACCAGATCTAGAATTATCAGGTCTTGACCTTCTGATTATGAGTAGGTTTCTTGGCCAGCAGACCTCATGATGGGATTCAAGTCATAATGGGATGTTTGTTTTTATAATAATCCTTCAGTTCTTGTGGTTTGTCAATGACCGGGGGTGAAAATATAGTTAGACTAATATTATATGTAAGCTCACAGGGCTTGGAAAGACATGTGGAGCCAAGTATATTTTCCTAGAATACTCTATATGATGGTGAAGTGATTGGTGTATGGTCTCCTACCATATGTCCAACTCACCCACTAACACTAGTTTCCTCATATACTATCTTCTATTAGATTTGTTTTGGAATCATAGAAATTTGGTTTTAAAGTAAAAATGGCAAGTTTTTATGAAAAGAAATGTTTCCTGAGATGATTTTATAATAAATTGGAAATGGTTTGATTTTTGAAATATTGGAAATGAATTTTCAGAACTATTTTGTAATGGTAAATGGGTTGTTTACACCCCTTATAAAATATTGAATAATTTTAAAGTGAGTTTTGAAAATCTTTTTCAAATAGAAATATTTGAACTATTGAAATGTATATTGAGTTAAAAAAAGTATTTTGGAATTTTTTTCTGGGGGTGGAAGATGGATTTTTATATGGTAACTAATGATCATTTTAAATGTTTTAGGAAAATTTGGAACCTTATTTTAAAATAAGAAGAGTTGAGTTCTTAATTAAATGAAGATCTATGATGTGGAGTTTGTCATGAAATTATAAGTGTTTTGAAATGGGTTGATATGTTTTGAAACTAATGTGTGTGACATGAAAGTTATTTTTCATTTGAATGGTTGGCGCTTTTCATAAAATATTTTTACAATATAAAATTGGGGTTTTCCTTTTTTGGTTATCTTTTTTCAGAAATTGAAGTGTCTGTTTAATGTCTTTGTTTTGTAAGGTGGAATAATTTTTTTAAACCTTTGTATTTCTATGAGTGACCACATTAATGGGTTTATAGGGAAAGAGGGATGGTTAAGGGTATGACCGGATGAGTTATTGGGTGGATATGTGGAGGGTTCCCAGTGTGGGAAAGAAACATGCATGTTTGAGGCCCATGAGATACCATTGGTAAATATGCTATACGTTAATCTCGTTAATTTTCAAATAAATGATTCATAAAGAAGACTGATGCTTTTAAAATAATTATTTGGGTGGTAAGTTTTATGTGATTTATTAATTGTTGTTGTGGTATATTTTTAGTTCGAGAACCCTTCTTTTTTAAACTATTATTTGGGGTTTTGTTTTGTTGGTGTGTTTGGGTAATGTATTGGCTAGTGGTATCTATTTAGAAATGTTTTGGGAATCCCTTGCAGTTGTTCCCCTAATGTTTTTATTTCTGGTTTGTGGTATGTTTTGGCCAAATAGCCAGAATGGTTGAGTCTTTGGGTAGTATTTTTGGCTAGGGTATGCCCCATTAAAAAGTAGGAACATGATTTTAGTGTGTCCCTTTGTGCTTTTTCATTAGAAGATCCTACAGTTTATCTATATAAAGACCTTCTTCAAGAGATTTAGAGAAGAAGTCTACTCATCTTCTTTTTCAGTTATGTGGATCCTCTTGTAAAGGGAAAGTGGTTGTGGAAGGTTGAAATACAACTTAACCTCTTGAGTTTCCTTAGTCGTCAAAGGTGAAAGTAGTTTGGGGTTTTCAGTTCAAGATGTTGATTAAGAGGGCCACTGTGTCCTTTGTGAGTCTCTTCAAATAAAGGGTTATTGTTAGCCCCCAGTGTGTATAACCTAGTAAAGATTGGTTGTTAGAGACACTTATAGGAATCGTGCACTATTTTGGACTCTACATAAGGTCCATATCCTTGTGTTGTTTATATTAGTCATAATGGTCATGTTCGATGATGCCTTGCGATGTCGTGTTCTTATTTAACTATAAAGGTGACGGTTGGGAAATCATTTTAGAGTCTCTATTTTTTGGAAGTGTGTAACACATCAGAAAATTATAAAGTCCTCTATTTTAGAAGAAGGTGTTTCTATGCGTCCTTTATTTTTTGTTTTTCTATTCCGATTAAACAAGGGGTCATGTGTTTTCATCATCTAAGGCCATGTTTTGGAAAAATGTTGGGATACACATATCACTAGGTGTAGGCCTTTTTTATAGGCCTTTATGGGGTCTTTTTGGGTGAGTCATCCTCGGCCTTTGTATTGGACATCCTAGGATAAAAGGTTATGTTTGTTTTTTTTGCTGTGGTTGTGACACCTGTTAGTTAGGCCCTTACCTCCCATCCCCTCATTTGGGGGGGGGGGGGGGTTCTGGTCAGTGTTGACATGTTCTGAATTCATGTTTCTCACCTTTGGGTTTCCTTTGATTTTTTGAGAAATGTATGAAATTTGGGCTAGGCTTGTTGAAGCGCATGGTTTTCGTCCGGTTAGTACTACAAGTGACCCATTCCAAGAAACTATGTTGTAGGAGATAGAACCTTTCGTACAGCCTCTAAACGACATTGTTCCTTATCATAGGTAATCATGTGTCTGGTTCTATTTTAGAAGAGGCAACCGCACGATCCATCCATTGTTTGAGAAATTGCGCTGAATAACCATGTGGTCATAATAGTTCATTAAACATTGGGGTCCTTTTCATGTCGGCCCATGAAAATATGTTCGGATGGTTAGTTTTCATGGTGTGGTGACCACCATGGGGTTCAGGTAATTTATTTTCAAAAATGCCTAATGGTAGTCTACCCCTTTTGAAAGGGATTCCGTTCAGGCATCCCCTGTTGGTGTCTTCATTCTGTCTCTGGTAATTATGTTATATCTTATGGTGGGGAGTCAACCCGCACCACTTCAAGTTGGGGAAAATCAGTTTTGTCCTTGGTGTTGGCAAGGAAGTAGGTATTCTCATTGGGGAACTATCCAACCAAAAACTCCTTTCATGAGAAAGCGTTGGGACTGGAGCATTCCAAACAGTTCTATTGAGGTAAGACTATAGGAACTCTATTTGAATTCATCATTCATTTTGGGTAAGTTGCATTATCATCGTCAAGAAGTGGTTAAGGTGTTTTTATCTCGAGATGTAGTCTAATAATGTTTTCCTATGTCAGGAATGTGGTGTAAATTTTTGGCTGGTGAGAGTATTCATTTCATTATTTGATCAACTAGAGGTGTTTTTCACTTTCCATCATTGTCTATCGGTTGGGTTTTGTTTTTTCATCTGACCAAGCTAGATTTCCGAGGGAAGAATGTTTTTATGGTGGGGAGAATTGTCACAAAAATGAATTATTTAAAATTTATTTTTCATGTACTTTCTTTTATTTCTTTGTTTATGGGGTTTTCTCATTATTGTTTGAGAAAAAGATGGTTTCTTCTAGATTTGGGCCAAACCGTGGTCCCATTTCAGTATTTAAAAACAAAATTTAATTCTTCTATAACTCCATTATTTCATAACAATTTCTACCCATTCCACTTCTCTCAGGGCCTTCCCTAACCTTTTCATGACCCCCATATCCATTTGTACACATTAAGAACTCATAATTATAGTGGATTTGGGTGATTTATTCAGGAATTGGATCAACCAGTCCGCCAATTTATAGTTTTAAAAAAATATCTTATTTATTTTAAATCTCATTAATTTATTATCTTTTTTGGTCATTCAACCTCTTACATGAGCCCACAAACCCTATTCATGCACCCAGGTTATGTTTTCCATCTTTGGAGCTCATCTTCAATGCGGATTAGGGCGAATTTTCTCTAGGTTTCTCAAATCATCCAGATTTCCAAAGGAAATTTGTTTTTTCATAAATCATTCATTTTTAACCCCTACCACATTTTGGTTCCCACACAAACTCCACAAACTTATTAGAACCTCTCTTTCAATTTTGGAATCTTCCTTATTCAATTATTGGTGTATTTGGGGTGATTTATTAAAAGTTTCCCCAGTATGTGAGTCCCTCTCTTGTTTCTTGCATTCTTCTTAGGGTATCTTCCCTCTATTGATGTTTCAAATGTCCACAAAACTAGGGTATCATACCAAAGGATTATTTTAGATTTTTTGGTTCAATATTCTTGGAGTAGGGTTCATTCTCACTCTTTTTTTTGCTGCAGTGGTGAGTTTGAACTTTCTCACAAGGATTTGGTGTTTTTTCCTGATTGGTTGGTGATTCCATGTGTTGGAATTTATTAATGCGTTTTAATGCTTTATTTTATTATTTTTCAGGTTTCTCATATTTTTTTTTGTGTTGAAAATATATTATTTCATGGATTTGGTTAATTTTTTAATTTTATAGTTGCATTTTTTTCTATAAATTTGGTGGTTTAAATGTTGATCTGTAGTCGTAATATTTGGGTTAATTTTATAACGTAAGAAAGTGGTTTTTTAATTATTATTTGGGATGCCAATTCTAATTTGGTAGGGTCTTGGTGTGATTTTCATTTAAAAGTGGGTATTTAAATTGGTATTAGTTGAAAAACTGGGTTGTGCTTCTTGAAAGTGTTCTATTAAATTTATTAATTAGTTTTTTGGGTTAAACATAGTGTGAAAACGATTTTTATGTACTGTTTTAGTGGGTGTTTGTTCATAAATAGTTTTCTTAAATTGAAAGTGGTGATTTCTTATGTAATTTTTTTAGAATATTTTATTAATTTTCAGGAAGATTTATTAAATTTTGATATGGGTGAGAAACATGTTTGTGGGAGGTTTTGGTCAGAGTATGATGTAAAAATTAATTTGAATGTGAAACGTGTATTTTTTTTAATATGTCAGGGTTTTTTGATGTGTGTATGATTTTTTAATGGAATCATCATGAGAAAATGTTCTTTACATATGTGGAACTTTTTGGAGCGCAAAAAGGGGAAACCCAGGTATTTATGTGGGTATACATGTACTAGTGTGTTTATGATCTAGAGGGGTTTTTCCCTATTTCACGTAGCATGTCTGATGATGAAAAAACTAACTAAACTATTATTATGAAGGTGTTGTGGACCACTAGGTTATATATGATTCTTCTACTAGTAGATCATGTTCACAATAATGGATATTCGTTATTTTTTCTTTCACCTAGTTATAAAATACCTTGGTCTCACAACTAACTAGTGCCTAGAAATCTTCCTCTAACTGGTGCCCATTGACTATATGATATTCATCGTCGGGAGACGGTGTGTTTGGCTGGAAAATTATGTATTATGTTTATTTTATATAAAATTTTTCATGGTTTGTTTTATTTAAAAGTTTTCATTCTTTGAAATCACCCACTTTAAAAATGTTTTTAGTTAATGTTGCATTTTTTAGAAACTGTTACTATTAATTCTTGTTTACAAAACATGATTTATTTTTTGTCTTAATATTTTTATCACATGTAATATCTATTTTGGAGGAATCCTACTGATCATAGGTTCACACACTACATAAAACATGGGTGTAAGTATACATGATTGTGTTTGACACAAGTTCGGGAAATGACTTTGGTGATGACGGTTCGAGGTGGTACCTTCCTTCCTCAGTGCAGTATTGAGGAGAAGGAATGGGGGTTATGTACCCTTTCTGTGTGGTGGTTCTTGAGTTGAATTCCCTGCTATAATTTATTTTTATACATCTTGTGTCTTTTATAAACCATATACCTGAACTCTGACTTTTTATTAAAGGCTTGATTGGATTAAATTTTCAGATTATTTTGTTAGATTTATTTTCTTATTTTATTTTTATAAATTTAAGGAAATCATTCGCAAATTTTTTTCAAGGATACCTAGTCACTTGTGCCATCCCATGGGAATCAGTAGTGGCCTTTTGTCCTTACCACAGGGTGGATCAGGTGCCAGTTTTGATGGCTACTAGATCTGGTTCATGACAAACACTTACCAACCTTATGTCATGCATATGGTAAACCCCATGCTCTAGATTCAACTATGATTTTAGATTTTACATTTGGGACTTCATTCATGATATATTCCATTATTTCTAAAAAAATTTATATACATGTTATCAATAAAATTAATATTTCTAAAAACAAACCAATTTCAAACTCACCGGGCCTCAGAATCTCATAATGTCTCCGTACATGGCTCCAAAAATATTCTGTGATACATTTCAAAGTCATACAAGGAAGAATAGTGTCCTTAAATCCTCCATTGAATTTTTGAGTGCTAGTGTGGACAATTCTATTACTTTTGACTATCACAGCTCATGGAAATTGAATCCTTGAAGGGGAGACATATTTTTCAATATAAGTTCTATTGTCAAGTGAGATAATTTAACATGAAAGAAATGAAATAGGATATTAGGTCTAGTGACTCATATGACTTTTTTACATTTTTTCATGGTGTAAAATCTTTGTAATCTATAATGCCTGAGATTATTAGAATATTACCCACCAATTTGAAATCCACATTTAAATATGAAATTGAATATTATTATATTTTCATGTGTGTAATGATCCCTGTAATTTAATATTATTATTAATACAAGTCTTTTTCAACATATGTTGATGTGTATATAAAAATTTTCATGACAAATTCTTGCGAAAAATTATGATATTTTGCAAAAATTATGAGTGATCTTTTATTAATGAATAGCAGTAGAAAGAAATTATAACTTCTATTATTTAATGAAATTTATTTCTCAATATCTTTGATTGGTAATTGAACATCCTGATTAAGTTCATAGACATGGAAGTGTTGGTTACATGTTCATTTTTTTCAAATTAAAAAATAAATACATTTAGTATATATGTCTATTACACCATTACAAAACCTACATGATTAAAGATATCAATATAAAGAAATTATATAACAAATTGTACGTTCATAGGAAGTTACATTTCATTAATTCAATAACATCTTTCTCTCTGAAAGCAATGTAACGTTATAAGACACTAATCATGGACTTTAGGGAGTGTATCCTAATTCCACTAAGGAAGGGGCCTAGATATTCACACACAGTTTATTTTGAAACATAGTTAAATTAAATATGAATTAAAATTTTTGGATAAATATTATTCTTCCATATGGTTTATTTCCTCATGCTCCATTTTGGATTCCAACTATGGTGGTCTTTGTTTTAAATGATTTTTATTACATAATAACTCTTACCAAAAACATAATTTCTATATCCCTCCTATGTAAAAAAGATTTTATTTTCATACTCATAAATATAATATATTTATTTTATAAAGGAAACATATGTTTTGATATATAAAATATAAATAATGGTCATTATGTCTTAAATTATTAAAACAAGGTGTTTCAAATTGATTATGTATCAATATTCTTGAATTATTTCACACCCAATTTTGGAATCACCTTATTGGTAATGTAAATGATAATCTTATGAAAAAATTCAATAAATATGGTTTCATAGAATATTTCTAGATAATACATGTTGACAGGTGTGATTCTTTGTTACATTACAAAATGATCAAGCCAACTTTTAGTGTACATTGTGAAAGGGCTATAGAGATTCTAATGTTCGTTGTCATAGATGTTTGTGGATCATTTCTATTAGATGATATAAGTGTGAATTCTTATTTTAATCAATTTTATTTATGATTCAAGATGATAGAGATATGTCTACTTAATTATGTGTAAGTCAGAATTCTTTGAAAATTTTAATGAGTTCAAGAATGATATAATGAATCAATTAGGTAAGAAGATAAAGAAACATTGAACTGATCAGATTCATGAATATCTTAACTAATAATTCATCAACTTTATAAGGTAGTGTGGGATACTATTCCAAATTACGCATCATGATACACTTAATTTTAATGGTAATAGTGAAATGATTGATCCAACCTTGCATGATGTTTTATAATCAATGATAATCCCTTCAAGTCTTCCATAATCAATTTGGGGATATGAATTTCACACTAAATTATGCACCAAAAAAGTGAAAAATAATATTCCATCGATGTAATAGTGCACAATTAAACATGTGTTGTCACATATTTATGAATGGGGTTTTAGGGGTTTGTTATGGACATATTTGGAAAAAAAATGTAACATTAGGGCATGAAGTGTATATTTATATGGTATCCCATGTAAAATGAAAATACCATCAACATAACCCCTCAAAAAAGAAGTTGAATATCATAAGACAATATATTTTTCTCGATAGAGATAACATTTCTTTGGAGGATACAAAGATAATGATTAACATAGATGAAATTGGTACTCAAGCTACACAATAGTAAATATTGGAACTGATTCTATCAGCATCTGTAGAAGATATTCTTCTTGACAAAGATGTATTTCATAGGTGCATCAAAGAGGTTATAGAATCCAAAATTTATTGTTTTCTAGTAAATGAATTTGTTGAATCCTTTTTGTTTGATGGAGATGATATTATTTTTAACAATAAGGAGATAGGGAGCTCAGAATCTAGAAGATGGGAAGAAGTCATTAACTATGGATAGATTCCTTGCATCATAACCAAGATTGGGTTATTTTCCAAATTCCATTACATGTAAATCCTATTGGGAAAAAATGGTTATTCAAGTAAAAACTAGACATATATGGTTAAGTGAAAACCTATAATGTATTTCTAGCGTCAAAAGGGTTTAAAAAGTTTCCAAGCATTTAGTACGAAGAAACCTTCTATCCCATTGATCTATTTAAATAAATCAAAATTTTACATTCTATAACATATTTCAATGACTCTAATATTTTTTATATGGATTTCTAAAAAAAATACTTAATGAAAACATTTATGAAGATTCCTATATGAGAAAACATAAAGTTTTTTTGAATCCATGAAATTATGATAAGATATAAATGTTGTATAGATCCATTTATTGGTTAAATTATATATCTATGTCATGAGATATTTTGTTCGACGAATCTATATAAGAATTTGGTTTCATAAAGAATGAGCGCGAGACATGTATTTACAAGCGGTTTAGTGGGAGGGAAGTTTTATTTAATGTATCATATGTTGATGACATGTTACTTATTGGAAATGACATACCGGTCAAACATTCAGTTAAGGAATGGTTAAAAAAGTGCTTCTATATAAAAGGCTTAGGCAAAGAAGCATACATCCTTATATTCAAGACCATTCATGATAGATCCAGCAGAATACTTGGACTTTTAAAAAGTATCAACATTGACCAGATACTAAATATTTTTTGTATAAAAAAACCAATAGATGATTAGGTTGAGTGTCAATTGATTTAAATCTACCCAAAAAATATTCCCTCAGACACAACATGAGAGAGAGAAAATGAGTAGGATCCCATATTCATGTTTTGAAGGATCTATCATGAAGGCCATCATATATACTAGTATTGATGTTATATACTATTTATGTGTGCAATTAGATATCAATATAATCCATGAGAAACAAATTGGTCTATTATTAAAGTTATTGTTAAGTATCTAAGGCAAATTAAAGAAGTTTTCCCAGTATATGGGTGAGTTGGGGTACTAGTAAACTGATTATATAAAATTTATAGCTTCCAAATATATCAAAATGATCTGAATTAAATGTATGGATATTTCCCCCATCTCAAATGAGTTTTGAAATGGAAGAGTTAAAATAAGCTAGATGGATAATTATACATCATATTCCAAATATATATTTAATATTGATATATTCAAAGAATCCATATAGATCAATAATATCTTCCAAGATCCTGATGTGGTGACAAATATGTGAGATCATATCATAGTGTATTTTGATAATATTTGAGTAGTTTATCTCATAAACGATCCATGGTCACATAAATGGATGAAGAAAATACTTTACTTATACCACGTATGGATGTATTTTTCAAAAGGGGTGATGTCCATATGAGTAGATTTTTCGTAGAAGAAATAATGGTAGGCCCCTTGACTAAATCCTTATCTCAACAGAAGAATAGAAATCATGTGTGAGCTGATGAAAAAATGATTATTATTAGTTAGATCTAGTAAAAGTTATAGACTGATGGAGTTTGTGTCTTAGAAACATATTCTAAATACTTTATGATTACCTATATTAATGTATTTGAGTATTAATGAAATATATTTTCAATCACGACTACTTATCTATATGACATAGTATGGGATAATGTATTAATTGTATATATCACACTGATAGGTCATAGTAGTCCAATGATATTATGAGAACCTAGAATTTCAACAATAATGTATTCCAATAAACATTTTATAGTCAAATGGTATAATTTTGTGGGACAAAAAGGATACATTCTATATAGGGATGAGACTCATAGTTATTTTAGAAACATTCTATAATAGTATTCCCTTGGTAATATCAATTGTAGGAGATTATGAGAACATTAACTGATAATATTAAATTCACATATAAATGTTCCATTTGATATTCTTATCAAAAGACATGTGTAATGATCCTTAGACTTTAAGGTTATTACTAATACATTCCAAGAGTCTCATAATTTGAAGTATGATGAAATATGCTCTAGGTGAGGTAAATTACATTGGGAGTGTCATGATTGGTATTGTATTAATGAATAATGACAGAATGTATTTATCTATTTTGTTTGTTAACTGAAGTTGATATCTTAGGCCCTTTATTTGGAATTAAACTGCCTAATTAAATCCATGGCCATGACAGTGTTTTTGGAAATTTCATTTTTGGAAAGTCAACGAATGATACATCGATCATATAGGTTGATGACACTAGTATATGACCTATTTTATTAGAGATATCTTGGTAAATGAAATATATTACATAATGTACATTTTAAAGAGATTACATATCATTGAAACATTAACTTTTTTCACTATTAGATCCTTATAATGGTTCAAAATGGTAACATTGGTCTTTTAGTAGTATAGTTGAATGCCTTTGATAAAGTCACATAGAGGATCACACACTACGTGTATTAAGAAAATTAGTTAAATTACATATGAATTTACCATGTGGGATAAATATTACACTCATACATGGTTTAATAAATACTCCTATTGTTTTAATTGTATATTTTCAATCACTAGTTTCTCAATACAATATATATGTGAATTATATATTTAATAAATATATTTTCACTGAGAAACAATTTATTTAATTATATAAATTCATAATATTTATTTTTTTATTCACAAGTTAAAATTATAATAATTAATTTTTTAATGTGGATATTTATTAAATATTTATTCCATAATTAGGTGAATATAATATTTATATATTTATTAGAGAATAATGCATTTGAATTTAGTAAATTAAATAAATATTTATTATTCATGTTCGATAAATATTGAGAAGGATTGGAGAAGCAATTTTAATGGTCTCATTAGAAATTTAATGTTAACTGTTATCTGAATAAATATAAACTTTTTTTTCAGGAAAATAATATTTCTTCATCATGAGGTTTTTACTTTTAAAGAGAATATTTAAAATATTATTATTATTTATACCTGATATTTTTTATTAATTAGGAAAATAATAAGGGAAATTGTGAAATTATTTTTTTATCCTTATCAATATATAAAACTGTTAATGAAATTTTTAGTGGGCGATTAGGCCACAATATTTGTTTCACATAACAAGTTAATGAGAGAATCCTCTCGATCCCCAAAGATCTCTATCCCCCTATCACACTTAAGAATGTAATGAAATTACCCTCCTCCCCCAGAATTAATTCTTCTCCCCTTGAAGGATTTAGATGTGATCAATAACGATCATCACAAGTTATATATTCATCTACACTAGCACCCAAATAAATATATGATTAAAATAGAAGGTTCACATAGCACATTTGGATCATAGCTAGACGGAATATACACTTTATTACTATGAGAAAATGATGGTATGACAACTTTGGTATACCAACTCATCCATGAAGAGAGAAATTAATTAATGTTAGTTATATAAATAAATAAATAAATTGTAAATTATATGTGAAATTAATTTATCTTTATGGATATCGAGAATGAATATATATATTCTTTTATGGATAAATCTAAAGATTTTGATGGAATTTTTTTGTTGCGTGCCGTCTAACCCATTTTAACTACACCTCGTAACCTTCAACAAATTCATATGTAAAACATTCAAATAATAATAAATGAGAGCATGAAGAATCATTACCAGACCATTTATTCCTTGGAATCTAAAAAATTAAAGAGATTGATTGTTATCTATTGATGATATAGAATGAAACCCAAACATATTCTCCCCAGAATGAGTTATACATATTATATAAACACATCATACTCCAAACAATCTCAATAATGCTTCTGTTCATCCTTCTGTGTAACTATGTTGTGTTGTGAGGTGTTTGAGATTGTTCTCTCTTGTCAAATACCCTAACTCCAACAATACACATAAAACTCCAACGATGTTTATTCTCCTCCATTGAATAAATGAATATACATTAACTTCCTTAGAATTTCACATTCCACCAAAAAAAGGAACATCAGGAAGTAGCCCATCATTTGGCCATTCTTCTTCAATAATAACACCCATACCATTTGAGATGCATCATAGTGAAGGTTAGAAAATATTTGTTTTTCAAAAATTTGATTCTACCACCATGGGATCTAATACATCACGGGGCACTAGATTCAACAACCCTGATCTTCTTGAAAAAGTAGTACTAAATTTGTCTTGTTACTCTTTCTCACACAAGAAATGGTTTCAGTGATAACGCGATTCATTCTTGTCAATATTTATGTAATTCTGATTCATTGGGGAATATAAACCTATTTCAATTGGGTGTCTGATTCTCTTAATCATAGATTAGAAGAATCATCTCTTTCCCACATATACATCCTTATGAAGTTATTATAGGCTATTCATTCATCCTTTGTTCTCCTTACATAATATTTCTTCAATTATTTCTCTTTCCATGAATATTACTAATAAAAATTTGAGTCAAACTATTGGAAAATTTTGAACAAACTTCATGGTGATTGGGTATTTAATTTTTGAGTTGGCATGGTTATTACCCATGCCAAAAGATTATACCAAACTAGTATTCCCCATATTTATATCACCAAAGTCACTGTATTGATAATTCATGAAATAATTATGTTGTGGACTGATATGGTAAGATACTATAATATCAACCTACTATTTTCCTCTTTTCTGGATGTGTGAATGATTTTTTCTTATTTATCATTAGAGAAAATTTCATCTTCTTCCGTAATAGTTATTTGTGGACCATAATTTCTTATTTGTTTATTACAACCTTGGACCTTCTCTTACAGTGACATTCATCAATGCTTCTTCATGTTTACCTCTATTCTACAATTTTGTAATTCGTATGTTGGACTTATTCTATCTATTGAACATAATCTACTCTTTATTTATCCATTACATCCCATTCCTTGTCAACAACCATGTTGTCTCCCTCACATCTCCCCAAAAATATCTTTCTCCTGGTTATAACCCATTTCCTTCTTCTATGACTCATCATTGAAAGGTGTGTAATTTACCATTTCCATGGATTGATTAATTATGAGAACCAAGTTGTCAAGGGAGACCAACAATGTATCCAAACTACTATTATGTGTGAAAAGTAAGAGGTTTCACTAATTTTCACAAGTCAGAGGCTTCGCTATATCCATTAATTGATTCACTAGTCTCTAAGAGTAGATAATGAATTCAACTATAGAGTTTCCACAACATTGTAAAATATTCATAAACCATGTTAATAAATGGAACTTTTTTTCAGTAGTCTTCAACTAATATGTATTTTCTAATTTCATCCAAATTTTGTAATTTATGTTCTCTAGAGAAATGTGGTGATAGAATTTTTAATTTACCAATTTTTTGATTTGATCGATTGTATTATTTTAATTCTTCTTACATTCTTCTTATTTGGTGGAACTGTGGTCGATTCCCTTATTATCAATGGTGTTATAAAGTTCCTTACAATTAAAGAGATCATCCATTAAATACTTCAAAATATAGTAATTTGAGGAAGTTAACATGATCATCCCTCTTGTAGATTGTACCTCCATTATAAATTAATTATGTAAAAGTTACATTAGAATATTTAAAAATATATTGTATCATTGCACTTGGAATAGACTAATTGGTGAAATCAACATGTAGATCATCAATATCAACCTCTGATTGATGATGATACAACCAAAAATATATTTATGGTCTAGATTGATTGATGATGCCGTGATGACATGGAATTCCAAATAAACTACCAAAAACTAAATATAAATGTCATTGATGATGGAACGATACCTTCATCTAGAAGGTGGTATGGTAGAAGCTAAACATTGATGATGGTTAGGGAGAAAATTTTTTTCTCCATTTTTTATGTCATTTTCACCATTGGAATCACCTCGAACTGAACATTCAAAAACCAAATTCAAAATGAATATAAGAAACATAAAACATTTTAGTCACTAGAAAATCTCATCTACCAAAATTTTTTCCCTACTGATAGATTTGAAACCACGTATTATGATAGGATGATAAAAAATAGAGATTAATGGGGGGATAAAGATTTTATTTCTCAAGAATAAAGTTTAAATAATTCTCCCAAACTCCTCCCCTTATCTAACACAAAAGGATCTCCTAGGAATCTATGGATATAATGAGCTCATTTTCATAGGGTTATATATTGTAATGAATATATCTTTCCTCCATTCATTGGAATGGTGGTAGGATTAAAAGTTTTACAAAAGACCACCACAAACACTCACATAACCCTACCTACAACCATATATTATAAAGGAATATTTTCTAAACATGAAACATCCATGGTTGAATTCCATAGTGGGTTGAGTTAGTGCATTGGCCGAAAACCAAGGAATCTGGAAAACTTCATCATTATGTATCCTATAAACAATAGACTCATTCATACAATGAATTTTTAACCCAATTATAATCCACTACCACACCTCTGAACTTTCAATTCAATGCTCCTTGTTTCCCTACTACCAAACCAACTTCCTCTCACTATGAAATCCAATACCTATTGAAACCCATTTAAAAATACTCTAAAATGACTCTCAAACAGTCTAAGAATTTTTAGGGTGACGATAGAAGGTCATAGGATCCAAACCAACTCTACAGAACACATAGTGAAACACTCTCATAAAAAAATAATAACTTTATAAATTCTAATAATCTATGCAAGGTAAAGTGAAATAAATATGAATATTCAAGGAAATATTCAAAAAAAAATGAATTATATATTAAGATAATTCAGGAAGTACAATTTTTCTACATGGAATAAATCATACCATGATGAGTAGACACATGTAAAAAAAAATTTCTTATAAATGACTAAGTATAGTCAACATGAGTGGGCTTAGTGATTTTATGAGGAGGTTTCTTAATTATTAGTCATATTACCTAGGTTTTAAAAAAATAATTATGATTTTTTTTATTTTCTTTAATTTTTTTAGTCTTTCATATAATTGTGTTTTATTCTCCCTTAAACCATTATTGTTATCCCTTAAAAACTATCTCAATGTCAATTCTATTGGGAATCTAACCTAAGGTTGCTATAATTATGATATTTTTACCACTTGAGCTTTATCCATTTTTCAATATTTTATTTTTATTCTAAGAGAGAAATTATACATTTAGTATGGTATGATGGTTTTCACCCAGTACATAAATTTTTCAATTCATTCTTATTTAATCATCAAATTATTTTCACTCCATTCCATGGATTCACAAGGAATGTGAATAGTTTGTGAGAAGAAAAAAAATATTTTCATAAAAAATACAACTAGGAGATTTCTTGATTACATGCTCTCTGGATATGTGAGTTATCATTCAAAAAATATAAAGAATGTTATTGGTAAAATAGATTAAAGAATATCTCAACCATTTTGATCACTCATGCATTAAAAGGTATAAATTTTGTGATAGACTGAAATATAATATGGGTGATGAATAAAAATGAAATAAATATTTTAAATGAAAATGGAACAATTAACTCCCTTTTTATATGATTTTTTCATAGCCAATTTTTTTTTCATGTTATACTGTTGTATTTTTCTTGGTTTGATTTTCATTATATTCCTTTAAATAACTTTATATCCACACTTAATCATTAAATTCTTCATGTGTTCAATAAAAAAGATAAATTAAAAAATAGATAATTAGTTTAACTCCAATCACAAAGTATGATTAATCTGAGTTATTTTTAGTGCACCAATAGGAAATATATTATTGATGAGGACCCCAGGGAAACAATCTCTCTTCAATCTAGAAGTGTTTCTAGAGAGACAGTAAATTGATTGTTTCTATAGATCACTTTATAATTAAAATTTCCCTTATCTATTTTATTTAATTTTTATCCTTTTATATCTCTTCATTTTCATTCTCTCATTTGGTTATATGTAAATTGTTTTTAATAATGTGATAATAAATCATATATTATTAAACTTATTATAAAAATGAAAGAATTTACCATGATGGTCAATGAATTTTCTCTAAACCAACACACCAATTCCAATCCTATATTCTGGTAGGTTCCCTTGAAAACTTTTCAATGGAATCTACAACCATTTGGGAACCAAAGTGTATGTGAGGAAGTAAAATCTATAAAAATGACTCAAGTCATGATCAACATAAAATTACCCAACACCACCAAGAAAAGGTGATCAACACATAAGACATACGTTCTATATTGGAAACATGTGATTATATTTAAAAGGATATATAAAATATCAATTAAATAATGGAAATAAATATCATCACCCTCAAACTAATGATGATGTGAGGGATATGATGACAATAAGAATATGTACTACTTCCTGTTGTATTATCTGAAGAGTACAAGAAATAAGTGGAAGAACAACTTCAAAATCCTTTACTTTTGTACATTTTCATTCTGTTTTCCAAGGTTTTTCAATAAGATGGAAATTTTACAACTCAAAACATAAAGACTGTATACATAAATTTAGATTCAATTATTTTGGACATTTATCAAGATTAAATGATAACAAATACAAATTACATTGAATTTTTTGTTTCATCATTATTGTAAGAATTCATGGTCGAAGTTAAAGGTACAATAGAAGAAATGGGATTTGAAGACATGATGAATGTTCCACTTTCTACTTCAAAATATCCTTTTCTAAGAGTACATGAAGAATAATTAGAGAATTTGATCAAATTACTAATGATAGTATATCATTTTTTGAATTTTGTTTCATTTGATCATTAACTACATGAAATGTCATGTAAAGATATCATTTATTTCAATATAAAATTGTTTATGATATTAATGTCCTCAAAAAGTGAATAAGAAGAAGTAATCATTGAGAATAAGATGTTTATTCAATTTAGAGAAGAATAATTCAACATGAAAGTGGTGGAATCATTTGAAAAAGAACCCAATGACTTGTGATAAATCCACTACCTCCTCAAAAATGAATTGATAATCAATTATATTAGGATACAATAACTTCTATGGAGTATCCATACCACTTATCTCTTCCCCATATCTACTTTTTTCTATTAATTTGGAGATTGGGTTTTTACATTATTTACGGGTACTCCATTTACAGTGTTCACTTATGGAAACAAGAAAAATAATATATGGTGGTTCATATTAAGGAATCCACACACCGTCAAACCATGGATGACCATTGGTTTTGACGTACTGTAGGTATTATAAATTCATCACATATATAGAGGAAATAAATTTTTATTTTATTTTCCATAAATATTTATTGAGTTTCCAATTTGAATAATTTTCTTAATTTTTTTTGATTTAGTTAATTTGGAGTGAAGGGATAATCTTACCTCTGACACAAAAAAAGCATGTTTGTATATTTTCATCTCAGAATTAGTTTTTAATTTTTTTCTACGTAATTTATAACACATTTTGAGTTAAATTTGAGGCTTTATAACATTTAAACAAGGGGGAGCGTGAAATTGGACTTTGGGAGGTGTTTTCTTTTTGTTGTATTTTTCTTGTTTTAATTTTAATTTATCTTCTTTTTTGGTATTTTTAAAACACTTTGAGGATATATGATTATTGAAACACCAATATTATTTACACATTCATTTTTTATTGGGATTTCATTATTTTTATCTTTGATATTTTTAAATGATAGCTGATATGTTTTTAGTTATCATTGGAATTGATTTTCAACCATTTTAATGATTTTTGACCTGAGACTAAAATTCAAACCCAAGAGTGATTTTTTTTATTTCTCATAATAATAGGTATTATATTCCTATTTTTACATATTCTTCATTAGACCCTCACATTTATGAGAAATATTTCTTTTTTTGAGAATTAGAACTTATGGAATTATTAGAAAATAGTTTATAGTGATTTTTTATTGTAAATTTATTGTTGGTTTGTTCACAACTAACAGATTCTTGGTGTTTTAAATAAACCAATACACATTCAGATGTACAGAATATTTTCAGGTTCATTATTTCACAGTTTTTTTATTAAGGGGTAGTTTAAACCATCACTAAATATTTATCAGTGGTTTATTTGTATTTTTTATTTTTTAAAATGATTAATTTTTAGTTTTTATAACATATTACTTATCTCTGGTCGACCAAGATTGGCCCGTAAAATCTAGAAAATATATTTTTATGGTGATATTTGAAGCACTTACCCATTTAATATTTAACAAATCCTTTACCACTCCACCAAACTATTTATGTGGTAACTATATAGATTTAATATATTTACATATACATATAAATATATATAAATACATAGATATGTTAACAAATATTTATTAATAATTTATATATATATATATACAAATGTATAATTACTTATAAATATAGGTATATATACACAATCATAAAATACTAACATAATATATATAAATGTATATAAATATATGAAAAGAGATATAAATATCATAATATATGTATAAATTTACAAAATATATATAAATGCATGTATATATATATTAAATATAATTGTTTATATATGCCCCCATAATATATATTAACAATTATAAAAAAAGACATATTAGTAGATATAAATAAATACAAATATATATAAATATACATGCATATATTTAAATTAATCAAAATTATCAAGATCCAAGATATGTCATTCCAAATATTTATTAAAACATATCTAGAAAAATTTAGTCAGGCATTACAAGGGGTTTTCAAATGTGGTAGTTGATCACATCCTACATATCCTTATCAACCAAGGAGTGGCAAAATTTATGGATCCACAATTGACCACATCGAGATCATCTCTAATATCTCAGTTTTCCAAAATGCATCTTCCACTCGATTAGCCTGCCTATTGGATTGTGAAACCGTTATATTTAGAATACTATTTTCATGTAGACTATTGATCTACTATGGAAGTACACTCCATGGGACATTCCTAGTTTTTATATTCATGGATTCAATGATAAGAATTGAGTTTGACTCAATCGAAAGATAACACAGTTAAATATGCATAAATATATATAAATACACACACATACATATATATATAATTAAAAAAAATTATTTTTAAATAAAAAGAAGTATAAATAAATAAATATAAATATATATCCTCTTAATATATATAAATATATATAAACATGAATACATATAAGGATTCATAAATATCTATAAATTTATATAAAAGTAAATATAAATACTAGTACTTGTAAATATACATAAATATTCATAATCAGAAAAAATACCTATAAATAGAATTATTTATAAATAAATAATTCTAAATAAATATATTTATTTATACACATATATATATATATATACAAAAAGATATAGATAATTATATACGAATATAAAAATAGATAAATATAAATATATAGTTAAACAAATAAAAAGTCACATAAAGTCACAAAGACATACAGAGAGATATATTAAAACAATCTTGGGTTAGGAACCTTTCACTAAGGAGAGAAACCTATTTTTAATTCAGTTGAGAGATAACGATTATGTGACATGTTGGACCAAACATTAAATGACATGAAGGCTTAAGAGCCCATTATCCTTTAAACATGGATGACTGGTAGACCAAAAAATTTTATGACTCGAATGCCTTCTGGCCTAAAATTCCATTTTTCATGCCACTAGCCCATTTTTTCCCAAAGGATCTTTTGTTGAATAATACCATTATAGTAACCTCAAATTTCTACAATACACTAATATATAAATATATATATACATATACCAACATAATATATATATATATATACAGATAATTATATATATACATACCCACTTCATATATATATATATATATATGTATGTATTTATAAATATACATAATTATATATAAAAATAAAATTAAATATCAATAAATTTATAAATTTTTTTATATATTTACATTAAAATATATATTCACACATTTATATATATATACAATATGTATATATGTTTGGATTATACATAAATACATAAATACATAAATATATTAAAAAACCTAATTAATAGTTAGTTATTAATTAATAACGAATAATTGATAATTAATATTTTATAATTATTTATAATTTTAAATTACAACTAATAATTAATTATAAATAATTAAAAAATAATACAGATATAATAAAGAAATAAATATTAATTTTTTATTTTTAATTAGTAATTATTAAATTAAAATTAAAATTTTAACTGATAAATTTATAATAATAATATTTTTATTTTTAATTTCCATGAAGTTTTTCCAATAAAACTACTATTTTTTTAAAAAAGTAAGTGAAATTAAAAATAATAATCAATGATGTTGTTAACCTCCAGGGATTAGCGGTTATTTTCAAAAATGGATAATTATAAAATAAAATTGAACTATTTATGGCTGGTTTAGAGAACCGATGCTAAAAACTACTATCAAATTTAACTTTTATTATAGTGTGGTAATTCATTTTTAAAGATTTTATGTTTAATAAATATATTCTAAATGACTGTGGAACTTATCCCTACTACATATTGCATGTTTATTATCGAAAAAAAAATATTTTCTCACCGGTGAAAAATATTTTTGTTATAAGAACATTTAAAAGTTGGAAATGTTTATCAGTGGAGTTAAGATCACTAATAAAGACTATAAGGACCAATTTTTTACCATGTAAGATATTGGAAAATTTCAACATATATTTCTAGAGCTAGGCCCTGAGACGACATGCGATTCCAAGGCCCGATGTGCCCAAAATAAATTATACAAAAATATTAAGTATATTTCATACTATTTACATGGAGGAAATGGGATACCTCACAAACGGTAGCTCAAATGAGAAATATGAGGAAACAGTTGAGCCTGGATCATGGTGTTTACACTAGGGGGGACATAACTTCTTTCAGTGCATGCCTTCTATAGAAAACTCCATGGAGGGCATGACTGTAAATAAAATAATCAAATAATTTTTTTTGATGAAGGAAATAAAATTATTTTATCTCAGATGGTAATTCCAATAACTCTTGGAAAAGGACTCAAATTAAAAATTAGAGATCTCCATTGAGTTTGTAATGAAGTGTTTTATCTTGGTGCAACATAAATATAGAGGGCTTCTGATATTCGGATTTTGCGACTGTTGGTGGGAGAATTATCAAATTCTTCATATAAAAGATTGTGGAAACGAGTTGGGTTTGGCTCGATTCTCTTATAGATGGCAGATCTCAATACTCTTCTTCTGATAGATATTCGATGCCTAATCAATTATAGATGATGATGAAACTTCAGATAAGTGTAGATTTAGAGGCAGTGAATGCAATGATGAATCGAAAATCTAGGCAGGACACTTCATTCTGATTTTACATTTCCCCAATAAAATTTCTGTTGTCAAATTCAATTTTTTTTTGTTTCTGTTGTTTTGATTATCGTCATTGATGGCCATATTAATGTGGTTATCGACCAATCTATGTTTGGAGTCCTTTAATTGCATGTTCTTAAAACGTTCTTCATTTTTCTCTTCATTATTCATCGATCATCTTTTCAACACATCCAAATGACATTCCATGTTCAATTTAATCACAGATCTATGATGTTCACAATCAAAAGAATTTGGATAAATGATGATTTTGAGTTTCGACTAATGGAAGAGCCGGTGCGGTGAGCAGAATGGATGAATACTTTTTGTCATGTCTAAAAAATGACATATCTTTGACCGAAACAAGAGTTTGTGATGATCTTCTCCCAATGAGAATAGATATATTCTTGAAATAATTTTTGGGCAACCACTGGTGCTCGGTGGTCCGTGGTGGCTGGCAGCAGCTGGGGCAGTCATAGCTGGAGGCTATAGCGGGGACAAATGGCTGGTGGTGGGAACACATCGCACATATGTGGAAGGTAAAGGATGGTAGCTGCAAAAATAACCTAGCCACAAAAACCCCCCACCCCCTGTGGGTTTCGACAAAAAGAGAAAAAATAACAATATTAATAATAATAATACTATTATTATTAAAACAGATAATCATTAGTAACTTCCTCAGGCGACATCCAATTTATTTGTCATCAAAATAAATGTGACCAAGTCTTCGATGCATTCTACAGTGGAATATAATTATTCCATCAGTTCTCTGTTTGGGGTGAATGAATAGCTGATATTGTGTATTTTGACACAAAGATCGCAACGGTGTGATCAGTTGGGAAGTGCAGAGCCATTTCATGACCTCATAAATTCTGGAATCATGAAAGGAATGTTGGTGGAAGATCGTTTAGGTATATTTAAAGATAACCAATGTATTATGCCATCATCGATTCTCATGAGAGTGTAGAAGATGAATGATGTGATGTGGTCAAATTTGTTTGGTCTGTTTGAGGAGGTGTGTTTGTGAAATTACATTTTTTCCTTTTGTACCAACAACAACCATTATGTGCATGCAAGCCTTCTGGATAGAGGTTCTATGTACTCTTGGTGTACACTAACACAACTAGGGTAGATGTTCATAGTTTAGAACCCATGTATGTTTGTTCAGAAATCTAGGTGATGAGATAGGGTCACACATGGTGTGGGCCCCATAGGTTCCATATAAGACACTACAAATCTTTTACTTCTCATAACTCCTTATGAACCCGGATTTTGGAATTCGAGTAGCCTATATGGATTCCTTTTCATTTTAGAATGATATTTTTTCCTTATTAGTGGATTATGAGATATAATGTGAGACTTTCCCAGTGCGACGCAAATCTGGGGCGCCACCTGATGATGGAAGTGATCTTATAGTATCCTCAAAATGCACGAGGATTACCATAAAATAAGGATGACCAGTGTAGTTCCTCGACTCTTTCTGAGAGGTACCATATAGAAGGGATGGCTATTATAGTTTCTCGATGTGTTCTAAGATGTACCTTCTACAAGGAATGGCTAGAGAATTTATAGGATTAACCACTGGTTTGGCTAAGTAATGGGTTTCCCAACGACTGTTTCGAGCATACCATCCAGCTGGGATGGGTAGTGCATTCCTCGATGGAAGTTCCAAGTACCTTCTAGAAAACCACCCTTTAGTAGGTCTAGGTAGTGGGTCCCATAAATGACACTTTTTAGAAGGTACCCTCCAGCATATTACCCTTTAGAAGGGATGGGTAGTGGTTCCCCATCTATTTATAGGTGATGGTCCCCCTGATGTACTATGGAATTGGTACCTGATCTCTAAAGTGACACCCTTCTACTAGGCTGGGCTTAGGTCCTCAACCTAGACACACAACCTCATGATTGTGAGACATAGTGTTGATATATTCTTTATCATACCCATAGACACTCAATAAATAGGGATTATTTCCCCATCTAGACACATCCATGTGAGGAGACATAAAACTGTGAGGGTGAGATAGTGACACCCAAAGCAGATAGTAACAAGTTGTGATTATTGAGTCCATTTAACTTGTGTTTTTACGGCAGACATGTGGAATGCTGGGAATCATTGCTGGTTACATGTAGAACTGTTGGAGACTCTTTTCTTGGGCTGAGCATGGAGATGGAGATCCCCTCACTCTCTTTTTTAGGTTCCTTTGATCGAGAATATATATATATATATATATATATATATCCAATTTAAGTACCCAATCCGTAGGTTATGGTTACTCTCTTTCTTGGACAGCTGGAGACACATGGTGTATACAATGGGATTTCAGTGTGTAGCTTATCCTGTTTGGACGAGTCTAATATCTTACTATATGTAGAGAAGGCTCGATGAGAAGTTATACTTCACAATTTTTTAGATCCTTGTGTTTGGATGTGCTTACTTACCTCTCTTTTTGGTTTGAGGTACAATGTTTTCTATACCTTGTCATATCTACTGCTTTACTATTCAGTGTATCTCTTATAACTCCCCCTTCACCATTTTGGGGAATCCTACTTTGTATTTTTTCATACTCACCCATGCACGAGATTTTCCCGCACATGTCGTGCCTTATATAGATAATAAAGATGTTGATCATGAATTCAGAGGAGCTTAGGAATGAATGTGCATGGACCACGTACGGTGGTCGTAGCTTGTGATCCTAGAGCACGGTTCTATCATCTATTTTACTTTTCAATTACTGACAGGTTGTGGCACTGTTTTTATGGGCATGGGTTATTTCCCTTTCATCCCTTTTAGTTTACTTTACAGCATAAATACCTGTTCTATGTAATTTTTTATGCATGTTTTAGGGTTATATATAGCAGTGTTGTATCTTGCTAACATTTCCTTATGCACTTTTCCCTTGAGTTGGTTGAGCGTGTGTGTATAGGTTCTTAGGAAATGGACTCCCCATGTTTCTGTGCATTCGACACTTTTAACCACCCCAAGCCTATGGAGGCAGCTAGGGGTAGTTATGGCTCGAGACAAATAAGGTTTGGGTCATAAAAAAGTTGTATCATAGGTGGTTAATCCTTTGTGACATTGTTTGGATGATTCCCTAAAAAATAATTGGTTGTGTTTCAGGAAACAAGGTCAAAGTGTCTTGAGAGAGGCTCTCAGTGCAAGGAGTCCAATGATGGTATGGGAAGTGGATGTATCCATTTACCTGGTGCCTAATTACCCACTTCTCGACTCAGCGCACTAAGACACTTTTTGTGGGGAACAGTGGTACATGCATCATATATGATTGGGTCTTGGAATGTCATTATTTAGTAATATCCCCACTATTAAGGATATATATATTTGTATATATATATATATATATTCTCATCTAACCATGGTACACCTTGATAACATTCAGGATGCCTTCACGACGACAGCTAGCCAGGATACCATCTCTAGTTTGTAACGATGAACCTGTGAGTGATTAGGCCTATATTAAGAATCCATCATGTGATCCCCTTCCTCTAGGTGGGAAGGGAGTATCACTATTACCCATTAATTAGCAGACAATCCCATTAAGGTAGTTTGAGGACATGTGCAGGTTGAGCACACTCTGTGAGTTCCAATAGTAGAGACTTCCAAGGTTTTGCGGTGAGCCAGACCCTTGCGAAGTAGACGTTTGTCTAGATTTGGTTGTCCAGCTCTTCAGTATTTCAATGAAACTGATAGATCAGATGGTGGCTTTGACAGCCAACCTTATCCATGTAGTAGTTGGGCGATGGTGGAGCCTGGTAACTCAGATACTCGATGAGTCGGCACTCTTGTGGGATGAATGTCAGTAGGTGTTCTGTGAGTAGTACTACCCCACCTATTTTTACACTGTTTGGATTTAAGAGCCCCATCATATTCAGTATGGAGGGATGATGGTGTCCAAATAGTCAGTTAAGTTCATAGACCTGACTCAGTAATCTTTCGCCATGATTTGTGACAACTACTTCCTAGCATGGAAGAATGAGTGGGGACTCTAGAGGAAGATTCATGCTATCATACTACCATTCTGCATCCCCACTTATAATGGGCTTATGGAGCAAGCACTTTTTAAAATGATATTTTTGGTAGAGGGATACCATATAGCTAGAGATAACAGGTGGATGCATCAAAGTTGAGGTGTCTTTGAAAACTACCAGACATCAGTCAATAATATCTTTATGGAGGAGATCTTATTAGGATTGGACTTGGGAACATGGTCAGGCAGCACAAGCTTATCCTAGATAGGGATGGTGCTATGCATGTGATGGTCGAGGTCGCATCATGCATGACTGCCCAATGTGACATGCTAAGAACCCCAGGTAGACATCATGTTGACAACCGTGGATGAATCCGCATCGTGATCAGGGATCTCCTTGGAGGGGACAACGTGGTTTCTAGGGTGGTGTTGTTGGAAGAGTGGTAATAGGTGGTGAAGGTGGGGTATGATGTTATATGTCCTTTCCACCATCACAACCACCATTTTCACCACATTTGACTTCATAAGTTGGATGTTGGGCCATAGAGAGCTGCATTCTTTGGATATCTATCATCCTATAGTGCACGAGATGATAAAAGGTACGCAATGTATATCTTTTACTCCATTTTATATAAATTGTTAGACACTTTTTGTCGTACCCTTTTCAATATGTTTCTTTCTTATGGTTTGTATAGGGTGATGCAGGGTGTCGGTGTAACCATGTGTTATTGTTGTTCGATGTGGTGTTGAATGCATGAAGAAAAGGGGTCATTCGCCCACCGAGACACTTTTTTTACGCGATCAAAACTGTGAGGGTGAGTCAGTGCCTCCCAAAGAGGATAATATCAAGGTGTGGTGGCACAGTACCTATGACTTGTGCATTCAGGGTGAGGTTGTGCATTGGAGAGTCAAAACAGGTCCTGGAATTGTAGGGGGAATTTCCTTTCTTGATAACTTTTCAGTGGAATCCCACTAGTGGGTGTGGAAGAGTTCCTAGTTTGGGGATTATTATCATTCCAAGATAAGTGAAGGTGTGTGGCGTATGCCACACGATTTTGGATTCATGATTCTTGTAGTTGGATGACTTTTCTCACATGTCATGTTCTTTGGTACCATTGCATGCTCAACGTCAATCATGATACAACAATTATCAAGTACATGTCGAGGTGATGGGGAACCCATAAAAATACTACATGACTCGCTACCTAGTTCTGGTAGTGGTTTTCTTTTATTTATGAATTTTTAGAGTCTACCTTCTGGGAGAATGCTTGGTTGTTTGTTCAGACCACTAGAGTCCCAGGTATGTCTTCTCTCAGAGATACTTGAACCTGTGACAGCGATGTTGGTTGAACATCCTACATGATAATGACTTTGAGATAATATATATAGAAGGAAAGGGAAATGTTGTAGTAGATACCCTAATAAAGAAGTCCTAGGCACACATGGCGAGGGGAGTATTAGAGTTGTTATCTTCTATACAGCTTAACATGGTAGAGTAGGGGGTACAATTTCTCTTTAGTCGATGGTGTTGATTCCTTCACTTATTGAGTGAGTAAGAGAGTCTCGTTTAGGATACATAGACTGTGAAATCATGTGTGAATAGATATTAATATGTGTTTCCCTATATTTATATTCTAAAGGATGGAATCACAAGACCTTGTTCCTGGTACAAAGAGTGATTTCAATCAGGTTTTGGGTTGTAGAGGTTTTTCCTAAGAGGAAAACTATCTCCCAAGTGTCATCGTGATGTTCAGGGCCATGAAAAGAGATGAAGAAGTTTCCTACCGCCATTACCTACTACCAAAGAGCTGGAGTGCACATTTGATGTCTCCCACCTATCATAGCTGAGGAGTACTTGTATGCCCGTATGCATGTCATCGAGAGGAGTAGACCATATGAGGACGAACCATCCCTTGATTTTGTGTGTTTTGTCAGCAAGAAAACATAGTGGAGAATTATTGGGAGTGGGAGAGCTAGGTGTGAGCTCAGTAACCTGAGTTGTTTCCCTAGTTTTTCTTTATTGGGATGAAAATCATGAAGGAGGTAATGATGTAGAGACTTGGTTTTTCCTTGTATCACTCTATAATATTTTGACATATATTTTTAGATATAGGCACTGAGACGACGTGCGATTGTGAGGAACGTTGTGCCCATCAAAAATTATAAAAAATATTAAGAAATTTTATAATATTCACAAGGAGAAAATGGGATATCTCTAAAATTATAGCTCATATTAGAAAACTATGTACACAGTTGATCCAGGACTATTGCATTTACCCTAGGTGGGACATAACTTTTTTTGGCAGAAGCCTTCTATAGAAAACACAATGGAGGATGTAACTATAAATAAAATAATAAAATATAATTATTTTACCTCAGATATTAATTTGAAAAAATATTGAACAGGCCCTCGAATTAGAAATCATAGACCACCTTTGAGTTCGTAATGGGGTGTTTTACCTAGGGGCATCTTAAAGTGAGAGGGTGTGGGATGATCATATTTAATGAATGCTGGCTGGAGAATTACCAAATTTAATAAAAATGATTTTATAGAAATGAGTTAGGGTTAGATCATTTCCCCCACAGCTAGTAGAACTCCATATTATCCTTCTAATGGAAATTCAACGTCGAATCTTTGACAGATCACGATGAAACATACATTCAAGTTGATCTGAATGCAAAAAGAGATCCAATATCTAGGTAGGATTCTTATTTCAGATTACTCTTTTCCCCAATTGACTTTTTGTTGTCAAATTTGATTTGATATCCTTTCTTCTATTTTGATTATCATCGTCACTGGACATATTAACCTGACTATCGACTTATTTGTTTTCGGATCCCTTAAATTGCGTTTTCATCATCTGTTCATCATCCTTATTTCCGTTCTTCATCGATCAAATATTTGACATGTCAAAAAAATATCCGATCATCGAGCAAGGCATAGATCTGTGAAGGTATTGATCAAAGGATTATAGATCTATGAAGGTTTTGAGTTTCAGGATCCAGAGGAGCCTCAACAGTAAATGGAAGTGGCTACTAATTTTCTTCATGTTGAAACAACGATAGATATTCGATCGAGCATGATTCTGTGAAGATCATTTCTTGAGTAGCCAAAATCCAGTCTTGAAACAAATTTCGGGCAACCAGAGGAGTCCCAAGGGTCTGCGGAAGGACCAAAGGTGCGTGGTGGTCCATGGTAGTTGCGACATGGTAGTGGAAGCCGCCGTAGGCTGCAGCTGGGGCGGTCGGAGGCAGAGGCTGCAACTAGGATGGCTGGGCGGCACGGGTCACACAGAACACTGAGGTGGCCGATCCCGGATGACGGAACTGGTAGGTGGCGGCTAATTTTTTAATATGGTTTTTAGAAAAACAAAAATCATCTAAAAGGGGTTAGGTTTCCGATATTGTTAAAACTGGGTCCAAGATGCGTGAACCCCGTTCACGCATCACTGACCCTGGGAAGATGCGTGAACGGGGTTCACACATCTTAACCGCGCTGAAGGATGCGTGAATGGGGTTCACGCATCCTACAGTTACTTTTTTTTAAAAAAAATTATTTTTATTTTTTGTTTTGTTTTGTTTTGTTATATATATATATATATATATATATATATATATAAACAAAATATAAAATTCAGCAGAATTTATCTGCTATTTAATATCCAGCAGAACTGCCATTACAGCAGTCTGGATTCTGATAGAAACCATCACCCAGGGCTCTCTTTTATAAGAGGGCTTGCCCAGGAAATCATACTTCATTTCCGATGTGGGATTCAGGTTCTCTTTTCCTCCACAGAACATTCTGCATTTCCGATGTGGGATTCTGTTTCAAGTACGTGACTTTGAAAGACATTAAAATACAAACTATACGACCAATATAAATGAAACGTAAAACATGGATTAAACATATAATAAATAGTTGAAAATGAAAAGAATTTCGTAAAAAGGGTTGATGAATAATAATTTATAAGCTTTCAAAACCACCAACTTGAAACTTAAAAAAGTTTCAAGTACGTGACTTTGAAAGACCATAAAATAAAAACTATAAGACCAATATGAATGAAACATAAAACATGGATTAAACATAAAAGAAATAGTTGAAAATAAAAACAATTTCATAAAAAGTGTTGATGAATAATAATTTATAAGCTTTCAAAACCACCAACTTGAAACTTAAAAATGTTTCAAGTACGTGTCTTTGAAAGATTATAAAATACAAACTATATAACCAATATGAATGAAACTTAATATACGGATTAAACATATAAGAGATAGTTGAAAATAAAAAGAATTTCATAAAAAAATTTAATGAAAAATAATTTATAAGCTTTCAAAACCACCAACTTGAAACTTAAATAGGTTTACATGCCTTTGAAAGCCTATGAAATACAAACTATAAAACCAATATAAATTAAAATTAAAACATGGATTAAACATAAAAAAAATAGTTAATAATTAATTAGTTAATTAGTAATATAATTATTAATTAGTTAATAATTAATATAATTATTAATTATTAATTACTAATATACAATAATTAATTAGTTAATTAGTAATATAATTATATAATAGTTAATTAGTTAATTAGTAGTATAATTATTAATTGATAATTACTTAGTTAATTAGTAATATAAATCTTAATAGTAATTATTAATTATAATTATAATTATTAATTATTAATTATATAATAATTAATTAGTTAATTAATAATATAATTATTAAATATAATTATTTATTATTTATAATATAATAATTAATTATCTAATTAGTAATATATTTATTAATTATAATTATTTTTTATTTATCTATAATTATTAATTAGTTAATTTGTAATATAATTATTAATTATAAAATAAGTAATTGATTAATTAGTAATATAATTAGTGATTATAATTATTTATTATAATTATTAATTATTAATTATTAATTATTAATTATTAATTATATAATAATTAAGTAGCTAATTACCAGTATAATGATTAACTATTAAAAATTAATGGTTATTTTGTACTATAATTATTAACTATAATTATTATATATTAATTAGTAATATAATTATTTATTATAATTAGTAATATAATTAGTTATTATAATTAGTAATATAATTATTAATTATAATTAGTAATTATTAATTATATAATAATTAATTAGTTAATTACCAATATAATTATTAATTATTAAAAATTAATTATATATTAATTAATTAGTTAATTAGTAATATAATTATTAATTATTAATTACATAACAATTAATTAGTTAATTAGTAATATAATCATTAATTATATAATTAATAATTATAATAATAATTAAAAATTATATTACTAATTAACTAATTAATTATTATATAATTAATTATTAATAATTAATAACTAATAATTGTAATGAATATTTGTAATTATTTATTATATAACTAATTTACTAATTAACTAATTAATTATTATGTAATTAATAATTATATGTTTAATCCGTATATTAAGTTTCATTCATATTGGTCATATAGTTTGTATTTTATAATCTTTCAAAGACACGTACTTGAAACATTTTTAAGTTTCAAGTTGGTGGTTTTGAATGCTTATAAATTATTATTCATCAACACTTTTTATGAAATTGTTTTTATTTTCAACTATTTCTTGTATGTTTAATCCATGTTTTAAGTTTTATTCATATTGGTCTTATAGTTTTTATTTTATAGTCTTTCAAAGTCACGTACTTGAAACTTTTTTAAGTTTCAAGTTGGTGGTTTTGACAGCTTATAAATTATTATTCATCAACCCTTTTTACGATTTTTTTTCATTTTCAACTATTTATTATATGTTTATTCCATGTTTTAAGTTTCATATATATTGGTTGTATAGTTTGTATTTTACAGTCTTTCAAAGTCACGTACTTGAAACAGAATCCCGCATCGGAAATGCAGAATGTTCTGTGCAGGAAAAGAGAACCGGAATCCCACATCGGAAATGCAGTATGATTTCCTGGGCAAGCCCTCTTATAAAAGAGAGACCTGAGTGATGGTTTCTGTCAGAATCTAGACTGCTGTAATGGCAGTTCTGCTGGATATTAAATAGTAGATAAATTCTGCTGAATTTTATGTTTTGTTTGTATATATATATATATATATATAACAAAACAAAACAAAAAATAAAAATAAAAATTTTAAAAAAAAAGTTACTGTAGGATGCGTGAACCCCGTTCACGCATCCTTCAGCGCAGTTAAGATGCGTGAACCCCGTTCACGCATCTTCCCGGGGTCAGTGATGCGTGAACGGGGTTCACGCATCTTGGACCCAGTTTTAAAAATATCGGAAACCTAACCCCTTTTACCTAATTTTTGTTTTTTTAAAACCCATATTAAAAATTTACTCGGTAGGTGGCCGACCGTACAAACCCCCCATGAAGGATTAAAAAAAGAAAAGGAAAATTAAATATAATAATGATATTATTGTAGTATATAAAATAGTTAATCGGGCTAAACTTCCATGTCTGACATCCAACATGTGCACTGTCTATGGCAATGCAACCCTATTTTTGATGTGGTATTTTTAAGGCCAATGTCATTTACCTTTCCCTGACTTGTGGAATGGGTTAAGAAAAAATCATTTATAATAATAATATTATTATTATTATTATTTTCAGACGATGAGTCAAGAAAACTCCTACATGGAGTGTCCAATAAACTTGCAACTTGCAGCAATGTGTACCTCTTGTCAATAAAAACCAATTCAGACCAGTTTCGGAATTTTAAAACTAAGTCCATGGCTTGGTAGAATGAATAATCCAATTATAATAATAATAATATAACTATTATTATTTTTAGATTCATTTACTGGATGTATCACATGCATACGATGTCTGATTGACGTGCTGTAAGTGGTATAAAGACATTGAATTTGACGTGGATGTTTCATGACTGATATGGAGTTGTTAAACCAAAATCAATTTTTTTGGACCCAGGGATCCCGGTTTGGGTGTTAGCGGTGAAATGTGACCATTTCACCTGGTGTCCGTTTTTGAAAAATGAATAGTCAATCCCGTGTGTTTTTTAATAAGGATTTCAATGGAGGGATCCCTATAATATTTTCAAGATCGAGGCTTCAGCCCTATGAGATGGCATCTGAAGCTACTATGGAGGTATAAAACATTTACATTTGGTATCCATTTTTGACAAATAAATAGTTGATCTCATCTATTTTTCCGTAGGGATCATAATGGAACGATCTTTAAAATTTGTTTCAGGATCAATTCGTGGGCCCCACGAGATTCCATCCTAGCATACTACAGTGGAATACAAATTTTCTATAGGATGTACATATGCGTAGAATGTATAGTCGATATTGTGCATTTTTTCACAACGATCCCACTGGTGTGATTTGTTTAAATGTGTAGAGCCTTTTTCCCGACCTTATTGATTGCAGAAACATGAATGGAATATTAGTGGAAGATATATCTTCAATGTTTGAAGAGAACCCACATTTTTTTCTAGCATCAATTCTCTTGAGAGTGGGGAAGATGTATGATGTGAGGCAATCAACTTTTTTGGGGCCGTTGGAGGATGCGCGTTAGTGAAATTGTGATTTCCCTTTAGAGAGATGATGACCATCCTGTTCTCGTTAGCCTTTTGGCTTCATATTCCATGTACTCTAAGAGTACATGGACATGCCTAGAGGCAAGTTTTTCCAGTTTAGTACCCTATTATGTTTGGGTAAACAGACAAATGGTGAGGTCAGGTCACATGTCATGCGGGACCCACAAGCACCATATACCACACTATGAATCTTCTACCTCTCTTATTTCCAACTTCTAAAATGAAATTTTGGAATGCAAGTGCATATACTATTTTTTTTATGTGTAGAACGTGATGGTTCCTTCCATTGTGGCTTATGAGATATGATGCAAGATGTTTTGGGAGTGACACCTATACAGGGTGACCCCCAATGACGATATCGATCTTAAGATATCTTCTAAGTGTACCGGGATTACCATCCAACAGGGATGTCCATGGTAGTTCATAGATGCTTTTGAAGAGGTAAAATCTAGTAGGGATTTCCTATATATTTCCTTGATGCTTTTTAAGTGTTACCATCCAGTAGAGATGGCCAAAGTAGTTCAGGGATTACCCTCTATCTAGACTAGGCATTGAGTTCTCTGACAGCAGTTCTGGGCATACCCTCCATCATGGATGGGTAGTGGGTTCCCCAATGGTAGTTTGAAGTACCCTCATGTGTACTAAATTTTAGCGGGCAAGGTTAGTTATTACCTTCAACGACTCTTACCAAATATTACCCTCCAACGGATTACCCATCAGTGGGGCTGGGTAGTGGGTCCCCTCCGACTACCAATTCAAGATCCCCCCCTTGATGTACTAGGGCGCAAATCCATGATTTCTAGTGGGGAACCCTCCTGCCAGGCTTGGTATGGGTTCTCGACCTTGACACATGATTTCTTGACTATGTTTCATTGTGACGAGACGTGATTTGATGTACTGTTGGACTCTCAAGAAATATGGATTCATTCTCCACCAAGACGTGTCCATGTGACGCAACATAAAACCATGAGGGTGAGGTAGTGCCTCCCAATTTGAATATTATTATGGTGTTTTTATTGAGTCTAATTTACATACATTTTAAGGGATGATTTGTGAGACACTGGACATCATTGGTGGTTAATTTTGGAACCATTAACGACTCTTTTTCTGGTCAGATCTATGAGATGAAGACCCCTTACTCTCTTGTTTGGGATCCTCTGAATGAACACACACACACACACACACACACACACAGATATATATATATATATATATATATATATCTTATATCAGTACCCTATCCTTGGGTTATGGTTACTCTCCTTCTATGAGAGGCGAAAACCTGTGGGGTATTCCATGTGCTTTTATTCTATAGGTTCTCGTGGATAAAAGAGTCCACTCTCCTACTATAGGTAGCAAAGACATGATAAGAAGTATAGCACTTCACGATTTTTAAATCCATGTGTTTGGATGAGAATACATCATGCTGTTGTTGGGTTGATCAGAACAATTTACTATACCTTGTCATATTTACTTTTTTCCTCTTTTGTGTATCTCTTACAACTCCCCCTTCACATTTTTGGGGCATCCTACTAAGTATATTTTATATATTCACCCTTACAAGGGATTTTCCCACACTTTTTGTGCCTTATTTAGATGATGGAAATGTTGATCATGACATTAGTGGAGCCTAGGGATACACGTTCTTGGATAGTGTATAGTGGGAATAGCTTGGGTTCCAGGACAGGGGCTCTCTCATCTGTTTTACTTTTCAATTACTGCCAAGTTGTAGAACTTTTCTGGTTGGGTTTGTATTTTAACCATTAATACCTTTTAGTTTACTTTGTATCAAATTTACCAGTATATTTTAATGGTTGATTCATTTTTTTTGGGTTATATACAACAATGTTGTATATTGCTTCCTTTTCCCTCTACAGTTTTCATTGTGTTGGTTGTGTGTGTGTATACATATTCTTAGGAAAATGCGTCTGTGAGTTTTTTATGCCATCAGGGCTTATCGCCACCCCATGGCCTATAGAGGCGGGCTTTCGGTAGTTGTGGATAAATCCCAGAATGTGTTGGGACATGATGAGAACACTTTATCAGTTATTGTTTTATCTATATTGTTGTAGTGCTGATAAACATAAAATTTATTAGTGTTAAAATACAAACTAATAAAAACTGGGTTTATCTACATTAAATAAATATTTTCCCTTAGTCCCCCACACTCTACCACCTTTATCATCACATCCACACTAGCCACCATTTTCTCACTAATGGTTACCAATGTGTATTTATCCGTGCTTTTCCCCAATCTATTCTATTATCAGTACTCACCTTACGCCCAACCGATCAACCTACATGCGTCTCTGTTAGCATTCAAACATGGGACCTCTACCAATTCATGCCTATTCTCTTACCACTACCTCATGTTTATTTAATTTCTATTTTCTTATATATATATATATAATTTTATAAATTTAGATACACCTTTTTAACTATATATTTATTTAAATATATATTTATATATATATATATAGAATTATTTCTAAATAAATTTATAAAATATTATTGTGTGTGGGAATATTTTTCTGTGCATGGGTTTATAAATAAATAAATATACATACAAATTTGTGTGTCTAGAGACATGTACATAGTAAACCTGAAGCCGATTATTTCTACCATTGTATTGGCATGATTAAAAGGAATCAAATCCTATTTGGCCAATCATTTTATTAGTTTTGGGAAATAAAATTACATACATGATACCCATATTACAATTTGAAATTGAAAGTGAACCATAATACATAATAAAATAAAATTAAATAAATACTTGAAAAATAATTCAAAGATTTATTCTTCATATCCAAGAAAAAGGAAACAAAATAATGGTTAGCTCAAATGCTCAGTAAAGGTACGTATAAGTGAAGCAATATTGAATCAAGGATCATAATCACCATGGTAATGTAAATAACGTAGCACACCTTCCATATGAATATATCGTTAAGGAATAATAAATATGGAACTCTAGATAACAGAAACACATTCCATTTAATCAATAATCTAAGCATAATAATGAATCCATAAATATTTCGAATAAAAAAATCTCATAGATAACAATAATTAGTGAATTCTCAAGATAGGTAATGAATAATTATTAGGCATCATGTTTCCTAGGCACATGATACCTTTACCACCATGATTTATTATCATGATTGTTTAATCTACTCTAATTTGACCATCTATATTTCCTAATGATACTATCAATTCCTCAATGGAATTGAATTAAATTTTCCCCAACCTGTATCAAACCATTATATTATACTTTTTTAAGAAATTTGTTTCATTTTTTTCTAACTAATTTCATCCCATGAGACTATCCACAAATCATGTGGCTTGAATTAACTAGTCCCCAAGCCGCATATTTCATTTCAAAAGAATTCTCGAAATAGTGAAATAATCAATTTAAATAATAAATAATGTGACTTTTCAAATATCAATTTTGATTAAAAGATATTGATTTATCAATAATTCCCCAGTATATCAAATAACATCAAAGAAATAAATGTATGTAAATATGATATATGGTATCGTAAATAATAATATTTATTTCATGATAATATGGATATTTAAAATGTAATGTTCAAAAAATTATCATAAAGAAGTTACTATTTCAAGATAAAGATATCAATCACAAAAGAATGTGATATTACAAGGATATATGTTATCAATTGGTAATTTTCAATTCAAACACCCTTGAATATGATAGTTTAAATTTAAACTTAATATCTCTCTAATTATGAGTTAATCAAGATATTAAATGAAAAAACGGGCAGTATATAAACTACATTAAAGAGAATATGAGTATAATATCAAATAAGATTCAATGGAATGAAAATTGAGATAAAATACCATACCTTGAGTTCGACTTGTTGAGTACATTTCTATCTTCGTAAATAATAAAATTATTTTATTTATTTAAATGAATTATATTATTTTTGAATTTTATTATTAGTTTTATTTAACTTATTAAAATGTTTTGTACTACTACTTAAACAATTATGTTTATGTTGGGCGTTCTAACGAAATTTGGGTCATGTGTCCCAAATGACATTAGTAGGTCGAATATAGTCAAAGGGATATCTATATAAAAATATAAAGAAGAATAATAATGAAATAATTATCATATTTATACGTAAATTATAATTTTAAAACAAATATGAAGGATTGTTATGAAAAATGATCCAATGTTGAAATCATGTAGATGATAAGTTATAATTATGCCTGAGTAACATTCCCAATTTCAATGACAGTAATGTAACGTAGGTATGTAACATTATATACTTACATAATGATAATTAAAAAATAAATTAATTTTAATATAATCATATGTACTTATATAAATAATTATTGTGATGTAAAATGAATCAAATCTCATCGAGGTGGCGGTAGTTCACATGTCCACGAATAATGTTATAACTTTTTAGTATGTGAAATGGGTAATGAGGAAAATGATATTATATCTACATAAAAGTAATTATGTCATTAATATCATATATATTTCATTTATACAAAAAATATTAATTAAAACCATCCTTAATAAATTTCATGTAATGTGTGAACATATCACATCGCTTTGAGGATGATGTTATCCCCAATCCACAAACGATGTTATCAGATCTACAAAAAAAAGCAAATCATAAAGGTATATGTCATATAAAATCTATAGAAGAATAATGAAATAATAAATATGATATATATCATAAGAAAACAATTTTTCCATCATAATTCCCAAACAAGAGATGTGGGAATGGAAAGCGAACCACATTTTTTTGTGAGATGGTAGTTCACTATAAATGAAAGATAATTTCATTAGCCATTTTTTTAAATTATGTATAGGTGTTTCTTGAACACTTAACATGAAAAAATTAAACTATATTAATTATAATGAGGTTATTATATTATCATTTAATAATAAAAAATCAAGAGGTGGAGAGATAAATAAATCATAAATGCACACTGAAGAATGATACCTCATTTTTGGGTAACTCCTTTTGGGTTTCACAAAAGGGATACCATGGATTTATTTATGCCTATGTTGAGTCTTCTATATTATGTTGATGGATGTTTTAAGACTATTTAGGCTTATATTTGATGATAAAAAATATCTTGTTATGTGTGAGGAAGGTAAAGAGTGAATGACTTTTGATAATGTAATGGAAGTGGGATTCTGGTAAATACCAAATGGTATACACTATTGGGAGGTCTCTGTAAAACCACAAGGTTTTAAAAAAATAAATGAAATGAATGGAATTTTTTTATGTAGATATTTATAACTAGCCTTTAAACATAATTCTGATGCATCTATGTTTTGAATTTCGAAAAATGGTCATATGTAACTGTGTTCAGTAAGTTATTTGGAGTCCGATAGAATGAACTTGTTTTTTGGTGTATAGTAACAAACCCTTATGAATAGTAATATTAATAGTAATATAACCCCAATGAATAGTAGATTTCATTATTTTTTATTTTCTTAAGTCTTTATGATAATGAGATATTGGTTAATTTTTTAATGTTATACAAAATCAGTTATACAATTAAAATTGTTAATTTTTGAATTAAGTATGATTCTATTTAAAAATTAAATTTATAATATTTAGAAAATTATTTTCAAAAATTGGAGTTCATTTATAAATTATAAACATCTTAAAATTTATAGGGTGATGTTTTGGGTTTTTTATAAAATTCATGAATATTCAATGAATAATGAAATATGGTAAAATACCGTATATTAAAATTATCAGTAAAATACAGTATTTATGACAACATAAGTGATCTAAGAAAACTTGGTTCGAACTCATTTGAAATTATTACTATTTGGGGTCACATTAATAAAGACTATTCATAGTCTTGAGCAATAATATTATAATAATGTCTAAAATAATGTTAAATACCTCCTCTCCTCCACTATAAATACAACACTCGTTCCCTTCTTCCTCCCACACCTCTCAAGCCTTCAGAATTGTACAATTTATTCAAAATTCCCTCATCAATATATTTCTCTATGTCAAAGACCTAATGGTCTCACCCAAAGGCCAAAATCATTGGCCTTAAAGAGGATATCAAGGAGAAGAGATCAAGAGGTAAGAAATACTCATCCTTTTCATGTGTTTCCTTTCATTTTATTTTATAGTATCCTACCTATTCTTATCCAAGAGGCACGAAAGCTCCATAAATGTTGTATATTCTGTATTTTATCATGTTTATTGAAAATTCCAAATCATTCTTTTTCTCCTCCCCCACTTATTCATGGAATAGAAATATTGTCCGTGATGTGTCGAATTACCGACATCGTGGATGATGTGATTTCAATTTTGTTTTAATTCATTCAAGTATGGTCATAAAACCATTTTTATGATTGAACCAATTTATAATATATGTATTATGTCTCATCCATGGTTCTTTAATTTTTTTTACACAAGTTTTTATTTTATAAAACAAAATGAGGTCATTATTATCGAAGAACCATAGAAATGATCAAAACGAACATCATTAATGATTTAACATGAAAATAATCTTTATTTAAAAATTAAAAATAATAAATGGTATAATTTATGGTTCTAAAAATATGTAACTACAATTACTTTACATATATGGAGCTTCATTACCAACCAGAAAAAATATCCATCATGAACTGAACATGGAAACCATGTGAAGAACGCACCCGACACAGTGTAAATAACCAAATATAACTAATAAATGTGTCAAATGAGGATATAATATGATCATATAAGGTGTTATACAGATTAATATGTTTAATTAAGATATTAATAAAACTCATTTGACAATTGTATAAGAGTTTTAAACACTTTTTAAGTAAGAAGAACCCAAGGTAAGGGAATTCTAAACCCAATTTCCATTCTTTAGGTTAACCTTCTTCTTTATTCATTATGTGGTATTATGATTATTAGTGTGATGATTTTATATTTATATTATTTTGATCTATTTGTTTTTATAGGTTATATACAAATAAATTACATTCTATTAATTCTCACTCTAATTATATTTTAAGGGACATTCTTTTTAAAATCATTTTAAAACTCTCTTTAATAAATTTCAAAAGGATTTTTTATATGTATATAGAATGAGTGGTTTCTTCTGATTTAAAATATAATTTATTACCATGATATGTTCCTTGGAAATTATTTATGTTTGGGTGAGCCCATTATAGATCATGATTTGTTGGGTTGAGCCCATTATACCTTAAGATATGTTGGGTTGAGCCTATTATAGCTCAAGAAATGACATCTGGGCTCCAATATAGCTCCCCATTGCATTGGGTACTTTGGAGATGAATGTTTACCAAAAGGTTGTGCCATGTGTAACAGTGAATTTAAGAGTGATATGGAAAATATGTCTCAAGGAAACTACATGATGTTTCTATGCATTTGAGTTTTTATGATTATGGGTTTTATTGGTTTTTATGTTATCACATGACTAGCACTTTCTTTCTTTATATCCCTTACTGAGTTTTATAATCATCCCATGTTTTTAAAATGTTTTCATAGACTATATGGTATTCTAAGAGAAATAAGGGTTTTGTGATGTTTGAAGTGGTGTGTTGTTTAAGAAATCATTTCATAGGTTTAAATGTTTTACATTTTAAAAAAATGGATACTTTCTTAGTAGTATCCTTTTGTTTGAATGTGGTTTTTCAGCTATGTAAGATATCCTATTTCTTTAAAACCCTAATCCCAAAATGCTCCCCAATGTTTACTAACATATTTCTTTTTGTAAAATTCATGATTAAGTAACGGTTTATGGTCGGGTCCTTATAGTTGGTATTATAGGACAGTTTAGATAACATTAGTGGTTGGGATGATGATAATAGAATACCATAAATGATTTTCACTCTATGATTAATATGAAATGTTATATAATTTAGAAATTACCATGTTCCTTCGAGAAATATATGTTTGTTTAGAATGGTTTTCTGCAGAAGAAACTTGGAAGATGAAGTCAAAACGCCCCAAGAGGATGATGTCTGTCTGAATATGCAGCCCAAAATGGTGGGAATCCAAACCGAGATGTTTGTGACAGAAAAAGCTTAGTTGAATAAAGAAATAAATGGTGGTTGTATTCAGGATAGAGAGTAACATGATCTACCATGAAGAAATAAGTCTTTTGTGGAGCATTTTATGAGGCAACATCCTCCAGAATTCAGTGGAACCACAGATCCAGTGATAGCCGAAGGATAGATTAATGCTCAAGAAAAAATATTTGATGTAATGAGATATTCAGAATATCTAAAGGTAATACTATCCATTTATCAATGGTGGTATTTGGTTAAGATAACGAGAGAGCGAGAGAGAGATGATCTTGACAGTCTGGAATGGGATGATTTTAAGAGTCTTTTTATAGGAAAATATTTTCCCAAAACTCTTCGACTCGGGATGGAGAACAAATTCATGGAATTAAAGCATAAAGATAATGATTCTATGCAACATATGCATCCAATTTTACAAGACTACCCTGGTATGTACTAGAGTTTACCTAGGATTTTGAAATTTAATAGATTTTACTCTTGTTTGAAACATTTTTTGCGATGAGATTTTTCCTCATGAGTGTTTAAAAGCTATGAGAAGATTGATTGTTGTGTGGAAAAAGTTGAGATGGAGTTTACTAAAACATACGTGCCTCATGATGACATGTGTCAGAAGTAGCCAGGTAGGCAGGAAATGGGGAAGAACTCATCAAAAAAGTATGGAGGTAATAAAATGAATTTCCCTTCTTTTTAAAAGTTTGTTAAAAGGTATCCTGGTGAATGTCATTGAAATTATATGAAATTCTACCGATGTGGAAGGTTTGGACACTCGCCTCATGAGTGCATGGAAAATTCTCCGAAAATGAAGGAGAAGCTGATTGTGAGATTCAATAACTATACGAAGTTGGTTCATTTTTCTAATGTTTGTCCAAAGAGAGTTACTCAAGCAAGGAATCATCAATATTTGGAAAATAATGGTCTGGTAAAATAACGTACAACCACTTCAGTAGATATTGAGCCATCCAATGAGGTGGTATGTGGTACATTTCTTATTTTTATAGATTTTTCAAATTTGTTGTTTCATTCAGTTTCTACTCATTCCTACAATTCTGAGAAATTTTTGAAACAATTAGGAATTCAAACTCATGAAATGAAACAAGATATCATGGTAAAAACAATAGGAGGAAATATTTTTGAAAAAATATATAATTAAAATATTCCTATCCTTGTCTGTGGAAAGATTTTAACTATAAACCATTTTTTCCTTAGAAGAGTTTGATGTTATTCTGGGTGTGGAATGACGTTATTTTTATCATGCTACAACAGATTGCATAGAAAAAGAACCTGTTTTTCTGAAAGAATTTCAGTATGTGTACATTAGTAAATCAATACCATTAATAACATATCTGGAAGCTAAGAAACTAAATAATGATATAAATTAAAGTTATCTTTCTCATATTTTTGAAGATAAGGGAACTATCCAGATTAATGATGTATCAGTGGTAAATGAATAGTTGGATGTCTTTCATGATGATTTTCGTACTATTTTCCATAATCGAGATGTTGAGTTTACTATTGACTTAGTTACTAATGCTAAGCCAATATCTAAACCCCCTTATCGAATGAACCAAGTGGATATTCTAGAATTAAAAAGGCAGTTGCAGGAAATATTAGATAACCGCTTCTTCCGACCCAACACTTCACCATGGGGCACTCCTGTGTTGTTTGAAATAAAAAAATATGGTTCAATGATACTTTGTATCGATAATAGATCCTTTAATAACATTAATGATAAAAACAAGTATCCTTAGACTCATATTGATTATTTTTTTGATCAGATCCTGGGTGTTTAGTATTTATCAGTGGTTGACATGAGGTCGGTGTATCATGTGTTGAAATTAATGGATTAATACACCCAGAAGACTATGTTCCGTACTAGATACGATCATTATGAATTTGAGTTATGCCTTTTGGGTTAACTAATTATATGGTTATATTAATGGATCTTATGAATAGAATATTTCATGTGTTCTTGGATATGTTTGTGGTTATTTTTATTAATGAAATTAATGTATATTCTATAAGTAAAGAGGATCATGAAAACCATATAAGGGTTGTTTTTCAAACCATAAAAGAAAATAAACTATATGGAAAATTCAGAAAGTGTGATTAATGGTTTGAAACAAATTTCTTTTCTTGGGTAAATTGTAAATAACGATGGAATAACAGTTCATCCTGCCCAAATAAAAGTGGTTAATGAATGTCCAAGACCTACAAATGTAAAATATATTCATAGTTTTCTTTGACTAACAGGTTTTTACAAATATTTTATTAAAAAAATTCATCATTATCTAGAATTATAAATATGTTAACATGAAAAGGGGTTAAATTTGTTTAGATAGAAGAATGTGATGTTTGTTTTTAGGAACTGAAGAATAGATTGGTTAATGCTCTAGTTTTGGCCTCACCTTCCCGAAATGTTGAGTTTTTTATCTAGAGCGATGGTTCAATGAAGATACATGGTTGTGTTCTGATAGAGAATAATCAGGTAATTTCTTATACTTTGAGAAAACTAAAATCTCATGAGTTAAATTATCCCACACATGATTGTGAATTGGAATCTTTGGTTTTTTCTATGAAAAAATGGAGGCACCATTTATATGGATCCAATAGTCGAATATATACGGACAATAAATGTTTGATGTATATATTCACTCTAGAGGAATAAAACATGAGGCAGATAATATGGATTGAACAGATAAAAGATTATGATTGCACAAAAAATCATGATATTGTAAATGCTTAGAAAATGGTGGATTCCTTGAGTCGAACACATCATGAATCATTAAAAATGTTACGTTTGGAACATGATTCCTTGATTAAGGAATTAATGAATTTTGGATTGGATGTTGTCCATGTAGGGAATACATCTATTTTGTTTGAGGTTTCAATGCAGTCATCGTTATTAGACAGAATGAAGCAATCACAGAAGGAAGACTGTGAGCTACAAAAAGGTAGAATTGGTTAAATGTGTATGTTGGTCGAATTTAACCTTGTTAAAGATTGTGTTTTAAGATTTGGAAAAAGATTGTGTGTTCCTTTTGATTCCCAGTTAAATAAATATTTTTTTTTGAAGCTTATAGTTATATATTTTCAGTTCATCCAGGAAGTACTAAGATGTACATAGACATTCTGGAGTATTAATAATGGGATGGGATGAAAATGGATATTGAAAAACTTACTATGAATTTTTTGACATGTCAACACATTAAAGCGGACTAACAGTTACCAAAGGGGGTGATTCATCCTTTTCCAGTTCCAGAGTTGATATGGGAGAATATTATAACACCCAAGACTTTTATAAGAAATATTTTGTTTTTATTTTATATAAATCATCAAAGGAATCTTTCACTACACACAACACTATCTTGTCTTGCTTTACACGCAATCTCGACCTTCCTTGATAGCTTGCATCGTACGCAATACCGAGTTTCACTGAACAACGATATGCTATTAAAATATTATTAAAACTAGCCATTATGAATAGTAATAACCACTTCTTGAAATTTTTTAATTTTCATTTTTCAAAACTTACTTCATTTTTGGATTCGGAATATCAAAATTATCCTAGGGTGAAATTTTGGTATTTTTCTGGAAACATTCAATTTTTGATGAATAGTGAAAACACTAGGTTACTATTAAAAAACCAACTTTTTATAATTATTTATTTTATTTAAATTCATTTTAGGTCAAAATTGATACATAATACCTATATAAGTTCAATGTAATTCATTGGAGCAATTTTATAATAATGTTATATATATAAAAATTATATAGAACTTTTCACCGTCTTTTACACACCTCCTAGAAGAATTTGAAAATTTACATAAAACATAATTTTACCGCTTCTGTGAGTGGAATTTCAAAAATATGAGAGAAACAATTGATGTCAGTAAGTAAATTGTGGTTCAATGAGATGAAAATAATATTTTGGGGAATAGTAACTTTTTACTTTTATTTACCACGGTTAAAAGTAAATAGGGTAATTAAGGGTAAAAATGATACTGTTATTACCCTAAAACATGTCCTAATTCTATTGGATAAGTTTAATTTGACCAAAAACAACCTTAAGAATAAAATATGACCATTTAGGCCCACTTGGATTAGATTAGGACATTTATTATTAATTTATTTAAAGAAGGGTTAAAATAGTTAAAATCAAAGTTTAATAAGTAAATAATTTTTAATATAGGGTTATACGTAAGATAAATTCGACTATATATATTAATTAGAAATATAAAAAGATTTCCTACATAAAGTTATTTTATTTGTAATTTTTAGAAATTAAATAATTTAAATTATTTAGGACACATAGATGAGGCAGTAATTATCTTATTGATGAAATATTGACATAATTGATGTTATAAATACCCAAATAAATGTAATTTGAGACTTTTTATTAATTCCAATGATTTTCTAGGTTAATATGACATGTTAGTATTGATTTAATTAATTTTTTTCGAACTAATCATTCTGTTATGAGTTTTAAAAAAATCAATTACTAAATAGTGTCAAAATTGACATAAAATAGTTCTTAAAAAAATATTATATTATTAATTGTTATTTTATTCCTAAAAATCTAAGGTTCATCCAAATGACTTATATAAGGTTATATATATTAATAATAAACAACTTGGGGTTTGTTTGGCTTGTTATAGTAAGTTTATTAACCTTATAGTGTAAGAACACAAAAAGACACGGTAAAAATAAAATTATCTAACATAAAGTTAAATCTAAATGATAAGGATAAAATAGTAAACTAAACTTGTCCAAATACTATTGGATGAGAGGATTTTGGCCCATCCCGACCTTATCTTCGAAATAAATCAATTTGGATCTATTTAAAACCGAATATGGCTTTATAATAAAAAAATATTATTAGATTTTCCAAAGGTGCCCCTCTCCTCCATTATAAAAGGGCACCTCCTCCCTCTCTTCCTAACACCACTTTGAGCCTTCAATATCGGCCAACCCCTAACAATTTCTCCTCTCCACTTCCCTAGAAACATCCTAGAGGTACTGTTATTTTTCAAAGACCAATTTTAGTGCCCTAAAAGGAGGTCTCAATGAGGCGCTTCAAAGAAGAGGTAATGTCCGTTACAGATTCTTTCAACTTTATTTCTTCTTCCACTTCTTCTTATGTAGTTGTTTCATTATTAATTAATAACATAAGTATTAACTATAAACTGATATGTTATTATAAGTATGAAACAACCCTATTTCACCATCTATCCATCCTATGGAAAAAGAAATCACCGCGCGTGTGTACGTACGGAATACCGTCTCCACGCCGTGGTGTAATCTATTTCCCACCACCACCTTACTTGGATGGGTATAATGGTGTAAAGAATGAATATATTTGATTATTGTAAAGTGATATTGATTCTTAAATAGTATACATACACTCCAATACAATTCCACAATCATGGGAACGATATCATCGCTCGTGCGTATGTACGGAATACCGTCTCCACGATGTGATGTGACTCGTTCTACATGATTTTCATTGAATAATGATTACATAAATGAATTGAGTGAATAAATATGATATATATTACACTAATACCATTCAGGAAATGAGGTATATATAACCTAAAAATAAGAATAATAATTTATTCGACAAAACACGCATAAGAACAAAAAGTAATAAACACCCGAATAACAAGTAGCAATGAAATATTACAAATAATAAGCTAATTATATGACCATATATGATATCATAACAATTATTATGATTATGGAATAAGTTTATGACATTATTTAAATCATTATACAGGAGGTTCAGACACTTACGAAGCAAATCAGACCTAAGTTAAGGAAAATATCACAGTCTCATTTTTATCTGAGATTATTTATACTTTGGTATTTACTAGGGTGTATTTTCTCATCCACATCCATGTTTCCACAATATGTAATATTATTTCCATCCACCTACAATTGTTTAAATTCAATTTTACCCTTCGTTGAGCTTTTAGTAAAAGATATGAATGGAAACTTTTGTCATTTTTCTTACGAGGTACTTTTTGACTTTTCTGACAAAAGTACGAGAAGAATTTTTTTTAACTTATACGGCATGAATGGATTTTTAAAAAATTATTTCCAAGAATCTTACTTTACAAGTTTTCATGTTTATTTTTAATCAACTTCATTTAGTTTAAAATTTTATGACATGTTAAGAAAGGAAAAATGTTTTTAAATTAGAAAGGATATTTTCCTCAAGAATGGAGTTCAAGTGTTTTATCAAAATTATTTTCCAACTAAGATAATATAGGGTTCTGTTTCTATCCCTATTATTACATTGATTTGATTTTTTTGTGATGGAATTATTTGTATGAATTCCTTTATCCTATATGAATTGTTTTATTGTGTCACGATGTTTATGAATCCCATTTTTATTACATGGGTTATGCAATGATGTATGATTTATGATTTTGTGGGACACATAAGAATGGTATCATTATGAGATGGGTGGGACCTATATCTCCCTCCAATGCATTGGGTAAAGATTTTATATCTCATGAGATAGACATGGCTGGAACGGCAGGTTAAACCGGTTCAGTGAAATAGGACTGAAATGAGGAATGAACTCGGTTCAGAAATGGACATTGTCCACTAAGATAGTCTTGGCAGTGAGTCTTGACTAATAAGAAATGATTCTCTATGATTATGTGTGTATTACACAGCATTTTATGTTTTAAGTTATGATTATTGGGATTACATTTCACTACTATGATTTATCCCATGTTATGAAATTATGATCTCTTTTGCAGGTTATGATTTCCAAAAAATGTTTGGTTCTTATGAATATGATGTGATTTATGTTTCTTTTTTTACCCTTACTGAGCATTTGAGCTCACCCTTTTGTATGTTTTCCTTCCTCATTCCAGGAAGAAGGTTATTAATTAAGATATGCCAAAAGGGACTATAGATATGATGAAATAAATGGGAGACAATATAGATGCTTTATGAACCAGTTGTTTGTGTTTCACAGTTTCTAAAGACACTATACCTATACAGTCTTTTCCTAGTTTTGTTATATGTTGTAATAAGTGTGCTTCAATTTTGAAGTATTAACAATGTATGTAATGTATGGGTCGTTATATTTGGTATCAGAGGAAAGGTATAGTCAACCTTTGGAAACTAGGATGTGAAAGCCTTAGTAAGAATCCTAAGGATAAGTCTAAGCATAGAACACAATCTTAGTGTTTTAGAAATGGCCATGAATAACCTAGGATAAGACCTTAAGCGTTAAATTTTATTCTTGATTATGTTGTTTTCCTATTATAATTAGTGTTGCTCACACTATTCTTCTTGGTTTTAGTCAATGGCTAGAACCCGAAGGAACCGTGTTAATGCGGAATGCGACGGGCAATGCAATGATTGTCCCCATGAGCAACCAAATGTTTTGGGAGCTGGAATGAAAAATCTTGTAGCCATTATCACACAACTTTCTCAATCTATGAATCATGTAGGACTTCCAAACGAGCAAAGGGAGGAGCAAAATTCTGTTGAATCCTTCACGAGACAACGTCCACCTTCATTCAGCGGGTCAACTGATCCATTAGTTGCTGAACAATGGATCAATACTACTGAAAAGATATTTTCAGTTCTTTAATGTTCTGAACATGATAAAGTCATCTTAGCAATGTATCGTTTGGAAGGTGATGCTGATCAATGGTGGAATCTTATCAACAATACGAGGCCAAGAGATGAAATTGAGTCCATGGAATGGGACGAGTTCAAGAACTTATTTTCAATAAGTACTTCCCTCGTATTCTCCAAACAAATATGGAGAAGGAGTTTCTTGAACTAAAGCAAAAGAATGATGAATTTTTTGGTACCTATGAAGCAAATTTTACAAGACTTTCAAGGTACGCTTCTGGTATTATTATCCAACCTGAGAGTAAGATCGATCGATTCTTTAGTGGCGTAAAACTATGTCTTCGAAGGGCGTTACCCATAACGGACTTCAATAGCTACGAGGAAATCGTTCGATGTGCTCTCAAAGTTGAGATGGATATTAGAGTAACCCATTAGTCATATGGGTTTGATAAGAAGAGGAAAATGGAATTCAATGGAACATATAAAGATTACACTGAAAAGAAGATGAGTTTCCCGTTATGCTCAAAGTGAGGAAAGAAACATGAAGGGATTTGTCTTAATGGTACAAGTAAATTTTTCAAATTTGGATAAGAAGGTCATCGGGCATTTGAATGCCGCAATGATGGGAAGAAGAGTTCTAGTGATGCGAACAATGAAAAGGCTACATAGAGTGCACCTCCTACACTTCAATGTTACAAGTGAAAGGAAATGGGGAATTATGCCAATCAATTCCCTAATCCAAGGGTTGTTGATGATGATCGACGTCAACAAACTCTTAAGGCTAAGGAAAAAGGAAAGTCACATCCAATTTCGATCAGCGATGCGGAGTATGATAACGAAGTGGTGAAAGGTACACTTTCCATCCACTCTAAAGTAGAATTTTTTTTATTTGATTCTGGATCCACCCACTCCTTTATTTCTGAATAATTTTCTAAGGGTATCACCGTATTACCTCAACAATTAGATGTTGAGTTAGCTATGACAACCCCTAATGGCACAACAGTCGCATCAAAAGTTTATAATTCTTCTCCGATTGAAGTTTCTGTGAATGTGCTTCCTGCAAATATTGTGATCCTCCCTATAGTGTAATTTGATGTGATTCTTGGCATGGAATGGCTTTCTCTATATGGATCTCATATCAATTTCCAATGTAGGGAATTCACATTTCATATTCCGGATCAATCTTTGATCGTCCATCGATGCAAGGATGAACATAACCTTCCAGTGGAAATTTATCCCATCTTATGGGTCTTGATTCCACTAGATGAAGGTTATTTATCTCAAATGGTTGGTGAGAAACTCACGATTAAGAATATTCCCATTGTACGGGAGTTTGATGATGTCTTTTCGGAGGAATTTCCAGGTTTTCCACCAAATCGTGAGGTTGATTTTTCAATAGAACTCGTACCGGGTGGTTTACCTATTTCAAAGACAACTTATAGAATGGCCCCAATTGAGTTGCAGGAATTGAAGAAGCAATTCCAAGAGAATCTTGATAAGGGGTTCATACGCCCTAGTGCATCACCTTGGGGAGCACTTGTTCTGTTTGTTAATAAGAAAGATGGATCAATGAGAATCTTCATTGATGATGGAGAACATAACAAGATCACTATCAAGAACAAATATCCTCTCCCACACATTGATGACTTATTTGACCAACTACGCAGAGCTCAATACTTTTCCAAGATTGATCTTCATTCAGGGTGTCATCATTTAAGGGTCAAAAGGGAGGATATACCGAAGACAGCTTTCCGTACAAGGTATAGACACTGTGAATTTATAGTGATGCCATTTGGTCTTACTAATGCCCCTGCTATCTTCATGTATCTGATGAATAGAGTCTTTAGAGACTATCTTGATCAGTTTGTGGTGGTCTTTATAGACGATATTCTTGTATATTCAAAGAGAATGGAAGGACATGAATATTACTTGAGAATTATATTGAAGTCCCTGAAAAAAGGAGAAGCTTTATGCCAAATTTAACAAGTGTGAATTTTGGCTACAATAAGTTTCATTTTTGGGTCACATAATCTCAAAAGTGGGGATATATGTGGATCCAGCAAAAAAAAGAGGTTATCAAAAGATGGTCGAGACCAACAACAGTAACTGAGATCCGAAGTTTTCTTGGTTTGGCTGGATATTATCGACATTTTGTGAATGATTTTTCACGATTGTCTAATCCACTCACCAGGTTGACTCGGAAAGGAGTTAAGTTTGTTTGGATGGAGGAATGTGAAGAGAATTTCAAGGAGTTGAAAAGAAGGTTATCCAGTGCACTTGTGCTCACACTTCCTTGTAGTGGAGAAAGGTTTTGTGATCTACAGTGATGCATCCAAGAAGGAATTGGGGTGTGTTCTTATGCAAAATGATATGGTGATAGCTTATGCCTCACGACAGTTGAAAATCCATGAGAAAATTACCCAACACATGATTTGGAGTTAGCTGCGGTAATCATTGCATTAAAGATATGGAGGCATTATCTTTATGGAGAAAGGTGTGACATTTATACTAATCATAAATGTTTAAAGTATATTTTCACACAAAAGGAGGTGAATATGCGCCAAAGAATATAGTTGGAGCTGATTAAGGATTACGACTGCTCAATTAATTACCACCGTGGGAAAGAAAACAAGGTGGCAGATGCATTAAGTCGACAAGACCATGCCAGTTTATCCATGATGAGGATAACAAAAGATCCAATATTTATGGACTTACAAAGGATGGATCTTGGAATTATAATGAATGGGAAAAATTGTATCTTTCTCAAATGAATGTTCAACCATCTATACATGTTAATATTAAAGAGGCACAGAAAGAAGATGTAGAGTTACAAAAGATTGTGAGAAATGTTCCTGAATTCAACTTTGATTGTGATGGGATAATAAAGTTCGGGAATCGGGTTTGTGTTCCTTCCATCCCCGAATTAAAGAAGGATCTGCTGGACGAGGCTCATAGTTCTTCATTCTCTATTCATCCTGAAAGAATGAAGATGTATAGGGACCTGAAAGAGTACTTCTAGTGGGATGGAATGAAAAGAGATGTTGCTGAATATGTCTCTCGATGCTTGGTTTGTCAGTAAGTTAATGCTGAGATACAGAAGTCTAAGGGGATGTTACAACCATTACCCATACCCGAATGGAAATGGGAAAACATCACTATGGACTTTGTCACAGGACATCCTAAAACATCCAAAGGAAATAATGATATCTGGTTCATAGTTGATCGTCTTACAAAGTCTGCACACTTTATTGCTATTAGAGAGGATTTCTCTCTGGATCATCTTGCCATGATATATGTAAAAGAAGTGGTAAGATTTCATGGAGTACCACTTTTTATTATATCAGATCAGGATCTGAGGTTTACCTCAATGTTCTGGCGAAGTCTTCAGCATACTCTGGATACAGAGTTGAGTTTCAGCACTACTTATCATCCTCAGACAGATGGTCAGTCTGAGAGGACAATTCAAACTCTAGAAGATATGTTGAGAGCTTTCTCTATGAATTTCAAAGGTGGTTGGGATCAACACCTACCTTTGGTGGAATTTTCTTATAATAATATCTTTCACTCTAGTATTCTGATGGCTCCTTATGAACCTCATATGGAATGAAATGCAGGACTCCAACTTGATGGGATGAAGTTGGGGAAAGAAAGCTATTAGGACCTGATCTTGTTGATGAAATGGCAGAAAAGGTCTGATCTATTCAACAACACATAAGAGCAGCTCATAGTCGACATAAAAGTTATGCCGACAACCGAAGAAAATACTTAGAGTTTGAAGTGGGTGATAAAGTATTCTTACGAATATCTCCTTGGAAGAGAGTAATGAGATTTGGAAAGAAGGGAAAGCAGAGCCCTAGGTATATCGATCATTTCGAAATACTGGATCGTGTTGGGAAGGTAGCTTACTGGTTGGCGCTTCCACCGAATCTCTCTCAAGTTCACAATGTGTTCCATGTATCTCTCTTGAGAAAGTACATACCTGATCCATCACATGTACTCAGCTCAGAAGTTGTACCACTAGAACAAGATCTTTCTTATGAAGAACAGCCGATAGGGATTCTCGATCGAAGTGAAATAGTCCTACTGGACAAGACCACTCTCTTGGTGAAAGATTTATGGAGGAACCACCAATTAGAAGAAGCTACATGGGAGGTTGAGGATATGATGAGGGAGAGGTATCCTCATCTGTTTGTTAGAAGTGACGAATTTCGAGGGAGAAAATCATTTTAAGGGGGGTAGAATGTAACACCCGAGACTTTTATAAGAAATATTTTGTTTTTATTTTATATAAATCATCAAAGAAATCTTTCACTACACACAACACTATCTTTTATTTCTTTACATGCAATCTCAACCTTCCTCGATAGCTTGCGTCGTACGCAATACCGAGTTTCACTAAACAATGATATGCTATTACAATATTATTAAAACTAGCCGTTATGAATAGTAATAACCACTTTTTGAAATTTTGAAATTTTTATTTTTCAAAACGGACTTCATTTTACGATTCGAAATATCGAAATTAGCCTACAGTGAAATTTTGGTATTTTTGTGGAAACCTTCAATTTTTGATGAATTGTGAAAACACTAGGTTACTATTTAAAAACCGACTTTTTATAATTATTTATTTTATTTAAATTTATTTTAGGTCAAAATTGATACATAATACCTATATAAGTTCAATGTAATTCATTGGTGTGATTTTATAATAATTTTAGATATATAAAATTTTTATTGAACTTTTCACCGTCTTTTACCCACCTCCTAAGAGAATTTTCAAATTTACATAATACATAATTTTACCGCTTCTGTGAGTGGAATTTCAAAAATCCGAGAGACACGGTTGATGTCAGTAAGTAAAATGTGGTTCAATGACCTGAAAATAATTTTTGGTGAATAGTAACTTTTTACTTTTATTTACCACAGTTAAAAGTAAATAGGGTAATTAAGGGTAAAAATGATATTATTATTACCCTAAAACATGTCCTAATTCTATTGGATAAGTGTAATTCGACCAAAAACAACCATAGGAATAAAATATGACCATTTAGGCTCACTTGGATTAGATTAAGACATTTATTATTAATTTATTTAAAGAAGGGTTAAAATAGTTTAAATCAAAGTTTAATAAGTAAATAATTTTTAATATATGGTTATACATAAGGTAAATTCGACTATAAATATTCATTAGAAATATAAAATGATTTCCTACATAATTTTATTTTATTTGTAATTTTTAGTCATTAAATAATTTAATTTATTTATGACACAAAGATGATGTAGTAATTATCTTTTTAATGAAATATTGACATAATTGATTTATAAATACCAAAAAAAATGTAATTTGAGACTTTGTATGAATTACAATAATTTTATAGGTTAATATGACATGTTATTATGTATTTAATTAAATTTTTTCGAACTAATCATTCTGTTATGATTTTTTGAAAAATCAATTACTAAATAGTGTCAAAATTGACATAAAATAGTTTTAAAAAAATATATTATATTATTAATTGTTATTTTATTCCTATTAATCTAAGGTTCGGCCAAATGACCTATATAAGGTTATATATATTAATAATAAACAACTTTGGGTTTGTTTGTCTTATTATAGTATGTTTATTAACCTTATAGTGTAAGAACACAAAAAGACACGGTAAAAGTAAAATTATCTAACTTAAAGTTAAATCTAAATGATAAGGTTAAAATAGTAAACTAAACTTTTCCAAATTCTATTGGATGAGATACTTTTGACCCATATCAACCATATCTTCTAAATAAATAAAATTGGAGCTATTTAAAACCGAATATAGCTTTATAATAAAATAATATTTTTAGTTTTTCTAAAGGTGCCCCTCTCCCCCCTTACAAAAGGGAACCTCCTCCCTCTCTTCCTCACACCACAGTGAGCCTTCACGCTCGGCCAAACCCTGAAAATTTCTCCTCTAAACTTCCGTAGAAACATCCTAGAGGTCCTGGTATTCTTCAAAGACCAATTTTAGTTCCCTAAAAGGAGGTCTAAAAGAGGCGCTTCAAAGAAGAGGTAATGTCCCTTAACGATTCTTTTAACATTATTTCTTCTTCCAATTCTTCTTCTTTAGTTTTTTCATTATGAATTAATAACATCAGTATCAATAATATACTGATATTTTATTATAATTATGAAAAAACCCTATTTCATCATCTATACATCTTACGGAAAACGAAATCACCACACGTGCGTACGTACGGAATACCGTCTCCACGCTGTGGTGTAATCTATTTTCCACCACAACCTTACTTGGATGGGTATAATGGTGAAAAGAATGAATATATATGATTATGGTAAAGTGATATTGATTCTGAAATCGTATACATACAGTCCAATACAATTCCACGACCATGGGAACGATATCGTCACTCGTGCGTACGTACGGAATACAGTCTCCACGATGTGATGCGACTCATTCTACATGATTTTCATTGCATAATGATTATATAAATGGATTGAGTGAATAAATATGATATATATTACACTAATACCATTCTGGAAATGAGTTATCTATAACCTAAAAAAGAAGAATAAGAATTTATTCGACAAAACACGCATAAGAACAAAAAGTAATAAACACCCGAATAACAAGTAGAAATGAAATATTAATAATAATAAGCTAATAATATGACCATATATGATATCATAACAATGAGTATGATTCTGGAATAAGTCAATGACATTATTTAAATCATTATACAGGAGGTTCAGACACTTACGAAGCAAATCAGACCTAAGGTAAGGGAAAATATCACAATCTCATTTTTATCCGAGATTGTTTATACTTTGGTATTTACTGGGGTGTATTTTATCATCCACATCCATGTTTCCTCAATATTTAATATTATTTCCATCCACCTACAATTGTTTAAATTCAATTTTACCCCTCGGTGAGTTTTTAGTAAAAGATATGAAAGGAATCTTTTGTCATTTTTCGTACGAGGTACTTTTTGACATTTCCGAAAAAAGTACGAGAAGAATGTTTTTTAACTTATACGGCATAAATGGATTTTTAAAACAATATTTCCAAAAAGATTACTTTACCAGTTTTCAAGTTTATTTTTAATCATCTTTTTTTAGTTTAAAATTGTATGACATGTTAAGAAAGGAAAAATGTTTTTAAAGTTGAAAGGATATTTTCCTCAAGAATGGAGTTCAAGTGTTTTATCAAAATTATTTTCCATCTAAGATAATATATGGTTCTGTTTCTATCCCTATTATTACATTTATTTGATTATGTTGTGATGGAATTATTTTTATGAATTCCTTTATCCTATATGAATTGTTTTATGATGTCACGATGTTTAAAAATCCCATTTTTATTACATGGGTTGTGCAATGATGTATGACTTATGATTTTGTGGCACACAAAATAATGGTATAATTATGAGATGGGTGGGACCTATATCTCCCTCCAATGCATTGGGTAAAGATTTTATATCTCATGAGATAGAAATGGCTGGAACGGCATGTTAAACCGGTTCAGTGAAACATGACTGAAATGAGGAATGAACTCAGTTCAGAAATGGACTTTGTCCACTAAGATAGTCTTATCAATGAGTCTTGACTAATAAGAAATGATTCTCTATTATTATGTGTGTATGACACAAAGTTTCATGTTTTATGTTATGATTATTGGGATTACATTTCACTACTATTATTTATCCGATGTTATGAAATTATGATCTCTTTTGCAGGTTAAGATTTACAAAATGTTATGTTCTAATGAATATGATGTGATTGATATTTCTTTTGTTTATCATTACTTATCATTTGAGCTCACCATTTTGTATGTTTTCTTTCCCCAGGTCAGGAAGAAGGTTATTAAGTAAGATAAGCCAAAAGGGACTATAGATATGATGAAATAAATGAGAGATAATGTGGATGCTTTATGAACCAGTTGTTTATGTTTCCCGGTTTCTAAAGACACTATACCTATACGGTCCTTTCCTGGTTTTGTTATATGTTGTAATAAGTGTGTTTCAATTTTGAAGTATTAACAATGTATGTAATGTATGGGTCATTATAAATATATCCATGGACTTCATGGTGGGACTAACTAATACTTCTCGAGGTAACAATGTGATTTGAGTTATTGTTGATCGACTAACAAAATCTACACATTCCCATTCTATTCAAGATACAACATCGTTGGTTTAGATTTCATGATTGTAACTCAAAGAGATTTTATGGTAACCTAGAGTTCCTGTTTCCATTGTATCTGATTGGGATCCTTGGTTCACTTCTATATTTTGTAAGGGGATTCAGAATTTCTTATGCACAAAATTAATTTTCATTTCAACTTTTCTTCCACAATTAGATGGGAAGTCAGAATGAATGATTTAGACCTTGGAGGATATTCTTAAAGCTCGTTCAATAGACTACCATGGAAGTTGGGATCATAATCTTTCTTTAGTTGAGTTTTCTTATAATAAGAGTTTTCATTCCAGTATACAGATGGAACGTTATAAGGTATTGTATTGGAAGTGATGTCAAACTCTAGTATTTTGAGATGAAGTTGGGGAAAAGAAGTTGATTGGACCAGAATTAGTAGAGGAAGTGCTTGAGAAAGTGAAGATGATCCAGTAGCACATGAGGATAGCTCAGAGTAAGAAGAAAAGTTATGTAGATAATAGAAGGAAAGACCTCACTTTCGAGGTAAGTGACCATGTTTTCCCTAATATTTCTCATTGGAAATGTGTGATGTGTTTTGATTAGAAAAGAAAGCTAATTCCTTGATTTACCGGTCCTTTTGAAATATTGTTGAGAGTTGGACCAGTTTCATGCAAAGAATATTTGCTTCTGAGTTTATCTTAGGTAAACATTTTTTTTCATGTTTCGATGTTTAGAAAGTATATTCCAGATTCATAACATTTCTTGATCCCCAGAAGCAGTTCAGCTAGATGAGATCATTTCATATGAAGAGAAACCAAGTTAGATTCTTGATCGAAGGGAACATGTATTTCGAAATAATATAATCCACCAGATAATGTTTTTGGGGTGAAACAACATGGTTGAAGTAGAAACATGGTAATCTGAAAATAGTATGAGGGAAAGGTAACCTCACTTGTTTAATGAGTAAATATATTTGCAAGGACAAAATTTCTAGACGGTGGGGATAATTTAACAATACAAGGATTTAAAAAAAATAAATGAAATGCATGAAACATTGTTTTAAGTATTTATTTATAACTATCCTATAAACATAATTTTACTAATTCTATGTTTTTAATTTTGAAAAAAGGTCATCTACAATTATGTTCTTGTATTTTATTTGTGGTCTGATAGAACAAAATTGTCTTTTGGTGAATAGTAACATATGCTTATGAATAGTAATAGCAATATTAATATGACCATAATAAATAGTAAAATTTATTAATATTTTATTTTCTTAATGCTTTAAGAAAATGACATATTGCTGAATTTTTCAATGTCATATAAAAGCAGTTATTGAATTAAAATTGTTAATTTTTGAATTATTTTTTATTGTAATTAAAAATTAAATTAATAATAAGAAGAAACATAATTTCATAAAATGGTTTTTCTTTTTTGAATTATACATATTGAAAAATTATTAGGGTGATTTTTTGGGATTTTTCAGAAATTCTTTAATTTTCAATGAATAGTTAAATATGTTGAAATACCGTTTATTCAAATTATCAGTAAAATACACTATTTATGACATTATAATTGATTTAAAGACACTCGATTAGAATTCACATGCCATTATTACTATTTGGGGTCACATTAATTATTACTATTCATAGTCTTGCGAAAAATATTATAATAATGATTAAAATAATGTTAAATACATCCTCTCAACCACTATAAATACCACCCTCATTCCCCTCTTCCTCCCACACCTCTCAGGCATTGAGAATTGCCTAATTTCTACCAAATTCCGTCCCTAATCTCCTTCCCCACACCCAAGACTTTCTGGTCTAACCCAAATTCCAAAATCAAAGTCCTTAAGACGGATCTCATGGAGAAGAGACTAAGAGTTAAGATATCATCGTCCTTTTCATGTGTTTTCCTTTCCTTTTATTTTATAGTATCCTCCCTCCTCTTATCTAAGAGGCATGAATGCTCCAGAAATAATTTATATTTTTGATGTTCTCATGTTCATGGAAAATTCACCATTATTCTTCTTCTTATGTCCCACATATTCAATGAATAAAAACATTGTCTATGTTGTGTCGAATTATAGACATCGTGGACAATGTGGTTTCAATTTTCCTTAATTCATTCATGTCTGGTCATGGAACCATTTTTATTGATGAATTAGGTTATAATATATCTATTATGTATCATCCATGGTTTTTTAATTCTTTTGTACACAAGGTTTTAATTTATAAAACAAAATGAGGTCGTCATTATCAAAGAACCAATATAATGATCTAAACGAACATCATTAATGGTTCAACTTATGAATAATATTCATTTAATAATTCAAAATGATAATTTTTATAATTTATGATTATGTAAATATGTAAAAACCATTGCATTCCACTTATAGAGTTTCACTCCCAATCAACAAGAATATCCATCATGAACTAATCATGGAAACCATGTAAGGAACACATCCAGCGCAATGTAAATAACTAAATTTAACTTTCAAATGAGTTAAATAACTTTTTAAAATGATAATATAAGGTGTTAAGACATGAATATGTCTCATTAAGATATTAATAACACTCTTTTAAACATTATAATGTAGTTTTAAGAACATTTTAATTAAGAAGAACCCAAGGAAAGGGGATTCTTAACCCAATTTCCATTCTTTGTATTTACCTTCTTCTTTATTCATTATGCGATATTATGATTATTGGGGTGATGATTTTTTGTTTATATTATATTGAAATATTTGTATTGAAATAGTATACAAATATCCATTTTATTCAAGTAATTCAAACACCAATCATATTTTAAGGGTCTTTCTTTTTGAAATCCTTTTAAAACTCTCTTTAATAAATTTCAAAAGGATTGTTTTTAATATGTATATGGAATGAGTGGGTTCTTCTGATTTTCAAGATACTATATTACCATGATATATTCCTTTGACATTATTTATGTTGTGTTAGGACCATTATATCTCCTGATATACTGGGTTTATCCCATTATAGCTCAATATATGTTGTGTTGGGCCCATTATAGCTCAAGATATGATGGGTGAGCCGCATTATAGCTCTCCAATGCTTTGGGTACTTTGGAGATGAATGTTTACAAAAAGGTTCTTCCATGTGTTAGGGTGAATGTGAGATTTATATGGTAAATATGTCCCAAGGAAAATACATGATGTTTCTTTGCATATGAGTTTTTTTATTATGGGATGTATGGGTTTTTATGTTATCACTTGACTAATGTTGTCATTATTTATACCCCTTACTGAGTTTTATATTGATCCCATATTTCTTAAAGGGTTTTTAGAGGATATAAGGATGGATAAGAGAAACAAGGGAGTAATTATGTTTTATATTGAGTGTTTTTAAAGAAATCATTTTTTATGTTTAAATGTTTTACATTTTAAAAAAAATGATACTAGTTTAGTAGTATCCTCTTGCATGAATGTGGGACGTCATGTATGTAAGATATCCAAATTATTTATAACTCTAAACCCAAAATGATCTTCAATGTTTCATAACATATTCCTTTAGAAAAAATTCATGATTAAGTAATGTTTTAAGGAATTGGGTCATTTTTCTAATGCTTGTCTAAAGCTAGTTACTCAAGCAGGGAATCATCAAGATTGAAAGTAGAAGGGTTTGGTAAAATCATTTTCAACAACTTCATTGGATGTTGATTCATTAAATGTGGTGGTATCAGGTACATTTCTAGTTGTTATAGATTTCTCAAATGTGGTGTTTGATTCAGGGTTTACACAATCCTTCATTTCTGAGAAATTTTTGAAAAAATTGGGAATTCAACATCATGAAATGAAACCATATATCATTGTAAAAACACCTAGAGGAAATATTGTGGAAAAAAGAAATTATAAAAATCTTATTATCCTTGTTTGTGTAAGGTGTTTACCTACAAACCATATTGTTTTCCCCTAGTAGAGTTTGATGTTATTCTGGGTTTGTACTTTCATTTTTTTATCATGATATGATATATTGTAGAGAAAAATAAGTTGTTTTTATGAATGAATTTATGTTTGTGTACAAGAATGGAACCATACCATTAATAAAATATCAGGAAGATAAGAAACTAATAAATAATGGAAATGGAATTTATCTTTCTCATATTTCTAAAGATAATGGAACTATCCAGATTAATGATATACAAGTGGTAAATGAATGTATGTATGTTTTTCCTCCTGATTTTCCTAGTTTTATTCATAATCGAGAGGCTAAGTTTACTATTGACTTATTACTTGATGCTAGGAAAATTTATAAACCCCCTTATCTAATGGCCCAAATGGAACTTCTGAATTTAAAAAGGCTATTATAGGAATTATTAGATAAAGGCTTCATCTGACCCATCACTTCACCATGGGGAGATCCTGTCTTTTTTTAAGAAATAATATGGGTCAATGAGACATTGCATCTATTATAGAACCTTGAATAACATTACTATTAAAAAGAGGATCATTTTCCTCATATCTATTATTTATTTGATTAGATCTAGGAAGCACAATATTTTTCGAAGGTTGACCTGTGGTCGGGGCACCATCTGTTCAATGTAAATGATGAAGGCATATTAAAGACTATGTTATGTACTAGATATGGTCCCAATGAATTTTTATTTATACCTTTTGGGTTAACTAATCAACCTGATGTATTCATGGATCTTATGAACAAAATATTTCATGAGTAGTTTGATATGTTTATAGTTGTGTTTATTGATGACATTATGGTATATTCAAGAAGTAAAGAGGAGAATGAAAAACAAATAAGTGTTTTTTTCAACCTTAAGAGAAAATAAGTTTTATGGATATTTAATTAAGTGTTTTTTTGGTTGAAAAATATTTCTATTCTTGGGAACATTGAAAATGAGGATGGAATAATAGTTGATCCTGCCAAAACAAAAGTTGATGATGAATGTCCTAGACTAACAAATGATACAGATATTCATAGTTTTCTTGGATTAGTTTTTTATTATCGATGGTTTGTTAAAAACATTGCATAGTTTTCTAGCCTACTAACAAAGATAACAAGAAAAGGGGTTAAATTTGTTTAGACATAATAATGTGATGTTTTTTTTTAGTAACTGAAGACGATATTGGTGAATGCTCAAGTATTAGGCTTGCCTTCCTGAAATGGCGATTTATTCATCTGAAATGGTGCATTATTGAAGAGACATGGCAATGTTCTGATACAGAATGATGAGGTAATTTCTTATTCTTCAGGACAATTAAAAAATCATGAGTTAAATTATTTCATACATGATTTGGAATTGGTAGCTGTGGTTTTTTCTTTGAAAATTTGGAGGCACCATTTATACAGAGCCAAATGAGAACATATATTGACCATAAAACTATGATGTATTTATTAACTAAAAAGAAATGAAACATTAGGAATGGAAGATGGATTTAACTGATAATGGATTATTATTTCAAGAGAAATTTCCATCTATGAGAAGAAAAAAAATTGGATTATGTCTTGAGTCAAAAACTTCATGCATCATTGACCTTGTTACATATGGAACATGATCCCTTGATTAATGATTTGATGAATTTTTTCTTGGTATTTGTCGTTACAGATAATACATCTTTTTATTTCAGGTTTCAGTTTATTCATCGTTTTTAGATAGGATTAAGCTATAGCATAAGGAAGACCATGAGCTACACAAAAATATATAATTGGTTAAAATGGGTATGTTGGCAGAATTAAACCTTGATAAATATTGAGTTTTAATCTTCGAAAAAAGGTTGTGGGGGCCTTGTGATTCCCAGTTAATGAATTATTTGTTGTGTGAAGCTCATTGTTCTCCATTTTCAGTTCATCCTGGAAGTACTAAGATGTACAGAGACCTTCAGGAGTATTAATATTTGGATGGAATGAAAATGGATTTTACCGACATTATTTTGAAGTGTTTGACATGTCAACAGTTTAATGCAGAGAGAATGTTACCGAAGGGGGTTATTCCGACTTTTCCAGTGCTAGAGTGAATATGGGAGAATATATAAATTGAATTTGTGGTGGGACTACCTAAGACTTCTCGAGGTAACATTTCAATTTGGGATATTGTTGATCAATTGACAAAATCTGCACATTTCCTTTCAATTTGAGATACAATGTTGTTGGATCAATGTTCATTAGTATACCTGAAATTGATAATCAGGTTACATGGAGTTCATCTTTCCATTGCATCTGATTAGGATCCTAGTTTCTCTTTTAATTTTGGGAATGGGCATCAGAAGTCGTTGGGATGATAATTAATTTTCAATATAGCTTTTCATCTTCAATCTGATAGCCAGTTAGAACAAATGATTCAGATATTGGAGGATATGATTCGATCATGTACAATGGCTTAATAGGGATGTTGGGATAAAAATCTTTCTTTACTTTCATTTTCTTATAATAATAATTTTCATTCTTGTTTACAGATGGATCCTTTTGAAGAATTGTAATGAAAGTGATGTTGAACACCATCTTTTGGGATAATGTAGAGGAATAGAACTTTATGAGACCAGAATTAGTTGAAGAAGTGGCAAAGAATGTGAAGATGATCTAGTTACACATGAGGACAACTCATAGTAGTTAGAAAATTTACGCAGATAATAGAAGGAAAGACTTCTCTTTCGAGGTAGGTGACCATGTATTTCTTAAAGTATCTCCTTGGAAAAGTGTGATGTGTTTTAGTAAGAAAGGAAAGATAATTACGTGATTCAGTAATCCTACTGAAATCAAGTAGAAATTTGGATTGGTTTCATACAAAGTAGCTTTTCCTCAAAGTTTATCTTAGGTAAAAAAATTTCATATTTCAATGCTGAGAAAGTATGTGCTAGATTCATCACATGTCTTAAGCCCAGAAGCAGTTCAGCTGGAGGTGATCTTTTATAATGAAGAGAAACTAGTTCAGATTCATGATCGAAGGGAATAGGTGTTGTGGAATAAGGTAATCAACTAGGTAACAGTTTTGTAGAGAAACCACATGGTTGAAGAAGCGTAATCGGAATCGGAAAATTCTATGATGGAAAGGAACCCTCCCTCGTTTAATAAGTAAATAAAATTGCGATGACAAAATTTCTAGAAGGTGGTGGATAATTTAACAAACCATGGTTTTAAAAAAATAAATTAAATTTATGAAACTTTGTTTTAAGTAGATATTTATATGTATCCTTTAAAAATAATTTTTCTACTTCTATGTTTTGAATTTCGAAAGATGCTCATCTACAATTGTGTTTTGTAAGTTATTTGGAGTCTGATAGAGCCCACTTGTTTTTCTGGTGAATAGTAACATACCCTTATAAATAGTAATATGAATAGTAATATGAACCTAATGCATTGTAAATTTTATTATTATTTTATATTCTTAAGGGTTTATGATAATGACAACTTGGTTAATTTTTCACTGTGATATAAAAGCAGTTATAGAAATAAAATTGTGAATTTTTGAATTAAGAATAATTTTAATAAAAAATTAAATTATTAATATTTAAAAAATTATTTTAAAAAAATGGAGTCCCTTTTTTAATTCTACACATCGAAATATGGTCAGGGTGATGTTTTGGAATTTTTCTGATATTATTGAATTTTCGATAAATAGTAAAATACGGTAAAATACCGTATGTTAAGATTATTAGTAAAATACACTATTTATGACATAATAAGTGATATAAGGACACTTGGATAGAAATAACATAAAATTATTACTATTTGGGGTCACATGAATTAAGACAATTCATTGTCTTGTGAAACAATAGTATAATAATGATTAAAATAAGGTGAAATACCTCATGTCCTTCACTATAAATACCACCCTCATTCCCCTCTTTCTCCCACACCTCTCAAGCCTTGAGAATTGTATAATTTCTGAAAAATTCCCTTCCCAATATCCTTCTTCACATCCAAGACCTTCTCGTTTCACCCAAAGGCCAAAATCAAAGGCCTTAAGGAGGATCTCAAGGAGAAGAGATCAAGAGGTATGAAATCCTCTTCATTTTCATGTGTTTGGATTTCCATTTATTTTATAGTCATATACATCCTCTTATCAAAGAGGCATGAAATATCCATAAATATTTTATATTCTGTATTTTCTCATTTTCATGGAAGATTCAGATTCATTATTGTTCTATTGTCCCACCTTTTCAAGGAATAAAAACATTGTTTGTGATGTGTCGAATTACCGACATCGTGGATGATGTTATTTAAATTTTCATTAATTCTTAAAAGTATGGTCAGGAAAATTTTTAATGTTGAAAAAGGTTATAACATATGTATTATGTCTCATCAATGTTTCTGGAATTCTTTTGTACACATGGTTTTAATTTACAAAGAAGGAGGTCGTTATTATAAAAGAACAACTAACAAGATCTAAGCTAACATCATTAATGTTTTAACTTATAAATTATCTTCATTTCAAAATAAAAAATGATAAATGGTATAATTTATAGTCTTGTAAATATATAACTAATATTCCATTCCAATTATTCAGTTTCAATTCCAATCAATAAGAATATCCATCATGAACTGATCATCGAAACCATATAAACAACGCTCCTGACACAATGTACATAATAAAGTATAACTAATAAACGTGTCAAATGATGTAGTATAATGATCATATAAAGTGTTATAAAGATGAGTATATTTCATTAAGTTATTAATAACACTCTTTTAACCGTTATAATGGAGGTTTAATAACTTTTTATGTAAGAAGAACCCAAGGTAACTGAATTCTTAACCCAGTATCCATTCTTGGGTTTAACATTTATCTTTATTCATTATATAGAATTAAGATTATTAGTGTGATGATTTTTTTTATATTATGTTTCACATTGTGTATTTATATTGTATAAAAATATCCATTCCATTCTATTAATTCTCAATCTAATTATATTTTAAGGTAATTTATTTTTAAAATCATTTTAAAACCATATTTAATAAATTTCAAAAGGATTGTTTTTTATATGTATATGGCCAGAGTGGTTTCTTCTAATTTTCAAGATATATTATTACCACGATATGTTCCTTGGGAATTATTTATGTTGGTTTGATCCCATTATAGCTCAAGATATGTTGATTTGAGCCCATTATAACACAAGATATTTTGGGATGAGTCCATTATAGCTCATGATATGATGGGTGAGCCCCATTATACCTCTCCAATGAATTGGGTACTCTAGATAAAGAATTTGAAAAAGGTCATTCCATGTGTAAGGGAGAATGTAATAGTGATATGGTAAATATGCCCCAAGGAAACTACATGATGTTTCAATGCATATGAGTTTTTATGATTATCTGTTTTATTGGTTTTTATGTCATTATTGTACTAACACTATCTTTATTTATATCCCTTACTAATTTTTATACTCATCCCATGATTTTAAAATGTTTTTCATGGTATATAAGGATGGTTAATAGAAAGAAGGGAGTCATGATGTTTTGATATGAAGTGTTGTTAAAGAAATCATGTTTTATGTTTAAGTGTTTTACGATTAAAAAAAATGGATATTGTTTTAGTCGTATCCTCCTATATGAATGTGTTATTTCATGTATATAGGATATCATAATTCATTGAAACTCTAAATCCGAAATGATCCTCAATGTGTAATAACCTATGGTCTTGTGTAAAATTCAAGATTATGTTACATTTTAAGGCTGATTCCTTAAAGATTCTCTAACCTAACATGCCTCTAAAATGAAAAACTAATGTATTAAAGGGGAATTATGTTATATAAAAACCTCCAAGACAAAATAATTATGTAATTTTAATCATTATGTTGGTAAACATCTAGTTTTCCAAAATTTTATCAGTTTGGTTTTTATTAAAATAACTAGTTTTCTAAACTAAATAATTTCACCATTAAAAAAATTCAAGTGATATTTATTAGAAATTATAGAACCAATTATTTATAAATAAAATCTCCAATTTTAAATAATAAAAATCTAATATGTGTTACAAATTATTTTTTAAACAAGCACCTGTAACGCCCGAAAAAACTATATTAACCAGGATCATGCCAACAATTTTTTTTACTATTTGTGGTTAAATAAGTTAATTAAAGAATAATACTTGTTCTATTAATGGAACATATTTTATATATACTAACACGTAAAATTCCATGGTTATAAGATTTTAATTTTATAAATTTTGAATCATTTAATAAAATATCATTTGTTGTAAAATAAAATTAATGTCAATCTTGACATTATTTAATTAATTTTAATTTAAAAGTTTAAAAATAATATTGGAATTAAAATATATTAATTTAAAATCTGTTTCATATGATATATTTATCATCATAAATAATGGAACACAATAATTCATTAAATTTACATTAATTATAATGTTTTTAGCATCAATTATATTATTTAATTATTAACTAAATAATCCATGTTTTGGTGTTTGATAAGAGTTTAACATAATTATATCATATCTAAACATTATAGGTAAATTATCATGATAAAAAATTATTTAAATTTAAAAATAATGTTTATAACTGAAATGATATGTAATATTTCATACTCTAATGCATTATTGATTTTAAAGGTATGAAATTTTCCTTTTTTTATCTTTTTTCCTTACATATATTATTATATGGGTCACATTCATGAAATTGTGTCCCAATACCTCATTAACAAAACAAATATAGGTTATATTGTATAAATATTTCCACAAATGGATCTTATAAAAGTCTATATATCAGTGTATATTTAAAGTTTAAGGTTTTGGCCCTTATTAAGCTTAATTTTACCATAATCGTTGTAGATATTTTTAATTACATTCATTAATACATTTGAAAAAAAATAATTTAATATTTTTATAATATGAATATTATACTTATTACAACCTTTTATTCTTGTTTTTAAAAATTTAATCACATAAGTTACAAAATAACGTTTAAATTTAATCCCACAGATGTTGCGAGAATGCGAGTTTTTTATGTGAAGATGTTGAAAAGTTCATTAAGTATTAATATCTAAGTTATACCTAATAAATGATTATAATGAGCTAAATTTTATTAATAGATAAATTATTGATCTATTTTCACTTTAAAATAAATTTTAAATATAAATTATCATTAATAATCATTTAGATAAAATGGAAATTTTCATATAAAATGCTGCATTTTTTACTTTTTGTCAAAAAAATAAAAATTATCAAAAAATAGAAAAATTTAACCATATGATAATTTTGACATTACAAATTAAAATATGAATTTTTTCCAAATAATATTTATAATATATTCAAAATTTAGTTTTAAAATTAGTTTTTTATTAAAAGGAAATAAAAACTCTGTCTTGCGTTTAACGCAAGCTAACTCATTATTGTGTGTAGCGTATGCATAACATAGTGTTGTGAACAGATAAATATAAAAAAATAAAATTTATTCTAAATTAAAAAATTTGTATATTCTTGGGGTGTTTCGGTTTGAGTTCATATATATATATGAATATTTTATTTATATTTATTTACATATATTATATATTAATATTTAATTACATATTATTAGAATACATACAAAAATATATATTTCTATTAATACAATCATAAAAAAAATGCATATATTTATATATTAAAAGTTACCTATAAATTTATATAGGTTTATACATATTCATACATTTTACATATAAATATGTTTAAATATTTATTTATAAAATTAAATTTTTATATGTAAATATATACAAATATGTATATATATATGTGTGTGTGTGTGTATTTAATTATAAATAACAATTTAATAGAAAAAACTATATAATTTTAATACCATAATATCCATATGAATGTAATTCCTTGGAATAAATTTAGTCCCCACTTAAAAATAATAACACCCTCTTAATCATAGATAAAATTCAATTGAATTTTCAAAAAATTAGGGTATCTTGAATATAAAATCTGTTTTAGAGGCCTTTTGGGCACTCTGGACCCAAAAAATATAAAAATAGGTTTCCTAGGTCTTAATAGCATTGAAATATTTACAATATTCGATTTTATATCTTACAAAGCCCAAACAGACACCCAGATCAGATGTTATAATTGTTTAAATTTCATGTAATATTTTTCACTTATATTAATAGATTAATTAATTTATTAATTTTCTATTTCTTTAAAATGTAATTAATTCTTCTAATTAGTATATATAAGTCAATTTTAAGTTAATATTAAAATTTAATTGTTTTATAAACCAAAATTCACAAATTCAATTACGTGTTGAGTGAAAATGCATAATTAGTATTATATAAATCATCATTTTAAAAATATATTACTTCTATATCAATATTAAAATATGTATGTTTTTAAATTTTATATTTATAAAATATAAGTTTTTTAATGATGGAAACTTTTTATGAGTAATAAAAAATATTGATAAAGGTAGTCATTTGTCAATGATTTTTTAGCATTGTTAAATTTACCCTTTTTCAGTGCATTTGTTAGTGATGATAAAATCACTCCCTTTATCATCAATTTTTTATTTATCATAAAGGGTAGTTATAAATAATCTTGATTCTATAATAGTGTCTATTATTTAGAACTTATGTTGTTTTAGGTTTATTCTTCTTATTGGATAGTTCGTATATTATCTTACATTTATTATATTTTTTGAACATTAATAAAGGTAGAATATGGTGGTGTTATTAGCGTCGAGTAGGAAACAACTGGCATGAACTATGTTAAATCCATGTGTTCATTTCCTAAATTCTTGGCTCACATATCTTGGATGTCTGATTTTCAGTGTTTTTTCTTACTCATTTCGCAAACACATTATAGACATGAATGTCGTTCTCTAAACATGATCCCAGGAGTTTAATTGTGGCTTACTCAAGTAGGTTACCCTCATGAAATCTTATGAAAGCATCACACATACGATGATGGATTCTAGTGAGTATGAGATAGATAAATTTCATGGTTACAATGATATTAATCTATGGATAATTAATATGAGAGCACTGAAAATCCAAAAATATCTATAATATATGAGGCATGGTCCCAATAATCCTCGTGTTAGTCAGTAAACTATTTGATAGTACCAGGAAAAACTACTTAGTTCTCTTTCATGACATTTTAATGAAATCCTATCACTCATTTAGTGTTTACACAGTAAATACCAATTATACACTTTCATGACGTGTCTTGAAACTCCTATTGTATAATTTATTGATTATCTTAATAAAATATTTTTAGAATCACCTAAAATCTATGTAAATGTTGAATATGCAGAGAAAAATAGTATTATTTTAATATATGTAGATAGATTATATGGACATATTATAGATTCTATAATGTATGTAAGAGACTACTTGACTTTATAGAAAGTTAAATCTTCCAAGATTTATCTTGAGTTGTGTGGAAAGCATAAGGATAAATCTGATAATGGGTTGAGTGTTATAGGTAATTATGAGTTTTGTAGTCATAATAAACATAAGAAGAAGGGTGTAAATAACCAAAATTAATTTTCATGAGTCTTGGCCTAAATTAAAAATGATAGAGTTTACATGCTATCATTACAACAAACATGGGCATGTTAGACCCGGATTCCCTAAGTTGAAGTCCAGAGAGCCTTCTAAATAGTCTAGTGATCATTATCTCTTTTTTACCAAGTCTATGATAGAGCTTATCTAATGAAAATTTCCCATGAATCAATACATTATGAGTGGGTTTTAAACACAGTGCACTCTTTACAAATTTCCACATATAGGAATTTCTTTTCTTATTTGACCAAGAATGTTGAATTTGAGGTTGTTATAGGAAACATTAATATATGTCTTATATAAGTAGAGGTTTGGTTATGATAGAATATTTATACCCCTATATTATTACAATATTGGATATAATAAGGGTTATATATTTCCTTTTGAATCGTATTTCATTACGTTTCATGGTCAATGAGTTTTGAAATTGAAATATGATTCTATTTTCCTTAAATCACCAAGGATGTCTATATGGTTCTTAAAGGTCCCTTAGTTAATATGTTATATGTATAGAATGGGAAGACACCTTTTATGGTATTGGAAATTACTTATTTCACCAATACATACAACACTATGCCTTGCAATAGAAGGTTGTGACATGTTAGTATTAATGGATTAGAGGAATTGAGTATGAAAATCATACCTAGCTAAGTTACACTATGTTACTTTTCCTTTTATAGGGATTGTATCCTAGGTAAATATTAAAGGGTAAATTTTCTAAAATATGGATTCAATGAAATTCACACAACTGAATATTTTTACTCTAATTTGTGGGGACACGATAGGATTACCTCCCAAGGGGAGACTCATATTTTTTAAGTTTATTGATTAATTTTCAATAATAGTTTTTATTTAAATATTTCAAATTAAATATGATTTATTTGAGTGTCTAAAACATGTAAATCCTACATGGATAAATAATCTAGGAAGAAATTGAAGTCCTTGATTACTGGTTACTCCCATTAATTTATTTCTACCTAGTTTACTATTTTTTTTAGGATGACATAATTTTGAGACACATAAATGTTAGTCATACCACTAATAAAAATTGTTCAGTTGAATGCATGTCTATACTACTATTGTGTTGATTCATATTTTTCTTGAATTCTTAATCCATACTAATTCATTTTTATTTTGACGATACCATAAAAAATTATATGATAAATAGGTTTCCATAATCTATAAATTTATTTAAGGATCCTAAATAATTATGGAGTAATGACACCTCCTCCTATGGAAATATTAATGTATTTGGATACACTACTTATGATTCTGTCAATACATACAAGCTTGATTCTAAGAATAATATTAGTATTTTCATATTCATTCACTAAGAGGTTAATGGTTAATAACTTTTTTGGGAAATACCGGGGTTTTAGAAGCATATTATTATCCTAGATGTCGCGTTTCAAGTGTTTTTTCCTCATAGAGTCCAGCCTCCCACCGATGAAAGTGGAGAGCCATCTTAAAAGAGGGATTTTGAGGCTGATATTTCCATTGTTTATTATTCTATGTCGATAAGTTTTCACACACCTCTCAATATTTCCATGAATTGAGGACTTAGACTGATTGTTTTTAAAATTATGAAGCTCTTATTGATATTAGAGATTTTTAGCTCACTAAACCCTAGGAGAAAAAAGCGATTATACTACCCTCTAGGAATAATGATTCTTATATGGCTTACTTTTACATGTATGTTTCCCATGATATTTATAATGAGGATCCTCAAAGATAAAAGTAGTGTATCTATTAAAATAACTCTAAATTCTATATTTTTACCATGGAAGATGTTATGGAATCCATTAAAGAGAACTATTACTAGTATATAGTCAGTAAACCACTTTCCGTTAAAGTGATTAGATATACATAGGTCCAGAAAAGAATACATTATCTCATTATAGAGAATATAATGAAATATAATGATAGATTTTGGGATAATGGAATCCTTTAAAGATAAGGAATTGAATATTTAAAAATATTTTCTTCTATAGTTATGCAATGTTTGATATGAATTTTACTTGTTTTTTTTATCAATTTTTTTCAATTTGAATAAATTTATTTTAAAATTCATTTCATGCATGATGATTTAAATGAAAAAATATACAGGAATCCTCCTATTATTTATCAAAATGAATTTTAAACTAACCATGTTTATTTTTATAATAAATCAAAATATGGATTAACACAAGATTCTAAAAAATGGAATAAAAAATTGATTATTTCATTTTAAAAAACGGTTTCTATGGAAGTCTATTTGATTCATGTGTTTATATTAAATCCATTAAAAATTAAATTCATTTCCTATTAATTAATTTTTATAAAATGATACTTATATGTAGTAATATAAAATTAATCACCAATTTCAAAATGAAACTGAAATTATGTTTTGAAAGGAAGGATTTGGGCTTTAATAAGAAAATATTAGGCTATATATTAATTCAGGATAGACAGAATGAGTTAATTTATCCATTTCAACATTCCCATGTGCTTAATGTTCTTAAGAGATAATTTTTTACGCATTAAGACCATTGATATTTCACTTTTATTGGATATTTAAAATATTATTCTCTTTGTCCCCTTTCTCTACTTGTGATATTGAATATATGAGAAGAATCGCATATTTTAATATTGTGGGTATAATTATGTATGATATTATTTATACCAATTTTGATGTATCCCTATATCTATGTACTTTTATAAATTTATGGAAAATATGGGTAAGACACATTAATATGCACTTAAGTGGTTGTTTATGCATATTTCCTCTAGTTCATCTATTTTAATTTTTTCTTGTAGGAATGTTATTTCTAGAAAATTAGTAACTGATTATGCTAGTTTACATTATGTTGGAAATATTTATATAAGTAAATCACTAAGTGTTTATTTCATTTATGTGGAGGTATAATATATATGAAATGAAATATACAATTAGTGGAGGACCTCCTAACCACTGAGGCCGTACCGATAGCATCATCTAAGGCTATCACAGAAACTATATAAATTAAGGGTTTGATTGCTTCACATAATATATGTAATTATAGTTTTTTTTAATTATGATAAATGATATTCCATTAATATATCTAAAAACATGGTATTACTTGGTGGGTCCAAGTATGTAGATAATAGATTGTATTTTATTATTGAGGTTATTGAAAGTATAATATTGTGTGTTAATAAGATACACATCAATGATAATAACACTGAATGTTTGACTAAGGCTGTGAGTTTATCTTGGTTCAATCATAGTTTTGAAATTTTAATATGGGTTACACGTTAATAACATTTAGTTTAAAAAACATCAATTTTTTCTATTTATTTTTGCTTTTATAAATGATGGATATTTTTAATATAGTATGCACGATTTATTTCCAGATTAAAATTATTTCTTAATATTTTGTAGTTAGAATTTAGATTTTTAAATCCATTTTATATTTATCAATTTATTTTACTTCGAATGTTTTTAATCCATTCAATATTCAGTACATTTATATATCATTGTTTATACCCTTATGTGATGTCCTTGATAACCTATATGTAGCTCATGTGTTGAAGATACTGATCTTTATATAGCCCTTGTACTGAGAAGGATACCATGAAAACAATTTCACCTTATGCTTATGTAGGGGTCCATATACCCATAAATAGAGGTTTTTATAGCATCACATAGTGGGGGTTTGTCCAAAATACCTTTTTTAGAGGTGATTTGGGATAACTAAATTGACAAAACATTAAAAGACCCTTTATCCAGTGATAATTTTTCCATATAAGCATGACACAACATCTGGGTTACCATAATATTGCATATTTATTACCCAAATTTAGTGACCTACTCACAATAATGTTGCAGCCTACATTACCTTCACATAACGATTTATATTTACCTTTACACATGATTTGTTTTTTAATGGTGTTTTGAGCTCTTATGGAATGTTCATTTTCAACTATTAAATTCTGTTTTCTTATTGATTCATTACAACAGCCTCATATGTCACCATATCCTCCCAACAATCAAATTATTGTAAGGTAATTGACCAATGTGTAGGATTTGCAAGTATCCATTGATATTTTTTAGAATATGGATAGTTTATTTGGGAGGACTTTGACCAGATTAGGTGGTGTTATTTTTTGCAAATTGTGTCACTACCCTCATCCATGAATATTGAAGATCCCCTCAGTGTTTTGTTCCAATGAAGACTTATTTCCACTAATCATGAAGTTTCCTATTGTTCAATAGGTGTTAGTTTCTATGGGATAACATATATAGTATTGTGTTTGATATTTGTTTGGCAAATATTACCAATTCATAAGATCTTATTTCCCACTTGTTATTTTATAAAAACTTTTTTTCTATTCTAGAATTTGTGTTTATCAATGCTTCCTGCCCACCTCCCAATTAATAATATCTTTGAAAAACCTATCTTGTAAAATATACTAGGTTTTTATAATTTCTTTCTAACTCAACTATCCACCTCTTTCTTCATCAGTGATCATCCAACCTCCCTAGTCACCCACTAGTGTGTGCATTTTCTTTGACTTGAACCTGAGACCTCCACACTTATGTGCTTGCGCCCTCACCAATACACCATATGGACTTATTATTTATTTTTACATACAAAAATACAAAAATATATTTATAAATATATTTTTTATCACCCTGATATTTTGAATGTGTTATATATGTTCAATAACATATATGAAACACAACCATGAGCCTAAATAAACCATGAAAAATTATTAATTAAATATTGAATTTATAGCTCCTATTTTAAAATGGGGGGAATAAATAAATAAAATACTTTAGTAAATAATTATTTAAATTTCCTACTCGATATAATTTTAATGGTTAATGCTTAGTATATAATCACTCACTTTTTTAGTAATGTCAGTTTATCCATAAAAAATATATTTTCTACAAAAGTGGTTTTTTTCTTTTTATGAGATAATATTATTATTTATTTTAGGATGTTTTGGAAATTTTATTTGATAAATAGGATATATGTTTTGTAATCATAGCTTTAAAATTATCATAGTATGGAATCTTTTTATTTTTCTAAGAGGATTGATTTTTCAATGAATAGTGATAAATACTACTTTTTGTAAAATAATCATTTATTTTCAACAAAAAAAGTAATTTAAAAGTCCCATTATGAATTTAATATTATATAAAATAAAAATATTTATTATTTACTTAAAAATAATATAATTAATTATATATCAAAATACATTATACTAGATCTAGGTATAAAAATTCTATGAGATATAAAATGGTTTTTTTCTTCAAAAAACCATTTTCCATCACTCTTTGTTGGATTATTATAAAATGAATTAATTTCATTTATAGACTTTTAATTTGATAAAATTTATTCCATATTTGGAATCAAAATAATTAATATAATATAATAAGGTCAAATTAATTTTTTTCATAACGAATTGTAAATATATCAAAAGTTTGTCACCACGGTAAATGGGTAAATTGCCACGTTATGGTTAAAAATAATATGTTAAAGAACAAAAATTAACCATAAAAAATGAAATTATCCTATCTTATGAGTTTAGTTTATCGATTTCAATATACATCTAGAATATATGTTTACGTGGTGATATATTTATTTGAGTTCAACCTTTATAATGCTCAAGTAAAATATAAAGACCAAAATGACACTTTATTTCATTTAATAAATATAATATTTTATGATATGGATAAAAAAATCACGTTCATTTAAAAATAGTTATTTGAAATCTGAATGAATTTTTATCATGGTTACATATTTATAAATTTTAGTAATGAAATAATTACCCTAACTTTTTAGCCACACATATACAATATTTTTTCTATTAATAGAAAAATAAAATAAATGATTTCAAAAACAATAAAAGTAATATAAATTGAATGAATTTTTTTATAAATATTTAACAGATTAATATATCATGTTATTTTTATTTTATAGGATTTTATTCAAGTCCCATTACAATAATGTTGTTTTCAATGTAAAATAAAATGAATAGTTCCAAAAATGAAATTATTGATATTTTATAATAAATAATAATTTAATAACTTATTTAAAATTTATTAATATTCTATACTATTCTAATTGATTTTATTACGATATAAAATTTCATAAATGGTCCTTTTATTTTCTATTTTTATAGTAAATATATTTACCCCTAAAGAGTAAAAATATTGTTATCATAGTAATTGTCAAAATGAGTTAAAACATGTAAAAACAAAGAGATAAGGGTAAAAACCTAATATAATATTTTTAAAATTTTATTGGATGATATTATTTTTATCCATTATCATCCTATATTATAAATATATCATCTTAGATCCTATTTTACTTGAAATTTATCTTATATTTGTTTAATATTTTATGAAATTTGAAAAGTTCCCCTTACCACAATTATAAAAGGGAACCTCTTATACTCTTTTATTCAACCTTGAAGAAAAACTTGTTACCACTTAATTGAGTAATTTATTAAATTGTGAAACCCTTCAAGGAAAATTTTTTGGTGTAAACATAAATTCTTGGTCTGGAGTGGATATATCATTCTTAACTTAGTTATTTTATTCCATTTCTTCTACACGCTCCGTTAAATATTATTCAATTTTTTTGATATAATAACACATATATCTACCATATTTTGAGATGCTATTACTATAATAGAAAACCCTACATCCTTCTACTCTTCTATCAAATGGGAAATGAAACCATCATTCATGTGTATGGTTGACTACCACCTCACAACCCAATATAATTCAATTTCTATCATTGCCTATCAGATATATTTATGATAATGAATTTAATATACATATATTGTATTAATAAAATATTTATAATCTTGTACAATTAATATATCATTAATTTTCTTACATTTCCATTTATTTAAAGGTGGTAACATTGTTCAGGTGTACATGTGGATTACAACCTCAATGATTCATTGTGATTGTTTTTTCATTAAAACATCACATTTATAGTATATGTAAGTATATTTAAAGAAATAAAATGATATTCAAGATAATATTATCATTATTAAATGAAAAAATAACACTTACCTTCTTTACATTATGGTCATAAAAAAATGGACATGTTACTCATTTATAACCATATTTTATGGTTATTTTTCAAATATAATTGATGTATAAAAATTAAAACTGTGTCATGATTATTTTTATTTAAATTAGGTAATAATTTCCACTTTTACCATAGCCAACCTACTAATGTTATTTTGGACATATCAGCTAAATTTCATCAAAACATCTGATGTGAAATTAATTGATTATGAAATTAAATATTACGTGGTAAAAAATAAAATAAAACGATTGATAAACATAAAAAATGTTCTTAAGAAATTAAGAACTTACAATAATTTTATTATTCAGGAATATAAACAACATCCTTGATGAGTCAGACCCAAGGTAAGGGATTTCATCTCAATTTCCTTTTATTGAGGAATATTTTAATGATACACCCTTAAGTTATTTTATATAGTGTATATGTTACCCCATTTAAATTTTATACCATAATTCCTTCATAAATCATGGTATTTTAATTTTGAATTAAATTTATTTCATCTAATGGGATTTTACTTGAATGTTACCCAGTAGAAACTGTTTTATAACTAAATTCTCTTCAATTCTATTATATGACTTATTCAATGATTATATTATTTCAAAATTACGTGGGAATTGGAAATTGTTTGATTTATATTTTATTTTCCCTTTTATTTTTGTGCATTTACATTTTTTACACATAATCAACTCATTACTTAATTCTCACTTCAATGTTATGAAAATTGTAATGATTCTTCATCTCAAATTTCCTTCTTTGGGACATATGGTTAGTTATACACAAAAATTATTTAATGAGGGGTATATAATAACTATTTTATATGATAAATCATGATTACTTTTATATGAATGATATGTATAGAATAATTTTATTTTACATATTTAATGGGTATTATGATTAAACAGTTACCAAAGTGGAAAGGGTTTATTTTCTAATAACATCATTATTCAAGATTTTTTATGATTATGTCTCTACTGGTGGAATTATATGACCTTAATATCCAAAAATATATATTTTCTTATACTATGGTTTCGTTTTGAGATTATTATTTTTCATTTTTTTTCTTTTTGAAGTACAGAAAATATTAATAAATTTAAAAAAACTACATTTATTTCCTATTTATTCTGGAATATTTTTCGTCCATGTCCATGTTTACAATAAAAAAATATTCACAAATTATTTTAATATTATAATATGATATTTTAATGTCATTTAATCCCATGATTGTTATTTCAAAAAACATAAAAGGGATATTATTTCTATTTTTTGAACAAGGTATTTATTATCTTTTTGCCGAAAATGTGAATTGAATATTTATTTTTGAGTTCTCTACGTGTACATAATTTCCCTTTATCATGAATACTCATTGACTTGGGGATTCCTTTACAATTGTACATGGTTTATTTCAAAAAAATTTGTTTCCTAATATTCTGTAAATTTTTATTTTTCGAACGTAAATTTGAAAGTGAAAATGTTAATTTCCTCAAGAAATATTTAATGATCATTTTATGGAATTTATATTCATCAATGATAACGAAATTTTATTTTAATTATGCTCCACTGGGAATATATTATAATGATACCATTGTTATTATTTCTATATATGGTTTATCATATGTTTTATTAGAGAATTTATTGAAATTCTATATACATGTTTTTTTAATATAGACAATTATTGATTTTTATGGCATATTTATTAAGTTGTATTGCTTATTAATATGAATGAATTATATTTATTAGGTGATGGGTAGGTCTTAGAATTAAATATCTCCTCAATTTATTGATAGGTCTTAGTAAAAAATAAGTTGGATATCCTTATTAAATGGTGTTCTGGTGTATTTTTACCTATAATATAAACTATCATGGAACACTGCCACAATAATATGTTTTAGAAGTCCAAAATTTTTAATTACAACATTATGAAAATAGTTTTTATTTTATGTGTGATTAATTTGAATAATATTAATTGATATGTTTTAAGACCATGTGATTATTTATATGTAATAATTGGGTCTTTCTCTACTCATACCATGTTATTCTTAATGAAAATGTTATTGATTAAATTACATGTATTTTTAGTTATTTACCTTTCTATATTGATTATATATTATTTACTCATGACATATTTCACTATTTGTAACACTTACTGATCTTTTAATTCCACTATTTTTTTTATTTTTACTAGGATATGTAAAAAAGAATATTTGAATGATTTTAACGATTAAAAATATATACATTAACACTATTATATGTTTTTACAATATTAATGTAAGATTAATGTATACATATATTTTACCAAGAAAAGTACAATATTCAGTCCTTCAATATGTGATTCCTATTTTATATAACCAATTTAATAAAGTTTCCACCAGAACTGGGATACAATGTTTTCAGTTTTTACAATTAGTTTCTATGAAAAATTATTAGAAAACATGGAAATTAGATTTAAAAAAACAAAGATAAGTTAACATAACCCTATTAATTACTTTGAGGATAAGTTTAGGTATTTTATAACATTCCACTATTTTTTGAGTTATAGATTATGTCTTCTTACATACAATACATACCATATGGATAATATAGGTGGGCATGGTTTTGGAGAATATTCAACTAGGGGTAATAACCCCTAAAAGAGGCTATTGAGAATATCTCAACCATCATTCTGGTTCATTATAAGTGTTCCCTTACTGTGCACCTAGTTTTACACATCGCGAGGGATATACTTGTGTTAATCCTCATTTTCATTATAAATGTTATGATGAATGAATGAATAGAATATATGGAAACCTATGATATTTTATATTGATACGGGATAAAGCAAAAATGTATTGGGATGATAATTTTATGTTCAATAATAAATTTAAAGGAATATATACCTCTTTGAAGGATTTATTTGAAGAAATTTTCTCATGATTAAGGATATTTTGGAATACATTTTTTGGAATACTACCCATTAGTTTAGTATATATTTCTATTAAAGGAATATTTTAGGAATAATGATTGTATACATTGTGGAAAAAAGTTTAAAGTTATTGATAAACAATAGAGTTAATAAGATTAATGAATTTACGGTAATAATAGTAAGATAATATTTTGTGTGAAAAAATAAGTTGTATAAAAATATTAGTGGTTAAATATTTGTTAAATGATTTATGTTAATTTTATAGATGTTCATTATTATTTTGGAAAATTTTAGGAATTATATATTTTACAAAAAAGGAGATCCCATTTGTTTTTCAATTAGCCATTGCATTCGGCAAGGCCATGAGGCTTAAACCCACAACTCAAGGTTGAAAAGGACGAAACCCTTACCATTGTCCTATAAGATGAACTGGTTAGAATGCTTTTTTTAATTAAATTATTATATGGAAAATGATTATATTGATTAAGGGAAGCATATTATAGGATAAAATATTCTTGAATTTTTGTAACATTATAGTGATTAATGAAAATTGGGGATATGTTTTATTTGGTAGACATATTTAACATGAATAACCTTTTATTAATGATGATTACTGTTTCATTTCAATTAGAATATTTCAGAAAGATTGTTTTGAATAAAATATGATCTTATTTATCTTTTTGAATAAGTATATTTTTATTCAATATCCGGAGTTTTCAAAAATAATTTACAAAAGTCCTTTAATTTACTCAAATGATTTATTAGGTACATATTATTGTGTCCTTGAATTTTTAAATGTTTTTAAATGAATCATTATAATGTTATTGAATGGATCATTTTTTTACATTCTTTTAAAAAATGAATTTTTTTTAATTTATACGATGTAAATATAATTTACAACTACCATAATCATTTTTCGATATATAGATATATATTAAACATGTTTTCTATTATTTTATAAATAAAATTATTTAAATAAAACATATTTTTAATATTGAAATACATTTTCTATTATTCTTTAAAATAATTGAATTTTATTATAGAACAGATATTTCATATGAATCGGTGGTCTTTTTCATGCCCTATCAGTTTATGGTTTTGTGTTTGTTAACATTCTTTTGATAATTATTTTTCTTAGGATCAAGGATCTTAATAACTCTCCATAATTATTTGGAAATTAAGTATTTTCTCCATATCCATATTTTTAATTCTTACTAGTGTTCTTTTATTTGGAAACTATGTTATGTGATGACCTTCATATTTTTTCTCCTATTCATGATGATGTGTTATTAACCCTATTTATGATGTAGGATTTAAAAAAAGTAAATTTTCAGATGTAAAAACCTTGTTTACTGAGCCTTAGTTGAAATGGTGAGGAAACACTTTATTAATGTGTGGAAGAATGTGACACCGTGAGATATTAAAAAATAAAACTATGTTCGAGAGTGTATATGACATGTAACACTCAGCCTAACTGAACATTGAACTACTATTATCTAAATATACTAGTTATAACGCATCCGTTAAATTAGAAGGAATGAATTATACTACATAAATTATTAAATATTTATAAATCTTCTAGTCAATATAAATTTATTTACTCATTATTATTAAAAAATAGTCAATTTTTAGTAAATTCATTTTATTCCTAAAAATACATTTTCTTCAAAAATGGTTTTTATTTATTTTCATTATAAAAAAATCATAATTATTTTCATTAAATTTTAGAAATTTTATTTTATAAATAGGATATAATTTTTTAAATCATTCTATCAAATTTATCTTTGGTTGAAATTTTTGTGTCTTTCTAAAATGAGTGATTTCTCTATAAATAGTTAAAAATGAAACTTTTTCTAAAAGTTTAACTTATTTTCATATAAATAAAAACTTTAAATCTCACGTTATGATTTGAATCTTATTTCAAAGTAACATTAGTAATATTATGTTGGAAATAATATAAATAATTATATAGTAACCAACATTATAATTTATCTTGATATGAAAATACCTTGAGAGTTAAAAATGTTTTTTTTCTTTGGGAAACCGTTTTTCCTAGTAATTTAAGGGATTAAAATAAAATGAATGTTTTCCAATTATAATGATTGGATTTTGTATAATGGATTCAATATTTATAGTATTCATAATTAATATTAATTTATATAGTTAATTTAAATTTTGGTCATAATGAATAATAATTATAGTTTGAATATGTCACCATGGTAAAACGATAGATTGGGTAATTAAGGCTATAATAATATAATAAGTTCTAAAAATCACCCAAGAACCTTAATTTATTCAATTTTATTAGTAGATATCGGACATGTACATCATATTATTGAATATATGGCCACTTGGATTCATATTTAATTGATTTTGACCTTTAGAATATTTAAGTAAAAGATAAAGACAAAAATGTTACTTCCATACGTTTAATAACCATAACATTTTATGTTACAGATAAAAATAACTTATGTTAGGTTAAAAATATTAATTTTATAGTTAAAATAATTTTTTATTATGGATATTTATTTCTGTTTTTTATTTAAATAATTACCTTAAATGTCGATAAACATTGACACAATATTTATTAAATTAACAGAAAAGTTAAATTAATTGTTCTAAAATAATAAAAGTAATTTAAATTGAATGAATTATTATGTTCCATGATTTTTTAGATAAATATAACATTTTAGTGATGTTTCTCAGTAGTATATTTTAATTTCATTGTGGATAGGCTGTTTTCAAAGTCAAATTTAATGAATAGTTTCAAAAATGACATAAATAATAATTTTATAATAAATTCAATTTTATAAAATGATTTAAAATTCATAAATATCCTTTATTTTTATAATTTATTAGGTTATGGTTGGAAGTGTAAACCATGGTCCATTTAGTGTCCAATTTGCCTTTTATAGAAATTATCTTGACCACTAAGGAGTACAAACAAATTTATCACGATAATTATCAAAAAGGGTTAACAAAGGTTAATAAAAAGAGATTATGGAAAAAATTATAAACTCTTCCAAATTTTATTGGATTACATTATTTCAATACTTCTTCATACTATATTTTAATTAGGTTATTTTTTAATTTTATTTCCATTAAAATTAATTTATATTAACCAAGACTTTAAGAAATTCCCAAATATCTCAATCCCTCAATTTTAAAAGGGAATAACCTCTCCTATTTACATCATAGTTATAGAACTATTTTGTTTAGTAAATCCCACCCAATATACACTCCTTAATTCCACTAAAAATCTTACAGTAATCAGCTTGATTATAAAACTCCTATAAGAATAGTTTTTGGTGTAAATGTAAAGTAGTTTTTTAAAGAATATATATCATTCCTAACCAAGATTTTTTTTCATTTCTTCTTTCACAAAATTAAAATATTATTCACCCTAGATTAAATAATAATATAATGATCTCTAATATAAAGATATGTTATTATGTTAATGTGGTAACCTAGATCCATATCCTCTTCCTTTAAATGAAAAAAACCCATCATTTGTGTGTACGAAGGTCTACCACCTCAAGAACCAATGAAATTCATATTTCGTCATTACCTCTCACAGATATTTATGATGATAATTTTACTGTTTAAATTTGATATTCATAATTTTTTTTATAATTTTAGAAAAGTAATGTATCTCATATATTTTTACCTCTGCATTCAACGAAATATGATAACGTTGTCTATGCGTACGTGTAGATTACCACCACAATGGAGTGATGTGATTCATTTTTCATTACCACATCACACATATATAATTATATTTAGATATATAATATGACACTTATGTTATAATTTTCATTATAGAAAGATAAAGTACGAATTAACTTATTTTAATGTTGAAAAAATAAATATGACTCATACAAAAAAATCATTCACTATTAGTTTTAAATGTATAACTTATTTTTAAAATTGATAATTATGTCATGATTAGTATTCTGGAGATGAAGAAACAATGACCTCTTTTACTATAGTCGACCTACTGAGGTAATTTTGAAAATATCAACTGAATATCTTCACAACATTTGATGAGAACATAATTAGTTAAATAAAACAAATATAACATTGTAATAAATAATATAAAATGAATAATTAACATTAAAAAGGTTCATAATAAATAAAAATTTTAAGATATGTATTTATCCAATAATATAAAGAATTTTTGTAGCAATTCAAACTTAAATTAATAGATTTCATCTCAACATCCATTCATTATAGAATATCTTAATGTTATGCACCTAATTTATTTTATATAGTGTATATGTTTCCAGTTATATATGTTATATCATGAATCCTTCATACTACATGGTATTTCATGTTTAAATTAAAATTATTTCTTTCATGGGTATTTGGCCTAAATGTTATGAAACAGTAAGTGTTTTATAACACAATTTTTCTTTCAGTGGGTTATAAAAAATTTTCATTGATTATATTATGTCACCGTATGTGTGCAATGGATATTGTTTGATTTATGTTTTTTTTATTTTTTGGATTTAATTTTTTCACACGTAATGACTTCATGGATTAATTCTCAATTAAATGTTATTATCATTATATAATTTCTTCATCCCCAATTGTCTTCTCTGTGACATTTGTTATTTTATACAATTATCTTATTTTATGAAGTTATAGAGTATCCCATTAATATGGTATATCATGATTCCATTTATATTAATGGTATTTGAAGCTTCAATTGATATTTTTTACTTTCAATGTGACTATGATTAAAAATTTACCAATATGGATAGGCTTTATGTCACAATCTCATCGTTATTCAAGGTATTTTATGTTTATTTAAATTATGGGGGAATAAAAAGATTTTTTATATTAAACCCAATATTTTTTTTCTCATTTTATTATTTTTGAAAGTTGTTATTTTTTATTTTATTTTCTTCTTTCATGTACTCAAATGATTAAACAAATTTAGAAAATAGATATTATTTAATCGTTAGTTGGAAACTAATTTTCTATATCCAAATTTTATAAGAAATGTTTTTAAATTTATTATATGTATTTTTAAATTAATTTATAACAATTATTTTGTATAAATAAAATATAATTAATATTCATGTCATTTTTTTGAAGGATATTTTTATTGACTTTTAATCTAAAAATTGAAAATAATCTTTTTTAACATACTCAGTATAAATAAAATTTTCCCCCATCATAAAAAGACAATTCTTTGAATAATTCAAAAAAGATTTATATAGATCCTTCTAAATAAAATATTTTCTTAATATTATAAAATGTCTTAGTTTTTAAAAGTGATTTGGATTGGTTAAATGGTATTTTCCCAAAATATATTTTCAATGACATTTTTTTGGTATGCCTATTCATCACCATAAAAAAAACCTTTATGTTACAAATTATAACATAGAAATATAGTGTAATTACATCATCTTTATTATTTCTATGGGTTAGTTCTGATCATTTTTTATGGGAAAAGTATTGACATTCCATATGATAGTTCTTTCAAAATGAAATATTATAGATTTTTGTAGGAATATTGATTAAGGTTTATTGTATATTTATATGGTGAATGAATTATTATTATTATGTGATGGGAGAGACCAAAAATTTCATTGACCCTTGATGTATATTTAGTTCAAATGAGAAAAATTAGTTGGCTAGGATTTTAAAATTGGTTTTTGGTGTATGCATGTCCATAGTATAAACAATTTATTGCATAAGGCATCAATGGTATCTCTCATATGTCTACAATTATTAATTAAATCATTGTGAAATTATATTTTATTGTCCATATGATTATTTTTATCAATATTCATGGATATTTTTCAAGATCACCTGATAATTTATATGGAATAATTTGATCATTCTTTACTCAAGTGATATTATTCTCCATGATAAATTTATTGATTAAATGACATGTTTTTTCAGTTATTTAAGTTTTATTATTGATTATTACTTATTTTATCAGAATATATTACATTTTAAAAAATCATTATTGAACATATGAGCTCAAAATTATTTTGTTCCCTTTCCTACAGAATATGAAGAATGAATCTTTTTACGAGTTTAGGGATACATTATTTTTTACTTTCACAATGGTTTGTATTTTTTTTTTTGAAATTTATTGTGAAATTCAAGTCTTTATCATGTATACCAAGACAAAAAAAATATTCTATCATTTATAATGTAGTTCCATGTACCTTTTATGAATTTAATAATGCATCCTTCATCTCTTGGAAACTAGGGTTGGGATCATTACATATTTTTATCTATATATTTATATAATTATTTTTAAATACATTTATTGAAAGATCCCGAGTTTCCTATGCGGTATGGTCTTTTTGTTTTCAGTTTATGTCCTTGGTTTTGTCCTAATGTGAGAACCTAATGTGATCGTGGTAGTTGTGGGGGTGTATGGGGATTGTTTGGATCCCTGATCATAACCTTTCAAGAAAATTAGCTCAGCCGCATGGTTGGTAAAAACAATGCGACCCATGCTTCATTGGTAGGATTAACCATGATGGGATGAATGAGGGAATCTAAAGTCTATACGGTTTGAGGAAACTATGTAAATATGGAAGCACACCCATGTGAGGGGATTATAGTTTTTGAAAGAGGTTGAACTCAAAATTTTCACCCAGTTTTCCAAACCATGCACAAAAAACTTATGAGGTCCCCCTTCAGATGGACAAGGATACACTATTGGTGCACATTTTTCCCAACCATGTGGCCAAACAATGTAGCCATGAATTTTTGATAAAGTTTACCATTTACCCTTAAAGGGTTAATTGTTTAAACCCTATATAATTTATCTTTTTAGGTGTGTAGGGATCTTTATTCCTCCCGTTGATATCATCCTCTATCATGCTAGGTTCCATGATAACTCCACTATCTAGAATCCGAGTCAACCACTGTTGGTATTGTTGGATCCACACAATATTTTCGTCTATTCATAGTTTTTATATTTATCTAGAATGAATCAGAGGTCAGTTTTGGACTAGTGTCATACGATGTGTAAACGGTAAGTGTTTTATACCATTCCCTAAAAATTTGGTGTTTTATATGTTTTATTATCACTGTTCCACACATTTGAATTTTCAAAAATGCCCCAAAAATTAATTTTAGTCCTTGAATATGTTAATTTTTATCTATTTAGGTTTCCCACGGGTACCATTGTGATTTTTGGAGGCTGTTAGCCCTATCCTAAGTCACCAAGGGGGGGTATCACTTGTATCCGACACATGTTTTACCATCGAGTTGTGTGCATGTGGGATCAAAAAAATTAGAGGGATCCATAATGAGAATAAATGAATTGTATAACTTTGTTAGAAAAATATTTTACTTTTCATTTTAATGAAAAGAATAAATTTAATTGAACATGTAGGATAATTTTTTTGCCTCCTGTTCATTTTAACTTATATGTTTTATATGGTTAAATTTATTTTTTGTAATAGTTGAATGAGTTGAAATAATAAAATGAATGTGAATGACGATAACTGATGAAATAATTGGTAGTGGATTCCTTGTTCAATACACCTTGGATCATGATTCAATAGGAGTTCATGGAAATTTATACACCATGTGTATTTCTTGTGATACTAGATCGCTTGGACCTATTTGAACCTTGGATCCTAATTTAGTAGGATTCCACGAGCCGTTATAACCCTTGGACCTAGCTTTCTTGGACTCTCATTAGACATGATATGTTGACAAGCTCATTTGAATCCAAACATGTCCTTATTAAATTTCATCGACACACCCATAGGAATTGATGTTTATTCTGTGGTCATCTATAACTTGGATCTAAATCTTTGTTTTCTAACTGTTTGGTTGCATGATATGGACTTTCTGGATATTTACACTTGATTACACATCATGTCCATTGTAGATGTTTGAATTTTTTTACATAGTGTGGTCATTGGGGATTTTTTTAATTCTTACAGATATACCCAGTATAGGTAACATATTATAGTTGTTATTCTTGATAGTGTCATACATTCTTATTTTATTTTACTTCAACATTTGTTTATTGGATGTGGAATTTCATTCACAGGGAGACATGTTTGTTTACACATTATCATTTCTTCTTTTACACTTTATATTATTACAGTTATTCCTTTGATATACAAAACACTGCTTATTATTATATCACACAAAGTATATTTGTTATAGACATCATTGGTGGTGGCCTATTGAGTGTTATCCAACACCATGTTTAGGTCATTGTTGGGTACACAGATAGAACTCTTTGATGTAGGTAGGTATCAAGGAATTCACCAACGTTACGATGCTTTATTTTATAATTTCATAGTAGAATAGGAGTAAAAAACCAAGCATGGATTATGATGATATCTTGAGATAGTTATTTGTGGTCTTTTTCACTGTTTGATACATATATTTTAATAGATTCCTCTATTACTATTTTTTTTCATAGAGACATTACATGATCATCATTTTTTATATAAATTCATTGGGGTTATTTATTATTATAGTATTTTAGATGTTTATCTCATGTCAGTTATTAACATGCTTTTTCTATTGATTGTTATAATTATACCGCTATGATACAATTTGATGTGAGGGAATAGTATCTAAATGGATACTCTATCATACCACAATACTAGTTACCATCCTGTGGCATATTGGGAGAAACTCTAAAGGCCATGTGACCCACCAGCTCTTGGAACCATTTAGTGGCATATTGGATGCGATGTTATCAAGTGGTATAAAAGGATTTTTATTTTATTGATTTACTATTTTGAGAAAATATGCAAGAGAATAAGAAAGAGTTGTAATTTGGTAACGATCTATGTATGGGACTAGCTAACCCACATATAAGAAAATTCCATATTTTTTGGATTTTTTTCCTCGTATATTTTTTTTCTATTACCATTAATTTTATTCCACCATTTGGTGATGCACTTGTTTTGTGACATTATTTCTGATATGATTGAGCAATTTTAGTTTTCATATTACCCGATGAGATGATGGTATTAACCTCATGTATCATTGTAGGAACCTTTCTTAATTTACATTCCACGCATTAAGTCAGGCCATATATGATGTATTGCTTGCCTATATGAAATTGTTATTAATCCCTTGATTGATTTACCTTTTTATTGATAAATAATTTTTTAGGTAATTTAGAAAAAAAATTCGTTCTTAGAGTCTCTATCATAATGTAAATAGGTTTTTCTTGTTTAGGCTACAATAAACACCCTTTGCAGCTAATTACGACACGATGATTCATGGAACATTGGTCACATGGACCAGAATGTGTTATGATTTGGATTAGGTGGATTGCACATTTTGGATCATGTTTATTTTGGGACCTTATGGAATTGAATTGGTGAACCATTTGGTTTGACCATTCAAAAACATTTACAAAACAGTAGTATTTTGAACAAAATAGAAAATGTAAAATCAAGAACTTGACCTTGAACCAAATTTAGAGTGGGTGGTAGGCAGTGTGTCTGGAACATTTTCAATGGTTTTTTTCCCTGTCTTGGATTTAGGAGCAGGAATAAGGGATTGATATGTTTATAGGAAGGATTTGACCAATTCTAAATCATTATACACATGAATTTGTTGTTAATCAATTTTTTCTAAGTTTTGTGTTTGGAGTTTTTGAGACATACCACAACCATAAACTCCAATCATACATCAGGATCATAACGATGACCATAATCTATAGGTTATTGTCCTTGAGAAAATAGTAGATCTTTCTATTGTACCAGCTATTGAACTAGTATTAGTACCATATATGGGTCCTATAAATATAATTTTTGATTGTCTTATATGATTTATGTAGACTATTCAGGTAGAACTAAAACCAGCCTCATCTATAGAAGAGCTAACATTTGTGTTCCAACACCAACATCCTCCCATGTTTTCATGGGATGATGATCCACATTCTCCTAATCTATGTTTGGAGACTAATTTTTTTTATCTTCAAGCATCTAGATAGACCTGTTAGTTGGAGTGTGAAGATCAATGTGAATATGTTACTAGGATCATCTAAAAGATGGTGGATATTTTGAACCAGGATGATGCATAGTAAGCTGTGGTTTGGAGGGATTTCCAATCCAGGTTTTACACCAAATATTTTTCTGAGACCCTAAGAACTAGAAGGACAAATGAATTATTACATTTGGATAAGGGTGAAATAACTGTTATGGAATATTTGGATTGATTTATAAAGAATCATTGTTCTTCCTGATTTACCATGTTAATGAACCATCGAGGTAGTGACACATAGATTACGGTCTCAATCATGTTTTTCGATCTAAGTTACATTTGTTTTAATTGAAAATTGATACAGATATTGTGAATCTATTGAATATTATGAAAAGAACCAAATAGAATATAGGTGTTAAGATCTGTTGATTCAATAAGGTTTCCTTATGACTTTTCTATTTCGTCTTGTTTTGAAAATCACTAACACCTTATCTTAAGGCAAATTTCATTTACCCAGTGTTTTACTTGATAAGAGAAATTTTCCTTTCCCAAGGAAATTTATCCTTACCCATTTTTTTAATTATTTACCTTCTAAGTATAAAATTCGGTTTCATATTTAAAAACGGGGAATCATATATATACTTAGATATAGAGCATTCTATTTTCAGGATCTGAATTCAGATTCTGAATTCTCTGAATTCAGGATATGAACTCTTTTGAGTTCTGACTCTGAATTATTATGAGTTTGGACTCCGAGTTCTTTGAATTCAGACTAAAAACTCTTATGAGTTCAGAATTTGAATTCAATTAAATTTAGAACGTGAAAGTTTATGAGTTCAGAATCAGAATTCTTATGAAATCGGACTCAGAAATTTTTTGACTTCAAACTCTGAATTCTAATGAATTCTGACTCCGTACTTTTATGAGTTCTGACTCTGAGTTCTCTAAATTTAGTCTCCGAACTCTTATGAGTTATGACTCTGAATTCTAATGAATCTAGACTCCAATATTTTCTAAGTTCAGACTCTGAATTCTAATGAATTAAGACTCCAAAAATTCTATGTTCTGGTTCTGAATTCATAGTAATCTAGACTCCGAACATTCTATGTTCAGGTTCTGAACTCCTGTCAATTCAGATTCAAAATTTCCTTTAAATCTAGAATATGGAATTCAATAGATTTCAGGTTGAGAATTCCTTGGAAAACTGAATCCGAATATACTTATATTATAGATACAGAATGTATTTTTGGTTAGACTCTAAAATATTTTTCCCTACACTCCAAAAATTGAATTTTTTTTAAGAACTTTAGTTTTTCTTACAAATTTTTTGGATATAAAATGTTGTTGTGAATTCAGTTACTAAATAACTATTGTTTGAGTGACACGTGTATAGGTCCCTCTAAAATTAAAGTAAAAATATGACCATTGGAGGAGGGAGCCAACCGTTGGAGTTGTGCCTATAAATAAGAGATCATTTGGAAGAGATCACAACTTTGATGAACCGTTCTATGAATCGAGAGATTACATGTTGTTGAAGTGATTTATAGAGAGATAATTTCATTCTTAGTGCGTACTGAACTTCATTTTCAGAATATCTTTGTGTGACTTTGAATATTACTGAGTACATTCGAGGGCTTCCAGGGATAGGAAGACAGAGGTGCTGACTACGTTAATGTTCGAGTACTTTCTTGCTGGGGAAGACAGAGGTGCCAACTACCTTGAAGTTGAGGGATTGCATGGATAACTAGATAGACACCGATCTTCATATCAAGGTCTTACCCTTGTGTGGGTTAGACATACATTCTTGAAAGTATAAATCAAGGGACCTTTATCCAAGGTTTTTGGATACCCTTCTCTTTAGGTAAAATGATTTACGACTTGTTACCTGTTTGTTCCAAATTTTCCACTTCATTTTGATTTTTATGGGAAGTATAACTATATTATACTTTCCCATACATGTATACTCTGATTTTGTAAAATTCTATACACTTTAATGTAGAATATTTATCTTTGTAAACTTTTGTAATGTTTCTTTTCTAGAACCATCATTCCGAAATTACATTCTCGGAATCACATTTACAGAATCAAGAAAGTTTTTAGAACTAGAGGTTTTGTTAATGTACCTTGTTTAGATTTGTTAAACATCACCATCATAAAAAGTTCCAAAGGATTTTTTTAAAGTGTACAATTCACCCCCCTCTTGTATTTTGAGCATCATTAGATACATTATCCAGTATCTATATTATTTCGATCCTAAATTTAGTATTATAGAGTATATCATACTCTATACCATCATAACAATTGGTATCAGATGAAGTCTCTAAAATACTTATATTCACATATAAGTTTTCCTTGCTCAAGTTATTCATTGTTCTTCTTTTTCCTTGCTGAGGAATATTTTCATTGTTTACTTATCCGTACTACTAACAAGTTTGTGTGGAAAGATTTTTTTTTTAAATGGAAGGAATCAATGTTAGTTCCATAGATTACATAAATCCAACTATACCACCTATTTTTTATGGGAATGATTATGAATATTGGAGAGTTCGCATGAAGACATTTATTATCAATACTGGAGTGGATAATTTTGTTATGCTTACTAGAGGATATAAAATCCACAACAAGGAAGTTATTACCTTCACATATCAAGAAAAGCATGAATATCAACTAAATTATAAGGTACACAATACAATGCTTTGTTCTATGACTAGAAATATATATAGGCAGATTTCATCTTGGGAAGCAGCAAATTGTATTTGGAAGAAGCTCGATGTAACTCATTTTTGGAACTTCAAAAGTCATTGAAACTAGAAGAACTATGATCAGAGCTGAATATCAGGGTTTCTTCTTTCCTTATAGAGAACCCATATGTAAAGTGAAACAAAGATTCATGACCATTTTTAATAGTTTACAATCTATGGGTGAGAAAGGATTAGATGATGAAGATCTTGTGGATAAAATCATAGACATCGTGCCCAATTACTGAGAATCCAAGGGTACAACTATAGATGAGAATAGAAAAGTTACAAATATTTCTCTTGATGAACTGTTTAGAACTCTTCTTCAGCATTAGACTATAATGAAGAGAGATGCTGACAATATTAAGAAGTAGAATGGGAATGATAGTGTTTCTTTTACTACAACTTCAGATCATATGAAAGCCAAGACTCCTGAGAGAGTTACAAGAACCAAATATAATAATGTAGTTATTCAATATGAATCTAGTGGAAGTGAATCATAAAAAAATGAACTATCCAATCATTCTAGAAGGATGAAAAATATTTTCGGAAAGATGAACTTTCAATCTAGATACAATAAGAAAGAAAGGAAAGATAATAATGATTCAGAAGTCCCATGTTATGAAATCAAGAGAGCTAGATATATAAGGCCTGATTCTCCTATGGATAAGAGAAAAGAAAGAAAGGAAAATAAATCCGAGAGGAATAGAATGAAGTACTACAAAGCTAAGGAGAATAAATTTTTGAATGCTAATGACACCTGGAGTGCCAGTGGTGGAGACTCATCATATGAATCATCAGATTATGAATCTTCTGGATAGAAGAATCTAGGTTTAATAGCTAGAATACTTATTGAAAATCATTGTCTAATATCTAAGGTATACAATTCTGAATCTATGACCAATTCATCTTTGAATGCTAATTATAGTGACAATAAATATTATAACTCTTCTGATGAAGAATCTTCTTTTTGATGAAGATGATACTTTACCTACCTATGAAGATGTTTCTATATTTTCTAAAATCCTTGAGAATGAGAATTCAAATCTCATGAAAAATCATGATAAGGAAAATTAAATTAATACTATTCTAAAGAAGGAAATATCAGATCTTTCAAAAGATCTTTATAAGAAATTTTTTTATTTCGAACATTTTTCAAAAAACCTTGTGGATGTAAATTCTAAGAACGACAAACTTTCTAAGGATCTAGAAGAAGAAATTTATATGAAAAAAATTTTCGAGCCTAACTCTTGTGGAAAAGCTAATGTTTTGGAAGACAAGAACATAGTTATCAATCTAAAATCTGAAATATTTTCCTTAAAGAAGTGTTTTTCATACTTTACCATAGGAAAAGAAAATTTTTATAAGTTGTTTTCTCAAATCTGACATTTAAGGGATAATTCAGGTTTTGGTTATACTAGTTCTAAACATATTTTTAGTAACAATTATTTTTTTCCTCAAAGTGCCCCATTATGTAAAAAGTGTCAGTGTGGTGGGCATTGGAAAAAAATTGTTCCCTGAACAAAAATTTGTCCTTAGTTGTTCATAATTCTTATTTTTCAAAGAAGATGTGGATTCCTAAGATTAAGATTTCTAAAATTTCTATATCCAAGAAATTTTGGATTCTGAAAGTCTAACTCACTTATTTTCCGGAAAGTAAAGAAAGTACCAATAGCAATACATGGTACATGGATAGTGGATGTTACTGGCATATGACTAGTAAGAAGAACTACTTTGAAAATATTATCAAGACAAAAATAGGAAAAGTATCTTTCGAAGATAATGCTCAGGGTGAAATTATTGGTATAGGTAACATCATTATTCTTCAAAAAACATTGATTCCAAATGTTTTATTTGTTAAGGGTATTAAGAACAACCTCATTAGCATAATCCAATTATGTGATGCTAGCTACCTTTTAAATTTTAGGAATGGCAAGTGCTTAGTAGTAAATTCTAAGGAAGAGTTTATTCTTTTTGCTAATCGGCAAGAGAATGTATACCCACTAAACATAGAAGACCATAAGTGCCATGAATTACCTTGACTTAGTGCAATGGAAGGTCATTCTTGGTTATGGAATAGAAGGTCAGGATAATATAACCTTAGGATCCTATGCAAAATCTCTAATAAAATACTAGTTAAGGATCTACTGGATCTTAGATTTGATTCTTCAAAATTTTGTGATCCTTGTCAATTTTTCAGGAAATATAAATCATGTTTTCAATCAGTCAGTGAAATCTCAACTACTGAATCATTACAGTTAATGCATATGGATATTTTTGGCCCAACACAAACTGGAAGCATTGGAGGCAAGTATTATGTATTTGTCTTAGTTGATGATTATACTAGATTAACCTGGGTCTATTTTCTAGAAAATAAATCTGAAGCTTTTTCTAATTTCAAAAGTTTTGGAGCCCAAGTTAAAAATGAGAAAAATAGTCCTTTGATAACTATTCATAGTGATCATGGAGAAGAATTTAAAACATATGATTTTGAAACTTTTTGTAGTAGAAAAGGCATTACTCATAACTTCTCAGCACCTAGAATACCTCAACAAAATGGGGTTGTTGAAAGAAGGAATAAAATTCTTCATGAGATAACTAGAACCATGTTGAGTGAGTATTATGTAGCCAAATATTTTTGGCCCGAATCTGTAAGTACAAATGTTATAATATAAATCGAGTTTTTCTTAGACCTTTTCTTAATAAATCTCTTTATGAGTTATGGAATGGTAGAAAACCTAGAATTTCCCACTTCAATGTTTTTGGTTGTTAGGTATTCATTATGAATACTAAATATAATCTACACAAAATTGCACAAAAATCTGATGAAGGATTTTTCTTAGGCTACTCCACAACTTCTAAGGCTTATAGAGTTTTCAATAAAAACACTTGTACTGTTGAGGAGACAATACATGTAAAATTTGATGAAACTGATCCCTTTATTTTTAAACAACCCCAACCTACATCTTTGGATGTGTTTTGAAAAACTGTTTATCATCCTTTGTTAGAAGATCCTTCTGATAAGGAAAATGTCCATGAAATGTTTCTAAAGCATTTACCCTAGAAGACTTCATACCTTATGTTGATAAACATGTTTTACAAAACCCAAATCAGTTGTTTCTAATGTATCATCCAAGTGATAGTATCATTGGTGATATGAATCAACCTATAAAGACCAGAACATCCTTATGAAATGAAGTAGAACATCTAGCATTCTGTTCCCAATTAGAACCAAAAAGCACTGATGACGCTTTAGGTGATGATGACTGGATAAAAGCTATGAAAGATGAGCTAAATGAATTTGAAAGGAATAAAGTCTGGACCATGGTTGAAAGACCTACGGAAACTTATGTTATTGGAGTAAAATGGGTCTTCAGAGACAAGTGTGACGAAAATAGAATCATAGAAAGAAATAAAGATATATTGGTTGCTAAAGGCTATAATCAAGAATAAGGAGTAGACTATGACGAAACCTATGCTCCAGTAGCTAGACTTGAATCTATTCATATTCTACATACCTTTGCAGCATTCTTTAATTTTAAATTTTTTCAAATGGATGTGGAATGCGAATTCATTAATGGTTATGTTCAATAGGATGTTTTTGTTGAACAACATCCTGATTTTGAACATCTAAAACATCGTGAACATGTTTACAAACTTACCAAAGATTTTGATGGACTTAAGAAAGCCCCTTGAGCTTGGAATGATAGACTTACAATATTTTTGCTTCAAAATAATTACATTAAGGGAAATTTAGATCCAACTCTTTTTATAAACAAAGATATGAAAAATGTTTTGATTGTTCAAATTTAAGTTGATGAAATTTTTAAAGACCCAGAAATTTCATGGAATTTTTTTTTGAAAATACATTGAAATTTTACAAGTTTGTATATTTTAATGGCACTTGATTCCGAGGCCCGGTGTGCCCAGAATCAATTTCTGAAGTTTACCTCAGGTACGTTCAGTAAACGAAGTAGCAAGTTTTTCTATATTTTGAACCGGTGCTTAGAATTGAAATCTGAGGGCACCGATGAACTCGCAATGCTGGTAATTGCTTAAGGGGACCATTACCATAGTCGTGTTTGCACGGGAGGAGAAGTTATTTGTTGGGGTTTAATTAAAGACATAAATAAGATTGTTTGTACAATTTTATTTTATAACTAAGGAGGTTAACTCCTCCAATGGGAAGTTGTTGGTGGGGCCCACACCCACCCAACTTCCCATGTGTGGATAATTGAAATGTAGGGCCCACACGAGCCCCAACCCTTCAACTCCCCCTAAAATCCTTAAACCCCCCTCTTAAATTTGTAAACACCTCTTTAATGTGGACTCTTGCTCTCCCAATTTAATTAATTGCCAACACATTAATTTAATGAATTCAACCACACCAATTAATTGATGAAGTAGTTTGAATTTGAATTTTAAATTGCATTTGATAATAAAATAATAGCCTGAACCTATTATTTTATTTTGTCACACGTTGGGTTGGGGAAGATTGGGAGAAAACTCTAGTGAAGAAGAAGAGAACTCCTCTCTCGATGAAGAATGAAATATCTTCAACGAAGAACACCAGTTCCATGAAGAACACTGATTCCACGAAGAATGACGATGCACACCAACGCTGTCTATGAAACCTCACCCCGCGATGCTGTTTTCCGTGATGCCCGACGTACGACATCTATTGTTGAGGTAGGGGAATCAAGTTCAGTTTTAATGGATTAAAATTATGCCTCGTTTGTTGTTGAACATCCTGCATGTCTGACCTATGGTTATCACATAACGCAGAGGGCGTGGGCCAAATGAACACAGCCAGACGACCCTCCATTTGATCTTGTTTATTATTTTTGGAATCGAAAACCGAAGGCGGAGGAGGCACGACGCCGTCGAGCCATGCCAGTAACGCGGTGAAGGAATCCAGTGCTATCAGGCTGGCTGTGCGGAAGGAACCGCAGCCCGCTTCGCGGGCCGCTTTAGTGGATGAACCGGCGGACCCATCATCCAGCCGGGCAAAGGGTATCCGCGGTTCCAGGAGGGTGCCGCACTGGAAAACCGGTCGACCGGTTGGCCGGACGGGTGAATCCAAACCGCGGTGCCAGGAGGGCGCCGAGCTAAAGAAACCTGCGGCCCGCCGTGAGGTCCGCGTGCGCCAGAAGGCCGGCCAGCCTAGCCGGCCTATTTGGGAGGGAGGCGTCGCTAGGCACTTCCGGTTCGGGCAGTCGGGGGCCACACCCCTGCCTCGGACAGTTCGGGCTTCGGGCCGAGCCAGTAGGGCCATGCCCTGTCGTGCCGGGCCACGCCACTTCGGGCCAGGCCGCACCCCTCGGGCCATGCCATGCGACTCACCGGGCCTGTCCGACCTATTTTCCGGGTCGGACCCACCAAAAACTGAGTCGACCTGACCCGTCAGCCCATCGAGCTTAAAGGACCGGGCCCTTTTTCACTTTAAGGTGAATATCTTGAAGATCGTGCGTCCGAACGACGCGCCGTCTACGACACTGGGATCCTATCGACCAGGTGGTCCTTTTGGGATACTCGAAGTGAGTTTTGGTCAACTTTGGTAGACGACCGTGTTTGGAATGATCATATATCCAACCAGGCACATGGAACGAAAAAGCCAATATCTCTCAGACCGGGCATCCGTTTGACACGCCGTCTGTCGTGTTGAGTTCCTTTTGATGAGACAGAACTTCACGATACATCAAATCTATACTTCTTGATAGTTGATGTGTTGACCCCTTTTTACTCGTTGAGCGGACCCTTCCGGAATTGTGTACGATGTGTGCGGGAACCCTAGAGCTGGCTGCGACTGCGACGACGATGACGACTGTACCTGGATCCTACGTGGGTTCGGCAGCGAGGATGACTGTACTTGGATCCTCCATGGGTTTAGCAGTGATGAAAACTGTACATGGATCCTACGTGGGTTCGGTAATGATAGTTACTGTAGTTGGATCTTACGTGGGTTCGGCAGCGACGACTTCTGTAGTTGGATCCTACGTGGGTTCGGAAGAGGAGATGATTCAGAGGCTACATCTAATCATATCCACCCCTCTTCGTGAGTAGTATACCATTGTTAGCTGAGTCTTGTATTTCAATCATTAACATTGATGTGTTTGACTTCTTTCGTGTGTGGACTCGATTGTGCTTGGGCTCGGAAGTTGGTGCCAAAACGAGATTGGTGACTTAGTTATATGTATGGGCATATACCTAAGTATAGTTGGTTGATACTTCGTTTTTGTATCATTCCATTGTGGTTTATCCTTCGTGAATTATGGGATACCTTCGGGGGTCTAGGGGTCCCTACTGAGTATCGTTATACTCACCCCTGCACGAGAAATTCCTTCACTACATTGTGTTGGATGCAGATGACAGACATCACTGATTGAGGTGGAGGCTTGTGGAGCTGGACGGTACCCGAAGGTGGACCACTAGACGGGACGTACACAAAGCGGACGACCGGACCCGAGGAGCTAAGGAGACCATCTATACCTACCCTTCAGGTGGGATATCCGGAGGATGACTCAGTGGTTGCCACTTTACTTTACTACTGTTGTACTTTCTTTCTCAGTTGTACTGTACTTTCAGTTGGGTTTGTATACTGGCCCATTTACTTTTCAGCACTTACTTTTTTACTTAGTTTTACTTTGTGCATGCTTCACTTGCGTACTCTATTGTGTATGTTTACTTATATAAAGGCAATACCTTCCCATTTCATCGGGATTTACACCTTTGGTGCTAGTCTCCAACCCCTCGCATATGGAAGGCGGGCTTGGGGTAGTCAGAACACGAGCCCCGAGGACGGGTCGTGAGAAATTGGTATCAGAGGAGTCGGTTCTACCGCAGAACTCAGGACTCTGATAATTTCTTCTCTATGAAGAAATAGTGTTAAGAAAATTGAGTGTGGTTTTCAGTCCAGGGAGTCCATAGTTGGTGCGGCGGCCGAAGTATCCATACACTAGGACCTTGACTTCGGATTTCAGACTCAGTGCTCAAAAACAATTATTGCATGTGTGTTTCAAGAGTTTTCTTTATGATTACTTTATGTCATCTCACCAGGTATACTGTACTAACAGTGGAAAACCTTTTTCTTTTTAGGATGGCCCCACAAAGGTAGCCAGCTAGGGTTTCTAGTTACGTACAGGATGACAGCCCACCGAGCGACGAGGCCTCGTTGCAGGGCCTCATTACAGCAGAGGCACCAGCAATACCACTACCCGTTGGGCCCCCAATACCACTGGTGCCAGCAGCGGAGAGTGCATGCCTCCTGAGTGCATTGCATGAGTTTTAACGACAAAGGACGCCCAGGTTCCACGAAGAGACAGATCCTGAGATAGTCGAGGATAGGTTGGAGGCTATCGTCAGAGTCTTCAGATTGGTAGGGACACCAGATGACCTTATGGTGATCCTTTTCGCGAGTCCACTATACCCAATAGCAGGTATATAGTGGATCCTGATGCTCCTAGTGCATGATGAGGCATCACTAATTTGGACGTACTTCTAGAGTCTCTTCCGCTCGGAGTTTGTTCCGGCCACCCTATGTGCGGTGTGCATCCAAGAGTTACTACATCTGCTGTAGGGCAGCATGAGAGTAGCCCAGTACTCAGAGAGATTTACCGACCCCTCACGCTACTCCATGGACATGGTACAAGACTCATTCTTCCAGTCTTAGAAATTTGAGTAGGGAATGAGGCAGGAGATCAGGGCTTCGATGGTCTCCCTCAGCATTCTGACGTAGGCAGGAGTACTAGAGTGAGCCCTTCTTGTGGAGAGATTTCGTTCTAAGCCGATGCCAGTAGAGAGACCCACCACAGGGACACACATAGCGGAGTCTTCCACAGATGGCAGTAGAGAGATGTCGCAGAGGTCTAAGCTGACCAGTCCATCCGGTGCGCGACCTCCAGATTCTGGTTCGGATGTGCAGGGCACACGCAGTAGAGCCAGTCATACGAGAGGCAGGCAATGCTATGCATGCGAAGGGAAGGGCCACATGACTCGTGACTGCCCGAACCAACATGTAGTAGAGTAGTAGTAAATAGAGGTACCTCCCAGGTAGAGACAGATGTTCGACCGTGGCGGTCTGCCGAGATCAGGCGGACGAGGCAGAGGAGCAGACCGAGCAGTGGGTGGTGGACGATGCTTCGAGGCTCTACCACCACCACCACCAGGAGGACCACCCCAACTACAGGGAGCTGGAAAACAAGGGAATGCTCAGCTTCAGGTAGTCAAGGACAATGAAAATGGCACACTTGAGATGATTTGAGGTACTATCTGTGTCTACAACACCTTTGCTGCAGTTCTTATAGACACGGGAGTGATTTATTCATTCATTTCCACTGCCCTTTTTCGGAGCTCATAGTTTCCGACGGAGCCGTTGGATTGATCCTTATGGATAGAGACTCATACGGGAGCAGACTCAATGATTACGCACTGGTGTTGGCAGTGTGAGCTTACTCTAGGAGGAAAAATCGTCGGCTGTGATCTTCTTGTAGCGGCGTCGAGCCCTTACAATGTCATCTTGGGTATGGATTGGTTACATACAGTCCATGCCCAGATCAACTGTATTAGGCGTAATGTGTGGTGTGTCTGCACAAATGGGACCAGGTTCACCTTCACCGTCGATAAGGGAGCCTTTGCAACGCAGGATGGGCTTATGCAGAGGAGAGGGCAGCTGATCCCACATCAGTTGGCTAGTCTCATCCTCAGAGTAGTTGATGTGCAGAACACGAGTTTTGTTGTTGAGGTGGATTAGTATGCAGACGTTTTCCCTGAAGACATTCTAGGACTACCTCCTCATAGAGAGGTAGACTTCTACATAGACTTGTACCCCAAGACAACACCGATATCTACTCCAGGATATCGGATGGCTCCCGCCAAGCTTCGTGAGCTACAGGTGTAGCTGGAGGGCTTACAGAGAATGAGATTCATCTGAACCAGTGTTTCACCCTAGGCTTCTCCGATTTTATTCGCCATGAAGGTGGATGGGAACTTACGACTATGTGTCGACTACCGTCGCCTGAATCAGGTGACCGTAAAGAATAAGTACCCACTCTCGAGGATTGATGACCTTTTTGATCTTCTTAAGGGAGCATGATGGTTCTCAAAGATAGACCTCAGGTCAGGCTATCATTAGCTCAGAGTTCGAGACGAGGATGTGTAGAAGACAACCTTCAGGGGTCGGTATGGCCACTACGAGTTCTTGGTTATGCCCTTCGGCATAACCAACACACCTACAGTGTTCATGAGTTGCATGAATATAATCTTCCAGACTTACCTTGATCGTTTTGTCATATTCTTCATCGATAACATACTAATTTACTTGAATACTGAGGAGGAGCACGCCTACCACTTGCTGGTTGTACTAGATAGACACCGAGAGCAACAACTTTATTGTAAGCTCTTGAGGAGCCAGTTCTGGATTCGAGAGGTTCACTTCTTGGGGCACTTCATCTTGGAGGCGGGAGTTGTTGTGGATCCTACGATGATCGAGTCAGTACTTTTTTGGGAGCCACCTAGGTGTGTGACAGAGGTGTGGAGTTTCCTAGGTTTGTATGGGTATTGTCTGAGATTTGTGCCAGACTTCTCCAGAGTTTCTGTACCTTTTTCAGCATTGGAGAAGAAGGGGAAACCATTCTTATGGTCATATAGATGCTAGCAGAGCTTTGAGGAGCTGAGACAGAGATTGAAATGTGCGCCCATCTTGAGGCTATCGAATAAGGGAGTAGGATACATAGTTTAGTGCGATGAATCAAGGACCAGACTCGGGTGTGTCATGATGAAAGAGCGGGAAATGATCGCCTATGGTTCACGACAGTTGAGGCATCATGAGAATAACTACGCTACCCATGACCTGGAGTTGGCAGTAGTGGTCTTCACCTTGAAGATGTTGTGGAAATATCTGATGGTAGAGCACTTTACAGTTTACTATGAAAACCAGAGTCTCAGGTACATCTTCTCATAGAAGGACCTGAACCTGAGACAGTGGCGATGGATCGAGTTCCTCCAGAACTATGACTTTGAGATATTCTATACTCTTGGGAAGGGGAATGTTGTGGCTGATGCTCTCAACAAGAGATCAGGCATTCAACTACTTGGAGAGGCGACGGAGCAGTTAGTTTCTTTGCAAATATCCTTCATGGATAGAGATGGGACATCCTTTCTACAGTCCCTCACAGTCACTCCTCCACTACTTCAGCGGGTCAGAGAGGCACAACACGGGGATGCTGACTGTGAGACGCGATGTGCTCAGATTTCCACAGGGCATGCGCCTGATGGATTTTCTGAAGGAGGAGAGCACGCCAACCTCTTCAAGGGACGTACCATGGTACCAGTTGCACTGCAAGAGGAAGTGATGAGGGATATTCACACTTCCCTTCTAGCGGTACATCCTGGAGTGGTGAAGATGTACCAGGACCTCCGATGACAGCACTGGTGGCCGCGTATGAAGAAGGTTGTAGTAGAGTTCATTTCACGATGCCTCACTTTCCAGCAATTGAATGTGGAGAACCAGGTCCCAATAGGCTTGGTACATCCCTTAGAGGATATGGAGTGGAAGTGGGACGACATATCCAGGGATTTCGTGATGGGACTTCCACGTACATCCAGGGGACATGACTCTATCTGGGTGATCGTTGACCGACTCACCAAGACAGCCCACTTCCTTATGATCAGAGTGCAGGTCTCAATAGATATCTTGGGACACCTCTACGTTCAGAAGATCATACAGCTCCATGGTGTTCCATCATCTGTCATCTCTGATCAAGACGCTCACTTTACTTCTCGAATTTGGAAGGGGTTGCATGTGGCATTTGGGATGCAGCTACACCTGAGCACCGTCTTTCATCCTCAGACGGATGGCCAGATGGATAAGACTATTCAGACACTTGAGGAAATTCTCGGTGCATGTTTCATTGACTTTGGTCTTATCTGGGAGGATCACCTACCCTTGGTGTAGTTTGCGTACAACAACAGCTACCACTCCACCAACAGGATGGCACAATACGAGGCATAGTACGACCGACCTTCCGGATCACCTCTGTGTTAGACTGACCTAGGGGAGTCAGTTCTTGTTGGACCAGAGATGGTTCAGGCAACGATGGAGAAGGTATAGATCATCAAAAAGTGGATGAGGACTCCATAGAGCAGACATAAGTCATATGCTGATAGGATATGGAGACCACTGGAGTTCGAGGATGGAGACCATGTTTTCTTATGGGTCACACCTCGATGTGGATTACAACGATTTGTACAGGGTGGAAAGTTATCTACGCACTTCATCAGACCATTACAGGTCCCCAGCAGGGTAGGCGAGGTGGCTTACTTCCTGGCCCTTCCACCTCAGTCGCACCGGGTGCACGATGTCTTCCATGTATCTCAGCTGAGGAGATACGTGCGCCACCCGACTCACACCATTGATCATGGGGAGCTAGACATCAATGATGGGGATAATTTTTTGGATGTCCTGGTGGAGATCGAGGATTAACAGGAGTGGGTCCTACGTGGATGGTCGATTCCTCTTGTGCGCATTCGTTGGCAGCACGAGAACCTCTAAAAGAGCACATGGGTGCGGCAGGCTCAGATGCATGCACAATACCCCAATTTGTTTCCCTAGTTTATGATGTAGCTTTACGGGGACGTAAATCCCTGAGGTGGGAGTAATGTAAAGACCCATAAATTTCACAGAATATTTTTTGTTAAATACTTTGGAATTTTACTAGACTGTGGCTTTTGATGACACTTGATTCCGAGGCCCTATGTGCCAAGAATCAAATTTCGATGTTTATCTCGGATACGTTCAGTAAACAAATGAGCAGGTTTTTTATCTTTTGAACATGTTTTCGGAATTGAATTCGGAGGGCACCGATGAACTCACAACACCGGGAATTTCGTAAGGATACCTTTACCATAGTCGCATTTGCACGGGAGGAGAAGTTATTTATTGGGGTTTAATTAAAGATGTAAATAAAATTGTTTGTACAATTTTATTTTATATCTAAGGAGGTTAACTCCTCCCATGAAAAGTTGTTGGTTGGGCCCACACCCACCTAGCTTCCCATGTGTGGATAGTTGAAAGGTGGGGCCCACAAAAGCCCCAACCTTTCACCTCCCCTAAACTCTTTAAACCCCCCTTCATAAATTTGTAAACTCCTTTTTAATGTGGAATCTTCCTCTCCCACTTTAATTAATTGACATCACATTAATTTAATAATTCAACCACAGAAATTAATTAATGAAGTGGTTTGAATTTGTATTTTAAATTGCAAGTGATAATAAAATAATAGAGTGGACCTATTATTTTATTTTGGCACATGTTGGGTTGGAGAAGATTGGGAGAGGACTCTTGTGAAAAGAAGAGAACTCCTCTGTCGACGAAGAACAACATCTCTTCAACGATGAATGTCGGGTCCATGAGGCATGCTGGTTCCACGAAGAACGACGACGCACACCGACGTCGTCTACGAAACCTCACGCCGTGACGCCGTCTTCTGCGATGCCTGACGTATGGCATCAATTATCGAGGTACGAGAATCAAGTACAATTTTAATGGATTAAAATTGTGCCTCATTTTTTGTTGAACATCTTGCTTGTCCGACCTATTGTTATCACATAATGTGGAGGGCGCAGGCTGAACGAACACGGCCCGATGACTCTCCGTTTGATCTTGTTTATTATTTCTGGAATCGACAACTGAAGGAAGAAGAGGCACGACACCGTCGCACTGTGCCAGGAACGCAAAGAAGGAATTCGGCATCGTCGCGCCGGCTATGCTGAAGGAACCACAACCCTCTTCTTGGGCCTCTTCGGCAGAAGAACCGGCCGGGCGAAGGGGATCCGTGACGCCAGGAGGGCATCGCGCTGGAAAACCAGCTAGCCTGTCTGCTAGCCGGGCAGAGCTGAACCACGGCACTTAGAGGGAATCACGCTGACGAAACCCGCAACCCACTATGTGGGCCATGTGCGCCAGAAGGTCGGCCAGCCTAGCCGGACGGTTTGGGAGGGCGGTGGCACTTGGCCCTGCCAGTTCGGGAAGTTGGGGGTCGCGGCCCCGCCTCGGACCGCTCGACCTTCGGCCCGAGCCACTCAGTCAGCTGGTCGAGCTAGCCGGACCGTGCCCGGCCAGGCCGCGCCCAGCCATGCCCCATCTGGCCGCGCCCCGTTGGGCCGGGACGAGCCCCACCGGGTCGGGCCACCCCACTTCGGGCTGGTCCGCGCCACTTCGGGCCAGAACGCACCCCTTGGTCCAAGCCACGCGACTCACCTGGCTGGTCCGACCCCTTTTCCGGGTTCGACCCGCAAAAAACCGAGTCTACCCGACCCGTCAGCCCATCGGGCCTAATAGACATGACCCTTTTTCACTTAAAGGTGAATATCTTGAAGACCGCACGTCCGAATGATGCGTCGTCTACAAAACTAGGATCCTATCGACGAGGCGGTCCTTTTGCAATACTATAAGTGATTATTGTAGAACTTTGGTAAATGGCTGGGTTTGGAACGAGCATATTTCCAACTAGGACCCTAGAACGAAAAATCCACTATCTCTCAGACCGTGCGTCTGTTTGACGCGCCTTCTGTCGCATTGAGTTCCTTTTTCTGAGATGGAACTACAGGATACATCAACAATAGACTTCGGTACAGTTGATGTATCGACCCCTTTTTACTCGTGGAACGGACCCTCCTGGAATCGAGTACGATGTATGCGGGAACGCTAGAGGTTTCTGTGACTACGACGACGATGATGACTGTACTTGGATCCTACATGGGTTCAGCAGCGAGGAAAAATGTACTTGGATCCTCTGTGGGTTCGACAGGGATGATGACTGTACTTGGATCCTAGGTGGGTTCGGCAGTGATGGTTACTGTACTTGGATCATACGTGGGTTCGGCAGCGACGAATTCTGTACTTGGATCCTACGTGGGTTCTGTAGAGGAGATGATTCAGAGTATTCATATATTCATCTCCACCCCTCTTCGTGAGTAGTATACCTATGTGATCTGAGTCTTGTTTTTCAATCTTTATCATTGATGTGATTGACTTCTTTCCTGTGTGGACCGGATTGTGCTTGGGCTCAGAAGTTAGAGCCGAATCATGATTGGTGACGTAGGTATATGTATGGTCATATACCTAAGTAGAGTTGGTTGATACTTCATGTTTTTATCTTTCCGTTGTGGTTTATACTTCATGGATTCTGGGAGACCTTCGGGGGGTCTCGGGGTCCCTACTGAGTATCGTTATACTCAGCCCTTCACGGGAAATGCCCGCACTACATTGTGTTGGATGCAGACGATGAACAACAATGATCGAGGTGTAGCCTTGTGGAGCTAGACGGTACCTAGAGGTGGACCACTAGACGGGACGTACACGGAGTGGACGACAGAACCCATGGAGTTGAGGAGACCGTCTGTACCCACCCTTCTGGTGGTATATCTCGAGGACGACTCAGTGGTTGCCACTTTACTGTATTGTTGTTGTACTTTGTTTCTCAGTTGTACTGTACTTTCAGTTGGTTTTGTATACTGGCCCATTTACTTTTCAGCAGTTACTTTTGTACTCGGTTTTACTTAGTGCTTAATTCACATGCGTACTCTGTTGTGTATGTTTATTTATATAAAGGCAATTACTTCCCATTTTATCAGGATTTACACCTTTGATGTTAGTCGCTAGCCCCTGGCCAATGGAAGGCGGGCTTGGGGTAGTCATGACACGGGCCCCGAGGACGGGTTGTGACTACATTATATTTGGTTCAACTCAGCAATCTTTAAATGATCCCTTTGGGGATCTAATGAAATCTGAGTTTGAAATGAGTATGATGGGTGAGTTAACATTTTTACTTGGTTTTCAAATTTCTCAAAAACCAGAATAGATCTATATATCCCAACATAAGTATATTAAATATCTTCTTAAAAAGTATGGATCTGACCACACTATAAGTATAAGTACTCCCATTGGTACCTCAACCACACATGATCTTGATGAAGCTGGGAAAACCGTAGTTCAAACATCATTTAGAGGTATGATATGAAGTTTACATTACATGACAGCTATCCGTACAAAAATAATGTTTTCAGTATGCTTATGTGCAAGATATAAATCCAATAATAATGAATCTCATTTGAAGGCAGTAAAAATAATTTTTTGCTACTTAAAGAGAATCATGGATTTAAGACTCTTTTATACTTATGGAAATAAATTCATTCTAAAATGTTTTTTGAATGCTGAATTTGGTGGATTTAAAATTGATAGGAAAATTACATCCACAACGTGTCTTTTCTTAATAGATTCATTAATTTCTTTGTCATGCAAGAAGAAACACTCAGTAGCACTTTCCACTACTGAAGTGAAATATGTAGCAGTTGGAATTTGACGTGCTCAAGTGTTGTGGATGCAACACACACTGACATACTATGGTATGAGTTTTACCAAAACAAATTTTTTTTTGTGATAACACTAGTTCCATTACTTAAGAAAAAATCCTTCACATCACTCTTGTGCAAAACACATAGATATTAGGCATAACTTTCTTTGGGATCTCACACAAAAATGAGATGTCATTCTTCAATTTATCATAACGCAAGATCAACTTGCTGATATTTTTAAAAAATCATTACCTTCTGATAGAGGTGAATACATTAAACAGAAGTTAGAAATGATAACCATAAGGTAATAATCCTTATTAACATCTTGTTGAAATCAATATCCTTAATGTAAAAAACATTTTCTCATTGGGAGAGTACATTTTCTTGTTAGTTAGATTAATTTTTTTTGTTTTTTTAAGTCATTTTTTTGTACTTTCAAAATTTTTATAATGATGATTTCATAAATTTTCATAATGAAGATTTTATAAACTTTCTTGATGAAAATTTTCTAAATTTTCATAATGAAGATTTTATAAATTTTCGTAATGAGAATTTTTTAAATTTTCGTAATGAAGATTTTCTAAATTTTCATAATGATGATTTTTTAAATTTTAGTAATAATGATTTTCTAAATTTTCATAATGATAATTTTTTAAATTTTCATAATAAATATTTTATAAATTTTTTTTATAAATATTTTCTAAATTTTTGTAATGATGACTTTCTAAATTTTCGTAATGAAGATTTTCTAAATTTTCGTAATGATGATTTTATAAATTTTTGTAATGAAGATTTTCTAAAAATTTTTAATGAAGATTTTTTAAATTTTCGTAATGATGAATTTCTAAATTTTCGTAATGATGATTTTCTAACTTCTAAAAATTAAGATTCCCAAAATTTTCGTAAGGATGATTTTCTACAAATTCGTAGTCAGTTTTTCAAATTCTTTTTTAAAATTTGTTTGAATATAAAGTTCTTCAAGGAGAATTTTTCTCAATAAGAATAAACTTCCTATAAATAGGAAAGGTATGATTTCTTTATTAGGTTTTCATAATCATATTTTACTTCTTGGTATTTTCATATGTTTTTTTAAAATATTCAGATTGTCTTTTCCTTAAATCCAGATGTTTTTCTTAAAAACCTCAAAAGATCGAATTCTACCATGTTTTCCTTGCGGCTATCATATCAACCGTCTGATATGATTAAAAGGATTTTCAGCCATTGGATTGATTTTTGAATATGAACTGTCATCCAATTTTCTTATATAATGGATCCACGATGGTTTTCCCACATTGAAACTCAGGATCTCATGTGCTGAATTTCTTCCCTTCTGTATAAGCCCATTCCGAACTTCTCATATCTTGCTCAAATCTGAATTTCTGTCGAAGAATCTTTTTAGAAAGACATGTCAACTGTCAAGAAAATTTTAGAGTCGCGGGTTTATAGAGAATGGTTTGTGTATCCAAACAAGTTCACCTTTTATAAATCCATCATCTCAAAGAACATCAAACATAATGGTTGGGAGTGTGTTTCCGTATTGAAACTAGGAGCTCAATATTTAATATATCTGGATTTTCTAGTTGAATTTTATGAAACTGTATGTTTTTCAAGGAATAAGGCAGATATAAGTTCTCTTTCAAGAGCTAGGGGAAGACATAAGCTCTTTCATACACCAAGGCTACTACCTTGGTTGGTATTCCGTATGAAGGTGAAGCTGTGTTTTGTTCTCAAAAGTTTCCTAATAATCAATGAAGTTTAAATAAATTTAAGGCTATGGCATGTCTTGGATTTTCTAAAGTAACTAATTAGAAGATTTCTCATCTGTCTACACATTATCATATTCTTGAATTGTGGATTCAAGGTTTCATAATTTCAAGAAAAGATGACAAGGATACATTGAAGAAAAGAGACTTATATATCCTGGATTTCTTGGTGAATTAGAGGAAGGTTAATTTGATTAAAAATATTTTGATTATGATCGAGAATATAATGAATGGGAACCTAAAAGCTCAGATAATCATGTATCCAGCCATTCTCTCAAAGCTAATTGTTCTATGTTTAGAATCTTTCAAAATTCTTTACTGTTCAAGGCTAAGGAATTGAAAAGTCATGCTGGTTAGTGATGATACTTTGATAGGGATTAATGTTGATTTTCCAAATAATCCGGGGAATTTTATGACTTTCCAGAAGAAGAAGACGAATCCATACCGAAGAAACAGGAAGTGGATGAGACTTCCAAAAAGGCTGTAAGGGGGAAGAAAGTAAATGAAGTGGAAGAAAAGCCAAAAACATTTTTGGCCAAGGAAGTTCATTCAGCGCCCCCAAATAAAAAAAACAAAATCCTATCCGGATGAGGTAGTAGCTAAGGGGAGAGAAGACAAAAATAATATGAAAGAAGGGGAGCCCAAATTTGGTCTAGACCCTACTGAAACAAAATATCTGATGGAGAAGATAGCTGAGTGTCTAGAAAGGGGAGAGAAATAAAATAAATAAATGAAGAAGGTGCAGAAAGATGAGATTGTACAATCTCTTCTGAGGGAAACTGAGAAAGCTTCCGAAAATATTCTGGTACCGCAATCTTTCATAGTAGAAGATTTACCTGAAACTCCATTGAAGAAATTTGTGACTTCGTAAAAGGTCAAAGAAAAAGATGTAGAAGTAGATGAAGAATAATAAGAATAAGGTAGTGTTGAAATCTAAGATCTCATTAAGAAAGTAGATACCTTTCATGAGAAAGAAAATACATCCAAGAAGCTCTCAATCTGAACTTCTAAAGCTGACTCTTCAAAGCTTTTTACCCCTAAGAAAAATGAGAAAGGAGAAGATGACAATGCTGAAGAATAAGTGAATAAGTTGTCTGAAGAAGGGAGTTCTAATCAAGATTTCATTCATCTTGAAGATGCTGAGGCAAGAGTAGATAAATAAGAGATATATGAAGATAATATAATTCATCTTTTTGATAATGAACATGAATCCCCTGAAGAGGAAACCATTCTGAAGGTCGATAAGGGAAAACAAGTGGTTGTTGATACATCTAGTATAGTTGTTGTTAAGAAGAACGATGCTGGTGGATCTTCATAGAGGAAACTTGCCGAGCATGAGAAAGAAACCTCATTAAGAAAAGTTTCAGATTCAGAATCATCATCTCTTGGACATCATTTCATTGTTCAGTCGTTGAAGAATCTTGTTGGGACCATTCCGTTTTTCCAAGCATAGAATCCTAATTCCATATGCTTCAACACACTCTAAATCAAAAATCATATTCAGTATCCATGGTTATGGACAAGTGTGTCAAGCATGAGACTGATTTTAGGAATTTTTTCATCAACTACGAAGCCAACAAAAGATCATGTACCAAAGTGACCAGTTGGTCAAAGAAAACCATAGAGTACATGAGAAATATTTATGAGTTCCATGATAGTGTCATGTAGGCATTTTATATCAAAGATAGCAAGATCAAGGATCTCACAAGCAATTTTGTAGAAAAGATGACTCTAGAACAGAATTCTCGGATTCATGATGTGAAGGATTTTAATGCGAAATTGAATTCCATTTCCCATAGTTGGAAGAGAGAAAGAGATCTCAGGATTGATATTGAAGAGAAGATAGTAAAGCATGAAGACACCTTGAAGGATCATGATAAAATTCTTAAGGCTCGGGAAGAAAAGATCAAAGCCTTAGAAAAGAAAGCAGAGGATCAGGATCAAATATGTAAGCGAGCAGAGGAAGACCACAGGGAGCTCAAGAAGCTGAAGACTATAGTGAAGAAGCTGCTTCTCAAGGAAAATGAAGGATAAAATTGTTCAAATCTGATATTTTCTTGTATTTTCCTTTCCTGTATAAATTTTTCCTATCATAATGTATGCTTGCTTGGTTGTATTTTGGATGTGTTGTAATAAATTTTCAGGTACTATAATTTTGTTTTCATTCACCGTATTCGTTTTTTAAAAATCACAAAGGGGGAGAAATAAAAATAGAATACCAAGTAAGGAATAAATTTCCCTATGTAAGGGGTAGTTTATCTAAGGGGTAGTTTTCATCATGAAGATTTCTGTATAAAATGAATTGTTAAGTCTCATTCCAAAAATCTATAATATGATCCTTACTGTTTCCAAAGCCTAAGAAGGAGTTATTCTTATTCATCTTTGCACATGTATCAAGGGAGATAAGTTTTATTTATGTTCTTATATTCTTTTTCATAAGGATGTTTTTTCTTTCTCAAAAGAGGGAGATTTTTGAGTCAATAAGGATTCCTTATGACTCTATCCATTCCTTCTTGTTTTAAAAATCATAAAAACCATATCTAAAAAAATTTAATTTACCCAATGTTTTACTTGATATGAAAAAATTTCCATTCCCAAGGAAATTTATCCTTACCATGTTTTTCATTGTTCCTATTCTATGTATAAAATTCAATTTCATATCAAAAACCTCAGAATCATATATAAACATAGATATAGAGAATTATGTTTTCAGGATTCGAATTCAAATTCCGAATTCTCTGAATTTAGGTTTTGAACTCTTAAGAGTTCTGACTCCAAATTCTTATGAGTTCTGACTTTGAGTTCTCTGAATTCAGACTCCGAATTCTATTGAATTCAGACTCTGAACACGTATGAGTTTAGAATCCGAATTCTTATGAATTTAGACTCCAAACTTTTATAAGTTTAGACTCCAAATTATTATAAATTAAGTATCTGAACATTTATGAGTTCTGACTCTGAGTTCTCTGAATTCAGATTCCCAACCCTTATGAGTTCAGACTCCGAAGTCTACTGAATTCAGACTCTGAACTTTTCTGAGTCCAGACACAGAATTCTACTGAATTCAGACTTCATACTTTCTATGTTTTGGTTCCAAATTCTTATGAATTCAGACTCTGAACATTCTATGTTAAGGATCTGATTTTCTGTGAATTCAGATTCTGATTTTTCTTGAAATTCAGACTCCATAATTATATAGAATTCAGGTTCGAAATTCCATTGAAAATTGAATTTGAATATCCTTATATTATAGATACCGAATTTATTTTCGGTTATACTCCGAAATATTTTTCCTTACACTCCGAAAAATGGATTTAGTTAAGAACAATATTTTTTCATACACATGTTTTGGTTATAAAACAATTTCGTGCATTCATTTACTAACTAACTGTTGTTTGAATGACACATGTACATGTCCCTCTGAAATTCAAGGGAAAATTTGATAATTGGAGGAGGGAGCCGACCGTTGGAGTTGTGCTTATAAATAGGATCTCATTTAAAAGATCTCATAACTTTGATGAACCATTATATGTATATAGATATTACATGTTGTTGAAGTGATTTCTAGAGAGAGACTTTCATGCTTAGTGAGTACTGAATGCATTTTTCAGAATTGCTTTGTGCGACTCCTAATGTTACTGAGTACATTAGACGGATTTCGGGGATTGGAAGACAGAGGTGTCGACTACCATAAAGTTCGAGGACATCCTTTCAAGGGAAGACAGAGGTTCTGAATACATTGAAGTTGAGGGTTTGTGGGGATAGAAAGACAGACTCTGATCTTCATATCAAGGGCTTACCTTGGTGTGGGTAAGACAAATATTCTTGAAAGTATAAATCAAGAGACCTTTATCCAAGGTTGTTGGATACCCTTCTCTTTGGGTTAAAATATTTACTACTTGTTACTTATTTGTTTCTAGTTTTTCGCTACAATTTGATTTTTGAGAAAAGTATAACTATCTTATACTTTCTCATACTTGTATACTATGATTTAGTATGATTCTATACGCTTTAAGGTACAATCATTTTCTTTGTAATCTTTTGTTATGTTTTGTTTCAGGAACCATCTTTCTGGAATTACATTCTCGAAATCACTTTTCTGGAATCAAGAAAGTTTGTAGAACAAGAGTTTTTGTGAATTTACCTTGTTTAACTTTGTTAAATATAACCATCTTAAAAATATCCTAAGGAATTTTTTAATCTATACAATTCACCCCCTCTTATATTTTGAGCATAATTAGATACTTCATTCAGTATCTATATTATTTTGATCATACATTTGGTATAATATAGTATATCATACTCCATAACATCTTAACAAAATCATGGTAATGTAGACTCTTGACCCAGTGGTTCAGCTTCTAGTGGCAGGAAGTGCCAATATGAGGCTTCTTTTGATCGGAGTACCAGTCAATATGTTTGTGTTGGTAGTGTTGTCTTCTGTCACTAGTTTGGGAGATCGGGACATATGAGGAATCATTATGATCAATAACCATATGAGTTTTGAGCATTTATTATCATGGTCCACATGAAACACTTCTACGTGACCTTTCCTCTAGTAGTTATTGGATGGGTATCGACTATGAATCCATGTTCAAGAGCATATTTCACACATCTGAGTTAGGATGGGAGCTGAAGTACCAGTAATTCAGGATAATATGGTGGTCATGGACAAGGCATCTAGGCACCATTTTTACCTTGAAAACATAGGGATTCTACTTTGTGTAGTGAGGTTGTTCCACAGAGTTATGGTTCAAATCAAATATATTCTATATAGCCTACACCTTAGGAGTAGAGAGACATGAAATCTATGGAGAGAGGTATGATGTTAGTAGCCTCTAATCTAGTAGATGTTCTTTTCGATATAGATTCCTCTCATAGATTCTTATCTGTACATTGTGTGAATATCGTTGGGCTCATTATTCAGTTCTTTGATTGTGTAATGAAACTCAATTATCCATTGTGAAAGAGAATGAATGGTATAACCCAGTGTACGGTGTTCCACCATATTATTGGTGGGTGTCACCTCATATTGGATATTTTTTTCTCAATATGATAGTGGTTGACTTCATTTTTTGTATATTATAGATAGTTTCTTATCAAACACATGTCGATTTAAGTCATTGGGGGGTGACCTTCACATCACCAGAGGGATTGTGTTTTTTTCACAAGGGTGAATGGGATGTCCATATAGGTAGAGATGGACCTGATCATCATAGAATAGATTGGATGACATTCCAGATTGCAAGATTATATTTATATGATCATGGAACAAGACATACTATGTTTCCTCTAGTGGTGGACAATTTCATGGTTATTTTCCTAGATGACTTTTCTAGTTTTCCACCTGAGAGAGTGGTTGAGATCTCTAATGATATAATATCATGAGTTACAATAGTAAACATCCCCCCATATACAATAGATTAAGGAGCTCAAGAGATAGCTACAGGTCCTAGTGGAAAATGGATTTATACAACCTGGTACTTCTACATTTGGTTCACTAGTATGTTTTCAGAAAAGAAAGAAGATACCCTCAATCAATGTTTGAATTATCAGAATTGAACTAGTTGAAAAATAACAACCACTATACCTTTTCAAAGATAAATGATCTATTTAACCAAATCTATAGAGCATTGCTTTTCTAAAAGATTGATTTTAGACCAGGTTATCACCATGTACATGTTTAACTTATAGACATACCTTGTACTTCTCATCATTAAAGAATGCTTTGTATGAGTGCCTGGATATGTAAGTCAGTCTCATGAATGTGCCATATGATTTCATAGAAATAATTTTGTGAGTCTTCAATCCATACCTGAAATAGTTTGTGGAAGTAATTGGATAATACATCTTGTTTATTATCAAAATCAACATGACCATGCCGAACATCTTGAGATCTTTATAGATACACTAACATAGAATCAATTATATGATAATCTCACAATGTTCCACTTTTAAATGGATAATATTCACTTAATGTGGAATAAAATATTAGATATAGGGGTGTCAGTTGACATACACAAGGTAAGAGAATTAGTTTTTAGGTAGTATACAAATAAAGTCATTGATATAAAAAATTTATTAAGGAAATCATGTTACAACATGAATTTAATACATTACTTATCACTCTTGGAAGAAACTTTTATGGTCTTGACTAAGAGGTGTGTGATGCTTTTAAGAACAAATACCTAAAATACAACCTTTACAGAGTTTAATGGGATATTGACATCAGCACCAATCTTGATTATGAAAGAGACAGACATGATCTACACTATTTATTGTGATGCATCATGTATCAGGATGGGACGAATTATGATATCGTACGAGCATGTTATAGTGAACATGTATCTTAATTTGATACCAAATGGGATGAATTACCCATCACACGATCTCGAGTTAACTCACATTGATCATGTCTTGTGTTGTTTGATGCATTATTTACTGCGAGAGCATTTTTTGGTGTATGTAGATCACAAAATCCTCATGTATATATTAACACAACATGATCTGAATCTAGGGAAACAAAGGTTTTTTGAATATATATAGTCTTCTGACATTGAGTTTCCTACACACCATTTTAGTGAAATGTTGATGTAAATGCACATAGTAGGATAACTCCAATACATGTGTTTCGGAAGGCTAATAACAAATGACAACTTATCGTCGTGTCTTCCAATATGCACTTGAGATTCAAGATATTTATGGTTAGGAATTTTTTTCTTCATTAAATGTAACATCTTATCATCTTGATAGAGTGAGGATAACATGGTTTTCCGATTCTGAGGGCCTAGTACAATGGGATAGAGTGTAAGGTGGGGACCAACCTCCTTGTTAGACTATGGGTGAGGATGTAATTATATGTATTCATGGTCTCAATAAAGTTCTAGTAGATATACAAAAGGACATGTTCAGGGAGTTTTATGCCTCAACTTGGGATGTACATCCTTATGTTACAAAGCTTTATCGTGACATGTGCTATCAATACTAGTGGATGGGGAGGAAATATGTGTTCAATGGTTTTGTTGCGATGTGTTCCAAAAGTCATTAGGTGAAGGTAGGGAACCAAAAAATAAGATTAATTTTACAATAGTTAACCATTCACAAGTGATAATTAGAATATATCGCAATAAATTTCATGATCGGGTTGTCTCAGTTATTTAGAGGTAATAATGTTTGGTGGGTTGATTTGGATATATTGAGGAAGGTCTCTCATTTCTTATGGGTCAGGGAGTCCGTCGTAGTTGATTATCTTGAGAGGTTTTATATTCGTGAGATAGTAAAATATCATCGGGTTCCTCATACCATATTATCATATAGGAATGCTTGATTTACATATTTATTTATGTAGGGTTTGTAGAGGCCTTTGGGTATATCTGTGCTTCTGAGCACAACATAACCGACTAATGAACAGTCAGAGAACACTATACAGGTTTTGGAGGACATTTTTAGAAAAAGTGTTCTTCATTTTGAGGGCTCTTTGAAGAAACATATGCCTTGAGTTGCATTCACTTACAAAAATAGCTATTTGAAAAATACAAAGATGGCACCATACAAGGATTTTATGGTAGCCCATTCTTATTAACACTATGCGGGTTAGAGATAAGAGAAGAAGTGTTTCTCAAACCTTGTATCTTTCTAGAAACCTGGAGTTGGTCTAATTGATTTGAAAATGGATGGATATTGCACAGTCTAGATATAAATCCTACATCAATCATTATCAATGAACTCTAGAGTTTTATGTTGGGAATCAAGTATTTTTACATATCTCATAGTAAAAACCCATGATTTTTTGATTTTTTTCAAATTAATACAATCTTTTAATATTTGTCATTTCATGAAAATCATAATATATTATTTGGATATATAAAAGAACTATGTTTGTATTGCATTATTAAAAACACCATGTTAATATATCCCTAAAAAAACACTTTGATAAGATTATGGTATATGAAACAATATGTTTAGTTTGTATTACACACAATACCAAGTCTATTTTAAAGCATTCATCACACAAAAGACTGATTTTTCCTAAACATCAATATTCTGTTCATATTATTATTAAAATATTATTATAGCTATCACCTATCCATTGAATTGTATATTCGGGATAATATTAACTAAATTGTAAAAATATGATTTATACATGTATATAAAATTAATCCTTTAGTGATAAATTAGTATATTTTATTGAAAGAACTATTTGAAAATAAATAAATTACTTTTCCAAGAAATTTTCTTTACTATGTACAATAAAAAAATTATCACAATAAAATAAACATTATAATTTTGATTAATTTTTTCAATAAAAATTTAATGTTATATATTAAATCATGATTTTTGATACTCATAAAATAGATTTTATTTGTATAATATAATAATAAATCCAATTTTAGGAATAAAAATATGTATTTTTTACAAGATAATTTTACCCCCTTTTAATGGAGAAACCAATATAAATATGAATTTTTGATAATATTTTTATTTTAATTAATATGTTTAATTTTTGAATGTAGAATATCAGAATTTACTAAGGGTGAATTTTTGGTATTTTTTTGTGAAGTTTCATTTTTTGAAGAATAATGAAAACATTGAATTTTAATTCCAAACTGCTTATTCATTTAATATACTTATGTAGTTAAATTATATCTTAATTTGGTTTTAATGTTTAATTTGAAATTTTTTAAACATATTAATCCAATTTAGTTCATTTTAATAAATTTCACATTGAAATGGGATATAATAACTTTTCAAGCATTTGAACTTTTTAACTTTTCAAACCAGATTTGTCTTCACATCCGTGTGATAAAAATTAAATAAATATTTATCATTGATGGGATTAGAATTTGGAAATATGGATTCTATATTTTTCATTAGAAAAAATTATAATTTATAATATGGTCAAATTAGTTTTTTACCAAAAATATTAGTGAAAGTGATTAAAATGACTTACACAAATTAAGAGAAAACTTTTCATAAGAAAGGACTAAGCCTTTAACATAATTGACACAACGAACTAAAAACATGTCCAAAATAAATTTAATTTTCATATTTAGATAATATCCTCCACTTGATAAAATTTTCACAATTATTTGAGCTACTTCACGTGGGAAATATTTGGGTGGAATTCACTTTTCAAAAATATACAATAATTACACTCCTTCTCCAATATAAAAAGGCAATAAACCCCCCTCTTATTCACATCTCTCAAGCCCTTTAGATCAACCAAAATCTAATAAAATAATGTCTTAAAATCCCTACCTTCATCCTAAAATCTTTAATTTGTGATGATATCCAACCAAGGATCTATTAGGTGAGAACCAAGAGGAGTTACACAAAGAATAGGTAACATTCTTCCTAAATATCCTTTATTTTACTTTCATTATCCACCCCGAAACTATTTTTTCCCATGATTAAATAATAAAATAATTATAATAAATATAATTATATTTTGTTATTCTAAGGGTTATACCCTCACTAACACATATATCCTTATAAATAATGGACCATTATTGTGTACGGAGAACTAATGCCTCACAAAAACAATGTTGTTCGTTTTTACATTACCACCTCCCATGGTTGGGAATTATGACAAAAAAATATATTTTTATATTATATTTTTGATATTTATAACGTATTTATTATTAGATAATTATTATATATGTCATTAATTTATGCTTTCCATTTTATGTAAATACGATAACATTGTTTTTAAATGTCTGGAGTACCACCTCGTCAATGCTATGTGATTCATTCACACACTACATAGAAAGTATTATTGGTGGGTTTAGTGAACTTATATGATATAAATTTAAAAATAATGTTTTTATAATTATATTATATATATAAATATATTTCATTTACATTATTTATTTCAATAATATAATAAAACAGAAACAACGTTCATGCATACGTATGGATTATCGTCTCCATGAACGGTGTCTTCCATTTCATAATTCTATATTTTGTATATTCTTAAAAATATTTATATAATAAATATATATGATAATTATATAAATTTTAAAACTATTAAAATATTTAAATTGTTATCTACGTAATATAATAATGATAATAAGTCAAAACTTGTACGAAAAACATAGTTGAAATTTCCTGAAGCCTAACATTAACATGGAAGTGATATAAAATGGGTAATAAAATGTCATAATAAAATAATTTATGTTATTAGATATAAGAATATTGTTCTTTAATATATTAATAATAATATTATATTTAATACAGAGGTGTTTTTATGAGTATAAAAGAGTGAGGATATAAAGTAAGGGTTTTCTCACCTCACTTTTATTTTCTTTGAGAGAGAAGCCACGTTCACATATTATTTCTTATATGTGGTGTTTATAATGACCATGGATGTGTTATATTATTATTATACTCAAATTTATGTTTGAAGACCCGTCCTTGCGGCCCGTGATGTGACTACACCAAGCCTACCTTCCATAGTCCAGAGGCTGGTGACTGGCACAGAAGGCGTAAATCCTGATAATAGGGATGACATTTCCTTTATATAAGTAAACAAACACAACAGAGTACACAAGATGAAATAAACAATAACTAAACTGAGTACAAATGTAAGTGATGGAAAGTAAATGGGCCAATATACAATCCCAACAAAAAGTACAGTACAACTGAGAAAATTAAGGTACAACAGCTGAAAAGTAATGCAGCAGCCACCGAGTCGTCCTCCCGAAACCCCACCTGAAGGGTGGGTACAGATGGTCTCATCCACTTCTCGAGTCCGTCCGTCTGCTACCTGTATGTCCCGCCTGATAGTCCACCTTCGGATACCATCCTTCTCTACAAGGCTCCAACTCGATCAGTGTTTTCTGTCATCTGCATCCAACACAACGTAGTGCGGGCATAGCCCATGCAGGGTTGAGTATACGATACTCAGTAGGGAACCCAAGACCCCCGGAGGTCTCTCAGAATCCAAAAAGGATAAATCACAAGGAAATATACAAACACAAAGTATATACCAACTCTACTGAGGCATATGCTCAAACATATACCTAAGTCATCAATTCCAGTTCAACTCCAACTCACAAGCCCAAGAACAACCAATTCCACACAGGAAAGCAAGTCAATAAAATCGATGATAATGACTGAAATTCAAGACTAATCTCACATAGGTATACTACTCACGAAGAGGGGTGGAAATGATATATGTATCCCCTGAATCATCTCCCCAGCAGAACCCACATAGGATCCATGTACAAAAGTCGTCGCTGTCGAACCAATGTAGGATCCTAGTACAGTAACCATCGCTGCTGAACCCACGTAGGATCCAAGTACAGTCTTCATCACTGCCAAACCCATGGAGGATCCATGTATAACCGTACTCACTACCGAACCCACGTAGGATCCAAGTACAGTCCTAATCGTCGTCGCAGTCGCAACCATCTCTAGGATTCCAGCACACATCACACTCGATTCTGGGAGGGTTTCCTCCATGAGACGAGGGGTAGATACTTAAACTGTCACAAGGTCTAGAGTAGATGTATCCCAATGTTCAGTCTCATTAATAGGAACTCAACGCGATAGACGACGCGTCAATCGGACACCCCGTCTAAGAGATACTGGCTTTTCTGTTCTAGGGGCCCAGATAGAAATACACTCATTTCTAACCCGACCAATATCCAAAGCTGTCAAAAACTAACTTAGAGTATCTCAAAAGAACAGTCTCATCCAAAGGGTCCTACTGCTGTAGACAGCACGTCGATCGAACGCATGGTCTTTATGTTATTCTCGTTTAAGTGATTAACAGGCCCAACCCGTTTAGCCTAGTGGACCGACAGGTCGGGTTGACCCAGATTGACTGGTCCGACCTAGCAGGGGTGTCAGACCGGTCCGAAGAAAAAAAATACTCAACTCGGCCCGAAGGGACGAATCCCGGCCTGGTGTGGTGCGGCCTGGCCCGATGTTGCGCGGCCCTGCTCGGCGGGGCGCGGCCCGGCCCGGCCTAGCGAGGCCCGACTCGGCCCGGCTGGCTCGGCCGGCTGGCTGAGTGGCACGGCCGAAGCTGAGCAGGTTCCAAGGGGGGGGGGGGGCTATTTTCCCGCACCGGCAGCACCGCCCTTCCCCAAACCGGCCGGCTAGAACGGCCAGTCTTCAGCGCACACGGCCCGCATGGGGGGGCCACCGGTCTTCCAGCGCGGCGCCCTCCTAGCACCGCGGTCCAGCTCCTCCCTGCCGGCCGACTGGTTCTCTAGCATGACGCCCTCATGGTGCCGCAGCTCCTCTTCACCCGGCTGGCTGATTCTTCTGCCGAAGAGGCCCGTTTAGCGGGTCACGGTTCTTCCCGCACAACCAGCGCGATGGCGTCGACCTCCATTGTCACGTTCCTGGCACGGTGCGATGGAATCATGCCTCCTTTGTTGCATTCCCGGCACGGCGTGATGACGTCATTCCTCCGACGCCTTCGATTTCCTATTCTAGAATAATTAAATGACAACAACAGAGGGTTGTCGGGCCGTGTTCGCTCGGCCCGCACCCTCCGCGTAAAATGATAACAATCGGCCGTATTTAAAAAACGACTTCCAACATGTACGCGGAGGGTGTGGGCCGAGTGAAAACGTCCTGAAAACCCTCCGTTGTTCTCGTTTAATTATTCTAGAATCGGCAATCGAAGGTGGAGAAGGCACAACATCGTCGCGCCGTCCCGGGAACACGACAAAGGAGGCTGACGTCGCCACGCCGATTGTGTGGGATGAACTGTGACCCGCTACATAGGCCACATCGGCGGAAGAACCGGGTGGCCCGTTGGCTAGCCGGACGAAGAGGAACAGCGACATCAGGAGGGCGCCGCACTAGAGGACTGGCCGGCCCGTCGGCCAGCCGGGCGGAGCTGGACCGCGACGCCAGTAGGGCGCCGTACTGAAAGACCGGCGGCCTGCCCATGGGGGCCGCGTGCGCTGAAGACCGGCCTGTCTAGCTGGCTTGGTTGGGGAAGGGTGTCACCGCCTGGCGCCACCGGTGCGGAAAACCAGGGGGCCGCCCCCTGGAACCCGTTCGGGTTCGGTTGGGCCGGCTCGGCAAGCTGGCCGAGCCAGCCGGGCCGTGCCCCGCAGAGCCGCACCGCGCCACATCAGGCCGGGCCGCGTCCATTCGGGCCGAGTTGAGTATTTTTTTTATTCGGACCGGTCTGACACCCCTGCTAGGTCGGACCTATCAAACTGGGTAAACCCGACACGTTGGCCAACTGGGCTAAATAAGCTGGGCCTGTTAATCACTTAAACGAGAATTACATAAAGACCATGCGTCTTATCGACGCGTCGTATATAGCACTAGGACCCTTTCAATGAGACAGTTCTTTTGCGATACTCTAATTGAGTTTTGGACAGATTTGGATATCGTCCAGGTTAGAAACGAGCATATTTCTAACCGGGCCTCGGGAACGGAAAATCCATTATCTCTCAGACCGAGCGTCCGATTGACGCGCTGTCTGTCGTGTTGAGTTCCTATTGACAAGACAGAACATTCTGATACATCAACTCTAGACCTTGTGACAGATATTTTATCGACCCCCTTGGCTCGTGGAGTGAACCCTCCCAGAATCGAGCGTCTTGTGTGTGGGAATCCTAGAGCTGGCTGTGACTGTGACGACGATGACGACTGTACTTGGATCCTATGTGGATGACTTTACTTGTATCCTACGTGGGTTCGGCAGCGAGGATGACTGTACTTGGATCCTACATGGGTTCGACAACGACGAATTCTGTACTTGGATCCTATGTGGGTTCGGTAGGGGATATGGTTCCGAGGTTACATCTATCATCTCCACCACTCTTCGTGAGTAGTATACCTTTGTGAGATGAGTCTTTACATTCATTCATTATCATCGATATGATTGAATTGATTTCCTGTGTGGATTGGGTTGTGCTTTCTTGTGTGGACTGGGTTATTCTTGGGCCCATGAGTTGGATCTGAACTGGAATTGATGACTTAGGTATATGTATGGGAATATACCTAACTAGAGTTGGTTGATACTTTTTGTTTGTATCTTCATTTGTGATTTATCCTTTTTAGATTCTGGGAGACCTCCGGGGGTCCCAGGGTCCCTACTGAGTATCGTATACTCACCCCTACGCTGGCTATGCCCACACTATGTTGTGTTGGATGAAGTCAACAGACAACACTGATCTAGGTAGATCCTTGTGGAGTAGGACGGTATCCGGAGGTGGAATATCATGCGAGACATACATGGAGTGGACGAATGGACTTGAGGAGCTATGGAGACCATATGTACCCACCCTTCAGGTGGGGTTTCTGGAGGACGACTCAATGGCTGGTGATATACTTTTCAGCTGTTGTACCTTACTTTTCTCAGTTGTACTGTACTTTCAGTTTGGTTTGTATACTGGCCCATTTACTTTCTAACACTTACTTTTGTACTCATTTTACTCTTTGTTTACTTCATCTTGTGTACTCTGTTGTGTTTTTTTATTTTTCTAAAGGCAATGCCTTCCCTATTATCGAGATTTATGCCTTTGGTGCTAGTCACCAGCCCCTGGCCTATGGAAGGTGGGCTTGGGGTAGTCACGACACGGGCCCCGAGGATGGGTCGTGACATTATGGGTATTTAAATATCACATTAATTATTATTCCCTCTTGGAGAATATTTGTTTAATGTTACAAAATTGGTAATGTAATTTTGTCCCAATTTTACTTTTTTAAAACAAATGTAATGCTATAAACGAAAATTTATATATGAGGTGTATATAATTTATTTGACATGATATATAATGAATCTAATTATTTAAATGATATTTTATTATTCATTTAAATTTTATAATTTTCATTTTATTATTTTCACATTATTATGATTTAATGTTAACAAAGGTGTAACAGTTTATTACTACAATCTTAATGTTTATCAATACTGTTTATGATTATTCTTCAATTAATAAAATTTTTCGATCCATATCTCATGAAATATCATGATTTTTCTTACCCTATGGTAACCCATGTAATATCTAAGAAATTTACTTATTTTTCCTCTATTTGGTACCTAAGATAATTAGTAATTTTTTTATGGAAATTCGAAATTATTTATTATTTCAGTCAGAAATCTATTTTACATCAAGACCATGTTTTCTAAAAAAATTCCAAAAATGTTCTACCGTTACCCTATGATCTTTAAAATACATTTTTATCCTGTTTTAACATTTAAACAGAAAAATGTTTTTAAATAATCATTCTTATTGTCATTTTTTTATCAACGAACTTTTCTAATCTATTATGGTGAAAAATTAATGTTCAGAATGTCAAAACACACACACCATCATGACCATCATTTCCTTGATTCTTCCTTTGTATGTTTTCAAGATTAATTTTTATACGAATTTATTCTTTCATAAAATATTATAAATTTATTTATTTTAAAAATTATTTCATTGAAAATGTGTTTTCAAAAACAATTTATGTTTACAAGTAGATTTAAATGATTTTTAATGTATTTTTATATGTTTTCAAAAGGTTGTTTTCAGAGAAAAGGATTTAAACATTCTTAAATCTTATTTGTTAATTTTTTAATATATTTCAAAAAAATGTTTTCATAAATGTTTTCATGATTATTTAATACGTTTTAAATAAAAAAAATGTCATAAAATGATTTCAAAAATTCCTTTATATTTTTTCAAATAGGATTTCAAATAAAAAGGTTTTCAAAATGTTTCTAAGTTATATAATAAATTTTCAAAAAAAAAATTAGATTTTTGTTTTTTGTTTTAAAAATAATATTTAAAAAATGAAAGGATATGTTCATCATGAAAATGTTTTAAGGGTAATTTCCAAATTATTTTCCATTTAATATGGAATCTATTGTTGTTACTCATGCCTTTCTAGGAAAATGATCCAAAGGTTCCATTTATACTATTTTTTCGGAATGGGTTATTTATGGCTTGATTTTTGTGAAACTTGTTTCTATTTCATGAGTTATATATTTATGAATCCCATTTCTCATTAAAGTTTCCTATTCTTATGTAACCCACATCATTTCACAATTTATGATTTGATGAAATTATTATGAAACCAATCATTTTTTCAATAGGTTGTGGTATGATTACATGTTTATTATAACAATTTCATTTCATGGGTTAGGATATTATTTTTTATTATCTTATTTCACATGTATGTATAAATTTGGTTTGAGATGGGTGAGACCTATATCTCCCTCCAATACATTGGGTAAAGACATATATCTCATGAGATAGACAATGTAGCACCCTAAAAATTTTATGGTATGTTTCTCTTAATTACATTCTAGTTATAGCCTATATTTCAATAATCACTTAGCCTCTATGAAAAAAACATGGTTACTTATAGGATATATCCATAACCTAGCCATAAAACATAAAATTTTCAGCTCTTTGATTTGAATTTTAAAAATCAAACTTACATGGTTGTGATTAAGATGATAATTACAGTCTGATAGAATTAACTTAATTTTCGGTTAATAGAAACCTACCATTATGAATAGTAACCTACCCTTATGAATAGTAATATACCCTTATGAATATTAATATGTATATTATTAATGGTTTCCATGCCCTTGAATGTATAAATGAATTTAAGCACCTTGAAAATGAAGATGAATACTTTAAGTGTTTATATTTTTCGATGAAATAATAATTTTAATTAAATATTTAATTAATAATATTTAGAAAAATATTTTTTAAAAATGGAATTCATTTTTGGATTCCACACTTCGAAAAATGGTAAGAGTAAATTTTTGGGATTTTTATGAGATACATAAATTTTTTATGAATAGTAAAATGTGATAATTTACGATAAATGCTAAATAAGGAATTTATTGAGTCATTGATGATGATATGATGATGTAAGAACAATTAGTTAAAATTCACTTGCATATATTACTGCTCTTGGTCATGTAATACTCACTATTTCTTGTCTTGAGAGGAAATAATAAATTAATGATTATAATATTAAGAAAACTCTTTTCTCCTACAATATAAAACCCCCCATCACTCCCTCTTCTCTTCACTCCTCTCATGCCTTGTTCTTTGCCAATATTCATTCCAAATCACTCCCCAAGATCCCCCCCCCCCACGTCCAAAAGCTCCCAGACTCTTCAAAATACAAAAACACCTCCCTTTAAGAGGTTCTCAATGGAGAATGTTTCAAGAGGTAAATTCTTCTTTCCAATTCCTTCATTTCTTTTTAGTTCATTTCTTTTTGTTTTTTTCCTCACCTCCCTTCACCCATATAGTATGATAACTCTAATAAATTAAATTTACATTAATTATTTTATTCTAATGTGATATTTCATTATCTTATCTCTTTTCCACACCCTTTATTTGAATGAAATGAATGCACTGTTTGAGATGTTCTAATTTAGCACATTCATGGAAAATGGTTTATCAATTTATATTATAATCATTAATTCTGGTCATGAAATCATTTGGGTTATGGTTGATATAGTTTATTATATATTTAATATATCCTATTTTTATTTTTGTAATCCTTTTGTACAAATTGTATTAAGTTATAAAGAAAAACATGCTCATTGTAATCAAACCCACCGATTAACCAAAACGGTTGTCACTGAGGTTATATATATAATAATTTGACTTCACTCTAAGTAACCAAATTAAATATAAAACCATATAATCTCCTGGATGTTCAATAAGAAAATATAACCTAATTTCTAGACAATGACATCCATATTTTATATTTATCCGAACATGAATATAAGTGAACCGATCATTTAAAACCAAGTAAACAAACACACCCCAACAATGAAATTGAACCTTATAACTAATCAAAAAGGCCTTTAATTTACTAAAAAGGTTTATAATAAATCAGTTAAATATAGAATATTCTCGGTAATTATGAATTAATAATCCTAATTTGTTTATTCATGTCATAAATAACTTGTCAAGAACACCTTGAAGTAGAAGGTAAGGGATCCTCTCTCTCACTTTTTTTCAAGGATCTCACCTATATTGTGCCCTTTTATTTTTAATACCTAATGATGGGGGTATTTATTCGCTCCTCCCCCATATTTCCTTATGAAATACAAATAATGGGATCCCCATTTACCTCTCATTTATCCCTCGTAATAACACTTGTTACCATGTCGAAATGTTTGTCAGTGGTTTCTCATCTCACTTTCATTTCTGTGAGATTTTCATTGCTCACCACTTATTTCTTGTATGTGGTATATGTGTATTTAAATTTGATATATAATAACATTATTATCTTTATATTCATGTTATTCAATGATTCATTTTAGGTTTATTATGTTATGGTCATATGATTCGACCGATTACTTTGGGGTAAGAAACTTTGTCTCATCTACTATTTTGTTGTGACAAACTTTGTATTGTGCACCTAATACTTCTTATGTGGGGTAACTACTACATATTTGAGATCACTTTCATTTGAAATTATATTAATATTAAATATCCATATTCTCATATCATGGATTTTTTTTGTCCAAACTGTAATCCATGTAACATATGGTGTTTTTTTGGAAAGAAATTTTAATTATGGAAATATTGATGAATCAGTATACTCTACTCTATACGAATATTGAAAAGGAATATTGCAATTGTATTGAATTAATGAATAAATAATTATTTGGACATGAAGTGGCAGGTGTGACCCGCTATAGCCTTTCGTTTCATCGGTAGGTCTCATGAGACAAATCAGTTTGGCGACAAACCATTAGAGTTTGTTTCCAAAAATCAGATCGGTTTCTAACAAAAGAACTAAACTATTTTTACGGTAGTATTGTTCATGTTCCAGATACATGACGTCCAATTAATAATAATTTTCTTTATTCATTATCATTTATTATTATACATTAGGTTTTCTCTATTTCAAAATCTATGGATGCAGATTCATTATCAGTTTATTAACGGAGTGATTTTTTCATTTATTCACCATGCCATATTGATTTTTTCATATTGATTATGATTCAATTATTATTTTATTCATGCTTCCACTATTTTTAACCCTTACTGAGCATTTGATCACACCCCTTTCATTGTTTAATTTCAACATGTGACCAAGAGGAGATCATTTATTGAGTTCTTGTGGTTGCAGCTTATAGTTTTCATTATGTATTGTATTTTATTAACTTGTCTAATATAATTTTAGTAACATATCTGTTTCTAGTTTCTTCAATACTAATAAAATGATAGTTCCTTCTAGATTTTCATTCCTTCTGACCATTCCAATATCACATGTAATGCACCAGCTCCAGTCTAGAGGGGCCGGGGTGGTGCAGTGGGCATCAAATGAAGTTTAGTAGAAAACATGGAAACAAGATTTTGAAACGTATGTTAGGGAAGAGTCCCTAACATAACGTTTTGAGGATAAACATGAAAGAAAATCTTGATATTTTTTTATGTAATCTATTATTTGGATCTTTCAACCAATACATCCATGCCTGGATACGAACAGGTAGAGGCGGCTCTGGCACATATGTATCTAGGTGTAAAACCCAAAAACACCGCTTTGAGATAGACATGAATGGGATCTGGTACACGAAAATGGTCATTGATGTACTATTGGTTACGAGACTCACGGGGGATATGCTTAGGATAAATCATATTTTCTTTACAAGTCTTTATAAAGGATTGAAATGTAAATTATTCCTCAAAGAAACCATTTTTCTGACTATGGGAATAGCCATGCGTAGGATCTTAAACAATGCTAAGTATTTTGTTATGTTTATAGATTATTATTCATAACCTAATCGAGTGTGTGCCATTATTTAGAAATAGAGTCTAATGGAAGAAGGGGAATAAATAATCGTGGGAAATGTAGGGATCTCCCCACTGAGCAAGTCAACACAGTCAATTTTGGAGCAGATCAGATCATGAACATGTTGGGAAAACATACTCAGGTGGTGATGAATAACAATTCCACACCTATGTGGGTCCATTTCATGTGGAAAAAACCCCCATATTTTAGTAGGATTACTAATCCAGTGGTTATTGAGCAATGGATCAAGTCCCTTGAAATGATATTCATGGCATTATGATGCAATGAAAATGAAAAGGTAGTACTGGTGGTATATTGTCTCAAGGGAAATGCTGATCAATAATGGTCCTTGATTTAGTATACCACAGAGGAATAAGAAATAGAAGATATGGAATGGAGGTCTTTTAAGGAAACATAATTCAAAAATAATTTCCCTCATGAGGAACGAATGGAAATGAAGAAGAAATTACTTGGCTTAAATAAAAGGGAAGAAGATAGTGTTGTAGAGTATGAGGCTACCTTCACAAGGGTAGCCAGGTATGTCGTAGATTACATACAGGACTGAACAGACCAGGTTGATCATTTATTTGAAGGTCTTAAGCAAAGTCTTCAAATGGAATTGGATTGTAAAACATTTTCATCATATGATGAAATTGTATCAAGTGCAATCAAAATAGTGAAAGAATATTCTAGATCAAATTTTTTCGAAGGAAACCACGATAAGAAGCTGTACTCTGATAACCAAGGAATATGAGAAGAACCAAAGAAGAGAAAGGGAACAAATATAATCCTACTATGTGAGAACTATGGAAATAATTATCTCATTAAATTCTTAAAAGGCATAGGAGTTTGATATAAGTGTGGAGAAAAGGGTCATCGATATGAACAATGCATGGGGAAGAAACAATTCAATGAAATTCAATGCTACAATTGCAGAGATATGGGACACTATGAAAATGAGTGTCCTAAGAACCAAGGAAACATAACTCAGAAAAGGCTATGAGAGCAAGGGAGAGCCTATGCAATTACAATTGCGGAGGTTGATGTTTCTAATGATGTTGTGGCAAGTACATTAATTATTTCCTCAAACCTAGCCAACACATTATTTGATTCTGGATCATCTCATTCATTTCTATCTTCCTAGTTTTCCATGAAAATTATATATGTCAAATTTGATTTAATAAAAGATTTGTCGGTCAAAACTCATAGTGGATGACGTATCATTGCAATAAAGGCATGTCAACTAGTCCCCCTCAACATACCAAAACGTGATTTAGTTTCTAATGTTTTCATCATACCAATTACAGAAATTGATATAATTCATAGAATGAATTTGTTGCCAAATTATGAAGCGAAGATTTATTGTAAGAAGAAGGAGGTAACAATTTTTGAAAATTTTATAGAATCCCTTGTCTTTAGAGAAGAAACATCACCACCTGATTCTGATCTAGAACCACCCCAAATTGCAATACTGAATGAAATACTTGGAGAGGAAGATAAAACAATATTTATGGATGAAGAAGAAAATATTGAAATTGAAGATGTGCACATAGTGGAAGAATACAATGATGTATTTCTAAAGGATTTACCTGGACATCCTCTAGAGCAGGAAGTTGAGTACTATATTGATATAATTCCTGGTTCAAGACCTATATCAAAGACTGACTATAGAATGGCCATTGTTGAATTAATGGAGATAAAGAAACAACTAGAGGAATTGAGTGAAAAGAGATTTATTCGATCTAGTGTTTCTCCATGGGGAGCCCCTGTCCTCTTTGTCAAGAAGAAAGATAGATCAATGAGGATATACATATATTACAAAGAAATCAATGCTATTAAAATAAAGAATATGAATCCTCTTCCCCTGATTGATGATTTATTTGATCAACTTCATGGATCTCAATACTTTTTGATGATCGAACTTCAAACCAGATATCATCAGCTACGTGTCAAGGTGTCTAGTTTATCAACAAGTGAATGTAGAGAGACAAAGTCTCAAAAGAGTGATGAAACCTCTACCTATTTATATGTGGAAGGGGGAAAAATTATGATGTATTTTTTCACCAGACTACCAAAGTCACCTAGATGGAATGATACAATATGTGTAATTGTTGATCATTTCACAAAGTCACCACAGATCCTTCCAGTGAGAGAGGATTTACCACTTGAGCACCTGGAAAGTCATTATATTAATGATGTTGTAGGACGTCATGATGCTCCTCGATCGATTGTGTCTGATCGAGATCCCCGGTTTACATCACAATTATGGAAGATTTTTTAGAAGGTGTTGAATACTAAGCTTTGTATGAGTACTTCTTATCGCTCCAAACTAATGGACAGCCTGAAAGGACTATTCAAACTCTAGAAGACATGCTGAGATCATGCTCTTTTGACTTTAAAAGTATATGTGACCAATACTTTCCTTTGGTATAATTTCCATACAATAATAGTTTTCATTATAGTTTTCAAATGGCTCCATATGAAGTATTATATGGAAAGAGATGTCGAACTCCAATTTGTTGGGATGAGGTTGGTGAGAGAAAACTTATATGCCCAGATCTTATTGAAGAGTCCATGGAAAAGTTGAGGACAATAAAATACTTTATAAAATTAGCCCAAAGTTGGAAGAAATGTTGTGCTGAAAAACAGAGCAAGGATGTGGAATTCTTAGTGGGATATCATGTCTTTCTGAAAGTTTCTCCATGGAAGGGTGTCATAAGGTTTGTTATGAAGGGAAATTGAGCCCTAGGTACATCAGACCATTTGAAATACTGGAAAGAATCATAGTTGTAGCTTACAATATATCAATGCCTCCAAGTCTCTCCAGATTTCATGACGTGTTCCACGTGTCATTGTTGAAGAAATACATGCCATATCAAATTCATGTACACACATATGAAGAAATAGAGATAGAACCCGATTTATCATACTGTGAAGAGCCTATCGGGATTCTTGACAAAAGGGATAAGGTCCTAAAAAATCGGACAACTCGTCTAGTAAAGGTTCATTGGAAAAACTAGAATATAGAGGAAGCAACATGGGAACCTGAGGATGTTTTGAAGAAGAACCAGCCACATCTTTTTGGGGGGATTTATAAATTAAAAATTTTTAGGACGAAATTTTCAAAGAGGGAATAATGTTGCACCCAAAACATTTTATGGTATGTTTCTCTTAAATACATTCTAGTTATAGCAAAAATTTCAAGAATCACTGAGCCTATATGTAACAAAACATGGTTACTTATAGGATATATCCATAACCAGGCCATAAAATATAAATTTCTCAGTTCTATGATTTGAATTTTTAAAATCAATATATATGGTTTTGATAAAGATGATAATTAGAGTCTGATAGAATTAACTTAATTTTTTTGTTAATAGTAACCTACCCTTATGAATAGTAACATATCCTTATGAATAGTAACATACCCTTATGAATATCTATATGAATCTTATTAATGGTATACATGCTCTTGATTGTATAAATGAATTGAGGAACCTTAAAAATGAAGATGAATATTTTAAGTGTTTATATTTTCCGATTAAATAATTATTATAATTAAATATTTAATTAATCATACTTAGAAAATTATTTTTCAAAAATAGACGTCATTTTTGGATTCTACACGTCAGAAAAATGGATAGGTTGAAATTTTGGGATTTTTCTGAAATACATAAATTTTTTATGAGTAATAAAATGCGCCAATTTACGATAAATGCTAAATAAGGAATTTATTGATTCATTGATGATGATATGCTAATGTAAGCCCAATTGGTTCAAATTCACATGAATATGTTATTTTTTATTGGTCATGAAATACCCACTATTTCTTTTCCTGAGAGGAAATAATAAATTAATGATTATAATATTAAGAAAACTACTCTCTCCTCAATTATAAAAACCCCCATGCAGTCCCTCTTCTCTTCACTGCTCTCAAATCTTGTGCTTTGCCAATATTCTGCCCAAATCTCTCCCCATGATCCTCTCCCACGTCCAAAATCTCTTATCATCTTCAAAATACCAAAACCATTTTCCTTAAGAGGTTCTCAAAGAAGGAAGTCTCAAGAGGTAAATTCCACTTTCCAATTCTTTCATTTCTTTTAATTGCTTTTCTTTTTGTTTCTTTCCTCACCTCCCTTCACCAAAATAGTATGATAACTCTAGTAACATACATATACTTGAATTGTTTTATGCTAATGTGATATTTCATTATCTTCTCTCTTTTCCACACCCTTTATTTGAAAGAAATGAAAGCACCATTTTAGATGTGCTAATTTAGCACATTGAAGGACAATTGTTTATCAATTTCTATTATAATAATTAATTATGGTCATTAAACCATTTATGTTATGGTTGAACTAGATTATTATATATTTAATATATACTATTTTTAGTTCCATAATTATTTTGTACTAATGGTATTAAGTTATAAACCAAAACATGTTGATTGTAATCAAACCCACCGATTAACCAAAACGATTGTCACTATGGTTATATATATAATAATTAGACTTCACTCTAAGTAAAAAAAATAAATATAAAAACATGTAATATCATAGATTTTTACTAATATTATATAACTTAATTTCTGGGTAACCAAATCCATATTTAATATTTATCCGAACTTGAATATAAGTGAACTGATTATTTTAAATCAAGTAAACAAACGAACCCCAACAATGAAATTGAACCTTATAACTAATAAAAAAGGCCTTGAATGAACTAAAAAGGGTTATAATAAATAATTAACATATATAAGTGGTTATGGACTTATGAATTAATAATCCTAATTTGTTTTTTCATGTCTTAAATAACAAGTCATTAACACATTCAAGCATAAGGTAAGGGATGCTCTCTCTCACTTATGTTTAAGAATCTCCCTTATGTTGCACCCTTTAATTTTTAATACCTAATGATGGGGCATGTTTTATCACCTACACCATAATGTAGTTGTGACATATAAATAATGGGATACCCATTTACCTCTCATTAAGCCCTCGTAATAACACTCGTTACTATGTCGAAATGTTTGCAAGTGGTTTCTCATCACACTTTCATTTCTGTGAGATTTTCATTGTTCGCCACTTATTTCTTGTATGTGGTATATGTATACTTCCATTTGATATATAATAACATGATTCTATTTATATTAATGTTATTAAATGATTCATTTGAGGTTTATTATGTTCTGTTCATATGATTCGACCGATTACATTTTGGTAAGAGACTTTGTCTCAACTACTATATTGTTGTGACTAACTTTGTATTGTGCACCTAATAATCTTCTGTGGTGTACCTACTACCCATTTGAGATAAAATTTAATTTTAAATTATATTTATATTAAATATACATAATCGCATGTCATGGATATGTTTTTTGTTTAAACTGTATACCATTTTACACATGTTGTTTATTTGGAAAGTTATTTTAATTATGGAAATATTGATGAATCTTTATACTCTACTCTATACTGACATTGAAAAGGAATATTTTCCTTGTATTGAATCAACATATAAATAATTATTTGGACTTTCAGTGGAGGGTGGGTCCCAATATAGCCCCTCGATGCATCGGTAGGTCTCATGAGACAAATTAGTTTGGTGAAAAACCCTTCGAGTTTGTTTCCAAAAATCATATGGGTTTCTACCTATAGAACTAAACCGTTTTTATTGTGTTCTGGTTCATGTGATAGATACATGATGTCCAATTAATAATAATTATCTTTATTTATTATCATTTATTACTATTCATGAGGTTTTCACTATGAAAAAAATCTATGGATGTAGTTTCATTCTCAGTATATTAATGTCATGAACTTTTCATTTAGTCACCATGAAATATTTATTATGACAGATTGATTATGATTAAATTATTATTGTATTCATACTTCTGCTATTTTTAACCCTTAATGAGAATTTTAGCTCACCCATTTCATTGTCCACATTCAATAGGTGAAAAAGTAGATATCATTTATTGAGTTCTTGTGGATGTAGTTTATAGTTTCCATTATGTATTGTATTTTGTAATATTTTACAATGTAATTTGAGTAACATATCTCTATCTAGTTTCTTCAATACTACTAAATTGATCTTTCCTTCAGGATTATCATTCCTTCTAACCATGAAAATATCAAAGGTAATGCATCAGCTTTAGTCTATAGGGGTCGGGGTGTAACAGACATGGATAGAACGGGGAGTGATCTCAGTTCAGTACAAGACTTTTTCTAAAATATGATAGTATGGGGAGTGAACCATGACTACTAAGACAGTACTGGGAGTGATCCATGACTACCAAGCTGGTTGTGGAGTGAACCCATACTACTAACACTACCTTGTTTGTGATGCATTGACTTATATAAAAATAATTATATATTCTTATGTGGCTTCAACAAATTCTATTTCTTATTCAAATGTTATTATTTTATGAATTATTCTCTTGGTTCATTTTTAATTAATGTATTATAAACTACTAATATTTATTCCATTCTTAGGTTTCATTTACACAGGTTACGAATTATGGTTTTAAGTAGAAGTACAAAAGGAGAGGATCTTTCGGGAATTATTAAATATGATTCACTAAATTATGAAATTTTTTCATGATCCCAAAGACACTAAACTATCACAGTCTTTGAGAATGTATTATTCTAATGTCTTAAATAGTCATCTAAAATGATGTAATATACATGTACTTTAAGAATGCTTACATATAGTTGGTATTAAAGGAAATGTTTAGTCAACCTTTAGAAACTAGTTTGAGAAAAATTTATTGATATCCCTTTATGTATTTCTAAAGATTTTTCTAGGGATGTATATATTGATAATCCTAAGGTGTCTTAGATTTAAATGAAGGTTTCATAATTTGGACATCCAAGAAGTGATTTATCGAGAATTATGTGGTTTTTACCTATGATAAGTTATTTTCAAACAATTATTTCTAGAATTAGTCAATGGATAGAACATGAAGGAACTTGGTTCACATTATATGCTATAGAATATTTTCTGATGAACAACCAAATGGGATGATCACTACAGTGAAAGATGTATTGATCATTTCTAATTAGTTTTCATGAAACATTATTAACACCATATATATTAACCAACTCTCAAACTCACTATGGAATAGAAGTAATACGTTCGATGATGGTTCAGGAAATAGAGACCATGGAGGAAGGAATATTTGTTTTCCTTTATGTCAATAATGTGGAAATAATCACCCAAGTTAATGACTAATAGGAACGAGAAAGTGTTTTTACACTTGAAAAGAAGGAATCAAAGTAATTAATTGAATAAAAAAAATTAACATTTTCGTTTATGTAATGGAGGGGAATTTTGGACTCCCTATGAAATCATTGATGGTTAAATGATTTATTTGTGGGATGAACAACCATTTTGAAAGTCAATGTCTTATGTGGAATGATACAAAAGAGAATCCAAAAATGTGGTTTGAGTAATTGTTATATTTCTGATGATGATGAGACTATAGATGAAATGTTAAAGGAAATAGGTATTATATAATAGGATGAGGTATTATTCTTATGGAATAATGATTAAGTTGAATAAACGATATTTTTGGTAATTTGGATTCAAGAACTATATAATATGAACAGTGAAACATATAAGTATTGTTCAGTTTATGTATTTTTATAAGGATTTACAAGAATACAATCCATCGTTCTGATGGACTAGAAAATTAATTTAATAGAAAGGTTATTTTCATGGAAAACACATGATCAAAGGGAAACTTAACCCTTAATATGTTCCTTATGTTAATATAATGTTCTTTGGATAATAATATGTTGGATATGAATAATTAAATTGGACGCTAAAAATTATCTTAGAAATAATTTAGGATATATTGACATGTAGTTTATACTATCATTAATGAAGTTTACAACACATTTGGATTAATTGAATAGATTGAATAATCTTTTTAGTAAGGACACATGATGTTCAATAAGGATTTTTAGTAATTTTTTATATTACCATGTGTCAAGAGAATACATGAAAAATTTATTCACACATTTTGGAATTCAACAACCAACAAATACATTAATATATATGGGGGATCAAGGTTAAGATGATTTAATAACCTTAATTGTATGGTTTTGGAATTTCAAATTTTGAATGGGTTACAAGGAAAATAATTTAAAGAAGAGTTTATGTAAAAATAATTATGGACATTTATAGATTAATGTATTATTTCATAATATGATTACTTATGCATACTAGATAACTTTTTCTAACCTTTTTTTTGATAAAAATATATGAAATGAACTGTTATTCTATTGATGGATCCAAGATGTATTTATGATTCATAAATTTCAAATTCACCGTCATTTAATTGAATGAGAGATGTACTAGAAGTTGATCATAGAAAAATAATTTTTATGGTTCTCATGAAATCATTAATGTATTTGTTTTCTGGAAAAAAATTCAACATCCATAAAAAGTATCTTGAATTTTATTTTATCCTAGTTCCTTTTTTATGAATCAAATGGCCCGATATATCATCATCGATTTATGGTATTTTGTCCTTTATCTGTCTACTAACCATATTCTCTTTCACACTTTATCAGAACTCAATATTTATATTTCTCTTCCATGTCCATGTTTTCACATCCCACCTATGTTCTCCAATATGGAAACTTGGTTATGTGTTTCATTGGGAAACAGTTATGTTTCAAACTTCACCTTTTTAAAGGATGTTTTATTATTCATTTTTATATTTAGAGTTTTTAAGAATGTAACATTCAAGTATTATCCTATTATATCACCAAAAAACTTTGAGGAAGAAATTAATTTTAATTGAGGTATAATGTAACACCATGAGATTTTTTGAATGGGTTTTTTCAAATTAATTTAATCTCTTAATATTTTTCACTTCAATAAACTTTAAATATAGCCATTTGTTTACCAAATCACTACGGGTTGTTTTCATTATATGAAACACTAGGTTAATCTTATGCAACAATAGTATTTATTTTTTCTTTTTTTATACTCAACACAATGATTGGCTTGTATTACACACAATACCAATAATATTCGATATATTTCATAATAAGAAATCCATGTTTTACCGCACAACAATATACCAATAAAATAATTATTAAAATATTATTAAAATATTATTATAGCTACCACCTAGCCAATGGAATGGAATTCACGAATATGATTCACTATATTTTAAAAATATGATTTGTAAATATATATAAAATAAATAATTTGATTATAAATTTGTATATGTGAATGATAGAACTATTTGAAAATAATGAAATTACATTTCAAAGAAAAATATTTGTCTATGTTCAAACAAAATTTTATATCAATAAATTAATAAAAAAACCTCTAGTTAATGTTTTCACTAATATATATATATATATATTATATATTCAATAAATTTTTTTACAATCATCTAATAGTTTTTATAGGTAAAAGATAAGAAATAATCCAATTTTTTGAATTAATAGATACAGTTTTCAAAAAGGAAATTTTACCGCCTTTTAATGGGGAACACATTTTAAATATTATTTTTAATGATTTATTAAATGTTATTTGATAAAAATCATCATTTTTGAAATAGGAATTTCAATGTTTAGTTTGGGTGAATTTTTTTAATTTTACTAAGAAGTTTATTTTTTATGAATAGTGAAATATATTTAATTTTTATTCAAAACTGCTTTTTATCTAATATATTTATATAGGTAAATTTTTTATTAATTCAGATTTAATGTTTTATTAGATAAATTTTATATAAATTCATCAAATTTAGGTCATTTTAATTAATTTTACATTAAAATTTAATAAAAAACACTTTATCTTTTTTAACATTTTTACTTTAAAACCCTGCTTTGTCATCCAGCATACGAGATTAAATTTAAATTAATTAATGAAAACTCATTGATTAGAATTTGGAATAATTGATTAAATATTATTAATCAGAATAATTTATATTTTATAGAATTTTCAACTTTTTTTTGATCAAAAATATTAGTGAATGGGATTATAAACAGTTACAATGATTAAGTGAAGAAATAGCATAACAAAGGACTAAAACATAAACTTAAGGGACAAAATGACCTATAAAATAGTCTAAAAGGAATTGGATAGCCATATTTCGATGCTATTTTCCTATGAATCTAATTTATACCATTATAGGATCCACATTACATTGGAAAAACCTGGTTGTAATTCCCTTATAAAAAATGTACAAGAATGTCACTCCTCTACTATAAAAATAATCTCTCCCCTCCCACTTATTGGAACCAATAATTCCCATTTTCTCACCCATAAGTTTCCCACATAATCTCTAAAAATTACTAAATTCATTCTACAAGCCTTCATTTCATCAGAAATCCAACCAATGATGCTCTTTGGTGCACACCAATAGGATTTACTCAAAGAAGATGTAACATTCTTCCTCAAGATCAAATGTATTATTTTTATTATCCACCCCTTAACCATTATTATTACCTGATGAAATAATAACCACAATATACTCAATATAATGATATTTTTTATATGGGTTTTACCTACAATTACCCACACTTAAATCTATCAAGTAATGAACTTACCACTCCTGTGAAGGGCGAACTACCGCATCACAAAATTATGTTGTTCATTTTTCTATTATCACCACTCTTGGTTGAGAATTATGAGGGAATGTATGTTTTATATGATATTTATGATTTATTTATACATCTTTAATTATTATATAACACATGCCTTTAGTATTCTCAATTTTTGTAAATATTATAACTTCATTTTTGGATGTGTGGACTACCGCCTCCTCAAAGTGATGAGATTCATTCGCACTCCACAGGGAAGGTATTAAATATGTATTTAGGGAAATTATATTATATACATGAAATAGTAATTATAATGTAGTTATATTATATATATATACATATATTTCATTTACTTTCATTCAATAGTAGAATCAAACGAAAACAACCTTCTTGCGTACATACGACCTCAAGTCTACAGGAACAGGATATTCCATTTCATAATTTAATCATTTATATGTTATTAATAAAATTATATAATTAATATATATGATTATTATATCACGTTTTACAGTTTTTAAATATGTAAATCAAGATCTATTTAAGATTATCAATTATAATAAGTCAAAACATGTATGAAAAACAAAGAGAACATTACCCAAAGTGTAACATTAACATGGAATTGTTAATAAGCGTGTAAAATAATATGATAATTAAATTAATATATGGTATTATATATATGAATATGGTTCTTTAATATATTAATTATATACTTATATTTGTTATATAAGAGGATTTTATGAGTACAATGAGATTCCATACATAATGTAAGGGTTTTCTCATCTCGCTTTTATTTTCCGTGAGAAACAAGCCATATTCAACTCCTATTTCTTAAATGTAGTATCTATACTGCTGATGGATGTATTATGTGATTATTATACATAAATTTATGTATATTTACATTATAATTTTATGATATTTCTTTAATGGTGTATATGTTTCAAATGTTACCAAATCCGTAAAATAATTATGTCTTAATTTTCCTTCTTTGCAGCATATGCCATGTTATGAACCTATATTTTTATATGAGGTGGATATAAAAACATTGAGAAGATATATCATGAATCTAATTTTTTTAATGATATTTTAATCATCATTTAATTTTATTATTTCCATCATATTATGATTCAATGTTACTAAAGCGGTAATGGTTTATTGCTGTAATCTCATCATTTATCAATATTGTTTATTATTATGCCTCCATTGATTAAATATTATGATTCATATCTCAAGAATTATCATAAATTTATTAACCTCTATTTATTAGTGATGTATTCAGGTAATGGTACCATTTTCCCACCATTTATTAGTTACTATAATTAAGAATTTTTTTTATAAAAAATTTACTTTACTTCTCCTTTCAATCAGAAATATATGTATCTTTAAAACAATGATTACTAAAAAAATTTTTTAATTTTTTTTACCACAATCCTATGAAAATTAAAATAATTTTGATCCCATTTTTAACCATTTAAAAAGAAAGGGTTTTTAAAAAAGGAAATTTTTTTCTTTTTCCAATCAACGCACATTTTATAAATTATAAGGTGAAAAAGGAATGTTCGATATAGACGAACCTACCCACAATCATGACCATCATATCCTTGATGTTTACATAGTATGTTTAAAATGTTATTTCTTAAAGAATTTTTTTTCATAATATTATTTATTGTTTTTAGAATACATTTAAATAAAAAAGTGTTTTTAAAAAAATTACGTTTTAAAAGTGTTTTAAATGAGTTTTAAAGACTCCTTTATATTTTTTATTCAAAGGTTTGTTTTCAATGAAAACGATCTCAGGGAAATCAAAGCAAAGTTTTTATGTTTTAAATGTATTTTCCATGAAAATGGGTATGATAAAAATAGTCATGATTCTATTATATGTTTCTATGGAAAAAAAAATTTCAAAATGTTTTCAAAGAATCTTTTATATGTTTTGAAATGGATTACCAAAGATAATAGTTTTAAATATGTCATAAAGCTTTCTTAATATGTTTTCAATGAAAAAAATATCAATAGGATTTCTGTTTTAACTTTTTTTGAAATAAGAAAGGTTAATTTCTTTATAAAATCCTTTTAAAGTGTCTTTCTAAATTTGATTCCATCAAAGATGATATCTATTGGTGTAAATCATGACATTCTAGGAAAATTATCCACAGATTCCATTGAAATTATTACTTTGAATGGTTTATGTATTGATGACATAATGTTTATGAAACATGTTTCTATTTATTGGGTTATATATTTTTTATACACATTTCTCTTTACCAGGTTTTATGCTTATGAATCCTAGATTCTTTCATGGGTTATGCTTTGATGAAATGGTTTTGAAAACTGTATCTTTTTTTCATAGGTTATTATAGGATTACATGTTTATGACTCCCATATAATATCATGGGTTATAATATTATTTTTAATGATCATACGGAAAATGTATGTATGATTTTATTATGTTATGGTTATGACCTATATCTCCCTTAAATGCATTGGGTGAAGCTTTATATATCCTGAGACAAACATAGCTAGAATGGGTAGTGAACATAGTTCAAAAAATGAATTTATCCACTATAATTTTCTAGGGAGTGATCCTTGACTATTAAGATGGTCATGGGAGTTAATCATGACTACTAATATAATTTGTGGAGTTACCCATATTATTAGGACGACCATGGAAAAAATTCCTTGACTATAATATAATAATTTATATTCTTTTATTTCTACCTAAAATTCCATGTCTTGTTCTTATTATATTATATTATGGATTATGTTCTTGATTCCATCATGATTAATGTCTTATTAACTACCAATATTTATTCCATTACTCTTGTATATGAACATTGATATTAAAGGTATGATTCTATAATGTTATACTAATGGTTCCATAACATTATGCTTATGCTATGATTATGTATCTATTTTTTAACCTTACTAAGCATCTATGATCACCCCTTTCTCATGTTTCCTTTCGCGAGGTTATGAAGAATGGTTTTAAGTTGTTGTAATAAAGGGAGGGATCTTTGTGGGAAACATTGAAGATCTCTAAGAAAGTTGGAATATTTTCTTCCATGTTTCCAAAGTCTCTAAACTATTATGGTCATTAGGCATGTATTTTTTTAATATCATGAATATTCATATAAAATTCGGTAATATCCATGTATGTTAAACTCGGGTCACTATAGTAGGTACCAAAGGAAAGTTTTAGTCAACCGTTGGAGACTAGGATGAGAAACAATTAGACATTTACCAATGGATATTTATAATGATATGTCTAGGGAAGTCTAGAATGATAAGAATATATTGTCTTATATATAAATTAGTGTGACATCCTTTAGACAACCTAGAATTTATTTATCATGATTATGTGTTTTTGTCCTATGATAAGTGATTCTAAAACTGTGCTTTCTGGTTTTAGTCAAAATAGGGAACTAGAAAGAATTAGGTAAACATTAAATGTGAAGGATGTTTTATTATGACCATCCAAATGGGGTGATCACTGTATTGAAGGATGTTGTGATAATTTCTAATAAGTTTTCATGAAATACTATTAACAACATATACCTTACCAAAATCTAAAAGTCACCAAGGATGATAAAAAAGGTGTTATCTGAGAGTTTGGGTAATGGATACTATTGAATAAATAATATTCCGTTTTGTGTGTGTTAAGAATGTGGTAAGAATAACCCAAGTGAATTTATTATTGGAATAAAAAGTTATTTTGACTATAGAAAATAAGGAAAAAATGTAAGAATCACCTAAGACCTTCAGGTCATGTAATATCCTAAGCCTACAGGTCATTTAATCTCTAAGCCTACGGGCCTTGTAAGGGTTCCCCCTCATCCCTTGAAAGGGGGGTTATCAAAAATCAATAAAAATGAAGTCCTTCAGGCCATTAAGGCAGTGAACAACATGAATAGGATTATTGGCCTCACTAAGACATCATCAAAGGATAAATTCATTATATTTGGAGTGAATGGTCATTATGAAAATTGATATCCTAAGTGGAAAACATTGGAAGATAATCATCAAAGTGGTATAAGCAATGGTTATATTGCATATGATAATGAGACTATAGATTAAATACGAAAGGAAAGAGGTAAAATGTAATTGTATGAGGCAGCCTTTATTTTCTTTAAGAATGAAGTGGAATAATTGATTTTTTATGTATTTTGATTAAATTATTTTGTTATATAAATTATGAAATATATACGCATTGTTCATTTTATGTTTTTTACTATGTATTTACAAAAATACGTTGAATTTTTATGATTTACTAGAAAGTAGATTTAATGTCAATGTGATTTTCATGGAAAACACATGATTAATAGAATGATAATCGTTAATAAGCTTCATATTTTAAGATAATGCTATTTGGGTAAAGATATGTAATATATAAATAAGTAAAGTAGAGGAGACTGATTACCTTGGAACTAATTAAGGACTTATTTAAATGTTATTTATGCTATCATTGATGAAGTTTACAACATATTTGGATTTATGGAATATATCTAATAAACTTTTCAATAAGAAAACATGCATGTCTTCAATAAGTATTTTTAGTAATTTAGGTTATTACCATGATTCAAGTGAATACATGACAAAGGCATCCACTTGTTTTTTATGTAACAACAAAGAGAAACTTTATGATATATATGGAGGATGAATGTTATGGTAAATTATCATCATTATTTCAAATTTTGTAGTTTTTTTATTTTGGAAGGGTTACAAGGATAACCATTTATTGATTGGTTTATGTTAAATTTAAGATGAGGTATTAGAGATTAAATTTTATGTCTCCATATGAGTATTTATAAATATAATATAACGTGTGCTACCTTTTTTTGATAAAAATAAATGGAATGACAAATCATTATATTCATGTATCTCATGATTTGTTAACTCTTCAAGAACGAGCAATTCAGCTTTATTTCATATAATGGGAGATGAAGTTGAAGCTGACCGATGCACAATAATGGGTAATGTTGTCAGAAAAATCATGAATGTATATATTTTCATGAAAACAATTGAAATTATAGAAAAAGGATTGTGAAACAATTTTTTTTAATTCTTGTACCTTCATTTCTGATTAATTAAATGACCCTTAGATCATCATAGATTTATGTATTTGTGATTTTTAATTGTCTCCTAACCATGTTCTCTATCACTCGACATCAAAACATGATATCTAGATTTCTCATTCATGTAATTGTTCTCACATTCCACCAATGTTCTCATATGTGGAAACTTAGTTATGTATTACATTAGGGAATTATTATGTTTCCAACTTTCTCTTTTTTATGTAATTTTTATAACTCATTTTTGCGATGTGGGTTAGTAAGATATGAACTTTTAAGTATTACTCATGTGATATCCAAGAATTATTTTGAAGGAGAAATTTCTTTTATGTGGGTTGAATGTAACACCACAATAATTTGTAATTTTTTTTCATATTAATTTAATCTTTTAAAATTTATCATTTCATGAAACAATGAATATAGAATTTTTATATATAAAAGCTATATGTTTTGACTGAATTATACAAAACAATATTTTAATCTTGTTCCAAAAGCTACACTTAAATTATCATTCTTTACATGTAACACTATGTTTGTCTTGTATTACACACAATGACAATTCCCTTTGATAGGCTTCATAACACACAAGGATGAGTTTTCCTGAACTACAAAATACTATCAATATTATTATTATAATATCATTATATCTACCACCTAGACGTTGGAATGGGAGTCCCAAAAAAGATATATTTTTTAAAATTATTATTTATATAGGTTTATAAAATGAAAACTTTGGTAATAAATTATTATAAGTGAATGACTGAACTATTTTATAATAGAGAAAATTTTTTTCTAAGAAAACCTTTTTTCTATATAGAAACACAATTTTATCTCAATAAAATTAATAAACCACTATTGATTAATTCTTTCCAAAAAAATTATTTTTTACTTATTCTATGAATTTTGTAAAAATAATACATTATATTTGATAGTAATAAGATAAATATAATCCAATTTTATGAATAAAAAATATATAATTCTAAAATGTAATTTTATCGCATTTTAATGGTGAACCCATTTTAAATAAATTTTTTGATGATTATAAAATTTTTATTTACAAAATAAACTTTTTTTTAGAAATAGGAATATAAAATTAACTTTGGGTGAAATTTTTATATATTTCTAATAAGTTTCATTTTTTGATTAATAGTAAAAAACACTGAATTTTAATTCAAAAGTTCTTTTTCTTCTAATTTATTTATACAGTTAAATTATTTTTGAATTTGTTTTTCAAGTTTTATTAAAAAATATTTAAAAAAATCAAAAAAAATTAGTTCATTAGAATCAATTTAATATTGAAATTTTAATAAAAAATATATTAAAATTTTGAACATGTTTACTTTAAAAACTCCGTTTTTTCATCCCATATGAGAGAATAAATTTAAATTAAAATTGACCACTTATATGATTATAATTTAGAAAAATGGATTATATATTTGTAATAAACATAATTTTTGCTTTTATAATATGTTTATCTTTGTTTTTGACCAAAAATATTAGTGTAAGTGATTAAAATTAATTACAACAATTATGAGAAAATTGAGTTTAATAAAGGACTAGACATGAAACTTAAGGGCCAAAATGACCTAGAAACTTGTCCAAAATCCATTATATGACCATATTTATACACTATAGTTTCATTTATTTACTTTTTACAATTATTCTAGTGAAGTTACATTTAAAAAATGTGTGGAACTCCCTTTTAAAATATTTATAATAATGTCACTCATCTTCCATTGTAAAAAGGCATTCACCCCTCCAAATTATTCAGACATTTCAAGAAATTTTTTTAACATAATATACTCAAATTGGATCCCAAAATACATATATTAATTCTATTATACTCTATTTTGTAATAAATCCATCCATGAAATCCCTTAGGTGAAAACCAAGAAGATTTACCCAAATAAGAGATAACATTCTTCCTTAAGCTCTACTATTTTATTTTCATTCTCCAGCCCCTAAAATATTGTTATTCTATTATTAAATAAATAAATAATTATCCTAAATATATTTAACATTTTTAATTATATGTTTTTGACCTATAATTACACACACTTCAACCTAATGTGAAACGAACATACAATTCTTGTATTTAGTGAACTACCGCCTCATGGAACGATGTGGTTTGTTTTTTCTGCCTCTAATCGTTGATAATTATGATGAAATCTATATATTTATATGATATATATGAGTTTTATAATGTATTTATGGTTATATAATTATTATATAACATATAACATAATAATTTCTATTTAATTTAAATATGATACCTTCGTTTGTGGACGTGTGGACTACCACCTCTTCAATACGACGTAATTCAGTCACACTCTAAATGGAAATTATTAAGGATGGATTTAGTTAAATTATATGATATATATGAAATAATAATTATTCTATAATTATAATATATATATATATAAATATATATCATTTACTGTCTTTCTTTCAATGTTATAATAAAACAGAAACATCGATCATGCGTACATAGGGCCAAACATCTCCATGAATGTTGTATTCCATTCCATAGTTTTATATTTTATAGATTATTAAGAATATATATATATATTATAATTATATAATGTTTTACATATATGAAATAATTAAATCAAGATCTAATTAATAAGATCGCGAATAATAAGTCAAAACACATATGAAAAAAGAAGCTATTTCTAGAAGCGTAACATTAACAAGTAATTGTTAGTGAACTAGTAATATAATTTCGTAATAAATTAATATGTGGTATTATATATTGGAATTTGGTTTTGTAATATATGCATGATACACTTATATTTACTATACAGGAGGTTTGTATGAGTATAATGAGAATCAAGACATAAGGTAAGAGTTTTCTCATCTCACTTTTATTTTCCATGAGACAAAATCCATGTTCACCTAATATTTATCATATGTGGTGTGTATAAAAAAATGGATTAATTATGTGATCATTATACATTAATTCATGTGTATATTCATATCCTTTTAAGGATATTTATTTTTTAGGGTTTATTTTTCAAAAGTTACTGAATCGGTAATGTAATTTTGTGTGAATTTTTCTTCTTCAAGACACATGCCATGTTATGAAATTATATTTTTCTATGAGGTGTATATACTACCTGTAAGTTGTTATACAATGAATCTTCTTATTTTAATAACATTCTAAGATTCATTTAATGTTATTCATTCCTTTTTATTATAATTCAATGTTATCAAAGTGGTAACAATTTATTGATACAATGACTTCGTTTATCAAGAATTTTTTTGATTATTGATCCATTAAAGAAATATAAGGATCCATATCTTAAAAACTCTCGTGAATTTTCTTATCCTATGGTAATATGTGTTATATACATATAATGGTACCATTATTCCACTCTTTGGTAATTCATATAATAAATGAATTTGTTTTTAAAAAAATCCAACATTAATTCTCCTTTGAGTTGGAAATATTTGTTTCCTCAAAGCCTTTTTTCAGAAAATGTCTTCAAAAATGGTATACCATTATCCTATGACCATTTAAAGAAATTTTTATCTAGGTTTCAAATTTTAAACAAAAAACGTTTTTTAAAAAGGAATATTCTTGTTTTTTTCTTCTGATCAAGACACTTTTATAAACTTTTAATGCATAAAATGAATGTTTGGAATATATGAACTTACCATCCATCCTAACCACCATTTCCTTATTTCATACTTTTTATGTTTACAAAGTTATTATTTTAAAATTTTTTTTTTTAATATTGTGGATATTTGATCATTTTAAAATTGTTTTCAAAGAAACCGTGTTTTCAAATATACTATATTCTTTAAAAAGTGTTTTAAATTATTTTCAAAGAATACGTTATAAGTTTTAAAAAGGTTTTTTTCAATGAAAAGGATTTCAATGATCGATAGGATTATATTATAATCCATAAAATTAGATTAAAATGAAAAGGATTTCAATTTTTTTCAAGATTATATTATAGGTTTTAATGGAATTCTTTTTCCAAATGTTACCAAACTTACTATATAATTATTCAAATTTATTTTGAGAGGAAATGGGTTTCAACATGATTTCAATATTCCTTAATATGTTTTCAAGAAAAAGGATTCCAATAGACATTATGTTTTAAAAATAAATTTTCAAATAAGAATGGATATTTCCCTCAATAAATGGTATCAAAGGTTATATCCAAATTATTTTCCACCTAAGATGTCATCGGTTTGTGTTACTCATGGATTTCTAAGAAAATGATCCAAAGGATGCATTATTATTATTTCATTGAATGGTTTATGTTTTTATAGCCTTATGTTTATGAAACCAATTTCTACATCATAGATTATATGTTTATGAAACTCATTTCTCTTTCATGGGTTCTATTCTTATTAGACCAGCTTCAATTCAGAATTTATACTTTAGTGAAAGGATTATAAAACCTATCCCTTTTTACATAGGTTATGATATGATTACAATTATATGATACCTATTTCATTTCATGGGTTATGATATGATTGTTTATGGTCATGTAGAACACATATATAATATTTTAGTATGATATGGGTGGGACCTATATCCCAGTCCAATGAATTGGGTAAATATTTATATATCATGCGATAGACATGAATATAATAGGGAATGAACTTAGTTCAGTAATAGAATTTTTACATTAATATGGTCAAGGGAGTGGTCCTTGACTACTAAAATGGTTATGGAAGTAATCCATGAATACCAAGATTGTATAGGGAGTGAACCTATAATACTATTATTGCCTCGGAAATGATTCCTTGACTAATATGGAATTCAATTTAAATTATTATGTGCGTACTAAAAATTCTATTTATTATTCCAATGTTTTTATTTCATGTATTATTGTATTGATTCCGATATGATTCATGTATTTGGAACTGCCAATATTTATTCCATGACTCAAGTATATTAACTTTTATATATAGGGTATGATCATTAAAATTTGTTCTCATTTATCAAACACATAGGCACTTGTTTTTCTTAAGTATCTCTATTGTTTAACATTACTCATAATTTTCACTCACCCCTGTCTTATGTTTCCTTTCCCTATTTATGAAGATTTTTTTTAAGTTGAAGTACTAATTGATATGATCTTTTGGGGAAACCATGAATCTCTTTCACCAAGATAGATGATTTTATTCCACGTTTCCAAAGAGACTAATCAATTACGGTCCTCAAGCATGTAATTTTGTACAATGTTGAATATACATCCAGATGCATATAATATACATTTATGTAAATCATAGGCCACTATACTAACAGAGGCTAGGACATGAAAGGATTTATAGATAGGTTAAGCTTTCACCATGATATTTCAGGCCATTTGAGATTCTGCAGAGTGTCATGCCAGTAGCCTATTGGTGGGGGTTACCCTAGAGATATTTATCCACGCATGACCTCTTCCATATATCTCTATTACACCATTTCCACTCAGACACATATCAAACTATGCAACAATATGTGGTTATGCTATAAGTAAATGAATCATTTGAGGATAATTATATATTTATTATTGATAGGAAAAAAAAATTTCTTTGATTTCAGCTAGTTCATCTATTACAAGGGCTCTGGAAGCACAACCATTTACAAGATGAAACTTAAGTGTGGGAGGCTGACATATGTGCTCAGTGGATGGAGTTATTCTCATAATATTATTTATCGTCATTAAAAGGTAAATTAGAGGACAAATGGATTCTAGGGGGATGTAAGATCCTGAATTTTTCTATGAGTTAAAAATAATTATGTTTTTAGTCTAAATCCTTTGTTTTGAAATAAAGGGTGTACCAAATGAGATTAAGAGAGTCTCAAGGGTGTTCGGGGATTATTCTGAGCCTACATCCAAACATAGGAGAAAAACAACTAGTCTGCATGGTTAGTTGAAACTGTGCAAACCATGCCACACAGTTAGGAGTAACTGTATAGGGCTAGATAGTGGACATCATGAGGCCATACTGTTTGAGGAATCCATGCAATTTGGGATGCATGCCCATGCAGAGGCTCTATAATTATCAATAGAGGATAAACACATGGTTTGTTCATAGTTATCCAAACAGTGTGCACAAAACCCTAAAATATCCTCCATGAGACAGATAAAAGTGTACAATTGGAACAACGTTTAGCCAATTGCGTGGAAAAACCAAGCGACCCATAAATATTATAGAAAATTATCATTTTCCCTTAATGGATTGTTTGTTTAAAGTACACATTATTTTTTCATTTCTATGTTGTGAAGGGATCTTGATTCCTCATATATATCTCCTCCTCCAATGATATTGGTTCTTTGAATAGTTTATCTTCTAGACTTGGAATCAAACACCATTGGTCTCATTGGAACTGCAATAGATTTTTACTTGTTCTCGATTTTTCAATCAATAAAAATCAAATCAATGGTAGTGGAATGATGACTGTTCTACCATGATTATATGTTAGGTGGTTTATATTTTTCCCATAGGGTATTATGTTTTATATGAATTTTTGTTGTTGTGCCACAGAGTAGACTTTTTGATGTTTCCCATAAAATTAATGGGATGCCTTGATTAAATGTATTTGGACCCATTAGGTTAACCACTAGTACCAATTTGATTGTTAGAGGTTGTTAGCCCCAACAAGGGCCACCCATGGTGTGTTCCTTGGTATCTACCACACGTTTTACCCCCCATTGGGAGAATATGTGTTCTCCTATATTAGGGGCGGCCTTAATGATAATTAAATGAATTTGTTAAGGGTTATAGAACCTTTTTTACTTGTTAATTTGTAATGATAGGAATGAATTTAATTGAATTGAATTGGAGAATGTTGCTACATTCTTTGAATGTTTTTCCATATGTTTCAGATTATTAAATGGAATTTAGGCAATTGTTGAATGAGTTAGAAGAACTCATTGTAAGTGAATGATAATGATTGATACGTCCTTTCCATGTTTTTCCATATGTTTCAGATTGTTAAATAGAATTTAGGGAATTGTTGAATGAGTTAGAAGAAATCATTGTAAGTGAATGATAATGATTGATGAAGTTCACGTATATGGATTCCTTGGTCATAATACCATGGACACTGATTCAATAATAAACCATGTAAATTTCAACTCCATGGGTCTCGTTTTTAGTAGTGGACGTCCTGGAACTATTTACTCATTGGATCCTAATTTCTTTGGATGTCACAAGCCTTTCTACCTCGTGGATTTAGCTTGATTAAACTCACTTTGGACATAGTCTATCAACATGCTCCTTGTTCTCCAAAAAATTTGTTGTTGAGATTCCAATGAGATTCTCATGGGACTCGATGTGGATGCCTTAGCCTTCTATAAATTGGATTTGGCCCTTCGTGGTATGGAATTCTGACTACATGGAGTGTTTATTGGGAATTTTTACATTTGTTTAAAATACATGGATGTTTTGGATGTTTAAAAAAGTTTACACATCATGGCCAGTAGAGATTTTCTATATGATTACAAATAGACCAATAATGTGTAAAAGATTAAAGTTATTAGACTGGACAGTGTTATAATGGATTATTTTGTTTTACCACTAACCTTGTTTGTGGGAGTTTTACTTTTGTTCACAGGGAACAATGTTTGGATGGACAAAATCATTTCTGCTTTAACAGTTTACTTTATTACAGTTGTACCAGTGATATATTACCCACTACTTCTCTTTATATAACACAAATTGGATTTGTTATAGACACAGTTGATGGTGGCCTGTTGAGTGTGATCTCACACTCTTTTATTGCGACATTTGCGTACCTTGAAAAATCTCTTTGATGTAGTTAGGGATCAGGGAAAGCACCCACTGTATGATGTTTTATTTTAAAATTACATAGGAGCACAAGGGAAGAAGACCAATCTAGGATCAAGATGATATTTAGAGATAGTCCTTCTTATCATTGTGTATCTTTTGATATATATATTGTACTAGATTCCAGTGTACCTATTTTCCAATTTTATAGAGGCATGACATGAACATCGTACTTTACATGACTGCTTAAGGTTTATTTATTTTTACAGTCTTCTGTATGCATATCTTCTATCAGTTATTTATCCACTCCCTCAATTGATTGTTATTATTATAGTGATGTTCTATACCATTACTACAAAATGGGGTTTTATCAGTGATAGAATATCATTTATCATCACTAAAAATGTGTTGAAAATTGAGGTGCTATTAAAATGGGGTCTCTGTAATCTGCGCTAAAAAAGAACTAATAAAGTATATTTTATAAGTGCTGATAAAATTAATTTTTTTTCAAAAAATATATATATAAATTTGTGGGTCCCACATTAGCACTAGTTGATAGCCCATTATACTGTGCATGGATGCCCCACCCACGTGACTTCCAGCCACCCCTTTAATAGTGCTTGGATCACTCCCCCAACCCTTTAACAATCCAACCCCATGCACCTGCCCGCGCACCCCTACCTCTGCTTGGATTTGAACCCGAGACTTCTTCCTTGTGCTCCTGCACCTCTACCACTGGCCCTACTTGTTTTTTTCTCCATTTAATGATATATATAGTTATATTTATTCATATAGTAATGTATATACACATATATATAGTTATATTACTATACATATTTATTTGTATAATAATATATATAATTATATCTATTTATTTTTATATATATTTAAATAATTATGAAAATAAAATAAATATATTAATTATATATAGTCATAAATATAATTAAATAATTATTTATAATTAAATAATTATAAAATTATAATGAATATATTAATTAAATAAATATTAAAATTTTAGTAAATATATACTAATATTTACAATTAGTATTATAAATAATACAAATATATTAACAATTATAATTCTAAATAAATATATAAATATTTAAATAATTATAAAATTATAATAAAAATATTAATTATATATAACTACCAATATAATAAATACATTTATTATAAATTTATAATTATAAATAAATAAATATATACATTTCAAAAGTATTTCATAATTATTAAAATAAATAAATATTTATATTTAAATAATTATAAAATTACAATAAATATAATAATTAAATAATGATATTAAATTAAGTAAAAATGTTCAAATATTTATAAATAAATACAAATATTTATAATTATAATTCTAAATAATACAAAAATATTTAAAATTATCATTATAAATAAATATATATATATACTTAAATAATTAGAAATTATAATAACGATATTAATTATATATAATTATAAATATTAAAAAAATATTTATTATAAATTTAATATTTTTATATAAATATATTTATTTATATATTTAAATACTTATGAAATAAAAATAAATATATTAATTAAAAATAGTCTTAAATATAAATAAATATTTATTTATATTTAAATATTTATAAAATTATAATAAATATATTAATTAAATAATGATTTTAAAATTAATAAATATTTTAAATTAAATAAATATTTACAAATATTTATAATTAGAATTCTAAATAATATAGATATGTTTACAATTAAAATTCTAAATAAATAATGATATATTTTAATAATATGAAAATTATAATAAAGATATTAATTATTGATAATTATAAATATAATAAATAAATTTATAATAAATTTATAATTTTAAATAATTAAATATATATTTCATAAGTATTTAATAATTATTTAAATAAATATTTATGTCTTTTAAAATAATTATAAAATTATAATAAATATATTAAATAAATAAATATATTAAATTAAATAAATATTTATAAATATTTATAAATACACAAAAATATTTATAAATAGAATTATAAATAATATTTATATATTTTAAATTAGAATTTTAAATTAATGTAGATATACTTAAATAATTATAAAATTATAATAAAATATTAAATATATATAATTATAAGTATAAAAAATAGTTTATTAAAAATTTTAAATTTTATAGGAATATATATTTATTATATATATAAATATAATTAAATATATATTTATTTATAGTGGTTAATATAAATATATATGTATATATATATATATATATTTGTTATACATATAATTTTATAAATGTACAAAAAATATAAATAATTTATTATCATAATTGTTTTATCAGCACATTTTTAGCGATAAAGGCATGTATTTATCAACGCTAAAAAATCACGGATAAAAAAATGTTTTATATGTGGCTTCTATTTTGAATCTAACAAAATAAACATTTTTATGTGTTTTTTAGCTAGCAATGATAAAAGGTTCACTCGCTTTTATAAAAAAACCCTAACCATCCCCTCCTTCCTCTGTACACCTCAAGATCTCTCAGTAGCCATCCCTTGTGCCACCGACCCCTCATCTACCCAGACCTCATATTTGCAGTCGCCAACCCCTCAACCACTACGACCCTTCATCCACCACGAACCCTTCTCTAATGCAACCACTCATCCACTACAAAACCTCTTATACATTGGTCCCTCCCCTACCATGGACCCTACTTTGTCACTGTCCATCCTCCATCGCAGACCCTCCTTTACTGTGAACCCACATCCATTTCACACTGAACCCCACCTTTGTTGCGAACCATTCTCCTCTGTGGACCCACATCCGCCGTGAACCCCTCTATGACCTATACTACTACCGCCACCACCTACCCCGACTCTATTGCTGTCAGACGGTACAACTTCCACATGCATTCCATTTTTCCACATTATTATTTATTACTAATATATATATATATATATGTTCAAATGCCTAGTGAGACATAGATGGAATTTAAATGATAAGAATTTTGTAGTAGAGAATCTATAGGTTAGGGTGTCCCAAAAAATGTGGCCAGGAGGTGAATCATCCCAGATTTATTGTTTTTCTTCCTAGATTTTCCAAGTATGTGTTTATATGACATTTCATGTTTTTCCAATTCATGTGTTTTTTGAATTGAAAATTTATCCGTTTGAATTTGGGTAAACAAGGATTGAGGAAATTTTTATACTTAATATAGCCATTTTTGATCAAAATAGTATTTGGCATAGATTGTTTTATATTTGAAATTAATCCATTTTATTAAAATAAATTGGTTTATTTTATAACCATGGTGGATTTTATTTTCAATTTGAAAAGTCTCATTTTTATAAAGATAAGATGATTCTTTAAAATTTCAAATAGTTTTGTATATGTGTGTATAACTTGAAATTGTGTTTTGGAATGATTGAAAGATAAAAAAACAACAAACTATTTTAAAAATGGTGATAGTTTTAGTATTTCAAAACATTAAGGGGTTGATTATAATTTTTTTATCTTTGTTCAAAGTCCTGATTGGTGATATAAATTATTTTGGAAATATGATTTTTCATGTTAATTTCATGGTGGATCCCTATTTTGATCATTGTTACATTATATCTCACACGCCTATTTAATTGGTAATAGAAAACATTGGTATCTATATGAGAGACTATAGATTTATTCTAAATTTTTATGGAATCACACCCTAACTACTTCCTCCCTAGAGAATGTGAATCTAGGATAGTGAAGTCCTCTAAGTTTGTGGGTGTTATCTCTGTTGGAAATATTTTTTGTGTGATAGACTTAACATTTTCATGAAGTTGTTTGGAATGCATTTGGACTTTTTATATACAAAAAAATCCACTTTCCTGATGTAAACCATTTTTTAGAGGTGGTTCATCCTTTGACTATATAAGAATCATACTCCTTGATCCATCCCTCTACTATAGACCCACCTTTAATGCTCAACATTGTTGATACATGTCATTCTTGCCTCTTGAATCTGTATTCTCTTGTTAAATTTCAATTCCCATATTCTTAGGATCTATTTCCCTTGATTTAGCCAAATTTCATTAGGTACTTATCTTTTTTATGGTAGTAATCTCAGTTTGATATTTAGACAAAGAATTATATGAACCATGTTCATTAGATTCCACTCTTTTATGTGTCTCCTCCATTGGACTTGGATTTTCTTTAACACCAGATTTTTTAGTGTGTTGAATCACACAACACATTATCCATTATGAATTCAATAGAGGAAATCACCATGAATATATAAATAAATAGAATAATAATAAGAAAAGTAAATATTTTTCCCATAATCCATGATGTATGATCACTCGATCAACACATAATTTCAAAATAAATGTTGAATGCCAACATTATTTTGTTTCAAGAACCTAGGAATCCACTATTCTATATTTATATTTTATAACGTGCCTCTTCTGAAATTTATGTCTTTGTGAAAATTCTTAAGTTCCCTATTTTAAAATTATTTTAGAGTTTTGAAAAAAAATTTAAAAATTATTTGAGGCCAATATATGATTACTTGTTTTAAATATATTTTAAATGATTTAAGCACTTTACATGGACCTAGGTTTCATGTAAACTATTTTTCAACTCACCCGATTGGATTTCATAAAGGGATGTGACTGTTTTGAATGTGTATTTAAGGATTGATTCATTTAAATAAGGGGTATGTGAGGTTTTAAAAGAAAAATTTTAATATATGGAGGGATGTTGGGAATTATAAATTATTAAAAATACTGGGTCATGAGTTTTCCTTAAATTCTGTAAGGAAATGATTTAGGGTTTTGTGAAAGAGTTCTTCGAATTCATTTGTTTATTCTAAAACGGGTATTTATTTGAAGAATAATTTGTGTGAATGGTTAGCTTCTCTAATGGGATTTCAAATTTTATTTTATAAATAGTTTTCAATGGACATATGAAATGTAATTTTTCTATATTATTTTATGTTTATATTTTTATAGAATTATAAAAACTGATATAATATTTTTATTCGTGTGATCATCATTTTTTTTTCGCATTTGCACTTGTTTTGTAGCATGAGAACTCTATGATTTAAGAAATAAGTTCAAAAGTATACTACAATATTTAACTCACACACTGGCTAATTTACCTTCATTATATGCTTTTCTTAGTATATAAGAGAAACCCCAATGAAAATGTGTGGGAAAGTTAGATTGATTTTATATTTTTTTGGATTCAATATATTCTCACTATTGGCCTCATTGTAGTGTGAGTAAAATATCATGAAATAGACCGAAGTTATAAATGTTAGAATAAACATGAAAAAAAGAATATATATTTTTGTTGGGATAAAAATGTGTTTTTTGGACCATCTATTATGATTACAGGTGTAGATAATTAAGAAGACTATCTAGAAGATGTCATTATATATTTTAATGATAACGAAGTTCATAATGATGAAATAATAAGGATCGTTGAAGATGAACATCATGATTTCCCAAAATTCATTGAGATGTTAAAAAGTTGTGCAAAAACAGCATTGTATGGTTGTTCAAATAAATATAAAACATTATCCGTAGTATTGACTCGTCATAAGATGAAATAAGGAAATAGATAGAGTGATTCCAGTTTATGTAAATAGTTTCTCTCATAAATGACATGATCCTAGAAGAGAAGGAGCTCCTGAGCCGAAAATAAGACTCCAAATGAACATTACACTCGATAGGTATGATCACTAAAAGAATACATGCATGCATAAATGACTATATACTTTTTTTAAAGGAAAAAATTCACATAGATAATTCACCAAGTCTGGTGATTCTCAATACAATTAAAATGAATCTGGTCCAATGAATGTTGTATGGTACTTCCCAATCATTCTAAGGTTTATGTGCCTATATGGTTGTGAGAAGATAGTAGGGTAATTAACATGGCATGAATAAAAAACATTTAAATATGGGAAACTACATCACACGTCATAATATCATAGGTGGAACAGAATTTATCATGAGTATCCAGAATTTGGAAACGAGCTGAGAAACATTCTTCTTAATTTATCTACAGATGGAGTGAATCCTTTTGGTTTTCAATGTAGCACACACAATACATGGATACTTATATTTTTAAATTATAACATACCACCTTGGATAGGAATTAAATGAAAATATATCATGTTATCTATTCTTATATCATTACCAAAACATGTGGATAATGATATTGATGTTTATTTGGCTCCATTGAACAAGGATTAGAAATTATTGTGGGATTAAGGTGTTATAAAGTATGATTCATACAGAAATAATTATTTCATGTTGAGATCCATTTTATACGAGATCATTAATGAATTTCTTTCTTATGGGAATTTTTTAATATATATCATTAATGGAACTCAGGGGTGTCCCATTTATGAAAAAGGTACACAGTCAATTAAGTTGAAAAATTCATAGAAACCCATTTCTCTATGAAATCACATATTTATACCATGAAGACAAAAGTATCAATAGTGGATGAAATTATTCGATGGATGTTTTGAAAACGTACAACACCATATACACTAAAAGGTGATTAGTTGTTTGAGAAATTAAAATATGTGGACACTACTTTTTTTATACTATTTTTGAAAAAACATATAAAAATAGATTGGAAAAAGAGGTTACATTTTTTTTGAATTAACATACTTGAATTGTCTGTAGGTCAGATATTTTATTGATATAATGCATATTGAAAAAGATATATGTGATAGTGTCATCTGGGTATCACTAAATGCACCTGATAACACAAAAGATGAAATGAAGTCTAGGTTGGACATGGTTAACATGGAAATAAGACAAGATTTGGCGCTAATGAAGGGTGAAAAGTGAACTTCTCTTACGCCGAGTACTTACACTATTATCAGGAAGGAGAGATATAAGTTTAAAAAATTCTTGAATGATTTAAAGGCTTCATGGGGGTATTCATTGAATATAATGAACATCGTTTTAATGCAAAATTTAAAGATAAGGTGCTTAAAATCAAATCAATACCCTGTTTTGATGCAAGAACTAATGCCTATAGATTTACATTTCATTTTCCACAAGAATGTCACTCAAATATTAAGAATTGTATTTTTATTCATCAAATATATATAATGCAATGTTATTTACCTGAAAAAATTACTGATTATGAAAATAAATATTTAAATCATATTATAGGAATTGGAAATTTTCTTTATTCCAACATTCATTGAAATGATGGTTCATTTGATGGTTCAATTAGTGAGAGAGATTAGACTATGTCTTCATGTACACTATAGATAGTTTTACCCCATTTAAGGGTATGTGGAGATCTTGAAAGGGTATTTCAAAAATTGATTTCATCCATATAGTTGTATTGTGGAGCAATATATTGTTGAGGAAAACATTGAATTATATACAGAATACCTATTGGGTATGGAAATAATTGGTCTACTGAAATCTCAAAACACAATACAGCTTGCGAGAGATGGAATTTCGTGAAGAGATGTGGTCACAATCAACATTACATATCGAGAGAAGATCCAATATTAAATTTTACAGAAAATATTAGAGGTTTAGACATATGTTGAAACCCAAAAAATAATTCTTAGGCATTTGAATCCATCAAGGGATAGAATATGGATTCCAAATATACATAATAAATAGTTTACAGGATGGTTTTAGAACAATATTATTAAGGAGTTAGATGAAAATATGGATTCAATTTCAGAATGACTTCGATGGGGAGCTAGATGAAAAAGTGTGTATGTATTGTATTATAATGGTTATGTAATTAATGGTTATAAATTATATAAAAATGACCATGATGAAGGTTTTTCTATTAGAAATATTGGAGTTTCCCTCATGGATGAAGCGATGAATGTTTTTGGTACTAAGGACGAAAATATTATAAATGTGAACATTTCATACTTTGGAATTGTCAAACCAATATGGGAGTTGGATTATACAACATTCTAAGTGCATATTTTTTCAATGAAAGTTGGTTGATAACAAAAGTGAATTTGAAATAGATGAATTGGGATTCATGAATGTTGATTTCAGTAAGGAATGAAACAAAGGTAAACAATTCATAAGGGATTCACATGAAGTGTAATATTTTATTTTCTGAATCCCACAAACTAAAATTGTGCAATTTTTTGTTATCGACCAAAACCACTGATGGGTCAGATCAAAATTCAACTTAGGATTACCCTTTTATTGGGACATCACAATAATTTCACAGCAGTCCCATTTTAGATATCATTTTGTAAATCATAGGAAACCATAATGAATGGATTTTGATCATTGATAGAGGGGTTAAATACCTTCATCCTTTAAAAAAGAAAACTCGAGAGTTTAAAAATAAGATTATTCTTTTAATATATATTGTGTTACCACATGTTATTTTCCATTTTCTACTTCAATTATGTACTATAAATTAAATGTTAATCCACTTATATAAATAATGTCTCTTTCACATGCTTGTACTCCCAATCCTGTAGAACAACATGTCTTCCAACCTACTACTCCTCATAATGTATAGGCACGACCTTCTTCCCATGATGGTCCACTCTTTCTTGAGGAACAAAATGTTTCTCAACCTGATGTTTCTCCTAGTGCAGAGGTACGACAAACATATTCACATAATGATGCTAAGACTCTTGAGGAACATATTAATGATGTTGATTTTAGGGAAATGATTGGAGATTAGGAATTGGCGGTGCAAAAAAATAGGAGCTCAATAGTTTGATGTTGTTAGTAAAACTCGTCAAGGAGAAAGACTAAGGCATCAAATATGAGGTCATATAGAATCCATGGGGACAACATATTAACCCTAACAAGTTCATGATATATTATTATATTATAATAGTCACACGTGAACTCATGCTAATTGATGTAGATTCATGGTGCCATGATTTTCCCTATCTTAAGACACTGATGTGAGAAGAGATTTCAGTAACATTATGATATCATTTCATTATATTTCTAAAATAGAATATAATGAAACATTTATTTACTCTTCATAACCGATTGCATAGATCATTTATAATATATGAATCTCACATGAAATATTTCTTAATGATTTTTTGGAGGATTTCCATAGAATTTCCCGTAATTTTAAAAATATATCATCTTAAAGATTCTAAAGGTTAAAAAACCCTCACCCACCACTTATCAATACGCACATGATAACCCAAGAAGTGTGGGAAGAATTTATTTGCCTTCATGAAAATGTCTCTTTTTAGGTACATTGTGGATTGCAATAAATTAATTTTTTATATATGTATTAATCACTTTGATTGAAAATTTTTTATTTATGAAATAACAACTCTGTTCTAGAAATAAGGACCGAGTAGAGAAATCAGCACACCCCTACTGTAATGCAAGGTTTGGTTATAATTCATGTGAAAAAAAATTGGTATTTATTTTAAATGTACCATATTACATATATCTAACATGAAACAACTCCATAATTATGTCCCTCTATTTATATGATGATTTCTGAATCCAAATCCAAATCAACTACCATAACATGACATGTTCTATGGAAGGAGGAATGTGTATGTAAAGACAAGATACTAATAGATGAAAACAGACAAACATTGTGCGAAGTATGTGTAAGTATTGAATAATATTATTTTTACTTTAATTCTGTATTACATAAAAATGATCAATTATTTTATTATATTATATATTTGACATATTCATATAAATCAGAAACACCTATACTAGATAAACTCATACTATTAGTGTCCTTGAAGTGGCTAGAACATAATGGACACGTTAGAGATGTGGGTTTTGGGGTGACACCCTCGTCATATTTTTGGGAAAAAATAGATCGATAAAAGTGAATTAATAAAATAGATGCAAGAATGAATATATCCATTTGAACAATAATTCCACTAGTAGAGAGAGATGATGCCATATTTAATGAGAGGAGACAAAGAGAATAAGAAACTGATGAACTCTCATTTTGTGGAGATCCCACCCAACCCCACATTGTCTCTGAGGCTATCTATTACCCTCAAATAGATGTTTTAGTCGAGTCAGTAAATTTCATAAATTATTTTATCTAAAATGTGAATTAGATATACACTGATACATTTCTTATTCTGATATTATACTAGGGGATAATGACTACGATTTATATCTAAAAACACCCTCCCATCACCTTGTATTGAGGTCTATGATGTTTAATATTCAAAAGGACATGCTACACAATAGACCACATCCAAAAGGTCATATGAGAGTGTCGATTAGTGTATCCCACGTGTCGATCACAATGTTACATGTTATAATTGTCCAACGAGATATTCATATAACCATTTTTTTTGGAAAATTAATTTCCTGGGTGTCAATTTTTTTTAAAAAAACTATCGATAAAGTTGTATTAATTTAAAATTTCATTTTCAAGATAATTATTTAACAATTCCTGGAAAAATATTTGAATCGATGAATGTTGTTATATATGGAAAATATAAGGGGATAATAGTTAAGACCATGTAAAAACCATATTAAGAATTAACCAACCGCTCGAAGAGAGCTATTGAAAGAACCATTACCCCACCCATTCTATATCTGCATTTACTATCGTTGATGGTTCATGTTGATACAATGTTAATATGTGGTCATTATCAAAGAATTGATTTTGAATAAAACAATTATGGAGAGAAATATCAAGACTTCATTGGTGTTGAGAGTTTAAGGGAAATCCTAGATTATGATTGTCTAGACAACTTCGTTTTAATGGTATTCATGAAATCTGTTTTCATGATTTTATTTTCCAAATGCTGATATACTATGGTAATTATGACTAATTAAATTTCACATTTTTCGAAGATATATATATGAAATAAATTATAGGGATTTTCCAATGAAAACAGTTGGACACATTAATCCTCACATATCCTCTACTGAACAAAAAGTAATAGATAAAATAAAAAGGATGAAAGAGTTGTAGGTCTAATCAAATTGTTTCAAAGAAATATTTCCAATGGGAGACTATATTTGATAACAATGATATAGGGGTAACACTACAAGTTAATCATATCAAATATATTTTCATTTCATTCATTATTTATTTAATTTTTGTATTTTTTGACAGCATTTGATGCTCATTATGGTAAATTTGGATTCTCTAATTATTTATTTATTTGATTCAATGATGGGATATCAAACAAACCATCTACACATGATGGAGTTTTTGAATTTTAATATACTATATCTAACATTTTAGAACTGAACATTAGGTTATATAATATATATTATCTTTTAATGAGGATTTAGTAATCATATGGTCGTGCATCACTATCGTGAAAGAAAATGAATGAGGCTCAAGGCTAAGCACAAGGGAGAATACAAGATCTATGATTATATAAGTATCCAAGTATATATAATAATACCTCACAATTTAAACAGATTTAGAAAGAATATTTATTCTCCTCAATGTCTCTGTAGTGTCCAAAATATACCAATACAAAACATTATGATTATTATGTTTGTAAATTTATTAGAGAGATCGTATTCCATAAACAAACTAGAATCCCTGAAGAGGTATTATAAAAGATAAATAATATTTCATTTAAAATATTTATCAATCCTTTTTTATTTATATTATTATAGTACTAATATAACTGTTGAAAAAAAATATTCACATGACGATATAAATATGATCATAAACGAATAGAAAACATACCCAATGGAATAATGTATACAAATAACATGAATATGTGACTTACATATAAGTAGTGTATTTTTTCTCATATTTATAATTGATTTACATAATTTTATTATTACTATTATAGGAGTTGTTTTCTTATATATGTGGATTCATTTGTTCAAGTTGGGGCAGTTTGCTCGAAATTGATCAGGCTGATGTGAGATTGGACTTTGAGGATGTAACTCTGAATTCAATGATAAATTAATGTTTTTAATGTATTATGTTTTTTCTCATAATACTATATATTATCTACTACATTAACATAATATAAATTAATATTTTCACAACACATTCAAACAATGACTTCCAAAGACTTTTTCTCCCTGAAAACCTTGTTATCTCTACATTATCAGCATCTATCACTATCCATCAAATGAAGTGGAGGGAAAATAAAGAAATGTGACACATGTTGAAAATATGGTGTTTCCATTTCATCAAATACATAAAATTAAAAGCATGTTAATGCATTATGTGGCCATTATGACCCAAAGTGTGCCTTTTTATGTAATTAATTAATTTATTCATTATTTTATATACTATTTGTAAGTTAATTTCATTCTATGATCATAGATATCTCCCTTGTTTTATCTTAGTTAGAATCTATAATCACAATTTATTTTGTTTAACATCCTTAGGTTATTAATAATCATTTTAGAAATGATCTTTCTAATAAGGTGTCTAGCAAAGAATAACATAATGAGAGACACTTATAAACTAGTTATTTATGTTTCATTGTTTCCAGAACCACTAGACCTAAACTGTTCTGGCTTGGATGATTATATTACGCATGAATATTAATCTACTAAGATTTGGTATCTATTTATGAAATGTATGAGTAATTATAGTTGGTATTAGTGTAAAATACCTACTCAGAACCAAGAAAACAAGTGGTTGATATCACTCAAAGTGTCTGTTTTTTAAATTGACATTACTTTCAGTAAAAAGATCATGGAACATAATTGAAACCATATAAACACATACCGATTATTTTGATACCTTAATAAAATGATCTATAAGTCATTTTTATGTGTAGTAATTAGATTCACTTAAAAATGATGCACAATGTGGTCTATATAACTCAAAGTGATTTTTTTTATTTATAATTGTCATAAATTTAGGAAAAAACAATAGGTGACATAATTTAAACCAATCAAAAACATCTTTATTATTTTATATTTTAAAAAAAGTACCATACATCATTTTTTATGTTTAAAAATTATCCACCCCTCAATACGACGCACGGTATGGCTGGTATAACTCAATGTTTATCTTTTTAATTAAAATATACATTAATTTAAGTAAAAACCACAAGTGAAATATGAAAATATGAAAAAGAATTAGGATTGTTTTGATACTTTAGAAAAATGGTATATTTCTCATTTGGAATGTATAGGACTCAGTCTCACCTCAATTTTATGAACAGTGTGGCCGGTAAAAATCAAAGAGTCTCTTTTTATATTATATTGTGATGAATTTAATTAAAAACAACATGTGACACACCAAAAATCAAGGAAAAACATTAGTAGTGTTTTTATATAATAGGAAAAAAATACATACATCATTTTTATGTGTATTAATCATCTACACCTTAATAAGATGCACACTGTCACTTGTATAACTCAAAGTGTATCTTTTTGTATAAAATTGAGATTAATTTAAGTAAATATAATAAGTGACGTACTAAAGACCAACCATGGAAATTAGGATTATTTTGATACATTATGAATATGATACAATAGTTATCGGTCTTGTGTATGTGTGAAACACACCTTAATTAAATGCATAGTTTGATCGATAAAACTCAATGTGTCCTTTTTTATTAAAAATTGACATCAATTTAAGTAAAACCAAAAAGTGGAAAATTGATAACAGAGAAAATGCATTTGGATTGTTTTTAAATTTTTGGAAAATGATATATATGACATTTTTGAAATTTAGAAATTAGATAAACCTAAATGAGACACATTGTGTAACCAATATCACTCCAAGTGTCTCTTTTTATCTAAAATTGATATCAATTTATGTAAAAACAACAACTAACATAAAAAAAACCAATAATACACATTTATATTATTTTGATAAATTATGAAAAGGATTCATGAGTCATTTTTTACCTTCAAGATTCTACCATGCCTCAATCTGATGCACTTTGCAACTGATATGACTCAAAATTCGTGTTCCTTATTTGAAAATAATATTAGTAAAACAACACAACTGTGATACTGATGACTAAAAAAACACAATCGGATTATTTTAATATTTTATTACACTTACCTATTAGTAATTTTTTGATGTGTGTCAATCATATTCTCCTCCATACGATGCACGATGCATCCAATATAACTCAAAGTGTCTCTTTTTGTTTTAAATTGACATTAACTTAAGAAAAAATAATAATTGACATACTAGAAATTGACCAAATGCATGAATATTATTGTGATATTTTATGAAAATTATATATTAGTCCCTTTTGACATGTTGGAATTAGTCACACCCCAATATGATGAATTTTGTGGTTGTTACAACTCATCGTGTCTCTTTTTGTTTAAAATTGACATTAATTAAAATAAAAACAACAACTGACATTCCAAAAACTAAGAATGCACATTCAGATTGTTTTTATACATTAAGAAACAAAATCTATATATAATTTTTGACATGTGGTAATTTTATACACTACAATGAAATTAATGTCGTGGTTGGAATAACTCAAAGTGTATCTTTTTATTTAAAAATGACATCAATTTAAGTAAATAAAACATGTGAAATACTGTAAACTGAGAAGAAACACTCATATTGTTTTCATATTGTAGAAAAATTAAATATATTCCATTTATGATGTGTATGAACTACCCTCACCATAATACGATAGATGATGCGGCCTATGTAACTCAATGTGTCTCTTTTTATTTAAAATTGACATTAATTTTGGTAAAAACATCAAGTGACATATGGAAAATAGAGAAAATTCATTCGAAATGTTTGTATAATTAAATAATATATAATTAATTTGTGATGTTTTATAATCAGCTACACCTCAATTAGACTCATGGTTTGTTTGGTATAACATAATTTGTCTATTTTTATTTAAAATTGACATCAATTTAAGTAAAAACAACAAGTGACATACTGAAAACTGAAAAAACATCTTTTTATTGTTTTTATATTCCAGGGAAATGATAAATATGTGATTTTTGATGTTTAGGAATATGGTGCATCTAAATATGATTCATGGTGTGACTAGTATCACTCAAAGTGACTTTTTATACTTAAATTCGATATTAATTTAAGTAAAAACTACTAGTGACATACTAAAAATAAGGAAAATGCTTTCATATTGATATTATAATTTAGTAAAAATATCCACAAGTCATTTTTGAACTATAGGATTAATCCAATCCTGAATACGATGCAAGCTATAACTCTTATGACTCAAAATGTGTGTTTCCATTTTGAAATGAAACTTTTGTAAAAAACACAACTACCATACTGAAAAATGAGAAAAAACTTTAATATTGTTTTTATATATTAGGAAAAAATTATATTAAACCTTTTTAAAGTGTATGAATTTTCTTTTTATCAATATGAATCCTGGTGTATCTGGTATTCCATAATGTTTCTCTATTTATCTCTAATTGACAGTAATTTAAGTAAAAAAACCAAGTGATAGGATGAAATCTGAACAAAAGATTTCAGGTTGTTTTGATATTTTAGGAAAATGATCTACTAGTCATTTATGAATTTTAGGAATCATACACACCTCAATACAGAGCGTGGTGTGGACAGTATAACTCCATGTATATCTTTTTATTTATAATTGATATTAATTTATGTAAGAACAATAAGTTGCATACTGAAAACCAAGCACATGGATTTTGAATGGATTTATATTTTTGGAAAACAATCTTTTAGTCATTTGTGATCTGTAGGAGTAATTATAACCATCATATGATGCTTAGTGTAGTTGGTATAACAAAAAGTGTATTTTTTTTACAACTGAAATTACTTTAGGTAAAAACAACAAGTGACATAAAAAAATTTAGCAAATGAATTATGATTGTTTTGATAATTTATTAAAATGATAAATATTTTATTTTCGATGTTTAGGAATCAGATACACCTCAATTCGACACACTTTGTGGCTGGTATAACTCAAATTGTATATTTTTTATTTAAAACTGACATTAATTTATGTAAAAACTATGAGGAGAATACTGAAAAATGAGAAAAAACATTCGGATTGTTTGGATACATTTAGAAAAAGGATCCATGAGTCATTTATGATTTGTAAGAGTCAATTTCACCTAAATAAGATGTATAGTGTGACCAATATGAATAAAATTGTCAGGTATCAATTTAAAGATGACATTATATTTCAATCTATTTCACTCACCAAAAACCATGACAACATAATCTGATTGAATTCATAATTGTTGAAAATGATTCATAGGTAATTTGTGACATTTGTAAAGTGGTCTCATTTAAAATAGATGCATGATGCAACTGGTCTGACACATAATGCATGTTTCCAGTTCGAATTGACATTTTAGTAATAAAACAGAACTAAAATATTGAAAACCAAAAAGACATATTCGTATTGTTTAGATACCTTAATTCAATGATCCATCAGTAATTTGTGATATGTAAAAACCAACTAAACATCAATCTGACACACGGTGTGACATGTATAACACCAAATTTCTCATTATTTAAAATTGAAATTATTTTTAGTAAAAGAACAAGTGACATAGAAAAAACCAAGAACATGTTTTCATGTTGCTTTTGATATTTGAGGACTACGATCCACAACTCATTGGTGATGTGCATAAATCAACACAACCTCAATAAGATGCATGGTATGACCGATATAACTCAAAATGTGTCATTTTTATTAAATATTGACAATTTATTAATGTATTATTTTATATGAATGTTTAATTAATTTCATTACAATATTAGTCACATAATATCTATTTTTTTATATAGGTGTAATTTTTCTTTAGGTTGAGATGATTTCTTCGTTAACATATAACATGGGCAGACATTTTTGAGAGGGGATCATGAACGTCATAAGATGAAATATTAATGTTTTAGAATTTTTTATTGGATAATTGGAAATATAATTATATAAATAATTTGGTTTGAAATGTAAATATCAGTGTTTTTTTGTATATACCATGGGTGTATATTTTTTTATTCATGATTTCAATTTAATTTTTATAGCATTGTTTGAAATTATAGTATTTTTTGAAATTCCAGTTTGCATACTGAATTTGAATTTGTAGGTTTTTACTTTTGGATGTTCTATTATATTAATAGCATATTGTAGGTGGATTAGCCTTTATTCGTGCTATTTAAAGTTCTGATAAATGATGGACTTTGTCAATGAAAAAAATTGGACTCATAAAGAGGACCCCCTATATCATTGCTATGATTAACATCACTTTTTTTCATTGTTAAATGGTAATTTTTGTAGTGTTAAAAAAAATATGTGTAGTAGTGTCTATGGGGATGTGCAGTTGAGGCCATGTGACAAATAGGCTCGAAGTTCCGTTTAGTGTCACCTAGGTCAAAAATTTACATTTATTAAGTGTTTGTGTGTGTATTTGTGTGTGTTTATATATATACACAGTAATATATGTGTGTGTGTACATATAAATATTAATTTATAGTTATATATATTTACATATATATTATATATTTATATTTATTTACAATTATTTAAATACATACATAAATATATATATTTTTTTAGTATGCTCCTCTACATTTATATATACATATTATATTCAAATTTTTACACATATATAAATATTCATAAATATTTATTTCAAATAAAATTGATAATTATTTTCTATTTGGATATGGTTTATATACATTAAAAGGTATTTTATGTGTAAATTAATTTAAATATTTTTATACGATTAATTGTTTATAAGTAAATATATAAAAAAATTTATATATAATTATATATTTAATTATAAATTTCACTATAATTTTAAAATGTTAAAATTTTAACATCGTAGCATCCATAGGAATATGTGTTCTAAGAATAAATTTACTCTCTTCTAAAAAAAGACCATATGACAATATTAAATGATTCTAAAATACAATCCACTGTTCAAAAAGATGGATTTCACAACTAAAATCATAGTTCTAAAGGCCTTTAGGGCCTTTTTGATAGAGAGAAAATAGGAAAAAAGGTCCTTTTGGTATTAACATCATAGATATCTTTAGAGGATTAGATTTCACATTTTTAGAAGATGTTCATTCATGTTTCTCAAACACATGACATAAAGCTTGTTCTATGTGTGATATCATTGAAGTTGGGTTTATTGAACGCCTATGGGGGTTCCTTCAACACACACCATCATTAGACAACCCTACATTTTGCATCCATTTGCACGGACTACCTTATCCTGGCTGCTTCTCCATGCATCATGGTCCGTCTACCTTGGAGAAAAATCCTCACCAAATGGAATAAAAATCCATTTGGAGAGGCAATGTAATATTCTTAAACCAATGACATTCTATCTCCATGTATATAATCTTTAGAGCAGGCCAACGCTAGCTAATACAGTATAAAAAGGATAATAGTTTGACGATCCTAGGTGGAGTGTTCTTCATGCACCAGCATTAGATCAGTTTGTTTGTGTATTTTGAACATTAAATTTTATAATTTTTATTCCATTGATTTCCAATAATTTTTTTCTTATCATATTTTGTTATCATATCCATCATTATTTTTCTCCCCTTACTATCTCAATATCAACCATAATGGTATATTACCCTCAATAGCGATTACGAAAAAAAATGTATTTCACGGTTGACATTCATTTTGCGATGGTTATTATTTTATAGCTATTGTTTTTTTGTGTGGCACTTTTTAATCATTTTTTAGTGGTTTCAATATTATTTAGCGGTGGATTACTCCTAAAAAACTTATGCAAAAAAATAAAATATATAAAATGTACCTAACATACCCTATATATATTAGCAATTTTTTATATGACTTGCCTCTAATTATAATTTTTATAGATTTATTTAGCGGTGTTGTTATAAAACAAACCTAAATAATTTTCATAATATTTAATTTTTAAAAACTGTTAAATATAAAAATATAAATATAAAAACACTGAAATGTAATAATAAAAAAAATGCATAGTAAAATAAACATATATACATCATACATCCACAGTCATATAAACATACAATATCAGTCACCATAACCCCAATCACCATAACCTCATTCAACTCATAACCATAATACATACCATAATCATCAATATATATGTATAAAATATGTCCAAAAAATACATCCCATGAACAATATATGTTCCTTCCACAAACTTCGTTGTATCCATCGGCCTCCATATCATCTCATCTATGGGAACTGATTACATCATCTTATCAAATTTAACAAAAAAGAAGACAAAAATAAATTCTGAACATAATAAACCTGGATTACAGAAGAATCGTTGATAAAATTTAAACTTAACATCGAAACTAAGACCCATCAAAATTTCCTTCTGAAGAATGTATTGGATTAGAATAGGCAAGAGCTTTCCTAATACCAACAATTATAACCTAAAATAAAAAGAAAAACCATTATGAAGGGAATTGAGAAAGGGAAAAGAAACAAAATATAATATGAATGTTGTACATAAAATTAGTTCTTTTGTTAATCAAATAGGGTATATTTTAACAAAAAACAAATAATATACCATACCAAAAAGTTTCATAACATCAACTTACCTATTTATGATTTGATTAAACACTTGAAACTCAAAGGGATAATTATAAAATAATCTCTTAATTTTTAATTTGATGTGTTGTGTACTTGTACTACTATAGATATACACTTTAAAAGTGCATAAAAATGCTTTTAACAATGCTAAAAGCATTTTTAAAATCAAAACTATTAAGGGGGGATTTATCAATATTTTTTGGCACTATGAAAGGGAGGAACTATGTAAATTTGTTTTTTATGGTAGTGTCCCCACTTTCTACTGTGTGTTATTTGTGTTACAACACACTAAAGAAACCTACAACTTATACAAAAATATATATTTTAATTAAATTAAAAACGACACAATGAAAAAAAAAATAACTATATGCATTTCAAATTTTTTGTATAATTACATTTACAATTACTATCCACATAAATTTAAAATAATTAATGATTCATCATCTTTGGAACCCGTTATCCCCTCTCAAAAGGTCCACCCATAGTATCCATTGCTGAACAAATCTCCTCAACCAGAGAAAAATATATTATATATATAATAAAAATATCTTATTTTAATAATAGAATAAAGAAAAAAATTAATCACTAATATGAAAGAATGCATTTAAAAAATGTCAACTTAAAAAAATACAATTACTGTTATACTAGTCACAATATTCATTTTATTGAGATGCAGTTGATTCCAACATATGAAAAATTCATTATAGATAATTATCCTAAATTATCAAAACAATTTGGATGTGTTTTCTTGATTTTGAGTATTTCTATTATTCTTTTTAAGGAAATTAATTCCAATTTTTAATAAAGAAACACTTGGAGTCATATCAATCACACTTTTTGTCAGATTGAGCTGTTGCTGATTCCTATACTTCAAAAATGACCTATGGGTCATTGAACTAATATATAAAAACAATCATAATGCATTGACATAGTTTTGAGTGGGTATGTTGTCCTTTTTATGAAAATTAATTTCAAATTTAAATAAAATGATGTAGTTGAAGTCATATGGGTCACACCTTGAATCAGATTGAGGTGCAACTAATTCCTTCACATTTCAAATGACATACAGATCGTTTTTCTAAAATATAAAAACAATCTGAATGAGTTTTCATGGATTTGAGTAGGTCAGTTCTCTTTTTTACTAAAATTGATGTTAATTTTAAATATAAAGACGCACTTGGAATCATACCGGTCACATTATACATTGGATAAATGAGCAGATGATTTCTAAACATCGTAAAAGACCCATGGATCATTTTACTGAAGTATCAAAACATTTTGAATATGTTTTCTTGGTTTTCAAATTGACACTTGTTCTTTATTCTAAAATTAATACCAATTTAAAATAAAAATGATATTTGGAATCATCTAGATCACACATTATTTTTGATTTTGGTGTGATTGATTCATACACATCAAAAATGACTTATGAATCATTTTCATAAAGTACCAAAACAATCCGATTGAAAATTCTCATTTTTTAGAAGGTTATTTGACATTTTTAAAAATATTGATGCCAATTTTAAATAAAAATATACACTTGGAGTCATACCAGACACACCGTGCATCATATTAAGGTGTGGATAATTCATACACAACTCAAATGACCTATGGATAATTTATCTAAATTATCAAAACATTTAAAATTCTTTTGTTTAGTTTTGTGTAGAAAAATGTTATGTTTATCAAAATTGATGTCAACTTTAAATAAAAATATGCACTTGGAGTCTTATTAGTCATGACATGCCTCAGATTGAGGTACGACCAATTACTACCCAAATAAAATTACTTATAGATTGTTTTTATAAAGTATCAATATAATATGAATTTGGTTTCTCTATTTTTATAAGTTTAACATTCCTTTTTTCTAAAATTGATGACAATTGAATATACAAAGTCACACATGGAGTCATACCCGTCACATCATGCATCAGATCAAGCTACAGGTGATTCCTACAGTTAGAAAATGACACTTGGATCATTTTCCAAAAGTATCAAAACAATCCAAATGTATTTAACATGTTTTCAGTAAATCAATTTTTTATTTTACAAAAATTAATGACAATTTAAAATTAAAAGGTACACCTAGAGTCATATCGGTCGAACTGTGCATCATACTGAGGTGAAGTTGATTCCTACACATAAAAAATAACATATAGATCATTTTCCTAAAGTATCAAAACAATTAAAATGTATTTTCTCTATTTTTAGTATGTTAGTATCCCCTTTTAATAAAATTGATGTGAATTTTAAATAAAGAGACACACCCAGAGTCAAACAGTTCACACCTTGCATCGGGTTGAGGGTAAGATAATTTGTACACATCTCTAATGAATTTTTTATAATTTACCTAAAATATAAAAATAATCCAAGTTTGTTTTTTGATTTTGAGTAGGTGAGTTGAACTTTTAACAAAATTATAGTTAAATTTAAATAAAAAGATGCACTTTGAGTCATATCGGTCACACCTTGTGTTGGATTAAGGCGATGGTGATTCCAATAAATATCAAATTAATTATGGATTATTTTCTTGAAGTACCAAAAAAATTTGAATACATTTTCGCCATTTTCAATATGTCACTTGCTTCATTTTCTAAAATTAGTGTCAATTTAAAATAAAAAAGACACACGTGGAGTCATATCAGTCACACCATGCTTCAGATTGAGGTTTGACTAATTCCTACATGTTAAAAATGATTTATGGATCATTCTAGTGAAGTATAAAAACAATACCGATGCATTTTATTAGTTTTGAGTAGTTTTGTTTTCCTTTTTACTAAAATTATTTTCAAAATTAAATAAAAAGACACACTTCGAGTTCTACCTCTCATAGCAAGGATCATATTGAATAGCATCTGAATCCTACATGTATCAAAGGACTTATGGATAGTTTCCATAAATTATCAAAAAATAGAATGTGTTTTATTAGTTTTGAGTAGGTTATTTGTCCTTTTAACTATAATTGATATCAATTTTAAATAAAAATACACATGTAGAGTCATACCGGTCACACCGTCTGTCAGATCGTGGTCAATATTATTCCTACACAACTAAAATAGATTATGGATCATTTTCATAAATTATCAAAACAATAATAATGAGTTTTCTCAGTGTTTAGTAGCTGAGTTATACTTTTTACTAAAAATGATGTCAATTTTAAATAAAATGACTCACGTGGGATCGTACTAGTCACACAATATATCATATTGACGTGTAGATGATTCCTACACATCCCAAATGACAAATTGATCTTTTTTATAAAGTATCAAAATAATATGAATATTTTTTCCTAGTTATTAGTACATCACTTTTATTTTCTAATAAAATATCATTTTAAATTGGAAACACATATGTTGAATCATACTGGTCAGATCGTGTATCAGTTTGACACGAGACAAATTTTGAAAAAACACAAATCATTTAAGGGTTGACATCCTATATTATCAATACATCCTGATAACATTATCTCAGTTTTCAATGAGTGTCAATTTTTGAACTGAAATGTTGGTTTTATACTAATAATGGATGCTTTGTGTCATAATTGTCACACTATGTATTAGACTAAGGAGCAATTGATTCCTACATATCTTAAATGACTTATGGATGATTTTCATTATGTATCAAAACAATATGAATGTGTTTGATTGTTTTTTAGTATAGAAGTTTTCTATTTTATGAAAAAATAATTTCAATTTTAAATAAAATGACATACCTGATTCATATCATTCACACAATGTGTCAGATTTAGGTTCTACTGATTCTTACACATCCTAATGTCTCTAAAAAATTCTAACAGCCAATGTTAACATTATTACCATTGTATTTTTTTTCTAATTTAAAAAATTCATATTGATTTGATGTTCTTAGCCGAAAAACCTTTCTCATTATTGAAAAAAAAGAAGAGTAGAAGAAGATATTCTACACATTATACCATGATAAGCCACAAAAATTGGGAAAAAAAATTCCTCAACTTATCTTGTTTTTAATAACAGTAATGGTTTTTATGATCATAACATCTACTCAATAGGTAGCATTGAAAAGTAGACAAAGTAAATAAATGTAATGTGTTGTAACATCGGTAGAAAGAAACAAATTATCTTTTATTTCGATTTTTGTAGATCATTGAAGAAAATTACTTCCCAAAAGTTATATGATTACAACTTCACAAGTATTAGGAAAAAAATTAGAGGGTGAATGACAAACAAAAATCCAAAATAGGATGAAAAAATTAATTAAATAAGTAGTAGGTATTCTAATTTTCATGCTGTTTGTATACATTCTTGACCCATTTTACCATTTTCATTATCTTAGTTATAACCTTGAAGTCCAATCTCTCATGAACAATACAACTTTGAACAAACCAACCAATCAAAATCTATAGAATTCATATGTATATGGAAATAATTTTTATGTGAGTAATACTTAAAATAAATAAATTAAATCTAAATATGAAATAATTAATTACTTTTATATAAGTTACATATTCATTTGATTTGGGTTTATTGTGAGATCAGATATGCTTCCCATTAATTTATTAAAAATATACATCACCTTGTGAATATGATTATTTTTGACAGTCACAGTAGTACTGAAAAAATATAAATACATGAAAGATTAATAAATATTTCAAATGAAATTATAATTACCATTAAAAATACCTCTTAGAAGACATTAGTTTATTGAGGGAATTTGATCTCCCTAATTAATTTTCAAACAATATAACGACAATATGGTCCATTTTTTTATTTTTTACATTCCATAAAAATTGATAAATATATGTAATTTGTTTGGATATGTGTTTTGATAGTGAAATATTATTATATATAGCCTAATACATATCCATTTTTAGAACTTCTCATGGTCCTTGTGTGTAGTGGATATCCGCATGCCATGATTTTTAGGATATTTATACAGCTCCCTATCATAATATAATTATTATTATAACATAAAATAAAATATAAAATTTCATGTTTATTTCTAAAACATTGGACATAGTGACTTACAAATTGAAAAACATCATATTGTGTGGTCTGTTTTTTGGGTATCCATGTCGTGACACCCGAAATAAATCTTTAGAGTATCCAAATTTACCATAATGAGCAACATATGTTTCATAAAAATATAAAAAATAACAAGTAATGAATGAAATTAAAATATATTTGATGTGATTAAATTATATAGTTTTACCCCTTCATCATTGACAATAATAATATTCTATTATCCATTAGTTTTCTTCAAATTATTTGTATAAGAATGTCACTATTTTATCCATTTTTAAAGAATGTGTTTATGTTCATTATATAGAGGGAATTTTAGCACTAACGACCTTAATTTTTATGGGGAAATCCCTTAAATTGGTATTGATATATACTCATTCAAAAAAATTACAAAATTACATTAGTTATAATTAACAGAGTATATCAACTTTCAGAAAATAAAATCATGAAAACATACATCATGTAGATATTTAAAACAAAGGCTCATAGTCATTCAAAGTTGACTATTTTATTTACTTTCTCAAAAGAAATGTAGTTTATACCTTCCTCTCTATATATTTCTTCTTCAAAATCAACATTGGCACTACAAACTTTTTGTAAAATTGTATTTACATGAACCTTAAATTCTAGTAAATGCGGATAATGAATAAGTGGGGTAAATGTGCTTTCAAAAAAAACATTTCAAAATTTTAATTGATAATTTAGATGGTTTAAATCCGTAATTTCATTTCACCCCCTTCCCTTTTCCCATCTATAATAATATTCAACATTTCAAAAAAATTTCATTAATTATTAATGGTTTAGCATGGAAAATAATTAGAAAATCATACCTCCAAGTCGACATGTGTTTTTAAAAGATCATTTGGGCACTAGAAAAATATTCCAACAACTTGGTTCACCATATAAATATTATCATCATTAATTGGATTAGGTAGCTCGATGATCGGATCATGAGAATTTCTAATCACTACTTTCACAAACCCCTTAGAAGTGGTATCTTCTATACAATGTTGTTTTCAATATTGAACATTTTATCCCTCGGTACAAGGTGATGAATGAGTGTTGATAGATATAATACACAATCATTTTCACTGTATATAATATCAGAACAAGATAAGTATATGTGTCTTTTTTATTCACATTTCAATGGAACCGTTATTAGAATATTGATCACTTCAACTAAGATAGATATTTGGGGGAATGGATCATCTGAATGCTAGTGGGATGGGGTGGGATATCACAATGGTTGTTCTTGAGTTATTTCCTCACATTACATCCCCCATAACATTTAGTAAAAACCCAATACTCCAATGAAAATTTTCTTTAAGGGAAGAAAATCCTGCTTTCAACTCTTCTATTTATTTAGCTTTATCATCATGTTGTTTTTTTTCTCAGAATAAATTCATTGTGTCACCCAAATACCCACACCTCTGACATGGCCATAATATTTTGGGTGCTTCAAGGGCACTGATATTAGGTGTTCATCCGGTATAGGTTTTTATGATTCATATGAATATATCAGATAAAAAATATTGTAAAATAAGCAATAATTATTATATAATAGTTATTTAATGTTTTTTATTTTTCAATAATTACATATTTTTTACATTTTTTACGTTTTCTAGTTATAGTATTCTATATTTATTTACATGTGCCTCCATTCGTATTCCATGGTGTGGGATAAAAGTGTCATTGGATTTGGATTCCTCACTCTACATATAAATAAGAATACATAATTATGTTGTTGTTTCATGTCACATAAAATAATTAAGATATATTTACAATATTTACTAATTTTTTTCATGTGAAGTGTACCCCATAATTGCATTACCGTAGGGGTACGTCCATTTTTCTTCATATTCATTATTTTCCGAACTCATTTACTGTTTCATAGAAAATTACTCTCAATCAAAGTGATGAATACACATATTTTCAAACAATATATTGCCTGCCAAAACATACATGAGAAGGAACCTCTAAACAACATCCAGTAAATTCATCCCAAGATTCTTGGGTAATAATGTTTGCATACATAGGCGGTGGGTGGATTTTTATTTTCCCTTTATCATAGTTAAGATGAAATCTCATTAGAATTGTGTTAAAGGATTTGTGAATCCTTCCAAAAAACATTAAAACATATTTCTTCAGACATCCATCAACAATAAATCTACTCTGCAAGGGTTGATGAAGAGTAATTCAATGTATCATTGTTTCATTTTTTAGTAAAATAAAGAAATGATATCTTAATGTTCCCATAATCTCTTCCCAAATCAGTGTCTTAATCATGGGAGAAAATGGTCCCACAAATCTATATCTTCTTTCATTCATTACTGAGCGATGAGTCAAATGTAACTGATGAACATTTCATTATTGGTAGTTAACATTATTACTCTGTACATTATATATGACCTCAAATTTGATGCCTTTTCTTTTTTCCTTGATAATAGTTTCTATCACCATGAAACAATGAATATCCTATTTTTTCAATATCACTGGTCCTCGATCACTAACTATTTCTTTGGATTTAACATCATCAATATGTTTCTCATCTAGATTAGTAACATTGACATGTGTAGAAGGTCATTGTACCTCTATATAGGGAGTAGAAATTTTTTGAGAAACTTGTTCTTTCTCAAGATTGGGAGCACCGCCACTTGTAGAATGTCATTTTTTCTTCTAAACCAAGAGTAAAAATTTGTTCAAAGACCTATTATTACTTGGGATTGAGAGAACCTAAACATGTAGAATTCATTATCTGTATTAGTGGTTTAACATTTAATTTATAGTACATAAATTACATAGTTAATAGTTAATAACACGAGGTAACATAATTTATATTACAAAAAATATATTACTTGATTATTGAAATCAATTTTCTAAAGGTTGATGGTATTTGAACCCTATATCTAGTATCAAAATCCTTTCATTATGGTCTCCTATAACATAAAAAAATCTCGTCTACATTAGGACCACAATAAAATGATTATGATGTCGCAATAAAAGTGTCATCCACAGTTGGATATTCATCTGACATTTTAGTGGCATTAGTCGATAACATAATAATTAACCACTTTTGGTTTGTGGGATCTAGAACATAAAATACTTTCAGTACCTGTGATTTCATTATAAATAGTTCCACTTTGCACCCTTCATTACTGACATCTAATTTCACTAATCACAATTCATCTATTTTAAAAACACACCTATGATCAACCCACATTCAATTAAAACCCATCACTTGGAATGTTTTATATTCTATCTCCCATATTTGATTAGTGATTTCATATTATGAAATATTTTCCAAAATTGGATATAGGTGTTTAGTATTTGGATCATCCATCATGTCATCCATAGGTGTAACTCCACTATTTCTCATGGTACTGCCATCATCATGTTCATTTGTATAGAATGTATAACCATTAACTAGACAAACATTTTAATACAATAAATACACAATAGGTACTCTAGAAATCCTTCGATTCCTTTCGGAAATTGAATCAATATATTCATCTAACTTTTAAAAAATATCTTGTAAAAAAATCCTATAAACTACTAATTATGGGTATTTGATATACATATATCCGCCCTTAATGGATTTAAATTCCTATAATTATTATTTTGGATTCAAAATATGGGGAAAATCCAAATTATTATTAAAAATGTTAAATTTTTCCTGATCCCATTCTATAATATTGATTGTCACAAAATCTCTAGCTGAAATTCCATGATCAAAAAACTGTCTAGTTTCATGAGATTTCAGTAGAGAAATGATTTCCCCACTGGAAAGGTAGTTGGTACATAATTTAATTGGTTTTTGAAAAATATATCACTCAATAATATAAAATTATGACCAACATTGATTTTTGACTTACCCTTTCAAAATCATTATATACCATTCAATGAGGTACATCCATCTATAGTGAATATGACCACATAGTCTAATTTCTCTCACAATTTAAACCATCATGTGAACAATCACATCCAAGAATACATTAAGAATGATCATTTATAATTCATGTAATCTAAAAAAAATTCTATCCATGTTTGGAAATTTCGTTGGGTCAATAACTTTGTTGCATATAGCTTAGAAAAAACAATGGTGCTTGGTGAATATATAACAAGCATTCTTGGGTAAAATGAAACACAATGCTACAGGACTTAGATATTGCATTGAAACTTAGTAGTCATGTGATTTCAAACCCTTTAACTTTAAAAAACCCATTTACACACAATTCATCATATTTAGTGAATACATATTTAAAACATTTATGTAATTCATTATGTTTCAAAATTGATATCGTTCCGGACTAGAAAGAGTGTAAGAAGCTGGAGGAAGAAAAGTTCATTTTTCACCCTTCACTGGCTCCAACTCTTCCCATATTACCATGTCAACCATGTCAAACCAAGACATAATTATATCCTTTTTTGGGGTGCATTTTGTAACATTACCATTACAATATAACATACATTTTTTTCAACATGCACAACATCTAGATAATGAATCACATTGATACAATTACATTATGGTAAATATAAAAAAATTGATCTCTTCTTCCAAATTTCCTTTGTATGGTTTTTCCAAAATGGTTTACCAAAAGAACCATCCCCATATTTTTATTTCTCAATTAGTTGACCAACTGTTAGTGGATATGGTGTTGTACCTTCTTCTGAACTTCCATCGAATGACGACCTCCAAGATCTGTAGTTATTTCATCAGGGTATAAATCAATGATGTCATAGAAACAAAGTCTTTGATGAATTTTTCAACCTATTTAACTATGTACATTGTTTGAAAACAAACATCCTTAAGTTCCTTTAATTTTAAATCATATAAAATTTCCATAATCCTGATAGTAATTTATCATCCTATACCACATAGTTCTCAATGTGAAATATCCATTCATGAAAGAATCATACAACTTAATAGCTAAATTCTATAATAATTTTAAATCCTAAACAAATGGACCCAAAGAAATATCAATATCATTATCTCGTTGTTTTGGTCCAGATATAATTATATATAACGTGATGTATTTTTTGTTTCATTCATAACCATGGTAGAAAATTATAATTTACCAACATAACTGGACATGTATTTTTAGTGATGCATTGTAAACCAAAATAATTCACTCCATAAATGGAAATTTAATGATGAACGATTATTGGCTCATTTCCATATTCAAGATAATCATGATTAATTATCATCCATTGATTAGAGTCTATCAGATGACAAGGTTTCTCATCTTTATTTTTTATATCTATGTCCCATGTCAATTTCCATAGAGTATCATAACTTCAATATAGGTGCCCAAACCATGTAATTATTGGAATGTACAACAAAAAATTCATAGGACCCAATTCATATTTCTTACATCAAGAATCAACACACTTTTTTTTGTTATGTGATTTTGGTTCTGTTAAAAATAGTATACAGTCATTTCGGCATGCATGTATTACTTTAGTGATCAAACCCTTAAAAAAATCATTTGGTTAGAGTTATATGTTCCTCAAGGGAGATAATTTTATTCTGGGATCATATCCTTCAACAGATCAAGTGTTTAGTAATATTGGAGTCGCTCTATCTATTTATGTCATTCAAATTATATAGCTTCAGTATGGATAAATTTTTTTTATATTTAGTTCAACTAGCATTAAATGGTGTCTTCTCATTACAATTTAACTTCTCAAAGAATTTTGGATAATCAAATCGTTCTTCTTAAACTATCATTATTATTTCCTCAATATAATCTTCAACATCATTCACCCATGTAATCACATCCTCGATACGGTCTTCTTTATTGTGCACACTTGTAGTCATATCAGATGATCCATAAAACACAATGTTATCCAAGTCACTATAAATATATTCTTCTTCCAAGTATTTACTCAAACATTAATAAAATCTATAAATTCTATAATAGATCAAGGGTTCTTCCAACACCTCTATATTAATTTGTAATGAATAACCATAGTGTAAACAAGGACAAAGGATTTGATAAGTCTCACTTGCATGATCTTTTACAAACATGATGACCACTTTTACTCTATCATAATTTTTTTTAATATTATTAGAATCCATCTATTAATTAGTCATATTCATGCTATTTGATTCAATAATGATAATATTTATGAAAAAAATACACAAAAGATGTTCAATTGATGACATATCCCATCAATTGTTTGATAGAAAATGGAATTATTGAAAAATGGTTTATCATCCCACATGATCAAAAATAATAATTATTGAAATAAATTTATAAATACAACTCTTGAATGTAATGATTGAAAAAAATTAAATCTGTATTATTGGAAAACAATATTTCTCATTGAAAATATAACTATTGATTTTTTTTTTTCATCCCACATGTTAAAAAATTTATTGAAGGAAATTTATAAATATAATGATGGATATTTCAATTTTAAAAACAATTTTTGAATTTATATTTTTAATAATCAAAACCCTTTTTATATGTGTATAAATGAAGTATAAAATCATATTTACATTATATAAACGCGATTAAATATGTTTATTGAATGTAATAATGGAAAAAAATAAATACTATATTACTTTAAAACAATTTTAAAAATAGAAAATAAGGATATTGAATACAATAATGGTTTTAAAAATAAAAAAAATTATTATATATTTTTAAAATATTTTCAAAACTAACATGAAATTTCTGAAGTTTTAAATGTATTAGACTATTGAAAAATTGAAAAATGTTTACAAGTATAAAAGTAAAAATTAAAAATGTATATACATTTAAATTAGTATATATAATTATAGAAGTATATATAATTATAAAATTATATATAATTTATAAAAGAATATATATTTCAACGAAGTATACCTAATTTACAAATGTATATAAATTTATAAAACTATAAAAAATACATATATGTTATAAATTATATATAATTTATAGATGTATTTGGTTTTAAAAATTTAAAAAATTATAATATAAAAATATAAAAATTAATGGAAGTATACAAGTATCGAATTATTCTATTTTATTCTATTAATGAAACAATTGATCTTGATTTTCGGTTAACAGAAAAACTATAGGTGTACATTGTGAGACTTATGAGATCTACCATACATTTTAATGAAACATAATTCTAAAAAAATAGAGAATATTATAGAAACCCCAATCATTCAAAATAGTTAAATGTTGAACTGAATGAAACCCCATCATTAATGAAATGAAAATAATATGTTAAATAAATATTCTAAGGGTCCCACACATATAAATCATGTTGGGGATCTAACGAAGATCAATAAAACCCTATATTCCAAAACACTAACCAATGAAATGAGGTCATGAGATCTACGATAGGATTTAATGTGATATGTTCCTAGAATTTATCAAACTGGGACCAAATATAGGCTTATTGTTCAATTTAATATAGGTCACATGACTAGCTTGCACCAATACTAGAATCAGGGGAACTCCCCTAATCCATATACATAACTAAGGGTACTAGAAGTGTAAAATGATCATGTGTATAGTAACTAAATACTTCTCTCTTAGATACTCATGTTCTCATGACCAATGTAATATAAATGGAGAGAAACATTCTGTAATGAATAAAATCAACATTAAAAAATAATAAAACTCTCTCACAATTCTAACACTCTCAAAATAAATAACCCCTTTCTCCCCATCACCTGATCACCACATACATCAATCCCCACCCATAGAGGGAGAAAATCATAAGGGGAAATTAGTGGGTCTCACACACCCACATGTTTTAAAGACCATTTAAAAATTCCATATAGGCCTTTTAGAAATCCACAACAAGGCCAATTCTCTATATAATAATTTGAAATCATTTATAAGAAATTTCTTAGACCAGTATACTAAAATCACTCATGATATAAATTCCTAAATTACTCCACCATTATAAAATAACTTGATTGAATAAAACATTTTCTCAATTACATTATCTAATAAACCAAAATTGATCAAAATATGTTAATCCTCACATTTTATAATAATGAAATATTGAAATATTTTATCAATTCATGGATTTTCATGTAACGATCGAAATGAAAAGTAAAAATATTATTTATATTGATAATTCAATTTAATGACTAAAAAACAATATGAAATATTATAATTTATTTATAATGATAATTCATGAAATTTCTCAAACACATGGTGTGAATGGATTATGAAAAAATATTTTTATCAAGTTCCACAATCGAGAGAATAGTCTATAAATTCATTGAGGGAATGGTCCGTCAATTCAAATATTGGCCATCAATTCATAAATTCTGAACACAAGGAGTAACCTATAAAAATTAAATGATGGAATGGTCTGTAAATTCAAATATAGGATGAATGGAGCACAAAAAAATTATCAACTTCTCTAGACACAACGAAATCACAAGAAAAAAGGTCAAATATTACACTTGGGTTCATGTACGAATAGGTGTGGTGATGGGGATGAAACTAAGGGGGTGAATTCAGTCTAAACATAACAATACTAAATTGAAATGTGGTGGTCCACACACTATCATTCAAGTAAGAACCAAAAAATGAACCATGAAGAGAATCAGTTGAGAAATAAGTACAAACAAGGTTCGAATATCATACATTCATATTTCAGGGTCTTGATTCCTAAAAAATGTGAAGATAGGGGGGTTCGTTGATGTGGTGCATCATTACTGTGGTGAAGCAGCGGTGCGACAACAATGCTGTTCGGCGAGAGAAGTGGAGAGGCAGTAGTGCGGTTTTGTAAGAGAGAAAATAGTGTGGGTTGGTGAGAGTGGCGTAGTTGTGATAGTAGGGTTTGAAAATAGCGGTGGTGCATCTGTAGTCAATGTTTACGGGAGCATGAAGATTTTTGAGAGAAGACATCTAGTTAGGGTTCTTTTAAAATAAGTGAATGAATTTTAGCAGTTCTTTCCAAAATGTTTTGATAGTGGATAGTTTTATCAGTTCTAAAATAAAATGAGCTGACAAAGCTAACCTTTATCAGCACTTTATTAGAAGTCATAAAGCAAACCCTTATCAGTGCTAAACAAGCGCTGATAAAACCTAACTTTCTCTGTTTTAAATTATAGTGGTGATAAAGAATAGGACTATCAACGCATTGTTAGCACTGATAAAGATCTAATGTAAATAATTTATATGTATTATTCTATATATTTATAAAATTATATAATATATATATATATAGTTATTAATATGAATAAATATATATATATATATTTATAAATATATATATAAAAAAAATTTTTATAAATTTTTCTATATACTTATATAATTATATATAATTATAAAATTATACATATAATTAATATATCTATTATAATTATATATATATAAATATATATAATAAAAAATTATAAAATATTAATAAATATATTTATTATATATAAAATATTAAAATTATATATTATTAATATATTTAGTATATATATTTATACAAATAAATGAATATATTTATTTATAATTATATTTTTTAATATTTTTATATATTTATAAATATTTGATTGTAATTTTGAATATATTTCAATATTTATATATATTGATAATGCTAAAAATATAATAAATATAATAAATATAATAAATATAATATATATATATATATATATTTATTTATAATTATAACTGTAAATAAATATTTTAATAAATACTTTTAATATAGTTATAAATATATTTATATCTATATATTTATTAATAAATAAATATTTATATTTATAAACTATAATAAATTTATTTATAAAATATAATAAATAAATTCATTTTAATTTTATATGAATTTACAAATACATATTTATTAAAAATTTTAATTCTAAAAAAATTCACACAACCACACACACACAGAGATATAAATATTGGTATTAATCCCCTTTTATTGATTTTTTTTAGAAAACATAAATATGAATGGATGGGGATATCCAAGGCATCAATTCCTTCTTCAAAAGGTCAAAGGGCAAGTTTTTTTATACCAAACATGTGTTCTTCTTCATCCAAGGCTCTCCAGTCTATTCATCAACCACAACCACATATATAACCCCTAGAGTAATTATCTTCTAATATTTCTTCGTGTTGTGGTATACTTTCAATGTATGTGATACCCAAATAAGGATCTTCTCATTTTATGTTATCCTTCTCACCTGCAAACTCAGCCAACCACATCCCCATCCATGAATTTTTGGATAAAGACCCCATTTTCATGACATAAAATGTTTCCATATTCTTTCGACCTAGTCCTCCTTATCTATAGAGATTCCCTTCTCCATTGAGGTCATCTCCCTATGATATGATGAATTACATTCAATAACAAGAGTAACAAATTTATAGTTTCAGCAGTAGAAACATGGTATTTAATGTCAATTTCTAATTTGAATGTCAATTTTTATAAACAGAAATTAAAAAATACAATGTTCACCTTTCAAAATCGTTTTTCCTTAAAACCAATGCCAAAGAGGATTTACATAGGTTTTTTAGTGTCGTTTTTTACAAAAATGATGCAAAAAAATTCTATCGATATCATTTTTGTGTTGGTATTTAAAAAAAACAGATGAATTTTTTTTAAATAAATATTTTTAGTGACAGGTTTTATAAAAATAAATCCCATTATGAAATAATTTTTTTTTACTCTGTTTTAGATATTTGTCCAACAATTTATTTGATAAGTCATAGAGATAAAACAAAGATATGGATCAATAAGTTATGGCTGTTAAAATTTGGACTTCTCAAAGTTTCAATAGATACAACCCATTTTATTGAAAACATAAGAAACATGAATGAAAATTACATACACCAAATGAAATGAAATAATCATAAATATTCAAACATATTTCAATTGTTTTTGGAGTTTCCATCAATATGATATGTTGTTTGTCTTCATTTCTCTTAGTTTAAGGTTAATGCTCTTACGATCATGATAATAGTGTTCAATAATAGATTTTAAGCCTCATTTGGTAAATTTAATTCACATGTTTTATATACTTAATTCACTAATAAGAACAAATCATCAATATAATGAATATTATAAAGATTGTTAGAAATACAAGAAAATAATAATAATCAAATTAAATGATTAGAGATGATTCCATGTTCAAATCATCGATTTAAGGCACATTGAATGTTTGATTGAATCGAAGAGGTTAAAAGTGACGAATGATATAGAAAATGGATTTATATATAGTAAATGAAATAATTTTTAATGGGGTTGTATTAAAATTTAGGAAGTATTACTAAAAGTAAAACACACATTGTGAAAAAAATTAAAATGCCAATCTTGGGTATTTTAATTTACTTTTGGCCATCAATTTCTGACAATACCGATGAAACAAAAACCCATCAGTGTCATTTTCGGCATCACTTTTAAAGGATCTGATGAGAAAAAGTAAGAAAAAATATTTTTTTGTGTGATTTTTTTAAAATCAACACCAATAATTAAAAAATATATATATGTGCTTTTAAAATTATATAGTACTTGATTTTACTATTAATGGGTGTAAAATAGAGTTTGGGATAGATTGTTATGAAACAAAATATTGATCTTATCAATGAGATTTCTCAAGGAAGTCAATCATTCGAAGGCCATAACATATGATCCCTAACTCTTCTAGATCCCTATGACCGGGGAAATAGATTATTAAAAAATTATCTAAATCTCGATAAACATTTTTAACATCATTTCTTTAAATCAACATCAAAAGAGTGTTTTATCATCGATTCTCGATAAAAACCAATGTCAAAAGTCTTGAAATGTTCAATTTCTAATGAAAGTACCATTTGATTAGTAAAAAGGGTTTAACTCCATGACTAGTAAGATCAAACCTTTGTAAACGATCAAAAAATTAGTAGAAATTTTTATTAATTATTGTTATATTTTTAAAATAAAAAATGATGCCGAAAATATTTTTAAACTTTTTGGTGTCATTTTCTTGAAAAAATGATGCAAAAAATGAAATCGATTGGAATTTTTGGCAATAGTTTTATAAAACACCAATGCCAAAAAATAAATGTAAATCATCATTGAAATCAGTTTTAAACAAATAAAATATGGAAAAGTCTCCACAAACATATTTTGCTTCGGTTTATAAGAAATTGGTGACATTTTTTTGAAGTTAAAGACACAATTTCTTCAAGTGTTTACCTCGTAAATTGTATCCTCCTGAATGTAAGGATTTATCATTTCAGATTTGGTATATTTTGTTAAGATTGTAGAAAAATTAGTACATTAAACCCTACGTTGGGTCAACAACATTATTTTCACCAACTGTTTTCTTAGTATTCTAATTATGTATTTAAATCACATCAAAAGGGTTTGAGGTTATCACATTCTGTTCATTAGATTTTTCCACAAAAACCTTGGATGAAGATTTCTTTAAGACTTTTGACATAGAACCCGAAACATCAACATGTATGTTGCCAAAATACAAAAAAAAATCAATGACGCCATACAATGTATGAATATTGGGTGAAATGGAATGCTCCTCCACTGGATAAAACTCCCTTGCCACTGGATGCTTTGAGGCCATTAGTATCCCACTAGACGTACACATTCTCCCTGACTTTTCATGAATGCACTCACCTTTCAGATTTGAAATAACCTATAATGATGATAAAGAAAAGTGTTGATTCTTGATGTTAAAATCAGAGCAGCCCATCAAGATCATATTTGTCATCCACAAGTGAAAAATATAATTTTTCCATTACATTTACTTTTAGAGGTGGTCAAACAATCCTATTGGATAAAATCTCTTTCCACGTTAATTAGGACATCTTTCTCAAAATAATATTTATCCCTTTCATTGGTATCATACAAGCCAATAGAATGTACTGAACCATTGTATTTATCTTGTATTGTGATATTAGTCCATTTTCATTTTGATGAAGAAAAATAGATTCCCTAGTTAATCTTATCATTCATACATTACATCTATTTATCTGAATATGGTTTAATTTCCTTATTAGAAGAGATAAATTCCACTTCATTCACCTTGGTTGACTGGTTCAACCCCTTGTTAGACATCCCAACTTATGCATCCTTTCCCTCCAAAGGAGACATATGAGAGCCAACACATTATCCACCATTCCATTGGTCTGTATGGAAGGAACTATCCATCATGATCATTTTTTCCCCATCCTGTATTTTTCCAGTATTCAGAGATTGATTAATTTTAAGAAACTAAGACTTTTTATGGCATGACTTTCCCCTTGACCATGAGATGAGAAATAGGCCGATATCAAATTCCTTCAACAAAGAGAGATGTCAAGACCGATGTACCTATATTATGTACAAAAGTTGGTATTATGTCATTTTCTATTTTCAATGAAAATACCTCAAAATAAATAGATTGGATGACTGAGTCAACTAATGTGGAACATAATTCTACTTATTCAGAAAATCATCCATTGTACCCAAATTAAGAAAGTTTTGTCTCCTTGTAGAATTTTATAGGAACTCAAATTGTTGATGCTATGTAAAAGAGAATCCTTGAATAACAAAAAATCTATATTAAACCATACACTTTTACCCACAATTGTACTGTGGAGTTATATTGTAACATCCCAAGTAAGTAATGAATAATAAATATTTTTATCTATGTCTATTAATGATTAAGATAGTGTTATAGAGGCTTAAAATGAAAATAAATACAATCTTATGCATGGAATACACTAATATTCTTAAAAGATTGTTTTACTACCTTTTGATGGCAAACCATTTTTGAATCTATATTTTGACAATTTTATAAACTATGTCTGTCAAAATAAACTTATCCTTTATGATTGGGACATCTAAATTTTCCTTTTGTGAATTTTTGGTATTTTTCTAACAATGTTCATTTTTAATGAATAGTGAAAAATACTGCATTTTACATCAAAACTGCTTTTTAATCTAATTTATTTATATGATTAGATTATGTATTGAATTGGTTTTGAAGTGAAATTAGAATATATTTTTACCATTTTATCCAATGGTTGTCATTGGAATCAATTTCATTTTGAAATTAGACTTAAACTGGTGTCAATCTTTTGATACTTATTGTTTTGTAAAAACACGCTATTTGCTCTGGCAGCGGAAATTAATTACTAAATTAATTAATGTGACTTATATGATTTTAATTTTGTAAAATATACTTCATTTTTGAATTCAGAATATCAAATATAGCTTAGGGTGAATGTTTGGTAATTTTCTGAAAAACTTCAATTTTTGATGAATAGTGAAACCACTAAGTGGTAATCAAGCAAACTGATTTTTCAGTTAAATGAAAGTTTACCACTAATGTGTATTGAATTTCGAAAATCCAACATACATGGTTGTCATTAAGAAGTAAAATGTGGTTCAATGAGATTAAAATAATTTTTTGGTGAATAGTAACTTATTAAGTTTTTAATCGCGATTAGTGGTAATTAGTGTAGTTTAAGGTATAAATAATGCTTTAATAATATGAAATGACCTAGACACATGTCCCAACCTTATTGTTTGTTTCATGGCCGAACAAGAAAAGCCATGGGTCAACTTGGGGACCCCATGGGGACATTTTGGTTGGGAAATGACATAAATTACTTTTTATTTAATGTAAAGGTAAAAATGACACAAACATAATATGTTTTACGAAAACAATTTTTACATGGGGTTATAAAGATCAGATTTTTTATTATAAATAGTCATTGGAAAGATAAAATAATTTCCTACATCATACTATTTTTTTATGATTTTTAGACATTAAATAAATTAAATTATTTATGACATAATAATGATGCATCGATGACATCATTATTTGACGATTTAAATAAAATGGAAAGATAATGTAAAATCTATGAACTAAACATGGCCAAAACCAATTGGATGAGTGTATTTAGAACCCTTATCACCTTATCCACGAATTATATCAATGTGGGACCTTTTGAAACCGAAACACATTTCCAAATAAAGTAATATTTCTTTACTTTCCAAAAGTACCCCTCCTCTCCTCTTATAAAAGGCCCCCACCTCTACCTCATTTCACACACTACTCAAGCCTTTGGCTCGGCCAAACCATGCCCATTTACTCTCTCCACATCCCTCTCCTCATTCTAGAGGATTACCTTTGGGCAGAATCCTTTCAAAGGAAGCCTTTAGGCTCAAATCAAAAGGAGTTACACTTTTAAAGGTAATTCATTCTCTCATGTTCATTTGTTTTATTTTGCTTCTCCAACCCCCTAAACTCTTTTTATTTACTTATTTTGTAACAAAACCAGTATCATCAATATACAAGGATGTTTTTTTAATATTTATTTGAGCTACACTCTCACACAACTACATCAAATGGTTAAAGAACATACGGTTTCCGTGGATGGAGAAATTCTGCCTCCCAAAACGATGATTGTTCAATACTCATTTAACACCTTCAAAGGTGGCCATTATGATGTCGCTATTTTTATATATGATATATAATATGTTTATGTTTTCCTTAAGCTTCTGTTTTTTTCGTTTTGGGCATACCTTTATGGTTTCCATTATGGGTAAACACGGTATCTTCATTTTAGGAAGTGCGGACTACCGCCCCCTGAAAGTGATTTGATTCGTTAATACCATATGTGGGATGTGTAAAGGGTAAAGTAAATGATATTATATATCTTATTATACTGTAATTATAATATACTCTTATATCATTATGATTCCATTCCAGAAAATATGAAATAGAAATGGAAGTAGCGTTCATGCGTACGTACGGCTTACCGTCTCCATGAACGGTGCATTTCATTTCTTACCTCTAAATGTGATGTAATATTATAAATGCATGTATATGATGAATATATATGATATATATGTTATCCAAATCATTAATATCATTCTGGATATAATGAACCTTTGACCAAATTAACAACATGTAAGAGTAAGAAGTCTATTTTTGACTTAAGAACCAAATACCGACAAAATGAACATTATTAACTTAAATGATTACATGATGTTCATAACATAGTATCAAAGGAAAAATGAACTTGAAAAAGATTCATAAGCAATTAGAGATTAACTCAAGTTTATTATTCAGGAGATTAAATAACGTTCGGGTCAAGTCGGATACGAGGTATGGGACTTCGTCTCAATCTCCTTTCATTGAGGCATATTTTATTTTATACACAACTTTCTTTTATACGGTGTATAAAACCCTTTGACTTTTCCATTTATTCAAAAGGAATATTTTTTTATACGAAGCGTTTACTAAACGAAAAAAGGGAATGTTTTTGTCGTACGTATGCGGCGACAATGACTTCTCCGCCGTCGTGACCGTTATTTGAGTTTCGGCTTCCTCTACAAGCCATACCTTCTTTTTAAAAGAAAAATAAATACCATGTTTTACTTTTCTTTTATTTTGGTATTGAAAATGGTTTTCACAATGTTTTTGTGTTGTATTGATATCTTGTTATTGAAATGTGGAAATGTTATGTTTCCTTTATGCATGTTTTATGTGATATGATTATGTTATGGTTCTTGGGCATTATTATGAAGACGAGTGGTTCCGTGATAAACTAAGGGCGGGTGAGCCTGATATAGCTCTCCAATGCATTGGGTAACGCGAAGGAGTGAAACGTTAAGGTTTCTCCGAAGAGATTTTAGGGAATATACTGGGATGGGTATTCCAAACGTAACCAAGAGGGTTATTCCCTACGTAAGAATGTTATGAATGCCTCAAGTTACCTTTATGTCTTATGATTTCTATGATTTATTCATGATTTTATGAGGTATGTTAATGTGCCTATGTTTTATGGGTAAAGTATGATTTCATTATTATGTATATATGAACTCATGTTTCCTTTCCATGTTTTTTTTATAACCCATACTGAGTATTTATGCTCATCCCAAGTTTTTTAAATGTTTTTCATAGGTAAGGGAAAGGTACATGATAAGATGATAGAGTCAAGGATGTGTCAAGAAATAATCCATGTTTTATTTTAAATGTGTTTCCATTGATGGGAATGAAGAATACTATCTTTCTGTAACCACTTTGTTTATATGTGGAATGTAATGCAAGTTTTATGATCTAATTCTCTAAAACTCTAAACCCGAAAAGATCCTCAATGTGAAATCTTGTAATAACTCAAGATTATTTAAGGTTTAAGGCTGGGGCCTTATAGTTGGTATCAAAGTTTGGTTTAGATAACTTTAGGAGTTACAATTCTATTAAATGATCATCCAAAGATATTTTTTTTGAAATGATATAGCATTTAAAGATTACCATGTTGCTTCATCTAAGACATGTTTGTTCAGAATGGTTTTCCGCAGAGGAAACAGAGAAGCAGTGCTAGGATGGCATACAGAAGGAAATAACCTTCCGAATTAGCATCCAGAAATGGTCGGAATTGGAACTGAACAGTTTTTTGCAGTAATGGCGTAGTTGACTCAAGCGATAAATGGAGGTGGTATCCATACACGAGATCAGCCAGACCAACCGTAGAGGAACATGTCAGTGGTGGAACATTTCATGAGGCAACATCCACCATCATTCAGAGGATCATCTGACCCTGTGCTAGCTGAAGGGTGGATTAAATCACTAGAGAAGATTTTTGATGTCATGGGGTGTTCAGACAATCAAAAGTTTAGTCTTGCTATTTACCGTTTGGAGGGTGAAGCAGATCAGTGGTGGTCTATGGTTAAAAATATCAGGGACGCCGATGAGATTGATGCTCTTGACTGGGATGAATTCAAAGGTATGTTTCTTGAGAAGTATTTTCCTAAGGCTGTTCGACATAGGATGGAAAAGCAATTCTTGGAATTGAGGCAAGAGGAAGAGTCAGTGGCTGCCTATGAAGAAAGGTTCACTCGATTGGAAAGGTATGCTCCAAATTTTATCCGGGACCTTGATAGTAAAATCAATCGTTTTTACTCAGGATTAAAGCCAAAGTATCGAAGGGCATTAGCTTCTAGTGAGTTTAAAAGTTATGAAAAGCTTGTTCGATGTGCTGAGAAGGTGGAAATGGAATTTGCCGATGACCAAGTTTTCTATAACAACCAGTAGAAGAAGAGACCGAGGTGGAAGGAGAAAGGTAAGAATTCTTCAAAAAAGTCTGATGGTAAGAGAACTAAGTTTCCAGTTTGTGATAAATGTGGCAAAAGGCATGCTGGGGAATGTCTTCTGAATTCTAGAAAGTGCTACCGATGTGGTAAGATGGGACATAAGGCTCGTTATTGCACTGAAAAGGATCAAGGTGAAGGTAAGAACAAATTTGATTTACAGTTAGTGAAATGTTATAAGTACAATGAGATGGGTCACTATGCAAACGAGTGTCCGACAAGGAGCTTGAGTGATGGGAAGCAGTTAGACTACAAGCAGAAAGGGGTGGTGAAATCCTTTGCAACTACTTCAGCAGATGTCGGGCCGTCAAATGAAGTTGAATCAGGTACTTTGTTTTTTCAGATTATGGTAGTGTGTTGTGTGATTCGGGGTCTACACATTCTTTCATCTCTGAAACCTTTTCTAGTAAAATGGGAATACCATCTCAAGAAATGACTCCTGAACTTTTGGTAAAAACACCTGGGGGGAATGTTGAGGCAAAAAGAATTTATAAGAATCTTCCTATCCTTATATGTGGAAAGAACCTACATGCAAATCTTATTGTTCTACCTCTAGTAGAGTTTGATGTTATCCTGGGTATGGATTGGCTCTCTATTTACCATGCTAATATTGACTGTAGAGCTAAAGAAGTTTCTTTTCAGAAAGACTTTCAGTTTGTTAACAAGAATGAACCCTTACTTTTGATAACATATCAAGAGGCCGAGAAACTTGTAAAAGATGGAAATGAATGTTACCTTGCACACGTCATTGAAAATAAAGGAACTATTCAGATTAATTATGTGCCAGTGGTAAATGAGTATCCTGATGTTTTTCCTGATGAGTTTCCTGGAATAATACCAGATCGGAAAGTTGAGTTTACTGTTGACTTAGTTCCTCATGCTAAGCCAATTTCAAAACCCCCTTATCGAATGGCACAAATTTAACTTTTAGAGTTGAAGGAGAAATTGCAAGATTTATTAGATAAAGGTTTCATTAGACCTAGCACATCACCATGGGGTGCCCCTGTTTTATTTGTTAAAAATAAATATGGTTCTATGAGACTTTTCATTGATTATAGAGCCTTGAATAATATCACTGTTAAGAACAAATATCCTTTTCCTCATATCGATGATTTGTTTGATCAGCTCCAGGGAGCTCAGTTTTTTTCAATGATTGACTTGATATCGGGGTATCATCAGTTGAAGGTAAAGGAGGCAGATATTCCGAAGACTGTGTTCCGTACGAGATATGGCCATTATGAATTTGTAGTAATGCCTTTTGGGATAACCAATGCACCTGCTGTATTCATGGACTTAATGAGTAGAATTTTCCATGAGTTCTTGGATAAGTTTGTGGTGGTTTTCATTGATGATATTTTGGTGTATTTTAAAAGTAAAGTGGAGCATGAAAAACATTTAAGGGTTATCTTGCAAACCTTAAAAGAAAAGAAACTGTATGGGAAATTCAGCAAGTGTGAGTTTTGGTTGCAACAAATTTCTTTCCTTGATCACATTGTTTCTAAAGATGGAATAACTGTTGATCCTGCAAAAACAAAAGTTGTGGAAGAATGGACAAGAACCACAAATGTAACTGAGATTCGTAGCTTCCTTGTTTTGGCGGGCTATTACCGAAGGTTTGTTAGAAATTTTTCACGGTTATCTAGTCCAATGACTAAGCTAACTCGGAAGGGTGTTAAGTTTATCTGGACAAAAGAATGTGATGATTGTTTTCAGGAATTGAAGAGAAGATTGATGAATGCTCCAGTTTTGGCACTACCTTCCAGGAATGGTGAGTTTGTTATATACAGTGATGCTTCATTGAAAAGACTTGGTTGTGTCCTAATGCAGAATGATCAGGTAATTGCTTATGCTTCACGACAGTTGAAAACTCATGAGGTAAATTACCCTACACATGATTTGGAACTAGCTATTGTTGTTTTTGCTTTAAAAATTTGGAGGCATCATTTGTATGGAGTAAAGTGTGAAATATATACCGATCACAAAATTTTAAAGTATATATTCACTCAGAAAGAGTTAAACATGAGACAAAGGAGATGGCTGGAATTAATCAAGGATTATGATTGTACAATTCATTACCATCCGGGAAAAGCAAATAAAGTGGCTGATTCATTGAGTCGAAAAAGTAATGCTTCATTAACAATGTTGCGGTTGGAACGTGATATTTTGGTTAACGATTTGATGAACTTTGGTATAGAAGTTGTTGGTGCAGGAAGTCCTTCTGTTTTGTTTCAGGTATCAGTGAGATCCTCTCTATCAGATAGAATCAAGCAAGCACAGAAGCAAGACAGTGAGTTGCAGAAAAAGGTAGAGCTGGTTCAGAAAGGTAAGTTGCCTGAATTCAACATTGATAATGATTGTGTTTTGAGATTTGAGAAGAGATTGTGTGTGCCTTGTGATTCACAGTTGAAGAGAGAGTTGTTATGTGAAGCTCATAGTTCTCCGTTTTCAGTTCATCCAGGCAGTACTAAGATGTATAGAGATCTACGGGAGTATTACTGGTGGGATGGACTGAAAAAAGATATTGCTGATTTTACTGTGAAGTGTTTGACTTGTCAGTAGGTTAAAGTAGAGCGACAGTTACCGAAAGGGATGATTCATCCTTTACCAGTGCCAGAGTGGAAATGGGAGAATATATCCATGGACTTTGTTGTTGGATTACCGAAGACATCTCGAGGTAATAATGCAATCTGGGTTATTGTTGATCGCTTGACCAAATCTGCTCATTTCCTTGCTATACGAAATACTTTCTCTCTTGATCAACTTTCCCATTTGTATCCTAAAGAGATAGTCAGGTTACATGGAGTTCCTCTCTCCATTGTATCGGATCGTGATCCCAGGTTTACTTCTAACTTTTGGAGAGGCCTTCAGAAGGCGTTGGGTACTGAATTAAATTTTAGTACAGATTTTCATCCTCAATCAGATGGGAAGTCAGAACGAACAATTCAGACATTGGAGGATATGATACGAGCTTGTTCTATGGATTATCAGGGAAGATGGGACCAACATCTTTCTTTGGTTGAATTTTCATATAATAACAGTTTTCATTCCAGTATACAGATGGCACCATTTCAGGCATTATATGGGAAGCGGTGTCGAACTCCAGCTTTCTGGGATGAAGTGGGTGAAAGAAAGTTTATGGGACCAGAATTGGTAGAAGATATGGCGGAAAAAGTTCAGCTGATTCAGAAACACATGAGAACAGCTCAGAGCAGGCAGAAGAGTTATGCGGATAACCGGAGGAAGGATCTATCTTTCGAGGTAGGTGATCATGTTTTTCTCAAGGTTTCTCCTTGGAAAAGTGTGATGAGATTTGGTAAGAAAGGAAAGTTGAGTCTAAGGTTCATTGGACCATATGAAATTCTGGAGAGAGTTGGATCAGTTGCATACCGAGTGGCTTTACCTCCGAGTTTATCTCAGGTACACAATGTTTTTCACATTTCGATGTTGAGAAAATATATGTCAGATCCATCTCATGTTTTGAGTCCAGAGGTAGTTCAGCTGGAAGAGAACCTATCTTATGAGGAACAACCGGTCCAGATTCTTGACCACAGGGAGCAAGTGTTACGGAATAAGGTGATTAATCAGGTAAAGGTTTTGTGGAAAAAACCACATGATTGAAGAGGCAACATGGGAATCTGAAAATTCAATGAGGGATAAGTACCCCCATTTATTCGATAAGTAAATAAATTGCGGGGACACAATTTTCTAAAGGGGGGGAAGGATGTGACATCCCATGTAAGTAATGAATAATAGATATTTTTATCTATGTCTATTAATGATTAAGAATGTTTTATAGAGGCTTAAAATGAAAATAAATACAATCTTATGCATGGAATACACTAATATTCTTAAAAGATTGTTTTACTGCCTTTTGATGGAAAACCATTTTTGAATATATATTTTGACAATTTTATAAGCTATGTTTGTCAAAATAAACTTATCCTTTATGATTGGGACATCAAAATTTTCCTTGTGTGAATTTTTGGTATTTTTCTAACAATGTTCATTTTTTAATGAATAGTGAAAAATACTGCATTTTACATCAAAACTGCTTTTTAATCTAATTTATTTATATGATTCGATTATGTTTTGAATTTATTTTGAAGTGAAATTAGAATATATTTTTACCATTTTATCCAATGGTGGTCATTGGAATCAATTTCACTTTTAAATTAGACTTAAACTGGTGTCAATCTTTTGATACTTATTGTTTTGTAAAAACACGCTATTTGCTCTGGCAGCGGGAATTAATTACTAAATTAATTAATGTGAGTTATATGATTTGAATTTTGTAAAATAGACTTCATTTTTGAATTCGGAATATCAAATATAGCTTAGGGTGAATTTTTGGTAATTTTCTAAAAAACATCAATTTTTGATGAATAGTGAAACCACTAAGTGGTAATCAAGCAAACTGATTTTTCAGTTAAATGAAAGTTTACCACTAATGTGTATTGATTTTTGAAAATCCGACATACATGGTTGTCATTAAGAAGTAAAATGTGGTTCAATGAGATTAAAATAATTTTTTGGTGAATAGTAACTTATTAAGTTTTTAATCGCGATTAGTGGTAATTAGTGTAGTTTAAGGTATAAATAATGTTTTAATAATATGAAATGACCTAGAAACATGTCCCAACCTTATTGGTTGTGTCATGACCGACCAAGAAAAGCCATGGGTCAACTTGGGGACCCCATGGGGACATTTTGGTTGGGAAATGACATAAATAACTTTTTATTTAATGTAAAGGTAAAAATGACACAAACATAATATGTTTTACAAAAACAATTTTTACATGGGGTTATAAAGATCATATTTTTGATTATAAATAGTCATTGGAAAGCTAAAAAAATTTCCTACATCATACTATTTTTTTATTATTTTTAGACTTTAAATAAATTAAATTATTTATGACATAATAATGATGCAGCGATGACATCATTATTTGACGATTTAAATAAAATGGAAAGATAATGTAAAATCTATGAACTACACATGGCCAAAACCAATTGTATGAGTGGATTTAGAAACCTTATCACCTTATACACGAATTATATCAATGTGGGACCTTTTGAAACCGAAACACATTTTCAAATAAAGTAATATTTCTTTACTTTCCTAAAGTGCCCCTCCTATCCTCTTATAAAAGGCCCCCACCTCTACCCCATTTCACACACTACTCAAGCCTTTGGCTCGGCCAAAACCTGCCCATTTACTCTCTCCACTTCCCTCTCCTCATCCTAGAGGATTCCCTTTGGGCAGAATCCTTTCAAAGGAAGCCTTTAGGCTCAAATCAAAAGTAGTTACACTTTTAAAGGTAATTCATTCTCTCATGTTCATTTGTTTTATTTTGCTTCTCCAACCCCCTAAACTCTTTTTATTTACTTATTTTGTAACAACACCAGTATATTAAATATAGAAGGATGTTTTTATAATATTTATTTGTGCTACAATCTCACACAACTACATCAAATGGTTAAAGAACATACGGTTTCCGTGGATGGCGAAATTCTGCCTCCCGAAACGATGATTGTTCAATACTCATTTAACACCTTCAAAGATGGAAATTATGATGTCACTATTTTTATATATGATATATAATATGTTTATGTTTTCCTTAAGCTTCTATTTTTTTCATTTTGGGCATACCTTTATGGTTTCCATTATGGGTAAACACGATATCTTCATTTTAGGAAGTGCGGACTACCGCCCCCTGAAAGTGATTTGACTCGTTAATACCATATGTGGGATGTGTAAAGGGTAAAGTTAATGATATTATATATGTTATTATACAGTAATTATAATATACTCTTATATCATTATGATTCCATTCCAGAAAATACGAAATAGAAATGGAAGTAGCGTTCATGCGTACGTACGGCTTACCGTCTCCATGAACGGCGCATTTCATTTCTTACCTTTAAATGTGATGTAATATTATAAATACATGTATATGATGAATATATATGATATATATGTTATCCAAATCATTAATATCATTCTGGATATAATGAACCTTTGACCAAATTAACAACATGTAAGTGTAAGAAGTCTATTTTTGACTTAAGAACCAAATACCGACAAAATGAACATTATTAACTTAAATGATTACATGATGTTCATAACAAAGTATCAAAGGAATAATGAACTTGAAAAAGATTCAAAAGAAAGTAGATATTAACTAAAGTTTATTATTCAGGTGATTAATGAACGGTCGGGTCAAGTCGGATACGAGGTATGGGACTTCGTCTCAATCTCCTTTCATCGAGGCATATTTTATTTTATACACAACTTTCTTTTATACGGTGTATAAACCCCTTTGACTTTTCCATTTATTCAAAAGGAATCTTTTTTTATACGAAGCGTTTACTAAATGACAAAAGGGAATGTTTTTGTCGTACGTATGCAGCGACAATGACTTCTCCGCCGTCGTGACCGTTATTTGAGTTTCGACTTCCTCTACAAGCCATACCTTCTTTTTAAAAGAAAAATAAATACCATGTTTTAATTTTCTTTTATTTTGGTATTGAAAATTGTTTTCACAATGTTTTTGTGTTGTATTGATATCTTGTGATTGAAATGTGGAAATGTTATGTTTCCTTTATGCATGTTTTATGTGATATGATTATGTTATGGTTCTTGGGCATTATTATGAAGACGGGTAGTTCCGTGATAAACTAAGGGAGGGTGAGCCCGATATAGCTCTCCAATTCATTGGGTAACGCGAAGGAGTGAAACATTAAGGTTTCTCCGAAGATATTTTAGGGAATATACTGTGATGGGTATTCCAAACGTAACCAAGAGGGTTACTCCCTACGTAAGAATGTTATGAATGCCTCAAGTTACCTTTATGTCTTATGATTTCTATGATTTATTCATGATTTTATGAGGTATGTTAAAGTGCCTATGTTTTATGGGTAAAGTATGATTTCATTCTTATGTATATATGAACTCATGTTTCCTTTCCATGTTTTTTATAACCCATACTGATTTTTTATGCTCATCCCAAGTTTTTGAAATGTTTTTCACAGGTCAAGGGAAAGGTACATGATAAGATGATAGAGTCAAGGATGTGTCAAGAAATAATCCATGTTTTATTTTAAATGTGTTTCCATTGATGGGAATGTAGAATACTATCTTTCTGTAACCACTTTGTTTATATGTGGAATGTAATGCATGTTTTATGATCTAATTCTCTAAAACTCTAAACCCGAAAAGATCATCAATGTGAAATCTTGTAATAAGTCAAGATTAAGTAAGGTTTAAGGCTGGGGCCTTATATATATACCACCATTAGATTAATAATTTATTTACCATTCATGAAAATTCATTTCTCATGATTTAAAAAAGACAGATTTGATAAACCATGAATTCAAATTCAAATCTCTGTTGGGGAAGAGGATATGGTAAAAACATATTCTCATTGATATGTACTCCAATTTTCTGATCCCCTAAACATCTGGGAGATGGGTGACCAAATCTCCAATTTCACATGGATTTGTATCTCTCCGTGAAAATTGTTGAGCAATGATATATTGTTCACCAATTTGAATCCATTATTTAATAACATTAGAGTCCAATTTTACTTGTGTAGCACCCCTTTTGTGATGAATCACACCATGATCCAATTTATTATAGTGAGAGAAGTTGTTTGCACCAGTGTTGTTTGAAACTAGTTCAGATCCACCGCTAGCCTTCGAATGACATTCCAATCCGAGGGAGGCATTTTTGTATGGGCCAAAACACCTACAATGAATGAAAATATATCCCATTAAAGAAACAACATAGATCACAGGAAGAAACCCTAGTCTCCATCAAGTTTTAGAGGGATGGTCTCTCGATCTGCTTCTATCCACCCCTATATAATATTGTTCTAAATAAATATATTAATAAATATTTGTGGAAATATATTTAAAAACAAATAATAAATGTATTTATTTAAATTTTATAAATATTTAATTATATAAATATAAATATAAATATAATTTTATATAAATATATATAATGAATATTTATATTTAATTAAAATAAATGTTATTTTAAATATAATAAATAAATTTATTATTTAAATAAATTTATTGTAATTTTATAAGTATTTGAGAGAACATAATATCATTATGAGTATAACATGAAAGAGTCATACATAATAAGGTATAAATTAAACAAAACTAATCATCACATATATATAGAAATCATGAATATGAAGGGTGTCAATGTATAAATGAACATTCATGTGTTATGAATACATTACATATGCATGAATTGTCATTGTATAAGAAATTTTAACATTTAGAACATAAAAACTGACAATCATGTACACAAATAAACTTATGATAATATGACATCAATTATACATACTCATTCATTAATGTGTAAACATAAATAATTCCAATGATGTCTATGAATATCATCATTACCTATTGATATATATATATTTCCTCACCAAATTCATTGGTGACACATATTTACCAATTATTCATATAATTTTATAAATATATCATCATAAATATAATATAATTTTATTAGTTTAAAAAATTATTATAATTACATAATTATTTATATATTTATAGATAATCTTATATTATTTTTGAAAACATTTTTTAAATATTAGTTTTATTTAAAAATATACATTAATTATAAACAAGAATTTTTAATTAATGTATACCAATAAACATAATTTTGAATATAAATATAATAATTATAAATATATATATATATATATATATTATAAATATTTTATAATAAACACTTTTATCTATGCCCAGAATAATGCTGCTAAATATATCATTTACCCGTGCTAAAAATGAACTGATAGAGGATACACATATATCAGTGTTTGTTTAGTAATTATAATGGATACATTAATCTGAAATTTTATCTAGAGCTGATAAAAGACAATCTTTTATCATTGCTTTCTACTTAGAGCTGATAAAATTCAGCGCATACCTTGTTTTGATTTGTGGTAATGCTGAAAATAACATAATAAAAAAAATATTAAAGACTATTGATATAAAAACATTTCATATGTTTTAATATTAACTCAATAGTAGTTATCCCATTATTTCAAATCAATTTGAGGTTTTTCTTATGGTTTTGACCGATACAAATTGTTTTTGTATTTTGAAAAACTAAAAATGTGTTTGTGGACATCTCAAAAAAAGCATAACTCAGACTTAAATGACATCGATTAATATATTTAAAAAATGAATCTATGGCCATTTTCGTTTTATTTCATGGTATTCCAACATTGGTTGTCTGGTTTTAACCCCCTAACACATGTTTTTATAGTTTTTGATATCTTTAAAAACTATTTACTGAGTCATTCCCACCACACCGCATGTTACGTTGACATGTTTTCTATGAGTGAACTTAAAAAACAAATAAATGGATGTTTTAAAATAATTTCATCTCAATATGAAGACATTTTATCTGATTTTTACCATTACATGCATGGTTTAGAGCATTGAAACAATAAAAACGTTTTTACTAGCATCCTAGGAAAACTGTAACTCGAAATGAGATTCCCTAAGTTCCTATTTTGGAAAAACAAATCTACAATCATTTTACTCTGATTTCATGACCATATAACATCATTTTCATGGTTCTGACCAGCCGACACATGTTATAATGGTTTTAGTACCTTTATAAACAATTCACCAAGTCATTCTGACTACACCACACATAGGATCAACGTGTTTTCTATGTGTAGATTTCAAAAATAACTCAATGATGGGATTCCTATGATTTCATGTCAATCAGAGGTCATTTTCTATATTTTTGACTCTTACACGAAAATTTCAGTGTTTTAAAACACTAAAAACAAGTTTATGGGCATCCTAGGGACATCATAACTCAAAATTTCATATCGTGAGTTCATACATTTTAAAAATCAATCTATGGTATTATCCATTGATTTCATGAAAATATGATATTGTTTTATTTGTTTTGAAATCCCGACACATATTTTTAAAGGATTAAGTACCTTTAAAACTGTTCACTACGTCATTTCTACCACATAACAAATTGTATTGATATTTTTTCTAGGATTACACATAAATAATAACACAGTGGAGGTTTCCCCAATTCATCATGTCTATATTAGGTCGTTTTCTATGATTTTGACCGTTACACGAACGTTTTAGTGTTTTAACACCCTAAAAACATGTTTATCGGAATTACAAACACACTGTAACTCAAAATGATGTTTTATTAGTTTTCAAATCTTAATGATTAATTTACAGTAATTTTAATCTGATTTAATAGAAATCCGATATCATTTCTTTGTTTTGACCCCCCAAATCATGTTTTTAATGGTTTTGGTACATTTTAAATCTATTTAACAAGTCATAATGACAACACCGCATGTTTTATTGATTGTTTTTCTATGAATACACATTATTTATTACTCAATGGTGTTTGTATCATGATTAAAAATCAATATGAGGTCTTTTTCAATGGGTTTGACCATTAGAAGAGTGTTTTAGTGTTTTAAAACACTAAAATCAGTTTACTGGCTTACATGAAAATTGTAACTTGGAATGATGTTCCTTCAGTTCATACATTTCAAAAATAAATATAAGGTTATTTTTATTTGGTTTCATGACCATATGTTGTCGTTTGTTTAGTTATTACACTCTACTACATGATTTTAAATGCTTTAGTACCATTAAGAACAATTTATCGAGTCATTTCTATCACACCCAACATCAGATTGATATGATGTGTGGAAATCCATGTAAAAGTAACTCAATAGTGGGATTTCATTGATTTCATGCTAATTTTATGTTGTTTTATTTTTTTCACCGTTACATGAAAATTTTAGTATTTTATGACACTTAAAATTTGTTTAAGGGTATCCTAAGAAAACCATAACATGATATATCATTGTATTAGTTCTTATATTTAAAAAACATATCATAGATAATTGTAATATTATTTTATAGAAATGGGGAATCATTTTCCCAGTTTTGACCCCCCCTACACATGTTTCTAATGCTTTGGTACCATTACAAACTGTTTTTAGAGACATTCCGACCACACTGTATGTCATATCGACGTGTTGTTTGCACTGACATAAAAAATTTGACTCAACAGTGGTTTAATCATGCTTTAATGTAAATATGTAGTAATTTTATATGGTTTTTAATATTGTACAAACATTTTGGCATTTTAAAAAACTAAAAAGATGTTTATCGGCATCCCAAGAAAACCATAATTCATAATGAAATTCTATCGGTTCCTATATTTCAAAAATCAATATACTATAATTTTCATATGATTTCATTGTAAGAAAATGTCATTTTCATATTTTCCCCCCAAAAAATTATATTTAATGTCTTTTGTACCTATAAAAATATTTTTTAGAGTTAAAACTGTGAGAACATGTTCAGATTATTTTCAATCCTTAGGATATGTATCCATGATTCAACTATGACTTGTACGAATCAATCACACGTCAATCCAGTTCATTATGTTCTCATTATGACTTGATGTTTTATTTTTCAACGTAAAATTTTCATTTTAGTATTTTTTGAGGAATTCATAAGTTTTATTTCAAAATGTGTGAATTATCTATGGGAGTTTGAATTTACCATGAAAAAATGAGACATAAGGTAGGAAAATTCATTAGGGATAGTGTCAGGAATCCACTGATATATAAAAACTAAAACATTTTCCATTTATGACTACCATTAACCATGAGTTTTCCTATAAGAGTCCTATTCTTTCACATTTTATTCTAACCGTTCAATTTCTCTTTGTAATTATTGATCAGTGACACTACTTGAATCCCCTAGTGGGTGTAGTGATAATTGATAAGAACACCCTACCAAAGACAACATTTGATGTAAGCCTAGAACCCATTCCTCATACTCATGATAGATTCTCCTTCTCTAAAACAATTTTAACTATATAATTCAAAGAAATCAATTAATATTGTGAAGGGTTCACATCTCAGACATCATGATTTTTATCTTATTAATACAAAAATATTAACAATGAATTTTAAAAATATTTAATATTCATAATATTGACTAATTTATAATTTTTTATTACTATTTATTTTTATATAATTAAAGTAAAAATATTATATTGAAAAATAAAAAATAAAAACAAATAAAGCTTAATTCCAATTAATTGGGCCCAACTAGATGGATCAAACAACACCAAAATGGATTTTTTTTATCATTGTCACGAGCCCCATTTATTTGGAATTAAGGAATACTGGTTATATAATATATTTTTTGTTATTATGTTTTTATAGTAATTTAATAAAATGAAATATTAATGAAAATTACATACACCAATGCCTTCGGTAAGGTCATTTGCAAAACTCCTATCAGATTTTCTTGGATCTTTAAACAACACACTGTTTGTCCAACAAAGTCACCAATTTAATTAGACTTTATATTAAAATAAAAAATATATAAAAAACATTAACATAATATAAAATGATATAAATAATAATGGATAAAATGAAAACCAAAATCAATAGTTTTATAAAAACCACGAGACCCAATGATTTGGGGAATGAATTTTTTCTCATGATCCCCATAATTTTTTTGGATAATTCCAAAAAATAGATCCATTAATTAAAATTATAATTTATTTTTTTTATTTTATTATGATACTATAAAATAGAAATTTTACTTATTAGATGCATATATGTAAATATCGATAATCAACATCCATTGGTCATAAGAAATTGCTTCATGAACATTCTCATACATTTATCATGAGAAAAGATATGTTTCATTAAACTCATGCCTTAATATCCATTTAAAATATATCAATTTCTTTCCCAATATTTTTTGTAGATTGTGGGCATTAAATATATTCATTGAAATAGAAATGAAAAACAATCTATAAATAAAAAACCAAAAATGTTTTAAGTATATTAAAATATTTAATCATGACTTTTAAATCAGATATCAATAAATATTAAATTAATATTACCTTTACATGATTTTCAAATACATTAATTTTCCAGGATGTAGAAATATGTCTCTAATATTTATAATTAATAAGAAATATCACTATGTCACTAGAAATAATTCAGTTAATATACTTATATATTCATATGTGTCACGAGTAATCCCCCCACACTCTTCAAATTCAATTATAATATTGAATTTATTTTGGTGCAATACATCTACTGTATTCATATTTATATCCATTATATTTTTATTTTGTTCGTTTGAAAGATTCATTTAATAATTAATAAAATATATTTTTTTAGTACATTGACATATATACAAGTAATGGTAACTCACGAATATCCCCTTAATAGAGGGGTGAAAAACTACTCCATCAGTAGAACTGAATCATATAGTGGGATAATAAAAACATATGGAGATAATGTTGGATTGCTAGAAGTCTTGAGTAAAAATAATCCAATGGGATCCCCGGATGATGCCGGTAGTGGTGGTGTACTCTGAGATGCTGGTTGGCATGGACCTTGAGAATTTTTTTTCTTAGAAATTTTAAATTTAAATAGACCATATATATTAATTTTGTTAAAATGAAAACCAACAATATTTTTACAAAAAAAGGAAAATATATATCAATATATATATATATGAAGAAAATATAAATGAGAAATTATAATATAGTTTAATTACTAATTTATAAAATAAATTATATTTATATTCCCTGTCTTCAATTTTATCGACCTCTATTGTGACGAGGGCTTCATTTTCACCCTCTCTATTAAGATCGATTCTTTCAATATTGTCTGATAAAAATTTATCAGAGTTTTTTGGTTTATGTGGTTCACTATAAAAAAGTACTAATTTATATTTATTCGCGATATCATATAATGTATCTCCTTTATGATTTTCAAAACACTCCAAACATAATGTATTTCATTATGCGCATAATAAACAATATTTACATGTGAAGCTATGATAAATAGACCATGCTCTGTGTGATCATTAGTATGGGCCATCCAAGATAAGTTTAAAGAAGTAATATATGAAAAAGATTTTGTTATAACCCTATATATTTTGACCCATTCTATTTGAATAGGAAAGCTTAAAATTGACCATTATAGTTTAATTAAATTATATCATTCATATTTCTATAGTATTCATCCTCTCCAAGTGTAAATACATCATTATTTTTAGTTTTCATGTATTCTTAAATATAAATAGTATGAAACCTGATGGTATGAATAATGTAAGCATCAAATCTCTTTTCCCACCATAGAGGACCCTGAGACAAAAATGTCAAATCATTTCATATTTAATCTTGATTATAAATATTCATTATCCAAATATGAATATATAAGGTGATACTTTTAATGAATACAAAATAACCACACATTAATAATATGAATATGAGAATATAATTACTTGAAGGGTGATGTAGCATCATGAGATTTTATGATATACATTATTTTAAATTAATTAAAATTCTTTGATAGATTGTATTATATGTAATGAACAGTTTATCTAGAGTTATACAAAAACTATTTTTAACTAGGGTTGTATAAAAAAATAGAGTTTCATGGATAACATGTGTTACATGTAAGACCGAGTTTTATAGATCAACAGTAATATTAATATTTAATATGATAATTATCACCTAGAAATATAATGAAAATAGTGAATGAGATTAACTAAATTATGAGAATATGTTTTACACATGTTTAAATAAATAATTTCTTGGTTTGTAATTAATTAGGAATGAAAATAAAAACCAAGCTAATATAAAGGATGGGGTTTTATGGAAAAGTTTTTTATGTATAAAAAGTAGTTTTACCAAAATAAATTATATTAATCACTATTATTTAAATATATTAATGAAATTTGAATTTCATATATTTAATTTTTTTTAATTCATCCAATAATTTTTATATTCTTAATGTAAAAAAATTATAATTTTAATAATAAAAATGTATATTATTTAAAGTCAGTTTTAGAACCTTTTAATGGAAGTATATTTTTATAACTAAATTCGGACACTTTTATAAATATTATTTAAAAAAAACAACTTTTATGAAATCTAATAATCCAAATTTACATTGGGTGATTTTTGGTTATTTTGTTGAGAACTTTTGTATTATGATTAATACTGAATGAAACCAAATAATATTTGAAATCTAAATTTTACTCTAATTTTTTAATCTAGTTAAATTATATTTTAAATTGATTTTAAGTTTAATTAGATAAATTATAATTCCAAAAATACAATTTATGTCATTATAATCAATTTCACATTGAAATTTGAAATAAAAACATTCAATATTTAGAAATTTTCTCTTTAAAACCCCATTGTTTTGTCTCGCCTATGGGATCAATTTTGAAATAAATTATACCACATTTCTGATTGTCTTATTTCAAATGGATTTAGTATTTTTAATATTTATAATTTATAATTTCTATATATTAAAACATTGTTTTTTACCAAATATAATAGTGAAATAAAATTAAATTAATTACAATGATTAAGGTAAAAACGAGATTAATTAATGAATAAAATTTGAATCACTACTGGAAAAGGGATCTTTTCCAACAGTTGTGTACCAACGGTTCAAAGAACTGTTGGCATATCATATCTTTCCCAACGGTTTCTATAAACCGTTGGGAAAAACCCCTCAATGCATTGTTTTCCCAACGGTTCTTAAGAACCGTTGGGAAAAGTGGTGAAGGACCCTTGTTTTCCCAACGGTTATATGGAAACCGTTGGGAAAGATGGTTTTTCCCAAAATTGGGAAAGGTTGGTCTTTCCCAACGGTTATTAAAAACCGCTGGGAAAAAAAAGCCCCAAATACCAAATCGAGCCAGCGGCCTCCCCACATTACAGAAGCATTCACCTCGTGTCCTCCTGGAGTGATTTCTTGCGGAAGGACCTCCCAATCCCCACATCGTCCATCAGATCAGCACCTACCAGGTTAGACTCCTATATTTTATCAACAATATAGTTCCAGCTCTTATAAATCATATACTTCTATTCTTGATTTTGTTATTCCCAATTATTAGGGTTTTTGTAAAAATTTATGATTGTTTCATGGTGGTCATGTGCACCACTATAGGTACATTGATTCACTAATTTATTTTGGTATTTCCATAAAATTCGAATACAATTTATTAATGAATCAATGTTGGGTGTTAACATGAAATTCATGTTCTTGATTTTTGTTGAACACCTTATTTATGGTATGGGGTAAGATTATTTAAAGTGTAAACAAATACTTATATAGAATTTCCTTGTAAAACCTGATGGTTTAATTCTAGTTAAATGGAATCATAATTTTTTATGTTATTAATATTTAGTAATTGGTGAGGTGAATCATATATGTATATGAAAAATAGATCAAGATCATTTAGTATTGGATAGAATTATTCCCTAGTAATGTGAGACCCTTATGTTGTTGGGTGAGTATGGAGTAGTGAGATATATTGCTTGTTACTTACCTTTTTTCAATTCTATGAGCTAATGATGGAATGCACTAATTTTTTGAGATCCTTCAATGTTTTTATGGTTTTGATAGTGATCCATGATGTGTATCCTAGTATGTAAGATCCTGTTGGGTATTAGACCCTAGATTGGGTGAATTTGTATGCGGTAGGGTGCTTTCTAGGATGGGTTGTAGTGATGTGATGGTAACATATGAGAGGGGTGGGTCTTACTAATGTGGATTCATTCTATATCATAAGCATGTAAATATAATTTTTATTATGATAACTAAATGTGAATGATGTGTGATCAAATATTGTCTTATCCTGGAGAATTCCTTGTGATATATTGATATGGTGGCATGAGTGATGATGCATGTGGTGACATGACCAACATACATGTGTTTCATGGTTAGTGATCAATTAGGATAATGATCCTATGATCATTGGGATGTGACTCTCAATGATTCAAGAAGAGTTATTAATATGATAACATGAGGGTGTGTTCCTATTTGGTATTGTCATTCGGTCAGTTTGGACCCCCCCCCCCCACGCGCGTTTATCAAGCGCGCGCAACGCTTAAAGAACGCATAATGAGACCTCCCGCGCAGTCCGCACGTCTGATTGACGTTTCGTCTGTGTGTGCACGTCGCGAATAATAATGGGATTGTTGTCCTGTGATTTCAGGTCAATCTGATGTCGTCCGCTATGAGTTTGAACGTTAGACGCCCATTTTGGCCGTTTATGACACCAGAACGGCGTTACCGGTCACCGCGGGCACACGGCACGTCCGATTGACATGCCTTCTGCTCTCCCACATCACAATTCACTCAACCTTTGATGTCGTCCGATTTCACGCCATTCGGAATTCATTCGGCCAGTTTGGACCCCCCCACGCGCGTTTCTCAAGCGCGCGCAACGCTTAAAGAACGCATAATGAGCCCTCCCACGCAGACCGCACGTCTGATTGATGTGCCTTCTGCGCGTGCACGTCGCGAATAATAATGGTATTGTTGTCCTGTAATTTCAGGGCAATCCGATGTCGTCCTCTATGAGTTTTACCGTTAGACGCCCGTTTTGGCCGTTTATGACACCCGAACGGTGTTCCCGGTCACCGCGGGCAAACGACACATCCGATTGATGTGTCTTCTGCTCGACCACATCACAATTCACTCACCCTTTGATGTCATCCGATTTCAGGCCATTCGGACTTCTTTCGGCCAGTTTGGACCCCCCACGCGCTTTTATCAAGCGCGCGCAACGCTAAAAGAACGCATAATGAGTCCTCCCGCGCAGACCGCACGTCTGATTGACGTGCCGTCTACGCGTGCACGTCGAAAATAATAATGGAATTTTTTTTCCTGTGATTTCAGGTCAATCCGATGTCGTCCGCTATGAGTTTGACCGTTAGACGCCCGTTTTGGCCGTTTTTGACACCAGAACGGCGTTCCCGGTCACCGCGGGCACACGGCACGTCCGATTGACGTGTCGTCTACTCGAACACATCACAATTAACTCACCCTTTGATGTCGTCCGATTTCAGGCCATTCGGACATCGTTCGTCCAGTTTGGACCCCCCCCACCCCCACGCGCGTTTATCAAGCGCGTGCAACGCTTAAAGAACGCATAATGAGCCCTCCCATGCAGAACACACGTCCGATTGATGTGTCGTCTGTGCGTGCACGTCGAGAATAATAATGGGATTGTTGCCTTGTGATTTCAGGTCAATATGTTGTCGTTCGCTATGAGTTTCACCGTTAGACGCCGGTTTTGGCCGTTTATGACACCAGAACGGCGTTCTCGGTCACCGCGGGCACACGGCACGTCCGATTGACATGCCCTCTGCTCGACCACATCACAATTTACTCACCCTTTGATGTCGTCCGACTTCAGGCCATTTAGACATCGTTCGGCCAGTTTGGACCCCCCCACGCGCGTTTATCAAGCACGCGCAACGCTTAAAGAACACATAATGAGCCCTACCGCACAGACCACACATCCGATTGACATGTCGTCTGCGCGTGCACGTCACGAATAATAATTGTATTGTTGTACTGTGATATCAGGTCAATCCGATGTCGTCCGCTATGATTTTGACCGTTAGACGCCCGTTTTGGCCCTTTATGACACCAGAACGGCGTTCCCGGTCACCGCGGGAACACGGCACGTCCGATTGACGTGTCGTCTGCTCGACCACATCACAATTCATTCACCCTTTGATGTCGTCCGATTTCAGGCCATTCGGACTTCGTTCGGTCAGTTTGGACCCCCCCACGCCCGTTTATCAAGCGCGCGCAACGCTTAAAGAACGCATAATGAGCCCTCCCGTGCAGACCGCACGTCCGATTGATGTGTTGTCTATGCGTGCATGTCGAGAATAATAATGGGATTGTTGTCCTGTGATTTCAGGTCAATCTGTTGTCGTCCGCTATGAGTTTGACCGTTAGACGCCTGTTTTGGCCGTTTATGACACCAGAACGGCGTTCCCGGTCACCGCGGGCACACGACACGTCCGATTGACATGCCCTATGCTCGACCACATCACAATTTACTCACCCTTTGATGTCGTCGGATTTCAGGTCATTCGGACATCGTTCGGCCAGTTTGGACCCCCCCACGCGCGTTTATCAAGCGCGCGCAACGCTTAAAGAACGCATAATGAGCCCTACCGCACAGACCGCACATCCGATTAACGTTCCGTCTACGCGTACACGTCACTAATAATAATTAGAATGTTTCACGGTGGTTTCATCACAATCCGAGGTTGTCCGCTATGAATTTGCCCGTTGGACGCCCGTTTTGGCCGTTTATAACACCAGAACTGCGTTGTCGGTCACCACGGGCACATGGCACGTCTGAAAGACGTTCCGTCTGCTCGACCACTTCATAAATCACGCACCCGTATTTATCGTCTGATTTCAGGTCATTCCGACATCGTTAGGCCCGTTTGGACCCCCCTCACGCGCGTTTACGAAGCGCGCGCATCACTTAAAACACGAATATTGAGCCGTACCGCGCAAACCACACGTCCGATTGATGTGAGGTCTGCGCGTACACGTCACGAATAATAATTAGAATATTTCACGGTGGTTTCAGGTGAATTTAAAGTCGTCTTCTATGAATTTGACTGTTTGACGCCCGTTTTGGCCGTTTATGACACCCGAACTGCGTTCTCGGTCACCGCGGGCACACGACACGTCCGATTGACGTGCCGTCTGCTCGACCACTTCATAAATCACTCACCCGTATTTGTTGTCTTATTTCAGGCCATTCTGACTTCGTTCGGCCTATTTGGACCCCATCGCGTGCGTTTACGAAGCACGCTCATCACTTAATACACGAATATTGAGTCGTACCGCGCAAAACGCACGTCCGATTGACGTGACCTATGCACGTACACATCACGAATAATAATTAGAATGTATCACGGTGGTTTCAGCTCAATCCGGAGACGCGGTGTGGCCGACACCACTCAAAGTGTCCGTCTTTTGTTTCAAAAGGACGTCATTTTAAGTGAAAAGCATCAACTGGCATACGGAAAACCGACCAAACGCATTCTGAATCTGTTGATAATTTATCCCAACAATCCATGGGTCATATGTGACGTGTACGAGCCAACCTGGGAAGAATCCAAGTCGTGGTGTGGCCGGGATAAGTCTAAGTGGCTCTCTTTTGTTTAAAATGGACACCATTTTAAGTACATACTGAAAAATGACCAAACGGATTCGGTTTGCATTGAAAATTTATGAGAACGATCCATGGGTAATATGTGACGTGTACGAATCAACCCCCCCACAATCGGAGACGCGGTGTGGCTGACACCACTCAAAGTGTCGGTCTTTTGTTTCAAAAAGACGTCATTTTAAGTGAAAAGCATCAAGTGACATACGAAAAACCGACCAAAGGCATTCGGACTGTGTCGATACTTTAGCACAAGGATCCATGGGTCGTATGTGACGTGTACAAGTCAATCCCGCCTCAATCCGAGGAGCGGTGTGGCTGACACCGTTCTAACTGTGTCTCTTTTGTTTAAAATGGACAGGATTATAAGTGAAAAGAACAACTGACATATGCAAAACTGACCAAACGCATTCCGAATCTGTTGATAATTTCTCACAATGATCCATCGGTCATATGTGACCTGTACGAGCCAACCCGGGCTCAATCCGAGTTGCGGTGTGGCCGAGATCAGTCTAAGTGGCTCTCTTTTGTTTAAAATGGACATCATTTTAAGTACATACGGAAAACCAACCAAACGCATTCGGTTTCCATTGAAAATTTAGGAGAAAGATCCATGGGTCCTATGTGACATGTAAGAATCATCCCCGCCTCAATCCGACATGTGGTGCATCTGACACCACTCAAAGTGTCCGTCTTTTGTTTCAAAAGGACATCATTTTAAGTGAAAAGCATCAACTGACATACGCCAAACTGATCAAACACCTACTAGTTCTATTAAAACTTTAGTAAAATGATCCATGGGTCATATGTGACGTGTACGGGTTAACCCCTCCACAAACCGAGCCACGATGTGGCCGATACCACTCAAACTCTCTCTCTTTTGTTCAAAATGGACTAAATTGTAAGTGAAATCAACAACTGACATACGGGAAACGGACCAAACGCCTTAGGATTATATTGAAACATTAGTAAAACAATCCATTGGTCATATGTGACGTGTATGAGTCAACTCTACCTCAATATGAGGCACCGTGGGGCCGGGACCATCCAAACTGCCTCTCTTTTGTAAAAAATGGACAATAGTTTACGTACATACGCCAAACTGATCAAACGGATTCTGATTGTGTTTTAACATTATGAAAATGATACCTGGCTCATATGTGATGTGTACGAGTAAACCCCGTCTCAATCTGAGGCCCGGTGTGGCCGACACAACTCAAAGTGCCTCTCTTTTTTTTAAATGTATTTAATTTTAAGTGAAAACAACAACTGACATACGAGAAACCGACCAAACGCCTATTAATTATGTCTAAACTTTAGGACAACAATCCATGTGTCATATGTGACGTGTACAAGTCAACCCCGCCAAAAACTGAGCCACGGTGTGGCCAGGACTACTCAAAATGTATCTCTTTTGTTAAAAATGGACTAAATTGTAAGTGAAATCAACAACTGACATACGGGAAACGGACCAAAATCCTTCAGATTCTATCGAAACTTTAGGACAAAGATCCATGGGTCATATGTGATGTTTAAAAGTCAATATCTCCTCAATCCGAGCTGCGGTGTGGCCGGAACTACTCAAACTATCTCTCTTTTGTTTAAAATGGACATAATTTTAAGTGATAACAACAACTGACATACGCCAAACCAACCAAACGACTTCTAATTCTATTAAAATGTTACTAAAATGATCCATAGATCAAATTTGACGTGTACGAGTCAACTCTGCCACAATCTGAGCCGCGGTGTGATCGGGACCACTCAAACTGTCTCTCTTTTGTTCAAAATGGACTAAATTGTAAGTGAAATCAACAACTGACATACGGGAAACCGACCAAACACCTTCGGATTCTATTTATATTTTAGGAAAACGATCCATGGGTCATATGTGATGTGTACGAGTCAACCCCAACTCAATCCGAGGCACCGTGGGGCCGGGACCACCCAAACTGCCTCTCTTTTGTTCCAAAGGGACAATATTTTATGTACATACGCCAAACCGATCAAACAGATTATGATTGTGTTTAAACTTTAGGACAATGATTCATGCCTCATATGTGACGTGTATGAGTCAACCCCGCCTCAATCCGAGGCCCGGTGTGGCTGACACCACTGAAAGTGGCTCTTTTTTTAAAAATGTACTTAATTTTAAGTGAAAACAAAAATTGACATACGGAAAACTGACCAAATGCCTACGGATTCTGTATAAACTTTAGGAAAACAATTCATGGGTCATATGTGATGTTTACGAGTCAACCCCACCTCAATCCGAGCCACGGTGTGGCTGGGACCACTAAAACTTTCTCTCTTTTGTTGAAAATGGACTAAATTGTAAGTGAAATCAACAACTGTCATACGGGAAACCGACCAAACACCTTCGTAATCTATTTACACTTTAGGAAAACAATCCATGGGTCATATTTGATGTGTAAGAGTCAATACCACCTCAATCCGAGGCATGGTGAGGCCGACACCACCCAAACCGTCTCTCATATGTTAAAAATGGACAACATTTTACATACATACGCCAAAATGATCAAACAAATTCTGATTGTGTTGAAACATTAGGATAACAATCCATGGCTCATATGTGACATGTACGAGTCAACGCCGCCTCAATCCAAGGTCCGTTGGGGCCGACACCACTCCAAGTGTCTCTCTTTTGTTTAAAATGGACATAACTTTAAGTGAAAACAACTGTTGACAAACGCCAAACCAACTAAACGCATTAGGATTCTATTGAAACTTTAGAAAAACGATCCATGGGTCATATTTGACTTTTAAGAATCAAACCTACCTCAATCCAAGCCACGGTGTGGCCAGGACCACTCAAATTGTCTCTCTTTTCTTGAAAAGGGACTAAATTGTAGGTGATATCAACAACTGACATACGAGAAACAGACCAAATACCTTCTAATTCTTTTGACACATTAGTAAAACAATCCATGGGTCATATGTGACATGTACGAGTCAATCCCACCTCAATACGAGTCACCGTGGGGCGGGGACCACCCAAACTACCTCTCATTTGTTCAAAATGGATTAATATTTTACGTACATATGCCAAACCGATCAAACGGATTTTGATTGTGTTGAAACTTAAGGACAATGATCCATGGATCATATTTGATGTGTACCAGTCAACCCAGCCTCAATTTGAGGCATGGTGTGGCACTTACTGAATTACAAGTGATGAGACTCCTATGAAAATACCTTTTCACTATATATTATAAAAGTGGTTGTCGTATGAAGATTGAAATGGGTGTAAATAATATTTGACTTATTGAAACTCTGATTCAACTATACTGGATGATTTTTGTCATATGAAGATTCAAATGGGGAATTATTCACCATGACTCTATTCAAAGAGGTGGTGTTCTTTTTTGTTGTTTTAAGTGTGTCAGTGTTTTTGTCATATGAAGATTCAAATGGGGAATTATTCAGCATGATTCTATTCAAAGAGGTGGTGTTTTTTTCAGTGTTGTTTTTTATGCAGGTGCACTGGAGGGGCCACTGGAGGAGCTGCTGACAATTCTGAAAATACTGAATACCAACGGTTGTAAACCGTTGGTATACTTTGCCATACTTAAACATATGCCAACGGTTTCCATGAAACCGTTGGGAAAAAATCTATACCAACGGTTTACAACCGTTGGTATAAAATAAAAACCATTGAATTCCCAACGGTTTCATGAAAACCGTTGGGAAAAATACTATACCAACGGTTGTGAACCGTTGGTATAAGATGAGAATATAGTATTCCCAAACCGTTGGGTAAACCTATACCAACGGTTCAGCAAGAACCGTTGGCAAATCCACACCTACAGTGGGCTACCCCAACGGTTTACTTCAAACCGTTGGTCTATATCTTTCCCCATGCCTTACTTCCCTACGGTTTGGACAACCGTTGGTATAGAATACACCAACGGTTCTCCAGCCTATACCAACGGTTCTAAACCGTTGGTATATCCTTTATTTCCAGTAGTGAAGATTAGGTATAAAAATGACCCTAAACTTGTTTGATTTTTTTATAGATATAAGTAGACCATCAAAGATATAAGGATCTATAATGGACCATTTTTAACCCTTTTTAGACTAGTAAAATGTGAGGAGCACTCAAATACATTTAAGAATACCCAATGTATCCTTTTCCACACTTATAAAAGGCCACCTTTCTTAATCCTTTCATCACACCTCTCAATCCGTTTGGATAATCAAAAAATAACCCAAATAAATTCTCTAAATCCATAATCTGATATTATAATCCTCACATTAGACATAAAACAATCCAATGAAGTCGTTTGGTGAAATCCAAAATGATTTAACCAAAGAAGAGGTGACATTCTTCAACTAGCCTTTTTTTTATTTTCTATCTACCCATTTATTTATTTATATTTCATGATTATATAATGACCCTAATATACACAATATAATATTATGTTGTTATTTTAATGGTTTATCCTACACACACACACTTTAATTAAATGGTGTACACAATCATTGTTCTTGTGTACGGTCGACTACCGCCTCTTGAACTGAAGTCATTCAATCATACATTACGACCTATGAAGGTTGGGAATAAAGATAAAATTACTATTTTTATATTTTATGTATTATCTTTATGATATCATTACTATTTTCCAATTTTTTCATTCCACATAACTTCATGATTTTCATTTTGTTGGAATATGATAACCTCATTTTTCAACGTGTGGACTACCACCCCCTCAAAGCAATGTGTTACGTTCAAAATTTACATGGAATGTATTATATATCATGTTAATAAAAATATATTATATATATAGAAAAAATTATATTAATTAAATAATTATCTATGTGTACATATAAATTATCATTTTATTTTTTTCATTTCACACAATAACAAACTTATATTGTCATTCATCGAAACATGTACTACCGCCAGCTCGATGCAATACGATTCTTCCTTTTTCATCACCATATATGAATAATGATATATATAAATATATATAATTAAATAGTATCTTAGTAATTATATAATGTACATTATTTAAATAATAATTTTACTTATCTTCTTTCCATAATGATCATTGAAAAATTGAAGCGTTACTAATGCGTACGTACGACCTATTGTCTCTATGATATTAACATTGATTCATTTTTCTAAAATGTATGCCCTATATTAATTTACAAGAATAATTGATGTTAAATTTGGTAATAATATCAAGATTATTATTTTTTATATGTTTAAATAGTGACCTCATTGACCGTAGTTGACCTATAAAAATTAGTTTTTACACATAAGGTGAATTTGGTCAAAACTTCCAACATAAACATGACTGCTTAAGTAGTTGTGTATAAAATTTTTATGAGTTAAATTAATATATTAATAAACATGGAAATGGATATGAATAAATGAAATAATTTATGTATGTTTATTTATCCAAAAGATATAGGAAAATCATGAAAAATAAGACTCAAGGTATGGGATTTCTTAGCTCAATATACATTCATTCGATAAAACGTCTTTGTTATTTTTTATGTTATGTAAGGAATATGTGTGAAATGACCTATGAGTTTTTGTACTGTATCTCAAAATTTATTTTTTAGAATTATTTTTTTCACACATAATTATAAATTTGATTTATTCTCACTTGAATGATACGATCTTTGTAATGGGTTTCAGCTCGCTTTTTACCTTTGTGAGGTAAATGTCATATTCACCACTATTTCATTATTTCTATGGTATATAATTACCATTTTTATATATTATACCGTGAATTATTTTATCATTATTTTATTTAAATGTATCATTTTATGATTATTACATTTGGGGATTCTGGTTAAAATGATACCATAGTTGTTAGGGGTTTTATCTAAATTTACATTTCATTTATACTTATTTGTTATTATGAAAATAATTAATATTATATGGTGTATATACTTCCCATGAATTTATTTTAATTTTATTATACATTAATTTATTTGTATTTACATATCCATTATATGATATCTATTTCAAATGTTATACAATTTAAAAGTTACCAAATTGGTAATGGGGGGTTTTGTCACAATTTTTCATTCTTTGAGTTGGTTGTTATGTTATACACCCATATTCTTTTATGAGGAGTATATACTTTTCCATTGACATGTTATATCATGAATGTATTTATTATATTTATATTCTAGGTTTCATTTAATTTTATTTCTTTATAGTGATTATTATTCAAATGTTTCAGTGTGGTGTGAGACACATTGAATGTTTAATGATTATTTTCCACAATAATGTTGTTAATGATATTTTAATGGTATTCTCATTCATAAATGTCAACCAAACATGTATTTACATATCCTCCACTAGTATATTATTTATCTATCCCATACTCATTCTTTTTGGGTATTAATTATTGCAATTTCAATTTGATTGTTACAAACATTTACCTTCTCCACTAATTGACATTGTTTCAAAGAAATTGTTATGGAACCCATTTACTTTAAAAGGGTTAACCATGATTCAATGATATTTTTATGGAACCCATTTTTTCCATGGTTTATTCTAGTTTGAAATAGTTTTACATGGACTCCATTTATTTCCCATGGGTTATTCAAATTTCAAAGGATTGTCATAGAAACGATCTCTTTCCATGGTTTAATCATGTATCAAAGTGATTTTTATAGACACCATTTCTTTTTCATTGGTGAACCTTGTTTCAACGAATTTTTTATTGAACCTATTTCTTTTTAATAGAATAATTATGTTTCAAAGAGATTATTATGGAACCCATTTCTTTTCAATGGGTTAGACATTTCTCAATGATATTCTTTGGGAACCCATTTCATTTCCATGGTATTACAATGTTTTAAAGAGATCATTATGGAACCCATTTATTTTTTATTGGTTAATCATGTCTTAAATTGAATTTTACGGTACACGTTTTTTCCCTTGTGTTAATAAAGTTATAAATGAAAGAGTAATTGTATTTATGAGTTTTATTCATGTTGCAGTTCTTGGAAATAAAAAATTATGGGGTCTCCTAGATATCCCCATAAAATATCATTATAGATATCATGTGGTAGCGTAGATAGCTTCAGGAGAACCCATTATATCTTAACATAGGGTGGTTTGGATAACACAAGAAAATACCATTATAAAACAAAAATTAGTATCCTAGATAGTTTTAGGTAAGCCTGTAATATCATAGTGATGGGTGTACCCATATAGTGCTCTAATACCCTAGGTAATTATTGTAATGGAAGCTGGTCATATAGATATTCCAATTTTTAAAGCTTCAGTATAGGTTTAATGAGATTATGTTCCAAGATAGAAATTTGTTTTATCTATGTTTGCTATAAGTTTATAAAGTTTCTCATGATTAATAATAATATCCCATGGATTATTATTATTGATTCTCATGACTCATTCATTTTAAATATATTAATGTTTAATGATTTAGGTATTGTTGGGTTATGATATTCATGTGTTATACTCATGAATTTTCATTATGACATCATACCCTTATGCTATTTTTATGTTCATTGATGACATTGATTTGTTAATTCTTATATTTTCCATTACTAATCATATGAGGTCACCCTTTTTATGTTTAATTTTTTCCATGTTTTAAATAATTATGTTGAATAAGTTAAGTCTAGAAAGAATTTTATTTGGATATTTGAAATGTATTAATGAAAAAAAACATGGTTTAAGTGGTATAAATTCTCCATTAAAGACACATGAATTATTAATATATGAGTTTATCCTAATTTTAAAAAGTTCTTGGCCAAAAAGGTTATTGTAAGAAGAAGATTCATTCTTTTAGGTACAAATATTTATATTTATGTCTATAAATTAAAAATATGGGGAAAGAGGCCAACAATTGTCTAGAGGCTTGTTACACGATGTGAATGGAGTTAAACCACCTTGTAATTTTATGTACATGTCATGTATGGAGGGATACACACCATGTTATCCTAGTACACAACCATGTAATGGTCTGGATAGAAATTATCTGAGCATAGTGTATATTTTTAAGTACACAACGTGTACTTTTTTCTGATTAAATCAGGTACTAGCATTGTTTTTGGAAGAAATATGGAAACAATCCCTTTTGATGAGAAACACTCCCAGGAAAAATCCAAACGAGAATTCTTCTCCGGTATCACAGTTCTGATCCAGATTCACACAACGTCGAATATGTTAAAACCCTCTTTTTGAGTGATTTATTCTCCTTAAACCTTTTTTCTAGATTTCTACTCTCATCTTAGTTATTTAGGGTTGATAATTTTATTCATTTAGTAGATCTAATTTTATTTGGGTCGAATTGAAGATCAAAAATATATGAGAAGATTCATACTAAAATGAGGTAGGTGGTTTTGTACCATTAATGAATATTCTTTTTTTTATATGTGTGGGAGTTCCACTCAACCGTTTTTAGGGTGTCTCCATGAATGGAATTGACCCATGTTATTGCCTATTTTTGACTATGTAATTGATTAATTGAACTAAATCATGTTTGAGATTGTTGGATTTGATTAAGGGGCACCCAATGGGTGCATTTCCCTTGGATGACCAATGTTTAGCCGTTTGGCCTAGGATGCCTATGGGAATGCCTCAAATTCCCTGTTATGGGTTATTTAAATTGGAATTGGTAAATTTGATGTTTTACTGCATGTGTTATTATTAAGGAAGATTTGTAATAATTTATATTACATATTTCCTATTATAAATTTCAGCCTAGTTGGGTATTTTAATGACCAAGCATTATGATATTGCTCTTTTCTTGTTAATATTGGATGCCTACGGGTGAGGTTTTATTGTGACTGAGGGAGAGGTTGCATTGTTCCATAGGGAGAGGTTTTGTATGGCCTAAGGATGAGGTTGCGTTGTTCCTAAGGAAAGGTTGTGCAGTTCTTGAGAGTGATATTTTTCTATGCCTACTCGAGAGGTTTCACTATATCTGGAGGTAGGGTTTTATATATTGATTACTTTTGAGTACTTCATAGTTTAATGGTTTCACTATTGTACACAACTATGGAATATTATCACAGATATATAATCATATATCTTTGGGTGGATTCTTTATGGGATTCATTTCTCAAACCCTGCTTGGTTCATGCTTTGGGCCCTTGTAGTTATATGTTTTTATGTGTTGATCAGGGAATGATCCCTTCTACTGGTACCAGATTTGCTTCTTAGGATCATGAGAGCATGAGACCGAGCCGAGGATTCAGATGTTTCTCATTTTACATTGTATATTTTTGTGCTTTTGGAAAATGTATTGTGGATTACTATAGTGTAACTGTTTTGGCAGTCTTCTTAGAACATAACATGCTACATCATCTTTTGTATGGAAAAATGTTTGGTTATTTATCTTATCAGTATTCCACTTTTTATTTCAGTTTTATGTTGTTTATTTTTTCTTTCCAATATTGTATTTTTTTTGATTCTGTTGTGTTACACTCTATCTTTGAGGAAATAGTTTCCCCACTATCACACCCAAGGCCCTCACTTCTAGTCGGCAACCTCTAGAATTTGGGGAAATGTGCTTGAGGCCATGTGACCAACGAGGTTCGGGGCACCAGTTAAGTGGCATCTAGATCATGGACATTACAAAGTGGTATTAGGGGATTTTTTTGGTCTCTACTACAGTTGGGAAATGATATAAAATAAATTGAATTTGGTATCTAGCTATGCCTGAGAGTAGTTACCCTTGTACATGGAAAATCCAAATTTCCTATAATTGAATTGAGATTTTTAGATATTGAGCTATTTTAGTTCATTCAATTTCACTTTTGGGTGACATAATTATTTTTGTATTATTACTGTCACGACCCGCCCTCGGGGTCCGTGCCGTGACTACCCCAAGCCCGCCTTCCATAGGCCAGGGGCTGGCGACTAGCACCAAGGCGTGAATCCCGGTAAAAAGGGAAGGCATTGCCTTTGTAAAGTAAACAAACACCACAGAGTAAGCAAGCGGAAAGTAACACTAAGCAAAACAGAGTACAACTAAAAGTGCGGAAAGTAATAAGGGGCCGGAAATACAAGCCCAACTGTAAAGTACAACTCGAAAGGGAAAACAGCAACTGAAAAGTAAAGCTGCTACGCTGAGATGTCCACTGGAAATCCCACCTGAAGGGTGGGTACAGATAGCTCCTCTGCTCCTCGGGTCCCGCCATCCGCTCCGAGTATGTCCCGCCCAGTGGTCCACCTCCGGGTACCGCCTCGTCGTATAGTCCACCTCCAGGTACCGTCCAGTCCTCGAACCTTTGTCTTCTGTCAGCACTGTCCGTCGTCTGCAACCAACACAACGAGGTGCGGGCATAGCCCGTGCAGGGGTGAGTATAACGATACTCAGTAGGGACCCCGAGACCCTCAAGGTCTCACTAAAACCAACAAGGATAACCACAAGAAGATCACAACAGATAAACTCTACTTAGGTATATGCCCATACATATACCTAAGTTATCAAGTAACCCATCTCAGTCATGAGGAAACACAAGGATCATGAGATCAACGGATAACCACAACCCAGGTATATGCCCATACATATACCTAAGTTATCAAGTAACCCATCTCAATCATGAGGAAACACGAAGGTCAAAAGTCTCAGCTCAAACCAGGATTTTCATTATCGAAACTGTAACTGCTGAAGAGCTCCGTCTCTAGAGTGTACAGTGGTCATGTCACGACTCCGAGGTACTGCTCACTAACCTAAGACTGCTGAAGTACTCCTCCTGTCGAGTACTGCGGGTCTGCTGCCAACTACCAGGCGCTCCGTCCGCTGAGGGTCTGCTGCCAAATACCGGGCGCTACCCAGATAGCCTACTGAGGTACTCCTCCTGTCGAGTACCGCGGGTTTGCTGCCAACTACCAGGCGCTCCGTCCGCCGTGGGTCTGCCGCCAAATACCGGGCGCTCCGTCCACTGGGCTAGTCGACTCACTCCAAGTCGAGTCGGTCAAGCAGTCGTCAGGTCTCAGCCGGCTACACGGTCTCCGTACTCTGCACGCTCGTCTCCGGGAGGGTCCGCTCCACGAGCTACTGGTCGATACTCCAAGTATCACAAAGTCCCGCAAAGAAGTATCTCAAAAGTCCGTCTCGTCACAGGGGTCTCAACGCAACAGACGGCGCGTCGATCGGACGCCCGGTCTGTGAGTTATTAGCCTTTTCGTCCCAGGGGCCCGGTTGGTTTCGTGAGCAAACCAATCCCGGCCGTATCTCAACTGTACCCCGAACTCCCATAGGGTATACTCAAAGGGACCGTTACTCAACGTAACCACCAACGCTGCTGACGGCTCGTCAAGCGGACGTCCTGTCTGAAAGATATTAGCTTTCCCGTTCCAGGGGCCCGGTTGGATTTCGGGTACAATCCAACCCGGCCATACTCCGACTGTATCCAAAACTCGGGCGGAGTATGTCAAAAGTTCTGTCTCATCAAGAGGAAGTCAACGAAACAGACGGCGCGTCAATCGGACGCCCGGTCTGTGAGTTATTGGCATTTTCGTCTCCGGGGCCCGGTTGGTTTTTAAGGCAAAACCAACCCGACCGTACTCCACCTGCGTCCAAACCTCGGGCGGAGTATGCCAAAAGATCCGTCTCTCTAAGAGGAACACAACGCGGCTGACGGCACGTCAATCGGACGTCCGTAGCTCAAGATATGAGTGTTTCCGCTCCGAAGGCCCGGTTGGTTTCGTGAACGAACCAACCCGGCCGAACTCAAAGTAATCCGAAACCTTGAGTGCGATATACCGAAACGACCGTCTCGATCCAAGGATCGCGTTACCGCTGACGGTTCGTCGATCGGAGGTCCGAGACTCACGTTATGGACCAAAAACCAAATCTGGTTCGAAACGGGGGGGGGTCCGGGTCCGGGCCGACCCGGCCCGACCCCCCCCCCCCCCCGGGGCGGCGCGGTGGCCGGCGGCGGCGCGGCGGCGGGCCGCGGCGAGGCTGCGCACGCGGGGGCCAAGCCCCGCGGTTTTTGGAGGGGCGGCGCGGCACAAGGGCCGCGCCCCTTTTTTTTAAAGAAGCCCCCCCTCACGTGGGGGGGGGCCTGCTGGCGCCGAACCAAGGGGGCTGGCTGCCCCCTTCCCTCAAGAACCGCCCCCCCCCCCCCCTCATGTGGGGGGCTTTGATTGGCAGAAACGGGGGGGCTTTGCCCCCCACAAGAAAACCGCCCCCTCTTTAAGAGGGGGTTTCATGAAGTGGCTGGGGGATTAATTCCCCCGGTTTATTGGCATCCGGCCGGCCAGCTGGCCGGCCGGTTTTCTCCAACGGGACCGGAAAAATCTGGTCCCCTCTTCGGCTTCCGACGCCGGCGGCCCGACCGCCGGTCTGCTCTTCCGCCGCGGCCCGGAACCGGCCGCAGTCTCTTCGTCCCGCCGCAGCCCGGAACCGGCCGCGGTGTTCGTCGTCCGGCGCGGTGCGACGGCACCGCGCCCCTTTCGCCGTGCCATGAATCCTTTCAACGCGGCGCGACGGCGTCGCGTTCTTGAAGATTTTTCCTTGGCGTAGTGCGATGGCGCCGCGTAAAATATAAGCACGTTCATCCGCGTGGTGCGACGGCACCACGCCACTTGCTTTCTTCCGCAAAAACAAACAAGAACGTTGGAGGAGGTTCGGCCGTGTTCGTACGGTCCGGCCCCCTCACGTTAAATTAATAACGCAACTTTAAATAAACAACATCCTCACGTTAGTCATACGAACCACGAGCAAGAATGAGATAATTAAATATTAAATCAACATCCCCTACCTCGGGTTTAAGATTCGAAGATTCGTCTACGTTCCGCGGAAGACGGCGTCGCGGAGGTCGGGCGTCGCGGTCGTCGTTCGTCAAATCCGTTGACGAAGATATATGCCCGAAGAGATACGTCGTTGGCGAATCCTTGTACGCCGACGAAGGTTGTCCGAGGAAGGTGCGGTGTTCTCTCTCGTTGACACCGAAGACGAAGAAGAGCGGAGCGGCGTTCTTCGTCGGAAACTTGAGCGTTCTACGTCAAGTCTTGAGGAAAGTCAAATAAAAAGGAAACAACGAACTCAAGAACCCTTACCTCGATAGTCGCACGTTGACGGTGTCGTGGAATATGGGTGTCGATTCCTTTGACGTCGGAGGAAGAGTCGTTGTCGAAGGCGTTCGTCGCGGAAAACCGTCGCGGTAGAGATGACGCGGAAGAAGTACGTCGCGTCGCGGATACGGCGTCGCGGATGGATCGTGTTCTTCGGCGGAGAAGTTCTTCGTTGAAGAACGACGTTCTTCGCGTTCTTCGTTGAGTTTGAAGAAGAAGAAGAGGCTCTCCAAAAGCTCCCAAGGAGACAAACAAACAACCCCAAAATAAAATAAGACAACTTCTTATTTTATTATTACAAAACATAAAAGAATTTCAAAAGTTTGAAATTCAAAAGAGTTAACCCCCAAAATTAATTAAGAGTAACTTAAGCCAATTAAGAGGGGGTTAAGGGAACTTGAAAAGTCTAGGGGTTCGTGTGGGCCCCACCACACTTAATCCTCCCAAGGGAGGTTAAGTGGGTGTGGGTCCCACTTTTAACCCCCTTTGGTAGGTTTTTAACAAACTAAAAATAAAATTTGTCTTACACAAATTTTATTTAACTCAACTGAAAACCCCAAAACTTAACTTACAACCCGCAACAAACGCAACTCCCGAAAAGGTCTCGTTAAGCGAATATCGGCGCTGCGAGTTCATCGGTGCCCTCGGATTTCAATTCCGAGCACCGGATCAAAAGTTAGGAATTCCCGCTCGTTCGTTCACTGAACGTACCCGAGCCAAACTTCGGAAATTAATTCCGGGCACTCCGGGCCTCGGAATCAGGTGCCGTCTGAAACCGCGCTCTTGTAAAATTCTAAAGAAAATTAAGAAAAAATTTCCCTTGAATTTTACGGGTCTTCACAATTACTATTGATATCATTGTTGTAATATTTTAGGTGAAACCCAATGATATGAGGGTATTCCATCTAATACATCATATAAGTACGTGTTAGAAATCATGCTATGCATTCTTACCATTCCATTTTGAGAGAAGCACTGATTACATGTTGTTGTGATAGGTTCCTTTCTAGATATGAATGCTGTTGTGATAGGTATTGTGAAAGGAATGTAAGATGTTGTTATAGGGGTATTGACACGTTGCTATGTTTGGATTAGAATGAATACCAATCTTTGGTCCCTGAGGTTTTATGGGGTTATCTTGGATCATAATTTGGTAGTTTATTTTCCCATTGAAAATAAATTTTTATTAAATGATCTGTATGTATGAGTCAAATATTTTATTTATAGGGAGTATGGGCCCCCATATATCATAATTTGGCACACCATTGCTCTACTTTTAAATAACATGGGTTTTGAGGAAGTTTCAGAGGTTTACTGCCTGAAACCCCAGACAACACAGCGTGTTGTTCTATGATCACACACCATGTGTTCTTCTATTATGTAAGAAATAACTATCTTTATTTCATTCCTTGTATCTATGTGTACACACATTGTTGTTGTGATAGTGTGTCCATCGATGTGATGGAGAACACATGGTAAGGGTGTTTGGACAGTGCACTTTGTGTACCATAGCTACAAACTAGGTAGATTTTCACAGGATAAACCATTATGGTTTGGGTAGTGTAAATGTACATGTCTAAGAGGGGAACACTTTATTACACACCATGTGTCAGTCATACATGCCGTGTACCCAAGATTTTTACAGGCCAAGATAGGTAGGGGTACACACACATGTGAGAGTTCAAAGGGACACACCGTGTGTGGGTTTTAAATGTCGTGTACTAAAATTTTTAAACCGTTGAGGGTTTTTCATATTTTATTTAATTATTGTGCTCTAAAACAACAAATACTGATTAATAATCTATAATTGAGGTTTGTTATTGACTTTGTAGAGCCATGCCACCACAATGACCACTAGTTGTATTCTGGTAGAGTGATAATGATCATACCTCAAAGGTCGTAGTCCATGGGATACTAGTGGATCATACGGTTGTGCCAGCTGTTGTGTCATACGTTGGGGTTTTGGAACTATTCTGTGATAAAATTAAGTGTTTCATGTAGACGTTCTAGGGATCATCGAAATATGCCATGTCTATGGATGAGATGACGTGAGTGTTCCAGCAGTAGCATACACCCTTGTTTATGTGGGATGCTGGAAATCAAAGTGCAGAGTCATGGTTCAAGGCCATTTTATGGACCTTTGAGTATTTGGAGATGCCTCCTCGGTAGAGGGCCATCCTTGCTAATTATATATAGCGTGATTACACCAATATGTGGCATGATGTTATCAATTAGACAAAACTTCATAGAAATTTGGAATGGGTCATGTTTCAGACATTCTTCTATGATTAATTCTATCTCGAGACACAGAGGGCCGAAAAATCCCCGGAGATCATGCATCTAGAGTATGGTGATCTATCTTTTATGGATTACTCTTCCCATTTTACTGACCTACCATACTCCACACCTATTCCGATGGGAAATGATCTATCAAAGGCTAGGAGATTCGAGGATGGTCTCAAGTACGATATCTGATTTTTGTTGAATATATTCCATTTGACTACTATATATTATATAATAAACCAGACCCTGATTACCAAATGGAATCTAGGGGAATATGGAGGTGCGATCTAGGGCAATTCAACATAGTGATCTGACAATGTCTTGTCCGGTAGTAGGAAGCGTCATTTGGGGCCTTCATATGGTCATAGTAATACTCAGAACATATCATCTAGTATCCAAGTGAGGTCCTACCAAAGAAGAAGAGTTGGTCATACTAAACTGAATTGTCTAATGGATCTAGTAGGGTGCTCATCTTGCAGAAAGATGGTCCATGTCTAGTGTTTCTACAGGGTGTTTCCTCCAGTAGCTAGGGAGAGAGGGTCGGCACACACTCCTTGTTTAGGGTAAGGGTCAGCAGCTTATCACTAGTTAGGGAATTGGATTGAATCGCGACATTCTGGGGAAGGTAATGGTTGTGGCTAGGGTAGAAAAAATCCAGGTTTTTAAAGGAAGCAGATTGGAGCAGCTTAGGGTAGCCAGGCAGTATCGTAGGGCCTCCGTACATGACAGACATATGTAGTGAAACATACCCAGCATGAGTAGGATCCAAGACACTCTTCTATCAGAGGTAATATTTTTGTCACCTCTATTAATTCTTCTGACATTTTTGATACATGTTCTTCACATATTTTCATATATGTACCTGTTGTGAGAGACTTGGGCACTATGTGCTTACCTTTAATGATGTTATGAATATAAACACACAGTTAGGTATTTGAACGGAAGGTGTGCTTCTGTGCAAGGAGTTCCCCATTGATATGGTTGGGTGTAACTTCCTTTGAGATATATATTTCATAGAGATGATATGAATCGATTAATTCTTTAGAATTATTTGGATGAGATTATTTCAAGCCTTTTTTAATTTCTATCTACGCAGAGTGAGTTTCATTTTGAAAGTTGGAGGATCGTTTTTAAACAAGAAGGAGTAGGATGTCCTGGAAATCCAAGATTGACCTGAGAAACATGAATTTAGTGTGATGATAACACATATTTCTAGTTTAGATCTCGATTAACAGGGAACAATTTATATGTATTTTCCTCTAGTGGTTGATCATTACAGGGACATCTTCCCAGATGACTTTTTTGGATTACCTCCGGTTAGACAGGTAGAGTTCTCTATCGTGCTAGTGAAAAGAGATGCAACAATGTATATTCTTCCTTAGAAGATGGCTAAGACATAATTAAAAGAGATCAAGAGGCATAAAAGGGTTTTGTTTAAAAAGAGTTTCATCAGACTTAGTACATCTCCTTGGGGTTTGCCGATCGTTTTTGAGAAAAAGGCAGATGACACCCTTAGACATTGTGTTGATTATCAAAAGATGAATCAGCTGACGGTTAATGAACTGATATCTTTTTCAAAGGATACATATATCTTTGACCATAATATTTGAGCTCATGTATTTTTCAAAATATATTTGATATCCGGTTACCGTCAGGTGCATGTTAGATCATCAGACATACCATGCACAACTTTTCGAAGAAGATATAGTCTGTACAAGTATGTGTTTATTCCGTTCGTTCTCATTAACTCTATTGAAGTCTTCATGGAACTACTGAACTGAGTGTTCCACCCTTATCATGATTCGTTTGATTTGGATTTCATTGATGATATCTTTGGGTAATCTAAAAATCGACACAACCATGCCACCCATCTTGAGTTTATATTGAGTAAACTAATAGGATATCTGTTATATGATAAGCTCACAATGTGACACTTCTAGATGGATCAGATTCACTTCATGGGTCACATTAACTATGAGAAAATAATATTAGTGGACCTAGATAAGTTCAAGGAATTAGTTTCACAGGATAATCCAAAGATTATTTTTGAGGTGTGGAGTTTCTTTGTGATGGCTTGTCACTACAATCAAATTATACAAGACATATCACGCTTAGATACTCCATTGATGGGAATGACTAAGATGTTTGTGAATTATGTTTTTAAAGATTCCTAGGATACGGACTTTTATGATAAGAAATTGTGATTGACTTCAGAGTTGATACTTATTTTTCTCTAGTTGGGAAGCAGTTACACCGTGTACTGTGACACATCAGGCATCCAAAGTAGAGATGTTCTTATGTCGGGGGATATAGTTATTTCATACGAGTCTTAGTAGCTAAGGCCATATGAGAGGAATTAATCGATGAATGACCTCAAGTTAGATGTGATTGTTCAGGCTCTATGCTTTTGGGGACATTACTTAATTGGAGAGAATTTTGTGGTGTGCACAGATCAAAATGGACACAAGTACATATTTACTTAGCTTGACTAGAATTTGAAATAGTGATGGTGGGTGGAATACCTTCAGTATTTGAACCTTGAGGTTTCCTACATGCCGGGGAAAGGTAGTGTAGTGGTTGACGGTTTGATCAAGAGGACTCATATACATGCAGGGCAGTAGGCCTGTGGTGAGTAGAATCTAATGACATTATTCATCGAGATGAATTTTGAGGTGAATGATAGGTTGGGGAGGAATTTCACTTCATCATTATCTATTACCTCAACCCCTATAGATAGAGTGAACATGAGACAAGAATCATATTTTGAAGGCCTAATTCTATGATAGAATATCTCACATGAGGACCTCCTCTAGGTTGGACGATAGATAATGGTGAGATCCATCATATCCGTGTTTGTTTTCGAGTCCCAATAGATATAAGTGAAGAGTTGATGTAGTAGTTTCCTCATTCATCTTGGGTAGTATATATCAGGTTAACCAAGATGTACCATGACTTTCACCGTTAGTATTGGTGGCCGAGTATGAAAAGATAGGTAGCAGGTTTTGTTATGAAGTGTTACACCTATCAGTAGGTGAAGGAAGAACATCAGCGAATGAATGTGATTTTATAGAATTAATCTATTTCTAAGTTTAAATAAGATTATTTCATGATGGATTTCATGATGGGTTTACCGTGATCTCCTATAGGTAATGATTCTTTGTGGGTTGTTGTTGATAGGCTTACGATGGTAACTCATTTCTTGTTGATCAAGGAACCTTCGGTGTTGATGAGAGTGAAAACATGTATATCTCAGAGGTGGTATGACTACATGGGGCCTCACACACTATCATTTCAGATAGGGATTCCTTATTCATATATAATTTATGGTAGTGTTTTCAATGGGTGATGGGTACACAGGTGCATCTAAGAAAATCATACCACCCTCAAACTAATGGCCATACGTACCCTACAATACAGGTGCTAGTGGATAGGCAGTGAGCATGTATCCTTCTTTTTGGGGTCACTTGGGAGAATCGCATTCCCCTTTCTGAATCCTCTGACACTAATAGTAATCAGGAGATGATACAAATGGAACCTTATAAGTGTTTATACAGTAGGCCTAGCAATGCTCCCTTTTGCTGGTTGGAGGTAGGTGGGGCCGCTTTATTGGGATCACATCTCATGTAAAAGACTTTTGAACATGTCAAATTGATTCAAAAGAAAAATTACACTACACAATATTGCCAAAAATCTAACACAGATGACCATATAAAACATATGGAGTTCGAAGTCAGAGATCCAGTTTTTTTTTCATGTTTCACCAAGGTTGGGACATATGAGAATCAAGAGACAAGGTAGGATTTCACTGACATATGTCAAAACTTTTGAGATTCTCGAGAGGGTTGGGATGGTTTCCTACTAGTTTTAGTTACCTAATATGTAAATGTATATACATGACATATTCATCATAGCTCAGCTTCTCCGCTATTACACCAAACAATCTCATGCCTTTCAACCCGAAGAAGATAAGTTGTAGGTAGATGTGTCTTTTCGAGAGCATCTTATTCATATTGTGGATCATATCATGATGGTTCACCATGGAAAGACTATTCCTTTGGTATGAGTGATAAGGAAGCCTGTTCGAGTTCAATATAGGGCTTGACAGAGGGAGGATGATGTATAATCATAGTGGTCAATGTTTTTCTCAGGCATTTCTTTATCACCCTAATAAGGGAAATTTGAGGATGTATTTCTTTAAGGGAGGAGTTTGTAAGAACCATGTTCATACATTGAGGTAAATATCTATCATTTTATGTATATAATTATGAAAATTGTGGTAAAGTGGTCTTGGGATGGCTGCAGGCTTGTTACACTACATGAATGAGACCCACACGATGTTTACTTTAATGTACACATCATGTGTTGAGTTCTACATGCCATGTAATCCTAGTACACAACCATATTCTGGTATGGCTCGAAATTTTACAAAAACAACATATTGTTTAAATTAAACTCCTTTTACTATTATTTTTAATGATTAAATCGATATGTAATATCATTTTTGGAAGACAGACAGAGAAGAGTCATTTCGATGAGAAACGTCCCTGAGAAATATACGAACGAGAATTCTTCTCCCTTTTTTCACCCAAAACACAATTCAAACACTATCGAACCCATTAAACCCTCTCAATGAGTTCTATATTCATCTTGATCCTATATTCCAATTTTATTATCTCGACATAGTTATATAAGGTTGAGTATTTTTACTCATTTTGTAGATCTACTTCGATTTTGGAAGAATTGAAGATTGACACTGGACGAGGAGAGTGGTAGAAAAACAAGGTAGGTGGTCTTGCGCCTTTCATGAATTTCCTTGTTGTTTATATGTGGAGGATTTCCACACACCCATTTTTAGGATGATTCTGTGAATATAATTGAACCATGTTGTTTCCTAATGTTGATTAGATAATTGATTAATTGAACTAAAGAATGTTTGAGATCATTTTTCATGATTAAGGGCTACCCCATGGCTATGTTTTCCTTGAATGACCAATGCATATCCATTTAGAATATGATTCTTATAGGCATGACTCTAATTCCATGGTATGTGTGGTTAAAAATGGAATTGTTTAATTGAATTTTTTGGCATCTTGAGTTAAAATTATGGAAGCCATGTAACAGATTATTTTAAATGTTTATTGTTATAAATTTCCACATATATGAGTAATTGAACGACCATGACTTGTGAGGTTGTTCCTTTCCTGTTTATATTATATGACTGTGAGCGAGGTAGTACGGTGCCTGAGGGAGAGGTTTTATTGTTCTTGGTGGTGAGTTTGCACTTTGCCCGGGAGTGTGGTTGTATTATGCCTGAGGGTGAGATTATGTTGTGCCGGAGGGAAATGTTGTGTTGTGCCTAATGGAATAATTGTGCAATGCCTAAGGGAAATATTTTAATGTGAATATAGGAGATGTTTATCTATGTCTGATGGAAATGTTTTACTTATTGTTTACTTTTGAGTACATTATAATTTACTGCTTTCACTATTTTATACTGCTATTAAATATACTCACTGATAGATAGGAACATATCTTTGGGTGGTGGCCTTTGGGGATTCATTATTCATAAACTATTAGTGTCAGGCTTTGGGACCAAGATGATTATATTGTTGAAGGTTTTGATTAGTGAAAGGTCCCTTCAACGGGAACATGATTTGCTGATTTAGAGTAGGATAGCATGTGACTGAGATGAGGCTTCCGATGCTTCTTAGTTTACTTTATTCCTTTTGTTCTTTTGGAACATGTTTTGTGTATTACGTCAGTGCACTAGTTTTGGAAGTTTTCTTAGAACAAAATATGTTGCATAATCTTTTGTATGGAATGATTCATGGTTCTTTATCATATCCACCTTATGATATTGATTTATATTGTATGTTGTTTATTTCTTCTAATATTTTATTATTATTAATTATTATGTTTTAAACATTACCAATGAAGGAATAGTTTCCCCACTATCACACCAATGGACCATGTTTCTAGTTGATATCCTCAGGCATGTGGGGAAATGCACTTGAGGCCATGTGAGTAACTGGGTATGGGGCACCAATTGAGTGGCATCCGAATCTAGGATGTTATAGTCCTCAATTATTTAGTTGATCCATCTTTTACATTTTCTCTTGGCAGGATTATATTAAATATTTGGATCACAATTATAAGAATCAATTTCTGGAATGTAATGTTATGTATTTCAATAGAGGATCTAGGAGTGTGTGTTCTAGGCTATTATAATTAGTATCAAAGATTGGTTTAGATACCTTAAAAGATTAAGATGTTTTCATATGAAGCTATATTAAGAGTTATGGATAACATCACTGTTCTATAAGATTAAGGCTGATCATAAGTTCAAATTATTTTACATACCTTTTTATGTTTTTAATTAGTATTTTAGTTGAGGTTATCAATGATGTTTTTTTATTTTTCTTTGAATATAAGTATAAGTAAAACATCGGATCAATGTGATGTATTAATTTAATTTTGTTAGAAAATAAGCTTTAAGTTATTGATAACATTTACGGTTTATATGATCACATAAATTTAGGAAATTATGGGAACACATTTCTTATCATAAAAAACCCACATGATCAAAAAAACAATTTGGTGACTTAGTTACTAATAATTATTCAAACGAATATCTCCATGTTTTGGGATTGAAATATAAAAGGAATGAGATCCCCAAGGAGGTTATAAAACAAATTAATTTTGAGTTTGTTGTGATTATTTGGGATATATGGTTATAGAATGATTTTTTTAACATTGGATATTGATTTTTAATTTTTATATATTTTTTTAGTGGAGCATTATTCATTTTTGGAATTATCAAACCATGTGCTAACCATTTTGGGTTTGATTTATTTTTAATGATAGTTCAAACAGCTTGTTATCCCGGTTATGATTATATGGGGTTTAAAATTTTACTTCTGTGATTTAGGTGTAAAAAATCATTTTTAATACTCATCATTTGGAGAAGAAAATGAGATTATAGTAAAGGATGAAATTCACTTGTAAAGTAAGTATATGTATTTATATTATTAGTATATATGGTTAAAGAGTACATCAACTTTAGAAAGAATAAATTGAATTAATATTTTATCATATTATTACCATTTATGATGACATCAAAAACCTTTTCCACATATTTTTTCTCATGGTTTTGTTGTCATTGACATTCTCATGACCAAGTTGTCTATCAATACTTATTAACCCATGGGAATTACTTTTTCCTTCCAAATCAATATTTTAATTTCCCACCAATGTTCTCCTTATAATTTTTTTGTTATATATAACATTAGGTAAATAATATTTTTCCCACATTCTATTTTTTGGGATTATTTATTTATTTCATTGGTATTATTTTGGTTTCAATAAATAAATTCTAAAAATACTTAGATAACCAGGTTGAATTTTGGGGTTGACATTATTTTAAGAGGGTAGGATGTAACATACTGAGATTCTAAGAAATATCCAATTTATATAATGATTTAAATTATTTTATATCTTAAATTATACATAATACACTTTTTATCTCATATTATTTGAAACACCAAGTTATCTTGTGTGGAACACAAAATCGAGTCTCTTCATCAACATGTGTTACACGTAAGACCGGGTTTTATGGAACAACAATATAATATCAATATTTACTATGATCGTTATCACCTAGAGATTGGAATGTTTGGAAACAATTATCTTAACTAAATTATGATAATTTTTTATACAGGTTTTATAATTAATTATTTTTTCTAATAATTAATTTAAAATTAAAATAAAAACCAATTGAATATAAATTATCTGTTTTTATGAAAAAAAGTTTTTATTCCTACAAATGGAGTTTTATCATAATAAAATAAATAAATATGTATTAGTGAAAGATATTAATGAAATTTAATTGTTTTATATTTAATTAAAATTTTAAAGTCCTCAAATATGTTTTATAGGATTAATATATTATTAAATCCAAATATAAGCATAAAAGTTGTGTATTTTTAAAACAGAGTTTTACCGCCATTAAATTTTAGACATTTCATAAAAATAACGTTTGACACTTTCAGAAATTTTATCTAAAAAAATATTCCTAATTATTGAAATAATCATATCAATTTTAAATTAGGTTAAAATGTTTGTATTTTTATGATAATTTATATTTTGATGAATGGTGAAGGAAACCATGTTTTAATTTAAATCTACATTTTCATTTATTTTATTTATATAGTTAAATTAAATTTAAATTTTATTTTAATGTCTAATTAGTTAATTTATATATAAAAAATCTATTTATAGTCCATTTAATCAATTTATCATTGATAATGGATATAAAAACATTTCCATCATTTGAAATTTTTTACACTAAAAACATGTAGTTTCATCTCATTTGTGTGATAAATTTTAAATTAAATCATGCCACTTATGTGATTGTAATTTTAAAAAATGGAATAAATATTTAAAATAATAATATTTTATAAAATATATCAAGGGAAAATATTTTTTTATCAAAATGATTCTTGAGATCAATTAAAATAAATTTTTGTGATTATGGTAAAAACAAGCTTAATTAATGATTATATTTAGAATATACGGTGAAAAAATGACCCTACTCATGTGAAAATATCATTTTATGGAAATATATAAAACATTATAGCCATAAAAATCTATATTGGTCCATTTTGGACCATTTGAGGAAAAAAAACATGGGTATCCCTTAAGTATTTTAATCAATACCCAATTAGTCCTTTTCCACACTTATAAAAGGCCTCCACTCCTCTCATCACAAGCATCAAACCTTTTATATACTATACAAAATTTCCAAATAAACTCCCAACATAGCATATATCATCCTATAAGCCTCACATTGGGATGAAATCAAAATAAATATATCCTTTGGTGCAAAATAAATAGAGTTACCTAAAAAAGAGATGACATTCTTCAATGTGCATTTTTTTATTTTTTTCACCACCACCTAAATTAATTTTATATCATGATTTTATAATAACATAATTATTATAAATATAATTATTTGTCTTTATTTTATGATTGACACCTACAGATACACACATTTCTATCAAATGGGATACACAATCGTCATTCGTGTGTATGGTGGACTATCGATTCGTGAGCCAACATCATTCGATATTTTATTACCACCTCTCAAGGATGAGAATAATGAAAAAATGATTATTTTATATGATTTTTAGGATATTTATGATATATTTATTCTTCAATAATTTATATGTCACAAATACCTTCATGATTTCCATTTTTGGGAATATGATAACATCATTTTTGAATGTATGGACTACCACCTCCTCAATGTATTGTGATAATTTTACACTTTACATGGAACATATTATGTATGGTTGTTATAAAAATATTTATTTTATTAATGAAATAGTAAAGATACTAAAGAAATTATTATATATAGGTAAATTTAACATTTCTTTTTCTCCTTTCCATCTCTCACATATTAAACCTGATAATTTCATTTGTAGATGTGCGGACTACCCCCTCCATGAAGTGATGAAATTATTCCATTTTCATCACAATATCACAAGACTAATATATATAAATTTTAAAATAATATGTTATTTATGATATAATGTTAAATTATGGAATGAAAAATGCATCTTACATTCTTCCCATAATGTTCAATTAGAAAATGGGAATGTTACTCTTGTGTACGTACAACCTACTGTCACCTTGATCGCAATGTTGGTTAATTTTTTATGAACATATTTCTGGTATTTTTTTAACATTATAATTTATTTTAAAATGTGATAATTATTTCATGGTTATTATTTTTAATATGTTTAAATAATTACCTCATTGAACATAGTTGACCTTTCAATGTCATTTTTGATACAGAAGTCGAATATGGTCAAATCATCCAACTTAAACATTCTTGAATAAGTAGTTGTTTATAACTTTTATATAGCATAATTATATGAATTAATAAATTTGTAAAATATTATGAATACATTCAATAATTTATATATGTTTATTGTTTAGGAATATAGAGGACAATAATTACCAACCAGACTCATGGTAAGGGATTTAATTATTCATTCCATTATTCTGTTAAACTTATTTTTCATTGGTTATGTTATACGAGGAATATGTGTGAAATTAACTATGAATTTTTTATAATATATTTAAAAAAAATTGGATTTAATATTTTCACAGACAATTATTTCATTAAATTATTCTCACTCAAATGATAAGATCTTTGTATAGGATTTTCAACTCACTTTTTTACATCCATGAGATAGATGACATATTCACCACTTGCCTCTATTGTGCGATACATCTACTGCCCATTTTGATATATTATATAATTTTTTTATATTCAGTGTTTTAATATGTTTCATTTAAGTATTATCACTTTTGGGGGTTCTAATTAAAATGTCAACACAGTTATAAGGGGTTCCATATCAATTTTAATTTAATTAAGACTTATTATGTATTGTGCACCTAATTAATTTTATATGGTGTATATAATTCCCATGAATGTATTTTATTATTCATAAACATTAATTTATGGGTATTTTCATATCCATTAAATTATTTATCTTTCATGGAGTTTACCTTTTCTATGTTACCAATGTGGTATAGAATTTTTTGTCATAATTTTCCTTCTGTGATATGTTTTTTATGTCATACACCTATATTAATTTATGTGGTTTATTAATTTCTTTGTTAACATGTTATATCATGATTATAATTATTTTCCTGATATTATATGTTTTTTTAAAATTTATTACTTAATATGGATTATGATACAAATGTTTTAATGTGGTAAGAGACACTTTGAATGTTTGAAGATTACTGGCCTTAGGAATGTTGTTAATGATCTTTTAATGGTATTTACATTAATCTATGTAAAAAACCGTGTTGTTAATTATAATCCATTGGGATATTTTGTATTGATACCATAAAAATTCTTTATAATACCTCATTATTTTATTTGGTATGTATCTTCTTAAATAAAAATTATTTATTAAATAACTTCTGTAGCATGAAACACCAATCTTAAATGCACTGTGATATGCTATTAATTATTAACAATACCAATGGAATAGTATTGTGAACAATAGGAATAGAAGTGTGACTATTAGAATAATAAACTCGCATAAGATAGTATAAATAAAATTTCGATATCTTAGAAATGAAACTATGATATATTTATATCATAAAATATGTAAAGAAATGTTTAAATAGTGGTAAATTAATTGATGGTAATTTTTTTGAAATGTCACTTTATATTTAAACATTTATAATTAATATAAAAATTTTAAGGTAAATTTATTTTCAAAAAATAGATTTATAAATTAGTATTATTTTTTATTACAATTATAGGATAATTTTATGATACCACAATTAATTAATCACGTTTTCGTAAAATCAGTAATAGTACTAAAATTGGTATTGTTTTAATAAATCATGATTTTAGTAGAAATTTTTTTCATATTTTAAAATAATTTTTTATAAAATGGAGTCCATTTATAAAAAAAATATGGTGATGAATTGTTAGGGTGAATTGTTGATGATTTTCAAAAATAGTTGAAGATTTTTGAATAGTGAAATACAATAATTTATAGAATGTAGCGTTAAAATTAAATAAATGATTTATTGAGTCTAGGATGATGTATGGATGAGGTAATAAAATTTTAGTTCAGACTCACACACACTAGTTACTATAAAAAGTCACATGAATCAACTCTATTTATCATCTTGATCCAAAATAAAAAACTAATAAATAAAATAATATAAAAACGCCCCATTGCTTTACTATTAATTATACCCTCACCACCACTTATACTCACACATTATATAACTTGAACAATGTATAAATTATAAAAAAATACCTTCATAATACTCTTCCACACATTAAATAATTTTGGGACCTATTTAAGTCCTTGTGCAAGTGTCTTAAGGATTTTTTTAAGAAGATGGTATTCAAGAGGTAAAATCATTGTTTTTCTCTTTTATTTTCTTTTATTTTCTTAACCTAAACTAAAATATACAATAAAAAGATGCATGGAAAATAAAATATCATATATATAATTAATTTTTATTGTGATAAAGGTATATCCATCATATAATTTTTTTTCTTCTCCTTTTATTTTAAAAATGGAAATGTCATCCATGTGGTGTCGATTCCTGATCATCATGAATGAAGAGTTTTTTTTCATTTACAAAATTTATTTATGGCCATAAAAACATTATTATGGTTAAATAATATATTAATATATATATATATATATATAATAGGTTAAATGATGTTCTAAAACCATAATATAAACATAATAATAAATAAAATGATACATGTTCGCGATTGTAGTAAAAACCTCCAAAATAAATTAAAACATTTTACTCAGTATTTTATCTAATATGTAATCCTCATACCATATTAACAAATTATATATTAAACCATTTAATCATATATAATTTCATTAATATAATAAAATTTTTCTTTTTTATTTTTTTTACCATTTCACAAGATCTTCCATTTTTATACTCACCGGAAATGACCATAAAACCATGAAAAAAATGATCACGGAACAACAAAATTAAATCTTATAACTCATTATAATGGAAAAAAATTAACATAATAATAATATAATAAATAAAATATATGTTTAATTGGATATTAATTAAATAATTAATGTATCTAATTTGATTATCTAGGACATTAAGTAAAAGTGTATAACACATTTAGACATATAGTAAGGGTTTTCTCATCTCAATTTTACTTCATTGAGATATATTCCTTATTCAAACCTTATTTACAATTTGTGGGGTACATAATTACAATTGATATATCATATAATTAATCCATTTATCTTCATAGTATTCAATGTTTCATTTTATCATTATTAATTTTATGAGGTATATGATTCGACTGATTACACAATGGCAAGGGGTTTCTCACCCAACTTTTATTTCTGGGAGATATGCCTTATTCACAAAATATATTTTGTGTGTGGTATAAATATATGAAAAAATTGATATATAATTCCATGAGACTCTTCATATTCATGGTAATAAATGTTTTATTTGGTGATTATTAATATTATGGGGTATACGATTCGATTGATTACAACTGGTAAGTGTTTTTTGTTTCACATTAATTTTCTTGGGACATATACCACATTAATCACATATTTTGTTTGTGTACAATCCCTTTTATTTTTTTTATCATAGATCATTGATGATTTAATTAAATAGAAAAATTTCTTATATCATGTAAATGATTATTGTATAATCCATATATGTTTTTTACATATAATGCTTACATTGAATGTTTTTAATAGGGGAAATATTGTTAAATTGGTATTCTATATTTAATATAGATATTATGATAAGGTATATTATTCATTAATTAAATCTATATTGGAATAATTCATTGGAATTTTAGTTATGGGTGGGGCTTGACATTATACATCCTCTCATTGCATCGATAGGTTTCCTGAGACAGAAATGTTGGTAACAAATGGTTTTTTTATTTACGAAAAGAAATTGATGAGTTTCTACCAAAAGAAATAAACCATATTATGAATGGTATTATAGTTAAGTTCTTAGGTTCCAGATATATTATTTCCAATTATTAATCATTTCCTTCATTTATTATTAAGTTAATACTATCCATGATAATTTTATTATTATGAAATACTTGGATGCATTTTCATTATCAGTCTATTGGTTAAATAGAGTGTTTTGTTAATTATTTACCATGATATATTGATTATGACATTTTTATTATGACTCAATTATTATTTATTCATGTTTCTCATATATTACAGCCTTACTAAGAATTTGAGGCCACCAATTTATTTGTTTTTCTCCCCTAGGTTATGATGATTAAATCTTTGAATTAGTGTCAATGATGTAGTTTATTTTCATTTTTATGTTCTATGTTTAATTACTAATGTAATAAGTGAACCATGTATGTATTTAGTTATAAAATATTAACAAAATAATCGATCCTTGGTAATTTTTTCTATTGTATCTATACAATTGTAAAAAAACCACTACCTTTGGGCTACTGGGGTTGGGGTAGTTATAGTTGGTATCAGAGCATATTTTGTAGAAACCGTGGGAACTAGATGTTATATAAACAGGAAAACTATAATAATTCCTTATACATAATTTTTGTATGAATACTTATAATAAATATGAGCTAACTATATGTGAACAATTATTTAGTGATGGAACCTAATGATTGAAAGGAAATAAATACTAATAGATAATGTAGGGATTTCCCCACTAAGAAAGTCAATAAAGATGGTGTTGGTGGTTAGAAGATAATGACCCTATTAAGATATCTTACTCATTTATGAAGAATATACACAATACACCTATATTGGATCATTTTATGTGGTAGAATTTGTGATCATATTATGGCACTATTAATCCAATGGTAGATGAGAAATGATCCGAATCCTTTGAAATGGTATTTCTGTCAATGGGATTTAATGAAATGGAAAAGGTAAAACCAAGTGTATATTTTCTCATGGGAGATGCTAATAAATATTGTTTTTTTGATCCAAAATACTTAATAATAAGATGATAAAGAAAATATAGAATAAAAATAATTTAAATAAACATTCTTTGATAAATATTTACCTCCTGATAAAAAATATAACATAATGAGAAAATTAATAAACATAATGTTAAAGGAAGAAGAGAGTGTCATAGAATACAAGGATACTTTCACAATACTAGACAATTATGGTATAGATTCGATACATGTTTAAAAACAATATTGATCATTTCATGGAATGAATTAATCAACTCCTCTTAAAGCAACTGGCATCTCTTACATTTTAATCATATGATGAATTTTATTTTAAGTGCTATCAAAATAGTGAAAAAATTGTATAGATCTAATAGGTTTAATGGAAATCAATAGAATAATGGATCTTATGGTAACCTTAAAATTGTTAAAGCACCAAAGATGACTGTGTGAATGAATAAATTACCAATTTGACAAAAGTTTGGTAAGAATCATCTGAGTAAATTCAAGAAAGGCATGAGAGATTGTTATGGGTGTGGAGGAAAGGGTCATTGAGCTAATGAATTCCAGGGGAAGAAACACAAAATTAATGTTCAATTATTGAAATATAAATAAATGGGGAATTATTCAAATAAATTTTTAATGTATCAGGGGAATCTACCATAGAAGAGTCCAAGGGGATATGATCAAGAATATTTGTTCACTACAGTTGGGGTAAAATTGAAAAATGATACAGTGGTAGGTACATTATTAAAATATTAAAATTAATCCAATTATTTATTTGATTCTATATAATCAAAATCTTTTTTATATATACATAGTTATCCCAGAAAATAATACATTTCCCTTTTGATTTAATAATGGAGTTTCCAATTAAAAATCCAAAGGGAAGTCTCATAACAACAAAAATGTGTTGGGTAGTATTCATTATTAACAATAAAGGTGATTTATTTTCTGACATTATTATCATGCTAATGATTTACATTGATAAAATCCTTGTTATGGATTAGATATAAAAATAAAATGAGAAAATTTATTGAAAGAAGAAAGAAATTTAGATTTTTGGGGAATATTTAGAATTCCATGTCGTTAGAGAAGAAACATAATTACTAGATTCTTATCTATATCCAACATTATTAGCTCTAAGAAATTATGTTTTGTGGATTACTAGTAAAGAAAAATCATGGGATGAAGAATGTAATCTTAAAATTGAGTATGTACCAATTAAATTAGAATAAAATGATGTATTTCTAGAGGAATTACCTTGACACCCCCTAGAGCATGAAGTAGAGTTTATCATTGATTTAATACCTAATTCAATACCAATACAAAAGTATCGACATTTAATAGAAACTATATAATTAGTGGAGATGAAGAAAAAACTAGTCTTATGTGATGAGGTATTTATTCACCCGAGTGTTTCCCCTCGAGGATTCCCTATTCTCTTTGTTATGAAGAAACATGGATCCATGTGGTTCTACATTGACAATAGAGAAATATATTCTATTAAAATAAATAACAACAACCATCTTCCTTACATTGATGATTTATTTGATCAAATTCATGTGGGTCATTATTTTTTTAATATAGAACTTCATTTAGGGTTTCATAAATTGTGAATAAAGAATGATGATATTGTGAAGATATATTTTTAGACGATGTATGGACATTATGAGTTTACAGTAATTCAATTTGGATTGACTAATGTACACTCAATTTTTAGGGACCTAATGAAGAGGGTATTCAAGGAATATATTGATTATTTTAGTTTAGTATTAATTCATGTTATATGGTGTATTATAAAAGTAATAGAGACAATGAGAATCGTATGTAGATCATTCTCAAGACTCATAGAAAGAAATAATTATATGGTAAATTTAGAAAGTGTGAATTATGTATTTTGGTAATTTATTTTGTCAGATATATTAACTCTATGGAATGAATATAAGTTGATATTATAATGTCAAAGGAAATCCAGGAATGTTTTTCACCAACGAACATAATTTATGTATGTAGTTTTATTTATTTATCATGTTACTATTGGAATTTTGGTGCAAAGATTTCCCAACTGGATAGCCTGTTAACCAATTTCACATGTATAAGGGATATGTTCGTATAGAAAATATAATGTGAAGACTGCTCTGAGAAATTTATGATAAGACTAGTCAATGATCTTATTTTGAATCTACCATCAGAAAATGAGGGGATTAAGATATACAACGATGCATCGTAGAAAGGATTAGAATGTGTTATTATGACAAATGATAATGTTATTACATATGAATCCTGGAAGTTCACGATTCATGAAATATAATTATCCAAATCATGTATTTTAGTTAGAAATAATAATCTTTGCATATAATATATAGAGAAAACATATTTATAGAGAATTATTTGATATATATAAAGATTAAAAATGTTTGAAATACATCATTACAAAGAAATTACTCAACATGTGGCAAATAAAATGGATAAAGTTACTCAATTTTTTTGATTACTCAACATAATAACTCCTGTAAAAATCAAATAATGTAATAGATTAATTAATAATGAACAACTTTGTAATTCTAAAATGAATGAGGATTGAGAAAGATCCTTTGTTTAGGAATTTAATAATTATAGATATAAGAATTATTAAATAATGGTAAACATAATCCCTTTTTCAAATGATTATGATACTATATTTATTGGAAAATATAAAAATTGGTCAATGTGATGATGATATTTTCCAAAAATAAATTAAATCCATTAATGAAGGAATATTGGAATACATTGTGCATGAGTATTGAGTTATAAAATTTGGAATTAGTGTATGTGTTCCATAAATAACTAAGCTAAATACAAAAGTATTAGATTTTTTTCATAGCTCAAATTTTTCTATACACCATGGTAGTACCAAGATGTATAGAGATATGAAGGAACATTTTATGTGGGATGATATGAAGTAGAATATTTATGAATATGTGTGAAGATGTCTAGTTTTTCAATAAATGGATGATGGGAGATAGAATCCCAGAGGAATTATGTAACTACTACATATTCAAATGAGGAAGTTGGATTAAATTGCTATGGACATCATTAATGGATTACCAAATACCCCTAAAATTAATGAAACAATATGGGTAATTTTTGATCGCCTTACAAAATTGGCAAATTTTCATGATATCAGAGAAGTTTATCTATTGATTCCAAATCAATACTCTATATTAATGATGTTTTAAAAAATCATGGTGAAACTTTATCACTTATTTCTGATCATGATCCATAGTTTACATCAATATTATAGATGATTCTTCAGAAGGATTTGGATACTAAGATTTATTTGAGTGCTTCGTATCAACCTCAAATCATGAGATAATCTCAAGAGAATATAAAAACATTGTTAGAAATTTTGAGATCATTATCACTTGAATTCCGTGGTAGATGGGATCATTATCTAACTTTGGTGGCGTTTTTCAACAATAATAGTTTCTATTATAGTATTCAAATGGAACCATATGAAGAAATAAATGGAATGATATGTCGTACTCCAAATATGTTTTGATGATTTTGGCGATAGGAAACTTATAGGACCATAACATGTTGAAGTGAAAACTATAAATGTAAAGAATATTATAGATCATATTAATGTTTCCCAAATTAGGTAAAAGAGTTATGATGACAACTAGAGAAATGATATAGAATCTTAATTAGTAGAACATGTCTTTATAAAATTATGTCTACAGAAGGGTGTCAAAAGGTATGGTCAAAAGGGAAACGGATCCCTAGGTACAAGATACCTTTTGAAATTATATAAAGTGCCGGAGTTGTAGCTTACCGATTATTAATGTCACCAACTCTCTCCAAATTTCATGATGTTTCCCACATATAATAATTAAAAAAATACATAACAGAACCAACACATGTACATACCTATGAAGAAATATAATTTGAACAAGATTGTTATTACTCCTAAGAGCCTATTGAGATTCATGAAAATATTGAAAATGTATCGAGAAATCATAAGACGTGATTGTTAAAAGTTCTCTTGATAAACCACAAAATGGAATATGTAATGTGTGATACTAAGGATGTAATAAAGAAGAACCACCCACATCTGTTTAGAAGGAAATATTCATGAAGAACATCACAGAAGAAATTTTCAAATGGGGGAAGAATATTACACTAATGATTTTTTGGTATGTATATTATAAAACAAATTCAATTGATTCGATAGCTTATGTTGCATGCAACACTAATCTTAAACAAACCATGATATACTATTAAATATTTACATGGCCATTGGAATAGTAATGTAATCATTAAGAAAAGTAATGTGGAAAATAGAATAATAACCTCATCTATGAAAGTATAAATAAATTTCAGGTATCACATAAATGAAAATATAATATATTAGTATTCTAAAATAAGTTATTGAATGTTTTAAAAATGATAAATCAAGTGTTAGTATTTACTTGAAATGTACAAGTTTATTTAAATATTTTTCTTTAATATAACGATCTAATGGAAGAAATATTTTCATAAAATATATTGATTAATTAATATTTTGTTTTTTTATAATTATAAAATAATTTTATGAGTCCGCAATTAGTTCTTCAATGTGTTGTAAATCGATAATAATAATAAAAGTTGTTTTTTCGACTAAATGATGGTTTTAATTATAAATTAAATTTCTAATATTTATAAAAATATTTTTCTCAAATGTTTTCCATTTTTTAAATAAACTTAATGAAAAATGGTTACGGTTAATTTTTGAGTTTTTTTCTAAATTTGATTAATTTTTGGTGAATAGTGAAATATGATAATTAACTGTATTCAGCATTATAAGTAAATAAATGAGTTATTGAGTCATGGATTTTGAATGGATGAGTTAATAACTCGTTAGTTTTAAATCACATGCAGTAATATTTTAACATATTCATAATAATCAACACTATTGACAGTCTTAAGCCAAAATAACAAATTAATGAATAATATAAGAAAAAAACACAACTCTCCTACCTTAAAAAATACTACATATAACCACCCCTTCTTATCACACATTCTATGCATTGAATAATTTGAAAATTCATCCCAATTCCATTCCCAAGCCTCTACCCCATGGCCAAGTCCTCCATGTCTTAGAAAATTTTAAATCCATGATTTATAAAGATGATCCTAAGGATATGATATTCAAGAAGAAAAATCCACCTTATTTCTCTTTTAGTTATTTTATTTTCTAATCCTTTGATAAACTTCCCAAGAAAAGAGTATTAATAAATCTCGTATCATATATATAATTTAATATTATTTTTCTAATGGGATATCCATCGTCAAATGTTTTCTATTCGTCTTTTATTTTATGAATGAGAACATCATCCGTGATGTGTTGATTCACCACCATCACGAATAATGAGATTTTAGTTTCCTTTATCGCATTCATGGCTGGTCACAAAACCATTATTATGGTTAAATAATATTTTAAAATATATTATAAGTTATATAATGTTCATGAACCAATATGTAAACATAATATTGAATAAAACGATTCAAGTCTGTGATGGTCGTAAAAACCACCAAAATAAATCAAAACATTTTCATCAATGTTTTATCTAATGATTCGTACTCATACAATATAAAAATTATATATTATACCATTTAATATTTTGGATGTTCATTATTACTAAAAAATTACATTTCTAGTGTTTTTCTTCCATTTGAAAAGATCTCTCATATTTATACTGAAGTGAACCATCCATAAAACCATGAAATGAACACTCTGAGGAAAATAAAATTAAACATTTTAACTCATTAAAATGGACATAAATGAACATAATAAAGTTATAATAAATAAAATATATGTCTAAGTGGTTTTTAGTTAAGTAATTAATGAATCTAAATTTATTATCTAGGATATTATGTGTAAGTGCATGACACTTTTGAACATAAGGTAAGGGATTTCTCATATCACTTATAATTCAGTAAGATATATTCCCCTTTCAACCCTTATTTTATTGTTTGGTGTACATAATTACACATTAATATAACGTAAATTGAATCTATTTATGTATATGGTATTCAATGTTTCCTTTTTTTTATTAATTATATGGGTTATACGATTCGACTGGTTACAAAATGGCATGGTGTTTCTCATCATACTTTTATTTCTCTGAGATATGACTTATTCACCACTTATTAATTATGTGTGGTGTATTCCCAATTCCCATTTGATATATCATATAATTAATCTCTTTATCTTGATGGTATTTGATGTTTCATTTGATGTTTATTAATTTAATGGGGTATACGGTTCCCTTGATTACAAGTGGTAAGAGTTTTTCAGCTCATAAGAATTTATATTGGACATATGCCATATTCATTACTTATTTCATGTTCATTTTGGAATTTTTATTTATGAACATAAATCATTGAATATTTCATTATATATCCATATTTATTGTATCACAGATATGATTATATCATAGGCCGTATTCCATTTTTACATATGGTGTACATATATAATGTCGATTTAACTAGGGAAATATTGATAAAAATGTATCCTCAACTCAATACAGATATTTTGTTATAGAGTATTATTCAGAAATTAATATTATGTATAAATAATTATTTGGACTTCTAGTGATGGGTGGGTCATGACATTATATATCCCCTCGATGCATCAATATGTCTTATGAGCCAAACCAGTAGGTGAAAAACCCTCCTAAATAGTTTTTAAGAAGAATCAGATGAGTTTATACACATAAACATAAACTGCATTGTGAAAGGTATTGACGATAGTGGTTCATGTGAAAGATAGATGATGTCAAATGATTATTCATTTCCTTCATTCATTATTCATTTATTACTATCCAATAAACTTTCACACTGACATAATATATGGATTCATTATTATTGTCATTTTAATTGTTAAATGAAAAGTGCTTTTTATTTATTTAAATTCTCATATAGATTAGGAATTATTTATTATGCTTCAATTATTATTGGTTAATGATTATACTATATGTAACCATTATTGAGAATTTTGTCTTGCCATTTTATTTGTTTTCTTTCCCTAGATTCTGAAGATGAGGTCATTGAATAAGTGTCAAGGAATAAGTTTATTTTCATTTTTTATGTTTTATATTTAATTACCAATGTATTAAGGGAACCTTTTATATATATAATTATTCAAGACTAATAAACTAATATATCTTTAGTGATGTGATATCTTGCATCTAATCCATTGTAATACAAAACCATCAACTCAAATCTACTGGGTTTTTCATTGTAATATTTATTTTATGGATGAATTATTATTTCTTCCAAGAGATTGTAATGTACCTATTTATTTTTCATGGGTTAACCATGTTTCAATTATATTATTATAGAACCCATTTCCATTCAATGGGTTAACTGTGTTCTGAAGAGATAGTTATGGAACCCATTTCTTTTCAAGGGGATTATCATGTTTCAAATAGATTTTTAATGAACCCATTTATTCTCCATGGGTTATTCATGATTCAAAGATATTATAATGGAACCCGTTTCATTTTAATCTCTCTATTATGTTTCAATGGATTTTCAAGGAAAAAATCATTTTCCAAGGGTTAATCATGCTTCAAAGCGATTTTTATGGAACCCATTTCTTTTCCATGGGTTAATAATATTTGTATATAATTTTTATGTAACCCATTTAACTTCAATGTGTTAATTATGTTTCAATGATATTATTTTGGAAGCCATTTATTTTCCAGGGGTTAATCATGTTTCCATGTGATTATTTTGAAACCAGTTTCTTTTCTATGGGATAATCATTTTTAAAATAGATTATTATGAAACACATTTCTTTTCCATAGTTTAATTTTAATTTATTGACATTTCTGTGATACCTATTTATTTTCCATGGGATAATAAATTTGTAAATATAATAATGATTGTTTATATGATTTTTATTCATTTTTGGTTTCTTAGACATCTAAAATGATGGGGTGACCAAGATAGTACCGAGAAATCATGTTTTTTCTTCACATTGGGTGGCCTAGATAGCAACAGGAAATCCCATTAAACCTTAACATATGTGGCCCATATTGCTCTGAGTAATCCCATAGTATCATAAAATGGGTTCACCCTGATAGTGAACCAATGTATTGCATAATGATTATATTTAAATTAATCTATAAGGTTATTCTAATTTCTATGGGTTCTATATAGGTTTCATGAGATGGTGACCCAAGATACCACTATGTTTTTATCTAATATAACTATGGGATTAAAATGTTTCTCATAATTGAGATTGATATCAAATGGCACGTGGTTATTTATTCTAACGATTCTTTCATTTTACATGTTTTCATGTTTGATGATCCATGTATTGATGGGTATTAAATTCATATATTACACTCAAAAATTTTGGGTACATAACCATACCCCTATGGTCCTCTTATTTTAATTGAATAAATTCATATTAAAATTATTACATTTTTCCTTAATGAGGATCTGAGTTCAAATTTTATATTTTTACTATTCCCCAAGTTCTAAAAAATTATATTCATTGAGATAATTCTTGAAGGTACGTCATATGGATGATGATGATCTATTAATGTGAAAATATAATCTGATATAATTGGGATAAATGATAATTTAAAGTCATGTGAATTGTTTATATAGGATTTTATATTAATTCATTATACCTTTAAAACTAAAAGGTCCTCGTGTATGTATGTGATCCATGTTTTCATTTTGATGTTGTAATGTGTAGATGAAAAATAAAGGGCAAAGTTATTAGTATCAACTCTGGGAATGAAAATTTATAGATATTATAATTGGATCAGAAAGTGCAGGTTCTGAGTTGTTATAGTTGAACCATGGAATAATATTTTTACTAACCAGTTTTTTTAATTTTCAATCATTTCATGCTCGACCCCATAGTTTCCTCTTTCTTTGAAATCACAATTCCTTAATAAACGGGTACGCAATAACACTATTGAGTTTCACATATCTATGTGCTTGTAGTTAAACCAATTCAGTCAGTGTAATATTTGACTCCTTTCCAATTGGTCATCCAATAGTTGTAAATACCAATGAATGGTTTTTAGATTGATAATTTGTGTGGATTTCATTATCACATCTAACACAATTGAATCATGTCACAATACCATAAAATTTCATAGAAAAGAAGGTCAAGAACTCTTCATCTATCTAAAATTCAATAATAAATCCTTCTCATGGAGGTTTATTCCTCACATATGATTTCAAATGACCTATGTAATTGATAAGAAAAATATGAATCATATAAAAAGTTATGCAATTATTTGATAAAATTTAAATCACTAATAAAAATAAAAATAATATCAACGTACTAATAAATTTGATACAACCATTGATAGTGTATTGGTCTCCATCATTTAGCTTCTTCAACTGAATATATATTAAAATGAATCATGAATGTGAATAATGAAGGGGATAAATACTATCTATAAATGATAAAGTGTCTGAACTGTTCATTTTTAATGTATAACAGGCTCAGTTAGATTTAGAGTTATTCAAAAAAGCTCTTTAAAAATTTTACACAACTAAAATATATTCTTAGTTCCTTTTTTCAGGTAATGCATTATGCAATAATAATAGAAGCAACTTCTCTACCAAAATATGTGGGTCATAACTATTCAATTCATGTAATTTTTTATGTTTTAAGTTAACGTATGTTGATCTTTTACATGAATAACCATATGGAACCTTACATTCATTAAATTTCAAGTGAATATGTATTTTTCGTGATTTTTCATTATAAAAATGGATGATGTAAATATTTCATTCTCATTTTCCCACAAACCATGATTTAAATTATTTGATTACAAATAATTATGAGAATTAAGGAAATCCTTTGATTTACCATACTTATTAAGAAATGTGAAAATTACAATTTCACAAATGATCTTATCAATATGTATTATGTCATAATAATTATGTATAAAATTAAACTCCCACTAAGAATGCTTGAAAAATATACTCATTTTCATCCACCATTTTGTTCCTACAACATGGGATATTATACATTGTTCAATTTTCCTATTTTTTGAACTGATTACATTTTCCAAATTCTGGGGTGAAAATAATTAATATCCCAAAGTTTTATGAACTGGATTTACCAGTTCAATATCTATATTGAATTATGTCTTGTTAAACAAGAATTTATGATAAACATCATTAAATTGATGATGAGATATAGAACACAATTTTCATTCATAAGGAAAACATTGACGATAAAAACAAAAATTACACACCAGATAATACAAACTAGTATGATTGTTCTAAATGAGTATTTTTTCTAGTCAATGAATGTCACTAATTTTACACATTAATGAAGAATTAATTTAAAATAGTTTTCTCTTTGAAGCATCATATGATTCGACGCCATCATACCCTAATTTTCACAATTATTTGGTTAGTGGTTTAGGGTATACATGAATGTCATTTCTATGAATTTACTTTCTAAGAATAATCATATATATAATGAATGAAGTATTCTTCATACACATACATTGAGGTAGATTATAGGGTATCAAAAAAACTAGCCAAGTGATATATTTATTACTTAAATTATCAAAAGTGTTAATAAAATTATAAGACAATCCCAAACTCACATTACTAAGAACTGAAGTAAAAAACATGGTATAATTAATGAAACACATTTCATGATGTTTAATCTTTTGAATGGAGAAAAACGATTTCATTTTTACTATCCTGATCATTCCACTTCATATCATAGGCAACCATAGATGACACGAATGATAATGTTTAGAATGGATTTAGATGAAACTAACACAATAACTTTGTAGGATCCTTCCCCTTCTATTTATTACATTTGTTTAATTTACTTCTACTCTCATTGTTTTTCATTGAATTCTATCTGTTCATCTTTATCAGACTCTTATCCCCACTAAATAAAGAAATCATCAGGGGATGCATGTATCTTTTTATAGTAAAGTAAATTTTTTATGACTTTATTTATCTCATAAAATGATTCAAGGATCTTAACAATCATAAATATACCTTAAACCATATAAAATCATGGTAATTTAATATTATGTAATTCCATAGAGACACATGATATGATACTATTTAAGTAGAAAAGAAACTTGAAATAAATGAGACACCTTTTATAAAATTGTTGTTTTCTATCATCTAGTAATTCGTAAAAATAATTTTTTACTCACTTAAGGTTCATGAAATATTAACCTATTAATGAACAACTAAAGGTTATGCTGATCAATTGAAATCACAGACATTGTATCCAAAAAATCTAAATGAATTCTTTATCAAATGTCAAACAGAATTCTACTATGTGAGACTACTTTGTGTTTCATTGATAGAATTATAATTATTTTAAATTTACATTAAATTCAATTCACCATGAAAAATCCAAAAAAAATTCTTGTAGGAAACTATTTAAATATATCATAATAATATATTTCATTTCTATTCAACCATTGCTTGAATTTTAAATTAGGACATAGTAATTTTATTATTCCATCCACTAATCAGTTTGAAATTGAATAATCTATAAATTCTTCCATACTAATGGAATACCTAGGAGTGTTTCAATGTGGATTAATAGAAATTTTATCTATGGGTATTTTATTGTCACTCTTCTTGATTTACATTCCAATATAAATATATAAATGTTTAATCAAACAAGTATAATAAAAAATTTAACAGAAACCAACATCCTCATTGACTAGTTTAGGATCTTGATTAAACCTAAAAAAAATCAACATAAAAATGATTCAATCCTAAATTAAACACACAAACAACATAAATTAATTAGTATTACCCCTCACAATAATATAGTTAGAGTAATAGAATAAATTATTCAATTTGATGAGATAGGTTAATATGATGTTGAGCGTTCTTTTATTAGTCTATCATAATGCATGAACATAATTATTCTATTAAAAGATCTATAAATTTTTTCCAATGAAAATATTTTCAATTTCTATTTTATATTATAGAAACATGATTGTCTCTATAGCTAGATCTTTATGTGGATATTATTAATGTCAAGATTTCTTGAATCTCAAAACAAGAACCCAGAATTGTGATATCTAGATCATATGGGTCTATATGAATCATATAATTTAATGCAATTATGATTTCATAACATTATCAGAATAAATTTTAAAAACAGTACACAATGTGAAGAGAGTAACAGATATTGAAATCGTCATGTAAACTGAAGATATATAGCTTGTAGTATGAATTATGCATTGCAAAAAAGATTAGAGTATTTTTATTTAATATATTAAATTATTTATATCATTTTAGGAAATAAAAATAGGGTGAACCTAGAACTGTGATATGTAGATCAAGTGGGTCTATATGGATCACATAATTTCATGGAATTATGATTTCATAACATTTTCTTAATTAATTTGAGAAATAATACACAAAATGAAGAGAGTAATAGATACAAATACATTCATGTAAATTAAATATTTAAATCTTGTAGTTTGAATTTTTCATTGTAATAATGATTAAGATCATTATTAATTTAATAATTTAAATTAATTATATAATTTTAGAAAAATAAAATTGAGTGGTAAATTATACAAGGCTTGTGTTCTTGAACCTGATGATAAATGATTAGGTTTTTCAAATGGAAAACACTCTCAAAAATATATAAAATAACTATTATCCCCATGAAAACCCATATTTTAACTTAAGGTAGACCTATATATGAAAATATTAATTTGTAAAAATTTAAATTATAATTAAATGGGGAAGAAACAAAAAACAGTAACATTGGACTACCTATTGATGAAAATGTAGAAGCTTCAAGTCTTAGACCACACACAGACAACACCCATGTACATGTATCATGAATCATGAAAAAAATAATTATAAAAATTTATAAATAGTTATTCAAATTTAAAAAATAAGAATAATCGCCTAAATTAATATCAAGGGGAACATATATCATTGTGGGGTCATCGTCAGAAGAAAGTGGGGTCTAGGTCACACAGATTAGTGCTATGGAATGGGCGAGGGGAGGTTGCTCTTGGAGAGAAGGGGGATTAGGGACAAGTTTCCATCACTATTGGGGACATGGGGGGTCGAGGATGATTGATGGTTACTATCAGTGGTCAGTGTTCAGGGGGATGGGTGATTATGGACGAGAGGAGCAGTCACCATCAACAGCCAAGGAGAGTGGGGGTTAGGGATGGGGGTGGTTGCTGTCGGGGGCCATGGGTTAGGGAGAGGTGGGATCAGGACAAGAGGATAATTATAAGTTGGGGTTTGAGGAGAGGGGGTCGCCATCGTGGGGTTGGGGAGAGGGGTCAAGAGGGGCGGTCATCATTAGGGGTTAGGGATAGTGGGGGATTGGGGCCATGAAGGTAGTACATGTTGGGGGTTAGTGAGAGGGGAGGGATATGATGGGGGAGGAGATCCGATTAGTGGAGGGGGATGTTTATCCGATATAATTTAAAGGTATTGGGGATGTTTAAATAAATCCACTACTAAATTTTAAAATAAATAAAATACAGTGGCAGTTATATTAAACTGCCGCTATATTATAAATTATATTTAATAAGATTTATTTTGTAACAGTTTTAAAAACTATGGCTAATTAACCATGGATGAAACCTCATTTTTTTCGTGAATGAGAATGTTCACATTTTTGGAGTTTCATCCATTTTTCAATATTTTATTTTTATTGTAACTGGAGCACACTAATTTTAACAAGGGACAATGGTTTTCAACCATTAATTTTACAGGCCTTGTTAATGCTCATCAGTCAAACTAAAAACTTTTCACAGATTTTAATTATGTAAACACCTAATCCAGATCTCCAATTAATATATAAAACACTGATTTTTATATACATTAATTTTAATAATAAAAACCCATTATATTTTTTAGAAATAACGATATTATTGTTAGGACGAATAACACCATTAATTAATATCTATCACTCTAATAAATAGGCTCAATCCCATATATTTAAAATTGAGAATTTTTTTCACATGTTGATTCTGAAAATATATCACAATAAGAATATTTTTAGGCTTCCAGAAATGTCTAAAATGACCAAGGTTCCATTAACCATTCTTTTGTATTACATTCATGGTTCTATAATCCAAAATACTTCAAAACTCAAGTCTCCCACTGATTTAGTCTATCCTCGATCTATAATAAAAACAATATGATAATTTCATTGAATCTCCACAAATAATTTGGATGCCTCGACGGAATTTTTTTCCAATGAAATCGGGAATAAGTTTTTATCTGGAAGTTTTTTGAAAATAAAAAAAAATCTATGTAATGAAACGTGTACATGTCCTCACATTATCAGAGATCCAAATGTTTAAAAATATTTGTGTACCGGGCATCCTCATACACCACATGAGAAATTTTTGTTAAAAAATAATCATTAAAAACTATTGGAATTGACCTCATTCTGATGACCATATATTTTGTAAACTATGATGTCATCATTATGAAAAATCCCACTATTATATTCATTAGTGCAACCAATGAAATATAGTCATTTTATCATACTATATCTATCATGGTTCCAACTCTTTTTAGAACCCACATTATTTTTAAAAGGTACTTTATTTGTTGATTTATTATGTCAAATATGATTGACATAGGTTAGAAAGATTTACTTATTCATCCATAATGTCACGTAAAATAGGGTCACTAGGTAAATATTCCAACAACGTGAATTGGCAACCAATAACTTCATTTGATATCCCCTTCTAGGAAGCTGGTTTATATATAATCTAACATCAATTTCTATAAAAAACATCATGTGTTTACTATTATATACATTCCAATTTACTTCATTGATCATGGATGAATGCACCATTTTTGAAAAATTAATAACCTTCCTCTATGCTCTGAATACTACCTAATTAATTGAAATTAATGCCTTCCACCAATGACCATGATGAATTTTGACATTCCAACAACACCACTGATACTTCCTCCATAATTTAGTCATATTATTTATAGACTTGATATACCTCCTAAATTAATGAACCCAATAGTATTCTAATCAATCTATCATTTTCAACAATAATTAAAAATTCTTCAATAACTATGTTAATAAAAAAACATCCAATATTCTGGAAACACCTCCTTTATCAACACCTTATTATGGTAATAGCCTCTAGGATTTCAATTACCAACTCTTGAATACACTCTACATCAATGAACTTCAATAGGGAACCACAAACTAACACCATAATACTACTTTCTTGGGTTTTAGGGTATCTTTTTTATTCCAAAATCAGAAAAAAAACATAATTTGAAGAAATAAACATGGAACATTGCACTATAATATTCCCCATCGCATTAGAATCTAAAAATGGGAAATCAAGGAAACCCAGAAAAAATTCCAATTCATCCCTTCCTCTAGTTACGGTCCAATAATAGTCCAATTTTTTTTAAATAATCATGTTCCCAAAAAACACCCACACACATGCAAGCACAACATAAAAAACAGTGGACAACATGATTAAATTGGTCTAAATTTCATTACTGTTTCCCTCAGAATGCGGGGATGACCTCCTTGATTGAAGGTTCAAATATTCTAATCGGTTTCTAATGGGTTTGTTCGTAGAACCGGAAACATCCAATGATTCCATATTAATATGGACCTACCTTCCAAAGGTAGGCACTCATTAGTTTGTGGACTGATGAGGATTAGGAATTTGCATTGGTCAAGAGGATGGGAGGTTGGACTCATCACACCTTTTTGAGGGGAATTATTGTCTACTCCAGGACTCTCTTTATAGATTTAAGTTATGTTCGTAAATCCTTATTACATTACCAAGTATAAAATGATCTTTCCTTTAGATCTGACAATCAATGATCGATATGTAGGAAATTTAGAGAATCTTTTATATGTATTCGAGGTTCTTCATTAATAGAGAATCATCTGTATTTGTTAGAGATTCTTAGTCAATGGTATCCTTTGATACGTAAAAGTCTCTTGGTCATTATGATGACCATGCTGGTTTTAAACCCACTCAGTGGGGCACTTGAAGTTTATTTTCAATCAGAAGGACATGGATTATTTCAGAGTTGGGATCGAACCCGCAGATGAGCTACTTACATATCCTTTGTTTAAGAAAGGAATCAAAACCCATGTAGTTCGAGTAACGGAGTATGATGTTTATGATTTATGGCTCAAATAAGGATGTCATAATAACTTTTACACTCTAAGATCACGTGAGTCATGCTCGGTGTGAGAAATAAGAGGTATTGGTAAAGATCAGAAAATTGTTCCATGAAATATGCAATCATAAGAAATAGTGTGGGACTTATGTATGTATGAATGCCCAGATAAGTGAAGATTAGGATTTACTTCATGACAGAAATCCAGGAACAGGGTCCATAAAGGTTTATTCACTTCATGGAGATTTGAATACTCTAACTTGGGGATTACTCCTGAAAGGAAGGCCCAAATTAGAAGAGGACTTATGATTGGGTTTTACTCTTGAGAAGGAATCCCAGATCAAAGGTAAATTAGGACTAGTTAAGATAAATTAAGACTGGGGCTTACTCTTGAAAAGGAGGCCCAGGTTAATGAGGACTTGGGGCTTACTCCTAAGGAGGATGCACAAATTTAAGACTGGGGCTTACTCTTGAAAAGGAGGCCCAGGTTAATCAGGACATAGGGAATACTCCTAACGAGGATTCCCAAATTAGATACGGGGGATTACTCATGAAAAGGAGGCCCAGGTTAAGAGAATTATGGTTGGGGCTTACTCCTAAAGAGGATGCCCAAATTTGAGACTAGGGCTTACTCATGAAAAGGAGGCCCAGGTTAATGAGGACATGGGGCTTACTCTTAAGGAGGATGCCCAAATTTAAGACTGGGGTTTACTTCTGAAAAGGAGGCCTAGGTTAAGAGAATTATGGTTGGGGCTTACTCCTGAAGAGGATGCCCCAATTTGAGACTGGGGCTTACTCCTAAGGAGGATGCCCAAATTTGAGACTAGGGATTACTCCTGAAAAGGAGGCCCAGGTCAAGAGAATTATGGTTGTGGCTTACTCCTGAGGAGGATGCCCAAATTTGAGACTGGGGCTTACTCCTAAGGAGGATTCCCAAATTTGAGACTGGGGCTTACTCCTGAAAAGGAGGCCCAGGTTAAGAGAATTATGGTTGGGGATTACTCCGAAGGAGGATGCCCAAATTTTAGAATGGAGCTTACTCCTGAAAAGGAGGCCCAAATTAATGAGTTCTCTCATTTTAAAGGATGAGGTTGAATGAATTAAATCTCAATATTTAGTGACATAAAGCTATGTAAATCACTAGGTTTTGAGAGATATTCCATAGAATTCCATTCAGATAAGGAATTCTAGTTAAGAAATCATTCCATAAATGGAATTGAAGAGTGTCTTGAAGACTGAATCTTGAATAGGAGATGTTGAATGTCATAAGAGGGGTCAAATGTTAATGAAAAGCACCCAAAAAGGCAGGGGCACGCAAGTCCTAGCAGGCGCGCAGGTAATGTGTGGGCGCACAACTCTTGGTCACGCAGGTATACCTTTGCGACACATGGGTACTTGCGCGACTGTTAACCAACAGGGTAATACTTGATCGACTCTTCGTTAAAGCCTTTAGAATCATCTTGAGGTTATTCCAGAAGAGTGGCACACAATTTCTATTGAAGGAGTAAGGCAGCGCGCAAGTGAGGCCATTTCCCTTAAGGGCTGGCAACTCATGCACACAAGTGTTGATGAGTTTCAACATTTAGGCCTTACTTACCCTCTTTAGATCTTCTGTTCTAGGTAAGAAATTACCTTAGAAGTGTTTCAGAAGCTTTGATAAGAGACTAGGGAGTCGGGAGCTCAAATCTGAGTTTCTGGAAAAATTCCACCTCGAATAGGGGGCCCACAGAGTCTATTTATAGGCTGAAGAAGACTCGGGCGGTTATCCTTTAGGGTGTGCAAGTAACTTGCATGACCATTAGGCGTCGCGCAAGTGGACTTGCGCGACAGTGAGGGAACTTGCACGACATGTGTGCTTTTGAAGCCTTGTTCATGCCTTTGTCGATTTTTGATGATTTCTTCAAAGGATGAATCAATTTGTGCTAAGTCATTTCCCTTTACATTATTTTAGACAATGTGATGAAAAAGGAGCGTCAAAAAAATCCCCCCCTCAGAGTTGGATCCGAAATAAATGAGGATGTGACTCTGAGAAAAAATAAAGTAATCCAAAGGAAAGGTGGCGCACAAGTCTTTTAGTGCGCAACACTTGGCGCGTAGGTTTGAGTCGCATAGCGCTGGAGAGCACTGGGTGTAGGAGCGCAGATGGGCCTCCTAGCCTATAAATATGCGGTCATTTTCCACGCATAACATATGATTTTGGATTCTCGAGCACTCGTCGCGCAGGTCCCATTCACCGCGCAAGTTGCTCATTTTCCTCTATTTCTTCGTTTTCGCGCTGTTGTCAAGGTAATAGGACTTTCACGGTGATACTTGCATGCGAAAAACATGCCCGACACATTAACACTTGCGCGACACATCCATACTTGTGCGCCGTAATGCCTTAGCCATTTTTCTGAAATTCCTTCAGAAATTTTATGAAAAATCAACTTACTTAAAAGTTAATTTATTCAAATTTTGTGCAGAATCAATGGCTCTTAGACCCGGAATAGTTGATGAACTGGATTCCAAGAGGATTGTTGATATGATGAACATCATTGTCCACGATTATTATACCGTCAAAGATAGCAAACTTCTGGATTTGGAAAAGTATCTGAAGAAATATCATCACCACTTCCCCCAATGAACTTATCTGTCGTTGTATGGCTATGGTCATCTGCGAGAAGTCACCATTCCATAATCAAAGAACTATCTTCCATTTTATTGGATTCAAAATAAAACCAAATTTTCTTCAGCTAATATCTCATTTGGAGGAGGATTTAAAAATGCTGGAACAGCGGAGAAGGCCTACATGATGCATTGTAGCCCTTGTACACCAGATTCAAAACCTCATACGCCCGACCTGCAACCAAATTGTCATCGTTCAATCTTCCGAAATGCTTAGATGGATCAATCCAAAGGCTGGATGAAAATCTGGGACATCCGTCCTAGGGGAGGCATGAAGCCAACTTGGATGTGGGCATACTGGGTGCGACAAACTTGTTCAGAGTTTGTCGAAGATCTGAAAGGAGTGGAAATATACGATGTTGTTTGGGTTGGTAAAACATATGTTTACAGACATGATAACTTCGTGCTAGAGATACTCAGCCACTAGAGCCCAGAATCTAATTCTTTCTATCTGACTCATGGAGAAGTAGGTATCAGTCTGTGGGATGTCCACAAGATCTCAGGGGCTCCAATTTTGGGCAATATGTATGATGAATTCATTCCTTCCAAGGTGACTTGGAATGATTCAGAGAAGACTCCTGCTTTATCTTGGGAATTATTTAAAATCTTCCACAGAATCAAGAGTTCAGATACCTCGTTAACTCATTCTAGAAAGGATATTCATCTGGAGGAGTGGATGAATATATTTCTTTTTGAGAAGAAAGAAAATGAGCCAAAGGAGAAGGAGCCGAAGGAGAAAGGATCCTAGAAAAATAAATCCATGGATAAGAGGCCCAAACTTCGTACCACCTTCCCAAAACATGAGAAGAGGGGTGCTCCTGGCACATTCTGGCCAACTCTAGAAGCAAGAGAGTTTGAGAAATGGGGATATGAGGTGAATCAAAGGATCCAAAAGAAGACTCGTCTGGAGGGCTTCTTGGAAATGTGGCTCACCGTTTATCTCTTTCCAGTCAGGGATTTGAAGGGAGGCATCAGGCCAGGGACCTTTATCATTGCGGCAAAGTTGGCTGAGGGAAAAATGGTTGCGTTGGCTACCCTCATTTTAGCAAAGACTCACAAGAGTTTACTTCATGTTTTCATGGGTAAATCTCCATTAAGAATAGTGGGACCATTCCATGTTTTATGGGGATGGATTGCCACTCACTTCAGGACTTACAATGTGCATAATGGACTACAAATTCTTGGATGTTCTTTCAGGTCGTTAGTGCAAGCATTCTCTAGAGTTTCTCCATTAGATGTTAATGCTTATGACATGAAAGTGAGGCTGAGCATGTTTAAGGAATTCAACTTCTTTCCCTATGGAAGTCCACCAACGGGGTGGTTTTTTGATGATGGAACAACCCATTTAGATTTTAGGGCATAAATGCTTGATTGCCGGGATGGTGTACTAGTTGCCATGATTGATAGAGAAATTATATGTGAGGCCTATGCTCCATATAGATTTTCACGTCAATTCAAATGTCTGCAACATATTACTGTATCTCCTCCAGATCATGTCAGGTTAGAGCAACATCCGATGGTTGCTCAGAGAATATGGTTTCTGACGTCAAGGGAGAATAATGGGGTAGTATTTGATCTACCATTTGAAAAAGCTGCACATAATTTGACTACATATTATGCTGAAAACTGGATAGCATGATACCCCAAAGGGATATTGAATCACCCATTTTATCAGGTGGGGAAGAGGAAGAGGACTGTAGAGAATGAAACCCTTCCTCTTGAAGGTGATGCTTCCCCACCTGAAGCTGATTCGCCAAACTCTTCCTCTAGGACTGATTAACTGGATTCCCATGATGGGGATGATGAGGCACAACAAGTGGCAAAGTGGTTTCGTACCCGATATAATCCTCCGGCCAGAATTAAAAGACCCACGCCATCAACTCCTGGTGAGTTACTTCATTGTGGTAATTTAATCACTGCTACTTTATAAAGCAATAAGTCTTATTTTGTTATTCTCTATCTATAGTTGCAGGAGCTGGGATGAAATTGAAGTCAAATATTGTAGGACCTTCCTCGCAGCCTTCATATCTAAGACCAGAGGCTATCCAGTTATGGAAGTGTTTGTACTGTGGTACTGAGACCGCCTTGCTGGATTTATGTGGGGGCCTATAGATTCCTAGAATAGGGAATCATCTGGATTCTACAGATATTCAATATGAGGATAACCCCAATGAAGTGTGGGCTTACATCAGAGAGGTGGAAATGATCATATATGCCACTGATGAGTCTGTTCCTATCACCAGGAGGGTGAAGGAAATGATTGATCGTGGTGCCACTGAGGGGGATAGTGGTTCTGGAGATGAGTAGTGGCATCAGTATGTGGCTCCTGAAAATTTATGTTTTCTTTCCTTATTTTCCTTGCAACATGATTCCAGTCAAAGATATGATACTTAAGGAAGTTATTTTCTTCATCTTTCAGGTTGAAAAGAAAGGAACTGAGGTTCCTTCGCCATAGTATAGACCTAGTGGTACTGCCATCGGGGCTGCTGCTGATTCTCCTCGTGAACCGAGCGAGATATCTCCCGGACAACATGCCATGAATGAGGCGTTGGACATAGCCTTCCATTCACCAATACAAGTTCCAATAAGGGAGACTTCTGATACTCCAAAAAAACCAAAGAATCAAAGTCAAAGAAAGAGGAAGTCCACAACTAAATGATTCATTAGCAGCGGTATGTCTTTCGGGTAATCATGAGTCTATACCCATGACCACATGGTTATTCATATTTCTGGGGATTGCAGGGGCTTCTTCAATTTCCCCCATGAGGGAAAGGACTGATCCTCCTTTAAAGACCACGGAGGGTGCTGTGGAACAATCACAGATCCATGATGACTTGGATACTCCTGGAGAAGAGCTAGAATCTATTCCCAGTATCCCTCATGATGCTGTTGTAAGAAGAGAAGAACTTGTTTTTGGTGAGTCAACAATGCTTCATAAAAAAATGTTGAACGAAACACCGACTTACTTCCACTCTGTGATACTTCAGGTTCAAATCCTGCATTAGAGCTTCTGGCGACTGTTGCAACTGATGCTGTGATTTTACCTGAAGATGATGTCCAGGGTCAGGGGCTGCATGACGTAAGTCGTCAAGAAGACACATCAAACGCTCCCACTGGTGAGACTAAACAGGATTCTAAAATATCAACGGATGAAATGATGAATCATGGCATGTATTTCAAAGAATTTTATGATCATGCTAATTTTTCATGTGATTTAGAAGACCTTGGGCGTGATTATTATGCTTCTCCCAGTAAATTTTCTTATAATTTACACATCTAATCATAACTAAAAATAATATGCAGTTCCATCCATAGAAGCTGCTGAACTGCTGATGCCTGAAGAGGGTGTGGACAATGATGTCAAACCTACTATTGCAGAAACATTAGCTCATGTAGAGCTAAACCTAGAAAACCCTCTTGAGACCCATCTTGAAGATCTTATTGAGACTGGGAAAAATTGGGAGGAGTCTTCTCAGGTTGCTGATCCACCGTCAGGTAAGGGATAACAATATTTGTGATTGTACTTAATTTGAAAGACAATCAATTATTTTTCTACCCTTTGAAGGTAACCAAAGCATTCAATTAATCATGCAGGGCCATCAACTGTAGTGGATAGATCTGGAGGTGAGGCCCAAGACTCTACCCCAACAGGAATAGAAAGAGAAGAAGCACAGGTCAGGGGGGAAGGAGTAGAACAGTTCACTTCTTTAAGTGCATTAATCCCATATTACATTCCCCCTTGTGATGATGATGTTGAATCAGACCCAGAGGTGCTTGAATCCTTCAGCTTTTCACGACGCAAGGCATGGAACAACATATGGAAAATCATATGTGAGGATCCTTTAGAAGAGATATCATCAAGGATCCCTCAATTGTCATCCCAGTTTGTCATGTTAGGTCTTGGAGGTTTTGGATATGAAAAGAACCATGCTGCGGTGAAACATGTCATCTTCAGGAGAGAGCAGGAGAAAAAGTGTCGCGAAGATCTCAACAGGGTGAAACTGTCAGTTAACATTGGAGAATTTGAGGCTACGGTATCCTGAGCTGAGGCTGATTATGCTTCCAAGATGAAGGAGTTGAAGCATAAAATCAAAGAAAAAGTCATCAAGCAGGTGCAGCTCGAGCAACAATTAGATGCTGTTACTGGGGAACATGATTAGATCAATAATTCGCTGGAAGGAACTCAAACGAATGGTATGAAATCCATTGTAGATTCCAAGAAGGCAATCCATCAAGCTGAGAAGAGTAAAGTTGGTCGAGTGCATGATCTTCAAGTAGCTGCTGATGAAGCTCGGGATGCTGTACATCAAGTGAAGACTTATGTTGACAGTCTTTTTTAATCTCCTGAAAAAGAGAAGAGGCTCCAATCTGTGGATGTCCCTATAATTCTTTTGCATCAATGAAGAGTACATTTGTCTTTAATCATTTATGCTTGTATTTTCCTGCTACCTTCTTTAAATTTTACCTAATCCAATGGGCCTAGTAAGCATAGTTTGACTTTTTACTAGGATAAATGTAAATAACACTAAAAAAATAGAACTTTTAATTGCTCAATATTACCTAAATCATACAAAATGTATATTTAGTGAGCTGGAACATGACTTTTATTCAGATTTCCCTTGTATTTTGTGGGCAGTTTAATGTCATGCACATCAGACATAAAGAGGGTAATGTTTAAGGTCGAATTAGCTTTAACCAAATGAATTAGAATTGACTCAATTCCTTTAAAACTCATCTGAAAAAATATTACCATACTCAATTATGAGGGAAAATATGTAAACTATTACTTAAGAATATTTGAATATGATGAATGACATGAAAAAGAGATAAAATGAATTAGGAGATGTAGTTCCCAAGAATGAAGTTACCATTATTTAACAAACCCGTTAGGGGGTTGAATTATGCAGGGCCACCTTAGGGAATTGGTTGCATAGTCAAATAAATAGAATCTTTTGGATAACAATTCTTGTTATATAGACTGTTTATGCAAGGTCGCCTAAGGGAATGTGCTGCATAGTCAGGAAAAATAACTCTTAGAAATTTACCTTTCTTCTTCCAAAAGCTAGTGAAAGTTTATGGAGATTCAAATTTTCCAAAGAATAGAGTTTGCTGTATGGAAAAAGGTACATGAATATGGAGAAGATATTTTACAACAAGATTATCGAAGAAATGGATGGATATCACTTCTACGAAGGTCTGACCCAAATGTAGGGAAGGAGAATATAAACCATAGACTTGAATACTTTCAGATCATGAAAAAGGATATGGGACAAATATGTAAAGGATGGCTATGAGTGCAGATCCCTACATACTATCATTTAAGACTAATAAGGACAAAAGAGGCTTTCTCCCCAAGAATGAAGTTTCCATTATTTAACAAACCTGTTTGGGGGTTGAATTATGTAGGGCCACTTAAGGGAATTGGCTGCACAATCAAATAATTGTATCTTTTGGATGTCAAGTATGTTATGTGGACTGTTTATGAAAGGCCTCCTAAGGGCATGTGCTGCATAGTCAGGTAAAATAACTCTCAGAAATTTGACATTTTTCTGACTAATAGTCAAGAAAAGGGCTATAAAGATCTGAAAATATTTAAGGTTAGGATTATGACACATAAAGATGGGTATTGTCCGATGTATATAAAGATACACAGATTAATGTTAACCGTAATCATGTTGTGGCTGGGTCCTGAATTAATATGTTGGAATTCACTACGTATCCCATAAGGATGGGAATCAAGCCATACGTAGTTCTTAAAATACAGTTTAACATCGTGTGGGACAAAAGGATTAGAGATCTCAGTTTAGAGTCATAAATCATGGACCATTGTAAGAAATACACAGTGTGTGTTTTCATGGGGACATTTTATCCAAGGGACTGGACGTGAAATTTGTGGTTAGGCCCAAAAGACTTGGGGCTGGATTAGAGGGACACTTGAACATTCCTACGTATCCCATAAGGATGGGAATCAAGCCCACGCAGTTCTAGAAATACCCTGTGTACAAATTTGGTTCGTACATTTGAATTGTGAAAGGAGACATTAGTACAATGATGGTTTAACCCAAGATAAAAGGTTTAGGCATTTCCATGTATGCACTTAGTCTTTCAAATGAAACATGATTGATAAATCAATGTAAATAATGGTTCCCTCTCAGGTGAGGGTATCAAAGAATATTGTAGTTTATTGTCACACTGGACAAAAGTGTTGTATAGTTTAGCGTCGTATAACAAGGAAAAAAGTGAACCAATGTAAAGATATTGATTCTAGAAGCAGTTTCACGAATCAACATCGTATGAGATGGAGGTGAACCGATATGAAGAGATTGATTTTAGGCTTGAACCTTGGGAGGTTGGATACGTACCTAGCCTGGAAGGCAAGGATCAAAGTCCGCGTAGTTCAATTAATAAATGAATTAATGATCAAGTTGTTCTTGGGGAAAATGACCTAAAAAATGATGTTGTTGGGACTTACACATGGTTAGTAGCCCAAAGAGAGTGTTATGGTTGAGGTTTGCTCTAAGATCACGTGAGTCATACTCAGTGTGAGAAATAAGAGGTAAAAACAACCTTAACGATGCACAGTTTAATGTCATGCAGGACATATCAAGGACTTTCTGTAAATTTTAGCGTCATGTAGTTAGGACGATGGGGACAATATAGTTTAACATCATGTTGGACGAAAGGGGGACTGTGAAGTTTAATGTCATGCAGTAGGGACAGAAGAGTACACCATTTAACATCATGTTGGACATATTGGGTACTTTTCTTCACATTTTAACGTCATGATGGACGAAAAAGGGACGATACAGTTTAGCGTCATGTTGGACGAAGGTGCGAATAGTTTAAGGTCATATGCATGGACCGTGGATGGTGCAGTTTAATGTCATGCTGGACATAATAGACTTCTATATAATTTAATGTCATATATCAAGGACGGTGAAGGGGGACATAGTTTAACGTCATGTTGGACGAATTAGGGAACTTATTCACAGTTTAACGTCATGTGGATGAAAGTAAAACAAATAGTTTAGGGTCATATGTATGGACCGTGGATGATGAATTTTGTGTTTATACAAAATAATTCATCAAAAATATAACATTGGATGGAGTAGTGATGAGTTCTCCATCCATCGAGATTGATGAATAAGCTCCATTGGAGTAGACCCTATGTATTGAGTAAGATCCTTCCCATTTATGATCAATCATGGGAGGTTTCATTCCTAGTATCATTGGAGTTTAGAGAACTAATACCAATTCTCCCTGAGTGAATGAATGAAGACGAACCTTTTTGTTAAAAGCCCGTGATATTCGATTCTGATAGACATCCATGTGGTGAAAAGTGAACAATCTTTTCTCATCTAACCGTTCCAATTCATTCAATCGCTTTTGAGATTTTTCATCTATAGATGACTGATCACAAATGGCTACTCTGAGCGAAGGCAATTTAACTTCAATGGGAAAGACTACTTCTGTTCCATATACCAGTGAATATGGAGTTGACCGAGTTGCAGTGCGGGTGGTAGTCTGATAAGCCCATAAAGCATGAAAGAGTTTATCAGGACATTCCCTATTATCTTTATCCACCATCTTTTGCAGTATATTTGAAAGAGTCTTGTTGAACACTTCTACTTGGCCATTGGCTGCTTCATGATACCGAGATGAATGGTTGGATTTGATGTTGTATTCTTGATTCAACTTCTTCACCTCGGATGAACAGAAGTTAGTGCCATTATCCATCAATATGGTATGAGGGACACCAAATCTGGTAATTTTGTTAGACTTGATGAAGCTAACAACACATTTAGAACTGACTTCCTTGAGAGGTATTGCCTCTTCCCATTTGGAAAATAAGTTAGTAGCAGTAAGAATGTACTTAAATTTCTTGGTCGTAGCTGAAGGGTAAGGACCCACCACATCAATTCCCCATGTGGAAAATGGGCATGAGTATTTAGCTGTATGAAGCAACTTTGGAGGTTGATTAATGATGTTGTCATGTACATATAATGAATGATACTTTTTTGTGAAACCAAAACAATCTTGTATCATTGAAGGCCAAAAGTATCCAAGCCTTCGAATCAGATCCGACAGTTTATGTCAAGACTGGTGGGCACCACAGACTCCTGCTTGCACTTCTTTCATGACAGCCATTGTCTCTTCACCATCAATGCATCTGATGGGAACTCCATCAAAACTAGTTTTGTAGAGAATTTTCTCTAGGTGATCTGGGCTATCATAAAGAGTAAAATTGACCACACGTCGCCGGATTTGTTCTTTCTCGGCTCTATCAGGTTGAAGTGTTCCATCTTGAAGATATTCCATGATAGGTGACATCCATCCTGTAGTATGACCATACGGTTCAAGAATGGGACTAATTTCATTAATTTACTCTGTTCTGATTCGAACATAAGGTGAAATTGTACAACGGTGAGAAATACTGATGGTTGTCTCGTCCCGATTTGGATCGTCCAGAGATTTGGCTATATTAGCCAGTGCATCAGCTTGGGCATTTTGTGATCTTGGGACATAAAAAAATGTCGGTTCTGAAGGGAATTCCGCTATTAACTCTATGAAGTAATTATACAAAGGCATTAGTTCTTCTTTTCTGATGGTATAATCCACATTGACTTGTTTGATTACTAGGTCTGAATCACCTTTCAACTTTAAGTGATTCACTTGTGCTTGAAGCGCTAATTCCAAGACTGCGATGAGAGCTTGGTATTCGGGTTCATTATTGGTACCAACTTCCCACAATAAGAAAGAATAAGTTAACACTGCCTTTTTGGATAAATGATCAAAATTCCTAAGCCAACATTGTTGAATTTAGGATTTTCCATTTTCCTCCCTATTAGACTTCTGGAAGCACCATAAAAATACATTTCCCATGCCCGAAGACTTTCTTGAATAGAGAAGACTTCCTCATCCGGGAGTTCAATATCTGAAGATGTGTCTTCTATTAAAGGGTTTTCATCTAGGAAATCAGCCAGAGATTGGCCCTTTATTGCCTTTTGAGACACATACTGAATGTCGAATTGCTGCAAAATAACTTCCCACCTTTCCAGACGTCCTACAAGCATTGGACGACTAAGGATGAATTTGAGCGGGTTATTGCGAGATACCAATTGGACCTCGTGATGTTGAAGGTAGTGTCTCAACTTCTAAAATGAAAAGATTAATGCCAGGAAGCACTTATCAATACTTGAATAACGGGTTTCTACTTCAATCATTGTTCGACTGAGATTTTAGAGGCTGTTTTCATTCCAAACATCATTCTTTTGAGCATGAAAGGCACCCGATGATCACTCTAAAGATGTCACATAGAGGATAAGTGGTCTTCCTTCAATAGGTGGAATGAGTACCGGTGGACTGAAGAGGTATTTCTTGAGAATATCTAATTCTTCTTGACATTCTTCAGTACACTGGTAAGTGACTCCATTCTTCATCAATTTGGTTAAGGGTAACTTTTTCCTGCTAAATTGGCGATGAAACGCCGAATATAAGCTAAGTTTCCTTCAAGTCCTCTTAATTATTTCAAATTTTGAGCAGGTGACATACCAAGGATTGACTTGGTCTTCTCAGAATCTACTTCAATACCATGATGGAGTACAAAAAAGCCAAGAAATTTCCCTGAGGTTACCCCAAAAGCACATTTTAAGGGGTTTATCTTCAAATTATGTTGTCGAAGCTTGCGGAATATGACTTCCAAATCCTCCAAGTGATTAGAACGATTTTTGGATTTAACAACCAAATCGTCTACATAGAAATCTACAAACTTCTCTAATAAGGGTTTGAATATACGATGCATGGAACTCTGATATGTTACACTTGCATTCTTTAAGCCAAAGGGCATTACCCCGTAGAAAAACACACCCTGAGCGGCTCTGAAGGCTGTGGATTCTTCATCTTCTGGGGCCATTCGGATCTGATTATATCCAGAATATCCGTCCATGAAGGAAAGTTCTTCATAGCCAGTTGTTGCATCAATTTAAAGTTCTGTAATCTGAACTGGGAAATCATCCTTAGGACAATGCCGATAAAGATCTCTGAAATCGATGCAAACTCTAATTTGTCCATTTTTCTTCTTTACAGGGACAATATTAGGCAACCACTAGGGATACTGAACTTATTTGATGAAGTTAGCTTTGATAACCTTATCCACATCAGCTTCAATTTTGGAAGCATAATTTGGGTGTGTTTTTCTCACGGATTTCTTAAATCCTCGGTGTTCTTCTGATAAACCCAAATGATGAGTAGCAACATCAGGATCAAGCCCAGAAATTTCTATATAGTTCCAAGCAAATATATCTCTATTTTTCTTTAGAAAAGAAATATACATCTCTTACACTTCAAGAGTCATGGACGCACTGATTAAAGTGGGGCGTGGATCTTCTTTTGTACCCAGATTTATTTCTCTGAGTTCATCCATAGTGGTAGAGATACCCTCTTCAAATGCTGGAGGAGAATCTCTAAAATCTTCCTCTTCTTCTTCATCATGTGTTATTTATTTCACTTATACTTGTATAGTAGATGATAAAGTATAATTTTCATGATCAGAAGAGATGTCAAAATTTTCATATCTTGAAGAAGAAGCTTCCATTTCCGACCCGATTGATGATGAAGGGCCTTCTTTGCGTAATAAAGAGGAGATGATGGATTGAGAATCGACATCATTATTTACCTCCAATGTTTCTATAACTTCTTCTGGCCTGGTTGGAAAAGTATAGATTGTTGTATTTCAACAGATGAAATGAAGACGTCACCATTTGTGCTTTCATCGCTGCTTGGTGGGTTGCCAATTCCTCCGATGTTGTCTGGCTCGATTTCCATAATTGTCATTATGGATCCTTCCATAAGATTATTTTTATTTGGGACTATCTTGTCAATTTGACTGATAGGAAACACATAATATGTACCTACATGTGTAAATGGATTTACTAGAATTTTCTCCAAACCATATGGAGCATTAAATTTGGTAATCTCATTTGTTTTGGATTTCTCCCTTCCCTTCATGTGATAGAATTTCGCCTCAATGTATTAAGGCTCACATTTCTTGAACGGGGCCTTATCACCATACTATGTCCCAACTTGACCATCGAAATAATACTTGAGACATTGATGGTATGATGAAGGGATAACCGCATGTTGATGTAGCCAGGGTCTTCCAAGAAAGATGTTGAAAGCTGAGTCTCGATTAACAACCATGAAATCCGAATTGGATACAAGATCTCCAAACTGAGTTATGAGTGTAACATCGCCCAGTGGTTCTTGTTCATTTTTATCATATCCTTGTTACATCATGGTAGAAGGAGGTAAATTAGATTCTGTGAGGCCCAATGGACGAAGTGTACGAATGGGCATGAGGTTGAATCCTGAACCATTGTCAATGAAAGCTCACTACTAGAAATATGACTTTTACCAACGGTTTTGTCCAAACAGTTGGTATAGTTCATTAATTTGGACCTATACCAACGGTTTGGCCAAAACCGTTGGTATAGGTCACTTATATGGACCTATACCAACAGTTTTGGACAAATCTTTGGTATAGGGGGGGGGACCTATAGGACCTATACCAACGGTTTGTCCAAAACCGTTGGTATAGGTCCTAAAATCAAAGGACCTATACCAACGGTTTTGAGAACCGTTGGTATAGGTCCTTTGATTGTTAATCGAATCTTCTTACTGAGAACCTTATATATATCAAATTTTAAAATTATTATAACAATACATATATATATATGAAATTATGTTCACAAAATTCATGTTAGGTTAGTGGTTAAGTCATTCAATTATAAACTAGAGGTCCTGGGATCAAATCCCACCGAATGTTTTTTTTTTGAAATACATATACCAACGGTTTTGAGAACCGTTGGTATAGGTTTTCATATTACTTATACCAACGGTTTTCCCAAAACCGTTGGTATAGACCTATTGTCACGACATACTTGCCAACGGTCCTCCAAACCGTTGGTATAGGCTATACCAACTGTTTGAGGGCCTATACCAATGGTTCCAAACCGTTGGTATAGGGTATTCTTCCAGTATTGGATCTTCAGATGTCTACCCCATTGACCTTGCCATATAAGTACAAAGGTCTAATATGTCCATGCACAACATCATCTTCATCTTCATTAGTAAAAGATATTATTGCATGGAATTCTGTAGGATTATTCTCTATGTGATAGACTTCAGCTGCAACAATTTCAGTTTCAAATTCCTGAGGACTTGAAAAAGCCTCTATGAGTGTTTCTCGAAGATCTTTTGACAGATTCAGAGCATCCAGAATTGATAACTTGGCAGGTACTTTGGCCAACTCTTTCAATATATCATACTTTTGATCCAGAGGACTGTGTTTCCCAACTGGAATATGTGGTTTAGCAGGTACCTTGGAAGCAAATGCTTTGGGAGTTGATGCATCTTGTATTGGGATAGGAGTTGGCAATATTCATGGTTTTCGAAGATTAGACCGATTAGATCCATTTAATTGCTGAGAGGAAAAAGATGGAACATTCAATCGGTCTTCCAAAATAACTGTTCCACGACTGAATTTTCTATTGGTAGAAGAACATTCTTGTTCATGCTGATCTCGTTGAAGGGCTCTACCACGAGTTTCTGCTTCGTACACAGTTCTAGAAGGGGTAGAATTAGAATAGTGTCTTCTGAAAGATCCATGTTTTCCCCTGTATCTTGAGCCTCTGGAACGTCCTCTGATTCCCCTATTTGATACAGGGAATTTAGGCTCATTGAAATCGAAACTGAGACTGGAATATGGATCTATTAATTGAATCATATTAACAGAACCGAAGGTTAACTCTTCATTTGATGAAGACTCTGCTTGATTACCCTGTTTAGGCTATGCAGTTTGTTGGGGCGGTGTCTGTGGCTTTGAAGTAGATGTCATGAAGTCCGCCAGAGTCCAAGACAACTTAGGCTTTGACACATACTCATCTTCTTATGATTATTTTACTTTCTTGGAATCATGCCGTTTCTTTAAGGACTTTCCCTCTGACGAAGAGGGGTTTTCCACAACATTAATAGCAGAAGACACAGTCGGTTTCTTTAATTGTGTTTTCAAAAATAGCATGAGTTCGGTTGATTGTCTTTCTGACCATCAAATCATCATACTTCTGTGCATTTTTGCTTTTGACTTCTTGTCATTCGCCTTCCTTATCCGGAACTGTAGCAGTAACACATGCTACCTGAGCTGAAGAACCTTTCAGTTTAAATTGTCCCGAGTCGACCATATTTTGCAAGAGATCTTTGAATACAAAACACTCTTGGATAGGATGCCCCAACATTTGATGAAAGGGGAAATAATTGGGACGGTCTTCATCTCCTTCCTTATTTGGCCTTTTGGGCCTTGGCAATTGAACCAGATTATTTTCCAGAGCTGAAATGAAGTAACCAGGAACTTGTTTATTTCTGAAAGAGTATGTTTTTCTCTTCGAATCCTCAAATTGTTTTCATCATTGATCTCTTTGATCATCTGGACGAAACGACCTTTGTTGTTGGTGCTCATGAGGTGGATCCCTTCGAGAAGATGAAGGTTTTGATGTAGAAACAGGTATAAGTGCTTGTTTAAGCATAACTGTAGTAGTTTCTGCTTTACCCATTCTCCTTCCTGGAGTTGATGGAATTACACGATATTTAGACTTAGCCTGTACAAGGGAATCTTCAATCTACTGAGCGATTGATGTAAGGTCTCAAAAGCCTCCTGTGTATTTCACAGGGATCAATGGCGTGTATAACTCGTCACACAAATTTTCCACACAGATTGGAAACAATTATTCTTCAGGGAGTGCTAATCATAGGGAATATGTTAATCCGTTCAAGAGAGCAATAAAATCTGAGACCCTTTCATTCTCCCTTTTCTTACAGTTTGTAAGATTAAAAACTGTTGTCTTTGGAAAAGTTGAGCTGAACTGAAGAAGGAATTGTTGATGGAGATCTTCCCATCCAGTAATTGACCAGGATTACAAACTTGTATACGAGACAAAAGATGGTCCTTGCAAGGTTTTCACGAAGCATATGTGTTTTACTGCTTCTTGCATCTCCAGAGTTCCCATCATAGGATTGCAACAATACACGTAATGCGTCAAATGCTGTTCAGGGTCGCCTGATCCATTGAAAATAGGGAATATAGGGTTTCCAAAACTGGATAGAGGGGAGATTGAATCTACCCATTCAGGGTAAACATTCTTTTCTGGTTGAACCTGTGCATGTTTCCCTTCCATAGTTTCTAACTGAGCTATTAATGACTCAATAATAGTTATTAACTTTTGAGAAACATCCAGTTGAACTTGGACTTGGGTAGGTGCAATGACTGGAGCTTGAACATATGTGGTGTTTGGTGCTGCAACTGATGGTATCACTGCCAACTGTTGTTGCACATGACCCGTAGGATTAGACCTATGAGGGTGTACTGATAGAGGAGGATTTTCTTGATCCATCTCAGTAGCTGCAACAAATTCCTTTGGCTGACTGACTCCAGCACACTTAAGACGAAGACTACTCGGATGTAGTTCTACATTCAACCTCCATAATTCCTTCATTTCTTCCTCTAATTGTGCAAACCTTTGCTCTAGTGAGAGCGATTAACCTTCTCCAGAGGAATGATATGGTACTTGATTCATTACCCTCCCTTTGTTGGATCCTTTTCGGAGAGGGGGAAGTGGTTTACTCGAAGGATTACCTAGGTTCTGAGTAACCCTTTTTTGTGTATGCACACCTTCTTCATTTGTGTTGGTGCGTACATCTTCTTGAGAAGGAACCTCATCATCTGAGTCCACTGGGCGAGCCTTATCTAGTGGATTAGAAACAATGAAACTGATGACATTGATTGATGCATAACACATCACATCCCTTCTATCAGCATTTCTGTGATATTGTCTTCTTCCGTGTCTTTGATGAGACATTTCCTTTGGTTGATTCGATCCCTCAGGAACTTCTTGACGAACACTAATTTGGAGGGAATCCCCTGATAAATTGGATTTTCCTTACTCTCGAATCTTCATCCCCAATCAAGAAATTTCATACTTTCTTTGAGGAGGGGATTGATGATTTGAAAAAGTCCCTAGTCCAGTGGAATGGGGCTATTCCTGCTGTTCCCGCTCAACTTCTCAAATCCTATTTGTTGATTCCAATGGATGGCTGAAAAGAGTCCCCAGTCTAGAAAGATGGGGTGGCTCTTGACATGCTATGTCTGAGACTTTCTTAAATCTCTCTTGATCTTTCAAAACTTAGTCCAGAAATTAGCTGGATGCATTAATCTGTATCCACTTTTATCACGTGGTTCAAAATACCGTTGGATGATTTCCAATACTTCTGTCACTTGATGATGTTCTTGCTCCATACGAGAGGCCTATTCAATATTCTCGTTTTCTTGATGTAGGAGTAATTCAACAACTTGTTCTCTGTATTCTTGATTTTGAGAGAAACTAGTTAAGGCCTGTTCTCGGGAATGTTTTTTATAACAAAAAAAGGAATTGAATTTGTCCGGCCATGGGCAATAACATTGCATGAGACCATTTTCGGCGGGCTTTTCTGATTGAAGTGCACCGTGAAATATAGTGCTCCATGAACATCTCATCCTCGTACATGAATACCATATGGGGCATTGGAAATTAACTGAAGCAATCTTCTTTGTGTGCCAAGGAAAGAACGTTGAAGGGATCTCTACTTCTTTTCACCCTTCGGATATCGAGATACTGATAGAGATTCCAAATCAATATGACGTTGTAACCCTTCTATTATCTTAAGATGATTTTCATATTAATCATATGATAATACTTTCTCCTTCAACTGACAAAGAGTTTTCCATATGTTGAGACGAATATCATGAATTCCATCTTTTGTAAACATCTTTAGAATGTCATACTAAGAGTCAGCCAGAGGCCAAAACATGACAGGTACTTCACCTTTTTCGAGTTGTTTTCTCTTGTTCCGCATTTCCTTTTTATCATTAAATGAAGATTCTTCTACCTGATTTGACCAGAGTCGGTGTTTCATTGTTGCGTCATCAGATTCAACAAGATTGGAAGAGAAATCATTGATCAAACTAGAAGATGCATGACTTAGGGGTGGTTCGGATAATGACCTACACCCTGGGCTATCTTCTGATTGAGAAAGTATTTCCCTTGCTAGCGATGAAGCATCAGACATGAATAGTTTCACATTTGCAAGTGCCTCAGGAAAAGAGGGATTTGTCAGCAATACATCTTCCACTAGAGAATTTTCTGGGCAATGTGAATCACTACTTCAGAGAGGAATTTCACATCGAAATTCATCATCATGGGGAGGACCACCATGGTGGGTTACAACAAAATATGAGATCTCTTTCTCCTTGGTATTCTGACCACACAGAGGGTTCCAGTGGCTCTCATCTGAAGATGAAACTTCAAGATCGATAGAATTGTCATAAAGAAATCCTTCATGAGGAAGTGTCTATTAAAGACCTTCGGAATTAATGTTCCCACTATTGGGAAATGAGGGAGTAGAATCTTGAATTCCAACAGATAACTGTCCGAGGCCTTCAAGAACTCCAGCATCGAGTAAGGCCTTGTTACAAATTAGCTCTTGATCTCCTAACTGTGTTGGGAGGGTCTTTTTCTTAGACACCTTCTTACTCTCCTTGGAAACCACTTGTTGACGAAAGTGGCTGCTCTGAGCAGGTGTATGTGGCTAATCATGAATGATGGACAGGTTAGGCTGACGATCTCCACTCAAATCAGGTGTATGTGCCTGACTTGGTTGTACATATGATATGGGGGAGTATTCACCACAACCCTCTTGGACTGGAACAGATCTGTGTGTCTGTTCCGGAGTGAATTGTTGATGTGTCACTCCACTAGTAGGGATAGATTTCTGTGTCTATCCCTGAGATGCCGCTAAAGTTATTATAATATCCTGCCAAGCATCCAGAATATGAGCAGGGATTTGCTTATGCTATTTCACCATTGGTAAAATATGTTTGGTGACTTCAGCTGCCGGAATGGGGATATATGTCCATTCCATGCTTGGAGTAGGTGTATGTGCCTGCTCCTATCCGCCTTTTCCTATCAGTGAATCCTGTCAGTACTCATGTGTGGGGGCAGAGAGTTGAGTCTGCCTCTTTTTTGTCACCGGAGCTTTCCGACTGACTTCTCCGAATGCTACTAAACAAGATTGTTGTTAGGCTTGTTCAATACAAGCAGGTGTAGGTGCCTGCTGATTTCACTTCACCGAATGTGGTTGAAGAGATCCATCATATGTAGTCAGATGAGCCTGCTAACTAGTTGATGATTTATAAACTGGTGTATGTTCCTGCCTATAGTACTCCACCGAAATTGCCTGGCGGGATTGGCGTGATGCTTCCAGACGAGTCTGCTAGAGAGCGGAATTAAAATCGGTTGGTGTGTGTTCCCGCTCATTGCATGCCACCAAGTTAGGCTGGTGGACTTTTCCAGAGATGGCAGAGATGAGAACCTGCTCACTGTTGACCGGATTCTGCCTCTGGCGGTTCGTCTTTCCTACTCGGGTTCGAGGAACCGGAGACGAACTCCTGGATTTGGGACCCTCATCATGTTGAGGGCGTACTACCGCACGAGTCTGTCGACGATTGTTGATAGGAGCTCTCAGGAAGGACTCCTGCTTCTTTGAATTAAGGCCCTGAGGGACCTGCTCATTCACCTCCCCGGAATATGGGAGTGAATGGTGATTGCATTACGGGGATAACGACCCGAAACGGTTGGAGATGGTGGTTAGCACCGTCTGCTTCTTCATCACTGGTCGTCGTTGTTCGGACGACCGGTGTGAGTTGTTCACTTGGAGAGTATGTCGGGAAGCCTATAGAGTTGGTATGGTACTGTGTTGACGATACTCCTTAACCAGCGCATTTGATACCCAGCTTTGAATACTATGAGTAGGTGATGTCATCCTCAGAGCGGACGACGATCCAGCAAGAGTAGAAATAGCGGAATTTGCAGTAGCAGTATTCACATGTGTGAACTTGGGAGAAGCCATTCTGGAAATGCATAAGATCATGGAAAAGAGATCTTGTTTGATATAACATATGTAATCAAGATAAATTCAGCAACTAATTCTTTTGGATGAGCACATATGTCAATGATTGTTTTTGTTGGCCCTCTCATTGAGTTTTAAATAAGGGCCTAACAAATAGGTAAAAATTCATTTTAACTTGGTTAAGGATTCACGTCGGGTTCACCATTTTTTGTTTCCCTCAGAATTCGGGGATGACCTCCTTGATTGAAGGTTCAAACATTCCAATCGGTTTCTAACTGGTTTGTTCGTAGAACCAGAAACATCCAATGATTCCATATCCATTTGGACCTACATTCCAAAGGTAGGAGCTCATTAGTTTGTGGACTGATGAGGCTTAAGAATTTGAATTGGTCGAGAGGATGGGAGTTAAGACTCATCACACCTTTTTGAGGGTAATTATTGTCTACTCCGGGACTCTCTTTATAGATTTAAGTTATGTTCGTGAATCCTTATTACATTACCATGTTTAAAATGATCTTTCCTTTAGATCTGTCAATCAATAATAGATATGTAGGAAATTTAGAGAATATTTTATATGTATTCGAGGTTCTTCATTGATAGAGAATCATCTGTATTTGTTAGAGATTCTTAGTCAATGGTATCCTTTGATATGTAAAAGTCTCTTGGTCATTATGATGACCATGCTGGTTTTAAAGCCACTCATTGAGGAACTTGAAGTTTATTATCATTCAAAAGGACATGGATTACTTCAGAGTTGGGATCAAACCCACAGATGGTCTATCTATGTATCATTTGTTTAGAAAAGGAATCAGAACCCACGTAGTTTTAATAATGGAGTATGATGTTTAAGATTGATGGCTAATAGAAGGATGTCATAATTACTTTTACAATCTAAGCTCACGTGAGTCATGCTCTGTGTGAGAAATAAGAGGTATTGGTAAAGATAAGAAAATTGTGCCATGAAAGACGCAATCATAAGAAATAGTGTGGGACTTATGTATGTATGACTGCCCAGATAAGTGAATATTAGGATTTACTTCTGGGAAGAAATCCAAGAACAGGGTTCATAAAGGTATATGTACTTCATGGAGATTTGAATACTCTAACTTGGGGCTTACTCCTAAAAAGGAGGCCCAAATTAGGAGAGGACATATGATTGGATTTTACTCTTGAGAAGGAATCCCAGATCAACGGTAAAATATGACTGGTTAAGAGAAATTAAGACTGGGGATTACTCTTGAAAAGGAGGCCCAAGTTAATGAGTACTTGGGGCTTACTCCTAAGGAGGATGCCAAAATTTAAGACTGGGGCTTACTCCTGAAAAGGAGGCCCGGGTTAATGAGAACATAGGGCTTACTCCTAAGAAGGATGCCCAAATTTGAGTCTGGGGCTTACTTGTGAAAAAGAGTCCGAGGTTAATAGAATTATGGTTGGGGCTAACTCCTGAGGAGGATGCCCAAATTTGAGACTGGGGCTTTCTCCTGAAAAGGAGGCCCAAGTTAATGAGGACATGGGGCTTACTCCTAAGGAGGATGCCCAAATTTCAGACTGGGGATTACTCCTGAAAAGGAGGCCCAGGTTAAGAGAATTATGGTTGGGGCTTACTCCTGAGGAGGATGCCAAAATTTGAGACTGGGGCTTACTCCTAAAGAGGATGCCCAAATTTGAGACTGGGGCTTACTCCTAAGGAGGGTGCCCAAATTTGAGACCGGGGATTACTCCTTAAAAGAAGGCCCATGTTAAGAGAATTATGGTTGGGGATTACTCCTAAGGAGGATGCCCAAATTTGAGACTGGGGCTTACTCCTGAAAAGGAGGCCCAAATTAATTAGTTCTCTCATTTTAAAGGATGAGGATGAATGAATGAAATCTCAACATTTAGTGACATAAAGATTTGTAAATCACTAGGTTTTGAGAGATATTCCACAGAATTCCTTTCATATAAGGAATCTAAATTAAGAAATCAACCCATAAATGGAATTGAAGAGTGTCTTGAAGATATAATCTGGAATAGGAGAGCTGGAATGGCATAAGAGGGGTCAAATGGGCAAGAAAGGCACCCAAAAAGGCAGGGACACGCAAGTCCTGGTAGGCGTGCAGGTACTGCGTGGGCGTGCAAGTCCGGGGCACGCAGGTATACCTATGCGACACATGGGTACTTTCAAGATGGTTAACGAGTAGGGTAATACTTGAGCGACTCTTGGTTAAATCCTTTAGAATCATCTTGAGGTTCTTCCAGAAGAGTGGCGCACAAGTTCTATTGAAGGAGTAAGGCGGCACACAAGTGTGGCAATTTCCCTTAAGGGATGGCCACTCAGGCACACAAGTTTTGATGAGTTTCAACATTTAGGCATTCTTCCCCCTCTTTAGATCTTCCGTTCTAGGTAAGAAACTACCTTAGAAGTGTTTCTAAAGCTTTGAGAAGAGACTAGGGCGCCGGGAGCTCAAATCTATGTTTCTGGAAAAATTCCTCCTCGAATGGGGGGCCCACACGGTCTATTTATAGGCTGAAGAAGACCCGGGCGGTTATCCTTTAGGTCGGGCAAAGTTAATTGAGCGACCATTAGGCGTCGCGCAAGTGGACTTGCGCGACAGTGAGGGAACTTGTGTGGAACATGTTCTTTTGAATCCTTGTTCATACCTTTGTCAATTTTTTATGTTTTCTTCAAAGGATGAATCAATTTGTACTAATTCATTTCCCTTTACATTCTTTTAGACAATGTGATGAAAAAGGAACGTCAAAAATTATACATCTTTTATAGAATTAAAAAACTACATTCATTCTACGATAGGACACAAAGTTGGTTTGAAAAATTAATATATTTAAGAACACTACCCAGATCACTATATGATGTGCCACCATCACCATATGGTTGTTGTATTTTTCATCTCATTTATTATGGTCTCCACCATTCTAGGAATCTTACTACACATTTGGTTTGAGTTCTTCTAGTAATTTGTGTATATATAGGTTGGAATCCCTAGAAGGGGAGCCACCAATCTTTTTTCTGTCCCAATCAGCACTCTTCAATCGCACAAATTTTTTTAACTATATCCATTTATATAGAAACCAAGTACATATATCAAATTAATTTTGTTACAATCCATTTTCCCTATCCATTAATATTGATAATAACTCCCCATTAATGTTAATAGAATCACATCCATTAATTTAAAAAAAAATTATGCATTTATTAATTTCACTTTATCCAATAAATGGAATTAATACCATTATTTCTAGATTGCGAATTGTTTTTATAATTTTAATCCTATACTATCATAGGGATGAACATGATCCAATTTCACGATCCATTAGGCACAAAAAAACATAAACCATACCAAAATTCTAATTTATTTGTTTTGGGATAAACCCACTTTTTAAACATGATTTAGAGGGAATGTACTGTAATGATATTTTGTAATTTTTATATTCAAATTAATTATTCGTTTTAATATGTTGACATAAAAAAATTAGTTTTAATTTAATTAAATTTAAAAGTGATTTTATCTTTCATTACTCACAACACTATGTTTGGATTTAGATACAAGCAATACTATTTTTATCATGTGTTTCACTCAACACTAAGAATGAATGAGACACAATATACTATAAAATTAATATTAATTAATAAAATTGTTATCACCTATATATTAGAATTAATTATATGAATAGGACTAAAAAAATTATGAATATATATTTTATACATGAATATATAATGAAATCTTTGATGGAAAATTAATTATAAAGTAAAACAAAAACCTTATGAATATAAAAGAAATCATTTCCTAAAATACTAATTTTATGCACATAAATGTATTTCACCAATATAAATTAAACCAATATAATTTGGTGAATTATTTTATGGAACATAATATATTATATATTAATTTATTTAACATTCATCTTATTTTTTTCTAGACAAGAGATAAGAATAAATCTAATATTACTCTTAAAACTATATTATCTGAAAAGATTAGTTTTTTCCACCATTGGTGGTCATATTTTACAATAAATTTTTACAAATATTAGTAAACTAATTTGAAAAAATGACCTTCATTTTTTAAATCTTTATATAAAAAGATAATTTGGGTGATTTTTGGGGTATTAATAAAAAGATACATTTTTTGATGAATATTGAAAACGATGATTTTTAATTAAAAACAACCTTTTCATTTAAATAATTTATTACACTACACTTTATTTTAAATTTAAGATAAATTATTTAATTTAATTCATTTCATTGGAATAAATTTCATATTGAATATTGATAAAAAAATGTTTTAAACTTTTGATTATGTTCTATTTTAAAACCCCGCTCTCTCATCGTGTTTGCGGGACTAATTTTAAGATAAATTTTACCACCAATATTTATAAAATATTATATTATGGATTCCATTTTGAGAATACAAATTTTATATATTATCAAATATGGTTAAATTATTATTTTATACTAAATCAATAGTGAAAATAGTAGAAAATCAATTGCCACATTTAATTTAAAAATGGGTTTACCATATGATTAATATAAGAAGATCAAGGTTAAAATGATATACCAACTTGTGAAAATATTATTTTTCAGAAATATTTCAACATTATACATCCCTAGTTTTTACCAATGTAATTTGTTATTATCTTTTGTTATTCGTAATTACATTATTATTTTGAATACTATTTGGAAATTTTCATGTAGTTCCCAAGTGGGTTTCATTCCAACACTTATAAAATGTGCCAATAAATGTTTCATTCATCACACCTACCAAGAATGTTTTTATTGACCAAACCCTATATATTTATACCTCATAAATACCTATTAATATTTTAAATCTTTTTTTCTCCAAAAATACCATTCCTTTGGTCTTTAAAAGAGATATTAAGGTGGATTCTCTTAGATAAGGTAATTATCTTTCCAAGCTATTTCATTTTTCATTCTTATTATTACACATTAAATTTTGTCTTAAGACATAAAATATTAAAAACAAATTATATCCCAAACATTGAGATGTTATAATATTGATGTAATAGTAGTCCTTTATCTCTACTCCCATAAAATTGGTTACAAAATCATTATTTGTGTGTATGGAGGACTACCGCATCGTGAACTGATGTCATTATTTTTCCCATTATCACCTCTTATGAATGGAAATAATGAGAAATTTGTTGTTTATATAAGATATTTATTATATTATTAATCACATTTAATTATTATATCACACTTATCATGCTTTCCATTTTGTGGGAATACAATAACATTATTCATTTAAATGTCAGACTCGCCCTTGCGAAGTGATTTATTTGTCAACGCTTCACATGGTGATTATTAAAAATATGATTAATAAAAATATTTGATTAATATGACATAATAATTATTATGTATTTTTTATAAATCTATTTCGATTATTTATTTTAATAAAAAAATAAAATGGAAACAACGTTCATGCATACACATAACCAACCTTCTCCAAGAACAGTGCATTCAATTTTTGATGTATAAATATTATTGATTACTATAAATTCATATATAATGAATATATAATATTTATATCATTTTTAAACTTATATATATCATTAAACCATGATTAAATTAAGATAAACAAGAATAATAAGTCAAACTATATATGTAAAACAAAGTAGTTATTACCTGAAACGTAATATTAATATAGGATTGTTAATACAATGGAAATAAAAAGTCAATATAAAATTATATATGGTATTCTATTTAAAAATTTGGTGCATAGATTTCTTTTAAATAAAAATATAATTATTAGATAGTATTTTTTATTATTTTTGATGAAAGGAAAGACTTAATGCAATAGATTAATGTATCACTTTTTATTTCGGTGAGACACATTCCATATTTACCAGCTACTTATTTTATTTGGGTTGTATAATTCCCATGAATTTATTTTATAATGAATATCCTAAAAAATTTATTGATTTACATATCAATTTTAATATCTACCTTTAATGGGGTATATAGTTCAAAAGATACCAAATTGGTAAGGGGTATTTATCTCAACTTGTCTTCTTTGAGACAAATGTTATATTATGAACTCATATTATTTCATGAGGTGTAAATAAGTCATATTTGAAAAGTAATAGTTATCCTATTGATATTTTAATATTTATTTCAAGTTATTCCTTTATGGGTCCAATGATTGAAAGTTACCAATAGGGTAATTGTTTTATGTTATAACATCATCTTTTATCAGGATTGATTATGATTATGATTTCAATGATGAAATTTTATGATATATCTAATAGAGAAATCATGAATATAATTCTCATAGGGTTATATCATGATAATATTTATTATCCCTTAATTTTTCTCTATTTATAGACTCATGATTTTAAAATAATTTTTTTTGAAAAATCATCTTTTTTCTCGAAATCCTTTTTTATCCCAAATCATGTATTAATAAAAATGTTTGAAAAATGTTTTTAAAAGGGTTTTTAAAAGAAATAAAAGATATATCCCTCAAGAAATATTAAATTTTTTTAAAATCTACTTTTATAAATCATCACGGTTGTTTTTAATGAAAAGTATTTTCAAAATGTTTTATATTTTAAAAATTATTTTTTCCAAGATGATACGATATGTTTCATTATAAAACTATCCATGCATCCTTTAAATATTATTTTCCATCTATCATGACATACTTATATTTTAATTAAGAGTTATTTGCGATAATATTGAATGATACAAGCCTTATTATTTCTCTAGATGGTTAATGTATTTGTTGACGAAATTTTCATGAAACACATTTATTTTCAATGGGTTATGCTATAGTGAATTGGTGAAATGTTTTTGAAACCCATTATATTTTCATCGGGTAGGATCTAATGATATGATGAATGTTTTATGATAATATAGAAAACATAAGTAATGTTTTTATATTGATATTTGTGGTAAATATATCTACCTCAAATTCATTGGGTAAATCTTTATATCTCAAGAAACAACTGCAAATCATGTATCGATGAACCAATGGTTATAGTATTACATTGGTATTATGTAAAAGGAATATTTTTATGATTGAACAAGAAGTTTAGTAGCTTTTGAGAACAAGATGAAAACAAGATACCGTTATTATATTGTCAATTGAAAATAGAACATAATAATGGAATGTAATTTTCATCCGTTATTCAAAAATTTGTCTAAATATCATTGGGAAAAGAGAATATTAAAAACATGAGCTTATATTCCCAGTAAGAGTTTCATACAAAAGAATATATATTTAATCAGTAATGCATAATCAATAAGGAAAGCTATAAAATAGAACACACATTCCATTAAATCAATAACTATTTCAAAATTTTAATCTATGGATAATATCATAGTGAAAATATCATAAATAAAAATTACAGAATTATTAATAAACGAAATTAATAATTTTTTGATGAAATTTTTTTCCAAGTACAAGAAACATTTATTTTCCAAACCTTTGATATGATAGTTTAATCATTATAAGTAAAACCCATATAATTTGGCCAACTTATTCCTCTTATGAGACCATCGATGCATCATGTGGATTTTCTATATATGGTATCCACCTGTTCTTGCAAGTTCAATGAATTACTCATTTATAAAATAATCTATTTAATTCATAAAAATGTTCTTTATCATAATGTATATGTTTTGATTAAAAGGTACAAATTCAACATTATTTTCCCAATTAATCCAATAACTATCAAAGTAAAAACCATATGTAAATATCATATATGGTTTAGAGAACTATCCTATACATCACTCCAGCAGAAACTATAGTTATGAGACAAGACTTTTTTAACAAATTATCATCATTAATAAATAAAATGGGTATTATATACACAATAGAAATTAAATTTGGTTCATGATATTAAAATATTTCTTGATGAAGTGAAATTGAGACGAAGTACCCTATAAAGATCACGTCATTGAAGTGAAAATTAATCAGATGAATTAATTGTTCATATCCACATCCAATATATATTAAATAAGTGTAAATACAACATAATATAAGAAAAGTCCTTTTAAAGATATTTATAGCCTGAAAGAAGTAAAGAAGTATACGTTTAACACAATGAATGGAAATTGTGTTAAGAATTGCATTACCTCACACTTACAATTAGTTTTTCATATTTTTCCTCATTTATAATAATTTATATTATGTTATTAATTTAATATAAGACCATATTGATATTTATAATACCTTATATGACTCTTTTATAACATCTTAGATCCCATTCATCAATAATATTTTATTATTTTCATTTTTTAGATTGTTAATCGAATTGTTTTATCATGAATGTCTCGATTTTTTTTCATAATATACAAATTCAATAATATTTAAAATGATATTAATATTATAAATTTCATATTTAATCACATCGTGGAGATGGTAGGGCATAAACACACAAGTGATGATATCGTTCCATTAATGGGTGAAACATTATAGATGTTGATGATATATTTTGTTATAAAAAACTAATATTTTGTAATATATATCGTATATATTTATATTTTCAATTATTATTACCATAAATGTATAGTTTTGAGGAAATGATAAGTACACCACTATGTGGAGTTAGAAAGTCTTACATTCGCAGGAGTAGTGCTTTTGTATTTCGTAGGCTAAACAAAAAGCAAAATATGGTTTTTTGATAATAATATTACAATATTAGTGTATATATGACACTAGAGTTATTAAATTTTTTTTGAAAAAATATATTAATAGGAAGTAGAGGAATAAATAATTTTGAAATAGTCTGTTAAGATGATTACCTCTTGTACAAAGGGGATCCTTTATAACTTCTCTTAATGGACCTAGGGAAGGTATTTTTGAAATAAAAAAACATTAAGAAATTAAATAAGGATTTTGATAAGATAAATGGGAAGATTTTGGTTGAGATAGATCGATCAAAGAGGTGAATGAATGAGTTCCCTTTTTTTAATTGAGGTGTTGGGCACTTTTGGAAACACTCAACATTTTAAATTAATATATATTAATTTTTAAATTCTAAATGGATCAAAATATACTTACTAAGATGATAAATGATGTGTATAAATAATATCATTAAATAATTTTTATAACTTATTATGCCAAATTCTTACCCTTATCATTGAGTTTTAACTATTATTTTACTCCTTTAACTATTACCATGATGACATGAATTTTTCAATTTAAATGTCAATATTGAAACTATAAAATAATAAAAGACAGTCAAATGGATCATGGTTGATATTTGAATCCATATACTAATATTGTTATCAAATTTATTATTTTTAGTAATTTTATATCATTTAATAAATTATTATTTACTTTAAAATATCATTATTTTGAATTTTTAAACAATTCAATACATTGACTTTTAGAAATATCATACCAGAAGATAACTTCAACAAAATAGTTTAATACATAAATAAAATTTCAAAATTTTCTACAATATTAATAGATAATATTAATTATTTCAAAATATATTTATTATAATTTTTTTAATAACATTTATTTTATATTTTTGTAATTAATTAATTACTCCATTAGTTTTTTGAAAGCATGTTAGTTGAATAGTTATTCAGTAAAAATTAAAAATAAATTATGTCGATGAATATGAGTAGTTTATATTTCAAAATAATATTAATTTTTGAAGTTAATTTTAGATAAAAAATTATTACAAATATAGTAGTTTTTAAAATCTAAAATGCGACATTTTTTACATTTCATTAAATAAAATATTATATGGGTCATAATCACTTCATAATGGAAACAATTTATATATTTCTAAAAATATAATGTTTATGGATGAAAATTAATCATTCAATAAAATTAGAGCATGTGTTAGGGTCATTTTTTAGTTATTATCATATTATTTATAACCTATATTACCAAATTTACCATTTATTGTGGTAACAAAAAGTACATTTGTTATAATTAATTTAGGAGATAAATAAAAGGGGTATATTTATAATATTCAGACTTTATAAATCCAAATTTGAAATATATTTATCAAAAATCCAAACATATATATTTTAAACATTAATTTAAATTAATCTTTCAAAACATAACAAAAAATATTTTTCGAAAAAAATGTACTTTTAAGCAATCAAACTTACTTATTCAAAAATAAGAAATAAGAAATAATTAAATGAAATTAATTAAATTATATATAACTAAATATTACTTATGTGACTTTTAGATAAAATTAAAATCATAAAGGATAAATTTTAATAAAAATCATTATTTTTCACTATTTATTTGAAAATGAATATTTTTAAAAAATTCCCAAACATTCACCAAAAGATAATTGTAATATTATGATTTATAATACTAAGCTTATTTTGTGAAAAGCATTATAAAATTTTCATAAATTATTTAAATTATTTTCTCATATGAAACAATAATAAACACTTTTGGAAGAAACTATAATTTTTAAGAATAAAATAACATTACGAAAAATTATTATTTTTATTTAATTTGAATAAATAAATGTGAACAAAATATTTAATCTATTTAATCGTATTTACACAATCTAATTTAACAAAAAGTTTATAAAATTCCTATTAAAATTATAATATTTAATAGTATATCATGGTTCGTTTAAGCTAGATGTTGCATGTCACATAAGCTATCTAAGAAATAGTACTTATTTAAGAAGAGATATACCCAAAAATATTGGGGTGATATATTTTCTCCAACTTCAAACAATTTATTCCATGAAATTTTCATGAATATTATATTATAAAAAGATTGGGGTGGTTATTCTTCATAACATCCTTGGGGTTCTGAATTGCTTCTCTAATTTTCTGGTTTCTTTGAAGAACCATTACCAGGAAAGTCCTATAATTCTTTAACACTTTTTATAAATATTCATGAATCTTAATAGGATATTCATTATAATATATATAAGTTTCCATACTGAATTTATTCAGAGGTGAGTGAACGTGTCAGGATTGTGTGTACTTTTTTAACAATGATATGTAGAACACATCATGAAATCTAGAGAGATGTGGTGGAATTTATACTCGTTGAGCTACAAAAACAATTCCTTAAAAATTTTTGAATGTTCCCATGTCCTTAGTTCTTAGTTTCCCATTACATCCAATCATTATGAAACCCTTCCATGGAGATAATTTCAAAAATACATGATCTCATACTTGATTTCCAAAAACTGTTCTCCAACTGTCCACATAAACATTTTTGTCTACTTTGAGTTACATTAATATAACCCTGAATAGCCATTATCATTGCCTTTTATTTTTAACACATTATCATAATATATATATACTATCACATAATCCATACTCACATGTTTGAGTACAATATATCTTACTATATAATTCTTCATACAACTCTCTTTGAATACTTGAATGTAAAATATTATTAAATGAAAACTCTACCAAAAGTAAATACTAATCCTACATACCATTAAAGCCATGCGGGCATGATCCCAATAGGCCATATTATGTCTGAATAATCCTTTTAGTCTTTCCATCAGATTGAGCTTGGTAGGCGGTGCATAAAGGAAGCTCAGTTTCTAGATCCATTTGATGACTCTTCCAGGATTTTTATGTAAAACAAGGACCTCGATCAGACACAATTAGTAGAGGATGACCATGATATCTTACCAACTCATTTATATAGATTCATTCTAGTTTATCAAGAGGTAACCCTTATCTTAGTGAAATAAAATTTTCCAATTTGTTATGGTGATCAATAGTATCCCATAGCGTATTCTTCCTTACAGGAGTCATTGGATGTCTTGTGACAAACTCCATCATAATGTAATCCCATTTACACATAGGTATAAGAAGTGATTTCAGGAATCCTCATGGGTACTATTGTATAACCATCAATTTTTGAAAAATTATGAATCTTTACAAATATTGAGCAATTTACCACTTCATATTATCACAAAAAAGGTTCATTCAGATCCATGTACATCATGATACTACTTGGGTGTACAGGGAAATCTAATCTATAGGAATTATACACTATTTCCATTTTTTCTCAGGTATTGATGGAACACATAACCTTTTTCGAAATAATAGAACATCATCTTCACAAACAAAGCCATCTAATTTTATAAAATTTAAAGCATTAATTTTATTACAAAAATAATCATTATCAAATTGAGATATTTTGTTTATTTTCCAAAAAATATATTTTAAAAATAATTTAAAAAAGGAGTGGTCCCTCCCATTAATAAATCCCATATATGTTTTTATTAAATCATAAAAAAAAATATTTCTCTAAATAATAATTTAACTCATAAATCCTAGATCTTTCTTTCATAATTCATATGCTACATTATTTTCTTTTGCTAGGTGGTAGTGTATTGCGGAATCAAAATCTTTGAGTAACTCAAGCCATCAAATTTTCTTTATGTTGATTTATTTCTATGTAATGATTTATTTAAAACTCTATGGATCCATATATATATCACATCATTCCCTGTAGGGATATTGTCTCCATATCTTCTGGGTTATGACTATGAAAGATAACTAAAGATCAAGAGTTGGATAACTTTGTTCATGAATCTTCAACCACCATAATACTTATGGAATAACATTATAATTTTTATTAAAAAGTCTGCACACAGATCCTTTCTTTTATTCATCATTGTATATCAACAACCCATAATCTATTGAATGTTGAGTCAAAATAAAATCACTGACCAATATCCTCTTCAATTATTCAAAGCATTATTCACATTCTTTTTTCCATATAAAATTTACCCCTTTACTTGTGATCATGGTTAATGGGTAAGCCTATTCGGAACAATTATGAATGAAATAAAAATACTAACCTGTAAAACAAATGATTTCACGTTCCCTAGTTATGATTTTTTGTGTAGGCCATTCATAGAGTATATTATTCTTTATAATATCAACTAATATTCCATCCTTAGAGACAATTTCCTGAGGAAAATAAATTTCGTAATGCAACAATTCACACTTTCTAAATTTATCCAATAATTATTTTTTTAAGAGCCCCTTGAATGATAGAAAAGTTATTATCATGGAATTAATATCTTTTAAAATATAAAAAGATATCATATTATAAAACCACAAAAATTATCATGATATTCCTTGAAAAATGTGTTTATTAGATCAATGAAAATATAGGTTTAATTAGTGAGTCCAAATGGGAATACTATAAACTTATAATGTATAAACCTCATTTGAAAAGTTGTATTCAGAATATATTCCTTATTTATTGATAATTGATGATAACAAGAACAACGTTCAATATATGAAAAATATTTAGTTCTGTGAATTTGATCAAATAAATCATCAATGTGAGGAAGATGATAATTTATCTTTATTATAATAGAATTTATTGCCCAATAATCAAGGTAAAACCTCATGGATCCATCCTTATATTGAATTAAGAGAACATGGGTTCCACATTGAGATACACTAGGCTATATAATACCTTATCACAGAACTCTTATAGTGGTTTCCTTAACTCCACTAATTCTATTATGACCATTCTATAAGGGAAATTTTCTATTGTATTTTCATTAGTGATTTAATCAATAGAAATTTATACATTATTTTATGGTGGAATTATAGAAATATTCACTTGAAATACATCAATTTATTCTTGTAAAATTGGAACATCCTCAATTTGGAGATTATGTTATTTTCCACAAATTTTCTTTTCCCTTTTCCCCTAAGAATTTGATATGGAAGAGTCACTGGGGGTGGGTATCAGCATGAATCATGCGATGAAGTCTCTACTATAATGATAGGGAATTTCACATCATAATCAGGAATTGTAACTCCCTTCTCTTTGAAATAGTTGTTTGTATCATATTTTGAAATCCAGTCCACACAAAGAATTATATAGAATTCAACCAGAGGTTTGCAAATAAGGTCAGTAAATAATTAAAATTTATAATACATTATTTGGAGTGCATGAAACATCCATCATTAAATGAGACATCCAATATATGTTTTTATTGAGATTTCAATTCATAAATTAAAAGGGAAATGTATAATATTCTTATTAAACTAGGTAGATATAAAATAGTTTGAGGATCCAGAATGAAATAAATAATTATAAAAATTTTCTAATATGATTGAAGTACCTACTACCACATCATTGGGAACTCCACCCTTAGTTTTAGTGATCACATATGCATGGATGTCTCCTATTGGTCTCTTTTATAGTATATTCCCCAAACTATTGGGACATTGATTTGAATATTTTTTTACTTCATTGATGTTGAAGCACTTAATATCATTGGTTTGATTCAACCATTTCATTTATGGTGTCGATTACCCTTATATCTTCACATGTAGCAAACGAATACACCCTTTAAGAATTACCCAATATGTGTTTACAATATATTCACTAGAATGAAAATTTTTTATCCCCTAATTATTATTCAGTGATTTACCTTTATCATGGTTCTCAAGCGACCTCTTATTCTCTTGATTTCCTTCAAAAATGTAGTATCTATAAAATATCTTCTCTTTTTTGATGTCACATAACACTATTTCATCATATGATGAAAATATTTGAGAACCAAATTCAAATCAATGAATTTTCATATAACCTTATAATAATAATTCAATGTTTCTCTATAGATTTATTATATAATCATTATCATACCAAGATAGTCATGTAACGAAAACATCATACTCTACAACACTTTCTTACTCATTTTTATTTTAGCCAAGGAATATTCTCTTCATTTTAGTTTTTTTCTCATGGGGGAAATATTTATCAAATATTATTACATTAAAAACTCCCCAATCCATACAATCACTTTTTTATTTTTCCTTTTTGGATCAATAACAAACATTTATCAACATCACATATTTTAAAATACACCTCCAAAATAACCTTTCCCTTTCATTGCATCCCAAGGAATGAAATAGATTTTAAAGAGACTTGATCAATTGCTTAGCTACCACTGGATTAGTATTTATTCTAAATAATTGATGGTTTCGTCCTATAAAATGATACAATGTAGTTGTATCATGTCATGGAATATCACGTTGCTCCATATATTTATGGTTAATAGACATAACCATTGCTACCCTATTATAGTCATGATTTGTTCACTCCAACACTAACGGTATTGGATTTCATAGCAGAAAAATACTTCTAATGGTAAAATTATTTGACACTATAAAGGATTATCATAGTTCCCATGTTGGTTAAGTTTGTTTTAAATTCTAATTCTTATGGTTTTTAATAAACTTAATCTAATACTGACTGTACCAATCCCAACTACAGTAACCCCGAGTCAATGGTATCTTAATTACATTATTATTAAATACAAGTAATCATATCCCAAAGGACTGAATAGTTTAGTTGTTTTAGAGAAAAAGATACAATCATGATATATTTATTACATTGGAAATATCAAATATAAAATATCAAAGGAATGTAATTTTTATCATTCATTAAAACATTTTATCAGCATATCCTCGGGAAAATAGAACAAATAAAATGGTGATATTAGATATACAATAGGAGATACAAACAGAATAATATATCTTTAATCAATAATGAATAATTAATATAGCAAGATAAACAACTAAACACATATGACATTTAATAAATAAAATATTCGCAATCTCAATTGACATATAGTACCATAGTGTAAATCTCATGGAAAAAATAATTAAATTCGCAATGAAGAAAATTTATAATTATTGGACTCTATGTTTCCCAAATATAGGAAACCCTTATCTTCAAGACCATTGAAAAGTTATTTTCATAATTATGGTTAAAATACTATTTAATTTGGGATACTTATTATTCTCGTTGGACTACTGATGCATTGAGATGATTTTCAACATATGGTCCCCACTCATTCTTGTATGTACAAATAATTCCAAATATATCAAATAATAAAATTATTTCATAAAAATTTACCTTATCATCAAGAATCCATAGTGAGTAAATGATACATATTTAACATTCTTTTCTCGATTAATTAAATAACATTAAATGTAAAAACTATATATAGAAATGGTATATAGGTTCGGAAATAATCCTATATATCTTACCAGAAATATGTATATTTAATAGAAATTAAATTTTATATTAATTTTGATAATAATTTTACCAAAGGGAAATTATTTACATCATATAAAATAAATTGGTTTCATAATATAAAAATATGCCTCAATGAAGTTAAATTGTGACAGAGTCCCTTCCAACGATCATATCATTGATGTGAGAAATAATAAAATAAATTTATTTTATGTATGCACTGTAAATATATATAAAAAAAGTTCAAATATAAAATAAGATGAAAATAATAATTTCCCACATAATCTTAGCCTGACATAATTAATGATATAGATGATTAACCCAATAAAAGAAAATTGAGTTATGAAATATCTTACCACACAATTACATTTAGTTGTAAGAACTTTATACTAATGTATAATGGTTTATATAATGTTAATAATTTATTTTAGATCTATATTCATATTTATAATACCTTATCTGAACTTTTTATAACATATTATTACCCTTTCATTAATAATATTTCATCATTTTCACTAGTTCGAGTGTTATTTTCCATGTTTTCTCATGCATATTCTGTAAATAAAATCTCCATTATATTATAAAGGATACAAATAAATGACCTTTATAATGATATTAATTTTATAAATTCAATATTTAATCAATACATATAGTTTTATAACCATCTATGAATGTTGACCATGGAAAATGATCCACATCACCTCATGTTAATGATAGGTCGTATGTAAGCACGAGCGATGATATCTTCCCATTAATGGGTGTAATGGTATGAAATTAGATGATATATTTATTAAAAAACAAAAATTAAGTAATATATATCAGATATATTTATCATGTACTTATGTGTAACTAATCAAGAGAAGTGGTGACGAAAAACAAATTACACCACTGCGTAGAGATGGTAAGCCGTGTGTCTGTATGTATGTGACTTCCTTTTTTCATAGGATAAACAAAATGTTAAATATGTTTATTTAAAAATAATAATATAATATAAATATATATATATGATAAATTATTATATAATTTAGGATGGAAAAAACATGAATAGGAAGTAGAAGTAGAGAAAATTCTGAAAGAGTCGGTAAATATGATGAACTCTTCTACGAAGGAGATCCTTTATATATTCTATTAAGGGACCTAGGGTCGACATTTTAGAAGTAAAAACATAAATAACAAAAATTACGATGTTTATAAGAGAAATGTATTGAGTCCCATTGAGTTATACGGCTTAATGTGATGTAAACAAGAGAAGGGAAGAGTCCCTTTTATAATTGAGGTGAGTGGAAGTTTTGGAAACTCTCAAAATATCAAATTAATATAAATTAATTTTTAATTCCAAATAAATAAATGTTAATTTATTTAGAAGATAAATGATGGGTATAAATCCACACATATAATCATTTTTATACATGTGTAGGTCACATTCATATCCTTATCAATTAGTTTTTACCTTTTTTAACCCCTTTAACTCTTATCATGATAACATTGATTTTTCTTTTTATGTGTCAGTATTATTACTATATAATGAAAAACTACTCATGAATGAATCATGGATGATATTTTAAAACATTATATAATCACTTGGATGAATTTAATATTTTTAGGAATTTTATATCATTTAATAAAATATTATTAATTTTTAAATATCATTAACTTTAAATTTGACAGTATTCTTTACTTTGACTATTTAAAATATCAATACAACTACGTAAATTCAAAAAAATTATTAATAAATAAATAAAAATAAAAATTTATCTATAATATTAATGGATTATATTAATTATCTTAAATTATATTTACTATAACATTTTTAACAACACTTATTTTTTATTTCAATTTACTAATTAATTACTACATTAGTGTTTTGAATGCATTTAATGTAAATATTTCTTAAATAAAAACAAAAAAACTATATTGATTAATATAATTAATTTATATTTCAAAGTAATAATTTTTTGTAGAATATACCTTATGAATAAAAAACATATTAAAAATCATATAAATATTATAATCATGAATGTGACATTTCTATATTTTCATTAAATAAAATACTATAAGGGTCATAATCAATTCATCCTAAAAAAATGGTTACATATAATAAATGTTATTTATTGTGGATAAAAATTACCCATCCACTGAAATTGGGTTATGTGTTAGGGTCATTTTCTAGTACTTATCATTTTATTTTTACAATATTACCCAATTTACCAATAATCATGGTAACAAAAATTACTGAGGATACTATTCATATTATCCAAACAATAAATGGTAAATATTTAATAAATTTAGTTTTTATAAATAAAAATATGAAAAATATTTATAAAATTTAATAAAATATATTTTTTGAATTTAATTTAAATTAATTCCCCAAAACATAAGGAAAAAAATATTTCTTGAAAAAAACAATTTTTTTAGACTATAAATGTACAAAATACTATATAAGGATGATTAAAATTAAATTAACTATATTATATATAACTAATCATTACTTATGTTAATTAGAGATAATATTTAAATCATAAAGGGTATTTTTAATAAAAATCGATATTTTGCACTATTCATTGGACAATTAATCTTTTCAAAAAATGCCCCTAAAATCACCAAAAGATAATTTTAATATGATTATTTATAAAATGAAGTTAATTTATTCAAATAAATTTTCTAATGGTTTAAAAAATTAATTATAATTATTTTCTCATAAGTGTAAATAATAATAAATTATTGAAGGAAACATATATTTTAGGAATAAGATAACATTTCCAAAAATTTCTATTTTTTTACTAGGATATAATAATTTACATAATATATTAATCATAATATAGTAAATAATATACAAAAATTCAAATTTACAGGATAGTTTATAGTATTCAAGTTAAAATAATAATATTTAATAGTACATTGTATTTTATTTAAGGAAGATATTGTGTGCCACATAAGCAATTAAGTAAATTAAACTTATTTAAGAAGAGAAATACCATAAAATATTGGGGTGTTAAATTCAGACATCATTCAAAAAAATCAATCCATGAATGTTTTATTAACATTACATTATAAAAAAATGAGGGTGGTTCTTCTTCATAACATCCTCAGTGCTCCGTGTTACTTCTTTCATTGTTGGGTTTCTCCGAAGAACCATTACCAGCCTAGTTGTTTGATTCCTCAACACATTCCATCTAGTTTCATGAATATTGATAGTTTATTTAATGTAATATATTTTATTTTAAAGTTATATTTCTTCAAAGATTAGTACACGTGTTGGGTTTGACATGTACTTTTTTAACAATGATATGTCGAACACATCGTGATATTTGGAGATACATGGTGGGATTGCTAATCGGTATGCTAAAAATCCAATTATTTACAAAATTATGAATGTTAAAACATACATGGGGATTAGTTTCCCTTTTATAAAAATCATACAACACCCTTACAGGGAGACAATTTTAGAATGTCATGATCTCCCACTTAAAATTATAAATCCTTTCTCTAGTTTTCAGTGTAACTCTTTTGTCTACATTGATATGCTTTAATTTGAGATTAAATTTTCATTAGAATTTTTATTATCTCTTCAATAGGTACTGGACCTATATGTATCATGTCACAAAATTCATCCCAAAAAGTTTTACTATGAAATAACTTTGCATATAATTATGAAAAAATTTAAAATTTGAGTATTTAAATAGAAACTATTATTGTTGAAAAAACATAAAAAAAGAAAATACTGATCCTACATACCATGAAAGGTAAGGGAGACTGATCTCAAAATTTCTTCTATTATTTGAATATTCGTTGTAGACTGTCGATGATATTGAGTATTGTAGAAGGTGCTCAATTAAAGCTCAATTTCTAGATCCATCTGATGAATCGTCAAGAATTTTTATTTATAATGGGGATATTGATCAGACCCAATTAATATATACTATTTCTAGAAAATTAAGTTTTATATATTCTCTTATTGTAGATAAATGTTCTTATTTTATATGGTGATAAAAAATATCCTATATCACTTTCTTCCTTTTGAGAGTCCGTAGTACTCTTTTGACAAAATAAATCATAATGGAATCCCATTTACCCATAGGTATAGGAAGTGGTTGCACAAATATTTTAATTTGAAATATCCAAATCTTCAACTGTTGAATGATTATGTATCTTGATACATAATCAACAATTTAACACTTCATTGTATCCCAAAAAATTGATTCTTTTGTTCTCAATATGTCATGATAATACAAGGGTTTATAGTGAAAATTGATCTATGCGATTCATATACTATTTACCCTTTATTTCAGTAGTCGTTGAAACACATGACCAATTTACAAATCTCAAAACACCATATTCACAGACAATGAATTAAAATTTTACATCATTCATATATTTAATTTTATTGTGAATATCCTGAATATCATATTCATTTATTTTTATCTTTTCAAAAATATATATTTTGATGATAATTTAAAACAGAGTTGTGTCTCGCCATAATAATTCCCATCACCATTTTTTTTCTAATTCCAGGAACACATGGTCTCTCCCAGTACTCATTTAGTTCATAACTCCATGATATTTCCGGCATAATGAAACTTCTAAACTATTTTCATTTAATTGGTATTAGTGTATTGAGGAATCATAATCTTTCAATAACTTTATACATCGACTTTGCCTTATATAGAGTTATTTCTTTGTAAATCATCATTTAAAAATAATAAGATCCATATATATCTCACATATCTCACCATGGTGATATTGTCTCCATATATTTAGAGAAAATATTATAGCTACTAGCTTAAAATCATGAGTTAGATAATATTTCATGAGTCATCAACTACCATGATATGTTTGAAATATCATTATCGTTTTTCATAAGGATACAACCTAGTCCATTTTCAAATAAATTACTGTATATCACAAACCCATCAATTCAAAATGGTAGATTCAAAATCAAGGCATTGGGTAGTCTTTTATTAAATTATTTAAAAATTTATTTACATTCTTTTTTTCAATAAGAAATTAACAACATTACATGTTAGTTTGGTTAATAGGTTAGCCAAGCGGAAAAAATCCCAATTGAAATGCTAACAGTAACATGATAAACCTAAGAAACTACACACCTTAGTTATGCCTTTTGTGTAGGACATTCATTGAATAACAATACCCTCATTGGTTCAATGAATATTCAATCTTTAGATACAATGTGGCCAAGAAGAGAAATTTCTTGAATCTAGAATTTTTACTTGCTAAATTTACTAAATAAATATTTCCTTCTAAGAGAATCATGAAGTATTAAAAAGTGATTATCAAGGCATTAATATATTTTAGAATGCACTAAGATGTCATCACTGAATACCTAAATAAAATTATCATGATATTCCATGAATAATTTGATATTTATATCCATGAAAACATAGGGTCAATGAGTGATTCCAAATATTATTACTAAAAACATGTAATGTCCAAACCTTGTTTAAAATGTTTTCATTGGAATATATTCCCGATTTACTAATAATTTATAATACCTATAATGTAGATAAATCGTTGAATAATATTTAGATATGTGGTTTTGATCTAATAAATCCTCAATGTGAGATGGAGTATAATAGCTTTTTATTGTGATAAATTTAATTTTCTTATAACCAATAAAAAACCTCTTGGATCCATCATTCTTCTCAACAATGAGAACTTGGGATCCCCAAAGATATTCATGAGGGTATATGAATCCATTAACACAAAACTCTTATATTTATTTCGTTAAATCCACAAATTCCATAATGTCTATTATATAGGTAATTTTTGATATGTTTTTTTCATTAGGTATTAAATAAATGTAAATTATATTTCATGCCTGGGTAGATTTATTTGAAATTCATCAATTTATAAATCAATTTATTATTGTAAAAGTGGAACATCCTCAATTTTTTGACGAAATTTTTTCTATATAAATTATTTTATCTTTTTACCTATGAATTTCATTTATTATAGCTATTGGGGGTGGGTCAAAGTATGAATTATGGGATAAATTCTCCACTCTAATGATAAGGAACATCATATCTTCATTATGAAAAATAAATTATTTCTCTTTGAAATAAATCTTTGAATCATATTTTAAAATGCACTCCATAACATTTATTACATAGAATTAAAATATAGGACTGATAACAAGGATAGAAAAAAACGAATGCTTATGTTTCATAATGGGGACTCTCTAAAACATCCTTGTTTCAATGAGGCCTCCCTTAATAGTTTTTACTGTGAACTCCCTTTATAAATTAATTTGAAAATGTCTAATCTTTTTAGAAAACATGTTAGATATAAAAGAGCGTGTTCATCCAGAATTTAATAAATCATTAGATAAATGTAATGATATTATTAATGTATATACCACTAGATTATTTGGATCATCCTCTTACACTGTAGTGATCACGCAAGCTTGGACTTCTCAAATTGGCCTCTTCTATAGTGGATTACCTAGTATCTTTAGAATTTGATTTTAATAATTACCCATTTCATAGTATTTGAAGAAATAAAAAAAATTGTTTTGTTTCTACCTCTTTCAATCAAGAGATAGATGACCCATGACTCCACACATGTGACACACTAGTATTCCCTATAGAAGTTCCATTATATGTCTCTTCCCAATATTTCCACTATATTGAAATTTATTTGTCTCTTTATTATTTTTATATGATTTACCTTTATAATGGTTCCAAAAAATCACTTATTCTATTGATTACCCTCATAGATATAAGATCTATAAAATTCCTTCCCCATTTTGATTTGACATAAGACTATTTCATCATATGATGAAAATATTTTAGAATACAATTAGCTTCTGAGACACAAATTAAGAACATAAAATAAATGATTAATATTTATTTCTATATTGTTTATAGAATCTTTATAATACCTAGATATTTTTATAATGATATCCCCATAATCCACAATAATTTATATTCTATTTTTCAATGTGATAAGAAACATTCACTTCAATTTAGTTTTTTTCTCCCAGGGGAAATATTTATCAAAGAATATTTGTTTTAATGTTCCCTAACTCATATGATCAATTTCATATTTCTCCTTGGTATTATGGATCAATGAACACAATTGATCAGTATCACCTCTTAAAATTACACCTCCAATATAACCTTTCCCTTTTCATTGCATCGTATGGAAATAAATATCATTTTAAGAGACCTGATCCATTTATCAACTACCACTGGATTACTAGTTCAACTAAAATATAGAGGATTTTCCCAGTAAAATGATTCAATATAGGTGTCTTATGTCATAGAATGCCACATTTATACATTTTTTATCAGATAATAAACATAAACATATTCAGCTTCCCGCATATATTCAATAATTTTTTACATCCAACACCACTTGTATTGCCTTGGGTAGTGGGTAAATCCCTACATTATACATGATTATTGATTCACTTTATTCTATTATAAACTATAACAAAATAATGGAACACCATGATTTAGCTTAAATTCATTATTAATATTGGGCCACAAAATAAAATCCCACTAATGGTAAAATTATCTGATACTATAAGCGGTTATCATAGTTCTCATGTTTTTTATGTTTATTTTATAATATTGTTCCCAATGTTTATACTAATATTTCTCTCATACCAACTATAACAACCCAAACAATAGTATGTCATAGTCAATGGTTAATTAGAAATAGTAGTATTAAATAAATTTTATAATATCTTAAATGATGATATAGTGTATAGGTTTTTGAGAACATGATTCAAACATGATATCATTATTGCTTTGGTAATTAAAAGTTGGAAAAAAGGAAACTAATTTGTATCCTTCATTCAAACATATCATTTTCATATCCTGGGGAAAAGATAAAAACTAAAAGGGTGAGTTTACATGACCAATAAGTGTTATATACAGAAGAAGATGTCTTGAATCAATATATCCTAATCAATCCATAATGGTAAATAACTTAACGCACATTCCATTTAATCAATAAATTGTTCACATTCTGAATCCATAGATAATATCATAGTGAAAATCTCATAAAAATAGCTATATTATTAATGAAGTAAATACTTATTTATTGGATTCCATTTTTTTAGTTATATAGAACATTTACCTTCAAGACCTTTCACTAGAAAATTTATTCTTTATATGTAAAATTCCATTTATTTTGGACAACTTTTTCAACTCATAATAATACTAATGCATTGAAGAGATTTTATACATATAGTCCCCAACCATTTTACCATGTCATACTCATTTCTAACATATCAAATAATCAATTCATTTTATAACAATTACCTTTATCATAAATTTTCAATTTTGGCTGAAATGTAAAAATTAAAAATTATTTCCCATGTTAATCAAATAAATTTCAATGTAAACACCGTATTTAAAAAATTGTACACAGTTTGGGAAATTATCCTACCAATCACACAATAAATATTGATATTTAAGAGAGATATATTTTTCAATTAATGAGGATCATAAAGTTAAAAAATTGGGTAGTATATAGACCATTGATAAAAAATTAGGTCCATAATATTATAAAATTCCCAAATTATGTGAAATTGAGACAAATACCCTTATAAAGATCAGATCATTGAAGTGAGCATTAATAAAATTAATTGATTATTTGTATCCACTATAAATACATATAAATATTTTTTAAATACAACATAAGATAATAAAAACTCATTTAATTCATAATATTTTCATGATATAATTAATGGAGAAGAATTTTAACTGAATGCATAGAAATTGGGTTTTGAAACCCCTTACCCCACACTTCCTTTATATTATGGGTACTTTTAACACATTTATAATGGTTTATATATTGTTAATAATTTATTATAAAACCATATTAATATTTATAATAACTTATATTATCCTTTTATGACATATTATCACCCGTTCATTAATAATATTTCATCATTTTCTTTATTTCGAGTGTTAACTACCTTTTTTTCTCATCCATATTCTGTCTAGAATTTCCCTATTCATTTTCATAAGATACCAATCAACAATATTTGTAATTAACAAATATTGATAAAATTTATATATAATAATTGAATATATATTTATAAGTACTATTTAATATTGACTATGGAAAATAAGTCGAATCATATCGTTGAGATGGTATGCCTTACATACGCACGAGCAAAAATATTATTACATTAATGGGTAAAACAGTAAGGAAGTGGATGATATATTAATTTAAAAAACTAATATTATATAATATGTTTCACATATTTTTATCATTTACATATTTATAACCATCCATATAAAGCGGTGATGAACAAAAAACTACCCCACCAAGTGGCGATAATAGGATATATATATGAAAGCATGATGATTTTGTTTTTCATACGATGGATAAAAGGTGGAATATGGTAGTTTCATAATCATAATAAAATCTAAATTTATATATGATACTAGAGTTATTAATTTATGATGTAAAAAAACATGAATATAAATTTTAAGAAGAGATATTTCTGAAATTGTTGATAAGGATGATTACATATTCTACGAAGGAGATCCTTTATAACTTCTCTTAAGGGATTATGGGTATGTATTTTAGAAGGAAATAATCCTTTGGAAAATAAATAAGTATTTTAATAAGAGAAATAATTAAATTTTTTTAGTTCTACATTTCTTAATGTAGTGTAAATAAGTGATGGATGGAGTGACCTTTTATAATTGAGGTGAGGGGAACATTGGGAAACTATCAAAATATTAAATTAACATAAATTAATATTAAATTACAAACTGCTCAAATGTTTTCTATTTATAAGATAAATTATGTGTGTAAATCATCTTATACAAATTTTTTTATACATGTTTAGGTCAAATTCTAAACCTTATCATTCAGTTTTAATCCTTTTTAACCCATTTAACTCTAATATAATGACTTATATTTTACTTTTTAACGGTAAATATTGTTAAAATAAAATGATAAAATATCCATTAATAGATAATAGAAGATATATTAAACCATATCATAATCAATTGGATAATTTTTATTTTTTATTAATATTATATCGTTTAGTAAAATTTTATTTAGTTTCAAATAACATTAATTTCAATTTTACTCTATTTAATACATTGACTTTTAAAAATATAAATACAAAAAGATAACATCCAAAAAATATATTTTAATATATACATAACAAGTCCAATGTTTCAATAAAATTCTTGTATCATATTAATTATACAAAATTTTATTTATTATAATATTTTTAATAACATTTTTTATTTATTTACATTAATTAAATAATCACAACATTAGTGTTTTAAAATAATTTAATGTAGATATTTTTTCACTAAAATTTAAATATAAACTAAATTGATGATGGTAATTACATTATATTTTAAATTATTTTTTATATTTAAAGATACAACCTGGATTATACCATATTAAAAATTTTATAATTATTAAAATCATCAATGTGACATTTTTTAATTTTCCTTAAATAAATCATTATAAGGGTTAGAATCACATCATAATGGAAAAAATTATTATATATCCTAAAAATTAATTCCTACGGATGAAATTACTTATCCAATAAAATTAGGGAAATTTTTAGGATAATTTTATTGTCCTTATTATTTAAAATATAACCCTATTACCCAAATTACTCTTTATCATGGTAATAAAAATTATTGAGGATACTATTCATATTGGGAAAAAAATTAAAATGGCCTATTTAAAAAAAATATCATATAAATCTTAATATGAAATCTATTTTAAGAAATTCAAAACAACTAAGTTTCAGAATTTAAATTACAATAATCATGCCACACTCGATGAAAAAAATCTTTCTTGAAAAAATATATTTTGAGTCTAAAAATGTACATAATAAAAAATAATCCATGTGGATTATTAAAATGAAATTAATTATATATATATACATTATTTTAACCTATGTATATTTTTAATAAATATCAAATATTAATTGAATTTTTTTAATTAAAATCACTATTTTTGACTACTCACTTGAAAATAAATCTTTTCAGAAAATTCCAAAAATTTCATCCTAAAATAATTTTAATATAAATATTTAACAAATTATGTTAATTTTCCAAAATTAATTTTATGAGTGTTTAAAAAATTACTTATAATTATTTTCTTATTGAAAAGAAAAGGTATTATTGAAAAAAATATATATTTGAATAATAAAATATCTTTACAAAATGTTATGTGTTAATTTCCTAAGGATGAAAAAATATGAACAACATATATTTTCATAATATAGTTAATACTAGTAACATTCTCAAATTTAATTTCTATTTTATAACATCAATGCAAAAAATAATATTACTTAATAGTATATCATGGAATTTTTAAGCTCAGGTTTGCGTGCAATGTAAAATATCAATGAAATTGAATTTATTTACAAAGAAACATACCGAAAAATAAGGGTTTTATATATCATGAGATAATGATGGGAAAATTATTCTATCGACTTGATCCACATTGGAAAACATTTGTATCCATATACACTACTGGAAATGGGTGTGTCATGATTGACAAAGGAAAATATGTACCCCTGACCCATAATGGGAAACAGGTTCTTCCTAATCCACAAGGGGAAAATGTGATATATCATGTTCTACTATGTTGATGGTATTGTTATTTGATCTTGACATATGATTTTTTTTATAATTAATGTGGTACAAAAATTCCAGGACATAATATTATGGTTCATTATTTATTTTTGAGGATTTCACATTTAATGGACTTGGTTTTCTAACATGATAAATGTTTATTCCATGAAACTTTTTTAAGAACCGTGACAAGCTGTGTATGAGCATTGTATGTCAGGTTCATTTTTACATACCTCAGTCATATATTATAATTTCATATGGTAATTGATTGATATATCTTATTTTTACCCTTATTGACCATCTATGCTCACACTTTCTTATGTTTTCTTTCCCTAGGTTTTGAAGAATGGATTTAAGTAGGGTATATTTATAAAGATTAATAAATGGGAATATATTTTTGTGAAGCATTAAAATTTTTTCACCATATTAATTTTTTTTTCCAATTTTCCAGTTGCATTATATTATTTTATTCCTCAAGCATGTATTTGTGTAATATAATTAATATTAAAATAAAGATATTTAATATATATGTTTGAGAAGCCTATGTCGCTATAGTTGGCATCAGAGTAACCTTTTAGATAACCCTTGAAAACTACTATTTTAATTCCTTAGTGATATCTCTATGGATATTTATAAGGATGCATCTAGGGACGTCTCTATGGATAAGTCTATAGAGGAGTCAATGTATACAAATTTGTCACAAAATTTTGTTAAAATATTTAGCGAGTGGTTTTCAATAAATTACATCCATGTATGTATATTATAAGTTGATGTTGTTATAATATATATGTAAATTGGGTAACATCCCAGAAAACCTTATTAATCTACACTCAATTGGGAACTTCTTCATAATAATGGTCCATGCCAAACACCTAGTTTTACAACCCAGAGTGGTGTGATTTGAAAATTGACAAACTCTTTATGAACCATCAGCAATGATTTAAATATTTTGAAAATATGAATCACATAGAATAATCCAAAACTATCATATAATAAAAAGAGTATGTCAATATTTAGACATCTTATAAGTGATTTCTGTTATTGTTTTTTTATATGAATATTTTTGTTCAAACTATTCTTTTTTGTTTTAGTAAATGGTAATAACCAAAGGAGACTAGGTTAACATTGAATGTGGTGATTTTTCTCGATGAGAATATAAATGAGATGATTACCAGAGTTTAGGATATTGTGATTATGAATAATTATTTATCACATAGCATGATTAACAATGTTCACATTAACCCACACCTAGGCTCACCAAAGAAGATAAGGATAGAGTTTACTAAGAATTAAGATAGTGGACACTATGGAAAAAAGATGATTCAGTTTCCTATATGCTAAGAATGTGGGAAGAAGCACCTAGGGGGCTGTTTCAGAGTACATAGAAGTTATTTTATATGTGGAGTATAAGGGAATAAATTATGAAATTTCAAGGGAAAATGAAACATTCTGTTAACACATTGGATGAAAATATTGCTCTCTATAAAGCATTATCAATGGATGAGTTATTTAAATGTGGAAACTATGGGAATTATGAAAACATTGTCCTTTAGGGAAATCTAATGATGCATTTCAATAAAGTGGTCTATTTAATGGTTATATTTAAAATGAAAAAATGAATAAAAATTTAATATGAATGGAAATAATTATTAAGGAATAAGACAACAAATCATAGTTAATGATGTGAAAAGGAAGTGGGATGATTAAAGAATTTATGTATTGGAATTCAAGGATTGTTTTATATAAAACATATAATATATATGTATTGTTTATTATATGTTTTCTATTATGTATTTTAAATAATATGTTGAATGGTGTTGATGACCTATAAAATTAATTTAAAGGCTAGGAGATATTTTATAGAAAACATATGATTATGAGAAACTAAACCCTTAATATATTCATGGTGTTGTGATAATGATGTTGGAATAAAGAGATATTGGAAGTGAATTAGTAAATTTGATATTACTGATTAACATAGTGGTTTGTTTAAAAATTGATTTATGCTATCATTGATGGAGTTTAAAACATTTTTGGACTAAAGTATTATATCCAATAATTTTTGTTTTATGTAAGGAATGAAGATAAAAGAATGTTTTCAATAATGATTTATGGTAATTCAGGTGATTAATTTTCTTCTAGAGAACATATGATGAAGGTATAAACATATTTGGGATTCTATGAATGAATTTTTAAATGATAAACCATTTATTTTTTAGATAAATTTTTATGGAGAAATTCATTTTACAGGGGGTAGAATGTAACACCCAAATATTTTGTGATTTTGTTCTTCAAATTATAGTTATATTTTTTATGATTAATGTTAAAAAAAATGTGTTCCTCTTAAGTTATATGTAACATTAGGTTTAGATATCATTAAAATCAACATTATATTTATCATGTGTTACACACAATACAAAATTTATCTTCGGTTACATGCAAGAGAGAGATTGAATGAAACATGATATAATTTTAAAATATTATTACATAATATATCATTTATCATATTTACATTCGAATGGAGGATAATAATATTATTAACAAAATTATAAAAATATGTTTTAAACATGTGTATTTAATGAATTCTTTGTCATCCAATTAATTATAAAATAAAATAAATTTTTGTATTATAATGAAAATCATTTTTTGAAAAAATAATTTTTGTGAATATATATATATTACCTTTTTAAAATAAAAAAGTAAAATTTAACAAATTATAGAAAAAAAATTATGTATTATATATTAAATTTAAATATTAATATTCCACTTAATTGTTTTCTAGAAAATTCATAATAATAAATCAATATTTACTCTTAAAATGTATTTTCAAAAAGGATGCAGTATTGTCACCATTGGTGCACATATTTTAAAATTAATTTTTAGCACATTCATATAATTTATTTTAGAAAATAATAATAAATTTTTACATTTTAATATGAAATTATATTAGTGTAAATTTTATGCATTTTTCTAAAATGTTTTATTTTTGGATGAATAATGAAAATTTTAAATATTAATTAAAAAATATCGTTTCATTTAATTAATTTATAAAGATAAAATATATGTTAAATCTATTTTTATGTTAAATTTGTTAAATAAAAAATCCATTAATCTAATTTATTTAATTTTAGTCAATTTCATATTGAATTCTGAGATAAAAACATTGTAATCATTTGAATATTTCTTCTTTAAAATCCACACATTCTCACCTCATATATGAGATTAATTTTAAATTAAAATTTTCCAATTAAGTGAATGGAATTTGGATAAATTAATTTCATATTTTTAGTCAAAATATTTTATTCTTTTTATAAATTCAAATTAATTTTTGACAAAAATTAATAGTGAAAACAATATAAATATTTTTACCGTGATTAACGTAAAAATGAGTTTAACGTGAGGTCAAACTACGAGGATAAGGGTTTAAATTACTTACCAACTTTTCAAAATAATATTTTATGGACTTATTTAAAAACTATCCATCTCAATTTATTACTTATATTAATTTATAATCTTTATTTTTTGGAATTAATTCATTATTTTGGTGTGTTTTGGGAAATTTCCATGTAGTTTCCAAGTGGGTTACTTTTCGCCACTTATAAAAGGCCACCACAACCCTTCACATTTTCACAAATAAAATCCCCTTTTCTATAAAACTATTTACTAAAAATTCTCCCCAAAATCCTTTGTAAAATTATAGAGCTTCGGGTCCACCAAAAAGACCATACTAGTGTCTTTAAGAGAAGATCCAAAAGTGATTTTTCTTATATCTAGTAATTATCTTAACAAGTTATTTCATTTCTCATTTTTAACACCTTTAATTATTTAATAACACTTAAAATATAATAACACCAATATGTACCATATAATTATATTTTATTGTGTTAATTTCATAGTATCTATCAATCTCTACTTCCATCAATCGATTTATGAAACCATAATTCTTCTGTAAGACAAACTACCACCTCACGAACTAATGTAATTTATTTTCCACTAAAACCAATCATGGTTGAATATAATGATGTATTAATTATTTATATGTAATATTTGGGGTATTATTATGGTTTTTTAATTATTATATCACACTTTTATTTTATCCCATTTTGTGGGGAATACTATAACATTGTTTATGTGTACAGTGGACTACCACCTTTGGAAGTGATGTGATTAATTCACACCTTACATTGAATTAATTAAGAATATAATTAGTATTCATACTATATATATAATTAAAATTATTATATAATTATAGTATATCATTCACCTTTCATTTTTTACTCTGTTAATAATTTGGATACAATGATCATGCGTACGTACGACCTATCGTCTCCATGAATGGAGAATTCCTTTATATATATCTAAATTTTATGGATTATAGTAAATAAGTATATAATGTATTTATATAATATTTACATTATGATTAAAATTAAGGATATTATTTAATAATGATCAATATAAGATATGAATAAAATAAAAAAATCCAAACATATATGATAAACAAAGTGGTTATAAAATGAAACAACAAATTTAACATAGAATTTTTTAAATAAGGATAATAAAATGTCATAATAAAATAATATATATCATTATATATATTAATAATTTTTATCGAAAGATTTATAATAAACATATATTTATTATATTGAAGGTTAGAATGTGTATGAAGAAATTCAAGACTTAAGGTAACTGAATGGTGTATCACTTTTTACTTCCATTAGACACATTTCATATTCACCAAAAATTTCATTCATATGGTATGTATACTACACATGGATTTATTTTTTGATTATTATAATTTCAAATATTTGGATTTTAATATAATGTTTTGGATCTCTCTTTCATGAGTTTTATGGTTCAAAAGCTACCAAATCCGTCTGGGTTATTTATATTAATTTTCTTTCTTTGAGATGTACATCATGTTATGAAACTATATTATATCACATGGTTTATATAAAACCCATTTTTCATGTAATATCATGAATTTATCCTCATTATATTTTATGTTCTATTATATTTTCAATTGGTTTATGTTTTAAAAATGTTTCTTTAAAAGATCAAACAATGTTTTCCTAAAAAAGGTCCATATTTCCTTTAAAAAGATTTTCCCTCTAAGATGAAATCCTCAGATGTTACTTATGATTTACTACAGATAATATTGAACGATTCCATCCTTAATATTTAATTTTTTGGTTAATTTTTATGTTGATGAAATGTTTAAAAAACACATTTATTTTTCATTTGTTATGCGATGGTGAATTGATTAAATGTTTTTGAAACCCATTTTCTTAATATATGTTATGATGTAATGATATAATGAATGTTATTTATATTCTGGAAAACATATTTAAGGGTTTCATTATGAGTTTATTAGGACCTATATCTCCATATAATTCAATGGGTGATGATTTATATTTTATAAGATAATGATGGGAAACAAATCGATGGAATTTATACACTATGGTAAATTGTTATGTCCTGATCCACTCTGGGAAATATGTGTGTCCTAATAAACTACTGGAAATAGGTTTTTTCTAATTGACAATGGTAAATAGGTGCATCCTGACCCATAATGGGAAACATTTGCATCCTGATCCACAATGGGAAACATGTGACAAGTCCTAATACACCATGTTAATGTTCTTAGTAGTTTACCTTGACAAATGAAATGATTTTCTAAATTTTTGATGGTGAAATAATTAATTACATGAGAGTAAGGTTCATACTTTATTTTTGATGATTTTTATCTCTTATATCCCATGTTTTATAAATTGATAATGTTTTATTCCATGACTCTTATTTATGATCCATGAATGGATGGGTATTATATATGTAAGTTATGTTCCTGATCACATTACCTTATTATTATCTTATAATTTCATATAATCATATATTGATATATATTATGTCTATCCTGATTGAGCATATGAGATCACCCCTTTTTAAGTTTCCTTTCCCTAGGTTTGGATGAATGTTTTTATGTAGTCTATGTCGATGAAGTGTATAAATGGGAAGGTCATTGTGGGAAGCATCAAAGATCTTTAACCTGATTATATGATTGTGTTTGATATTTAAATTTTCACTAATATATTATAGTTCATTGGCATGTGTTTGGGTAATTTAATCACTAGTTATTTAAAAATAGGTAATATCAAAACATGTGAATCCAGGGTCGCTATTGGGAACTCGTATATGGACCGGAGCCCATGAATACGTGGATGAAAGGCCCAAACTACATGGATGGAATGATAGGAGGAACACATACATTAGATAAGTGGAAAAAGGTTCCACTATAAGAAGCAACCCAACATTCCTATCACTCCTCCACTCCAGCTCATCACTTTGACATCGCATCTAGGGCATTATATAACCGCCTAATGAAAGTGTTTACAAGGACCATGTCTTGGTGTTTTCTAGATTATCTAGTGTTGTTCCTCTCTGTATCTAGCCAAATTTCATTAGTGAACACTATCACACCATATTTCCCTCATTTGATATGTATATTCTTTAGTATAGTGCCTTAAAGGCTCAACCTTGGTTGTATAAAACCATGTCTCTAAAAGGCCTAATATGAGGCATGGAAGCCCAAATCGGGAGTCCAATCAAACTACTATAAAAATATTCTACAGTACCAACTACAACACCTGCACCACTATAGTACCACAATAATCAACTAATACTAATATTTTATACAGGATTATGGGGTGGCCTTTCCATTCATGTAATCCACCAACTGCTACCACATGAACCTAACATCTTCAAATCTACAAAACTAACCGACCAAAAATTAATTTTGTTGAACTATATTCGTCGAATCTGTCAGGTAGTGTTGCGACACTAACAATCTGAAAATATCACCAATATATCCAAAAAACCTCTTAATTCATAAAATTAGTGAAAATTCATATAATCTATTACCATTAAAATATTTGAAACCAAAATTATTCTTTAGTGAATAAAACCACAAATTTATAGTTCTTAAACAACAGTTAAGTGTTATTATCACGATCATCCATGAATAAAATTATATAACTCTATCATCTAATGGATATCTTGTTGAAATGTTCCAACAATGTAGTATAAATTCAATATCATGGATAGTGAGAAACTTGAAAGGGTTTATATAAGCCTCTATTTTATCAGATCGATGTCTGATTTGGAGAAACTCCACAAAAAATCGATTTACCTAAACTTTTTATCATATAGTATTCTATGTATCACAACTAACATAAAATTAATTCCTCCTATCTACACACAATAGTTATACATAAAAACTATTTTTATGTATACTATAGAAAATAAATATGTTCAATTTTTTGAAATTAAAAATTATATACAATAAATTAATTTTTATCGATAAATATTATAATATTTATATTTTAAAAAATACAAGAATGAATGTATGATTAATATTTTCCAAAGGAATTAAACATCTAAAAACCACCCACATTTCAAATTTGATACCCAAAATGAATTATTTATATATATAAATTGGTCATGTAAATTACTATTGAAAACTTTATCATTATGAAATTAGATTTGAACTAAATTTATTTTATTATTTATAACACGATAAAAACAAAACATGTTATTAGTACCAAATTATTTCCATGAAATGAGCGATTTAAAGAAATGAATTAATATTAAAATTCAGAAGAAATGAAGTTTATATCAGATGGTCTATTACATGTGTTATTTCAAAAGTATAATTTTTACTTTTATTTCTTTTGTTTTGGAAATAACAAATCTCCAAATACTCATCTCTGAAATAAAATACATTTTTTTGAATACGGTTTTGATGTTTATCGTATTGACTATTACCATCGTAGTGACTCTGTCTATCATACCGACTCTGTCTATCATACAGACTATGTCTATCATACTAACTATCTCTATCATGTTCACTATAACTATCTTAATGAATTTGTCTATCGTACTGACTCTGTCTATCATACATACTTTATTTATTGTACTGACTATGTTAATCATACTCACATTTTGCATCGTACTCACTTTGCATCATATCAATACTTTTCATAGTCAGGTTTACTTTTATCACATGCATGATTTTATTAATTCATCAAAAAACATGTTCTATATCAATCATACTCATGTCATCGTTTTGATATATAAATTGTTTTTTCAAAATGATTTCATGGAGTCAGTTATAATCTAATCAAAATGATGTCGTGTTTACTGTTTCGATATGAGCATTACAATGCTAGGTGTCCATGTCCCACCTAGTTTTTCAATGAAATATGACCGTTGGAGAAAATATGACTATTGAAACCTAAGTCCTATAAATAGTAGGTCATTTGTAGTAGAGATATAACTTCGATCAACATATGCTTCTTTTATGTTCTAATGTGTGATTGTGTGACTTCTCTCATCTCCGTGTGAAAGCCTTGAAGTTACAGAACGTGAACAGATCATTCTTAATTTTTTTATTTCATTAAGTGATTTGTTTCTATATGTGAGTACAATAAGGTGATTACAATTGAGGGGAACTGGGGATAGGCATACGGTTCGACCGATCATCATATTGAGGGATTTCATGAGATTGAATGGTAGAGGTTCTGATTACCTATAAAATTAAGGGCTTGCATGGATTTTAAGACACCCGTGTCGATCATCGTATCGAGGGATTTTGAAGAGTTTGAATTGGGTAGGTACTGATTAACTATAAAATCGAGGGCTTCAGGGGATATCAAGATGTACATTCTGATCATCTCATCGAGGGATTTCAAGAGTTTTAATGATAGAGGTGCCAATTACATTTCAAATCATGGGCTTGCGGGTCCCGCAATATGGATGTGCTGATCATCGTATCGAGGTCTTCCTAGATTTGGTGAGACATGCCTATCATATTAGGTGAAAGGATACCCTACACTTTGGGATAAGTGAATTGTAATACCTTTTATATCTCCACTTCTTATTTTTATAGAAATAGAATCATTTAAATTTTTCTTTCTATTTGAATTCTTTTATAATTGTTTTAATTAAATATTAAACTTTTAGTATTGATTATATATTCTATTTGTTTGTATTATTTACAAAATTGATTTATCTAATATAAAAATTCAATCTGAATAAAATTGAATCATAACATGTGGTATCATATTACATCATTGGACCGATAGTTGTTCCTATCATTTGATTTCTTTTATAAGAGGCTTTATGAATTTTTTTTATATTAAACTAAGAACGTTCATCTAATGTTGTATTAGTTTTTATACAATTCACCCCTATTGTATTTGTTCCATCTCATATCCATTTCTATCCAACAATTGCTATTAGATCAGGTTTTTCCACTGCTTTGTTTATTTTATTTACGTTGTTTTCTTTTAAATACACTAACCTATATTTACAGAAAAAGATTTTTTTTTCTATAATGGTAGTCATGATGAATATTTGTTCAATAGATAAAATTTACCATACAAGACCACCTATTTTTTATGGTAATGATTTTGAATATTTGAGAGATCTAATGAATACAATTATTATAAAAACTAGTGTAGAGATCTTTTTTATGCTAACTTGTTAATATAAGATACCTCATAATGAAGTCAAAACTTTTACATCCCAAGGAATAGTTTAATATCAGCTAAAGTACATGGTATGAAATACATTGTTGTTTTCTATGACCTGGAGCATTTACAATCAAATCTCATCATGTGAATCCATAAATTGTTTATGGATGAAATTGGAGATTTCACATTTTGGTACCTCTAAAGTAGTTGAAACAAGAAGAGATATGTTAAGAGAGGACTATCTAGATTTTTTATTTCTTTATGGTGAACTAGTAGTTAAGGTTCAACAAAGTCTTATGATAATTTCAAATATTTCTCATGATTTGGGAGGGAGAAATTTATAAGATGAATATTTATTTGAGAAGATCATAGATATTATGCCAAATGAATTGGAATCTAAGAGGACCACAATTGATGAATCTAGAAAGATTACTAATATTACTCTTTATGATATCATCTGAACTCAATTACAATATGAATAATGACTTAAGAGTGATACAGATAGTGTGAAAAATAATAACAGTTGAGTATCATTTATTACTTCATCAAATCCTATCAAGTCTCACTATCTTCTAACAACTATGTCAAGAAAAAGAAATGTTGAAGTATTATCAGATTATAATGATTCTGAGTAGTCTAAGAATGATCTTGAAAATCTTGTTAGAAGAATGAATAAAATTATTGGAAAGTGGTACATCCAATATAGATAGAAAAATAATTCCTATGTTCACAAGGATAAGAAATATTCTGAAGTTACACACTATGAATGTAAACGAGAAGGATAAATTCAACCTGATTATCCTATGCTCAAAAGAAAGGATAGAAATGAAATATATTCATAAAATAATAAAAAGAAATAATGTAATTCCAAAGGAATGCATGTTTTGAAAGTTAATGACTCTTGTATTTCCATTGGATGTGACTCTTCTTTTGATTCTTCTTACCAAGATACCTCAAATCACAAGAATATTGGTCTTCTTTCCAAAAATACTTATTATTTCTTAATGGCCAAGGTACACAGTTCTGAATATCTTACTAATATTTCCTTAAGTAAAAATTATCCTGATAATGATTATTCTTCTGATTAATAAAAAACCTCATCAGAGAATGAGAATTATTTACCTTCTTAGGAAGATGTTTCAATATTTTCAATTGTTTTAGAAGCAGAAAATTGTAAAATTCAAGAAAACAATAAAAAAATACTAGGATTGATATTTTATCATGGAAAATATCATATCTCTATAAATATATTGATTATAATACTCTTGAGATTGAATGTATTTCTAAAAACCTTGAGAAAATTAATTTTGAAAAGAACAAACTATTTCAGGATTTTAGTAATATGATTTCTGAGAAAACTATTTTGGAAGGAAAACTCATTTCTAAAACTAATACCAATGGGGATAAGATTTGGTTCATAAGACTAAATTATGAAATATTTTCCCTAAATTATCTTTTATAAAAAATTACTACTGGGATAAAGGATTTTGAGAAAATGTATTATCAAATTATTCCATTAAGAAATAGTTCTAGAATTGGTTATACTCATTCAAAACTGGGTTTTAATAATAAAGATTTTGTTCCCCAAAGTACACTATTTTACACCTAATGTCAATTTTGTGTACATTGGGAATGAGATTTGTATTTAAATAAAACACAGTCATTGGGTTTCCAAAAATCTCACTTTTCATAAAAATACAGATTCCATAAATTTTTCTATCTAATGTTTCTAGATCCAATCATGTTTGGATTCAAAAATTTTAATTGTTTTTGTTTCAAGAGAACAAAACAAGAAACAATAGAAATACATGGTACATCGATAGTGGATGTTCCTGGCACATGACTTGAAAAGTAAACATCTTTTAAAAAAATAAATAAGAAAGGAGGAAAATTTTCCATTGGAGACAATGCTCATGGAATGAATGATGGCATAGGAAATTTAATTTTCCTTTGGAAAATCAAGATTTATAATCTTTTTTTATGGTCTTAAGAACAAACTCATTAGCATAAGTCAATTATGTGATTAAGGTTACCATTTAAATTATAGGAATGATAAATATTAATTCACAATTCAAAGGATTAATTCATTCAATCTGTCCAAAGGCATGAGAGTGTTTAAACATTGAACATAGTAGTCCATAGAAGCCAAGACATACCTTGTATTAGTGAAATGGATGACCAATCTCTATTATGTCATAGAATACTAGGACACTATGATTTTATAAATTTTTATAAACTCTCTATAAAAGGTCTTGTTAATGATATTCCTGATCATAAGTTTACTTCTTATAAAGTTTGTGACCCTTGTCAATATGGAAAACAACATAATTTAATCATTAAATAAACCAGTAAAGTCAAAACTACCGATGAATTATAGTCAGTGAATATAGATCTTTTTGGTCCAACACAAACTAGAAGTATTGGTGGAATGTTCTATGTATTTATCTTAGTTGATGATTATACTAGATTTACATTGGTATATTTTCTCGCTAAAAAATCAGAATCATTTTGTTTCTTTAAAACCTCTTTTTCTCGAGAAAATAATGATAATATGTGAGAAATGATAAATATTGAAAATGATCATGTTGGAGAATTTGTAAATTCTTATTTTGAAACATTTTGTAGTAAAACGGTATTACTCAAAAAAATTTCTATAGCAAGAAAACCCAAATAAAAATTTTGGTGGAAATATGAAATTGAATTCATTAAGACATAACAAGAACAATATTGAGTGAATACCCAATTTCAAAAAATTTCTGGTCAGAAGCTATTAGTGCTGCTTGTTATACTATGAATCGAGTTTTAATATGACCTTTTCTTAATAATACTAATTATGAGTTATGGACCAGATGAAAACCAAAAGATTTAGACATGGAAGTATTTGGTTACAAAGTCTTTATTTAAAATAAATAAGACATCTTACATAATTTTACACCCAAATCTAATGAATGGATATTTTTAGGATATTACACCACTTCTATGGCTAAGATTTTTTAGCAAAAACACTTGTGTTGTTGAAGAAACAATACATTTTATGTTTGATAAAAAATATATTTTTTTCAAAGATCCTCAAAATATTACATTGGATGTGTTTTCCAAATATGATTATCAACCTATAGAAGAATATTTTTTCATTTTACATACTCATGAAATTTCTTCTGAGACATTTAAACCTATTGACATTCTACCTTATATTTATTAGTAGGTTTTTCAATATCCAAATCATTTATTACTTTGGAATCGCCCTAGTGATAAAATTATTTGTGATGTAAATAAACCAGTAAGAACATAAAACACCTTAAAAAATTAAATAGAACATCTAGATTTTCTATCTTAATTTGAACCTAAAATTACAATTAAGGCCTATGGTGATGAGAATTGTAATAAGGAAATTCATGATGAACTAACGAATTCGAAAGGAAAAATGTGTAGATGTTGGTTGAAAAACCTATGGATACATATGTTATTGAAGAAAAGTGGGGTTTCAGAAACAAATGAGATAAAAATGGTATCATTGTAAGAAATAAATCTAGACTTGTTTCTAAAGGTTATAATCAACAGAAAAGCATAGACTATGAAAAATTCTATGCTCCCGTATCAAGACTCTAATCTACAAGAATTCTATTAGCCATTGTAGCATTCTTTAATTTCAAACTATTTCAAATGGGTGTCAAGTGTGATTTCATTAATAGATATGTTTAGGAGGAAGTATATGTAAATCAACCGCATGGCTTGGATGATAAAAACATGCTAAATATGTTTAATAAATTACCAAGGACCTTTATGGACATAACCAATCCCATAGAGCTTGGTATGATAGATTAACAATATTTTTGTTGTTGAATAATAACATTAATGGAAAATATAATCCAACAATTTTTATAATCATAAAATACAAAAAATAATATTATTATCCACAATTATGTTGATGAAATCATTTTCAGATCAACTCAAAAGTCTTTAAAAAATTCATTTGCGAATCTAATGAAGTCTGAGTTTTAAATGAGTGTGATGGGTGAGTTAACATTCTTTCTTGGTTTCCAAATTTCTCAAAAACAAGAATATATATATGTCAAAATAATAATATCAAATACTTACTCAAAAATTATGGATATGATAGTACTAAAAGTATTAGTACTCCAATTGGAACCTCAATCACTCTTGAACCTGACGAGGCTGGAAAACTAGTTGATCAAAAAAAATTAAGGGTATGATATGAAGTCTACTATACATAATAACTTGTCATCCAGAATAAATGTTTTCTGTATTATTATATTCTAGATATCAAAAAATTAAATAAACATCCATTTAAAAGCATGGAAATGGATTTTCCCGTATTTAAAGTGAACATTGGATTTATGACTTTTTTATTCTTCTAATAATTATTTTGAATTAAAATGTATTTCAGATTCTAAATTTGGTGATTGTTGAATTTATATAAAGAGTAAATTTAGAACATTTCTTTTTCTCAGAGATTCTTTGGTTTCATGGTCATGAAAAAAACATCACTTAGTTATACTCTCCACTGCTGAACCTGAATATGTAGTAGCTAAATGTTGTTGTGCTCATGTGTGTTTGATGCAACACACACTCACAAACTATGGTATGAGTTTTACTAAAATTAAAATTTTTTGTGATAACACAATTGAAATTTCTTTTTATAAAAACCATGCTCATCACTATCATTCAAAACACATTGATATTAGGCATCACTTTTTTGGGGATCAAACACAAAAAAGAGATATTATTAACAATTTCATTAGAGAACAAGAACAACTTGCTGATATTTTCAGAAAACCAATACCTTCGGATATATTTTAATTTATTAAATAGAATATGGGAATTATTACACTAATATAATAATTCACATCTACTTTTTTTTACAATTATCCTTACATTAAAACACTTATTTTCTTAAGGGTAGACAATTACTCTTTTGTTCTATGTTTCAACCATTATTTTTGTTGTTATAATCCATTATTTAATATTATACATTTTTTATTTAAGATAATAGGTCTATTTGTCTTATATTAATAATTAGTTGTTTTATTTTTTTTATGACATTCATCTTGACCTATGTTAGTTTGTAATTTATATATATCAGCTTAAAACACTACCTATAGGCTTGATATTCTACCCATCGACATGAAAACCAATGGTAATGACTTTGTTTTTCATCTTCTTGACAACCAATGGTAATGAATTTGTTTTCTATCATCTTGAAAACCAATGGTAGTGGCATTTTATCCATCGATTGGACATATTATGGTATTGATGTTGTTTTCCATCGGTCTGAAAACCGATCACATTCGCATTCTTTGTCAATAGTTTGATGTTTGATTGTATTTTTTTCATTATTTCACCTATTTATTTTTTATTATATTATCTTCTAACATTAATTATACTATGAAACCAAAAACTTACTAGAAATCTATGATAGGTACATTCTATTTTCTTTTTGTATTGCTTTTCTTATGTGTTATTGTTCCCAATTATTTAAAAAAAAATTTAAAAAAACGACTTGCCAATATTGAATTATTTATCATCAAATATCAACCCTAGAAGACCAAATACATTCCAAATTTTCCTATAAATTAATGATCCTCCCCTCTCAAACCCACACTGCTTCATCAAGATTCTCGGTGAAGCTCTTCTCCCTTAATTAAGACTCGGTATGATCATTTCTTTTTCTAATAAAAATTATGTCTCGGTCTTCTTCCAATACTCTTGTCGATATGTCTTCAAAGTCATTTTCATAAGTGGATTTCTTTAATGAAATGATAGTATCTACATGTTTCATTAATAGTTTTGACTCATCAAACAAAAATATTATTTCATTCAAAGGATGACACCATCATTGTGTTGAGAAAACCATATCTCAAAATCTGAATCATGTTGAAGAGGTTAGAAAATTCTACAATATGGTTTCTTTTGAAAAGGATATGATGATTTACTTCATTGTGTATGACTGAATGTTTTCTATGTTATTAAAATAGGAAGTATATTTCGTCAATGTTCCAAATGAAGGTGATTCCTTTTATCCATCTCATAATCTTTTCGAGAATGTCGGTGTGTTTAATATACAAAGATATTAAAAGTCATTATTTCTTATCGATGAGGAGAAAAGAAATGTATCCCATATTTCTACAGATAATGGGTTTGTTGCCCTTTGGAATCAAGGGTATCTAATTCCAAAGAAAGGGGATAGAGAAACTCATAAGGGTTCTGACATCTTTTTGTTAGATTACCTTGTAAATATGTGAAAGGTAAATCTTATGGGTTTCATTTTTGAAAAAATAAGGAATGTTAAGTCTGGAGCAATCAAGTCTCATATTATCATGTAGCTACTTATTTGAAAATTTTCATTCTTGAAAGCATTATGTTTTATAATATTCTAGCGAAATGAGAATTGAAAGAGGTGAAGGATTCTTGGATAAGTAAAAATAAGATAACAAAATTGATTTTTTGTATTCATTAAACATAAAAACTCTACATCAAAGATGTGTAAGAATCTTTATCAAATCAATCAGCATTACGTATAATAGAATCATCCCTAACAGTTGTAGCTTCTCAAAAGTAAGATCCTCAAATTAGTACAAATCCTAAGAAGATAACCATATACAGTAAGGAGGTTATAGTGAGGTAGATAAATGAGAAAGAAAAAGAAAATAATGTGATCTTAAACTTGGTATTGATCCAGCTAAAGCTCTAGCCTATAAGATTAGAATAGAAGATACAATACAGGAAGAGAATAAGATGAAAATTCTTTTGAAAAGAAATGTAAAGACCCGGAAATTTCAAGGAAATTTTTTTCTTAATTTTCTTTGGAATTTTACAAGAACGTGGTTTCTGACGGCACTTGATTCCGAGGCCCGGAGTGCCCGGAATCAACTTCCGAAGTTTGGCTCGGGTATGTTCAGTGAACGAGCGAGCGGGAATTTCTATCTTTTGAACCGGTGCTCGGAATTGAAATCCAATGGCACCAATGAACTCGCAACGCCGATAATAGCTTAAGGGGACCTTTACCACAGTTGCGTTTTAAGCGGGTTGAGATTTTTTTTTTGGGGTTTTAGTTTAAAATAAATAAAATTGTGTGAACAATTTTGTTTTATGTCTTTGGGAGTTATTCAATCCCATGGGAAGTTGTTGGTGGAGCCCATGACCAACCAACTTCCCATGAGTGGATACTTGAAAGGTGGGGCCCACAGGAGCCCCAACCTTTCACATCCCTATAACTCTCCTTTAACCCCCCATTTAATCTCTCTTTAACTCTTGAACTTCTCCCCCTCTTAAGTGCATTCCAACACTTTTTAATTAATGAGTTCAACTTCTTAAATTAATTAAGTTATTTGAATTTTGGAATTTGAAAAGCTTGGAATGTGTTAATAAAATAAGGGGAGAGATTATTTTATTAGGTTGCTTGGTTAAGTGAGGATATTGAGAGAGGAAGATCTTAGTTTTGAAGAACTCCATCACCATCGTTGAAGAACGTCAAGACTTCGACGAAGAATGTGATGAACACCAACCCTCCGACGGAGAACACGAAGCCACCAATGACATGCCTTCTCTTCTTCTTTCTCCGCGTCAAGGGAGGAGGCATCACCGCGGGGAACATCGCCATCGACGATGACGCTCACTCCGACGACGACAGAATTGATACCGTTCTACAACGACACTACCATCCCGCGACTTTGTCAACAAACGAAGGATGACACAAGGTAGGGGAATTTATTTTTGGAATTATCTTATCTTTTGAGAATAGAACGACGAGCGCGGACCAACCAATACCGGGATGATCCGCAGATCATTCGATCATGCGGTTTGATGTTGAGGGTTATTATTTAAATTGCTCATGTTTATTGCCTAGACGAACTTCGTGAAATATGACCTTTTGTTATCGAATAACGCGAGGGGGTCCGGACCGCACAAACACGGCTGACCCTCCTCTTTATTTCATGTTGGATTCTTTTGTGGATTGAAATGGGAATGGTGCGGTGCCATCGCACAGCGCGGAAACGTGCGACAAGTAATGCGCGGCGCCGTCGCGCCGCGTCGTGAAAAACAAACAAAGGCGTGACGCCGTCGCGTCACGGTGGAGAAACCCGAAGACATCCGCGGACGGAGTCGGGCCACGACGAAGGGGCGCGGCGCCAACGCGTCGCGCCGGAGTAACACGAAGACGACACATTTCATTTTTGACGTGCTGATTGACGGGCGATGACGAAGCAGGCCGTTTGGGCGTTTGAATCCCTTCACAGTGAAGGTGGGGTCCCGGGGGGACCATAGGCGAAGACAGCAGAAGGAACGGACTACCGGAGTGCGTTCGGTGGTCTGCGGAAGGCGGCGGTGGCACGCCACACAGGCGGCGGCGGCGCGCCACCGGAAAGGAGGCGGCCGGCGAACCGCCGGCCTCAATTAACGGCGAAGGGCGGGGGAGCCGCGCACCCCGCCCGCGAATCGGCGCGACCACGCTGGCCGAGCCGGACTGGGCCGGGCCCAGCCGGGTCAGACCCTGGTCGGGTCGACCCGGTTCGGGCCGACCCGGGGGGGGGTCGGGCCGGGTCGGCCCGGGCCCAGACCCCCGTTTTCGGACCACTTTCGGTCAAATGACCATAACTTGAGCTACGCGCCTTCAAACGGCTCACCGTCAGCGGCAACGCGATCCTTGGATCGAGACGGTCGTTTCGGTATATCACACTCAAGGTTTCAGAGAACTTTGGGTTCAGCCGGGTTGGTTCGTACACGAAACCAACCGGGCCCTCGGAGAGGAAATGCTCATAACTTGAGTACCGGACGTCCGATTGACGTTCCGTCAACTTTTTTGGATTCCTCTAAGTGAGACGGATCTTTTGGCTTACTCCGCTCGAGGTTTGGATGCCGTCGATGTGTGGTCGGGTTGGTTCGCTCACGAAACCAACCAGGCCCCTGGAACGAGAAAACCAATAACTCACAGACCGGGCGTCCGATTGACGCTCCATCTGTCTCGTTGTTTTCCTCTTGTTGAGATGGAACTTTTGGCGTACTTCGCCTGAGTTTTGGATGAAGTTGAGATATGGCTGGGTTGGATTGTACACGAAATCCAACAGGGCCCCTAGAACGGAAAAGCTGATATCTTCCTGACCGAACGTCCGTTTGACGAACAGTCAGCAGCATTGTTGATCACATTGAGAAATGGTCCCAATGAGTATACCTTATGATATTTCGGGGTACAGTTGAGATACGGCCGGATTTGGTTCACTCACGAAACCAACCGGGCCCCTGGGACGAAAAGGCTAGTAACTCACAGACCGGGTGTCCGATAGACGCGCCGTCTATTGCGTTGAGTCCCCTATGACAAGGTGGTACATTGAGATACTTCTTCGTTGGACTTTGAGATACTTGGAGTATCAAATTGTATCTCGTGGAGCAGACCCTCCCAGAGACGAGCGTATGGAGTACGAAGACCGTGTAGCCGGCAGAGACCTGAACACTGCTTGTCCGATTCAATTTGGAGTGACTTACGTAGCCCAGTGGGGAGCACTACTTTGGGAGGTTGAAGACCCACAGCGGAGGAGCACTACTATATGAGGTGGAAGACCCGTGGTACTCGACAGGAGGAGTACCTCTATAGGCTATGAGGGGGGAGCACTACTGTGTTTGAGTGGCAGACCCCAGCGGGAAGCACTACTGTGTGAGGTGGCAGGCCCTCGGTACTCGACAGGAGGAGTACCTCAGCAGTCTTAGGTAAGTGAGCAGTACCTCGGAGTCGTGACAGGACCACTGTACACTCCAGAGACGGAGCACTTCAGCAGTTACGGTTTTGATAATGAAAATCCTGGTTTGAGCTGAGACTTTTGACCTTTGTGTTTACCTCATGATTGAGATGGGTCACTTGATAACTTAGGTATATGTATGGGCATATACCTGGGTAGTGGTTATCCGTTTATTTCACAATCCTTGTGTTTCCTCATGATTGAGATGTGTTACTTGATAACTTAGGTATATGTATGGGCAGATACCTATGTAGAGGTTATCTGTTGAGATCTTCTCTGTGGTTATACTAGTTGGTTTAGTGAGACCTTGTGGGTCTTTGGGTCCCTACTAAGTAACATTATACTCACCCCTTCATGGGCTATGCCTGCACCTCATTGTGTTGGTTGCAGACGACGAGCAGTGCTGACAGAGGCCGAGTGTTTGAGGACTGGACGGTACCCAGAGGTGGACTACACGACGAATCAGTATCCGGAGGAGGTTAACGGGAGAGAGCGTTGAGGAGGCTATCTGTACCTACCCTTCAGGTAGGATCTGTGGTGGACGATCTAGGAGATGCGTCATCTGTACCTACCTTTCAGGTAGGATCCGAGGAGGACGACCCAGGAGCCGCTTCCGTCCCTCCGGCTGTTGTCTTTTTCTGTTTTACTTTGTTCAGTTGTACTTGTACTTTCTGTTGGGTTTGTATTTTGGCCCATTTTTCCTTTCATCACTTTTCATTGTACTTAGTGTTTACTTCCGCTAGTACTCTGTGGTGTTTGTTTACTTTTATAAAGGCAATTCCTTCCCAGTTATCGAGATTTATGCCTTTGGTCCTAGTCGCCAGCCCTTGGCCTATGGAAGGTGGGCTTGGGGTAGTCACGACACGGGCCCCGAGGACGGGTCGTGACAAATTGGTATCAAAGGAGTTCGGTTCTACCGCAGAACATGTAACTCTGATGTTTCTTTTTTTGAAGCAATACTGTTAAGGGTACCGAGTGTGGTCTTCAGTTCAGGGAGTCTAGTGTTGGTGCGGGCGGCCGACGTATCCATACACCAAGACCCTGACAACTGATTTCCGACTTTGTGTATGAAAACACTGATTGCGTATGTGTTTTCCAGAAGTTTTATTTAAATGTCATCTCAAACCAGGTCAGCTCACCAGGTTTAATCTTTTGACTCTCTCACGTTGTTTCTTTGAGAATGCCTCCCCGTGGACGACCAGCTAGAACCCCGAGAGTGGTGCGTACTGACAGCCCGCCGAGCGACGAAGCCTCATTACAGGGCCATATCCCAGTTGAGGCACCAGCGGAGGCACCAGTGGTACTACTACCCGTTGGGACACTGATGCCACCAGCCCTAGCAGCAGAGGGTGCACGTCGCTTGAGCGCACTGCACGAGTTCCAGCTCCAGAGGTCACCCAGGTTCCAGGGAGGGACGGACCCGCAGGCGGCTGAGGATTGACTGTAGGCTGTGGTGAGAGTCTTCAGGTTAGTGGAGATGCCAACAGAATTCATGGTGGTCATTTCTGCCAGCCTCCTTTAGGAAGCAACAAGCAGGTGGTGGAGCTACTTGTTTCAGTTTTATGACGAGATGACCTTCACATGGGAAGACTTCGAGACCTTATTCAGGGTAAATTTTGTGCCAGTAGCTCTACACCCCAAGCATGTACAGGAGCTTCTTCCTTTTCCGCGTGTTTTTCGATCAGTAGCCGAGTCATCTGTGGGCAGTAGACAGATGATGCAGAGGTCCAGGTCATCCAAGAGTGGATGAAGACTGCACAGTGCAGTAAAAAACAGGAAACCGGTGCCACTCATAGAGACTCGGGCGTGTTAAAGAAGAAGAATCTTAAAGGAGAGATGAGTCTACGAAGAAACAGACGTGGAGGCAGAGATAGGAGAGCAGCATGAGGTGGTGTACATCCTAGCATGGTACAATCACCCGCCTTAGTTATTCCCTCCAGGCTCAGGGAGATGGAGGGCGGAGGAAGAGTGCGGCTGCATGCGGTCAAGGAGTGGGACCCAATGGCTCTAGAAATGTTTCAAGGGACAGTCTGTGACCACTACTAGCTGTTGTAGTAACGGACTTCGATATGAATCATTCCTTGCTTTCAAAAATCTTGTTCCAGACCTAGAGTTTCCGGTAAGCCGTGGACTTGACCCTCATGTCTGGAGATACCTTTGGAGGAGACTCGATAATCAAACTTACATCTACGGTGTGGTCAGACCCTCAAGGCGAGAGTTTCGGTTGGAATCTCTTGGTGGTAGTGTTGAGGCCTTACGACATTAGTTTAAGTACGGAATGGGCAATAACTGTCCATACTCAAATTGACGGTATTAGGAAAACTTCGGGATGGGTTTTCCTTGGTCGGCGAAAAGGAAACCCCAGGCTGCATGGGATAAACTCTTTCACAGGAGGGTGCGACCGATCAATCTTGAGTCAGTCAACCATACCCTCATGGAAGCAGCCTTTTGAGTTTCAGTTCTAACAGAAAAAGGAGACCTCTGGAGTTCAAGGATGATGATCACGTCCTTATACGGGTCTCACCTCGACGAGGTTTACGGAGATGTGGCAAGGGAGGCAAGTTATCTCTGAGGTTTAGTGGACCTTCTTAGGTCCTCAGCTGGGTAGGTGGGGTGGTTTACAGCTTGACCCATTCACCGCAGTTGCACCAGGTGCACGACGACTTCCACGTATCTCAACTAAGGAGATACGGGCTCGAACCTCCGCATATCATCGACCATGAGGAGCTGGACGATGGAGATGGGGTGTCTTTGACAGACGTTCCAGTGGGGATCGATGATCGATAGGAGTGGATCCTATGAGGACGATCGATTCCTCGGGTGAGCTTTCTTTGGCAGTACGGGAACCTCCAGGTAAGCACATGGAGCAGAAGGCTCAGATGAAAGCTCTGTACCTCTTTTGTGACCCTAGTTTGTGATGAAGATTTACGGGGACGTAAAGCCCTGAGGTGGGAGTAATGTAAAGACCCTGAAATTTCAAGGAAATTTTTTTCTTAATTTTCTTTGGAATTTTACAAGAACGCGGTTTCTAACGGCACTTGATTCCAAGGCCCGGAGTCCCTGGAATCAACTTCCGAAGTTTGTCTTGGGTACGTTCAGTGAACGAGTGAGCGGGAATTTCTATCTTTTGAACCGGTGCTCGGAATTGAAATCTTATGGCACCGATGAACTTGCAACACCGGTAATTGCTTAATGGGACCTTCACCACAGTTGCGTTTTAAGCAGGTTGAGATTTTATTTTTGGGGTTTTAGTTTAAAATAAATAAAATTGTGTGATCAATTTTATTTTATGTCTTTGGGAGTTATTCTCTCCCATGGGAAGTTGTTGGTGGAGCCCATGACCAACCAACTTCCCATGAGTGGATACTTGAATGGTGGGGCCCACACGAGCCCCAACCTTTCACATTCCTATAACTCTCCTTTAACCCCCCATTTAATCTCCCTTTAACTCTTGAACTTCTCCCCCTCTTAAGTGCATGCCAACACTTTTTAATTAATGAGTACAACTTCTTAAATTAATTAAGTTATTTGAATTTTGGAATTTGAAAATCTTGGCATGTGTTAATAAAATAATGGGAGAGATTATTTTATTAGGTTTCTTGGTTAAGTGAGGATATTGAGAGAGGAAGCTCTTAGTTTTGAAGAACTCCATCACCATCGTTGAAGAACGTCGAGACTTCGACGAAGAATGTGATGAACACAGACCCTCCGACAGAGAATGCAAAGGCACCAACGACGTGACTTCTCTTCTTCTTTCTCCGTTTCAAGGGAGGAGGCATCACCGCGAGGAACGTCGCCATCGATGATGGCGCTCACTCCGACGACGACGGAATTGTTACCGTTCTACAACGACACTACCATCCCGCGTCTTTGTCAACAAACGAAGGACGACACGAGGTAGTGGAATTTATTTTTGGAATTATCTTATCTTTTGAGAAAATAACGACGAACGCGGACCAACCAATACCGGGTTGATCCGCGGATCATTCGATCATGCGGTTTGATGTTGAGGGTTATTATTTAAATTGCTCGTGTTTATTGCCTAGAAGAACTTCGTGAAATATGACCTTTTGTTATCGAATAACGCGAGGGGGGCCGGACCGCACAAACACGGCCGACCCTCCTCCTTATTTCATGTTAGATTCTTTTGTGGATTGAAATGGGAATGGTGCGGTGCCATCTCACCATGCGGAAACGTGCGACAAGTAATGCGCGGCGCCGTCGCGCCGCGTCGTGAAAAACAAAAAAAGGCGCGACGTCGTCACGTCATGGCGGTGAAACCCGAAGACATCCATGGACGGAGTCGGGCCACGACGAAGGGGCGCAGCGCCAACGCGTCACGCCGGAGAACCACAAAGACGGCGCGTTTCGTTTTTGACGTGCGTATTGACGGGTGACGACGAAGCAGACCGTTTGGGCGTTTGAATCCCTTCGCAGTGAAGGTGGGGTCTCGGGGGGACCATAGGCGAAGACGGAAGAAGGAACGGACCACCGGAGTGCGTCCGGTGGTCCGCGGAAGGCGGCGGTGGCGCGCCACACCAGCGCGGCAGCACCGGTGACCGGGGGTGGTAGCGCGCCACCGGAAAGGAGGCGGCCGGCGAACCGCCGACCTCAATTAACGGCGAAGGGCGGGGGAGCCGCACACCCCGCCCGCGAATCGCCTGGGCCACGCTGGCCGAGCCGCGGCCGGCTGGTTGGGCCGGACCCGGGTCGGGTCGACCCGGTTCGGGCCGACCCAGGGGGGGTCGGGCCGGGCCCAGACCCCCGTTTTCGGACCACTTTCGGTCTAATGCCCGTAACATGAGCTACGTGCCTCCAAACGACTCGTTGTTAGTGGAAACGCGATCCCTAGATCGAGACGGTCATTTCTTTATATCACACTCAAGGTTTCAGAGTACATTGGGTTCGGCCGGGTTGGTTCGTACACGAAACCAACCGGGCCCTCGGAGCGGAAACGCTCATAACTTGAGTACCGGACGTCTGATTGACGTACTGTCGACTTTGATGGATTCCTCTAAGTGAGACAGATCTTTTGGCTTACTCCGCTCAAGGTTTGGATGCCGTCGGAGTGCGGTCGGGTTGGTTCGCTCACGAAACCAACCAGGCCCCTGGAACGAGAAAGCCAATAACTCCCAGACCGGGCGTCCAATTGACGCGCCGTCTGTCTCGTTGTTTTCCTCTTGTTGAGACAGAAATTTTGGCATACTTCGCCTGAGTTTTGGATGCAGTTGATATACGGCTGGGTTGGATTGTACCTGAAATCCAACTGGGCCCCCTAGAACGGAAAACCTGATATCTTCCTAACCGAACGTCCGTTTGACGAACAGTCAGCGGCATTGTTGATCACGTTGAGAAACAGTCCCTATGAGTATACCCTATGAGAGTTTAGGGTATAGTTGAGATACGTCTGGATTTGGTTCACTCACGAAACCAACCGGGCCCCTGGGACGAAAAGGCTAGTAACTCACAGACCGAGCATCCGATTGACGCGCCGTCTGTTGCGTTGAGACCCCTATGACAGGGTGGTACTTTGAGATACTTCTTCGTGGGACTTTGAGATACATGGAGTATCGACTTGTAGCTCATGGAGCGGACCCTCCCAGAGATGAGTGTATGGAGTACAGATACTGTGTAGCTGACAGAGACCTGAAGACTTCTTGTCCGATTCGATTCGGAGTGACTTACGTAGCCCAGTGGGGAGCACTACTTTGTGAGGTGGCAGACCCACAACAGAGGAGCACTACTATGTGAGGTGGCAGACCCGCGGTACTCGACAGAAGGAGTACCTCTGTAGGCTATGAGGGGGGAGCACTACTGTGTTTGAGTGGCAGACCCCAGCGGGAAGCACTACTATGTGAGGTGGCAGGCCCGTGGTACTCGACAGGAGGAGTACCTCAGCAGTCTATGGTTAGTGAGCAGTACATCAGAGTCATGACAGGACCACTGTACACTCTAGAGATGAAGCTCTTCAGCAGTTACGGTTTCGATAATGAAAATCATAGTTTGAGCTGAGACTTTTGACCTTTTTGTTTACCTCATGATTGAGATGGGTCACTTGATAACATAGGTATATGTTATGGAATATACCCGGGTAGTGGTTATCCGTTGATTTCACAATCCTTGTGTTTCCTCCTGATTGAGATGGGTTACTTGATAACTTAGGTATATGTATGGGCATATACCTAAGTAGAGGTTGTCTGTTGAGATCTTCTTTGTGGTTATCCTTGTTGGTTTAGTGATACCTTGAGGTTCTCGGGGTCCCTACTGAGTAACGTTATACTCACCCCTGCACGGGCTATGCCCGCACCTCGTTGTGTTGGTTGCAGACGATGGGCAGTGCTGACAGAGGCCGAGTGTTCGAGGACTGGACGGTACCTGGAGGTGGACTACACGACGAGTCAGTATCCGGAGGAGGTTGACGGGCGAGAGTATTGAGATGGCTATTTGTACCTACCCTTCTGGTAGGATCTGTTGTGGACGATCCAGGAGCTGCGTCATCTGTACCTACCCTTCAGGTAAGATCCGAGGAGGACGACCCAGGAGCCGCTTCCGTCCCTCCAGCTGTTGTCTTTTTCTGTTGTACTTTGTTCAGTTGTACTTGTACTTTCTTTTTGGTTTGTATTTTGGCCCATTTTTCCTTTCAGCACTTCTCTTTGTACTTAGTGTTTACTTCCGCTTGTACTCTGTGGTTTTTGTTTACTTTTATAAAGGAAATGCCTTCCCAGTTATCAGGATTTACGTCTTTGGTGCTAGTCGCCATCCCCTGGCCTATGGAAGGTGGGCTTGGGGTAGTCACGACACAGGCCCCGAGGACGGGTCGTGACAAGAAAAGCTCAAGATTTTTATGTTACTATAATATTAAAAACCATTGAGTTAGCAAGTTACCAATTGATAGATGAAGTTCAATAAGAACCAATCATAAATTTTTTTCCCTAGAATGAAAATGAGTAAAAAAATCGTGAAAGATGTTATTTGATTGACTTCACAACAGGACGATGAAGAAGAAGAAGATTAAATTCCTTTGGATTATCTTTAGTGTTCTATGAAGAGTACAGAATAATCATCTATTCAAAAACAAAGTGGAGGAATACAACAATAGAATCTGCATGCTGATCAAGAACCAGTTGAATCCTTAGAAACCCATTCAGAGACAATTCCATCCCTGGTCAATCAAGGGGCTCAATGTTCTCAGACCTGAAAAATAATGTTTATCATGGAAAATGTTGAAGAAGAAAAAGAAGAAAAAGAAGAATAATGGGTTCCAATGGAAAAATAGAAAGGAAAAATGAAAACATCTTGATAATGACTGGAGTCAATCCAATAAACATGAATCATACAATGATGATACTGATTCATAACATCAAATTTATTTGAAGAAAAGTGATTACATTTTTCATGTTTTAGTATTAATTTAAAATATTATTCATTACTTTCCCAGAATAGAAATAAATATTGATTTCATTATAGAGAATCAAAGTAATAAATTTGGTTAATTAAGATAGATCAGAAAGAGAGTAATGATAGTTGAGGCTGATCTAAACATTTTGATTGATAGTTCTAATTCTCATAAAAAGGCTTGCAACAAGATGATTGAATTTTAATAAAAAATAGAAATCTCATTGAATGAATATGGGGAATCTATTGAAGACTTATGAAGTTTTTAAAATGATCATTCCATTGGTTTTAATAAGCATGAAAAGGAAACTATTGAAAAGTTGAATCAGATTTCAAAAACCCATGGTGCTGATATTCCTTCAGTAAATGAGTTGAAATAAAGGAATAATTCTTTCTAGATCGATTTTTCAATGGTTTAATCATTGAAAGATGAAATATTTTTGTTGAAGAAACAAAATGCTATGTTGAATCAAGATGATAAGCATATTCAAGACAAAATTGACACTCTTGAAGAAGTGACCAGAATTCAAGAAGAGACAATCAAAAACCAAGATCATCTTTTTGTCATCCAACAAGATCTTCTAAAATCCTTATGGTTTTATATTCCCAAAGACAACATATAGATAAAGAAGATGAAGGTTGGTCTTCATGATTTGATCAAGAAAGATAAAGAAAGAGAAAACAAATGAATGTTTTGATGTTTTTTCTTTCTTGTCTATGTTTTGAAAGTTGTAGAACTTTTTATATTCACGGAACTGTATGGTTATATCCCCATTGATTGAATTTTTTGTTTCTCTCTAAACTTTTCAAGAAATTCAAGACAACCCCATTCTTTTTTTAATCCACATAGGAGGATAATGTTTTAAAAATGGGGATACAGTTTCAAAAAGGGGGATAATTGTTAATGTTTTACTCAATTATAATACATCTAAATCAACGAAAATCTACAAATACCATCTTTAAGAATGTATATAATTAAGGGTCGATTAGTTTTATTAAATATCATATTCATGATATTTTTCCTAACTCAGGGGAGATATGTAGTTATTTCTATGTTTTAATTTTGGTTGTATGATTTCCAAAAATGGGGGATTTTTAAGTCAAAAGTCTTCTTTTGACATTTATGTCATTTTTTGTAAATAAAAAATCTCTTTATACACATTTCTCAAATATTGTACATTATTTGAATATAGATTCAATGTTTATTGTATTTAACATTACCATCATGCTAACTCTTTCTATCATACAAACTCTGTCTTTCATATTGAATCTGTATATCGTAATAACTCTTTATATCATACCGACTTTGTCTATCGTAATGAATCTGTCTATCATACTGACTCTTTCTATCATATTTACTTTATTTATTATTTGGAAAATGTAAATCATACTCACATTGTGAATCTTAATCCCTTTGGATCATATCAATACATTTTATACTAATGTTTTACTTTTATCACATGCATGTATTTATTCATTCATCAAAATACATATTCTATATCAATCATTCTCATGTTATCATTTCCATATTTCTATTGTATTAACCAAAATTATTCCTTTGATTTAGTTATAAAATAATCAAAATGATTTTGTTTTTTCTGTTTCAATAAGACCGTTACAACTCCCGGTGTCCATGCCCTCTAGAGTTTTTCAGAAAAATACGACCGTTGTAGAAAATATGACTATTGGAACCTAAGGCCTACAAATAAGAGGTCATGTGAAGAAGATATATGACTTTGATCAACTTGAGATTATTCAAATTTCTTTAGATATATTGTGTGACTTCTATATTCTTCATGGAAAATCCATGATGTTACAAATCATGAAGGGCTCATTTTTAGTTCATGTATTTTCATTATGTGATGTGATTTTGTCTATGCATCTGATCAGGTGATTATGGACGACGGTTTTCGGGGATAAGAATATGGTGTAACCAATCATAATATCAATTACATTCAATAGTTTTAATTATATAGTGGTTGATTAGCTATAAAATTGTGGGCTTTTGGGGATAGGAAGACGTACATGCCAATAATAGTTTCAAGGGCTTTCAAGAGTTTGAAAGACAGAGGTGTCGATTAACATTAAAATTGAGGTCTTGTAGGGATAGAAAGACGGATGTGCTGATTATCGTATCGAGGGAATTCAAGAGTTTTACTGATAGAAGGACGATTACCTATGAAATTAATGTCCTGTAGGAATAATAAGACGGATGTGCCGATAATCATACCGAGGGCTTATCATTGTTGGAGATACAAAACTATTATCCAAGGTGAATGGATAGCCTACTATTTGGGATAAAAGAAATGTAATAAATTTTACTTTTCTACTACTTATTATAATAGAAATAGAATCCTTTTTATTTATTCATTATATTTGAATTCATTTTTAATTCTTTTTAACAAATCTTACAATTTTTGTATTGATTCTATACGCTATATGGTAGAATCATTTAAAAATTGTATTACTATGATATTTGTATTCAGTTGGAATAAAATTTTATCATAACATGTGGTATCATATTACATCATCAGACTGATAGTGAGTCCTATATTTTTTTTCTTTTATAATTGGATTTGTGAATTGTTTTAGTTATTGTAAACTAAGAACCTTCTTTAAACTTTTAATAGTTTTTTTAATAAAATTCAACTATCTCTTGTATTTGTGTCATCTCATATACATTTTGATCCACCAAAATGTTAGTTTATATTGCTTTTGGCCATAAATTTTTTGGTTAGTTTTTTATATAAAATGAATGTTATATTAATTGTATTGAAAGAATGTAATTACAATATATTTTCTTTTATAGGGAAATATTGAAATGATACAATTTAAATTGTGTTTTTTAAATTTGGAATCTCGCTTACCTATTTATGGTGTTGTAAACCATAGAAACTGGTATTGGTTTTTATTAGTGCTAGCATTTAGAACTGATAAATTATTTCTTTTATCAGCAATAAATATGCACTGACAAAATTTTGACATTTATTATTTCTTATATAGAACTAATATAGGATATAATTTACCAATGTTAACTTTTTATTGGTAAGTATATTGAACTATTATTAATGATTATTTTATCAATGCTAAAAAATGAATTGATAAATGAATTTTTTAGCTCTGATGAGGGTCATATTCAAAGTATTGAAAAAGAATTTTTCATTCATTTGGACCATAAATAATATATAATATTCATGTTTTATATTACTAAATATTTTAAATGTGATTGTATTCATAATATTTGAAGACTACCTTAGGTATTTTAACCAGTTTGAATATCTCACGCATATTTAAAAACATGTTTTAATTTATAAAAATCTACTATTTTTCATCATGACATGATACACAATGAATCACCAAAGAATCTATTCGTACATTTCATTAAATAATACAAAACATCGTCATAAAATTTCACAATAATCAATGGTTGTGTGTTAGGTTTGACCACATCAAATGTTTTAAGAACTTTTTTCTCTAAAATAACTTTTACCATTATTCAATCCAATATTCATATTGAAATAACATATAATACATCTCTACATGTCACAAATTACTCAAATATTATTTAAAAATTAGTTCATGAAAATTCATCTGTTTTTCTATTATTGTACATATATTTTTTTAATCACATTTTAATCTAAAAAATATTTTTTTGGTTATTTCAAATATACCTCAGATTAAATAACTTTTATGTCCATTAATATTTGTTGCATATTATTTGAAAATATTTGTTTAACGATTTATGAAAATTTGATTTTATTTCATGATTTTAATTTCCTCACATATTTTAAAAAAACATTTAGATAATTTTTCTTTCAGACATTTCATCCATTCCACAAATAAATTTGATGTATTATGTATTCATTCGTACATTAATTAATCTTTGATAATTTCCATTTTATCCCATGATAACCAGTTATTTTTCTCCCATTTGTACTATATTAGTAATTTTAATCACATTTTAATCCAAAATAACCTCTTTGATCATTCGAACCACATCACACATTAAATTAATGTGTATTTAATTACTAGATATCATAAAATAATTGAAAATAAACTTTTAAGATTTAATGATAATATGAATCAATTTTCATAGTTTTTAATATCTCGCACAAGTTTTTAAAGACCTGTAAATATAAAAAAATGAACATTCATTATTTATGATCACACTACATGTTAGAATAACATGATTCTAATTCATATATATCAAAAATTAATAAATAACCATTGTACCTTATATTCACATCAAATCAAGGTTGTTGTATCAATTTTGACTGCATCACGTATTTAATAAATTTTTAACCAAAAAACTATTTAATTGATCATTACAAACACATGACACATTTATTTGAAAATATATGTATTCCTACATTTTACAAATTAATTGAAGATAATTATCTTACATGTTCACAAAACAAGATATAGTTTTCTAATTTTTATCATATTAGTTATTTTAATAACTTTTTCTTCTAAAGAAGCATTATTTTGACATTCTATCAATAGAACACATCTATGTGACATCTCATTTATTATTAAATTTTATAAATTAATCAAATTTTTTCCTGAATTCATGAAAATCCAAATCCCTTTTCTCTATTTGACCATATAAATTTTTTGTCACTTGTCATTATGAATTAGTTTTTTAAATCAATTTTAGAACACTAAATATAAAATTAACTTAACATCTATTCATACATGTCAGAAATTAATTGATAATCATTGTACTATGATTTAATAGAAATTTAAAAAATTTATTGTATTTCATTATATCTTGTATTTTGAAGAAATTTTAACTCTAAAACTGCTTTACCTAAAATTATGAACACACAACATTTCAGATTGACTTCACATCTAATCCGCTATAGAAGAAATTGATCATACACATGTTTCATATTATATCACAAACATCTATATCATTTATTTTTCTTGTATCAGTTTATTAATCACCTTTCAATATTTAACCATTTTTGGTAATTTTGACCACACAATTTGTTATATTGATGTGTCTTTCGATTATATCTATAATAAATTAATCATTTATAACTTCCCTAATATTTCAAAATAATTTGATTTTTTCTCTCAAATTTAACCATCTCATGCACATTATTAAAGAAACATAAATCCATAGAATCATGATTTTTGTTATTTTTATCACACTAAATTTTAGATTGATATGAAATATCTTCAAACATTTAAAAAATTAATCAATCATCATTTTATTTGACTTTTGGAGAACCCATGTTCATTTTCATGTTTTTGACCATATCAATTTACTTCAATAACTTTATTTCATTAAAATTTATTTTAGTCATTTTAAACATAGTACACAAAAGATAAATGTTCTATTTATCAATATATATTAAAAATAAATGAAATATCATTGTATAATGAGTTCAAAATATTATGAGTATATCTTATCATTGTGGCTCTATGATTCATTTCAACCACCTTTAAGAATATTCTTTGTTTTCTTTTCATTCAATTTTTTTTAATTATTAGATATAAAAAAATTAATATATAATCATCATCGTAACATTTAATGACAATAAAAGTTCTTTTTCCAATTTTGTAATGTCTCACACACATTTCAACAAAAAATTTAAAATAATTATTTTGATCATTTCTATCACAAAAAACATCAAACCGATGTTAAATATATTTTTTACAAGTAAAACATTAATCAATTATTATTCTTTTATTTTTTCAAAAATAAAGTGTTGTTTTCTCAATTTTAACCATATATCATGTTTTGAATTAGATTTTACAACATCACTCCTTTTTTAATCATTCCCACCACACTGCAAGTCATATTGACATGAAATCTATTTTACATATAAAAAATTAATAGAATAGAATTATCTTCTGAATTTATAACATTTTGAGATAGTTTACATATTTTGACACATCAGTTATTATTGATAACATTTTCATTATAAATCTATTTTTTAGTATGTTATAATAAATTGAATTTCATATTGGAGTTACATTTATTCTTACATGACTAAAATCAATAATTGATACTTCTTTTCAATTTTATGATAATTTGATACTTTTTCATAATTTTTACTATATAAAATTTTTAAGAGCTTTTAGTTATATTAGAGTACACATTTCTCTATTCTTAATATGACTCTCATCAGATTATTATGATGTCTAGTTAAACATGTCAAAAATTAGTCATTGTTCATTGACCCATGATTTCTGAAAAATCTACAGTTTTTTCTTGATTTTAACCTTTTTATACTTATTTTTTATGTCATTTAAATATATAAAATCATAATTTTTATCATTAATATAACAAATTATATCTATTTATACATGTATAAAATTATTTTAAGATTGGTTACTTTTGATTTCACGAAACTCTAATGTTGGTTGCTATATTTTTGACCCTATAACTATAATATCTAAAAAATCATAATCCTTCATTTCGACCAACCTACACATCACATTGAATTTTCAATCATTCATACATAACACACATTAATGAGTTATTATTGACCAATGCTTTTCTTCAATTCATGATCATTTTAGGATTTTAACACTTTCACTAGTGTTTTTATGATTTTTTTTCAAATTTATATCCCATTTAAAAAAATAAAATGAAATTTAATTATAGTTTAAAAATTATTTATTAAATTAATAAATAGTAACATAACATTCCACAAGTGTATAACATATCCTCATCTGAATCTAATATTGACTCATGATGAGGCACCCCTGTCCTACACTACAATATCTAGTGCAGAAAACACTTTCATTAAAAACTAGGTTTGTAATGAATTGATATAATATAATCTAAAAATATCTTTATTTTACATCATTTATTTACTTTAATAATTAAATCTGATAAATTTTCACAAAATCATCTTAATGTAAGGTTTAGTACCTTTGAAAAACTTACTCACACAAACAATACATCATATGAAACTTTTATTACCATAAATTTTACCATTTATTCATATTTTATTCATACCTGATCACATTTAATGATTTCTATAATTCATACTTATCATTATAACATGGTAATGGAAAATGAGAAATGAGTGAGTTTAACCACTCAGTATGAAAAAAAATAAAAATTTAATAACGGTTTAGATAAATAGAATACGACGAAACCTGATCATGAGATAAACATTTTATTAAAAAGAACATAGAAATAAAAGAATTGTCCATAAGCTATAACAAATGGGTGAGTTATAAATTCTAGAAATAGAATAATAAGAGTAAAACATTATGGTGATACATTACATATAATCTTAAAGGCATACCATGATTTCATAAAAATAATGATCACTAGTATGAAAACATGGCCTAAGGAAATGAGATCATAAATTCATGGAATTATAAATATATGGAAAAAATAACACATGACATTATAAGAATAAGTCATGGATCACTATTATTAAAACATAATATATCACGATTGAGACCATCACTGATGCGTCGTACACAATATAGAAACATTAATTAATAGAATGATATAATATGATCATGGTATTAATAATATTTGGAAACACCATAAATTATGACATCATAAGAATATTTAAAGTCTCAATACCAAGATAATATAACATAATGTTCATTGTTTTACCTCCCAAGCACTATATGTGGTGTCTCACATGATAAAAACATTATCTATTTCATTGGAGCACTAGTAGGGCGAAACCTTAAAACTCACATCATGTACATGCATATGTGTTCCACAAGAGTAAAATAAAAAATACATAAATGTTAAGAAAGATAAATTTCAAGATAATTAAATGGGTTTCTTAATATTATCTAAAGTAATAATTTAAGGGTATATAAAAAAGGATTCCCAAGAGAATAAGGTATTAAATTATTTTCGATGTTAATATTTGTAAAAAAATAATAGGACTTGAAAATTGTGTTTCAATGATGAAAATTTCATGAGAATGATTTATAATGTAATAATAAAAATGACCCACTTATGTTATTCTTTATTAAATGATAGAAGGATATTTTAAAGAAGGAAAGAGAATATTAGTTTCCTTTAGGAGAAAATTGAACCATTTGTGTATTCAAAAAAATAATCATGGTTTTAAAAATCTATCCATGGATAAAAAATAGTCCATAGGGGTGGTACATAGTGTGGAATAATAGATAGGGACGTAAACTTAAATCATGATTAATTAAATGTGAGAATTATGAAGGGAATATAAATGATTTATTATCACAAAAGGCGGGTAAATTAATGTAGGAATATATTTAATAAAACTATATACAAAATATAGATAAAAAAATGATAAAAACATGAAGTTTAAATTGTAAATATATTAACCATTCTTTGTCTATATTTTATTTTTATGGTCAATTTGTTATCACATTTTGTTAAATTATTAAATATATTTTGATTATATTGTTTACTTGTGGTGGTTCAACCAATTTCTATGAAACTTCTTTATTATATTTACTCTGGTCAAACATTTCAAGAACCAACATCATAATCTAAAGAACTAAATTATTTTATTATTTTATTGAGAAAAAATTAACATAGTTTTTAGTCTTTCATAAATGGAAACATATTAAGAAAGGTATCTTGATATGTTCAATTATTATTTTTAAGATTATTATGGCCATTTATTGTTAATATCAATTATATAATGAACAATATTATATTTCCAGACTTTTAAAATTTCCATAAATATATTTTTTATATATTAAATTAATTTTTAATGTATTTCATATGAAGATTTAATGGGATAATGAAACACATTATTTCGTGGAGGTAGTTGTCCACACATACACCTGGAAAACCGTTAATTTTTTATAGAATGAGAAGTTGGTATAAGATAAAATTATTTTCCATTTAAAATTTTTAATCATGTTATATAATATTTGGACATTAAATAACTCTTTTGGATCAGTCATACAATGTAGTTATGAAAAATAGAACACATCCTTCATAGAGGCTGTCATCTTTATTTTTCAGATGGTATTTTAGGATTGTAAAAAATGGGTTTTAATTTTGTATAGTAAAATTTAATCATATTAATAACACTTAATTTATCATAATTTCATGGATATAAATTGTTTTATGTGTAGAATAATAAATTAATTAAGATATCTTAGTTGAGAAAAATCCCTCTCCCTTTTTATGTTCTCTATTGGATAATAGCAAACAGATCCTTATCTTGGTCTTTTATAAATAAAAGGTCTCCTAAAACATATTGATAGAGTTTATGAGAGTCAATGGTAGAGTCCTTGTTGAGATAAATATTTAAAATTGGTGAATAAATGGGGTGTTGAAGGTTGTTATTTTAAAGTGAGACGAGTTGCAGTTTTGTAATAATATATAATGAATGTCACTATTAACAGGACAATAGGACCCAATAATGGGCATTAATTGATATGTTATTAGATAAGTTAAATATTCTAATCATACACTCATTTGAAGAAATTATTTTAACATGTATTAGGTTTCTTATCCTTGGTTATTACCTTTTAACTTAAATTACCTTTATAATGGAAACTAATTTATAATTATGTAATTTACTTTTCAGGCCTAAAAGTAAAATAATAATTATTAAACAATTCAGGCTTAATGATTCCAAATATGAACTCCATTTTTTATGCATAATATATATATGTTTGATCAATTAATTTTAATTTTAGAATCCATAACACATTATAACCATTATTTAGAAAAACGTTATTTTAATCATAAAAATTATTTTTAAGATAAAATAATCAATATTATTAATTTTCATGATATTAATTAGTTAATTATTAATAAAAGGAGTTATATATATTATATTTAAAGAAAAATTACAACTCTTTCCTATGATATCATAATTTTAAATAAAGTTGAATTTTTTTTATCAAAATAAAAGATTTATTATATGTTAAACATGGGTTTTCTAAATTCAACATAGTATTATTGAATGATTAATTTTATTCCATAAATATGTTCATAGTCCTAAATGTTTTTTATAAATTTTTTATATAATTCTTTGATTTTGATAAAGTCTACACATTTAATGTTTTAATAAAAACATTATTTTGAATATTGAACTAAAAATCAATTATATTATAAAATGCTATTTTTTCTTAATACAATATTCACATTATAAATCAAAAAATGTAATTAATTTCCTTAAAATAAAATTATAAATTTTATATATTTATATTTTAAATGAGAATAAAAATAAAAATATAAAATATTTTATAAAAAAATAATCTTTTAATCATTAAAAGTAATTAATATTATTTAATATGAAATTATTATAAAATATGTGTTAATATATTTTATTAAATATTAATTATTAAAAGAATTATATTTTAGAATATATCAACTAAATTTATTATGTAAAGTACACATTACATTAAAAATAGTTCATTGAAAAATATCCTTTTTAACATTTAATAGTTTTAATCAAATTTCATTAAATAATTATCTTATAACCCTTGAAATTAATTATTAAATCAACCATTCCTTAAAAATATTATTGTAATGTGAATATATTATTTATATAATAACATAATTTTACTATCTTTTTAATTACATAAAGATTTATTGTCATTGTGATTTTATTATCCATTTTCAAAACATATTGAATTATTTCAATAATGTTTTTCACAGTTCATTTATTACGGGGTTTCATATGAAGTAGATTATCAAAAAAAATATCTATTTAAATAGAAAATATACACTATTATCTTAGGGAATTATATTTCCCCCTTTAAATTGTGTGTCTCTTCATAATATTAATTAGCACTTACTGGTTGAAATAACATAGGATATCAAAACAAATTAAATGACTGAAGATATATTTTCTAGAGAGATTTTATCCTTCTAATAATGGAAATATTTATTTTTTCCTTCACGGATGGAAAATCCAAATATTGCGTTTTGTCACGACCCATCCTCAGGGCCCGTGTTGTGACTACCCCAATCCCGCCTTCCATAGGCCAGGGGCTGGTGACTAGCACCAAAGGTGTAAATCCTGATAACTTGGAAGGCATTGAATTTATAAAAGTAAACAAAACACCACAGAGTACAAGCCGAAGTAATACACTAAGTACAAAAGGAAGTGCTGAAAAGTAAATGGGCTAGAATAAAAACCCAATCGAAAGTACAGCTACAACTGAACAAAAGTACAACAGAAAACGACAAACAGCTAGAAGAATGGAAGCAGCTCCTGGGTCGTCCTCCTCGGATCATACCAGAATGGTAGGTAAAAATAGTGCAGCTCCTAGATCGTCCACCACGGATCCTACCTAAAGGGTAGGTATAGATGGCATCCACAACGCTCTCGCCCGTCAACCTCCTCCGAGTGTCGTCTCGTCATGAAGTCCACCTCCGGATACTGACTCGTCGTGAGGTCCACCTCCGGGTACCATCCAGTCCTCGAACACTCGGCCTCTGTCACCTCTACCCATCGTCTGAAACCATAACAATGAGGTGCAGGCAAAGCCCGTGCAGGGGTGAGTATACAATACTCAATAGGGACGTCGAGACCCTCAAGGTCTCACTAAATCCAACAATGATAACCACAAAGAAGGATCTCAATAGATAACCCTTACTTAGGTATAAGCCCATACTTATACCTAAGTTATCAAGTAACCCATCTCAATCCTGATGAAACACAAAGGTTAAGAAATCAAAGGATAACCACTACCTGGGTATATGCCCATACGTATACCTATGTTATCAAGTGACCCGTCTCAATGATGAGGTAAACACAAAGGTCATAGACTCAACTTAAACCATGATTTTCCTTATCGAAACCGTAACTGCTGAAGAGCCCCGTCTCTGACGAGTACAGTGATCCTGTCACGACTTCGAGGTACTGCGCACTAACCTAAGACTGCTAAGGTACTCCTCCTGTCGAGTACCACGGGTCATCCACCCAAACACAGTAGTGCTTCTCACCAGGGTCTTCCACCCAAACACAGTAGTGCATCCCCGCTAATAGCCTATAGAGGTACTCTTCGGACGAGTACCGTGGGTCTACACCCAAACTCTGTAGTGCTCCGTCCGCCATGGTTCTGCACCCAAATAAAGTAGTGCTCTGTCCACTGGTCTAGTCGACTCACTCCAAGTCGAGTCGGTTTAGTAGTCGTCAGGTCTTAGTCGGCTACACGGTCTCCATACTCCATACGCTCGTCTCCGGGAGGGTCCGCTCCACAATCTATAGGTTGATACTCCAAGTATCTCAAATTCCAACAAATAAGTATCTCAAACGACCTCCTCGTCATAGGGGTCTCAACGCAGCAGACGATGCGTGAATCGAAACCCCGGTCTGTGAGTTATTAGTATTTTTATCATAGTGGCCCGGTTGGTTTCGTGTGCGAACCAACCCGGTCGTATCTCAATTGTACCCCAAACTCTCATAGGGTATACTCATAGGGACCTTTTCTCAACGTGATCACCAACGCCGCTGACGGTTCGTCAAACAGACGTTTGGTCTGAAAGATATCAGCTTTTTGTTCGAGGGGCCCGGTTGGATTTAGGGTTCAATCCACCCCAGACACTATCCAATTGCGTCCAAATCTCAGGCGAAGTGTTCCAAATGTTCCATCTCATCAGGAGGAATCCAAAAAAGTTGACGGCACGTCAATCGGACGTTCGGAGCTCAAGATATAAGCATTTGCGCTCCGAGGGCCCGATTGATTTTGTATCTGAACCAACCCGGCCGTACTCAAAGTTCACCAAAACCAAGAGTGTAATATACTGAAACGACTGTCTTGATCCAAGGTTTTCATCACATTTTACGGTGTATCGATCGGAGGTCCGTAGCCAAGATATGGGAAAAAGACCTTAAGAGGTCCGTGAAAAGGGGGTTTGGGCCCGGTCCGACCCGGTCCGATACCCCCTAGGTTGGACCGAACCGGGTATGGCACGCTTGGGCGCGGCCCGGCCCGGCCGGCAGCCGGTTGGTCTGCCGTGTTTGAGCGGCCAGCTCGGCCAAAACGGCCGAGCAAATTGAAGGAGGGGGCGCGCGGCCCCCTATTTGGAAACCGGAGACCCCGTGTGGGGGCTGCTCCTTGCCAGCGGATGTGGCGACACACCGCGTCTCCCCTCTGGATCTTGCACGGCCACAGGATCCCTCCTCCACTGCGGCTTCAGCCGTGGTGGCTCCTACCTATGGTGCGCCGACAGCACCTTCCGCGGACCACCAGAGTTGCTCCGGTAGTCCGTTTTCAATTCGGTCTGCATCGGTGGTCCTCCCGGGAGTCGTAGATTACTGCGAAGTGTTCAAAATGCCTTTGCAGACCACGTCATCATCGCCCGTCATTCCTAACTTTGAAAAAAAGTTGGCGGTGGGTCCTGACTTGTTCATTAGTCCGTACCCACAGCGTTAGTAATTCGTATAATCATTCAACTAAATAATCTTCCATGCTTTGGGTATAAATCACTTAAACGTAATTTATAAAAAATTCCCCAACAACTTTACCCACAAATAAACATTCCCAACCCGAAAAATAAATCATTCACGGATCAACTTGAGAATGAGTTGATCCGAGTTCTTTGTTTTAGAATGGAAGAACCACGGGAGTATAAACTTACACAAAATTAACCCCTACCTCGAGGAAAAAGTTGAAGGTTCGTCGCGGAATTGCACGTTGCGGCTGAAGGCGTCGCAGAAGGAGGATTGTCACGTCGCGGAGGAATGATTCTTTGGTGTCACTTCATCGATCTCGGAGGATCCGGCGTTCTTGTCGACCATCGTCAGGAGTCGGTGTTCTTCTCATTCTTCGTTGAGGAAGAAAAGGTTCAAGGCTTCGAGTAATTCTCCCAAGCCCTCTCGCGCAACGAACCCCTTAAATAAAATAAGAATTGTCTTATTTTATTAACACACAAGACAAACATTTTGAAATTCAAAAATTGAATCATTCAATTTAATTGAATTAATTGAGAAGTTTAAACCGCCTAATTAATGTGCTGATTATTAATCAACATAAATGCAAGGGTTGACTTTCATTTCAGGGGGGTGGAGGTGCGTTACCTTATTAAAGGAGGGGGTTGAAGAAATGAATAGATTGGGCTTGTGTGGGCACCACCCCACAAATATCTTACCTAGTGGAGTAGGATATAATGGGTCCAACTACAACCACATAGCTTAGGATGAAATAAAATAAATTTTGCTTGCACCATTTTATTTTATTATTTTACTAAACCCAAAATTTTAAGTGCCACATCCAAGAAAACACAACTACAGAAAAGGTCTTTTTAAAAAATTATCAGCGTTGCAGTTCCATGAGTTCCCTCATATTTCAATTCTGATCACCGCTTCAAAAGGTAGATAAACCCTCCTGTTTTTTCACTGAACGTACCCGAGCTAAACTTCAAAAAATGATTCCGGGCACACCGGGCCTCGGAATTAGGCACCGTCAGAAACTGTGTTCTCATAAAATCCCAAAAGAAAATTAGAAAAAATTTCCTTGAAATTTCCAGGTCTTTAAATTACTCCCACCTCAGGGATTTACGTCCTCGTAATGCTTTTAACACAAACTAAAAATAAAAAAGTGGTACTGAGCACGCATCTGAGTCTTTCGCTCCCATGTGCTCACCTAGAGGTTTTCATACTGCCAATGTAAGTGCACCTAAGGAATCAACCGTCCTCATAGGACCCTCTCCTATCTATCCTTAACCTCTACTGGAACCCCGCAAAAGTCACCCCATCGCCAACGTCCAGCTCCTCATGGTTGATGATATGCGAAGGGTCGTTCTCGTATCTCCTCAGTTGTGATACATGGAAGTCGTCATGCACCTGGTGCAACTAAGGTGGATGGGACAAGTGGTAAAACACCTAGCCTACCCTGCTTTGAACCAAGAAAGGTCCGTTGAATCTTGGAGATAACTTTTCGCCTCGGCCACATATCCGTAAACCTCATCGAGGTGAGACCCATATAAGGACTTTATCATCATCCTCGAACTCTAGAGGTCTCCAATTACTGTTAAAACTGAAACATAAAACTCCTTCTGCCACGGGGGTAAGTTTTACCGACTCAAGAGTGATCGGACGCACCCTCATATGCATGAGTTTATCCTGTGCTGCCTGGGGTTTCCTTTTCACCGACCAAGGAAAACCTATTCTGACGTCGTAGTTAAACCACAACCTTTTTGCCTAATACCGTCAATTTGTGTATGAACTGTGATTGCCCAGTCCATACTCATACCAATGTCGTAAGGCCTCGACACTTCCACCAATAGAATCCAACCGAAACTCTCTCCTCGAGGTTATGACCACACTGTCGACGTATGTGTGATTATCGAGTCTTCTCCCAAGGTATCTCCAGACGTGAGGGTCAAGTCTACGGCTTACCGGAAACTCTAGGTCTGGGACAAGATTTGGGAAAGTAATTATTGATTCATATCAACGTCTGTTACTACGACATCTAGTAGTGGACACAGACTGTCCCTTGAATCATTTTTAGAGCCATTGGGTCACACTCTTTGACCTCATGCAGCTGTACTCTTCCCCTGCTCTCCAGCTCCCTGAGCCTGGCGGGGAAAACTATGGTGGGTGGTTGTAGCATGTTAAAAATTACACCACCTCATGCTGCTCTCCTGGCTCTACCTCCACGTATGATGCTTCACAGACTCATCTCTACTTAAATCTTCCTCTTCTTAAAACATTTAACACGCCCGAGTCTCTAATACTGGCACCCGTTTCCTATTTCTTACTACACTGTGCAGTCTTCATCCGCTCCTAGATGATCTGCACCTTCTTTTTCTATGATCTATAAGAGCTGCTAAGATTTCTCCTTTTCGGAAAAGAGAATCTCGGCCTCATCCCCTATATGAACCATGCCCATTTCCTAATACATTCAATCCTGAAATGAATGATTCATTCATGCCATGGATGATGTCGTAAGGCCTCGACGTTACTACCAAGAGATCCAACCATCACTCTCGCCTCCAAGGGTCGAGTCACACTGTCGGCATCAGTGTGAGGTCACTGGGTCTCCCCCAGTAGAAATATCAAAAGTTAGGGTCAAGTCAACAGTTTTAACCAGGACCTCTCAGTATCAACCGAACAAAAGGACAAGAAAGAAAACAACACAAAGATAATTGTCTCTTATTATAGCAGATCATAGTACAAAGAAACAAAAACAACAACAACAACAACATGGAACTAGAAGTTTTAAGGGACAAAAGAATTACACTAGTTCCGCTCTTGTCCACCAACTTCCGGAGCTCTACTGCCTTGTCCACTTCTCAGATGTTGCTCAACCACCCACCGCTGCTTCTGTCTCGGTGGCTCCTCCAATGCTTGCGGATCAACTGTGCATGGGGTTGGATAGTCAAATGCCAGGTGAACCTTCCTTCCGCATTCATAACACTTCCTGCTCCTCATACAGCTGGCTCTGGTCTTCTTGGACCTCTTAATCATCTGTCTACTACCTACAGATGACTCGGATACTGATGGAAAATCATGCGGCAAAGGCAGCAGCTCCTGAACACGCTTAGGGTGTAGAGCCACTTGTACAAACTCATACCTGAAAAAAATCTCAATGTCTTCCCAAGTAAAGGTCATCTCATTCCAAAACTGGAGCATCTGGCTCCACCACCTGCCTGCTGCTTCCTGAAGGAGGCTGTCAGCAAAGATCACCATGAAGTCTGCTAGTGTACACACAAGCCTGAAGACTCCCACCACAGCCTCCAGCCAATCCTCATCCACCTATGGGTCCGTCTCTCCCTAGAACTTGGGTGGCGTCTAGCGCTGGAACACGTGCAGCGCGCTCAAGAGGCGTGCACTCTCTGCTTTTGGGCCTGGTGGCATCGGTGGCCCAACGGGTGGTAGTACCGCTGGTGCCTCCACTGGTGCCTCAACTATAAGAGGGCCATGTATCGAAGCCGCATCGCTTGGAAGGATGTCAGTACGTACATCCCTCTGGGCTCCAGCTGGTCGTCCATGGGAAGACATCCTGAAAGAAACATACGTGACACGGTCAAATGATTATACCTAGTGAGATGGCGTGGTTTGAGATGTTTTAAGGGAATACCTTTTAAAACACACACACAAAAGTGTTTTCATGCACAATTTTGGAAATCAGTTGTCAGGGTCCTGGTGTATGGATACGTCATCCGCCCGTACCAACACTGGATTCTCTGAACTGAAAACCACACTCGGTACCCTTAACACTATTGCTTGAAAGAAAGAAAATATCAGAGTTATAAGTTCTGTGGTAAAATAGACTCCTCTGATACCAATTTGTCATGACCCATCCTCAGGGCCCATTCCGTGAATACCCCAAGCCCGACTTCCATAGGCCAGGGGATGGTGACTACCACCAAAGGCGTAAATCCCTATAACTGGGAAGGAATTTCCTTTATAAAAGTAAACAAAACCCCACAGAGTACAAGCGGAAGTAATACACTATATACAAAAGGAAGTGCTGAAAAGTAAATGGGACAGAATACAAACCCAATCGAATGTACAGCTACAACTGAACAAAATTACAACAGAAAAAGACAAACAGTTGGAAGAATGGAAGTAGCTCCTGGGTCGTCCTCCTTGGATCCTACCTGAAGGGTAGGTACAGATAGTGCAGCTCCTGGATCATCCACCATAGATCCTACCTGAAGGGTAGGTAAATATATCCTCCACAACGATCTCGCCCGTCAAACTCCTCCAAGTGTCGTTTCTTCATGAATTCCACCTACAGATATTGACTCATCGTGAGCTCCACCTCCTGGTACCGTCCAGTCCTCGAAGACTTGGCCTCTATTAGCACTTCCCATTGTCTACAACCAATACAACGAGGTGCGGGAAAATCCCGTGTAGGGGTGAGTATACGATACTTAGTAGGGACCCCGAGACACTCAAGGTCTCACTAAATCCAACAATGATAACCACAAAGAAGGATCTCAACAGATAACCCTTACTTAGGTATAAGCCCATACTTATACCTAAATTATCAGGTCACCCATCTCAATCATGAGGAATCACAAAGGTTATGAAATCAACATATAACCACTACCTGGGTATATGCCCATACATATACCTAAGTTATCATTGACCCATCTCAATCATGAGGTAAACACAGAGGTCATAGACTTAGCTCAAACCAGGATTTTCATTATCGAAATCGTAACTGCTGAAGATCCCCTTCTCTGATGAGTACAATGATCCTGTCACGACTCTGAGGTACTGCTCACTAACCTAAGACTACTGAGGTACTCTTCCTGTCGAGTACTGCGGGTCAGCCACCCAAACACAGTAGTGCTTCCCGCCGGTGTCTTCCACCCAAACACAGTAGTGCATCCCCTCTAATATCCTGAAAAGGTACTCTCCGGACGAGTACCGTAGGTCTGCACCCAAACTCAGCAGTGCTCTATCCGCCATGGGTTTGCACCCAAACAAAGTATTTCTCCCTCCACTGGGCTAGTCGACTCACTCCAAGTCGAGTCGGTCAAGCAGTCGTCAAGTCTCAGCCGACTACACGGTCTCCATACTCCGTACGCTCGTCTCCGGGAGGGCCCACAATATGAGCTATAGGTCGATAATCTAAGTATCTCAATGTACCACGAAGAAGAATCTCAAAGGACCGCCTCGTCATAGGGGTCTCAATGCAACAGACGGCGCGTCAATCAGACGCCCGGTCTGTGAGTTATTAGTATTTTTGTCCCAGGGGCCCGGTTGGTTTCGTATGCGAACCAACTCAGATATATCTTAACTGTACCCCGAACTCTCATAGGGTATACTCCGAGGGACCATTTCTCAACGTGATCACCAATGCCGCTGACGGTTCGTCAAACAGACATCTGGTCTCAAAGTTATCTGCTTTTCCGTTCCAAGGGCCCGGTTGGATTTTGGGTTCAAGCCAACCTAGACACTATCCAATTGCGTCCAAATATTAGGAGAAGTGTGCCAAAAGTTCCGTCTAATCAAGAATAATCCAACAAAGTTGACGGCACATCAATCGGACGTCCGAAACTCATGATATATGCATTTCCACTCCAAGGGCCCAGTTGGTTTCGTATCCGAACCAACCCGTCCATACTCAATTTTCATCATAACCTTGAGTGTAATATACTAAAACGACCGTCTCGATCCAAAGGTTGCATCGTAGTTGACGACACGTCGATCGGAGGTTCGTAGCCCAAGATATGGGCAAAATACCGTAAGAGGTCCGTGAAAAGGGGGTTCGGGCCTGGTCCGACTCGGCCCGATACCCCCTGGGTCGGCCCGAACCGGGGTGACCCACCTCGGGTCCAGGTACGGACCGCTTAGGTGCGGCCTGACCCAGCCTGGGTGCGGCCCCGCCCGGCTTTGGGGCGGCCTGGCCCGGCTGGCGGCCGTTTGGCCTGCCGCGTTTGTGTGGCCAGCTCGGCCAAAACAGCCGAGCGAATTGAAGGAGGGGGGCGCTTTGCCCCCTGTTTGAAAACCGCGGCCCCAACGTGGGGGCCTCTCCTTGCCAGCGGACGTGGCGATGTGCCACGTCTCCCCTCCAGATCCCACACGGCCGCGGGATCCCTCCTCCGTCGCGGATCCTGCCGGCAGCGCGCCAGGGCACTGCTGCCTCCGGGCGGTCGGCCGGTGCCGGCTGCCGCGCCGGTGTGGCGCGCCGACAGCACCTTTCGCGGACCACCGGAGTTGCTCGGGTGGTCCGTTTTCTTTTCCATCTGCGCCGGTGGTCATCCCAGGAGCCGTAGATTACTGGGAAGGGGTCAAAATGCCTTTGCGGTCTGCCTCATCATTGCACGTCATTCCACACTTTGACAATAAGTTGGCGATGGGTCCGGACTTGTTCGTTAGTCTATACCCACCGCGTTAGAAATTCGAATAATCATTCAATAGAATAATCTTCCATACTCTGGGTATAAATCACTTAAACGTAATTTATAAAAAATTCCGTAACAATTTTCCCTGCAAATAAACATTCCCAACCCGCAAAATAAATCATTCGTGGATCAACTTGAGAATGAGTTGATCCGAGTTCTTTGTTTTAGATGGTAAGAACCACGGGAGTATAAACTTACACAAAATTAACCCATACCTCAATGAAAAAGTTGATGGTTTGTCGCAGAATTGCACGTCGTGGAAGAAGGTGTCACGGAAGGAGGATCGTCGCGTCGTGGAGGAAAGATTCGTCGGCGTCATGTTGTCGATCTCCGAGGATCCGACGTTCTTGTCGACCTTCGTCGGAGGTCGGAGTTCTTCCCGTTATTCATCGAGGAAGAAAAGGTTCAAGGCTTTGAATAATTCTCCCAAGCCCTGTCGCACAACGAACCCCTTTAATAAAATAAGACTTGTCTCATTTTATTAACACACAAGCCAAACGTTTTGAAATTAAAAAATTGAATCATTGAATTTAATTGAATTAATTGAGAAGTTTAAACCGCCCAATTAATGTGGCGTTTATTAATCCATTTAAACGCAAGGGTTGACTTTCATTTAAGGTTGATGCAGGTGTGTTACCTAATTAAAGGAGGGGGTTGAAGAAATTAATAGGTGGGGCTCATGTGGGCCCCACCGCCACAAATATCATACCTAGTGGAGTAGGATATAGTGGGTCCCACTCCAACCACTTATCTTTGGTTAAAATAAACTAAAATTTGGTTGCACCATTTTATTTTATTCTTTTACTTAACCCAAAGTTTTAAGTGCCACATCCAAGCAAACAAAACTCCAGAAAAGGTCTCTTTAAACAATTACCGGCGTTGCGGTTCCATCGTTGCCCTCATATTTCAATTCCGAGCACCGCTTCAAAAGATAGATAAACCTACTCATTCATTCACTGAATGTACCTGATCTAAACTTCGGAAAATGTTTCCGGGCACATCGGGCCTCGGAATCAGGCGCCGTCAGAAATTGTGTTCTCGTAATATCCCAAAGAAAAATTTGAAAAAAATTTGCTTCAAATTTCAGGGTCTTTACACGTTTTCTATAATAATTCAAAATAATAATCCCCTATGATTTTGAATTATCACTCATATAATATAATTAGTTTTCAAAGAGAGAACATAGTCATTCTTGGAGTGGTAATTTATCATATGTTGGTTTGAAATATGAAATATAATTTCCATATATCATTGATTAGTATAGATTCTTTGTGAATATAAACAACACATTTCCAAAACCACATCAAATTGGATGGGGGATAATAATATGTCAATGATTCATAATCCCCTAAAATTTAATGCAGATTTATATACCATGTATATAATAATGGCACCACAGGGTGTTTTTATTTATAATTAAATAGTTAATAGTTAGTGAAATATTATATGAAATAAGACATCAATAATTATTCAGAAACAAATACCTTTACTAAGAACCACTTAATTATAATTATCCAATTCAATTGTAGTCATTTTATAGGCCTTTAGTTGTTCCCATTGTATAAGAGGTTGTCATTGTGGATTTTACTCTTAATCCATTGGATTAGTAAATTGGATTTTATAGTCACCATTTTTCTATCATCTAAAAAATCATTCTTCTAGTGGATCCATTAGAAGAATATTATTTTTCTCCATTGTGTTCATTGAAATTTCCAATTTTCCTCAATAGTTGTGTATAAAATGGAATGCTCTCCTACACTAGAAAAATCATTATATTCCATTTTGTACTATTACTTGGTTTATTTTCACACATTATTTTGAAATGTGGAAAGTTGAATCTTTATTTTTGGATCCCAAAAGGAATGTGGAATATATCCAAGAAGAGGGAGAATTAGAATTTAATAATCAAATTAATGATTTTTATATTTTAATTTTATATAAATTCCTTTAAACTAAATATAGAATAAATAAAATGAAAATAAAATAATATATTTTTATTAAGATTAATGTCTAGAAGATCCAAGTCCACTCTTCACCCCTATCATGAATTGAGACGTATGGGACCCCTTATAAAATCTAGTACGTAATCTTACTATGAATTGTTCACACCTAGAGTCACCACCCAATTACAAATCATTTTCCTCCTTAAAGGATTAAACCCAAAACAAACATTTCTTATTTACCCGGAGGCACAACACAAACAACATACCTTTTTCAAAACTGGTGCCAAAACCCAATGCCTTATATTTCGGGGATTCAAACCCACTCTTCTACTATTAAATGGGTAGCATTACCCTTTACAATTAGGTGTTCCAAAAAATAATATGAATAAGTAAAATTACATTTATAGATGAATGCATCATAGTCTAAGTGTCTAGAAAAAAATTACTCTCTACTTGAAGAGGAACAAATGATTTTGGTTCGGCTACCAGTACAAATTAATTACCAAAGAATGAAACACAATACTACTTTATAAAATTCTACAAATCATACACCTATCATGTGTTTGTTGTATAAACTCAAAACATATAGTGTTTTTTTCACAAAACCTTTCAAATTTGAAATCTGTTCCATTTATTACTTTTACAATGAATTACAATAGTGTTTTCATGGATAATTTCCTAGATAATTACCAATTTCTAAATGTAAAATAATAATACTCTAAGTATTTCTTGATATTCTATGGAAATTAACAATATCATATACAATGAAACTCCTTAATAACCTTTTATTATATCATTAAAAAACAAGAATCAATATTCTTGGAATACCCCCAGATAATAATTCAGTTTGACCCTTTAAAAGTAATTTAATATGAATTTTAACAATTCATGTTCCACAATTTTAGTGTGAATATCTTCAAAAGAACAATACACTATAAAATAATTTATTCATCATGAAAAAATTTAAAATATGTTCACATAGATTTTAAATAATTAGTGATTAATTTTATAACAATTATAAAATTAATAACTTCCACAATAAAATTATAGTAATTGAAAATAATAAATATTATGAAAAAATAATAAATTTCGCTTTTTAGAAAATACTATTGAATCAATGTAGATCACTCTATTTCTTTAATTAAAATACCTATGTTGTGTATATAAAATAAACTTTTACACTTACACAACTTTCTAACTTTATGTGATTATAAGAGATCCCAGATTACCATTACATGAGACTAAGGTTACCCTTATTTGGGATTCGAAAATGCAATGGTACCCTTATGTATGTAGTATAAAAAATTGATACGCTTACACTAGTATAATGATAACCTTATGTTAGTGTGTTTTGTGATTAAATGAAGAATAGAATTTATAGGTTAACTCTATGTAATATGCTTGTTACCGTTAGGAAAGACATAGAGTACCCTTATATAGAATATATATCATTATGTGAGATAGATAGTTACCTTATAAATGTTCAATTACTTTAACACAACTATTAATATTTTTCTAGTTACATTTATGAAACTAGTAACTAACCTTACAAAACTATACTAATACAAGATTATATCTTTACATAAGCATTTATGTTTGAAGGTTACCATTGTGTGACTAATATAAAGTGACACAACCATTGTGAAATTTGTAAAAACATAATGTTTCTTTTACGCAAATATTGTTTAATTATACCTACCCCAAATCAATGCATAGATAGATATACATAACCGTTTTAAACCCATAAATAAATTACATTGACCAATGTATAATATATATAAAATCAATTTCACACTTATGTAACATAGGTAAACTAGATGTTATTTTTACAAAATTCCATAAATACAGTTCCTATAATGACCCATATTTTTCATACTTATATACCCCACCCTTTTAGATGAATATTCAATATATTTTACAAACACATGCTTGCAGATCATAATAGTTTATTATATTTGAAATCATGGTATATGATCTACAAGGTTGGTGAAATATCTTCATCATCTACCATAAAAATATTCCCATTTAGTTCTCATTTCAAATATACCACACATAAAACTGTTCTTCATTACCTAGGGAATGGAATCATAATCAAGGGTGAGCATAGATTCTACATAAGGGTAAATGTGAGAGACATGTAAGAAGACCATAAATATGCGAGTTTGTTAATATTATAAAAATATTCATAAACCATTCCCTACCTATAAAATATCATAATGTTGACTCACGCCAAAAATACTGGTTAATAATAATACTTGAATCGTAAACAAATAAATGAACATGAGCCAATAGATCCCCATATTGGCATATGGTAGTGAATTGTGGATTACAAAAAAGAATATAAAATTATTCCCATAGTATTCAAGGCTTGATTCCTAGGATATAATAGTGTAATGGGTTCAATCCCCAAACCATCATAGTAGTAAAGGTTAAATCCCAAAACCATCATAGTGGAAAAAATCCCTTACATAACTAGGTTCACTCCCTATTCCATTCTAGTCTATCTCATGAGATATAAATCATTACCCAATATATTGAATGGAGATATTGGTCCAACCCATAACAAATTTAAAATCATAACTATTTTTCCCCAAGAGAATAAAACATTAATCATATCACCACCCATGAAATTAAATGGGTTACATTAACATTTCATCATATCATAACATGTAATAAAGAGAATCATTTCATAATAATTTCATCATTTAATTATAGAGTAACCCATGGAATAATAAGAGGTTTTAATAAATATTTTATAATGTTATAACCCATTAAAGAGAAATAGGTTTCCTAAATTTCATGTCATAATAAACCATTCAAATAAAGAAAAATATTTATTTCCTTAGTTTATATCCCCATGAAATAATAATTTATATCAAAGGATGTAATCTAAGGTGTAAAATGGATTTCAAAGATAAATGAATTGGAATGTTTCTTGAGGAAAATAAAAATAATTTGAAAATAAATTTTTAAATCTAAACGTTATAAAATTTTTTTAAAAATAATTTTATTTGAAAAAAATCAATAATAAATATAAATCAAAATATAAAATTTATTTATAATATTTATTAAGGAAAATAACATGTCCACTTTGAAAATAAATTTTTAAAATAATTTTTGAAATCATTTTTACATTGAAATTTATTATTTAAAATATTAAAATTTATGAAATATAATGGGAAAAATATATTTGAAAATATATTTTAAAATGATTCAATGAATTTTTAATTTCTTGAGAATCCATGACCGTAGTAAATACTCATTATGGAGTGCATGTTCAAAACAATGATTCTCTTCAAATTTTCAGTAAAATAAAAATGTCCATTGTTTGAAGAACGATATAATGATTCCTTTAAATTATTATTAAATATAAAAACATGTATAATAATATCTTCAATAATCTTTCTTAATACATTGAAAACATTTTTGAAAACAAATTTATTAGAAAAAATGGTTTTGGATGAAAAAGTGTTTTCGACTAAGAGAGAAATAAAGACAATTTTTATTGAAAATAATATTCCGTAATCATTATTACATAAAGAAGGAAAAATGAAGAGTAAACACATATTATCATTAAATAATCATGTTATAATAATAATAATCTGTTTCTTGAGTGATATATCATAATATTTCATTGTTGGAAGAATAATTATAAACAATCCTTACAAATGCTAAGATTTTATTATATAATTTTTAGAACATTAGTAACATTGAATGGTATGAATCAAGAAAGAATAAAATTTAAATTAAACTTATAATATCATTAGAATAAATAAAATTCATTGCTGTACCTTTCAAGTATGATTTATATACACCTTATAAAATAAGATATATTCATAACATAATGTAGGTCCCATAGACTGAAAATTGAGACTGTAGAAATGTTTTCAATAGTAATGTTTAATAAATAATAACATAAAATAAAAAATTAAATATTATCAAATAAATATAATTAATCATATAAAATTTCTACTAGGAAATATATACAACACACAAAATAAACAAGTGGGAAATTTTAATATATATCTCTGAAATAATAGAGACTAGAAATCCCTTACCATAAGTCTTGAATTAATTTGTACACATTTGAACATCCTATATAATAAATATAAGTTCCACATAAAAATATTATATAACCATAAATAAATAAATGTATATATATCATACCATATATGATTTATGTGTGACCTTTTATTACCTGTTTATTTAAAATTCCATGTTAAAGTCATCGAGTAATAACCGCTTTGTTTTTCATTTATATTTTTGACATGTTTTTTTGGGTCCTAATAAGTTCATCATGGATCCATTATCACTATAATAATTTCCATGAAATATATAAAATATTCATACATCAGTTATAATACTAATACCAATAATGAATTACGTTTTTGATAAATACGGCACATTAAGATCATGGATATGATATTCCACATGTACACGTGAGCAATGTTTCATTTTTCGATGATCATTATGAAAAGAAATTATGTAAAAATTTTAATTTAAAAAATAATAATTATATAATAAAGAACACATTATTCTTTTAAATATACATATACATATCATCCATGTGTTGTAGTGATGAAAAGTGAGAGTCGCATCACTTCTTGAGGGTTGTATTCTATATGTACAAGAACAATGTTATAATCATTGAGTGACTGAAAAGAAAAAAATGAAAATGGTATATTTTATATTGAAAATTAAAAATATTTCATAAAAATATTAATTATTTTGTATATATCACATATATTTATGAAATTTATCATTTTTATCTTCTATGTAATGTGTTAGTGAGAAACAATTCACATCGCTTCATGTGGAGGTATTCTACCGTACACATAAGGGACTGTATCATATCCCCTACAGAATATATTGTGAGAATATATATATTATATAATGAATAAATAGGTATAATTATGTTATATATATCATATATAAACATTATATCCATCATCTTAAACAACTGCAAGAGGTGGTAATGGAAAAATGGTTCACACCTGCTCGTGAGGCAATAGCCTACCATACTCACAAATGATGATTTTAAAACCCATTTGATGAATTTGAACATGGTTTTAAGTCATTAACATAACATTAAAACATATAATTATATGGATGATAATATTTTTTATATCACTATGGTTTAATATAAATTCATGGAGGTGGACAGAGAAATAAAGAAAATGCTCATTGAAGTACATTATATCTTCTGTGGGTCTCCTCCTTTGGGTTGCATAAAAAGATTTCCTAGGATGGATTCATTTCTAAACTATGGATTATATTTTGGGATGATGGAAACATTAATATTATTTGTGAAGGTATTGGAAAATAGGGATTGATGGTGTGAAGAAGATAGGATAGGAGGTGACATTTAATTAGTGAGGTGAGTGGCCCACTTGTATTTTTTGGAAAATAAAAAATGTATACTGAATTTTTCATCCTGAAAAAGGATCATAAACGAAATATTATATTTACTTATACATATATTGTTTATATTTTTTTTTGATAAAATTCATTTTAGAAATATTTTTAGGTCATTATGACACATATCTTTTTTAGTTTAACCCCTGATAAACCCTTTTTGAAACAAATGTGGTAAATAATCACTACTAATTTTACAATTAATTGTGATAAAAGAAATAATTGAACTAATTAGATCATATAAATTTTTATTATTAAAAATAAGAATATTATTCTTCGAAATTCCATCATCAGTAGTAAGAAAATCTAATTTAATATTAATCACATATATGGGACAAGAATGTAGTTTTTAAAAGAGGAGAATATTAAAAATTTTATAAGGTTTTTATATAATAATTATGATAAAATAAATTTAAGGACTAAAATTGGATTAATGGACATATTATTGGAATATTTTTACATTAAACCCAATTTAAAATATAATTTTTTATAGAGAATATAAACGAATATGTTGTTTTCAATTAAAATTCAATATTGTTCACTATTCATAAACAATTAATCTTTTCCAAAGATTAAAAAACATTATCCCATAGAAAATTTTTAAATTTTTATTTGAAAATTTAACTTCTTTGTTTAAAATAAATATTATGAATTTTTAAAAAACTATTTTTAAAATAAGTGTATAAAAGGCAAAAAACGGTTTTTTAGCAAATAATGTTTTTAAGCATAATATTGGATTTATTCATTTATGTTTTCTAAAAAACATTGTATATTATTATTAAATATATTTTTTAGTATATAATATATAAAATTTATTAATATAATTCACCATAATTTTTTTTATTTTTTTTAGTTAAAATGTGTTTGTTTTCATTGTTTTCCAGAAAATGACTTTCATTATTTGAAAATATTTTTTATTTTCACCTTTAATTAATAGGTCATGAAATAATTAATTTATATAAATATGTAAACCATATATTTTAAGAATTTAATTATTCACATTCATACCCTCCATTATTAGATATATGGTAATAATTTGAAACATTCTATTTAAACTCAGTGTTGCCTATAATGAAAGCTAATAACAGTGTTATATGTAATAAAACATTTCAAAAACATTAAATTAACATTGAAAAAATAATTACAAGATATATTATGGTGTAACAGTTTTACCCATATACACAACATTTAAATGTAATGATACATTTACACAAAACTATAAAATAGCACACACCCTTACATAACATATATAAACATTTTGTCTCCTTTATGTGACACTATAAAAACACGTGTAAATGATATTTCAAGGTCTAAATGATATTTTTTTCCTAGTGAATCAATATTAATATTGTAAAAAATATTATAGAAAATCAAAATATCAAGTGAAGAAAGTTAATTGAATTATAATTAGATATAACAAAGATAATTATAAAAAAGATAAGGGACTGTAGATTTATGAAAATCATATTAAATCACTAATATGATAAATTGAATTTTAAAATGTAATTAAATAAATGTATCTAAGGAGAAAATTTATTATTATCTCTATTATTGAAAAATAAAAATAATGTTATAATCTAAAAAAATCTATTACTTTTAGAAATTATCCACAATATAAAGTACTAATATGGAAATTACATCTTTGATGTGATATAGTTTCTCTCCTATTTATTTAATACTTTATTACTCTTCCACGAATTTTTACAGAAAATATAACTTCTATTAAATTTTTATCTACATGAAAAACATATTTCATTTATTAAATATTAATGTAAATGATTTGAAAACATTCCTAAATATTCATAACTCAAAACATGTGTCAAAGATCCAATTTAAATGTTTCTTTATTTGAAATTCAGTTTTATAAAAAGAGAAACATTATAAATTATATTTTTAATGAATAATTATAAAACCATAAAAAAATAATTGTTTATGTAAAATTAATGTTTAATGTGTCATTACATATCATCTGGTATTAATGAGAACACATGAAACTAAAATATAATAGAAAAATTTGTACAAAAATTAAGTATTAATAAACTAAAAAAATAGATTCCAAATAGTACATAACTTAAACATTCAGTATAGAAAGATAATCAAAATCCACCTAAATTCATTAAATAGAAATATAAATTTCTATCACACGAATTGAAAAAATATATCAAAATCATTAATGTATATAGACTTATTAAAGATGTTAGTAAGATGGTTTTCTATCTTGCATCCACTAATATCAGAATCATAATAGCTATTCAATTCAACGTTATTTTAATAGGGTAAAAAAAACCAAGATTTAAATATCCTTTAATATATTTAATACTCACATTAACAAATCTAAGGTAATTTTCTTTATGGTTATATTGAAATATTTCAGGCATGAAAACACAAAACATCAAATCGGGACTTCAATCAGTTATGTATAACAAATATCGAATCATTTCTCTATAAGGTATATAATATCAAAATATTTTTTTCGAATTATCTATATATAATTTTCAAGTATTATTAATAGGATTACTTTCCCTTTTAAAATAATATTAAAAAAATATTTTGACTATCTCTTTTGTATAATTTGATTGATTTAAAAATTCCACCATTTCATTGAAATATTTTCTATTAAAAGAGGAATTTCTATTTCCAACATTATACTCATATAAAATTTAGAAGACATAAATTATGAAAATTCATTAAATTATTTTCAAATGACGGTTTAAGAATAATATCACAAGAATTAATTTTCACAATCAAAAAATCATAACAACTTTTCTTAATAAAATAACACAAGAATAACCTTTCTGTTCTCAAAATTTTTTATTTAAAAAAATGTCGACAAAATTTCAAACCGAGACGATGAATATTATATAGAAAAAGGTAAACCCTTAGAAAATTTAAAAACATGATCAACATCATTATAATTATCAATACTAGAGAAATTTATAACATACACATCATAGAAAAATAACCATTTAGAAAATTAGTTTTGATATCCATTTTATGTAATTTGAATCCATGAAAAGAACCACGATCTAATAATATCCTAAGTGATTATAATATAGAAACATGTGAAAATTATTCTTTAAATTTTATACCATGTTCTTGATAGTATCCTTGATCCAGTCATATTTCTCTATTTTTATCAATATTTCTAGATTCGTCATGATTATTTCTAAAGGTACATTATGTCCCAATAACAAGAGAATCATTTGGTGTAACAAATATAGTACACACATTATTTATAGTAAACTGATTTAATAAATAATTCATTCCCTTGATCTAATTAGAATCATTTAATGTCTCTTCAATATTATAAGGAAAAATGGAATTGAATTAATGATAAACACAAATATTCATAATAAAATTTCTATTTTGAAATTTTGATTCCACATTTCTAATGACAATATCTATAGGATGATATATATTAATTGTAAAGACCCGTAAAATTCAAGAGAAATTTTTTCTTAATTTTCTTTGGAATTTTACAAGAACACGATTTCTGACGGCACCTGATTCCGATACCCGGTGTGCCCGAAATCAATTTCCGAAGTTTGGCTCGGGTACGTTCAGTGAACGAACGAGCGGGAATTTCTAACTTTTGAACCGGTGCTCGGAATCGAATTCTGAGGGCACCGATGAACTCGCAATGCTTGTAATCACTTAAGGGAACATTTACCGTAGTTGCGTTTTTGCGGGTGAAGAAGTTAATTAATGAGGTTTAATTAAAAAGTAAATAAAATTGTTGAATCAATTTTATTTCATATCAAGGTGGTTATTTTTCTCCCATGGGAAGTTGGTGGTGGGGCCCACATCCACCCAACTTCCCATGTGTGGTTAATTGAAAGGGTGGGGCCCACACGAGCCCCCCCCACCTTTTCAAATCCCTTAACTCCCTAACTCCTCTTAACCCTTCACTTTCCTAACTCCCCATTAACTCACTTTCATTAATTTTTGACAACTTGTTATAATTAATAAGGTGAGTTACTTAATTTCAAACTCTTGAAATTCAAATGGTTAGGTTGTGTTAATAAATTAAGACTTGGTCTTATTTTATTATTGTTAGTGTTTTTGCCACATTGAGAGGTTTGGGAAGCGTGAAGTCTTCATCTTCTTCAACCTCGACGAAGAACGTGAAGAACACCTCAGACTCCAATGAAGAACACCGTTCTTCAACGAGGAACATCTCCTCCGAAGAACGCGACGTCTTCTTCCAACGACATTTCCTCTTCGAGCGCACCTTGACGAAAAAGGAATCGACGTTCGTTTTCCGCGACGCCCGACCTCCGCGACGATCGTCTTCCGCGGCTCGATTGTCGTGCACCGTTCCTAAACCGAGGTAGGGGTTCGACTATTTTTTTAAGTTGGTGATTATTTCATTCGAATATGAAAGATAAATCTGACGGCCATGTTCCAATTTTTATTTTAAAATAAAAAATTGTGAAGGTTAAACGTTTTACGTTTCGGCCAACTTCTATCGATATAACTGGAGGGGAACGGTCAGCAGAAACATGGCCGATACCCCTCCCCCCTTTTCTGTTTTTCGTTTTGATTAGCGAAGACGGTAATGCATTGTTGCACTGTGCTTGAGCAAAAGGAGACATGAACGATGCGGGCCACGACAAAGAAACACGATGCTGTCGCGCCACGCCAAGGATTGCGAACAAGGCCGCGGCCGGAGTCGGATCGTTGTGGAAGGGCACGACACCATCACGCCATGCCGGACGAATTTGCAGCCATCCTGGAAGTAGCGTCCGAAAAAACCACCCACCGGAGATTTCGAAGAAGGCGGCCGGAACTCCAGCCGCCGATGTCGGAAGGCGCGGGACCGCGGGGTCCCGCGGCGAGAAACTGGCCGACCCTGCGCTGGTCAGCCGTTACAGGGGAAAAACCAGGGGGTTACACCCCACGGGTTGCTCACGTGGCGCGACCCCTTAAAGGGGGCCGCCGTTTTGAAATAAAGGAGGGGCGTAGCCCCTCCCTTGGGCGCGCACGCACTGCCCGCCGGCCACGCCACCGGCCGGGCCGGGCTTCCGGGCCGGGCCGGGTCGTCGGGCCGGTTCGCTGCCCTAGCCGGGTCGACCCAGTTCGGCCGACCCAGGGTGTACTGGGTCGGGCCAGGCCAGGCCCAGACCCCCTAATTTCAGACTACTTTCGGTCAAATGCCCATATCATGGGATACAGACCTCCGATCGACGCACCGTCAGTTGCGTAGCGATCCTTGGAAAGAGACGGTAGTTTTGTTATATTGCACTCAAGGTTTCGGAATACTTTGAGTTCGGCCGGGTTGGTTCGTACTCGAAACCAACCGGGACCTCGGAGCGGAAACACTTATATCTTGAGCTACGAACTTCCGATTGAAGTGCTGTCGACTTTGTTGTTTTCATCTAAGCGAGACAGATCTTTTGGCATACTCTGCCTGAGATTTGCATGCAGGTGGAGTATGGTCAGTTTTGTTTTGCCTGAGAAACCAACCGGGCCCCTGGGACGAAAATGCCAAAAACACTCAGACCGGGCGTCCGATTGACGCGCTGTCTGTGACGTTGAGTTCCTGGTGACGATACAGAACTTTTGGATACATCAACTCTGGACCTTGTGTCAGTTGATGTATCAGCCTCTCGGCTCGTGGAGCGGACCCTCCCGAACGAGCTTGCTGTGTGCGGGAACCCTAGTGCCGGTCTTGTATCCTATGTGGGTCCCAGCTGTGCTGGTCTTGAATCCTATGTGGGTCCCAGCTTAGATGATTCAGTGAAGACATCTGGTCTTGCATCCTCAGTGGGTCCCAGCTTAGATGATTCGGTATCTTTATCTGATCATCCCTTTCACCTTTTCGACGAAGTATATCTGTTTGAGCTGAATCCTGTTTACTCTTTTTTGTAGATTGTGTTGAACTATCCTGTGTGGATTTACTGTTTACTCTCCTTTGTGGATTGTGTTGAACTATCCTGGGTGGATTTACTATTTACTTTCGTTTTTGGATTGTGTTGAGCTATCCTATGTGAATTACTTTTTCCCTCCTTCATGGATTGTGTTGTGCTATTCTGTGTGAGTATACGTTTTGCTTTCCTGTGTGGATTGGGTAATGCTCGGGCTCAGATGTTGGAGCCGAACGGGAATTGATGACTTAGGTATATGTATGGGCATATACCTAAGCAGTGTCGGTTGTTACTTCGTGATTGTATCTTTCCTTTGTGGTTTATCCTTTGTGGATTTCGGGACACCTTCGGGGGTCTCGGGGTCCCTACTGAGTAGCTTATACTCACCCCTGCATGGGATATGCCCGCACTTCATTGTGTTGGTTGCAGATGACGCACAACGTTGATCGTGGTAGAGGCTTTCGGAACAGGACGATACCTGGAGGTGGCCCACTGGGCGGGATGTACTCGGAGCGGACGGTTGGACCGAGGGGCTGTGAAGGATATCTGTGCTCGCCCTTCAGGTGGGACTTCCAGAGGATGGCTCGATGCTGCGGCTTTTCTTTTTAGTTACTATTTTCCCCTTTCAGTTGTACTTTACAGTTGGGCTTGCCTTTCCGGCCCCTTTTTCTTTCAGCACACCTTGTTACTGTTTTTACTTAGTGATTACTCTTTCTGCTTGCTTACTCTGTGATGGTTGTTTACTTTACAAAGGCAATGCCTTACCTGTTTATTGGAATTTACGTCTTGGTGCAAGTCGCCAGCCCCTGGCATATGGAAGGCAGGTTTGGGGTAGTCACGACACGGGCCCCGAGGACGGGTCGTGACAAATTGGTATCAGAGGAGTTCGGTTCTGCCGCAGACTCTAATCATTCTTCTATGTGAAGTAATAATGTTCAATGTATTGGGTGTGGTTATCAGTCTAGGGAGTCCAGTGTTGGTGTGGCGGCCGACGTATCCGTACACCAGGACCCTGACTTCAGATTTCCGACGTAATGAACGAAAACATTAATTACATGTGTGTTCAAGTTTTCTTTGTGATTATTTGTGTCAGCTCAACAGGTATACAGTTCTGACTGTGGCACACCTGTTTCTTTTCAGGATGGCCCCACGACGGCAGCAAGCTAGGGTTCTGAGAGTGGAGCGTGATTATAGACCACCGAGCGACGAGGCCTCGGTGTAGGGCTCCTTGTCAGCAGAGGCACCGACAATACCTTTACCCGCCGAGCCACCGATGCTACCAGCCCCAGCGGTTGACGATGCACGTCACCTCAGTGCACTGCATGAGTTCCAACGCCAACGACCACCCAGGTTCCGTGGGGAGACGGACCCCCAGGCAGCCGAGGACTGGCTAGAGGCAGTGGTACGTGTGTTTAGATTAGTGAGGACACCCGTAGACCTCATGGTGATCCTCGCAGTGAGCCTCCTACACGTGGCAGCAGGAAGATGGTGGAGCTTGATGCTCCAGGTGCACGACGAGACATCTCTCCTCTGGACGGACTTTGAGAGCATCTTCTGCTCCGAGTTCGTCCCAGCCACCCTCCGTGCGGTGCGCATCCAAGAGCTGCTACAGCTACGGCAGGGCAGCATTACAGTGGCCCAGTACTTGGCGAGATTTACTGATCTCTTGCGCTACTCCACAGATATGGTATTGGACTCGTTCTTCCGGGCCCGGACCTTCGAGCAGGGACTGAGGCACGAGATCAGGGCTTCAATGATCTCCCTCAATATTCCGACACATGCCGAGGTGTTGGAGAGAGCCCTTCTAGTGGAGAGTTTTCTTGCCGAGCAGGCTCCGGTGACAGGGCCCTCCGCAGGACGGCCCGTAGCAGGGTCTTCCGCAGCTGGCAGTAGACAGGTGACACAGAGGTCCAAACGGTCCAGACCATCAGTTGGGCAGTCTCAGGATGAAGATTCGGTTGTGCGGGGCACCCGAAAGAGAGCCAGCTACACGAGGGGAAAGCATTTCTACACATGCAGCAGGCGAGGTCACATGGCTCGAAACTACCTGACCCGTCTTACAGATGAGCAGAAGGTGGTAGAGGGACCTCCCAGACAGAGGTTCGGCCACGGTGGTCCGCAGGGTGCAAGCGGATGAGGCAGAGGAGCTGGCCAAGTAGCAGATGGTGGGCGACACTTCGAGGTGTTGCCACCACCACCACCAGGAGGTCTACCCCGACAGCAGGGAGTTGGTGGACATGCGAGATCTCAACATCAGGCATCTGAGTCCTTCGATCCTGGAGGTCTGAGAGCAGATGGACATGAGCAGAACTAGTGGATACGTCCTTTGTACTTCTAGTTTCTTGTTGTTGTTTTGTGGTGTCTTTGTATTATGAGCTGCAATAGTAAAAGATTCTTACCTTTGTGATGTTTTCATTCCTGTCCTCTTTTGTGTTGTTACTAAGAGGTTCCAGTTTAGACTATTGACTTGACCCTCACTTGTGAGACATCTACTGGAGGAGACCCAGTTACCACACACTGATGCCGACAGTGTGACTCAACCATTGGAGGTGAGAGTAACAGTTGGATCTCTTGGTAGTAGCGTCGAGGCCTTACAACGTCATCTTTGGCATGGATTAGTAACATCCATGTCGAGATTGACTGTATTACGCAAAGGAAGTGGTTCATCCAGGGGATCGGACCAGATTTCTCTTATCGACAAAGAATAAATCTTAGGAGTTCTTGTGGGATTGAAGATGGTCCAGGTCATCCAGGAGCGAATGAGTATAGCTCAGAGCCGACAGAAGTCCTATGCTGACAGGAGGCGGAGGCAACTTGAGTTCGAGGATGGCGACCACGTCTTCATGCGGGTCTCACCTCGACGTGGATTACGGAGGTTTGGCCGAAGCGGCGAGTTGTATCCACGCTTCATCAGACCCTTCCAGGTCCTCAGCAGGATTGGCGAGGTGGCTTATCGTCTGGCTCCACCACCTCAGTTGCACCGGGTGTACGACGTCTTCCACGTATCTCAGCAGAGGAGATACGTGCACAACCCGACGCAAATCTTTGACCATGGAGAGATGGTCATTGATGATGGGGTGACTTTTGCGGAGGTCCCAGGGAAGATTGAGGATCGACAGGAGCAGGTCCTATGTGGACGGTCGATTCCTCTGGTTCGCATCAGATGTCCGCACGGGAACCTCCAGGAGAGCACTTGGGAGCGGGAGGCTCAGATGCGTGCTCAGGACCCACATTTGTTTCCCTAGTTATGATGTATATTTACGGGCACATAAAGCCTGGAGGTGGGAGTAATGTAAAGACCTGTAAAATTCAAGGGAAATTTGTTCTTAATTTTCTTTGGAATTTTACAAGAACGCGGTTTCTGACAAAACCTGATTCCGAGGCCCGGTGTGCCCTGAATCAATTTCCGAAGTTTGGCTCGGGTACGTTCCGTGAACGAACGAGCGGGAATTTCTAACTTTTGAACCGGTGCTAGGAATCGAATTCCAAGGGCACCGATGAACTTGCAACGCCGGTAATCACTTAAGGGAACCTTTACCATAATTGCGTTTGTGCGGGTGAAGAAGTTAATTAATGAGGTTTAATTAAAAAGTAAATAAAATTGTTGAATCAATTTTATTTCATATCAAGGTGGTTATTTTTCTCCCATGGGAAGTTGGTGGTGGGGCCCACATCCACCCAACATCCCATGTGTGGTTAATTGAAAGGGTGGGGCCCACACGAGCCCTCCCCACCTTTTCAAATCCCTTAACTCCCTAACTCCTATTAACGCTTCACTTTCCTAACTCCCCATTAACTCACATTCATTAATTTTTCACAACTTGTTATAATTAATAAGGTGAGTTACATAATTTCAAACTCTTGAAATTCAAATGGTTATGTTGTGTTAATAAATTAAGACATGGTCTTATTTTATTATTGTTAGAGTTTTTGCCACATTGAGAGGTTTCGGAAGCGTGAAGTCTTCTTCTTCTTCAACCTCGACGAAGAACGTGAAGAACACCTCAGACTCCGACGAAGAACACCGTTCTTCAACGAGGAACATATCCACTGAAGAACGTGATGTCGTCTTCCAACGACATTTCCTATTCGAACGCACCTCGACGACAATGGAATCGAAGTTCGTTTTCCGCGACGCCCGACCTCCTTGACACTCGTCTTCCACGGCTCGATTGTTGTGCACCGTTCTTAAACCGAGGTAGGGGTTCGACTATTTTTTTAAGTTGGTGATTCTTTCCTTCGAATATGAAAGATAAATCTGACGGCCATGTTCCAATTTTTATTTTAAATTAAAAAATTGTGAATGGTATACTTTTTACGTTTCGGGCAACTGCTATCGATATAACAGGAGGGGATCGGTCCGCACAAACATGGTCGATTCCCCTCCACCCTTTGCTATTCTTCGTTTTGATTAGCGAAGACGGTAATGCATCGTTGCACCGCACTTGAGTGGAAGGAGACGTGAACGATGCGGGCCACGATGAAGAAACGCGACGCCGTCGCACCACGCCGAGGATTGCGAACAAAGCTGCGGCCGGAGTCGGATCGCAGTAGAAGGGAACGACACCCTCACACCGCGCCGGACGAATTTTCAGCCAACCTGGAAGTAGCGGTCGGAAAAACCACCCACCGGAGAATTAAAAGAAGGCAGCCGGAACTCCGGCCGCTGGCGCTGCAAGGCGCGGGACCGCGGGGTCCTGCGGCGAGAAACTGGCCAGTCCTGTGCTGGCCGGCCGTTACAGGGGAAAAACTGGGGGGTTACACCCCCCAGGTTGCTCACGTGGCCCATCCCCTTAAAGGGGGCCGCCGTTTTGAAATAAAGGAGGGGCGTAGCCCCTCCCTTGGGCAGGCACGCGCGGCCCGCTGGCCGCGCCGGGCCGGGCCGGGTCACCGCCCAGGCCGGGTCGACCCGGTTCAGCCGACCCAGGGGGTACTGGGTCGGGCCGGGCCGTGCCCAGACCCCCTAATTTCGGACTACTTTCGGTCAAATGCCCATATCATGGGCTACGGACCTCCGATCGACGCACCGTCAGTTGCGTAGCGATCCTTGGAAAAAAGATGGATGTTTCAGTATATCGAAATCAAGGTTTCGGAATACTTTGAGTTCGGCTGGGTTGGTTTGTACACGAAACCAACCGGGCCCTCGGAGCGGAAACACTAATATCCTGAGCTACGGACGTCCGATTGACATGCCGTCGACTTTGTTGTTTTCCTCTAAGTGAGATGGATCTTTTGGCATACTCCGCCCGAGGTTTGGATGCAGGTGGAGTACAGTCAGGTTAGTTTTTCCTTAGAAACCAACCAGGCCCCTAGGACGGAAAAGCCAAAAACTCTCAGACCGGGCGTCCGATTGACGCGCCGTCTGTGACGTTGAGTTCCCTTTGACGATACGAAACTTTTGGATGCATCAACTCTGGACCTTGTGTCAGTTGATGTATTATCCTCTCAGCTCGTGGAGCAGACCCTCCCGAATGAGCTTACTGTGTGCGGGAACCCTAGTACTACTCTTGTATCCTATGTGGGTCCCTGCTGTGCTGGTCTTGTATCCTATGTGGGTCCCAGCTTAGATGATTCAGTGAAGTCAGATGGTCTTGCATCCTCAGTGGGTCCCAGCATAGATGATTCATTATCTTTATCTGATCATCCCTTTCACCTTTTCGACGAAGTATATCTGTGTGAGCTGAATCCTGTTTACTCTCCTTTGTGGATTGTGTTGAACTATCCTGTGTGGATTTACTGTTTACTCTCCTTTGTGGATTGTGTTGAACTATCCTGGGTTGATTTACTGTTTACCTTCCTTTGTGGATTTTGTTGAGCTATTCTATGTGGATTACTTTTGCTCTCCTTCGTGGATTGGGTTGTGCTATTCTGTGTGAGTATACATTTTGCTTTCCTGTGTGGATTGGGTTGTGCTTGGGCTCGGATGTTGGAGCCGAACGGGAATTGATGACTTATGTATATGTATGGGAATATACCTAAGAAGTATCGGTTGTTACTTCGTGATTGTATCTTTCCTTTGTGGTTGATCCCTTGTGGATTTCGGGAGACCTTCGGGGGTCTCAGGGTCCATACTGAGTAGCTTATACTCACCCCTGCACGGGCTATGCCTGCACTTCATTGAGTTGGTTGTAGACGACGCACAGTGCTGATCATGGCGGAGGCTTGCGGAGCAGGACGGTACCTAGAGGTGGACCACTGGGCGGGACGTACTCGAAGCAGACGGCTGGACCGAGGAGCTGTGGAGGGTATCTATGCTTGCCCTTCAGTTGGGACTTCTAGAGGAAGGCTCGACGCTGCGGCTTTTCTTTTCAGTTGCTGTTTTCCTCTTTCAGTTGTACTTTACAGTTGGGCTTGTATTTCCGACCCCTTTTTCTTTCAGCACAGCTTGTTATAGTTTTTACTTTGTGTTTACTCTTTCCACTTGCTTACTCTGTGATGGTTGTTTACTTTACAAAGGTAATGCCTTCCCTTTTTATCGGGATTTACGCCTTGGTGCTAGTCGCCATCCCCTGGCCTATGGAAGGTAGGCTTGGGGTAGTCACGACATGGGCCCCGAGGACGGGTCGTGACATTAATCATCCAAGATCATTCATAAAGAGTTTCATATTATGAAAAAATATTTCCCCCTATACATATGAATCATTATCCTGAGGTTATTCCTCTTTAATATTAAAATCCCAAATTTCGTCATTAGGTTGATCAATAACACTATCTATTTTATTCAAGGACTTTTAAAAAACATTACATGTTTTGATTCTTCAACAACCATGGATATTTTATTGTAAAATCTATTTTCATTAATATTAGTTTAATACCCTAAAAAATACCTACATCATATTTTATATTAAATTTATCTAAAACCTACATAGTATTAAGAATAAAAATAGTACATACAAAGACCCTAAAATAGAATATTTTAGGTTTTATCCCTTCACAAAGCTCATAAGATTTATTTTTCAAAATATTTATACAGATAGTTATATAGGTAACATAAATTTGTGTATTCATTGAATTTATATATATGTATTTAGGTATATTAAACTCACTTATCATTTTTATACCCTTTTCTTGAAGAGCTATATTTTTCCTTTTAATTAAAATTTATTTTTTAATGATTCCCATTTTGATCAAAAAACTAGATAAATTAAAGATTCTTGATTTCATTTCCAATTTCAATACTACATTTCTTAATTGATCCTACATTATCATTTTGAAAAATTTTAGAACAATTTAATAAAATTCGATGAATATACATATTTCAGTGTACAAAAATAAACTCAGGTGTTTCTATTAAAATCATCAATAATATCTAAATTATATCTCTTACCACAGAAACTACTATGTTTTATTGAAAAAAATATATCTATATTAAAAATATAAGGATACCTTATTGTTTTTACAATATTAATTGACACGAAACTACTTATATGTTATATAACATTCAAAAATGATTCACAAAAAAGGTGTTGTCTACATTTTCTTTCAGTAACTGTAAAACCATTTTTTTATTTAATATCTTATGAATCAACATGAAATTAGAATTTCCTAACCTCATATAGAAAACTATGTTATAATATTTTATAAATTTGAAATATTTTATATTTTGATTATTTAATTAAGTAAAATAAATTTAATAAAAGTATCATTTTTTGTTTTCTTAATACAAAATAGATTTATTTTTAAATACAATGCAATTATCATTTCTAAATTTTAAAAACATTCGATCATCACATAAATTATTAAATTATGTTCCAATACATAATCATTTAATACTCTAAAATAATAACCAAATTTCAAATTCAAACCAAAATTAAACCTTTTATGTTTTTTATAGTATAATCACTAGATTTTACATTATATTTATTAATTTGATTGAATGAGAGAAAGTTTCATATAACAGTTTTCATGTTCTTTTATCATCTACTATGCATATAAAAAATAACATTTTTAAATCTCATAAGATATATTTATTAAATATTTAGATTTTACAGTGTTTGTGCTTCGATAATTTTTTTTCATGGTATTAGAATAAAAATTCTTGGAAAACCTAATTAATTTGAAACCTTTATTATAGGAAATATAAAAGATAATTTTTTTGAAATGATATCATAATTATTTATAATATATTGTGGATGTATCATGGGAAAATCATTCTTATAGAAACATTTCATATGAAAACAAAAACTTGCACTAGTATATGTAATTCCACTAGTTCTCGTAAAAATGAAAATATTGACATTTTGTTTTAAATATTATCACAACCAAGACCATGTTTTTTATCATTTTATTAAAACTAACCATTTCATAAATTTTTACGCACCTTAAAAATATTATAGATATTTGACTTGAGACTTTCAATTTAATTTTTGATCAACTAATTCTCATTAAGAATATTATAAAAATTCTATATATTAGCTTCAGAGCTCTTTGATATAAAATAAGCTTCCCTATTTAATTTTTCATTAATATAAGAGATAAATTTATTTTTTCATAAGCAATTTCTATATCCAAATGAGAATAATCATTATCATGTTTGAAATACTTCTTAATATTTTCATTTTCATTAAAAATCAAATTATATGGTATATTAATGATTAGTTATTAAAAAATTTACTTATCAATATTAAGATCACGTATTTTAATCACATTATGAAATTCTTCTACAGTGCGTATTTTCTAAATCAGATTTCAATGTATAATAATTAGTGAAGACACATACATGATTTGATGAATCCATTAAGCACAAATATTCTGGATCCTTTTCTGAACCTCATTCTTCATCTTAACTTGAATCATTTTTAAAACATCATCTAACAACTATTTATTTATTTTATTTCTTATATTACTTCCACATATAGTTTTCCTTCTTTAATCTTTGGGATCAGCCTTGATATCCCACCTTTTCCAACAATCATACAAAATTACATCTTTAGCATCATTTGAAATAAAATTAACTTTATATTTTCCATTGGGATAATATTTAGAAAAGTATTTTCATTATATACTTTGTTTAAATTTATTTCTTCTATATAAACCCTTTATAACATATGATGTCTTATATCTATCACTATTATATAACTCAAAATTAGAAGATTAATTTTAATCACATGACTAAAAAGAAACATCTTTTTTAAAAATTACCTTTTTATAATGACTTCCAGGTTCAAACTTTTATTTTAATAATGATCCAATAACCTCATAAATTTTATATTCCTTAAAGTAATTACTTTCTTCAATAATATCCTTTTTAGAATTCCAATTATTAGGAAGCTATTTAATAAATCATTAGGATAGAACATTATTCTATAAAATTTCTTTAAAATATATCATTCTATTTATAGTACTATTAAATATAAGTAACATTTAAATAAGTATTTTTTAATCACCCAATTTAAATTATTGATATTCAGCTCGTAACATGTATAATTTACTTCTATTTAACATATCTGAGCCAAGGATTGAAACTTGTGGAATTTTCAAAATATTATTAACACTTTTCATTAAAGATATAATAATATAAAAATTTCAATTTGTTTTATAATTTAAAATATTTAAAACCTTATAATTCAGGACATACTTTTTCTACATTAGAACTACATATTTTGGTTCACTTTTATGTAACTTTGGTGATTTTGGAATGATTGTCAAATGATCATTGGAATGCTGGTTTAAGTATGATTTCGTACGAGATTGAAAATATTCTTAATTTGTACAATCAAAATGATGTGGTCTTTTATTCATCCATCCCTAATTGGAACATATTATTATAATCTTAAAATTCTATTTCAACCTTGATGGTTATGTTAAGAAATTATTAGCACAAATAAATAATATATATAGCTCCGGTTCAAGATCCGATACTAATTATTTACCCAAAAGGTAAAATTGAAGATAACCAATAGAGATGGAATTTTACTTTTTATATTTTATTAATGAATTTAATCATTTAAGGTTATATCAAAATGATTAATGTAATTGATGAAAAAATTAAAATAAATGGTCACATAATATTTTTATAGTGGTTTGAATCCATATGATCCTAGTCCACTCTTTAACTCAACCACAAAATAAGAGAGATGGAACCCAATATAACGACTATAATGGACTATATCAATGAATTTCTCACACATAGATACAAAACCCCATTACAAATATATTTTCTTCTGGTGGGTTAAACCTAAACTAAACCTATCTTTTCGACCAAGAGGCACAACCCAAATAGTTTTCCATTTTCCCACATGGAGGAAAACCCTAATAAATGACTTTTATTTTAGATACATAACCCACTATCCTACTTTTTAATGTGTAGTATATCCCTTTACAAATAAATAGATAAATAATTAATAGAAATATGTAAAACCACATAACCCGATAAATCCTCCACATTCTAAGTATCGAGGCAACATGAAACTCTCCACCATATAAGGATCCAATTATTATAGTTTGACTAGGAGTAGTATTTGATCCCCAAAGAATTCATAACTTGTACAACATTAGAATATTACCAACCTTGTATCTCTATTATGTACTACTTCTATCAACTCAATGAATATATTGTATATTTTTCAGAAAATCATTCAAATTTTAAAGTTGGTGCATCATTTTTTCCCAAAAAACTACTTTAGAGTTATCCATTCTTGTTTATGAGATAATAATCCTTATTAAAATCAAGAATTGTATTCTTATAAGTCTTCCTCATTATTTTTTAGAAAAAAAACAAGTTCTATAGTCGAATTCATTAGAAAAATTAATATAAACTTCAAAAAAACTGTCCTCAAAACGAGCTGGCCATTGTCAGTGAAAAAATAGTACTGATACAGGGAACCATTTATCAGTGCTAAAAATAAGGTGCTGATAATGGGAACCCCGTATCAGTAAATTAGTTTTAGCAGTAATAGTGGGTTCCCTTAATTAGTGCTTTTTTAGACATGATATTGGTCTCGAATAAAATGAAAAAATTAAACAAATAAAAATTTAATGTGAGTAAATTTTAAAAACTTTTAAAATATTAATTTATTAATTAATTATTGATTAAAATGAATAAATTTAGTATACATATATATAAATTATATTTATGAAAAAAATATATATATTAATTTAAAATGAATAAAATGAAATAATTATACCAATGAAAATTAAGAATCAGTAAATTAAGACAAATAATAAACAATATATTATTTAGTAATTATTAATAAACATGGAAAAAATATTAATATATGTATATATTTATTATAAATATTCATTAATATTATATATTTATATAAAATAAATAAAATTTAATAGCTAAAAAGTAAAAATGAATAAATTGTAATAATTGATCAAAAAAATTAAGAAATAATAATTTTTAATAATTAAAAATTAATTAATTAATAAATTACAGACATATTAAATCAATTAATAATGAAAAACATTATTAAAAAAATAAATAAATTTAATATATATATATATTATTAATAGTAACAAATAATAAATATAAAATACAAAAAATGAAAATGAAAAATGTAATAATTAAAAAAAATTTATTGAATCATTCATTTTTAATAGTTTTTATACCAAATTATTCAATAATACATCTGATATAGAAATAAATTAATATATATATATATATATCAATGAGGGAATATTGACTGTTAGCCAACACTCTGTGCTCTCATGGGTGATAATAGAGATTGAGGATCGTAGATGGATTTTCCATGGGATTTGGGGCTTGATCTACTAGTTTTAGGATCTACCACTATATCTCCTAATAAAATTGGTGGTAGATCCATGAATAATTTTATGGTTTTTTTCAACAGAGGTGTGCCCTGTGTTTCATTTTCTACCCTAAAATATGGACAAACATATCAGACTCTCAAATGAGGCAACACTATATACGTAGTTGAAAAAAATGTTATAGTTGAGAGGTTATATGTATGAAAATTATTGATCATTATTTTAATGGTGTTGTTTATAGTCTTGAAACAATTTATTTTGGTTGATATTTCAAATTACATCTCTAATGTTTGGGAATTTCATTACTAGAAATGCAACCCTATTGGAAGAGGGTTCTATCATTTTGTTTTCACTTATGCTAATTCCAATAGGAGGGATTGTAGATTCATATATCTATCTCTAAAGCTTGTAACTCTCTGTATTTATTAATGGGATGCTAGGCTCAAACTTTATTTCTTCAAAAACACTAAAATTATGGTTTGGGGTCATGTTTTTTAGATTAATTGGATTTTATGGCACCCAAAAATTATGTTCACAATTCCTTTATAGTTTGTGTACCCCAACATATTTAATAAGACACTAAAGTTGAAATATTTGGATATTTCTCTATGTTTTTGATCAAAATTGATCTTAATATAGCCTTTATTGAGAAAATTTGCCTCTCTATATTTGAATAAAATCCGGAAATACAGGGTTTTTATGAAAAAAACATGATTTCTGTAGTATTTGTAAATTAGTGGGGAACTCTAATATAATATGACTTAGGTTCATAGACTACTCTTTTTTCTTCATCATGGAACATTTTTTAGAAATATTCCAGATGAATAAAAAGATTTCAATACCTCTCCATGATTCTTCACTAGTTTTGGGGGTTGTTGTGCAATTTGGGATAGGTGAGTGAGGATTTGAAGCCCATAACCCGAATGAAGTATAGAATGAATTGACCATCCAACATTTGGAACCTACTATTATAAGGTGTAAATCGAAGGATAAAATAATGTGGTCTACGCATACCCCCACCTATATTGATTTCATATTGAAGGAGCCTTTCATTGATAAGGGAGAGATTTTTGAAGAGACTAATTAATCTAAGTGGACCATTGGTAAGTTTGTGGGCTCTAAGAACATAAAGGTGGGTCAAGATTATTTCATTTAGAATGATATCATCAATTACAATAATATTAAAAACTAAATAGATCAAGAAAATTTGATAGTTAGTAATCTATAAATGATTAACTTGTTAGTCAGTTTTTCATAGGATAAGTCCCTCCTCTCTTGTGACCATAAAGGAAAGGAGATTTTCATTGAGGAATCTATTTTATCATTGTGAACCTCATGGCCTTTAGTGGGTATAGGGAAGAAGTTGGTGGATGATGATGTATTTTAATTAGTCATACCTATGAAATCCATATCTAATGATATTTTAAGCACACATCACTTATCTTTTGATATGGAACAGATTAGAATTTTCCTGATGTGAATCATGAGACTCAAATCAATGTAGAGATACCCCATACCTTGTCTTATCACGGATACTCCTCTCATAGTTATAGTACATAAAAATTTATGAATGATAAATAAGATCAATTATTTTCTAGTACAATGACAAATGAACTCCCTTTACAGGTTATTCATCCTTCCATAACCCAACCCAAGGTTTTGGAAAATGAGGAGTGGGTTTACCCATCCAAAATCCATGACCTCATGAAATCTACTTATGAATATTTTGGAAAGGACATGATAAATGAATGTAAATATATAATGGTAAATATATTTAAAACCTCCATGGAAGATTATGATGTGGAAATGGTTTCCTCAAGGCCTTAACTAAGAAATATGAAATTGGTTTGACTTGCAGCTTGGTGCTACCTTTTCCAAATTGGAACTGAACATTTTTCTTATAGAGAATACCTCGTGGACCAAAAACATTTATTAAATAAAATTTATTATAGTTATCAAAACATTTTAGAGAAGTATTTTTAAGAGATCTATAAAAAAACTAGAGCTACATCATTCTATAGGACTCCTCAAACTCATCATTAGATGATTATTTGGAGCCTCCCAAAAGTAAACAATCAAGGAGAAGATGTTGTAATATGAAGGGAAGAGGTCCACATATGAGAAATATGGGTTCTAGAGGGAGTTAATGGTCTTGGTATCTTACTTTATATGTATTGTGATCTTATGCTTCGAAATATCATGTATTCTCTATTTTGTTCTTATCTATAATACTTGTTCTTTTAAAAAAAATATTTTGGGTGTGGACTATATTTTCATTACTCAATCAGACATATTTGGATATATATATATAAATAATATTACCCAAAATATTATTTATATAAAAAAATATCCAATATTTACAACAAAAGGCTTATTTTTATTGAATAACAACTTCTAAACAAAAAATAATATTAATTAAAAATAATGACAGATTACATCGAGTAATGGAAAAAATTGAATAATGTTTGATTTCTTATTATAAAAAATATAAAACATGTGTTGTAAAAAAATCACATAGATATGTGTATTTAATTCATTTTTATATAAAACAGACACAAAAACAAATATTTATGTAATAAATGAAATCTTATATAGAAACATATACACCAAATATTTTTGCATTTTTTACATATATTAGTATTTATATTATAATTTCTTTATAAAATGGTACATTTAATATATTATGTCTTTAATTATACAAATTTTATTTATTAATTTTTAATGTTATTATAATTTTGTGTTAATTCATTTTGAATATTTTTATAATTTTCTTAATTTAATCATTTTATATTATTTAGTTATATACATTTATTTACTGTGTTTTAATATTTTTAATATGTATTCATCATTTTTTAATTAGATAACCATATTTGTTTTAATAATTTTTATTTAATTAGAAATTGTTTTCCATTTTCTCAATATTTTTAAAGTGTACACATTTTTAGTTATTTAATTTCACTAATTTTTTACATTCTTGCATTTAAGATTATATATTCATTAACAATGTTAATAAAATATTTTGAAATATTTATAAATAATTAAATCTATAAATTTACATTTTTTATTTTATAAATTTAAATATTTATAATATAAATAGATAAATTTTATATTTAAAAATGTTATTATATAATTATAAAATAGTATTTATATATATTTAACCAATTATAAAATTATAATAAATTTATTTCAAAATTGAACAAATTTAAAATATTTATATTTATATATGTTTATTATATATATAATTATATAAATATATATAATGAAAAATATATATAAGTATATATCTATCATTTTTTTAAAAACTATTTATATAATTATAAATTAATAATTTTATATTTAAATTATTATTATATTACAATAAATAGTTTTTAAAAATATATATACTTACAACAATTATATGTATATATATAAATATTTATTAATGATATATATAATTATATAAATATATATAATGATATAAATTTATACATTGATATAAATATATTAATAATTTCAATATTATAATAAATATATTTAAATAATGAATATATTTACTATATTTTCCAATGAGCTTGTACTTGAGTGGCAGAGGCTCTTGTTTAGAATTCAAAAGACCTTGGATAGAATCTGAGTGGGGTTGCTTTTTTGGGTTATTGTAGTAGTAATGTAGCGGTTACTATATCGGGTATTGTGCAGTGTTGTAGTAGCCTAGACAATTCATCCGATTTTGGCCTTTAAGAAACTGGTTTGGTGGTAAGGGTCTGAGGGCCTTCATGCCACCTAAGGAATTCCATCCACCATTCTTTTGGTCTACCATTGGACTTAGGGCCACCATGCCTCCATGCCACAAAGGGCCAAGAAGATTACAAGACATACCATACAGGAGAAAGCCCCATAAGAGGATTCAGAGAAAGTAGTAACCACTAGATAAAAGCTAAATAGATTTGATGAATGCGGGGTTATGACACATTCCGTCTATACCTGGAACCGTGCAGCTCTACCCAGGGAAATTCTAGATAACTATCCATGCGAGGTGGGGATTTAGGCACCTTCAAAGATGTATATTCTAGGGAGGGAAGTTATAAAGTGTATTCAGGTCTTGGGCCTTCCATGGTCATATACAAGGTCTTATACATATGGGACTTCTGATCTTGTATGAGTCTTGTACCTCTTGGCCTACAGGTCATGTAAGTCTTCTCCCTCAATCCTTAAAATAAGGATCTTCCAAAAATCAATAAAAAATTAATGCGTTTTATATTTTTAATTTATATATATATATATATTTAATTTTATAAATATATATACAAATATTATTATTTATAATTATAGTTATAAGTCCTTTTTCAAAGCTAAAAAATCCATGATAAAACCCATCAATATGAGCACTTTTTTAGAGATTTCAAATCTTCATCTTTATCAGTAATAAAATATAACTCATAAACATGAATTTTATCAATTTTTATTAATTTAGAACTGATAAAAGGTATCTTTCTCAACAATGTTTTTTGAATCACTAATAAAAGTGTCCATGGTATATTTAGAAAACCATAAACAATCAAAAACTAGTCATGATATCTATATATTTACCTAGAATCCACTTATTTTAGGTGATCTTCCTCATTGAATTCATTCTCAAAGCAAGACCAGAACAAATCCAAGGCTCGAATCCAAGTCTTGAATGAATAAAAGATTTAAGGAATCCAAGGTTCGAGTGAATACATATTTTTTTGATATCAATAATTCTTCTTGTATGATTCAAAGATTCAGTCCACGGTAGGTTAGTTTCCTATCCCCATACTTGTTGATTTCTTGTTTAGTGATATCTTTTTTCATTTTTTGTTCATTACCTATTTCTATTCATTATACATAAATTATTTTCCTTTTGGATGGAATTTATATTTAGGGGTTTCAATGATTTTGGGTTTGTATTGAAAATTTAAGGAAATTTCATGCTTTAATATAGAGTATTAAGACATCCACGTAATGATTATATCTATTATGATAGGTTTCTCCATTCACTTTTCATTAAACATGCAACTATGAATGATTTCATCTTTAAAATCCATGTTTCATCAAAAGTAAATTCAATTATTATTATTCATGATGGGGTTAGGAATTTATATGTGTTTTTATGATGTCTTATTTAACATTAAATGATGTTTTTTTATGTCTAACTATTTTGAACTTACTTACATGGAGATTACACACACAAAGTGTTTACGAAAATTCCACCAATATTTTCTTATTGAATAATCCTAAATGTATTTCATTTAATCATTTATTTTAAATTATAATCAATTACCTTTATATTTTTGATCTATTATTTCTATGAATTTGAACGTGTTTGAATATTTATCAAGATGTATTTTTCATTTGAAAAGAACATGGAAGTATTTATTCCTTTCGAAGTTTTAAATGTTTCGTATGGGTTTCAAATGGGATGCTTGACGTGTTTTATTATATTTTCAAAGGCAGTAAGCTATGTTTGATATGTTTTCCCAATTATATTAATATAATGTGTTATATATTCTATAAATGTTAATCCCCTTATTGAATCATAATTGAATAGTTGTTTGTTATTTTAATATGGACTGATCATGGGTCATTGACATCATTAAAGAGTTTATGTTATTATAATGGCTGTTGTTCATTAAAGGGTGTTCATGGGTGTGAGTGAGATTATATTATTTTAAACAATTTTAATAATTATTTTGATTATATTGAGATGTGTTATATTGTATTGTTCACCTACACATAAATTTCATGATAAACCATGTTTAGCTTGGTGATATATATTTGGATAAGTATTACACTAGTGTGTGATCATGGTTTTCAATAAAAAGTTAATTTTATGCATTTAAGACAAATTTTTCTATTAATTGTATCAATAATATCACATTATATATATATATATATTATAAACTGATCTGCAAGGTTCATACTTGATTTTACAAATACAACTATTATGGTTCCATTTAATAAGAATTTTCTCACATATTCGTTCAAAAAGTAATATTTTTAAACATTACATCATACATGAAACTACCATCTTTTGAAAATATTTCTTCAGTTCCATAATTAATGGAAATAAGAGTCATTGGAATATTAAATAATAGAAATTACATTATTAACTTGATTATCCATTATGATATGGTTTATATGTTATCAAATTATTAAATTACTATTCTAATGAGAAATATGTAATTCATGTTTATTTATTTCCCAGAACAAAATTGACACAATCTCTAAGAGTTGAAATCAATTGAAATTGGAATTTATAATATCCTATAATGTCATTTCAACATAAATTAGTTCATAGTTAATATAGTCAGGTAATCATTATCAAATAAACATGAAATTTTTATCCATCTCCAAGCATAAAAATATTCTATTTATATATTTCTTCTGATACATACATGTATTAATATAATGATAAGGCCTTTTATAAACCAAAAATGTGATATTGGGTTTATTATATTATATCACATACATTAAAGAAAAAATTACACTAAATTGGTAATGTTTTGATATGGATATATATATATTAAAAAAGAACCATAGTAGTCAATTCTTATTTTTTAATCATTGAAACAAATAATAACTAATATATTCAACATATTCAAAATATAACTAGACTATAATAAATAATAACCCCCGTTATGTTTTATTAATTTAATAATTAGTATAGTATATATCATTATAATTTTATTTATTTTAAATTCTTATTCTAATAACAAGTAAAATCAATATATTATTTTTTACCTACAGTAGTAAATATTCCATTTTTTAACGTTCTTAACTTCTTCAAAAATGAAGTTTTTTCTTTTTTATATTCTATTCAGGATTCTAATTTATTTAATTTTCCATGGAAATTATTTAAATTTAATTCATTCATTATTTTAAATGATTTAAAATTAGAATGTGATAAATGGTAAGTGATATATCATAACATATCTCATTGAGACCCATTGAATAATAAAATAGAACATACGTTACCCACTTAATCTAAAAATTAATAAGAAAAAAGTTAACAAATAGTTTATATGGATTATTGTTCACAAATGGAAGGAATTCTCCCTTTTTAAGAAGACAATGGAGTGAAAATATCTTCCTCGTTTGCTTCATCTCCCGAACATTGGCACACTTGAAGAATATTCAATGTTTTAAACTGTTATAATTATTTATTCATTGTAATTCCACTATAAATCTATTAAATTTAAAATATAAGGTGATAGAAGATAAAATAATATCATCGAATATGTTTTTATATCATATTTTGGGACCTTATCACTTAGTATAAATGTCAGATAACCTGTTTCACCTTTTTCTATGGTGACCGATTTTATTGTGGTTACTATTAATTATGAACAAAAAATGAGAATGAACAAATTAATAAATATTAACGTCTTGATTAAAAATATGAAATATGTTTTTAAGATTAAATTTATATATTTTTATGAAATTTATATTAATATAATTTTGAAAAGCACAATGAATAATAATTATTTTTTTAAAATTCATTTTTAAACCTAAAAATGAATTTATTCTAAAAAAAGGAATATATTTATTAATATAAAACCCATTTGAATATTTTGAATAAATTTTTAATATATTTAGTTAATAGAAAATTCAAAAAAAATAGTAATTCATAAAAGCTTCAAAAGTAATGATAGTAATTATAAAAGTAGACATTTTCAATATTCACAAAAAAAATTCAACATTTTCTAAAATGCTATATACATTACATGAATCTATATTTTATACAGTGATATAAAATATTAATTCAATTTTATAAAATTAAATTTATAAAATTATAATTTAAATATTAAATGAATCTATTACATACGTGTAAAGAACATTAGTAAAAATTAAACCTTTTATTTCATCAATTTACTGAACAAAATAAAAATATTATAGTGAATTTATTTTCATATAATCTAATCATGAATGTTAATAATACATAAAATTTATTTTTCTATTAACATTAAATTGGATTTTCTGTAAATTTATCAATGATAGGCTGAAATTAGAAAATGTAATACACGATTCCATGGGGGTGGCAGTTCACATGTATACACAATTGATGCTCTCATTTTTTATAGAAACAGAGATAGGTAGAAACTAAAATAATTCAAAATATCGTAATCATAAAAAATTTATAATTATTATATTAATTAATTAATTAATTATTTTTAACCATCCATTAATTAATGATATGAAAAATATTCTAATTCGTTCATGGAGGTGATAGTCTGTATGTAAGATTGATGTAATCTTAATTTTTTAATGGTTTTAGAGAAAGGTAAAATTTGATATTCCAATCATATAATAACTTTAACACATATTAATAATTATTGAGTTTTCATAAATTTATGGATGTAAAATATTTAATGGTTATAAAAAAAATTAATTAACAGTGCATAGTTGAGAACATTACCTCTTACATTGGATGTTCTCCCATGGGTAAGACATTAAGTCTACTTAGCTTGACATTTTGGAAAGAAAATTGATTCTAGTACAAGGGGAGATGTTTTAGGGGAGAATATGTTATATTTTTAGTCAAGATAAGGCATTATAATGGATGAGGAAATGGGGTGGGGAAGGGTTGTATTTATAACTGATAAGAGAAATATTTTTATAATAATATACAAGGGAATTTCAATATTCAAGTGTCAAAAGAATCTAGTAATAGATAATATTGGATATGGGAGGATATATGGTGGTGAAAATTATCATTAAATCATTTTATAACATTTTAACATATTTTTGGTTTTTTAACATTGATTAAACTCCTTTAATCTCAATTTAACTTTACCCGAATTACCAATGTCTACTCAAGACATGTACTTTTAATGCATTAAAATAAAATTGTCCATATTATATAATTTATAACTAATGATTATAAATAATTGAAAAAAATCAATATAAAAACACTATGTGTGAATAAAATAAATTTTAATTTTAGAGCACATAATATGTGTTACAACCCATTTTTAGAAAAATAGTAATTTGGAGCATAAATATTATGTTACTGATTAAATTTTCAATGATTTTGATTTAAGTGAAATTAATTAGTTTCATATTTGTAAAATATTATTTTTTGGCTTATATATAAATTGAAAACATAATTCGATATTGTGATATCATAATTAATGAAAAGGATAGAAATTTATTAATTCACATAAAAGACTACTTAAGTTTCATAATATTTTCCAAGGGGTTTCTAAAGATAAAATATCATTGTTAAATGTATTATTTTATTAGTTAATTAAATTATTCCTACTGAAAAACTTTTTATAATGTTTTTTATTCTTTTTTATGATAATAAAATAAAAAATTCTATAGGAGTAATAAAAATCAGGTTTTAACACTATTCACCAAAAAATAAAATATTTCAAAAAATCCCAAAACATTATCCAAAGATAACATTCACTTAATAAATCTATAAATTATTTTCCTTTTATAAAATTCATATTCATATATTTATTTATTTATATTTAAAATGGGAAAAAATATAAGGAAAAACTATTTTAAAAAAATTTAATCTTTACATCATTAAATGTTATTTATATTATTTCATATTAATTTATAATTAAATGAAGGATAATAAATTAGTTTTAAATATAAAATATTTTCTTAATCACCATATAAATGTGATCAAATTAATTTATTAGGTTAGATACAAATTAATTTAAAAAAATTTCTTTGATTAATATATATTTTTAATGTTTAATATTATTCAATCACATTCCATTAGGTATTAATCTTATAACCCTTATATTTAATCAATACAACAGAAATTATATAAAAATAGTTATATAAATGGAAGTTAATTTTTTTAAAAAAAAAATTTAAATTTAGTTAATTTTTATTTATTTGAGGAGTTATTGTTATTGTAATTTTTGTATTTATGCTTCACAACCTATTTCATTATTTAAAAAATACATGCAAAAATATGTTTAAGTTTGGTTTTTTTTGTGAATTAGGCTATTAAACACATAGATTAATCTAAATGGAATATATATAGTAGAATATTGTGATGTTACACATAGTGATACCTATATGAAATATCTAGATCTTAGTGGAAATATTATTATATTGTATAATAATAATAAAAACAAATTATCAACGTAATTGGTTTCAATTTGTTCCAACAGTATCTGAAACTATGCATAATCTATAGGTGCCTAATATGGTCCCAAATTTCTCTTTTCCACATCCTCTAAATGTTATATCATATAAAAATCTATCATTTTTTATATTCATATCTTATAAACCATACATCTGTGTCACACAACATATCTTACACCATATATATTTTTTAGAATGTACTCACATCACTACATAATTATATACACCCTTGACTCCCTCTCTCACAACTACATGAAAATGGGACATATTTTTGATTTTTCATAAAACGATCAGGTCTTTGACACACTTCTATATATATAAATATCCTATCATTACGTGATGTAATATATAGTTACTCCTATAACAGTTGTGTCGGATAAACATAAATTTGTGCCAATAGAATATATGAACTAAATGAATAAGTCAATGTTAAAAAGACATATAATATAAAATTATATTTTACTAAATAATTTACCATATCATGTGAAAAAATATTCTTAATATACATTAAATTCCACATCTATATTTTCATTTGATCAGTGGGCTTACCACATTGGTGTAAATACATAAATATAACTAATATTACATATTATATGTATTTTATAATATAATATTTAATAATTAAGACTAATAAATGAATTATATATGTATATTATGTGTATGGTGTCTCACATGATATGTGGTATCCCCTCCACCATCTAATTACATTAATGACAACCATAGACAATGTACATTCAGTAAATTAAATTTTTTGACATATAGAATATTAAAACTATTCAAATATTTAATGAATTAAATCTCAATAACATTTCTTCAATCATCATTTATCTGAAAACACCATGACAATAGGTGGGAATAATTATGGGGGGACTCTCAATGAAATGTCTAGAATAACAATAAATTGTTCCTAATGATATATTTTAGCCCATAATTTTCAATACTTAAAAAAAATTTATCATTTGGTGATACAAACTTATTTAAAATTATTATGTAAATATATGAAATAATCCAATTGAAAAAATTCAATAGATATAATAATATTATATATATTATCATGAATATTTGTGTTTTTATATTATCTCAATAATCCTTTATAATCTATCAATTATACCATGAGGTAATGATGTCAAATTGGGAGTCATTACTGAGAATCTATGGAGGTCTCATATCATATGACCAAACTGAGGAATCAATATAGTCTCCCCTTATTAAAGTGAAGAAATGCATTATAAAATATAGCCTCAATTTGGGAACCTAATTATCAATAAGAAACTCATGTACTAGGGAAAATATTTCAATTAAAAGATACACAAAATCTTGGTTAACAGAATTTAAAAATGTTATAAATAATAATTTATTTTTTTATTAAAAAAACAATATTGTTATGTTTATATAAAATAAAAAAATAAAAATATCATAGAATTAAAATCATAAATACCATTAAATATAAAATAATATACCTATGATCACTATATCGTATCCAAATTTATAAAAGTAAAATAAAGTTAGCTTAAGTAACATTTTGAAAATTTCGTCATGCAGGTCATAAAAAATGTGAATCTATTACAAATATAACTAAACCAATTCTATTAAACCTTTAATTAATCATGAAAATAGACCATATCTATTATTTAGGATTCCCTATCCAATTAAATATTTTTTTTATATACATATTTAATGGTTTGATAATGTCATTGCTTAGAAAAGAAAATATTATTAAGGTCCTCTGATTTAAAAAAAACTCCCTTTCTACATGCTTTTAACAAAACATTTTTTTGAATTATTCATAAAAAAGAAAAAAATTTATATTTGGGATGCTAGTATTAATGGAACATTTCAGACACATTAATATTTATAAAACTATAATAACCCATTTCATTAAGAAACCATTATTATGAGGTTAATAAAAATGATTAAATTTTATTATTTAAAAATGATATTTTAGGATTAGAGTATTAATGAAATTCGAAAAAATGCCACATTCCAAATTATAACAAATTAAAGTATAAAATTTCACTCAATATCCATTGTTTCCACAGAAATTTCATATTTAAATATATACACTTTTTTTATTGAAAAAATAATTCTTATTTTAAGTAGAATATCCATAACATAATTATATAACAATATATAGTTTGTTAACATCCTTAATCCCTTTGAAAAACATTTGAAAATATGGGATGGACCTAAAAATCTTATTAAGTGATACAAAAATAAATAAACCCTTTCTTCCATATAGAAAATAAATAAATACAAAAGAAAATTTTCACTTTTAATTAATAAATATTAAGATCAATTATTTTATTACATACATATAAAATAAAATTTGTTGACCAATGTTTTTCGGAAACATTTCATATGTATGAATGAAGGAAAAAAATAACCACGAATGTTTCTTAGATAACATGACTTCTCATGAAATAATTTTTCTTGAAAGCATACCTTTAACCTATATAAGGTCCAAAAACAATATTAAAGAAAATGATCATTTTATAACAATTCAAAAAAAAATTATTTCAAAAAGTATACTTTATAAATTATACAAAAGTCATTTTTGTTACATATTACATCATAACCATATAACCCTTATAATTACACTTACAAATGGAATTACTAAACTTGTTAATTCTAACGTAATTTTCCTTAGAAAAAATAATTCCTTAATGGATTGGAAAGATATATCATGCTCCCACGTCATTATAACAACATAAAAGGACAATAACATATATAAAATAGAGTGAACATTGAATTTACATAATAGAATCCCATAAACTATTCTGATTAAAACATTCGTATATGAATATTTGATATTTATTTAAAAATAACGACAAAAATAATTTTCCATAAAAAAATTTTAAGATAAAAAATTTCCAAAATAATGGGATATAGATAATTTATTTTAAAAAAATAAAACATATTAGGTAATATTACAAAATAATAATGGTTATGATGACATGAAATTTCATTCTACATTCATACATAAAAAATATTCTTTTGGTCATTTTTGATATTTAACCTGAATAGAATAATTTTAAAAGATACCTTTTTAATCCAATGTAAGAAGATAAAACAATAATTTAAAAAAAAATTTAATTGTCATTTGATTATAATAAAAACATTTATGAAATATTTTATGAATTAAAGATTAGGAAGAAATTTTTTTTGAAGGAAACAATAAATTTTTTTAAAGAAGGCTTTAATGAAAACCCCTTTCCTCAATTCCAAGCCACCGCATAATTTCTTAAATTTAGAAATAATAATCATAAATAATATATTTAAATGTCTAAAAAATTATATTTACTCTATTAAAAAAATCACTTTTATTTAATTTATTTAAATGTCTTATATAGTTACTAAATTGATTAGGTTAATATCAGATGTTTTGTGGGAGTTTTGTTCATAATACCATAAAACATTAGTTTGATGACTACGATCAAAGGGTTTATTGTTCCATAATATAAAAAATATTAATTCTAGAATAATTTTCTTTTTTATAAATTAAATATAATCTTTTAACCATCCATTATAAGAAGATATAAAAAGTTAATCACTTAACATTGTGGATGTGGAAGTCAACATGTACGAACAACCAAAATAATCATTTCCAATAGATGAATGATAAGAATGTATGTAATATATTTTATTTATAGAATAATAATTATTTCATTAATATCATTTATAGTCATTAAACTATGAAAAAACCATCCATGTGAAACAGTTGTGAAATATGACACGCAATTCTTTAGAGAGGCAGTAGTCCACATGTATGCATTAAATTGTTTTTAATTTCCCATATAATAGAAAGAATATAAAGAAGGATTCCACATAAAAATAATAAATATCATCTATATTTTATATACTTATGTTATTATATAAAAATTATTATGATATTTTTGAAGGAGGTGTAAAAATAAATAAAGATGGAAGAACATAATTAAGAGTTTTATATTTTCTTAATAAATTATCCTTGTTCTTTCTGTTTAATCCTTTTTGGTTGTCATTAAGGTTAGAAAAAAACAACTAGGAATGATTATAATGGTTGGGGAAATATTTGGGAAGATATTAGTGAAGCTATTGTGCTCAATAGGTGTGAATAATTAAGGAGAGAATGTTACCTTTTATAATGTAGTCGAGTGGAACTCTTGAAATTATTATTTACTTTTAAATATTATAAATGAATTTTTTAATGTCAAGTGGCACTTAATTAATCCAATTTTAATAATTTGGTGATTATGGAAAAAATAATCTCATCAAAAAATAATTAAGATGATATTTTGTGACCATATCATAATGTTTTATCCCAATTTAACTTATGTCACAATTTATCAAGGTGATATTAATTTTTAGTGGTTACTATTCATTTTGACAAAAAATAACATTGAGATACGCTCCAAATATTAACATCATGATTCCAAATATGAGATCATTTATAATGGATTAAATTTGTACTTGTGGAATAAATTAATTTTGATAAAATAGCACAAAACACAATGAAAATTATTTTTTTATAAAGATTCTATTTTAAACCCTAAAATGTATTCATACAAAAATATAGTATATTAATAATCCCTTATAAAATTTATTGGATTATATTTAATTAAATGGGATTAATTATAATTTATAAGAATATGTAATATAATCGTAATTTTTGTGTACTAGAAAAGAAAAAACACTTTTTATAAAAATATTTATTTTTCATTATTCATCAAAAAAATAAATATTTTTAGAAAAATTCCAAATAATTCACCAAAAAATATATTTCTTATGATTGTAAAAAAATAGATCCTACTTAATCAAATATAAATTTAAAAAAAATTATATTTAATTTTTATTTATAAAATATATATATATATATAGAAATAACATTAGTTAGAATAAAATTTTTTATTTCTGCTATTTGAAAAATAATATAAAATTATTTTAGTGAATTTGAATATATAAAATATAATCATGAATATTAATACATCCTAATATTTATTTACTATTAATATTTTTTTTTCAAATTATTCACTTCTTATAGAAATTCTATCCTAACAATTTTATTCATCCCTTAAAAAGGTTGGGACACTTTCCATTTATAGCATTTTCATATTACTATGTTTATTCCTCAATCATGTTGCACTTCCAAGAATTGTTAGTGGAAATTTTTAATTTATTACATAACAAATTATCTCTATGATCTATAATATTATCTATATTTTCCTCAAAAGAATTATTTTTATCCAACTATACCACCACTGGGTTCCAAACATTAGAGGAATCAAGTACATATTTTCCTAGTAATTAAACACATAAAAAATCATACACATAAGATAAAATCATTGTAAAACCTCTCGAGTAATAAACTAATCACAACATTTTATAGAATTTTAATTGGTCCAATAAACCTTGGAGGTAACATTCCCTTTCTAAAAAATCTTAAACAACATTTACATAGAGGTATTTTCATAAATATATGATATGTTACTTATAAGGAAAGATATTTTATCCTGTTATCTACATAAATAATTTATCATCTATTATCAATCTCTATGTGTTGTTGACTCATATATAACTTCTCAATAAATTCTCCTACTAGTTCTAGTCTAATCATCTTCTTCTTATTAAATTCATCCTAGCAAGCTGGAGTCCGACCCCACCATTCGTATAACGCCTCAAAAGTTTTCATTTGGATAGAAAAATTAATGTTGTTTTTATATGAAAAAAATATAATGAATGATTCTGATACTAAATTCACTATTATTTGATTAAAAAATCATGGAGGATGTTATTCAATGTCTTAATCGCGTTCTCTAATTTACTAGTAGATAATTGATGAAAATTTTATCTAAATTTTAATTTAATACCCATTGACAAAAACTGTGATTTACAAATATTCGTGGTAAAATTTGGATCATGGTTAGATACAATATTGAGTTAAACCTCATTAATTAGACTATAATTTTAAGATAATTTCAGTAATTTTAGTCCTAAAAAAGAATATTTGAAATATAACAAAATATGACGATTTTGAAAATTTATCGACAATAAAAAAAATCACATTATTAGCTTGACAATTATTTGGAAATACCACCTTGAAATCCATGGATATATTCTACCATTTTTATTGAGGCACTGGAAAAGGCTAAAGCATTGCCTTGGTAATTGTCACTCAACTCGAATATGAGAATTAGTCAAACATTTATATTTTAAATTGTAAATATCATTCTTCATTCATTATAAAAAAATAATATTTCAGAGGGTTTATATATATTTTATAAATGTTGGGATGAATTGAAAATATATTTATATGAGATTCACTCAATATATTATTATTTTATTTGGAATCACTTTTCACATAAAACATCCAAAATTTTAGAAAACCTTCCTTATTAATGTTTTATTTAGGAATCATACCCTTATTAAAAAACCTTACGCATTATTTCACACTGTGAACATCCTATTGGGAATGACTAATTATGTTTCTAAAAATGAGTGCATTGAAAAATCAATCAAAAGAGAGGGATTCCTTTCATGAACAATTTTTTTCCAACATTCATTAAATAGTTAACAAAGGGATCATGTTCCAAACATAACATAGATTATGATGCATTATCCTTTCATACTAAGTAATTAAATACTTTGTTTGATTTACTAGGATGATAAAAAAAATTTCCATCATAATATTTTATCATTTCCAACAATCTTCTATGCCTCATGATCAACTTTTTTTTAGAGAATATATACATCAAAAACTTATAGTCTCTATATATTTCACAATTTACCACATATAAAATATTCTTTAGTTTTTTAATGAAAAATCCATTGTTGAATGATCAAGATCATGTGTTGGGTAATATTTCACAAGATGTTTCTATTAAAATGAAACATGTGAAATTACCAGATTTTCTAGCATCAGCACACAACCAATTGCATTCAATAAAGACTCCACCTAAATGAAAAATTCACAATTTAAATCTAAAAAGGATAATATTGGATCATTAAACAAATTTTTTTCATTAATTCATGGTTTTTTGAAAGATTGGTGTGGAAGGTAACTAAAATAAGTAAGAAAAATTCTTTTGGGTTTTTTTGTAGGTCCATATTCATGGATGGATATATATTACGGCTGATGGGGAGACAAATGGTATCTCAGGACCCTCTAGTATTGGTTCTATTTTTTGGATCATAATGGAATTTTCCTGGACCTCAAATGCTTCTTCTCAAATTTAGGCATTTCCTCCTCTCTAGTGGATTGAATTCTTAATGTTTCTCATGCAATTCACTTAGATAGACATAAGGAATGGGATAATATTTGTCTCGAAATTGGCTCTACCACAATTTTATAAGGTATAATGAATGAAATGACTCACATGTCATGGATACTTAACATTAGATGAATTGAATGTCACTCACTCTTCTCAAAACGATACTAAATCATCACCCCTGATTATAAAAAAGATAACAAAGTGGTGGATGAGCTCGCCAACAAATGAATAAAAAATGAGTGTGCTTGGTTAGATAAATTTTAATCTATTTTGAGTCACCTTGTAGAGAAATATTGTAATAAAATACCCTCGTTTAAACTCATGTAATTACCATTTATTTTTAATGAATTAACCATAGACACTTTTCCCAAAGAAAGGCCCCCAACGTTTCAAGGCTAGACAACCAAGAATACAATACAACAAACCATTTCATGTAAACCATTTATAAAAAAATTAAATCTTAGTGAAATTTATTTTTCTTGGAAACTCTTCCACCACATTACAATTACCAAGATAAAATGTTATAACATATTTTGATATAATATTACCAATTAAATAAATATTTTTTAAAACAAATCACATTTACAAAAATTCCATTACAGCTTATTCCCTTTTAATTTTTAAAAAAAAAATACTTTTATGTTTCCCATGTTCCTCATACATTTTAGATTAAACTATAATTTCATTAATGAAAACCATGATAAATGTATCCAAGTTATCATACAAGATTTTATTTATATGATCCATAAATACAATGGGATAATGTTTCAAACCAAAAGGAAAAACCAAAAATCACATTGCCCGTATATTGTATGAAATATTCTACATTGAATATATTCCTCCATCACATTCAAATAATTATTGAAAGATACTAAAATATATGACATTGATCAAACACTATATCTATATAAAGAACCAAATTATTGTTTTTAACAATGATATCATTGAGTTCCATATAATCAATGAATATCCTCATCAAAACAGCTTTTTTAACAAAAAAATTGTGACACCTAAATGTGAATTGCTATGATGATTGAAACCCATATCAAGAAAAACATGAAATTGAATTTTCAATTAAAAAAACCAAATTTTAGATATTCAATAAGGGGTTTTTGAAATTAGATTATCATTTAGAACAAAGTGAATAGTAAACTCAACCACAAAAATAGGAATGCCACTGTGAAAATCTATTGAAAATACATCCATATATATTCAATCAATAAAAACACATCATTAATCTATAAAATATATTTACATTAAAAAATTTGATAAATATAACTCTCACTATAGTATTTAATAAATTTATCATCTTAAAAATATGATATCATAATTATGGACACATTATTATAAGAAAATTTAAACTCACTCTATAAATATAATATAACATCCATTACTCTATAATATATATTAGCATGGTAAAATAAAAAACAATCAATACCTGGGGAAAAATTAAACTCAATTGTGGGTAGGATGAAAATACATTCAATAAGGAAAAAATCCATAGAAAATCATTGTTAGATTTTTATTTAACAATGTATCATTATTACATCCCCCAAAGAGTCTTTACTAAAAATTATATCCCTTCTTCAATTGTGATATTTACATTTTTAGGTGAAATTTCATATAAATAAAATATTTATAAGACTAAAAATAAAATAAGACATTAATTCAATCAATTAAAATAAGTTGTGTACCATTTAGCACATCATTCAATGGTTTTAAAATTCCTCAGGTAGTTGTAAATGAATTTTTCACACCCTAATGATTATGGTCTTGATGATTTCCACACATCATGTTTATATTTGGAAACACAATTTAATAATGGCCTATTTTTTCACAATTATACAACCTTCTTGAAAGATTAAAATATTGTGTTGATAACTACTATTATATTAACTTTTTTAGTCATAAGAAATATTTTCCAACTTACCATATTGTAAATGATTCTAAGATTTCATGAGACACCCACCAAGTTTCTTCTTACCAAACTTATCACAAAAAGTAAATTTCAACTTATTCCATTAACATTTATTTTAATAATTATTCCCCATCACATTCCACTTAAACTGATTCCTATACTCATTGTTTTAAAATTTAACAATCTCTATATCAACCTTCTTATATCACTTCCCAAATTTATTACGATTTTAAAATACATGAAGCATCAAATCTCTCGGTAAACATGGTTACAATACTATGTAAAACCTATCAATTTTAATATAATAAAATAAATTAATATTTTGTGCATAACTATCCAATCATGTAAAATTGGATTCATAGACATAAAAATATTCATTATTCTTTTTCTTCAGTTCCAAAAAATTTCATTTCCCTTCCATGTCAAAAAACCTTAGGAAAGTACTTATTATGGAAAATATTTATAAATTCAAACTAATCAATGATCAAAACTGAATATTTCTCCACAATATTTTCAATCAATAACTACTTCTAATCAGTTTCACCTTCGAAAATGATAAAAGGAAATAACTAGAATTTTATGACCATAAAAACCCAAAATTTCAAATACCTTTTCTAGAGAATTGATCCATCCTTCAGATACCACTGTTTCAGAGGTTCCACTCGATGGAATATTATACTATTTCATGAAATGATCAATTATATAGAGTTTAATATATGAAATGGTCGGTCACACTCTAGTATGGGTCCTACCTTCAATAGCTTGTGTCATTTACATTAATAGAGATACAAATTACATTATTCTGATTCCAACCATTATTTGTTTTTGATCTTTAAGGATATTATACTCCAAATTACATTCCACTTTATTCACCATGATTCAACTTCCTGAACCATTATGAAATATATATTTATTAGTTGAAGAAACATGGAAAAAATAAAATTTTCATCTTTATTATATAATATATATATATATCCCATAAATGAATTTTCATAACAATATCATAACCTCTAAATTTATCTACGATTTTCTCCAATACCACCTATAATGAATTGTTCCTTTACAAACCCATAAATATAACATTAATGGAAAGGAATAAATTTTATCACACTACTATAAACATTAAGGTTTATTATTTTTGATAAAATTTGATAAAATATTACATTTCAAATTCCTATAAAAAATGGGACACTTACAATCAATATATAACTTTTATACAAAAATATGATTCTTAAATTTGAACTCTTTTTTTATTCAATTTTTTAATATTTTATGATGAATCTTTATAGTGTAAAGATAGAATTTTCTATATTTTATTCGCATTCTTAATCCTCATAAAAATTTGGAATTAACTCCAAAATTTCATTAAGGGATACAAAAAGGAGAAAAAAATTTTAGTTCTTTTGAAAAATTATAGAATATATAATAAAAGCTTCCTTTTTACATAATAAATTTTGAGCCGAAATATTTAATTATTTAACAATGGAATAAATTTTTTTCCAATATTATTTAAAAAAACATATAGTATCCAAAAATGGAGTAAAAAACCACAATAACGAGGTTTCATTATAAAAAATGACAACCCATAAAATCATTTTCCAAAAAACATAATTTCACCATTACCAAAGTCATACAATTTCTTAAACCAGATGGTAATTTTCTTATATTTTTAAATAAAATTATATTAAATAAAACATTACATGAATATAAAATCCATATACGTGACTTGATACATCATCGTATTTGAACCATTTCAAGCACCCTTACAAATGGAGTAACCAACTCAGTAAATTCTAATATAATTCTATATTGAAAATATCATTACCCAGTGAATTAGAGAGCAATATCTAGCTCAAACATTATTATAAAAAATTTACGAGGATGATAAAACACATAAATCAAATAAAATATTTTATTTATATTTTAAAATATCATACATTTTATTATTCAGCAGATTTATAGAAGAACTTTTAGGTTTCATGTAAAAATATGGATAATAATATTTTTTCATTTGAAAACACATAAAATGAAAAATTCCTAAATGAATAGGATAAGAATTATAAATAATAAATAATAAAAAATTTATAGAAATATTCATAAATAATAATGATATTTATAGATTGAAATTAGGTGCATGCCTTCATTCATTAAATATGACCAATTTCAATCATTTCAAAAAATAAAAATAAAAAAATTATATTATATTATTTATTTTCTTATTTCTAAAAATTTATTATGTTTATTATCATATCATAACATGTTTTATTTCATATAATACCATTTATTGTATAAGTAATATGTTATTTATGTTAATACGGGATGGTTTGTGGACATTCTATTCACAATATCAGAAGAACTTCTGTATTTTGTCAATGTTAAATGGGGTTATTATTACATATTTATCATGAAATTAATCATGAAATAAGTGTTGTTTTTATATATTAAATATAATTTTATAAGAATTAATGAGTGCTGAAAATGAAAAATTAATCACATCACTTCATGGAGTTTGCAGTTCACACATACGCACATATGACATTATCATTTTCGAATTAAAGTATTGGTACAAAGTTAAGTAATATATTATCATTTTAGAATCATATTTATCTCATTAATAAAATATATATTAATTAAATATATCATAATAACAATAAATTTTAGGATGTTAATAAAAATGCAACACATCGCTTCGTGGAGGTTGTATTCCACATGTATGCCCGAGTGCTGTTTTCATTTACCATTGGATAAAAAATGAGATAAAAAGTGTACTAACAAAAAAATAAAAATTTTGAAGTATATTTTAGATGATAATATTATTATAGAATCATAGTTATTTGTGTTTTTAAGGAGGTTGAATAATTAATAAAGATGAAGGATCTCAATAAAGAGTTATACCTATTATTCAAAAAACATCCATTGGCCTTCCCATAAACCATCTATGCGGGTATTTTGGTGAGAAAAATTCCATTAAAACACTGGCAGAAATTTAGGGTATCTATTTGGATAGATATTGGTGGATATAAAGTTCCCATGTGTTGTAGATAAGTGAGGATAAAAGGTTTCCTTTAATATGTGAGGGGAGTGGTAGTATTGTAATTATTCATCAATTTTAAACATTATAAATGTAGTAATTATGGTAAAGTGGATTTAAATCAATATATTTATGGAGATTAAACTATAACAGTCAAAAAAATATCATTGAATAAAAATTAAGATTATATTTAACGTCCTTATCAAGAATTTTTTACCCAAATTAACTCATTTATCCCTTTAATGAGGTTACATCAATTTTTTATAGTTTCCATTCATTATGACAAAAAATGAAATTTAAATCACTATAAATATAAAAAATCTAATAAAAATTATGAATTTATTTTTAAATATTTAATTTGTATAATTTTAAGAAATTAATTTTAATATTAGTGTGAAAAATACGATGAAAAACTCTTTTGAAAAATACGTTCTAAATCCTCACTATGATTTTTTATCAAAATCTGGTAAAGAGAAGGTTTTAATGACATTAAATAGATTATTTTTAATACATGTGGACTAATAATACATAAAATGTAATCTATAACATAAGGGTAATTTATAATTATACTAATATATATGACAATGTTTATAATAATAAACTTTTTCACTATTCACCACCAAAATCAATGTTTTTATGAATATCATAAACATTTATCCTAAAAAATATTTCGTATATTAATATAAATAACATATTCAATTTTTTATATCAAATTTCATTTCTAAAATTTATAAATTTATCCTTTAAAAATACCCAATATTATAGGGAAGATAGTTTAGTTAGAAAAAAAAAATTATTTCATTGAATTAAAAAATCATAAATAATATTTGTAATAAATGTGAAACTATAAAATCTAATACTGTATATTAATTATAACGTAAATTTACCTATTATTAAAATTAGTTATGTTTTCAAAACAATAATTTGTTAATGTTTACCCTTCTAAATGAAAATCTTTCAACACTACAGACATAATATAACCAACCAAATCAAAATTTAATAATATAAATTTTTCTCATGATTGTATATAACATCTATTGTTTCACTTATTATATAATAGTAATAAGTCATATAAATGTATGGATAAAATAAAATAATATTTTATATTTCTCCACTCAAATTATTATATCTTATATAAAATGTTAACATGTTACCATCTAAACAATTGTAATGATGATATGTAAGAAATGGATCTTGGAACAGTTGATTGAATTCATTGGAATCTCTCTTAGTGAATAGCTTATGAAATCTGTGAAAATAAAAATTTAATATAAGTTAATAGAAAAATGTTCTTGGAAATTAATATCTAAAACATATTAATACAAAAATTAATGAAAATACATACCCCAATAATTTAATAATTACTCATTTGATATAGTGAAATCATTTTTTTATATATGATAATTAGTATGAGGGCCCATTTACAATTTCAACCATGTGGTATTTTCAATAAAATAAAAAATGATATGAGTAATGGGAATAAATTAGCATTCAAATTTAACACATAATAATTCCATTACAGGACTTAATGTATCAACTATATAATTTATGGATTGTTAAACACTTTGTATCAATGATCTTAAAACCACTCAAAATTGTAGATATAAGATGTCTTCCAAAATCTAATTGGGCCTTCATTAATATAGGTGTGTTTATCTAATTCTATTTGAACATATTTATGGTATACAGTATAAAAACAATTTGATTTATCCATTATATAACCCTTATCTATCAATGCATCCGAACAAGATTTGTTACACAAATTTTGATTTAATGTGTTTAGGTATTTCTTAGTTTGATACATCCATTTGAATTGGATGGGACTTAAATTAATGAATTAACTAGTTAAATACATAGTCATGTGAGCTATAAAATTAAAAATAAGATATTTTTCTAAATTAAATCACTCGAGCACAACATTATCTTAAATATATTTTAAATAACGTGGTAATGATTTCATTAATATATATGTCTAAAAAATTTATTGTTTTCAATTATTTCCCCGACTAAATGGGTAATAAAATTTGCAGAAAATAATATTAGTAATAAATTTTAATGTTAAATTAGATATTCATAGGTTTTAAACCATCATATTTTTTTCACCACAGTCACATGGTAAGAAATATTAAAAAAAACAACCAATATTCACCTAGAACATGTTAAGGATAAAAAATAAATGATTTATTTTCATTTTTAATGATTATGTACTATATAATATGCATGTAAATGTTATTACCCTCACCCAACTATAAATAAGAAGTACTTATAAATTTTATTTCTTGTAAATGATTTCATCTGTTGATATTATGCCATAATTACCCCTTAATGCCTAAAATGATAAAAATATATGATCTCATATGTTTTTATAAATTTTCACCACATAAAAAATATGCTTTAAAATGATATATTTTTTAAAAGGAAATTATAAAAACCTCTCTTTTAATATTAGTACCACACAATATATTTATCAAATGAATATAAATAAATTCTGGGGCAAGTAAATATTTAAAATGATATACATTTTGAGAATTTTCATGGTCACATTATGCTAAAATGTAAACCCCCATCACGATTTATGGTGATGATATGTTTTCTTTATTTCTATAAAATGAAAATAAATTTTTTATACACTTTTTTATGTGTAATATATAAATTTTTATCAATGTATTCCCACATTATGAAATTCATAAGAGAATTTTTTTCAAAAATTATTTAGAACAAAGAAAATTAAATTATCCATTTGTATGCCATCCTGAAAAATAAAATTATCTATGGATGTAATTAATTATCCATTACCACATGGCCCATATTAAAAACATTTTATTCATTAATAATTTAAATGTAAGCACAAATTCTCAACAAAATTTTCATAACTCATCAATTAAAAAATGAAAATAAAAATTTATTTTTTAAATAGGTCCTCTTGGTTTGTGAATAATAGAGGAATGTAATAATAATGGTTACATCCAATATTATCGTAAGGAAAGCTAACAAGAAACCAAATACAATAAGTTCATATATTGTGTTTCACTAACTATAAAACTCAACATGTAATAGCCACGAGTTTCAAAATCTAGTTAGATGTTACGAATGTGCTATAAAAATTATGAGCACCCTTGACCAAACAATTTTGATGCCAAAGAATCCTCAGGGTGGGTTTCTTATTAGTTTACATTCCTTCACTCACACACCATATCATTAATTTATTGATTTTAGATGACAAAAAGAGTTCATTTAATCATGGTACTAGATGAATGTAATATATATTATTTTCTGTGATCATGTTCCCATGGTTTATGTCTCCTTCACAAAGAATATAATTAATTAGCTATCTTTTCAACTGGACATGTTACATATATTATAAGTAGTGAAATCTGAATTATCTATTCTAAAAAATATACAACTGTATTGGTATACATTAATGGTGTTAAATGTTAAAACATGTTTTTGGTAAACTTATGGGTATGGTGGTCTTGGAGTCATTGACACAGAACTAGAGAAAATATACATTTTTATTATTTATATATTAATTATAATGTTAATACCTTATCAAATATTTATTTTTTAATGCATAACAGAAATATGAAAATATTCTAGAATATTTTTCACATTGAAAAGGTCATTGATGTTCCATACTATGATATGATCCATGATGTCCCATGATGACTTTCATAAGTATTTTACTGTAGTTAGATGACATTATAGGATTCTATATATAGTATTTTTACTCTTAGGAGTGAGTAATTGTTTATAGATGAGGATTTATCACATAATGTTTTCACTTGGTAATCTTTGAGATGGAAAATTTTGACAATAGACCTCCCTAGATAAATTCAGCTTGTTTTTTATATCATCAAATATTTTCATCTACAAGAATGTCTAATAGTCCTTAAACAATAATATTATTTTTAATATAGTCCATGACTCGAACTCTTTGATGTATTGTTATAAACCATGACAATACTGTTCATGGAGATGTTGGTGTATGACTGATTATGTGTTATTAATGTATAAATCTTGGAATGATTTATTCCTTCCATCTTTATGGAAGTTGATATAGTGGTTATTTTTTTTAAATTAAATAGTCCTAATAGATCCCATGGTCAAGGTGTAATGAAATGTTTAAATCAGATAACTAATGTATGTAATATTAAGAAAAAATTTTGATGACACGAGTATGAAACATTGTTAATTAGATATCAAGAAAAAATGAATATATTACACAACGGGTGTTCGTATGTTGTTTGTTTATTTTGAAATATCTTTTTCTGTTATGGAATCCTTGAACTCTTGCTAAATATAAATCTTAAACTTTAGGAAATCCAACCTAATTCCCGCGAGGAAGAGGCCTAGTTGGACTCATACAATGTGTTTCATTCGATATATATTAAATATTACTTATATTTTATAAATGAAATAAATATTATTCTACATACCGAGAATTACTATTTACTAAATTTTTTAAACATTATAAAAAATATTATTTAAACATTTACATTATTGATAATTTTTTAACTACATAAATATATTATATTTTTCTCTATTGTAATTGTTTCTTAAGAAATAATTATTTATTTATTAAATAAATAATTTATTCAGTTATGAATGTATTAAATAAATATTTATTCTCTAGTTTGTTAATAAAATATTTATTTATTTATTGAATGTATAAAATATATTAAAAAATTATTTATGTTGGTATTCGATAAATTATGGGGTTAATGAAGAGTCCATGATTTAGATTGGAAATTAATATAAATTAAAAGAATTTGAAAATAAGATTTGGCATTGTACCTGTTGGTACATTCCAGGGAATAAAATAATATCATTATTTGGTTACATGGAATGTGGTTTAATGTGGCATAATATTTATAAAACATCCCTTTTATATTTCATTAAATATTAATCCCAAAACCTAGGACTATAAAAAACTGGTATTACATACTAGATACAATTTATCATTATGCACAATAGATTCCTCTAAATATTATCATCCTCCTCTAATCCTATTATGAACAATAAAAATAATATATATTCCTCCGAGCCCAAAATAATGAGTTGTTATCAAAGGTGTATAACATAAGATAATCAATTAGCCTCACTAACACCCATAAATTCATTATTGGTGTTTACAGATCAAGGAAACCCATGTGGATCATCACTAGATGAGCTTTACATTAGGTCCTCACATTGCAATGATACTATTCCAATTAGGTTAGAATGATGAAAATCCATAGGGATTAATGATCTCAAAATCGAATAAAACAATATTTCTTATTATTAAATTAATTATGAAATTTACATGAAATCAATATTCCCTTAGAATTGGTTTTATATTTTTCAATATTGTTCGGAAAAGTTTTCATTGGCCATGAATTTTTTTGTTCATTATGAATGTTCAATTGAATCTAAAAAATCAATTTTGGGCTTTGTCCTAACATGATCGTTCACTTTGCTCAAAACCAACATGTTGTATTCGAGTGAGATACACTGAAACCTGGGATTATTTATATAATTATTGACCACTAAAAATATATAAGATAGATTTCATTTCATGAATTAATTAATAAAGTATTTAGATATTTTATTCCATCTCTTCATTTAATTATATCATTTACAAGATCGATTAATAATTAATGAATAAATTATTCATAGAACTCATATTGTGGTTCTATGATCTCTGGTATGAAGAAACACGGTTACAAAGTGGTTATTACTCTATCACACATCATGTACCATTTTTCATTGCACCAGGAGAGCCATGTGGAATTCCAATTGGCGTGTGATGAATTCATGGTGTGTGTAATAAATAGACTACATGTTGATAGAACATGGTGGTAATTTTTTTTTTCTAAAATACGCAATTTATATATTTTCTACATATCATGAATTAAACATGTTCTTGTGACAAAAAACATAGGCTAAAATGTATCATGTAATTAATACACCACATGTATTCAAAATAATAAGAATATTGGATGAAATCCATGAAACATGATGCACCACTATATATCCTTTAAATATGTTGTGTACATCATTAATAATTGTGAGTGGTACTCACCGAGTAGCAAGGCATGTATCATAGACACATTACAAGTTAGATACATGGATTGAAGCTATATGTACATGTTGTCGACACTATTAGTTTATGACGAAAATAAAATTTAATTAATTACTCCATAACAATCATCATTATTTTTTTCATTGGTAATTAATATTAATCATACATTCCATCTCAAATGTTGTTTTTTATATTAAATACATAATTAATTTTGATATAAAATATAAAATCCATACTATGTATTTTCGCAATGCATTGAATACTCAATTTGAATTTATAAAATTATATTCGATATTAATTAACATGTGATATTTGTTTCATTTAATTGACTCATAGACCCAACATAATTATGTTATTAACCATTTACGCTAAATGATGTATTTGTAGATTGTATACAATCTCAACACATATAGGGTTGTTTATATCGGTACTGGCTGAGTTAATTCTATATACCGTGGTGTGTTATTTTTTATTATATTTTCATCAATATAAATTTATTATTTTATTTAAAACCACAATAATGTGTATCTTCAATATAATTATATAAAATAAGTTAAAATCAATCAATTTATTAATATTATATTTAAATAGAAGAATTTTTTCATGTTTAAACTTATCAATGAACAAACTGAAATGAATTATATCTAGTTATTTTAAATAAATAGTTTTTCACGTATATGACTGATCAAAAACATTAAAAATAAATATGTTCATGATAATTTAACTTAATTTAATTAATTTCATTGGTTTTCAATTATTTTTTATCAAATTAAATAGGAGGGATTATATGTCACCCATCACACCATTGTTCTGTAGGACATGCGTCTCTAACAATGTTTTATGTAATTATCATTAACCAATTTATTTCGTCCCACGCATTCATGTGATTTATACAAAATGTGAAATAAAAGGTCTACCTAAAGTTGGTTCATGATGGAAGCAAGATGAAACAAACTAATGTAATACATCAGTGGAAAAGTAGAACATAGAAACTTGTGACATGACATGTACAAAGAGTTTCCCCCCTATGGTCACATGTTGATTTATTATATTCTCAATAAGTCAACCATTAGGTAATCCCATGGTTATGTTATTTATTTATTTGTTATATTTTTGTCTTTTTCAAGATTTATTTGATGGATACAATATTGAGATCAGATAAATAAATAATTTTATAAGAAAAGATGGAATTTATAAAACCATTATCCTTAAATGGTTTTTTGGTACATGGTTAATCCCTTAATTAAAATCCACATAATATTAACAAGAAATTTAAAAGAAAAAAATACCAAAATTGATACAAATTAAACATAATTCCCCTTTTTAATATGAATTAATTAAACCTCCATCATCTGAATTAAGATAACCCAAGAGTTAATGGGTCTATTCAGTCTCTATTGGGAGAACTTTTAATAATCCAAAATTTTTAACTAAGATGGTGGTTTGACTTAAATAACTTAGTATTCGTTTTAATGTCCACATTTTGTAAAAACAATAATAGGATGCTTGTGTTGAGGATATTTGGGTCAGGATTTATGTATTGGGATGTATACTAAATGGTTTAAGTTACTTCTAGTTTTCGATTGGAATGACTACCTACCAAAATACATTCTTATAATTTTCAAGGCCTCCTTCTGGATTATTGGTAGGTGAATATGTATCCTTACCATCGGAATGTATACTGTGATGAGAGACACCACGTTTAGTAGTGAGATATTTTTATCATTCATAAAATAGTGGTATATGTAACAAAATTAATTTCATTATTATTAGGTCACAATTTTTTGTATTAAATTACTAATAATATGCCCTATTATTGTATAATAATGGAAATAGAATCAAATAAATCACTATGAACATATCTTAACTCTGGGAATTTCCTTAAAAATAAAAATTTAATGACATTGTATAATCATGTATGCAATGGATTACAATATTTTTTTATTTTGTATATAAAATACCTATTATTATTATTTCACCCCAATATGCGAGAAAATGTGAAAAGGATGCCTACTAGTGATATCTAAAATAAGAAACCTATTTCAATTATGTTATATTTTCAACTATGTTTGAATATTTATTGATACAACATTGGGAGATGGATTCGTACAAAATAATATATTATCTTTTTATTATTAAGAAAAGGAATGAAAAGTTTGAGAAAAAAATATTTTCAATGAAATATATCAGTGTAAACTAGAATAATGGAAACTAGATACTGATCGTGGTTTCAAATTGATAGGGTATATAAACTAGTTATCTAAATTAGGCTACTACATAGACAATAAATTTTCCATTCGTCTTGTTTTATTATCCATTCCACCATGGTTATCCATATTCATTAAATATTGGATAAAAACTTTATAAGTCAATTTTTTTTTCTATATTTCAACAAGAAGATAAAGATTAGTTAAAATACATTTCTCTACCAATTATGGGAAATTACATTAACGAAAAGGTTTAATATCCCATGGAAAATATAAATCCAAAAATCCATTTTAGAAACCATCAAAGAGACAAAGGATCAATATGTAGAATAATGAAAAATGGCATGTATACTTCTGATGTGGAAAAATTAGACATTGGAAAATTAATTGCAGTGGTTTGATGAAGAAAACAGATGCATCAACTTCATGTATATGAAAAATTATATTATTAATCACTCTTGTGTTATAATACAATATGATTATAAAATAAATTTTTTTAAATATAGGAGATGAGGAAGAATAGAATACATATAGATTAAAATCAAAATGATTTAAGAATTGTAGACTCCTATGTCATTCAAGGGATGCTTTATTTTTTCAAATTGAAAAATTAATCAATAATAGTTTTTGTTAAATTTCATCAAAATATTTATCTCAAATTTTTCATAGACACAATGAGACATTATTTTATCTTTGGAATAAATGTTTTCATGGTAACTCATACAAAAAAATATAATTAATTCTTGAATCATAGTTATTAATTATAATCAATGGTGAATATAGAATATAACACTCTTACTGTATTGTGGAAATAGATTTAATTATCAAATAAAACCTAATGTATTTGACATGTTTATACCCATATAACTATTTTATTCAATATTTAGGAAAGATACTTGGTATAATAAAAAACTACTTATCATCGTTTAGACACATAATCCTTTATAAATAATGGTATTCCACCAACCCTTTATAGTTAGATAAATAATAACATATAAACTACACTAAATATTATAGTAAATTCATATACATTATGAGATTACATTATAATTTATTGAAATTCTATGTAGATTAATTGAGTGCATTCATTAAAGATAGATTCACTACAATGTTGTCTTATGAGAGAACATCATATACAAATAATCATTGAAATTAAATTCTATTTAATGTATTCCAAAACTCACATTTAGTTATATGCATAAATATAGTAATTGATGTAAAATGATAATAAATTAGGAGTGTTATATGTATTAAAATGCTTCAATACTTTCTTCCAAGACATGTTTTGTACATGATATTGAGACAACTAACAATTTGAAAACAATTTTGACTATTTGATTTAGTTGAGTCCAAAGATTCTTTTATAACCTTTTTCATTTTATTTGTTTTGAAAATCATAAAAATCCTATTACTTTATTAAATAAATTATTTATCTTTCTATAATGTTTTATAACAAAAAATTATTATTTTATCTAAAAAACAATATTTAAAGTGTGAAAAATAAATTACTTTTTACCATGACTATCATAATGAGTCTAGATAAAATAATTTTAATAATCATCATTATCAGATCGAATATAAGTAACCCTATTTTTTCTTTCTTATAGACAAAATATTAATATTTGAATTGATATGGTCTTAAATTGAAATTGAAGTTAAACTAAAATAATTTATCATAATGAATCCTTATTTTATTTTATTTCAAACTATTTATTATTAAGGTATTCATAAAATATTATTTCTAATATAAAAACTAGTTTTAAATTGTAAATGGTGTATATAAAAAAACATTGTTTATTTTGTAACAATATATCTATTTACATTCCAGGTGTCAAAGTCATCATAAGAATTCAAAGAAAATATGATCTTTAAACAATCAAGATGAAATTTGAAGACCTACCTATAAATGCACAATCATTCGAATAGTTTGTAGTGAAGGGATGATCAATTTCATTCCAAAAATCTCAGTGTGTGATAGTTGTGAATATTACAAGATTGAACAAATTATTATATTATCATGAAACCTTTTGGATTTGGTTTTGTAATCATAATGACTAATTACATGAATATAATTGAGAGATCATGAGGATACTGAGATAGAAAAGATGATCATAATATCAAGGGATCATGGGGATAACAAGATTGTAAATATGATCATTATATTTGGGGATCATAGGGAGATCGAGGCAGACTCATCTTCGTATCGATGGATTACCCTAGTTAAGGAAAGAAAAAAAATATATTGTAAGTATAAAACAAGGGACTTTTATCCTAGGTTATTGGATACTCTACTATTTGAGTTACATTAAGTGTATTCATTTTTATTACATGTTTTGTTTCATGTATTCTATTTCCAATAGAAATATAATATAATGTGATTCTTTTTATATTCATATTTAATTAGTATTTTTTATCATAATAACATTAAAAACAATACATTTTTATTACTCTGATTTATTCACTTATGAATGCGATATTACATTGATTACAATTCAATAGGAATTAAAATAGAATCACTACCTTGTGTATCACATTTCCATAACATTACCATTGTGATGATGATTCTTTTGGTATTCATGAATATGATTAAACTCTGATAAAATTGAAACCACCATGATTATAATATTCATTAAACTAGACATAAGGGCCAAGACCATTAATTTTTAAATACAAAAGAGCCTTTTGGATACAATAATTTTAATAAACTTAAAATATATTCATTTAAGGTTAAAGATAAATGTTTTAAATATATATAATTCACCCCCATATTGTATTGATCCATATTTATATACATTAAGAACCCATAATTGGTATCATAGTAGGATTCCACTTCTCAAATACATGTATCAATTTTTATATTCTCTTTACTATTACATGTTAGTTAAATTGATTATAATCATATTATGTATAAATACTTTCTACACTAACATTTATTGTGGAATTTAATTTTTTTATTTCCACTAAAGATGGTAGGACCCAATGTTGGTTCTATTGAAAAATTTCATCCAAATAGATAAATGTTATTGATATATTTTATTATGATTACTGGAGAGATGGAATGATGACTTTCATAATAAATAATGGTGTTGATAATTTCATCATGTTAACTATATTTTACAAGATCCCAAAAATGAAAGTGGCTTTTTTTACAAATCAAGAATAGAAAGAGTATCAATTAAATTACAAAGACAGAAACAATTTATTTTGTTATATTAATGGGAATATATATAATCATATTTCTTCTTGAAAAGTACCCAATATTATCTTGAATAATATAGATATTACTAATTTTGTAAGATCAATAGTTTTTTAACCCAAAAGAGAAAATATTAGAGCTGACTATCAAGAATTCAAATTTTTCTTTTGGTAAAATTGTTAAAAAGGTACAATAATGGTTTTTTATAATTTATAATATCCTAAAATATATTGGATAGAAAGGATTGGAAGATGAAATAGTTTTTTAAATGATAAATGACATCATTCTAAATGAGTGGGAATCTAAGGGAAAAACCATTGATGAATCATAGAAGATAAAAATATCACTATTAAGGATTTTTTTGGAACTCTTTAATAATATTAATGTATTTTGGAAAGACAAAAAAATGATATATATAAAAATAATGGTTGAGTTTCTATTACCAATTCTTCAAATATAATAAAATATTAGACTCCAGATAATGTTGTTACGTTGAAAAAGAAAAAGAAAGTTATTGTTCCATACGATTCATGCGATTCTGAACATTATGACAATGAATTGACTAATCATTCACACAAGATGAACAATATAGATGTAATTAAGGGTTTTCAGTTTCGTTATAAGAAATGTAACTATGATATTAATGAAAAGAATGATTCTGAATTTACTTTTTATGAGTGAAAAAAATATGGGCATATTCGACCTTACCATCCCATGTTGAAATTCAAATAAAGGAAGAATAAATATTCAGAGAGGATTAATAATAAACATTCTAATTCATAAATCAAGATATTTCATTAAGGTTCTTACACATGGAGTTCTGGTAGAGGTGATTCTTCATACCATTTCCTGAGATAATGAATTTCTAGATCCAGAGAATAATTTTTTCTTTCTAAAATACCTATTATAAGTCATTTTTTTCAGGAAAATGTACACAATACCTATTCCTTGAATAACATGTCATTAAGTGAAATAGAAGATCTAACATGTAATAGTAAAGATAATATTAATGTTTATTAAACAATACCAAGAATGAAATCATTATATCCTCCCATCTATATGAGAATGTATACACACTAATAATTGAATATCTAAAGAGCTATGAATTACCTTTACTTAGGGAAATGGAAGATCAATCTTGGTTATGACATTGATGGATATGAATCTATAAACATTTATACTTATGTATGGTAACTATAAAATTACTTGTTAAGGATATACCACACTTATATTTTATTTGTAAAAAGTCAGTGATCCTTGTCAATATGTTAATCAACATAATCAAACATTAAATCTATTAGTAATTTCTTATCTTTTGATGCATTATAGTTAGTGGACATGGATTTATTCGGTCCAACAAAAACTGGGAATATTAGGGTAAAGTACTATATATTTTTTAGTTGATTATTACACTAGATACACATCGGTCTATTTTCTATAAAATAAATCTAATGCACTTTTTATTTCAAAAATTTTAAATGCAAATATAGAAATGATAAAAATATTTCCTTTATAACATTCATTGTTATCATAGAGGAGAATTTTTAAATTATGATTTTGAAAATTTTTGTTGAAAAAATATAATTACACATAACAATTCATATCTTATAACTCCTCAAAAATTGTGTTGTTGAATGAATAAATACTATTCTTCATGAAATGGAAAGAACCATGTTTAGTGAATAATAAATTACTAAACATTTTTGGGCTAAATATATTAGTACTTCTTGTTATAAAGTAAATCTTGTTTTAATACATTATTTTATTAAAAAACTATTTATGAGTTGCTGAATGGATAGAAACCAAAAATTACTTACTTCGTTTTATTTGGATGAAAAGTATTAATATTGGATATGAATGATTATTTAGAAGAATTCTCACACAAATCTGATGAATTTATATTTTTATGTAATTCCAATACATCCAAGTCTTATAGTGTTTTTAATAAAAATTATTTTATTTTTGAGGAAACAAAACATGTAAAATTTTATTAAACTAAGACAACTATTTTTAAATTATTCCAACCGATATACTCAGATATGTTTTCAAAATCAGATTATCCACTTTTGTTAAAAATTTATTCATTTTAAAATAATACTCTGGAAATTGTATCAGATGTATTTACTCAAGATTAAATTCTATTACATGTTGATGAACTGGTTTTAGAAAACCCAAGTCAATTTTTTCTTATAAATCTTTATACTAATTATATCATTGGGAATGTGACTAAACAAGTTAGGACTAGAAGTTCATTAAGGAATAAAATTGAAAGTATTTCTTCTGTTTCCCGATTTGAACCTAATAATCTTGATGAGGTTTTAGGTTATGATGATTGGATTATGGCTATTCAAAATGAACTAAATGAATTAAAAATATAAAAATTCCATAACCTAGTTGAATGACCTAATGAAACATCAGTAATTAGAGTAAAATTGGATTTTCAGAATATGTGTGATAAAAATGGAATAAATTTTATAAATAAAAAACTACATGTTGCAAAAGGTTATAACCAATAATAGGGAATATAATATAATAAAAATTGTGTACTAGTATTATTACATTTATCTATTCTTATTCTATTTTAAATTTTTAGAATTCATGAATTTTAAAATTTTTAAAATTGAGGTGAATTATGATTTCCATAATGGTTATGTACAAGAATAAATTTAATTGAGAATCCTCCTAGAATTAAAGACACAAAACATCCTAATTAATCATTTAAACTTATGATATATTTATAAGTACATAAAAAATCCCATAGATCATGATAAAATATATTTACATGATTATTGTTATAAAAAAATTATGGGAATGGAACCGCAGATCTAACTCTTTTTATAATAATTGTTGAAAAAAAATTTTAATAGTACAAATCTATGTTGATGAAATTATATTCTGGGAAACTCAACATTACGTAACATAGTTCCTTGTGGATCATATGAAATCTCATTTTTGATTACTATGATGGGTGATTTAACATTCATTTTAGGTTTTCAAATTTCTCAAAATCCAGAAAGAACTTTTATATATCAACCTATTTTTATAATATATTTTATTAAAAAATATTGGATATGATAATACCAAATGTATTGTTACCCCCATCGGTGCCTCAAATACATTGATCTTGATGAATATGGGAATGTAGTTGATCAAGAAAAATTATAGGTATGCTTAGAAGCCTCATAAACTTAACTATTAGTTGACCACACATAATGTTTTTTGTGTGATTATGTTCAAGGTATAAATCACATTGAAAGGAATCCCATTGAAAAGTATTTAAATGAAATTTTCAAAATCTAAAGTAAAATATGGGTTTAGTTCATTTAATTTGGTCTAAAAATGATTTTGAATTTAAATGCTTTTATTTTTGGAATTTTGTGGTTTTATAATAGATAGAAAAAGTACATCCAAAATTTGTAATTTAATGGGAGATTCATTAGTTTCCTAGACTTGCAAGAAAATAAATCAGTAAAACATTCCAATGCTAAAACCAAATATGTGGTAGCTGGATGCTTTTGACCAAAACTCTTATGGATGAAACACATATTAATTGATTAAGGAAAGAGTTTTATAAAAACTCAATTACTATATGATAAAACTATCTCAATTTAATTATGTAAAAACCCTGAACATCACTATCATGTCCTTTATCATTTAAGATACTATTTTTCAAAGGGGTAGAACAAGTAAATGTTTCCATTTTTTTCATACTAAATTGTTTTCGTACTTCACATTTTTCTTACTCAAAAACCATAATACATTACAATTTTTTTTACTAAATTTTTTTTTATACTCAATTTTTTTCTCGTACAAATTTTTTTTAATACTTATAAATTTATTTGTACATATTTTTCAAAAAAAAGAATAACCTGTTAAAACATTGATAAAAACATCAAACACAATATAAACTTCATTACACTATATGTTTTACACTATGACAAATGTGATTTCATTATTACATTTTTTTTGTAAAAAATGGGTTTTAAATATATATTTTATCGAATTCACTAGAAATGATAAAAATATATCCTTAAAAAATAAATTTAATTTTTTAGTTTTTTTAAATGATTTACAACCATCAGATCAGATTCCATTAAATGTCAACTTTATAAGTTGAATTGTCTCCCTTAACATCATATATAAATTGGACCCCCTATGTGTTTCCCACATCGATCCTCTCTATTTTTCTACCCTAAAGTTATATAACCGTTCAATGTTTGAAGTATGATTTTCTACTAGAAAAAAATTCTTTCTGTTTAAATATTTAGTATCCTTTCTGAATTCAATGCCTTCAAAATAATTTTAGTAAGATGGATATTCTTCCTAAAAGGTATGTAAAGAAAACCATTTATGATAAATATGATTCCTCTCTAAAAATTATTATACAATTTCAAGGTTTAGAATATGTTTCTTTTGATAAAGTTGATACCAATCAAGACTGAGTATTTGATGTTGAGATTAAATAATTTTATAATTATGTTTTATTTTTCATCCAAAATAGGGAAATAAAATTGTCTTTTAAAATTTATGACAATGGGTATAATATGTTCATTAGGGAACCTAGTATTCTAGATGGTGTTCCTTCAAATGGAAAGTGATATTTTCCTTTTCATAAACATCATTAAAACTATAAACTATTTAATGTAAAAGTATATTAGTATCCATTATTTTAATCTTGTAAATGAAAAAGGATTTTTTTTCATTTAACACCTGACGATATTCTAACAGCATTGTGGATACAAGTGTTTTAAATTCCAAAATGGTTGATAGGGAAACCATTGAGGTTATTGATATTTAAATTCTAGATTTTATGGTGAACATGATAAAAATAAATATAACGGATTGAATCCTTATCACTATCAATAATACTAATCTTCATACCATAAAATCCATGATTATTAGGTATAAAATGATCATATTTAAGTTCTTGATGAAGTTTATGGATTCCTACAATATTACAATGATATCAACCAGGAAGAATGTAAATATTCATTATATCAATTATGATACAATCAAATTGTTTAAATACCATTTTTATACTATTTCAAAAATATTTGTCAGAAAAGATATCATAAACGATCCATCTAACAAAGATGAATGAGGTAGTGATAATATTTCAAAATAAAAAGAACTAAATTTTCAAGAAAAGAAATGGAGAGATGAGACCACTTATCATAAAATTGCCAAGAAGTAGAAGAAATTTAATTGTGATGTTTTTGAAGATATTATAAAGATAAAGAATGAAAAGAACTCTAGAGATCCATCTTTTGGTATTATCATAGTTGATACCCTATAAATCAAACATGATAGTGATGATGTTATACAAGAAGAAAAAAATATTAAGATGAATAAAATTTTGCTTGAAGCACATGTTCATGAGAGTTTTCTGATATATGTTGAAATGTAATCAACAAAACTTCCCTTACCTTTTTTCTGGACTAGTAAATAGAATCCTTGTACCAAAATTGTTCTTAAAGAACTATAGTTATTTTTACGATTATTCCCTTAGTTAATGATAGGAAAATATGAAAATAATTTGTTCATGTAAAAGATGTAGATGATGTTGATTAATTATTTTTAAATGATAAAGGACATGATGTTGATAAATCCCTTTTAGAAAAACATTATCTAAGATCCATGGAAAAAACCTCTTCAAATATACCTTCTCAAGAAGTTCAAAATAAAAAATCAGAAATCCTAGAAAAGAAATAATTACATTCGACATTATAATTTTAATTGTATTATCCGAAATTCAATGTTGAAAAGGATGAAAATCCAACACAGGTAAAGTTTTTATATCATATTGTGAAACTGGTGATTCCATAAGTATTCTTGATAAATAAATTTAAAATAGAGTAAAGTGACTTTAGTAGTTTAGGAATATAACCAAAAAATATATACTCAAGGATTCATTGAATTAGAAGGGAATTTAATATATCTGCAACGTGAGATATCAAGACTCATGATCTTGAAAGATGTAATTGTAGCTTTGATGAATCCAAATTATTTCTTCTCTGAAAAAATTAATTATCAAGAAGGAAAGAATAATCTTCTGGAGTCTTATGATAAAAAAATAAAGTATCAAGATGAAAAAATAGAAACAAATTTGTATTATAGAAATGAATTAGAAAGGATTAATAAAATTGTCAAAGAAATGATTACAAAGAAAGAATAATTTTTATGTTTTTACTCTTTTATTAATTTTCCAAATTTTGGTCAAAATAATGGAAAACTCTTTTCATTATATTTTTTATATTATTTTATTTACACTTTTTTTGTAATCTCATGTCATTTCCCCATTTATTTTTTAGAATCACAAAGGGGGATATTATTGAATTATGGGGGGATATTTCATTTTAGGAGATAATAATATCCTTATGGGTAGTTTTTATCATAAGGGGGAGTTATTTGTATTCATCATTATATTGATATTTTTTTTATTCTTCCCAGTAGTTAAGTATAATTTTAATTTATAAATAAAATTCATTGTTTCAAATTCATTTAAGTTTTGTGGTTTTCACTTTCCATAATAGGTGAAAATGTTGAGTCAAAATGTTTCTCTTATGACCATTTCTATGACATTTGTTTTAGAAATCACGAAAATACTATTTCTTTATCAGATTACTTGTTAAATATGTTTTACTGTGTTTTTTTAATAAATCAGAATCATTTTATCTAACTTAAAACTATATTTAAACAGTTTTGAAAATATTCATTCTCTTTAGGATTAGTGTAATGAGAAAGGATGATATAATTTTTGTACTTGACATTATGAGATAAAATATAAAATCTCATATTATTTATTTTTTTATAGAAAAAATTAATATACAAACTGACAAAGGATTCAATTAAAATTGTACATAGACATATATAATTAATTGTAATGAATTTATTTTTTATTATCTATAAAACTATTTTATGCTTATTAACACAATTAAAAATATTATATCTAATATAATAAATTTGTTTTACACTGAAAATAGTGTAAATCAAAATGATAATAGACATTCAGTAATAAAAAAGTAATTAAAGAGACATGCATCCTATTAATCATGTAAAACTCAGAAAAATATGATTGTGGGATAATAAATATGGCCATTGAAGGTCTACCTATAATTGCATGAAAATTTGATGAGTTTGGAGCGAAGTGCAGGTCAATTTTATTTGAAAAATATAAATGTGAAAGATATTTTATGCTTTCAAGAGTGAAAAATTTCTTCCTTGTTCTTGTAACATTTTTCAGTTTATTTATTAATCATAACGACTGATTTTATGAATATGATCAAGGGATTTTGGAGATAGTGAGACAAAATGCCGATCATCGTATTGAGGGATCCTGGGGATAATGAGATATAAATTCTGATCATCCTATCTAGGGATCGTAGAGATAATGAGGCATACCAATCATCATATTGAGGGATTACCCTAATAAGGTAATGAAAATATTTCTTATAAGTACAGAACTGGAAAACTTTATCCAAGGTTATTGGATACCCTACTATTTGGGTTAGAATATGATTATTCATTTTTATTAGTTGTTTTATTAAGATTATTTTATCTCAACTGTAATTGTAATAGAAAATGTATCATTTTATATTCATCTTTAAAATTTTATTTAGTTTGTCATAATGGATTCAATAAAAAATCATTTATATTACACATATTTTTTCATCTTTTAAAACTAAATTAATCTAATTATTATTCTATGTGATTTAAAATAGGATCAATAATTTTTGTTTCACATTGAAATATCATAACTATTGTGGTTATGATTCATTTTTATATTCATGTTGTGAATGAGATTCATGATGCAGGTCCATGACATGAATGGGGCTGGTTGGGGGCCCTTGGTGAAATCCCAAAATAGTCATGATGTGAAAGTACCTTTCACCCCATGAAACAAGCAGTTAACATTTTTTATTCATTTAAATAAGGGATCCACCATTATTTCTTCAGATTAATGGAATGAACATAGTAGTTCTCATCTAAAGTTCCCCTCTATCTATTCTTCATTATTTGTCTATATCATTAGTTCGATCAGATGGTGTGAGTGGGTAGCTTATTCCTCCTCTATTACAATCATTTTCTACATATTATTTTTGTTGATTTAGATAATGCTGGCCGTAGGTCCAAATTTGAAATTTCATTAGACAATGTGAAAATCAACAATTGTTTGGATTTTCTATGCAACCAAGGAAAGGTGAAGCCTATGGTAACATCTATAAGTTTCTGCATGCCTTTCCTTTGAGGAACATCATTGTTTAAAATTTTCCAAGTATATAACCCAAAATTAGATAATCAGGACATTATAATTTCATTTTTATTTTTATTTTTCGTTTTTTAGGTCCCGGTGTGTGTTAGTAGTGGAATGCACCACATTTCCAGTTCATTTAGAATAATGGGATGGCCAGTGATTTTTTTTTCAAATATGTGATTTTAAAATTTAATAAATTAAGTTCCTAAATGTTTTATTATTAATATATTATTTATTGTTTTCATTGGATAGGTGATATGATCATTTATAAAAGCATGTATGACCATGGATGAGTCAAGACATGCTTGGACATGCCATGTAATGGTAGGTGGACCTTATATTATTTCCATCGGTGTTATGAATTTTTTTATGTAATTTTTATGTGTGGACAAACCACATTAGGAAGTGTGGCTCTATAAAATTATTCATGGAGCTAATAAATATTAAATCATTTTGTAGAATCACACAAGGTCTCCAAGGCCCCAATGGACCATTAATAGTCTGTTAAATATCCTGACCACTGATGGTCTTGATGATAAATTGATGTCTTGGGACCTATGATGCATAGAAAAGGTGTTGTCCATGAGAGATACACTAGGGTAGTTATGATATTAATGATGGCCCTAGGGTGATTTTTCCTCCCACACCAGGTCATCATTACATGGGTGGTTCGACTCTGTGATATTAGAAGATGGTTTGAGTGTTTATGACAACTTAGGATGCTAGGTACATTGATTGAGCTTAAGGTCGTATCCAATGTTTTAATTTCATAAGTGTCAAAATATAACTTGATGCGACCTTGTAAACCCTATTAGGTATCCCTATGACATATATTCCTAGTGAGAGGGTGGACATAGGAACTATTAGAGTTGGAACCTGGAATCATCACAGAACATGTACCAATGATGCGATCCCGGTGGATGATGGATATCGGTGAAGTGATTAGGTATTTTCATACCACAACATTATATTTATTAATTTTTTATATTTTTCTCAATGCTGCTAGGTATGATGAAAATGATTCATGGGACCCAACCAATGGGCATGACCAGATGTGGTAATGATTTTGTGGACTCCCAAAGGTATTTCCAGGGATTATCATTTTGATCCTTATGTGATACTAGTGTGATACGAATGAAGATATTATCATTTCAAGGATTCAAAAATGTGATTTACGGAATTTAGTTTTTGTGAAACATAATAATTTCCTCGATATCGAGGTTTAACCTCAGGTCTATATGGGACACCATAAATTCCATTGGTTCTTATGATGATAAATATATATAAGATCTAGAAATTCATGATTAGAGATTATGATCACTATTTATTTTATTAGGGGGTGAATTCTAAGCTAAACCTAGGATATTTACAGTTAAAATAGATGACATTACATATTCATGATTGGTATTTCTAGGAAATATATGATTTATCAATTTAATATGATTATTTGGAGATGATATAATTTAGTGATTATATGAGATGAATAGGAATAAACATCAATCCATTAATTATACCTAATATTTGAATAGATACCTAAGAGTCATGGGATGTGAATATTAATTCTTTTATGATGTTATGGTTGGTGGTCTGATACTAATATTATAGGATGCATGTGTTACACCCCATTATCTAGTTTTTCTATGGTTGGAATGATATAATGATGTTCTCAAAGATACTTTGACATTGGAAAAAGTAGATATGGCCAATCAAATCCACATTCATATGCATCTAAAGAAGTTACTGGTATTACAGTAGAAAACATTCCCCATGAGTGGTTATGATTAACATAGTCTTTGTGACATGCTACGAGACACACTGGAACTGGAAAAAGTTGGTAATATTTGTTTTTTAATAGTTTATTTTTTTATCTAAACATGTCACATGAAAATACACTGTATATATTGGTTATATACTTTAGAATATTGGTTCTTCCTTATTGTGTTATATACTCAGACCCTGCTTGGGTGGTCATGAAACCTAGGTACTCGATCTATAAGATCCCACTCATTACCGAAAAAATTTCTATTTATGTTCCATATTTAATAAAACTATGTTTCCATTGAAGTATTTAAATATCTTGATATTTTCCTTGATTCTGTTTAGGAACAAGTTTTTAGAGGCTTTTGAGGGGAAAATGGGAAACATGAGAGAAGGATTACAGAGGAAAACATCAATGGGATGCTATAATACTAATTAATAGTTGATGGGGTACATAAGAGAGAGGGTTTATGGGGAAGTAGTTCTATATGTATATAAAAATATAATTGAATAGAGATTGTTACCCAAATGGAATCCAATGGAATTTTGGAGGAATGGGTCTTTGTTAAAAGGGGTTTGCAATGGTTTAGTAATTCTATCTAATATCAGCAACATACTGGTGGTTTCCAATGAAAAGATAATTGTTTCAATCAATGATGGAATGTCAAGGGCCATAATTATATTTTCCGTCAACCAAAAATCCATTTAATTATTCTAATCACCTCATTAGACTCTACTATGGTTTAAAAGAATTGGGAGAGTTATTCAAGTCGTCCAAGACATTTTTAACATGATTTTTTAGTTACATGATAATTTTTTTGATTTTAAATCATAAATTGGAAATTAATTCTTCGAATTGGTTAATTCCTCTTCTTTTTCTCTTGTATATTATTCTTCTAACCCTAACGGGATGTGGCTAAAACTATCCTTTTGTAATTTATTTTTTTCATATTGATCTTGATGTTTGATATTTGGATTTTTCTTCTTTGTTTTGAGGTAGGTGGTGTGAAACATCTCATAATGGTCTGCATTATTTTTTAGTATGTGAAGCATGTGTGATCGCAATAAAATGTTCTGTGAATGAACTTTATTAATTGGAATACTCTATGAATTTATCAAATCACCATTCTCAGTCTTTCTAAATATCCCCTTAGCCCTGTTAGTGATTGAAACAAAGATTTATTGACACCAAAATTGTTTTCTTCCCAAAGAACATGGTTAGGAACGTGGAATTTTTGAACCTAGTTCCCTTATAATTGTTTTTTGGGTTGTTCTGTAGATTAAACCCCTGTTAACATTATCACCATTGTGGTTGAATTTTTAAATTCATATTTTTCATGAAATATGTATTGATAATTTTTAATAATTGGAATGTTGACCAAACCTTTCACAAATTGTTGCTAATTTGGAAAATTAGTACGAAACTAGTAACTTTATTATATGGATAATGAAAAGAAATTTAATTTGGTTGGATAATTGGTAATTTTCATGAATTTTCCAATATACAGTATCTTAAAATGTATTTTAGGTTTGGTAATTAGGTATGTCATGAATATTTTTTTCTATTGATTCTTGAAATCTATAACTCTCCCTTGGCATGATAATGTTCCTTGGGAACATTTAATCAGATATAGAATGGTAATTCAAAAGGATTCCACTAACATATATAATTCTAAACATTCCGTTAGTATGGTAATGAACCTTGGGAACTTGTAAGTGGTTGATGAAAAGGCATTCACAAATATAACATTAATACATGGTGTCCAAAACATTACCTTGGCATGGTAATTTGAGATGGGAACATGAAAGAATCTCTATAAGGGGAATTAATATTAAGTCGATTAAAACATGGAATTCAAAACACTCCATTGGTATATTAATTCACCTTGCGGAATTCTCATGGAGTCCATTTACATGTGAAATATGGAACTCACCCTTGGTATAGTAATGTGCATTTGGATTATATAAGTTTTCCTAGTATGGTAATTTGCATAAAGGTATCATATTAGTTTCACTAGATTGGTAATTTTTATAATGTCAGTTTACACATGAATATGTGATTTTTCTTTTCAATGTGAATCTTCAAGGACTCTATGATTATTATGGATAGAGACACTTAAAATCATGATGATGTACATTTGGTTGACCCCATTTTTCAACCTAGTAGTAGAGGGTCAATGGATTAGTTTGATATTTGTTATTAAATTTATGAATTAAAGGTGGTGTATATCATATTGTTGGATTAACTATTACTAATAATGGTTTTACAAGAAACCTTTGGTGGTGGGATATATATTTTAACTCACACCCTATACATTTTTTAATTTGTTACATGAATAGATATATTGAATATAAGATATGATAAGGGATGGGGCCCTAAAAATGATTATTTTATATTTTTAAAGGAACTGGTTATTGGATGTGATACAGATCATGGGGGTCAGGAGTAGAGTTTGGAGTCATTATATTGAGAATATATTTTCATTTTTTAATTTTATGAATTTCAGAATGACGTTTAGTCATTCATATTTTAAGGAAATACAATATTTAATATATTTCTAATTTTTCAGATATTCCAATTTTATTTAATTTAATTGATGTATATTGATTTGTTTATCATGTTTTTACTATGATTTTAATTTAGTAACAGGGCATATAGTATCCCCAACATATTTAATAGAATATTACTTGTAGTCATCAACCTCTATGGTATGGGGAGTCACATTTGAGGTCAATTGGAGACTCAACTAGAGTATATGAGAGAGAACCAGGTTTGGTACATAATATAGTTGAATAAAAGTGGGTATTAAATTTTTCATTTATATTTTTGAAACATTGATAAGATAATATTATGTGTTGTTTCATGGTAATGAGAACATTCTTGTGAGTATCTAATCCATGTGTAGAGGATATATAATATACAAGGGATGGTTTTTATGTTCCTTAAACATTCATTTATAGTTATAATGTTATTTTACATTGGGTAATGCACCTATTGTTTTATGTTATTTATTGTTGTGATTTCACTCATGGACCTATATAAAATGAGGTGTATAAGTACGCATCATTGATGGAATGTAGTAAACTCCGTTTTCATGAACTATTCATACCAGGGAATTATATACTATATATGAAATTTAATGACATTCTCAGAAAAATTGATTGAAAATAAATTTGTTGAAATATGGTAAATTTACTTGTTTTGATAATAAATAATGTGACCACTTATATTTTTTATCTATTATTCCTTTATATTTTTAGTTTATATCCTTTTATAAACCCTATGATTTGGGGTGTTTGTTGTCTATTTTATAGAAATTACTTATCCTAATATTCCAGGTAAACTTCATGATATTGGTAACATGTAAACACCTCCGGCAGAGGAACAAAGACATATAGTTTAGCAAGGAATCTAGTGTATGATCTATTTCATGGTAGTTTCCCAAGGGTCATATGATTTATTAATATACAGACTGACTGAAATATTAGTTTTATGTATAATATAAATGGGAGTTTTAGATATATTACCCACCCACATTCACTAGGGATGGATTCCCATAAATTGGAGAGTCGTGGATTGAGTCAATCTAGAAGATCTTTAGTCACATAGAGACACCCATAGAAATGAGGATTAATATTAATGCATATATTCTATTATGACTTTCCAAGAACCTCTCGGACATCAAAGTAGAGGATTAAAAAATGAGGATCTAACATAGAAAGGTTTTCATGAGAGGTTTCTATGTCATTCTTTTCTAGAGACGTTGAGGGTTGAAGTGTCTTTTGAACAAATTCACCAGATGCATGAGATAATTTCACTAATTTAATACACTTGATTCTTTATTGACCAATAATGTTATAAATATTTTATGTTTAGATATGAGATAGATAGGATAATGAGCTACTTCTATTGTCTTTTGTATGAGATCATTCCATAAGATAATTTCTTCCACATTAAAAACATCTCTAATGTAATAGATAAGGATCTCATCAATGAAAGGTACCTAAAAAATTCATTACTTGTGGGTGTAAAATTTTAGTAGGATAATCAGGGAGTTATTTCTCTGGAAAAAAGAAATACTGATATGAGAATTTCTATTAAGGAAATTGCAAGAATAATATTAGGTGAGTGGATAACCATATCAGGACTATAGCCAAGGGCTTCTCATTCAGTGTGGTGGGACTGACCATAATTTCCTTCAGTATCAATTACTTATAATATAAAAGAAATATTAAGGTAATGTAGGAAACCTATAGAATTTATATTGGAGAACTCAATAAATGAATAGTTGAAGAAGATTTTTGGAGGACACCTGAGTCTTGGATGGACTTTTCTACCACTGAGTAGAAAGGTAGATGAAGTTCTGTAGGGAACATAATCTGGGGTAAGGCTCATTTTATCCTGAAAAGGAGTCGAAATATTAACAAAAGGTTCATTAAAATGGTTTCAGCATGGGGTATAGTGTAGAAGAGTTGGTCAAGTTCATGATATATAGTCTACTCATACATTTCTTGATGTATGAACTTCAATTTTTAGAGTTTCAATTCTTGTGTCATCTAACATTTATTTCATTTCTTATAGTGATGAAACACATTAATTTATAAACAATAAACATTACAATGACTTAGTTTTGTCTATAGAAATCATGGATTGAGTTATTATTATCGATGCACAGTTAGGGGTGCAATCAAAGAGTATCCGAATTTATAAGGTGTGTTCTCCAAAAAATAGAGGCAACCATTTCCTCTGGGAGAAATTTTTCTAGAAATGAATGTGTAGGATTTTATTTTTATTTGGACTTGATAGTTAAATAATGATCATATATATTATTATTAGAGGATAACAAGATACCTATCTCCATAATGGGCCCTCCATATCAATCATGGTGACACATATATTCTGTCAGTTCAAATAAGATGAATTCAGTGTTGATTGGGCTGTCTCACAACCCAAGTAAGAGTCCTTATTTTTGATAATGAAATGTCATGATAGATATAATTTTCATTAGTGGTGTACCTATGGTAGAACTTATTTAATAAAAACATTTCATCTTACCATCCTAGTGGGTGATTTATTTCATTAAAGAATAAATTATTGGAGATAAAATTATTTTTATCCCATATTAACAGATGAAACCAATAAATCATTTGGTGCCGAAGGTATAGTTGTAAGATTTTGAAGAAAAGGGAATCATATGAAATAGTACATCACAATGGGGTTCTCCTGTTTCATTATACATGATATAATATGAACGCCTATGTTAATGTGTAGATTACCAAATACTGAACCAGATGATGGTCAAGAATCTGTATCTCATTTTAGGAATTGATGACCTATTTGATCAAATGAGAGCTGAAAAGATAATATCATTTGATTGAGTTAATTTTAGGGTACTATAAATTATTTGTAATAACGTACGATATACCACATTACACTATTAATATTTTTTATGAAATGTATGTGTTCATGGTGATGCCTTTTTTCCAAACAAACACATTAATGGTTTTTATGGAATTGATTTGTCAGACCTTCCATCAATATCTGGATCATTGATTGGTGGTCTTTGTTGGGGAAATTATGGTGTACTCCTAATCTAGATTCGGTCATATCTAAAATCTCGACAGCATATAGAGTAAGATGAAAGTGTGTTGCCTATAATTTATTATATCGAAGTTTCATTTATAGATAGAAAAATTAACTTACATGGACACATTATCATTGAGTATGGAGGGTCTGTAGACCTAGAGAAGGTGACTTTAATTTTATTATTATAGTGACTAAATAACATATTCAACATTTAGAATATCTTGGGTCTACTTGTACATTACTAATATTTCATTCAATACATCACCCGAAATGATGTTATGATGTCAGGTCTAACCAAGAATGGGTTTTTTATGTTTGGAGTCAAGCTTATGGGATCAATTTCCAAGAACTGGTGAGAATGTTGACGAAAGAACTTATCCTCGCCATACTTATTCTGGGTAATCAGTATGACATTTAAATTCATAAATCTTGAGTTTGGCTTTATTTGGTTCAAATTTTGGATGATCATATTGTCTCTTATCGTTCTATAATGTTGATGAAACATGTGAAAAACTACACCACTCATGATTTGGATATGGCTTCAGTGGGATATGTCTACAGGTACTGGAGGAATGATCTTTTTTCGCTTGAGATTCATCTTCTACATGGACAAAAATACCTCAATGATCATCTTCTAACAATGGGTTCCAAACATATAGTAGAGGTGGTTGGTTAAGCACCTGCATTCTTTTATATCTGACTTAAAATATACACATGGAGAGGGAAACAACATTGTAGATCACTTCAGTTGATATACATAGTTAGAGGAAATATGAGAATGTAATGAATAACGGTGGATGAATGTTCTCAATGTGTAATTACATATATATATTCAGAAGTCTCACTGGTGAGAAACTCTAACATATACAATTATTTACCCATCAATCATAGACTGGATTAAGAGGATGAAATTATAATATCATAAGGGATTATCCATGAAGGAAAACATATTTGGAGGGGTTTCAAAAACAGTATGGTTCACTGATATCAATGTGGTTCATCATGTACATGTCCATATATGGGTTCTAAAGGCATTAATGAGGAGTATATTAGGGATTTAAATGATTCTAAATAGGTGGTATATCCTAGGTTGAAAAAGATGTATTGTTTTCTATATTACAAATATGTGTGGCCAAGGATGGATAAAGATATAATGGGATTTGTTGAATTTTTCTTCACTAGTTAGTGGTGCTCTCTGGGTGATCATGGATCAATTGATGATAGAATCCAACATCATGCCTATTTGGAAGACCTTCACCATTTATATTCAGGTAACCTATATATGTGGCAGATAGTTGGTTATCATAGTTTTATGTGGAGTTTAATTTCAAATAAATATCATTGTTTTATATAATAGTTATGTCTATTTATTCAAAAGTAAATTGGATCATAGTTTCATATAGGTATATCCTACCAACATCAGACAGATGACTAATATGATTAAATAATCTAGATTCTGGTGGAAAAGTTTTGATCCTATGTTCTATAAATCTATAACAACCCAAAATTTTATTTAAATATTTTATCCATTATTATAGTAATTTCATAGAGTATAAATTACAAAAATCTGTTATAGACTATAATAATAACTTTTCAATTAATGAATTAATGAAATAAGAAATATTTCTTTAAAATAAGGAACCTATACCGAAGGAATTGTAACTTGAACATTGGAATAGTTACATGAAACTTTTAAATATTAAAACATAAAATATAATATTATCTTAACAATTGAATGTATTAAAAAATTAGGCATATTATAAATGAAAGTATTGTATAATTATATGATAATATGAGTAAATTGATTTTTTAAATATTAATAATTATGTGTTTGTATTTTTGTAACTCATAAATATTTAATTACATTTTTATGATTAATTTATTAATATAAATGAAATTTTATTTTCATAAAATCTACTAATAATTTAATATATTTATTTCATATTATTTTAAGATAATTTTATGATACCTTATGTAATATTTCAAAATTTTATAAAATCAGTTATTATTTTAAAATATATACTTCCACGTAGAAGATGGTTTTAATTATAAAATTTGTATTTAATATTTAGAAAAATATTTCAATAGAATTACGTTAATTTTTTAATTCTAAATGATGAAAAATCGTTTTTGTGATTTGTTGTGATTTTTCTAAAATACTTGAATTTTTTTATGAATAGTAAAATATGATAATTTATGATAAAAGAAAAATACATGAATGATAGATTCATATATGAGGTAAGGATGATTTCATACTAGAGTCTAGAACTGTCATTAATTATTTTAAAAATTTTGGAGATAATTCTAAAACTATTCATTGTTTTCATCTAAAAGAATTATCTAATGAATATAATAATGAGAAAATACCCCGCTCCCCTTCTACAAATTCAACCCTCATCACCTGTTTTCATCACACTTCTAAATTGTTGAGACAAATAAAAAATTAATCATAACCCTCTTCCCAATCCCCTCTCCCATTAATAGATGATCATGACCTCATCAAAAGTAAAAAAATCTGTTTCCCTAAGGTGGTTCTCAGGGAGGATAAATGCATGAGGTAAAATCCTCATTATTTTTCATTTAATTTCCTTTCAATTTAATTTATTCTCTTCTATTATTCTCAACATATATTATCCATAAAAAATTATATCTTCATTATGTTTGATATAATTTAATTCTATCATGTCAATAGAAGATTCATCCTCAAAATCCTTTCCATATCTCTTTTATTCTAAAAATGAAATCGTCTATTCTGATGTGTCAATTTACCTACATCATGAGTGATACACTTTAATTTTCCTTTAAATCCTAAAATTATGTTAATAAAACCATTATAATAGATGAGAAATATTGTAAATTTCATGTTACCACAATTGTAATGTTCTTTAATTGAAATATATACATAATACTAGATGATAAAAAATGAGTTTTTTGTGACCAAAACCCCACCAAAATTAACCTAAAATGATCATTATTAAATTTTATATTATGATTCATCATCATATCATATAAACAAATTCATTTTAATATCATTTAAATGTACGTATGATCATTGATTAAAAATATAACAATTCTTTATATTTATCTGCATTTTAAACAAACTACCATTCATGTATACAACTGAATCGACCATGAAAACTAAGAACAAACACTACCAAACAATGATATTATTCTCTATAACTCCTAAAGAATACCATAAATGTACATAGTAAAACCATAATTATTAAAATTAATTTATTATTTATTCATTATTAGTTAATAAATGAATCAAATGTGATTTTACACTATATTAAAATGAAGAAAGCATTCAATCATAAGGTAAGGGGAATTCTCCAACACAAATCTATTTTATTGGGTTTTCCCTCTTTCATCCCAAATTCAGTATGGATATTTATTCATTATTACTTACATATCACTTAAATAGCATTATCTTATATTTTTTGAGATAAACATGTTACTAATCTTGATATATGAAAAATGAAAATATTTTTCCAAAATAACTCCTCTTTAAAAGAATACATCTTATACTTCTTATGTTATTGTTTCTTCTTCAGTCAAGATTGATACCAATAATAATATTATGTTTTTATCTTGGGAACTCCAAAGATTATGATTTTATTCTTAATGAAGTGAAAACCTTTTCTCTCCAAGGGCTATTATTTAATCATTAGTGATGATATACGTTTTATGTAGCATTCTTGATAATAAATATTATGATGTAATGAGTGTTCCTAGAAATATATAGTGTAACGTAAATGTTATGATGTGATGGGTGTGACCAATATTATATAGCTTTATAATGAATTGGTTAACATGATGAATCTCATCATAAAAGTGAAATATGCATGAACGTGATTCCAGGTTTGTTCCCAACTTTTTGTGGTAGTGGACCACTAATACATAATATTTTGTTATTCTGCATTGCTACTTTCTATTCCTTTTATTAATTATTCCCCTAAGGATTATGATCCTATGATTATGTTATGATTATAATTGTTATGATCAACCCATGCCATATTAATTCATCTTCTAATCTATCCCCTTACTAAAATTTTAACTCACCCCTTTCATTGATGTGTATCCACTAGGGATTAATTTTAATAAAGGCAACGTGAGGGTCAATAAGAAGCTAGATAATATTGAATAAAATAAAATCTTATGTTTTATTCTTTAAATGTAATGTACATTCTTATGTTTCTAAAGACACAAAACCTTTGTATCCTAGTTGTGTATTTTATTTATGTTTTTTGTCTATAAAACGATTTTATAAGTTATGTAAAAAATAGGGTTGTTATAGTTGGTATTAGAGAATGGTTTACTTAATTTGGTAACTAGTATTATAGAACCTTACTCAAAACCCATAGTATAAGAATAAGAATAATTATGAAACCAAGATGATTTTTTATAAAATTATAAACACCAGAATCCGTCATGATATTAATATAGACTTAATTTCACAAAGGAACAAATTATTTATTCATGACATGTTGAAATATTTATTGTTCTAACCTTATCTATTTAAAAAATAGTGGGAAATAGGAGAAATCATGACAACAACCCATGCTATAGACAATGCAGTGATTTCCCAAATGACGTCCCCAATTCCACGGGGTAAGAGTTTGAAATGTCATTTAAATGCTTGCCCAACGATCATAGGTTATGAACAATAACACGAATAATATGAAATTACCACCTTCACCTAAGGGGGAGAAACATTCTATCGATTAATTTATATTTCAATGACTACCAACATTTAGTTGATCAACTAATATACAAGTCTTGGAATAGTGGGTCAACTCAATAGTGAAGATCCTTCCCATACTTCACTGTTCTAAAATATTGAAGGAGACTCTTTCCATTTATCATATAGATAGAGTGGTCGACTGGTGGATGTAATTGATTATGAACACCAATTAGAAAGACTAAATTGATGATATATTATGGGAAGGAATTAATATAATTTTTCATAGATAGAATTTTTCATAAACTATTCATACAAGGATGGAGAGATAATTCATTATGTTAAAGAAAAAGGAAGTATAATCTTTCATGGTATAGGAAGAAAATTTCACAAGGATTGGAAGGTAGGCATTGGGTTGTATTATCAACAATATTATAAAAATTGAAAGATTCATTAGTTATTTAAAACCAAACCTTATACAGGATCTAGAAATTTGATACTTTGTGATTTAAAAGAACTTTTTGATTTGGTCTCCATGTGGAGATGGAGGTAGGAGAATGGTTTCATGACTATGGTGATAAGAAACAAAAGATGATATTTCATGTTGGATGATCTAATTAAAAAGGTGGAATGAAATCTAAACCATCCACATGTTAAAAATGTGGGAAGAGGCATAATAAGAATTATCTCAAAGGGATGAGGAAAAGCATCAAGTGTGAGAGGGAAGGCCACCAAGATCTTTAATTTGGAATAAAACATGAGAAATCTGGACAATGTGGTGGAGGAATGGGGAGCACGACCAATGGTCCAAATATTAAAATGTAGGGAGAATAGACACTATGAATTCCAATTCACTAAAACTAAAGTCATTGAGTTTAATCAACATTATAAGATACCAAAGACAAATGATCAATGCGAGTATTATGACAATAGTACTGATGAAGTAGAGTTGGAAAACAATGTTGTCCAAGGTACACCTTCTATGCTATCAAGAATGGAAAAGGTCTTATATGATTACGGTTCTATATATTACTTTATGTCTAAATTATTATCTAGATTTATTGAATCAAATCCCTGAAACCATGAAGTAGAGATATTCATAAAACACCAAATGGTGTAATCATTTCAATCCATATGTTAGACTCTTCTATTATTGGCATATGTGGAATGGTTATTCTAGAAAATATAATGATATGACCCTTTTTAGAATTTGATTCTTCAATCGTAATAGATAGTCTCTCTTTATATAAATAACACATAAGCTATCATGAAAAGGAAATATCATTTTATATTCCAAACCATCACATTATCCTCTATAAATGTAAGGATGATCATGAATCTCATTAGGAAAATCCTTCAAAGGAGTGTGTATTGGTTCATTATGATAGAGAATAACTCACTCAAATGGTTGAGTCAAAGAAAGGTATCAACTAAGGGGAAATTCTAGTTATGAGGGAATGTAGTGTGGTATTTCCCACTGAGTTACCCCGACTTCTCCAAGACCGTTAGGTAGAGTTTTGAATATAAATCATACTCAGATCTAATCATATATCATTTCTTCCCTATAGTATAGATCATATTGAATTGGAGGAGTTAAAGAATAAGGTTTAAATGATATTGGAAAAAGGGTTCATATTCCCTAGTGCATCACCTTGGGTTATGCCAGTGGTCTTTATCATTAATAATGGAGGATTATTGTAGTTGTGTTTCAATTATAGGGAACTAAAAAAGATCATTATAAAGAACATGTATTCTCTTCCAAGGATTGATGAGTAGTTCGATCATCTTTTTAGACATCAGTACTTATCAATGTTGGGTCATTGTTATGGATATTATCAGCTAAATGTGAAGAAGGAAGATATTCAGAAGACTACCTTTCATACAAGGTAAGAGAACAATTATTTTTTGGTGATTCCCTCTAGACTTATTAATTACCTATAAATAATTTTGTATTTAATGAATAGAGTGTTTATAGATTACATCAATTTATTTTTGTAAGAGTTTATTGATGATATTAGCATCTAATAATAGATAAAGGAGTAATAGGAAGATCATGTAAGGCTACTGTTGGTAAAATTAAGGAAGAATATTTTTTTCCCAAGTTCAGCAAGGGTGACTTTAGGATGCAGAAAATCACATTATTGGGACACTTGATCACAAGTGATGGAATTTAAGTGGATCCTTCAAAACCAAAGGAAATTGAGGAATGCTCTAGACCCTCTAGGGTCACATCAATCTGAATTTATCTAATATTTGTAGGGTACTACTACCGTTTTTTGAGATCTTTTTCATGATTTTCAATCCCTCATACTATTATAATAAAAAATTGGGTAAAATATATCTAGATGTAATAATGTGGGGAAATCATCAATGATAAAAATAGATGGTTGATCACTGAATATGTTCTCATATTACTAAAAAGTGAATAATGTTTTCTAAAATAATGTGATTCTAAAATGAATGGATTGGGTTTTTTACTCATGAAAAATGATAATGTGACAGTATATTCCAAACAATAGTTGAAGATCCCTGAAAATAACTACTCTATACATGATCTAGAGATAGAAAATAAGATTTTTTCTTGGAAAATATGGTGAAACTACCTTCAGGGTGAGAAGTGTGACATATATACTAATAGTAAGATCCTAATGTTTATATTCACAGAAAAGTTGCTCAACATATGACTAAGGAGGTGATTAGAGCTAATCCATTACTTCAATTGCTCTATTCAGTATTATCTTTGAAAGGGAACAAGGTAGCCAATGGTCTTAGTAGAAAATCCCATTATACTCTATCAATGTTGTGGATTGATAAAGACCTTATCTTAATGGATATGAAAAGTATGTATTTTGAAATCATAAAAGAATGGAATACATACAAACTTTCCAAAATTACTGCAAAACCATCTATAACTGTGAAGATTGAGGATGTACAAAGGGATTATCTGGAGTTAAAAAATGAGTTGAATGTATTAAATGAATGGAAGATGCAAGAGTTCCATATCTATGATGATAGTTTGATTAAATTTGGAATGATTATTTGTGTCACATAATCAACCGGGATAATAAAGGATCTATTGGATAACACACATTGCTCAACTTACAATATCCATCATGGGAGTAGTAAAATGCACCATGAACTTTGAGAACACTAATGGTGTGATAACATGAATAGAAGAGAATGTAGAGTTCATCTAAGGGTGATTAATATGTCATAAAGTTAATGAAGAGTAACAGAAGTCCGAAGTGGTGATGCATCAATTTCTATTCCCCGGTGGAAGAGGTCAAATTTCACTATAGACATTGTCATGGGTCTCCCAAAGACATCCAAAGTTAATAATATTATATGGTTTATGCTTAAACATATCACCAAGACATCCAACTTTATCACTATTCAGGAAGATCTATCTCTTGAACTACATGAAATAATATTTGTGAAGGATGTGGCGAGACTTCATGGGGTTCCACACTCAATTTTCAATGATTGTGATCCTAGGTTAATATCTAAATTCTCGAGGAGTCTTAAACATGTTTTGAGTGCTAAAATAAATTTTATCATGATCTATCACCCACAAACAAAGGTTGTTCTAACTGAACTATTGAAATACATGGATTCATGCTAATAGAATACTCGTTGGAATTAATATGTGTATGGGATCAACATCTCCCATTAGTTGAGTTCTAGTACATAAATTTCTTTTATTTGATTATTCTAATGGCTCTATATGAATCTCTACAGAGAAATATATTTAAGAGTCTAAAATGTTGGGATGAATTTAGAGAAAGAATGATACATGGACCTGATCTTGTACAAGAGATGACAGAGAAGGTTCAAGCTATCTAGAAACATGTCAAAGCTTCTTAGAGTCCGAAAACGAGCTATAATGACGACCATCTAAGGGACATGGAGTTTGAAATTGGAAATAAATTATTCCTTTGAATATTACCATAGAAGAGAGTCTTGTGGGTTTGAATGAAATGGATTTTATGTCTAGGAAACATTTCCCCCTTTGAGATCCTTCATCACACAAGATCCTTGAACTATTAGGTTTCACTTCTACTAAGTATGGATAATGTTCATAATGTGTTTCATGTATCACTCTCTAGGATATACATACCATATCACTCACATGTACTGAACACTGAATTGGTATACCTATAAAATGATATCTCTTATTAGGAGTATCCAGTAATGATTTTAGACATGAGATATATGGTTTTTTGCAACAAGACAACCCACATTTTTAATGTTTTTTGGAGGAAACATAAGTTTGAATAAGAATATTTGGAAATGAAGGAGGTGTAAAAGTAGAAGTTCTGTCACCTGTTTATGTAAAACAAAATTTTGATGGTGAAATTACAATAGGGGGGAAGAATGTTGCGATGAAAAGTTTTCTCTATTGAATTAATCACTTCTTATAGTAATTTAATATAGTATAAATAATGTAAAATCACTTATTGAAAATAATAAAAACTATATAAATGATGAATTCATGATATAAGAAATATTTATTGAAATTAAGAAACCTATACAGAAGAAATAGTAACTTGACCTTTGGAATAGTGGAATAAACCATATTAAAAGTAAACCATCCTAAAGAACAATATCTTACCCTTTGAAAGCATAATAAAATTATTATTATTATAAATTAATTAATGGAATAATTATATCAAAGACTATGTTAATAAATCTATTAAAAACTAAAAATTATGTATTTATATTTTTGTAAGTCATAATTATTTAATTAGAATTTTATGATTAATTTTATAATTTAAAAGAAAATTTATTTTCAGAAAATTTATTTATAAATTAATATTTTTTATGTCTTATTATTTTAATATAATTTAATGAGGCCTTATGTATTTTTTTTCAAAATGATATAAAATCAGTTATAATTTTAAAACATGTATTATCCACGTAAATGATGGTTTTAAGTAAAAAAAATAAATTCTTCATATTTTGAAAAATATTTTCAAAAAATTTAGTTTATTTTTGAATCCAACATGTTGAAAAATTATTAGGGTATATTTTTTATATAGTTCTAAAAAACAGGAATTTTTTATTAATAGTAAAATATAATCATTTTCAATAAAAGAGAAATACATGATTTATAGAGTCAAAGATGGAGTGTGGCTGATGTAAGCCTAAAATGCCGAACTCTACTTTATTATTTTTATATATTTAGTTATTATTATTAAAATATTCATATTCTTGACCCAAAATAATAAACTAATGAATATAATAATGAGAAAACACCCCTCTCCTCCACGAAAAATACCACCCCTCACAACCTATGTCTCGTCACACCTCTGAAGCATTTATACTAGTCCAAATTCTACCAAAACATCCAAAGTCCCTCCCCCACGTCTGACAGATTTTGGTAACATCTAATGGCCATAACCATTTCCCTAAGGAGGTTCTCATGGAGGATTAATCCAAATGTGAAATCATCTTATTTTTTCTTTTAATTCTTTTCAATTTCAATTATTATATTCTTTCCTCCTCACCATATCCTATCCAATTGGAATTATAACAATAGTCCATTTAATATACTATCATTATATCATGTTAAAGGAATTTCAAACCTCAAACTCTTTTTCCTCTCTCTTTTATTCAAAAAGGGCATCGTCGCCTGTAATGTGTCAATTTACTAACATCATGGGTGATGCACTTTCATTTTCCATTAAATTCTTCAAGGATATTAATAAATCCATTATAATGGATGAAAAATATTATAAAAGTTATGTTAAAAACCCATTTTTATTTTGTAACTGACCTATAAAGATAATACTAAATGATAAACAAAAACATGTTAGTTGTTATCGAAACACCTCCAAAATAACCTAAAGTGATCATCATTAACTTTTATCTAATGATTGATCACCATACCATATTATCAAATTCTATATAACATCCTTTAAACAAATAAAATATCATTAATTACATATAATAACGAATTTTTATTTTTATTCACACTTTATAAAGACAACCATTTCTGTATATAAGTGAACTGATCATGAAAACTAAGAAATCAGACACTCTAGAAAGATGAAATCAATCACTATAACTAATCATAAATACCATAAATGAACTAAATAATATGTTAATTAATAAAATTAATATATTAAATAGTTCATATTTTTTATTTAATGAATAAAATGTGGTTATACAAGTTAATAAAGAGAATAATGAATATAGACATTATTTAAGGGGGATTCTCAAACACAACACTCTTTCTTTGAGTTTTCCCTCTTTCACCCCATTTTCAATAGGGATATTACATTATTGTTCTTTATGTATAATTTCAGAATAATCATCTTATCCTTTCTAGGATGTACATGATATCCATTTTGTTTTATTAAAAACGAAAATTATTTTCCCAAAGAACTTTTCTTTCAAAAAAATAGATATTATATGTCTAATGTGTTTATTTAATATTTAATCAAGATTTATATTTAGCCTCCTGTTCAATTTTCATATGATTAAATCCAATGATTATGAACGTATTATTTAAGAAATGAATCCCATTCCTCTCTATGTTTTATTTATTATTTTCACGGTTGATATATGTTCTATGTGTCATCCGCATGATAAAAAATAATATTTTGTGATTTGAGCAACCTAAATTATATAGTGAAATGTATATATTATGATGTGATGGATGTTACCAGTATTATATAAGAGTCTAATGAATTTCTTATTGTGACTTATCTCATGAAAAATATTAAATACACATGGTCATGATGATAGATGTTTTTCCGACAATGTGCTGTAGTTGACCACTATGGCACGATTTTTTTAGGCATTGCCACTTTCCAAGCCTTTTCTTAATGTTACTTATCATGATTATTATCTTATTCTTATGTTATGATGATAATGTTTTTGATCACCCTATGTTATATTGATTCATGTTCTTATATATACTCTTACTGTTCCTTAAGATAACACATTTCATTAATGTATATCCTAAGGTGATAACTTGTACTAATGAGAATATGAGGGCCAATAAGAAGATTGAGAAGAAGGAATTAAATAAATATTTATCTTTTTTATGTTATGTATGGACCTAATATACTTGTGAAAATAATTATTAAGATCCTTTTTTTATAATTTCTTTATGATTTTTGTAGATAAACTGATGTTATATGTTATGTATGAAAAAATAGGGTCCCATTAACATCAGTGGCTACTAGGAGTATCATCAAGAATGCATGGAGCTCGACTAGAGAAATATATTATTGAAAATAGTCCAAATTGATCCTTTTAAGTATTTTTACCAAATTCCATTCTATTCATCTTTGTTCTAGTTGGAGGCAAGAGAATAAATTTTCATTGGGACTAGTCTCATACAAGTTATATATAAGAAGGTTCAATTAATTAGAATGTGTTTCGAAACCGTGTAAATTGAAAAAACATTATGCTGACCATTAGATATACCTCTAGAATTTGAGGTTGGTCAAAATGATTTTTTTTGGTGTCTCCCAGGCTAGGGAAATACCATATCCATATGTATGTGAAGATATATCCTATGTTGATTGAGTCATTTAAGATAGTATAAAGTTGTTGGAAATCATTAATAACAGTTAGAAGTATTATATTGTCCATTAGATAAACCACTAGGATTTGAGGTTGGTCAGTAGGTTTTTTCGTTTGGTTTAGCCTAGGATAGGGATACGCCATAACCATAAGTAGGGGAAGTTGGATCCCATGTTTATTGATTCAGTTAATATATTAAAGATAATCCTTCTAGTGGAATACAAATTGGTTCTTCCATAGTGATATAGTTGTTGGAACAACATGTTTTATGTGTCATAGATTCAAATTCATAAACCTAATCCTCCTCGTGTGATTTATGTCAATGATGTTAAGATTTATAAGGATACATAAATTAAGAAGAATTTGATCCATAAAATAAATTTTAGTGAGATGAATCTATGAAGATTGATCATTCACCATGTGTGTGTGTGTTGGATGAATGGGTATATTCTGAAGAGACATGGGAGAGGGAGTTTGATATTGCAGCACAATGTCTTGATATATTTTCTAAAAATTTATAATTATGTGTGCCAGTACAAATAAAGGATGATAGGTTATATGGTTGGGAGGTTTTTTTACCCATCCCATTTCCGTGTACTTATCCTTTTAAGTTCCATGTTGAATATCTGTATATTTCTATTTAACTATTTAAATTTCTCGAAATGTGAATTGAATCAAAAAAGAAATTAATTTTTATAGGTTTTTAGGGATTCAAATGAGAATGTTTTTCACATTTTGGAAGTGGAATACATCAATGGGAAGGATTTTGTTCTACCAGATAATCGGTGTAGTGTAGTGGCTAGCTATTGGATGGGGATGTAGCATGGTAAGGCAATAAGAAGCTCACCAGCCAACTTGTGAGAACAACTAGAAAACCTGTGAAATTCTAATATATTTTTCCTCCAATTAGATAAAAATTTGAAAAATTGTGTGGTTTCTAAAGGGGAATCCATTATGGATGACAACACCAGCTAGCCGATGGTAGCTCGCGACTTGCATGAGGCACTATTCTAGGCCTAAAAAAAGGGGGATAATTGTATATTCTTATCTCAAAACCTCTATTTACATATTATAATCCATTAATTTGACCCTAAAATATTATTAAATAATTTAAAGGGTTCTCTAAGGCTTCCCTTACTTCATAAACATATTCTATTTCTTCCTTAATCCTTTTTTGGACATCTTGAATCTGTATTTCTTTCTTGGAATTGGTGAGTTCAACTGGTTTTTTTCTTGTATATTATTCCTCCCTCTAAAACAGGATGATTATATCACATTATATAGGTAATAAATATGTTTCAAATTTATCTGAACCATCGATCATATGATTTTTCTTCACTAATTTGAGGTAAGTGGTCTAAAATAACTCATAGTTGGATTATTTAGTTTTATAGTATGTGCAACCTATGCAATAAAGATAATAACCCATGCACATGACCTCTATTATTTAGAATCATATATTATTTTTTGAATCTTCATTTTTAGGCCTCCCAATACACCCACTAGGTTTTTTAGAGATTGAGGCATTTACTTGTGGCTAGCCCTATGGAAATCTTACATTGGCCTTTTATTGTAAGAAGGAGTTTGTGAACTTAGTGGCCTTGTAATTTTTTAATAATTCAAGTGTTGATCTTTGGATTAAACCATTTTTAACCATGTAATCCTAGGGGTTAAATTCTGGAACCCTTGGATTTTCTAGGAATGATAAATGTTTATTTTAAAAAATTGGATTGTTAGTAGGAATTAAGATAATTTTTATGAGAAATAGAATTTTGGCATGAAACTGATAATGGGATTAAATATATAATTTTATGCAATTGTATTCAGAAATACAGTTGGTAATTTTTATAAATTATCTAATAATGAATATGTTAACCTATTTAGCATTGTTGGTATGTTCTTATGGAATATAACTTTTTTTTTCATGATGCATGAAATGTAAAAATTAACTATTTTCTTAGTAATGTTTGTTAGGAACATGTTAGTAGTAGTAGAATGAAGTTTTACATAGATTTCATTAACACAGGGAATTCAAATATCTCCATTAATGTGTTAATTCCCATTTGGAACATATAAGTGGATCTATCATGGGTATTCAAATAGATTCAATTAAAATTGGGAATCCAGAGCACTACTATGGAAAGGTAATGCATCTTGGGAAAATGTAAGTGGTTCTAGGAAGGGAATTCATATAGTTTTCCTTTGCATGTGGAATCTAAAACAATACCTTTTAATAGTAATGTTCCAGTATATCATTTTTATGGACACAGAATAATAATTTTCATAGAGTCCATCAACACATGAAATCTAAAATTATCCCTTATAATGGTAATGCACCTTTGGAACATGTTAAAGATTCTATCATGGGAATTCTCAAAGGGTACATTGGCATGTGAATAAAATATTTGTCCTTGGTTTGGTAGTCTACTTTTAATAAATGATGAGTATGGATAGACACTCTAGAAATTTTAACGAGGTAGGTTTGGCTGAACCAGGGTGTCAAAATTGAGATCAATTGTCAGTGGATTAGTTTTATGTTCTATAATAAATTTTTGAATTAAATCTTTTGTATATAATACTATTTCATGTAATGTTACTCAGATCGGGTATTTTAGACACCCTTTATTGGGATCTACTATGTTTTACTCATGTAATATTTAAGACCCTATTTGGTACATGGTTTTCATAATAGATGATGTTCTTGACAAGATAATTGGGTCATCTTCTTGATTGTTTGATATTATTTTTGAGGATAGAGCATCATGGTGTAACAACAAATGAGGTTTAATACCAGAGTTTGGAGTTAATATTTCATATCTTTATTTTAGTTGTTTTCTTTTTTACCTTTCAACATGATATTTAGTTTGGAAAACACTATGACATGACATGGTTGATTATATTTTCAATATTTTTCCCATTACATGTTTATTTATTTGTGTTGATGTATATCGATTAATTTTTCATGTTTCCATATTGATTGTTTTTCAGTACAAGATGATATAGTCTCCACAATATATTTATTAGACCATATGAAAAATTATTTAGCCTCTAGTGCATAGGTATACACACTTAACTGCATTTATAATTCTTACTTAGTCACATAATGGAGATCTATGTTTATGAAGTTACAAAAGTCAACCCATCAATCTTTATAAGAGCAGGTTTGGTAGCAACATAATATGACTTTGATGATAGAGTTGTGTTTCTCGAGATTTATTGGTGAGTAGGTTTTAGGAGCTTCATGAGGATGTTGTTTTTTCTTTGATAATTTTATTTTATTCATCTATTCTTAATATATTTTTATATGTTATTTCCTAGTCGGTGATAATCCTTAGAAAAATTGAAACAGTGTTTCCTCTATGATGTTCTCCGAAGGTATGGTTTCTTAGAAGATTTTATTAAGATGTTCAGTAACATTATAAACTCTTACAGATTTTAAATTCTTATTAATGGGGTACACCTAGGATATTTTTAGTGAACTTGAGGTGTGAGACAAGGTGATCCCTATTTATGATGTCTTATTTCAGTTGTTGAGGATTTGTTGAGAAGATGAATTAATGACTTGTCCCAACTTGGTATTTAAAAACATAGTAGAGATGAGAGTAATGATAATGTTCAAACACATGTATTTTACACAGATGGTGTTTGTTTCAGGCATCGATAAGGATGATACTTTCTATCAGGTATCTTTTTTCACACTACGATGATGTTTCTGGCAACCAATAAGTTTGGAATAATATTTCATTTTTTTGTTGATGGCTTTCTAATGTGTAAACAAAACTAAAAAATTAGATTCCTTGGAATTATGATAGCATCCCTACAATTCACTTATCATGGTGTTGTTTTATTCTTGGGTAATGTGAAATGAAAATACATTGGAGTTATACTTTTGGTCATTACTAATCAGATGGGATAACGAAAAGGAAAGATATGTCACAAGTTTCCAGAGTGTTTTATGTCAAATCTATGAACACATATATGTTTTTGTATTCATTATTCCTATAAATATGTCTTGGAAGACTCATATGTGAACTTCTATGGATGATTAGGTACTTAATATAAATTTTATTAGTTCATGAAATTAATTTGGTAACAATTTCATGGATGAAATGCATCAAACATATTGATTTGGGAGGTCCTGTAATTAAGGATCTTAACATCTTTAAAGATGGGATTATTGGGAAATTCACTAGGGGCTAAATATCTGGTTTCTATTTCCATGACTTCGTATCAAACATGTTCAAAATCAAGCTAATTACTAGTTACAACCATTGTCTTGCATCCTATATTTGGTAATCCTTCAAATACTCCATCAACAAGATCATCTCTGACTCCAAATGGATCGTGAGAAGCGACTACCAAATCAAATTGAGGTCTATATAACGTGGACTAATAGTCCTTTACAAGATATTACTAATATTATTTCTAAGGGTATCAATCTATCAATTGGGAATCTGTTTTATCAATTACCTATATTTGAGGGTTTATTTTCTATGAATATTAAGTAATAAATTCAATGTAATTTGTTTATGAGCTATGATACTATCATATAGAAGCATAAACCACTTGTGAAATTTAATTCTATAGAATTTTATAGGCTGGAATATTGTGGTTTAAACTATCATCTAGAATAGTTACGGAAGTCGAGCACAGTTTTTTGGCCCAGTTAGTTTCCCTTTTTATGGAGGATATGTAAGTGATGGCTTCTTACAAATGTTCATCTTATAAAATCTCGGAATCATATTGATTCTACATGTACTCTTTTCTTCCATGTAGATGGGGATAAAAAACATCTATGTCTATCTCGTGACTTTTCATATTACTTAGGGTGATATGAGGGTATAATTTTCAGTTTGGGTTTTGATAGATATGTGTAGCTCAGTTCTCTCATTGAGAGTGTCGGTGTTGCATATTTTGTTGAACAAATTATTAATCTTTTGTTGGAAGCTATCAGTTCTATTATTTCATATATTAGGAATGATTGAAACAAGAAACTATATGAGGTTGAAAAACATTCGGTTAAAATTTGAATTATTAAATTGAACAATGAGGTGTATGATGCATCGATGATACAAATAGTAGGTATGTATAATAACAAGAATAATCTGAATGTCCTCAGGTTATTGGGTATATGAATCCAATCGAGGAAGCATAAAGTTATTAAATTCATATGACAGATTAATTCAATTAATTCAAGGACTAATGTTAATGTCGGTGGGGTGGCTTCTTGATTTTTTATTCCATCAGGCTATGGAGGGTTCTTCCACCCTTATCAAGGGGTTTTCAAATGGTTCTTTTACAATTTTGATGTTGTTTTCATGGCATATGATGTTGTGCTACTGGTTGTGGTGTTTTCATTAGGATATATTTATAAATATAATTGTTCAAAATTGTGGATTGTATATTATTTTGAAGTTTCTTTGAGGTCATTGAAAACAATAACATGGGATTTTACTTGGAGGATTCAACCTGGTTGGATAGAGTGTCCCAACAAGGCTTCCCATCTCAACCTTGTAATCTTTCAAGTATACAGGGAGTCTAATCAAGTGGAGGATGTGCTATTAAAGGAGGAAGTTAAGGAAATGGACATGATGTGTTCCTTCATGGATCCTTCTTATTTGGATCCAATGGTTGATGCAGATATGTGTGGTGTCGTATTTTCTCTCTTATGTAATAACTATTTGTAACCCTTGAATCTTCTTATCTCTTTTTTATATAATTTCTTCTATGACCAGATTTGGTTGTATCCTAATCTTCTTGGTAAAGGGTATATCCTCCCCATGTTACTACCCTTAACACCCTTGGCTATTTGATAGCCTCTAGAATATGGTGAGGAACGACTATGGTCTGTGGTGGACTAGGCTGGGGAACTTGTCAAGTGGAATCCATACCAAGATGTTATAGAGTGGAATTAATTCCCCGTTTTCTTTTCACTATTTTTTTATTATCGATTTGGTCGGACATTCATTTTGAAATGTGTTGGATTTATGGAATAATATCAGACTGACATGTCAAGAACACACATTTTTTATAGGTGTTCTGGGATACTAGGGCTGAGATTTATCTCATTATTGTTCTATGTGAGGTGGTATATGATTTTCACCATGAGGTACTACTAAAATGGATCCAGGATCTTGTCCTGTCGAAAATAGGCCAGTGGTGAAATTTGAATATTGACATTTATAGGATATATATATATATATATCATTCATAATATTTGGAACATAGGATCTATATATACCCTATACTTTATAACATATAATTATATGATTTTATGAATAATAAAGAATCATATTACAAGCGAAGGAGAATAATGTATGGTGTCTTAGAGACTTGGTAAAAAAACATAAGAATAAATAAAATATGTATTTATGTAATCCTTATAAAGAGTCCATAACTTATATTATTCTCATTTATATTTATTGGATGACCTAGGGATTATATGAACAAAGGTATGGACTAAAAATCCAATTACGGTAATAAACATGATAACAAAGCTTTAGCATATTAGTTAGAAGGCTTGACATAATGGCATAAAAAGGAATGGAACTCATTGACTCGTTGCTTATAAACAAGGGATAATATAAACATGGATTCATAGTAATGTTTAAGAGATATAAAACATGAGTTTTTCATGATTCAAGTATCATTTCACTTATAAGATCACAAGTCTATGTTTACCCCTAAGACCCTTGCACATGGTAGCACGAGTCAAGGCTAACTTCCAAGATAGTTGCAAATAATGTCTCATGGGGCTCAACGTTAACCTAGGACTTGGAGTGATATGTGGTTGAAACCATAATAATATTTTCATGAGTATTCTTTATACATGTATAATCATACATAATCAATAATACATAAACATAAGGGTTACTTGTGGAAAGAATTGGGTATCATATTCATGTTATAAAGAATAATAATTAGGCATATCATAAAATTGTCTTTGAAATAAATTAATTTGATAATGAATTTAAATTAATAAGGTATAATAGGAATTTATCTAGATTAGTGATTTCAATTACATGTGATAACATGAATAAAGATCTTTTATGAATCTTTAGAATTAAAACATTATATTGTGGTTTAAGAAAAAAATCAATGAACACTTAAAATATTAAAGGGAATAATATTTTTTATAAAACCAAAAGTGAACAAAGAAATTTTTTCATAAAAAAATATTGGTTTTATAAAAACAATTATGGATCAAAACATATTATAGAGTGCAAAAGAAATTATTTATGAATTTGAGAAGATTCCCTTGTACTGGTTTTCTTATCGGTATTTATTATGGAGGGAACCACAAAAAAACATATATATCACAAAAGGATAATGATAAATGGGAATTTATACATGGGTTTGGGTCATATACACACAATATAGATGATAAACGTAAAAATAACATATAACATAATTTGTGTAAGAATAATGATAGAGAAACCTGAAGGAATAATAGAGGTTCAGGTAGAATCCCATAACTTTAGTCGGGTGGGGTCCTTACCTGGATTGTAATGTACTGCATAACCAAATTACATTCATTAATTAATATTTAATGAACTTCTTATTCATGTAATTTATTTATTATAATTTTATTATGTCCATTCATGACGTTTTTTATTAGTTTAGTGGTTCAATTTAATTGTTTGGGAGTGTTTGTTTCTTTGGTTTTCATGATTGGTTTACATATACACATGTGAAGATAAGCATGTAAGATGAGAATGGTTATCCATAATTTGAGATATATGTTATAAGTGAACATTCATTTGATTAAATGGTTCTAAAATACATTTGGTTATTTGGAGTTAAGATGAACCATTATATAAAACATTAATGATAAGTGATTTGGTAAATTGGCAGTTTTTTATCATAACGAACACATTTTTATTTATCAATTAAAATAATATGTAAAAATGATTTAATTAACCAAAAATTAGATATAATATATATATTTTAATCTTGTTAAACCATAAAAATGGTTTGATGACTATAATTGAAGAGGATAATTTAATTTGAAAACCATTCATCCTGGAATGTGATAAATTAATACATCTCGAATGGTGTTTTGATTTCTAGTATAAAAGGAGAGGAAAGAGAGATAATAATGAATTATTCCATTATCATAAAAAAATTATATTACATTAAAGGTGTTTTGGTAATCATAAAACATGGATTAATGGAGTTTATGAATGAAATTGAAAAAAGAAACTAGAAACAAAATTAAATAAAATAAAAGTGGAATTTACATCTAGAATATAACATCCTTTTGAACCTCTCCAGGGAAAATGATTTGGTCATTTTAAGATAACAAGGGATTATGGATGTGTGATAGGGTCATAGGGGGATATTTGAGCAAGAATATGAACTAGGAATGAGACTATAGAGGTTTAAGAAGAGGATGTAAAGAGGGGTGGTATATATAGTGGAGGAGAATAGCAGATTCCCATTATTTTAATCATCAGTTTAATATTTTGTGCAATAATTTGAATAGTATTGATTCTTGTGAAAATATATTGTAATGAGAGCATGTGAGTTCAGTCCAATGGAAAATAACATCATCCATCACTATATCATGATTCATAAATTCATTTATTTTTAATTTACCATAAATTATCGTATTTTACTATTCACCAAAAATTATTGTATTTTACAAAATTAAAAACAATTCACCCCAACCATTTTTTGATGTTTGGAATTAAAAAAAAAAATCCATTTTCTAGAAATAACTATCTAAATCTGAGAAATGTAATTTTTAATTATATTCAAAATTTACTTGAAAAATACAAATTTTAAAATAAAAAATGCTTTTCAAATTTTTTTTTAAAATTAACCAAGGCCTCTTAAAGTTACCTTATAATCATATGTTAAGAAACTCATATTTATGAATACATTTTATGAAAAATAAATCTTTTAAATTATTAAAGTAATAATGAAATTGTAATTAAATATAAATGACTTAAAAAAATAGAAACACATAAATAATAATTTTCAAATTATTTAAATATTATAATATATTATATTTACATCATTTTTCCAGTTATAGTATGTATAAATTTTATTTATACATTCATTAGTGATGTTACTATTCAATTAAGAAGTTTACTATTCATAAGGGTCACATTACATTTCGAATGGTCAAGTTACAATTTCACATATGCATGTTCCTTAACATCTAAGGACACCTTTTAATTGAAACATTCTTTGTTCATATTGTCGATATTGTTATATATAACTAATCTTACTTGATTATACTATAAGACATATTTATAATAGGGTACTTTCATTGATAATACATTGGGTTGTTACATTCTTCGCCCCTTATGAAATTTTACCCAAAAAATTTTCTTTTACATTCTAAGATGTAAAACGGTGTGGGTACTTTTCTTTCATGGCCTCTTCTAGTTCCCACGTTTCCTCTTTGTACATATGGTTCCACCATAGTACATTGACAGGGCGATTATTCTCCTTGCATAGAAAATTATATCTTCGATACAAGATCATTAGTAGATTCTCATTGTAAGAAAAACCATTCCTTAACTATACCACCACGAAATACAATTCATGTGATGGATCAGGTGTGTATTTATTTAAGAGGGATACATAGAATACATGGTGTACATTGGACATGGTAGGTGGAAGTTCTTCTAGATTATCCATATATGAAATACGATTAATAACCTCGAAGGGGATGATGAACATGGGACATAGCTTTCCTTTCATCCCAAACCATGGGACCTTCTTCCATGGAGATACGTGAAGAAATTCCATGTCTCTATATTTGAACTCAAGGTCCCATCGACAATTGTCTACATAACACTTCAATAGAATTTGGGGTTCCATCATGTGCTGCTGAATGGTATTCTCCATCTCCACAATTTCATCGACCATTTCAGGTCCTAGAATCTTACTCTCACTGACTTCATCCCAACATTCCGATGTTAGGATGTTTTTTCATAATGGCCTTCAAATGGTGGTATTCAGATGTGGGAGTAGAAACAATTGTCATAATAGAATTAGACAGGTGATAGATGTTGATACCATACTCATTTGAAGTCCATAGAACATGATCTCAACATCTATTCCAGTGTATGAATAGTTTACATAGATTGGCCTTCAATTTGAGGATGATAAGTTGTAATGAAGTTTAGTTCAATTCTTAGATCATGTTGTTCACTTTTCCAGAAAATCGATGTGAATATTTGATAACATTCAGATACAATAGATAGTGGTGCTCCAGGAAACCATAACACCTATTTGATATATATCCATGAATGTTCATGCAATGGAAAGTCCTCTCAAATTCTGATAATGTAAGTTGTCTTTGTATGCTTATACACAATGACCGATATAATATTGTTTCCTCTAGATGTCCCTGAAAGTACAATGACAATGTTCATAGTAATTTACTCCCACATCCATGTTGGGATGGATATTGGTTTCATCATCCCCTTATAAATTTTTCTTTTATCCAACCCTTGTTGTCATACTAGGACCTTTGATGTATATTCTGCAATCTCCTTCATATTGTCCCACAAAATGTTGTCTCGAAGATCTAGATACATCATTGTGATCCCTGGATGAATAAAGAAGGTTTATCTATGTGAATAATTCATAATCTCATTATTTATCTATGGATAGTATGGTACACAAAATCGTGACCCAAATATTATAACTACGTCCTAATCAATCTTTAACTCTGAGGATTTATCATTTTTAATAGCGCACAAACATTTTAGAATTTCCACATCTTTTCTATCAGAATAATTTATTTTATCCATGAGGGATGGTTGAGAAATAATTTTGGAAAGGATTGATGATATTAATTGCTCAATGATTCCCATGTACATCCCTTACAAGTCAAATAATATTTTATCCTTCTCACTTCTCGTTATTTATAATTATGGATGATCTTTTCTTCTTAGAGAATCTACTACATTATTTTCCATATTGGGATATTAGTGTATTGGGAATTCATAATCTTTGTTGATCATTAACCATATTTTTTGATGCGTATTAATCTCATTATGTGTTAATATATATTTGAGACTCTTGTGATCTGTATATATCTTACACTACTACCCATAGAGATAATGCCACAATATTTTCAAAGCATAGATCACACCTTCCAACTCAATATCTTGCATGGGATAATTTTGATTGTTTATTTTCAAATCTGTTGAGCATAGGCTATCACATTATCAGTTCTCAACATCACATATCCTAATAACTTCTTTGAAGAATCACATTACACCAAAATGAGTTATCCACATATCGAGAGTTTGATTAGGGGTGTAGTGATAAGACTTTGTTTTGTGATCCTTAAATATTTACCCACATTCTTAGGTATAGAAAAACCTATATGCCTTCTATATAAGATTGGTAGTTGGGTTTGAACATAATGAAAATTTCTTCACAATTTTTCAATAGCACTCGGCTAGACCCAGAAGGCTGGAGATTATTGTTATACATGTTGTCCTGTGCCACTCATTATTTACCTTTGTAATATAAGGGTCTAAAGTTATCCCATTATTGGTGATAAAATTCCCCAATAATTACACTTCTTCAATAAAAAACCAACATTTAAATTACTTTTCATAACATTTCTACCTTCGCAAAGTCATCAACACATAATTAAAATGCTCTTCATGTTCCTCCTTTCTCTTGAAATATATCATAATATCATCGATAAAGACGACCATAAATTCATCAAGGTAATTTCTAAAGACACTATTAATTAAATACAAGAATATTTAGAAATATTTATCGGGTTCTAATGGAATCACTATGAACTCAATGTGTACATGCCTTGTTCGAGAAGTAGTTTTGGGAATATATTCCTTCCTCACCTTTAATGGTGATATCCTGACCGAAGGTCCAACGTTGAAGAATAACTGGCCCCACAAATCTTACCAAACAAGTCATCTATTTAATTCATGGGATACTTGTCCTGTATTGTGATTTTATTGAGCTCATGATAACCAATATAGGCTTTCATTAAACCATTCTTCTTCTTGAAAAAGAGGCATGTTTCTCCCCAAGTGTAGCACTCAAGCATAGGAAACCCTTGTGTAGATTATCCTATTACTTCTTCTTCAGATCTTCCAACTCTACGGTTTCCATTCTATATGGTGTATATGATACTGGTAGAGTTCCAAGAACATGTTCAATTGAGAACTCGACCACTCGATGAAGATGAAGACCACACAATTCTTCGAGAAATACATCATTGTAGCCCCTTACAATTGGCATGTCTTCAAACTTGATTCAATCTATTATCACAATTATTTGAGCTATATATGATTTATCATAAGGAAGTAATATACAAACATCATATAATTATTCAATAGGAGATTCATCATCATATTTAAACTTTTAAGGAATTGTAGGATGCTACAGGATGTTAGGAGTGATCTATCTTTGCCGATAATTGATATTGTTATTTTATAAAGATATCCAATCCATGTCCAAAATAGAAACGAAATACACCAATGGATGTTTGACGAGATTTTATGGGATGTTTATTACACAAAAATTTACAATAGAGGAGTTATAAACCATAGACACAATTATTTCCCTTTCGTTGTTCTCACATATAACTCAACCTCCAAATTTTGAGGATGTTTTTGAATAATTCTCTTAAATTGGAAATATATAAAATAATTCATAGAACGAGAATCAAATAGTATGTTAACTATTATTGAATGAATAACTAGAATGCCTACCACCACATCATTGTTTGGCTCCACCATAGTAGAAGTTTTCATGACCCGACACTACCTGGGCTTGTGCCACAACTACCCCAAGCCCGCCTCCATAGGTCAGGGGCTGACGACCAGCGCCGAAGGCACAACAACTCGGGGAGGCCTTTGCCGATGTACCTGTACACACACATGCAACCCACTCAATGCAGAAGTGAAAAGTATATGTAAAAGTAAATTACCAACTAATATAAATAAACCACAAAGTGCATCGACCTCTAAACAGTTCAATGTAAAAGCTGAAGTTAAACTGAAAAGAAAAAGGGAAAAACACTTTCCCAACCAGAAAGTGCCATAACCCGGCAATAGGTAGACAGATGTAAAACAACTAGGAGAGTCCCAAACCAGGAACCCGATAATGAACACCGTACGTGGTCCAATCTCCCAAACTCCTAATCTCTTCTGATGTCACGACCAACATGTCCGTCCTCTGCAAGGGCACACCAAGTGCGAGCAATCCCATGTAGGGGTGAGTATAAAAATACTCATTAGGATGCCCCGAAGGCTCGAGGGAGAAATAAAGGAGATATAGAAGAGGTGGCCAGTAGATCGACTAGAGAAAAGTAAAGGAGTACAACCGAGAGTGCAGTAAAGAGTACATCTCAACCCAACAAGAGGCAGGAAGTAGACTCATCCAAACGAAAGTAGCTAGAAATAGTGATAAGATGAACTTCTCATCGAGTCTTCTCTACCTGTAGAAGGAGAGTAGACTCGTCCGACCATGAGATGATGGACACAGAAAGAACATGGCATACCCCGTGCGTCTTCACCACTCTTGGAAGGAGAGTAACCAAAACCGAAGGAGTGGGTACTGGAAGAAGGTATACATGTGCATATGCTCTGTCAAGAAACCCGAACAAGATCGTAAGGGGATCTCCGTCCCATAGCTCAGCCCAATAAATTGAGTAGCCAACAGTTCCAGAATTAAACCCCATCAATGCCCAGTATCCGCATGTCTGCCACGAACTACAAGTCAAAGGGCTCAAATCCCCGCACCTTGACACTATCCGCTTTGGGCGGCACTAACTTTCCCACACGGTTTTAGGTCGCGTCACAAGTATGCGTCTTGGTGGGGAAAGTGACCCTCGTACTTGAGAGTTATGGGGAACATCAAACCACACCTCATCACTACCCCGTAGTCGAGAGGTATCCTCAAATTCGACAGGGGAACCCCTGACCAGCCCCACTAGAGGGTAATCCCTGGAAGTCGACGGGTTCCCACTGGAGGGAGACCCGAAAAAAGTCATCGATGGGTACCAATGCCCAGACCCGTGAAAGGTATCTACTAGAGGGAGGCCTGGAATCACCAACGGGGACCACATCCTAGCCCAGCTGAAGGTAAACCCATCATCGGTGACCACTTCCCACCCCTGCTGGAGATAAACCTAGAACAGCTCTTGACATCCATGTTGGATGGTACAACGCTGGCCATCCTTGCTGGATGGTAACCCACTGGCCATCCCTGCTGGATGGTAACCCACTGGCCATCCCTGCTGGATGGTAACCCACTGGCCATCCCTACTGGATGGTACCGCACTGGCTATCCCTCCTGATGGTACAATTGGCCACTCCTGTTGGAAACAACCTCCTAGACAGCCCTGCTGGAAACAACCTCCTGGGTAGAGAATCGGTGCCCTTATAATGTGCTGGTCACACCGAATACAAAAGAACCCTACTAGGGAACACGAAGAAACTCTGCCGGCCAAACCATCGATAACAGAACCAGGGGAAAACCGCTCAACCTGTTTGGTCAAAACCATCGTGAATAGGACTAGGGGGAAACTCAACCTTGCTGGTCAAACAAAAGAGAACAGAGGGACCCTCTACATCACGAGAGGTCTAGGGTATGCAAATCTGAACATGGCACGCACATGGGGCCCACACGAAGTGTGTCCCCAAGTCAATGCCAACCAAGTCCACAAATGTTCTCAGGTACAAGCAACCAAAAGTACCACCAAGAGTTCCCGTATACTCCCAGAGTATACCATGTTTCCTTCCCAAAGGCTATCGTGCACACGACACCTAACGTCAATGCGAAAGGAGTAAATGTAACAACTCTAACATTCCACCTCATCGGCCTAGGAATGGCCAACTACATCTCTTCAAACACTAACTTCACTCTCACTGGAGTGAACGCGATCACACACCAAGGGTTCCCAATAAACCCCACAAGAAGAACCACCACCGCTACACCTTTCATTCTTCCCCATTTAAAAGAGATCTCGAAAGAGACTCTACACATCCAAACGAAGCGTACTATTGTAACCCTTGTAGAAAATCATCCGAGATAAACTATTTACTCGCCTCAAATGGATATCTGACGGAAAAGTCACCAACACTGCTTTACGCCCGAACGACGCCCCGTGATCCGGAGCCTCTATTCCGAAAACAGTCGGATGCATCGCACCATTGAGATCCCCACGGAAGATCTCATCAAATGGACTAATCACTTGAGTGGAGCGGATATCCATGGAAAAAAATGCATTTCGTCGTACCGCACACGAGTGGTGCTTCGTGGGACCTGCATCGCTATCCAAAAGCACAACGAACGGATTACACCGTTGTGATCCTCTCGAAAAAGTACACAAGATTGACTATTCATTCACCTGCAACGGACAACCGGTGATAAATATGGAAATCACCGCCAACTCCCCAAACAGAGCTCATTGGCCCCACACCATCATGCAGAATTAAAGCTGGCAGATAGCGCCATTGCAGTTCCCTCAGAAAAACACCCAGAATCGACTGCTCGCACACCCCGAAAAAAGTCCGATGAAAAGGTTGATAAACACTGCTCACAGCTTAAAAGATGGGCCACGAGGCCCACGCCTAAACTCTGGTTTCAATGCCCGAAAACCTCTTGGAAAAATTCATCTCGATGCTAGGGTCTCAACACTGCTAACGGTGCTCAAAACGGACATCAGATGTGTCCGCGCCGCCCAAAATATAAACCGCCGGAAAACGGCCAATCCACTTAATGTACGTGTTGTGGCACTGAGCCCCACATCTCAGTAATTAAAAATTCCTAATACCGTCTCAAAATGCTGGTCTTGATGCCAGGAAGGCACTGCAGTAGATGGCACACAAAACGGACACCCGTAATTAAAATTATGGGCATCCGAATAGGGGACAAATCCCCTTGGGTTGTACCGGCCTGGGCCGACCGGTCCGCCAGGCCTGGGCTAGCCCACACCGGGCCGCGGCCTAGCCGTGGACCCCGGGTCCACTCAGCGCCAACCGGTCACACGGGTTGGTCGTTGTCTTCTGCGGAGACCCGTGGAGTGCAGGTCTCTGTCCCCGCGCGGGGGTCACCCGGCCAACACCGCCTCGCCCTGTTTCCAAACGCCCGTGCCACCAGGGCCTCGCCCTGCTGCCGAACGCCGGTGCCACCCGCACCTTTCCTGGACCCCCGCCATGCCAGCTCTCCGGACCACCGCACTGGACCGCCAGAGCCTCACCTGAAAACCCCAAAACCACTCAAAATTTCGTCGGACAGCTGCAGACGCCTCGAAGCTCAGAATTCAAATCTGAAATATGCTTCAGAAAGCTCAGAACAAGTGCTACACGATTGTAGGCTTCGCTCGACAAAATAATGGTGAATCGAATCATATAAATGGTTTCATAGAAGGTGCAAGAGTTTAAAATAAAAAACACACGATCCTACCTTAATGGGTGTTGCCCGATGCTTCACCGGGGATCCGCTGGAGCTTCCACGCCTCACCAGAGAGGTGGAGGAGAGGAGGAGTTACTCCTTCCTTGGAAGGGTTTGCGCCAGGGGGAAACAAACAAATAGGGGGGGGGAGTGTTTAAATAGAAAACACTTAGACTCCCCACCCGTAGACCCGTACCCGAACCCTGAGAGGGGTGTAGGTTAAGCCTCCCCTAGGATAAACGGCACGCTCCGGACTCAACAGTGCCCTCAGTTTTCCAATCCAAGCCACCGTTTAAGAGAAACATTAGTTTAACCATTAAAAGAATAAATTAATTATTTTAATTATCCATTTAATGTTCTGTTAACGGGTGAGGAGTCCCAACATCTTGCACCGACATGTTTTATGTCGTTCTTAGAGTAAACACCCCATTTAGGACCCATCCGTACAATCAGATTTCTGATCCATATCACTATTTAGGAGTTATCCCGTTTATTTTGCATGCCTAGTGTGAAAGAACATAAAATTTAATTCCGGACACACATGGACTTAGAATCGCACGGCGTCTGAAGGCGCTACTCTGGAATAACATCAATAAAAATTCCAAAGGCTTTTATAGCAATAACCAGGTTCTTACATCATTCCCTCCTTCAAGAATTTCATACCCAAAAAGAAAAAGTGTGGAGAAACTGAGGGTAATAATCCCACACCCTGCTCATCCCTACCTAGAATAACTCTTGCACAGTCTCACTTCACCGCACACAAACCAAAGGATTTGATCTGTTCACGCAAGGTCTTCCCTTGCCAATGTCGTTCATAGGAGCACGCGCAAATCTCCTCAGGTGATCCATGCGGGAGACATTGTGCACCCACTCCAGACCTTGGGTGGATAGGGAAAGGTGTTATGGAACCTCGCCATCCCTTCGCACGGTCTCAAATGGCCTAAAGGCCCTCGGGGTATCCCACCTTCGCGATCAAACCATTACGCCAAACGCCACGACTGGAATCACCGTTTGGACCTGGGACGAAGGTCGTTGACTCCCTCCTTCAGAATTTCCATATGGTGAAACACCCAAGGATATCTGTTCACGAATGGTTTCATAGTCAATGTCCCATGACCAAGACTCTCTTACGCGCTCCGAGAGCGAAGGAGTCGACACCATCGACTAAAGAAAAAGGTTCTATGCCTTTTACCTTACCAACACAGGGTTACACCGACACCCAGCGCCACCCTGGTAACACCTCAAGAAAATATCAAGGAGAAATACATTTCACACATAGAGTCTAACAATTATACTAAAAAAGTAGAAGAGTTGTAGGGCGGACCTTTTATCACCTCATGTTATGTAGGATCGTAGACATCCAAAGATCACGGCTATCTGTGGTCCCAAATGTCATCTCTCGAAGCCTGACATGGACCTACTAGTATTGATGGGAAAACCTCATAGTGTCGTACCCCACTACCAGTTTCTCCCACTCCTACATTATCACCACCTCTCTGGAAGCTACTCCAATCATGACGATGCCTCTGTCGTGGTGGTGCACCTGCTGCCTGCCCGATATTCCCTGCGTTCTTGGTCGGGCAGTCCCGCGGCAGGTGACCTCGCCCGTCGCAAGCATAACACCGACTCTCTCCGGGATACATTGGTTCCCAACAGCACCACTGTGGTGTACGACCACGCCCATGAGTCCGGTTGTCGGAAAGCCACCTGTGTCGAGGTTCTTCTTGCCAATGCCAGCTCACTGTAGCAGAAATCTCGGCTCAAACTTTCCTGCTGCCGCCACCAACTGTAGAACGTGATAGTAAAATTTCTGTCACCAGAGCCTTATCTAGAACCCTGGAATAAGTGGTAATTTCCAAGGGTAATATGATAGCACAAATCTCTATATGAAGACCCTTCTTGAACTTCCGTGCTCAGATGTTTCCGTCGTGGACCATGTCCGGGTAAAAGTGTGCACGGTATGCGAAACTAGCCACGTACTCGGCCACCGTCATCCCTCCTTGATAAAACTGCAGAGCTCCTGAATACCAATGGAGCGTAAGAATGAAAGGGAAAAATCCTCACGAAACAACAACTGGAACATTCCCAACGAATTTGACGACTCATCAAAAAAACGGAGTCACCAGACTCCACCAATGCCAAGCTGCTCCGCGGAAAAGGCTTGCGGCTAAAGCCACCATAAGATCTGTCAGCATCTGCACAAGCATTAAAAGGCGAACCTGTGTCTCTAGCCAAAACTCTGCTGGTTGAGGGTCTGGCTCACCACTGAACCTCGATGGTCTCTGCCGCTGGAACTCACAGAGCGCACTCATCCTGCGCTTAAGCTCAGTCTGTTCTACTGAAGCTTTCAGTTGCTCACCAGGAGGGGGTGCTTCTACCAGCCCGCCCGGAAAAAGGGACACGCATGATTGGTCATGGACTGAGGCTTCATCACTCATTGTTTCGTCATTACGAACCAAAGCGGGTATCCTGGCTAGCTGTCTTTTAGGAAACATCCTGAATATTATCAAGGAGTGTCGTGGTTAGATGAGCATATATATATATAACAGTAACAACAATGGGGAGTTGAGTCAAGAAGGACGGTCAAGACTCAATCCTATGTGAGGCACAAACCAATTTTCCCTTCAAAGAGTGTATCAACATACTGAGTTGACATGTGGGTTATCTGGGTCCTGGTGAATGGATACGTCGGCCACCACAACATCACTGGACTCCCTCGCCTGAGAGCTGCTCTCGACACACATTAACATTGTTTCCCTAAATTCCAACCAATTAAATTTTAGGGATGTTCGAACAATTTCCCATGGAACTAACCACCTCTGATACCACATTGTCACAAACCAACCCTACCTAGGCTAGAGCCACAACCACCCCAAGACCACCTCCATTGGCTAGGCGCTAGCAACCAGCACCGAAGGCAAACAACTCAGGGAGGCCTTTGCCTAAGTACCTATACACACACACACACACACATCCCACACAATGCAGAAGTGTAGAGTATAAGGAAAAGGTATGTACCAACTGCTATAAATAAACCACAAAGTGCATCGAACTCTAAACAGTACAAAGTAAAAGACGAAGGTAAACTGAAAATAAAAATGGAAAAACACATTCCCAACCATAAAAGTTCCACTACCCAGGAATAGGTAAACAAAAGTAAAAAAGCTGGGAGAGTCCCACACCGGGAACCCAACAACGACCACCACACGTGGTCCAAGCTCCCGAACTCCTAAGATTCACTAAAGTCACGACCGACCTATTTGTCGTCTGTAAGGGCACACCTAGTGCGGGAAAAGCCCAAGAAGGGGTGAGTATAAAAATACTCAGTAGGATTCCCCGAAGGCTCGAGGAATCAAAAAAGGAGGTACTGAATAGGTGATAAGTAGGTCAAATAGGGAAAAATAAAGGAGTAAAACTAAGAGTGCAGTAAAGAGTACAACTCAACCCAACAAGAGGCAGGAAGTAGACTCATTGAAACACAAGGAGCTAGAAACGGTGAGAAGAGGAAATTATCATCAAGTATTCGCAGCCTATGGAAGGAGAGTACACTCATCCAATGATGAGAATCTAGACACAAAACGAACGTGTCATACCCCGCGTGTATTTGCCTCTCCTGGAAGGAGAGTAACCAATACCCAAGGAGTGGGTACTGGAACAAGGTATACATGTATATATGCCCTGTCAAGAAACCCGAACAAGATCGTAAGGGGATCTCCATCCTGTAGATCTTCCCAAGAAAGTGGGTAGCCAGCAGTCCCAGAAGTAAACACCATCGATGCCCAATATCCGCACGTCTACCCCAAACATCATATCAAGGGGCTCAAATCACCCAACCTTGACACTATCCGCTTTGGGCGGCACTGACTCACCTGCACGGTTTTGGGTTACGTCACAAGGACGCGTCTCGGTGGGGAAATTACCCCTCGTACATGAGAGTTTTGGGGAACGTTAAACCAAACCTCGTCACTGCCCCACAGTCGAGAGGTCTCCTCAAAGTCGACAGGCAACCCCCTACCCAGTCGCACTGGAGGGTAATCCCTAGAAGTCGATGGGTCCCATAGGAGGGAGACCTGAGAAAAGTCTTAAACGGGTCCCAATGACCAGACCTGTGAAAGGTATCCGCTGGAGGGAGTCCCAAAATCGCCAACGGGGACCACTTCCTATCCCAGATGAAGGTAAAACCATCATCGTGGACCACTTACCAGCCCCACTAGAGGTAAACCCGGAACCACTCTGGCCATCCCTACTGGATGGTACAACACTGGCCATCCCTGCTGGATGGTAACCCACTAGCCATCCCTGCTAGATGGTAACCCACAGGCCATCCCTACTGGATGGTATCGCACTGGCCATCCCGGCTGGATGGTACAACTAGCCACCCCTTCTGGAAACAACCTCCTAGCCAGCCCTACTGGAAACAACCTCCTGGGTAGAGGATCTGTGCCCGCATAATGTGTTGGTCACACTGAATTCACAAGAACTCTAACAGGGAACATAAAGCAACTTTGCCGGCAAAACCATCGAGAACAGAACTAGGTGAAAACCACTCAACCCTGCTGGTCAAAACCATCGTGAACAGGACCACAGGGAAACTCATCCATACTAGTCAAACAAACGAGAAAAGAGGGATCCTCTACGACGTGAGAGGTCAAGGGTACGAAAAGCATAACATGACACGCACATGGGGCCCACACGACGTGTGGCCCCATGTCAACCCCAACCGAGCGCAGAAACTTTATCAGGTACAAACAACCACAATACCTCCAAGCATAACCGTATACTCCCAGAGTATACCATTTTTTCAGGCCAAAGGCTATCATACACATGAAACCTAACGTAAACACGAAGGGAGTAAACGTAACCACTCCAACTTGCCAACTCATCGGCCCATGCATGGCTAAATACATCTCTTCAAACACTATCTTCACTCTCGCAGGAGTGAATGCGATCACACACCAAGGGTTCCCTATAAACCACGTTGGAAGAACCACCACCGGTACACCTTTCATGCTTTCCCATTTAAAAGAGATCCCAAAAGAGACTCTGCACATACAAATGGATCATACCATTGTAATCCTTATGAAAAAACATACGAGATAGACTATTTACTCTCCTCAAACAGATAACAAACGGAAAAATCACCAACAATGCTTTACTCCCAAACGACATCCCGTGATCCTGAGCCTCAGTCTCGAAAGTAGTCAGGTGCATCGCACCATTTGGATCCCCTCGGAAAAACACATCAAAAGGACTTATCACTTGAATAAAACAGATATGCGGAGAAAAATATTCATTTCACCATACAACACACGAGTGGTGCTTCGTGGGACCTGCAACCTGGTCCCGAAGCACAATGAACAGATCGCACCATTGCGATCCTCTCAAAAAAAGTATACAAGATTGACTATTCATTCACCCGCAACGGACACCCTGTGATAAAGATGGAAATCACCGCCAACTCCCAAAACGACCCTCATGGGGCCCGAACCATCATGAAGAAATAAAGCAGGAAGATTGCACCACTGCAATGACCTCGGAAAAACACTCAGAATCGACTGCTCACACGCCCCGAACGGATGTCCGATGAAAAAGTTTCTAAACGCTGCTCGCATCTAAAAAGTTGGGCCATGGGACCCATGCCTCAACTCTGGTTTCAATGCCTAAAAAACCAGTGGAAAACATCATCTCAACGCTAGGGTCTCAACGCCGCAGACGAAACTTAAAACGGACATCAGATGTGTCTGCGTCGCCCAAAACAAAAACCCCCGGAAAAACGCCAATCCACTTAACGTACGCGTCGTGGCCCTGAGCCCCACATCTTGGGAATTTAAAATTCCCAAGACCATATCAAAATGCTTGTCTTGACGCCAGGAAGGCACTTCCACATAAGAAACACAAAACAGACACCCCTAATTAAAATTACGGGCGTCTAAAGAGGGGATGAATACGCTTGGGCTGGACCGGCCTGGGCCGGCCGGTCCGCCCGACCTGGGCCTGCCCGCACCAGCCGGCCCAGCTCACTGCGCCGGGCCATGGACCCCGAGTCCACTCAGTGCTGACCAACCACACGGGCTGGTTGCTGTCTTCCATGGATACCCGCTGAGTGCGAGTCTCTGTCACCACGCGGGGGTCGCGCGTCTCGACCCTGCGATCGTCGCGCCCCGGCAGCTCGACGTCACTGCCAGGATCCACATCCTCGCCTGGCCAACACCGCCTCGCCCTGCTACCGAACGCCCATGCCGCCTGTGCCTCGCCGAGACCCCCGCCGCCCTGCCGCTCCCACTCGCCAGTCCGCCACACATGACCACCAGAGCCTCGCCAGAAAACCCAAAAACCACCTGAAACATCGTTGGACAGTTGCAGACACCTCGGAGATTAGAATTCAAATTCGAAATATGAGTCGGAAACCTAAGAACAAGTTCTATGCGATTATGGGCTTCTATCGACAAAATAATGGCGAATCGATGCATATAAATGGTTTCAAAGAAGGTGAGGCAGTTTAAAATGAGAAATGAACGATCCAACCTTAATGGGAATTGTCTAACGCTTCATCAGTGATCCACCGAAGTTATCGTGCCTCGTCGGAGAGGTGGAGGAGAAGAGGAGTCACTCCTTCCTTGGGAGGGTTTGCGCCAGGGGGAAGACAAACAAAGTGGTGGGGGAGAAGTGTTTAAATAGAAAACACATAACTCACCGCGAGTCGGCCCTGTACCCGAACCCTCAACGGGGTCGAGGTTAAGCCTCCCCTAGGGTAAACGGCATGCTCTGGACTCAATTGTGCCCTAAGTTTTCCAATCTGAGCCACCATTTAGGATATACATGAGTTTAAAAATTAAATGAATAAATTAATTATTTTATTTATCTATTTAACGTTCTGTTAACGGGCGAGGGGTCCCAACATCCCGCACCGACATGTTTAAGTCGTTCCTAGGGTAAATACCCCATTTCGGACCCATCCTTGCACTCATATTTCTGATCCGGTCTCCGTTTAGGAGTTATACCATTTATTTGGCGTAGTCGGTGTGAACGCGCTAAAAATTTAATTTCGGCCACACCGGGACTCGGAGTCGCACGCCGTCTAAAGGCGCTACTCTGAAATAACATCAAGAAAAATTCCAAAGTCTTTTATTGAAAAAATTGGGTTCTTACCACATTCTCTCCTTCAATATTTTCTTCCCTGAAAAGAAAAACTATGGAGAAACATAGGGTACTACGCATGAACCTAGATCTTCCATACCTAGAAGAACACTTTCCCAGTCCAGTGTCACCGCACAAAGACCAAAAGATTTGATCAGCTCATGTGAGGTTTTCCCTTACCGACGATGTGTATAGGATCACACACACATATCCTTAGGTGAGCCATGTGGGAGATAGCGTGCACCCACTCTAGACCTTGGGGAGTTAGGGAAAGGAAGTAGAGAACCTCACTATCCCTTCGCACAGTCTCAAACGACCCAAAGGCCCTCAGGGTTATCCCACCTCCACGATCGAAACTTTACGTCGCACGCCATGACTGTAATCACCGTTTGGACCTGGTACAACGCCTGGTGATTCCCTCCTTCAGAATAATCATATGGTGAAACTCCCAAGGATATGTGGTCACACAAGGTTTCATAGTCGATGTACCACAACCCAGACTCTCTTACATGCTTAGAGAGCGAAGGAGTCGACACCATAGACTAAAGAAAAAGGTTTGAGGCCTTTTACCTTACCAACACAGGATTACACCGACGCCTCAGGCCACCCTGGTAACACCTCAAGAAATGAGCAGGGAGAAAATAATTTCCCTCACAGAGTCTAATAATTCTACTCCAAAATGTAGAAGATCTATAGAGCGTACCTCTTATCACCTCACGCTCTGCAGGATCGTAGACATCCAAAGCTCGCAGCTATCTGTGGGCTCAACTGTCAGCTCCCAGAGCCTGACATGGACCGCCTGGTGGTGATGGAAAGACCTTATAAAGTCATCCCCCACTACCAGTTTCTACCGCTCCTCTTCTAGCACCACCTCTCTGGACGCTACTCCGATCATGACGTTGCCTCTGTCATGGTGGTGCACCTGCTGCCTGCCCGATATTTTCTGTGTTCCTGGTCGGGTAGTCCCACGCCAAGTGACCTCACCCATCGCAAGCATACCACTGACTCTATCCAGGCTCCACTGGTGACCTCTGGCACCACTCTGGTGTACGACCACACCCGTGAGTCCAATTGTCAGAAATACACATGTGCCGAGGTCCTACTTGCTGACACCCATTAGCTTCGGCGAACGTCTCGGCTCTAACGTGCATGCTACCACCACCAACTGTAGAACGCGACTCGAAGATTCCTGTCACAAGTGTCTGCTGTAGCACCCTGGAATAAGAGGTAATTCTTAAGGGTAATATGATAGCATGAATCTCTTTGCAAAGACGCTGCTCGAACCTCCGAACTCGGAAGTTTCCATCATGGACTAAGTATAGGTAAAAGCGTGCATGGTCTGTGAAACTATCCACGTACTCAACCACTGTCATCCCTCATTACTGAAACTGCAAGAGCTCCAGAATTCGAACGGTGCGTAAGCATGAGGGGAAAAAATAATCACGAAACAACAGCCAGAAGTCACCCCACGAAATCGATGACTCATCAAAAAAACAGAGTCACCAGACTCCACCAACGCCATGCTGCTCCGCGGAAAACACTGGCGACCAATGCCACCATAAGATCTTCCGGAGTCTGTACAAGCCTGAAATGGTGAACCATTATCTCTAGCCAAACCTATGTTGCCTGAGGGTCTGGCTCACTACTTAACCTAAGCGTTCTCTGTCGCTGGAACTCACAGAGCGTGCTCAACCTGCGATCAGGCTCTGTTTGCTCTGCTGATGTTGTCTACTACTCACCAGGTGGGGGTGCTGCTACCGGCCTACCCGGAGAAAGGGACTTTCATGATGGGTCCTCAACAGAGGACTCGTCGCTCACATGGTCATCGTTACGAACCAAAGCTGGTATCCTAGAAGAATATCTTCATGGAAAGATCATGAATATTATCAAGGTGTCCTGCGATCAGATTAGCATATATGTATATAACAGTAACAACAATGGGGAGCTGAATCAAGAAGCACAGTAAAGACTCAATCCTATGTGATAGACAACCCAATTTTCCTTGAAACGAGTGTCTCAGCATGCTGAGTAGACAAGTGGGTTATCAGGGTCCTGGTGAAGGGATATGTCTGTCGCCGCACCATCACTGGACTCCCTGTCCTGAGAGCCTCTCTCGAAACACGTTTACACTGTTTTCCTATATCCCAACCAATTCCTTTTTAGGGATGTACGAACAACGTCCCAAGGAACGAACCACTTCTCATACCACTCCTTCACGACCCTACCCTACCCGGGCTCGAGCCACAAATACCCCAAGCCCGCCTCCATAGGCCAGGGGCTGGTGACCAGCGCTGAAGGCATAACAACTCAGGGAGATCTTGCCTAAGTACCTATACAAACACACACACAACCCACTCAATGCAGAAGAGCAGAGTAGAAGGAAAAGTATTGTACCAACTGCTATAAATAAACCACAAATTGCATCAACCTCTAAATAGTTCAAAGTAAAATATGAAGGTAAACTGAAAATAAAAAGGGCAAAACACGCGCCCAACCAAAAAAGTGCCACAACCCAGCTACAGGTAAACAAAAGTAAAATAGCTGGGAGAGTCCCACACCTGGAACCCGTCAATGACCACCACACACGTTCCATGCTCCCGAACTCCTAAGCTCCTCTAAATTCACGACCAAACTGTTTGTCGTCTGCTAGGGAACACAAAGTGAGGGCAAAACCCAAGCAGGGGTGAGTATAAAAATACTCAGTAGGATTCCTCGAAGGCTCAAGGGATCAAAAGAGGAGGTACTGAATAGGAGAGCAGTATATCGAATAGGGAAAAGTAATGGAGTACAACCGAGAGTGAAGTAAAGAGTACAGCTCAACCCACCAAGAGGTAGGATGTAGACTCATCCAATAGTAAGGAGATAGAAAGGATGAGAAGATTAACTTCTTGTCGAGTCTTCGCAGCCTATAGTAGTAGAGTAGACTCTTCCAACCATGACAAGCTAGACATGGAAAGCATGTGGCCTACCCCGCACGTCTCCGCCTCTCCTAGAATGAGAGTAACCAAAACCCAAGGAGTGGGTACTGTAACAAGGTATACATGTATATATGCTCTGTCAACAAACCCAAACATGATTGTAAGGGGATCTCCATCCCGTAGCTCATCCCAAGAATGTGAGTAGCCAACCGTCCCAGAAGTAAACACCATTGATTCCCAGTATCTGAACGTCTGAACCAATCTACATGTCAAGGGGATTAAATCACCACACCTTGACACTATCCTTTTTGGGCGGCACTGACTCGCCAGCAGGGTTTTAGGTCGCGTCACAATGACGCATCTCGGTGGGGAAAGCGCCCCTCGTACTTGAGAGTTATGGGGAACATCAAACCACACCTCGTCATTTCCCCACAGTCAAGAGGTCTCCTCAAAGTTGATAGGCGACCCCCTGCCCAGCCCCACTGGAGGGTAATCCCTGAAAGTTGATGAGTTCCCACTGGAGGGAGACCTAGCAGAAGTCTTCAACGGGTCAAAATGTCCAGACCCGTGAAAGGTATCCACTGGAGGGGGCCCGGAATCGCCAATGGGGACCACCTCCCAGCCCAGCTGAAGGTAAACCCATAATCGGGGACCACTTCCCAGCCCCGCTGGAGGTAAACCTGGAACCGCTCTGGCCATCCTTACTGGATGGTACAACGCTGGCCATTCCTGCTGGATGGTATCCCACTGGCCATCCCTGCTGGATGGTAACCCACTGTCCATCCCTACTGGATGGTACCGCACTAGAAATCCCTACTGGATGGTACAACTATCCACCATTGCTGGAAACAACCTCTTGGCCAGCCCTGTTGGAAACAACCTCTTGGGTAGAGGATCAGTGCCCGCGTAATGTGTTGGTCACACCAAATCCACAAGAACTCTTCCAGGGAACACGAAGCAAATCTGGCGGCCAAACCATCGAGAATAGAACCAGGGGAAAACAACATAACCCTGCTAGTCGAAACCATCATGAACATGACCAGGGAAAAAATCAACCCTACTGGTCAAACAAACGAGAATAGAGGGACCTTCTACGTTGCAAGAGGTCAAGGGTATGCAAAGGAAAACACGACACACACATGGGGACCACACGACATGTGGACCCAAGTCAGCTCCAACCATGCGCACAAACGTTCTCCAGTACAAACAACCACATGTACCTCCAAGAGTTTTCGTGTACTTCCATAGTATACCACATTTCCAGCCTAAAGGATATAGTGAACACGACACCTAAAGTAAATGAGAAGGGTGTAAACATAAAAACTCCAACATGCCACCTCACCAGGCCAGATACGACGAACTACATCTTTTCAAACACTAACTTCACTCTCACATGAGTGAACACGATCACACATCAAGGGTTCTCTATAAACATCGAAGGAAGAACCACCACCGGTATAACTTTCATGCTTCCCCATTTAAAATAGATCCCAAAATAGAATCCACACATCCAAATGGATCATACCGTTGTAATCCTCATGGAAAATCATATGAGATAGACTATTTACTCTCCTCAATCGGATATCAGACAGAAAAGTCACCAACACAACTTTACACCCGAACGACATCCCGTGATCCCGAGCCTCGGTCCCGAAAATAGTCGGGCGCATCACACAACTGTGATCCACTCAAAAAAGCACGTCAAAAGGACTACTCACTTGAGTGGAACGGATATTCGGGGAAAAATATGCATTTCTTTGTACCGCATAGGAGCGGTGCTTTGTGGGACCCTCATCCTGGTCCCGAAGCACAATGAACGGATTGCACTGTTGCGATCCTCTCAAAAAATTACACTAGATTGACTATTTATTCACCCGCAACAGACATCTGGTGATAAAGATGGAACTCACTGCCAACTCCCAAAATAGTACTCGTGGGGCTTGCACCATCATGTGGAATTAAAGCGGGCGGATTGCGCCATTACAATTCCCTCAGAAAAACACCCAGAATCGACTGCTCACACGCCCCGAACGAACGTCCAATGAAAAATTTGATAAATGATTCTCGTAGCTTAAAAGATGGGTCACACGACCAATGCCTCAACTCTGGTTTCAATGCCCAAAACCCCCTTGCCAAACTTCATCTCGACTCTTGTGTCTCAACGCCACTGACGATGCTCAAAATGGTCATCAGATGTTTCTGCGCCACCCAATACAAAAATCCCCAGAAAAACTCTAATCCACTAAATGTAATTGTCGTGGAATTGAGTCCCTCGTCTCGGTAATTACAAATTCCCGATACCATCTCAAAATTCTTTTCTTGACGCTAGGAAGCCACTGCCATAGACAACACACAAAACAGACACCCATAACTAAAATTACGGGCATCCGAAGAGGGGACGAATCCCCTTGGCCTAGACCGGCCTGGGCCGGCAGGTCCGCCCAGCCTGGGCCGGCCCCCGCCAGCCTGCACGGCTCGCAGCGTCGGGTTGCGGCTCAGCCGTGCGTCCCAGGTCCACTCAGAGTCGACCGGCCATGCAGTTCGGACACTGTCTTCCACGGAGTCCCGCTGAGTGCGAATCTCCATCCCCGCGTGGGTGTCATGTGTCGTGACCCCGCGGTCGTCGCGCCCCGGTGGCTCAGCCTCTCCGCATGGAGCCGCTGCCTCACCCGGCCAGCGCTACCTCGCCCTGCTTCTGAACACCCATGCCGCCGCGCCTCGCCCTACTGCCGAACGCCCGCTCCTCCCCTGGACCCCCGCCGCACCGCCGCGCCCGCTCGTCGGACCGCCGCACTAGACCATTGGAGCATCACCGGAAAACCCCAAAACCACCTGAAACTTCGCCGGACAGCTGCTGACACCTTGAATCTCATAAGTCAAATCCTAAATATGAGTCAGAATGCTCAGAACAAGTCCTACGCAATTATGGGATTCTCTCGACAAAATAACGGCGAATCGATGCATATAAATGGTTTCAAAGAAGGTGTGGGAGTTTAAAATGAAAAACACATGATCATACCATAATGGGCGTTGCCTGACGCTTCACTGGTGATCTTCCGGAGCTGCCACGCCTCACCGGAGAGGAGGAGGAGAGGGTGAGTTCTTCATTCTTTGGGAGGGTTTGCACTAGTGGGAAAACAAACAGGGGGTGGGGAGAAGTGTTTAAATAGAAAACACTTAAACTCCACGCCCGTAGGCCCCATACCTGAACCCTCAATGGGGTCGAGGTTAAGCCTCCCCTATGGTAAACACCACTCTCCGAGCTCAATGGTGCATTTCGTTTTCCAATCTGATCCACCATTTATGAGATACACAAGTTTAACCATTAAACAAATAAATTAATTATTTTAATTATCGGTTTAACGTTACGTTAACGGGAGAGGTGTCCCAACGTCCAATGCCGACATATTTTATGTCGTTCCTAGGGTTAACACCCCATTTTGGACCCATCCGTACACTCATATTTCTGTTTCGAATCACCGTTTAAGATTTATCCCATTAATTTTGCATGCCCGGTGTGAACGCACAGAAAATTTAATTCTAGGCACACCGGGACTCGGAATCGCATGCCGTCTGAAGGCGCTGCTATGGAATAACATCAAGAAAAATTCGAAAGTCTTTTATAAAAAAACTCGTGTTCTTATATCATTCCCTCCTTTAATATTTTCTTCCCCGAAAGGAAAAACTAGTGAGAAACTCCGAGTACTAAGCCCGCTCCTGGATCTTCCATACCCAGAAGAAATCTTGCACAGTCCCATGTCCCCGCACACAGACTAATGGATTTGATTTGTTCACGCAAGGTTTACCTTTGCTGATGACATGCATAAGATCACGCACACATCTCTTCATGTGGGCCACATGGGAAACACCGTGCACCCACTTCAGACCTTGGAGGGTTAGGGCAAGGCGTTAGGGAACCTAGCCATCCCTTCGCACGATCTCAAATTACCCAAAGGCCCTTGAGGGTAGCCCACCTGCCCGATTGAACCCTTATATTGCACGCCACAACTAGAATCACCATTTGGACCTAGGATGAAGCCCGGTGATTGCATCATTCAGAATATTCATATGGTGAAACACCCAAGGATATCTGGTCAAGCAAGGTTTCATAGTCGATGTCCCACGACCCAGACACTCTTACACGCAAAGACAAAGAAGGAGTCGACACCAACACAGGGTTACACCGACGCCCTATGCCACCCTGGTAACACCTGAAGCAAGGAGTAGGTAGAAAATAATTTCCCATACATAGTCTAACAATGCTTTTGAAAAAAGTAGAAGAGTTGTAGAGCGTACAAATTATCACCTCATGCTCTGCAAGATCAAAGACATCCAATGCTCACAGGGGTCTGTGGTCCCAACTGTCAGCTCCCAGAGCCTGACGTGGGCTGCCTGGTGGTGATGGGATGGCCTCATAAATTCTTCCCCCACTACCAGTTTCTCCCACTCCTCCGGTAGCACCACATCTCTGGAAACTACTCCAATCACGACACTGCCTCTATCATGGTGGTGCACCTGCTTCCTGAATGATATTATCTACGTGCCTGGTCGGGCAGTCCCGCGCTAGGTGACCTCGCTCGTCGCAAGCATAACACCGACTCTCTCTGGGAAACACTGGTTCCCTTCGGTGCCATAGTGGTGTACGACCACACCCCTGAGTCTGGTTTTAAAAAAGCCACCTGTGTCGAGGTTCTGCTTGCCGACACCCGCTAGCTGCGGCAGCCGTCTCAGATCCAATGTGCCTGCCACCACCACCAACTGTAGAATGTGATAGGATGATTTCTTTCACCAGTGCCTGCTCTAGCACCCCAACATAAATGGGAATTCCCAAAGGTACTATGATAGAATGAATCTCCATGCGGATACCCTGCTTGAACTTCCGCGCTCGGAACTTTCCATCATGGACCATGTACGAGTAAAAGCATGAATTGTCTACGAAACTAGCCGCGTACTCAGCCACCATCATCCATCCTTATTGAAACTGCAGGAGATCCTAAATCCAAATGGAGTGTAATAAGGAGAGGAAAAACTCCTCATGAAACAACAACTGGAAGTCACCCCATAAAGCGACAACTCATCAAAAAAACTGAGTCACTAGACTCCGCCAACGTAAAGCTGCTCTGCGGAAAAGGCATGTGGCCAAAGCCAGCATAAGATCTGTTGGCGTCTACACAATCCTGAAAAGGCGAACCACTGTCTCTAGCCAAAACCTCTGCTTCCTGATGGTCTGCCTCACCACTGATCTTCAGCGGTCTCTATCGTTGGAACTCACAGAGTGTGCTCAACCTATGATCAAGCTCAGTCTTCTCGGCTGATGCTGTCTGCTGCACACTAGGTTGGGGTGCTTCTACCGGCCCTCCTGGAGAAAGGGACTTGAATGATGAGTACTGGACTGAGGCCTCGTCGCTCACAGGGTCGCCGTCACGAACCAAAGCTAGTATCTTGTATGGCTGTCTTTGCAGAAACATCATGAATATTATCAAGGAGTGCCACGGTCAGATGCACATATATGTATATAACAATAAAAACAATGGGGAGCTAACTCAAGAAGGAATGTCAAGACTCAATCCGATTTGATGCACAAACCAATTTTCCATGCAACAAGTGTCACAGCATGCCGAGTCGACAAGCAGGTTATCAGGGTCCTGGTGAATGGATATGTCGGCTGCTGCACCATCACTGGACTCCCTAGCCTGAGAGCCACTCTTGAGACACGTTAACATTGTTCCCCTAAATCCCAACCAATTCCTTTTTAGGGACATCCGAACAACATACCATGGAACAAACCACCTCTGATACCACTTTTTCACTACCCAAACCTACCCGGGCTCGAGCTGCAACTTCCCCACTCCCGCCTCCATAGGCCAGGGGCTGGAAACCAGCGCCGAAGGCACAACTACTCGGGGAGGCCTTTGCCTAAGTACCTGTACACACACACATAACACACTCAATGTAGAAGTGTAGAGTATAAGGAAAAGTAATGTACCAACAGTAATCAAAAAACCACAAAGTTCATCGACCTCTAAACAGTACAAAGTAAAATGTGAAGGTAAACTGAAAAGAAAAAAGAAAAAACATGCGCCCAACCAGAAAAGTGACACAACCCGGAAACAGGTAAACAATAGCTAAATAGCTGGCAGTATCCCACACCTGGAACCAGACAATGACCACTACACGTGGTCCAAACTTTCGAACTCCTAAACTCCTCTGATGTCATGACCAACCTGTCTGTCGTCTACAAGGGCACACCAAGTGCAGTCAAACCCCAAGAAGGGGTGAGTATAAAAAAACATAGTATGATGCCCCGAAGGCTCGAGGGATAAACAAAGGAGGTACTGAAGAGGCGAGCAGTAGATTGAACAGGTAAAAGTAAAGGAGTACAACTGATATTGTAGTAAATAGTACAACTCCACCCAAAAAGAGGTAGAAAGTAGACTCATCTAAATGCAAGGAGCTAGAAACGGTAAAAAGATGAACTTCTCGTCGAGTATTCACTGCATATAGGAGGAGAGTATAATCATCCAACCATGAGAAGCTAGACACGGAAATCACATAGCATCCCCCATGCGTCTTCACCTCTCCAGGAAGGAGAGTAACAAAAACCCATGGTGTGGGTACTGGAACAAGGTATCCATGTATATATGCTCTGTCAAGAAACCCGAATATGATTGTAAGGGGATATCTGTCCCGTAGCTCAGCCCATGAAAGTGAGTAGCCAACAGTCCCAGAAGTAAACACCATCGATGCCCAGTATCCGCACGTCTACCCAGAACTGCAAGTGAAGGGGCTCAAATCACAGCACCTTGACACTATCCGCTTTGGGCGGCACTGACTCACCCGTACAGTTTTAGGTCGCGTCACAAGAACACCTATTGGTGGGGAAAAAACCCCTCTTACTTGAGAGTTATTGGGAATGTCAAACCACACCTCTTCACTGCCCCACAGTCGATAGGTCTCCTCAAAGTCGACAGGCGACCTCCTGCCCAACCCCGCTGGAGGGTAATCCCTAGAAGTCGACGGGTTCCCACTAGAGGGAGACCCAGCAAAAGATGTCGATGGGTCCCAATTCCTAGACCAGTGAAAGGTATCCACTGGAGGGAGGCCCAGAATTTCCAACGACGACCACTTCACAGCCTAGCTGAAGGTAAACCCGTCATCGGGGACCACATCCCTGCCCCACTGGAGGTAAAACCAGAACCGCTCTGGCCATCCCTGCTGGATGGTACAACGCTGGTCATCCCTGCTGGATAGTAACCCACTGGTCGTCCCTACTGGATGGTTCTACACTGTCCATCCCTGTTGGATGGTACAACTAGCTACCCCTGCTGGAAACAACCTCCTGGGTAGAGGATCGGTGCCCGCGTAATGTGTTGGTCACACCGAATACACAAGAACTCTACTAGGGAACACAAAGAAACTCTGCCGACCAAACAATCGAGAACCGAACCAGAGAAAAATCACTCAACCTTGATGGTTGAAACCATCTTGAACATGACCAGAGGGAAACTCAACACTGCTGGTCAAACAAAAAAGAACAGAGGGACCCTCTACGTTGCGAGAGGTCAAGCGTACGCAAAGCAGAACACATCACACACATGGGGCCCAAATGACATGTGGACCCAAGTTAACTCCAACCAAGTGAACAAACGTTCCCAGGTACAAACAAAGATGTACCTCCAAGCATTCCCGTATACTCCCAGAGTATACCATGTTTCCAGCCCAATGGCTATCATGAAAATGACACCTAATGTCAACACGATGGGCATAAATTTAAAAACTCCAACTTTCCACCTCATCGGCCCAGGCACGGACAACTACATCTCTTCAAACACTAACTTCACACTCACAGGAGTGAACGAGATCCCACGAATAGGGTTCCCTATAAACCCCATAGGAAGAACCACCATGGGTACACCTTTCATGCTTCCCCATTTAAAATAGATCCTGAAAGGGACTCCACACATCCAAACGGATCGTACCGTTGTAATCCTCGCGAAAAAACATGCGAGATAGACTATTTACTCGCCTCAAATGGATATCGAATGGAAAAGTCGCCAACACCGCTTTACGCCTGAACGATGTCCTGTGATACTGAGCCTCGGTCAAGAAAATAGTCGGGCGCATCGCACCATTACAATCCCCTCGGAAAAGCACATCAAAAGGAATTATCACTTGAGTGGAACAGATATCTAGTGAAAAAAATGCATTTCACCGTACCGCACACGAGCGGTGCTTCATGGCACCCGCATCCCGGTCCCAAAGCATAACAAACGAATTGCACCGTTGCGATCCTCTCGAAAAATTACACAAGATTGACTATTCATTTGACCGCAACAGACACCCAGTTATAAAGATGGAAATCACCACCAACTTCCAAAATGGCCCTCGTGGGGTCGGCACCATCGTGCGGAATTAAAGCAGGCAGGTTTCACCATTGCAATGCCCTCAGAAAAACATCCAAAATCGACTGCTCGCACTCCCCGAACAGACATCCTATGAAAAAGTTGCTAAACGCTGCCCGTAGCTTAAAAGACAGGCCGCACAGACCATGCCTCAACTCCGGTTTCAATGCCCAAAACCCCCTTGGAGAAATTCATCTCGACGCTAGGGTCTCAACGCCGCTAATGACGCTCAAAACGGACATCGGATGTGTCTGCGCCGCCCAAAACAAAAACCCCTAGAAAAATTCCAATCCACCTAACGTACACATCGTGGCATCGAGCCCCTTGTCTTGGGAATTAAAAATTCCCTAAACCATTTCAAAATGCTACTTTGGATGCTTGGAAGGCACTTCCACAGACATCACACAAAACGGACACCCGTAATTAAAATTATGTGCGTCCGAAGAGGGGACGAATCCCCTTGGGCCAGACTGGCCTGGGCCGGTCCGGCTCACAGCGCCGGGCCACGGTACAGCAGCGCGGCCTAGCCTTGGACCCCAGCTCTCCATAGCGCCAACTGGCCTCGCGGGCCGGTCGCTGTCTTCCGCGGAGACCTGTGAAGTGAGGGTCTCTTTCCCCGCGTGGGGGTCACCTGCCGCGACCCCGCGGTTGTCGCGCCCCGGCGGCTCGGCCCCACCGCCTGCACCCACCGCCTCGCCTGGCCGGCACCGCCTCACCCTGCTTCCAAATGCTCGTGCCGCCCACGCCTCGGCCTGCTGTCGAACGCCCGCACTGCCCGTGCCGCCGCGCCCGCTCACCGGACCACCGTGCTGGACCGCCAGAGCCTCACCAGAAAACCCCAAAACCACACGAAACTTCGTCGGACAGCTGCAGACGCCTCAGAACATAGAATTCAAATCCAAAATTTGCGTCGGAAAGATCAGAACATGTGTTACGTGATTATGGGCTTCAATCGACAAAATAACGGCGAATCGATTCATATAAATGGTTTCAAAGAAGGTGCGGGGGTTTATAATGAAAAACGCATGATCCTACCTTAATGGGTGTTGCCCGACACTTCAACAGTGATCTGAAAGTGATGTCGTGCCTCACCGTAGAGGTGGAGGAGAGGAGTTCCCCCTTCTTTGGGAGGGTTTACGCCAGGAGGAAAACAAACAAAGAGGGGGGGGTGTTTAAATAGAAAACACTTAAACTACCCGCCTATAGGCCCCGTACCCGAACCCTCATAAGGGTTGAGGGTAAGCCTCCCCTAGGGTAAAAGGAATTCTATGGACTCATCGGTACCCTTGTTTTTCCAATCTGATCCACTATTTAAGAGATACTTGAATTTAACCATTAAATGAATAAATTAATTATTTTAATTACCCGTTTAACGTTCCGTTAAGGGGCGAGGGGTACCAATGTCCCGGGCCGACATTTTTTATGTTGTTCCTATGGTAAACACCCCATTTCAGACCCATCCGTACACACAGATGTCTGATCTGAATCACCGTTTAGGAGTTATCCCATTTATTTTGCATGCCCGGTGTGAATGCACTAAAAATTTTATTCCGTCCACACCGGGACTCGGAATCGCACGCCGTCTGAAGGCGCTGCTCTGGAATAACATCAAGAAAAATTTCAAAGTCTTTTATAGATAAAATCGGGTTCTTACAGTAGTGATATAATAATCACTTGTTTACCTGGAGGTTGTTGTTTATTTCTTCCGACAACCCTTCGATTAGCGAGATTGATGGCATAATTCCCATGTTCCTTGTAGTTGAATCACTATACTACTGGATAAGTGTTCATCTGAACTTTACCTTAATCTTCCATTTTAGTAGGATTATTCATATCCCATCGAAAAATTTATTCCATATTTCCCATTATTCCATGTTTAAAAAAAATTCATTGTTCCATTTAATGAGTTCCAAAGATGCTTCTTCCCAATATTTTTACATGTGGGATGTTCGATCTTCTTTCAATCATGGGATTTTTATTCCAAACATCCCATATTAGAATCAATTTTCCACTTTTTTTCACTGGTCCCACTAGACCATTGAGAGTCATCGATATCCATTGCATCCTTGAGGGCACAACATAAAATCTATTCATATCTTTCGATGTCAAAAATAACTTACACTTTTTGTAAAATTGGACTTACTCCACTAATGAAGTGACACACCTTGATTTTGGTGTTCATGACAAGGTCAGAGATGTATTTTGTAATCCCTTAGATGTTTTCTTAATATGCCATGATGGAATCATGTTCTTTCTTCTTAAGTCTGAGGAACTCTCTTTCCACATTGAGGTGGAGGGTTAGGGAAAAATATTTATTGAGAAACATTTTCTTGAATTTCTGCTAATCCATGGAATCAATTTCCTCCTAGAAAAATCATATTCTTGACCAGTTTCAGCCACTGATTATCTACCCCATCAAAATGATAGACTAAAAAACATCTCTTCATCTGATCATTGGAGGATATAGAATATCATTTCAATGGAGTTAACCCACAACTCTGTGAGGAGGGGATCATAAGATCCACTAAACATGGAAGGACATTTTCATATGAAGTATTATATGGAAACGTACTCTTTACTTGGAAGAGGAGATCATTATACATTATTCACGTTATTATTCATAACTTGATCTAGTTGAGCAAGTAAAATCATATTGTTTCGAGCACCCATTCCCACCGTATCATGCATATCATTATGAAAGTCATCACATTTATTTTTGTCAGATGTTATTCTATTTCCCACTATTAGATATGAAAAAAAATTAATATTTGGGGGCTAGAATACTTATTTAATATGTATCGAAAAAATTAAATATAAAAGGATAAACTCTTGAAGGAAATGTATATCCGAACAAGTGAGTCTCTAGGTCTCAAAATAGGTTATTAATTATCAATTTCCTATCATATATTCTAAGGGGATTATTTTTTCCCTTAATAATGGTTTTTACTAATCTTATAAATTTAACAAAGAATATCCCTCAGTAGTGTCTAACCATGAGTGCTACAAGGCCCTTTTTTCGGGCACCAGTTCTCGTCCGAGCCTAGATCAATGTGGTGTTTTCGGTTTTTACCCCAAGATACATATATTATAGAGCAACATCCACTTGTTTGTATCAAGAAATGGAAGTATTTTCGTGAAAAACCATTTACTTTTTACGTACCAAAATTTTGGGATGATTTATTATACTTAGTCTCACCCATAAGGTTCTTACTAAAGTGATATATTCCAAATATCCAAAAATAACTACACCATCCTCTAATAAATACTATATAAGCCCTAGTTATTTGCACATATAATTACCTGATTTTTAGAATAATAAACCATCATATTACAAGACAAGGATCAGAAATTATAGTTTCTTTGAAGGAAAGGTACATAAAACTGCAAACATGAGACTAAATAAAGAATTTATTTATTTAATAATAATTAAGAGATCCTAAATTCAATTTTTCTCATATATCATCATAGGATAACCTGGGGATTAGATGAAAAAAGGGTTGATCTAGAAATTCTAGTATGGGAAATAACATGGGAATAAATCTTTAACACATTACTTAAAGGGCATGCATACAATGATATAAAAACACATGTAAAACATGGAATAATTAAAAATAAACATGGGATCATATAAACATGGATTCATATTAATGTTGAATCAAAAGAAAATATTAATTTAATGTGAGTCAAGGTTTGTTTCACATAGAGTAGAATAAGTCAAGGTTAACCACCAAGACCATTACACATAGCTACACGAGTCAAGGATAATCGCCAAGACCGTTGCACATAACGACTCATGAGAGTCAAATTTACCCATTTAACTAGAGTTATATCTTGGACCACCTATAATAACCTGTTCATGAATATTCATTCCACATAATGAATCACATATAATCCATGAAACATAAACATAAAAATTAATCATGGAAATAATTAGGTATCATATTCATGTCATAAATCATAATAAATGGATGTATCATAATAGTTTCCATGAAATAAAGTAATAATATCATAAATGTACATTAAAGAAGTTATAATATGAATATATCAGGATAATATATTTCAATTTTATGTTATATGATGAAAAAATGATCATTTAAGAGACTTTGTATTTAAAACATTTTAGTACGGTTAAAGGAAAATATCAAAGATCTCTTAAAACATTAAATAGAATAATTTATTAAATAAAACAAGAATTGAAACAAAAATGATTTAATTATAAAAATAATTTTTTTATAAAAATAATGGTGGCTTAAAATATATTATAGTGTTCTCTTGAAATTAGGTAAGTATTCGGGAATATTCCCCTAAATGGGTTTGCTTATCGGGAAGTATTAAGGAGGGAACCACATAAAACATGTATATACCAAAAAGATAATGATGAATTGAACTTAATAAATAAGTTTATAGAATTAAATAAATACTTATCATAGGTACATAAAAATAAAAGACTACATTATTTGGCTAAAAATAAATATAGAGCAACCCAACGGAATACGAGAATTTCTGGTAGAATCCCTTACCTTAAGTCTAATGGAATTCTTCCCCTGTTCTTAATTTCTTGAATAACCAATTTAAATTCATTAATTAATATTAAAAGAGTATATTATTCATTAAATTGATTTATTATATCCTTATTATGTTAATTCATGGCCTCTTTGATGGGTTAAGAGGATCAATTTCGTTGTTTTGGATAGGTTGTTTCCTTGGTTTTCATGATTGGTTTAATTATACACACGTGAGGATAAAAAAGTATGATTAGAATGGTTATCATGAATTGGTGTTATAGGTTATTATTTAACATCTGGAAGATTACATGTCTATAAAATACATTTGGTTATTTGGAGTGAAGATGAATCAATATATAAAACTTTAATGGTATCCATTTTTGTTTATTAGAGATTTTTAATCACAACAAATAAATTTTTCATTAAAAATTAATATAATCTATATAATAGATTCAATAACCATAAATTAGAAATATTATATATATTATAATCTAGTTAATCCATAAGAATGGGTTCTGGACTATAATTGATGATGGTAAGAGAAATTGAAAATCCATTGTCCTTGAATGTGATAAATTAACACATCAGGGGTGGTGTTTTCATTTCCAGTATAAAAGAAGGAAAATTAATAGATGATGAGGAATAATACATTATCATAAAAACCATTATAGTACATATAAGGTATTGGAGTTATCATATCATTTGGAATAATGGAGTTCAGGAAAGAAATTAAAAAAAAGTAATAAGAAATAAAATAAAAAGATGAAAAGTGGAATTTAACTCCTGAATATTAACTCCATTAGAACTTCTGTAGGGTAACAGATATTGTCCTTTGAAGTATAATAGGGCTTCTATAAGTGAGATATGGGATTACGAAGATATTTTAGTATAATTTTGACTAGGAATAAGGCTTTATATGTGTAGGAGAGGAGGTAAAGAGGGGTAATATTTATAGTGGAGGAGACGAGGGGTTTCCAATTATTTTAATCACTGGATAATTTTTTTTCTCAACACTATGGAAACTATTGATTATAGTGACCAAAAAATGTAAATAGATAATTTGAGTTCAAAAAAGGCTAGTTACATCACCCATGACTTAAGCACGATGTAGAAATTAATTTCATTATCATTTATCATAAAATATCATAATTTGCTATTCACAAAAATTCACGTTTTTTAGAAAAATCCCAAAGATTCTTACCAACCATTCATATATGTGTAGAATTAAAAAATGAACCCTGTTTTACAGAAATAGTTTCCTAAATGTGAGAAATTTAATTTTTATTCAAAAGCATAATGTACTTAAAAAATACTAATTCAATGATTATAACACCTTTTCTAATAGTTGAAAAAATTAACTAATCCCTATTAAAATTATCTTATAATCATAAGACATAAAAATAAATATTTTTCAATACATTTTATGAAAATAAATTTTCATTTAAATAATTAAATTAGTCATAAAATTGTAATTAAATATACATGATTTACAAAAATTTAAACACATAATTAATAATTTTTTAAATATTTAGTTACTTGTACTATATTATATTTATATAATATTTTCACTTATAATATAGATATGTTATATATATAAATTCAATAGTGTTTTTACTATTCAATTTTTCAGTTTACAATTCATAAGGGTCACATTACTATTCTAAAGGACATGTAAATATTTTATCGATATGCATTCATTATCTTATAGATATACCTTTTATTTTACAAATAATTATTTATAAGGTTCATATTGTTTTCTATATGTAATCATATATTATTATACTATTATTCATAATTATAAAAATGAAATTTCACTAATAATACATTGTATCATTACAAGACCCACATTATATTGTCCAGATAGAGTAGTTTTTTATCTAATGACTAAGGCTCGACTGTTTAAATTTTCATCAACTAATCTTATGATAATTTTCTAGAAAAATTCATCGTGAACTTAATTTCACATAGAATAAAATGTATATATGTTTTTTTGGTGAAAGTGTTATCTTTTATAACAAGATGGTGGTAGAGTGATTCCCCAAGTGGAAGGTGTGTATAAACCATGGTGGGTTTGAATATGCACGTGGATTTTAAGGGTTATTCCCCTTTTGGGTTGTTTTATTTTGACATAGGTTATTAAAAGTTCTAGTAACAACCTATATATCGTTTTTCACATATATAATGAAGTGAAATTCTATATAACTAATCCACTAATCATGTTTACCTTAACCCAAAGCTCCTAGGGTAATATTGTTATGTTTATTACTTTAGCGTGTCCTGATTCCAAAGTATGTTGTTCTGTGTATAGATGCAGGGTGAGAATTTGTTCCCTAATAGGTTGATTTCTCATTACAAGGTTCTTGTTCTATGAGTACATGAGATTTTGAGTGGGAATCATCCTGTATATTTCAATAGGGTTTGATATGGTTGTATTACAATCAGTTATGACCTTATGAGTTTGTTCTTGGGTTAGAGGGTGGACCTAGTAACCATGATTGATGACTTAGGGTTCAGTGAGTTAGTTTTCTTATAAAGAGGCTATACATTTAGAGGGGTTAGACCCGGATAGATAATTCCCTAGTAATTAAGTGGTATTGGTTGATGACATGGATTTGATGTCAATGAAAAGTTGGATTTATTGAGATTTTTTAAAGGCGTAGTTACACATTTGGTTTTCCTGAGAAAGTGAACCTTGAGAATCAATTTGATTAGATTGTGGTTGGTTTCGAGGGCAGGACTACTCATGATCATGAACCTACTGACATTTGATTTACGTTAGTAGTATTTTTATGTAATGGGTGGACTCTCATGATAGTAATGGTGTCGAGTGGTTTCTAAAAGTGTCGTTGGATTAACAAAAACAATGTTGTACATCATAGTTAGTGATTATGTAATTTTATCTATGTTCCATGGAATGAACCAAATGTGATCATGAGTTGTATGATGTTATTAGGTGGTATGGGATTCAAAACCAATTATTTTTTGATGATATTAGAATTGTACGTACCGGTTGGGTGTGGTAACCATTTGTTAGTGGCCATCCATGAGAAAGAAGATGGCATATTGGATGCCGATGCAATTATATGATATGTTTCATTGGATTTTGGTGAAATCAAAGATATACTTCCATGGTAGTGTAGATATATATATTATATTGTGTGATGTGGAATTACTAATCAAGGTGAAAGTTTTTCTGTTATTGAAAGGATGTTGAGCGTGGCTTAGAAGGAGGGACACATGTGTGCTGGTGGAACCCATTGGAGACATAAGAAATGAGGTGTATAAGGAAAAATATATGGTGGGGAGAATACAATAGGTTGTTGTAGGATGAACATAATTTGGTAAGGGTTGCTGGAAGGATGTGACCTTTTGTTTTGATGACTCGTGGGTGATAGGACTCTTGTGATCCATAAGTCTGATTTATCTGGTTCCATGTAAAAAATGAATTTTATTTTGGGTGATATGTTTGGTGGAGTTGGTGTGTTGGAAAAAAGATTGGGATTCTTCTACTGTGATCCAAAGATGATTTATAAGGTGAACCTCCAATTCATGAAATAGATCATGAGTGAATCATAAATATTTCTCTTCGTTCATGGGGTGAATCTTGTGATTGAATACAACAAATGATCTACTTTAGGAGATAACTATGGGGAAATCTTGGGAAACTTGTACTGTGGTTTGGGTATACATTATTTTATACAACGATGGTATTATAAGTATTTTCTGAGACCTTTCAAGGGAAGGAAAATAAATATTAGACCTATGGAGGGGTGGTTTTTAAATATATGTTTTGGTTGAGGAACATATATATGAGTCTATAATATCCTCTTGAATTGTGTATTTATATGTATTTATATATTTAATGGTGGAAACTACATCAAGAGTGTCATTGGACTATTAGAGGATGTGTTGTAGTAGAAGATTTTGATGGTGGGGAGAACTGTGTCTCAGAAGTGGAAATCATGATCTGATTCATATTACAGGGATCACCTCATCTTGGATAGTTAACTTGATGAGATCATGGTTTGTTGGGGTAATGGGTTTTGTAGAGTTCCATATATAGGTGTATTTATGGTTCTGAGCAGTGGATTATGTTTTGATGAATGGTGTGCATAATCTTTAGAGCTACACATTAGGATCTCATGAAGTGTTCTAGGGATGAACATAGTGAATTGATCATGATGTGGTGATCCGAGTAGTTTTTCTATCTTAATAAAATGTGGACAAAATGTTTAAGGGATGACAAGTGTTATGATGGTGATATTGTGAGACCAGTTTCTTTATCGGTGTGAACATTTATGGGGAATTTATTTTAATCCAATTTTGTTAATGGTTCATTTTGAGAACAGATTGTTTGAAAGAGGTTATAAGGTTTTAGATATACATAAATGACTGGTTTAGACATTGATTAAGTTTATATAGATGTTCCAAGGATTCAGTCGAGTATCAGGGGAGGAACGGGTTACTAGGGGTACATAAAATATTTGAAGAAAGCCATACTCATTGTGAATAGTGATTCATGATGTGATTTAGATTCATAAGTATAGTACATAACATGAATGATATATGGATGGGGTCCTCTAGGGAAAACCCAAAATAATTATAGCATGTCAGTAGGTGTAACTCCATGGAACATTAATGTATATTTTTATAATGTTTTAAATAGGGGGTTCCCCCTTCTAGTTTCGGATGAATAAGGTATATGTCAGTGGTACTAACCAGAGCTCCCCCCACCTATTAATTCAATATTCTTGTTGATCCATGGTTATATTGGATGATTTTTTCTGGTTGGTTCTTCCACATCCCCTCCTTGTGTTTGTCTCCCTCTCACTATCACTGATTTAGGGTATGTTTGTTTTAGGATAAAAATGGACAATTCACCAAATAATGATGAAATATGATAATTTATTATATGTTTTATTATATATTAGGATGAAGGTAACCTAAGATGTCATCCTAGTACTATCGAAAATCATTCCATTATGTCAGATAATCACATGAAATTTTATATGATTTTTCTTTTCAAATTAAATTATTGGGTCTTTAGAATGGAATCATTAATTTTTTATTTGGGACGAATTAGGTACTGGTTCTTGTATAGAGTGGGACACACCTTATTTTCATTGTTTTCAGTTCAACGGTATGAACAGATTTTCTTTTCCCCAATATTACATACTTAAATTTAATTTCTTTTTTATTAATTTTACAATTGAATAATTATTGGTGGTTTCTTTGGGTTAGGATAACGGGTAATTGAAACAAGTTTGTTTGATTAGGGAAAAGGAAAGACTGGATTGAATGGCACATGGATGTTTCTATTGGTAATTAGAAATAAATTAGGAATAATAAAAATTGTAGGTGGTCCTTATTAATTTTCCCTTGGTATTATGCATTTGTTTGTTGGCATGTGGTATGTATGGCCTCCCCAAATTTAGTTGTGTGTAACTTTAATTGTTTTTTAGTAAAAATAGAAACCTATAGTTGAATTTCAGAGGGTCCTATGGGACCTATTGGATACTTTATTACCATAGGGACATCTCTACCAGTGATGTTTGAGAAAATCAATTCAATTATAGGGTCATGGGATGCATATACAAGGGGTTGGTCATGAGAGATACCATAGGGATTTTAGGTTTATTGATATGTCATGGGATGAGTTCTCATCCCTCTCTAGGATGTGACAACATTGGTGGTATGACCCTATGTGGCTATAATATGGGAGAGGTGTTCGTACCCTCCTTGGATGCTAGGGAAATGGGATGTGCATATGGATAACTCTCTTGAGTGACATTCATATGAGGCCAAAGAGACCATTATAATACCTTGGGGACCCTATTAGGTTCCCCTATCACATATGATAGTAGTGAGAGTCTGGAATCATGAACACATATATATGTTACTTAGTTTCACCTTAGAATACATACCAATTATGTAATCCCAATGGACTAAGAAAAGAGGATTTGTAATAACCGATTCATCCAATATATACAATAAAATATTTATTTCACTTTTTTGTAGTTATGGATCCAAAGATGTTTGTTCTGGGTCATATCCTATGGGCCTGACGGTATGTGATGGTTACTTTTGGGATATTTATAGGTGTTTACTATTATTCAAAAATTGAGCATTACGTGATACGGTTGACAAGAAGACATTGTCATGGATTATAAATTTTATTCCATGGATATAGCCTTTGATCAATGTATAAAGGATTGAGATGACAGGATTAAACCTTATGTCTATATAAGACACCATAAAATCCATGTGTCTCTATGATTCATAGTTTATAAAAGATCTATCCATTCAGGCATAGGAATTATGTCCACTATTATGTTTATTATGAGGACGTGTATAGTTCATCCTAATCTTAATGACATTAGGAATTCCTCCCAATGATTCCCTTGTATCCTAGGATCCGACCATATAGGTTTGAGATTTATAGATGTTATAATTAAATTATCGCTTGAGATTCCTAGGAATGACTTTTGGTCAATTTATTAGACCTATAGATTAGAGATATGGAAAGGATTATTGGGATCTAGATGTCGATATATTTATGATAAGTTGTTTTGTTTTTTTGAGATTGAGATTTAGGGGGTCCTATGCTACAACCTAGGATCCGAGTTTTATATAGTTCAAACTATATCATAATGTTCTTAGAGTCACCTTGATACTATCCATAGAAGGTATGGTTGTTTAGTGTCACACGTTTGAGGATCAATACCTATTATTGGTACCTGGTTATGAATTATTCCCCATCAGTCATTATGTTTGGAAAAATCATCATGACATGCTCAAAACATCCTAGAACTGCTCGAAGCCATGATTTATGGGAGTTATTTATTTTACATAGTTTTATATTTATTTCAGCTGAGATTGGATCATTAACATACATTTCATATAGTGGTTATGTACATGAATACATTGGTGGTACCCTAAGGAGTTATGTATTTAGAACCTTCTTGGAAACCATGAAACTTTGTTACCCAAGCATACCCCTTAGTTATTGTAAGAACAAGTAGGGTAGTGGCCCAATGTGTTCTTGATGACCGAGATGTGTAGCATGAGTGTGATTGTATAAAAGTCTTGACCATGGGATTGTTTATATATTTGATCCCTGGGTAAAATTTTATTCCATTATTCTATCATTGTTTTTCCAGTTGATTGTCTAGATTTTTGATCATCCTGGTATAACTATAACTCTTCTCTATTTAATTTTGATAAACTTGGGGTTATTTTATTTTTCACAAGGACTATAATGTTTATTGTTGTTATATGAAACTTGTTTCATCTTTCCATTAAGGTGCACATTGATCGGGGGGTATATTCTCCCCATAGTACAACATTGAACCCCCATTTCTAGTTAGAAACCTATAGAATATGAGGAGGTGCATGGGATGACTTGTGGAAAACATAAAAGGGGCACCAGTTGGGTGTCCATAGGACCAAAACATTATAGAAAAAGGCTCAAAAGTGTTGGGAATCATCAATGGGGAATGGGAACATTGGCTTAGATCTAAATTAGTAGTGATGGGAGGAAAACAAAATCGGGTAGAATGAACAATAATCATTTTTTAGGAGTATAATGGAGAAATAGGTAATAGATATTAAATATTTAATTTTCAGTTAAGTGACACATGATTGATTCGATTACATAAAATCTAGTCCATAAAATGTTCTATTATTCAATAGTGTTTACTATTTAAAATCATTATCCATCTATCAGACTTCTGTTTGGAGTGAGTATCACAATTATGGAAGGCTTATTATAAAGAGATTAGTTCTCCTAATTTTATTATCTTTTTATGTGTTTGTATATTAGTTTTTCAAAAAATAAGAATGATAGATTTGATTCAAATTTCCCTGAAATTATAAGTATATGTTATTATTATAATGTAATATTATTATTATTATTAATATTATTATTATTATTATCAACATATTATAATTTTATGTTCAAGATAAGGATCACATTAAAATTGAATTAAATATTGTTTTCAAAACCCTGTAAAATAAACCATGCATATATAAACACATCCCCATATTAGAATGTAGTATAATAAAAAATAATTAGATAAAAAATTACATACTTAACAATAATATACTGAATGTTGATGACATGAGGGAGTCCATCTTAATGAGAAATCCACTTCAACAAATTCCACATATACTCCCCGTCCCAAACCCCTAGGATTATCCACCATCTAAATCGGATCATTTCCATGGATTCTATGAATGAAATTCACATGTATGAATGACTGTAGGAATAATATTTCTTTGCATGGTTGTTCTAGGTTGTGAGTCGGCCATATTAGAAACTAGTGTCTATGAATCAATAATAAATAATGTGTATAAAAACTAATGACATTGTACATCATCATCAGTTATAATGTTATTCCTGATGAATACTAAAAATGCTAAACAAAAATTTACTTCTTCAAACTCACCAAATAAAAAATATAATATAATTTATCCATGATTATATATAGAATGCAAAAAAGGGCTCCCGGTAGCATTGTCCTGGTAGAGTGTCACAGTGATCTATTTGCTTAGTTTTCTTACCTTTTTATTAAACAGATGAATATGAGTATAACCTTAACCATCATTCCCCAAAAATAAAATAACATTGGAACTAATCCATCAAATATATAGATGGTATTAATGAAATATTAATATCATTGGAAAATAATAATATTCTATTATATGAATTTATGGCTTCTAGCCAAACTATTCACCCTAGATTATTCAAACATGAAGAGGGAAGAAATATAATTCTATAGATATATTACTATACACTCAGATGTTGGAGTAAATATACATCTATGTAGCTACTACTGTATTTTATGATATCATAACCCCAATGTTGGGGGTATTATAAGAGTTAATATCAGGTGCATCTTCATCCACCTTGATCCTAGATCTATGTGAGATAAATTATAAACACTCAGATGAATTTCAATCATAATATTCTAATATCATAGATGCTGAAGGTATTAACCAACTACAATTATCTAGTACTAGAGACGTTGGTTTAATTACATATATTCACCAATTTCCAAATAATATTTGTTCTGTAAAAAATCATAAATATGGGTGAGTAGGGGTAGATACAAAAATGATTAATCATCAGTGTCTTCCCAAAATAGTGAGTGATTTGTAAAGGTCATATATATATCTCTCTCACTCTAACAATAGAAAATTAGTGAGTAAGATATTTTATCACCATCGATATGTATTCTTCACTAGTTTTTATATCTTCTCAAATTAGGAAAGAATCATAAAATAACCACTGCATTTGAGTTAATGGTTCACTTATTTATCATAAGAAATTACCCCATGATAATCAAGGGTATCTATATAATACTTACTAGGTTCTCAAATTATAATCCAATTGAAGGATAATTGTAATAAATCAATAATGTTTTTTAAATTATCATGTTATTTACATTACACATGAGTTCATATTGCATTCAACATTTTTATTTCTCACTCCCATATATTGAATTAATAATATCAAATATAAATTTTTGGTTAGTTAAAAGTGAATCAATGTAATTACACATTATTTCCAAAATATTCTCATATATTGTTTAAATATATATCTTAGATATTTAGCTAATTAAACTATTATTGTATTTTTACCATTACTTATTATATACATTATAATTACTTTCAATAACTATCATGGCTTGTTCTGATGTTTCTGTGCATGTACATATTATTAAGTGAGATTTATCTATGTAACCATAATTAGAGTTGTCATTAGTTATTAATTAAAGTTACTTTTATTTTATGTACTTTATTATATCAATCATAAATTATTTATAATTATAAAAAATTATATGATAATCATATTTCATGAAATTTTTAGTGATCTTGATCTTCTTATTTAGAATTATTTATTTTTACCATCTCCCTTTTTCAGAAAACCAATGTCAAAACCAGAGACCCAATAGAGTTCGAGCTGCAACTACCCCAAGACCACCTCCATAGACCAAGGGATGTAGACTAGCATCAAAAGGAATACCTAACATGGGAGTACTTATCCTAACAGACCTATATGCAAACACCAAAATTTAATGATCCAAAAATCCATATGAATCAATAATAAAAATATCCAAGCCCTAGAATACAAACCAAGGTAGTTAACTTCTAGTTTGTTCAAGAGCATGAAAGTGAAAACTGAATGTAAAATGGGAAAAATTAGAAATCCTATTATAAAGAAGTCCTGACATGAAAAAATAGGAAGGTAAAACACTAATATAACCCAGCTCCAGATATCCAAGCTATTACCACTATACACGGTCAAACAAACCTTGTATCCCTATGCTTTTTTGGAATCATCACGATCATAGACATTGTTTTCATAAGACATGAAAAGTGTAGGAAAAGAAAATGCATGGGTGAGTATATACATACCTAGTAAGACACCCCAATGAATGATGGGGGAGAAGTAAGAGAAACAATCGGAATGGGTAAATAATCTGTCATGTAAATAGGAATCTAAACACAAAGAAGGAAGGTTACCCCATCCACCCAAAGGGGATCAACACATCGTGTAGGTGGAATACATAGGACCTATATGTCACCCATAGAATGAGAGTAATAAAATCCATGAACATGTTTATAGATATATATATTCTCACTAAAAGAACCCCAAAATAATGAGAAAGGGGATCCCCATCTCACAGTTAAACCACAGATTACTGTCACCATCAGTTCAAGAAGTCCACCACTAATGCTAATCATATCAGACATCTACATAATAAGATGTATCCGTGTTAAGAATAAACTCATCAATGTTCCTCATAGTCAAGTGGAAACAATATCTAGTTAGAGGACTTGTTCCCTAGTACAATAAGAGGGTGACACTCTGATGGTAGAGGAACCATTACTAGCCTAGCTAGTGGGTTCCACTCTAGTCATCAAGGACCCTACCCAACCCGACATGATGGCGCTACATAGAAGGTCTAGGAACCATTAACTGCCTAGCATGAGGGTTCCACACTAGACATCGAGGACCCATTAATAGTCTAGAAGGATGGTTCCAATCAGATGTTCTAGGACCCATTACCATCCTAGTAGGAGTGATCTACTCTTGTACTTGAGGACCCATTCCTAGCCCAACTAGAAGGTGGAACTCAGAAGGTCGAGGTCCTATGCCATGCCCTGTTGAAGGGTTCAATTCTTATCATCAAGGACCCATTCCTCACCTAGCTAGAGGGTTCCACTCTAATGTTCAAGGAACCATTCTTTTTCTAGTAGGAGGGTTATACTCTAGTCATCACAGATCCATGAGCAACCCAATTCGAGGGTATAACTTGGATATCCTAGGGTGATTCTACCTTATTACTACCATCATTGAGAACTAACTAAATAATCTCCACACCCATAACATCATGCATCATATCTCAAAACCCACCACATAGAGAACCATAACATTCTATGTGATAAAACACTAGATAGGATATTATTTTCCAAAAATTAGATTCCAAACAAAGAACATAAGAGAGATTGATACTTCCTCAAAAAACACAATGGGTACATGGTGTCTGTAGGGACGCACACAACATGTAGTTTCACTCTATCTCCTAGATTTTCCCCTATAGGTTTACGCATCACCATCTATTTAGTAATAAATGTTTTGTAGGGTGTCAACATGACATTTCCAAGCCATTCGAGGTTCCTCTACATACTATTTGGTCATGTCTATGTAGTTCACTACACGGCATGCTCCTGGACGTGTCCTCCTACAGTAGGATTCCCAATGTGATCCACCCCATGAAATTTACACCCATAGGGGGACATACATAATGTATGCAAGATATATGATATTTCATCCTTATCTTTGTTCACAGCCTTTCAACCATAATATAGGGCCACACGCCTTGTGTTCTTTCAAAACTACATGGTGTGTAAATATGTTTTTCACAGAAGTTTAGATCTAGTCTCCTTGATTTATATTTTATCATACATACATGTAATTAGGCCTCATATCATCTTAAAATGGAATATCTAACTTTGGATAGTGGATTCCAGCCACCCCATGGATGGAAATCCTATTCATGTTGCTTCGCACGAACCACCTCACACTGCATGCACATTAAGTTATTATGACCTTGATGATTTTTATTTTGATCATCCAAATGATCATATAACACCCAATATATAACTGAAAAATATATTATTCCTCAATCCATCTCTCTCAATTGAATCCATCATTAATCTAAGGGTCCAATCGGTCTTAGTCACACCCAAAAATGTAGAATCGATACCCCAAAGGTTGATAGGTGAAGAATATGGAGAAGTTGTTAGAGAAAGTAAAATAATAAACAAATGGGTTAAAAATAATTTTCATAGATTCATTTTCCAACAAATATAATCTGGTGATCCATGGTTAGAAAACAATGTATAATCAATATAAATTTACTACATGGGTGTATTCAACATTTAGTAATTGGTGCAGATCATGGAAAGGGATGATCCTACTCAATATATTTAATCAATAGGGAATAAACAATTAATTTATGAGTCTTATCTAGATATTGGACAATTATTACATGAAGAAAAAAGTCTCCACTTATATAGAAGTTTCATTACATTTGATTCACTTCGATCTGCTTCGATCTGATGCTTTTCATCATCGGATCTCGATTCACCATTGGAAGGAGGAAGAATTATTCAGATTCTCCAAGGGTTTATGTAAGTAACTATATGAAAATTTAAAAAATTATTTATTTAATAAAAAATTATTTTGTTAATTTAGTAAATTAATTAAATTAATAATTTAATTAATCCTCTCAACATACTACTAACAACCATCTTATTCAAACGTGTCATGCCGACCTATTTTAGGTTGTGGAATGGTTAACCATCTAATTAATGACTCATACAAGGTCATTTATTTCTAATAAATGTTTCCATTTATGTTTAATAAAATTTTATTTAAGAATATATATAAGTGAAATAAAAAATATATTTAATACTTTTATGTAATTAACATCGGACACATCGGTTCTTGTAATCAGATTCATTCTAAGAACCTGGATATGAAAATATAAATACAAATATATAAAATTGTTAAAAATAAAAATGGGCATCTATTTAATTCCCTACATAAACATTTTTATTCCAAAAAATAAATATATAAATAAAAAACTCAGTATACTAAGCCCATATCTAGCACTCCCACTCCCACGAGCTCTCAAGCACATTCTCGTACTGCCAAAACATGTTAATTAATTGGTTGGTTCTTCCACAAAGAGCCCTATTTATCCTTTATCACCACCAGGTGACCCAAAGATGTTTCTATGTTCTCAATGTCAGATAATCCCTATCAATGACATGCAAGAGATCATGCACGTATATCATTATCTTTGACACATGGAATATGCCGCACACCTCCAAATGTGGGGGTAGGGAGAGGTTAATGACACCTCACCAACCCTATACAAGTCCTACAATATCATGGTGAGCTGTAGGGATAGTTATCTTCACAAATATAAAATCTATAATATTTATTATTGGGAGAATTTATGGAAAACATGGTCTCCCTAATAGAACTCCAAGGGCCTATAGTATCGATCTGTGTAAAACATATATTTTCATCAGGGAGTACTCATCTTCTCATGGATTACCTTGACATTTTACATCATCATGTGAAACGTATCTAGACTCAAAATATATGTCTCTCTAGTCTCTATCCAACACAAGAGTGACCTATACGGTCTCCTGAATAGGGCCTCAAAGTGTTCCATGCTAATAGAATAGTGGTAGCTACTGTTCTACATAAAACTCTACCATGGAAAAGTGATCCTCCCAGATTCAGTAAAAATATAATAGTTAAGACCTCATCATATACTACCCCTATTATATGAAATTAGTTAATATTTAGAAGCATGGAGAGCTACAGAAGGGAGGGATGACAAAGTCTGTGTATTTGACAAGGTTCACAAAATTATAGGGCACTCCCTTGATATAATCCTACATTTATACTTCATGTCATATAAGGTCGAGCATGGAATCTGTAGATTGATACAAGATAATTTTCCCTTATTGATACCTACTAATGTATGGGTGCTGGAGATGTAGTTTTTCTTCTTATTGTTTTACCATGGTATATTTTTCATAAAAAAATAGCTTCTAATATACTATCAGCATGACACTAATCAAGGCCCTATACGAGAGACCCCATAGGGTTGAGTATATACATACCTAGTAGGACTCCCCAAACACTAGAGGGGGATTATTAAGAGAAATAATTGGAATATATAGATTGATTGTAATGTAAAAATGGAAAATCAATCCAAATAATTAAGGTACCCTCATCCAACGATGTGGGCCCAACAAATCGTGTATGTGGACTACACACCACATCTATGCCAAAAAAAATAGATTAAAAAAATACATCAATATGGATATATATAAATAAAAATATATATATTTTAAGAGTAAAATATTTCTAAATAAGAGATAAATGGGATCTATATCTCACAAACTATCCTAGGATAAGCGTCTCCATCAGTTCCAGAAGTCCACCAATGATGCCAAACATGTTTCACATCTTTCCAGTAGAAAACAGCAATGTCAAGCCTCACCTCACAATTGTACTGAATAGCCGATGGGTTAAATTCTCTAGATACTGGAATAATTCCATATTAAAATAGTAGGGAGACACATTGATGGTCAAGTTACCATACCCAGTCCAGCTAAACGGTTCCACCATAGTCATTGGGGACCCTTTCCCATCCCTATTATAGGGTTCCACTCGGAAGGTCAAGGACCCGTTCCCTTCCTCGGAGGAGGGTACCACACTAGTAATTGATCTCCCATGCCGATCCCAGCTAGAGTTTTCCTATTATAAGTTCATAAAACCTTGTTGTTCCGATGAAAGGGTTCCTACACTAGTCATCAATGTCCCATGAAAAACCCATCTGTAGTGTACCACAATGAAGGTCAAGAAACCGTTACCTACCTAGAAAGAGGGTTCTACTGGATTCATTGATATCCCATTCCAAGATATGATAGTGGGTTCCACTTAAAAGGCCTAGGATCCATGATCTTCCCTGTAAGAGGATGCCACTCTAGTCATCGACGAGCCATTCCTAGCCCTGCTAGAAAGTTCCACTCGGATAACCTATGGTGATCCATCCTGATGATGATCATCATCAAGCATCGCCAAAATAAGTTCCATGCCCAGAAAATTCTGTGTTGTATCTATGAAAACACACTAGAAGTAACCATCACATTCCACAAGGAAAAAACACTCAAGATGGACTACTTGCTGGCAAAAATATGTCTCCAAACGAAGGATATATGAGATAATGAAGATTCGTCAAAAGGAATATAGAAGTAGACAATATATGAGGTGACCCAAAAAACATTTTATCCTAGTCCATTTCAATGATTTTTCCTTAGAGGTACATGGATAACAAATTGTGTAACACTGAACAACTTGTAGGGAGTCTACACTGCATGTCCAAGCCCCTTAGGTCCCCGCATGTACACGTTCTCTCTGTTGACGTACTTCAGTACATGACATCTACCTAGCCAGGCCCTTCCTTAAATTGTTTTTTATGTGTTATCATTCGTATTTAATATCTACTTAATGAGGTATTCATGGTTATTACATATCCTAAATGTTGTTCTATTCTTTTCTTTTCCCAAACACTAGCTACTAAAACATAGGGGTCACATGCATTGTGTTTTCCCAAACTACATGGCTTATAGTTGGGATTTTATTAGAATTTTAGATATATTATTTGTGCTTTAGATATAATCATCTCTCATTTGAATCTATAATTGAAACCTCCCAAATCGGTTTATTTATCATTGGAAGGTTTATTCCTTCCATTCGGTGGCTGGAAAACCAATTCATGTATCCTTACACGAAGAACCTTACACCGCACACACAATGTGTTCTTCCAACCCTAATGATTTGGATGTTGATCGCCAAATTGATCATCCAAAACATAAAAATACTTGAAATAATCCCTGATTTATTGATACCTCTCTCACACATGAAGCCCTTGTTAATTTGGGGGTCTGATTATGCTCGGTCCCACCTACCAATGTCAAATCGATGTCCCATTTTCCAATCAATGAAGAACGTGAGTACTATGTGGAAGGTAGGAACAATAAAATATGGTTTAACATTAATTAGTTAATATTTCTTGTCCAATGAATACAATAGGGATATCTAGGGTATGAAGACAATGCATAATCTGTATAATTTCAGAACATGGGCATATGAAAGGACTTGAAATTGGCGCAGATCAATGAAAACGATGATCCGAGTCAATCAATCTAAAAAAAAGGGAATAAACCATGAATTAAATAGTCCTAACTAGATATTGGATCATTATTGTTTTAAGAAATAAATCTACAATTATTGAGAGGTGTTTTTGTTTTCGTTGTGCTTCATTATTCTTTATCTAGAGATTCATCTACATTAGATATTGATTTGCAAAAAATTGGAGGATGACTGATCTAGTTTGTCCAAGGGTATATGTGTCTATCCATCAAATTATTACCATAATAATTTATTTCAAGAAAAACTAGTGTGTTAAATTATGTATATAAATAAATTAACAATTTAATTAATCCACAAAATGTACCGCCAATGGATGACTTATCCAAACGCCCCACACCGACCTATTTTATTTTTCACCAAGGGTAAACATCAAATTCCAGACTCAACTATGGTATCAAATTTCTAATATGATATTACAATACATTGATATACATTTTTATTTAAGAAAATATGCAGGCACAACAAAAAAATATATTTAATATTTTTATATAATTAATTCGGGGAATAGTGGTCCCCGGAATCACACACAATCTCAAATCCTAGATCCAAAAATAAATTTACAAATGTTTAAAAGTCTTATAACGTGGGAATGATTCTCTACAACGAAAATCTAAAATTCAATTATGAATAATTATTTTCCAAATTTATTTTATATCGATTAAAATATCACAAGATAAATAAATTATTATTTTTAATTATTTTTATCTTTATAATTCTTTAAGTTGCATTATTTCACCATAGTCTATAAAGAAGTTATTTATTCCAATTAATATTGAGTATTAAATTATAATATCAATATTTAAGAAAAAATATAATATTCTTTAACATGGGAATAATCCCTAATGAGAATCATTAATTTATTATTTCATTCTCCATTTCATACAACTAAATTAAAGTCTTTATTATATCATTTTATTAATGAAACTAATAATCATACACATTAATTTATTCATATTAATAATGTAACACCCCAACCCCAGTTACGCATAGTCAGTGTATTATTACATAACATTGGCATGATCACAAAAGATCAAGTATCGAAAGACTGATTAGTTTACTAGCCTAGGAAATACTAGATACATTCATAAGTTTTACATTACATTATGAAATGGAAAACTAAAACATCGTAGTCTCCATAGGCCACACTAATATCTCATTGACTATCCCTATAGGTCAGTCATAATTTACTTCATCACATCCTGGGAAAAATAAAACATAGAAAGAGGGGATCTTAGATGCTGAGAAAGGATAACAATATTTCAAGAACATTCACAAAAAAGCAGAAACATTTAAGTTAATGTAAGACAAGAAAAAAAATCCTTTTAAAATTGAACATAAGAATAATATGGAAAAGATAAAATCAAATAATTCCATTTAATTATTCACATGGATATTATACTAATTCAATAATCACATGCAATATCAATAACCACTTTTATAATGATGGAATGCATAATGCCTGACTTATTAACCACGTACTCAAGGCCTTGTGCCAAGAATACAAATAATATTTTGTCAAGGCCTTGTTAGAAGACAGTAGTTTGTCTCATGAGACCTACTGATGCATTGAGGAGATATATCGGGATCCACCAATCACATACTATGTTAAATGCATTCCTCATATGAAAATGTTTAAACATAACATAAATATTCATATTAAAACTAGCATACGAAATGTCGATACTTTATCTATAACCCACGAATGGTGTAAAAATAACAAATCTGTAGTAAAAAATAACACCAAACCATCAATAAAATATGGATGTTTTTTATCATAATAAACAAACTTCAAATAAGCATAAAACCCATCAAACGAGGTTGACATAGATGAAATCAAAACTATTTTAGAGAAACATCTCTTTCTATTTTAAAATCATTTAAAAGTCATATAATTATAAAATAAAACATTTATTTTGAAAATATTCCTATACGCTTTTTGGGTAATCTTTGACGATGTTATAATGGCATAAAATAGTTTCACCTTCCGTTTATGTCAAAAAACATTCTTACCTTAATTTTGTCGAAAAGGTCATAAGGTACCTTGTTTGGAAAACGACATAATGATTCCTTTCAAAACATTTTATAAAAAGTCAAACAAGGGTATAAATGACATTGAACCATAGTCTAGTAAATAGTAAAAAATATTTGGAATATAATTTTAAGAAACATGGATGTGGATGATAAAGAGGTCTGAGTAGATACTTACGTAAAAACAACCTCGAATAATAAAGAGATTGTAGAAATAATCCTTACATTGTACTATTCCTTGGTCGATGGTATGTTAAAATCCTGTATAATACTTAAATCATGTTTATTAAATTATACAAGAACCATATACATAAATATTATATCATATATGATCTTCTAATATTGCTTTGTTTATAATATTTTACTATTGTCGTCGTTTCAGGTGTTAACTGATTCGTTTTCCATTATATTTTTTGTTACAGAAGATGTTTTTGTTGTGGATAAGATGTATTTAATTAATATCCTGGATTATATTGACTTCATAAACATTATTTTTTATAATAAAAGGAAAATTATTCTTTAATGGATACGATGGGGATTGAATCTCATCGTGTTCGTGGAGACAGTAATCTGTACAAATGCACGAGCGACAATATCATTCTTTTGATATTAAAATATTATATAATTGGATGGTATATAATATATAAATAAAATTTATAATGTTATATTTTTTATTGACATAAATTATACATCATTATAATACCCATCCAAATAAGTATGTATTGAATAACAACAACACCACGGCGTGGAGACGGTAAGTCGTACGTACACACGTATGGTGATATGTCATTGAAAGGATGGATAGAATAATGAATACGGTTGTACCAAATTTTTAATAACATCACATTATATAGAAGATATCGGATTGAATATTTTATAATGGAAACAACAACGAAATAGGATGTAGAAGAAGAAAAGAACTTGAAGGAGGTGATGAAATATTTACCTCTTCATAGTGTTCTTCCATTGGATTTGATCAAAAGGGATCCATAGGTCGGCTTTCATAGTCAAGGATGGCCTCTATCATAAAGGTATGACAATTTAGAGGATATTTGGGCAGGTCTTGGCCGAGAAAAATAAATTTTAAGGTGTCAATTTTAGAGAGGGGGAAGTGCCCTTTTATAAGAGGGGTGAGGGGCACCTTAGGAAAAGATTGAAATATTATTTTATAATAAAATAATTTTCAGTTTCTAATGGATCCTAAATGAAATATTTAAAGTATAAGGTGGGTATGGGTCGAAACCCTCTCAACCAATATGTTTTAGACAAGTTTGGGTCACTATATTAACTTTATCTTTTAGATTTAACTATTAGTTAAATAGTTTGACATTTATAATGTCTCTTTGTATTTTTATATTATATGGTAAATAAACATACTATAAACATCCAAGTGAACCCCAAGTGGTTAATTAATGATACAAACTATAATTATATAATACTTTTATCTGATCATTAGATTTTTTAGATTATTATACCAACCAATAATATTGTATTTCTTTTAAAAACTCATTTATGTCAATTTTGAGATTATTTAATAATTTATTTTTGTTAAAGTCTGAACAACATTATTACGTAAAAAATTACATTTAATCAACCCTAAAAAGTCATATTAACCTCAATAATTAGTTAAATTCATTAAAAGTCTCAAATTAGATTTATTTTTATATTTATAATATCAATTATTTCAATCTTTCATTAATTTAGAAATTTATGCATCATCATTGTGTCATACATAAATTTAATAATATAATGTCTAAAAATTATAAATAAAATACAATTATATAGTTAATGTTTTTATCTTTCTAATGAATATTTATAGTCTAATTTATATTGTGTGTAACCCTATATTAAAAATGGTTTAGCTATTAAACATTGAATTTAACACTTTTAATTCTTCTTTAAATAAAATAATAATAAATTTCCTAATCTAACCCAAGTGAACCTAAACGTTCATATTTTATTCCTATGTTTATTTTTTGTTGAATTACACTTATCCAATAAAATTAGGACATTTATTAGGGTAATAATAATATCATTTTTACCCTTAATTACCATATTAACTTTTAACCGTGGTAAATAAAAGTAAAAAAGTTACTATTCACCAAAAATTATTTTAATCTTATTGAACAACATTTTTACTTACTGATATGAACCGTGTCCCTTGGATTTTTTAAATTCAACTCCAATAAGCAGTAAAATTTTGTTTTATGAAAATTTGAAAATGATCCTAGGAGGTGGGTAAAAGACGGTAAAAATTTCAATAAAATTTGTATATATCTAACCTTATATAAAATGAATCCAATGAATTACATTAAACTTATATAGATATTATGTATGTATTTTGACCTAAAATAAATTTAAATAAAATAAAAAAATTATTTAAAAAAAATTGGTTTTAATGTATATGTTAATGTTTTTCACTATTCATAAAAACAATAAAGTATTCAGAAATATACCAAAAATTCACCCTAAGAAAATTTCAATATTCCAAATCAAAAAATGAAGTACATTTTGAAACATAAAATTTATAAATTTTTAGAAAGTTGGTATTACTGTTGATAACAGCTATTTTGATTGGTCACGGTGTGTTAGAATCTTGAAGTTGCGTACAGTGCAAGTAATTGCATTATTCAAAGGGAAGCGTACCGTAGAAGCTGGGGGTGTTACATTCTCCCCTACTTAAAATAATTTCGTCCTTGAAATTTCTTGAATATTACTACATAAAAAGATTCAGGTGGTTCTTCATTATAAATTCCCCGGGTTCCCACATTACCTCTTCCATATTATGGTTTCTCCATAGGAATTTTACCAAACTAGTCGTCCAGTTTTTAAAAAATTGTTATTTGTTATCAAAAATTCTGATAGGCGCTTTGTAGTAAGACAAATCAGGTTCTAGTTCTAGTTCCTCACAGGTGAGCACATGCATTGGGTAAGTCATGTATTTTATCAATAGTGATACATGGAAGACATCATGAACTTTAGAGAGACTTGGCGGTATTGCCAAGCAGTAAGATACATCCCCAATTCGTTCTAGTATTTCAAAAGGTCCGATGTACCTAGGTCTTAGTTTACCCATCTTACTGAATCGTATAACTCTCTTCCATGGCGATTAATTCAAGAAAACATGATCTCCTACCTAAAATTTCAAATCCTTCCTTCGATTGTCATCATAGCTCTTCTGCCTACTTTGTGCTATTTTGATGTGGGTTTGGATAACCTTCACCTTTTCCATTGTTTCCTCAACAAGTTCTGGGCCTATAAGTTTTCTTTCAGCAAAATCATCCCAACAAGTTTTTGTGAGACATATCTTTCCATATAATACTTCATATGGTTCCATCTGAATACTTTAATGGAATCTATTCTTATAGGAAAATTATAGAAGAGGTAAATATTGATCCCACATACCTCGAATGTCATTTGAGAATGATCTCAACACGTCTTATAATGTTAGATTATTCCATTCTGATTTTCCATCAGTTTGGGGGTGGTAGGAAGTGCTCAAATGAAGTTCAGTATCAAGGGATTTCAAAATACTTTTCCAAAATCTTTATGTAAAACAGGGATCACGTTCAAACACAACAGAAATTGGTACTCCATGAAGTGTTAAAACTTCATTTATATACAGTCTTGATAAACGTTCATGTGGTAAATATTCCTTTTTAGCAAGAAAATGTGCTGACTTGGGTAGATGATCCACATTGACCCATATTTCATCGTTCCATCTAAGAGTCTTTGGTAGTGTAATGTCAAATTTCATCATAATATTATCCCATTTCCACTCAAGTATAGGAAGAGGTTTCATTACTCCTCATGGCTGTGACCTTCCAGCGTTCACTTGTTGAAAACCCCTATATATTGACACAAAAATCTGAAATCTCTCACTTAATGTTGTCCCACAAAAAATGTTCCTTAAAATCTCTAGACATCTTAGTGCTACCAGGGTGTATAGAAAAACGAGAGCTATGAGCATCATATAACAATTCCCTTTTCAGATCAGGTATATCGGGAACACAATGTCTTTTCCCAAATTTCAAAATACCATCTTCATATATGAAGTCACTCAATCTCCTGTCATTCAAAGATTTAATCTCCTTTTGAAACTCTTCATCATGGGTCTGAGAACTCTTTATCATTTCTAGTAAAGATGGTTTGGAAACCATTTGAAAAATCATTGATGTTTCACCTTCCATGATTATTCCTGTATCCATCATTACTGGATCATGGAAGATAGGATCCCTTTCAACTCTCATATTGTTCAAAACACCATGATCCTTTCTGCTCAAAGTATCTGCCACCTTATTTTCCTTCCCCGAGTGGTAGGGTATCATGCAACCATAATACATGAGTAGTTCATTCCATATCCTTTGTCTCATGAAGAGTTCCTTCTGAGAGAAAATATACGTCAATATTTTGTGATTGGTACAAATCTCACATTTTTCACCATAGAGATAGTGTCTCAAAATATTCAAAGAAAATATTATAGATGCTTACTCAAGATCATGACTAGGATAGTTTTGCTTATGATTTTTCAGTTGTCGTGATCCATAGGCAATAGCTCTATCATTATTCATAAGGACACAACCAATTCCTTTCATTAAGGCATCACTATTAATAACAAACCCATTATTCCCCGATGGTAGAGGAACAATATGAGAATTGGCTAATCTTATCTTCAGTTATTCAAAACATTTTTCACACTCTTTTATCCAAAGAAATTTAACCCATTTACGTGTGAGATTTTTTTATGGTTTAGCCAACCAGGAAAAATTCTGGATGAAACGTCAATAATAACCAACTAAACCAATAAAATAGTGTACCTCAGTTATAGTTGTTGGTGCTGGCAATTCTTGAATTTACTTTTTTATAGAAGGATCAACAAAGATTCCATCCTTAGAGACAATATGGCCAAGAAAATAAATCTCATAAAGCTAGAATTCACACTTGCAAAACTTCCCGTATAATTAATTTCTTCTAAGTATTTTTAGAATGGTATGCATGTTATATTCATGATCTTAGATGCTTTTATAGTATACCATGATATCATCAATAAATACTACTAAAAATTCATAAAGATATTCCTTGAAAACTATGTTCATTATATCCACAAAAACAGAGGGTGCATTAGTCAGCCCGAAAGTCATTACTGTAAACTCGTAATTCCCATACCTGGTTAGAAATGCTATTTTCAGAATGTATTCCTTCGTCACACACAACTGATGATATCTAGATTGAAGGTCAATATTTGGAAAAATATTTAGCTCCATGAAGTTGGTAGAATAAATCATAAATGCGAGGTAGGGGATACTTGATCTTTATTGTTTTAGAATTGATCTCCCTGTAGTCAATGCACAACCTCATAGATCCATCAATCTTCATAACAAAAAGTATAAGGGCACCCCATGGAGAAACACTAGGGTGAATAAATCTCTTATTACTCAATTCCTCAAGTTGTTTCTTTAGTTCCAATAATTCCATAGTGTTCATTCTATAAGTGGTCATCGATATGGGCATTGAACCAAGAATTAAATCAATAGAAAACTCAATTTCTCGTTCTGGAGGATGTCCATGTAAATCTTATGGAAACACATCAACATATTCTTTCACAATAGGTACATCCTCTAATTGGACATGCATTCCCTCAACCACATTAATTTTATATTCTTCCATGTAATAATTGATTAATGTTGAGCTAATGGGGGTGGATCTGGATAAAAATTAGGTGGTGACGTTTCTTCTCTAAAGATAAGTTACTCCTTATCATCATCGAGAATTGTAACCTCCTTCTTCTTATAATAAATTTTCGCATCATGGTTTGAAAGACAATCCATAAAAAGGATTATATCAAATTAAATCATGGGTATGACAATGAGAGCAGTAGATAAAGAACATTTATATGCCCTAATGAGAACTGACTCACAAAACATTGTTGCAATGATTCTTACCTTTGGTGTTTCTACTAACAACTCCCTTGTTAATTAAAATTTAAAATATCTATTTTTCTTAGCAAACTGGGAAGATATAAAGAAATGTAATGATCTAGAATCAAATTAAACATTTTATAAACTTGGGGAAACCATTAAATTATTGGCCACCACATCTTTCGGAGCTTCAACCTCAGCAGTAGTGATATCATAAGAATGGCCTTGATCCCTTGGCCTTTTCTGAGGTAAGTTTCCTTGGTGTGTTGGGAATTAATTTGCATAATGCCCCCTTTCTCTACAATTTTATCATTCAACATTGACAGCCTCTTACTTCCCCTTACAATCATGAGCTTGGTGGCCTTATTCACTACACTTGTAATAGACTCTCATTCCCTTCAGGAAAGTACCAGGGTGTTTCTTCCCACATTTAATGTATGATGGATATTCAACTTTTCCCTTCAACACCTTATTTCCATTTACAAAGTGTTCAGCAGATCTCTTTTTCTCTTGCTTTTCTTTATTGTCGTAAGACTTAGAGAATTCTTTTTCTATCTTGATATCATATGAGACAATATATTTGTATGACAAGAAGGATTGTGAGACTAATGGTCACCAGAGAAATGGTTTAATCCCATCAAAGAACAGATCAATCTTACTCCTTGGGTTATGTATATAATCTGTTGTATGCCTTGCTAACTGTGTAAAGTTAGCCTCATACTTTATCAAATTATCATCCTCCTTTTACCCAGGACTCAGAATTTTCCATTACATATACTCTTGATGGTAATGAGGAATGTATTTTTTTTAAAATAATCTCTTTAAACTACCTCTATTCCATACTTGACACTTCTTCATCTTCCTTTCTGTTTTGGATTAATGACCACCATTGATCTGCATCTCCTGTGAGGCGATAAACAACCAAGACAAATTTTTCCATTTCGCTACTCCCCAAAGTGTGAAATATTCTCTCTAAAGAATTTATCCATTTATTAGCTACTAATGGATTTTTACTCCCATTGAAGGTTGTAGGTTGTTTCCCCATGAAGCGTTCTAACATTGGTCCTCTGTGTTGTGGATCAGGGTGCTCCATATGGGTAAGGTTATTATTCAAAACCTGACTGGGTTGTCTTCGTATGGTGATAAGCTGATCAGAACCAGTTTCATCAGTAGCTCTGCTATTATTATCTTGAGTAGGAGGGAATTCCCTACATGGATTACGTGCATTGATACAGTTTCCATTCCTTCCACTGGGCACCATTTTTAAACAATGGAATAAACTAGATTAGTTTATGAATCGAAATACATAATTCCATACTTGTAAAACACATGAAATAAATTGAAAAGTTTATGTATATAATCTATAATCATAAAAAATGTTTTCTATGAAGAATTATATACTCATAAACCATTCATAATGGTTTGTAAAGAAAATGAGATTTATCCTAAGAATATCCCTCGGTAGTGTCCTAACCAAGAGTGCAGAAAGGCCCATTGTCGTGCACAAGTTCTCATTCAAGTCTAGCTCAAAGCGGTGTTTTTGATTATTACCCCTAGGTATATATATTCCAGATCTGCCTCTACCTGCTTGTATCCAGACAGGGATGTACTTCTTTGAAAATTCACAAAATCTCTACAATACCAAAACTCTATGATGTTCTTCTATACTAATCCTAAATGTCTATCTTAGGATAATGTGCTCTAATAAGAGTTTATCTAAATATAGTTTCAAAGGTTTGTACTAAACTTCCACTTATACCAACTATAACACCCCAACCCTAGTTACCCTGAGTCGGTGCATTATTAAAAAACATTGGCATGATCATAAAAGATCATGTCGCGAAAGACCGATTAGTTTAGTAGCCTTGGAAATACTAGATACATATAAAAGTTTTACATTACATTATAAAATGAAAAACTACAACAAAATAATCATTATAGGCCACACTCAAATCCTATAGACTATCCCTGCAGTTCAGTCATAATATACTTCTTCGCATCCTGTGAAAAATAAAACATACAAAGGGGTGGGCTTAGATTCTCAGTAAGGATAATAATATAGCAGAAACTTTCATAAATAAGAATAATCATTTAAAGAAATGTAGGACTAGAAAAAAATCCTTTAAACCTGAACATCAGAATAATATGTCAAAGATAAAATCAAATAATTCCATTTATTTATTCACATGAAAATTTTATTAGTCGAATAATCACATGCAATATTAATAGCCACTTCATAATGATGGAATGCATAATGCCAGACTTCATAACCACATTGTCAAGGCATTGTTCCAAGACTAAAAATAAGATTTTGTCAAGGGCTTGTGCCAAGAGACTAGTTTGTCTCATGAGACCTAGTGATGCATCAAGGAGCTATTGTGGGCTCCACCCATCACTTACTATGTCCAATGTGTTCCTCATATGATAATGATTAAACATAACATAAATACTCGTATTAAAACTTTCATAAAAAATGTCAACACTTTATCCATAAACCATGATTGGTCTAAAAATAACACATCCACATTAAAACATATCACAAAACCTTCAATAAAATATGGAAGTTTTGTATAATAATAAATCAACATCAAATAATATTAAAATCAATAAAATGGTGTTGACATAGATGAAATAAAAACTTTTTTAGAGAAGTATCTCTTTTTATTTTGAAATCATTTAAAAGTAATATAATTATAAAAGAAAACATTTATTTTTAAAATATTATTTTAACCTTTTAAGGGAAGATTAAATGATGGTATAATGACCGAAAATATCCCACATGTCGTATAAGTTAAAAAACATTCTTACCATAATTTGGTCGAAAAGGTCCAAAGGTACCTTGTTTGGAAAACGGAAAAAATATTCCTTTCATACCATTCTATAAAATGTCAATCAAGGGTATAAATGGAATTAACCTAGAGTTGAGTAAATAGTAAAAAAAATTTGGAATACATTTTTAAGAAACATGGAAGTGAATGATAAAGTGGTCCCAGTAGATACTTACGTAAAAACAACCTCGAATAATTAAGAGATTGAAGAAGTAAACCTTACCTTGTACTTTTTCTTGGTCGAGGTTACATCAAACTCTGATATAATATTTATATCATTTTTATTATATTATACATGAACTATATAGATAAATATGATATCATATAATATCTTATAATATTGCTTTGTTAATAATATTTTAGTGTTATCATCGTTTCGGGTGTTAACTAATTCATTTTCCATTATATGTTTTGTTACATAAGATGTGTTTGTTGTGGATAGGATGTATTTGATTCATATAAAAGATTATATTTAGTTCTTAAACATTATTTTTAATAATAAAATGAAAATTATTCTTGAATAGATACGATGGAGAATGAATCTCATCGTGTTCGTCGAGACGGTAATCCGTATGTACGCATGATCCACAATGTCATTATTTTGATATAAAAATCATATATAATCGGATGTTATATCTTATATACAGAATAATTATCATGTTATATTTATTATTTACATAAATTATACATCATAATTATATCCATACAAATAATAATGTATTGAATAACAATTACACCACAACGTGGAGACGGTAATCAGTACGTACGCACATATGGTGAAATGTCATTCAATGGATGGAAAGAATAATGAATATTGTTGTACCATATTTATAATAACATAAAATTATATAGAAGATACTGGAGTTATTATTTTACAATGGAAACAACAAAGAAATAGGATGTGGAAGAAGTAAAGAACATGAAAGAGGTGTTGAAATATTTACCTCTTCTTCAGGTTCGTCATATTGATTTGATCAAAAGGGCTACATAAGTTGGATTTATGACTAATGTAAGGCCTCTAGGATGAAGGGAGGAAAGTTGATAGGATATTTGGGTAGGTTTTGGCCGATCATAATGGCTTTTAAGGTTTCAATTTGAGAGAAGGGGAGGTTCCCTTTTATAAGAGGGGTGAGGGGAACCTTAGAAAAAATTGAAATATTATTTTATAATAAAATTATTTTCGGTTTATAATGGCTGAAAAATAAATTATTTAAATTATAAGGTGGTTATGTTTCGAAAATCTCTCATGAAATAGGTTTTAGATAGGTTTGGGTCACTATATTAACCTTATCTTTTAGATTTTACTCTTAGTTAAAATGTTTGACATTTACCATGTCTCTTTGTATTTTTATATTATATGGTTAATTAACATACTATAAACATCCAATAGAACCCAAAGTGATTCATTAATAATACACCTATAATTATATATATTTTTTGGTCAAACCTTATATTTCTAGAATTTTGATATCATCCAATAATATTGTATTTGTTTTAAAAACGCAATTTTGTCAATTTTGACATTATTTAATAATTGATCTTTGTAAAAGTCCTAAAAAATATATTAATTAGAAATAAATACATTTAATCATCTCAATTATTTCATATTAAAGTAGATAATTAGTTTAATTCATTAAAAGTCTCAAATTTGATTTATTTGGATATTTATAATATCCATTATTTTAATCTTTCATTAATATGGTAATTACTGCATCCTCATTGTGTCATAAATAAATTTAATTATTTAATGTCTAAAAATTATAAATAAAATACCATAGTTTACAAAATATTTTTTAATTTCCAATAAATATTTTTAGTCGAATTTAAATTGAGTGTAACCAAAATATTAAAAATGGTTTAGTTATTAAACTTTCTATTTAACTCTTTTAACTCTTCTTTAAATAAAATAATAATAAATGTCCTAATCTAACTCAAGTGGGCCTAAATGATCTTATTTTATTATTAAGGTTTGTTTTTGTCGAATTATACTTATCCAATAAAATTAGGACTTCTGTTAGGGCAATAATAATATCAATTTTACCCTTAAATACCATATTTACCTTTAATCGTGGTAAAGAAATGTAAACATTACTATTCAACCAAAATTATTTTCATCTAATTGAACCAAATTTTACGGACTGATATCAACCTTGTCTCTATGATTTTTGAAATTCAACTCATAGATGTGGTAAAATTTTGTATTATGCAAATTTTCAAATGCTCCAAGGACGTGGGTAAAAGATGGTCAGAAGTTCAATAAAATTTATATATATATAAACTTATTATAAAATGGCTCCAATGAATTAAATTAAAAATATATAGGTATTATGTTTCTATTTTGTCCTAAAATAAATTTAAATAAAATAAATTATTATTTAAATAAAATGTCGTTTTTAAACTATAACTCTGTGTTTTTTCACTATTCATAAAAAATTGAATGTTTTAAAAAAAATCAACCTAAGCTAATTTTGATATTCCGAATAAAAAAATGAAGTCCATTTTGAAAAATAAAATTTTTATAATTTCAAAAAGTGGGTATTAATATTCATAATGGCTAGTTTGGTTGGCCGTAGTGTGTTAGAATCTTGATGTTGCATACAATGAAAGCTATTGCATTATTCATAGGGAGGCGTACCGTGGAAGCTTGGGGTGTTACACAAAAGTACTCAATATCCTCTTTGTTAATCAAAATGGTGAAAGTTTTTAATATTATCTTGGTATATACCTATTATTTGAGTCAAATAATAATATCCTTTAAAGTTTAAATTTTAAATTTTATTTTAGTAATTCAAATCACTATGAACCTATTTCCTTCATTAAAATAAGTATCGATGACTAGAGTAACTGTCTCATCTCATTACATTAGTGTATCATGGGAATATATTTATGATTTAACAATACTTATTTTTTAATATCCATTATATTATTATTTAAAATAATTTAGTAATTTCATCTTTAAAATATTTATAAACATACCTAACTAGGATTCCATTACGTTGAAAATGTCAAGAGTATTCAAATACCACATTTTCTTTCCAAATATGATCTCACCCACTTTGTGCAATAGATGATTTCTTCTAGTTAAGGGGTAAATCCTTTAATCCTACCCACATGATTCATTCATTTACACTACATGAGTCACACAACCCTACCTTATAATCTCCTCTTAATCATAATATCATTAGTAAGACCACCACTCTAATATACTCCATCATATAGTGACTTGGCCACATGGGATTCCATCAGATCATATTGATAAGATGAATACAATCAAGGGGGAGGTGAAACATCATGTAGAGATGTGAATAACTATTTGATCAGGATGTTAAAATATCCTAGAGACAAACAAATCATTCACCTAAGATTGATATTGCTCCTTATTAACCATCCAATCTATTGATCATATGACCTTCACCTGTGTAACACCTAGAACTCATCCATGCAGAGTTATCGACAGATCCACAAAACTCATGTGTTCCTACCTATATTCAAGATTATTTCAACTAGCATCGGTGGTCTGAGAACCATCAGTGGATAGACTATACCCTCAGTAATCATATCCATACACAGTAAATTTAAAATATAACAATAATAAAAATATCAAGTGGAAGTAAAAGTAACATAATGTTACAATATTTGTAATCCATCTCATAAAAATAAACAAACCAGGCTCTAATAGAGGTAACCCAGTTTAGACTTTCCAATGTATAAGCAGAGAAATAAACTAAAAGATGTGGAAATCCTCCAGAGTTTTCCTTGATGGTACTACCTACTATACTCTACACAAAAATGACATCCCGCACACCACCATTCCATTACCTAGATCAGAAATCTTAATGTTTTATTAACGATAATGACTCCTATATAGGTTGTGAGTAATAAAACCTAATATAAAACCACTAATGCATCCATAACATGTGTTCACATGTATTAAAAATTTATACCATGGTATAATAAATGAGTTAGAAACCATAGAAAATAATATAACAAGAACCCACATACTAACCAAGATACCGCAAGCTACAACTATACCTTCCATGGATTTGTGATGAAAGGATAATCCTAATGATATTGGAAGTGTCCAAAAGCTTCCATAATGGTAGTGATCATATATATCAACGGTGTCAAGTCACTGAGTCAGATTGGGCCACAAAGACATCACATCCTGCCTCCATTACAGATCAGTCCTCAAGACCATCATATCCTAACTATGAATTGGGTCAGGCCACAAGGCCTTTAGACACACAATTCCATTTCCATGTGGTTTCATCATGGTCATAATTCCACTACCATGTGTTCTAGTTCATCGTCATCATCATTTCATTTTGTTCACACTTTTCCTTTAATATATAACCTTATAAGGAAAATCCAACTCTTTCAAGTAAAAAAACAATACCTCCATAGAATGGTAATTTCATAAATTAATGTAGAAAATACAAAGGAAGAACATAGAATGGAATAATGAGAAACTGTAACAACATAAAAAGTACATGTGATCTAAAATAAAATATTGATAAAATTATATATAAGAATACTCTTGGAAGTGAACATGATACAAGGTTATAATAGGTCACACACACATATGATATCACTATCAAACATGGTGTAAAAAACAATCATAACTGAAGAATCATATCAAGGAAACTGGTTTATTAAAGGGAATAGAATATAAAAGAACATCTTAATACAAGATTATTGATGAAGTATTCCAAAATGAATCTAATCAATGAAATTTGAATCATGTTTCACACCCATGAAAAACTAATATGCAAATAAAAAATCCATATCTCAGGTTCTAGTTCATCATGGAATATTTTTAGAAAAGAGACCTAAGGAGGTACCATAATGAGAATGATAGTTAAAAAATAAAAAATGTTTATTTGAGATATGTCAAACAAGAGGATGCCAATTCACTAGGTCCCTTGTGGATTCAATAATTGTTCTTTAATTCATCAGCCAATCAAGAAAAGAAAGATCGATATAGAAAAAAAATATTGATCTACCATCAATACATATTAATAATAAACATATTGGATTATATATTTAGAGTAATAAGGTGTCACTATGATAAATCTATGATAGATTTCCCAAAAAAATATACTATTCAAAAGTGATTTTGTAATGGATTAGTATGAAGTCATCAACATGTCTATATCATAATCATTATTGCAACGATACAAGATTTTTTCAAATTTGTTATCTTAATACATATATTGGAACAAATTCAAAATATTCGATTTTTTCAGGGGAGATATGGTAGATTTAGAATGAACGAAAGAACATTTTTTTAGAAATCACCTCCGATTTCCTCATCAATAACACTCTTGGATCTTATCGAATAAAGAATGTGAGGAGTGGAAGATATTTCAGAAGGACATAAAAGTCTCAAGAGTTGAGAGGGATTCATGTTGAAGAATGAACCATCCAATAAAGTTATAAATTACCCTTTAAGGATTATTTATGAATAAAATTTTTATTTTTACATGTTTTTCCACATAGTTTAGAAAAACACATGCCAACTGTGGAATTCATTCGACCACTCAATGAAACTTTCATCATTTGGAAACAAAGAATTAAAATACATACATCATCCTTGTTGTTTGAAACTATGGTTATAAATTGGTATTTCAAGTGAGTCCACATGGTTTTTTAAAATTTTACCGTTAAAAGTGCACCACCCCTTGTGCTACTTCAAAAAGGAACATAGATTCATAGATATTCATCTTGGTTTAGATAGACCACATTAAAATAGTGAACCTAAAAATTTATTATAATAATATCTACAACCCACTAGAAACCCCTTATACTCATCCCAAAAAAATCATATTTAAAACTAGTATTAAAATTTGGATGTTATTTGTAACACACATAAAATAATAGAGGTCATTACATTCTACTCATCAATAGACATATGATCCTCAAGATTAATATCAAGTCTTATGATTATAATAAATCTTTAAAATGGGATCGAATATCAAAATCATTATCCCAACATTACTCATGGATCCATCCATTCAACCATCGGATCATGAAATGTGCCATGTTCTTCCCCAGTAACACCTTCCCACAGTGGTCTACATGCTGCACTTGGTGTTCCACGTATGATGTGTCAGTCTCCATCTCAACATCCTCATGGATGAAGACATGCATAAGATCGTGCATGTACCTATGGTTCTAATACACATGAAAGACATCATGTATTACTACATGGGAAGGGGGTGTTTTGGATGGTATGCCACAGTCTTTATGTGTTCATAAATCTCAAATATTCCAATAAATCATTGTTCTATATTTCATTGTTTATGAAAATTTTAATTCCCTAGGCAAGGAGTCCCATAGAAGAATTATCTATCACTAAAAAGTAACTCCTTGGGCACTCTCCTCCTATCAGCATATGATCACTGACTACTCTGATATGTGGTCAACCTCATACCGACATGTTGTGCTCTATTGGATGTCTCTTTAACCATGATAAAACCTACCATTTCTACCTCACCTTCCTCTTTCTAACAAGGTGGTGAATGATATGGACATCCATAGAGTGCATTAAAAATCTCCATGCGTATAGAGTCCTAAAATTTTTCTTTTTAGTATGATGTAAAAAGTGTAGATGATCAACTCATGTTCAATCAAAATCTAATACAGATACCCATACCATATCTTCATGTACCTGAATATTCCACTCTAATTGACCATTGGAATGTGGCAAATATATTGTACTATGTTTCAAATGATTAATAACATCCTTATATAAGAGCTTCCAAACCATGTAATAAGACATGAATCTATGTCAGATACAATTATTATTGGAACTCTATATAAGAATCAAATTTACCTTACATACATCTTTCAATCTCATATATTTGGACCCAACCTTAAAAAAATTACATAATCATGAATTAAATGGATAATTCACATTGAGGATATTTTCACGTTTTGAGTTGTATAGAATTTGGCCCTAACTATTACATTACATTTCAAAAAATTACCTAGTAGAGACTTTACTCAGTTTACATGTTTTCATTAAATAAAAACACTTGAAAAAAGAGTCATGTAAAGTTCCATTTTTTAGGAATCATGACTTTTTTTGATCCCATCCTTGACCTTATTCATCTTTATGTAATGTGAAAATAATTTTAAAACATGGGATGAGCATAAAAAGTTCACCAAGGGTTATAAAATAATGAAATAAAACATTAGTCCATAAAATCCTAATCCTTTTAACATACCTCATGAAATCACCAAATTTTTGAATAACACAAAGTAATCTCAAATCCTAAAGGTAACATGTGTCATCCATAACATAATTATGTTGTAAATTTCAAAGCTACATAGGGAATTACATATGGATTGCCCATAACAGTACATTAACTAAATCTCTTATGAGAAACATACCCATTTACCTTCTTCATGTTACCCAATTCATTGGAGTGATATCTTGGGCTCACCCACCCTAGGTTTATCACAAAACCACTAGTATGCGTAAACAATTCCAAGAAACATAACATATTCATAACACAAAAAAACAAACATAATAGAAAGATAAAATTTACACATCATTTAAATATAGTGAATTATCATATCCATTATCAAACCCATTTTCAATACCAAATTAAGTAAAAGAGTTTATGGTATATATTTTCCTATTAAAAACATTACTGCATTTTAAGGAAGCCATAGGTCAAATAATACTCGCGGTGGCGGAAAAGGTCGTTGTCACCACTTACATTAAATAACATTCTTTTTTTCATTTAGAAAAAATCCTTGTAGAAAAATATTCCCTTTGAATGAAATGAAAAGTCAATGTGGTTTATACACTGTATAAAATTAAGTTCTGTATAAAATAAAATATACCACAATGAAAGGATATTGAGATGAATTCACTTAACTCATGTCCGACTTGACCCGTTCATTCCTTCATCTATTTAATAATAAACTAAATATAATTTATAATTTCTTAAGAATTTTTTTCATGTTTATTATTACTTTTATATCACTTATTACCATGTTATAAAAATTATATAATCATTTAAGCTAATAATAGTTGTTTTGTCGATATTTGGTACTTGAATAAAAAATTAACATTTTTTAATTACACGTTGTTCATGTGGTCAAAATTCCATTATCTCCAGAATGATATTCATAATTTATATATAATATATAACATATATATACTATATATATATATATACAAGTATTTATAATAGTACATAACATTTGGAGGTAATAAATGTAATGCACCGTTCATGGAGACATTAAGTCGTACACACACATTAACGCTACATTCAATTCTATTTCATATTTAATGGAATGAAACCTTAATGATCCACAATTATATAATAATTACAGTATAATTTTATATATAATTTTAGTAACTCTATCCATTAAACATTCCATGTAGGGAATGAATGAGTTATATCACATGGAGGGGGCAGTAGTCCGCACTTCACCAAATGAAATTATTGCGTTTACCCATTATGGAAGCCATAAAGGTATGATTTAAATGAAAAATAAATAAATATATAGATAATATCAGTATAATTCATATAACATATAAATATAGTTCCATCATAATGGCCGCCATGAGAGGTGGTAGGAGAAGATTGAACAATCATCGTTTCGTGAGGCAGTAGTTCGCCGTCCACAAAAACACTATGTTATTTACCCATTAGATGGAGGTTTCTGTAAGTTTAGTTATAATAATTCTCATAAAACATCCTAGTATATTTATGATACTTTTTCTGTTATAAAATAAATAAACAAATAGATTTTAGGGGGTTGGGGAAGGAAAATAAATCAAAAGAACATAAGAGAATATGTTACCTTTAAATATGGTAACTCCCTTTCGTTTGAACCAAAAGGATTTATTGAAGTGCCTTATGCCTAAATTTTGGGTTCTAAATGGAATATAGGGATCATGAGAACTTATTTGGGAAGATTTTGGAAGATCCAAGGGTCTTGAAAGGTGTGAGTAATGGGTTATAGGTTAGGGGTTTTTATAAGGGGGATGAGGGGCTCTTTAGGAATGTTTGAAAATATTATTTTATTATATAATGATTTTCGATTTATAGTGGTCCAAAACTTATTAAAGTCGAAGATAAGATGACAATTGTTTGAAATAAAACCATCCAATAAGATTTAGATAGGTTTTGGATATTTTTTAATCTTTCTAATCTTATTTATTAAAATCATTCATTAATGAGGTAAACACAGAATCATTATTCTGTCATAAATAATTTTATTTATTTTATGTCTAAAAATTATAAAAAAATACAATGATGTAGAAGTTTTTTTAGCTTTAAAATGAATATTTATAGTCTAATATATAACTTATATAACCACATGTAGTAATTGATTTACTATAAGATATATGTTTATATCATTTTTGTCATTATTGTAAATTAATTAATATAAATCGTCATTATCACATTTAGGTGGCTACATGGGGTCCCCAAATCTACAGAAGGATTAACATTATCGGAAATGTATCTAAAAATAGGATTAGGACACATTTTTGGGTAATTTAGTATAATTATAATATTATTTTTACCTTGAATTACCCTATTTACCTTTAATCGTGGTAAATAAAAGTCAAAAGTTACGATTCACCAAATTTTTTTCATATTATTGAATAAAAATTTACATACAAATATCAACCATGTGTGTAGAATTTTTAAAATTCAATTCATAGAAGTGGAAAAATTTCATTTAAATGAAATAGTCTGTTTTTAACTACTTCTGACTGTTTTCACAGTTCATAAAAAATTTATGTTCTTTCGAAAAATTACCAAAAATTCAGCCTAACTTATATTTGAAATTCGAAAATAAAAAATTATGTTTATTTTACCAAATTAAAAACATTGAAGTTTAATTAATTAATTTAAAATTAATTTTCTTTGTCCAATCCAAAAGCGTATTTAAAAAAAATAATACCTATCAAATTATTGACACTTGTTTATGTTCAATTTTATTGTGAAATTACTTCCAATGTCCAATATTGAATTAAATGGTAAAAATATAATCTAATTACACTATTAAACCAATTAAAAAGATAATCTGACCATATTAATAAATTAAATTAAAAGGAAGTTTGAATTAGAATATAGTATTTTTCACAATTCGTTAAAAAATTAATATTATCAAAAAAATACCAAAAATTTACCCAAAGTAAATTTGGATGTCCCGATTCTAAAGAAGAATTTTAATTTTTCAAAAGAACATATAAAAGTGATCAAAAATAGAATTAATGAGGGTTTTCCATCAAAAAGTTGTACATCGACCTTTTAAAGAATATCAGAGTATTTATGCTTAAAATTAGATTCATTCAAATTTTAAGCAGCTAACTTCAATTTGTTAAATGTAATAACATTTAACAAACATGTATATTCATACTGTAGTTTGTTCTGTTCATTTACTCCAATACAACGACTAGGTGTTTACTACCATTTAAAATAATATTATATTATTATATTTCATTATGAATCAACCTTGTGTGCAACATGAGATTTCAGAGAAACCCATTGTTGTGAGTCTGGTAGTCCATTGAACATAGCATCCCCTATAATGTAAAATTAATATTTAATTCAAAAATATGAAAATGTATTATTCTTTATTTACCTAGGATGTTACATCCTCCCCCCATTTTGGAAATTGCATTCTTAAAATTTTTATTCACTTATCAAATAAGTGGGGGTATTTATATCTCATAGCATTTTTAGATTCCCACGTTTCCTGTTAAACCATATGGTTTTTCCACAATACCATTACCTTATGAATTACCATATTCCAAAACACATGCTCTCTTTGGACATAAATCTAGATATTTTGTTCCTCATAAGAGAGATTATCTTCCAATTGAACTACCTCTGGACTCAAAACCTGAGATGGATCCGGCATATACATTCTCAACTTTGAAACACGAAAAAAATTTGTATCTAGGATAAACATGGATGTAAACCCACTTGGTATGGAACTGATCCAACATTCTATAAGATTTCAAAAGGTCCAATGATCCTCGGACACAACTTTCTCATCTTACCAAAATATATCACATGTTTCTACGGAGAAACTTTGAGAAAGACATGATCACATACCTTAAATGAATGTTCCTTCCTCCGGTAATCTACATAAATTTCAGCCTTCTCTGAACTATTCTCATGTGCTTCTAAATCAACTAAACTTTTTCTGCCATCTCTTCTACCAATTCTGATCCCATCATCTTTCTTTCACGTACTTCATCCCAAAAAAGATGGAGTTCGACACCGCTTCTCATATAATGCCTCAAATAGAGCCATCATTATACTATAATGAAAACTGTTATTATAAGAAAATTCAACCAATGAATGATGATGATCCCAAGTTCTCTGGTAATCTGTTGATTAAGCATGTAACATATTCTCAAAGTTCTGAATTCTTCGTTCTGACTCCCATCTGATTGTGGATGAAAAGTTGAACTAAATTTTAATTCAGTATCCAACGACTTTTGATGGAATTTCCAAAAGATTAAAATAAACCTGGGATCACGATTAGATATTGTGGAGATGGGAACTCTATTCAACATGACTATATTTTTAACACAAAAATGATTATGTTGATCTAGAGAAAAAGTATATCTAATAGGAATGAAATGAGAATATTTAGTCAATCGATCAAAAATAACCTAGATTTCATTATTAACTCGAGATGTCTTTGGTAATCCCACAATGAAGCCATGGATATATTTTCCAATTTCCACTCTTGCACCGATAATGGATGAAGCATCCCTTTTGGTAACTGTTGGACTTCTTTAACCGGTTGACAACTCAAACACTTCATAGTAAAGTCATCAAAATATATTTTCAATACATCACACCAGTAATACTCCTGAAGATCTTTGTACATCTTAGTACAACCAGGACGAATTAAAAATGGAGAACTATGAGGTTCACATAAAAACTCAATCTTAAACTGTGAATCACAAGGAACATGTAATCTCTTTAAAAATCTCAAAATACATTCATTATAAATGTAAAAATCATGAAACATACCCTTTTTAACCAACTCTATCTTTTTCTATACCTCATTGTCTCCCTTCTTCACTTGCTTAATTATTTTTGATAGAGATGATTTCACTGAGACCTGAAACAAAATAGAGGAATTTATATCACCAATAACTTATATTCCAACGTTCTTTAAGTATATAATCAAAGGATCTTGTTCCAAATGTAACAAGGTTAATGAAGCATTACTTTTTCAACACAAAGCCTTAGCCACTTTATTTTCTTTTCCCATATGGTAATGGATCGTGCAATCATAATTCTTGATTAATTCCATCCATCACCTCTATCTCATGTTCAATTATTTTTGAGCGAATTTATAATTAATACTATTATGATATGTATATATTTAACATTTTACTCCATACAAATGATGAATCCAAATTTTTAAAGCAAAAACAACATAAGCTAATTACGAATCATGTGTAGGGTAATTTAACTCAAGAAAAATCAACTGATGTGAAGCATATAAAATTACCCAATAATTCAGCATAAGGACACCGCCAAGTCCTTTCAACGAAGAATCATTTTTGATAACAAACTCACCATTTCTGGAAGGTAAATCCAAAACAAGAGCATTCACCAATGTTCTTTTCAATTCTTGAAAATAATAATAATTTTTTTTGTCCAGATAAACATAAAACCTTTTTGAGTTAACTTAGTCAGTAGGCTATAAAACAATGATAAATATTCACCAAACCTATGGTAATAACATTCCAAACTAGGAAAACTAGGGATATCAGTTATATTTGTTGGTCTTGGCCAATATTCAACAAATTTTGTTTTATAATGATCAATATTTATGCCAATTTTGGAAACAATGTTACCAAGGAATGAAATTTGTTGTAACCAAAACATTCACTTGCTAAATTTCCCATACAGTTTCTCTTCTTTTATGGTTTTCAAGAAAACCCTTAATTGACTTTCATGGTCCTCTCCACTTTTATAAAAAACCAATATATCATCAATGAAAAAACCCACAAACTCATAGATGATCTCACAGAAAATTATCTTCATAAGAACCATGAATGTAGTAGGTGCATTGGCTAACCTAAAAGGAATAACTAAAAATTCATAATGGCCATATATATTACCAAACAAGGTATTCAAAATGTCCCCTTCATTTACTTAAAACTGATGGTAACCCGACCTCAAATGAATCTTCAAAAAATACTGAGCTCCCGGGAGCTGAACAAAAAAAATTATTAATATGAGGCAAAGGTTACTTGTTCTTAATGGTGGTGTTATTTAAAGATCTGCAATCAATGAAAAGTCTCATTGAACCATATTTCTTTTTAAAAAACAATATAGGAGCACCCCATGGTGATATGCTGGGTTCAATAATACCTTTTTCTAATAACTCCATCAATTTCCTCTTTAAATCTAAAAGATCATGTTGAGCCATTCGATAAGGGGTTTTGAAATTGGATTAACATGATGAACTAAGTAAACAATAAATTCAACTTCATTATCATATATTATACTAGGAAACTCATCCGGACAAACATCAAGGTAATCATTTTCTAATGGCACATAATTAATATGAACAATTCCATTAATTTCAACAAATATGTACAATGTAACATATATTTCCATATTATACTAGTTTCTCATCTTGCTGACATGTTATCAAAAGAAAGGGTTCATTCTTGTACACAAGCTGAAAATATTTATAAAAAAAAACCACTTTAGCTCTGTAGTTAATCGTAGCATGATAAACATAAATCCAATAAATACTCAAAATAACATCAAACTCTACTGGAGGAAAAACAAAAAGGTTTATAGGTAGATTATTTCACCACACAAGCACATAAAGGTTCTTATAATATCATTTGCTCACAATATTTTCCCCGAAGTTTTCACTATATGTTTGGTATTCATATCTTGAGATGGAATTCCAAATTTAATTGAAAAATTATCAGAAATGAACGAATGTGTAGACCTTGAATAAATCAACACTTTGGAATAATGTAATCAAACTAACAGTAAACCTACTATTAATTTATTACATGGACCAAAATATTCTAAAGTAGTTGAAAAGGATTTCACCACCCCATTCAGCTTGTTGCCCGACTGATTTCCCTTAGTTGAGTTCTTCGTTGATAACTCTTTTGCATAATGTCCCATTTCATTTCACTTAAGACATTTTACTGACTGTAAATCATATTTTGTCTTACCATTAACCCGGTCTTTTTAGTGAAATTAGAAGCATTATTTCCCATTGTACAACATCAGTAGCACTTACCAGAATTCAAAAGACATCCCCCAGCATGCTTTTTACCATAATTTTCCCTAACTATAAACATAATTTTCCTACCACCATACTTTTTTGAAGAGTTCTTCCTTTTATTCCACCACCTTGACCTCTTATTATATTGCTTTTAAATGAACACATGATCGTTTGTAAACTCCACTTCCTCCTTCTTCGTATAGAATACATGTTTCTCATAACTTTTGACCTCTTTAGAAGCTAAATACCTTCGATACTTTGGCTTTATTCCTGAGAAAAAATGGATGATTTTACTATCAAGATCTCGTAAGAAATTTTTAGTATACATTTCCAGTCGGGTGAATTTTTCTACATAAGTAGCCACTAAATAATCCTCCTACCAAAATTCTAGGAATTGGATTTCCATCCTAAGGTGAACCACCTTAGGAAAATATTTCCCAAGAAACATACCTTTGAATTCATTCAAATGAAGGGCATCAATCTCTTCAATATCCCTAACATTTTTCACCATTGAACACTACTGATCAGTTTTACCTTCTAAAAGATAAACAATGAGACTAACATTTTGATGTTATGAAGACCCCATGAAAACAAAAACCTCCTCCATTGGTTTAATCCAACCTTATACTAGAACAGGGTCAGATTGTCCTCTCAATGATGGGGGATGTTGCCACATGAAATTATTTACTACTAACATGTTCCTCTATAGTTGATCTAGATGATCTCATGATTGGATACAACCACCATTTATATTTTGATTCAACAGTTCCGTCACTACAACAAATTGTTCAGTTCCTATTCTGACCATCTCAGGATGCTGATTTGGATGGTTTTCTTCCTCATGATGTCATCCCATCATAGCGGCCACGTTTCCTCTGTGGAAAACCAGTATGAACACAGAAATATCTTAGGATAAGAAACATGGTAATATTTAAATGCACTTTCATCTCAATCTTACCGTAAATTAATTTATGGACATCAATTTTACAATATTCTAACTCCCAAAGTTGTCTAAACCGGCATTTGATACCGACTGCAAGGACCCAACCTTAAAACATTACATAATCTTGAATTAAATGGATAATTCACATTGAGGGTCTTTTCAGGATTATATTTTTAGATATTTGGGCCATAACTATTAAATAAGACTAAAAAATTACAATGTAAACACTTCTCCTCATTTTCCAATTTTTTAATAAAATATAAACTCTTGAAAAAATGATTCATGTATAGTTCCTTGTTTTGAAAGCATGAATTTTCCTTGATCTCATCCTTGACCCTATTCATCGTTATTTCGTATGAAAAACCATTCAAAACACAGGATGAGCATAAAAAGCTCAGTAGGGGTTATAAAATAACGAATGAAATCAGTAGTCAATCAAAACATAAGATTTTAAACATACCTCATTAAATCATAAATCATATGAATAACACATATTAATCGCAAATCATAATGATAAATTGTGAAATCCATATCATACTTACGTTGTATTTTTCACAGCTATGTAGGGAGTTACATTTGGAATACCCATCACAGTACATTCCCTAAATCTCTTAGGAGAATAATTTACATTTACCACTGCCACGTCACCCAATTTATTGGAGACCGATCTCAGGCTCACCCGCCATAGGTTTATCATGGAACCACCCATATACATAATCAATTCCCATGAAACATACCAAATTCATAACACATAAAACAAACATATAAGAAAGATAAAATTTCCACATTATTTAAATATATTGACGAAAGAAACCCATTATAAAAACAATTTTCAATAAAAAACAAGTAAAAGACTATATGGTATTTATTTTCCTTTTAAAAAAATTACAGCTTGTTATGAAAGCCATTGATCTAATAATACTCACGGCAGTGGAAAAGGTCATTGTCACTGCTTATGTTAAAAGAAACATTCCTTTTTTTCGTTTAGTAAAACAAATCGTATAAAAATATTTCATTTGAATGAAATGAAACTTCAATGGTGTTTATACACCATATAATATAAATTGGTGTATAAAACAATATATTCCTCACAGAATGGATATTGAGACGATGTCCCTTACATCGTTTCTAACATGACCCGTTCGTTCTTTAATCTCATGAATAAGAAACTAATGTTAGTTTCTACTATCTTATGAACCTTTTTCAAGTTTATTATTAATTTCATATAACTTATTACCATGTTATAATCATTATTTAATCATTTATGTTATTAATGGTCATTTTGTTGATATTTGGTATTTGAGTCAAAAAAATGAACTCATTATAATTACAACTGGTCCATGTGGTCAAAATTCCATTATCACCAGACTATTATTCATGATTTATATATCATTTATAACATATATATACAGTATATTTATGTATTTATAATAGTATATAATATTTGGAGGTATGAAATGAAATCCACTGTTCATGGAGACGGTAAGCCGTACGTACGCATGAACGCTACTTTAATATCTATTTCGTATTTAATAGAATGAAAATTTAATGATACATAGGTATATTATAATTTATGTATAATATTATATACAATTTAATTAACTAAGTAATTTATACATTCCACATATGGCATTAATGGGTAACATCACTTTGATCGGGGTGCTAGTCTGCACTTCCTCAAATGAAATTATCACATTTACCCTTAATGGAAACCATAAATGCATGGTATAAAATAAAAATATATAATTATAGAGATAATATTAATATAATATATATAAAAGATATATACACTTCAATTGTAATGGCCACTATGAGAGGCAGTGGGGAAAGATTGAACAATCATCGTTTCTTGAGGCAGTAGTTCGCCGTCCAAAAACAACAATATGTACATTACCAATTAGATGGAGGTGTGTGTAAGTGTAGTTCAAATTATTCTCATAAAAACATCCTTATATAGTGAATATAATGGTTTTTTTATAAAATAAATAAATAAATAGTGTTTATGGGGTTGGAGAAGGAAAATAAAACAAAAGACCTTAAGAAAAGGCGTTACCTTTAAATCGGATAAATCCCTTTGGTTTGAAGAAAAATTATTTCTTTAAGTTCCTTCTACCCATGTTAAGGCTTAAAAAATTAAGAGAGGGATCTTGAGAGATTAACTGGGAAGAGGTTGGATGAGTCAAAGGGATTGAGAGGTGTGAGTAATCGGGTAGAGGTGAGAGCTTTTTACAAGGTGGAGGAGGGGCTCTTTAAGAATGTTTGAAAATATTATTTTATTATATAATGAATTTCGGTTTATAAAGGTCCAAAACATATTAAATTATAATATAAGATAAATATTGTTCGAAATAAAATATTCCAATAAGATTTTGACATGTTTTGGATATTATTTTAATCTTTATAATGTTCTTTATTTAAATCATTCATTGATGAGGTAAACACTGCATCATTATTGTGTCATAAATAATTTTATTTAATGGATTTATATAAATTATAAAAAAATACCATGATTTAGGAAATAGTTTTATTTTCAAATATATATTTATAGTCTAAGAGATATCTTATATAACCCCATGTAAGAATTTATTTAACAAAAGTTATATGTCTATGTCATTTTTGTCATTACTTTAAATTAATTAATATAAAGTGTCATTATCATTCTTATGTAGCTCCATTTGGTCCCAAAATCGACCCAAGGATTCCCATGGTCGAAAATGTATCAAAAAATAAGATTAGAACACATTTTAGGGTAATTTATTATTATTATAATATTATTTGTACCTTTAATTACACTATTAACCTTTAACCACGGTAAAGAAAAGTCAAAAGTTACTATTCAAAAAAATTATTTTAATCTTATTGAACCAAATTTTACGTAAAAATAACAACCATGCCTGTATAATTTTTAAAATTTAATTCACAGAAGTGGTAAAACTTCATTTAAATGGAAAATTTGGTTTTTATCTACTACTCAGTGTTTTCACTATTCATAAAAAATTGATGTTTTTCAAAAAAAATACCAAATATTCAACCTAATCTATATTTGATATTCATAATTCAAAAATTATTCCTATTCTACCGAATTAAAAACATCAAAGATTCATTAATTAATTTTAAATTAATTCCCGTTGTAAAAAACAACGTATTTTTAAGAAATAATAACTTTCAAAAAAATTACATTTGTTTATGTCCAATTTCTACGGGAAATTACTTCTAATGAACAAAATTGGATTAAATGGTAAAAATATAATATAATTAAACTTTAAAAATAATTAAATAGATAATTTTACAACATAAAAAAATAATATTAAAAGGATGTTTTGAGTGAAAATACAATATCTTTCATTATTCATTAAAATGAATTTTATGAGAAAAATACAAAAAATTACCAAAATTAAATTTTGATGTCCCATTTATAAATATGAATTTTATTTTGTGAAATAGAACATATAAAAGTAACTAAAACTAGATTAAAATAGGGTTCACCATCAAAAGGCGGTAAATAGAACTTTTAAATAATACTCGAGTATTTATGATTAAAATTATATTTATTCAAATTTTAATCCTCTAACTATTATTAGAAAAATGAAAAATAATTTATAAAATATGTATAATCATATTTTAGTTAGTTCTATTCATTGACAAAAATACAACATCTAGGCGTAAACTACCATGTAAAATAATTTTATATTATTATTTTTCAGTATGACTCTACTATGTGTTCAACATGAGATTTCAGAGAAACCCATTATTGCGTGTCAGTTATGACATAAAACATAGCATACCCTTTAAAGTAAAATAAAAATTTAATTCACAAATATGAAAATTTATTATTCTTTACTTACCTGGGATGTTTCATCATCTATTTAGTAAGTCTTATGAATCATTCAAATATGGTAAATATTCATTAGCAAATCAATAATCTATAAAACCAAGTCACAAATCAATAGAGCATGAGGTTACCTTATCAGGAATTGTATATTTATTCAATCCCATGCTCTTATTGGAACCAATAATAGGTGAGTAATCCACCAGGATGTATATTCCTGGAATTCGCCCTCTGGAAATTAATACTTCATGAAACAAAACTTATGACTTCCCTCTTCATAACTTGCAACCAAAACTACTGCCTAATTTCATGATAAACATTTTTCACTCTAAGATGCACAAACAACATTGAGGTTTGTAAATATTTCATTATATACACCTAGACTGACATAGGTATTAAAACACTCCCATGTACGAGGATCACATCATCACTATCCAACCACCACCCTGGTATTGGGTCACCACCTACCATCTTTTTCTGTATGACATCACACTCTAGTTAATATTCTGGATTATATTTCACCTAGTCCCATAATGATCTTTTGATCATTAAGGAGTTAATTTTCATCAATCTCTAGGTCTTAAAATTCACCATCCTGAAGTCAGATAATAGGCTCATCGGATGAAACAATTCCTTTGGAGGTCATTCACCATGCACCTGAGATACCTGAATTTTTTTACATAAGAGAATCTATAATGAAGTTATCATTACTAGGTACATGAACATCCCAATGTATAATTTTTGTAGTAAATATACTCAGTTACTCTTCCTCAAATTTAGATAATACTATTAGAAGATATTGAAGATTCAATTTTTGTTTATGTAGATAATAAACCTCTCACCAAAGATATAGTGTCACAAATACATCAATGTTTCTACTCATGAAATCATAACTGATGTGACCCATAATCTGCATCCATTTATATATATTTACAATACTAAAACCAAAACAACTCCTAAGAAACTATAATAAATGATATTTCCCATCCAAATCTCAAGAAGAATCAACACTGGAGCTATATTCAACATCAAATACAGCTCATGAAAAGAATCCTCAAACCGATCTGACCAATAGATCTACACACCGTTGTTTGATAGAAAAGTCATTGGTGTGGATAATCAATATAAATCATTGAAAAAAGACTAATAATAACCCACTAAGACAAAAATAATATTGATGTCAAAAGAAATAATATGACATGTCTAGAACATCAACACCTTTAACTCATCTGGTTCTATTAATATACTAGTCTCAAAAACCACATGGCATATTAATTTCAGCTCCTAAATCTAGAAGTCACACGTCATTATATTAGCATAAATCTTACGTGACCATAGTTTAGTCCAGACAATCTTTATAGTTACATAATATTTCTCTAGGGTAAGTGAGTAAATTTAGATATCTATATTTAAAACCATATTTAATGATTCAAGGTATGAGTTGAATAACTTTTTCAGGTTATCCATTAAAAATGTTGATGATTTTTTAGTCCAAACAACATCACCAATTACTTGTATAGACAATACCTTCTCTTAAAAATAGTCATCAGGATTCCATCCTATCTAACTCATGACCGGTGATGATAGGATAATAGATCCATCTTAGAGAACTATATGTCTCCCCACAAATGATCATTAAAATCACCGATCCTTGAAAATGGTACATATTGTTCTTATCCACCGGATTTATCTTTTTATAATAAATATATAGTTAAATATTTCCATCATATTCCATAGAGGAAAAAAATATTTTCATACCATGATGTTGTACTCTTCATAATAAAAATCTTATATTCTAAGTCCTCAAGATATAAATTGAGATCCTTCAACTTAGCTGGAAATATAAGACAAGGGGGAATCAAAATAGGGTAAAACCCTAGAATTAATTCAATCCAAAATTTTGCACCAATATCAGGGTGAAGACCTATTATTTATTATGGGATGATTTCTAGATAGAGGTTAAAAACTAAAGGAACCCATGATGGGAATACCTATACTCATATTGAGGTAGAGAAGCCTACAATATGTTCCATAATCATCCCATGGTAACTGATGTTTGGAACCAATATAGCTTCTCCACTCAACCAATATTTGATCCTGAAATTATCTCCCTTTGTCTTTGTAAATGATATTCATATCTAATAGAAATTAATTTGGGAATTATAACATGGAAGATATACCATGCTGAGAATCCCATTAAAGCTCATCATATCCAAAATAATTTGTCCCACACATAACCAAACCCAACAATGACAATATGATACTCTATGAATCACTAATATCTATCTAATTTCATTAAAAATGGAATATAATGGAAGGAAAATCATAAGACAAATTGGCACGTAATCCAATTCAAATAAAAACATTTTAGATTAAAATGAATTGGAAGAACTAATATAAAAAACATAGGTATTGTAAAATTAATAAAGTGTTTTCATTGAACGATATATATCTATATAAAACCGTTTTTTGGAGCCTAATATAATGAGAACACTCTTCTTTCCTTTTCTCCATGGTGTTGACCATGAAGTGCATGAATCACTTGGGTCATTGTCATATGATTTTTTAATTGAGGATCCCATAAATATCATTGAGTTTTAAATCATGTATATCCCACACCCTTACAGAAACCTAACCAAAATAATTTAGGGAAAAACTAATGGGGATTCTCTATCTGATCATACTATTAATAAAATCTCTTAGGTGCTATGAAGATCCTGTGATAATTTCAGAACTTCCCATAGTTGAAGGACTAAATAATACCTCTTGAGGAAGTAGTAGAAAAGTTTCTCTACTAAATCACATTTGAACTGACTTGGTCCACATATTTGGTCTTCCTCTTACTAGTATTAGAAGGTCCACTGAACCTAATAATATGAGATCCACCCACCCTAGTACTAGAGATTAGAACAAAAATTTCCCATTATTCCTCTAGGCCTCTCTTAATAGTCACGATAATTCATAGAACCTTCCAGACTTTTGTTATGTCAAGACTCCAAACAAGTTGTCTAATATTAGGATGGATAATGATCTATAACTTCCATGATTTTTGTTCCTCAGTTATGGTTAAGAGTGTGTAAAAATTAAATAGTTTATTGAAAAAATAAGAGTATGGAAACACATTCAGGATCCATACTGAATCTCAAGAAATTAACATTCATGATATAGATTATGTTTGTGAGAAAATAATCCCACAAAGAATATGTTATTTATGAAGTTATAACGAAGACACAAAACATCTAAATTATTTTTCCATAATGCTCCACCATCTCATGGAAGGTCCTTGATGATTTAGCAAAACTAGATTCACTTTTTGGTCCAATGGTTTATTGATAAATTTTATTATAACCTAAATAATTTCTATATAGTCATTAGTATCTTGTGGGGCTCTGGTGACATTAAAGGATGGTAAAATATATAAATAAAATTCATGGTCATAGTCTTCCATGAAATTATATATTCCTCATCCATGATTAGGTTCAATCAAAGAGACTCTGGGATAGAGTGGCTTTAATTACTGAACAACATGAGACGATCTAGAAGCATGATCTGGTGCATCATCCTTCACATCATGTGATGTAATGGGCATGTCATCCTTAGAGGGAGTATTTAATCATCTCTAAGGTGTAATTTTTATTTATTATGAAATGAAAATTTAATCACTTGATGTTGTTACGATATATATTAACCAGAATAGAATTTCAAAGAATGATTTTCCTAGATAGTTACCCATAATCCAAGGTATATCCCTCATAATAGTAACCATGGTTCTCTGTACCTAAAAATTAGTCACTATCATATATGTTAAAAACATAAAATCATTCTCAAGTTCAAATAATGAATACCCAAACAAATATTTAAAATCTTTATAGAATACAGATATATCACTCCAAATAGATTACAAGTATATCATGAAATGATATAATAATAATTGAATTAAACTAATGAACTATTATGAAACACACAACATGTATTTAAATGAAATGTGATCCTATGTGATGTCTTATTATGCATGAATGCACCCAAATACCATAAAACTACAAAAAATATCACCAATGGTAACTTAAATTCCAGAAACACAATAGTTGTATAGGTGAAGAACAAATACCATACCTATGTTTTACATATCTTATTTCTTTTCAACCATGTACAAGGTTATAAAAAAATAAAATAAAGGAAACATAGGTTATGATACAATTTTTAGTTACCCAAACCAAACCCCCAAGTTAGAGATAAATATTCACAAGACATCATGCACTCCTCCCCATATGCAAGACACAACCATCTAGCATCAAGAGTCTAAAAACCATTACCGGGGAGACTATAAACTAAGTAATCATAGTTATAATCTATAAATATAAAATATATTAGTAATTATACGATCAAATAGAATGAAAAATAATATAATGTAACAACATATGGCACCAATTTTATACGAATAAATAGACCTGGATCATAAATTATAAATATAATCTAGATAATTTAGTGTATATGAATATATATTAACGAAACTAAATATAAATTCTATAATGTATATTCTAGTACTTAAGCCAGATTCTCTCTCTACAGATCAACAATATTCCATAATCCTCTTTCCCTTACGTGGATCTCGATTCATAAATTTTACATATTAATCAAGATTAAAAGGTAGGGTGTGGGTAATAAAACCCATTAGGACACCACTAATGAACCCTTAACATGTGTGAACATGTAAAATAGGTGTACATTGTGATATAATATACGTGAAAAAATTCACAACAAAAATATATTTTAAAAACTTTTGTGTTACTAAACTGCCATAAGCCCCAGACGTACATAACTCATCTATTTCCTAGAGGGATAAGTGTAAGGATGTCATTATTGACCACGATCAGGACAGAAGGCTAGTGAAAATATTTCTTACCACTACTAAGGAACTAATTCAGATAATATAACATGGACTTTTCTACCAACATCTATAATAGGTCAAGCCTCAAGGTGGTTGTACCATGTGTACGCTTTGAGTTATGATATAAGTCTATCACACCCCCAATGTGACTACCATGGGTCTGTCATTTGGGATGAGATGCCCCAACCATTATAGATGTACATCATAATCATCATTTCATGTCAGGTGAATCCCCCTCTAAAGGATAACCAAATCCTGACGGCCCTCCTATACCGAGTACATATCACAATACATCCAAGCCATAGTAATTACACATAATTTGGTAAAGTATACACAATCAAAATAAATAATATCATTATGGGAGACACTAATATTATATAATTACCTATAATCCAAAATTAAAAATGGATAATAGGATACCTAAGAATACTAATTGAATGAAACAAGATATAAGGGTTTCACAGGCTACACACACACACACACTAATGATCACAACTAAGTATGGTAAAATAATCAATTCCAACACAAGAATAAAATTGATGATACTAGTGTATATAAGGGATCAAAAAGGAATGGAACATCATACTTCAAGATCATTGATTAAGTAATCAAATATTTTTCAAAGGATCAAATATCTTATCTTGTTGTGTACCTATTTAACACTAGTTCCCACATTAACGATTCCTATCTAATGTTTTGGTTCATCAAAGAAGAGTTTTAGAATATATTCCCAAGGAGATTCCATGCCATAATAAGTAATTATATAATCACATAACTTAGGGAGATCATCAACACATGATGTTATGAGATATATCAATGAAGTGGATAAAAATTACCTAGAACCATTATTTATTGATGAACATCTTATGAATTCCCCATAAAATCAAGAGGTGTACCTTAGTCTAACGAAAGAAAATATATACCCCAATAATATATCAATATGATAGATATAAAACATAGCATTCAAGAAGAATATGTTTTAAATATGATCAAACAATTATATATTACCCAAAAGTACATTGTTTATAGAATATCTAGATCTAGACATGGCGATATTTTTGACACATCAAAACCACATCCTTAATATCAATGATCTAAGAATGCATAAATAGATGGAATTATAATATATATGTTAGGTAATGAAATTATATTACCAAGAATAGTTTCAAGGGATAAATTTTAAACCTAGAATAAATCTGAAGAATATATTTTTTTAGATTATATACCTCAATTCTTGATAAACATGAAACATGGATCTTCCAAAATAAAACATGGGAGTATAGGAAAACACTGAGAAATTTCAAATGATTATCATGATTCACACATGATTCATGTTGAAGAAAAAATTGGTCAAAATTAATAAAAATTTATGTCCAAGGGTATTTTTGGATAATAAATCCATGAACATAATGATTGGCCGAATAGTTTTGAAAACATTTCACCAAATATGGAATGACATTATACATAACCTGGGAACCAACATTTCTTGGGGGAATGGATTATGAAACCATGCCCTTACCATGTGATTTTCTAATATATACAGTCACATGTATTTTTATACATGGTTTCATGCATCGATATACCTCACACATTAACTATGCACCACCAATAGATGTACTTCCATAAGGCGCACAGTTTCATGAGGATTTGACATGGTTTAGAAAAACCATTCTCAATCTTAGAACATTCAAAAAGACTATAATAATCCATGACATGAAATATTACCCCTAATTATACTCTCGAACATTTCATAGCTTAAAAATATATATCTAATGGTTGATATTAAATTCAACACACCAATAAAATAATAGATTTTTGTGACTTTGCATTGCACAACCATAAAAAATACCCTTGTTTCCAACTAAAAACCAATGAATATAATGGAAACCAAGAGAGATAGTATATATGGTCATATCAAATATTATGTGATGGTTTTTGCAACCACCCTAATTTTAATAAGAAATTATTTCCATTTAATTTGAATTTTAGAGGATTTATAATAAAAAAATAATTGATAACGTTCCAAAACTTATATAGGAATTTTATTCTAAAATATTTCTATGATTTAAGAGATTAAAAAACCAATAGTTTAGTCTCGATGAGATATTTTTAATAATTTATTGTATTCTTACTAAATGAGTTGTATAAAAAATTCATTAATATTGTATAAAAATTATATTTAAAATTATTCAATATGTTTTCTTGAAATTAATATGTTGGATTTAAAAAATTAAAACTTAATTTATTTTGTTTCATTATATATAATAAATATGTAAATGAATTTTACAAAATTATATGGTCATTTCCATGAAATTAAAGAGAGAAGTTTACTACCATGAAAATTTTCTTAATGATATATCATAATTTGTGTGTCGGACTTATGACATTATTAGGACATTAGAACAAAATGGAATAGAAGAAGAACATAATAAACATTCAAGGAATGATTCTAAAATATTTTTATAGAATACGTAGAGATAAATCAAGAATATAAAATTTTCATAAATGAAATCTTAAAATAAAATATACATACCATAAAAATGATTAAACATCATTCTCCAGTTATGTTCATCCCAACAGTGGTGTCCCTCATGTGAGAACATTCTCAAAACCCTATCCTCACTTTATGTTTTTTTGGAATCTGTTTATATAGAAGTTTCATGGTCAAGGAATACGTCATTAAATATTTTTTATCGGCTAAAAATTCTCAAAAATAACTCAATACCATCTAAATAATGACTGAAAAGTACCAAAAATTTATACCAATTGAGAAAAAAAATTCAGGTATCAGTGACATTGTATATTTATTGATATATAATTATTTTAATGAGAAATACACTATTTTACCAATTTATTGTAATAATTAAGTTTATTTCTAATAACTAATCATTTAATTCATAATAACCTCTATATTGTTTAATTAAATATAAATTAATTCAAATAAATTTCATAAAACTAAAATTTTCATAAGATAATAATTATAAGTACAGTGAATCCTATGTAAAACCTCAAATTATTTTTTAATAATAAGGTAAAAATCACCCACCCTATATGTCAAAAATTTTATAAAGGAAAAAAGTTTCTTCATACATAAGTACCTATTAAAATTGACTAATAAATCATCATGGGTTAATGGTTTCAGGGTGATAACCAACTAGGTAGAAAATATTCCTAATAGAAGAACCACAAATAGAGGACCAATACACTATATGAATGGTCATACCTACCTAGGGAAGAGAAACATCACTAACCCATAAATATAATAAAGAAATAATTATTTTTGGACAATGATTGAATATTTTTTATTTAGTAAGAAAATACACCTGAAATCATGTTTTCACTAACCTTGTGATGAGTGTCACAACCACTTTACAGACGCAATAATCCTAGTAGAAGTTTCACAGTCACCACTAGGAAGTGACCTTATAATTTATTTTTCATAGATAGTGCTAGTTACCTAGGGGTGTTATCATTATCTGAGGAGGTGGATGGAGTATAATTCAAAAATCAAGATAGGCTACTTTCCCACATGATTTATAAAAAAAGTGATTTACTATTTGAAAATTTGATAAGTTCTTTTTGTGTCACAGAATTGATCAATAATACTAGTTTTTTCATAATGACAATGAGACATGACATATAACCAAAAAAAATCTACGAGTATATTGATTTCAATATACCTCTTTATATTAATTAAATTGTAACTAAACTAACATTATTTAGAATATGACCATAATAATTAATGAAAAACTATATGATTCTATTGAAATTATAGAAATGATAAAAATATTGAGGTAAAGACTACTTTTTATATTGTTTGTGTTGGTTTTAATTGTTATCTAATGGTGTTATTATTTCATAAAATGAAACCAAGGAATGGGTGGAGGGACACAAATTTCAATGTGTTTCATTAACTTCTGAATGATATGTTATTAGAGGGTAATGATTTACCATGAAAAATATATAATAAAATATTCCAAAAATATATTTGATTAGGATAGGAAAGGATACATATTTAACCAAATGATTTCTGTTAATTCAAATATAGAAATTAGCCATTAAAAAGTTTTCCTAAATTTGGTGCATCGTGCTATTAAGAGAAAGGAAATATTTTATAGTAAAAATATATATTATATCATTATTCCTAGGATTATATTCTTTTATTGTAGTAACAATCATGAAAAAACAATACTATAGAATACTAATGATATGAATAAAGTATGAAAACTTTGATATTAAAGTGATTATTGTGATAGACTCAACATAAATATGTGGTGGAAATACCTGGAGTAACATCGAAAAACAATTCTCATAATGAGAGTTAAAGGAATAAAAAACCAAAGAAATGGGAAAAGGTGAAGAACATAGAGATTTATGTAGTTAAAAAATATACCTACATACATGGACAAGTAGATATTTATCTATGTATTGAGGGCACAATTATAGGGAATTTTTTTAGATTAATAGAAAACCTCTCTTGAAATATCTCAAAAAGAGAACCGATAGAGAGTAACCCCCATTGTAATAATTACTCTATAGTAAGTCCACTATGACACTTAGGTGGAAGCTGAAAAGTCAAATGAACTAAAATGTCACTTTGGGGTAAATGGTTATCCCTTATACAATGGCTATGATATGTCTGAGCAACTACATTCCCTTTTCACATGATACTATTGTAAGTCTACACTACTACACTATGTTTCCTATATCGTCAGATAGATTTTCTAAAATGGTCAACATTATTTTTTTAGATCAAAAATTTTGGAAGAAAACATTCACCCCCCAAACCACTGACCAGGGGAATGCATCCCCCCTATAACTCATAATGACCTCACTATAGAGGAAATAACACGGTATTTGGATCCATATATAATATATGATCCAAAAGTTTTTTACACAACTTCATTAAACATGATTGACCTCCACAAATATAAAACTCCCCCTCTTCGAGCTATATATGGAATGATAACCTATTTGTAAACTAATAACATAGAAAACATACATATTATATACATTTAATATTCTTCACATACTATTAGAATTATTCCTATTAAAGATTCAATTTTAAGATGATCATTCATGAAATTTAATCTATTTTCCATACTATTTTCCCATAGTGTTCTCCCATATTAAACCTCTTATCATATATTTATCAATTAATAAAAATTGGAGAACATAAATTCCTTAACTTCTTTATCACCACTCGATTCATAAACATGTGTACCATATTTATAGATCACTAGGTCATCTATAATGTCAAAAACATATCATGTATCAACCATTTGATAAAAAATTACGTCAAATAAATATTCTTTATCGGTGCATGATATACTGGGTACCTTATAAGATGAATGGAACAATGAATTTCATATTTGAATAATTTTTTTATCTATCTCATTCTCTTATGAATTTCTAAAGATAAATTATTTCATTCCCATGTTCTCTTACAACAATGTATTATGCCCCTAGGGTTTATTGATCCACCACCATCTAGAATTGAGATATCCAACTTACTAGAGATTCTCTATATGTAATCACACACCCTATGGTACTCTATTTTTATTTGACATCACCTTAAAGGTTTCCATACACAAACCCTTAAAATGAATTACATTTCACAAATCATAGAAATACATACATTCTTCGCATCAGGTATCTTAGTTCCCACATCCCATTTCACAATGTTGTCATCTAAGGATATAAATATACCTACTCAAAAATACTATTGTATAAGAAATATCATTTCTATTACATAAAATTCCATACATCGATTTTACAAAAACAAGTGCATATGAAACCTTTTTCATAAACATATCTTCTTCTATTTAGTTATCATTATGTTGGAAATTTAAAATAATTTTTTACGGGAATAGAAACTAAGTTATCTTCCATTATACAAAAACTACACAAATCCTTTACAATATATCCTTATTATAACATATTTAATTATATAGTTGTATGATCACTCTTGATATTCATTCCAAATATCATGATAGATCTGCCAGGATCATTCATCTCAAACTCATCCATTTCTTTTCTTTTTATATCATCAATTATTTTCATATATGATCTTTTGATGAGTATATTACCCAAATTTATATTCATCTCTAATATAATTTAAACGATAATACTGATACAAAACACAGAATTTGTATGAATTTTTACTCATTAATGTATCAAAATTAATGACCTATTTTCTATGTGCCTAATTAAACCCGTCTAAGCATTTATTGAATTGTCACACGTATTACCCATGTCCCAAGTAAAAATATACTTATATTATCTCCATATAAATTTCATACTAAAAATATGCATTATTGAAAGAAATCATGACATCATGAATCTATATGTGTATGTCTTATGATTCAACAATACAAATAACCACATGGATGGTGATAAGAATCAATACAGGTGTTTTTTAGTAAAATACACATCGTCCTTTTATAAGTTAAATTTCACCACCGAACATTACATATGCCACATATTACCATAATTTTATTCCTTTAAATTGCATATACATTTATTCTATAATGATTTATTTTCTTCTACCTAAGGTTTTAGATCCCATGAACTATTATCATAAAATTAATACAACTCTTCCGTCATAGATATATCCCACATGCACGATTTCATTCTCACTATTGAATCATTAAATCATTATTTCAATCCACGATTAAGTAACAAAAATTATTTAATGGATATAAAATACATATATCAAGTATTCTCACAAATTTTGATCTCCTCAACTATAGTTTTTCAGTGGGATCTACTAGTTACTGTGCCACATTTCAGTTACACCATAAATATAAACTTTCCCCTAGTATCATGATTCATTGTTCACACTATTAGCTTGAGAATAATGATATTTATTTTATATGAAATATTGATTAAATTTAATATTATATATTTTATTGATGATATTTTCCTTATCATATAAGAAGAAAAATCACAACTTCTCTTAAACATAACCAATAAAGAAACATTTCATTGACTTACCATCAATAGTTTTCCTTGCATAAACATTTATAATTATATGTTCCAAACAACCAAAGACTCTTAAATGAAATAATATTTTCTTATTTCATAACCATAACTCATTCAATGGACATTATTCCATTGGATTTCATGTACTTATATTGATTAGATATACTTCAATATTTATTACCTCTACCCAAAGGCCAAACGCATCCCCTTGTATAGTATTAAAGTCATTGAATGTACTTTCAATGTCATATTTATAGTCTTAGTTAAACTATCTTGTTTTTATGTACTTAAAATTTTATTTTCCTAGCAAATTATATAAATACCACTATACTACTTAAAATCCAAACTACCATACTCTCCTTTAATATAAGACATTTTTTATTTCTTTATCTATAAAGAATCTTTATAACCAAATTATTCCACTTTTGAAACAACTTAATTATATCATATTTTCTTTTCCGAAAACTAACCTTTAAAAACTATTTGATTAATTAATAAATGTAAAATAATATTGAGAACCATTTAGGGAATGTACTGGGGTAGGCCGTTACACATAACTTTGAACAAGGACTAGCTTCCCATACTTCAGTGTTATACCTACTTTTTAAAAAAGACACAATATTCTATATTCTAAATATATAGTCTTAAAAGAATCATATTTCCTACGACATAATATTCAATGGAACTACTTTCATTTCAATCATGTTCATCCCATTATCACTAATGTGACATAACATGTAATTCCACAGTTTTGAATCCCCAATCAAATTTTCCTTTATAATCATGTTTGTGATATTTTTTGTCATGTTATATATGGATATATTTTTCACACCATGAGATATGACCATAAATATCCTCAAAATATACTATACACAACTACTAAACGTAGTATTAAATATTGAATTATCAAGATACCTGATAGAAATATGGTTCCTCTATATTCTGATAATTTACCTTACATTATACAGAATTGGAAGTCTACCACTATAGGTTTTGATTTATGCATCACCCAATTTTGGAATTGGAAAGGATTTATCATAATGGAGATGTACTTCGCCATAATTTCTTAAAAAAAATTATTTAGATAAACATTCTTCAATGTGGAATTAAAATATAACCTATTTTCTAAATTGAAGAATATATAGGGATTTCCACAGTCAACACTAACACATAATTTATATTGTAATATACTTTATTTTCTAAATTAAATTCATCTAGATTCCATTTTTCTCTACACTTTTTTTATTTTTCCTTTCTTATTATATGTTAATTAGGTATGTTGGGACCAATTTCATTATCTCTAGTATATAATAAGGTTTTTGACCAACATATAAGATTATTTCATTTCACGTATATTACTATCATGACCTAGCATAGATAAACTAGTACCCTGATAATTCAGTTGACACTAACATATCAGAAAGGGAGTTCCTTGTCCTCACAGGATGGTGACTAGTACCTGAAATCATATAAGACAAAAGTGTGATTAAATTTTCCAAATTTTTTTTTGAAGAAATAGATACATGTCTGTTTCCTCATAGAATACCCCCCAAGGCGACTGTACCAGAAGAATAACAAGGTATATAAAAATTCAAATGGTATATAAACCAGTTCTCAAGAAGAAAAGATATAAAACTCAAACATCCTGAAGGTGTTAGACCTCCAATCACAAAGGGTCAGTAACATCAAACTCCTCCCTGAGGTACCTTCCAATTACTCAAACCTAGAAGAGAAAAATCTATAAACCCCAAAATCCAAAGGTATAGTGTGAGATAAAAACTCTGTAGGGTCTCCTCGTGTGTTCTATAAGAAGATTCCATAATACATAGACAAGATAATGCTTTAAATATTAAATAGAATTGTAATTTTAGTACAACTTATTAGTTAAATGAATACATTATTTTCATTTTAAAATATTGAAACATTTCAAACAATGGATTAAATAATAATTTTAAATAAAATTGTTTATAAAAACAAATAGTTTGGATTAAAATAGTTCCACAATCATTGGAATATACATATAATGAAATCAAGTAAAGAAACCTCATCATCTACCCTATGGTACTATTGTTCCATGATATGTTATCCTCACATATCTCACATTGGTTTTCATAGAAATATGTTTACACACATCCATTAGACACTAACCAAGGAGGACAAATCAATATCTTATCAAGGATAAGATCTTATAAAATATGTTTTTTTAGAATTGTAACGCATCAATTCCCTTCTAGGTAATTACCATCCCAGCATGTTTCTCCCAATTAACCAACTAACTACCCATGATCACATGTTCTCAATAAAATAATCAATAATCGACAAACTATTTCGAAAAAATATAAAATACAATCCCACATTTTCTAATTTCAATTTTCCTATTTCACTTTTGAAAACCAAAACATGGGGTTTAATAAATTAAATCATTTTAAAGATAAAACCTACCAAAAGTTATTTTCAAAAAAATTTAATCAATTTTTTTCAAAATTAATATTCTAAATCCAATTTCACAATTTAAATCAAATTAAAATCAAACCTGAATATCCAATTCAATTGGAATTGGGGTGGGGGTCCCCAAAATTCATGTCAATTCAATTTCTAATTCTAATTCACACTAAATTGGGGTTTTATAATTTAATTGAATGTAAAATATATCAATAATTAAATTCAAGTTTTATTTAAATGATGAATATAAATGGAACCACATAACTTTATTCCTAGTAACATGAAACACAGTGATCATAATGGGATTATCTAATTAAGAATGATGGAAAAAAAGATCATGGAGTCAAATATATATTCAAGATCCATAATGAAGGAGTTTATAACCATAAAAAGTAAGAGTATATAACAAACCCTTACAAGGATAGGGGAAGATATAGATATAGAGAGAGAAGGAACCTGAATGGATCACTAATCAGATAGAAATTGAATGAGGTTCATAAATTATCGACTTGTTATCAGGGTTTTAGGAGCCAAAAGTGTTTCGTTAGAGATCCCAAGACCTAGAAAGTTAAGTAATCCCGAGTTAGGGTCTAGAAAGGGATGACAAGGGGGATTATTAAATTTTAAATTAAATATTGTGAATAATAATTCCCACGTAGAATGTTTACTGGGAAGTGACACAATCATTGTAAAACCGTGCACCCTAACAATTGACCCCTCTGATGGGGTGCATATTTTCTGATTATTGGGAGCATGTTTTTTCAAATCATGTGTCAACTATAAAAACTCCCATCATCAGGGATTGAATATTTTACAATGGGTGGATGTATGGTTGGGAAAAATTATGCACCAACCATGCACAACCTAAATATTTACAAAATTTAAAACATTTCACATGAGGAAACCCAAGACGAACCCTAACCAAAGCATGATAAAGGTGAAATGAAGTGTACCAAAAGAATTGAAACATGGGGTTACAAACACCCCAACAAGGAAATTTTTTTCCCTATAAATCCTACCATGAATTTTTCACATCAATATCTTGAGACCTCCATTCTCTATTATGTGTCTCTCTCACCCAGGTATCATAAATACCAGAACTATATTTCCATTGAAATCATACCAAATGTATCATCCTCAAATGAAGTAGAAATAAGGACCTAAACTATTATAAATAGAATTTGTCCCTTCTTATAGTAATTACATATAGAATAAATTACATACAATAACTTAGATACCATAATAAAAACTTCATAAATGATGATTTAATGAAATAAGATTCATTTCTAGATGTTACAGAACCAAAACTGATGAAATAATAATATGACCTTAGGAATAGTAATAAGACCCATTTAGATAGTTAACATATCAAATGAATAGTTTAATCACCCATGATAGTATAAATAATAATTATGCAACTTATAAATGAATGTATTTTATAATTATATCATAGTATAAGTAAATAAATGTTTAAAAAAATTATTAAATAAGTGTAGTAATTGTTGTAATTCATTAATATTTAATTACATTTTTTTTGATTATTTTAAAAATCTAAAAGAAATAATATTTTCATAAAATGTATTAAAAAATTAATATGTTCATATATTATGAATTTAAGATAATTTTATGTTACCTTTATTAATTTTTCATATTGTTATAAAATTAGTAATAATTTTGAAATCAATATTTTCTAAGTAAATTATGATTTTAATTCAAAAATAAAATTACTATATATACACAATTATTTTCATAAAATGGTATTCATTTTTTAATATAAATACTTATAAATGGATAGGGTGAATTTTTGTGATTTTTCTAAATTAATTGAATATTTTGGAAAATAGTGAAATACTGTAATTTACGGTATATATAGATTATAATATAAATATGGTATTTATTTAGTCATTGATGATTTGGGAACAATTTATTGATATATGATTATCTAAATACATTATTTAGTCTTATAAATCAACACTATTTCTTGTCTTGAAAAAAACCATAATATTAAGCATTAAATAATTAGAAAGGACCTCTCTCTTACACTATAAATACCACCCCTCACACCATCTTCGCCTCACACCTCTCATGATTTGAGCCTTGAATAAATTATACTCAATAATATTCCCTAGTACCTTTCCAAGTCCAAGAGATTGTGGCCTCATCCTAATACCTAGCCTAGGTTCCTTAAGGATGATTTCAACAGGAGAATCCAAGAGGTAAAATATCCTTCTTATATATTTGAATTCCAATTAAATTTAATTTCTTTTTTTATTCTCCTCAACATCTCTTATAATTTGGAATTATAATACCAGTATGTTTAATATAATTTAATTATGTCATGTTAATGGAATATTCATCATTACAATCTATCCTCTATCTCTCTCTCTTTTATTTTAAAAATGAAATTCTTACCCGTGATGTGTAAATTTACCGACATCACGGGTGATGCACTTTCATTTTATTTTAAAACCTTCAAGGATATTAAAGATACCATTAAATGGTATAAAATAAAATTTAAATTTCATTTTATAATCCTTTTTTGGTCTGGAAATAAATTATTCACCTAATAATAAATGAAAAAAAAAGTCCATTGTGATCGAAATACTGCCAAAATTTGCCTAGAACGACCATCATTAAATATTATATAATGAATAATCCTTCTGGTATATAAGTAAATTCTTTGTAATATCATTTAATATTATAAAGAATAATTAATAAAATATAATAAATTTTTTATATATTTATACACATTTTAAATGATCTTCCATTCATGTAGTAAAGTAAACTGATCACGAAAACCATGAAAATGAATTCTATGGAACGATGAAATTAAACTATATAACCTATCCAAAGGACCATATATAAAATTAATAATAACATTATGACTACAATTTATGATAAAAAGCTGTTTATTGGTAAATATTGAGTTTAATGATAATATCCATGATATCAAAATAAAGGAATCATTCAGATACAAGGTAAGGGGATTTCTCGAACCCAACTCTCTTTCATTAGGTTTTCCTTATTTAACCCCAATTTTTGGTATGTATGTTCTATAAATATAATTTATTCATCATTATTTTACATTTTATGTTATATAAATTTATTCTACATATGTCTAAGAAAAACATAATGTTTTCCAAAATAACTCTTCTTTCAAAAAACACACCTTTTACTTCTCATGATCGTTTCTTCATCGCCAAAGGTTGTAGATTCAATTATGTTTTTCCCCTTTAAATTGGGAATAAAAACTTTATGAATGTTTTATTTTTAAATTTAAATAATTGATCTCAATGGGTTATTTTATTTTATTATTGATATATGCTCCATGTGGCTTGATTGATAATATAATTGTTATGATGTCACGAGTGCACCCAAAACAATATAGCTCCATGTAAATTTTATGATGTGACGGGTGCACCCATAATTATATAGGACATCAATGCATTGGGTAAAGTGATTTATCTCATGAGTGATGTTAAATATGCATGAACATGAATTTATATTTGTTCACAACTATTTGTGGTTGTTGACAACTTATTCACATTGTTTCAATTTTATGCATTACCAAATTCCAAGACATTATAAAATAAATTTTATCATTATTATAATCCAATTTCTATGTTATGATGATCATTATTATTCTAACACCATGTTAAATTTTTCATTTTCTTCTCTATGATTTTTCTATTTTTTATCGCACAAATTTTTTATATATATTATCAGGTGATTACTTGTACTAAAGAGAATGTGATGACCTCTAAAAAGATAGAGAATATGGAACTAAATAAATGTTTTTGTTGTAAATGTTATAAATGAACCCAAATTTTCCCAACACACTAAACCTCTGGATACTCATTTTTTAATGATTTATTTTTTATGCCATTAAAATGTTGTACTAATAATTCATTAACATAAGGGTCACTACAGTTGGTATCAAAGTATGATTTACTTAATGGGGGAATTAGGATTATAAAATCTTTGTGAAAACCCTTATTATGAGACAATGTATAAGTGATAACCCAAGAAGATTTGTTTTAGAAAAATATAATAATAGGGATCCCCTGAGATATGCCTTCAAAATCAATTTCTCAATATAGTATATTATTTATTCATTAATTGTTGACTTATGTGTTGTTATAACCTTTTCTATTTTAGAAAAATGTTGGATCCAGGAGAAACAGGTCCAAAAACCCATACGAGGGAAAATGAAATGATTTTTGGAATGACATACCTAATACATTAGGTGGTGGATTTAAAAATTTTATGTCTATTATTACCCACATATATAAGGTCATGAACAATAACCTGAATAATGTGGAATCTCTACCTTCACATAAGATGGAGCAACTGTTTATCGAGTGTTTTATGCAGCAACGACCACAAGTGTTTAGTGGATCTTCCGATCCACTTGTTGTGAAATAGTGGGTCAACATGATAGAGGAGATTTTTTATATACTTCACTATTTTGAGACAGATAAGGTGACTCCCTCAATTTATCATCTATATGGAGAGTCCCATCAATGGTGGGATTTGATTAAAATCACCAAGATGAGGGACTAAATAGAATAGATGGAGTGTGAAGACATTAAAATAATGTTTCTTAACATGTATTGACCTCAAAATATTCAAATAAAGATTATAGAGAATTTATTGAGATGAATTAAAATGAAGGTTAGTTTTTCAGGATTTACAGAGAAATTTTCAAATGGCTTTTAAGATAGGTTTTAGATTTTGCTAAAAAATGATAGAAAAAATGATAGATTTTTTAGTGGTCTAAAACCACACCCTCAAAAGTAACATAAAATTCCATGCATTGGGAGTTAGGAGGAATTTTTTTAATGTTCTGTCAAAGTGGATAAGAAGATTGGATAATGTTACCATGGATATGGTGATATGAAATAAAAGATGGATTTTCAAGAAGGAGGATCTCATGAATAATGTGGAAAGAAAACTCAACCAATAACATGTCAAAAATTGGGGGGGGGGGGGTGAATCATCGTGATAAATTCTTCAAATGGATGGGGAAATTCTTCATGTGTGGGAGAGAACACCACCAAGCTCATTAATATTGAAAAGACATGAGGAAACAAGAAAATTATGTGGAATAAAGGAGAGCACCACCCATGAACTAATGTTAGAACTCCTGGGAGAAAGGGAAATATCTATGCCAGTAAACTAAACCTTGAGTATTCAAGGGTAATCATCATCATCATCCACAATATTAGAAAGATCAATGGGCGTATTATCTCATCACTACTACAGATGTGGAGGAGGAATATTAGCCCACACAAGGTATAATTCCAATTCACTCAATAATGGTAAAGAATTTTTTGATTCTGGTTCTACACATTCCATTATATCTTGCATGTTTTCTATAAATATTTAATCCAAGACCTGGAACCTTGATGTAGAGATATACATAAGAACACCAAGTGGTGAAATCATTTGAAACCATGTTTTGGACACTTCTCCTATTGGAATATGTGGGAAGATGCATCTACTGAGTCTTCTAATACATCTCTTTGTTGAATTTGATACTATAATTGAGGTGGATTAGCTCTAATTATATAGATAAAACATAAAATACAATGAAAATAATTATCATTTGATATTGAAAACCATTCCATGCTCCTCTCCATATGCGTGGATGATCATGAATATCCTATGGAAAGTCATTCAAGGGTGTGGGTGTTGATTCACTATGAAGAAAAATACTTTGCCCAAATGGTTGAGAAAAAAGAATCAATTAACCTAGGGGAAATGCCTATTATGAGGGAATACCATGACGTATTTCCTGAAGAGTTACCCAGACATCCTCGTGATCATGAAGTAGATTCTAAATACAACTCATACCTAGAGGTACTCATATCTCAATGTTTCCCTATAATATGGATCCTATCAAATTGGAAGAGTTAAATAAATATCTTCTATAGAATATTGAATATGAGTTCATGTGACCTAGTGCATCTCCTTGGGGTGATGCCTTACTTTTTGTCAAGAAGAAGGATGTAACATTTCTGTTGTGTATCAATTTTTGGGAACTTAACCAGATCACCATAAAGAAAAAGTATTCACATCCAAGGATTTCATAATTTTTTGATCCGTTATGAAGAGATAGATAGTTCTAAAAGGTGGATCTGATTTATAGATATCATCAGCTAAAGTTAATGAATGAAAATATTCAAAAGTCTTACTTCTGTACACGGTATGGGAACTATGTTTTTTTGGTTATTCCCTTCAAATATATTAATTCCCCTAAAATCTTCATGGACATGATGAATAGATTATTTATAAATTACATCAAAAAAAATTTTGTTCATTTTTATTAATGATATTACCATCAAATCCAACATAAATGAGGAACATGAAGAACATCTAAGGCTTCTATTGGCAACATTAAGGAAGTTTTTCTTGTATGCTAAGTCAAGAATGTGTGAATATTTGATATACAAAGTCATATTATTAGGACATGTGATCACAATTGAGAAATTTTATGTAGACCCTTTAAAAACAATGGAAATTGAGGAATAGTGAAAACACTCTACTTTCAAAAATATATCTAGTTTTATTGGATTTATTAGGTAAAAATAATGTTTTGTGACAAATATCTCACGAATTGTTTCCCACTAACTAAGTGAACTAGAAAATGAGAAAGGTTTGTTTGGAAAACATAATGTAAGAAATCATTAAGGGGATAAAGGCACGACCGATCACTGCACTTGTACACACATTATCGAAGAGTATAGAGAGTTTTTTGGTTTACAGGGATGGTTTAATGGAAGCATTTGGTTGTGTAATCATGAAAAATTATAATGTGATAGCCTATTAGTTATGATAGTTGAAGATCCATGAGCAGAACTACCCAAAAAATGATCCGGTGAGAACATATGTGATTTTTTTTCCTTCAAAATATGGGGGTACTACCTCTACGATGAGTAGGGTAAAATATATACTGATCAAAATAGCCTAAATTTATATTCACACAAATGGTGTTAAACAGGTGTCATAGGAAATGGTTAGAGATAATCGAAGAATATTATTTCTCTAGTCACTCTCATCCTAGCATGGAGAACAAGGTAGCTGATGATCTAATTAAAAAACAACCTACTATTCTATACTTGTGGCAGATTCAAAGAGATACTATCTTCATGGACGTGCAATGGATGGTGATAAAAATCATAACTACAGAGAATACATCTTCCCTTCCCAAAATTATTACCCAACCATCTATCCAATAAAAGATTAAGGTGAAAAAATGGATGATAAGGTGTTATAAAATAGGGTTAACACTCTAATGTATGTAAAGAGAAAAGTTTTACATAACGATTATTATGGTGTGATTCAGTTTAGAATGAGGATTTGTGTGTCTTTATCACTTGGGATAAATAAGGATCTATTGGAAAATGCACATATCTCATATTTCTCTTTCCATTTTTCTAGTACCACGATGTACCATGATATTTTCTAACACTTCAAGTGGGACAACATGAAGAAGGCGATTAATGATTATATCTCAAGCTTCTTGATATTCCATCTAGTTAATGTCATGTGAGAAAAGTACAAAAAGATTTTGTAACCATTTCATTTACCCATGTTGAAATGGGAGAATGTCAATAGGGAACCGGTCATAGGTCTCATGAAGACATCCAAAGAAAATAATTCGATATGTGTTGTGGTTGATCAACTCACCCAGACGTCCCACGTAATCTCTATTCAAGAATATCTCTCGCTTCTATAACATGGAAATATAATGCGAAAGAAGTGCTGATATTTCATTGAGTTCCACTTTCAATTGTCTTTGATCATGATCCCAGGTTCAGATAAATATTCTAGAGGTGTATTCAACATGATTTGATTATAGAATTAAATTTTAGTATGAACTATAACCCCCAAACATATAGAAAATATGAAAGGACTATTTAGATTATTGAAGATATTCTAAAATCATGGTATTTAGAATTTATAAATGGATGGGATCAGCATATCCAATTAGATGAGTTATCATGCAACAATATCATCTACTCGAGTATTCATATGGATTTATATGAATTAATATATGGAATATGAGGTAGAACTCCAAACTATTGGGATGAAGTTGGAGAAAAACCACTACTTGGATTTGATATAGTGAAAGTGGTGAAAAAGATGGTTTAAGCCATCCAACACCATATCAAAGATGCTTTGAGTTGAAAAATAGTTATATTGACAACTGTCATAGGAACATGGAGGTCGACATTGGAGATAAAGTCTTCCTTCGAATATCACCATGGAATAGGGTCATACAATTAGAAAAGAAATGAATGATAATCCTATGGTACATTGGACCCATTGATATCCTTGATCGCATAGAAACTGTGGCCTATCATCTTGAACTTCCACTGAATCTAGCTAAATTTCATGATTTGTTCCAGATGTCACTCTATAATACGTACATACCAGATCCATCACATGTATTGAAATGATTTTTGGTGTAGCTGGAAGATGATCTCTCTAATGAGGAGAATCCATTAAAAATTAGGAAATAGATAGACAAGGTTATATTAAACAACACAACACACCTTTTTAATGTGTTTTGGAGTAACCAGATGTATGAATAAGAAACTTCGGAACCTAAGGTGGTGATGAATGAGATGTTCCCCCACCTATTTATGTAATATGAAATTTTGAGTGTCAAATTTCAAAAGGAGGCAAGAGTGTAGGGTCCCAATCTATTATCAAAGGAATTTATCACTTCTAATAGTATTGTCACATATTATAAATAACATTAAATAACTTATAGACCATAATTAAAAGTTTATAAATGAATAATTAATGAAATAAGAAGTATTTCTAGATGTTATGGAACCAATACAGATTAAATAGTAACTTGACCTTAGGAATAGAAATATGACCCATATAAATAGTAAACCATCGAAATTAATAGAACCCTCCCCAATAAAAATATAAATTAAATATTTAAATCTTATAATTTAATGTATTGTATAATTATATCATAGTATAAGTAAATAGTTTTTTTTAAAAATAAATTATTAATTATGTGTTGGTGTTTTTATAAGTCATAAATTTTTAATTATGATATTTTCGATTAATTTTTTAATTTAAAACAAATTCTATCTTCATATAATTAAATAAAAATTAAATATTTTGATGTCTTTTTTATTATAGATTTATGAGACCTTATTAAATTTTTTATATTATTACCAGAATGGTAATAATAATAAAATCAGTATTTTCCAAGTAAATGATGATTTTAATTAAAATTTAAAATTTAAATATTTATAAAACTATTTTCATAAAATGTAGTTTATTTTATGATTCTACATTTCAATAAATTGATAGGGTGAATTTGTGGTATTTTTTTGAATTACACGAATTATTGGTGAATAGTGAAATACGGTAATTTTCTGTATATATACATTATAAGATAGATACACTATTCATTGGGTCATAAATGATTTAAGAACTATTGGTTTGGATGCATATGATATAATTATTTCATTTAGTCTCAATAATCTACATGATTTCTTGTCTTCAGCAAAATAATAAACTAATGGATTAAATAACAAGAAAACACCCCAAACCTCCATTATAAATATCACACCTCCCACCCTCTTCTCCTGACACCTCTAAAGATTGGATCATTTCCCAAATTCTTCCCAATACTATTACCTAGTCCCTCCCTCAGATACAGAAGCTCTTGGTTTCATAAAAAATAAAAATCCTAGGTTACTTGGGGTGGATTTCAATTGGATAATCCAAGAGGTAAAATATTATTCTTCTTTCTTTAAATTCATTTTAGATTTATTTTATTTATTTATATTATTATCAACTTATATTTTACATATGGAATGATAACTATAATTTGTTTGAAATAATATAATTATTTCATGTTAATGTAATATTCATCATTACACTCCACCCTATCTCTCTTTTATTTTAAAAATGATATCTTCGCCTGTGATGTGTCAATTTACCGACATTGTGGGGATGCACATTAATTTTTCCATTAACACAATCAAGGATGTTCATAAAACCACGAAATGATTGAATAGAGTTAGTAAAATGTATTTTATCACACTTTTTATGTTCTAGAAATAACTTATTCTCATAATAATAAATGATAAAACCAAACAAGTTCGTTGTGGTCAAAAAACCACCAAAATTATTCTAAAAGGATCCTAATTAACATTTATCTAATGATTCATCATCATCGTATATGTAACATCACTGGTAAATAAACAACATAACATTTTAATATTTATTAATATTTGTGAATTAAATATTAGTTTTACATTAAAAGGGGATTCTATTTTCGATGGAATACCCGATACGCAATAATAGGTTTCTTTGAAATCTTATGTTGGACACTAACAATATAATATTATAATTTTAAATGATATTTAACGCCTAGCCGTTGTACTGGAGGGAATGAATTAAACTAACTAAAATATTATTATATTTGTTTGTTAAATTTTTTTATATGTATCCAATAAAATTTAGAGGCTTAAAATGTGAATGAATCTAATTTTAAGCATAAATATTCTAATATTCTTTAAAATGTCGAATTACTGCCTTTTGATGGAAATGCCTATTTAAATCTAGTTTTTGTAAATTTTATATGTTCTATTTGACAAAATAAAATTCTTTTTTTGAATCGGTGTATCAAAATTTACTTTGGATGAAATTTTGGTATTTTTATGATAATATTCATTTTTTAATGAATAGTGAAAAATACAGTATTTTAATTCAAAACTACATTTTAATCTAATTTATTTATAATTTTATATAATCTATTTAATTTTATTTGAAGTGTAATTATAATATTTTTTGACTATTTATTCCAATATTTTTTGTTAGAAGTAATTTCACTTTGATATTGGACATAAATATGTGACAATCTTTAGATAGTTATTATTTCTTAAAAACTGGTTTTTTGTTTTGACAGTGGGGTTAATTTTAAATTAATTTCCTTCACTTGTGTGTTTTAATTTGGAAAAACATATTCTATATTTGTATTTTTTAGGTCCAATGTGTGTAAATTGGTAACTTTTATTTATAGAAATAATGAATATTTACTTTAGTAATATATTTATTTACTAGGGTTAAAGGGTAAATCTATTAAATAATGGTAAAAAATAAAATTATAATAATATAAAATTACCCTAAAATGTATCCTAATCCTTTTTTTGATAAATTTCCAACCATGGATATCCTTGGGACAATTTTTGGACCCCATGGTACCACTTTGGAGTGATGATGACACTTTATGTCAATAATATATTGTAAAGACAAAAATGACTTATACAAACTGCTTTTAGTAAATCAATTCTTACGTGGGGTTATATAGGTTATCTTTTTCAACTGTAAATATTAACATGAAATCTAAAAAGATTTCTACAGCATGTTATTTTCTTTATTATTTATCATCATATAAATAAAAATATGTATGAAACAATAATGATGCATTATTTACCTCATAAATGAATGATTTAGACAAATAATATTATAAATATTAATAGTATATCAAAAACCTATCCAATTCTTATTAGATGATTTTATTTCGAACATGATTTATACTAAATTTGACTTTAATGAGTTTTGGACCTTTACAAACTAAAAATAATTATATAAAAAAATAATACATTTAAACATTCTTAAAGAGACACTCCTCCCCCTTATAAATATCCCAGACATATAAACAATTCCAAACACTTCTCTAGCCCCTTGGATCATCCAACCTCTACCCAATTAAAATCCCTACATCTGTATCCTCCTCCTAGAATCCTTCTCCTAGGCAAAAAGCAATTCAAGTAAACCTTTTGGTTCAAACCCTATAGAGATAGCGGATTTTAAGGAGATTAAAGAATGATCTTGTCAATTATGACATGAGGTAAGGAACATCATATCAATATACAGTCATTGAGGCATATATAGTTTTATATATGACATTCTATTATATGGTGTATAAACATATTTTAATTTTCTTTTCATTCAAATGGAATATTTTTCTACTAGGTGTTTTACTAAACGGAAAAAAGGAATGTTTCTTTGTAACACAAGTAGTGATAATGACCTATTCTGCCACTGTGAGTCTTATTTGATCTTTGGATTCTTTAACAATCTATAAGGTTTTTAAAATGAAATTTATTACCATATACTCTCTTCTGTATTTTGATATTGAAAATGGATTTGATAACAGATTTGTTATGTCAATATATTTAAATGATATATTGTGATTGAAAAGTGGAAATGTTATATTTCCTTTATATTTGTTTTATGTGTTATGAATATTGAATGGTTCATGGGAATTACTATGTATATGGGTGGTTCTGTGATAATCCTAGGGCAGGTGAGCCCGAGATATCTCTCTAATGCATTGAGTTATGCGGAAGATGTAAACAGGAATGTTTCTCCAATGTGATTTATGTAATATACTATGATGGGTATTTCAAATGTAACTCTCGATGTTGTTTTGAAAGATACAACATAAGTATGTTATGTATGCCACAAGTTTCCTTTATGATGTATGATTTCTATGTGTATTTCATAAATATTATGATTTCATGAGGTATGTTAAAGAGATTATGTTATGTAATTATTGATGATCTAATGTTTTCTTTCCTTGTTTTATAACCCATACTAAGATTTTTATGCTCATACCATGTTTTTGAAATGTTTTCCACAGGATATAAATATGAATCGTGTCAAGGATGAGATCAACGAATAGTCATGCTATCTAAAACATGGAACTAGACCTGACTTTTTTCAAGAGTTTTTATTTGATGAAAAAAATGGAAATAGAGTAGAATTTTCTATATTGTAATTTTTTAGATGTAATTTAATCACTACTGGAAAAAAGGCCTATACCCACGGTTCAAAACCGTGGGGATAGCCCCCAAAACCGTGGGTATAGGCTATACCCACGGTTTTGCAAACCGTGGGCTGGAACGACATCGGGATAGAGGTCTTGACCTATACCCACGGTTTGGTATAACCATGGGTATAGGTGTGTCACACATAAGCACCACGATGTACATCGTGGCAAGGGAGTTTCTCCCACGGTTTGAAAACCGTAGGAAATATATTCGATTCATTTTTAAAAAACCGTGTTTCGTTGGAATTTTAAAAACCCACGTCCAGCAGGTTTCGAACCCTGGACGCAAAGAATACAAGCGACCCGCAAGAGCAACCGAGCTACTGTCTTTACTTGTAATACTAATATATATTTATAAATATATATAAATATAATTAACTTCACGTTTTCAAAAATATTCCTCCCCCGGGTTTCGAAACCGCGTCTCCTAACGTGCCCCGGCCAAGCACCGCAGCAATGACCAACCGAGCTACCTTCTAATTCTTTATAAAGCGTATACATCTTTATATATATATTAATATTAGTTCTGTTATGAAAAATAAATGCCGGCGGGAATCGAACTCGGGCTTCAGCAGAATCTCCTGAGAGCGCCGAACAAAGGGACCGACTGGGCTAAGGCATTTTATTGTCATTTCAACATATATTTTTATATTTGTATTTATATTAATAAAAATCGTGTTCCCGCCAATTTTTCCCCATTGTCCCGCGTAATTTTTTTCCCCGCCTAATGGCGGGAAAGCTATACCCACGGTTTTGAAAACCGTGGGTATAGGTCTTGAAAAAAATAAACCCCAATACCCACGGTTTTGAAGAACCGTGGGTATAGGTCTTCTGGAAAACTCTACCCCCACGGTTTGGCCAAAACCGTGGGTATACACCTTCAAAAAAAACACCTATACCCACGGTTCTTCAAAACCGTGGGTATAGGTGATCTATACCCACGGTTTTATGAAACCGTGGGTATAGGTCACCATTTTACACCTATGCCCACGGTTTGCGAAAACCATGGGCATAGGGGTACCCTATACCCACGGTTTTGTGCCAAACCGTGGGTATAGGTCCGTTTTCCAGTAGTGAATAGTTAGGGCCTAATTCTCTAAAAATACAAACTTGAAAAGATCCTCAATGTGAATAATCCATTTAATTCAAAATTATGTAATGTTTTAAAGCCATATCCTTATTGTTGGCATTAGAGGTCGGTTTATAAAACATTAGGAGTTAGGACATTGTAAAATTAATATCCATAAATTATTTTTAGTTTATGTTATGATTGATATGATATACCCATTAAAGATTACCGTGTTGCGTTGCCTAAGATATTTCTATGTTCAGAATTATTTTTCGTATAGGAAACATGGCGACTACGATGAGACGATATCAGGAGGTAGACAACCTTCCAAATTAGAAACCTGAGATAGTTAGAATCAGAAGGGAACAGTTTGTTTCAGTGATGGAATATTTGAATCAGGATATACATGGTGGTGGTATCTATGCACGAGATCAGCCAGATCAACAACAGAGGGACATGTCAGTAATGTAGCATTTCATGAGGTAGCATCAACCATCATTCAGAGGATCAGCTGACTATGTGCTAGATGAAGGGTGGATTAAAGCACTAGAGAATATTTTTAATGTCATGGGGTGTTTAAAACATCAAAACATTTGTCTCATTGTTTACCATTTTTAAGGTGAAGCCGATCAGTTGTGGTCGATGGTGAAAAATATCAGGGATAGTGATGAAATTAAGGATCTTGATTGGGATGAATTTAGAGGTATGTTTCTTAAGAAATATTTTCTTACAGTGTTTCATATTATTATGTAAAAACAATTCCTAGAATTCAAAATTCACTCGACTAGAAAGGTATGCTCTAAATTTCATATGTGATATTTTCAATAAAATCAACCGTTTTTAATCAAATTTAAAGCCAAAGAATCAAAGTGGTTTAGATTCTTGTGAGAACAATAGTTAAGAAAAACTTGTTTGATGTGTGGAGAAGGTGGAAATGGAGTTTGTTGATGATCATGTGTTCTTAAATAAAAAACAAAATAAGAGGTTTATGTGGAAGAAGAAAGGGAATAACTCTTCAAAAAAGTATGATGGTATGAAACTTAAGTTTATAGTTTGTGTAAAGTGTGGTTAAAATCATGCTGGTGAATGTATTTTGAATTCTAGTAACTGCTACTGATGTGGTAAAATGTTTAATAATTCTCATAATTGCACTAAAAAAGATATGAGTAATTCTAAGACAAAATATGATTATAGTCAGTAAAAGATTTAAGTGAAATGAATTGAGTCATTATGCAAATGAGTGTCCAATGAAGAACTCAACTGAGGATAAGTAGCTAGACTACAAGTAGAAAGGGGTGGTGAAATCATTTGCAACTACATCAATAGATGTTGGTCCATCAAAACAACTAGTATCAGGTACACTGTTGGTTTGTTCTGATTATGCCAATGTATTGTTTGATTCATGGTCTACACATTTTTTAATTTCTAAGAAGTTTTCTAGTAAATTTTGAATTCCATCTCAAGATATGAATCCTGAACTTATGGTAAAAACCCGTGGAGGAAATTCTGAGATAAGAAGAAATTATATGAACCTTCCTTTCCTTGTGTGTAGAATTAATCTACCTACAAACCTTTTTGTTTGGCCTCTAGTAGAGTTTGATGTTATTGTAGGTATGGATTGGCTTATATTTATCATTCTTAGATTAACTGCAGAGCAAAAAAGGTTCCTTTTCAGAAATATTTTCATTTTGTGTACAAGAATAAATGCTTACTTTTGATAACATATCAGAAATACGAGAAACTAGTAAAAGATGTAAATGAATGTTACCATGATCATATTGTTGAAAGTAACGGAACTGTTCAGATTAATGATGTTCTAGTGGTAAATGAGAATCTTGATGTTTTTCCTGATAAGTTGCCTAGTATAATACCTGACCGGTAAGTTGAATTTATTATTGACTAAGTTCATGATTCTAATAAAATATCAAACTCCCATTATCAAATGGCTCAAATTAAACTTTTAGAGTTAATGAAGCAATTATAGGAGTTATTAGATAAAGATTTCAGTCGACCTAGCACATCACCATGGGGTGCTCTTCTCTTGTTTGTTAAAAAGAATGTTGTTTCTATGAGACTTTGTATTGATTATAGAGCATTGAATAAAATCACTATTAATAAGAAGTATCCTTTTCCTCATATTGAAGAGTTGTTCGATGAGCTCCAGGGAGCTCACTATTTTTTGAAGATTGATTTAGGGTCGGGGTACAATCAGTTGAAAGTAAAAAAAAGACATTATAAAGACCGAATTTCGTACTAGACATAGACATTATGAATTTTTAGTTATGCCTTTTGGGTTAACCAATGCATCTGTTGTATTCATGGATCTTATGAATAGAAATTTAATGGAGTTCTGGGATAAGATTTTGGTTGTGTTCATTGATGATATTTGGGATTATTATTAAAGTAAATAGGAACATGATAGTCATTTAAGGGTTTTTTTTGAAACCATAAACAAATGAAACTGTATGGAAAATTTAGAAATTATGAGTTTTGGTTACCGTAAATTTCTTCCCTTAATCACATTTTTTAATAAAATGGCATAACTATTGATCCAGAAAAAACAAAAGTAGTGGAAGAATTTCCAATACCCACAAATATAACCAAGATTCATAGTTTTCTTGGTTTATCAGGTTATTACAGGGGGTTTGTTGAAACTTTTTCACAGTAATCTACCCCAATGTCTAATTTCACTCGAAAAGGTGTTATGTTCATCAGGACAAATGAATGTGATGATTTTTTTTTCAGGAATTGAAAAAAAGATTGCTAAATGCTCATTTTTTTGCTATGCCTTACAGAAATGGGGAGTCTGTTGTCTAAAGTGATGCTTTGTTAAAAGTACATGGTTGTTTCCAAATGAAGAATGATCATTTAATTTCTTATGCTTCGTGTCAGTTGAAAACTCATGAATTAAATTATCCTACACATGATTTGGAATTGGCTACTGATGTTTATGATTTATGAATTTGGAGGCATCACTTATATGGAGTTAGATGTGATATACATACTGACCAAAAAAATTTGAAGTATATAGTAACTGAAGAAGAATTAAACATGGGGTAGAGGAGATAGTTTGAATTAATTAAGGATTATGAGTGAATGATCCATTACCATACGTGAAAAGAAAATAAAGTGACTGATGCTTTGAGTTGAAAAAGTAATGATTCATTAACCATGCTGCATTTGGAATGAGATCCTTTGGATTTTGATTTGATGATCTTTTTCAAAGATTTTGTTGGTGCATGAAATGGCTCTGTTTTTTTCTGGTGTCAGTGAAATCATCTCTATCAGACAGAATTAAGAAAGAGCTGAAGGAAGACAGTGATTTGTAGAAAAAGGTTGAGTTGGTTCCTAAGGGTACGTTTCTCGATTTTAACATTGATAATGACTGTGTTTTGAGGTTTGGGAAGGGAATTTTTGTGCCTTGAGATTTGTAGTCAAATAATGAGTCGTTATGTGAAACTCCTAGTTCTCCCTTTTCATCTCATCCTCTCTGTACTATGATGTACAATGATCTTCGGGATTATTACTAGTGGGATGGAATGAAAAGAGATATTACTAATTTTACTGTGATATTTTTGACTTTCCAATAGGTTAAATCAGAGTGGTAGTTACCGAAAGGGATGAATTAGTCTTTACTGGCGCCAGAGTGGAAGTAGGGATTTATATCCATAGACATTGTTTTGGGATTACCAAATATATCTCTAGGTAATAATGCAATATGGTTTATTGTTGATCGATTGAATAAATATGCTTATTTCATTTCTATTGGAGATACTTTTAATCTATATCAAATTTCATGGTTTTATGTTAAATAGATAGTATGGTTTCATGGTGTTCCCCTCTCCATTTTATCTGATCATGTTGTCATGTTTACTTCTAACTTTTGGAAGGGCCTTTGCAAGTCGTTGGGTGCTAAATTAAATTTTAGTACGGATTTCCATCCTCAATCAGATAGATATATAGTTAAAACGAACGATTCTAACCTTGGAGGTATGTAATGTTCTTGCTCGATGGATTACCATGGAAGATGGGACTAACATCTTTCTTTGGTCGAATTTTTATATAATAACAGTTTTCATTATATCATACAGATGGCTCCATTTTAGGAATTATATGTTAAGAGGGGTCGAACTTCAACTTTTTGGGATTAGTGGGTGAAACGAAGCTGATGGGATCAGAATTGGTAGAAGGGATGGCAGAAAAAGTTCAGTTGACTCAGAAGCACATGAGAATAGCTTAGTATAGGAAGAAAAGTTATGCAGATAACCAGAGTAAGGATCTTTCTTTTGAGGTAGGTGATCATGTCTTTCTCTAAAAAAATCAAAGGAAAAGTGTGATGTGTTTTGGTATGAAGGGGAAGTTGAGTGTGAGGTTCATTAGACCTTATAGAATCCAAGAGAAAGTTGGACCAGTTGCGTACAGAGTGGATTTACATTAAATTTTATCCCAGGTACACAATGTTTTCCATGTTTTAATGATGAGAGTGTATATTCCTGATCCATCTCATGTTTTGAGTCCAGCGGTAGTTAAGTTGGAAGAGAATCACTCTTATGAGGAATAAAAAATCCAGATTCGTGACCATAGAGAGAAAATGTTTCAAAATATGTTAATTATGCAAGTAAAGGTTTTGTGTAAAAACCATACAGTTGAATAGGGAACGTGGGAATCTGAAAATGCTATGAGGGATAAATACCTCCACTTATTTGATAAGTGAATTGAATTGCAGGGATGCAATTACCAAATGCGGGGAATAATGTAACATCCCATGTAAATAAAGAATATATCATTTTCATATTTAATAATATTTTTGAATTAAATATTAATTTTACTTTGAAGGGGATGCTATGTTTGATGGCGTACCCGATATGGAACAACATGTTTCTTTAAAATCTTACGTTATACACTAATAATATAATAATATTATTTTAAATGATAGTTAATTCCTAGCCATTCTATTGATAAAAATGAATAGAACTATGTATAATATGATTATATAGGTTTGAAAAATGTTTTTATATTTATCCAATAAATTTTAGTGGCATGTGAATGAATGTAATTTTATGCACAAATACTCTAATATTCCTTAAAAGGTCGACTTACCACCTTTTGATGGAGAACCCTATTTAAATCTTGTATTTCTCACTTTTATATCTTATATTTCACAAAATAAAATTTTTCTTTAGAATTCAGTCATCGTTATTTACTTTGGATGAAATTTTTTTATTTTTTTTGATAATGTTGATTTTTAATGAATAGTGAAAAATATTGATTTTTATTCAAAACTGCCATTTAATATAATTTATTTATAAGGATAGATTAACTTTTTAATTGGTTTTAAAGTGTAATTATATTAGGTTTTTTCTATTTAATCTAATTTTGGACATTGGAAGTAATTTCACTTTGAAATTGGACATAAATAAGTGTCAATATTTTGATTGATATTATTTCTTAAAAACACACTTTTTTGTTTTGGCAACGGGAATTAATTTTAATTTTTTTTATGCCACTTTTGTTTTTTGAATATGGAAAAATATATTATATATTTGGAATCTGGATGTCTAAATTGTGTAAATAGGTATCATTTATTTGTAGACAATACGAATATTTATTTTAGTAAAAATTATATTTACCATGGTTAAAGGGTAAATCTGGTAAATAACTGTAAAAAATAATACTATAATAATATAAAATTACCGTGACATGTGTCCTAATCCAATTGGATGATAAATTTCCGACCATGGGCATTGTTAGGTCGATTTTGGGACCCCATGGAGCCACTTGGGAGTGATAATGACACTTTATATTAATTAATTTAATGTGAAGACCAAAATTTCGTTAACCTATATCTTTTAGTAAATAAATTTTTATATGGGGTTATATAAGTTATATATTTAACTATTAATATAAATTTGAAATCTAAAAATATTTTCTACATCATGGAATTATTTGGATAATTTTTATGCATCAAATAAATAAAAAATATTTATGACATAATAATGATGTAGTATTTACATCATTAATGAATGAATTAAATAAATAAGATTATAAAGATTAAAACAATACCCAAAAACTACCCAATTCTTATTAGATGATTTTATATCGAACATGAGTCATCTTATCTTTTAATTTACTGAGTTTTGGACCTTCAGAAACCAAAAAACGTTATATAATAAAATAACATATATAATTATTCCAAAAGAGCATGTCCCCCCGCCTTATAAAAATCCCTCACCTGTAACCCATTTCTCACACTTCTCAAGCCCCTTCTCTCACCCAGCCTCCTCTCAATTAATCTCCCTACATACCACTCCTCCTCCTAGAATCCTTATCCTAGGAAGAAGGCAATTCAATTAATCCTTTTGGTTCAAACCAAAGGCAGATACCCGATTTAAATGAGATTAAAGAACTATCAAGTCAAGTCGGACACGAGGTAAGGGATTGCATCTCAATCTCTTTTAATTTAGAAATATATAGTTATATACATGAATTTATTCTATATGGTGTATAGAAAACTTTTAGTTTTCATTTCATTCAAAAGGAATATTTTTCTATACGACGTTTTACTAAATGACAAAAAGGAATGTTTCTTTTTAACATAAGCGGTGACATCAACCTTTTCCATCGTCGCATGTATTATTTGATCATTAGCATCCTTAACTATATGTAATGTTTTTAAAATGAAAATAAATACCATATACTCTCTTACATATTTTTTCATTGAAATTGGTTTTGATAATGGATTTGTTATATTAATATATTTAAATGATATATTGTGGTTGAAATGCGGAAATGTAATCTTCTTTATATAACTATTTTATGTGTAAAAAACATGTTATGGTTATTGGGAATTTTTATGTATATGGGTGGTTTTGTGATAAACCTTAGGAAAGTGAGCCCAAGATAACTTTCTAATGTATTGGGTAACATAAAATAGGTAAACATGATTGTTTCTCTTATGAGATTTAGGGAATATACTATGACGAGTATTCCAAATGTAAGTCCCTACGTTGCTACGAAAGCTACAATAGAAGTATGTTATGTATGCCACAAAATACCTTTATAATTAACTATTTTTATGTGTATTTCATAAATCTTATCATTTCATGAGGTATGTTAAAGAGATTATGTTATGTATGTATTGATGATATAATATTTTTTTTCTTTGTTTTATAACCCTTACTATGCTTTTTATGATCATCCCATGTTTTTGAAATGTTTTTCACATGACTTAAATGTGAAAAGGGTCAAGTATGGGATCAAAGAAAAGTCAAGTTTTCTAAAACATAGAACTAGACATGGATATTTTTCAAGATTTTTTATTTTGTGAAAAAATGGGAACTGAGTAGAATTTTCTACTTTTAAATTTTTGAGATGTAATGTAATAGTTATTGCATAATTCTATAAAACTATAAATATGAAAAGTTCTTCAATGTGAATTATCAATTTAATTATAGATTTTGTAATGTTTTATGGCCAGGTCCTTATAGTATGTAACCAAATTCATTGTAAGAACCTTTAATATTTTCATGTATAATTAATAACATAAAATAATAATTCTTGATATTTATCCACATTTTAATCCAACTTCTATTCATTTATACATGTAAACTGATCATGAAAACCATGAAACAAATACCCCTGAATGATGAAATTATACTATATAACACATCCAATGGGCCATAAATTATCATAAAAAAACTATAATGAATATAATTCAATTATAAAAGGTTTTGTATTTTTATTTAATAAATATAATTTGATCATATAAGATATTAAAGTGAATGTAGAATTCAGACAGAATGTAAGCATAATTCTCAATCCCAACTCTCCTTCCTTGAGTATTCCATCTTTCACCACATTTTATATATGAATATTTCATAAATATCATTTATTCATAAATATCATACCTTTAATGGGATATAAAAATTTTCTACATGAGTTTATATAAAACACAATTACTTTAAGAGAACACTTTTAAAAAAAAACACCTTTTAATTCTCGTGATTTTTTATTCTTCACCCAAGGTTGATGATTCAAGTATTTTATTCCCTCTTTCACATAGGAGCCCATATTTTATGTACGTGTGCTTATGATATTAAACCCATTACTATCTGTGGGTTATCTCATGTTCATGATTTATATATGTTCCATGTGTAATGCAAGATAATATAAATGTTATGATATAATGAATGCACCAAGAATAATATTGTGTATTATAAGTCTAATGATGTGATAGGTGTTCCAAAAATTATATAAAATCATTATGAATTTGGTAATTTCCTACATCTAATAAGAAAATTTAAATATATGTGAACATGAAGATATGTTTTTTTGAACTATGTCTGGCAGTTGACTACAAAGAAATGATGTTACATTTTTATGATTTTTCAAATTTCATGACATTATTTAATGATCTTAATCATGATTATGATCATATCTCTATGTTATGATGAAAATTGTTATGATCACCAAATGTTATATTGTTCATGTTTTTATCATTCCTTTTACTATGATTTTATCCCAACCCTTATTGATTTACATCCTAAGGTGATTACTTATACTAAGGAGAATTAAAACAACTATAAGAAGCTAGAGAACAAGGAATTAAATATTTTTTTTGTAGTAAATGTTAAATGAAATTCTAATTTTTCCAAGACACTAATATTTTGGATCCTCATTGGGTATTGGTTTTCTGTTATATACCTTTAGAAACATATACTAATAATGCAAGAAATGATGGGATGCTGTAGTAACTCAGTTTCAGATTCATCTATCGAAACTGGATGCTAAGTCATAAATAATTGAGTATTGACGTCAAGATCACACTATATTAGAACATGAAATATATCACAATGATAATTTAATATTTATGATACATGGAACATGTTATGAATTGACATCAGCTATAGTAAAATTTCTAAACAATAAGATGTTATCCCCACCCACTCAATAACCTAGAAGGGTCCCAAAAAGGAAAAAACGTTTCCCTTGCTTCCCAAGCTTTCGAAGACCCAAATGAGGTGAAAATTTAAATAACACCTGATCACAAAATTAAATTACACTAGTCTATGTAGACTACCATCATCATATTTATACAATCTATATACCATCGATATCCAATTAAAAAACAACTAAATATTTTTTTGTCTCTTAAACCCAGATGAGGGAAACAAATGAACATTCATTGATCACTAACCAAAACAATTGGTATTTACATGGTGGTATATACAAGTACTCAAAAGGATCCATTTAGATCATAGAATGGTACTATTTTCTATGTAAACTTAACCATTCTTCATTGGTCATAAAAATATCCACCAAATTTCTGAACGCAGGATCAAATCATATCCTCAAAAATTGTTATATCTTCTTAAATATGGTCTTGAATCTATAGATGGTATGCCATACTAAAATGAACCTGAGATACCAGTACCACTTAATCGACTCTCAAGAAGGGAGAAGTAAAATGGGGATCCCTACCAGAGTCAATATCTAATGGAACATCATGAAAATGAACAATCTCTATCACATAGATACATGTCAGCAAGTCGACATTGGACTCATAATCAATGGTATAAATTTATCCGATTTGGTCAGCCAATCAATCACAACATGTATAAAATTATTATTTATATGGGTATGTAGAAACCTAACCAAAAGTTACATTGAAATATAATCCCATATCCAAATCGACATTATAAGTTTATGAAGAAATCACGAAGGTATCTGGTGCTCTTCCATGACTAGTTGGAAAGTATAATGATGGGAAGAAAAATTAGAAAACCTATATCTTATACCTAGATAATATAATCTACACCACATACGATAGAGTAGATTTATTGATGTTCAATCGACCTTAAAGAGTGTCCCTAATGAAAATATAATTCATCATAATAATGCTATTTCGGATGAGTCATCTTGAGAAGAGTGAAGGTCAACTGAAAACTGACCAATAAAACTACAACCCATAATTTCCATTTTCTAATATGTAACTGTTAAAAAAAAGACAACAACTTCCACTGTTTTGATGTTTCATTCACTTCCTGGGTTAGAAGTATCCTGCTAAAGTAATCTACAAATACATTCCCTCTCCCTAGGGTATATGGAATATAGAAAGGAAATGATTTTAGGTAGTCCACAAAACATGTCTAATGGAGATTAATGTATTTATAAGAGAAGATATAACTCAATATCTATTGATTAGAATACATGGTAAACATTTCTTTGAAAAGGTATTTCTATCTAATATTAAGAGAATACGTCATAGTTGTGAGTTCAAGGTTTTGGATTGGGTAGTTATTATCATGTGGCCTATGTTTCAGAGTTCCAAAAGCAACGTCATGAACACCATTCAAAATAAAGAATCCCAACACTGAACATGATGCATCACATAAGACCATGTTTCTATACTCAGCCTCTAGAAGAATTAACAATGGTGAATTAGTCAAAAGACTCTTCATCTCAATAAAATAACTCTAAAAATTTTCATCCCAAGAAAATAATCCTCCCTTATGAGTGTTAGTGGTCATCATAGAATCCAATATTGATAAATACGTTATGAACTATGGGCATTCTTCAACCCAACCCAAAAATCTCTGAATCTCAAAAACATTATATCGTTTCTACCATATTATAATATCTTTCTTCTTATTAGAATCAATTGATATTTCATGTTCTGAGATAATTTTTACCAATAACATCACTTATAGAATATAGAAATTACATTTCGATATCTTGGCATTCAATAGATGATTTATCAACAGTTCTAAAACTGATCTCAAATGATGAAATTGAACCTCATTAATCATAGTGTAAATAAAGATGACATCCAAAAATACCACAACCAATGTATGTAGATACTCATTGAAGATCTTATTCATGAATGCCAAAAATAATTTAGGAGCATTTTTAGAACAAATGGAATGAAAGTGTATTCATAATGGACAAACCTTCTCCATAATGTGGTTTTCAGAATGACAGATTAATAAATTCTCAAATGATGATAACTAGATATATGATCGATCTTCTAGCACCACTTATCCCCTTTCAACTATTAAAACGATCATCAATCTGTGATAATTGATTCTTGTACATTATAGTGTCTCTATTGAGTTTCTAGTAATCAACACACAAGCAAAGTGTTCCACCGTCATTCTTAGAAAAGAGAACTAGCACCTCCGAAGGTGATAAACACAAAATTATAAATTGATTATGTAATAGATCATCCAACATAGTCATAAAATCATACATTTCGTCCACATCCATTTGTAAGAAGTTACATGTCCTAGTTTTATACTAGTGACTAAATCAATAGATATCTATACCACACATACTAGTGGAACCCCATCAATGTCAAAAAGAAAACATCTCGTTACTGAAAGGGAACTAGAGGGAGATCATCGATCCATGATTCTCACTTTTGATCAAAATAAAACCGTAATTTTAATTTCCCTAACACTAGACGAGAATGCCGATAACAACTCAACCATGGGTTCCATTTTCCCTGAATGATACAAATCACTCCATCAGTCAATATAGAGGAGACCCATCAGAGATATCAACCAATTCAAGCTATAATATGAATGATCCAATCCATACTGAAAATGACATCAAGAGGTTTCATGTCATGACATAGAAAATAAAAAAATATGGATCTTTGATAATGGGAAAACACTAGAAGAAAAATGAAGACCCTACTCTCTCAACATTTTAGGGGCCTAGTTTTATCCAAGACATAAGATAAATGATCCATATGAAGATTTAAAATATTCAAAAAACAAGTATATATAAATGAAAAAGATGAACCAATATTAAATAAATAAGTCACTAATGATTAGATATAGTGATAGTACCTCACACAATCATTGGACTACGGATATATTCCTTAGAAGACTCTTCCACTACGTGAAGATGCTTCATTCTAGATACCTACTGATAGAATCCATTTGATCATAAAGTATCTAATTGTGCATTAGTACTTTTTTATGATGATATTACCATGATTTACATGGATTCGAATATATGTGAAATATCATCTAAAAGTGTCCCAAGAATCCACAGGAACTATTTATATTGGGTGCCTCAGTGAATACCCATTTTGAGTTCCCAGGAATTCCACGCTGTTAGAAAAAGGGCCTTTTATTAGAACTACTAGAGGTATAGAATAAACCTACTATCAAGAAACCATTGTTAGTATAATCATGAATTCTCTTTACTATGAATGAAATCATAAAAATAACACTGCGAGATAAAGGGACACCCTTCAGCGCTGACATACCATCGATATGAAGTTCAAACATTATCACACTATTCAACACATCAATATAATAATATAGATTATATAAGAAAAACTATGAAATAATATCAGATCGAAGTCCCATACTGAACTACCATGTCATCATCTTTTCATTTTATACAATTTATTGTTAATATTACACAATATCATTGTATCAGTTCATATATTATATCACAGTCCTATCATCTTGCTTGAATTTGAGAAACTCCATAGCCTTAAATTGAACCACAATGTTTGGATAGAACAGTTTGGTGAAGATTACTTAAAAATACATCTACAGTAATCTCTAGTTCTTCTTCACCATCACCATTAAGAACTACCATATTTTTTGGGTCCCCATAGCTTGATGGTGGCATAGTTCACCTTGATCTCATCTGATATCTCCAGTAACACAGTAAAAAATTTCAATCTGGCACATAAAATCCTTAAAATGTTGTGTATTGTTATTTCAATGGAATATTTTTTGCTTCTATATATGTAAATCATGAACAAAACATTAGAGAAAATTTCTCTGAGGTTTTATAATTGGATCCTGAATTGGAATGGTTAAAAGTGCATATCTTATTGCTTGGTCAACAGGGGAAACAACCTCAACCATATTCTAGTCCACCCAAGTATTTTCTTACTATGCTTCATCAGTAGCTTCCTCTTGGATCCTAATCAAGAATCTTCTAGGAGGCTTGATTATACACATAAATAATGACCAAAATTGAATATATAATATGATTACCCAGATCAGCACTCGAAAAAGAGAAATCTGGAAATTAATCACAAAATATGAGAAAAAAAGATTTTGATTTCAAATAACCCATTAAAAATGATGAAATTCCTAGATATAATCCTTCAGACATCATTCCATAACTACCCATTGTGATTTAACTCTCATTTTAATGAGATATATCCATCCTCTCAATAAAAACCATCTCTTAAGTCCCAACAAGATCTCTCAACTCCATAAGTACATCACACAAAGATGCCCAACCTATACCTATGATACTACTTTTTCCAAAACTATCTCGAATACCCTAGTACCTTGATATCAATGTCAAAACTCGAAGATCCCTAAGAGAATTTATAATCCCCAATGGTTGGATAAAATAACCTGGAATCACACAAAAGAAAACTGGGAATGTATTTTCCACAAAAAAAACCAATGAAACCAATACATGTTTTACAGTTCAATAAAAACTACCAATGTAGATTTTATAAGAAGAATAAGTAGGTGGTATATCAAAACTCAAACACCACATTAATATTTACTGAAAAAAAGAGATAAATTCCTACATTATAAAGGTCTCATCATTCAAATACCAAATGGACAAGAACTTCCACCTCCTCCCAAGGGGACCATCCCATTACTCGAACATAGTAGAAGAAAATCTTCAAATGCCTGAAGGTAAAGGAAGGGTGCATGATAAAATTCCAATAGGATATCACCATGTGGTCCATAGTAAGATTCCATATTAAATAGAGTGTATCTAACTTTCAATTTTAATCTAAATAGGCATGGAATTACAATTTATTAATCAATGGAAAAATTATTTTCATTTCAAAAGATGGAAATATTTAAAAAAATTGATTTAAAAAACATTTTATATAAAATAGTTTACAAAAATCATTAGGCATGGGTAAAGGAGTTACAGAATAATTAGCATTTACATATCATGAAGTAACAATAAAAAACATGGTTATCTTCACTAAGGTATAACATATCCAAGATATGGTAACATCACACATCAGACATTGGGGATCATGAAAATATGTGTACACATGTCCCTCAGACACTGGACCAAGAGGACTCATAAACATCCTAACAATGATATGGAATACTTAACATGGTTTTAGTTATATTTTTTAAAAAACAATCAATTAATAAGGAATTTCCATATTAGAGTGTTTTTTCCAAACAATCCACTAACTACCCAAACTATCTTGTTCTTAGTCAAATAAGATGTAGTGCAAAAATTATCTCAGAATAGTTTAAAACAGAGTCACCCCATTTCGTGTTTCAATTCTCCAAAATCACTTCAAATACCAAAAAATATGTTTTTAATTAAGTCATTCATTTATAATTTAAAAACCACCCAAATGTTCTTACCAAATAAATTTCACAATATATATCAAATTAAAATCACACCAAAATTTCAAATTCCATCGGATTTGGGGGGTTTCCATTAAATTTTTGACAATCCAATTTCAAAATCCAATTCTCATAGAATTGGGTTATTATAATTTACGTGAAATAAAAATAAATCAAACATGTATTTCAAGGTATTATTAAATGAAAAATAAATTTAGAAGCACTAAAATTTAGTGATGGTAACACATAACACAACACCCATATTGGTATTTTCAAACAAAGAAGGAAAGAAACAAATATAAATGAATAAAACCCAAATTTAGGATCCACAGTGAAAAATTTTAGATAAATAAAAACCATCATGATCTAAAAAACTCTAAAAAGTAATGAAGAATATAGTGGGAGAGAAGTAACGTGACATGATCACATACTATATAGGGATCAAACGAGGTTCTCCATGATTCGATCCTCTTTTGAAGGGGTTTATATTTTCCAAAAGAGTTTATAAAGATCTCCCAAGACCTAGGAAATCGAGTAATCCAGATATTCAGATGACCAAGTGAAGAATTATTAGATCTGTAATATTTTAAATAGTTTTGGAAAATAAAAATTCATGTGCACATGGTTAGTTGGGAAGAACCACATATTTTTCCATATCGTGCGCCCTAATCATGTGGATCGCTAAGGGGGTGCTCTATTTCTACTTAGTTGGAGGATAATTTTTTAAACCATGATCAAAAAATGAAAACCATCATTTTTTGGTTTCACACAGTATATTCCAGGTGGGTTTACATTTTTGGAAAACCATGTGCAAAATGTGCATCATTAAGAAATTTCCAAAATTTTAATGTTTTCACCCAAGCCAATTTGACACGAAACCAAACCAAACCATGAATAGAAACCCAGGCTGAGGAGTACCTGGAAGCAATAAAAGGATGTTACACTTCCTCTTATTTCAATATTCACAATATATTCATAATATATTCTTAATTATCTTCTTGAAATATCTGTAATGAAGACTAGGTTATACATGTGTATATGAACTAATTTTTATTCCATGATGAACTACACATATATTTTATAGAATCTTCACAACTATCAGGTATTGAGTAAAATAAAACTTTTGTATATTATCCTCTTTTTTAATTCCAACTAATCGTAATTGACATGTGATGGTGTTGAATTATTTTACATGATATGAAAATATATTCCCTTTAATCATCTTATCACTGAATAGTGTCACATTTGGTAAACATTATTTATCCTAGAAGGATGATAGTATATATATGTGTGTGAAAGATATTTCATCATCACAAAAATAATATTATACTCTATAAATTTTAACACCATGTTTTTGGCCAACATAAGGTCCACAATTTTTAGAAACTTTTTATCTAGTAGTACCAGCTTAGTATTCTCCATCATCATCGATTTTTCACCAAGATGCATTGAGCATATATTTTTTCATAGACACTATCTATGATATGCATCCCCCAGTTATAGAAATTATATTTTTATAAATGATTATTCTTCAATTTTCCTTATTCCGTTGAAATCCCTAAAAATATGAAATCCTATAATAATATAATTAAACTCCCATTAATACATCTTTCTAAAAAGGTATCAGGAGTAAAAATGATGAATGTTTCTTAAGATGAGTGTAAAAGAGAGGAATAAATAGAATAATAAGAATATTGAAAATTAGTAGATATACATGTTTTTAGAAAATAGTTGAATACATGGACAGGAAGAAATTTCTCTATGTATTGGGAACACAATTTCATTGAAACTTTTCAGATTTCTATAAAATCTAGCTAAAAAGAGATAATTAATAAAAATGATGAATTAATTTTAATTTAACGATTTCCCACAATGTATGTCCACTATGCTATAATAATGGTGGAGTCAACAGTTGATGAATTAAAATGATCTATTGGTTTTGGTAGTCAACCCTATTATAATTACAATGATATTTAAAACAGGATATTGTACCCTATCAGAAGCTACAATAGTATTTCTTTAGTGATACAATACCCTTTTAGTGTTATGGGAGTAACATAATGGTGTAAAGTATGATGCACAATTAATCATGCCACCTTAATCAAATAGGATTGACCTCCACCAATCCAAAAAACCATTATATATTTATTTGTTTCTATTTAAATATTATAATAATGACACTCCATGGAACATTAAATTTTTTCAAACATTATTACTATATATATTTCAATTATTTTATTTTTGTGTTTTCTCTGGCAGCATAATCACCACATCAACATTTCATATGTGTTTTGAATAAATATCCAATTTTATGGTTTCTTAATTAATGTATTGAAATAAAAATAATTCCTCATTATTCCTATAAATATAGTAATGTTAGGAATAATATTATTCTTTCTCAATATTATCATTAGGCTTCTATTTTTGACATTTCCAATGTTGCACAAATATTACGTCAACATTGCACCGAAATATGGATTAATTTTTAGATAGATGAATTGTTATTTACTAATTTCATAGTATTTAAATGATATTTTAAGTATCTTATCATTTAAAACACATATGATATATTTCTAAAATAGTAGATATTATTCTATAATTTTTTTTACAAAATACTGTATACTTATATTTGAACTAAAAAACTAATTTTAAAAATGAGTTCAAATATAATTCTATGTATCTATAAAATTTACTACCATCTATTTATTTTAAAAATAACTGTATCAAAAATAATATTATTCTCAAAAATTCCCTTCAAATATCATGTGATTCATTTCTTTTTCAACAAACATTTTATTATGGTTTGTAATGTTCTATTTGAACTTGATGTATTGTTTTTTAAGAATTAATTTTAATTCAAAAGGGTCAGTCAACTTATATGCACAAAACATTTCTATATTTAATTAGAAAATAATTTTATAAAAATATTAAAAACATAATTTTAAATAATTATATCCATTAAAATATTCAAAAATTATTGTTTATCAAAAAGTGTCATAATACATCACTTGTAGTATTTCCTCACATATAATGATATTTATATATTTTTAAAAATAATTCATCTACCATTTTGAAATGAAGATTAATAATATTTAGTTCATTTGATGAAAATAAATACATAATATTTAATGTTTAAATTTTAATGTAAAAATTCATAATAGTATAAAATAATATATTTGTAATCCAACATATATTTTTTTAAGTTGAAATCAATATTAATGTTTCATAACATTTCATAATGATTTATAAGATCATTATTATAATATATATCAATATAAATATATAAATTGAATAAAATAACATTTTATAAAATATCTAATATTTACCTAAATAGGTAAAAATAACAAATTTATTTACAGATATATAATTATCTATTAAAGAAAGAATATTTTATGACATGAAATAAATATTTTTTTTATAAATATTATAATATGAACATAATTGATAATATAATGGCTATATTACCTCTTAATTTAACAATATTATATTGAAAATCACAATTGTCATATAATGACTACAAAAATTTTACAATAGTTGTACTCGATCATATGATTCTCGTGGTAGAGCATGAGGAAGGATACATAATATTCACTGTATTTTTATTTACATGTGTTTATTTTCCCATTATGTGAGTATTAATCTTTTAGAATATACTCATCCATCATTTTCAACGTTATTTATAATGAAATATAATGATAAATAACTTTTTTAATATTATTCTATAATTCTAGTTTATATAAAAAATTAAATAATATTTTATATAAAAATTTTAATTTTAATTTGAAAACCATATAATTTATAAAAGGAGATAAAAAAATTGGGTTTTCAAATTCTCCCCCACCCGAAGTTTAGTGAAATTATGTACTGATAATTTTCACCCATTTAAAAATGAATTGGAATATTTATATATTCATAAGATATTATGTAAAATATTTCATCATATAATTTCTTGATAAATATATAGAAAGAACTATATTATACCTAAATAATAATTCATTTATATAGAAAAATCTTTCTCTCCCTCATTAAATTCTTACTTCATAACAAAATGTATCTAGTTTTTTTAAAAAAAATATATTTTATAATCTCATAAATGTTGATTTATTCCATTATAATGATCATAATTTTTTTATTTCATCATTAACAAAGTGTTAGTGTCCACATTTTATACTAATATTTTATGAAAAAATTATAATTTTATTTTTATTTTATGAATAAAATTGGTAGAAATAAAGATAAATATTGGTATTTTTTTTAAATTTGGTGTTTTTAATATATATTTTTCAAAATGTATAGATAAATTATTTTTATAAAATAATTGTAATAAATAATTTTTTTTTATCATAACATTATCAATTAAATATATTTAAAGTATTTACAAATAGATTAAAATATAATAAAATGAACATTTTTTTTGTTCAAATATCTACCTCATAATTAAATTAATTAAAATAATAATGTTTATGATAAAAACAAGATAATGTTAAAAATTAATAAATTACTTGTGGGAAAATTCCATTAAAAGAGAGATAAAAAACTGAATTTTAAATTTTTTGGAAAATAATACAAGATTTATAAAAATTTTGAAGCATGATTGAGGTGTTTCATATATCATAAAATTATTTACAAGTGTTTTAAATATTTTAATATGTAGTGAAATCACCTGAACAATATTATTAAATAATTATTATAAAATCATATTAGAGGGATAATGAATTAGTACATGATGTTCTCCCACTCATTATGATAAACAATATGTTGAAAAAAATTAGAGGAACACTATTTAATCTAATAAAAATAATTTTGAATAAACAATTTAATATAGATTTATCCTTAAACCAAGAACAATGGAATATTTTTTTTATATATTTTTTTAAAAATCACTATGTTTTTCTCTCCCTATATTCACTGATATATTTTAAATCACATATAACCTTTCTAATGAAGCTAACTTATTATATCCAAAATTATAATCTGAGAAATTTTCAACCCCATAATCCCATATTATCCCAATGTTAATTAGCCTTATCCAAAAATAAAAATTGTAATCTTTATAAAAAATTACAAACTAACCAAAAAGGTTATCTAAAACCTATAATATATGTCCAAAATTTTAAAATTGAAATTAAGAAATTTTTTAAATACTCTTATCCATATTTATCAAAACCCTTAAACATATAAAACCCCACCACCTATACAATCTATGATATACTGAGAATAAACATCCCATATTTAGATAATTTTATTCTAATATTAAATCGATGAAATTTATAGGTTCTTTAGAGTTATTTTTTTAGATGATTTGTAATCACAAATATAACTATACCCACACTTTTCCATTCGGAAATTACACAATTGTTATAAAAAATATCTTTAATGATATAATTTCTTCATTCAGGGCCAATAATTATAACTTGTATTTTGACTTCATTTTTATTCATAATAATATTCAAATCCAATATAAATAATTAACAAACAATTTAAAAACATATAATTCTAACTAAAGTAGAAATAAATAGAAGGGACCTCATGAGGCCATTAAATATAAGAAAAATAATATTGGAGAGATATGGTGAAATTGAGAAATCATTTAAGATCATAAACATATATTGATAAATGAAATAAAATTAGTTTCTTATATTAGTGGAATCCAAACAATATAATAATGAAAAATGATATTCAAGAAGACATTTAAAATAATAATCATGAACTTTTATGGGGACATCATAATCCTATATCCCGTAATCATGTTTAGTCACCAATAATGGAAAATCATTCTAGTTAATTCCAACACCATGTATCTATAAAATAATTCAATACCTAATGTACTAGTGGTGGGGGACAAATAATATCATGACCATCCATCACCATGGATAACATCTAATAATATGATCATATATAAAACACAAATGATCAAATAGTCTAATTCAAATTTTTAAACATGAAAAGTATTCTAATAAAATAAAAGTAATTAAATAGAATTTGTGACCTAATTCCCCATTCAATGGAAAATGATGGAAAATAGTATAATATATATTGATAAATGTATAATATTATTAAGAAATGAGAAATAATATTAATATATTATAATAGAGAGTGTTAGGATAAACACAAACTGATGGATAGTATTGTTGAGTCAATAAGGTTTTCCTTATGACTTTTACATTCCTTATTGTTTTGAAAATCACAAACACCTTATCTTTAAGAAAATTGATTTTATAAGGAAAATTGCTTTTATAAGGAAAATTTCTTTCTTAAGGAAAATCGCTTTTATAAGAAAAATTATCCTTATCATATTTTTCATCCATATTTTTCTTAAGTATGAGATTCAGATTCACTTTCTCAGAATCATTGAAACTTTGATTTAAAGCATTCTGTTTTAGGATTCAGATTCTGGAGAAGAACTATAAAGAAGTTTCATTCCGAATTCCGGATATGAACTCTGACTAAGTTCTATCCCAGATTCAGGATACGAATTCTAAAGAAGTATTCTCATTACGAATTCTAATGAAGAAATCCCATTCCAAATTCTCATTATGAATTCTGAAGTAGAATTCTCATTACAAATTCTAATGAAGAAATCCCATTCCGAATTCTCATTACGAATTCCAATGATGAATTCCCATTACGAATTCTAATGAAGAAATCTCATTCCGAATTCCCATTACGAATTCTGATGAAGAATTCTCATTACGAATTCTGATGATGAATTCTCATTACGAATTCTGATGATGAATTCTCATTACGATTTCTGATGACGAATTCCTATTCCGAATTCTCATTCCGAATTCACCTATTAAACAGAATCTGATTATCTTTGTTTTATACCCTCTGATTTTATACACTCCGAACCTTCACTCCAAAGTTTCTATTCCGAACTTTTATGTTAGAGTTTAAAACGATGTCGTACATTCTGTTATACTTGTTTTGTTATAAAACGATGTCGTCTGTTTTGTTTTAAACTAAACGTTGTCTAAGTGACACGTGTACAGGTCCCTCCGATCTTTAAGGAAAATATGACTGTTGGAGAAGGAGCCGATCTTACCTATAAATAAGAGCTCATTTGAAAGAGCTCGGAGCTGATAGCTGATGAATGTGCTGAAAGGCTGAAAAACTTGCTTGAAGTGATTTCTAGAGAGAGAGGCTCTTATTAACTCTCAAAGCTTCGTGCGACTCCGAATGTTGGTGATTACATTCGAGGGCTTCCGGGGATAGGAAGACAGAGGTACCGACTACCTTAAAGTTCGAGGGCTTCCATGCTGAGGAGGACAGAGGTTGCCAACTACCTTGAAGTTGAGGGCTTGCGGGGATAGCAAGACAGAGACTCCGATCTTCGTATCGAGGGATTACCCTGGTGTGGGTAAGACAGACTTTCTTGAAAGTATAAATCAAGGGACCTTTATCCAAGGTTGTCGGATACCCTTCTCTTTGGGTTAAAAGACTTATATCTTGTTACTAGTAGTTTTACTACTTGTTTTTATTCCGCTGCATTTTGTATTATAATGAAAGTATAACTTTCATATACTTCCTTATTTTTACTCTGATTCATTTAGATTCTATACGCTTTAAGGTAGAATCTCATATTGTAATTGTTTGTTATGTTTCAATCTCCAGAACCATATTTCCGGAACATACTTTTGGAATCACTTTCCAAGTTTAGTTCGGTGTTAGAGGTGTTGTGAATTTGCTTAGTTTAACTTTGTTAAACTTAGACTTTTCCTTTACTTAAGGAAAACATAGTTATTCTTAACTAACTTTAAAGGTTCCAAAGGAATTTTTAAAGTATACAATTCACCCCCCTCTTGTTTTTTGAGCATCTCATACTATATTTCGATCCTACTATTGGTATCAGTGGTTGGAAACCTCTTACTCTATACCAATCTTACATTTGGTATCAGAGCCAGGTTACTGAAATACTTGTACTCACATACAAGTTTTTCTTGCTCACCTTCCGAACATTGTCATTCCAAACTTTTCCCATTCCGAACATTGTTATTACGATTCTTTTCTACTAACAAGTTTGTATCCAAGTTATATTAAGTATGGCAGGAATGAATGTTGGATCTATTGACAATCTAAATCCTACAAGACCACCTATATTTGATGGTAATGACTATGAATACTGGAGAGATCGTATGAAGACTTTTGTTATTAATACTGGAGTAGACAACTTTGTCATGCTTACTGGTGATTATAAAATTCATGACAAGGAAGTTAGAACCTTTACTAACCAGGAAAAGCAAGAATATCAACTCAACTATAAGGTACGCAACACATTACTATGGTCAATTACTAGAAATATATATAGCCAAATTTCTTCTTGTGAAGCAGCTAATTGTATATGGAAGAAGTTAGAGGTTACACACTTTGGGAATTCTAAAGTGATTGAGACTAGAAGAGCTATGCTTAGAGCTGAATATCATGGCTTCAATTTTCCTTATGGAGAACCTATCTGTAAAGTTCAACAAAGATTTATGACTATTGTCAACAGTCTACAATCTATGGGAGAAAAGGTTTAGATGATGAAGCTCTTGTGGACAAGATAATTGATATTATGCCCAATGAGTGGGAATCCAAGAGAACAGCAATAGATAAGAACAGGAAGGTAACTCAAATTACTCTTGATGAATTATTTGGAACTCTTCTACAACATGAAACAAGAATGAAGAGAGATGCTAAAAACATCAAGAAGAATAATGGAAATGGTACTGTTGCTTTTACTACAACTTCAAATCAGATGATAGCTAAGACTCCTGAGAGAGTAACCAGAACCAAGTCTAAGAAAGTCATTTTCCAATCCGAATCTAGTGAGAGTGAAGTCTCAGAAAATGAATTAGCCAATCTTGCTCGAAGGATGAACAAGATAGCGGGACAGAGAAACTTTCAATCCAAGTATAAGAAGAAGGAATGGAATGATAAGAAAGATGGAGAAGTTACTTGTTATGAATGTAAAAGAGCTGGACATATTAGACCAGATTGCACTATGCTCAAAAAGAAAGAAAGCAAGGAAAGACATTCAGACAGGAACAGAAAGAAGTATTATAAAGCTAAAGCTAAGAAAGTTCTGAAAGCTAATGACACCTGGAGTTCCAGTGGTGGTGACTCTTCAGATGAATCTTCTGATTATGAATCTTCAGGACAGAAGAATCTTGGTCTTATAGCCATATTACCTATTGATAATCATTGTCTTATGGCTAAGGTACGAAATGCTGAATCTCTGACCAATGTTTCTTTAAATCCTAATGATAGTAAGTATTATAACTCTTCTGATGAAGAATCATCTTCTGATGAGGAAAATACATTACCTACTTATGAAGAAGTCTCTAGGTTTGCTGAACTTCTTGAGATTGAGAATTCCAAACTCAACAAGAAACTCGATAAGGAAAATTATAGGAATTCTATTCTTACAAAAGAGATATCATATCATTCTAAAGATCTTGATAAGAAAAACGCTGATTTTGAAAATATTTCAAAAAATCTTGAGGAAGTAAGTTCTGAGAAGAACAAACTTTCTAAAGAGTTAGAAAATGTAATTTCTAATAAAAATGTTTTTGAGCCTAACTCTAGTTCAAAAACTAATGATTTTGAGGATAAAAACTTGGTTGTAAAACTGAAGTCTGAAATTTTTTCCTTAAAGAAGTGTTTATCAAACTTTACCCATGGTAAGGAAAATTTTGATAAGATGTATTCTCAAATACGACCTTTAAGAAATAAATCCGGATTTGGTTATACCCATGCAAAACCAGTTTTCAGTAACAATTATTTTGTTCCTCAAAGTGCCCCATTTTTTACTAAATGTCAATGTGGAGGTCACTGGGAAAAAAGTTATTCCTTAAATAAAACCCAATCTCTAGGATTTCACAAAGCTTACTTTTCTATGAAAATATGGATACCTAAAATTTTATTGTCTGGAAATCTTGGATCCAAACAAGTTTGGATTCCGAAAGTCTAATTTTCTTCTTGATTTCAGGATAATAAAGAAAGTACCAGAAACAATACACGGTACATGGATAGTGGATGTTCCCGGCACATGACTGGTAACAAAAGTTTTTTTGAAAAGATTATCAAAACGAAAGGAGGAAAGGTAACTTTCGGAGACAATGCTAAGGGAGAGATTGTTGGTATTGGTAATATTGTTTTTTTAGGTAAAACCTTGATTTCAAATGTTCTTTTTGTCAAAGGTCTTAAGCACAACCTCATTAGCATAAGTCAGTTATGTGATGAAGGTTACCTTGTGAATTTTAGGAATGATAAGTGTTTAGTTCACAATTCCAAGGAAGAATTTGTTCTCTCAGCCAATAGGCAAGATAATGTCTACACTTTGAACCTAGAAGAACTCAGGAGCCAAGATCTACCTTTCCTAAGTGAAATGGAAGATCATTCTTGGTTATGGCATAGAATATTAGGACACTGTAATATTAGGAAGCTATGTAAACTCTCTAAGAAGAAACTAGTTAAGGATCTACCGAAGCTTAGATATGATTCTTCTAAAGTTTGTGATCCTTGTCAATATGGAAAGCAACATAAATCTAGTTTTAAGTCAATCGGTGAAGTCTCAACAACCGATGCATTACAGTTAGTGCACATGGATCTTTTTGGCCCAACACAAACTGGAAGTATTGGAGGAAAATACTATGTGTTTGTTCTAGTTGATGATTACACTAGATTTACTTGGGTCTATTTTCTAGCAAAGAAATCTGAAGCTTTTTCTTATTTCAAAAGTTTTAGAGCTCAAGTTAAAAATGAGAAAAACCTTCCATTGAAAACTATTCATAGTGATCATGGAGGAGAATTTCAAAATTCTGATTGTGAATCTTTTTGTAGTAAGAAAGGTATTACTCACAATTTTTCAGCACCTAGAACTCCTCAACAGAATGGTGTAGTTGAAAGAAGAAATAGAATTCTTCAAGAAATAACTAGAACCATGTTGAGTGAATATTCTATTACTAGAAATTTCTGGGCTGAAGTTGTAAGTACTGCTTGTTATACTATAAATCGAGTTTTGATTAGACGTTTTCTTAATAAAACTCCTTATGAGTTATGGAATGGTAGAAAACCAAGACATTCCTACTTCAAGGTTTTTGGTTGCAAAGTATTCATTTTGAATAATAAAGATAACTTACATAAATTCGCACCAAAATCAGATGAAGGGATTTTCTTAGGTTATTCCACAACTTCTAAGGCTTATAGAGTTTTTAATAAAAACACTTGTACTGTTAAGGAAACAGTACATGTAAAATTTGATGAATCAGATCCTTTTGTTTTTAAACCATCTCAACTTACATCCTCAGATGTGTTTTCAAAAACTGATTGTCAACCTTTGATAGAAGAACCTTCTGATAAGGAAATTGTTCTAGAAGATACTTCTGAAACATTTACCCCAGAAGACTTTCTACCCTATGTTGATGAACAGGTTTTACAAAACCCAAATCAGGTGTTTCTTAAGAATCATCCCAGTGATAGTATCATTGGTGATGTAAACCAACCGGTAAGGACTAGAATTTCCTTAAGAAATGAAGTAGAACATCTAGCATTTCTTTCCCAATTAGAACCTAAAAGTACAGATGAAGCTTTAGGTGATGATGATTGGATCAAAGCAATGCAAGATGAACTAAAAGAATTCGAAAGGAATAAAGTCTGGACCTTGGTTGAAAGACCTAAGGAAACTTCTGTTATTGGAGTAAAATGGGTTTTCAGGAATAAATGTGATGAAAATGGAGTCATTGTTAGAAATAAATCTAGACTTGTTGCTAAAGGCTATAATCAGCAAGAAGGAATAGACTATGAAGAAACCTATGCTCCAGTAGCTAGACTTGAATCTATCCGTATTCTACTTGCCTTTGCAGCATTATTTAATTTCAAACTTTTTCAAATGGATGTGAAATGTGCTTTTCTTAATGGTTATGTTCAAGAGGAAGTCTTTGTTGAACAACCTCCTGGCTTTGAAGATACGAAATATCCTGATCATGTTTTTAGACTTACCAAAGCTTTGTATGGCCTTAAACAAGCCCCACGAGCATGGTATGATAGACTCACTGGATTTTTGCTTCAAAATAACTATGCTAAGGGAAATGCAGATCCAACCATTTTTATAAAGAAAGACAAGAAAAATGTTTTGATTGTTCAAATTTATGTTGATGACATTATATTTGGTTCAACTCAGCAATCTTTGACTGACTCTTTTGCTAGTCTAATGAAATCTGAGTTTGAAATGAGTATGATGGGTGAGTTAAAATTTTTCCTTGGTTTTCAAATTTCTCAAAAACCAGAAGGAACCTCCATATCTCAACATAAGTATATTAAATATCTTCTGAAAAAGTATGGTTATGACTACACTAAGATCATAAGTACTCCCATTGGTACCTCAAACTCTTTAGATCTTAATGAAGCCGGGAAACCAGTAGATCAAACATCTTTTAGAGGTATGATAGGAAGTCTACTTTACTTAACAGCTAGTTGACCAGACTTAATGTTTTCAGTATGCTTATGTGCAAGATATCAATACAATCCTAAGGAATCTCACTTAAAGGCAGTAAAAAGATTTTTTCGCTACCTTAAGGGAACAATGGATCTAGGATTATTTTATACTTCAAGAAATGATTTTGTTCTAAAAAGCTTTTTTGATGCTGAATTTGGTGGATGTAGAATGGATAGAAAGAGTACATCCGGAACTTGTCATTTCTTAGGAGATTCTCTAGTTTCTTGGTCCTACAAGAAGCAACATTCTGTAGCACTTTCCACTGCTGAAGCTGAATATGTAGCAGCTGGAAGTTGTTGTGCACAAGTGTTGTGGATGCAACACACACTCACAGACTATGGCTTGAGTTTTACTAAAACTAAAATTTTGTGTGATAACAGAAGTTCCATTGCCCTAAGTAAAAATCCTACACATCACTCTCGTGCAAAACACATAGATATTAGGCATCACTTTCTTAGGGATCACACACTTAAAGGAGATATTATTCTTCAGTTTATCGGAACGCAAGATCAACTTGCTGATATTTTCACAAAATCTTTGCCTTCTGATAGACTTGAATATATTAAACAGAAGTTAGGAATAATAACCATAAGGTAATCTTTTTTAATTAACTTTCTGTTGAAAAATTATCCTAACAGTAATAAACTCCTTTTCATAGGGGGAGTACATTTGATTGATTGTTTAAACAAAGTTTTTCAAAATTTGTTTTCAAAATTTTCGGAACGAAGATTTCCGGAATGGAACTTCTGGAACTAAAATTTTCCAAATTGGACATTCTCGTACCGAACACTTCTGGAATGGAAGTATTCGTATTGGAAATTTCCGGAATGAAAATTTACGTACTGGCAGTTTCATAACCAGATATTTTTCTACCAGTTGTTTTTCGTACTAAAATTATTCGTAATGTATTTTTCATATTAAGTTCTTCGTACTGATTTTCTTCTTAAGTTTGTTTTTCGTACTGAGTTTTCCGTAATGAATGTTCCGTAATGAGTTTTTCGTACTAAGTTATTTTTTTTCATAGTAAAATTTTTGCGAAATCTGGCATTACGAATAATTCCCTAAGCCTATCCGAAAGGTATGATTTCTTTCCTCACGTTTTCGTAGTCATATTTTACTTGCTGGAATTCTCTTATATTATGTTCTCGGATTATAGTTTTCTTAAATCTTTACTTTAATAAAAACCTCAAAAAGATAGGATTCAAGCTTTCAACTGTCAGATCTGATCGCAGCTCATTCCAACCGTTAGATCAACTATGGAATGTGAACTGTCATCTCGTTGCCTATATAAAGGGGACCCAAATTTCTTGTCCCACATCGATCTCAATGCTCTCGCGTCCTGAAGCTCTGCCTCTCTGATTTAAGGCCGTTCGGAACTACAGTTGTTTCCGTTCCGAACTTCTCAGAGAACATCAGATCCGAATGTCTGCGGAGTTAGCGTCTCAAGAAATGTCTTCAACCAAGCCTATTTTTCAGTGGTTAGTTTACAGAGAAAGATTGCTCCATCCGGATTTCTTCAGCAACTATGATTCCCTTATTTCAAAGAATATCATGTTGAATGGCTGGGAAGATGTTGCATTCTCAAAAACCGGGAATCAAGATGAAGTATATTCAGATTTACTTGTCGAGTTTTATGAATCAGTTTCTTTCTTTATGGAAGATGATAGGGAGAAGTTTTCTTTCAAGTCGTATGGCAAGACCTACAAACTTTCATACACCAAGGCTGCAAGCTTGGTAGGATTGTCTTATGAAGGAGAAGCAGAATTTATTTCGCACGTTTTACCGGATTCCAGGGGTAGCTTCAACAAGGAAAATCCTTAGAAACTCTCGGACTTGCTGATGACAAGGCTCCGAAGATTGCTAGTTTGCCTACAAACTTCCAGATTCTAGAGCTATGGGTGCAAGGACTTATGGTACCGAGGAAAGGCGATAAAGACAGCTTGAAGAAGAGTGAGATCTATATCTTAGATTTCCTGATAAATCTAAGGAAGTTTAACCTCATGAGGCACATCCTTATAACTATTGAGAACCTTAAGAAAGGAAATCTCAGAGCTTAGATCGTAATGTACCTAGAAATTTTATCAAAGCTCATAGTTCGGTGCCTAGAATCTTTCAAGGAAGCCTGCATATCTAAGCCAAGGTTTTGTAAAATCTTGTTGGTTAGTGATGACACTCTTAAGAGAATGGATGTGGCTTTCAGCAAGGAAATTGGAGAGTTCGTTGACTTGCCTAATCAAGAAGAAATGGTTCCGAAGGTTGCTGAACCGGAATCATCCAAACCTATGAAGAAAAGGAAGTTGAATGAAGTTGCAGCTGTAGTCGAAAATCCTAAGTCTAAGGAAGCTCAAACCGCACCTCCCAAACCAAAGAAGAAGAAGACCTATCCTGATGAGGTCGTTGCGAAGTGGAGAGAAGACAAAGAGAAAAGGAAAGAAGGGGATCCGCAGTTCGGATTGGACCCTGCGGAAGCTAAGGCGTTAAAGGAGAAAACTGCTGATGAGATTGAAATACAAGCAAAGGAGAAGAATCTCAAGAAAAAGATGACAGAAGCCGAGGCAGTCCAAGCGTTGTTAAAGTTTAATGAAATAGTATCCGGAAGCATCCCAGTTCCGAGATCTTTCTCCCTAGAATCTCTACCTGAGACTCCAGGAAGAAACCTTGATTTTCAGGAAGTAACTACATTTGAGAAAGTTGAGCAAATTGAGAAAATTCAGCAAGTGGGAGAGGAAGAAGAAGTTTTTGAAGGAAGTGGTGAAACAGGAGATCTTTCGAAACAAGTGGATGATTATAAAGGATCACCATCAGAACATCTATCACTCCGAACTTCAGAGGACGAATCCTCTAAGTTAGTAACTCCGGAGAAGGATAAGGATGAAGAAGATGTTGTTTAGAAAGTTGTTGATGAGATTATTCAAGTATCTGCTGGGGATCAGAAAACTCCTGATCAAGAATCAATTCCGAAGAAAGACAAGGGAAAGCAACTTCTTGTTGAAACTTTGAAATCAGTGGATAGCAAGAAACGAGAATATGGTGATTAATCTAAAAGGAAGTTGGAGCTTATTGAGGAAGAAAACTCTCCAAGAAAGATTTCAGATTCGGAGTCATCATCGTTGGGGCATGATTTTGTTGTCCAGTCTTTAAATAAGTTGGTAGGAACCATTCCGACCTTTTCTAGTATTGACTCAAGATTTCAGATGCTCCAACATGCGTTGAATCAGAAAACCGACTCCGTATCTATGGTTATGGATAAGTGCGTTGAGATTGAAGCTCAGTTCAAAACATTCTTTGTTGGTTACGAAGCTCATAAAAGATCTTGCAAAAGGATGACAAGCTGGTCGAAGAAGAATGTGGAAGAAATGAGGTTGCTTTATGAGTTTCAAGAAAATGTTAAAGATGCCTTTGAGACAGAGGACAAGAAGATAAACGAGCTGACTTCCTCCTTTGAAGAAAAGCTGACTGAAGAAAAGAACTTCCGGATCCAAGAAGTCAGGGATCTGATTGGCAAGCTGAATTCTGTTTCTCAGAATTGGAAATTTGAAAGGGATCATCGGATCGATTTTGAAGAAAGGATGAAGGCTCAGGAAGAGAATATTAAAGCTCAGGAAGAAAAGTTGAAAGCCCAGGAAGAAAAAATTGAAGCTCAGTCCGCAAGAATAGTCGTCTTAGAGAAGCAAGCTGAAGAAGATCATAAAGACTTAAAGAAGATCAAGACGATTCTTAAGGGCCTCATGTCGAAGGAGAAAGATCCAAAATAACCTAATCCGATCTTTTTGTTGTATTTCTTTGTTGCTGACATTCTAAATCTAATGAAAATTGTGTATCTCGTCTCCATTGTTGTCATTACTAATCTTTCAGGTACTTTGTTTTTTTTTCTTTTCCATTCCCTCCAATTCTTTTTGAAAATCACAAAGGGGGAGAAGGAAAAGATCCTTAAGAAAAAAGAAGAACTCTAATAAGAGTTTATCAAAGGGGGAGAAAGAAAAAATACCCAAGGAAAAAGAACTCTAATAAGAGTTTGTTTAAGGGGGAGTTTTTCTTAAAGAAGACCTTCTTATGAAACATCACTCCGGAAATATGAATACGATCCTTGGAGTTTCAAAGCCTAAGGGGGAGTTAGTCGTATTCATCTATATTCTTAAAGCAAGGGAGATAAGCATTAATATGTTTCTTTCTTCTTAGAATTTTTTTTCGTAAGGATGTTTGTGCTTTCCAAAAAGGGGGAGATTGTTGAGTCAATAAGGTTTTCCTTATGACTTTTTCATTCCTTCTTGTTTTGAAAATCACAAACACCTTATCTTTAAGAAAATTGCTTTTATAAGGAAAATTTCTTTTATAAGGAAAATTGCTTTCTTAAGGAAAATCGCTTTTATAAGAAAAATTATCCTTATCATATTTTTCATCCATATTTTTCTTAAGTATGAGATTCGGATTCACTTTCTCGGAATCATTGAAACTTTGATTTAAAGCATTCTGTTTTAGGATTCGGATTCTGGACAAGAACTATAAGGAAGTTTCATTCCGAATTCCGGATATGAACTCTGACTAAGTTCTATCCCAGATTCAGGATACGAATTCTGAAGAAGAATTCTCAATACGAATTCTAATGAAGAAATCCCATTCCGAATTCTCATTACGAATTCTGAAGAAGAATTCTTATTACGAATTCTAATGAAGAAATCCCATTCTGAATTCTCATTACGAATTCCAATGAAGAATTCCCATTACGAATTCTAATGAAGAAATCTCATTTCGAATTCCCATTACGAATTCTGATGAAGAATTCTCATTACGAATTCTGATGACGAATTCTCATTACGAATTCTGATGATGAATTCTCATTACGATTTCTGATGACGAATTCTTATTCCGAATTCTCATTCCGAATTCACCTATTAAACAGAATCTCATTATCTTTGTTTTATACACTCTGATTTTATACACTCTGAACCTTCACTCCGAAGTTTCTATTCCAAACTTTTATGTTAGAGTTTAAAACGATGGCGTACATTCTGTTATACTTGTTTTGTTATAAAACGATGTCATCTGTTTTGTTTTAAACTAACCGTTGTCTAAGTGACACGTGTACAGGTCCCTCCGATCTTTAAGGAAAATATGACCGTTGGATAAGGAGCCGACCTTACCTATAAATAGGGGTTCATTTGAAAGAACTCGGAGCTGATAGCTGATGAATGTGCTGAAAGGATGAAAAACTTGCTTGAAGTGATTTCTAGAGAGAGAGGCTCTTATTAACTCTCAAAGCTTCGTGCGACTCCGAATGTTGGTGATTACATTGGAGGGCTTCTGGGGATAGTAAGAAAGAGGTTCCGACTACCTTAAAGTTCGAGGGCTTCCTTGCTAAGGAGGACAGAGGTTTCCAACTACCTTGAAGTTGAGGGCTTGCGGGGATAGCAAGACAGAGACTCCGATCTTCGTATCGAGGGCTTACCCTGGTGTGGGTAAGATAGACTTGCTTGAAAGTATTAATCAAGGGACCTTTATCCAAGGTTGTTGGATACCCTTCTCTTTGGGTTAAAAGACTTATATCTTGTTACTTGTAGTTTTACTACTTGTTTTTATTCCGCTGAATTTTATATTATAAGGAAAGTATAACTTTCATATACTTCCTTATTTGTACTCTGATTCATTTAGATTCTATACGCTTTAAGGTAGAATCTTATATTGTAATTGTTTGTTAAGTTTAAATCTCCGGAACCATATTTCCGGACCCTACTTTTGGAATCACTTTCCAAGTTTAGTTCGGTGTTAGAGGTGTTGTGAATTTGCTTAGTTTAACTTTGTTAAACTTAGCCTTTTCCTTTACTTAAGGAAAACATAGTTATTCTTAACTAACTTTAAAGGTTCCAAAAGAATTTTTAAAGTATAAATTTCACCCCCCTCTTTTTTTTGAGCATATCATACTATATTTCGATCCTACAAGTATAATAATTGATTAAGAATCAACTAAACCCCTAACATGCATCAATGATTCTTAAATAAGATTTTTCCTAAATAAATACAAATTATAAGGTTTTATAATTTATAATAAATTTATATAACATATATTATATAATTTAATAAAATTATTTTTATTCTTTTAATAACATATTTGAATATTAATTCAACGTTTAATATCTATGTTATTCATAGTTATTAAAGTTTGATAGTATAATATGTTTAGAATTATTTCTTTTAAGAATATATTGTCAAATAATTTTAATAGTTAAAAGTAAAAATTAAAAATGAATTTTAGATATATAATATCCATATTCAAAGTAGGGTTTCCTTATTGTTTAAATTCTATCAAGAATATATCATTTAAAAACAAATTAATTTTTTTTGGAATAATTAGGTTTTCAAAAATATATATAAGTACATGAATCCCATATAGAAATGACACCAAGATGATATCAATATGATTAATTTTGGATTTTACATCTAGTTAAACATGTTTATACTTATAGTGGTCACATCAATGAGAAATTCCATAAAATGTCATGCCCTCAACTCCCCACCCCACTCGTGCCCCCTCTCCCAACCGTGCACCCTCTACCATGTCCCCTCACCCTCTTCTCACCATCACAATCGCCAAATATGATCACCATAACACCAAGGATCACTACAAATCCTTCTCATAATTATTACCTATCACCTCTCTATACATATCCCACTAACTACTACTCACTTCCCATCACTAATCCTTCTCACCATCGAACCTACTTACTATAACACCCGATCCAGGCCTTCCACACAATGATATCACCCCTATTTTCTTTCTTTTGTACCCACCCCCATTTTTATATGCATTATCCCTTCATTATTATCATGATTTATTAGGTAACCCTAATCTCCAAATTTATTAATGATTCATTGAGAGAAATAAATAATGTATGGTTCCAATCTTGTGACTCCGAGATTCTAGAAAATATATTTTAATTTATTATTTCCCCGACCCGAAAAAAATTTGTTTGTTTTAGAGAGTCACATGTTCTTATAAAATTATACCCATACGAAAAAGGATTCCAAATAACAATGAGTGTGTATGTCCATCAGTTGGGAGACTATACCCTCATTACCATATATTTTCACAAATAATAATATAACTAAATATAATAAAATATTGTAATTAGAAAAATAAATTGTGGTAACTATGTAGAAGTAAAAATATTAAACAAAATAACACAATAGAGATTTGTATAGGGAAATAAAAACACAAGTATATGTTTTTAATTTGAATAAATAAATAAATATCAATATCTTCTAGGGTATTTCCTTATACTACTCCCACCTCATTGTTCCATGGCTCAACTATTTTCTATGGACCCCTAGCCCTTGCTCATATTCGAACACGTGAAGTATGAACACATATCTAAATTCCCATATAGGTTGTGAGTAATAAAAAACATTAGTACACCACCAATGCATCAATAAATTTTTTTGACATATATAACCGTTGTTTTCTATTATAATAACTATCACACAAAAAATCATCACAATCATTTAATGAGTAATTCTTTGCTAACTAGGCCCCCATAGGAACCATGAGAAATTGGTTCATATCCATAAGAGAAGTATTATAGAGATATATAAAATGAATAACTACTATACATAAGAATGAATATATGTTTATTGGATTCCTCATCGAATTGATGCAATAATGTAACTTAGTATACACAAGGAATCATTTTCTGGAACGTTATATGGTATCCTTAGTGTATTAGGATCTGTCCAATAAAAAAATCTATCATTATCCATCCCTATTTAAGTGTACATGAATTACATTATCACACATCATTCACACTTCTCCGCTATTGGAAAATCATACTACGATGGTCACCTATCACATGCACAAGGAACCAAACCTCTAATGGAAATATAATACACAATAAGGTGGAGCATAATAATCAATCATATAATAAAATCAAGATTAATATAGTTTTTATCATATAAAACATGTCAATAAAAATCATGCATGGTAATTAGATAATTTAATATTCTCAAGGAAGTAATGATCATATATGGGAATCACTACAGTTCAAAAAATAATAAGAAATTACCATCAATCAGAACATAACCATGGAAACCGATGACTTAAAGTTCACTCAACAATCCATTAACAATAATAGATATAGAATTATTATTCAATAACACATAAATGTTGAATTATCTTTTTTTATGGTAAATCATAGTGTGATCATGAATCAATGGTAACTTTCTAGATCCACCACTATTATACATATAAAAGAGATAAACTCACTATATCATCAAGGAAAACAATGATCAAATATTGATCTATACCCCCCCACAAGATGTATAAATAATCGTACTTATATCTAATAGTAAATAAACAATTATTCATTTCCAAATCATAAAAATGAAGGAGATATAATGTGATATGAATGGGAGTTTCCATATTAAATATATGATCTTTATGATTTATATAAAGGCCTTAGGGGTGGGATTTATGAGTTTAAGGGGTTGAAAACAGCATGAAACTAAAATCTAATGTGGGGTTTAGATTATAACCATGGATTGGGAGAACTTGAAAATAGATAGGCCTCACCAGCTAGCACGTGGGGTCTGCTATAGCCAAAAGACCTACTCAAACCACACCAGTTAGCTGATGGGTTCCACTGTCTAGCTAGAGGGTGTTTTCTAGCCACCTTAAGGTAAATACCTTTATCGAATCATCAACCATATCACCATGTACATTATAAATTCAAAACTATTGTCACAATCGTCCACAAAAATAAGAGCAAAGTGGGACAAAAAAAATATTTAACTTATATTCATAATCATTAAAAAAATGACTGTATATTACAATTATTCACCTATAATGCCTTCTCATCCTCAAGGAGCTGAGTTAATGGTTCTTCCCAAAAAACATAGACAACATAGACAAAACATATTCCTCTCATTAAACTATCTTTTATTGAATTTGTATATAATGGTATAGAATTTGGTCTACTGGTATCATATTCCCCCAAAGGACATTTTTATCATGTCAACTATCTATATTAGGACATTCTTGTTTGATGTGTATGTCTGTAGGTCAACAAACTCACATTAGATGACACATATAAGGTTGGGAATGTTCATCAAGATCCATGATACATGAAACATTCCATCCATACCTTGGTAAAAAAGGAATATTTATATGATGTTCCATAGTCCTTACCTACTCAAATATCATAATGCATCTAACACAACGTGACACTACTTTTCCCTACTTCCTCAATGGCCAGTGTCCTAACCGATGTGTCAATCTCATAAATAATTGATAACCAATAAAAAATACTAAATGTATCCTCCTATGGTTAACATATGAATTCCGCCAGCACTGATCTGGGATCATAAATCAGTTAAACTCTCTTAGATGTTTAATGTACCAAGAGAGGTACCCAAACTTCTATCACACTAGACTTGGGAAAACATAGTGATGAATTAAATCATATGCAATGTAAAGAATCACAAGATTCCATCTATATCAATTCATGATAACTATTATTCTATATAAAATCAAACATTTCTATGTGATCCTACAAGGATCTACCAAAATTTTTAATGCAAGCTTAAATCATGTCATGTTATATGTGAATAATTCTCTTAGACTAACAATCACCTGAGGATGGTATACTATTGTTAATGTCAGATGAGTCCCTATTTCCTTCTACAATACTTTCTAAAATTGATAGATAAAACATGGGTTTCTTTCAAAAAATATTTTCCAGGTATCTCTATTTATGTACACTATCTCATGGGCACAAAAATTTCTATGCTCTCTACTATGTGTGCCTTACAGATTGGTAAAAATGAAAAGAAATTTAGTTGATTTAATGTCATCCAAATAAATACATTAATTCATCTGGTATTGGGTAAACCTATCACAAATTAAATCAAAAAATTATTCTCTACCATATGGGAACTGTAATTGTGTTGATAAACACCCTATAATACTAGTGGTTTTCCTTTTCCCCTTACAGGAAATGAATCTTGATAAAAAAACAAGCAACATCCATCTTAATACCTTTATACAAAAAAGGGTACATTACTTCATGGAAAATATTCTTTATATATGGATGTTCCATCCACATAGAGGTATGGGACTATCCTACAATCTATTATCTAATGTAAGTAAGGAATACATCTCTCCCATGTACGAGGTTTGTAACATAATACTCCAATGACCACCTGGGTGTTGGGTCAACTAGAACTTACTGTTCCTAAATCAGAAAGCACTCTATGTTATTGTCTTATCTAGAATCTTTAAAACTTACCAAATAAAATGTGTCCACTATTGTATCACATCTCATTGATCAGTGATCCTTAGATGAATCCATCTTCCAATTGGCCAACAATATCATTAGTTTCCACTATACCTATAAAGTCTTATAACCAAGATCATAAGTTAACTACATCCTCTGGATTAGAGAATCGTCAATGGATTTTCCATTACATGGTGTACAATCTATGTTAAATTCATTAATTTGAATGTACTTTACCAAAAAAACTATACCTTAAATGAAAATATTACTCTATGAAGATATATTTAAGTAACTTATGGTCAACATAGACAATAAACATCTTACAAAAGATATTGTGTCACTGAAACAAAAAAATAGACCATTTCCTTTATATCTAATTCAATAGTATGTTAGTTCCTATCCTAGATTCGTAGCTAATACAACTCAGAATTTCTTACATGCTTTCTCTGTATTAGCACATATCCCAAACTATATATTATGAATCATTGTAAATAGAATAACCAACTATTGTATCGAGAATTATTGATGTTGGAGACATATAAAAAATAATATTAAAATCATGAAATGAATCTTTACACTATTACAACAACTATAAATTTACCCCCTTCTTTATCATCTTAATAATGGGTGCTGACAAATAAAATAAGTCCTAGATAAAACATAAGTAGTATCTAGAAAAACAAGATAAATTCATAGTCTCAGTCATTATCCATATAAAAATGTAGGATATATATACCTCTACTTTATTTGGGTTTATATATATATATATATAATTATCTAAAACACAAAATTAACACAGAATGTTAGCTCTTAAATCCAAGAGCTTATAGTTTGATTGTTTGGTGTAAAGTTGCTATGCTCGAAGTGTAATGAAGGCTACATTGAGATTTTTGGAATACTACTCTAGGATCAATTACTAGATGAGGATTTAAAAATCAAACACCATGATGAATGAGTCACAATATGGGTGGAATATCTTACTCATTATATCCATGAACACTAATGAAATATTTTTCAAACCAAAAAACATCACAAAGTACTCATACAACTGATACCTGCATTAAAATTCATTCTTCACGATGTCATCCACTATAACCCTCAACATGTGATATCCATATAAAATAGTAAGCATGGAGAACCACTTATATCTCTATCAGTGATAAAATAAATCATTGATCTTGGTAAAATGATATTTTTTCATCACTATCAACTGTTTCATCTTTCGACGATAAATGTATAGAAAAAGACAACAATTAACCTTATTTGAGAACAATATAGGTACAACACATTGTTATGTACCTAAAATGATAAATACCTTCAAATTAAAGTCTTCAATATGTATTTTGAGATCCTTTTATGTATCTGAATCCTTGAGATTTGGGGGGAGGTAAAAATGGGATACATATATGGAACATTATCTATATCAATGTCAACCCAAATTTCAGGGGGCACTATTCTGATTCCATAAAAAAATGTCATAAATGAGATCCATGATTCGAGGAAAACATGATGGCATACCACTAATAATAGTGAAAGAGACAATAGTTCAGTGTACACTGTGATCCTCCTAAGCTGACTCAAGTCCGGACCAACATGACATGCTCTATGTTCCCCTTCTCTAATCATCACATTCTTCTCTCCCTTTATAGATGTAAGTGAAACTCCTCGATGACATAAATAAATGTGATACCTGTTCTATGTTTACATGTCCATATTAAGAAACACATCAAATTTCATCATATTTTATAACATGAAGTCTCACAGGTGTCCATAATCTGTAAAGACTGTAGGATACTCTAGGCATCACTGAAGATGGTCAAAATTCATTCCCAGACTTGTATAGATTTTATGTAATTCATAGGATATATTATCTTCTATGTAAAGTCCAGGAACAAATTTTTCATATATAATAGAATTTGAGTTACCTATAGAACAAAAACCACTAGAAGAACACACTTATTCTTTAAAGTATCTCCTTGGTAAATGATTCCAAATAATATTTCATCCCATTCCTCTACATCCTGAGGGACTTCCATTCCTTGGAATGATGGATAATTATGCAGGTAAATTTATTGTAATATTCAACCATAGTTATAATCATATATGCTTATCATAGTTATTAGCAAAAAGCATTATAACTAAAGTTGCCTGACTACCGAAACCTTAGAGAAGGTCTGGGAGAATCCTGAATCATATACTCCCATAAATTTGGTGGAGAAGCATGAAAATCCTCTATTATTGGAGTATACAAGATGAATTCTTATGTAGTCCCATAATACTACATGAAGATGTCATCTTATATAATATTGAAGAAAAAATTATAGCATTTTGGATAAATACAAATTATTCTATGTAGTTACACAAATGATTCTCTATGAATCTACCCATAACCAATGGCATAACCATCGAAGCATTCAAAATTGTATCCATCACTAAATTTTAGTCACTTAAATATATATACAAATATAAGTCATGAAAATGTTCTACTAGACAATGATAATATAGGTTTATTAAAACAGTAATGGAAACTTGATATATAACATTATTGAGTGAAAACTATAAAAAATATATAGCACACATCAATTAATTAAATTAAAAACTAACATAAAGCACAAAATCATTTATATGTATGGAAAGTGAAATTATGTTCCTAATCATGATGCATGACTTCACCCTAAATCTCATTAAAATGCGACAACATTTCCATCAATCGTAACCCATGGGTTCTTTACAACTGATCATGCCAGGAACATGGAAACTGACATACCAGAGGACATCACATTATTTACCTTTATACCATGTACCATATTATTCAAAAGGGAAATTAGGACAATAATATCTAATACCATTTTTTAATAAAATGACATAGAAAACATTATTTGAGATAGAGAGTCACATGAACTCATGCATGCCTCCACATATGCAAGTGGATAATGACTAAAAGTAAGGGTCTTATTTTATCATTGGTTAGAGTATACCCTCAATGTCATTAATTTCATAAATAATAAAATTATAAAATTATAAAAACAATAATCATATTAATCATGTTTAAACTATGTAGATGAAATTTTGTTTGAGAAATTAGTAATTATGGCTTCAAGTAGGGCAATCCAAACACATGTATATGTGCGTATAGTTAAAAAAATAAACAAACAAAAATATCCTATGGAGTTCATCCCAATATAACTCCAAAATCCAACATGCTAGTCTTATCCACCTTTCATGGGGACCTTATCCTTCTTCTAATCACAATACATGAATTCTACACATGATTCAGAATTCCTATTAATGTTTTGAGTAATAAAACCATGTACGGCAACACCAATTCATCCTTAACAAATGTTCACATGCATAATAGTATTATGGAATTATAATTTATAATGTTTTTTCTAGATTAAAAATAAAATATTGAGTACTCATGTGCTCTCATGGCTAGTAAAATCCACGACCTTACATTTTTTAGCTTCATACTAGATGAAGGATCAATATGTAAAATAATAATAATAACATTTCAAAATGTTGGTGACACGTCTCTTGATATCCTATGGTTTTTGAGATAATCATTCTACTAAATTTACTCATGTATTTGATTATTGAAATGTTCCTTAGTATCCTTAAGGCATAATGTTAAATCTAGACACATGTATATCATACTCCTTCCCTCTATATTGGCCTACCATCCTCATACATTTATGTCATTAAAACTCCCCCTCTATGAGGTAATAATACCTTGATAGTCAACTATAATGTGTACCAAGGACCAAACCATTAATTGAAAAATAATACAAAAAAGTTATATCATGATAAACTAACGTAACATTGAATCATGAGATATATGGTAGCATAAAAAATATAAATGAATCAACATAAATAGTAGTAAAAATAAACTCTACAAATTCTCATGGAAATAATGATCATATATGGGAATTATTACAAAACACACACCCACAAGAAATTAACATCAATCAATAACAAAAAACATTCCAACATATAAATCATAAGATGGAAAAAATGTATACTAGAGCTTAAAATGTTATGGAATTTCCAAAATCAAGGTTTTTAAAAAATTACTCAAATGTTAATTAAAGACATGATGATAGAACACATCACACAACAATTAATAATACTTTAAATATGATGTATATTGATCTCATATTTCATTTTATCAATGGAAAATTTTAAAATATGGATTTAATGGAATTAAATGTCATGAATATTATTCTAGAATCACATACCTTAAAAAATCCCCCAACAGAACCAATTATAAGTTATGTCAATGGGAGAAACACCAATTCATTGAATACATTGTAAATTAAATAAGATTTTGAGAATTCAGTGTCAATTATAGAAGAGGTAATTATGTTTACACAATTATAAGTGATATATAATGAATATATTATTTTAAAATAGATTAAAAATTCTAATAATGATGAAAAATATATCATGATAATATTTCTAAAAATCTTATCCAGAAATATCGTTGTTATTGAGGAATTAATCATTGGTCAATAGATGTATTAAATGAAACAATATTTTCCCCACAAATCTACCAATAATTTTTCAATTGATTATTGTTAAACCATCAATAAACTATTAATAATAGGTATAAGATTATGCCTCAAAAACATATACCAATTTTAAACAATTTATTTAAAGTAGAATTCACATTGGTGAAGAAACAATGTAAACTTTCATGATCGAATATTAATCTATAAATAAAGAAGTAATTCATCTATGGATCATCATGAAATGCATTGATTTAATATAGATATATTCTTACCACAACAAATTGAAGGATACATTGGAATATATCAAATAATAACTTATTGATTAAGAATTCATGGATCGTTCTAAAAAATAATAGATAAGGGGAGATGAATATAATTCCCCAGATTAAATAGAGAAGATTTAAGATTCGAATAAAGTCCGTTGGGTTTCTAGTTTTTATTTAATGAGGGTAAAAATAATTTGGAATTAATACAATAAAGGAGAAATTAATTGTACCCTCAGACTGTGCACACTAACCAACTGGTGGATGCCCACCGGTGGGCTAGTGGGGATTGGTGTAGCCCGTAGACTTGTTGGAACCCCACCTACTAGCTGGTGGTTTCCATCAGCTGGCCAAGGATGTTTTAAACCACCTCAAGGACATTCTGTTTATTAACTCATCAACATTCAAACCTATACCATATCCATAAACAACAATCCTCTAATAATCACATTTTGAGAAGAATAAATATTTAATTGAGAATTTAATAAAAAAATTCATATCATTCATTGAGATAATTTTTAGATATTTCAATTTCCCTCTATAATACCTTATGTAATTATATCCATTTGAGGTTTTGGTTAAAAAACCTCTCAAATTTTGTAGGGACACATAATAAAGTGAGCTTTTACATTTTTTAGTAGTATTGAATTATATCAATTCTAATGAAATACAATTATTTAGGAATCCTAAAAATTTATAATTTAAATACATATAGAAAAATTTATTTGATATATTAATCCACTATATCCATATGACATTACATTTATATTATATAATTTTACAGAATATACATTTCAAGAAACTAACTAAGTAGAGTACTTTAAAAATAGTATAACTAAAATAATTATTTAGCATATTTTGACCCTAAGTTGTTATTAGACTATCATATAAAAATATTTAACATTATAAAAAATAAAAAGAAAATTATTCCAGTAGTAGAAAATAAATTTAATTCCATATTTATTAATATTATTCTTATATGATTTACATTCTTCTACAATTACCATTACTTGGAATAAAATTTACACCAGAGTATCTATATAATACATAGCTTACTATGATAATTAGAGTAAAAACAATGTGAAAAATAAAAGAATAAATCAAAAATTTAGAATCATAAATTGAAGTTAAATGGGAACATTATATATATTTATTGAAAAAATTTCACATTACTAATGATTTTTTTGATGAATAAAGTTATTTTATTTAAATAGTCTATGCTTTTTTGATCATTATATGTTGTTACATTCAGTTAATTATAGATTTTAAAATATATTGACAATTTTCCAAATCATATTTGAGTCAATGTTATCAATTGTTAAAGATAAATATAAAAAATTATTTAATCATTGTTTTTTTAAAAATAATTTTATTTTGTAATAAGTGTAATATAAAACTATTTAAATATATTATGTGAGATGAAATTATAAAAAAGAATTATTATAATGTCTTATGTAATTGTTACTGTTTGTTTTATAGATAGATAAATACATAAATATGTATACAAGTGTCTTATGGATGTTATAAATAGAATTCCTAGAGAATCCTATAACGGTATTATACTATTTATTGATTTCAATATAGAATTTTTAACTAACAATATTTGATTTCTATGTAAAAAATGTACAAATGAATATATATTCACATGAGATACTATGAGAGAACTCCCATATGTAGGGTAAAGCTACGAATAAACTACACAACTCATAAATCTCAATATTTAAACAATATATAAAACCAATGATTCGTTATCGAAAGACTGGAATGTTTAATGTTAGTAAAATTAGATACACTAAAATCTTAATCTATAACCCTTGAAAATATTTTCCATAATTTATCTCCTCTAGAATGTTTCATCATCATCTTAATATAGTGTAATCAAATTCATAAACAAGGGAATGTAAACATAATAAATCATTGAGTTAAAACACGTGGTAAGGGTGAAATCATATCATAAAGTATTATATCCAAAGAATAAAGAGAATATGAAGAAAACCTAAATATTTAAATAAGATATTATAATACCATGTATGATAATCCAAAAAAGTGATGGATCCAAATAGGATTATAATATAACATCAAGGATAAATAAAAGATAAAACATTTTATAACTGAATATGAAAAATGGTTAATGATACATGAAAAGTTGCAATCATGATTACATTCCATTTCATAGAAATCCTATTCAACAAGAAAGATTGAATGACATGATAAAAAATTGAAAATTGGTCATAAATTGATAATCTTAAACATGCATAAAATATATAATAATATGAAAAAATGACTTAGAAAACAAATTATTCCCATGAATATGTGAAAAAACACATATCTTCCATGCCTAAAAATATTAGAAAACACATCAAGCCCAAAACCATGTTAGTAGAACCATTATGTACATTCATGATGATAAAATGATATACAAGCATGTACTAATTAATTATAGGGAAATATAGGACCCAAAGAATATTATCTATAAATATTTTTTCCTCTTAAAAACATTCATTATTATAGCCTAAATAACCCCTGGAAAATGTGTTTCTTAAACATATCATGTAACATGAACTTATGAAATCACTAGACATAAATATATCATCTCCCAAAGGGTTTCGTTTCACAATTGAATATAAAAATAATTCATGTGAGATATATTATTTTATGATAATTCAAACCAAATCATGAAAAATATTTTTGAAAACATTTGTAATTCATCATTGTTAACGTCATAGATATGAGCCCCTTATCAAAAGGACACCTTTTTTAGAGAAAAGAAAATAATACCATATATGAAATTAAACTTAGTTGAAAACATATTTCCCCTAAAAATATGTAAATAATATAAATGAAAATTAATATTCTTAGATAAATAATAATCTATATAAAATTCCATCACTCAAAGAATGGATTTGGAGTTACCAAGTCTTTTAATATTTCACTTGATTTAAAAATATTAATTTATCCTCCTATGTCATAATGTTAAAAATATAAATTATTATTTCATAATCTTATTCTTATATAATTATATTTATACATTTAATTGTTAATAATATTATTTATGAATTAGATTCCTGTAATCTCTTTTCAATATCAGGTGTTTATAGTTTTTTTTTCATTTTTAGTAGTTTTTTTAGAGTGATGTTTGTGTTTTTTAGCATCCAAAATTAATTATTCATATTTCATTAATGTTTCCATAATGGATAACATATATTTATTAATTTATTTTAAATATCCTTTCATTAATTCTATTGTATTTATCATAGGAGATGAAATCCACAATGAAAACTATTTTTTTGTTATTTTAAACATATGAAAGATGTATTTTTAATTAATAAGTTAAATATTATTATATCCATTATATAAAAAAGTGATTATTTTAATAATAATGTAATATTATTCTATAATATAGGATTTTTTAATCATCCATGATATAATTTCATATAATTATTCCATTAGGTTGGGAAAATGACATAATCCTGGACATGCTTTAATTCGATTAAGAAGTATGGTTGAGGAGGTGTTTCAAATGAAAAAAATACAATTATTAAAGAAGAATAATTATATTATTAATATATTTTTATTCTATTAAACAATATTTTAATATTTTTAGGAAGATAATTATAAAATACGATAAAAATGATAAACAAAATCATCGAGGTAGTAGTTCATAAAATGCACGATCAATGTTTATGTTACTCAATGAATGAGATGAATGATATTGGGTAGTGAATTACAATTTTTTGACCAGATATGATTTATATATATCATATTATTCACTAATACCATAATTATAACTCGCCATGATAAGTGTTGTTGAATAATCAAAAGCATTTCATCATGGAGGTGGTAATCTATGTACATGAACTAATGATAATTCTCATTATTCTAATTATATGGAGGAGAATAATTAATTTATTAATTATTATAACAATATATAAACACAAAAAATTTATGATTTTGTATTTATACTATTTTTTTCATTTGTTATTAAATGAATGAATAAGAAATAATGGTAGAGAAATGTTTAATACAAATATTAAGACCTTGAAATTCTTCTTGACGAAAGACTTATATTTTAAGGATATAAGGTAATGTTTGGGGACCAGGGGAACTAGGGTGTCTAAAGGAAATATATGTGATGAAAATTTGTGATTATTTCATGTATATTAATAAATAATTATGAATACTGTAAATGGTGGAAGTAATCACCCTTTGAAAACTGTGGAAGGGGGACTTTTCCCTGTAAAAGTAATTTATTTTAGGGATATAAAAGGAAATGAATGAAATTTAGGTGGGTTAGGTGATTTAATATTTTTTTAGGAACATAGGTAAGACAGTAAAAATATATTATTTCTATAAGTCGTAGAGATCCTCTAAATTTAAGAAAATTTTATCCAACTAGGATTTGTCATTTAAACACTTGTTACTTTTATATAATTATTTATCATGTCACTTATATTATTACAAAAAAATATAACTAAATCCGTATTAGTAATTTTTAAAAAGAAAAATAAATTTTATTACTCCTCTTATCCTAATTTAATTTTTTTATAATAGCAAATGAATATTTAAATCAAGACACTTAATGTGTGGATAATCATTTTTGTGGTAAAGGGTCATTTTAATCATTAAGTGTTATTAATATTGTCTATCATTAATTACCTGTAAAATGAGTGTTAATTATTTATTTCATATTTTTGAACATATTATTTGGGTATTAATTTTAAATTGTTTAATTTAATACTCATTAGTTATTTATGTATTATTATTTGAAACCATTAATCTCTATAATATGGTATATAATATTTAATTTTGAAACATAATTCTACTCCAAATTATAAATTTACAACCTTAAATAATTTGACAGTGATAATAAAAAATATGTGATACATTTTATATATGTAAATTTATACATTTTTTATGAAGTAATTTTAATATAAAAATTATTAAAAATATTTTTTAGAGACATATATATTTTTAATCATAAAATGTCGTTGTTTTATAATAGGCTTTTATATAATCTTTATACAAGGGTTATATATAGTGATAAACCAAAATTAAGTCCTATAATATAATTGAAATATTTTATTATGATAAAATGATTTTATGTTTATTTTCTGGGCTTTATAAAAAAAATATACTCACATGGTATTTTATTATGGAGAATCAATCATAGAAATTATGGTTCGTTCCACTATACTCCCACATAAGAATTTATTCCTATTTTTTTAAATATCAGGAAAATGTGATGGAACATATCTCTCACCACATCCTCTATTTCTCATGAAGATTCATTTGATTTATTATTTCATCATAGAACCCTGACAATATGATTTGTTTTGTATTATAACCATTACTTCTTTGATCCTAAATTTCTGTTGATTATTCTTCATATGATGGATTATACTCTTGTTTTTAATCATTTAATATTATCATATTTGATTGGTTTGTTATGTAATCTCTCAAAATGGATACATGGAACACATCAAGTACTTAAGAGAGGTGTGTTTGAGAACTATATGATGACTAATTACCTTGAAATGATCAAGAACATAAAAAAAACCAATTTATATAGGGCTCAATATACCTTTATTCTCAAATCTCATGAAAAATTACAATGAATATATTCAATGAAATTTATTTATCACTAACATAAAAATATTAATCTCATCGAACATTGTGTGCCTAATTCTTCTGTCGACTTTGTGAAACTTTTATATGTTGATGAATGGTTTGAACATTCGCCTCCATATCCTAGAAAATATTTGGACCTATCATCTTCCTCTATCCAACTTCATCCCAGTATGATGGATTCCTAATTCTATACCCATATAGATCCTTATATGGTCCATAAGAATAAAATAAAGAAATGTTTTTATATATATGAAATATATTAGTGGGAGGTGTTAATCACAACATTCTTAAAATTCCATTGAACAAGATCATATCATATCCTATAGATTTTTAATTATCCCCTAAAAATTAAAATATATATGATGATGATACGAATTGAAAAAGAATATATTTTTTATAAAAATATTATGAATAATTTTCTAAAACCATAAGGTAAACCTTGGATATAGATCACATACAATTTATATTGGTACACCCTACCACCTCCCTCTGTCCCTTATGTATATCTTTGTGAGTTAGTTAAGAGAGAAATATTATTTTAGGGAATTCAAATTAATTAAAACTGTATGTCTATTGAAAAAAAAATTTAATTGCGGCATTTTGGAATTATATGGAGTTCTTGAATGAATTTTAGGGTGATGTTTTCCAATTTTTATAATATTTTGGGAAATGGATGTAACATACACAGTGACTTTTATCATAACAACTAAAATTAATGGAATAACAAGCGTCGAGACATATACTCTATACCATCTCTCATTATACTCTCCCAAAAGACGATTTGTTTAAGGTATATATATATATATATATCTTAAAAAAATGGATTCATAGAGAATGATGATTTATTCCCATCATCCAACAGTTCTTTCTTCAATATGGTCATTGATGTGACTCATATCCAAGTTCTATAATATATAAAATAAACTTTATCAATGTTAATAACCCAAATATTAAAAAAATATATTTAATTAATGGAAGGATGTGTAGTCAGATAGAAAATATAGTATTATTTAATTAATGGAAGGATGTGTAGTCAGATAGAATGTTAATAAACATTATCATATTTCTAGGATTACATGATATTTAATTAATGGAAGGATGTGTAGTCAGATAGAAAATATAGTATTTATATCACCCATTATGAATTTGAGATTATTACTCTGAAAATACATATATATATTGGGCCCTTTCCAATCCTCATCATCGATAGAGTATCATGACCATTTCTTCTCATAGTATCAGCCACAATATTTTACTTCCCTGGGTGTTAATGTATTGATCAGTTAGAATCATTTATCAAATAGAAAATTCAACATTGGCATATATTCAATTCCAACTACATTAATATATATATGAGGCTCGGGTAAATAGTATGTATATAAAAATTATTTCTGTAGAGAAAAGTTCACCAAATATCCAGTGAAAAGAAAACTACATCCAATTCAAAATAATGTTTAATGTAATTTTTCTCTATTGTATTTAATTTTTTTGAACCACAAGATATTACCTTAACTTTCTACATAATGAAACAGCCTAAATAAATTTAATAATCAAAAAATTATATAAAAAATGAATCCCCACAATATGATATTATATGCATAAGAGTAGCGACTAAGCTCTTCTTCAGTTCCATAAAATATTCTTCATATTCCTCAATCTAAAAAAACATTACTCACATTTCTTTCAACCTTGTTAGTATATTTGATAACCATTATAATTTTATCATAAGTCATTGTTAATATCATATTCACCAAATTAAAATATGGATATATGTTATAATTATCAGTTTATTCATTTCCTGATAACTTCTTTATGTTGTGGATATAATAATATACAAATTGTTATGATTAAATTACTGAATACTGATATATTTTTTGTCTATAATTTATATTTTCTAAAATTTCAATATATTTTATCATTCATGAAGGTCATTAAAACAATTTGAAATTAATTTTCACCCTCTTAGTTACTCATTTAATATATAAGAATATAATATGTAAATATTGTAATAAATTGATTGATGTACTCTCCAAATTATATTTTCAATAGATCAATGAATACAGTTGAGCAATTAGAGGGTATAAATGAAATCATTATTAAATCATAACATCTACTCATTTTACAACAAGATGTCTTTGAAATATACACCCTTTTTACCCTTAAAAAAAATATCTAGATAAATTTTCAATCTTCAAGAAGTATTAAGGTGCTAAAAGTTGATCAAATAGATCATAAATATGTGTTATATGAAACTAGTTTTTGATATAAATTTTATTTACATCATTTTAATCAATGTATAGTGACATGGTTCCATCTATATTTTTGAAAAAGATGACGGGTTCACCCCATGATGAAGTACTAGTGATTTGATACCCTTGTAAAAAAATATATTACCGTTGATTCTTTACTACATAAAATTCAATGGAATCTAATCTATATAGACTCTTTGAGGATGGAATGGGTCTTGATATGAGTTAAATTTAGAACTTAATGTCACACTATGAGAGATTACTAATAATTATTTAAAAAAATACATCATTATATTTCCATAAAATATACATTCCTATAATTTTGACATCCTCTATGACCAGTTGTTCCCAGAGTCCCTTATTATTATGTACTATAACCCATATTATAGAATATAATTCCAAAGGGTGTTCATAATCATCTTCAAATAGATTCTGATAGTAGGATGATTCGGGATATGAAGCCAGACTTCATTATCCTAATATATGACGTGTTATTTATAAACAAATATCAAACCCATACCAAATTTATATAAAATTTATCTAATGAATGAATAATTACATCCAAAGGAAGTATCATATCAAAAAATATATTCATTGAAAAATTTAAAATCATAGATGCAATCATTGTGTCAACATGGTGTTATCATCCATAGTTCAATATCCATTTCTTTTGGTGGTGGTATGATATTTTTAGAAAACAAGGGAGATATAAAATAATATGATAAAACCAAACCAAATTATGTATTCATAGGTCTATAGTAGATATTAATTTTCCTTAAATCACATTATTTTCAATATCTACCTCAGTAGTAGTGATCATGAATAAACATCCATGGTCCCTCAGTTTGGTAGGTTGATACGGTCTATTTACTTAATTGGATCTAGGGTTAGAAAATTGATTCAAATAATGTCTAATAACATTTCCATTGATGAATTATAGTAGATATGGATCCTTAGTAGGGATCTTCTTCTCTTTTTTTGTGTTAATAAACATATTAGAATTGGTTTAACAATTATGGTTTTGGGTTCATACTCCAACTCTCTTAAAACCTTTCCCATACCCCTTGATACAATTCACAGGGTGTTTCATCCAACATTTATCACATGTTGAAATTTTTATTTCTTCCCACTAGATTACTATCATCGTTTCATACATTATACTTCACATTCCATTTATTTTCCTTGAAATGTTATGATATTTTATTTTCCTTCTCAAAATTATGATCACATTTAACAATCACTTCATAGAATCAAAATTTACTTATTGGTAAAACCCTTCAATTATGTGAATTTAATATAACAAATAAGAGAATAGTTTTACTCTTGTTTTTAGATATAAAACTGAAGGTGTACCTTAGATGTATTATGAATTTTTTTCTCATGAACCAATAAAATCATCTTCATTTTTTTGAAATTACATGAATTACCACTCCATCCTAATCCAAAGAATCCCTAGAAAATAGTTTGTGAAAAATATTTTCTTAAAATATCCCCTTTTGATAGATTATATGTTCTCACTTTCAATATTTTTTTTAATGAGACTCCAAGACTTTTCTCTATAAACATCTATATGATAGATGACCAAAACAACCTTCACATGGTCTGAACATAAGATAATCAAAAACATCATTTTCCTTTCATTAAACCACTACTTCAATAACCAATGGATAATAAGATCCACAAAAAATATATTGCGAGTGTCTTATAAATAACCTTATAACATATTCCTCCCTCCATGGTGAATTTTGTAGATTAATAGTATTTGGTGGTTTCCCCAATATTGAGTTAGTTGCGTAATCATTTTCATGATATTTTACATTCCACACTCATTCTCATTAAGTTTACCACTGGAAAAATCCCAACATTTTCCATTACACCCATTATTAACTCAATTATTTCGGGTTCTCACAATTACCTTGAATAAAGGAAAATCATTAATGAGTATACATAAATTAATGATTGTACATCAAAAGAAACTATAAAAAATTAGAATGATTTTATAAATGATGTGAAATCGTTGGCCTATGAATCTTGGGGTTTCAATATAAGTTATCCATGATTGGATTTATAATTTAACTGGTTATATATATTCAACTCCACCACAATGGTTATAAAGATAATGTGATTAATGAAAGCATGTCACCCAAGAGGTTCAATCATGGTTCACTATAAGATTCAATTCACCATAAACCAGAATAATGGATGACATATACTCAAACAACACTTTTCAGACTTATTACCCCTAGATTCATTTATTTCAAAAATCAAATCTATTTGTAGTATCTAGATAGGGATTTATTTTTATGAAGCCCAAATAATCCATACATTAGAAAAAAGTTGAAATATTTTCATATAAGAAGAATAATACCATATATTTTCACTTAGGATTTTCACTAATTTCATATAATGTAATCTCCAAAATAATCAAATCCACCAATAATACTGACTCTAGTGGCCCATAATATTCATAACTTAAATAAAAAATTAATATCGTGTTTTAAATAATACATGCCAAAAATGTCATATAATTCATGATTAGAGAGGTTTTGGGTCATGGAAATTATTTATATAAATATATTATTATATTCAATTGAAAAAAATTGGAATAGTAACAGATTAAATGGTTGATTTCAAATTCTATGTGATAGAAAAGACTTATCATAATGTTTGAGATCATAATCATGAAGAAAATATAAAGAACATAGTAACATCAAATTACGAGACCATAAGACCACGAATGATAATAAAAAAACATGACGAATGAACATAATATCATAAAAAAATCATTAAGGAAACAAAACTAACAAAACATATAACATGTGATCATGACATATGGTGTATGATACTTAAAATAGAATAATCATGAAAAAATGAAATTTCTTAGAATTAATATGTATCTTGTAAATTAGAATAACATGATAATAAACATGGAAATATGTAATAATTTGGTAAACCAAAAAATATGGCACATACATTATAATATTAAAACATGTTTGAGAAAACCCATTTGGATCACTCCTTTGTTAACAAACACATTATGTCTGCACTTGAAAATGTGATAAATACCATGATGTACACTCTATCATGAAAAACCCTATTATGTACAAACCTGATAGTCACCTGAGATATAACCATACTCCAATTATTTATAGAGAAAAATATAACCGCACCCACCATCATCCATATTTATGTGTTCCACTTTTGAAAACCACCATCTAAACTAATATAAATCATTAAAAAATATTTGGTTTCATAAAAATATCACATAACATGAATTTAAAAAATTATTATATATAAAAATATCACTATAAAATGGGATGATAATATAATTAAATATAAAACCTCACGTCACGCTAGATAAATCATTTCAATATAATGAGAACAAAATCTTGAAAATAGTTTTTTGAAAGCATTTTGCATTCATCACTGTAAAAGTCATATTTACGAGTGTCTTTTCAAAATGAATTCTTTTTTTAATATAATTGAATAGAATTAATTAAATTAAATTTATTTAGGTTAAAAAACCATAACCCAAAAAAAAATATTAATCAAAATGGATGTTGTTGGGAAAACAATGTTCAATAATAAATTTCATTACTCAATGAAAGGTTATTTAGTTTCTATGTCCCATAACTATACCCTTGATTTAAAGGGAATTATTTATCCTATAATATCAAAATTTCAAATATATTCAATACTAATTATACTACCTTATTGATATATATATATATATATATATATTTGTATTTATACTCTTCATTGATTAATATCTCATTGATGAATTAGATTGTTGTAATCTCTTTTAATCATTGAGTTTTTAATGTTTTGGATTTTGGTCAAGGTTTCATTAGAGTGGTATCATGTTTATTATTCTTCTAAATATTATCATTAAAATTTAATTAATTACACTCTAATGTATTACCCATAAATAATTATGTTGTTCAAATGTCCTTTCATGTCTATGTTATTATTTATCCTAGAATATGAAATGAGAAAACATATTTTTAAGAGATTTTTAACCTATAAATTGTTTTTTATTAATTAATGTTATACATATTGATGTATCCTTTATATAAAAAATTATTATTTAAATATTTATTTCATATTACAATATCAATAATATTTTTAAATTCAACCATGACATAATTTGATAGCATTATTTAAGTAGGTTGTAAAAGAAAAAATCATCAACACAATATAACATGATAAGTGAGTATAGTTATGGTGGCATTAATTTTGTCATAACATAATTATAACATTATTTTTCATATATTATTTTTATATTTTTATAGTGGTGAACTACATTTTAAATCTTTTTGATAATACTGAAAAATAGAATAAAATTTAAATAATGATTACATATCAATATGGAAGTCTGTATAACACGTGAAGCGTGTTTACAATACAAAAATAATGATATGTATGAATGTGTATAGTATTTTATTTTTTCAAAAACATAAATACATTATATATAATATATTTATTCTCCAATACCATTATTATGACTATCCATGAGATGGGGTGATGAAAAAACTAATGTGTTTCTTTATAGTGTTGATAATCCACATGCACACACTAACAAACAAAAGATACTCACATGATATTTAATTCAATGGTGCATAAAATAAAATATACTGACATAATAATTAACTATATAAAAGTATTCACTAAAATATTGGGTCATTAAAACCCATTCATGAATTATTTTATGTGAAATTATAAGTGTATGACTCATAAAGCTATACAATATACTTTTTTAATAAAAAAACTCCTCAAATAGATACTGAAGTGAAGATTATTGATCTAATTCATAAAATGATTATTGAAATAGAATGTGGGTTATCTCTGAAAGCATTGATATCTGAAATGATCAGACTAATGAGATTAATAATCACTCTATTGATGATAATGAATCATAGATGTTTAATGAAATACATGATATTGTAAAAATTGAATTATATCCAGTGTGTACTAATTAAAGTAAATTTTAATTAATTAAGGAGTGGTTTAAATTGAAGGATTTGAATCAAGGGTTAGACACATCCTTTGAAATTCTATTTGTGTTAATGAAAAATGTATTTCCTATTGATACTAATATTCCTAAATATCATTAACATGCATGTATGTTTACCGATAACATATATTTTAGATATGATACCATATATGAAAGTTAAAGGGACACTATTTTATTTATAAATCAAAATTTATCATTTGTATCATTGTATGACCTATGTCTCTTCCATGTGGAAACCAAATTAGGAAAATTAAACTCATCAAGGACAACCAAAAAAAAGATGAAACATATTTCAATATAAAAATTCGTTACTATCTTCAAAAGAGGATGTTAAGAAATATTATTTATATCATCTAATTTGTTTATGTAGAGGGATTAAATTATGAATTATATGATTAATATTTATGGACAGAATAATTCATAAAACAAAAAATGTTTTATTAGATAGGATTGTACATACTCTTTTTTTCTTGGGAAAATGATTTCCACAAACATTTTTTGATGTTATTGTTCATTTTATTGTACACCAAACTGATGATGTAATTTTTTTGGTCTATTGAAATTCATGTAGATGTATCCTGTTGAGTTGTATTAAATATATAAAAATGATTTGTACATAACAAAACTCATATAAATGAATCAATAACCTATGGTTATTTAATAGATGAGTGAACTAAATTTGGCGATGAATATCATATAGATGTTGAAACAAATTTAAATAATTCTTTGCAAATTCATGATTGTCTAGTTAGAGAAATAACTATATTTTATATGAAAATCAACATATGAGTAAATGTTTTTTGATGACTCTTATTCATTACCTTACTAGTTTCACAATTACAATAGAATGTTTGTTATACATTTTCCTTTGAAAAAATTACATGTTTTTTTTAAATATAAAATTTGACCATCCAATCATCGAATAATCATTTTCATGAAACCCATAATTTATATAAATTATAATTTTCCTCATGCTAGTGATTACAAGAACCAATAGTCCCATTATGCAATATTTCAAGATTGATTCAAGTGTTTTGTATGAATAAATATATTACCAATAAGATATATTTGTAATAACTATTTATTTCTAAATACTATTTTAATGAATTATTTGAAATATACAGGTCCTTAGCCTATGAGATTTTTGTTACCCTAAACTAAATAAGAATTTTACTGACCAAACAATGGTCCATATATAATGGGTTATCCTTAAAAGGATTTAAATGTAAATATATTTTTTTATTAATTATTTTGATGAAAATTGTGAAGAAATATTTAGTGGATTTTGTTTTCCATGAATTGATTTTTCTTATCATAACATACAATTGAAAGCCAATTTTTAAGTTTTAAACTCTCATGGGTTGAAATATATATTGTTAAACTGTAATTGGTTTCATATACTCCATGGAATTGAAGCTGATCAATTTTAGTTTACACTGGATAACACGAATAGTATTCTATATAGAGTTAAATGATTTAGTAATGATATTTAAATTTTGGAATCCTAATAACAACAAGTATTCTTTAAATAATTTCTATTTAATATTAATTAGAATATTGTAATGATAATGTTTAGGTGATGAGTTCTTTTAATATAATGACATGAAGAAAAGTCTAATAGGTAAATTGTAAAATAATTAAATAAAAACACCATACCTTAATATGAAGATGATATTCAATGATTTAGAGAGAATTTAAATAAATGATAAATGCTAAATTTTCATTTGTAATAATACTTATAGTTTTTTCCCTCTCTCCAATTTAAATGTTTTTTAAATGTTCAACTCTTTATAAAATTATTAAAAGTTTTTTTTGTGAATTTACCATCTCTATCATTGATATATTTCTTATGAGTGTTTTACTTATGATGATTTTGATGGATTTAGAATTTGTTGGGGAACAGTGACTAGGTATACATCATTTTTGATATGCATATGTTTCTATGGTTTGAGGTATATATGAATGAATTTTTTTTAATAAAGTTCTAGACATTTACATGATTTTTTTATTAATATTAAAAAATTTATGAATAAATTCTTACTCAAAATCTTCTTCCTATCATAGGGTTTTCCCTTATCCTAGGATTTCAACATGGAATTTCCCGACAAACCATGATTTATTTTATTAGACATACCATCCAATGGAAGTGGGTTCCCCTACATTTATTCAGTAGGTACCTTATATCATACATGACCCACACTGATTTCCATTGACTACACATGAGTAGGCCTCATTATGCCACGATACATTAGATAAACAATGGAGGGATGTTTAGATAAGTGGATAATTTTCTCATAGTGATGTTTTGAAAACACATACACTTATGATATTTATTTAAATAGAATATTATTATTGTGTGACCAAATCTGTTTCGGCCAATATGTGTTGAATGATTTTGTAAAATTTTATAATATTATTATGATAGAGTGTAGTGGTAGAATTGGGTACTAGATGTGGGTTCCATAGAAATTTAGGATAGTGAATCGAGCTGCGTTCAATCATATTAGTGTTTTAACCTGGTTTCATATTGGTCCACTAAGGATTAATCAATTATTCAGTCTACATGAGTTTAATATTTTCAATGAAAAAGTATAATTCTACATGTTTCAAATTTGGATAAATTAAATTTATATAGTAGCACCACCTCATTCCAATAATCTCACGTTTTAGTGACCAACTCATAGGAATTTGACTCACCACATGTCTTAGATTATATAGGACATATTTATAAATTAAATTTTATATTTTGGATTTATTAAGTTTTGGTGCTCTATAGTTATATCTTATTATTATACAGATTGTAATGAACTAACCATGTTTGACCTTTACCATCATTTGAACAAACCTTCCACACTACTCGAAGTGTGTTCCTAATCCCCATGAGATATGGAAAGTATAAGTAATAACCAAATAGAATTTGGGAAAAAAAATTCTAATTGTAAATGGGCACGAATAATCCATAAGAATGGGATGACCATACCAAAAAATTAGAGTCAACATCAAAAGATAAGAAGATACAACAAATGATGACATATTTAAAAGGGAAATTGTAACACAATAGGACATATACATACACATGGTATCTCAAACGAAAAATAAAAAAGTATAATGAGAGGTTATAATGAAAAATAATTCTTATGTACTACAGAATGGGTACAAAAACCAAAAACAAAAACAACTCCACAATGGTCCATCCCTGTGATCCCCTGACTCCATCCAAAATAAACTAGTTGATGTTAATAAAAAATATACACCATGGAATATGGTTTATATTACTTATATGTATCCTTAAAAAGAATCCACAAACCCCCCAAAAGAGACCATGTAGTGTGTAAGGAATAAATCCAAGTTGGAAACCACCATAAATATATTTAAGGATTTTACCCATGAAACCTTATAAACTAGTTTGAAAAAATTTTAAAAAAACTAAACCACTTATGAAAATATACCATTTTGAAATACACATTTAAAATACCATTAGTTTTCCCTTTCATAACAAATTTCTCTTCCTAAAAAATTTCAAATCAAGGATCAAATAAATTTGCAAGAGAACAGCACACCACATTCTCATTATAATAAAAAAGGATTAATAAAGGATTGTGTAAAAATAACCATCATATAACCATATAAAAATAAAGTGACAAAACTGATATAATAAATATAATCATAAAAAATGGTGATAATGAAATTCAAAAATCATTTAAATGAACATAGAATGACTAATGTTAAAAAAGGGCTCTAAGAATCAAGACTAATGTGGGGGAGTAGACAATTATGCTTGCAATCTATGAAATAGAAAAATATCATGGTCATCACTAGGACCAATTCTAATATCTCACCCCATTTACCAACAACCAACATTGATTCTCACATGGTTAAACTACCCAAAGTCTTACTCGATCACTTATCAAGAAATGGATACTTGCACTTTCCTAAATCCAAAGGTTAACATGGTCGCTCAAACAAACCACTCACTCACGCCCCACCCAACCAATGCACTAATCTATGCCTACACATCATATGAAGGTTCCAATATAAATCATGTAATAACACAATTCATTTCATAAGTACAAAACTTTATGTTTATAAAATCATCCTTTCCATGGGAAAATAATTTCTAAAACCACTTTTGAAAATCATTTAAAATAAAAAAAATTATTTATTCAATTTTTTCAAACACTTGGTGGGTATACTATCCATACCTTTTTGGAAAACCCAAAATTAGACATCATTATTGGTAATATGATCCATGAGATACATGAAACATGGAATATTCACCAAGAATTAATCATTTAAGTTAAAATGTCATAAAAACCTAATATTATGAGAAATTTAAATGATTGTCATGGATAATTCCTTGAAATAGATATTCCTACCTTGGATTCGTTCAAAATCTGATCACATTTAATTAAACCCATCATGATGAGGTAGAAATTATTTTTCACAAACGAAATACACCTAAAATAAAAATGAAACATCATTGCATACACTATATTTAGACGACACCAACCATATAATTTAACACTCCCAAAAAATGGAAGAACAAGGTGAGGGGATGTGAACAGAAAAATGAATCACGAAGAAATCAATATACCTCAAGAAAAGACACAATGATCCTCAAAGTAAATTCACAAAAATGTATAGAGGACAATCTCTAATATATGTAGAATTTATATTCATGATGGATGAGGATAAATAAGGTTCAAAACCACTAAAATATAAAGATAAAAATAGTAAAAATGAAATTCTTAATGAGTTGGGTATGTTCACATAGTTTGGTCGCATGGGTAGGAAAACTACCTTCCAACCATGAAGGTTCCACATTCTATAAAAAAAACCTTATTTTTTTCTCTAGGGTGACACTTCGTTAGAAAAACTATTTTAAATACTTAAAATAAATTACCTAAGAAAATTATACTACCCCCAAAAAATATTACTCCATGGATTAGAAAAACCATTGACTAACCATGAGACATAGTCTACCTCTCCAAAAACTATCGTTTTGGACCACCAACACCCATGAATACCACTAATTCCCTCAAGTATAAATAAAAATAGAAATTAAATTTTTGAACAACTAAAACGGCGTCACAAACTCCCCACCAAGCCAATTTAACCATGGAATTACTCATACATAACTATAATAAAATTGTGGGGCCAGTTCTGCCTCACCCAACATTTCTACTCCCTTATCTCATGACTATATTAACCATGTTTCTAAGGAACACATGCCAATGTCATTAAAATATAATGAAGATACTTTCTCTGAACATCAATGATACAAACATGATTCTCCATAGTAGTGGTATCAGGTTCTTTATCTAAATAATCACACTACAATACATGATATGGGTCTTGAAGGTATCACCACTACCTGAAGATGTTAAAGTCGGTATGAATCATGGTCATACATTGGGGAACCTCCAACCGGTTGGATACCATCCCTAGATTCTCAAAAACATGATACAACCCAACATTATGTTGAAAAAACATCCCCAGCTAATCCAATGGTTTGTGAACCAACAGAAATGGTACTCTGAGAGACATCTGATCACCAAATTGGTAATAAAATGGATGATGATAATGGTTAGGATATGAATTCAATTGACTCTAAGCTATAGTAACAGTGTTAGAATCAATTGAACTATCCCAATAATCTCTTGGACCCGGATCAATCCATCCAATGAATGATCACCAACCTCACCCACAACCAAGGGGACTATAAAAGCTATACGTATATTTCTTCAAATGGTTCTATTATGAATGAGGGTTTATAACTATTTTTATATGAAATCATATCCAATGTTAGGTTTATTTCTAACAAACCACTGAAATATATCCTATACACCTGTAACAAATCCCCAAGATTCTAGATGGTTCACTTAGACTGGCCATCCATCTATAGGTGATATGATGTTATCGATTCCAATAAGGTTCCCAAATCCTCTTAAAGTCTTTTAGAAATAAAATATAGGAAACATGAATCTTATTATGAATCTACCTCCAAGGGAACTCCCTGATTCTAAAAAAATGGTCAAACATATAGATTTTTGAGGCCCTCAACTTCTATTGATCTCATATTGGTAGAAAATATGATGAATTCATTATAAAATTGAAAATTAATTATAACTAATCCTTACCACTACAAGTAATAGGTAGTCCAATAATTAAATCCATAGAGATCTCATCCCACTTCCATTCTAGAATAGGAAGAGTTTGCAAAAACCGGATGGTATCTAATGCCTATATTTGATCCATTGGTAGGCCATTCTTCTAGAAATGAAGTCTGCACCTGAACATCTCATCCATGTCCACTGATACTAGACTATAAAGGTATCATACATCTTTGTCACCCCATGGTGAACAACCCAACAATATTGAATCACCTCATGCATCATGTCCTCCCTTAGGTTCAAAGTAACTTCCAATGTATCATCCCAATTAAATAAAGAATAATAAATTTGATTTTTATTAACATTTTTGAATTAAATATTAATTTTACATTAATGGGGATGCTATGTTCGATAGTGTACCCAATACGCAACAGCGGGTTTTTTTTGAAATCGTACGGTGCACACTAATAATATAATAATATTATTTTAAATTACAATTAATTCCTAGAAATTATATCAGTGGTAATGAATAGAACTAACTACAATATTATTATACATTTTTGTTAAATGTTTTTAGATTTATCAAATAAAAATTAGAGGCTTAAAATGTGAATGAATCTAAGAATAAATACTCTAATATTCCTTAAACGATCGATTTACAGCCTTTTGATGGAGAAACCTCATTAAATCTATTTTTGGCCATTTATATATGTTCTATTTGACAAAATAAAATTATTATTTAGATTCGGGACATCAAAATTTTCATTGGGTAATTTTTTTCTTTTTTTCAAATATAGTTCATTTTTTAATGAATAGTGAAAAATACTGTATTTTAATTCAAAAGTGCCTTTTAATAAAATTTATTTATATGGTTACATTATCTTTATAATTGGTTATAAAGTGTAATTATAATATATTTTTACTACATAATCCAATTTTGGCCATTGGAAATAATTTCACTTTGAAATTGGACAAAAACAAGTGTCAGTCTTTTTATAGTTATTTTTTCATAAAAACAGGCTTTTTGTTTTGACAGCGGGAATTAATTTTAAATTACTCTTTGTCACTTATGTGTTTTGAATTTATAAAAATGGATACCATATTTTTAATAAGTATTTTCAAATTGTGTAAATAGGTATCATTAATTTTTAGACATTTTAAATATTATTTTAGTAAATATTTTATTTACCATGATTAAATGGTAAATATAGTAAATAAGGGTAAAATATAATATTATAATAATATTAAATTACCAAAACATGTGTCCTAATCTTGTTTTATGATAGATATCCGACCATGGGAATCCTTGGGTATAATTTGGGACCCCATGGAGCCACATGGGGGTAATAATGACACTTTATATTAATTAATTTAAAGTAATTACAAAAATGGCATAAACAAATCTCTTCTAGTAAATTAGTTTTTACATGAAGTTATATAATATATAGTTTAGAATACAAATATTATTTTGAAATATAAAAAGATACAATACATAATTGTATTTTTTTATAATTTTTGGACATCAAATGAATTAAATTATTTATGACACAGTAATGATGCAATATTTACCTCATTAATAAATGATTTAAATAAATAAGATTATAAATATTAAAACTACACCCAAAACCTGTCCAATTATTATTGTATGATTTTATTTCGACCATGAGTCATCTTAAATTTTATTTTAACCAATATTTTACCTTTTGAAACCAAAGATGATTTTATAACAAAATAATTGTTTCAAACTTTCCTAAAGAGTCCCTCCTCTCCCTTATAAAACGTCCTCACTTCTAACCCATTTCTTATACTTCAAAAGCCTTTTGGTTCATCCAACGTCTGCTAAATTAAGCTCCCTACATCCATATATTCATCCTAGAAGCCTTATATTAGGTATAGATAACTTCAAGAAACCCCTTTTGGTTCAATCCAAAGGGAGTTACCCGATTTAAAGGTAACGTCTTCTCTTAAGTTCTTTTGTTTTATATTACTTCTCAAACCCCCTAAACTCTTTTTATTCCATTATTTTATAACAAAACAAGTATCTTCTGTATACTAGGATGTTTTTATGTGAAGGATTATAACTAAACATACACACACCTCCATCTAATGGGTGAAGAACATACTGTTTCTGTGAATGGAAAAACTAACACCTCATGAATAGATGATTGTTCAATTATCTCCTACCGCATCTCATGGAGTAAATTAAGATGAAATTTTATTTATATGTGATATATATTATGATAATTTTTCTTTATTTTCTTGTTTTTTTTCATTTATAACATACCTTTATGGTTTCCATAATGGGTAAACTTGATAATTTCATTTGAGGATGTGCGGACTACCGCCCCCTTAAAGTGATATGACTCGTTAATGCCATATGTTGGATGTATAAATAGTAGATTTAATTAAATAATATATGATATTATACTGTAATTATAATATAAATAGGTATCATTATGTTTTAATTCCATTAAAGTAAAGAATAGAAATGAAAGTAGCGTTCATGTGTTTGTACGTCTTACTGTCTCCATGAACGGTGCATTTCATTTCTTATCTCCATATGTTATGTACTATTATAAATACATATATATGATGTATATATATGATTTATATGATATCTAAATCATGAATATCATTATGGAGATAATGTATTGTTGACTACATGGACAACTTTTAATTATAAGGTGTTCATTTTTACTCAAGTACCAAATATCGACGAAACAACCGTTAATAACATAAATTACTAAATAATGTTTATAACATGGTAATAAGTGATATAAAATGAATAATAAACTTCAAAAAGGTTTTTATGTATGTAGAAATTAACTTTATTTTATTATTCATGAGATTAGAGAACTATCGAGACAAGTCGGACACGAGGTAAGGGACTTCGTCTCAATCTCCTTTCATTGAGGCATATTTTGTTTTATTGTCAACATTAATTTATACAATGTATAAATACCTTTGAATTTTCATTTCATTCAAAGGGAATATTTTCCTATGAGGTGTTTTACTAAACGACAAAAAAGAATGTTTCTTTTTAACGTAAGCGGTGACAATGACCTTTTCTGCCGCCGTGAGTATTATTCGATCGTTGACTTCCTTAACAAGCGGTAATGTTTTTAAAAGGAAAATATATTCAACATACTATTTTTATGTATTTTTTTATTAAAAAATGGATTTAATAATGGATTTGTTATGTGAATATATTTAAATGATATATTGTGATTAAAATGTGAAAATTTTATGTTTCCTTTATTTTTGTTTTATTTGTTATGAATATGTTATGTTATTTGGGAATTGTTTATGCATACGGGTGGTTCCGTGATAAACCTAGGGCAGGTGAGCCCGTGATATCTCTCTAATTCATTGGGTAACGTCATGGAGGTAAACATGAATGTTTCTCCTAAGTGATTTAGGAAATATACTGTGATGAGTAATCCAAATGTAACTCCCTACATAGCTGTGATAGCTACAATGTATGTATGATATGGATCCCACAAGTTACCTTTATGATTTATGTTTTCTATGTGTTAATAATAAATATTATGATTCCATGAGGTTATTTAAAGATCTTATGTTATGTATGTAATTATGAACTAATATTTTCATTCTTTTTTTATAACCCTGACTGAGGTTTTTATGCTCATCCCATTTTTTGAAATGTTTTTCATAGGACTTAAAGATAAATCAGGTCAATGATGGGACCATGGAAAGGTCATGCTTTCTGAAACAAAGAACTAGACATAAATCTTATTTCAAGAGTTTTTATGTTGTGAAAGTAGTGGAAACCTAAGTGAAGTGTCTAATTTTTAATCATTTGAGATGTAATAGCTAGGTCTTAATTCACTAAAACTCTAAACCTGAAAAGATCTTCAATGTGAATTATTCATTTAATTCAAGATTATGTAATGTTTTAAGGATGGGTCCTGATAGTTGGTATCAATGGTTGGTTTAGACAACTTTTAGAGTTAAAATATTGTTAAATTAATGTCCATAAATTAATTTATGTAAATATTGAAATGATATAGCATTTACAAATTACCATGTCGCTTTGCATAAGATATTTATGTGTTTAGAATGGTCTTCCACAGAGGACACATGGCAGCTATGTTGGGATGACATCTGGAGGAAGACAACCTTCCAAATCAGAAACCTGAGATGGTTGTAATCAGAACTGAACCATTTTTTGCAGTGATGGAACAGTTGAATCGGGCTATAAATGGTGGTGGTATCCATGTAAGAGATCAGCCAGACCAACCAAAAAGGAACATGTTAGAATTAGAGCATTTCTTGAGGAGCATACCCCATCATTCAGAGGATCATTTGAACCTGTTCTATTAGAAGGGTGGATTAAATCACTGGAGAATTTTTTTGATGTCATGGGGTGTTTAGACCACTAAAAGGATAGTCTTTCTATTTATTATTTTGAAGGTGAAGATGATCAGTGGTGGTCAATGGTGAAAATATTATGGATTGTGAGGATATTGTTGATCTTGATTGGGATGAATTCAAAGTTATGTTCCTTGAGAAGTATTTTCCTATGGTGGTTCAATTTAGGATGGAAAAACAATTCCTAGAATTGAGGTAGGATGATGAATCAGTGGCTTCTTATGAAGAAATATTCACTCGACTCACAAGGTATACTCCAAATTTCATTCGAGATCAAGATATTAAAATCAACTGTTTTTACTCGGGATTAAAACCAAAGTATCGAAGGAATTTAGCTTCTCGTGAGTTCAAATGTTATGAAAAACATGTATGTTGTGCGGATAAGGTGGAAATGGAGTTTACCAATGATCATGTGTCCTTTTAAAAACAACAGAATAAGAGGTCAAGGTCGAAGGTGAAAGGGAATAACTCTTCAAAAAAGTATTCTTGTAAGAAACTTAAGTTTACAGTTTGTGAAAATTGTGGTAAAAAGAATGTTGGGTAATTTATTTTCAATACCTGTAAGTGCTAACGCTATGGTAAAATAGGACATAAGGCTCGTAATTTCACTGAAATTTATCAAGGTAATGGTAATAGAAAAAATGATTTATAGTTAGTCAAAGGTTTCAATTGTAATGAAATGGGTCATTATGAAAATGGGTGTCCAATTAAGAACTCAAATGAGGGAAAGAAGCCATACTACGAGAAGAAAGGGGTGGTGAAATATTTTGCAACTACTTCAGAAGATGTTGGACATCAAATGAAGTTGTATCTGGTACACCGTTTGTTTGTTCATATTATGCCAATGAGTTGTTTGATTCAGGTTCTACACACTCTTTCATTTATGAGAAGTTATATAGTATATTGGGAACTCTATCTCAAGATATGAATACTGAACTTATTGTAAAAACATCTGGGGAATATATTGAGACAAAAATAAAACATAACAATGTTCCTATCCATGTGTGTGGAATGAATCGACCAGAAAACCTTAATGTTTTTCCTCTAGTAGTGTTTTAGGGTATTTTGGGTATGGATTGGCATTCTGTTTATTATGCTAAGAGAGACTTCAGAGCTAAAAAGGTTTATGTGCAGAATTATTTTCAGTTTGTCTATAAGAATGAACCCTTATAATTGATATCATATCTGGAAGCTGAGAAACCAGTAAAAGATGGAAATGAATGTTACATTGCATATATTGTTGAAAATAAAGGAAGTGTTGAGGTTAATGATGTGCTAGTGGTAAATGATTACCTTGATGTTTTTCCTGATGAGTTTCCTGGTATTATACATGATCGAGAAGTTGAATTTATGGTTGACATAGTGACTAATGCTAAAAAAATTTCAAAACCCCCTTATCGATTGACTCAAATTGAACTTTTAGAGTTGATGAAGGAATTGCATGAGTTATTAGATAAAAGCTTCATTCGACCAAGCACATCACCATGAGGTGCTCCTATCTTAATTGTTAAATAATGATGGTTAAATGAGACGTTTAATTTATTATAGAGCATTGAATAACATCACTATTAAGAACATGTATCTTTTTCCTCATATTGATGATTTGTTTGATCCGCTCCATGGAGCTCAGTATTTTTCAAATATTGATCGGAGGTTGGGGCACCCTCAGTTGAAAGTAAAGGAAGCAGAAATTCCGAAGACCGCGTTTTGTACTAGATATAGCCATTATGAATTTCTAGGTATGCCTTTTGGGTTAACCAATACACCTATTGTATTCAGGGATCTTATGAATAGAAATATCCTTGAGTTCTTGGATAAGTTTGTGGATGTGTTCATTGATGATATTTTGTTTTTCTCCAAAATAAAAGAGGAATATGAATTCATTTAAAGGTTTTCTTTAAAAATTTAAAAGAAAAGAAACTGTTTGGAAAATTCAACAAGTGTGAGTTTTGGTTATAACAAATTTATTTCTTTGGTGACATTTTTTCAGAAAATTTCATAACTGTTGATCCTGTTAAAACAAAATTTGTTGAAAAATGGACAAGACCCACATAAATAACCTAGATCCATTGTTTTATTTTTTTGAAGTTTATTACCGAAGGTTTGTTGAAATGTTTCAATGTTATTTAGTCCAATGACTAAGTTAACTCGAAAAGGTGTTAAGCCCATATGGACAAAAGAATGTGAGGATTGTTTTGAAAAACTGAAAAGAATATTGGTGAATTCTCCAGCTTTGGAACTTCCATTCAGATATGGTGAGTTTGTTATTTGTAGTGATTCTTTTTTGAATTCACTTGTTTTTTACCTTATGCAAAATGATCAGGTAATTGATTATGCATCACGTCAGTTGAAACCTCATGAGTTAAATTACGCTACACATGATTTAGAGTTAGCTGATGTTTTTTTGCTTCAAAAATTGGGAGGCATAATTTGTATGGAGTGAAATGTGAAATATATACTGACCACAATAGTTTGCTGTATATATTAACACAAAAAGAATTTTACATGTGACATAGGTGATGGTTGGAATTAATCATGGATTATGATTACACGATCCATTACCATCCGGGAAAGGAAAATAAAGTGGCTGATGCATTGAGTCAAAAAATCAATGCTTCATTAACCATGGTACATTTGTAACGAGATCCTTTGTTATTTGATTTGATAAACATTGGAATAAAAGATGTTGGTGTAAGAAATTCTTTTTTTTCAGGTGTCTGTGGAATCATCTATGCCAGAAAAATTAAGCGACTACAAAAAGAAGATGGTGAGTTAAGAAAAAGGTAGAGTTGGTTCGGAAGGGTAAGTTGCCTGAATTTAACATTGATAATGATTGTGTTTGGTGGTTTGGGAAATGATTATGGGTTCTTTTTGATTCACAGTTGAATAATGAGTTGTTATGTGAAGCACATAGTTCCCCAATTTCAGTTCATCATGGAAGTACTAAGATGTACAAAGATCTTCGAGAGTATTACTGGTAGGATGGAATGAAAAAAGATATTCCAGATTTTACTGTGAAATGTTTGACTTGTTATCGGGTTTAAGCAGTGTGGCCATTATCGAAAGGGATGCCTCTATCTTTACTGGTGCCAGAGTGGAAATGGGAAAATATATCCATGGATTTAGTTGAGGGATTACCCAATATATATTGAGGTAACAATGCAACTTGAGTTATTTTTGACCAATTGACTAAATCGGCTCCTTTCATTCCTATTTGAGATACATTGTATTTAGATAAACTTTCTTAGTTGTATGTTAATGAGATAGTCAGGTTGCATGGTGTTCCCATCTCCATTGTATCTGATCATGATCAAAGGTTTACTTCTAACTTTTGGAAAGGCCTTTAGAAGTCATTGGGTACTGAATTAAATTTTAGTGCAACATTTCATCCTCAATCTGATGGGCAGTCAGAACCAACAATTCAGACCTTGGAGGATATGCTATGAACTTGTTCACTGGATTTCTAGGGAACATGGGACCAACATATTTCATTGGTTGATTTTTCATAAAATAACAGTTTTCATTTCAGTATACAGATTTCTCCATTTGAGGCATTATATGGAAAGTGTTGTCAAACTCTAGCTCTTTGGGATGAAGTAGGTGAAAGAAAGCTAATTGTACTAGAATTGGTAGAAGAGATGGCAGAAAAAGTTCATTTGATTCAGAAGAACATGATCATAGCTCAGAGTAGGCAAGAAATTTAAGTGGATAACCGGAGGAAGTGTCTATCTTTCAAGGTAGGTGATTATGTCTTTCTCAAAGTTTCGCCAAGGAAATGTGTGATGCGTTTTGGTAAGAAGGGAAAGTTGAGTTCGAGGTTCGTTGGACCTTATGAAATCCATAAGAATGTTGGATAAGTTGCGTACATGGTGGATTTACCTCCAAGTTTATCTTAGGTACACAATGTATTTCATGTTTCAATGTTGAAAATTATATGCCAGATCAATCTCATTTTTTGAGCCCAGAGGTAGTTAAGTTGGAAGAGAATCTCTCTTATGAGGAATAAACAGTCCAGATTCTTAACCGTAGAGAGAACGTGTTGCATAATAAGATAATTTTTATGGTAAAGGTTTTGTGGGAAAACCATATGGCTAAAGAGGCAATGTGGGAATCTGACAATTTTATGATGGATAAATACCCCAACTTATTTGACAAGTAAATAAAAATTGCGAGGATGCAATTCTCAAAAGGGTTGAAGGATGTAAAATCTCAAATAAATAAAGAATAATACATTTGAATGTTCATTTATATTTGTGAATTAAATATTAATTTTACTTTAAAGTGGATTCTATGATTGATTGTGTACCCAATAATAAACAATGGTTTTCTTAGAAATTTTGCATTTAACACTAATAATATAATATTATTATTTTAAATGGTAGTTAACGCCTAGCCATTGTATCAGTGGAAACAAATAGAACTAACTATAATATGATTATATGTGATTTTTAAATGTTTATACATTTATTCAATAAAATTCAGAGGCTTAAAATGTGAATGAATCTAAGCATAAATACTTTAATATATTTTAAAAGGTAGATTTACTGCCTTTTGATAGAAAACCCTCATTAAATCTAGTTTTGGTCACTTTTATATGTTTTTTTTGACAAAATACAATTATACTATATAATAAAGACATCAAAATTCACTTTGGGTAAAATTTTGATATTTTTGTAATAAAGATCATTTTTTGATGAATAGTGAAAAATACTGTATTTTAATTCAAAACTTCATTTTAATCTAATTAATTTATATGGTTACATTATCTTTTGGATTGGTTATAAATTGTAATTAGAATATATTTTTACTAGTAAATCCAATTATTTATATTTTAATTGAATTTACATTGGAATTGGACATAAAAAAGTGTCAATCTTTTGATAGTTATTATTTCATAAAAACAGGGTTTTTGTTTTGAAAGCAGGAATTAATTTAAAATAAATTACTGCCACTTCTATGTTTTCAATTTTGAAAAATAGATTCCATATTTGGAATTAGTATGTCAAAATTGTGTAAATATGTATCTTTATTTTTAAACATTTTAAATATTTACTTTAGTAAATATTTTATTAACCATGATTAAAGGGTAAATATAGAAATTAAGGGAAAAATATATTATTATAATAATATTAAATAACCGTAACATGAGTCCTAATCCTATTGGATGATACATATCCACCATGTAAATTCATTGGTAGAATTTGGGATCACATGGTGCCACATGGGAGTAATAAGGGAACATTATATTAATTAATATAAAGTAAAGACAAAATGACATAAACAAAAATATTTTAGTAAGTAAATTTTTACGTGGGGTTATATAAGTAATAATTTCGACTATAAATATTATTTTGAAGCATAAAAAGAATTTCTATATCATGGTATTTTTTGTTTAATTTTTGGACATCAAATGAATGAAATTATATATGACACAATAATGATGCAATATTTAACTCATTAATAAATGATTTAAATAAATAAGATTATAAATATTAAAACAAAACCCAAAACCTATCCAATTTTTTTTGGATGATATTATTTCTTCCATGAGTCATCTTAACGTTGATTTTAACTAATATTTGACCTTTTGAAACCGAATATGATTTTATAATAAAATAATTTTTTCAAACATTCCTATAGAGCTCCTCCTCACCCTTATAAAAATCCATCACTTCTAGCCCTTTTCTCACACATCTGAAGCCTTTTGGTTCATTGTAACTCTTATTAGTTGAGCTCCATACACTAGTATCCTCAATATACTAGGATGGTGTTATGAGAAATATTAAAACTACAGTTACCCACACCTCCATGTAATTGGTGAAGAACATACTGTTTCTGTGAATGGAAAAACTAACGCCTCATGAAGCGATGATTGTTCAATTATCTCCTACAGCCTCTCATGGTGGCCATTAACATGGCCCACTATTTATATATGATATATATTATCGTTATGTCTTTGTTATGATTCTGTATTTTTCATTTATAACATACATTTATGGTTTCCATAGTGGGTAAACCCGATAATTTCATTTGAGGAAGTGCGGACTACCTCCCATTCAAAGTATTATGACTCATTAATTCTATATGTGGGCTGTATAAAGGGTAGAGTTAATGATATAATATATGATATTATACTGTAAATACAATATACATTGGTATCATTATTTTTTAATTCCATTAATGTAGAAAATAGAAATGAATGTAGCGTTCATGTGTACGTACGACTTACTGTCTCCATGAACAGTGCATTTCATTTCTTATCTCCAAATGTTTTGTACTATTAAAAATACACACATATATATATTGGATATATATGATGTATATGATATATAAATCATGAATATCATTCTAGAGATTATGGGTTTTTGATGACATGTACATCTTATAATTATAAGGTGTTCATTTTTACTCAAGTACCAAATATCGACGTAACAACTGTTAATAACATAAATTATTACATAATGTTATAGCATGGTAATAAGTGATATATAAGGAAAAATAAACTTGAAAAAGGATCTTATGAAATTAGAATTTAACTTTAGTTTATTATTCAGGATATTAATGAACAGTCGAGTCACGTCGGACACGAGGAAAGGGACTTCGTCTCAATCTCTTTTCATTGAGACATATTTTGTTTTATTCTCAACATTATTTATATAGTGTATAAATACATTTGACTTTTCCTTTCATTCAAATGGAATCTTTTCCTACGAGGCATTCAACTAAACAACAAAAAAATAATTTTTCTTTTTAATGTAAGCAGTGACAATGACCTTTTCTGTCATCGTGAGTATTATTTTATCTTTGGTTTCCTTAAAAAGCCGTAATGTTTTTAAAAAGAAAATAAATACCATATACTCTTTTTTATGTATTTTGGTTTTAAAAATGGTTTTAATAATGGATTTGTAATATCAGTATATTTAAATGATATATTTTGATTAAAATTTGGAAATGTTATCTTTCCAATATTTTTGTTTTATGTGTTATGAATATGTTATGGTTCTTCGGCATTGTTTATGAATACGGGTGGTTCTGTGATAAACCAAGGGCGGGTGAGCCTGAGATAGCTCTCTAATGCATTGGGTAACGTGACAAAGGTAAACATAAATGTTTCACCGAAGATATTTAGGTAATATACTCTGATGGGTAATCCAAATGTAACTCCCTACGTAGTTGTGATAGATACAATGTAAGTATGATATGGATTCCACAAGTTTCCTTTATGATTTCTGTTTTCTATGTGTTAATCATGAATCTTATTATTTCATGAGGTATGTTAAAGAGGTTATGTTATGTATGTAATGATGAATTAATTTTTTCATTCTTTTTTTATAACCCTTACTGAGGTTTTTATGCTCATCCCATGTTTTGAAATTTTTTTCACAATACATAACGATGAATAGTGTCACGGATGGGATCAAGGAATTTTCATGTTATATAAAACAAGGGCCTTGACACGACTCTTATTTTTAAGAGTTTTTATTTTGTAAAAAATGGAAAGTGAGTAGAAGTGTCTACAATACAATCATTTGATATGTAATGGATATGTTCTTATTCTGTAAAACTCTAAACCTGAAAAGATCCTCAATGTTAATTAATTATTTAATTAATGATTTTGTAATGTTTTAAGGCTGGTTCCTTATAAAAAAATTCTTTTAAAAGGGAACTGAACCATAATTATACTAAAACCAATGACCTGATGTCTCCCCACCATTTAATACACTTCTAATCTACTATTCCTTTTGGCCAAATAAATTATTAGTCCTGACATGATCAATGAGATTGGGTGTAATCTGCACACTATCCAAAAATACCTACCCTCTATAATCCATCAAATCCAAGATTAGAACAGAAATAAATATAATTAGATACTACACATTGATTCTCTCATTAATTTATAATACTAGAAACTTCCCCCTCAAAGCATCATAAATAACATTTCTTATACTACGATTATATATAATCTTGAAATAAAAATTATGAAGGTATTACACCCACAACCTTTTCTTGAGGATCAAGTCCATCTATGTGAAAATACAATTCTGGCTCTTATAATCTAAGTACTCTATGAAACACACTAAGAAGAGGTGATTTCACAATATATTCAATCCATGAATAATATTTTAACATTCATAGTTGATTGTGGTATAATTTCATTCATGTGGGTGTAGATTTTGTGTTATATTGGCCACCACAAGGTCAAACTACATCAAAGAATTCCAACCCCATAATTTACGAATCAAAATACATATAATTAACACTTCTATGAACCAAAATAATCAAAATCGGGTTAGATGTAAAATGAAAAAAAGCTCAAAATAAATATAGAACTACTCACCACACTAAAACGTATATCCATTTTCATTGAAATGCATTAAGGAATAAGCTATCTTGGTGAATTCATAACAAAAATTATTATAATACCATCCAAGACTAGAAATATATGAACCTTGATTAAATTTTTTTTTTCTCCAAAGACATTACTATTATAAAATTCCCCAGATCACCAAAACTCTACCTCAGAAATCATGTTTCCTAGAAACATCACATCATGAATGCAGGAGGTTGGGAATTTTTGAATATAGATGCTTCAATCTCAAAACACCCAAAACAACCATCAGATGTTTCTCATGATCCTCATCCTTATTGTATTATACCATAATTTTTTTTATAAAAATGACAATGATGGAGTCTAAAATGAAGTGAACGATCTGGTTCATTAGTTCCATGAAAAAATAGGATAACTGGTAACACCGAAGGGAATAACCCAATATTTATAATTTTCATACCAACATTGAAAAGATGTCTTTGGGACCTACTCTTCTTGGAACTTGAACTTGTAGTTCTCATATCTCATGTCGATCTAAGAATACCAATTGGCCCCTTTATGTATTTAAATAAGTCAACATTTTTGTGAAAGGGATATTTTTTATTTACTATCTTATAGTTAATATTGAGATATTATATGAAAATTCGGTGGATATTATCTTCTTTATTTTCAAATATCACTATAGAATCCCACAATGACATGATTGGGTGAATGAAACACTTTCCCTCTTGTTCCAAAATAGAAATTTCATTCACTTTATCATGAATGGATCCATCTGATAAGATAGAAGGAATTTAGGGTCATCTTAAGGAGAATATAAATAGTTAACTAGACTTATCACTAGGGAAAAAATCCCAATAAATCATAGGTAACACATTTGGGGTCATCTCCATGACCATGATAAGTTCCCCTGAAGAACGTTACTCAACTGCCTCAAGGAACAACCCAGAAAATGGAAACGATTTTATCTTAATCTTATATCCAACTGCTCTTTAACCCCTTCATGAAAATCCCACTCCCCATGAAAGGCATGAGTCCTCCAATCAGGTTCTTGAAACTAGATCCTATGGTGATAAACGTTTACTAGTGCCTTAATGTTAATCACCCAATCCATACTAATAATGAGGTTGATCGCATCTAGGTCAAAAATATGGATGTCCCAAGAAACCTCTATACCATGTAAGACTATAAGGTACATAGGGAACATCAAATATTACTCCTACTTCTAAACCAATAGGGTTATAACATCCCTAACATAAAGAAAAAGCTTCTCCCACATACACAAGGAATCAATCATATGAGTGAAATGATAGAATGGGATGAACCAGGTCAAATAAAAATTATGCCCAAGAATAAAAATACCCCATTCCACTAATGGTGGATGTCTTGACATATGAGTCTCTTATAATTACTTCTATTTCATGGATCCACCCTCACTCATCCCCTCCCTTGGGCTTCTTTCTCTTAGTGATAATACCCATTTTCACAAAGATGATATCTTCTATATATGAAAACCTCTGTCTGCACCTGAGATTCAATTGAGAACTCAAATTACACAAGACCCCCCATTAAAATAAAAATATACCAAATTTTGGGATATACTTCGGCTTCCCACACTAGTGGAAAATCTTCGGAGAGTCTGGACAATCCGGACCAGTTTTTCCTATCTTCTTATACTTATATCAAAAAATTAGACTATTCCTTGTAGGATCCCCAGTAGTTGATCCCGGTGACTTCTAGGTTGTCTTAACACTTCCTATTGGAGACTCATCCTACATATTCTTCTATCATGAAGAACAATCCTAGATATCTCCCATAGATGGAACACTAATAAGACTGATCTTTCCATTCAAATCTTGAACTTCCATCACATCCCTATCAACCACCACTAAATATATTTTCTAGACATAAGAGAATGGGAATATATATGATATTTTTCCTCAATCCCATCAAAAAAATGATCCATTTGATAATAATTCAGGAGGATATCTAGATATACATGGTCCCACATAGTAAATTTGGTAGTATACTCCATCATTGAACGATTACCCTACTTATGAATATGAAACTCTAGGGCCTTCACTTCTCTCAAGTCAACTGGGTATAATTATTGATTAAAATCCACCTAAAAAGAAAATATTCATGAGATCGTCATGTTTTTTTGATATCACAATCAATTCTAATAACATTCTACCCTGTTATTTCTAGTGCATATGTGGAAAATTACACATTTGATGTCATTGGGATCTCAAAAAACTCAAACATCATTTCATATAATCCAGCCAATCTTCAAGGTTTTTTTATCTATTTTATCCATATAAATCCCATGGGTTTTTTCTTTAGGAATCTTGATTATGGTCCTTGGTCCATCTTGGTACACAAGCACCCACTTGAATGAAGTTTTGGTGAGGACAAACCAACAACCCCACCTAATTTAGATCAATGAGTTTGTTTTCCTATAAGGTACTCTCCCCGAAACCCTCTATACACATTAATGTGGTTCTTTTGGGAGTAATTGAATAAATTACAAAAATAAAAATCCTCATCAATCACAATTGAACATCAAATCAAAAAAAATGTACCAAAAAACCCTCCATCATGGGCATTGCACGAAATTTATAATTGTAGGAGAATAAAAATAATAAAAAATTCATAAATTGGGATAAAGTCATTTCAAAAATATTGAAACACCCATGTAAACTCATGTTTTTATATGAATATGTGATATCCATACAAATCCTTATTCTTATATATCGATTCATAAATGTTGGCATTCAAGACACACCCTTTTTGAAAACACCGCGTTAATCATCAAAATTTATGATTAAATCCATGAAAAGAGTAAAAAATAAACATTAACCAAGGATAAATAAATTATTTTTCAACATAATAAAAACAAAATGTGATGATGAATTTAAATGCATGCCATGGAAAATATCGTTAAATAGAGACATCTATGTTAGTTTCTGTCCACAATCTTGTCGACTTCAACGAAAACCACACCGATGTTGTTGAAAAAGGACTCACACACCTAATCTGTGACAAATAAGACCAAATACCCCTCTAATACCCTATATGCATCCATCAAAACCACAAGGTTTTCTCATATCCACAAAAAATGAAATAACATGGCTTGAAGAGGAGAAAAATATTAAATCATGAGGAAATCAACATACTTCAAGAAAAAACACTAATAATTCAAAGGTAAATACACAAAAAATGATAGGTTATAAGCTCAAATCCATGTAAACGAGGAAAAAACAATGGAAGAGGATAAAAAATGTTCAATAAAATTAAAATTAGATAAGTGAAAATGATAAAAATTCATTTTTCATGTCCTATCTAGGGTTAACACGACTTGGCCGCAAGGTTAGAAAACCACATAACGACCATTTGGGTTACACTATCCACAAATATTAGTATTCATGGTTTTAAAATCCATGTTTAATATACTAAAAATCAAATTTAATAAAACTATAACATCCCTTCCATGGTTTCTAAATGATTTATAATAACCATTTGATAACAACGGGCCTTGGTCTATCTCTCCTAAAACACTTGATTTCGAACTTCGACACACAAGAACTACTAGAAAAAACAGAAGGATAAATAAAACTAAAAATTAGGCATACTTTTAACATAATGTGTAACAATTTTATAAGATAAAGGTGAACCAATTAATCAAATATTTGTGTTGATGATGTCTTGTCGTTGAAATAATTCCTTGGTTGCTGCTCTAATTGTAATATCATAGATTAATTATCAATTATTACATATTTATGGATATTAATAAATATATTTTTATTTACACATACATAGGATCAATTTGATGATGATTTAGAATAGATATGTATGGAATAGTGACAAATTCCAATGAAGAGGGATGTGGTATTTCATCAAATAGCTGCCACGATGGACATAAGTACCACATGACTTATGACACAAGGATTCTAAGTTCTATAGTTTTACATGATGAGGTATTGGATAATATTATTAATGGGATGATAAAAGTGGTTAAATATTTTTATGAATTAAAGTGTGCCTCTATGGAGGAAAATACATAACTCTTAGAAAATGCCAATGTACTACAGAAGAATATTTACCAAGGTTATGGTGTAAGTGACCCTATAAAGAATTTTTATATTATATTATTGAATTATTATTTATTAAATTCTTGTTTATTATCCTAATATTTTTTCTAGGCCTCTACAGCATAAGACATTAATAATAACCTTTTTTAAACAAGATTCATCAGATCTAGGAGGTGTGTTTTGTTTAAACTTTCTAATTTTTCATTCAATTTCAATGATTCTTTTAATTTTCATATTTTTAGTAATGCAAATAATAACCATATAAATTTCTATTGATGTGAAATTTTACACTTTTTTGATTCAAAACCAACTAACAATAGTTATATTAAAGATAAAACTTTTTAAAATAATCATTATGTTTTATTTTATTTAAATATTCCAAAACAATTTCATCTGTATATTGGAATATTATGTAGAATTTAATGTAAATTTTCAGATTTTTTATTTTATCAAAATAACATATTACTTGTTAATGAGTTCAAAATGAAAATACATGTATTAGTGTGAAAATATTTGATAACAGAGAGCCCATATTTTCATGAAATCTGAGGAAAAGTATCCTTATATTACATATAATTAGTAGGAATAATCCATACATCGATTAGATTGATTAATTTCTTGGTATGATGAAATCTATGGTTTTACCCATGGATTTTGAGTTAGGTGAAAAACTAAATAAAATGTGTCAATACCAAGAGAAGGAACTTTTATTTACATTAAATCAATTGATTATAATAACCAAGTAATTTGTGATCCGTATAAATAAATGATACATCCATAAAGTACTCTAGTCACATCAGATGATGAAAAATAAGTGGTTATATTGAACATTTTTATTATAATGACATATATATTTATATAGGGGATAGAAATAGTCAAAGAATTCAAATTTAGGTCAAAAATATTGGTGGATGATCCAAAAACCATTTATGGTATTTTTTAATAAACCAACAATTAATCTGATTTATAGATTTATTGGTATAACTTGAAGGATGATTATAAATTATCATTATTATAGATAAGATGGGGAAATCAAGTATGATGGGAAAAAAACATTACAAATTTTCTTTGATTGAAAAAAATATTAGGAAAATGTTCTTTAACTAATTTACATTATATAATAATCTTTTGCACCTTTACTGGAGACTATAATTGATCAGTATGATGTATTGTGGTGTTTTCCAAAAAATTGGTGTTAAGTGAAAAAATAACAAAAAAATGGGTAAATACTAAGGGAACTCACTTTGATTGACATAAAATCATGATATGATTGTATATTATTCCATTGTGATCTGTTGGAATCAACACTACATCCATCAAATAACTATATCGCTTTGTATGAGGGTAAACAATAGGAAAATAACTATAGTTTTATTAAAATGACATATCTCCCATAAATTGAATATAAATGATCGAATGAAATTATACTAACATTAATTGTTTAGATAAAATCTTTGGAATTAGTTGCGATTTGTTGGAACCAACCACACATAAACTTGATACCAGGAATTATTTTTATGGTTTAATTTATGAGTTGATGTTGTTTCGTTTTTAAAAAAAATTGGAAAATTATTATATATAGTTGTCAAAACCAACCAAAAAAGATATTATTAATATGTAATCGAAGGAAAATTGTCACTAGGTCATACAAAATGTGGAGGAATCATCGAAACATCAATATGATACACAAAATTCTTAGTATGATGGAATGTGGTGTTTGTCCCCCCTATTTGGTGTAAAGATAAAAATCATGTTAAATTGGTCAATTCCAAGAGAATACATTTGGATTGAAAAGAAATCATGATGGAATGATACTATAGTCAATTCAAATATTTAGGAATCATCACTACATATATCTCTTGTTTATGTCATTCAATATGATGGAAATGAATAGTTAACATCGAATTTTATTATTAAAATTACATATCCCTCAGATGTGCATCAGAAGCCATGTGAATTAAGAATAATATGCAATGAAAAGGAAAAATTTCTTGAATCGTTTGAGATCTGTTAATATAATGAATTTATCAATCCATATAATGGATTGATTGATATGTCTTATGGTATTATTTGACATTATTATCATTTTTTAATAATTGGAAGATATAATGTATAAGGGTTAAGGAAATCCAATGAGATCCAATTGATATGAAATATTTGGATAAATATATTTAAGTCGTTATAACCCTGTAGTATTTGTCATCACATCTATTAAATACCATAAATTTATGGTTTGTTACAATGTTTCAATTTTCCACATAGATTTTTAGTTTTGTGACAAATCAAATAAATTGTTTCATTACAAATTATAAAAATACTAGTATTAAAATGAAATCTAGGGAGAATTATCGCATAGTAGTTTTTTATCTCTAGAAACTAAAATTTCATACATCTAATGTTCATATTTCTTAGTGTAAATGAATCAAATATGTAAAATTTTATAGTATTATTAAAATGAAATATCTCCCACAAGGGTGTTAATAAATGAGAAAATGACATTGGAATTATGTAAAAATAAAGGAGAATATTCATTAAAAAATTTCTGAAATATTGGTATAGATTTACTATCAATTCAATTCCCAAATTGAATTTAATTCCTTGAGGTATGATTTCACAATATTTACATTGTTAATAATGGAAAAATAATGTTTGTAGGGGTCAAAAAATGACCAAATAAGATTTTATTAACATGAAATAAAAGTAAAATGATCTTCAAATTTTATACCATCTATTGGAATCATCAAAATATTTATGGTGTACTGAAATATCAGGGTATAATGAAATTTTAAATCTATCGTTTATATTTAGAGTTATGTTACAAATAACATAAAAGAGGAAAATAACTATTGAAAATAATTGGATTAACATGAAATCCTTGTAGTATATTCAATAAGTCATTTTTGATATGTAATAATCCATTTCATATACATTAAATGTTCCTATATCACGGTATGATGTAAAACAACGAGAAAATTTGTATAGCTTGAGTAAAATAACATATCTCACACTATGGTGGGAAACATGTAAATGAGTATTTATTTATGTGAAAATATTCGTGAAAATTTCAAGAATAATGCATTATTTTTTTAATCATCCAAACTCAATTTGATGAATAAAATTATTTTTGTGGATTAATATATGATTTGAAACTCTTAATTTTCTTTCATAATGTGAAAATCATGCATGCAGTGGTTAACAATAACAAAAAAATACTGGATTTACATGATATCATAAAACTATTATTTTTACACATTTAAAATTTTAAATAAGCTTTAGGATGTCAATTTGATAGCTGGATTCGATAGTATTATCAAAATTGGGGTTTATCCCAAGAATGTTGAATTAGGGAATGAATGATGGTAAAATGTTCAATACCATGAAAACACACTTTGATGGACCTAACACCGTGAGAAACTTATTTCTGAGTTGTATATTTTATTATTTTAATAAATTCTTCATCCATGAAATACTTAGGTCACTAAGTATGATTGAAAAAAGGTGTAACATTGGGTAATATTATTAAAATAAAATATATATGACCATGGGGTAAAAAATTAATAGAAAATGAGGTATTGATTTTTAATGATTTAATAACACCCCTTAAATTATTTATGACTTGATAGAATTAACCATTCACCGATTGATTTAATAGTTTGACCACTATATCTTAGTGTTTGATTGTATATTATTAACATTTTTATAAAATGTAAACTAAAGTGTGTAGGGGTTAAAACCAACCAAAAAAGATCTAATTGACCTAAAATCATATTATAGTGATCTTTAAATAATTTATTATCCATGGGAACCATCATCCTATTTATTGGATACTATAATAATTAATTATGATTGAAAGCGATGGTTATACAAAGAATTAGGAATTAAGTGGTGAATCTTGAAAATGGGATAATACCGGGCGAATAAACATGGATTCCCATGAAATCATGAAATTATGATCATTGAGTCATTTTTTATTTATAGGTATTAATTTGACATCCATTGGATGCTCATGTTACTTACTATAAGGGACAAAAAATATGTAACATGATTTAGCGTTATTTTATTGATATATCTCTCATTATGGTGTCAAAAACTATAAAATAACATTAGATCAACAAGAAATGGTTGGATATTTTCATTTGAATAATGTATGATCTATTAGAATTAATGACACGAGATATTATTGTCTATATTGATCATTATAGTTTAACTTATGATTTGAAATTATTAAATTTTTTGAAGAAATTGGGAAATCAGGTGTGTAGGCGAAAAAACCATCCAAATGAACTCTTATTGATAGGAAATCTTAGAGAAATATTCTTTAATTAATTTTAAATATATAGTAATCATGAAAACAAGGAGTATGTTCTTGAATTTATTGATATTACACATATTTGCATTAGTTCAACAGATTCCGGGTAAAGTGATAAATCACAAAAAATATATAAATACCATAACAATTCAAATGGATTGAAATGAAAATGTGTGAGTAGGATCACATAGTCGTTTTTTTCAATATGAATGTACACCAAATGAATTATATATTTGTGTTTATTAGTTTGAATGAAAACAATGAATAATATTATAATGTTTTATAAAAATGGAATATGTCAGGTTAGAGGATGGTGGGGGGTCAAAAAATGAGAGTAAAATTGATTGATGTGAAATACTGAAGAATAGTCATTTAATAATTTGTGATATGTTTTAATCAACCACACAGAAATATGATCCCGTTATATATTATTAATTTTAAAATTGGTTTTCAACTTTAACAATCATTGGTAAAATAATAATTAAATAGTATAATAAGATATTTCAAATTTTCTTTTAATTATTTATATATATATGATTATTTTTGTATGTAACCCTATAAAAAATGTTTTGACGATTATATATATATAAACTAAATAAATTTTATTTTTCAATAAAAATTAATTTGTTTTTTCTTTGTTTATTTTATTTGTATCGTATCTAATGGTTTATAGTGTAAGAATATTGGAAGGTTATGTATCTATATGGATCACTATTTTTTTATTTTTTATTTTTTGGAATGGATTTTTAAATTTAATATATATATATACATAAATATATATTCTACATTTTAGTGACCACCATAGGTGGGCACAAATACCTTTTTTGGGGGGAGCATCAGCGATCACATTTAGCAGTCACTATACATTTACAATTTAGTGGACGATCATGGAAGTCACTAAATCCCAATACAGAAACCACCAATGCGGTCTTCCTCCAACCCCTATAGACGCCACTAATGATGTACACTATTTACTATTACTGATAATGACAATTGTGACTTCCGAAATAGTTTTTTAAAATCTTTTAAAGGGATGTTTATATTTTCTATTTTTCTTGTAGTGGGTAGTCATACACATATATTCATTCCTTAATATACCAAATAGATTTCTTTTTCACCTTCAATAAAAAATAAGTCTTCAATAAAGGTTAAAATAAAGAATAAGATGTCTAAAATTTTATATCCTAATGAAGTCTCTAGACAAATCATCAAAACCATTTTTGGAAATGGAACGTAAATTAACAAAAAGATATAGAGTGATATCTGAACAAACATTAGAGGATAAAATTTCTTGAAAAGTTATGAAGTGGACTGGTGTTATGATGAACTACCTTTGGAAAAAATTTCACAAATAGTTGAATCTATTTCCATTTCAAATATATTGTTATTATAAATATTAAAAATCTATTGACCTCTCATCATCATTTGATATAAATGTGTTTTTTATCATTGGTGAACACAAAGTTCTCAAGGTAGGAGACTATATGACATTGCTCGAACTACAAAAAACACAAGAAGATCTTTGGAAAAAGGGATCTTATACAAAATGAATAATATATTAAAAATAAAATCACACCACAATGATAAAAATAACATCAATTAATACCACAGTGATAATAAGATACAAAAATTGTACAAGTAAACATAGGATTTACGTGGTTCAAAACTCTTATATCCTAATCCAATTTAAGAACACCACCCACACTCTATTTAAATTATTATTATTAAAAAAAATAACAAATCATGGATTAAAATTATAAAACAAATGAAAATAAAGATTAAAATACCACATGATTGACCCACTCTCATTCATATAGATTCAAAGAGGCTACAACAAAATTATGATGAGAACATCAACACGAACATGAGAAATGAGGCTGAAAACATCCTACCCAGTTCTATATTAACTATATAATAACCCTCTCATATTTTCTTCACTGAAATGTTCCACCACAAGAACTCGATAAACCTTGAGATCTACAGCAGATCAGTTCTCCTGGACCATCCATGTATGTTGTTACTAATTTGAGCTTCCAAAAAACTCTCCCTCTCTAGATCATGTCCATCCTTTTTTATTACTACTAGCTTCACCATCAGATAATAATTTTATATATCTCTCTATATATCTTCATTATAATGTTTCTCGACACTTAAAAATAGACAAACAAACACTCAAACAACATATATCTTCTTCAGAACATGTGGTTGGAAAATAATCCTTGTGAAGAAGTTTTTGTAAAAAATATAATTGCTACCTCCATGTAAGATTCTTCAAAGGGTGATTTAGATAAATTTCAACCTAGTTCACTATGTAAGGGTCCTCTCCATTATGTAAGGGTACAAACCCCACATAAGTGTATGTTGGGACACTAAGAGAGGTAGTGAGAACCACAACCAACTACATAATCATACCTAAGGTTCCACAAATGGTGAAAATGACCCTTGCATAATGATCACCATCTCTTATACTCCACCTATTTAAGGGAAACCCCTATCTTTTGTAACGTTATCCACTGCCATCCAGTTCCACAAAATGGAAACTCATACATCATGTAAAGGTATCTTCCACAGTACCTAGGCTATGTGTGGGCATATAAACCCCAATGTAAAGTTAACACCTATATTGAACACTACAGTAATGGTAACAAACAATTTAGGTAAACATAAAACATAAAAAAACGAAGCCACATGTGGGTAAAAGAACAAATAATTAAGGGGGAAAATCTCATGTCAGGGTAAACACACCTTGTGTAAATGTATCTAAAACCTAACGTAAGGGTAACCAACAAAATTAAAAATTTAGAAAATAAAATTATAAGTATAATAAATCCAAAACATAAAAAAAAAATTAGCGATTATTCATAGAATTAAAAAATAATAAACTATAAATATTAAATTGTAATAGAAGAAGCATCACACATTTAAAAAAAATTTACTTTAAAAAATAAAATTTTAATAAACAAGAAATATGGTCATTTTATTCCTATATTGACCTTACATATCGTTGGGTTAGAGGGTATGAAGTAGAAAAAGCCCTAAAAAGAAACAATGATTCTCCATGTATGAACATCACTAAGCATGTACTAGAGTTTCACATGTTAGCTTATACCAACAGATCTTCTACTAATAACTTTCAAAACCAGATTAGAAAAAAATTAAATAATATTAACGAGAAATCATACCACCACTTACACAATGTTATCATCACATATCTTTATCCAGACACACACATTCCATCATAGGTCAGATTCTTCTCTCTAATTCTTATATGCCACCCAATGAAACCATAACAATGCCCAATTCCTTTAAAAATAAGAAATATTGAAAAAAAAATTCTATGTATGAAGAAACTCAAAATTAATTATTTATAAATTCAATAAGTAATAAAATATGAGAGTACATTAAGAAAAAAAATAAATAATCGGAGAGAAGTCTCCAACTATGGAAAAATAGATTTCCAAAATAATCCATACCCACACCCTCTCTTCAATCATTTGGCCCCCAAAAAATAGTGGTGATCCAATTCTTGGATCCCTGAAGTAAGAAAACCCAATGCTAAACCTAAATTATACTAAGGGATTATAACCAATTTTGATAACATCTACACTAAAAAATTAGGGTATTCGACCTTTTTATGGGCCATAATATAATTAGATGAACCCTTTGGTGAGTATATCTTATTGAAGTGATCTTTTCTACATGACTATCACATAAAAATGTTAAATTATCCTCCCTAATTATTATCGTTACATTTAACTTTTGATTGATAATACATATTGAGAAACACATGTCTCAACCTCACCCCACTTTTCTCCACTAACATACCACGGATTTCAAAATCCCTACATAAGACAGATGACTTTAGTTCACCTAATAGCATATAATCTCTACAATATTTCATGGAATATATAACCTTATTGAAGGATTCATCAATGGAATTTGATAACAAACATGACATGTCCTCATCTGGAATTTCAAAATCTATATTGGAGATGTAAATAAACGTATTTTTAAAACTATTTAAATGAGTCTGTAATGAGGTTCCATGGTATATTTTAGAATTATAAATATGAATGTTATTTTTTAGCGTATTGTGAAGATATATATTCATTTAATGATGCCCTAACATAAAATATATTTCACTATATAATGTCTTATAGACTACTTCCCTAAAAATATTTCATTTAGGGTTAGTAATTATAGGTAATGAGATTTCATTAAAATATTAGGTTCAGTATACTCATAATAGGTCACATTCCCTTCTATACTGGATACAATGTCGATATTCCCACTAGATTATTATGACGTTTCATCAAGTCCATCATGGACAAGAATACCACACATTTTATGCCTCTGTAAATTGAAATCATTTTCTCTATCAAACTTATATAACTCTAATATTGTAAAATACATTTTTAAACTTGATGAAATTAGATTTTAGAACACTTGTTAGTGAAGAGGGTCGAACTTGTGATGCATAAATCTACAATGTTGGGAGCGTGTATCACACAACAGATCCCATAGAAAAACAAAAAATTGGAACTAATCCAAAAATGATCTTGGAGAGAAGTGAAGAAAAATAAAAAATAGGAAATCATTATGTGCACAATAAAATGAAATAATACCACGACAATAATAAGATAAAAAACGATACGTGAAAGAGAAATAACATAGAATTTATATGGTTTAGATCCCCTAGGTCACACTCTATAGAAATAATACCAACCACGCCCCTTTTAAGTCTTATTATTAAGATCATAAACTATTCATATATTACAATAATAAAATCTGAGATCAAAAACAAAAACAAACAACACTAGAGGAATGACCCACTCTAGAACACACAGGATCGAACAAGCAGTAATAAAAGAACAAAAAAAAACTAAATTAGAATACGAGAAACCAGGAAAGATATATCTTAATAGGGTTAAAATCACCTATTAAAGAACCATACATTACTCTTTCCAACCGAATGATCCACCACAATAAATCAACAAACCTAGAGCTCTCCATTTGAACAGTGCTTCCAACCACATATGGTGTTTCCAATCATACCCCATGTTATCTCTCTCTCTCTAGATCGTCTCTCTTCTATTTTATTTCTCTGGGATTCAAAATCCCCTTAGCTACAGATCTCTCTCTCTATCTTTTTACCTCTCTATCTATATCGTATTCTCTCTTGAGGGATTTATGGATTTTGATACATAGAGTCGAATTAGAAAACCATAAAACAACCTCACAATTATTTAGGACATGTGGTTTCTTGATAAGCTTTATGATAAATCTATTGTAACAAAATCGAATGGATATATCCTCATAAGGGTATTCCATAACTTCCCTATGTCAACGTCACTATAAATTGCTATGTAAGGTTCCCCACTAGAATATAATGGTCTTAGACCCATATAGGGGTAACTTGGTTATGTACATAAGGGTAACAAGAACCTAACGCCACTAAATAAGGGTCCCCAAGGTGAAATTATTATTATAATCATCCTCATGTAATGGTAACCGACTCTAGTACCCTACACATGTGGTGGTAACCCTGGACTCTTGTAAAGGTAAGATCTATAATCTGCAACCATGTAATGATACCATAGACCTCATGCAAAGATTAAATCTTGAATACTAAGGCTAAATAAGGGTTTTAAACCCCCATATAAAGGTAATTCATATATTTATATCTTATGTAATGTTGGAAAACCACATACGCTAGGGATGACCCAAAAAATACACATTAGGGTAAAATAGAACCTATATAATGGTAATAACTTCTTAAAATAATCATAAAAAGACCTAATGTTAAGGTAACATAATAATTATTCAATGGTATGAAAACAATATATAAAACTACAACATCAAATTCAGAGCTTAATAAAACTAATATAGTGGATAAAAAATTCACAAAATATGATAATTCGGGGCATAAACAAGTCAAAAACTAAATATTTTAATTTTTCTCAACAAAAAACATGCAAAATTTAATTCATGAGATTCCTCAAGGAGTGAGTTTACCTCATAATTAAATGTTTGTAAATCTAAAGTGGCAGAACCACCACACACATCCAAAATTATGCCACCTCATCACAAGATTACATTAGAGAACACTTCATTGATATTATGCATAGGTCCTGCAATCAACGCCACTCAAGACACCATATGACCTTGATTTGAGAACCTATATCACTATATTTATGAGTTTAGTGAACTAAATATCTTTAGTGGAAAGTAATAATTATGGAATATTGATATTACAAGATTAAATCATCTATCAACACAATTTTTACAAGTCCCATTATCCCAAAAATACCCCTGATTTTTAAACTCATTACATTATTCCAAGATCATCCAAAAAAATATAAGAAATATATAATTGTTGTATCTTACCATATATTGGACCTCTAAATTGTTGAAAAAGGAATTTATATAGATCTTTAAGTTGATGATGTAGATAGGGAATCTGATGCTGCAACACATAAAGTTATACATGAATTTTTCCCATTCACCCTCCATGAACAAGTGTTAAAACCCATTTTATTTTATAATTACAAATACAATAACATTTTAATATATATAAATACCATTTTTTTGAACCATTTAATCTATAGGGATGTTAGGTTTCTTCATGCAGCACACTATTAAGCCTAATTTATCAGGGACGAAAAATAACACAAAATTATTATAACATATGGGTGTGAACATGGATTGACATGAATTAAATTCTTTATAAAACTGATTATACATTTACCCAAGAATGAAGGGTTGAAGATGAGAAATAACTCTCATCTTCTAAATTGATGTTATAAATAGATAATATTTTGATCTCCATCGATGATTCATTGAGAAAACTATGGTGATTCTTCAATTTATATAAATAAATGTCATGACATCGGAATCAATATGTCCAACCTGATTGTTTATCAAAAAATAAATCTTCCCACATACCCTGATTCATTGGATGTTAACTTGGATAATTTGTTTTAATTCTTGAAGATCACATGACAAACAAGATTTAACTTTTCTCTCATCACTAACTTTTACAAGACCTCCCCTATAATTGGCATTAATATATATTAACTATAAGACTTCCCCTATAGTACATCCTACGATTGTAAGAATTTTATACTTTTCATGCATTCCTTATTGTTTTTGACATTGATGTTACATCCCTTAAATGGTATCCCCCACCTATCCCTTCTTTCTGAGTGACTAGAATCTTCTTTATAAGAATCTCCGAGAATTTTTATAGATAAAAAATATACTGGGATACATAGTATGTAGAAATCTAGATTCAAACTCTGAGATATTCGTTGGTTACATCATGATTATAAAATTGGAAAACCTAAAAACAAAGAATGATTTTTTATTTTTTTTTATTATAAACTACAAACCCATAATATTAAAAATATTTAAATGTATTGAAAACATAAAAAATTATTCTAAATGAATCCACGAGTGAAAACAAGATAATAAAATTGACTATTACATCAATTGTTCTTCCCTAAATCCAAATAATAAAATATTATAATATTTTCATTAATATTCTTCACAAACCAATTAATAAACAGGAATTGAAAAATTACTGATTGTAGAAATATAGTTTATAAACTAATATATTGATTCATGTACATGATAAAGCTCATGTTAGAAAAGGAATAAATAAGGTTGTAGCATTAAATGATGAAAATAATAAAAAAACTAAAAATACCATATAAATAATTAATCTAATGAAAACCTAATTTGAATTATATTTAATAATAAATTGCTTAATTATGGAAATTATTGGTTGAATAATTGTCGGAAGGGAATCAGTAAATGTACAATAGGATTTATATGCTTCAATGAACTTGCATACATCTAATGGGATGGATAATCAGTGGGTTTCACTATGAAGAAAGGATAGAAATAAAAGAAGTAGTCGAGATACAAAATAATTTTAAAAAGAAAAAATACATGACACACAAGATGAATAAGAAACAAGAAAATATAAAACCATAAAAAATTGACAAATAAAACAAAAATAGGACAATGCCCCTTTATTGGGTTTGATGAAAATAATTTCTTAGATGAGGGTCGAATAAGATACTTAAATTATCATCATTATTTTTTCTTATTTCATATATACTTTCCAGTTTTATCAGTATCCAATATCTCAGTTCAAAAGCCACCAATGTTTCACAACAACTCTATGATCTAATAGAGAACCCCATAAAAATAATACAAAAATGTATCCTCTTTAAATATTAGAACAAAGTGACACTAAAGTACTCTCATCAATATTCCCTCTATATATATATATACAACAATTGAGGTAAATCATGATCTCTTTAGATGATGTTTCATCTTAAAAATTGATGTATAATGGTATAAATACTCATGAGGGTTAAGGGGATATTTTTATGGCTCATCAAATCAAAAGAAATAAATACATGGGAATTAAAAAACAATAAATACCCAATAAATAAGTGGAAAACAACCATGTATAGGAAAACATGAATTATATATAAGGGTATCACTTCTTGTGTATGTGTTATATCCTCATGTAAGGGTAAACCCGCTTGTGTAAGTGTATAGAACTGTTATATAAGGGGAATAGACCACACCAGCTCAGATTAGGGTAGACACACTTTCTATAATAGTAGTCACAAACTACATAAGGTTAATAAGAAACATTATAAGGGTATCAATATGAATACATGGGCTATGTAAAGGTAACAATCTGATATCTTAAGAGTAATAGACCCAATAAATAGGCTACGAAATGATATCCCACGGTTTACTAAAACTATGTAAGGGTAGAAAAACGTATGTAATGGTAATGGTAACGAACAAAAGCCCACATAAGGGTAAACATGAGGGTATGTAATGGTTAGGGGACCAAAAACATAAGTGTAAACCATATAGGAAATATTCATGAATGGGAAATGAGGGTATTAAATTAGAGTAAAAGGAACTTCTAAATTATTTCATAAGGGTCCAAAAAACCTCACATTATACTAAAACCTAACAGAAATAGAGCTCATATAGGGGTAAGACCAAAGTTATTCAAGGTTCATACACATACCAAGTGATGAATAAAGAAAATAAAATAATTATATTAAAACCACCTTTAATTAATAATAGAAAATGGAAATTAAAAAATTACATGGGAACTAAATGTAGAAGGGATTTAATATGGAACAACAATGCACATAACCACCATGAAAATTAAAACCCTAAATCACATGATTATTTTTCACTAATAGTCATGTAGTTATTAATATCTAAACATCCTAATAATAAAATCCAATAGGTTATGACCTAAAGATCTCTCTTACATGCATCAATGTGGAGCACGATTCCTTTAATTGTATGATATTACGAAGATGATAAACATACTCAAAATTGAAACTCAAAACCTAAAAGGACTACCTAGAGACACATAAATATATTTTTCTCTAATATTATGCCTATAATATTGTCATTATTGGAAAATAAATATCTATAATATGTCCAAAAATAGGTCATCTATACATATAGATGCCAAAAAATAGAGTAGCTTCCATCTTAAAAAAGTATCTAAAAACTAAAATAAAAATCAATAATGATAAAACATAGAAAAAATAGTGAAATAATTGATACTAGATAAAGGAAACAAATATATAGTGTAAGTACAATTATATAGATCACTAATAGAGTCTCCAACAGAACCCATGGAAACATAATAGGATAGAATAACTTTGATCAATCAGCATTGAGCTAAAACACACCGCCTGAAAACATAACTAGAAGACTCATGATGAATATAACCAAAATATCCTTAAAACTAAATATAGTATCTCTAATCAAAGAGGAAAATGCTTAAGAATTCAAAAACAATAGATCCTCAAACAATATGAACCTGGAAGACCACATGTAAGTAGTCCCAATTCCCTAGGACAACACTAACATGCAAGAATAGTAACTTGAATATATCTAACTACTAAAGGATACATGCCTCTAAAAAGAACATATCCTAGTCCAGCTTCGTAATGGTACTTGGTTCCTAATAATAGGATACAAAAACAAAGACCCTAAATTTTCCAGACCACAAATCAAAGGTCAATGGTTTCCCGCTAAGCAACAAAAAAGAATGCTAGACACCCAAACAACCAACATCCTAACAAAGACCTCGGTGTAGATCCATTATAATATCCAAAAAACCCTACTATATGTGGAGGAACATAGTAAAATTCAGGAAAACCTTAATTCTAAGGAAAATAGTAGACATTGGAGATACTAGATCTTACCAACACACCTCACTATAAATAATCTCTCAAACAATGAGAACCACAAAAATACCATATCCCACACAAGAGCTAGAGACATATATAAAAAACAATTTTAAATGGAATTTTCAAGGCTCAGATAAAAATTGTGAGAAGATATTATATAAAAATTTCGAAAAGGGAAAGGAAAAATCATAAATTTAAAATTGTAAAATTACTACCACAGTGAGTACATGAACTAATTGAATAAAACAAAAAAGAACTATTTAATTTAAAATCCACATTAAAATAATTTCTGGAAATTATAACGTGATTATTAATTGTGATAAAAAAAAATTAATCCTAATTGGATTGGATACCACTTTGTTATAGGCTTTCCGACATTAGGCAGCACATGTTTAATCACTAGGATCATATTAGGTTAATTTGGGACCCTAAGATCCAAAAAACCATGTAATGATGTATGGTATTTTTTATGTTCTATAACATAAAAGAAAATAAATTGAAAACATTTTTTAATTTCTTTATATGCCTTATGAAATATTAAATATGATTATAAGAGTTAAAATAATAAAATTTTAGCGACTATTACCTCAAACCAAAATTGTAAAATTCACAAAACCAAATTTGATAATTTATAAAAATATATATATTTATAAATAGAATCATAAAATGGGAATCAAAAAATGAAAGATTCAAAAAGTACAATTTTTTACCAATACACTGATTGATATACAAAACTATCCTCATTGAAGAAATCAATAAATATGGATGAATCATGTAGTGATTAAAACAATAAAAAAATGTAAAAAACCCATGATAATTAAAAAACCAATGAAAAACATATTTTAATTATATTTAATAAGTAATGACTTAATTACGACATTAATGGCTGGATAAATGTTAAAATGATTGTGGAAAGTAGAAACCAATATTTATATGATTCGGAAAATTGTCCTACATGCACGAGGTAAGAACATCATGAGTTTTCACTATGAAATGGTGAAAGGAATATTAGAAACATCATAAACACAAAAACGGCCATAGAATAGATATACATGACAAATGTGATGAAAAACAAGAATAAAACCTAAAAACATCAAAAGAAATCAACAAGGTAGAAAAAAAGATCACTAAGACACCCTTAATAGGGTTCAATCAAACCATTATCGAGGAATCAGTTCGATCCATCTACATAAATTATCTTCATCTTGTTTTCCATGTTTTTCTAGGCTGACTAGATTCTCCAATCTCCATAATCACATTCCGTTATCCATTAAGTTGTGGAAATAACTACAATATCTGGGGGATAATTAGACTAAACATCCTAAAAATGGATTTTCCTCCATCAACCCCAGAACAAAGAGCCTCTGGGGTACTCCCTTCACACTTCACTCCTTCATCTATCTTAGGGTATGCCATGTGCTCTCTATGCAATGATTTAGCATAAATATGGAATAATAATTGTAGAAATACCCATGAGAATCCAAAATATTGTTAAAAAAACTCAAAAATTTAAGATAAAAGAATGGATGGGAATGAAGAAACCCTAATATGATAATTCATTGGCACAAAAAAACTACATAATGTTAAAAAATAATTCACCATAAGGGTAGCTGCCATTTTTTAAATGGGACATGATCAGATAAGGTTAGACCCATTCACATAAGGGTATAACCTCTCACTATAAGGGTCAACAGAGACTTGTGTAAGGGTAGACACATGCTATGTATGGTTATTACCCATTATTTAAGTGTACCACATCGTTTTGTATGGTACCACACTAATACACGAACTACATAAAGGTACCAACCTCACTCTTGTATGGGTAACACACCCAAATCATGGGATATGTATGGGTATCCTACATTTTAACAATGCTGCATATGGGTATAATAATGTACATAATGGTAAATTCTATGAAAAACATCCCATAAAATGGTAATCCCCTAGCTACAAAAATTTTAGGGGACCTCTATTTAATGGTAGACCTGAGAATTAATATTTACATAATGTTATAAAGGGAAAAATATAAGGGTTAAAGGAATATCAAAAGGTTTAAATAAGGGTACCCAATGCCTCATGTATGGAGATGAACAAAGAGAAGAAAATATCACATAGGGGTTAATCCAATGCTATATTTGTTTTAGACAATGATTAGGTGATAGGGAACCCAAAAAAATAAGAATATTAAAATCATACTTAATTAACTAAATCGAAATGGGAAACTACAATAATAAATAAAAATAAAAATATGTATTCCCAAAATTGGTAGATTGAGTCCTAATCTACTAATAATGGTAGATAGGGTGTTTGATAGAATGGGTGGAAATATATGGAATTGTGCATTATTTATGATCTCTTAGAAGAAGGAGTTGTCCTAGACAACACTCTAAATTTTATTTATTGTTTAATTTATATATATATATACATATATATATGAAATTAAAAAGTAATATTATTTAAGTTTTATAATATTTTTCACTAATTTAAGTCATCTATTCATAATATATTACAAAAAATCTTAACCAAAATACACTTTTATAAGGTTTTTGTCCTTCAAAACATTTCCAAATTTATGGTGTGGGATTCAGAAAAAAAATTTGTAGCATTTAATGAACACTATAATATTTATAAAACCAATAATTATTATTAATGATTAGTTATAACATATTTTTGTCAAATCATTATTATTTAATAATGAAATAAATAGTATCTAATAATGTAATAATATTTATTAAAAATTGAGTCATTAGTGTTTTTAAAACTATAAGTAATCATAAAATATGTTTTTAAATGATTCAATTAATAATTTAATTAATAAAAATGATATTTACTAATAATTTGGAAAATTAAATATAAATGATGTAATTGAAATTATAATAATTATTCATTTAAAAAAAATCAATTATTTAATTAATGTTATTAATATTATTGTTTTATTTCAAATAATAACAATATAATTATTATTAATTAAGAATATTTTATTATAATATGTAAATTAATATTTTTTACTATATTTAAAAAACATAAAACTATTAACAATAATAATGATTATGAAGTAAATAATATTATTAATATTAAAAATAACATTATTAAGAAATGTTATTTAGATATAATAATAACATTGATAATTATATAATTATTGGCTATAAATTATTTTATTTATTTATTAATATTAGTAAATTTTATTTTTCTTATCATTCTGAACAAAGATACGTTTAAATTATTATTCAATATTATTATGAATAAATAATAATTTTATTTAAAATTTTTTTTACATAATATTTTATATAAATATATTTAATAAACTGTATTCTGATAAAAAATACTTTTGAAATATTTTCAAAAAATTATGTGTTTAGTCAATGTTTTATTTTAAAAGTTTTTAATTAATATATTAAATTTTACATTATGAAGTCATATTTAAAAATATACAATTATGTCTTAAATGATAGATGGATGAGTGGATGGTCTAGAATGTAATTTAACTCACAACCAAAAACTATTACTTTTAATTACCATGGGTTGTATGTATTTTTAATTGATCATTCATCATGAGATTTTGTTGGTTGGTCACTGGTCTTGGAATTATCATAGGATTTATTCATGGGTAAACTCTCATCCATCAATATGGACTGGTTTGAATCATCGTTGTTTTATATTTATTAAATATGGTCTTACTGAATTTATTAGCAAGATGAGAATAATTTCACATTATTCATAAATCAAGTTGTTGTTATTGATGAGATTAATGTTTGATATTTTTTATATATTTCTATATAAGTTGTGACTTTCAAAAGATATCATTGGATGGTTAGAGAATTGATTTGAAGGATCTCAGTCATATAGGATTTTAAGAAATATAAATGTATCCCCATATTGATTGGGTACATTCATAATATATTTTCTTTAGGAGGGTATACTGAGAAGACTATGGGGGCATGGAACAATCTCTCTCATGCCAAGGACCTACTATTTTCAAGAGTATGATCCCAATTTGAATCCATTTTCTATAAGAAATTATAGAATAAAAAAAGGTCTCTAATTTGAACTGGATACTTTAGCATTTTAGGATTCTTTATGACATTACTTCTATAATTTCTATTCAAATAAAAATGTATAGGGGGACAAAATAGGCACATAATGGGTATTTTTTTACAAATTCTAGTAGATGTGGACCTCATCTTCATGAATATTTATCAAGCTGTGCTTCACTCATCGAACACTAACATGGAAATGGAAATCATGTTTGAGAATATGCATTAATTTTTCATTCGTTTTATATAGATTAGGTATTGGAAAGGGAAGTTTCATAAGGATGCAGCTTTTTTTAAATGTTCATTGATGGGCATAACAGATCGAGCCACAACATTCTATAGGGGGGGTGGATCATTGTGGTTTCTATTGAGAAGTCACACGTTTCACCTATGGATGAATACTTTGGCTTGAAACCATAGGAAACATAATCATTTATTAGTGTCCCAAGGGTTGTCAATATAGGTACAGACCTCTATAACCATCCATTGGTAGAAAAATATCAATGTTATAGGTCTGATGCTCCTCCTTATACTTATGAGAGGGGATTCTCTATGATTGACATTTCCTTATTCTGTGGAAGAGGTTGAGGGATTTAAAGATCATGAGAACATAAAACTTAAACATGGGAAAATTTATTGGCATTCCAAATTCATTACCAATAGTTTATTCATTAAGGATACTCTTATTAATGTAATTAAAGTGGATAAAATTAGTGGTGATCTTTGGGGTGGTTAATTTTGTTATGAACATGCTTACAAAGAGGTTTATAACTCTTTGATGTTTCAAAAGAATATTTTACTTGCTTATGGTGAGCATAATAAAAAGGGTGCAGAATATATTTTTCATCCTTTTAATAGAAATCCAGGAAATCCCCCCTCTATTGGGACCTACTAAGGCTGTGTAGATTTAATAGGGGAGAAAGGAACATGTATGTATATGTAATTTGAGTTTCAGTGTGTATCTATTTTTAGAGGGGGTTATGCGGGGATCTCTAACCTGAAATAAAAGTATTCAAAGTCAGGTTCATAAATCTAAATCATTCACCTCAATTTCACCATTAAATTTTTTGGATGATCAACAAAATTTTATGGTAAATAGAATTCTAGAAGATGGGACTACAACTAAATATGTGGTTACTATTGAAAAGGTATATCATTCAAACAATTCTTTGTAAAATAGTGAACAATTGGTTATTTATTATCAGGTTAGTCCTGTAGTATAGTCAAACCATTATTCAAAAACATATTATTCAATATCATGTCATAAGGGTATACTTTTATTTTTTCCCATTCTCGATATCAAACTAATAGTGTATAAATTTATCTCATCCAACATTGAAAGAAAAATTTACTACAATTTGTGGATATAAATTTGTTACTTGTCAAGGTAATTTACTATATCATCCTATATAGAGAAAATTGCATCTGCATCATCGGATAAATAACCTAACCCTTGGTAGTAGACCATGTGGAGACGTCATCATCTTCATGGTAGAGGGAACCCTATGCATCTTGGTTTTCAATGGAAAATCATGGATTGATTTTTTCTATCGAGATGAGGAAAATTATTAACGTCTGACCCATTATAATTTTCATTATTTCTATTTTCTTTAATAAATGGTGTTTGACCCTCATCCTTTTAATAAAATTTATACTTAATCAATAAAATATATTAATTAATCTTACTTCCTAAAATTAATTTATTGATAAATGTTACATTATTAATTATAACATCAATAATTATGACTTTATTATTAATATTTCATTATTTAATCAATTTATGGTGTTCATTAAAGTCTTAAAATATCATTTTTTTTATATTTATAGTTCATATATTACATTATTTCAAATTCAGTTATAATAAAATTTTCAAATTATGAAATATATATTTTCAGACAACAATGTTTTGTGTCTTTTATATTTTATATTTATAATGTTTTCTTATTTCCAATCATTATTTATATGTTGATTCAACTATTAAATTTTTTTTATATTATATCAAGGGTTTAAATTAAATTACCCATGAAACTCACATACATAAAGATTTATTATGTATCATTTAAGTATATTTGAAATATTATAAAATTTGATGTATCGATACACAGTAAATGAAATTAAAATAATTCACTGAAAACTTTATTAAAATTTTAAAATTAAAAATATTTCATAAAAATAATAATCAAAATTTTAAATAACATAAAAATTGATCTTTCAGAAAATAAAATACACAAAAAAAAATTCAAGTTATGGACATTAAAATCTTATAAAACTTATATTATAAATATAATCTAAATGAAATCAAAAAAAATTTGTGTAGAAATAAAAATAATTAAAAATACAGATAATTATTTAAAAATAAACAAAAATGATATAAATGATTATTCATATTAATAATTTATAAATGATTATGATATAAAATTTAAATTAGAGTTATATTCTAAATAAAACAAAAAAATAGGCTAAAATTAAAAAATAATTATTGAAAATAAATGTAATTTTATTAATATAATAAAAAATAAATATTGATGGAACAAACGTTATTGATTAATAAAATAACATTTTAACATCAAAATAAATATCCACATAAAATATATTATAAATAAAATCCAAATGAAATTGAAATCATTAATATAAAAAATTCAAAATAAAAGGATTTCCAAAAAATTGATAATCAAAAAAATTTAATTCAACTGAAATTTCATATACAAAAAGAAAAAATGTTATATTTAGAAACTAAAATAGTATGTGCTATTGATTTTTTTCATCAATTGTTTTGTGAAATTATTATTTTTATTATTTATTTCTAATCTTTTGAGTCGATTTTTTTATATATTATTTAGAATATATTTATAGTTTATAAATTATGGGATTTCAAAGTTACCTAATTAATACATAATTATTTTGTAAGTTTGTGAATTTAATGCCATTAAATTATAAAATATAAATACAATCTAAAATAAATTTTACACACATAGTAAAGGTATAAATAATAGTTGAATATAAATATTATTGACTAAATATGATAAAAAATAAATTTACCTAATAAAATATTTCTTGATTAAATAAATAATGGAAATTAAATATTATTAATTATGTAAATATTCTTAAATTTTATTAATTATATTATTAATAATTATTAATTATATTTTAAAAAAAATTACAAGTATTTCAATAATTATTTTGAATGATGATGAATGAAATATAATTATTAATATAACTAATAATGTGGTAAATCCCCTATTGTAGGTGTGGTATTGGGTAAATCTTGGGTTTGATTCCATGTACATATTTATTTATTTCACTGTGTGCCTCAACTGTTCTATAATTTTCTTGTAATAATATAATTAATAGTTTAATTAAAAATAAATTTTAATTAAATTAGTAATATATAATATATTTATTGATTTATTTATTAGTGGTAGTGGGAATTTTATGAAAGCAAACAACATACACACCTAATCACTCTAGTAGGTCATTACAAATACCTCCCCATAAAGAACAACCAGTACTCACTGGATGTATTTTTTATAAATGTAGAAAGAAGGCCTTGAGAAACAAATTCCATAGAAAGTGGGTTCCTTAAAGATCCAATTTCACGTATACTGAATACACATTTTCTCTGATTGTGTAGCCATCTTCGTTCCATATCACCAGACATACTCTTTTCCACCCCTTTAGTATTGATTCCATTTTTTTCTCTACCCTAAATGATTCATTTCACATAGTCAAGAATCATTGGATCATGTTGGGCACTAACACACCATGGATGGGTATTCATCCATCCCACATCACAGATCAATATAGAAGGATGTCTGAATGATAGGTTTTCATACACCCATATATATGTCAAGACACCCACCCAACACTACCCACATTGTACCTTACTACATCGATCTACTATTGTGGTGCACAATCTATAAAGTCTCACTATATTGACACTCATGTGGCTTAGAACATATATATCCAACATAAACTAAATCAATGGGGGCTGATGGTTGATGATAAGTGCAAGTGCACCCACAACACTTTCATGGATTCCCAATCAACAATTCTTATATGTTTCTATGTTGCACCTCTTATCTATTGTGTCGAGTATTGATCCCTCCATGTCACCTGTTTCCCACATTTCATGGAAAATAGACCCTGTGTCGTAAAGGATCGTGTTTCCCTAGAGTTCTTATCGCTCGAAGGCCAAATGGTGGCATTAAGGCCCCATGTCTCGAAGATCATTATTATCCTGAATTCTCTATAGAGCATAATCCAAAATCTATATCTGAGAATCCCAATTTAGATTAATAGTTCCAATATTATAGTACCACAATAGTACCTGATACAATACTAATATGTTACTACAGAAATAATCCACAAGTGGGATATGAATCTGCGTATCTAGTTCTGGATTACATTGTTTACCACAAGGGAACCACTAAAACTACATGGAAAAAATAATTATTAATAATAATGTTATTATTTACTATTTATTAAAAAATTAATAATGAATTATAATTATATTAGTAGTTATATAAATAATTAATTATTTTTTCAAGTTTATTTATAATCAATTTATTGATATATTTAAGTGTAATTAATTATAATAAAATCAATAATTTAACTAATTATTAATAATCATTGAGAATAAAACAATTCTTGGGAATAATTAATAACATAATGATAATTAATGTATTATTTATGAATTCATAGTACATAATATAATATATAAATAATTTATTATTTATGACATAATAAATTTGTAAAAAAATATGTGAATTAATAATGTCTTTATATAAACATCGACTCCACATAATAACACATAAATCATAAATGAGATTAAAGTATTATCAAAATAAAAAATATTAATTATTAATAAATATTATTTTATTTTAAGAATAACTTATACACTTAATTAATATTTAATAATAATAATATTTAATAATATAATTATTAGAATTTAGTTGAACAGAAAATGAAAATGTTAATTGTTTTAGCATTTAAACAAATGATATCTCATATTTAATAATATATATATATATAAATATATATTATTTTATTTAGTAATAATAATATTTAAAAATAGTAATCTTATGTGTATCCTCATCATTATTATCATTAATATTATTATTAATCATAAATATAACAAATAAAAAAATAATTTATATGAAATAATCATTATTTCATAGTTATAGTTACTAAAAATAATTATATAATAAGTATTGTTAACTGAATTAATAATAATATAATTAATATTAAGTTGATAACTAAATTTTATATATGGTTTTCAAATATCAAATTAATTAAATTTTTAATTATGAAATTTTTAATTATGAAATTTAATTTTATTATTTAAATTAATATATGTTAATTTATTCTAAAAATATTATCAATTTAATTTTTCAATACATTTTTTCTATGATTAATTATAGTTTTAACAACAGTAATAATCATTAATATGATTTTATTAATTACGATATATTACATTATGAAATAATAATTAATTATAAAAAATCTTTTATGATAAATCATTTATATTCATTAATGTGTTATTATAAATAAATTATTATTCATTTTATACTATTGAAATTGTGTCTAAATCCTGCATTTAAATTATGGAAAATTTATCAGTGACCACTCCCTAATAAAAGAGAGGCCTGGGTGTGATATTAAAGATGTAATTATTTTAGTATATTTTAATAAAGGAACTGATGAATAAAATTATAGTTAAATACCAATTTAAATTTTCATAAATATATATATATATATAATAAAAAAATAACAGTTTTATGTTAGAAGGAACCTTCCATGAAATCCAATTCATTAAATATTATCAACGTAAGATGATATCATGGAAAATTAATTATTTTAGTGGTTTTCAAAGAAGCCTCTATCCATGGCATCACATATCCTTCATTGAAAGCAATCCCTTCCCCATAATTATATTTATAAATTGTTTCCCGATCACAGTAGATTGATAATTTCTTTTCTTTTTTTTCCAATATGTGAATATTTTACCTAAAATCCCTCTTAAATAAGTAAAAAGTGTTCAAAATATTCTTGATGTCATCTTAAGGGTCATGAATGACTTAAAATATGTATTTTAATTTAACAAAATACATTTTGATGTGGGTAATCCTTCTTTTATAGGATGCGAGTCATCTTTTCTTGTTACAGATGTGACCATTGATATATTTTATATCCCATAAAAATGTTTAATTCAGTGACTCACCATATTAAAATTATCCCCAGATAAGATCCTAATAAAAATGTCCTTTGTACCATCAAATCCTTCATTTGAAAAGAATGTCCATTTGGATAAACATATTCTTGATATTAAAATGGTACTATTTGTAGTACTGACCTGTTTCACACCCTACTTACCATAAATTAAGATAATCTAAGGAATATATTTGATTCATTGGGAAAAAATGAGAAATACAAGTATATCATCCATGAAAAGGAGACTCATAATACCTAATATCTGAAGACTATATTTGTAGGGAATCACTTCACCCATGAAGATAATATTCTCAATGTTCCTAATAAAAAGGTTCTGTGAAATTATGAATATTTTGAGAGATAAAATATCACCTTATTTAATCCCAAAAAGAGATTAAAAAAGGATTTCTATCCTATGTGTGAATGTACGAACCAAGGTCATGGGTAGCTAGTGGAGTGAAAATCACAAACCCACATTGAGATTTCACATCTTCTCATTACAATAAAGGTCAGATTCCACTCAATTTTATCAAAAAAAATTCCTCATATCAATTTTTACATTTAGATTGGATCAAATCTCTTTCTTATCATTGTCCCTTATCATTTCATATGGTGGGATAATGGAACCTTGTTTTTTTTAATTGGGGAATCCCTTTTGTTCTCTACAAATAATCAAACGTAGGAAATTAAAGAGAGTATTATTGGCAATATTTTCAAGAATATTATATGTAAAATTAAACATTCAAAATAAACTATAATGTTTAAAAAAAATTGGTCATGGAAACTTCAAAATGAGAACCAATGTAGTAGGCCATGTATCTATAGGGAGTGTGACTCATTAACAAATCATAGAAAACTATAGACACTTGATATTTAATATAATACAATGTTATGATATTGAACAAAACTGGGAAACCATCAATGCTTATAAAACTATCAAAGTTGACTTATTCAAATGATGCCTTAATTTTCCCCCGTTATATAATTATTATAATCATCTATGCATGATGGGTGATTTCAAAGAAGGATTTTTACCCAATCTCCAAATTATAACCACATCTCATGTCAGTCCATGTGCTAGAGAAAATATTTGGAAAATGGGAAATATATAGAAGACCCATATCATATATATTACTGATACTAAATCTATCATCCATTTACAGGTTTATATTCCCCAAAAAATAATTGTTCACTAATACAAATACAAAAATAATATGTATTATTATCTCTTTCTCTTAGTTGAATAGTTTTACATCTTTCTCCCACCATTTTCTCTTCCTATTGGAGTCACTATGGTAAATGATTCTGTTTTTAGGCTATGATAAAATATATATTATCTCCCCATTATTTCTAAAAACATTAATTAATCTAGTTGATCTCATTTTTTTCTATTCCAAGTTGTCTGTTATAATGTCCCGACCCAGGATCCACAAAACGGTGCCTCGAGCAAGATTATTACATGAACTTATAAACACATTTCCAAATGAGAGATTAATCTGACTACCAACGAGGTACAAATATATCATATTTATATACTATACTCTCTTTATCAAAGGAGAAAAATAGATCATGTAAATTAATAATAGAAAAATGATAATAACCATAACCAAAATAATACCAGTAACCCATGATGACAAAAATAGTAATACAATATTAAAAAATGCAGGTAAGTCATTCCATATATGTGTCAAGAATCTAAATAAAACCCAAAAGGCACCCTATCAACCCAATATGTAGATCCCGACATCAAGTTTAATTTCTCCATCCATGATTTAGACCAACTCTACCAACTACCATAAGGGTCTCTCCATTATCATATACTATATATAGGATGTCCATTTTGGGTACTGATCATGAAGCCTGAGTAGGGATTGAGTAAAACTCATTAGGCCACCACCAATGTAATGTAAAACAATATTTAGTATATAATAGTTTACGAAATTATATAGAGAATATAGTAAAATAGTGTAAATAGTTATCGCATTTCATTATTCATTAGTTATCCACAAAAATTAACCTCATTCATGATGGAATCTGAACCACCAATACCTGCTTCAACCCATTCCAGAGCCTGATCCATGTCAGATGGGTAATCACAATTCATTATAATATGAGATTATATTATCCATTCAATTTAAATTCATAACTTGTCTATGTGGAACCATAGTCTAATTCCAACATTTAGGGTCTAAAATGTAATGTCTAGTGGCTCTTTCAATTTTAAAACCTCATTCATTATCCCATACATCATTGATTTGACATATGGGATTTGGAAGCATCATTCCATTTCCCAAACTAGTAGTCTTCACATATCGTCTTTTGATGCATCAATCCTTGTCTCACACACATTTATCATGTATATCACAGTATCACTTATATCACAAACACCACACATGTCATATTAATCATGATTACCCCCATTAATATTCTTATAAATTATTCACCTAACTATACATCATATCAATTTATCAAATAATCATGGTTCATCACATTAATCAATTGGAATGCTATGAACAATTATCCATTAAACCATTTATCAAAATTTAATTAAGTGAACCATTAACCCATTATGTTTAATCTCACCATCCCTTAAATCGCATTAATAAATATATTCAACATCTCATTAATCATCCATTTCCAAAATCATATCTATTACATAACCCATTAATTAATTAATTATCCAAATAATTAATCTAATACAATTTGATATTTACAAACATGAAATAGAAATTTCCCAATTTCATACATGTAAATGAAATAATGACTTTTTAAATTTATAAATAGACAAATGGAATCAATATCGTTGACATATATTCTAAAAAGGAGGATTCCCCAAATTGATGTTGAATGATAAATTGAAAAAATAAATTTTATATATTGAACTAAAACCTATATCATGATCCAATAAATTAATATCAATAAATAACTAGTTATAAAGCCATCACCAATAGAGGAATAACCAATCCCCTTCACCCAGAAAGAGAGATGGGAGGAAGAGGAAACCAAAAGGAAAGGGATTACATATAAAGATAGGTGAAGATCCATCCATAAAATATTTCATCCATCATGAAAAAAAATCAATGGAGGGATGGAATCTATCAAGGATATTTAAAAAATGAAGCAAAAAATAGGTATGATCAGATTCGAATTTGGGTAAATATCGGTGGGGGTGTTATAGATTATGAAAATAAATTTTATGGGCTTTCAAAAATTCCCACAATGTTTCCTGGGATGGGGATCACTATTTTCCATAACATACACCCTAACTGTGTGATTCTTCAGAGAGGTATATATTTTCTACTAATAAGTTACACAATTTTGAAAATTATTTTCCATCCATGAGATTATCCTCTAAATGGGAATATATGTTTCGTTGGAATAGGGCACACAGTTTGGGAGAACTATGCACCAACTATACACTATCAAAACCCTTCATGAAGATTCCAAAATTCTCTAAACTCTCTTAATATTACCCTTAAAACAACCGAACCAAGATATAATCAAATCAAGGGTAATAGATTTCCTAAAACTGATCACAATACATCTCTAAAAAAAATTATCTTGATATATCCCCACTATATAATATCTCTTCATAAAGTTATACTCCCAATCCTATATAATATTTTACTATATGATGATCAGGAAACTAAGCTTTTACATCTTCATATCTCTCCATAATTTCCTCCAAAACATGACCATTAATCTATAATACACATACAATCAACATGTTCTTTCCCCATAACACATTCTTACTATGATCCATTGAATGTATCTGATTCTCCTCAAAAGATGCATCGGTCTCAGACTCAAAAACATCCACATCTATCTCATTAGAAAGGGTTTGGGTGATACATACAACTTTTTGACACATGAGAAACATAGTGAATAACACTATACCTATGTGTAAGATCCAATAAGTAGACCATTGCTCCAATTCCCTCCATAACCTCAAAAGGTATAAAAATCCTATGTTCATACTCGAACTACCTCAAAATCTTACGGTGACCCAATCTGTGTGACTCCCAATGGATAACATGATCACACACTATAAACTCAAGTAGTCATTGAAGTCTATCGGTATATGACTTCTATCTACTATGAGCCAAATCCATAATATTTCAAATTAGTTGAACCTACTCCAATGTCTTATGCATGAGAATTCATTTTAACAACTATTACTCACCATATTCAATCAATCATAGAGGTGATTTTCATGGACTACAATATATTATCTCATTCAGTTCCATATAAAGAGTCTCCTGATAAATATGATTATAAGACAACTCAATGAGAACTAATTTTTTCTTCAAATACCCACCAATTTCTTGGACACACACCTATAATTATCCTCCAAAACATGTATATTATGTTATGATTTCACATATTTCATTGGGTGGAAGGATGTACTTAGTAACACCTATGTACCAAGATCCTTCTACAACCTTTCCATAACCATGAAGATGAAAATGAGTCATTTCATGAAATTATATTTTATGGAAACACATGTAGATAGAATATCTACCAAACATAAAAATCTCAGAATAAATCCACAGATAATATCTCCTATAGGGTCAAAACACTCACAACTTTCATCACTTGTTCCACAACAGCCCCAATAATATCATTATTATAATGCGTACTTAGGATACACAGTAAAAAATATGTGGTAACATTTTCCCCTTCTATTCAGGAATGAGAAACTATTATAGTAATCCATGAGGCCATTAATTCTCAATCTTCACATGTTTATAGGTGTAGCATCATGTCAAAAACCCTAAAATATCCTTTTCATGTCTGACCAACAATACTGTTGCTACAGGTCATAATACAATTTGGTTAATATTAGATGAACCAGCCACATAGAGGCATGAAATTCATGAATCAAATCCTCATGCATAATTTTAGGCATAACAATGTGGTTCCTAAGATAGATAATCGCATCCTCATCTATGATCAAATCTGACAATGGATCCTCACTTTAACAGATTTACATCAAGGGAAAATAATACATATATTCATACTCCCTCTCCATGATCTTTGTTGAATATCTGAGTTTTAGTGATAATCATATAAGTTCCATCTTCTTCTGTCCCTATTGGACCACAACATACATCTCAAATACCAATGTCATCGTCTTCTACTAATAACTAGACTCCTGAAAATTCTATGATTGAGTTTTCTTTCATAAATCATCAACAACAATATTTTCCATATTAGGTGTATATTCCTCCTCTAAATCATACAACTACATATAGTCAAAATATCTCAACCTTTAGAGATTTATATATTTTTTGTAAATGGATGTAATTTAAACTCTAGTGATTGGTATACAATGTTAACATTTAACCCAAAAGATAATTCCACAATCCCTATAAGGAATAAACCACATCCTTTAAATCTAGTTTATTAGTTGGGTTATTCCATTCACGTGGCCTCTAATTCCTTGATCCAAACTCTATAACCCGATCTTGATGGATCAACACTACTCCAAGTCCTATCCGAGATTCATTACAAAACATTTTTAATATTCACCTATCCTGGGTAAGATCAAAATTAGAGTGGTATTCAGCTATATATTCAAAACATTGAATGCATTATCACATGATACAAACCGTTGATACATTAATCCCTTATTTTTGAATACTGAATGTGGTGCTCCCATGTGATAAATTTACATGATTAACCTCTGATAAAATCCTTCTAAACCTATAAAACTGTCAATATCAAGAAAATTATTTGGTTACTCCCATGAAACTGTTGGTTGAAATTTCATTGGGTCAACTAAAAGACATTCTTCTTGGATAATGTATCCCAAAGAATTTACCTGGTCAATATAGAATATACACATTTATATTATGGCTAATAGTAGATTCCCCATTATCATACTAATAAAAATTACAAGATGTTGGGAATGTTCTTCATGAGTCATGAAGTATACCAAGATGTAATCCAAAAAAACCTAAAAGTGACCTAAGAATTGGTGGTAGATTCTGTTCATCATGTACATAAACACAACAAGGGTGTTCCTCATCCTAAATGAATTCTAATATTCCCATATAGGCCATAAATACAATGGAAGGATGTTAGATGTATATTAGAATGTCTAACTCTCAACTTATGATACCATGACCACAATTCATTCATAGAGAAAACGCAATCCCCTATCAATAGTCACATATTAAATTGATATGAAGAAGATGATACAATTTATTAACTATCATATAGTTCAAGTTATATTAATTGACACATAATCACATGATTTGGTCTGCCTTTATTGAAAACTATAACGGAGAACCCCTTGGTGACATACTTCGATGGATAAATCCCTTGTATGTCAACATTTGTAGTTAAGTTTTAATCTCTTTTAGAACTATTGGTTATATTCTATATGATTGAATAGAAACTGTATTGGATCCAAGAATGTTCCCAATCATAAACTCAACATCCCTCTCTAGTGTAATACATGATACATACTTTGGAAACACATCCTAGAATTGGTCTATAATTTCTCAAAAGGCATCATGGCATGCCTGGATATCTCACACCACAAGATGTATGTAGTTGTGACCCTCGAGAGATATAATTTTCACTATCATATTATAATAATAAATTTGGGATTACTATTCTAATTACTATTTCATTCCCAAAATTAAGTTAAATCCTAACATATCAAGGATATAGAGATCTAATAGAAAACAATAATTCACTACATTTAGAGAACACCCCATGCATAAACAGATATCTCTCAACTATACCATCAATGTTGACATAATCATCATAATCCCACTCAATAACTGTACATGTAGACTCAAACCATCGAAATTTTGTGAAGGTATAAAATAATCAGAGGTTATTGTATCAAATAAGGCACTAGAAATCATAGAAGATACATTAGTATTAACTATAATATTCGATGGTCTGTCCTTACCATCCACAAATGTTGGATAAACTGCATTGAAATCCGCCCACTCCCTGTGATAAAGTCTCATCACCAAAGCTCCACCACTCTATGGTTTAGGGAACTATTTACTAATATTTCCACATCCACTACGTCAACTTTCATTCCAAGAAGAACTCCAACTTCGAGATTGATATAGGGTAGATGATCCCCAGATAATATTATGATTCTTGCTAACTCCTATATCATTTCACCCAATTTTTGGGTTCTAAAAGAACCTATTTGAGAAGTCCCACCACACAAAAATACCAAAACTCTATCTATACCATGTGTATCTATTTACTAAAGTTTCTCGAGTTGTGGAACTGGTGCATGATCACTAGTGGAAGATCACTAGAGTTGTGTCCTGAGTAACAGATCCTTACCCATGTCCACTTTTTTTACTATCTCCATACTTGACATTTTTAATGTGATTATTCTAACCCTTGGAATAAATACCTCATGGAATTCATGTAGATACAACCTATCCTCCACTCGGAGCATCCATCGGGTCCCCTATGATATGAATGTATGATTCGTCACCTCAGAAATCTTTTTCATCCTAATTATTTTATTCCATGACTTAATCTCACATTTAGGACCATAATTAAAATTATTATCCATGATAGACTAACCCCCAAACAATTCTATAACATAGTGATGGAAATATATAAAGTTTCCTACATATTCTATCATCGGAATACTCCCCTAGGTCAACCTCATGAACTATACTTGCCTTTCCTTTTTAAGTGTATTTGGGTAAATGTTATCCAAAAAATTATCTAGAAAATCCTTCTATACCATATTACTCATATTTCAATCCCATGTCTATATGTCCAACTAACTATTCTCTTGACCACATACCATATAGGCATGCAGTTAGAATCTCTTCTCAAAAAGAGTTTATCATTGATCACAGATCCCCTCGATATCCTCAATCCAAAACCCACTTACCTCAAGTACAGGCTCTCTAGTAAAATCCAGTGGGTTATTCAACTGCATAACCATGTCATGTCGAGCATACATTTCACAATAGACTATGGAAACTTTCCAGGAACTCCATAAAAAAACAAAATTTCTAAAAAAACTGTTCTTAGGCTTAGTCACCTGAAACTATTGTAGCTTCAGGTTCTACTATTGGAGGATCATTTTATACCATGTTATCCTTCTATACAATGAAAAGAATTGTTATGAAGTCATTTCTATATAATAAAAAAACACATTTTTAAGACCCATTCCATGACATTAAAACATTATTGTAAGTGGGATTCACATAATTCCCTAACAAGTCATATCTTTAATTCCTTCCACACAATCAAAACCATGGTACTATCAATACCCTCAACCATCCCTCATCTAGGTCATGGTTAACCTAGGGTATACCAATTTAAAAAAAATTCTCATTAGAAACCCATTTATAAATTTCAAATTATCAGATTTGTTATATTTTTCTATTTCCCAATATTATAGTAGGCACAATTTTCATTAAAATTACATAATGAATAATAGTATTTTTCACTTAATCTATTCACCCCAAAACATTAATTTTTCATTCATTCATAAAATATTACATGTCAAAATTAGTCTTATGTTTCTAAGATGATGCATGATTAAACAAATAAAATTCATTTCATGTTTAAAATGTATAAATACATGAAAAAATCACATTACACAACAAGTGCATCACTCGATGTGAAATAACATTCATTTACAACAACAATATCAATAACAAGAATACCAAACTAAAAAACTGGTTTTACCACCATACATGGGATTACTAATCCAATGCAGAATATCGTGATAAGGACCAAATCATCCTAATCTCTTATCAGCCTTTCCCAAATAGTATGAAAAAATAAATGACAAGAAAACACCACATGATACCACGTTTTAAAATTCTAACACCAATTACATTTGTCGGTGACTGAAGATGGTTTGATACATGTCCTCAGGAAGGGGTCCCCATATGTCATAGGTTTTGGACGAGAAGCATTGGTCAAATATAAAACCTAGTGATACTATAACCTTTTCATCCAAGAAAAACAACAACCCAAATAATTAAAAAATAACCAAATGAAAATAGCCACAAACAGAATAATATAAGTATCACATGACGATCAAAACATTAAAACAGTATACAACCCACAATAGAAGATATGACATTCCATATATGTGTCATGTTTTTAAATAAAACCCAAAAATAATGCCACACTAAAACTCCAAAAGGGGGTCTCAAAATCAAAATTGGTTCCCTCACCCACAATACCTCACAAAACATCCATCTATCAAATGGATGTGTCCCTTATCCTTTTCTACAAACAAGATGTGTACGAAAGTACTGATAAGGTAGCACATGTAGGGTGTGATTACAACTCAGTAGGACCCCATCAATGGTTTCTAATTCAATATCTAGTCTATAATAGTGTATATAGTTTTATAAATAACAATTTTCAATAATATGGATAGATTTAATATTTCATTATTATTTAATTAACCACAAAAATTACCCAGGTTCACGATGACACCCATACCATCAATACCTATTTCATCTTGTGCCAGAGTCTGAAACACATCACATAGGTAATAACAATTCATTGTAACATGGAATTTAATTTTCAAATAAATTTCAATTCTTATCATGGCTATTTGGAACCATAGTCTGTTTCAAAAAATTTGGGCATATGACTTCATGTCTATCACCCCATGGGATTTTGAAGACTAAGTCCTTATACGATGCATTATTGATATCACATATGGTGTTTTGAAACATCAGTCCACGTGATACACTCATAGACATAACAAATGGGATTTGAAAGAATCATTCCTTATCCCATACATGTTTATCACATATATCACAATATCACATATAACACAAACATCACATATATCTCATTTGTCAATATTAATAAACATTAAAATTCTTATAAATTATTCACCTCACAATGCACCATCTCAATTTTTAAAATAATCATGGTTCATCACTTTAATCACTAGGAATAATATGAACATTTATTCATTAATCTATTAAAGAAAAAGTTAATCACATTCTCTATTAACCCTTTAATGATAATAAAAAAATCATTTATTTCCCACTATTCAATAAATTTAAAAACCCATTAATCAACCAATTCCACAATTCAATCAATTCCATAACCCATTAATTAATTAACAAACCAATTAATTAATCAAATTAATGATACAATTTCCAAATATGGAATAGAAATTCATCAATTACATACATGTAATTAATATAATGTAATTTGGAATTGATAAATACACCACACCCCAAAAGATTGTTGATGAACATTCCAAAAATAATAATTCCACACATTAAAGTGAAATGATCAACTACACAATGAATAAAAAGATCTTGGAAAAAATTATATTAAGATCAAATAGATTAATATCTGTCAAAACCAACATAAGAAACAATGAATAGTAGGTGATAAAAAATATATATTAATCCAAAAAGAGAGATGGGATAGAGAGGAAACATCATGGTATGAGAATACATACCATGGTCGGTGGAGATCAATCCACATGAGAGTCATTTTTTCTTGAATAGAACTCTATAGAGGTTTGGAATCTGTTTAGGATCTTAAAAATGAAGGAAATACATTATATTCATGATGGTTCAAATCAATGTTAATATTGGTGGTTTTTATATATTTAAATTATTTTTAGGGGAACTGAAAACTACATGCATGTTTTCAAGGGTTAGGTTATAATGTTTAAGAAAAACTATTCATCTTATTTGGGGTACACAGTTTCTACTGATTGGGAAAATATATTGGAAAACTGTGCACCAACCATGAAATTACCCTTTATTTAAGAATGCATGTTTTTTTGGGGTTTAGGGCATGGTTTTGGAAAACCCTATGCCAACTATGTGCTACCCAACCACCTTCAAAATCATTTAAAATTCTCCAAATTCGCCAACAAATCCTAAAAAAATACCAATGAAGATATACTCAAAATAAGGGTAAAAGAATACCTAAAAACAAGAATAAAGAATTTATAGAATGAAAAATATCTTATATCTCTCATGCATGGGTGTCTATGTAGCTAGTTCAGTGTGTCCTATTTTAGAAATAAATTTTTTTTTGATGTTCCACCCATGATTTCAATTGAATTTTATTTCATGAGGATGGTTTCAGTATATGAATGAATTCACATTCATGGGACCATTATTTAGATAAAAATAATATCATTGAAACCAATTTCTGATTCTCTACTTTTGAAGAGTAATGAGGATTGATCAAATAATTCCCATGGATGATGATTTACAATGGTAGAGGGAAAAAGGTTTTCCCTTTTAAATTTTCTATGAATCTATCTAGCCAACACCTACTTAATTCATTAACATGTTTTTCAGGTAACATGTTAAATTAGTGACCTATGTTTCATATATTGAAATTATTATTCTTTGATAATAATTATTTGAAATATTCTATCACCCTTATGGAGTATTTATTTCCACTATCTTAATTATATTCAATGATCATATACAATTATCTTCCAAAACCAAATATTATTATTTAGGTCAAAGGACTGTTGTAATTTCCAAAATATTTCTCTTTATAGAATGTAACATTTGAAATATATTATTGCATGATTTAAAGATGTTTAGGAAGAACTCACTTCATGATTAATCTACATAGTAGAGGAACATAATATAAGAATATTTTCCATGTTTATTGGAAAACAAATTCATGAGACTTCATCAGGATAACATTCAGGTAATTACTAAAATGTATTTTTCATAAATAGTTACTAATAATATTTTGATTTTATTTTTGTTCTAGCTCTAATTTATGGGATACATGGTTTCCCTTAATTCAATAAATGTAAATTCATACATCATTGTGAAAACTATTCATTGATCATTATGTATTATATGAGATATCATTAAGAAGATGATTTAAAAGAATTGTGTTTTTTGAATAAAGGATCTATGAGTTTTATTAACTGGATATGGTCTTTCTATTTGGATGTAGACCCCCTAGCCAAGATCCCTAATACATAAAGACCATTCAATGAGAGTCACTTGATTATTTGGGAAGGAAAAATATCATGTAAACTATTTCCTTCTGAAACTTGTAGGTCAAACTGTTTGGTGGATAAAAAATGCATCAATTTTTTCGTACAATAAGAAAAATAATCCAAAAAAGATTGATATTGGAAGGGCCTATATGAGAGGATTACTGACTATATGATTCTCAACTCTTATTGGTTAGTACTGAGAAAGGAAATATGGTGGAAAATCAATGACACATGGAAAACAATCCTTTGTTGAAACACTCACATCTCAAAGGATCCAGAATCACAAAAACACATTACACCTCCATTATAGTAGATAAAGGGAAACCAAAAGTCTCTTTAGGAGTATAAACATAAGTTAAAGAATTGAATACCAATCCCTTCAATAGATCATAGTCTGTTGTACCAATAACTACCTCTTATGGGAAAAATAGGGTTACTGACCTTTAGTAGAGGGACTTAAAAGAGGAGTATGGGAACCAACTATAATATAGGTGCTAATTGTGGCTGTTTTATGATCCAAAACCTCATAAGGGATGTTTAGAGGTATTTAGAGGGAAGGATACAACTCCTTATTAAAAATTTAATTTCATTTTTCTTTCTATATATTTGATTAACAAATAATGAAAGAATAGTCTACATGACCTTATAACTAGAAATATTATCTAAAACCCACCACGGAGGAATATAAGTGGTTTTTTAAAAAGGATATCATTAAACCTACATATAAAATTATTAATTGAGGAAATTGGGCAGTCAAATCCATTTCAACACAAATTTAATGGACCATGGTATATTGTATCAATAATGTTCCATATTTCACCCAAAGTGATGGTCCAAAAGAATCCCTTATACCTTTGAAAATTGTAGGGTATTGCAGGGGAAGGGAAGGAATGTAGTTTAAAAAAAAGTATAATAGAATGAGGATATCTACCTTATTGAATGTTATTGACAGAAAAAATAAGTTAAATAACCAATTACAAAAGGAAAAAATCCCTAACATTATAGGATACAAAATCCTCCCAAGAAAATTAGAGGATATTGTATGGCATGTGATTATGCACGATCACAACTACATGAGAACAATGATTCCATGACTCTATAAAATGCATGAAAATCCCCATATAAGGCCTATAAACCCAAAATATATAAATAAGGGGCCACTTTCAAAAATAAATTGTAGAATAATCATATTTCATATTCAATCAAAATTTCGGCAAGTCACTGACACAACAATCATCGTAGGAGGCGGCCTTCATCTGGGTGATCATGATTAGGATTGTAGTAAAAATTTATCATGAGGGGATACCATCAAATATTTAATGTATTTAAGGTCTATAGAATATGCATAGGGATCCAAAACATTAATATCCATTAGATTTAAATGTTAAATTTATAGATTATTTGGATATAATAAATGATGTAGATTCATGTATCAATGATATGAGTTTAGAAGTTTGAGTAAAACCCCTATTCGAATTTATTTTTAGGTGAATCATGTATTTTGTGTTTAAAAATATCAATAAAATATTTCAATTCATATTTTGTATATTATAGTTCCATGAAAAAAGTGACATCACCAGGGGAGGTGATGTAGGGATCACTTGATTATATGAATTATTTTTATAATTCAACCACTAAAACTTCTTAGAGTTTGAATATATTAAAATAATATCTCTTCATCCCCTCATGTGAAATTAGTATAAATATAGATTAATAAATGATATTTATAATGTTTGGTACAATTCTATAATCATTTCCATGTTGGTTGAACCCTAATACAGATTTAAATACAAATATATTATTTACTACAAATGTACATTGATAAAGTTATTCTACACCCCTGTAAACATTCCTCTCACAAACCACAGTTCTACACCCCATAAATATAATATTGTTCCAAAAATAGTGATACAACCTAACTATCATTATTTTATACTCTTCCTTCTATACTGGTTACATAACCTAAACATATGCATGTTCAGTAACTTTTTATTGACCCCATTTACAATCTATTTATTCTTATTTTTTAGTCCTCTTTATAAATATCTTATACATTTTATTATATTTATCTAAAAACAATTTTGATGACCTTAGTAGGTGTAAAAATATTTGAATATATCAATCAATCCTTTAAGGAGCCTTATGGAAATGACGCATACAATTAATCTTTTAAAGACCAATATAAACTCAATCTAACTTTTCTAGATCTTTTCATAAAAATATTCAAAAAAACTATATATTGGAACATTTTTTAATGTGCTTTTTCCATTTCACCACGTTCTAGTGAATCTTTGTCAGATAAAACCCAATCCGATGATCCATATTTCAATGGTATCCTTGTTTCAAATATGTATAAAATAATTCAATAAATAAAACTATTATTATTCCTTTCTTGATAAAAATTGTTCTGGTTCTATTCTTTTTCAACCAAGATATTCAATTGTTTGAAAATTATTACACTAAACCTTTTTCACTTATAGTCATATTCATCTAAACATAGTAATTATTATTACTATTCCAACAAAATTTTATATAGAAACACTTTCATTGAAATTCCAAGAGATGTTTTGTGATCTAGATCGGGCATTTGGTTTTCTCACCCATCTGTTATTTGTTAGACCACCTTAAAATCATTTAAAATATTCTTGAAGTTTCATTAAAACATAGAATTAATGACATACTTTAAAATACTCAACCCTGAGGTAGATTTATAATGATAGAAATAATAGATGAAATTCAACATAATTATCTACATTACAATGCTCTATATAGATCTTCAAACCTTTTTTAGATGTATAAACATTTTTCCAGCCTTTTTCAATTCTTAATGATAATAAATCGTATATCTGATGGTATATATTTACCATTCTCTATCTAATGGATTCACCAATCAAAAATCTATTTAATATTCCTTAATCTCATTCCACTATATTGGGATTCCTCTTTCTGATGGGTTCAATTAATTCCTATCTAATAACTATGGAATCCTCTATATGTTGACGCCACATTAATTATTTTCCCATGAAACATTAATTCCTCTATCTTTCTCACATCTGCCTATTATCTCTTGGAATTTCTATCAGTTGGGACTTCACCGATCCTCTATTATATTAGTCCCATACATCTCAACTTCTTCTAAAACTATTTGAATACATTCTATGTTAGGTAAAATTTCTTATTCCTCTATTTGATTACATCAAAACACTCTTTATGATATTATTGTATGTATTTTTTCTGATGAAACATTTTGAATTTTATAGCTATACAACATTGTAAAATTATTATCCAATGATCATCTCAACTTTATATCCATTGGTACTTAACTTACTACCACTTATCTTCTTAAAATGATTTATCCCACAAATTGATTTTATTTACCTATATGTGATGTAACAACATACCAATCTATCTATTAAACTTTACAGATTTCTATCAGATGGACCAATGAAATCTTCTTTTATATAGAGTTAAAAAATTATCTCTCTCTCTCTCTATATATAACATTAACTTCATTCATTGAAATAATAACATTGTACAAGATCATTGATAATGTAATCTTGGTCCATTAACCTTAGTCCTATGTAATTCACAATTCTGCATAGAGGGAGCTGTGTCTTATTGTATCTCAATCTCCCAAATTGGACTCATTATTGAACTATGATTAATTTTAGTAATAATGGTTTCAGGAATGTGGAGGATCAACATAGCATCAAATTACATAATAATGTTTCTCTATACATTGAAATAACTTTTCTCTCAATTTTCTATTGGATTATTATTTAATAGTTTGTACAATCAGAAATTTATATATCGAAAGAAAATGAATCCAAACACACATTGGAACAGTAATCTCCACCATTTAATTTTATCTCAAAATTCATATTCAACATCAATTATATAAAAAGTCAATATGTGTGTTAACATTTTTTCATGCATATGGTGTTTATGTTTTCATTTATACCCCTTATTAAAAATCAAATACAAAGGGTAATGTAGATGTTTTCTCAATATATCATCTTCCATCTCAAAATTTGATAACATTCTATAATAGAGTAATACTACCACATGAATCACTTAAATAGAAACATTAAATTGAAAACTCATTGTCGTAAATGGTCAAACTGATGAAGAAATTAAGAGCATACAACTAAGGTAATAAATGTTTTCTATAAATATTATTCAAGGTAATAATTTCTTTGAGATCATTCTATCATCATAATATAATTGGATTTATATGTATGTTTGTTAAGATAAAACCTACACCCATATCAAAAAAATATCAACAAATTTAAAGTGTATAATGAATTTCCATTTCATTCATATTTTTTAAAATTAATCCCTTAATTTTTAAGTAAAATTTGATACTCATAACTCAACTATATCTTTTCTCCCAAAGAAGGGTATCCCAACAATCGGCATCAGAGAGATGATAATGTTTCATGATGGATGTTTATTATAAATGAAGAACTATTATAGTAATTTCCTTCCACTATAGTTATTCCCCTCAAATTTATATGATGATAGTTCACATAAATAAATATAATGGAATGAATGATGATTGCATATTTACATAGATGAAATGATATGATTTTGAGTATTCACTATGTATATGATTATTCTTATTATTCATAGATTTTGAACGGGATGTGATTTCTTCCATTTGATCAACCATTACTAATTTTTATTTGATTTATTATCATCTGTTGAGTCATTACATGATGCCCCCATCCACATTTCAATTTTCAAATTATCGTTATTTCATTATATTTTCAAAATTATCATCATGATTTCCCCTTGGACTAATAATATATTGATTAATTCATATATACTATTCAAATATTTATCACACATCATTCATTTATTATGGATCCTCAAAACACCATCTTATGGTGATTTTTCATTTAATGTTTTCACTAATTTTGATTCATGTTACCTTACATATTATATAGTGTATTTTTTTTCTTTCTATATGATTATATCCTTTAATACATGTTATTGAAAAATAACTAAGCACACTTTATTTCTTTTATCAACTTCCTTTAGCTTCATTATTTTCTCATCCTTCTTGAAATTCTCTCATGGATCACTTGAAAAAATTTCATTCTTCACATTTAAAAAATTATTTTCTTCTTCATCTTGATTTCTTGGAATGTTATTTCTAATATAAATCTAATAGACCCCCCTTTAATCATAAATCTTTCCACATAGAGAAATCATTCACCATCATGAGCATGTTTTTTTCATGATTAATCCAGAACACCAATAAGGACCTATAAATTAGGATCATTCAGTCTAATCCTAATACTGGCCTGTTTTTTTGTTATTTTAATTTTAAAAACTATGGGAATATTTTCCAATATGGAGATTTTTTTGATTTATTCAACACTCTTTAGTGGGATATTATTTATCAATATTATTATTTCATTTGATTGATTTTTTCTTAACTTCTAAACTTGTATTATTTCTAAAAGGAGGTATATCATGATATTATTTATCGATAGAAACTATATACTATTGTAAGACATTGATTTCACCACCTTGAGATGATTCACCATTGAACTCAAATTCATTGATGAATCATTCAATGATATAAGTTAAGACAATTTTATTATAATTATTTATTGTGTATCAAATGAATCTTTCTATTTCTCAGCCAATTTTTCCTAGATATCATTTACAATATTCTAAAATTTATTTATATTTTTCTTTTTTTACATACAGTCCTCTAAAATTGTTTTTTATTCCTTATTATCATTATCATTTCAAGAATATATTTTTTATATACATTTATTTTTCTTTTAGGCCACTTGTATTTTCAAAGACCTAAGTTTAATATGGTTTGTCACTTATTTTTTATAAAACAAAACATTCTAAGATGTTATCTCCTTTCCTTCGTTCTTTAAATTCATCCAAAACTTATTGAGTTATATATTTTTCTCAATAAATACTTCCAAATTGTTGATAAAAATAACTCATGTTTGGTTATACTTTCTCTATCATCATCACTATCTGATAAATAAATTTCCCTTAAAACATCCTCTAATAAGTGGACATGATAAATACATTTATTTCTAGTTGATGAATCATCAGCCCCCCCCCCCTTCATCCGAAAAACATTTCTTTTTTAATCTGTTGAATTTTTTACTTTTATTTCTTTCACATATATTTCTATAGATTATTATATTATTTTTCTAACTTATAATCCATGATATTTTTTTAGTATTGGATTCATCCAGATAAAAACTAACATTAAAATTCTTATATTTATGAGATATTTTAACTTTTAACTTTAAATTTCACTTTTTTATTCTTTTAGAAAGTTAGATAATAATTTTTTTAATTCATCTTCATATATCTTTTCATCTAAGTCAGAGGATTCTCATTTTACTTCTATACTTATAATATTCCCTTTTATGAATTATTTAAAATATATTGTTTCTTAGTATTCAACATAAATACTATTTATTTTCAAATCTGATAATCCATGTCAATATTTTAATGTACATCTATAGAATAATATAAATGATCTTATAGAATCTAAAGATTGGCGTTAAGAAAATGTGAAATGTTTCTCATTAGTTTTGTAATGATAGTCCCGTATTATATCTACTTAATAAAATTTCTAATATTACAAAAATTCTCATTTGATATTGTAATGTATATATCAATTCATTCATCACCATGCCTCATAATAAATTTAAAATTAATCCTATAGTTTTTTAAATATTTCTTCTTAATTTATCTTTCCCTTCATAACTACTTCCCAAGTAATCCCAAATTTTATTGGTAGTGGGAAATAACATAAATTTTTATAAAAAATCCCACAGAGATCCATTTAGATTTTCCATCAAAGTATAAATTTATATAATCATCAACTGTGATAATAACCTCATTTATTTGAATGAACCCCACTACTGTAGAATCTATAACATATAGGAAAGGATATCAAAGATAGGGAAACATTATATTCTTATAAATGTGATAGATAAGAAATTCATATGAAGAACAAACATGATTCTCATTTAATTTATATTCTCTATCCTTAGTGGATAATTAGATCATTATAAGGGAATAAATTATACGGTACCAAATAAGGTTCCCAAATTATTTTGAGATCATCAGGGGTGGGGTGAATAAGTGATCATATTAGTTTATTATTTATTCATTTAATTTAGCATAAAAAACTTTTTAGTGTTTCGATTCATAAAGTGATATCTATCAACCTCACATATTATTTTTTAAATATAAATGCAGATCATCACACAATATATAAAAGGATCAATATAAAGACCTCCTCTTTGACATGTTGGTTTTCCCCCATGTTGTAATCTTTTACTGATGTATTTTAGTATTAAAAATATATAGACAATAACTAGTTCTACACCACAATAAATGATCCTCAAAATGACCCAGAATCTACAAACCAAAAATAGTCTCTTCTTCCACTGTTGGATAACCCCCCCTAACTGTAATGACCCAGAATTTACTTGTAATTTTTTTTTTAAATATATGGGAATTTTACTAGTCGCATAAAATTTACGGTGGATGTTTCCGAGGCGCAAAGTTCCCTGAATGAATTTCTGAAGTTTTGTTCGGGTACATTCTGTAAACATGCGAGAAAGTTTTTCTAAATTTTGAACCGGTGCTCGGAATTGAAATATGAGGGCACCATTGAACTTTTAAGATCGGTATTCTCTTAAAGATACTTTCAACTCAATGAAAATTGGTCAAGGGTGAAATTTAGTTTTTGGGTTATTTGTGTAAGAATAAAATAAAAATAAAATTGTGCAAATATATTATTTTTATTTGCAATAACCATGTGGGTGTTGGGAGTTGGATTCCACCAGAACTAAACCACCATGTGGAAGTTAGTAGTGGTGACCACCAAACCCTAACCTTCCATGAAAGGTTATGGTGGTTGGTACCACTCGAGCCTAACCTCCCATGAGAGGTTATGGTGGTGGGGACCACCCTGGATTGAACCCCATTGAAACCCCCCGTTTAATTGGGAGAAAAATATCAACTCCCTCATTAGTGTGGAGAGGACTCTTGAGTATCCACCACATTAATTATACCAACAAACATACATTTAATTGTGCCAACATAGTTATTTGGATTGCCCCATTTTTAAATTAAATAACAGCGTTGTTGGAATTTAGGAATGTTCTTAATAAATGAACCATCAAAAATTCCAAGATGGTTACCTACCTTCTCCCCTCTCATATATATATTGAGCATGGGAGGAGGATTTTGGATGGCTTCACCAAGCGACAAAGTGCTGGAAGAGTGATGTGATTCCCAACACTTGGAGGATTATTCACTCTAATGATGAATGCTTAAACCACGAAGAAAACCTCCTCCATGATAAACTCATAAAAGGAACCTCTTCGAATGCGACGAATCGACGCGCGAGCCCGGGGTTGGTGGTGTGTAGAGGATGAGATGAATGTCAACGAATTACCCTTCTTCCTCATGCTAGCACCATCAATGAACATGGTAGGGCGTTCTTTTGCGTGAAAATACTTTCCTTGATTTATTTTTCGGTTAGGGAAAGAATGGTTGTGGCGGTCGTAAAGATTGAAGTTCATTGTTCTTCATTCTTGTTGAGTCAAATACAACCACTCTAAACACAGAGGGTGTGGGACAAACAAACATGTCCAGACCCCCTTTTCCGTTCTTCTTTGTGGTGATATTTGGAATGAAGGAATCCGACGAAGACGAAGAAGATGGTGATGGTAACGGCGCTCCGCCACCCACAGGCTCAGTTGCTCCGCGCCGCCGCTGAACCACTGCCGACCCGAGCCACCGCCCCGAGCCGAGCTACCGACCCCCCTTGAGGTGCCCTATCCAATCCCGCCCGTTCCATCGTGGTACCCAACCGAACAGGGCTAATCCCCTCACCGCGCCCAGGCTGAACCGGCCCGCGCCCCATGTGACGCCCCCACCGAACCGGCCCGCGCCCCTCACAACACCCCGACCATACTGGCCCATGCCCTGTGGCACCCCCACCAAACCCCCAGACATGGTTCCCTGGATGAAATGACCATGCACCCCCGCAACGCCCCGACCGAACCGGCCCAACACCCACGTGCCTCCCCTGTGGCCTAGCCACCCCGCGGTACCCACGGGCTCCGCGACCCCTCGCTTCCCTCACAGCCTGCCGGACCTCCCTAAGGACCGGGTCGCATCACGGGTCGGGACTAACCATGCGGGTCGAGCTGGGTCGACCTAAACAGGGCGACCCATGCCTGGTCTAACTAGGTCGGATAGGACCTGAGCCCACTGCGACCCTTTTTCGCTCTTTCGGCAATATCTCTGGCACCAGACATCCATTTGACGAACCGTCAGCGGCACCAGAAATCGTAGAGGGATAAATTCTCTTTTAGTATACTCCAATAATGTTTTGTTTTTATATGGGAAATGGTCAGGTATTATCGAGCATGAATCCAACTGGTCCCCCGAGACTAGAAGGCAAATAACTCATTGACCGGGAATCCGATTGATGCGTCGTCAGTTGCGTTGAGACCTCTATGATGTGACGGACCTTCGTGATACATCATCGTGGGACTTCGCAAAAGTTGGAGTTTCGACCAGTAGCTCTTGGAGATGATCCTTTTGGAGACGAGCGATCATAGTGTTGAGTCCTAGTAGCTAGATGAGACCTGACGACTGCTGACCGTTTCTCATCGGAGTGAATGGAATAGCTCAGTGGGGGCGCCCTGGTGTCACGGAGGACCCATAGAGGGGATTTCCTTGGTGTCGTGGAATACCCATCGTACTCAACAAGAGGATTACCCTAGCAGGCTATGAGGTGGAGTGAACTTGGTGATGTGGGAGACCCATGGTGGGGAGCGCACTTGGTGACTAGCAGATCCACATAATCCGATAGGAGGATTACCTCAACAGTCCAAGGTTAGTGGGGAGTGAACTTGGTGTCACAGCAGGCCCACTGTACTCGATAGAGGAGGAGTTCTCCAGCAGCTGAGGTTTCGTTAATGTGATTGGGGATGTTACATGATACTACCCTTAGAATTAAATCCTAGTGGTTCTGAGTCAGTTTTTTGTGTTTTCCTCATGATTGAGATGGATCACTTGATAACTTAAAAATATGTATGGGCATATACCTATATAATGTTATCTATTGATTTAATTTTTGGTGGTTTATTCTTGGTGAATTTTGGGATACCTTGAGGGTCTCGGGGTCCCTACAGAGTGTCATTATACTCAACCCAGCATGGGCTAGGCACACACCTTATTGTGTTGGATGCAGACGCTGTACAGTGCTTACTGAGGCTGAGAGTACCAAGACTGGACGGTTCCCGGAGGTGGACCATATGGAATGTCGGTACGCAGAGGAGGCGGGAGGACGTGGATAGCTATGTAGCCGATCTTTACCTACCCTTTTGGTAGGAAGCCCGAATGAAGATCTAGTAGCTATATTTTCTCTTTATTTGGTAGTTTTTATTTTAGTTGTACTTGTACTTTCCAGTTGGAATTGTATTCTTGACCCTTTTAAACTTCATAAATCTTTTGTTATACATTTTACTTGGTGTTTCGTATCCAGATGTGTTCTTTCTTTTGTATGTGTTTACAGGTTATAATGGAAATGCCTTCCCAGTTTTAGGGAATTATAGCTTTGATGCTACTCGCCAGCCCCTGTCCTAAGGAAGGTGGGCTTGGGGTAGTCACGACACAAGCCTCGGGGGATGGGTCGTGTCAAATTGGTATCAAAGGAGTCAGTTCTACCAAAAAACATAGGACTCTAATTTTTTATGTGAAGAAATAGTGTTAAGTGTAGTGAGTATGGTTTTTAGTTAAGGGAGTCCAGTGTTGGTGCGGTGGCTGATGTATCCATACACCAGGACCCTGAATTCCAATTTTTGACTCAGTGCACGAAGACACTAATTGTGTGTGTGTTTTCAAAAAATTTCTTTATGTCAGCTCATTAGGTCAGCTCACCAGGTATAACTTTTTGACCGTATCACACCTGTTTCTTTTCACAATGCCACCATGAAGACAAACAGCCATAGTTCTGAGAGTCGTACGCACAGATAGCCCACTAAGCAATGATGCATCGTTGTAGAGCACTATTCTAGTATAGGAACCAGTGGAGGCACTACTGGTACCATTCCTCGTTGGGCCACCAATGCCACCAGCCCTAGCAGCAGACGGTGCACACCATTTGAGCGCATTGCACGAGTTACAGCACTAGAGGCAACCCATGTTCAGGGGATATATAGACCCACATGCAGATGAGGAATTGGTGGAGGCTGTGATGAGTGTTTTTCTGACTTGTAGGGACACCATCCGATGTTATGGTGATTCTTGCTATCGGCCTTCTATATGAAGAAGCAGGCAGAAGGTGGAGCTTGATGATTCTGGTCCGCAACAAGGTTACACTTCTCTGGGCAGACTTTGAGATCCTCTTTCATGGAGAGTATTTCCCAGTGACTCTTCGCGCAGTGCGCATACAATATCTACGTCATCTGTAGTAGGGAAACATGATTGTAGCTTAGTACTCAGTGAGGTTCCCATACCTCTCACACTACTCCACTGATATGTTTCGGGACACATTATTTAGGGCATGGACCTTAGATAATGGACTCAGGTAGGAGATTAGTGTTTCGATGGTCTCACTCGGTATCCAGACATAGGGAGGGGTTTTAGAGAGATCCCACTTGGTGGAGAGTTTTCTTGCTGAGCAGTCTCCAACAGTGAGATCCACCACCAGTCGACATGTAGCGGAGTCTTCTACAGCTGGAAATAGATAGATGTCATAGAGTTCCAAGAGGACCAGACCTACAGGTGGACGACCACATGAATTTGGATCGGTTGTGTGGGGAACCCAGAGCAAAGATAGACATTCCAATAACAGGTAGTGATTTCTATGCGGAAGGTCAGGTCACATAGCTCATGAATGTATGACACGTCGTTCTGATGATCAGAAGATTCTCAAAGAACCACCCAGGCAAAGATAGAGGTTCAAACAAGGAGGTCTGCAGGGAGCAGGAAGACATGGAATAGGATCTGGTCGTGCAACTACTGGAAGTAGAATCTGAAATATGTTACCACCACCACTGCCAGGAGGTCCACACCGACCGCACGGAGCTGGAGGATAGGGGAGAGCTCAGCACTAGGCAGCTAAGGCCTATGATCACAGTGCTCCGAAGATGATATGAGTTACAATCTATGTATAATCCACATTAGCTATAATACTTATAGACACATGTGTCATTATTACATTTCCACTGCCCTCATTCGGAGCTCGGAGATTCTGACGTATCTGTTGGATCGATCCTTATGGATAGAGACTCTTACGGGAGAAGATTTGATGATTACGCACAGGTGTCGGTAGTGAGAGTATACACTAGGAGGCGAGAGTTTTGGCTGGGATCTCTTAGTAGCAGCGTCGAGGCCTTACGACATCATCTTAGGTATGGGTTGGTTATCTAGATTCCATGCTGAGAAAGACTGAATTAGGCGCAAAGTGCAGTGTGTCCGCACGGATGGGACCAATTTTACCTTCACCGGCAAGAATGGATCCTTTGCAGTGCAGGATAGACTTACCCGAAGGAGAGTGCAGCCGATCACTCATCAGATGGATAGCCTCACCCTCGGAGCGGTTGATGTGTAGTATCCAAATTATCCTGTAGTGGTAGACCAATATGCGTATGTTTTCCCTGATGATGTCCCAGATCTACCCCCTCCTAGATAGGCGGACTTTTACATTGACTTCTACTACGTGACGACACCGATATCTACCCCATTGTATTGGATGGTTTATTTGGAGCTTCGTGAGCTGCGGGTATAGCTAGAGGACTTGTAGGGGAAGGGATTTATCCAATCCAATGTTTCTCCTTGGGCGGCCCCAATTCTATTCGCCAAGATAGCAGATGGGAACTTGAAGATTTGTGTTGACTATCAGTGCCTGAACCAAGTGATTGTGAAGAACAAGTACCCACTCTAGAGGACTGATGACCTTATTGATCACCTGAAGGGATAACAGTGGTTCTCAAAGATAGACCTTAGATCAGGCTATCAATAGCTCAGAGTACGAGACGAGGATGTGCAGAAGACAGCCTTCAGATGACGGTATAGCCATTAAAATTTCTTTGATATGCCATTCGGAATTACCAACACTCCAGAAGGGTTCATGGGACTCATGAACAAGATCATTCATCCATTCCTATATTTTTTGTAGTGTTCTTGATAATTTTCTAGTGTTCTTCATCGATGAAATTCTGATCTACACGACTACTAAGGAGGATCATGCATATCATTTGCAGGTAGTACTAGACACACTCCAAGAGCACCAGTTTTATGGTAATCTCTCGAAATTCATGTTTTGGATCCGAGAGGTTCACTTTCTGGGACATTTCATATTGGAAGCTAGAGTTGTAGTGGTTCTAGTGAATAATGAGGTGGTACTATCTTGGGAGCCACCCAGAAGTGTGATGGAAGTATAGAGTTTCTTCAGATTGGTTGGATATTACCAGAGGTTTGTGCTAGACATAACCAGAGCTACATCACCACTATCAGCATTGAAGAATAATTTTCAACCCTTCGTGTCATCGGAGAGATGCCAGTAGAGCTATCAGGAGCTGAGGTAGATATTGACTAGTGCCCCCATCTTGAGGATTCTAGAGGAGGGTGTAGTGTACGTAGTTTACTGTGACACATCAAGGAACGGCCTCGGATGTGTCCTGATGTAGGAGCGATCAGTGATTTCTTATGGTTCTTGGCTGCTAAGACAACATGAGAATAACTACGCTCCCCATGACCTGCAGTTAGCAGTATTGGTCTTCACATGGAAGATGTGGTGGCACTATCTGATGGGATAATGTTTTACAGTGTACTGTGATCACAAGAGTCTCATGTATATCTTCTCCCAAAAGGACCTAATCCTGAGACCGAGACAATGTCTTGAGTACCTCAAGGACTATGACTTAGATATTTTTTATACTCCAAGTAAGGGAAACATTGTAGCAGATTCACTAAGTTGGATATCTGGTATACAGTTTCTAGGCGAGGTAATGGAGTAGCTGACCAATTTGCAGATATCATTTTTGGGTAGAGATGGAGAAAATTTTCTTTATATTCTTACAGTCAATCCCCCACTTATTCAGAGAGTCTGGGAGGCACAACATGGGGATGCTTACTGTGAGGTACGACGTGCTCAGATATCCACAAGACAGGCACCTGATGGATTTTCTGATGGAGGGGAGCATGCCATCCTCTTCAGAGGATATACCATTGTACTAGTGTAACTTTAGGAGGAAGTGTTGAGAGAGTTCTTGATATCCCCTCTAGCGGTACATCCAGGAGTGCAGAATATGTACTAGGTTCTCTGACGATAGCACTTGTATATGGGAATGAAGAAAGAAATTGTAGAGTTTGTCTCTCGATGCCTCACTTTCCAACAAGTGAAGGTGGAGCATCGGGTATCAACAGGCTTGGTCTAGCCTTTATATGTTCTAGTGTGGGAGTGGGATGGGATATCCATGCACTTTGTGACAGGACTTCCATGTACATCTAAGGGACATGACTTGATTTGGGTGATATTCGACTGAATCACCAAGTCGGACCACATTCTACCGAACAGAGTGTAGCGTTCAGTAGAGAGTATGGGATGCCTCTATGTGTAGGAGATTGTGAGGTTACATGGAGTACCCTCGATGATTGTATCCAATCATGACACACACTTTACTTCCCGGATATGGAAGGGGTTTCAGGAGGCTTTCGAGACGTAGCTTCGTTTGAGCACCACCATCCCTCCTCAGACGGATGGCCAGACTGAGTGGACCATTCAAAACCTTTAGGAAATGCTCCATGCTTGTGCCCTTGACTTCGGTCACATTTGGGAGGATCAATTTCCTTTGGTGGAGTTTGCGTACAACAAAAATTATCACTCCCCAACTGGGCTGACACCTTTCGAGTTGTTGTACGGGCGACCTTGCAGAACGCCTTTGTGCTTGACTGGCCCAGGGGATTCAGCACTCGTTGGACTAGAGATGGAACGGGCTATCACAGAGAAGCTGTAGATCCTCCATGAGCGGGTGAAGTCTACACAAAGTAGGCATAAGTCGTATTCCGATAGGAGATGGAGTCCTCTGGAGTTCGTGGATGGATACCACATCTTTTTACGGGTCTCACCCCGACGAGGTCTACAAAGATTTGGTTGAGGTGGAAATTTTTCTCCGAGATTCATTGGACCATTCTAGGTCCTCAGTAGAGTAGGTGAGGTGGCTAACTGCTTAGCTCTTCCACCTCAGTTTCACCGGGTGCCCGACGTCTTCCACATATCCCAGCTGATGAGATACTTTCACGACACTTCTCACATCATCGTCCATGGAGTGAAAGATGTCGACGATGGGGAGAAATTCATAGAGGTTTCAATATAGATTGAGGATCAATAGGAGCAGGTCCTTCTTGTATGGTAGATACCTCTAGTGTGTGTTCGTTGGAAGCATGAGAACATCCGGGAGAGGACATGGGATCAGGAGGCTCAGATTCATGCTCAGTACCCCCACTTGTTCCATTTCGTTTGAGTTGTGTCTTATGGGGACGTAAAGCCTGAAGTGGGGAGAATGTAAAGACCCAGAATTTCTATATAAATTTCAAAAATATATAGGAATATTACGAGTTCGTGAAAATTTAAGGCGCGTGTTTCCGAGCCCCGGAGTGCCCGGAATGAATTTCTGATGTTTTTTTGGGTACATTAAGTAAACAAGCAACCGGGTTTTTCTAAATTTTGAACCGGTTCTCAGAATTGAAATTGGAGGGCGACGTTGAACTCACAGCCCTGATATTCGTTTAATGAGACTTTCACCTTGATGACAGATGGTCCAGGGTGAACGTTAGTTTTTGGGTTTTTCGTGTAAGAATAAAATAAAAAAATTGTTCAAACCTTTTATTTTTATTTGCAACACCCATGTCAGTGTTGGGGGGTGCAGTCCACCAGAACTAAACCTCCATGTGGAAGATGGTAGTGGGGACCACCAAACCTAAAACTCCCATTAGAGGTTATGGTGGTGGGGACCTCTAGGGCCTAACCTCCCTTGAGAGGTAATTCTGGTGGGACCACTTAGGATTAAACCCCCATGAAACCCCACTTTTTATTGGGAGAAAGACCTCAACTCCGTCATAAATGTGGAGGAGCATCTTGATCTTTCTCCACATTAATTGTTCCAATGCACATAACTTTAATTGTGCCATCTTAGTTATTTGGCTTTCCCCCTTTTGAAATTAAGTAACAATGTCTTCGGAATTTAGGAAGGTTCCTAATATATGAACCATCATAAATTACACAATGGTTACCTACCTTCCCCCCTCTCTTATATATATAGAGCTTGGTAGGAGGATTTGGGACGACATCACCAAGTGACGAAGTGATGGTAAAGTGACGTGATGCCAAAAACAAGGAGGACTATGCTCTCTCATGAAGAATGATTCCTCCTTGAAAAATTCCTCCTCTTTGAAGAACGTCCACACGGAATGTCTTCGATTGTGACGAATTGATGCGCGAGCCCGAGATTGGTGGTGTGTGGCGGAAGAGGTGAACGTCTACGACTTCCCCTTATTCATCATACCAAGAAAAACAACGAACATGGTAGGGGGTTTATTTTCATGATAATACTTTCCTTGATTTCATTTGCGGTTTGGGAAAAAATCGCTGTGGAGGTCTTAGAGTTTGAGGTTCATAGTTCTTCGTTCTTGTTCAGCCAAATGCTACTACTCTAAATGTGGAGGGTGTGGGCCAAACAAACATGGCCTGACCCACTCTATAGTTCTTCATTGTGTTGATCTTCGGAATTAAGGAAGGTGACAAAGAAAAAAAAATACAATGAATGCAACAAAGGTAACGACGCTCCGCCACCTGTGGCCTCCGCCGCTCCGCGATGTCGCTGAACCGCCGTCGTGATGAGCCTCCATGTCGAGCCGCCTTCGCCTCCCTCGCAGCACCCCGACTGAACTAGCTCGCACCCTCATGGCGCCCTAGCTGAACCGGCCCACATAATCGCGGCACCACTACCCCACTGGTCGGCGCCCTCAAGGCACCTCGGCCGAACCGACTCACGCCCTCACGGCGCCCCGGCCGGACTAACCCGCTCCCCTCGCATTGCCCTAGCCGAACCACCCTGCACCCCTCGCGGCGCCCCGAAAAAACCGCCCTGCGCCCCTCGTGGTGCCCCAGTCGAACCTCCCCGCACCCTCATGGCGCCTTGGACGATCCGCCCCATGCCCCCACGACACCCCTTCCAAACCAGCCCTACGCCATCATGGCCGAGCCTCCCCATGTCACCTGCAAGCTCTGATGCCCCTCGCGACCTGCCTGACCTCCCAGCGTACCAGGATGCATCACCAGCCAGGCCTGACCCAATGGGTCGATCTGTGTCGACCTGAACCGGGCTGACCCATGCCTGGTTAGGTCGGGTCGGACAGGACTCGGGCCCACTACCACCCTTTTTCACTCCTTTAGTCATATCTTTGGCCCCAGACGTCCTTTTGACGAACCATTAGTGGCGCTAGAAATCATGGAGCGAGATGGTCAATTTATGTATACTCCACTAGAATTTTATTTTGAGATGGGAACTGTCCGGTTGGATCGAGCACGAATCCAGCCGGCCTCGGGACTAAAAGGCTAATAACACATAGACCGGGCGTCCAATTGATATTCCGTAAGTTGCGTTAAGACACCTATGATATGGAGGTCCGTTGAGATATTTCTTTGTGGGAATTTGTGGTACTTGGAGTATGGACCATTATCTCATGGAGAAGATCCTCCCAGAGACATGCAAGCTTATGGAGGAGACCTAGTAGCTGGCTGAGACCTGACGACTGCTGACCGTTTCGACTCGGGGTGACTCGACTAGCCCAATGAGAAGCGCCTTGGTGTCACGGAAGACCCACAGTGGGGAGCACATTGGTGTCACTAAAGACCCACAGTACTCGATAGGAGGAGAACCTCTGAAGGCTTTGAGGGGGAGCACACTTGGTGATGCGGCAGACCCACGGTGGGGAGCGCGCTTGGTGATGCAGCAGATCCATGGTATTCGATAGGTGGAGTACCTCAGCATTCCAAGGTTAGTGGGAAGCACACTTGGTGTCACAGAAGGACCACTATACTCGATAGAGGAGGATTTATACAGCAACTATGGTTTTGATAATGTGACTGGGGATGTTACTTGATACTACCCTTGGAATAAAATCTTGGTTAATCTGAGTTAGTTTTTCTATGTTTTTCTCATGATTGAGATGGATCACTTGATAAATTAGGTATATGTATGGGAATATACCTAAGTAAGTATATCTATTGATTTCATTCATTTTGGTTTATCCTTGTTCGATTCTGTGAGACCTTGTGGGTCTCAGGGTCCCTACTGAGTATCATTATACTCACCCTTGCATAGGCTATGCCCGTACCTTGTTGTGTTGGATGCAGACGACGGACAACCCTGACTGAGGCTGAGAGTACTAGGACCAGACGGTGCCTGGAGGTGGACTATATGGCATGTCGGTACGCAAAGGAGATGGGAGGACATGGAGAGATGAGGAGGCGATCTATACCTACCCTTTAGGTAGGAACCCCGGAGGATGACCCAGTAGTTGTATTTTCACTTTCTTCAGTAGTTTTTTTTTCAGTTGTACTTGTACTTTCTAGTTGGGCTTGTATTCTAGCCCCTTTTTACCTTCATCACACTTTTGTTATATAGTTTACTTAGTTATTTATATCCTGCTTTTTTCTTTCTTTTGTATTTTTTTACATGTTATAAAGGAAATTCCTTCCGAGTTTTAGGGAATTACACCTTTGGTGCTAGTCTCCATCACCTGGCCTATGGATGGTGGGCTTTGGGTAGTCATAGCACGGGCCCTGGGCGATGGGTCATGACACCAACTATCCTTTTTTAATCCACATTAATCATCAATGGTTATACATTACTGACATAACCAAATACTGAAACTATTTCTATATTCTAGTACAAAGCTATTTCTTCTTCATTTCATATAAACTATAGGAATATATTATTCGTCATATTTTCTGTATCCATAATAAATTTGGGTTACCTTTTTCTATGTATAACATCATAAAGATATTAGAAACCCCTCTAATGATAATTCTCACATTGAGACACTATCCCGATCCTAGAAACACCTAGATAAAATGAAACCCACCTTTAAATAACATTTTATGGAAATATTTTTTAAAAAAATTACATATGTTAGTACTTCCTTTGGTATGGTATGTCCATTTTTCCAAAATATTGTGAATTTGAATCGAATGAAACACGGTTCAATGGTCCTTTTTAATTCAGTTATTCTTCTTCAACCATGTATAATCACAGTCTGTAAATAAATATCTACTTAATCCTTGTTTGATGAAACTTAGTATGATTCTATTATACTTCAACCAATATATTACATGGTTAGAAATTGAAGACAGAAAAACCTCATCACTTATGGTTCTTATCGTATATAAATAGTATTTTTTTGTACAATGGATTAAACTCTTTATATAAGAACAATTACACCAAAATTCAAGGTGAAAGCATTGTCTCTATATTTGAAATATAAATTTTCCATCCCAAATATACATCATTTAAACACATTGAAATCTTCTAGAACATTGTTGATGTTTCCTTAAAACTCTATGCGAATGATATTATTCAATCATCCCCGAACCTCAGATAGATTTTGGATCATTGAAATAGTAGATCAACATTATCATAATTAATAAATATACATTGTTAATTAAATATATTCAAACCCAAATTTGATTTACAATCATCATGGAAGATTTATTTGGTTCTTTTTTCAGAAGATTTATTCTATGTAGTTGTATATCTGTAACGACCCAAAGTTTCATTAATGGAAAATCCCTCCTGATCCAGTTAAATGTTTCATTATAAATTTTTTTTTATAAGATGTCAACTTATTTAGTTTTACATTTTGATTTGTGACCATTACTTTTATAGCCATTGAACAGTGATCATCTGAGTAGTATAAATATAAGGCTTTAACGAACCCATTTCTACTCAGACAAAGGAAGCGATGGCCTCATCCAGTAGAATTTCCCCTTACAAAGCCCATTTGTCAGAGCTCGGAGAAGAGGTGGCGTCTTTGGGATTCTCCCTTGACCAAGCCCAAGCTGAGCTTCATTATGTCAAGCTTGAACGGGACCGTCTATGGGAAAAGTGGAAGATGATAGAGATTTCCACTCGAGCGATGTTATTCGAGCCGCCCCAAGAGTTTGTCACCATCGCACACCTTACCCTTAGGTCTTATGCGGCTATTTTAAGGGGTTATGTAACAAATAAGTAGAACCATTTTCATGTACATTATTTTTGTATATAATAATGAATATAATTTCTAGTCATGTTTGATACATTGTAATTAGTTTTTAAAGTGAAAATGGTGTTTTTAGTTATTAATTAATTAAGAATTATATTTTATTAAATTAAAGGATTTTTGAATTAAATAATATTTTAATAAAATGTTATTATTAATATTAAATTAATTTTTATTAAATATAAATGATCTTATAATTTTATGAATGCAATTAAAATTTTTATTAAGGTTTGAAAGCCATTTCTGTCAAAACCCGTGAATTTTTATAAATGACAGTTTTTATATTAAAAGTGAAAATTCACATATTTAGAAAATTATTTAGATAAAATAAATATTATTTTTTGAATCAGGATGTCGAAATTATCCAACGGTGAATTTTTCATAATTTTCTGAGACAGTCAAATTTTTGGGTAAAAATTAAATACCATTTAAATATATAATGTGTTTTAGGACATCATAATGACCCAATGGTGATGTAATAAAATACCATAATCCTTATGTTAGGCCAATATGTGTTTTATCATTAAAATAATGAGGTTTTGGGTTTTTTTGACTTACTTTTCAAAGAATTAATAGATCCCTCAAGACTTATTCAACACTTTGCCTTTTTAAATTAATTTCCATGGGAGTGTGACTCACCTCTACATATGCAACACTAATTTTTTAATAAGTTCGGACCTTGTCCTTGTAAAATATTGTTTTCCTCTTTCATTTTCCAGATACCATGGGAAAATACCATGGGATGGTTTGTGGTTTGGATTATTTTAATATAAGGGGTCCCAAACCAAAATAATAAACAATTCCCTCACCTTTCCTATATAAACCCACCCAAGCTCCCACTTCCTCTTCACTCAAAGCCCTTGGAGTTCGGCCAACCTCTTCCCTACTCTTTCTATAATCCTCTCAAGGTGTCCCAAGCTCCCAATAAGCCTCTCTCCAGCCTTTGGAAGCACACTTCCAAGTAAGGGTTTTTTCTTCCTTTCTCATTTTTGTCAATTTTCTTTAAGTTGTATTGCCCTTATAATTTCAATTATGAATATTGGGGTATGGTTTCGCACCTCCCCCATACTGCCATCTTATTGTTTGAATTGTGGGAGACCCCTTTCTCTCTCATTAAATGCCTCCCATGTACACCCGTTACTATGCCGAAATTCCGAAAGGAACTTTTTTCTCCTCTTTTATATTCAAGCAATACTTTTGTATCATGAATCTAAATTCATTTTCAATTGTTGGGACATGTATCTATATGACCTCCTTACTGTCCATTACATGTAAATATGACAAGGAACCCCTTTATCTCTCATCAACCATTTTTATGAATTCTTATGTCACGCCATTACGCTGCCGAAATCACACAGATTTTCTAAGCCAATATCATTGTGTAGTGAATACCATGCCCATTTCTCCATCAAGGGTATTCACCTTTATGAAAATTTACTTATTGATTATAAAGTTTCATGTATGAATGACACATTCCTTTATCATGGAATAAATGATTATGTTTTATGAATCCATGTTTTATGATCCATGTGGCACACTTATGCATGAAATGAAATGTTTAAGAAGGGTGCGCCCTTATAGCGCTCCAATGCATTGGGTAAAGTATAGTATCATGATACGTCATGTGCAATGAGTGTTGACTCATTCTAATTCAAATGTAACAAGGTTTTACTCGTGCTTCATGTTCAATGAGGGCTTACTCATGCTCCATTTGCAATGAGCCTTGGCTCATGCTAATTCAATGTTAAGTGTTGTTGCCACATTTCCATGTTATGATTATAATGATTTATCATGCCTTTATGTTCATGTTTATTTTATGATCCATTGATATTCCTATTGTCTAACATGTATTGTACTCCTCATGTTATTCCATGTGTACTCCCTTACTGGGATTTATAGCTCACCTTTTTCTTATGCATGTCCTCAGGTTATCCCATGCAATGCAAAGTACGAGGGAATGTTGTGGTCATGTAATGGAAGTTTTCAATAAAGATGTTGTATTTCATGTTGTATTTTTTTATGTAATGATCCTAAGCCCCAAAGACACAAAAACCACTCTATCTTCTTTGTTGTATCAAGTGAAGTTTTATGTAATGAATCATGTTTAAGTTGTAATAAAAAGCAGGGTTTCATAGTTGGTATCAGAGGGAGGTTTACTTATTTTTGGTATTAGGAAACCCTAGTAAATCCTTAGATAGAAGACTATGTATAATAAAAACATCCCTAAGTTTTGGTAAATACCAAGTAAGTGGTTTATCAAACAAATACATCCCTGTCTGGATACGAGAAGGTAGAGGCGGCTCTGGCACATATGTATCCTAGGGGAAAAACCAGAAAACACTGCTTTGAGCTAGACTCGAACGGGAACTGGTGCACGACAACAGGCCTTGCTACAATCTTGGTTACGACACTCCTGGGGGATATGTTTTGATAAAATCACAATCTTAGTATGAACCCTTATTAAGGGAAAAATTCTCCTAAGAATATATGTTAGAAGGAAGATCATGAAAAGCCGGGATTGAATCCTATAGACTCATGAGTTAAAGAGATTAAAGTTTATTTATAATTCATCAACTTTTTCCTTTGAATTACACTTTATGTGTTACCCCTAACTTTCCTTTTATTCCAGCCAATGGTCGGTAATAGGAGAACTCGGGCTAAAAACCGTTGTGAAGATCAGTGTGATGATTGTACTAATGAGATGCCCAATCCAATGGGAGCGGGAATCGCGAAATTTGTCATGATTTTCTCTCAGCTAACTCAAGTTTTGAATAGAAACACGGGTCAAGAGGAAATTTCAACCCCCCCTAAGAAAGAACAAGTCACTATCGAGAGCATCATGAGACAAAGGCCTCCTACTTTTAGTGGATCATCTGATCCCACGATCGCTGAGCAATGGATCAACTCCATTGAAAATATCTTCTCTATCCTTCAATGTTCTGAACAAGAGAAGGTTCTCCTGGAGGCTTATCGTATAGAGGGTGAAGCTGATCAATGGTGGACGTTGATCAAAAATATGAAGCCTGAGGATGAGATTGAGGCTTTCGAATGGAAGGAATTCCAGAAGATGTTTTTTGATAAATATTTTCCGCGCACCCTCCATCTTAAGATGGAAAGGGACTTCCATTCCCTCAAGCAGAAAGATGAAGAATCTGTGGGAGCGTACGAGGCAAACTTCAAAAGGCTTGCACGATATGCTTTCGGCTTTGTCGTTACCCCCGAATTCAAGGTTGACCGCTTCTTTGGCGGGCTGAAGCCTAGCTTGCGGAAAGCATTAGTGATCCGTGACTTCGACAGCTATGAGGAAATTGTCCGATGTGCCCTCAAGGTTGAAATGGAGATCGGAGAATCATAGGGGTATCATGGGGACAAGAAGCGTAAGGTTGACATCAATGATGGTGGTCCTATGGATAAATCCAACGGTGCTAAGAAGTTCCAGCACCCCACTTGACAAAAGTGTGGAAAGAAGAACCCTGGAAATTTCCTTAGGGGGACAAGAAAATGCTTCAGGTGTGGAAGAGAAGGGAAACTAGCTGTTAACTGTCAGCAAGAAGGACCCACGACTGCGACAGAGGAGAGGAACGCTACGTTCAAACCTCAATTCATTGTTCAATGCTACAGATGCAAAGAAGCGGATCATTTTGCAAATTAGTGCCCTAATCCATGGGTTATCGGAGGAAACCAGCAACCTCCAAGACAGAAAGGAAGAACTTTTGCCATCACTTCTGCCGATGTGAACCCCGACAACTAAGTGGTGAAAGGTATGCAAGTTATTCATTCAATAATAGTGAATGTACTTTTTGATTCAGGTTCTACGCATTCTTTTATATCTCAAAATTTTAGTAGAACAATCCCTGCACCACCACAAATCATGGAAGTAAAGATATCGGTGAGTACGGAAAATGGGGAAATCATTGCATCCCATGAGTATAAGTCCTCCCCTGTTATAATCTGTGGATTGAATTTCCCAGAGAACCTCATCATACTCCCCTTGGTGGAATTTGGTGCAATTCTTGGCATGGATTGGCTTTCCTTATATAGAGACAACATAAATTGTCGGGAGAGGGAAATCACACTCCATATGGAGAATCGACCCCCGATTATTTACAAGTGTCAGGAGGAAGATGGATCTCCTTTAGCTCCATCATCTCAAGAATGGATATTACTGCCTTATGGGCACGCATATCTGGATCAGATGATTGAGTCCAAGGAAGAAACCACCCTTGAAGATATGCCTATTGTGAGGGAATTCGTTGAAGTATTTCCTGAGGAACTTCCTGGTCTTCCTCCAAAAAGAGATGTTGAGTTCTCAATTAAACTTATACTGGGGTGCTACCAATATCCAAGACTCCGTATAGAATGGTTGTTGTTGAGCTTGAAGATATGAAGAAACAACTACAAGAGAATCTGGATAAAGGGTTTATACGCCCAAGTACATCACCATGGGGTGCACCGGTCCTCTTCGTCAAGAAGAAGGATGGGTCAATGTGGCTTTGCATCGATTATCGTGAACATAAAAAAATCACGATTAAGAACAAGTATCCTCACCCAAGAATCGATGACTTGTTTGAACAGCTGTGTGGAGCACAATACTTCTCCAAAGTGGACTTGCGGTCAGGATATTATCATGTAATGGTGAAGAAGGAAGATATCCCCAAGACTGCTTTTCATACAAGGTACGGGCACTATGAATTCATAGTAATGCCTTTCGGACTCACCAATGCTCCAGCAATATTCATGGACTTGATGAATAGAGTCTTTAGAGATTACCTAGACAAGTTTTTGGTAGTCTTTATAGATGATATTCTAATATACTCCAAAACCAAGGAAGACCATGAGGAGCATTTAAGAACTGTACTGGAGACTTTGCGCAAGGAGAAGATCTATGCCAAGTACAGCAAGTGTGAGTTCTGGTTGAAGGAGGTCTCATTCGTGGGCCATATCATCACAAGCACTGGGATATTTGTGGACCCCTCCAAAACAGATGCAATTGAGGGATGGCCGAGGCCAACATCGGTAACTGATATCCGTAGCTTATTGGGGTTAGCTAGATATTATCGATGATTTGTGAGAAATTTCTCACGATTGTCCAACCCTCTTACCAATCTAACTCGAAAGGGATTAAAGTTTTCTTGGAGTGATGAATGCGAAGAAAGCTTCAAGGAGTTGAAAAGGAGGCTTATCACTGCACCCGTGGTCACTTTACCCACAAGTGGGGAGCTTTTTGTGGTATTCAGTGATTCTTCGAAGAAGGGCTTAGGATGTGTGCTGATGCATAATGATAAAGTGATATCCTATGAATCAAGACAGTTGAAAATACTAGAGAGAAACTATCCAGCGCATGATCTGGAGTTGGCGGCGGTGATCTTTCCTTGAAAATCTGGTGTCATTATCTCTATGGAGAGAAATGTGAGATATATGATGACCACCAGAGTCTTAAATATATATTCACACAGAAGGAGCGTAATATGAAACAGAGAAGATGGATAGATCTCATCAAGGATTATTACTGTTCAATACATTACCACCCTGGGAAAGCGAACAAGGTGGCAGATGCCCTAAGTAGAAAGGATCCAGCGATTCTATCAATGATGAGAATTGAGAAGGATCCAATCTTCGTAGACTTAATAAAGATGGATGTGGGAATCATAATGAAGGGAACATAATCAATCCTTTCACAAATGATTACTCAACCATCTCTTTTGGAAAGGTTAAAGGATGCTCAAAAGGATGATGCGAGAATCCAAGAAAAAGTGGAAGCTATCAAAAAGGTAAAATCCTTAGAGATTAATGTTAATGAAGAAGGAATTGTGCAGTTTGGGAAAAGACTACGTGTTCCATCAAGTTCGGAGCTGAAGAAGGAACTTTTGGATGATGCACATAGTTAAAATTTCTCTATTCACCCAGGGAGTACAAAGATGTATCGAGATCTCCGAGAAAACTTTTGGTGGGATAATATGAAGAAGGAGATCGCTGAATAAACATCAAAGTGCCTGGTGTGTCAGCAAGTGAAGGCAGAGAGGCAGAAGTCTAAGGGGATGATGCAACCATTGACCATACCAGAATGGAAATGGGAGAACATCACCATGGACTTTGTCACTTGACTTCCAAGTACATCCAAAGACAACAATGCAATCTGGGTTGTTGTGGATCGTCTTATAAAGACTACACACTTCATTGTTATTCGAGAGGATTTCTCATTGGACCAACTGGCACAGATATATATCAAGGATGTGGTACGGTTGCATGGAGTACCACTATCTATTATTTCTGACCGAGATCCAAGATTCACCTCTATGTTTTGGAAGAGTCTTCAAAAATCTCTGAATAGTGAACTGAACTTCAGTACGGCCTATCATCCTCAAACTGATGGTCAATCCAAGCGGACTATCCAAACACATGAGGATATGTTTAGAGCATGCTCAATGGACTTTAAAGGAGGATGGGATCAACATCTTCCTCTGGTTGAGTTCTCTTATAATAATATTCTCCACTCGAGCATCCAAATGGCACCATATGAAGCCCTGTATGGGAAAAGGTGTAGAACACCGGAATAGTGGGATGAGGTCAGTGAACGCAAGCTGCTTGGACCAGAAATGGTTGAAGAAATGGTGGAGAAGGTGAAAACCATTCAGCAGCATATCAGGGCAGCCCAATGTCCATAGAAGAGTTATGCAGATAATCGTCGATGAGACCTTGAGTTTAAAGTCGGAGACATGGTGTTTTTACGCATATCTCCATGGTAGAAGGTCATGAGGTTTGGAAAGAAAGGGAAGTTAAGTCAAAGGTACATCGGCCCCTTCGAGATTCTTGATCGTGTTGGGGCTGTGGCCTATAGACTAGCACTTCCACCTACTATGGCCAAGGTGCATGATGTCGTTCATGTATCCCTCTTAAGGAAGTACATACCAGACCCTTCACATGTACTCTCTTCCGAGTTGGTACAATTGGAAGATGATCTTTCTTATGAGGAGCAACCAGTGAATATCTTAGATCGTAGAGAAAAAGTTCTACGAAATAAGACAATGCCCCTCGTCAAGGTGTTGTGGAGAAACAACAAGTTTGAATAAGCAACTTGGGAGTCGGAGGATATGATGAAGCTGAGTTACCCACATTTGTTTTATTATGGGAAAAGGAAATTTTCGAGGGCGAAATTTCTTAAGGGGGGAATATTGTAATGACCCAAAGTTTCATTAATGGAAATCCCTCTTGATCGAGTTAAATGTTTCATAATGAAAAATGTTTTTATAAGATGTCAACTTCTTTAGTTTTACATTAATATTTGTGACCGTTACTTTTATAGTCGTTGAACAGTGGTCATCTGAGTAGTATAAATATAAGGCTTTAACGAACCCATTTCTACTCAGACAAAGGAATTGATGGCCTCATCCAGAAGAATTGCCCCTTACGAAGCCCATTTGTCGGAGCTCGGAAAAGAGGTGGCGTCTTTGGGCTTCTCCCTTGACCCAGCCCAAGCTGAGTTTCATTATGTCAAGCTTGAACGGGACCGTCTACGGGAAAAGTGGAAGTTGATAGAGATTACCACTCGAGCGATGTTATCCGAGCCGCCCCAAGAGTCTGTCACCATCGCACACCTTACCCTTAGGTATTATGTGGCTATTTTAAGGGGTTTTGTAACAAATAAGTAGCACCATGTTCATGTACATTATTTTTGTATATAATAATGAATATAATTTCTAGTCATTTTTTATACATTGTAATTAGTTTTTAAAGTACAAATATTGTTTTTAATTATTATTTAATTTAGAATTATATTTTATTAAATTAAAGGATTTTTGAATTAAATAATATTTTAATAAAATATTATTATTAATAATAAATTAATTTTTATTAAATATAAATGATCTTATAATTTTATGAATGCAATTAAAATTTTTATTAAGGTTTGAAATCCATTTCTGTCAAAACCCGTGAATTTTTATAAATGTCGGTTTTTATTTTAAAATTAAAAATTCACATATTTAGAAAATTATTAAGATAAAATAAATATTATTTTTGGAATCAGGACGTCGAAATTATCCTACGGTGAATTTTTCATAATTTTCTGAGACAGTCAAATTTTTGGGTAAAAATTAAATACCATTTAAATATATAATGTGTTTTATGACATCATAATGACCCAATGGTGATGTAATAAAATACCATAATCCTTATGTTCGGCCAATATGTGTTTTATCATTAAAATAATGAGGTTTTGGGTTTGTTTGACTTACTTTTCAAAGCATTAATGGAGCCCTCAAGACTTATTCAACACTTTGCCTTTTAAAATTAATTTCCATGGGAGTGTGACTCACCTCCACATAAGCAACCCTAATTTTTTAATAAGTTCGGACCTTGGCCTTGTAAAATATTGTTTTTCTATTTCATATTCCAGAAACCATGGGCAAATACCATGGTATGGTTTGTGGTTTGGATTATTTTAATATAAGGGGTCCCAAACCTAAATAATAAAGAATTCACTCACCTTTCCTATATAAACCCACCAAAGCTCCAACTTCCTCCTCACTCAATGCCCTTGGAGTTCGTCCAACCTCTGACCTACTATCTCTAGAATCCTCTCAAGGTGCCCCAATCTCCCAAGAAGCCTCTCACAAGTCTCTCTCTAACCTTTGGAAGCACACTTCCAAGTAAGGGTTTTTTCTTCCTTTCTCATTTTTGTCAATTTTCTTTAAGTTGTATTGCCCTTTTAATTTCAATTATGAATGTTGGGGTATGGTTTTTCACCTCCCCCATACTGCCCTCTTATTGTTTGAATGATGGGAGACCCCTTTCTCTCTCATTAAGTGTCTCCCATGTACACCCGTTACTATGCCGAAATTCCGAAAGGATCTTTTTTCTCCTCTTTTATATTCAAGCAATACTTTTGTATCATGAATCTAAATTCCTTTTCAATTGTTGGGACATGTATCTATATGACCTCCTTACTGTCCATTACATGTAAATATGATGAGTAACCCATTTCTCTCTCATCAACCATTTTTATGAATTCTTATGTCACGCCGTTACGCTGCCGAAATCACACCGATTTTCTATGCCAATATCATTGTGTAGTGAATACCATGCCCATTTCTCCATCAAGGGTATTCACCTCTATGCACATTTAATTATTTATTATAAAGATTCATGTATTAATTACACATTCCTTTATCGTGGAATAAATTATTATGTTTTATGAATCCATGTTTTATGATCCATGTGGAACACTTATGCATGAAATGAAATGTTTAAGAAGGGTGCGCCCTTATAGTGCTCCAATGCATTGGGTAAAGTATAGTATCATGATACGTCATGTTCAATGAGTGTTGACTATGCTAATTCAAGTGCAACGAGGGTTTACTCGTGATTCATGTGCAACGAGGGTTTACTCATGCTCTATGTGCAATGAGCCTTGGCTCATTCTAATTCAATGTTAAGTGTTGTTTCCACATTTCCATGTTATGATTATCATGCTTTATCATGCATTTATGTTCATGTTTCTTTTATTCTCTATTGATAAGACTATTATCTAACATGTATTTTACTCCTCATGTTATTCCATTGTACTCCCTTACTGGGCTTTATAGCTCACCCTTTTCTTATGCATGTCCTTAGGTTATCCCATGCAATGCTAAGTACGAGGGAATGTAGTGGTCTTGTTAAGGAAGTTTTCAATAAAGATGTTGTATTTCATGTTTTAAGTTTTTATATAATGATCCTAAGCCCCAAAGACACTAAACCTCTCGATCTTCTTTTTTGTATCAGGTGAATTTTTATGTAATGAATCATGTTTACGTTGTAATAAAAAGCAGGGTTGTCATAATATCTTTAACCATATATCAGCACTCAATATAATAAAAAATCTAATCTCAATATGACATACCATTTTTTGGTTCAACTCAACAAGGAATCCCTTATCTGATGGGCTCAAAATATATCTATATAATGAGTTCAAAAGCCACCAGTTGATAACTGCACATTTCCCCATGTCTAGTGAAACTTCTTATTCGGCTATCATGTTCATGCTTATTTGATATTCTCTTGATTTTTTTTCAATTTCAACTTAAATAATAATAGGATCTCATTATATGGTAAACTAAAAATCTATCTCAAACACTATACATGATTTATCTCAATATTACAACTTCTTATTACTTTATCTAACTATATTAATAGACTCCATAATATAAAAATAAATTCGTATTTCCATCTAATGAAAAATATTTTATTTCTATGCTAGAAACACATTTGAATTTTTTTGATAATAAACATTTCTACTTCAATTTGATTGGTACATCATTGATCAATGGATCTCTTCATCCAATCATCAGTTCATTATTAAGACTTCATACATCTTTGGTCGATGTAATATCACAATAGTCAATTAGGTAACAGTTAGAGATTTTAATGCAGCATACTAAAGATATATTCCTATTTTAGAAGTTAAAAAAGCCTACATATCAATGTCTTTATATCTTTATATTTATATAGTTGCATCTCTAATTTTCTTACAAGAAAAACACAATAAACTCAGTCCATTAGGCCTAGTCTACTATTATTCACAAATTTTTATAACATGAACCTTTTCAGCCATATCTCAATCTCCACCATGGAGACACAAAATATGACCATGAGAACTCTTAATAATAATTATAAGGGTAAATTTGAATATCACAATATAATTATATTATTTAATTATAATTCAATTAATATATAATGATCTATTCTCTAAAACTACACAATGAGTATTATATAGATATCATTATATTAACATATTGACATAGTTAAAAAAACTGAACCATACAAACATTGAATCAATATTAATTTCCTTGATTACTTACTTATCATTATTATCCTTCTAAATATCAAAATATTCAAGTTCATATAAATCATATTACATTATACATTTTCATGCCTCCATTTTAAGATTTTCATTAAGCACAAAATCACCACATTATCATTACATAATTATTTTTAATAATTATGATAACATGTATTTTTACAATTTATGAATTAATGTTAAATTAATTTATTATACATTTTATGACTTGCTTATTTTTTTGTATAGAAATTTATCTTCCCAATATTATGGCCAACTCCCTATTTTATTAATTTTCCTATACTATGCATGCAGAGTGATAAAATTACATTAACTTATGAATAATTATATCAAAAGATATGTATGTTTTATTAATTGGTTAATATCCATTAAATATTAATAATAATATATCATATCAAAAATATTATAAATGTTTCTAAAAAATTTCCATATTTTTTTAGATAACAGTTGAACAATAATAAGTTAAATTCCATTTGAAATGAAAATATTATTTTAGAAAGACTTTTACATGGATTAATTTTACATAATCTAATATGAAATTAAATATTTATTTTAAAATTAAAAATTTCATATATATGAAAAATTATAACAAGATCCATACCATCATAATGTGGTCTATAACATTATAGACACATATATAATAATTAGTTATAATGTCTGATTTCATTTGGTACACTTTTTTTAAAATAAAATTCAATTTCCCATGTGTCACATAGAATATATCCATAATGAAGTCAAATATAGAGTTAAAAAATAATTTAATAATGTCTTAATTAATAAAGTTGAATAATTTTTTGATTTATATACAGATAACATGATTTGAAATCAAAATGACTGATTATATATAATTTTTAATATTTATGGATATTTTACCAAAATAATTTATATATCGTTCTGAAATAATAAAAAATAATTATTAATCATTTTTAATAAAACTAAATATTTAATTATTAATGGATAATGTTTTTTTATAATTCATAATATATTAAAATATATAATAAAATTTATACATTTTTTTGATCAATTTACATTTCTTCTTTGTATATAAAACACATTATATTTCCATAACATGAAATATTTTTTATAATATTATTATAATAATAAATTTCACCAAATATCAATAATTATTTTCTAAATCCTTATTCAGAAAACATATCATAATTTCACTAATACTGAAAAATATGAAATCATGTGAAATAAGTTTAACTAACCATTAAATAAAACATATTATATGACATGAAATTACCACATATATTTCTCTAGTAGAATAAATATCTAATTAATAATAATATATTTTTATAAATCATAATGAAATGGGAATCCTAAAATCACGACCAAGCCCTCGAGGGCCCTAATAGTTACTACCCCAAGACCTTCTATAATAGACCAATATTTGGAAACTAGTGTTGTGTAGGCATATCACACACATATGAGGAATTATCCTAATGAGCAAATAAATGCACACACATATATATCCAAGGCCACAAAATTTATAAATTAAAATTAGTTGAATCTAATGAATTTATACATCGTAGATCATAAAATTAGAAAATGAAAGTCCAGTACTGGAAGTGAAAAAGGGGCCAAATGGAAGCTCAACCAGAAAACTATAGAGAGTCCATCATTATCCAAGGGAGAAGGCTATGATAAAATTTATCAACCTAGAGAAAATATCTTTATATCTTGCTCAATGTATTTTATACCAACTACCTATTATCCTAAAACACTGTCAAATGGGACATCATTTATAAAAGACACATTAGGTGCATGAAGATCCCATATAGAGGTGTGTTTCAGAATACTCATTATGAAACTCAAAAAAACACTAAAAACAAATCATCATGAATAGTCATATCATAATAATGATATATAAATCAATTCATAATATGAAAAACAAAGATATACTCAGGATGGATACCATGCCTCACGGTAGTCTCAACCAAACAACCAACCACATTATTCCTCTTAATGAAATTCTCATTCATGGAGCATATACCCCACAAGACATTCCATATCTGTAGACACTCACCCAAAGGTCATGATCAATATGTCCCCTCCCATGAAATCTCAATGGTCTCAGAATACCATGATACTCAAAAAGGGTCCATGCCCCATACCTGTGAGGGACACCACAAACCCAATCTAGTTATCCCACATAGTACATGATCATTTTACAATGATACAAAAACCCTACAAATATGGAAATCTTGATGGAGTATCAACACTTGGATCAGGGAGTTCATGTCAATTCCACAAACCCCACCTAGGGTATAAACATGATATATGATCACACTCTAGTCTCATAGAGGGACACCACAAACCCTATCTGATACTCATTATACATTGTGGTTAATAATCCATATATGTGGATGAAATGGAAAAATGTACCTTCAAGGGAATGGACCAAGGGAACAAAGTCAACTAATACTAGTCCACACTGAGGAAATTAAGGGCTACAATCACCCTCATAGTGTATACATAGTGTATACTAGGGGTATACGACATGTCCATCCAACCACTGGTTTGCTCATTTGGCGATTCTACAGATGACTTGTAAATCCCAAAAAGCACAAAATGTAGGAATATAACAAGACATATACAGATATCTTGAAACCTTACCCATGAAGTCTAAACATTCCCATGAATCGCTTACCGTGCTGGTGTGGATCTCCCCATGATTCACTATTTCATTCCACCTTTATACCACTATATTAAAATCATTCTATATTGTAAATTACAATTACAATAAACTATTGAACATAATTTTTTATTCTATAATTTTGTTATTTTTACTCTTATAAAAGAAACTTTTCACTGATTTGATGATTTCATTAAAGGTGGAGAGGATTCAAGGAGCCCATGATGATGGAGAAGGAAAATTAGCTAAACTGTATAGAATCCCATGAACCCATGTCCACTATATTACATGTTATATGACCTATATGAATAGAAATGGGTAGAAATTTATGATTATATCCATAAATACGTGTTATAATGTTTTCATGAAGTAACCCAATCCGAATTCGTCAATTATGAGGCCCACACAAACCGATCTGTCCAATAAAATGAATCTACATGGAGTCAAATAATATTTCCTGTATATTGGAAATATCTATTATTATATAGATTATATATCCAGAAAAGTTTTCATATAGATAAAAAATGAGTCATGAAAAGGTTTATTTCTTTTGATAAAAGTGATTTAAGATTTTCTTGCCACCCACAACCATGGACCAAGTGGATTTTTGAAATAAGGGTTCCCAAACCCACCTCCAACTTTATCTATAAAATGGAACCTTTGATACGCCATTTATAAATTCAACCAGGTGGAAAGATGGTTCCATTTTTAAGTTCCATATAACTCTACTACTCAATAATAGATATTATGGAGGCCATGGGATGTTCTACTTCATCATGATTTTCTTCCTCTCCTCCCACAGAGTTCTAAACACCTTTTGTTCACCTAGGGGCGGGATGTAAATCCCAAGCTTCATGTTTTAAATATTTAAATGCTATTTTTAATTTTAAGTTTATATGTTTTATTTCATCATCATATATTATTATTTAGTTGGTTTATTTACTATTATTTCACTCTCTACTCATATGATAGTTTTTCAGGGTACCCATTCATGTGGTGTTTCACACACTATTCACCACATCTACTTCCCCATTCAATTGTGGTGTTTGGGTGGTTTATATTGAGAAATTGAACACTCATAAACACAATAAAGGCCATGTAAAATTTTTTCTGTTACAAAAAATAAATAACATACAAACTTGGATAATGCAATGAGTTTTTCATGTGTTTCCTTGGTGAGTTTTAGTTATTAAGTCAAACACAAATCAATCAATCATTGGTTGTGTCTGGTGATTCATTGTGTTTCCAAATTAATCCTAGGAAGTATCTTATTTTAAAATTAGTAAGATTATGGTTCTAGGTGTTTAAAACTAGGGATTAAAATATCATAACCCTATCACTTACAAAAATTAAGGATGAGTATCTTGATATTTTCCCAGGTTGATAACGCTTAATTAATTCTATTAATTCCTAATTTGTCTTTTCGATTTACATTTTAATTTTTATTTTTAAATCAAAAAAGCCAATTTTTTGAAAACAACATTACATTTTTCACAATCTAAACTTTCCTTTTAAATTAATGATCAAAGTCTCAGTCTAGTGATGACCTACATTTCCTGCTATACATTAAAAAATATAGTCAAACAAAACATCTAATTTGACGTGATTGACAACAAAATTAAATTTTTTCACTGTTTCTGGGGATCCAAGAATTTGTTTTTAATTTAATTTCATTTATTTATTTAATTTTGTTATCAATTAGTTCTCTTATAAATATCCCTCTTCCATTGTTGTTTTGTTCCTTTTGTTGGTTTTTTTGCATGTTCCCCCCTCTCTTTCTGGTATATATATATATATATATATATATTTCTAAATATATAGTATAATAGCCTATATTATGTTATACATTCACACTTCTTATGTTCATTTATTTTATATGTCTTCCATCAATTAATCAAAAAAAACTTCATAACTTATTTTCATGATCTGATCAACAAAAGAAAAAATTCTTTAATAAGACCCATAAATTGAAAATAATGTTCACTAAAAAAATTAGGTCATCTCAGATAGGAAAATCAAGTAATGCTGAGAAACAACTATTAAAACCTCCAGTGGTCCCAAACCCATAAAAAATTGAACCAAATAAAATCCCAAAAACTATGGTTGAAAATAATAAAACAATAAAAGAACTAACCACCTCAGATGTAGAGTACCAACCTGCGTATGTCCAACATCCTAGGAAGTAGCCGACATTGAGCTTAGATCGGTACTCAAACAAATCATTCATAAATTTAATGGCCCTCTTGGTTAGTACCCTCTTAAACATCTAAAAGAGTTCACATATTATGCTCCACCATGAAACCCCAAAATATGTTCGAGGACCTAATTAAGTTTAGGGCCTTCCTTTTCTCCCTTGATGGTGTAGTCAATGACTAGATATAAAATCTGCCTACCACAATTGGGGGGATAGAATGAACTTAAATTAATCATTCTAGAGATGTTTCTTCCAACCACTTGAACCACATAAAATATAAAAAATTGATATAATTAGGCAATCAGAAGGAGGGAACCATCATGAATATTATGAGAGATTTAAAAGACATTGTTCAAGATTCCCCCACCAAAAAATTAGGGAAAAACTATTAATTCAATATAGATAGGAGGGACTTATCCTCATGGATTATGGAGTTATTGATTTTGTAGCTGGTGTTACCCTTGTTAATAAATCAGCTTTTCACGCTTGGGACTTAGTAGCCAACATGGATCAAAATGAAATACAATTGGGTAAAAAAGCAATTTCACAATCTAGAGTACATCATGATTAATGTAATTAATCCATTGAAAAAAATATTTATAACAAACATGATGAGATTATTACCTTTAAATTACAATTATCTCAAGAATAAGGTATTCTACCCCTCCTCCAATTCAATTAAAATGTCATATTTTTTCTAATAATACTCATATTTTTACCAGTTCCAACAACATCATGATTAATCTGAGCCCTCATCAATAGTATTTCCAAGGGGTTCTATTTAAGTTGACCCAAATTTCAAGAAAGAACCATTTATGCCAAATCCAAACCCTGGGAGGAAAGCATAACCACATTATTAAAAATAAGGACACTTAAGCCACCCAAATCATAATTGGTATCAACAAGGCCAAGGTATGAAACCTTCTTATCCCTAAACTTCTAGAAACAATCCTACTAATCCCCCCTAATCTGAACCAATCGTTGAGAGAATAGTCATTAAAATAGAAACCTATATCCTCCACTTCTAACATACGACACAATCAGTTATCCAAGTCTAAAGAAATCATGTATGAGAAATGGAAAATAGCTCTTGTGGGACAAAGATGAAGGGTTCTGGAAATCAACCATCCTAACATATTGTTAATCTAAAAGATAAAGTTAATGGTTTTTCAATCACACATCATAGTGGTGACAAAGTTTCTTCAACCAATGATTCTAATCAAACGGTATGTACCCCTCTTAAACACAATCCTTTTCTCATTCCCTTGATTTTATAATGTAATGAAAACAAAAAAAAATATTTATAAAGTTATCATTTAATATTCCCATAAACAATCCACTCCTCTTCATTTACCTCAAAGAACCTCTAAATATATTAAAATTGTTGTTACTGATATTGATAAAGAAATAATGGATGCTTTTAAAAAGGATTAACTTAACATTCCATTATTATATGTAGTGAAACATATCCCTCATTATAAAAAAATTTCTTTATAAAATTTGCATCTACAGAAGAAGCCTAAATAGGAATGATAGAGTCAACCTATGAAGGAATGTCTTTGCCTTGATTCAACCAGATATTCTAACAAATTTCATGGATCGAGGAACTTCACAATACCATGAACCATAGGGGAGAAATTATTCTTAGATGATATGTTAGATTAATGTGATTAAATTAATGCAATGACTTACTCTCTATATACATATCATTAGGTTGAAGAGATTAAATCAATTGGAATAAAAGTGAAACATTCCAACTAGAGAAAAAAACCAATATGGAGTGTTAGAGGATGTCGTTGTAAAAGTGTAATCTCATATTCCCCACCAATTTCTACATTATTGAGATACTGAATACCTAAACCCCATGACATGACCCTCTTATACATGGAAGTCCATTCTTGAAAATATAAAAAAATGATCATCAACATTCATAATGGTGCACTGTCTATGGATTTTGGGGGAGAATACGTATGTTTTAACATCCTTGAGGCTATGAAACAAACTATTTAAGAGCACTGCACTCTTCCAGTATATTCAATGGAATTTCTCTCAAAATATTCACACACACACAAAATTCTATCCCCAATGCATAATCCATTTCATTTTCCTCTTATTAAACCTTTGATGATTTTAGTTTTGATTCATGTTTTGAGTGTGGTGTGGGTTCATAAAATTATAAATTTTGTTCTTTAATTGATGAGTGTGTTCATTCTGAAATACCCATGATTGTATATGGTTCTACAAATCTCATTTAAATCTATTTTATTTACTTTGAGATTTAACTTGAGGATATAGATAATTCCATGGACCTCACTCCCTCTGAATCCACTCCCACAATCCAAAAACTACAGGGGTTGGAAATAAAAACATATCCCTCTATTTTAAAATAATCATATCTTGAGGGTATTGATAAAATTACCATCATTATTTCCAATAAACTCCATGTTGTTCAGAAATCAAAACTGCTCGACCTATTGAGAGACTGATAATAGAAAATTGGATGGACATTGGATTATATTACAAAGATTATCCCATCTATTTTTATGTACCATATAACTTTTGGGGATGAGGCTATATCTATAAGGAAATATCAATGCTGGTTAAATCCCACATTCCTTAAAGTGGAAAAACTATTTATCATTAACTTACATGCTGTTGGAATCACTTATCCTATGTCTAAAAGTAAATGGGTTAGCCAAGTGAAAATTATACCTAAAATAAATGTAATAATACCAGTGTATCATGAATGCAATGAATAGGATTCAACCCATGTGAAAATAATCTTTCATGTCTATATTGACTACTATCGAATGAATCAAGCCTTGCAAAAGGACCACATTTTTCTACCATTCATTTACCAAATGCTAGAAATAATGGCTGGTAAGGCCCATTATTTTTCTTTTGATAGATAGTTGGGTTATTTTCAAATCTATAAGGCCCATGATAATCAATAAAAGAAAACATTTACATGTAAATTTATAAAATTTAAACATATAAGAGTTCCTTTTGGTCTTTTCAATAGTCACGATACTTTTCAAGGATTTATGTTGAGTATTTTTTTGAGTACCTCGATAATTTCATGGATGTTTTTTTGGGTGACTTCATGATTTATGAAAAATCCTTTTGATGACTATTTGGCACACCTAGGTTCTTTCCTCCACTGTTGCTTTAGGAAATATTGCATATAAAATTATGTAAAATTCCATTTCAAGGATAAGAAGGGGATAGTTCATGGTAATGTTATTTTAAAAGTTTTAAATAAAGTGGGTAAATGAAAAATTGAATTTATTTCAACCCATCCATATCCTTAATGTCTTCATGATGTGCGACATTTCTTCAATAATGATGGTTTTTACTACCGATTCATTAATAGATTTAGTAAGATTTCACTTGCCTATCTCAATTTTTATAAAAGGAATATTATAATTTTGATGAAAAATGTTAAGATTAATTCAATTATTTAAAAATAAGTCTCACATCACATGCAATAATCAAACAACCATGATTGAATCCTCCCTCTTAACTTATGTTTGATGCCTCTAACTTTGATGTTGTGGAAGTTTTATCACAAATGGTAGAGAATTATCCTCATGTCATGTGTATGCCTCACATAAAAATTTCCTAGACAAGGAAAACTACATGACCACTAAAGAATAACATTTTTCAATTTTTTTTCATTGTAAAAATTCCATTCATAACTTATTGGGTAAAAATCATTGTCTTTTTTGATCATGTTTCCCTTCATTTTCATCTAATGAAACATGATTCTAAGTCCTGCCCCCACATTCAGTGGATGATCCTCCAAAAATATTTTGATCATGAGATTAAAGATAAGAGTGTAGTGGAAAATGGGGTAGAAGACCACATTACAAGGAATTTCCAACCACTAGACCACCTTGTTGATTCATCCCTCCCCAATGGAGAATTCTTCCCTCGTGAGAACATTTATGATTTTGTTGACCTTAACAATTTTTATACATATATTGTGAATTATTTAGGAACATCTAGAGTCCCCACTAATTTCATCACTTCAAAATCCCAATGAAATAAATATGTTTCTCAATGATAATTTTTTTATGATCCATATTTTTGGATAATTTGAAGTGATCAGGTCATCTTTCAGTGTGTCCTTTTTAATGAGTTCACCTCTATTTTTAAATATTTCCAGACATTAGCTTATAGGGGCCACTTTGGATATCAACATATAGCTCGGAATGTCCTAAACACATGAGTTTTTGTAAAAAATTTAATAAGATTCCCCTAAGTATTGTAAGTCAGGTAATGGATGAAAAGTAATAGGGAATATCTCCAAGAGGAATGAAATGTCTCAACTGCCTGTGTTGTTTTGTGAGATCTTCGATGCATGGGGAATTGAATTCATGGGTCCTTTTCCAAATTCAATAGTCTTTGTGTAAATTTTAATTGCTATGTAATATGTCTCTAAATAGATTGACTAAATTATACATAGAAATATTACTCTCATATGGTTGTAGATATTGTGGTGTCCCAAATTTTTTTCAGGTTTGATTTTTTGAGATTCATCATTGGTCATTAGGGTTCACATTTTTACAATCGAAACCTGAAAATATTATTCTTAAGTATGGGGTTGTTCATAAATTCTATAATGCCTATCATTCCCAACTAATGTAAAAACTGAAATTCCCATTCTAGAAGTTTAAAAAATATTGGAAAAAACAAAACAACCCAATAGGAAGGATTGGATTTTTCACTTAGATGATTCACTTTGAGCATACCATAAAACTTTTAAAACCCCAATAGGAATGTCACCATACAGTATTGTGTTTGTAAAGGATGTTCACATCCTTGTAAAGGTAGAAAACCGTAAATATTGGGATGTTGAACAATGTATCAAGAATCTATTAGATGCAGGTGTGCATATGAAGTTGTAGATTCAGATATAGGAAGAAATCTGGTGTGATGCATATGAGAACTCCATAATTTATATAGGGAAGAAAAATTTTATCAATGATGGGATTATTCATTAGAGGAAGTTTCATATTAGTGGGAAGGTTCTTATATTTAATTCCATGGTAATTCTCCATCTAGCTAATATTTTTTTTCCAATTTCTGGATCCATATACTATTACTAGTGTTTAACCTTTTGGTTCTATTCATGTTTTGTAATAGAAGAGTCATAAGAGGTATAATATCCATGGGTAAAGTTTCAAACACCTCTATAGGTATTTTCAAAGCTTGTCAGGGAGGAAATCGAAATGATAGATTCCATAACTGACACCACTTAATGTTTATCCCTTCTTCATACCATTATTTACTTTTCTATTGATTTAAAATACTTTCATTGAGAATACTGTTATTTTTATATATGGGGGGTGGTGACATTTCATAGTTAGGATTAAAATATAAAAAAGTATAAAATAAAAAAAAAATTAGTGTTTATATTTCTGATTTATTTTTCTTTATATAGTTTTTTTAAAAAGATAGTGATCTTAAAAAGAATATCTAAAATTGTTATTCATGTTTCAGTAGATTTTTTGGAAAAATCCATTTATTAGGAAAAGATTGATTCAAATTAATTTAGATATGGAATATTATTGTAGAATTTTTTTTTAAAATCATTTTTAGGCGTTTAATGTATTTTGGACACCCATACCTCTTAAGAAGTGTCCAATATTTTAATCCCTTTCCCTAGAGTCATTTTAATACCTTTTAAAATAATATTCCTTTTAACAATTTTAATTAGAGTCACTGGTAATGTATAGAAACCATAAGATTCTATTATTATATTTTACGTCATAAAGTTCGAGTATTATACATTCACGATAGAGGCAATCATTTATTGAAAATCCCATTGTACAACTAACCTCTATTTTTGACCATGATGACATTTTAACCTTATAAAGCATTAGAGAAAATTAAATTCCTATTTGGTAGACACAACACAAGATAATTTATCCGCACCTACCCACATCATGGGGATATAATAGTTTTATTTTCAGCAAATGTTGGTAAGAGGGTGTATCCATGAGAATTATATAGAGAAAATAAATTTTATGGGTTGATATAAATGGTTCCTACATTTTCCATGGGCTGTGGGTTCATAATCATTATTAGATCATTATTTTACACATGTTTCACTATTTATCTCTAAAAAATTGTGTATTAAAATAATATAGTTATGTTAATAAAAAAATAGAACATAAGTAAAACAAAATGAATATAATAGGGTGTTTACTCATTATTATTCATTTTTTTGTTGAGTCCCACATTAATGGAAATTGTGGATAGTGAGTATGAGGTGATACACATTGTGAGGGGTTTGGTGTGTACAATCATTGTGAATAATTGATGAATTTTGACATGTTTTATATGTAAGATATTAAAAACTCATCTTCAGCATCATATTTTTAAATAGTAAATCTTACAAACCCTTGATCCTCAGAACAACCTGTTTAATGTCCACTTGAGTGGCCTACTAGTTTGTACCAGTAGAGAACTGTGAACCTTGGAAATAATATTTTAAGATCCCATGATCTTTAAGAAAGGGGCATAACTCCACTTTCATATGTTCCTTGAGATAAGAGGAAAATTTTCAAGGTGAGGTATATTGCGACATGCTGCAGGGGTGGACAAATGAAGTTTAACCAATTCAAATGTGAGGGAATAAAAATGATAGGAAAATTTCTTTCATAAATAATACATGATGTATTTAATATATAAGAATCATTTATGTTTTACCAAATTTTATTGAGGAATTTGAATTTAATAGGATATAAGGCATTTACTAGGAGTGAAAATTCTTATGTGTGGGGGTGTGATCGCATTGTGATTCACTGTTTTATTAATCCCTTTTACAAATTTATTAAATTGATTTTATATTATAAATTCCACTTATTATACAAAAAATTACTTTTTGTTTTTTATAAACATTTGTTTTATTTTCAATATTCAAAAAGGAAATTTTCCATGTTTTGATGATTTCATTGAAGGTGGAGGTGATTCAGAGATCCCATGATGATATATAAGGAAAATGGGCCAAACCTCCTAGAAGCACAGGAACACATTTCCCCTATTTTTCTTGTTATGTGAACTACATGAATCTAAATGGGTTTAATTTTTTTTGATAATATCCATAAATCTATGGGATATGACATTCAAGAAGTAACAAAAACCCAAATATTCCATTAAGTGGCCTAAAATAATTTATAAGTTGAATAGAATGAATCTACATAGAGTAAAAAGTTTGCATATGTATTTTTGAATTTAATATTATTATATACATTTTATGGATTCCATATTATACAAGGAGATAGAAATTTTTTATAAAAAAATACTTTTTAGTTTTGTCGAAATTGTTTTAAAAATATATATCCTCCCAATAACCAAATACCGTGTGGAAACTAGAAATCAGGGTTCCCAAAACCACCTCCCACATTACCTATAAATTCGCACCATGGGAACCCCATTAGTATGTTGGACCAGGGTGTCATGTGATTCCATTTGGAGTCCCAATGAAGTGTTATACTCAATCCTATTATTTTAGATACCATGGGAGGTTCTACATCATCATATTTTTCTTTCTTTCCTCCCATGGAGTTCAAAACTCCTTTTTATCACTAAGGGGAGGGGGACGTGATATAAATCAAATGATTCATGTTTTTATGTTTTTGAATGATCATTTTAATTATTGGTTTTTATGATTTTTTCAAAATAAAAAATTATTATTTTATTGAGTTATGTAGTGGTATTTCTTGCTCAAATCATATTAATTTGGATGGGGTACACATTAATGTGATGTCTCACACACCGTTAATGACTTCATATTCACCCTTTCAATTGTGGTGTTTTTATGGTTCATATTGTTCAATTGAACTCTCTAAAGTAATGTTTAGGGAATTTAAATTTATTTCAAGGTATAAAAAATAAATAGTCTAAAAACATTGACAGTGCATCATGTTCTTCATGTGCTTCTTTGTGAGTTACAGCAATGAAGTTGAACACAAAACACTCAAACATCAAATGTATCTGGTGAATCATTGGGTGTTTCTAAATTAACCATAGGAGGTATCCTGGTATAAAATTTAAAACATTCAGGTTTTATGTGTTACAAAATATGGATTACATGATAAAAATCAAATTTGTTGACATAATGTATAATGAGCATCATGAGATTTACCGGGGTCGATCACACTTAATTAATTATTTTAATTTATGATTTTCTATTACATTCAATTTTCTTTTGTATTCGTAAATCACCAAACCCATAGTTTTCCAAAAACTTGTTCCCCTATTACTAATAAAAACAATATTTATAAAATAATGATCTTAGGCTCTATCGAGTAAAGACATTGGGTTCGTTCTATACATTAAAAATTATAGTAAAACTAAACATCTAATTTGACATGTAGGACAATGAAATCAAGTGTACCAAACCATATACACATGTCCATGTCTTTGTAAATGGAATTCAAGTTCTCGTGTATCATTTGAGATAAATGATGATATTATTATCACATCTCACGTATTATTTTATATTTAACTGAATTAGGAAACCCTAGAACCAAATATAGGGGTCCCATCTAGCGTGTAACATCTGATTATAGATCATGTAACATGGGATTTTATGGAACCATTTGTTCTTCCTCCACATCATACACAGCATTTACAGGGGCACCATTCTCATTGGATAATCATAGATCAAGGGTCGTCCCATCCTTTCCATCATCAATCCATGGGATGGGGCTTCTGGTCAACATGTAGAACACCACCGTCAATTCATCTGTCCCCACTACATGTCAAACCCAGGAAGAATGGGAACCCGATATTCATTCCATTACACCTATGATTTCCACCATTCATTAGTGAACCACAATCATACCCTTGACCATGAACATCACCCATGATATCGATCCGTTGTGATTAATAATAGGCACATAAGAACATAATAATGGGTACTCATCAAACCACATTCCCAAGAAGTTTCCCATGATGAACATGAAAAAAAGATTAATCTAAGTCCATAAACCATTACATGTCAGGAGAAAACGTCGAAATTTTTCCTCTCATCCTTGCTACATTGATATAGAATTGCCGAATGTAGTAGGATAGATAATAAATGAAAAATTAAATAAATTCATCTATTTAATTATACTTTCTATTAAAAAATATATAAAAGTTTGTGAAATTATAGAGCATTCGATTAAAATTAAATAAATAGATTTTTATCAAACAATTAAAATCCAACCTTAATTTTGGATCGATCATATATGTATAACGGTCATGGGTTTCTGTAGTTGGGGAGATCCACAAATCCCATGGAATAATGATCATCGATCATAATCCAATCCAGTGTCATCTATCAAGAGCACTCTACAACAGTCCTTTATGAATCTAGGGTTTAATATCCAACCCTGACACATCTATTATAGAATATAAGTATATATGTTCTCTGTTTCATTGAAAAAAATAAAAAATATAAATTTATTATTTTTATTCTTTTTCTAAAACAAAATATTTTAAAAAAATACTTGTTTCCAACAACTGTTGTGACCCACATATGGTAAAAATCTTATTCTAGAGTCAATTGTGACTTCATATTTCTTATATGGACCCCAATTCAGGATCTATTCCACATTTTCATGAAATCATTATGGGCATGATTATATTATATTTAATAAATGTAAAAGGATTATTTTGGGCTCAAGGGGCCTTAGAATGTCATTTGGTATCAGTACATTGATTCAAAAATAATCCATACAATATAAAAAATTAATACAAGGAAAAAACTAATTTGTTACATTCTCCCCACCTTAGGTTTTTTCATCTTAAATAGAGAGGGACCTTCAAAAATGATGAGGGTATCTAGTTTTCAATTGGGTCACCCCCTCTTATGTTTTATCATGAATATTCTCATGCTACCACCAAATACGCACTATGTAATCGATCCACCATGATTGATCACCTCTTCCTTGTCCTTCATCACAACTTGGTACTCAATAATTGAAGCTTAAACCTCAATGTCTAGTTCTCCCAAGTCAATAACATGTGATAGGTTCTTCCTATACCACCCTTATATACGACATGTAGAAGACATCATGTACCTTGTCCCACTAAAATGGTAGAGCCATGTGGTACACCAGCATTCCATCTCCACACGGTAGCTGGAATGGGATAATGAAACACATATATTTCTTTCCACCCCAAAATAATATCTACAATCAATGACGTGGTGAGATTCCCATGAAAACATGGTAACCATCCTCAATCTCCTGAGGTCTCTACCACCAGTCTGAATAAGAGCTATGATGTCTCTATCTAGTACTCATCTGATCCATGATGATATGGGCCTTATCTATAGTAGCTCACACCCACTGTAGTCCCATGAGTGTGGACTCTATTCAACTAGTCCAACAAAGTGGTGAACTATAATGTTTCCCAAACAAGTCCTCGAATTGAGGAATACCAATGGTGGAGTTTTACCAATTGTTGTTTGACAACTCCACCAGTAGAAGATGATTCTACGAACTATAAGAAAAATACAATACAGAATCCACCAACATTTCCTCCAAGACCTAAATGTTTTTCTCATATTGGTAAACAATATAGGGTAAAATTCAATGCTGAGGTACAATTGTGTCCCAAAGGCCTCCTAATATCTTATCCATATTCACGACATGAAGTTGGAATGAAATAATGAAATGATAATTTAGGGGAATCATTGGAGATGTATTATCTCATGCAGGTTGATATTTTCCAATACTCCATACTAAAATCTACTATCGAATGGATTGAAATTGGGCCTATATAATGAGTTGGTCGATGATCATCAAACTTTCATCATGTTCAAAATATGTATGTGGTAACACAATCATAAAATCCATGGATATACGATCCTACATGATCTATGTTACTTCTAGGGGTTGAGATAATCTTTCATGAACCACATTCCCAGCCTGAACTAGCTGAAAAGTGCGGCAGCAATAGTAAAACCCTTCAAGAAAAATCATCATGCTTTGACACGAATACTAACATTAGAGGTACTTGTACATCTTCTCCATAGATGGATGTAAAATAAAAGGGGTCGTATAAAACATTTTCGTCACCTCCTACCATAGTGGCAATGTTACCCTCGTCCTTCCATTAAAAAGAGTAATGTGCTCCTCACCTATAGAATATTCATTAGTAGCAAGTCTAGTGTATAACTGAGTACATATGTTCTCATAATTCATATCTCCAAACTGAAAATCCCCAAACACACTATAAAGGTTTTGGGGTAGCAAACATCGATGGAATATATAATGAACCACCCCTATCCCCTAAGAAAAAAATGAGGATAATTACTCTAATTCCTTGAAGAATAAATGAGAACAAGATCTTCTACTAATAGAATCTTCTACCAGGTTCCCCTTAAATGAATTAAAGAAAATCCAAACATCGTATTCCTAGTTGAATTAAATCCATCGCCTGTATCTCATGTTAATATCCTTCTTATATAAGATATACTTGAAAATCTTATGGTCAGATAAGATGACAAACCACTTTCCCATCAGGTACTTTCCAATCATCTTCAGTGTGAATACTACTATTTCTAAATCCTAATCGTGAGTCACATATTTATTCTCATGTGGTCCCATATGATGTCAATTATAGTCAATCACCACCTATCTCTATATTATAACACAAATAAGGATGGTATTTGAGTCATCATATAACACAATTTACTCAACACCCTCCTCTAGAAATCTCAAGAAGGGGTCACTATTCATCCTTTGTATTAGCTCTTAAAATCACTACTATCACTGTTCCATACACATGAATTGTAACATTCTCCCCATATAAGTATTTTCATCCTAAATAGAGAGATACCTACTAAAAAAAGATTAGGGCGTCTTGTTTGCATTTGGGTCACCCACCACATGGTTCTATCACGAGTATTCCCATGCTACCACCAACTATGCACTAGGGGTATCAATCACCCCTGATTGATCATATATTCCTTGTCCTTGATCTCTATATTCTACATAAAAATGGAATCTCCATCCTTGATTTCTAGTTCACCCTAGTCAATAACATGTAAATGGATCTATATGTGCCTCTTTATCTGTGACATGTTGACGACATCATGTACCCGATCCAACTAAACTAGTTGATCCAAGAAGTATTCCACCTTTCGAACTCCACATTGTAGTTGGAATCAGATTATGAAACTCATAGATAGCTTCTTCCACACAAAAATAATTTCTACAATCAATTTGTTGGTGAGACCCCCATGAACACATGGTCTCCCTCCTAAAACTCCCGAGGTCCCCTTTTCCAGTCTATATAAGAGTTATGGTGGCTCTATCTAGTACTCATCAGATCGTCGATGATATGAGCCTTTACTGTAGTAGCTCACACCAACATTAGTACCATGAGTGCTGACTCTTCTCAAATAGTCCAACAATGTGTGACATATATGGTTTCCCGAAAAAGTCCTTGAATGGTGCAATACCAACATTGGAGTGTAATCTATTATTGTATGAGAACTCCACCAGTGTAAGATGATCCCTTGTGCTAAAAAAAAATCCATCATTGTCAAGACTCGTCCCCTGAGGCCCATGTCATGAATAAGCCCAAGCCCACCTTCTATAGGCTAGGGGCTGGTGACTAGCACCAAAGGAATATTCCCTAAAACTGGAAAGGCATTACCTTTATAACCTGTAAACACATGCAACCAAGCATAGAGAAAGATACAAACATTAGTCAAGTGTATAGAAATATAGTGTTGAAAGTAAAAAAGGCGCTGCAATACAAGCCCAACAGTAAATATATAAGTAAACCTGAAATAAAATACAACTGAGGAAAGAGAAATATAGCTACTAGGTTGTCCTCATAGGTTTCTACCTGAAGGGTAGGTATAGATCACCTCCTCAGCACTCCACATCCACTCGTCTCCTCTGCATACTGTCATTCTGTGATGTCCACCTCCTGCCACCGTCCAGTCCTAGTATTCTTAGCCTCAGTCAGCGATGTCCATTATTGGCATCCAACACAACAAGGTGCGGGCACAACCTATGCAGGGCTGAGTATAACGATACTTAGTAGGGAACCCAAGACCCTCAAGGTCTCACAAAATCCACCAAGGATAATCCAAAATGTATGAAAACAATAGATAACCCTAAATAGGTATATACCCATACATATACTTAGGTTCTGACTCAGCTCACACCAGGTATAACTTCATGTACAGTTGTAGAGATGATTAGATGTAACTACTAAATCATATTACTTTGTTAAGATGCTCTGCTGCTAACCTGTACAGAATCATAAGGAGCTGACCCACACAAGATTTCTTGGAGCACTCTTCTCATCACATCCAGCTACTGGGTTTTTGCACAAGGCTTTCTCGCCTCAAATAGAGTCTGCTCCCCATGCCACTGGTCGATTCTCCAACTTCCATGATGTCTCATGAAGAAGTATCTCAAAAGAATTCCACATCATAGGGGGGTCAAAGCAATAGATGGTGGGTCATTCATATGCCCGGTCTGTGAGTTATAGCCTTTTAGTCCCGAGGGCCCAGTTGGATTCGTGCTCGATCCTACATGACCATTCCCCAAATTTATCCAAAACTCTAGTGGGGTATACCAATGTTACCGCCTCGCTCCACTATTTCCACCACTACTGACGGTTCATCAAACGGACATATGGTGCCAAAGTTATGGCCAAAGAATGTAAATGGATCGTAGTGGGCCCGGCTCCAGTCCGACCAGGTCGAACTGACTCAGCCCGACCCGGCCTTGGTTGACCCTGTCTGAGTCGACCTGGCCTCACTCGATGGGTCTGGCTCAACCTGTTGGATGGTCTGGCCTGTTGGGTCGGCCCGGCCCACTGGGAAGCCCAACCTGCTGGGTCCGGCCCGGCAGGCCGCGAGGGGCGGCGGAGGGCCGTAGGTGGCTGTGAGGCCGTAGAGGGTGTGGTGAGGGAGCGAGGCCACATGACGGCTCGTCCGAGGTGGTTGGACTGGAACAGAAGAGGTGGCTCATGCGGAGGCTCGGCCCAGACAGCGATAGGAGATCGGACGACGACTCGGCCCTGCGACGGCGTCTCGGGCAGCGACTCAGCCCGAACGATAGCGGCGGCTTGGATGGCGGCAGTGTCTTAGACAATGGAGGCGACAGTAGCTCTGGTGGTGAGGCCACGGGTGATGGCGGTGGCTCGGGTGGTGAGGTCGCGGGAAGCGACGACGACTCGGGGGGGGGGGCATGGCATTGAGAGATGGTGTCGGCTCGGGCGGTGAGGCTGCGAGGGGCGTGGGCGGCTCGTATGGCGAGGTTTCAGGCGGAGGCGGTGGCTCGGGTGGTGAGCCTACAGACGCCGGGGCATCGTGCCTTCACCGAAGGCTGGTTTTCCCAATCTCTCTCTTCATTCGTCATCATGATGTAATCCCCTTTCTTCCATCGCGATGAACACAATAAGGAAGAATGGAGGAGGGTTCGAGCCATGTTTTTTTGGCCCGCTCCCACCGCTTTAGAGCGATAGCAAGAAGCTCAAAAAAATTAGGTGTGAAGAACAGTGGACTCTTTAATTTAATACGAATCGGGGATCAACTCGTATCGGTTGATCTACATCCACCATGCTTTCCACCAATGAGGAAATTAAAATAGAGAATTAAATAATTTAATAATACCCCCTACCATGTATTGTTCGTTGATGTTTCCATGAGAAGGAATTAAATATGTACATTCGTCGTAGATGATGATGTCCCACATTGGTGGAAGTCGAAGATATCAGTGTTCGTCATGCCCGCCATATGCCTCTGATCACGGGCTCATTCATTGGTTCTTCGTAGTTGACGGTGGTCTTCGTAGGTGAGAGTGTTCTTTATTGGAGTATGGAATTCTCCACGATTCTCCAAAGAGTTTTATACTTCCCCTCTGCCCACCAAAAGAAAGAGGTGCCAATATAATTTAACCTAAGAAGAAATTATGTTTTCACGGATGCATAAAATCATTGAAAATAATAAAGTATGGTGTTGGAACAATTAATGTGGAGGAAGCCCAAGAGGGTCCTCCACATTAATGAGGGAGTTGAGAGGTTTCTCTCTCATTAAGAGGGATGTTAAAGAGGTTAAAGCCTCAAGTGGTCCCCACCACCATAACCTCTCATGGGAGGTTAGGATCGGGTGGTCCCCAGCTATGAAACTTCCTCATGGTAGTTTCAGACCAACATAAAGTAAAATGTTACACACATTATTTTATTTTAGTTCAATCATGAAGAACCCAAAAATTAACTTTCACCCTCGACCAATTGTCGTTAAGTTGAAGTCTACTTAAGAGAAAATCGGTGATGTGAGTTCAACGGTGACCTCAAATTTCATATCCAAGCACCGATTTAAAATTTAGGAAACCCACCTGCAAGTTTACTAAACGTACAAGAACAAAAGTTCTGAATTTAATTTTGGGCACTACTGTCCTTGGAATCATGCACTGTCAATTTTCACAGACTCGTAAAATTCCCATTTAATAAAAAAATTACATGGAATTTATGGGTCTTGAAATTCACTCCACCACAGGGAATTGTCTCCCCGTAATCCCCAAATAAAACTAGGAAAACAAGTGGGGGTACTGAGCACAAATATGATCCTCCCACTAACATGTGCTCTCCTGGAGGTTTCCGTGCTGCTAGAGAACGCACACGAGAGGTATCGACCATCTAGGAATGACATTCTCCTGTTGATCCTCAATATCTATTGGAACCTCTCTAAATGTTTCCCAGTCGTTGACGTCCAGCTCGCCATGGTCGATGATGTGGGACATGTCGTGCATGTATATTGCCAAATGGGATACATGGAAGACTTCATGCACCCGGTGTAACTGAGGAGGAAGAGATAAGTGGTATGCCACCTCACCAACTCTCCCGAGGACCTGATAAGGTCCAATGAACCTCAGAGATAACATTCCACCTTGGAAAAATCTCCATAATCCTCATCGAGGTGAGACCCGTAGAAAGACGTGGTCCCCACCCACAAACTCCATAGATCTTTGTCTCTTATCGTCATAAGACTTATTCCTACTCTGTGGAGTATTCATCTGCTTCGGGATGATCTACACCTTCTCTGTGGTAGCATGTACCATCTCTTTACCAACTAGTGCTGACTCCCCAGGGCCAGTCCAGCACAAAGGTGATCTGCATGGTCGACTATTCATGTCCTCGAAAAGTGCCATCCCAATGGTTAAGTGATAACTCTTGTTTTATTAAAACTCCACCAACAGAAAGTGATCCTCCCAGATGCGACTGAAATCAAGGACAGAAGCACGTAGCAAGTCCTCGAGGGTCTGAATGGTCCATTAAGTCTGACCATGCGTCTGTGGATGGAATGCGTTTCTCAAATTAAATTAGGCCCCTAAAGCCTCCTGCAAACCCTTCGATATATAGGAAGTAAATGTGCGTCATGATCGGAGACAATCTTTCAGTGTACTCCATGTAGCCGCACAATGTCGTGCACCTAGAAGCATCCCAAGATCTATACTGAACCCTACTTTCGGATCAGTAGGAATTGGGCTGACTTGGTGAGTCGGTCGATGATCACCCAAATCGATTCATGACCACCAGATGTACATGTAAGTCCTTTCATGAAGTCCATGGATATCTCATCCCACTTCAAATTTGGTTCCTCTAAAGGATGAACCAAGCATGCTGGTACCTAATGCTCTGCCTTCACATACTGACAAGTGAGTCACCATGAGACAAGCTCTGTTACTGCATTCATCATTCCTGGAAACCAGTGCTATCCTCGGAGGTCCTGGTACATCTTCGACACTCCCGGATATACCGTTAGAGGGGATGTGTGGAACTCTCTCATCACATCCTCCCAAAATGACACGGGTACCAAGTTTTATACTCTAAAGAGGAAGATGTGCTCCCCACCTTCAGAAAATCAATCAGGTGCATGTCCTATGGATTTCTGAGCATGTCATGTCTCATTGTCAATGTCCCCACTCTATGCCTCGTTGACTCACTGAAGAAGTGTGTGAGGGACTTTAAGAGACTAAGGAAAAGCTTCTCCATCTCTATCCACAAAATATATCTGTAAAGAGGACTACAACTTTTTCGCCTCTCTTAGAAGTTGTATACCATATCTCTTCCAGAGTTTAATTTCTACAACATTCCCTTTCTTGGGAGTATATATTATCTCGAAGTCATAGTTATGGAGGAACTCATTCCAACATCACTGTCTTAGGTTCTGGTCATTCTGAGAGAAGATATACCTGAGACTTTTGTAATCAGAGTACACTATAAAGCGCTCTCCCATCAAGTACTGTCGCCACATCGTCAAGGCGAAGACCACTACTGAAAACTCTAGGTCATGGGTTGAATAGTTCTGCTCATGTTGTCTCAGAGGTCGAGAAACATACGTGATCACTGCTCGCTCCGGCATCAGGACTCATCCTTGCCTAAACACTGATGTGTTGCAGTAAACTACGTACCCTACTCTCTCCTTTACAAGCCTCAAGATCGTGGAACTCCTCATCCTATGACTCTACTCCAAAAAACACTTCTGGCATCTCTCCAACCACACGAAGTGTTGACACCAATTTGTCATGACCCGTCCCCCGGGGCACATGCCGTATCGAACCCCAAGCCCGCCTTCAATAGGCCAGGGGATGGCGACTAGAACCAAAGGTGTATTCCCTAAAACTGGAAATCAATTGCCATTATAACTTGTAAACACATGCATCCAATCACACAGTAAGATACGAACTCAAGCCAACTATATAGAAAATAGAGTGTTGAAAGTAAAAAGGGGTCAGAATACAAGCCCAACAGTAAAGATACAAGTACAACTGAAATAAAATACAACTGAGGAATGAGAAAAGAATCTAACATGTCATCCTGTAAGGTTCCTACATGAAAGGTAAGTACAGATAACCTCCTCAACACTCCACATCCACTTGTCTCCTCTACATACCGACATGTTGTATGGTCCACCTCCAGGCACCGTCCAATCATGGTATTCTCACCTTCAGTCAGCATTGTCCATCATCTACATCCAACACAACAATGGGAGGGCATATCCTGTGTGGGGGTGTGTATAATGATACTTAGTAGGGACCCTGAGACCCTCAAGGTCTGACAAAATCCACCAAGGATAAAACACAAAGTATGAAAAAAGTAGATAACCCTACTTAGTTATATTCCCATACACATACCTATGTTATCATGTAATCAATATCAATCATGAAGAAACAGACAAGTTATGACTATTCTCCTAGAAATACTATGTGGGTTAGATCCTAGCAATCCTGTGTGGGTTAGATCCAAGTGATCCTATGTGGGTAAGCTCCTAGTGATCCTATGAGGGTCAGCTCCTAGAGATCCTATGTGGGTCATCTCCTTGCGAACCTGTTTGGGTTATCACCAGCGATCCTGTGTGGGTCAGCTTCTAGAAATCTGGTGTGGTTCATCTTTTAGTTATCCGATATGGGTCAGCTTCAACGATCCTATGTGGGTCATCTCCTAGCGATCCTGTGTTGGTCATATCTAGAGATCATGTGTGGGTCAGCTTAAAGCGATCTTGTGTGGGTCACCTCCTAGTGATCTTATGTGGGCCAGCTCCAACAATCCTTTGTGGGTCAACTCCTAGCGATTCTATACAGGTTAGTAGTAGAGCATCTTAATGGAGTATGATGATTTAGCTAGGACTGGACGGTTCCCGGAGGTGGACCATACGGTGTGTTGGTATGAAGAGGAGATGGGTGGAAGTGGAGTGCTGAGGTGGTGGTATGTACCTTCCCTTCATGTAAGAACCTCGGAGGATGACCCAGTAGCTGCTTTTCTCATTCCTCAGTTTTATTTTATTTCACTTGACTTGTTTCTTTACTTTTGGGATTGTATTTTGTCCCCATTTTACTTGCAGCACTCTATTTTTTATACTATTCACTTGTGTTTGTATCTTTCTATGTGCATGGTTTCATGTGTTTATAGGTTATAAAGGTAATTACTTTCCAGTTTTAGGGGATATTAATTTGGTGCTAGTCTCCACCCCTAGCCTATGGAAGGCTAGCTTGGGGTTAATCACAGCACGTGCCCCAGGGGAAGGGTCATGAAAAGTTGTTATCAAAGGGACCATCTCACTCTAAGATTTCCAACGCCGCTCACAATTCGTTAAATGGATGTTCAGTTCCAAAGTTATGGAAAAAAGAATGTAAATGGGTTGTATTGGGCCCAGGTCCGGTTGGACCTGGTCGGACTGACCTAACATGTCCCAACCTAGGCCGACCCAGTTCGGGACGCCCGGCCAGACCCACTAGGTCAAGCTCAGCCGGGTGGGCAACCGAAACCCTTGGGTTCGGCCTGGCCCGTTGGGTCTAGCCCAGTAGGCCGTGAGGTGTCGGGGAGGGCTGCGGGTGACCTCAAGGCTAGAGAGGGTGTTGTGAGGGGGCGAGTCCATGGGGTAGCTCGGCTGGGGCAGTTCGGCCAGAAGGGTAGTGGTAGATCGTGTAGTGGCTTGGCCCGGACGACAGTGGTGTCTCGGATGGCGGCTCGGCCCGGCAGCGGCGAAGGCTCAGCCCGGACGGTGGTGGTAGGTCAGCCCGGATGGCAAGGGAAGCTCGACCCGGACGGTGGCAGCGGCGTGGATTGCAGCGGTAGCGGCGGCGGCTCGGACGATGGAGTCAGCTCAGATGGCGGCGGCGGCTTGGGTGGTAAGGCAATGGGCGATGGTGGTGGCTCAAGTGGCGAGGCCGCGGGCAGCTGCAGCGACTCAGGTGGAGAGGCTGATGGCGGTGGCGATGGAGTGGGTGGAGAGGTTGCGGAATACGAGGCGTTATGACTTCGTTGGAGGCCGATTTAGCTGGCCTATCACTTTGTTTATCGTTATGTTGTAAGCCACATAATTCCATCATGAAGAACACAATAAAGAAGAATAGAGGAGGGGTCAGGCCCTGTTTGTTTGGCCTGCACCCTCCGCGTTAGAGTGGTAGGAAGCGTCTCAACAAAAATTAGGAGTAATGAACGACACAGACTTCAATTTAATAAGAATCGTGGATCGACTAATATTGGTTGATCTACATCCACCATGCTTTCCAAGAACAAGGAAATTAAATGAGAGAAATCAAATAATTAATAATAACCCCTACATTGGATTGTTCATTGACGTTGGTGCGAGAAGGACGTATGGACGTCGATTCTTCGTAGATGAAGACATCCCACATTAGAGGAAGTGATAGATATCGACGTTCGTCGCACCCTCCACACACCATTGATCCTTGGTTTGTTCCTTGGTTCATCGTAGTCAAAGTCTTTCTTTTTTGGTGAGAGGATTCTTCGTTAGAGGATGGAATTCTCCACTATTATCCAAAGAGTTATCTCCTTCTCCTTTTACCACAAAAAGTAAGAGCTCCAATATAATTTAACATAAGAATAAATTATTTTGGCATAGGCACACACACGCATGTTGGAAAAAATAATGTATGGCGTTAGCAAAATTAATGTGGAGGAAGCTCTAGAGGTCCTCCACATTAAATAGGGAGTTGAGAGATTTCCCCCTCATTAAGAGGGATGTTCAGGAGGTTTAAGCCTTGGGTGGTCCCCACCACCATAACCGTTCATGGGAGGTTAGGATCGGGTGGTCCCTACCCCCATAACCTCTCATAAAAGGTTAATTTAGGTGGTCCCCACCTTGAAACATTCACATGGGTGTTTCAGAAAAAAAATGTTACACACTTTATTTTATTTTATTCTTTTCATGAATACCCAAAAATTAACATTCACCCTCGACCAACTGTCGTCGAGGTGAAAGTCATCATAAGGTAAAACTGGTGTTGCGAGTACAACGATGCCCTCATATTTCAATTCCGAGAACAGGTTAAAATGTTAGAAAAACCCGCTCACAGGTTTAGTGAATGTACCCAAACCAAAGTTCAAGAATTCATTTCGAGCACTCCAGGCCTCAGAATCACATGCCGTTAATTTTTCCAGACTCGTAAAATTCCGATTTATTAAAAAAAATTACACCAAATTTCTGGGTCTTTACAAACATGGAATCCCACAACATGTCTTCCAAGACCTGAATGTTTCACTTAGATTGGTCAATATTATGGGGGTAAAATTTGATGCTCAGGTACAATTGAGTCCCAAAGGCTTCCTAATATCATGTCCATAATCTTGAAATGAGTGATAATGAAATAATTAAATGATAATTTTGTGTAATAATTGGAGTTGGACTTTTTAATGAATGTTTATTTTTCCCAAACCCTATACTAAAATCAAATATCGAATGGATAGAAAGTGGTCCACCTTGGTGAGTTATTCTGTGGTAACCCAGATAGCATCCTATTACCTGGTTGTATGTGGTAAAACCATCAAAAATTCCATGGTTATCCCATACCACTTCCAATATGGAACCTCTAGTTTTTGAACTAATCCTACATAAACCACATGCTTAGCCTTAACTTGATGAAATGTGATGCATCAAGAATAAAACCCTTCAACACAACTCTCAATGCATGGTCACCAATACTGACATTTGAGGTACTAGTATATCTTCCCCACATGTGGATGTACAATAAAAGGGGATGTACGAATCTTTTTCATCACCACCTACCACAGTTCCAATTTTATCCTAATCCATCCTTTGAAAATGATTGTGTTCCCCCCACCTTTTTAATTTCCATTAGAATCATGTACAATGGATAGTTTAGTATATAAGGTCTCATTATTTTTATATCCACACTGAGAATCCCAACCACACTGTAAACGTTGTTGGGTAACAACCATCAAGGGAAGATATAAAGTACCACCCCCGTCTACTATGGAAAAATGAAATGAGGATATCTACACCAACTCCATGAATAACAAATGATCATAACGTCTCTTACCTATAGTATCATCCACCAGGTTCCCCTTACTTGGAGTACAGACAATATCAATGTCATGGTCTTGGTGGAACTCTCTCCATCACCTATTTCTCGTGTTAGTATCCTTGTGATAGAAGATATACTTAAGACTATTTTATTCTGAGAATATGATAAAACACTGTCCCATTAGGTAGTGTCACCTCATCTATAGTGTGAAGGCTACTATTGCTACATCAAGATTGTGTGTCACATAATTCATCTCTTGAGGTCCCAAATAATGTGAATTATAGCCAACTACCACCTACCTCAATATTTTAACACAACGAAATATGGAGCCTAATTATTCATAGAATTATAAGTACTCGACAACCTCCTCTAGAAGTATCAAGAAGGTATCCCTCTTCAACCTTTGTATTAGCTCTTAGAAGCACTACTATCACCTTTCTATCTACATGAATTGTTACATTATCCCTACCTTAGGGATTTTATCCTAAATAGAGAGATACCTACTTAAAATGATGAGGGTATACAGCTTGCATTTCGGTCACCCACTCCTTGGTTATATCTTAAATATTCCTATTCTACCACTAAATATGCACTGGGGGAATCGATCAGCCATGATTGATCATCTCTTCCCGATCCATGATCTCGACTTGGTACTCCAAAATGAAAGCACCATCCTCAATGTATAGTTATACCAATTCAAAAACATTTTATAGGTTGTGTATGTACCTCATTATCTATGATATATATAAGAAATAATATACCTGGTCCAACTGAAGTGGCATATCCATGTGGTACTCCACCTTTACAACTCCACATTGTGTCTGGAATGGGCTAAGAACCCCAGAGATAGCTTGCTTCTCGAAAAAAAAACATGGCAATCAATGTTATGGTGAGACCACCATGAACACATGGTTTTCCTCTTCAATCTCATGATGTCTCCATTGCCAGTCTTCATAATAGTAATGTTGACTATATCTAGTACTCGTATGATCCTCAATGATATGATCCTTCTCAGTTGTAGCTCACACCAACTTTAGTTCCATGAGTTTGGACACTCCTCAACTAGTCCAAAAAAGCAGTGACCTATATGCTAACCCAAATATTTCTTAAAGTGACAGAATACAAACTGTGGGGTGGTAGCTATTGTTGAATGAGAACTCCACCTGTGGAATATGATCCTATAAAAAAATCCAACATATAACCCCCCCAACATGTACTCTAAGACTTGAATGTTTCTCTTTGATTGGTGAACAACCTGGGGGTGAAATTCGATGATCAGGTACAACTGAGTCCCAAAGGGCTCCTGATATCATATCTATAATAATGTTAGGAAGTGAGAATGAAATAATGAAATGAAAATTTTGGATAATCATTACGGTAATATTATCTCATTCATGTAGATATGTCCCAAACTCTATACGAAAATCTACTACCAAATGGATAGAAATGGTCCAACATGGAGAGTCGGTCTATGATTACCTAGATAGAATCATGGTCTCAGGTTGTATGTGGTAACACCAAAAAAAATTACATAGATATCCCATCCCACATCCACTCTATCTCCTCTAGGGGTTGAGCTAAAACTGATTAAACCACATGCTCAGCCTTATCTTGCTGAAAAGTGAGAGATCGGGAGTAAAACCCTTCAACAAAAATCTTCCTTCATGGCCACCAATACTGAAATTAGAGGTACTAGTACATATCATCCACACAAGGTTGTACCAAAAATAATTTTTATGAAACATTTTCATCACCCAATAGGATAGTTCCAATGTTACCATCATCTATCCTCTGAAAACAATTGATTTCCCCCACCTTGGGAATATCAATTAAGAGCATGTCTAGTGGATAGTCGAGTACACAAGGTCCCATAATTTTTATCTCCACAATGTGAACCCCTGGAAGAAAATAAAATTGGTGGGATAAAAAACATCGAAGAAAGATATTAGGCACAACCCATGTACACTAAAAATAACTATAATGATAATATACACTCCATCTCCTTGAATAAAATATTAGAAAAATATATCCTATTGATAGAATCTTCTACCAAGTTCCCCTTTCATGGAGTATAGACAATATAAAAGTCATAGTCTTGGTAGATATCATTCCATAACCTCTATATCATGTTAGTATAATTTTTATTGAAGATATAATTGTGACTATTATGGTTAGAGAAGATGACAAACTAAATTCCAATTAGGTAGTGTCCCCTAATCATTACTTTGAAGAGGACTATTGCTAAATCATGATCATGAGTCATATAGTTCTTCCCAGGTATTCCCAAATGATGTGAATTATATTCAATCACCACTTATCACTATATTATAACAAAAACTAATGATGGTCTCTGATGCATTAGGGAGAACTATGTACTCAACACCCTCCTCTAGAAATATCAATAAGGGAGCACTCTTCATCCTTTTTATTAGCTCTTGAAAGCACTAATATTACCTTCAAATCGGCATTAATAGATTTCCATTTTTGGTAAAATATGTAAAGGGTGTTGATACTATAGAAAAATTGGATAGAACCCTTTAATATTACCCTACAACTCCAATGAAACTCTACACTTCTGTAACACTATTGGATGAATCCAAAGATATCACAACCTCAACATTCAATAGGTCCACTTCCACTCCTTACTCTGAGATAACATGCCTAAGAAATTGGACCTCTCAAATCTGATTCTAACACTTTGATAGATTACCATAAAGTTGGGGCACTAAAATTGTGCCTTGGACCATCTTAAATTGTATCTAATGATCATACTCATCCATAAATAATACTAGGATATTATCGTTGAATACCACTACAAGCTAGTCTAGGAAAGGTAGAAATATCTGATTCATGAGTCCCATTAAAAACGTTGAGGAATTCATATTTCTAAAGGGAATCACCATACACTCATAGAAAATTTATCTAATTCCAATTAAACATATACTACATCCTTATATTATATTCTTAGCTAGTGAAATATTTATTTGAGATAAATATTGCAGAACCATCATGTTGCTATCAACATATCGAAGTAAGAATCAATCCTTGATAGTGGATTCTTATTCATCGCAGTTAATTGGTTTATGTTCTTGTAGTACACACATTAATTCATGTTTTTCACTTCCTTCATAGTGAACAATATTTGGGATGCCTAGGAGAAAACACGAGGTCTTAAAAGACCTACATCGAAAAGTAATCTAACTCAATGCTTAGCTGATGAACCTCTATTGGAGCCATTAGATATACTGGTGAAGATATGAGAGCAATATCAGAGATTATTACAATGGGGATTTCCATATCATTGTAGGGATGTCAGCTGTACATGTCCTTAGAAACAATGTCCCAATACATCTCCACTAATATAGAAAATTGGTAGTCTATATGATCCATAACTCCAAGATTCATGCAAGCTAACTTCTGAGTAATAAAATAAATTCTCTTATCCCTGACTTCATGTTGCACTTTTAATGTTATATTTACACGCACAAAGGAAATAAACATCCCATCATTTTAGAAACACTGCATCCTCAACATAAAATAATCAATCTGGGCATGAATTGTGGATAGGAAGCCAAAACCTACAATTATATCATAAGGCATTATCACTACTACAATGAGATACCAGAAATATATCTCCCCTACAAGTGTTAGATATCATAGACAACATAAGTGTTCAATTACTTTTTCACATCCAGTCAAATTCTATAAAGAAAATGGTCAATTCAAAAGCTTAACTAGAAACTCTATGTCTTGAAATAGAGAAGTGTAAAGGGAGGAATGAATCATAGACATGTCTATCAACACTACATATAAGGTAAAAATAACACAGATCGTATCATTTATCATCCATGGAACCTCATGGTCAAAGGCCTCCATAGAATTTAGCTATCCTTATCCCTAACCACCAGCTCACTTTGACCAGAATGGACCACCGAGGGGTGGTGGTGGTAATAGTTCAATCATATGACCACCTCACGATTCTCTATAAAACCCTATTCTATGTCTGCAACACATCATTCAACCATGTTCCCTTCTATTTGTTTTAACTCAACAATCCCTAGACTATCTCTCGAACATCGATAAGATGTGTCGGAATATCTCATTACATATGTTCCTAACCATCATAGGTAAAATTATTCCTCTCTCTCATTTTAATTGACCCTTCCTGAGATCCCTATACTGTAGAACCACTTTTGTTTCGGATATTTTCTAACAATCCCATATCCCTATAACTTCAATAATCTACCTTCCATTGAGGTATCAAATTCAGGGTTTCTTCTACTAGTGCTCACTGCCAGAGCCATCTATACTAGGAATCTCTCCACCATCATGGACAGCTCAAGAACCACTACATTTGTGTTAATTAAGAAATAAATCAATGAATAATATATATTCCAACGTAATCCCAGGTCAATGGTCTGTTATTTGAAGAATAGACACCAAAGAATATTTATGGAGTATCAGGGGATATTAGAAAACATCAGTGATTAATTTTCTATGGAAAATTTCTATAAAACTAATTCATAAGCTCACATATGAGAAATGATAAAAAATTAAATGGATAAAACTTCTACATGTATAGTCTCTTGAATTTTTACCTGGAGAGATCTTCTTCATTATGTGATTGAGCCACTAAAATATTCCACCTCCGAGTAGAGCCTATATACGGCACATAGAGAGGACCTCCATCTGATCTACTTGCATCCCCATAAGGTGAGGATCTCATGTTACTTCCATTAACCAGTCCTCATACTCCATAGTGTCTGGATCACCATGAAACCTTAGTGGCCACTGCCCTTGGATCTCATCCATAACACTCAGCCTACGTGCATCTTATGATGGCACTATCATTGCTAGAAGCTTCTCAGAAAGTGGTGTTATAACTTGAAAACCACCCAAAGGTTCTATCACTGGTATAGGCTCATGAAATGAAGCCCCATCACTTGGTGGACAATTATTTTGATCACCCCTAATAATCATATTTTGTTGTATTCACATAGGCTTACATAAAAAAACATGATGTACCATAATCGATGTAAATATGATGGGAGATAAGTCAAAAAGTAATTGGAAGCAACAAAAGATTCCTATATGATTCATGTACCAATATTTTCCCTAAAACTAATTTTTATAAGTAAAAAAAGTTGAATGATAGGTAATCATAGGGATGGATTATGGATTCATCGACCACCATACCTACACTGGAGTCCATTTCGTGAATGATTAACATTAAACACCTAACAAAATTACACAAATCCAATCTCATAGACTCTAATATTATGGTTGAACCCAATGCTATGATACCACTCTATCATAACCCGATCCATAGAGTCCCAAACCATCACAACCCCAAGCCTTCCTCCAATAGACCATGGGATGGTGACAAGCATTGAGTTGTAATACCACACACATGGGGGGATTTAACCTAACATATCTATAAATAGGAAGACATATCCTAGCACACATAATGATGAAATTTAAATAATTAAACCATTTCATGCATACATCTATGCTCCCACAATCATTTTATAATAGTATTTCTATAAAAGTGAAAACAACACTGAATACAACCCAAATAATAATTTTTAGAGATACAACATAGTCCAATAGTGAGAAATATCATGAAATGAAATATGTTGGAAAATAACATGGTATGTTAATATCAAGCTATACTATAACCACTCCATGACCTTTCAGGACACTGTCAAATGAGTAATCGTCTGTATAACACATGCCACATGTGGGTAGAGCCCAAGAAGGGTTTAGAATTAATGTACCTAATTGGACACTATAAAAACATTAAACACAAGGCATATATATTAGTCAACACACAAAAATGACATTCCAAACAATTCATAACTATAAAATCCATGGTATACTCAGGAAGGACACCAAACCTCAAGGTTTTCAAAACCAAACTACTGACCAAAATATTTATCTCAAATTAATAATCATTATGGGAGAATAAACTCAAAGGGACATTACATCATCCGAGACACTCATCCAATAGGTCATAATCAATTGGTCCCCAACCATGAAAACTCATTGGTCTTAGAATTCCTCGATTAAAATATATGGGTCATGTTCAAGACTGTTTGGGGACCCAAAAAAATAAATATGGATTAACCCACTATGTAAGAGATCATATAGAAGGAGGATCCGAATCCAACTTAAGGAGGAAATTATTATTCAAAAAACCCCACCTAGTGTATAAAATGATAAAAGACCACTCTCTGGACTCATGGAGGGACACCACAGACACTATTTGAGATTTATCCTATCTAGGGGATCATAATCATAAGATTTGGACATAATATTTCACTACACCTTCAAAATAAAAGACCATGGAACAAAATCAATAAATACTAGTTCTTATTGAAAAAAATAAGGTCTACATGTGCCACTAGCCATACACGTGTAGAAAATCAGGTACACATGGTTGTGTGCATGTACAACTTGTTGGGTCCATGAAAATACAAATACCATTCCCTTGAATTGTCTATGATACATGAGGATCCACTAAGAATGTGTCACAATATTGGTGATATTACTCTCTATAGAAAAAATAAAGTTCCACATGGGGGTGAGGGAACACATTTTGTAATGATAGATTACACAACATGTAATGTCATATTCTTCATATCCCCTATTTCTTCCTATTCTTCATCCACAATAATTTTGAATCCACAATTCATACTAGATAATCACAAAAAGGGGTCATATGACTCAATAAATCTATGATAGGTAGGGTCCGGGTTCCCATCTGCTCATAAAACACCACCACGATGTCATCAGTCACCACCACACATCTAAACAAGGATGAAACTGAACAAAAAATTATTTCTATTTTTCCTTGGATTATCCTACATCATCATTGAACCTCTATCATACACTTCATCATGATGCCCACCCATGGTACCGAACATTTGGGTGCAAGAGAGGTTATACATTGATTGAATACCGAGTATTCATCAAACCATGGGTCAAAAAAGTAGCCCATGATGAACATGTGATGATGTGGTGGAGAAATCCATATTCTTGCTATTGTGTGGAATTAACTTTTTCCTTTTTTCGTTATTCATCGTTTAGTGGTCATATAATCTACGAACGTAGAGGTATAGATTAGAAACAAATAATAAAATAAATAAATAAATTTAAATATTCCATCAATGTGAAAATAAATTTCTATTATTGGAATTGAATTACATTTGGATACAATTAAAGAACATAATGGAAATAAAAAATATACATACATCTAGTAGTTTGGATTGATCGTTGAAAAAGAGTGGCTCTATGTTACCCTCATTGGAAAGATCCAAAAACCCAGTGGAACAATGATCCTAAATCCAAATATGATATAGTGTTGTCTATTAAAAAATCTATCCAATATTCCTTTAGGAAGATAAGGATTGGCGGCCAACCTTGAGACATCCTTATATTCACATACATATATAAGTGCTATATTGTTGCATAAGAAATTTAAAATAAAGACCAATATGTTATTATTTTTTTCATTTTTTCATTTGGAAACTTCTTCACAAATGATCGATACTGAAAATAGTTTTTTCGAACATAGGGAAAACCCACATTATGTATTAAATAGAGCCGTTAGATTTTGGATATGGGTCCCCATTCTGATATTATTATATTTTTTCATGATAACTGTATGGAAAAGATAATAAAATATTAATTTTATTTCAAAAATTTATTCTGGGTTCACAAGGGTTCTGTGTATCATGGTGTCTCAACACCTTACTCAAAAAATAATCCAAATAATATTAAAAAATAATGCATGTAAATTCCGAGTCTTTGAACCTACCACTAATTTTGAAAAACATAACTAGAAAACCCAAACAATTATACTACATTTTCCCCAATATATTCATCCTTAAATTTTTTAAGACTTTTATTGATAAATATAAAAATTAACATCTCCATGATTTTTCTCTCAAGTTTTTTATACATATTAGAATTTAAATTTATTATTTCCAATATGGACTTAATGAGTGCAAAATAAAAATTAATGTATTTTTTATAAAAATTATTCTTACTAAAAGATGACTTATTTCACACAAAATTCAAAGAACAATAAAATTTCATGTTTCCCAGATTGAATGTATCGACACGTTCTTAAAACATTTATTCAAAGATCATTCTTACTGACTCTAATAATTTATAACATTTCTATATGGTTGTACTTGAAAAAAAATATTATTTCTCTATGATAATTCCAATAACCGAAACAACAATAATTCATATTTATGTATAATTATATATTTTAAATAATTATTTAATGTTACTATAGGAAAAAGATAAAATGATTATTATGAAATTATTGACAAACATTTTATTTGGGATTTTTGTTGATCGATATTTTCGATGATTATTTAACATATAGTAAATTTATTAGGACAAAATATCAAATGAAAACATGAGATTAACAATTGTGAATATGGATTATATTCAATAAGTATTAAATTTGAGGTAAACATTATATTCATGGGGAAAAGTTTTTTTCATAATCAGCCTTTCTATATATTAAAAAATATTTTATATGGAATTTCGATGAATATAGGACATCTTTTAATTTCATTGGTGACAACTTATTTAGAATAATTATGAATTTGAATATAGAATTTAATAATAAAAAATTTATGTGCCTTCAACCATTTGGTTATAAAGAAGGTCTATTTTAATTAAACTAAAATTTTAGAATATATTGGATTTGGGACATTTTACATCTGTAATTTATATTAATAATAATGCATGTAATAAAATCATTTCTGTGCTACATAAAATTTTATGGAAAAAATATTTCATCAAGAAAATTTTAGAAAAAGTTTATATAAGAATTAAGAATGACTTGGATCTTACAGAAAAAGGATATAATACTTTTCATAGGACAACATAACTTTAATTAGATGGGGGGTATTTTTTGATGGAATTTAATATTTCAATTAATGATCTTATGGGTTTCTAAAATAATATTAGGAATATTATTTAAATAATATTCGTCAAGTTAAAGGGTTTAAAATATTAGTATTATCATGTGTGTATGAAGAATTTTATTCCAGTGGTTATACGTTTTTTCTTACAATATATATTATGATGTATAACCATAAAATTAAACTATGTAATCTATAATATTTTAATAATGTGATTTAACTAAAACATAACCATTATTGAAACGTTATATTATATGAATATTGCGTAAACCTAAGATATATTTCCCTTACTTTCCATCACATGCTAACATATCCAACAATTCTGTTAGGTAAAGAAATATATTATTATGATATCATAAATTTTAAATGAATACACCAAATAGTGTATTATATAAAATATTGAAATAATATATAAACAATGATAATATACCTCTCAAATTCATCACCAAATATTAGATAAGTGATAAATTGATAGAATTTAATATTGAATATCTCTAAAATGTTAATAATATTAGAATTATAATTTTTTAATATATAGTATGTGATGATAGTGATGATATGATTGACGATATTAGTATATTTGGAAACATGAAATTTTAATTTTAATTTCTATAAACAATATATAACTCAAATGAAGTTCATGATTAGATAGGTGGTAAAAAGTTGTATATCATGAATTATTACTACTATTGAGTTGAAATTTGTAATTAAAAGGTATTTAATAAAATTGTTATTTATTTTTTGGTGCAAAATATAGGTTTCAGGTTTTAAAACAACTATTAGTTAGTATTTCTATTGGAGAAATGGTTAGCTTGAGGTTGAATAATACAAGTGACTTCATAAAATAGTTTTATCATAAATGAGTTTTCATCTACACCAAAGTTAAAATTGAATAAATAATAATGAAAAATTTTATGCGAAACTATAAGAAAAATATCTGTATACACCATATCTTAATGTAGGAAATTTTTTTCATTAAATTGAAATCTAAATAATCTGAATACAACCCAAACAAGTTTTAAATTTTTATGGTATATTTGTTCTTAAATATGTATTTGGATAAATTTATAATATGTTGACTCTTTTAATAAAACTATGAAATAATGAATTTTAATTTTACTTTAAAAATTACGATGAATAAAAACATGGTATTGTTATAAAATTTAATAGGCAATAAAATATATTTCAGGTCCATTTTATTTTATAATATTTAACATGAATTTCCAACGGATACAATCATAATGTAATGGTTGATGAATTAGATGATATAATTTACCACGTTGAAGAGAAAAAACCATCCCGTAATACACTTACAATTGATGAATAAAATGTTTAATGTTATGGAAAATTTAAAAGATGAATATTACTACAATAATAGACTTAAAACCTATTTATTTTGGATTTATGATGATTTATTTTTGAATATTTTTAAATATTACAACCTGATATCCTATAGAATAATATAATTAAATACATTATTGTTTTTTTAAAAGGATATAAACATGGCTCTTTATGGAGGATTGGAAGATTGATTTTGGGGAGATTAATACAGTAATGATATTCCTAGGAATTAGGAAATGATTCTCTTGATAAAATAAATATATTTGTTTTTGTTCCATATTTTACCTTTCAGATAGATATTGGAAAATTAGAAAAACATTATAGAATATTTATATTAGTGTATTATAAAACATGAATCTTCATTAATCATTTTATCACATCTGTTGATTTATGATTCTTCTTCAAACCATATAATTCCATTTAAATGTTATATTCATTGGTTATTGATTCCCTTTTGATCTTGTGAGAGTAGTTACCTAATGGTATCAAGAATTAAGAGTATATGTTTGTGTTCATAATTTTTGACTGATTTCTCTATTGAATTATTGATTTTTATTTATTATTATATTGAGATAAATTTATATATTTAATTATCAATTGATAATTTGAGAAATTTTATGAAATATGATGAAATTGATCATGGTAAAGATAGAATTTACTATTAATTCAGTTTTGATACTTATATTTTAAATGATATTGTTAGTTAAAGAATATTCATTATTGTAATAACATTTATTCATAAGTAATTGAAATAGTTGAGAAAAATATTGATATAAAATGTTTTAATTGATATTAATTAGATGTCAATTCATTAAACATACAATATCATTCTAATTTCAATGTAATTAAATTCATATATTTATCCAAAATATCATTTGAAATTAATTAAACATTTTTTTATCATATAAATAAAATATTACTATATTTATTTTTTTACACAATTATTATAGAAATTATGAGACAAAAAAATTGATAGGTTTTTATAACCTCTCACTCTAAAACACTTTTTTAAATATTTTATATATCCACATTATGATTTAGTGTGAACTGCGAAAAAATAATACACATAAATATGTCACTTACATTTATAAAAATTGATTAAAGATATCACAATAAAGACATATGGCCACCCGAATACCAATGGTCTTATCAAATAAATAATAAAGACAAAATTCATGGTGTGGGATGAATATTGTGAAATGACCCATACATGTACAGAAACATCAACACAATGATCAAATTAATAATATATCCTTCAAAATGATTGAGGAATTAATAACATCATAAGTCACATTGATGCCCCATTTGAATTGTCCCATTATTATCCTCTCATCATTGGAAGACCACACAAAATATCATACAACCGAAGATTCATCATGAAGACTTTTCCAGTCACTATTGAGACACAATAAGACCTCAAATTCCTTCTCCAGATAGTAATGAACCTTCTTGAATTTAGTATAACGAAACTGTAAATATTGATCCCAGCATAACAAACCACAAAGAAAAACAGAAATTAGCATGAACAAATTATTACTAAAAATCACGTTGAAACTAAATAAAAAATATTAATTATGAAAAAGAAGAAAACTAAATACCTCATCTTTGAAGTCTGAAATATAAACCAAAATTTGGTTCATAAATCCATATCCAAAAACATCATATTCCAATTTACATCAAATAAATTATTTCGTTGCACTAAGACTCTTGGATACCAATGCACACCATCACCTTCCTAAGAGGCCACTATCAGGTTAAAAACATACCTACTCCATCAAATAGAACTACCAAAATTTACCTCTAAATAAGAAACACTATAGTTATATTAAACAGGTGAAACAAAAGAATATGAAAATGATGGTAGATAAATGGGAAAAATGATTCCTCTATCGAGGGCCTATCATGGAATAAGAGGGTCCCACTACTAGGTGTACCCAATGACCACCAATGTGAACCACTACTAAGGAGGTCAAACTAAGACCACACAATATAGTCACTTTCACCTCATCAGCAAAAATAATAAAAGTTTCTTTTTAAGTCCCTTTAGATCCATCTCTATTCCATTGGTAACATCATAACTGATAAATAAGAATCCTTAAGGTTTACATGTTTGAATAAAACCCACAAATTGTTGGGATACTGATCCTTACACAAATAAACAATAGAATAACTTGAAATAGGACTGGATAAAAAGTAAAAATTCCACTTTTTAAAGGCATCTATAATGATCGTAAGCATAATATTAGACAGAAGCTATACTATGAATTTTCAGTTTTAGATTAGGGGTATTGTAATATAAATATTAAAATGATCCCATCTTGGAAATTTACATTACATCATGGATGGTCATGATTTTATCTCCATAGCTCAATATTTACATGCACACACACACAATATGAATTAGATAAAGAATAAATATACTTGTTTATTGAATCAATCATAGTTTTTATATTTTTTTTAAAATAATTGAACATTACACATGGAGTATTCACTTTTTTTATTTTAGTGGTAATAGTTGCATGAGAAAAGTACTTTTTACTCGATTAAGGAGTTCCTATTACCCAGAATACATATATTAAAACATTGATATCATGACATATTTATTTATCAAAAAATAATTTTAAATTTTAAAGATAAATATAACTTATGTATTTGATTTTTTTAATTGGGAGTTAATCATTGTAGTCTAATAAATTAAAAATTGATGATAATAATAGATTATTTATTAAACTCAATAGAAAATGATTTTCTAATAGAAGTGGATCCGCTTATCCATTTTGAAAATCATGAGAACAACATGAGTGTTCATTAAATGAAATATATTTTTTGGTAATTCTATGGTTTGTAATAAAAAAACATAAATGGAAAGTTATCACAATTTTTGGATATTTATAATCCATTCATAAAAAATGGTGCCATAGATTATGAAATTTAAATAAGATAATTTCAATTCAAAACAATAAATATAGATAAAGATGTAATAAAAATAAATATGAAATGGATTGATTACCATATTTTATAAACATGTATGAGTATTTTTTTTCAAAAGTACATTCCACATGTTAAATGAAAAAACATTATAATGAGATACAAATTTTCTCATAACTAAACATAATATATATGTATGATATATAAGAGTGACTAATGTTGATTCTTAGGATGTTAGATCATTATAGGGAAATCATGTGGATGCAATTCCAGATTTTCTAACATGGTTTATATCCAAATTCTAGAGAATCCACTTAGGCTTACCACATAGGATGTCAATAAAAAATAATTCAATATTTTATTAAAAAACATTAGTTGGATTTATTTATAATATTTTTTGATTAATTTTATAACTATCCCCTCTTATGTGAGTTATTCATTAGGTATAAGAAATCTTAAATATATAATCCATGTCCAGATAATTTCCTTCTAATACGAGGCATTGGTAGGTATTTAATATACCAAAATCCCACCCAATAAACATCCCATGTCATGTGAAATGTGTTTCGGGATATAAATATTTCAATATTTCTAATCTAGAATCATGGATAAAAAAATTATAATGTTTATAAAATTTTATAAATTACTTCAATTTCTATGAAAAATTAATTTTGTCAATAATAGTCGTCATAAAATAATATTAATGATAGAAAAAACTTAATGGTAGAAAAAATGATATATATGCTCAAGATACACCAATATTTTATCAGAAATAGTTTAAGATTCAATTATTTATGGTCTTATTTATTTTCAACAAGAATTATAACCTTGGTATAAATGAAATTGTTAATGATTGTGGAAATGTATAATGTAATAGAATAATTTGAGTTTCATTCATATTAAGAATAAATATATTTAATGTTAATATATATATAAATGAAATTTAGTAAGATTATATAGTATTACATGAGTTGATTTAGGAATTTGACGTTTTGGGTTAATGGGTGACAAAAATTATAGATTCATTCTCATTCATCTAAGATTACATGATATCATTTGGGTGTTTGTTTTGTTGAGTCAATAAGGTTTTCCTTATAACTTTTCAATTCCTTCATACTTGAGGGAGACTGTTAAGTCATTATGGATTCCTTATGAATTTACCTTTCCTTCTTGTTTTGAAAATCAAAAACACATTATCTCAAGGAAAATATCTTTTTACCCTGTGTTTTAAATATACAAGGAAAAATTTCTTTCCCCAATGAAATTTATCCATACCATTTTTCTTTGATCATATCATAAAGTTTCTAAGTGTAAAATCCAGTTTGTAACAAAAACTTCGGAGTCCTATAATTACCTAGATATGAAGCATTCTGTTTTAGGATCTGAATTCTCCAAATTCTCATTATGAACTCTTCTGATGTTCTGAATCTAATTTATGAATACGAATTCTGGTTACGAACTCTTCATAGATCTGACTTCAAATTCTAAATGAGATTTGTGATTACGAACTCTTCTATGTTCTGTCTTCGAATTCTAATGAATTCTGACTCCGAACATTTTAAGCTATGACTCTCAATTCTCATGAATTCTGACTCTGAACTTTGTAAGTTCATGTTCCAAATTCTTGAGAATCCAGACTCAGAATTTCCTTGAAATTGAGACATTACAATTCTATATAATTCAGGTTCCAAATTACTTTGAAAACAGAATCTGAATATCCTTGTATTATAGACTTCAAATTCAATTTTGGTTAGAATCTGAACTTTATTTTTCTTACATTCTGAATATTGGATTTTGGTTGTGTAACCATATTTTTCTTATACTTTATTTTCTTATAAAATGATGTCTTGCTTTCAGTTACTCACTAACTGTTGTTTGAGTTACATGTTTACAAGTCCCTCCAAAATTCAAGGAAAGATATGACTGTTGGAGGACGGAGTCGACCATTGTAAATATGCCTATAAATAGGATCTAGTTTGAAAGATCTCACAAAAATTTGATCAATCTAGAGATTACATGTTGCTGAAGTGATTTCTAGAGAGAGAGGCTTTATTTCTATGTTCTTACTGAACTTCTTCTTCAGATTTTCTTTGTGTGACTTAGATTGTTGTTGTGTACAATCGAGGGCTTCCGGGGATAGGAAGAAAGAGGTTCTGAATACCTTGAAGATGAGGTATTCCTTGATGAGAGAGACATAGGTGATGACTACCTTGAAGTTGAGGGCTTACAAGGATAGAAATACAAAATCTGATCTTTATATCGAGGGCTTACCCTGGTGTGGGTAAGATAGACTTTCTTGAAAGTATAAATAAAGGGACCTTTATCCCAGGTTGTCTGATACCCTACTCTTTGGAGGAGAACATTTACAACTTGTTACTTGTTTTGTTACAAGTTTTCTGCTACATTCATATTTTTGAGTAAATAATAACTATCTAATACTTACTTATACAAATACTCTGATTTCGTAAGATTCTATATGCTTTAAGGTAGAGTCTTTTTTGTTGTAAACATTCATTAAGTTTCATTTTTGGAATCACTTTTCTGGAATTGCATTCTCGGAATCATATTTCCTAAATCAACCAAGTGTGTAGAACTGGAGGTTTTGTGAATTACTTTGTTTAACCTTGTTAAACATTAGCATATTTTAAAGTTCCTAAAGAATTGTTAATATATACAATTCACCCACCCTCTTGTAAATTGAGCATCATTAGATACTACAATTAGTATCTTCATTCATTATTTCGATCCAACAATTGGTATCCGAGGAGGTCTCTAAAATACTTATACTCACATACAAGTTTTACTTGCTCAGTTTTCATTATTCTATATTTTCATTTCTTAGGAATATTTTCCTTGAATCCGAAATTTTTCTATTAAAATGTTATTATGGAAAGAATATTCTTTAAGATGGCAGGAATTAATGTTGGATCAATAGAAAATATCAAGCCAAATAGACCACCTATATTTGATGGAAATGATTATAAATACAGGAGAGATTTTATGAAGACATTCATTATCACCACAAGTGTTGATAATTTTGTTATGATTACTGGAGGATATAAAATCCCTGAAAAGTAAGTTAGTACCTTCACCAATCTAGAAAATCCTGAATATCAACTAAATTATAAGGTACACAATACTTTTCTTTTCTCCATTACTAGAAATATATGTAGCCAAATTTCATCTTCTGAAGCCGCAAATTGTATTTGGAAGAAACTTGAAGTTTCTCACTTTGGAACTTCCAATGTCATTGAAACAAGAAGACCCATTCTCAGAGATGAATATCATGGTTTCTGCATTCTTTATAGAGAATCCATATGTAAGGTGCAACAAAGGTTCATAACTATTGTGAATAGTTTACAATCTACGGGTGATAAAGTATTAGATGATGAATCTCTTGTTGATATGATCATATAAATCATTCCCAATGAGTTAGAATCTAAGAGGACAACAATATATGAAAACAGAAAGGTTACTTAGATTTCCTTAGATGAGCTATTCGGAACACTTCTACAACATGAGACTAGAATGAAGAGAGATGCTGATAATGTTAAGAAGAAGAATAGCAATGGTAGTGTTGCTTTACTACAACTTCTAATCATATGAAATCCAAGAATCATGAGAGAGTTAATAGATCCAAATCTAAGAAGATTATTATTCAATCCGAATCTAGGGGAAGTGAATCTTCATAAAATTAACTAGCCTATCTTTCTCGAAAGATGAAAAAGATTATCGGACAGCAAAACATTCAATCCAGATATAAGGAAAAGGAAAGGAATGACTAGAAATATTCAGAAGTCACATGCTATGAATTCAAGAGAGATGGACATATAAGACCTGATATTCCTATGCTCAAGAGAAAATAATGAAAGGAAAAGCATTCTGAGAGAAACAGAAATAAGTATTACAAGGATAAAGCTAAAAAAGTCTTGAATTCTAATGACACTAGAAGTGCCAGTGGTGGAGACTCTTCAGATGAATCATCAGATTACGAATCTTCTAGACAAAAGAATCATGGTCTAATAGCCAGGATACTTGTTTTAAATCATTATTTAATGACTAAGGTACAGAATGCTGAATCAATGACCGATGTTTCATTAAATTAATATTAAAGTAATGAAAAATATTATAACTCTTTGGATGAAGAATCATCTTCTAATGAAGATAATACTTTTCCTTCCTATGAAGAATTTTTTAGGTTTGACAAACTCCTTGAGACTGAGAATTCAAAACTCATAAAAAATCTTGACAAGGAAAATTCTAGGAATACAATTCTTACTAAGGAAATATCATATCGTTATAATGATCATGATAAGAAAATTTTTTATTTTTAAAATATTTCAAAAAATATTGAGGAAGTAAATATTGAGAAGAATAAACATTCTAAATATCTAGAAAAATTAATTTTTAAGAAATTGTTTTCCATCCTAGCTTTAGTTCTAAAGTTATTTTTTGGAAGATAAGAACATGGTTATCAAACTGAAATCCAAAATTTTTTCCTTAAGGAAGTAATTTTCAATCTTTACCTTAGTTAAGGAATATTTTGATAAGATGTATTGTCAAATCTGACCTCTAAAGTATATTTTTGGTTTTGGTTATATTGGTTCTAAACCGATTTTTAGTAAAAATTATTTTGTTCCACAAAGTGATCCATTCTTCACTAAGTGTTAGTGTGGTGGACTCTGGGAAAAAAATTATTCCCTAAACAAAACACAGTCTTTAGGATTTCATAAATCATATATATTTTTTTTAAAATGTTCCAACCTAGATTTTTCTTCCTTGAGATCTCTGGATCCATGCATGTTTGGACTCCGAAAATGTAACTTTTTCATATTTTCATGAAAATAGATAAGGTACCAACAACAATACATGGTACATGGATATTTGATGTTCCCGACATATAATTAGTAAGAAAACTACTTTGAAAAGATTATCAAGATGAAAAGAGGAAAAGAAACTTTTAGAGATAATGATCAGGGAAAAATTATTAGCATATGTAACATTGTTCTTCTTGAAAAAAACATTTATTTCAAACATTTTTTTGTTAAGGGTATTAAGAACAACCTCATTAGCATAAGCCAATTATGTTAGGATGGTTAGCTTGATAATTTTAGGAATATCAAGTTATTAGCACACAATTCCAAGGATGATTTCATTCTTTCTTCCCATATGCAAGAGAATGTTTAAACACTAAACTTAGAAGACCTTTGGAGCCAAGATATTCCTTGCCTTAGGGAAATGGAAGAACATTTTTGAAGTAAAATGGGTTTTTGGAAATAAGTGTGATGAAAATGGAATCATTGTCTGAAATAAAGCTATATTAGTTGTTAAATGTTATAATCAACAAGAAATAATAGACTATGAAGAAACCTATGCTCTAGTAGCTAGACATGAATCTATTCATATCATACTTGCCTTTGCAACATTCTTCAATTTCACACTTTTTCAAATGTATGTGGAATGTGCTTTCATTAACGGTTATGTTCAAGAGGAAGTGTTTGTTGAACAACCTCCTGGTTTGGAATATACAAAACATGCTGATCATGTTTTTAGACTTACCAAAGCTTTATATGGACTTAAGCAAGCCCCTCGAGCCTGGTATAATAGACTTACAGGATTTTGGCTTCAAGATAACTATGTCAAGGGAAATGCAGATCCAACCCTTTTTATAAATAATGATAAGAAAAATGTGTTTATTGTTCAAATTTATGTTGATGACATTATATTTGGTTCAACTCATCAATCTTTAACTAATAATTTGAGAATCTAATGAAATCTGAGTTTGAAATGAGTATAATGGGTGAGTTAACATTTTTCCTTGGTTTTCAAATTTCTCAAAAACCAAAAGGAATCTATATATCCCAACATAAGTATATTAAATATCTTATTAAAAAGTATGGATATGACAACACTAAAAGTATATGTACTCCCATTGGTACCTCAAACACACTTGATCTTGATGAAGCTAGGAAACCAATAGATCAAACATCATTTAGAGGTATGACAGAAAGTTTACTTTACTTGACAGCTAGTCATCTAGAATTAATGTTTTCAGTATGTTTGTGTACAAGATATTAATCCAATTATAAGGAATCTCATTTAAATGTGGTGAAAAGAATTTTTCGCTACTTAAAGGGAACCATGGAATTAGGACTCTTTTATACTTCCAGAAAATATTTTTTAAAAAAAATTTATCGGATGCAGACTTTGGTGGATGTAGAATGGATAAAAAGAGTACATATTGAACTTTTCATTTCATAGGATATTCATTAGTTTCCTGGTCATGAATGAAGAAACACTCAGTAGCACTTTCCACTGCTGAACCTAAATATGTAGTAGCCAGATGATATTGTGCTCAAGTGTTGTGGATGCAACACACACTCACAGACTATGGTATGAGTTTCACCGAAACAAAAATTTTGTGTGTTAGCACAAGTTTCATTTCCCTTAGTAAAAGCCATGCAAATCACTCTCATGCAAAGCACATAGATATTATTCATCACTTTCATTGGGATCACACACTAAAAGGAGATATCATTCATTAATTTATCGGAACGCAAGAACAACATGCTAATATTTTCACAAAATATGTACCCTCTGATAGATTTGAATACATTAAATAGAAGTTAGGAATGATAACCGTCAGATAATCCTCTTTATTAACATCTTTTTGAAATCCATCTCATTATAGTAATAAACTCCTTTTCATAGGGTGAGTACATTTGTTCATAAGTTTTTCATATTTTTCATAACAAAGATTTTCATATTTTTCGTAATGAAGTTTTTCATATTTTTCATAATGAAGTTTTTCATATTTTTGATAATGATGTTTTCAAAAAATTTCTTAATGTGGTTTTCAAAAATTTTTGTGATGATGTTTTTTGTAATAACATTTTTCATAATATAAATTTTTATAATGAAGATTTGCGTACTCACAATTTTTTCCGGTACTCAAGTTCATTTTTCCAGAATCTAAATGTTCTTCAAGAAGAATATTACCTATTATGAATAACCTTCCTAGAAATATGAAAGGTATCAATCTTTCTTGAGTTTTCATAATCACCTTTTACTTTCTGGTAGTTTCTTTTTTATTTTTTTCGGATTCTAGTTTCCTTAAATCCGAATGTTTTCTTTCAAAAACCTCAAAAGATCGGATCCTACCAAATTTTATTTGCGGTTGAAATTTCAACCGTCAGACATGATCAGAAGATTTCTCAACCATTATATTGAGATAGGGATAGGAACTGTGGAATCAATGCCTATATAAAGGACCACCAAAGGGTTTTCCCACATCGATCTCAAGCCTTTGCATATCGAAACTCTTCCCCTCACACAAACGCCCATTCCAAACTATTCAAAGGTTTCACAATTCCGAATGTCTGGTGAAGTTCTTTCTCAAGATATGTCTTCTGTCAAGCCGACTGCAAAGTGGAAAGTGTACAGAGAATGGCTAGTGCATATAAATTTCTTCAACAAGTATGATTCCATTATCTCCAAAAACATCAAGCATAATTAATGGTAAATCATTTGCATATCAAAGCCAGGGGCTCAAGAATTGTTGTCTCTGGATTCCCTCATCGAGTTTTATGAGTTAGTTAGTTTATATAAGTAATAAGGTAGAGGGAATTTTTCTTTGAAAATCTATTGTAAAACCAAAGCTTTATCTTACACAAAGGCAGCTAGCTTAGTTGGAGTTCCATTTGAAGGGGAAGATGGTTTTTGTTCCCATATGATTCCAGATGTACTAGGATGTTTTGTCAAGGTAAAGTCTATGGAGTGTCTTGGACATTCCGATGTCAAGATTTCAAATATTTCTCACCTCTCAAAATATAATCAGATCCTTGAATTGCGGTTTCAAGGTTTCATCATTCCAAGAAAGGGTGACGTGGTCACGCTAAAGAAATGTGATATGTATATCTTTTATTTTTAGGTAAATCTAAGGAAGATCAATCTGATGAAGAATATTCTCATTACGATAGAGAATATCATGAATGGGAACTTGAAAGATCAGATTCTTATATACCCAGCCATTCATTCCAAGCTCATTGTTCGGTGCCTTGGGTCTTTCAAAATACCTTGCAGTTCAAAGACGAGGAATTGAAATGTTATGCTAATTAGTGATGATACACTTTGGAGGATGAAAGTTGTTTTTTCAAAGGAGTTAGGAGAATTTTATGAATTACCAGAGTGGGAGGCCAAAGCTGCTCCGAAGGAAGAAGAGGTTCTTGAACCATCGAAAAAAGGAGTAAAGAAGAGGAAGTTGAAGGAAGTGGTATAAGGAAAAAAATCCCAGAGGCTAAAGGAACCCAATCCGCTCCTCCAAAGCCCAAGAATCAGAAATCTTATCCATATGAGGTTGTTTCCAAGTGGAGGGAAATCAAAAGGAATCGGAAGGAAGGAGAGACACATTTTGGAATGGATCCCGCATAGGCCAATGCTTTGAAAGAGAAGGTAGCTAATGAGCTTGAGAAGCAGTCCAAGGAAAAGAAGCAAAATAAGAAGATGACTGAGGCTGAAATTTTTCAGTCCCTTCTGAGGGATACTGAAATAGAATCTGAGAATATTCTAGTACCAAAATCGTTCTTAATTGAGACTTTACCTGAGACTTCGGGGAAGATGTTTTTCTCTCAGGAAAATTCCCAAGAAAAGATTGTTGAAGAAAAGGGAGTTGAAGAAAAAGTAGGAGAAGATGTTGAAAGTAGTGATGGAACTTAAGTCCTTATAAAGCAAGTTAAAGATTATCATTAAAAGGAAACCCCATCTGAGAAACTATCAATCCGAACTTCTAAAGAAGAGTATTAAATGTTCTAATCTCTTAGGAAGGATGAGGAAGGTGAATATGTGAAGGGTGAAATAGTGGTTAATAAATTGTATGAGGAAGAAATCTATAATCATCACTTTATACACCCTGAGGATGTTGAGGCTAGATCTGAGAAGGAGAAAGTAGATGAAGATAAGATTGTTCAACTGTATGACAGTGAACAAAAGTCTCCAAAAGAAGAAGCTATTCCAAGAATAGATAAAGGGAAACAGGTGGTTGAGGAAACATCTACTAAAGTTATTTCAAAGAATAAGGATGCTGGTGGATCTTTGATGAGGAAGATTTTTTAGCTAGAAAAACAGCCCTCACCAACAAAAGTCTCGGATTTGTAATCATCTTCTCTAAAACATGATTTCACTGTCCAATCATTGAAAATCTTGTTGGGATGATTTCGATTTTCCCATGCATTGATTCCAGATTCCAGATGCTGCAACATACTATGAACCAAAAATCGGATTCAGTCTCCATGATGATGGAAAAGTGTTTCAAGTTGGAATCAGATATCAAATCTTTCCTTATCAACTATGACGCCCAAAAAATATCTTGTATGAAAAAGGTTAGCTGGTTGAAGAATATAGTTGAATATTTGAGAGAGATTGATGAGTTTCAAGATGATTTTGAAGAAGATTTTGATACTAAAGATAGTAAAATCAAGGATCTAACAAATAGCATTGAGGAAAAGCTAAATCTTGTGTGGAATACTCAGATTCAAAAGGTAAAGGATCTGAATGGGAAGTTGTACTATGTTGATCAAAGCTGTAAGTGAGAAAGGGATCTACGGATCGAAATTGAAGAGAAGCTAGTTAGGCAAGATGACTTGTTGAAGGTTCATGCAGAGACTCTGATGGATCAGGAAGAAAGGATCAAAGCCTTAGAGAAGCAAGAAGAGGAAGATCACAAGGAGATAAATAATCTGAAAACCATTGTGAAAAAATTCATACCCAAGGGGAAAGAAGTAAAATAAATCCAATCTTTTTTTGTTCTTTTTCCATGTAAAAATTCTTCCAATCATAATGAAATTTTGGTTTCCCATTTCTGTGTGCATGCTTTGTACAAATATTTCAGGTACTATAATTTCTTTTCCATTACCTCAAATTATTTTTGTAAATCAAAAAGGGTGATAAGGAAAAATAATTCTAAGTAAAGACGAAATATCCCTATGTAAGGGGGAGTTTATCTAAGGTGATGTTTTCATTATAGAGATTTTCGTACTCAAGATAATGAAAAATATCATTTCAGAATTCTAGAATACGATCCGTAGAGTTCCAAACCCTAATGGGGAGTTAGTCATATTCATGATTTTCCATGTGTAAAGGGAGATAATTTTTATTTTCAATGTCTAGAAAAATATTTCTATGACCTTATATTCTTTTTCGAAAGGATGTTTGTGCTTTCCAAAATGGGGGAGATTGTTGATTCAATAAGGTTTTCCTTATGAATTTTACAATCCTTCATACTTGAGGGAGATTGTTGAGTCATTAAGGATCCCTTATGAATTTATAATTCCATCTTGTTTTGAAAATTACAAACACCTTATATCAAGGAAAATCTCTTTTTACCCTATGTTTTACGTCTATAAAGAAAAAAAATCCTTCCCCAAGGAAATTTCTCAATACCATGTCTTCATTGTTCATATCATTATATCTCTAAGTGTAAAATTCAGTTTGAAACCAAAACCTCGGAATCCTAAAATAACCTAGATATGAAGCATTCTATTTCAGGATCTGAATTCTCAAAATACTGGTTACGAACTCTTCTGATGTTCTGAATCCGAATTCTGAATAAGAATTCTTGTTATGAACTCTTCCGAGTTCTGACTTCGAATTCTGAATAAGAATTCTGATTACGAACTCTTCTGAGTTCTGACTCTGAATTCTAATTAATTCTGAATCCAAACATTGTATGTTATGACACCAAATTCTCATGAATTATGACTCTGAACATTGTATGTTCATGTTCCAAATTCATTATATTCCAGACTCCGAATTTACTTGAAATTCAGATTCGAGAATTCTATAAAATTCAGGTTCCAAATTCCTTTGAAAATAGAATCTGAATATCTTTGTATTATAGACTCCGAATTCATTTTTGGTTAGACTCTGAACTTTCATTTTCTTACATTCTAAATCTTGGATTTTGGTTTTGTAACCATATATTTTCGTACACTTGTTTTTGTTATAAAAAGATGTCGTGATTTCTGTTACTCACTAATCATTGTTTGAGTTACACATGTATAGGTCCCTCCGAAATTCAAGGAAAAAGATAATCGTTGGAGGAGGGTGTCGACTGTTGGAGATGTGCCTATAAATAAGAGATCATTTGAAATAGCTAACAACAAGTTGCTCAATATAGTGATTACATGCAGATGCATTTATTTCTAGAGAGAGATACTTTATTGCTTTGTGCGTACTGAAATTCTTGTTCAGATTTTCTTTGTAAGAATGCTATTTTTGTTGTGTACATTCGAGGGCTTCTGGGGATAGGAAGACAGTGGTGCCGACTACCTTGAAGTTGAGGGATTCCTTGCTGAGGGAGACAGAGGTGCTGACTACCATGAAGTTGAGGTCATGCGGGGATAGCAACACATTCTCCGATATTCATATCGAGGGATTACCATGATATGGGTAAGACATAATTTCTTTAAAGTTAAAATCACGGGACCTTTATACATGGTTTTTTGATACCCTTCTCATTGAGTTAAATGATTTACTAGTTGTTACTTGTTTTGTTACATGTTTTCCACTGCATTCATATTGTTTAGGAAAGTATAACAATATAATAATTCCTTATACTCATACTCTGATTTAGTATGATTATATACTCTTTATGGTAGAATCATTATTGTTTTAAACATTCATTAAGTGTAACACCCCAAGCTTCTACGGTATGCTTCTCTTTGAATAATGTGATAGCGTGTGTTGTACGCAACACCGAGTTCTAACAACCAATCAAACTAGCTGTTACGAATAGTAATACCTACTTTTTGAAATTATATATATATCTTATATTTCAAAATGGAATTAATTTTTGGATTCAGAATATCTAATTTATCCTTAGATGAAATTTTGGTACTTTTCGGATAACTTTCATATTTTGATGAATAGTGAAAATTAGTAAATTTTAATTAAAAACAACTTTTTAAATCAAAATAATTAATAGTGATAAATTATGAATTTGAGTGGTTTTAAAGTATATTTAGAATATATTTTTACCATTTAATATAATTTTGGTCATTGGACATAATTTTACAATTAAACCGAACATAAACAAGTGTCAATCTTTTGATAGTTATTATCTCTTAAAAACACGCTTTTTGTTTTGACAGCGGGAATTAATTATAAATTAATTTCTTCCACTTCTATGTTTTGAATTTAGAAAAATGGATTCCATATTTGAAATCAGGATGTCCAAATTGTGTAAATAGGTAAATTTTATTTTTATACATTTTGAATAATTACTGTGGTAAATATTTTATTTACTATGGTTAAGGGTAAATCTGGTAAATAAGGGTTAAAAAATAATATTATAATAATATTAAATTACCCTAAAACGTGTCCTAGCCTTATTGGTTGATATATTTTCGAACATAGGCATCTTTGGGTCGATTAGGGGACCCCATGGTTCCACTTGTAGGTTATAGGGACACTTTATTTTAATTAAGTTAAAATGAGTACAAAAATGACACAAGCATATATCTTTTAGAAAAACAATTTTTACATAGGGTTATATATGTTGGATTTTAGATTATAAATATTCATTAAAAATATAAAAAGGTTTACTACATAGTGATATTTTATTTATAATTTCTAGACATTAAATAATTTAATTTATTTATGACACAATGATGATGAATTAATTACTATAATAGTGAAAAATTAAAATAATTGATATTATAAATACCCAAATAAATATAATATGAAACTTTTAATGAATTAAAATAATTTTATAGGATAATATGATATATTAGGATTGATTTAATTTACTTTTTTCGAAGTAATCAATCTGTTATGAGTTTCACAAAAATCAACTATTGAATAGTGTCAAAATTGACATAAAAGAGTTCTTAAAACCAATATTATATTATTAATTGATATTAAATTTCTAAAAAACTAAGGTTCGGCCAAGAGACTTATATCATGATATTTTCATCATTAATGTACCACTTGGGGGTCACTTGGATGTATATAGTAAGTTTATTAACAATATTATATAAAAATACAAAGAGACATTGTAAAAGAGAAACTAATTATCTTAGAGTTAATACTTAAAGATAAAGTTAATATAAGTACCCAAACCTGTATAAATTATATTGGTTGAGTTGTTTACGACCTATCCCCACCTTAACATTTAAATAATCAACTTTGGAGCCATTAGAAACCGAATATTAATTTATTATAAATTAATATTTCTAGCTTTTCCAAAGGTGCCCCTCACCCCTCTTATAAAAGGGCACTCCTCCTTCTCATTTCTTCACACCTTCAAAGCCTTTTGGTTCGGCCAAACTCTGCCCAAAAACTCTCCCAACTTCCCTCAATACAACCTATAGGACTTAGTTTGATCATAAAGACAACATAAGGAGCCCTTTTGATCAAATCAAAAGGAAGAACCCGAAGAAGAGGTAATGATTTCACCACCCTTTCCCAAGTTCATTTCTTCTTCCACATCTTCTTCCTTTGTTGTTACCATTCTAAAATAATGACTCCAGTATCATATATATACTGTGATGTTATTATAAATATGTTACAACCATATTCAGTATTCTATCCACCCTTTGAATAACATGTCACCATACGTGCGTACGTACGGCTTACCGTCTCCACGTCGTGGTATATTTGTTATTCAATATATTATTATTTGGATGGGTATAATAATGATATGTAACTCATGTAAATAATAAATATAACATGTTAATGATTCTGTATATATGATATACCATCCATTTATATATTATTTTAAAAGAATGATATTGTCGCTTGTGCGTACGTACGGACTACCGTCTCCACGAACGCGATGAGATTTATTTTACATCGTATCCATTCAAGTATAATTATCATTTGATGATTTAAAAAATGATGTTTAAGGACTTGATATCATTCTGGATATGAATAATATACAACCTATCCTTTACAAACATGTCTTACGTAACAAAACATATAAAAGAAAACAAGTAAGTTAACACCCGAAACAACGATAATACTAAGATATTATTATCAAATCAATATGAAAAGATCATATATGATATCATATTAATGTATATGATTCTTGTATAATTTAATAACAATTATTTCACCATTATACAGGAGGTTAACCTACCCCAACCAAGGAAAAGTACAAGGTAAGGGTTATTTCACAATCTCTTCATTATTCGAGGTTGTTTATATGTAATAATCTACTGGGATCTCGTTATCATCCACATCCATGTTTCTTCAAAATGTATTTCAAAACATTTTTACAAGAATATGGGTTAAAGTCATTTATACCCTTGTTTTACTTTTTATAAGAGGAATCTTTCTATCGTTTTCAAAACAAGGTCCTTTTTAACCTTTTCGACAGAATTAAGGTAAGAATGTTTTTTTTAACTTATACGGCGGGTGCGGTTATTTTCCGCCGTTATAAAATATTCAAAGCTTTCCTTACAATCTTATAAGAATATTTTCAAGAAAATGTTCTATTTTATATGGCTCTTAAATGATTTCAAAAATAGAAAGAGATATTTCTCTAAAAAGTGTTTTTATTTCATCTATGTCAACATCCTTTGATGGATTTTACGCTTATTTGAAGTTGATTTATTATGATACAAAACTTCTATAGTGTATTGAAGGTTTTGTGATATGTTTGACTGTGGATGTGCTATTTTTATACAATTCATAGTTTATAACATTTCGTATGCTAGTTTTAATACGAATGTTTATGTTATGTTGAAACCTTTTCATATGGGAATGCATTGGACTTAATATGTGATGGGTGGAGCCCGCTATAGCTCCTCGATGCATCGGTAGGTCTCATGAGACAAACTATTGTCTTGGAACAAGGCCTTGACAAAATCTTATTTGTAGTCTTGGCACGAGGCCTTGGCTATGTGGTTATGATAGTCTGGCATTATGCATTCCAACATTAGGAAAGTGGTTAGTGATTTTGCATGTGATTATTCGATTATTAGAATATCCATGTGAATGAGTAAATGGAATTATTTCATTTTATTTATGCCATTCAATGTTGAAAGTTCAAGTTTCAAAGGCTGTTTTATTAGTTATACATTGCCTTAAATGTTTATTCTCATTTATGAAAGTTTCCGCAATATTGTTATCCTTACTGGGCATTTGAGCTCACCCCTTTTCTACGTTTTATTTTTCCCAGGAAGTGAAGAAGTAAATTATGAATGACCGGCAGGGATATTATGTGGGGATATGAGTGTGGATTATGGAGACATTATGTTGTTGTAGTAGTTTTTCATTTTATGATGTAATGTAAAACTTTTGAATATATCTATTGTTTCAAAGGCTACTAAACCAATCGGTCTTTCGAGATTTGATCTTTCTTGTGATCATGCCAATGTTATGTAATAATGCACCGACTCTCGGTAACTAGGGTCGGGGCGTTACAGTTGTTATCAGAGGAAGTTTAGTACAAACCTTGAAAGCTAGATTTAGATAAACTCTTATTAGAGCACGTAGACCTAAAATGAACTTTGAGGATTAGTGTAGAAGAACATCCTAGAATTTTGGTATTGTAGAGATTTTGTGAGTTTTCCGAGAAATACATCCCTGTCTGGATACGAGCAGGTAGAGGCGGCTCTGGCAGAGATGTACCTAGGGGTAAACCCTGAAAAAACCGCTTTGAGCTAGACTCGAACGGGAACAGGTGCACGACAACGGGCCTTGCTGCACTCTTGGTTACGACACTCTCGGGGGATATGCTTAGGATAACTCTCATTTTCTTTAAAAATAATTATGAAGGTTTTATGAGTATATAATTCCTCAAAGAAAACATTTTTATGATTATGGATTATATCCATAAATAGTTCAATTTATGTTAAGTGTTTTATAAGTATGGGATTATGTATTTTGATTCATAAACTGATCTAGTTTATGCCATTGTTTAGAAATGGCGCCTAGTGGAAGAAATGGAAACCGTATCAATGCACTCACTCCATGTAGGGACTTCCCTCCTGCTCAAGATAATTATAGTGGAGTTGGTGATGCAACTGGTGCCGATAAACTAATCACCATACTGGGACAACTCACTCAGGTTATGAATAATAACCTTACCCGTATGGAGCACCCTGATCCACAGCGTGGAGGATCAATGTTAGATCGATTCATGAGGCAACAACCACCAACGTTCAATGGGAGTACAAATCCCTTAGTAGCTGAGCAATGGATAAATTCCCTAGAGAAAATATTTCAGGCTATGGGGAGCAGTGAAAGGGAAAAATTTATCATGGCAGTTTATCGCCTCACTGGATATACTGATCAATGGTGGTCATTGATTCAAAACATGAAGGAAGATGATGAAGTATCAAATATGGAATATAGGGAGTTCAAAGATCTGTTTTTTGAAAAATACTTTCCTCGCGACCATCGAGCAGATATGGAAAGGCAATTTCTGAGTCTGAGACAAAAGGAGGATGAGAATGTCACAAAGTATGAGGCTAACTTTACAAGGTTAGCGAGGTATGCTGGAGATTATATTCGCAACCCAAGAAGTAAGATTGATCGTTTCTTTGATGGGTTAAAACCATTTCTCTGTCGAGCATTAGTCTCACAATCCTTTTCATCGTACGAAGACATTGTCTCATTTTCTATCAAGACCGAAAAAGAATTATCTAAGTCTAATGACTTTAAAGCAAAGCAATAGAAGAAGAGACCTGCTGATCATTCTGGGAATGGAAATAAGGGGAAGAAGGGAAAGGTTGAATATCCATCTTGTGGTAAATTCGGGAAGAAACATCCTGGTACTTGCTTGGAGGGAATGGGTGTCTATTACAAGTGTGGTGAAAAAGGCCACCAAGCTCGTGATTGCAAGGGGAAGAAGGAAGCTACCAACGTTCAGTGCTACAATTGCAGGGAGATGGGGCATTATGCAAATGCATGTCCTAAGCGTCCAGAGAACTTACCTCAGAAAAGGCCAAGGGATCAAGGTCAGGCTTATGCTATCACTACTGCTGAGGTAGAATCTCCGAAAGACGTGGTGGCAGGTAATTTAATGGTTTCCTCAAGTTTAGAAAATGCATTATTTGATTCTGGATCATGGCATTGTTTCATATCTTCCCAGTTTGCTAAGAAAATTAGATATTTCCAATTTGATTCAATAAGGGAGTTTTCAGTTAAAACTCTTAAGGGAAGTATCATTGCAACAAAGTTTTGTGAATTAGTCCCCATTAGAGCACATAAATGTTCGTTATCTGCTGATCTCATCATCATACCTATGATTGAGTTTGATATAATCCTCGGTATGGATTGGCTTTCGGACTATGATGCGAAGATTTATTGTAAGAAGAAAGAAGTTACGATTCTTGATGATAATGATAAGGAACACCTTATCATTAGAGCAGAATCGTCACCACCTAATTCTTATTTAGATCCACCCCCAGTAGCTCAACTTAATTCAATTATTGGGGAGGAAGAGAATGAAATAACTGTCGGTGAGGAAAGGAATGTTCAAATAGAGGATGTACCTGTTGTGAAAGAATTTGTAGATGTATTTCCAGAAGATTTACATTGACATCCTCCAGAACGAGAAGTTGAGTTTTCCATTGATTTGATTCCTGGATCAAGGCCTATATCGAAGACCCCTTATAGAATGGCCATTGTAGAATTAATTGAACTAAAGAAACAACTAGAGGAATTGAGTAATAAGGGATTTATTTGCCCTAGTGTTTCTCCATGGGGATCCCCTGTTCTTTTTGTTAAAAAGAATGATGGATCTATGAGGTTATGTATCGACTACAGGGAGATCAATGCTATAACGATAAAGAACAAGTATCCCCTACCTCGTGTTGATGATTTATTTGACCAACTGCATGGATCTCAATACTTTTCAAAGATTGACCTTCGATCTGGATACCATCAGTTGTGTGTGAAGAAGGAGGACATTCCGAAAACAACATTGCGAACTAGGTACAGGCATTACGAGTTTACTGTAATTCCATTTGGATTGACTAATGCATCATCTGTATTCATGGATCTGATTAATAGATTTTTCAAGGAGTATCTCGATGAATTTGTGGTGGTATTTATTGATGATATCTTGGTATACTCCAAAACCTACGAAGATCATGAAAATCACTTGCGCATTATCTTGAATACTCTGAGGAGGCATGAATTATATGGGAAGTTTAGCAAGTGTGAATTCTGGATTCAGGAGATTTCTTTTCTTGTCCATATTGTCTCTAAAGATGAAATCTCTGTTGATCCTTCTAATACCAAGGCAATCCAAGAATGGCCATAACCTATGAGTATAACTGAGGTACGTAGTTTTATTGGTTTGGCAGGTTATTATCGATGTTTTGTCCAGAATTTTGCCCGATTGGCTAACCCATTAACGAAGCTCACACGTAAAGGGGTTAAATGTGTTTGGACAAAAGAGTGTGAAGAATGTTTCGAAGAAATGAAGAGAAGATTAGACAATGCTCCTATATTGACTCTACCATCGGGGAATGATGGGTTCGTTATTTATAGTGATGCATCAAAGAAAGGACTTGGTTGTGTCCTTATGCAGAATGATAGAGTTATTGCCTATGCATCACAACAGTTGAAAATTCATGAACAAAACTATCCTACTCATGATCTCGAGTTAGCAGCTGTGATCTTTGTTTTGAAGATATGGAGGCACTACCTCTATGGTGAAAAATGTGAGATTTATACTGATCACAAGAGTTTGAAGTATATTTTCTCACAAAAAGAACTCAACATGAGGCAAAGGAGATGGCTTGAATTACTCAAGGATTATGATTGCATGATACACTACCACCCGGGGAAAGCAAACAAGGTGGAAGATGCTTTGACCAGAAAAGACCATGGAGTTTTGAACATGATGAGAATTGAAAGGGATCCAATTTTCATGGATCTAGTGAAGATGCACATGGGAATAACCAGGGAAGGTGAAACATCAATTCTTTTTCAAATGGTTGCAAAACCATCTTTACTTGAAAGGATTAAGAGTTCTCAGACCGATGATGAAGAATTTCAAAAGAAGATTAAAGCTGTGAATGATGGGAGATTGAGAGACTTTGTGTATGATGATGGAATTTTGAAATTCGGGAAGAGACTTTGTGTTCCCGATTTACCTGATCTAAAAAGGGAATTGTTGGATGATGCTCATAGTTCCAATTTCTCTATACACCCTGGGAGCACCAAAATGTATAGAGATTTGAAGGAACATTTTTGGTGGGACAACATGAAGAGGGAGATTGCTGATTTTGTGTCAAGATGTATGTTTTGTCAATAAGTGAAAGCTGGAAGGCAACAGCCTGGAGGAGTCATGCAACCTCTTCCCATATCGGAGTGGAAATGGGACAATATTACGATAGACTTTGTCATGGGGCTACCAAAGACTCCTAGAAGGAACGATGCAATATGGGTTATTGTTGATTGTCTTACCAAGTCAGCACATTTTCTTGCTATAAGAGAAGATCTACCCCTGGAACATCTAGCAAGACTATATATTAATGAAGTTGTGAGACTTCATGGAGTACCCCTATCGATTGTTTCTGATCATGATCCCCGTTTTACTTCAAGATTTTGGAAAAGTCTTCAGAAATCCTGGGATACTGAACTTAATTTGAGCACTGCTTACCACCCTCAGACAGACGGACAATCAGAACGGACTATTCAGACCTTAGAAGACATGTTGAGATCTTGCTCACTTGATTTTCAGGGTATGTGGGATCAATATTTACCACTGGTAGAATTTTCCTATAACAATAGCTTCCATTCGAGTATTCAGATGGCACCATATGAAGCGTTATACGGAACGAGATGTCGTACACCAACCTGTTGGGATGACGTTGGTGAAAGGAAACTTGTAGGCCCAGAACTGGTGGAGGAAACGGTGGAAAAGGTGAAAGTAATCCAAAATCACATCAAAGCAGCTCAAAGTAGGCAGAAGAGCTATGCCGATAATCGAGGGAAATATTCGGAATTTCAAGACGGTGATCATGTTTTCTTGAAGGTATCTCCATGGAAGGGAGTCATACGTTTTGGTAAGAAAGGTAAATTGAGTCCCAGGTACATCGGACCTTTCAAAATTCTAGAACGAATTGGGGCTGTAGCTTACCGATTGGCAATGCCGCCAAGTCTCTCCAAAGTTCACGATGTGTTCCACGTATCTCTGTTGAGGAAATACATGACTGACCCAACACATGTACTCACCTATGAGGAATTAGAACTGGAACCTGATCATTCCTATTGTGAAGAGCACGTCAGGATTCTTGATACGAGAGAAAAAGTACTGAGAAACCGGACGACGCGTCTGGTAAAAGTTTTGTGGAGAAACCATAAGATGGAAGAGGGAACGTGGGAACCTGAGGAACTTTTGATGAAGAACCACCCGAGTCTTTTCATGCGGTAGTATTCTAGAAATTTCGAGGACGAAATTATTTGAAGGAGAGGAGAATGTAACACCCCAAGCTTCTACGGTACGCTTCTCTTTGAATAATGCGATAGCGTGTGTTGTACGCAACACCGAGTTCTAACAACCAATCAAACTAGCCGTTACGAATAGTAATAACAACTTTTTGAAATTATACATATATCTTATTTTTCAAAATGGACTTAATTTTTGGATTCGGAATATCTAATTCAGCCTAAGATGAAATTTTGGTACTTTTCGGATAACTTTCATATTTTGATGAATAGTGCAAATTACTAAATTTTAATTAAAAACAACTTTTTTAATCAAAATAATTAATAGTGATAAATTATGAATTTGAGTGGTTTTAAAGTATATTTAGAATATATTTTTACCATTTAATATAATTTTGGTCATTGGACATAATTTTACAATTAAACCGAACATAAACAAGTGTCAATCTTTTGATAGTTATTATCTCTTAAAAACACGCTTTTTGTTTTGACAGCGGGAATTAATTTTAAATTAATTTCTGCCACTTCTGTGTTTTGAATTTAGAAAAATGGATTCCATATTTGGAATCAGGATTTCCAAATTGTGTAAATAGGTAACTTTTATTTTTAGACATTTTGAATAATTTCTGTGGTAAATATTTTATTTACCATGGTTAAGGGTAAATCTGGTAAATAAGGGTTAAAAAATAATATTATAATAATACTAAATTACCCTAAAACGTGTCCTAGACTTATTGGTTGATACATGTTCGACCATAGGCATCTTTGGGTCGATTTGGGGACCCATGGTGCCACTTGTAGGTGATAGGGACACTTTATTTTAATTAAGTTAAAATGATTATAAAAATGACACAAGCATATATCTTTTAGAAAAACAATTTTTATATAGGGTTATATATGTTGGATTTTAGATTATAAATATTCATTAGAAAGGTAAAAAGATTTACTAAATAGTGATAGTTTATTTATAATTTTTAGACATTAAATAATTTAATTTATTTATGACACAATGATGATGAATTTATTTCTATAATAGTGAAAAATTAAAATAATTGATATTATAAATAGCCAAATAAATATAATATGAAACTTTTCATGAATTAAAATAATTTTATTGGATAATATGATATATTAGAATTGATTTAATTTACTTTTTTCGAATTAATAAATCTTTTATGAGTTTCACAAAAATCAACTATTGAATAGTGTCAAAATTGACATAAAAGAGTTCTTAAAACCAATATTATATTATTAATTGATATTAAATTTTTAAAAAACTAAGGTTCATCCAAGAGACTTATATCATGATAGTTTCATCGTTAATGGACCACTTGGGGGTCACTTGGATGTATATAGTATGTTTATTAACCATATTATATAAAAATACAAAGAGACATTGTAAAAGTGAAACTAATTAGCTTAGAGTTAATACTTAAAGATAAGGTTAATATAAGTTCCCAAACCTGTCTAAATTCTATTGGTTTAGTTGTTTTAGACCTATCCCCACCTTAAAATTTAAATAATCAACTTTGGAGCCATTACAAACCGAATATTAATTTATTATAAATTAATATTTCTAGCTTTTCCAAAGGTGCCCCTCACCCCTCTTATAAAAGGGCACTCCTCCTTCTCATTTCTTCACACCTTCAAAGCCTTTTGGTTCAGCCAAAATCTTCCCAAATACTCTCCCAACTTCCCTCAATACAACCTATAGGCCTTAGTTTGATCAGAAAGTCAACCTAAGGAGCCCTTTTGATCAAATCAATAGGAAGAACCCAAAGAAGAGGTAATGATTTCACCACCTTTTTCCAAGTTCATTTCTTCTTCCACTTCTTCTTCCTTTGTTGTTACCATTCTAAAATAATGACTCCAGTATCATATATATACTGTGATGTTATTATAAATATGTTACAACCATATTCATTATTCTATCCACCCTTTGAATAACATGTCACCATACGTGCGTACGTACGACATACCGTCTCCACGTCGTGGTGTACTTGTTATTCAATATATTATTATTTGGATGGGTATAATAATGATATGTAACTCATTTAAATAATAAATATAACATGTTAATGATTCTGTATATATGATATACCATCCATTTATATATTATTTTAAATGAATGATATTGTCGCTCGTGCGTACGTACGGACTACCGTCTCCACGAACGCGATGAGATTCATTCTCCATCGTATCCATTCAAGTATAATTATCATTTGATTATTTAAAAAATGATGTTTAAGGACTTGATATCATTCTGGATATGAATAATATACAACCTATCCTTTACAAACATGTCTTACGTAATAAAACATATAAAAGCAAACAAGTAAGTTAACACCCGAAACAACGATAATACTAAGATATTATTATCAAATCAATATTAAAAGATCATATATGATATCATATTAATGTATATGATTCTTGTATAATTTAATAACAATTATTTCACCATTATACAGGAGGTTAACCTACCCCAACCAAGGAAAAGTACAAGGTAAGGTTTATTTCACAATCTCTTCATTATATGAGGTTGTTTATACGTAATAATCTATTGGGATCTCGTTATCATACACATCCATGTTTCTTCAAAATGTATTTCAAAACATTTTTACAAGAATATGGGTTAAGGTCATTTATACCCTTGTTTTACCATTTATAAGAGGAATCTTTCTGTCGTTTTCAAAACAAGGTCCTTTTTAACCTTTTTGACAGAATTAAGGTAAGAATGTTTTTTTTAACTTATACGGCGGGTGCGGTTATTTTCCGCCGTTATAAAATATTCTAAGCTTTCCTTACAAGCTTATAAGAATATTTTCAAGAAAATGTTTTATTTTTTATGGCTCTTAAATGATTTCAAAAATAGAAAGAGATATTTCTCTAAAAAGTGTTTTGATTTCATCTATGTCAACAACTTTGATGGATTTTACGCTTATTTGAAGTTGATTTATTATGATACAAAACTTCTATATTGTATTGAAGGTTTTGTGATATGTTTGACTGTGGATGTGCTATTTTTATACCATTCGTAGTTTATAACATTTCGTATGCAAGTTTTAATACGAATGTTTATGTTATGTTTAAACCTTTTCATATGGGAATGCATTGGACTTAATATGTGACGGGTGGAGCCCGCTATAGCTCCTCGATGCATCGGTAGGTCTCATGACACAAACTAGTGTCTCGGAACAAGGCCTTGAAAAAATCTTATTTGTAGTCTTGGCACGAGGCCTTGGCTATGTGGTTATGATAGTCTGGCATTATGTATTCCAACATTATGAAAGTGGTTAGTGATTTTGCATGTGATTATTCGATTAGTAGAATATCCATGTGAATGAGTAAATGGCATTATTTCATTTTATTTATTCCATACAATGTTGAAATTTCAAGTTTGAAAGGTTGTTTTTTTAGTTATACATTGCCTTAAATTTTTATTCTCATTTCTGAAAGTTTCCGCAATATTGGTATCCTTACTGGGCATTTGAGCTCACCCCTTTTCTATGTTTTATTTTTCCCAGGAAGTGAAGAAGTAAATTATGAATGACCTGCAGGGATATTATGCGGGGATATGAGTGTGGATTATGGAGACATTATGTTGTTGTAGTAGTTTTTCATTTTATGATGTAATGTAAAACTTATGAATATATCTAGTGTTTCCAAGGCTACTAAACCTATCGGTCTTTCGAGATCTGATCTTTCTTGTGATCATGCAAATGTTATGTAATAATGCACCGACTCTAGGTAACTAGGGTCGGGGCGTTACAGTTGGTATCAGAGGAAGTTTAGTATAAACCTTGGAAGCTAGATTTAGATAAACTCTGATTAGAGAACGTAGACCTAAGATGAACTTTGAGGATTAGTGTATAAGAACTTCCTAGAATTTTGGTATTGTAGAGATTTTGTGAGTTTTCCAAGCAATACATCCATGTCTAGATACGACCAGGTAGAGGCGGCTCTGGCACAGATGTACCTAGGGGTAAAACTCGAAAACACCGCTTTGAGCTAGACTCGAACGGGAACTGGTGCACGACAACGGGCCTTGCTGCACTCTTGGTTACGACACTCCCGGGGGATATGCTTAGGATAACTCTCATTTTATTTACAAATCATTATGAAGGGATTATGAGTATATAATTACTCAAAGAAAACATTTTTATGATTATGGATTATATCCATAAATAGTTCAATTTATGTTAAGTGTGTTATAAGTATGGGATTATGTATTTTGATTCATAAACTGATCTAGTTTATGCCATTGTTTGGAAATGGCGCCTAGTGGAAGAAATGGAAACCGTATCAATGCACGCACTCCATGTAGGGATTGCCCTCCTGCTCAAGATAATTATAGTGGAGCTGGGGATGCAACTGGTGCCGATCAGCTAATCACCATACTGGGACAACTCACTCAGATTATGAATAATAACCTTACCCGTATGGAGCACCCTGATCCACAGCGTGGAGGATCAATGTTAGATCGATTCATGAGGAAACAACCACCAACGTTCAATGGGAGTACAAATCCCTTAGTAGCTGAGCAATGGATAAATTCCCTAGAGAAAATATTTCAGGCTTTGGGGAGCAGTGAAAGGGAAAAAGTTATCATGGCAGTTTACCGCCTCACTGGAGATACTGATCAATGGTGGTCATTGATTCAAAACATGAAGGAAGATGATGAAGTATCAAATATGGAATGGAGGGAGTTCAAAGATCTGTTTTTAGAAAAATACTTTCCTCGCGACCATCGAGCAGATATGGAAAGGCAATTTCTGAGTCTGAGACAAAAGGAGGATGACAATGTCACAACGTATGAGGATAACTTTACAAGGTTAGCGAGGTATGCTGGAGATTATATTCGCAACCCAAGAAGTAAGATTGATCGTTTCTTTGATGGGTTAAAACCATTTCTCTGTCGAGCATTTGTCTCACAATCCTTTTCATCGTACGAAGACATTGTCTCATGTGCTATCAAGACCGAAAAGGAATTCTCTAAGTCTTATGACTTTAAAGCAAAGAAAGAGAAGAAGAGACCTGCTGATCAATCTGGGAATGGAAATAAGGGGAAGAAGGGAAAGGTTGAATATCCATCTTGTGGTAAATTTGGGAAGAAACATCCTGGTACTTGCTTGAAGGTAATGGGAGTCTGTTACAAGTGTGGTGAAAAAGGCCACCAAGCTCGTGATTGCATGGGGAAGAAGGAAGATACCAACGTTCAGTGCTACAATTGCAGGGAGATGGGGCATTATGCAAATGCATGTCCTAAGAGTTAGGAGAACTTACCTCAGAAAAGGACAAGGGATAAAGGCCAGGCTTATGCTATCACTACTGCTGAGGTAGAAGCTCTGAAAGACGTGGTGGCAGGTAATTTAATGGTTTCCTCAAGTTTAGCAAATGCATTATTTGATTCTGGATCATCGCATTGTTTCATATCTTCCCAGTTTTCTAAGAAAATTAGATATTTCCAATTTGATTTAATAGGGGAGTTTTCAGTTAAAACTCATAAGGGAAGTATCATTGCAACAAAGTTTTGTGAATCAGTCCCCATTAGAGCACATAAATGTTCGTTATCTGCTGATCTCATCGTCATACCTATGATTGAGTTTGATATAATCCTCGGTATGGATTGGCTTTCGGACTATGATGCGAAGATTTACTGTAAGAAGAAAGAGGTTACGATTCTTGATGATAATGATAAGGAACACCTTATCTTTAGAGCAGAATCGTCACCACCTAATTCTTATTTAGATCCACCCCCTGTAGCTCAACTTAATTCAATTATTGGGGAGGAATAGAATGAAATAACTGTCGGTGAGGAAAGGAATGTTCAAATAGAGGATGTACCTATTGTGAAAGAATTTGTAGATGTATTTCCGGAAGATTTACCTGGACATCCTCCAGAACGAGAAGTTGAGTTTTCCATTGATTTGATTCCTGGATCAAGGCCTATATCGAAGACCCCTTATAGAATGGCCACTGTAGAATTAGTTGAACTAAAGAAACAACTATAGGAATTGAGTAATAAGGGATTTATTCGCCCAAGTGTTTCTCCATGGGGATCCCCTGTTCTTTTTGTTAAAAATAAATATGGATCTATGAGGTTATGTATCGACTACAGGGAGATAAATGCTATAACGATAAAGAACAAGTATCCCCTACCTCGTGTTGATGATTTATTTGAACAACTGCATGGAGCTTAATACTTTTCAAAGATTGACCTTCGATCTGGATACCATCAGTTGTGTGTGAAGAAGGAAGACATTTCGAAAACAGCATTTCGAACTAGGTACGGGCATTATGAGTTTACTGTAATGCCGTTTGGATTGACTAATGCACCATCTGTATTCATGGATCTGATGAATAGAGTTTTCAAGGAGTATCTCGATGAATTTGTGGTGGTATTTATTGATGATATCTTGGTATACTCCGAAACCTACGAAGATCATGAAAATCACTTGTGCATTATCTTGAAGACTCTGAGGAGGCATGAATTATATGGGAAGTTTAGCAAGTGTGAATTCTGGATTCAGGAGATTTCTTTTCTTGGCCATATTGTCTCTAAAGATGGAATCTCTGTTGTTCCTTCTAAGACCAAGGCAATCCAAAAATGTCCAGCACCTACGAGTATAACTGAGGTACGTAGTTTTATTGGTTTGGAAGATTATTATCGACGTTTCGTTCAGAATTTTTCCCGATTGGCTAACCCATTAATGAAGATCACACGTAAAGGGGTTAAATTTGTTTGGACAAAAGAGTGTGAAGAATGTTTCGAAGAACTGAAGAGAATATTAGTCAATGCTCCTATATTGTCTCTACCATCGGGGAATAACGGGTTCGTTATTTATAGTGATGCATCAAAGAAAGGACTTGGTTGTGTCCTTATGCAGAATGATAGAGTTATTGCCTATGCATCACGACAGTTGAAAATTCATGAACAAAACTATCCTATTTATGATCTCGAGTTAGCAGCTGTGATCTTTGCTTTGAAGATATGGAGGCACTACCTCTATGGTGAAAAATGTGAGATTTATACTGATCACAAGAGTTTGAAGTATATTTTCTCACAAAAAGAACTCAACATGAGGCAAAGGAGATGGCTTGAATTACTCATGGATTATGATTGCACGATACACTACCACCCGAGGAAAGCAAACAAGGTGGAAGATGCTTTGAGCAGAAAAGACCATGGATTTTTGAACATGATGAGAATTGAAAGGGATCCAATTTTCATGGATCTAGTGATGATGGACATGGGAATAACCAGGGAAGGTGAAACATCAATTCTTTTTCAAATGGTTTCCAAACAATCTTTACTAGAAAGAATTAAGAGTTCTCAGACCGATGATGAAGAATTTCAAAAGAAGATTAAAGCTGTGAATGATGGGAGATTGAGAGACTTTGTGTATGAAGATGGAATTTTGAAATTCGGGAAGAGACTTTGTGTTCCCGATTTACCTAATCTAAAAAGGGAATTGCTGGATGATACTCATAGTTCCAATTTCTCTATACACCCTGGGAGCACCAAAATGTATAGAGATTTGAAGGAACATTTTTGGTGGGACAACATGAAGAGGGAGATAGCTGATTTTGTGTCAAGATGTATGTTTTGTCAACAAGTGAAAGCTGGAAGGAAACAGCCTGGAGGAGTCATGCAACCTCTTCCCATACCGGAGTGGAAATGGGACAATATTACGATGGACTTTGTCATGGGGCTACCAAAGACTCCTAGAAGGAACGATGCAATATGGGTTATTGTTGATCATCATACCAAGTCAGCACATTTTCTCGCTATAAGAGAAGATCTACCCCTGGAATGTCTAGAAAGACTATATATTAATGAAGTTGTGAGACTTCATGGAGTACCCCTATCGATTGTTTCTGATCATGATCCCCGTTTTACTTCAAGATTTTGGAAAAGTATTCAGAAATCCCTGGATACTGAACTTCATTTGAGCACTGCTTACCACCCTCAGACAGACGGACAATCAGAACGGACTATTCAGACCATAGAAGACATGTTGAGATCTTTCTCACTTGATTTTTAGGGTATGTGGGATCAATATTTACCACTGGTAGAATTTTCCTATAACAATAGCTTCCATTCGAGTATTCAGATGGCACCATATGAAGCATTATACGGAAATAGATGTCGTACACCAACCTGTTGGGATGACGTTGGTGAAAGGAAACTTGTAGGCCCAGAACTGGTGGAGGAAACGGTGGAAAAGCTGATAGTAATCCAAAATCACATCAAAGCAGCTCAAAGTAGGCAGAAGAGCTATGCCGATAATCGAAGGAAGGATTTGGAAGTTCAAGACGGTGGTCATGTTTTCCTGAAGGTATCTCCATGGAAGGGAGTCATACGTTTTGGTAAGAAAGGTAAATTGAGTCCCAGGTACATCGGACCGTTCGAAATTCTAGAACGAATTGGGGCTGTAGCTTACCGATTGGCAATGCCGCCAAGTCTCTCCAAAGTTCACGATGTGTTCCACGTATCTCTGTTGAGGAAATACATGCCTGACCCAACGCATGTACTCACCTATGAGGAATTAGAACTGGAACCCGATCTTTCCTATTGTAAAGAGCCCGTCAGGATTCTTGATACGAGAGAACAAGTACTGAGAAACCGGACGACGCGTCTGGTAAAAGTTTTGTGGAGAAACCATAAGATGGAAGAGGCAACGTGGGAAACCGAGGAACTTATGATGAAGAACCACCCGAGTCTTTTCATGAGGTAGTATTCTAGAAATTTCGAGGACGAAATTATTTGAAGGAGGGGAGAATGTAACACCCCATGCTTCTATGGTACGCTTCTCTTTGAATAATGCGATAGTGTGTGTTGTACGCAACACCGAGTTCTAACAACCAATCAAACTAGCTGTTACGAATAGTAATAACTACTTTTTAAAATTATATATATATCTTATATTTCAAAATAGAATTAATTTTTGGATTCGGAATATCTAATTTAGCCTATGATGAAATTTTGGTACTTTTCGGATAACTTTCATATTTTGATGAATAGTGAAAATTACTAAATTTTAATTAAAAACAACTTTTTTAATCAAAATAATTAATAGTGATAAATTATGAATTTGAGTGGTTTTAAAGTATATTTAGAATATATTTTTACCATTTAATATAATGTTGGTCATTGGACAAAATTTTACAATTAAACCGAACATAAACAAGTGTCAATCTTTTGATAGTTATTATCTCTTAAAAACACGCTTTTTGTTTTGACAGCGGGAATTAATTTTAAATTAATTTCTGCCACTTCTGTGTTTTGAATTTAGAAAAATGGATTCCATATTTGGAATCAGGATGTCCAAATTGTGTAAATAGGTAACTTATATTTTTAGACATTTTGAATAATTACTGTGGTAAATATTTTATTTACCATGGTTAAGGGTAAATCTGGTCAATAAGGGTTAACAAATAATATTATAATAATACTAAATTACTCTAAAACGTGTCCTAGCCTTATTGGTTGATACATGTTCGACCATAGGCATCTTTGGGTCGATTTGGGGACCCCATGGTGCCACTTGTAGGTGATAGGGACACTTTATTTTAATTAAGTTAAAATGAATACAAAAATGACACAAGCATATATCTTTTAGAAAGACAATTTTTACATAAGGTTATATATGTTGGATTTTAGATTATAAATATTCATTAGAAATATAAAAAGATTTCATACATAGTGATATTTTATTTATAATTTTTATACATTATATAGTTTAATTTATTTATGACACAATGATGATGAATTAATTACTATAATAGTGAAAAATTAAAATAATTGATATTATAAATACCCAAATAAATATAATATGAAACTTTTAATGAATTAAAATAATTTTATAGGATACTATGATATATTAGGATTGATTTAATTTAGTTTTTTCGAAGTAATCAATCTGTTATGAGTTTCACAAAAATCAACTATTGAATAGTGTCAAAATTGACATAAAAGAGTTCTTAAAACAAATATTATATTATTAATTGATATTAAATTCCTAAAAACTAAGGTTCGGACAAGAGACTTATATCATGATAGGTTCATCATTAATGGACCACTTGGGGGTCACTTGTATGTATATAGTATGTTTATTAACCATATTATATAAAAATACAAAGAGACATTGTAAAAGTGAAACTAATTAGCTTAGAGTTAATACTTAAAGATAAGGTTAATATAAGTACCCAAACCTGTCTAAATTCTATTTGTTGAGTTGTTTTTGACCTATCCCCACCTTAAAATTTAAATAATAAACTTTGGAGCCATTATAAACCGAATATTAATTTATTATAAATTAATATTTCCAGCTTTTCCAAAGGTGCCCCACACCCCTCTTATAAAGGGGCACTCCTCCTTCTCATTTCTTCACACCTTCAAAGCCTTTTAGTTCGGCCAAACTCTGCCCAAATACTCTCCCAACTTCCCTCACTACAACCTATATGCCTTAGTTTTATCAGAAAGACAACCTAAGGAGCCCTTTTGATCAAATCAAAAGGAAGAACCCGAAGAAGAGGTAATAATTTCACCACCCTTTTCCAAGTTCATTTCTTCTTCCACTTCTTCTTCCTTTGTTGTTACCATTCTAAAATAATGACTACAGTATCATATATATACTGTGATGTTATTATAAATATGGTAAAAGCATATTCATTATTCTATCCACCCTTTGAATAACATTTCACCATACGTGCGTACATACGGCTTACCGTCTCCACGTCGTGGTGTAATTGTTATTCAATATATTATTATTTGGATGGGTATAATAATGATATGTAACTCATGTAAATAATAAATATAACATTTTAATGATTCTTTATATATGATATACCATCCATTTATATATTATTTTAAAAGAATGATATTGTCGCTCGTGCGTACGTACGGACTACCGTCTCCACGAACGTGATGAGATTCACTCTCCATCGTTTCCATTCAAGTATAATTATCATTTGATGATTTTAAAAAATGATGTTTAAGGACTTGATATCATTCTGGATATGAATAATATACAAACTATCCTTTACAAACATGTCTTACGTAACAAAACATATAAAAGAAAACAAGTAAGTTAACACCCGAAACAACGATAATACTAAGATATTATAATCAAATCAATATTAAAAGATCATGTATGATATCATATTAATGTATATGATTCTTGTATAATTTAATAAAAATTATTTCACCATTATACTGGAGGTTAACCTACCCCAACCAAGGAAAAGTACAAGGTAAGGGTTATTTCACAATCTCTTCATTATCCGAGGTTGTTTATACGTAATAATCTACTGGGATCTCGTTATCATCCACATTCATGTTTCTTCAAAATGTATTTCAAAACATTTTTACAAGAATATGGGTTAAAGTCATTTATACCCTTGTTTTACTTTTTATAAGAGTAATCTTTCTGTCGTTTTCAAAACAAGGTCCTTTTTAACCTTTTCGACAGAATTAAGGTAAGAATGTTTTTTTTAACTTATATGGCGGGTACGGTTATTTTCCGCCGTTATAAAATATTCAAAGCTTTCCTTACAAGCTTATAAGAATATTTTCAAGAAAATGTTTTATTCTATATGGCTCTTAAATGATTTCAAAAATAGAAAGAGGTATTTCTCTAAAAAGTGTTTTGATTTCATCTATGTCAACATCCTTTGATGGATTTTACGCTTATTTGAAGTTGATTTATTATGATACAAAACTTCTATATTGTATTGAAGGTTTTGTGATATGTTTGACTGTGGATGTGCTACTTTTATACCATTCATAGTTTATAACATTTCGTATGCTAATTTTTATACGAATGTTTATGTTATGTTTAAACCTTTTCATATGGGAATTCATTGGACTTAATATGTGACGGGTGGAGCCCGCTATAGCTGCTCGATGCATCGGTAGGTCTCATGAGACAAAATAGTGTCTTGGCACAAGGCCTTGACAAAATCTTATTTGTATTCTTGGCACGAGGCCTTGGCTATGTGGTTATGATAGTTTGGCATTATGCATTCCAACATTATGAAAGTGGTTAGTGATTTTCCATGTGATTATTCGATTAGTAGAATATCCATGTGAATGAGTAAATGGAATTATTTCATTTTATTTATGCCATAAAATGTTGAAAGTTCATGTTTCAAAGGCTGTTGTTTTAGTTATACATTGCCTTAAATGTTTATTCTCATTTATGAAAGTTTCCGCAATATTGTTATCCTTACTGGGCATTTGAGCTCACCCCTTTTCTATGTTTTATTTTTCCCATGAAGTGAAGAAGTAAATTATGAATGACCTGTAGGGATATTATGTGGGGATATTAGTGTGGATTATGGAGACATTATGTTGTTGTAGTAGTTTTTCATTTTATGATTTAATGTAAAACTTATGAATATATCTAGTGTTTCCAAGGCTACTAAACCAATCGGTCTTTCGAGATTTGATCTTTCTTGCGATCATTCCAATGTTATGTAATAATGAACCGACTCTGGGTAACTAGGGTTGGGGCGTTACATTATGTTTCATTTTCGGAACTACTTTTAAAGAATTCCATTCTCGGAATCATATTTCCTGAATCGAGAAAGTGTGTAGAACTAGAGGTTTGGTGAATTTCCTTGTTTAACCTTGTTAAACATAACCATAATTCAAAGTTCCTAAAGAATTTTTAAAGTATAAAATTCACCCCCTCTTGTATATTGTGCATAATTAGATACTACAATTAGTATCTTCATTCATTATTTCAATCCCACATGTTTTTCATAGTTCTTAGAAAAAATGGGTCCTAATTGTCGTATTTGGTAAAATTATGATCTTAAAATTTAAGTAGCCCAGGTTACAAGGTACTAAGATAGTATTAGAGTGTAAGTGGAAGATATTTTTAGTATTTTCAGGTTAGTATATCATGATGATAATTTGGGTTGTTGTTTAAAAGAGAAGGTGTTTAGTTTCCAACCTGAGGTCTGACACATTCGAATTATTGAGTGCGCCGACTCAAGTTACAATTCACTTAATATCTTGGTATGCTACCAGGATAATTATATATATCAATATATAGTTATATAATGATTTAGTTTACATTCTATGAGTTAGAGTATTTATAATTAAAAACATGGATTTGAGCCCAATAATTGCTCGACACAATGATAATTTTTACCATCTTCAACCTTATGAATAAGTATGGATGAGGCTTGGATTGAAATGGGTTTATTCTTCTTAATAGATTTACTATTAAATGAATAAAAATATATTATAATGGATGACTAGGAAATTATCTCACTCTCATTTTTCTCAATAAATATAAATCTAGGAAGGTTTTTGAATGCATGGTATTCATGGAATATTGCGAAATTAAGTGTAAATGTATCTAAGGTTCATATTGTGTCATTCAATGCTACATAGTACTCTTGATGTTCTTGTCCATCATTAATGGAATCATTGATGATGATACTATATATGGATGGCTATAATGTTATTTTTGATTATGAAAAGGCATATGAGAAGAAACATAAATAAAGATAATGAGAATATAAATTTTCTACATATGACTCAATCTTAAGAGATTTTATAATATAAATTTTATCCAATGTCTTTGATCGTATGACTTTTATTGTATTACATGATCAAAATTCTTTGGATCATATGTATTTGATCAAATTTCTAGATCTATGTGAATTTGAATAAGTGTTACTTATAACAATTTTAGAGTCCTATAATATTATATTTGATGAGCTAATTTGATTGGATTTGTTGACATAAAAAATATAAATTTATTTTCACTAAGGTTGTGATATAATTCATCATCCATGATTTAGAAGAAAAATTATTAATATATTGGTAAATTAAAATAATTCAATTTAATTTTAATGTGGAAGAAGTATAAAAAGTGCGAATTTTGGATGATTAATTTATTATATTTCTAAATATCACATGAAAAAGAAGGTTTTGATTAATTATAAGTAGAAAATATAACTCAGTGATTAATGATTGTAATTCATAAAAAAAAATATTATACTGAATTTAATTCCATGTTTTTTGGTAAATTTGAAACTGAATGACGATATAATCATTTTCATGCAATATAGTGACCATTTAACATATGAATAAGAATTTAAAAGAAAATGTATGAAAATAATATTTTCAATAAAACATTGGAATGTTAAAAAATGTGTAAGAGAGAGATATAACCCATATAATCATTCTTAGTATTCGTCTTGTTTATGTTGAATTCCTTCTAATCATGTACTACATTTCTTATATAAGATAATTTTTTCTAAGAAGAAGAAGAGATACTTTAATAATAATTCTGCCAAAAAGGGTGTATTATCTATCAATGAACATATAAATAATAAGAATATGAGAAGAGTATGATTGTTTTATTACTATTTAATATCTTTTTTTCAATTACCTTAATAAGGGGAAAGGAGGTTGTGATTGGACATTCATTGTATTATTCATGAATAGATCATCCTATTTCTATTAGGAATTAGTTGATGTGTATTCTATGATTTAAAATATTTCCTTCTAGTGGAATTCTTTCCAAATTATATTATATTCTATAAATTTTAGCATCAAATTCTTTATTAAATATCTGATTTATCCAAAGGGTGAAGGTGGAACTTTTATGGATTGGTGGTACGAATATAAATGATACCAATATATAATAGAATTAATGACTCGATGAATGATATTTCTATTATCGTTTATTACAATTGATTCATATCATGTAGGATGTGTATATGAATTCAATAATGAATTCTACCCCCATTATATGGTAATCACTCTGAAATATATTACTTATTACTATAGGTATCATATCATACTCGAACATGTAAAGGATTCATCGCTCAAATTGAGGCACAACAATATAAATTTTTTACCCTCTTGTTCTTTCTAATTTTGTATGTCATATTAGGGTGAGGGTTGAAAGTGTATCGTTATATCCATATCTCTTCACATGAAAAAATGTTCAAGATTAAGAGGGGATAATATAATTGAATGTACTAGTATATAAACAATATGTACACTAATTAACCCTCCCTCTTAGTGTCCCTACAAAAACACCTTCCACTAATTATGGCATCCATGCTAATCTTGGTTTTCTAGTAAATAGAGGTATTGTTTTATCAGTAGTTTGTTTTAAAAAAATGAATGATGTTTATGTTTCAAGAAAATTTGGAATTGATTTTAGAAGTATCTTAGATACGAAAATCAGTCAACATTTTTACTAATAATAAAATGGATGTTTCTAAGGATGTTCAATGGAACAAATGTAAAAAGGAAAAAACATGAGAAATGGTAGCTGTATAAAGGAACGAAATAGGAACCATTATATTTATTTAATTATATTAGTAAAATCTAAAATGATAAATCTCATGAATGTGATCCTTTTGGAAGTACTAGTTCATGATGGGATATTGTGAAGTTGATGAGTATATCAATGGAGTTAAATAATTATATTCTCACTTCTAAATGTATGATAAAAATGTTGTTATTGAATTTATCACATGTGTAGTTTATTTAGATCATAATTCATGATTAATTAGAACATAAAGATGAGGATAGGAAATGATATATACACAATGAATAAAATTAAAAAGGTTCTATTCCCTCATAGAACTTCTAAAAGGTATAGAAAAATAAGTTATTCAGTACAATGAATTAATTTTATTGACTGAAGAATAATCTAAAAGTATATATTCGTTATAATGAAGTGTTAAAGATTAGTCACTATGAAGTGATGAATTATTTTAAATAATATCAATACACATCTATTAATTCTTTATATAAACTATTAGTGGTTAAACCTACAAAAAAGTAGCTTGATACCTCTCTCTTATAATTAATAAAAATTCTTGAAGATTAAATTTAGATGCTAGAATGATATTGGTAAGTCATACTGGGATCAGGAGTGGATGAAAAATATTCCATAATGATTATTTTTCTGAGGATAGGTTAAAATTGAGATATCTAGAAAGCACATATACTCAATATTCTATAACTATTTAAAAAAGGGGTTCTACCCAAATAGTATTTATTGAGAATTTTGATTATAAGATATCCAATTTCAGAGGAATACTGTTCTTAATAATGTGCCCCAATAAACCCTCTTAATTATTTTAGTGGAAGGAATTTTCCATCACAAAATATAAAAAGTTGACCAAATTAATTTTTCAAAATAGTATAGTGGTCAATGAAAAATATATAAAAAACAGGTGGTGAAAAAATGATGAGAAGAATTTCATTATGCTAATGTTTTCTTGAATTCTGTACACATGAGATGGATCCCCAAATTAATTCAATCTACTTGATGAGGATGTCTAAATATAGTACCCATAAAAATCTAAAAAAAATATGATATCATTCACTCTAATAATGACAAAATGGACTATTTGTGATTTTCAAATTTATTATAGGTTTTTTAAATGAGTTTTTTTGGTAAAATATATCAATTTTATAAGTTCAATGAACTCCATAATTTGGGGGGATTTTGAGAAGAGGAAAAACCCACATTATATCAACAATATATCTAACTCATATTAATTTAAACAGCTTCTAAATGACAAAATTTTCCAATTAGTTTGTTTAGGTTTTTGTGAAATGTCCCACATGATAATGAAAATATGATTGGGTATATCATAAACAAATATATATAAATAATGAGAATTATGACAATAATATATTATACATTATTCTAATTTAATATGTTATTCAATGAATTGTAAATGCAATTACACATGTTAAAATACTTCATATCAACCTTAGTGAACATTAAATGTTTTTAAATGATGGGTAATTCGGTGGTATTTAATTTATAGACCGACATAGACGGTTATCAATATTTTGGGAAATATATTACCCATTCATGAAGAATGGGGTTATAGAAGATTTAATTTAGATAAGAAAATTTCATTTAATACTATGTGATATGGGAAATTAATAATTAAACAGAATTCAATAATAACTTCATTACAAAATCTGAATAAATCGTAAGAATATTTTTAAAACATTACCTCCCACTTTATATATTTTTAAATTTTATAAGGAAATAGAAATTCCAATAATCAAAATATATATTTTTGATTTGTGAGAATGAGTTAAGGAGATACATAGCGTGTTCCATGATTATATGAAATTGACCCAGATTCAAAATAGTATTTTTTATTTTGGATCATATCCCAATTATAGAGAATATATTGATTCTACCTCTATAGGATGTTACTGAAAAATAATATTAGAGTTACATATGAAATATTAAATTAATTTTCATTTAATATTTTTCAATGTTAAGGAGAATAAGAACCACTTATTAGAGTAATTTATTAGCTCTATGAAATAAAACCCCTAAAACCCATATTTAGAGAATGTTCATAAGGTTTGTGAAATTGTATGATATTGACGATACTAGAAAAAGGAACCACCTTACTAAAAAAATAATATGTAATCATGATACATATTTGATACGATTGAAGATTTGATTTCCTTCAATCTCAGGGTTCTATTTAAAATAGTATTGTGTCAAAATCATTCCATCATGTTTCAATAATGACTACCAAAATAAGAAAATGATAAAATCATGGATGACCATGAAATGATCATAGTCACATAGTTTTTCAACAACAAAAAAATTATTTGGATATTGAATATGAAAGGTTCATGTCAAAAAATTTGGTGATATGTGAATACAATCGAGGTTCGTGGAATTTCATTTAATTAATGGTTTTCTCTATAATTTTGGATGCATCATTTAATAAATGGTCATCATAAACATTTATTTATTTATTCAGAGGAAAAAGGGTGGAGAAGAACATCCAATGAAAAATAAAAAAATGCCACAATCTTAAGGAGGGCTGAATAATTAAGTTATGTTGAAGATTGAGAAGAACAATTTTTAATATTTTATTTTTAAAATAACTTCATAATGTCAAACAATTGGCATGCGAGAGAGATACAACTCATATAATATTGGTCCCTATTCAATAGTATTAATAATAATACCCTGGAGTGTATGTTACTGGTTTTTCCCTCCCATTATTGAAGAATTAGTTTTGATTAGAATACATTAGGATTTAATAGTACTTATTCAAAAATGAAATTATTATATATCAATGAATATAAGAAAAGTATGAATATGAGAAGGGATTGAATTTATCACTATTATATAATGTACTTTTTTCTTTTCGATTGAAGAAGATGAATGAGGTTGTGTTCATGTATTCTAGCTCTCATGCATGAATTGATCATCATTGAGATATTTATAAAATAATTATGATTATGATATAATTTCAAATATGTTAAAATTGTTGAATTCATTCAGATATGATCTTATTCATGTTTTTTAATATCAACTACATTGTTAATGTTTCTGTTCATTCAATAAATAAAGGAGAAATTTTAAATATTTCTGATACCTCTATAAATAAAACCACAAACCTATACATGGTGGAAGAACTACATGGGATCTACAAAAAAGTAACCTTTACTAGTAGAAAATTTTCGAAATAAAATAATTTTTTTGGTAAAAATGATTAATGCCAATAGATATTAATTTTTTTTGATATTTAGTTGATTTTACAATAATTTTTTTACCAAATGATATATAAGTTAATATTATTAGTTTAATAACAAAAATTCTATTACTAACATTTAAATCTATTGTCATAGAAAAATAATACTGAATATTTATTACTGATAAAAGAACATGTTATTAAAAATTATTATTAGCAACAAATATTTTACAATTATAAAAATAAATTATAATAAAAAATAAAATAATTTTAATTATTTTATCGATATATATATATACTACCAATTACAAACATTTCATTCAGATAATAAAAATATATGATTAATTAAAATTTCAATGAAATAATAATTTTTATTGATATTATATATACACATATATACAAACATAATAATTATTTAATTGTTTTTACGTAAACTATATATTAATTCATAACTTCATTCAATATATATTTTCACAGAATTGCCAAAACACCACTAAGGTAGGAGAGTAGAAAACTACTAAGGTGGGAGACACCCTCCTCGACCCTAACCCTACCTCTATGTTCTCCCCATTCCCAGCCGATAGAGTTTTCCATACATTCAGACCCTACCTCTCTATTCGTCCCCTTCCCTACCGGTGTCCCTTCCGACATCCGCACCACCCTATTCTCCCCCTACCCAGTCGACATCCCCCTCCAACATCAGTAGGTGAATCGCCATCAATATTTCTGAGTGGCCTCACCTTCCCTCTTTTTTGATGTCCTCACCCTCATACATCATCTTGTGAACACACCTCCTAGGTGTTCCAAGATGTCATCCCTAATCATGACCTCTAGCATCCACAATGTTATATACTGCAATCCCCGCACAAAACCACTTTCATCAGTGCCCTAGCTTAACCCTAATTGTCACAGAGATCCCTGCTCATCGCTCACTATCATCCCTCCCCTTATAATTTAAATTCTATTGATATCTTGTACGGGATTGGAATCATTGAACAAGTATTTTTATGGGGAGGCATCATTTAAGATAAAGTTGGTACCTACCAATTCCGATGTGGATGTCACTAATTTATATGTAAGATCATTAAATCTACCAGACTAATTATCTGTTTTATCCTTTTCTGGAAGAAATTTATCTTATCCTTTGGCCCAGTTCTATGTGTGTATTTTCCATTCTTTTCATTTCAAATGAGGATTTACTGAGATTATTTACTTTTTCGGGTTTTCTATGTGTGGATTCTTTTGATTTTAAGAGTTGGGTTCACATAAAAGAAAATTTATTTGTATAGGAACATTTCTGTTTAGATGAAGTTAGTAATTTGGGATTCATCTAGGAAATGTGGCTAATTTTCTTTTAATATCATTCAATATTCTAGACTGGCTATTTTTTTAGATTTTTCATCACTTAGTGGTCGATTCAATCTTATTTTTCAGGTTTGGGAATTTTTTATTGCTCACTTCATCGATTTTTGAGTTCATTGATAGGTAACTTGTCCTTATATTAATGTATTCATCCATTATTGGGTGAAGAAAACATCATGTTTCCCTTTATTTCACCTCTTGGGGTCTCTACCATCTATTAAAACAATATGTATCACCTTCAAGTCTCTATCATGCATAGATTTTAATGGAATGTTGTCACTTTATAGTGAATTGTACAATGGTTGAAGAGAACTTTATCTTGGGTTCTTGTATTTATTCATTAGTTTCTCACTATTAGGTCTTTCAATGTGGTAAATGACATTAGACTCTTGTTTAAGTGTTTCTTGAGTGGGGATCCACTACATATTAATAATAATGTATAAGTTAGTAGAGAAAAGAAACACTAGTAAAGGTTGGAAGTCTGGTTCAACCCCACTATGTATTTATACATATACTCTCATCAATCGAACCATCACATGTCATGAAATGATTATTTATCTTTTTCATCCATTAAACTATTTTCATTCATTATTTTTTCATTAACATTTCATTTATTTTGTTTATTGAATATGGTAAACATTAAATGATTACAAAATATTATGACCTTTACTATATCTATTGTTTGAGGATCTGATTAAGTGTCTATAATATAAAAAATATACATATTATTATACAGTTTTATCCCAATAGAATATTGTGTTACTTTGAATTTATATGTAGTTTCAACATGAATTCAATCTGCATTCTTTTGTATAATATATATTAAAAAAATACTATATGTTGGATTTATTAGTCTTTTCCAAGTATAGATTTCATTACAACTATGAGATTTCAATAACACTATTATAGGCAGGTATAATACAAGGATTCTATCAAACAAACATAGGCATTGAGTATCCTTTGTAATGTACAGTTTCAATATGCCTACATTAAACTATAATGTTTCACTATCCAATACTATATTCTTATTTATAATATTCATTGTAAATTTTAACTACATGTGGGGTTCAATATCATTTAGAAGGTACAATTTCCTATACAATGTATTTTCATCTTCATGATTGAATAATTTTATTCAATGGAAGATAATTAGTTTCATTTTCTTGATTTGTGCATATCATACTTGGTTGGATTATATATTTGGGATCTTGGTCTAATGTATTATTTCTATATTTTTGTTCTTATATAGAGTCTTTTAGGTTTTTTGAACATCAAACATTATTATTCGTAATCTCAAAATTTTTTTTTATTTTAGGAAAATCCACATTATATGTGAGGTGGGATCCACTAAAATACAACCACTAGAAACCAAGAAACAAAGAATCAAAAAAGACTAAGAAAACATAGTAAAAAATTTCTTAAGACTCTAACGATTTTACCCAATATTCCTACGAGAAGTATTTAATTCCTTAATCGAGATGAAGTTGAAGATATCATTCAATGTTTTTGGTTAATAAAATCGTGTGCCTAATGAAATATGCTAAAGATTAGATTACCTAGTTCAAATTTATTCAACTAACGCCCACCTCGATGTCAGGTCACATACACAAGTCTCTCTCAAGGATACGAGGGCATGATCAGCTTGAAATACCTCCCCACTCTTCCATTTTAGATTCCAGGAAAAAATATCGAGCCCCTCAGATTTCTTGTTGTCAGGAATTGCCAAAAAAATCATGCAATTCAATAATTTTCCAATGAAATGAAGAGGGAAAGGTTCATTTTAGATCTTAAATTATAGGAATAATTCTTTCCCTTGGTCATCAAGCTACATATTCTCCCTATACTCAAAAACATCTTTCTAAAACTCGCCAACTACTTTTCTGTATTCCATCGGGTGCTTAGATTCATAAAGATAATGATGTTCACCTATTAAGACATCGCCTACTTTTCTTGATGAACTGGTCCTCATGGGCTTGGGAAAGCTAGAGTAATCTTTTCAATTCATATAATTCTTACTTGACATCCATGGATGACCCCAAATTCAATTAAGGCTTTCCACCCATTTTTAATCCTAGGAGGAACTGTCCCATTTCACTAATTACTTCCTCATTTTCTAAGGAATCCCAAGGAATGTTTTCATCAACCACCCCATCCTCAAAGACATTTTTCTTATTCATCTTAGGTTATACCATTTTCTACCCCTCATCATCTACTTTATCTTCCTATATCTTCTAAAATTGGAATCTGATATCCATTCTATGATGGAATTCCTACATTGTATACTTTTTCCATACCTTCCTTTCAGACATATTTTTATTTATTTTTCATACTCTACCCAAGACATTATTACCATACTCTGCAAAATCATCAATTGATGTCACTAAAAATGATATAAAAGACTCTGCAAAAACTACCACATACTTTTTATAAAATGTATTTTGTATTAAATCCACTGATATTTTAGAGTGAAGGTTACTGATCAACTTATCCATTATAGAGATAGATTGCATCTTTTTCTAAAGGATTTATGGACTATGAGAATACTATAGGTCACTCGAGATATTTCCTCAACCTAGAAAATATTCCATAGATAAATGGACCTAGCTACTGAACACTCTCCATCATCCTAGCTGCTGATATCCCATACATCAAAGCATCTAAATGGTCATATTGGTCTAGTGTAACCTAACCAAACCATCTTGGGTATAATATTAAATTTTTATTGGTGATGATATTACGATAATATAGAGACAAAATTTATTCATTTATTAGAGTATTGGAAGAACTAGCACTATGAGAAACATCACTAGAGAGGTCCAGATGAGACTCATCATTAGCATGAACATATTTCTCAAACTTTCATGCAAATTAATCATCAGGGGAAGTACCTTTCATTATAATTTTAGAAAGTTAGTTTTGGAATCACCCATTCGATTAAATGGAGAACATAATTCTACCATGGATTGATATCACAACTATTACATAAAATGATGTTCCCCTTTAATCACTATCCAAGTATCCTCCATCGACGACTTCAAAAGTTCAACCTAAACACAAATCAGAGGAGAAATGGGGTGACTGATAAATTCAAGGCTGAAAAGATAGACTATATTTGTTTCAAAATTTCAATTTAATTATCATACCATATATCCACTTTCTTAAAATAGTTTAAATTAGGAAACTCAAAACATTATATAATGTTTTCATGATTATTATATCATTCATGTTTAATTCAATTTTTACACATTCATTTATTTCTATTATAGTTTTAATTCATGTAGATATTTTTGATGGATTTGTTGGTATTATATTTAGTTTTCTATAGTGTGTATCATGGAGCTGAAGGGTGTGTCATAATAACAACTTGGGGTTTCTTGTAGGTACTACAGATGTCTTGTTTTTTTTGAGATGTTAATAGAGATGATGAATGCAACAATCCCATTCTATGAAGATTAGAATTTCTATTTATATTGATTTCTATTTTTGATTCAATTCATATAAATAGTTTGGGATTATTTGTGGGTACTCTATTTAGTTGTGTTGTGTAGATCATGGAACTAAAGGGGGTGACATATCAATGCCATGTTGATCCTCTCTAGTATTTCTAAAGTGCTTATTCTATACTCATAATTTTTTTATACATTTATTTTTATCAAATCATGTAGATATTTTTCACAGATTTGTGGGTTTTCTCTTTGGATGTGTGAAATGTAGACCATGGAGTTGAAGGGTGTGGTATACCATCAACTTGAGGATCCTGATATGGCATTCATTTTTTCATTTGGAAGAAGTAACTATTATTCTACCTTAATGAGAGTTGGAAGATTTTATTCATGTAACTCCATTCCTTTTTTTTCATTTGGAAGAAGTAACTATTATTTTAACATTATAGAATTATGGGTGTTTGGGGATTTCAATAATGAGATGATGTGACGTTTTTTTGGTAGATGTAGCTATTATTCTACCATTCAACCATAATGGATACTAGAGGATTTCTAGAGGAGTGTATTAATGAGATGACATTCCCTTTTTTATTTGTGGTGGGGGGAGTGCTGCAAACTATATGGATTGATTTTGAGTTTTTGTGTATTTATGATCTTTTTAAGTATCACTATGTATCAACTATGTATGATTAATTTTGTAATAAATTGTATTATTAATATAACTAATATTTCTCTATGTTTTCATATGTGTTAAAATCATTATCAATTTGATAAAATAAACATGTGTTTTAAATGATATATTATAAAATATGATATGATATTTTATTATGAATAAAAATTTAAATTTTTTATGTAAATATTATTTATAAATAAATATTTTATAATGGTTATATTATTACCAACAAAAATATTTGTCATATGAATTATTTTCTAAATTTTTTGACCATTATATATATATTATAATTTTATATATAACAAAACTATTTTATCTATATATATATCATTTAGAGATATATTTTTTACCAAATGTATAGTGAATGTAAAATTATTGTTGATAATATATTTTACCAATATAAAATGAAAATTTACCAACAGATATACCCATGTTGGAAAAATACAATTTTTTGTTGTTGTGGGAGGTAGTTACCAGTAGAATACTTCAAGAACAACATTTACCTTTTCATCCATAACACAAGCTTAATATAGTATAATAAAACTATATTGATTTCAATAAAAACACCATGTTTATTTTACCATAATCACTCTCCCATATTTTAGATAATACATCGGGTTTGAAAACCTAACTAGATCACTGAAAGGATTAAGATCACACAATGACATTGATCCCCATAAATTTATGTGTGTTTTTTGTCATGCTTATTTTAGATTTCAAACTAGGTTTGGTCTTAAAGTGCATCATTATATCCTTATATATTAATTGGGATAAAGTTTTGATCTTAAAAAGAGATATTATAATGGAAAATTTTAATTATTAAATCTTTAGAATCCTGGTTGACCCCCTCTTGTTGTCCCTACATAAACACTGGGAAGAACAATTTGTATCTAAGTTAATCAAGGGGTTTATCTAATTAAACATAATATTGATTAACTTTTATAGAAATCTATCTCCATTATTAATGATAATAATGTTTATTTTTATATTAAATCTCTATGAAATACATATAAAAGTGGGGGTGATATAAGAATGATGTATAAGGACAAGAAAGACAACCACTACATAAAATTGATTATAGTGGTAATGTATATTCTTTAAAATCTCACGAATTTGATCATTTCACATAGAATATATTAACATGTGGAAATTATAAAGTATATGAGTCTATAAAAATGGATGAAGGCTTCAATTCTCAATTTAAATGTTACGTTAAGAATGTATCTATGGAATTAGTCACATATATACACTTGTTTTTTCAAATGTATTCCCTCTTAATAGTTATGGGTATAGTATTTTATTAATTAAATGGAAGAATAACTAGGAATAAAAAAAGTTGTAATACTATCAATATACATTTATAATACTAAAAAAATAAGTGTTAGTTTTCAAAGAATTTTTCCCCTTAATTGAAGAAAACTTTTAAATTAATTTTGCTAAGAAGGAAAGTGATAGATATTTTTTCTTAAAGAATTTATTCATTCATTTATCAAACCATCCATGATTTATAATTATTCCCAATTGGAGGATAAAAATATTAAAATATATTCACAACTTTCTACTAGAGTCATGAATATTTATTGAAGACTTTATCAAAAGTTGGAGAAGGAATTCATACAGGTTTGAGATTGGTTGAGAATGACAAATATTTTCTCAATGTAATGTGTCTTGAGCTCATTGTAAATGTGAGAGATATGTGAAATAGGAAAGTCTAAATATCCAAATATATTAAAAGCTGAATTTTACCACATAATATATCTCTGAATATGATCACATTACTAAATATATATATTTTTCAATCAGTGTAGGTGGAAAATAAAACCAATTAAAAAATTGGTGATGAACAATGATCAGTGAACTTCCACCATTACATGGGTGTATAAATGACTGTATGAATGTAATGATTCCATAATTTAAGATCAATGAGTTAATTATAATGTCAAAATCCAAAATCATTTAGATCTAGTAATTATGGAAAACATGGTCTTTAATGAGTAATACCACGGTTTTTATACCATTATGGATATTTTATAGGGTTGAGAAAATATAATTTATTTTTTTATATAATAAATAAATTTTATAGGTTCAAAGAAAGGCCAAATGGATGTATAAGAATCAAGAAAAGAGGAAACATCCAAATATTTTAAAAAATCCATCTTAATCAAATAGATTAGTAATATTTTAGACATCTATGATATCTGAAATGATTGTGGTGAAATATAATATGAATTATAATATCATCATTTATGATAATCAAATTGGATGATAATGACAAAAAATTGGTTCATAGATTTGATACAACCATAAGAATGGTTAAATACAATTCTTATTTCTAAATTACTCAAATAAATCATTAAAATAATAATGGGACAGCCCTGGACAATAAGAAAAAGGGATGATATGGTTTTAAGATATTATAATAAGTCATAAAATAGTTCTATATCAAAATGGGATAGACGATTATATTATGGAAATTGATGGAACATCATGGAAACATGAAATATAGCAATTAATGATTTTTTGAAGCGAGAAAAATCATGAATGGAATTAACTTCAAAAAAATTAGGAAGTGGATAATTAGTTTAAATGAATTTAGAATAGTTAGTCTTGTAGGGAATCTAATGATTCTATTAATATACATAAATAATGGTTAATAATTTAATTTGAATATTTAAATATGTAAAAAATGTGGAAAAATCCTAATGAAAATAAATAATAAAAGGGAAAGAGTGGATTCAATATGATGATCTTGAATTTCAAGAGACATTTTCATCAAAAAACAACCTATGATTTTTTGGAAGCCTATGTTGAAGGTTTCATATATCTAAGAATATTTCTATTAATTTAATAGGAATTTTCTATAATAATAAGATATGGAAAGGAAAATTAATATGCAATAATGAGATGTATGCTCAATAATTATATATGAGAAGTGGAATATAATAAAAAAAATAATTCATTTTCGTGATAAATTATATTCTTCCAAATGTGAAAATAAAATTACTGAATAAAAAATAATGCCTGATTAATGGAGTTAAAAATAAAGATGTTTTAGAAAAAATTACCATCCTTATTCTTCACAATGACGAACAAGGTGTTCCACATTTTCCCATTAATAATTTCTTCGGTAATTTTGTTTGTTAATCATTGGTAATTTATGGTAAGGGATTATGGTTAGTAATTTGACATAGATAAACAACAATATATAGTAGGGTAAGGTTGTATCGCTTTTCATTATTCGGTTCATTTTAAAAAAGGATCCATTTACGTGCACTCTAATAATTCTAATTTAATTGAGAAATCAATCATAATGGATACTATTATGTGATTTTTATAAGGGGGATACAAATTGATATTATGTTAATAAGATTAAATATTTTTTAATGAAATACATGAAATTTACAAAACAAGTATTTGGTAATGTCATTGAAGATGTATGATTTTTATTCAACAACCCTTAGTTGTAGAAAAAAATAATTTCATTAATGGGGAGAAATGTTTTTACATCAATAGAATAAATATATGAATGAAATCATGGATGATTAATATAATTAAATATTTCCACCTATTCATGTATGATTAATATTTATTGAATGTTTATGTGATGGAAATAAAGGCATAAAATTTCATATAAAAATTAGTCTAAATCACCTATTAAAACCTAAAAATATTTTAATATATATATAAATATACTACGATGTTTCAAATTAGTGATATTATTTAATATAATAGGTGACATTCCATAATTCTTAGAATCTATATTTTCATAAAATAATTCATCAAATTGAAGGATGATTTATTCCAATAACATTTTAATTACATACTTTAGTAATATTCCATATTTTCTAATGGGTTATAGTTGTTTTATAGGAAAGGTCAGTTAAAGGTGGAGTAATACTCTATTAATTTGAATTATTTTGATAGGTTTTTACATGAGTTAAAGTATAATTGTTCTTGATGAATATAATTTTCTACACCATTAAGGAAAAGAAAAGATAATAGTACCATGTATATAATTAGTATTGGTTATATTTTAATATCCTGGATACTCACATTTTTATTTAATAATGGGGTTTAGCACAATGAGTAAGAGTTATAAAACTGGAGTTCCATCAAGAATAATTTTTATGGTTCCAATACATTATTCAATTGATTCATGATAAAGTGAAAAATTTTATGTGCAAGCACAAGATGTATAACTACAAGTGAGTTCTTAACCCTTAAAACACCTAAATGTTTATTATCAATAAGATTGAAATAAAAATGCATGCATGAACCCAGATTGACATAAATTCATTTGATATTATTGAAAAAATTCACTACGGGGGATATTTATGAGCACATGCTTGATGGTGATAAATATTATTAATATGAATGGTTTTCCTACTATGTATAGAGACCAATGATTTTAATGAAATAATATTCCACCATTTTAAATATATATTAAATATATGACATTATGATCCATGATATATCCATTTTGGTTTATGGTATTTTGATATTAGATACATAAAAATATTATTTAGGTATATTATTCATCATCTATCCAAATTTTATACTCACTATGTATCCTTTTGAACATACCCTACATATAATATATTTTCATAATATGGGAACATAAACCGTATGAAAGGGTGAGATCAGATTCTTAGTAAGGATAAACATAAAACTTATACAATGGTGATAAAATTAAATAATAAGATAATAATAAGGGTATTAGATCTGAAACATTACATACCACGTTCATACCATATTCATCCATGATCATAATCATGGGTCATTGCATAAAACAATATCATTTCAAATGAAATGAATCATAAGAATATGAAAACATCATAAATAAATAATGATCAATACGTTCAAATCAAAATCATGACATAAAGTGTGACAACATCATCTGTATAGAAATCATATCATATATCAACATTAACTATCGAGATGATTAAGTCATAGTTGATAAATAATCAACAATTATTTCACATTTCATAATGGATGAGGCATCACCCCCAACATCCAATATTGGATTTGGAATCCCTACCTATTTCCTACAGTGGATCAAGCACATCGACTTGTATCACATAATTATCTCATGGGATATAATGCATTACCCAATTTACTATCATGATATATAATTCTAGGCCTAACAAATACGTAATAAAAATCATACATTTAACATCCACAAGATTATAAAACAGTCATCATATCATAGAAACTTAAATCATTGTAATGAAATTTTTTTATTAGACATTTTATAATTTCATCATTGTATAACCCATAATAAATTAATGTTTTTTCATAAAAATATCATAATAATAATTAGGAACCATTTAGTGAATGAATAAAAATGATATCAGTGGATAATATTCCCATTAAATTATAAATTTGAAAAATGGAAGCTATCATATATGAAAATTTCCAATAAATGATTAATAGAATATAAATTGTATAAAATAGTATTTTAATTTTAGAACACATATTTAAAAATATTAATTAAAAAATTATTAAATATTAATTTTTTTAAAATTACCATGGATAAAAACAGTGGAATATTAAAATTGATAAACACACATGAATATGGAAAAATATGTTTGTGCCATGTATGTTAAGAGAAATATTTCCTTTATATTTTTGATAAATATTTTGAAGTGACACATTTATAAAATGTAAAGAAGATTCATTTGAATATTGTTTTTATATATTCAAACATGAATTAAAAGAACATTAAATAATTCATTGATATTGGTAAAAATTTAAAATATAACATTTTATAATACATGAATATGAATGAAATATTATATTTGACTGAAGAGAAAAATAAAGTCTTATTTCCAAAAAAATATTCATTCTATGTAATGAGAAGTTAAATGAAATAAGAATATAAGGAAAAAATTAAATATCTTAAAATAAATGGTGGAGAACTAAATTTGTGATATTCCTGACATATAGGTAATAATATTTCATCATCATTAACATAATAAAAAATAATACCAATAAAAAAAGAGATTATAAGATAAATAACATAAAACTAGTCACTTCCTTCTCCATAAGGATTCAAAAATATTGTATTATAAATTGAGATTTATTATACCTGTGTACCATAACCATACAAATAAATATCATATCATATATTAATAACTTGTAACATATTATCACATATTTATTAATAATTTATATTAAAATCCATATTTTAGGTTATAATTTATTTGTTAATTCATTTATGTTTTAGTTCAATTGTATTGATACATATACAATGATCACGGGTCTTGCATCCCCATAATGTAAAAAATTATTTACAGACTATATGTATTTATTTTATATATATTTAGATAAAAATTTAAAATGTGGATATATAAAATGAATTAAAACATTACTAATGATGGTTGGTTTTACTTACACATGGGCGCTGCTTCCATTTCTCGATGGATGGAATGAAATAAATTAAAATTATATTCCACTATTGTTGGGAAAAATATTATATGACATATATATCACTTATATTCATTAATTTTACCCTTATTTCCATTCATGTAAAATGGATGAAAAAATAATTGAATCATATATATTCCTGTGGGTGGTAGCCAAAACATAAGCATGAGTAAAATAAATTTTCCCAAAAAACTTTTCAGAATGTATAAAATGGTTTTTATTTTTACATAGTGAATTTTTTTTCTCTTATAAATTTAGTTATTTATTTTTCCTTGATCATTTTCTTGATTTTCAATTATATTTCCTATTGAGATTTTGTGTTTTGTTGTTTTGGAATGTTTTGGGATTTCTACATGATTATCGTGCATGGTTTTGGGGAAACCATTCAACTAGATAATCGAATGGGATTTTTTAGATCATTAACTTTTTTAAACAATTTTATTTCATCTATAAAACATTTTCAAGTCCAATCCATGTGGTTCTTAGGAGTAACTATGGTGGGGCTGTTAGGGTTGGAGGAGGACATGTACATTGTTGGAGGAATCCATGTAGAAGTCTTGTTAGGGTGTCTGTATTTTTGATATATATGGGTTCAATAGTTAGTGAATTGTTTCTAAACAATTTGAAGAAATGTTGTTATGGTGGATTATTTTAATGAGCCTAACCCTAGTATCTCGAAGCTGATGCATTACGTCATTCCATTATAAAAAGATATAGGGAATCACATCTGAATGTTCTGAATATTTTAGCAGTATTTGAAAACTACATACATATATAGATTCCATATTAAATTTGAAAAAATCAAACAAAAAAATATAAATTCTTTTAAAACACCATTAATCTCATAGCATAATCTTACAAATTACTCATAAGAAACGATTTAATATCCTAGGGAAATATAAAATATATTAAAGTGGTGAGATAAAATGTTTATAAATGTTTATGTATAGTGGATGAAATAACAAATTACTAATAATAATTATGTAATGGTAAATTACTAAAACACATTCCATTTAATCAATATGTTGATCATAATATTTTCGTAATTAAATATCAACAAATACTTCCACATAAATAAATACTTGAGCTATAAAACATACCCAAAGACGTTCTACTAATTGAGTAATCACATGGAAATCCATATGTAATCTCATAGTGATGTAGAGAATAATTCTATAAATCTAAAACATACCGTGAATGTTTCATAACAATAGTCATATACTATCTAGGTTTCATTCAATGAATCTATAATGTTCAATCCTCAGTGGAAAGAACCTAATTAATGAGTAATGCAATGTCCAAGAACAAATATACTTTAACTCATGATTACTACTAATTTTTCAATGTTATATAGCAGGACCCACACATCAATTACTAATTCCAACACATTACTCATGTGATAGGGGTGAAACATAATCAATATATACAATTTTATTGAATCTAGCATAAAAATGGAAATAAATTCCCACTTAAGAAAACATAATCAGAAACCATCCAAAGCAATATGGTGTATGGTATCGAAATAGTATAAAATAATCTATAAACATTTACAATAACATTGATGATTATATATTATGTTGTCAACATCAATTAAGATCAATATTGAATTTTTTATGTAGACATAGACATAAATATTTTATCATTATAATTGAAGAATTATTAAGGAGAATACAATGTATCACCATAAAAATTATTAATTATTAAAATGTTGTAATGTTATATAAGGAAAAATTTTATTTGAAATTAAATGTGTAAAATTGTAAATGAAGATAAAAAATTATGAAAACATGAAAATGGTAAATTCATTTCATTCCATATATGTTAAAAACATTCTTTCTAATTGAGGAACATTAAAAGATGATATTTAGAAGAACATCCCTTACAAATATCATATCGTTCAAGTGAGCATTAATAAAATAAATGAATTGTGTGTATTAACTATAAATCGGCATAATAAAAGTATAAATAGGAAACTAGTTATTAAAATGAAATTTCACACATAATCATGGAAGAACATAAACATGGAAGTAGATGTTTAACTTAAGGAATGATAATTGGGTTCAGAATTCCTTACCACATTGTAACCTACCAAATTATAAATACCATAAAATTAATAATTATCAAATGTTATATTGAATAGTCTCAATATAATGAGAATAATGATATGATATATTAATGGGTAGTATATTCAACACAAAAAATAAATTAGCAGAGAATAAGACATGTATCTCACAAAAGTAAAAACTGAGATGAGATAACAATAACTCACGCATTACATGAGTTTCACATATGTTTTTCAAATTTATAATGGTATAAAAATTGTAACAAACTCATTAATGAACTATTTAATTGTATATAATACCTAGTATTATGATTTTATAACATATTATTACCCATTCATTAATAATATTGAATAATTTTTATTGTTTCAGCTGCATTTATTTCATGGTTTCATGACTGATTCATTGGTTTATAATCATAGAATTTCCTTTAAATTTGGAATAAAACTATAAAATTTTAATGAAATGGTATTAATTATCATACATAACTTTAAATATTCCCTTAATTTTTATTTATTTATTACTTGAGTATGATTCATTTAATAAAATGTTAATGATAAATGTGCAATTAATTTTGGATGATTTTCCGAACACAACAAACTACTTTTATTTTATTTAATATTATGAATATATATTAGTTATAGAACATGAAATTGGTTATAAAATACATATTAAAATCTTATTTACCCATATAATTAGTGTTATTACCAGACATAAATTTGGTAATGAAAAAATGAAAAAAATTCTTATTCACTGAGAAAGTTAATCTCCATAACATGGATAATGATTTCATTTCATTGAATAAAAGGTTTTAATATAAGATATATAAATATATATAAATATAATATATTTAATTACAAACATATAATTTATGTATATACATGATTCATGAGTTTTCATGCCTTTATGGATGAATGAGGTGATAGTAAATTAGAAGAAGATAAGAAAATACGAGAGGTGGTCTGAGAACATTTACTCTTGAATATCTTCTCCCAGGAGGACCCCTTGAGGTCATTCAATAAGGACATTTGGTGATACCATAAGCTATTATACGTGGGTATAGTGAGGATGATTGGTTTTGTTATATTATTTATGTGCTTCAAGGCAAGTGTGTACAAATGGGTTGGTGAGGTTTGGTATTTATACTTGAGGAGAGGTGGCTTTTGATGATTAAATGATGGTTATTTTTTTCTTAAATACAACCACATTAATGATACATAAATTTACAAGAATTTGGATTATTATTAATGTATTAACTGTGTTTTAGGGTCTATAAATACCTGAAATATTCATTTAGTGTATTAGTTTATGGTATTCTGAGACATTACTTTTAATATTAATCATTTTAATGATTTTACCTATAATGTGGTAAATATGATTTTTACCATGGTAAATTTTTTATGTATAATAATGAGGATAAAATCAAAAAATAATTTTTACCTTGTTAATACAAATATCCAAGCCATTTTACCAAATTTAATTCAATTAATATGAATAATTAGATTTAAAATAAATCCCCCAAATGCAACGACAAAACGATTTTTTTAAAGTGAAAAGGTTCAAAAGTTTGAAATGCATTCATATCCAATTATATTTGGAAATTTAATTTAATTACCTAATTTATATATAATTATGTATAATTTTATAAATTATATTTTAAAAATCAATTTTAAATAAAATATTACATTATAAAATATTTTTATTAAAATGTAGTCTTCAATTAAAATTCATTATTATTCAATTTACATCAAAAAATGAATCTTCTTAGAAATATTCCAAAAACTCACCCAAATATATTTTTATACCAATATTTTAATTATTATGTTAATTTTATCTATTAAAATTTAATAATGTTTCATAATAAATTTTTAAATATGTGTGCTATAAATTGGTGAAAACATTTCCTCTTAGAAAAATATACATTTTTGTTCTAACAATTGGGCTTATTATTATCCCAATAATTTCAAACTTATTAGATGAGTTTAAAAATAAATTATTAAAAATAAAAATATAATGTTCACTATTATATTTCACTAGTTGTTTTTAATTTAATATATTAAGATAAAATTCCATTATTGTTATTAAAATAGTTTTTTATAAAACCACATCACTTATGTTCCATTGGTTTTTATTTTTATTTATAATTAATTTGCAACCAATGAATTAATTTTATAAACACTTCTAATTAATATATTCACAATTTTTTATTCTAATTCATTCTATCAATTTCAATTACTACATGATAAATATGATAAATAAATAATAATTTTTAATAATTTTTTAAGCTTGGGGTTCTGTATAATGTAATCTATCAAAGAAATTGAATTTATTAAATAATTTACATAACATAAAATATTGGGGCACTACATTAACTCCTTCTTCAATACAATTCATATTCTTAATTTTAAATTTCACAAAAAAAAATTAATGTTTGATACTTGAAAATTTCTTTGTGGGAACCCCTCATAATAAATAATGTTAATAACACATCCACGTAATATGAATGAATGGGGAATCAAAATGCTACCACAAAATGAGGAATACGAATAGGATAAAATTATTATGAATTGAAAATCGGTACTTGGAAAATAAATCTAACTATCTTGTTCTAATGATGAATGAGATAGGATGTGGTAATTTGAAGATTTATTACCACTAAACCAATAACCAAATATATCAAAAAGATAAATTATATCATAAAAATTTATGTTAATATATTAAAGTATTATTTAAAAATGATTTTAGAAGATAATTTTTTTTATTTCAGCTAACAAGTACAATATCTATCTTGGGTTGGGATTCAATAAAAATACCCTTCATTTCATAAACCAAGAGGATGATATTTGAGATGTATTTTCATGCATGTATAACTTCTATCAAATGATCGATAAGTCATACCTTTGGACCTTAAATATAAACCAAATGCAAATTGGTTATCACATGTTTTCCAATATTATAAATCATAAATTAATAAAAAAAAATATCCAATGTTCATATTAATCAAGTACATTCATAGTTAATATTAATACTCATCCAAGATATGTCTTTCTTAATTCAAATACAAAATAAATTAAATGGAAGGTAACTAAATTTCCGAAAATCAAAATAATATCATATTTTCCTAATATAATTTTGATCTTATTTTGACATACCAAATTTTTTAATATCATTATAACTTATCAAGATTATTTAAAATAATCATGATTTAAAAAAGGATATCTGGTTGTCAAATATATTCCATAAATATGAACATATGTCATACCTATCATAAACCATCAAATGAGAAATGACTTGCATAGTCCCCAATGTAATCCCATAAATATGATTTTTTCATTATTATCTCAACATACAAAATATAAAAATTGTTATAATATATTATTCCTGTTTTTTTTAAATATTAACTTTACATTGAATAAATTTTTCTAGTTATCTGTATTCATAAACACGGACTTTCAAATATGTAATAAAAAACTGCATCATAATCCTTATATATTTAGTAATACATAAAACCAAGACATATTGAATGAAATAATAAAATAAAATATTTATTAAATAAAATAAGGAGAATATTAATAACTCCTCATTGTATATAGTAATAATATAAGCTTGACCATGATCCATTATATTTCTTGGAGGTGCATTCCTTTGATGCGTGGAGATTTTTTTTTTGTCGCATATCTCTACATTTCAAAAATTATATATTGTAATTTATTTATTTCCCATATACACAATATTATGGTGGCCTTTATATACCCACCTTTTTAATACTACAAATCCATTTAAGTAAGTAATATGTTGTTTCTTTTAACAATTATCCCATGTTGGAGAATAATTCATTCCCATTTTTATCTATATTTTCCACATCTACCCTCTTTTTCTCGTGATTCCAATTAAAGCATTAAAAATTGGATATATAATTCTATCTCTTGTTAGAACATGATATTTTGTCCTCATGTGATGATAATGTTTTCAGAGAATACTTTCCTTCAAAATTATTGATTATACCCATAGAACATGTTATCAATCTCACTCATTAGATCATGTTCATTGGTGAGGATCACATTACTTATTCTAGGTGACTTTTAAACATGATTACATACACTAGAATAGATCATATCATATGAAACATAATTTACAATCCTATAAATATTTAAATTCATAGCATAAATTGAAAATTTCATGAATTGATAATTGTATTACCATTAACAAGGGTTCTTTGAGATGTTCTCTTATACTCATCTAGAATGTATATCATGTAGTTATTTTTTATAATCTATGTTTTCATAACCATGGTATTTACTAAAATATCTCAGATACCAGCTATAATGACCTCAACCTCGTAATCCCTAAGCTAGTACCTTACATCATTGCATTGGCATCACATATAAGGAATCAAATCTCAAAGGACTGAACAGTTTAGTAGTTTTGGGAAACAATATGTAAACTTGGATTTAAAATTAAATTCAAAAAAATAAATAATACAATTATATTACCTTTAAAACAACCTTAATCCCCAATATTAATCCTATATATAAGTCATAAGAAACATTTTGGCATCCTGGGGTAGAATATCATAATGAAGGGGTGACCTGAAATTACCAGTAAGGCTTATGTACAAAAGAAGCAATAAAAAATATGTAGAAATAATTATGAAAACCTAAATAATAAAAAATTTCTATTTAATCAATAACATGAACATAATAAGTCCCAAATAAAATATTATCAAATAATCCCCTAATAATTATCACATGATATATAAAACCTAACCATAGATAATATGTTAGTCAAACAATCACATTGAAATATTTAACTAATCTCATAATTATGGAATGTGTAATGCCTAAAAAAATAAATATACCTTAGTGGGTTTGTAATAAGAATATAATACTATCAACTCAAAATTCCATGAATCTATCATCATCAATGCTTTATGCTAAGAACCTAATAAATGAGTAAGGCCTTGGCCAAAACATTATCGTGTTTGCCTCATGAGACATACTGATGCATCGAGGGGATATATGGGCCCCACCCATCACAAACATAGTCTCATACATTTATAATTTGAAAGTGTTGAATTATAATAAAAAAACTATATTTATTGAAACATGTATAAAAAATGTAAATAACATTCCCGGTTAAGTAATCCTAATTACAAACCATCTAGAGTAATATGGTTAATGGTATCCAAATAGTATAAAAAATCAAAAACCATTTAATAAATTATAGAAGATATTATCATAAGATATAAACTGCAAGGAATCATATGATTTTATAAATTATATTGAATAGGATGAAAATAATTTATTAATGACATTAAATATTTTTGATGAATACACCATTTATCACTATAAAAACATTTATTTTTAAAATGATTCACAATTAGAAATGAAAAATGTCTTTGAATAAAATAGTGTAAAATTCAAAATGAATAAATAGAAGATTATGGTGACATGAAATCAAGAAATTTCATTCATTCTATATATGTAAAAACACATACTCTTGGAAAGGTGGGGGGTATAATGGATGATTTATAAAAGAAATCACTATAAAAATATCATATAATTGAAATGAGAATAATAAAATTAATAGATTATGTGTATTCCTTGTAAATAAATATAAAAAAGATTAAATACAACATAAGTTATTCAAATTTCATTTCAGGAATAATCTTGGTTCAATATAAAAATTGAATTAGAAGTTTAACCCATGTAAATGATATTGGTTTAAGAATCCCCTTAAACTTTTCAATCAATCTAACCATATATATCCCAAAAGTAATAGTTATCAAATAGAAAATTTAATACCATGAAGATATTTATAATCATGATATGATATCTCAAAGGTAATTATGTATTAACATAAAATAATTTAGTGGTAAATAAGGAATTTTTCTCCATGAAGTATGAAATGAGACAAGAAACACTTACCTAATGCTTTCCTTTAATTTCATTTACATTGAACTCAATTATAATGATTTAAATAATGTTAATAAATCATCATTTAACTATTTTAATGTTTATTATGCCATCAAATTTTATTTTATAACATCTTTTGACCCATTAATTAATGATAAATAGTTATTCTTTTTGTTTTCAGTGCATTTAAATCATGGTTTCTTGATAAGTTCATTTTTGTATACTCATTGATTTTCTGGTAAATTGGAAATAAAAATCCATAAGTGGAATGAAATGGTATTAATTAATATAAAAAATAGTTAATTTTCCAATTATTAATTTTTATTTATTATATGAGGATTATTTTTTGGTAAAATAGTAATGGTAAATGTTCAGTTAATTTTGGTAGTTTTTTTGAAAACCATATACTAGTTTTTATTCATTTACTATTATGAGTATATAATAGTGGTCGAATAATAAATAAAATATTATTTTAATATTTATATATTATTTTACTATAATAATAGTTTTATGACTTATAATGAAGGCAGTAATAGAAAATGAAAAAAATCAATATTCACGGAGATGGTTAATGGCTATAACTAGGATAGTGGTTTCGTTTCATTGAATAAGAGGAGGCAATAAAACAAATATATAATATATTCAATTTTATATATAAAAATAAATTATATACAAGAATATGGAGTTATCCTGCCTTCATGAATGATGGGGGTGCCTAGAAAGTTGAAAAAGAAATGAAAATAAGAGATGTGGTTTGAGAAAATTTCTTCTTGAATATCACATCCTAGAAGGACACCTTGAGGACCTTATATTTGGCCCTTTAGTGAGAAAATAATCACATATAAGTGGTGATATTTTTAATTATATGTTTTGGAAGATATTTTATGAGGTTCAAGGAATGTCGGTCAAAAAGGGGTTTTGAGGGGTAGTATTTATACTTTCAGATAGTTGGGTTTAGGTGATTAAATAATGAATATTTTATGTTTAATTCCTTCACCATTGAGGTTGGATTAATTTTCACAAATTAGGATGATATGATAGGTTTTTATTTCTAGTAATGGTTTAATAATACATGAAAACCAATTAAATTATGTAGTTTTAGGGTATTTTTAGCCATTAACTTTTATTATTTTCCATTTTCACTATTTACCTGTACTTTATTAAATATATTTTTTCCAAAATTCATATAGTAGATATAAAATAGTGACCTTAAAACATAATTTGGACCTTATTATTCCAAATTTGGAATCCATTTATCCAAATTATATTCACATAATAGAAATAATGGACTTTAAATTCTATGTTTTGGGAGATATTTTAGGAGGTTCAAGGAATGTGGGTCTAAATGGGGTTTTGAGGGGTAGTATTTATACTTTGGGATAGTTGGGTTTAGGTGATTAAATAATGATTATTTTATGTTTAATGTCATCACCATTGAGGTAAGGTTAATTTTCATGAATTAGGATGATAACATAGGTTTTTATTTCTTATTATGGTTTAATAATGCATCAAAACCAATTAAATTATGTAGTTTTAGGGTATTTTTAGCCATTAACTTTTATCTTTATCCATTTTCACTATTTACCTATACTTTATTAAATAATTATTTCACAGATGAATCTAGTTTATATATAAATACATTGACCTTAAAACATAATTTGGACCTTATTATTCCAAATATGGAATCCATTTTTCCAATTTAAATTCACATAATTTAAAAAATAGACTATAAATTAGTCTTATAGATGCAATAGGAAAACATGTTTTTAATGTGAAATGGTTGAAAAGTATTAATTGTGTTTAAATCCAATTTCAAAGATAAATTGATTCCAATTACCAAAATTGGATTTTTTTATATATAAATTAACAAATTATTATTTTAAAAAAATAATATATTATTTAACTTTTCTTATTATTTGTATGATTATAAGCTTTCAATTAAAATGCAGTTTTTTGACTTTTCTTTTAAAAATAAATATTATCAGTAAAATATGAAAAATTCTCTCTAATATTATTTAGATATTAAAATTTTAAAAATAATTTGTATTTTTTCATATAAAATTTCTTATAGAGTCATAATAAATTTTTAAAATATATTCTCCATTAAATAGTGAAAACATACCTTCTAGAAAAATATAGTTTTTTTCTTAAAATTAGAATAATTCTTATCTTAATACTATTGGAATTATTGAATTAGTTATAACAAATATCATTCAATATATGACATATAAATTTCATTGTAATATTTTATAATTTGTGATTAATTCAATATAATAAGAAAACATACCATTATGACAATAAAAATAAGGTTTTTATAAAAACATATCAGTTATGTTACATTCCTTTTTATTTTTATCGATAATTAATTTGTAACCAATGGGTAAATTTTATAAACATTTAAATTCAATATTTTCATAATTTAATTAATTTCATTAACCCGATCCATTCCAACTGATATGTGATAACTATCATAATTAAAAAATAATATATTTATTAGTTTCTTTATGATTGATGTCATGTGTAACCAAATATATCCATGAAATTAAATTTATATTATAGTAAACATACAGTAAAATCAAGGGATGTTACAATCAACCTTCCAGAATATGTTTTATGGCTGGAGCATAGTTTGGTTAACTATGTTACTAGACCATGAAACATTCCTATGATCCTTATTATATGAAATTTCTTTTTGTACCCTCTAAAAAATAAATCACCATCTCATATAATACTTCCCCCACTAAAACATGGCACAACAATGGGTCCCCAATACTCTATATTCTTTTCCACCCTCTATGGTTTAATGTTCCTATTTTCATTATGGGTATGTTTTCATGGATAATGGATTCTTTCTCTTTTATTGTCATATTACCATCATATTTCCACATTTTTCAAGGGATTGTATCTTTCTTGGAAAACCCTATAATATGCTTTGGATAATTTATATATTTTTTATTTTATGGCGTGTGGTTTGTCACTAGGGACATGTTCTTTCCATTTTAGGAGGTTTCATTTCATTCTAACATCATTGATGTTTGTATATCCTTACATTTCATTTCCATAACATTTCATGTAATGATTGATTCTTTTTAAATAAAATTTAAATTATTTTTATCATTATTAAATATTAAGGAATTAAAATTTTAAGGATTTATATTGATAGTTTTATTGTGTAACTATGTTTCTTTGGATTTATATTGTTATTATTATATATATATAATGTGTATGTTTGATAAGTGTATGATAAAATGTCCATGAGAATTTTAAAGGTTGTTTTGTGTGCATACATTAATAACTAACCATTTATGGATGTTTAAAAGATGTTTTTGTAAATTGAGTTGTGTTTGAGAGCATTTTGGATTCATATTTTGATTTTCTACCTTTTTATTGGAATCAATTAGGTTTTTTTTCTAAAATGGGTGTGTATTTTTCATAATTTTATTTTTTTAATATTCTTATGGATTCCCATATATATATAATTATGGTATGTGAATATCCATATGGGAATGGGGTACCCATATAGATATGTGAATGTATATAAATGGAAATCTGATAGAATGACCTCTTTAAAAAACATGGTATTCTCAAGTTGTTTTAAGAAGTAGAACCATTTGGAAAATAATATTTTGGGTTATTTTTTCAAATATAATACAATAAATACACAATTTAAACCATAAATAATTTACATGAAAATCACCTTGGGATTGGTAATTTTTTATAGAATGATGACTTCTATGAAAATGATTCTGGGAATTGGAACTTCATGGACTGATTGGTACCATTATTAGTTTGTTTGGAAATTGATTTTTTGCAATTTTGCACACTCTCGCCTAGTTAGAACATTTAAAATTTCTTCCCTCGATGTGTGAACCCCCTTGTATGTCCTAAAATTTATAGAGGGTCTTCTCAAGGATGATGTTACTGTTGGAGGAGGGGTTTAACATACATGATGTCATATATTAGTTATGATTGAGATGTTATAAATTCATTGGATACATTAAAATTAATTTACTAATGTAATGGGATCGAGGGTGTCACCTAGAGGGATGAGATATGGTTACTATTTTTTTATTAGATGTGCTTGATTACACATGGTTGGGAAAGGCCATGGTGGACTATTCCTATAGTTTGGCTAGTGAAGGGAACATAGTTAGTGATTGACTACTGATTTCTTCAATACACTGATATATGGTTCAAAATTGGATATGTATAATGTATCTTCTTAAAAATATTATGATATTACCATGATTAAATACCATTAATTTTCATTATAGTTTAATGGAATACTATTTCATTGTCATGTCTCTCTTTTGTTTTTGGGTGACCTATTCCCTCTTTTAGCCTAGTTTTTTTATGATGTAGACTATTTTATATGTTTAGATTTGACTACATTTCCATGTGATTCCGTTCGATTGGGTTCTTTTTCAAAACATGATTAAAAAATGGGAATTTATTTTTCATGTAATGTCTTAAATAATTTTGTAAAGGATAATTTGGAAGGAAATGTTTTTGTGTGACCTAATTATGAAAACATATATTATGTAGATATATTTTTCAAGCGCTTATGGACAATATTGGGAAAAGAAAATTTATATATTCTCTGGTGATTAACTACTATGATATTGAATGGTCACATAGTACATGTTCTACACAATGTTTCTAAACCCAATCTATTTTATAATATTAAATTTTTTCCATCCTATGTTCACCTTTGGGGAGGGCTGGTTCCTTTTGATTCGTGGTGACCAGAGATTTCATTGAGACCATTTATGTTTCTGGTTTTGTTTTTGTTTCTTGAATCTTGTATCAAAATCTTAACCTAGTTAAATTGTAGTTTCGTTACTTATAGTTAGATATTTATGTATTTTTGTAATTGTAGTGTGATCAATATCATTTTATAATTATGTTCATTGTGTGGATGAATCCCCAAATATGTATCTAATGATGCACTGAATCTTATTATTATATAATGGGGATTATTGATTCCTTTCAGGACATATCATAGAGCATTATATGTGTGTGGATCGGTGATTCTTCAAGATGGTTCGTGGATATTCGTTATCAAAATAACAATTAAATATATTAAAGATATTGAATTCATTATTTTAGGACATATAAAATTGATTTCATTATATATAAGAAGTAATAAATAAATAAAAAACACATGAGTGTTTTTCATATTCGTTTGGATACCATCACTGGATTATAGATCAGTCATTAGATGGATTGTATTTTCACAAGAATTGAGTCTCTCAATTATGTTGAAGGAATAAAAGATGATATTAGGGTACTGATATTTTGATCTATAGATATGAAATATTTTGAACAAGTAAGGGTAGTATGTTCCATTATATAAGTGAGGTTATGGGAACTCATAGAAATAAATAATATTTTAAATGAATAAAAATTATTTTTCTTGGTAAAATGTATCAAAATTTATATAATAAGAATATAAAATGAGTATGAGTCTAAATCCCCTCATAAAATAATGTTTAAATTATATTTATTTATGTTATTAACATTATCACTTAGTTTTACCCCCACATTGACCATTTGGATAATTAATCTAATATCAATGTTCTATACTCATTAATTCTTATAAATTTTACAATAAAAGGAAAAGTGAATCAAAAAAAATACAATGGTAGATATTTTAAACAATATGCCATTAGCATTAAATGATAATTTTTTTAATAATTTTAAATAATTTAATAAAATATTAGATATTATATAATATCATTATTTCCATTTTTATAAAAATTACTTTAATATGACTTTTTAATCAAAATCACAAAAAATTAATTTGAATATAAACATTTAAATCATCCATAATATTCTATGTTTTTCAATTTTTTAAATTCAATAATTAAACAAAATTGTATTTCAATTAATTTTATTAAATTAATTTTTTATATTTTTATATAAATTAAATAAATACTATGTTATTTTTGTGTATGTATTTAACGTAATTATTAAGTCAATAAAATAGAAAAATAAATTACCATGAAAAAAATAAATTCATATTTCAAATAAAATTTATAACTGAACTACTCTTATTCTATCCCTATGATCATTTATATATATATTTAATTCATTTGTGTGACACTTTGTATTTATTTCTTTTTTAAAATAATAAAAAAAATATACTAATGATCAAAGTGGACATATATTTTATAATTTTTTATCATTTGATGAGGTAACTCATCTATTAGGATAAAGGAAAGTGTTGTAATGAATTTTATGCCTTATCATAGTAGTTTTAACCCAAATTAACCCATTGTACCTCAATTATTGTAACAAAGAATCATTATGGTGACTTAATATTGACTACAATTAAAATATACCTATTAAACAAATATGGGAATAATTATTGAAAACATTTATCCCATTTTTCATTATTAAATACGATTATTTGGTAGAAATACATTTTTGAAAAAATAAAAAATGCAATTAAATGTTGTTTTTTTAATAAAAATGTTTTTCTTTAAGTATAAAAATGTTTATTTGAAAAAAGACACAATAAAAGTTACCGCAATTATCATAAATAGATTATTAATAATATAATAGAACTAATTTATCTTTTAAACCACTTAAAAAATTTGGAAAGTTGTAAATTGTAAAAAAAATATAGTTTTCAATAAAAATCTTTATTTCTCACAATTCACTAGAAAATAAAATTTTCAGAAAAATACCCAAAAAGGACACTAAGATGGTTATATATTTTTAATTCAATCATAATACAGTTTTTCAAAAGTAAAATTTTTCAATGTTTCTGAAATGAATAATAATATATTCATAAAAAAATGATTTTTGAAGAAAAAATATGTGTGAAGGATAAAACAACATTACTAAAAATTGTGTCCTTATTTTTAAGAATTAATTAATAATATAGTATTTTTTTAGAATATTATACCTATTTAATAATGTTTTAAATATTATTTGTACCAACCAATTCAATTGAAATGTGATTATTGTTAAATGAAATAATAATATTTCAATAATATTCTATAGTTTTTCTAAACTCAATGTTTATTGAACAGGTAGTTATCAAATAAATTAAATTCATCTATAGAGATATATACCATAAAATCACTGGCTTTTACCTTCCACTACTATTTTAATGAATTTTTTCCTCAATGTGCCACCACTATGATACAACAAATTGAGGATATCTCTATTTTATCTTAACCCTTTTTTGTTACTAATTAGCGTAAACCAATTCATTGTTTCACCACGATACCTTGAGCAAAGTGTGTGGTCTTGTTTCACATTGCATTATATATATGATCTATAATTTACACCATGTGTTCCAAATAAGATTGATATTTATCCAAGTTGCATAACCATTGGGTTCAGTACATTTGAATGATCAGGAAAGTATGTCCACATGATAGATACATGGAAATTGTCATGAACATATGAAATATTAATTTGATTTGCCGAATGATAAAATACCATACCAATATGATTAAAAATTTAAAATGGGCCAATATATCTATGGATCATCATTCTATTCTTTCCAAATATCATAACCATCTTATAGGGTGATATTTGTTGGTATACTATTTCCTTAAATCTGATCTCCAAATCTCATTGATTGTTGGAAATATATATATTTTTCAAACAAATCTATGAAAAAATTATATTTTATTGATTGGGTCCAAAATTTATACTATTTCTTTATCTATATCTGGTACCTATTCATTTCTCTATCCCAATACATCCCAACACAGAATAGTTATAACATTTTTTCTATAGAGGGTTTCTTAAGGATCCATCTGAAAACATGTGTGAAAACTATTTTTGTATGAAAAAAACTAGAGAAAATTGTTGATCCATAACCCCTTTGAAATCAAGAGAAAATGATATCAACCTATCCTCCATGGTTATAATGTTTCTCTCAGATATGAGGATGATAATTATTATTAACACTAAAATATATATCTAGATCATTCATAATATTTATCTAGAACACTAAGATAAATCATAAATGTAGATCAAATATAATAAAATATAGTTTTCCATAAAATCTCACCACTAACGTAATATATAAACTAGAAATATAATAATCACATAAATATTATAAAATGGAAGTGAAGTGTAAAAACATTTTAATGAGAAACACTATAGCCACAATAGTATTAAACCCTTTAATTGTTTTAGGAAGAATGTCTATTAAATCCATGGCAATGTTTTACAATTTAAATTTAGATATGGACTATTGTTGTAATAGTATTTTAGACATCTGCCTCTCTATATTTAAAGGCTAACAATCTAGGCATCTTCAAACATACTCTACAATATCCTTATTTATTTTAACCCACCAGAAATATTATTTCAGATATTTATACCTCTTCATACTTCCAGGATGAATAGAAAACGTTTTACTATGTGATTCATCCAATGTAATGTACTAGACCTCTCTGGTCCATTACTTTGTGAAAATGTGGTGTTGGAGGTGTTCCGAGAGGTCAAGGTGACTTATCCCCAACACTTTTCCAAATTTCCAGTTCTGCAAACAGTGTTTCCAGATCGGTAGACTTGTACATTGTTTCCAGATAGGTAGACTTGTACACTGTTTCCAAATCGGTAGACTTGTACAGTGTTTCCAGATCGGTAGACTTGTACAGTGTTTCCAGATCAGTAGACTTGTGTAGTGTGTCTAGATTGGTAGGTGTACAGTGTTTCCAGGTCGGTAGACTTGTACAGTGTTTCCAGATCAGTAGGTGTACAGTATTTCCAGATCGGTAGATTTTTACAGTGTTTCCATATCAGTAGACTTGTATAGTGTTTCCAGATCGGTAGGTGTAAAGTGTTTCCAGATCGGTAGACTTAAACAGTGTTTCCAGAATGATGAAGTCTATCGGTAACATCTAACGGTGAAGTTTATTGGTAACCTATATCGGTAGGGTGTATCAGATGCCTCTAACGGTGAGGTATATCAGTAGCCTCTAATGGTGAGGTCTATCAGTAACCTCTAACGGTGAGGTCTATCAGAAACCTCTAAAGGTGAGGTCTAAAGGTGACATTTTGTTTCCTTTGACAAATTTTTAGTATGTGAACAGTGCTTCCAGCTTCATACAATTTCACCCCTTTGACGTTTCCTTTGACTTAAAATACATTTAATGCCTTATTTTATGGACTCTTAAGGCTGATTCAAATTCCATAAATACTATATTAATTATCCCTATAGATCGGGATGTTTTACTTGGTCAATCCGCATGGGATAATGAAATCTGATTTTAATAGAGAAGTAAGCATATCATAAACTTTCACCCCATTAAATCTTCAAAAGGGACATGATATCATCCTAACTTATTCTTCCTCTTTGTTCTTGGCTATGACATGCTAGAACCTTTTGATCCTTCCCATAGGAGTTTCAGAATCAAACCCTACTCCTCCGACTGGTTCCACTCTATTTTTGATGCAACCGAGCTGTGTCGGTCAATCTTCAATATAAGGTATGTTTCATCATTATTCCTTTTGGGATATTCTTCTCCTATTTCTCCCTTCCATATTATATCATGTAATATCCAAGATTATAATTGGGTTTTCTTTTGGTTTGATGGTGCTGTCGTACCGTGGCATCCACCGGTGGATGAAGTTTTCGTGATAGATGATTGTGACCCATTGTGTGGATAATGAACGTCAAGAATTGCTGAGGTAGGGGATTTTTTGCTTCTCTTTTGTTTTGCGTGCAACTTTATCGTCAGCATGTTTTATCCCACTAGATCACAATGGAATTGAAATAATAAATATTTGAGCTTGTTAAATAAATTGATATATATCGTATGTTATTGCCTCTTGTTTTCCTGGATAGTGTGATATCTATGCTTTCTTCATTTAGCTATTTGTTCTCAATGGAATCGGTAAATAACGTAAACCGGGATTAATTATTAACTGTATGATAAATATAAAGAGGCATGAAAAAGAATCTTGTTCTTATTGTAATTTGATGTTTATAAAATTAGTACAATAAGCATGATTATTTATTAGTCATATCTTACTGATTAGGTTTCCTAAATTTGGAACCTACAGTTAATAAATCTGTTAATTAAAGATAGATTAAAGAATCGCTTGTTTGATAATTTCTAAAAGGGTTCTGGGTTTCCCTCTTGATTTTTAAATGGCCAAGATCCCATTGATGTGATTATTGTTTTCCTACTACTTGTGTTGTGATGTGAGCCTAAATGGATGTTGTGATATTTGGAGGCATGAAGCCTTTTGGTGGTGGCAGAAGATGACTCCTAGAGTGGCGAGATGCATCGGTTTATTCATGTGGGTGTCGGGGAGGACACCGGGGATGATGGAATGGGATGGATGTGATTGTTGGATTCTTGTTGATTCTTTTTTTTATTATCTTCTTTACTTTTACCCACTGCTTAAGGCAGCTGGTCTTTCTTACCCTTCTTCCTAAAGAGGTGAAGACACGTGGGGTATGTCATGTTCTTTTTGTGTTTAGCCTCTCAAGGAAGAATGGGTCTATGCTCTTGCTATAGGCAGCAAAGACTCAACGGGTAGCACATCTACTCACCATGTTGATCCATTTGTGTTTAGTAGCATAGAATTCTTTTCCAGAATTCTTGGGAATATGGAAAAGTAATTCTATAATGTATAATTGAATAAATAGTGTTAGCTCATGGGGTTGGAGTTGTTGGAACATATTGACAAGGTTGTAATTTAGAAGGTACAATGGATATTGGGTGTGATGCTAATGAAGTTTAATTTTAAATTGTTCATGGTTAATTAATTTTTAAAGAATTAATTAACGTACAGTGGAACTGATAAGAATGGAATGACATAATCTAATAAAGCTCTTCAAATGGTTGTGTGCTTATAGGATTACTAGTCTTAGAAGTAGCAGTTTGGAGTCTAAGAGATGTTAGCTGCAGTTGTGTCTAAGACTAGGTAATGCCCATAGTGTGGTTGTGAGTTATAATATATTCTGTACTTTTTATGTTTATATATGTGACTCCACCCTGTCAGTAAGGAAAATTGACAACCCGGGGATTCTGAGACTTGGGGGGGGGGGGGGTTCCCCCAACATTCCGGTGGGAGGACGAATGGCTGACTACCCACTTTGGCCCTGCTATCTTCTCTTGGTAGATACTTGTGCCAAAAGGAACAACGGTTAGTTTCCCCATATATGTGTGTAGAGGGATGTAATTGCTTGTCGTTATTTAACACACATATATTCTGGATATAGTATCCTATGGACTACTATATGGGTAACCTGTATAGGCTGTGAGGGCATGAGGATCCCTACTCAATGTATAGGGTGTAATGTCTTGAGGTAAAATACCCGATGTATGATACACATTATGCAGGATGTGGTGGCTCCCGGAACTTACCTGGTTTCATTTGGTTGCGAGGATGGCTTGGTGCTTCACCTAGGTGTTTGAAGGCAAGCCTTTGTGGTGCATGAGGTGTAGATTATGGTTCTTCGCCCAGGTGTCTACCAGAAAGCCTTTTTGGAGAGAGATTCATAAGACATCTGACATTGGGGAAAAGCATAAAATCAATGGGGAATTAGTAGCCGGGTACCCTTGATACTCATTACTATATGATATATTCTTGTATGCGTTACTTGGTGGGAGTGGACATGGTGAGGATGGTTACTTAGTATACCTTTTTTGGTGACGAGTTCGTTTCACTTGTTGTTCATTGTGCTTTAGCATGATTTATTTACTTTTTCATGAGAGGCTTCAGGGAGGATCCTACTGAGTATATTGTTATACTCACCCTACGTATATATAAACTTTTTTTCAGGTCACTTAGAGCAAGTTGGAGATAAAGCTGGTTTCTACTAGCTTGGGGTTGCCAGAGCTGTTCGGGCTTGTGGTTGCTACTGTTTTACTTTATTTTGTGTACTTGCAGTTTTTCCCTTCCAGTTGTAGTACTTTTTCATGACATTTCATATGTGTACTAGGGTTTCTATTATATTATAGTTTTTTAGTCTGATTTTATTGTTTTCTATCTTATCTCTCTCATTAGCATGTGTTCTCTTAGAGGGTAATGCCTCCCATTAGAGTGTTCACTATACCCTCGGTGCTAGTCGCCAACTCGAGGCCTACTGTAGGTGGGACTCGGGGGGTCATTATCTCCCCTCTCACATTTTCGGCCAAGGAGGGGTACACATTGATGGGAGGGGGTCATGACATAGTGGTATCAGAGGTCTGGTGGAGGGATAGGATGGAGTTTGGAGTTAGGCACAGGTGAGGCTCCATGGGTTGGTAGGAAAACATTGTCATTCATGTTTAACAGGTGAGGTAAACACTGGATACCAGGTGAGAGATAGGAGTTTAGGGCCCCCTAAGATCTGATGTATGGACCATTAAGTTTACAATGGCCACTAAACAAGGTAATACTAGTTGTAGGGTAGAGACCTAGGAAAGGATCATGCATCATTCTTCTTGTGCCTGTGTTTGAATGGGTAGACCTTGGGATAGGAAAACCTAAAATTAATGAAAGAAAACAAAAAATTAATTAATTTTTAGTCATCCATATTCCAGGTTTAGGAGCTCTAATGGTTTTTTATTTTATAGTTATGGCTCCAGGTCGACTTCCTCATCATGTTTGTATTGAAAATGTCCAGCAGGCTATTCCAGCAGAATGTCGCAGGGTAGAGGTTGACGACGACGACACATGGAGGAAGAAACTTCAAGAGTTCCAGCGCTAGAGTCTTCCAAAGATTGAGGGCACTATTTCAGATGTAGTTACAGAAGACTGGTTATAGGAGGTCGCGATCATCTTCTGTTTGATTCGTGCTCGTAAAGAGCACTGGGAGTCCTTGGTTGTTACAGTGCTGCGTGGAGCTGCGAGGCAGTGGTTGTTCGTGTTCCTCGGAGATCATGAGGAGTCAGTGATCTCATGGGAGGAGTTCCGAGACAGGTTTAGTGTTGAGTTTCTTTCTTCGACATCGAAGGCATCTAGTCACTAGGAGCTTCTCCCCCTTCGACAGGGGAGCTATAGTGTTCGAGGGTTTTTAATCCATTTCAAGAACCTTCTACGATATGCTTCAGACCTACTACCAGATGAGGAGGCCAGAGCTAGGAATTTTGAGGAGGCTTTGCGTCCAGAGATCCAGCGCCAGGTCACCATATTTATGCTGAAGACATATCTTGTGGTTTTTGTGAGGTCATAGGTTGTAGAGAGGACATTTTCCGGGACCAGATCATCACAAGAGGGGAATCGACATGATTCCTCACGAAGCAGAGTTTTGGTCCAGGGTTCTCGGTTTTCAGGGAAGAAGAGATACCGTTCACCCGGGGTAGTTCCCAGCCCTTCACATCTCCTTTCACTAGAAGCATCAACTCTAAGGCCTATTCCAAGGGATTAGGTGCTTGTTTTTCTTATGGTGGTCATGTAAATCAACTACAGGAGTGTCTGACATTTCAGAGCGGCCATCGTGAACGAGGCATAGTTCTCGAAGTTCCTCCGTTGAGCTCGTTCCAGCCGAGGCAGCAATAGCCAGTTGCACCAGATTTAGATCAATAGAGGGTAGATGGGGTGGGTAGAGGACAAACCCATGACACTTCTAGTCCTTAGAGAGCAGAGCGCGACGATGGTGGTGGTCGTCATCAGGGTTAGAGAGGCCATGGTGGAGGTCGTGGTCATCTTCATGCTCTAGCGTTGCCAGCTCCAGGTGAGCCAGACATCGTCTGAGGTACCCTTTTCTTGTTTTCTACCATGGTGTATTCCTTGTTTGATTCCTGAGCGACACAATCCTTCATATCACCTACCCTTTTCCTTTCTTTGGGACTTGAGGTAGAGAGTCTTCCAGTGCCCTTGGCGTTGACTATGCCAGTTAGAGGTCGAGATGACTTGTTTGAAGTATGTAGAGATTGTGATCTAGTGTTGGGGAAACACCGCTCTTGGTGAGATTTACTATGTTTACGAATACAACTGTATGATGTCATCCTCGGCATGGATAGTTTGTATTCAGTGCAGGCTATTGTGGATTTATTCAAGAAAAAAGGTCATCTTCATTGGTGCAGATGGAGAGAAAGTGATGTTTGTTGGTGAGCAAGATCCTCAGATGGGTCATAGGAGCATTCCATCCATATCATCCATGATGACTGAGTTGGTGATGAGTTCTTTAGAGGTTCAGTAGTTGGCGTTTCCTATGGTTGTAGAGGAGTACACTGATATATTTCCCATAGAGATTGTAGAATTACCCCCTCGACGAGAGATTGAGTTTGGGATCGAGCTACAGCCACGAGCATCTCTTATCTCTATGTCTCCATATAGGATGGGCCCTTCTATGTTACAAGAGCTATGTATATAGCTTGATGGTCTGTTACATTGTGGTTTTGTTCAGCCAAGTGTGTCACCGTTGGGTGCACCATTTTATTTCATAATGAAGGCTGACGACAGTTTGTGGTTGTGTGTTGATTATCGTCGCTTAAACAAAGTAACAATAAATAATCACTATCCTCCTCTATGGATTGATGACTTATTTGATCAACTTAAGGGTGAATGTTTGTTCTCAAAGATCGACTTGTAGTCAGGATATCATCAGATGCGTTTCAATGATGAGGATATCCCGAAGACTGATTTCCGTTGTCATCATGGGCATTATGAGTTCGTTGTAATGATGTTTGGTGTGATGAATGCTCCATCTATGTTCATGGGATTGATAAATGTTGTGTTCTGTGTGTTCTTGAATAAGTTTGTGGTTGTTTTCATCGGCAACATCATTGTGTACTCTACATCTGAAGAAGAGCATGCTGAGCATCTACGAGCCGTTTTGGGAATTCATCGTAAACAACAGTTGTTTGGGAAGTTGCCGAAGTCTGAATTTTGGGCTCGAGAAGTCCGTTTCATGGGTCATGTTGTCTAACAACATGGAGTAGTTGTGGATCCATCGATGATAGAAGCAGTTGTTTCTTGGGTATCCCCCAAGATAGTTTCAGAGGTGCATAGTTTCCTTGGTCTCACAGGCTAAAACTGGAGGTTCATAGCCAATTTCACCCGAGTTACGACTCCTCTAACAGCTTTGACCAGGAAGGATCAAGCGTTCATATGGACTGATCAGTGTCAGGAATCTTTCTAGTATCTAAAGGAGTAGTTAGTAAGTGGTCCAGTTCTTTGTCTTCTAGCTGAGGGAGTTTATTTTGATGTTTTCTACAACGCTTCTCATATAGGGTTAGGGTGTGTCCTCATGTAGCGGAGGTCTGTTGTTTCTTATAGGTCTCGGCAGTTACGTCCCCATGAACTTAACTATGCCACTCATGATCATGAGTTGTCATCCATGGTGATTTCTCTGAACTTGTCGAGAAATTACATCATTGGCGAGGGTTTTGTGGTTTTCAATGATCATACGAGTTTGATGATTGTTTTCTCTTAGCGGGACTTGAACTTGTGACAATGTCGGTGGATGGAGTTATTGCAGGAATACGACTTCGAAATACTGTATACACCTGGAAAAGGGAATGTCGTAGCTAATGTGCTGAGCCGAATATCATGTAGTGATGATGTGTGTAAATCTGGAGATTCATGGAGAATAATAGAAGAATTGTCAGCATTACATCTTGATATGGGAGAAGTTGGAGGTAGAGGTTGTCTTTTTTAGATGACAGTATAGTCATCCCTGGTGCAAAAGGTGGAAGAGTCCCAGTTGGGAGATCTTTAGGTGGAGGTCTGGAGAGACCGAGTGGTTTGTGGTGAGGCCCTTGATAGTTGGTCTAACGATGAACAACAACGAGTGTTTTACCAAAGAAGGCTTTTCGTTCCCTGGATGATGTGAAAGACGGTTGATAGAGAGTTCCACAGTTTTACTTTATCAGTACATCCTGGTGTGAGAAAGATGTACCGATCCTTGAGTTGTCAGTTTTGGTGGTCGGGTCTGAAGCATGCAGTTTTGGAGTTTGTTTCTCGATGTTTAGTCTGCCAGAGGGTGAAGGCCGAACAACGTGTTCTTGGTGGTCTTCTCTAGCCATTAGAGATTCCTCAATGGAAGTGGGAGGCCATCTCAATGGACTTTGTTACAGGTTTACCTCGAGCTCTGGGAGGACTTGATGATATATGGGTTGTAGTGGATCATTTAAAAAAATCTCCCCAATTCCTATTGATCAAGGAGTCGAGCTCAATCGAAGTTTTGTCGATGCAGTATCTGGAGGAGGTGGTGAGACTTCATGGAGTCCCTAGGATGATCATTTTTGATCAAGATCCTCATTTTACATCCACAGTGTGGAGGGGTCTCCAACATGATTTCAGTTTTCATCTATGCCTTAGAACTTCTTTTCATCCTGAAACGGATGGTCAGATAGAGCGAACCATCCAGACTCATGAAGAAATGTTAAACTCTTGTGTTCCTGATTTTGGAGATTCATGGATGAGGCACTTACCCTTGGTGGAGTTCTCTAACAATAATAGTTTTCACTCCACCGTTAGTATGGCGTCGTTAGAAGCTTGTATGGTCGGCCTTTCAGTTCTCCATTGTCCTGGAATTGGGTTGGAGAGTTAGCAATTCTCAGACCCAAACTAGTGAAGAATACAATAGATATGGTTCAGGTGATTTGTGAGAGGATGAAGACAGCACAAGATCGTCATAAATTATATGATGATCAAAGAAGGAGACCCTTAGAGTTTAATTTTGGGGAACATGTGTTTCTGAAGGTGACTCCCCGTCGTGGGCAGCGGAGGTTTGGTCGTATAAGTAAGATTTATCCCTGGTTTGTTGGGCCTTTCGAGGTGTTAGCTCATGTTGGAGTTGTGGCGTATCTAGTAGCACTTCCCCCACAAATGATTCAGATACATGATGTTTTCCGGGTATCATAGCTCCGTCATTATCTTCATGATGACTCTCACATTATCGATTGGGGAGAGATCGATGTTGATGATGATGAAACCTTCGAGGAGAAATGTATGGAGATCCAAGACTGTAAGGATAAGGTGTTGTGTGGGCATTTAATCCCCTTAGTTCATGTCTTGTGGCGACACGGGGGCATGGGGGAGAGTACCTGGGAGCGTGAGTCACATATACGTGCTCAGTACCCAGAGTTGTTTATGGTTTAACTATTTTCATGTAATGATGTTTCATTTGTGGTTAGAACTATCATGTTTTATTTATGAACTTCTTTAGTTCCTTTTGTGGCTTGTTCTCTTTTGAGAGGTATCTTGATGGGTGGTTGTTCCGACCCCATTCCTTTTTTGTCACTTTAGGATGGTTTTGAATTCTCGAGGACGATAATGTTTTGATAGGTATCTGATGGAATGGCACGGACCTCTTCGGTCCATTACTTTATGAAAATGCGGTGTTGGAGGTGTTCTAGGAGGTCAAGGTGAATTATCCCCAACACAATGCCAAAATTCAAGTTCTGTGAACACTGTTTCCATATCGATAGACTTGTACATTGTTTTATGATTGTTAGACTTGTACAGAGTTTATAGATCTATAATCTTGTACAGTGTTTTCAGATCGGTAGGTGTACAGTGTTACCAGATCGGTAGACTTGTACAGTGTTTCCAGATCGGTAGACTTGTATAGTGTTTATAGTTCGGTAGGTGTACAGTGTTTCCAAATCGGTAGACTTGTACAGTGTTTCCAGATCGGTATACTTTTACAGTGTTTCCAGATCGGTAGACTTGTACAGTGTTTCTAGATCGGTAGACTTGTACAGTATTTACAGATCGGTAAGTGTACAATGTTTCCAGATCGGTATACTTGAAAAGTATTTCCAGAATGTTGAAGTCTATCGGTAACCTCTAACGGTGAGGTCCATCGGTAACCTCTAATGGTGAGGTGTATCAGTAGCCTCTAATGGTGAGGTCTATTGGTAACCTCTAATGTTGAGGTCTATCGGTAATCTCTAACAGTGAGGTCAATCGGAAACCTCTAACGGTGAGGTCCAAAGGTGACCTTTTTTTCCTTTTCCAAATTTTGAGTATGTGAACAGTGTTTCCATCTTCCTACAGTTTCGTCCCTTTGACGTTTCCTTTGATATAAAATACATTTAAAGCCTTATTTTAAGGACTCTTAAGGCTGATTCAAATTCCATAAATCCTATATTAATTATCCCTATAGCTCGGGATGTTTGTACATGGGAAAACTGCAAGGGATAATGAGATCCGCTTTTAATGGAAAATTAAGTGTATCTTAAATCGTCTCCCCATTAAATTATCAAAAGTGAAAGGATATAATCCTCCCTTGTTCTTCCTCTTTGTTCTCTGCTATGAAACCCGAGAAGCTTTCAATCCTTCCCGTAGAAGTTTCACAATCAAACCTTACTCCTCCTATTGGTTCCGCTCTATTTTTGATGCAATCGAGATGTGTCGGTCAATCTTCCATATAAGGTATGTTTTATCATTGTTCCTTTGGGGATCATCTTCTCCTGTTTCACCCTTCCATATTATACAATGTAATATATAGGATTGTAATGGGTTTTTTCTTAGGGTTTGGTTGGTGAAGTCGTACCGTGGCATCCTCCGATGGATGCAATTGTCATGATAGGAGGATTGTGACCTATTGTGTGGATAAAGAATGTCAAGAATTGTTGAGGTAGGGGATTCGTTGCTTACTTTTATTTTTGCGTGAAACTTTATCGTCAATATGTTTTATCCCACTAGATCACAATGGAATTAAAATATTTAATATTTGAACATGATAAATAAATTGATATCTATTATATGTTATTGCCTCTTGTTTTTCTTGATAGTGTGATATCTTTGATTTCTTTTTTTAGCTTTTTGTTCTAGATGTAAATCCGTAAAGAATATAAACCGAGATTAATTAATAACTGTTGGCTAATGATAAAGAGGCATGAAAAAGAATAAGGTTCTTATTGTAATTTGATGTTAATCAAATTAGTTCAGCAAGCATGATTATCTATTTTTGATTGCTTAATGATTAGGTTTCCCAAATTTGGAACTTACGTTTAATAAATCTGTTAATTCAAGATGGATTAAAGAACCGCTTGTTTGGACATTTCTAAAAGGGTTCTGAGTTACCCTCTTGATTGTTAAAGGTCCAAGAGCCCATTTATGTGATTGTTGTTTTCCTGATTCTTGTGCTGTGATGTGAGACTGGATGGCTGTTGTGATATGTGGAGGCATGGATACTTTTTTTGGTGGTAGCAGATGAAGCCTAGAGTGGAGAGATGCATTGGTTTATGCATGTGGTTGTCGAGGAGGACAACAGGGATGATGGAATGGGATGGACGTGATTGATGGATGCTTGTTGATTCTTTGGTTGATTATCTGAATTAAGTTTCCCCACGGTTCAAGGACACGGGTCTTGCTTACACTTCTTTCGAAAGAGGCGAAGACCTGCGGGGTATGCCACGTGCTTTCCATGTTTATCCTCTTAAGGGAGAATGGGTCTACGCTCTTGCTATATGAGGCAAAGACTTAACGGGTATTACATCTAATCACCATGTTGATCCCTTTGTGTTTAGTAGCATAGAATGCTTTTCTAGAATTCATGGGAATATGTGAAATTAATTATGTAATGAATAATTGAATAAATGGTGTTAACTCATGGGGTTGGAGTTGCTGGAACATAATGAAAAGGTTTTAGTTTGGAAGGTACAGTGGATATTGGGTGTGATGCTAATGAAGATTAATGTTAAATTGTTCATGGTTAATTGATGTTTAAAGAATTAATTAATGTATAGTGGAACTGATAAAAAGGGAATGATGTAATCTAATATAGATATTCAAATGGTTGTGCGCTTATTGGATACCTAGTGTTAGAAGTAGCAGCCCGGAGTCTGAGAGACGTTAGCTGCAGTTGTGTCTAAGACTAGGTAATTCCCATAGTGTTGTTGTGAGGTATAATATATTCTGTAATTTTTATGTTTCTATATGCTTCTCCACCCTGTAAGTAAGGGAAAATGACACCCCAGGGATTCTGATCCATGGGGGGGGGGGGCATTTTCCTCAACATTCTGGTGGGAGGATGAATGGCTGACTACCCCCTTTGGCCCCACTCTCTTCTCATTGTATATACTTGTGCCAACAGGCACACCGGTTAGTTTCCCCATATATGTGTGTAGAGGGATGTAATGTATTGTGGTTATTTCGCACACCTATATTCTGGATATAGTATCCTATAGACTACTATAGGTGTAACGTGTATATGTTGTGATGGCTTGGGGATCCCTACTCGGTGTATGGGATGTAATGGCTTGAGGTATAATACCCGACATATGATACATGTTATGTGGGTTGTGGTGGCTCTCGGAACATACCTGGTTACTTTTGGTTGTGAGGATGGTGTGGTGCTTCGCCCAGGTGTCTATGGGAAATCCTTCGTGGCGAACGAGGTGCAGATTGTGGTTCTTTGCCCAGGTGTCTATGGGCAAGCCTTTTTGGAGAGAGATGCTTAGGATGTGTGACGTTGGGGAAACGCGGCAAAACAGTGGGGAAGTAGTAGCAGGGTACCCTTTATATTCTTTACTATATTCTATATTCTTGTATGCGTTACTTGGTGAGAGTTTCCATGGTGAGGTTGGGAACTTAGTATACTTTTTTAGGTGACAATTTAGTTTCACTTGTTGTTCACTGTACTTTATCATGATCTCTTTACTTTTTCACGAGAGGCTTCAGGGAGGATCCTACTGAGTATATTTTTATACTCACCATCCGTATATATAAACTGTTTTTCATGTCACTTGGAGCAGGTTGGAGATCAAGATGGTTTATACTAGCTTGGGGTTGTAGGAGCTTTTCGGGCTTGTGGTTGCTTTTGTTTTACTTACTTTTGGATACTTGTAGTTTTTCCATTCCAGTTGTAGTACTTCTGCATGAAATTTCATATGTGTACTTGGTTTTCTTTTATATTCTAGTTTTGAGTCGGAGTTTATTGGTGTCTATCTTATCTCTCTCTTCCGCATGTGTTCTCTTAGAGGGTAACGCCTCCCATTTGTGTGTTCACTATACCCTCGGTGCTAGTCGCCAACCCCGGGCCTACTGGAGGCGGGACTCGGGGGTCATTATCTCCGTTCTCACATTTCCTGCCCATGAGGGGTACACATTGTGGGGAGGGGGTCTGGACATCCAATGAGTCATTATTTAATTCTATTATTTGTAAGAAATATAAACATTTCATAAATATTATCATTACATAAAAATAAATTTTGAACTCAAAAATATTTCATAAGTTATTATCTAACACTATTTATTCTTTTTCAATAACATTAATCTTCACAATGATATATCGTTCAACACTTATTTAAGGAATAAATGATTTCTACCATTACATAAATATTACTAATCCCATATTTTTCAAATATAAAAAATATTTCCTATTTTTTTAATCTTCATTAAGGATAATCTATCATGAACTTTTTGAATCAAAGAATTAATAACCTTCTTTTCCTTCATAGTGTGGTCATGTATTGACCATTCATAATCACTAATCAATTCCATATATCTTTTTCAGTCCATATTCAATAATTTACTTGTAAATATTTACTTGAAACATTTATGATCCACATATATATCACATATTTCACCATAAATTAAGTCTCTCTAAATCATAAAAAAAATTAATGATTTCATCTCCAAATGAGGAGTCCTATAATTTTTCTCTTGTATTTTAAATTTTATTTAATAATATTCTATCATCATATAATTTTTCATGAGGAAACATAACATTACCTTTATTGATGCATTAATATAGATCAAAAATCCTTCTACACTACATGGTTGTTTGAGTATAGGTATATTGACCAATCTTCTCATTAGTTCGTATAAATTCTCTTACCATTTATCTATCTACATGAACATAACCCCCTTTCGAGTCAAATCCATGCATGTATTAGACAATCCCAATAAATATATCATAGTGTTTTTTTAATATCTTTACAATAATATATAACTACATATTTCAATTACCATGTATTGTCTAATAAATTTCTCAATAATTTACACCTTTAAATTATCTACTTAAGTACCCTTACATGATATTTTATGACCTAAAAATGAATCATTCCAAATCTGGAATTTACACATGGTAATTTTTTCATAAAAATTATCCTTTCATTGGGTAGTTATAATAATTATAAAATAAAATTAATTCTCATACATACTATATAAATATATTATAATATCATCTATATACACTACTATAAACATATCATGGTGATCTCTAATAAATATATTCAATAAACATTTAAAAATTGTAGGGAAATTAGTAAGTAAAAAATGACACAACTATTAATTCATAGTGAACCCAAGTTGAATAGAATACTATATTGTTTATATTGTACTTATTTAACCTCAACTGATCATATACCGAATGATGGTAAATCATTGAAATATATTGAGCTCCATTAAGGCGAGAAAACAGGTCATAAATATGGGTTAAATGATATCTTTTATAGATTCTGATGACGTTCAATTACTTATAATCAATGAAGAGTTTCATTGGTCGATCATTCTGTTTAATAAAAATAGTAGGTGAAATAAATTATTATGCACATTGAAGAATTAATCCACTACAAATATTATATTATAGTTTCTTATTTAATTTTTATATCCCAATATATTCTATACTATATAGAAAATTAAAAGATGATATTGCACCAAGTATGTTCTATATTGAAAACCTGGTTAAATATTTTCGAGGATGTCTGGGGGAAAACATCAGGTAGTACATAAACAAACTCCAATTCAATATGAATATCTTTGCTGATGATATTATCCCCAATAATATATGTTAATCTCTCCTTTTGAACTGGTATCAAGATACATAAAATGGATTCAATTTCCATTATAATTTCATATTTTTCACCACACCAATAGACTATCATAGGTTAGTTCAGAATATAAAATATTCCATCCCTTCCATGAAATTTTATATAATATTTATATAAATTTATCTTATCTATTCCCAATAGAATATCAAACTATTTTAGATGGTGAATACTTATACTATTGAGAATCACATTCCCAAAAACATAAATCGGAGATAAATGATAAACATGTGATGTGTTCATCATACAACAATGAGTTTTCACAACTAACTCAAAATATAATAATCAAGGTAGAATTTCTATACCATTAAAAATTCATTATATAAAATAGTGTCAGTTGATCTATAGTTAAATATCGATTCAGCTATTATAGATTGGAATAAATATGTACTTTTCCACATGTGATTGTTGTAACTGACTACTTTAGTCGTAATCATTTGTGATATCCCATTGTATTTTCGTCTAAGAGGATTTGGGTACTGATCATTATCATAAAAATTATAATTCATGCCTTGGTTGGATTAATAACCATACACATTTCATTTTAAGAATTAGATCATGGGTGGTTCATTAGATTCCACCTTCTTTTCCTCTATTTCATTAACTTCTGTATTCATCTCCATTTGATATTATGACGGAACATTTCATATTTAATGCACCTAACCATTCCTTTCATAGAATTTCTGTAATATTTTTTTAAATTCTAGCATATAGATGTCTATAATTTCATTCCACAATGAGATTTATTTTCATTTTCTTGAGGCTCTGTATTACTTTTCATATTAACACCTTTGTAATAGTGGGAATCTATAATTTGTATTTTATTCTGGGGTTCATATTGGATGAATTTTTTCATTACTAACAAAATTTCTTATAGCTAACAACTTTGATAAACATGATTTCATTCCTATAATAATAATTTTTTCGTTGGCTGATAAGTAATCTAGAATTATACCATGCATGGATTCTATATTTTATCTGAGAAGTATTAATAGATTTATCATCCTTTCAAATGAGATTAGGGAATTATTTCTCCATATTTTTATGTATAATAAGTCGGAAATTATTATTGAAAAATGTCCTCATAAAATCATCACATTATCTGGTGTCAATTTCATCTATTGCCTCATATTCTTAAGAATACTCCATCATTATTTTTTATCAGCTTCCAAATGATAAAATGATAGGAACTTTTTGAATATTTTTTCGCACAGCAGAACCAATAATATTTTTAAAATGTTGGTGATCCTTCACTTACCACTAATGGAACATAATACCCACTAAAAAGTGGTTGATGTTTCCTCGTAAAAGACTCCACAATACTTTGTTCCCATATTTGATCATTTGTAATGTCATCATGATTCATGGTGTGAGAATGTTTTGTCTGTGTAGAAATAAGATTATTTATTTCATCTCCCATAGAATTCAGTTAATCAGATGCACAATCATTTCATTTTCATCAAAATTCGTTTTTCGCATGTTTCCTTCTGATTCTAGGCATTGATTAAAACTATAATGATATATTTATAATTCATGCAATAATTATTTCTTTAACTATCATATAATCATAAAATACCATTCATAATATGTATAAATCTTGAAACCATCTTCTCAATCTATGGAATCATATGTTCAACCAGTGTTATCCATAGTCAATACCAAAATATTAGAATATTATAATATACAAAGACATATCCCTATGGATTTCACTATAGTATACTAATCATAATCTAAAAAGATCAACTAAACCATGATTTGGTACAAACTACAATATTTTTGACTTATAACTATAGGGATATAATTGAAAACTATCAAATCACTCCATGGGTTGCTACACCAATTGTTCAAGACTCTTACCACCATCACTAGTGGCATCGCTTTACTCGTGAATCCCTTATGTGGAGAGTCACTCTTCACCAAATGTTTACGTGTGAGAGTTCCCAAGGATCAGATCCCTACCTCTTATCTAATTCCAACTATTTAGAACCAAACTTGTTTTCCAAAAATTTTATTTATTTTATATTAATATTAAATACATATCATTATGATCCACCCTAGAACCATAATCGTTTAGTTTCTTTAAATAGTACACACGTAAAAATAATATTTTTGGTAAATTATTTATCATCTATCATAAATTTCATAGCATATTTTACCTTTCTTGATTTACCCTAATTAAAATATTTCATCATGATTTGGGGAATGGATACAATAGAATGAAAAAGATTAGAAACTCAGTAAGGTCAAACAAGTTATATATCAATTGATGCCCATATGAAAATAAATAAGATAAGACTAAGGGTTTGATATCATTCCCATAACATACAATGTTTATACCAAATATTAGAAAGATCATAAACATATGTAATATAATTAAGCATTATCATTTCCAAATATATGATTCAAAATAGTGAGAAAACATCATACATCAATAATTATCAATATGTTGTGATAATAATCATTTTATAAAAATGAAAAAATATCATAGTTATATAAACCATTCCATATGTCAATATTAATTACCAAGACCATCAAATCATAGTAGATTAAGAATTAACACACATATCCCATATGACAACCGAAGATGAATCCCCAACTGTTTCTGATAGTGGATCTCACAGCTGTTATGTTTCCCATAATGGATCAATAACATTGTATTATATAGATGAATTATCTCATAAGTTATAAATAATATATCAATGAATAGGTGGGCTATATAATTTTGAGCTCGACAGACACATAATGGATTCCATGTGTTACACATGATCATAAATTAGTCATAATATCTCCATATAATAACTTATGGTAGGTAAAAAATGTTTCATAAACATTTGATCATTTTATCATAGAATAAATATAACATAACATCCCTCCTCATTTTCTTGAGATGAGACATAGGTGATACATGGCCTTAAGTGACATACCTATGGTTCCAAAGGATTGAAATAAATACTAAGGGCTTAATAAAAATAGGGGAAATATTTTCCTTTTGAAATAAGAACACCCTACCAAATGTTCCATTCCAAACAACTACATGATGCATGTAAAAAAATTTACTACAATACAACATTACCAAATAAAAAATATTTCAATACCACACTAATATAGAATCAGAGTGACAAGCGGACGACTAACCAACAAAACCCAAGGATTCTATGACATAACTCCATTAATCCACACCAAGATACATGCTCTTACTCCACAACCGATAAATAATCACGAGACACCACTTGAGAAATTAAATTCCTTAACTTTACTAATGTCTCATAATGAATCATATGAAAAAGCACCCAACTGCCAAAGCAGGGGGTGAGTAAGAATACTAAGTAGGTTTTACCTAAATGACTTCCCTATACATTGAACTAGGATAAAACCCATTACCAGATTAATATAAATAAATTTATATACAACCAATAATTTATGAATCAATTTTTAGTAAGACAAATACTACCTCATAAAGATACATTATTCCCATGTCATTACATTTAGAAGGACACATAGCCAAAAAAATAATTACACAATTTCCCCAAATTTTGTTAGCATAAATAAATTCCTAGTGTGTGGATGCACAAAGATTTCAACCGTATTATCAAGTTTTACACTCCTGAGTTTGGTGTACACATGATTGTGTATTTTCACATCCAAAAACCCTCCACATTTATAGTGGTACTTCAAACCACCTTCCAACCCTTTTTATTAGTTGTACCTCAGACCACTATCCATCGCATCTAACAAATGATTAATCACATAATCCAATAACCAAGGCACAAATATTTTTCCAAAATCACAACAACATGAAGTCCCAAATTTACAAAAAACGTGTAAACAAATTCATGAGAATCCATACTACTCAAAAGTTTATAAACATTACAATTCTTTAATCAAACAAAAAATTTCAATTTCATGGAAAAACCATATCAATCAATAATTAATTATTTGAAAACACCCTCAATCGATTATCGATTCCAAAACACACTTCAATAATATTTTTATTAAAAAATAAAATTAAAATTCCATTTTCCTTAAATCACCCAATCCACCATTTTTAAAATAAACATTGCAAATTCTAAAAAAATCACATTTCGCAACCATAACCCATTTTCCCCAAAATCCACATATCTTCAATAAATGGGGTGCAACCAAGATTCAAACATCCCAATCACTATAAATTTAAAAGGAAAAGAATTAATTTGATTTTAAGCCTTCTATTTTTAGAAAAATGGATTCGAAACTAAAGACACTTACCTTAATAGTTTGGTGAACCCACGCCACCCCACAACTACACCCCAAATCTCTGTGAAATTTTCAAAAAAATCATTATATAACCCTTTTACATAAATAAAAAAATCAAAATCATACCAATATAGGAAGAAAAAACCCCTATATGTACATGTGATGGATGTAGATATTGGAAACTGAGAGAGAGAGGATAGAATATTCAAAAACCCCATGAAACTACAAAGGAGATAGACATAACAAGTAAGAATAACCATCAATTCACCTTTACATACTTTAAAATATCATAAAAAATGAGTGGGATGGCCTCAATTAACTTTAAAAATAAGGAATACAATGTTAGGGATGCATTGGAGGAATAATGGGGTGTTTATGGAAAATCCTGACAAAGCCCCATTTTTTAAAAACCCATTTCATAAGAGTCGCATTGTTTTGCTGCATGATTTATAGAATCATGTAGTAATATTAATCCTTTTACTATCACAAGAGGTTGGATAAAATTTTTATACCAATCATGAAATAACCATGTGAATTCCCACTATTTTGTGTTTCATGGTTTCTTAGAGATTCTTCATGGTTTTCACTAACTACGCTCATGCTGTGAGCCCCTAGAAAAACCCGAAAAGCATCCCAAAATCCTTCCAAACTATCCCAAAAATTAACTAACCAAATTATATAAATAAATTTAATAAATAACGTGTTACATTACTCAAATTGGGGGTGTTAAATTCTCACCACTAATGTCCTATCCTTCATCAAGATGAATTAAACCATAACATTATTGAATGATCTCAAGCCATTCCTTGACCATTTATGTCTCGAATTCCCAAGTCTCTTCCAAAATGTGATCATGCTTCCAAAAAACCTACACTAGAAAATGATTTTTCAATGAAATACATTCTATTTTCCTCCCACTATCCACTCTATAACTTGCAACAGTGAATCCTCTTCCTCTATCTCAACATGAATCCATGAAATCACATATTCAGGATCTGGATGATACTTCTTCATTACAGATACATGAAATACATTATTCCCCACATTGAACCATGGTGGAAAGGACAACTTATATTCCATCTCTCTAACCTGATAATTTTTTTGAAAAGGCAAAATATACCTAAATATAACATTACCTAATTTCTAAAGTAACGACGTCCATGTCTAGGATAGATTCTACAGAACAAATTTTTCCACCTCAATATACAATAATAATCGATGATGGTATGTATATGATTTCTGAAAATTTTTAGCCATATCCACTCTCATCCTGATCATCATAATCTTCTCAATATTCTCTTAGACAAGGATCGCCCCCACCAAATAAGTTTCACATATTTTCACACAACACACTAATTAATGGATTGGATTCCCATACAATGCTACAAATTGATTCATATGTATTGACACATGATAACTGTTATTATAAGAATAATCCACTCATGCAAATTGATCTCATACTAAGCCACCAAAATTCCACATTAAATCCTATAACATTTCTTCCATCATTTGTATCATCCTTTCGGATTAGACATATATTCAAGGATGGTACACTATACTCATAATGAATTGTGTACTAATGGGTTATTTTAAGGATTTCTAGAATCATAACATGAATCATAAATTTTATCTACAATACTCAAAACTGGTATTCCACGCCACTTTATCACATCAATGATTTTTATTTTTGATATATCCTCTACCCTATTAAATTCAAAAATAATGATGAAATGTGTGGAATTATTAGCCTATCCACTAGAACTCATATAGTATCGTTCTTCAAAAATCATTTTCAAGATAACTGTAATAAAATCCATAGCTATCTACTCCCATTTCCATACAGGTGTTGGTAAAGACTCTAATATACATTATGTCCACCGATTTTCTACCTTGACTTTCGGACAAGTCAAGAATCTCAAGATAAACATAGCTACATTCCTTTTTATAACCACTCACAAAAACATCATTTTCAGTACATTTTATGAATCATGTAGTGAACAACCTAGTTAGAATGATGATATGAACTATAAATTTTCTCCTAAATTCCCTCAGTATATCCATTAGATTCCAAAACCACAGAAATGTACTCCCATATGGTTTCCAGACTTAAATGGTCCCCTACAATTAGGTTCCTACCACAAATACACACTCTCTAAATCAGATATCTATGCCTCTATAACCTAACCAACCATGCTAGGAACCAAGAAAACTGTATAGAAAACTCTTACATCACACCATTCATCATATTCCAACTACATGTCGCCTATTAACAACACAATCTATCACTGATATGAAGCTTCTTTCACCACTTAATCATATGAATTAATAAATAATTCTTCAACCTCTGGATTTCGTTTACTCAGGGTGTTTATCAAGTTGATTTCAACCATTTAGAGATACTCCATCAATCTCTATTACATAAAATTCATACTTATCTTTGAAAAAGTATTCTTCAATATATTATGAACAGTGAACACTATTAATTTATCACCAAAGAGATAATTATTCCATGTTTTCAACTCAGGAACCACCATTGAAAACTCAAAATAATGTGTTGGGTAGTAAATGTCACACAACCTCAACTATAGAGATACATACACAGCCACATGATCCCCTTACATTAGAACACATCCCAACCCGAATCTTGATGCTTTGAAATACACCATGAACATGATTGGTGCTACCCCCGGGGTTGTGCTAGGCTGAATGATCCATTTTTTTTAGCTCCTCCCACTACACATTCAATTCCCCCAATTCTGCTGGAGCCATCAATTAATATGGATGTGAGATAGGATAAGTCCCTAGAAAGAGATCAATTGTATAATCCACTTATCTCAAGGGTGGAAACCCTATGATATCATCGGGAAATAAATCAATAAACTTATCCACAACTATGGAAAAGATACTTCCACCAACCACTTCCCATGATGAAAAAGACAAATACACTAACAAATATGAGATTTTACCCACTAATAGTGCTAACAAGATCATTTTATGAATCTAAACATCCTTTCCTATTCTAAATATATCTTCAATGCCATCCTATATTAAAATACCCACCATTCATTTTTATCGATCAATGTGGGACTTCAAAATCATCAACCATTCCATAACATGAATTACATTTTAAAAACCATCTCAAACATTGAGAAGATCCATTTCAACTCAAACCCATCAAAAAAATAAACAACATGCTATTCAAAAAATCCTCAACACTCTCTTCCACCAAGTAGAGTTTCAATGATTATCATAGAAGGAATTGATTCAACTCATAAACCAAAAAATTCATTAGAAAAACTTGTAATGAAAGAATGAGACACACCCATATCAAACAACAGTTAAATTAAGGTAGAATTTAAAAGAATCATACCTCTTAACATGGATGGTCTCGACTAATCATCCACCACGAGTAGCTCAGCTCTAAACCCTTTCTTACATGAAATAATTTTATATTTATTCACCTACTAAGTAATCATGGTTTTATTCCAATCACCATGGATCATTCAGCTCTTCTAATTAGGGGGATGTTGTTTAGAAAATTCCTATCGAAGCATATGATTCTTACAACCCTTGAGGAGTGTAAAAAACAACCAACCATAGAGAATTGTGATGATAACATTAAATATTATCCATATTATTGTTGTTATAACAATATAAATGTTGTGCCATTCAATCCCAATTCATCTGACTTTTAGAATAACACTAGAAATATCATGTCTTACTCTGAGGATTTAGTGGATGATTCACAGAATTTTTGTTGGATTCCAAGCATTACTACCACCATGGAAATATGTGTCCCTCTTCAAATTTCTCCCTCCATTACAGTTCCCAATATTTTCCATGGGTACCAAAATTCTTCCACCACAGGTAGCCTCCAATATCATACATTCCACAACTTATTCTCTTTTCACCCTCTCTCCATAACCACTTTTATAAAGGAATTTAACTTTGGAATGAATTTCTACCCTCCATCTAGATTTAAAGATCTTTCCCATCAAGGACTCACTAACTGTAACCTTGGGAACAATATAAATGAATTTCATGGATTTCACCACATATTCCATTACCATTAATCTATCTTGATTCAAGCTGAATAAATATATGGTCATCTGAATTCAAATACATATGGGTATAATTGTTTGATAAAACGTTCCTCAAAACCCTCCCACTTCATTCCTTGGTCTATTCTAGATAGGACAACTAACTCACATAGATTACATGAATGATCATCTGACATGTATGCCTCTAATTTTAATATCAACTCTCTCAGCATTCCTAGAAAATTAATGATTTTATTTATCCTGTTCAACAATCATTATGACCATTCCCATTTAAAATTAGCCCAAAAATTGGTGGATTCATTTTCTAATACTGAACAAAGTGTTCTACATGATTCAGTTCATCATTTATATTCTTACATTCCACATCATTGAAAGATTTAACTATTCAAATAACCAGATTCTAGTTCACCTGAGCCATTAGTGAAACAACATTTTTAGAAGTATCCCCTGGTCTGTCTTTATGATTCCTACCTAGTTCCATTTATATCAACAACAAAAAACCATTAATAGAAGTTTCTAGAAAATAAAGTATTAAATTTGATATTAATACACATTCAATCAACAAAAACTATGATTTACATAATTACCATTTTTTACTGAATAAAATATTATTGAAAGTATTAATATATTTTGAAAATCAAGAAAATTTCATAATACCACAACCATTCTCTTTTTAAAACCACACATTTTACAACCATTTCACTATTTTTAAAAAATAAACACATTCATACAAAAACATAAATCACTACTACAGATGAAATATGAAATACTTGTGAGAATTCATTTATAACATGAATTCCATGATCATCTCATTGGCCACACCCACAAAAATGTGATTATGCTCTTATTAGTGTCTCCAACACACATATCCACCAAACACCATGTTAACATGATGTTAAGGATAAAAGTATTAGCCACATCCTTTTATTTTATACATTTCATGTTCCTAAAATCCTACCTGCCGCCGCAATTAAAAATAACGGAATTAGCCCAGAATGATTTTCAACTCCAAGACTGAAAATAATCACCAATGAAACCAAATAGTACCTATCTCAATTGTATGCTAAGGACCAAAAAATCTAATACCACTTGTAAAATCCTTCTCACCGTATAGTGTTGAGATGAGATGGAGGATCTACTTGGCCTTAAGAGAAAACCCCTAGGTTTCGTATGTTGGAAATAAATGGCAAGTGATTCATGAAAAATAGGGAATGATTTACCCTTTGAAGTATGAACACCCAAACAAATATTCCCTTAACAAACCACTACATGATTTTTGTGAACAATGTAATAAAACACAACACTCCCAAAGAACCAATATAACCAAACCACAATATTCTAGAATCGGACTGAAAATGGAATAAAAAACAAAAAAACCATCAGTGATATGACATAACTCCGTATCTCCCTACAAATCTCCATGCTCCAACTCCACAACCACCCAAGAATTATGAGGCAACACTCATGAAATGGGATGTCCAACCTTTATAGGTATATAAAAATAAAACTTCTATAAAAGAACCAAAGTTATAATGAAGGGGTGTGTAAGAATACACATTTTGTTTTCAATAAATTAATTCCATTCACATTCCACTATGATAAAATCTATTACCACATCTGTATAAACATACTTATATAAAACTAATGATCAATTAATAAAATTTCATCAATACAAACCCAACCTGATAAAGACACATTATTCCAAAATCAATACATTTCCATGCTAACAAATCTAAAAAAATCATTACCCAATTTTCCAAAATCATGTTGGAATAAATAAATTCACATTGTATGGAAACATGCATATTTCAACCATTTTGACCAGTTCCAACACTCACACTCAATGTACGCCTGACGGTGGAGCATCACACCCAAAACTATCCACCTTTATAGTGGTACATCACACCAATTTAAAACCATTTTATTATTGGTATTTCACACCACTATCCATCCCATCAATCACATGACTAATAATATCTTCCAAAAACCAGTCCTCATAAACAGTTACCAAAATGACAACAACACAACAGACCTCAATTTCCGAAATCGCATCAAAAAATTAATTCCATGAAATGCTACCAAACAATTTCCAAAACACACAACACATTAAGACAATCACAAATTCCACCAAAATGAAAAACAACATCAATAAATCATAAATTATTTGAAAACCCCATTAGTCTATTATTCATTCCAAATCCAACTTCAATAAAAAAACATTTTTATTGAAAACAATTTCTCAGCAACCATTTTCCTTAAATCAACCAACCCACCAATTTTAAAACAAAAAATTTAAAATTTGAAAACAAAGCACATTTCATAGAAATAACAAATTTTTCATAAAATAAACAAATTTTCACAAAATGGGTTTTTACCAATCATTTCACATCAAACTCGCAATTTATTTAATGAAAAACAAATTATATTGAAATAAATCCTTTTAGTTCTTTAAAATTATATTCTACTATGAACACTCCAACCTTTAAGGTTTGGATAAATTGATGCACAACACAATCGCACTACAAATCCTGGTGAAACATCCCCAAATTCACATCAGATATATTTCCAAAACAAAAAAATTAATATTTATACCATTATATGAAATAAAAACCATATATATACATGTGACAAGAGTAAATATAGGATCCAATCTGAATTTATAGTTTAGATCTATGAAATCCTATGAAACTACAAAAGAGAGAGACTTACCAAGGGATAATAACATTCATTGATCCAAAAACACTTCAAATAGCTTCTAAAATTACTGATATGGCCTCTCTAACCCCATAATAAAAGGAATCCTCAGTTAAGGCAGCATAGGGGTAAAAATGTTTTGTTTAAAAAAATCTTGAGCAACACCCGATTTTTAAAAACCATCCTTTTTGCCTCACATGGGTTAGCCTATGGTTTAGAAAACATTGTACATGATACTTTCTCAAGAGGGTTACTCATATGGTTAGCCCACACTGTTAAAAAAATCATGAGCCAACTAAGCAAAAGAACACTATCATAAGTTTCTTGGTTTTTTTGAGAATCTCCATAGTTTTTTACTAAATGATCTCTAACATTTCACCCTCAGAAATCCCAAAAACCATTCAAAAAATATTCCAAACTCTCCCAAGCATTACCGAACCAGTTTATATAGATAAAAATATAAATAAATGGTAATATACCTCATATTGGGTGAGAAATAATAAACCTTGAAAAATAAACTTATTTCATGAATCAAAACCATAAACATAATCAATCCCTATAAAGAAGAAAAAAATTGTATCATGGGATTATATTACCATTAAATCATAATTATCTTCTATGGATGTTATTATAGATAAAAAATTACTTTTAAATATTATATGACCAATTCTAGAAGAAAAATACCCCTTTCATAATTAAATAACATATTTTAAAAGTAAATATTTCAAAAATATTTAGGAATTTTTTTAAAAGAAACAAGGTAAAAATTAATATAGGACATGAAATATTGAATGGTCATTAAGGTGATAAATTCAGTTTTTTTAGTACACATTAAAAAAATTGTTTTACATATTTTGTATATATTCAAAAGTAACTAATTCATTGAACTAGAATATGATTCTATTAAAAACATAATATAAAAATAAAAAAATGGTTAAAAATAACATTAATCAACCATTTGAGGTTATAAAATACATTTTTTAAAACATTTTATAAAAACAAGGTTATCGATGAATAGGAATTTGTAGTCAAATATAAAAACAACGTCTATTTTCCATAAAAACGATCATTCAGTCTCTTAAGTACATAAATCGATAAAAAGGAATGGAAAATGTGAAAAATCCAAAAATAAATAGAGGAGAATAAATATTATAAAATTATTGAATGATAGTTCAAAATATGTAATCATTGAAAACTCAGTCATAAAAATTCTATTAAACCATGAGAATATAACATAAATCCCTTACCTCAAGTTATGCATTTATTCATATCAATTAAAACCACAAGTATAAAAAATATGTATTTATTATAAACATATTCTCGAAAAATAAACATTCATATCATACCATATATTATTTACTTATAATAGATATAACTCATTTAGTAAAGATTTGTTATTAAAATCCAATTTTTTGGTGATATTACTTTGATTTATATGTATGTTTGGATAGTAAGTCCTAGTTATTTTAATTTGATCATATTTATAAAATATTAAAAAATTATATAAAAATTATATATATATTTATATATTCTATTATCTTCATTCATAAAACATGGATATGGAAAAATGAATTATACTATTAATGGAGACAATAGGCCTTACATATGTATGAACACCACTTCCATTTTTCTATGGATGGGGAAAATGGTAAATGGTAATTCACCATTAAAAAAAATTATTTTATCATATATAATATTTATGATTATCACTTTTACCATCATTGTAGAAAAAAATCGAATCACACTGGTTATGGAGGTGGTAGTCTATACACAAGCATCGGTGACATCATCATTTTCAAATGGATGGTAAAAGGGAGGATAATGGTTTCTACATCAACATAATAAAAATTTAGTATATTGATTGTACTGAATTAATTATTTCATATTTTATATGATAGATGTATAGTAGTTATAATATGTAATGATATTAAAATAGTCGGATATGATTTATACGTCTTCATTGAGAAACCTTTATGGGATTCACCATAAACCTTGAAATAATGTTCTTTTTGGAAAGATAAGAATATTTTGGACGTGAAAATGAATCTGAGATGGTATTATTGAATGGATTTGTTAACATATAGGGCATCAATAACTTTGAATAATTAATTAGAGGATGTGTACTTTTATCGGTGAGGAGAGGGTTACCCTTGGAATTAAATAATCTATTAAATTAATATAAATTTTTTTATGTAAAAGATTAAATATATATATAATTCCTATAAAATATGATTATTTATTATAATCAACTCATAAAATACTATTTGAACTAGTTTTAGTCAGTTTTTTACCCTCATGTTGTAGTTTTATCCCCCCTTGTAAATAATTTTGTCTATTATGAAAAATATCAACATTTAAAAACATATGGTTTAAAGATGTTATTATAAAAAATGTGTCCAATAAGTGGACCATGGTTAAATATTTCAACCATATTTCATTAATTAGAAGAATTTATGTTTTTTTTAATAAAATATTTTACTAAAAAATTATTTATTTTAAAATACCATTTAATTTTTTTACTATTATATTAATTTTACTTTTATAACAACACGATAAAAATTCAGTTAAATATAAATATGTCCCACATACCAAATAGGTTATATTTGAATAAATAATACGCGGAATATAAAAAACTATATGTTGTACCTCTCGTATCACCTCGTGGTTTAATTTTCATGATCACAATCACTTTCATGTTTATCTAACATTGTTTTAAGTGTTTTTGTTTTTATAGGCAAAAGATTTCCAAGGAAATGGGGCCATGAAGCACATCAAGTGGACTGAAATTCAGTCACCGGCCAACCGGTGTGATAGCACCGGCCAGCCGGTGGAACTGGCAGAGCATTGCCCACTGCCAGGTTCCTACCGGTCGACCGGTGGCTCTGTCAACCGGTCGACCTGTGGCATCCAGCCCAAATAGTGTTTGCTACTGTCTTGCCACCGGCCAGCCGGTGGCTCCTCACCGGTCAGCCGGTGGCACCTGCACAGAGTGGCAAGCTACTGTCTTGCCACCGGCCAGCCGGTGGCTCTGGCACCGGTCAGCCGGTGGCCCCTGGACAAGAATCCTATGCCTTTTTGCACACACCGGCCATCCGGTGGGACTGTAACCGGCCAGCCGGTGGATCCAGTCAAACTAGCCGTTTGAGCTTTGACCAGGCTGCTCCACTTGCCTCCCAACGGCTCCGAAAGCCTTTCCAACGGCTCCAAAGGCCTCCAACGGCCATATGAGGGTTCCCCCCTCTATAAATAAAGGACCTTGAAGCCCCGGAACAATTGCCGGACCATAAATAAGCATTGTGAAGCCAACGAACACAATTCTCCTCATTTGGCAAACCTCCGGCGGATTGCTCCAAGGGAACCACAACTGCTCCAATCCAATTCCACATCCAAGGAGCACCACCATAGAAGCTTGGAGTCCACGTCTTATCAACTCCATTCAACCCTTGGCGCCCAAGGCTTCTCAACAATACGGTTTTTATTGTTTTATTTATTTTGAGCTTTAATTTTGGGGTTGTGCCTACAAACCCCAACACCCTTTTCTCTTCCCCCTTTCTTTTGGGTTCTCACACCACCATTAAGGTGTGAAGAGGTTTCTTCAAGCCCTTTCCTTTTAAAGGCTTGTGTCACCGGTGAGCTAGCCTTCACCCGTTAAAAAGGCTAGTGGGTTCTTGCTAAACCATCAAAAGCAAGTGGGTTCTTGCTAAACCACAAAAAGCAAGCTGTAATAGGTTCTAGTGCTACCTCAAAGCCTAGTGGGTTCTTGCTAAAACCATTGAAAAGCAGCGGTAGGAATCTCTCAACGGTTGAGTTGGGAGCGGAGACGTAGGCCGGGTTTTGGCCGAACTCCGTTATCAATTTTGTGTGTCTTGCCTTCTTTATTTCCGCTGCATCTTTCACTTTGATTTTAATTTGTTTATCATTTTTTTAAAAGGCAATTCACCCCCCCTCTTGCCATCATTCCGCTTGATTTCTCCGTCCAACAATTGGTATCAGAGGAAACTTTGAGTAATTCCCTAACCCGGTTTCAAATTTAAGATCCATTTAGATGGCATCAACCTCTTTCGCCCCCCGAGGGCCTCTCATTGGGTCGGGCTCCATTTTTTGATGGACCGATTATAATTATTGGAAAACCCGCATGACTACTTTTCTTAGAAGTATAGGGTATCCCATATATAAAATTGTCATGCAAGGTTACACTCTCTCTTCCCCCGATGAATCCAAATTGGACCCAAGCCGATATTAGAAATTTCGAGCGTGATGGCAAAGCCATGAATTCTCTACATTGCGGCCTTGACCGAAATGAATTCAATCGAGTTTCCACATGCACCTCCTCACATGAAATCTGGAAACTTTTGGAGGTTACCCATGAGGGGACCAACAAAGTAAAAGGATACTCGATTGGACATGTACCGTCAGGATTTTGAGTCCTTTTTCCATGCACCCAAATGAATCTATTTCTGAAATGTTACTACACGATTTACTGACGTGTGCAATGGGAGAAAGGTCCCTTGGTGATGATGTTTCAGCTGAAGCAATGGTCAAAAAGATCCTATGGGTCCTTCCGAGCTCATGGGCACCAAAGGTGACGGCGATCCAAGAAGCTAAGACGTCAAAAATATGTCGGTAGAGGAGCTCATCGATCTCTCATGACTTATGAGATCACGATGAGGAGGCAAGCCAAAAGGAAGGCACACCAATCAAGACACCAAAGAATATTGCCTTCAAGGTACAAAAGAAGTAAGCTCCTCTCCTCATCATCATCTTCATCTCCTTCATCATCAAGCGGCGACTCGGAAATGGAGAATCTCGCCCGCCAAATTGCACAAATTTATGAAGAAGCACAAGAAGAAGAAGAAATCTTGCAAGGCACGAAAGCAAGAACCCACCGCAAGATCCGAGCCAAGGTAAAATGTTACGGGTGCTGGTGAAAAAGGGCCATTACAAGGCCCGATTGCCCACTCAACAAGAAACGGGCCACGCAAAAAGAAAGGAAAGAAAAAGGTCCTCAAGGCGACATGGAGTGACACCTCCTCCTCATCCTCCTCCTCCTCCTCCTCAAGCAACAACGGTAACAAATGCCTAATGGCATTCCATGAGGTAACTTCTTCCGATTCCTCTTCCTCATGTTCTTCAAATTCAAACTCTTTAAATCATTTATCTTATGAAGAACTCTCACACGCTAGAGACCAACTAGAAAATGGTTTTCATGAACTTTCTTCAAAATTTGTTGCTTTAAAAAAGTCTTTCAAAAAACTCTCCTCCGAAAAAGACCAAATTCTCAAAGAGAAGGAGGAACTCACCCTTAAAATCCAAAATTTTCCAAATGTTGATTCCATGGAATCAACCATCAAAGACCTAAGGGAGACCCTAGCTAAGTTCACCCAAGGGGAACAAAATTTGAATAATCTCCTAGGTTCCCAACGTATATCTAGAACCACCCAAGGGCTAGGATACACCAACCGAGCTTCCTCCTCCCATGCACCCACTGTTTTTGTAAGGGGGAGCTCTAGTTATAAATTTTGTAATTATTGTAAGAAACCCGGGAACCTTATTTATGAATGCAATTGTAAAAATGCCCGGTATGGTCAACCCAAAAGCTTTTTCTTTTCGGACGAATTTTATAGGAGAAGACCCGCCATGAAACAAATTTGGATTGAAAAATCCCTTTTGGCGAGTCTCTCCGGGCCAAAAGTCGTTTCGTTTCCCCGATGATCTTTTGTTTAGGGGGAGAAATTTTCTTAAATTCAAAAATCTCTTTCGATTCGTTTTTCAATTTAAATTTTCAATTTTCGATTCAAACCTTCAATTTCAACTCTTGGTATCAAATTTTTCAATTCAATTTTCAAAAATTCCAATTGGTCTTGATTTTCATTTTTCCCTCAATCAAGTTTTATGCCCCATTCTATTTTGATAATCACAAAGGGGGAGAAATTTCTTGATTGATTGGGGGAGAATCCTTTTCATCGTGCTTAGCATTTCCTTTCAATTTCAGTATTTTACATTAATTGTTTTGGTGATTGTGATCATCAAAATAGGGGGAGATTGTTGTACCTCTCGTATCCCCTCGTGGTTTAATTTTCATGATCACAATCACTTTCATGTTTATCTAACATTGTTTTAAGTGTTTTTGTTTTATAGGCAAAAGATTTCCAAGGAAATGGGCCATGAAGCACATCAAGTGGACTGAAATTCAGTCCACCGGCAAACCGGTGTGATAGCACCGGCCAGCCGGTGGAACTGGCAGAGGCATTTCCCACTGCCAGGTTCCACCGGTCGACCGGTGGCTCTGTCACCGGTCGACCTGTGGCATCCAGCCCAAATAGTGTTTGCTACTGTCTTGCCACCGGCCAGCCGGTGGCTCCTCCACCGGTCAGCCGGTGGCACCTGCACAGAGTGGCAAGCTACTGTCTTGCCACCGGCCAGCCGGTGGCTCTGGCACCGGTCAGCCGGTGGCCCCTGGACAAGAATCCTATGCCTTTTTGCACACACCGGCCAGCCGGTGGGACTGTACCGGCCAGCCGGTGGATCCAGTCAAACTAGCCGTTGGAGCTTTGACCAGGCTGCTCCACTTGCCTCCCAACGGCTCCGAAAGCCTTTCCAACGGCTCCAAAGGCCTCCAACGGCCATATGAGGGTTCCCCCTCTATAAATAAAGGACCTTGAAGCCCCGGAACAATTGCCGGACCATAATTAAGCATTGTGAAGCCAACGAACACAATTCTCCTCATTTGGCAAACCTCCGGCGGATTGCTCCAAGGGAACCACAACTGCTCCAATCCAATTCCACATCCAAGGAGCACCACCATAGAAGCTTGGGAGTCCACGTCTTCAACTCCATTCAACCCTTGGCTCCCAAGGCTTCTCAACAATACGGTTTTTATTGTTTTATTTATTTTGAGCTTTAATTTTGGGTTTGTGCCTACAAACCCCAACACCTTTTCTCTTCCCCCTTTCTTTTGGGTTCTCACACCACCATTAAGGTGTGAAGAGGTTTCTTCAAGCCTTTCCTTTTAAAAGGCTTGTGTCACCGGTGAGCTAGCCTTCACCCGTTAAAAAGGCTAGTGGGTTCTTGCTAAACCATCAAAAGCAAGTGGGTTCTTGCTAAACCACAAAAAGCAAGCTGTAATAGGTTCTAGTGCTACCTCAAAGCCTAGTGGGTTTCTTGCTAAAACCATTGAAAAGCAAGCGGTAGGAATCTCTCAACGGTTGAGTTGGGAGCGGAGACGTAGGCCGGGTTTTGGCCGAACTCCGTTATCAATTTTGTGTGTCTTGCCTTCTTTATTTCCGCTGCATCTTTCACTTTGATTTTAATTTGTTTATCATTTTTTTAAAAGGCAATTCACCCCCCCTCTTTCCATCATTCCGCTTGATTTCTCCGTCCAACACTATATCGGATGTATAACATTTAATAAATTTAAAATCATTTATTTTATTTTTATGTTAAATAATTATATATTATGTTGGCATTGCGTAATAATTAAATTTAAATTTCCAGTCATTAATAATAAAAAATAAATTCCCATAATAATAGAATAATTAATATCTCAAATAAACATTTATAATGGGACTAATGCTATTTTTATCTATATGTTAAAATTTTGAGATATTTATGTTTATAGAGTGATATTTTGAATTTACTCATTTCTAAAATCATTATAAATAACATAATCATAGAAAAATTGCTAAAAGTTGACCTATATATGAGAATTTGATATAAATGAATGAAATAATATTATCGAATAGGATAATTTCTATATTTTAAACTAATTTGAATCCTTGTAATATTTTTAAACTCTAATTAACCCATTTTATGATACAATTGTAATTTTTTAACAATGTTCATATTCATATAAACAGGAAATATAATGGACCTATTTACCAAATATATACCTCATGATTGCAAATTTCAAATCCACATTTAAATATTTAGCTTCTAGATGTTGTATAAATCAATTTAATGGAACAAATCAACATAGACTGAAAAATAGTTTATCAGAAAAAATATTATTTTTTTGTATAAAAATGTTTTCATTTTAAATTAAACAATAAAAATGACACCAATAAACATAATTGTATTATTAATAATATAAAATATAAAATTTAAATTTAAAAACATTTTCAAATAAAATGTAACATTGTAAATGGTGGAAATAAAAATATAATTTTCAATAAAAATATTTATTTCTCGTTATTCAATACAAATTCAATCATCTGAAAAAATTAAAAAATCTACAATAAGATAACAATTATATGTTCATTAAAAAATGATATCCTTTTTATGGATTAAAATTTATAAAATTTTTATGGAGTAAAATTTATAAAATATTTATATAGTATTTATAATAGCCATTCAAAAAAATTAATAAATAATATTTTTGATGATAAACTACTTTTTAATGATAAATGACATTATAAAAAATATAGTACTAATTTATTAAGAATTAATGAGTATATTTTTATTATGTAAAATATTTATAAATATTTCATTATTTAGTTAATTTTACTTATATCATTCAATTCATTGGGTATGTGATAACTGTTCTATTAAATAATAATATTTTAGTAGTATAACAGGGTTTTTTTAAACTCAATTTTGTGTGAAATGAAAGATATCAAATAAATAAATTTTTTTTATAGAGGTAATATAATAAAATATAATGGTTTTATAGTATATATTATCATGTCAATATGCATGCAAGAAGAGAATAACTTTCTGGAATATGATTTTCATACATATGATGAATATAAAAGATTATTTGAATATAGATGGATAATTTTGAGGAATATTATAAATTATATTATGAGTTGTGTATGGAATTTTATTGAGTTTATTCAAAGAACATTTCAAAATTAAAAATGGGATTTATTGTATTATACTATTTATTTGGAAAAGAATTTTTATGTGATGAAAACAACAAATGGGTCCAAATCACACTTTCCAACCACCCATGTAGCCAAATATTATACTCATATAGTCTTTAAGGTGACTCAGAATAGTCGAGAATGACATGGGAAGTTAGCATGAAGGATTTAAATTTCAGTACAAAATAAGTTGAATTATATTCAGTATATATGGGTTAGGTTATTTACTTCTACCATGGGTTCATTCATAATATAAAATAGTAGATAACTAGCTTCAATCTGACTTCACTAGAAATCCATGTTTTCATTTATGGGAATCAAGTGGATTCCACCAGTGTTATAAACTAACGAAGGATATTTTGTGGGCTTTATGTTATCCTTACTATTATTTTTTTTATTTTCATAATATACATACACAATAAGATGAAATAATTTCTTTTATTTACCCTTGGGATTTGGTATGTGAGATTCTTATATTGAATCTGGTTATATCATATTAAATGATGACATATGAAAATAAGAATAATCTAGAAGCATGTATGAAAAAATGACCACAATAACATTGTTTTTTAGAGATAAATGTGCGGGAAGATTTTTGAAAAGTGTATATATATTTCATAGTGTTGAGTGATGTGTAAGTGATTACGAGTTTTATAATGTGAAATTTTGACCTTTAGAGTAGCTATTAACTAATTAACAACTATTAAATCAATTTTTTGTTGATGATGTTACATATGTGAGAATATGAATATCATTTAGAGTATGAGCATGAAACATGTATGAATCTTGAATTGGGATGTTGAGCATATGATGTATCCCTATATAAATTGATTATAAGACTTTTAATTGTATTAATATAGTCAAATTTCATTGATAATATGAATCTATTTATATTAAATCATTTTTAAAATTTAGATTGTATGACTTTGACCACTTTCCATTGATCATTTGACGTGCATTAATTGATAATGTATAATAGAAACACATATATCCTCTAGAGTGTAATGATACAAAATTTAATATTATATATGTCCAAGAATTCATAGAAATAAAAATAATATAATGTGATTCTTATTGTGGTTTCACTATAAATAATTGAACCATGTCAAAGAATGAAATATATTACACTATAGGGATTTAAAACCATTATAATTCCATGATAAAATTTAATGTGTATAAATCAATAGAATTTTATAATTAATTATTTGAAATGTATTTAAATGTCATATAAAACGTAATGTTTCATATCATTTAGAGGATAAAATGAATCATGAGGAAAAATTATATTCAGTATTAAATAATTATATATCTATGAATTTAATTATTACATTTTATGAAATTTTAGTTCTAAGAAAATGAAAATCCTCTTCACACATCACTATGAATATTTAATACATGAAAAGGAATTAAGAAGAAACTGTTTCAATATATTATCTATAATATAACATCAAAAATTAAAAACATCATTTTTAAGAGAGTGAAATATGAATAATATAATTTTATACAAATCCTTATGACGAATGAATAATGCACTGAAAATTTCAGTACATTATTTTCTTTACTAGTATCAATGAAGATGTGAAAATTAAAATAAATAAGCATTAAAAATAATTCAATGAAGAATAATGTATCATCTATTAATGAATACATAAGAATAAATATGTTATTGGACTAACCACGTAAAAGTTATTGGAGATATTATTTTCAAGATACATTTTGTGGAGAAATATGTTTGTGTTTATATGTGAAAGGTCTCATTCACAAATATATATCACAAAATAACTTGAATATATGGTTTTCCAGATGATTTTATTTTTAAGATGTTAATGAAATCGTTGTCCTTTAGAAGAATATATTATTATTTATATTTTAACATCAAATGATTTTTTAATTAATTGATTCCTCAAAAGAGAAAAGGAAGTACTTTGTAGAATTGGTTGTATCGATATTAGTAAAACCATTATCACTAATATGGGAAAAGAAAAAATGGGTGGTAGTTTTTTCCATAATACATAATGGGGAATAATTAACTTCTCTTTTATAAAAACTATGTAATATATTTTAGGTATTCCTTAAGGATTATTCAATGAAAACAATCCTAAATATTTTCTAATCACACCTCTATATTGTTTTTCAGTACTCCATGTAATAGAAATCAACCTAGTCAAAGCATGGATTGGACTCCTACCTTGAAAAATCTTTATTATTCATTATGTGATATATTTCATTCTAATTAATCATTGTATACTAGGGATATTTTTGAAAGTGCGTCAATAGATTCATTTCAATTAATTGTAAAAGATGTTTGAATTGAAGAAGGTATAATGTAGAGACCCAAGTCTTGACGTACATAGACATTACATTACTTTTTCGGAATACTTAGTACATAACAAAAACAAACAAACAAGGACCGTAATAGTTTAGTGTATTTGGAAACTTGGAACGTAATATTCTAATCGTGGTGAAAGATCTTCAACATATCCCATAAAGATCTTTCTTTTTTTTCCTTACCTAAAATCTTTCTTTTAATCCTGGGGGAAAAGAAAACATAAAAAAGGTGAGCTCAAATGCTCAGTAAGGGTAAGCATGGATAAAATAAAACATACCATATACATTTAAACTTAAAAAAACCTGAACATTAAAAATCTTGAGAAACGACATAAAACATCGAAGTACATAAGGAATAGATCATAATGGAACATAAATCATGATAAAATAGCATGGGAATAAAACATGTAATTGTGGCATCCATTAAGAACATGTAATGATTTCCATAGTTTCCAAGGCATTGCTGCCAAGACCATCTTAGTGGACAAAGTCCCATTCTGAATCGAGTTCACTCCTCGTTTCAGTCCTGTAACACTGAACCGGATTAACTTACCATTCCAACCATGTCTATCTCATGAGATATAAAATCTTTACTCAATTCATTGGAGGGAGATATAGGTCCCACCCATCTCATAATGAAATCATTCTTACTTGTGCCACAAAATATACTTAAAACATTCATCATAACCCAAAGAATAAAATGGGTTTCATAAACATCATCCCATCATTTCATAATCCTTATAAAACAAATGGGCATTTCATCATAAGAAAAGTAAGCCATGTAAATCAAATAGACATTAAACTTGAAACATACACATATCAAATAATGTCATCTTAGATGGAAAATGGTTTTGATAAAACATTTGAAATTAATTCTTGAGGAAAATATCAATTCTTCGTCAAAATCATTTTATTTTTAAAAAATGCCATGCACTTTTAAAATAAAAGTATTTTGTTTAAAATAGTCATAAAATAATGTAGAGTAAGCTTCATGAAAATTATGTCTTATGAAACCATAAAAATCCATTCACACCGTATAAGTTAAAAATAACATTCTCCTTGTACTTTTGTCGGAAAAGTCAAAAAAGTACCTCGTAACGTAAACAAAAGAAATATTCCTTACATACCATGTATTAAAAGTCAAAAATGGGTAAAAAGGAATTTAAAAATACATTAAAACACTTTTATAAAACATGGACATGGATGATATAAATAACCCCAGTAAATACTTACGAATAAGCAATCTCGGATAAAAATGAGATTTGCAAAATTATCCCTTACCTTAGGTCATATATGCTTCGTACGTATCCAAACCTCCTGTATAATGATTTAAATAATGTCATTGACTTATTATAGAATCATATTCATTATTATGATATTATATATGGTTCACTTATGACTTTATAATACCCGTTCTATTGTAAATTCCATGTTATAGAGTGTTTTGGGTAAAATCGCATCCTTTGTCGTCCGTGTTTTGACTTGTAATTAATCATATGATTACTTAGAACATGATTACTTAATTCAAAAATATAAAACATGATTTATATATAATATATATTCATAATCTACATATATATAATAGATCAATAAATGGAAAGAAATACACCGTTCATGGAGACGGTAGGCCGTACGTACGCATGAACGTTGTTTTCGTTTCCTCATTGAATTGAATGGAATTAATTGGATGACACACACATATATATAAATAAATCCAGTATCATTATTATGTCATATATTTCATTATTACTTGTTATATATACTTTATAATCATTCATGAATGGTTAATCATTGAGAATGAATCTCATCACATCGTGGAGACGATATTCTGTACGTACGCACGAGCGATGATATGGTTCCCATGATCGTGGAATTTTATTGGAGTTTATGTATACTATAACAGAATCAATATCACATTAAAATAATCATATATATTTATTATTTACTCCATTATAACCAACCAAGTAAGGTGGTGGGGGAAAATAGATTACACCACGGCGTGGAGACGGTATTCCGTACGTACGCACGCGCGGTGATTTCGTTTTCCATAGGATGGATAGATGGTGAAATAGGGTTGTCTCATACTTATAATAAAATATCTGTATATGAGTGATACTGATGTTATTACTTCATAATGAAACATCCTAAGAAGAATAAGTGGAATAAAAAATAAATTTGAAATAATCGGTAACGGACATTACCTCTTCTTTGAAGCGCCTCTTTGAGACCTCCTCTTAGGGAACTAAAATTGGTCTTTGAAGAAGACGAGAACCTCTAGGATGTTTATATGGAAGTGGAGAAAATAATATTTCAGGGTTTGTCCGAGCATGGAGGCTGAATGTGGTGTGAGGAAGAGAGGGAGGAGGTGCCCTTTTATAAGGGAGGAGAGGGGCACCTTTGGAATAACTAAAAATATTATTTTATTATAAAGTCAAATTCGGTTATTAATAGATCAAAATTGATATATTTCGAAACTAAGGTGGGTATGGGTCGAAATTATCTCATCCAATATAATTTAGACAAGTTTAGGTATCAATTTTAACCTTATCATTTAGATTTAACTTTAAGTTAGATAATTTAACTTTTACCGTGTCTTTTTGTTTTCTTACACTATAAGGTTAATAAACTTACTATATCAAGCCAAACGAACCCCAAGTTGTTTATTATTAATATATATAACATTATCTAAGTCATTTGGCCTAACCGTAGATTTTTAGGAATAAAATAACAATTAATAATATAGTATTTGTTTTAAAAACTATTTTATGTCAATTTTGACACTATTTGGTAATTGATTTTTGTGAAAATCATAAAAGAATGATTAGTTCGAAAATATTTAATTAAATAAATACTAACATGTCATATTAACATATAAAATTATTGTAATTCATAAAAAGTCTCAAATTACATTTATTTGGGTATTTATAACATCATTTATGTCAATATTTCATTAATAAGATAATTACTGCATCATCATTGTATCATAAATAAATTAAATTATTTTAAGTTTAAAAATTACAAAGAAACTACCATTATGTAGGAAATATTTTTATATTTCTATGGAATAATTATAGTCAAATTTATCTTATGTATAACTCTATATTTAAAATGCTTTAGTTATGAATCTTTGATTTTAACTATTTTAACCCTTCTTTAAATAAATTGATAATAAATGTCATAATCTAATCCAAGTGGGCCTAAATGGTCATATTTTATTCCTAAGGTTGTTTTTGGTCGAATTAAACTTGTCCAATAAAATTAGGATATGTGTTAGGGTAATAATAATATCATTTTTATCCTTAACTACCCTATTTACTATTAACCGTGGTAAATAAAAGTAAAAAGTTACTATTCACCAAAAATTATTTTCATCTCATTGAACCACATTTTACATACTGACATCAACCGTGTCTCTCGGATTTTTGAAATTCCACTCACAGAAGCGGTAAAATTAAGTTTTATGAAAAAAATCAGTTTTTTAACTACCACTTAGTGGTTTCACTATTCATCAAAAAATGAAAGTTTCCAGAAAAATAAAAAAATTTAGGCCTAAGCTATATTTGATATTATGAATTCCAAAATGATTTTTATTTTACCAAATTCAAAACATATCAGTTAGATTAACTAATTTAAAAATTCATTCCCGTCATTAAAACAAATAGCGTGTTTTCAAGGGATAAAAACTATCAAAAGATTGACACTTGTTTATGTCTGGATTAAATGTGAAATTACATCCAATGACCAACATTGAATTAAATTGTAAAAATATATTCTAAATATACTTTAAAACCACTCAAATTAATAATTTATCACTACTAATTATTTTGATTAAAAAAGTTTTTTTTAATTAAAATTTAGTAATTTTCACTATTCATCAGAATATGAAAGTTATCCGAAAAGTACCAAAATTTCACCCAAAGCTAATTTCGGTATTCCGAATCCAAAAATTAAGTCCATTTTCGAAGATAAAATTTATAAAATTTCAAAAAGTGGGTATTACTGTTCATAACGGCTAGTTCATAATAATATTATAATAATATCTCATTTAGTGAAACTCTGTATTGCATACTACACATTCTATCGAGGAAGGTCGTGATTGCGTATAATGAAAGGAAAGTCAGGGATGCGTGTTTTGAAATCTCCTTTTGGTGTAGCGTACAACACAAAACATTAATGAAATTAAAAAGAATATTTTTCATAAAATCTCAGGGTGTTACATTCTACCCCCCTTAAAATGAATTTCGCCCTCGATATTCATCGGGGTTATAAATGGTTTACTACTTGAAAGTTTCTTTAATAGAAACTGACTTCATAAAAAGGAATATCAAAACATGGCTTTAAAAACTGAAGTATGAAACGTAACGGTTACCCAAATTAACTCATCACTGGGTTTCCACATAGGAGAACATAGGTGAAAATATGGATATGGAAGAAAAATCAAACCATCATGTTCTGATGGAGAGTGGTAGAGAACATTGTTATGAAAAAACCAACAATCAAAAAGCCATAAATTTGTGACGATCTAAGGTACCATCTGATTCATCGGATATAAGAGCACTAGGAAAACATTTTTGGTTTTCAAGATCATTTCCCTAAAGTTGATGAAATTGGAATTAGAAGAAATACTTTCGTGATTTTGGTACATTCTCACCATTGGTCGTTCATTGGACAATTTCCACTTCATCTCTTAATAAAATGAAGTTGAATTTGTCATTCGTGAAGTGTTAGCAGATCATGTGATATAATGATGGGTCATTCAATCTATTTCAAATGAAAGGTTAGAAAAGTTATCAAAAAATACATAAGTCCATCTATAGTGAGATTAATCATATATAGTTCCTAAAATGTACTTATACTTCATATATCATACTACATAATATAATAAAACCAGTTTCTACTAAACAGGGATGTCCTGTAGGCCAGTGGTAGGTGATAAAGGCCAGTCGCACTTCGGTTGTGGTTTCGATTCCCACAGCCCTGTCCCACGCGATGGGCTGTCGCCCGTCCTACAGGTTGTCCTTTTTTCTAAAACTAAATTACTATAACATCCCATCAATAATATCGAAAAAAAACTTCTATCCTTAAATAATACTAACTTATGTCTAACATAATCCATTCCAATATTTAGGCTTATCCAAAATATTGTTGTCCAATCTCATATTACAGTGAAAATGATTACCAAAGAGTTCATATAAAAAGCATGTTAATACCATCGTTGATCCCCATATATCATGAGATATGTCTTTTTGGTCACATTCCAAACATTCGAAGGCCTTAATCATGTATTCTCGTGAAAATTGAATACCCATTGAATATTAGTGAAAACATGAGTTCTATCAAAAGTTAACTCTTTCCACATACCAAAACCCCAAAATTATATATACTCAAACCATGATATAACTATTTCCTTATATCTTTCATGAGCTAATGAATACTATCAAAAATTTCATTTTCTCCTTATCCCTTGCATATCATCTTGTTTTCCAAAAATATCTCAATCATTTTCCATGGTTACCGGTACCATAAAATTATTGAAAACCACAATAGACCAACACATAAATATTACAATATTCCACGATACTATATACAACATTATTTTGGAATCCCATTACATAAACACTTAATCATTCCACCACATCGTTTTCATATTCAACATCACCAATAGTGATCGCATGTGACTTCCCTTATTCCTTTGCCTTAAGTGGTTGCTCATGTCGATCATCACTAACCCTTGGATTAGGGCATTTATTATCATAATGCCCCATTACCCTGCACTTGAAGCATTGAAGTGTTGGTGGTGCATTCTCTGCAGTCTTTTCATTATTCACATCATTAGAAACCCTTTTTTCATTACTTCAACACTCAGATGCTCGATGAACTTCTTTTCCACACTTAAAACATTTTCTAGTCCATTTAAGACAATCTCCACCATGCTTCTTTCCACACTTTGAGCATAAGGAAACATTCATCTTCTTTTCACCATTATTATGAGATTTCTCCTTGAACTCCATCTTTCGTTTCTTGTCAAAACAATGAGATGGATAAGTAACACCAACTTCCATTTCTACCTTGATAGCACAACGCACAATTTATTTATAGCTACTGAGGTCTCTTATAGCTAATGCCCTTCGAAGATTTGGTTTTAAGACACTACAGAATCGATCAACTTTACTTTCAGGTTGGATGATAAATCTAGATGCATACCTTGCAAGCCTTGTAAAATTCGCTTCGTATACACCAACAGATTCATCATCCTTTTGATTTAGTTCACGAAACTCCTTCTCCATCTTTGTTCGAAGAATATGAGGGAAGTACTTATTGAAAAATAAGTTCTTGAACTCATCCCATTCCGTGGACTCAATTTCATCTCTTGGCCTCGTATTCTTGATAATATTCCACCATTGATCAACTTCACCTTCCAAACAATATACTGCTAAGATGACTTTATCATGTTCAGAAAATTTAAGAACTGAAAATATATTTTCAGTGGTACTGATCTATTTTTCAGCAACAAGTGGATCAGAAGACCCACTGAAAGAAGGTGGACATTGCCTCATGAAGGACTCAATAAAATATTGTTCCCTTCTCTGCTCATTTGGAAGTCCAGAATGATTCATAGGTTCTGTAAGTATAGCAATAATATTTTTTACTCCATCTCCCATAAAATTTGTTTGTTCAAGAGGACAATCATTACATTGTCCATTGCATTGATCAACACGGTTCCTTCGGGTTCCAACCATCGTCTAACACCCAAAAAGAATAGTGTGAGAGGTAGAAATCATGCTAGGGAAAACAACATAGTAAACGAGGAGTACCCTCAATATATAACATCTTAGGTTAAATTCTAAGATCGTTAGCACAATTCTAGGACTATAACCTATACGTATACTTTACCTTAGGGACATCCCTAGACATACCTTATAAATATCTCTAGGAATATTAATAAGGTTTTTGCATCCTAGTTTCCAAAGGTTAACTAAACCTCCATCTAATACCAAATGTAGAGACCCAAAGCTTGACGTACATAGACATTACATTACTTTTGTGGAATACTTAGTACATAACAAAAACAAACACACAAGGACCGTAATAGTTTAGTGTCTTTGGAAACATGTAACGTAATCTTCTAATCGTGGTGAGAGATCTTCAACATCTCCCATAAAGATCATTCCATTTTTTTCCTTACCTAAAATCATTCTTTTAATCCTAGGGGAAAAGAAAACATAAAAAGTGTGAGCTCAAATGCTCAGTAAGGGTAAGCATGGATAAAATAAAACATACCATATACATTTGAACTTATAAAAACATGAACATTAAAAATCTTGAGCAACGACATAAAACATGGAAGTACATAAGGCATAGATCATAATGGAACATAAATCATGATAAAATAGCATGGGAATAAAACATGTAATTGTGGCATCCATTAAGCACATGTAATGATTTCCATAGTAGCCAAGGCATTGCTTCCAAGACCATCTTAGTGGACAAAGTCCCATTCTGAATCTAGTTCACTCCTCGTTTCAGTCCTGTAACACTGTACCAGATTAACTTACCGTTCCAGCCATGTCTATCTCATGAGATACAAAATCTTTACCCAATTCATTGGAGGGAGATATAGTTCCCACCCATCTCATAATGAAATCATTTTTACTTGTGCCAAAAAATAAACATAAAATATTCATCATTACCCAAAGATTAAAATGGGTTTCATAAACATCATCCCATAATTTCATAATCCTTATAAAAAAAATGGACATTTCATCATAAGAAAAGTGAACCATGTAAATCATAGAGACATTAAACATGAAACATACACATATAAAATAATGTCATCTTAGATGGAAAATGATTTTAATAAAACATTTGAAATGAATTCTTGAGGAAAATATCCTTTCTTTGTCAAAATCATTTTATTTTCAAAAAATGTCATTCACTTTTAAAATAAAAGTATTTTGTTGAAAATAGTCATAAAATAATATAGAGTAAGCTTCATGAAAATGAGGCGTTATGAAACCGTAAAAATCCATTCACGTCGTATAAGTTAAAAATAACATTCTCCTCGTACTTTTGTCGGAAAAGTCAAAAAAGTACCTCGTAACATAAAAAAAAGAAATATTCCTTACATACAATGTATTAAAAGTAAAAAATGGGTAAAAAGGGCTTTAAACATACATGAAAACACTTTTATAAAACATGGACATGAATGATATAAATAACCCCAGTAAATACTTACGAATAAGCAATCTCGGATAAAAATGAGATTTGCTAAATTATCCCTTACCTTAGGTCTGATATGCTTCGTACGTATCCAAACCTCCTGTATAATGATTTAAATAATGTCATTGACTTATTACAGAATCATATTAATTATTATGATATCATATATGGTTCACTTATGACTTTATATTACCCGTTCTATAGTAAATTCCATGTTAACGAGTGTTTTGGGTAAAATCGTTTCATTTTTCGTCCGTGTTTTGACTTGTAATTAATCATATGATTACTTAGATCATGATTACTTAATTCCAGAATATATAACATGATTTATATATAATATATATTCATAATATACATATATATAACAGATCAATAAATGGAAATAAATACACCGTTCATGGAGACGGTAGGTCGTACGTACGCATGAACGTTGTTTTCGTTTCCTCATTGAATTGAATGGAATAAATTGGATGAAATACATATATATATATACATAAATCCAGTATCATTATTATGTCATATATTTCATTATTACTTATTATATATACATTATAATCATTCATGAATGGTTAATCATTGGGAATGAATCTCGTCGCGTCCTGGAGATGGTATTCCGTAAGTACGCACGAGCGATGATATCGTTCCCATGATCGTGTAATTTTATTGGAGTTTATGTATAATATAACAGAATCAATATCACTTTACAATAATAATATATATTTATTATTTACACCATTATACCCATCCATGTAAGGTGGTGGGGGAAAATAGATTACACCACGGCGTGGAGACGGTATTCCTTACGTACACAAGCGCGGTGATTTCGTTTTCCATAGGATGGATAGAAGGTGAAATAGGGTTGTTTCATACTTATAATAACATTTCAGTATATTAGTGATACTAATGTTATTACTTCATAATGAAACAACCTAAGAAGAAGAAGTGGGAGAAGAAATAAAGTTGAATGAATCGGTAACAGACATTACCTCTTCTTTGAAGCGCCTCTTTGAGACCTCCTCTTAGGGAACTAAAATTGGTCTTTGAAGAAGACCAGAACCTATAGAATGTTTCTATGGAAGTGGAGAAGAAAATTTTTCTGGTGTTGGCCAAGCATGAAGGGTGAAAGTGGTGTGAGGAAGAGAGGGAGGAGGTGCCCTTTTATAAGGGAGGAGAGGGGCACCTTTGGAATAACTAAAAATACTATTTTATTATAAAGTCAAATTCGATTTTTAATAGCTCCAAATTGATATATTTCGAAGATAAGGTGGGGATGGGTCGAAATCCTCTCAACCAATAGAATTTAGACAAGTTTAGGTATCAATTTTAACCTTATAATTTAGATTTAACTTTAAGTTAGATAATTTAACTTTTACCATGACTTCTTGTTTTCTTACACTATAAGGTTAATAAACATACTATATCAAGCCAAACGAATACCACGTTGTTTATTATTAATATATATAACCTTATCTAAGTCATTTGTCCGATCCTTATATTTTTAGGAATAAAATAACAATTAATAACATAGTATTTGTTTTAAAAACTATTTTATGTCAATTTTGACACTATTTGGTAATTGATTTTTGTGAAAATCATAACAGAATGATTAGCTCAAAAATATTTAATTAAATAAATACTAACATGTCATATTAACATTTAAAATTATTGAAATTCATAAAAAGTCTCAAATTACATTTATTTGGGTATTTATAACATCAATTATGTCAATATTTTATTAATAAGATAATTACTGCATCATCATTGTATCATAAATAAATTAAATTATTTTAAGTCTAAAAATTACAAATAAACTAACATTATGTAGGAAATCTTTTTATCTTTCTAATGAATATTTATAGTCTAATTTATCTTATGTATAACCCTATATTAAAAATGCTTTAGTTATTAATCATTGATTTTAACTATTTTAACCCTTCTTTAAATAAATTGATAATAAATGTCCTAATCTAATCCAAGTGGGCCTAAATGGTCATATTTTATTACTAAGGTTGTTTTGGTTGAATTAAACTTATCTAATAGAATTATCACATGTGTAAGGGTAATAATAATATCATTTTTACCCTTAACTACCCTATTTACTTTTAACCGTGGTAAATAAAAGTAAAAAGTTACTATTCACCAAAAATTATTTTCATCTCATTGAACCACATTTTACTTACTAACATCAACCGTGTCTCTTGGATTTTTGAAATTCCACTCACAGAAGTGGTAAAATTGTGTTTTATGAAAAAAATCAGTTTTTTAACTACCACTTAGTGGTTTCACTATTCATCATAAAATGAAAGTTTCCAAAAAAATACCAAAAATTCGGCCTATTCTATATTTGATATTATAAATTCAAAAATGATGTTTATTTTACAAAATTAAAAACATATCAGTTACATTAACTAATTTAAAAATTAATTCTCGTCGTCAAAACAAAGAGCGTGTTTTTAAGAGATAATAACTATCAAAAGATTAACACTTGATTATGTCTGGTTTAAATGTGAAATTACATCCAATGACCAACATTGTATTAAATTGTAAAAATATATTCTAAATATACTTTAAAACCACTCAACTTAATAATTTATCACTATAAATTATTTCGATTAAAAAAGTTGTTTTTTAATTAAAATTTAGTAATTTTCACTATTCATCAGAATATGAAAGTTATCTGAAAAGTACCAAAATTTCATCCAAAGCTAATTTCGGTATTCCGAATCCCAAAATGAAGTCCATTTTGAAAGATAAAATTTATAAAATTTCAAAAAGTGCTTATTACTATTCATAACGGCTAGTTCATAATAATATTATAATAATATCTCGTTTAGTGAAACTTGGTATTGCGTACTACACACGCTATCGAGGAAGGTCGTGATTGCGTGTAATGCAAGGCAAGTCAGGGATACGTGTTGTGCAAGATCCTTTTGGTTTAGCGTACCACACAAGACATTAATGAAATTAAAAAGAATATTTTTCATAAAATCTTATGGTGTTACATATAATATAAAGGTATGTAAAAATCATTAAATGTTGGTTCAATTTATTCCTCCCTCTTACTGTCTCTATGTTAACATGAGGATCTATATTAGTACACTTCTCTCACTATTGAGTAGAAATTTTATCCCCCAAGTCTATAATTAAATATATAATAAAGTCTATAAATATTAAAAAATCATCCACAATATGACTAATTCCATATTTAAGTGGTCATTACCAATTGAATAAGAAAATGTATTGTTTTTTCCATTTTGAAAAATAGATGTAATGACTTGGTACAGAAATGAAAGATAATCAATCATTTATATAGAATATTGAGAATTATTTTTGGATAACTCCCTTGGAAACATTTTTTGATATCCCTTAGTACATTAATAATAAATATAAATGTCATAAAAAAGGAGGTGAATTCTATTATATTGTGGAATGGAAAGAAGTTAAAGGATAAATAAAACACTTAAGTGAGTATAAATTTTAAGGAAAATGAAATGGAAAAAAATAAACTAAATCCACAGTTTATAACGAAAAAAATTAGTACATATCAATGATTTTGTCATATCTAAAGACCATATAATGAAATCTCTAGTGATATCTTATTGGTTACTTCTTCCATTTTCAGAGATCTATGCTAATATGGTTGATAAATAAAAAAATATCAAGGGTAAAATATAATAACTACACAAAATATCCAGTGTACTTGGAATTTTCCTATTTTTGGAAAATAAATTAAACACTATACATTGTATAACATGATAAATATAAGTAAAGTGATTTTTTTATTTAAGTATGGAATGTTTAGTTTTGGTTAAATGAAGGATCACAACCAATCATTGAGATTTTATAATATTATCAATTCAATGTATAATAATTTTACAGACATTTTATGATGGACATTAAAATTGAGGGGCATGTTTCAAAATTATATGTCATCATGTTTTTAGGAAAACCACACACAAAAACCTAATGACCATAAGAATATAAATATTAAATACGGATCTTTTGAAAAATAGACCATAATTGGATTACTTGAGGTCATATTAGTTAGGATGATAAAATTTAATTTTTATATTAATTTTCATATTCTTACGATGAAATATGAATAAAATGTTTGGACTGTTCTCAGTTAAGCCTTTATATTAGTAAAACACCCAATGATGTAAATTAATGATGATAAATCGTCACAGTTAGAGAGAAGAATGTGTTTTTTTGAATTGATTAATAACATGAAAGAAAGATATGATCTTTATATTATTCAATTAAATTTCTCTACTAAAGGGGTTTATTGTAATTTTTATATGCAGTGGTATAAATATTTGATGATGAAGGAAATTATTAATGAAAAGGATAAAAAATAGTGGATAATGATTTAGAATATAAACATGATGGTGTTTCTAAAATATTGTAACATATATCCACTGAATTCATATCAATATTTTTTAAATTATAATACCACCATAGGTGGCGATAATAAATCCCTTAAAAATTTGGGGATATTTATTTTGGGGAGACGGTATAGAATTATTTGAAATCAATATTGTTGGGATATCAAAATAGTAAGAACACATAAGTCTTAAAGTTCTTAAGAAATGAAAAAAGGATATCACATATTGTTATATAATGGGTATTATACATTCTCTATAAACTAATAAGCTGTTATTAATGAATAGATCATGCACAAAATAACAATCAAAATTGAGTTTAATACCACACCCACAATGAAAGTACTAAGGAAAAAAAGTATTGAAACTCTTTGATCCAAGATTTATATAACCTGTATATGAAAATTAATTAGTGACCCCCTTACAATTACATATAATGAAGGGGGAAATATTTTAATTAAAAATGGTTACAATGGCAGTGTCTATATTAACTAGGATGGGTTAAGGAGTATCTATAGAATATTGGTACTTGAATGAAGTAACACAGAAGTATTATTTTCATCATCTTCTTAATGATCAATTATTAATATAGTTAGAATGGTATTAATACTATAATTTTACCAAGGTATTATGTAGATACATTCAAACTCAAATAACACTTGGAGGCTGAAGAAATCCATTATTTAATTGACATTATGACTCTTACTATCAAGACTCATACCCTGGGGGTCCTGCTATGACATACTATAATCCCACAACCCAAATGTCAGGGGTAGGCAACTACCACCAAAGGCGTAAACCTGTATGTGGCCGAAATTTTTCTGAGTAGCTGTATGCACACACACACAACCATATCCCAAAGCTAGAAATATAATCAATCATGAAACTATAAGTAACTACTTATTACTAGTACAAATAAATGTAAAATGGGTCAGAATAAAAAAACAACAAAATACTAACTGGAAAGTAGGGAATTACAAAAGAAAATTTTAATGGACATCCTCTTAAAACCCCAAATCATGGGTAAGTGCATAGTCACAGCTAGAAGTTGTAGAATAATTCCCCATCTACTTGTACTCACTAGGAACTAGCTAGTCCTGGGTGACATTGTTATTTGTCAAGTTGGCGGTCATCAGTACAAGACACAACACGTGCGGTTGTAGACCGTGGAGAGATGAGTAACAAAATACTCAGTAGGGACCCCAAAAAATAAAGAAATAAAACAAATCAATCCAGAAACAATCCAAAAAGCATGATAACCAAGCATCATCTTGATGCATGGAATCTCACACCAGGTATATTCTAGGGTAGGGTAGTAGAAAAATTAGTCACATCATTGAACCCCATAGGTTTCTAGATAAATCTTCCTCAATGAGTACAGAGGGCATATCGAGTCACACAGAAGCTTCTTCCCACTAAACATGTGATTATTATTATACTCATCACTTATGAGTACTGTGGGTAGCTTGGTCACACATAAGCTTCTTTACACAGTGGTCATGTCGGGTCACACAAAAACTACATGCCACTAATCTATGTCCATACTGAGGTACACCTCTTTTCACGGACCACAATCCTGGAGAGTCACACCGAAGACTTTCCCCACCATGGGAATGTCACGTATTATAGATGATTCTTCCCACTATGCCACATTATCCGATACACATATGGTCGCTCGTCAATAGTATTTAGGTCTCAGCCAACCGCTAGGATTCTCTACATAGCATGCTTGATCTCGGTATAATCACTTCTCATACCAGTTTTCTAATTTCTTATTCCATTATGTCCCCCATTGGGAATTTCAAAAGATTATCCTCATCACGAGGGATACAACACAACAAACAGATCATCAATCAGATTCCAGGTTTGCAGGATATTAATGTTTTCTCAAAAAGGCGATGGCTATGTATGGGTTCAGTCTGACCAAACTCGGGTCTACTGACCCGAAATGGATTTTTAGACATGACCCAGACCTATCGTAGCCTGGGTCTGGTCCATTGGGCCCCTGGTCAAGGCCGATGGGGTAGGTCTAGCCCATGCCCTACCCGGTCCGCCCAACATGGATGCGGCTGGAAGCATCATTGGGCACCCTGCTCACCTCACAGTCGATATAGGGTTGATTCCTCTTCTGAGGTCAAGTGACTGTGGCTCGATTTTGATGAGTTAATCCAGGATTCCAACAGGTGGTTGAATACTACATTCTTTCGAGTCTCACATACCATTGTTGCGGGCCGCTCCACCGATGCGGCCACCCGGCCACATCTGCCTCCAATGGCCTTTGGAAAAGCTATCGGTCTGGTTGCTCCACTATGGCTCAGGTTGGCCATAGTGATCCTCCTGGCATGCAATCATGGCATGCTTCCATCTGCATGTGGCCACCAGTGTCGCCGCTAGAATCAGCGCAATGGTTGAAAACTTCATGGGCAACCAGGTCCACTACGGTGGTCCGTTCTTTTCATCGACTGCGCCAATGACCTCTGTGGGGTATTACCTTCCCGACGAAGGCATTGGACATTCCATCCCGCTGTTTTGATAATTCTTCCACCATAAATCTACAAGGTAGGGGGTTGATCATTGTTAACGTCAGCTTGTGCCCTCCATGTCAGATGTCTAAAATCGGGGGCATGGGAAGGATGTTCTATCAAAAATAAATTCAATATTGAATAGAAATCATAGAAACATCACCCTCCTGTAAGAACAGATGATCCGCTGATCAACATGTTCATGAGTTGGTCTGCATTCATCATTTAGAATGAATATTGGGGAAAACACAAACCAAAACGAACCCCTACCTTGAGGAAGTTCTACATTGAAGCAGTCCGTCTGCGAAGATTCAAGAAGTCAAAGTCATTCATTAATTCTCATATCTGTTCATTGATGTGTGTCTAAGATTCTAATATTCTGCTGATGTCCATTTTTCTTCATTGGAGAGAAAACACTATGGTGGTAATTTAGATATTTTTCCACCATTAACCCTAATTCTCCAATGAGTTATTCTATAAAAAATGAAACACGTCGTAGAGTTTCTGTTATGATTTATCTCTTAATTTAATGTGTTTTTATGATGCACATTAACTTGCCATTAAGGATATACCTTAAATGTGCCTCGTCATCTCCTCGTCTCCAGACCGCAACACCGATGTCTTCCGCTCAAAGGTGTAAATGAAAATAAAATAACCTTTTATACTTATTTTATTATTTTTGGAAAATTCTGAAAATGAAAATGTCTGTCCTACCCTTGTCAGTTAAAGTTTCTTCCTTTCTAGGTAAATCCCAAAATTTTCTGTTTAATGTACCCCTCATATTTTTGATCTGAGCACTAGTTCAAAATTTACAAAAACTTTCTCCTAGGTTTAATTAGTTAAACATTAAAAAAATATCCAATTCTGTTCTGGGCTCACTGGGCCACGAAATCCCATGTTGTCAAAGTGTGTGGTCTCAAAATAATTATATATAATTTAAAATATATATATAGAAATTCATATACATTAAACATACACATAAAAACATATATCATTTTTTGTGTTCTATTAACCCTCTACCTTTAATTGGCGAATGACATCTAGTTTATATGGTTTCATAAAGGTTATTTTAAAGTAATTCATGGATAAATTATCCATGTATTTTCTATCCTATATAAAATGTATCAAAAAAATATTAACATTGTTTTGAAATGATGTCACGATACATTCCTAGTAATAATTATAGAAATGGTCCATTTCATAGAAATATATTATATTGTGATTATAATCCACATTTCTAAGGATATAAATATTGCTAAACCCAGTCAAATTTCAGTAGTTTATGATTTTTTGACCTCTTCATTAAGAGATATGCAAAACATTTTTAGGAATTTTATTTTTTACTGGAGGTCTACTAAATTTTAAAGTCATGTTTTTCATCCACTAACCCACATATTATTTTATAAGTTTCAATTATCTATAAAAGAATTTTTTTTACAACTCATTGATGCATTAAATAATGGGTCCATTTATGGTCTAATCATGTGGACACATTTTTTGGAATATACTTTTGAGATTTAGTGTGATATTAGTGATTATGAAACCTTCAAATCCCTTAGTAAAAAAAGTATTGTAATTTTCCCACTTTTAACCATTAAAGTGAAACTGTTGTATGAGGTGAATTAAATTACACCTCTATAGAATATGAATTTATTATTATAGTTTATTGTTTCTATAACATTAGACAAAATATTATAAATTCCAATGTAGTGGTAAATCTATATTTTATAGAACTAAAATATTTTCAAAAAAATATTATTTTATGCTGAATTGAATTATTTGATAAATTTTCTCAAAGAGTATTCCATTGAATCCACTGGAAAAAATGGATCAGAGAACTAATTAGTTGATATTATCTCAGGGGTGGAATTATGTCACTTGATTTTGGATGAAGGTATTGATATAATGATTTTTTAGACAAACTCATAATTAGTGTATATTACTCTACCCATCTAAGGATTTCAAAAAAATTAATTATTCATCCTTCGATATAGTATACCCCCAATGTATATATCATCCAAAGAATAGTTACATATACAAAGAATTATATTACTTTTAAATGAATTTCAACTTATAAAATACTATTTAAATGGGTAGTTCCCCCACTATGTGGTTGATTTAGATGTACAATATGTGATAAAATCTTTTTATTCCTCACATGTAGAATGGAATAGATGCCTGGATTGAATGGTGCAGAATTTGTTGAATGTTTATTATTTTACTTCGTGATTCAAGGAGAAGAATGGATTTTCTGGTCTCCTATTGTTGGTGAAAAATAATGGAAAATATAAGAAATTTTGATTAAATATCACAATATCTAATCATGAAGGTCAATGCAATTTATATTTTGGAAATAATTTTCATACTATTTTTTTAGATATATTTCAGAAATTATATTTGTTAGTGTGTGTTGATAATATTTTGAAAATACTTGAATAAAATGCAATTTCTACCAATATGGTGATAAGGGTGACTAATTTTTTAATAATGAAACAATTTTTATGGATTTTATTTCCAAGCATATTAATTAGTGATTATAGAACTATTTCAAAAAATAAATTTTTCAGAGCTGTGAAAAAAAAATATAGAATGAAATAATAGGGTCACTGTATATCAACATTATATATTTATTAAATTTGAAATCTAGAAAAATGATTTCATGATATATTTTATTGATAATAATTAATAGGTTCACATGCTATTAGTGAAATTAGACTAATTATTCTTTATTATTCCATCAAATAAACTATAAACCATCATTTAGGATCAAATATTATATTAGTGTATGATAATAAATGTAAAATTTTTGTGAAGTTATCCCATATATCATATTATTCTATAATAATTTTCAAATAGGAAAAATAAAAAATAAAAAGGATGTGGGTATTGTAACTTTATGAAATAGAAGATATATTGAGGGATGATTATTATTATATGAATATTTACACAATAATTCAAAGATGTGGTATAACTAACACATTAAATGAATGATTCTATAATCTGAGAATCATGTATTAGTTTTTATCTCAAAATATTGTTTTTTCCTTATATGGTCAAGTATTGATAGTCGTGTGCCTTTATAGTGTCATGTGTTTATCCACACATATTATTGGTCATCAAAAACATTTATTTTGAACAATCCATTGTGAATGTATTATTACTAAAGCATTACATTGGGATTTATTGTATTAGGTGACACCATCACATAATTTAAATTAAATAACGATCGGGAACATTATAATTTTTATATTGAATAACATTATAATTCAATGGTAACCTATGAAAATATTTAAAATTTTTCATTCTATTTTTTTGAAGACCATGATAATACATATATGATAGGTGTTTCATTTTTTGATGAATACTCTAAGAATAAACCAAAGTATCTTTTCAAATCAATTTTTATAACCTAAATATTTATAAAACAAGGAAAAGGGAAGTGAAATATATTATAGGGCTAATGACTCAGTAAATATATGATTCTTTAAAATGTGAATTAAAATAAAAAATTAATTCATTTAATTAAGTCACAGTTATTTTTCCATTAAAATATAAAAAAAACCTAATAAATAATAGGCTATAAAGACTTTTTGGGGTAAACCATCAATGAATAAATATTTTTATTGAATCTAGTGGCCAATAATTACAACATAATGGTAAAATCATAACAATAAAGGATTTTTCCATTAAATCATACCATCTGACAATGTTGTAAGGATGTTTCACTAGAAGAAAATAATTTTTAAAATAAAATTCATCATTGAATAATATGATATATCTGGTTGAGTGTAATGATTAGATAGTATCAATAAAACTATATCCTACAAAATTTGTTTTAATGAATTCCCTGTATTGAAAAAATGTTATCCTATGAGAAATATTGACCTTAGACTATGTAATAATACCAAATTTTTAGGGGATATGTGTGTAGAAAATCATTAAAATGTCCAAAATAAAAATAAAATTATTCAATTATGTTTCTATTTGATTTTATTTATATTTTTTTGTGTAATAAATTTTGAAAAAACATCCACAAACATTAAATTGTAATGAAAAAAACTAATATGTGACTTCTACATCAATGAAGATTCCTATAAGTCAAGACATTTTCTTGAAAAATAACTACGTGATGAGAAAATTATTTTATAAAATGTGACATCTATTAATTTTTATATTTAATAAAACTTATGTACATTATGTATCTATCCTCCTATATATGTGTGGCCCTTAATTTTCTTAATCCCCCATATAAAGTAATTTTCTATTTGGAATATGAAATTAACATGTAAATAATTCTAATCCTCATTTAGTAAAAATTTGGAACCATTAAACTTCTAACCATCAAACCATTCCACTATTTCCACTAATTTTCCCAATCTAACTCTAAAACGATGTACCATCCCTATAACCAAAGAATGTTTTTTAATTTTATCATATCCCCAACCCAATGGACATCTCTCCATTTCAACTGATCATATATGTCACAATAAATTGTCTAATTCATTATATAAATGGAATAATTATTTTGAAAACCATTCAATACACCCCTTACACCATCTGGAGAGTCTAAAATAACTCAACCCAAATCACTTATTCTTTAAAATACTTTCAATAAATATTTAATCAAACCCATCCATCTAATAAATCTTATCATACTCTATTTCATTATTCATATAATAATAATGATACTTTTGAAAAAAATTCCAATTGTTTTGATTCATGTAAAAACTATCAACGATCGACAATAGAATTTATTATTAGAGATCATTTGAAATTCCAAGTAACTAGTAATAGTCTTTTTTCTAGTATTAGGACAAATAATCTCGGTTTGAATATTGGGAATGACATATATTTATATAATATATTATCTCTCAAATTTCTATCATATATGTATTTTATTTTAGATTTTTAATGATTTAGTATGATCATTAAGAAGAATAATTTATAGGGGGAGAGAAGCATTGAAATATATAACGATTTAGATTTTGAGTTTTTATCAGGGTTTTCAAAATTGATTTTTATTAAAGTATTGAAGTACTCTCAAATTTGTTCAGATACTTGATGATACTGAACAATATAAAAATACCAAAAATCATTCATGATCATATGAATGATTTCCCATTAGAGATATGAATACAATTAATATTCCTATGTGATATTTCCCATTCATTGATTCGAAAAGGAAATAACTACGGTTGAATAAGGATGATTGGTAATCTTATTCCTCTTCTTGATATTCATGATATAAAATTGAAAATCAAGACTATTTTTTTAATAATTTTTATGTTTTTCCAAAAAAATAGCTATTATTATAGGTTTAATTTTTTAACATGACTGCCCATGAATTTAATGGTGTTTGATATATTTCTGCATCATACTTTATAAAGAATGGTTCATTTATAGGACTATATTTTTTTAAATATAAGGATAATACAAAATAAGGGAAATATACACATGGTGTGGTATTAGTATTCCTTGTATGATTATGATGATAATAATAAATCTCTTTTCACTACACATCATTGAATAAAATGTACCATATGGCCTGACGAACCCAATTCCCTATCCCGAGAAGTTATCTCTTCCAGAATGAAAATGTATAATTACTATATTTATTTTATTATGGACTTGATAATCTAAATTAAGGGTATCCTTCAGAAAATTTATTATAAATGGGATTCCCATTAAAATCCACCAATATATACCTCTCATAAACCCATATCCATCCACATTCATTTTTATAGTTCAACACACAAAACCTTATTCCCACTTCGAATGTTGTGATATAACAATGAACACCACATGTCAAGGAAGAACATGTTACACGTCTATTTATACACATATTGAACCACTCAAATAGAAAACTATCCTTATGGGGAATACATTTTTGTGTGGAATATTCAATTCAGGTTTCCCTAACCTCCTTAGGATAGACCTAATAATGACATTACGAAATTTATTAGATTGGAATAGGGTTATTAAAATGAGATATTAATGAGATATTAATTTTTTATATAATTGTTATAAATAGACCATTAATTTATATTAATGATAAATAGGTTATTTTGGTGGAGGATATAGTCCAAATTATCTAGGAGTATTCATAACTAGTTACCTAAAAGATAACACCCATAACCAAGATATCACATTATTCAAACCATGATCAGGTTTTCCATCAAGCACTTGATAGCAACAATTATGATTTTAGGGATACTTTATTTTCTATTATCTATTAGGTCGATGACGAGGTAGATGAATTTTTATATGTAGAGGATTATTATTCATTTGGGGAATCTTAGGCTACCAAATTTTGAAATCTTATGTATATATTTTTGATGTTATTTTATCTATTTTTTATATATTCCATAATTATTATAATTCATTTCAGTTTATATTATTTCATATAATGTCTAGGATGTCTAACATATATAAAATCAATATAAAAAATAGAAAATTATTAGTTAGTAAAATGTTAATATATTTTTGGAATAACATATACTAAATCAAAACTATAGATAAAATAATATTTTTACCAAATCACTTTTTTTCTTAATTTTTCATTGATTTAGACATATATTTCATGCACATAATTTTATTTTAATTCAATGGTCACTTAAGAAAATACTAAATTAATCCATCATTTATTTTTTAAAATTTTTTAAATTTTAATAATATTTAATTATTTTAAACATTTAAATTCCACATGTCTCTCACACCATGGGTATACATTGTATATAATCCCTAGTCCATGAGGGGTTGTGTCATTAGAATCACTAATATTATTTTTATTTACATATAATGGAGAAATTTGGTCGAATTTTGTGTTTTTTGGAAAATCAAACTACAATGACAAGAAGGATGGGATGATATAGGTGTAACTTTTTGAAAATACTATATTTTTTTATCAATGGATTTAATCCTGTGAAATTTATTTTTTTATATTGAAAATTCTTATATTTAAATTTTAATCCTCAACCATGATGAAAATTAAATTTAAAGATTAATTTTGGGATGATTTATGTAATTGATGGTTGAGGTAATAAAAAGGATTTTAGTTAAAAATTACCATTTTTGAAAAATAAGATAAAAATATGAAATAAGGAAAAAAATGATTGAAAATTATGACTGATTAATGATGTACTTGCATTGAATGGATCCATGGATATGAATTTTTTTCTTATTATTCTATCAATTTAATTCTTGTTATGACGTTAATGTTGGTGGGGACTGACATTCTATATTTTGTATGACATGAATTGATGTTTTTTTGAATTCTAATGATCATTTATACTTAACCTATGATCATGTCAAAAATATTTTAATCTATTTCAGGATGTAATACATCATTGGAAAAATGTTTAATGTGATAGTTCTTCAATAATGAATTTGAATAAAAATATGGAAAATATAAACAAAAATACCAAAATAATTTGAGTTAGGGCCAAATAATGGATTTGAATTGGGAATCCATAAATTTTTTCTACATAAATTATTATATTAGAGACTTCTATGAATTAGGAAAGTGATAAAATTAGAGTCTTGAAATGAATGAAAATTTTGGATTCAAAATATATGAATGATTAAGATGAAATTTTTATAATATTTATAAAATATGATCAATAAAAACATATTCATTATGATAATGAATTATTTTAATTATAAAAAAATTATGTTTTTTTGTGGTTGGATGTTTGGATTTTTCCTAAGGATAAAAAATGTATATATGTGTTGAAATTTGATAGCTATATTTTTTATATAAATTCTAATAATTAAATTTATTAATAAATGTTCTTATTAATTCCGAACCCTACATATAATTTATCATTCATATAACCATAGTGCATATTTATACATAGTAGTTTGAAATATTTTAATTTAATGCATAAAAACCACTCCATAATATAATATCATTATATTGTGATGATGATATGGATAAAATATTATAGATTCATAAAAATATTTCTCAATGAAAAAATATCATGACATATTTCATATTTATTATTAATTTTTTTAGCCCTTAATAATTTTTATTCCCAAATATAAAATATTGGATGAAATAATTTAATGGTTATTGATAAAAGCACAATTTGATACTTGGATCTAGGTCAAGCACATTACATAATTGAAGTTGCATATATACCCCAGTCAAAGATTAATATGGGTCCCTATTTAACGAAATATGCTTCATGTTCCCTTAATAAGGATGATTTTCCAAACCCTATTGAAGGAATAGTTCCCATTTTAGGTTATCTTATAAATAGTCCATTTTTATAATAGTCATGATAGAGGAAAAGAATAACAGATAAATAGAATGAAACAATATCATTGATGTATTGATACTCCATGAACAGCCCCAAGTGATATTTGAATGCAATCCTAAGGTAAAGAGAAATAGAATATGTTCCTTTGATATTATTCTAATATTTTATAGACAAATATTTCATGAATGATCACTTCACCTATGTATTACTTATAGAATCGGGAAAATAAAAACTAATGATGATGATTTAATAGAAGCTATGGAATATGGAATTTGGAAATAAACAACATAAATATAAGTTGTTATGACCAAGAACTCATGGAATTACCTAAAATGAACCCATTCCCCTGTTACATACCTTGGAGAAACATATAAGGACCCCAAACCATCACTTATAAATATTTTTATAAATGATTCAGATTTATGTTTTTAGATTTGATATTGTCAAATGTGACCCAATTTTTCCAAATTAAATATAAAAATTCCAATAGGATTTATTGATTCACATATATACCCAAATAACATTTAGTTTTATAGTTTTAGAGAATTTGGACAAAAATTACAACAACAGCACTCACGACATCAAGAGATTATTTTTACCACTATATCCAACTTTTCATATTCAACATTAAGTATTCAAAATATCCCAAACTTACTTCACAAATTAATTATTTCAAAATTATAATCATTTATCATCATTCATTATAACCTAGGGGAAATAAAATATAATAATTGTGAGACCAAATGCTCTTTATGGGTAAACAGAAGCAGGACAATTGAATGTCATCAGTGAGAGTAAGTTGAGCATAAGTTTATGAAGAAATATTCGACGATCATAATATATGAAAATTAATATTCATCAATACATGTATAATCAATAATTAAAGATGACATTATGATTTAAGAAATGAAAGAGTCATTATATGTAATTAAAATGATCTATGTGTTGTTAGTAACCATCAATGGAATAATTAAAAACCCATTGAATGAAAAAATCTTTTATGAAAAAATAGAGAATATTATTTATAACTATGTTTAAACATGTGTAATAAAAAATATATACTGATTAAATCATTATGAGATACTCCACTAGTTCGGTCCCTCATTCTGGGATTTGATGACAAGTAACACAACCCAACATATTAAGGATCAATAATGGGGATTAATCTTCATTTAAGAAATTTCAAATTAACCAATTTTTCATGTTATATTTTAAGGCTAAAACCATAATATATTCTATATCATGCTCACTAATTTTTCATATTTACTTCTAATGTACCATATTAGGAATAAAGAATCATAAAACGGAAAAAAAATCTTTTGAACCCATGTGGAAAACACTTCTGAATATTAAAATATTATATTCTTATAAAAACTAATTTTTGAATCATAAATCACCCAGAATAAAGGAGTTAGGGTTGTTAATTTATGAAAAAATGAAATCATATAACATAATACAATAATTAATAAAATATTATAATGATGTTAAATTTCATTATCATTATATATGTTAAAATAGATCATTACATAAATAACTTGATTAACTAGTGGAAAAGAAATGATTTCCATGAAAATTTGATTAAAAAATCTATATAGAGAAATAATGAGGATGTTGTCAATACAATATATCCCAGTTGGATCATAATTAGTATCAAGGGTTTTCGTGTAGATGAATGAAAAATAAATTAAAAGACCATGTGAAAATGTTTTGGAGGAAAATACCCCTTTACCTTTGAAAGCCAATTTCAAAAAAAATGCTCAAAAAAATTACAGAAACTAATTTCTTAGAAAAAATAATTTAAAATTATAAATTAATCATAAAATTAAAAAAATGGTCATTATTGTCAGAAAATATGATCATTTTTTAATTTTTAAAAATATATGTTTTTTCAAATATTTTGTAAATGGAGTCTATAGTGACAAATTTGTAAAATGTTAAGAATCATCTATTTAAAAAATATAAATTTTAAATATATGTAAATATATTATTTATAATATAATCTAAATATTAGTAATGATTTTATCTAAAAATATTTGGTAAAATTTAATAAAACATTTATATGAAAGAGAAATATTCCCAATATAAAAGAAAATACGAGGTCTAAATCATTTAAAAAAGACTTTCTTGATGGAAAGTAATTGATAAGAAAGGAAAAGGAAATGAAACCTGAAAAAAATTCAAAAACATATGATTATAAATGTAATTTTTTTTCATGAATATAATATTATATGATTTCCAAAAAAAATGAACCGTGAATATAAATAATCTGGGAAAGAAAGTAGATTATAACATAAAGCCTTTATACTTTAGTAACTTCTTTATCATAAGACCCATAACAGAATAACCAAAAATTAATCATTAAATATCATGAAAATAATAATATTAATGATATAACATGAATAATGAGATATATATAATCCTTATAAAAAATATAGGTACATATCATAAATGCATGCCCCAATGAAAGAGCATTTGAGACTAATTAACTATACAATGATCGTGCGACTGATTTTAGAATTAATAAATAAAGATATTATGATTATTAAATTTTAAAAAAGTTTTTATATATAATAATAACAATTATGGATCGATTCAAAAATAATCAAGGATTAATATTGTAAATTAAAAAGTTTTATATCACAATAGAAGGAAACTAGGTTAAGAGACACTTTTCCACATAGTAACATAGTATTCAAAATGATTTGTATAAAATAATTAAAATTGGAACACAAAATATCAATAATTATGAACAATTCGTGATATAATATGTAAAAGGGTCACCATTTAAACCATATAAAATAAATTGGGTGCATAATAATAATGTATTCTTAAATTAATTGAATATGAGATGAAATTATTTACATAGAGTGAATACAATCAATGTATTTCCTTTAACTCCTATATAATAAATGTAAATAAATTATTTAAATATTTGTTAATATTGAATACTTTTTTTTATTTTATCATTAAACAATTTTCTATTTTTTTACAGTACTATATTTATTTACATAACCTATAAAACTTGCAATTACTATTTTTAGGATGCATCATTTATAATTTCAAAATGAAAATGGAATTTTTATCATGGAATACAACATCATTTTTCCATAGAGTCAAGAATAAATATCAAAACATAATTATAATATATATATATAAATTATAATCAATCATCCTTCCATTAAATATTACTAAAAAATTAACTATGTTATACTCTATAAGAAAGATGGCCTTATATAATCATGTGTATCGTTTCTATTTTTCAATCAACATTATTGAAAGAAGTAGAGTATTATTGTATTATTAAAAATAATCATTATGTCATAAATAAAATATTACTTATGTATATATAAATATATATGGTTTCTATTTTTTATTATTTCTAAACATAATATCTCAATATCCATTAAACTAGGAGTGATTTCATGAAATATATATATAATCCATAATAATAATCTATATTCTTTTATACCTGTGTTTAGAATAAATAGGAAGACCTCTATGGGCCCAATCAAATCAGCATAAAACGTTTTGCCTCTTTATAAATCCTTACACATTTTTTGGTGGTATTAAAATATAAAATGAGATTCCATATGACTTAATAATATACATTAATTGATGATTATAAATTTTTTTTACTAAATAATCGATTATTAAAGTCTTTTATAAGAGTTCCTTAAAATAAAAAAATGTAAATCAATCACATTCACCAAAAAAGGCAATTGGATCATTTAATGTGACTTATTTAGTAAATAATGAAAATCTAATATTGATTCATGTAGTAGATAATTATTACTATTTTAGGGTAATTTAACCTTACATCATCTTATTTTTAACATGAACTCCCCATTAATCATAAAAGAATTGGTATGTGGATCAAAAATATCATAAAATTAAATAAATGTTAGAAATATTATGAAATATATTACCTCATGATAGAGTTTGATCATCCTTTAATTTCCATTTTTTAAATATTCCAAAAAATAATTGATTTACTACTTTCCCACATGATAAAATTAGTACCCATACATAATGTAAAATAAGTTATTTGACTCCCACACTAGCTTGGTGGAAAAGTGATGATGGTATGGGCTTTTGTGAATTATAAATATATATCCCGATAAACCATTTTTTCCACTGAAACTACATCCAAATTGACCAATAAAGATAAAATTTCAATTATCTTGTTTTTAAAATAGTATGTGGTCAATGTGATGGAGCACTGGTACTTTTTCAATAGTAAAAATTTTACCATGTTAGCAAGCCGCTAGAGGGAAGACGAACCTCAAATAAAATCAAATTTCTTTGGGACTCTCTCCATATATTAACACAATTATAATCAACTAAACTTCATAAATACTAGGGAGGAAGTCTGCAACATCCATTCGATTAAATTTGATCTTCTAGGAAGGCCTCTCATGAATCAATATCATAACCCCAACCACACTACCCTATCCAGTAATGATATTTTTGTAGAATCCCTATATCTAGTTCACTATTTTTAGGCTCATTAATGTAGATATCATTAGGCAAAACCAATCGTGGTAGTTTGGGAGAAGGTTAATGTCACCAACACTAATATAACCCCCAAAAATCACAAAAAATGATTCAAATGTGACACGATTAAGAGTTTTGTTGGTTGTATTTTTTATATATATATCATAATGGAATAATATCATTATTTGATAATAATTGTGTGATTGAAGAAAATCATATTTCATACACAATATGATATCTATATAATGATGTAAAAATAATATTTATGTACTATTTTGACATTGACTATAATAATAAATACATTCCATATTTATAACATTTAAATATATGAATTTTAAATATAATATTCATTCCCAATATTTAAACTTATATTTTAATGATAGAAGAGCTATATTCCATATATCTCAATCAAATTTTGAGAAGTTGTCCGCTAAAAATTTGGAAAAGATATGTATAAAAGAGAATATGGATAGATTGATTTTTGGAAATTGAATACATTTATTGTTGATAATGAAATGTATTTTATATAATGATTAAAATCACTTAGATTAATGTTGAATATCCTTGAGTTTTAGTTGGAATAATTGAGTTAGTGAATTGTTTTTTAAATACACTTTTTTGTGCATTAGTTTACCGTAAGACATTATAAATGACGATAAAAACATTTAGAAAAATTATTATATTTTTAAAACTTTTTAAAAGTGTTTTGAGAATTTTTATAGATTAATATTGACTCCTAATAAATATTTGAATAGGTTTTTAGTGAATGAACAAAATACTGGAATTCAAAGTCTTTTTTAAGAAAAATTAATAGAAGCATTTCATATATTTTTTTTACTCAAAAATTGTATTTTAACAAGACTACCATTCCCTATGTATAAAATTACTTATATTTTGAGGACATGAAAAATTAAAAATGAGATAAAAAAATATTTATGTGTATCATTATTTGATAATTATTGATGTTATTATCTAGAATAATATATGAATTTTTATAAATATTGATCATTGTTAAAAAAATAATATTATTCGATCAATATATATATATATATATATATATTTTAATCATAACCATAAAATAATCATTTTCATGGGAAATATGTTTTCAAGATATGTGATGTAAATTGGAAAATGAATAAACTAACAATGATACATATTATATATGATTTTATATGTAAGATATTTGAGGGAAGTTTTCTGAAATAAAATAAATCGAAGAACAAATGTACGAGAAGTTATATATTAATTGGGTGATTAAATATTCAATGTCTTATGTACACTACAAATCTCATGACCTGACCCAAGATGAGGCTCAACCCCAAACAACCCCATGCCTGCCTCAATATGCCAGACTATGGGGACTAATGCTGAAGGCATAACTCTCATGGGGAGGCATTTGGCTAAGTTCATGTATGAACAAAAAGATCCATCTCATTGAAAACATGTAGATGGATTAAAATATATAGAATACGAAATCTATGAGAATAAGAATGCATGATAAACCTCTATACAGTACAAGAATACGATAGTGTAAACTGATAGGTAATGAAAAAAATACATGGACAACTTGAAATACATTTCAACCTGAAAAAACTGGAAATGTAAACTTCTAATAGTTCCTAGCTCCTGATCCTCGAGTTGTAATAAACATATGTGGTCTAAAGTAATAGGTATCCCTTTGATCCTCTAATGTCACTGCCAACATATCCTTTTTCTGCATAATATTTGATATTAGTGGGAAAATTTCATGAACTGGTGAGTATATACATTCCCAGTATCATGACCTGAAAGCTGAATGGGTAGTATTAAGATATAAAAAACGAATATAACGAAAATATATAGAAAAAGTTATAGAAGATACAATGAAAGAGATAACCTCAACCAAAACCAATAAATAGTAACATCGACAATAAACAATGGGATCAACATGGTGTGTAGATGAACTAGAAGAAGATTCATATTGACATATTGCATGAGTGTTTAATCATCCTAACATGTGAAGGAGAACATTTAAATCCCCGAGAATACCTTTCATGTATTCACATCCCATAGATGTATAGTAATCAAATCCAAGGGCATGGATGTAGAAGTATGTATATAAATATATATATATATATATATATATATGCCCAGTCATAGAATCCCAAATTAGAGGGAAAGAATATATCCCCCTCATAGATCATCCCAAAATAAGAGCCTCCAATAGATCCAAAATACCATAAATGATGCCCAATATCCCATGCATCTATTTCGAAGTTAACTTCCACGTAATGAAACACCTTGTCACTATACCGCATTGTTTAGGGACCCCATTTTCTATGTAGTCAACCCATATAGTAGAAAAATAGGACGGTACCCCTCGAATATGCAATGGTAGACCCATACCATGGTATAATAGGAGGGTTCCACTATGATGGTTGATGGATGAACCATTTCCCATCCAGAAGGATGCTTTAACCCTTTTGGTAAAGGATCCATGCCTAGTTTAGATGGAGGGTCCCATTTTAGAAGTCATTGAGGACCCAATCCCATCTCAACTAAAGGGTTCCACTCAAGAAGCCTTTAAAGGACCCATTCCCTATGATAATAGGAGGGTTACACTCTAGTCATTGAGGAACCATGCCCAAAACATCAGATGTGTTCATGTCAATAAACCTATAGAGGACCCATGACATGCTCGAATGTAGTTTTTCACTTGGTTTGTATATAGAGGACCCATGAACTATGGTGATAAGAAGGATCAAATCTAGGAGTCCTTAGCGGTACCATTCATAGTTAACTATAGGTTTCCAATTATGAATTCATCGGGAACCCATTCCCATTCCAACCGGAGGGATCCACTCAAGATTCCATTAGTGATGTCGCATGATCACTACCATCATCGAACATCAGATAACAAAGACTCGTGATCATAACAATACACATAGTAACAAAAATTATAAAAAATAATGGAACCATTTAATTCTATATGGAATAAAACCTAGGATATTATACTCACAAGAAAAAACAAGAGTCCAAATGTTGTGGATATAGAAGCTTGAATTTTACCTCAATAGAACCAAGTAATACATGACATATGAGGGGACCCACATTGTGTGTGGTAATAGTCAACCATCTATCCATGTTTCTCGACAACACATAGATCCAAATCCATGTAGAATTTAATGGAGTCCAGGTGGACTGCAAGGCATGCCCAAACATCATGTGACCAGGCTGTCTTCTTTTGGCCGTGTCCATGTACATGACCATATGATTGAGTACTTAGGTATAAATCCAACTCGCTAGCTGTGTATTCCCACCCAAGGTCCTCCCGTGTAATCCATTGTATAGATTTTCCATTTGGTGATGATGTATGTGGTGTATAGGAGGGATACATGCCATTCCATATATATAAACCTCCAAAACCCTAGCTATCACAACCAGGGGATACAACCTATGTATTTATAGAAGTACATGATGTGTAGTTGAGATTCTAACAGAGTCTATTATTCACTTTGTGTGCCTCAAATAAATCTTTTCTTCCACATATATTATCTTTTTTCATGAATGAATAGTATATATAGAAACCATTCATCACTTCTAGGAATCTAGTGGCTGGAAATCTAATCACATCAACCCTTATGATTTCTTGTCGTGAGTTACTCCCATCTTTGCACTTTTTTTCCACCCCAATTACGATAACAGATCATCAAAACAGAAATCCACTACCCAAAAAACTTATACATATGTCACTAATTACTCAATAAAAACAACACTCAAAAAACCATCATGATTATGATGGTCCCATTGGGCTCCACACCACACAAAAATGCTGAACTGAGACCACGAGGTCCAAATGGTGAAGAATGAAAAGAAATTGAGAAGTAAATCACAGAAAGACTAGTTTAAAGATCACTACCAAAAAATATTCTCCACTAATCCAAAGAAAGTAATATTATGGTTTCAAAATAATTTAAATAATATGATTTAATTGATACACATGTTCATTCCAAGGCTGTAATATGCATAAATCCCAAAAAGGGATTAATATGCTCATGAAATCGAATAAAAAAGAGAGTAAAAGATATATTTTGGAGTCCTACCTGGATATTTCATCATTCATCAGTGAATAAAACGTTTACTAATGATTTAATAGTGTCGTTGCATTCATTTCACTATGATATTCTCTAGTCCAACATTTCACTATCATCCGAGGGGATTATCCAATGGGAAGAGGATGGAGAAGATCCTAGTAGATCCCCATACTAAAAGGATATCCATGGTTGGATCTCCATGTCATTATTCATAGATGATTTCAGCTTAGGGTTAAAAAATTAAGTAAAATAATTTATTAATTAATTAATCCATTAAACATACATCTAATGGGCGAGATGTTCGAATTCCATACAACAACCAATTTTATGTTGTTCTTAGGGTAAAAACTGTGTTATAGAATTAACTGTGCTCTTGAATTCTTGATCAATAAATCCTATAAAGAGTTATCCAATTTTTTATTGAAACTATACACATGAAATATAAATTATATTTAATATTTTTAAAATTTTAATTCTTCTCCCTGAGGATTGGACTCATAAACCATATCATAATTTATATCTAGAAATATATATATATATATATATATAGTCTTATAAGGAGAAAACCAAGTCTCTACATCATTTCATACTTCAATATTTTCATTCCAAAAATGAAAAACTAAACAAAAAACATGTGATAATAAGTTTTCATCTGGGTCTCTAACTCCTAGGAACTCTCATATATGTTCATGTGAAACAATAACATATAATCCATGGGGATGGTCCAATAATGCATGGTCCTCTCCAGTCGATTCTAATTCACTTCTAGTTTCTCTATAATGGTGGTTCCATCCTCGATGTATAACTCTCCCCATTCGATGATGTGCATGTGGTATTTCATGTATATCCTTAGCTATGAATGATGTAAGATATTATGTACCCACTCTACCTATGTTAGAGGGGATACATGGTATGAAACCTCACCAGTCTTGTTCATGATCTTCAGTGTTCCGATGAACCTCACTGAGAGATTGCCTCCCCGAACAAACATCCATAGTCTTCATTATTTTATGTGTCTCAAGAAAACATTATCTCCTACTCAAAATCATGGGGAATACGAAGGCGATATGCATGATATTTCTATCTACTCAATTTCATCCTCATCTTTTTATGGATGACATGGACCATCTCTTTCATCACCTACACCATAACCACAACAGATGTCTCACTGATCTCTTTCCAGCATAAGGGTGACCTACAGGGTCCCCCATATCATGACTCAAAAGGTTCCACGCTAATAGCAGTGTGGTATCTCTTGTTCTATGCAAACTCTACTCTGGGAAAGTTAACCAGTCATCTTAGGATGATTTCAAATACACAAGCCCTCAATATATCCCCAAAAACATGGATAGTTCACTCAGTCTTCCCATTAATCTATGGGTGAAAGGATGTACATATACTCACCTAGTTCCTAAATTCCCCTATAGGTCCTCTACATATTCATGACATCAACCACACATCCAAACAAGAAATATCATAGAATGAATCCCATGATGGTGAATGATCTACCCTATTTAAAATTTCCCCAAACTCTCTAATTATGTTTACTCCCTGAATGTATGAATGTGTTCATTGAATTCCAATCAAAAATTCCATGGATATGCCATCCCACCTCAAATATGGAATCACAAGGTGCTGAAAAAACCTACTATAATTTGGATCTCATCCATCACCTGCTGAAAAGTGAGGTACCAAGAGGTGAAATCATCTACCATATATGTCATTATAGACTAAAAAACATCAATTGATGGTTTTTACATGTCTTTACAAGATCAGGATGTATAGTTAGGGGAGAAGTTAGGGACTCTAATATCACCTTCTCTAGTATCATGACTAGAACCACTGTCCATCCTTGAAAATATTTGACATTTTTAACTCATTCATAATATCTATCTGGTGATCCCTCCATGCATATATGGTCACGTAAGACCTTATAGTTGATGTCTAATGACTGGGACTCTCTCCAATTCTTGAGAAGTGGTGGATCCAACACCATAAACAATATAAAAATTGTGTCATCCTATCTCACTCGGGTAAACTACATAGAAGCTAACTACTTATATGTATCGTTAACCATCAGATCATTGTACTTCCTTCTAAGGAAATATACAACTACGTTTCCCTTCACTAGAGTATAACCTTTCTTGTAGTCATAGTCCTATAGGAACCCCAAGTAGCACCTTTGTCTTAGGTTTATGTATTTATACATGAAGACAAAATGGATATTTGGATGCTTAGAGTAAACCACAACTTGTTCCCCCAAAATGTAGAGCCTCTACATCCTCAAGGAAAGGTATAAAAATACCATAAATAGGGTGTGGGTCTTGTATTTTATCTTGTGGTGTCTCAACATCCTCAACCAGTATGGGATAACTTCTTTCCACAGCATCACCATGTAGTTATGACCAACACCTGAAGCATCACAATAAACCATTTAATATAAGACCTCACCAAGATGTCTCAACACCATAGTATTTACTTCACCTATCCTCAACATTGTAATGCCCAATTTGTACTAATAAATATAGGTAAGAAACATTCCATCCCACATCATGGTGTTCAACTGGGATACGATCATATAGAATTCATGCCCAAACATCCCGGAGTACTGCACCAAGACAAGAAAACTATGCACCTCTGACACACTCTTTGTTGGTTCTCAAGAAATATTTTCATCATTCTTTTCTTGTTACATTGACAAATAAAGACCATAATTAACATTTCCCACAAATAAAAGCTCAAGAAACAATAACTACATCTTTGAGAGTCTCCCATAAATATTTTTATCTGAAAGAAAATCAAAAAACATAATCAAGTGCTCTACATGATCCTCTTTTAATGAAGAGTATAAGATTATTTCATTGTTGAATAAGAAAAAATATTATCTATATACGGTTTGAATATTCTAATGATCAAGTCCATAAACATTCCCAAGAATTATCCTTACCAGATGGCCTCACTAGAAACTCATAGTGTCCATGGTGACATTGGAATGACATATTTGGAATATCAACATCACCAAACCTCAAATGGTGTTAGTCGAACCCTATATATATATTAAAGAACCATATCATGCCTCAAAACTTATTGAAGAGTTCAAACATCCTAAGAGGAAGGTACTAGTTCTTTATCATGTCCTGGTTTAGGAGATGCTAATTTGTGCAAAGACGCAAGCTATTGCCCGTCATTTTCTTGAACATTGATTAAGCATTATAGGGGGACACACTGGGCGAGATGGACCCCATTTCTGTAAGGTACTGAAACAGATACTTCATATCCAAGAGCATGATAGGTGAACTTAGATATGTTGTATCATATATTGGAGTAGTCCTAGTATGTTAGTTAATATAAAAACTCTATCTCCCACCCTGGTTGTTTCCCCAGAACATACTAAGGGAAGATGTTTGGGTAATCCTCAACAACTAAAGGAACATAGTTCCTTGAAGATACTTTTGAACCAATGGATATACCAACCAATTTATGGGTTTCAGATGTAGCCTCCTACTTTTATAACCCACTAATGAAACCATGATATCTCTCTCACCCATAAAGATTAATCTTGTTCCATCATTGCATAGGATTTCAATTTGTCTTTATTGATAGTAATTCATGGTGTGGGAAAGGGAAATAAAATACATACCCATGAGAAAATCACAGGCTTCCACAATGATGACCAAAAGGTCCCACATTAACCACTCTTCACCAAGATATAATTCAAGTTTCCCACATATATATGATATAGAATAATTATTCCTTCAATGAACCTCAAAAATATGTAGCTGGGATAGATTCTAAAATGGGAGCTTTAGTTCTCACACAAGATGTATAGAGACAATGAGGTGAATTAAAATCATGTCAACTAATAATGAAAAAAGTGTAGAAAAAAATTGTACCTCTGATTATATTGTGTACTGTGGGGTCATAAGCCCCTAGATCCTTTATTTATCTTTGACCCCATCTAGAAACTCCCTAAACACAATATGGGACTTCTGATCATGGTAGTGGAAGGATATATTTGCATTATCCCCCACCAATAGCTCCACCCCTAATACTTTCTCTACCTCCCGAGGGGCCTCCCTTACCTCTATTGAGAAATACCTTATCATAACGTTGTATATTCTGGGGTGGTATGTCTGATATCTTCTTGAACTATCATGTAATGTTGTTCAGACAATCACACACTTTGTGACACCGCCCATCACAATAAAATCCCCATCCTCTCTTAAATTACCTATTAGAATGATATCACTTAACGTTTTATAACTTGTTTCTAAGCATTATAATGATAGTATCTCATGTGTCGAGATCCTAATGACTGCCTCCAGCTAACCGCTAAATAATACTAAGCTCTATGACACCCACTACTAGCCTATGCTACCTGTCATCCTTCTAACATAAATCTATCTATCACTAGTGCCTTCTCCAACACCCTTCATAGGTGGGGAATAATAAGATAACTAAACTAAAAAAACTCTCTACAGGCTCCTTTCTCAATATTCATTGCTTGGATTAATCTATCATATACCATGTTGATGGTGTACTTGGTAAGAGTTGTGAACTTAACTATGTACATGACCAAATTCATCTCTCCCTGCTTCATCTAAAAAATATCATCAAACAAAACATAGGAAAAAATAATAGGGGTATTACTCTTCATAGAATAGATTTTGTAATTTGGGCCATTGTAGTGTCATCTCATCATGCCTCTAGATAATAAGGCTCCACTAGGACCCAGGTTCCCCGTGGAAACTTCTAGTAAACCATGAATCAAAAAAATACATTAGTGTATAGATGATAATGATGAAATAAACTTCCAATTCTATCAAATCCTCTACAACCTAAGGATCATGATCATCTTGGAAACTTAGGGGCCTCTGGTATTAGAACTCATTGAGTGCATTATGCACGTATACATCCTAGATTTCTCAACTAGAATGATCGAATTATAGGTAGGTGGAGGTGCTACTGCCTACCAACATGGAGGAAGAATCACATGACATGGACCTTAAATTGAGTCACATCACTCATTTCGTAATCATCCCAATATGGAATGGGTATTCAATGAGAACATTGTCCTAGAGGATTTCTAATATTTTCAATAGGGATTTACCACAATCAGATGATCATATATATATATATAACAATCATTATCTGACTCAGGAAGGATACTCAAATACTCGATCCTATATAATGTATATATCATTGATCCCTAGAACCAATGTCTTGATATAACGAGTTAACAAGCATGTAGTCAAGGCCCTGGTGAATAGATACTCAAGCCACCCATAAAATAATTATATACCCTGGAATGAGAACCACACTAAAGTCATTGTGAATATATATCCCTAATCTATTCCAAACCCTTATTAGTGGAATACTAAAAACACCATCCCAATGATCAGACCAACTCCGATTCCAGTCTATACTGACCCGGCCTAAAATGGGACCTCAACAGCAACTACCCCATGCTCTCATCCATAGGCCAAGGGATAGAAAACTGTGATGAAGGAATAACTGACTTGGGGAGACATTTTCATAACAACATGTATGCACACACACAAATATCTTGAGGAAAATGTGAATATAGAGTTTGAGTAAAAGTAGAAAAATTTTATGGTGACAACCATGCATTAAAGACCTCTAGATAATATAAGATTATGGTCGTTTAAACTGAAATGTAATTGGAAAAAAATACCCACCCAAATAGAAATATATCCCAAACTGGAAAAACAATAAAATTAAACTACTGATAGATCCCAACTCTTAATCTCTATTCTTCGCCCACAATAAAATATCCCATGTTCCTGGTATCCCTAAGCACCTTTAAAGTCACCACTGACCAGTCTATCATCTGCATAAGATGTAACACTTGTAGGAATATCCCTTCTATGGGTAAGAATATAAATAACTAGTAGGACCCCCCCCCCAAATAGGACGGGGGACTGTATGAGACATAATAGAAATTGAAATATAGTAGATTGAACAGAATATGAAAGATATAGTGAAATATAATAACACAACCAAAACCAGGAGAGAGTAACGTCATCTAAATAGAAGGGGCTCATCAAAGTGTGTAGATGAAATACATTCCAAGTCTTTTACATCTATATGAAGATAGTATACTCATCCCATTATGATAATATAAACATGAAATGCACATTCAATACATTGCGCATCATCGAATCCCAGAGAAGAAGAGAAGAAAAATTTAAGTGTATAGATACATTAGTATATAAATATGCTCGGTTTGAGAAGCCTTATGGGGAGATTAATGGGATATCCATCTCATAGAAAAGCCCAAGAATAATATTATATAATTTTTTGAAAATTCCATCAATGAAGCCTAGTATATCTTAGTTATACCCATAAATAACCTTCCCAGGAAAGCCACACCTCATCACTATTCCATACATTTGAGAAAGTATAATATTTAGGTATATGATCCATGCACTGGAAAAATAGTAGGGTTCCACTTTGATAGTCGATGGGGGACCCATGACGTGGTAAAATTGGGTGGTTCAACACTGATAGTCGACGGAGGACCCATGCCCCACCCAGTAAAAGGGTTCCACTATAGTCGAAGAGGACCCATGACCAGCCTAGTTGGAGGGATCCACTCTAGAAGTCTTCAAGGACTCATCCCCGGCTCGACTGGTGCGTTTCACATAGGAAACATATAGAAGACCCATGCCCTGTACTAAGAGGAGTGTTCTTCTCTAGTCATTGGGGACCCATTCCCAGCTCGATATGGGGGTTCCACTAAAGAAACTTAAAGAGGAACCATTCCTAGCTCGACTGAAGGGATTCAATCAAGAGGTATGATTGAATAACTATGACTTATGCTGATAGGAGACATCACCTCTAGGAGTATGTAGATGACCCATGTCCATCTTGAGTAGAGGGTTCAGCTCTAAAAACCATACAGGACCCATGCCCTCCGTAGTTTGAGTGTTCCACTCTGGAACTCACTAGTTATCCTATATTTTCTTTTCTATCCCTAAGCATAACCTAACCCATAATCATGATAATAAAATTAAACATCGTATCACAAAATTCTGAAATGATGGAACCATCACTTTCTATGTGGAAAATAATTTAATATACACTACTCACATGACAAAATTCGAGTCCAAATGAAGGAGATACAGAAACATGAAGATTCCTTAGATGGAAACATGTAAAACACAACATGTGAGGGGACACGCACAACATGTTGGAAAACTCCACCATGTGGCCCTATCTCTATCCATCAAAAGGATACCAATCCATGTATAAGTACATGAGGTGCATGTGGACTACATGACGTGTCCAAGTTTCTTAGGACCAGTTCATGTCGTTCTGGTCGTTCTATTGTAATTGACCCTATGTCTCTGTACATCGATACATGACCTTGTTACCTGAAATATACTCCCATATGCATCACACCCATATGATCCTCCGCATGTATCATCCACTCTGGGATGAGGCATATGGTTTGTAGGAGGGAGACACAATGTCCTGTCCTTATAATCCTATGATACCTTAGTCGCACTAACAAGGGGGATACACATTGTGTGTTCATAGAAGTATATAGAGTGTATTATGGTTTTTTATAAAAACTTAGATCCAATTTGTGTGCCTCTATTACAACCATTCAACCACAAATCTCAAAAAAAAATTGCACCAATGAATAGAATATATAGGTTCCTTTTTCATTTTCATCCATCTAGTGATCATAAATCTGATCCACCCAACCATAGAGATTTCTTTCGTGAGTTTCATGTGTCTCTAAAACATTTTCCACATTGGATTTTATATTATATCATCAAACAAACATACCTGACCCACAACAATTCCAAATATGTGTCTAATACATCAATACATCGCTCTATTATGAATCATTGATGATTTAGGGGGTCCAATCAGGCTCAACACCACATTGCAATGTTGAAACAATACTCTATGGTCCAACAAGTGAAGAATACGAAGTAAATGAGGGGGAAAGCCCAAGAATAAAGGTTTAAAGAACTTATCCAATTGATCATAGAAATGATTAGGAGAGGAGATGATAATGGTTAAAAACTAATTGAAATAATACAGTCAATCGATACAAAGGTGAATTCCAAGGTTGAAATTAGTGTAGATCCATGAAAGGGATCTATCAACTAAATAATTTTATTTGAAATGGTAAAAAACCACAAATAGATTAGTCATACCAAGAAATTGGATAGTTAATTTTCCATGAAAATGCTTGCTAAATATTTAAGGACATCATTTTATTCGTTTCCCTCTAATATGCTCTGATCCATCATTTATTCATCATCTACGGTGATTCTCCATTGGAAGGAGAAAGGATAATCTCTCTTCAAATCCTAGGATTATGAGGCTAACCCTTGGAGTATCTCAATGTAAGCAGTATTATGGGAGTTAACTATAGATTAAACAATGTAATTGAATTATTTATCCACTAAATATAATGTTAATGGACAAGATGTATGAACTCCACACACCAACAACACTGAAGTCACACCAAGGGTAGACACGACATTCAAAACTCAACCATTATCTATGATTTCATATCCAGGATTCGGTTTACGATTTAACCTATTTTCAATGAGAAACCCAAATCGTGTTATGTAAAATATATTTTATATTCATAGAGAATTTCTATCCAGGCACACCGATCATCAAAATCACACACTATCTTTCCACATAGCTCTAGAAATATATATATATATATATATATATAATTATATATAATTATTCCAATTATTTTTAAGGAAAAATTGGGCCGCCGCAATAGTGTAGAATTTTTTTTATCTAATATATAATATCTTCAAAATATGTACAATAATTTTCATGAATATATAATATTTTTTGTGAATTTTATCAATGATTTGGAAGTTGAAATAATATTAGAGAATATATATTATAATTGTTACTAATAGAATAGATTCATAAAAGACTCTCTACCTTACATATGATTGAAAATTTATAAAAACATTTATTTCAATGGAATCAAATTATATGACCGCATAATTATTTTTAAATGTAATGAATATCACAAATGATTTTTTGATTTAGTAAACATGTTTAGTAGAAAATGATCATACTATAAATAATTATGAGAAATAAGATTATATTAAAAAATATCTTCTAGATTATAAGATGAACTCATGATGTGGATAAAATATCTACAGAACAACATATTATTCTATTATATTTTGTATAGATATATATTGACCTGAATTAAAAATTAATATAACATTTATATTTTTAACAATGATTTAATTAGATAAATATCATCAATGAATTTTTATGGAAATAAATATTTTAAATGTCGAAAATATAATACCTGTGTTTTTGTGAATAAATATTTAGAGAATATGAATAAATTATTAAAAAAATAGATCTTCTTGTGATCTTGATAATATTAAAACAGTTTAAGAAGAATGTGAGTACCAGATAAAACAATCGAAGGAAACTTTTTTTTTGTTATTAATAATGTATAATCCAAAAGAATTCAATGACAGATGATTATATTACTTGAGGAAGTTAAAAAAGGTAAAGAATTGGAATGGTATTTGAATCCCTTCTTTTTGATATTTTTATGTCATAGACGATAACCGTTGAAGGATAAAATTGTTTCTAATATTCATGAAAACTATGTGTTAATGAATTTAATGATCATTTTGGTAGAAGATAGTGTAAAATATATTCATATCTACATGTTTTTATTATTTTGAAAACTTGTTGAAGAAAACATAATGACACACATGATAGAGTAACAAAAAATATTTTATTTATTTTGTACTTCTTTCATGAGGATGATAAATCATAAACTTTGATTCTTTAACATCTAATGAATAAAAAAAATTCTATAGGGGTTCACAAAATAGGATGATCGATGACAGGATTAATGTAGCATAAATATATCTATAATTATTCATAAGGATGAAGAGTATAAATAGATAATAAAAGGAATCTATTAGCAGATAGTCATTTTTGCAACACAAATACTCAAGGATATACATTAACCATATACATTAATGACATAGGAATCATGTTGAAAAACTATGGAATAACACCTCATTCATCTTAATATATTCAATTTCATCAATTAAAGGTTATAAATTCCTTGAAACTCAACCTAAAAATTTCTGTGATTAAATAACAACATTGGAGTCAAACATTATAAAAATAACCCATGCAACTATATTATTTATTTTCATAATTAATTTGGTGACTGTTATGGGGATACATTTTTTAATATATATAATTCTAAACAAAATTATTGGATCAATTAAAAAAGGGGGAAAATAAATATAATATCAATTGGATAAAATAAAGGAACACTAATTCACCCCTATAAGGGTTCATACACCGTGCATTATGCAAAATAATTGGTATTATAATTGTTTATATTCCATGTAATTGGATATATTTTATTCATAGTTATTTAAATATTAATCATATTAATTTTATATAGGATAAAAATTCATAAGTTCCACAGATGAGAAATTCAGATTCTATTCGTACTTGAAACAATAAAAATAAGAATAAAAAGAAGGGAAATATTTTGAGAAAAAATTCATATAAGAAATAAAAAAACCATAAATTTTAGGAACTCAAAGTTTTATATGACCAATTTATACCATTATAAACCATCCCCTAATAAAATTATGTTTCGATTTTGACAGGGATGAATTTTTTAAATTATTTGTAAAGATCTACTATGAGGTTTTTAATTACATGGATAATTATCATACTGATGTTATCACTCCTATAATTCATTATTTCCAGAGTAAGATAATTAATGCACATACCCTGTAGAATATGAAACCAATATAATAGGACATTATTCTTGAAGTTACATGAATGAAATCTTCTCATAAAAAATTTGTAAGATATGTATAATATTTTTATAGTTCATTAATGGAATATACTCTAGTGAAATAAAAATTAGAAAGAAATTGTTGAGAAAGGTGAGGTTTGAAAATATGGAGAAGGTAATATCCATGAATAATAATTAAAACATTATGATTCAATGAGTGTCAAAGATGATCAGTAACAGATCAATGTTAATTATGTAAAAAATCATGGAAACTTATTGGAAAAATTAAATATGATTTATGAAGACAAGATGGAGACGATAATAAAATAATGTGATTATATGTTGAGAACCCTCAATGAACAATATAAAATTTTTAATCTAAAATATAACGAGTTATAAGTCATGTGTAGAATTATGGTAATGGATTACACAGAATCTTCACCAAATTATATGTTGATGGATATTGAAAAAAGGGGTTCTTAATAATGTGTTTCATTTAAAAGTATCATATTTATGGAATGAGATGCCTGATATCATTAAATTATCAATATAATACAGGATTGTGTAAAAATATAACATCATATTTTTAATAATATATTTATACTAATGATATATTGATACCTAGAGTAAATTCTGAATTAATGTATAGAAATATATGGGTGAAAAATTTATAAAACCCCCACTAATATTTTAATGGTTTATTTGAGAAAATATTAGAAGTTAATTTTCCCCATTAAAATTCAAATATGTTGAAATTTCTATAAAAAAACAAGCTACCCGAATTGAACAGTGTGGAAGTATTGTAACTAAAGATAAGAAAAGAAGATTTATAGGCCATTGTTTGTACTGATAGATGTATGTGAATAAATATATTTAATATTATCGGGACATGTCAACTTAAATAGATTTCCTAAGGTCAATAATATGGGGGAGAATATTCAATGAAAATAGAATCCCCGATAGTGATAAGAAATAATCCTAGAAAAAAGAAATTGGTTTTAAAAAAATTGTGTTCAATGACATGAAAATGTAATTATGTACAGTAATAATTTTTTATTAAATTGAGAAGTTTTGGCATAAATATATCAACCAAAAATAATATAATTATTATAATGGAAATCCATAATTATAAAATATTAATATAAAAAATAATGATTCTTCATTGTGAAATTAATAAGCGATGAAAAATATTAATAAAATAAACATAATAGGAAAGATGTTAATAATGCTTTTCGAAAGAGTAGATTCATCTATTATGTTACAAAATTACACATAAAATAATATTTTAGATAATTTATGGACATAATAATCAAGGTAAAAAAACTAGATTAATCATGAGGGTCAATCTTGTAGAGAAATAAGGGGATTGGTTTGGAAAAAATCCATCATAGAAAGAGATACATATGTGTTTCTTAAGACAGGAAATAAAATTTTGTGAAGTATTCAAATAGAAAATCCCATAAAAATGAGCATGTTATAGATAATTTTTTTGACTATTTGGACATCCCAATTGACAAATTGATATAATGATTGAAAAAGGAAAATCAAATGAAAATTATAAAGGAAAAAATGTAGATCCATTGATTGAAATCAAATTTCATAAGGAGTTTGTAAATGAATAAAAATCATGACCTCATGAGGAATTGTGTGCATAAGGAAAACATTTTGCTTACCCTCATGTAAATTTAATTATAATTTATTCAAAATAAAAGGAGATGTCGAGAAATAATTACAAATAACTATTAATGACATTTTAAAAGGAAAAATATGTATAAATGAAAGAATGTTATTAGTATTACATAGTGTAAAAGGTATTTCTACAAAATTTGAGTGATAAATATAATAACAAACACTTGATTCATGATGAATTTGAAATTTAGAAAATCAACGAAGTAAAATCATAAATAGTAATTATAAATATGGGATTGAATGGAAAATAGTTTATTTTTTGAGATACAATTATCATCACTATTTCAATCTTTATGGAGTTTAAAAACAACTCAACATATTAATAATTATTTAATTTAGTGTGTTTTGATGCAGGTAATTGAAGTTTATATAATACAATTGTTAACTAGATGAGTTTTTAAATTTTTCTATTGTGGGAAAACATTATCCATTTTATAGTACTAAACAAATACATATACGATCTCAACTATCATTATATGATACTTGGATTCCAATTTTAAATTAATTATCCATGATAAATAGATTTTATCATGTACCCCTTGTGGGGGAGGTTTCATTTAGAGAATCAACAATTTTTTTTAAGATAGGAAAACCTAAAAAAATTATCGTTTATTAAAATAATAATGATGAGTAATCATAATCATTTTTTTCAAATTCTATTTTTATCATGCTAAATATATTAATAAATGAGAGAAAATGTTTTTATATATATTCGGTGATATATTGTCATTCACATTGATATTTTTGATATTTTTTTAAACATGAGTGTTTTTGAAAAATTAGTTTATTAATATATTTAATTATCACATATGAATTTATATTTTTTATATTGGTATCAAATATTTCAGATATTAGGTATAACATTGGTGTCTATGTTAATCACTCTTATTTTATACATTGATAATTTATCACATAGTTTTATATTTTGTTAATTTAATATTATTTCGTAGATATTTTTTCATCCATGCATTCCAAAAATTTTATATTAGGCCATAAAAATGTAATGAATAAGAAATAATATAAGATAAAATAAGCTAAAAATATGATGTAAGAAGTTTGTTAAGATAATTTTCTGCTACCTTATAAATGTTTAATTTTTTATCAACATTGTATAAAATAATATTTGCAATGGTTTTATTTAAAATGGTTATCGGTAAAAATATTATATCGGGGAGATTAGATATACCAATTATATTATGATGATGGTTTTCTTTATTTTTTATCAATAATATAATGAGGAGAAAATGAAATAAATTATAATGATTTGGAGGTAGGGGATGATCCCAAAGAATACTAATATTTCTATCAATATTTAAATGGAAAAATAATATTTATGTTCTACTACAATTCTAAGTAAAAATATAAATAAATTAAATTAAATAACCATTTTAAATATAATTATCATAGTGTCCATCATCAGGGAAATCAGTGAAAAATATAATAGGATGATATAAGAATCATGTAAAAAATATTTGAAATGAAATTAGATATGCTAGTAACTAAAAATGAGATACTATTATTAATTTATAACAACGTATAAGGTAATATAGATATTCAATTAATGGTTTAATGAATATGAATACAACACTATTTAAGGATTAAATTTACCATGATGAAGGTTAATGATTATTTTCTATATGATGGATGTATTTATTAAGTTAAGAGTTAATAAGATTCATAAAATTCACTATTTAGTGACAATAAATATTTTAAAATTTTACTCAAATTTTTTGGAAACATTTTGATGTTTTGAAAAGTAATAAAAAGTGTTTTGAAAAATTTTTAGTTGAATGGAGAATCCCAAATTTCATTTGAAGATGTCCTGAGATGATTTACAAGGATTTTCGAATTATGAATCAAGGGGAAAAAATGGTTGAATGAATTTTATAAAATATTTATCCTATGAATAGAAATTTTTCAAATAAATTGTGTTCCCTTAATTCATATTCTTTTATGAAGAAGATACAAATAATTTATAATGGAAAGAACATAATAATATTTCAGTCATTCATTGATTATTACATAAGATAGTATATTGAACTAATGAATTTTTCTATGTACTGAGATTCCATGAATTCATATTATTCAATAATCATAATCTCATGTTAAAATAGATTCTTCCAATTGATATGTGATATATTTTACATATAATTTAGAAATATGGAAAATGATCCAAATCACAATGATACATAAGATCTCAGATTTGATATATACATTCTTTTCTAGAATTATTATAAAATATGAAAAAGAGATAAACCAACTTGTGATACAAATAATATTCACAGAGTAAAGAGTTTTTTAAAAGACGTGATTTTCTTATGATGCATAACATATTTAATCGGATATATAATATCATCAGATAAAATGTAAGATATTTTTAGAATGCCAAATATATTCTTTTAAGTTCGTAAATTTTTTTCAAAAGAAAAAATCATAAAAAATAAATATTACAATTGGGACCCACAAAATTGATTCCTATGATATTATATATCTTATGTATGTTTCCTATTTTTTAAAATCATGATTCTTTTTGAAAATAAAATAAAAATATTCCAGAGCTATTTTCTTAAAGAACTAAACCTCTCAAATGAGTATATGATTTGAAAAAATAATTATTAATAAAAAGTAATTATTATATGGAACCTTGAGAATTACATATCAATATGAATTATTTTGGAGAATATAAGTTTCACATATTCCATTTGAAAACATTCCACCACACGATATATTATTTTTATATATATCATAATTATGTGATGTTCCAGTATTTGAATATTTATTTGGAAATATTTTGAGAAGGTGATTCCATTTCAAATGGAAAATTTATATTATTAAGGAGAAAATATAACTATGATGATGGAAAGGATTTCTATATTGGAATTATGGATAATATTTTTCATATATTCATATGAATAAATATTAAATGGAATATGATATTTTTTGAGAACTGAAAGCTCTTTATATCATGGTAATATTATTGTATACAAAGAAGTAAGAGGGTACCTATTATGTAATATGTAAAAAAACATCCCTATGTATTGATGAATAAAAACAAACACCATTTAGATATTTTAAATTCTATGTGTTAAAGATTTAGGTTAAATAGAATGAGTAGAAGGTAGTTTGAATCCCTTTCTTTTAATATTTTTATATTGTAAAATTTACTGAAGAAGTCCAATACAACACTTTTTATGGGTTACGTAACCAATATTACATCAAAAATGGTCCCCATACCCAAATTATCACATATCCAAAATGAATTAATAATCCCTATGGGCTAGATACTATCACATGAGAATAAATAAAAACAAGAGGGAACGATTCCTACCAACCTAGAATAGATAACATGCACATATATATATATATATGGTGGGATGAAAAAAATGTGTATATCATGAAATATATATTTCATAGAAAATAAGAAACATTTTATGTGATACCACACAATGTTAGATAAAAACATTCCAGTTATAAGTACCAAAATAAAGGATAACTATAAACTGATTCATCTACTCCATGTTGTTATGTGGTAAATCTCCCACCATCTCATTTCCATCTATATAGACATAGCTAATAGAAACCTCTCTTCCTCCCTGTGATTTCTTGACATTACCTACATGAAATGATATAATCAACACTATAGACTGCCGAAGCGGTGGGTAGTGTGTGAGCTAAATATTCTGAGTACGATCCCAAAAAGGTGTTACACACCATATCTCAATATAATAATTTCCACATGATCAACATTAATAAACAAAATGAATGATAATTAGTTAAATAGTACTTATATCATATTCGAGGTAATATATTTCTCCGTTTTTTGTATTTCCAAATAATATAAGAATGTTTTTTATAGAATAACAAATATATCAAATTCTTTCACAGAATCTATCACATATCATATCAAATTTAGGATATACAAACCAATAAACTCGTAAATCATGCTCAGCACCATAATCTATCATGGTAGATATAAATATCATATCTAGGTTGATACATTCACATTCATCAAGTATCTAGATATAGAAATCATGTTTAGATAGAAGAGGAACACCGCATCATGTAAAACTCCCATCATGTTTAACAAGTCTCTTGAACTACAAGCATATGGAGAAGAGGAACTCCACTTGAGTGAATCACCCAACAATACCAATGGATAAGTCCTATTACCACACCTTCCACACAAATAACAATGTACTACTAGGTTGTTTTTTTTCCAAACTATTTCATCGAAAAAATGCTTTTCGAAACATTTAATAAATCCATTTCCGAATTCTAAGAAATCAATTGTAATTTTAAAAAAACATGTAGAAACCAAAATTTTATAAAAAAACCCATTTACACAAACAATTCAATCATTCTAATTCATTTATATTATTTTAATAAAAACTTCAACAACATTGTTCATTTAACAAAGGTTAGAAAGAAAAACACCTATCTCAAACATGGGTTTCAGACACCCACAGTTGGATCCATCAAAATAGAAGAAATAAATACAAAAATATAGTCCCTCAAGAAACTCACACTCTATACCAAAAATAACATAAATGTTAGCCTCCATATCATGATCACATAATGGATCAATAATTGTTCAATATGAATAAACCCCACATATCCAACAGACCAAGAAAAGTTGTGCAATAGTGTTGTTGAGACCAACGAAAATGAAGTAGTTGAATGATCACATACCTAGAGAGACTATTCACATCCATAATGAAAATAAATCACCAAAATAACTGACTAATGAGGATCATAGATCCAAAAAAATGATATAGATCCTAGTTTTTAAGAGAGGTTCCTTAAGTTGAATGAAAATAAAATCTAACATGAAGTTCAAAAGACCTACATGTCACTTTAATATCATTAATCATATATTCATTTTATGAAATTTTATTCTTGAAGGTATATAAACCTAAAATTAATCAACTAAATTAAATAAGGCACTGGTAAAAATGTTCAAATAGGGAACAAGTTTAGTGACCTGTAAACATTTCACTTTGGGAACATATTCTTGAAATCTCTCTGGAAATAGATTCATGTCATATAAACCATAAAATGGTGTAAATTTATTCAGTAATAAGAATATATAGAAACACTTATAAACCCCTAGAATTAACTAAACCCCCAAAAGAAACCCTCTTATTAATTTTTGAAAAATATACCCACAATCCATTAATTCCAACAACCATACTTCCTCACAATCTTAGTAATCCTACAAATAAAACACTCTCTATATTTGGAAGACCCAAAATGTTATAAAAAATAAGAGGGGAATGAAAAGATATATTACAAATACCTGAATGAATATATTAGGATATTATTTATTCTATTTGAGACACCTTCATGTAAAGTAAATTAATGAATATTTTGGAAGAATATGACTTGATGTATCGTCATGTCAACATTTTCTGATCATTTAGATATCGATTCCAAGATGTCAAGGATATTATACATGATATAGTTTATACATATAGACTGAAAGCAAATGACTTGTGGAATAATGAAGATGGTCCAATCATCATTGATCAATTGAGATCCAAATAATAAATAAGAAATTATTTAAGCTATTATCTAAAGAGATTCATTGAAGACTATAATGATTTAATTTAAAAATAATTAAAACATTTTCTGATAATTAATACTTTCGGGAATTAGTATAAAAACTAGTTATAAGTTATGTATTGTCACTATAGAAATTCTTATGTTTTATCACTACACTTATATTGTAATAAAATTATAATTACTTTAAATAATCCTGGAATAACACTACCCTCATTCTATTTTATTCAAATGTGTCATATAGTGAATATTAGTGTGTTAGAAATCAACCAAAACATAATTTTTTTTACCCATATCCTGAATGAAACTTTTAAAAATATCATGTGTTACTTTCAATTTATTTCATTATTGCATTTAGGGTTCTGTATTTTAGAGTGCATTAAATGATAAATACATAATAACAAATATATAGAAAATATTATGAAGTGGGGTCAGAAATATTGTATCTTATTTTCAATAAAATTAATGAACATGGATTAACAATATAGTCAGTTTTATTGAATGATCCATTTCGTACTTTGGTTATAATGAACCCATGGAAACTATTAATAAAAAACATGTGATCCTATAAATTAACCATTTTCCCTTAGGGACAGCTTCTATTTTAATTTAAGTCCTGAAAAAATATGTTATTAATAAAAAATTTCTACTCCAACTAGAAATTAATCAATATTAAATTATGGAGGTCGCTGCTATATAGTATATCATGTTGGTCCTCCATAAAATGATAAGGGAATAAATCCTTGGGGAAATAACTATATCCTGATTGAATCAAGTACCAACGGTGTCATTATCCACAGTACTTATCATATATCCATACTCGGTGATTAAAAAACTATCTAATATAGACATAAACCCCAATGAAATGATCCTAAAAAATGACACAGTTCCTCTCCATGGTCTCCATCGCAAAATTCCTCTATGTGATGATATAAAAATACCGGAAAAATGTCCTCCACACACCCATAAAAATTGTGAATCCATGGAGGTCCTCTACATCATATTGAACATAATTTTCCACTCTATGACTAAAAAACTAACCAACATTCCGTGCCTCATTCTAAATATTATATAAAATCACCAACCATGTAGTCCTTTTCTATATCAATCAATAATGAAGCAACCGTGGAGTCCCTCCAAATGGTTACCATCATAAATATCAGCCTCATAGTGATTCTAAAATAAATGACATATGTTTTTTCTATAGAGTTCAGGATCTAAAAAAATAAGGATATCATTCCCAAGGAGTCGACAATTTATTATATCCCTTGAGGTGATTCTGAAATACACCATACAATTCCTCCACATTTGGAATAAAATCTACAAAACAATAGATATTTACCATATTTTTCAAATAATAATGGTCCTCCCCATAATGTTTTTATAAACCAGGGATTTTATATCTCATTCAATCCAGATCCATGAAACCATAGATATCTTCAACATGTTGACCATCATAGTGGTCCTCTTCACCATAAAATATCCACCAATAAATATGTTCCTACACCGAAAATATTTATTCCAATGTAACTCAATTATTGAAACATTCTTGTCAAATATGAGCTCTAATATTTTGAAAAATAATTTTATAAAAGTGGTTCTTACATTTAGTAATTGGTCCTTCAATAAAAAAATCATAATTACTTCTTTCATAAAAACTATATATTTGGACAGAATCAATGATTCCAAATGTAAAAATGCATTACATAATAATTCAATGAAAATAAATCCTTATGTTAGAAAAACACGATGATATATTAATTTATTATGTATAAGTATATAATATAATCTGGGATGATTTTGATACAGAAACATATACTGGTAATATTTTTCCCCATATTACCGCTAAATTTTTTATTCTTAAATACCTTATGGAAATGTTCATCAAATTTTTGCACTGTAATATATGGTTTACATTAAATTAATTTATATGAAAACACACAACATATTATGGGGTTTAAAATCATATCAATGAATTAGAAATGAAATTCTAAAATAAGCCTCTTTTTTCTACATGGCTATTACATCATTTCATTGATAAATAATAGAATTGTAAAACATTACAGAATCAAAATGTTTAGTACCTTGGTAAAATTAGTCTCATATATCACTTGTTTATAATAGACCCAACATAATCATTTAAATCCATAATACTAATCCTTTTAAAATGTATCACATTATCCATTGTACATTTATTCCCATGACGATATACGTCCAAGAAATGGGTGAGCTAAAATCATAGTAAGGGGAGTAATAACATGAGATTAATATGATACAAGACTCTATAGTAAATTGGTTCACATAATTATCATTATCATCACATATTAATAGAATGATAATCTCCATACTTATGAGGGAATAATTAGAAAAAGGAATGGAATGTAAAACATTTTTAATAATTGAACATCATAACAACATGGCCAAATACCACACTTATGTTGTGAACAAATATAGCATCATTTTCATGCACACCATATGTATATTAATCATAACATTATTATTATGAATTAATATTGATAATTGTTCATGGATAATAAACATATTCTCGTTATATATATCATATTAAAAATTTTATTGGAGGGAAATATAGTTCAAGGCCCAACAATCACATTCTATAATGATCATAATAATTAATTCCACCTAGTAAGGGAACATATGGTAATGATAGAGATAAAATAAACCAAGGAAAATGGAATTGGTTTCATAATGATTTTACGAATCATCTCTTATTGAAAAGTCTTTGAGGTCCCCATAAGAATATGTGAAAAAATGTTTTGAGAAAAAAAGTCTTGTATAAAATTTCTTTGATTATAGTGATGAGAAGAAACATTTATAAATAATTAATGATATTTATTAGAAAATAAGGACTTCTCATAAATAATTATACATATATTTGAATCATCTCTATAATGTATATGAATTCATATAATAAATATATAAATATGGGATATTTTTTGAGATAGATTGTTTAATGTAATTGAGAATATTCTATATTAGAAATAAAAATAAGGAAGTGATCAACCCAAAAATAATATTTTGGGTAAAAGATTCAGCTTATCATAGATCCGGTTTTATTTTATCACATTTTTTCCATCATGTATGACAACCATATATTTATTATAAAATGAAACCCTTAGAAATCAACTATTTATATTTGTTTAAATATTTATCAACAATAATCACTAGATTTTATATTTCATTTTTCATTTTTAACGCTGTATGATTTCCAAATTATACATTCATAAAGTAATTTGATCTTATTTTGATTTTTTTGGTTTGGATTATTTCAATTTATACATTAGTAAAATTAACTAAAGAGTATTATAAATATATAATAATATAAATTTATATATTATAAAAAATTTATTATAACCAACTATCATGGGGTGGAAATATGAGAGTTGGAAATTTCCACATTAAAGATTAGTTGGCTGTTAATGAGAATTTTCCACAGTGGAGATGACAGACATATAACACAACAATATATAGATAATTTAACCATTAATGTCAGAAAATATCATTAATATATTTTTAAAAAACTAAATAATTATATTTATTTGGATTGGTATAGAAAAATATTTAAAGTTTGGAGGAAGAGAATGGTAAAATGAGAAGGAAATTATGAGGGAATCATAGCTTCAACTTTTTATTGATTCTTATCTACAACCCATAACTCCATGAAATATTGGATTTCAAAAAAACATACCTAATTATACTTAGGGCGTTAATATACATAATTTTTTAAGTCATTTTTCTTTCATAATTAGTGGTGATGTGGTTTTCCAAGTGGAGGAAGGGGCATTTGTAATTGAGGAGAGGGTTATTTTTTAGATGAAATATTTAATAAATTATAATTTATAATGTAAACCTTATTATAAAGACATTATGAAAATTGTGAAATATATTTGAAAAAAAACAAGATTTTATTACCTTGAAACCATTTACAAATATATATTACATGTTTATAGAAATGTAATTTGGAAAAAAGAAAAATTATTTTCAATAGAATACATTAGATGTTAGAATATGTAAATTACATTTTAGGTTTAGAATATGAAATTAAATAATTATTTAAATTATTAAGAATCATTTTTATAAACTAAAATTTTTTAATTTTTATTTATTATTACATAATCAAAACATAATGGTTTCAAAGAAACTATAATTTCACTAATCATTTAAAAATATAGGTTTTTTTAAGATAAAAAACTAACAATTAAAAATTTCTATGTTTTGATTTCAAAAATAATATTCATTTCATGAAATTAATTTTCTACCATTAATAAATTTTATTTATTATCATTAAATTGTGATTTTAATGAATAAAAAATAGTTAATTTCATTTAAATAGTGATTATAATTTCATTTAGTTTTTAATATTTTTTTATTTTATGGAATTAATATATTTATAATTTTATAAATTATTCTTGGAAAATTTTATTTAAAAACATTCTTACTATTTTAAGGTCAGTTAACTATTAAAAAAATACGTTACTATTCTCAATTGTTAGGTTATTTTCTGAACCATCATATATCTATTCCAATGATCATATTACCATCTTAAAATACCTATTTATTCAATCATTACTCATTCTCCTCAACTCCAACCAAGGTTCATCATTTGCCATTTCTAAAATGTCACTTATATGTCTAATGATATATTCTATTGTTTTAGTTTTTTTTTGTTGTGATAATTCTAGGGTATTATATTTATCCAATTTTGAAATTATTATTTTCTTATTCTACATACCCATTGTAGTATTTTATATTATCTTAAATATATTTATTTTTTAATTTCAAATAATAACAAAAAATTATTTTATATGTCATCATTTTATACTATATTTTAAACCTAATTATGAAAATCATTATTCATTTAGAATGAAAATTAAATATATATATATATATATATATATAATAGTTTGGGCTATCACATTATTCCCCAATTTACAAATTTAATTCACTAAATTTTAAATCATATCCCCAGTTGAGAATATATGGGTGTACATATTTTTCATTTAACCATATTTTTTTCACGATACTTTTTCACGATTTTAATTATTCAGTATAATGATAATTAGGTGAGTTATATTGTTGTGTAGAACATTATCTGTACATTCCATGATCTCCTCCAACTGCTCCTCATTAGATAGGTCATGATCAATCCATACCATCTTTGAATTTAGTCCATTTTTAAATTAGCTATGTACTTCCTCCGAAGATATACATGGAACACAAAATGGACTTGATCAACATGTATTTGGTGTGTCAGATGATTTAGAAAAACTCTTATTTAATGATGGATCACAATAGTTCCACTATACCTAGGAAATAGGATTCCAGAAATTCCAAAACTCATGAACCTCTTCAATGGAGATATTCAAATAAACAATATTTCATTAACCTCAAACTCAATGTATCTAAGATGATTTTCATCAATGCACACTTTTTGAATCTATGAAACCCTAATGTGTTATTAAGTGGATTGATCCTTCTATATCATTTTTTATAGAATAGGTTCCAAAAAATTCTACGCACCAAATTCATCCCATAATGCATGAATTGTAAATCATTTACCAAATAGTGTTTCATATGGGGACATTTGAATATTGTATTAGAGGATGTTTCTGTATAAGAATTTATAAAATGGGAGCCCTTGATCCTATCGTCATATAAAATTCATTGATAAATAAATAAACATTTACTAAAGGTTATGAATAGTATTTCTATATTATCCATCAGTATTTGGATGATAGGTCATACTAATGATTAATTTTGTATTTATATAATGTCAAACACATCTTTATAATATATAATTTAACTTCCAATCATGTATAATATTATTTAATGTGACACAATATGAATCCTCACCACATTCTTTATGTATAGCATGGAATGATATTACCAATTAATGACAATGTTGTATTTCATATTTTGTTAATCTACTATAATTAATATCACTTTAATTCTATGGGGTGTCTTATATACACATATGGTAATGTACATGGGGTTTGTATCCCATTTCCATGATGTTATGAATAATGGATGCATCATCCCAATCATCTTTTTCACTCTAAATTACCTTAATCACATAACAAGGACATTAATCTATACTCAACTATATACTTAAACATTATTTACAACATATATGATATTGAAGACCATGTTACATCATGGGCATGAATTATGGATGGATAAATATGAGGTATGGTCATTTTCCAACGGCTATTTAAATATATTCAGTCATGATAGAACCCAAATTCGACATCAAAACTGAGTGAGACCATCTTTTTTATGTTTAACGGATGAAAAATATCATCCTTTTCATTTATCACCTTCTCTTGATTCTCTAAATCATCCATTTTAACAACCTTCATATTCTATCAGACATATCATTGGGTTATCATTTAGGACAGGATCATTTTCATCCCCATTATTGTGATTTTTATATCAAAACATTACATATAAATTAATGTAGTGTCTCAAGAAATCCATATGAAGGATATATTAGAAGGTTTTATCTAAAATAATTGATTATATTATTTTAATTTCTAAGATGTAATTGAGTAGACAAATCATAGTCCTTCATTAAATATAACTAAATTTTTTTAACAAGTTGGGTTCTGTATTTATGAATTAGTAATTTAGTCTCTTGTAATCTATATATTGGACATACATCTCACCATAGAGTATGTTCGAAAAAATATTCAATTAAACGATCAATGTATCCTACTTTAGGTCATGCATCCTATATTTTTTCTCATGGATCATAAATTTTCATAATTATTTGGACATCAATTTATCATTTTTATTTAGTAAAAAACCCAAGCATTTCATTGGAGAAGTATTGTACATCACAAGTCCTTTTATTATTTAGGGTTACATGAGATATGATTATCCTCTGAATGAGCTCTATAAATATTTACTGACATTCCTCCATCTAAATAAACTTTTAACCATCCAGTGTTCACATAGTGTATGAGATATAAATTCATGGTAAATCTCTCACAAACTTTTGGTGATACCTATGTATTCTATGAAAACTATAGAATAGTGTATCATTTTATGGTCTAGTACATTTTATAAATTTTTCATCACATTTGGATTCCATGTGAATTTCATCACTAGTTATCAAAATCACAGGACTCTTAAGCGAAGTAGAATTTATGGGAAAAATATATGTAGAAAATTTTATGTGGAATGTTTTTGTGTGTGATAGAATTACGTGATATAAGTATTATGATGATGAATTCATTATTAAATTTAAGGAAAAAATTTAATATCCTGTGATGTTTTCATATATTATTATCATACAACCTAAATGTATGATTTGTATATTATTATGTGGCTTAAAACCACGTCTATAATGGTTGTTATCCACAATAGACATCAATAAATATGATGAAATAGATCAATGTTATATTACGGTTTAAATGAAATTGGAATACACTATCATTCTCATGGTGTTGATGGGAAAAGAAATATGAAATTCAACTAAAATTCTAATAATAAAATCCATGGAAGGAGGAAGTCTTGTCATCCTTTATACTAGAAGTTGGGAAAGAAACATGGATGCAATTGTATTAAGGGGACTAAAAAATTATTTAAGTGTTGAAAATATGGTAATCAAGAAAATGAATATCAGAGATATGTGAGGATATTAAATAATTGTCCAATTAGATGGAAATTTTAATAGAATGCGCCACCCACAATCCATTATTTTAAATACAAGAGCTTTCATAATATTTCAAACCAGTACACAAAAAAGATTTTAATAATGATTATTGATGTTTTAAGTCTCTTAATACAATAAATAAAGGTAAATATCATGTGATCATTATTTAAAATATGTGTTATGGGAATGAAGTGGTGGAAGGTATAGTAATCATCGACTACAGAATTATTAGTGTCTTCATTAAATCATTCCTTTACCACTCTTTTATATATCACAAACATTCCATGTGAATCGCATCAATGACAAAAAAATTAGATGTTGAGTTATCAGAATAAACCTTAAATGGTAGAAGGATTTAATCTCAAATCTATATCTCCTCTTGGATAGAAGTTTCTAGGAATGAAATTCCTAGAATTATCTTTATTCTCATTCCATTTGAATTTGATTTTTTGGAATATTAAGAATTTATTTATATAGTGACGATATTAATTTACTAAAAAGGGATATAATATTTGATATTTTGAATCAACCTATAATATTTGATCATTGCGTGTCAGAAACCAAAATTACAACGGAAATTGTATGGGTCCTGATTCATATTCATGAGGGGTATTTATCTCGAATGGTTTTATACAAACTCGCCATTCATGATATTCCCATTATGAGGGAGTATGTAAATTTAATTAATAATGAGTCCTTTAATATTCCTTTAAATTGAGAAGTATATTTTTCATTAGAACTAATATATAGGGTTACACATATTTCAATGACTCCTCATTTATTAGATCCTTATGATTTAATATAATTAAAGAAGAAACTTGCAGATAATTTTGATAATGAATTCATTCAAAATAGAATATCACAAGAGGGAGAACCTATTCATTTGATAGGAAAAAATATATTTTAATGAAACCTTATATTTACTATTGGGATCATAAAAAATAATTATTAGGAATAAGAATCATTTCCCCTTATTGATGATTTTTTTATCAATTAATAAGAGATGAAAAAATTTCTGAGACTAATCATTAATCTGGATATCATAAATTAAAAAAAATGGAAAATATACAAATTAAAATAATCAATACAATGTATATACATAATAAATTTATAATAATTACAATTTTTTACTAATTCCTCTCTATCTTCATAAATATCATGAATAGAGTATTCATAGAATAACATTATTGTTTTAGAATTATTGTTATATGATATTCATATATATTCTAAGAGTTTGAAATAGAATTAAGATAACATAAGGATTGTAATGAATAACTTATTGAAGTAAATTTGTACCAAAAATCAACCATCAAGGATTTTTTGATATCATATGGTTCATGTTTAGGTTATATAATGGCAGTTCATGGTATATTGGTGGATCCATAAATGTTGAGTGTCATTTAAATTTGGTTTAGATTAACCATAGTGATTGAGATCAATATTTTTCTTGGACTGAACAGATATTATTGACCCATTTTGAGGGATTTAACAAAAATATTTTATCCACTAAACATGTTACATCCAAATTCAGTTAAATTCCATTGGATTGATGATGTTCAAAAAAACTTTAAGGGATTTGAAGGGATAGATAGCCAGTGAACCTATGCTTGAATTACTAAACAATGAAGAATGGTTTTTGAATAATAATGATTCATTGAATAATGGGTCAAGATGTTTTTTTATGTTGAATGACAGGGTTAGGTCTTTTTCCACATGAAAATTTATTTTTCATGATAAAAATTAACTAAATCAGGATTATGAGTTAACAATAATTGTTTTTAAATTATTTATATTGAAAATTAATTTACATAGTTAAATTTATGATATATATACTGACCAAAAAACATTGAATTATATATTCACCCAAAGAGATGGTTGGAATTTATTAATGATTATGACTACTAAATACATCACCACCGACAGAAAGGTGAACATGGTGGATAATGATCTTAGTCTAATGGGACTATAGTGACCCGGCCTTTTCTAACATTACTATTACATCATTTTAAAGATTAACAACATAATAATATTACACATAGAGGATCCAAAGGTTTAGTGTCTTGAAAAAACTAGGACCGTACATAACAATTACAACATCATGAACAAAAATTTATTTAATTTCATCATCTCTAGCTTCTTATTAGAACTTTTCCTCTCCTCAGTACATTTATCCACATGAGAATATACATAAATAGGGTTTAGCATAATCATGACATAGGAAAATGATCATGAACACGAGAGGAGCATAAATAAAAGACTTGAAATGTTGCAATGCATAAATTTAAAACATCATGTCTTAGCGGTTAACAACCACACATACTTGTGAACCATGATAGCATCTTTTTCAAACATCATTTCACATTTACTCATTATATTAATCACTTTACCCAATTCATTGGAGCGCCGTATAATTCCGGGTGCACCCGTCACATTCAAACATTCATATTGCGCTTTATAATTCCAGGTGCACCAGTCACTTGATAACATTATCATTATCATGCTTGCCACATTGAACATACATAAAAAGTGAACTTAACTAACCAATGGTAAGGAATGGGTTTCATCTCATAAGAATACATTCATAAGCTTTGGGTTCCCAAAAGAAATAGGGAACAACATACTTGATACAAGAACCATGAACCATGAATGAGAGGTAAAAGTTGAGTTCTTAAAAGAAGAGTTCTTTTGGAAAACATTTTTATTGAAATAAACTTCATTAAAAAACATGTATATAACATAAAATGAAATAAAATGTTGAAAAAATTATCTTTAAGGAGTAACCATATCAAAAATGGAGTGAAATAGGTAATACTTGAAGGATGAATGTTGGGTTCAAGAATTTCCCCTTACCTTGTATCTGAATGCTTCATTCTCTTTAATGTCCTTTATAATGAAATTATATTCATTAATTATAAATAAAGAAGCTTTTGTAAATTAATATTGTTCATTATGGTTTCATTAACTGATTTCATGTGCCTTTGGATTAGTTATAGTGTTTAATAACATTATTCGGGAATGTTTGTTTTTATGGTTTTCTTGAGTGGTTCACTTGTATTCTTAAATTGAAGTTTGGGTAGAACATGGGTAAACATCCAAAACTGATATTAAATATTATTAATGAGATTACAAGAGTTTGAATGATCTTATAATTAATCATATTATATCCATGTGGATGAATCATTATATAAGAATTAAATGATGATTGATTGGGTTAATTTGGGAGGTTTTTTGGATCACAATGAACTTGTTTTAGTTTATCACTTAGAAATATGGTCAGAAGTTAATTACAGAACATTAAATAGGAGATTATACATATAACAGATTCTTGTTCAACCATAAAAATGGTTTCATGACTAGATCTGAAGGTAGAAATGGAATAAGAAAGCATGTCGTTCTTGTAGGTGATAAATTAACACCTCACGAACAACGTTCTCTTTAATAAAATAAAAGGAAGAGGGAAAGGGGGTTGGATCATATAATGTCCCATTAGCATCATAAAATTATATTACATGTATAATAATAGAGTTAAAATACCAGTTGGATGAAGATAGGTGGGGAGAGATCATGAAATAATCTTGAACTTGAAAGAAAAAAATAAAGGAGAAGAGGGAGATAAATTACCTCTTAAATCCTCCTCTTGAGATCCTCTTTAACAAAGCTATGATTGGTCTTTTGATTAAACCGGAAGCTCTAGGAAGTGATAGAGGGGCTAGGGAAGATGTTTGGGAAGGGTTTATAGAAGGCTTAGAGCTTGAGAGGTGTGAGGGAATGAGGGTGTGAAGGGTGGTTTTTAGAGTGGAGGGGAGAGGGGTTTCCTTATTATAAAATTCATTAGTTTATAATTTTCCCCTAAGACAAGGAATAGTGAGTCAATAATGACCGAGAATAGTTATTTTATCATGTGATCCCGAACCAAGTGGGCTTACATCAATAGAACATCACACATGGCTCTATAATTAGCTTATTTAGCTTATTTTTGTAAATTATGGTATTTCACTATTAGTCAAAAATTCATGTATTTCATAAATATATCAAAAAATTACTCCAAACATTTCTCGACATGTAGAATACAAAAATGAAGTCCATTTTTCAAAAATAATTCTCTTAATATAATTAATTTATTTAAAATCATAATTTTAATAAAAAAAGTTTCTAAAAATTAAAACTGATTTTATATTACATTCAAAAATTACGTAGGGTCTTATAAAATTATCTAAAAACTAAAAGATATAAATTAAATACGTTATGAATACATTTTAGGGAAAAAATATTTCTCTTAAATTAATTAGTTAATTATAATTATTTATTTATGACTTATGAAATACCGAACGTTTACTAAGGTCAAATTGTCACTTTCTAAGATGTCAAAATTTTATTTAATTATTCATGGGTAAGGTTAATATTATGTTGGATGATTTACTATTCATAAGAGTAATAATAATATTCACAATTGTTTGTTACTATTCACAAGGTTGTGTTACTATTCACGAAAAATTATTTTTGTTCCAACAGACTCCAAAAATCATCTTTAACACAACCGTGTATGACGGATTTTTGAAATTCCAAACACAGAAGTGACAAAAATATGTGTCCCTTATCACTTAGTAGTTCATTATGTTGTGTTTTCATGTTATTTTATGATGTAATTATAAGAAAGGAATTTCTAATGAAAAACTCTGGGTCATTACATTCTTCCCCCCTTAATAAATTTTACCCCTGAAATTTAACATTACACAAACAGGTGAGGGTGTTTCTCCTACATTGCCTCTTCTGGTTCCCAAGTTGCTTCCTCAAACATATTGTTCCTCCACAACACTTTGACAAGATGGGTTCTCTTGTTGTGTAGAACCTTATCTCTCTGATCCAGAATCTTTACTGGCTGCTCCTCATAAGATAGATCATCTTCCAGTTGCACCACCTCTGAGTTTAGTAATTGTGAGGGGTCTCGTATATACTTACTCAGTAGTGATACATGAAACACATAATGAACTTGATCCATATTCGATGGAAGTTCAAGATTATAGGCCACAACTCCTATGCAGTCAATGATCTCAAAGGGGTCAATATACCATGGGCTTAGCTTCAATTTCTTCCCGAATCGCATGACTCTCTTCCATGGATATATTCCAAGGAATACTTTATCTCTAATGTTGAACTCCAAGTCCCTTCGATGGTAGTCAGCATAGCTCTTTTGCTGACTTTGAGTAGCTTTGATGTGTTTCTGGATGACTTGAGCCTTCTCTGTCATCTCTTGAACAAGATCATGTCCATGTAGATTTCATTTTCCAACTTCATCCTAATAGGATGGAGTTCTACATCACTTTCCACACAGAGCATCATATGGAGCCATCTAAATACTTGATTGGAAGCTATTGTTGTACGAGAACTCAACCAATGGGAGATGCTGATCCCAACCACCTTTTAATTCAAGAGAGCAGAATCTTAGTATATATTCAAGCATTTGAATAGTCCTTTTAGACTAGCCATCAGTTTGGTGGTGATAGGTCATGCTGAAATTTAATTCAGTAATCAAAGCATATTGAAGGCTCATCCAGAATTTAGATGTGAACCGTGGATCACGGTCAGAGATAATTGAGAGTGGAAGACTGTGAAGTCTCACCACTTCCATCACATATATCTTTCCAAGTTTTTCAAGCGATAGATCTTCCCGAATAGAGATAAAATGGGCAGTCATGGTGAGTCGGTCAACCACAAACCATATCGCATTATTTCCCTTCGACGTCTTCAGGATACTTGTCACAATGTCCATATTACAATTTTCTAATTTCCACATGGGTATAGGCAATGGCTGAATCATACCTCTGGACTTTTGTCGCTCAGCTTTAACTTTATGACATACCAAGAACCTTGATATATATTCTGCAATCGTTTTCCTCAATTTATCCCACCAGAAGTGTTCTCGGAGATTACGGTACTTCGTCGTACACCCAGGATGGATAGGGAAATTTGAGCTATGTGCATTGTCCAATAGCTCTATCATTATCTCTGTTGATGAAGGCACACAAAGCCGCATTCCAAACCGAATCCCATAATCATTATTGATATGGAACTCTTGCTACTTCCCTTCCTTTACTGAATTCTCCCTCTTTTGATTCTCAACATCATCCTTTTGAGCTTCCTTAATCTTCTACATTATGGATGGTTGCGAAATGATTTGGTAAAGGTAGGATGCATCCCCTTCCCTTATAATTTCCAAATCCATTCTTCTCATATCCAATAAGATAGGGTCTTTCTCAATCTGCAGCATGGATAGTGGTACAGGTTCATTTCTGCATAGAGCATCAGCTACCTTGTTCGACTTTCCAGGATGATAGTGAATAGAGAAATCGTAATTCTTGATTAGATCTAACCATCTCCTTTGAGGCATGTTGAGCTCCTTTTGTGTGAATATATAATTTAGGCTCTTGTGGTCAGTGTATATGTCACACTTCTTGCCATAAAGGATGTGCTGCCAGATTTTCAAGGAAAAAATTATGGCTTCTAGCTCTAGATCATGCATCGGGTAGTTCTGCTCATGGATCTTCAACTGTCGTGAGGCGTGGGCTATCACATTATCATTTTTCATAAGTATGCAACCCAAGCCTTTCTTTGAATCATCACAGTATATCACAAAACTTTCTCCACATTTTGGTAGTGTGAGTATAGGTGAAGTGATCAGCCTTCTCTTTAGCTCCTTATATATTACCTCACATTCTTCCATCCAGACATACTTTACCCATTTCCTTGTTATCTTAGTTAGTGGGCTTGACAATTGTGAGAAGTTTCTCACAAAACGTCGGTAGTACCCAGAAAATCCAGGAAAACTACTGATTTCTGTGACACTAGTGTTTCGGGTCCATTCCTCAATTGCCTTTATTTTTTAAGGATCCATAAAAATTCTCTCACATATGATCACAAGTCCCATGAACGTGACTTTATTTATCCAAAAGTCACACATGCTGAACTTGGTGTACAAATTCTTATTTCTCAATGTCGTCATCACACGTCCTAGATGTTCATCATGTTCCTCCATTTTCTTGGAGTAGATGAGAATATCATCAATAAACACTACCACAAATTTTTCTATGTAATGTCTAAAGACTCTATTAATCAAATCCATGATGATTTCAGGGGAATTAGTAAGTCTTAATTGCATCACCAAAACTCATAGTGACCATACCTTGTACATTAGGTAGTATTCTGAATATCTTATATCTTCAACTTTACCTGATGATATCCAGAACGAAGATCCACCTTTTAGAAGAATTGAGCTACTCTTAACTGGTCGAACAAGTCATCAATCCTTCGGAGATGATACTTGTTCTTTATGGTGATCTTGTTGAGTTCCCCATAATCGATACATAGCCGCATTGTTTCATCTTTCTTCTTCACAATGTGCACCGGTGCACCCCAAGGTTATTCACTAGGGCGTATGAACCCTTTGTCCAGATGCTCTTGCATCTTTTTTTTAACTCCTCCAGTTCTATAGGAACAATCCTATAGGGACACTTCATGGCTGGAGTAGCTCTAGGAAGGAGTTCAATTGATAACTCTACCTCACGATCTGTGGGAATTCCGGGAAACTATTCGGGAAATACATCGTCGTATTCCCTCGCGATTTGAATTTCATAAAGGTTGTCACTTTCCTTCAACTCAACCATTTGGAAGATGTATTTTTCATCATAGGGAATCAACACCCACACCATTGAAGAATTTTTTGAAGGAGATTCATGATCTTCCTTGCATTTGTAGAGGATCATGGGATGGATCGAAATATGAAAAGATATTTCCTTTTCCCGATAGTTGATATGTGCTCTATATAATGAGAGCCAATCCATTCCCATTATACCGTCGAATTCCACCAAGGGAAGTATTAAGAGATTTTGTGGAAGAATCTTCCCACATGCGCCAACAGGAGAAGAGTCAAACACTTGGGTTATAATGATTGCACCACTTGGTGTTTTTATAGATATCACTACTTCAAGGTTTTAGGGCTTCGATTCTATATTTCTAGCAACTTGCAAGATATAAAGGAATGCATAGAACCAGAATCAAATAAGACGTTTTCTATTCTTCAGTGTATATGAAGTGTACCTTGTACGACTTCATTATCAATCTCCACCTCCGCAGTAGTGATGGAATAAGCCTTCCCTTCTTGCATTGGCTTTGGTGACCGCTGACACTGATTATCCTCGAGAACTCAAGGTTTAGTACACTGGTTTTCATAGTTCCCTAACTCCCTACATTTGTAGCGTTAAACCATGAGTGGTTCTCTCCATTCATCGGCTACATTCTCTCTTTTTTCTCATGTCTTTTCGACACTCTTGGTCATAGTGTCCTTCTATCCCACACTTGAAGCATTTCCTTGTCCCTTTGAGGTAGTTCCGATGGTGCAACTACCCACATTTTTGGCATGTGGGTCATTGAGTTTTCCTCCCACTTTTTTCATTAGATCCTCCAGATTGAATCTCTATCATTCTTTTCTTATCCCCATATCCATGGGACCATTCTTCAAACTCCATCTCCACTATGGGGGCACATAGAACAACTTCTTCATAACTCCCGAAGTCTCGAATTTCAAGAACCTTTCGAATGTGTGGTTTTAATCCACTAACAAATATTTCAATTTTTCTATCATTTTTTATAACAAAACACGAAGCGTAGCTTGAAATCCTTGTGAAATTATCTCCAAAGGTTGTGAAATCTTCTCCTTCCTTTTTGATTGAGCTCTATAAATTATCTCTCCAACTTCGTATGAAGAGTTCTTGGGAAATACATATTAAGAAAAATTATCTTAAAGTCTTCCCATTCAATATATTCATTTTCCTCCTGTGGAATGGTGTTCTTAATAAAAGCCTACCGTTGATCGGCTTCTCTATCAATACAATAAACAGCTAGGGTCACCTTCTCCATCTCAAAATAGTGAAGCACATAAAAGATCTTCTCCATGGTGTTGACCCACTGCTCCGCCACTAGTGGATCAGAAGATCCACTAAACGTCGGTGGTCGTTGTCGCATAAAACATTCGATGGACAGTTTCTCCCTCTTTGGTGAAAGAGGACATTCCCCATTATTAGGGTTACTATTCATAACCTGAAAAAATTGGGTATGCATCGCCATGATGTTTTGAACTCCAGCTCCCAAATCATTGGGGATGTTGTTCGGGCAATCGTTGCATTGGACCTCGCACGAGTTGTTGGCCTGATTTCTCATGGTTCCCACCATTTTCTAGAATAGTAAAGGTTAGAACAAACCATAAGTAAACAAGTCTGGAATAACTTATTCATTTAAAAAATTTATACCAAAAATACAACATATGGGATCCCTTTGTAAATATTCTTCTGTGCATATTTGTACTTAGTTTCATGCTAGATGTTTTCTCTGGGGTTCACTAATCCTAATTCCCAAATTAACTAAACCCTTCCTCTGATACCAACTATAGAGACCCGACCATTTATTACATTAATATTACATCATTTTAAAAAAAACATAATAGTATTACACATAGAAGAACCAATGGTTTAGTGTCTTGGGAAAACTAGGACCGTACATAACAATTACAACATCAAGCAAAAACATTTATATAATTTCTTCTTCTCTAGATTCTTATTTTAACTTGTACTCTCTTGACTACATATAGTCACCAAAGGATATAAATAAAAATGGGTGATCTAAAAGCCCAGTAAGAGGATATATAAGAAGAATATAGAATGGAGTGAGCTTAATCCTGACATAGGAAAAATATCATGAACATGAGAGGAGCATAAATAAAAGACTTGAAATGTGGAAATGCATAAAAATGAAACATCATGTCTTAGTTGTTAACTACCACAAATACTTGTGAACCAATAGTGTATCTTGTTCACACATCATTTCAAATTTACTCATGAAATTCATCACTTTTCCATATGCATTGGAGCACTGTATAATTTCATGTGCACCCGTCACATTCAAACATTCATATTGCGTTATATAATTCCGGGTGCACCCGTCACATCATAACATTATCATTATCATGCTTGCGAAATGGAAAACACATCAAAGGTCAACATAACTAACCCATGGAAATTAATGGGTTTCATCTCAAAAGAATATATTCATAAGATTTGGGTTCCCAAAAGAAAGAGGGGCCAACATATTTGATACAAGAACCATCAACCATGATTGAGAGGTAGAGGATGAGTTCTTAAAAGATGAGTTCTTTTGGAAAACATTTGGATTGACATAAACTTTATAAGAAAAAATTTATATACCAAAAAAGGAAATAAAATGATGAAAAAGTGATATTTAAGGAGTGACCATATCAAAAAATAGAGTGAAAGAGGTAAAACCCGAAGGATGAATGTTGCGTTCGGGAATTTCCCCTTACCTTGTATCTGAATTCTTCCTTCTCTTTAATGTCATGTATAATGATATTATATTCATTAATTAGAAATCCATAACCTTTTGAACATTAATATGGTTAATTATGGTTTCATTAAGTGATTTTATGTGCCTTTTTATTAGTTATAGAGTTTGAAAACATTATTCGGAAATTTTTGTTTTTATGGTTTTCTTGAGTGGTTCACTTTTATTCTTAAATTGTTGTTTCGGTAGAACATGGGTAAACATCCAGTAATGATATTAAATTTTATTAATGATATTTAAGGAGTTTTAATGATCTTATGATGAATCATATTATATCCATGTGGATAAATCATTAGATAACAATTCAATGATGATTGTTTTTGTTAATTTGGGTGGTTTTTGGATCACAATGAACTTGTTTTAATTTATCACTTAGAAATATGGTCATAAGTTAGTTACAGAACTTTAAATAGGAGATAATACATATAAAATATTCTGGTTCAACCATAAAAATTGTTTCATGACTAGATATGAAGGTATAAATTGAATAAGAATGCTTGTCGTTCTTGAAAGATATAAATTAACACCTCACGAACAACGTTCTCTTTAATAAAATAAAAGGAAGATGGAAAGGGGGATGGATGATATAATATCCCATTAGAATCATAACATTATAGTACATGTATAATACTGGATTTAAAATAACATTTGGATAAATATATGTTGGTAGAGATCAAGAAATGATCTTGAACATGAATGAAAAAAAAAATAAAGGAGAAGAGGGAGATAAATTACCTCTTACATCCTCCTCTTGAGATCCTCCTAAAGGAAGATAGGCATGGTATTTTGGTGAGACCAGAATCTCTTGGACGTGGGAGAAGGGCTATGGAAGTTGTTTGGGAATATTTTAGAAAAGTATTGGAGCTTGAGAGGTGTGAGGAAATGATGGTGTGGAGGATGGTTTTTATAGTGGAAGGGAGAGGGGTTTCCTTAATATAAAATTAATTAGTTTATTAATTTCCCCTAAGATAAGGAATAGTGAGTCATGAATGACCAAGAATAGTAATTTTATCATGTGATCCCAAACCAAGTGGGCTTAAATCAGCATAACATCACACATGACTATATAATTATCCTATTTAGCTTATTTTTGTAAATTACTGTATTTCACTATTCATCAACAATTCAAGTATTTTAGAAAAATATTTAAACTTTACCCCAACCATTTATCGATGTGTATAATCCAAAAATGAAGTCCATTTTTTAAAAATAATTTTCTAAATATTAATAATTTAATTAAAATCATAATTTACATAAAAACAGTTTTTAAAAATTAAAACTGATTTTATAGTCCTTTCAAAAATTACGCAGTGTCTTATAAAATTATTTAAATACTATAAGAAATTAATTAAATAACTTTTGAATAAACTTTAGGGAAATATTTTTTATTTTAAATTAATTAATTAATTATATTTATTTATTTATGACTTACAAAATACCAAAATGCTTACTAAGGTCAAATTGTAACTTTCAAAGATGTCTAAAATTTATTTAATTATTCATGGGGAAGGTTACTCTTTTTTTGGATGATTTACTATTGATAAGGGTCATAATACTATTAATAATGGTATGTTACTATTCACAAGGGTACATTAATATTCACGGAAAATTATTTTTGTTTCAATAGATTCCAAAAATCATCTTAAACACAACCGTGTATGTCAGATTTTCGAAATTCCCAAGACAGAAGTGACAAACTTGTGTATAAAGGTCAATTATCACATAGAAGTTCATTACGTTGCGTTTTCATGTCATTTTAGGACATAATTATAAGAATAGAATTTCCATTGAAAAACTCTGGGTCGTTACAGGGCCACACTATTTAATCCCTCGTGAGGATTCAATGATATCTAATATTTAAGGATTTATATATTAAGTGCCATAAAATACGGAATAAGTGAAAAAATATGAATTTTATCAAGTTTATATTCAACTATAAATCACTATGATGATTAAATATGCACCAAATGAGGATATGGAACTATTGAAGGATGTGAGGAATATTCATGATTTCAATCATGTTTGGGAGGGAATGATAAGTGAATTAAGTTGGATCCAAATAAATACAAGACAAAATGATAGAGATATTGGTATATAATAATTATTCAATAATGTCTATTTATCATGGATGTTTAATGATTTATAGAAACGTGGAAGTTAACTTATAATAGGATTACATGATGAGGGATACTAAGATGTATGCATGATGATGATTGGTTTGTCAGAAAGTTATGATTGAGAGACATAAGTATAATGATATTTCAAGACCAATGAAAGAGTCACCCCATACATCATAATTAGACTCCACAAAACATATAAATGTCATGGTAATATATATGTTGAGTCATATCCATAAAAAATTAGGGAATTTTATTTCCATCAAATAATATTTCCTTCTTTATTAAAATTCATGGATATATATTATTTTTTGTTAATATTTAATGGAGTACCACATTATATTATATTTGATTTAGATTTTATGTCAACCTAGTAGTTATGGTGATAAACTCATAAATATCTACATACATAGTTTAGTTTTTTATTATAAATCTTCTTTACTTAGTTGTTCAGAAAAAGAGGATGATTAAAACCCTAGAGAATATAATGATATTATATTAAATATACCTCTATGGTATATGGGGTCAACAACTTCCTACTATCAACCTTTAAAATAAAAATAGATTTCACTCGAGAATTCAGATATCTCTTTATGAATCCCTATATAGACTGATGTTAAGAAAAAAATATCTAGATGAATTACGAGATTAAAATCTATTTGTACTTGACCTACCTAAGTAAACAGTAGAGAAGGTTATTTCTATTAAGTATCACATCAAGGATGATTAGTGTCAATAGAAAAGTTTTTTTGAAATTATTTTGATAGATTTGGAGTTTAAATATATTCTTATAGTGTCTCTATTGATATATATATTGATGAAGGTTATTAGATTCGGGAAGAATGGAAATCTAATCCATAAATATATTGGTTGTTTCATGATTCTTTATCAGATTTGGATAGTTATTTATCACATGGTGCATGCACCAAATCTCTATAAATTACATGATGTGTTCCATGTTTCATAAATGAGTTATTACATTCCATCCATCCAATGTTAAATTTTTTTTATTGGAGAAGAAAAAATAGAGAATCAAGAAGACCAAAGAGATACAATAAAAGTGGACGAGAAACAAAACAAGGGACAAGCGACGAGTCACTAGAAACATACACAAGCAACATTCACAAGTACCACGGGACTAGTGGGGATGGATGTAATGTAAACCAAGAGCATCTCCTCTAATCAAGTTAACTCCTTCAGATCTCAAGAGTTTGGTCAAATTAATGAAAGTGATTTTGGACCCCGGGTTCACAATAGATGCCAGATGATCCGAAACATTATTCCCCTCATGCCAGGTATGAGTCACCCTGATATTATGGAGAAGGGAAAGGTAGTTCCTTATTATGTATGAAATTGACTAGGGTATGTGACCCTTTCGACTGAGATAGTTATGTAGAATTAGGGAATTAGTCTAAGCTTGGGTAATCATGATGTTCTCTACTTTCAAAGAGATAGCCCTGTAAACAATGCTTTGGCCTCTACTTGGAGTGGGGAACAGTTCCCGTAGGATGCGGTGAAAGCCATCATAACACTACCCACATGTCCCTAACAACTCTTCCTCCTTTCATTTCCCCCAGCTGATATGAGCCATCCAAATTGAGTTTATATCCCGAAACTAGAGGTTCCCATTGTATCTATTGTCCTTGTGGCCTGTTTCACGAGGGGTTAGCCAGGAGTGCACTCACATGAAGCAACTTCCACGAAGGAGCCTCCCGCCATCTAGGAACAAGTGTAACCAAGTCTGCCAATAGCTTATGTGACTGCACCACAATGGGCCATGGTATAGGCATATCCCCTTCAAATCGAGCCTGGTTCCTGGCATGCCATATGCACCAGCACCCAGCGTTGAAAATCATAGAACGCACCCCCCTATCCATGTCTGTAATATCCATCCTGTGATACCATTTGTCTAGAAAAAAGGCATTCCCATGTGAATTCGAGGAGAAACCCACGAGGCTTCCCAAAATAGACCAAACAACTTGGACCCAATCGCTATAAAAAAATAAAAGATCAGTGCTCTACTCCCTCAGACTACTACAAAAATGGCATCTGGAAAACAGAGTGATGACCGCCTTCTTAACCTTCTCATCCGTGGTTAGAGCATTCTTTCTGATCCTCCGTGTTTGAAAATTATATTTCGAAGTAATTTGTTTATAAAAAACCATGGTATTCTAAGTTTCATTATGGCTCGGGGACACCAAGAGCTTGCGATAATCCTTGGTAGAAAATCTCCCTGAGAATGATGCAGTGAAGACACAAGTGTCAGGATCCGAATTAATAGAAATGGACTCAAAAATCTCATGTTGTTTTGTATCCAACACTACCTTAATAAAACGAGGGTAGAGGCTGGATTCCTTGAAGGAGATTAAGGGGACCGGGCAACATGGAAAGCCAATAATAGAGCCAGACTAGTTTTCTTTGCAAAACAAAATGTTACCTTCCCTCACAATTCAGTGTGAGTTATGATGAAGGGTATTAATGAAGTGGTAGATCCTAGACCAGAAGGGGTATGCATTACTTCCAGTGTGTTCCTCATCACCCACCCATCTGTGGGACATAGACTTCCCCCAATGGGTATTCCCTTCAATAACTTCCATTGAAATTTTGGTATACATACATTGATGTGTGGATACTAAACTCTTTACATCAACACCCCCTTCCTGTATGGGACTTGATGTTCTTTCCCATGCAACCCAGTGATGCTTTCATGTGGAAAGATCATCCCACACAAAGCCATCCAGAAGCCTATCAACACTTCTAATGACGCCTTTTGGCACAACAGTGGAGGTATTACATACCTAATCATTGAAATGTGTTGAAATTAGGGGTTATACTAATTATGGATTCAAATTATTATGATTACCAATCAGTCAGAATTTTGGATTGTATATATAAAGACCTATGAAACAAGCCCACTCACCTATTCAATGATTTGTTTTCTGTGAAACTATAAATTTGAGAAAGCAATATGGGAAACTAATGATGTGATGTGGTAAATGTATTCTCAGTTATTTTTAACAAAGGGACTAAATATTATGGTGAGATTATTATTTAGGGGGTACAATGTTACACAGTGATATTTTATAACAAATTTCTGTTTAAATAAATTTATAGTGTTGCATAAAATGGTCTACATTAAACAACAGAAATATATAAATAAAACATATACATTATATCATAAATGTAAATATATGGAATTTAAAAGAAAAATAATTACTAGATATAATTATAATTCTCTTATGAAATACCATTGATGCAAATGAGCTATTTTTTAATTTTTTTTGTTAATGTTCAATTTTTATCACATATATTTTCATTAAAGGATATTTAAATTTATGCAAAAACAACAAAAATATGAAATATATATAAAAAAATTTTACACATGTATACAATTAATTCACTGGTTATTAAATGGTTTGAAATTAATATAAATTTAATTGAAGGTAAAAAGAGTCATTTTTTGGAATATAACTTTTAATCGATTTACATATTGTTTTCTTAATGTATTGAATTAAAAATATTTTATGAATGATTCTATTGAGATTTAATGATTAAATTTTATATTAAATTTTATTCTATCATTAATAAAGTTGGTTTTAAATGGAATCAAATGAGGTTAAACTTAGTTGTATGCATAAAAATGCATTTTGGAAAAAACATTATCCATTATAATTTTTGTGATAATTTTAAAATTAATTTTTTCCATTTATATGAATACTATTTGGCAAAATTTATTCCATAAAATCAATAAACATGTATAATATGTTTAGTTAGCCCCCTTTTTTTGCCCTAATAAATAGTAAAAACTGAAATTTCTAACCAGAGTTAATGTTAAAATTATTACATGGGGGGAGTTAAACTATGAGATAAGGGTAAAGTTCCATTACAAATATCTAAATATTATTTTTTAAATAAATTCCTACCTTATATTATATTAAATTTGATATCATAGATATATGGTGCAATGTGTATAAGAAAATGAATTTAAATTATTAAATTTTCATGTAATTCCATGAGTATAACTCCCATCACCTATAAAAGAGAACATCTTATTCTCACAAATTCATAAAATTTGAGAAATATATCTTATAAAGTAACTATAAAAAATATTATATATTTATATACTTCATTGTTGAGGTTTTTTAATTCTCTTAAGGCCATCATAAAAATGATTACGGTGTGATCCCAATGAGGTCTCCCGATTTATAGATAATAATCTTACCAAACTCAATAAAATTTTATTTGTTATTATACATCCACTAAATATAATATATCTCTAATAAAATTGTTAATTCAATATAATAAATATATTGATATGTTTTTATGATAATTTTATATCTATTTTCAATCTCATTCTAAAAAAATGAGAAATTAATGTTGTGATCATACATACGTATGGACTATAGCATCCACATAATGATGTGATTCATTTTACCTCATCACCTATCATTTATGGATATAATTATGTATTTAATAAATATATATGATATTTTTAATTTAATAATGATTCGTTAATGTCAAAATATTATGTAAATCCATTTATATTTTAACATTAGAATATATATGTATCATTCTTGCAGACATACAGAATACTAACACAATGTGGGATATATCATTATCATTATCGGCCTTTTATATATTGATCTAAAATTATATATAATTGATATATAATATAATTATTACATCAATAAAAACAAATAAATGTTATATTATTATTATAAAATAGCACGGTCTTACACATTTTGACTGCATAACCTACTATTGATTAGGTCGATTTAACCACCAAAATGTGTCATAAGATAATGTTTATGAAATCAATGATTAAGGGAAGTTAAAATAAATGGGATATTATTTAATAATATTAATCAACTAATATTATTTAAATTTTTAGAAGAAAAAAAGTGAAAAATGTTCATTGGCTAGAAATCCTTAACTGACACATTCAAGAAAAACGTAATAGTTATCACATGAAAATGTTATTTTAAGAAATAATTATTAAACAATAAGTGAAAATATTTTAAAAATATTCCATTAAATAAATTATAAATATAAATAAAATAATGGTATATAATGATTACAAATTAAAATTTATAATAACAGTGTTTAAAGTTCTTATGATGATATTTAGAACAATGGTTTTGGTATTATATTACAATCCAACTGTTTTCCATGACCATTTATGATTAGATATTAAATGAGGAAACAATATGATCTATCACTCATAAATCTCACGTATAATCTTGTAATATTTTTATTCCTTATTATTATTATTATTTTCTTTCACTTTCCGCTATCTAAATACTCCCAATAATGAATGAATGTTTTTAAGGAACCCATTATTTATTTATCTCTTCAATTGGAAATAATTTCAAATAAATATCCATGTTCTTAATTTTTATTCTTATAGTGTTTTGAAAATTATACATTGATTAATTAAATTAATTTTTACCCATATTTTATTTTCTATAAAATATGATAAAAAAATATTCTTATGTTTTTTCAAATGAGATACTTGTTTTTTCAATTGTGTGAATGATAATTTTGTTGAATAATTTACTAAAAAATAGAAATTTATAAAGTGAGGAATTTTAGTTTCCATGAAACATCATTTACATGTTTCTAGAATACGCACTACTAGAAAATCTGGTTTTGGAGGCGGGGCACCTATAGCGGCCGCCATTTGGCGGCCGCTAATACTATCAACAGCGGCCGTCAAATTGAGGCCGCTGCAATTTTTCCTAAAAAACCCCTATTTTTCCTTCCCTCCCCTCCCTCCCCTCCCTGACCCCACGACCCCCCCTTCCCCGACCCCGCGACCCCGACCCCCAGCAACCCTCTCCGACCCTGACCCCCGACGACCCTCCCCAACCCCCGGCGACCCCTCCCCGACCCCCCCGCGACCCTCCCCGACCCCTGGCGACCCCTCCCCAACCCCCGTCGACCCCGAACCGCGACCCCCGACCTCCCGGCAACCCCGGCGACCCGACCCCCGGCGACCCGACCCCCGGCGACCCCGACCCTTGACGATCCCCACCCCCTTGCCTCCATGCTGCGCTACCGGAAACCCCGGCAACCCCAACTGCCTTGCCTCCACGTTGCGCCCTCGTGACCCCGACATCCCCTGCCTGCGCTGCACCCCGGCGACCCCCACCCCCTTGCCTCCGCACTGCGCCCCCGTGACCCCGACACCCCCGCGACCCAGAAACCCCCACCCCTGCCTGCGCTGCACCTTTGGATAGCCACACCGCCGTCCCCTCGCGGCCCAATTGCATCCCTCCGGTAAGTCCTCCTGCCTCCGTTGGACCCTTCCGGTCCATTGTGCCCTGCCATATAGAACCCTCCACGCTTTGTCCAACGGTTCCGCTCCTTTCGAGTTCGGCCATCGAACATCTGTCGTCAAGTCACTGCGCCATCATGGATCTGCAATCGAGTCAGACCCCGTTACCCGCGGTCGAGTCCTCCGCAGGTAATGTTTTTTATCCTAATTTGGTTTTTAAATTTTAATGATATGTGTTTTTTTATAATTTAAATAAGATATTTCACTTTTGATTTCTATTAAATACAGATATGGATAGGAGTTGGATTGATATGCAAGATAGATTTTCAGCTGAATATTATGAGGAGATTAAGCGATTTATGGATTTCACCAACAAATTTCCAAGAGATATGATTAGTTGTCCATGCAGAAAATGTGAAAATAGATATCTCTTCATACGAGATAGTGTTAGAGAACATTTGTTTTTGAATGGGTTTTTTAAAAACTATAAGACATGGACGCGTCATGGAGAAGATTCTGTTTCATGTCATCGCTCAGAAAATATTCATATCAATGTTGATTCGAGAACAGTTGATCCGATGAACATAATGATGAATGATATGATGCGTCAGTTTCAATCTGAAGATAGTAATGTCGTAAATGGCGACGTTGGATTGAGTAATCCTCGTTCTTCTGCATATGGAGAAGCATTGAAATTATTTGAAATTATTGACGATGCGCGTACTGAATTATATCCTAGATGCACTAAATTTAGTAAACTGTCGTTCATCGTTGAATTGTTACACATGAAGGCCTTGAACCAGTGGTCAGACACCTCATTCGACATGTTGTTGGTATTATTGAAGAAGGTACTCCCTGCTGGAGCGAAGATTCCGGAGTCATTCTATCAAGCTCGCAAGTTAATCGATGATCTTGGTTTTACATATGATATAAATGATTCATGTCGCATTAATTGTATGTTGTTCAGAAAAGAGAATGCACAATTAAATAATTGTACTGTTTGCTATACATCCAGGTGGAAGACCAATGAGATTAATCAAGGTAGTCAGATTCTTCCTGGGAGAGTCTTGAATCAATGGAAAGAGGTTGCTGCTAAACAGATGCGTTATTTCCCACTAAAACCGAGACTGAAGAGATTCTTCTTTTCCACTAAAATTTCTAAATTGATGACTTGTAATTCAGAGAGAATGAAAGAGGTTGATAAATTAACTCACCTGGAAGATTCTTTGGCATGGAAAGAGTTTTATCAGAGACACCCAGACTTTTCCCGAGATTATCGTAACATTCTACTGTGTTTGGAAGAAGATGGTTTTAACCCATTTAGGTCCATGGTTGGTGAAACACATAGTACATGGCCAGTGGTGTTGGTTCCATACAACATTCCCCCATGGGTATGTATGAAGCAACCTTTTTTGTTACTGTCAATTCTAATTGATGGACCGAGAGGACCTGGTGATAAAATCGATGTTTATATGCAACCTTTGATTGATGAGCTGCATGAATTTTGGGCCGATGGTGTAATGAATTTTGACTCGGCAGAAAATGAAATGTTTAGACTTCGGGCCGCTTTGTTATGGACAATTAAGGATTTCCCAGCATATGCTAACTTATCAGGTTGGAGTCCAAAAGGAGAATTTTCTTTCCCTTTTTGTAATAAGAGTATGAAATATATATGGATTAAGCACTGTAGAAAGTGGGCATATCTTGGTCACAGATGCTTTCTTCCTCCATTGCACAGGTTTAGAAAAGACCGTGTATCGTTTGATGGGAATAGAGAGTTTGACCCATCACCACAAATAATGTCTGGGGTTCAAATTTGTGCACAACTTGATGAAGAAAGCATCCGTACAATGTATGATTTTCATGATTTATTGGTTCCTGCATTTCCTTCTATTCTTACTGCAAATAGACAGCGAAGTCATAATTGGAAGAAACGAAGTATTTTTTTTGAATTGCCTTATTGCAAATATAATATATTAAGGCATAATTTATATGTGATGCATATTGAAAAAAATGTATGTGATAATATTTTGTGCACCATTTTAGGCGTCAAGGGGAAATCAAAGGACAGTGCTAATGCTCGACGTGATTTGCAAGAAATGGGATTGTGAAAACCTTTACATTTACAGCTGGGTGAAGGTAATCAGGCATACATGCCTGCTGCACATTACACAATGAGTAAAAAATAGAAACAAACATTTCTATCAATTTTGAAGACTGTTAAGGTTCCATATGGTTATTGCTCTAATATTTCGAAGCGCGTGAATATGATGAGCATGACATTACAGGGTATGAAAAGTCATGATAATCCTATTCTGCTTCAACAGTTAATTCCTATAGAAATTTGTGATTGCTTACCTTCCCAAGTTGTTGAGCCGTTGATTGGAGTTTCTAATTTTTTCAGACAGCTCTGTTCTAGGAATCATTGCATGAGCGATTTAAAAAAGCTAGAGGATAAGATTGTACTTGCACTATGTCACCTAGAAAAACACTTTCCTCCGTCTTTTTTTGATGTCATGGTTCACATGACTGTGCATTTAACTGGTGAAGTCATTGCTGGTGATCCTGTGCAATTCAGGTGCATGTATCCAATAGAGCGATACTTAAATACATTGAAACGCTATGTGAGCAACAAAGCTCGTCCATAAGCATCAATTTCCAAGGGATATTTAATGGATGAGTGTACTAATTTCTATGCTTCATATATTGATGAGGTTGAAACAAAGATAGATAAACCGTCCCAGACTGACGAGGGTCTAATTGGAGAAGGAATAACATTTGATATGCGGAACGATGAGTGGGTTCAAGCTCATCGATATGTGTTGTTCAACACTCCATCAGTTATGTCATTGATACAGTAAGTTTCATAGTTGATGTGTATTTTTTTCTATATTTATTTTATTGCTTACCTTATATTGTGTTGAGATTTAGGATGCATATCGCTGAGTTGAAACGTGAAAGGCCCCGTGAAACCGAGTATCAAATCCAAAAACATCATTTCAACACATTTCATGAGTGGTTCAAGAGTCATGTACGTATAATTGATTTAATATTTTTATAGTGAAACTAAGTTGTATTTTCACAATCCTTTATCCATTAAACTATATATGTGAAATTTGCAGATTCAAAAGTTACGTGATTTAACCGAGCATGTGAGTGAAGAACTCAACCAACTAGTTGATGTTCCATTTATTACAGCTCGTCGCTACAATTCTTTGGATGATAACGGATTCCGATTTCGTATTAGCGATGTTGACATGAACCAAGCCACACAAAATAGTGGTGTTGGTTGTTCTTTTGTTGGTGCGGGTTATTATTATGGATTGTTGAGAGATATTATTGAGGTTATTTGTGATCATGGATTAAAACACATATTTTTAAGGTGTGATTGGGTCGATCCAGTTTGTGGAACGAAAGTTTATAACTTCCAATTTACATTAGTAAACTTTAACAATATGCTATATAAAGATGGCCGGGTTAGAAATGAGCCCTTCATACTAACATCGCAAGCAGAACAAGTTTACTTTGTCGGCATTGATTCTGAATGGAAAGATGTGGTGAAAATGTCTAGAAGAGGGTTTTTTCTGATTGACCAAGAGGAACCTAAAGTTGTCACATTTCCTGATCAAACACTTGACCAAACAATAGTAGCTGTACGAGATGAAGATATACAACGGACCAGAGAGACAGTTGAAGGAGATACGATAGACTTTCATGATTAGTGGAAATTGTAATTATATTCCTAGTTATTATTTGTAAAAATATTTATGAGTTATATATGTATAAAATTTACTTGATTTAACTATAATTTATTTTAATGTAGGTATGTCACAGGGTGGTCATAGTGGTTAACCTGATGTTGTTGGTATGTATGTTTTCATTTTTCTAAATTAATTGATTGCAATTTTCTGTTTATATTTCCCTAACTGTTTCTAATCATTAATTTATATTGTATTTGAATTATGAATTTATGTTTATCAGGATCTACTGCTTCTTCCAGTAGAGGCAGGGGTCCTGGTAGAGGGGTTTGATCGTGGAACTCTCGAGCCCGATTGGATGTGTTATTTGACGACACATTTCATCTAGTTGGAGATGGTGCTACTGCATTGAGTCGTCGGTTTGGGCATATGATACGAGACTCACACAGATTCCCTCTTTCGACTCGTGACTGGAGTTCTTTCCCTCAGGATACGATGGACAGATTATGGAGTGAGGTTCAGGTAAATTCAATGTTTAATTTTTCATGATATTGTTATTATTATTCTCCCATTTACTGACAATATTTTTAACAGGATAATTTGACATCCTGTCTAGATGAGTTTCGAGCTGTTTGTATGTCCAAATGCCAAAAATTATGGAAGGATTACAAGTCAAGGGTGAAGATAGATCACTGGACACCATTTGCGGGTGTGCGAGATATTCTACAGCGAGTCCCTCCGGGCATTCTTCCTGCACAGTGGCAGGATTTGGTTGCGTTTTGGTCGAGTGAGGCAGCGATGGTAAGATTTATTACTTTTAATCTATAAATGACTAATTTTTCAAATGTATATTAACTAAATACGTCAAATTTAGACCGAGTCTGCTCGTCATTCACATAATCGGGCAATGCAGGACATGCCTTCCAGACTTGGCACTCGACATGTGTCACAGCTCAGACATGATATAAGTTCAGAATTCACTATTTCATTCATATTTTAAAAATATTGTAGTATAACATGGTGAACCCATTTATAATAGTTGCACAAACGCGGCGAGCCAATCGATTGGATTTCCATATGGATGAGGACTCATAGGGCAGGTGATCCCGATGTTGTCGGTGTTATAGTAAGAAAATTATTTACTAAATAATAAAAGTATATTTTATTTTATATAAATTAATCATATTTGTTCATTGATTCATTATATGCTACAGGCTCAGTTTGAAACTCAGTTAGCAGAGTTTCTATAGGAGCAACGTCGAATTATTGTGCGTAGAGATGAAATATTTCACCGTGTTGTGGGGCGTGACGGTCATGGTTATTCTTTGACTTATGGCGGTGGTGTCCCACGACGTGCAGTTGTTAGAGCAGATGTGATGGGTGCATGCAGAGAGTCAGGGATGCGCACACAGGCTGAGATAGATTCTTGCATGCAGGATATGAAGTACAATTTTGATTCACAGTTTCAGAAATTATGTGCAGAGTATGAGGATAGGTTGTCACATATGTCATCACATATTGATGAAATGACAACGCAACAAGTGGCGCCATAGGTGAACAATAAAACAAACCATACACAGATTGAATTTCATTGAATAAATGGTCAGAGGTCTATCCTCTGACTGAACTTTCCTGGTTAAGATAAATAATATTGATATATATTGTAGGCTCCGAATACATCTGCTGGACATCATAGTGATATTGGTGATCCAGATGAGAATGAACCCCATGCATGAGGTAATTTCATTTGTCTTGATGAATTGTTTAGAATTTTTTATATCCTTGATGAATATAATTTTCCTTTTTTACCAAGACTAGTTTGTTTTAATATCTATGGGTGACATCTTCATGCACTCCAAGAGTGATTATGATCATACCCAACATCTTGATATCATACAGATTACACTTATTGACTATACGTCAAGTTATATTTATGTCAGTTTTGTATTGATTATATAGGTATAGTTATTGGGTCAAATAATTTCAGAGGAAGGTGTGTCAGTGGATGGAGAGAAACTCCAGACAGTTGTTTCTTGGGAGAAGTCCAAGAACTCTTTCAATGTTTGTATCTTTTTAGGGTGAGTGAATTGTGACGTGCACGCGCAGACAGAACGTCAATCGGACGTGCATTCTGCGTCGTAGGGCTCATTATGCGTTTTTAAGTGTTGCGCGCGCTTGATAAACATGTGTGGGGGGTCCAAATGGGCCGAACGAAGTCCGAATGGCCTAAAATCGGACGACATCAAAAGGTGAGTGAAATTTGATGTGGTGGAGCAGACGGTACGTCAATCGGACATGCCGTGTGCCCGCGGTGACCGGGAACACCGTTCTGGTGTCATAAACGACCAAAACGGGCGTCTAACGGTCAAACTCATAGAGGATGACATCGGATTGACCTGAAATCCCAGGACAACAATCCAATTATTATTCGTAACGTGCACGTGTAGATGGCACGTCAATCGGACGTGTGGTCTGCGCCGTAGGGATCATTATGCGTTCTTTAAGTGTTGTGCGCGCTTGATAAACGCGCGTGGGGGGGTCCAAATGGGCCGAACGAAGCCCGAATGGCCTGAAATTGGACAACATCAAAGGGTGGGTGAATTTTGATGTGGTGGAGCATACATCACGTCAATCGTACGTGCCATGTGCCCGCGGTGACTGGGAACGCCGTTCTGGTGTCATAAACGGCCAAAACGGGCGTTTAACGGTCAAACTCATAGAGGAAGAGATCAGATTGACCTGAAATCCTAGGACAACAATAAAATTATAATTCGAGACGTTCACGCACATACGGAACATCAACCAGATGTGAGGTATGCGTCATAGGGCTCATTATGCATTCTTTAAGTGTTGCGCGCGCTTGATAAACGCGTGTGGGGGGTCCAAACGGGCCAAACGAAGTCTGAATGGCCTGAAATCGGACGACATCAAAGGGTGAGTGAATTGTGATGTGTTTGAGTAGACGGCACGTCAATCGGGTGTCTTGTGTGCCCGCGGTGACGGGGAACACCGTTCTGGTGTCATAAACGGCCAAAACGGGCGTCTAACGGTCAAACTCATAGCGGACAACATCGAATTGACCTGAAATCACAGGACAACAATCCAATTATTATTCGCGACGTGCACGCACAGACGTCACGTCAATCGGACATGCGGTCTGCGCCGTAGGGCTCATTATGTGTTCTTTAAGTGTTGTGCGCGGTTGATAAACATGCGTGGGGGGGTCCAAATGGGCCGAACGAAGTCTGAATGCCCTGAAATCGGACGAAATCAAAGGGTGAATGAATTGTGATGTGATCGAGCAGACGACACATCAATCGAACATGTCGTGTGCCCGCGGTGACCGGGAACGCCGTTTTGGTGTCATAAACGGCCAAAACGGGCGTCTAACGGTCAAACTCATAGCGGACGAGATCGTATTGACCTGAAATCCCATGACAACAATACAATTATTATTTGCGACATGCACGCGGAGACGGCACGTCAATCGGACGTGCGGTCTGCGCCGTAGGGCTCATTATGTGTTCTTTAAGTGTTGTGCGCGCTTGATAAACGCGCGTGGGGGGTCCAAATGGGCCGAACGAAGTCCGAATTGCCTGAAATCGGACAACATAAATGGGTGAGTGAATTGTGATGTGTTCGAGAAGACGACATGTCAATCAGACGTGTCGTGTGCCCGCGGTGACCGGGAACACCGTTCTGATGTCATAAACGGCCAAAACGGGCGTCTAACGGTCAAACTCATAGCGGACGACATCGGATTGACCTGAAATCACAGGAAAACAATCCCATTATTATTCGCGATGTGCACACACAGACGACACGTCAATCGGACGTGTGGTCTGCGCCGTAGGGCTCATTATGTGTTCTTTAAGTGTTGTGCGCGCATAATAAACGCGCGTGGGGGTCCAAATGGGCCGAACGAAGTCCGAATGGCCTGAAATCGGATGAAAACAAAGGATGAGTGAGTTGTTATGTGGTCGAGCAGACGAAACGTCAATCGGACATGCCGTGTGCCCGCGGTGACCGGGAACACCGTTCTGGTGTCATAAACGGCCAAAACGGACGTCTAACGGTCAAACTCATAGCGGATGACATCATATTGAACTGAAATCATAGGACAACAATCCAATTATTATATGCGATGTGCACGCGCAAACGGAATGACAATCGGACTTGCGGTCTGCGCCATAGGGCTCATTATGCATTCTTTAAGTGTTGCGCGCGCTTGATAAATGCGCGTGGGGATTCCAAACAGGCCTAACGAAGTCTGAATGGCCTGAAATCAGACGACATCAAAGGGTGTGTAAATTGTGATGTGTTCGAGAAGAAGACACATCAATCAGACGTGCCGTGTGCCCGTGGTGACCGGGAACGCCGTTCTGGTGTCACAAACAGCCAAAACGGGCGTCTAACGGTGAAATTCATAGCAGACGACATCGGATTGACCTGAAATCACATGAAAACAATCCAATTATTATTCTCAACGTCCACGCGCAGACAGAATGTCAATCAGATGTGTGGTCTGCGTCGTAGGGCTCATTATGCGTTCTTTAAGTGTTGCGCGTGCTTGATAAACGCGCGTGGGGGGGGGGGGGTCCAGACAGGCCGAACGAAGTCCGAATGGCCTGAAATCAGAAGAAATCAAATGGTGAGTGAATTTTGATGTGGTAGAGTAGACGACACGTCAATCGGACGTGCTGTGTGCCTGCGGTGACCGGGAACGCCGTTCTGGTGTCAGAAACGGACAAAATGGGCGTCTAACGGTCAAAATCATAGCGGACGACATCTGATTGACCTGAAATCACAGGAAAACATTCCAATAGTTATTAAAGACATGCATGCGCAAACGACACATCAATCGGATGTGTGGTTTATGTCGTAGGGCTCATTATGCGTTTTTTAAGTGTTGCGCGCGCTTGACAAACGCGCGTGTGGGGGGGGGGGGTGGTCCAAACGGGCTGAACGAAGTTCGAATGGCCTGAAATTGGATGACATCAAAGGGTGAATGAATTGTGATGTGGTCGAGCAGACGACACATCAATCGGACGTGCTGTGTGCCCGCGGTGACCGGGAACGCCGTTCTGGTGTCATAAACGGCCAAAACGGGCGTCTAACGGTCAAACTCATAGAGGACGACATTGTATTGACCTGAAATCACAGGAAAACAATCCAATTATTAATCGCGACGTGCACGCATAGACGAAACATCAATCGGACGTGTGGTATGCGCCACAGGGCTCATTATGTGTTCTTTAAGTGTTGTGTGCACTTGATAAACGCGTGTGGGGGGTCCAAACGGTCCACACGAAGTCCGAATGGCCTGAAATAGGACTACATCAAAGGGTGAGTGAATTGTGATGTGGTGGAGCAGAGGGAATGTCAATCGGATGTGCCGTGTTCCCGCGGTGACCGAGAACGCCGTTCTGGTGTCATAAACGGCCAAAACGGGCGTCTAATGGTCAAACTCATAGCGGACGACATCGGATTGACCTGAAATCACAGGACAACAATACAATTACTATTAGCGACGTGCACGCGTAGACGACACATCAATCGGGCGTGCGGTCTGCGCCGTAGGGCTCATTATGCATTCTTTATGTGTTGCGCGCGTTTGATAAACGCGTGTGGGGGGGGGGGGTCCAAACTGGCCGAACGAAGTACGAATGGCCTGAAATCGGACGACATCAAAGGGTGAGTGAATTATGATGTGGTCGGGTATACGGTACATCAATCGGACGTTTTGTGGGCCCGCGGTGACCGGGAACGCCGTTCTGGTGTCATAAACGGCCAAAACGGGCGTCTAACGGTCAAACTCATATAGGACGACATTGGATGGACCTCAAATCATAGTACAACAATACAATTATTATTCGCGATGTGCACGCGCAGAGGGCACATGAATCGAACATGCGGTCTGCGCCGTAGGGCTCATTATGCATTCTTTAACTGTTGTGTGCGCTTTATAAACACGAAGGGGGGGGGGGGTCCAAACGGTCCAAACGAAGTCCAAATGGCCTGAAATCTGATGACATCAAAGGGTGAGTGAATTGTGATGTGGTCAAGCAGACGTCGCGTCAATCTGACGTGTTGTGTGCCCGCGGTGACCAGGAATGCCGTTCTGCTGTCAAAAACGGCCAAAACGGGCGTCTAACCGTCACACTCATAGCGGATGACATCGGAATGACCTGAAATCCTAGGAAAACAATCCAATTATTATTCTCGACGTGCACGCATAGACGGCACGTCAATCGGACGTGCGGTCTGCTCCATAGTGCTCATTATGTGTTATTTAAGTGTTGCGCGCGCTTGATAAACGCGCATGGGGGGTTCCAAATGGTCCGAACGAAGTCCGAATGTCCTAAAATCGGAAGACATCAAAGGGTGAGTGAATTGTGATGTGGTTGAGTAGAAATCTCGTTAATCGGATGTGCTGTGTGCTCGTGGTAACCGGGAATGCTGTTCTGGTGTCAAAACGGCCAAAACGGGCGTCTAACGGTAAAACACATAGCGGACGACATCGGATTGACCTGAAATCACAGGACAAATATCCAATTATTATTCTCGATGTGAACGCGCATACAACACGTCAATCGGACGTGCGTTCTGAGCCGTAGGGATCATTATGCGTTTTTTAAGTGTTGTGCGTGCTTGATAAACGCGCGTGGGGGGGGGGGGGGTCCAACCGGGCTGAACGAAGTCCGAATGGACTGAAATCGGACGAAATGAAAGGGTGAGTGAATTTTTATGTGTTCGAGCAGACGGAACGTCAATCGGACGTGCCGTGTGCCTGCAGTTACCGAGAATGCCATTCGGGTGTCACAAACAGCCAAAACGGCCGTCTAACGGTCAAACTCATAGCGGACGACAACGGATTGACCTAAAATCACAGGACAACAATAAAATAGTTATTTGAAACATGAAGGCATAGACGGAACATCAATCGGATGTGCGGTCTGCGACGTAGGGCTCATTATGCGTTCTTTAAGTGTTGCGTGTGCTTGATAAACCCGCGTGGGGGGGTCCAAACGGGCCCGAACGAAGTCTGAATGGCTTGAAATCGGACGACATAAAAGGGTGAGTGAATTGTGATGTGGTCAAGCAGACGACACGTCAATCGGACGTGCCGTGTGCCCGCGGTGACCGGGAACGCTGTTCTGGCGTCAAAAACGGCCAAAACGGGCGTCTAACGGTCGAACTCATAGCAGACGACATCGAATTGACCGGAAATCACAGGAAAACAATCCAATTATTATTCGAGACGTGCACGCGCAGACGGAACATCAATCGGACGTGCGGTCTGCGCCATAGGGCTCATTATGTGTTCTTTAAGTGTTGCGCGCGCTTGATAAATGCGTGTGAGGGAGTCCAAACGGGCCGAACGAAGTCCGAATGGCCTGAAATCGGACGAAATCAAAGGGTGAGTGAATTGTGATGTGGTGGAGCAGAGGAAATGTCAATCAGACGTGTTGTGTGCCCGTAGTGACCGAGAACGCCGTTCTGGTGTCATAACGGCCAAAACGGGCATCTAACGGTCAAACTCATAGTGAACGACAAAGGATTGACTTGAAATCATAGGAATGCAATCCAATTATTATTCGCGACGTGCACGCACAGACGGCACATCAATCAGACGTGCGGTCTGCGCCATAGGGCTCATTATTCATTCTTTAAGTGTTGCGCGCGCTTGATAAATGCGCCTGGGGGGTCCAAACTGGCCGAAAGAAGTCCGAATGGCCTGAAATCAGACAACATCATAGGTTGAGTGAATTGTGATGTGGTCGAGAAGATTACACGTCAATCAGATGTGTTGTGTGCCCGCGGTTACCGGAAACGCCGTTCTGGTGTCATAAACGGCCCAAACGGGCGTCTAACGGTTCAACTCATAGAGGACGACATTGGATTGACCTAAAATCACAGGACAACAATCCAATTATTATTCTCAACATTCATGCGTAGACGGCACGTCAATCGGACAAGTGGTCTGCGCCGTAGGGCGCATTATGCATTCTTTAAGTGTTGCGCGCGCTTTATAAATGCGCGTGGGGGGGGGGGGTCCAAACGGGCAAAACGAAGTCCAAATGGCCTGAAATCGGACGACATCAAAGGGTTAGTGAATTGTGATGTGGTCGACCAGACGACACGTAAATCGGACTTGCCGTGTGCCCGCGGTGACCGGGAACGCCGTTCTGGTGTCGAAAACGGCCAAAACGGGCGTCTAACGGTCAAACTCATAGCGGATGACATCGGATTGACCTGAAATCACAGGAAAACAATCCAATTATTATTCGCGACATGTACGCGCAGACGGAACGTCAATCGGACGTGCGGTCTGCACTGTAGGGCTCATTATGCGTTCTTTAAGTGTTGTGCGCGCTTGATAAACGCGCGTGGGGGGGGTCCAAACGGGCCGAACGAAGTCCGAATGGCCTGAAATCGGATGACATCAAAAGGTGTCTGAATTTTGATATGGTCGAGTAGACGGCACGTCAATCGGACGTACCGTGTGCCCACGGTGACCGGGAACGCCGTTCTGGTGTCACAAACGGCCAAAATGGGCGTCTAACAGTCAAATGCATAGCGGACGACATCGGATTGACCTGACATCAAAGGAAAAACAATCCAATTATTATTCGCGATGTGCACGAGTAGACGTCACGTCAATCGGACGTGCGGTCTTCGCCGTAGGGCTCATTATGCATTCTTTAACTGTTGCCTGCGCTTGATAAACGCGCGTGGGGGGGGGGGGGTCCAAACTGGACGAAAGAAGTCTGAATGGCCTGAAATCGGACGACATCAAAGGGCGAGTGAATCGTGAGGTGGTGGAGTAGACGAAACATCAATCGGACATGCTGTGTGCCCGCGGTGACCGGGAACGCCATTCTTGTGTAATAAATGGCCAAAACGGGCGTCTAACGGTCAAACTCATAGCGGATGACATCAGATTGACCTGAAATCACCGGACAACAATCCAATTATTATTTGCGACATGCACGCACAGACGACATGTCAATCGAACGTGCGGTCTGCGTCGTAGGTCTCATTATGCGTTCTTTAAGTGTTACCCGCCCTTGATAAACGCGTGTGGGGGGGGGGGTCCAAACGGGCCGAACGAAGTCCGAATGGCCTGAAATCGGACTAAATCAAAGGGTGAGTTAATTTTGATGTGGTCGAGTAGATGGTACGTCAATCAGACGTGTCGTTATCCCGTGGTGACCGGGAACGCCGTTCTAGTGTCATAAACGGCCAAAACGGGCGTCTAACGGTCAAACTCATAGCGGATGACATCAGATTGACCTGAAATCACAGGAAAACAATAAAATTATTATTCGCAACGTGCATGCACAGACGGAACGCCAATCAGACATCCAGTCTGCGCAGTAGGGCTCATTATGTGTTCTTTAAGTGTTGTGCGCGCTTGATAAACGCGCGTGTGGGGGTCCAAACGGGCCAAACGAAGTCTGAATGGCCTGAAATAGGACGACATAAAAGGGTGAGTGAATTGTGATTTGGTGGAGCAGATGTAACGTCGATCGGACGTGCCGTGTGCCCGCGGTGACCGGGAATGCCGTTCTGGTGTCATAAACCGCCAAAACGGGCGTCTAACTGTCAAACTCATAGCGGACGACATCGGATTGACCTGAAATCACATGACAACAATCCAATTATTATTCGTGATGTGCACGCGCTGACGTCACAGCAATCGGAAATGAGTTCTGCGCCGTAGGGCTCATTATACGTGCTTTAAATGTTGTGCGCGCTTGATAAACACGCGTGGGGGGGGGGGGTCCAAACGGGCCGAACGAAATCCGAATGGCTTGAAATCGGATCACATCAACGGGTGAGTGATTTGTGATGTGGTCAAGTAGATGGCACGTCAATCGGATGTGTCGTGTGCCCGTGGTGACCGGGAACGCCGTTCTGGTGTCATAAACGGCCAAAACGGGCGTCTAACGGTCAAACTCATAGCGGACGAGATCGTATTAAACTGAAATCCCAGGACAACAATCCAATTAGTATTCGTGACGTGCATGCATAGACAACACATTAATCGAACGTGCGGTCTGCGCCGTAGGGCTCATTATGTGTTCTTTAAGTGTTGTGCGCGCTTGACAAACGCGCGTGGGGGGGGTCCAAATGGGCCAAACGAAGTCCGGATGGCCTGATATCGGACGACATAAATGGGTGAGTGAATTGTGATGAGGTCGAGCAGACGGAAGGTCAATCGGATGTTCTGTGTGCCCGCGGTGACCGGGAATGCCGTTCTGGTGTCATAAACGGCCAAAACAGGCGTCTAAGAGTCAAACTCATAGCGGACGACATCGGATTGACCTGAAATCACAGTACAACAATACAATTATTATTCATGACGTGCACGCGTAGTCGGAACGTCAATCAGACGTGCGGTCTGCGCCGTAGGGCTCATTATGCGTTTTTTAAGTGTTGTGCACGCATGATAAACGCGCGTGGGGGGGGGGGGGGGGGGTCCAAACAGGCCTAACGAATTCCGAATGGCCTGAAATCAGACGAAATCAATGGGTGAGTGAATTTTGATGTGGTCGAGCAGATGACATGTCAATCGGACGTGTCGTGTGCCCGCGGTGACCGGGAACGCCGTTCTGGTGTCATAAACGGCCAAAACAGGCGTCTAACGGTCAAAATCATAGCGGATGACATCAGATTCACCTGAAATCACAGGACAACAATCCAATTATTATTCCCGATGTGCATGTGCCGACGACACGTCAATAGGACATGCGGTCTGCGCCGAAGGGCTCATTATGTGTTCTTTAAGTGTTGCGCGCGCTTCATAAATGCACGTGGGGGTCCAAATGGTCCGAACGAAGTCTGAATGGACTGAAATCTGACGACATAAAAGGGTGAGTCAATTGTAATGTGGTCGAGCAGACGGCACGTCAATCGGACGTGCCGTGTGCCCGCGGTGACCGGTAACACCGTTCTGGTGTCATAAACGGCCAAAACGGCCGTCTAACGGTCAAAATCATAGCGGACGAAATCGGATTGACCTGAAATCACAGGACAACAATCCAATTATTATTCGCGACATGCACGTGTAGATGGCACGTCAATCGGATTTGCGGTCTGCGCTGTAGGGCTCATTATGCGTTCTTTGAGTGTTGTACGCGCTTGATAAACGCGCGTGGGGGTTCCAAACGGGGCGAACGAAGTCCGAATGGCCTGAAATAGGACTACATCAAAGGGTGTGTAAATTGTGATGAGGTCGAGTAGACGAAACGTCAATCGGATGTGCCGTGTGCCCGTGGTGACCGGGAACGCTGTTCTGGTGTCATAAACGGCCAAAACGGGCGTCTAACGGTCAAACTCATAGCGGACGACATTCGATTGACCTGAAATCATAGGAAAACAATCAAATTATTATTCTCGACGTGAACGTGTAGACGGAACGTCAATCGGACATGCAGTCTGCGCTGTAGGGCTCATTATGCGTTCGTTAAGTGTTGCGCGTGCTTGATAAAAGCGCGTGGGGGGTCCAAACAGGCCGAATGAAGTCCGAATGGCCTGAAATCGGACGACATCAAAGGATGAGTGAAGTTTGATGTGGTCGAGTAGACGGAACGTCAATCGGACGTGCCGTGTGCCCGCGGTGACCGGGAACGCCGTTCTGGTGTCATAAACGGCCAAACGGGCGTCTAACGGTCAAACTCATAGCGGACGACATCAGATTGAACTGAAATCACAGGAAAACAATCTAATTATTATTTTCGACGTGCACGCATAGACGGCACATCAATCAGATGTGCGGTATGTGCCGTAGGGCTCATTATGCGTTCATTAAGTGTTGCGCGCGCTTGATAAACGCGTGGGGGGGGGGGGTCCAAACGGGACGAACGAAGTCCGAATGGCCTGAAATTGGTCGACATCAATGGGTGAGTGAATTTTGATGTGGTGGAGTAGATGGAATGTCAATCGGACATGTCGTGTGCCCGCGGTGACCGAGAACACCGTTCTGGTGTCATAAACAGAAAAAATGGGCGTCTAACGGTCAAACTCATAGAGGAAAAAATCAGATTGACCTGAAATCACAGGATAACAATCCAATTATTATTCCCGACGTGCACGTGCAGACGACACGTCAATCGGACGTGCGGTCTGTGCCGTAGGGCTCATTATGCATTCTTTAAGTGTTGCGTGCGCTTGATAAACGCGCGTGGGGGGGTCCAAAGTAGCCGAACGAAGTCCGAATGGCCTGAAATCGGACGACATCAAAGGGTGAGGGAATTCTGATGTGGTCGAGCAGACGGCACATCAGTCGGACGTGTCGTGTGCCCGCGGTGACCGGGAACGCCGTTCTGGTGTCATAAACGGCCAAAACGGGCGTCTAACGGTCAAACTCATAGCGGAAGACATTGGATTGACCTCAAATCATAGGACAACGATCCAATTATTATTCACGATGTGCACGCGCAGAGGGAACGTCAATCGGACGTGCGGTCTGCGCCGTAGGGCTCATTATGCATTGTTTAAGTGTTGCGCGCGCTTTATAAATGCGCTTGGGGGGGTGGGGGTCCAAACGGGCCAAACGAATTCCAAATGGCCTGAAATCGGACGACATAAAAGGGTCATTGAATTGTGATGTGGTCGAGCAGACGACACGTCAATCGGACGTGCCGTGTGCCCGCGGTGACCGGGAACGCCGTTCTGTTGTCAAAAATGGCCAAAACGGGCGTCTAACAATCAAACTCATAGAGGATGACATCGGATTGACCTGAAATCACAGGAAAACAATCCAATTATTATTCGCGACATGCACGTGCAGACGACACGTCAATCGGATGTGTGGTCTGCGCCGTAGGGCTCATTATGTGTTCTTTAAGTGTTGCGCGTGCTTGATAAACGCGCGTGGGGGGGGGGGGGGTCCAAACGGGCCGAACGAAATCCAAATGGCCTGAAATTGGACGACATCAAAGGGTGAGTGAATTGTGATGTGGTCGAGCATACGGCACGTCAATCGGACATGCCGTGTGCCCGCAGTTACCGTGAATTCCGTTTTGGTGTCACAAACGGCCAAAACGGGCGTCTAACGGTCAAACGCATTGCGGACGACGTCGGATTGACCTGACCTCACAGGAAAACAATACAATTATTATTCGCGACGTGCACGCGCAGACGTCACATCAATCGGACGTGCGGTCTGCGCCGTAGGGCTCATTATGCGTTCTTTAACTGTTGCGTGCGCTTGATAAACGCGCGTGGGGGGGTCCAAACGGGACGAATGAAGTTCGAATGGCCTGAAATTGGACGACATCAAAGGGTGAGTGAATTTTGAGGTGGTGGAGCAGACGACACATTAATCGGACACGCCGTGTGCCCGCGGTGACCGGGAATGCCGTTCTGGTGTAATAAACGGCCAAAACAGGCGTCTAACGGTCAGACTCATAGCGGACGGCATCGAATTGACCTGAAATCACAGGACAACAATCCAATTATTATTCTAAACATGCACGCGTAGACGACACGTCAATCGGAAGTGCGGTCTGCGCCATAGGGCTCATTATGCGTTCTTTAAGTGTTGCCCGCGCTTGATAAACGCGCGTGGGGGGTCCAAATGGGCCGAACGAAGTCCGAATGGACTGGAATCGGACGACATCAAAGGGTGAGTGAATTTTGATGTGTTCGAGTAGACGGAATGTCAATCACATGTGTCGTGTGCCCGTGGTGACGGGGAACGCCGTTCTGGTGTCATAAACGGCCAAAACGGGCGTCCAACGGTCAAACTCATAGCGGATGACATCGGATTGACCTGAAATCACAGCTCAACAATCCAATTATTATTTGCGACGTGCACGCACAAACGACACGTCAATCAGACGTTCGGTCTGCGCCCTAGGGCTCATTATGCGTTCTTTAAGTGTTGTGCGCGCTTGATAAACGCGCGTGGGGGTCCAAACAGTCCAAACGAAGTCCGAATGGCCTGAAATCGGACGACATCAAAGGGTGAGTGAATTGTGATTTGGTGGAGCATATGGAACATCGATCGGACGTGCCGTGTGCCCGCGGTGACCGGGAATGCCGTTCTGGTGTCATAAACGGCCAAAACGGGCTTCTAATGGTCAAAATCATACCGGACAACATCGGATTGACCTGAAATCACAGGACAACAATCCAAATATTATTCGCGACGTGAACGCACAGACGTCACGTCAATCAGACATGCGGTCTGCACCGTAGGGCTCATTATGCATTCTTTAAGTGTTCTGCGCGCTTGATAAACACGTGTGGGGGGTCCAAACAGGACGAACGAAATCCAAATGGCCTGAAATCAGACGACATCAAAGGGTGAGTGATTTGTGATGTGGTCAAGCATACGATACGTCAATCGGACATGCCGTGTGCCCGTGGTGACCGGGAACGCTGTTCTGGTGTCATAAACGGCCAAAACGGGCGTCTAACGGTCAAACTCATAGCGGACGAGATCGTATTGAACTGAAATCCCAGGACAACAATCCAATTATTATTCACGACGTGCACGTGTAGACGGCATGTCAATTAGACGTGTGATCTGCGCTGTAGGGCTCATTATATGTTCTTTCAGTGTTGCGCGCGCTTAATAAACGCGCGTGGGGGGGGGGGGGGGGTCCAAACGGGCCGAACGAAGTCTGAATGGCCGGAAATCGGACGACATAAATGGGTGAGTGAATTTTGATGTGGTCGAGCAGACAACACATCAATCGGACCTTCCGTGTGCCCGCGGTGACCGGGAATGCCGTTCTGGTGTCATAAACGGCCAAAATGGGCGTCTAACGGTCAAAATCATAGCGGACGACATCGTATTGACCTGAAATCACATGAAAACAATAAAATTATTATTCGCGACGTGCACGCGTAGAAGGCACGTCAATCGGACGTGCGGTCTATGCCGTAGGGCTCATTATGCGTTCTTTATGTGTTGCACGCGCTTGATAAACGTGCGTGGGGGGAGGGGGGGGGGTCCAAACGGGCCTAACGAATTCCGAATGGCCTGAAATCAGACGACATCAAACAGTGAGTGAATTGTGATGTGGTCGAGTAGACAACACGTCAATCGGATGTGTCGTGTTCCCGCGGTGACCAGGAACGCCGTTCCGGTGTCACAAACGGCCAAAACGGGCGTCTAACGGTCAAACTCATAGTGGATGACATCAGATTGACTTGAAATCACAGGAAAACAATCCAATTATTATTTCCGACGTGCACGCGCCGACGGCATGTCAAACGGACGTGCGGTCGACGCCGAAGGGCTCATTATGCGTTCTTCAAGTGTTGCACGCGCTTCATAAACGCGCATGGGGGTCCAAATGGGCCGAACGAAGTCTGAATGGCCTGAAATAGGACGACATCAAAGGGTGAGTGAATTTTGATGTGGTCCAGTAGACGGCACGTCAATCGGACATCCCGTGTGGCCGCGGTGACAGGGAACACCGTTCTGGTGTCATAAACGGTTAAAATGGGCGTCTAACAGTCAAACTCGTAGCGGACGACATCAGATTCACCTGAAATCACAGGACAACAATCCAATTATTATTATCGACGTGCACGCACAGATGGCACATCAATCAGATTTGCGGTCTGCGACGTAGGGCTCATTATGCGTTCTTTATGTGTTGTGCGCGCTTGATAAACGCGCGTGGGGGTTCCAAACGGGCCGAACGAAGTCTGAATGGCCTGAAATCGGACAGCATCAAAGGGTGAGTAAATTTTGATGTGTTTGAGCAGACGGCACGCCAATCGGATTTGCCATGTGCCCGTAGTGGCCGGGAAAGCCGTTCTGGTGTAATAAACGGCCAAAACGGGCGTCTAACAGTCAAACTCATAGCAGACGAAATTGGATTGACCTGAAATCACAGGACAACAATCCAAGTATTATTCGCGACATGCACACGTAGACGGCATGTCAATCGGACGTGCGGTCTGCGTCGTAGGGCTCATTATGTGTTCTTTAAGTGTTGCGCGCGCTTGATAAACGCGCGTGGGGGTCCGAACGGGCCGTACGAAGTCCGAATGGCCTGAAATCGGACGCCATAAAAGGTTGAGTGAATTTTGATGTGGTTGAGCAGATGACATGTCAATCGGATGTTCCGTGTGCCTTCGGTGACCGGGAACGCCGTTCTGGTGTCATAAACGGCCAAAACAGGCGTATAACGGTCAAACGCATAGCGGACGACATCGGATTGACCTGAAATCATAGGACAACAATCCAATAGTTATTCGCGACGTGCACGCGTAGACAGCATGTCAATCGGACGTGCGGTCTGCGCCGTAGGTCTCATTATGCGTTCTTTAAGTGTTGTGCGCGCTCGATAAATGCGCGTGGGGGGGGGGGTCAAACGGGCCGAACGAAGTCTGAATGGCCTGAAATTAGATGAAATCAAAGGGTGAGTGAATTGTGATGTGGTCGAGTAGACGAGACGTCAATCAGGCGTTCTGTGTGTCCGCGGTGACCGGGAACGCCGTTCTTGTGTTATAAACGGCCAAAACGGGCGTCTAACGGTCAAAATCATAGAAGACGACATGAGATTGACCTGAAATTATAGGAAAACAATCCAATTATTATTCGCGATGTGCACGCGCAGACGGAACATCAATCGGGCGTGCGGTCTGCACCGTAGGGCTCATTATGCGTTCTTTAATTGTTGTGCGTGCTTGATAAACGCGTGGGGGTGGGGGGTCCAAACGGGCCGAACGAAGTCCGAATGGCCTAAAATCGGACGACATCAAAGGGTGAGTGAATTTTGATGTGGTGGAGTAGATGGAACATCAATCGGATGTGCCGTGTGCCCGCGGTGACCGAGAACGCCATTCTGGTGACATAAACGGCCAAAACGAGCATCTAACGGTCAAACTCATAGCGGACGACATCAGATTGACCTGAAATCACAAGACAGCAATCCAATTATTATTTGTGATGTTCATGTGCAGACGGCACTTCAATCGGACATGCGGTCTGCGCCGTAGGGCTCATTATGCATTCTTTAAGTGTTATGTGCGGTTGATAAACGCGCGTGGGGGGGTCCAAACTGGCCGAACAAAGTCCAAATGGCCTGAAATTGGACGACATCAAAGGGTGAGTGAATTTTGATGTGGTCGAGTAGATGGCACGTCAATCGGACGTGTCGTGTGCCCGCGGTGACTGGGAACACCGTTCTGGTGTCATAAACGGCCAAAACGGGCGTCTAACGGTCAAACTCATAGAGGATGACATTAGATTGACCTCAAATCACAGGACAACAATACAATTATTATTCGCGACGTGCACGCACAGAGGGCACATCAATCGCACGTGCGGTCTGCGCCGTGGGGCTCATTATGCATTCTCTAAGTGTTGCGCGGGCTTTATAAACACGCGTGGGGGGTCCAAATGGGCCGAATGAAGTCCAAATGGCCTGAAATCAGACGAAATCAAAGGGTGAGTGAATTTTGATGTGGTCGAGCAGAAGACACGTCCATCGGACATGTCGTGTGCCCGCGGTGACCGGGAACGCCGTTCTGGTGTCAAAAACGGCCAAAACGGGCGTCTAACGGTCAAACTCATAGCGGAGGACATCAGATTGACCTGAAATCACAGGAAAACAACCCAATTATTATTCTCAACGTGAACGTGCAGAAGGAACGTCAATCGGACGTGCGGTCTGTGCTGTAGGGCTCATTATGCGTTCTTTAACTGTTGCGCGCGCTTGATAAACACACGTGGGGGTCCAAACAGGACGAAAGAAGTCCGAATGGCCTGAAATCGGACGACATCAAAAGGTGAGTGAATTGTGATGTGGTGGAGCAGACGACACATCAATCGGATATGCCGTGTGCCCACGGTGACTGGGAACGCCGTTCTGGTGTCAGAAACGGCCAAACGGGCGTCTAACGGTCAAAATCATAGCGGACGACATCGGATTGACCTGAAATCACAGGAAAAAAATCCAATTATTTTTCGTGACGAGCACGCGTAGACGGCATGTCAACGGGACGTGCGGTCTGCGCCATAGGGCTCATTATGTGTTCTTAAAGTGTTGCACGTGCTTGATAAACACGCGTGGGGGGGGGGGGGGGGTTCCAAATGGGCCGAACGAAGTCCTAATGGCCTGAAATCGGACAACACCAAAGGGTGAGTGAATTGTGATGTGGTCGAGCAGACGACACGTCAATCGGACATGCCGTGTGCCTGCGGTGACCGGGAACGCCGTTCTAGTGTCATAAACGGCCAAAACGGGCGTCTAACGATCAAACTCATAGTGGATGACATAGGATTGAACTGAAATCACAGGACAACAATCCATTTATTATTCGTGATATGCACGCACAGAGGGAACGTCAATCGGACATGCGGTCTGCGCCGTAGGGCTCATTATGCGTTCTTTAAGTGTTGTGCGTGCTTGATAAACGCGCGTGGGGGGGGGGGTCCAAATGGGCCGAATGAATTCATAATGGCTTGAAATCGGACGACATCAAAGGGTCAGTAAATTGTGATGTGGTCGAGTAGACAACACATCAATCGGACATGTCGTGTGCCAGCGGTGACCGGGAACACCTTTCTGGTGTCATAAACGGGAAAAACGGGCGTCTAACGGTCAAACTCATACCGGACGACATCGGATTGACCTGAAATCACAGGACAACAATCCAATTATTATTCGCGACGTGCACACGTAGACGGCAAGTCAATCAGACGTGCTGTCTGCGTCGTAGGACTCATTATGCGTTCTTTAAGTGTTGCACGTGCTTGATAAACGCGCGTGGGGGGGGGGGGGGGTCCAAACCGGCCGAACGAAGTCCGAATGGCCTGAAATCAGATGAAATCAAAGGGTGAGTTAATTTTGATGTGGTCGAGCGGACGACACATCAATCGGACATGTCGTGTGGCCGCGGTGACCGGAAACGCCGTTCTGGTGTCATAAACGGCCAAAACGGGCGTCTAATGGTCAAACTCATAGCGGACGACATCAGATTGACCTAAAATTACAGGAAAACAATCCAATTATTATTCAAGATGTGCACGCGCAGACGGCACGTCAATCAGACGTTCGGTCTGCGCCGTAGGGCTCATTATGCGTTCTTTAAGTGTTGCGAGCGGTTGATAAACGCGCGTGAGGGGGGTCCAAAGGGGCCGAACGAAGTCCGAATGGCCTAAAATTGGGCGACATAAAAGGGTAAGTGAATTTTGATGTGGTCGAGCAAACGAAACGTCAATCGGACGTGCCGTGTGCCCGCGGTGACCGGGAACGCCATTCTGGTGTCATAAACAGCCAAAACGGGTGTCTAGCGGTCAAAATCACAGCGGACAACATCGGATTGACCTGAAACCACAGGACAACAATAAAAGTATTATTCGCAACGTGCACGTGCAGGCGGCACGCCAATAGATTGTGCGGTCAGTGCCGTAGGGATCATTATGTGTTCTTTAAGTGTTGCACTCGCTTGATAAACGCCTGTGGGGGGGGGGGGGGGGGGTCCAAACGGGCCGAACGAAGTCTGAATGGCCTGAAATCAGACGACATAAAATGGTGAGTGAATTGTGAGGTGGTCGAGCAGATGACACGTCAATCAGACATGTCGTGTGCCCGTGGTGACCGGGAACGCCGTTCTGGTGTCATAAACGGCCAAAACGGGCGTCTAACAGTCAAAATAATAGTGGACGACATCGGATTGACCTGAAATCAGAGGACAACAATCCAATTATAATTCGCGATGTGCACGCGCAGACGACACATCAATCGGACGTGTGGTCTATGACGTAGGGCTCATTATGCATTCTTTATGTGTTGCGCGCGCTTGATAAATGTGTGTCAGGGGGTCCAAATGTGCCAAATGAGGTCCGAATGGCCTGAAATCAGACGACATCAAAGGGCGAGTGAATTGTGATTTGGTGGAGTAGACGGAACATCGATCCGATGTGCCGTGTGCCCACGGTGACCGGGAATGCCGTACTTGTGTCATAAACGATCAAAACGGGCGTCTAACAGTCAAACTCATAGCGGACGACATCAGATTGACCTGAAATCACAGGAAAACAATCCAATTATTATTCGCGACGTGCACGCATAGACAGAACGTCAATCGGATGTGCGGTCTGCGCCGTAGGGCTCATTATGCGTTCTTTAAGACACTACTAGAAAAACAGGTATTTGCGACGAGCTATTTGCGACGGGATCCCGTCGCAAATGGCTTTTTGCGACGGGGGCCCGTCGCAAATAGCCCATTGCTGAAAACGCTGTCGCAACTACACTTATTTGCGACGGGCCCGTCGCTAAAGCCTTTTTTTGCGACGGTCATTCTCCCCGTCGCAAATAGTATTCCGTATTTTTGTAAAAAACTTTTAAAATAGTTTTTGCGACAGGTCCCGTCGCAAATACCTTTTGCGACGGTACCGTCGCAAAAACGATTTTTAAAAAAAATAAAAAAACTATTAATAATACTAGTATTTGCGACGGGCATCGTATCCCGCCCCAAATACTATTGATATTATTTGCGACGGGACCCGTCGCAAATAATATTTTTTAAAAAAATTAAATAACTATTAATAATACTAGTATTTGCGATGGGTATAGTATCCCGTCTCAAATACTATAAAAAAAAATAAATAAATTATTAATAAATTATTTTAATTAATATAATAATAGAATTATAATTTACAAATGAAAATAATAAATTATTTTAATTACTATAATAATAGTAGAATTATAATTCAAAAATAAAAAATAATAGAATATTAATAAATGATTTAATTAATATAATGATATTATAATTATAATTCATAAATAAAAAAAAATATTAATAAGTTATTTTAATTAATATAAAAATAATAGAATTATTTTACATTCAAATATTAAAATAATTCAAGTTTTACAAAAAATATAATTAAATTTTAATATTATCAAATTTTAATATATATATAAAATTTTAATATATATATAAAATTTAATATTATAAAATATAAATATTATTATTATTTATATTAATATTGTTTTTTAAAAATATAATATTATTAATATTTTATAATGAGACAGAAACTACGAATAGAAAAAAAAATATTTTGATTTCACAAATTTTATAACAGAAATACAAACTCTAATCTGAAGGAGGGGGGGAGGTGGGGGATCTGCAGATGGTGGTGGAGGAAACTCCATCCCTAAAGTATGAGTGAGTCGGCGCATGTACTGCATCTGCTCCTGATGCTGCTGCTGCCACCGACTCGCCTGCTCCTCGTACAGCTGCTGCTGGCGTCGACGCTCCTCCTCATGCTGCTGACGCATCTGCTCCTGCTCCTGTCGGAGACTCTCTATCTGTGCAGTCTGAGATCGCAACTGATCCTCATACTGTGTAGAAGAAGATGCACGAGCTCCTCTCGAGCTGGACGCCGACATCGCAGCACTGCCATAATAATCTCCGGGAGTCAGTCGAGAGCCGATACCAACTACCCGGCCCTTCTCGAAGGCATACTGGGTGGCCTGCATCCATGCCGCCTCATCAAACTGAAGGTCAGTGGTCTGATCTGATGACTCGGCCTGACTCTCAGGTCGGGCCTGTGATGCTGCGGCCTCATATGACTCCTATAGTTGCAATTTAAAATTAAAATTGTGAATATATTATATGCAGTTAATTTTTAAAATTGAAAACAAATAATACTGACCACGATGTGATGCTGACGATCACCTCTGAGCTCCCCAGTAGCAGGATCACTATACATCCTCCGATATACGTCGTAATCTGTAATATCGGGGTGCTCGACAGCCTATAAGAATAAAAAATAAACTGTTAATATTTATAGTTATATAAAATATTTATAAATAATGTACGTACCAGATGCTGTCTATGAGTACTGAAAGAAAGACTCCCAGCTCGATGAGTCACCTCCTGTCTCCCCCGATTCTGCCTCCCCACCGATGATCTCCTCTGAAAGGCACCACTCAACCAGTGCGCACATAATCCATCCCATACATGGGATGAAATATACTATGGTCGGTGTGCTCTACATGACTCCTCAAAATCTGACACTCCTGCTTTCTTCATCGCAGCTTTTCTTAAATTGTGCAAAAACTGACGAAGGCGATCACGCATGGCCACCTCCCATGCCTCGTGGATGGCGTCACGCATGGTATCCTCGATCGGATACCATAGACTCTACAAATAAATCAAAATATCAAGTTAGAAATGAAATAATTTTCAAAATAAAAATTATTTATTTACGTACGTACCAACCAATGGCCAAACATGGCCTGCTGCACATCAATGGGAATCTGCTCCCATGTGGTCCACGGCTGAGAGAAATAGTTGCGCAAAATAGCGCTGCCCTGTCCGACTGCTATATGCGGAAAACTGAAAAAAAATAATAAACATTTATTATGTGAATAGATTAATGAAATCTTAGTCAAATCCACAGGTTATCACACAGGTTATCACACCTCCGGGTGCGCGGATCAAACCCAAGACGTGGACATAGCTCGGGGACGGGGTCAGGAATCATCAATCGTGCAAGAACGCGCCCCATCCGCGTACTCCCTGGAGCGCCTGTAGGCTGAGGGTCATCTTCCAGCAACTCATCCGCATCGAAAGGCAGGTCAGCCTCCGCCAACTCACGAAATGTGGCCTCGTCCATCTGAAACAGAAAATGTTAATGTTAGCAAATAATTGATAATTACTATTATATATACATATATACATATTATGATTGTATATAAATACCATGTAATTCTATAAGTGTTCATCTTCATCATCATCTTCATATATGTCAATGTCATCTTCATATTCCTCCTCAACATCATCGATATCCATTCGAGTTGCAGTTGCTTCATCTCTTACCATTTCAAATTCATGTGTGACATCATTAACATCATCGTCATCACCGACTCTTAAATGTGGGGTGTCGTCATCGATACTCATGTCTCATTGTAAAAAAGATTGATTTTGAGTACTCTCTTGAAAAACTTCAATTCTTCGCACATCAGTGAAAGCACATTCACATTGACTAAACTGATTGTCTCGAATTTTGATTTTTATTACACTCCACCAATCAGTCAAGTCTCTTGATGTTGCACAGTACTTTGCATAATAAACTTGATATGCCTGTTGAGCCAATAAGAATGGTTCATTTACTGCGAGAACACTTTTACATTTAATATCGATGATTCCATGAGTCGGATGAACACGCACGCCTCTCTCTGTATCCAACCACTGACATTTGAACATGGTTATGTAATGTTGTCCAAGATAACAGAGTTCAATGATTTCATCAAGTATGCCATAAAAGTCAACTTCATTTTCTCGATGATGAGATCCTCTCAAGCTAACTCCATTGTTCATTGTTTTTTTCGATTCCCCATATGCATGTGTGTGGAATCGAAATCCATTCACCACATATTCATTATAAGTTTTAACAAGTTTGGAAGGTGGGTTACTCAATACACACAGCCGTTTGTCAATTTTATCAGCATGTCGAGACACCTGAAAATTTGTGAAATAATTATCAATATAGTAAACTATACATTGAATGAGTTGCTAAAAGATAAAGAATTTATGTTACCAGTTTTTGAAACCACTGAGAGAAATTTTTCAGTCGACGTTCTTCGAGAGCAGCTGCTGTAATTTGTGGAATTTGTTTCTTGATATGATTATCATACAGCCTATAAAAACCAAAGTTATTTACTGTAACATAAATGATAGAATAAGTGATATAAACACTTACAGTACAACTGATTTCATCTCTTCACAGTTGAGCAGAACATACGTATGAGCTCTATGATGTTCATCATCTGAAAGCCAGCGTTCAGAAACTCCACCAAAACCAAGCTCTGACTGGTTGAAAACAGATAATTGATTGTCGATTTCATAAATATTCCTCTCATTCCATCCCATTCGGTTGTGTTTTGAAGGATACTCAGATTCAAAATAATGGGAGCAGAAAAAAGATATTTCCTCTTGAAAATAAGCTTCTGCAATAGATCCTTCAACAGATGCTTTGTTGCGTACTTTTCTTTTCAATTTTTGCATGCATCTTTCAAATGGGTACATCCATCGAAACTATACCGGACCTCCACATTTGGCTTCATATGGAAAATGTAACATCAAATGTTCCATTGAGTCGAAGAAAGACGGCGGAAATATTTTTTCCGGTTTACATATAATTACAACAACATCTTTTTCAAGTTTGCCTAGAGCATCATAATCTGCCGTAGCCACACAAATTTCCCGAAAAAAATGAGACATGTCTGTTATGGAATCCCAAATCACAGAATTCAACAGACCTCTTAATCCAATGGGTAGAAGTCTCTCCATTATAACATGACAATCATGACTTTTTAATCCAGTAATATGACCATTCTTTACACATCTACCCAAATTGGAAGCACAGCCATCTGGAAGTCTCAAATCTGCAATCCACTGACAAAATAATAAATGGTTTTCTTTAGACAGTGTATAAGCTGCTTTTGGTTTCACTAAACTTTCTGTTCTGACATTCTCAAATAGTTCCAATTCTGGACGCCTGCAAATTTGGGAAAGATCTAAACGTGCATTTACATTGTCTTTGCTCTTTCCTGGCGTATCCAAAACTGTATGAAACAAATTATCAAAATAGTTCTTCTCAATATGCATGACATCTAACATGTGTCGGACCAACAAATCAGACCAATATGGAAAATCCCAAAATATGCTACGTTTAATCCAATTGTGTTCTTTCCCAAAACCAGAATTTTTCTGTTGGTTTATTGTGGGACCAAAAGTGATGGGAGGTAATGAAAATACAACCAATTTTAACTCTGAACCTGATAGCATTTTTGGAGGTCCATCCCTTTCAGCTGTTCCTTTTCTAAAATGAGATCTGTTTCTGCGAAAAGGATGATCAGCTGGAAGAAATCTGCGATGACAGTCAAAATAACAAGGTTTCTTTCCATGAATGAGCATAAATGCTTTGTTCTCTCCCATACAGTAAGGACATGATTTCTGACCATGTGTACTCCAGCCAGATAACATCCCATAAGCCGGGAAGTCACTTATTGTCCACATCAATGCTACTCTCAGTATAAAATTCTGTTTCGTTGCACCATCATATGTACTGACACCAGTACTCCACAATAAATTTAATTCATCAATCAATGGTTTCAAATAAACATCAATATTTTTCTTCGGATGTCCCGGAATTAGTAAAGTCAAAAAGATATATGGATCCTTCATCAACATCCATGGAGGTAAATTGTACGGAGTTAAAAAAATAGGCCAACATGAATATTGACTACCATAAGATCCAAACGGGCAGAAACCATCAGTGGAAAGGCCCAGTCGAACATTTCTAGCTTCTAATGCAAAGGATGGATGCACTCTATCAAAATGTTTCCATGAATCACCATCGGCTGGATGATTCAAGCTTTTATCGGTTGAAATATTCTCTTTATGCCATGAAATCATTGTCGCTGTATTCTTAGACGTGAATAAACGCTGAAGTCTGGATGTAAGCGGAAAATATCTCAACTGTTTTACAGGAATCAAACCAGACTTCCCGTGTTGTCCTTCTTTATATCTCAGTTGCCCACATGTGGGACAACTATCCAACGACTCATTTTCCCTAGAATATAAAATGCAGTCATTTGAACATGCATGAATCTTCTGACAAGTAAGTCCCAAATTTCGAACCAACCTCTTACTTTCATAGTAATTTGCAGGTAAAACATTTCCTTCGGGTAACAGTGTTTTCAGCAAAGAAAATATCTTGTCAAAACAGGTGTTTGACATTCCGTTATCTGATTTGATAGCCATAAATTTTGCAACTGCTTCTAATTTGCTCATCTTGCAGCCAAGATATAATGCATCCTCAGCAGACTTCAACAACTCATAAAATTCAGACGGTCCCAACTCAGGATTTGAAGCTATATCAGCCGGAGTTTCTGTATGTTGAACAGATGAACCTGCAACATCATGTACTAAATCTTGAAACTGGGATGGATCCGGAATCAAGTTGGTATCACCTGCTCTGGAACTGCGTTCACCGTGTTGATACCAAAAAACATAATCTGCTTGAAAACCAAAACGCAAGAGATGTTCCCCCACTTTGTCAAACGTGTCAAACGTTCTCAATGCACATTTTCTACAAGGGCATTTTATCTTTCCTTCTGAAACAAATTCTGGATTTAATGCCACAAATGATAAAAAAATATCCACACCCTCTATATATACTGGATTTAAACCAGAACCATTTGGATTTCTACGTTGATTTATCCATATGCGGTCATCTAATAATGACTGTTGATGACCTCGTTGTTCCATATTTTTCTATAAAATATAAAAGCATTACTGGTATTGAATAATTTGTTAGAAAAAACACTCAAGCAAGGATTGAATATATTGAGAATAAAGCAAAACCTGTTACAAATATTGATAATTTTAATATTATATTGATTTTTTATTTTTTTAATAATACTAATATAATTTTTTTCATAAATATTAATTATATAATAATAACATCATTACATTATTAGGATATTTTATTATTAATATTAAAATAATATAATTTTCTATATTATATACAATTCTCCTTTCATCTGTGTGTTTCACATTCTGTCTCCACATGTAATATTGGCATTCACTTTCACCTCTCCATTGGCGAGTAGGTTGATAATTTTGAAAAAGAATGCCAATATTACATGTGGAGACAGAAAAAACACAGAAGAAAAGAGAATTGTATATAATATTGAAAATTTTATTATTTTAATATTAATAATAAAATATACAAATAATGTAATAAGGTAATTATTCCTAATTATTGGTAATTATTTCAAATTATTGGTAATTATTCCAAATTATTGGTAATTATTCCAAATTATTGGTAATTATTCCAAATTATTGGTAGTTATTCATAATTTTTGGTAATTATTCCTAATTATTGGTAAATATTGGTAATTATTGGAAAATATTGGTAATTATTGGAAAATATTGGTAATTATTGGTAATTATTGGAAAATATTGGTAATTATTGAAAAATATTGGTAATTATTGGTAATTATTGGTAATTATTGGTGATTATTGGTAATTATTGGTGACTATTGATAATTAATACTAATTATTGGTAATTAATACTAATTATTGGTAATTAATACTAATTATTGGTAATTAATACTAATTATTGGTAATTAATACTAATTATTGGTAATTAATAATAATTATTACTAATTATTGGTAATTATTACTAATTATTCCTAATTATTACTAATTATTCCTAATTATTACTAATTATTACTAATTATTGTTAATTATTCCTAATTATTACTAATTATTACTAATTATTACTAATTATTACTAATTATTACTAATTATTACTAATTATTAGTAATTATTGCTAATTATTAGTAATTATTGCTAATTATTAGTAATTATTAGTAATTATTGATAATTATTGGTAATTATTGATAATTATTGGTAATTATTGATAATTATTGGTAATTATTACTAATTATTGGTAATTATTACTAATTATTGGTAATTATTACTAATTATTAGTAATTATTACTAATTATTCATAATTATTACTAATTATTCGTAATTATTACTAATTATTCGTAATTATTACTAATTATTCGTAATTATTACTAATTATTCGTAATTATTACTAATTATTCGTAATTATTGGCAATTATTGGTAATTATTGGCAATTATTGGTAATTATTTGCAATTATTGGTAATTATTACTAATTATTGGTAATTATTGGTAATTATTACTAATTATTGTTAATTATTACTAATTATTGTTAATTATTGGTAATTATTACTAATTATTGGCAATTATTACTAATTATTGGTAATTATTACTAATTATTGGTAATTATTACTAATTATTGGTAATTATTACTAATTATTACTAATTATTACTAATTATTAGTAATTATTACTAATTATTAGTAATTATTACTAATTATTAGTAATTATTACTAATTATTACTAATTATTGGTAATTATTACTAATTATTACTAAATATTCTTAATTATTGATAATTATTTATAATTGTTCCTAATTATTAGTAATTAAATGAATAATTACCAATAATTAGGAATAATTACCAAATAATTACAAATAATAACATTATTAGTATATTTTATTATTAATATTAAAATAATATAATTTTCTGATTTATATACAATTCTCCTTTCATCTGTGCGTTTTCTATCTCCACATACAAATAATACATGTGAAGACAGTAAACACACAGATGAAAAGATAATTGTATATATATAAAAAATTATATTATTTTAATATTAATAATAAAATATACTAATAATGTAATAATGTTGTTATTCCTAATTATTGGTATTTATTACTAATTATTAATATTTATTCTTAATTATTAAAAATTATTACTAATTATTCCTAATTACCATTAACTATGAACAATACTAATAATTTAAATTTATTAAGTAAGAAAACAATATAAACATAATTAAATTACAACTAATTAAGAATAATTGAATCTAATAAAAAATTAAAAATAAATATTAAATTAAAATAAAAATAAATACCTTGAAAATTGATCTGCTCTGATCGTTCTTCAAAACTTTAATATCAGCTCCGAAGAAAAAAATTAAACTGAAGAAAAACTCACCTTTAGAAACACAAGTTTGAGAGCAGAAGAAGATAGAGAATGAGAATGATTTGAAAAAAACGGATGGGGGTATTTATAGGTTAGATTAATTGCGACGGGCCCATTTGCGACGGGTACCGTCGCAAATACCTTAGCCCTCATTTATTACGGTCAACGGGTAAATAGTTATTTGCGACGGGTCCCGTCGCAAATAACATACTATTAGCGACGGGAAAATATTCCCGTCGCAAATACCTTTTACCGCCGCCGGTTATTAGCGACGGGAATATTTTCCAGTCGCTAATAGTTTTCCCGCGATTTGGCGCGCATCACGGGAAAACTATTTGCGACGGGGAAAGCAATCCCGTTGCAAAAGCCTATTTATTTGCGACGGGTAACTACCCCCGTCGCAAATACCCATTTTTCCCGTAGTGAGAGTTGTGCGCGCTTGATAAATGCGCGTTGGGGGGTCCAAACGGGCCGAACGAAGTACGAATGGCCTAAAATCGGACGAAATCAAAGGATGAGTCAATTGTGATGTGGTCGACCAGAGGGCATGTCAATCGGACGTGCCGTGTGCCCGCGGTGACCGGGAACGCCGTTCTGGTGTCACAAACGGCCAAAACGGGCGTCTAACAGTCAAACTCATAACGAACGACATTGGATTGACCTGAAATCACATGAAAAAAATCCAATTATTATTCACGATGTGCACGCACAGAAGGCACGTCAATCGGATGTGCGGTCTGCGCCATAGGGCTCATTATGCGTTCTTTAAGTGTTGCGCCCGCTTGATAAACGTGCGTGAGGGGGGGGGGGGGTCCAAATGGGCCGAACGAAGTCCGAATGGCCTGAAATCGGACGACATCAAAGGGTGAGTGAATTTTGATGTGTTCGAGTAGACGAAACATCAATCGGACGTGCCGTGTGCCCGCGGTGACCGGGAACGCCGTTCTGGTGTCAAAAAACGGCCAAAACGGGCGTCTAACGGTCAAAATCATAGCGAATGACATCGGATTGACCTGAAATCACATGACAATAATCCAATTATTATTTGCGACGTGCATGTGCAGACGACATGTCAATTGGACATGCGGTCTGCGCCATAGGGCTCATTATGTGTTCTTTAAGTGTTGCGCTTGCTTGATAAACGTGTGGGGGGGGGGTCCAAATGAACCGAACGAAGTTTGAATGTCCTGAAATTGGACGACATCAAAGGGTGAGTGAATTGTGATGTGGTTGAGCAGAAGACATGTCAATCGGACGTGCCGTGTGCCCGCAGTGACCGGGAACGCCGTTCTGGTGTCATAAACGGCCAAAACGGGCGTCTAACGGTCAAACTCATAGCGGACGACATCAGATTGACCTAAAATCACAGGACACCAATCCAATTATTATTTTTGACTTGCACGCGGATACATAACGTCACTCAGACATGTGGTCTGTGCAGTAGGGCTCATTATGTGTTCTTTAAGTGTTGCGCGCGCTTGATAAACACGCGTGGGGGGGGGTCCAAACGGGCCGAACGAAGTCCGAATGGCCTGAAATCAGACGACATCAAAGGGTAAGTGAATTGTGATGTGGTCGAGAAGACAGCACGTCAATCGGACGTTCCGTGTGCCCGCGGTGACCGGGAACACCGTTCAGGTGTCATAAACGGCCAAAACGGGCATCTAACGGTCAAACTCATAGCGGACGACATCAGATTGACCTGAAATCACAGGAAAACAATCCAATTAGAATAATAGAATTAATGATTTTAAAATTTTAAAACGGTAATCAAAATAATGAATATTATTTTGAAAATCAAATACTTTAGATTTGTTATAGTAAGTTTAAAGTTAAATATTTTTTTTCTAGGTTTTATTTGGTATTAAGTTTGTTATTAAATTTTGTTATGCAGTTATATGTGATGATGGATGCGGAGTTTGGATGATGACAGCCAAGATTTATTTGGGTATATTAATTTATAAATGATTTTTTTAAAAAAAATTAAAATTTAATAGCGGCCGCCAATTGGCAGCCGCTAAAGCCCATCCCGGCTTGCCTACAGCATCCGCCAAATGGCGGTCGCTGATAGTAACAGCGACGGGGCAAAAGCATCTGCCATTTGGCGGCTGCTAGGCGGCCGCTATAGGCCTTTAGCGACAGCTTTTGGTGGCCTCTAAAGGTCATTCTTGTACTAGTGATTATACCAAAATGAGTTCCAAAATTTTATTGAAATATTTAAATTTTAGATAATCAATATAAAAATGAAATGTGTATTTTCATTTAAAAATGTTCCATTGATATTTTATTATAATTTTCATCTATAAAAAATTCATTTTCTTATTCATATGATTTATTATAGATAATATCCAGTATTACTATATTTATTATTTCGTTATATGGTAATTTATTAACATGGAAAAATATTGATGGAACCCATTTTCACTTTCTTGGGTAGATCTTGGATGAAATTATAAATTTTTCCAAGTTCTTATGGCAAATATTTTGAGATAATATGATTATATTATTGGTGGGACCTTTATAGATCACCAATTCATTAGATAATGATTAATAATATATGATCTAAAAGGGTTCACACATAGCCATTCCAAACAAAAAATTGGTATAAGGGTGGTAGATATAAGCCTTACATGTTTCAAATGTATTGGTAGGTATCCTAGACATCATATTTGAATGAAAATCATTAGTCCACAAATTTCATGATAATCTCTATGACAAGTTCTTAAGCTTATGACATTGTCTCATAGTTCTTGATATTTGATTCTTCTATGATTCTTGTCTTATTATGTTATTATGTCAAATTCCATGATTATGATCTATGAATTGTTTTAATTATTTCTAATGTTATGAATTTGTTCTCAAACAATTCTCTTCATGATTTTCATACATATGATCACTTATTGACATATTCCAGGTAAACTCTTCATAAGAATCCAATCTCACTCTTTCTTATGATTTATTATCTGCATGATATGAAGATTGATTTTAAGTATGACATATAAAATAATGGATCATGTTTTGAATATATTTTTTGGATAAAAATCATATTCTCTAGTTGTTTATATTTCTATGATTCCAAATTCACTAATCCTTTTCGATTCCCACAATGCATCTTAATCACATGAACTTAATATTTATAAAAAATATATTATATTATTTCATGTTATGTCTGGGATAGGTCACTGTAATTATCAATCTAATGGATTGAATAGTTTTAATAAAATCAAATTTTCAACAAAAAAATTAGGTGAGAACAAATCATTATTGCTCACAGAAAACCGCAATGCTCCCATATCTGGGCAATGGAAATTCACATTTAAACCCAAATCATATGGTTATGACCTAATATCATGGTAAGGGTATACAATGAATAATATTTCCTATGATTTAACTTATTATTTTTGGATGAGTATTATATTATATATACATTATTCTCCATATTAACCACACTAAATTTTTCCAAATAACATGTAGAAGTACCAATAAATGAATTTTCTAACCCACTATACATTTTGAATGAAATGACCACAATTTTGTATTATATATTTTAAAATATACTTCTTGAATTCCATGTGGTCATAATCATTAACTAATAAAATGGAGATATTTCTTTACTAGAAAATATGAAACTGATATATGTATCTAGACGACTCAATAACATAAAAAATTCATCAAACCATATTGTAAAATATTTTAAGAATCAAAATCATTACCTCACTAAATCTCCACCAATTTGGTTATAAGGAACCAAACATGGATCCTTATTAATTTTATTATAAAGAATTTAAAAAGTTTTAAAAAAATACATGTGTGAATAATAGGATGAGAACCCAATTCTAGGATTTTATTTATATGAATTTGAGTTCATCTATGTTCATCGTGATTGTATTTTTGATTTCCCAAAAAGGATAAACATGGATTCATATTCATTCATCTGTACAATCTCTACATCATTTATTATTTATATATTCTATTTTTATTATAATAGATAAATATTTGTTTCATAATTCTATTTTTTCTAGTAAATAGTAAGTCATCAATATGAGATACTACATGATAGAAAGAAATATAATTCATTCAGAAGATTAAATATATGTCATTGATCCTAACATCTTAGAAGGAACAACCTTTATCCTTTGATATGATTTAAATAGAGTTTATTTCTCCATAAAAATCATATTATATAAACAAAAATAGATTTATATAGTCATATGGTACTCCCAGTCAATATATTATAACCATAGATTAACTTATTCTCTTATAATTTATTTTTTGATGCATCTTCTAAAGAAACATTGGATTTAATAGAAATTATTCATCCATGACCCATTTCTATTGATCATGAATTTGACTATATATATATATATATTATAGTATGTTTTATTGAAATCCATTCAATTTAATTGAAAAATTTCAATGATATAAGGATATATAACTAGAGGAAAAAAGATTATTAAACTTAATATCTTCTAACATGGTACGAGATAGTTACAATGAAATTTGTTACTAAAATCCCATTAGTTGTAAATTTGTATTTTTTAGAATAAATAATGAAGGCCTAATGACTATTTAAATATTTTTAAACCGATGGTGAGATGATGAATTAAATTTTTTTGAATTCTAATGAGTTATAATAAATAGCATAGAGTCAGGACAAGGAAAAAATTTGGGAATTCATTAGAAGAATGCGGTTATATGGTAGAGTTAAATATCTAAATATGAAAAAATCTACATCGGATTGTATATGGTGTTGAAATGGATGATTGAGATGATATAACGATCACAAATATAAAATGAACTATCTAATTAAATCAAATGGTATGGTGGATGATTATTATTTTTTAAAATGGATATGTGAAAGAGTCCGAGAGTCCCTATTAGGAAGAGCTTATAGAGGACTCTATGATCCAGGACGGGGGAGGAGGCCTCACTCCACTTATGGAATTTCACATACATTAAAAATAAGATTACATTGAAGTAAAATAAATTGATAATTCCATATAATAATACATTAAAAATTATGTGTATGAAATTCAAAATCAAAAACCATCACTGAAAAATGGTCTTGGATTAAAAATAAATATTTTATCTTAATCCATGAATTAAATAAAGGAATGATATTAATATAAGAGTATATAAAGACAATAAATCATATGGTTTTCTTAAATACCTTATATATAAATCAAAAGATAAAAAATACACCATTAATTAGAGTCTAATAATAATTCAAGGTACTGATATTTTAACATTTTTTTAGAGTGGGTAAATTATTCTTTTATAATGAGTAATTTTATTATTATTTATTTACTATTGGGTTCCCACTAAAACCTTAAAAATTATTCACATAAATATTTTTATGTTTGAATTATTTTTTATATTTATAAAATATAAATGTGGTGGTAAAAATCACTCAATGTGACATTTTGGAATATTCTATTTGATTGTGTTTGTTGAAAAACTAGGACGAGAAGGCTAGTTTTGGTGTTTTGGTGATACATTTGACTAGTTTTGGAGATAAATATATATATAATAGTTATGAATAATATGGAAGTGGTGGATATTGTTTTGAGTAAAAATTTGGGTCATTTCTTACAGTTTTTAAATTTTGTGGGTCTAAAATTTAGATAAAAGGTAATATTTCATGAATGATAGAGTACCTTGACTGCCACAATATTTTTTTTTAAAGGAATAAAATTTTAAAAAGTATGGTGTTGTATTTTATTATTAAATCTTGAAATAATTTTTAGTATAACCATTTAGATCTTTGATGTAAAATGATGCTGAGTTTTGAGATGATGAATGTTTCCGAAAAGCATCATGAATGATAATAAGTATCATGACTATAAAAATTTTACCCAAAGCTTCATCAAGAAGTTCATTATCATGAAAATGATTTATTTTTATCCTAAAAATATAATTGTGGGAATTAATATTTGAAAAAGCAGAATCAACATCTATAAATAAGTATATACCCCCTCAGTTTCTATGTGGAGGGATGAACAAAAATCCAATTTCACAAAATTCGTGAATTTTTTTTATGAAATATAAAACAAATATTTATTAAAAGGAGAACATTGGAAGAAATATACTGATGAAAATGGTATCGATTTCTTAGTGTGATCTTTAATTAATGAGATCTACATGATAGTGATGTAATGGAAATTCATAGATTCCAAAAGTGAACCGTTTAATTTTATCTATAAAGGTGACTCTAGGTTAATTATATCTAAATGTATGATTAAATATAAAATTTTAGATGAAATGATGATATATTTAAAAGAATTTATTAAGGAATTTTTCAACATAGTTAATGTGACTATAGAGGATAAGTATAAATTCAATGAAAACCTAGATGGTGTAAATATTATAAATCATATATTGATAATATTCACACTTTTGATCAATAAAAATGTCTTTATTAATAAGGATAAATATTAAAAAGATAAATCATTAGTTATTGCTTATAACCCTCTCATTTCAATTAAAATGAGGAATAATGATAATGTTTTTGTGATGAAAATATATATGAAGGAATCAGGTTTATATGAGTGATGATTTATTCATTGAATGAAGATCCCAAGGGCATTGATGTTGATGATGGTATATTAATACATTCATCAGTTCTAAAAAGTGAAAATGAATCTTCAAACATATAAATACATAATCATTGTTTTAGTTTGAAATGGTCAAGAACCCACTATAATGTTTCCCAACACATTCTGATAATATGGTGATAATTTTAATATTCCATGAGACAAATATTCAAATATTGTACAATGGAAGTGAAGTAGAGAACTGATTTTCATCAATAAGAAGAAAATTATTTCATATATAGAATTGATCACATAAGAATAATTTAAGGGAAATTGAGGAGTAGAAATATCTCAAAAAATGTTATTGTGGTTATCATATAAAAACATTTAATATATAATAATAATTAAAATAATTGATATAAAATTGCTGGGAGATTATACATTAATGAAAAGTTGGGAGCTATACATAATGAGACAGATGTTATCATGGGTTGAAAAAATCCAATGATGTGTCCCACGATCCCAAACTCTAGATGAAATTATAATAACATTAGAAGGATGCATTGAAGGATTAAATCAGGATGTATAAATATTAAAATCCACAAATCGTATCAAAGTTTCATGACTTCAATGAAAAAATTAATGAGAAAGCCTGCTTAATTTATGGATTGAAAAGTATAGTAAGGATTGATTCAAATGTATTAATGATATTGAAAGAGAAAATTATGATATTTTATGAGAAATAAAATAACAAAAGAAGTTATTAACTAACGACATGTAATTGATAAGATTAGTAGTTTATCACCTAGAGAGTTTGGTTGAATAAATTACATATTGACTTGTTTTTATCATATAAAGCACAATAATAAAATAAACCCTGATATATTTTTTGAGATAAAATAATTTAATAAAAACTAAATATTAATACATTATGATATTGTAAATGATGCATCATTATGAAACTACCGAACCAAATTATTATGAATGTAAAAAATGATACCATTGATATATAATCATTATCATCATGTTTATCTATAAAGATCATGACCATGATTGAAATGATGAAACTGTGTAACAGAATTAGAAATATAATATACATGTTGAGGAAGAAGTAAATGGATATTGTTATTTGTTTTAGTCATCAATCTGAGGATATATATATATATAAATAAAATATGGACAATCTAAATATGGCCATTGGAGATATAGTAATTTGATATTAATTTACTTAACAGGTAGAGTAAAATTATATATTGTTAGTAATAAATATCAAATAATATAATTACAAAATATTAAATAATGAATCAAATATATAATATTTAGTAACATTTTAAAAAAAATAATTATTAACTAAATTTAATATAATTTGTTTTTACAATATGAAAAGAAAAATTTTAATATAAATTGATAATTAATATATATTTTTTATGCAGATATATAATTTTAATTGTATAAGTTGAATATTATTTAGTATAGAAGTAGTTATTTCAAAAAAAATTATAAAATTTTTAATCAATATATTTTAAGAAAGGATATTAATTTAATTCATTTTTTAAATATTATATAAAATTAAATTCATTTTTATCTAGTAGTTATTAATAGGATAATAATACGAATAAATTAATTTTATTGTTAAAATTCATATTTTTCCAAAGAAATAAGAATTTTGTGGGAAAATGTAAAAAATAATTTCTATCTTAATTATAAATAAGTATAATTAAATTGTTTTAATATTTTAATCATAATTTAGAATTTCTAAATAATGTAATTTAAATTTTTATAAATAAAATAAGATAGCGAAGTAACTATTTGTCACCATAGTAATTTTTTTAATAGACATTATATTTTTTATGAAAATAAGACAAGTTGATCTCAATTTTATGACTCTAATATGATTTTTAATCATATAAAAAAAATACATTATATATCATATTATTATTAATTGATATGAGATAAGGATTAAAACACTCAATGTATAAGAAGTTATTTCTCTAGAAAGATAGTTTTTATATGATATGTTTTAATTTAAAATTTAATTTTCTAATATATAGAAACATATTTACATTAAATGGGGAAACAATTTAGAATAAACACCCTGAAATTTTGTATTATATTTTTAGATGAAAAATTTTCCATAAAAATAAACTAATCGTGCTTAACAAGTGCGAAAAGTGGTTATTTAATATAACTAGAATATTGAAAAATTAACATGACATATATAAACTATATAGGTGATGTTTTTTTGGGAATAACATAATAATACATCCCACTAAAATTTCCACATATATCTCCCCAAATTCCAATGTGATTTCATCTTAACTCTAATTATGACACTATTTTCCAGTGAAATATCCATGGTTTTATCCAATAAAATGGGATCACATTAACCCAGTTATGGAAAAACATGCACATCAAAATTTCCTTAATAATCATTCCATTTAGAAATCCAAAAAACACTCTAACACGGTTTTAGTCCTTTTTTACATTATTTTTCCCAAGAGGTTCATTTCTAAAATGTCTTTGAAGATATGTTTCAAGTCCTCAATGTGATTATTATCCACTCCCAAAAAATATTTTTAGAAATTTTTATCCATCACTATATAGGTCCAATATTATAACACAAGGATAATACATCATTATAGATGAATATCCATGATAATAAAAAAACATCAAAGGATTGTAATAGTTTATTGTCTTTAGAAACATGGAACATAATATTCTTATCTGGTTAATGATATTCAGTGTTTCCCACATGGATTTCCTTGTTAGTAATATTTATATACCTACTCTATATTAAACATTTATTCATTATTTTGATAAAGGAAACATAATAAATCATAACCTCATATTATTAGTATGGTTGAACATAAAAAATATCAATCTATGATCACATATGATCATAATAAAAGCATTATGTTATATGATAATAAACATAACTTTAAATGTTCATACCCAACCTTCAATATATCATAAACAAGAGTCATAGAATAGTGATGAGATGTTCATTAAATATAAATCATAAAGTAATAATAGAACATGAGACATCAGATCATAAAAACCCAAGTACCTTCTTTTTTGGGATTGTGAAAACACCACATGTTCCCTTCTTTTATAAATTCGGCTAACCACCAGTTTACCCACCTTCTCGGGCTTGGTCAAACCACCCATGTACCCTCCTATTTAGACTTGGTATAACCACCTATATACCCAACATTTAAGTATTTAGATATCAACCCATGTAACCCTTGAGATCTTAGGGAATTTATCATTACCCAATTCATTATACATAGATATAGGTCATAGTAGTCACATAATGACAATAAAAAATACACGGGCAATAATATTATGAAACATTCACATTTTCATATCACATAAATCAGAAAGGGTTTCAATATAATTAAATCATATCATAACATGTGGAAAATAGATAGGTTTCATAATAAATTCATTATTTCGTTAGAGATTAACCTATTGAAAAAGTAGTAGGTTTCATATTAATTTTATGATGGAATAACTCATCGAAGTGAAACCAATTTGATAAAATCCATGACATTATAAACATAAACCATTTAGAGAATGAGTAAAGAGTTTATCCATGTATCATATACTTAGTAAGGAATATAAAATATCAAAATATTTAATCATATATAGAAAATAATTTTGATTGATTACAAGGGAATTTTGATAATGAAAATATCTTTTCATTGAAAATAAATTTTTAAAACATATAAAATTTTTAGAACTTTTTTATGTGAAAATAACCTTGATAATATATAAAATATTATTAACAAATATTATAAAATATTTCTTAAAGAAAATATATTTTCATATTTTAAAATAAAAAATTGATCAAATTTTAAAATTATATTTTTTGTAAATGTAATATAATGATATTAAAGGATGATTCAAATAAAATGTATTCATGATAATAAGAAGTTTTTTCCATTCCATATTGTAAAAAGAAATATTAAAATACATTTTATATAATGGAAAATGATAATTTTTTTTGGAATGTGGCATCAAAATACCTTTCAATTTATTAAAAAAATTCAGAAATGTTTGGAAATTTATTTTTAAAATTTTAGAAGTGTGTATGAAAAAAATTAAATTTTTTTGGAGATCATCATTTGGGAATGAAACTATTTTTTACCAATATAATTTTTTTTCATAAAAATTATATAATCAACTCCAATGTAAATAAATAGAAGAAAATAAAGGGAAACGATGTATTATAATCACATTACCATAGTATAATTAATTAAAGAGTTTTTTATGATATGGATCATAATATTTTATCATGAGAAACATAGTCATAATCAATCTTGATAAAAGATTACATTGTAACATAAAATGTTTACCACATTGGTGATTTTGAAATATAATAACAATGATGTAATATCTTTAAAAGACACTTAAAATACCACACAGATAATAAATTACTAATGTTACATGTCAACAATATTCTATATACACCTCTTAGGGTAATATAGGTTTATAAAATTACTATATGTCTCAATAATGGAAAGTTAAGACAAAAATACATTACCTCTTGGGTTATATTTGTATTGTAATCCCATGAAATGAGAAATCATAAAATGGAAATACAAATACACATAATTTAAATGATAAGTATCATATATAATTCAAGGTAATTATAATAACCATTTAAAATAAATAGGTGGAAAATATAGAACATGTCTCATAAAAACTAAAACATTCGAAAAAAATCACTTATCTAACATCAGGAATTAATTTTTCCATGTCCAAATATCCTATATAATTATTATATTTTAAAGAAAAAACTATTATAGAATGATAATTATATTCATCATACCATATATTATTTACTAATTTCATTTAATTACATGTTTATTAAAACATTCATGTTATAATAAAATTTTAGGCAACAACTGCAATATTTTTCAGGATTTCATTAATTTTATATATTAGATCCACATATATGTATTACTATTACATCATATATATAGTGTTAAAAGTGAAATAATTAACATATATATTAATTATATATTTATTTATTACTATTCGTAAAATATGTACATAAAAAATGTATACATGAACTACGTTTCCATTTTTATGTTGAATTAAATGAATAAAAGTTAAATGGTATATATAATCACAAATATATCATATTTATGTTATATAAATAACATATTTATATTTATATCATCCTTAATAAATTCCATATAAGGTGTGAGTGAATGACCATACATCGTGAGGGGGTAGTCCATCGTACAAACGATCAATGTTATCGTATTCAAAAAAAAAATGGAAAGAATTATTGTATGCAACATATAATAATTCATGATGTATGAAAATATAATAAATATCATATATAATAAGAAAATTAATAATTATTTCTAATCAATATAGGTGGTAATGAAAAAACAGACGACCTCATTTCACGAAGCGGTAGTACGCTGTACACATGGACATAGATTTTGTATAAAAAATGATTGAAGGGGAGATGGTTGTAGGTAATTAACCCAACATAAAAACATATAAGTATATTTAATATTATTATTTTATTATATAACCATGATATAATAAGAATTTATATACCTTGAGGAATTAATAAAACAATAAATACACATTCATGAATGTTCCCTCTATTTCAGGTATCCTCCTTAGGTTTTCACCAAAATCCATCTTAGGGTGGATTTGTTTCCACAAAATAAGACTTATATAATGACAATACATGTTTTGGAAATTTATTTTTGATGTTATAGGCCTTTCCTAAGGGGGATTATGGTGTGATGATAAGAGGATACAGGGTGTCCATTTAGAAGTGAGGTGACTGGAAATATATAAATTCTTGAAAGAAGTCAGTCATGAAAACATTTTTATAATTTCAAAAGCTTAAAAAATGATAATTAATATATCATAACATAATTAAGTGAAAATATTTCAATAAAATTTGTGTTGGAATTGTTTCTAGGTCATTTTTTCCTTACATACTTAATTCAACTTCATAGTAAACCCATTTATTACATTAACAATGATAATTAATTTATTATATTTTCCCAATATATTTTAGTCATACATTACATTAAACAGATTAGGAATTTTATGTTATGATGATTCAAAATAATTAATATTTTTTGAATTAATGCCCTTTAATTAGAAAATTAAAATTAAAATTTTATGTCATAGACCCGATATGAACAAATGTTTTTAAAGATAAAAAATAATTTCTATTGTTATTATATCAAAAATCAATATGAAAATTATTAAAATGATCAATATTAAATTTCCTGCTATAAAATCAAGAAAATTTTATCTTTAAAACAAATTAAAAAATTATTTAAATTTATAAATTAATTAAATGAAGACAAAGGTTCAATAATAATTTAGTATTATTAACTATTTATTGAAAAATTATATTTTGCATAACAAACCCAAACATTCATCCATTTTAAAATTTTGAGAATGATATTAAAAAAAATTATTTTATAAAAATTATTTTCCATTAGTGTAAAAAATTAATTTTAGATTATGTGTGAAAAACGTGACTAAACCATACTTGAGAAAAACCTGTTTTTGAGAAAAAATTTATTTGAATTTGAAATCAATATTATTTTATTTCAAATCAATAGAAATTTAATTAATTTTTGTAATTTATATATTTTCATATGTTATTTATTCTTATTCATAATCTCCAATCGAACAACTATACGATTTAATGAACAAAAAAGTTAATCATGTATTATTGTTCATTAAAACGTTGTCATGTATTTAACACAAAATATTAAGGAAACTAATTTTTTCATGTAAATAATGATAAACCAGTGTTTTATTTTGTAAAATTTATCAAATAAATTAATTTAAATAAAAAAATAATTATTTTAAACTCGTGGTGTTACGTTCTTTCCCATCCAAAAGAATTTCTCCCCCAAAATTCATGATTTTAATACCACCAAATGAGGATACATCTACCTTGTCCTATAATAATATTCACATAAGGATTCCCAAATATAGTGGCTTCACAAATAAACCTTTACAAGGTTTGTGTTATTTTATTGTTTAACACTCTTTGTGAATTCTATAATCTCCACCAATTTTTCCTCATAAAAATCATTATCTAGTGGTATGACCTCTATGTTCAGTACATGTGGTGGATATAATGTGTAATTTATTAGAAGAGATACATGGAACACATCATGGCCTTGATATAGTTTTAGTTTATGTGTTAAGAGAAAGGTTAATTTTATGATATAATAAATTATTTTAATGGGACCAATTTACATTGGGCTTAATTTTTTATTGATTATTTCACAGAGATATTTATGAAACGGATTTCACATGAGCATAAAATTTCAGATCATATCTCTTATTTTACTCAAACCATTTCATTAAAAAATTTCAATATATTTATGTTTTTGAATATATGTGACGTTATATTACATATCATCAGATTATTAAGGTCCCAATTATTCTTTTCCAGAAGTTATTCTAGTACGTTGGTGTCATACACTTCCTTCAAAAATGGGCTTCCTAAAGAGTTATTTGAATGCTCATGTGAATGATATCATAGTACGAAAACTGAAAATGATAATGTTTTTGATCCCAACCACCATTTAAGTCCAATGTAAAATATCATAGAGTATCCTTTAATCATCCATCCACAATGTAAAAAATAATTCTTCCTGAAATAACATTGTCTCTATATAAAACCAAATTGTTCAATTTCTCTAAATTTATCTTAAAATATCATTCTTCTTGATAAATTATCATCACATAAAACCATATAATGGGTTTTAATTTACATATACTCATGATAATCCCTAAACTCATAAACTCATGATGATATGCATAAATATTATGTAAATATTTCTAAGAGTAATATATGCTTCTGAAAGATAATTCACCCTTTATTCTTTAAATAATAACATATCTTATACAAAAACAATCTCATTTGTTTAGGTCAAAATTATACTGATTTATCAAAATAATTTATTTCATTATTTTTTAATTCATGTGTATCAAAATTTACAAAAGGAAAAACGATAACATTTTAACAGTTATCATTCATACAAAATCAAACAAGAAGTTAAAAACATGGGAGTAGAGGATTAGAGTTCCACAATAATGATGATTTACATAAATAATTATTATAGAATAAATATTAACATTTTACATTGTCTTCAAATGTTTTTGGCATTATTTAGTGTCATTAATCCATATAATTGGAAAATTGTTAGCATAATTTGGAAACTTTTTTTGATTGAAACAATGAAGTGAAAGAGGTACATTTTGTGGGGATATTTTATTATTCTCAAAATTATCTATATTTTTACAATCATTTCATCATTTAGATTCTCAATTAAACTCATATACACATTTAAACAATTTAATAGACCAATTAAGACAATTCCCTCCGAGTTTCTTCCCACACATTAGCATAAAAGAATTATCATCTTCGTTTCTCCATGGTCTTTATTTTTTCATTGAATTCCATATTCTTCTTCATATCAAAACCATGAGATTGATGTGTAACTCTAACTTATAGTTCCATCTTGATATCAAAGAAAACAATATCGTCATAGTATAAAAAATTCCTTCTCACTAATGACATTCAATGATTTAATTTAAAAACAATGAAGAATAAATAAACCATTAATTAAAGACAAATGATAAAACATAAATAGGACCTCATAAATTTTGAATAAGTTTCTTCATAGGCATCAATAGATCCCCCATCACTCTTCTTAATTAATAGTAATTAAATCTCTATTATTTTGAATAATATAATGATAGTCATTATTGAAAAATAATTTTTTTCATCTCATCCAATTTTAAGGAATAGATTTCTTTCCATTCAATTGAATTCTTAATAAGATTCCACAATAGATTTTCCTCACATGGAAGATGGTACATAGACAAAGTGAATTTTTAATGATTTTAAATATGGATAATGTATAATATCATTTCAGTGGTACTGGTCCATTTTTCAATTACTAATAGATCATATTAAACACTAAAATATGGAGGGTGGTACCTCATGAAGGACTCGACATAATGTTATTGAATCCATTTTGTATTTTTTTTGTTCAGTATGATTCAATAAATGAGAATTATTTGTGATCATAACAATGAGTCTTTTATTTTTAGATCCCATAACATTTATTTTAGAAGGAGGATAATAATTTCATTATCTATTCAAGTACTTATTCACACAGTTCCATGGGGTTATATACATTGTAAAAAATACAGAATATTTTGTGTGAAACACTAATTATATAGGGGAACCACATAATCATTAAATAAATTATAAAATTTATTAATATTTGATCCTTATTTTTTAATTATTAACACATTAGGTGTATCTTAGTTTATTCAAATTTATCATCTATTTAAATCCTTTGTGATTTTTTATGAGGAGTTTGTAAATTTAAAAATCATATACCTAAAGAATATCATTGTTTGTGTGTATTAAGACCCATTTTAATTCACCTATTCTCAATCGAGTCGAGACTAGTATGGTGTTTTCAGAGTTGTTTTCCTAGGTACAACTCTTCTAGATCCACATCAACTAGTCTTATCAAGATAGGGATGTAATTTCTTAAAAATCACATTCTATATCCTTAACCATAATTCAAGGGCATTTTCCGAACCATTGAGACATCCATAGGCTTATCCTTTGATAAATCTCTATTAATATCCTTAAAAATATCTATTTGGATCTCACTAATGTTTTTCTATCCTAGAATCCTATGGTGAACTAAACAGTTCCTATAATACTATCTATAAAGATCTAGGTCTAACATACATGGTTATAACATATTTTTAGATGAATATCCATTAAATTTCTCGAATAGATGCCCATAGATTTTAATATTTTAGTTATATTGGAAATGTGAAACACATTATTACAATTTTGTGAATGATCATAAATGAATCCAGTAATGATATTCCCATTTTGTACTCTTCATAGACATACCCTATATAAATCTTTTATTGATAACTTGGGGAAATGAAATATAAGAAACTATGAGATAACATTATATGTAGTGGTAAGAAAAATATATATCAGCATATAGTTATATGAAATGAGAATTCAATCATAATGGTACATGAAAATGAGTAGAACATAAAAGTTCAAACTTGACCCATCATAGATCATAAACATGATTCATGGAATAATGATTGTAATTTAATATGAAATTAATATTAAGTTTTTCAAATAACACAATACATGATTTATTATCATTTTCATTTGAAACAGATTTCTGGTATACACATAAGAAAAAAAACCTTATTTCGTGGACACCCACGAATAAAATCATAATTTTCTCATTTTGGGATAACCATCCATGTATATTATTTAGGCATTGTATGATCTACATTTTTCCTTAATTTGGGCAACTGATAACAACACATGTATCCTTATTATAATGTTTGGGCTAACCATTTGTGTACCATTATTTCCATGAGTGGGATAACCAAATTTTTACACTAATTTTATGGATTGGGATTACCACTCATTTAACATCATTTTTAGTCTTGTATGGACCAACCATGTACCCTTTGAGCACATAGAACATTTATCATTACCCGATTCATTGGTGGGAGAAATATGTCCCACCCATAACATAATGAATATAATAAATATGTGTTCCAGAATATCAAAAAACATATATCTAATCATTACCCAAGAAATTAAATTGATTTCATTAATATTTTATCATATCATAACCTCTGAAAAAAGTATTGGTTCCATAGACAATTAATCATTTAGTTATAGCATTAAACAATTAAAAAAATTCATAATAATTTAATATTGGGATAACCCATGGGATAGATAAGGGTTTCATAAATATCAGTCCATCATAAACATAAATAATTTATATAATGAATAATGTTTTTGTCATTATATAATATCCCACATATATAATAGTTAACATCAATAGATGACACCATAGATGAACAATAATTTTGAAAGACTATGTTTTATATTTCATGAGGAATGTTGTTTTTCATTGAAAATCAATTACTAAAATTTAAATTTGAAACTAATTTTATTTAAAAATAATCTTGAAAAATTATTGTGAAATATTTACAACTAATTTCAAAAATATATAAAGTAAAATATACATTATTTACTAAATAGTTATAATAATTTAGACAATAAATTTATTTGAAAATAAAATTGAAAATATTTAATATAAGTATTAGTGAAAATAATGGAAATGATAGTAGGAAAATTTATTCGTGAAGTTCAAATTAAAAAAATAATAAATTCACAATTTTTTTAATTATCAAAAGATTATTGTTTTGGATAGTTATATAAAGAACCCATTATTTTTTTTGGAAAAAATTAAATCATGGATAAACATTTATTTATTAAAAGTCATATGTTTTAAAAAAAATATTTTTTAAAATATTTATAGGGAACTTGATTTTAGAATAAAACATATTTTCTACCAAAAATTGATTTAAATTGAAAACATTATTTTAAAATCTTGAGTTATCACGACCCGAACCTTGGGGACTGGCCAGGACTACCCCAAGACCGCCTTCCATAGGCCAGTGGATGACGACTAGCACTGGAATGGAATATCCCTAAAACTGGGAAGGCATTGCCTCCGAACCTTAGAACTCAAACCATCCAAGCAAACATAATGATACAAGCACAATGTAATCGATAAAGTAAACCGTGTGTGTATAGTAAGTAATGGGGTCATAATATAAGCCTAACTGGAAATTACAAGTAAAACTGAAAAAGAACATCTCTTGTGAACACTCGCCAAGGACCATACCTGAATGGTAGGTACATCTCTCGAATGGTCATCCCTATGGATTATCTCATCTATTGGCTACCTCTAACCATCCTTTAGTCTTGTACTGTTGGCCATGATCAATGCTATCAGTCTTTTTCATAAGACACAACATGGTTCACGTGTAGCCCATGCAGGGGTGAGTATAAAAATACTCAGTAGGGACCTCGAGACCCTTATAGGTCTTCTAGAGTTCCACAAAGGAAAAATCACAAAACATGAAGCACACTAATTAGGTATTTTCCCATACATATACCTATGTTATCAATATATATAAAGGTAACACCACAATGGTAGAAGTACCTCACAAGTAACCCCACAGAGGTAGAAGACTCATCTCACATCAGGTACAAGTGATGTATAGAAGTAAAAATGATCTGTCCTCAAGCTAGATCATCTTATTCTGTCAAGAGGTTTTTTTGTTGATTATACAGAGTCTGGCCCACACAATATCGATATAAACTAACCCCCGCAATAACCCACACAGGATTTGACCCACACATGATCATTGAGCGCTGACCCGCATAGGATCGGTATGCACTGACCCATAAAGGATAGGTGAGCACTGACCCATACAGGATCATACCCACACATGATTGGTGTTTACCCACACAGGATCACTAGGTACTAACCACTGTATGATTTATCTCTAACCTTCGCCTCACTGCCAGCCACTGGATCCTCGCTAATAGAACATTTCGAAGAACTTCTTCTCAAGACATAGATTATACCACAACTGCCAGGAAGTTCCACAAATAAGTACCCCAAAGGTCTGTCACATCATTTGAGACCCAGCGCAATAGACGACATGTTAATCTGACACCCGTTCTGTATGTTATAAGGGTTTCAGCACTGAGGGCACGCTTGGATTCAGAGTTCGATCCAACCCATATGTACTCCATCATTATCCAAAGATCATGTGGAGTATACCAAAAGGGATGTCTCGATCCAAGGATCCCAACGCTGCAGATAGTGCATCAAATGGACACTCGGTTCTCATGTTTCGACCAAAAGGGTGTATCTGGGTCTTCGTGGGCCTGGGTCCGGTCCGACCTAGTTGGTCTAACCCAGCCCGACCCAGCCTAGGCCGACTCGATCTGGTTCTGGTCGACCCGAACCGGTTTGGGTCCAGCTCGGTTGGCCTTGGCTGTAGCTGGACTGGCCCACTGGGACATGGTCTGGCCCGACCCACGAAGGGGGCGGCCCGTCCCATCCCGTAGGGCACGGCCCGCGGTGTCGCCCCCTGTCGGGTGGCCCACCATGGTGGGGTCCACCCTAGCCAACACCCGGGGGAGGCGCCCACCCCGGTTTACCCAAGTTGTCTAGAGGACCATTCGGTCACCCAGATGGCACATGGGACCACTTGGCTCTCCTGCTCGGTGGAACGTGGTTGGCTGGTTCTCCTCCCAGTGGTGTGGAAGTGGGCCCCTACTCCATCGCGGTCGGCCAGATGTCAGGTGACCTCCGAACTCCACAGTGGCCATGCAGCCATGGTCTCCAGCTTTAGCGGTACGGACGCGCGCTGCCACCACCTCACTACATGACCGGCTGGCGTGTCGGTTTCCTGATGCTCTGCCTCGGCCATCGGGCCACAACCTACTGCTCAACCAGCGGCGCAGACGTGAGCCGCCCTACCTCCACTGAGGTGGCCAGGTGCAGGCCACCGCTTTCTTCCGCGATCCATCAGAGCTTCGTTCCATGTCCAAAAATTACAATGTTTTCTTATTCACGATCCTCGGGTCGAGATCTCCACATCCATATGTCACACCCAATGAGGCATTGTGTTTTTGTTCACATAATTATTTGGCATCTAATAATGAACAAAGAACTACTGAAAAATGAAAAAAATGGATGAGGTATAAGTGTGGAACAATGGCCAGGTTTGTTTGGACATCCTTGTTGTGAATCAAGAATATGATGAATCAAAAAATAGATTTAATCATAATTTAAATTAAAACCCATACCTTGACGTTCGTTGGAGGTGTCGTGAGGAAGAAGATGAAGTCGATGAAGGGGACTCCGACATTCGTCGCTCCCACAACTCACTTCCAAACAACTCTCCAACATCAATATTCTTGATCAATGGGTGGTTCTTTGTTGGAGAATATTTATCAAATTCATCTTTCATGCTCTCCTTTTCCAAGGATTTCCAAAAAAACTGAAGAGCCAACTATTATTGAGTTAATATTATTAATTTAATTAATGTTGTCACATTAAATCAATTATGTTGGCTCATTAAATTGGGAGAATTCAAATGGTTTCCTCACATTAAAGGGGAGTTCACGTGGTTCCCACAACCATGTTTTAAAATGGATGTTTCATGAAAATAAATTAAAAGTTTCTGTTTTTAGTTGTATTTTTTTAATCCTTCCATGAAAATCCATGAAACTAACTCCCATCCACGAACTTCTACGGTCTAGGTGAACACCACCTTAAGTGAATATCGACACTATGAGTTCAACAGTGTCCTCAGATTTAAATTCGGAACACCTGTTCAAATGTTACAAAACGCCGCTCGCACGTTTACTGAACGTACCTAAAAAATGTTCTGAAATTCATTATGGGAACACTACGTCTTGGAATCACACGTCATCATTTTGTGCGGAATTGTAATAATTCCGTATAATTAAAAAAAATTACATGAAAAAAATCTGGGTGTTTACATTCTCCCCCCCTTAAGGATTTGTGTGCCTAAAATCCACAACACAAACTAGGGAAACAATTGGGGGTACTGAGCATGAATCTATGCCTCCTGCTCCCATGTTCTCTCTTGGAGGTTCCCGTACTGACAATGAAGGCACACTAGAGGTATCGAACAGCCACAAAAAAAACCGCTCCTATTGATCTTCAATGTCCATTGGAACCTACAAAAATGTCTCCCCATCATCGAAGTCCAGCTCGCCCCAGTCAATGATGTTGTAAGGATCATGTACATATCTCCTTCGCTGGTATACGTGGAAAACGTCATGCACCCGGTGAAACTGAGGGGGAAGAGCTAAGCGGTAATCCACCTTTCCAACTATATTGAGGACCGGAAAGGGTATGATGAACCTCAGAGATTACTTTCCGCCCTGGAAAAATATTCACAAACCTCGTCGAGGTGAGACCCATAGAATGACATGTTCACCATCCTCAAACTCTAGAGGTCTCTGTCTCCTATCAGCATTGTAATTTTGCCTGCTCTGTGCAATATTCATCCACTCCTGGATGATCTGTACCTTCTCCATGGTAGCTGGTACCATTTCTGGTCCCATGAGTGTTGACTCCCCTAGGACAGTCCTATACAAAGGTGTTCTTCATGGTCGACCGTACAATGCCAAAAATGGCGCCATTCCAATAGTGGAATGATAGCTATTGGTGTATTCGAACTCCACCAAAGGCCTGTGATGCTCCCAGCTGTGGAAAAAATCTAGGATGCAAGCATGCTGCATGTCCTCAAGGATCTGAATGGTCTGCTCTATCTGACCTTCCATCCAAGGATGAAATGCAGTTCTCAACTGATGTTTTGTCCCAAATTCCTCCTACAACTCCTTCCATTTCTGAAAAGTGAAACATGCATCACGATCAGAGACAATTGTAGATGGAACACCGTGAAGTCATAAAATCTCTTCCACATAGAGGCATCCCAAGCTCACAATTGATACCTGGTCCCTGATAGGTAGAATGTTGGATGACTTGGTGAGTTGGTCAAAGATCACCCAGATGGAATCATGCCCATGGACATGTGTGGAAGTCCTTTTACAAAGTCCCTGGAGATTCCAACCCACTTCCACTATGGCACCTATAGTGGCTAAACTAAGACCACTAGAACATGATTCTCTGCCTTCACATACTATCAAGTGAGGCACCATGAGACAAACTCCGCCATTTCTTTCTTCATTCCCAGCCATCAGGGCTGATGCTGAAGGTCCTGGTACATATTTGTCACTCATGGATGTATGGATAGAGGGGATTTATATAACTCCCCAAACAATTCCACCCTAAGATCCATTGATACCGTAGTACGTTCTCTGAAGAGGACAAGGTGCCCCCCAATTTCATAAAATCCTTCTGGCGCATGTCCTATGGATATCTGAGTACGTCAAGACCCACAATCAGTTCCCCAAGCTGCGTCTCCCCAACTCTCTTATAGAGTGGGGGAGTGACAGTAAAAGACTGATGATAAGCTACTCCATCTCGATCCACATTGGATATCTGCAAAGCAGCTTACTGGTCAGTCGCCTCATTCAGCAACTGTATACCAGATCTCCTACTGAGTGAATCTATTACTATGTTCGATTTCCTAAGAGTATATACTATTTTGAAGTCATAGTCCTATAAGAACTAAAGACCACACATATGTCTCAAGTTTAGGTCCTTTTAAGAGAAGATATACCTGAGACACTTGTGATCAGAGTAGACTGTAAAACATTATCCCATCAAGTAATGTCGCCACATATTCCAGGAGAATACCACTGCTGCTAACTCCAGGTCATGGGTAGCGTAGTTTTGATCATGTTGTCTTAGCTATCAAGAACCATACGTGATCATTGCTCTGTTCTGTATAAGGACATATCCAATTTCATTACCTCATTCATCATAGTAGATTATGTACACAACGCCCTCCTCTAGTAGCCTCAAGATGAGGGCAGTGGTTAGTCTCTGCCCCAGCTTATGGAAATTACAATGGCATCTCTCCAACCACATGAATGGTTTTCCCATCTTTTTAATTGCTGATAAAGGTTCCACAACTCTGGAAAATTCTAGAACAAACCTTCGGTAGTAACCGGCCAGACCCAAGAAACTCTGCACTTCCGTCAAACTCTTGCGTGGATCCCAAGAAAGTACAACCTCAATTTTCACTGGATCCACCGCAACTCCAGCCTCCAAGATGATGTGTCCCAAGAAGTGAACCTCTCGGATCCAGAACTATAACTTTGAGAGCTAACCGTAAAGTTGGTTCTCTCAGAGTACATCCAGAACTATCTGTAGATGATAGGCATGCTCCTCCTCCATCGCTAAGTAGATTAGGATGTCATCGATGAAGATTACTAAAAAGTGATCGAGGTATAGCTGTTTGATCCTGTTCATGAGTCCCATGAACACTGCTAGGGAGTTGGTCACGAAAAATAGAATAACCCAGAACTCATAGTGGCTTTATAGACATCTGAAGGCCATCTTCTGCACATCCTCATCTCATACCCTGAGATGGTGATAGCTGGATCTGAGACCTATATTTGAAAACCATCTTTCTCCCATAATATGATCAAAAAGTTCATCAATACTTGGTAGTGGGTACCTATTTTTCAAGGAACCTGGTTCAGGCGCCGATCATCCACTCAAAGTCTCAATATCCCATCCGCCTTCTTGGCAAACAAAATCGGCACTTCCCAAGTTGAAATACTAGTCCTAATGAATCCCTTATGCTACAAGTCCTCCAGCTATACTCGTAGGACTCGATGCTCTGCGGGAGCCATTCAATATGCTGTTGTAGATATCGGTTTTGTCCCAGGGTACAAGTCAATGTAAAATTCCACCTCTCTATGAGGATGTAGACCTGAAAAATCATTAGGGAAAACATTAGTGTACCGGTCCACCACTAAAGGATAGCTCAGACTCTCAACAACAACCGCTATGAGGGTAAGGATAGCCAACCGATATGTGATCAGCTGCACCCTCCGTTGGGTAAGTCCATCCTGTGTTGTAAAGGTTCCCTTCATACCAATTAAGGGAAACCTTGTCCCATCTGTATAGACACACCACACTTTGCACCAAATATATTCGATATAAGCATGAACTGTAGATAACCAGTCCATACCCAAGATGATGTCGTAAGACCTTTGCGCCTCTACTAGAAGATCACAGCCAAATATCTCGCCTACTAGATTAAGCTCACAATGCCAACATCAGTGTGTAATCATCAAATCCTCTCTCATATGAGTCCCTAGCTGTAAAGATTGAGCCAACAGCTCCACCAGAATATTCGAGATCCGAACGAGGGACGTGGAAATAGATGTGTGACTGACCCACGTGTCTATAAGTACTGTAGCTAGGGTGGAGTAGACCCAGATCTTACCTCATATCATCTCTAGGGAACTGTGGTCACAGGCCTCAGCTACTTGGAGTGGAGCTCTCATAATCCATCTGCTCCCTGTGGTCGGGGTGGGCCACCTAGTGGTGGTGGCAGTAGAACCTCGAATCGCCGCCCACCTCCTATTGCACGGCCTGCTCCTCTGTCACATCGGCCGCCTTCCTATGTACCTCCTCTATATAATATTCGCCACTTCACATGAATTCCTTCGACCATCTGCGGTTCGTCCGTACGGCGGGCCGGGTAGTCGCGATCCATGTGTCCCTACCCGCCTCAGAAGTAACACAACATGTCCATCGCCTTTCCTGCTCTGTCTCGAGAGCCCCGCACCACCTACCACGTATTTTGCAGTCTCCCACCTATAGTCCTGGTCCCCTTGGACCTCTAGGTCATCTATCTATTGCCAATTTCAGATGACTCTACTATGTGTCGTCCGGTGGTGGGTCTCGCTTCCATTGACTACTCAGTAATGAAGCTCTCCACTAAGAGTGCTCACTCTAACACCCCCTCCTGCGTCAGGATTCTGAGAGAAACCATCGAAGCTATAATCTTATGTATGAGCCCTTACTCGAAGTTCCTGGCTAGAAAAAGGGGTCTAGGACCATGTTAGTGGAGTAGCGTGAGAGGTCGGTGAACCTCACTGAATACTGAGCCATAGTCATGATACCCTAATTCAAGTGTAGAAGCTCCTATATTAGTACTGAGAATAGGGTCTCTGGGATGAACTATGCTCTAAAAAGGATCTCAAATACCTCCCAAACGAGAGTCACATCATCGTGAACCTGGAGCATCAAGATCCAGCATCTACCTGCTAATTTTAGAAGAAGACTGGCAGCAAGGATCACAATGAGATCGTCTGGTGTACCTACCAGTCAAAAACCTCTAACCACAGCCTCCAGCCAATCCTCAGCCGCCTGTGGATCTATCTCACTCAGGAACCATGGTGGCCTCTAGAACTGGAACTTGTGAAACACACTCAAAAGGCATGCACCCACTGTTGTTGGGGATGGGGGCATCCACTACCCAATGGGTAGTGGTGCTACTGGTACTCCACCCGATGGTACAACTGCCGTAAGGGGGCCCTGCACCGAATCCTCAATGCTCAGTGGACTATCATCACATACTCTACATAGAACCCATACTAGCTGTCAACGTAGAGTCATCCTAAAAGAAAAATTTGTACCACGATCAATAATATATACATTGTGTGATGACTCAAAGAGATCACAAATAAATCTTTTCCAAAACACACACACAATTAGTGTTTCAATGCACTGAGTCGGAAATCAGAAGTTAGGGTCATGGTGTATGGATACGTCGGCCACCACAGCAAAACTGGATTCCCAAAACTAAAAACCAGACACATCACACATAACACTATTGCCACACAGAAAAGATCAAAGTCGGAATTCTTCGGTAGAACCGAACTCCTCAGATACCAATTTTTCATGTCCCAAACCCTGGGGTCTGTGCCATGACTACACTAAGACCAACTTCCATAGGCCTGGGGCTAGCGACTAACTCCAGAAAGGCATATCGCAAAAACTAGGAAAGCATTGCTTCTAAACCTATAAACTCACACTAACAAAGAACACAACAAGATACAAGGACAAGGTAAACTAAAAAGTAAACAGGGTGTGCACAACAAGTAATGGGACCTGAATAAAAGCCCAAATAGAAAGTACAAGTTAAAATGAAATAGAACAGATCCTATGGACACCCACCAAGGACCCTAACTGAAGGGTATGAAAATATCTCAAAAGGTCATCCATGCAGATCATCTCGTTTAATGTATACCACCGATCAGCCTCCAGTGTGGTACCCTCGACCTCTATCAACGTTGTCCGTCATCTACAAAAGACACAACATGGTGCAGGTGTAGCCCATGCATGGGTGTGTATAACTATACTCAGTAGGGACCTCGATACTCTCATAGGTCTCCTATAGTTCGACAAATGAAAAACCACATAGCACGATGCACACTACGTAGGTATATTCCCTTAAATATACCTAAGGTATCAAAATATACAAAGGTAGCACCATGAAGGTATAAGTACCAATCCGGTAAAACCACAAAGGTAGAAGACTCTGATCACACAAGCCATAAGTGATGTATGGAACTATAGATGATCATTTGTGAAGCTAGATCATCTTACTTTGTCAAGAGGTACTGCTGCTGATTATATGGAGTCTGACCCACACATGATCGATTGGTACTAATCCCCGTAATGACCCACACATAATCTGACCCACACAGGAATGGTATGCACTGACCCACATAGGATCGCTGAGTGCTGACCGACACAGGATCTGACCAACACAGGATCGGAATACACTGACCCATGAAAGATTGATTTGCGCTGACCCACACAAGATCTGACCCACACAGGATTGGTGTAGACCCACATGGGATTGCTCGGTACTAACCTCCATATGATCTATCTCCATCCTCCACCTCACCGCCAGCCACTAGATTCCCACTAATATCAAATTTGGTAAAACTGCTCCTCAAGACATTGGTCATACCTCATCTGCCACAATGTTTAAAAAAAAAATTACCCCAAGGGTTCGTAACGTCATAAGGGACCCAACACAAAAGATGGTGCGTCAATCAGACACTCGGTCTGTATGTTATTAGAGTTTCCGCTCTGAAGGCCCGGTTGGATTCGGGGTTCAATCCAACCAATCATACTACAACATTATCCAAAACTCAAGTGGAGTATACCAAAAGTACCTCTCGATCTAAGTATCGCAACTCCGAAAACAATTCTTCAAATGAACTCCCATTACTTAGGTAAAGGCCAATAAGGAATATATGGGTCTGGATGGGTCGGGGCCCGGTCTGACCCTATTCGTCCTACTCGGCCCGACTCGGCCTGGGCCGACCCGATCCGTTTTTGGCCTACCCAACCCGTTCCAGGTCCAGTCCTGTTAGCCTGGGCTGTTGTGGGCCTAGCCAGCAGGGCCATGGTCTGGCCCGACACATGAATGGGGCGGCCTGGCCCATCCCCTAGGGTGAGGCCCACTGGGTATGACCGATAGTGCAGCCTGCGGTCAGGTGGCCCGCTATGGAAGGTTCCACCCTAGCCGACACCCAGGGGGAGGTGCCCCCATGGTTCCCCAAATGGTCCAGCAGATCATTCTATCGCACTACAGGCATGCCAGATTGCTTGGGGTTCCTGCTCTATTTGACGCATCCAGTTGAAACGTAGGACATGTTCTTCTCCTATAGGAATGGACGCGCACCACTCCTCCATCGTGACTGGCTGGATGAAGACCACCCTCTGTCCTCCGTAGCATCCATGCCACCACGGTCTCCGGCTCCGGTAGTGTAGAAGCACGCCGCTGCATCGCAATGTGGTCGGCCGGTGTGCCGACCACCACCCTGCTCCGTCGCGGCTGATGATCCGTGGACTCTTGCTCAACTATGGGTGGAGATGTACGCCGCCCTACCTCCACGTGGGCAGTTGGGTGTTGGCTTCCAGCATCTATTGTGAGCCATCGCAGCTTCCTTCCAAGTCCAAAAATTATGATGTTCGCATAATCACGATCTTCGGCTTGATATCTCTACGTCCATATGTTGTGCTCAATGAGACATTGTGTTTTCAGCATGCATAATTATTTTTAATCAATGAAATCATGAAGAACACGAGAAGAACAAAAAAAAATGGTCAAGGTATAATTGCAGAATGATGTCCATGTTTTTTGGCCATTGTCATTGTGAATCATGAATATGAAGAATCAATAAATAGATTTAATCATACTTCAAATTAAAACCCCTAACTTGTTGTTCGTTGGAGGTGTCATGATGAAGGAGATGAAGTCGATGAAGGGGACACCGACATTCGTCGATCCTACAACTCACTTCCAAACCATGCTCCAAAAGACAACTTTCATGATATGAAGGGTTGTTCTTCATTGGAGAATATTTCTCTAAAGAATATCCCAAGCTATCCTTTTCCAATGATTCCCAATAAAGAAGTGAGGTTCCAACTTTAATTGAGTTAATATTATTAATTCAATTAATATAGGCACAGTAAATCAATTATGTTGGCTCATTAATTTGGGAGAATTCCAATGGTTTTCTCACATTTAAGGTGAGTTCGGGTGGTCCCCACCACCAAGATTCAAAATGCAAGTTTCAGGAAAATAAAATAAAAGTTGTTGTTTCTATTTTTTTTATTTTTTTAACCCTTCTATGAAAATATAGAAAAATAACTTCCACCCTTGACCTACTACGGTTGAGGTGAATGTCCCCTTAAGAGAATATCTATGCTGCAACTTCAACGGTGTCCTAAGAATTCCATTTCGAGCACGGGTTCAAAAGATACAAAATGATGCCCGTACGATTACTGAATGTACCTAAAAAAAGTTCAAAAATTAATTCTGGGAACATCAGGCCTCGGGATCATGCCCCATCAATTTTTTCGGACTCGTAATAATTCTATATAATTAAAAAATTACAATGAAAAATTCAGGACTTTACATGAGTAGATGGGTAGAATAAAATAAAGGTAAAAATTTATTCTCATGACATAATCATATGAGAAAAAATCCCTGAGTATATTAAGATACCTATAATAATATATTATCATTATGAAGATAGACATATACAATCATGATAAAAGATGAGATTGTAACATAATTTCCTTACCTATGTGGTAACATTGAAACATTGGCCCCATGAAGTAATATCATTAAAATAAACATAAAATATAATTATATTAAACTAATTCATGATATTAAATGTAAAATGGGTTGTATATACACCTCATAATATAATAATTTTTGATAACATAACCTCATGTCTCAATGAAGTCAAATGAATAATAAATATTGGTACCACATTAATAACTGTTGAACAACAAACCACATGTTAGAGATATCATGAAATAGATATGTAAATCCCTATAATTTTAAGGAAAATAATCAGAAAATACATCCCTATATGGTACATAAACCACAAAAATGATATAGCTTGTGAATATGGAACGTGTCACACAGAAGTTAAAAAGTGACACAACAATCTCTTACTATAAGTCTCAAATTCTATTGCGCATGTCCAAAACACCTATAAAATTATTATATGTTTATAATAAATTTATTAAATAATCATTAATATATATTTCATACCATTTATTATTTATTTTTATAATTTTATAATCCTTTTGTTAACTATTCATTATTAAAAACATGTTTTGGGTAAGAACCACATTTATTTTCATGGATGCTTTAATATTTTTCATCTTATTTGATTTATGGTTACATTATATAAATAATTTTAATCCTGATATAAATAAAATATATATTCACTATATACTTTTTTTATTTACTCATAGGTTTACAGTAAAAAAATTATATACCATGTTCATGGAGACGGTAGGTCATACGTACAAATGAACACTGTTTCCATTTTACTATCAGATCAAATGAATGAATGTTAAATGATACATGTAATCATTATATAACCATTTTTATGTCATATATATTATATATTTTTATTAAATTCATCCTAAATAAATTCCATGAAATGTATGAAAGAATCAGATCGCCTCGTAAGGTGGTAGTGTGTTGTACACACGAATGACGTTATCATATTTACACAAAATGGAAAGAACGGTGGTATATGCAAAAGAAAAATTCAATGAGAATTATTATATAATAATTCTAATATTAAAAAATTATATATCATTATATCCAATCATTATAGCTGGTTATGGAAAACCAAATAACTTCAGTTCATGAGGTGGTAGTCCACTGTACACAGGATTAATGATTTTGTATCACATTTAATAGATACAATGATTATTTGTATAAGTTTAATTAATATACAAACACACACACGAACACAAATATATAATTATTATAGGTGCGTCCATTATTATATAAAATGGTATAAATTTAGTTTTTATGGGCATGGCCGAATCAAATATGTTCGAATGTGTTAGAAAGATAGGATAGGTGCGTCCTTTTATATGTGGTGTGAGTGAAAAAAATTCTATTTTTATTGAAAATATTCAATCATACCCACGTTTTTATCTCCACCAAACCATACAAAATGGTATATTATCGATACTAGAAACATTATGGTACATATATTTCTAGAAAATGGTGGTTTTAAAATTTAATAGTCCATTTTACTCTTATCATATAAGTTTATCCTCATGGAAAATTCATTTTTTACCACAACCATATAAATTAATTTTTATGGTCTTCACGATTCATTTTAATACAAAATAATTTGAACATGTTAAAAATTATAAATAATAATTATTAAAAATATGGAATCAATTTTACAAAATTAAATTTATATTAGTTGAAAATTATAATTTTAAATTAATCATGTTGATGAGACATAGAAGAGGGGTTTTAAAGAGAAAAAGTTTAAACATTTACCATGTTTCTGTAAAAATAGTCCATATAAAGATGATTAAAATGAACTATATTGGACTATTTTCATAAAAATGAAGCAGTTTTAATTTAACAAAAATTTAAAACTTAAATTATCAATATAAATTATTTAAATAAAAATGAAGTTTTTTATTAAAATATATTATTTTTATTTATCATAAAAAAATGAAATATTTTATAAGAATCCAAACAATTCACCCTAAATTAATTTGGAAATGATTATTCAGAAAATTAGTTTCAATTTTTCAAAATACTTTTTTTAAAATTAGTAATAATTAATTTTAAATTATGTGTGAAAAAAACGACATAACCATCATTAATAAAAAAATATTATTTTTAGAAAACATTTTTCATTATTTTAAATGATTCTTATATTATTTCCAATAAATAAAAGAAATAATAATTTTTGTAAACTATAAGTTTTTATAAGTTATTTTATATTATTTGTACCCTTTGTTTAAAAATCTATGCGATATATTAAATAAGAAATTTAATAAAATATTGTTGTTTAAGAAAACACTATCTTTCATGTAACACAATCCATTGAGGAAACTCAATGTTACTTGTAATGCATGATAACATAGGGTTGAATGTATAGAAATATATCAATGAAAATTTATTTATTCATAAAAAAAATAATTCATAAAAACTCAAGGAGTTATAACACATATACAAAAAAATTCTGACCTTTCTAATATATTAAAATCAGTATCATTAGTCTATTGAAAGTTTATTATATTTATACAATAACAATTTTCTCTCTCTACTTTTAATTGAAAATAATAAAATGACACCCGTGTTATATGTGAACTACTACATCCATGGTCAATATATGTTAATTTTCATATGTTACATACACAGTTGGTGATAAGAATATTTTTAATGAATAAAATATATAATTATGAAATTTTTATTATTATGGAAAGATAAAATTCTGATTCTTTTCAGAATAATAATATTAAAATTTAATACCTAAACCATGCATAATAGGGTGTTGTAGAACTTTATCATTATTTTTCATCTAATTTAAATAAGTCATCACAATTCATAATTTTTTCACTAAAAACACTATAATAATATTATTATAAATTATATTAATATAATATTTACATTAAAATCCATACTCAACAATTAATTATAAATTTTTTTTTAGTTTAACTCTTTATATTAACAATTTTATAAATTTATATCATTGAAAAATAAGGAAAAATAATTACCGATAATATTGGATATTATTAATTAAATAATTAATTTTATAGTTTTTAATGGTAATATAAATATATTTCCTGTTATTAATATATTTCCCTTTTCATTTGAAATAATAAAAAAAATAATTTCACTGCGTTCATCTTCCCAGATCATAACTGATATCCACATAGAATGCAATTTGATAATTATTAATTAAAATAATATATCACATCTTGTAAATTAAATAATCGTTGAATTATTTAATTTTTATTAATTTATGTATGTTGAAATCAACATAAAAAAGTGTGTGAGCTATAATAAAAAATAATTACATCCATTGATGAAAATAAACTATGACAATTTAATTAATTCTAAACAAATGATTACAATGTAATTGAATAAAATGTATTATATATGAATAAGGATATGAAATAATTTTTTAATATTGTAATGAATATTATATAGGTAGTTAGATCACTTCTATAGATATATAGAGTATATGAAATTATTAGTTTCTTTTCATTTATACATATTCCATTTTCATAGCATATTTCTATTTGAATATTGTCTATATTACCATATGAATGTCTATTATCACACTATTCAAAAAATTATAGTGTTATAAAAATAGATTTAAAATTTTCTACTTTACTGTATTTAGATTAAAAGTATATCCATTCCATAAGGGGTTTCCATAACTCAATTTTTTCTCATTGAGTGATAATGTTTCTTCTTGAGCTCAATTCATAAATGTTTGGTTTAATCTATCCTATTTTTATTTTATATTTTGTTTCTATTTTCATTTCAATTAATTTACAATTAATTATAATGAAATCCTATTTTAGGGACTTTTATTTCAATGATATTGATATTCTGACTGAAAATTGTCTTTTTATTATAAAATCACTTTATAGGCAACGTGAGAAACCAGACTAGTTAATCCGGATGTGAAGCCTCATAAGAGAAAGCAATGCTGTCAAAGAAAAGCCTCAGCGTATTAGTGATTTCCTCTCTAAAAATAATCCATCTCATAATCCATACCTTAACATCATGGTTTTTGCCAATAACATCTTCACGATGACACGCCATTGTGTCCTATGTTCGGACATACCCTTCTTTGTTGATTTTCCCATTATTGAAGACTCTCATCGGGGTCATATCTTGTTTGTTGATCCAATTCGCCTGCTCGTTTTTGAACCCCACTTGAAAATGTCTTCCCATCATCTCCACCTCTTCCTGTGTGATGTTTACTTAAAGAACTTCCTCCACCATCTACTATTTAGAATTGAGGATAGCTTCTGTAGAGTCCTTTGTCATTCCGGTCATGTTGGCAGTTTTCTGGTTTCCTGAATTGTACCTCAGGGAATCTCCTACAAAATAACTTTGAGGGACGAAGACATATCCATCTCAAATGTTTTCGATTTTTTACCTAATCGTGTTTCCATCGGTTTTGGTAAATGCAAGTAGTCCATGTGTCCTTTCTCATTCTTCTTACTAGGGGTTTGTACCTCCTCATGAGCCTTAGGAACCTCCTCATACTCCACACCATCTTCAATTCCTCTATCCATGCCATTGGGTGTGTCCAGCACCGACTCATTGGTGTCCAAACACTCAAAGGAGTTTTGAGTCTAAACACCTTTTTGAACCGAAGACTTTCTCGATATTTGGGTGTTGACCCCCACAAACCTCTTCTTGATTTTGGATTCCTTTTCCACCCCTTTTGACCGAACCTCCATTTCCTTCCCTGCTAATCCCATTCCTTCATCATGAGATTCCTGTGAAGAGGATTCATCTCTCCGCACTAAAATACACACAGAGTAGAATGCAACAAGTAGCAACAACTAAGTAAAGTGATTTAGTAAAAAAAGGGTTGAATGTAAAGTGTCCAGAATACAAGCCCAACTGAATGTAAAATTACAAGTCAATATACTAATTCAAATGAAAATTGAAAAGCATCTCTTGGATCATCCAACATGGATCCTACCGGAAGGGTAGGTACAACTCACAATCAATAGTCACTGCGTTACCTCACAACAATTGGTCCAACTCCAAGTACCATCCGGTTCGAGCTCCCTCATCCTCGATCAATTTTGTACGTCGTATGCACAAGGCACAACAAGGATCGGGTGAAACCTATGCATGGGTAAGTATAACGATACTCTGTCAGGTCCATGAGACCCCAGAGGTCTCCTAATGTTCCACAAAGGAAAACCAAAAAGCTATAAATCAACTCTACTTGGGTATATGCCCATACATATACCTATGTTATCAAGTATTCCCATCTCATCCATGAGAAAACACAAGGCCAATATCATTAGCTCAAAGCTCAACTATTCCACAAAGGAAGAATACCACGAAGGTAACTCCTCATAGGTAAGTACCAAAAAGTTACACCACAACGAAGAATACCACAAATGTAAAGAATCAGCCACACAGGTATAAGTGAAGTATATAAGTATAGATGATTAGTCATGAAGCTAGATCATCTTAGTCAGTCAAGAGACACTACTGCTAATTATAAAGAGTCTGACACACACAATATTGATAGGTACTAATAATGACCGAAAAATGACCTGACCCACAGAGGATCGGTATGCGCTGACCTACACAGGATCGCTGAGCCCTAACCAACAAAAGATCTGACCCACATAGGAACTATATGCGTTGACCCACACATGGTCGCTGAGTGCTGACCCATACAAGATCAGTATGAAAGCTGATATCCAGCCACAAATTCTCTAGGCCAAGGAACAAGTAACATTCCCAGTCACAACATCAAACATCTAGACTGTTGGAGAAATCATCCTCTGTTGAGTGTAGTGGGCATGCCATGTCACACAGAGCCGCTACCCACTAACCATGGACTGCTGAGGTACTCCTCCTATTGAGTATCATGGGTATGCCGCATCACATAGAGTTTCTCCCCACCATGGGTATTTCACGCCACACAGAGGCGGTCCCTCTCATGGACTCCTAAGGTACTTTTAATGTCGAGTACCATGGGTCTTATGCATCACAAAAAGGTTCTCCCCACGATGGGTCTAACATGTCACACAGAGGATCTCCCAACTGGGCCTGTCGAGTCACTCTGAGTCGAAACGGTCAGCAGTCGCCAAGTCTCAGCAAGCCGTAGGGTTCCGTACATAGCCCGGTTGGGGGAACCACTCCCCAAGCCATCATTCATACTTCAACCACCATTAAGTCCCTATAATAAGTATCCCAAAGGTTATTCATGTCATAAGTGGCCCAACTCAACAAACATCACATCAATCGGACGCCTGGTCTGTAGGTTATTATTTTTTGTGCTCTGAGGGCCCGTTTGGATTCAAGGTTCGATCCTACCTAGCCGTACACCAACATTATCCAAAACTCAAGTGGAGTATGCCAAAAGGACTATCTCAATCCAAGGCTTCTGGAACCATAGACAGTTCATCAAATGAACACTCAATTGTCCTGTTATGACTAAAAATGTGAAATAGGGTCTGGATGGGCCTGGGTACGATCCGACCCAGTCTGACCGACACGACTCGTGTCCAGCCCATATGGCCTAGGCCTTGGAAGACCCGAACCACTAGGTGTGGCATGTTGGCGTAGCCTAGTGGCTTAGTTCGCTTGATCTAGCATCGAAGGGGTGGGGTGGCCACTTCCGCTCAGAAGACCAAAGGACTGCGCCATTAAGAGCATCCTGGTCACCACGAGACCCAAGCAGGTCCCACTAGTCCTCCTCGGCCAGCCGGGTGCTCCGTCCAGTCTAACTTCCAGTGATTCGATCGCACGCCGCTGCTCCTCTATTCCCAGCCAAGTTTCATCCACTCTTCATCCTTCACCGGGGCCATGCGACTGCAGTCTCCTACTCATCTGGTGGCACAGGCGCGCAACACCCTTCTTTCATGTGACCGAACGGTGTGTAGGACCTCCCCCTCTTCCACGAATCCCTATATCTACATTATTATCCTGAAAAATAAAACGATTCCTTATTCTCATTCCATGGGTCGATGGCTCATCGTCCATATGTCACACTCAACAAAATATTTCATTTCCAGCGTCAATAAAAATATGGATTTGAAGAATGCATGAAGAACGCGCTGTGAACCAAAATTGAAGAGTCGAGGTTTATGTGCATGATGATATCCATGTTCGTTTGGCCATCATAATTATTAATTCATAATATGAAGGATCTATAAATAAATTCAATCATATTAAAAACCCCTACCTCGATTGTTCATTGGAGGTTGCACGAGGAAGAAGACTATGTCGATGAAGATGGCGACATCAATATTCATCACTCTTGTAAGACGTTCCAAGGTCTGTTCCTCATTATTTTTTATGAAGTCATTCTATGTTGGAGGGTCTCTTTTTTTGGATAATTTTCGTTGATTTTCTCTCCAATTATACCTTTTCCAACGCTTTCCCCGAACTCAATAAAATTAGTAGTCATCTTATTAAATTATGTTTACTAATTTAACAAGTTAAGTTGGCTCATTTATTAAATTGAGGTTGACACATTAACTAGAGGAATGCCTTGGGTTTCTCCCACATTAATTGGATGTTCAGGTGGTCCCCACCACCAAGCATTCAAAATGGTGGTTCCAAATAATATAAATAAAAAGTTATTTATTTTATTTTTTTCTTCTCCTATGAAAATCCAAAAAACTAACTTCCACCATCGACTCATTAAGGTCGAGTTGAAGGTCTACTGAAGCGAATATCAGTTCTATGAGTTCAACAATGTCCTCATATTTTAATTCCGAGCACCGGTTCTAATGTTACAAAATGCCACTCGCGTATTTACTGAACATACCAAAAAAAAGTTCAGAAAATTGTAAATATTCACCCTCGACCCGCGCCGGTCGAAGTTAGGATATGACTATCTGAAACACACCCCAACGAACCCAACGATACTATTAGATTTACAAAACAAGATAACATTTAAATGTTATGTATTTTACAGTAAAGTAATTGTCACATAATTTTTTTATTTACGACCAAAAACTAAAATTAACCTATGGCCCGCGCCGGCCAATGTAAGTATCCTCCTAATGATAGCATACCCTCTCATGTTTAGTGGTGGTCTCTGGTTTTTAATCTAAGTTACCGTTCGTGAGTTATAATCATTTGAAAAATAAAATAAATTTATTTAATAATTTTATTTAAAATTATTCCATTTTGGGGTTTCTCACAGAAGGCCCGCACATACTAACCTGTAGTTGTGCCTAAGGTAAAACCTCCATCCTGAGCGTAATGGTGTTTTCAGATTTCTTATCCAAGTATCTGTTTAAGGATTATTACACATTTTCAGAAAAACTACTTACATGGGCTAATAAAAGCTCAACAAAACTTCGATGGATCATTCCGGGTACTCCATGTCTCGGAATTGCGCACCGTCAGATTTCGTGGTCTTCAAATAATTCTATATTAATAAAAAAATTAATAAGAAATTTCTGGGACATTACATTCTCCCCACCATATGGATTTACGTCCCTGAATGCCACAACATAGAATAAGGAAACAAATGGGGTACTGAGCATGGATCTGATCCACCTGATCTGATGTGTTCTCCTCGAGGTTCCTTTGAGGCCGGAGAATGTGCACCAGAGGTGTCGACCTCCCACAAAGGACTGACTCCTGTCGATCCTCAATCCCTACTGGAACCTCCATAAATGTCTCCCCATTTTCTAAGTCCATCATTCCAGGGTCGATGACATGAGAAGGGTCATGCACATATCTCCTCATCTAGGATATGTTGAAGACGTCGTGCACCAACTCCAACCATGGTGGTAGTTCCATGTGGTATTCCACCTCTTTAATCCTCCGAAATATCAGAAATGGTCTGATAAACGTCGATGATAACTTTCCACCTCAGCCAAAAATCTGTAGTCCCCATCGAGGAGGGACTTTCAAGAAAACATCATCCCCCTGGTGGAACTCTAAGGATATCTTTCTCTTATATGTCGGTCGGGCTGGCTCTGTGTAGTATTCACTTGATGAAATTTGAGGCATTGTGATACAAATTCTACCGCTGCTTCCTTTATCTGTTGCCACCAGTACTGACATCAGAGGTCCTAATACAACTTTTTCACTCCATGATGTACCATTAAATGGGATTCATGGATCTATCTCAAAACATCATCATGTAGCACCACTTGTACCAGAATACGCCCTCTAAATAAGATGATGTGCTCCCCACCTTCAAAAAATCTATCAGGTGCATGTCCTATGGATATCTGAGCACGTCAAGCCTCACAGTCATTGTCCCCAAGCTGTTACTCCTTGACTCACTGAAGGAGTGGGGGAGTGACTGTTAGAGACTGAAGATAAATGCTCAATCTCAATCAATGAATGATATTTGCAACGCGGCTAGCTGCTCTGTCGCCTCACTCAGCAACTGCAGACCAGACCACCTTCTGAGTGAATCTGCTACCACATTGCCCTTACCAAAAGTATAGAATATCTCAAATTTATAGTCCTAGTGGATCTATATCCATCACCATTGTCTCAGGTTCCATAACTTCTGAGAGAAGATATACTTGAGACTCTTGTGATCAGAGTATACTGTAAAACGTTCGCTCATCAATTAGTGTCTCCACATATTTAGCGCAAAGAAAACTACTGCTAAATACAATTAATGGGTATCATAGTTTCTACTTTTAAGTCACTGTCTCAGATCTTAAAGGCCCTCCTGATACTTTTCCATCCAAAAAAGGATCCCCCTTTTTCTTCAAAGCTGACAACGGTGCCGCTACCTTGGAGAAGTCTGGTCCAAAAATCTGGTAGTACCGGACCAAAGTAGAAGTACCTCTCCCTTCAGAGAGGTAATCCTGGAAAAATCTATTGAAAATATATCCCTAGTATATACCACTCATGTTTGTAATTAAAAACTAAAAACTCATGTTTTCATGAGGGTAAGGCTGGCCTACTCAAGAGTGACCAGTTGCACCCTCTTATGCATGAGTTTATCCTATGCCGCCTGGGATTTCTTTTTTCTCCAAACAAGGAAAATTCCATTCCAACTTTGTAGGTAATACACAACCCTTTTTACCCAATACAGTCAATCTGAGTATGAACTATGGATTTCCAGTCAATACCCAAACTATCATCGAAAGGCCTCGACGCTGCAACCAAGAGGGTCCAACTGAAACTATCACCTCAAGGGTCAGATCACACATTTAGCGTAACTATGATTATCAAGTCTCCTCCCAAAGGTATATCCATACGTGAGGGTAATGTAAATGGATTAACTAGAAACTCTAGGTCTTGAATTTGATTCGTGGTAAGAAGGAATTATTAGTTTCTATGTCTATTAATACGACTTCTAGTAGTAGACAAAGACCGTACCACTTACCATTCATGGAGCCCTTGGGTCACACTCCTTGACCACATGCAGCTACTCCCATGGATTGTCCACCAGCTCCCTAATACTGGTGGGGACCACATTAGGGTGGTGTTTGTGACATGTGGAAATGTACAACACATCTTTTTGCACTCCTACCTATGGTTCAATGTCTGCAGCCCTGCAGATTCATCTTCCCTTAACACTTCTTCTTCCAGAAATATTTTACACGCCTAGGTCTTGGAGATTGGTGTTAGTTTCCTATTATCCCACTATTAACATCAATTGGCTGCATCCACTCAGCAAAATAACATTAAACCACAAGGGTTCTTTCTAACACCCTAACATTGGTAGGAATGAGTAGAGAAAAAGTGTGGGCTTGAACGTCCTTAAAAACACCATGCTCAGAAGTCTGATCCCCAAAGCACTGATCATATCTTATTCGTCGAGTACAAGTAATGGTTGGTACACCTTGATGAATACTTAGCTACCGACATGTCATCATGTCAAAGCTGTAGAAGCTCTAGAGAACTCTCAGCCACCTCCTCAAGCCAGTCCTCAGCCACCTGTGAGTTAGGTTCGACTCGGAACCTGAGGGGTATCTGATGCTAAAATACGCCTAAGGCACTAAGCCTAAATGTGTCCTCTACCGGTATCGTTGGTTGTAATTGCTACCCAATGGGTGTTGGTGCTATTGGTACACCACCCGAAGCTTCCAATGTATTACAAGGGCCCTACATTGGAGCCTCATTATCCTGAGGATCATCCTCATGATCATGTATTGGAAAATACCAGTAGTTAGGATCAGCATCTTCTTTATTGTTGTCTCAAATATGAAGAAAACTCTAGCCACTGTCTCCACCCAACCCTCAGCTACGTGGGAATCTGACTCGCCTCAAAACCTCAGTGGCCACTATTTCTAGAACTCGTGCAATGAGCTCAGTCAGTGTGCATCCTCTACTGGTGGGGCTGGTGTCAACGCTCATCTAATGGGTTGTGGTGCTGCTTGTACACCAACTGAAGGTGATAATGCCATAAGAGGGAATTACAACAAGGCCTCATCGTTCATTGGGACATCATCGTGTACTCTCTCAGGAATCATAGCTACCAGTATTTGTGGCGGTATCCTGATAAGGAACATGTGTTCCATGGTCATTAAGTTATACTTGATGAGGTGACTCCAATGAAATCAAAATAAAAACATCTCAGAAACACACAGAATCAGTGTTTTCTTGTACTGATTCATAAATCGTAATTCAGGGTCATGGATGTAGGGATACATCAGCCGCCACACCAACTCTGGACTCCCCAAACATAAAAACACATTCATAACACTTAAAACTATTGGAACAAAAAATTATCAGATACCTAGTTCTTCAGTAGAACCGAAATCCTCTAATACCACGTCGTCACGGCCCGTCCCCCAAGGACCATACCCTGACTACCCCAATCCCTCCATCCATAGGCCATGGGGCTAGCGATATTCCCCGGAAAGGCGTATCCCTAAATAGGGAAGGAATTGCCTTTAAATTTGTACATACACACAGAGTAGAATGCTACAAGAAGTAACCACTAAGTAAACTGTTGATGTAAAAAGAGTACTGAATGTATAGGGGCCGGAATACAGGACCAACAAAAAGTACGAGAACAAATAAAAGTAAAAATAATATAGAAAAATGAAAATTAACTCCTCAATTGTCCACCACAGATCATACCTGAAGGGTATGAAAAACTCATTATTAGTATTCCTCGCATCATGTCACACCAAATGGTCTGCCTCTGAGTAATGTCTGGTCCTAACTCCCTCAGTCTCGATCAATGTTGTACGTCATCTGCACAAGACACAACAAGGTGCAAGCGAAGCCCATGTAGGGGTGAGTATAATGATACTCAGTAGGGACTCTAAGACCCCGTAGGTCTCCAAATGTTCCAAAAAAGAAAACCACAAAGCATGATATCAACTCTACTTAGGTAATTTCCCATACATATACCTACGTTGTCAAGTATACCCATTTCATCAATGAGGAAACAAAAATCCCAACTCATTAGCCCAAAGCTCAAGTATTCTACGAAGGTAACTCCACAGAGGTAGGTACCACAAAGGAACACCACACAAAAGTAAGTACCACAAAGGTAAAGACTCATCCACACATGTATATGTGAAGTATAAAAGTAAAATTAATTAGTCACAAATCTAGGTCATCTTATTCTATCAATAGGCACTACTACTGATTATACGGATTCTGATCCACATTGGATCGATAAGTACTAACCCCCACATTGACCCCCATAGGATCTAACCCTCATAGGATCGGTATGCGCTGACCCACACAGGATCGTTGAGCGCTGACCCACACAAGATCTGACCCATAGAATATTGTTATCCTTTGACCCACACAAGATTGTTGAAAGAGGACCCACACAAGATCAGACCCACACAATATCAGTATGAAAGCTTATAGCCCACCACATATTCTCTAGGCCTAGGTACTGGTAACATTCCAAGTCGCAACATCGAACACCTCGGCTGCTAGAGAACTCCTCCTATATTGAGTACAGAGGGCCTGTATTGTCACACATTGGCACTTCCAACTAACCATAGACTGCTGAGGTATTCCACTTGTCGCGTACTGTGGGTTTGCCACATCACACAGAGGTGCTCCCCACTGTGGGTCTATCACGTCACATAGAGGCTGTAACATCCCAGGTAAATAATGATTAAAAATTTTCATATTTATTAACATTTAAGAATTAAATATTAATTTTACTTTAAAGGGGTTGCTATGTTCGATAGCGTACCCGATACGCAACAAAGAGTTTCTTCAAAATCTGATGTTGCACACTAGTAATAAAATAATATTATTTTAAATGGTAGTTAACACATAGCCGTTGAACTGGCGGGAATGGATAGAAATAAGAAAAATATGATTATATATGTTTTTTAAATGTTTTTACTTTTATCTAATAAAATATAAAGGATTAAAATATGGAAAGAATTCAATTTTAGGCGTATATGCCCCAATTTTCACTAAATGTTCACTTATCGCCTTTTGATGGAGAACTGTCATTAAATATAGTTTTGTTCACTCTTATACAATCTATTGGACCAAATAAAACTCTTCTTTAGAATTGGGACATCAAAATTTACTTTGTGTAAATTTTTGGTATTTTCCGATAAAGTTCATTTTTTAATGAATAGTGTAAAATGTTTTATTTTAATTCAAAACCTCTTTTTAATCTAATTTATTTATATGATTATATTATCTTTTTAATTGGTTCTAAAGTGAAATTAGAATATATTTTTACCATTAAATCCAATAGTGGTCGTTGGAATTAATTTCACTTTGAAATCGGACTTAAACTAGTGTCAATCTTTTGATACTTATTGTTTCATAAAAACACGTTATTTTCTCTGACAACGGGAATTAATTATTAAATTAATTAATGAAACTTATATGTTTTTAATTTTGTAAAATGGACTTCATTTTTGAATTCGGAATATCAAATATAGCTTAGGGTGACGTTTTGGTATTTTTCTGAAAAACTTCAATTTTTGATGAATAGTGAAACCACTAAGTGGTACTTAGAAAAATGATTTTTCGTTTAAATGAAATTTTACCCCCTCTGTGTTTTGAATTTTAAAAATCCGACATACATGGTTTTCATTAAGAAGTAAAACGTGGTTCAATGGGATTAAAATAATTTTTTGGTGAATAGTAACTTTTAAGTTCTTAATCGCGATTAGAGGTAATTAGTGTAATTTAAGGTAAAAATAATGTTGTAATAATATGAAATGAACTTGAAACATGTCCTAACCTCATTGGATGAGTCATGGCCGACCAATAGAATCCATGGGTCAACTTGGGGACCCCATGAAGCTACTTTGGTTGGAAAATGACATTAATAACTTTTTATTTAAAGTTAAAATAAAAATGACACAAACATGAGTTGTTTTACTAAAACAATTTTTAAATGTGGTTATACAAGTCATATTTTTGATAATAAATATTCATTAAAAAGCTAAAAATATTTCCTAGATCATGATATTTTTTATATAATTTTTATACATTAAATAAATTAAATTATTTATGACATCATGATGATGCAGCGATTACCTCATTAATAATGGATTTAAATAAAACGAAATGATAATGTACAATCTATGAACTACACATGTCCAAAACCGATTGGATGGGTGGATTTCGAACTCTTATCACCTTATCATTGAATTATATCAATGTGGGACCTTTTTAATCCGAAAATCATTTTAAAATTAAGTAACATTTCATAACTTTCCAAGAGTGCCCCTCCTCTCCTATTATAAAAAGCCCCCACCTCTACCTCTTTACCCACACTTCCAAAGCATTTGGCTCGGCCAAACTCTACCCATTTTGTCTCTCCACATCCCTCTCTTACTCCTCGAATCATCACATTGGGCATAAGTCATCCCAAGGAATCCTTTGAGCTCAAATCTAAGAGAGTCACCCGATTTTAAGGTGATGTCTTCACTTGTGTTCTTTTGTTTTATTTTGCTTCTCAAACCCCCTAAACTCTTTTTATTCATTTCTTTTGTAACAACTACAGTATCTTCAATATACTATAATGTTGCTATAATAATATTTCGAGCTACACTTACACACATCTACATCTAATGGATAAAGAACATACTGTTTTTGTGGTTGGCGAATTTCTGCCTCACGAAACGATGATTGTTCAATCTTCTTTTAAACACCTTTAATTGTGGCCATTAATATGTAAATCTATTTATATATGATATATATTATGTTTATTTTTTCCTTATGCTTTTTTATTTTTCATTTGTGGTTTACCTTTACGGTTTCCATTGTGGGTAAACACGATAATTTCATTTTAGGAAGTGCGGACTACCGCCCCCTCAAAGTGATGTGATTCGTTAATGCCATATGTGGGACGTATAAAGGATGGATTAAAAGTTATTATATATGGTGTTATACTTGAATTATAATATACCTCTATTTAATTATTATTTCTTTCCATTAATGTATGAGATATAAATGAAAGTAGCGTTCATGCGTACGTACGGCTTACTGTCTCCATGAACAGTGCATTTCATTTCTTATCCCCAAATGTAATGTACTATTATAAGTACATATTTATAATGGATATATATAATGTATGTTACATATAAATTATGAATATAATTCTGGAATTAATATATACATACCTCTCATTTAGTTTTAATTCCATTAATATGACAAAGAAATGAAAGTAGCATTCATGCGTACGTACGACTTACCGTCTCCATGAACGGTGCATTTCATTTCTTACCTCTAAATGATTATGTAATATTATAAATACATGTATATGCTGGATATATATGATACATATGATATCCAAATCATGAATATCATTCTGTATATAATGAACCTTTGACCACACGAACAACATGTAATTGTAAGAAGTTCACTTTTGACTCAAGTACTAAATATCGACAAACAACCGTTATCAAGTTAAATGACTACATAATGTTCATAACATGGTAATAAGTGATATAAAAAGAATAATGAACTTGAAAAAGGGTTCTTAATCAAGTAGAAATTAACTCAAGTTTATTATTCAGGACGTTAAAGAATGATCGAGTCAAGTCGGACCCGAGGTAAGGGACTTCATCTCAATCTCCATTCATTGAGGCATATTTCGTTTTATACAAAACATTCTTTTATACGGTGTATAAAATCATTTTACTTTTACTTTTATATAAAAGGAATATTTATCTACGAAGTGTTTTACAAAACGATAAAAAGGAATGTTTCTTTTAACGTACGTGGTGACAATGACCTTTTCCGCCGCCGCGAGTAGTATTTGGTCTTTGGCTTCCTGAACAAGCCATAATGTTATTTTAAAATGAAATAAATACCATATACTCTTTTATGTATTTTGGTATCGAAAATGGTTTTTATAATGGATTTTTTATGTCAATATATTTAAGTGATATATTGTGATCAAAGTGTGGAAATGTTTTCTTTCCATTATATTTGTTTTATGTCTTATGATTTTTATAATGGTACTTGGACATTTGACAGGTGGTTACGTGATAAACCATATGACGGGTGGTGCCGTGAATACCAAGACGGGTGGTTACATTATAACCTCCAATGCATTGGGTATGGAAGTCGGCCGTATGGCTATTCCATTAATTATGTATGGAAGTTGGCCATATGGATATTCCATTATGTGATATGCGTGGAAGTCGACCGTATGGTTATTCCACTTAAGTATGTTTATGTCCCAAGTTACCTTTATATGTTATGTGTTCTTTATATGGGTTTTATTGTAATCCTTTGGTTACAAAAGGGAATGTAATGATATTTTATTCAGTGAAGAGTTTTTACTACTTCATGAAGGTGAAGGTATTACTTTGATAAAGTATACATGGTTTACTTGTTGTTTTGATAAACTAACAGATTTCATTCTTTGTGTATCCCTTACTAAGCTTTTTATGCTCACCCCAAGTTTTTTTGAAATGTTTTTCACAGGACTTAATGTGGAATAGGGTCAAGGATGGGATCAAGGGAAAGTCATGCTATATAAAACATGGAACTAGACATGTTTCTTTTTAAGAGTTTTTTATTCTATGGAAACTTGGTAGAAGTGTCTACTTTGTAAATCTTTTGAGATGTAATAGTTATGTTCTAATTCTCTAAAACTATAAACCTAAAAGATCCTCAATGTGAATTATTCATTTAATTCAATATTAAGTAAGGTTTAAGGACGAGGCCTTATAGTTGGTATCAAAGGTCGGTTTAGAGAACTTTAGGGGTTAGAAAAGTGTAAAATTATAATTTAATTTATTGTACGATTAAAATGATATAGAATTTAAAGATTACCATGTTGCTTCGCCTAAGATATTTCTGTGTTCAGAATGGTTTTCCGCAGAGGAAACAAAGAAGATATGTTGGGACGACATCAGGAGGAAGAAAACCTTCCAAATTAGCAACCTGAGATGGTCGGAATCGGAACTGAACAGTTTGTTGCAGTGATGACACAATTGACTCAGGCTAAAAATGGTGGTGGTATCCATTCACGAGATCAGCCAGATCAACCACAGAATAACATGTCAGTGGTGGAACATTTCATGAGGCAACATCCCCCATAATTCAGAGTATCATCTAACCCTGTGCAAGATGAAGGGTGGATTAAAGCACTGAAGAAGATTTTTGATGTCATGGGGTGTTCAGAACATCAAAAGGCTAGTCTTGCTATTTACCGTTTTGATGTTTAAGCAGATCAGTGGTGGTCGATGGTGAAAAATATCAGGGATAGTGATGAGATTGATGATCTTCACTGGGATGAATTCAAAGGTATGTTTCTTGAGAAATATTTTCCTAAGGTGGTTCGTCTTAGGATGGAAAAACAGTTCCTAGAATTGAGGCAGGAGGATGAATCAGTGGCTACTTATGAAGAGATGTTCACTCGATTGGAAAGGTATACTCCAAACTTCATACGAGATCTTGATAGTAAAATAAACCGTTTTTACTCAGGGTTAATGCCAAAGTATCGAGGGGCTTTAGCTTCTCGTGAGTTCAAAAGATATGAAAAACTTGTTCGATGTGCGGAGAAGGTGGAAATGGAGTTTGCCAATGATCAGGTGTTCTATGACAAACAACAGAATAAGAGGTCCAGTTGGCAGGAAAAAGGGAATAATTCATCAAAGAAGCAAGGAGGTAAGAAAACCAAATATCCATCCTGTGAGAAGTGTGGTAAAATGCATCCTGGAGAATGTTTATCCAAGTCTGGTAGGTGCTTTCGGTGTGGTAAGTCTGGTCATATTGCTCGTAACTGTAAGGAAGATGATCAAGCAGGCAATGAAAAGCCAGCGGTAAGATGTTTTAAGTGTAGAGAAATGGGTCATTATGCAAATGAGTGTCTAATGAAGAACTCAACTGGGGGAAACCAGCCAGACTATAAGCAGAAAGGGGTGGTGAAATCCATTTCAACAACTTCAGCAGATGTTGGGCCATCGAATGAAGTAGTATCAGGTACACAGTTTGTTTTTTCAGATTATGCCAGTGTTTTGTTTGATTCAGGGCCTACACATTCTTTACATTCTGAGAAGTTTTCTAGAAAATTGTAAATTCCATCTCAAGATATGAACCCTGAAATTATGGTAAAAACACCCGGAGGGAACGTTGAGACAAAAAATAATTATAAGAACCTTCCTATCCTTGTGTGTGGAAATAATCTACCAGCAAACCTTATTGTTTTGCCTCAAGTATAGTTTGATGTTATTTTGGGCATGGATTGGCTTCCTGTATATCATGCTAAGATTGACTATAGAGCTAAAATGGTTTCCTTTCAGAAAGATTTTCAGTTTGTGTAAAAGAATGAACCCTTTCTTTTGATAATATATCAGGAAGTTGAGAAACTAGTAAAATATGTAAATGAATGCTACCTTGCACATATTGTTGAAAATAAAGGAACTGGTCAGATTAATGATGTGCCAGTGGTAAATGAGTATCTTGATGTTTTTCCTGATGAGTTGCCTGGTATTATTCATGACCGGGAAGTTGAATTTACTATTGACTTAGTTCCTGATTCTAAGCCAATTTCGAAACCCCCTTATCGAATGGCTCAAGTTGAACTTTTAGAGTTAAAGAAGAAATTGCAGGATTTATTAGATAAAGGTTTCATTCGACCAAGCAGATCACCATAGGGTGCTCCTGTCTTGTTTGTTAAAAAGAAAGATGGATCAATGAGACTTTTCAGTGATTATAGAGCCTTGAAAAATTTTACTATTAAGAACTAGTATCCTTTTCCTCATATCGATGATTTGTTTGATCAGCTCCGGGGAGTTCAGTATTTTTTGAAGATTGAATTGAGGTCGGGGTACCATCAATTGAAAGTAAAAGAAGCAGACATTCCGAAGACTGCGTTCTGTACTAGATATGACCCTTATGAATTTGTAGTTATGCCTTTTGGGTTAACCAATGCACCTGATGTATTCAAGGACCTTATGAATAAAATTTTCCATGAGTTCTTGGATAAGTTTGTGGTTCTTTTCATCGATGATATTTTGGTGTTTTCTAAAAGTAAATAGAAGAATGAAAGTCATTTAAGGATTATTTTTCAAACCTTGAAAGAAAAGAAATTGTATGGGAAATTCAGCAAGTGTGAGTTTTGGTTACAACAAATTTCTTTCTTGTGTCACATTGTTTCAAAAGATGGCATAACTGTTGATCCTGCTAAAACAAAAGTTGTTGACGAATGGACAAGACCCACAAATGTAACCGAGATCCGTAGTTTTCTTGGTTTGGTAGGTTAGTACTGAAGGTTTTTTGAAAAATTTTCACGATTATCTAGTCCAATGACTAAGCTAACTCGGTAGGGTGTTAAGTTCATCTGGACAAAAGAATGTGATGATTTTTTTCAGAAGTTGAAAAGAAGATTGTTAAATGCTCTAGTTTTGGAACTTCCTTCCAGGAATGGTGAGTTTGTTATATACAGTGATGCTTCGTTGAAGGGACTTGTTTGTGTCCTTATGCAGAATGATCAGGTAATTGCATATGCTTCACGTCAGTTGAAAACTCATGAGGTAAATTACCCTACACATGATTTGGAATTAGCTGCTGTTGTTTTTGCTTTAAAAATTTGGAGGCATCATTTGTATGGAGTAAAGTGTGAAATATATACTGATCACAAAAGTTTAATGTATATATTCACTCAGAAAGAATTGAACATGAGACAGAGGAGATGACTGGAATTAATCAAGGATTATGATTTTACAATTCATTACCATCCGGGAAAAGCAAATAAAGTGGATGATGCTTTGAGTTGAAAAAGTAATGATTCATTAGCAATGTTGAGTTTGGAATGTGATACTTTGGTTAAGGATTTGATGAACTTTGGCATAGAAGTTGTTGGTGTAGGATGTTCTTCTATTTTGTTTCAGGTATCAGTGAAATCTTCTCTATCAGACAGAATCAAGCAAGCACAGAAGAAAGACAATGAGTTGCAGAAAAAGGTAGAGCTGGTTCAGAAAAGTAAGTTTCCTAAATTCAACATTGATAATGATTGCGTTTTGAGATTTGGGAAGAGATTGTGTGTGCCTTGTGATTCACAGTTCAAGAGAGAGTTGTTATGTGAAGCTCATAGTTCTCCGTTTTCAGTTCATCCTAGCAGTACTAAGATGTACAAGGATCTGCGGGAGTACTACAGGTGGGATGGAATGAAAAGAGATATTTCTGATTTTACTGTGAAGTGTTTGACTTGTTAGCAGGTTAAAGCAGAGTGGAAGTTACCGAAAGGGATTCTTCATCCTTTACCAGTTCCAGAATGGAAATGGGAAAATATATCCATGGACTTTGTTGTGGGATTACCAAAGACCCCTCGAGGTAATAATGCAATCTGGGTTATTGTTGATCGCTTGACTAAATCTACTCATTTCCTTGCTATAAGAGATACTTTTTAGCTAGATCAACTTTCCCATTTGTATCTTAAAGAGATAGTCAGGTTACATGGAGTTACCCTCTCCATTGTATCTGACCATGATCCTAGGATCACTTGTAACTTTTGGAAAGGCCTTCAGAAGTCGTTGGGTACTGAATTAAATTTTAGTTCTGCTTTTCATCCTCAATCATATGGGAAGTCAGAACGAACAATTCAGACCTTGGAGGATATGTTACGAGCTTGTTCGATGGATTATCAGGGAAGCTGGGACCAACATCTTTCTTTGGTTGAGTTTTCTTATAATAACAGTTTTCAATCCAATATACATATGGCACCATTTGAGGCATTATATGGGAAGCAGTGTTGAACTCCAGCATTTTGGGATGATGTGGGTGAAAGGAAGCTGATGGGACCAGAATTGGTAGAAGAGATGGCAGAAAAAGTTCAGTTGATTCGGAAACACATGAGAACAGCTCAGATCAGGCAGAAGAGTTATGCGGATAACTAGAGGAAGGATCTATCTTTCTTGGTAGGTGATCATGTTTTTCTCAAGGTTTCTCCATGGAAAAGTTTGATGATATTTGGTAAGAAAGTAAAGATGAGTCCAAAGTTCATTAGACCATATGAAATTCTGGAGAAAGTTGAATCAGATCCTTACCGAGTGGCTTTACCTCCGAGTTTATCTCAGGTACACAATTTTTTTCATGTTTCGATGTTGAGAAAATATATGCCAGACCCATCTCATGTTTTGAGAACAGAGGTAGTTCAATTGGAAGAGAATCTCTCTTATGAAAAACAACAAGTCCAGATTCTTGATCGAAGAGAGAAAGTGTTGCGAAATAAGGTAATTCACCAGGTAAAGGTTTTGTGGAAAAACCATATGGTTGAAGAGGCAATGTGGGAATCTGAAAATTCTATGAGGGATAAATACCCCCACTTATTTTGATAAGTGAATAAAATTGCAAGGATGCAATTCCAAAAAGGGGGGAAGGATGTAACATCACAGGTAAATAATGAATAAAACATTTTCATATTTTTTAATATTGATGAATTAAATATTAATTTTATTTTAAAGGGGTTTCTATGTTCGATAGCGTACCCGATACACAACAAAGAGTTTTTTCGAAATCTTACGTTGCACACTAGTAATAAAATAATATTATTTTAAAAGGTAGATAACACATAGCCGTTGTATTGGCAGGAATGGATAGAAATAACTAAAATATGATTATATATGTTTTTTAAATGTTTTTTACTTTTATCTAATAAAAGATAAAGGCTTAAAATACGGAAAGAATTCATTTTTAGGCGTATATGCCCCAATTTTCACTAAAGGTTCACTTATCGCCTTTTGATGGCGAACCGTCGTTAAATATAGTTTTTTTCCCTCTTATAAATTCTATTGGATGTGTCATGGCCTACCAAGACAATCCATGGGTCAACATGGGGACCCCATAAAGCTACTTTGGTTGGAAAATGACATTAATAACTTTTTATTTAAAGTCAAAATAAAAATGACACAAACATGAGTTTTTTTTACTAAAACAATTTATAAATGGGGTTATACAAGTCATATTTTTGACTATAAATACTCATTAGAAAGATAAGAAGATTTCCTACATCATGATATTTTTTTATAATTTTTAGACATTAAATAAATTAAATTATGTATGACATCATGATGATGTAGCGATTACCTCATTAATAAAGGATTTAAATAAAATGAAATGATAATGTAAAATCTATGACCTAAACATGTCCAAAACCTATTGGATGGGTGTATTTCGAACCATTATCACCTTATCCTCGAATTATATCAATGTGGGACCTTTTGAATCCGAAAATCATTTTAAAATAAAGTAACATTTCTTTACTTTCCAAGAGTTCCCCTCCTCTCCTCTTATAAAAGGCCCCCACCTCTACCTCTTTACACACACTTCCAAAGCCTTTGGCTCGGCCAACCTCTGCCCATTTTGTCTCTCTGCGTCCCTATATTACTTATTGAAGCCTCACTTTGGGCAGAAGTCTTCCCAAGGAAGCCTTTGAGCTCAAATCTAAGAGAGTCACCCGATTTTATGGTGATGTCTTCACTTGTGTTCTTTTGTTTTATTTTGATTCTCCAACCCCCTAAACTCTTTTTATTCATTTCTTTTGTAACACCTCCAGTATCTTCAATATACTAGTATGTCGTTATAAGAATATTTCGAGCTACACATACACAAATCTACATCTAATGGTTAAAGAACATACTATTTCTGTGGTTGGTGAATTTCTGACTCACGAAACGATGATTGTTCAATCTTCTTTTAAACAACTTTAATGGTGGCCATTAAGATGTAACTATATTTATATATGATATATATTATGTTTATGGTTTACTTATGCTTATTTATTTTTCATTTGTGGTTTAACTTTAGGATTCCATTGTGGGTAAACACGATAATTTCATTTTAGGAAGTGCGGGCTACCGCCCCTCAAAGTGATGTGATTCGTTAATGCCATATGTGGGACGTATAAAGGATGGATTTAAAGTTATTATATATGGTGTTATACTGGAACTATAATATAACTCTATATCATTATTATTTATTTCCATTAATGTATGAGATAGAAATGAAAGTAGTGTTCATGCGTACGTACGACTTACCGTCTCCATGAACGGTGCATTTCATTTCTTATCCCCAAATGTAATGTACTATTATAATTACATATTTATAATGGATATATATAATGTATGTTACATATAAATGATGAATATAATTCTATAATTAAAACATACATACCTCTCATTTATTTTTAATTCCATTAATATGACAAAGAAATGAAAGTAGCATTCTTGCGTACGTACGGTTTACCGTCTCAATGATTGGTGCATTTCATTTATTGCCTCTAAATGATTATGTAATATTATAAATACATCTATATTATAGATATATATGATATATATGATATCCAAATCATGAATATCATTCTAGATATAATGAACCTTTGACCACATGAACAACATGTAATATTAAGAAGTTCACTTTTGACTCAAGTACCAAATATCGACAAACGACCATTATCATCATAAATGACAACATAATGTTCATAACATGGAAATAAGTGATATAAAAGGAATAATGAACTTGAAAAAGGGTTCTTAATCAACTATAAATTAACTCAAGTTTATTATTCAGGACGTTAAAGAACGATCGAGTGAAGTCAGACCCGAGGTAAGGGACTTCGTCTCAATCTCCTTTAATTGAGGCATATTTCATTTTATACAAAACATTATTTTATATGGTGTATAAAACCCTTTAACTTTTACTTTTATACAAAAGAAATCTTTTTCTATGAAGCGTTTTACAAAATGACAAAAATGAATGTTTCTTTTAACGTACGCGGTGACAACGACCTTTTCCGCCGCCACGGATATTATTTGGTCTTTGTCTTCCTAAACAAGCCGTAATGTTTTTTTTAAAATGAAATAAATACAATATACTCTTTTATGTATTTTGGTATTGAAAATGGGTTTTATAATGGATTTTTTATGTCCATATATTTAAGTGATATATTGTGATCAAAGTGTGGAAATGTTTTCTTTTCATTATATTTGTTTTATGTCTTATGATTTTTATATGGTAATTGGACATTTGACGGCTGGTTACATGATAAACTATATGACGGGTGGTGCTGTGAATAACAGGACGGGTGGTTAAGTTATAACCTCCAATGCATTGGGTATGGAAGTTGGCCGTATGGCTATTCCATTAAGTATGTATGGAAGTTGGCTGTATGGCTATTCCATTAAGTGATATGTGTGGAAGTCGACCGTATGGTTATTCTACTTATGTATGTTTATGTCCCAAGTTACCTTTATATGTTATGTGCTCTTTATATGGGTTTTATGGTAATCCTTTGGTTACAAAAGGGTAAGTAATGATATTTTATTCAGTGAAGAGTTTTTACTACTTCATAAAGGTGGAGGTATTACTTTGATAAAGTATAAATGGTTTACTTGTTGTTTTGATAAACTAACAGATTTAATTCTTTGTGTATCCCTTAATGAGCTTTTTATGCTCACCTCAAGTTTTTTTTTGAATTTTTTTTCACAGGACATAATGTGGAATAGGGTGAAGGATGGGATCAAGGGGAAGTCATGCTATATAAAACATGGAACTAGACATGTTTCTTTATAAGAGTTTTTTTATTCTATGGAAACTTGGTAGAAGTGTCTAATTTGTAAATATTTTGAGATATAATAGTTATGTTCTAATTCTCCAAAACTCTAAACCTGAAAAGATCCTCAATGTGAATTATTCATTTAATTCAATATTAAGTAAGGTTTAAGGTCGGGGCCTTATACAGGCACTCCCCCTCGTGGCCTACTAAGGTACTCCACTTATCGAGTAACGTGGGGCTGCCATATCACACAGAGGTTCTCCCTATCGTGGGTCTGTTGCGTTACATATAGGCGCTCCCCATTGGGCCTTTCAGGTCACTCCAATTCCAAATGGTCTGCAGTCGTTAGGTCTCAGCAAGTCGCATGGTTCTGTAAGTACCCCGCTTGGGAGAACCGTTCCCCAAGCCATCAGTCATACCAAAACTGCCCCGATGTCCCATGAAAAAGTATCCCAATGGTCTGTCATGTCATAATTGACCCAACGCAACAGAAGACGCATCAATCGGACACCCGGTCTATAAGTTATTAGTATTTCTACTCTGACGGCCTAGTTGGATTATGGATTCAATCCAACCCGACCATACTCCAAATTTATCCAAAACTCAAGTGGATTATACAAAAAGTATTGTCTCAATTCAAGGATTCCGATTTTCTAGACTATTACTCAAACAGATGCCCGACTATCATGTTACGACCCAAAAGGTGAAAAAGGGTTCGGATGGGCCTGGGTTAGGTCCGACCCCATCAGACCGATGAAGCCCGATCCGGCCTGGGGTGACGCAACCCAGTTCATGTGGACCCAGCCAGAACAGGGTCTGGGCCGGTTGGACTAGGACTTGGCAGACCTGGCCCGACCTGCATAGGGGACAGCCCGGCTGGGCCTGCTAGGTGCAACATGGTGGTGCGGCCCGTGGGGCACGACCCGCTGGCCCGACCCATTGGCAGGGTCCGTTCGAGCTGGAACCAAAGGCGGACCGGCCCCCTTCTACTGAGAAGGCAAACCAAAATTTCAATTAGGCGCATCCTAATCACTACGGGACCCAATAGGGTGCCTCTGATATGCCTTTGTCGAACGTGTGCTATGGATGGTCCTCCTCCAAGTGATGTGGTCGCGTGTCGCTGGTCCTCCACAGCCAGCCGATATTGGGCCTCTTCCTGGGCCAAACGACCGCGGTCTCCAACTCATCCAGTGGTATAGATGCATGCCACCAATCCTTCATGTGGTTGGCTGTTGTGTCAGCCCTCCTCCTCTTCTCCGGGTCACCTCATCTCCTTTGTGAGCCCAAAAAATAAAATGATTGCATATTCGAAATACTTGGGGTGAGGGATCCAAGTCCATATATTGCTCTTAATAAAATATTGTGTTTTTAGCGTCAATAAATATTTGGCTTTGATGAATACATGAAGAACATGCTGTGAATCAAACGGGAAGAGGCAAGGTTTAAGTGCGATATAATGGCCATGTTCGTTTTTCTATCATCGTCATGAATTCAGAATATAAAGGATCAACAAATAAAGTGAATATTATTATAAACCCATAACATTATTGTCTGTTGGAGGTGGTGTGAGGAAGAAGATGAAGTTGATGGAGATGGTGACATCAACGTTCGTCACTCCTGCAAAACATTCAAAGGTCGGTTCCTCGTAATTCGTCCGGAAGTCATTCTTCATTGGAGGGTCTCCATTGTTGTAGAAGGTTCTCCAATGTTCTCCACAATTATCCCTTTGCCAATGCTTTCCACAAAATCATGAAAATGAGGATCCAAGTTATTAAATTAAGTTCATTAATTTAACAAGTTATGTTGTCTCATTAACGGAATTGATGTTGGAACATTAACTAAGGGAGTACCAAGAGTTTCCCACACATTAATTGGGAGTTTAGGTGGTCCCCACCACCAATCATTCAAAATGGTGGTTACAAATAAAATAAATAAAAAGATATTTATTTAATTTTTTCCTTCTCCCACGAAAATATGAAAATCTAAATTCCACCCTTGACCCACTGTGGTCGAGGTGGAGGTCTCCTTAAGTGAATATCAGCATTGTGAGTTCAACGGTGTCCTCATATTTCAATTCCGAGTACCGATTCAAAAGTTACAAAACCCTGCTCGCACGTTTACTGAACATACCCAGAAAAAAGTATGGAAACTAATTAATAGTCTCCCTTAGACCTGCACCAGTCGAGGTTAGGATTTTCCAATGTGAAACATTCCCCAATGAACCCAACTGTACTCTCAGATTTCTAATACCAGATACTGTTTAAAAGTTTGGAATTTTACAATAAAATAATTATCAATTAATTATTTTATTTACGGACCAAAACATACATTGACAGGTGTCCCATGCCAGCCAATCGTTGTGTCCACCTATAGAATTCATACCCCCATGAGTTCAGCGGTGCTCTTGGATTTTTAATCTATGTTACCATTCGTGAGTTATAAGCTTTTGAAAAATAAAATAATTTTATTTAAGTATTTTATTTACGGTTATGCCATTTTTGGGTTTTCTCATAGGATGCCCGCACCGACTAAACATAAGTCACGCCTTGGGAAATTTAGCCATCTTGAGTTCAATAGTGCGCCCGGATTTCTCATTAGAGTAACTGTTTAATTGTTATTCCACTTTTTCGAGAAAACCGCTTATGCGTGCTATTCAAGGCTTAACAAAACATCGATGGATCGTTCTAGGCACTCCAGGACTCAGAATCACGCGCTTTCATATTTCACGGTGTCAAAATAATTCAATATAATTAAAAATATTATATAGAATATCAGGGACCTTACAACACATGTGTCAATGTATTATAATGGATACAACCAATTTCATGATATTTTAAGGAGAACCAAAAAATTTAGGAGTTCAGTAAGATGAATACTTATTCATTGGGAAAACTACATTGGATTCCACATTATTCTTCATGGTGTAGTATTTTAGGAAAAAAAACTTATATGTTGCTGAATATAATGTTGAGAATATATTTGGTGAATAATTGGTTGATCTAAGAGACGGAGTATGTCTATATTTGTTAGGGGATGAAGCTCCAATTTATTAATGTGGTGGGTGGTGAACTTGTGAATATCTAAATATTTATTATATAATATAAGTATTATTCAGGTAAAGTGACTATAAATTTTCGTAGTTTAAAATATAAGAATGATATGTTGAAATTAAACTAACCAATGAGATTTAAGAAACTGGTTCTTTTTTTAATTCAATTAATGAAATACAGTTTAAAATAAAATATCTATAACATCATTTTCATTATTATTCTAATAATTTCAATTAAAAGGAATTTTGATAACTATGTAATTATAATATAATCATTTTCACCATAAATAAAATTATAGTATTATCCAAGAAATTTTTGGAACATAATTTTTCAAATTTGCACTATTGTTACTGTTATTAAAACCATTTACTTGATTTATCATCACAATGTACAAGCCCTGCATTAATGATGCATAAAAGTTCAATATAAATATATTGTAAAAAAAAATTAAAAATTAATTTCTATTATAAAAATAAAGTATTAATAATAAAAATATAAATTTAAAATGGTTCATAAAATAAATTATTTCTCATGAAATCATATTTAATATATTAAATTAAAGAGTGTTTCATTTTGTATTTATTCTTTGCATATGATAATCAGAATTAATTAGAAAATGAAAATGATAAAAATAAATCTTTTTATAATATATGAATAATTTTGTTTAAATAAACTCTTATAATTAATCAAATGAAATATTTTGAGAGATTTTGACACATTATTCTAGAGTTTTAACCCCATTTCACAAAATTTACCATTTACTAGAGTGATAGAATTTTATCAATATAACAATTAATTTTGATGAAAATTAAAAGTAAAAAACCCAACTAAATTATTTTGATAACATATATGGTATATTTTTACAACTATCAAAAATTACATTTAACCATAGTTTGAAACATAAAATGAAAACCATTTTTAGAAAAATGTAGTTTTTTATCAAAAAGGCAATTTTACACAAAAATAAAATATAATTTGGACTCCCATGGAATAGAATGAAATTATGTAAAATCAATGGAGACTAATATGACATTCCAGACATAAATAATCACAAAATAACCTTGTTAATACATGATTATGATAAAATAACATTTTTTATTAAATTTAATAAAAACTATACATAGATTTCCATAATGTCAAACCTAGAATTATATATTCCACATTACCTTTTGAAATTAATTTAGTTACATATTAATTATATTTTTCTTCTATTAAATTGGTTTATTAAAAATTAATGCTATCCTTACTTTAGTATAACATCATAAAATTTAAAATATTTTTAAAATCGTTATTTATTCACCATTTACTATAAATAAACTATTTCTAAAAAATAAAAAACCACCATATGATAAATTTGATTGGATTAAACCAGAAATAAAAATTTTAATCAAATTAAAATAATAATTTTTTAAAAAATCTATTTTAAATGAATCTAATATAAATAAATTTTAATAAATAATTACACATTCAAGCACTAACTTTTCATAACTTCGTAAATTTTCATTATTTTTATTCAGGAATTGAGTAATTATTCCCTCAGATGTATTCAATATATTTTAATAAATAAATATTTTTTACCTATATTTTATAATACGGTAAATCACATTTATATCATATAATCCAAAAACTATGTTATATTTTCCATCCATCCCATGGCCCAGAATCCTTAATTTTTTATTGATTTTTGATTATCCACATTTCAAGGGGTGAGGTGGAACCCTAACAAGGCCCGTTTGCATAATTATTACATGGCCTATAGGCCTTAGAGGAATTAATTTGCCCGTAGTCTTCAATCATTACATACAACATGGACTAACTACTTGGAAATACTCCTCCATAGCATCTTCATTGTGAAATCAGCTCTCCACCTTTGCATGGCTGTTCAGCTAGCAATTCACGTGCATGCATAGGCTTGTCGCGATGGATGGTGACATACCCTCTCATTCTTGCAATCTGTTTAGCTTCTGCTATGGTGAAAGCTCCTTACTCATCCTCCATGTAGAGCTTGTTCTTTGTAGGTCATCTGGTTTTCATCTGTATATAAGGTGGCCCAAAGGCCTTGAGGTTGCTTGAAGGCCATACTGACCTGAAGGCCTGGGGGGCCTGAAGGCCTTAAAGGACTCGAGGACCAAATCAGTGGCCCGAAGGCCCATACGGGGGCATAAACTGTAATATTGTAGTAGTATACCCTTATATAAATTATTAACTCCAAATTTTATCTCATTTTTCTATAATGAAAAATTACTAACATATTAATAGAATCTATCTATAATTTTAATTTATTAATGGTGGCTAATAAACATATTATTTCATATATAAATATTTATTGAAATTATTGTATTATTTTTTATGAATGTAACTTGTGAATGTGTTTATAGAATTATAACGTGATAATTGAGTAATAATTTTTAAATAAATCTCAATAATTGTTTCCTCCATGTTATTGAGTTAGTGGAATTTTAATAAAATTTAGTTACTTTTATTAATTCCAGGGTTGTTTTTTAAAAAGATTTATTATATTCAAAATGGTGAATGAATGAGATTAATTTTTCTTTTAATAATAACAGAAATAAAATTTTAAAGCATTGTGAGATTCATAAAAAGATAATGCTCCTTGTCATATGAAAGATTTTAAAAATTTTAATCACACTTGATTATATCAATTTACTAACACAAATTATAGTCCTCATTCGTAAAATAATATTCAATAATTTAAACCATCCAATGATAATGTAATATGTCAATCAGTAAAATGATAACACCAAAATCGATGTTTAAACATGATTACACTTAATAATAATAATAATATTCTATAAAAACTTGAATATATCATAATAATTTATTCATATAAAAGTACATTAATTACCATTAATTAAAATAATATTATAACCATACTCTTTATAAATGGTGTTTAAAGTCCACTCTATTATAGAAACAGAATAAATGTTTAATCCATGGGTAAAATATATTATATAAAAGAAACATTATGAATCCAAAATTTAAACATGATAAATATGAATGATATCTCATTTCTAATAGGTTTTTCATAAATGATTCACATGTGATTGTCATTACTATCAAAAATATTATATTATACTAAGATAACCATAACGAAACTAGAAATTTATTCCTTGAATATTGGGGAATTAATTCAAATTGATACCAATATCATTATTATTTAATTACTAAAAATCAATAGGTTTCTATATTTCCTTTTCATTGATGAGCCTTTGTCATTTATCTATACACATGAAATGCATCAAAATTTCCCTTTTCACATTTTCTATAATATTTATTTCCATTATTTTTAATTTATGGAAGTTAAAAACTTCCTTTAATTTTTATGGCTATATTTCTTTTTTCATAGCTCTCAATCATGATATTGTTCCCTTAATTTAATTTTCAAATAAATGAAATGCATAATTAATTTTTTTTAATTAACTAAACAGGATTCGAATCATCATATTATGAAACTGTTTATGATTTTAATTTCTTAAAAAGGCATATATTAAATCCCTCAATGAAATGGTCCACATTTTTTTCAAATTATGTTTTTAGACTAAAATATTTCTTTTTAATATTATTAATTTGTCCTCATACTCAATAATAAATTCTTATTTATATTCAATAAATTGAAAAATTCCTTCCCATTTTATCTCATAATTATCAATAATAATATATTGGATATAATGATACCTTTAAATTTCTGAATTTAATAATTTTTATCTCATCATCATATTTAGTATTATATAACAATGAACACTATTTATCCACATCTCCTTTCCAAATGTATTATATAAGAATAAATATTTCTTTTTAATTATATCCCAATGATATAAATATTTAATCAAGTTATTAGATCAAATTATTATCTGGGGATTAATAATTCTATTAATTGATAAATTCTTATTTCATGTAAAACACCTACCTAATACACCAGTTCTGAGCCAATTTTTCATATAAAATTTTATGCACCTCCCACAATGGAAGAGAATATTTCCTAGTAGAAAGTGCCTAAAGTGATGTGGGAATACTATATGATAATTAATCACATCTATACACTATAAATAACGATACAAACTTACGCCCAATAAACAAAGAAATAAAATATAGAATGAATAATTCCTGTAATAGTTGACATGGAATGTTTCTTATGTGATCCACATAATAATCCAATGACCCCATTATGGTTTGTAAAACTAGAGTGTAATAAAAAATATGGAATTCAATAATGAAAATTCAACAACACCATGTTCTCTTTCCTGGTACCACATCCAAAAACCTTGATTAGTGTCCTTATCTCATTTTATCTAGGAACATTCCCACTCAAGGATCTATGATTGTTACGACTATATGATGATTAAGATGGCCATGATAAGGGTGAGTATAAAACTTTTATGACTTTATAATCCATGATATTCCAATTTATTATTCTACAAAAAAATCTCCCAAGGCCCATATATCCATACACTATAGGGAATGAAACATTTTTTATTCATATCACTTCTAAAATGTGTATCAGTAACCATATAAAAAAAAACACATACATATTTGATCATTATCAAGCATGGGTCTAATGGGATGCACACACACATGTAATCTAAATCAAACATGGGTCTCACAGGATATACATGCATGACCAATAGACAAAACTCATGAATGGGTGTCATATAACACAAGAACATTAAATCATATTATAACACCAATCATATTCATGATCTCTATATTTATGTGAATTCGTTACATAAAATTACTATTTTGATATAATGATTTTCTCCAGATAAATGTCATGTTCCACAAATTGGGGTCGTTATCCATACCCGAAGCACATTGACACACAAAAATAAATATTCCAGAATGATAATGATTCCATAAAATGTGTAATAGATTAAACCCCAATGTTGAGAAATAATCCAAGTTAAAGGGGGGTTGGAATATATATTTATGATACATAGGATTCACCAAAAGATCAAGTGGAAATGATTTGAAAATCAAGGGTAAAAGGGAAATAAAAATTTATATGCAATTTGGGAATGACAGACATCATGAATAATCACATAAAGCCATACAAATATGGGGTATAAATTGGTGAAGAAAGTGGTGTGAAAGAGATGAACATGTTTTAATGCTTCGTTGTCAATGGAATGTCTAGAATCCACAACATGGTAAATGGCGAGATCTTATAATCTAGGGAGAGGTACTCTAATGTAATAGACACATCTACACTACAACCTCTAAGCCCTCACATGGACTCGACACCTTATTTAACGATCAACTCTACTGTTATTCCAAATTTAAAAGAACTACTCAAACCCACATTAGAATACAGGACATACAAAAAGAATCCATGCATGATCTATAAAATAAAATTGAATCATCAAATATGAAAACTACACCACAATGTGCCAACCATGTTACAACTAAAATCTCCATAGTAAAAATTAAGCACCATGTGATAGAATATAGATCCACATAAAAAATAAAATTCAACTTACCTGATTCGCATTTATAACTAAAGCTATCTTATTTTTTAATTTTTTTACAATTTCCCCAATTAATGATTTCTCATACTCGATAAATTCCACTAGTGGTCATCATTGAATGACCCAATATACAACACTAAAAATTAGACCTAAAATCAAATATATCATATTGAATATATCATTTCACCCATATGTAATTGAACTGATGTAGTATTTTTCCTCATATCACACTCTCACTATGATATATGGTCTGCACTGGGTGCTCCACAAATGATGTTTTAGGTTCTTGATCAACACCTAGATTGTTGATAACATGAATAGTATCAAAAATGCACCAAAAACTATGAATTCCCTAGAACACATCATCCATTATTTGGTAATATTAACGAATATAAAAATAATATGCCTCAATAGCAATATGATCAATAATATCAAATGGTTTAACAAACCTCAATGATTGATTACATTTCACTAACAACTGTTGATGCCCTTGTCGAGAAGTCATCCTAAAAAAAATTTTATTGACGAAAAATAAATCAAATGGTCAAATCCCCACAAATTGGAATTCTATTTGTGTATATTATATAGGGATAAACATTTCCTTTGGACTAACTTCTCCCTCATATAGGTCTCCAATACCAAAAATATTACAACAACTACTACCTTACCCACCTTAACCAAACAAGTTTGTGAGCGAAACAACATACCATAAAGATCCTCAAAAGGTTTCATATTAATTTAATCTTGGAAACTATTTTAATATTTGTACTCAACCATTGTCAGGTGATCATCCCAAGATCCTCCAATACCTATAATGCATTCCCTTAAAATTTTATCAAGAATTTATATCATTATGTATGACTGTTTATATGTTTCTAGATGATACACCATAATCCATGTCAGCTGCATAGTGAAGTAAATCTATAATAAAATCCATAATTACAATATGATGAACTTTTCTTGTTCTGATATGCAGATAAAAGGAACTCCACATTGGTTTAAAATGTCTTGTGTCAAAATATTTACACAATCATCCACTAAATGGGTCTCTCAAATTGTGATGAAATAAGAATGTTATTTCATTTGGATTTGTATTACACTAATAACATCATGTCTCCTTGGTGTCCTTTGTAACTACAATATGTTGTCGATCATCATGTCTTACCACATCCATAGACAACATAAAATTTGTTGATGAAACAAATCTTGGATAATTATGAATGAATTTTATACATTGGTAGGTAAGGTACCAGCAAATGAAACCAAGAGTGTCATTATTCATACAAGGAAATTGAAACTGATGTCACATTATACGACATATCATTTTTGACCCTGGAACCACTAACAATTTTGAATAATTATAGTCTCTCATTAGATCAAACATCAACAAAATTATCCCTAAAATAAACCAATAAATTTAGATCATGTCTTCATCATTTATGCACTGCCCTTGGATTGATTCACACTTAACTAACCATTCATGAATCAATACACTTAGGATGCATCCCCTTATATAAATTTTCTTTGTCTACCAAAATAGGTGTGGTAATGAGGGGAAAAGATTTCACAGTTTCATGATCCTCATATGTTTCCATTATCAACTCCACTATCAAGCACTTTATACTCAATTCCTCTTATGAAGGATTCTCTATAATATGTATCATCTTCAACATTTTCTAGAAAAGGGAATCTAAAACAACATTATATTTCCATGGAGAATAGGAAATATCAATGTTGAATATAATTATATTCTAAAAAAATACCTCTAGATAATATTCGTATCCCATCAGGGGAAAATGTATCAGTTTTTTTGGTGGTCCGTGTAAATTATAACTCCACATTGAAGATATAACGTCTCCAACACTTTATAACATATAGCAAAACTACAATAAAGTTTTGATGTGTTTGGTAATTCATCTCATGATGTCATAGATGTCATGGAAAATTTATGACTATATTATACCTCATCATTATCAATACACCCATCCAAACACTAATAGAATCATAACATACTGTTATCCCAATCCCAAGGTAAAAATGATCAAAACTATATAAGATGTAAATGTTTTTTTCCACACTAGGAAAGCCTTTTCACATAAATCAAACCACACAAATTTCAATCCTTTATTTCCAACTCTATAATCAACACTATCAAAAGGGATATTTTTTGATGAGATGTTGATAACAATCCATATGTATAATTAACCAATATTTATGTACATATAAATTACATAAATTTTCATGAATAATAAAAAAATTACAAAAATTGTCACCGAAAGACTTTATTAGTTTTCTACCTATGGAAAAAACGAAACAAAAATTCTCAAACATGAGGGAGATACATTATCCCCCAGAAATTTATTTATTACTATCACCCTCCCTACACACATCATACATAACAAATATATTTATTACTTGGTGGAGGATACATAAAAAAGTTGTGAGATTTTATGCTCAGTAATGGTAAACCACTGAGACATATAATCATAAACAAGATAATAAATGATATGAGAACTTGATCATAACATTATAATATAATACAATAAATATAAATTATTATAAACATAAATTCTTGTAATAATATTCCACGTTCATAAGACATGAATTATATTGAAATAAAGAACATGATCAATGAAAGCATAATATAAAAATATGAGATTGTATTTTGGAACAAACATAAACATATAAAAACACTATGTTGAGGATTCATACCAAGAAATTTTTAACATTTTAGGATTGGGATAATCACTTGTTTGCTTTCATTGGGCTTGTGATTCCCTCCTATGTACCCTCTTGTTTTGGGCTTGAAATGTCACCTGATTTACCCTCTTGTTTCGGGCATAGAATGTAATCCTCTATACCCTCTTCATTCGGGTATGGGATGTCCTCTAGTGTACCCTATTCTTTCAGGAATAGGTTGCCATCCTGTTTACCTTTTGTTATAATAATACATTTTTTATTACCAAATTCATTGGATGGAGATTATGTCGCACTCATATCAAAATGAAATCATACACACATGTGGTACAAAATCATAGTCAACCATATCATAAATCATGAAATGAAATGGGTATTATAAATATGCAATCATATAATAACCCATGGAAAAATGAAATTATTAATACTCATTTCATCATAAACATAGCTCATTAAAAGAATTGTGTTTCAAGAATATATTACCAATGAAAGATAAATAAGTTTAATAAACATCATGTCATCATAAATAATCCCTGAAAAGAAATAATGTGAAAGAAAAGAATGTGTTATTTACCCAAAAAGGTATGATTATCACCAACAGATGTTAAATTAGATGAGAAATAACATTTAATTATTTTTTGAAACATTTTTTATGGAGAATATCCTTTTTGCAAGGAAAAATGCTTTTTAAAACAGAAAACAGTTTTACAACCACTTTTTCATTGAAAACATATTCTAAATCTTATAATTGAATCTTTGAAAACCAGAAAACGTTTTTAAAGTCAGTTTTTTCTTTTAAATTTATCTCCATGGATCATTTGATTTTTTTAAACATGGTTTTTGTTTAAAACAGATTTCTGGACGAAGAGAGAAATATGATCATATTTTTATTAAAAACATGTTATAAATTATCATAAGTATAAAAAGATGTAAAAATAGTACTAATACATGAATATAACTCTAATAAATATATGAGAATAAAATTAATGAGAGTTCTTATATTATGTATCATAATATTTCATCCAAGAGAGCATAAACACTAATAGTCTTTATAAATGATGATATTATTTCAACAAAATCATAAAACGTAGTTAGTTTGACTGATAACACCAAATAATAAAATGAGATTACATGGAGATTAAAATATCATTAATATAATTATATTCATGATATAACATTTCAATTTTTGTAAATTCATCTTATAGAAAAATATAGGTGCAAATCATTGAATGTGTCTGGAAGAAGTAAAATTGAGGCAAAATTACATTACCAATTTGGTATCATTTGATACACAAAACCCATTGAAATAAATATAATAAAATTGATATGTAAATAACCTTAAAATTATCTATAATAATAAATTAATTTAACCATGGGTATTAAATGCACCACATAAAAGGAATGGGTGGTAAATAAATCATGTATCTCACAAAAATAAAAAATGAGATGAATTTTTTTTACCTCTATCTTGACTCTCATCATAAAAATTCAACCCTCCAGTATAATAAATAGAAATTTAATGTACATATATTAATTAACAATATTCTTATATTTAATACCATATTTGGATTCATTATGATTTTATATTACCTTCCTGTAAACAATTCAATGTTATTGTTATGTTTCGAGTAATATTCGCTTTATTTTGTGCTTGTTAATTAATTTGTTATGTATTTAGAAGTTGTACATATATAATTATTTCATAAATTTAAATTATTATATAATTTTTAAATATATTTTTTATATTTTTAGTAAAATAATCTATATAATATAGACTTATGAGATAGAATACACTGTTCATGTAGACGATAAGTCGTATGTGCGCATGATCACTATTTCAGTTTAATTTTCATAAAGAAAGAAATATTGTAAATTTAATATATGTATTTACATGTATATATATGATTATTAATTTATTCTTATTAAGTCATATATATAATATAATATCACTAAACCCATCCTTAACAAATTCCATGTAGTGTGAACGATTACATCGATTTAAAGAGGTGGTAGTGCACACTTCCCCAAATGAAATTGTAGTATTTTTACTGAATGAAATGTATAATTTTTTTAGTAAAAGTATTATTTAATTTTAATAAAATAATAAATATAGTATATATAATATATAAAAAATGTTTCCAACATAATGTCCACCCTGATAGTTTGTTAATAAAAAATTAACAACCATCATTTGGTGAGGCGGTAGATCACTGTACGCCTAAAAATTTATAATATTACCAATTAGATAGAATTTTGTGTATGTTTAGGTCAAACCCTTAGAATAAACAAAATTCTAGTATTTTTATGATACTTCTGTTTTTATAAAAGCAAGGAATAAGGATATTTGAGGGAGTAGGGAATGAAAATAAAATAAGAGTTTTAAGGAGAGTGTTACCTCTTAATTGGGTAAATCCTTTTGATTTTCCCCAAATGGCTTCCATGAAAGGATTTTTTCCCAAATGGATTATTCAAGGAGGAATGAAGGGTTTTGGGGAGGATATGTGAGCAGATATTGGTGTGAATAAAGGGTCAAGTGCTTTCCATTTTATAGTGGAGGGTTAGTAACACTATTTAAAACACCAAAAAGTATTTAATCATGGGAGGAATCCCTTACCTAATGTTCTAAGAAAATATAAAAATATTGAGTAATTTTAATGCACGTCTAAAAAAATTATACACCATGCCAAAATATGTTCATTTTAATAATTTGGTTCCATAACATTATAGATTCCACAAATTTATCATTTTTGTTTTTATTAAAGAAACCATATTTATAACCTGAATAATTTACCCATTAAGACTAAAATAAATTGAGATTTATTACATAATATATATCAAATTATTTATAAATATTATACCTAATTTAAAAAATATCATATTTTTATGAATTGTTTTTTAAAACTAGTGCATGTGACACGCAAAACCTTTGTTTAAACTCGGACCACGTTAAAAATGATTTTACAATATCTTGGTCAATATATTAATTATAAAATATAAATTTGTCAATTAATAAATTAAAATTTATTAGTTTTTAACACATAAAAATAACTTTCAAGAATATATTATTTTAACTAATTTTAAGTCATTTAATAAAATATCATTTATAGTAAAATTACCATATTGTTGATTTTGACATTATTAATATAATTATAATTATAAAATATCAAAATAATAATGTAGTTAAAATATATTAATTTCAATGTTTTGTAAAGTGGTATATTAATTATTAATAATAACTAAATGAAATAATTTAATAAATTCAATTCACTTTCAATATTTATTATGTAATTTATTTTAGTTAGTTAGTTATCAAATAATCATTAAATTAGTGTTTCTTAAGAATTTCAAGTTTCTAAATTGTCTAGAAAATTTATTGATAAATTATTATGATACAAGTAACACATTAATCATTCATAAAGATATATATAACCTAAATTATGATGTTTTTTTATATCTCTAATTTTTATAAATGTTAAAGTTATGTAAAGTGCACATTTTTTCTCATAAAAAACATAGACATTTATATAGGGAGCATCCATTTAATAATATCCCTATAACACATTGAATTTGAAAAAAGTGGGGATATAGTCTAATTATAAGATGAAAATAGATTTTAGAAATGTTTATATATAATTTTGGTCTATAATATTGTTGTTTAACCCAAAATTAATATTAATCATACCTTTATCATTGTCATTAATTTTAATCACATTTAGTAATATTTAATGTCAAAAATTAAGTCAATATTATTTGAATAAAAATATCACACTAATTACAAACATTTGTTTCCAATTATCATAATTCAAATCACAGAAGTGGGATAATTAAGTATAAATCTAATCTCATAGACATGGTTAGATAGAATGTTTTTAAAGTAAAAACGTTTAAAAGATCATTATGTTTTTATATCCAATTTCCTTATAAAAATGATTCCAAAAACCTAAATTGATTCAATATATGTATAATTGATCTATAAGTACTTTAAAATCCAAATTAAAATATAAATTAATTTTAATAATCATTTAAATGAAAAGGTTTTTTAACTAAAATACCTTATTTTTCAGTATTCATATAAATTTAGATTCTTATAAAAATCCAAAAAATTCATGGTATGATTATTTTGACATAATGAATTTAAAAATAATTTATTATCAAATTTAATTTATTAAAGTGTGTATATTTAATGTTATTGTTTTTCTTGGAAGGGAATGAAAGGTAGTTTGTTTCATAAAATTATAGTTTTAATATATAAATTCTTTACCAATAATTATATTATTCATAATAAATTTTTATTATTTATATAAAAAAAATTATAAACAACATTTTAAATGTATTTATTACTATTCATATTAAAAATTATAACAACTAATTTATAACGACGTCATTTAAATAATTCAATCAATAAAATGTTATTTCATAGAAACTAAGTGTTGCGTGTAACATAAGACAAGTCAGTGTTTCATGTAATGCAATCCAATTATGTGTATTGTGAAAAGAATATTTTACTTAGTTCAATAGAATAAATCAAGGGTAATTAATTATATGTAAAAACATATTTCACAAAATCTCCATGTGTTACATTCTACATTTTCACCATCGATATTCATCTGGGTTATCAATGATTTAATACTTAAATGTTTCATTCATAGAAAACCACATTATAAAAATTACTATTAAACATCCCTTAAAAATGGAATGATGGAACAACAAAGTTAACCCCAAGTTACGCATAACGAAATTATTACATAGGATCACATATTTGGTATATGAAAACATAGACACGGATAGGAAACCATACCAACATGATCTGATGTAGAGTGAGAGAGAACAAGTTCCGAAGAATGTTAACAATCACAATGCGCTAATTATCTAATGAGCTAAGGGATATTCTAATTCATAGAAAGGGATGGTACTATGAAATTCTTTTTGTCTTGAACATCCATTTACCTAAAGATGAATATTTTTTTTTTGAAAATATATACTTGAATGATTTCATGGAAACATCACCCTTTATTGTTCATTGATCAACTTCACCTCTTTCTGTAAAAAGAATGGTGGAATTTTAATTCTTGATTTACTAATAGATTATGAGACCCATGATATTCCATTCCATTATTTACCATAAACAAAAAAGTAGTTTGACCACGCTATCCAAATTCTATAAATCCTTATATGAAGAGATAACACTTTATATTAGGCACATCATTAAAAATTACAAAATCTCATGTTATGTCATAAATTAGACAATGAGGATAATTTTAGGTTTATAGTTTTAAGGAATTAGGCCATAACTATTACATTACATATCAAAAATTCCAAATTAGACACTTCTTATCTATCAAATTTTTCACAAAAAATAAAACTCTTTAGAATAAAAGTAGAATTATTTTCTTGGTATTAATTTTTTTTTGATTATTCCTTTCCCTTAACCATCCTTAGTCCCTATAAAAACCATTAAAAAAAAATTTGGATGATCATAAAAATACAAGTAAGGGTTACAAAATAAATAAATATAACATTAGTACATCCATACATACAAACCAATGAAATCCTAATTTTCAATAATAATACATAAGCACTTTAACATACCTCATAATATAATTTGATTTTCGAATGTCAAAAAGAAATCATAAATCATAAATGTAACTTGTGTAATCCCTAACAAACACACATTTTAGCTTCACAACAACATAAAGAGTTACGTTCGTAATACCCATCACGCTATATTTCCTAAATCTATTATAAGAAACATTAACGTTTACCTCTAATTGGTAAATAGATAGATTCTAGATCAATATCATGCTCATATGACCTTGGTTTATCATATAACTACCCTTATATGTAAAAAAAATCCCAGAACCATAACATTTTCATAACACATTACACTCGCTTCAGCGAAAAGGACGTTGTCACCGCGTAAATTAAAAAAGAGACATTCCCTTTTTTTGTTCAGTAAAACAAATCATAGAAAGGGATACCTTTTAAAAAAAATTGAATTATTTTTAATTAAAATTTTAATAATTATAAACCTTATAACATAAAGTCATGTATAAACAAAAATATTCCTCAATGAAAGGATATTGAGAAGAAGTCCCTTACGTTGTGTTTGACATGTCCTGTTTGTTGTTTATATTCCAAATTACTAATCATAGATTAATTTTTACATGATTTAGAACCTTTTGTCATTTTTATTATTCATTTTATATTATTTGTCATCATTTTATCATAATTACACATTTATTTATGTTTATATAGGTTGTTTTGTCGATATTCGGTACGTGAGTCAAAAATGAACTTGTTTTGATGTAAATTATCCATGTAGTTATAATTCCCTCATCATAGTAATATTATTCATGATTTAAGTTTCATATATATTTAGTATATATTTACTTATATACACTATATTGTATTTTATTTTATTCTATAACATTTGGAGATAACAAATGTAATGCACCTTTCTTGGAGGCGGTAATGGGATAAATGCCCACAGGGCATTCAGGAAATGTAATGGGTCTCCCTCTACCCAGTTAAAGAGGTCTTTTCTTTGATTTAATAATAAAATGATACTTCAGACCCAACCATTTTTAAAAAAACATTGGTATATTGTAATTACATTATAATATAACATTTTACATATTTCACATAAGATCATTAAAACCATCCTTTGTACGCTCCATGTATGGAATGAACGAGTCATATCACTTTGAGGGGGCGGTAGTTTGAATTTCTCAAATGAAATTATCATATTTATACATTATGGAATGAATAATTGTATTAAATAAATAAAAATTAAAAAATATTGAGAAAATAAAAATATAATATATACCATATATAGATATAGTTCAATTATAATGGCCACCATGAGATATGTAAAGGGATATTTGAACAATCATCATTTCGTGAAGAAGTAGTTCACCGTTAACAAAAAGAGTATGATCATATTCGTTAGATGAGGGTATGTGTAAATGTAGTTCGAATAATTCTCATAAACACATCCTAGTATATTGAGGATATTATTTTGTTATAAAATCAATGAATAGGAAGATAATAGTCATTGGAGAAGGAAAATAATAGAAATGAACTTTATAGAATATGTTACCCCAAAATCAGGTGACTCTTTTGATTTGTGCCAAAAGTCTTTATTGAATTCTCTTATAACCAAGGTAGGGATTCTAAGAGTATGGTATGGATGTTAAGTGCTTATTTTTTTAATACTTTTGATGAGAATAAGGGGTTGAGTGTTTTGAGTAGGTGGGTTAAGGAGGTTCCCTTTTACAACGGAGAGGATGTTCACTTTAATAAGGTATTGAAAGATTATTTTATAATAAATTTATTTATGGTTTCAAATTATTACATACACATTTATTGAAATGATAAGATGTTTTTAGGTCAAAAAACCCTCAAATAATAGGTTTTAGATAATTTTAGGTCACAAGATTAACTTTATCTCTTATCTTTAACCCTTAGTTAATAACATTAACTCTTACCATGTCTTCTTGCATTTTCATAATATATGGTAAGTATAGTTACTATAATATTCCATGAGTACCATAAGTGGATCATTAATGAAATTTTTAACATTATATTATTAATTTGGGTGAGTCTTAACTTTTAGTTCTATTATATCATTTAATAAAATGGTATTTGTTTGATATCAAATTTATTCCAATTTTGACTCTATTAAGTAATTAATATTTGTTAAAGTCATAACAATTTGGTTCCTTTGATAAAAAGGCATCAAATAAAATATATTATGTCATTATCATCTATAAAATTTGTGTATGGAATAAAAATAATCAAATTACATTTATGCTAATATTTATAGTTTCATTTATTTCAATAATTTATTAATAAAGCAAATAATGCATCATCATTTTGTCAAAATTAAATTTAATTATTTAATGTCTAAAAATAATAAACAAAATAACATGATGCATAAAGTCATTTTATATTTAAAATCAATATTTATAATTGAAGGCATAACTTATTTTACCCGATATAAAATATTTTGTACAAAAAGATACATGTTTATGTTATGTTTTATCTTTACTTTAAATTAATTCTTATAAAATGTTATTTTTCACACCCAAGTGGATCCATGAGGTCCCAAAATTGACCAAAGGATTCCCATGGTTAGAAATATCTCATCCAATAGGATTAAAAAATGTGTTCGGGTAGTTTAATATTAATATATTATATTTTTACCCATATTCACTAGATTTACCATTTAACCACGTCAAATAACATATTTACTAATGTGACTATTCATAATATAAAAAACTAAATGGTACATATTTAAGAAATTTGATAATTTTGATTCCAAATATATAATCTAATTTTATAAATTCCAAACAAATAATTGTCAAAAATTAATTTAAAATGAAATCCCTTTATCAAAACCCAAAACAGGCTTTTAAAAAGTAATAATTACCAAATTATTGACATGTGTTTATGTCCAGTTTCAATGGGAAATTATTTCCAATGACCAAAATTTAATGAAATTATAAAAAAATCATTTATAATTTATGTAAATTATATAATATGATTTCAAAATATAAATTTTTCTAATGTAAAATGTTTTCTCCAATTAAAATTTAGCATATTTTTTCTATTAATCAAATCACGATAGTCATCAAAAAAATATAAAAAACTCATCCGAAGTAAATTTTTTATCCATATCATAATTAAAATGTTAGTTTTGTAAAATAGAACATTTAAAGGTGTCAAAAACTAAATTTAAAATGGTATGTCTAGAAATGGCTGTATATCTTCATTTTTAGAAAAATAATTCTTTTATCCGAAAACATGAATTTGTTCTTATACCATATCTAGAAAAAATATATAAAGAATTTAAGAAATTACAATGAATATTAAACATATATGTTTCATTAAATAAAAATAAATAGTGTGTGATATGATTTTATAAACAAAATTATTCCCATTTAAATAGTTTTTAATAAAAACATATTCTTTATTTTCAATTGGTTTTCATTTCCATTTATAATAAATTTTGTAACCAATTTATCATTTTTAATCATGGGTAAAATATATATAAAAATTTAGTTGATACTATTCATTTCATCCATTGAAATGGCTAGTTTTTAACAACCATTTAAAATAAAAATAATATCACTGTATTATATTTCAGTATAACTCAATGTTTTGTGCATCGTAAGATTTTAGAGAAACCTGTTGTTGCGTGTCGAGTACACTATCGTAAAAAGAATCCCCTTTAATGTAAAAATAATATCTTATTCATAAAGATTAATAGAAAATAAATGGTATTATTCAAAAAATACCTACGTCATTACATCATTCCCCCTTTTGGAAATTGTGTCATTATAATTTTAAAAGTGGCCTCCAAAACATCATTAAAAATCCCACATCAGAAAAAGAGAAAATACAAATACAATTTTTTTTAAAAAAAGTGAAGTAAAAAATGTCACCCAAGATAACACATACTATGATTCCATGTAGAAAAACATTGATATGGAATAAAAATAACTCTTTTAGACTAATATAGGGTGACGAAGATCATGATCTTTGTATGTTTACCACAATAATACCATAAATGTTTGGTTGGGTTAATGCCTGATGATAAAAGAAAGTGTATAACATTTGTTATTCAAGATCATTTTCATAGTGTTGAAGATTTTTATTATGATATTGACTAAGAACACAACGAAATATAATTACTTTAAATGTATAGTTTCATACATTAATAAATTTCTACGACACACTCATCTTTTATCCAAATGATGAGTATTTAAGATTACTTGGTCAAAACTAAAGTGCTAGAATCAAGTTATAGTGAATCACATAATCCAAACAAGATAAACTATATAATAACTTGTCTTTAAACATTAACCAAAGACAAAATGGTAAGTACATGATCATATAACCCACTAAAATAAAAATCCATTATAAAAATAAATTCTAATCTCAATCTCCAAAATTAAACAAATAATACCAAAACATCAACAAAGACTATTCAATAGACAATTGTCCATAAATATATTTAATATAATATAAACTAAGATTGAAACTGAAAACTCATAATAATTTTATCACATATTATTCAATGATAAAGCTTAACATTTATCTCCAAATAACAATGACTACTCTTGAATTCTCAAACTAAAAAGTAATTAACCCAATCACATATTCTCCAAGATAGGTTAATCATTTCTATAAATTAACCAAATTGTTATATTTCTGTAATAAAAATATATATTCTTCCAAAATAAAATTCCACCATTACCCCTCAAATGAAATCCCATAGTATTCTATTTTCATTAGGCATATAATGTTCCCAAAAGAGAAATCATCTCCAAAAATAACATTTATCACATAATCACAAAATAATTTTCTTATACTGATGTTATCCATTAGATAAAACATAAGTTTAAAAATAATATTATTCTTGATCCATATAATAATTTGACAAAAAATAATATGTTATACTAACCATGGACTTCATGTAGGCCAATGGTTGGCAATGCGCCCTTATCGCCCTTCGTTTGTCAGTTTGATTTCTGCAGCATTACCGGACGTGACTGGTAGTCACCCTTCCTGCAGGTTTTCCTTTTCCTAAATATATATAATTCTTAAAAAATTTCCAAAATGAGATAAAATCATCATAAATAACTATAACATATTATAACCTCAAAGCTTATCCTAGACCTCTAATTTTTCATCCCAAAAAGTAAAAACTCGAAATTGCATCAAATTTAAGGATCATATAAACCCTAATACTTAATTATTACAATATCCATAATGAGAAGATAAATCTTTATCAATGAAAATTTTCATATAACGAACTTAAGGGTTATAAATACTAGAGATCCCCTAATGTAATCTAATCATTAATACATTTAAACATATCATTATCCATATATCCAACATAACTCTTCAATTCCTAAAATGTAGAAATATTAATCATCGAACATTCATCATGATCCATTATCCATGATTTTCAATCTTATTTTTTTATAATTATTTCATAGAAACAATAACATTAATAATGTCCTAAGATTTATTAATGTCAAAATATGAGCTAAGAAATAATTCATACATTCCGTATGTCATTTTGAGTTTCTAAATTTTCAATTGGGATGTAATTAAGAATTGGTAAACATATATTTGTATGGTACTGATGATCCCATTCATACACCTTCTTCTTAGGACATCTATTTGACTAATGACCATGAACACGACTTTTGAAACATTCAATTGGTCCCCCATAAAGATCTTCTTTCCCTTTCCTGGTGTAAACTGAATGCTTCATTTTTCCATTGTAGGTTATTACATTATGGACTTCATTAACACATATATAACTTCTTCCCATACCATTGATGCATTTTCCTTGTATTTTCATTCCACATCCTTGACACATTATATTTGTAATATACATACCTTTATAATTATTATTCGGTCAACCATCAGGATTCGTTTCTCGCATATACGATGCCTTAGAAAACTCACCTTGTTTCAATTGGTCAATAATTGATTAATATAGTTTGTTATGAATATTACTAGAGTTATCATTACATATTCTATTTAATTAAGCTTAAAATTCAATAAACCACTATAGTTTCCTTCACATCCATTGTTACTTTGGTTCCTTCTAGATCTGTCCATTTTCTAAATCCAAAAAGGTAAGTCTGATCATATCAGTAAAATGATTAGGTATTATCTTATGAGGTGGGTAAACAGAAATATATAATTATTCTTGTTATCTTAAACTCATTCAATTTATCTAAAATAACTATGTCTCTTTATAACACGCTAACCATTATGGTTATGTCACTTATGTCTAAATAACACCCTAACCTCTAAGGTAATCTAAACTGATCATTGATACAAACTATAAGGCCCCAGCCTTAAACTTTACATAATCATGAGTTAATTCATGAATTAGACAATAAAGATATTTTCAGGTTTAGTATTTTAGAGAATTATTCCAAATATATTACATTACATCTCAAAAATTATAATGTAAATAATTCTTCTATAGCCATTTTTTCAGAAAAATTAAACTCCTTAAAATAAAACAAGAATTATTATCTCGATATAAATATTATTTAATTATTCCTTTCTCTTAACCTTCCTTATATGTTGTGAAAAAAATATTAAAAACCCGATAGTATCATAAATATCTCAATAAGGGTTATAAAATATAGAAACAAAACATTAGTCCATCAATACATTCAACCAATGAAATCATACTTTTAAATCACAAAACATAATCTCTTTAACATACCTCATGAAATCATAATATTTATTAATAACCCATAGAAATAATAAATCATAATGAAAAATTTGTGGTATCCATAAGATACTTACATTTTAGATTCACAGCTACTTAGAAAGTTATGTTTGGAATACCCATCACAGTATACTTCCCAAGTCGCTTAGGAGAAACATTAACATTTACTCCGTCATGTGACCCAATTCTTTGGAGATCTATATCTGGATCACCCACCTTTGGATTATCACAGAACAACTCATATATGTAAACAATTCCCAATAATTATAACATAATCATAACACATAAAAAAACATTGAGAGAAGATAACATTTCACAATTCAATCACAATGTATCATTTCAAGATATTTACATAATCAATGCTTTATCAAAACCATTTTTAATACCAAATTATATAAAATAGATATAAGGTATTTATTTTCCTTTTAGAAACATTACAGCTTGTTACAGAATCCAAATATCAAATAATAATAGCAGCGGTGGAATGGTCATTGTCTTTGCATACATTATAAAACTTTCCCTTTTTTCATTTAGAAAAATGATTCATTAAAAAATATAAATTTTTAAAACCATTAAATTAAATTAATAGATAATGGATATAATTGTAGAAGATATAATGTAAGGTCATGTATAAACCAAAATAAGTCTAAATGAAAGGAGATTGAGACGAATTCCCACACCCTCAGTCCGACTTGTCTCTTTCATTGCTAATATTATTAAATTATAAAATCACATTAATTTAAACATGATTTATAAATTTTTTCAAGTTTATTATTCATTTATATTACTTACTATCCTAAAAATTGAAAAATTATTTATATTCATATATACAATTTTGCTGATATTCGGTACTTTAGTCGAATATGATCTTTTTTGTGTAAATTTTTCTTATAGCTAGAGGTCCATCATTACCAAAATATTATTCAATATTTATGTCTCATATATGTCCCTTATATATTTATTTAGATCCATTATATATGTATTTATAATAGTCCATAACATTTAGAGATACGAAATGAAATGCACCGTTCAAAGAGACGGTAAGTTGTACATACGCATGACTGGAACATTCATTTCTTTTTCATATTATAAGGAATGAAAAATAAAGGATACATTGGAATATTATAATTATAGTACAAAATAATATTTTATATATTCCATATAATTTCATCAACTCCATTCTTTATACGTTCCATGTATGTCATGAATGAGTCATATCACTTTGAGGGGGTGGTAGTCCGCACTTCCTCAAATGAAATTATTGTATTTATACATTATGGTAGGAATAAAGGAGTATTGTAAATAAATATTACAGAATCATAGATATAGTAAAAAATATAATATATATCATTTATAAATACACTACCATAATAACGGCCACTGTGATTGGTGGTAGGTGAAAATTGAACAACCATCTTTTTGTGATGCAGTTGTTCGTCGTCCATAGAAATAGTATGTTCATATCCATTAGATATAGTTGTGTAAGTATATTTATAATACATATCATAAAAAGTTACATGTTTATAAATGATAACTTTTTTTGATTAAATCATATAATAACAAGATCATATGTAGTGGATAATGAAAATAAAAGAAAAGAATTTGAGAGAAGATGTTACCTCTAAATCGGGTAACTTATTTTGATTGGAAAGAAAATGACTTTCTTGAATTTCCTTCATTCCAAGATATGGCTTATAAGAGTAAGAGAGGGATTTTGGTAGCTTATTTTAATATAATTATGATGATCCAAGGGTCATAAAATGTGTGAGTATGTCGGTAGAGGTGTTTCCCGTCTATAAGAGGGAGGAGGGGCACATTAAAAAGGTATTGAAATACTATTTTATTATAAATTTATTTTCATTTTAAAATGGTCCAAAAATAATTTATCAAAAAGATAAAATGAATTTGGGTCTAAAACCACACATCCAATATGTTTTAGACAAGCTTAGGTCACCAAATTAACCTTATCTTTTAACTTTAACCATTAGTTAAAAACATTTACTCTTACCATGTCTTCTTTAATTTTTATAATATATGGGTATTATAGTTACTATAAAATGCCAAGAGAACCATAAGTGAATAATTAATGAAATTATTAACATTATATAAATATGCTGTCTGAATCGTAGATTTTTAGGACTATTATATCATTTAATAATACATTTTTTTAAACACATTTATCTCATGTTTGACACTATTAAGTAAATGATTGTTGTTAAACTCATTAAAACTTGTTTCCTTCGAAATAAATGAATTAAATAAAATATAATATATCTATATAATCCAAAAAAATCTCATATAGCCTAAAAATAATCAAATTACTTTTATTTTAATATTTACAATATCATTTATTTTAATTATTTAATAATTAAACAATCACCACATCATCATTGTGTCATAATTAAATTTATTTATATAATGTATAAAAATTAAAAATAAATTACCATTCTTTAAGAAATATTTTAATCTTATTATTTATTTTTAATAGTAGAATATATCACTTATATAACCCCATATAATTTTTTTAGTAAAATATATATGTTTATGTCATATTTCACATTAAATTAATTTTTTCCTTATATAATGTCATTTTCACATCCATGGGACTCCATGGTGTCCGAAAATTGACCCTTGGATTCCCATAGATGTAAATGACTCAAATAATCCAATTAGGAAATGTGTTAAGGTATTTTAGTATTATTAGAGTATATTGTTTACCCAAATTTAAAAGATTTTACTTTAAACAATGGGTAATAAAATAATTACTAAAGTTATTATTTATAAAATATAAAAATTAAATGTACCTATTTAAACAATATGATCCTTGTAATTCCAAATATGGAATCCATTTTTCCAAATTCAAAACACAGAAGTTCCATTAATTAATTTAATGTTATTTCTCGTTGTAAAAATCAAAAAAAGGGTTTTTAAGAAGTAATGACTATTAAAAGATTGATATGTTTTTATATCTGATTCCATTGGTAAATTACATAAAATGAAAAATATTGGAGTAAATAATAAAAATATAATCCAATTATACTTTAAAACCATTAAATAAATTTATTTATCCATATAAATTAACTTGTTTAGAAAAGTTGTTTTCAATTATAATTTAGCGTATTTTTACGATTCATCAAATCATGAAACTCTTCATGAAAATATAAAAAATTAATCCAATATAAATAATGATATCCCTCATTTAAAAAATAAGTTTATTTTGTCAAATATAACATATAAAGGTGTCAATACCAAAATTTAAATAGTTTTCACCTTCAAAAGGTGGTGAAACCTCATTTTTAGAAAAATACATCTTTTAAATGAAAAATTGAATTAGTTCATATATCATAACTAGAAAATATATAAGATGAATTTAAGGGATTACATTAAATTTATGTGACATATTTTTAATTAGATAAAAAAACAAATAGGGTGATGTAAAGTCCCATAATATTCGTGGAATTTTTCTCCATAAATTCATTAGAGTTTTACGGGTCCACAAAAACTGACAGCGCTTGATTCCGAGTCTCGGTGTACCCGAAATAAATTTCTGAAGTTTTTTTTTCACGTATGTTCAGTAAATTTACAAGATGGTTTTTATAACTTTTGAACTGGTTCTCGAAATTGAATCTTGAGGGAACCTTTGACCTCACATCGCCGATATTTACTTAACAAGACTTTCACATCGACGTCAGTTGGTCTAGAATAAAATATTGTTTTTGGGGTTTTCATAGATTGAATTAAACAAAAATAAAGTTTGTAGCTTTATTTTTATTTGAAGGTTAAAATATCCTCATGGAATTTGGAGGTGGGACAACCACACCTTAACCTCCGTTGAGAGGTTTTGGCGGTGGGACCCACCCGAACCTAACCTCTCGCGAGAGGTTATGACGTGGGGACAACACGGGGCTAAACTCCCCTATTAATGGAAGGAGAAAAAAACCTATCAACTCCCCTCATTAATGAGGGAGAGTTTCTCCACACCCTCCGTCTTTTATGGTGCCACCATCCTTTTAATAAAATTGTTCCCACTCCCCAAATTAAATTGTGCCAATCCTCCACATTAATTCGGTGGAGCCAATTAATTTATTTCACCATTTTGAATTCTATTCCAAATAAATAATATATAAACCTATCTATTATTATATCTCTTTGGAATCTTGGTGGAATCATTGGAGGAGAGGGAAAAAATATCCCAACAAATAACAAAGAATGTCGACCTTCTTCGACTTCTTCCTCAGAGCTTCTACCGACGTGGGACGTCTTCAACCGACCTACCCTCCGCATTGTTGTCAACGAGCTGACACAACTCGGAATTGGAAGCATGCAGTGGACGCGATGAATGATGATCTTATTCATCCACTTTATGTGACTCAGTCAACGAATGTTGAAGGATGAACAAAGGAAGGGGGTTTTAGTTATTGTGCTTTCCGTGATTCTTCATCAATGGTTTGAAAGGAATTGTTTGTGGGTGAGTTGTTATTCATCTTCTTAGTTCTTGATGAGCCAAATGATACAACCATAAATGCGGAGGGTGCAGGCCAAAACAACATGGTCGGACCCCTCCGTCACTCTTGTTTACGATATCCGTTGGCTTGGTGACGAAGAAACGAGGTGACGAAGGTGGTGAAGGCAACGACCGCACTACCCACGACCTTTGTGATCCGTGCGTCCCAGATGGAATTCAACCTCGTCGCTGGTAGAATCGGCTCTCAGCCACCGCCCGCCAACCGTGCGACCCCCGACCACCCAGTTTCCCTCCGGTCTCCCGCGTTCCCCGGCCGCACACCGCCTGCCCACGCCACGCTGAACCATACTAGCATGTCTTTGCCGCGCCTTTCCTGGTCACCTGCTGTCCAGCCTGGCGCCCCGCCCGACCGCTTTCCGGCAGCGCCGCTCCCTCCCCGGCCGCCGCCGGCCATCCCGGGGTCCTGCCCGGCCTCCCGCCGGTCCGCCTGTCACCCTGCTTGGCCATCTACCAGATTTTTCCCACCTTTCCCAGCTGCCTCCCAGCCTACCAGGTCGCCTCCCAGCCTGCCCGACCTCCCGCTGGCCCGCCTACCAGCCTGCCCGGCCGCACGGCGTCTCGAGCCGCCCCCCGACCGAAGCAGTGCCCTGGCCGAACCGGCCTCATGTGCCGACCTACGGCCCCCTCGCGATTCCCTAGCCGAACCTCCACGGTCGTACCCTTCGGGCCGAGCTGTGTCGGGCCGCACCTTCGCGGTGCTCTGGGCCGAACCGCCCATGCGGCCTACTGGGCTGCGCCCAGTAGGTCAGGCTGAACCTAACAGGCTGGCCCACCCAATGGGCTGGACCAGACCCAACAGGTCAGACCAGGTCGACCCCGACCAGGTGGGACCAGACTGAGTTGGACCGTGTCAGTCTGACCGGGTCAGACCGGACCCAAGTCCACTAACAACCCTTTTCATTCGTTGGCCATATCTTTGGCACAAGAAGTCTGTTTGACATACCATCAGAAGCCCTGGTAATATTGGAGCATTATAGTCCCTTTGAGTATACCCCACTACAGTTTGAGGTATATTTGAGATTCGGTCAGGTTGGTTCATGAATTAATCCAACCGCACCCTCGTGACTAAAAGGCTAATAACTCACAGACCGGGCATCCGATTGACGCGCCATCTATTGGGTTGAGACTCATGTGACGTGGTATCCCGTTGAAATACTTTTTTGTGGTACTTCATGATAGTTGGAGTATCGACCAGTAGCTCGTGGAAGAGATCCTTCCGGTGATGAGCGAGCATAGTGCGAAGACCTATTAGCTTGCTGAGACATGATGATTGCTGACCGTTTTGACTTGGATTGACTCTAGTAGCACACCGGGGAGCTCCATGATGTCACTTCAGACCCCCAGTTGGAGCCCCTTGGTGTCGCGACAGACCCACGGTACTTGACAGAAGAAGTACCTCAGCAAGCTATGAGGGGACTACCTTGGTGACACAACATAACCACAGTGGGGAGAGTCTTGGTGACGCAACAGTCCCACTGTACTCAACAAGAGTAGTAACGCATTAGTCCAAGGTTAGTGAGAAGTGCCTTGGTGTCACTGTAGGCCCACTGAACTCGATTGAGCAAGAGTTCTCTAGTAGCCAAGGTTTCAATAACAAATATCATGGTTGAGATGAGTCAGTAACTTTTATGTTTACCTCATGAATGAGATGGATTACATGATAAATTATGTATATGTATGGGCATATACCTAAGTTAGTTTATCTCTTGATTTCATATTTTTTGGTTTATCATTGTTGGATTTGTAAGACCTTGAGGGTCTCGGGATCCCTACTGAGTATCGTTATACTCACCCCTGCACGGGCTATGCCCTCATCTCGTTGTGTTGGATGTAGATGACGGATAGCGCTGAATGAGGCTGAGTGTACCAGGACTGGACGGTACACGGAGGTGGACCATATGATGTGTCGGTATGCGGAGGAGACTGACATACGTGGAGTGCTGAGGAGGCTATCTATACCTACCCTTCATGCAGGATCCATGGTAGAAGATCTAGGAGCTGATCTTCACCATTCTGTTATTTTGTCCTTTTCAGTTGTACTTGTTTTCAGTTGTACTTGTATTTTCCTGTTGGGCTTGTATTCTGGCCCATCTTCTTTTAGAACTCTTTGTATATTGTTTTACTTAGTGGTTTTCTTCCAACTCCTACTCTGTTGTGTGAGTTTTTATGTTTTAAAGGCAATGCCTTCCCATTTTAGGGATTTGTGACTGTGGTGCTAGTCGCCATCCCCGGGCCTATGGAAGGAGAACTTGGGATAGTCATGACACGAGCCTTAGGGGATGGGTTGTGACAATTTAGTATCATAGGAGTTGGTTCTACCATATAATTGAGGACTCAGAACTTTTCTGTGAAGTAATAGTGTTAAGGGTATTGAGTTTGGTTTTCAGTTTAGGAAGTACAGTGTTAGTGTGGTGACCGACTTATCCCTACACCAGAACCCTGGCTACTGATTTCCGACTTTGTGCATGAAAACACTGATTGAGTGTGTGTTTTCAAAGGTTTTATTTAAGCCATCTCAACCAGGTCAGCTCACTAGGTATAATCTTTGACCGTGTCCCATCTATTTCATTCACGATGCCTGCCCATGGATGACCAGCTAGGACCCCGAGAGTAATGCACAAAGATATCCCACTGAGCGACGAGGCCTCGGTGTAGGGCCCTCTACCAGCGGAGGCACCAATGGTATCACTACCTATTGGTCCATTGATCCCACCATCCCCAACAGAAAACGATGCATGCCGCTTGAGCGTGTTTCACGAGTTCCATCGCCAAAGGCCTCCCAGTTTCAGTGGACAGACAGACCCACATGTGGCTGAGGATTGGCTGGAGGCTGTGGTGAGAGTCTTCTGACTGTTAGGGACAGCCGAAGACCTCATGGTGATACATGTTACCAGCCTTCTACAGGCAGCATCAGGCAGATGGTGGTGCTTGATGCTGCAGGTTCACGACTAGATGACTCTCTTCTGGGAATACATTGAGAGCTTGTATCGGGCAGAGTTTGTCCCAACGACTCTCCTTGTAGTGCGCATTCCGGAGCTACATCATCTACAGCAGAGAAGCATGCCTGTAGCTCAGTACTCAGTGAGGTTCAAAGACCTCTAATGCTACTCCACCGATATAGCGTGGGACCCATTTTCTGGGCTAGGAACTTCGAGCAGCAACTCATACAAGAGATCAGTGTTTTAGGGATCTCACTCAGCATCCTGACGTAGTAAGGGGTGTTAGAGAGAGACCACTTAGTAGAGAGTTTCCATGTTGAGCAGTCTCCAGTAGCGAGACCCACCACTTGCTGACATGCAGCGGAGTCTTCTATAGCTAGAAGTAGACAGATGTCGTAGAGGAATAAGAGGACCAGACCTATAGGTGGACGACTGCGTGACTTAGGATCTGTTGTGCGGGGAACCCGGAGCAGAGACATATATGCTAGGAGTGGGCAGTGTTTCTCATGCGGTGGTCAGGGTCACATGGATTGTGACCGTTTGACCTGTCATCCATATGATCATCAGATAGTCGAAGGACTGCCAATGCAGAGGTAGAGATTCTATCGAGGTGGTCCATAGGGAGCAGGTGGACGTGGTAGAGGAGATGGTCGTGCAGATGGTGGTGGGAGACGTTTCAAGGTGTTACCTCCACCACCACCAAGAGGTCCACCCCGACCACAGGGAGAAGGTGGACATTGGATAGCTCAGCTATAGGTTGCTGATGCCTATGATCATGGCACTCTAGAGATGATACGAGGTACGATCTATGTCCACACGACCATTTCTGCAATACTTATAGACAGTGGTTCTAGTAACTCTTTCATTTCTACTACCCTCGTTCGAAGATCCGATATTTCGACAGAGCTGTTTGCTCGATCCTTATAGCTAGAGACTCTTAAGGGAGCATACTTGATGATTACGCATTGGTGGCGGCAGTGTGAGATTACTCAAGGAGGTGATAGCTTCGGCTGAGATCTCCACCTAGCGGCATCGAGGCTTTATGAAGTCATCTTGGGTATAGACTGGTTATCTACAGTCCATGCTCAGATCAAGTATATTAGGTACAAATGCAGTGTGTTCGCATGTATGGGACTACTTTTTCCATCATCAGTGAGAATGGATCATTTATATCTCAGGACCGACTTAATCGGTGGAGGGTGCAACCCGATCACTCATAAGTTGGTCTACCTTACCCTAGGAGTAGTTGATGTTAAAAGTCCGACTTATCTTGTAGTGGTGGATCAGTACGCAGATGTTATCCCTGAAGATGTTCTAGGACTACTACTCGCATAGAGGTGGACTTCTACATTGACTAGTACCCCAGGGCAGCACCGATATCTACACCAGAATATCAGATGGCTCTTGAAAAGATTCTCAAGATACAAGTACAACTAGAGGACTTGAAGAAGAAGGGATTCATCCAGCCTAGTGTTTTTCCCTTGGCAGCCCTGATTCTGTTCGCCAAGAAGGTGGATGGAAGCTTGAGGATTTGTGTCGACTACCGTTTCCTAAACCAGGTGACCGTGAAGAATAATTACACACTCCTGAGGATTGAAGACCTCTTTGATTAGTTGAAGGGATCACAGTGGTTCTCTAAGATAAACATCAGATCATCCAATCAGCTACATAGTGTTCGAGATGAGGATGTGCAGAAGATAGTTTTTAGATGTTGGTATGGCCACTACGAGTTCTTGTATATGCCTTTCGGTGTAAGAAACACTCCAGCAGTGTTCACGGGACTGATGAACATGAATTTTCAGCCATACCATGATCGTTTTGTCATAGTCTTCATCGATTACATTTTGATCTACTTGACTACTGAGGAGGAGCATGCCTTCCATTTGCGGGTAGTACTGGACACACTAAAAGACCACCAGGTTTATTGTAAGCTCTTGAAGTGCATGTTTTGGATCTGAGAGGTTCACTTATTGGGACACATCATCTCAGAGACTGGAGCTATAGTGGATCCAGTGAAGATAGAGGCGGTACTTGCATGGGAGCCACCCAGGAGTGTGATGGAGGTAAGAAGTTTCCTGGGTTTGGCTGGTTACTACCGAAGGTTCGTTCCATACTTCTCCAGAGATGCAGCACCACTATTATCCTTGACGAAGAAGGGAAACCCTTCGAATGGTCAGAGAGAATCCAACAGATCTTTCAAGAGCTGAGGTAGAGGATGAATAGTGCCCCCATCTTGAGGCTTCTATAGGAAGGTGTAGGGTATGTAGCCTAATACAATGCATTAGGGACCAAAATCGGTTGTGTCCTAACGTAGGTGCGAGCAGTGATCGTGTATGGTTCTCGATAGCGGAGATAGCATGAGAAAAACTATGCTATGCATGACCTAGAGTTAGCATCATGGGTCTTTGCCTTGAATATGTGGTGAAACTATCTGATGGTAGAACGTTTCACCATGTACTTTGATCACAGAAGTCTCAGTTATATATTCTCTCAGAAAGACCCGAACATGAGACAACGACGATGGATTGAGTTCCTCCCAGACTATGAATTCGCGATAATTTATAATCTTGGAAAAAAGAACGTTTTAACAGATGCACTCAGTAGAAGATCTAGAATAAAACTACTAGGCGAGGCGACAGAGCTGTTGGCTTCCTTACAAATATCAATTGTGGATAGAGATGGATCGGCCTTTCTACAGTCTCATATAGTCGCTCCCCCACTTCTTCAGCGAGTCAGTGATGCACAACGTGGAGATGCTAATTGTGAGACATGATGTGCTCAGATATTCACAGGGCAGGAACCTGATTGGTTTTCTGAAGGTGAGGATCATGTCATCTTCTTTAGTGGATGTACTATAGTACCTGTTTCTCTTTTGGAAGAAGTGTTGAGGGAGTTCCACACATACCCTTTAACGGTACATCTAGGATTGGAGAAGATGTACCAGGACCGTCGATGACAGCACTAGTGGCCAGGTATGAAGAAGGAAATAGAAAAGTTTGTCTATCGATGCTTCATTTGTCCGCAAGTGAAGGCAGACAACCAGGTACCAGCAGGATTGGTTCAGCCTTTAGAGGTCCAAAAGTGGAAGTGTGATGGGTTATCCATGGAATTCATGACAGGAAATCCATGCAAATCCAGGCGTCACGACATGATTTGGGTGATCGTTTACCGACTCAACATGTCGGCCCACTTCCTACCAATTTGAGAGAAGGGTTCAGTAGAGTGCTTGGGATACCTCTATGTGCGGTAGATTGTGTGGCTACATGGAGTAAATTCATCTATTGTCTTTGATCATGACACATGGTTTACTTACCGGCTATAGAAGGGGTTGCAGGAGGCTTTTGGGACACAGATTCGTTAGAGCACCAACTTCTATCCCATTATGGATGGCCAGACTGAGTAGACCATTCAGACACTCAAGGACATGCTTTGTGCTTGCATCCTCAAATTCGGTTGTAGAAGGGTGGACCACTTACCATTGGTGGAGTTTTCATACAACAACAAATACCACTCCACCATAGGGATGGTACCTTTTGAGGCATTATACGGGCGAACATGCAGATCACCCTTATACTGGACGGACCCATGGGAGTCAGCACTAGGGGGACCATAGATGGTATGTGATACCACTGAGAAGATGCAGATCATCCAGGAGCAGATGAAAATTGCACAGAGCAGGTAGAAGTCGTATGCTAATAGGAGACGAATACCTCTAGAGTTCGAGAATGGTGAACACATCTATCTACAGGTCTCACCTCGAAGAGGTTTATGGAGATTTGGTTGTGGAAGAAAGTTATCTCTGATATTCAAAGTATCTTTCTAGTTCCTCACCTGAGTTGACGAGTTAGATTACCACTTATCTCTTCCACCTCAGTTGCACTAGGTGCACGACTACTTCCACGTATCGTAGCTGAGGAGATACGTGTAGGACACTTCTCACATCATCGATCATGGAGAGATGGATGTCGACGATGGGGATACATTCAATGGGGTTCAGTGGAGATTGAGGATCGACAGGAGTGGGTCCTTCGTGGATTATTGATACCTATGGTACGCGTTCACTGTCAACACGAGAACTTCCAGGAGAGCACATGGGAGCGGGAAGCTCAGATGCATGCTCAGTACCCCCACTAGTTCCCTTAGTTCGATTTGTAGCTTATGGGGACGTAAATCCCTGAGGTGGGGAGAATTTGAAGACCCGGAAATTCCGTGGATTTTTTTTCTTAAATTCATGAAAAATTTATGAGTCCGCGAAAACTGACGGCGCATTATTCCGAGGCCCGGTGTGCCCTGAATCGATTTTGGAATATTTTTTCGGGTACATTCAATAAACGTACGAGCATGTTTATATAACTTTTGAATTAGTGCTCGGAATTGAAACCTGAGGGAACCGTTGAACTCAAAGAACCGGTATTCTCTTATGAAGAATTTCACCTTGACGATAGTTTTTCAAGGATAAAATATGGTTTTTGGGGTTATTGGGGTTTTCAGAGATTGAATTAAATAAAAATCAAGTGCATGGATTTATTTTTATTTGATGGTTAAAACCTCTTCATGGAAGTTGGAGGTGGGACCACCACACCTTAACCTCCTTTGAGAGGTTTTGGTGGTAGGGCCCACCCGAAACAAACCTCCCGTGAGAGGTTATGACGTGGGGACCACACGGGGCTAAACTCCCCTATTAATGGCTGGAGTGGAAAACCTCTCAACTCCCTTCATTAATGAGGGAGAGTTTCCCCACACCCGACGTAATTTATGGTTCCACCTTCCATTTAATTAAATTTTGCCAACTCTCTAATTAACTTGTGAGAATCCTCCACATTAATTAGGTGGGTCCAATTAATTTATTTCTCTATTTTGAATTTTCTGCCAACGACATAATAGATAAACCTATATATTATTATTTATCTTTGGCATCTTGGTAGAAATTTGGGAGAAGAGGGAAGAACACTCCCAATGAATAACGTATAACTCTGACCTTCTTCGACTTCTTCCTTAGAGCTTCTACCGATGTGGGACATCTTCAACCAACCTACCATTCACATCGTTTCAACGAGTAGACGAAACTCAGGATTGGAAATGTGCAATGGATGTGACGAATGATGATATTCTTCATCTACTTTCCATGACTCCATCAACGAATGACAAACAACGATCAAAGGTAGGGGTTTTTACATGTTGATTATTTACATAAATATTCTTCAACGGTTCTAAAGGAAATGTTTGCAGTTGAGTTGTTGTTCATCTTCTTACATCATGATAAGCCAATTGATACCACCCTAAACGCGGAGGGTGTGGGCCAAACCAACATGTCCCTACCCCTCCACCATTTTTTTATGATAACCATCATCATGGAGATGAAGCAAAGAGGCGACGATGGCGGCAAAGACAAAGGTCGCGCTACTCGCGACCTCCGTTATCCATGGTACCCATGCATCCTTTCGCACCATCATCGGCCAAACTGGTTCCCATCCGCCACTGGCCCCCCTTGTGCCCACCGGCCACCCGGACGCCTGCATGCCTCCTACGTGCCCTGGCCGAACCCCCCGGCCTGCATCGTCTCGTGCCGCGCCAACCCGTCTTGGTTGCGCCCTGCTAGGCTACCCGCTGGCCCGCCTAATGCCCTGCCCGGCTGCTTGCCAGACAGGCCACGCACTGCCCACCTACCACCATCCCTCCTCGCGCCCTGTTCGGTACCCTGTTTGGCAGCCTACTCGGGTGCCTTCCAACCCGCCTAACGCCCCACCCGGCCTTCTGCCATCTTGGCCGCACCCTGCCCGGCCGCCTCTCATCCTTCGCATCCACTCAGCATCCAGAGCCGCCACCTAACCGAAGCGGCGCACTGGCCACGTCGGCCTCCCGAGCCAACCTTCGGGCCCCTTGTGGTTCCCTAGACGAAGTGTCCTGGCCGTTCCCCCCAAAAAGATCCCCACCGGGATGCACCCTCGCGGTGCTCTGGTCCGAACCGGCCCCGAGCCTGGGCCGAACCACCCATGCGGCCTGTTGGGCTGTGCCAAGCGGGTCAGGCCGAACCTAATAGGTTGGCCCTCCCAATGGGTTGGACCAGACCCAACAGGTCTCACCGGGTCAGCCCAGACTGGGTTGGCCCAAACTGAGTCAGACTGGGTCGGTTTGACTGGGTTGGACCAGACCCGGGTCCACTACCGACCCTTTAATTTCTTTGGCCATATCATTGGCACCGGACGTCCGTTTGATGTACCGTCAGTGGAGCTAGTAATCTTGGAGCATGACGGTCCCATTGAGTATAACCCACTATTTATTGGGGTATAGTTGAGATATGGTCAGGTTGGATCGTCCACGAATCCAACCGAGCCCCCAAGACTAAAAGGCTAAAAATTCAGAGACCTGACGTCCGATTGACACGTCGTCTGTTGCATTGAGACACCTGTGATGTGGCAGATCATTGAGATACTTTTCATGGTAGTTCATTATAGTTGGAGAATTGACCAGTACCATGTGGAGCGAATCCTTCAGGTGACGAGTGAGCAGGGTGCAGAGACCTAGTAGTTGGATGAGACCTAACCACTGATGACCGTTTTGACTTGGAGTGACTCTACTAGCCCATCAGGGAGCGCCATGGTGTCACGGAAGACCCGTAGTGGGGAGTTCCTTGGTGTTGCGGTAGACCCACGATACTTGACATGAGTAGTACCTTAGCAAGCTTCGAGGGGAAGTGCCTTGTTGATGTGGAAGACCCACGGTGGATAGGGCCTTGCTGATGCATCCGACCCACGGTACTCAACAAGAGGAGTACCTTAGGAGTCCATGGTTAGTGGGAAGTGCCTTGGTGTCGCGGAAGGCCCACTTTTTTCGATTGAGCAGGAGTTATCCAGCAGCGGAGGTTTCGATAACAGAAATCCTGGTTGAGCAGAGTTAGTAACTTTTGTGTTTCCCTCATCAGTGAGATGGATTACTTGATAACTTAGGTATATGCATGGGAATATACCTAAGTGGGGTTATCTGTTGATTTCATACTTTTTGGTTTATCCTTGTTGGACTTTTGAGACCATGAGGGTCTCAAGGTCCCTATTGAGTATCGTTATACTCACCCCTCCACGGGATATGCCTTCTCCTCATTGTGTTGGATGTAGACGATGAACAAAGCTAACCAAGGCTGAGTGTACCAGGACTGGACGGTACATAGAGGTGGACCATATGAAGGGTCAGTATGCAGAGGTGACTGATAGAAGTGGAGTGCTGAGGAGGCTATCTGTAGCTACCCTTCAAGTAGGATCTGTGGTGGAATATCCAAGAGATGCTCTTCACTTTTCAGTTGCTTTTTCCATATCATATATACTTGTATTTTAATGTTGGTCTTGTGTTCCAGCCCCTATACTTTCAGCACTCTTTGTATAATGTTTTACTTATTGTTTTGCTTCCATCTCATACTGTATTGTGTATGTTTTCACGTTTTAAAGGAAATTCCTTCCCTGTTTAGGGATTTATGCCTTTGGTACTAGTCGCCAGCCCTTGGCCTATATAAAGAAGGTTTGGGGTAGTCATGGAACGGGCCCCAGGGGATGGGGCGTGACAGGTGATATGGTTTTATAATTTCCATTATTCTCTTTTAAATTGGTTTTAATAAAAACACATTCATTATATTCAATTAGGTTTTATTTCCATTTCTAATAAATTATTTAACCATAGAATCATTATTTAAACATGTGTAATCCATATTTCAAAATTAATTTGATACTATTCATTCCCACCATTCCATCTTCAGGGAGTTTATTTCAATTTAAAATAATAATAATATTATTGTATTATTTTCCATATAACTCAAAGTTGTGTGAAACCTTATGATTTTGGTGAAACATATTTTTGTGTGTTGATTAGGATATTACAAATAACATCCCATCTAATGTAAAAAATAATATATTATTCATAAATATTAATATAAAATAAAATGTATTATTCCATAAATAACTAGATCATTACACTTTAATCATACTGTCTTCATCTAAATATTAACTTAAGCATTCCATAAATGGTTAACCATATAACCCTCCTGAATGATGAAAATTCAAATAATTATAAATAAATTCATGAAATAAGCATAACATTGTTCTCCTATATAACACTTAGAAACTATAGGTTGTCACAATTAATTCATCGGAATACCTTAATTTTATATTCTCTTGAAACATGGTATTAACATGTATTATGACAATTCCTTATTGAAAACATCTATATTTCCTTATTCTAAAGTATAATGGATATAATGCATAAATAGAAAAATGATATATTCTTCATCCTTGATGACATATACCACTTTTTCAATGATCAGTTCTAGGGTGATCCTTATTTCCCAATTTACTTATTCATATCCAGCATATCATTATTCAAAAATCCTTATCTCAATGTTGAAAATAATTAAGAAATACCTCAAAGAATTAAATTTCCATGAAATAAATTTTCTATGTCTTTATCACAATTCAACATGTACTTTTTAATCTATAATTAAATATTATATTTAAAATACTTTTATATTTCAGAATTTATATAACATAATATCTTAATTCCAAAACATATTTACATCATTTATCAAAATTTATTCTTAAACCATTTCATAGGCTTCATCAACTTATTCCTTAAAACCAAATTCATAGAATATGAAATATGATTCATATATTATAGTTATTAAACCTCAATAAACTCATACATCTTATGTTTAATTTAAGAAATATTGTATGAACATAGGATACATTTCACATTTCACATTCCATTTTATATCTATTTTTCTTCAGAAGTATGGAAAATACTCATACATCCTTCTTGATTTTTTATGAGAATTTAACACGGGAAACAGATTTTCCTAATTCACATACATTACCCATCTAAAAATTTATATGTTAATAATGTTCATTTTAGTTCTCTCTATTGACTAAAACTAGAAATCATAGTGTGATAAACATTGATCTTATTGGGATACCAAATAATCATGAAAATTTCTTATTGGGTTCCTAAATCATGTCTCTAACATCATTAATATATTAAACCTACTACTTATCCTAGGTTATTAATATTCATCCTTTATTGAAACCCTTGATGATGGATTTTGAAGAGTTTTTGAATTCTTAAAGCATACCCCTTGAGATTGTCAAACTAGGTGTGCAACAAGGCCTGTTGTCATGTACCGGATTTTCCCAAGTCAGTCCCAGAATATCTTGCCAGAGTTGTTACCCCTAGAAATCTATATACTGTAACCACACCCAACTGTAATATCTAGAAATGGATGCATATCATGGAAACCACTCACTCTATCCTTTACCAAAAATATATGAAATTTTCTTAAATGTTAAATCTTCCCCATACTATTATTATAGACATCACTAGACATATCAATAGAAAAATACATCGGGATACCACTAATGTTTTCTCATCCTAGATTCCAAAGGTTGAATAAAAACATGCACTAATACTAATTATAATGACCCAATACTGTTGTATATATACATTACATTAACCTTTCATAAGAATTAATAAATTGAAAAAATAGGTTTCTAAAGATGATATTAGTTCAGTGTAATTGGAATCACCGAAACATAAACACTGGTACATGAGTGAGACACATTAACTACCAATAGGTTCATTAGGATTAGAACCCTTATTACACATATCAGACTTAATACATATCATCGTAACCTGGGGAAGTAAACATTAAAAAATGGGTCATCTCAGATGCCTAGTAAAGGTAAACGAGTGACACATCTAATTATAGCAATGTTCATAGGGGTATTAGAATGTGATTACAACATTGGAAGACCATACCTTGCATATCAAATAGAAAAAACATAAATAATGGAATAAATATTTTATATTAGTAAAACATGAATCATAAGAAAAAAATGATCCATGAATGCATAATATATTAATAATACATTGAATTACATAGGACCCATATAAATATAAAAACCATATGCCAAGGATGGATAACATGAGATTTATAACATGTAAGTCTTAGGATAGTTATCTATGATGCTTTATTGCACTTGGTATTCACTCTCTTGAACCCTCTTTTTTTGGGTTTGGATTGTCCTCTCGTGTAACCTCTTGTTTTAGTCTTGGAATATCCTCCAATATACCCTCTTATTTCGGTTATGGGATGTCCACACATATACCATGTAGTTTTTGGATTTAGATTCTCTCACCTATACCATTTTATCTCATAATACATTTATCATTACCCAATTCATTTGAGAGATATATAGGTCCTAGCCAACTCAAAATGAAATCATTCATTCAAGTTCCAAAAAATTATAAACAATTATATCATAACCAATTAAATGAAATGGGTATTATAAATAGGTAATCATATCGTAACCTGTGAAAAAATAAGTTTCATAATCATTTCTTAATAAATATAACCAATTAAAATGAAGCGGGTTTCAAAATAATATAACCCTTAATTGAGAAATGAGTTTCATAAACACTATTACATCATAAAACAATCAATTTATAGAAATAATATGAATTGAAAAATTATAAATTTTCCCCAAAATGGAAAGAGTATCACAAATTTTTTTATCTTATATGGGAAATTATTTCTTATTATCTTTTAAAAATATTTCTTGAGTAACATTTAATTTGTGCATTGAAATACATTTTTAAAAAATAAAACATTTTTGAAAACATTTTTCATTGGAAACATAATTGAAAACATAAATAAGGAATTATTAAATAAAAAAAATTGAAACCATTTATTTCCATGAAATTGATCTTCATGATTCATTTATAAACAATTTTAAAAACAATTATAAAAACAATTTTTTTGAATAAAACGGATTTCTCACCTAACAGAGAAATAAAGTCAGTTTTTAATTAAATATATTTTTATAATTTTCATAATGAGAAAAGGGTGGTAAATGATAATAATACCCTAATATACCTTGAATAAATAGTATATAAGATAATTTAGGAATGTTATATAGATATTGATCAAAATATTTTATCAATGGAAGCATAAACATAAACAATCTCTATAAGCGATGAGATTGTTTCAATAAACTCTTTCCACAATGTAAATTTTAACCATACTCCCAATGTAATAAGTTTAGAATACATGAATATAAAAATATCATTAAAATTAGTAGATTCATGATATAAATTTTCAATGAATGTATATACAAGTCCTGGAAAAATATAGGTGCATAACATGACATCTTTATCAATGAATAAAAATGGAGAAAAAATTATTTACCAATTTGGTGACATTTGAAACATAAATTCCCAGAATGAATGATAATTGAATGGATATATACACACACATATATTTATGTATAATAATTATATAATTCATTCATGGGAAGTATACACACCATACTAAATTAATGGATGAATAATAAAGCATCTATCTCCTAAAAATAAACACTGGGATGCAATTCCCTTCACCATGCATCCTGACTCTTATCATACTCATTAAAATATCATTTTAATAAATATAAATTTATTATACATGTATAAATAGTGAATATTAATATATTTAATACCATGTATGGTTGGATTATGACTTTATATTTCCCGTTTGATAACAACTCCATGTTAATGTTATGCTTCGAGTAATTTTGACTTTGTTTTTCACATGTATCTTAATTTGTTATATATTTTTTTCATGTATAATTATATCATGATTTACATAATATAAAAAATCATATTGATATAATTTATAATCGGTATATTTTTAGTATAATAATCTATTATTTATAGAAGTATGAAATGGAATACACTATTCCTGGAGATGGTAGGTCGTATAAACGCCTGAACATTATTACCATTTTATTATCGAAATGAAAGAAAGAGGGAAAATGATATTTACGTATATAAATTTATATATATCATAATTATAGTATAATTATTTTATAATATAAATCATATAAGTTTACTAATCCCATCATCAATACATCCATCTAGTGTTTGAATGAATCACATCTCTTTGAGGGGGAAATAGTCCACACATACTCAAATGAAATTACCATATTTACAGAAAATGAAAAGTATAAAGATAAGTTTTGTAAAATGATTAAATTATATTATTGTAAATAAAAATATGATATACAACATATATTGACAGAATTTTCACTATAATTTAATCCATGAGAGGTTGTAGAGGAAAAACTAACAAAAATCGTTTCATGGGGTAATAGTTCACCGTACATGTATACAGTATGTTCATTACCCATTATATGGATGTTTGAGAATGTTTAGGTAAAAAAATTATCATAAACAAATCCTAGTATATTTATGATACTTTATTTATTAAATAATAACCAATAATTATAGTTGAGGGAGTGGGGAAAGAAAATAAATCAAAGGAGTTTGAGGGAGAGTGTTACCTCTTAATAATGTAAATCATTTTGGATTTTAGCAAAGGGATTCCCTGGAAAGATTTATTTTAGATATTAGTCCTTAATAACCAATGTATGGTTTTGGGAAGATATTATAGAAGATATTTACCAAACCTATTATGTTTGAGAGGTATAAAGTAAGGGTAGAGTTATTTCCATTTTATAGTAGATGGGGAGTGACACTCTTATAAATACAAAAAGGTATTCAACAAAGGGATATATTCATTACCTAATGTTACTATAAAATTTGAAAACAAAGGATTATTGTGATATTATGTTAAAAAAACAACACATTACAAAAATATGTTAATTTTGATAATTTTGATCCACAACTTCTACGATTCCTTGATTTTATTATTTTGGATTTTATTAAAGCTAATAGTTTTCGAACCTATGTAATTTTACCATTAACAATAATATGAAGAAATATTTACAATATAGAATAGAGAAAAATAATTTTAAATATGATACCTAATTTAATAAATTAAAATATCATGTTCTTTTGAAATTAAATTTTCAAACACACACATGTGATATGGAAAAAACTGCATAAACTCGCACCGTGATAATAATGTTTTTAAAATATACGGTTAAATATTTTAATTTTAAAATATAAGTTGGAAATTAAAAAATAATATATAATTTTTTTAACACATAAAAAATCACATGGTAGAATATATTATTTTTATTAATTCTAAATGACTTAATAAAATATCATTTACTTTAAAATAACAATAATATAAATTTTGACATTATTTATTTAATTTTAATAATAAAATATAAAAATGTAATTTTAAATGAAATATTTTTTGTTTAAATAATTGTAAAATTATATATTAAACATATAATGTAGATAAATACAATAATCTAATAAATTCACTTCCTTTTTAATATTTATATTATCATTTATTTTACTTAATTTTGACTAAATAATCACTAAGTTGATGTTTCTTATAAAGTTCATGTTACTTAATAATCTCAAAAAATTATTGATAAATTATTATGATAGAAACAACCCATTATATTTCAAATTTATATTTCTAACAAAAAATATGATTCTTTTTACATATCTCAATTTTTTATAAATGTTAAAGGTAAGGAAAGTTATTTTTTTACCTTTTTCCTTACCCAAACTTTTATATAAGAAAATTATATTTAATAATATCCTAATAACCAATAAAATTCTAAATAAAAGGGGGTATGGTTGAATTATTTTCCAAAAATCGATTTTGGACAAGTTTCCAGGTCATTTTGCTCTTTATGATTATGTTTTTGTCCACAATGAAGCCTAATGTTACCGAAATTGATTTGATTAATTTTAATGACATTCAATAATATATTTAGAATAGATTTTTGTTTATGTTATTGGATTAAAAAATCATACTTTTTTACAACCGTGTATGTTAATTTTTCAACATTAAAATAATAGATGTGGGGAAACTACGTTTAATGATAATGACACAGATTTGCTGAGAATTTTGGTTATTAAAGTAAAAACATTCAAATATTGAATACGTTTTTTATAATCAATTTCTATAAAAAATTATTCCAATGACCTAAATTAATTTAATATATTTATTTTTTATCAATTTTGACTTTAAAACCCAAATTCAAAAACTAATTATTATTAATAATTATTTAAATTTAACAGCTCTTGGTAAATAAAATAATTTATTTTAAACTATTAATGAAAATAAGAAGTTTCACAAAAAAGGCTTAAAATCACACTAAGATAATTTTGACATTATGAATTAAAAAATGTAGTTTATTTTATCTATTTATTTTTCGATAAGTTTCTAACATTATTTATATTTTTTATCACAATAGAACATGAAAAATAGTTCATTTGAGAAAATAATATTTTAAAAAATATAAAGAATTTATCAAAAATTATATCTTTAATTGTCAATATTTTTTCTTTATATCAATAAATATACAAATATTTAAAAAGTGGTTATTTAAATTCATATTACGAAGATTACTAGATGGATTATAACAATCTCATATAAAAAATTCATACAATAAAATAATGTATCATTGAAACTTAGTGTTGCATTTACTACATGCCAAGTCAATGTTTCATGTTATGAAATATATGTCGATTCCATGTGAAAGTAATTTTTGACTTAGTGTAATGCAAGACATCAATAAAAATTAATTTATTCAAAAAATATATTTTACAAAATCATAGTGTGTTACAATAAGACCATGAATTTTTTGGATCTCAAATAAATTCCAAGGATGTTCCAAAAAACATCACAACCACATCCTTATTTGGGTATAATAAAATTTTCATCTTAAACATTAAATTCACAATGAATATAACCTCTTAAATACACATCTGACACTTTGATAATTTAGCATAACTATGATGTGTTCAATTTGTACTTAATATAATATAGAGGTTACTGGTATTCATAAACGATGTCCCTAAATATATCTATACATCACCAATAAATACAATGATTTTTGAGTCATGATTGGGATGGAAAATCTGATTACTGAGATCCATTTCCACCATATGATCTTTCATCCACTGAAAACTCTAAGAAGATACTAATAAACTTTATGGATACCCTTACATGATGTCCTTGGAATATTAACCTCTTTGGACCATACCTAATGGTATCCTAAATGAATATAAATCTTAAAAATCCACCAAGCACCCTATAAAAAATGAAACATATCATCAATCATGGGTAAAGGGAAATTGTTCATCACTTTTACCTAAATTAATATTTTATAGTTTATAAGACTCATATTATTGCATCCTTCTTATTGGGAAACAATAACAAATATCCCATAAGAGGTTTAATAACTCTGATAAATCCCTTAACATAAAATGGGTTCACTAAATTCACATTAAGTTAAATTCCTAGATTGGTATGAAACAAAATAATGGAACATAATGAGAGAGTCAATGGTATAAAAAGATATATAGAAAGAAAAGACTCATGAGTTATCACATTGGATAATTACATAAATAAGAACGTATCACAAGATCATTACAACATAAGACATGGGGAATTAAGAAAAAATTGTATTATAATAATTTATAAATAACTAAAAAGATAATATCACATGGTATATGAAGTTCCATAGTGAATTAGGTTTATATAAAAATACCATTCATAACATCTCATGAGACAAAATCGTGACCAATAAACTAGAGTGATATCATGGTCAAACCATAATAATACATTAATGATAATGTATGATAAAAAAATTAAATCATTAATAAGGAATAAAAAAATAACCGTGTAATGAAAATTGGTTACAGAACCTTGCCACATATCATATTCAAAAGAAATCACTTAAAAAAGGCGTTTGTGGAATTACTAGTAGGAATGTATTACCCCATTAAAGGAAGGGATAATAATATAGTTATATATGTGATATAAACGTATAAATAATTTATAAATATTTTAAAATAGTAAGAAGATAGATTAATTGAGTTAGAGAAAGAATGTTCATACACTAATGAATATCATGGTTCAGAGAGATCCCAATCCTTAAATCAAAATTAACACATTCATTGTTTATGTAACAAAATAATATTACTATATTAATTATTTTCTAAATTAAGAAATTTTTTCCATTTTAATATTATTATTTTTTAATTATTATTATTTGATATTCAATTACAAAATTATTTAGGTTATTGTTGGATGCTTTGACAATATTCAATACATTTTTTCAAAATTAAATTGGAAAGTTGAATTTGGTCAAAGTTATTTATATAACATTATTTATATAATAATAAACATGAAATAATTATCAATTTTATACCTTAATTATAATTTTAAAACCATACATTAAATATAGTTTATAAAAATGAACTACTTGAAAATCATGGAAATGGTAGGTCATATATATTAGTGAGTACCATTTTGATTTTTCCAAAATCATGAATGAAATAAGGTAAGTCGTATTTTTTATTTTTTCAAATATTATTATATTATAAATATAGTTTTATTTCATTAAATAAACTTATATATATCATCTATGTAATGTAATAATTAAAATTAATTCATTTCACTACTTAGAGAATTTATTCAACACGTGTTCTTGAATGGCATTGTCAACATTTTAATAATTTGAATATAATAAAATAATATAATATATAAATTTTATATAATTATTAAAATTTTAATAATATCATAAAAATATAGCAAATCAATCACGACAACTCGTTATGATAAGTGATTATTAAAATTGAATTACATCGGGTTATAAGGGGGAGGTCCGTTGTACAGATGTATAATGGTTTCATATAAAAATAGATGGGTGATAATATGGTTGATGGTTGTGTCATTAAATTAATAAAATTTCATTTTATGGTAGATTGTTATAATATTATTTTAGAATGTGGAATAATAATTTATGTATATGGAAGAATGAATAAAAAAATTCATTGGTTAAGAACGAAACCTCTACTTTGGAAAACCTCTTTATGTTTTGACAAAAATCCATCCTAGGTGTGTTTTTTAAAATAAGGCTTCTAGGACATGGAATTAGAATAAGGGAAAGTAATTTTAATTTTATTTGATGATATTCAATTATTTTTATGTGTGATGAAAAGAGAATAGGATTTTCCCTTTCACAATTTAGGGAAGGTTCACTTTTTGAATACCCTAAACCTTTTAATTAATAAAAACTAAATTCTTATAAAAATGACTGCAAATTTATATAATTAAAATATAGGATGAGTATTGGTAAAAATAATATCATAAAATAATATTTTTATAAGTTTAGGTATCATTTATTCCTTTTATATCTTTCATAACCTATGTTAACCTATTTAGATGTTTACCATTTTGACAATGTTTTTTCACATTATGGCTCAGGATAGTTACTTTAAAATAATTGTTGGCTGATAAATGGACCATGGATTGTATTTACAACCATATAAAATTAATGTGTATTGATATTATATTTTTATCAATTTTGAATCATTTAACAATATGTTATTTACTATATAATAATATTTATATAATTTTTAGAAAATTCATTTATCATGACACTGAATACTATACGAAAAAATGAATTATAATTTAGTCATATTTAAAATATAATTTTTGTTAAATATATCTAAAAATTTATGAAAAATAAATAGGTAATATTTGATTTCTATTAAAACCTTTTATATCATTTATTTTATTTTTTTATTGGAAAAATAAATGCTCAATTATAGTCGCGTATGATTTTAATGTAATTATTTTTTAACTAAAATTTAGAAAAACATCCCAATTATAAAAACTAATGTATATTTAAAATGAATAATTATAACTACACATGATTTTTTCCTATTAAAAAATAACATTCATAATAATATAATGGCGTCATTTTTGTGTTTCTCTTTTACCTAAATATTTTAAATACAAAACAAAAGAAATATGTAACTAAGTGAAAATATTTTCAAAAAAATGATGGAAATGGATGAATTTTTTCTAATTAAAAATGATAAATGAATCTATAAGGTTAAAGTTTTGCCTCTATAATATTATTTATAACCTTAATTAACTAATTTACACTTACTGTAGTGATAATTATTCAAAATAATTTATATTCATAATGACTGAAAAAAATGTATCCCTTTATCAATATTGGAACTCTAATTTCCAAATAATGAATACATTTTTTAAAATTATATTTCTAGAAGTGGAAGAATTTAATTTAAATTATACAGTCATTTTTTGGAGAAAATAAGGTTTTGAAGTAACTTAATTTTTTAAGCAATAGATTTTATTATATAAGCCCCATGACTAGAAAAAAAATTACATGAATTTAAATTGATATAAATAATTGTTTTTACATTTGTAATTTAAATATTTCGTTATGATGAACTGAACTAGGATTCCCTCAAAATATGGTACATGACCTAATTCACTACATTGTCATAGGGTGTTCCCAATCCGCATAGGCTCACAACAAGCACTTAGGTGTCAACCAGAACAAGGGGGAATTATTTAACCAAAAATGAAGAAAAAAATATTGGATATATATTTATAGTATTATGAAATATATAAAGAGAAAATATAAATAACTACACGACATAACTAAATAGAAATTGTGATAGCAACACAACTCGAAAGATATGGAAAACAAATGTTTTGTGCTTGAAACAAAATAGACAACCAAACAAACATAAATTACTCCATGAGATATATGGTAAATTCCCTACAGTCTCACAAATAGCTATATAAAACATTTTATAGAGAACCTTTCCAACTAAGAACATCACCTTTCCTTTCCTTACATCAAATTACATAACCTCTTCAACACACTACTAAAGGGGTGTGTAGTGTGTGAGAGAAACTTTCTCAATAGCATCCATCCATGGTGTTCCATAATTAGTATATGTATAATAATTAGATCATTATCAAATTTAATGAAATCAATGAATGATAATTAGGTAAACCATTTATATATTAAAATTATGGTAAAACGTTCCCCTTTTTTATAGTTTTTAATAATCTAGTAAAAATATTTTCAATGAATATCAAATATATAAAATTAGTTAGTCAAATAAAATTAATTTTGACCATATCGTAGGTACATCACACCAAGGATCACTACGTGATAGGTAACCTATAACACTAATACCCAAATATATTCAATCATGTACATCAATCCTCTAGAAATAAGAATCAAATTTTGGGAGTAAACAAATACCCTAGAAAGGGAACCACTTAACATTGTTTAACAATTCCATATAAAATGTGGTATAGGGAGTAGTGGAACACACCATGGATATACCATGAGAGAGAAATAATAGATGTGGAATTTTGATAAACCTTGAAATTAAGTACCCAAGACTTTTGAATTGATATTTTCCCTAAATCATTTCATAAAATTATTCTTCAAAACCATTTTATAAATTAATTTTATAATACAATGAAAAAAAATTCCTTAATCAAAATAGGGGAAAAAATATTTCCCAAGAAAAAATTACACAAACCCACACTCATAAATTGATTATAATAATTCAATTATATTTTAAAAAACACGTGGAATAATTTTTTATTCCACATAAGATAGAAAAAATTAAAAACCCTAATCTCAGGTATCACATGCCCATAATATGATCTAGTAGCTCTTGATGGAATGAAAGAACAAAAAAAGTGTCCCTAGAAGTAATACCAACATCTTATAATCAAATTCCATAACAAAAACATAATGTGTATAGGATATGCCACAATATGCCTTATATGGCACAGACCCTCCACACCACAATCAAGAAAAGACCACCCCACAAAATATCATCACATGATGGATCTAAATAAATCACTTGAGAATCAATTTTTGATAAACTATTTTTGTAAAAACATTAAGATTCCTCATTCATGACCAATATAAAAGTAAAATATTAAAGGTCAAAAAATATAAAGAAGTGACACAACATCCACATAGGTTATACATCGAACAAAGAGGCTATGAAGGAGAAGAGAAGCATAAAATTGGTTGACATATCTTCAGGGCTTGAGGAGGATCTCTATGTATTAATATAATGAAATATGTACATGGTATAATTCATAAATCCTATATAATTAACATTAATCATAATGTGAAATAATGTCTCACATCGTGGATCCTAAACTTGATTACACACTGAAAAATGAGTCACCTCAGGTCAAATTAGTCCTAATCAACACATTAAATTTTGATAATTATTCACTTTTTTAGGTTTTTCATGCTTGTGAGTGACGACCTCTTTTGGATACAGATTCATGTCATGCACCATGTGCACGATATTAATGTTTCCAATAGTAAGAACATAATCATGGTTTTATTGAAAATCACCAAACTTACTCAAAATACCTAAAAATCCAAAAACCAATATTAATCATTAGAATACTTATATATATTTTTACAAGGATGTAAAAAACACCGAACTATATGAATTTATATCACTAGTTCATGAGGAAGATGAGTTCTCTAGAATGAGATGAGGCCACTGATCCATAACTGAAATTTTACACTCCAAATTCTGATAAGAATCTAATCATTTTTTCATATCACTATAAACACTATAATAGACATACCATATAAGAAATTCAATTAGGAATTCATATTCTCCACTGCTATACTGAAAACTAAAAAATTAGGGTATAACTAGATCTACCCTAAACATATAATACAAGAGGGATCAAGATTTTAATTATTAAGCTGATATATATTGAAAATATGATGAATAACATTTAATTCATCTAGTAATAAAAAATGGCATGATATATGGCCAATCAAATCAGTTACATTAAATGTTTCAACATAACCCATATCCAACGTTCCCAATTTCCCAAGACAAAAATTATATATCCATGAAGAAAAATCAATTAATCTTGGTCACCAATAAAGTTTTTTAAGAAAAATGTCGATGATCCCATTACAATTTCTATAGACTCTGAGCTATAACTATATATCAAACTGTATCCCAATCTATCACTTATATATACTAAATGTGATTTCTTCCCACTATTGAGGCCACACAGACCTCATTCACACACTCAAAAATAACTTTTTATTCCAATGATCCTCAAACTCTAGGGGGTCTAATGTGGTGAATCCTAAGGGAATCACCACTAAAAATGTTGCAGTGATGCCAAAAATTGAACAGACATTTTTAATAATGGTCAGTTTTATAATAGAAACAATGCGATCTTATAACCCACAACTAGATAATAATCAAGTATATTCAATATAAAACATTTTCGAAAATCACTTTTACCCGAGTCATCCTAATATCCTCAAACATATGTTATACAATGGGGTGTTAATTCATTAATCAATAAAAAAATAAAAGATATATTTTTTTGAAATACAACCCTATTTTAGGATTAATTTTCATATTAATAAAATTATAAACTATTAAATAGGATGAATGTAGTGTTTTTATTTTAAAAATATTATTTTTCTTCAAGAATGAGATAAGAGAATATTCAACATTATATAATTTGTTTTTCCCTAAGTGATAACCTAAATTCTTCAATTATAATTTATGATTTAATTAGTACCTTATATATTTTATTGATAATAATTATTCCATCATATTTGTATAAAATTTATTTGAAATAAATTGTGGGAAATATATATTGTGTTCCATGATATGTGACAAAATCATGTCATTTTGTGACATAGTTTTTTTCATTTGAATCCATTAATAGTTAAGGTTTAAAAGTTTATTTTTATAATGATATATCATTTTGTGAAAAATATTTTATTTTGTGTTAACAATTATGAGATTAATTGCATTGGGATGATGGAAATGGTTTTATAGGGTTTATATGTAATTAATTAAAGTGGCATGTGGGTAATGATATTATTATCATTGGAGATAATATTTTTTAATGAACCCCTGAATTCAATAATAATATGTTATGAAAAATGTATGTTTATGGGTATTGAATCTGTTTGAAGAGGATTTATAAAGGGATTTAATCACACCATGGTTTTCTAATCACTATTCTTCCAATGGTATTTATAGTTTTATGGTCTACATTGTGCTTGGTGTTTTCATAAATATTATAAAACTTTCACAGAAATAATTTAAATTTCTCCATTATTAGGTTATATTAAATTTATAGGATAAATATAATCCAAACCATCCACCTAATTTTTCATTCTTATATTAATTCTTGAAAACCTTTTTGGCATAATTATAGTTATTATGGTCAACCAAATAGTTTTTCACCCTTGAATGATCAAATGGGAATCTATTAAAACATTTAGTTTATGGATTTATGAAAACCTCATGAGCTAATTATAGAAAATGACTCTATTTATTTTTTTTCAAACATATTTTATATTATTATCATCATTTTTTAAAATCTTAATTCATATGGTTTCATTATTTTCATTATAATTTCATAAACATGAAATTTTATCTATTTTTTTAGAAATCCAAATTTCTGAAAATATAACCCATGTATATTATTTTCATGTTTTTCAATAAATAATGATGCATATATTTTTCATTAACTATCCCCTTTTTATCTTACAGGTTGATTAAATATATCCAAAAATCCTATTTAAAGATGATAGAAGTGATGATGTATAAAATCAATGGATTTATGTAGTAAACAAATGGTGGAATATGATTATGATAATTGTTAGACTGTATAATAGAGTCATGTTGTGTCATGAAAAGGAATATCACACCACAATATGTGAACGATATTTATTATACTATTATTTGATATGGTGGACCATGGAATAAAAAATCAAGTTTCTTTTTGAATTCCCCATCCCTATGAAACATATTATTACCAGATAAGATAACATAATTAAGTATGATATATTATATATCAATTGTTTTTTATGATTTTGTGGTGAGATTTGTTTTTAACATGATTGTTTTGACAACGATATAAGGAAAATTATTACAACATGGATACATGTGAAAATTAAAATAATATTTAATATGGTTCTTTATTATTTTAAGAGGCATAAATTTATATAATTTAATCATTAAAATATACATTTTGTTAAAACGCTGTTATACCCCAATGTGATATCCCCAAAAGTGATGCCTTCATGGGAATTTTCACATTATTTAATATATATACCAATTTTAGTAATAAAAATTTACTACCATGATTGTTGTTTCATGTAGACTATAATAGAAAAAAATTCCATAAAAGTAACTCTAACAGTAACTTAGGAATATTTAAATGCCATTGGTCTTTTTAAACACGATTAAATGGGGTATGGATCCTCTATCAATAATCTGATGTACTCCCTCACCTAATGTAATTCATTATTAATGTGAGTATCCTCCATCATGGGTTTTTATTTCTTCAATAGTCCCAAATGATAAATTGAGGTGATTGTCCACAAATTGTAATTGAGATGATGTGAATTTATGAGCTAGGTTGTTTGAATTCTCTGGTTCCCCATGGTGTATCATTTAACATCTTGACAGGATGTAAATGATTATTATTTACAAAATCTTGTTTTCCCTACCATTATTGATATCTTTTTATTCATACCTCTATAGTTTTATACTGAGATATCATTCATATATCCTTTTTTCATGGTTATCCTACTTGGTATATACACTCCCACATTTGAATGGTATTATCACCCACATCTGTCATGACATATACATATGGTGAGAAGTTTGAAAGTTACCACATTTTAAATTGTATTTTTAGAGATATATATATGTCTTACCTAGATGTGGATGGTTATGGATTAGTTTTAGTGGTGGTGTGTGGCAGAGAGTCCTCATTATCTCTCATTTTCTATGTTGGTTTTATTTTAAGATATTGAGTTCATTTGGAACCCCTATACATTATTTCATAACAACATTTTGTACTCTATGGATAGTTAGTATATTTCAGAAACATTATATATTTTTGATATGGTATTTTAATCTATTCTAAATTATTATATCATATGTGGATGCATGTGACATTATATAGTTACATTGGGTTGTGACCTCCCTTGTAGTGTTTCATTCCAACTGAGTTCTAGTCAACAACCACTTCTTAATCGGTAGTTTTATAAATGTGGCCGACATGGACTATTAATGGACTAGTTGGAATCATTATGGACAATGTAGTATAAGAATTTTATCATAATATGAGAATATTATGTATGAAAATTGAATTTAAGCAATATGGGATCTTTTTTAAGGATCATAGAGAAAATGTGTCAAAGAGGCTTGTATTTTTATTTTAGTATAAAGAACCTATTTTTTGTGTAATGAATGATGTATCCATTCAATAATACATTGAAAACCATATGTCTTAAATATAACACTAAGGAACCAGTTGTAAGGAATATGTAATGTGGTACTTGTAGAATGATGTAATCAACCATTTATTATCATGTCATTATTGAGTTATCTCCCTAGATATAACATAATAACCACATTTCAAAGTTTAAATTCTAGAATGTAGTTATATAGAAAAAATATAGGACATTTAGGAATTGTATGTTCAATCTTATTCAATAAATTGATCCTATATTTTCATCTAGTTGGGTAAAGAGGATTCAATCTAGGAACCAGAACAAATGATGTTCCTCTAAGAAAATATAGAGTAGATCCACCACTCAGAATAAAATATGAAATCCCTCTAAATTTTTTTTTACATATATAATTATTTATTTAATGTCTTATATCATTTTAAGGGGATAAAATAACTATACATGGAGGATGAGTGTACTTCATGACTAATAGTTTTAACAATCGCCCATATTCGGAGGTCAGCATGATCCTCATGTAGAGAAGGATTGCCTTTAAGTTGTTACCACAATGTTATTTTTTGATTGGATTTTAGTAGAATAAATGATAGTAGAATTATCTATCCTTACCGTTGACATTGGTTTTCATTGGTGTAAATAAATCATTCATACCAATGGCAAGGCGGCGTTACTATAGATAGATTTTGAGAACCACTTTTGTGAGTAGTATTACTATAACATCTCCTATATTTTTTTATTTGTTTTAAACCATTTATATGAATATACAATTATTTTATTACTTTATAGGTTGTGTTAAAACTTTTTTAAATGACTTTATGAAGGATTATATACCTTTTCATGGTTTTCACATTGTTTGTGCATGGAAAAATAAACTGTGAAACGTAGGTTTTATGGTTTTCATATGGTTTTCGCATGCCAAAACAACCAGTAAAACCAATTGAATGGTTTTCAAGTGGTTAAAAAATGCATGAGAACTATATAATTTTTATCATGGTTTTCTTATGTCTTAATGAAAGTGTTAAACTTAGGTATATAGGGTTGCACAGTTTCATCATGGTTTTCAAAAACCCTTCGAATTGGCCTTTGAAACTATGCGAACGGAAATTAATGTTACCAAAATTATAATTAAATTCCTAAAACCAACCTATTAAAATCACAACACTATAAATTCTATCATAAATAGATTATTTGGATTTAGGGAGCCCTCTGGGGGTATTTTAGATCCTCAAAGCTAATATTTATTTGGATCGAATCACCAATCAATGTGGAGATATTACCTTTTGTCGATTTTGATTATTATTATTATTTCAACTCCATTATTCTGTTAATTTATACTTCCTAAAGGTTATTATTACCTTGATTTTTTTGGATCTTCATTTATTTACATCGAAATGACGATCTGGGATCTCTTCTCGATTCTTTTGATATCTATATTCCTAGATCTGGTAATCTTTCTCACAGGGACATGAGTTATATCCATTGTGGTTGGATTCAAATATTTCAAGTGGGTGTTTCATTCATTTTACATATTATTGTGATTCATGGTTTTTTTGATTAAATCATATATACATGTTTCATAATTTCTAACACATGTTCCATGATATATTTCCAATTAATTCCTTATATAATAATATTTGACCCTATTCTTTTTTAATTGATTATGATATTAATTGAATGGGTATAATAAAAATATTTATAACCATACTTTTTTTTAAATTACATATTTTTTTTGGATTTATGTTTAAATAACCCTTAATGGGTGTTTTGATGAAATTGAGGACATTGTCTCAGGTTTTTATTTACTAAATAATCATACGTGAATTTAATTAAATGAAATTAACTATTGGATTTTTTTCTAAATAATATAAAATTACTGAATTTATTAAATGAACACAAATCCCCCTTGAATGATTTTATGGTTATTTTGGAATTGGTGTTCATAGGTTATTTAAAATAAATAATTTATCTACATGAAATGAGGGTGTAAACACATGATTTGAAATGTATTTAATCCTTTTAAAATTGCAATAATTGCTTTAAATGATATAACAATGGTTTGGAATAAATGATCGTTTCATATGCCCATTTGGACATTTTATGGTGAATTTTAAAATAAGTTTGTATTATTATCATTTTTAATATTTATTTATATAAAAATATTTTAATTGAAATTTATTATTATTGACAGCCTTTTTCCATCTATGAGAATTATGACATTGGATAATCACAAAAGGAAACTTGATTGGTTCTTTTACTTCAAACTATTACGGGGGTTAAAAAAATAATTATTTACATTGAGATAGATTGGTGGGTGACAGTAAGATATTTTCAATATAGATCCCTATATGATCCTTGAAACATTTTCATCTAACCTCTTGTTTTTAAAAGTAATGGGAAGGAAATATGTTATATGTGATGTCCATGATATATGCTTCACTAAAAAACTCAAACCCCTCTAGTGTATCCCTAGAGAACCTGAACAGTTTAGGCAAGGATGTGCAACTAGGAATCCGGGATTTCATGGAACTAGTTTTATATAGACCCGTGACACTAGTGGTAATCCCATAAATTATCAATTTGATTAGCTATTCTGAGGGGGACTCACTACCTTACCTTGGTTGTACCCATGAAATCCATATACTTGACCTTCAACATGGAAACATTAATTTTCATTAATTGAAACCATAGTTTTCATTCTTGATTTATTTATTATTATTATGCACTGTGGATCTTTTATATTTACCCTTGTTTGTTTTTGCATATCAGTTTCATAATCTCTTGTATTTTTTAATCAGATTACATTATATTTTGAAATGGTATTCATTGATTTTCCATAAGATGTTTCCAATTTAAATAGTGAAATGAAATGTTTTATATATTTAGTATAATAAATGATTTCAAAATTTTAAAACTGTATTTTTAAAGTAATCATTATTCTCAATTATTTTATTACTATTGTATCATATTTGATTCACCATATAAGGTAACTACATTTTATTTTTGTGGAATACTATAAGGATCTACAGATTACACCATTATTGTAACCTTTTGTTTTTGAAACCCATCATTATCTTTTAGAATTTATTTTTTCTCTTTATTTCCTATGAGGTTTTTTGTTAGGGTTTCCAAGGGTGGGTGACTTGGGACAAAAAGGGTGGTTTTGGACCTCTAGGAGGCAGGTTTTGGTTGTTATATTCTAGTTTCATTTTACATAGTGTTTCTTTATACATTTATATGAATGTATTTATTTATATATATGGTTTTGTTTCCACACAATATATTATTATTGTAAATATTTTGGTGGAGAAATTACTCCCAATGGTGTTGTATTGACGGCAAAGTACTTTCCTCTAGCCCATTGATATTAAGAATTCTCTATGAGTTAGTTGTGAATCAACTTGGTTATTGGTTTATATGGAATCTTATATTGGTTCATCACAAATGGTATTAGAGGAGGTCTTTATTTAAATGTTATTACCAGAAATTTAAATAATTATATTATTTGGATTTATTTATGGTAGAAAAGAGGTTAATAATGTGTTGGTACATAATATGTAGTCTGAGACTGGGTTCTTAATAACCAACCCTTCATTATGTGAATTGGGTTACTTGTGATGTTTGGACATTAATTTTTCTTTTGAGTTTTTGGTTTTCAGATGATAAATTATATTCATATTCTCAATGAGTCTTTCTTTGATTTAGGGAATCTATTATGATTTTATGAACTATAATGGAAGGAAGACCATAGTGGAATGATGTTTTAATAGTTTTCAAAATATGAAGAATCGATGTGGATGATTTAGAAATCCAACCATGAATAGTTCTAAGGTTTGTGTTTCATTTACCAACCCTTAAGACAATGCCTTTTACAGTTCTAGCTAGTTTCTAAACATGACACCTTATGAATTTTATTACATGTGACATCACATATGCGAGGATGGTTTTGTGGGTTATTAATGTGTGTTGTCTCATGATCTTATTTTTTTTGTTTCAAATTTAATCCCTAATTAATTATTTTAATTCCCTTGTGAAAAGTAAATTGTAAATTAATGCATTTTTTGTTATGATTTTTGAGGACAATTTCCAATTAAGAAAAAAATGAGTTTTAGGAAATGTTATTTTGATAAACTGATTATCCAATAATCATATTTCATTTTATAAAAAAATACTTTAATAAAAAATATTGGTGTGTAATGGATTTTAAATAATAATGGTTTTAATAAATTTAATATAGGATTGATGCCTATGAACCCATGGAATAATTTACATCTTCTAGTTAAGGGTTTTTAAATTTTTATTTGATTTATAAAAAATGATTTATTAATTTTAATGGAAAGGGCAATGTTTGATATATTTTGAAATATACTGTGTTATTAAATCAATTATTTTTTGATTTAAGAAGCTTTTAAATTTTTTTAAAATCTATTTTCTAATTCATGAGTGTTTATTTGTTTCCTAATATGATATTCTAATATTTTGTGATGTTCAAAATTGTCCCCAGAATTTCCATTAATATTGGAAAAATGATTCTCCAATCATTCATCCCAAGGGATAATTCATCATGTTTTCATAAAGTAGAATCCATTATCAAGGATTATAACTATAGTCAAAACATAGTAGTGCAGCCTATGACTTTCAAACCTATTAATCCCTTCATTAAATTCCTATATTGTCATCCACCTTCATATAAAAGAAGAAAAAAACTTATCTAGAGGTAGTGAATTATCTTGAATATATTCATGGATTTTAAATTATATCAATACTCCTCATAATTTAATGGTTTTTTTATCAACTACTTAATTGGGGGACCAAGCGAAGTGTGGTGGGACAATGTAATTCGCTTTGGTGTGTATCAAATAATGTCTTGGGAAATAATCAAGTCATTCTTCATTTAATGTTAGTACCATGAGGAACTGAAAAATGATACATTTTTTTTGAGTTCTTGTGTTTCATTAAAGATAACCTATCTGTTTCAGTGTATGATAAGAAGATATCATGTTCAGTTTGTTTTTTTCTAGACTTTGTGGTATTGAATAATGTAAGGTTGTCTCTTTTACAAATGTATTCCCATAAAACATGAAATTTCAGGCCCATGGAATGGTTGATCTCTTATCCAAAGATCCTTGAATAGTGCATTTTAGCTGATGTGGAGCTAGTAAAAGATCATGAATGTCTTAATTACATATTATTTATTAAGGATATATAGTCTCCTTGAGAATGGAAATAGAGAAATACCATGTGTTTATAGTATGGAGAATTTTGTTTTTCTATTATGTTGTGATCGAAAGATTCGAGAGTTTGAAAACATAGTGGCCACTTATGTTACATTAGGTTCTATATGATGGGTGCTTGTAAAGGGAAAATTCTTTTCTTAATATCAGTTACTGACCATAGGGAAACATATGCATTATGATAATGGGTCTCTAACTATTGGTATGAGAGTAATTCTTATCTCCCAGTGGGCGATCTACCAGTTTTAAATATAAAATGTTCATCTAGATATTTTTTCTGATAAGGATGTTGAAACTGTTTGAACTATTCTTCCATGTGGGTTAAATATTTTTAGAAAACTTTGTGTTTTTTGGGATCATTTTGAATGATAACTTTTAAGCCTATGTTTTGGTAAATTGTGGATTTCATATCTAAAAATGTATTCATTTTCTGAAGATGTTCTGATTTTTTGATTCCTTGATTTTCCTATTATATTGATATAATGGATAGAGATCAATTGGGATTTATTGGATGATATCCTTTTTGAGATTATAATTCCCTTCTGTGAACTGACCTGGTTGTTTGAGATCATTCTAATTGAACATGGATAGACCATCAGAAAGTACATGATTAACTATGGTGGTGTGGATTTGGATCAATGATGCATATTTAGGTATTGGATTTGATTTGATGAGCTCATCATGGTATGATGCTCCGTTAGGAAAAACCCTGGGGGTATCATTGAGTACATACAAATGGTCGAAATCCATTTCAAATATTTAACTGTTTTTGGATTCATGATCTTATATGTTTCTCCTTAGCGAGTGGTCCATGTATCTTTATTAGGAATTTGGTATGTGATATTCATATGTTAGTGGGGTTACATATGGTAAGTCTCCAGTCATTATCTAAAACAGATATTTTTTTCCATTAATATAGTTTTGTGTGAGTTTTTATCCTTTTTATGAGTCTCACTTCAGGACCACACACAATTCACCTCAAAAAAAGAGTGATGGAGTTCTTCTTGTAACATGTTGTTCTATCTCTGTGAATAGAATCTTTCTAGCGATAGAAAGTCATATGGTTGGAAGGATGTGACATATTATTACTTTTTTGAATTTGTTTTACCCATTTATTATTATATCCAATGATTTTATCACTTTTGGGTATTTTATACATATTTTTAAAAGAAGTTTTGATTTTTTTGGGCCATGTCATGGTGTGAGCATAGTTTTCACATAGTAAAACAATGTTTGAACACTAGGATTCATGGTTTGTGCATGGATAAAAATGTGTGAAACCTATTACATGTTTTATGCATGGATAACAAATTATGAAACCTATTTCATAGTTTGATGATTATTTTGTATGGTTTAAGAAAAGTATGCAATATGAAAAGAATGAGTTTCATGGATTGTGCATTGTTAGTACAAATAGTGTAACCAGGCATAGGAAACTAGGTGAATGGTAATTAATTTTATTCAAATTTTAATTCAACTCCCAAAACCTATCTAATTTACCCAAAATAGCTCTCATTCAAACATAAATCAATTACTTGAATTTTGGGAGCCCTCCAGAGACAGTTTTTCTATCCAAACCACATATCATGCTAGATTGAAGCATTAATTGAAGCAAGAATATAATATTTTGTTGGTTTCATATTTTCTTAATCTTGGATCTACCATATACACTTGATTCAATCTTCCTAATGGTTATTATGGAAATTAATTTTTTTTTGATATTGTTTAATTTAGGTGGAATTGTAGATTTAAGATATCTTCTCTCTTATTTAGAGATCAATCATCCTATATCTGGTGATCACCATTGAAGGTAACAAGTATTAGATCCATTATGGTTGGATTAAAAATATTCAAAGTGGGTTTTTCTATGATTCTAAATCATTTTTATTGATAAAATCTTAGATACATGTTTCCTAAATTTGATCAAATGTTCTACGAAATTTATCCAATTAATTCCTTATAAAATCATCATTGACCCTATTATTTTTTTTTGAATATGGAATTAATTGATTTGGTAAAAATTTTATATATGTTACTTTTTTATAAACTATTTAAAATCTAAGTTTCTTCCCATTTATATTCAAAAAACCTTTAAAGGGTGTTACGATGAAATCGAGGTATTTGGCCCATGGTTTGATTTATTTAATGGGATTCTATTATTTAAATTAAATTAATATAATTATTTAATGTTTTTTGAATATTTTAAAATGATTTAATATATTATTGATCAATAACCCTGTATGAATTATTTTACCCATATTTTCGAATTGGTGATCATGGGTTATTTGAAATAAATGATGAATCTATATGGTAAGTGGGTATAAACTTATGTTTTGAAATGTATTAAATCAATTTAAAATTTTAATACATCCTTTAAATTAATTAGTGATTTTTTCTGATAAATTGTTGTTTTAATGGTCTATTTGTAATTTTTATAATGAATTGTGAAAGGAAGAGGCTATTAATACCATTTTGAATATATAATTGACTTAAATGTTTTAAATTCAAAATGATGATACCTGATATGCTGTTTTTAACTTTATGATAATTATCCCAAGTGACAATCCTTAATTGTAACTAATCTAATTGTTATAATTCACATTGTTGTGCTGGATAAAATTCAATTATTTACATGGGGAGAATTTGGTGGTGAGAGTGAGATGTTGTCAATAAGGATCTCTATTTGATCCTTAATACTTTTTAAAATCACCCTTTATTTTGAGTAGTCATGTGAAACTATATAGTTTCATGGGATTCCGTAGATTTATTTTTCACAAGATGACTCTCACCCTTCTACTTTATCTGTAGTGATCATTAATGGTTTAGGATATGATTGGAAATCCTGAAAAGATCGTATGAGTGGAATTTCTTTTTTTAGACCCATGAGACTATATTTAATCCTAATAATTAGTCATTTGATTGTCAATTTTGATGTGGAATTTCCATTATACCTTGGTTGTACCCATGACATCTATACACTTTATCTCAATACATGGCAATGTTTTTTATCATAATTTTTATATATATTTTCCTTACTTGATTTATTTATTGTTATTATTATGCTTGGAATAATTTTGTAAAATATTGTTTTCCTTTTTATATAATGAACGTATTCTCATTTTTTTGATTATATGAGTTTATCTTGAAAATTTATTTTCATATATTTTGATCAAAATGATTACATTTTAAATGGTAAAATGACATGTATTGTAGGATTAGTTTATTAAAATTAATGTTTAAAACAATATTTTTATATTAATATTCCTTGTATATTATTTATACTCCCACATTAGTATATTTTATTTACCTAATGATATAGTTGTAAAAATGATTTTGGGGAATCCTACTAGGATCCTTAGGTTGAACCCATCATATAGCATTTGGTGGTTGTTTCCCTTTATTATCATATAGATGATATTCTTACACTCACCTTGCTTTGTGGTTTTGAGTGTGGATGACTAAGGGTGGGTGACATGGGATAAGGTTGGTGGTCATGGACCACCAAGAGGTGGTTTTGGTTATTCTATTCAACTCTAAGTTTCTTAAGTGTCTCTTAAAACATTGATATGTATGTATTAATTTATATATATCAAATTATGTTTCTATATTATGTTCTACAATTGTAAATCTAATAAGGGAAGAATAATTCCAAACTATTTTGTAACGATTACTATGTACCTTTTGTAGGCTCGTGGTGATCGATAATGCTCTTCTGGTTGGTGACGAATCAGTTCAAGTATCTGTTGACATGGTATCTAGGGATGGTTGGTTATAATTACCATCTTAAATTGAGGTTGGTTGGTATCTAGGATATTTTATATATGAAAGAAGGTGGTATGTATATCATGGATGACACATCAGAGTTATTATACCTAATTTGGTACTCTCTCGATATAATTCAAAATGGATTCCTTAGGGTGATGATGTTTGTGTAGAACCGTTATTGAGAGATCTAAGAATACATTGTTCTCTAACACATACCCTTATATTCTAGATAATTTAAGGGGTTCTACTGATCTAGAAATCCTTAGATGATAATTAATGGATTATAGGGGATTATGGTGGTCATCCAGGAGCCCATTAATGAAAGTCAACCAAGTGATGGTATTAATATAGGGTATTATGTAGAAATATAGATTTGTAGTCCCAGAATAGAGAATCGGAAACTCATGAGTTATATAGAGGATCTATCTATCCTGGATCCCATCTTCACAATTAGTTTTTGGAAAACATTTAAATATCTTGCTAAATCCCAATGTGATGTATGAAAAATGGTTGATAGATGATCAATTTATGACCATTTAAAATGAAGTGACATAATTCCAGACCTGCCAAAGGTGAAAAGGGTAGTCCTATATGTGTCAAGTATGTTAGAAGTGATGGTCATACACCTAGAGGTGGTGATAAAGTCAAAAAAATTCATCCACTTCCACCACCATCAACATTGTCAATCTATTACTAGCATCGGGAGCTAGTGGATAGGGATGTAGTCAGATGCTGACCATAGGGGGATATTTTAAGGAATTAAACAACACAATTATTGTTATGATATATCTATTTCTACACTTTCCCATATACCCATAGTTACCAATAAGAGTAATTTTATCTTTAATTAATATATTTTTTGAGAGATAGGTTGTATAATAGGGTGCATATCCTCACCTATGCATATAGATATTCTTACTAGATGAAATCACATAATGAACCACATATAAAATTGATGAAAGATTCCACTTAGTCAAGAATGGTTTTCATCAAGAATAATAATGTCAGAATGAAGAAATACTACTTCACACATTTAATAGACTTACTATTCTCTATCAATGACCAGATTGACTACTACTAATATAGAGATGTTATTAGTTGAAGTGGTGGATTTAACATTTTTATCATTCATATGTGGGAATATCATTTGAGATGAAAAGAGCCTACACATATGGTGATTTATATAATCATCCATTTTTTGAAGATCTTCTTTTTTTCATGGTAGAAACAATAGATTATTACTTTCCTAAAACTATAGTGGTGTATATGTTTACATTTTATTATGATGTTTTAGGATTTCTCCATCAACAAGTAATTGAATTCAATATTGACATTCACCATGTTACAATATTAATATCTAATATGGTTTTATAAACATTTCTCGGATAATGACATGTTTCTAAAGGTGTTGTAAGAGGAAAATATTTGTAAAGGTTGTATTATATCTAGTGTGACCCATTGTAATATCAATTTTTCTATAAAAATCATGAAGTGAGGCTAAGGATTTGTATTGAACATGGATTTATGTATCAGGTGACTATCATTAATAATAATAATATATTGAGGATTGAATACCTCCTGAACCAAAAAATATTGAAATTTAATTCTAAAAATTATTTATTATTCCCAACAATCACTAGTGATGGGATCAATATGTGTATATATTTATGAAAAAAATTCTTTTCCATAACATGAGTTTTTAGGATTTAGCAAGTGAGGGAGGTTGAGTTAAGAGACATTAATTTCATGGACTTTCATTATCATATATCATATAGTGATAAATCTTATATACTATCATATAGAGTGAGAAAAGAATCATTTTACAATATTGTATGGTGACTCTGGTCATGCTTCATGATGAATATGTAACACCAACATATTTTAGGATGTATGATTTTCAAATAAATTTATCTTCATTAATATATTTTATTACACTCTACATAGATTTTAAATAAACCACACTACACTATTTAGAAGTCATTTTCTAGCGATTGGATTGGTGTGTATGAATTGAATTGTCTAAATTATGAAAAATATATGGTTACATATGTGTAAAATTAATTTATTTGTTATAAAGTCATTAAAAAAATCATTTGAAAAAAAAAAATTTTTGTGAAACATTATTATATGTGAAATTCTTTTTTATATTAAAAAATTTAATTAACTAAATTAATTAATTTATCATGATTTAATTTAAATAGTATATATTCAATCAATTTTTTTAACATTTATTAAATGATTTTCCTTCGGTATGGGCTAAGAATAAACACAATTTTCATCATTCTTTACAATTATTCTATTAAATACTCTACGTAAATTATTTTATTCTTTTAAAAAATAATTAAGTATCTTAAATATACTGAATTGTTGTAATGATTTTGAAAAAAAAAATATTTACCCTCATTCCGTCAAATGCAATGTGAAAGTATCACTCATGTGTACGTCCAACATACTATCTCCACATAACAATATAATTAATTTATCACAATAATAATTAATATTTGGATATTATTTTTTGATTGATTTTTATTTAGGATAATTATAACATATTTATACTTATTTAATTATAATATAACATCTTATTTCTTACCTTCTAAAATGTTGGAAAATGATAAATTTAATCATGTGTACAGATGAACAACCCCCTCTACAAAAAAAGGATATTAATTATTCATTTATATTTTACATTGATGGTTTTAAGTATTTCATTAATGATTAAATATTATATATATGTTATTTTTATTATTCTGTAGTGGTTATTTATTATAGTTTTTTTCATTCCATATGTAAAAAAATGGAATCAATTCCATGCGTAGATTTGACCCAATATCTTCATGAAATGTTTAATTCATTTTTATATCTCCATATTTTGATATTTATTAATAATATATATATATATATAAATTATATAAATTATATTTATAAGGGTGTATAGTGTAATTTCAAAAAATTAAAACTCATGGAATGTCTTTTAGGTTATACATTCTTGAATTATTAGGAATTTTTATATATAATTAAGGATGATGAAATCTTATAATATATTTTTGAATAAAATAAATACATTTATTAACCACTTTTTATATTTTAATATTTTCTTTTTTTTCTTTCCATTTTTCTCTGTTAATTACACAATTAACTAAAATAACGTTTTTAATAAAAATTGGATTTATCTTTCTCTAGATCAAAAAACGTTTTCTTCTATATCCATTTTTATAAAAATGTTTTAATTATGGTCTTTATAATTAAAATATCATTATTTAAATTCATTTTCAATCATGTTATAACTTTCCAAATATAGATTAAAGATATTATTAATTTTATTTTTCAAATGAGTTAGCTTTTAATATTTTGGAACAATGAAATCATAATGTTTATTTTAATATATTCATCTGGAATAAAATTTCATAGTACCACTACACTATTCTATATGACATTATTTTCATTTTTTTAAGGTTATTTTCAATATAAATCATTTTAAAAATATTTTTTAATTTTATAGTTTTTTTAATGTTATTTTCAAAATAGAAATCTTATTTTTCTAATGAATATTTTAATGATATTTTAATGGAATTTCAATTCATACCGAACAACATCCCTTTATTTCACATAGGTTTTATTAATGATATAATACAAATGTACCATCCTTATTTATTTCTTGGATGGTTTATGTGTGTGATGAAATGTTTTTTATTAATCCAATATTTTTTCCTTGGTTTATCCTATGTTGAAATGTTAATAAAAACCATATCATTTTAATCATTTATGATATTATTAAATATTTTAGATAACCATTTCGTATCATGGGTTATGAAATTATGAATGTTTTATGTGGTTTTTGAAAATAACTATATGATTTTCATTATATTAAAGGTGGGATAGAAATTGTACATTCCTCTTATAAAATAGGTAAATATAGATATATCATGAGATAAATAGAATTATAATTTAGAGAAAATCTAGTAAATTATGGGACTCCATCCACTACGATAATATTGAGATTCACCATGACATATTTGATGGTTTTGGAGTGAAAAAATACAACAATGGTTATCTTTTAAATGAGCCTTGAATATTTAGAAAATCAGTTTCTAAGAATTTTTGGTATGCCAAAAATATAATCCTTTTTCAATGTTTTGATCACATGAACCATGTTATTTGCTTTTTTATTCATGTCTTATGAACTAAAATGATTTATTCCTTATCCAGTGTTTGTGATCTATGATATTGATGGTACAATTTGAAAAAGATATTATCTTGTTATCATACTCTTATAATCATGTTATGTTAATGTTATCATGATTATCTCCCTTGTTTATCGTTACTGAATATCCAAGCTAACCCTTTATTCTAATACCATTTCTAATTTAATGAAGAATAAAATTATGTATTAATTGTCTAGGATAGTTTCGAATTATGATGAACTTATTTGGAGAAGATTTAATTTTCTTATGATCCCATTTTGTAATCTATTTACCCAAAGGAAATATATCTATATGATTATTGAATAGATAGTAATGTAATGTAATGAATATTCAGATAAAAGATATGATACCTATATAAGAAATTTTGGGTTTCATTTTTAATCAATAAAAGGATTATTTAACCATGAAAATAGAGGTTAAAATTATTTAGTGTGAAATATTGTGATAAGTCTATTTATAGGACAATATAATTAAATTTATTGAAATTATCATAGATGACCTTGTTTAAATGTAATGAATAATTTATTGAAATAAACGTGACTTGATTTTTACATAAAAAAATTATTTTTCAGGATTTTTTGTTTTCAGACTTTGAATATTATTTCTAACGTGTTTTTTTCTTTTAGTAAATGGATCGAACCAAAAGGGATCATTTTAATGTAGAATACGATGGAAAATTTAATGATATTCCACTTATGAAACCAAAATTTATTAGAGTGGTAATAAATATTCATAATTATATGGTCATATAACTTCACAGTGTATGAATCATGATAAATTAAACTGTGGAAAAAGAAGGAAACAACATTTTTTTGAGTCCTCAATGAGCTCATGTGAACCCTCTATTTGTGGTTCAGCAAATCCACTAGTAACCATGAAATTCATCGTTAAAAATAATCATATATTTTTAATTATCTATTGTTTTGGAATATATAAAAATAATTTTAGAAATCTATCATTTGGAAGGAAAAGCAGATAAATTGTGGGATCTTACAAATACCATATTAAAATAGGAAGAATTTTTCTCCATAGAGTGGTTTGACTATAAGTGGTTGTTTTTAAAATAGTAAATTTCACCATTTCATCATATAAAGATAGTGAATTAATAACTTGGAAAGAAATAGAAGGCTAATTAATTTGTTGGTATATATGAGGCCAATTTTACAAGACATGTGATGTATGCTTCCGATATTATCCTCCAACCTAAAGGTAAGGTCGATTAATTATTCATCGGCTTGAAACTAAGAATCTAATGGAAATTCTAAATAATTAATATAATTATATTTAAATAAAAAATTTTATATTATATCAATGTGGAAATGGATTTTGGATTTATATGTCAATCTCATTATTTTTATAAGAATGTAAATATGTTATTCCATCGAATCTCCAAAAACCATTGAGATAAAAACAGACATATCTTTTATTCAAGATTTTTGGATGAAAACATGGTTGAAATTATGTTAAGGGGAATAGTGAATGTTTTGAGAGAATAAAGGGAGTTCATTGAGAAATATATGTCTAAAGTTATGTGAAGAGACTAATCATTGAATTAAAAAATTAATGATAACAACGGAATGCCCCACCCCCAAAATAGTTGTTCAAATGGAAGAAGTATGCAATTTATACATACATTGATCATAATAAAAGTTTAATGATTATAATTGAAATTCTAAAAATACTAAGCCTATATAAAAATAGAAATATCATGTGATCACTTTTGGTTATATGGAGTATTATAACAAATTGGTGAATGATAAACCTACCATATAACATCCCAATAAATTACAATATTTTCCTTTTATATCAAATTTAATTAATCTTCCTAGATCACATTGTATTAATATTGAGACCCTTCTTTTCTAAAATTCCTTATTACATAATATTAAATAAAAAAAACATAAAATAATTAAAAAATGAGGATCCAATGTTTATGTTTCATGGGATAATTATGACACAGATAACATTTACAAAATAAAACATAGACTTTTATTTAATTCCTTCTTCTCTATCTTCTTAGTGGCCCTTGAATTCTCCAAAGTACACATAACCACCTAAGCAAATACATCCAAATGAGGTAATCCAAAATCCATGTAATAGGATATATATGTTCATGAAGCAATATAACTTGGGTGAGCATAATCAACATCATTCCATAGAAATAGGATCATAAACATGAGAGGATGAATTAATAATAGCCTTGCAATGTAGATATTCATAAAAATAAAACATATTGTCATAGAGGTTAACTACCAAAAATAGTTGTGAAAATTATTGCTTCATGTTCCCAAATATTTCACATTATCTCATGAGGATATTCACATTACCCAATTAATTGGAGAACTACATAAATTAGGGCTCACCTATCACATCATAATATTTACATTGCACTATATAAATCAGGGCGTACCTGCCACATCAAATCATTAACATTATCATGCATGCTATATTGAAAATATTTTAATATTGACCATATAAAAATATATTTAAATGAATGGGTTTAAATTCATAATAATACATTCATAAACTATGGGTTCCCAAATGAATGACTGAATTACAAACTTGATAAAAGAATCATAAACCTTAAGTGAAGGAAAAAAATCATGGGATGTTAATGCTATGTTTTTAAAGAAGGGTTCTTCTAGAAAACATTGTGGTTTTCAAAAAATAATGTGGAAAAAATTATATACAATGAAATGCAACTTAAATACGAAGAATTTATTTTTATGGAATAACGATACTAAAAATGTGCTGATAGAGGGAAACCCCAAAGAAATAGAGTTATGTTTAGGAAATCCCCTTAAATTTTTTAAGAAAGCATCCTTCTTGTTAATATCATATATAATCAAATTAGGATAATTAATTAAGAATATAATAACCTTTTATTCATGAATACTATTCTTTATGGTTTTATTTTGTTCTTGTATGGGCCTTTAGAAGAGTTATAGTGTTTAATTTCATCGATTAGGGGTAATCATTTTTATGGTTTTCATGATCGGTTCACTTGTATTCATGAATGGTTGTTCATGTAAAATGTGGATAAATATCAAGATTTATTATTATATTTTATAAATAATATTATATATATTTATATGATATTATAAAAATTCAGTTATATACCATGAGAATGAATCATTAGATAAAAATTAATGATGATCATGTTAGGTTAATTTGGTGGTTTTTCAATCACAACGAACTCCTCTTATTTTTTCATGTAGTATAATGTATAAATGTTAGTTTTGAGTGATTAAAATTGATTTATCATACACATAAAAATAAATTTAAAAATATTTAGTTGTTCTATTATCATACCACAAGGAGTTTAAGAAATATGAAAGTTCATCAACCATAATGTCAGTAAATTAACACCTCATGGGCGGAGATTTATGTTTTATAATAAAAGAGTGTGAGGATGGAGTTTAATGATTGGTCTTACATTAAAATGATATAATATCATTATATATATGGTATTGTAGTTATCCTTCCATTTAAATGAAGGTAGGTGATGATATTATAATAAAATAAATTGAAATTTAAAGGAAATTTTAAAAAGAGAAAGGATTTACAACTTCAATTATCATATTACATCTTTCTCAAAGCACCTAGGAATGGTCTTTTGATTAGACCAAGGACTATTTAATGTGGGTAGTGTATATGGATGAGTATTGGGATGAATTTAGGTATTAACCAAGGCCTTAAAGGTGTGGTTAGAAAGAGAGTTTTTGGGGTGGAATTTATAGTAAAGGAGGCGCCTGTTTTCTTGTTATAGTAATTATTAGTTTATTATTATTTAGAATAAAATAAGAAATGATTTTTATTGTAAATAAATATAGTAATTAGTATATGTGAGTTCTAACTATTGGTCACTTACATCATCCATGACTCAATCATGAATCAAAAATTCATTTTTTAGCAATTATTGTAAAATATTGCATATAACTATTCACTAAAAACTCATGTATTTCAAAAAATTCCAAAAAAAATTCACCTTACCATTTATTGACATGTATTTTTAAAAAATTAAATCTATTTTTAGAAAAAACATTATATATAAATGATTAATTATATTTTTCATTAAAATCCTCATTTACTTGGAAAATATAGATTTTAAAATTATAACTCTTTTTATAAAATATTGTAAAATTAATTATGGTCTCATATAATTTTCTTAAAATCAAAAGAAATAAAATATTAATTTATGAATACATTTTTTGAAAATATATTTTCATTTTAAATATTTAAATGAAAATAATATTGCAATTAAATATTTATGACTTATTAAAATACCAACACTTAGTTAATAATTTTTAAAATATTTACATAAATACAGAATGATATAATTATATCATATTTTCAATTATCATATGAAAATTTTTTATTTATTCGTTTATGTGTGAGGTTACTGTTCATTTAGAAATTTTACAATTCATAGTGGTCAAATTTTTAAACCTATGGTCAAGTTATTATATCCTTAGTATTGGTTCCTTAACTTCTTTAAATAATTCTTATTTCATTAATTTCTTATTGATAAATGTTTTATTTTGTTCTTTAATTGATTTTAAGTCATTTATACTATGTGACAATACTAGAAAAAGGGATAAAATCCATTGATAAATGTTTGAGTCTTTACATATTCCCCCCCTTTTTCAATTCCACCATAGATATTTCATTTTACATAAATATGTGAGGGTTCGTCTCCTTCATCTCCTAATATGGTTCCCATGTTGCTTCATCATACTCATGGTTTCTCCATAAAACTTAGAAATAGTGTGTGGTCTTATTATGCTGAACATTATATCTCTAGTATAGAATCTTTAATGGTTTCTCCTCATGGGAGTGATGTTCTTTCAATTGTACATTCTCTAAGTTTAGGACATGTGAGGGATCCATTATGTATATCCTCATGAGTTATACATTGATAAAACCCGGAAATTGATCCATATTTGGTGGATGTGCATGCTGATAGGCTATAACCTCGAAGTGATCAAGGATCTCAAAGTGTCCAATATACCATGGTATTTGCATCACTTTATTTACAATCCTCAAGAATCTCTTCCAATGTTATATTCAAATGAAGGATTGACCTCCAACATCGAAATACAAGTCCCTTCGATAGTTTTCATTAATTCTATTTTTCTGTCTGGGATTAGGTTTGATTTACTGCTAGATGGATTGAACATTTTCTATCATCTCTTTCACAAGATCAGGTCCAAGGATCATTCATTCTCCATCTAAATCCTAATAGTTTTGTGTTCTATATTGATTTCTATACAGATCTACATATGAATCCATCTAAATACTCGACTAGAATCTGTTTTAGTATGATAACTCAACCAATGGGATATTTTGATCCCATCCACCATTGAATTATAAAGGAATGTCTCTAAGAATATCTATAATTGTGTGAATGATAATTTAAAATTGGACCTCATTTTAGGGGTGATATCATGTGATAAAATTCAATTTAGTAGACAAGGAATGTTGAAGACTCCTCTAGATTCTTTATATTAACATTTGACCATGATTAGAGAAATTCAAGAGTGGAAACTTTATGCAGTCTCACCACATCCTTCAAATATATATTTTTAATTTTTTCAAGTGATAATATTTTGGAATAGAGATTAAGTGGGATGTCTTGGTGAGTCATTCCACAACAACCCATATCGCATTATTTCCTTTGGATGTCTTCGGGAGACCGATGATAATAACCACAGTGACATTCTCCTATTTCCACATGAAAATAGTAAATAGTTTCGTCATCCCTTTAAAATTATGCTACTCTGATTTAACTTTCTAACATATCAAACACCTTGATATATACTCTGCAATCTACCCATTTATATTGTTCCACCAGAAGTGTTGTCGGATATCCTGGTACATCCTGGTACAACCGAAATGGTTAGAGAATGATGAGCTATGTGCATTATCCAATCTATTGATATTTATCCTAGCAGATTAAGGAACATAAATCCTTATTCCAAATAGAGTCACAACATCATCATCAATGTGGTTCTCTTCGAACTTCCCATTCTTTACTACAAAGACATTATTTTGAAACTCTGGATCATCCCTTTGTGCCTCCTTAATCTTGTATTGGATAGATGGTTTGGAAATAATTTTGGAAAGTTATGTTGTATTCCCTACCATTATAATTTCCATATACATCCTATACATATAAATTATTATAGGGTCTTTCTAAATCCACAAAATGGACAGAGATGTAGGTTCATTTCTGTTAAGAGAATGAACAACCTTGTTTGCCTTGCAAGGATGATAGTGAATGGAGAAATCATATACATTTCTAGCTCTATCCATTTCCTTTGATGCATTTTGAGCTCCTTTTGTTGGAGTATGTATGTTAGTATATTTTTATCAGTATATATGTCAAAATTATCACCTTATAGGTAGGGTGGTGTGATTTTGAATGAAATATTCATAGTTACTAACATCAGATCATGTGTCAGGTAGTTCTTCTCGTGGATCTTCATCTTCTGTGAGGTGTAGTCCACACATAATAATTTTTTATGAGTACAAAACCCATTCCATTATTGAATACATAACTATATATCACAAAAAATTATCATCTTTTAGTAATGTGAGTATACGTGTAGTGATTAGCCTTCTCTTAAGCTCCTTGATGCTTTCTCACATTCTTAATCCAGACATACATTACACCTTTCCATTTTAACATAGATTATGGGATTAACAACTATGAGAAATTTCTCTTAAAATTTCTAATGTGCACTTTAAATCGATGAATATAGTGGATTTCTGTGACACTAGAGGGTTTGGTCCACTCCACAATTGCCTTTGTTTTTGAAGGTTCCACAAATATTCCTTCACTTGTGATCACATCTCCCAATAATGTGTCTTACATCTTCCAAAATTGAAATATTCTAGACACGGAAGACAACTTCTTCATACTTAATGTCACAAAAACAAGCCTTGGATACTCTTTATGTTCCTCCTTTCTATTTTAGTATATGATAATGTCATCAATAAACACCACCAAAAAATTTCAAGGTAATTTCTATAGTCTCTTTTAATCAAATACATGAAGATCACATGATTATAGTTTGTATAAAGGGAATCAATTGAAACTTATAGTTCACATTCATTGTTTGGAATTCCATCTTCTGAATATCGTTCATCTTCACCTTTAGATAATGATATCTAGTACAAAGATCCAACATTGAGAAGTACAAAGGTCCTCTGAACTATTTAAATAAGTCATCAATCCTTAGAAAAGGATTCTTGTTCTATATGGTGAACTTGTAAAGTTCCCGATAATCGATACAAAGTTGAACTGACCAATCATTTTTCTTCAAAAATGAAAAATGGTTCCCACCATGGTGATAAATAAGGGCGTATGAACCCATTGTCCATGTTTTCTTGTGGATTCTTCTTCAAATCCTCCATATTGATAGGATCCATCATATAAAAAATCATTTAGATATAAGTACCTCTATTTATGTGTTTTATTGAGAAATATAACTCATGATTTGAGGGTATTCCAAGTAACTCTTCAAGATACAAATCACTTTATTTCATCCTGATTTTCATTTTCCATAGGTTGATAACATCCTTTGACTCATCCATTTGAGCAGGGTATGATTCTTCATAGGGAAAAAAACCCACAATGTTGAAGGATAGTTCAAATGAGATTCATGATATTCTGTTCATTTTTAGTGGTACATGGGATATATCTCAATATGAAAAGATATTTTATTTTACTGATAGTTGATATTTGATCTATATAAAGAGATCCAATCCATCAATATTATATAGTCGACTTCAACAAAGGGATGTATTATGAGATTCACTGGATGCATCTTCCCCCATATGCCAACATGAAAATATTCCAACACTTAGGTTGTAATTATTGCAACACATGGTATATTTAGGTATATCTCTACTTCAAGGATTCAAGGCTTCGATTCAATAGTTCTAGAAAATATGATTGATATAAAGGAATGTGTATAACTATAATAAAATAAGACTTTTTACCTTTCTTGTGTGAATAGGAAGTGTACCTTGTATGACTTCATTATATTTCATTGCATCGGTAGTAGTGATAGTATAAACCATCCCTTGTTACTTTGTCTTTGGTGGATGATAATGCTGATTACCCTTTAAAATTATAGGTTTAGTTAACTGTATTTCATTGGGCCCTTTATCTTAATAGTTTTATCATTGAACAATGGGTGGTTCTCTTCCTTCCTCCACCAATTTTCATACTTCCTCGTGTATTTTTGAAATTCATGATCACGGTGTCCTTCTCTTTCACATTTTAATCAATTCCATGTCCCTTTGAGACAACTCCCATGATACTTCTTCCCATATTTTCCTCATTTGTGTGGTCGATTTTTCTTTCCAACATTCTCATTATATACTATGGCATGAAACTCTATCATTCATTTCTCATCACCATAGCCAAGGGACCGTTCTCCATACTCCATCTCCACATTGAGAGCACATTGAAAAAATTCTTCATAACTCTAAATGTATATAATTACAAGAACCTTTCAATGGTGTGAATTTAATCCAATATATAATATATCAAATTTTCTATCATTGTTCATAAAAATTACAATGTTTACCTAGCATTCAATGTTAGATTCACATCGTAGGTTGTGACAGATTCACCATCCTTTTAATTCAGCTTTATAAATTCTCTCTCTATATTATATGAAGAGATATAGGAAATTACTTATTCAGAAACATTATAATAATGACTTCCCACTATATATATTCTATTTTTTCCCTCATCTTTTTGTTCTTAATCAACACCCAACATTGGTCGACCTCTCTATCATGACGAAAAACCATTAGAGTCACCATCTCCATCTAAGAAAAGTGATGTATAGAAATGATCATCCCCATTGACTTAACCCACTATTCTATAACTAGTGGATTAGAAGATCCACTAAATGTCAGGGGGCATTGCTATATAAAACAATTGATTGGCAGTTTCTCCCTCATTAGTGAAGGAGCTTGTTCCATATTATTCTGTATATTTTTCATAATATGAGACAACTAGGTATGTATTTCCATGAAATTTTGAACTCCACCTCCCAATGGATTAGGGATGTCATTCAGGTAATTGATACAATATCTATCAATTGGGGTTTCCTCGTTTCTCTTGGTTACACCATTTTATAAAATATAAATTGGTTATAAAAAACAGAATTCATAAATTAATAAACATATAATTAACTCCCTAGTGAAATTATATTATAAATGAATTTTCTATGGGATCCTTATATTTAAAAAGTATACCTATGTTCTTATATATACATAGTTTCATATGAGGGGTTTCACTAAGGTTCCCTAATCATAATTACCAAATTATCTAAACATCACATTGATACCAATTCCAGTGATTTTTCTTTTGTTACATACCGTATTACATCATTTTAAAGAAAAACAAAATAAAATTATTACACAATTATGTTCCAATGGTTTAGTGTCTTGGGAAAATTATCACCATACATAAAATTTAAAAAATAAAACATAAACATTTATTTTATTCCTTCTTCTCTAAATTAATATTGGTCCTTGAAGGCTCTTTAGTACATGTAACCACCAGAGGATATACATCCAAATGGGGAGATATGAAACCCCAGAAAAATGATGGATAAGAAAATGAATCAATATAACATGGGGTGAGAATAATCATAATCAGAGAATATGAATAGGTTCATAAACATGAAATCAATCTATAATACATGACTTAGAATTTGGTAATGCACAAAAATGAAAAATCATGCCTTAGTGGTTAAATACAACACATATTTTTGATCAAATCCAACATCATTTTAATTCATATTTAACATTATCCCCTATAGCTATTAATATTACCCAACGAATGGGATATATGAATAATTTTTTTTAACACATTTCAGTATAATATTTACATTACTCAATATAATTCTGGGTGCACCCGTCACATCACAACATTTACATTATCACGCATGCCATATATAAAATATATCATTATTGAAAATAAAATAACCTATGGAAGGTAATGGGTTTAATTTAATAAGAATACATTTATAAACATTATGTTCCAAAATCAAATAGGGAATTGCATACTTGATATAAGAATCATCAACGTTAAATGAACAATATAATCTTGAGAACTAAAAGGAGTGGTTTTTTGAAAGGGGATTTCATTTGGAAAACATTTTTGTCATAAAATAAATTATAATTTTTTTTATCCCATAATAGGTAATACAGTGATGAATTAATTTTTTGTAGGGGATAAAAATATTGGAAATGTGGTAAAAGAGGGAAACCCCAAATAAAAAGTGTTGGGTTCGAGAAATCCCTTTAACTTTTTTCTGAAAAAATAATTCATGCTAATATATATTATAATCTCATTATATTAATTAATCAATAATTAAATAATCTTATATATAGTAATATGATTCATCATGGTTTTATTATATTGTTTTATGGTCTTTTTGATGAGTTATAGTGTTTAATTTAATCGGTTGGGAGGAGTCATTTTCAAGGTCTTCATGAATGGATGGTCGTGTAAAATGATGATAAATATTCAAAATTATTATTATATGATATTAAGGATATTATTTATTTTAAAATGATATCATAAATAATTTTGTTATGTACTATGATGATTAATCATTGGATAAAAATTAATGATGCTCGTTTATGTTAATTTAGAGGTTTCCCAATCACAATGAACTTGTTTTGTTTTATCATTTAGTATTATGTATAAATGATAGTTATAGAACATCAATACGATATTATAATAAATTTTAAAATCAATTTTAATAAATTTAATGGTTTTATTAACAACCCTTAACGCGTTTTATAAAAATGAAGGTGCATCGACCATGATGTCAGTAAATTGGAACATCATCAGAGTCTATATCATTTTTATAATAAAAGAGTAAGAGGAAGGAGTTTAATGATGGATATTAAATTTTGATGATATAAATATAGTATATATATGGTACTGGAGTTATCATGACATTTTTATGAATATAGGTTAGAAGATAACAAGATAAGAAATACTAATTGAAATGAAATTAAAAAAGGGTGAGGATTTACCACTTCTATTCTCATCTTCATATCCTTATCAAGGAACCTATGATTGTTATTTTGATGAGACCAAGACCACATATACATGGGAGAGAAGATAGGGAAGTGCATCAGGTATAATTTGTTAAGGGATGAAATCCTGATACGTGTGAGGTGAAGATTGTGTGAAGGGTGGTATTTATTGTGGAGAGAGGGGCGTTTTTTATTATTGTAATCATTATTTTACTTTTTTTACAAGACAAGAAATATTGAGGATTAATATTAATAAATAAAGATTTTTTTACATTTTTGTTAGAGCCAATGATCAATTAAATAATCTATGACTCATTCGTAACTTAAAAATTCAGGTTTTAAGCATTTATCATAAATTATCATATTTTACCGTTCAAAATAATTTAAGTATTGAAGAAAAATCCCAAAAAGTCCATCCTACCCTTTTTTTAGTACGTCGTATTATAAAATAAATTCCATTTTATGAAAATTATTTTGCAAATATAATTAATTTAATTATTCATTAAAATCATCCTTTACATGGGAAAAATAGATTTTAAAATTATAACTGCATTTGTAACATGTTGAAAAATGACTTATGGTCTACTAAAATTATCATAAAATAATAATAAATAAAAGTACTATGAATATATTTTTTAAAAGTAAATTTTCATTTAAATTATTAAATTAATAATAAAAATAAAATCTAATATTTATAACTTATAAATGGACCAACACATAATTAATAATTTTTAAAATATTTACTTACTTATAATTTGATATTACTATATCATATTTTCACTTCTAGGATTCAATAATTTTATTTAAACTCTAATGGGTGAGTTTACTCTCTATTTGGATGTTTTACTATTCATAATGGTTATATTTTTATTCCTATTTACTATTTCATCATTACTAGTTCCATAACTTTTAGAAACACTTCATATTTCATTATTTATTCATTTATAATGTTTTTATTTTGGTAGCTAAGTAATTTTATGTGATTAATAATATATAGAATTACTATAAGATATAATAACTTACATAGATAAAATATTGGGTCATTAGAATGAAACAAAAAATTTATATAATTTTAAACACAACAAAATTTCTATAATTATAGACATGGAACCCTCAGGATTACTTCTATTACAGGCAATAGTAATATTCCTCACTAGTTTTCATAAAAAACAAGAATGAGTTTTACCGAACAATAAAATATTTATAAAATTATTATTATTTAATACAACAATATATAGCCTAGATAAAAAAATTCATGTATTTTATTAACAAACATATGAAAATATATAGTTTAATTCAATGGATTTCTATGAATGTAAATGAATATAGAATCCAAAAAAATATAAAGGGAATGATTTTATTAGAGAGTATTTTTATGTGGAAAAGGTTGTTTTTTGTAATATATTAAATTAATTACTATTATTGAATGATATAAATTTAATTAATATATTATATATTCAATAAAATATTTTTTATATCAGTACAATAGGATTTTTAGAAATGAGATAAGAACAAACCCCATTTTATAAACAAAAACCAATATTTTTTAAAAGACAGTCTTACCACATTTTGATGAAGAAAAAATTTTAAAGATAAATTACCAAACATTTAATAATTTAATATAAAAAATAAACTTTCATTTTTAATTTGAATCATAAAAATTATGTTAGTGTTAATTTTGGGATTTTTTCAAGAAGATTCATTTTTTAATAAATACTAAAAAATAATAAATATTAATTCAAAATTAGTTTTTCATATATTTTATTTATAAAAATATATTATTTTATTATTGTTTTTATAGTATAATTAGATAAAATATACATAAATATTCATATTTAGGTCATCTAAATAAAATTAATTTCTAAAATGTATATAAAATAGACAAATCGTTTGAACATTTTTTCATTAAATGCACGCTTTGTGATTATGTCTGGAGGATTAAATGTAAATCAATTTCTTACACATCCATGATTATAATTTATAAAATTTTATATCATACTTGGAATAATTATAATGTATATTTTTTAATATTGTACATTATATTTGTGAATAAATATTAGTTAATGTGACTAAAATTAATTAGAGAAATTAACAGAAAAACTAGTGTAATATGAGACTAATCCTTAAAATTAGTTAACAAAATGATCTTGATAAATTCTCAAATAAAATTTAATCGTCATATTTCTTAAATATCCTTTATTTAATATATGATTTAAAATTATTGGAGTTTCTCATTCAATAAAAATGTATATATGGAGTTCCCATTTTGAAACCTTAAAATAATTACACACCTCCAATAAAAAAGGAACTCGCCCCTCCAACTTATTCCCGTATATAAACCCATTTAGACCACAAAAAATATGAAAAATTCTATCCCATCATCTATACCCTAAACCTATTATCCTCAAATTTGGATGAAATCTAACCACGAATTTTTTTTGGTATAAACCAAAAAGAGTTACCCAAATTAGAGGTAACATCCGTCCACCAGTTAGTTTGTTCTATTTTCCTTATCCACCACCAAAATCATCATATCATGTGCTAATATAAAAATATATGTGTCATAAATATACTGAGAAATTTTTTATTATATTATTTTCCTTCAATTACACACACCTCCATCTAATGGGTCACGATTGTACCATTCATGTGTACAATAGACTATCGTATCCTGAAATAATTTTTTTTTTCGTTCATTGCTTACCTCATTGCACAATGGGAGTTATGATAGAGATAATATTTTTATATGTTATATAGGATATTAATAATTTAACTTTTAATTATCGAATTATTTTTTAACACATACATTTATGCACTCTATTTTTTGGGACTACGATTACATCGTTTGTGGTTGTGTGGACAACCTCCTCCTCAAACTGTACTGATACATTCATACATTACATGTATAATATTAAATATCGATTTAATTAAAAATATATGACATAAATTAAATATATATTATATTAATGGAAAAATTAATTTTTTATAAATATAATATATCATTTTTATTACCCTTTTCAAACACTAAAAAAGTGATAATGTCATTTATCGCTGTGGGGACTATGGCCTCGTCGCCTTAATGTAAATCATTTTATTGAAAAATAATTATATATATAATTATATATGTTATAATAAAATGAAATTTAGTATATAATTATAAATTTGTAAAGACATAATTTTACATAACTTTTTTCCATAACAATCTTTGAAAATTGAAAAATTTATTGTCGCGTACGTACGACATATCGTCTCCATTATTATAAAATCAATTCATCTCTCGTTTACATCATTCATAATTTTCTTTAAATGTATTATTTATTTATAAATATTATAATTATTTTATTATTATTATTCTGAAGATGTTTATATAATGGACCCTTTTCCATAGTCAAACTACAAAATTCATTTTTGACACATGAACTTAAATTGGTCAATACCACCTGATGTGAACATAATTGTTTAAGTAATTGTAAAAGACATTATAATAAGTGATGTAAAAGTAATAATAAACTTGAATAAGGTTCTAAATATAGTAAATAATTGAAATATGTTTTTATTTATGAATACAAAAAAATATTATAATTTGTAATCATGTAATACATTTCATCTAAATATACATTCCGTTGATAATAATTCGCTATTATGCACAAATTCCATTTTATATGGTGTACATACATCAATTTGATATGTTATATAATGAATCTACTTTTTCCCATAATATTCTATATTTTATTTAATGTATCTCCTTCATAGAAATTATAATTCAAATGCTTCTCAGTGGTTAGGGTCATATTGGAATAATGCAATATTATTTTACTTAAGAATGTTTTAATGATCTTTTAATGATATTTCCAATAATAAAAATAAAAAACCCTTGTTTTTACATATCCTCCACTGAGGAAATATTGATAAATTGATATTATTTAGTCAATACAGATATTTGATATTGTACATTATTTGTATATTAAATTTATTACTTGATATGAATAATTCTATAGACATGCATTTAAGGGTGGGGATTATACAATATATAGTGCCTTGATGAATTTGATAGTTTTTTTAGAATGATATGCTGGAAATGATAAATATGTTACTAAATTTATTTTTAAAATTCATCGAGGACAGATATTTATGGTAGATGATTTAATTTTTCTTAGATATTACCTCCAATAATTATACATAACCTTCATATTAATTAACTGTTTCATGTACTTGATATTTTCACTATATTAAAATGTATGAATGAATTTTATTATCAGTTATTGATTTAATTTTGTGTATTTAATGTTTTTTTACCTTCACATAATTATTATTCTTTATACAATTAATTAATATCAATGTCTTCTAAATTATCCAAACTACCAGGTTCATATATTTTTGTGGATTTATTATTTTTTCTTTTGTACGTACCATTACTGAGAATTTTACCTCACCATTATTTTTTTCCATTCCCCAGGATATAAAGAGGAATCCTTTAAATGAGTATCAAGGAGAAAATTTTTTGTATTATATATTATTTTCTATTTCCCAATGTGATGTGGGTATCAATTATTTAATCAGGTTTCCCTAAGGAACTAAACTGATCAGCCCTATGGGATTTGATTCATTTTTTTATAGTAATGTCATTAATTAATGCGCCAGATTCAAGCTTCAAGGGTTGGGGCATTACGATTGTTATCAAAGGACATTTAGCAGAAACCATGAAAACTATATTTAGAAAACATATATTAGAGAATATAACCTTAAGAATGACATTGAGGATAAGTTTATAAGAATATCATAGAATTTTTATATGGTAGAAATTATGTGGGTCTGCATTAGATTGGTAGTGATTGTGTGGGTCAACATAGAAAAACATCCCTGTCTACGTACTACTTGTGAACATTGTTCTAGAATAGATGTATCGAGGGGTAATAACTCTAACCAGGTACATCAGGCCTCACTTGAGCGTAACATGGTACAAAATAACAAAACATATTATTCACTTGGTTTGATAATATCGGTAGAATGATTGGGAATATTTGACTTTTTTTACATACCATTTTAACAGACTTGATTGTAAAGATATCCCAAAAGAAACCATTTTTATGAATATGATATTCTATAAAAATAAAAATTCCATTTTATTCTTAGTATTTCAATAGTTTTGGGATTACATATTTTATTATATAATGTTATGATATAATCCATTATAGTCCATTGTTTTGAAATGTAACCTTGTAGGAATAATGAAAGAAATATGCACGAAAAAAAATAGAAGATTAACAACTAAGAATACTGATATAGCTAGTATTGGAACTGAGAATGTTATATATATTTTAGGGCTGGGAAATGAGGTTACAAAAAATAATATTTTCTAGATGAAGCAACCTGGTCAAAATTGAAAATATTCAATGATGGATCTCTGTATGTGAAAGAATCACCAATTATTTAGTGGTACTACTAATCCAATTGTACTAAGAAATGGATTAATCCTTTGCATAATATATTATTCAAATTCGAATGTGGTGAAAAGGAAAAGTTTACAGTTATATTGTATTGTCTCAAAAGTAGTGTAGATCAATAGTGGACATCCATCCAAAATTATTGGGAGAAAGAATAAATATAACGTAAGGTGTGAAAATATTTTAAGAAGTAATTATTCAATAAATACATCCCTGGTGATCAACAAAATAAGATAATGAGAAATTTTAATGGAATATATAAAACGGTAGAAGACAATGTTTCAGATTATGAATATCTCTTTACATGGTATTCCATGTATGATACGTATTACATATGCAATAGAGAGTGAAATATTGACCAATTTGATGAGGGGTTTAAGCCATAAATATTAAAGGTAATGGTTTCTTATACCTTTTCTTCATAATATGAAATAGTTTTATGTTATATTAGGATAGAGAAATATTTATAAATGTCTTATGGATTCAAATGGAACCAAAATGATATGAGAATGTAAGAGAAAATATAATATGAATGGAATAAGAAAAATAAGGATTTTTCATCATGTGATAAAGGTGGAATGAATTACCCTATTAGATTCATGAATGGTTTTAGAGTTTGTAATAAGCATGAAGAAAATAGTAAATATGAAAAATAATGTAATGTAATGAAGGAAACACTACTATTCAGTGTCATAACTGCAAGGACATATAACATTATTCCAAAAAATTCCACAAGTATCAAACTAATGTTCCTTAGAAGAATCTAAGGGATCAAGATCCATAATATGTAAATGACACAACTGATGTGTAATTATTAATTTAATTCTATATATGGATCTTAGAAAAATGTTGTTGAATTATTTTATTGATGAATTTATCATCATATAAAATATGAAATATAAAATGATTGAGCTACCGTACTTTTCAATTAATGATTTTATATCACATGATGAATGGTACCATGAAAAATGGGATTTAGTAGCAAGATTATAATTTTTGAAAACTCATTTACTATGAAAAATAATTCATAATATGTTCTCCATGTTGAGTTAATGAATTTTTAATAAGTATATGACTTTTTTGGATAATATATATTTTTAAGTGCTGACTACCTAGAACTGATTAATGATTTGTTCCCAAAATGGTTTATTATATCATTGATGAAAATTGAATCACTTTTTAATTTAATAAATATATCCAAAAATAAGTGGTTTACAAAATGAATAATGAAGATTGTATTTTTGTAATAACATGTTATAGTAATTTAGGTTATTACCATATTTTAAAATATTACATGATTAAGTCACTCACATGTATGGAATGTGGTAAATAGAAGTAGCTTCATGTTGTGGACAGATTAATGATATGTTTGTTTTAGATACAAAATAAACTCATTTCTAATGTGTTGTATCATACTATTTTTGAATAGTTAACAATTTATTTATTGGTCTATGTTGAACTATGGAATTGGCTTATATATTGAGATATTACATTACCATATGGTGAAACATGTCTTATGAGATGATGTAGAAGTAGTCAATGGAACAACCAATTATTATTAATTGTTTAATGAAATACAAATTTTATATAAATATATTATTATAGAGTGAAATAATTCTTCAAATCTAGGTGAAATGGTCTTGAAAAAAAATGTTATCCTATTAACACATTTTTTATTATATAAATGAACTTTTAATATCTGTGGTTTATGTTTTTGTGTTTATCAACATTTAGTGGAATATGTTCTCTATCACTCTCAATCAGAACATGATTGTTATATTTTTATTCTATATGCATATTTCCATTTACAACTTATATTCCCATACTAAGGATCATTGTTATGTGACCATTTTACTTCCCTTCCCTTTTATTTAGATGATGTGTTTTATACCCTATTCCTGATTGTGGGTTTTTCAACAATAGTTTATTTACAAAATTAAATACCAAGATTACCTGGATCAATCTTGAATTATAGGGATGAAATTAATTTAAAATTTGGAGAATGTAACAACCCTATATGATACAATTCTTTCCTCTTAGAATAAATTTAATTTATTTCCTAGTTATTTACATATGAAACTCCATGTTATGAGTTTGATACATAAAAAAATAATGTTAGATTTCTCAACCTGTAATGCCAAGGTTAGATTGAATTTTATTAATGAATGATAATACTCATTGGATTGCGTAACAAGCAAGACCAATTTTTATCAAACAATAACACATTATTTAGAATATTATTATTTAATATAATAAGCTATAACCTATATGTTAAATTTAAATTCATTAATAGGATTACCTGTCTTGTTAAAATATATTTTGGAATTCATTAATAACCTCTAATTAGAAATAAATATAGAAAAAAATGAACAGAAAGGGAATAAAATTATAAAATAATAATTTTATGTGAAAATTTTGATTTATCATAATTTTTTATATAAATTTCTATCATTTAATGAAACTAAGAAAAATTATATTTTAAAAATTAAATGTTTTTTTTAATTCATCTTGATATGAAATACACACATAAGATATATAAAAACCCAATACTAAAAAATAAAAACTGAAACATTAAATAATGGATTTTTAATTGATTTTGGATGAAGAATATATTATAATTGTAAATGTTTGAACTTTTATAAATTTAATATGACAAATAAAAATTCAATTTTATAAATTAGGTATGGGTAAATGTAAAATACAAAATTTTAATTGAATATTGTTTTTTCATCTAATATTTTGATAAGGTGAAACTATGTTTTTGAAGGGTATTAAAATACAATTATATTTATTATACATAAATTAATCCAATTTAGTTTATTACAATCAATTTCACTTTTAAATTGGATATAAAAACATACCAACCATTTAGAAATTTTTACAATAAAAAACCTGCTTCGTCATCCCATTTTTGAGATTAAATGTAATTTAATTTCTTCCTCTTCTATGATTGGTTTTTGGAAAAATAGATCCACATTTCAAATATGATTTTTTATAATGAATAATAATGGGAAATTAAAAAATAAATGATTATTTAAAGTGAGTAATATTAATTACAATGATGAAGAGAAAAATTAACATAATAAGGGACTAAAATGTAAACTAAATGTTCAAAATGAATTTCAAAATTTTCTAATTTTTTTATGTTCATATATTTGATATATCCTCAATTTTTTATTATATTTTTTATTATTTATGAAATGGTACTTAAAAACATAATTGTAATTCGTTTTAAAAAATTTACAATAATAACAATTCTTATCCACTATAAAAAGGCACTCAAACCTCCAATTTATTCACATATATCAAACACATTGGATAACACAACCTATGATAATATATGATCCCAATATCCCTACCCTAAACCTAGAATCCTCATCTTGGGATTAAATCTATCTATGTATGATTTTTGTATAAACAAGTAGAGTTACCTGAAAAAGAGGTAATATACTTCCAAAAGCACTTTTGTTGTTTTTCTTTCTACACCCCTATACTATTCTTATCCCATGATTATATAATAACAACATTATACTAAATAAACTGATATTATTTTATTTTATTTTTTCTACCGACACTCACACACACTTCGTTTTAATGGTTAATGAACATACCATTCATGGGTAATATGGACGACCACCTCACGAAATAATGAATATTCGTTATTCATTTACCACATTTCATGGTAAGAATTATGAAAGAAATTACATTTTTATATGTTGTATATGATATTTATAATTTCCTTATATCTTGATAATTCTTATGTAACACATTTTATTATTCACTTCGTTTTGTGGAAATATGAAAACATAGTTTTTTAAAGTGTGGAATAGCGCCCCCTCAAAGCGATGTGACACGTTCACACAATACGTGGAATGTATTATTTATTGTTTTAATTAAATATATGTGATATAAATAAAATAAATATTATATTAATGAAATAATTACCATTCAGTAACTATAATATATCATTATCTCTACTAACCTTATCATGCAATAAAAAATGACAATGTCATCTATGGACGTGTAGACTACCGCCTTCTCAACATGATTTTAATCCTTTTAGATCACATGAATTATATATAAAAGGATATATGATTAAATAAAATGGGTTTTACGATATAATTATGTTTTATATAAAATATATTATGTTACTTACATTTTTCTACAATGATCAATGAATAATGGGAACGTTACTCATGCATATTCATGGCCTACAATCTCTATGATTGGGATGTGAGATCATTTTTCATAATCATCATTCATAATTGATTTTTAAAGTATAATTGATGTATAAAAATTATACTTATTTCATGTATATTATTATGTATTTGATTTTATAATGTCCTTTGTCACCATAGTTGAGAAACCAATTTTGTTTTAGACAGATGGACTTAATTTGGTCAAAAATTGCTTATGTAAACTATATATTCTAAGAATTGGTAAACCAAATTCTAATAAGTGAAATAAAATTAATAATAAAAATTAAAATGGTTATAAAGAAGGTATATAATTAACATAATTTTTATATTTAGTAATATAAAGAAACACATGAATAGTTGGACATAAGGTAAGGTATTTCATCACAATCTACATTCCATTAATATTATTTTGTTGTTATGATCAAATTCAATTTTATAATGTGTACATATCACCCTTGGAAATTTTATATAATGAATATTTATATTATTATAATACCCTATGTTTCATTTAATTTTATTACTTCATGTGAATTATGATTCAATTGTATAAATGTTTAATGGTATGCTTTGGATTGTTTAATTATTATTTTTCTCAAGAAGGTTTTAATGATCATTCAATGGTATTTACATTAGTAAAAGTCATTAAACCATGTTTTAATATAACATTCACTTAGTAAATTATGATAAATCTGGATTCCTTATTTAATATCTACTTGTTATAAGTCATTTTATTTATTAATTAAATTTATTACTGAATATGAAGAATGATTTGGACAATATGTGATGGGTGGAGGTATCCCCTAAAACCATTAATCTGTTCTCAAAGGAAATTTAGTTTTCCAAATTAAATAGTTATATATTTGTAGTTCTAAAAAATCTACTAGATTGATATTGACAGTAGATTTTTTCATGTTATTGAGACATAACTTCCAATAATTAATAGTTTCCTTCATTTTTATTTACTATTTCATCTCCCTGATATTTCCACTATGAAAAAATATATTAATCCATTTGATTAATATTATATTTATTTAATGGAAATTTATTTATTTGACTACTTTGAAAAATTGGTTATTAATTATCCATTAAATTACTTGGGATTTGGTATCAGTTATATACATTTCGGTGTTGATTATTTTTAATTGATTCATTGTTGCTTTTGGTGTATTTACCCTAGTATGAATTGATACTCACCCTAATTTTTGTTTTCTTTTCCCAAGATATTAAAAGAATCCATTGAATAAGTTGGAGGTTATATTTTATTATAATCTTTTCTCTATGATATTTTATTTTTTATTTCCCAATATAATATGTGTAACATGTATGTAATCTAGTTTTCAAAAAATACTATGATGATTGGTCCCTTAGGCTTTTTTTCCTTATAATCTTGCATATATAATAATTTAATGATACATATTAGGGCCTCTAGGGTCAAGGCATTAAATACCATCCACTTTTTAACATTAAATGTGTTATTATATTTTATATCTACTCCCTATTTTATATCTGAATAATTGTCTTATTGTATTATAGTACCACCACAAACATTTCATGTTTATTTAGAAGTAAACACACTTAATATATCTATGATTTCAAATTAAGACTTTGATTCTTCATTTGGTAGTAGTTTATGGGTGTTTACATCCTAAAAAAATTGTTATTTTTCTTCTAATTAAAGTATATGATATTTTTGGCATGCATTTTCCTTCATTATATACATCCGAAATCAATTTTTTATGAAAGGATGTTATATTTAATATTATGAACTAACCTATCATCATCTCTTTGTGAATTGGATAATATGAAATTTCAATTTAAATTTCATCCATAATATGGGTAATTATTCATATTCAATGGGGGTTTTATCTCGGATGGTTAGGGTTTAAATCAATGATAAAGATATTAATATTTTGCTGGTATTTATTGATGTATTTATAGATGTGTTTATTTTTTCACATGTTATTGTGAAAGAGAATTTTCAATCGATCACAATATCAGGGATACACCTTTTTCATACTATCTATATAGAATGGTATTGATTTAGTTATTGAAAATGAACAATAAACTCCAGGATACTCGTTAAAAAGGATTCATTTTGCATAGGGTGTCACCATAGGGTTCACTAATTTTTTATAAGAAGAATGGTGGATAAATATACTTTTAATTGATTATTGGGTACATATTTGGATGAAAATTGGAGAATTATCATCTCCCATGAATTGATTAATTTTTTTGGAAAACCACATAGAGATCAATACATTTCTAGATTTTCCTTCATTATAGATATCATCAATTCAGGTTCAATTTGGTGGATATTCAAATAACCACATTATGTACAAGGTTTCTCTCATGCGAAAGTAAATAAATAATATATTACATGTAATAAACATAGAGGTATTATAAATGGGACATATAACCTATTTTGAAGAAAAATAGGTATATATCATTGATTGTAGGGAAAAACATTTGTGGAACAAGAATACTCACCTGGTGAATGTTCTCAAGAGGAATCATAAATTTGGAGAGGAAACTTGGGAACTAAAGGATGCAAAGAAACAATGTTATAATTAGTTTTCATGTATTAATGTGATTAATTTAAATGTATAAATTAATTATAATGTGGTAGAATAAAATAGAATGAGAATTTATAAAATATTTATTTCAAACTAATTTTATTTCATTGTTAGCTTGCACTACACTCCACACTGAGATTAAACAAACTAGAATATACTGTGTGATAGTTATCCCCAATCCATTACATTGGATTCAATGAATATGATTAAGTAAATTATTTAATAATTATGGTAACATTTATATATATATATAATTAATTTATTTCTTGATTATTAATTAATTATAAATAAAAAGTAACATCATTTGAAATGAAAAATTAAAACTCCGAAAAATGATTTCATCAGCACTGTATATAAGATATAAATACCTAAAATTAATAAATACAAGTGAATTATATTAATAAAAAATTTATATTATATATTTAATCATGTTTTTAATATCCATTAAAATATTTTTTCTACGCATGAGATAAAACCGTCCAGTTTTGTGCTTAATAATGTTTTATTTTTGAAATGTTGGTTTCATATCATTTATCATGGTTATTTTAAAATTAATTTCTTCCATATCTTAGTATAAAATATGATTAAATTTATTCCATATTTTGAATTATTATGTTAAAATTTAATAAATATTCCCCTTTTTTTAATCATCATTAATATAAACATTGGAAAAAAATCCTCTCCATATAGGGTAAATTAGGATATTCTATGTTAAATATAATTGATTAAACCCTAATTTTTTATCCAGAATATTATTTTATGAAGTTAATTCGATCATTAACACATTATAATAAAAATTTATTTCATTAATGGCCACATACCCATGAAATTGACTTATATATTATTTAGAAAAATGAAAATTACAAAGTGTCACTATGTTACTTTTATATAAATATTATGTATTCATATATGGACAAAAGACACTGGTGATTTAATCTAAATAAATTTTTGTAATAAATTTTTTTTCTTCATGATGTTAATTTATTTATAATTATCAGTAATTATATAATGATTATAGATAAAATTTCAATACTAATGCAATCTTTCTTCAATGAATAATAAATATAATAAATTATTATAAATTATTTAAAAGTAATATAATTATAATAAGTTATAGTTTTAGATTAATTTTTCATAAAAATATAACATATAATTAATTTATAAATGGATTATATTGAAATTACATTTTTGTTTTTATTTCATTAAATTCAATCAAATTTATAATTTCAAATTCGTCATTAAATAAATTTTATTGAAATAATATTTTTTCAAATTATTTAAATATCATGAAAATCTAAAAACTGGACAAGGTGGATAATTTGTGGTCTAAAAATTCATTACATGGCCATTTATGTGATGTTTTTGAAACAGATATTTAAATTTAAAACCCTTCAAGTGTGAAAATATGTTACTGCGGTTAATGTTAAAATGTGTTAAGATTGGGGGTTAAACCAAAAAATAATTATTAACACACAACATAATCGAATAATTTCTTGTCATATTTATACCCCATCCTATATTGTATTAGTATCAAAGTCCATTTTTAAAAAATTACTTAGACTTAATTTCATATATTTTTATATTTTAAGAAAGTCTAAATGTGACCCTCATCTCAATTATAAAAGAAATCATTTTATCATCACTTCCTCCAATGTTTTACGAATTATACCACGACCATGAACTTCTTAAAACCCATTTAAACTTCCATAGAAATATTTTAGAGGTTCTGGTTTTCCAAAAAGATTAACTCCAACACCCTTAAGTAGATATCTAAAGTATTTATTTCAAATAAGTGGTAATCCCTTTAACTTGCCAATTTGTTTTTCATTATTCTTCTACCTCCTGTAAATCTATTTTTTTTTTCTCCAAATAAATAAGGTGTTTATATTAAATATAAAAAAATATAGTTTTGTAACCACCTTTACTCACCCTATTTACATCTAATCAGGTTTTAAAGTATCGCTTGTGGGTACATTTGTTCTACCATCTCAACGTAGGAATATAGTTCATTTTACACCACCATATTTTATGGATGGTTATTTTGATGGGTTTATTGTTCATATATTATACTTAATAAATTATTATATTTAATGAATAGTAATTCAACATCTACCTTCTATCATTATATACTGTTGGAAAATGAAAACCTGAGTCGCACCTAAATGTGAACTACAACTTCTACAAATGGATGTGATTCGTTTTTTATTTCTATTTTACATGGTTTTTAACAAGGATAGATTTAGTTAATGTATATAAAAAATAATAATATTTTTATATCATTGATTTTAAATTTACCACCCTATCATTCATATAACATAAAATTGAAATAGTTTTCATACGTAGGTACGAATTACCATCATTGTGAAAGGTGTAAATCATTTCTTACCTCTATCATTTATGAATGATTATAAATAAGAATATACAAAATTTATATATTATTTATATCATGATTTATGTTCTACATATAATGGGATGATTATTTAAGTACATGTTCTAGAAATAACGAATAAATATTTTCGTAGTAAACAAAATTGTTAACACTATAAAATAATGATTTTCATAAATAATTATTGATAAATGGGTGTTGAAATGTTATGAAGGGATATAATATGGTATAATAATTATATAAATGATTATGGTAAAAAATTATAATATATTTAAATTTATTATATAGGATGATAGGGAACCTTAAAAAAAGTCAAACTTGAGGTAAGTGATTTTTGTTACATTCTAATTATTTATTTGAATTTTTTATGGTAAAGTAATAATGATGAAATAATATGAAAAGTATCTCAAGAAACTCATAAAATTTCAAAAACTAGAATTCATTGATATATACATGGACTTATATCAATGGGAAATATGGATCATGGCTATAGTTAATTTATTCAAACAAATAATTCACTGCTCATTATAGTTCTCGCCCCCATTTCCCAATTTCTACCATAACATCATCCCCTATACTCCTCATCACCCTCCCCCTATTTGACCTCATCATCCCCATTATCCTCCCACTTGATGTTTTTTTGATCATCATCCCATGATATTGCCACCCAACATCCCCATGACTTTCCTCCTCTAATGAGGACACCCCAACTCCCCGATAATGCTTCTCCAAAGGTGACTCCCCACCTCGTCCTCTGATATTCATCAAGAACTAATCTAACATAGTATCCCACCCTATCTACCGAAGATCCTATGATACGACCACCCCACGTCACTTAATCCTCTTTCTCTAATGTGGCTCCAACATGGATTCAATGGGGCACTATCTTGGTTATTTAGTAGCCAACCCACCTCCCGAGATCCTCCTCCTTCAAATAAGCCGCACTCGATTCTTCTCTTTTAATTTAAATAATCGATAATCATGATTTCTCAATAGAACCAAAACATACCATCATGATCCTCCTCCTTCCAGGATTTATCAATGGACCTATTTGGACAACCACATTAAAATGAACCCTTCTATAACTTCTCATGTGAAATCCCATCCTCGTATGATTCTGTTGAACTAAAACTGCAGAACTGGTTGGAGTTCCCCCAATTTCCCCATTACACATATTTTCTGTCTACTATAACATGTGCTTTGTTAGATAGTGACCCATATTTTTTCAATGAACATACAATTTCATTCTTTTATCCATATATTAATTAATTATTGGGATACCATTATATTATTATTGTATAATGCGATTTTGAAGTTTCTAAACATTCTTAAACTATATAAAATATATGGCTGGGTTATATTTCATATTAATTTAGGTATATATTTATGTAATTTTATAGTGGTTACTAAAAATCATGTTCGGGATTCCCTTATAAAATCAGAACATCCCGAACATACAATAGTTACAATATTACATGAAGATTATTGTTATAATAATGTTTTCAAGAACCATTGAATCATTTTTACATTTTCAGTGTTTATTTCTTAAAAAATTATAGATAATTGATAATAAAACATATAAATTTTTAGTTTTTTTAATGATTTATCTATTTATGAAATCACAATTTACATATCATTTTTAAATATTTTTAATAATAGAAAACCCAGATCTTATTTATAAAATAGATTATCATATGTGATATGTCTGTAATCAGTTCATAATAAGTGTAATAAATAGACACGCAATAATTGTTTGTTGAGTTCTTGAACAGTTTTCACTCAGTATAATTAATTTCTTCATGTAATAAAATATTATAACTCTTGGGAATAAATTAATTAATTTTCGTTATATTATGATAATTTTCATGAATCCAGAGAGTTTTATATGTCCTTTTAATATTTATTTTATACAATAGTTCATATTATAGTATTAATTTCTCCTGATATGGAATTTTAATTTTCTAGATCTCATGATTTATTAATTTTGACAATGTTATATAATTCTAAAAATATACATAATATTGTGATATGTAATTAGAAATATAGTGATGTCTTTTTTATGTAGGTGAGTTATTATTTTATTCGCCAAAAATTATTGGGGTTTTTTAATGGAAATAATTATTTTTTTAGGATCATCAAATAATTTAATGTTTGTTTTATGATTTTTATTAATTTATAACTCTTTCAATATCATGATATAATAAGATGTAAGATACTTTAATATGATTATTATAATATGTTTAAAATTATATTCTTCATAAAAAATAAACATAAGAGACTCAAAATTCATCATAATTGGTATTCAATGGATGAATTTATTTTCATAGTGTAAAAACTAATTTGAATGTTTAACCATAGATTTTATTTTAACTAAAATAGTCTTTATTTTCCAAAAAAAATCAATTCATATTACCTTGTGTTTATTGTTTACCACAATGGATGAAATATTTATTTTGATAAAAATATTAAATTAAAAGGATTATTTCCATCCAGTCACTGTATTTGAGTTTTTAACTAATATCCATTTTTTTTTGAAATACTGTGTTTATTTTTTTAAGATTGTTTCTTTTATAATGTTTTATTATTATAGGATATTGATTTTATTTAAACCCTTTTATTTAAAAAATGAGATTTTGTGGTATTTTTCCCATTCTTATATCAATATGGTGTATAAGTTTTAGTAGTTTAAATATTCATAATTATTTCAATGGTTTTTAATTATTTTTTGGTAATATATATAAAATAGCCCTACAATTTTATTTCATATTTCTTTTGATTTTAATAAAAGTTTGAGCATGAATTTATTTTGACTATAAGAAAAAATAATGGGGATAAACTTTAAATAGTTAATATTTTTAACTACTTAAAAACATATGTGTCCCAAATATGATTATTAATTCAATTTTACATTACTATTTTTTCTATTGAGTGTTGTACTTCTAATTCGTGATCCCAAAAAACTAACTCAAGTACACATTCATTGTAATCATTGTACCTAACATTCTATGATAATTTATTCCATCTATCATTTTATACATTATTAAAAACACATTAAATGTTTTTGTTTTAAAATTTTAATTATATAAATTTATTGAATTCTTAGTGATTTATTTTTAAATCTTTTGCAACTTCCTCATTGCATCATCGTATCAAATAAAATATTATTATTTAGAAAATAAAAAATGAATTTTTGGAAAACTATTATTTATTTTTCCTTCCATTAATTTCTACGAAATATAAAAAAAACTAAATTTATAAAACCTATATTATAGAACAAAAACCTAATATTGAATTTGATGATACATATACAAGAACATCGTATAGTTTTTGTAAGGTATGGATTAAGTGAATATATCTAGAAAATACATCTATGTCTGGATACTACCAGTGGTCATGGTTATGGAATAGATGTACCTATTAGTAATAACAGTGATAAGGTGTTCCGAGATTGAATTGGGGTTATCTGGTACACAATAATGGGCTTTACTGCACACCCAGTTTGAAACTTATGGGGGTTATGATTTTGATAATTCACATTTTCATTGGAATGCATTATAAAGTATTTAAATTTAAATATTCCCTCAAAGTAACAATGATTATTATTATGATATTAGAAATTAATTAAATTTTAATTTATGTACAGACAAGGAAATTCCATGTAATGTTTTTTATCTTAATAGAGATTATTATAAGTATTTGAAAATTGACAGCGCTTGATTATAAGGCATGTTGTTCCCATAACATAATTTAGAACTTTTTTATGGTATTTTCACAAAAAATACGGGTGTAATTTTATAACATTTGAACCGGTGCTTGAAATAGAAATTTGAGAGCACAGTTGAATCCACAACGCCATGATTCGCATAATGAAATCTCCCCTTCGACCGCAATATGCAGATAGTAAAAGATAATTTTTGGAATTTACAAATAAAAATAATAAAATAACATTAAAAAGTTATTTTATTTCTTTTCTGTAACTCTTGAGAGGTAGTATCTAGACCCATGACTTTTGAATCCATTTAATTGCATGACACTTCAGTTTTTTAACCTAGACGATGTGACATTAAATGAGGTTCATAAATGAACTACATTATGTTCATGAAACACGTTTAGATCTTCCATCTATTTAATTGAAGATCGAGAATGTGACTTTGGTACGGTTTTGAGGAACCTCTGACAATGTGTCGCGGTGTCTTCCATAGACAATGAACGAAATATTGGACATCGTTGGAGGGGTTGAACCGGGATTGATGAATGTTGGCTGCTTCAACGAACGAGGAATCCTCACCCTCCACCACCGTGAAGACCCCATCGAATACCGTGGCAGGGGTTTATTACTTATGTTTATCATTGATATATTAAATTTTCGCCACCTATTATGATGTTAATGCGGAGGGTGCATGACAAACAGACATGTCTCGGACCGTCTTCTACCTCGTTCTTGTCACGTTCCTCATGGGATGAATTTACAACTCGACAGAAAGTAGAAAACATAAGGAAGAAATGACGGTGGTATCCCTGGAGGCTCATAGGAACATATAGAAAGAATAACAAGCCACCAGATCTCAGTAGGTGGTCTATGGAAGATCCTCCGGCACGGTGGCACCGGCGAATGACGCTGGCGGTGAAAGAGGTGACTGGTGCTCACTGGTCGTGGATGACTACGGTGCCGCTCGGTGCCACAATGGTCGGATAGGTAACCGACTCTCGGCTATCCGCGGAGGTGGGATACAGCGCCTTGTCGCTTGCTGAGGTGAAGCAGGTCATGACTTTGAAGCTGCGACGAAGGGAGGGACCCGCTCACTACGAGTCCCATAGACAGCCATCTAGCGCCACTAGATTCCGGCAATAAAAGAGCCAAATGGATCTTTGAGCCATACGAGAGGCGTACTGCGTGACCCCCGCATGGGTTGCCCCAGCCGGCGAGCTGAACCGTTGTGGCCAAAGACAGTTCGGGCCGGGTAGGATCGGACCCGGACCCCTTTCGGGCCCAGTTTCTCTTAAAGATACATATCTTGCAAACCAGTCATCCGTTTGAAAAAACTTCTATGGTTCTGGGATCCTTGGACCGAGATAGTCCGTTTTAGATTGTCCACCAGAGTTGTGGAGAATGTTGGGGTACAACATGGTGGGATCGTACCGGAATCCAACTGGGCCCTCACCACTAAAATGCCAATAACTCACTTACCAGATGTCCTGTTGACGTGTCTTCTATTGCGTTGGATACCTTAAAACCTGGTGGTCCTTTGGGTTACTCCACTTTAGAATTTCGTAGATATTGAGGCATGGCAGATATTCAGAGAAGAAGATAATATGAAACACAAGTGTACTAGGTGTGAGAAATTGTGTGGCTTGTTGTCATCTTCATAGCGACCTAGTGTGGATAAGCATCATAGTGACCCTGTGTGGATTAGCATCATAGAGACCCTCTGTAGATCGGAATCCTTGTGACCCTATGTAGATCAGCAGCTTAGATTCCATATTTGGATCAGCATCTTTGCGTCCCTATGTGGATCAACTTCATAGGGGCCCTATGTGGATCATCATCAAGTGACCCTATGTGGATCAACATAATAGCGACCCTGTGTGGATATGAAATCTAGAAAACCTATGTGGATCAGTAGTGCGCGACCTAACGAGGACCAGCCTCCAGGCATCCCATCATGGATTAATGATATATGACCCTGTCTGGATCAACAATGGAACAACTACTTCGTGGTTATGTATTGTAAACTCCCTAACATATTAATATGATTTAGCATAAGACTAATCATTTTTATTCATGAACTCTAAGTTGTATACCTGGTTTGAGCTTAGTATTTAGTTTTTTTCTATGTGATGGAGATGATGGTTTTGTTGTTTTCTTATGTGAATTCTGAGATACCTACGGGTCTCTCGGGGTCCCAACTGGGTATTGTTATACTCACCCAGTCACAGGCTTCGCCCGCACCTTGTGGTGTCTTGTGTATATGACATGAAACCTTGATTGAGACTCGAGGATCTAGGAACTAATGGCGGTTATGGTTGACACAGAGAGCTATAGAGACGAGCTATACCTACCCTTCTGGTAGGAACCATGTTGGGGGATCTCAGGATCTATTTTCTATTTTCAGTTTTAGTGTTATATTTTCTGTTGGGCTTGTATTCCATCCCCTTTACATTTAGTACACTCTTTTACTACCTCATTTTTATTTCAGGGTTCCATCTTGTTGTGTTCTTGTACTGTGTGTTTGTATAGGTTTAATGGAAATTAATTCATTATTTTTTGATACTCCTTTCCGATTCTATTCAACAACACATGGCCTATGGAAGGAGGGCTTGGGGTAGTCACTACACAGTTCCCAAGGGGAAGGTAGTGACAATGTGGTATAAGAGGAGTTGGTTCTACTGAAGAACTTTGACTCAGAACATTCCAATGAAGCAATATTGTTAATTGTTTGAGTTTTGTTTTCAGTTCAGGGATTCTAGTGTTGGTGAGGCGGCCAATGTATCCATACACAAAGATCCTGAATTTTGATTTCTGACTCAGTGCACGAAAACACTAATTACGTGTATTTTGTAAAATGTTTCACATGATCTCTTTTAAGTCTTCTAACAAGGTATATCTTACTAACCATGACGAACCTATTACATTTTAGGACGCCACCACGTAGACAGTCATCCAATAATCTAGAGAGAGCCACGATGATGGCACACCGAGTGACGAGGCTTCGGTGTAGGTCCCTCTTTCTATGGTGGCTTCTTCTGGTGGAGTACCAATAGAACTATCACTCGGATTGCAGTAGTTTCTACTAGCCCCACTAGTGGATGGTGCATGTCGACTGAGCCCATTTCATGAGATCTAGAAGACGAGGCCTTTGAGGTTTTGAGGAATGATAGATGGCCAGGCAGTGGAGGACTAGCTAGAGGCGGTGGATGAAGTTTTCTTCCTAGTTGGGACACCAACAAAGACGATAGTAATCTTATATGCTAACCTTGTCTAGGGAAGAGTTGGGAGCTGGTGGATTCTAACACTCTAGATGAATGAGAAGATGAAAATCTCCTAGTTGTACTTTTATACCCTATTTATGGCAGAGTTTTTACTAGTGACTTTACACTCAGAGCTTATCTTGGAGATCCTTCACTTACAGCAGGGCCGCATAACGGTAGCCCTGTAATCAACGAGATTCACTGAGCTCTAGTGCTACTCTACCAACATGTTATGAAACCCATTATTTAGGGCACAAACTTTTGACAAGGGTGTCTAGTGGGAGATCAGAGCATTCATGATATCCCTGAATATCCCAGCGTAGGATGGAGTGCTCAAGCGAGCATTATTGGTAGATATCTTCTTAGCTGAGAAGACAATAATGGTGAGAGCCACCACCAGGTGACAGGTAGTTGAGTCATCAGCCCTAGGCAATAAGTAGATGATGTAGAGGATCAAGCAGGAAAAACCTTCTGGAGGATGACCCCATGACACAGGGTCAGAGGTACGGAGCTCACAACGTAGATGGTGTCGACTAGGAAGAAGACTATGCTTCAAGTGCAGCGGGTAGGGCCACATGGCTCGGGACTGCCTGACCCGACTTACTGATGATCAGCAGGCAATCAAGAGATCGTTGAGGAAGTGGCATATATTCATGTGAGGAGGTCTGTAGGGTAGAGGATGTGGGATAGGAGCAGATCGTGCAGTAGGTGGTGTATGACTTTTTGAGGCTCGACCGCCACCACACCCAAGTGGTCCACCCCGACCACATGGAGCAGGTGGACTGGAGTGAGCATATAAAATGGCAGCTGAGGCCTAAGACACTAGTGCATCAGAAATCATTAGAGGTACAATCTATTTCAATTCCACCAACGATGTAGTACTGATAGACACCGGTGTCAGTCACTCATTCATGCAATGACACTTTTTAAGATCTCGTAGATTCTGATGGAGACGTAGGCTCAATCCTTACAATTAGAGACTCCTAAGAGAGAGTAATCAATAATTACACACTGGGTAAGGCAGTGTGAGCTCACTCTAGGTGGTGAGAGCTTTATCTGGGATATCCTAGTACCAACGTTGGGGACTTACGACGTCATCTTGGCAATGGACTGGCTATCAACAATCCATTCTTAGATTGATCATTTTAGGCACTAAGTGTAGTGTGTCTGTGAGGATGGTATCATGTTTTCCTCCACCGATGATATGGAATCCTTTGCAAAACTGGATGGACATTCTTGTAGGATGGTGCAGTCGATTACTCATTAGTGGTATATCCTTACCCTCAGAGTAGTTGAAATGAGAAGTCCATGTTATCTTTTAAAGGTGGACCAGTATGCTGGTGTCTTTCTAGATGATGTATCAGGACTACCTCATCACAGATAGGTGGACATCTACATCGACCTATACCCTGGGATTACCCCGATATCAACTCTAGCATATCATATGGCTCCTACGGAGCTTCATGAGTTCTGGGTATAGTTGGAGGACTTCCAGAAGAAGTGGTTCATGAGGCCTCGTGTTTCTACATAGGAATACCCTATTTTGTCTTCCAAGATGTCATATGGGAGTCTGAGGCTTTGTGTAGACTATCGACACCTAAAACTGTTGACCTTGAAGAATATGGATCCGCTCACGAGGATTGATGACCAATTCGACTAGTTAATGTCAGCGCGATTGGTTTTAAATGATAGAAATAAAATCAGGCTATTACCAGCTCAGGGTATGGGATGAGGACATACCGAAGACGTCCTTCCAGAGTCGGTATGGCCATTATGATTTCTTCGTAATGACCATTGGCATAACCAATCATCCAACAGTGTTCATGCAGATGATGAATATAATCTTCCTGTTATATGTCAATCGCTTCGTAGTGGTCTTCATTGACAACATCTGGATGTACTCGGCGTCATTGGAGGATCACACAATGCACTTAGAGATAGTTCTGGATACACTCTAAGAGCACCATCTTTATGGAAAGCTCTTGAAGTTCCATTTGAAGATACGAGAAGTAATATTCTTGGGGAAACTTATCTCGGATTCTAGAGTTGTAGTGAATCCGACGAAGATAGAGGTTGTGCTTTCATGGGAGCCATCCAAGAGCGTGACTCAGGTGCGATGTTTTATGGGATTTGATGGATACTACAAGAGATTCGTACCCAATATTTCAAGAGTTGCGACACCCATTTCTGATTTGATGAAGAAGGGACAACACTTCATGTGGACGGAGAGGTGCCAGGAGAGTTACCAGACGATGAGGAAAAGCCTGAAGACTGCTCCAATCATGAGGCTATTAGAAGAGGGTGTTGGGTATGTAGTCCAAGCGATGCATCAGGGACCAGACTTAGTTTTTTCCTAATGTAAGAGAGAACAGTTATCGACTATGGATCATGGAAGTTGAGACAACGTGAGAAAAACTACGCTACCCATGACATGGAGTTATTAGTAGTGGACTTTGCGCTGAAAATGTGGTGGCACTACATGATGGGTTAATGGTTTATTGTTTACTCTGATCACAAGAGTCTCAGTTATATCTTTTCATAGAGGGACTATAACCTGTGACAACATCGATGGCTGGAGTTCTTCCAAGAGTATAACTTTTAGATATTCTACACTCCAGGGAAGGGGGACGTAGTTGGAGATGAACTGAGTGGGACGTCTGGTCTACAGTTGTTGGCTGATGCAACTGAGTAGCTAACCACATTACAGATGTCCTTTTTTGATAGATATAGAGAATATTATCAACAATTTATGACTGTCACTCCCCAAATTCTTCAGTGAGTTCATGAGGCTCAGCTTGGGGACATAGAATACGAGGTCTGACATGCTCTAATATCCACATGATAGGCTCCTGGAGGATTTTCTGAAGGTGGAGATCACGTCATTCTCTTTAGAGGGTGCACCATGGTACTTGTTATGCTACGATATGAGGTGTTGAGGGAGTTTCACATATCCCATTTAGAGGTACATCATTGAGTGTAAAAGATGTACCAGGACCTCTGGTGTATGTACTGGTGGCCAGGGATAAATAAAGTAGAGGTAGAGTTTGTTTCTTGATGCCTCCCATGTCAGAATCTGAAGGCCGAACCTCAAGTACCACCAGGCTTTTCTAAGCCACGTGAGGTGCCAGTGTATAAGTGGGATGGCAGATCAACGGACTTTGTGACAGGGCTACCACACAATTCTAGGGGACACTATTCCATCAGGGTGATCATTGACCCACTCACCATGTCGTCCCACGTCCTACCCCTCCGAGAGGAGGTATCAGTAGAGGGATTGAGATGCCTCTACATGCCGCATATTGTGCGACTTCCTACGGTGCCATCGACCACCGTCTCAGATCGCAACAGATGTTTTACACCCCATTTGTGGAAGGGATTGTAGGAGGCATTCGGGACTCACCTACACTTGAGCAGCATCTTTCACCCTTAGACAGATGGACAGATGGAGTGGACCATACATACACTTAAGGATATGCTTCATAATTTTGTCCTCGATTTTGGTTGTAGATGGGAGGACCACCTTACCCTTGTAGAGTCTTTATAAAACAACAGTTATCACTCCACTATCAGCATGACTCTGTTTGAGGCCCTATATGGGCGACCATGCAGATCACCTCGTTGCAAGACAGACCTAGGGGAGTCAGAAATTATGGGTCTAGAGTTGGTAATGCTACCATAGTGAATGTTCAGATCCTCTAGGAGCGGATGAAGGCTACACAGAGCCAGCATAAGAATTACGATAATAGGAGACAAAAACCCTATGAGTATGAGGCGGGAGACAATGTCTTCTTAAGGGTATCACCCCAATGAGGATTAAAGTGGTTTGGCCGGTGCGTCAAACATTCTTCGAGGTTCTCCAGACCCTTTCAGATCCTTAGTAGAGTAGGTGAGGTGTCATACTATCTAGATCTTCACCCACATATGAACTAGGTGCATAATGTATTCCGCATGTCATAGTTGAGGAGATACGTGCATGAACCATCACATGTTATCTACTGGGGAGAGCTAGACATCAAATATTGGGTGATGTTTGCGTAGTTCCCAGTGGAGATAGAGGATCGATAAGAGTGGGTCTGACATGTACGGTCAATTCCTATAGTGTGAGTTTATTGGTAGCTTTGGAATCTCGTGGAGGGAACATGGGAGTGGGAGGCTCCGATATGTGCTCAATACCCCAATTTTTTCCCCAAATTTTGTGGTATATTTTGGGGACGAAAAGACCTATGGTGGGGAGAATGTATTGACCGGAAAATTTCATGAATTTTTTTTAAATTAATTTATATTATTAAGATTCTGTTAAAATTGACGGTGCTTGATTCCAAGGACCGGTGTACAAGGAAAAGAATTTTTATCTTTTTTAAGGTATGTTCAGTAAACATATAGGTGGCATTTTCTATCTTTTGAACTAGTTCTAATAATTGAAATATGAGAGCACAATTAAATTCCTAGAACCATGATTCACTTAAGGGACGATTCACTTCAACCTCTGTAGATCCAGAGAAAAATATAAATTTTGGACATTACAAAAAAATTAATAAAAAAACATAAAAATGTTATTTTATTTCTTTTCTGTAACTGATGAGCGGTGGTGGTGGGACCCATGACTTGTCAAGCCATTTAATGGCATGAATCTTCTATTTTGTAGCCTCAATGTTGTAACATTAAATGCGGTTCAAAAATGAATCTCCTTAATGCCATGAAACACGTCTCGATCCTCCATATATTTAATTAAATCTCAGTAATGGACTTTTGTTATGACTATGAAGAACCACTGACAATGTGATGAAACAACTTCCACGAACAAGGAATAAAATATTGTATGTCTTTGGATGGATAAAATCGGGATTGACGAATGCTAGAGACTATCACGGACGAGGACTCTTCACGCTCCACCATTGCAACAACCCACACAAATCTCTAAGTAGGGAGTTTATTATTTATGTTTATATTTTATAAATTAAATTTCTTCCTCCTGTTATGATGTTAACGCAAAGGGCATGGGACAAATGAACTAGGTCCGTACCTCCCTCTGCATCATTCTTGTCATGTTCTTCGTGGGATAAATTTATAACTCAACGGAAAGAGAAAAAGGGGAGGCAGACAACAAATAACACATCCTGGGAGGATCCTAGCCACATCAAGAAGGAAGAAAGGACCACGAGAGCTCACCTGGTTGTCCATGGAAGATCTGCCAGTGTGACACCGGTGACAGACATCGGTGCTCACCGACCACAGTGGTCGGACATGCGGCCAGCTCTCGGCCAGCTAAGGAGGCAGGTGGCGGTGGGCCAGTGTGCACCGTGATGAAGCGTGTCGCATCTTCCATGATGTGATGAAGAGAGATACTCGCTCCCTATAGGTCCCGAAGAAACCCAGGTGATACCACCTGGCACCTCTAATAAAATATTTGTACGACTCTTTGAGCTGTTCGAGAGGCAGAATGCACGCCCCCCACAAGATTCATGTCGCCAAGGCCCAACCCATCCAGGGAAGACCGGGTAGGTCCGATTCCCAGTATTCCAGGCCCACTTGGCCCATCCTAATTGTGAATGTCATAGACTAGCCTAAATGGGATAGTTTGGGTTGGCGAAGGATGGGTCAGACTGCGCTCGGACGCCTTTCGGGACTAGTTTCTCTTAAAGAGCCATCTATTGCAGACGAGACATCTGTTTGACATAATATATATAGTGATGGGTACCATGGAGGGAGATGGTCTTTTTTAGATACTCCACCTTAGTTTTGTAGAATTTTAGAGTATTTCCATGTTGTATTTTTACCAGAATCCAACCGGTCACTCAGCAATAAAATGCCAATAACTCACAGACCGTGTGTCCGGTTGATACATCGTCAATTGCATTAGAACACTTACGACATAGAGTTCCTTTGGGATACATATTTTGTGAAACATTTTAGTAATTGAGGAATGACCGATATCTATAAGAGAAGATACTATGGAACTTAAGTGCACCGTGTGCGAGGAATCATGTGGTTTGCTGTCATATTCATAGAAACCATGTGTGGACTAGAATCTTAGAAACCATTTTTGTGTCATCATCATAGAGAACCTATGTGGGTCAGCATCACGTCGATGCATTGTGGATAAGAATCTTAGTGACCCTATGTGGATCGGCTACTTAGCGACCCTATGTGGATCAACATCTTAGCAACCCTGTGTGGATCAGCATTTGAGCGACCCTTGTGGATCAGCATCTACCGATCCTGTGTGGATATGCATAATAGAGGACCTGTGTGTATCATTATTCTAGAGAGCCTATGTGGATCAGCAGTGTGTAACCCGACGAGGAACAACCACTAGGCAACCTTTCATGGATCAACTATACATTATCATATGTGGATCGACAATAGAACAACTCCTTCATGGTTATGTTGTGATATCAGTCTAAGAGAATTATATGATTTTGCACTTATCATATTTATTCATGATATCTATGTCTTATACCTTGTTTAAGATGTGTATTTTTCTTTGTGCTTTGTGATTGAGATCATGCTTTTTGGTTTTCCATTGTTGAATTCTAAGAGTCTTTTGGGGGTCTTGGGGTCCCTTCTAGGGATTGTTATACCCACCCATTTACGGGATTTTCTTGAAACTTGTTGTGTCTTTTACAGATGATAGGGAGCCTTAACAGAGACTAGAGGAGCTAGGACCTGTTGGCATGGAATGTTGATGTGGGGAGATGTGGATACGAGTAGTATATACCCTTCATGTAGAATCCATGGTGGATGTTCTCAGGAGAAGTTCTCTGTTTTAATTTGTAGTTGTATCATTTCAGTAGAGATTGTATTTAGGCCCCTTTACTATCAGTACACACATTTACTATTCCAGTTTTACTTTTTGGTTGCATCATGTTGTGTACTTGTACTCTGTATTTGTATAGGTTTAAATGCAATTCCTACTTGATTTAGGGATACACCTTTCCAGTGCTAGTCGCCAACCCCTGACCTATGGAATGCGGGTTTCGGGTAGTCACAGAACATGCCCCGATGGACGGTTCGTGACAATTTATGTTATGAGTTTTTCTATATTGACATTATAGATTGTGATTCATAACATTATTTAGTGTTTTCCATTATTTTGAAATGGATTCTAGTGGAATTAATGGAAATATCATGAACTCACCAATCTGATGTAGGTATTCTCCTCCTATGAAATATAATGACACGTGTATTGGAGCCACGACTTTTGAAGAGTTAATTATAACTATACTGGGAAAACATACTCAGGTTATGAAAAATTACCTTACCCGTATATACCGTCCTTATCCATAACGTGGAGGGCCATGTTAAACAACATTATGAGACACCATCCTATCTAATTCAATATTACTACAATCCCATTAATAATGGAGTAATGGATACTTCCCATAGAGAAGATATTTCTCATTTTTGGATGAAATGAAAGGGAGAAAGTTATCATTTCCCTTTATAGCCTATTGGGATATGAGAATTCTTGTAGGTCATTAACTAAAATAATTATAGAGGAGGAAGAAATAAATGAAATGTACTATTTGTACATTAAGCTAATATTCATAGAAAAATATTTTCCATTTTAACAACAAGAAGCTATGGAGTGGAAATTCATGAGTTTGAAACAAATATATGATGAAAACAATGAAATGTTTGATGAAAATTTTCCAAGGCTAGTAAAGAATGTTGCAGACTATATCCATAATCAAAGGAGAAATATTGATGGCTTCATAATTTTTTTTAAATATTTTCTCATAAGGGAAGTAGTTTCACATGTTTTCTCATCAGATGATAATTTTCCCTCATGTGAAATCAAGAAAGATAAATAATTATCTATGTCTTATGACTATAAATTAATGCAAGTGAAGAAGATGGTGGAAGAGAAAAGAATGGATATTTTGAAGAATAGAAAACGATAGTTTTCCAAAATTTTATACTTGTGAAATAAAACAACTTGGATCCTTCATCAAATGAAAATGATTATATTACAAGTTTGGAGAAAGATGCCCCAAATATTGAGATTAAAAGGGAGAGAAAGAATCTACCAATGTTCACTACTATAATTGTAATGGTATGGGACATTAGGCCAACTATTTTACAAAATTTCAATGAAAAATTTACCAATTACGGCCAAGAGACCAAGGATATTCTTATATGATCACAATTGTTGATGTTCAAGTTTCTAATGATGTGATGGCACATACAATAATAGTTTCCAAAATCATGGACAACACATTATTTGATTCTGGATGATTACATTCCTTTATATATTACCTATTTTAATTAAATATTAGATATTTTGAATTATCCTTAACACAATAGTTGTTACTCAAAACACCGATGGGAATTCTAATTTCCACATGCATGTGTCAGGAAGACCCCATTATGTCATATAAATGATCTTTTTATGCATATTTTATCAACAAACCTTGGGAAAATATTGATATAATCCATATAATGGATTAGATTTCAAAATATGATGTGAAACTCTATTGCAATAAGAATGAAATTATGATTTTTGAGTAATGTGTAGAATCTATTATTTTTAGAGAAGAAACACCGCCATTTTATTCTTTTCTATATCCACCCTAATATATCAACTTAATTCAATTCTTGTGGAGAAATAGAATGAAATATCAAAGGGTGGGGAAAGAAATATTCAAATAGAGGATGTATGTATTGTGAAAGAATACATTGATGTGTTTCCAGAGTATTTACCTGGATATCCTTTAGAAGGGAATGTTGAGTTTCCTATTTATTTAATCTCTTATGAATGTCCTGTTTCAAAGAAACCTTATAGAATGGCCCTATTGGAATTAGTAGATCAGGAGAAACAATTATAGGAACATGGTGATAATTTGTTTTTCCACCCTAGTGTTTCTCTTTGGGGATCCAATGTTCAGTTTGTCTGGAAGAAGGATAAATCAATGAGGTTGTGATTTGAATATAGAGAAATCAATGTTATTATAATAAAGAAGGTGTATCCCCATTCCTCAGATTGATTATTTATTTGATTAACTTCATAGAGCTCAATATTTTTCAAAATTAACATTTTATCTATATTTCATCAGTTGCATGTGAGGAATGAATATATTATAATGATAGAATTTCTAATAAGGTATGGGCATTATGGATGTACAGTAATTCCTTTTTGACTGACTAATTCACCCTTTATTTCATGGATATAATGAATAATGTTTTCAACTAATATCCTCATGACTTTATTGGGGTATTTATTAAGGAGATCATTATATACTCCAAAATCTATAATGAACATGAGAGTCACATTCACATCGTTATGAAGACTATTAGATGAAATGAGTTATATGGGATGTTTGGGAAGTGTGAATTCTGGCTTGAAACAAAAATTTTCATGGTCATATTGCCTCAAAATATGGAATCATAGTGAATCCAGTATAGGAAACTTCTATTTTGTAATGGACTACAACAACAAATGTATCTGAGATATTTGGTTTTATTTGTTTAGTAGGTTATTACTGTTTTTTCAATTATAATTTATCCCAATTACCTAACCCATCAAAAAAAATTACTCGTAAAGGGGTTGAGATCCTATAGAAAAAATGTGAAGAATGGTTTGAAGAATTAAAAAATATATTAGTATGTGCTCTAATCCTGACTCTATAATCAAGATATGGTGGATTCATAATTTATAGGGATGAAAAAATAAATAACTCCGTCATTTCCTTATGAAAAATGATAGAGTTATTACCTATGCATCAAGGTGGTTAAAAATTAATAAATAGAACTATTGAAAACATCATCATAAGTATGCACCTGTAGTATTTGATTTAATTATATGGTGACATTATCTGTCTGGTGAATGATTTGAGATATATACATACCACAAGATATAGTAAAATATATTCTCACATAAAGAACTCAACATGAGGTAAAGAAAAAGGATCTAACTACTTAAGGATTTTGATTGTTCTATAAACTATAATCCAAGGATGTTAAATAAGATGGAAGATTCATTAAGCATGAAGGATCACCGTGTTTTGAAAAAATAAGGATTGACAAGGATCCTATGTAAATTGATCTAGAATGATTAGATATGTGAATTATCCCAGAAGATGAATCATCGTTACTTTCTTCAATTGGTTCCTCAAAAATCTATATTTGAATGAATTTAAAGATCTCAATATAGTGATGAGATTATTAAAAATAAAATTATAGTTTTGAATGATGGGATGTTTCCAAATTTCACGTGTGTGGTTAGAATTATATAATTTAGGAAAAGGAAATGTGTTACCTCTATAACAAAGATAAAAATGGAGACATTGGATGATTCCCATACATCAAATTTCTCTACACAACATTGTAGCACTGGAATGTATAGGGATTTTAAGAAAATGTTCTTGTGACACAACATGAAGTGTGAAATTGAAGATTATGTACAAAGATGTTTAGTCAATAAAAAGGTGATCATTGAAATACACCATCATAAAGGAGTCAAGAAACATATTCCTATTCCTACCTGGAAATGGGATGATATAACTAAGTATTTTTCCCCTAGATAACCTGATACTCATTGAATAAAGGATTCAATATGGGTAATTGTTAATCGACATAACAAATCTGCACATTTCCTTGCAATGATAGACGATTTTACATTAGAGAACCTTGCGTGACACTATATTAATGAATTAGTATGACATCACGGAGAACGTCTCTTAATTTTGTTTGATCATGATACATAATTTTTATTGGAATTATAGAAATGTATTCAGAAATATTTTCATACGAGCTTCATTTTAGTAATTATTATAACCCTCAAACTAGAATTAGACTGAAAGGACGACTCAATTTGTAGAAGACATGTTGAGATCATGATCACTTTATTTTAATGTTATTTTTGATCATTATTTACCATTGGTAAAATTTTACAAATTTAATAGTTTCAATTCCAATATTCAAATAGTACCATATAATTCATTTTATAGAAATAGATGTCGTACACCAACATGTTGGGATGCAGTTCATGAAAGGAAGATTGTGGGCCCAATTCTTGTGGAAGAAACATTATTAAAGGTAAAAACTATTCAAACCCATAAAAAATTGTCTCAAGACAGTAAGATTATCTATGCATATAATTGAAAGAATTATTTCAAATTACATGTTGGATATCACATTTTTTAAGGGATATCATGAAAGGGTGTTATAAGATTTGGGAGGAAAGGGAAACCGAGACCTAGGTGCTTTGGAGATTTATAAACTTGGGATGGAATTAGAGTTGTGGATTATAAGTTGAAAATGACACAAATCCTTTCTAATGTACACAATTTGATCCATGTCTCATTTATTAGAGAGTACACACTAGACCCAAAACATCTACTCACTTCTAAATGAATCAAATTTGAACATGAATAATCTTACTTTTAAGAGACTATCTAGAAACGAAAAAATATAGGAATGTGTCCAAAAATTTGATGGCATGGATGGTTAAGGTATATTATAAAAATAATAAAATTGAAGAGGTAACCTTGGATCCTGAGGAACTTATGATGAATACGTACCCAAATGTTTTTATGAGGTACCAGTTTAGAAATTTTCAGGATCATATTTTCATAATGGGGGAAGAATGTAATATCCAAAGGTTTTAAAAATAAATATAATATAGAATTTAATACATGATACAATGTGTATTTATGTTTTTATTATTATAACCTAACCATTAAAAATATTTTTTTCACCATTGTGTTTAAAATTTCGACAAACGGACATACACAGTTCCAATCAGTAAGATATTTATAGTCTAAAAGGATCCACATACATTTTTAGTAGTAATTTTAGCCTTATGAATTGTAATGTATGCATATTTATTGTAATATGACCATTATTAATAGTAACATCACCCATGTATGTATAAATACATTTTGGGCACTATATAAATGAGAGATAATATTTACAAAATTAAAAATTAAGTATTCGTATTTTTTGATTAATAAATATTAAATTAAAATTTAAAATTAATAAATTGAAATAAAATAAAATTAATTTTAATAAATTTAATTTCTAGATAAATAATTATTTTTTACTGATTTTATGTTAATTTTACGACAACTCAGTTAATTAATTAAAGTATTATAAAATCATCTTGATATTTATAATAGTTGTTTTTCAATTTAATAGTCATTTTATTTATCAATTAAATTTAATATTTTTACAGAATTATTTTGACAAAATGGAGTTCATATTTCAATTGAACATGTTGAAAATATTTTATGGAAATTTGTTTTCTAAAATTCATGAATGTTTATTGAATAGTAAAATATAATAGTTAATGATAAATGTTGAATACATGATTTATTGAGTCATAAGTGATTTATCATTGATGTAAGAACAATTGGTTAGTCTTTTCTTGATATTATTACTATTTTTTATAATAATAATCAACACTATTTCTTGTCTTAGGATAAATAATAAAATAATTAATAATATATTCAAAAATTCACCCCTCTCATCCACTATAAAAACCAACACTCACCCCCTCTTCTCCTCACTCCTATAAGACTTTTGGATTATCCAATTTCATTAAAAATACTCTTCCCTAGTGTATCCCAGCATCCATGATCTATTTTTCATTCCAAAATACCAAAAAAACTTCCCTTATAGAGGATCTCAAGGTGAACATTTGAAGAAGTAAACCCTCTTGCTTTTTCCTTTAATTTCTTTTTTAATTTATTTTCATTACTTTTTCTATACTCACCTATTATGTCTTAATTATTATGATAAATACATTATAATCTATACAATTTAATTATATCATGTTAATGTAATATTTTTTATCAATATATTCGAACTCTCAATCTCTTAAAAAATGAAATCATCATCTATGAGGTGCCAATTTACAACCTTCGAGGACGGCGAACCTTCATTCATCTATTTACCATTCATGTAAGGTCATGAAACCATTTTTTGGATTAAAAATATTATATAATATGTATTATTTCTTATTGAATGTTATAAAAAATTTATATTTACATAATACTAATTCATATGAAAAAACTAGTTTTTCATAATCTAAATATCGCCAAAATAATCTAAATGATAATAATAATGTTATTTTTAATAACTCATCGTCGTACCATCTAACCCATTTAATTATATCTCCAATTAATCAGATGGATATTAATTAGTATAATATTAATTCAATTATGGATAATTATACTAATTGCACATGAACTTCTATACGCATATACAAGTGTAGCGATTATGAGAACCAAGGAAACGAATGCTCATGGGTGATATAATTATATTTTATAACTCATCCAAAATTCCATAATTGAACTTTATAATATTATAACGAATAAATTAAGTATAAATATGGTTATTAATTAATTAATTATTTTATTTAATTTCATTATCCAGGTCATTATGTTCAAGTAGACAATTAATGCAGCCATAATTTAATTGTTTCCTACCTGAACATCCTTTTTCTTTCAGGTTACTCATTGTCTCCATAAATCACAATTAAATACTTAGTTATTATTATTTAATACTCATTAATATTGTTTTAATTTTATATCTATGTGTAAAAATAATAATCCTTTTATATTTTATGGGGATTTAAATGTTTTAGGAAGATCATTCGCAATTCTTCTCGACAAACAAGCCCGAATGAAGGGAACTTCTCAAATTATTTACTATTTTAATGTAAACTATATATTCTATTTTTTGTCATAATTATTTATATAAAACTACTAATTTCATCATGGAAAAACTACCTTAGTTAATTTATGGTGTTATTCCATGTTTTTTTCAAATGAACTCTTCTTTTCAAGGTAAATGTGTATTTCTCTCAAAAAGTAAATGATGATTTTATTATAGTATTTTTGTCCATTTCAATGTCCTTGTTGACTTTTATATCTTAATGAGGTTAATATATTATTTTTTATCAACTACCATGTTTTTTTAAATTTTTTATTATTCATTTGGTTGTGGATGTGAAATTATGATACCATTCATTTCATTACTCGGAATGGTATGTGATTATATTTACAGATTAGGGGAAATTATTTACATCTCATAATATATGATGTTTTTTGTTAACCACATTCATATAAGTAATGTATTAGACTTTGTAATTGAGGGTTGGGGACCTCTATATCCCCTCAATGCATTGGTAGGTTTCATGAGGCAAAATAGTATTGGGTTTTGGTTATTTCCTTACATTAGTATTTTTAAAGGTGCTAGCTAAGGCCATGAAAATATGTTTCAGATGTTTGGTGTTATGTTTAGAACCACAAATATGATGCATGTAACCCTGATTTCTTACTTTTTATGTTTTTAAAATTTTTGGGTAATTTTAGGGATATTTTGGTAAGGTTTTGGAAATATTTGGATGCTGTTTAAATGGCACATGAGTTTTTCATACTTAGTAGAAACTGTGCAGAATCCATAGGTAATTGTGAGGTATGAGATTGTGGGCATTCCAATATTTTTTGCATGGATTTTATAACCATGTGGGGAGGTCGTGTGATGTACCATTTGAGGAAGTATCATGGACATGAGTAGCTCAAGTTTTCTTAACTGGGTGTAGTATTAACAATATGGTTTTAAATCTGGGCTTGGTCGGGATTTTCCTAAAACCATCCATTTATCCACCCACTCGAGCCTCACATATGATGTTTGGTTCTCAAGGGATAGATGAGCTCTTACAATCATTTCAACAGTGATTAAAAGGGGTTTCATGGTGCGGTGAAGGTGATTCATCTCTGGTAAGCCTCCTCTCTTGGTGTTTTATGGTTTTCTCTAGATCTACTCTTCTCCCTCTCTTGGTTTTATAGATCTACATCTTTCTCAGGTAGATCAAGTGTTTTGAATACCTATTATGATTAAATATTGGCATATGTATGTTAGGAAATTTTATTAAGAGACAATTTGTTGGTATTTTACACTAATTTGTGGTGTGGTTGGTCATTGGTCGATTTCAAAAAATCCATAACGTAGGTTTCTTCCCACGACTCCACTACACTAGAACATGAGGCCATGTTGGAAATTAATTTCTTTTTCATGAAATTAATTTTTAATATAATGTGTAAATCATGGGGGATACCAATTGGCTGATGATTTTGGGACTTTGGGTAAAATGCGATATTGCTGCTAAAAGGGGTTTTATTGTGTGATTTAAAAACGCTGGTTTTAAAATCAATGATAGTGTGAATTATGAAAAATATTTTATGAATGATCAATTTTCATTAATATGATGTTTTATTGAAGTATGGGTTTTCATGTAAAATGGGTAAACAATTTTTTCAATAAATGGGTGATTTATTTAAGTGATTTGGAATCAGTTGTAAATGGTTTGATGCATAATATGTGGTGTTAGTGTGCATTAGGATTGATGGTTGGTTAAGTATTATGGGTTGTAATTATTTTTAGTGATTTTGGCGAGAATTTTAACTATAAAATATGATGAAAAGTGGATGGAAGGGCCACCAATATGGAAAATCCGTCGTGAAGTACCACTAGATTGGGAATGTAGTATAAAAACTTGGATGGGATGTTCCACTGTGTTTAGATAGCTTATGTGTGTTTTTATGGAAGATGGAAATGGTGATATGAATGTGTGATGGTGAAATCGCTTATGGCGTGGTTGTTTGGATTTCCCTTCATTTGTGTGTATAGGGGTAAAGGTGGATTGGAAAGGGTTTGTTTTGATTGTGGTAATTTTTTCACTATTTGATGTTTTATATAAACTATTTTATATAAATGTGATAACGGTTCTTTCCTAGTGTCATGTGTTGGTAAGTACTTTGGGTAAATCTTACTTTGTTTTATTACTCCCCCTTTCATTGGAAATTTTCTGATTTTGAAGATGTTTTATTCTAGAACACTGATAAAGGTAATGAATCTCTTTCTTTTTTTGGTACTTTGTGATGCGCAAGTCCTTTTGGTTGTTCTTGGAGAATGGAGATTAGTGTAGATCTATGTGGAGGTGTCATGGTTCCTTTGGTTTTTGGAGTCTTTCACTTGGTAATCTGATTATGGATTGTTGTGGATGGGTTGTTTTGGTATTTTTGTTTGTTGGGATATAATCTTTGTTGACATGGATCATTTATTTTGGTTGGTTTTGACTAGTTTGGTTGATTATGAGACGTTTTCTTGGTTGTTTTCATTCTAAGGGGAAATCGTTCCCCGGCCATCCTTGATGTCGTCAACATTAATTGCCAGCCATTGGCATTTTAGGAACATCTCATAAGTACAAGTATCATCTATCCACATTCTCAAGACAATGAGGAATGTGTAAGACTTTACAAGTGGTGTCATCTTGTTCAGTCTGTAATGTATAAGTAGAGTTGGTTTTGTTCTGTATCGACATAGATTTTCAGTCATGGTGTTGGCATTTTTTCTTGGTCTATTCATCGAGTTGGGATATTAGTAAGGCATATGATGGTTAGAACATAAAAGATATAGCATAAAAGGATGCAGTTATCCCATTTATGATGTAGTTCAAGTTAATATGAAGGGGGTACATAAGTGTTTTGTATACAATTATAGGCATTTAAAATCTCATTGTCGTGGGTGTATCCATTGAGATGATCATGTCATTCATGGTAGAAATGAATTCCCACTAGGATGCATATTTATTTTGGGTATAATAACTTATGGTGTGACATGAATTTTTGGATATAAAAAAATCTTATTTGGGTTTCAAAAAGGGTATATTTAAAACATAAATGGTTGTGGTGTTTTGAAAAAGGGTCGATTTTTAAAATAGGGAGATTGTTAAAAAATGATGCAACATGGGACATGTGGAATTAGGGAATTATTAGTTTTCATAGTTACTATGTAATGAAATTTGAATTTTAACCCTTTTCTTGATAAGAGTGTGAGACTTGTGGTAGTTTTGTGTTAATAGAAATGATACCAGGCAGATGTTTTAGAGACCAACTAGAGGAAGGAGTTCAAAACATGTTCACACATGATCCCTGGGTAAAACAATAGTTAATGTAATGTATAGTGAAATATTTACAAGAAGTGGATAGTGGGAATAAAGAGATCAAGCCAAATCATGGGGATCATGAAGATCAGTTTTAAAAATAGAATCCACCCTTATTTAGGGGTGATTCAGAGTTGGAAAGGTCATAATCATGGTTGAAAAGAATGAATTGGATATTTGAATTATGGGGAACATAGATAGAGATAAAAGTTATGTTATCCACATACATTCTATAAGATCTTTCCTTTAAGTGGTGGGAGTTTGTTGTTCATGTTAGAATGGACTAAGGGGTGACATTGATTGGTTTTAAGGAATTGTTTAATAAAAAAATCTACCCTCATAGGTTCAAAATTCCACACACAATAGATATATTTATCTGATGTAAGGGATCATGTCTATTAAAAATCATGTGGCTATGTTTTTGAATATAGTGTAGTTCTCACGTGAAGATGTTGGTTGTACATCATTAAAGGAACACATATTTGAAAATGCGGTGGGTCTGGAAATTACATCTAGAATAGTGGTGCAATGTACCCGTGATTACACAGAAATGGTGAATATAAGAACAATTTTTGAATTAGATATATTTATATCTATATGTGGGGGATGTATTTTGGTACCCACATGGAATAGTGGTAACTCTAACACTAGTCTCCATAAAAAGAGAGAAACTTATTTCTATGGTGGGAGAGCAGCTTAGAACATGACACCAGGATCAGTTAATATTCCTCTGAAGCCTCACAGTAAGTCCAAATGTTCCCAGTGTGGCTCAACTGGTCACATCAAGCAGAATTGTACGAACAACCCGAAAGAAAGAAATAATTTTAAGAATATGGGTAATCATCAGCAATATTGTTGGAATACTCAGAGGTTGGGTGTTCGTGACACTCCTCAGGTATCGTAGGGGTCCTATGCCTCGATAGGATGAGGGAGAAAATATACCCCTCATTAGCAGAGTTGTGTTAGTCATGGTGATTCAAGTAATACCACAACTCTTCAGCGGGAAAAAAAGTGCAATGTGTGGAATGTAAGCTGTTGTTTGAAGCTAAAGGAGATCTAGTGGATGATTAGTCCAGACCACCCACAGTGTGAGATACAGTTATTTTATATTCTACCATGATGAATGCTTTGTTGGATATGGGGGTAGTGTATTCTTTTATTTTATATCATGTTGATAGTATGTTGGATTTATGTTTGGAAATGATTCTTTCTTTCTTAATAGTTCAAACTCTTCCGGGTCCAAGAGAGACTTGATCCTTCTTTTGTAAAAACATGTTGTATATTATTTGATGGGGTTGGGTTGATGTGTGATTTTTCAGTACTTGATATGAATGATTATGATATAATATTTAGAATGGATTGGTTGATGATGTTTGAGGCCCACTTTGTATATTATGCCTGAATGGTGAGTTTTACAATGAGGGATGTTTACTCACATCTCCTTATAGGGGAGAATAATGAAATATTGGATGCAATAGGTTTTTAGCAGCATTTGTTGGCATGATATCATATTAGTTGGTGGAATTTTAATTGGCATTAATGGACGGAGTTTGACACAATATTATTCTAGTGGTGGTTGTTCAGTTTATGGTTGTCTTTCCTGAATAATTCTCAGGGATTCCACCCAAGAGTGAAGTGGAGTTTATGATTGATCTCATTCCAGGGAACAGTAATATCTAACTTCCATATTTTCATATTGCACTTGTAGAATTGTAGTAGTTGATGGTGCGATTGAAGTAATTAGAGATCAAAGGACTCAACAGGATTAACACGTCTCTATGGGAGTCACATGTTTCGTTTAATAAAAAGGTATATGAAACCGTTCACCTATGTTTTTATTATCATAGGATAAATTAGTTTATGATAAAGAACCTATATATACATCAATTCATTGAGTATTTTTTTACCTGTTTTGGGGAGAACAACGGTTCTCTAGTATTGATAGAGGGCTTGTATATCATCTAATACAGGTGAAGAAGGAGAATATTCCCAAACAAATAATTCAAAAGTGGATATGGCCATTATGATTATGTGATTATTACCTTTAGTATGACAACTTCACCAATGGTGTTCATGGAATTGATGAATGAGTTATTTCAGGTATATCTAGATTCTTTTGTGGTGGTATTTAGTTATTATATACTGTTGTATTCTAGGACAAGGGTGGTTCTTCAGAAACATTTGGAGATAGTTTTGGGGGTCTTTAGAGATCATTTCATATATATAAAATTGTTGAAGTCTTATTTTTGGTAATAAGAGGTTTGATTCCTTGGAAATGTTATTTTTGATAAGGGTGCTTCAGTTGATCCTAATATGACAGAGGATATTATTTAGTGGAAACCAATAAAGAATATTTTTTTGGAATTTTAGCTTCCTTAGCCAAGCTGGGAATTACCTGTATTTCATTTAGATTCTCTCACCATTGGCCTCACCAATGAAAGATTTTCCAAGGATTGATATTCCATTATGATTGGATGAGAAGTGTTAGAAATGTTTGAAATGGCATAATTTTTACCTTATATTAGCACCAATATTGGTTTTTCCATAACCATGGAATGTGTATATGGTGTATTTTGATGCATCAAGATCAGTGTTGAGTTGTGTTCTCATGTAGGGGGATCACATGGTTGCATATGGATCATGAAAGTTGAGGTTTTATGAGAAAAAATACACAAAACATGACATGGAGTTGGAGGAAGTGGTTCATGTATTGAAAATTTGGTGTAATTATCTTTTCAGTGAGAAATTTACCGTTTCTACAGATCATAAGAGTCTAAAGAATATTTTATCACAATAATATTTTAACATGTGGAAATGAATATGGTTTTAGTTTCTCGAGATGATTGATTTTGTCATGGTGTATACAGTGGGAAGGGGAAATTTAGTGGAGGATGCATTAAGTAGGAAGTTATATTCCTAGGTGGTGAAACATGCATCAGATCCGTGGTAGTTGGTATCAGTAATATGTGACACACATATAGAATGTGAGGACTGAGGTTATAGAGTAGTTTTCAATCTAGTATCATTAATTCCTAATTTTTTTGGGTTGGTTAATGAGGCACAAGAATATGATTCTGAGAGTATGGTGATGTGGTCGAAACTCAACATTGGGGTGACCTTTGAGAGATGGTAACTGAATAAGAATGTAGTTTATTGTTTTTACAATCAGATAGTTATACCAGTGGATTTTTCAGGAAGAAATTATTAGGTATTATCATCATTCCATGTGGGTTTTCCATCCAATAATTCAAAAAATGTAAAATATGTTTGAAGAAAAATATTTGTGGGCTGGTATGAAAAGGAAAGTGGATGAGTTTGTTTTGAGATGATTGACTTGTTAGCAAGTCATGGAATAAGATCAACGAACCGTTGAAATTTTTCAACTGTTACCTATCCAAGAGTTTTAATGGGAGCAGATAGAAATGGATTTCTTTACAGTTATCCAAATAATGGCCTGGAAGCACGATGTTATACGGGTGATAATGGATTTAATCAAAATGATTCTCCATTTTTCTTTGATTTGTGAATCTCATACTGTGGAGGATCTATCAAAAATATAAATCTAGGAGGTAATACAGACACATTATGTTCCATTTTCGATTTTATCGGATAGGGATCTGAGGATTGCATCTTTTTTTGGATATCCGTTTAATAATCCCTTGGGACACAGATGACGATGAGTATGACATATCATCCTCAGATGGATGGCCAATTCGAGAGGATGATAAAAACATTGAATCATATGATAAAGGACTGGGTGATGGATTTTGGTGGTTCATGGAAGTGGAACTTGTTTTTGGTGGAGTTATCATATAATTATAGTTATTAGGCCCTGATACATATGGATCATTTTGAAGCTTTGTTTGGGTTTCTATTTCGTTCTCCACTTTATTGGGTGGGAATTAGTGAAAATTTATTCGTTGGACCAAGACTTGTCCAAGATATGACTGAAAAATATTGTTGATCAGGAAATGAATAGATATGGCTCAGAGTTTTCAAAAATAATATCAAGACCATCGTCAATGATGTAATGGGTCAGACGTTACTAGTCCTTTACTTCATCAAATTATGGTGTTTGGGGTGTCCCGGACACCATCAGTGAGCCAATAGGGTGTTAGTGTCGTTGTTAGGGTGTCATCATGGTGTCACCATTCGATGCCACTGATGAGTCTGACTAATCAGTGCCGCACCAAAAAGCTGTGATTGTCGGTTGTCGTGTTTTCTTCCCTAGTTTTTATGTAACTCCTTCATTAAGTATTCATACCATTTATAAAGTGGATTAAGGTTAGATTAATCCCATAAATGATATATTTCACCCCTAATAGTGGAGAGACGCTCGATTACCAAATCTTGTGGCCTTTTTCATCACCATTACACCCTATCATGTTTTTCCAGTTTATCCCCTATAACGTTTTGTTTATATCTATTTAAAGGAACCCTCTTAACACACACTTGTTATCTCCACCATCTATGAGTAGAATTATTAAATCTTAGTAAATTATAATATCTGAAAGCTCAGAGCCACGTGATCAAACCACAATTATCTCTTTACGCACATTTAAATTGCACATCCACTAACTCTAGGATTGTGCCTTTATCACTATGATCTTCTTCATCTATCTTTTTTTTCCCTACAGATGCGCTTGAAGTCCATCATAAGGAGTAGAGTTGTGCACTCGTTCTTGAGCCCTTCCCGCTCTGCCATCATGTTGTTTTTTATTACTTCTCACGTCACCACAGTTCTTGGAACGATGAGGAAACTTCAATCCTTTATCATCCATGTAGAGTTTTTTATTGGTTTTTCTTTAGTTTGAATAATGGGGGTTGGGTATGATGATGATCCTTCGAGACGTAGATGAAACCAACATTATCAAAAACAATGAACAATGTTTTTAAAAGAACAAAAGGGTGGAAATAATGATGTTGACGTTTCTGTGTAAACATTTCTTTTATTTTCTGAATTTTATGGGATTATGTCCATTGGAAATCATGGTCGTTGGTGGTCCTTTCAGGCGAACTAATAATAATACTTTTTCTAGATGATCTCATGTATAAATATATGTAATGTGAAAACTGGTTTATCACGTAGACATAGTTGACTAAATGGATTCTCAATGGTAAAGAGACTATATGTGATCTCCAAGACTAATCAAACTTTAGGAAGGTACTTAAGAAATTGTGTTGGATAAATTTGAAAAACACTTTTACTCGGTTCAAGTGGTATTTGTGGTTTCATTGTTTGATCCCTTGTGGGGTGACATAGTCAGTAACAGAACCTCTGATTGAGGATTGTTGGTTTTAGAATATGAGTCCCTATGGAGCCGGTATGTTGGGGATTGGTTTGGTTTTAGTATTCATGGGATCTCAAGAATCCCTATTGTTGTTGTGACTTTATAAGAGAAATGAGTGTGAATGCTTAAACTTCTTCTTGGCCTTTTTTCCTTCAGTTGCTATTTTGGATTGTTGTTATTCATATTACAAGTGGGTTAGTGGATTAATGTTTTAAAATGATTCACTTGAACTTGATAACGAGAACGAGTACAATGGGGGATTTGTTTTCACGAAATGGTTTGAGTTCTGGTAATGGTTGTTGTGTATTTGTGCATGTATGGGTAATAATGAGAGTGGTGGTGTATGGGCTGGTTGACTAGTTCAGGAACCATTGGTTGATATGAGTGCTTTATTACCTATATCAATAAGATTTATTTCTTTTGTTTCTTATACAAACCCCAATCATGTTGAGAAATTCGTGCCAAACTTCCCCATTTTATGGGGTGGGTGTTTCTTCCAACATTCTTATGAGTGGATGGTTATTAGATCCTTTCCTCTCCCTTTACCAGGAATTCCTAGATTCTTCGGGCAGGTTGTGGGAGCCTAAGGATTATTATGGCCCATTAATATTCGGGTAGGGTGTTTGGGGGTGGTTTGGAAAGGTGTGCGTGGACAGGTTTGTTTTCTAAATGTATTTGAGATGTAGCTTAAGTGACTTATGGTGGGGTTTTGGTGGTTCAAGCCCAGGTGTATTCAAGTATGGTAGTTTTTTTGTGGCCTAGGTGTATGTGGGCAGGGTGTGTGGTTTTGGTGGCCAATATGGTTTTGTTTTGGGTGGGGCTAACCTGTGATTATGATGTCCCATATTGTTGAAGTTGGGGGAGACAGAGGGATGGTAGTGGAGTATGTGGGGGAGGTCTCATGTGTAGGATGTATTAAATATCTAGTGGAAAAGAGGTGCAGGGGACCCAAATATCGATTTGTTATTACTATTACATTACCTGATTTGCAATATTTGGGGAGTGTGCCTTGGTGAGGCAGGGTGGTTAGTTTCCAAACTAGGTGATTTGGTTACCTTTTTTCTCACAGGTCATTACTATCTTTCCCCACTAGTACATGGTATATTTTTGTTTCCCTACATATTATTCCTGTATACTCACCCTATGTATATAAAATAGCTTTCAGGTTTCCAGGGGGAGTTAGAGGACGGTTCCAGACCTTACAAGCTTGCGCGTCGGGAGTCATCATTTTTGCATTTCTTTTCTTTTGGTACTTTTTTTTAGAGTTTTTTGTACTAGTTTCAGTTTATTTCAACATGCATATGGGAATGAATTTTTTTCATTACTTTTACATTCATCTTTTTGAGTTGTTTGTGTTTTAAAATCATATTTCCTGATATAGTTTTAAAAAAATTGTAATTCCTTCCATTCAACATGTGACTATATACCATTGCTTCTTGTTTCCACTCTGGTGCCTATTAATGGTGGGACTTATGGGGTCTTTATATCTTCTTCTACATCAAGAAGGATGGGTCTTACAGTTTTTTGTCATTTCCCTCATCTCGGTAAAGGAGGGTAGTGAAAGAATGGTATCAAAGGTGATGGTTGAGAGATAGAAAGGAGTTCAGGGTTAGGCATGGAGAATATTTCATGGTATGGTAGATAAATAGTGTTAAGCAATCATGGTGCATGAAATATTCCTAGGAAGACCAATTAAGACACGGGATTTTAGGCCCCCCGGTGGTCCGATGCAAGGACTCTGGGCCTAAAAAACAAACAGGTGATGCGACTATGATTATAGGGTAGATACCCAAGGAAAGGTACATGCATTATAATTACTTTTGTTCTTGTATGTTTTCACTTTTTTGGGAATATAAAATTAATAATATATTTATGAAAAATTTTAAATCATTCATCTACACTACTCGGTTTTGGAATTCCTTATTTACCTTGATGTTATGGCACCCAGTTGATTTAAATGAGCAGTGCATGTGATAGAGGCCCCAGAGGATGATCTGGTTGATCAGTGGAGGATTTAACGAGAAGAAGAGGATGAAAAGAGGTATAAAACACTACATTCATTCTAGAGGCAGATCATCGGGATGTACGAGGGTAGTGTTTCTGACAAAATGACAGAGGGGTGGCTTGAGGAGCTGGTGATACCCTTTTCCTTGATCTGTGCTCCGAGAGAGTACTGGGATCCATTGAGATTCAGTTAGATGAGAAGGGAAGCATGTCAGTGTTGGACAATGTACCATAGAGAGAGGATGGAGAATGAGGTTTTGTGGAGTGACATCAGGAAGGATTTCTGGGCAGAATTTCATTCTTCTATGATGAAGGATGAAAAGTGGAATGTACATCTCTCCCTATAGTAATGGAGTATGTCGTTGTTGGTGTGTGGGATCAAGTTAAAGGATCTCCTTTGTTTTACTCCAGACCACTTCTTGGATGAGGGGTTGTGGGGAAGATGTAAAAATGAGGCACTCTGACCTTCCTTTTAGCATGTTGTTACTCCATTCATTCTTCTAACTTAATTGGATGTTTAGAAAAAGTATGATGTAGTAGAGAGGATTCTATCACAGGGAGGTGTTATTGGAGAGAGGATCCAGTTGGGTTCATCAAAGGGGATGGTCATTATAAGATTTCCTCTAGAATTAGGGAAATACATGTTTTGGTCGGTGGGTGGAAGACCCCAACAGTTTCAATTTTGATATCCTAGTCCGTGGCCTTTTTCTATGGGCCCAAGACTGATGTGCTTCTCTTGTGGAGGTTTTGGGAATATCTAAAGTCAATGCCCAGTTTGAGGGTAGTATTGTGGGGGTGGGTAGGATCAGTACCCACCTCAGTAGAAGCAGTTGCTAGAAATATTCTTTTAGCAGTAGTAGGAGGGTAAACAAGCCCCCACTCCACTGAAGTGTAGACGTTTTAGGAGGAGGCTAACCTTAGGGAACTCCTCATAGACCTTGAAGAGGGCGTGGTCTATGAGGTGGCCGACAACCAAGGGGAAGAGGTGCTGTGTGTGGGATGTTTCACACTGTAGAGGTAGGATCTCCCACATGGCCATAGGTCATTTGAGGTACGAAAACCTTTTTTAATACTCTGTCTTCTGCCTTGTTTGATTTCGGAGCTTCACACTCCTTCGTTACACCCAGTCTAGACCATTCACTTGGTCTAGATGAATAGAGACTTTCTGTGCCCTTGGTTTTGAGTATTCTAGTCAGAGGTAAGAAAAACTATTCTTATGTTTGCTGAGGATGCTGACTTATGTTTAGGAAATATAAGTCTAGTGGTGAACTTATTTTTCTATAGAAGTAAACATATGATGTAATTTTAGGAATCAAATGATTGTTCTTTGTGTGTAAATTTATCAAATACTTCCAGAGAAGAGTCTTTTTCTCTGATGAGTATGGCCGGCGTGTGGCATTTGTTGGAAAAAAGTGTTGTCTAGTGGGGATCCAGCATTTGGATAATCTTCTTTCTAAATTAGATGAGATTTCTGTAGAATCAGTGGATATTGAAATGACGGATTTTACCAGAGTTTTCAAAGAGTTCCTGGATGTTTTTTTCAAGGTTTTTTTTACTCTACCCCATCGAAATGACATTGAGTTTAGGATATACATTCAACTCGGATGTCAACTGATTTTGATGGTTCGTTATAGGATGTATTCTTATTAGTTTTTGGACTTGGTGATTTATATTAAAGATATGAGGAAGATGGGTTTTGTCTGACCAGGTGTGTCTCCCTGGGGTGCTCCAGTCATGTTCACATAGAAAGAAAATGATGGAATCATACTATGAATAGACTACCAGAGACTGAATTAGATACTGGTCAAGAACCATTACCCTTTATCAAGGGTAGAAGATCGCTTTGACCAATTGTGGGTATCAGATTGGTTTTATAAGATTGAATTGTGGTCTGGGTATGACCAGTTAAGGATCAAGGATGGTGATATCCCGAAGACTACTTTCAGGTGCCTATATGGGCACTTTGAGTTCGTAGTCATGTCATTCAGTGTTATCAACAAACATGATGTGTTCATGGGGCTCATGAACTCTGTTTTCCAAAAGATTCTATACTATATAGTAATTTTTCTCATCGAAGACATCCTGATCCACTCAATTTCAGAGGATGAACATACTGACAACATTAGGAAGGTCATGGAGATCATGTGACACCACTAGCTCTATGTGTAGTAGTCCAAGTGAATGTTTATTACACGACAAGTGAACTTTCTTGGACACGTGGTGTCTCTACAAGGGGTAGAGGTGGATCCATCAATGGTTGAAGTGGATGTTTCTTGGGTAGCACCCATGAATGTGATAGACGTTCATAGTTTCCTGGGAATTCCAGGCTATTATCGGAGGTTTGTACATGGCATTTCTTGATTATCAGAACCATTGATAGCTTTGACTAGAAAGGACCATACATTCGTGTCGAGTGAGTAGTGTTAGGAAACTTTCTACTATCTAATGGTAAGGTTGGTCAGTACTCTGGTTCATAGGTTATTAGAGGAAGGGTTGTTGTTTGAGTTGTTTTGTGATGCTTTTTGTCTTAGCATAGGGTGTGTGATGATGCATCAGTGTAGAGTGATCTCTTATGGGTCTAGGATGTTACTTCCTCATAAGAGTGACTATTCCACTGATGACCTAGAGCTTACAGTAGTGGTATCCGCATCGACGTTATGGATACATTACCTCTTCAGAGAGAACTTTGTTTTATACACAGATCACAAAATATTGATACTTATCTTTACGTAGGGGGACTTGAACAAGAGAAAAAAAATGTGGGTGGGGTTTCTTTAGGACAACGACATCATCATCTCTTACACTAAAGGTTAGGGGAATGTTGTGGCTGATGCCTTGAGTAGCAAGTCGTAGAGGTATGTTGTTAGAGAATCAATGGTTGTTTAGAAGGAGATAGAGGAGTTGGTTTCCTTACATCTGGGTGTAAGGGTGGATAGTGGTAGAGGATATCTGTTTATGATGACAGTGTAGTCTTCTCTATTAGGGAATATTGAAGATTCTCAGTGGGGAGACTCAGAGAGTTATGTGATTCGTGGTTGGGTTGACTAGGTAAATGCTTCAGAAGAGTGGTCGGAGGATGATCAGAATTAGATAATTTTTTACGGCTAGTTGTTTTTCCTAGAGAAGATGTGTGAGGGATTTCTCCATGAGTTCCAAAACATAACCCTAGAAGGGAAACCATGTGTTTACAAGATGTACTGAGGCCTAAGGGAATAGTTTTGGTGGCTCGGGGTGAAATTGGATGAGGCAAAGTTTGTGGAATGTTTCCCATCGTATCAGTATGTGAAGGATGAACCCCATGTCCCATGAGGTTTGTTACAGCCTTTAGATGTCCCTGAGTGGAAGTGGGGAAACATCTCGATGGATTTCGTCGCAGGACTACCCAAGTTTCAAGGAGGCTGCAACTTTATCTGGGTGGTGATAGAACAACAGACAAAATCAACTCACATCCAAACAATAAAGGATTTTGTTGAGGTGGATGCCTTAGTATAGAGATACGTGAATGAGGTTGTGAGGTTGTATTGTGTTATGAGGTCCATTGTCTCAGATCGGGATTCACTATTAACCTCATGAATCTGGTGGGGACTATAGCATGATTTGGTCACCCATCAATGCCGTAGAACTGTTTTCACCCCCAGATAAATGGGTGGATAGAGAGGACCATCCAAACATTTGAGAATATGATACAAGCATGTAGTTTGGACTTTTGGTGATCTTGGGTATGAAATTTTACCTCATTTGAGTTTTCTTTCAATAATAACTTTCAATCTACTATTGGCCAGGAACTATTTAATGCCTCTTATGGGAGGTCATATTGTTCGACTTTGTGGTAGACCGAGGATGGGGCGGTAGTTGTTCTTGTCCTAGAGTTATTGTAGAGTACAACTGTGAAGTATCAACTTGTGTGTCAGAGGATGAAGGTAGCCCAAGACCGATAGAAGTCATATACTGATCATAGGAGGAGGCCATTGGAATATGATATTAGAAACCATGTTTTCTTGAACATTTCAACTATATGTGGGAAGTGAAGGTTTGGAAAGGGGTCCAAGCTCTATCCTAGTATCAACGGGCCATTAAAACTATTGGGGTGAGTCTGTGAGGTTGCATTTTAGCTAGAATTTCCAGGTTAGTTAGAAAATATCCACTATGTTTTCCACATCTCCCAACTTCATTGATATCTACATCATGACTGCCATGTCATTCCATATGGAGAGTTGGATATAGGGGGCGACTGTACATTCTTGGATTGACCAGAAAGGATCGAAGATTGAAAGGAGAATGTGATACATGGATGGACCATCCCTTTTGTTCATGGGTTGTGGAGGCATGATGGAATTTTTGAGAATACATGGGAGTTAGATGTTTAGATGGGTTACCAGTACCTAGAGCTGTTTTTGAGTTGTTGTTCCAATCATTCCTTGATGATCTTGTTTTTGGGACTTACTATGATGTAAGGATGACCTTGATTGGTTATGATATCAGTTTCTTTCCATTAATTTGGCAATGTGTGTGAAAATTCATTACTGTGGGGAGTATAGAACCTAATCACTAATTGAAAAAATATTAATTTGGATGAGATTAAACTCGTGCAATCAAGTTAGTGGCTCCCAAATCGGATAGTATCACGGCATGAATGAACTCCAAAATCTATATGTCTAAACAGTGTGGCTTTTGTGTGGTGTGGTTATTATGTGTTTCTAAAGTTTTTCGGGAGATAGATAAGAGAGGTGTTCTTAGATATCAAGGGTTGTTCCTTATTTTAAACAACACCAGGGTGGTTTTTTTCCAAGAGGAACCTTACAAGTTGGTTGTTCTAAACCCTCTTTTTTCATCAGGTTTATTCTTGATTCTCGAGGATGAGAATAGTTTGAGAGGTATCTTATGTAATGGGCCAGAAAATCATGGTACATTACTTTGTCAAATTCTAGAGTTTGGGGTGTCCCTAATACCATAGGTGAGCCAAAAGGATGTTGGAGTAGGTGGAAGGGTGTTGATGATTAGTCTAACTGATCGGTTTCACCGATCAGTGGTGTACCCAAATGGTGCTACTATGATGTGTTGTTTTTTCGTCCCATGTTTACCCATAATGCATCCTTTATCTCTTCATACACTTTTTAAAGTGGTTTATGGCATTTTTTATGACCAAAAATGATATCTTAAATACCTTAACAGTGGGGAGACCCTCAATTACCAAATTGTGTGTCATTTTTCCTCACTGTCCCGGCCTTTCCTGTGATTTTAGTTTATCCCGTATACATGTTCTATTTCATTTTTAATGGAACCCTATTAACTCACACCTATTATTTCAACCATCTCTGAGAAGAATTATTAAATATCGGTAAATTCTAACATTTGCAACTGCGCAACCACATGATCAATCCATGATCTTCTTTTTAATTACTTCTTGATTTCAAATACTATAACTCTAGTATTGAACCTTTATCAATAAGATCTTATTCCTCCATATCTTTTGTTCCATTTGGATGCACTTGAAGTCCTTCCTCAGGAGACGAGTCGTGCACCCATGGTGGAGAACTTATTGCTAATCCATTGTGATGTTTTTTTCCTGATTCTCACACGACCACATTTCATGGAGCTGGGAGGAATCATCGATACTTGATCATCCGTGTTGGGGGTTTTCCTTTATCTCCCTTTAGATTTAATCATGTGGGTGGGCATGATGATGTTTCTTTGAGATGTATTTGAAATAAAATTTAGAAAAAATAATGAATGTAACTATTTAAAGAATAAGGTTGTGAGAATGATGATGTTAATGTTGTTGTGCTAACCTTGTTTTTATGTTGTTAATTGTTTAGGATTATGTCCACTGAAAATCATGGTCGTTGGTGGTCCTTTCTTGCGCACTAATGATGCTCTGTTTTCTAGATGATCTGGTGTATAAATGGTTGTAACCTATAAACTGGTTAATCATGTATACATGGTTGATTAAATGGATTCCCAATGTATTATATCCTATGTGTAATCACCTGGGTTAATCAAACAGAAGGAAGGTACATAATAAATGGTGTTTGCAAAATTTGAAAAACTCTCATTCTCTATTTTGGTGGTATGTATGGTTTCAATATTTGACGCCCTGTGGGGTGACATAAAGGGAAATGGAATCTCTAGTAGAGGGGATGTTGGTCTGAGAATCTTACGCTTTATAGAGCTATTATTTTGGGTCTTGGTTTGGTTCCAGTACTTCGATGGATCTCATGAATCCATTTTTGTTGTTGTGACTTAACAGGAGGACTGTGTTTGAATTCTTAAAATCATGTTTTGCTGATTTTACATTAGTTTTTGTTTTGGTTTGTAGTTATTCCTATTACTATCATGTTAGTGGAGGAATGTTTTAAAAGGAATAACATGAATATGGAAATGATAAAGGGTATAATGGGTTATTTGTTTTCCATAAATGGGTTGAGTTCTTTTTGTGGCTCTAGCAGATTTGGTCATGTATAGATAAGAGCGAGAGTGGTGGTGCATGGGATGGATGTATATTTAGGAACTATTAGGATGTGATGAGTGATTGATGAACTATATGTATAATATTTAGTTATTGTGTTTATTATACGCACACCACACATTTTGGGCACTTCGTGCCGAACACCGCCATTTCATGGGGGAGGGTGTTTTTTCTTAACATTATTATGAGTGGATAGTTATTAGATCCTTTCATCTCCCTCTCTTTGGTAGCCCACGATTATTATATAAGTTTAGGACATCATAATGATTATTATGGAAAAAGTCTCTTCAGTATGTGTGTATTGTTGTGGTTGTCCTAGGTTGGTTTCCCAAGTCTCTTCCGGAGGAGGTCGAGGTGTCTTCAGTCATGGTAGTGGTGTTTCCGGCCTAGGTGTCTTTGGGCGTGGCGGTGGTTTTTGTGGCCCAGCTGTCTTCATCCGTGGTAGTGGTGGTTCTAGTCGAGGTTTCTTCAGGCATGTTAGTGTTTGTTGTGGCCTATGTGTCCACAGGTGGGTTGTGTGGATGTGGTGGCCCATATAGTTTTGGTTGGGGGTCGAGCATATGTGTGATATTAATGGACCACATGTTTGTAGTTGGGAGTGGCAGTGGGACTGCGGTGGTGTTTGTGGGAGAGTTATGATGCATAAGATGTCCTAAATAACTAGAGGGAAAGTGTTGCGGGGTACCCAAATATTTGATGTTCTATTACTATTAATTTACAAGAATTGTGTTATTTGGAGAGTGTGATTTGGTGAGGCTGTGTGGATAGTTTCCATTCATGGTGTTTTGGTATCCTCTTTTCTCACAAGGAATTAGAATGTATCGCCACTTTTTCATGAGAGATTTTGGGTTCCCTACTGAGTATACCTGTTTACTCAACCTAAATACTTAAAACTACTTTCAAGTTTCAATGGGGAAATTAAGGACTATGCCAAACCATACTAGCTTTAGTGTCGAGAGTCGTCGCTGCTGTATTTATTTTTATTTGGTACTTTTCTTCAAAGTTTTTTTAAACTTGTATCATTTAATTTTAACATGCATATGGGAATGGATTTTAGGATTTACTTTTACTTTTAGATTTTGGAGTTGTTTAAGTTTTATCATGTTATCTCCCAATCCTGATTTTCAAAAAGGGAAATGCCTTTCATACTATGTGAGATTCTATACAATTGGTTTTAGTTTCCACTCCCGGTCCTATTGAAAGAGGGACTTTGGGGGACCATTATTACTCATTCAATGTGAAGAAGGAAGGATTTGGTAGTGTGTCTTCCCTTCCCTCATGTTGGTGAAGGTGGTTCACGATAGATGGTGATTATAATTTGAGGTGGGTCATCATGTGTTAATGAAAATCACTCCTAGGCCTGGACAACGTTGGATTTGAATACGTGGAATCTTATCTCCAAGGTATATTTGGATTTTTTAGACAGATTAACTGGTTAAGAGGTGGCTTATCAGGTAGATTTTCCACCACAGTTCAATGCACACACAATATGTTTTATACTTCTTAGTTGAAGTGGAATCAGCCTAATTCTTTTAATGTCATTCGATGGGATCATGTTTAGTTAGAGTCGGATGCTTCATTGGTGCACATTCTTGTGTGGGTTTTTGATAAGAAAGATAAAGTGTTGCATACTGAAATAATTTCTCTAGTACACATTGTGTAATAGCATGGAAAGATCCAAGAGGAGGCATGGGAGTGGGAGAATGAGATGGATGATCAATGGACCGAGATATTTCAGTAAAGTGGTGTTTCTCTACATTCCAATGATAGAAATTCCAATGTTGGGGAGAATATACCACCCTCGGGTTTATGTATGTAACACCTTTATGAATTTTTATGTGTGTAATATTATCAGGAAATGTTTGGGAGAGTTTGGGATGGTTTCGGAAATATTTGGAAAATTTTTTAACGGTACACAATTTGAGAATGGTAATCAGAAGCAGTACACAATCCCCAGGTAACTGTGTAGCATAAGACAATGTTCCGTCAAACTATTTGCACATGGTTTGTCTAACAGTACGAGGAGGACATGCAATGTGACCATCAAAGAAGTAGCATGCACATGGCTAGCGCACATTTTTCCTAAATGAGCGAGATAACCATGCGTAGAAATAGAAAAAGGGTTTTTAAATATGGGCTTAGTCGAGACTTTCCATAATCCCTCCATTATTTTTATCAATCGAGCTTCACTTGGGAATTTGGGTTGACAAGGGTTAGATAAGCTATTCTAATCATTTTGGAATCTATGTAAAGGGGTTTCAAAGTGCGAGGAAGGATATGTTTATCTGATAATTATACTCACTATGTGTTTTGTGGTTTTCTCTAGATCTACTCTTTTCTCTCTCTCTCTTTCTTAGTTTTTTTAGATCTATAACCATTTCATGTAGATCCAAGGTTCTTCTTACCTATTTTATTGAATTTCGGGAACATGGATTTTAGAAATAGTTCCTAAGAGTGATTTGGTGGGTATTTCAACCTAATTTGTGATGTAGTAGGGTGTTGGTTGATTTTACCAAAACCCAAATTAGGTGTCTTATCTCTGGACTCCACAATGCTACATCTTCAGGCCCTATTTCCAACTAATTATTTTTACTCAAAATTAATTGTTTATATGATGTCTAAATATTGGTGGAGACCCATTAGGTGAGGATTTGGGGATTTTGGGTAAAATATGATATTATTACAAAAATAGGTTTTAGTGTGTGAATTTTTAATGTTGATTTTAAAATCAATAATGTATTAAATTATGGAATTTTTTTTTAAATATGGATTTCAATAAATACGATTGGTTTATAAAAATATGGGATAGTGTGAAAAAGTGTTAAAAGGTGTTTAAAATAAATAGGGGATTTGTTAATGTTATTTGGAATGTGTGGGAAATGGTTGTGTGCATAATGTATGGCCATAGTGTGCTTTATGCTTATTGTTCGGTTAATTGTTAAGGATTGTGTTGATTTTATTTGAATTAGGCCGGATGTATCACTCTAAAAGGTCTTGGATAGTGGATGTAAGGGACACTTTTATGGATAAGAAGACGGGAAGTATAACTTGATTGGGAATGTAGTAAACGACCATAGATAAGAGGTTCCACCATGTATAGTTTCCTTGTGTGTGTTGCTTTGCAAGATGGAAACAGTGGCGAAAATATGTGATGGTGAAATGGATTATGGCACGGTTGTTTGGAATTACATTTTTCTATATGGTTATGGGTAATGGTGGCTTTATAAGGGTGTGTTTGGATTATTTTAATTTTAGAACTATTTGGTATTTTATGTAAACTATTTTATATAAATGTACAAATAGGTCATTCCTAGAGGCGTTTGTAGGGATGTTATTTGAGGAAATCCTACTGAGTATTAATACTCACCAATACATAGGATCATTGGTGCTTTTTTAGATTTCGTATTATGGGACGCATGTAGAGATAAAGAATCTCCTTCCCTTTTTGGTACTTTGTGATGGTCGGGTGATTTTATTAGTTGTTGGAGCCTACAACTATGGTTTGGTGAAATGATATCTTTGGTTTTTGTAATCTCTTTTTTTGAAAACTGATTATGGTTTCATATGGCTATTTTTTTTAATTTGGTTTGTCGAGTTGTAAGCTTTGTTGACATGAATCATGTAGTTTGGTTGGTTATGACTAGTATTGTTGGTTATGACTCATTTGGTTGGTTGTTTCATTTTAAAGGAAAATCATTTTCCGCTTTTCCATGAAGGCCTGAACATTAATTTCCAGCTTTAAGTGCCTTGGGAACATCACCTAAAGCCAAGATACATCTCACCACCTTTTCAAGATAATGTGGATGCTAAAAGATGTTACGTTATCCATTACCCCATAATGGTATAAGTAATTGATAAACTATGAGATTATTTGACTAGTATAATATAAAATGTTACGTTTCATACTTCTGTGGTCATTTATATGGACTTATTTTATAATATTTCATTCCCCCCATATGATTGTCATGTATATTTTAATATTCAGGAGTTTTTATCTTTTCACTACGCATAGTTTTTAATTTTATGATAACATCCACTGTATTACATACCATTACTAAGGATCTGAGTTCACATCATTCTTATGATTAACTTTTCCCAGGATGTGAATATGAATATTTTGATTGAAATAGAGGTATAATGTTGGATTCATAAATGTCTTCACTAGAATATGTATAATGTATTTCATTTCATGTTTTAATGTTGACCTTTTGTTAGTATCTTATTTCCAAAAACAGATAAACCCTTTATTCCGTTGGGATATATCATTATTGTAATCATTCCAATATATTATTCTATGGATTTGTCATTAAGGAACTAGGATATGTTCCCATACATTTAGTAGGATATTATATCTAAATATGAAATGTGTGGGTTGTATAGTTGTTTTCAGAGTAAGGTTTTGTTGAACATTGAAAACTAGGAGGAGAAAAAAGTAGTGAGAACACTAGGGAGAAATCATACCATATGAAAATGTATCGAATTACTAGTGTTGTATAAAATGATTTATTTCAACAAAATTAAATCCTTTTCTGGATAATATAATTGATGTATCTTTAGAATAACTACACCTAGGCGTAATGAATTAGGAAATCGCTCATTGGGATTTTACTCGACTATGAAGTGGTGAAAGATAATGAGTCTTGATGCTAATTTTTTTTAAACTCTTAGGGGATAAGTTTTGGCTGTTAAAGAACTCATTAGGAACAATCATGAATTATATGAATAGATGATTAACCTAAATGGACTAGGTTAAACTTATTGTTTCATAGATTTAAATGAAGGTGTCAGCATTTAGAAATACTATAAATTATTTTCATTAATTATGAGGTTTCCCAAAATGATTATTATTTCTTACACAATGATTTTTGTTATTATTTGATGGATGAAATTCAATGTAATCTTGTTAATGGTGAATGTGACATGTAATGTGATTTCCATCCTCAAAAGTAACATAATGTTACGAGAGAAGTTGTAACATTTGAGGAAAAAATAAATTAATTTTTATTATTTAATAATATTTGTTAAATATATTTTAAATTTAACATAAAATAGATTCTATGTATAATATCATAAATTACAGGCCAAAAACACATTCTCCAATATATTGCGCTACAGGAAATACTGAGTTACACTTAAAAATAATAAATTGTTAATATAATTATTCAAAGTGGTTATTATTGTTGAACCATTGTATTAGAGGGAATGAATAGTAACTACTATATTATGTTTACCAAATTTTATCAAAGTTATTTACGTTCATCCAATAAATTTTATATGATTAAAATAATAAACAATTTAATTTTAAGCAAAAAAAGAGTTATATTTATTAAATGGAATTTTTAAAGCCTTAAAATGGAGATCCAATTTTCAACCTAATATTTAAAAATTTTATAATTATAATGTGACAAAATAAATTTTACTTTTAAAAGATAAATATCAAAATTTACATTGGGTGTATTTGTTTATTTTTCTAAGAACATTCACATTTCGATGAATAGTGAATTATATTGAATTTTAGATCAATATTGATTTTTCAACCTATTTATTTATAAAAGAAAATAATTTTTTAAATTATATTTAATGGATACTTTTATAAATTTTATATCATTTAATCCAATTATGGTCATTGTAAACAGTTTAACATGGAATTTAGATATAAAAAAAGAATGTTTTGATCAATTTTACTTTAAAACCATTATTTGTCATCCAATAAGCGGGAATAAATTTAAATTAATTTATCCAAAAATAATTGATTGGAATTTAGAAACGTGGACTCCATATTTTTAATCAAAATAAATTATAATTCATATTATGTTCAACTTAGTTTATGACCGAAAATAGTTTTGAATGTAACTATAATTAATTATAGCGATAAAGATGTAAATTTGTTTAACAAGGGACTAAACTGAAAAATTAAGAGTGAAAATGACCTATAAACATTCAAAAATTTAATTTTTGGTCATCATTAGACCCTATGAACTATTTTATCTAATTTTAATCATTATTGTTTCTACTTGACCTATGAGAAAATGTGATTGAAATTCCATTTTAAAAAATTTAAAAGAATTCCACTCCCCCTATACTATAAAAGGCACTTAACTTTCCAAATTTTGAAACATATAAAGGCCTTTTATTCACAATAAACCTGAAAACAAATCTAACTAGATCCCTAAAATCACATAAGAGGCATCACATTTTGTATAAAGTCCACAAAGAAGTCATTCGTTGCAGAAAAAAAGAGTTACTTAAAAACGTTCAAATATTATTTGATATTAATTTATGTTTTATTTCCTTATCCACTCCCTTAATTTATTATGATTCCATGATTATATAAAAAATATATCATAATAAATATATTTATATATATTTATAATTAATATAAACCTTCATAACATCCATCAAATGGGAATAGAAATTACTGTTCGTGTATAACAAACTACCCCCTCACGTAAAGATGTTATTCTTTTTTCCATTACCACCTCTAATGGGTAGGAATTTTGTTTAAAAACATATTTTTTTATGATATATATCTATGATATTTCTGATTTATTTATACTTAAGGAATTATCATATACACATAAATCATTCTTTCGATTTTCTGTAAATATGATAATATCGTTTGTTGACATGTGGTCTACCGCCTCCTCAATGAAATGCGATACATTTAAAAAGTAAATGGAATGTAATACATATGTTTTTAATTAGGAATATTTTAAATACATAAAATACATATGATATAAAATTCCTAATAAAAATCTATAAATTTAATATATCATTTTTTTAACACTTGTTCACACACTAAAAAAGATATAATGTCATTCATGGCTAAGTTGACTACCACCTCATCGACATGATGTGAATACTTTTACATCACAATAATTATATATATAATTATATAATGTGGGATTTATCACCAAATTTAAATTTTATAATGATAAATGTTATGTTCCTTTTTCCATAATAATTATTGAAAAATGAGAATGTTACTCATGCGTACGTACGAGAAAATGTCTCCATTATTGTAATGTTGGTTCATTTTTAATAACAATATATCATGATTGTTTTAAAAATATTATGGTGGTATACATATTCTAATTATGTAATGATTACTATTATTTGGTTTTTATGTAACCAATCCTTTGACAATTAGTGACATTCCAAAGTAGTTTTATATACATTATAATAGTATGGTAAACCACCGGATATAAAGTTTAATATTTAAGTAGTTTTTTTAAAAAAATTATTAAGTGAAATAAAATTAATTATAAACTTGAAAAAGGTTTGGATGTAATTAAATATCTAACGGAAGACTATTATTCAAGAAGATTAAGACACACAACAAATGCTTTTCTCAAGGAAAGGGATTCAGAAACAATATCTTTTCATTGAGGCATTTCTAGATAATATACAGCATAATTTATACGGTGTATATACACCCACTATGGAATTCAATATCCACATTTTATTAATTATAATTTTATTTATGGGTTTTTAAATGTTACTCATTTATGGTTCTTTGGATTTAAATATTTAATGTAGTATCAGACACTTTTAATGTTTAATGATCGAATTTTCAAATAATTTTCTCCATGTTAATATCATGTATATAATTTTATATTTTTTTTAAAGGAATATAAATGAAATTTTATTTCTATTTTTAATTTATTCTATTGTTTTAAAAAATAAACGTTGTTATAAGTTTTAATCGTAATGTTTTGAGAAATGAAAAAAAACAAATGTTCTATTCTTAAAATAAACGGTGACAAATACTAATTTTATAACATAAATGTTGTTTTATTTTTACCTACCATTGTATTATTTCCTATTTTATTAAATTAGAAAACATATTCCCCATTTTCTGGGTATTTAGGAATTGAAATTTGGTTTTCAAAATAAATATGTGTTTTGTATTGAAAATAGTCTTTTTGAAAGAGAATAGAATTTTAATATTTGAAGGTGAGATTCGTATGAGTTTCAAATAGTATATCAAATATTGAAATATTTTATTTCATGTTGTCTTTATTAGATGTTACAAATGATTGGTGCATGCAAATAGCACTGAGTGAGCCTGTTATAGAGTAAAAGATGGGTGCATTGAGATAATCCTATAATACATTGGGTAATGATTATATTCCTTGGATAATTATATAGGATGATAGCCATATGGTCATTCCAATTTATAAGGGTTCTATAAGGGTTTTAGGTGAACAATTTTATGGTATGCCAAGGTTCCTACATGAATTTACTATATTTTCTAATGAGTTTTTATGAAATCAATTTTTCCAAAGGAAAAATAAAAGATATATATTAATGAATGATATTTACCTTTTGGTATATAATATAATATTTTTTTTAAATGGTTTCTTCTCGTGTTTTAATGTTTATCAAGACTTATAGTTTCCTTTTTTTATATCCATTCGTGATCATTTTATGATTATACAACATTTTCAATTTTTTCATAGGATTTAAAGATGGGTAAAGAATTGGATGAAGTCATGTTTATTATTGTGAAGAGTTTTTATAAAATATATAATGTTTTATTTTAAATTATTTAGTTTATTAAACAAATGGATTCTGTTTGGAAGTGTTAAATATTTATTTTATGCCTTTGTTATTTATAAGATATTACCTAGTTTTAAAAAATTAATAAAATAAAAAAGATACTCAATTTAAATGATTGAAAACTTCATTAATTAACTCAATATTATACAATTCTTAATGTCATGGCCTTATAGTTCATATAAATGTTTTGTTTACATGACTATAGAGTTTTGGGTAATATTAACAACATTCCATGGAAATGGATTACATGATGGCCAATTTAATATTAAATTTCATTTGAATATTAAATTTTTTATTAATCATAAACATGCATGATAAGAATAGTTTTCCATAGTGGAAATAAGGAAGCAGTGTTTGTATGGAACCAAGAGTATGATATAATTCCAATTCATCATACCATGATTGTGTGAATAAAACCATGAAAATTTTATATAGTGATGCCTTAGTTGAATCAATATATAAATGGTTATGGAATCAATTCTAGATATTAATCCCATCTACCCAAATGGAGAATGTCTTTTGTGGAGAATATTTTGAGGCAACATCCCCCATCATTCAATGCATCATCCATCTTAGTTGTAGAGGGAGGATAGATCAATTTTTTGTAAAAGAAATTTGATATCATGGGATGATCAAAATATTGAAAGGTAACCCTTTCCATTTATCATTTTGAAGTTAAAGAAAATCAATTGTGGTATTCTTTAAAGAATAACAGGGATAAATATTATTTTGAGGGCAAGGAATGGAAAACATTCCATGTAATTTTCGTCAATATATATTTAACTATGATATTTCAATTCTAAATGTAAAAAGGTTCATGGAATTATTTTGAAAAGGTGAGGATTACATAACTACATATGATGGAAGATTTATAAGATTTTCCATTTATGTTCATGATTTTATTCAAGATACGTATAGAATGATAAATTGTTTTTACATTGGATTAAAATCAATTCTAAAATGATATTTGGCCATCCAAGAATTTAAAATACCCATGAATTTCTTCCATTATGATGAAATGGTATATATAGAGTTTTTTTTACAATTATGTTTATCAAGATGATGAAAGTAATAATTGGTCAGGATGGAAGGATGTGGGGAATCATTAATTAATGAAATTTGGGGGAATAGAAATGATGTTCCAATCATGAGGTATGTGTGGTAAAATACTCCCTATAGAATGTCTTATAAAGAAAAAGATGTGTTACCATTGTAGAAATTTGGTAAACATGGCCCATGAATACAAGGAATGGAATACCAAGTTATTAAAAAAATTGTAACTGATATCCAAACAAGGGTAAGAAATTTTATCTTCAGTGATATGGGTCATTATACATGTTCATGTCTGATTCTATTTTCAGGGGATGTAAATTTTCATGATCAAAAATTGAAATCTGTAGTGAATAAATTTTCTAATACCAAATTTGATTTTGGGCCATTAAATGGAGTGTTGAATGGTATGTTATGTGTCATTTTAAATTTTTTCCAATACCCTACATGATTTATCTTTATATCATTATTTAATTTAGGTGAAATTTTCTTGAAAAATAAGAATATCACCTCATTAGCGAATGATAAAACTTTTGGTCAAAACTTTGGGTGGAAGTGTTAATGAAACCGTGATTTATTGGAATCATCCTATTGTCATCAATTGGAAAGTCTTTCCGACAAATATTCTTCATCATTCCAGAGTATATTTGATATCATTCAGACTATGGATTTTCATTCATTTAATCAAGATAATATTTATTGTAGTAATAATAATGTGATGTTAAATGATTTAAGGCCTTTCACAACTATCCCAGAAGATAAGAAGTAGATTAGAGATGGAAATTCATGTACAATTGCTAATATTTTTTAAAATAAGGTGACATATAAAATTAGTGATGTTCTAGTAGTAATAGAATACATAAATGTTTTTTAGTTGATTTTCTATGTTTTTTTTCATGATCATGATATTGAGTTAACTATTTAATTAGTACCCAATTCTATGACTATTTCAAATCTTCCTTATCATAATAATCAAGTGGATTTTTTGAGTTGAAAAATAAATTTCAACAGTTATTATATAATGGATTCTCTGACCTATTAGATCACCTTGTGGTTCTATAATATTGATTGTTAGAAATAAAGATGTATTGAGAGACTTTAAATTGATTATATTTCCTTTAACAACAAAACTATAAATAATATGTATCATTTTCCTCATATTGGATAATTTTTTGATCATATATTAGGATCATATGAATTTTGATGGTTGATCTTAGATAGGGGTATCATCACATGACCTGGAAGAAATATGACATTTTGAAGACTCTTTTTTGAACTAGATATTGCCACTATGAATTTGTAGATATACCATTTGGTTATTTAATCCACCTATTATATTTATGGATCTTATGAATACAATTTTTCACCAGTACATGGATATGATTTTTTATTGATAAAATTATATTATTTTATAAAATTAATGATGAATATGAAAGGAAACGAAGGGTTATTTTTCAAACCATAATAGAAATGATTCTACATGTGAAATATAAAAAGTGTGAATTTTGGCCACGCAAAATTTAATTCCTTTGACATATTTTTCCTAAATATGTTAAAACAATTTATTTGACTAAAACTAAAATTTTTAATGAATGTCCAATCCTAAAAATATCATATAGATTCATAGTTTACTTGGATTAGTGGGTTACTATTGGAATCTTTTTTAAATCGTTGGTCGGTTTTCTATCTCACTGACTGAGTTAACATGAAAGGGAGTTATGTTAATCTATCAAAATGTGGTGGGTATTTTTAGGAACTCAAAATATGATATGATGAATTGTCATTTTTTTACTTGACTTTTAGAAATGGTGAAATTAACCTTTAAATTGGTTCTTTTTTGGATTTCCTTAGTTGTGTCCTAATACAGAATGATATAGTAATTTCTTATGCATTACATCAATTGAAACATTAGCGGTAGAATTACCGTACACATGATATGGTATTATCTTATGTAAAATTTTAATTAAAAATATAGGGCCAAAATTTTATGTTTTAAACTGTGAAATATATACCAGTAAAAAAATAATGATGTATATACTCACACAAATAGAATTGAACATGAGAAAATGAGTATAGATGGAACTAATCAATATTATTCATATATGATTCAATTTCATCCTAGAATATAAAACATGGTGGATGCTGATTTTAGTAGAAAAATTAATTCCACAATAACCATTTTACGTTAGTAAGTTTAGCCATTGAAAAAAGTTTAGTTGAATTTTCACATAAATGTTTGAGATATAGTGAAATAAATTATTTTGTTAAAGCTTTTAGTGAATTCAACATTGTCATAAGGAATTATGAAGGCTAAAAATGTAGATAAATATTTTCAATATTATGTATAATTGATTTGGAAATGTGTGTTTCCTGATTTTAATATTGGAGAAGAATGTGTTTTATGATTTTGAAATATATTACGCGTGACTTGTGATTCCCAGTTAATGAAATATTTGTTGAATGAAGATAATTATTATAAATTGTATTTTTATCTGAGATCCACAAATATATTTAGTGAATTTTAGGAGTATTACGGGTGGGATGGAATGAAAAAAGGCATTTATGAATTTATGGTGATGTGCTTGAATTTTCAATAGGTTAATGATGATTAACAGTTGAAAAAATTTATTCATCTTCATTTTCTAATACTTTAATGGAAATGGGAAAATATATCAATTAGTTTTTTGTTAGTCTTTTCAATTAATTATGAATGTAATAATTTGATTTGGGTTATTATTGATCAATTAAATAAATGCACACATTTGTTCCCAATCGAGATACAATGTCTTTGAATCACCTTTATAAACATTATCTATAATAGATTATGTGGTTACATATACTGGATCATTCTATTGAATCAGAACATAATCCAAAATTTAAAACTAATTTTTTTGAAAGGACATCAAAAGTTATTGGGTACTAAATTAAATTTCTGTATAGATTTTCATATTTCTTTTAATGTGATGTATAAATGGACAATTTAGACTATGGAATATAGGATTCATTTTTTCATGGTGGATTACCATGGATGTTGGGGTTGAAATATTTTATTGGTTGAGAATTCTTATAATAATAGTTTTTTTTTCAATTGTAGATTAAACAATTTGATGTATTATATGGGAAGCGTTGTGTAACATCTTCTATTTTGGTTGATTTGAGATAAATAATATTGATGGGACCAAACAATGTAGAGAAAATATTTTATAATTTTCATTTTATTTAGAATAAAATGAGGGATGAATATAGTAGATAGATGTGTTATGTTAAAAACCATATGAATGATCTTTCTTTCTTGGTAATTTATATTTTATTTTTAAAAGTTTCTCCATGGAAAAGTGTGATTTGTTTTGGTAAAAAGGGGAAGGTGAGTCCACAGTTTATTGGACCCTAAAAAATCTTTTTGAATATTTTATTATTTGGGTACCATGTGGATATAACTCCTATTTTAACCTAGGTACACAATTTATTTCATGTTTCAATGATAAAAATGTACATACCTAAGTCATCTATTGTTTTGAGCTGTGAATTAGTTTAGTTGGAAGAGAATGATTCTTATAAAGAATATCGAGCCCATATTCTTGACCATAAAGATAAAGTGTTACACAATAAGTTGATTCATTAGGTTATCTTTTTTTTTTTGAAATCCTATATGGTTAAAGAGGAAAAATGGGAGTCTTTAAATTCTATGAGGGAAAAATTACCCCACTTATTTGATAAGTGAATAAAAATTTTAAAACACATTTTCCAAAATGTGGGAAAGATGTAACATCTTAAGTAATTAAAAAAGAATTTAATTTCATATTTATTACAATTTATGAATTATATATTAATTTTAATATTAAATTTATTTTATGTCCAATAGCGACCATGAAAATCTATAAAGTGTTTCTCAAAATTCTTGCGCTGTAGGCAAGATTATGTTATAATGAATATATAATATATTATTATTATTATTATTTTATGTTTTAATTATAATATATAATTTTTATTAGAGGTAATAAAAAGAAATAAATATATTATCATTAAAAAATTTTATGAATTTTTTTACATTCATCTAATAAACATGATAGGATTATATTGATAATAAAACATATTTTAAGCATAAATATCGATATAACTTCTAAAACGTATTTTTTCTGCAATTCAATGGAGAACCCATTTCAAATATTATATTTAAATATTTTATAATATATATATGAAATAAATTTGATTTTTAAAATTGAAATATCAAAAATTTCTGTTGGTGAATTTTCTTATTTTCATAGAATATTTCCATTTTGATGAATAGTGAACAATACTGAATTTTAGTTCAAAACACATTTTTTGTTAAATTTATCAATATAGTTAAGTAATGTTTTTAATTGGTTTTAGAAAATAATATAACACAAATACAATCATTTATAACTATGTAGATCATTAGAAACAGTTTCACATTAAATTTAGATATAAAAACATAGAAAACTCATGAACATTTATTCATTTAGTGATTACTTCATCATCCCATCTAAGAGATTAAAATTCAGTTAATTTCAACAAATTCAGTGATTAGAATTTTGAAATGTGGAATAAATATTTTTAATAAATATAATTGATAAATAATATTAATTTAAACTTATTTTTTGAAAAAAAACTATTACTAAAAGTAATTAAAATGAATTAGTGCTAATAAAGGGAAAATTAGCTTAACAAGGGACTAAACCATAACCTTTAGAGGAAAATGGCCAATAAAACATTGCAAAAGAGATTTGATATTCATATTTCTAATCTATAAACCTATTTATCTATTTTTAACCAATATTGGAGCCACATGACATGGGAAGACATGAGTGGAATTCCATTTATAAAAAATATTTAGAATACCAATCCCTCTCCACTATAAAAGGGAACCAACCATTAAGATTTACTAAAACAATTAAAGACCTTTATCTCGTATAAAAATAGACCAAATAAGTACCCAAAATCCCTCCATTCACTATAAAGGGCTCACCATGAGATGTAATTAAATCAAAAAGTCACTGGAATAAACTTAATGGAGCTACCCAAAAAAAGAGGTAATAATCTTCAAATTTTCTTTTTTGTTTTATTTCCTTCACCACTCCATTTATTCAATATTATTACATTAATATATAATAAGTTAATTATACTCAATACACTAGAATGTCTTTCTGTTAATGGTTCTACATAAAACTATGCACACTTCTGTCAAATGGATAACAAAATTCTTGTTTGTATATAGCGAAATACCACCTCACAATACGATGCCATTATTTTCTTCTGTAGTACACCCCATGGTAGGTAATTAATATAAAAAATTATTTATGTAAGAGATATATATATATATATATATACATAGTATTTACAATTTATTAATAAAAATGTAAAATCAATATAAACATACCTGCATTCCTTCTATTTTTTCTAAATATGATGATGTATTTTGTGAACTTGTGGATCATTACCATTTCAAAGGGATGTGATGCAATCACAAACTACATTGAATCTATTAAGGATGAGTTTAATTGAATTTATGCGACGTAAAAACATAAATATGATATTTTTTAAACAATTACCTTTCTATATATACAATATATTATTTTCTTCAACACCATTTCACACACTGAAAAAGTGATAACATAATTCGTGGATGTGTGAACTACCACCACCTTACTGCAAAGTGATTCCATTTATATGAATATATATATAAGTATATATGATTAATTAAAATTGAATTAATGATATAATGGTCATTACTTGAATAATAAATTTTACATACCATATTTCCATAATGATCACAGAAAAAATAAGAATGTTACTCATGTGTACGTACAAACTGATGTGTAAATGATTATACCATTGGATCATGATGTACAACCATATTTAATATTTGGTTTTAAAAGTATAATTTATTATTTAATAATATTATTATGTGACTATTATTATTCTTGAATTGTTTATATAATTACACATTTGAAAATACTTCACCTAACAAAGTCATTTTTGACACATAAACTGAATATGGTCAAAACAATTGATATAGAATTAATTATTAATTAAGTTATTTAAGAGACTATAATAAGTGAAATGAAAGTAATAATAAGAATGGGAATCATTTTGAAGAAATGTAAAAACATAAATTATTATATTATTTATGAACATAAAGACACGCATGATTTGTCGGAGTCAATGTAACGAATTTCTTCATAATCTCCTTCCATTGAGGAATTTCATTTTGATATGAATATTTAATCTTTTATATAGTGTATATATAACCCATTTTACATTATATATACATATTTTTTCCGTTTTCATTTTATTTATGTTTTTTTATATTTTATTCTTTCGTGGTGCTTATGATTTAATTATTCAATGTGGTATGTGAGGATTTGAATGTATAACGATTTAATTTTCAAATATTTTTCTCCATGTTAGTACTATAGATATAGTTTTATATTTTTATTTTTCAAATAAATTTAAAAATAAAATATTATTTCTCTTTAAAAGTTTATTCATATTTATTTCTAGAAGAAATATTTATATGTGTTTTATGTAGTTCTTTTTGATAGAAAAAAAGGATTTTTTAATTCTTAACATAGATGAAGAAAATGAAATTTTTTCCACTATTGAAGTTATTTTATTTTAGGTCTCCTTTGAAGGATTTAATTTTTTCCGAAATTATATAATTTATTTCCCTTTTTATTGGATAATTTCGTTTTAAAAATAATTTTTCAAAATAAAGACGTACTTTTTATTGAAAATGTTATTTTTGAATGAAAATTTAATTTTAATATATGAAATTGATTTTTCATATGAGTTTATGTGAATTTTTCAAATGATGAAATTTTTTATTTAATGTTGTTTTTCATGGGTATTATAGATGATGGGTGAACCCAGAGAGCACTAGGTGAGCCTGTAATATCTTAAATAATGGCTACACCTAGATATTTCTTCAATAAAATTGGTTATGATTATATTATTTTCATAAATATATTGAATGTTAGTTGTATTGGTATTCAAATATGTAAGTGCTCTGTAATGGTTCAACAGGTTGATGTACAAACATAGTTAATTAATTTTATATTTTTTCTAATGATAATTTATGAAATCATTTGATTTTGAAAAGGTAAATTAAATGGTATTTATTTAAAATTATATTTTCCCTTTTGGATAAGGGAAAATATTTTCAAGAAAGGTTTTTTCAGGAGTTTTAATGTTTATCAATGAACTAATGGATTTCTTCTTTTTATATTCCATAATAATATTTTTATCCTCATCTAATATTTTTAATTTTTTATAAGAGTTAATTATGGATAAAGGATTGAATGAATTATTGATGAAATTTGGGAAGATTTTTCATAAAATATATAATTATTTATTTGAAATATATTTGTTTATTGAAAAAAATGAATATTATTCAGAAGTGACCAATTTGTATATTATTAAATTTTTATATTTGATTTATTCATAATTCTCTAAAATTATAAAAAAAATAAAGATCCCAATGTTAATAAAATTAAAATTATTGATATAACTCAAGATTATATAATTCTACTGATCAGGGAATAATAGATGGCAGAAGAAATATTATTTCTATGCACACTAAAATTTCTCACACTATAAATCAGGATAAACAACCCAACAATAAAATATGGAACAATTTTATATTTATTTTTTCAAGAGTATGTTCCCCACTTATTTTATAGGGCCCATGCATTCAACTTTTTCTAAAAAAGTTTTAGTACTATTGAAAATATGTTTTACATTCTCCATTGATTGGATCTTGAAAAATTCTTTTTGGATGCCTATCACATGGATGGTGAAGATGATCAATGATGTAATCTAATCAAGAATAAGAGACAAAACGAATAAATCATTCCCATTGAGTGGGATGAGATTATTAGAATATTTTTAAATAAATAACATCATCAATATTATTCATCTAAACTAAGTCTCTAATGGGAGTTATCTGTAAGGGAATTATATATATGGAGAAAACATTTGTTGTGCTATCAAATTGTTAATTAACGTTGTTTTTACCCCTAAATATAATGAATTTCATAGTAAAACAATGATATAATTAAAAACAAATTCTAAAAACCAAAGACATAAGAATATGAGACTTATATCATTCTAGATTTTCATGAGGCATCACAGATTAAATAGCCTAAAGGGGAATAGTAAATATTTTATGTGTGGAATATATGTACATAATTTGGCTGAATTCTTATGTGATGTGAATATGTTGGATAATTATGGGAGTACATGTAAATAAATGTAGAATTAACCACTCACATTCCACTAATTCAAATGTATTGAGTCTGTAAATTATGATATCCAGTAATAAAAAATGAATGATAGTGACAGTGATCGACATTAAAACCCTCTTTAGTAGTGAGAAAAAGGGAAATATAATGTGATAACTATTTTAGATTAGGGGTATTATAATCTCATGATGAAAGGAAAACACATAATCTACTTTAGAACTACTAATGCATTATTTGACTCCAAATCTACATATAGTTTTATATATGAATAATTTTGAAAGTGTAAAAAAATTCCATTAAAATAATGTGATGATTAATTTTATGTGAAAATAGTTAATGGTATAATTATCACATATTAGGAAATTTATTTTTTCACATGTTTATGTTTCTAGGGATATACTAATTTAAAATATTGTTATTCTACCTCTTTTAGAAATTGATGCCATCACATGAATTTACTTGGATTCTTTTCATAAATCTGACATTACATTCTGTGTAAGGGAAGCCATGTTTGGCATTCTAAACCATCCTATGATCATCTATATCTGTGATGATAGGTATGAACATTGTTGGGCAAAAATCCCTCAAGGTAACATTGCAGGGTTTTTGGGTTGATTGTGTTTGTTGACAAAGCAGGTGTTTCATGGATATTTGTTGAGTTCCCGAGATGTTGTTGACAATCATTGTTGACAAAGAACGATGACAAAGGAAAAGGACGATCTGGAGGCGGTACAAAAGAGCAGTACAAGGTGGCGCCGTTTCCCAGTGTTTGCCAAATTTTTGGGGTCCAAAATTTGGAGTTTGGTGAGCATCGCGAAAAGAGGATTTCCATGAAGAGCATAATTTAATATGGCAAAGGCATGAATTTCGCGAAGATAGGATGCATGGTTTGGAAATCGCGAAGACCAGAAGAATGGAGGCGGTGATGCTTCGCGATTACGTCAAGCTTCGCGAACGGCAGATACTGAAGCACATCGCGGCGGAGAAGGGCTTTGCGAGAGAACATCACGGTGAAGGTGCGAAGGAATGTTGGGCTTCGCGAGGGAGCTTCGCGGCGAAGGCGCGAGCCGCGAAGGTAATTTGACGGTGATTCATCGCGACTACGTCAAGCTCCGCGAACGGAAGATTGCGGTGGAGCTTCGCGATTTGGACAGAATTCTGACAGAAACTTTGAAGCATCGCGATTTGAGATGACGTGGCGTTGACTTCGTGCGGAAAGGATGAGGGTCGGTGGAATCGCCTATAAATAGAGGCCGACCCCTTCAGGCGAAGTAGAGAGAATTTTCAGAGAAAATACTTTGCTCTCGATTTGCGAAGGTGGTTCGCGGAGCCAGTGTGCTTCGCGAAAGAGGTGCTTCGCGGCGGCTATTGTAGCTCCGCGAAACCTGCGAGCTCCGCGTTGGCTTACTTAGCTTCGCGAGGGTCGTTGCTTTGCGACGGCTTGAGCATCGCGAGAGTGCTTCGCGAAAGAGCTTCGCGAGTGAGCTTTGCGAAAAGTCAGGAGCTTCGCGAAGGCTTGTTTGAGCTTTGCGAAATTGGGAGCCTCGCATTGTAGGGTGCTTTGCGAAGGTCTTTCCAAAGGTTGGTTGACCAGTGGATAGTGGCAAAGGGGTATTCATCTACGGGTGAAAGTTGAACTTCAAAAGAGCATCTACATACAGAGAAAGATGCATTCCTTCATGGAAATGAAGAGACCTACAGGTCTATAAACTGTGAGTGAATCCCTTCCAAGAGCAGTGAGCTTAGGAAGAGGAAGAAGGTGATCCTCTCCACCGGCAGTGAGCCAGAGAGAGAGAAACAGGGAGTGACCCTTGGGAAAGCAGTGAGCTGACCCTAAACTTTGTAAAGGCAGTGAGCCTGGGCATAGAAGTGATCTAGCCCGAACCTTGTAATCCACAGCTAGTGAAGATTAGTGGAATTTGGTACGACCGGCAACCTGTCGGCGTATACTCCTTGGACGTAGCCCTTAGCGGTGAACCAAGTAAAATTGATGTGTCCTGTGCTTGCTTTACTTTCTGTATATATCGTGCAGCATGAAAAAGAGAGAAGAGTGTTTTGCTTAACAGCGAAACAAGATCAGAACGGGCATTAATTTTTAATTGGCCATACCCTGATTCACCCCCCCTCTCAGGGTATCCAGCCTAGTGGACCTAACAAACATCTAATGGAAATAAAATAAATATTAAGAGGCTTTTATATCTATTTTAAATGTGTGTTTATATCAGATAATTATGGAAAAACTATATCCATGATATTCATCTTTTTTGGGGTATATTGATGTCTATACAAAAGGGCTACCTAGTCATCCAAAGAATCATGATGTTGAGTTATCAGTTGGACTCATACATGATGAAACACCTACTTTGATGACTCCCTATAAAATAGAATGGATTAAGTTTTTGTAAGTGATTAATTAAATCCCATATAATATTGAAAATGTTATCATTTGGCCAATTCTATCACCATGGGGGGAACCTAATCTTTTTTATAAATAAAAATGGATCGATGTGACTGTATATTGAGTATCAAGAACTGAAAAAGGTCATAATAATGAAAAAATATAATATAAATTTTATTGAGGAATTGTCTCATCAATTATATAGAGCACATTAATTTTCAAAGATTTTCCTTCATTTTTAATATCATGAATTGTCAATAATGATAGAGGATAACCTCAATATAGAATTCTATATTAGGTATGACCAATATTAATATATAATTATTCATTTTTATATTTATAGTTTCTAATATGTTCATTCATTTCATGGATAATGTAAATTTATATTAACATTATGAGTTTTTTTAATCTTTATTGAAGATATTTTTATATATTAAAATAGAAAGGAAGTGCACGATGAGTACTAGATAATTACTATTAAGACTATAAATAATTATAAATTGTATGAAATACTTACAATTTGTGAATTCTATCTATTGAAGGATTAATTTTTGGGTTATATATTATCAATAGAGGGTATATCTATATATCTATAATAGAATATGTTATTGAACATTATCCTAGAACAACCACTATGACTGTGATCCATTGTCTTCTTGATTTGGATGGATATTATTGATGGTTTTTAAAGGATTTTATCATAAATATCTAAGAAACTAGCCAAGTCAACATAAAATGGATCCAATATCATTTGGATAGAATAATGTGATGAAAATTTCATGTAACTAAAGAGAAGTATAGTTTACACACATTTTTTTATATTACCCTATTGTGGAGATGTATTTGTAATCTTTAATAAATCATTAATGATGGGATCATAATGAATTCTCAGGAATAATGATACGACTATAGCTTATGGTTCTTAAAAATATAAGGTTACTTATAAAAGATAACCAATTCATATTTTAGAGTCAGTTATGGATCTTTTTACATAATGAAATGTAGAAATAATCTTTATGGTGAAATGTGTGATATTGATATACTAATATGATACATTTAAAATATATTTTAACATATAATGAGTTTAATATTAACCAATGATTATTTTTTATATATTTAATTATTATAAATTCTTAATAAATTACCATCATGTGAAATTGAACAAGGTGGATGGTGGTTTGTGTCAAGATTTTCATAGATGATTATAACTAATGAGGATCACAAAATAACCCATAATTATGAATTTTTCAATAATGGATCAAGAAATATTGAAGGAAGGGGAGAAATCATATCATCCACCAATTGCTGTTAAACAATATATACAAGTTAATATTAAATAAGAACATAAGGAATGTATAAATATACATAAAAAGAACTGAAATATTATAGATTTTAACTTTTCTATTATAGAATGACTAAGTTTAAGAACCATGGATTTATTCCATCCATAATTTATTTTTATAGGTAGAAATTTGATAAATCTCATAATTCTTCATTCTATATTCATCCAGAATGTATAATTATATATAAATATCTAAAATAGTTTTTATGGTGGGATTACATGAAGAAATATATTGTTGAATTTTTTTCTATTTGATTACTACTTCATCAAGTCCAGGCTGTTATTGAAACATTATTGTATGTCGTTAAAACCATTAATCAAACAATATTCAAAATGTGAAAAAATCACCATGGATATTTTCATCAAAGTCCAAAAAATATATAATCCCCATAATGATATTTTTAATGTAATATGTCACCTCATTGAGTCACTACAATTCATTTCCATCATTAAAATATTATCTTTATATAAGTGTCCCATGATATACATTAACAAATTTGTATGGTTTCATGGACTAATAAATTATTTTGTATGATTTAGGGAAATGAAGATTCCTTCATGTTTATGAGAAGCATTTAATGAGCTCTTAAATTTCAGTTTCATTTTAGAAAAAAAAACATATCATCCTTAGATAGATGGTAAGTTTTAGTGAACTATAAAACACCTAGATGATATGACAAGATCATTATTTATGTAGTTTTATGTTTATTCAGATCAAAACATTCCTCCGGTTTAGTTCATTAAATAATATCATTTAATCAAGTATTCACATGGCCCATTAAGAATACAACTTGTGATATATGTGAAGAAATATAATATGATTTATTTTTGTTGCAAATATAAGGATATTAGAACATGATCATCGTTATGAAATAGTATAGAATGTACGATCATTTCACCAAAACATAAAAAGCAAAACGTTTTCAGAAGATTTATGATGAAATTTGTTAGTGAGATCTTGCATTTTATGTTTGTGTGAAGTTCATTATGTAAATTTCTACATGGAATGATATTCATTTTTATAAAATAAAGAATAGATTATCCCTATGAATATTATCCCCGTGATATTATTTTTTCGGTAGTGATATTTTCTTATCACATGACTCTTTTATAAAACCTATTTCTTGTCCCGGATATTTTTCATGTATTGATCATGAGGAAGTAGAAAACAGAATTCATCACATTTTGAAAATCACTGGTTTTACCACTTGATAATGATCGTTCATATGAATAAAAACAAGTAGAATTCTGGGATTTTAGAGATAATGTTTTTAAAAAATACTCTTATTGTTATGATTCTCTATAAAAATAAGAAATTCTGGGATGGTACATGGTAACTTGAGGATATAATGAGGAAAAATCACCCCCAAATGCCTTTCAGAGTTATAGAATTTCAATGGGGAAATTCATTTTATATTGGTTAAAATGTGACATCTTGATATTTAATAAAATATTTTTTGTAATGAATTTAATTTCATTGATAGATTATGATTCATGAACCAATCAGTTCTATGAAACTATAATTTAGTGTACCATAATAAAGTAGATGTTATATTGGTAGGTTTTTTTATTACTAACTTATAGAAATTATTCTATTTAAATTTTTCTAAGATAAATTTTGTGCTAATCTGTTTAATATTTATTAATATGATCATTATTTCATTGTATAATAAATATTTTACTGAAAATACATTATTTATATGTGAAATGTGTTTTTATGTTTTTAAATATAATTCTTTAAAATTACCGAAAGATTTTAATGAAAATAATTTATAACATATTTTATAAATTTTTTTATTATTTATATTTGTTCTCTAGTAGTGGGATAAGAATAATCTAATTTTAGGCATAAACATTATATTTTTCTAAAAAGTATTTACATCATGTTTTAACATTGATTATGAAATTAATTTATCATTATAATAGAAAATATATTTATAAAAATGAATATAATTTTTGGAATCAACATGTAAAATTTATCTTATAGTTTTTTTGAAAATTTTATGAAACTATTAATTTTTTCAATAAATAAGAATAAAATATGAATTTTTATTAAAAATTGGGTTGTTATATCTTAAATTTACAAAGTTTTATCATGATATAAAATGGTTGAATTGTTATAATAGTGTATTTATATTCTTATAAATCCTATTTATGTAATTTTAATATATTAAATGTGGAATATAGATATAAAACAATTTACATATGGAATTTTGTTCATTGGTAGACTTTTTTTTTAATCTTTCCAAAGGGTTTAATTTAAATTTAAAATCTTCCACATATAAGAATTTAATTTGTTAAAAATTATTTAATTATTGAATCATTATAATTAATAGTTAATAACAATTCCATGCTATTTTTTTCATAATTAAAAGTAAAATCAATAATAATTAATTAATGTTGTTAATGTAAAAAATTGTTTTACTGAGGGTTAAAATATAAACCTTGGGATTAAAATTATTTAAAAACACGACTAATTACTTTTTCAAGGACAAATTTTGATCTTATACCATATAAAATTCTATACGTATGCATTTTGGTTCCTTTTTCTCAATAAATTGAATTTGATTTATTATTAAATTATGGTAAATTACAACTGTGCCACTCACCTAAATTATAAAATGGCACCACTCTCCTCACCACATGACACATGAAAGCTCATTTTTATCAATAAAAACATAACATAATACCATAATTACAACCATACCAATGAATTATTTTCTATATTTTGATTATAATACTCTCCCATGAAATATTTTTTCATAAACCCAATGAATTTATATATAGATGTTGTATATTTTATAAAAATGTATTTTCATTTTGTTTCAAATTTTACTTCAATAAAATATTATCACAGTGTTATGAAAAAATAAAAACTTATAAATGATTTAACATGTTTTAATTATGTTAATGGGAGGACCTAAATCTAACTCCCCCTCTATTAAATGGGAAAAAAACCATATATCATGTGTATGACTGTCTAACACATCACAAACCGATGTAATTCATTTTATATTACCGCCATTCAAGTATAGATATAATAATGGAATTAATGTATATATATATATATGATATATAGGGTATAATTAAACTTTTTTATTTATTATATTACACAAAACATCTTACATTCCAATATATTGGAAAATGATTGTGATTCTTGTGCATTCGGGTGGACTACCACCTCCCTAGAGCGATGAAATCCATTTTTCATTCTATGTTAAAATAGTTTGAAATAAGGAATTACTTTAAGAATATATATGATTTATATGAAATAAATATTATTCTATATAGTTGAATTTTTATGTATCTTTCTTTTATTCCCACCGTATAATAAATTGAAACATCATTCATGCATACGTACGACCTACCTTCTGCATGAACTATGTAAATAATTTTTCTCTATATAATTTTATAGGATACTGTAAATATATATAATGAATTTATGTTATATTTATAAAATATATATAATTTTAAATGTTATGGAACAAAAATAATGTATAATAATTAATACAAATAAATAAAATACATACAAAAAATAAAATATTTATCATCCAGAACAAGTATTTTTTTTGAACATTTGTTAATAAATGGGTTGAAAAAGGTTATAAGTTAATATTTTATGGTATGATAAAAAATATAAATTCATGTAATGGATATAAAATATTCCAATATTTAATTTATTGTAATTTTTAAATTGATTAAGGGAAGTTGAGACATGTGGGGAGGGATTTTCGAATCACATTTATTTTCTTGGAATAGATTCCATATTAACCAAATTATTCATTATTGTGGTGACTATAATTCACATGAATATATTTCATGATTAATATTAATAATTTTATGGGATATAAATATATATAAAACTATGATTAAATATGTCATGTGTCTTATGATTCAAAAGTTTTCAATGTGGTAAGGGTTTTTTGTTATGATCCCATGGTTTATCAGGATTGTTTATGATTATGACACTAATGATTAAATACTATGATCTCTATTTCCATAAAATCCTTTATATTTTTCTTATATTTTTGTAATATTATAATATATTTTTTCCATTAATCTTAGTCTCATTATGTACTCATGATTAATAAATACTAATTTAAAATAAAATCCACTCTATTTCTCTCTTCGGTTGAATTTATCATTATAAAATATCCAGGACTACTAAAAGCATTTTGATGAATTTTTTCAATATTAAATAATTTTTGTTTATTTTAAATTTTAAACTTGATCTAATTTTTGTTAAATTTTTTAAAAACAATTTCAATATCCTTTTTCAATTGACATACTTTTAATTTTTTTCAGAAAATATATATGGAATCCTAGTTTTATAGTACATCCATAAAAATTATTTCCCACTATCATGAAAAAACAATTATTTTAACATTATATTATAAATTTCAATGGTTATTTTCAGTGGAATTGTATTACCTTATATTTTTTATTTTCATTTATATTAATGAAGTTATCTCACAGTGGAAATGATATATTTCCAAATAATGTTTCAATGATCTTTTAATTGTATTTTTATTCATTAATGAAAAAAACCTTAGATGTAAGATATTATTTACTAGAGATAAAATAATATTATTAAATCCATATCCTTTATTTAGATTATTTAAAATATTATTGTATATTTTTTAAGAAATTTTTCGTATTCTTATGTGTTTTGATACAACGATGTATTTATGAATCCTCTTTTTGTTCAATGTTTATAAGCTATTTAAGGATTTTGTGACACACATTTGTATGATTCTCAATATGTTATGGGTGTGAATAGAATTATATATGCCTTCGATTCACTACAAAATTATAAATGTGGTGTGACCTCAAATAGTACACGGATGTTTATCACATGCCCAAAATAGAGTACACATGAAGTTATCAAAATTCCAATAGAGGGTACATAAGATGCTATCAGAGGACCAAAAGAGGGTACATGGGATGTTATCCCAAGCCCAATGTAGTTACATGTGTGGTTTCCCCATGACTAACATGTAATTAATGTCTAGGTGGGATTCCAAAACATACAGTTTTTATACTTATGTAAATTTCACAAGTGAATAAATTATTCCAAATTTATGCCCTCTTGGTTTATGTTCATTGACTCCACTGTGATATATTTCATATAAAATTACAATAATTATGACAAGAATCATGTTTATGATCAATGATATGAATAATATATATTTTTTAAATTTCATTCTCATATCCTTAAACCATTATCCTCATATTATGTAGACATCTCCCTTATTATCCCTTATCAAGCCTTTGATCTCACAATTTATTACGATTCCTTTACCATTGATCTGAAGATAGGTCTTATGATTGATATGTTTATCAAGGGTGATAGTAATTAAGAACATAGTAGGATATTATGTAGTTAACTTATAAACAATTTTTTACCTGTCGAGGTTTCCAATCACACTTGACCTATACGATTCTAGAATTGATCAGAATATATTTTAATGAATATCCATCAATTAATATAGAATGTATATATATGAAATATTTGGTTTTTTATAATGACAACATCATGAGACAAAATATCCAAATAATGATCTTGAGTTGTCTATAGTGATGCACACACTTAATATTAGGCATGAATACCTCTTCATAGAGTGAATTTGTAACTACCATGAAATTTATTAATGGTATTTAACTTTTGGTATCATAAAACACACATATAACCTAGATAATGAAATTATAAAAATAATTATCATAGATTAGAAATTATACATTATTTAGAAAATAAACCAACAAGAATGGAAAATATTATATCCAGATAGTAAATTGAAAATAATGTTATAAGAATTATAAAATTTTGATCTTATTGATCCACTATAAAGATTGTTCAAAAGATAAAAAAATATAATAACAAAAAATATAATTAATAATATAATATGATTTTTGATGATTAATATATATATATATATCCTTATGTTATAATAGAAGTGAATAAATAATGAATTTAATAAGCTGTATTACTGAAATTAAGAAACCTATATAACAGTTACAAATCTCACCGTTGAAATTATAAAATAAGTGTTATCAATAAAAATCTATTGGTTAGAATATTAAACTCTCCAATGAATAAATAAAATAAAATTTAGGTATACTATAAAAGAATATATGATATTTTTTTCATGGTATAATTCAATAAATTTTATTAAAATGATAAATCATCTATTGGGTTTTTTGTAAAACGTAATGTTTTTTATATTTAATATAATGAATTAAAATGAAATTTATTTTTCTAAGTAATTTTCATAAATAAGTATTATCTAAAATTATAATTATAATATAATTTTATCATTTCTTAATTAATTTTTAAATGGTATAAAATTTATTATAATATTAATATATATTTTTTTGAATAACTATTTATTTTATTCTAATATTATTCTTCCATATTAAAAAATATTTTGGTAAAACTTATTCCAATTATAGAATTTAAATGTTTAAAAATTGGAAGGGTGATTTTTTTGTTTTATCTAAAAATGTAGATTTTTTAATAGTGAAATACTCTAATTTTATATATCTAACATTATAAGATAAATACATGGATTTTTGAGTCGTGGATGATGTAAAAATGTTATAATAACTCGTGGGTTAAAACTCCCTTGGCCAATTTACTAGTTTTTAGCTTATAAATCATCATTATTGATTAATTTTTGCTGAAATAATAAAATAATTAATATAATAATCAAACTCACATATCTCCTCTATCTATAAATACCACCAGTCACCACCCTTTCTCCTTAAACCTTCAAACATTCTATATTGTTTATATTCAATCTGATTAAATTTCCAAGACACTGCTTAATGTGGAAGGCATGATGGTCTCAATTATAGATTGAATATAATTAATTAAGGATGTTCTCAACAAGACAACATTCAATTCTTGAAATCCTCTGTCCATCTATTTTAATTTATTTCCCTTTCTTTTTGCCTCCTCACCTCCTTATACAAAGAAGTATCATAACACCAATATCATTTATATATTGAAATTTTCATGTGTCAATCGAATATATATCATCAAATATGTTATTATCATATTTTATTTTAAAATCTAAAGCATTTTCCTTGAAATGACAGTTTACTTCCTTCATGGATGATGAGTTATAAGATTCCATTAATTATTTCATTGATTTTCATAAAATAATTATTATGGTTGAGAAATATTTTACAATTTATTCATTAACATATTTTAGGTTATGGAAATAATATATAAGAATAATATTTAATAAAACAAAACTAGATTGTGATGATTAAAAACCCACAAAAAAACTAAACATTTACCATTATCCGTATGTAAAATGAATCATTATCACACCTTCAAAAATTATATATGGGACCATTTAAATATATTAATTTTAATTTATAAATTAATTTTTTTTCTAGATATTTTTTTCTAGTTGAAAACAAATATAATTTTAAACCAGCTAACCAACCATGAAACTATGAGATAAATGCTCCCTGAATGATGAATGTGTGCTTTAAAACTCATTGAAATGGTCAGAAATGATGATAATAAAATGATAATATATAAAATAAATATATAATAGGTTATGAATTAAGTAATTAGTATGTATATTTTGATTAAAAATAACATCACTTTCATGTGAAAAACATAGCCAAACATAAGATAGGGGATCTGGTCGAACCTCCATTTTTCATTGGGTTGCATTTCATCATTATTTGACCCAAATTAATTATTAAACATTTTAATATAATTTTATAATATTAGGTGTATATGTTCCAAGTAGTAGTTTTTATCTCAAAATCACATATAGAGGGCAATTTTTTTTAAAAATTACCTTCTCAATTCCACCCAACAAGAAAGACTGATTATATAGAACTTATATATTTTTTTACGTATTTTGAAATAAAATCTATAAAATATATTAACCATTCAATATTTTTTTGCTATATATTATTTTATCACAAAAATAACCATAGAATTTTTTTAAAACAAATTTTTCATCATCAACTATGCATACTCATTATTGTTTCCCCTAAAACTGCACTTAAGTGTGGAATTAACAAAGATACCAAACCACTATTACAAAATTCTTCACATCATTTGGATTTCATTAATCATAATCAATTATGAAATTTACATTATGAATTCCCAAGAATGATTTCAATCCCATATCTCATGGATACCATTTTTTTACAACCATTGGTTAGGCTTTATGAAATGATTGTGATTCCCATTTCATTCCACGATTAACAGTTATGTTTATTCCTTATATTTGATTATATATGTGTGACACATATGAATGAACATGGTCTGATGGGTCTTCCTAGATATCCCTGAATGTAAATTTGGTAATGTTTAGTGTCAGGATACATTATGTATTGGATTAGGGTGTAACCCTAATTGAATATGGGAAATTTTCCACCATGAGATGCATTCTTGGAAGTCATGGCAAGAGGTCTCTCCAGTGGTGGTGTCGTGCGGGATCAACATCCTCGACGAACCACATTGGCTGCTGGCCTTCTTATTTCCCTATCATTTTAACCAGATAGGGTTCCCCATGGAGGCGCGAGGTTGGTCCAGGTTGCGAGGTCCAGTTGCTGCGGGTTGGAGATTGTCGTTGTGTTTCGTGTCATCTTCAGGTTTGTAGGGAGGATATTGTCTCCAAGTACTATTTTGAATGTGTCGGTGGGATCTCGATCAACTTCTATGGCTGGTGGAGGGGACTTCTTCTGGAGAAATGTGGTTTTAGAGGTTCCTATTTCTGATCTGGATTGTGTTTTTGAAATTTGTCTACAATTTTTTGGTTTTGGTTGTTGGGTGGTCTTGGTGGTACGTGGTTTCGATGATGTTGGGATCCGCCTTTGGTTCCAGTGACTGGTGATTGATTTTTGGTGTTTGGGATTTTTGTTCAATGTGATTTGTGATGAACTGGATTGCTTGAAGTCTATTTGTGTCAAGCTATTCAGATTTCAAATGGGATCAGTCGAGTTGTGTGTATTTGATTGTGGAATTTTCATTGAAGACCATATTTATTTAATTTTGAACATGATTAGAAGCATGTTTTATGTGCGCACAAAGTGAGTGATCTCACATGGTAGTGATTCCTTAACAATGGTGGTATGTTTTCTTGACAATGGTGGTATTCTGGTTGTGGTTTTGGTTTTTGTCTCGGAATGACACTTCTCAATGTATTTTTCAACGTTTTCTTACAAAATGATGCTTCATATGAGGTTCCATGAAAAGAGGATTCATTGTTTCATGGATTTTTTGAATCAGAATATTGAGAGGGTATGGCTTTGGCCATCGGTACCATGCATGTGCTCTTTGGCATGGGTCAGATAGTCGTTCTACGATGAGATAATGGAAGCTGGACTTTATGGTTTTTTATTTTCCCAGAGGAGATTCTCCTTTCTGGCAAGAGTTGTTCTTTAACTTGAGTATTGGAATGTTGGGGCATTTTTTGTGTTTAATATTTGATGTCGTGGGTTCTCAGATTCCCTTAAAAGTTTTAGGAAATAAAAATGTAATTTTCAGTCATGATTATTCACATACTGAGATTTTTATTACATTCTGTTTTGTCTATGTATTTCCAAGGTTTTCTTATATGGGTGTATGAACTAATAAGAAGATAATAACTCATTATGAATATTTATGGAAATATTTTTTATTTTGGTTTCATGTATTCTAAATATGTACCTTGTATTCCAAATAAATAAGACGTTTCTATCCTTGGATTGAATTCAATGTATAATTATCCTTGAAATATTATAACAATATGTGTAAATTGACAGGCCGTATATAGATGGTATCAGAAAATTGTCTAGTTAATTTTGAGGATTAGGACTATAAATATTTAGTAGGAGATATAGGGATAATTATATCACCCTGAATAACCAATGCTCAAACATAGAGAATCATAATATAGGATACACTTCTCATTTATATGTTTTTATTTTTTATGTCCAATGTTTTCTTCTTATATAATAATTAGATAGGTATTTAATCACCCTAATTTTATTTTATTTATTTTCTAATAGATAATGGACTGAAATATAAGAACCAATGATAACTATCAATGTGATAGGAAATGTGGGGACTTCGTTAATGCGAAGAAAACCCTATTGGGAATAAGATATCAGAACACCATGATAGTACTAGCTTAACATGATCAAATTATGAATAATAAATTGAAACATGGGGAATCTCCTCTTTCTCCTAGGAAATATGAAGATAAAATTGAATCCTTTATGATAAAAATTTATCTTGTAATTAGTGGATCATATAATACCGTCATCAAGTAACAATGGATTATCTCCATTGAGAAGATATTCTATATCCAATAATGATCAAAATAAGAAAAAGTCATACTAGTTTTCTATTATTTTGATAAAGAAGGTGATCAGTTGGGGACACCAATCAAGAATAAAAATTCTAAAGAGGGAATTTATTCCATTTTTTTGGAAGGATTAATGAAAATATTTATCAGTAATTTTTTTCCATTAAATATCCATATTTATATAGAGAGTGAGAAAATTATACTAAATAAAAAAGAAGATGAATATAGCATGATGTATGAGGAAAAATTAAATATCATTAATGATAAGCCTCAATATTTTTCATGAACACTAAAGGTAATTTTGAACACTTATTTAATGAATTAATGTTGAATCTTTGAAAATCCAGTGCAATTGGGTTATTGAAATCTATAATGAGATTTTGGGAAGTGCCCTAAATATTGAAATAATAAGTAGTGAATCTTGATGGTCATGTGGTCCTAGTGATTAAAAGAGGAAATTGATGGTAAATATGACAGGATATAAATATGAATCCAATATAGGTTTTAAAATACATCATTCTGTATGTTAAAATTGAAGGAAGAAGCATCCTAGGAACTATCTATATTAAATAGAGAGATGCTTCAAATGTAAAAGAGGTGGAAATTAGGAAAATGATTGTAAAATGGATTTGAAATAGAAGAATAATAAAGTATAAGAAAGGACGGATTCGATAAATTTCAAGCAAATAGCTAACAGTTTAAACTATAAGAAACATGGGCATTATGAAATCCAATTCCCAAATCTAATGGTTTTCGGAGGAAATCAACAACAACAACCTCCATGGTAGCTAGGAAGGGAATATTCTATCATTACTAATGAGGTGTAGACCCAAAATTTTAAGATGATAGGTATAGAGGTTATTTATTCAGTAATTGAGAAAATACTATTTTATTTTGGTTCCATGACTTAATTCATATCTTTCATGATTAGTATAACTATATAATCACCACATCAAAATATGATTGTGGAGTTATCGGTGGGAACATTAAATGGGGAAATTATTTCATCTAAAGTATATAAATCATCCTAGGATAATTTTTGTGGAATAAAATTCATAGAAAATATCACCTTAAAATATTTTTTCACTGAATCTTCACTTGGATTAGATTATACATCTTTATAAAATGTCCATATCATCTATACATATAGGGATACAACTATTCACATATCGAGGCATCATCTAATTCCATAAAAGTTAAAAGAGGAGGATGAATATCCTTCAAAATCATTATCTCAATTCATGATATTATCACCCTATGAGTATGAATATATAGATCAAATGATTGAGATAATGTTATGAATCATACATGATGAAGTTCCCATTGTGAGGGAATACACATTCGTTTTCCTTGAATAATTTCATGGTCTTCCTCCTGACATAGAGGTTGAGTTCTCAATTGATCTTTATACCTAGAGATCTACCAATACTAAAGACTCTTTAGATGATGGAAACCATTTAGTTGTAGGGACTGAATAACTAGTTATAATAGAATATAGAAAGGGTTTTATATGCTTGAGTGATTCACCATTGGATGCGCTAGCAGTCATTATCAAGTAGAAGGTTCGATCAATGCACCTCTGCATTGATTATCATGATCTCAAAAACATTATAGATAAGAAGTATCCCACACCATGTGTAGATAATTTTTTCAATCAAATGCATGGGGAAAAGTATTTATTTATAGAGGACCATCAATGATGATATCATGAATAAATGTTGAGGAAGGAATATATTACTATGTTAGTATTTTGAATTATGTATGTACACTATGAGTTCATAGTGATTCTGTTCGGACACACTAATGATCTAAAAATTTCATGGAAATAATGAGTATATATTTATATATTAATTCGAAAAATTTTTGCTAGTGTGTATCGATGATAGTTTGATATATTATAAGAGAATGTTATAATAGAAGGATTGTTTGAATATAGTGATAAATATTTTGTTGAGGTAGAAAATTTATTCAAATTATCATAAATTTTAGTTGTGGATGGATGAAGTATTATACCTATGTGATGTTATAAAAAAAATGAAATATATGTTGACCCGTATAAAACAATTGAAATTAAGAAGTGGTATTAATGAGCATCTCTAATAGAGATCAATAGCTTCCATGTTCTCGATTTGTATTTTCGATGATTTTAAAATAACATCTCATGATTTTCAACCACACTAACCATAATTAATATGAATGTCATATTGTTTTTGTTGACTATTGAACATAAAGATTAATATATATAGTTGAAAACGAGTCTTTTCACTTCATCATTACATACACTACTAAAAACTAGGGATTGCATTGTGGTGTACAATGATTCAATAAAGAAGGTATTTGGTTCTGTACTAATGAAAAATGATAATGCGAGAGATTATTCCTAAAAGTAGGTGAAATTTTATTAGAGAAATTGACATACACATGATAAATATTTGGTAGCTATGATAAAAACATTGATAATTTAGATGAACTAAATATATGTCGAGAAGTGTGAGATATATACTGATCGTAAGATTCTAAAATATATATTAACATATAAGAATATTAATATGCACTATTGAAGAGGGTTATAACTCATAAAAGATAATGACTGGTCAATCGACTATCATCCTTGTATAGTTAGTGATAAAGTTGATTTTTTAAATAGAAATGATCCTATATCATTATCAATGATGAAAATTTATAAGGATCCAATCATATTATACCATCAAAGGATGGACATGGGAATCATAAAGGAAGGTATTATATCATTCCTTTCACAACTGATTTACCAACAATTCCTTATAGATAAAATAAAGGATGCTCAATGATATGATATGGAAAATCGAAAAAGGAGGAATCTGTAAGAAATTGAAAATCAATATTGTTTCAAATTAATGAGTACGGAGTTAAAAATGTTGCATCTTGAGTTTGTTTACCATCCAATTTGGAGATAAAGAAATATATTTTGAAGGAATCACATTGAGAAAATCTTATCTATTCAACAAGGAATCCAAAATACGTATTCAGATAAATGATAGCAATATTGGTGGGAAAATATGAAGATGAAGACCACTAGAAATACAAAAAATTATTTAGAATTTCACCAAGTTAATAATAAGAGGAAAAAATCTAATGAGATGATGAAACCATTAAAAAATAGTGGTATAAAAATGGGAAAACATCACAATGGAATTTGTAACAAGGCATCCAAAGACATCCATAAGTTACATTGCTATATAGTTCACTGTGGATATTCATAAAATGACTTCTAACATTATTACAGTTTTAGAGTACATCTCACTTGATCAGCATGCATAAATAAACATTAGAGATGTGGTGAGTATTTTTAGAGTTCCATTATAAACTGTATCTAATTGTGATTTGAGATTTACCTCCATGATATAGAAAATTATCCAGTATTCTCTAGAAAATTATTTGATCTTTACTATGACCTTTCAACTTGAAACCCAGGTCCAATATGATCATTCTAATCAGATATTGGATTATATATTGAGAGAAATATTCATGGACATTAATAGTGGATAAGACCAATATCAACATAATTCCATGTTATCATAGTATAATACCTTATAATAAGGCATAAAAATTGCTCCATTTGAATTCCTTTGTGGTAAAATTTGTACAACACCTTTTTGATAATAAGTAGTTTGTGAATAGAAGCTACTGGGGCCTAAAACCATTTTCAAGAGGGAAGAAAATGTGAAGACCATCTGGAAAAAAATCTATCTTTCCCACATTCAAAAAAAGAGATTGAAAGATAATTGTCGATAGGAATTAGTGTTTGATTTTGGTGACAAGGTTTTTCTCCACATAGCTTCATGGAAGAGGGTTGTGATATTTGGGATGAATGGAATGTTATGTCCCATGTATGTCGAACCCTTAGAGATTCTTGATCATGTTAGAGATATGGAAAAAGGAAAATAACTTCCACCAACCATGTCTTATATACCTGATTTTTCCATGTATATCTCCTAATTATGTACATCCCATATCTCTCAGATATAGTGAACTCATAACTGGTATATCTGGAAAATGATATCTCTTGTGGGGTGTAGTTGGTGATGATTTTTGACCATAGAGACAAAGTGATATTTAACAATTATAGTCACTTGGTCAGGGTACTATGGATAAACCATAAGTATAATGGGGATACATGGGAACCATAGTATGAAATGAAGGAGAAACAATGTACCATTTACTCACTTTAGTATGTAAAATGAACTATGTGGGAGAAATTTCATAAGAAGGGAAGAATGTAACGACCCAACATTTTATTAATGTAATTCCACTTACTATTTCATTAAACACAGACATCACAAAGAGAATCCAATAAAAAATTATTATCCTAAATGAATAATGATATATTATTTATAAAATAATCAACTAATAATTCAAAACATTATAGTAGGATAATAAATGGAAAATAAGGTAATAAGATTTAGAAAATTTGGATATCCTCGATCCATAAGAATGAACACACTCAGAAAAAAACAAGTAGAAATAAATTATAATGTTAATAAAATAATATTCCTTATAATGATTAAAATATACATATTACTATAAGTGAAAATACTTTTGAATAATGAATTAATGAATAATATGTATTTTTAGAAATTAAAGAACCGATATGACTGTTATAAATCTATATTTTGGAATATAAATATTTCAATTAAAAATACTAATTTGGGTATTAGAATGGGATCCTCATCTATAAAATTATAAAATAAAATATAAATATCATAAAAAATAAAATATGATATTTTCATATAAGCGTAAAAGTAAATACTTTTTTTTTAAAATGATATATTATGTGTTTTTATTTACATTAAATGAAAATTTTTGTACATAAAATTAATATAATGAAATAAAATAAAATTAATTTCAATAAAATATATTTATAAATAAATATCATGTTTTATTATAATCATAAGATAAATTTTGAAGGAATTAATTAATTATAAAATGGGTTATAATATCAATTATAATAACTAAATTGGTATACTTTGGGTATATTATGCTTTAAAAAACTAAATTTCTAATATATAATAAAAATACGCACAAAAAATATTTCATTTATTAAATATACACATGGAAATATGGTTCTAGAGAATATTTCAGAATTTTCTAAAAATTGTTTTATTTTTGGTAAACAGTGAAATACAATAGTTTTTGGTATTTAAGAGTATAAGAAAAATAAATCAAATATTTGAGTCATGGATGATGTAATAAAGTTATAATCAACAATTTTATTGAACAATCCTTAACTATTTAGTAAATTTAGTGGAAATAATATACACCATTGATAGACTTACAACCAAATAATAATATAATGAAAATAATGATAAAATCACCCCTCTCCTCCCCTTTAGACAACACCCATCTCTGCCCTTTCTCCTCACACCACATATGTCTTTTACCAATCCATTATTCTTACCAATTACTAATCAAATAATCTTACCAACATCAAGGATCTACTTACCTCAACAAACGTCCATTCCCAAGTTCCTTAAGTAGGTTCTGATGGAGAAAAAATTCAAATGTATAATCATTAATCTTTCTATTATAATTTTTTTGTTACGTATACACTACAAAAATACCAAATAAAATTGAAATAATAACTCCATTATCATATATATATATTTATTCTATTTTTTTAATGGAATATTGGTCATCCAATCTTGTATCTTCACTTTCTATTTTAAAAATGAAAACATTATCCGTGATATATCGGTTCACTGCCTTCATGGATGCCGAGTTGTTTCCATTAAAATCGTGGTGTGTGGCCATAAAACCATTATTATTGTTAAAATATATATTTATATTTCAATAAATAATATTTTTATTTTTATTTAAATATATGTAATTGTATTATTAAATAAAAATGAACTAGTTCATGATGATTGAAGAACTTCCTAAATAAAAAAACATTTATCATTTGTGTTTTATCAAATGAGCCAGTCTCATTTTAGAAAAAATAATGATAAATGGGAGAATATAAAATTATTTAATTGTATTAATAATATAATGTTTCACTTTTGGATATTTATATCCATTTTAAAAGATCGTTAATAATTTTACACAAGTGAATTGACCATGAAAACATGGAATGAATGATCCCGAAATGATGTAATTGATCATTATAACTCATTAAATTAGCCATAAATGAACATTATAAAATTATAATGAATAAAAAATATATATAATATGATCTTAATTAAGTAATTAATTAATTTAAATTTATTTTCTTGGAAATGAGTTTCATGTTCATAATGCATTCAGACATAAGGTAAGGGATATCACTGATCACTAATTATTCCCATTGGTTACCCTTTTTCTACCTTTTCCAAAATTTAAATTTTCATTATTCTTATATAATTATACTAGATTATGTTTAAAGTTTCCATAAATATGTATCTATCTTAATTAAACATTATTTAATATAGAAATACATGTTTTAATATGTTCATTTCTAAATACCTCTCAATAAGCAAGCCTTATTAAATTGAATTTCTCAATTTCTTACCCATTTTAATGTACAATAAATAAAATATTATTATACACAAATAATTTTCTTAAATTCAATCATTTTAATAAGTAAAAAAACTATTATATAATTTTGGGTTTTATAAAAAAATTATTATTTTATTCTCACGAATGACTCTTTATTATTTTCCTTAAAACTGTGTTTCAGTGGGACATTTCTAATGTTACATAACCACTTTTTTTACTGTTTTCACATCAATCAGAATTAAATTCTAATGATGTATTCATATAAATTTTATTTTTTTGATTTCCTATAAGGATTTGAATCCAATCTCTCATGGATACCATTGTAGTATGCCCTTTTATTATGAATTATTATATGATTACGATACCCACTTCATTCTAGGGGTAACCCTTATGTTTATTCCTAATGTTTGAGTCTTTATTTGGGACACATATGATTTAACATGTAATAATGTGTATGATCATATAGATCTCTAATTAATTGGTTAATGTATAGTCTCATAAGACACCATGTATGGGTTGAGGGAGGAAACCAAGTCCATTATGGTACTTTCTCTACCATGGGATATAGTCTTGGTAAATACCATTGTCAAATGCATATTTAATGTTATATATCGATACCACATTCATATAATTAGACGATCATTTGATTCCAAATTCATTATTATTTTCATATTCATGTTATTCATATTCCATTGCTTTCGTTTTATTATGTTATTCCATCTAACATAGGTATTTTACTTACTTTAAATGATTATTAACTTTATTAGTTGTTTATAACACCCCTAATTGCCTATGTATTTCATGAGTTAACCTATGTAGGTGTATGATCTCATTGGAAGTTAGGATCTCAATAAGAATAATAATTAATGGATGTTTAATTCTAGTTTCATGTAATTTACTGAAGTAACTGATATTATAAATTCACTATACTTTTTAATCATTGTATTCTATATCATGGATAATAATTCATAAAATATTCTAAGAAACTATGTAATGAGATAGGTTCACTATAGAATTATAGAATGGTATATCCATAAGATTTCAAATTGTATTTTTTCTCTGAGGTATCTTACCATAATCAAGAGACATTTGGTGGAGTATATTATGAAATTTAATTTTGATATTTATTTCTCCATCAGTAATGAGTCTCTATTACATATATATGATATGGCTTGAGTTTTTCAGATATAGACTGTAGAGTGTAGGTGTATTAGAAGAACTAATTATTTTTTGGAGATCAATATTCAGTGTTCTCTATCGCTCAATAGATTCAACCATTTTTATGGGTGTTTGGTTGTAATGAAATACATAAGGAATGATTTGATGTATAATATACATCAATCATGTTTCCCCATGCATCATGGATCTACCATTATGTACCATGAATTTTGATCTCAATATAATTATTAGGGGATGCCTTGGTGAATTTTGGGTTTTTTATATTCATGCCCCAAATGATACATAATCAAGGATATATATTATTTAATTTCCAGGAAGTTAAAAATGATTTCCATTCTAGTGTAAAAAATGTATTAGATAACCATATACTATATGACATGGATACCATAGAATACAAATTGTGTAAATGTGATATTGGTGACTACAGATTGACTAATGGAATCATTCCATTGCATACTTATAAAGGTGGTGAAAATGGTAGGGGACATTGGGAACCTATACCTTTGGGATATTATTATACTACTGGGCATTCTATTGGCTTTGGTTTATGATAGATACCCTCTATTTACATCTTGGTTCTAGAGTGTATTGTATATTGTTATCGGTACTCAGTTGAATTTGATAATAACAGTTTATCAAATGATAGATATCCATTAATAGTTACTCATCTAGATTTTTGAGGATATTCTTAGATTATGTATGATCAAATTTAGTGGATCAAAAGAGGTACATCATCCCTCAATATTATTTTTTATAAAAATAATTATCACAATTTCATATATATTGAACCATTGTTGGTATTTTTTTGGAATTCCTCGCAGTTCACCACATTATTTGTCCAATGTTAGAAGAAATTATTTAGTTAGACAACATATCATTCATGAGATAATATATATTTTGAAGTTGGTCAAGAATATAATAATAATAACCTTGGGTCCCCATTAATCATATTCCAATCAAGATCACCATCAAATACAGTTTTATTAAGGTGATCAAGTGTTTCCTGAGTATCACATACATCAGGACATAAATTCCAGGAGAATTAGGGTATATTTGTATTGAGATATATCATCATATTTAATATTGTAGATATAATAAGTAATTTTCCTTATAAATTGGAGTTGACAACTTAATTTATTTATAAAAAGGTGTGTTCCATGTTTACCAATGAAATATGTAATATTCTGATCCATCTCACATGCCTGAGTTAGAAGAAGTTCTGATATAACCCAGTCCAGTAGTGCGCAGTAAACATGTTCAATATATAAAAAATAAAATGTTCTATGTATCAAGATTATTCCATTTGTACAAGTGAGATTATATTGTGCAAGGAAAATAATTTGAAATGGGAGAAATTTTTATTGACAGTGTAACAATGGGTTTTATTTTCTTGAGTTACTGATATTAAATGTTTCTAGAGACGGATATATTTTAGGTTGGTGGTAAATTTTCACACCTTTATTTTAACAAGAAACTACCAAGACTATTATGTTTTTGAATTCTTTTTTTTATTCCACTATTGGTTGGGTGATTCTTCTTCTGCAGGTTATGGTAGCAGAAGGCCACCAACTATACGTAAAGGGGTGCTAGATAATTGGGGTGGGATGAAAAAAATCCAACCAGCCTGATGGTTTCTCTAATGAGTTGGTGGTCTCTGACAAACTATCCAGTAGATTTTTGAAACTACATGATCACTACATACTTCCACCAGAAAGATTTTGGAGGCCACTACATAGCTGGTGTCATAGACAGAGACACAAATTATTAATATTTTTAGTTTTTGTTTGGACAAAAACGATTTTTAAATTCCACATAATATGAATATTTGACCTTGTCATTATTAATAAAAATTTTATATCCTCCTCGTTGATGGTTTTCCTCTTCCCCATATCCTTGGAATTTTATTGTCGGGATCCATGTTTTTGAAATCTATCCTTTAATATTAGTAAACAATACATTTTCAAATGTGGGTTAATATTTTTTTCTCACTGAAATAGATTTATTACATGAATAAATTTATGGATCTATCATAAAAATTGAGAATTTAACATATTTACATTAAATCCAATGGAATTAGGATCTAAAATCTTCTCCTCCTATCTCTCGTCTTGAAGAGAAAATGTAGTTCTATTGTTCCAATAGTATGTGTCTCTATCCAATGGTATAACCCTCATAATGCCATTATTTTTTTGTTGTTTTCTATTGGTGTCAATTTTAAAAACTGTTGTTGATAATTTAATGGATAATTGAGGGGTGTCTTAATTTTTTGAAAATGGGTTTTTCATTGAAACCATTTGGGACACGTTATGTGATTGTTTAATTTCACAAAAATATGTATACCAAGATAAATTATTATTCATTCATTTAATGAATTTGAGATCACGATAGAAATAACTAATATATATGTTGGTAAAAATATTAAATGGAATATGACATTGAAAAATTATTGGGAAATTAGTTTTCTTACTTAGACCTTTAAAATTGTTTATGAATAATTGTTTTGGTTTTCCTTGAATTTATTTATGATGTGATAGCACAAATGGAAGACCATACGACGTGGGAAAAATCTAAAAAATGATATCCCTATTGGAGGTAGATACCATTAGTTTTGGTTCCCTTGATGTTATGGACACTAGTGGTAGCCTTTCTATGAAATTGAATTTCATAGAATATAGGAGACATAGATGCTTCAACTGCTCATTTGATAGTCCTTAATTTGTAGTTGTGTACACCTCAATGTTATTTAAACCCCACTTGGATTATTTTATATTATTTTACATGAATGATCTTTTGATATTATTTTTTTCCAATATATCATTGTCATGTAGACATGATGCTTGAAAACTCTTCAATCTTTTATTTACGCATCTCAACATGTAAAATTATCTATTTATCTATTTAATTGAATATGAAATAATTTTGAAATGAAAACCTAATTATTTTTTATAAATAGAAAATGAAATCTTATGATGTGTTTTTTATTTATTTTTAAATGATAAATAATGGATGAACATGGTTAGATAATATATAGATTCATTAATGGAATCCGACTTTTAATTTTTCCTCACACCGTAATATTAACTTTTGGAATTTGTAGCATTTTTTAACTAGATATAGGTAATGAGTAGTAATTTATATAAAGTACACTCTCCTTGCTCATGTTTCCTTCCACAAGGATAGGATGGAGATGAATTATGGCCAGGTGGAGATAGAACCATGTGTTATTTTTGTTTCCTTATTGTTAGTGGTATTCATTATATATTTTGAGACATTGTTCCAAGAAGATGGATTTAACCATTATGGTTTTTTATATACATATGTCATACATGGGTTATCTACTATTTTTATTTGGTTATTCTATTTTTATTATATTTATCATGATGGTGAAACACTTTTTAACTTATTTTATGTGATACCATGGTGTCTATCGCTTGCCAATTGTGATCGAGAAAACATATCTGTCCATCTGAAAGGTTAATTCATTCAACGTTATGTGTTTTAAAATATTTTTTCTCATAAGATACATGTTAAATAAGTGATATATAAAATAATGTTCATAGAGGAATTAAAATCTATTTATATTGTATGCATTAAAATGAATATTCATTTTAATCAATTTTTAATAGTAAAAGATGGCTTATTTTGAAAATTTTAAATATTTTCCTATTAATACATTGTAAATGAATACATAATAGTAGAAATATCACATTATAAATCATTTAAAATTATAAAAAAACATTTTTATTTTTTAAATAATGTGGTAATGGATGTTAATGATTCGTGACCGAAAAAGAGTAATAAGGAATGTGGTTTTATAAAATGGTATTTTTGGAAGATAGGGTATCAAAGAGAATAAAATATATAAACTCTATAAAAAATACTATTAGATGATTATAACTTGATTTTATGAAAATATATTTCACATGATTAATCAAGTGTAATTTAGAACAACATAAATTTCGAATAATAGTGAGACTGTAAAATAATATTTTATGTATTTAATAATATTTTAATAAAAATAAATTTAAAAGTAAAAAAATGAATTTAATCTTTAAATATAATTAATAAAAGAAAATTTATGATAATATATTTCATGTGGTACTTTATACACTATAAAACATATCTTTATAATGTAAAATATATCTCCATAAAGTGAAATTGAGACAAAAAACTCATAGCTCATGCCCCATCATTCTCTATATGCAATCAAACAACCTACATAAGAAATAAATATTTTATATATATCTAATATATAATAATAGTCATGAATAATTTACTATAAATAATTCCATTTCTATTTCAGAATTTATCTTTTATTACAAACTCTTTATTAAAATTATTATTTAGACGAAATCATGTGTGATTCCTTGCAATTTGTTACTCAATTATCCTAGTCTATACATCATAGACATGGTTTCATAATCAAAAGAGTATAAATAATATAATAAATATAATATATATTATCCAAATACACTTTTATATCCATCCATAAATAATTGCTATGGAAAATGAATTGCATCGTTTTGTGAAGATGATTATTCATATATAGATAAGGGGTGATGTTTTGACTTCTCCTTTGATGTATAGAAGGGTTGGTAAAAATAATTTCCCCTCATATAATTATTATAATTTGATAAAATATATATATATTAATTAAAAATATATATCATTCATTTTATAGGGAAATGGAAAATGAATCATATCACTTCTTGGAGGCAATAGTTCACAAGTACACACGAGGGATGTAATTGGTTTTCAATGGATGGGAATGATAGAAGGTAGAAAGTAGTTTATCTATAAATAATAATAATTATGTTATTATTATCATATATGTAGGTTAAATAAACATCTTTATCTATTCATGAGATATGATCCTTAAAAATAAGTTATACACTGTGGTGAAGTATACTCATTCCATGGAAATAAAAAATATTCTATCCTTGGAGGGGAAATATTTCCAAGAAAAAAACATTTTGAAACTAAGGTTCATACATGATAAATTTCTCAAAACATTCATTCCAGGGAGAGTAACAAAATTTATTCATAAGTGACTATAATTTTATTTATCCAATTTAGTATACCAAGATTATAAGAAAAAGTACAAAATTGATATTATAAATTAAATCCTTAAAACATTGACCATTGATTCTTATAGTTTCCTATCTCATTGTACATGAAGAACATTATAATAGTGGCTTATTTTCTAAATTTTTATTCTTTATAGGTATTTACTTCATCTTTTCACTCATAAAAATTGGCCATTATATTTAAAATTGTTATTCGATTAGTCATTAGAGAATTTTCATAATTTGGATTATGTACTATTCAAAATAATTCATTAATATATACCATATTTCATAGTTCTCAATAAAACTAAACATATTTTTATTTATCTTTAAAAAAAATACTTTTAGAGTAAATTTCATATCATAAATGAATATGAAACAATATCATTTTGTGATGTGTTTTTTTCAACTCAGATCCCTTAAAATATCACATATATTCCATAATAGATATGCTAAATCAAAATTTATTTATTATGTTTGTATTATGTAGTTTAACATGATAATTTAAAAATGATATCCAAATACCTATCCACATTTCCTCTCCATCATTCATTAAATTTATGAAATTATTTTACATGTCAACTCATTTTTCTTGATGAAAATTTATGTTAATTAAAATAAACAAATATATTTTCAATTTTAAAAATTATATTTTTTAAGTTCGTTGGTATTATTAATAGATTACTACTATTGATCTTGTTCTCAAAAATATAGGACTGTATTTTTTGGGGAATCAATCCATTTATATTCTACCAATATATTATTACATAAATTAATTAATGGAGAATTATATGGTATTATGTGCTCTAACATCATTTTATTGTGATTAGAATCAATAAGTATCCCATTATATGTAATTTAAATGGTCATAACCCTAGTAAAATTTCTTAATTTACAAATACTATTTTCATCTAAAATCATAATCATATTGACATTCTATGGAGTTAAATCACTTTAATTACCATGAGTGTTGATATGTTTCCATTAATTCTTTAAGAAGACATCACTAAATAATGGAATACACAAATCTAAAATATTAAAATAGTGATTTTTGAGATATATAATAGATTTTACATTGATTTTAATAATTCTAAAATATTGTGTGGGATTACCATAATTCTAATAAAAGCTTTTTATTCTTAAAAAATATAGTTCCCAAGGGTCCAAGTAAACTTCCATTGATACCAATTTATTCCACCCAGACTCTTGTAACCATATACCAAAGTCTACATTTCTATATTGATATAAGATATACAGTATCAAACCATGAAAGATATATTTTGTTTTGAAGAATTTTATTTCAATATATATACATAACATTCATATTACATTAAATGATAAAAACAAAATAGAAAAAACATTCTTTCATCTTTTAAAATAATTTAATTATTCCTTCTCCATATCACATGGAAAGGATTAACATAAAGGGTTATCATAAATGCTTAATAAGGGTAATCATGGAGTTAAATTTATCAATAATACATATGATTTAAATAATATGGTAGCATAAATGATCAATATATATGAAATATAATTAAAAAAGCACATTAATAAAAATCCATAGAAAGAAGAAACAAATTCGTAGAAAATAATAACATAAAATTTAAATAAAAAATTAAAAAAAGATGGGCATGATGATATTTCTATCTGGGCCTCATTCGATGATATCATTTACCTTAAAATTCATTACATGGGCCAAAACATATAACATACCATCAATGATGTGTTTTAGGATATTTTAATTTTATGTGTTGACATAAATCAGGTAATACCCAATATGTTTATCTCATGACACATATCACTACAATGAGCAGAAATATATTTTAATGAACAACCATTCACTTAAAAATATCAAATGAATTCCTAAAATTTTCTATTAAAAAATTTTAAAACATAATAAGTTCTCATGGTCAAAAAATAAATAACCATATTCAATCAAGAATACAAAACATTAAGATATCATATAAATTGAAAAAAATTTATTAATTGGAAAAAAATGTTACACCATACTTTGAAATGGAAAATGGTTATGTCAGTATCAAATTTTTATAAATGGTACTAAAAATATTCATGATAAAGAAAATATATAACAGAATTAGAAAAATAATATCCACTAAATAATAAAGATTTATAGGAAACATGATTTCTTGAAATTGAATCATAATAAATATGGTATAGTCTATAAATTATCAATGAATGATAAAAATTACCATCATTCATCATGAGTGTTGGATTTAATAAAAGGAATGACATCTTATAATAATATAGTAAAATAGAAGAAAACAATTAGAATGAAAATTTCATAATATATTGAATCATTAATATAAAACAAATGTTACAAATTATTAACAACATTGTTTTTAATAATATATAAAATGTAACAATTTTAATTTAACATGAATGATAAAATTTCGAAAAATATTGGAATGGGGTGTCATTTAATATAAAAAATAAACTTTTAAATGTAATTAAATACAAAAATATTAGCATGGCATTGAGAAAATATTTTTCCTCCACATAGGTCAAAAATAACATTCCACACACATGTGTAAAATATAAAGAACGACTTGTTTGGAAAAAACTAAAAATATTGAATTTATTTTATTAAATAAATTCAATTATATTATAAAAACATTCCAAATAAATTAAATGGTGATGAAAAAACTATAAAATAAATCCATGAATATAGGCATGATAGACAATGATTTTGGACTAAAAAATAGAAATAAGGTTTGATTTTATTTATAATATTATTATGATCTTTGGGTAAGAGATAAATTCAATGTTGGAATAGAAAATTTCCAAAAAAACATAAGAGATTAAATTATATTGGTTTCAAGAATATAAATACAAAACGACACGTTAAATATAAATTTAAACGCGCAGAAGTAAGAATAAATGAGATATTGTTAACTATACCATTATCATTTCAACAAATGGTGAATTAAAAAATTGAATAGGAAAAAATAGAATGAATCATTATTTAATGTAAATAATGTTTATTTTCTATTTTAATATCTCAACTAGAATTATATACAACAAAATTATTTAATTAGGATCCATTTATTAAATATGTTTGTACAGAGATAAATTTAGATGAAAAACCATTTCCTCATGTATTGTAATTGTTCTAAAACATAAAAATTTATTCTATACTAAGTATATAATTATTATACATCTATTTCATTACTATATTCATATATATGCATATATTACCCCATATATTTCAATTATAATTTATACTTTCCCTTGGTTTAACAATTATTCATTGAAATCATTATTTAATGAATATTTTTCAAATTTTCATATAGTTTTTAGTATGATTTGTCCATCCCATGCGCCACAGTCATGGTTTAAAAATAAAAATAATCATAATAATTTCAAAAATATAGTATTTATTCATTATATTTTATTTTTTAACCAAATAAATTGGATGGTGATGAAAAATGTATTAAATCACTTCAACAAGACAACAGTTCGTATGTACACGTAAGTTTTTTTTTTCAATATTCTATGTATGAAATAAAATAATGAAAAATAATAATTTAAATTTATAGAATAATAATAATTTGAAAAATAATATATATATTAAATAAAAATAGATATATTACAATCCATTTTAAGTGTGAATGATAAATGAATAACATTGATTTTTGGAGGTGTTAGATCATACACATGAATGAGTGATGTTATCAAATTTTAATAGATGAGAGTGTACGAAGTTATAAAGAAACCTATATTAAAATAAATATAATTATATTATGAAAAACATAAAAATGCAATACATTCATATATATGACCATCCATGAGAGATGATTATTAAATATGAATCACAACACATCATAGAGGTGATCATTCTCACATACTCGCGAGAGATTTTTTAATTTCCCATGTCATGTTCAAGGAGATGAAAATGAAGTATAACATACTCTTAAAAAGTTTCCTCATATTAAATTTAATGAATTTTTCATAAAATATTATTTATTATAGCTTTTAATGGGGTATAATAAAAAATAAATAGGAATGAACTCACTTAAATGATATACTTCTTCTTTGAAAACCCAAATGTTTATACACCTTATGACATCATGGTTCATATTTTTGTGTAAAAAAGACCTCAAGGTCATGAGGTGTACTTTTGGGAGGGTATTATAGTTTAATATTGTCATGATAATAACTTCAGGTGATTTTGATAGTTTATAAGTGGAGATTCACTTTTACATTTGATGAAAGTTCCAAACATTTATATACATGAAATTTTTTTTATAGTATATGTCTTACTAAATTCATGTGTTTCAAAATTTTAATTATTCTGAATAATATAGAGTTCAGGTTGAAATCAATTAATGAATGAGCTTTATGTAGGCATGTTCTTTATGTATAATCTACATCCCCTTCATTTAAACATTTTAACTTATTTTATAGTTAGCCAAAGTGACAAATATTATTCAGGATTGTTATTCATTTTCATCGAAAATTAATTTGAAATTATTATAAAATGTAAATTATTCTAAATTAAAATATATTTTTAAAATTATATCATTATATCTATAGATGTGTCTGAAATAAATTTTAATATATTTTTATAAAATACAATGACAATTCCTTTTTTATAAAAATAATCGCTTAATAATAATAATGATTTTACAAGAAAATCATGTTTAATGATGATTGTAATAGAAATTATTAGATAATTTTAAATAAAATGAGTATTTATTTTCATTCATACTAAAAAATGGAATGGTAAAATGAGATGTACCAAATATAGTTTTTACTAGAACAAGAACAATACATAGATTTAAAAAATTTAAAACATATAATTATTTATTAAAAAAATATATTTAAATGACTTATATATATTATTAATTTAACATTAGGTATATAAAAATGTTTTCATAAACATTAAATTCATATATATATGCTTATAATGTTATAATGGTGATAACATTTGTACAATAGTTATTTTCACTATTCTCCTAAAAATCTAACATTTCTAAAAAATCCCCAAAAACAACCCAATTATATTTTTTAGCAATTATAATAGAAAATTATGTCACTTTTATAAAATTAAAACTCTAAAATTGGTAGAAACTTATTATAATATTCACACAAAAACACTTAAAATAAATTTTATGAAATAAGGTATTTCCAAAACATAAAATAAAAGTTTTATCATTCAATTCCTATTAAAATCATTAGATGGTTTTTAATTTATTTCTATTATAATATTATCAAACCAATTCATCAAAATTTTTAATAAATAGTGGACATATTATTTAAATGCGATAAAAATACATCACACACATAAAAATAGTTTTTTTAATAATATATCATTTTACTATGAAAGGATTTTATCATCATTTCAAGGAAATTAATAATCAATGAAAAAATGATTATTAATTAGTTTAAATATATAAAAAATTATTTTTCACTATATTTAATTCTCAAATTTAGGTTAATTTATATTTTAGATGAAAAATATAAAATAGACTGAAAACTATCTATTATTGAAAATTTACCCACTAAAATATTAAATATTTATCACATTATTTTACAAGATTAATATAATTAAAAATCGAATACTTATTTGGGAAAAAAATATAATTTTATAATGTGATCTTTAGAAAATATATTTTATAATTCAATTACCCTTATTTTATTTTTGTAATTCTATTAATAGGTCATATCAACAAAATATATATAATAATATTTAAACTGTATTTAAGGGTTCAGTTATCTTAGGTGTTTCATTAATTATAATATATGTTAGATAGAATTCCTAAACTCAAATATTGGGGAGTTAATAATTAGTTATAAATTAAAAAATGAAAATAATTCATTCATAGTTGGTTTTTCAAGACGTGGTAAGTGGTTCGTGGATTATGATAAGTTGAAATGTGTTGGACAATGATATAGAATACATTGATGTTGGTTCAGACTATAGGAAAAAATATCACATTGGGATATTTTTTGTTGGACATTAGGTTTTTTACAAAAAATTCTATTCACCATGGTTCTTTTATTTTATGATATAACATTAGATGGGTAAGTAAATTTTTTCATCTAGGTTATGGAAATGTCTTGGGAAATTGGGTGGTATAGGGTTATTCATGGATGCATGAGTTCTTGGAATCCCACTGAATATGAAGAAAACCCATTTTTTTAACTTAAATTCCTATCATGTTAGGGGTTTTATGTGAATATAATCATGTTGTGTTTTCCATGAATTTAAACATCATTGTGTTTAAACTAACATGGCAATAGTTGGTTTTCATTTCACCATGTCGTGGTCTCCTTACGATTTTTCAATATTTTTTAGTCATGCTCTAAATAAATTTATCTAAATTTCACTAAATATTTCCTATAATTTTCTTCTAAATGAATTTTTTGATGGTTTTTATGAGGGTTCAACTTATGATTCATTACTAAAAATCATTGTTTTTGTAATGAAAATTACATTTAAATGCATAAATTTTATAAAATATTTTTTAGTTTTTTAATAATATTTAGGTTTTATCCATGTAACAAAATCATCTCAATAATTGAGTTATATATACCTTCATGCCTATATAAAAATTCAACAGATGCAATTAAAAAATATTGGATAGTATCTTTATATAATATCAACCATTATATAATGTCCATGACCATGATTTTTTTTCTAATTTTGAGTCTTTATGGATCAATACGTGTATTTTTTAACACTATAATGATATCAACAAACATAAAACCAATTTAAATTAAAATAATTTCAAATATTATATATTAATATTTCATGCCTCTTAGAATTAATTTTTTTGGTTGATCATTCAATGCTTCCACATCATTGATATATTCTTGGAAATGCATGCATTCTCATAATCATCTAATCGGATTTCATCTAATTCTTATGTTTATAATAATTTCTTCTTCCTTTTTTGTTTTGAGCCAATGAGGACTTTTCAAATATCTCTATTAATAATATTCTAAATATAAACTCTTATGTAATAATCCTTATCATTAGTGACCCTAAATAGTAATGTACCAATTAGTGTTTTAAATGATAATAGGTACTTGTATAGAAATGTATAGAATTTTTTATCTAAATATTTAAATATTATGACCAGTGTGTTAAAAAATTAAATATATATTTTTAAAAATTCAACATTCCAACTTGTTTTGGGATGATATGGGGTGGTTGTGTTATATAAAACTCCAATCATTTATACTATTTATTCAGTAAATATATTATTTAATTTCATTCATTATCAATATATGAGTTATTATTTTATTCATAACTAAAAAAATTAAATTCATCCCTAAAAAATTATGACACTCATTTTAATATTTATTCTCAACATGTATTAAACCTATATTGATAATTAATCAACATGAACAAGTATTTTTGTGTTACTAAATGAGTCTCGGAAGAGCCAGGTAAAGTATATTTCGCAGACATTAATCACTTCCATTATTTGGGATGCATGTAGTGGAATCTATTTCATCATTCTATCATCTCCCATCATTGGGAATCAGTCATAACATCACATAAATTCTGATTTATATTTATATATGTGGACTAAAATAATAGTATGTATAATAATTGAATATATTTTATCATAAAAATAGTTCTATTTTTTAATTAATCAAAGATTGAAATACCAAACTCCCTCTACCATAGAATTGATCACAAATCACTAACATTGTTTTTCTCCACACCAAATAAATTAAATATGATCATCAAAAATTTAATTCAATCCATTCTCCAAGAATCAATTTCTTTGACAGTATTTAATGAGAGAGAAACTACTTTTTATATATTAAAAAACATTACAATTGGAAGTGATTAATGATCTAATATATTTTTATAAAAAATATTATCTTCTATAATGTCTTCAGCAATGATTGTTTTATCCATCCCAATATTATTTAACATAAACATTGAAATGAGATAAAAAAATTCTCTAAGCCTTAGTTCCCTTTATTATGATATCAAGCTATTATATTAATAGATACAAATGAATCAATAATTATTTCAAATTTTTTTATTGATTTTTTAGCTTAGATAAGCATAATATGTATAATTTTCTATAATTGGGATTACTAAATATGTTCAAAACATATTAAAATAAAATAAATCTTCCAATAGTACAGTATTTTTAATAGTGTAACTAATTTAGGAACAATTGAGTTTGAAACATAAAAACTAAATGGGTTGAATGTTGTGATTTACTCATTATCCCAATGAATATACGAAACTGAAATTGGTTTCATGACAAATAGTCTCAATGTAATTCTTATAATTATGATAGATTATGTTTAGGATTTGAATAAAACTATACATTAAATAAGTAAATAACTCCTTAACCATTTTATTAAAATAGAAGGGATCTTCCCTTGATAGTGTATGTGTGTGTGGGAGAGAAATATATAACAAATAATTTTTAACATTATGGTAGATTCATGAATGACTGGGGAATATTAAAATACCTTACAACCTATTTAGAATGGATATCTCTTATATCAACTTTATTTTCATTTGTTAAAACAAAATTTCTCGATTTCATATTCTATATCCAATTAATATTCATTTTTGTTCCTAAAAACAGAGGATGTATAAATTTCCTTGCCTATTTTGAATTCTTAATCAACATTTTAAAAAATAAATAGTATACATATCTCCCATATTATTAGACATCATCCATGAAATATTCTTATAATTCCATTATAATGTTGTGAAAAATATGTCTCAAAAATCATTAAAAAGCATTATGTATGACACACATTCTAAATCACATGTGATGATATAAACGGTTTCTGTATGGATAAGTAAAATTGATTTTTAATTTCTTAGTCATACAATTTTATATTTAATTTAACAATAATATCCATATTAATCAAAAGAAAAGTAATGTTTTTATAATAATTATTGGATTTGATCTATATATAAAAGTGTAATGTGATCCCCATTATTTTATTTTTTATCCTTTAATATTTGATATATAATTTCTATCTCATAACCTCCTTGGTTGGGACAAATTAAATATCCCAATTCATTGTCACCAATGATCATACCATATTTGGGATTAACTAGAGTGAGATAATATATTTACTAGTTTATATTGAAATTAAAATTCCCTATTTATAGAGTGAAATATATACATTCTTCTCAACCACAATCATTAGGGTTATATTTAACTTTTTCATTATTCTACAAAATTTACTTCACTAGACCAGTATTATATTATTTAAAAATTTGGTTTAAAATATTTTTCTAATATTAACATATTAAAATTTTCCTTCATTAATATTTCTAATTAATTATCATAATTTATCTTTGAAGACTCTATATTATTTAAAATGTGTATGTTTCCTTCTCTCTTGAAAATGATAACCATAATGCTTGAAAAAATTCTATTTTCTCAAGTGTTTACAGATTGATGATTTAATGGATAAACTCTATATAGATTTCCCTCCATAGGTCATTTTTCTTCAATATATCCCTATCATCGTTATCATCCATTTATTGTGTAAATTAAACTATTATATTAAAAATATCATAAATGAAACTAATTTATATATGTACTTATTATTTTTACATGTTCATTAATTTAGTGTGTTATTGAGAAGAAATTTTTTTAAATAAATCATTTTATTCAACTGATTTCATAATAAATTTTATGATACCAATGGTGATATATTTATAAATATTTCTAAAAATGAATTTTACTTGATTCACATAAATTAACTCACTTAAAATATTGAGGAATTCTCCCTAAATTATAATGAAAACATTTCCTTTTTATCTCATCTCATGAATCAAAATTTCACCATGAATGAAAAGTTATCTTACCCTCAAAAGAAAATTTTATGAAATTTTGAAACATAGTTCACTAAAAAATAATTTTTCTATTTTCTGACTCATATCAGATTGGATTTCTGAAATCCTAAATTTTGGATATCCTATAAGGAATTGAAATAACAATATATTACAAAACCAATAATGTATTCTAAAATGTTGAGCATTGAATATTACATGGGATGGGAAATAGCCTAGATCTATTATTTTAATAATTTTCTTCTTCTCGAAATAATAGATATATCATCACTCAAAGATTTTACTCCATATCCCTCATGTTTTTATTCATTTAAATATATATACCTCAAATAAAATTTCATACACTAGTATTTTAGAATTATCCTTCGTGAAATGTAAATTAGGATGTGTTTCAGAATGATCTAAAATAACCTTTTTATTAGCATTAAATGACCGATTATATAAACCTATTTAGAAATAGAACAGTGGGATTCTACATCTTTATATTCTAATATTTTTGTAGTTTATTCTCTTGAATCCCCTATCCAGATTTATCATGGTTAAAATTTACCTTTTTCTTCTTATCATGGTCTACATAATTCTTTTTTTCTTTATCTACCATGAATTCTCAATTAGAACCATTTCTTAAATCTCCCCATTTTATAAAGTGTAATATATATACAAAATTTTCATATATTTTTTATAATATCTCATTGTATTATATTATGTAATATATCTTTTTGGTTATTAAAATTTATCAAATATTATACTCAATAATATAGAAGGAGGATAAATAATTCAAGATGAAAATATCTAAGGTTTTTATTTTCTAATTTTAATTTTAAAATCATTATTGTCATCATATTTTGAATAGATAGTTTTGGGGTTTGATGTGTGGATATAACTTCCAAGGAGATTAACTTTTTGAGTTCCATATTAAGGGATTCCTTTTGGGAATGGTAAATGTAATTTAGGATTAGGATTTTATATGGTCTTATATTGGATTCTATTAAAAATTTAGGCACCTTAGTTCTTATTATATCATATATTTGTGTTTTAATTTTCATTTACCACTATTTCCATGGTGTAGGTACTCAATCGTTCTTGTTGTAGTTTAATTTATTTCATAGATTTTCAATAAAATGTTATAATACTATCAAATGAGTCATATAAATCTAGGTATTCATATAACCCTACACACACCTCATGATATTTCGAAACATGAGTCAGTGTTTAAGGTTTATGTTTGTTAATAATAGCCAATTGATTGTTTTCTAGGAAAAAAGATAAATAAAAACATTGTGTAGCCAAGAAATTACCACATCTACTAAATGATTTATTCCCCTAGAAGGTTCCCAAATTCTTTTCCAAAGGCTGGTATTATAATAGATATCCCTGAGGTGGTATAATGAAATATTTTTAGCATTTAGAATTATTCATCCACTGAATGAAGAATCAATTGTAGAACAATATTTAAATTATAATGAAAAATATAAAATTTGTGTTTAAATAAAAACATCAACTGTATTACAAGGGAAAATTCTCAAAATATATTTTGATCTATTGTAAAATTATAATTTGGATTATCTATCATGCTAAATAGTGATTTCAAATTCATTTCATTTCATTACATTCTTCACTAGTCGAATTCATTTATCCGTAAATTGATTTTCCAATATGATCCACATAATGATGTGAATGTCTAGAAATTTTTTTGACCAATCCAACAACCTTTCCATCAATATAAATATGGATTAACTCAACCATATAGAATTTATATACAGAATGTTTTATTTTATTATATCATAATTCTCTACCAAATTTGATAGGCGAAGAAGGGGAACTATAGAAAATCATTAGGATTGAAGACATACCACTAATAGTGGAGAAATTTAGTGACATGTTCTATTTTTTATATCTCATAAAAAAACCATTTACTCATATAGTGATAATTACTACATCACACCAAAACACACACCAACCAATTGTGACACACCACATTTGAAATGATAAAATATTAACCCAAAACACTAATTCTTATTGTGACTTGAATTTCTACAATATCACATTACCCACTATAATTATTATATGAGTACAATGAACAAAGAAATAACCTTTAAAATGATTTTTCAAGATTCTTTAATATGCTAAAGTCCATCTCATAGAAAATCCCATCCCAAAAATTAAAATTACATATGTTTTTATGAAAAATTAAATGTATTAAACTATATATAATTCCACTAGGTTGTTTAATGTGAATAAGTATTACATATCCACTCTACATTCATGGAATGATATAAGAAAAAAATCTCCTTTAAACTTATTTTTTGGGAAGTTTCTTCTTCACTTTGTATGCAGAACACATGAACATAAAATATTAAATTCACTTCTTATTCCTCCTTACATATACTTTCGATAATAATAGAATAATGACTATATTTCACAAATACATATCATATTCCTCTTATAAATATTTTTTTTTATATTTTATTAAAATATTAATTGTAAACCATTTCTACATAGAATGAATATACATTATTCAACTTATTTATTTTTTAATTTTAATTTTAAATTAAATTGATTTTTTTCAAACTCATCACGTTAATTACCATTAGTTATAACATGACATTAAATTTTAATTGGGTGTTAAAATATGATGAAATTTTCAGTAAAATTATATTTTCAATTGACTTTGTAACATCCCAGGTAAATAAAGGATTCGAAATTTTCATATTTATTAATATTTGTGAATAAAATATCAATATTACTTTAAAGGGGATTCTATGTTCGATGGCGTACCCAACACGCAACAACGAGTTTCTTTCATATCTTATGTTTCACTCTAATAATATAATAATATTATTTTAAATGGAAGTTAAGGCCTAGCCATTGTAATGGTGGGAATGAACAGATCTAAATATAGAATTATTATATATGTTTGTCAAATATTTTTACTTTTATCCAATAAATGTTAGAGGCTTAAAACACAAATGAATCCAATTTTATGCATAAATCTTCTAATATTCATTAAAAGGTCGATTAACAACCTTTTGATGGAGAACCATTTTTAAATATACTTTTTACAATTTTATATGTTTTATTTGACAAAATAAAATCCTTCTTTATAATTCGGATATCAAAATTTAATTTGTGTAACTTTTTGTTATTTTTTCTGATAATGTTCATTTTTAGTGAAAATGTTGTATTTTAATTCAAATCCTCCTTTTAATATAATTTATTTATATGGATAGATTAAATTTTTAATTGGTTTTAAAGTGTAATTAAAATATATTTTTACCATTTAATAAAATGGTAGTCATTTTAATTAATTTCACTTTGAAATTGGACATAAACAAGTTTCAATCTTTTAATAGATATTGTTTCTTAAAAACACGCTCATTGTTTTGACAACGGGAATTAATTATTAAATTAATTAATGTGAATTATATTTTTTGAATTTTTTAAAATAGACATCATTTTTTAATTTGGAATAACAAATATAACTTAGGGAGAATTTTTTGTATTTTTCTGAAAAACTTCAATTTTTGATGAATAGTGAAACCGCTAAGTGGTAGTTAAAAAAACCGATTTTTCATTTTATTGAAACTTTACCACTTTTATGGTTAGATTTTCAAAAATAATACTTACATTGTTGTCATTATGAAGTAAAATGTGGTTCAATGGGATTAAAATAAGATTTGGTGAATAATAACTTTTAAGTTCTATTAATCGCGATTAAAGTTAATTAGTGTAAATTAAGGTAAAAATAATGTTATAATAATATGAAATTAGCTTGACACATGTACTCCCCTTATTGGATGTGTCATGTCTGACCATTAAAATCCATGTGTCATCTTGGGGACCCCATGGAGCCACATGGGTATGAAAATGACATTAATAAATATTTATTTAAAGTTAAAATAAAAATGTCACAAACATGCATTGTTTTACTAAAACAATTTTTACATGGGGTTATACAAGTCATATTTTTTAAAATAAATATTAATTAGAAATATAAAAAGATTTAATACATCATATAATTTTTTTTATAGTTTTTTAACATTAAATAAATAAATTTTTTTATGACACCATGATGATGCAGCGATTATCTCATTATGAACGATTTAAATAAAATGAGACGATAGGGTAAAATATAAGACATACACTTGTCCAAAACCTATTGTATGGTTGTATTTTGAACCCCGTTCAACTTATCTTCTAAATATACAATTTTGGGACCTTTTATATCCGAAAATAATTTTATAATAAAGTAACTTTTCATGACTTTCCAAGAATACCCCTCCTCCCTCTTATAAAAGTCCCCCACCTCTACCACCTTACCCACACCTCTCAAGCCATTGGCTCGGCCAAAATATTCTCATTTTATCTCTCCAAATCAATTTATTCATCATATAAGCCTTAACTTAGGCAGAAATATCTTCAAGAAACCCATTTGGTTCAAACCAAGTGGAGTTACCCGATTTAAAGGTAATATCTTCCTTTATGTTCATTTGTTTTATTTTTCTTCTCCAACCCCCTAAAATCTTTTTAGTCATTTATAATGTAACAAAAAAAGTATCTTAAATATACAAGGATGTTTTTTTGAGGATTATTTGAGTTACACTCATACACACCTTTATCTAATGGTTAAAGAACATATTGTTTCAGTGGATGGCGAATTACTGCCTCACGAAACGATGATTGTTCAATATTATTTTAACACTTCTCATGGTGTCCATTAATATGTAACTGTATTTATATATGATATATAAATTATGTTTATGTATTCCTTATTCTTATTTATTTTTTATTTATGACATACCTTTATGGTTTCCATAATGGGTAAACGCGATAATTTCATTTTACGAAGTGCGGACTACCTCCCCATCAAAATGATTTGAATTGTTAATACCATATATGGGATGTATAAATGATGGATTTAATGATTTTATATATTATATTATAATTTAATTATAATATACCTATGTGTCATTGTTTTTTTTCATTCCATGAATCTATGAAATAGAAATGAAAGTAGCGTTCATGCGTACGTACAGCTTACCATATCCATGAACGACATATTTCATTTCTTATCTCCAAATGTTATGTACCATTATAAGTAAATATATATAATGGATATATATGTCATATATTACATCTAAATGATAGATATCATTGTGTAATTATAATATATATAACTCTCATTTATTTTTAATTCCATTAATATAACAAAGAAATGAAATTATCATTCATGCGTACGTACGGCCTACCATCTCCACGAATGGTGAATTTCATTTTTTATCTCCAAATGTTATGTAATAGTATAAAATGAATATATACTAGATATTTATGATATTTAAATCATTAATACTATTTTGGAGATGATGTAACTATAAATACATGGAAAATTCTTTTCCAACAAATTCAATTTTGACTCATGTACCGAACATCGAAAAAAACGTCTGATACGAACTCACATTATTAACCAATTATTATAACATTATAATATGTGATATGAACTGAATAATAATATTTAAAGGAGTTCCTTAAGGAATTATAAATTGACCAATGTTTATTATTCGGTAATATAAAGAAACAAACAAGACAAGTCGGACTTGAGGTAAGGGATCCTACCTCTCTCTTTCTTTTTAAGTACTCTCTTTTATGTCATTTATTTTAAGCTTGTATTTCTTATGTTTGGGGATGTTATTTTATATTAATATTACTGTAATATTTATATTCATATTATTAGAGACCCTATTTGATCACATAAATCCATTTTCAAAAGTTTTAAGTGGCGTCGTTAGGCTTCCGAGTTTTCATAAGGGATTTTTCATCTCACATTTATTCCTGTGACATTTATGCTACATTTAACACCATTTACTTTGAGTGGTGTATGTACTACCCATTATTCTACTCTTCATATAATATAATTTTGTTTATGGTTATTTACAACACTGTTGTATTGTCCTTCTTTCATGGGTTGTACGTTTCAAAAGTTACCCAATACGGTAAGGGAACCTTTCACCCTCCTTTTTTTAAAAGACTTATTTTGTTTATGTCTTTTAATTTACATATTATTATGTTGGGATATGTTATTCTATATCTTTATTGATGTACATTTTATGTCCAAGTGATGACATACAATTTTTTCTCTCATCAACTAATTTTTTGAATTTTAAAGTGACGTTGTTAGGCTATCAAATTTTTGCAAGGGAACTTCTTAAATCAATTTCAATTCTTTAGGTTAAACTAAAATTTGTTGATTATGTCATACTCTAAATATGTGTGGATGAACTCTGATTGTTTTACACATAATATCATCTTATATTGGGTGTATTTATATTTGTCACACATAATCATGTAATTGATTTATCCTTAATCTATGGATACCGACTTTGTATGGGACTTCGTCTCAATCTCATTTCACTGAGGCATATTTTGTTCTAATATAAGACTTTATTTTTTACACTATATAAAACACCTTTTACTTTTCATTTCATTCAAATGGAATTTTTTCTACGAAGCGTTTTACTAAACGACAAAAAGTAATGTTTCTTTTAACGTATGAGACCTTTTCTGCCGCCACGAGTATTATTTTGTTTTTAGATTCCTCAATAAGCAATAATGTTTTTTAAAAGAAATAAATACCATATACTATTTTATGTATTTTGGTATTGAAAATGGTTTTTGTAATGGATTTTTTATGTCAATATATTTATGTAATATATTGTGATCGAAATGTGGAAATTTTTTCTTCCCATTATATTTGTTTTATGTCTTATGATTTTATAATGGTACTTGGACATTAGAAGGGTGGTTACGAGATAAACCATATGGCGGGTGGTGCTGTGAATACCAAGACGGGTGGTTACGTTATAACCTTTAATGCATTGGGTATGGAAGTCTACTTTATGGCTATTCCATGTAGTGATATATGTGGTAGTCGACCGAATGGTTATTCTATTTAAGTATGTTTATGTCCCAAGTTAACTTAATATGTTATGTTTTATTTATATGCATTTATGGTAATCTTTTGGTCACAAAGGATAATTAGTGATATTTTATTCAATAAAGAGTATTTAAAACTTCATAAGGGTGAAAATTATTACTTTGATAAAGTATTCATGGTTTTCTTGTTGTTTTGAAAAACTAAAAATTTTCCTTCTCTTAGTATCCTTTACTAGGATTTTTATGCTCATCCCAAGTTTTTGAAATGTTATCCACAACACTTAAAGATGAATAGGGTCATAGATGGGATCACGGAAAGACATGCTATCTAAAACATGGAACTATACTTGTTTCATATTAAGAGTTTTTATTTTATGGAAACTTAGTAGAAGTGTATACTTTGTAATCTTTTGAGATGTAATAATTATGTCCTAATTTTCCTAATCTCTAAACCTGAAAAGATCCTCTATGTGAATTATTCATTTAATTCATGAATATTTAATGTTTTAAGGCCGGGTCCTTATAGTTGGTATCAATGGTCGGTTTTGATATCTTTAGAGGTTAGGGTATCCTTTAAGCATAAGTGACATTACCATAATGGTTAGGATTTCAGAAAGGGTCATAGTATTAGATAAAGTGAATGAGTTTAAGATAACATGAGTAATTATATCATAGTATTATATGCTGATTCTAATGATATACACAAACTGACCTTTTTGGTTTTCTAAATGGATGGATCTAGCAGGGGCCAAAGTGAAAACATGTTTGAAGGAAACTGTGGTGGTTCTCTGATTAAGAGACTCGATGAAATGGGGGATTCAATGAGGAATCTCGTGGTTATTCTAAACCAAATACCAGGAGGCATGATTAACCTGTTGAACCTTGGTGAGTTCTCTAATGAATCATTTACTATATGACCAACTCGATGTGGAAGTTTAGGTAATAATTATAAAGGTAACCATTCGGGTTTATATGATCCTTACTTTTGAGGTAATTATGGGTTACTATATGTTATGATGTAAAATGAACGGCATGAGATAAAATTGAGGTTAAATTACATTATGGTTATTTTTTATGATTTTATCTCTTTTTGGGGAAGGTTTTGAGAATTATATAGTTTTGGAAAAAGGATAACACGCAGACCGTGTGACAACCTGTTGCGTCAGACAAAGCTGTAGGAATCGAACCCGCAACCAAAGTGCGACTGGTATTTATTTCCTACCACTGAACTATGTGAAGTCCATGATTAGTATGACAAATAATTTAAAGTTATATAATTTTATGAATCAAGAATAAATTTATTTTGTGTTATCTATGAAAATATTGAGCTATCATATATGATATATGATTAGGTTAATTACTTTTCAATATGAGACTTTAAGAGAAACTAATGTTATTTGGAGATAAATGTTAATTTTTACCTTGGAAGACTATGAGATTAAATACTTCAAATATTTGGGTTTCAATCTTAGTTTTTTTTACATTGAATAATTTTGTGGACAAATTGTTTATCGAATGGTCTTCATTGATCATTGGGTTTTGTTGGACAATTCTGGAGATTAAGAATATATTTTATTTTTATAAAGGATTATCCTTGTGTGTATTATCTGATCATGTTCTAACAGTCTTGGTTTTTTTTAAGGTCTAATGATATGGGAAATATATAGTTCTCTTTTGTGGATTAGGTGATTCTCTAGAAGTTGATTTTAGCGCTCTTAATGTGAACAAGACATCCTAAATACTCATCTTTTGGAGAAAATATGATTTTGTGTAAGAAATATAGTAAGAGATGAAAGTATACATGAAAAGTAAGTATGTTTCCATAGGATTTAGTAAATCTCATTAATAAATTACCCAATGAAATGTTACCTAAAACAAAAATGTTGTCTGTTAACTTTTCATACTGGGGAATCAAATACCATTTAACCCATCACATGTTTGAAATTTTATGGTTGTTAACTTTCTCCTAAACATTTATTCTATCACTCTCCCTCAGAACATGACCCTTTATTTTCTCTTCCATGTCCATGTTTTCTTACATGGAATCCTATTATGGGTTAACTCGGGTGACCTTTGTACTTCTCTCTCTTTATTTTAAAGTGATATTATTACTGACTCTTGTTCCGATGTGGGACTTTCAATGAAGTTTATGAGACCAATTTTAAAATTGCGAGGACGCAATTCCCAAAAGGGGAGAGGAATTTAACATCCCATGTAAATTAAGGATATGAAATTTTCATATTTATTAATATTTGTGAATAAAATATCAATATTAATTTAAAGGGGATTCTATGTTTGATGGCGTACCCAACACACAACAATGAGTTTCTTTGAAATCTTATGTTGCAATCTAATAATATAATAATATTATTTTAAATGGAAGTTAATACCTAGACATTGTAATGTCATGAATGAACAGAACTAAATACAAAATGATTTTATATGTCTGTCAAATATTTTTACTTTTATCCAATAAATGTTAGAGGCTTAAAACGCAAATGAATCCAATTTTAAGAATAAATATTCTAATATTATTTAACATGTTGATTAACCATCTTTTGATGGAGAACCCTTTTAAATATGATTTTGAAAATTCTATATGTGGTATTTTACAAAATAAAATCATTCTTTAGAATCTGGACATCAAAATTTACTTTGTGTAATTTTTTGTTATTTTTTCTGATAAAGTTCATTTTTAGTGAAAATGTTGTATTTTAATTCAAAACCTCCTTTTAATATAATTTATTTATATGGATATATTGCCTTAATAATTGGGTTTGAATTTTAATTAAAATATCTTTTTACCATTTAATACAATGGTGGTCATTTTAATTAACTTCACTTTGAAATTGGACATAAACAAGTGTCAATATTTTAATAGATATTGTTTCTTAAAAACATGATATTTATTTTGACAATGGATATTAATTATTAAATTAATTAATGTGACTTATATGTTATGAATTTTGTAAAATAGACATCATTTTATAATTTGGAATATCAAATATATCTTAGGGTGAATTTTTGGTATTTTTCTAAAAACATCAATTTTTGATGAATAGTGGAGCCACTAAGTGCTAGTTAAAAAAACTGATTCTTCATTTAAATGAAACTTTACCACTTCTATGTTTTTATTTTAAAAAAGCCATAATACATGGTTGTCATTAGGATGTAAAATGTGGTTCAATGGGATTAAAATATTTTTTGTTGAATAGTAACTTTTAGGTTATATTAATCGCGATTAAAGGTAATTTGTGTAATTTAATGTAAAAATAATGTTATAATAATATTAAATTACCTTGACACATGTCCTAACCTTATTTAATGTGTCATTACCGGACAAGAAAAAAATTGGGTCAACTTGGGGACCCCATGGAGCCACTTGGGTAAGAAAATGACATTAATAACTTTTTATTTAAAGTTAAAATAAAAATGTTACAAACATGAATTGTTTTACAAAAACAATTTATACATGGGGTTATACAAGTCATATATTTTACTATAAATATTAATTAGAAAGATAAAAATATTTCCTACATCATAGTATTTTTTTTATAATTTTTGGACATTAAATAAATAAATTTATTTCTGACACCATGATGATGGAGCGATTATCTCATAAATGAACGATTTAAATAAAATGAGATGATAAGGTAAAATCTAAGGCATACACTTTTACAAAACCAATTTTATGGGGGTATTTCTAACCCTTATCACCTTATCATTGAAATATATAATTTTGGATCCTTTAATATCCGAAAATCATTTTATAATAAAGTATCTTTTCATGACTTTCCAAGAATACCCCTCCTCCATCTTATAAAAGGCACCCACATCTACCACCATACCCACTCCTATCAAGCCATTGGATTGGTAAAAAATTATAATTTCATCTCTACACATCCCTCATTTCATCATATAAGCCTTACCTTTTGTATAAATCTCTTCATGAACCCATTTTGGTCAAACCAAAAGTAGTTTATTGATTTAAAGGTAATGTCTTCTCTTATGTTCTATTGTTTTATTTTTCTTCTCCAACCCCCTAAACACTTTTAATTCCTTTATTTTGTAACAACAACAATATATTTAATATACTAGTATGCTTTTATGATGAGTATTCGAGCTACACTCATACAAACCTCCATCTAATGGTTAAAGAACATACTGTTTTTGTGGGTGGAAAGTTACTGCCTCAAGAAACGATGATTGTTCAATCTTCTATTAACACCTCTCATGGTGGCCATTAAGATGTAACTGTATTTATATATGATATATAAATTATGTTTATGTATTCCTTATGCTTCTTTATTTTTCATTTATTCCATACCATTATGGTTTCCATAATGGTTAAACGCGATAATTTCATTTTAGGAAGTGCGGACTACCGCCTCCTCAAAATGATTTGAATCGTTAATACCATATGTGGGATTTATAAAGGATGTATTTAATGATGTTATATATTATATTATACTTTAATTATAATATACCTATGTATCATTATTTTTTCATTCCATTAAAGTATGAAATAGAAATGAAAATAGCGTTCATGTGTACGTACGGCTTACCATCTCCGTGGACGGTACATTTCATTTCTTATATCCAAATGTTATGTACTATTATAAGTACATATATATAATGGATATATATTTCATATATTACATCTAAATGATGGATATCATTCTGTAATTATAATATATATAAATTTCATTTATTTTTAATTTCATTAATATGAAAAGGAAATGAAAGTAGCGTTCATGCGTACGTACGACCTACCGTCTCCATGAACGGTGCATTTCATTTTTTATCTCTAAATGTTATGGAATATTATAAATTTAATATATACTGGATTTATATGATATTTAAATAATTAATACTATTCTGGAGATGTTGTAACTATAACTACATGGAAAATTCTTTTCCAACAAGTTCAATTTTGACTCATGTACAGAAAATCGACAAAAATGTATAATATGAACTCACATTATTAACCAATTATTCTAACATTATAATATGTGATATGAACTGAATAATAATCTTTAAAGGTGGTCCTTAAGTAGTTATAAATTTACCAATTTTTATTATTCAGGAATATAAAGAACCGAAAAAGACAAGTCAGACTTGAGGTAAGGGATCCTACCTCTCTCTTTCTTTCTAACTACTCTCTTTTATGTCATTTATTTTAAGCTCATCATTATTATGTTTGGGGTTGTTATTTTATATTTATAATACTATAATTTTTATTTTAATATTATGAGAGACCCTATTTGATCTCATAAATCCATTTTCGGAAGTTTTAAGTGGTGTCGTTAGGCTACCGAGTTTTCATAAGGGGGTTTTCATCTAACTTTCATTCCCGTGATATTTATACTAAATTTTCCACCATTTTATTTGAGTGGTGTATGTAATGCCCATTATTATACTCTTTGTGTAAAATAATTTCTTTTATGGGTATTTACATCAATGTTGTATAGTATTTCTTTCATGGGGTGTACGTTTCGGAAGTTACCCAATTCGGTAAGAAAACCTTTCACCCTCTTTTTTTAAAAGACTTCTTTTGTTATTTATTATAATTTACATCTTTTTATATTTTGATATGTTCTCCTATATCCTTATTGATGTTAGTTTTATGTCCAAGTGATGAGATACCATTTTCTCTCTCATCAACTAATTTTCTGAATTTTATTGTGACGATGTTAGGTTGTTGAACTTTTGCAAGGGAACTTCTTAACTCAATTTAAATTATTTGGGTTAAACCACCATTTCTTGACTATCTCATACTATGAATATTTGTGGATGACCTCTGACTGTTTTACACTTAATATCCTGTTTTATTGGGTGTATTTATATTTTTCACACATAATAATGTAATTTATTTATCCTTAATCTAAGGATACCGACTTTGTATGGGACTTCATCTCAATCTACTTTCATTGAGTCATATTTTGTGCTAATATAAGAATTTTGTTTGTACGCTGTATAAAACACCTTTAACTTTTCATTTCATTCAATGGGAATCTTTTTCTATGAAGAGTTTTACTAAACGACAAAAAGGAATGTCTCTTTTAACGTACGCGACCTTTTCTGCCACCACGATTATTATTTTGTCTTTGGCTTCCTCAACAAGCTGTAATGTTTTTAAAATGAAATAAATACCATATACTATTTTATGTATTTTGGTATTGAAAATGGTTTTTATAATGGATTTGTTATGTCAATATATTTAAGTGATATATTGTGATCGAAATGTGGAAAAAGTTTCTTTCAATTATATTTGTTTTATGTCTTATGATTTTATAATGGTACATGGACATTTGATGGGTGGTTACGTGATAAACAATATGACGATTAGTGTTGTGAATATAGGATGGGTGATTACATTATAACCTCCAATTCATTGGGTATAGAAGTCGGCCATATGGATATTCCATGTAGTGATATGTGTGGAAGTCGACAGTATGGTTATTTCATTTAAGTATGTTTATGTCCCAAGTTACCTTTATATGTTATGTGTTCTTTATATGAGTTTATGGTAATATTTTGGTTACAAAGGATAACTAGTGATCTTTTATTCAATAAAGCGTATTTACTATTTCATAATGGTGAAAATTATTACTTTGATAATTTATTCATGGATTACTTGTCGTTTTGAAAAACAAACAGTTTTCCTTCTTTGTGTATCCTTTATTGGGATTTTTATGCCCATCCCAAGTTTTTGAAATGTTCACCACATGACGTAAAGATGAATATGGTCATGGATGGGATCAAGGAAAGACATGATGTCCAAAAAATGGAACTAGACATGTTTCTTTTTCAGAGTTTTTATTTTATGGAAACATAGTAGAAGTGTCTACATTGTAATATTTTGAGATGTAATAGTTATGTCCAAATTCTCTAAAACTCTAAACCTGAAAAGATCCTCTATGTAAATTATTCATTTAATTCATGATTATGTAATTTTTTTAAGGCCGAGTCCTCACAGAATTCACCATAACTATTTTAATTTCCTTGATTTTTCAAAAAAAATCATTTATATAGTGAAACTTCCACCATTTTATCTTGAGGTGGAAGTTAAAAATAATTATATTTTATCATCAAGATCACTGAATGATATGATATTTTCTATGTGTAATGGATGTATTGAAATATCCATGATCAATAATAAATGACCCAGCCTCTAATGTGGTTTGATCCATGAAATGTGGTGTGGTATTCAACATTATCATCTAAAAATGTGGTAAAAATGTGATGTGGTTTAGACGACCAAAATTTCTATGGGAGCACATGAAATAAAAAATTTGATTTATTTTGGAATCTAAAATAGATATACAATGTTTTATTATAATAGAACATTATGGGTGGCATGGATACCTCCTTTATATACTATTTTCATGTAGAAAATTTTCTATAGCAATACCTAATTCAGTATTTCCATGTGTAGACACTACTATCACAGAATATTCAAACATGATGTCAGTTGGATAAAACATGGAAATCAATTATATCAAAAAAAATTCTTCCTATAAACAACTTATAAGATATAAAACTCATTTCAAAGTTTATGACCAGATTATATAATTATTTAAATCTATAAATATCAAAAACTATTCTCAGAAATTATAATCACATTGAAAAATTTTAGGCATCATCTAAATTTTTTTCAAAAAATATATACTCCAAAATAAATGTTTTTTCATCATTATTTCTATATTTAAAAAAAATACAACATATGGAATCTTATCTATTTTAAACATTCACAAAATCTCGACCACCTAGTCCCAATAGTCTCCCCATAGGGTATTTTTCTCAACCAAAGACTATAAATGAATATATAACTCTATATAATTTCTAAAAGGATCAATGAAAATCAATTAAAATACTATGTGAGTGTACTAAGTGTTGGAAAAAACAAATTAGATAAATTACACCATGCTATACACAATATAGCAGTGATCTATAACCTTCAGGCCTACACATCACAACATATCTTTATGTTGAAATTCTAATTGAAAGTTAATACATCATATCATAAACATTAAAATGTAAAATATATTAAATTAAAATGAATCCACCTCATAATGTCTCCATTACAATATTTAATGAACTGTTAGATCAATTTAGTCATATATAAAACATTTAAATCACATGTTTCCCCTTTTAATAATATCTCTAATACATGTTCTCTATATAAGGACAACCATATATATACAATCTCCCTATAAACATTCTCTAAAAAAATTTCTTCATGGAGAATAATACCAAAAAAATATATATAATGTAATTTTCTCCAACTTTGAAAAAAATATCATATTAATAAAAGAGATATGGGATAACACAATTTTCCATAACTCGATAAAAAATGAGGTTGGACACTAATAAACAACCTGAGATCTAGATTACATCATTATACATTGGATTGGTGATGAAATCCAAAATCATCACTTTTAGTTTGAGAAAATCCATCTTCCATTCATTTCCTTTCACAATATACATGATTATGTTATATCTTATATCTATGTTCTTATTTTTAGACTACTGAGAATTATTCTTTGATAAATATATAGATCTCAAATTATCACGTCAAACAAGAAGTTGAATCATCCCTCAAACATCCAAGCTATCAAATAGAATAATCATTTATATTTACTAAGTTGTGGAATGATTTTTAAGTTCATATTTTTCACCAATGGTTATTAATATCACAAAATTAAATTATGTGATTAAAATAGAGCATTTACCTATGAAGGAATCCCCACTTGAAATGGATACACTATCATAACAAAAAACTGAAAAATAATAATATATGTCACAAGATAGATTAATACTACATAAGAAATCAAATTGGATTCCAAAATAAAATATTCCTTAATTATATATATGAAAATTATTTTTCAACAAACCAAATGAGACACTATAGGATAATATTGATTCCTATCAAAATTTGTGACAACTTATACTAAATTTGTGTTTAAGCAGTATGAAATAAAAACCTTCCAATGATATTTTTAAATTGTCAATTATAATTACCCTTTCTATTTTAAATATTTAACAAAATTGTTCCCATGATAATGTGTGAGGATATTATCATTTAATCGCCCATGATAAATTTTTAAATATTTAATATTTATACCTCATCTTAGAATAGAAATTATACTATTTTTTTTAAAATATTTATATCCTAAGAAAGTATTTCGTCATATAATTTTCAAATATTTCCTTCTTATCAATAGAAAAATAACATAAAATTCTTCATTATTTCATGAAAATATAATTTCATCTGTATAAACAATAATAATATGAGATAAAATTTTCTCATCTATGATATAAATATTGAATATCACTCTTTCACTTCTAAATTTAATCTTCTTAAATTACTTATCTAGCATTAGAAACAATGTTATTGGGGATTATTTTATCAAATATAAATTAATTTTTATCCTTATTATGAAATTCACTTTTTTCCATGATATATATTACCTAGTTGTTAGTAGATACCCCACTTCCATCTCAACATTATGGAGAGACTACATGACATCTATTTGTAATATAATGTCACACTTTTTTCTACAAAAAAAAAAGAATGAAATCTTATAATTGTTATATGCATTAAAACTAGTGAAAATTTTGTATGGAAACCCACTCAATAATCCTCTAAATAAAATTTGCTATCTAGTATCAATTTTTCCTCAAAATTAGACCTTCACAGTTAGTGTTTCTTTCCACCCACTTTTTTGATGTAATTATTTCATTTTGGCTTTATTACTTTAATGAACCATAACCCATGTATCCCAAAAAGTGTTCCTTACATTATTAAATTAAAATTATTATAAATAACCATGTCCTACAAATTTTAATATTTTAGTAGTTTTTGAACCTTGATAAATAAATTATACAGGTATTAAATTGGTAATATAAAATAAAAAAATACATAACCAAAATAAATTTTAAGAATCCATGAAATTTAAATAAAAACATTTATATACAAAACATGGTAAAAGAAAATAAAATAAGGGAGATCTCAAATACTTAGTAATATTTATATACAATTGGATAATTAATGAATCAATGACCCTATTCCATATCTGAATGTAAATAATTGAAAACCCATGACATTAAATAGGTAAAATGATATTTAAATTCATCCATATGTTTTTTTCACAATAAACATAATTTTATTACATACATATCATAAAAATTACATTAATATCTTTAAAAAATGGTGACTAATTTAATTTATTTAGAAAAAATACCATTGATGTTATAAAACTAGTTTTTATAAACAGACATCTTTTGTGTTCAAATGGTTTTTATTTTCATATATAATTAATTAGTAGACAATAAATTCATATGAAAAACATGTTTAAAATATATTATAATAAATTAATTTATCTCATTCATTCCCAACATTCCAATAGATATGTGATAACTATCTCAATTAAAAAATAATATTTAATCGTTTATTTAAGCTTGGTGTTCTCGGTAACATAATCTATCATTCATAGTGTTCATTTAAAAAAACATATTTTCGTGTTATAGGTACAAAATCCAAAGTGTCACAACTCTCAATTTGATATAGGTATTGATTCATAACATCAACCCATTATTGATGCTTCCTTTCTTCTTCGTCATATCTGTAACACACCGAGATTTTATGAAAAATATTCTTTTAATTTCATTGATGTCTTGTAAGCTATAACAAAATTATCTTGTGCTATACACAACACCGTATTAGCTTGCAGTATACACAACACTATTCTTAGATTGTGTTACACACAATTTCATGTTCATTTGATAATAGCCATTCTACGCAACATTGAGTGTGTATATATATATATATTCAATGTATAAATAAAAAATGGTTGGATTATGTTATATGAAACAACAAAGGAGTCTTTCAAAACACGCAACCCTAACTTGGTCTGCATTACACGCAATCGCGACCTTCCTCGATAGCGAGTGTTGTACGCAATACCGGGTTTTACTAAACAACGATATATAATTATAATATTTTAATGAGCTAGCCATTATGAATAGTATTAACTAAATTTTAAATTTTATAACATTATTACTCATCTTACACATTTTCTAGAACATGGTATAAGAACAAAATAAAATTTTCAGGTAAAATATTTATTTTTCAAAAATACAGTTTTGTCGCCTTTTGATGGCACACCCACTTTAAATCTAGTTTTTGAAATGTTTATAAGTTCAATTTTACAAATTAAAATTCTTATTTTGAATCAGGATATAAAAATTTACATTGGATAAAGTTTTGATATTTTTCTGATAACGTTAATATTTTAATGAATAGTAAAAACATGCTATATTTTAATTAAAAACAAATTTTTTATTCGTAATAATTTATATGGATAAATTATAATATTGAATGGTTTTAAAGTATAAATAGAATATATTTTTACCATTTAATATAATGTATTTCCTTAGCATTGATTTTACATTGAAATCGTAGGTTAAATCAATTCAATCTTTTGCAATGTTTTAAACAAAAACTCGTTTTCATTCGACAACGGGATTAATTTTAATTTAACTTCTGCTAATTCTCTGTATTGAATTTGAAAAAATGGATTTAATATTTGGAATCAATGGTTCCAAATTATGTTAATAGGCTACTTTTTATTTTTGGGAATTCTGAATAGTAACTACGGTAAATTTTAATTACCATAGTTAAAGGTAAATCGGGTAATTAAGGGTAAATATAATATTATAAAATTACCCTAACACATGAAAAAATATATTGGATGGCTAAAATTATAACCATATCACCTAATGGTCGGATTAGATTCATTTTATGGAATTTTGACCATGAAAATAATTTAATTGTTATTAAAACCAAAGAAAGTGACAACATGTCACTCTCTTAAATCTTATAAGTATAATAAGTTTAATTTAGTGATAAACATCATAAACATCGAAAATGAATTGTCTCCAAAAAGCTAATAAAATTATCTACCTCTTGATAATTTATTTAGAATTTTTAGGGATTAAATAATTGTCATTAATGGTGATACATTAATGATTCAGAAATTATTTATTAAGTGAAAAATCAGTAATATAGTTTTTATTGAAATAATAATACCCATTAAAAGACCCACAATATAAAGCCCCGGCCTTAAACCTTACTTAATATTGAATTAAATGAATAATTCACGTCGAGGATCTTTTCAGGTTTAGAGTTTTAGAGAATTAGAACATAACTATTACATCTCAAAAGATTACAAAGTAGTCACTTCTACTAAGTTTCCATAATAAAAAAAACTCTTAAAAAGAAACGTGTCTAGTTCCAATTTTTATATAGGATGACATTCCCTTGATCCCATCCTTGACCTTGTTCCACATTAAGTTCTGTGAAAACATTTCAAAAAAAACTTGGGGTGAGCATAAAAAGCTCAGTAAGGGATACAGAAAGAATGAAAACTGTTAGTTTTTCAAACATCAAATAAACCATATATACTCTATCAAAGTAATACCTTCACCTTCATGAAGTAGTAAAAACTCTTCACTAAATAAAGTATCATTACTTACCTTTTTGTAACCAAAGGATTACCATAAAATCCATAAAAAGAACACATAACATATACAATGGTAACTTGGGACATAAACATAATTATGTGGAATGACCATACGGTCGACTTCCACACATATCACTTAATGGAATAGCCATATGGCCAATTTCCATACATACATAATGGAATAGCCATACGGCCGACTTCCATACCCAATGCATTGGAGGTTATAACGTAACCACCCGTCCTGGTATTCACGGCACCACCCGTCATATGGTTTATAACGTAACCACCCGTTAAAATGTCCAATTATCAATATAAAATCATAAAACATAAAACCAATATAAAGGAATGATAACATTTCCACATTTCAATCACAATATATCATAAATATATTGACATAATAGAATCCTTTTTCAAAACCATTTTCAATACCAAAATATATAAAAGAGTATATGGTATTTATTTTATTCTAAAAACATTACGGCTTGTTGATAAAGCCAAAGACCAAATAATACTCGTGGCGGCGGAAATGGTCGTTGTCACCGCGTACGTTAAAAGAAACATTCCTTTTTGTCATTTTGTAAAACGCTTCATAGAAAAAGATTCCTTTTGTATAAAAGTAAAAGTCAAATGGTTTTATACACCATATAAAATAAAGTTGTGTATAAAATGAAATATGCCTCAATGAAAGGAGATTGAGACGAAGTCCCTTACCTCGGGTCCGACTTGACTCGATCGTTATTTAACGTCCTGAATAATAAACTTGAGTTAATTTATACTTGATTAAGAACCTTTTTAAAGTTCATTATTCCTTTTATATCACTTATTGCCATGTTATAAACATTATGTAACCATTTAAGTTAATAATGTTTGTTTTGTCAATATTTGGTTCTTAAGTCGAAAGTGGACTTCTTACAATTACAAGTTGTTCGTGTGGTCAAAGGTTCTTTATATCCAGAATGAAATTCCCGATTTGGATATAATATGTATCATATATATCCAGAATATACATGTATTTATAATATTACATAATCATTTAGAGGTAAGAAATGAAATGCACCGTTCATACAGACGGTAAGTCGTACGTACGCATGAACGCTACTTTCATTTCTTTGTCATATTAATGGAATTAAAACTAAATGAGAGGTATGTATATTTTAATTCCAGAATTATATTCATCATTTAGATATATCATTAATTATATATATCCATTATATACATGTACTTTTAATAGTACATTACATTTGCGGATAAGAAATGAAATGCACCGTTCATGGAGACGGTAAGCCGTACGTACGCATGAACGCTACTTTCATTTCTATCTCATAATTTAATGGAAAGAAATAATAATTATATAGAGGTATATTATAATTCCAGTATAACATCATATATAATAACTTTAAATCCATCCTCTACACGTCCCACATATGGCATTAACGAATCACATCACTTTGAGGGGGTGGTAGTCCGCACTTCCTTAAATGAAGATATCGTGTTTACCCATAATGGAAACCATAAAGGTATTCCCAAAATGAAAAATACAGAAGCTCAAAGAAAAAAATAAACATATTATATATCATATATAAAAATATTGACATCATAATGGCCACCATTGAAGGTGTTAAATGAGTATTGAACAATCATCGTTTCGGGAGGCAGAATTTCGCCATCCATGGAAACCGTATGTTATTTAACCATTTGATGTAGTTGTGTGAGAGTGTAGCTCAAATAAATCTTATAACAACATCCTAGTATATTTAAGATACTTGTGTTGTTACAAAAGAAGTAAATAAAAAGAGTTTAGAGGGTTAGAGAAGCAAAATAAAACAAATGAACAAGGGATAAATGAATTACCTTTAAAAGTGTAACTCCTTTTGATTTGAGCCTGAAGGCTTCCTTTGAAAGGATTCTGCCCAAAGGGAATCCTCTAGGATTAGGAGAGGGATATGGAGAGAGTAAATGGGCAGGGTTTGGCCGAGCCAAATGCTTGAGGAGTGTGTGAAATGAGGTAGGGGTGGGGGCCTTTTATAAGAGGAGAGGAGGGGCACTTTTGGAAAGTAAAGAAATATTACTTTATTTGAAAATGTGTTTCAGTTTTAAAAGGTCCCACATTGATATAATTCGTGGATAAGGTGATAAGGGTTCTAAATACACTAATCCAATTGGTTTTGGACACGTGTAGTCTATAGATTTTACAATATCTTTCCATTTTATTTAAATCGTCAAATAATGATGTCATCGCTGCATCATTATTATGTCATAAATAATTTAATTTATTTAATGTCTAAAAATTATAAAAAAAATACTATGATGTAGGAAATCTTTTTATATTTCCAATGACTATTTATAATCAAACATATGACTTGTATAACCCCACTTAAAAATTGTTTTAGTAAAACATATCATGTTTGTGTCATTTTTACTTTTACATTAAATAAAAAGTTATTTATGTCATTTCCCAACCAAAGTGGATCAATGGGGTCCCCAAGTTTACCCATGGCTTTTCATGGTCTTACATTACACATCCAATGAGGTTAGGACATGTGTCATGTTCATTTCATATTATTAAAACATTATTTTTACCTCAAACTACACTAATCACCTCTAATCGCGATTAAAAACTTAATAAGTTACTATTCACCAAAAAATTATTTTTATCCCATTGAACCACATTTTAATTCTTAATGACAACCATGTATGTTGGATTTTTGAAATTAAAAACACAAATATGGAAAAATTTATTTTAAACGGAAAAATTAGTTTTTATAAGTACCACTTAGTGGTTTCACTATTCATCAAAAATTGAAGTTTTTCAGAAAAATACCAAAACTTCACCCTAAGCTATATTTGATATTCCGAATTCAAAAATGAAGTCCGTTTTACAAAATTCAAAGCATATTAGTCACATTAATTAATTTAATAATTAATTCCCACTGTCAGAGCAAATAGCGTGTTTTTATAAAACAATAAGTATCAAAAGATTGACACTAGTTTAAGTCTGATTTCAAAGTGAAATTAATTCCAACGACCACTATTGGATTTAATGGTAAAAATATTTTCTAATTTAACTTTAAAACCAATTCAAAATATTATCTAATCATATAAATAAATTAGATTAAAAAGAGGTTTTGAATTAAAATACAACATTTTACACTATTCATTAAAAAAATGAACTTTATCAGAAGGGTACCAAAAATTTACACAAAGTAAATTTTGATGTCCCGATTCTAAAGAAGAGTTATATTTGGTCCAATAGAATTTATAAAATCGATCAAAACTATATTTAATGACGGTTCTCTGTCAAAAGGTGATCAGTGGACCTTTCGTGAAAATTAGGGTATAAATGACTAAAATTGAACTCTTTCCGTATTTTAAGCCTTTATCTTTTATTGGGTAAATGTAAAAACATTTAAAAACATATATAATCATATTTTAGTTATTTCTATCCATTCCTGCCAGTACAACGGCTACTCATTAACTAACATTTAAAATAATATTATTTTATTACTTGTGTGCAATGTAAGTTTTCAAAGAAACTCATCGTTGCGTACCGAGTACGCTATCGAACGTAGAAACCCCTTTTAATTAAAATTAATATTTAATTCGTAAATATTAATAAATATGAAAATTCTTTATTTTTTATTTACCTGGGATGTTACATCCTTCCCCCCTTTTGGGAATTGCGTCCTCGCAATTTTATTCACTTATCAAAATAAGTGGGGGTATTTATCCCTCATAGCATTTTTAGATTCCCACATTGCCTCTTCAATCACATGGTTTTTCCACAAAACCTTTACCTGATGAATCACCTTATTCCGTAACACCTGCTCCCTGTGGTCAAGAATCTGGACCGGTTGTTCCTCATAAGATAGGTTCTCTTCAGCTGAACTACCTCTGGACTCAAAACATGAGATGGATCTGGCATATACTTTCTCAACATTGAAACATGAAAAACATTATGTACTTGAGATAAACTCGGAGGTAAAGCCACTCGGTATGAAACTGATCGATCTCTCTCCAGAATTTCATATGGTCCAATAATCCTTGGACTCAGCTTTCCTTTCTTACCAAATCTCATCACACTTTTCCAAGGAGAATCCTTGAGAAAAACATGATCACCTACCTCGAAAGATAGATCCTTCCTCCGGTTATCCGCATAACTCTTCTGCTTGCTCTGAGCTGTTCTCATGTGTTTCTGAATCAGCTGAACTTTTTCTGCCATCTCTTCTACCAATTCTGGTCCCATCAACTTCCTTTCACCCACTTCATCCCAAAAAGCTGGAGTTCGACACCGCTTCCCATATAATGCCTCAAATGGTGCCATCTGTATACTGGAATGAAAATTGTTATTATAAGAAAACTCAACCAAAGAAATATGTTGGTCCCAACTTCCCTGATAATCCATAGAATAGGCTCATAGCATATCCTCCAATGTCTGGATAGTTCGTTCTGACTGCCCATCTGATTGAGCATGAAAAGATGTACTAAAATATAATTCAGTACCCAACAACTTCTGAAGGCCTTTCCAAAAGTTAGAAGTAAACCTGGGATCACGATCCGATACAATGGAGAGAGGAACTCCATGTAACCTGACTATCTCTTTAAGATACAAACGGGAAAGTTGATCAAGAGATAAAGTATCTCGTATAGCATGGAAATGAGCAGATTTGGTCAAGCGATCAACAATAACCCAGATTGCATTATTACCTCGAGATGTCTTCGGTAAACCAACAACAAAGTCAATGGATATATTCTCCCATTTGCACTCTGGCACTGGTAAACGCTGAAGCATCCCTTTAGGTAACTACCGCTCTGCTTTAACCTGTTGACATGTCAAACACTTCACAGTAAAATCAGCAATGTCTCTTTTCATTCCATCCCACCAGTAATACTCCCGCAGATCTCTGTACATCTTAGTACTTCCAGGATGAACTGAAAACGGGGAACTATGAGCCTCACATAACAACTCATTCTTCAACTGTGAATCACAAGGCACACATAACCGCTTCCCAAACCTCAAAACACAAACACAAACTTATCCAGAACTCATGGAAAATTTTATTCATAAGGTCCATGAATACAGCAGGTGCATTGGTTAACCCAAAAGGCATAACTACAAATTCATAATGGCCATATCTAGTACGGAACACAGTCTTCAGAACGTCTGCTTCTTTTACTTTCAACTGATGGTACCCCGACCTCAAGTCAATCTTTGAAAAATACTGAGCTCCCTGGAGCTGATACCACTTCATTCGATGGCCCAACATCTGCTGAAGTTGTTGCAAAGGATTTCACCACCCCTTTCTGCTTGTAGTCTGGCTACATTCCCCCAGTCGAGTTCTTCGTTGGACACTCGTTTTCATAATGACCCATTTCATTACACTTAAAACATCTTACTGTTGGCTTTTCATTTCCTGCTTGATCATCTTCCTTATAGTTACGAGCAATATGACCAGACTTACCACACCGAAAGCACTTACCAGACTTGGATAAACATACTCCAGGATGAATTTTACCACACTTCTCACAGGATGGATATTTGGTTTTCTTACCTCCTTACTTCTTTGATGAATTCTTCCCCTTTGCCTGCCAACTAGACCTCTTATTCTGTTGTTTGTCATAGAACACCTGATCATCGGCAAACTCCATTTCCACCTTCTCCGCAAATCGAACAAGTTTTTCATAACTTTTGAACTCACGAGAAGTTAAAGCCCTTCGATGCATTGGCTTTAACCCTGAGTAAAAACGGTTTATTTTACTATCAAGATCTTGTATGAAGTTTGGAGCATACCTTGCCAATCAAGTGAACTTTTCTTCATAAGAAACCACTGAATCATCCTCCTGCCTCAATTCTAGGAACTGTTTTTCCATCCTAAGACGAACGAACTTAGGAAAATATTTCTCAAGAAACATACCTTTGAATTTGTCCCAGTGAAGATCCTCAATCTCATCATTATCCCTTATATTTTTCACCATAGACCACCACTGATCAACTTCACCTTCAAAACGGTAAACAGCAAGACTAACCTTTTGATGTTCTGAACACCCCATGACATCAAAAATCTTATCCAGTGCTTTAATCCACCCTTCAGCTTGCACAGGGTCAGATGATCCTCTGAATGATGGGGGATGTTGCCTCATGAAATGTTCCACCACTGACATGTTCCTCTGCGGTTGATCTGGCTGATCTCGTGCATGGATACCACCACCATTTATAGCCTGAGTCAATTGTGCCATCATTGCAAAAAACTGTTCAGTTCCAATTCCGACCATCTCATGTTGCTGATTTGGAAGGTTATCTTCCTCCTGATGTCGTCCCAACATAGCTGCTTTGTTTCCTCTATGAAAAACCATTCTGAACACAGAAATATCTTAGGCGAAGCAACATGGTAATCCGTAAATGCTATATTATTTCAATCGTATTATAATTTAACACTTTTCTAACTCCTAATGTTTTCTAAACCGACCTTTGATACCAACTATAAGGCCCCGGCCTTAAACCTTAGTTAATATTGAATTAAATGAATAATTCATGTCAAGGATCTTTTCAGGTTTAGAGTTTTAGAGAATTAGAGCATAGCTATTACATCTCAAAAGATTACAAAGTAGTCACTTCTACTAAGTTTCCATAATAAAAAAAACTCTTAAAAAGAAATGTGTCTAGTTCCATGTTTTATATAGGATGACATTCCCTTGATCCCATCCTTGACATTATTCCACATTAAGTCCTGTGAAAACATTTCAAAAAAAACTTGGGGTGAGCATAAAAAGCTCAGCAAGGGATACAGAAAGAATGAAAACTGTTAGTTTTTCAAACATCAAATAAACCATATATACTCTATCAAAGTAATACCTTCACCTTCATGAAGTAGTAAAAACTCTTCACTGAATAAAGTATCATTACTTACCTTTTTGTAACCAAAGGATTACCATAAAATCCATAAAAATAACACATAACATATATAAAGGTAACTTGGGACATAAACATACTTAAGTGGAATAACCATACGGTCGACATCCACACATACCACTTAATGGAATAGCCATACGACCAATTTCCATACATACTTAATGGAATAGCCATACGGCCGACTTCCATACCCAATGCATTGGAGGTTATAACGTAACCACCCGTCCTGGTATTCACGGCACCACCCGTCATATGGTTTATAACGTAACCACCCGTTAAAATGTCCAAGTACCAATATAAAATCATAAAACATAAAACCAATATAAAGGAATAATAACATTTCCACATTTCAATCACAATATATCATAAATATATTGACATAATAGAATCCTTTTTCAAAACCATTTTCAATACCAAAATACATAAAAGAGTATATGGTATTTATTTTATTCTAAAAACATTACGGCTTGTTGAGAAAGCCAAAGACCAAATAATACTCGCGGCGGCGGAAAAGGTCGTTGTCGCCGCATACGTTAAAAGAAACATTCCTTTTTGTCGTTTTGTAAAACGCTTCATAGAAAAAGATTCCTTTTGTATAAAAGTAAAAGTGAAAGGGGTTTATACATCGTATAAAAGAAAGTTGTGTATAAAATGAAATATGCCTCAATGAAAGGAGATTGAGACGAAGTCCCTTACCTCGGGTCCGACTTGACTCGATCGTTATTTAACGTCCTGAGTAATAAACTTGAGTTAATTGATACTTGATTAAGAAACTTTTTAAAGTTCATTATTCCTTTTATATCACTTATTGCCATGTTATAAACATTATGTAACCATTTAAGTTAATAATGTTTGTTTTGTCAATATTTGGTTCTTAAGTCGAAAGTGGACTTCTTACAATTACATGTTGTTCGTGTGGTCAAAGGTTCTTTATATCCAGAATGAAATTCCCGATTTGGATATAATATGTATCATATATATCCAGCATATACATGTATTTATAATATTACAGAATCATTTAGAGGTAAGAAATGAAATGCACCGTTCATGGAGACGGTAAGCCGTACGTACGCATGAACGCTACTTTCATTTCTTTGTCATATTAATGGAATTAAAACTAAATGAGAGGTATGTATATTTTAATTCCATAATTATATTCAACATTTAGATATATCATTAATTATATATATCCATTATATACATGTACTTTTAATAGTACATTACATTTGGGGATAAGAAATGAAATGCACCGTTCATGGAGACGGTAAGTCGTACGTACGCATGAACGCTACTTTCATTTCTATCTCATACTTTAATGGAAGGAAATAATAATTATATAGAGTTATATTATAATTCCAGTATAACATCATATATAATAACTTTAAATCCATCCTTTACACTTCACACATATGGAATTAACGAATCACATCACTTTGAGGGGGCGGTAGTCCGCACTTCCTTAAATGAAGATATCGTGTTTACCCATAATGGAAACCATAAAGGTATGCCCAAAATGAAAAATACAGAAGCTCAAAAAAAATAAACATATTATATATCATATATAAAAATAGTGACATCATAATGGCCACCTTTGAAGGTGTTAAATGAGTATTGAACAATCATCGTTTCGGGAGGCAGAATTTCACCACCCACGGAAACCATATGTTCTTTAACCATTTGATGTAGTTGTGTGAGAGTGTAGCTCAAATAAATCTTATAACAACATCCTAGTATATTGAATATACTGGTGTTTTTACAAAAGATGTAAATAAAAAGAGTTTAGAGGGTTGGAGAAGCAAAATAAGACAAATGAACAAGAGAGAAATGAATTACCTTTAAAAGTGTAACTCCTTTTGATTTGAGCTTAAAGGATTCCTTTGAAAGGATTATGCCCAAAGGGAATCCTCTAGGATTAGGAGAGGGATATGGAGAGAGTAAATGGTCAGGGGTTGGCCGATCCAAATGCTTGAGGAGTGTGTGAAATGAGGTAGGGGTGGGGGGCCTTTTATAAGAGGAGAGGAGCGGCACTTTTGGAAAGTAAAGAAATATTACTTTATTTGAAAATGTGTTTCGGTTTTAGAAGGTCCCACATTGATATAATTCGTGGATAAGGTGATAAGGGTTATAAATCCACTCATACAATTGGTTTTGGAAATTTGTAGTTCATAGATTTTACATTATCTTTCCATTTTATTTAAATCGTCAAATAATGATGTCATCACTGCATCATTATTATGTCATAAATAATTCAATTTATTTAATGTCTAAAAATTATAAAAAAAACTACTATGATGTAGGAAATCTTTTTATCTTTCCAAGGATTATTTATAATAAAAAATATGACTTCTATAACCCCACTTAAAAATTGTTTTAGTAAAACATATCATGTTTGTGTCATTTTTACTTTTACATTAAATAAAAAGTTATTTATGTCATTTCCCAACCAAAGTGGATCCATGGGGTCCCCAAGTTGACCCATGGATTGTCTTGGTCGCCCATTACACATCCAATGAGGTTAGGACATGTTTCATGTTCATTTCATATTATTAAAACTTTATTTTTACCTCAAACTACACTAATCACCTCTAATCGCGATTAAAAACTTAATAAGTTACTATTCACCAAAAAATTATTTTTATCCCATTGAACCACATTTTACTTCTTAATGACAACCATGTATGTCGGATTTTTGAAATTCAAAACACAAAGATGGCAAAATTTCATTTAAACGGAAAAATCAGTTTTTATAAGTACCACTTAGTGGTTTCACTATTCATCAAAAATTGAAGTTTTTCAGAAAAATACCAAAACTTCACCCTAAGCTATATTTGATATTCCAAATTCAAAAATGAAGTCCGTTTTACAAAATTAAAAGCATATTATTCACATTAATTAATTTAATAATTAATTCCCGCTGTCAGAGCAAATAGCGTGTTTTTATAAAACAATAAGTATCAAAAGATTGACACTAGTTTAAGTCTGATTTCAATGTTAAATTAATTCCAACGACCACTATTGGATTTAATGGTAAAAATATTTTCTAATTTAACTTTAAAACCAATTCCAAATATTATCTAATCATATAAATAAATTAGATTAAAAAGAGGTTTTGAATTAAAATACAACATTTCACACTATTCATTAAAAAAAATGAACTTTATCAGAAGGGTACCAAAAATTTACACAAAGTAATTTTTGATGTCCCGATTCTAAAGAAGAGTTATATTTGGTCCAATAGAATTTATAAGATCAATCAAAACTATATTTAATGACGGTTCTCCGTCAAAAGGTGATAAGTGGACCTTTCATGAAAATTAGGGTATAAATGACTAAAATTGAACGCTTTCCGTATTTTAAGACTTTATCTTTTATTTGGTAAATGTAAAAACATTTAAAAACATATATAATCATATTTTAGTTATTTCTATCCATTCCTACCAGTACAATGGCTACTCGTTAACTAACATTTAAAATAATATTATTTTATTACTTGTGTGCAACGTAAGTTTTCAAAGAAACTCATCGTTGCGTACCGAGTACGCTATCGAACGTAGAAACCCCTTTTAATTAAAATTAATATTTAATTCGTAAGTATTAATAAATATGAAAATTCTTTATTTTTTATTTACCTGGGATGTTACATCCTTCCCCCCTTTTGGGAATTGGGTCCTCGCAATTTTATTCACTTATCAAAATAAGTGGGGGTATTTATCCCTCATAGCATTTTCAGATTCCCACGTTGCCTCTTCAATCACATGGTTTTTCCACAAAACCTTTACCTGATGAATCACCTTATTCCGTAACACCTGATCCCTATGGTCAAGAATCTGGACCGGTTGTTCCTCATAAGTTAGGTTCCCTTCAGCTGAACTACCTCTGGACTCAAAACATGAGATGGATCTGGCATATACTTTCTCAACATTGAAACATGAAAAACCTTGTGTACCTGAGATAAACTCGGAGGTAAAGCCACTCGATATGCAACTGATCCAACTCTCTCCAGAATTTCATATGGTCCAATAAACCTTGGACTCAGCTTTCCTTTCTTACCAAATCTCATCACACTTTTCCAAGGAGAAACCTTGAGAAAAACATGATCACCTATCTTGAAAGATAGATCCTTCCTTCGGTTATCCGCATAACTCTTCTACCTACTCTGAGCTGTTCTCATGTGTTTCTGAATCAGCTGAACTTTTTCTGCCATCTCTTCTACCAATTCTGGTCCCATCAACTTCCTTTCACCCACTTCATCCCAAAAAGATGGAGTTCGACACCGCTTGCCATATAATGCCTCAAATGGTGCCATCTGTATACTGGAATGAAAACTGCTATTATAAGAAAACTCAACCAAAGAAATATGTTGGTCCCAACTTCCCTGATAATCCATAGAACAAGCTCATAGCATATCCTCCAATGTCTGGATTGTTCGTTCTGACTGCCCATCTGATTGAGGATGAAAAGCTGTACTAAAATATAATTCAGTACCCAACGACTTCTGAAGGCCTTTCCAAAAGTTAGAAGTAAACCTGGGATCATGATCCGATACAATGGAGAGAGGAACTCCATGTAACATGACTATCTCTTTAAGATATAAACGGGAAAGTTGATCAAGAGAGAAAGTATCTCGTATAGCAAGGAAATGAGCAGATTTGATCAAGCGATCAACAATAACCCAGATTTCATTATTACCTCGAGATTTCTTCGATAAACCAACAACAAAGTCAATGGATATATTCTCCCATTTTCACTTTGGCACTGGTAAAGGATGAAGCATCCCTTTAGGTAACTGCCGCTCTGCTTTAACCTGTTGACATGTCGAACACTTAACAGTAAAATCAGCAATGTCTCTTTTCATTCCATCCCACCAGTAATACTCCCGCAGATCTCTGTACATCTTAGTACTGCCAGGATGAACTGAAAACGGGGAACTATGAGCCTCACATAACAACTCATTCTTCAACTGTGAATCACAAGGCACACATAACCTCTTCCCAAACCTCAAAACACAAACACAAACTTATCCAAGAACTCATGGAAAATTTTATTCATAAGGTCCATGAATACAACAGGTGCATTGGTTAACCCAAAAGGCATAACTACAAATTCATAATGGCCATATCTAGTATCGAACACAGTCTTCGGAACGTATGATTCTTTTACTTTCAACTGATGGTAGCCCGACCTCAAGTCAATATTCGAAAAATACTGAGCTCCCTAGAGCTGATACCACTTCATTCGATGGCCCAACATCTGCTGAAGTAGTTGCAAAGGATTTCACCAACCCTTTCTGCTTGTAGTCTGGCTGCATTCCCCCAGTTGAGTTCTTCGTTGGACACTCGTTTGCATAATGACCCATTTCATTACACTTAAAACATCTTACCGTTGGCTTTTCATTTCCTGCTTGATCATCTTCCTTACAGTTACGAGCAATATGACCAGACTTACCACACCGAAAGCACTTACCAGACTTGGATAAACATACTCCAGGATGCATTTTACCACACTTCTCACAGGATGGATATTTGGTTTTCTTACCTCCTTACTTCTTTGATGAATTCTTCCCCTTTGCCTGCCAACTAGACCTCTTAATCTGTTGTTTGTCATAGAAAATCTGATCATCGGAAAACTCCATTTCCACCTTCTCCGCAAATCGAACAAGTTTTTCATAAATTTTGAACTCACGAGAAGTTAATGCCCTTCGATACTTTGGCTTTAAACCTGAGTAAAAATGGTTTATTTTACTATCAAGATCTCGTATGAAGTTTGGAGCATACCTTGCCAATCGAGTGAACTTTTCATCATAAGCAGCAACTGAATCATCCTCCTGCCTCAATTCTAGGAACTGTTTTTCCATCCTAAGACGAACCACCTTAGGAAAATATTTCTCAAGAAAAATACCTTTGAATTCGTCCCAGTGAAGATCCTCAATCTCATCACTATCCCTTATATTTTTCACCATCGTCCACCACTGATCAGCTTCACCTTCAAAACGGTAAACAGCAAGACTGACCTTTTGATGTTCTGAACACCCCATGACATCAAAAATCTTCTCCAGTGCTTTAATCCACCCTTCAGCTTGCACAGGGTCAGATGATCCTCTAAATGATGGGGGATGTTGCCTCATGAAATGTTCTTCCACTGACATGTTCCTCTGTGGTTGATCTGGCTGATCTCGTGCATGGATACCACCACCATTTATAGCCTGAGTCAACTGTGCCATCACTGCAACAAACTGTTCAGTTCCGATTCCGACCATCTCAGGTTGCTGATTTGGAAGGTTATCTTCCTCCTGATGTCGTCCCAACTAGCTTCTTTGTTTCCTCTGCGGAAAACCATTCTGAACACAGAAATATCTTAGGCGAAGCAACATGGTAATCCGTAAATGCTATATTATTTCAATCATATTATAATTTAACACTTTTCTAACTCCTAAAGTTGTCTAAACCGACCTTTGATAACAACTATAAGGCCCCGGCCTTAAACCTTACTTAATATTGAATTAAATGAATAATTCACGTCGAGGATCTTTTCAGGTTTAGAGTTTTTGAGAATTAGAACATAACTATTACATATCAAAAGATTACAAGTAGTCACTTCTACTAAGTTTCCATAATAATAAAAAACTCTTAAAAAGAAACGTGTTTAGTTCCATGTTTTATATAGGATGACATTCCCTTGATCCCATCCTTGACCTTTTTCCACATTAAGTCCTGTGAAAACATTTCAAAAAAAAACTTGGGGTGAGCATAAAAAGCTCAGTAAGGGATACAGAAAGAATGAAAACTGTTAGTTTTTCAAACATCAAATAAACCATATATACTCTATCAAAGTAATACCTTCACCTTCATGAAGTAGTAAAAACTCTTCACTGAATAAAGTATCATTACTTACCTTTTTGTAACCAAAGGATTACCATAAAATCCATAAAAAGAACACATAACATATATAATGGTAACTTGGGACATAAACATACTTAAGTGGAATAACCATATGGTCGACTTCCACACATATCACATAATGGAATAGCCATACAGCCAATTTCTATACATACTTAATGGAATATCCATACGGCTGACTTCCATACCCAATGCATTGGAGGTTATAACGTAACCACCCATCCTGGTATTCACGGCACCACCTGTCATATGGTTTATAACGTAACCACCCTTTAAAATGTCCAAGTACTAATATAAAATCATAAAACATAAAACCAATATAAAGGAATGATAACATTTCCACATTTCAATCACAATATATCATAAATATATTTACATAATAGAATCATTTTTCAAAACCATTTTCAATACCAAAATACATAAAAGAGTATATGGTATTTATTTTATTCTAAAAACATTACAGCTTGTTCAGAAAGCCAAAGACCAATTAATACTCGTGGCGGCGGAAAAGGTCGTTGTCGCCATGTACGTTAAAAGAAACATTCCGTTTTGTCGTTTTATAAAACGCTTCATAGAAAAAGATTCCTTTTGTATAAAAGTAAAAGTCAAAGGGGTTTATACACCGTATAAAATAAAGTTGTGTATAAAATTAAATATTCCTCAATGAAAGGAGATTGAGACGAAGTCCCTTACCTCGGGTCCGACTTGACTCGATCGTTATTTAACGTCCTGAATAATAAACTTGAGTTAATTTATACTTGATTAAGAACCTTTTTAAAGTTCATTATTCCTTTTATATCACTTATTTCCATGTTATAAACATTATGTAACCATTTAAGTTAATAATGTTGGTTTTGTCAATATTTGGTTCTTAAGTCGAAAGTGGACTTCTTACAATTACATGTTATTCGTGTGGTCAAAGGTTCTTTATATCCAGAATGAAATTCCCGATTTGGATATAATATGTATCATATATATCCATCATATACATGTATTTATAATATTACATAATCATTTAGAGGTAAGAAATGAAATGCACTGTTCATGGAGACGGTAAGCCGTACGTACGCATGAACGCTACTTTCATTTCTTTGTCATATTAATGGAATTAAAACTAAATGAGAGGTATGTATATTTTAATTCCAGAATTATATTCATCATTTAGATATATCATTAATTATATATATCCATTATATACATGTACTTTTAATAGTACATTACATTTGGGGATAAGAAATGAAATGCACCGTTCATGGAGACGGTAAGCCGTACGTACGCATGAACGCTACTTTCATTTCTATCTCATACTTTAATGGAAAGAAATAATAATTATATAGAGTTATATTATAATTCCAGTATAAAATTATATATAATAACTTTAAATCCATCCTTTACACGTCACACATATGGAATTAACGAATCACATCACTTTGAGGGGGCGGTAGTCCGCACTTCCTTAAATGAAGATATCGTGTTTACCCATAATGGAAAACATAAAGGTATGCCCAAAATGAAAAATACAGAAGCTCAAAGAAAAAATAAACATATTATATATCATATATAAAAATAGTGACATCATAATGGCCACCTTTGAAGGTGTTAAATGAGTATTGAACAATCATCGTTTCGGGAGGCAGAATTTCGCCATCCACGGAAACCATATGTTCTTTAACCATTTGATGTAGTTGTGTGAGAGTGTAGCTCAAATAAATATTATAACAACATCCTAGTATATTTAACATACTGGTGTTTTTACAAAATAAGTAAATAAAAAGAGTTTAGAGGGTTGGAGAAGCAAAATAAGACAAATGAACAAGAGAGAAATGAATTAACTTTAAAAGTGTAACTCCTTTTGATTTGAGCGTAAAGGCTTCCTTTGAAAGGATTATGCCCAAAGGGAATCCTCGAGGATTAGGAGAGGGATATGGAGAGAGTAAATGGTCAGGGGTTGGCCAATCCAAATGCTTGAGGAGTGTGTGAAATGAGGTAGGGGTGGGGGGCCTTTTATAAGAGGAGAGGAGCGGCACTTTTGGAAAGTAAAGAAATATTACTTTATTTCAAAATGTGTTTCGGTTTTAAAAGGTCCCACATTGATATAATTCGTGGATAAGGTGATAAGGGTTATAAATCCACTCATCCAATTGGTTTTGGAAATTTGTAGTTCATAGATTTTACATTATCGTTCCATTTTATTTAAATCGTCAAATAATGATGTCATCACTGCATCATTATTATGTCATAAATAATTCAATTTATTTAATGTCTAAAAATTATAAAAGAACTACTATGATGTATGAAATCTTTTTAGCTTTCCAATGATTATTTATAATAAAAAATATGACTTGTATAACCCTACTTAAAAATTGTTTTAGTAAAACATATCATGTTTGTGTCATTTTTACTTTTACATTAAATAAAAAGTTATTTATGTCATTTCCCAACCAAAGTGGATCCATGGGGTCCCCAAGTTGACCCATGTCTTTTCTTGGTCTCCCATTACACATCCAATGAGGTTAGGACATGTGTCATGTTCATTTCATATTATTAAAACATTATTTTTACCTCAAACTACACTAATCACCTCTAATCGCGATTAAAAACTTAATAAGTTACTATTCACCAAAAAATTATTTTTATCCCATTGAACCACATTTTACTTCTTAATGACAACCATGTATGTCGGATTTTTGAAATTCAAAACACAAAGATGGAAAAATTTCATTTAAACGGAAGAATCAGTATTTATATGTACCACTTAGTGGTCTCGCTATTCACCAAAAATTGAACTTTTTCAGAAAAATACCAAAACTTCACCCTAAGCTATATTTGATATTCCGAATTCAAAAATGAAGTCCGTTTTACAAAATTAAAAGCATATTAGTCACATTAATTAATTTAATAATTAATTCCCGCTGTCAGAGCAAATAGCGTGTTTTTATAAAATAATAAGTATCAAAAGATTGACACTAGTTTAAGTCTGATTTCAATGTGAAATTAATTCCAACGACCACCATTGGATTTAATGGTAAAAATATTTTCTAATTTCACTTTAAAAACAATTCAAAATATTATCTAATCATATAAATAAATTAGATTAAAAATAGGTTTTGAATTAAAATACAACATTTTACACTATTCATTAAAAAATGAACTTTATCAGAAGGGTACCAAAAATTTACACAAAGTAAATTTTGATGTCCCGATTCTAAAGAAGAGTTATATTTGGTCCAATAGAATTTATAAGAACGATCAAAACTATATTTAATGACGGTTCTCCGTCAAAAGGTGATAAGTGGACCTTTCGTGAAAATTAGGGTATAAATGACTAAAATTGAACTCTTTCCGTATTTTAAGCCTTTATCTTTTATTGGGTAAATGTAAAAACATTTAAAAACATATATAATCATATTTTAGTTATTTCTATCCATTCCCGCCAGTACAACGGCTACTCGTTAACTAACATTTAAAATAATATTATTTTATTACTTGTGTGCAACGTATGTTTTCAAAGAAACTCATCGTTGCGTACAGAGTACGCTATCGAACGTAGAAACCCCTTTTAATTAAAATTAATATTTAATTCATAAATATAAATAAATATGAAAATTCTTTATTTTTTATTTACCCGGTATGTTACACACAAACCTGACCAAAAATTATTTGTAGTGTACATCTCCACCATAATCATCCAATTACCTAATATATAACCGTTTGGAGTCTTATAAAAGTGATTATGACACTTATATTATTTTATTTTAAATGATGCCAAAGTTGTCACCTTCCTAATTTAATAAATATAACAATTTAAATATTGTGATTTTAAGATGATAAATTCGAGTAAAAATATTATTGTGAAATTTAATATATTTATCTTCATCATTATATTTTATTTTTAATTTTTATGCAACAAATAAGTATATGAAATAATTATACAAAAATGTTGTAGTAATTATTTTATTAAGAGATAAACCAAATAAATGGTTTTAAAAATAATAAAATAAATATTATATGAACTATTTATTGTACTAAACTAATTTTCTAGATACATATGACCTTTTATAAATCTGTTAAACCTTTTATTTCGAACATATATTCTGTATATATTTTATTTTAATTCAAATAAATGAATAGTGTCAAAATTGACACTATTGTTATTTTATAAAAATAACATATTATAAAATTGTTTAAAAATCACAAAAATATATAAAAATTATAAATTTAAATTTATACGGTCTAAAATGTTATAAAGTATCCAATTATGGTCAATTTACAACAAATAAGTAATTATTTGTTATAATTTAAAATTTACAATGTTATTACCACAAATAAAATTAAATTGATAAATCATGTAGATAATGTTTAAAATAATTTCCTAACATGTCTAAATTTTATATTTTGATGAGACTAAAACCCTATATCATCTAATATTTGAATATGAGTCATTTTTTGAGGTTTTTAGGTCGGTTTAGATTTATTATAAATTAATATTTTTAAGATTTCTAAAGGTGCCCCTCTCCTCCCTTATAAAAGGGCACCTCCTCCCTCTCATCCTCACCCAATTTTGAGCCTTGAAGCACAGCCAAACTCTACCCATTTCACTTACCCACTTCCCTAGAAACATCATAGAGGTCATGTTCTTCTTCAAAGACAAATTTCAACGCCCTAAGAGGATGTCTCAAAGAGGCGCTTCAAAGAAGAGGTAATGTCCGTTACTGATTCTTTCAACTTTATTTATTCTTCTACTTCTTCTTCTATAGTTGTTTCATTATGAAGTAATAACATCAGTATCACTAATATACTGATATGTTATTATAAGTATGAAACAACCCCGTTTCACCTTCTATCCATCCTACGGAAAACGAAATCACCGCACTTGCGTACGTACGGAATATCGTCTCCACGCCGTGGTGTAATCTATTTTCCACCAACACCTTACATGGATGGGTATAATGGTGTAAAGAATAACTATATATGGTTATTATAAAATAATACTGATTCTGATATATTATACCATCTACTACAATTCTATTCAATAATTATGGGAACGATATCATCGCTCGTGCGTACGTACGGACTACCGTCTCCACGACACGATGAGATTCATTCTCCATGTTAACCATTCATGAATGATTATAAAGTATATATAATGAATAATAATGACATATATGACATAATAATGATACTGGATTTATGTATATATATATATATATATATGTATTTCATTTACTTAATTCCATTCAATTAAAAAGGGAAACGAAAACATTGTTCATGCGTACGTACGACCTACCGTCTCCATGAACGGTGTATTTCATTCCTTTTATCGATCTGTAATATATATGTATATAATGAATATATATTATATATAAATCATGTTTTACATTATGGAATTATGTAAATCAGGATATAAGTAATAATATCAAGAATGACAAGTCGAAACACATATGATAAATGAAATGATTTTACCCAAAACGCTGCATTAACATGGAATTTACAAATGAACGGGTAATTTAAAGTCATAAGTGAAACATATATGATATCATAACAATGAATATGATTCTGTAATAAGTCAATGACCTTAATTAAATCATTATACAGGAGGATCAGATACGTACGAAGCATATCGGACCTAAGGTAAGGGATAATTTTGCAAATCTCATTTTTATCCGAGATTGCTTATTCGTAAGTATTTACTGGGTTTATTGCTATCATCCATGTCCATGTTTACTAAAAATGGTTTCATGTATTAATGTCAGTTTTACCCATTTTTTACTTTTAATACATGGTATGTATTAAATCTTTCTTTTACAAGGTACTTTTTGACTTTTCTGGCAAAAGTACGAGAAGAATGTTTTTTTAACTTATACGACATGAAAGGATTTTTACGGTTTTATAAAGCCTTATTTTCATGAAGATTACTCCAAAATATTTCATGTATATTTTAAAAAAAATCCTATTATTTTAAAATTGCATGTCATTTTGTGAAAAGAAAATGATTTTTATGAAGAAAGGATATTTTCCTCAAGAATTCATTTCAAGTGTTTTATCAAAACCATTTTTCATTTAAGATAACATTATTTCATATGTGTATGTTTCATGTATAATATCTCTATGATTTACATTGTTTCACTTTTACTATTAGGAAATGATATCCATTTCTTTTATATGTATGATTTGATGATGGGATGATGTTTACGAAACCCATTTTATTTATTGGGTTATTCTGAATGATGTATTTTTATTTTGTGGCACAAGTAAGAATGATTTCATTATGAGATGGGTGGGACCTATATCTCCCTCTAATTCATTGGGTAAAGATTTATATCTCATGATATAGACATGGCTGGAATGGTAAGTTAATCCGATTCAGTATTACAGTACTGGAATGAGGAGTGAACTCGATTTAGAGAGGGACATTGTCCACTAAGATGGTATTGGCATCAATGCCTTGGCTACTATGGAAATCATTAAATTTTCTTAATGGATGCCACAATTACGTGTTTTATTCCCATGCTATTTTATTATTCTTAATGTTTCTTTATGATCTATGTCTTACGTACTTCCATGTTTTATGTCATTTCTCAAGCTTTTGATGTTTAAACATTATGTTCATGTTTTTAAGTTCAAATGTATATGGTAAGTTTTATTTTATCCATGCTTACCCTTACTGAGCATTTGAGATCACCCTTTTCATTTTTTCTTTTCCCCAGGATATAAAGAAAGGTTTTAGGTAATAAAAAAGGGGAAGATTTTTATTGGGAGATATTTAAGATCTTTCACCATGATTAGAAGATTTTATTCTTAGTTTCCAAATACACTAAACTATTACGATCCCCGTGTGTCTGTTTTTGTTCTGTATTAAGTATTCTGCAAAAGTAATGTATTTTCCATGTACATCAAGCTTCGGGTATCTACAATTTCAATCATCAACTTGAGTGTACAATGAGGTATGAGATATAGTCCTCAAGGATCTATTTGTTTTCACATATTTTTCTAGATCACTAATACTGCTTTAAACATAATCATTCCTTCTTATCATTGTGTGTGATAAGAGATATTTTACATGATCACCAAAATATACTAAATCTTCTTCAAAAACAATTACCTAATTAACAAATTTTTCATGATCAATACATATTTTTTGTTGTTTAAAAAATTAAATATTCATAAAATCTAGAACTTACTATATCATGTGAACCTTTTTAATTTGATTCCAACTATACCTTGATATCTATAGAATCAATTATATTTAAACATTAGTTTTTAAGTTAATATTCCTTTCCATTTGGAGGATATAATAGAAATTTCGAATCAACGCATTGATTTTCAATTAATCTATCATTATTATACTTTATCATGAAAATATAACATATTCCAAACAAATTAACATATAATAAACCAAGTGATTTTTTATAACACATCTCCAAAGGTAAAATATTTGAATTAGACCTCTATAAACACTGAATATGCATTTAAACCTATGTGATAATGGATTATCTATAGATATAATGATATATATCAATCTTAACCAATATTGTATGAGAAATACTTATCAAACATATTTTCTTCTATTTAGAAACATCATTATATTAAAGAGCATTTGGTGCACTATGTTCATGTTAGATTCCATTATACACTATATGATCTTAAACTTTCCCATTAGTAAACATAATTTTATTATATTATTGAATATTATTGACAAAAAACACATAAATATATTAAAATCATTGTAAAAATATTAAGGTCTATTAAGGCCGTAGACATGTTTTTGTAAAAAAAAGGTATAACATGAGTGAATTTAACAATTAATGTAATCAAAAATTTATTTTTAATAACATATTTCTTTTTATTATTATAATAAAAATATAAATGAATTAGTTTAAAGGGTCAAAAAGATTGAATGTTCACCATATTATGTGAATAGTTTATGACCATACCATTATTTCATGTTGAACATATCAGATATACCTCTCATAGGAAAAGAAACTACACAAATATTATGTCCTTATTGGATCTAATATCATCTTATTTTATCCAATATGATATAGTATTAAATTCCATATATGATTTTTTTAATAGTTAGATAACATTAGTTTCCAACAAAACTAACTTGAATTAAAATTTAATTAGTCCACTATAGTTTTGTCCCAATTTATACATATTCATGATTTTTTACAGTTAACCCATTATTTTTTAATACCTCTCTATTTACTTCACAAAAAAACTATGGTACCCTTTAGAGATGTTGTTTCTATCCATGAATAAAAAGTGTGTTTATGGATTTCAACATTTCAGTGCCAATGACATAATATAGAAACCGTTCAATAGTGAGAGACCCATCACAACCCAACATCACTAAGTAATCATTATATATTTTAAAAAATTTTAAGAAATTTAAATCTACTATCATTTTTTATGAACATCCATTGTCCATAATCCATATACATTCCCTATTATGAGTTATATGGTTGACCTTCACATATAAGGCCTTCTAAATTCCATTTGTATTCATCTTCTAAGTACATTATTATATAACACTCATACTTTATTCGGCTAGTAAAATTTATATGGAAATCGCCATTTTTATTTATAGATAGATTATTCCTTCTAAAAACATATCTTTTATATGAAACTTCTTCTGCGCCTTTTATCAAGAGTCTTTAAGAATTTTATCAACGTCATTATTTTAGATGAATAAATCCCTATCAAATAATTATTATCATTCATTTTATTATAATTAATATATGAGTAAATGAAATAACACATCATTTCCATTTATCAAATGTGAAAAAATAAAAAAATATCCATATAGATCATATTGACCATTGAATTTGGAATAGTATCATGATTTTGTCAACTATATTTGAAACTTATTAGAGTCACCAATTTTAATTAATTTTTTTTAGAAAATTATTTGTCTAAATAGAAAATATTATCTCTTTACATCAATACTCTTTTGAGAACATTGATATGAATAGGATATAGATGGATTTTTACTCAAGTTAGAGCCAAAAAAATTATGATTATATAATATCAATGGATAGGAAATAATGTTCTTCTTTATGAAATTATTATTACTAAATGAATCTTCCATTTAATTTTAATCATTTTTCTCATGCTTATGCAATTATTTTAAATTGGGCATACATAAATTCAAGAAACATTAAATTTTATCTTTCTTTAGAAGTATAATTTTCGACATTGGATATGTTCATCTTCCAATCCAAATATATTGGGTTCATATTTTTATTTATGTGATAATACACTATATATTTCTCTTCAATTATTTATTATAGAATAATTTTATGATTCACTTCATCCATGATAAAATTGTTTAAGCGAATAATTTATTACAGAATTATTTAATTTTTTTATACACAAAATAAATCAATTTGGTTGAAGAATTGTTCACCTAACATTAATAATATGACATCCTATTCATATTTAGAAATATTTAGAAGAATAATTTTATTTATATTTATTATAAATTCCTTCTCATCCTATTTTTAAAATTCAAATTCTGAACTACTTTATTATCTTGATTTTTTATATCATTCACATTATAAATGATTAGATATTCATCATCATCACTCCATATAAAAAAACACATCATATTGTTCAATCCATTTCTTCAACCCCTTTTTAGATAATAATTTTCTCGAATGAAATATAGATATATTTATATTAACCTCATTGTATAAATCTTCTGGATTGTTGTGGTTCATCTTTGAAAATATTTTAGTTATAACACATTCATATTCACTAAATGTATTAATTTTGGAAACTGGAATATTTACAGGAGTGTTTCCAATATATACAAATTGTAATCATTTTAATAGAGATATTTACATGAAAATTACATTCCCTTGTCACATGTTTGTTGACAAAAGAAACATAACTTAATATATATTGTCATCTATATCTTCAACTAAATCAAAAATGAAAATTCATCTTCAAACGTATCCACAATATTTAACCTACATTTCTTTGTGTCTATAAAAAATTTATCTTTCATTATTGACCTTATTATTGATAGCACTATATTTACCTATTTAATAAGATATTAAAATAATTTTTATTCAATTAATAAGAATAACATTAGAAATCAATTAATGTAAAAGATAATATTTAACAAATATATAATTTAATATTATGAAAATATTTTCTATAACATCTACATATTCTAGATTCTCACCATATACTTTGATTATGATCATGAAATCATTCACACTTGTAAATAAATTTTAAATAGTTTCACCATCATGTAAAAAGTGATCTTCATACATAAGTCTCCAAATTGAAAATATATCTAAAATCACTTAGAAATTACTTCATTTACATTAGGGGTTTATCTAAAATATCTTATGTGGAATTGAGTCTTTTAACTTTTTAGAAATAAGTTTTTGTGTGTGATGGTATAATATCAATAATTTCCTAAAAATAGTTTTCCAAAATCTTATTATGTATTAATTTTATAGAAAATGGTTCATCCAAATGAATAATCCAATTAGTTTTTGCTTAAAAAACACAATAACTTATCTATAACAGTAATTAAATCACCATGTATTTCTATATATGGTAAATTTTTCTATGAAATATATAAATACACCGGAAAAAAACTAAAGATAAAATATCCACTATAGATAATAAATATTATTTATCTTTTTGAAATGAGAGGGAGAGGGACATAGAATTATTAGTCACTAATGATGTGATCATACCAATATAATAAATTATTTAGAACCATATCATGATCAATAAATGATTACTGAAAGTGGGTTAATAAATTATCTATATAATTTTTTATTACATTTTATATTACCTTCACTAACTATTAGTATCTAGTGATTATTTATGAAATAGAGCTTATCAGTAACCAAAAAAAAGATCTCATATCATATTTACAGGGTTCAACTCCCAATGTGAGAAGGATATTATTTGGTCTTATAATGATTACTACAGGATCATGCTACCCACTAGAGTAATAATTTGAGTAAAATGAGAAGAGTATAAACACAAAAATCATGTTTTTATGTATCATGACCATTATTCAGTATATCCCACTTATATTTTCATCTCACAATTAACATAGATAAAATTTTGGATCAAAATATAAATGTATTCAACAAATTATATATTATCTAAGTAGAATCGTGTAATAATGAAATCCACATTCAAACTATTTTCACAACACAAAATAAGAATAAATCTTTATTCAAACTTTTATACGAACTTTATGTTTCTATAGTTTGTATGAAAAAATAATGTATAGAATAAAATAAATATTTTTACTATTCGAACGTTCTTAATATTTTTATTATCGTATATCAATCACAATATTTCCCATATCTAGAACATATTTTCTCTTATATATGTTTATATTATTTTTCACAATATTAACTCAATAATTTACCTATATTGTCAAAATACCCAATTTTTCATTTTGATTAGATTTAAATTAGAATTTAAAATTTATAATCCACCTCTTTAATCACATATCATAGATAACATTCATCTAAATATTTACCAAAATAATTTAATTAGTAGTTAAAATAGGAATAAATAACCACTAGAATTGAAATCTAATGCCATGTTTTAAAGGAAATTAAAATTGAAATAATTTTTCTATGAAAATCATTTCAATATTATAGCCCCATATGTTGCAGTTTTATGTTGTAGTTCAATGTAGTTATTTTATTATAATTATAAAATTGTGTAACATGATATCAAATATGTATAATGATGGTCTTGAATTATTAATATCGAAAACAATGACCCATCCTTTTACAAAATGTGTTCCATGAAATATGTTGTCGTATTAATTACTCTATCGAAATTTCATCATTGAATTTTCTCTTTAATTATCCAGTACCAAATTATACACGAACAAATAAAACCCAAATTACTATATATTTTTCTATATATCATCACTGATACATAGAGATCAATAATTTAGTCTCCCATATGGTGTTGAAAATACTTTGTGACTTGAGGTATAATTGAAAATATTCCTTCCCATAGAATAATTTTTCATATACACTGTTCAAAAAATATTTTTATCACCTATTTCAACACCATGTTTCATTATTATTTATTAGTAATAAATTATTGTGAATTCACTTATTTTTATGAAAAATAATATTGTGGAAACCCTATTTTTGGTGTGGAACATGATTCTCAATTTATTTCATTCAAGTATCATCATACCCTCTTCTGTTTATTTTTAATCACATGGAACCAATTTAATAATAATTTGAATTTACTATCTAATAAACTAATCATAAGTAAATGAAATTATTTTAACATGATTTATGTTTTTAATATAAAATAAAACATAAATAATCATACACAATAATAATTTCAACAAATTCCCCACCTCTTGGTTTAATTAGAATCACTACCTTGTATTCCTTAAAATAATCCCATTTTTATAATCATATATAAAAATTATGCATGATATCAACATGATTCAATTAAATTGGATGTTAAAAAATTAAATAATTATCCCCATGAATGGATGATATATAGTAATCTATGATGCTCATTTCCCTAAACAATTGTTGAGATTTTATCCTGATTTTTCTCATGGATATACATTCAATAAATTAATAAAATTCCCTATATTTATTATATACAATTGGTATTTATATTTAGTGTAAAAATAACTTTATTGATCACATTATTATAATGCAATGGAAGTTATTGATAATCAAAATCAATTTAATGAGTGATGAATCTGCATTTTATTCATATAAATACATAAAAATGAAAAATAACCACTATATGTAAAATGATTTGAATTATAAAATATATATTTTGAGAAAATAGGTTTATATTAATCAAAAATGATTTATTATTTATTATATTAAAATTTCCATTGAAAATTAAACCAATAACAATATTTCACATCAAATTTTATCGAATCAAATTATATTTGTCTTTTATAAAATTTATTTTTATTTGGTCCTTGACTATATTACTACGATATAAAATAGTGTAATTCTTAATTCATTTCCTTGTTTATGGGGAAGATCGACACAAGATAAAATTTTAATAATAGATGTATCCCGTTTAATTCAAAAAAAAATCTAGGGTGTTGTATGAAACCAATTATTGGAATAAATTAATAAAAAACATTTCAAAGAATAGTTGTACATTAGAATATTTATATCTTTTATTTATATTAAAATTTATTGTATTTATTCAAAGGCATATATTGTTAATAAACAATTTTGTGGATATTTATACTTATTATAATGAATAAATTTAAAATATAATGATCAAATAAATAAAAGAAATGAATTTCGTTAAAACAAAAATAAAAAGGAAAAGATGAATCAAATATTCTCTTAATAATTCGATCCCCACCATGTATTTAGATATACTACATTAGAAAATATTCAAATTAATGTGTTATAATTTAATAAAAGTGAAATTAATTTTTCAATGTGATTCCAAATAAACAAATTATAAATGAATTTAGTAGAAATCAATTTACTGAATCTGTATCTCGAGTTTAATAATTCATTTTTGAAAATAAACTTATGGTAAAATAATTATGAACCCAAAAATAAATATCATTCCTATGTTTTATTTTTATGAATAATTCAATTGAATGGAAATTATTGTACTATATAATGGAATAATATGGTGTTGAAAATAAATTAGACATAATAATATCAATTAATAACTAGATAATATGCTGTTTTTTCCAATGAATTGAAGAGAACCAATGGAAACTAAAGACTTATATGTAATTTTTAAAAATATCTAGGTGAATAATTTTCATATAACTATGTCTGCCTAATATTTTTTTACTATAACAATGTTTTTTGGGATTTATCTATATTAAAAAATAGAGAAATTCTTTTTTTTTTCAGTCTATAAATTGGTTTCATATCATCTTATTTGGACTATGTGTAAGGTTCAAAGGAATAATTACAAGTTATCTACTAATTTTAATTTATTTTTTCTATCTCTTTATTTATATAAATAAATATTCATCTATGAGAATTTGATTTTTAAGGCTTATATCCAAATCATCTTAAATAGTTTTTTTATAATAGCACTATGTAGACATGAATATGAAGATGATCACCCATAAGGAGGTTCTATTAACCAATCAGGGAAATGAAGTTTTATAGTTATTAACAGTTTAATTTTTATCATTAGGGTGATGAAAATGATAATGATTTATTTATTGTGGAAATGTGAAATATATATAAATAATCTTGATGTCTTCCATGAAACAATTTACTTTGGATCTGTATAGTTTCTCACACTAGTTCACATTAATCAATTATAGGTATAAACATGTTTTCGATGAAAAAAAATTAATTCCTTTTGTATGATAGTTCCCAAAGTTATCACTATTAGTAAAATATTCCTATAATCACAAGAAAACCGAAATATGAAATAGTGATATTGAAATCCTAAAACATATCAGATTAAAATGATTATAAAATAGATGTTTCAGAATATAAATGATCATATGGTAGTAAATTTTTCATGGCGGTGACATTTATGTGATATATACAAACAAGATAAACACATAAAAAGGAATATATTTATCCTAATAAAAGTATCCTATAACTTATATTCCACCAATAGTACATAAAAAATTAAGTTGAAGGTGGTTAATATTTTTTTGTATATTTTTTTCTGAAAATATTACAATGATATCATCATTCAAATATTTTTATTAGTTTCTTTATAATATTAATTATCATTCATTTATAAACAGAATATATATATCTCAAGATAAATTTTACATCATCTGAGGAACTCATTTCCAAGTAATCAAAAATTCCTTTAACTGTCATTCCAACTTTTGGGTTTCATAATATAATAACCAATTGTAATTAAAATAATTAGTGATGTCTTTATTTCACAGTCACTCATTCCAAAATCATTCATTATTTAATCTTAATAAATTTTACTCAGTTTTTTAAAATCAACCCCAAAATATGTCTGATAATTTTTCTCAATCATCTCATCAGGATGATGAATAAATATATGAAAGAATTAAAATTTAGTCAACTAGTCATGAGAGGTCAACATCTTCTTCCAAAAATAAAAACATTTAGTATGATATTCATCAGATTTACATAAGATAAACTATTTTATATAATGTTTTAGAACGTTAAATATAAATTATCTAAAAACACTCTAAAAAAGGCTCATTTGAATACTTTATTATTCTTTTTTCATGTTGAGTTATCAATAATTTGTCTAGGAAACAAAACTCATAGTATTCTGTGAATTATAACCAAAATGTGGATGAAAATATGAGTTTATCTATATTACCATAAGTGTTTTGGATATTTCCTTTTATGATAGAAAATAAATGTACATATGTAACCATTGGATATAACTTTCACATTAGGTTTACATCATTTGTTCTCTATAAGATAAAGTCATTGATCAATGTAGTACAACAGTATACTGAAACCAAATTTTTTTTGAGTGGTTTAAAAACAATATAATATTAAATTTCACTTATTTATTTTAACAAAACTATTTTAAAATGTATTTTTTTCAGGAAATAGAAATAAAAATTTTTTCAATTAAAATGTTTCATAGTGTTGACCCTGGGGTAGTCTCACAAGAAGTTTGCAGACTTATCTATCATGTTTTTAAATGAAATTTTCTTTTCTTAAATTAAAAATATATATATATAATTAAAAGGGTATAAACTATTTTAAATTATAAATCACTCATAATATGATTATAAATTAATTTTATAGGTTATAAATAAATAAAATAGTGTATTAAAATAGAAAACTAATGATACAAGTAGTAGACAAGCTTCAGTCCTCAGAAACCCCCTTCATCATTTTATATAATTTTTATAATTCAACTTCCAAATGAATAATTCCAAAACAATATATATAGACCCAAATTTTCTATAGAAACCATGTAGACCTCAAATATGGGTTTTATTAAACTTATGAATTTGATTGAATTTCCTAAAAACATTCATGTAACAAAAACTAATTAAACTTGTTATGGACAATTGGAACCATACCCATAAAAAATTAAATAGAGGACAAATTATTTTATAGTCCTATGTTGAAAAAATTATATATCATAAATATAATAATGTGAAATATATAAATAAACATACAAACATAAATAACATAAATTTTCTCTGATGTAATGAAAAAGAAAAGTGTACACAATTAATATATATTCTCAAAAGGGACATGCCTTTGGATCTTTAGTGCCCAACACCAATTAGTGTTCATCACAACATGGATATATTATCTCCACAATATATGTTATTTTCCATCTTATCTTATCCATCTTGTAATTATCCTCTCTCCAAATATTAATTTAATTCAATGTGGATACACAAATTTATAGGAAAAGGGTATGGAAAATATTTAGTTATATTAATTTATATAGGATGATTTCTTTATTTAATCATACTTGAATACCGGACCTAGGAATGGTCTCATATATAAAATCAATTGAATGTGTCTTAACTATTCACTAAAAACATTATTAGTTGTACATGTGGTTAGTAAGTTATACCAAAATTATTTTTGCGAACATTCTCTAGCTAAAGCATCTCTTTATCTTCCATTATTTTTCAAATTCATCAAGGAGATTAATGAGAGAATTTTTCCATTGTATTTAATTTTAATGTGATAATTAGAATGAAATTTCATAATGATATGAAAACCTCTCGTATTGAGGTATATAGCTCAGATTATGACTTATTTACTGATAGTTGGTTAATTATGTTTGACCATTCATCATCAAATTTTGAATGATTTGTTTGGACCTAAAATTGATGGATAACAATATTCTCCAGGATGAAAAAATGAACTCCAAAATCTAAAGGTTAAAAAAATTTAATTTTATATGATGGATCTAATTTCAGAATGATATTACCAAATACTCAATGATATAAAATACTACTAAAATTCTATAGTTAGGGAATTTTTACAATTTATCTTAAACCTCAATGACATTCCCAAAAATATTTTTATTTTACATGAAATTAAATACTATATAAGATTAAATAATTTAAATTCTTATAAAATTCATTTGAAGTATCTTATCTATCTATTCCCCACATAGAACACTTAAAAACCTAGATAATTGTGAACATAAATAAATATTTTGTGAAAAAAATCATAGAATGTTTCAATTAAATTCACTATTCTGAATATCATGGAACCCAACATATTCTATTAACATATTCAACAATAAATTATTCATTGTTTTCATTCATTTTATTCCCATTTATTTTTTTCATATTTTCAAAATGATACCTACCTCTGATATTTTCCTACCCACAATATGATTTTAAATTGAAATAGATTTTTTATTAACCAAATATATATATAGATAAACACAAACATTAATGATATATATATCCCTGACCAGTTGAGTTAAATAATTTTGTACCTCATGAGTAATTAGAATGGGGTCTTATATAGTTTTATGTTTTTTATGTTTCAATGTAAAAACTTTATTGTAGAATATAATGACTCAACTCTCTATTGAATCTTGATTTTATTAATTTTAGATTACACTAAAGAATGTTATTCTAGTATTTCTTCTAGTTAAGAAACAATCTCAAAAGTAACATGAAATATATTTTAATGGATATAATACACATTTTTTAATTTTGAAGATTTAGGACAATAATATCATCTTGAAATTATAGTTTTTTTAATGAAATTGACATTTTTTTTCTTCATGAATGCTCGAGAAAGGGAAAACACATTTTCTTCAATTATCCATAATAACACTGCATTTAGTGTCATTTTTTATCCATTGTTTTTTTAACCACCAATAGAAAATGAACATGGTTTATAAAATATAAACGAAACTCCCCCTTTCTTACAATTTAATAAAATAATTATTTATTCCTCAAGAGTTGTTTTGATAAAGAAACTTGCATGTAATGGGGCTAAATAAATAGGTAGTACATGTCAAATAAGGGATCAAAGAGAACACATTTAATAGTTTATATAAATAGAGAGGGTTATGTTTTTTGGAAGGGGTTTTTAATAAAAATTAAATTATAATAACCATTTTTAGTTGAATATTTTAAATATAACATGTTTTGAAATAATATTGGGAAGATAATGTTAGTAAATTAATTATTTAGTTTACCAAATAAGTGCAGTTATTGTGAATAATCTGTGAAAATAAATTAATTTTTTCACATGAATGTTATTTTGAACATTAGAATATATTAATGGAATATAATTCAGATAAAAATGGTCTTTTTATGAATTTTATATAATTTTAATTTATAACATAGCGCATTTAAATATTATTTTATGTTTTGTATCTTGATTTTTTTCTTCATTTTAATGAAAACAATTATTATTTCCCCATGGTAATTATATGGATAGTAAAAATTGTTTTACATAAGTTTTTTTAAATAAACCAAAAAAATTTGAATGAGAAGCTAAAAAATATAAACTCAAAATATAAAGGAATATAATGTTTTCTTATAAAAAAATTTATTTTTTTATTTACTCAATGTGTATTGTTTTTGTGGGAACTATAAATTTATATGATAGTACAAGGAAAAATTGAGTGGAAGGAATAAGAAAACATGGCTTTTAATATGAATTAGGAGCCTTGATAAATCCTCATAAAACATGTAATATGAAAACATGAATAAAAAATAATCATAATTTTATAGAAATAATATAATTAAAAATATAATGAAATTAAAATGAAAAGAGACCTATTTTCAATCCTCTGACGACTGCATGGATTTTTCTTCCCCTAGCTATACTAATCCATCTAGTCATCCCAAATCCAATACGGGTTGTGGTTTCATTCTGATGATCCCCCAAAATGAAATTTATATAGTCTTTTTCATCTCACACATCATGTAGAAGACCATAAATTAATATCCTTCAAGTTACATTATATTAATTTTTTTAATGATATAGTGGAATAAGGAATAAAATGTAATAGAAACTTTGAAACACTCTATTATGACAATTAAACTCCACTAGTTGATGAAATTTAATTACAAGTTTTTTTCTTCATTAGTTTCATTTATAAAATTGTTTTTTGATTGAAAATAGCATGGTAAAAAATATATATATATTCACCAGTGCACACCTCAATCATGAACACTGTAGACTCATATTTTTTAGAATTCAATTTCAATTCATCATAAAAATATATCCACTAAGAAGAAGTGGACACTAAATCTACACATCAAGAAATATTTTAAAAATTATTTTCAAAATAATATGTTAAATTGGGTTAGGTTTTGTGACTTATCGCTCAATATCAGGGGTTTCATCTATGTCTGGGAGTGTAAAATGGTTTTATTAAATGTTGAAGTGTACCGAGCTCCTCCAAATGATATTAAATAATTGATGGATTTATTATATCTTATAATTTTTAAAAATATTAATTGAAGGGTTTAGCCAAATGATCTTATAAATATTTTATTTGATATAGTTTTTCAGTTTTAACAATTTCATCCCAATAATTTAGGAATTTATTTTCATTTAAAAAATCAAATCATTGTAATGTTGATGTTATGATTTCCCTTGAATCTAAAATTTAATAATTACGGTAATATACATCTCTTATCACATCCAAAAAAATTTCATCAATATCAAAAATGGATGGAACAGGATGTCCATTTTTATGGGTATCTTTATAAGATTTTAATACTTTTAATTATTTTAAATTATAGTAAATAACTTATATTTTCTTCTACGCATCCTGAATGAAATCATTATGTCGACACATCCAATATTTGTATTGGTTCATTAAATAATTCATTTGGATTATAGAATGTGTTTCATGGAATTGATCTTTCAAATATAATTTATTACTAGACTCCACAAGGTTATGTAAATAAATAAAATAATAGGAGTCACCAATATCAAATCCATATGGTTATTTTTTAGTGATTCTGAATTATTAGTTAAAATCTAAAGAAAAAAATCAAATTAACAAATTTTGGGAAACGACCCTATAAATGTTTTCATTTGAGAAAGATATTTTTTGTGAACCATAAATAAATAATTTCATCTTTAGAATGTTACATAGTAGTAAACACAGTTTTTTGTCATGGGGAGATTAGACACAGATCTATCAGACTATCACTTAGTTTATTTCATCCTCTTAAATAAAAAAAGAATGTGTGTATTTGAAATGAGAAAAAAAAATTAAGAAACAAAATATAATAATAAAATTATAAATTATTATTTTAATTTAGAAAAAAGGTAGGATTGATTGATAAATACAATCAGATGAAAACAATAGTGGAAAAGACTCAATCTGGAGATATTCCCCTCATCATTTAAAAAAATAGTTTCCAATTGATTTAGAAAATTTATACTTGAAATTTATAATAAATTCATCTAAATTTCATAAAAACAATATCGATACATCCAATATGTTTTTTAACCTCTTATTAAAGTGATTAAATTTCCAAAAAAAACTATGGAGAACCCAAAACTAATTTAACATATTATTTTCAAAGGGGAGACCAATATAAAAGATATTCAAACAATAAGATAACAAAATTACTATCATAAGTTAATAAAAAATCTTGAAAAAAGTATAAAAAGGTATAAATAAGACTAAAATAAAACTCATTTAGTTATGTAAATAGTTTATTGTATAATTCAAAATAAAATATATTCATTTAAATGATATTATAAAAAGGGATAGACCTATGGATCTTATTTTCCCATCAAAACTTGGTATCCAGTCCAACATTTTGGTATTATTTCCAATATACTATAATAACCCTAATTTTCCTCATGCCCTTCCTTTAGAAAAATACTGTGTTGAGGTGTTTTGTGTGATGTTGGTGGATCTTTTCATGAGTTTTTAATATTTCTAGTTTTTTCATCTGCATGTCAGTGCTTCGGCATGTCAGTGTGTCGGCATGTTAGTGCATCGACATGTGAGTGTGTCATCTTGACAGTGTTCTGGCAAGATAGAGTGTCATTGAGTCCAGGGGAGTCGACGTCAGTGAGTGAAGGGGAATCGACATCGGTGAGTCAAGGGGCATCGACATGAGTGATCTCAGGGCCATCAGCATCGATGAGTCAAGGGGTTTAAGCATCGGTGAGTCAAGGGGTGTTTACATTAATGAGTTGATGGTGTCGACGTCAGTGAGCCGTGGAATTCAATGTTGATAGGTCGAGAAGTCAACAGTTCACATCGGTAGCTCACCTATTAGTTACTCATCATTGGAATGTCGGGGAATCTTTAGGTTGTGGCATCTATGACACACCCATCAGTGACTCATTTCCAGTTTTTCCAATTTCACCAATGTAACGTGTTTTTCAATGTTTAATGTTAATCTATCAACTCATAACATTCTGTTGGTCTATCTCCCCCATATCTGAGAGGATTATTAAATCTCAATTAATTCGGACGTGTGAAACCACCATGTCGTGTCGTCCAACCATGATCTGAATTTTCATTACATCGAAATGGTCTACCTTATCTTAGGATATGGACTCTTCTTAATCTTAAATCCTCTCTTCCTTCTTCCTTTTTATTTCTCTCGATTCATCGTGATACATCCTCCTGAGATGATTCAGGAACCTGTGCTGGAGCCCTTCCTACTCAACCATCGAGTTCTTCTTGTGTGTCATTCCATCCCCTGTTCTTGGAAAAAAGTAACTTTGATCTTTGAATCATCTAATAAGGATTTTTTTCTCTCTTTAATTTTTCATCATGTGGGGTGGGTTTAATAATGGTTCCTTTTAAGGAATGACCAAATACCCTTATTTAATGAAGAAATTAATAAGAATTTAATATAATAAAAAAATAAATAAAATAATGGTTAGGTGTGGTTTGGTGTTGGTCACTTGTTTTATTTTGTTATATTTAATTATTTCATGATTGTTGTGGTTGTATGCCTTCTGAAAATCATTGAAGTTGGTGGTCTTTTCATGTGCACTAGTGGTGTTCTACTTTGTTGTGATGTTTTGATGTACATATGTAATATGGAATATGGTTATTCACATACACTAGGTTAAATAAAGATATTCCCTAGGATCAACAATATTCTGTGATCACCCTAGTTTTAATAATTTGAAAATTAAAGAACCCATATTGGTAAAATTATAATACACATGGTTTGATGATTGTGGTTATGTGTTGTGTTTTCAGTTCTGGGTAATGTGGGCTACTTATAAGGGGTGGTATAGGGTGTGTGTTTGTGTATCAGTCTAATAGATTGATTGATTGTGGAATATATGATCACGTAGCTAGTTTAAATGCCTATTTGTTGTGTCATGGTCTCGAAGTGAATTCATGTTATGGGACTACGATGTGGTTGTGGACTTGCTATGTAGTGGGACTGCATTTGGTATTTTTTTCGTGAAGTGGGGCTACAGGGCTAGGTTATGAGAGTTGTAATGGATGGTATCACTTTGAAGAATGATAGTAGGCAGTAGTTGAATGAGAATGTGTAGTGGGACTGCAAGACTAATAGTGGGTTGTTATGACATTAGATTGCAGTTTTGTTTTTTTGATTCATGGAATGGTTATAGTTGTTAATTTCTTAGTGTTGATGGAATAATTTAATGTGAATCCCTTTAAATATATAAATGGACACTAAAGAATAATGGGGTTGGGTTTACGCTTTGGCAGTGGCTGTTGTGTGGGTGTCTATATAGAGAGAGTAGAAAAAGAGGTGCTGGTGTGGGTTTGTCTATTCTAATGAAACTCATCAGTTAGGGATGAGTTAGGGATTTCATATATATATATATATATATATATTGTTGTTACATCTGATTTCTATATGCACCCCACACTTCTTGAGAACTAGAAGCACAACACCACAATTTAATAGGGGATGGTGTCTTTCCCAACATCTCAGTGGGAAGATGGATAGCTGGTTACTGATATTCTACCTCGCACCCATTTCCAAATCATGCAACTCGGGTGTATCCGAGTAGGCTGGAATGTCTTGAGGATTACCACATCCAATGATTATTCAAAAAGGGTTTTATTGGATGAGGGGCTCAGGTGTTTTCGGGCTAGGTATATTTTACCAAGTACCTTCTGGATGAGACACAATTGTCTTCTGGAATGGTGTGTGGTTATTGAGGCCCATGTGTTTTCGGTGGTGGAAGTGGTTGTCCTTGACAAGGTTTCTATGAGTGTGGTTCTATGCAGTTGAGGCATAGGTGTGTGCAGGAAGGTTGTGGTAGTGGGACTGCGTGTAGGAAGAGAGTCATCCACAAGATGGTAGATCATTAAGAGTGAGATGTTAATGAGTGGGAAAGTGGTGAAGATAACCCAGTTGTCGATGTTCTTATATTATAACTTTAAGTGAATTGCATTACATGGATGAGTGTTCTTTGGTGAGGTTGGGATTGTTTGTATTACTTGGTAGGTGCATGAGGATCTATTGTTTTTTCATAGGGACATTATTATGTTCCCTCACATGTGCACGAGTTGCTTCGGTTTCCCTACTGAGTATTCTTGTATGCTCAACCTATGTATGTAAAACTGTTTTCAAGTGTCTGGGAGATCTTTGAGGACTGTACTAGACCTTACTAGCTAGAGAATCATGATATTTTTTTTTTATTCTTAGTTTCTATTTCTTGGAATATTATTTTCAGAGTTTTTTCTTACTTTGTATCATCTTTACTTTTTAACATTCAAGTGTGAATGAATTTATAGCATTACATTTATCTCTATTTATCAGTGTTTCTAGGATTTACCATCATATAGCATGATCTAGTTCTACAAAAATGTAAATGCATTCCATTTTTGTGAGATTCAATACCCACGGTGCTAGTCTATATTCTAGGGCCCACTAAAAGCCAGACTTGGGGTTCATTATCTCATCTTCATCTTGAGGAAGGTAGGGCATGGGAATTTTTCTTCCATTCCCACATCATGAAGAAGGCGAGTCATGACATAAAGTTTTCAATGGTTAAGGTTGTTAGGTAGGATGTATTCTAGTGTTAGGAACAATGAGGATTCCAAGGGATGGTATGGAAACAATGTTAGGAAATCTTGGTGCGTGGAATAGGATTGGTAAGACTGGCTAAGACATGGAATTTTAGGTCCCCCTATGATCTGATGAAAGGACTCTAGACCTAATGAACGACTAGGTGAGGCTACAATGAATGTAGGGTAGAGTCCCTAAGAATGGTACCTGAATAATAATGACTTACATTCTTATGTTTCATGGGAGTTTTGGTAATCAAAATAAATTAAAATTTCAAATAATATAATAATGGAAATTTCAATAGTACTCGGGCTTAGGTGTTTCGGATTTTTTTACTATGGAACCGAGACGTCTTCCACATGTGGTATGAGAATTTGAGTCCCAGTAAGGTGATCTGGTTTCTCAGTGGATGGTCGATCATAATGAAGGATGACCAGTTGAAGAATAAACTTCTTTCCTTCCATGGGAAGACTCTTGGAAAGTATGAGGGTAGCATCTCAGAAATGGAGATGGAGAGCTAGCTTCAATAACTATTGATCACTTTTAACGTGATATTGGCTCTGACAGAGTACTGAGTTTCTATAGAAGTGATCCACATGCGAGGAGCAGTGCGTTAGTGGGGGAAAATTTACCTAAGGGATAAGAAACAAATAGAGGTTTTGTGGACTCACTTTGGGAAGGATTTCATGGAAGAATTCCTTTATTCCATGATGTAGGCTGAAAAGTTACAGGATCTTCTCTCCCTACAGCAATGGCGTCTGTAGGTGAGGGAACTAGGGATCATATTCAAGGATCTCCTTCATTTTTCATTGGACTAATTTCTGGATGAGGATTCATGGGAATGGCTTAAGGAATAGGAACTCTGACCTTCACTTTATTATTCTCTTACTCTCATTACTATGTGGACGTACCTTGAAGTTATTATGAAGGATGAAGTAGTGGAGAGGATGAAAACACAGGGAGGTGCAATGCGAGAGGGGATCCATCTACATTTTTTAAAGGGAATTAATATCAGCTGTAGGTTTCATCCATCAAGTCTTTCTTGGTTTCGACCTGCGGGGAGTAGGTCACATTAGTTCCAGTTATGATCTCACGTTCCTCTCCTTTTACCCATGGGCCTATGTATGAGGTTACCTATCAATGGTAGTTGTTTTTATATTAGTAATCAGTTCCTTTTCCGGGTGAAGTATAGTGGGGGTGGGCAGGTGTAGTACCCACCTCAGTAGCAATAGTTTTTAGCCATACCCATCCTGGAGCAGGAGAAGCGAGCTCCTACTCCAGCAAGGGAAGATGAAGCCGGAGGATGCCGACCTCAGGGTACTCTTCAGGGACCTTGACTAGAGGATGGTTGGGGAGGTGGTCGACAACAGAGGGGAAAAGGGGTTGGGTGTGTGCAGTTTCAGACCATAGAGGTAGCATTTCCTATGGGGAAGAATTTGTTCAGCGTACAATCAGTATTTTTAGTACTCTATGTTCTTCCATGTTTGATTTAGGATCTTTTCACTCCAATTTTTCTTCTATTCTAGTCCATTTCTTGAGTCAATATGTAGAGAGACATTCTATGCCCCTGGTGTGAAGTATTCATATTGGAGGTCAGACCATCCTGTATTATGTTTGTCGAGGATGTAGACTACTGTTTGGGATGCATCAGTCCAGTGGGGTTCTTCTTCTTCTACAAATTCAGATATTAAATTTCATCCTAGGCATCAGGTAGTTGTTTTCTAGGCACGAAGCTATCAACATCTTCGGTAAAAGGTTTGGGTTCTTAGATATGGGTGGCTAGCATGTAGCTTTTATTGGTGAGATGATTATCGAAGAGGGTAGACGATATGTGCATCCCCTTTATTAATTATTCGAAAATATATCAGTGGAATCAATATACTCAAAGATGGTGGATGTTTTGGGGATTTTCAATGAGTTCCTATATGTCTTCCCGGAAGAGGTTGTGACTCTACCCACTTGATGTGATGTTGAGTTTGAGATAGAAATACAACCCGTTACCCATCTGATATTGATGGAGCCCTATCTGATGGAACCTTCTGAGATTCTAGTGTTTTGAAATATGGGTGATGACCTGATGAAAAAGTGTTTTATATGATAAATTTTGTAACCATGGGGTTCTCTAGTCTAGTTCATGAATAAGTTAGATGGGGGTCTCATGTTATGGATAGACCACCAGAGACTAAATCAGATGACGGTCAATAACCATTACCCCCTACAGAGGATCGATGAAGTTTTTGACCAATTGATGGCAGCTGGTTGGTTCTCCAAGACTGACATGAAGTCTGTATATAACCGGTTGAGGTTGAAGGAGGGAGATATCCCAAAGACTGCTTTTAGGTGATGATATGATCACTTTGAGTTTTTGGTAATGCCATTCGGCACTACAAACACACTAGTTGTGTTCATGGGGATCATGAAATCTATTTTATGTGAGTATATGGACTAGTTCATGGTTGTGTTCATTAATGACATCCTAATCTACTCGTATATAGAGGAGGATCACATAAAGCATCTAAGGATAGTTTTGGAGGTCCTCTGAAACCACCAGATCAATAGAAAGTTTTCCAAGTGCATGTTTTGGATATGATAGGGGCACTTTATATGACATGTGGAATCTTTGTAGGGAATATAAGTGGACCTGTCAAAGGTTGAAGTAGTTTTTTCATGGGGAGAACCCAATAATGTGGCAGGGGATTATAGTTTCCTTGGTATGGAAGGTTATTTCTGGGGGTTCGTACCCAACTACTCTCGAGTAGCGGCTCTGTCGACCACTTTGACCATGTGAGGACAGACCTTCGTATTGAGTAAGAAGTGTCATGCGGCTCATATCTACCAATAGTGGAAGATGGTTAGTGCCCAGTTCTTAGGCTATTAGAGGAGGGGTGATGTTTGAAGTGTTGTGGGATTCTTCTGGTTAGTCTTGTGGTGCATACTAAATTAGTAGCGGGGGAGTGTTCTCATATGGATCTAGGTAGTTACGTCCTCATGAACGTAACTATTCCACCCACAACCATGTACATGTATAGATTGTGTTTGTGTGGATGTTCTGGTGGAATGACCACATCAGGTAATGCATTGTGGTCTTTAAATATCCTAAGAGATTAAGGTATATATTCTCCCAACAATACATGATCATGCAGCAACAGAGGTGGATGATGTTTCTATAGTTCAATGACATCGAAATATACTAAAAATCGGGAAGGGGGAATTTGGTGGTCGATTCCATTATAAGGAAGTCATGAATGAATGTAGTTCAAGAGTCAGCTGATACATAGAAGCAGTGGAGGTGTCAGATACCTTAAATCTAGGATTGAGAGTGGAAGATAGTATAGGTTGTCTATTTCAGATGATAGTGCAGTATTCCTTGGTTTAGTAGGTGGATGAGTCTCAGTGGGGAGACTTATAGTATAAAGTGTTCTGTGATCGTGTTATCTAGGGGGATGACCTAGAAGGATGGTCATAGAATAGCCAGAATCAGATGTTGTTCCATGATAACTGCTTTATCTCAGTGGCTATGTGTGTGGGAGTTATCAGTGAGATCCCTTACTCCCCCTTATAGGTAGATCTAGGAGTCTCCATGATTTATTAGGGAGTGAGAGGTTAGTTTTGGTGGTTTGGAGTTAAGGGCGTAGTGGTGGAGTTTATGGTAAGGTTCCTCAAGTGTCAGCAGGTGAGGGTCGAGCACCGTGTTCCTAGAGGACTAATACTTCCCTTGGACTATCTTGAGTGGAAGTGGGATGATCTCTTGATTGATTTCATCACAAGTCTACATAGGGATGAGGGTGGATGTGATACTATATGGGTAGTGGTGGATCAATTGATGAAGTCGTATTACTTCATAGTATTTAAGGAGATGGGTACAGTGGATGTGTTAACACAAAGGTATGTTGGTGAAGTGGTAAGACTAAATGGAGTTCGATGATCAATCATTTCATATAGAAATACATCCGTTACATCAAAGGTTTTGTAAGGGGTCACAATGTACTATTGTCACCCAGCATTGAAAAAACACATATTACCTACCTATGAAGGATTGTATGATAGAAAGGACCATCTATAAGTTGGTGGAAATATTTGCGGGTGTGTATCTTGGACATCGGAGGATCATGGGTATGGCAATTTCCCCAGGTGGAGTTTTCCTAAAATAATAGATATCACCCTACCATTGTCATGGAACCATTCAAATACTTGTATAGAAGACCATGTCGTTTTCCCATGTTCAAGATAGAGGTTTGGGGCATGTGTCCTTATCCTAGAGGTTCTGAATAGCATTACATAGAATGTTCATCTTGTGCGTGAAGGATGAAGGTAGCTTAGACCCGGAATAAGTCATATTTTGATCATAGGAGGAGTATATTGGAATTAATGGTTGGGGTCTACATGTTCTTAAATGTATCCCCTCAGTGTTGAAATCAGAGGATTCGTAAGTGGAGCACGCTGTCTCTTAGGTTCATCGGACCATTCGAGGAGTTGGGACGAGTTGGGAGGTAAGGTACAACCTGGAGTTACCATTGTGGTTGAAAGGATCCAAAAAACCGTTCATGTCTCCGAAATATGTCAGTATCAAAATGATGACTCCCACATCCATGAATAGGGAGAGTTGGATATTGATGACGATGTGACATTCGTGGAGAAACCGCTGAGAATCGAGGATCGTAAAGAGAAGGTTCTTTAGGGAGAATCCATTACCTTGTTTCATGTGTTATAAAGGCATAGTGTCCTCGAGGAGTGTACTTAGGAATGTGAGGCACATATTTGTACGTAGTTCTAAGAGCTACTCTAAATCATGATATTGTGTTCGTTTTGTCCCTTGATTATGATATGATGTTTAACATCACATTATGTACGATAAGTTGTTTCCCCATTATTTGATTTTGTGTGAAAATTACTGACTATGGGGAGGGGAGAACCTGATCCCTAATGAATTTTCATTAATTTGGATGCAATTAAACCCATGTGGATTAGTCAGCTTCGCCTTAAAATAATAGTTTCTTGGCGTGGAGGAAAGAGCTAAATTATCTATGTGTCTGGATGATGTGACTTTTTGTGTTTGTGTGGTTACATGATAGAGTAGATCTATAGTTTTTCTCTAGTTTTTCAGGAGATATATGTCGAGGAGTTATCCTTGGATGATGAGGTTTTCGATCTAGCTTTAAAACAATAGAGGGTGATTTTCTTTTGAGATGAATCTTAAGTGATGGTTGTTTGGACCACTTTTTCTTTTGGGTTAGTTTTTAAATTCTCGGGGATGAGTATATATTGAGACCTATCTGATGTAATATCCTAGATTACCCCCAGGCACTTCCTTTTTGAGAATATAGTGTGGAGGTGTGTTGGGAGCTTTGGGTGGCTCATTTCAAGAATTTTACAAATTTCCAGTCTTTCAATCGATATGTCAGTGCGTCAGTAGGTTAGTGTGTCGACATGTCAGTGAATCATAATGTTATTGTGTTGGCATGTCAGTGTGTTGGCATGTTAGTGATTGACCTGACAGTGTGTCAGTAATTCAAGGGGCATCAACATCAGTGGGTCTAGAGGAATCATCTTTGGTGAGTCGATGGGTGTCAGCATCAATGAGTCAAGGGGCATCGACATCAGTGGGTCATGGGGCATTGGTATCATTGAGTCAAGGGGTGTCAGCATCGGTGAGTCGAAGGTGTCCACATCTGTGAGTCAAGGGTGTCATTATTGGTAGGTTGAGTTATTAATATGTCACATGAGTAGCTCACCTATTGGTATATCAACATCATTAGGTCAGGTCGTCGGTAGGTCGTGGCATCGGTGGATCATTTTATGTTTTTCCCGTTTCGTACCTATTATGTGTTATACTCCATTTAAATTTAATATCTCAAGTAACATCTGTCCTCTGGTCTAACACCACCATTTTAAAGGGGAATTATTAAATCTCAATTAATTATGATGTGTGAAACCTCCAAGAGGCATGGTCATAACACGATGTGACTTTTATGTAATTCGAATTGTTATATGTATTTTAGGATATGGAATCTTTTTAAGATGAGAACCTCTCTTCCTTCTTTCTTTTCATTTCTCTTGATGCACAAAGAGACATACTCCTAAGAATAGTTGTGCACCAATGATGGAGCCCTTCCCAATCAGCCTTGGATTTCATCATGCAAGTGGAGTTGTACCATGTTCACGTTATAAGAAAGAACTTCAATCATTGAATCTTCCAAGTGGGTATTTTATTTAGCTCACCTTTACTTGTGCATCATGCAGGGTGTGTTTGTTGATGGTTCATTATAAAGAATGTCCGATTAAAATTCTTGAAACATGAATTTAACAAGAATTTAATATGTTCAAATGATGAATAAATCACTGGGAAGGGTGTGGTTTTATGTTTTTAGACTATTTTTTGTCATCATTGATTCGTTTATGATATTTTTGGTAGTATTATTTTTAAAAAACATGGTCCTTGGTGGCCTTTACTTGTTTACTAGTGGAGTTTTGTTTAGTAGTGATGTTATGATGTACATATGTTACATGAAATCTGGATAATCACATAAAATCGGTTAAATAACGTGATGCCCCAAGATCAAACATGTTCTTTGATAACCTCGGTTATATTAAAGTGTATATTAAAGAACCCATGTTGGTTAAATTTTAATACGCTTGGTTTTATGGTTGTGGTTATGTGTTGTGTGTTCAAGTCTGGGTTCTGTGGGCTTGGTATGTGGGGTGGTACGGGGGGGGGGGGGGGGGTTGGTGTCTCAATCTAAGTGACTTATTGATTGTAGAATGGATGATCATGGTGGCAGATGAACTTTTACCCCCCCCCCCCACAAACTATACCCCTCCTAGGATGGCAATGTGGGAAGGTAGATAATGACCCCTGAGTCCTACCTCCATTAGGCCCTGGGTTGGCAACTAGCACCAAGGGTATAGTGAACACACAAATGGGAGGCATTACCCTCTTAGAGAACACATCCGGAAGAGACAGATAAGATATAAGCCAACCAACTCCAAATCAACCAGTATGATAAAAGAAATCCAAAGTACACATATGAAATTTCATGAAAAACTACTACAACTCAAAGGGGAAAAATGCATTTACAAAAACAAATGTAAAACAGCAGCAACCACATGCCCGAACAACTCATGCAACTGTATGCTGGTAGTAACAAGCCAGATCTCCAACCTGCTACAAGTGACCGAAAAATCAATTTATATATACATAGGGTGAGAATAACAGTATACTATGTAGGATCCTCCCCGAAGCCTCTCGTGCAAATGTAAATAATGAATGCTAAAGAACAATGAATAACAATTGAAACTAACTTGTCACCTAAACTTGTATACTATGTTCCCAGACACACCTTTTATACTCTCACCAAGTAACACATAAAATAGTATATAATATAATAAAGAATATCAAGGGTACCCCGCTTCTACTTCCCCACTATTTTTCCTCTTTTCCCCAACGTCGCATAACCTAATCATCTCTCTCCAAAATGGCTTTCCTGCAAACACCTGGGCGAAGCACCACAATATGAACCTCACCCAATAAAACCACCACATCCACATAATAAATGTGACCATGTAGTTTTTGTGAGCCACCACTTCTCACATAACGTATATCATAAATCAGGTATTATACCTCAAGTCAATACAACCCATTCACCGAGTAAGGATCCTCAAGCCATCATAGCCTATACATGTTGAACCTATAGTAGTGAATAAAAATATATATCCAGAATATATGTGTGTGAATAACGATAAGCCATTACCTCCCTATACACACATATATGGTGAAAACTGACCAACATGGCTTCCAGCACAACTAACTACCAATATAAGATAGTGGGGGCCAAAGGGGGTAGTCATCCATCCATCATCCCACCAGAATTTTGGAGAAAATACCCCCAGGGCTTAGAATCCCCGAGGTGTCGGTTTCCCTTACTAATAGAGTGGAGTAGAGTATAGAAACACAAAAAGTATAGAATATACTATAACTCCCAAGCACACTATTAGAATAACCTATTCTTAGACTCAACTAGAGCTAACGCCTCTTGAACTCTAGGCAGCTACATCTAAGACTAGGTATCCTATAAGCACACCACCATTTAAAGAGTATTAATACATTACTTCATTCCCTTTTTATCAGTTTAACTTTACATTATTTAATTATTTAATCATTAATTAATCAATAACAATTCCACATTAAATTTCATTAGCATCACAGCTAATGTACACTATTACATCACATCACAACCTCAGCATTGCGCCATAACATGATCCACACCCCATGGGTTAACATCATTTATTATATTATATATATACAGTATTACTTTCCCATATTCCCAAGAATTCTAGAAAAACAATCTATGCTTCTAAACACAAGGGGCTCAACATGGTGATTGGATGAACTACCCATTGAGTCATTTCCGCCTATAGAAAGAGCGTAGACCCATCCTCCCTTGACAAGATAAACATTTAAAGAACGTGTCATACCCAACACGTCTTCTTCACTTTTGGAAAATGGGTAAGAAAGACCATCTTCTTTGAGCAGTGGGGAAAGTAAAGTTGATAAACAACCATGAAAACCCATCATAAAACAAAACATTCATATCCAACCTATTTCATCATCCCTATTGTCCTCCCTGGATCCCACATGAATAAAATGATGCATCTCGCCACTCTAGGAATCAACTGCTACAACAAATAGTGGGCCTCCATGCCCCCACATATCACAACAGCCATCAAATCTCACATTACAACATATGCAGCACCAGGAAAACAATAAGAATATATGTTGGGCTCTTGGCCCTTAAACAAGAACGTGGGTAACTCTGAACCCTTCATGGAATTATCAAACAATCAGTTCTTTAATCCATCATGAATTAACTGATTTATTATTCTTAGGATCCATATTTGGGAAACCTAAATAGTAATCTATCAAAAATAAATTAAACATGCATAATGCACCAATTTGACTATCAAAAAACAACAATAAGAAATAGATTCATTTATATGCCTCTTTATCTTTAGCTAGGTAATTATCAATGAATTCTGGTTTACCTTCTTTACTAATTTCAGTCAAGAACAAACAGTTAAACAAATCAAGCATTCAAATCACATTATCTAGAAAAAACAAGTGGCAATACCATATGATTGGTATCAATTTATTAATCTGCTTCATATAGTTATTATGTAAAATCCATTGTGATATATTGGCTTAAACATGCTGTCTCTAAAGTTTAATATAAAAATAAAATAGAATAAATGAATCTCTTACCATAAAAAGGTTATTAAGCATCTTTATACGAGAATGATCCACACAACAGATCCTGATCGCCTCCTCCCATGACAACTTCATCCACTTGAGGATGTCGCGGCATGACCGCACCAACCGAAACCCAAGAATCTCCCTTAGAATTATGGAGATCACAATCCATTATATGGAAAGGAGAAACAATAGAAGGTGAACCCAAAATAATGATGACAAATCATACCTTATATAGAAGATTGATGGATACGGCTTGGTTTCACCAAAACAGGGGGTGAACTGGCTGTAAGAATAACATTGAGGGAAACCAATCCACCAGGAAACGTTTAATTATGCTATTCCTATTGGAAGGATGGAACGGTTAGAGTTTCTCGCACCATAGAACAAGGAGAAAGGACAATGGAGGAAGATATCTTGTCCCTTTAGAAGATTTAACAGAGCTGCTATTTAAGATACAATGGATTTTCCAATAAAATTAAATCGCATAAACCACACAGTTTGACCAAGTTAAAGTATCCCGGGCCTTATGAAAATTAATATAGGAGTTATAGGTTTTGATTCGGCCTTAAATTCCTTAAAACAGGACCATAAATGTGTTTTACGTCAAAGAAAAATTTAAATTTGCGAAACTGGAAAACAATATGGAAATTTGAAAATTGAAATTTGAAACAGATTTGCAAACACTATTCAAGAGATATCTCACCATTTATGACTCACTGTTTCTGACTCACCATTTCTGACTCACCATTTCTAACTCACAGTTTCTGACTCACTATTTCTGACTTAACGTTTATGAATCACTGTTTCTGACTCACCATTTCTGACTCATCATGAAACTATTCAAAAAATGGAAACACTGTTCACAGGACTGGAAATTTGGAAAAGTGTGGGGGATAAGTCACCTTGACATCCTAGAATACCTCAAACACCAGATTTCAGTAAAGGGATAGACCAGAGAGCTCCGGTCTATTACATCAGAGAACTCTAAAAATATTATCGTCCTCGATAATCCAAAAACAACCCAAAAGGATACTAAAAAGGGGTCTGAGCAACCACTCCTCAATATACCTCTCAAAAGAGAGAAAGAAAAAAGATGAAACAAAAAAAATCTTCTTATAAAAATGAATTTTCTATAACCCCAAAGGGGACACCATTACATGAAAAGAGTTTAAACATAAAACAACTCTGGGTACTGATAATGTATCTATGACTCACATTCTAAGGCACTCTCTTTCATGCCACTGTGTCTCCACAAGAAACAAACCAAGGGAATTGAACTCCCATACAACACCCTCTCTTTGTGGTCTTGGATCACCACAGGTCTCTCCTCAAAGGTTTCATCATCATGAATATTGATATCTCCCCATAAAATGATGTGAGGGTCATAATGAAGATAATAACGAGGCTTAGACACATGAAAAATATCTTGTATCCAACTCATCTGTGGGGAAAGCACTATCTTATATGCCACATATCCAACATGAGCCAAATCCTTGAAAGGACCAACAAACCAGGAGGAAAGATTACTCCCACAACCAAACCTTCACTACCCTTGATGAGGAGAAACCTTTATAAACACATTGTCCCCAACATCAAACTACAAATTTCTACTTCTTTGATTGACATATGATTTCTAACGATCCTGCGCTGTCTTCATCCTCTCACAAATCACCTGAACCATCTCTGTTGTATTCTGCACAAGTTCCGGTCTGAGTATTACTGACTCTCCGACCCGATTACATCACAACATAGAATCGAAAGGTCGACCATACAAGGCTTCAAATGATTCCATACTGATGGTGGAGTGAAAACTATTATTATCGGAAAAATCCACCAAGGGTAATTGCCTCATCCACGAACCACCAAAATCAAGATCATAAGACTGTAACTTTTCTTCAAGTGTCTAGATGGTTTTCTCTGTCTGACCATCCGTTTGACGATGAAAAAAAGTTCTAAGGCATAGTTGAGAACCGAAATCATAATTGTGACTTCTCCACAGTCTAGAAGTAAAGCGAGGATCTCGATCATAAAAGACCATCCTTGGGACTCCATGAAGTCTCACCACCTCCTCCAGATACTGCCTTGACCAAACATCCACTGAGATCGACTCCTTGATCGCTACGAAGTTGTTTGATTATGTTAAACAATCCACTACCAGCCAAATTGCATCATGCCCTCCGGGTGCTCGAGGTAAACTAGTAACAAAGTCAATTGAGATGTCCTCCCACTTCAACTGAGGAATATCTAATTCCTAGAGCAAACCACTGGGGACACGGTTCTTAGCGTTGACCTTCTGGAAGACTAAACATCGAGACACAAACTTTGCAACCACACACTTCAGCCCAGGCCACCAAAACTGACTCCTCAATGCTCGGTACGTCTTTGTCATGCAAGGATGCACTGCTATAGATGAACTATGGAACTCTGTGAGAACCGTCTTGCACATCGCCAGAGGAACAAAAATCATTCAATGATACAACACTTAGGGTTGTTCATCCTTAATCTGACCATCAGAGGCCTCACCACAAATAACTCCCTCTCTCTAGAGATCCAACCCAAGATCCTCCAACTAGGAATCTTCCACCTCTTGTAGTAGTGATAACTACACCTTCATCTTGAAAAGACAACCTCAAACCCAAATTCTCCCATATCAAGATGTAATGAGGACAGTTCTTCCATTACTCTACCAGAATCATAGGATTCACACACATCATCATTGCCTAACATTCAACTTAGTGCATCAACTGCAACATTACCTTTTCTAGGTGCATATGATATTTTAAAGCCATATTCCAGTAATAACTTCATCCATCGATGTTTTTATATGTTTAGGTCACGATGGGAGAAAATATGACAACCATGCTTTCTATTACAACGTAAACATGCTTTATTACATATAACTTCACTTGATACAACAAAGAACATCAAGAGGTTTAGTGTCTTTGGGGCTTAGGATCATTATATAAAAACTTTAAACTTGAAATACAATATCTTTATTGAAAACTTCCTTTACATGACCACTACATTCCTTCGTACTTAGCATTTCATGGGATAACCTGAGGACATGCATAAGAAAAGGGTGAGCTATAAATCCCAGTAAGGGAGTACACAATGAATAACATGAGGATTTCAATACATGTTAGGAAATAGGAATATCAACAGAGCATAAGAGTAACATGAACATAAAGGCACGATAAAGCATGATAATCATAACATGGAAATGTGGCAACAACACTTAACATTGAATTAGCATGAGCCAAGGCTCATTGCACATGGAGCATGAGTAAACCCTCATTGCACTTGAAGCACGAGTAAACCCTCATTGCACTTGAATTAGCATGATTCAACACTCATTGCACATGACGTATCATGATACTATACTTTACCCAATGCATTGGAGCGCTATACGGGCGCACCCTTCTTAAACATTTCATTTCATGCATAAGTGTGCCACATGGATCATAAAACATGGATTCATAAAACATAATCATTTATTCCACGATAAAGGAATGTGGAATTAATACATGAAAATTTATAATCAATATGTAAATGTGCATAAAGGTGAATACCCTTGATGGAGAAATGGGCATGGTATTCACTACACAATGATATTGGCTTAGAAAATCGGTGTGATTTCGGCAGCGTAACGGCATGACATAAGAATTCATAAAAAAGGTTGATGAGAGAGAAAGGGGTTCATCATCATATTTACATGTAATGGATAGTAAGGAGGTCATATAGATACATGTCCCAACAATTCAAAAGGAATTTAGATTCATGATACAAAAGTATTGCTTGAATATAAAAGAGGAGAAAAAAGTTCCTTTCGGAATTTCGGCATAGTAACAGGTGTACATGGGAGGTATTTAATGAGAGATAAAGGGGTCTCCCATCATTAAAACGATAAAAGGGAAGTATGGGGGAGGTGTGAAACCATACCCCAACATTCATAATTAAAATTAAAAGGGAAATACAAATTAAAGAAAATTGACAAAAATGAGAAAGGAAGAAAAAACCCTTACTTGGAAGTGTGCTTCCAAAGGATAGAGAGAGGCTTGTGAGAGGCTTCTTCGGAGATTGGAGAACCTTGAGAGGATTCTAGAGAGAGTAGAGCAGAGGTTGGACGAACTCCAAGGGCTTTGAGTGAGGAGGAAGTGGAAGCTTGGGTGGGTTTATATAGGAAAGGTGAGGGAATTCATTATTATTTAGGTTTGGGACCCCTTATATTAAAATAATTCAAACCACAAACCATCCCATGGTATTTGCCCATGGTTTCTGGAAAAGGAAAGAGGAAAACAATATTTTACATGGCAAAGGTCCAAACTTATTAAAATATTAGAGTTGCTTATGTGGAGGTGAGTCACACTCCCATGGAAATTAATTTAAAAAGGCAAAGTGTTGAATAAGTCTTGAGGGATCCATTAATGATTTGAAAACTAAGTCAAACAAACCCAAAACCTCATTATTTTAATGATAAAACACTTATTGGCCGAACATAAGGATTATGGTATTTTATTACATCACCATTGGGTCATTATGATGTCATAAAACACATTATATATTTAAATGGTATTTAATTTTTACCCAAAAATTTGACTGTCTCAGAAAATTATGAAAAATTCACCGTTGGATAATATCAACGTCTTGATTCCAAAAATAATATTTATTTTATCTAAATAATTTTCTGAATATGTGAATTTTCACTTTTAAAATAAAAACCGACATTTATAAAAAAAATCACGGGTTTTGACAGAAATGGATTTCAAACCTTAATAAAAATTTTAATTGCATTCATAAAATTATAAGATCATTTATATTTAATAAAAATTAATTGAATATTAATAATAATATTTTATTAAAATATTATTTAATTCAAAAATCCTTTAATTTAATAAAATATAATTCTTAATTAAATAATAACTAAAAACACCATTTGTACATTAAAAACTAATTACAATGTATCAAAAATGACTAGAAATTATATTCATTATTATATACAAATATAATGTACATGAACATGGTGCTACTTATTTGTTACATAACCCCTTAAAATAGCCACATAAGACCTAAGGCTAAGGTCTGCGATGGTGACAGACTCTTGGGGAGGCTCGGATAACATCGCTCAAGTGGTAATCTCTATCAATTTCCACTTTTCCCGTAGACAGTCTCGTTCAAGCTTGAAATAATGAAGCTCAGCTTGGGCTTGGTCAAGGGCGAAGCCCAAAGATGCCACCTCTTTTCCGAGCTCCGACAAATGGTCTTCGTAAGGGGAAATTCTACTGGATGAGGCAATCACTTCCTTTGTCTGAGTAGAAATGGGTTCGTTAAAGCCTTATATTTATACTACTCAGATGATCACTGTTCAACGGCTATAAAATTAACGGTCACAAATATTAACGTAAAACTAAAGAAGTTGACATCTTATAAATACATTTTTCATAAACAAACATTTAACTGGATCAAGAAGGATTTTCTATTAATGAAACTTTGGGTCATTACAATATTCCCCCCTTAAGAAATTTTGCCCTCGAAATTTTCCTTTTCCCACACTAAAACAAATGTGGGTAACTCAGCTTCATCATATCCTCCGACTCCCAAGTTGCTTCTTCAAACTTGTGGTTTCTCCACAACACCTTGACGAGGGGCGTTGTCTTATTCTGTAGAACTGTTTTCTCTATGATCTAAGATCTTCACTGGTTTCTCCTCATAAGAAAGATCATCTTCCAATTGTACCACCTAGGAAGAGAGTACATGTTAAGGGTCCGGTATGTGCTTCCTTAATAGGGATACATGAAAGACATCATGCACCTTGGCCATAGTAGGTGGAAGTGCTAGTCGATAGGCCACAGCCCCAACACAATCAAGAATCTCGAAGGGGCCTATGTACCTTGGACTTAACTTCCCTTTCTTTCCAAACCTCATGACATTATTCCACGGAGATATGTGTAAAAACACCATGTCTCCGACTTTAAACTCAAGGTCTTGTCGACGATTATCTGCATAACTCTTCTGTCGACTTTGTGCTGCCTTGATATGCTACTGAATGGATTTCACCTTCTCCACCATTTTATCGACCATTTCTGGTCCAAGCAGCTTACGTTCACCGACCTCATCCCAACATGCTAGTGTTCTACACCTTTTACCATACATGGCATCATATGGTGCCATTTGGATGCTTGAGTGGAAACTATTATTATAAGAGAACTCAACCAGAGGAAGATGTTGATCCCATCCTCCTTTAAAGTCCATTGAGCACGCTCTCAACATATCCTCAAGTGTTTGGATAGTCCACTCGGATTTCCCATCAGTTTGAAGATGATAGGCCGTACTGAAGTTCAGTTCAGTATTCAGAGCTTGTTGAAGACTCTTCCAAAACTTAGAGGTGAATCTTGGATCTCGGTCAGAAACAATAGATAGTGGTACTCCATGCAACCATACCACATCCCTGATATATATCTGTGCCAGTTGATCCAAAGATAAATCCCCTCGAATAGAAATGAAGTGTGCAGTCTTTGTAAGACGATCCACAACAACCCAAATTGCATTGTTGCCTTTGGATTTCCTTGGAAGTCCAGTGACAAAGTCCATGGTGATGTTCTCCCATTTCCATTCTAGTATGGGCAATGGTTGCATCATCTCCTTATACTTCTGCCTCTCTGCCTTCACTTGCTGACACACCAGGCACTTTGATGTATATTCAACGATCTCCTTCTTCATATTATCCCACAAAAACTTTTCTCGGAGATCTCGATACATCTTTGTGCTCTCTGGGTGAATAGAGAAATTTGAACTATGTGCATCATCCAAAAGTTCCTTCTTCAGCTCCGAACTTGATGGAACACATAGTCTTTTCCCAAACCGTACAATTCCTTCTTCATTAACATTAAACTCTGAGGATTTTACCTTTTTGATAGCTTCCACTTTTTCTTGGATTGCCACATCATCCTTTTGAGCATCCTTTAACCTTTCTAAAAGAGATGGTTGAGCAATCATTTGTGAAAGGATTGATGATGTTCCCTTATTTATGATTCCCACATCCATCTTCATTATGTCTAAGAAGATTGGATCCTTCTCAATTATCATCATTGATAGAATCGTTGGATCCTTTCTACTTTGGGCATCTGCCACCTTGTTCGCTTTCCCAGGGTGGTAATGTATTGGACAGTCAAAATCATTGATGAGCTCTATCCATCTTCTCTGGCGCATATTTATCTCTTTCTGTGTGAATATATATTTAAGACTCTTGTGATCAGTATATATCTCACATTTCTCTCCATAGAGATAATGCCGCCAGATTTTCAAGGAAAAAATCACCGCTACCAACTCCAGATCATGCGTTGGATAGTATCGCTCATGGATTTTCAATTGCCTTGAGGTATAGGATATCACCTTATCATTCTGCATTAGCACACATCCTAAGACCTTCTTGGAAGCATCACTGAATACCACAAAAAGCTCCCCACTTGTGGGTAAAGTGAGCATGGGTGCAGTGATAAGCCTCCTTTTCAACTCCTTGAAGCTTTCTTCACATTCATCACTCCAAGAAAACTTTACTCCCTTTATAGTTAGCTTGGTAAGAGGGGTGGACAATCGTGAGAAATTTCTCACAAATCGTCGATAATATCTAGCTAACCCCAAGAAGCTACGGATATCAGTTACCGATGTTGGCCTCAGCCATCCCTCAATTTCATCTATTTTGGAGGGGTCCACAGATATCCCATTGCTTGTGATGATATGGCCCAAGAATGATACCTCCTTCAACCATAACTCACACTTGTTGTACTTGGCATAGAGCTTCTCCTTGCGCAACGTCCCCAGTACAGTTCTTAAATTCTCCTCATGGTCCTCCTTCGTTTTGGAGTATATTAGAATATCATCTATAAACACTACCAAAGATCTGCCTAGGTAATCTCTAAAGACTCTATTCATCAAGTCCATGAATATTTCTAGAGCATTGTTGAGTCTGAAAGGCATTACTATGAATTCATAGTGCCTGTACCTTGTACGAAAAGCAGTCTTGGGGATATCTTCCTTCTTCACCCTTACTTGATAATATCCCGACCGCAAGTCCACCTTGGAGATGTATTGTGCTCCATGTAGCTGATCAAACAAGTCATCGATTCTTGGGAGAGGATACTTGTTCTTTATTGTGATTTTGTTAAGTTCACAATAATCGATGCAAAGTCGCATTGATCCATCCTTCTTCTTGAAAAAGAGGACTGGTGCACCCCATGGTGATGCACTTGGGCGTATAAACCCTTTATCCAGATTATCCTGTAGTTGTTTCTTCAGCTCTTCAAGCTCAACAACATCCATTCTATATAGAGTCTTGGATATTGGTAGCGCCCCAGGTATAAGTTCAATTGAGAACTCAACGTCTCTTCTTGGAGGAAGACTAGGAAGTTCATCGGGAAATACTTCAGCGAATTCCCTCACAATATGCATTTCTTCAAGGGTGGTTTCTTCCTTGGACTCAATCATCTGAGCCAGATATGCGTGCTCATAAGGCAGTAATATCCATGCTTGAGATGATGGATCTAAAGAAGATTCATCTTCCTCCTGACACTTGTAAAGAATCGGGGGTCGATTCTCCATATGCAGTGTGATTTCCCTCTCCGGACAATTTATGTTGGGTCTATATAAGGAAAGCCAATACATGCCACGAATTGCATCAAATTCCACCAAAGGGAGTATGATGATGTTCTCTGGGAAATTCAATCCACATATTATAACAGGGGAGGACTTATACTCATATGATGCAATGATTTCCCCATTTGTCGTACTCACCGACATCTTTACTTTAATGATTTGTGGTGGTGTAGGGATTGTTCTACTAAACTTTTGAGATATAAAAGAATGCGTAGAACTTGAATCAAAAAGTATGTTCACTATTCTTGAATGAATAACTAGCGTACCTGTCCCCACTTCGTTGTCGGGGTTCACTTCGGCAGAAGTGATGTAAAAATTTCTTCCTTACTATCTTGGAGGTTGTTGGTTGCCTCCGATAACCCTTGGATTAGGGCACTGATTTGCAAAACGACCCGGTTCTTTGCATTTGTAGCATTGAACAATGCGTTGAGGTTCGAACGGAGTGTTACTCTCCTCTGTCGCAGCCGCAGGTCCTTCTTGTTGACAGTTAACAGCTAGGAGCCCTTCTCTTCCACACCTGAAGCATTTTCTTGTCCCCCTACGGAAATTTTCAGGGTGCTTCTTTCCACACTTTTTGCATGTCGGGTGTTGGAACTTCTTAGCGTCATTGGATTTATCCATCGGACCAAAAACATTGAAGTCCACCTTATGCTTCTTGTCCCCATGATACCCATGTGATTCTCCGATCTCCATTTCAACCTTGAGGGCACATCGGACAATTTCCTTATAGTTGTCGAAGTCATGGATCGCTAATACTTTTCGCAAGCTATGCTTCAGCCCACCATAGAAGCGGTCAACCTTGCATTCGGGGGTAACGACAAAGCCAGAAGCGTATCTTGCAAGCCTTGTGATGTTTTCCTCGTACGCTCCCACAGGTTCTTCATCTTTCTGCTTAAGGGAAAGGAACTCCCTTTCTATCTTAAGACGGAGGGTGCGCAGAAAATATTTATCGAAAAACATCTTCCGGAATTCCTTCCATTCCAAAGCCTTGATATCCTCCTCAGGCTTCATATTTTTGATCAACGTCCACCATTGATTAGCTTCACCATCCATACGATAAGTCTCCAGGAGAACCTTCTCTTGTTCAGAACATTGAAGGATAGAGAAGATCTTTTCAATGGAGTTGATCCATTGCTCAGCGATCGTGGGATCAGATGATCCACTAAAAGTAGGAGGCCTTTGTCACATGAATCTCTCGATAGCGACTTGTTCTTTCTTGGGGGGTGGGGGTGTTGAACGTTCCTCTTGACCCGTGTTTCTATTCAAAACAAGAGTTAGCTGAGAGAGAAGTGTGACAAAGTTCGCGATTCCCACTCCCATTGGATTGGGCATCTCATTAGTACAATCATCACACTGATCTTCACAATGGTTGTTAGCCCGAGTTCTCCTATTATCGGCCATTGTATGTAATAAAAGGAAAGATAGGGGTAACACATAAAGGGTAATACAAAGACAAAAGCTGATGACTTATAAATAAACTTTAATCTCTTTAACTCATGATTCTATAGGATTCAATCCAGGCTTTTCATGATCTTCCTTCTAACATATATTCTTATGGGAATTTTTCCCTTAATAAGGGTTCATACTAAGATTTTGAATTTATCAAATCATATCCCCCGGGAGTGTCGTAACCAAGAGTGCAGCAAGGCCCATTGTCGTGCACCAGTTCCTGTTCGAGTCTAGCTCAAAGCGGTGTTTTCGGGTTTTACCCCTAGGATACATCTATGCCAGAGCCGCCTCTACCTGCTCGTATCCAGACATGGATGTATTTGTTTGATAAACCACTTACTTAGTATTTACCAAAACTTAGGGATGTTTTTATTATACTTAGTCTTGTATCTAAGGCTTTACTAGGGTTTCCTAATCCCAAAAATAACTAAACCTATCCTCTGATACCAACTATGACAACCCTTCGTTCTATTACAACTTAAACATCCTTTATTACATATAACATCACATTATAAAACAAAGAAGATCTAGAGGTTTAGTGTCTTTGGGGCTTAGGATCAATACATAAAAACTTAAAACTTTAAGTACAACATATTTATTGAAAACTTCCTTTACATGACCACTACATTCCTTCGTACTTAGCATTGCATGGGATAACCTGAGGACAGGCATAAGAAAAGGGTGAGCTATAAAGCCCAGTAAGGGAGTACACAATGAATAACAATAGGAGTTCAGTACATGTTAGGAAATAGGAATATCAATATATCATAAGAGTAACATTAACATAAAGTCATGATAAAGCATGATAATCATAACATGGAAATGTGAAAACAACACTTAACATTGAATTAGCATGAGCCAAGGATCATGGCACATGGAGCATGAGTAAACCCTCATTGCACTTGAAGCACGAGTAAACCCTAGTTGCACTTGAATTAGCATGATTCAACACTCATTGCACATGACGTATCATGATACTATACTTTACCCAATGCATTGGAGCACTATAAGGGCACACCCTTCTTAAACATTTCATTTCATGCATAAGTGTGCCACAAGGATCATAAAACATGGATTCATAATACATAATCATTTATTCCACGATAAAGGAATGTTGAATTCATACATGAAACTTTATAATCAATAAGTAAATGTGCATAAAGGTGAATACCCTTGAAGGAGTAATGGGCATGGTATTCACTACACAATGATATTGGCTTAGAAAATCGGTGTGATTTCGGCAGCGTAACGGCATGACATAAGAATTCATAAAAATGGTTGATGAGAGAGAAAGGGGTTCCTCATCATATTTACATGTAATGAACAGTATGTAGGTCATATAGATACATGTCCCAACAATTGAAAAGGAATTTAGATTCATGATACAAAAGTATTGCTTGAATATAAAAGCGAGAAAAAAGTTCCTTTCAGAATTTCGGCATAGTAACAGGTGTACATGGGAGGCATTTAATGAGAGAGAAAGGGGTATCCCATCATTCAAACTAAAAGAGGGCAGTATGGGGGAGGTGAGAAACCATACCCCAACATTCACAATTGAAGTTAAAAGGGCAATACAACTTAATGAAAATTGACAAAAATGAGAAAGGAAGAAAAAACCCTTACTTGGAAGTGTGCTTTCAAAGGCTAGAGAGAGGCTTGTGAGAGGCTTCTTGGGAGCTTGGGGAACCTTTAGAGGATTCTAGAGAGAGTATGGAAGAGGTTGGATGATCTCCAAGGGCTTTGAGTGAGGATGAAGTGAGGGATTGGGTGGGTTTATATAGGAAAGGTGAGGGAATTCTTTATTATTTAGGTTTGGGACCCCTTATATTAAAATAATCCAAACCACAAACCATACCATGGTATTTGCCCATGGTTTCTGGAAAAGGAAATAGTAAAACAATATTTTACAAGTCCAAGGTCCGAACTTATTAAAAAATTAGGGTTGCTTATGTGGAGGTGAGTCACACTCCCATGGAAATTAATTTAAAAAGGCAAAGTGTTGAATAAGTCTTGAGGGCTCCATTAATGCTTTGAAAAGTAAGTCAAACAAACCCAAAAACTCATTTTTTTTAATGATAAAACACATATTGGCCGAAAATAAGGATTATGGTATTTTATTACATCACCATCGGGTCATTATGATGTCATAAAACACATTATATATATAAATGGTATTTAATGTTTACCCAAAAATTTGACTATCTCAGAAAATTATGAAAAATTCACCGTTGGATAATTTCGACGTCCTGATTCCAAAAATAATATTTATTTTATCTAAATAATTTTATAAATATGTGAATTTTCACTTTTAAAATAAAAACCGACATTTATAAAAAATTCACGGGTTTTGACAGAAATGGCTTTCAAACCTTAATAAAAAATTTAATTGCATTCATAAAATTATAAGATCATTTATATTTAATAAAAATTAATTTAATATTTATAATAATATTTTATTAAAATATTATTTAATTCAAAAATCTTTTTATTTAATAAAATATAATTCTTAATTAAATAATAACTAAAAACACCATTTGTACTTTAAAAACTAATTACAATTTATCAAAAATGACTAGAAATTATATTCATTATTATATACAAAAATAATGTACATGAACATGGTGCTACTTATATGTTACATAACCCCTTAAAATAGCCGCATAAGACCTAAGGGTAAGGTGTGCGATGATGACAGACTCTTGGGGCGGCTCGGATAACATCGCTCGAGTGGGAATCTCTATCAACTTCCACTTTTCTCGTAGACGGTCCCGTACAAGCTTGACATAATGAAGCTCAGCTTGGGCTTGGTCAAGGGCGAAGGCCAAAGACGCCACCTATTTTCCGAGCTCCGACGAATGGGCTTCGTAAGGGGCAATTCTACTGGATGAGGCCATCGCCTCCTTTGTCTGAGTAGAAATGGGTTCGTTAAAGCCTTAAATTTATACTACTCAGATGATCACTATTCAACGACTATAAAAGTAACGGTCACAAATCTTAATGTAAAACTAAATATGTTGACATCTTATAAAAACAAAACATTTAACTGGATCAAGAGGGATATTCCATTAATGAAACATTGGGTCATTACAGAAAACATACCTCAGGTTCTTATGATCGATGAAAACAAAAAAGCAGTCACCAATGAGGTAATGTCTCTGCAACATCAGAGAAAATACCACAGCTGCCAACTCAAGATCATGGAATTCAAGGTTACATTAAGGAGGACACAACTTCTGAGATCCATAAGAAAAAAATTCTCTTTGCTGCATCAGAACACATCCTAACCCCAGATGTGTTGCATCGTAGAAAATATCAAACTGAACTCCCTCTATTAATAGATAAAGAACTGGAGTACTTACTAACTTCTCATTTTGATACTCGAAAGCTTCCTGACACTGATCAATCCATGTAAACAGTTTATCCTTCTTGGTGAAATCCATCAGAGGGGTCGCATCTTGAAATAAATAGGCTACGAACCTCCTATAGTAGCCCATGAGACCAATAAAACATCACACCATTGAAAATGTCTTGGGGGGATTCCCATGACACAATTTCTTCTATCTTCGATGGATCCATAGCTACCCCCCCCCCCACTGGGACACAACGTGCCCCAAGAAAAGTACTTCTCATTCCCAAAATGCACACTATGAGAACATCCCAAATAGCTGATGTTGACGAAGAACTCCCAAAACGGTGGGATATGCTCTACATGCTCCTCCTCGGACATAGAGTACGTAAAGATGTTGTTGATGAAAACCACTGAAAACTTGTCCATGAACTTTCATAACTCTGCATTCAACAATCCGATGAACACAACTGGAGTATTCGTCACACCGAACGGCATTACGAAAAACTCATAATGACCATGCTGACAACAAAAAGCAGTCTTCGGGATATCCCCATCCTTCACATGAATTTGATGATATCCTGACCACAAATCGATCTTTGAGAACCAACTTTCACCCTTCAGTTGATCTAATAAACCATCAATCTTCGTAAGTGGATAACAATTCTTTATTTGTCACTTTTATTAACAAATGATAATCGACACAAAACCAGAAGCTTCTGTCATCCTTCTTCACAAAAACAAATTGATGCACCCCACGGTGACACACTCGACCAAACAAAACCGCACTGTAATAGACCATCCATAAGTATAGGTAACTTCCACAACTTATAAGGGTCCATCCTCTATGTTGACATAGAGTTCGGAGATTCTCATGGTTGTAGATGGATCCCAAAATCAACCTCTCATCAAGGGGGTAATGATACAACCTCTTTGGAAAAGTCATTAGGGTACTCCTCTATGACCCTAGAAAACGCCAACTACTGAACCTCTTAAGAACTTAGCATCATCTCAGCCATCATGAATGATAAGTATGGAACACACCTATGACCCATCTGAGGGTCTCGCTCGGCAACAAAGTCCACCAGATCTCAATCTGTATCGAAGAAAAAAATCTTCATCCTAAATCAATCAACGATATCCTTCACCAAAAAATTCCAATCCATGTCGAGGACGACATCATATGGTTTTATTTGTAAACATAGGAAATCTACCCCAGAGCAGTGTTTCCCCAACAGTATCTCACAGTTTCTTCATACTTCAAACAAGTCAGCTAGACCTCCAACGAGCGTAGTCAATGTCAAGGACTCTAGAAACCTATCTAACTCAAGTCCCAATGCATGGACAAGGGTAGATGATATGAAGGAATGTGTCACTCCTAAATCAAAAAAGGCATACACTAAGGTAGAAAATGGAAAAGGGTATCTCGATTGATGTCTGGCTTTGCCTTGTGCTGGCAACGTTGAAGCATGAAGCTAACCACAACCTCCACTGTGACCTCTCTGACCCTGATGAAGACCACCACCATGGCCATGCTTTGTTGTCTGAGGATGGGGAGAGTCATGGGTTTTTCCTCTGCTTACCCCATCTACCCTCTGCTGATCTATAGCAGGTGCAACCTTCTTCTGTTTCCTCGACTGGAACTACCTCAACAGAGGAACCTAGAGCGGAAAACCTGCTGCATGATGACTACTTTGAAAGGTCGGACACTCTCGCAGCTGATGACCTCGACCACCACAAGAAAATCAAGAACCCAATCCCTTGGAATAGTTTTGTGAGATGCTACCCGAAGGGAAACGATATGTTGAGGGCTGGGACATACCCTCGGCTGAACGGAAACACTTCTTACCTGAAAACCGGGTACCCCGCACCACAGCTCTAATTCATTTTTAATCCAGATGACTCCCCTCTCATTATGATCTGGTTCCGGCCAAAGTCTTCTTGATGACCTCGGCCCTTTCCCACACCTCAAGATTTGTCTTCAGCATAAATGGGGTGACCTGGCACTGGATCTTCGGATGTAAAGCCTCATCGAAATGCCTCGCCCTGGCCTCCACATCTAGAAATAGGTTCGAAGCATATCACAAAAAGTTCCTGGAATGGATTCCAAACTCTCCCACAATGAAGCTCCCCAGTCGAAGGGTAAGAAGCTCCTAGAGACTGGACGCCTTCGTAGTCGAAGAAAGATACTCAACTCCAATGTTGTCTCGGAACTCCTCCCATGAGATCACGGACTCCTTGCTATCACCGAGGAAAAATAACTTCCACTTACTCACTACTCCATACAACATCATCACAACCAAGGACACCATGTGCTCCTTCTGTGTATGGATTCAATTGAAGCCTATCTTGACCTCCTCCAACTAGTCTTCATTGACTACATCTGAAACGTATCCCTCGTAGTTCTGCAGACTCTGGAGCTAAAACTCTCAGAGTGTCCTCCTCCATGTTTCATTATTATCAACCTCTATCTGGTGGTGATCTACTGGCACAACCTGCTGTACATCTTTTATGTGATCCTGATGAAGACGACGACCTGGTGCCATAACTGTAAAATAACAAACAGTTAAATCTCTTCAACAGGGAATATGGGACACTCATCATTAATTAATTATTTAATTGTTTTCTTTTGTTCATTTTATGTTAACCTATCTTAAGTTATACCCATTCATAAACTGGTATAAATAATAATGATGCATGATCCATTACTTGGTGTCTACCCTGCAACTAGTATCACCTTTTTTAGTAGCCATTGTAAACATAAAGGTTCATACATCAGATTATAGGGGGGCCTAAACACCTATGTCTTAGCTGATCTCTAGTGTTTACATCACCTGCTAAACATGAATGGCATTGTTTCCCTACCAACCCATGGAACCTCACCTGTGCCTAACTCCAAACTCCATCCTCTCTCTCAACCAACCTCTGATACTACTCTTTCATGACCCCCTCCCCACAAATTGTACCCCTAATGGGACAAAAATGTGAGAAGGGAGATAATGACCCCCGAGTCCTGCCTCAAGTGGGCCCTGGGTTGGCGACTAGCATCGAGTGTATAGAAAACACACAAATGGGGGTGTTACCCTCTAAAATAACAAATGTAGAAGAGATAGATAAGATATAAACCAACCAACTCCAACTCAACCAGTATGATAAGATAAATCACTAGTACACCTATGAAATTTCATGAAAATCTACTACAACTGAAAGAGGAAAAACTGCATGTACCCAAAAGAAAGTAAAACAGCCGTAACCACCATCCCGAATAGCTCCTTCAATCGAAAGATAGTAGTAACCAGCCTGATCTCCATCCTACTCCAAGTGACCTGGAAAGTAGTTTATATATACATAGGGTGAGTATAACTGTATACTCAGTTGGATCCTCCCTGAAGACTCAAGTAAAAATGTAAAGAAAGCAAGAAAAAGCACAGTGAATAATAAGTGAAACTAACTCGTCACCTAAACATGTATACTATGTTCCCTGCCTCACCATGGATACTCTCACCAAGTAACACAGATAAGAATATATAATATAATAAGAAATATTAATGGTACCCGACTACTACTTCCCCACTGGTTTTCCGCTTTGTCCCAACGGCGCACGTACTAATAATCCATCATCAAAAAGGATTGCCCACAGACACCTAGGCGAAGCACCACAACATACACCTCATGCAGCAAAACCACCACATCCACATAAGAAAAGTAACCAGATAGTTTCTAGAAGCCACCACATCTCATATAACGTGAATCATACATCGTGTATTATACCTCAATCCATTAAATCCCATACACCGAGTATGGATCCTCAAGCCGTCACAACCTATACACATTACACATATAGTAGTCCATAGAAAACTATATCCAAAATAAATGTGTGTGAATAACCCAAATCCATTAAAGCCCTCAACATACATATATGGTCAAAAATATCCATTGTGTCTACCAGCACAAGTAACTACTATGAGAAGAAAGTGGGGCCAAAGGGGGTAGTCCACCATCCATCCTCCCACCAGAATGTTGGGGAAAACACCACCCTAGGGTGGAGTAGCGTGTAAAAACTCAAATGTATAGAATATACTATAGCTCATAACCACACTATGGGAATAACCTAGTCCTAGACTCAACTGCATCTAGCATCCCTCAGACTCTGGGCTGCTACTTCTAAGAGTCAGTATCCTATAAGCACACAACCATTTAAATAGATTTTATACATTACTTCATTCCCTTTTAATCAGTTTCACATTACGTTAATTAATTCATTAAACATTAATTAACCAATAATAGTTCCAAATTAAATTTCATAAGCATCAAACCAAAATTACACTATTCCTTCAAAGCACAACCCCAACATTGCACCCCAACAAGCTCCATACCCCATGGGTTAACATCATTTATTCAATTATTTATTAATAACATTACATTACCATATTCCCAAGAATTCTAGAAAAAAAATTTATCCCTCTAAACACAAGCTGATCAAAATGGTGAGTAGATGAACTACCCATCGAGTCTTTGCCGCCTATAGCAAGAGCGTAGACCCATTCTCCCTTAAGAAGATAATCATGAAAAAAACATGGCATACACCGCAGTTCTTATCCCCTTTCGGAAGAAGGGTAAGCAAGACCAGTTTCTTTGATTAGTGTGGAATGTAAAGCAGATAAACAAAAAATAAGAAACATCAGAAAATCAAACATTCACATCCAAACCATTTCATAATCCATGGTGTCCACCCTGACACCCTCTTGCATAAAATGATGCATCACTCCACTCTAGGCATCAACTGCTACAACAACCAGTTGGCCTCCATGCCCCTACATATCACAATATCCATCTAGCCTCACATCACAATAGAAGTAGTAGGAAAACAAAAATCATATTAGTTGGGCTCTTGGCCCTTAAACAATCAAGAGGGTAACATAAAACCCTTCAAATAATTATCAAACAATATATTATTTAATCCATCTTGAATTAACCGATTGATTATTCGTAGGTTCCATATTCAATAAAACTAAATATTAAGCTATCTCAAATAAATTCAACATGCTTACTACACCAATTTGACTAACATAAAAAAACTATAAGAACCATATTTATTTACATTCTTATTTATCTTTATCCAAACAATTATAAATAAATTCATGTTTACGTTCATTCCTAATTTCCATCAAGAACAATCAGCTAAACAAATAAATCCTAGATATCACACTATCTAGAATGAACAAGAGGCAATACCAAATAATTGATATCAATTTATTTATCCGGTTTGAATATTAATTATGACAATTCCATTGTGATCTAGTGGCTAAAACATGAAAACTCGATAGTTGTAGGTAATAATAAAAGAGAATAAATGAATCCAATACCTTTAAAAGGTTCTTAAGGATCTTTATATGAGAACAGTCCACAAAATGGATCATGATCGCCTCCTCCCGTGACAACTGTTTCCACCCAAAGATGTCGCAGCACGACCGCACCAACAAAAACCCAAGAAACTCTCTTAGAAGCATGGAGATCACATTACATAATATTGAAAGGAGAAACAGGAGATGGTGAACCCAAAATAATGATGATAAATCATTCCTTATATCAATGATTGATGTATACTACTATGTTGCACAAAAAGAGGGGGTGCACTTGCAGCAAGAATAATGTCGAGGGAAACCAATCCACTGAGAAAAGATTAATCTCATGATTCCTACAGGATGGAAGTAATGGTTTGAGTGTCTAGCACCGGAAGGAAATGAGGAATAACAAGGGGGAATATATCTTGTCCATTAAGAAGATTTAGTAGAGCATCGGTTTAATACATAGTATATTTTCCATTAACATCTAATCTCATTATACCACACGGTTTGACCAAGTAAAAGTATCCCGGGCCTTAAGAAAACTAATATAGGAGTTATGTGATATTATTTTCCCTTAAATACCTTAAAAAGGCCATAAATGCATTTTCCGTCAATGAAAATGTTAAATTTCTGAAACTGGAAAAAAATAAGCAAATTTGACAAAGGAAATATGAAACAGTTCTGTAAACATTGTTCATGAGCTGTCTCCCCATTTCTAACTCGCCATTTCTAACACACCGTTTATGACTCACCATTTAAGACTCACAGTTTTTTGACTCACCATTTATGACTCACCATTTTTGAATCACCATTTCTGAATCACCGTTTCTGACATACTTTTTCTGACTAAACGTTTCTGACTCACCATTTCTGACTCACCTTTTCTGACTAACCATTTTGGACTCACCGTTTTTTACTCACTGTTACATTGTCTATAAAACTGGAAACACTGATCATAGAACTGGAAATTTAGAAAAGTGTTGGGGGTGAGTCACCTTGACCTCCCAAAACACCTCAAACACCAGATTTCAGTAAAGGGATGGACCAGAGAGGTTTTATCCATTACATTAACTTCCTTTATGAAGTTTTATGGTCACAAAGCAATATATTATACTGGGACTATGGTGTGGGTGTAGAATTGTTATGAAGTGGGATGGAATTGGGGATTTTTTTGAGTATTGGGGAAACCATGAAAGGTGGTTATATAAGGAATGGGAGGTATCACTTTGAAGAAATATAGCCAGAAGTAGTCAAACGGGGATGTGTAGTGGGACTGCAAGTCTTGTTTTGTGATGTTGTGTCATGGGAATTTTGTGTGATTTTTTTGTTTTTTGGCAGGGTTATAGTTGTTAGTTTCCCAGTACTATTGGAATAATATAATGTGAATACAATTAATTAAATAAATTGAAATTGAACAAGATGGGGGCCATGTTTAGTCTTTGGAATTGGCTATTGTATGGGTATTCATGTTGGGGTTGGAGAAAAATCAATTTTAGTGGTGGCTTGTTGTCTTTTCTAGGTAACCCGTAGGCTGGGGATTTGTAAATGATTTCCTATATTGATAAATATATTAGTTCCTTTTGATTTATATATAAAACCCACCCTTGTTGAGAATTATGTCCTAAACACCTCTATTTCATAGTGGAGGGTGTCTTTCCCTACATCATAGTGAGAGGATGGATGACTAGTTAAAAAATTTCTTCCTCACACCCTCTACTGTATCTTGACGCACAAGTGTATCTGGGCAGGATGTAATAGCTTGAGTCTTACTCTAGTCCAAGATTTTTTAGGAAAAGGTCAGTTTTGGACAAGTTTCGTAGGTGTTTGTAGGCCATTTATGTTTTCTCAAGAATATTTGGGATCCATACAAGGTGACTTCAGGCATAGAGCGTGGCTATTGAGGCCTATCTGTTTTCGAGCATGGTAGTGGTTGCTGTGGACCAGGTGTCTGTGGGTGTGTTTATGTGTAGTTGAGTACCATGTCATTATGGGTAGGTTGTGAAAGTGGTACTAAGTGATGGAAGATTGGAAACGTGAAGACATTAGATCATTAGAAATGATAGTAAACTAGTGGTAAAGTGGTTCAAGGTACCCATATGTCGATGTTCTTACACTATTAATTTAATTAAATTGTTTTTCATAAGTTAGTGTGTGTTGATGAGGTTGAGATAGTTAGTATTCCATGGTAGGTTCTTCAGGTTTTACTATTTTCTCATAGGGTAATTAGTATATTCCCTCACTTCTGTACGAGTAGCTTTAGTTTCCCAACTGATTATACTTGTATGCTCACCCTATGTATGTAAAACTATATTAAAGATTCTAAGAGTACATTAAGACCATGTTGGGCCTTACTGTTTCAGGCATCAGGATAGTTGTTATTGCATCTTAGTTTTATTCATTTGTACATTATTTTGGAGTTTTGTCTTAATTTGTATCAGGCTCATTTTTAAAAATACATGTGGGAAGGGATTCATGTTTTTACATTTACCTTTAATCCATACTGCTATGAGGATTTACCATCTTATCTATCAATCTTGTTCAATAAAAGGGTAATTCCTTTCATTATTGTGAGATTCCATTCTGTTGGGGCTTGTTGCCACGATGAGGCCTACTGAAGGTGGGAAAGAAGAGGGTAATTATCTCTCCTTCATCTTGAGTATGGAAAGGCATGGAACTTTTTTGTCCCATCCCTCATCATAATGAAGGTGGGTTGTGACATTACCCTATCCTCTCTAGCATATAACCTCCTTTCATCTAACTTCATCCCTCTAAAAACCCATAAAAATGGAATGGACATATAAATTTAATGGAAAATAGTTGGGAATTATTTTTATGTGTTAATCTATCGAATGATTTCAGGAAATATAAATATATCGAGGTCTAATGACTTTGTGTTCCATTATTGGACATTTATAGAATGAATTATAACTCTCCACCCACAAATTTAGTGATCTATTAGTCATATTAATATAAATTTATATAATTATTAAATAGGTGAACATTTTTTGGACGTAGTGTCTCTTCATCATCCTCAAATTTTTCACATTACTCAATTTCAAAAATTAGAGTATATATCATAGAAATTTAATAATCATGAGAACATTAGATTCCTTTCACCTCTCCATCTATAATTACCTCAGATGGAGGTATGTACCTATGTTTTTTATTTATTTTTTTGATGATATTTAATTTTGTTCGATCATATATCTTCAAAATTTAAATGATTTGTTTTGGCCTAAAAAATATAGATTCATTATATTTAACACTTGAATCAAGTGAACAAAAAAATCACAAGGAACCTACCCAAAAAATTAATTTTAATAATTTGATCATTATTGATAATCCTATTAAAAAAATACTTATTTGATAAAAAATAAATTCTAGAATTATTACATTTTCAGAATTAATTTAAAACATATAAAAATTTTAAAAATGATGAAATTTCACAAATAAATAAATATGTGTTGTGATTAAATTATTTATATTGATGTTAAAATTCAATAAAATATTATCTTTATCACTTCTATTGAATTTATTATTATAATAATCTCAATTGTTCAGATTTCATTAATAAAGTGACATCACATTGATCCAAAATCAATGTTTTGAAATTAAGATCAATGAATTAGTCTAATAATAATTAACCTAAACTACATAATCCCTTACAATACACTTTAGTTAATGTTTCTTTCATTGATTTTGGGCTATCCATTTATGTATGGTTATTTAATATCATTTTAGGTAATATTATTTCAAACATTGACTATGATCTATAACATTAAATCAATAACCACCCATTTGGTAAAAAAATGATTATAATCATATATTCAATATTGCTTTAATTTGTAAGACCATATATTGAAAAGTTAAGGGGTTGAAACCAATTTAGATTAAAAATAATAAAATAGTTAATTGATCAAATAAAAAGTATTCGATCTCTATATAATATGCTATGTATTTTGGCAATCATCCTCACTGATGTTCTGGTGGAATGGTAGCGCCATTTTGCTAAAATTTGATGTGCATTTTTTGAATTTTGAATCTAGTTTTTTGTGGTTGTATGGATGGTAGTGTTTATTTTTCTAGGTTCCCACTTAACCAAAAAGTGGATTTTGAAAATAATAAAAAATGGATTTTCATATATCTAAAACCCTATCAATTCATGTACAAATATATAAAAATAAAAGAAATGGAAATAGTGACATAAATACCATAAAAAAGGACATTTTTCCCAATCTAATTCAATGAGTTCATTTTTATGAATATAAATATAAATAAAAGTAATTCCAACAACATATTAATTTAATATATTGGGTTAATTAAATTTCATAATATGAAAGACTGTGAAAATTATGGGTACATTATTATCGTGTTATTTTTTCACCCAATACAATATTATTTTTTTAAGTCTCTCAATTTCTTTTATCCTAACCGGATATCCCTGACCCATGATGATAGAATAATATCCCAATATATGACCCACCTATATCCATTCAACAGAACACACCCTATAAAAAATCATATCCTTTTATAATTTATCTATAAAATAACCCTATTACACTGTGATGACATGTGAAAAATATAAAAAAAACTCCAATAAATATCCCAGAGATCATGTCTAAAAATATTATCGGTGTGAAAATTATTGTCATTAAATAATAATATAATTTAAAAATATAATATCATTCTACATTTATATTTATTTGATAAATTAAAATTTTAATAGTTCCCAGACATAAAAATTATTATGTGATAATTCATATTCAAATTCATTTTATAGATCTATTTACTCAGAAAAGGAAGATTGGTTTATGTGCCTTTCTAGATAATGTGTTATGAAGCATAGTTATATTGAATAAAATTAAATGATTCGCTGAATGATAATTCAAATGATAAATCATGAGGTGAATGTATATTTACATCTAAAGACCTTCAATTTTAATTAATATGATATATTATAAATAGTAGTTTCTTTTTTGTATAAATAATTCCATGCTCAATTGATTTTAATTATTCAGTCATTGATTTTATTAATCAATAATTGTCTCATCAATGTTTATTCAACCATAACATTTTTTTCTTTGTCTTCAAGCAACGTTCCACAACTATTATTATGGAATACTCTCTTACTTCTCCATGAATTATCTATAATATATTGGAACCTCTAAACTCCATCATTGACTAATTCTAATTATTGATTGAAATTTTCTAAAAGATTATTCCCTTAAACTATAGGAGATCTATATAATGTCACTTCTTCCACATATAGATATTTTTCACGAAGATTAAATTCATAGATCACTTAAAAATGGATTTGGATTATATATTCATTTTTTAACAAAAAAAGACTTCATTATTCTGTTAAATTTTAATTTTTAATTCATGAGATGATTGTGAATTAATTTAATTTTCCAAATACTATTTAGAAACAAATATGGAGATGATTATATAGATTCCTTCCATTATATCATACGAATGTTTGAGTAATAAAATTAAAAATTATTCCCCACACTATCAACTACAGATGGATCTCAATCTATGTCAATAAAATCGAGTGAAATATAATTTCAAATTATATCACTTATATTGGAATTGGATTAGTTCATATACACTGAAGAAGATTGTGTATGAGACATTTTTGATTGAGTAGGGTTTCCCCAAGAAGCTATAAATAATGTAATAGTAGACCAAATATTTCATTTTTATATATCCCACCCATCATTAGTGTCATCTGTTAACAAATGAAAAATAATAATTAATAAGTTGATAGTGGTACACAGATTCATACAATTTAGTGTCAAAACCTTCATATCCTATTGTCTTAATGGATGGATTCCATGGTGTAATTTCATACGGAGGCCACCTCTCTAAAACTACAGATACTATTATTTAAAATATTTAAAGAGGGCCCATTAGGTGTTAAATATTATTTTAAGAAAGAATGTATTTTAATTTTTTCGAGGCCTTGACTGTATGGACATAAGTAAATTTTCCAATACTTTATAATTATATTCATAGATAATCTAGGCTTCTATACTAATCAACATAAATTAGGGGAATTTAAAAAGTATAAAAAATTAAATAGATATAAACACATTCTATATTTAATTAAGAATCTTTTAGTTAATCCAGTAAGGGTTTATGATATTAATTACCACTAACAATTAATATTGGTATCACTATATCTATCAATTCATTATTTTTTATTGAACATTATGAGAAATGATGATGATATGTGTAAATTGTTGTCATCCACATGTTTAATAAGAAAAAATTATATCCTTTCTCATGGCTGATTAGAGTATAATAGATATTAACCAATATTTTCATATATTAATTTGAAATTTACTTAATTCATTTTAGGTATACTCTACAACCAGTAAGAAGATATTTTGAAATAGATAGTGGATCAACCTACAAAACTATTGTTTTAAATAAATGATAATGTATTCCACTTGAAATATATGGGGGTCCCATTTAATGATTGAGGAATCCAATCCAACGTATTAAATAATTTTAATGTTAATTATATCTATCTCATCCTCTATATACGGGTTGAAGGGAGTTACTTCAAAATAGTTAAACTCTATGATCAAAAAAGGTATTGTGTCAATATATACAATTAAATGAACCGTAAGAATTATGTTATGAGTTTGAAACTTATGTAACCTGTAAACATTTAGGTCAAATATTTCCGTACACCCTCAATTCCTATGGGTATATGTCAGAGTGTTTACTTCCATATCAGTTATAGTTAAGATTATAATAGTATATATCCCTATGGATCTAATTAAATCAATTAATATATGTAATCATGATATGGGTTTACCACTATATGGGTTTATAGTTTTTATTTTCCTTTAATTGTTTTCGTAATGGAATGTATTATGGAGATACAACATGTATCCTAATAATATATTATTTTTTAAAAAATTAAAATATCATAATTCATAATTATAAAATATATATATTAGGGGAAACCCTTAAAAATTACCATGATGCATTTAGAGGATCAATTTGATAATTTGATTCATCTCTAGAAAGCTGGATTACTACTTCCATTACATGATAATAATTTGTGACATTGTTCTCTATTTCAGCGAATAAATCCTTATCAATAAATGTGTATATCATATTATATTGTTATCTGAGGTTGAGAAGACTTCATCTCGGTTATTCTAAATATTTACATTAGTATTGGCATTTAAATTATAAATATTAGTGATATAGATGTATGATTAATTGGTATTCCATTTTTTCTTTTGGATTATTCACTATCAGCACATTATCAATGAGTTAGTGTGCCATTTGGTATGAGTCCTAGATCACATATTGGTAAATTTACAGAAGACTACTATAAGTTCTCTATTCCTTTTCTAAGTGTTCTTACATAGCATTTCTCTCTCATTAAAGTCTCTATTTACCACCACGTATTTTATATCATCATTCCAATCTCATCCTATGGTGTTTATTCAATTTTGAGTGGTAAAGAATGGTATATAATTTATTTATTTTGGACAAATTTTTTTTAATTATAATATTTCTACATTATATTACTTTCGTACCATTTATCTTCTATTTATGTGTCATCAAATCATACCAATAAATCCTTTAATAAGGTACATAAATATGAATAATGTATTGGGTATTAAAATTTTTATTTCAACCAAATGATGAAATTTATTGATTGAATTGTAATGTTGGTTTGATTTCAATAGCATATCATGATTTTTTAGTTGTTCTAGACCACTATTACATGTTATAGAGTTATTACTTCTACATATGAGAAAAAAATCCCCATATATAATCACTAAAATGGATTAGAGTGTCTATAAGATTCATTTTATATTCGATCCCATCCAGTAATTATATACATGATACAATATCTTAGTGAAAAATTATAATATGTGATTTATAGCCTCTTGATCCGTCTTCCAAAAGAGACTTGGTAATGAATTAAATATATGGATAGATGATAAAATATTAAGAAAATCAAAATTCCATGATAGAATCATGGTTATTTATTCAAAAATAATGAAAACCAACAACACAATGAATGATTTCATAGAAAAATGACTGAAGAATTTTGAACATGTTATGGGCATCAATCTTATTGACATGTGTAGTTTGCTATCCCTAAAAACATGAAATAGATTATAGATATTTGAAATGTTTTTCCATGATACACATCCAACAATGATTGGTATTTGATTTCCAAAAGTTCCAAAACATGACATATTCACCTACCTTATTCTATTATTCCCCAACATAATAATGTTTTGTCACCATACCTTGTGAGATTCTTTAATTGTAAATAAATATATTTTAAACAACATAGTATGGAAAAAAACAATATTATAGAAGGGGTATGTGTTAATTTGGATCTACCAACCCATTTCCTAATATTGTCCCTTATCCAAATAAGAATTATAAGTACAAATATCTACAATTATACTTGCTATTGGATATTAAATATACTAGATTAAATGTATCCCTTGTCCATTATTCTTTAAAAATATCAATATAAAAATATCAATATTTATTTCTTAAAACAATAATGGATCCTTCTATATAGAATTAATTTTCATCAATAAAATATTTAAATTAATAGTGGTGTTTTCGCAAAATCACCCTAAGAAACCATTAGTTGAATGAATTCATCCTACACAGCTCGTTGAATGGGGAAATAAAGAATCTTTAATACATCAAAAATATTAATTTGAACTATTCAATATATTAAATGAGGGTTTTTATATCAAAATTTCACATGGTTTTCCACACCCTATATTCCTATATCATATAATAAGTGAATTTACAACTGGGTTATATGTCTCCACTTATGTGAAAACCATGAATCTGATCAACGAGTGATAAATGAAAAGTAAAGACTAACTTTTGGTGATATGATTGGTTTTATACTATCAATATTATGATGTACATATCATATAAAAAATAAAATATATTACATAAGAATAATATTTGTTAAAAAAATATATATATCACAATAATTTATCTATTCAATTGACATACATGGGTGAACATCAATGATGATAGATTATAAAATTATAGTGTAATTAATTTATTAGTAATAATCTAGAACTTATTTGTATACTTATATTAGGATAATAGAAGTTATGAATATTTTCTATAAAAAAATTTATATGTTCTTATATTTATGTATACAATAGGAAACTTATTCTAGAATGATTTTATTGGGAATTTCCGAAAATATTTCTTCTACAATAGTAATGGAACTAGATCTTTATGATTAATAAGTTATTTCTGTAAAAGGAGACGCAGAGAAATTATTTTATGTATTAAAATTGGGAAAAGGTGAATAATAATGCATAAATTTGAGAATGGAGATAAAAACCGTCAATTTTATAATACCCTAAAATAAATACAACAATTAGTATTCACCTTGTCTTCTTTTATTATCCAGTTTTAGAAGAATATTTCATTAAGGATATAGTAGAAGATATATTTATTTGTAAATAGAAAGATATATCTTTTACACTAGTCAAATAGCTTGAGAAAGTGAGCATGTAATCTAGTGGATTAAATGAGGGGAGTAGGTCACCACATCAAGTATGCTATATAAATTTTTAAGATAATAAACACTGATTTTCTGATTATATTAACAAAAAATGAAGATTTTCTCATCTCTATGTAGAGCATGAATCCGTCTTTAGGATTATTATTTAGCTATCTTTATATTGATTGAATAGTTGTATCCAAATTAAAACTCATGATCAAATATATTTGTTCCTTATAATTGGGCATTTTTTATCCCTAATAGGTTAATTTAGATAGGGTTGTTTGTTTTCACATCTAAAATAGTCAAAAACAACTATAAAATTTCAAAGGATGACATTTGAGGATTTTTAATTGAAAAAGTGGGATACAAAATTTTGGTATACAACAAATAAAAATACAAGATGACAGAATTTGAATGTTAAATTCTAATACACACACCCTCTAAATTTATTAACACAATCCACACACATTAAAATACATTACACCTTTATTCCATATATGGTCATGTTAATGTTGTAGCTTTTCATTAATAGAGTCCCTTTTTAGTAGAATTTATGTATAAGGGAATAAATAGGAAACTATAGAAAACTTATCATTTCTTTGTCACATTGATACTTCAGAAAATATCATAGGAGAATAAAAAATGAAATCATAAAGGAAAGAGATAAAGAATGTTTAAATTTGAAATTATCTAATGAACTCTTGATTAGATCATCTTGAAAGGCCACTTCTCTCAATTCTTAGTACTAGACTGAGGTGATGGACAACAAATTATAATGATTTTACAGTAGGCTGGATGAAGGAAATGGGATCCATTCCTCCTTCAGTAAAATATCACTTTATAGAAATCATATTATTTATTCTGGAATCGAAAATTTGTTATATATATAAAAACATTTATTTTAACCAATAGACATTAATATTCTTGATTGAATAATTTCACTATGTTTATTCATCCCAAATGAGAACATTTTCAAAACATTTACATCTTCAATCATTCATCCATGACTGTTAGAAATAATATATTTATTAGAAAATATGATCATGTATAACATATATAATTATAATCATAGTTCCAAATGATGATTTCCGATATGGATATATTATTACTTCAATATATCCCTAACAGGTCATAAATAATATATATATATATATATATATTTAATAATAAGTATTCTCCAAATTAGAGTACTCATGTTCTACCCCATAGACATGAATTTCAATATGGATGTAAACATAGATTATTTTCATTATAGGTAAAAAATTCTCATGTAATCATGTCAATTTTGCTCAATAACATATATATCAAATAAAATTCATCCAAATTTGAAAAAGGTAATAGTTAAATTCCCTATTTTTTCTATCGTAGTAATATTCAATCACTCCATAATTATTAATACCACCCAAGAAGTCCATCATTATTCCATCTAGTTATTATATAATACAGGTAAGATAATATTGATATTTTTATCATGTATATATATAATTTTTTTAATGATTAGATTCCATTATGTTATATTCCAATAAATATCAATGATTTCATTAAATGACTCCATAATTGTATCCATCTGGTTATAAAACCTCCCACATTCACCTATCTCTTTTACATGATTGAAGCATTACGGTTTTCTCATGCTTTCATTCCACACTGATGATTTCCAATAGAACATTTTTCCAAGAGGATTGGGTCATATAACCTAAACAGTACATAAAATTGGTACTTGTTTAATGATGTTAAAAATTACAACATCGGTCATTGTTTTATAATGCTACAAAAATATATTGTGAAATAATATTAATTCTTATAAAGAACATCATTGTCCTTAATAACAAAAAATTAACAATCATGGTCCTTTGTCGCCTCTAAATTCATTAAACTAAAATGTGTTCCCATTTACATGTGATACAATTACAATATGAAGTCACCCAAGTGTCATTATTTGTAATTTTTATTTAAACTATTACATCAAACTATATGTGTTCTTTTATTATACTAGTGATGCATTAAATTCTATTTTAGTTCCTAATCACATTATAATGGATCTTTCTTCCTCTTTATTGAACATCATAATTTCGGTTGTGGAATTTGACTCTATAATTGCTTGTAATTATGAATTAAACTATAATATAATTTATCAAAACCATAATTTTATATATTATAAATGAGATAATAAAACTATTTATATAGTTTTCTGTTCCCTAAAAAATATTTTATCAATCACTATTAGAAAAATGATTATAAGATTAGATACTATGAAATATTTCATTAATGTGATTAAAATTAAATGAGACATAAAATAGCTGAATGGATATTTTTTAGGATGGATCATTAACCAATCATCATAGTTTTGAAAAATATACCTTATGAAAATAAGATTTGAAGGGGTCAGAAGATTAATTTTTTTGAATCCAACATAGTGAGAAAATGGATAAAATTTTAATACTATGGGCCATGAATTGGATAATCTAAAATTCAAATTTATATATAATATAAAATTGTGTAAAACATAAGTAATTTCATTATGAAGTTTTTTATGGAAACAATTAATTATTGATCTGACAATAATTTTTGAAAATCTTATTATTTATTTGGTAGTCCATCCATATGGATATAAATTTTTCTAAATATTAATGAATGATTTTCTCTATTATACTATAGTGAATGTGATATTTATATGTTTAAAATTTAGATATAAATAAAATTTTTCGTAGAATTGATATTTATATTTTGGAATCTTCAGTCATTATGGAATAACACATGATATTATGTTGTATTTCGTAGTTATTATATTATTTCCTATCATGGGATAATTTTACTCTATTTAAATTATACTGGGAGATATATCCTGTTGAAAATAATTATATAATACATGGATTTTTATTTATAAAAATGAGGTTTCTATATTCTCTTATTTACTTAATTTGATACCACTATATTCTTTATGATTACCAGTTAAGATAAGAAATTATATTCAATGATGACTGATTCTATACTGATCATGAGTGAGTATTTACTTATGAAACAATTAATTTTGAGTATAAGTAAGACTACCTAAGTAAATGATTTTTACTTTTATGAGTAATTGACATTAGTTTCTTATTTTTAAAAAAAAATTATATATATCATTACCTATTGATTATATTAATTTTTTAAATAAATAATTAAAACTATTATAGTCATATAACACATTACATGGGGATTTTGAATAAAAAATATGACTATGTGACAACATCAGATCTTTTTTTATTATTACAGATATCAAATAAAAAAGATATATTAATCTATATAATGAGGAGACTATACTATTGACACAATTTCTATCTGAATAAAAATGGAATTCGAAACCTATAATATACCAAAAAAACTATTTTAAAAAATATTCAAATGGTAACAATACTCATAACATCACAATTTAACATAAAAAATTAAATCCCCATTTCATAATTATACATCATGGATCAGAAAAACACATTTATCTAAGTCATCAATCATATATTGTCTAAAATAAAAAAGATCAATATTATATTGGAATAAATACCAAACATCCCAGAAAGGCAAGGAATCACCTCTATATCATAGTTAATCAATGCACAGGCAAGAAACTTCCCATAGGGGTTTCCCCCTGATCTATAACTAAAATAATAAATTCCAGGCATCCATCATGGTGAATGTAAAATGTGTCTGTTGAAAACATCAAATAACCCCACCGATCAACCCATCAAATAAATACCACAATGTTTATGAGTTCTCAAAATGGATAAATAATAAACAAGAATAACTGTAATTACCCATGATTGGCTATTGGGCTTAATGATCTATATTTTAATTTTATAAATTGAATTACCTATATTTTTTTGTGTATATTTATATATTTATATCACAAGAATCATATAATAAAAATGAACAATCTAATATTCTATAAATTTAAAAACAATACATATGATGTATCAGCATACTGTATAAACTAAGAAAATATTCATGTTCATTAATAATAAATGAAAACAAAAAAATATGAATTATAAATTCATTGATATTATGATCTCGTTAAACTATAAAAAATGTGAATATATCGTAAAAAAGAATGAGAAAAAAATTATAACATGTAAATAATATTATATAATCATTAGAAGAAATTGAATGAATGAAGAATAAAATATAAAATCAGTACGTAGAATATTTTCAAAATTATATGTCCTTTGAAACTGTAATATTGAAATAGCTAAAAAAAATCATTAATAAAAACATAGTCATTGGGATTATCCCCTTTAATGTTGGTCGTGTAATTGAAGTCACTACATCTCCATTCCCCTATTCAATTAACCAAATTCATTGTTTTAATATCTCTAATATATTTTAAGGATAATGTTATATTGGATTTACGAGGTCTTTCTTTCCTAGTGGTAGTGGAATTATTTTCTTAACGGGTTATTACAATTGAAATGATTCATGAAATTAATCTTTGTATATTGCGATTAATATGTAAAAAATCATCTTTTTTTCATGTTGTTTCACCTCACATGTTGAGGCTTTTTTGTTTGTTTTGAAATTGGGGTTATTTGGGGTAGTTTATACTATATTGGCTCTATATTATGAGATCATTACTTGAATAACCATTCATTTATGTGTCCCTACTTGATTTTGTGTCTCTATATACAGAATCACCTATTTTTTACTTGTAGTGGTCCTTCTAATTGGATAAGTATTGTTCTAGTTATCACTGATAGTGTTTTGAGTTGAAGGTTCATTGGGCGGAACACATTTCTAAATTGAAGGAATTTAGTAGTGAATTTTATTCGATGTTGGTTCATTGTAGGTCTCTATTGGTGTTGGGGGTGATAGTGACATTTAATATTGAACCTAAAAATGTTCTAGAATATGTCCTTTGAGTGGTCAGTTCTGCATATGATTCACATGCCATAGGGGAATGGATTGTGGGAATTTTTGTTAAATTGATGTTTATTCAGATTGTAATTTTGTATCAATGGCTATGAAAACTAGTTTCTATTTTTGGAGAAGTTGATGTTAATAGTAATTGGTGAGATATAAGATAATATATATTGTGTCATTGAATAGTCATGGGTGGGAAAAATATAAATACTCTTCATGAAAGGTATAGCCTTATGAATTTTTGTGCAAGGCATCTCGCATGACATATTTTCTTATTACCCCCACCTCTAAAATTTAGAATATCATTTTTAATGATTTATTTACCTCATGAGTTTTTGAATATTGTTAATTTGACCCTCTATTATGTATGTTGGTTCTAGGGGACATCTTGTTTGTGTCCACTCTGGTTATATCTCCAATTAAATATTATCATTTTGGTTTATCACTAAACATTATTTTTTTTATGAGGAAAAAAATATTAATTATAGAAGACATAATATTTTATTCTAGTATTTATTATAAAAAATTCCCAATTATACAATAATAAATTTAATGATTCATCATCCCAAGCATCCCAACATTTAATATCAACCATTTCTAAATGTAACATACCCCAATTTCAATATATGTTTTCTTTAAATAATTTTTATTTTAATTTCTTATTCCAAAATTAATCTCATATCATGAAAAATACATAAAATACTACATAAGAAAATTACAACATCAACAAAACCTATAGTATATAAATATATTGTTTTATATTATAAATGCTTACAGGATTGTATTAATAACACATAAATTATGAAAAGGGATGTTTATGAATAAATACATTTTTATTTTAATATTTTTTTAATGATATAGAAAATATATAAAATTCGTAATTTATTTTTTCAAATGAACATCAGTTTAAAATTAACCATGTCAATATAACCTTAGTGTGAAATTTTATGATATTATTAGGTAATTTAGTTTTTAAGTGACTCAGTGAATAATTTTTTTGGACGAAATTTGAATTTTTTTGGAATATAATGTAAAATACTAAAAGATTCAAAAAACCCCAATTAGTTTGAAATATATTATTTTAATAAGCTAAAATAGTCATTTTAAAAATACTATGTTTTTTTAGAAAAACATTGACTAACATATTAAGAACATATATAATATTTTATAATAAATACTGATTCTAGTCATTCCATTAAATTAGAAATATATTTGTAAAAAACAATTTATATTAGAAACCAATTTTTTTATGAAAAACAATGAAATTGACAACATTATCCTCCCAATTATTTTAAATACTCAAATTTCGTTTTTTTTCTAAAAATGGGGTTTTACATATTACTTGAACAAATGTTAAAAGAACTTTCTATTTTACAAATATATTTAATTTTTTAACCTAGATTACATATTTTTTATCACTATTTAACAATTATGTTAAAATTCCCATTTTATTTTTATTCATGAAAAATCATATTACAGTGTTCCAAAATAATTACCAAGATAATTGTGAACATTTAATTTTTAATATTTTTTATTAATATTGTGAAAATTTTATTTGATCAATTAAATAAATTTATTTTAAATAATGAATCTATTAAGATTTTCAAATATATATAAAATTATTGACACTTAATTAATACGTTATCAATTCTAATTATGATTAAGGGAATAAATTGTTTAATGTATTTTCTTTAAAAATATACATATATACTGAAATGTTTTATATTTAATTATTAATTTTCTTATAATATAAAAATGATTTATACTAAAAAGAAATTAAATTTAGTTTAATAAAAAATAGTAATAGGGGTTATATTATATGATTAGTAAAACAAAAATTACTTTGGTAAAAACTAGTTACCCAAGTTAAAAAATTTTAAGGTTATAATATTAGAGAAAATGGCTTCTTTCAAGACTTTTCTTAGTAGGGAACCTATAACAACTCCCCAAACAGCCACTAATAGGCCAAGGGTTTGTGATTAGCACCGAGTAAGAATATCATTATCATGGGAGGCATTTCATGTGTACCTTTACACACCCACCCATGCCCCAACTCAAAAAATACTGAAATCTAATAACACCTAAGTATCTAATGCATGTATTAAACTATATTACAAAACTAAAGGAAAACAATAATTAATGTAGTATATTTAAGTCCAAATAAAATACCACAACAAATATTGTATAACAAAAGTAAATGTTGTAATAGAAATGTATTGGGACTACAGTTTGAAAGTTGAGGGAACACACCTCGGTATTTATGAATCTCAAAAAAAACCAAATTTTCCATTCCCACACTAGACATAGTCAAAAGTTCAATCATCTTTACAAGACATGGAACATATGGGAAAATACCATGTAGGTGTTAGTATATAAATACTTAGTTATGATACCCTAAAACTAAAAAGAAATAAAATAAATTAATGTAGAGTCATCTCTACAAAAGTATATGTCTACAGTACATATAAATAGTATATACTATTATACTCAATACATGGAACATTGTATAGTGGATATCGACATCCTTAATCTACCTGCCCTAGGATTTGAGAACGAAGATTCCGCAAAGCACTCATTCGGGAGAACACACTCTTGAGTTCAATAGAACTGATGAAATCTGTCTGAGGGGTACATTTCATTGTGTAATATCATGAGAGAGATACAATGGTAGATCTGAATAGAATACGATACAATAGATAATGACTACATCCATGTCCATGGGGTGATACCAACAACACGTTCTGGATTAACCCACTATGTATTGTATAGATGCACAGAAATATTGGTCATGTCAATACCATGGAGTCCACCTAGGGCACGATGATGAATAGAGGATCCCACATTGGGCATCATTGGGGATTCCAACACCTATATCCAAGAACTCCTAATAATGGGATCACAGTCCTACTAATAGCTTCACCCAGTGTACATCTTCCCATATACAAGTCACATCTTAGTCTATGTACTTAGTATAGGCCATGACTGTGTAGGGGAGTGCACTGTGTGTAGGCAACCCAATTACTCCACCCAGTGTTTGTGTATTCTCTAATGTACAAGCTGAGTCATTCAAAGGGGGATACAAACCATGTGTATTTGTATATTCTAGAACCCTTCCATAAATACCTAATGATTTATCAATAAAAATTATCTTCTTATGATTAGGTCACATAAAATCAAATTAGAAAACATAATTCCACATCATGATTAAATTAACTAAAAAATTATATGTAACCATTGAAAATAATTTTCCCACTTCTTTAATTGGAATTTTAAAAATATGACTTACACGGTTGTGATCAGTATGATTTTTTGAGTTCGATAGGAAAACCATAGTTTTTGGTGAATGTTAACATGACCTTATGATTAGTAATAATAACTTTATTAATAGTAATATAACATTGATGAATAGTAAATAATCCTTGTTAATAGTAACATTACCAATGATAGTATAAATAAAATTTATCCATCCTATAAGGGACAATATGATATATTTATATTATAGTGTTGGTATTTTTGGAATTAATTAATATTTTAAAATTAATTTAATAATATAAAAGAAAATTAGTTTTCTGAAAATGTATTAATAAACTATTATTTTTATGTCTTATTATTATATGACAATTTTATGATACCTTAGATATATTTTCAATGTGTTAGAAAAACAGTTTTATTTTATAAAATTTGAATTTTTCAAGTAAAATATGATTTTAATTAAAAATTACATAATCAGATATAGAAAATTATTTTCAAAAAATGGGGTTCATTTTTATATTCTACATGTAAAGGAATTATTGGGGATAAATTTTGAGATATTTATTAAATAAATGAATTTTTGGTGAATAGTAAAATATAATAATTTACAATAAATGCAAAATACATGAATTATAGAGTTGTGGATGTTGTTTTGAAGATGTCAGAACCATTTTTCCAAACTCACATGATCCATTTACTATATATAGTCATGGAATAATCACTATTTATTTTCTTGTGGATAAATAATAAATTAATGATTATAATATTGACAGAACCCCTCTCCCCTCCACTATAAATACCACCCCTCACAAACTCATTTACTAACACATCTAAAGATTCAATAATTCTCCAAAATCTTCCCAGAACACTTCTTTATCCCCTCTCCCATGTCTTGGTGATCGTGGAATATCTAAAATAGTAAGTCATGGTGCATTGAGAAGGATACCAGGAGGATAATTCAAGAGGTAATTAGTCTCTCTCTTTCTTTAAGTTCTTTTAATTTCCTTTCAAATTTAATATATTTTCTTCTCTTATCCACAAATTATCTTATACAAATTTCATGATAAATCTATTATTATTGTTATATTGGAATTATATCATGTTATTGTATTATTAATCTATAAACTTTTCCCTCTCTCTTTTATTTTTAAAAATTAAATCATTTCCCGTGATGTGTAAATTTACCATCATCATGGTTGATACACATTAACTATCCTAAAAATCCTACGAGGATATCAATAAATCAATGATTTGGTTAAAAACATATAATAATATTTATTTTTTACCCCTTTTATATTTTTGAAACACATTTCATACATAATACTAAAGGATAACCTAAAATATGTTCACTTTTATCCAAAAACTGCCCAAATTATCCTAAAATGATCTTCATTAAATTTTATATAGTGATTCATTATCATGAAATATAAAAACATCATTAAAATATCATTTACTATTCTGTAATATCATTAATAAAATTTAATTTCAATTCTATATGTTTATCCATGTAATACACGAACTTGCATTCATGTGCACAAGTGAACCATTCAAGAAAACCGCAAAAAAGAACACTCCCAAATAATGAATTTATACTCTATAACTCATAAATAGGACCATTAATGTATTTATTAAAACCATAATAAATCAATTACATGATTAAAAGGGTTTTTATGTGTTAATTAATAAATCTAATGTCATTATATAGAACATTAAAGTGACAAGAGACTTCATACACAGTGTATAGGGAATTCTCAAACCCATCATTCATTATTTGGGTTTTCCCTCTTTAAATCAATTTTCTGTATTGTTATTCATTAAAAATAATTTCACAATAATTATATAAACATTTTTTTGGATATATATTTTTTCAACAAGATTTTATATGAAACTCAATAGTTTCTATAAGCACACTTCTTTCAAAAACAAACAATTTAGTTCACACTAAAGGTTGATGTTGATTATATAAACATTTTTATTATCTCTTTCGTTTGGGAACCCATGGTTTATGAATTTATTATCTATGAAGTGAATCCCATTCCTTTCCATGTAATTTTTTATGTTCAATATTCATATATGTTCCATGTTTCTTACATGATAATATAAATCTTATTATGTGATGGGTGCACTCAGAATTATATAGAATAATGAAAATGTTATGATGTGATTGGTGTTCCCAAAATTATATAACACTAAAATTAATTGGGTAATGTGATGAATGTCAAGATATAAACTAAAATATGTACGAAAATGATTATATATTTGTTCATAGCTATGTGTGGTAGTTAACCACTAGACATGATGTTTTTTTTCCTCGACACATTTAAGACCACTTATTAATGCTTCCTATCATGTTTATGATCTTATGAATATGTTATAATGATAATTATTATGCTCAACCAAATATATTTTGTTCTCATGTTCTTATTCTCTTTCTGGTTTTTTAACTCACCCCTTTTTTATGTACATCCTTAGGTGATTACATATACTAAGGAGATCTCAAGGAACAATAAGAATATAGAGATGATGAAATTAAATAAATGATAATGATTTATGTTGAAAAGTTTGTATATAATTCTATTTCTACCATGAATCTAAACATTGGGGTCCTAATTATGTAATGTTTTATTATTATTTATCATTAAATTTAGGTTAATGTAATGTAATAAATGAAGGATCACTATAGTTGGAATCAGAGGCATAATTTAGTTAATTTGGGAATTAGGATTAGAGAACCATAGTTAAAAACCATAGTATGATACTAAGTATATGTAAGCATACAATAATATTTTATAAACATAGGGATACTATAATATATGATTTTATTGTTACTTTCACTAAAGAATAAATTATTTATTCATGAATTGTTTACTAATGTTTACTTCTAGCATTTATTATTATCGAATGTGGTAGGAACTATGAGAAACCAAGATGAAAACTGATGATAGGGACAATGCAGCGACTTCTCAAATGACATCTCCAATGATTTGGGAGGTGGAGTTAAAAAATTCAAGGAAATGATTAACCAATTGAATCATGTTTTGAACAGTAACCTGAATATTGTGTAACATCATCCTTCTCCTAAGAGGGAGAAACTAGATGTCAAGTGTTTTATGTCGCAACATCCATCAATGTTTGTTGGATCTTTTGACCCACTTGATGCAAAATAGTTGGTCACCGACAAAGAGAATTTCTTTTTTCACAGTTCTGAGATGGATATGGTGAATCTTTCTATTTATCATCTAGATGTAGATTCCAACCAATTCTAGGATTTCATTAAGAATACAAAGCCGAGGGACATTGATAAAGAGATAGACAAGGAATACATTAAGATTATTCTTATTTATAATTATTTCCTATGAACTCTTTTTATAATGAACGATAGATAATTCATATTGCTTAATGAAAACGAAGTAGAATCTATCATGGAAACTGATGTAAATTCCACAAATCATACATGGAACGCTTTGGGATTTGTTATAAAAAATGATAGAAAAAATGATTGATTCTCTAGTGGATTTAAATGACACCTTCCAATGGCTCTTGAAAATCAAGAAATCTCTAGTTATGAAGAATTCGTTAGATGTGCTCCCAAAGTGGAGGTAATGTTTGGAGAATGGACCCATGTCTATGTCGATATGAAAACAAAGATGTTTTTTATGCCAGATGATATATTGAGAAAGTTTGAAAGAAAACTTAGCTACCCACATGTTCAAAATTTGGGAAGAATCATCATTGGAACTTCCGCAATGGGATGGAAAAATGATTCAGGTGTGGGAGGGAAATCCACCAAGCTCAATAATGTCGAAATACATGAGAAGGTTGGAAAATGTGGTGGTGGAAAGGATCTCACCACAATGGTCCAATGATACAATTGTAGGGTACAAGGATACAATGTATGCGAGTGCACTAAAACTCGAGTTCTTGACAGTAATCAGCGTCATCTACCACCAAAAAAACAAGACCAAGTGAAGGATTATTTCATTAGTACTATGCATGTGGGAAAAAAAGAATATGTTAAAGTAAATATCCTATTAAATCAAGAATGAATGAAACATTAATATTAGATTTTGGATCTAAAAATTCTTTATTAACTCTTATATTTCCTAAACTTGTTGAATTTAATCCTTGATACGTTGATGTAGCGATATCTGTAAAAACACCAAGTGGTGGATTAGTTGAAATCCGTCAGAATCTTCAGTTTTTGGCATATGTGGGAGGATACATCATGTAACTCTCATGATACATTCCTTGGGGGAATTAAATTCTATATAAGGGATGGGTTGGCTCTCTTTAAATAGAGTACATATGAACTATCAAAAAAAGTTAATATCTTTTCATATTATGAACCATCACATGATCTTCTACAAATTCAATGAATATCATGAATCTCCTTTGAAAAATACTTTAATGATGTGGGTGTTGATTCCTTGTGTAGAAGAATACCTCTATTAAATGGTTGAATGAAATTAAGTTATCCACCTTGGGTGAATGTCTTTTATGGGGGAATATAGTGATATATTTCCTGAAGAGTTACCTGGACTACCCCTAGATCTTTAGGTGGATTTATCAATATAACTCATACCTGGAGCTACTCTTATCTCAATGTACCCCTATATGATGGCTCCTATCGAATGAGATGAGTTAAATAAGTACCTGCAAGTTAAATTGAACAAAGGTTTCACATTCCCTAGTGAATCACCATGGGGTGCACCGGTGATATTTTGTAAAAAAAGAATTATGCATTAATGTAGTTGTGTATCGATTATCGGGAACTCAAAAAGATCCCCATAATAAATAATCCCTTTACAAGAATTGATGAATTGTTTGATATGTTATAAGGACGTCAGTACTTCTCAATGATGGATCTCCATTCTTGATATCATCAACTAAAGGTGATCAAGAAGTAAATTTATAAGACTGTATTCCGTACAAGTTATGGGCACTATGTGTTTCTAGAGATGGAATCCAGACTTACTAATACCCATAAAATATTCATGGATTTTAAAAAAAGAGTCTTTAGACATAACATTAACCAATTTGTTGTAGTGTTTACCGATAAAATTTTCAACCACTCCATGAGTAAGGAGGAACGTAAACCAATTTTATTGTGTTTGTTTGTGATGTTAAGAAAGGATAAGTTTTTTACCAAGTTAATCAAGTTTTACTTTTGGATGAATTAATTCATGATCATAGGACATGTGGTCCCAAGTGAAGGAATTTCATTGAATGCTTCAAAAAAAGTAATTAAAGAATAGACCACAAAATCTAATGTCAAAAAAACTGTAGTTTTCTTGGATTAAATAGGTATTGTTAATGTTTTTTGATACATTACTCATGATTTTCAAGCCTTAGAACTCTAATAACAAGGAAAAAGGTGATGAATGTATGGATGGATGATAGTGAGGAAAGATTCATGGTGCTGAAGAGAAGGCTGATAACATCACATGTACTCACATTACCTAAAGGTGGAGAATTTTTTTGATATAAAGTGATTATTCCAAGAAGGGATTTGGTTTTGTACTAATGTAAGATGATAATTCGATATATTATGCCTCGCATCAGTTAAAGATCCATGAGAAGAACTATTTGATGCATGATCTGGAGATAAAAGCTATGATTTTTTCCTCGAAAATCTGGTAGCACTACCTCTATGGTGGAAAGTGTGACGTATATACCTATGACATAATCCTAACTTATATAATTACACAAAAGGAACCTAACATGCATCAAATGAGTTAGTTAGAGATAAAAAAATTACTATGATTAATCTATCCACAATCATCCTAGAAAGGAAAATATGGTAGTTTATGCTCTAAGAAGAAAAGAACGTACACCTCTATCCATGATACGGATTAAAAAACATCATCATTTCATGGATATGAAAATTATGGATTTCAAAATCATAAGATCAAGGAATACATCATATCTATACCAAATGATATTTCAACTATCTATACAATAGAATATTAAGGAGGAAAAAGGGATGATCTGGAGTTATAAAATAAGGTGAATGTAGAAAAAGAATGTAAGATTAAAGTGTTCCATATCAATGATGATTGTGTGATTCAGTTTGGAATGTGGATTTTTCTCCTTTATATCATGGGATAAAGAATGAGAAATTTGATAACACACATCACAGAACCATTCTCTATCAATCCTAGTAGCACAAAGATGTAATATGATATTTGACAATACCTTTGGCGGGACAACAAGAAGAAATAAATTTCTAAGTATATCTCAAGGTACATGACATGTCACAAAGCTATAATTATGTGATAAAAGTCCAATGTGTTAATGAAACAATTTCCTGTACCCATGTGTGAATAGAAGAATATCACTATGGACTTTCTCACAAGTCTTCGGAAGACGCCCAAAGAAAATAATGCGATATGGGTTGTGGTGGACCAACTCACCATTACTGTACAGTTTATCAATATTTGGGAAGATCAATCTATTTAACAACATGAAACAATATATGTTAAGGATATGGTGAGACTACATGGGGTTAAACTCTTAGTTGTATATGAACGTGATCCAAGGTTCAAATATAAATTCTAGATGTGTCTTCATCATGACTTGTGTACTAATATGAATTTTATAATGACCTATCACCCACAAACTGAGGGAAATCTAAATGGACTATTTAGACATTCTAAGAAAATATAAGAGCCTTCTCAATAGAATTAAAGGTAGGATGGGGTCATCATTTTCCATTGGCTATTTTCTCATACAATAATAGCTTCCACTTGAGTATTCAGATTGCTCCATATGAAGCTCTATATGTAATGAATTGTAGAACTATAGCATTTTGGGATGAAGTAGGAGAAAGAAAGATACATGGACCTAATATTGTATAAGAGTTGACCAAGGTGGATTATGGAATCCAAATAAATATTTAATCTCCTCAGAGTTAGAGAAAGATCAATACTGAAAACCCTTGGAGGGAATTGGAGTTCGACATTAGAGATAAATTCTTCCTTTGAATATCACTATGGAAGAGAGTCATACAGTTTGGAATGAAAGGGAAGCTAATCAAAACGCACATTGTAATCTTTGAGATCCTTTAACTCAATGGATCCATGGAATATTAGATTTCATTTCCATTGAATATGGATTTAGTTCATGATGTGTTACCCATATCACACCCATAGAAGTACATTCTAGATCTCACACATGTATTGATCTAATAGGTGTTATAACTGTAACGTGATCAATATAATGTATTGAAGAATGTAATGATTATGGAATGGAGAGATATGTCTCAATGTAAAAAATACATCCCACCTTGTGAACGTGTTTTGGAAGAACTATATGTATGAATAAGCTACATGGGAACAAGAGGAGGTGATGATGGAGAAGTACACTCACCTATTTATGTAAAATGAAACTTAAAGGGAGAAATTTCAAAAGGGGGGAAGAATGTAACAACCCATTATTTTATCAAGAGAAATTCGCTTCTTATAATTATGACATATAACATCACATTAGTGAAAAATTTCACATCATGAATAAATGTACTACTAAAATCTATGTGATGTTTAAACATGATTTTCCCACTTCATTATTTTTAATTTTGAAATTCTGACATACACAATTGTGATTTGTAAGATGTTTGGAGTCTGAAATTGGAAAAAACAATATTTGGTGAATTTTAACATAAACATATGAATATTAATGTTGCCATTATAAATAGTAAATCTTCAATTTGAATATAAACTTTACCAATATTTGTATAAATAAAATATGTCCCACCTATAAGTGACAATATGATTTAATTATATTATAGTGTGGGTATTTTTGTATGTCATTAATATTTAATGAATAATTTAAATATTTAAAAGATAATTTACATTCATAAAATGTATTCATAGACTAGTATTTTTAAGACTTTGGAATATATGATATATTTGTAAGTTCTTAATAACTTTTTAAAAATTTTAGAAGACAAGTGCTATTTTTTAAAAATTTTATTTTTCGAGTAAATTATAATTTTAATTAAAAATTAATTACATCATATCTTGAAAATTATTTCCACAAAATGGAGTTAATTTTTCGATTTTACATGTTGAAAAATGGTTTGGATGAATGTGTGGAATTGTTCTGAAATACTTGAATTTTTGTTGAATAGTAAAATATGATAATTTAAGATAAATGCTAAATGCATGAATTATAGAGTCATGGATGATGTCTTGATAATGTAAGAACCATTGGTTAGAACATAAATTATTATGTTATAATATTTAGTCTTTGAATAATCACTATTTCTTTTCGGGTGGAGATATAATATATTAATGAATATAATATTATGATAAACCCTCTCCCCTCCACTAGAAATACCACCCCTGACAACCTCATTTTCCCACACCTATAAAGTATAAATAATTCTCCATATTACACAAAAAATGCCTATATATCCCATACCTAATGTCTAGGTTATATTTTTTTCATAAAACACCTATCCTTGGATCCTTGAGGATTATCACAATAATACAATTGAAGAGGTAATTACTTTCTCTCTCTCTTTTCTTTAAATTTCTTTACAAATTTCATTTATTTTCGTCTCTTCTACGAACATTAACTTATCCAAATGTCATGATAACTCTATTATGGAAGACATACTAGAAATATATCATGTTAATTTAATATTATTCAATAAACATTCCCCATATCACTCTTTTATTTTTAGAAATGAAATCATTACAGTCATGTGTCAATTTACACTCATCGTGGTTCATGCACCTTCATTTTCCTTCAACGCCATCAAGGCTATCAATAAAACCCTAAAATGGTTGAAAAAGGATTTTAATATGAATTTTTAAATCCCTTATATTTTTTGGATGTAAATTTTAAACATAATAATCAATGATAAAAAAACATGTTCGTTGTTGTCCAAAAACAACCTCAATTAACCTTAAATGATCATCGTTAAATGTTATCTAATGACTCATCCTCATGGTATATAAAAAACATTATAGATAAATTATACTTATAGAAGATCATTAATGACATTTAATATCAATTCAAGATGTTTATTCATATTCTAGATGAAATTTCTTTCATTTTCACAAGGGAAATGTTCATGAAAACTAAGAAAAAGAACACACATGAACAATGAATTTAAACTCTATAACTCATCCAAAGGCCTCTAAATGATTTAATTGAACTATAATGAATAAATTACTGGTATAAATGGTTTTAAGTGTAAATTAATGAATCAAATTTAATTATAGTGTACCATAATATTTGGAAAGTGTGCAGGCACAAGGTAAAAGGAATTCTTGAACCCAACATTCATTCTTTATGTTATCCCTCTATAACTCCATTTTCAGTATGGTTATTCCGTAAAAAAATTATTCATTATTTTCTTAACTTTTCTAGGATAAACATATTTTCCAATGTAGTTTATGTCAAACACAATTTTTTACAATGGAACTATTCTTTCAAAAACAGACCTTTTAGTTCCCACTCAATTATGATTGTTCTTATATCAAGTATGTTATTCTTTTAATTATTTTGGAAACCAATTTTTATGAAATTATTATTTATGAAGTGAAACCCATTCTTTCCATGGGTTGTTTTATTTCATTGATTTATATATGTTCTATGTGGGATTCATGATAATGTAAATGTTATGATGTAATGGGTGATCTCTTTATTATATAGCATAATAAAAATGATATGATGTGAGAGGTGTGCATGGAATTATATTGTGCTACAATGAATTGGGTAATATGATGATTCACATTAGTTAAATTGAAATATCCAAGAACATGATGTTACATTTGTTCAGAACTATGTGTGGTAGTTAACGACTAAAACATGATATTTCATTTTATTGCATTGCAACATTTCAAGAATTTTCTTAATGATTACTATCATGTTTATGATTCTTAGACTATGTTATGATGATAATGACTATTCTCACCCAATGATATTTTTCCCATGTTCTTATCCTCTTACTGGGATTTTAGCTCACCCATTTTTTATGTATATCCTATGGTGATTATGTGTTCTAAAAAAACTCAATAGAAAATAAGTATCTAGAGATAAAAAAATTAAATAAATGTTTATTTTTTATATTGAAAATGTTATGTGTGGTCCTAGTTTTCCCATGATGGTAATCCTTTGTATCCTCATTGAGTAATGCTTTTTATTGATTATTATTAAAATTATATAAAAGTAATATAAGAAAAGAAGGGTCCTTATACCATTTTTCATCCTCCTTCTCGCACTGATTGATGTATAAGCATCCATTATGGTGGTCAGTTTCCCATTAAACTGTATATCTCATCTCATTTTTCTATTCCATCACCGAATAAATGAGATTCAGGACATCGATCATTCTGGAAAACAATATCATCTCCATTCAATGATGTGCGCTGAATAATAAGAAATTAGAAGAAACCATTGGTTGATCGACTTCAGTAACAACCACCAAACCTCCATCGAGTCATACTGATTCTGGACATTAGATTTAGGATCATTGTTCTGCAAATTGAGTGTGAAACGATCGATCATTAAAGAAAAGTTGAACAGTGGGGATAATAATTAATACCACAATTAATGTTGAATTATGGGATAAAAGAACAAAAAAAATTCTATAAGTGTGGACCTTGATCTATTATAGTGACAATCATGGTTCTTCTCCATTAGAATGATAAATGAATCCAAAAAATATCAAGATCAAACACCCGATAAAACTTGTAAAATAAAAAATCTCGTATAAAAATCGATACATGGGCTTAAAATTTCATTAATTTGCATATTTTCTTCGTATAAATTAAAAATGGGGAAAATAAAATAAAAATAACACACCCTACCTCAATTATAATCAGTTTCTGATGAATAATAATAGTTGTGTCTGTTTATGATGCTTTCACCGTGGGTGGTGCGTCCGTCTGCTCGGGGCGTGATAGGCACAACTTTTTGTTTCCCTGTATTCCTGCTTTCCAAAGGCGGGTGACATTTTTTCCTTATTCAGGGACTTCTACTCGTTGATCGAAACTGGGATGATGGGATGTCTGTTCCTCCTTCCGTGGATTCCTCCTCGGAACTCGTCACCTAGTCCGGGTCTCCCTCATATATTTAATACGTTGTTCGTGAAACTCTTCCCAGTGCCATGTTTCCATGGATGTCCGTTAATTAAATTTCTTCTATCAAGACATTACAAGGGGTCCGGTCAGGGTAGCAACATTCCCTTGTGGGAGTAGTCACGTCGAGGCATCATTAACGTGTCTGAATGCTTGGGAATTGGTGTGTCTGTCTTTTGTCCCTTATTATTGGGCTTCTCGAGGGCGCGAAAACCTGAGGCATCCCACATTGAGCGTGGGGAATCATATACGAGAGGCATGTATCTGAGGTTTTCCTCAACTTCCAATGTTTAACACAGGGTATGCCACAAGTTTAACATCCGACGAATACGGATTGGGCTGATCAGGACAGTAGATGGAGTAGATCAGATTGAAGAATCCCCCTTGAGGGAGCAACGATATCAGAGCCAGCCCATGGGAAGCTTCTCGAATGCTACGGAGGGGAATGGAGTGGCATGATCTCACCGGGATGTGGGGGACCGAACATGAATCTGGATGGGTGATGGAAAGCTACACAGAGTGGAGGGGGAATGAAATAGAGCCATCATGGAGATAATGGTGATGATGGGATTGAGTCTCGAAGAGACTTCTTACGTATCCTCATGGAAGGGAATCAAATTCCGCGTAGTTCATAATGGATGTGTGGGGGGGATTACACTCTAGGATACCCAAGGTGGTGGAAGAACCGATGCGAATGCGGTCGGAATGACCGGGTGGTGGGTATGAACCTCATGAGGGTTCCTATGTACCACAGCTTGGCATGGAACAAAGTCCACGTAGTTCGGGTTGGACGCTGGAAAACCGACATGAATGTGGACCTTGGTACAAAGGGTGGGGGTCTTGAACCTCATGAGGCTTCCTATGTACCATGCCTTGGCATGGATCAAACTCCACGTAGTTCGGGAAAATGGGGTTGCTGAACTGAAACGAAGGGGTGTCGGAAAAACTGGATGGAAGCGTCACAACAGCTTACCACTGGATTGGGATGCAGTTTAACGTCAAGTGGGACAAGGGCGTGTCGGAGAACCGACATGAATAAGGACCTTGGCCCAGGTGGATGATGGGCTTGAACATTGTGGAGGCTTCCAACGTACCATGCCTTGACACTGATCAAAGACCTCATTGTTCAAAAGGGATGTGGGTGCCGGAGAACCGACAGGAAGAAGGACCTTGGTCAGATGGGTAATGGGGTTGAACCTTTGGTACGTTTCCTACGTACCATTCCTTGACATGGATCAAAGTCTTCACAGTTCGGGAAGGGTTACGTCGGTGAACAGATGTGAAGGTCAACCCAGGTGTCCACTGGTGGTGGGCTTGAACCTCATGGTGGCTTCCTACATACCATGCCTTGACATGGATCAAAGTCCTCATAGTTCAGGTTATGTATTATAACATCATGTGGGACGGGATGTAGTTTAATTTCATGGTGGACTATGGCATTCAGTTTAATGTCATGCTGGACGAGGGCATACAGTTTAACGCCATGCTAGATGAGGGCATACAGGTTAACATCATTCTATACGGGGGCATTTTCATGGTCGATGCATACTATAAGACCACGTGAGTCGTGATCGGTGTGAGAAATAATAGGCAGGAGAGTCCTAAAGATCACGTCGTGGAGGGTGTGTTCATGAGAATCGAAGAGGGTCTTACGCGTTTTGTGGCCCATGTTGTCGGGACTTACTCCAGGATGGAGGCCCAAGAGTGACAAAGCACAGAGGGAGAGGGATTTGGGACTAAATATAGAAGGTGCCTCGTGGCCTATGACACCCTATGCTAGCCCTTCCGGTGAGGAAGTATGGAGGTGCATGGGTGCTACCACCCGCAATAAGGACAAGGGGCTTACGCCAAGATGGTCGCCCTTCCCCGTGGAAAAACGCCACTCCAATAAGGAGAATATCATCCCTTGTGAGGGGTGATCCCATATCCATGGAGACTAGAGGAGTAATGAATTCATGAGCCAAGGGGACCATACGCGTGAGGCAAGGTTCCAGATCCCAGTTTAACGTCATGTGTTGAGGACGACACTACTGGAAATCTAGCATTTCCCAACAGTTTAGAACCATTGGGAAAGGTTGCAGAACCGTTGGTATACGTTATACCAATGGTTCTGCAAACCGTGGGGAAGTAAGCCATTGGGAAAGGCTTTTCCCAATGATTTACACAGAACCGTTGGGAGAGGATAGAAAAAATCAACCTATCCCAACGGTTCTGCCAAACCGTTGGGAAAGGCCTTTCCCAACGGTTTGGCCCGTTGGGAAATCAACAGAGCATTTTCTTTCCCAACGGTTTACAAACCATTGGGAAAGTTTTTTATGAACGGTTCCATGAACAGTTGTTAAAAACAACATTCAACAAAGTATCCCAACGGTGTTAAACCGTTGGGATAGGGTGTTTTTACCAATGGTTCAAGGAACCGTTGGTAAAACCACCTGCATAGAGCCTATGCCAACGGTTTTCAAACCGTTGGCATAGGCTTTGCTGTGCAAATTGCACAGCAGCCTGCTCTGCAATTTGCACAACAGATTTTTGGGCATTCACCCTAGGTTTCAATCCAATTATGCCCTCGTTTTCAATTCATTTTTCAATCCAATTATTGTTCCTGTAACACATATAATGCATACATATAGAGAACAAACCATCACATGCAAAAAATGAAAACCAACCAACCAACACATATAATGCATCCTGAAAATATACTCATCCATAATTAAAGTATAATTCATAACATTATTATAAAAATACATAATTTAATTAGAATTCATTTTAAAATTTAGATGACAATCATATGTGGAATCCGGAATTCAATTCATAATTTGATTGGTTTTTCATATACCATATATTTTTAATAGAAATGATATCCATTTTAAACAAAATACATACATCTGGAATGATACCGATCACACCGTGCCTTGGATTGAGGCGAGGTTAACTCGTACAAGTCACAAATGAATCATTGATCATTGTCCTAAAGTATCAACATATTCCGAAATCGTTTGGTCAGCTTTCAGTATGTCAGTTGTTGTTTTCACTTAAAATGAAGTGTTTTTTAAATAAAAGAGAGACACTTTGAATGGTGTCGGCCACACCGCGTCTCGTATTGAGGCGGGGTTAACTCGTACACATCACAAATGACCCATGGATTGTTGTGCTAAAATATAAACACAATCAGAATGCGTTTGGTTGGTTTTCCGTATGAATTTAAAATGTAGTCCATTTTAAAGAAAAGAGATACACTTAGAGTGGTCTCGGCCAAACCGCGACTCGGATTGAGGCGTGGTTGACTCGTACACGTAACATATGACCCATGAATCGTTGTCCTAAATTTTCAACAGATTCCGAATGCGTTTGGTCAGTTTTTCATATGTCAGTTGTTTATTTCACTTATAATCTTGTCCATTTTAAACAAAAGAGACACAGTCAGAGTGGTACCGGCCACACCGCGTCTCGGATTTAGACGGGGTTGACTCTTACACGTCTCAAATGACCCATGGATCATTTTCCTAACATATCGACACAATACGAATATGTTTGGTCGGTTTTCCGTATGCTAGTTGATGTTTTTCACTTAAAATGACGTCTTTTTGAAACAAAAGACAGACACTATGAGTGGTGCCGACCACACCGCGTCTCCAATTGAGGCGGGGTTTATTCGTACACGTCACATATGACCCATGGATCGTTCTCCTAATGTTTAAATGGAAACCGAATGTGTTTGGTCGGTTTTCCGTATGTACTTAAAATGTTGTCCATTTTAAACAAAATAGTGACACTTAGACTAATCTTGACCACACCGCGACTCAGATTCATCCCGGGTTGGCTCGTACATGTCACATATGACCCATGGATCATTGTGATAAATTATCAAAAGATTACGAATGCGTTTGGTCAGTTTTGCGTATGTCAGTTGTTCTTTTCATTTATAATCATGTCCATTTTAAACAAAAGAGACAGAGTTAGAGCGGTTTCGGCCACACCGCATCTCGGATTAAGAAGGGGTTGACTTGTACACGTCACATATGACTCATGGATCGTTGTGCTAAAGTATCGATAGAATCCGAATGCGTTTGGTCGTTCTTCCATATGTCAGTTGATGCCTTTGACTTAAAATGACGTCCTTTTGAAACAAAAGACGGACACTTTGAGTGGTGTCAGCTGCACTGCATGTCGGATTGAAGTGGGGATGATTCGTACACGTCACATATGACCCATGGATCATTCTCCTAAAGTTTCAATGGAAACCGAATCCGTTTGGTCGTTTTTCCGTATGTACTTAAAATGGTGTCCATTTTAAACAAAAGAGAGTCACATAGACTTATCCTGGCCACACCGTGACTCAGATTCATCCTGGGTTGGCTCGTACACGTCACATATGACCCATGTATTGTTGGGATAAATTATCAACAGATTCGGAATGCGTTTGGTCGGTTTTCCGTATGTCAGTTGATGCTTTTCACTTAAAATGACGTCCTTTTGAAACAAAAGACGGACACTTTGAGTGGTGCCGGCCACACCACATCTCCGGATTGCGCTGAAACCATCGTGCAACATTCTAATTATTATTCGCGACGTGTACGCGCAGACAGCACGTCAATCGGACGTGTGGTTTGCGCGGTACGGCTCAATATTCGTATTTTAAGTGATGCACGCGCTTCGTAAACGCGCGTGAGGGGGGTCCAAACGGGCCTAACGATTTCGGAATGGCCTGAAATCAGGCGACAAATACGGGTGAGTGATTTATGAATTGGTCGAGCAGACGGTACGTCAATCGGACGTGCCGTGTGCCCGCGGTGACCGACAACGCAGTTCTGGTGTCATAAACGGCCAAAACGGACGTCCAATGGTCAAATTCATAGCGAACGACCTCATATTGAGATGAAACCACCGTACAACATTCTAATTATTATTCGTGACGTGTACGCATAGACGACATGGCAATCGGACGTGCGGTTTGCGCAGTACGGCTCAATATTCGTGTTTTAAGTGATGCGCGCGCTTCGTAAACGCGCGTGAGGGGGGTCCAAATGGGCTGAACGAAGTCAGAATGGCCTGAAATCAGACAAAAAATACGGGTGAGTGATTTCTGAAGTGGTCCAGCAGAAGGCACGTCAATCGGACGTGCCGTGTGCCTGCGGTGACCGACAACGCAGTTCTGGTGTCATAAACGGGCAAAACGGGCGTCCAACGGTCAAATTCATAGCGGACGACCTCATGTTGAGCTGAAACCATCGTGCAACATTCTAATTATTATTCGTGACGTGTACGCGCATACGGCACGTCAATCGGATGTGCGGTTTGTGCGGTACGGCTCAATATTCGTATTTTAAGTGATGCACGCGCTTCGTAAACGCGCGTGAGGGGGGTCCAAACGGGCCGAACGAAGTCGGAATGACCTGAAATCAGACGAAAAATACGGGTGACTTATTTCTGAAGTGGTCAAGCAGACGGCACGTCAATCGGACGTGTCGTGTGCCCGCGGTGACCGACAACGCAGTTCTGGTGTCATAAACGGCCAAAACGGGCGTCCAACGGTCAAATTCATAGCGGAAGACCTCGGATTGAGCTGAAACCACCGTGAAACATTATAATTATTATACGTGACGTGTACGCGTAGACGGCACGTCAATCGGACGTGCGGTTTGCGCGGTACGGCTCAATATTCGTGTTTTAAGTGATGCGCGTGCTTCGTAAACGCGCGTGAGGGTGGTCCAAATGGGCCAAACGATTTTGGAATGGCCTGAAATCAGATGAAAAATACGGGTGAGTGATTTATGAAGTGGTCGAGCAGACGGCACGTCAATCGGACGTGCCGTGTGCCCGCGGTGACTGACAACGCAGTTCTGGTGTCATAAACGGCCAAAACGGACGTCAAACGGTCAAATTCCTAGCGGACGTCCTCGGATTGACCTGAAAACACCGTGCAACATTATAATTATTATTCGTGACGTGTACGCGCAAACGGCACGCCAATCGGACGTGCGGTTTGCGCGGTACGACTCAATATTCGTGTTTTAAGTGATGCGCGCACTTCGTAAACGCGCGTGAGGGCAGTCCAAACGGTATGAATGAAGTCGGAATGGCCTGAAATCAGACGACAAATACGGGTGAGTGATTTATGAAGTGTTCGAGCATACGGCACGTCAATCGGACGTTCCGTGTGACCACAGTGACCGACAACGCAGTTCTGGTGTCATAAATGGGCAAAACTGGTGCCCAACGGTCAAATTCATAGCGGACGACCTCAGATTGAGCTGAAACAACCGTGCAACATTCTAATTATTATTCGTGACGTGTACGCGCAGACGGAACGTCAGTCGAACGTGCGGTTTGCGCGGTACGGCTCAATATTCGTATTTTAAGTGATGCACGCGCTTCGTAAACGCGCGCGAGGGGGGTCCAAACGGGCCGAAAGAAGTCAGAATGACCTAAAATCAGAAGAAAAATACGGTTGAGTGATTTCTAAAGTGGTCGAGCAGACGGCACGTCAATCGGACGTGCCGTGTGCCCGCGGTGACCGACAAAGCAGTTCTGGTGTCATAAACGTCCAAAACGGGCGTCCAACGGTCAAATTCATAGCGGATGACCTCGGATTGAGCTTAAACCACCGTGCAACATTCTAATTATTATTCGTGGCGTGTACGCGTAGACGGCACATCAATCGGACGTGCGGTTTGCGCGGTACGACTCAATATTCATGTTTTAAGTGATGCGCGCGCTTCGTAAACGCGCGTGAGGGTTGTCCAAATGGGACGAACAATTTCGGAATGGCCTGAAATCAGACGAAAAATACGGGTGAGTGATTTATGAAGTGGTCGAGAAGACGGCACGTCAATCGGACGTGCCGTGTGCCCGCGGTGACCGACAACGCAGTTCTGGTGTCACAAACGGCCAAAACGGGCGTCAAACGATCAAATTCATAGAGGACGACCTAGGATTGACCTAAAAACACCGTGCAACATTCTAATTATTATTCGTGACATGTACGTGCAGACGGCACGCCAATCGGACGTGCGGTTTGCGCGATACGGCTCAATATTCGTGTTTTAAGTGATGCGCGCGCTTCGTAAACGCGCATGAGGGGGGTCCAAATGGGCCGAACGAAGTCGGAATGGCCTGAAATCCGATGAAAAATACGGGTAAGTGATTTCTGAAGTGGTCGAGCAGACGGCACGTCAATCGGACGTGCTGTGTGCCCGCGGTGACCGACAACGCAGTTCTGGTGTCATAAACGGGCAAAACGGGCGTCCAACGGTCAAATTCATAGCAGACAACCTCAGATTGATCTGAAACCACCGTGCAACATTCTAATTATTATTCGTGACGTGTACGCGCAGACGTCACGTCAATCGGACGCGCGGTTTGCACAGTACAGCTTAATATTCGTATTTTAAGTGATGCACGCGCTTCGTAAACGCGCGTGAGGGGGGTCCAAACAGGCCGAACGAAGTCAGAATGACCTGAAATCAGACGACAAATACGGGTGAGTGATTTCTGAAGTGGTCGAGCAGACGGAACGTCAATCGGACGTGCCGTGTGCCGGCGGTGACCGACAACGCAGTTCTGGTGTCATAAACGGCCAAAACGGGCGTCCAACGGTCAAATTCATAGCGGACGACCTCTGATTGAGCTGAAACCACCGTGAAACATTCTAATTATTATTCGTGACGTGTACGCACAGACGGCACGTCAATCGGACGTGCGGTTTACGCGGTACGGCTCAATATTCGTGTTTTAAGTGATGCGAGCGCTTCGTAAACGCGCGTGAGGGTGGTCCAAACGGGCCGAACGATTTTGGAATGGCCTGAAATCAGACGAAAAATACGGGTGAGTGATTTATGAAGTGGTCGATCAGACGACACGTCAATCGGACATGCCGTGTGCCCGCGGTGACCGACAACGCAGTTCTCGTGTCATAAACGGCCAAAACGGGCGTCAAATGGTCAAATTCATAGCGGATGACCTCGGATTGACCTGAAAACACCGTGCAACATTATAATTATTATTCGTGACGTGTACGCAGAGACGGCACGCCAATCGGACGTGCAGTTTGTGCGGTATGGCTCAATATTCATGTTTTAAGTGATGCGCGCGCTTCGTAAACGCGCGTGAGGGGGGTCCAAACGGGCCGAACGAAGTCGGAATGGCCTGAAATCAGACGACAAATACGGGTGAGTGATTTCTAAAGTGTTCGAGTAGACGAAACGTCAATTGGACGTGCCGTGTGCCCGCGGTGACCGACAACGCAGTTCTGGTGTCATAAACGGGCAAAACGGGCGTCCAACGGTCAAATTCATAGCGGACGACCTCAGATTGAGCTGAAACCACCGTGAAACATTCTAATTATTATTCGTGACGTGTACGCGCAGACGGCACGTCAATCGGACGTGTGGTTTGCGTGGTACGACTCAATATTCGTATTTTAAGTGATGCATGCGCTTCGTAAACGCGCGTGAGGGGGGTCCAAACGGGCCGAACGAAGTCGGAATGGCCTGAAATCAGGCGACAAATACGGGTGAGTGATTTATGAAGTGGTCGAGCAGACGGTACGTCAATTGGACGTGGTCCCGACCACGTCCCTCTCCACCAACTGAACTGGCGCCCTCTTCCCACCGCCCGGCTTTTTGTTAATGTCGTTTCTGAGGTTGAAATCGTGAGAATACCCGCCGCCGCCGCCGCTGCCGCCTCCAATCCTTCCTTTCCATGGCTGAAAATCTCCGAAATTATTTCCCCCACACACAGCGCCTCCCCTTCTCCTGCCGCCGCCGCCGTTTCGCTTCCGAAACGACGAGCCATTGGATGTCGCCTCCGTCTTTTTATCGGGAAGGGTGCCAAGCCCTTCGACATTCTCTTGGATACCCAACGGATGCGCCTCTGGCTCCAGCGGCGGAGGAAGGATGAGAGATAGCCGAGCCACCGAAGGCGAAACGGCGACGGGAAAGGTGGAGAGGTGTGTTGAGTATCGAGGCCAGGAGTGCGGCGGATATGGGAAATACAAGGTCGGGGGGAAGCAGGGAACGGAGGTGATAGAGTCCACGCCGGAGGGAAAAAATTCTGCCGCCTCTGGATTCAGACCGTTTGGAGGGGCAGAGGCGGCCATGGTGAAGTGGAGTGATGGAAGACACGGTCAGTGTTTTTATCCCCACTTTTGTTATTCAATCTCGTTTTGCCGATATATAGATAAAAACCCGTTTTGACAGGACTGTTAATGATGAAATCAGATTTTTGATGTGATTGAATCCGCAAATCTAACTCCATAAATCAGGTTTTATTCTAGTTATATGATATATATTTTAGATCATATTCCTTGAGTTTTTTTTAGGCTCTTCACATGTGTTTATATCATATATTATGAGCTATTTGTACTTTATTAAACATATGATATGTGTTTACATCCATAAAAAACACTAATATTTTGTAAACATGTGTTATAAATATTAAGAGAACAAATGTAAGTAATGTTATCATTGTATATAACATATTTGTAAAGTATCAAATACTGTCCATTTTAAACAAAAGAAAGTCACTTAGAGTGGTCCCGACCACACCGCATCTCGAATTTAGGTGGGGTTGACTCGTACACTTCTCAAATGACCCATGGATCATTGTCTTAAAGTATCAACACAATCTGAATGCGTTTGGCCGGTTTTCCGTATGCCAGTTGATGTTTTTCACTTAAAATGATGTCCTTTTGAAACAAAAGACATACACTTTGAGTTGTTCCGACCGAACCGCACCTCGGATTGAGGCGGGGTTGATTCGTACACGTCACATATGACCCATGGATCGTTTTCCTAAAGCATCAACACATTTCGAATGTGTTTGGTCAGTTTTTTGTATGTCACTTTTTGTTTTCACTTAAAATCTTATGGAAATTCATATAGAATATTTTTATATCATATTTAGTATGGATTAGATTTTATTTGATCGTGCTATGAAACATTTCAGAGCTAATGAAATTAAGGAAGGTGGAGGGGCTGTCCGGGGGGCAGTCTGGGGGGGCTGTCCGGTGGGTGTCCGGGGGGCTGTCCGGGGACCAAGGAGGAGGGTGGGGGGGCTGTGCGGGGTCTGTCCAGGGGGTGTTTGGGGGTTGTTCAGGGGGTTGTTCAGGGTTGTTCAGGGGTTGTTCAGGGGTTGTTCAGGGGTTGTTCAGGGGGGTTGTCCGGGGTTGTTCAGGGGGCTGTCCGGGGGCTGTCCGGGGGTTGTTCGGGGTCCAAGGGGGAGGGTGGGGGGTTGTCCGGGGGGCTGTCCGGGGGGCTGTCCGGGGGGCTATCCGGGGTCCAGGGTGGAGGGTTGGGGGCTGTACGGGGGGCTGTCCAGGGGGCTGTCCGGGGGGCTGTCCGGGGGGGCTGTCTGGTGGTGTCCTGGGGGCTGTCCGGGACCAAGGAGGAGGGTGGGGGGGCTGTGCGGGGTCTGTCTGGGGGTGTTTGGGGGTTGTTCAGGAGTAGTTCGGGGTTGTTCAGGGGGCTGTCCGGGGGTTGTTCAGGGGGTTGTTCAGGGGTTGTTCAGGGGTTGTCCGGGGTTGTTCAGGGGGCTGTCCGGGGGGGTGTTTGGGGGGTTGTCCGGGTTCCAAGGGGAGGGTGGGGGGGGGTTGTCCGAGGGGATGTCCGGGGGGCTATCCATGGTCCAGGGTGGAGGGTTGGGGGCTGTCCACGGGGCTGTCTGCGGGGCTGTCCGCGGGGCTGTCTGGGGGGTGTTTGGGGGGTGTTCGTGGTCCAAGGGGGAGGGGGGGTTGTCCAGGGTCCAAGAATGAGGGGGGTTGTCCAGGGAGTTCACAAACACACAGCCACTAAAAGAGAACAACATCCATAAAAACAGACAATATATAAAAATAACTCAACTCCAATACTATACTACGAGTCTAGATAAAACCAACAACTAGAATAGATTAAACATCAAATCTCAGTAATATAAGTCAAAAATGTAACGGATCAATATGTCCCACATCAGCATCACCATCACCATCATCATCATCATCATCGCCCTCGTCATCGTCCTCCTCATCGTCCTCACCCTCTACAGCGCCTTCCTCCTCGCCTTCGCCTCCTCCTCGCCCTCCTCATCTCCCTCCTCTTCCGCATCAGACTGCTCGCCATCATCATCTTCAAGCTGTACATCGGCATGACCACCACTAGAACTGCCACCTGGTGCACCATATATAGAATGTATCGACGACTTGTATTCATCAATCGCTGGGCTGGCCTCTGCTGGAAGTGTTGGACGTAGAACTTCAATAAATTTCATAAATGCACTGTTTGCCCTAGCAGACTGTTCTGCCGTCTCTGTGGCCCTTTTCTCAGCCTGTTCTGTCTGTGCCCTAACTTGTTGCAGCTCGGTGGCACTACAACTCATACCTGAGGCAGGCCAATACCTCGTCGGGGCTATCCTAGGTCGGCAGCATACTCTGCCAGAATGATCCTCTCCCAACACCTGATGTAAGTGATCAGACGGCCCAAAATTGTCTGCTTCTTGGGAATCGAGGGCCTCTAAAGCATCCTGTTACAAATATAAATATATTATTATGTTACGAAATAGATATTAAAATATAAAATCAACAGATTAAAACTTACAATCTGCTACTGAGTCGCTTCGTTGACAGCACTTCCATCCTTTTTTCGTCTACTCGAGCAAAACAGTTTTGCTCGAGGCACACGTCCTTCAATATTTTGTACTTGCCTCTACAATGACATTGAAAACAAAAGTTATATAAAAACTTTAGCAAATAATTAAATAATTGAGGAAACAAAAGAAAATGTAAGTCGTAAAGAAAACTTATAAACAATTGTCATACCTGCTGCCTCTCATGATCCGGCATCGTCGTGCGTCCTAGTGTATGGAGGTATTTTTTTGCATCAATGTTTTTTTTATTTTCTCCAGATGATTCCTAAATAAAATTCGATAATGCAAAGGATAATATTAATGCAAAACTTGAAAGTTATTATTTAAATACCTCAAATGTAATTCATACCTTAAACTGGGTACTCGTCCAATGAGTAATCATCTGACGATACTGCTCTATAGGACAATCATCCCCGACTGGTACCGCCTCTAACTCAGTGCCAACTCTAGCACGCCAGCTAATATACAGCTCATGCTTGTAGGCTCTCCAAAGCTCGCCTAAATCCTTTAGAGGTTCCAGTCGTGCACCCTCACCATCAGGAAAATCAAATCGAAGCTAAAATCAAAATATTAATTCATATAAATACAAAAAAAATCATGGCATTAAAGACAACAGATTTTTTTACCCATATCTCTGCCCAAGCTCTATCTTTTATCTCATGTGGCAAATGTCTCCACGACAGCGGGTTGACGGGAATGATGTCGGATTATTTGGCAAGCGTCGCCATAAAACTCTAACATTGCTCCCCTGTTTTCTCAACCATCTGATTGTCTTCATTATATTCCACCATAACCTGTGTGCGACGGTTCCACACCGAACGCATGCGTGTATGGCCCCGCCCCCGCCTCCTGTCAGTAGATGTATTTGTCATGAAAGAAAAAAAAATATTTTATCAAAACATGTTATAATGAAAATAAATATTTCTATAAAAATTTGTTAGGGTTTTATAAATATATATGCGCTAGTCTGATCAATGAGTGGCGCCGGATCCACAGAACCTGATGGAACACCCTCTGGTGGAACAGGAGTCGAAGACGATGGAATATAAAAGCTCGGAGAGACAGAAGTAGAAGGAAAAGAAGATGGAATAGCTGTATGACCTGATGCTGACTGGGGTGTGGGAATCATCATGGGATGTGAAAATGATGGGGCAGAAGATGCAGAAGGTAGCGAAAACATGGGAGGTCTAAATATCTCGTGTGTCCCTAACGACACACCGGGATCAGAATGTGGGAAGGATGAAATGTCAGTGGGAGGGGCATGGTCTAGTCGGGCACGCGCAGCTCTACGTCCACCTCTTGTACGAACCCTCCTCGTACCACCTGCCTGAGTACTAGGACCAATACTAGGCTCCTCGTTGAATAACTGTCGACGTAATGGTGGATCCTACAAAAAAGTTTATAGAAAAAATTAATCACATGACATTATATATTCTGTAAATATATATATATATATATATATATATTTGAAATAAAGTACTCACTGTAGGCACTAATGGTGGAATGCCCATCTCCTCCATCCGATGATTGTTCTCCGCCATTTTTTTTCTTCGTCTCTCTTCAATTGGCTGCATTTCCTGCATTGGAAAACAAATATGTAATTAATTAGAAAAAGAAAAATAATGTGTAAACCAAAAAACTAAATATATGAGGGAATGAGGGGATTCATTGGTAATTTAGCTATCAATTGTTTTAGAAGAGCTTGAATGAATTTAAAAAAACATACAAGTTGTAATGTTCACCAAGTTAGAAATATTGTTTGATTTGGTTTGAATACAGTTCAATTCCAGATTAGAAAATGCAATTCAAATAAAACAGTAACCAATAAACATTGAAAATTCACATAACGGTCAAGTCAGCTAAAACATATTTGTGATCAATACTAAATAAATATGAATATTACCAACCTTAACAACCCAACTCGAGGTAAACCAAAAGAATTGAGAACATGGATGAATGATTCTATATATTTCCAACCACAACTTCAGGTTCACAATCAACTCTGACAATTGAGCTATTGGAGTCATCAAAAGAAATAAATGGATTGGATCCAATGGCAATAGGGACAGTGTCAATTCCATCATCAACATCATCAAAAATATGTCTTGGAATTACTTCAACTATGACACCAAATTCTGGTTGAAGATGATCTTTGACATAAAAAATTTTTTTAGACTTTGATGCCAACACATATGGTTCTTCGGTTGCAAGAGTGCGGGTCATAATAATTACTCGAAATCTACAATCATCAATAAATGTGCCATGTCTCGTCATCGAATCAAACCAATGGAATTTCATCATTGTAACTCGTCCATGAGAGTAATAAACCAATATTATTATTTTCTCAACGACTCCATAATAACCCACATTTTCAAGTCGCGGTCTACTATCTGATGCACTGGCATAACAATCTGTTGTGGCAGTAACCATAATACCATCATGTTGTGTTCTCATGTTTTTGGCTCGTTCAGTGACAATAAATCTGTACCCATTGATAACAATTGATTTACAGTCACGAACCACGGTATTAGGACCAAAAGCCAAAGCTCTTATTTCCTCAAAGACAGAGTCAGCAGACAAACTCAATACCTGCAATATAAATGACAGTTAAACTTAAGTAAATATAGAAATAATTAATTTAAACAGTAATATTTTTACTTTCAATTTTAACCAAGCAGAAAACTCTTTGCTGTGAAAAGTCTCTCTCCTTATCAAAGATAAAGAACGATGCTTCCTATTTATCATTGTTTTATGTTCCCTGTAGATAAAAAAATATGAATAGTTTAACAGATATATATGTAAGATATACATATTCAATTTTGTTACCTGATATAGTCATTGAAAAAATCATAGTTGAAAAAAACTGTGTGATGTGCCATCTCCCGCTCTTCATGGCTTAATGTCTTCAATGTATATGATCCAAGAATTCCTCCTGTTTGAGAAAGTGATGGAAAACTGGGTTTAATTTTCTGATATTGTTCTTCTTCATTTCTCATTGGTCTGTTCATTCTTGTAGTAAGATCAGACAAATACATTGAACAGAAATCCATACATTCTTGAGCTAAGTAACCGTTCACGATAGAACCTTCGGGATGATTCTTGTTTCGAACATAAGACTTTAATGTGAACATATTTCTTTTAGTTGGATACATACAATGAAAAGAAAGAGGTCCTCCGAGAAGTATTTCAGTTGGAATATGGACAGTCAGATGCAGCATGCATGTGAAAAGTGATGGGGGAAATATTTTCTCCAACTCACACAAAATTAATGGGGCATCTGTCAACATTTTTTGCAAGAAAGACATGGACAACTTCTTAGAACAAAGATCTCTAAACAAATGGCACAATCGAATAACACCCACCCATACATTATTGGACAAAAGATGACGGATTGCTATTGGAAGGAACTCATGCAGTAGAACGTGATAATCATGAGTCTTCAAAGATTTTAGCTTCAACTCTCTTCTGTTGACCCGTTTAGATATGTTTCTTGAATAGCCATCAGGAACTCTAATAGTCTCTAATACTTCCAAAAATTGTTTTTTTTTCAGTAGGTGTCATCACATAAGAAGCACATGGAAGTTGCCATTTATTTTCACTGATACGCACATGCTGCAATTCTGGTCTGATACCCCAATCCACCAAGTCACGTCGAGATCATAAATCATCTTTTGTCATCCCCTTGACATTTAGAAGAACTGAAAGCAACATTTCCCATATATTCTTTTCAATATGCATTACGTCTAATCAATGACGTAGCAAATTGGTTGACCAATAAGGAAAATTAAAAAAGATACTCCTCTTCCTCCAATTATAACAGGTTTCTGTGGAAACATTCTTTCTCTTTCCAGATTTCATTTAACCCTTCCCGAATGAAAAACTGAAATCTTTCAATTCATTAAGCACATCAGTTCCAGACATATGCTGAGGTGGATCATCGGTCTCTATAGTATTATCAAATCTTCGACGATTCATTCTATATGGACGATCCATTGGAAAAAATCGTCGATGTCCCATAAAACTGAAACTACAATGATGTTTCGGTCTTCTGGATCGTGTATTCTTCATACAAACTGGACATGACAGTTTTCCCTTCATGCTCCATCCAGACATCATTGCATAAGCCGGAAAATCATTGATCGTCCACATAAGCGCAGCACGCATCTGAAATATGTCTTTAGAACATGCATCGTATGTGCGCACACCCACATCCCAAAGAAGTTTCAACTCTTTTATTAAAGGATGCATGTATACATCAATATCAATTCCGGGATCAGAAGGACCAGATATGAGTATACTCATGAAAGTGAAAGATTTTTTCATACAAAACCATGGGGGAAGATTATAAATGTGTATAAAAACTGGCCCTGTGCTGTGCGAAGTAAGAATCTGCCCAAACGGATTAAAACCGTCGCATGAAAGACCCAGCCTCACATTACGCACGTCTGCTGCAAAATCAGGATGTCGAGTATCAAATCTATGCCATGCAAATCCATCTGCAGGATGAACCAACTCATCATTAGTCTTCTTTCTCTCTGGTATCATGCCAACTCATTTTTATTGATATGTCATCAGACATAAAAAGATTCTGGAGTCTAGGGATCAATGGAAAGTGCCACATTACTTTCTGTGGAACGCGGGATGGTGTTCCATCAGATTTTGACTTCCAGCGGGATGTGCCACATTTTATACATTCATTTCGTTCAGCGGTTTCTTCCCAGAATAAACTGAAATCTTTCGGGCAAGCATGAATTTTGTTTCTGTAAAATCCAAGTTCTTCAACTAAATTCCATGCCATATAGTGGTTTGAGGGAATATCTGCATCATCTGGAAGTAAATCCTTCAAGAGGGTAAGAATGTAATCGATTTCTGTATTAGAAATCCCATACATAGTTTTTCCATGAAACAATCGGATTAAAAATTACAGCTTTTTCATTTTATCGCATTGTCGATATACTGGAGTCGTGGCAGCATCATTCAATTTTTTCACCCTATAAATATCATCATTTTCACTAAATGCATCAGTTTTCCTCATATCGACATCTTCTTGAGTCGAAATCCTTTCTTTTTCAGGATGACGAATAAACGGAAACCGATCATCTAACAAATTCTCCATTCCAGTCCTTTCATTTCGATCATCACCAATTTGAGATTTCATTTTCACCCCATTGTGATACCAAACAAAGTAGTTTTCTTGAAAACCATTTTTGGTTATGTGGTAGCTGACTTCTTCACGACTCAACCAAGGTCTACCAATACAATTGGAACATGGGCAGTGTATGCGACCACTATCTGAAGCATTGTGAAATGCAAAATCTATAAAGCTCTCCAAATTGTTTTGAAAACCGCTTGAGATACGATCAGTTTCATACATCCAACTTCTGTCCATTCTGTAAAAAAATTCATATAAGTCATTTTGTTATAAACAATTCAATAGGATTGAACTTTAATAGAAAATACAATTAAGTAAATGATAAAGGAAGAAAATAATCATGGTATCAACTAGACATGTGAAGAAAACATACTAATGTGTTATTGAAAAAATGTAAAACCAACAAGAACTTAAATTTGTTATCACATCAGATCATGCCTCATCCCATAACCATATTAGTAGGGTACCCTCGTGGACATCCCCTCCCACCCCCGTGGACAACCCACCCACCCCCGTGGACACCCCCTACCCCCTAGACAGCCCAACTACCCCCGTGGATAGCCCACCCACCCCCCTCGACACCCCATCTCCCTATGGACAGCCCCTCACCCCCTTGGATAGCACGCCCACAACCCTGGACACCCCTACCCCCTTGTGGCCAGCCCACCCACCCCCCTTGGACAGCCCGACCACCCCTCCTTGACAGCCCGACCACCCCCGTGGACAGCCCGTCCACCCTTGTGGACAGCCCGCCCACCCCCGTACCCCCCTGGACACTCGTACCCCCCCTGGGATAGCCCCGCCCACCCTCCCAAACAGCCCACACCCCCCTCCCCTGCAACCCCACCACCACCACCTAGACATACCAACCCCCCTGGACACCCCACACACCCCTCCCCCACCAGGACACCCCACCCAGACCCCCAGGATAGCCCACACACCCTGGACAGCCCCGCCCACCCCCGTGGACAGCCTTTCCCACCCCCGTGGACAGCCCCGCCCACCCCCATGGACAACCCACCCACCCCCATGGACGCCCCCTACCCCCTAGACAGCCCAACCACCCCCGTGGACAGCCCACCCACCCCCCTCGACACCCCTTCTCCCTATGGACAGCCCCCACCCCCTTGGATAGCCCGCCCACCCCCCTGGACACCCCTACCTCCCGTGGCCAGCCCACCCACCCCCCCTGGACAGCACACCCACCCCTCCTTGACAGCCCGACCACCCCCGTGGTCAGCCCGTCCACCCTTGTGAAAAGCCCGCCCACCCCCGTACCCCCTGGACACCCCTTACCCCCTGGATAGCCTCGCCCACCCTCCCAAACAGCCCACACCCCCTTCCCTGCAACCCCACCACCACCACCTAGACATACCACCCCACTTGGACACCCCACACACCCCTCCCACACCAGGACACCCCACCCAGACCCCCAGGACAGCCCACACCCCCTGGACAGCCCCGCCCACCCCCGTGGACAACCTTTCCCACCCCCGTGGACAGCCCCGCCCACCCCTGTGGACAACCCACCCACCCCCGTGGACGCCCCCTACCCCCTAGACAGCCCAACCACCCCCGTGGACAGCCCACCCACCCCCCTTGACACCCCTTCTCCCTATAGACAGCTCCCTACCCCCTTGGATAGCCCGCCCACCCCCCTGGACACCCCCTACCTCCCGTGGCCAGCCCACCCACCCCCCTAGACAGCCCGCCCACCCCTCCTTGACAGCCCGGCCACCCCCGTGGACAGTCCGTCCACCCTTGTGGACAGCCCGCCCACCCCCGTACCCCCCTGGACACCCCCGTACCCCCCTGGATAGCCCCCACCCACCCTCCCAAACAGCCCACACCCCCTACCCTGCAACCCCACGACCACCACCTAGACATACCACCCCCCTGGAATGTGTAGAAATAACATAAAAATACATGATATATAGATAGCACAAAATACTCAACCTATGGGTTAACATTAACTACATAATCACACACTTCACTACTACCATAAAACACATAAACCACACCACCACCACACAAGATGCATAGCATTTCTCACATTCATTTATAATCCACTTCATTCACACTTACATTGTCCATTCATTTAATGTTAAATTAATTAAATCCATTTACCACACATCCATTTCTATTCCATCACATTTATTTAATATCTTGTTTTTTTGTTTTAACAGCATAATTTATTCCATAGATAACCAGGAAACTAATAAAACCACCACACAACAACTCACCATCTCACAATAACCATCGACACCATGTTACATCGACCAACCATCTCACCAAAACAACCACATATCACAATAAAAATATTGCACATCACAGACCACCGCACAACCAAAACCACCTCACCACATTATACACCAAAACTTCATCACACAACACCTCCACACGACACAACACCACCACACATCATCACTATCATACAACTTCACATGACACATCCATGCCCACTAACCATCACATTACAACCCCACATATCACAAATCCCAACTGGTCACCTCAATCCCCATAAAACAGCCTACAACATACAATGAAACACAACAAAAAACCTCTCATAGAGGCAACATACCCCAACTTCCAAAATTTATTTATTCAAGGTCTTTTATTACATTACCCCTTTATTTAGCATGGACATTATAACACAACTGATATTCCAGGGGAAACTAATTAATTAACAAAATATTTATTCATTTCCCCTATTTTACACGGTGAAATCAAATCAAAATCCAAACTTAAAACTAAAATATTTGATCAATAACAATAAAAAAAGGTACCATATGTGTATAAAGAAAAAATTACTAGATTTGAGATGATTCAAATGGGTTTTCACCTATTCGGATGGGGTATTTGGAGACCAGCAGAGAGGTGGAGGTGGATTGATAACTTAAAACTAAAATACTAAAGCAATAACAATAAAAATAAGGAAGTATATGTGTATAAATGAAAAGATACCTGATTTGAGATGGTTTTCACCTCTTCGGATAGGGGGATTTCGCGAGAGGAGAGCAGTGGAGCAGATGAAATTAGGTTCTGTGCGAATGGGGGAGAGCAGCCTCACGGCTGGATTTGGGGGAAATAATTCCCAACGGTTCTAATGAACCGTTGGGAAAGAGATGCTAAGGACCCCTTTGCCAACGGTTTCCTCAAACCGTTGGCAAAAGGTGATGAACACACCCCCTTTACCAACGGTTTCTTCAAACCGTTGGAAAAGGGGTGGCCTTTCCCAACTGTTTCAATGAACCATTGGGAAAGGCTTTCTTAATCCTTCAAGCCCAACGGTTTTAGCAAACCGTTGTTAAACACCCGTTGGGAAAAACAGTATTTCCATTAGTGCGAGGTGCTTGGCAGTTTAACCTCCTGCAGCTTGGACGAGGTGGGTTTACTCCACACCCCTAGGACTTACATGACTAGTACCTTATGCCCCTTGGGGAAGGGAAGGTATCGTCAAAGACATGGAGAAGGGGGGTCGCAGAGTGAACCATCAAGGGGTCCACGTTAGCGTGGCTATGAGAAAAAGCAATAGTCGTTAGTGTGCCTATGCGAAGAAGCATTAGGCGAAGAAACGCCACGGGTGGTATCGTTCAGGGGACTTAGAAATCACATTGTGGAAACCTAGAGGGTCGCATGGGAGAAGGAATTTCCAAGCAGATGGGACCGTAGGCAGGGGCCTTGCGGAGCTCGGTTGCTTTGCATAGTAGAGGGCACTTGCGATGGGGTGTGCTTTGCGAAGTGGGGTTCCTTGAATATAGAATGGTGAAGATGTGCGAGTGAGAGGTGCTTAAAAAAGTGGAAGGGTGTTCGCGGAGCACTGTCTCATGAAGCATAGGTGCCCCGTAAAGCAAGGTACACTGAAGAAGTGTGCTTCGTGAAGTACAATGACCCTACCTTGGCATGTGGATCACGTGTACAAGGTGGGTGTTTCGTGAAGCATAAACGCTCCGCGACTTCCTGGGTCCCCTTGGGGATCCCCTTCCTTTGTGAATGGCCTTATGCTTCACGAAGTCCATCCCTCTCGAATGATGGGCTCAAAACGAGATAAGGTGGAGGCCTCTCACGAAGCAAAAATACCTCATGGGGCTCTTGATTCCAAGAGAGAAGAGTGCTTTGCGATTTGGGAGCTGATAAGTAGAAAGGTCGGATTGTCTATCTGTAGAGCTCAGGGGGAGATCTATATTTATAGTCAATAGGTGCCGTGAAGCATAGCTCACGTGGCTCGAAGGGGTCTTTGGTTTCTCCGCGGCGGGTCTCAAACGTCAACCGGGTTCGCGGAGAGGTACCGCCTCATCTGCTTCGCGACGGCATCGCGAACGTTAGGGCGTTCGCAGAGAGTTACTGCCTCTGGTGCTTCGCTGCATCCTCGTGAACGTCAAGGCCTTGGCTGAGAGTTACTGCCTCATCTGCATCGCAACGGTGTCGTGAACATTAGGGATTTCATGGAGAGTTACCGCCTCTGGTGATTCGCGGTGTCCGCGTTGCTTCGGAGGGCTCCGCGCCGGGGCTTCACGGGGCAGGTTGCAGGGCCTCTCTTTTCTTCTACCCTTTCTTCAAATTTTTGGCACAAACAAATTACCCCCTTCAGACTTGGATCCATGGAGGGATCAAGGGTCGATGTCTGTGGGATATCGCCAAAATTATTGGCATTTCGCGGTGCAGACTCATGAAGCGGGTGCACGAGGCGGATAGGGGACATGCAGTCCGGATGCGCCGTGACGCTCGGTGTAGGCTAGACATGCCGCGAATCTCCAAGGGACACCGCCTATAAATAGTGGGGATGACCTCCCTTTTTTCCTTTCCCTTTTCCGTGACTTTTTCCATTTGTGCTCTCAATTCGCGAAGCTCCGCGTACTCCGCGTCTGCTCACCGCGAATCGAGCTTCGCGGTGAACTGAGAGTCTCTGACTCCACGACTGCGCTAAGAAATCGTGTGATTACAGGTCGAGGCCAGGCTCCGTGTCTTGGCATTGCGAATGTGCTTCGTAAAAAAGCTCCGTGAACGATCTTTGTGACCTGAACCAAAATTTTTCCATGTTCTGAAACCCAATGGTCAATCAAGAAGCTGTGCTGGGGGTGCTCACAGACGCCGCACGAAGGGATGAGATGGACAAATGTCTTGTCATGGGGGAGCTAGTCTGAAGCCACTCAGACCATAAATATTTGATGGACGTCTGGTCATAGATCCAAAAGAACTATCCATTGTGCAGGAAGCTACCCTTGTATGGATTCAGGATGAGTGATGACGTCTTCATTCTTGAGGTGAGTATGGACAAACCAGCTTGCTGGTTCAAGAGCACGCCATGCCAATGCCAATGGTTCAGGGCGACCGATGTTCATGCATGGGAGGAATTCACACCTGTCACCACCCACTGTCTGTACAACCATATAAAAAACATTTATGGGAAGCCATGGTAACTGGAGACGTCCCCTCCCCTGTACCTCACCATACTGAAGCTAGCTTTGGGGGATTCGAAGAAGGGGTGGTCTGATGAGTGGGACCTGTGCCAGGGTGGAAACTTCACCAATGATTGGGCATGGGCCTACTGGGTAGGTGCTTCATGAGAAGAGTATGGGGCCGTGCTGAGGAGAGTGGGCTTGTATGAGGCAGCCTGGGCCTCCCAATTCCGCATTTATCAACTGAAACAGCTGATGCCGGAGCATTTGAGCAGATGGTCGTCTAGGACCATCACTTTTCACCTACACCATGGGGAGGTTGGCATCAGTCTATGGGATGTCCATTAGATCTCGGGGGGTGCCGATCTTGGGGGCTTTGTTTGATGTGTTCCTACCAATCATGAGTGCATGGGAGGATTCGGAGAAGATGTCGCGGCTAGCATGGGCACTGTTGGGACTGGTCCCCGGAGAGGACAAGGAGGCGTTGAGAGATGTCCACTTTAAGAAGTTTTTAAAGAAGTTCCTGAACTTCCTGGTGAATTGTGAGTTTCCCCCGAGGCCTTGAACTGGTCTGAAGGGGGCTCAACAGGGAATGGAGAACTCGTATTGGCGGCTCTTGGAGGATAGCCAATGAAAGACATGGCGTTTCAGTGTCATCACTGAACAACAACTGATAGTCAGGCTGGAGGCATTTATTACGGCTCTTATTTGCGGCTGGATCCTACCAGTGAGGGATACCAACATGGGGGTGTGACCCAGCTTATTTATCCTGGCATCCATACTGGCCACATGAAGGAGGTTCAATCTACGGATTCTGATGCTCGCCAGATTGTACAAGATGCTGAGGCACGTTAGTGAGGGAAAGTAGACACCGAGGATATGCGGGCCCTTCCACCTTCTATATGGGTGGATTGAGGTTCTTGTCATGGGAGTTTACAAATATCCAAACCCCATCTCACCGTCGGGGACAAATTTCCATCCAACCATTCTGAATGCTACTGGGAGCTTCCCAGTCAAACTAACTATACTGATGGTACTGAACTGGGTGTCGAAGGTGTATGAGTTTAACATCCACCAGTTTCCATTGATGATGGGGGTACTCACCGACGACGGTTAGTGAACGGAAGAGCACCAAGCCAATCTCGTGGCCTTTCGAGGTGGAGTTTTGGTGGTGTGGGTGGACTGCGAGTTGCTCTGCGAGCCGTACACCCCACACCGGTTCACGTGGTAGTTCTGGTGCCTACAGCGGCTGACCCTGCAAGTATAATAGGAGGTGATCCACAGGGAGCACTTGTGTGTGATGAGGAAATTGTGGCTCATGTTCACACGGGAAGATGTGAAAATGTGAAATGCATTGACTCTGCCTACAGCCGCCTTTGGACTGGTGAAGGAGTATGCCATAAACTGGGAGGCAACTTTTCTGGGGTAAATGATGAAGAATCCAACCATTCGAGCTGGTGACGGTGGGACTCCCCTATCCTGAGGTCAGGGTCGGAGAGAGGAAAGGTCCTCTCGTAGTGGTGGGGCTACCGTGGTGGCGATACCCGCACCAAATGAGGATGAGGCAGTTGTGACGGATCCAACAGCAGCGACTAATCCGGTGCTCCTGGAAGAATAGATCCATCCGAAGGGGTGGCCATTGAAGGGGATTCCGCAAGATATCCACTCAGGCTCTGGGGAAACGGCTGCGCAATATCAACATGCCAGAGAATGCTGCTTTCTCGGAGGCTTGGGACATTTGGGACGTCAACCGGCAACACCTCAGTCCGCCCAAGATGTGGGAACACCTGAAACGTCTCGGGATGGTTTTACCAGGTATAGGCCCTGTTCGGGCTCGTTTCAAGGTGTCTCCCGTGGTGGAGGAGTAGTATCTGGATGAGATGGAGGACTACATACATTCAATTGGTGTCTCGCATCCAATGACAGACCGGGTGAGGGTACTACTGGATCAGACGGTTCCTCTATAGTTGTTAGCCACCAAACTGAGAGAGTTCTTCCCCCTGTCACAATATTCAGGAGAATCCTCTTGGGGAGACGAGACTGGTGGAGGGATCATGTTGGAGGAAGGAGAATTCAGTGATCAAGACTCGAATCTTGACGACTTCGCGTATAATCTCGAGGTAAAATCCCAATTTTCTTTCCTCAGGTTCTACTATCAGGTCATCATGGATATCTTACCAACATCTGGACCCTGCATGAGGAGCTTGTATGCAGACCTCGTACTCGCCCCTCGATGGGTGATGATGCAGGACCTTCAGAACCCGCGCCTGTGGCCGCGACCAGTTCTGTGTCTGGCGGGGCTAGGGAACCTGAGATGGATCCTCCAGAATCTCCAGACCATCTGACAATATACGGAGGTTCATGCCTTGGGGTCACATTAGCATCAACTCAGGAGCGGCACCAAGAGTTCAATCTCTGTAAGTCTTCTCCACTGAATTCATTTCTTTTCATATGTAGAGCATGCCAACTGACATCCATGCCCTTCCCTATCACGTACAGTTCTATGAATGGCATGCGCTGCTGCGGCAAGATTGGTTGGGATGTCTGGTGGCATCCCTCCTAGGGGTATGCCATTGATCGTGGACATAGTTACTCTGCCTACATGATCTGCAACACTCCCTATCATTGGCGGGACCACCAGCAGGGTCATGCCCAAGGTTATTGAGGTCGATTCCGATGATGAGGATAGACCGGTCAACCCAAGTCCCACCGCATATGATCCAACACCAGATGATGTGCCTGATCCCACACCAGATGCAAATCCCGCTAAAGACTTCTTGAGGGAGTACCCCACGTACGGGCCTACTAATCGCGTAAACTGGGATGAGACAGCCTCCGATGCAGAGGACAGTAAAATAGTCTATCACCGATCATGGAAGCTGATCACACACTTCATCAAAGACACCCCCAAGCATTATGGATGGATGAAATGGACAAACTTCGCTCTCATTTGTGCGAACAGTGTGCTAAGGGAGTGGTTTCCCAGACCCCTCAACTACTCTTTCGAGATCTTATAGTAGAGAAGATCTGGGAGTGTGATTGCGGGCTCAGTGTGGGCTTGAAGCAGAGGAATCCGACGAACATCAAGAAGCTCCAGGAGGCTGAAAATTAAGTCCAAAACCTACAAATCTAGGAGTACGAGCACTCAACCTCTCTCAGTGCACAATCTAAGTTGATCATGCGATTGAAGGCCTAGCTGACAGAGGCAGAAGAGTGTATGTGGTAGGATTCAGAAGAGATGGTCGTCATTCAGGCTGACACAGAGAGGGCCCGAGCTGAGGCTGATGAAATGCACCCCATCACTGCTAAGGAGGGGCAGAAGAGAAGTCGGCGGTAGCAATTCCTGGATTCCACAAGTTGAAGGGTGGTGGAGCTGCAACACTCTTTTGTTGGGGTCAATCCGTCTCTGGGGGGAGTTGAAACCTGGGTATTTTAATTATTACAATCCTTTAAACATAACATCGTGCTTTGATTTTTTTTTAATATCGTTGCATGTACAAGTTCTATAATTTTCACTGGTTCATTGCATCCTTATGATGTTTGCGGAACTTCAAGAAACAACTCACTAAGCTCACGTGGGTCGGGCCCAATGTGAGAAACAACGAATAGTAATCTCATCGCTCCATCGAACATAGGAGTGCATACCAAGCATTGGGAATCCAGGTTTTGGGTAACCGGTCCAGATTTCCGAGAAAAGGGAGAGACCTGACTGGAGAATGAATTTATCAAAATAACCGAATTACCATTTTTCCAGCATGCTCTTGTGGAAGAATGGTGCAACACCAGGGGCGCTGAAATTGGTCTGAACATATTGGAATGGGAATTTTGAATCACGATACCCAAGATTCAGAACATTGTGGAGGCAGCGTGACAATGAAGGAAAACTATTAACTGTTGCGAAAAAACAGTATCCTTTCTGTGTTATCCAAGAAATGGGGATATCAAATGAGGGACGATCATTGACCATGTTTGAAACATGGGGCCTAACTCAAATATCATAGATCAGTGTTCTGGGATGTTGTCCTAGGACAGAAGGCAGACCATAGGTTGAGCATCCATATTATTAGGGGGTCCCTCCGAACATGAACAATCTTCCAGAACGTTGCCCCGGGACAGCAGGCGGACCATAGGTCAGACATCCATACTGTTAGGGGGTTCCTCGAGACATGAAAGTGGATGAGATTCTGAATAAGGGGAATGTAAAGTGTGGGATGTGGAGTGATGTTTTGTTCAAACAGAATCCAACACTAATGAAAGTACGCCACTATGGTGGGAGTACGCTAGATGGGTGCATCGGTTTGATCAGGGATCATTCCTTCATTCAGATAGGGTATCTCTGGTGAGGTGGTCTGTCACTTCCCAATGTCACCTTGGGGCATCCTGAACTTGTTCAGGGCAGAGTTATAGTTACACATTCCCCTACGAGGGGTTCGGCCAGGGGGCTGGAAAGGGGAAGAATGGGATTTATGATTATTGTGCGCTGGACCCTACGTAAAATACCAGGGTGTCCGTACGTATCCAACGAGGATGGGAATCAATCCACACGTAGTTCTAGAAGCACATTTTAACGTCATGTAGGATGATGAGAAGCCTGGATGTGCCGGTACATATCCCACCAAAACTACTAAGCCCACATGAGTCGTGCTCGATGTGGGAAACAAGAAGTAATGGGAACTTTCCCGACACAGGATGGGGCATGCTAGGGCGATGGGACGCTCGGTGAATATCAGCCCAATGATGCTAACACGTCAATGTGGCGCAGCTAGACATGCGAAAAGATAACGATGAGTATGATGGAATTCCCCTTGAACATGAGGAAGTGGAAATGTGTGAATCATGACGCTCGAAATTTGGATCACAGTGATGGCAGCATGACGATGGAGGATAACTTTTGACCGTGAAGGAAACACAGCATCCATATCGTGTTAGCCTAGAATGGGGACAAAAAAATGAGGGTCGACCGTGTGACCATGTTCAAAACACCGGACCATGTCACAAATGTTGTCAGAGATCTGTAGGGATGTTAGCCTAAAACGATATGAGAGCCCATAGGCCCAACATTCATGGAGTGCCCTTTAGTCTAACATCCATGTCGTCAGAGGGTCCTTTTGGATGTGGAAGATGATAATGATACAAATAGCAAGCACACGATGCTTGGTCATGGAACGAGAGAATGTCTCCATGAAAATTCCACACTTCGGACTCTTTGTTAAAATGAATCTGAATGCATTAATGAGACGTATTAGATAGAGGGAGTCGAGTCCCTTCCCATAGGGAGATCTTAATTTAGAGTCGTAGAATTTGGACCATGGATGGGAGGAAACACGGGGGACTCATGGCGATTAATTACAAAAACCCGACATGGATGGGAACCGAGGATGTTCATGGTGCGGTGAACAACCCTACATGGATTAGGAAATAATCACATACCACACCGCACGACCCGCTTGGGAGAGGTTTTAGGACAAGGGATAGAAAATTAGAGTTGAGCTGGGCCTGAAGCAAAGTACACCGGCATTCCTACGTACCCCATGGAGATAGGGATCAGGCTAGATGTAGTTCTTGAAAGGGCCTTAGTTTAAGGTCTTAAAACTATCACCATGAATGGGTAAGGAGAGCAGGGGACACACAGTAAGGTGGTTACAAAAACCGATGTGAATGAGGGCATAAGTCCTACATAACATGTTTTCTCTGGGGAAGTGGTCAAGTCGAGGGACCAAAGACGAATATTTGGCTGGGCCCGCGGTGAAGTTCTCGTGTGCTCCTACATATCTCATGAGAATGAGAATCAACCCATACATAGTTCTGAGAATATTGAAAGGGGCATGAGGGTCTACCCCTCGCACCAAGAGAAGCGGTATTTGACAGATCTTGTTTGTCCTTTAAGGTGAGTGGTTTTTTTATGAAGCGACAAGCCTGGGATAGCAAGCCCTGGTGTCGCCATAAGAATCAAGCCATAGTAGGCGTTGACAAATGGTATGGCATGTGACCAGTACCCAACGTGTTTTCCCCTATGACGAGGTCATCACAATGCAGTGTTGTTTTTTGTCGTGCGGCCATGACTATAATGTCACAATTTAGGGTCATGTGAGAGGACCAAGAATGCATTTTAACGTCATGAAGCACTGATGTAGCAGAGTGATTCTAGGGGGGTAATGTGTATGGTGTCTTGAAACAAAACCGACGTGGATGGGGACATAATCGCACATCACACCATACACAATTACGAGATAGGAACCTTGGGACATGTGGCCCAAATAGGGGTACGAAGGAATGGTGCTGGAGAAAACTAACTCCCAACTGAGCTTGACTCGAAAACGAGACGTCTGGGTGACCCTACGTATCCCATATGGATGAGGATCGAGCCACACATAGATCTTAATGAATATCATTGTTTATGGTCTTAGAGCTCGGATCGTGGGAGCCCCGATGGATGCCGTATTGTAGCTGTGTCCCCCTGAAGTGCAAAGGTGCACTGAGGTATAGCGGCTAGAGTGTTGAGATTCCACCTGGACATGATGGGGTGGAACATAATGTGAATCATGCAACCAATATTCAATGGCTGAAGGGGTTGGAGTGATGATGGAGGATTACCACTGACCATGTTCGCAACACAACATCATGCCGCGTTAGCCTAAAATGGGGACTAACAAATGAGCATTGACCACTGACCATGTTCGAAACACGGGATTTGTATCAATTTGTTGTCCAAAACCCTCAGGGGTGTTGGCCCGTAACTATAGGAGAGCCCTTAACAGTGGTATCCAGACCGTTCATGGGGGTCCCTCCGGGTGTGAAGGTAACGAAAGCCTTAATGAAGGGAAACATGAAGCTTAAAAAGTGGAAGGAACTTGAACAAGTTAAATCTAACACTATTGGCCCTAGACCAGAGTACTCCTAAGACATGGGAGAACCATTTAAAGGGGTCGAGGGACTCAATTTGAGGGTGTCCAAGAGAGGGAGGATTCCCAGGGGAAGGGGGGAATGGTGCCGAAAACCCTGTACCACACATATATATCCCCCTCGTAGAGAGGGACAGTCTAAGGGGCCTCGGTGATCGGGAGATCGGAAGATCTCTAAGAGTTAGGGCTGGACCCGAAGTCTAGACATTCGTGTGGTCCTACGTATCCCATGAGGATGTGAATCAAGCCACACATAGTTTAGGAAAAGTGCATTTTAATGTCGTGAATGACAAGAAATAGGATGCTTAATTCTTAGAACGGGGTGAATGTGGTGTGGATATTGGAAACTCGACGTGAATGAAGACATAATCCCACACCACACCAAGCGGTCCCGTAGTCAATGTCCCGAAGGCAGGACAGAAGCGACAAATTAGCTGAACTCAAACTGGACCCAAAGACAATAGGTCTGGGTGTTCCGACATATCCCATGAGGATGGGAATCAAGCCAGATGTAGTTCTGTGGAGATCTTAGTTTATGGTCTTAGAGCTCCAACCATGGGTGGATGGAAACGTTCATAGTAAGAACAGACCTCGACCCGATCCCTAATCCCATGTGAGTTAAACTCGATGTTGGAAAAAAGAGAGGAATGTCATTATTGAAATAATGGGAGTGTCCATCAAAGGGAAGTCAGTGTAGATCCCAGTAGAACACCTTTAACACGGCTTTTTTCCCCTAATGCACAGATGTGCACCAAAGAATAGTATCAAGAGTTTCAGATCTCTACTTGGACAAGATGACAATAGATAAGGATGTGAATTGTGTAGCCGACATTTTGGGCTTAATGGGTTTGGCGTGGAAATGAAGGATAAATGTTAATCGTGGCAAAAAAAAATAGTCTCTATATCGCGTTATCCTAAAGTGGGAACAACAAACGAGCATCGATCGCTGACCGTATTCGCAACGCGAGATTTTTATCGATTTGTTTTCTGAAATCCTAAGGGGCGTTGGCCCGTAACGGTAGGAGAGCCCTTGGGCGTAGTATCCATGACGTTCATTGGGGTCCCTTAGGGTGTGAAAGGTGATGACAACCCTGATAAAGGGAAACAAAAAGCCTGAAAAGTGGGTGCAGACGTGTCCGAGAATAGTCTGACATTCCAGGTAACTAAACCCGAGTACCCTTAGGCACATTGGTGAACCACGGAAATGGGCCGATGAAGTGGCTCAGGAGGGAGAGGTACATGTCGCGGTCATTACAAGCCTGACGTGAATGAGGACATAATCCCACACCACACAATACACTCATGTAAGAGAGGACCTAGGCCGGGGGCCTGAAAAGGCCAAGGGGCCTGATAGTTAAGATTTGGTTAGGAAGGCCTGACCTACTTGCAGTTTAACGTCATGCATTGAGGACGAGGTTTGGGGAATAGGATTCCCTGGATAGGGGCGGTATACGGCACGACGAGTAACCTGATGTGAATGAGGACATAATCCCACACCACACTGTACACTCCAGGTATGAACATGGGATAAGGGGCCCGAGAAGGCCAAGGAGCATGAGGCTGGGATTCAGTCAGGAAGGCCTGACCAGCTTGCAGTTTAACGTCATGCAGTAAGGACGAGGGTTGGGGGCCTACAAAGACCAAGGGGCCTAAGGATGGGCCTCGATCAGGAAAGCCTGACCAGCTTACAGTTTAACATCTTGCAGTAAGGACGAGTGCCTGAGGAGGCCAGGGGGCCTGAGGCTGGGCCTCTGTCAGGAAGGCATGACTAGCTTGCAGTTTAATGTCGTGCTGTAAGGACGAGCGTCGGGGGCCTGAGGAGGCCAAGAGGCCTGAGGCTGGGCGTCGTTCCGGAAGGCTTGACCAGCTTGCAGTTTAACGTCTTGCATTAAGGATGATGGTTGGATAAGGTGTCTCTTCTGGGGATGTGTATGGTACGACGAGTAACCCGAAGTGAATGAGTATATAATCCCACACCACACCATACAATCCTATCATAGAGAACCTGGACCAGGGGCCCGAAAAGTCCAAAGGGCCTCGTGATCGGGCATTGGTCCGGAAGGCCTGACCTGCCTGCAGTTTAACATCTTGCAGTGAGGATGTGGGAAGGGGACCGAAAAGGCCATGGGGCCTGAGGCATAGCCTCGGTCAAGAAGCGTGTAAGACATGGAATGAAACCCGACGTGGATGAGGAAATTATCTGACACCACGTCGTACACTCCCATAAGAGAATAGGGTCAAGGGGATCGACTGTTGGCACCGCCTGGAGGGATGTTTTTCTCTTCAGGATGGGGTAGAATGATCCACTGCACTCGATGTTTGGGAAATCATAGGGTGGACATGAATATCCCGGGCGATCGTTGACTATGATCGAAACACAGCGTCCCTATGGTGACCTGATGTGGGAGCAACAAATGAGCGTCGACCGCTGACCGCATTTGAAACGCAAGACATGTATTAGCTTGTTGCTCAAAATCCTCGAGGGCATTGGCCTAAAGTGGTAAGAGAGCCCTTAGGCCTAGTATCCATACCATTTAGGGTCCCTTACAGATGGGGAAAGTGATGGAATCCAATTCACGGAGTGTGTGAAACATAGTGGTACCCATTTGCGAAAGGGATGAACATCTCCAGGGAGGGGAACATACAGCCGGGTTGAGGCTAACTCAACATGAATTGGGGAGAAGACATGATCCATGCCATATGTCCTTACCCGAGGGGAATAATTATAGCTTTTGGGCCGGGACAACAGACTAAATGTCTGGGCATTCCTACGTATCCCATGAGGATGGGAATCAATCCAAACTTAGTTCATGAAGGCCATGCAGTTTAACTTCTTGCGGGGAGGACGAGGGGGGGGGGGTAAAAGAATAGGATTTGGAACATGGTGTGACCATTATTATCCTCGTATGAGTGGGGATAAGGAAGCCTACCCTGTATCATGCAAGGACCCTCCGAGGAGACTATACCCAGGGGGGACAGTCAAAGAGAAGAGTTTTGGGCTGGGCTCAAAACCAAGCGTCTGAGCGTTCCAAAGTATCCCATGTGGATGGGAATCAAGCCATATGTAGTTATAGAAGCAGATTTTAATTTCATGTTGAATGATGAAACAAATATCATTAGGGGAAGTGTATGGTGAGGCGAGTAAACTGACATGAATGAAGACATAATCCCACACCACACCATAAAATCCTATAAGAGAGCCTGAGTTGTGGATGGCCAAGGGGCCTGAGGCTGTGCCTCAGTCAAGAAGGACGGACCAACTTGCAGTTTAACGTCTTGTAGTGAGGACGAAAGAGATATTAGTTTAGGGTCATAGAGCTCGGACCATTTTTCATTTTCCTATCATGCAGGACAATAATGAGCAGTTTAACGTCATGAAGGATGATGATGTAGTTTAACATCGTGTAGGATGATATCTAAGTTTAATGTAATTCAGGACTGGACATTTTAAGTTTATGCATGACTATCATGTAGTTTAGGGTCATGCGGGACCGTACTATTTAATATCATGTTAGACCATATAGTTTAAGGTCGTGGGGGACCGTACAGTTTAGGGTTGTGTGAGACCATACAGTTTAACGTCATGCGTGACCACATAGTTTATGGTCATGCAGGACCGTGGTGCATGTTATGTTCATTCAGGACCCTATGTCTCAGGAAAATTATTTCTCGGGGAATATGGCGTTGGTGGGAGGAGTTATGTGCTCACCATCCATGGTCACCAAATAGTATGCTCCATTGGGGTAAACCTTATGAATGATATAAGGTACTTCCCATTTTGGCTCCATCTTGGGTGCTTTCCTGCTGGGGATCATTGGCACTCGGAGGGCCAACACCAGGTCCCCTTGCAGAAAAGAGCAAAAGTGATCCTTCTTGTTGAAGTCTCTGGCTATCTTATTCTGATGCCTTTCCAGATTGTGCCGGGTACAGAGCCTGTTCTCGGCTAGTGCTTCCAATTAAGCTAAACAGATTTTGGCATCCTTATCTGGTTCATGTTGGTCATAAAATGCAGTGCGTAATGATGGAAGCTGGATCTCGATAGGCAGGATGGCCTCAGCCCCATACACCAGGGAATATGGAGTCACCTAGGTGGAATTGCTAGTCGTCGTCTAATACGCCCTGAGGGCATTGGGGAGCTTCTCTGGAAAACTTTCCTTGTTCTGACCAACCATTTTCTGCAAAATGTGAGAGAGGGTTTTGTTGAATGCCATGATCTGGCCATTTTCCTGCGCATGATAGCGAGAGGTATTGTTCAAACAGATATTGTACTTGGCATACAATTTCTTGAGCTTGGAAACTCAGATGTTGGTGTCGTTATCAGTGAGGACAGCGTGAGGGACTCCAAACTGGTGGATGATATTGAAGCTCACGAAGTCAACGATGGAATGAGGCTTGACCTATTTGAGTAGAACTGCCTCTGCCCACTTCGAGAAGAAATCTGTGGCGGTCAGGATGAACCTACACTGGCGAGCTGTCGCCGGTGGATATGGTCCCATGACATCGAGTCCCCACACTGCAAATGGCCAAGAGTACTTAGTGGAGTAGAGAGGCTCAGGAGGCCGATGCAGGAAGTTAGCATGAACTTGGCACACGTGTCATCTCTTCGCAAACTCAATATAATCATGGATCATAGAGGGCCAGAAGAACCCCAACCTCTGGATCTGATGGGACAGCATTGTTCCAGCCTGGTGGGCACCGCAGGAACCGGAATGAACCTCTTTAATGACCTGATAAATCTCGACTCCTTGAATGCAATGGAGGATAAAACCATCGAAGACCTACTTATAGAGGATCCGCTGAAGTCTGGGACCACTCTAGAGGGTAAACTATAGTGTGCGACGTCGGATTCACTCGCTCCTGGCCCGATCATCCGAGAGGAAACCATTTTGGAGATAATCAAAAAAAGGATCCCTCAAGTCGGGAGTGGACTCAAACACTACATCTGAAGAACCTGGGGCTCTTGAAGTGGAGGGTCCGGCAACAAGATGGCTTACCTGCAAGCCGTCGTCATCTTCTGAGATGACGGGGGCGATGAATCTCCGGAGTGCCACATGTATAATCAAATATTCCTTCTCGTGTTCTGAAATTGATGCAGCTAAGCCGACCAAAGTTTCCACTCGACCAATCTATGACTGAGGGACATGGGTATCATTTGGTCACGAAGGGAACTAGGCCATTAGACGAAGGGAGGAATCCATCAGTGGCACGAGCTCTGGATTTATGACAACATAGTCTCCATTTACTAACTTGATGACTATTTGAGAATCCCCTTTCACGTGAAAACGAGTCACATCGATCTCAAGGGCTAGATTGAGGACGGTTATAAGAGCCCGATACTCTACCTCGTTGTTGGTGCAGCCTTCTGACAGCAGGAATGAGTATGGCCGAATGGCTTGCGTCGGGGTGATGAAGACGATACACAGACCCACTCTGTTGAGATTAGGATCGTCGATCCTCATACCGGTGGGGCTCCGGGAGGCACTATCGAAGTGAATTTTCCAACATGAGACATAATGGTTGATTGAGAGGATTGCCTCATCAGGAAAATCCTGGTCCAGTGATTGATCTGCGGAGATTGGATGGGCAGCTAGGAAGTCTGCCAATGTCTGTCCCTTGATAGCCTTCTGAGGCACGAACCTGATTTCAAACTCTTGGAGGATCACCGCCCACCGCGCTAGTCGGCCAGTCAACATGGTATGGTCCAGAATGCACTTCAGTGGGTCTACCCAAGTGACCAACTATACCTCGTGGTGCTGCAGGTAATGCCGCAGTTTTTGTAGGGAAAAAATGAGCGCAAGGAAGCTCTTTTCGATGGTGGAGTATCTGGTCTCCGTATCAAGGATCATGCGACTAAGGTAGTAGAGTCCATTATCTTTCCCCTCATTGTTCTTCTGGGTGATCAAGGCACCAAGAGACCGTTCCAGAGTAGTAACATAAAGGACAAGTGGTTTTCCGGCAACGTGTGGCGTTAGGACCATAGGATGGAGCAGATACTGTTTGATTTCCTTGAAGGCGGTCTGACAATCATCATCCCACCAATAGGAGGATCCTTTCTTCATAAGGTGGGAAAGGGGATTACACTTTCCAGCCAGATTCACAATGAATTGGTTAATGTAGGCTATGTGGCCTTGGAGACCTCGAAGCTCCGGAATATTTCTTTGGGGAGGAATTTGACTGATCACCTTGATCTTCTCTAGGTCGATCTCGATGCCTCGGTATCTGACAATAAAGACTAGAAACTTCCTAGGGGTGACCCCGAAGGCACACTTCAACAGGTTCATATTCAGGTGGCAGGAGCGGAGGAAACTGAACACTTTCTCAAGGTACTTGAGATGGTCCTGATGCTAGCGAGATTTTACCACCAGGTTGTCCACATAGCACACCACCAATGTCCCGAGAATCGGCTTGAATATGCGGTGCCTGACATGCTTTTAGGTTGAACCTGAATTTTTTAGGCCGAAAGGCATAACCTGATAATAGAAAGTACCATGGGGTTCCCTGAAGCCAGTGGACTCCTCATCCTTGGGGGAGATCTGGATCTAGTTGTACCTAGAATACCCATCCATGAACGAGAGGGATTGGAACCCGGCCATGGACTCAATCAACAAATCTACCACTGGAAGGGTAAAATCATCCTTCAGACAGTGGAGATTGAGATCACGGAATTCGATACTGACTCTGATTTGACTGTTTTTCTTCCGAATTGGAACATTTTTGGCTAGACACCTGGGGTACTGGACTTCCTTAATGATGTTGGATTTGATAATCTTTTCAACTTCGGCCACGAACGTGGAATTAAGGTAAGGGTGCATCTTTCTGAGAGGCTACTTGAACCCGCGATGGATTGTCAAGAGGCCAAGGCGGTGGACGACAACCTGAGGATCTTGTCATATCATCTCATTGTAACTCTAGGAAAACACATCTTGGTGTTGGTTAAGGAAGTCTACGTACCGCTGCAGCTCCTTGAGGGACATTGCGGCACTAATCAATGTGGGTCTTGGGTCTGCCTCACTACAAAGTTTCTCCTTTACCAGTACATCGACCGTGGTAGAGACGCCTTCATCAAAGGTGGGGGGAGCATCCTCTAGATCCTCTTCTCCACTTGTTGAGGGGTCTTCCACGAGGGGATTCATTTCCGAGCCACCAGACTATGATGGGAGGCTGGTGCCGGCCTGAGCGACAGTGGTAATCATGTCAGGGGACTCATGCACTATTGAGACCATAGTGATGAAGGTGGTTGGTCCAATCCCATCCCATCTTCGGCCTAAGGGTCCATGATTGATGGCCTCAAAGTAGTAGTGGCGCATTGGCTTGATCCAATTGATTCTAGCCTGGTGAAATAGACACTTATGACATACTCCCATTTCCATGAGCCTAACGTCCCAATACCGTACAGGGGTAGGAGGTTCTGAGATCACCTGAGCCTGGTTGGTTTTGGTGTACGAAGTGATTTTCTGCCGATTCTTGGACTAGGGAATATTCCTTCCTCTCATGCCTAAAATGACAAAGAATTTCCCCATGTCGGGGGTCGTGTCCTCCAACTGATGGATTGGGAAGATGTAGGCATCATCCAGACCTTCCCAGGGATCACTTGTGACCAGGGCGGGTTCATCCTCACATGCTAGAATTTTCTTATCCTTGCTCTTGTAATAGTATACGTCCAGATAGCGAGCTTCACAAGAGGGAAAAGGAGACGCATCTCCTTGGAGCATGCCTACTCGACCATTAAGGGAGTATTTTAGACATTGGTGATACAACGAAAGAACTGTTGCATGCAAATGGGGCCATGGCCTGCCAATCAATGCATTGTATGCAGTGTCTTGGGAGACGGACATGAATTCCGTACTGGAAATGAGGCAACCGAACTGGGTCTCCAAAAGGATCTTACAAACCAGGGTTTGCTCAGTCCTGTCATATCCCTAGATCTTTAGGTCGGATGGAGTTAGATCATCGTCAGAAAAACCCAGCTTCACAGTGTCCAAGTCAGGATTAGGTTAATCCCAGAGCTCGTGTCAACAAGACAGCGGCCAACTTCCACGCCCTTGAACTGGCCAGTGATGTACAGTGGATGAATGTGCCCTTGTATGAGAGGTTCTTTGTCTTCTGTAGAGAAACAGATAACTGCCTGGCATTCGACATTCTCAATTGCCTCGGTGTGGAAGTCTTATGCAGCAGCTACCTCCGTCTCAAACTAGAGGGGACTCCTTAGGGCCTCGGCATGTGCCTCACACATTTCGTACGATAGGAGAAGAGCCTCAAGGATATAAAGACTCACTTGAATGCTATCAAGGAGATTCATAACATCAAACTTCTGGGCCAGATGCGAGCCTCTACATACAAGAGTCTATTCTGCAATTGGAGACATGGTGGGCCCTGCAAGCCGGACCGGCGGCTGGCTTGTACGGGGTACATCCTCTTGCCTGATTGTCGAGGCATGAAGACTAGCTACTGTATGAGGACCAGACAACTGAGATTGGCCTATAGTAGGGAAATACAGGCTGCAGTACGGACGAGGAAGCTCTGCCTAATCTAGTTGCACAAATGGCGGTGGCGGTAGATATAAGGACACCAGATGAGGAGGTTGCGCGTGTTGAGCTCTACGTTGGGCCTACTATCTGGTTTTAGTAGCGTGAACGGTCTGGCCGTAGGTGCCAGATGATGCACCCTGACGACCCATGTAGTCGTGGCTCCGCCGATATTGATGTTGACCAAGGACATTGGGGAGGTTTTACTGGCATTCCCCCTCGTCGAGAGTCATATAAGGATTTATAAGCTCCACGGTATTAACTGAAGCGTACCCCTGAACATCGCTTTATGAATCATCCACCACTGGGTGGATTCTAGGTGGGATCCCTATCTATGGGTGCATGAAATCATCGAGGGTGTGGGATGACAATGACAGTGGTGGAGCGCATTGCTTCTTCTTGCACCGCCGCTGCATGCCCTTCTGGGAAGAGGCCGGCTGAGATGATGATGTAGAGGTGATGGTCATATCTTCTGAATTCATCAGTTGATTTAGGCTTGCCCAAAAAATACCATGGGCACATGTGACTATTTTATGATCCATCCAGTTTTCGTACTTCTGGGACCCACAGCTGGGAACCTGCTGCCACTCTCCATCATCATCACTACCGCTTTCTGACCTTACAAAGACACCCGCCACTTGTCCCTGGGCCGAACCCAACCTAAATATGTTATTATTGACCTGGTCTTGGAGCCAGTCTTTAAACACCTAGAAATTCATGAGGGTGTTCCCCAGGATCCGATGATAGGGGCAGTAGTTGGGGCGATCAATGATATTCGCCTTGGTCAGCCTTCTGAACTCAGGTAAGGGCACGATCCACTGCTCTAGGGCACTTTGGAACTAACCAGGGACCTGATTATCATTGAACGAGTAAGTCTAGTACCTTCTTTCCGGATAGGGGGATCTGGGATCCTGGCCCTGAAGAGGGGCTGGAGGGGCCTGCCGAGGAGGCAGTGACTGATTGGCCTACCTAGGCGGTGGTGGCGCATTGCGTGGGGGAACCTGCCAATTTTGAGGTGGTCGAAACTGGGCAGGAGGTTGTTCCTGATGTGGTGGGACTCTGTGACGTTGAAGAGCCGGAGCTACTGGCATCAATTCTATATACCTGGGGGATTTTATTTGGGCCACTGCAGTGGGCTCGGCTATGGCAGCCAACCTGGCTGGGATCAGAGGGTACATCAGATGCGCTTGACTAGCCTATTACAGAGCTTCCTCGAGGAGCTGAGCCTTATCTAAGATGTCCCTGAACCCTCCGGGGTAGTTTTGGGTGATCAGGGAAAGAACCAGTTCTGTTTTGACATTCCCTATTCACATCGTCAGTAATTGATCCTGAGTTAGTGGCATGTCGAGGGAGTACATAAGCCCCTTCCACTGGGCGATGAAGTCTGTGACTTGATCATCAGGACTTTTTTTCAAATTAAGAGGTCTGCAATGTAGGTTTTTCATGTGGTGGAAGTGAGCTAGTATAGGAATTTTCGGCGATGATCCCCCCAACCGGTCATCGATCTAATAGGGAGCTGGCTATACTAGATGAATGCACGACCCTCCAACATTTACACAATGCATCGGAGCTTGGAGACTTCCTACTGCGCCGGGGTCCCCAACAAGGGGTCGCACTTGAATGAAAAGTGGGCCAGGTGCTTCGGTGGGTCCCCTATCCCATTAAAGGGCAAGAAATTTAGATTTCCAAAACCTGGAGGTGTAGGCATATCATCCACCAACACGGGATATGGCTTGCCATCTAGTGGGACTGCCACCTGCCGCGTTTCCAACGCCATGAGGTAGGCAATGAGTGCTGCTATAGGATAATCCGAGTGGGGGGCCCTATCATGACAGGGATCCCTGACCGCAAGTTTGTTTCCGGGCTCTTAGACATGGTAGACAACTTCAACGGCTCGTGGAGTGACTGGCGGAATGGCCCGCTGGGTAGCTGGGGGAACCCAGGCTAGATTCCTCTGATTGCCTCGCCGTTCAATAGTGTTTGGAGAGATGTATCACGCCCTCTTTCCATGAGTTCTGTCTTAAACCCTTTCTTCGGGAGTAGCATGATCAGGGTTGACCAGAGGAATCTTGCTGAGGGGAAGTAGTTCCTGCCCCTTCTGCCCTGGCCTAGGATCACCATAGTCGGGTCGCCGCTCTATAGCACGCTTAGCTAGAAGTTTGTCAACCAGCCTCTTCTTCTCAGCAAGTTGATGGTGCAACACAGCCTTCTCGGGGTCTTCTTCCATCTTCTTTGATGAGGCAGACGGGTCGGAGTGGTTGACATCTCTGACGTGCTCTTTACCCATACTGGCACTCTGGCTGAGTACCAGCGACTCTTTGGAGGGAATAGGGAGGCCAAGAAAGTTCCTATACTGATGAGTAATACTCCCTGAGGGGTCCAACAATGGTGGTACACCCTCAAGGGGTAAGTATCCATCGAGAAAATCCATCTCTTCCTCCTTTTCTACTATGTCAGCCTTGTGGACTGTAACCCTTCTTGGGGGCATGTCCTCAATGTCGCATAACGAATCGGGCTTCCACTAGATAGGACTGAAGAGGAGGGCAGCATAATTTCTCCATCAACGGACTTGGACATGGGGGTAGCATCCCTGATGATTTTACGGAGTACTTGGAAACTCTGAATGCATTTTTGTTGGACAGTGTTCGGGCGACCTGATGACTCAGGGCGCTGGGCCACAGGGAGTGCGACCAAATCGAGCAGACATCATTGTTCACTGATTTCCTCAAATTTCACTTGGCTCTTGGAGTACACCACCTGATGATAAAGAATAATAAAGTGTGTCACCCATAGGGTTTGACAGAAGCACTCTAATTCCTTTGGGTTGAGGGATTTCGGCGCACGAAATCTCGATGCCCGCTGGCTAGAACTTCTCTGGGAAGTGATCCATCCCAAGAATGTTCCAGAAACTCCTGGGATCAGATTCAGGGTCTGGCCCCGTATTTCCCCACTCGTGGACCAGAAGTGTCTGAGGAACAGGTAGCGGTACTGATGCGGAACACTAGTATAGTGATGTAGGTTGCGGATAATATAGCAAACGAGCCGACTGGCCGCCAAATTCCGGGCCATTCTCTGAATAGTGCGGTGACCTGACCACAATGTCGCGATAGGACGGGTTGATAGCCACAACTTCTGGTGCAGCGATCGCGGTCACCGGCAATGGGTTACGCTATTTCTAAACCTCCATCGGTCCCCAAAATAGCACTTTGTGATCTCTGGTCAAGGTAGAGGGCGCTTCTGGCGACGACGGTGGTGACTACATGGTCGGAGCCTGTGGGACTCCCAAACTTTTCTACTCCTGGATGTACCTGCGACGAGAGGTGGGAATCCGATGGATGTCACATTTTGGATGGACCAAGCTGACATGCCTTGTTTATGCCCCAGTCCTTGACACAGAGGAACAAGGGGAGGGTTCCATTGCTGAGTCGCATTCTGCTTCAGAATCTGAGAAGCGGTCCACTTTGATCTGCTTCTGGGCCTTCCTAGGATTCATTTTGTGGTAGTGATGACCAGCCCTCCTACCACTAGATGGCTCCTTGGGATGTGGCTAATTCCTAAAATATAGCATTGGGGCCGCACTAGTGCCAGGGTAGAGAAGACATTCTTGCTTGAGACGGTCGGGGTGCGAGGGGCACCAGGACAAATGTTGAAGGGGAAATTGGGAGGACCTCCATGAAAAACACCTTCATCTCTCTAGTTTCCAGGGCGAGGAGGGCCTTATCTAGATGAGGAGAGAACATAGGTAGGATCCCCATGTTGAAGAGGGGCCATATGGGCAATGTCTTCACATTGACGGTCGGGGGTAGGAGGAGGAATTCCATTCCCGGTGTGGTGGGGACGAGAGAGACTTATGCACGGAGTGTCACTGTCACGGGGCAGGTCTTCATTCAGTTTGGGGGTATCATGGGGTATACTACCATGAAGAACTTCAGAGCGGGGATGGCCCACGCTCTATGAAGTAGTGGTATTGGGATGACCTCTGTACGGGGTGATAGCACCGCAGGTTGGTTTGCAGTGATCGCCACTCATGCCTGTGACCCGTAGAGTCCACCCAGCCTACCTGTGGGGCGGTTGGGGCCTCGATCCCGGTTGTGCATAGGAGTGCCCCTAATCAGTGTGGTAATGTACTTTATGATACTCATTGATGGTTGATCGGGCCATAGTAGTCGTCGATGTTAACACCCCTTGACAGGCGTCCTTGGCCTGGGCCCAACGTTGGTGTCGGGTTAGGAGAGCCGGTGCGGGTAGTGCAGGGGCATAGCCTACCTGCTCCTCTTGCGAGACTGGACGACGACACTGACGTGGCCGGGTGGGGGCCCTTGCTTGAAGTCCTTGGATCGGGACTCTGACCGGGCTGATCAGGAAGTCACCCACCCCATCATCGTACGGCAGGGAGTCATCAATGCATTCCAGGTAATGGCTCCCGAAACGATTGAATGTTGGGGTGGGGAGCAGGGGCTCCCTGCACAGCCCTCGAGGGCAGCGTTGGTGGAGGGTCCTGGATGCCTCTAGGTCCAGGAGATCCATATCCCAAGTTTGGATTATGCCTTCCTCCTTGTAATAGCGTACGAGGTCGTTAATCACCCTTCGTTGGATGAATTCCGATGAGGAGATGGGTCGTGGGTGCCCCATGTTCGTTGATGCAGATTACGTTTTGGCAGTAGTGGAGCCACGCGGTGCGACTATACTAGTGTTCCCCCTGCCCCTGCATAGGTGGGTGGTCGGTGATCGTGTCTCTGTTTCAGCAACAAGATTCCTGAGAAACATGGGGATTAACTCATCAGCACTGCGAGGAAAAGAAATTGACAACCAGTGCCCCAGCGCCCTTCCATCATTCGTGGACGGTAAGAGGAATCCACGCCGAAAACATTGTAGAACGGAATACCCAAAATCCTAATACCCCAACTTCTGGTGAGTTTCACGCCTGGTGCACTATTTTCTTGGTGGGACCCGACGCCAGATATCTTGATCCGATGACACGTCAATCTACTGATGTATCGAATGATACTAATCTCTATATTTAGGAGAAGAGATTCACTTCAGGTTCACCATTTCTATTTCTGATGCTTTCTCTAGGGCGCACATGTCCGTCTGATCGGGGCGCGATAGGCGTAGATTTTTGTTGCCCCGCATTCCCGCTTTCCAAAGGCGGGCGACATTCATTACTTATTCAAGGACGTCTGCTCCTTGATCAAAACCAAGATGATGGGATATCGGTTCATCCTTCCATGGATTCTTCCTCGGAACTCGACACCCAGTCCGGGTCTCCCTCATAGATTTAATATGTTGTTCGTGAAACTCTTCCCAGTGCCATGTTTACATGGACACTAGTTAATTACACTACTTCTGTCAGGACATTCCAAGGGGTCCGGTCATGGTAGCAACCTTCAGTTGGGGGAGTAGTCACGTCGAGGAATAATTATCGTGTCTGAACGCTAGGGAATTGGTGTGTTTGTCTTTTGTCCTTTATTACAGGGCTTCTCGAGGGCACGGAATCCTGAGTCATCTTACATCAAGCTCGGGGAATCATATGCCACATGCATGTATCTGAGATTTTCCTTAGCTTCCCATGTTTAACACAGGGTCTGCCGCAAGTTTAACGTCAGACGGAGATGGATAGAGCTAATTAGGAAACTAGCTGGAGTTGTTCAGATTGAAGAATACCATTTGAGGGAACATATATATTGGATCCAATCTATGGGTAGCTTCCCGGATGCCGTGTAGGGGAATGGAGTGGAATGATCTCACCAGGATGTGGCGGCCTGGACAAAAATCCGGATGGGTGATGGAAAACTACACGGAGTGGAGGGGGAATGAAATGGAGCCGTCGTGGAGATGACGATGGTGATGGTATTGAGTCTCAAAGAGACTTCCTATGTATCCCCATGGAAGGGAATCAAATACCATGTAGTTCAGAATGGATGTGTGGGGGGATTACACTCTAGGCTGCCCGAGGTGGTGGAAGGACCGACGTGAATGCGGTCAGAATGACCGGGTGGTGGGCTTGAACCTCGTGAGGCTTCCTACGTACCATGCCTTGGCATGGATCAATGTCCACGTAGTTTGGGTTGGACACAATCTAACCGAAATGAATAAGGACCTTGGTCCAATGGGTGGTGGGCTTGATCCTCGTGAGGCTTCCTACGTACCATTCCTTGGAATGGATCAAAGTCCACGTATTTCGGGAAAAAGGGACTGTTGAACTGACACGAAGGGGTGTCAGAACAACTGGATGGCAGGGTCACAATGGCTTACTGCTAGATTAAGATACATTTTAACATCATGCGGGATGGGGGAATGTCGGATAACCGACATGAATAAGCACATTGGACCAGGTGGATGGTGGGTTTGAACCTCGTGTAGGCTTCCTATGTAACATGCCTTGACCCAGATCAAAGACCTCGTAGTTCAAAAGGGATGTGGGTGTCGTCGAACCGATGTGAAGAAGGACCTTGGTCCGATGGGTAACTGGGTTGAACCATTGGGTGGATTCTTACGTAACATGCCTTGAAATGGATCAAAGTCCTCATCGTTCGGGAAAGGTTTAATCAGCGAACCGACGTGATGGTAATCCCGAGGGTCCACTGGTGCTGGGATTGAACCTCGTGGAGGCTTCCTATGTACCATGCCATGACATGGATCAAAGTCCTCATGGTTCAGGTTGTGTAGTTTAACGTCATTTGTGATGGGATGCAGTTTAACGTCATACTGGACGATGGAATACAGTTTAACGTAATGCTGGGCGAGGGCATATAGTTTAACGTCACGTTGGATGAGGGCATACAGTTTAACGTCATGCTGGATGAGGGCATTTTCATGGTCGATACTTACTCTAAGCCCACGTGAGTCGTGCTCGGTTTGAGAAACAAGAGGTAGCAGAGACTTGACGATCACGTCACAAAGGGTGGGTACGTGAGAAGCTAAGAGAGGTTTACGCGTTGAGCGGCCCATGGTGTTGGGACATACCCTAGGATGGAGGCCCTATAGTGACAAAGCACATAGGGAGAGGGATTTGGGACCGTAGAATGGAGGTTCCTCGTTCCCTATCATGCCCTCCGCTAGCCCTGGTGGTGAGGAAGTACAGAGGTGAATGGGTACTACCTTCCTCAAGAAGGACTAGGGGTTATGCAAAGATGGAAACCCTTCCCCACAGACAAAGGCCACTCCAATAATGAAAAAATCATCCCCTTTGAGGTGTGATTCCATCTCCGTGGAGACTAGTGGCGTGAACAATGTTCGAGCCGGAGGGACCCTGCGTGTGATGCATGGGGTCGGATCACAGTTTAATGTCATGTGTTGAGGACAAGGTTCTTGGTTGTTTAATGTACTTCAGCTCAGACGAGTTGGGTTTACTCTGCACCCCTAGGACTTAAATGACCGGTACCCTCTGCCCCATGGGGAAGGGAAGGCATCGGCAAGGTCGTGGAGAAGGGGGGTCGCAGAGCTAACCATCGAGGGGTCTACATTAGCGTGGCTATGAGAATAAACAATAGCTGTTAGTGTGCCTATATGAAAAATTATTCGTCGAAGCAACGCCACGAGTGGTATAGTGCATGGCACTTTGAAATCACATCATGAAAACCTGGAGGGCCGCACGGGAGACTGAATTTCCATGAAGAGGGGTCTGTCGGCAGGGGCCTTGCAGAGCTCGGTAGCTTTGCGTAGTAGAGGGAACTTGTGAAGGGGTGTGCTTCATGAAGTGGGGTGCCTTGGCCTTAGCATGGGGAAGAGGTGCTAGTGGGAGGTGCTTTGTGAAGTGGAAGGGTTTTCACAGAGCACTGTCTCATGAAACATAGGTGCCTCATGAAAAAAGGTGCCCTGAAGCAGTGTGCTTCGTGAAGTACAGTGACCCTACCTTGGCATGTCGATCATGTGTACATGGTAGGTGTTTCACGAAGCATAAATGCTCCGTGACTACCCGAGTCCCCTTGGGGATCCCCTTATTTTGCGAATTCCCTTAGGCTTCGCGAAGGGCATCCCTCTCGGAAGAGGGGCTCAAAACAAGACATGGCAGAGGCCTCTTGCAAAGTAAAAATATCTCGCGGAGCTCATGATTTTTAGAGTGAAGAGTGCTTCGCGATTTGGGAACTAAGAATACGAAAGGTCGGATTGTGTATCAGTAGAGCTCAGGGAGATCTCAGTATTTATATGCAAGAGGCGCCGCGAAGCAGAGCTCACGCGTCATGAAGGGGGCTTTGGTTGCTCTGTGGCATGTCGCAAACGTCAACCAGGTTTGCGGAGAGGTACTGCCTCATTTGCTTCGCGGCGGTGTCCCGAATATCAGGTCATTCACAGAATGTTACTTCCTCTGCTGCTTCACAGTGTCCACATGAACATCGGTGCATTCGCGGAGATTTACCACCTCATCTACTTCGTGGAGGCGTCGCAAACATCAGGGTGTTGACAGATAGTTACCGCCTTTAGTGCCTTGCGGCGGCTGTGTTGCTTCGGAGGGCTCCGCGTCGGGGCTTCTCGGGGAAGGTTCCAGGGCCTCTCTTTTCTTCTCCCCTTTCTACAAATATTTTGACACCAACAATGTCACATTTGTTAGTGAGATCCGTTTAATCCGAGTCTTGTTGATCAATCGATCTATAATCTGCAACTTCATCATAATTCTTTCGATAGAATTATCTAGGGGTTCTCTCCAACTATCCTCTATAGATTCTAGGGTTTTACTGCTAACCATTGAATTATTTCGTAAGGATTTATTTAAATACATGTTATGTAAATGCATTAATAAAAGAAAGAAAACCATTTTATTCAAATAATTTTATTCATTTTTGTTCCTGTGATGATTTTTCTACAACTATCTGGTGCTGACCAATGGTAGGCCATTCCGGGGGTGAAACTGCAATTCTAAATTCAATGATACAATTATATTTTTTATTTGGTAACCGGTTTAGAAGATATTATATTTTTTTAGTAAAATCAAGTGCACAGGATATTTAATATTTTAATATTTATAAGAATTTCTTATGAGCACACCAGAACTCAAAATCAAAGGCTGTCAAAGTTTCGGGTCTTTAAATTAATACATAAAATATATAATAATAATACAAGTAAAATCCAATACATTAAATTTTTCCACCATGGGGATTTACATCCTCAAAAATCCAAAATGATGACTACTCGAAAATTTGTGTGTATTGAGCATGAATCTGAGCCTCCTTCTCCCAAGTATCCTTCTAGATATTCTCATGCTTGACCCAGACACACGCCAAAAGAATCAAACATCCATTATGAATCCTCTCTTTATGATCTTCAATCTCTATTCAATACTCAAAAAAACTCTTTCCATAATTGATTTCCATCTCACCCCAGTGGATAACAAGGGATGGTTCATGCTGATCCCTCATTATTTGTGACACATGGAATATGTTTCGTACACGGTCTATCTATATGTGTATATCTAAGTGGTATTACACCTTTCAATCTATACACAATATATATAAATGTTTTATTAACATTGAGGACAGTGTGCTACCTTATCCAAATCTCCATATTCCCCATCAAGGAGAAACCTGAACAAAATGTTGTAATCCTTCATTGAACTCCAATGGTCTTTTTCACCTATAATAATATGACTTATAACCAATTGAGGCAGTCATCATCCACTCCTGGATGATCTAATGCTTCTCTATAGTAGCCCAAACCAACATCTATCTCATGAGTGTCATCTCTAATGGGTAAAGCTAGCACAGTGGTCACCTACATGGTCACTTATACAATGCCTCAAATGGTCAATACCAATAATGGAATGGTATATGTTGTTATATAAAAACACAAGAAGTGTTAGGTGATCCTCCCAAGTCTTCCAAACGTTTAAAAAGAAAGAACAAATCATTTCCCACCGAACATGAAGGGTCTTCTATGACTAGCCACTGATTTGTGGGTGAAATGCTATTCAAAAGCATAATTAGGTCCCAAACGCACCCTATAATCCCTTCTATAATCAGTATTTAAATCCATAATCAGGATCCAAAACAACCATCGATGAAACTCCCTAGATTCAAACTATATTCTGATTGTAGAGGTGTCCTAAGAAGTCTAAATAACTCTTCTCTCAGATAGATCGGAAGTGGGCCATCATGGTGAGTGGGTCAACAATCACCCAAATGGAATCATGTATTATGTACATACATGGTAATCTCATCATGAATTTTGTAAATATCATATCCCACATCCAATATATCATCTAATGGGGTTGAGATAAAACTTCTCAAACATAATTATCAACCATCGCATTTTGATAAGAAAGGAATTAAGAGAAAAACATTGGAACTCATTTCTTCAAACCTAGAAACCAAAAATTATGTTTGAGTCCTTAGAACATCTTTTCCACAATAATATGAATTTTCATAGGGGACGTATGAAACTCCCTCACGACCACCTCTTGTAATATCACTGGTAGCATCGTGCATAGAATAAAATGAATGATTTGATCCCACTAATTGAATATCGATCAGAGAAGACCCTATAGATATCAAAGAACAAAGGGTATCATAGTCGGTATGCCAACGGTGTACCTAGTTGACCTGTCGAAGGAATAGAGGGGTGAAAACCATCGATTGGAGGAAAACTAATCCATCTCAATCCAAAAAAGATAACTAAAACATGGCCAACTCCTCTGAGATGTCATTCAACAATTGTGAATTAAATCTCCTAATGAGAGAATATTATATCACATCCCCCTTACTACAGGTATAGAAAATTACATTGAAATAATCCTAGTGGAACTCTCTCCATAGAGTATGTTTTATTTTGAGATCCTACTATGAGAAGATGTACTTGAGACATTTTTTAGCAGAGTAGATAATAAACTACCCATCCATCATGTAGCGTCAAAACATCTTTAATGGGAAGACTAGAATTACTAACTCTTGATCAAGAGTCAGGTAGTTCTACTCATGTTTTCTTGACCTATATGAACCATTATCAATCACTTCATACCTTTAAATTAGAATGAAACCAATCCTAATTCATGATTCATCATAGAATAATATGTACTCAATACCTTCCTCTGAAAATATCATGATGGGAATGCTAGTCTATGTCTTCTTAAACTACAAAAAACTTTTTGGAACCTTTATCCCTTCACAAAAGGATATTTCTTTTGAGTCAAATCTATCATGGGTGATTATATCATAGAGAATTCAAGAATGAATCTCTGGTAATAACATTCCATCCCAAGGAAGATTATCCCCTCCATGACACTCTTAGATATCTCTCTTGATTGCACTGACTCGACCATGGATGGGTCTACTGCCTCTCCATATACTGAGATTAAGAGTCCCAAAAAGTAGAAGTCTTGAATCTAGTAATTGTACATAGGGAGATTTCCATATTTTCATTTCTCTTGGTGTATATACAGAACAATCCTTAAGTGTCTCCCATGCTCATCCTTGGATTCCGAGTACACAAGGATATAATCATTGAAGACCACCATGAACGAGTCTATATATGGATATATGTTACCATTCATTAGTTCCATGAAAATTGTTCGGGTGTTCGTCACAACAAAGGGCATCACCATGTACTCATAATGACCACAAAAACATCTAATTGAAATATTCTGTATACCCTCATATCGTACTCACAGTTTGTGAATGCGTAATCCATGGACAACCATTGAGAATTATTGGTCCCCTCTCAACTGATCAAAGTCCTCATTGATCCTTGGTAGTGGATAATATTTCTTCATAGTCACCTAGTTCAAGCACTTGTAGTCTACAAAAAACCTCCAGATCCCATCTTTCTTTTTGGAAAACAAAACATGGGATGGCAAAGATTAAACACTAGGTCTCAGGAATCCCTTCCATTGAAAGTCCTGAAACTTTACCCTGAGCTTATAAAGCCATGTTGGAGCTATCTGATAGGATCATATAGATATCAATGACTTCTCGGGGTGTAGAATAATACAGATGTATATCCCTTTATATGGAGATAAACATGAAACATCTTCAAGAATGATTTCATCATACTCCACCACAATTCTAGGAAAATGGAAACACAGTACATCCACCACACCAAGGGTTAGTCTACCCACTGCAAGATTAATAAGAGACTCCAAACTATGCATTAGTCCACCCAACAAAGCTTGAGTTTTATTTTCACAAAAAAATGAAAACGACATTCTATCACCATGGATAAATTACACCCATAAATTCAAACAGAAAATATGGTCATTAACATTATATAACCATTACATACCATGCATGATATCATGGGGCCTCAACGCCACTACCATGGGGTTCCAAATAAAACTCTAACATCCAAGGGCTAGGTCATGCTATCGACATATGTTTTTGATCATTACGTCTCCTCTAGTAGGTGTCTCTAATTATAAGGGTCATGTCAATGGTTTAAATGGAATCTATATGACTTGTACATGATATTTGGTGAGATAGTAATTAATAGAACCTGTGTCAATCAATAAAAAATCTAAAGAGGAAATTACATATATCATACCTTGAATCATTCCTAGTGCCCTTGGTTCATAATCCTCGGCAGTATGATGCTTTCCCTACCCTAGTCCTCCAGCTCCCTGAGCCCGGCGTTGACCAACTGGTAGTGGTGGAGGTAACATTTCGAAATGTCTACAACCTCATGCTTCTCTCCCAAAAACTATTAAACATACACCACCCTATGGATCTACCTACTCCCACCAGAATATCTTCCTCTGTGGCCCATACATATTCTCTTTTTCTGTTCTATGTTATGTTGGGAAATATTGAGTGAGATGTCCCAAGTCGTCAAATGAGTTGGATTGTCTATCTCAAGGATGACTGGATCCACCAAGTGTGCCCTGGATTATATGTTCTCTATACTATATAAATCTCCTAAAACATCTCCCACATCCAGGACCCAAGGACAAATGTTAACTACCTACTTCTAATAAATCCAGTCTTTATTAGCCACTAATGAGTGTCACGGGCTGTATTGTCCCATCCATGAATCTTTCAACAAGAAAATACCACTGATGAACCCTAACATATATAGGAATTAATATATGGATAACATTCACTCAGATGTATCTATGAAGATATCACTCAATTGATTGATCCAAAATGTTCGGATCTCAAAAAATATCCATACAGTACCTATAATTATGGGTAACTATTCAGGAATAATATTCCACTAACATGCATCCCTACTGGTGCATAATAAGTTCTTATATAAACATTTCACTCATTGTGATTGGTGATAATTCCTCTCTAATGAGGTGCTCAAACTCTATCAACAAAAGAGTCACCTCAATGTGAGTCTAGGTAAGCAAACACCACCATCATCAAATTGATCCAAGAAGGAAGCTCGCCACCAAGACCACCATTTGATCATCTCGTGTGATGACTAGAAGGAAAACAAGGTTCATCACCTGAATCCATTAATTAGCATCTTATGGATCTGGATCATCTTAAAACATGAGGGATCCTAGTTGCCGAAACTACTGATTCATGCTCAGAGTGGATACCTCATCTCCTAGAACTACAAGTATTATGTGCCTCTCTATAGATGGTTTTATGGCTCATTCACCACCTATAGGTAGTATATTTTGTTTCACACACTCTATTGAAGCCTCGTCATTAAGGGGTCATCATCATGATCAAAATGGTAAATCTGATCCATTATGCTTCAAAGGTGAATCTTGAATGTAAAAAGATGTACGATGATTAATGATAATATCTGGAGATATGGTTTAAAAACATTGAAACCAAATATCATTCCTATATTTATTTCCTCGGAATGAGTGTTCTCATGTAAGAAATTGAAAAGAAGGTTATCGAAGTCTTAGTGTATGGATATTTCACCCACCACAATAGCATTGGACTCCCTATCATGAAATCAAAACTCACAACACATAACACTATTTCTTTAAACCAATCTCATAGTCTCTCATTACTAAATTAGAATGGATCCCCCTCTAATACCACTATTTCACGACCCGTACTTGTGGATCCCATTCTGTGACTCCCCAATCCCACCTTCAATAAGACATTGGACGGTGACATTCACCATGGAGGAATATCACAAACATGTGAGGCATTGACTATGTACTTGTACACATGGACACAACTACAGGGTCAAAAAATTCTAAAATGTAAAAACCCATATGTAACTGATGCATAAATACAACTATATCCCACAACTAGATTACATCGATATGTAATTTAATCATGTTAAATTAAAATCCCACCACAATGATTCAATATTACAAGTGTAACCTATAAGGAAAATGTATTGGGAATGTTTTTTGAAACCAGCCGGAACTCACATCGATCTATTCAAGTCCCACTAAGAACCGTATGGTATAGGTCCACCTACGACTCCATCAAAAGGTAAATCATTTACACAATAAATGCCTCATGTAGGAAATGACCATGTTGAGGTGAGTATTACAATTCTCAGTAAGAAACCCTAAAACCATAAAGCAATACAATAGAAGAATGTATAGTCAAATCTATTCTGGTATACATATACATTATATATAATAACAATATCCTGATATAATCACTCTAAAGCACATATTCTAGTGGTAAGAAACAAATATAATATAGTGGCCTTTTGATTTCAACATGATTAATCCACAAAGCACTCATATGGGTGAACAAACTCTTGAATCTGATTGCACAGATGATGTCCTTCCAAGATGTACAACTCCTCAGGTATTGTCATCATAGTGATTCTTTAATTGATCTTATGAGGTTAAGATACCATATATGAGGATAAAATCTAGGTCCATAGTGTTATACAAAAAAATCCATCTCAATTAGCATGCTTTGTAGATGATCGATTTCTATTTGGATTGGTCATGTCAATACCAAGGACTCCACCTATGGCACAATGATAAATTGAGGATCCCACAATGGTCCTCTCGAGTGATTCAAACTACTCTACCTAAGAATTCATGATGAAGGGACCATAGTACGAGGAGTAGAAAATGATATTATACCTAACATTAGGGAATGGACAAGGGTAACTAACTCGAATGAAACATGTTTTGGATACTATGAATATAGAGTCTAATCCATGTAAGAATAACTACATGGCATGTAGAGGTGCTACACGCCCTGTCCCTTGACTCCAAGTAATGCCTATGTAAAAAGACCATGTCCTCAAACCATGTCCATGTAGTTGTTCACACCTTTTAGGGACCCCATGTACTATACCTATGTGTCAGTTCAAAGATCCAACCCCTGTACATCTTCCCTTGTTGCAGTACATGGCTTATCCCTTTTATATGGTCTAGGTTAATTCGGTGCGGGGGGTACATGTTATGTATGCAACCTTTTTCCTCCACTCATTGTTCTTTTACTATACAAAGTACACACCAAGGAATTTTATGGGGGATATACACCATGTAGTTGGGGACTACATTCCCGGTGTATCAGTTTTTTCCAAAACCATTATTCTTCCTCCAGCTTGCATCAACCATTATTATGGCTTATGTTCCAGTGTTTTATTTTCCATGAAACTCTATATCTCGACTATTGTTTTCATTCCATATTTGAATAGATGACATTTAGATGTTTGATTTTCCTAAAAAACAAGATAACCATTGTCTTAATTGTGCAGTGAAGAAGGATAAATTGGCCCCAACCATTGTTTTCCTACTACCACAGTAATCATAGAACCTCCTTTAAGTGGTACCTATTCCGGGTATGGGATTTTGGAATTTTTCCCCAAGAATACAAGGCTCATCGATTGATCATTCAATTAAAGTTGAACCATATTGAATAATGATAAATACCATGAAAAATGATGAATCAGTGGAGAGAACAATAAGCCAAATCTAGAGGAAGAAACCTCGATCAAAGTTTGTTTTGATCTTAGACCATCACTATTATAACAGTAAACAAATATAATAAATATAAAAATAAAACTCCTTATAAACCACACAAAAAAACCCATCCCTCTCAATGATTTATATGTGTGGAATTATATTTATTGATTTGTAAATGTTAATTGTAGAAATCATTCATCAGGAATAGAAAATCAAAATAACACACCATACATTGATTAGGATCATTATATGATGAAGCGTGATTGCTTCTTTTCCTTCATTGGAAAGATCCATTGAATCAGAGGCAGCATTGATCGATCAATCACTCCACAATCTATACCGTCATCACCGTTCATTTGAAATAATTCTCTAGGGGTTCTCTCCAATAATCATCTATATATTTTTGGGTAATGTGGCTATTCGTAAAATTATGACATCATGATGTATTTTTGAAAATATTAGGTCATTATGTCATGAATGATCCTCGGTACCATGTTTACCCGATAACCGAGTCAATCCTTATATATCTTGAAGGGCACTCCCAATCCCCACAGGTTGGTGAGTAGCACCTGAAATCCTACAAGATGAACTGGGAAAGAATTTTCCACATAACATAGAGAAAGAAAGACAAGCAAGTCAATATTCTTACAAAAGAATATATAATTGTAGAAATGTACTAGAGGACAATAAGGAATTGAATCCCACTATATTACATCCCATGTACCATAGTTGGAAAAAATAGCCACCGTCTCTAAGGACACAAATCAATGCATCTAATGTTCAAAACCTAGATTAGCCTCCAAGAGATCTTTTACCCTTTCTCAAACCTAGATGGAGATAAAATAAAAAAACTAAAGGTACGAGTAGGGTGTGAGATAAAAATCCTAGTAGGGTATAAAAAATGATTCTAAATCATATTCAAAAAAAGTATTATCCAAATTAATGCTTTCAATTTAAGAATAAAATGATTTGGAATTTTTAAAGAATATTTAAACAAATCATTTTCTACGATTCTAAAGATGGAAAATAATTTAAGTAAACACTTTACATGAGAAGGAATATTTGTAAAACAGTTGATTAAATAAAACATTTATGTAAAAGAGTTTATATAAATTCCAATGTCAAGTAAAGTTGATCCACAACAATGGTATACATTTATATCTCAAATATAGTAATGCGAGAAATGTGGTCATATTCTAATTTTTTTGAAAGTTCTAGCCTATAAGACTCCTCACTCTCTAATTTATCATATAAATTTTCATATACAAACATACTTATAAAATTTGAAAAATGAAACACATATCCTTCCCATCAGGGATGTGAAACACAAAATTTATGTTTTTGAACATTCTATGAATTTTGAGTGTGTCCAAATTACTCATAATCTATATAATTTATTCATATTATCTTAAACATTAAATAATTAGAAATTTATTATAAGACCATATAAAAATATATAAAATATGATTCTCCCATATGAAATTCTGATTTTCTAATTAAAAACATAAACATGTTTTTAATCAAAATAAGCATTTTTACCAAGATAAAACAACTAGGTTTCTATGAAATCAAATTGAATCCATTTTTACAAGATTGAAAAAAGTCCAAGACCAATTATATAAATTTCATAATTATAATTCCTCAATTATGTTAGAAAACAGAATTAAAAAGGATTCATAAAATCATCAATTTAAATAAAACGATTTATGTTAAGCAATTTCCACAAATTCTTCCCAATTCAATGGAATTGGGGGTTTTCCCAATTATCATGCCAAAAGAGTTTCAAATATCATAAATAATTGGATTTAGGTTTTATAAATTATATTGAAAGTATGTTTTGGAATTGAAATTAAATCTTAAATTGAAATAAATCAAGAAATTCAAGGTTAATCGATATGAAAAAACGGGACGAAATCAACTACCTTTTACCGGAGAACCAGCACACTCAATAGAAACGTAGGTGTGGAAGACCTAAAATCCCATCCATAAAATGAGATCCAATAGTAAAGATCATAGAATAATCCATTTCAAGATAAACCATTGAAATAAAAATTGTCTAGAAAGAGAGAAATTTGATGAACAAGGTAGAAAGATTAATCGGGAATCACACTACCAACCCATGAAGATTGAATGCCAGAAGAAGGAATTCAGAATGATTGGAGAGATTCATGATTACCTAGAGAATGGTTTGGGTTGAGGGAGGTGAATTTGGAGAGGATCTAAAAGAAAAATATTTTATCTTGCAACCTATATTAAAATAATAGGAGTAGTATTATATGATGTGTGACACCATTACACATCGTGAAATGCTTAATTTAAAAAACCACTGAAAAAAGAATCACATCGAATTAAAAGAGAGGATTTTAACTAAAATCTGGTCTTTAATTAACTCACTACCTATAATTACTCATCAAATAGTGATCCCTTCGTAGCATTAATACTTTTATAACTTCAATCCATCATCCCTTAAACATTATTTTAACTTAGTTACATTCCATGTAACCCTCATATAGCCTATTGAAAGAAACAATTAAAGATAAGAGTATAATTAATCTATTAATTAACCATTATAGATGTCTTATAAAATCATTTTCAAAAGTACCATGTCATTATAAAGGAAAATCCATGATGAAGTTATAGATGTGTCTATCAGGTTAGTAATTGGATGTTTTAAACTCCCCACTATTGAATCATTATGTCCTTAGAAACCCTATAAATATGCTTCCATGCCAAAAAAAATTGAGGCCACTAATCTCCCATTAATGTATAGAATTTTTAAATACAATGATTATGAGAACAGTTCTACCATATCACACAAACCAATGATGTCGTCCTCCAATAAAGAACCTTGGTCTCAAAGGCATCTATCTTGACTGGTAAATTAGTCAAAGATAACACAGGTTCAATATCCAGATCACTCATTTCAAAACAACATATTGATCAGCTAAATACATTCATAGATGTGATACATGTAATACATTATATATTATTGTCACCTATAGTCAAATTTGTATATGGTATGAATCTTTTTCCACCTACTGAACAACCTCAAAACGACCGACACATTGAGGAACATGTTTTCCTTTCTTCCCAATACATCAATGATCCAACTGAGGAGAAACATTTAGGAACACCTTGTTAGTGACTAAAAATACCAAAGGTATACGACGATGACCATCATAAGACTTTTATCATATTTTTACTATCAACCTTCTCTAAAAAATTAACTAAATCATCATTTTCATCTCATGCACCAAATGAGGTACAACCAAGGAATATTCACCAATCTCTGACCAACACAACATAGATTTACATGGTTGGCCATACAAGTCCTGAAATGGTGTCCTTATGATCATGGACTTGTAACTATTATTATAATAAAAAAGTATCCCCAATAGATCATCATGAACACCACTGAAATATAGAACACAAGTAAGAAGAATATACTCAAGTATATTTATAGCTCTCTCTGTCTGTCTATTCACTTATGGATTGTAGTCCATGATGAGACGGACTTCATATCCCAGCACCTCTTAAAGGACTATCTAGAAGAGAAAGGTAAATTGACGATTTATATCAAAACTGTAGAATATTGAAATCCATGTAAAAGTACAAGATCTTCCACATTTAGATTTCCCAAATTTTCAACTTTGGCTATATCATGAATGGATATGAAGTGAACTAACATGGTTAGATTACTGATCAAAATCTATATCACATTCTTCAGTCTCTAGATACTAGGCAACTAGACCACAATTCCCATAGAAATTTCATCCAAGTTCCAGGTTTGGACTAGAAGTTGATGAATTAAGCTTGAATGATTGTAATTCATGGTCATATAAAATTGGAATGTATAACCATGGGAAAAAAACCAAGTAATTCCCCATCTTATACTTGGACACTAGAACAACCGCTGCATGTCACATGATATCTTACTGGTTCCTAGGTGTACCACCCTCTGGGAATTATGAAAATCCTCCATCACAAATTTTTTTGATGCTAATGGAACAATGAGGCTATCCATAGCGCATAGAAGACCCTCTATGGAGAATGACCACAAGGATGATATATACCACCATAAAGAGAGTATCTATTGATATGGGATTCACCATCAAAATATTTATTCTATTGAATTTTTTTTATAAGTGAAAATGATAACTAAATACTGGTTAAGAAACCACAACCCCTAATTCCCAGACTCCAACATGAATCTTTTAAAAGAGAGCCATCAAATTCCATTATTTCATGGGATTCATTTACTACATGGTTTAGATGTTTCCTACTCAATGCTTCTACACCAACATTTCATTTCACAAGTATATAGGTGATATGATAGTTTAATGTATAGAGGTACTCCACCCAACACCTCTGGGATAGATACAAATATTTTTAATGATGATATAACTCATGATTTTCTTTTTCTAAATTCAAATCAATCCATTCCTTGAAACGGTAGTGCTGAAAAATATTATTGTTATACATCACAACTTCACGTTCAAGTTCTTGGGTTGGATAATTCTTCTCATGTGACCTAATGTGACGAAATCAATAAGGAACTCCATGTTTTCTCATTATAAGAAGACATCTAATGCCTGAACTCGATGCATCACAGAGGGCCATATAGTAATGACTGGACACTTGAATATTCAACACCAACATAGTTTTAAAAATATGGTTCATCTCAACAAAAAAAGTCTATCATTTATCATTCAATGAAATCTTCACCTCCTTCTGAGTTAGTGTAGTCATTGTAGAAGCTAACATCGTGAAGTGAATCACGAACTAGAAATAATATTCATCTAAACCGAAGAAGTTCCAAGTCATGAGGATATTACATGGTAGGTACCAAGTCATAACAGCTACCATAATCTCATGAACAACTGATATATACAATTCAGATACCATGTGTCATAATATGTTCAATTACCAAATATAGAAATCACTCTTTGAATGCATGAAATAAAAACTATGATTTATTAGCAGACTAATAATAGTCTTAAGAAGATGCACATGACCATCCTCAGAATTGGATTAGAAGAGGATTTTGTCAATAATTACTACCACAATTGTATCCACATTCTCATGGAAAAGAATATTCATCAATGGTAGGAAAATTGTAAGATACACATTTATAAATAATAAAATAATAAGGAACTCATAATGGTCACACATACTCTGAAGGCAGTTTACTATATGTCATACTCATTTATCCCCAATTGATGATAACTAGATCAATTTTGCAAATTTTAAAACCACTTCACCTATTTCAAATAGTCAAACATATCATCAATTTTTGTTAATGGATACTTATTATTTAGTGTAACTCATTTGTGTTTTTTTGTAATCCACACATAATTTATTAAAACCCTCAAATTTCATAGTGAAGAGAACCAACACTTCCCACAGTGATAAACATGGGTGTATTAATCATTTCTCAATATGATCATCCAATGGAAACATCAACTCTTTCATTTCAGTAAGACCCAGGAACTATGACGGAATAAAAATTGGTTTTGTTTTAAAAATTAAGTCAATGAAAAACTCAACATCCCTTATCAGTGGATACTTATAGAAATCATAAGGAAATAAATTGGGAAACTCTATTACAACTAGTGAGAGATCACAGCTCAATGACACCCACTCTTGATCAAAAGTAAACACTGATATTACATTCTCCAACTCTAGGTAAAATTTTATGGCTCACTAGAACCTTGGGTCTCATTTCCTTGAAATAAAAGAGACATCATAGGGTGTATTATGGTATACCCATTGAAGATAACAATCAATATGATATTTATTGAAAATGAACTAATCCATTGTGAAATTCCGGTCTTGATATTTCATGTTGAGGACCAAAAAATTATAAGCCACCTTGAAAACTATTAGATAGAACGAATAAGATGGAATACAAATACCCTTACCTCTAATTCCTAAATGGGGTGTTGTAATATCCATTTCATAACATAAAATCTCTGTAAAAAGATTACGAATATTAACAATACATGTTGAAATAATTGAATGAGATTCACTCGTATAAAATAGAGTATTCAGTGATGATTAAACTATAGTAAGTTATCTCTCATTGTTTCAGGGAAAGTGTCTACTTCCTTTGAAGACTATTAAATGTTGGAAATTATATTTGTTCAGGATGCTTGTGGTTAGAACCATTTTATACGTGACGTATCTCATTGGCCAGTAGTTTTATATTGGGATGAGGATCCTATTCCACTATATATAGTAGATAATATATGAAAGAATCTATGTATGTGTCTTAAAAGAATACAAGAGATACATTCCGTGGGTGCCTTATTAAAAACCCTCATAGAATTTCCTGACATTCCACACTGATTGAAAATTAAAAAAATTCCTCCTAGTGTTATATGAGGTCTATAATGGCCCTAACATTAATAACTACCATGAGAATCATCACGATTCCAATTTACCTTGAATGAACTTACACTACCACTATGAGAAAACGAAACTCCATTCAACCCGGACCTTCCATATAAGTACATTTCAACCATCATCACCCTATCCAACACATAATCATATGTGGGATGCATTAGCATGAGAACCCGAGAATGAATATTTGATCAATGTCCTAACATGAATTTTTGATCCATGATTCTCTCATTAGATACAATCTTAAGAGAAAACTACACAAGCATAGCAATGCGATTTTGATATTGATTTATGGTTACGTAAGATATCTCATTCTTGAAAAATTAAATTTCCTTGCACAACACCATTAAAACCAGATAGAATTTGTTAGTGAAAATAAACATTATGTATTTCAATTCAAAGAACAATTGTTTCATGTATTAACCATCATATCCCAGCATCTCCTTCTAGGTCATTCCATCATGATGGCAGAACACATTACCATGATTACTTTTAATGTCTCCAAGAACTCAAACAAAGGTTCTATCCTTCCCAACCTTTCCTCTGCATGTTTAGAATCACTGTAGACTTTAAAAATGGGAGATTATGTAAAATGAAATATTGGGAATTATTTCAATTAAAATACCCTTGTGGATCTAAAAATAGATTATAAATAGGGATATTATGTGGTTCTTGTCTATGAGCATGGATAGTGTGCACAATCACATAAATTAGATTTGGGTCCACTGTAAGATTCACTCACTACAGTTCAACACCATCTTCCAACTAGATTATATTTTTACATCTTGTTAGAGGAACTTTTTTCCAAAACATATGTAGGTAACAAGTAATACATATTATTTACACTGAAACAGGGAAAAAATTGAAATTAATACCAGCATATTAAACAACTATATATGTATTCCACTCTATCCAAATCAAAATAGGTAATGTACTATAACTAATCTATTAGACATCTTTCCCTGACCACCCTTGGAAAATTAAGGTTTGTTGCGGTGAGAGATAACTATGAACTCAATCTCAACTAGCTCTTATGTCCCAAATAGATTAATCAACTACATATTTACTTTATTGAAAAAACTATACTGCTTCCTTTGATTCCATTTTTTCCTGAACTAGCTCTGCTACCCTTGTTTCCTTATAACGATGTTGGACCTAACATATCTTGATGGGAATTACTGACCCCCATGGGTTGGTAACTATCACCTAAAATCATACAACCTCCAAGTGGTTACAAATTTAAAAAAAACATAGTAGAAGAAATACAAGAAAGTAAATATGCATTCCAAAAAAAAATCAACTAGTATTAATGTTCTAGAAGTCAAAAAGCAATTAAATCCCAAAGTACTAAAACACATGTATCAAAATATTGAAAAACAACCCAATTCCTTGAGGAAATAACTCACCGAATCGAAAGTTCAAAAATTGGATCCATATTTAATAGATATTTTCCTTTTATGGAACATAGAAAGAGATATTATACAAATACACCATGAAAAAATTAGTGTTCCATGTAAAAAATCCCAGTAGGGACTCACCAAGGATTCCATATCACATCCAAACAATTGATCAACCAAAGGAATACATTTAATTTTTTTATAATTTTTTTTGGAATTTTCATATATAGTTAATGGAATCATAATATATAATTAAAATGAAGAAAAATACATTAATAAAATGTTTTACAAATAATGAAAACTTCAAAAAAATGGCATAAATATTAATTGATATAAAAAAATTTACATGAATCAAGATGGCCTGTAATGAATTCCAACAACCTTGGAATAAGTTTATATCATAAATATAATCATGTGAGTAACATTGACATCTGACAAATTGGTATGAATGTTCCAAGAAATAAACCACCACACTCTCTATGAGATCATTGAAATATGTGTATACACACATCCCTCTAACACTACCTAGAGGAGACTTTTCACCATCCTTTTACGGTAGTGACAAGATGAACTTCTGTTTTAGAACATTGTATATGCTTAGAGTGTGTCCAAAAAACTCAAAAAACAACATACAACTTCAATGTGATCATACACAATAAATTATATGAAATTTATTTTAAGACTACAAAAAATTAAATTTATTATCATTTCCCAATTTCATATTAAAATATTCCATTTAAAAATCAAAATCAATTTTTAATTAAAACATTCCTTTAACCAAGATAAAACCACTAAGTCTATATAAAATAATATTATTCCATTTCAAAAGTTTGAAATCAATTTAGAACCAATTCCATCAATTTCACAATTATTTTCCAAATAAAATTCAACAATTTAATTGAAATAGATTTTGATAAATCTACAATTTAAATAAAAAAATTTAAATCAACTAATTTTTTCAATCACTCCCATGTTCAATGGAATTATGGGTTTTCCCATATTTGGAGGAAAAACCCTTTCAAATATCCCAATTCACTAGAATTGGGTTTTATCAAATAAATTGAATGAAATTTTAAGCCATTGAATTTATTTCAAAATAGAAATAGATAAACCATATCATGGTTTATGCATTTGGGGAAAGGGGACAGAATCACCATCCTTTTACCTGATATCCAACAATAGCAATGAAAATGAATGTATATAAGACATTAAAGCACAACCTTGAAATGAGATCCAATAGTACATATCATATATCCCTCAATTTTGGTATGTTATATGGAAATCCCAAAGGAGGAGAAGAGGGAATGATAAATAACAAGGGATAAATATTTTAAGGGAATCACAATACCAAACCCAATGATTATTGAAAAAAGAATGAAGGGATCATGAGGGGTTGGAGAGATACGAGATCACTTTCAGATGGATTTTTTTAAGGGAGGTGAATTTGAAGTGGAGACAAAAGAGATAGATTATCCATGCTTCCTATTTTTAAAAAATATTTTGGATTTTATATGATGTGTAACCCCATTAGATGTCATGGAATGGTTAATATCCAAATTTTCCAAAAAATCATGTCACCTAAAATAAAAAAACTGATTCTCCAAATTAATACCAAATATTTAATTATCTCATGACATGTAATGATTCATCACTTCAACTAACCTTCACAGCATAAAACATTTCACGACTTAAATACTGCAATACTTACACATAGTGTAACCACGTAACATAGTTTGTAACCCCCTATAGCCTACAAAAAGAGCCATTAAATGTAGAGTACAAAAAATCAATAGCATTACCATTATAGGTATCATCGTAATTCATTCTAAACACTACCCATTAAAAAATTAAGAAAAAGTAAATATTATCAAAGTACCTAGTTGATATGAAAGTGGTAGTTACACACTACATTGATAAATAAAAAATAATAATTTCATTCAAATAATTTTATTCATTTCTGCGCTCGTGATGGTCTTTTAACAAACGGCCCATGATGACTAATGTTCGATTGTGCCTAGGGTAAATGTACCATTCTGAACCCAACAGTGCCATCTTGTTTCATATGCAGTCAGATTTTTATAAGATATTTTACTTTATATGATAAACCATATCGAATTTCTATTTGATATTTTAATAATTATCAATCATTTATTCTGGAGAGGATGAGCCTCACAATCACTCATCATCTTAGTGACTGGTCTCACAATTTATCCCTAAATTATATAAATATTATACACAGAAAATGAGAGACATAAAAGCTTCAAAAATCATTAGAAAATGCTTGAAAATAATTTTATGATGATTTATTAGAATAATACTAGCACAAAATGTACTATTTTGATCCTTTGGAGTCATTGATCATTGAATATTTTAATGATATCATTGAAAAGTAAAGGGTATTGTGAAATGTTTCATATTCATCATTTATAAAAGGGAATTATTTCCACTATTTCCATAATCCACATTCCCTTTTATACAACCTTTAAACCATTCAAAATAGCACTCCTCTATAATGAATTTAAATATCATAAAACCCATGGTCACAATAAGTCATCATATTTCATTTAATTCAAAGGGGTTCATCAAGTAGATGTTCAGGGTATCAGAATAATATTAAATTTTCATTACCATAACCGATTATTAATTCTCTTCCCAACCAACCCAACTATAGTTATATAATGACTATATAATCGTCATTTTAATGATTTTATATAATATTAATTTAAATAACCTTATTTTTTTCCATCCAATCAACTTATAAAATCCAAATAACTAGTGTATGATACTGTATTTTTTCTAGGTATTTTCCTATTTGAGTTTTTTGATAGATTTATTTCTTTGGGAATTCCATTTTCTATAAATTTTGATGGTAGAGTCGTATTCAGTGAGAGATAGACTTTGTGGGGAAAATGTCCTACTGTTCATATATGTACATTTGTTTTGAATTAGTGGAGTCCATGTATAAACCTGTAAAAAAAATTTTCAAGGGTATTCCATGTTTTTGAAGGCTATTGAGGTGGTTTGGGTTCTTATGTATAAAACCTTTTGAAAACTATCCATTATACAATTACAACCCAGGTAATCATTACACAACATGTAAATGATACTAGACCCATGTCATTAATTGGTTCATGAAATGATTTGGTCTCACATCATGAACTTAATTCACACTGTATGATGTTTCACTGGGATAAATATAATCCATTATTGAAAGGGTTTTTGACCTAACACAAATATATGGAAATACATTAGGGGGATGTATTATATGTTGGTAATTCCTAACAAAATATTGGGTATATATGGGTAGCATGTTTTTAAATTTCTATACAACACATGAATCCATCCACTCTCAACCCTAGGAAAATTTCTAGGAGATTTTAGAGTCATGTCATCAATTCTAGACTTCATGGTTTCTCATATGATATGTGGTTTTTGTTTTTCATCTCCCCAAAAAACATTTAATTTGGTGTTACACATTGGAATTAATGTGTTAGATGTTGTTTAAACATATGGTTATGAGCCTAAACCTATAGTCTATTTAATCGTAAGGTATATTATGTATTTTTATTTGTTTTATGTAACAAGTAATCATATTAATTTATTCATTTATTAATTTAAAACCATTGATAAAATCAAATATGAATAAGACCTGGCTTATAGCAACCCCTGGGTGAGTGAACCCATTAATAATAATATATTTAGTAGATAATCGATTAAATTATAATTGGAATGACATGATATTAATGTGATTTATTATTATAAATGTTTCTCCCGGGAAATGACTTTTTAGTTGATGATTCTACTAATAAATTTATATACAAATGAAATATTAATTTAAAGATAAATGGTAACATAACTAATTTACCATTGATCCATTTTATGTGATATTATTATATCCTTGTCTCTATGAAATGTGTTTTGATTAATTTAAATGTTCATTTATTGGGAATTCTCTTCCAAGTCCCATGCAGTAATACATGCATTGAGTGGGCTATTTCCGGTCTGAAGTAGTAATTATTATATTGAGAAGAATCATAATATGAAAAGATGTAATTCTTATATTTAGCAAGCTCTGACCATTCCCATTTTGTATATCTTATATTGAGTGGGATTTTCCCAGTCCCATGATGTAATTCATATATTGAGATGGCTTCTCCCATTCTCATGATGTATTTCTCATATTGAGTGGGATCATTCTAGTGCCATGTTGAAATTATTATATTCATTTGGATAATTCCACTCCATTACTAATAATATTGTATAGATGGACTGACCAATATATTTGTGAATTTTCTATGAATATGGGATTTGTTGTTGTCATGGAATTTCTACATGCATAGATATATTCAGAGTTGATGATGATGGAAGTTGATTATTATATTGTATTAATTTATTAACTCATAAACATGTTTATCAATTATTTCAAACAATAATTACCAGAAAATATTTGTTTAGTCATGGTTTTTTAGAACTAATGAGTTTTAATCACACCCTATTTAGGAAGTCTTTTGTTACGTTCACAAGTTTCAGGGATGTAGGATTGGTCAAGGAAAATAGACCTTGTTTCTGATTCTTTGCTTTCTAGATGGGTTTGATTTTGGAGATGGTTCCATCATGGGGTTTGGGACCATTTTATTTTGGGAATATTTTATTCATATGATTATTTTATTCTATTTAAAATTAATATTCGATACATACAATCATGTTAATACCCGATTAATTTTTAAATTGTTTATTGATTCCTCTATTTTTACTTCCAATTTGTTTGATATACCATTTCTATTATGTTGTCAATATGATTTTTTTATTTTTTTTATTCTACTATATTGTATCTTGAAACACGAGATATTGTTTCTCCATCATATTCATCACACACACAAGACTAGTATATAACCATTGGATTATATGATGGTGTTCTTGAGTTCCTATAACCAACCTGATTTTTCCATGTGAGAGTGTTCCTGATCAAGGGAGAATAAAAAGTTTTATTAGAGGATCATTTTTTATTTTTATTGGATTATTATTGTGGAATGGTTGAAATGGGACTATAATGTTTCAGAACTTGATAATGAGCTTGTTAATGTGGGTATCTAACACATGTGTGGGAGAAAAACTAAATGTTTATGGTTGTTAATGTTGGTTATGATTTTTTTCACGTTATATTTGATGTTATTTTACCATGTGTGATTCCCATGTTGTGTGATAATATTAATTTTGATTATATTGTTTCTTCAAAATACATTTGTGTCCAATTATGTCATTATATTAGTATACATTCACAATGATAGGCATATAGGGATATATATTGCAAGCATTGTTCATGATAGGGACATATCTATTGTGTGTGATATCTACTTTCTTTAAATTAATGTTATATATGGTATATGTTATATATAATAAATGAAATGAAAAAATGACATGTCATGTTAAAAAATTTATAATCTATGTATAGAGAGACCATAAGTGGTTGTTCTATATTAATGTCACATATTAAGGTTGAACTGGTTTGTATTTAAGTGTTCTATATATTGTGTTTATATTTAATATAAAATGAATCATCATTATCTTTGAGCTGAGAGTCCATAATGTTGAAATTAGAATGATCCTTATAAAAAACCGGAGCATCATATTGTTCATGAGGATAAAAGGGATGTTCATCTTCACGAAAGCTTCCCAAGGATCTTGCATTCCAATGAAAGTAGATAGTTGGTAACATTCATTCGATGATTGAGCCGACGAGAGTTCTTGAGATATAGAATCTACCAACATTCACTAGCGATGGACTCCCCTAGGAATCCTAGATCATTATTGAGTTGATCCAGATGATATTCAACACCTTAAGAAAAATTTAAATATGAGCTTTATGATTTTTGCATAAAATATTAATGGTCCTCCCAATAATTGGTGGGATATTCATTAGAAAAATAAGCAACAAGAGGAGTTGTATTTGAATAATTTATATGTTACATTATTTTTCCACTTGTATCCCTAGATATTGAAGTATGAGAGGGCTCACGAGTTCATGCATCTGATATATAAGGGCATGAATGTTATGGACTATGATGAAATTTTCACCAAACTATAGCACTTTGTGAAATCATTATCTAATGATGAGATCTCTAGGGGTGTATTTTTAGTAAGGGATTCATTGTGAAATTAGTTTATTTGTTGACATCTTCTTTCTGATTGGTTTTGTGGGTATGATGTATAAAAAACTCATTATATAAATTAAATTTGATAAGGCCATGACTAGTGTATTGGCTATATCATTATGGAGAATTAGGAGCTCAACTTCAGGTGAAATGAAGGACTACAATGACAGTTTTCTCCAACGAAACAACAATAATAGTAATAATAGTAAAGGGTAGCAATATCTGTATTGTGTTCTATTGTATGGTCTCATTACAGAACGTCAGGAAAAAGGACCTAAATTTTCACACAACAATTTTAAGTGTACTTGATGAGGAATCATGGTCTAGCTGTAGAATTTTTGAAGAGTTATCCTACAGAAGAGTAGTGGATGGGGATCATGAAAAGGAATAGAGTCTTGAATGGACTCAACTACTCCTCAATATATATGTAGATGGAATTACACTATACATGTATGTCAAGGAAGGGGAAATGTTACTCTAGAGCTGGAGTAAAAATTTCCAGATGTAGGAATAGCTCTTGGGAGGCAGGACAAAGCCCATAAAAGAGGGTACAATGAGTTGCATGTCCAGAAGATTACTCTAGATATAAGGGATGTTGGAACATCTACCGTCATAGGTATGATTATTGTGTAATCTCACATTTCTTTTGATTTGTTTGATATAGAATAATCACATTAATTTTAATCTATTGTTTTTGAAAATGGATAGGGATAATAAGTGAAAATCGTGGATGGTGTTTTTACCATCAGCACAACATTGGGAGTGTGGTTTGAAAATTGAAAACATTGAGAGGAATGTTGCGTAGAGATCAAAAGTTAAATTTTCTTGTGGTACCATTCATGAGGAAAATTATATGTTTCTATTTGAATATTTGTATTGATTGGTTAGTTATATACATGATAGCCTCTATGCCATAGTGTCATTACATTCTATGGTGTAAATCAAATTTGAATTTTAATTTGTCTCATACATTCACCAACTACTGAGACTCATTGTAGTGGGAGTATGGGTCTGAATCTATAGGGAGACAACTAATAAATTTCAAGATGAAGTAGTTTCAAAACATATAATTGAGTCATTTATATAAGTCTTTTGATTTGGAGTTTTGCCTAAGTTAAAATTTGGGATTACTTTTAATGATAACAAGGGGTCGAGATCTATTCAACTATCAGATTGTAGGATGTCTTATTAATTCTAACTTTGGAAAGATCACAACTCTTAGTCTGCAAAAAAATGAGGATCACTAATTGTCTTTAGTCTTAGAATCCTAGTTCTACCTAGGATGTAGCTATTCCATATCTGAAAGATAGCAAAAAACTAGGTGCATTTGGTTAGGATTTTTTAGATTAGAATGTCTCCTACGCTAGTGGTCATAATTAATCTACTACAACTTGGATAGGCTTGTTTGTTTGACCATCCTGTGGTCAAGGAAGTTTTCAAAAATGACATATATCTGGGGTTCATAAAATAGTTACTAATTATATTAGGCTTTCCATGTTTAAATTAAAATGTATATTTATTTATAAAGATACAATGATATATCCCTACCTTTATGAAATTTAGCTACTCATAGTAGGGTAATATACAATTAAATAAATGATAGACACCATGCTTTATAAATTGATTAATGGAATTGGGATCATGAAATGTTTGTGAAACTGAATTGAAATAAACCTGCAGTAAGGAAATTATGATTATGAATAAAATAATTACACGACAATGAGAAATGGAAATTGAAACTAAACGAGATTTTAGGAATTTATGAGTTGAAAAATAGAGTATCCATGGATATTTCATTAATAATACATCACAAATACTAAATGTTTAAGAGTTTGAAATAGGGAAGGGAAGAAAGATTCACAAAAAAGAGGAATGGGATAAAAGAATCATGTCCTGAATTGATTTCTAATACTCTCACACTCAGCTGTTTATATAGTAATTTTGTCACTATGTGTACCTATGGTACACAATCTATACCCTCGATCTGTGGCACTTTTCTTCGGTTCTACAGTGTGGAACACATTTCTCATATATAAATATTTTTCAATAGGTACACGATTTGAATAGGACATTCATGATGTGTCCATTTTCTTTATATGATTTCATTGAGGATTCATCTCTTATTTCACACTCATGGATTTCACTGCCTTCACAACATGTTTTTTTATTGTCACCAAATGTAGTGGTAATTCATTCATCCTTCATGTCATGGTCACAACATGGATTTATAGCTCAGGTTTGGATATGATCCATAGGTACAAAACATGTACTTCATACTCCGGACATGTACTTGGATGGTTTTGCACATTTTCTGCATTTTCCATCCTAAAAACCTGTGAAGTATTTGTTTTGGAAAATTTTGACTTATACCCCATGCATTATAAAATAATTAAAAGAAAAACTATGTATAATTTAAATAATTTTATATAAAAATTAGTCTTATCAAATCCCCCCACACTTGAACAATTTCTTTTCCTCGAGAAATACGTATCAACATTGATTTTATAAAGAATAATAAATTTGGAAATATTGAAAAATTCATAATTCTCATGAAATTAAAAATATGTGTAAGCACATAAAAGTGGATTTTTGCAATTAAACCTAAATATGAATTTCTTCATGCCTCATATTCTAGTTTCCAAAATAAATTATAGTCTTCTAATCATAACCTCTTAACTGTTCATTTATTTATATACCCATTTTTAATCTACCTCTCCATTATTTTAAATCATCACTCGTGGTATATAATGTATGTAGAGTAATGCTGATACATTGAGTACCAGTTTATAACCATAGGCGTGCATTGGTTCTATCATCTCCACTATGTAAAGACAATAATATGATTAATGTTGATGGATTTAAGAAATTAGGTACTGATGACTCTGTGGCTATGGGTTGGTAGGTAAAATGTGAAACATTAGGCTCAAATAGGAGGATAATCTTTGTTTTACAATGCAAAAAAGTGAAATAAAAAGTGTGATGAAGTTCCTCCTTCTGGATAGTCAGGTTTATACTACATCAGCTTGGGTTGTATCCATATGTACAGAATGCATGTATATATAGAATTTATTCTTTTCCTTTTATTTTTATTTTTATTTTTCAATTTTATTTTTCATATTTTATGACAATAATAGATCTCACATCCACCACCTATCCCAATATGATCCCTTAAGGAATTCATCGGTCTGAAAAATGATGTTTTTTGACCATCCTAGTTTACAACTCATATAATTTTTTTAGTTTTTTATTGTATCACTTAAGGGAACATAATATAGATGAAGTAAAATAAATGGTAAACAGAACGAAACCCCATAGTTAGTTGAGCATACCGTACAACTATTGAAGTTGAAGCATCCCACGTTATCTGATTTCCTCCCCCACACTTGTTTGAAGATATCTATACACATTATATATGAATCATGATAGGAAGGGAAATGGGATTTGAGTGGCTTCACTATAATAGGTCATTCAAGGAATCTATGAGCATAATTTGGGATAGATGTCTCGTGGGTCTTAAGAGAAATTGGAAATGAAAGAGTGCCTCAATCATTTTAGTTGTATACTTGTTTAATCATCACATTGATAAGATCTCGGTTCAAGTTATAGTTAGTTTACATTCCCCAAATATCTCTCACGAAAAATGATCAAATAAGAGTATGAAATTGAAGCCTTAGAGTCCTCTTAGGTAGAGATAATAACAAAGAAATCCATCACAAAAGGCATAAATCCTAACTAATAGGTTAATTAGTCATTATTTCAATGATTTTGATTTTTAGTTAATTCCCTAATCTCAGTATTAATTCTAAGAAATACAATGAAGGAGTAAAATGTGGTCCTAGGAACATTTACACTTAATTTTTTCATTAATTACAAGGGAATAACAATTCTCTAGTTTAAATCTTGCTGATTATTTTGAAAAATGCCTCCTAGACAAGTAGGAACAAAAAAAATATCAAGGGTATTACAAGTGAAACTATGATATACCCCCCCCCCTCACGGACACACATTAATTGATACATTTTCCTATACCATCAATGAAATATTAGTGGGAGTGGTCTAGGAGTGATATTTAATTTTTTTTTGAAATTACATATTGGAAGAATGAAAATAAGAGGGATTCAAGAGCTCCCTGGGAAAAGTGGTAGGCCATGGGGGTGTTTTCTGGTATTTTAACATGAATTTCATGTGTAACTACAAATTTTTTAGATAAGAAAACCATGTAGTAGATAACTAATATTAGTCCATTGGTATAAATTGTTTTAATAGTATAGAAAATGTCAGCCATATAGCATGAGAAACTGAGAGAGTCATTTTATTTAAATTTTGTTAAGTGTACAATGTAGGTGTATAAAATACGAAAATAAAAAATAAAATGGGAAATTATTTATACAAAGAAATAAAGGATGAAAAAAAATATAAAAACAATGGGTTGCCTACAATAAAGTGATAACTAAACATCATTAGAGAGACTAGTGGACAAATATTGTAGTCAAATGGCCCACCAGCTCATTCTCTCCTTTTCCACATACATCTACTAGAGGTAGTCCACTCACGCTCGTGTGGTATCATCAGTGGGTTGATTACATTAGGTGATTCCACATGATTATGGATTAGGTCTTGTAAGAGTGAAATATTTGGTCGTGGTGGTGGCTGATGTTGGTGAATTTTGAGTTAGAGCCAGATAAGTTGCAAGGAAATGTCGAGGATGTGCTCGACAACCCTTTGTTCTAAGACGGCAGGCGGCACTAGTCAATCATGGATGGAAAATTATTCTGAGGATCATGATATAATAAAAAATGACATGAAAATAGAAACACAATAGAACGTAAAAATTAAATCAAACTTAAATATTGATATCAAAAATGTTTTACAATGGTTGGAAAATAATGAAAATAGAACCATCCCAAGTACATGGAAAGGTCCCAAAAATCCAAAATGATAGATTAATGTCAGATGATAGATTTGCGCCAAAAAATCTCTACTAGCTTCATCCCACTACTCAGTGTCTCAAGAAACTGGTTGGGTATATCTATGTCAGTAGTAGCTGTATTAGAGGATCGAGGTGGAATAGTGATGGGTGGTGTGGTAGCAGAGTTATTGAGAAGGGTTGGGGTGGTGTGTGGTGATGTATAGATCCATACTTGGGCTATGGATCTGGAAGACAGATCAATGAATGGTACATATAGGATGGAATTAGTGGAAACTCCCTTGCCCCTCTGGGCCTGCTACGCTAGGAAATCCTACTAGAAGGCATGGTCCATGAGATCTGGATAGAGGTTTGGTTGGGTGGAAGGGGGAGGTGTAATGGAGGAGGAAGAATTTCCAACTGGTGTTGGAGAGGGTGAAACGGAAAATGAAGTCATCTAAATGAATGTGAGAAAGATGTGGGATGATATTTGGAACAGATTCCTCAAACATCACTATAAATTGGTTAGATGATCCGTGAGGGTTGTGAAAATATGGTGTTTGTACTATTGATGGGGTGGCGACAGAGGTGGTGGTGGGTAAGGGTGTAGTAGGTGTGGATTTCAGTGGATATTGGTATTTCTCTAGTTCTACTGCACTAGATTGATGCTTCTAATGTGTGGCCTCCTGGACACTTGGTGCCCTGAAATATAAGTGGCCATCCTTCTCTATAATCCTCATCTTGTATAGGAGCACAAGATCTATTAGCTCTATTGGTCCAATGGTGGTGAGGGGTTTCACAGTGTGCAAAAACATGCAGGTACCTGACCAGGTGGATGATGAATGATCAACCCATGAATGTGCCTCCTGTCCTCTGTATTACGGTCCTGTAGTACTGAGAAAACTGGGTGGCCATGTTGACGTTTAGGCCACCCATGGGTGCTGCAAGAGTCAAAACATCCACATGGAAGATGCTTCCATGACTCTCATCCTGGGAAAACCATCTATGTACCATTTCTCTATGCAATATGTGCAAAGATATTTCCCACATCTCAGTGGATTTGGTGGTGCATGGTTCTTGATTTTACCATTGGTCGCATGTTATCATAGGCCATAACTACGTATTGATGTCATGGGGTGGCTATAGTTGAAGCGACATATAAATGTATATAATGATAAACTCCTAGGAATAGTTGCCAAGCCCGACCCCTAACTTCTAAAGAAGACAACTAATGCTCATGGACCCCAAGGTGTAAACAGATACTGTTGATTCCCATGTCAAAGGTGGGTAGAATGTCTTGTAATAAATCCATGTATGTCTCATTGTGGACCTCAACAATGGATCCAATGTCAAGAGCCACCAGGAGGTCGAAGATATCATCTGCAATATTCAGTGGGCCAAGGATCCTCATTTCCAATGTCTTATTTTTTCACATGGTATTAGTCTATAATATGATATGATTAGCCTGGTGCATTGTGTTTGAGAAACATAATATGGGTTGCAGGTGAAAGTCCTCAACACTAGAAATCATTGTTGTGTTGGACAGCGCATGAAGTTCTGATGTAGTATGGGTAGTTCCTGGCACATATGGTTTGTCTGTAGAGGTCTACAAACTCTTGGATAGCTTTCATTCTTTAGATGGTGAGGATGAGGAGGAGGAAGATGTAGTGGAGTATGGTTTTGGATGTTTGGTGCATGCTAGGGAAAGCAGGAGGGTGGTGCACAGGTAAGGGAAGAGGGAGAGGGATGGGTCACGTGTGGGTTAAGAGTTGAGGAGGACAAGGGGGTAGTATGCCGGGTGAGGGAGTGATGATTTTGGGGTATACAGGGTGAGGGAGAGGGAGGGTCACATGGGGTGAGGGAGAATGTGGTGAAGCGTAAAGGTTGAGGGAGTGGGGTTCAGGACATTGTGGGTCACGACTGTATTTTTTTTAAAAAATTACACCGAAAGAATACAAGATATGTACATTTCTGTCACGTCATAAATGGGAGGAACATTTAATTTTTATAGTTAAAATAGATACACATTGTGACCATGATGTTTACGACGTGTACCTAACTCTTCTTTTCCCACTATTCTTGTTTCTTCTGTACTTTATAAACGACTGAGTCATCATCAATGATCCTAATATAACATACCTAAAGAGTACATAACCTATTTTGCCTCTAAGTCATTGTTTTTATTAATGTTGGGAGCTTGACTCATTTTATGTTTAGTGTAACTTAAGGCTGAGGACATATCCTTAATTGAACAGGTCAAGAATGATCTTCAATCATTGGCAATATATATTTAATGGTGGTTATTCATCTCTTTGAACATCGATTTTTTTCATAAAGATAAATGTAGACAATATCAAAATGTCCAGACCATTGTGACAGCAACATCATTGGGAATAGTTTAATTTTTTAATAAAATAGAGAAACCTTGTTCCCTGGAATGAAGGTACTTAATGCAATTCGTTGGTCATGAGAATTTTCATTTTTAACTTTTAAATCCTTGAATTTTCATATACATATTATCTTATTTATTCAAATGTAGTTAATTAAAATAATTAAACCACCCAACCATTTTATAAATCTAGATTCATTTTCTAATTTCACATATTTAATGATGTTTCAATTCCACTGGATTATGAAATGGTTTACCGTAAACCAGTCTAAATTGGGTGGGGCCAATGGGTGTTTTGTATGCAGTTCCGTATGTTTTCAATGCATATCCAATTTCAGTATCCAATCACGTCTAATTGTGTTTGAATTATTTTGTAAGATTTTGTTACCTCTATATTTGACAATTAATCTTTCCCTCTTGTTTTTTTGTGATAGGGGGTTCCACTATTGTGGTGATTGCCATATTTTTAAAGCATTTTTCATTGTGGGTGATTTGAAAATGTGCTCTACGGTAACTAATGAGAAGCCATGGAAATCCAAAACATGAAAATACATTCTTTTTAAGAGATTTCATGACTACCTTTTACGTGTCAGGAGTTGTGGCATCATCTGTAGCCCACATCGAAACACAGTTTAATATAACTAGAATGTAATTCATGCCATGTGAAGAGGGAAATAGACCCATAATGGCAATAACCTAGATGTCAAAAACATAGACTTCTATAATGCTGTTTTGTGAAATCATATTTATTTTACTGATGTAACCCATTCATTGATAATAGTCACATTGATGATTGAATACCCTAGTATCATGATGAAATTAGGGTTAGAAAAATCATCTTTTTTTTTGATATTTTCTACTCTGTGCATAGGTCCAGGATGACCTCCTATTGGTTATGTATGGTACATTTTGACCAAATTTTTTATATCCTTCTTTGGGATGTAGCATCGTAAAAGTCCATCTTCACATTGATTGAATAGAAATGGTTCATCACAAATGTATTGTTTGGAGTCAGACAAAATATTATTTCATTGATGGTATACGAGGTTATGATTGATAAATCATTTTTCAAATAGTGGCCCATGTATGAGAACCACATATGGGTTTTGACACTTATCAATGTCTCATCTGGAAAATCTACTTCAATATTTGTCTCACTATATTCGTTAATGATGGTCATGGAAAACCATGAAAGGTTTTCAACAATGAAATTTTCTATACCATTGGGGTCTTTGATTATGACTTCATATTCTTACAACAAAAGAATCCATTGTATCAATCTTGGTTTTGTGTCTTTTTTGTTCATCGGGTGTCGAAGGGTTTTGTGGTATGTATGGAAAATGATATATGATAGAACAAGGTATGAATGGAACATTTCAAAGGAATATATAATAGCTAGGATCTCCTTTTCAATAGTCATATAATTGATCTGGGATTTATTCAATGTGTGACTGGGATAATAGATTGGACAAAAGATGTTATCAATATGTTTTCCGATAACTACTCCAACAACAAGGTTGCAAGAATTTCACATAAGCTCAAACTCATTTTCCCAGTGTGGTGCAATATTAACTGGAGACATAATCAGTTTATTTTTCTGTGATTCCAATGATTTTCGGCAGTCCTCATTGAATTTAAAAAGAATGTCCTTGTAAAATATGTGTGTTAATGGAAATTCACCTTGAGGGAAATCATTAATGAAAAATTTATAGAATTTAGAAAGCCCAAGGAAACTTTAGATCCCCTTTAAAATTTATTTTTTGATCATATCATTTATGACAATGATCTTTTTGGGATCAACCTCAATTCCATTATTAGAGATTTTGTGTCCCATCATAATTCATCACTTTGCAATTAATTTTCATTTTACGCATTCCTTCACTAAGATTTTTTCCTCATAGCATTGGAGAACGTTTTCTTGATTACATAGATAGATATCAAATGATATCCCCTAGAATGAGAAATCATATATGAATTCTTAGAGATATTATTCATCCATATCAGGATTGATCTGTGTCATGAATATTTTGAATGTCATTGGTGTGTTGTACATAATGAATGACATGTTTCTATAAGTAAAAGTACTAAAGGGGCATGTGAAGGTGGTTTTGGACCATCTTGCTGGTCTAATTAAGTTTAAATGTATCCAAAATAGCCACATGAGAAATAGTATAAATCATGTTCCAATATCCTTCCAAACATTTGATCCACAAAAGGTAAGGTAAAATGATCTTCCCTTATTTATTCATTCAAAAATATTGAATCCAAAAAACTCGCCATCATGTGACGGTGCATGTTAAAATGAGTTCATTATCAGCTATATTTTCTATAGTGAGTCCTCCCTTTTTGGTTTAGACATGGAGGGGACTCACCCATTTACTATCTGAGGGAGGAAAGACTATTTTGTTACCCATAATCTTCATTACTTACTTCTTTAAAATCACATTCATTTGTGTCATAATCCGCCTCTATGGTTACCTTTTTGGTTTTTCATATTATTCAAGTAAAATCTTGTGTTTTTAATCTGATTGATTGATTGCCTTAATATAATCCACCCACCATGAAATTGAATGATTGTGTATTTTTAGGACATGAACCAGTTATTCTCCATGAATCCAATATTATTGGGCATTGATAATGAGGGGTAAAGAGAATGACATTCCTAAGTATAATTATTTCAATGTATTGGATAAATGTTTCATGTCCAACATAGATGGCTGAATGATGGATGAGAGAAAATTTGGGCACGATTTCTTTGGTATGCGGTTCAATAAATCTGACTTACGTGATGTCATAGTCTTCTTCCTTTTCTGAAACTAAATCACTAGTCACTTCCTCAATAACCATGAACTCCTATCCTTGGTGACTGAGAGTGATCGAGTTGAATTCAACCAAATCATCTGAATTTTATAGAGATTTTATTCGGTTGGACACTATTTATTCTTCTCTAACATTAATGATGAGACATCCTAAATCAACATCAATCAAGGGCTTCCCTATTTCTAGGATGGGCCTTCTATGAATGATTAGGACATATTCATCCTCTACCATGTCTAAAACTATAATGTCTACTTGAAGAATGCATTTTATGACTTTAACCATAACATCATTAAGAATAAAACATTGGTACTTAATTGAATTATTGGATAACTATAATGATAATCTTGTTTCCATGAACTCTTGGAGTATGAGGTTGTGGAAAACACTAATTAGTATCAGGTTAATGTTGGATCTAAGATCACAGAGTGTTCTCCCAAATTTTCACTATACTACTTTACACAAAATTGAGAAGCATCTACAGTCACCCATATTTGGTGGGATTTCCTATTGTATAACAGCATAGTAGTATTTATTTAATGAGTTGACTCCCAGATCATCTATTGTTGTCTTCTATGATTGCACATCTTTATGAAATTGGGCGTACAATGGCATATGGGCAACTCCTTCAACAAAAAGAATATTGATGTTCAATTTTTTGAACATTTTCAGGAATTTTTATTACTGAGCTTACTTTTTTACCTTTCCTCACTCATTGAAGAAAGGGAATGGGTGGATTTTATGGAGTTGGGGATACATAAATTGGTTCCTTCTATTTTCCTGTGGATTTCTCTTACTCAACTTGTATTTCTTCTATTTTTCATGGTTATTGCTTGGTCTCTTCCTATTGCATTTTTTTCTTTGATTAATGGAAATATAATACATTTCCACTTCTCAGTACTAATGTATTATATTACTCATGTGGGTATGTCTCAATGTTAATGAAAATATCGACTAATAATCTTTCAGATATGGTTTTTGAGATCTACCAAATCAGAATCACCATGTTTCGTAAAGTTACTCGCTAATTTTTCATTTTTGTCTCCTACATGGCCATCATTTGATTTGAATTTTGAATGAAGGATGTCCTACGTTTATACTAGTTATTCTGTAGTGTTGGTGGTGGATATTGTGTTCTTGGATGGGTCTGTGGAAATTGTTGTTTTGGGGGCCTCGAAAAGGGTTGTTGTGGATATGTTAGCTGTTTTGGTATCAGGACAGGGTGCATTTTTGGATTCTGTGGTGGTCCCTAGTAGTGGAATTGTGTTTAACTACTATTCTTCTAAGAATATCCTTGATTGTTTTGAATCTTCTCTTGAGAAAGACTCTTATTAAAAAAATGGTTGTTTTTGCTGCTAAAATGGAAGATTTTGTATATTATAATTAACTTAATTAAAATCTTTTTGTTCCTAATATAATGATTTAAAGTCTTGATTCCAATGAAGTGCACCTTATATCTTTCATGACTAGATCTCCATGACTGGGAAAGTAGGGTATTGTGTGGTTGGTATTTGAAATTACTCAAGATTCTCGGTTAGCACTTCAACTAGTGTTGATAAATGAGTGGTATCATAAACATGATGGATTCTATTTTTTGGTGGTTAATGGTCAATTTTTCACTGATTGACATTGTAGGATAATTCATCCAAAATAGATCTTCCTTAATTAGGTGTTTTGTACATCAGTCCTCTATCAGTGGCATCATCAACAAATGACCGTTCTGCTAGATGAATATGTTGATAAAAGGTTTTAATTTGAATCCAAGTGTCATGTCCTTGATTTGGACATTTCCTCATGAGTTATTTTAATCAATCACATTCTTCCCATTCAAATTTTCCATCTTATTATGCAATGTTAGGAATTTCAATACGGAGATTGTAAGATTTGATTGGTGGAAAGTAATCATCGAGAAACATTTTTGCGAGCTTGTCCCATGTCATGATTGACTCTGGAGATTAAATTTTGAGCCAATCATTTCCTTTATATCTTAATGAAAAAGGAAATACATGAAGTCTAATCATGTCATAAGAAACACCTTGGTTACTACTGGTATTAAAAACATCCATAAAATTGGAAATATGTTCATTTGGGTCTTCACTCTGAATAACACTGAATATTCAAATGTTCTAGATCATATGGATGTGTCTAGGCTTGATTTCAATGGAATGGTCTTCAAATGGTGGGAGAATGATGCTTGGAGTCACACCATGTATTGATGGAAATCTATAGTCTATGATTGTTTTCTTAGGGTGAATTTTGTATTCTCCCGGTATGATTTGATTATTTTGTGGGTTGGGTCACTCATTGTGATGTTGCTTCATAATTTTTGATCAATGAATTGAAAAGAGATAGCTTTCGATCTTATTATCGATGGAAAATGGTTCTAGTGCATCAAGGTTCCAATATCGTGTCAATGGACCTTGGTTAATGCACTAAAGATGAAGGTGAAGACACAAGGGTTTCTAGAAATGAAAGAAAAAAACGGTGAGAGAAAGTTAATCTGAAGTCTTCTAAAAAATAGATTTCTTCTATAAAATTGATTTCTTTCCGTGAAAACAGTTCCCGAAATTTGATGGCCTATGTGCGGTGGTGTCGATACATCCTTGGTGTCAATAATATTTGAATTTATAATTTTTCCCAATCATTCACCAACTACTAAAAAATAGTGTTTTGGGATTACATGTTCGTATGCACATGAAGACTAAAATTAAATTTCGAGTGGATATGGTTTCTAAATGTTGAAGGGTGTCTTTTATTGAAGTCTTTTGTTTGTGAGATTATTGTATGCTCTATTTGGGATTACATTAAAATATAAATGAGGGTTTGGGATCAAGTCGAGTATATGATTGATGGATTCCATTTTTAATTCTACCCATGGAAATATCATATGACATAGTCTGTTAAAAAAATGAGGATCACTGAATGACTTCGGTCTTAGCCTCCTAGTTCTACATAGAAAGTAGTTATTCCATCATCCGGAGAGAGTGGCTACCAAGGTGCATTATGTTTGTCATCATTAAGGAATAATTTATCTTAATCTAGTTTTCATAGATTAGTCTACTCTAATTAGGATAGGGCTATTTGTTTGACCATCACATGGTCATGGAAGTTATCCCAAATGGGATAGATCGGGTGTTTATATCCTAGTTACTTATTCAATTAGGCTCTCCATGTTTAGATTTAAAGTTGTATTTAGTTATTTGGATACATCACTTGATCTCTACCCCTAAGATATTTAACTACTCATGGTGGGGTAGAACGCAATTAAATAAATGAATTGCAACATTCTTTATGAATTGATTAATATAATTGGGGTCATGCAAAGATTCAAGATTTGTACCGAAATAAACATGAAATAAGTAAATTATTATTAAAAATATAATATTAACATGATAAAGTGAAATAGGAATTGAAAAAAAAGAGATGGAAGGAATTTAATTCGATGAAGAATAGAGACTCTACAACAATTGGATTAATATAAGTCCACAAATACAATGAGTTTGAGAGTTTAAGAGGGAAAATGGTGGAATGATTTCCAATGGAGATTAAAGGGAGAAGAGAAGCACATCCCTAATACCTCTACAATACTTTACTTCTCCAATGTTTATATAGGAATTTTTTGTAACAATTTGTAACAATAGAACATGATGTGTACCCTCGATCGATGTCATTTTCATTCGGATCTCCAGCGTGGCATTATGTTTTCACAAATAAGGATGTTTTATTAGGTACATGGCATGAATAGGTCATTCAAGATGTGTATATTATCTCAATCTAACTTATCCATGGATTCTTTCGAAGATCTCCCATGAGGATTTGACTGGTTTTATGGCGTTTCCGATCTAGTCACGACATGTTACAGTATTTCTTTTAGGATTCGTATCATTGTCATAGAATGGCTTCACAACTTGGGTTAGTTTGTGATCCTCAGGTGCATGATGTGAACGTCACACTCCCAACATGTACTTGTCCAGTTTTCACACTTTCTGCCGTTACTTTTTTGAAATCCTATGATGCTTTTATTCCAAATAAATTAGACACCTACCACGTGAATTATATAATAATTAAATGAAAAACTATGAATAGATGATAGGAATGTATATATAAAAATTATGCTTATGAATACATGTGACATATTGACTAATACGATAGGATATTATATATTCTATCTCTAGAAGGAGGAATCTATTCTAACTAGGATGAGTTGGATATTCAGGCCAGTCATGTAAGAAAAAATCAGTACATACTAGATTATCTCATAGCTCATAAATACGTTCAATTTCAAACATCTGATGGAATGCAACATGATTCATTTCTCCTAGCGGTAGATCATAATCACAATTTAATTCTGAATAGTTTTTTCGATTACCACAAAAGTGATAGATCAGACTCATGATCATGTTCGTTCCAAGTGTAGTACTGGTTTATATCCCACTACATTGAGTATAAATATTATATCTTCAGGTGTTAAAATTTTTGGTGAATGTTGTAGAATCCCAGGTTTCCATACTACCTAGTACATCCTAATGGGGATCTATAGTTCATTTCACCAAGAATGGTGATAGTAATTTTAAATTATTTGGGGATTAAAGATTATTAAACCAGATGATGGTCAAGAACCAATAACCCCTTAAATGTTTTAATTATCTATTTGAAAGGATCACAGGATCAATGATATTGTCCAATAATGATTTGAGATATTCATATAGCAAGTTTAGGGTGTTATCATAAAACACACATGGGACATCAATTATGTGTATGTATAGATGGTATGGTTTCATAGTGATCATTTTTTTTAAATACTCTCGTAGTATTCAAGGAATTGATGAATCAAATCCTTAACTCTTTTCCAGATCAGTTTGTGTTAGTTTTTTGATGTCATGTTAGTGTACTGATGGTTAGAAGATGATCATGCTAATAATATCTACATCATATTGAGTACAATAATAGATCATCATATTTATGATAGGGTATCCTACTACAGTTTCAAAATCGATAAGTTAAACCTTTTTTCTATGTAATCTTAAAGGTGGGAGTGTCAGTTGACCATGAAAATATTTCATTCATTGTAAATTTAAAGTTACCCAAAAGTTTGTTTTAGATTTAAATATTTCTATTTGTGGAATTTATTTATCTGTATTTTATCCATGAATTTCGTCATCTAGTATAACTTATGTCCACATCGACGAAGGAATGGGTGAAGTAATTTTGGTCAGATACAAGGAAGAGAATGTTTTTAGATTTGAAATGCAGGATAAGAAAAGAACCTATATCTACATTTAATTATGGTGGGAAAATATTATTCTTTATTCTATGATGCATCAAAGTAAGGTTTAGAGAAGTTCTGATAATAGAGGATCAAGTGTTTATGTATGGACTCCAAACATTTGAGACCACATCAGAAAAATTATCATACTGATGATGTCAAGTTGAGATAAGTGGTGTGTACCATTGGAAGATGGAGACATTGTATTTTGGTAGAGATGATTTTGGTGTATGCATACCCCAATATACTCAACTATATCATTACCCAGTTGGAATTGATGACTCAGTAGATATGGTGGGTTGAGTTTCTATAGACTTTTAGATTCATGTATTCTTATAAAATGGGCATGATCAATGTTGTAACTGACACGTTGAGCTAGAAGATGAAGATGTAGGGAGTGCATGACTATTGTGAAGGTTATTGAATGATGGTACTCATGTCATACATGAATATAGATTTTCAGGTGTCCTGGGGATGCATATCTTAAACATCAACTTCTATTATAAATGTTCTTGTTGATAATATCAAGAAATAGATGTTATCTTTTCCGAAGGGTTTAGTTATAAGACACATCATATATGGAGGGTAGAAACCATTATGATTCCCTCTTAGTAGTAGTAATTATCTCCATTTCCATGTCTGATTTTGGGTTACTATGATATTCCATGATGACATGATGAGAGTGTTTCATGCTTCTAAATAGGTATTGCATCCAAATTTGACAAAAATATTATTAGGATATCCCTAGATAGTACTGGTGGTCAGAGATGAAGAAAGAGGTAGTGAGATATGTGGCGAGATATTTCACCTATCAACATGTGAAATCTGAGAATCAATGAATATTTTTTATTTGACAACATTTTCTCATTTCCTAGTTGAATTACAATGATGTCACTATAGATTTTGTGCTAGGAATAACCATGACAACCCGCATGGATGATTTATTTTGGGTGATTTTGGATCAACTTAAATGTGTATATCAAATCATACTTATTAGGGATACCTTCCATATTTAGGATAAAAGTATTCTCTACATGTGTGAGATAGTTTAGATACATGATGTTCTGTGATGTATCAATTATAATGGATATCCTCATTTAATGTTGTGGGGTTTTAAGGGTCTTTAGAATGTTAGAGGATTATATGTTTTTCTAATTATGAATAATCATACTAATAGTAATGGACATCATAAGTATACTATTTGGGTTTGGAAGATATGTTAGGAACCTATGTTTTGGATTTTAGTTATTCAAGGGATAAGGATATCTAATTTCTATATACTTTAAATAATAACATCTTCCAAGAATCAATCCATATGAAACCTTTCTTGGAATTATAAAGAGGTACGTTTTGTTTACCTATTTTTTGGTTGATGGTAGTTGAGTTAGTTATAGTTGGACCCAAAATTAGGCCAAGAATGTTAAAATAATTTCATTTAATTAGAATGTGGTTGGTTAAATTGTTTACTATGAACAAATAAATTTCTAACAACAAAAAATATCCTTTGGAGTTCAAGGTTGGTAATCATGTTTTCTATTTTGTGTGGCCTAGGTTATGGAATTCCCATATTTTGAAATTGGGGAAGCTAGAGCCCATGTTTGTCAGGACATATTAGATAGAGGAAAAGGTCGGTCAAGTTGGGTACTGATTATCCATTATATATATCTATAGTTCCATTCAACATGTGTTTCATGATTTCCATTTTCATAGATATTATCCAGAAACATCACATGTGGTATATGGTGAGGAAATCAATATTTGTGACAATGTTTCCTCATAGAAGATTCTGATAAGTAATGTGGAATATATTACGATTTATCTATTGGGTAGTAATATACATCTAGTTTGAGTGCAGTGGTAGCATGGACATGTTCAGGAGTAGATCTAAGAGAATGAGTCTGATTTTCAAGAATAGTGTCTATGCATGCTCACCGTGACCCCATAGTGAATCATGGTGTTGCATGGGGATGAGATGTTATATGTTTGGGTGGTACTAATATCAGATAACTTGTCTAGGTATGTCCCTCTTTGGGTATTTCTTCAAACTTCTTTCATTTGGTTATCATCATTATTTAAACATTGGTGGATGAGTCATGTTTGGAGATGGAGAGGGTAAGTTGGGGAAAATTACCAAATTATCAAGAAGGTATATTTTTCAGAATTAATGGAGTCTAGGAATAAATTTTATTATTGGGGTTATTAGGTATTTCTATATTTTTTATGGATTGGGATATTGTTCAAACCTATATGTAGAAACAGGTGTGAGAACATGTCTTTGGAAAATTACAAACCAAGTAAATGTAACACGATGTGTAACTAATACAAGACAAAAGATGAAAATTGGTTCATGAAATAATGGGGTTAAACCATCGTGAACAATATAATTGTCATGTAAAGGAATACCAGGATATAAATTAGCCTTAGGAAATGAGTTTTCTGGGTTATAAAAATAATTAAATAAACTTCATAAAAAGATTAGAAATTGTGTATTCCTAAGACCCTGTGGGTTTATGTGGGTAGAATGTGTGATGATTTAATTAAGTTATGTGAATCACCATCATCTTGATCATATATGGGATTCCAGGAGAATTTGGATTCTCTTTCTCCATTATGGATGTCCATATTGGACATCTGGTCATTGGTTTTATTCATTGGACATTATCTCCTTTATTACTGTTGGGGTTACCCATTGGAATATTTAAGTTATTAATTATTTTAAGGAATATAGTTTCAACCAAACCCAATGGTTTGATTATTTTTTAATCCTAGGAAATATTTTTATTTCATTGATGAAACATGTGCTCTAATTAATTTATACATTGATTAATTGTAAATCACAGATTGAATAAAATTGATAGAGACATGAATTTTGTATACCATTTTGTATGGGAACCCTTGATTATTAATATTTGAATTGGATAATGGATTAATGTTAGTATAGAAAAAATGAGATTCATGTGTTTTATTGATATATATTGACTATATAAATGGAATTTTCATTGATATAGATGTTAACAAATTGATAAAATTAAAGTGTAGTGAAATGATAAATGGTAACTTACATAATTAACAATTCATCCATGTGATGTGATATTTTAATTTTATTATTTGATTAATTATTTTTAGATTCATTTTATAATTCATATATTAAGGGGGATTCTCTAAATCTAATGCATTAATACTTATATTGATAGAGATCTTCCCATTCCCTTACTGTCAAGCTTATATTAAGCATGCTCTCCCAGATCCCATGCATTAATTCTTATATTGAGTGGTCTTTTCCTAGTACCATTCAAATATTATTTTATTGAGCAAGATCTTCCTAGTCATATGTTGTAATGATAATATTGAGAGGGATCCACCATATCAGATACTGAAATGATTATATTGCTGGTAAAGACTATATTTTTTAATTTTTGTGGTGGATATATGGTGGTTTAGTGGCGTGGTTGTTCTATATTCTCAAAGATATTATCACATGATTTTGAAGTTGTTTTATTATTAAACTATATTAATTGATTAAATAATACATATATTTATTGTTTATTTCAAACACCTTTTATCAGAATTGATAGGTTTAGAAATGGTTGTGTTACCAATCTGTGTTTTGCCGACACCTTATTCAAGACATTGTCTCGCACTTTTGAAAGTTTCATGGATGTTGCTTTTATAAGGTAAAGGGAGGTGGTGGATAATTTGTTACTAGATTGATGGGATGATGTTTGGATATGGGTTCGACAAGGGGATCATTACTCAGGAATTTTTTCTTTATTTTGTGTTAGCAGATTTATTTATTTATTAGTTTGACATTAGATATATATCATCCTATCATTACATGATTAATTATTCTTTGGTTAATTATTTCTCGATTTTTAACTTCATAGTTGTTTGATCTATTTCATTCTCTATGTCATTATAATGATATTTATTATTATATGATTATTCCTATGTAATGTAGCTCTAAACCAAGGGGTATAGTGTCTGCTCTATATTCATTACACCCCCACTACATGTTGGTATCCTCTAGCTTTTGGGGATGTTTAATTGGGGTCCCATAAACCATATATTACTTGGCCACATGATAGTGTGTTGGAAAGAGGTGTGCTAGAACATAGATAATGCATTTAGCACACTACCACCTCCATAAACCGACATCATCCATTTTTCACCACCACTATTCATCATGGGTTATAATTATGGAATTGAATAATAAATGTTAAATATATAATATTAGAATTAATATTTTGGGAAAAATTATAACCATGATTATTTCCTCACATTTTTTAAGATATATAAATTTTAACTATCTATGGGGCAGACTAAAGAATCCAAGAAGTAACATTTTTCATTATATTTTATTTTTCATTAATAACCCAAACACCATTAAATATTCTTAAAAACCTTTAAAAAACTTTTATATCATGATTATTGTGTTTTAATGATATTATTTCAAATTAAATAATTCTAATACCAAACTCATCAATCGAATTATGGTATTTTTGGGGAGAGTCTAACAAAAAACATGAAAAATAATATAAACCAATATCATGGATTTAAATGTGAACATAGATACCAATATTATTATAAGTTAATAAAAAACCTAATTGTTTTATGGTAATTAAAATATCATGTTTATTATTTATGTTACTAGTAAAATATAATATTTGATCATTAAAATTACTAAAATAAGAAGGTATCAAATAATATTTTATCACACATAACTAAAATGAAAATGGAAATAGATATGAGATTTATAAATAAAAATATGTTTTCTATTCATTTACAATAAATTATCTACTAATGATGAGAATTGTGAGAATAATAAATAACAACCCAACAATTATGAAACAACTTTTTAAGCCATCATGATAATTTAAAAATTATATTGTAAATATATAATGAAAAACAAATTAACAGGTAGTGAATAATTATACATGATGATTATATATGTTAATATAAATTCATAAGGTTCTAAAATAGATATTTAAGATAGTTATTTTAATTATATAAGATATTCATGTTCGTTAGCAGAGGTTATGAAATATGGAAAATATTTCATCCCTAAATTTTAATTACTTGAGAAATATATCTAATTACATACCAAAGATTGTTTATAACGTTGTATTTTCTTCCCATTAAATAATTTTTTACATTAGTGTTTTATTTGTAATTCTATATAATTTATCTTTTCAAATCATATCCTTCAAAGGAATTTAAGTCTAATGATTCTAATATCACAAGGGTTGTATTGATAAATATTTTAATACAATTCGTCATCATCATTCTTATACGAATATACATGTATAAAATTATGAAATAATAACATTTCTTATATTTTATATGTTATACCTTATTTTCTAAATTGTAAATTAATTCGCATCATCAATAATCGTGTATTTGAATTTTTTTTCCTTTAATAATATTATACTGTTTGAATGAATGTCACTAAATATTAGCAAAAAAATTTAACGTCTATATTTTCCATACAACTAACAATTTCCCCTATTTTTGGATGTTTTATTATTAAATAATTAAACTAATTTTATTACATTTCTTCACCAAATTTTAAATGAGAATTTTATTTAAATTTTTATTATGAGGCTTTTCAATAATTTTTTTTCAATATGTTAACTTATTTTATGCATCAAGGATAGTTCGGTTACATTAAAATTGATGTTTTCTATGTAAGAACGATTTTCATTTTCAATACATAGTTATTGGTTATTTCATGAATATTAATTTTTTAATATATCAACAGTATTTGTTCTTCTTTTTTTTTGTAATAATGTTTTCTAAAAAACTACTAACATTGTTTTTATAAAAATAGAAAAGGGAAATTCAATTTTATTTTATTTTTATGAGCATGTTTTCTATCGTATATAATATTATTTCTCATAATTCATAGTTTTATATAGTTTATTTATTTTCCATGATTCTATTATTTTTTTAGAAATTGTTTCACTGAATAAATCCCATTTAAATCTAAAATTCTAATGTACTCTTCTACTATTATTCTAAAATAATTTTTTATTTACTCATTAAATCGTTACCTATTATTATAAAACAATGATTTTTATATTATATGAAGTATCTCTAAAATCAGGAATTCTTAAAAATATAAATTTTATTTGTTAAAATAGGTTCCTTATTTGGAATTAGTTGGTCTATATTACGTGAAGAATATTATTTTTTAGGAATGAATATATGATTATAAAGACGGATGTAAATTATAGTGAAAATATTGTTATTTTTTTCAATGATTTGATTTCATAATATTTTTTAATTTTTAAATAATAATTAAATGAATTTATTTTAAGTAATATATATAATATTATTTCTAAAAATATAATATAATTGTTCTCAAAGGGGGAATACAGTGAAAAAAATAAATCTATGGCACCTCTATGTACTCAGGGAGACTCGATCCTGGGACCTCCCATGAGACCCCATCAAGGCATAACCACTATACTACTTTCATGGGGGATATTATTAACAATATATATAATTATATTCATATAATTTTAACTAGTAAATTTTTCCAATTATGTTTATGAAAAAATATTGGTTAAAATAACTTTTATCTACACAAAAATAGATTTTCAATATTTTAAATGTTTTAATTTTATTTTGAAGATTATAATTATTAGATATTTAGAAAGGTTGTATAATTATTATATTTATTTTTATCACATTAAAATTTTTAAATATGGGTTTTTTACATTTTTATAAATAAACATGTTACATTAGTGGCTCTAGTTAACCAAATAAAAATAAAAAGAACGTAGAACATAAAACATAAGAATAAATGACTTGGAACTTGTTTGAAAACTTATGGAAGTAAATTTAAGCCTTTATATGCCCAATGTCATTGAAAATTCCTTATTTATAAAAAATTTAGTCATCTACCCATGAATAGATTAATTATATTAAGGTAAAGTAAACGATATTCACAAAAGTTCCATTTTCATCACTTATATAAGAGGATAAAATCCACCCAATAAATGTTCCACATTCAGTTAAAAATATCCTTCATACCCATCTTAATTTAACTATCCTATAAGTCCATTTCTTATATTATAAAACTTAGTCAAAAATAATTTTGTAGAAGTCAATCTATTATAGAGAGTTCATCATGTTAATGTTCAAAGTATCTTCTAATGAATTTTTTTCTCTAAAACTTTTCTTATTATCATTTCTCATCAAAAACTACCATAAAAAACTTATATAATGATAATTTGTCATTATAATATTGATGTTTCATTACATTAATTTCAAAACATTATTTATTTCTTCTCATCTAGTTTTTAGAATTAATGAATGTTGATCAAGCTTTCTATAGACAACCACCTTGATGAAGACGCATCATCTATTTTCTACATGCCCCATATTAAAATGTAATAAATATATATTTATTAGAATTTTTTTACATATATCACATAATTATGAATATATATATATATAAGTTTTACTAAATATTCATTTCCTTTCATTCACTGGGAAATTAAAATTTTAACCACATGTTATGCAGACTATCACCTCAACGAAGTGACATTTTTCTTTTTTCTTCATGAATTTCATTTGTTATAAAACACTACTAAAATATTGTAAAACCAAAAAAATATAAATAATACCACTATGTTTTTTACATTTATATAATGTAAACATAAATTATTTCATAACCATACTTAACCATGAAATTATGATTCTTTATTTTTTCGATTGTTCTTTCCACCTACATTATCTATTCTACAAAACCATATTATGGATTAATATGTGAATCCATATATTTATATTATTATAAATCAATAATTATATTATGTTTTTTAATTGTTTTTTAATGGCGATACTAATTGTTTAACTAATTATTGAAATATCATAATCAATATCCTTAATTAATGAAGTAAGATTATATAAAACTAATGGAATGAGATAAGAGAATTATACTATAATCTACGTTCTCTATTGCAATACCATTAATTTTATTTGAATTATTATCATTGTGATATGAATATATAACTACACAAAAAATTTTAAAGTATTTCATAAATATCTTAATAAAAAATACATGATATAGAAAATTTATAATAACTAAGTAATATAATTGTGTGAAATAATTTGAAATGATGTTTATAAAATTTATAGATATTAATAAAATTTCTATATAGGTGATTAATATAGATATTCAGTATATTGTATATTTAATAACATTAGTTGATGTAGGGATTAATGGTAATTCGTTATTTTATATAATTTAATTTCTTAAGACATATTTCATATTAAAAACATTTTTTATTTGGAATGGTGTTTCAAAATAACGTTTAATATAATTTCATCACTATATTTATAATATTTAGGGTATTTAATTCCTCATTTGAAATCACATCCTTCAACAGGTTTTGACTTTAAAACGTATAATGTTGTTTGAATTTCATTATCTCAATTTCTTATAAACTATATCATAATCATTCTTACATTAGTAGAGTTTTGAGGATTTTTTATCCACAAATTTAACCTCTTTTTATGGGTTTGTCTATTTTTATTAGTGGAATTTACTTCTCATCATCAATAAATACCTTGAAGATAAATGATCTTTCTAAAATAAAATTATTACAATTGTATGAATAAATCATATTCAATTGAATAAATATTCTCATAAATGTATCAATATTTATTCAATTAAATGATTTATTATATATTTGGGAACTCAAATATTTATTACTTCATTTTATTACTTTAACTTTTATTTCCAAATTTCCAACTAAACATTTTATATCACTATTTATAATATAGGATTTCAAAAATGGTGAATTAAAAATTTAAAAGGTTTTTTATACAATATATTAATTGATAACTTCCACTAAAAAATATCCCAAAAATTCATTTGTGTCCTTATCAAGACTCCTTTTTAAAAAATTTCCTAAAAATTATTGATTTAATGAATATAATTGTTTTTCCATTCCAAAATTTTTTAAAATGAATTCTCAAAAGAAACTCAAGAATTTTTAAAAAAGAATTTCAATATAAAAATAATAAAATTGTATCTCCTTTAAAATATTTTAATTATTAATAATTTCCCATAATTTTGAAATATGTGTACCATTTTAATGGTTTTAATAATTTAATGGACTTTCCATTATGCTATGATTTTTATTTAAAATAGTTTCCATGAAATAATTTTATTTTAATCATTATTTCTAAAGTGAAATTAATATATTTCACATATAGTATTTTTATATACCCAATGACCAATTAAATATGATTTCATAAATAAATGATGTTACGTCTTTAAAAGGGAAATAATTAATCATTACCTTATCTTTTCATAATCATGATTGATGTAGAACTATAATGATTCTTCAAATTCATTTCCATTATAAGTACCTAGTTTTTTATTTCTTCAATTGAAACCAAAATTCAATTCATTAATTGATTTTAGAACATTGTTACAAAGTAATATACCATTTTTTTATATGGTGTAAGAAATACAAGCGACAATATTTTGATTAAAGAGTATTTAGGTAAAATGATACTAAATATCTTTATATACCCTTTTTTCATGACCCGTCCTCGGGGCTCGTGACGTGACTTCCCCAAACCCGCCTTCCATGTGCCAGGGGTTGGTGACTAGCACCAAATACGTAAAAACCTACGCTGGGAAGGCATTGCCTTTAAAAAAGTAAACAAACACAACAGAGTACGCAAAAGTAGTAAACACTATGTAAATAATGTATACAAAAAGTAAGTGCTTAGAGGATATGGGCTGGAAATACAAGCCCAATAGTAAGTAAAGTACAACTGAAAAACTAGTACATCTGCGGTGAAGTAAAACAAAAACCGCCGAGTCATCCTCAGGAAATCCCACCTGATGGGTGGGTACAGATGGCCTCTACAACACCTCAGGTCCGACCATCCACTCCGTGAACGTCATGCCATGTGGTCCACCTCCGGGTACCGTCCTGCTCCACAAGCCTCCACCTCGATCAGTGTTTTCTGTTGTCTGCATCCAACACAATGTAGTGTGGGAAAAGCCGGTGTAGGGGTGAGTATACGATACTCAGTAGGGACCCCGAGACCCCCTAGGGTCTCCCAAAACCAAGGAAGGATAAACATTAAAGAAGTATACAATCAAGAAGTACTAACCAAATCTACTTAGGTATATGACCATACATATACCTAAGTTATCAACAATAGTACGACTACAACTCTCGGGGCCAAGTACAACCCAATCCACAGAGTAAAGAAGTAAATCACATAGATGATAATGATTGAGAGTCAAGAATCAGCTCACACAAGTATGACACAATAGTAGGGAGATATAGACTATCAGATGTAGTCACTGATTCATCTAAGCTGTCAGACCCACAAAGGTTACAAGTCCAACTGAACTGTCAGAACCACACAGGATAAAAGACAAGCTATCTCATGAGTTGTAGAGATGATCATATTTAGTCACTGATTCATCTAAGCAGTCAGACCAACATAGGATACAAGTCCCGCTAAGCTGTCGGACCCACACAGAATACAAGACCAGCTACTCTGCCGGACCCACAAATGATACAATTACAGATGTAAAACTACCAGACCCACACCGGATACAAGAACAGTAGTCATCGTTGTCGAATCCACGGAGGATCCCTGTACAGTAGTCGTCACTGTCAAACCCATAAGGGATTCCAATACAGTAGTCGTCGCAATCGCAGCCAACTCTAGGGTTCCCACACACAGCACGATCGATTCGAAAATGGACTAATCCTCGAGCAAAGGGTTCGATACATCAATTATCTCTAAGTCCTAATTTTATGTATCCCGGAGTTCTTTCTCGTCAGAATAATCCCAATGCGATAGACGGCGCGTCAATCGGACGCCCAGTCTGAGAGTTATTGGATTTTCCGTTACAGGGGCCCGTTTGGAATTACACTTATTCTAAACCCGGATATTTACCAATGTTTTCCAAAACTAACTTAGAGTATCGCAATATTACCTCCTCATCGCAAGTGTCCTAGTGCCGCAGACGGTGCACCGTTCAGACGTGCGGTCCTCAAGATATTCACGTATAAGAAAAACTGGCCCGACCCATCAATCTCGTTGGGCTGGTGGGTCAGCGAGACCTAGTTCAGTGGGTCTGACACAGTTGGAGGGGTCGTACCATCCCAGTGGGGCGCAACCCGGCACGAATCTGTGGCCATGACCACGCGAGGGTGGCCCGACCTGGTGGGGAGAGACCCGACCCGACACTACAGCCCGATCCACGCGAGGTCGGACCAGCCTAGGCGATATGAGGTTTGGCGGCCGGACGCTACTAGACCAACTGGCCAAGAGGTTTGGGTGGCACAACCCCAGGTTTTTTGAAATGGAAGCGCTGAGCGGAGCCCCCCCTCCCTCCTGTCTGGTCGACCGAAGTCGGCCGGCTCTTCTGGCGCGAGCGGCCTGCTCGAGCGGGCCGCTGTCTTCCACACGCAGCGCTCGACGGCGCCGCAACCTTCAATCCTACCGGCAGGTTTTCCGCCGAAGTGGCCCGCGGAGCGCGGGCCGTGGTCCTCCGCAGTAGGGCGCCACATGGTTCCGCGGTCCTCCTGTCCGGCTGGCTATGGCCGGCCGATTCTTCCTCAGCCGAGCGGCCCAGTTGCAATCACAGTCTTCCCTCCTCCGTGCGACTTCTAGTGTGGTGGTCCTCTAATTGACGGTACATGGCCGCCATTGCCACCGCTGCCCCGGTCATGCCACCTCTTCCATTTCTAGCTCCATTGCAAAAATAAACAATGATTAACAGAGGGTCTTTGGGTCGTGTTCGTTCGGCCCGCGCCCTCCACGTTAGGCGGTAGAAGATGGCCAATGATAAACCTAGTAAAATCAATGAATAATGGAGTAAAATTATTCACTTAAATAATATTCAAAACCCTTACCTCGTAATTGATGTCGCACATCGTCGAGCTACGGAAGATGAGTGTCATGGTAGTCGGGCGTCTTGGAAGGCGGCATCACGGAGAACGGCGTCGTACCGTCAACGTGGATAGAATAGTCGTTGTCGTGATGCGAGAAGAGAATCTGAAGACGACGTAGATTTCCATTCCATCGGGGTGCGTCTAAAGAATAAGCATCATTGGATAATGTCCTTCATGTTCTACACCGAGGATGTTCTTTGTTGAAGAATGGTGTTCTTCGTCGAAAAAGGATCACCTCACTTCTAATTATCGAGATCCTCCCCAATAGTAAACTTTCTAACCCAATATAAATAAAAGGCTCCCAATTTAATATAATTTCAATGAAATTAAAATTAATTCAAAAGAGGTGCCAATTAATTAATGCAAATATTAATTAGATAGGTTGGCACATTCAATGGGTGGGAGGTGGAGAAGCTCCACTATAATAAATATGAGGAGTCGTCAAAAAAATAAAAAAGGGGTATTAATGGGGAATTTAGGGGTGGTGAAAGGGTTTTGGTTCGTGTGGTCCCCGCCACACTAAATATTCTCATGGGAGGTTATGTGGGGTATGGGCCCCACCCCTAACTTCCTCTTGGTGGAAATAACCACCTCTTCAAATAAAATTGTGTATCACCACAATTTTATTTAATTTAAGATAAATCCCCAAATTATAACATTCGAATCGCATAAAACGTAACTGCGGTAAAGGTCACCTTAAGAGAATACCAGCGCTATAAGTTCATCGGTGTCCTCAGATTTCAATTCCGAGCGCTGGTTCAAAAGATAAAAAAACCCACACGTGCGTTTATAGAACGTACCTGAACAAAACTTTAGAAATTGATTCCGGGCACACCGGGCATCAGAATCATGCACCGTCAGAAACTGTGGACTCGTAAAATTCCAAAGTATTTATGAAGAAAAAAATTACTTGAAATTTATAGGAATCTACACTTTTACTTTTCAATGGTTTATCACAAGATAAATATTATTGGAATTATGAATTATTTAATAAAGTCTCTCAATTTGAAACAGATATAAAATAATGATTCATAAAATTTAATTTTTTTTGTGATGATTCAATTATATTTTCATTCCATGGATTCATTAATATAAAATAGAGGATAATTTCTTATATCATATGTATGTAAGGACAAATGATATCTGGGGTCCAATATCATACTCCAACGCATTAGTTAGATGATTAAATCTCATTGGATATGTCTATGTGGGAACATTTTAGTTTTTCCCAAATTTTGGGTGTAATTATGTTATTAATGAATGTGATATATACATAAGTATAATTAAAAATCATTACAAGATTCAGTGCCGATGTGTGACATTAGAATGTAATTTTTTCCAATGACAATTTTTTTTCCATAGTCTAATAGTTATTAAATATTATTCAATAATAGTTCATGATTGTTAACTCATGTTCCAAAACTCTCATTATTCAGTTCATATATTATTCTATGTCCCCTTGAGGTAATTCATAAGGTAATAACATTCAAGATTCCTCAACAACTGTGACCCATATTCCCCAACATGATCAGCCTACATCAACACAGCTCCAAGTCATATCCAAGATGCATCACAAAACAATGTATACACCTCACTAGGAATCAGTAGGATTACAATTTTGAGTTGTATTCAAGCACTTATTCAACCAATGTAATGTGATTTCACACTCTCCATTCCATTAAAATTTTATCCCCATCATGATCAATTGTGAATGATTTTTTTCTAAGAAGGAAAAGTATTATATAATACTATGATCATATCCACCTATACCCAAAAGAATATTATATGGAAAATATAATTTTGATACTACCAACATAAAACTACATGCACCTTTTCTGGGTCCAAAAACTCAAGTTCCACTAAGATGATGTGACTTATTCAATATACCCATTTGATTAAGAAACGGAACCTAGATAACATGGAGTATAACAAACAGTTTCTCGGAATACTCAAAATGATTCAAATATGATGGGTACTATCATCAGTTTTCTTGGAATACATCGTGATTCCAAAAATGAAAATACCCACATACTTATCTAGGCACTTTTGTATGACTTGGTTCAAGAAGTCCATACAATCTGATAGAGATTATGTCTCCCCAAGAAGCATCATTATTATCCCATACAAGCCATTCCAGCTTCTAAAATATACCTGTATTATATTATATGTTCTTCCTATCAATGATTATACCTAGATCAAAAGTCAATCTTGGAGATAACACTTGATCCTCTCCACCAGTGATTTATATCATCTATACATGAAAGAGGGTACAATTTATTAATTGACATCTAGTTCATCTTTGTGTAATCAACACATATATACATTGTCTCATATGTCTTCCTTGAAAGTATGACTTGGGAACCCCAATGTGACATGTGCATAAGGAAAATAATATTATCCATCAACTATTAAAACATGTAAATAGTCTCTTGAACCTATGTATATTAAATTTTATATGGTGGAATATAAATCATCTCAACACTAGGAATGATCTCGATCATAAAATACACTTACAACATTGGTGAGATCCTAGAGAAATACTCATGAAACATATCATAAAATTTTTACACTATGGGTGGAAATACATCCTAATTCACACACCTATAATATTTTAAAAAACATGATAATTGTTGGGTAACTCCCCTTGTTGTTGATGAATTGGCCCTGCATGGTATGTCGGGATATCCCACTCTACACGGTGAACATAATGGTAACCATCAAGAGAAATAAAATTCATGTCCCCATGGAAACAATCTGTGTGGGAATTGAATGATACTAACCAGTCCATAATAAAAATATTTTCCAAGAAAGTAATATCAATGATTTAATTATCCCAACATAAATGATACACCCTAAAATCATGAGAACATCATTTACAGAAGAGAAATATCTTTAATGTACTCCCAATGCAATGTTGATTTTCATAACCTAACTCAAAAACTCCACCATTTTACTAAACTCATTTAAAATTTTCTTATATATAATATAATGAGACAAAAATTTAAAGAATAAGGTAGTAAAATTTTGGGAGTCTTCAAGAATATGAACTCTAACTATCGATGTTATGTCCTTTAAATACTTAGGTGTATGGCTAAATGAATGAATAGTTCCTTCCCCTTTTCCCTGTGCTTTCTTTCTAAGTCCCATGGGTTGAAATACTCTACTGATAAGCGTACTATTTCTTAAATGTAAATTATTAACCATTTGACAACTATAGTGAGTAGAACTCCATCTACCAGACTAATATGGGGTAGAAGGCACCCTTCTAGTAATCTGATTATCCATAGATCCTTCGTCAATACTCATTTATTGTGGGTTACTATAGAACCATTATATATGTTCAATCCTATTGCGAATATGGAATTCAATTGGAGATCTAGGGCACAATCTATAATTGAATCCCATACTACCACACTTTTTGAAGATCACTCAATAAATGTCTTGTGTAACTGAAACTCTCCTCTAGCCACTATGATTTCTATCTCCTTGGTATATAACTTCAAGGTAACATTTCATACTCTTGGATAAATTATCTCCTCTTCATCTAGTAGAAACTACATATCCTCCACTAGAATCCAATTTTAGGTTCTCCTCTGATATTATAACATTATTTACAATTCAAAAAACATATTTATCATAATGTTGATAAACCGAGACTTAATCTCGCATTTAATACAATCCTAAAAAATTTGACAGTCACCTCATATCCTTCAAATTCAATAAATGAGTTCTACAATTTAGTAAAGAGGAAAACATAGTCCATCATGGACATAGTACCTTTGCTAAAATTCATAAACATGGCTCCCCTCCCAGACATGAGCATCTCTAGTTAAAAGTGCTCTAAAAACTTCTTCAAAATTTCACTCCACTATATATTCATCGACTTTCTATCCCAAGTCTAGATATCTAATGAATAATTAATTTGATCAAGTAACATATATATGAATGTAGTTGGAATTTATTCCCAATAGGTTCTTTTATGTGGTGAACAATTATCTGGATAGACTCAATTCGGATCATACATACCTCAAGTCCACCATCTCTAGTCAATATTTGAGGGAGATGTAATTGAAACTCCCATGTCATGCCAAAAAAAATTTTCACAACCAACCTCATGTTTAGTTATATAATCTATATAATAATTTCATTACACTCTTATTATTAATCTTTTACGTCCTCATCCCAAACTATTAGGTCATCATGCTACAGTAATGGATGGTCATTTATAGCCACGTCCTCATGACATCCTATCAACAAGCCTCATCATGGATATATATCACTAAAATTTAAAAAAATGGTCTTTTATCAGATAACATTACATTACCACATATAAATAATAATAATTCACATAAATCCATGAAAATATATCACCCATACCCATTAACATGGTCAAATACAAGGCATTATCACTACTGATAATCATCCCTCATTTAGGTCAAGGCATGAATAGGGTAAATAAATTTATAAATCATGTAACTCATTAGAAAATCATTATCCAATTTTAATAAATACATTTAAAATAATTTAAAATATTAATTTTCATATTTTGAACCATTTTCATTTATTTTACATAAGGAAAAATGAATTTTTTAACAAATCACTTGAATCCTTACATTTCCATGAATGCCTAAAATGATACATGACATCTAAAATTCCATTTTTCTAGAATGATTTTTATATGTCCAAATATTACTCCACACTAAGAAGAAAATAAATATTTCATAAAATTATAATAACATGACACATTATGTGAATCACTCACTGCTATTTAACATTCAAATGTAATAGAAATCATCAGTAAAAACAATCTCAACATGGGTAGCAATGTTTCCCATATACATGGGTTAGCTACTCCAATTAATGATCTCATAACCACGTCTTGACTCATAATAGATTCCTTTAAACCTTTCCCAAATAGTAAAATAATAGAAAATAAAAGGAAAACACCTAGTTATTACACTTTATAATTTCATGGCCCAACTTCCACACACTGGTTCCCCTAGCTTGTTGGTTATATGACTACGTGAATGCATCCACATATGTTACATGCTACATACTAGCAGCAAGGGTCAAATATATATATATATATATGGATTCTAGTACCTATTTATCAATCCATCATAACAATAGAAATAAATATAATATATCCAAAATATTATTAACCAAACTCGATTAATACCATAACCAATACAAACCAACTTCTCATGATAACCAAAAATAGTGAATCAATATACAAACCAAAATACTAGATATTTCATTCCATATATGTGTCACATTTAAATATGATAAATAAAAATTAATACATAGTTTCAACTACCCAAGACTAAAATGACACCATGTCTGGTTCACTAGACCATGGTCCATCCAAAATCAGCCATCTATCATAGGGCTCTATCCCTTATCACATATTGGAAACATGAAGTCCATTTAGGTACCAACCAGTCATCCAAAGTAGAGTGTGAGAATGACTTAGTTTTCCACCACAAATGAAATTAAAAAAATACAATCCATAATAGTGTATGCAGTTGTATAATAAATACTTTACAATAAATTATATAAATAGTTTTCACATAACATTATTCTTTATTTGACCATAAAAACCTTAAGTTAGTGATGAATCATGAACCATCAATACCTTATTCTTATAGTGAAAGAGTCCGATTCATATCATATTAGGAAACAGAATTCATTATAACATGGTATTTCATTATTCCTTTAAATTCAATTTCATAACACAACTACATGGAATTCTTGTCTAATGAAAATATAATTGTCCTAGAATGTCATTTCTATAACCCCATGGGTATTTGGGGAATCAGTGGTTATACCGCACCTCATTGTTCACATTTTTATTTGGAGCATCAGTCCTTTGCACACACTCATTATCACATATGGGTTTTTAGATGATCATTATATTTCCCACACTCATTATCACATATTTCACAATATATATATATATATAACATGATTAGTCTTCATTAACATTCTTATCAAACATTCTCATTATTGTTTTCCAACTGAAATATCAATTCAATCATGGTTCTTCACTTCAATCACATGGAATAATATGAAATATTCACCACTAAATAATTTATCTACCTTAAATCATATAATCCATTAAAACATCGTTGTTATGGAAACTAACCATTTAATTTCAATTATCTCCAAATTCCATATCCCATTATCCAACCGAAATCTGTAATCAAAATTTGACCAATTAAATTTTAATGTGACATAAATAAATAATTAATTAATTTAATTATGAATTCAATTTACTATAGTGTAAATATCTATTTCACAATTACATACAAAAAATAACCATCAAAACTATTGGAATTTTTTATTATACCACCTACATCATTGTTTTTGAAAAATGTTTTCCATATCATAAAATCCATAAATTGAAGTTGAATGTTCAAAATAACAATGGGGAGGAAGATTGTCCACCCAAACCTAAGTTCAAGAAAAATCCTAACAAAATTATTCAAAACCTAAATCTAAACCCATCCCCAACATAGGAAAATATACTCATCTTTTTCTTGAACGATATATTAATGAGGGGAAATCAAATTTATATGAAAGGACATACCAACGGACATATGATCATTTGAAAAAATAACTAATTATCTATGAAAAGGTGTTTTTTAGAGACCTAAAATAATCCCGAAAGATTAATGAATGTGTATATTAAGATAAGGTTTCTGTATGGGTTTGTATGGGTTAACTTTGGTGGGGGCGTATTTTGTTTTAAAAATTTTACTAAAGTAATTAAATCCCATGTGAAGGGTTTCTAAAGAAGGGGGGAATAGTTTTCCAAACTATGTGCCTTAACAATTCAACAATTATAAGGGGGGAAATTGTTCTCATATATTATATAGGGTTTGAAAAATCACCCACCAAACATTGAAATACACAGTGTTTCATGGTGAATGGGTTGTGAGGGTGGCTTCCTGGCTGTCTAAACTATGACCCAACCATACACGACCTCAGGTCTCCTGAAAATAGAGAGCATGGATCTTTAAGACAATACACACAATTTTCCCTTAGTATGATCCAACCATTCATAGACCACGTGCTTCAAAATTTCTCTTATTTTACCACAAAAAACCCCAAGAGAAAATTTACCCGATGTATTATGACAAAAAGGAAGAATAGTAATTTGAAAAGAGATTCGTACATCTAGAGAAAAGTTTAGGATTTTAAAAATTGACAGACCATAAAATATTCCATAATTTCTGAATTAGTGACTCTGTATTATATAAATAAGTTAATTTACAATTAATTCATTCATTCAAAAATAGAATTTCATTGGTAATTAACATCGTCGTTAAATTGAGACATTCTATTAGGTTTGATTTCCAACATTCCTCACATAATGGATATTGAACTGTATTTGATGAATTGGAAACTCACATATGTAAGAAAATTTAGTCATATATAATGATATATGGTTTTGAATAATCATAAGGATTCTAATTAAAATACCAAATCATTAAAATTAATAAGAAGAAATTCATTCCATTTTCATTCACATTCATTAATGAGGAAACTCCTCCTAGTTCTAGCTATAGAGTAAAACATAAAATCATAATTTAAACATCATGTTATAAATCGATGTGATAATTCATATAATCATTGAAATAAATAATGATATATCCTCAAAAACAATAATTTATTTTCAAACTATAACATTATATATTCAAATAACATAACTATAACTTATCAAATGTTTTCGTAGAATATATAATTTCCCTTCATCATAACTGTTGATAAATAGCATGTCAATTTTCAAAGAATATTCAAATTTGTTTCTAGCCAAGAATTAATTCTTAGAAAAAATAAGTATTCATAAGTGGTGATGATGTAAATTTTCTATATATCCTTTTGATTTTTTTTACTTCTAGGTGCATCTATCCCACATCTCCATCTATATTTTAGTATAAACCAAAATATTTCATTTATACTAAAACAATTAAATATCAAATTTCCAAAAAATTAGGACATTATCCTATATATATACATATCCATATGATTTTCAATAATGTTTTCCATCACTAATATTAAAAATTAACTAAAACATTCTATAATAAAAACTACAGAGACCTGATTTTTACATAAATAAATATTGGATTATTTTAGTTGAATATTCATCACATATACAAATTATACATTACACAAGAATATAAATATTATCTTTATTGGGACTATATTAATAATATTATTTTGTAAAGAAATATATTAAAAATCACTAAAATAATTCTTATTCCATTTTATTATTCTTAGAAATATCCAAATTAAAGCCATTCATCATAACCATGGAATGTGAAAAAATATGAATCAGAGAGCAAATATTATCACAAATTATAAACATGGGAGATATTAATCGATGATTCTATATAACTATAATATCAGTATATTGGTATGGGATCATGATTAGAACTTAAAAAGTTCAATGAAAATATATCATAGACCATTAATTAAGAACCATAAGAGGGATAAATCATCACTAACTAGTCAAGATCAAATAGAGAATATAATAACCAAGAGAAAATGTGAAAAAATTAAGTGTCATAATTATTAAAATATAAAAAAATTTATTATTTAATAATCACTTTCAATGCCATGGTAGTGGATTTTTTTATTCCCTAGTCCCCCACATCATTTCTGAAGGCCCACTATAACGAATATCATAGTTCAATCCGTTCACTCCACATTCTATTATTTTATTAGTTGATATTCAATCCAAATACTATCCATGTGGGTCAGGATCACTCTATATTTCTTTATATAATCTAATTATATATACCTATCTAATGAATACATTGTTGAGATATATTATTCAATGACCACTAGACACATAATTATAACCATACATATTATTCCATATGATTATAAAAAAATTAATAATATCATCATATCATCATATAGTAACCCAATGATGTGAATCATGTTTCAAAAACATATCATCATATAATCATAGTATCACCCATGAAAAAATTCGGTTTCATCAATATTTCATTAAACCATAAAATACCTATGGAAAGGAAACATGTGTCGTAGAATCAAAAATAAATAAAACTTTTACAATGGAAAGGAAACATGTTTCATAGAATCAAAAATAAATAAAACTTTTACAAATAAAAATATTGAAAAAGGGGGAATGATACTAGAAGATCATATCCTTAATTAATAATAATTTGTTTGAGGAATTTTACATAAATGAAATATAATTTAAATAGATTATTGAAAGCAATTATTTTGAAAAAAATTGAAATATATAAATTTACATTGATTATATTTTAAGTACCAATTCGAAAAACATAATAGAATAATTTTTATTGAATTTATCTAAAGAAACATATAATATAATAATCAGAAAAAAATTATCATTATGATTACAGGTAAATTAATCCTCACATCCATAATTATAGAGACCCCTAACCTACTAACTGAGAGCTGGTACCTTCTTACATTACATTATTATGTATATAAGATCATAATATCAAAATTATGACGAGTTTAGTAATATTAGTATAGAAGATATATACAAAATTCAGACATTATATTTTGAATAAAAAAATTACTACCTATTTGATTTTTTTAAAAAAATATTCTCTATATCATTTCTATTAATATCATTACTAACAAACATCACTGAATCCATGGGATATAAAAAAATTATGGTTGGATGAAATCCTCATTATGGTTACAATAAAATGTAATCTATCATGAATAAATAATATTAAAGAACATGTAAATCTGAATAACTAATAACATATGAAAATTATGTAATGGTATAAAGTGAAATAAATATGTTAAGGTTAAAAATCCAAAAAAAATTAATGAGTAAACATATATTAAAATTAATCCATAGAAAATATCTTGGATTATAAATAATGACATATTATTGAAGGAAAATTCAATGTCACTAGACGTCGTTTGTTAGAAGCATTAAAACCTTTAGTGTTGAAATTTATTATCCATATAGTTTAAAACTATAAGTATAGACCATTTTAATTAAGAAAACTAATTTTTATAATGATACTTATAAATGCATCAAGGAAATTTAAAATGAATTTGTTCAACCCATAAAAAATTAAAAATAATTCCCCATATATCAATTAATCTATTTAATTCATGACCAAAGCACATTATCATCAAATATACATATTGAATAAAAGATACATATATATAAATATTTCCCGTGTTAATCAAACAACATCAAAAGTAAACACCATATGTAGAAATTATGTACTATTTTTTAAATAATAATTTCTATAATAATATAATATGTACATTTTAAAGAAATATATATTGTAATGAATTATTATTACAATAATGTGATTGATTCAAGAGAATTTAAACAATCACAAAAGAATGTGAGATTTCAAAGTAACCGTTATCACTTGATAATTTTCAAATAAAATCCCCATGAATGAAATAAATCAAATTTAAAAACACAATACAAGGAATAATGATTAATTAATCATATTAAATTTAAAATTAGAATAATATAAACCCCATAAGTGTGAATTTGTTAATAATAATGAATTAGACTCAACAGAATATAAACTGAGATGATATCCCTTACCTTGTGCTTTCCCTTTTCTCATAATTTAATTAAAATAATCTATATTCATTTTAGTCCAGTTATTATCATATTACATAACCATATAGATATTTTTATATCATATTTTATTCCTTTATATCATATTTTCATCCATTTTTAATTTTTTTTATTTTCAATGTTTTGGGTGTTAATTGAAATGAATTTCAAGTATGTTTGGACATTTTAATTACTAGTCCCATCACATAGATAATTATTTTTTCATATCTTGAATGTAATAAAGGATGTAAATATCATGTAGATTTTTTGTATATTAATATATAGTAATCCATAATATATGGTTACATGAAAAGTTCTAAATTATCCATGGAGTTGAGAGGTCATATTTACACATGAACCATGTTTACATTTTATTTTAATATTTGAAGAATAAAATATAAATTATACATATTTATAAATATATTATAATTTTAGTTTCATTATTATTTTATATATGTCATATATTTTTATTAAATTCATCCTTGATATATTCTATGTAGAGTATGGAAGAATCAAATCAATTCACGGCGTCAAAAAATGGAATGAATGATGGGATGTGTAATATAATAATTAATGAATCATAAAAAGATAATATATATCTTATATATCATATATATCATCTATGTCACATATAAAATATATATCAATTATTATTCCCTACAATGAAATATGGTAATGAAGAAATAAATGACATCGGTTCGTGAGGTGGTAGTATGCCATACAAATGAATGATGATTTCATAACCAATTTGATGAATGTCTTTAATGTGTTAGGTCATAAAATTAACATAAAATATAATAATTATATTTAATATAATGAGGTTGTTATATAATCATGGTATAATAGTAATTGATGGATGTGGTGGGGGAATTAAAATGCAAGTGATTGTAGAAGAACATTACCTATTCTTTGGATATCCTCCACATTTTATCACTTATTCCTTACTAAAGTGTATTTTAGAAAAATATAAGGCCTCTAGGATTAGTGGAGGGAATTTTAGGAGTTATTTTTATGGGTATTGGTTGAACCAATGTTGTTTGATGGTGTAAAGAATATAGAGATATGATTGCCTTTTATAAGTTCAATGAGTGTCACACTAGTAATTTTTTGGATGAGTAAATTAAACCCACATTTTGTTCATTACATGTGTCTCAAAAAATAAAAATTTTAATATTATACATGTTATAAGGTATAGATATTTCTATATAATGGGGTTTGGAGAAGTTTGTGTCATTTTACAACATATATTCTATGTTTAACCACTATGTAATGTTGTTTATACCATAATCGCTATAATATATTTTAACTACATTCAGTAATAAATTTTTTAAAATATAATGTTGGGATTATTAGAAATCATAAAAAATTATGATTCCAAATATTTAATCAATTTTTCCAAATTCAAATCTCATAAGTTGAAAGATGAAGATAAATTTAATCCTACAGACTGGACGTGAATAAATGTATTTAAAGTGAAAATGTTAAAAAGTTTACTATGTTTTTATATTTATATTCTACATCAAAATGGTTCTATGAAATAAACTGGATTATTTGATGTCAAATTTTAATAAATTTACTATAATAGAAATTTAATATATAATATAACATTTTATATTAGTAAAAATGAAAAATTATTTTTATGCTAAAATTCAGAAATTCTTTATTTTCCACTAAAAATTGAAACATCTTTGAAAAATAAGAACACATTAAAATTAAATATTATTGAAATTATGTTTATAAAATGGATTTTATTTACTAAAATAAAAGTTAATAATGTTTGTAAAATTTTTTATAATATGTTCCCCACTAAATGGTTATAAAACAACATTTAAAAAATTTCATCTTTTATTGATTGAATTAGATTTATTGTTATCTTATTCCTATAAAATATATTTGATAAATGTAAAATTGTTTATTGAATATATAATATATAAATTTCATTTATATTATTCACCAATATTATATCATTTAATATATTAGGATAAAAGTACTTTGGGGGAAAAATATTTTATAAAAACATTGCTTTTACAAGAAAATGATTTTTTATATATATTTCTAACTAATTGGTAACCAATTATTTCGATCATATATTTTCATAAGTTTCCTAATCATATTAACTACTTTTAATTTAATATCTCAAATATATTTTTCATTTTAAACATTATATTAATAATATTTGGAAAAATTTTGTAATGCGTGTAACAAAAGTTATCCAAGAAAATCGTCATTGCATGTGGCAGAAGATAAAATAGTATTTGATTCATAGAATGATATAGAAGGTGTTAGAATAACATAAACTAGTGATGTAACATTTGATGATATTATATTTTTTCTACACTAGTTGATGTGTGTCTTATAAGAAATTTAATATGAGGTAAATATTTTAAAATTTTTGGTGTTATATTCTCCCCTCCAATAAGAAATTGTGTCACTACAATTTAAATGTGATCAAGGTAATAAATGGATACATATTGTAAAACACATTTATTAATGTAAAACATTTCTGGAATGGTTGAATATAAAATCCACTTAAAAAGAGAGAATTGAATGTATGAAATGGACATGGAATAAAATATAAACTAGTATCCATGCAGATGAACATTATAGGAATGTGATTATATGGATATGGTGGAAGTGGGAAAATATTTATATATATTGATTGAGGTCATTGATAAAAAAGTTAATTAAAAGTGAATTTTAAGGACCTTATATTCATAAATATAATATGTTTGAAAAGGTCATTGAAATCATCAAAACTGAAGGTTATATGATAAAATTTTATTTTAAGATCATCATTCTAAATATGAGTAATTATTTTACTATATAAGAATGTAATGAAATATACTTAAACGATATGTTTCTATTTCATTAAAAAAATTTCTCCATGTGGTTTCAGTTATACCAATTTCCAATTCATCACTGATTCATATCAATAAATATTCGTAAATGATTTTTTGATGCCTAAAGTAGTATAATTTACATTCAATGTATCATAATATCCTTAAAAAATTGAAAAGCCTATATGTCTAACTATTTTCAAAAACCAACATGGTAAATGTTCTATTCTAATGACCACAAAATTAATACTCTAGAAGATTATAAATACTTATTCATCAATATTTTAAACTAATGGAAATGAAATAATAACTAAGAAGTCAGGTAAGCTAGTGGTACACGGGAAACCCTTATCATCTTTTCGTCATGGGTTCAGTCCCTAATGAATTTAAATATGGGATGAGTTTTCATCCTATATGTGGGTTTTTCATTTTGTAATCTATAGTAATAAAACTCCAATAATGTTATAAAAAATAAAATTTGAAAACATTAAATAAATTCAATCATTAAATAAACTTTTTATTATTATTTTTAAAAGAATTAATTAATTAAATTATTATTATTATTTACAAAGTATAATAATTGTGTTTAACTATTAATATAACATTATTAATTATAATATTAACTCCATTGTTTATAAATACCATAAAATCATGTCTATAAAATTTATATTAATTATTTCTCAACTATATTTTCCAGTAAAATATATTATAGAAAAACGTTTCTAAAAAATATACTTATTCTTGGTAGAATATCATTAAATAAAACCTAAAATATTTGTACATTTCAAAGATCAATTTTTTAATCTTAAACTTTTTCTCTCGTGATAATATACATAACTCTTATGTTAATGAATTAAAATTGGTTCTAAATTTTAACATAATCCCATGATGTTTCATAATAGTTGTTAAAAAATACTATTTTAAAACACTTAAATAATTTGTTTTAGGAATCAATATACATTAAAAAATTCATAAATTTTATTTTCACTTAGTTCCTTATGTTCCCTTGGGGTTACCATTTAGTAGAGGGTATTAACATAGGTAATACCTAATATCTCTACATTTAATGTAATGAACTATAAATTTATCTTTATGACGAGATTAATTTCCATCCACTTTACTCTTCATTTTTCCTAAAAAATAATTGATTTAGGCCCTTATTTTCTACACGTAAAATTTTTGACCATTCCATGGAGACACATTCATGGGTTCCACCTTACACATTCATTGTTGGATGGAAATAAAGCCTTATTTTCAACATTTTCCAACAAATTTATCACATAGAGGATTCCATCGTTTTATTCTTTGGACAGTCCAAGAGTTAGTTAAGGTATATGTTTTCAATCATATATTTCAAAAATTGATTAGTGATAAAAATGATATCTTTCTTTCTAGTCTTCATCTCATTTGATTTCCCATTTTCACTAACTTGACCTTTATGTTAACTAAGTGCATGATTTATTTGGGTTCTAGTCATTGACTAAATATTGAAATCATAGTGTAAGAATAAATTAAACTTATAATAATACCATGTAATCATTTTTAGGATTTATCAATAATTAAATAGTATTTTAAATATATTAAAACTTATTTTTTACATAGGTTATTTACATTCATCTTCTATTAAAATTCTACATACTGGTTTTTAATGAAAATGTGATTTATACTAACCATATCAAAAAAATATTTCTAAACTAGTTGAACAGTAAGGAAAATTTCCATATAAGAGGTTACAATTGATTCAAGACCTATACCCCTATTTTAGAGTTATTACCCCTAGGTAACATTTTCCCAAAACCATGTCCACATATAGTATCCACATATTTACATATTTCTTGAAATACAAACATAATCTCAAAACTACCAAAACAATATTATGTTATTTGATACATATCATGAAATTTTATTTTAGGGTTATGTTCCATAATCTAGGATCTCCTAAATATTGTTTTCAAGTATTATACTAAACATAATATTATAAAAACTTTTGCAACCATTTCCCTAAGAGCCTAGAGTCGGTGCCCAATGAAAATACATTGGTGTGGATGAAACATCCAAATATGAAATAATAATTTGTTTAATATTATTGGAAGACAATATATATACATAAGTCATACATTACATTTTAAATTTAAAAAATTAAAACAAAATTTTTTATTCAAAAAAAATTTATTCTATCTGGAGAAGCCTTGATATCCGCCAGAGTTATCATCATGGAATCAAGGGGAAATGAAAAAATAATGATAAGATCAAATTCTCTGTTAGGGTAAGATACAATCTAATATATCATGAATGAAAAAATAAATTAAATGGTAATGTAAATTACTAATACCAAAAAAAAATTATTTAAAATTGCAACAAATAATAAATATGAAAGTTAAATAATTGAAAACACATTCCATTTTTCAGTAAACGGAGAATGAAATGAATATATAGATAATATCATAGAGAAATTATCATGTATAAGGATGAATAAATTATTAATGAAAAAAATGAATAATTATTCAACTTCATGTTTCCAGAACATGAATTTATCAATTTTCTATATCTTTACTATAGAAAGCATAAAACTACAAAAATAAACACTTTTCATTTTCTCAAGTGATTTTTATCATTATAATTGTGGATTTATTGAGGGGATATAAGATGTTCAACTCCACCATGAACTATATTTCTGAAAAATTCCTAATATATTTAATAGTATAATTACCTCATGATCGAAATTCCTTATCAAAACAAATACATTTTGTGTATAGGATACAAATATATAAATATTTTTGATGTAATTAAAATAAATTTCAAATTAGACATAATATGGATTGAATATTATAAGGTTGGGGAAAAAATAATATCTATCATAATATAATTATGGATATTTAGGAGAATTATAATTATTATGTAATTATTACAGTATAAAAATATCAATTTTAAAAGAAAGTGATATTTCCAAAAAAAGAATATTATAACATGGTAATTTTGTTATCAAATCACATTGGCTGAAAAAATAGAAATTGAAACTAGAAACAATGTGTATAGTTAAGTATTCATGATATTATATTTAAAATGAGACGAATTAATATCACATAAATGAATATTAGTGCATAATAAAATGTAAGTCTCAAATGATTGTCAATTAGGATGAAACCCCCAACCTCATGCTTTACTTTTAAGAATACCCAATTTAAACTTTTTTATGGTTGTTATAAACATGATGTTACCATTTTAATGAATGATATTATTATGTACGATATCATATTCTATTCTTTTATATCATCTTATAACCCATTTATTAATAATAAATCATTATTTTCATTGTTTTATGTGTTAATAAGCTTGTTTTTTTAGTATGTTTTTACATTTAATTTTTTTCCATCATACATAGATCAGGATTACATATTCTATCAAATGTTATAATTTATTTAAATATCATTTATATTAAAAATATATAGAGATAAATTGATAAAATTAGCTCATAATAAATGAAATACACTATTTTTTTAGTCTGTAGGTTGTACTTAATCATGAACACACCTTTTATTTTCTTATCATATTAAATTAAAGAAAATTAAATGATATTTATATATTATAAATCCTATATAATTATCATTACATATTCACTAAATATTTTTATTAAAACAATTATTATGAAATTCCATGTAAAACTTCAACAGATCACAACTCTTCATGAGGCAGTAGTCCATTATACAAATGAGTGATGCATCATATTCCCAAAAAATAGAATTAATTGAAGAATATATAATATAAAAATTCTAGATGAAAAAAACACTATAAACATCCAAAATATCTTACAAAATATGTTAATAGGTAATTATTCCATCCCTTGAAAGGTGGTAATTGAAAAAAGAACAACATTTGTTCACAAGGAGGTAGTCTTCCACACTCAGGAATGATTATTTCTTAACCAATTTGATGGATTTGTGTGAAGATATAAGTTCTATAAAATTCCTTAAAAATATAAATGAGGAATATTTTATTTTATATCATGTAAGACACACAACACCAAGCATTTAATTGAATATGATATCCTATGAATTTATAATGTGCTTACTGTTTTGAATAAATTAAATATAATTTAAGCCTTGCAATGAATGTGACACTCTATTATCATAGGTCACATGAAATAATTATTTTCATCAATGGGTTTCAATAGATACATGGAGTAGTTTTTCTAATCATTAATATATTATTAAAATAACAATATATAATATAACAAGATACAACCAAGACATTAAATTAGTAGTTTTGAATAATATTGAATAAATTATAAAATTATATGGTTTAAAGAAATATGAAACTAATTAAATAGTTATTAATTAATTAGAAATCAATATAAGAACCAATTGAATATAAAGGGAATGATTTTAGAAAAACATTATGTTGAAAAATCTATTTTACCCTTTAAAATTATATCGATTACAATTAGTGAGTGATATTAAACATATATATATATATAAATAATATCATATAAATTATTATAACATTCATCAATTGTTTTTTATAACAATTATATATGAAAAAACCAATATTTCACATAAAAATCTATATTTTTAATGGAATTTTTACTGCAATTTAATGGAGAACCTATAATAAATCCATATTAATTAAATTTTATAAATATTATATATTAAAATTAAAATAATATTTGAAAGTAAAAAATGAATATTAAGTTAGGATGAATATTTCATATTTTTCTATGATGATTCATTTTTATTTGAACAATGAACAATTCATAATTTTATGTCAAACTTTATTTTTTGTTGATTATTTATAAGGTTAAATTAAATTTTTTATTTAATTTTTAATTAGATAAATAATATATAATTTAATCCAATTTATCTTATTGGAATAAATTTAACTTTGAAATGGGATATAAATACATTGAATTCGTTCAAAGAATTTTACATAAAAACCTATATTGTCATCATGTATGCAGGATGAAATTTAAAACAAGTTCTTCCACATCTGTGATTGGTATTTGAAAATATAGATTCAATTTTTTGATGAAGAATAAATTATATTTTATAATAAGTAAATAATATTTTTTACCAAAATTATTTATTAATATAATTAAAATTAATTATAATGGTTACAGTGAAATTAAGATAAAAACGGACTAATCCATAACCATATGGGCCAAAATGACCTAAAACATTAACAAAATCCATTTTATGGAAATATTTATACCCTTTAATACCTTTTATTAAATTTTTTCCATTAGTGGATCCACCATTAGTGGAAAAAAGGTGGGTGGAATTTCTCTTCCAATTATTTACAAAATTGACACTCCTCTACTTTAAAAAGGTACTCACCCCACCCATATCCTCAAACCACTAAATAAATATTGGAATGACCATGATCTTCCCAATTTGATCATAAACTCAGATATCCTCATTCTATAAGCATCCCATTATCCATAAAAACATCCAAAGAATTCCTTTGATGAAAATCCAATGGAGTTACCAATAGAAGAGGTGACATCTTTCCACAAGTTCTTTAGTTGGATTTTCATTCTCCACCCCATAAAATCCCATTCTTATCAGATAATATAAAAAAACTAGTACAATAATTATACTGATATGTTTTTAGGTTAATGGTTTGACATAAAAATGCACACACTTGGATATAATGGATAAAAAACTCACAGTTTATGTGTTTGGTGAACTACTGCCTCACGAAATAGTGAATGTTTGTTATTTTCAATTTTCAACTCTCATGGTGGAAATTATGATGGAAAAAATAATTATATATGATATATATGATATATATAATTAATTTATTCTTCTATAATTTGTATATGAAACAATTATTTTTTCATTTGATTGGGTGTAAATACAATAACATTATTTGGGGATGTGTGGACTACTACCACCTAAAAGTGATGTGATTCAATCACACGATACATTGAATTCATAAAATATGTTATTAATTAAAACTATATGACATAAATATATATATGATATTGAAAACATAATTTCCTTTCTGGAATTATAATTTTATTGTCACACACTTCAAATGTGATTTCATCGTTCCCAGATGTTTGGACTACCAGATCATCGGCAAGATTTGATTTCTTTTAAATATATATATATAATTATTATTGATTAAATATCATTTTATATTTTATATATTTATCATTATTTAATGATTAATTTAACATACCTTATTTTCATAATGATCATTGAAATATGGGAATGTTACTGATGCGTTAGTATGACATACTATATCCATTATTGTGGGTTTGGTTCATTTTTCATAACCAAATTAAATGATTTATTTTAAAAGTATAATTTATTTTTTAAAAATATAATTATATCATTATTATTATTATCTATATGTCATATAATGACCCCTTTAAACATATTTGACCTACCAAAATTATATTTGAAGTTGAATCTTTTTTTTTTCAAAACACCTGATATAAAATTAATTGAATAAGTAGTTGTATAATAAATGTAGTATGTTAAATAAATTTATGATATATAGGGATAATATCCAAAATAATTTAAATTATTAATATATGTTTATTATTTAGGAATAAAAATAAACTAGATACAAGTTAGAGTTAAGGTAATGTATTTTCATCACGCATTTTTTACATCTTTGAGAAAAATGTCATATTCACCACTTAGATCTTTTGTTTGGTGTACCTTGTTCTTCTTTTGATATATTATATCATTAATAATATTATATTTATATTATTTAAAACATTAATTTAATTTTATTACTTCATTATGATTATGATTTAAAATGTTTCAATCTGTTATGAGACACATTGGAATGTTTAATGATTATATCACCGAAGAATAATTTAATAATCATTCCTTTTTATCTGAGGAAATTATAAGACCATTTTTCAATAAAACCATTAATTTTCCTCTATACTGGATATTTCCAACGTTTTTCATCTATTATTAACATCTCCATTTCTTTGGTACTCAAAATGTTTTTAGAAAATGTTTCTACGAAACCCTAACTTCATTCTCTCCTTTGTTGCAGAACCTATATTATTTTAGAAGCCATGTTTTATAAAATTTATCTGAAAAATTTAATTTTCAGCTTTATAAAATTGTTTCATTATTAAATATTTACCAATTTTTACCCTTGTTTTAGAATTAATATTATTTTCTATTTATAAAAAAGTTATTATCCAAAACGTTTTATAATTCTAAATGATTGTTCTTCTTTTCATTGTACGCCTTGTATAAACATTCGAACTATCCTTTCATTGAGGATTAAATTGCATGTTTAGAAGGTTAATTTTTTAGGAAAATTATTTCAAAAGATACTTTCAATGGAATGGATCTTCACATGGTTTTTCAAAATATAAGGATATTTTTATCAAGAATACTATAAATGATATTTTGTTAGTATTTATGTTAATCAATGAGAAAAACTCTACATTTTTACTCCACTTCAGATATGTTGTATTAGTTCTATCCTTATTCCATGTATGATTGGTTTATGAATTATCTTTCCATGTTTATTATTGAAATTATCTTAGTTCATTCCTTCTAGTCGTCTTGAAATATTCAATTTCATATGATCATTTGACATTAAATTTCCACTAAATATCATTTTTATAATTCATGGATATGATTATTTCTGGAATCGTATACGGTTTCTCATATGGTTTTTACTTTAAATTTTATTTAATTAATTTGGGAAATATTGAAATTTTGTTTCCATTGATCTATATAGATATTTTATTAGATATATTTATTATTAACTAAATAGATTACACAATATTAGTAATGATTTTTACATGAATTGATACGTGGGGCCCAAACATTATATAGTCCCTTGATGAATTCATAGGTTTTAATGAATCAAATAAGTTTAAAAAATTAAATATATTTCTATCTGTGGTTTTAAACTATATAGATGATTGATCTTGATAGTAGAGGATTTCTTGTTCCTGAGACCTGTTTTCCAATAATTAAGCATTTCCATCATTTTGATTTAGTATTTTTTTATCAAAGATATATTCACAATGAAAAAATTTATGGATTATTTTAATTATTATTTACATAATTAAATGGTATGTGAGTTTATTCATTTAAAATAATGTAATTATTTTTATCTTTGATTCATTATCAATTCCACTATACTTTACCATTACTTTGCATTTAATATCACCCTTATTTTCATTTATTTCTCCTCGAATCCAAGAACCATACTCCGCATGACATATAAGTATACACATGATGGAATGAAGTTATCTTATAAATAATAAAATTATTTTTTAATTACTGAGTTCATTTATAATATAAGAGTAATGTATATGTGTTTAACAGTGCTACTAAAATCTTCGATCCTTCATGATTTTATTCATCGTAATCATGGAAATGTATTTGTAGCATGCTACAATCTTTGGGCTTTTCTGGGTAAGGTCACTACATTGGAACCATCATCAATGAAGGATGAACCAAAATTACTGAATCAAAATATATATGAAAAAATGGGTTTATAGTCACAAATTTTTAAATAATAAGTTATTTTTTTTAAAAATATTGGTAAATTTTATTAACATATCAAATATTATATTATAGATATGTATAAGATTTTGGAATTTAATTTTTAAAAAGATAATTTTATTATATAGTATCTTAGAATAATGTACAATTCTTTTCCAACTAGAGGTAAGGGGTCTCTGAACACAATTTATAACTCATTGGGTTATACTCATACATAATTAGCTATGCTAAACCCTAATATTGTTTCAAGTAAATTATATTTCCATTATTTTTAATTGAGAAATTAATTTCTTGGTATTTAAATATGATTCAAAAAATAAATTCCATTATTAATTCTCACTTAATGTAATGATCATAATATTGGATTCTTCTCAATATATACTCAACCAAGACATATTTTGTAGTATACACCTATTTAATTTTATAAGGTATATAAACATCCAATATGAGGTATTCGACATGAATAATATTTTATTTGTTGAAAAATAGTGAAAAATACTAATATGGGATTACTAGTATTTCTGTTGAAATAATAATATAATATATCCTATATCAAATCTATCAATTTTATTATAATCTATGTGTTTATGGAGTTTCCATATTATCTTATAAATTTTCCAATAATTATAAATTAAACATTGATAAATGATAACTCCTTTTTCAGTACATTGTTTATATTCTATAAAAATATATCCCCCCAAATGTTATTAATTATATTTACAGAAATAGATTAAATAAAAAAATTATAATTTTAAATAAATTATTTTAGAATGTTTAAATAATTTTTGAAATTCGTATGTTAAAATTAGATTATAGTGAAATTTTAATAATTCAAGGAAATTATTTTTTAGATAAATAGTGAAAAATACTAATAGGTATTGATAATACTATTTGAATTTTAATCATCTAAAAGGTTACATATTTTTTAATAATTATTTAAAAATGTAATTAGTTCAATTATATAATCAATTATCCAATTTAAGATGTTGGAAAAATTTTAATGATGATTTCTCACATAAAACATTCATATGTTAACTATTTTTCTAGGAAACCACTTTTCGTAACCCATTGGGGTATTTCTATTAAATAGATTTTTAAAACATTAAGGGATTTAAAGTGGTAAAATGGATTCAATATTTTAATTCGTCCTAAATTATATAATTTAATAATTAAAACACAATATATGGTAATAATCAATAGTAAAAATAATAAAAATATTGTGACAATGTTAAATGGTAAATTTGGCTTACAAGGTTTAGAACCAAGTGATAAGGAAAATATTGTTAATATTTATTAATATATTATAATTTTATATATAATAATGTCACATTTATCTCTAGATTAAATATTATATAGGGCACAAGTCCATTAAATTGAACTATATAATTTTTTAGGTAAATAAAACAAAAAAATGCCAACCTCTTATAAATATCTCCCACGTGTTTGCATATAGAAAAAAAGAAATAAATAAATGGATATCATTTGTATTTATAGAATAATCAAAATATATAAATATTATTTAATTATTTATAGTTTTTATAAACTTTATATTCCTAGTTAAAACTTTCAGAACGCCACCACAATATTTCGTCAGTTAATTGAAAAACTAAATAAATGATACTAAAAGTATCGAAATAAAATAAATTTATTGAATAATTATGTTCCATTTATTTTGAGAATAATATAAAACTTTTTTATTTGTTAAGGAATTAAATTTTTTTACATTACTGTCATATTTTCATCACAGTGATATTAAATGAACAGCTCCAAAATTGACATTAATGATATTTTGTAAGGAATAAGTCACTTTTAAAATTATATAAAGTTCCTATGAATATTTTATTAATGATACGTATTTTTATATGGTTTTAAATATAAAAAATATTCCATTTATTTTTCAATTTACCTTTTTTAATATCTATCACGACCCAAAATTACTAAAAAACCATTATAATGATGATAAATCATTAAAAGGGTTTACATGGGTTTCATCAATGAGATACGTGTACAATCCTCACCTATCCTTTTCCAAAATTTGTTATACATAAGGGTTTAGAAATTAACTAATCATATATACATATATTTTCATTTTGGAGAATTTTTTCATTGAATATTTTTTATTAATTTAACATTTCATGAAAATCCCTAAGTGCCCCTCCCTTCAATTATACTGGGGGACATCCTCAAGTATTTTCATCTCCATTGTAAATCCTTTTTTGCATCTGATCCCCAAAAAACCAATTTTAAAATTCCTATAATATCTCATATTGACTATTTTATTATTATTAAACAAACCTATAATATAATTTTACCTAAATATATAGATGTTGTGTGAAGTGTAAGTATTGTTCATAACCATGTATTTTTGTATTATTTATTCTTAAACATCATTGAATTCATTTTCAACCACAATGAAATAATAAAACCAGTATCTTAAATATACTAATATGATATTATGTCAATAAAATAACATATATCTATATCCCCTTCTTACAAATGGGAAACTAAATTTGTAGTGGTGTGTATAAAAGACTACCACCTCATGAACCGATGTAATTTATTTTCTATCACCACATATCATAGATGAATATAATGAATGATTTAAGATAAATATATTAAATTTATTATATAATTTCACATCTTGAATTAAAATATTACATATACCATCTAACATTCATACATATTGGAAAATGAAAATTTAGCTAATGCATACATCTGGACTACCACCTCTATAAAGTGATGTGATTCATTTTACAATTTTTTACATATTTAGTAAATGGATCCATTCAAATTATATATATAAATATGATATATATGTTTTAATAATTATATTAAAATTTATAACTTGTATTTACCATTATTTAGTTTTATAATTTGAGAATTAAAATTTGAATCATGCATATATTTGGTTTACCGTTTTAATTATTGTAACAGAGATCATTTTTCATAACCATATTCAATGGTTTTTACAAATATAATTTTTTTATCGAAATGTTAATTATTTCAGGATATTTTTCCATAGATTATGATATAATTACCGTGTTTACAATTTTTATCCTACTAAATCATTTTGGACTTATGAGCCACTTATCATAAAAATGTCTGATGTGAAAATAATTGATTGAATACTTGAATATAACATGCTATTAAATTAAAATAATAATGATTAAAATAAGAATTTTCATGAAAATTTACGTAATTAACATATGTATATTATTAAAGAATTTAAATAACATATAAGATTATTCAAACTTTAGGTAAGGTATTTTCACCTCACATTTATTTCTGTGGGAGACATGTCATCTTCACATCCAGTTTCAGTCATCTAGTGTATATACTAACAAAAAATTCATTTTATGATTCATTTATAAAAAATTATAGGGATTTAAGCACCCATATAATGTAATTTCATTCATAGGTATTATGAATAAAATATTCCCAAAGTTGTATAGTATTTTATCATGGAATATCATTGTTTATCATGATTTTTTATTATGCTTTTGATGAAGAAATTTCTTCATCAACCTCTCAAGAATCCAGTTAATGTTCATAAAAACTTCCAATTTCTTGGAATTTATTTTTTTACAATCTATTTAGAGACATTATAATTAAAATATATAAATTTAATATATTTAATGAAAATGACCTTTTTTTATCTATTTGGTCAAAAGTCATTTATCTTCCATATCAGTCTTGTATACAAAATTAGTAAATAATTTTTTTAATATTTAACAATTATTTTTAGTGACACTTTCACACATTTATCTATTTTTACAAAAAAAAATATTTTATTGTAATCTCATTATAATTCCCCAATTGACGTAATTTATTTTTTTATCAAAAATTTGAAATGAACCATTGTTTTAATATATTTAACATATTTTTTTTCCTTCCATATTAACCACTCAATACCTTGATTCTCACATTACATTTTTTCGAATATTATTTAATAAATTGTTCATTAATTAATTGGAATTTTTTATAAATTTAAGTTAATGGTTTCAATATTAAAAGGGAATTATTCTTAATAAATTTTTTAATTTCTTTTTTAATAGATTTTCCCATCAAAGATGAAATTCCATGACGTTTTATATGATTCAACTAGTATATTTTCATGTCATACCATCAATAATTATTCTACGAAACATGCTATGAATAATTTCTAAAATTATTATTTAACATATTTTTTACCACGGGTTATTCCACGATCAAATGTTTATGAAACTCGTTTCATTTTCATCGGTTATGATATGAAGAAAATTTTATGACATTTCAGAAAAAATTTAAATGATTTTATTTTTCCGATGGGTGGAAAAAAATTATATACCCATCCAATACATGTGGTAAAAATTGGTATCTCATTGAGAAAATAGGTCTGGAATGGGGAGTGAACTATATTGAGAAAGGGACTCTATCTAAAAAGATATTATTATGATGAAACCTTGACTACTCTGATCATTTTGATCATGAACCCCTTTTACTATGAATGTATTTATGATGTTCATTGGTCACTAAGGAAAATATATTCAATTAATTATTATATGACACAAATCAATGCCTTATATCAATGTTATGTTCTCATAGAACATGTTATATTATCCCATAATAATTCTACTCTTATAAACATACAAATACAATTTTGTAACTATAGATTATGATCTATGATATACAGTGTTACAAATCGCCCCTGGCTACCCTCAAATCCGGCACTCGACCCGATCTTTCATATACTCGAAGTTCATTCCCGATCACTATGGGATTGTGACAAGCACCCATGAATCTTACAATAATGCAGATGGAGAAATTTCATCCAACATGAACTACCACATGTAATATATATATATATATTAAGATAAAAAATAATGGAAAATTAAATAATATATTTCTCTTAATAGTGAAAGGACAATAGAAAAATAAATACTAGAAATTTGTCAAAAAAATCCATAGGACAAGTCCAACTACAAAGTACTATAAAAACTCTATTACAAGTGATGTACAAAACCAACTCCCACAATCACACAACCAGCTACCCAACTCAGCTGACATGAAACCTCATGACCGAAATACGAATCCAGGCCTATCACTACGATTGAATACATATAAAGATGAATGCTCCACCAAAGCAGTGGAAAGGTTGTGATCTAACAAGATTAGAGGGATCCCACCCAGGTGTTTCATAACAAGTATCTGTATAACCATTCTTATATGCTTATTTCAAATAAAACCCAACATTATAATAAATAAATCAATTTTATAAAATACAATATAACATTTCACATTTTCAAAATTTTAAACAAAAGTATGTATAACATGAATATCAAGGATAAGTCAAAATGTCAAGTAATAAAAAATAGAAGCAAAACAAATGTATCTATACACAATATCACTAGATGTCAGACTAGAAGACTACATGTACCATAACAAATAAAGTTCACCATTCAGTTCATAGAGCACATGCATAATAAATATAGGAATACCCCATAATAAACCTCCCAACAATTTCAATATCTTTCTCCTAGATAAATGGGCCTTGGTAATTGAGTAATTCCCCATGAGAATACCTCTTGATAATCAAAAAAATTTGTTCAATGGCCTCAAGTTAAACCATGGACCTATGTATAAAAGGTAACCTATCTATTCATTTTCATAAATCAATTTCGTTGTTTCAATAGAACACATATCCTTTTAATTTATAAAAAACAAGGGAAAACCATTTCTCTAAGAAAACTATTTTTAATAGAGACAAATTGCAATTAAAATTTGATTAATAGTTTTTATAAAGTACGAGAAAATACCACTAATTATCATAGTCAAGAGACAGAACCACCCACCTCTATCCTCAGTTCGCACATGCCCACAACAGGATCTACCAATTATGAAACCCAAAAACACCGACCGATACCCTCATCCCCAATCCATAAACCATAAGATTGATTTAATTGGAAATTAAAAGTGACGGTGGAGAATAGAAAACCACATACCACATGAACAAATGATCCTCACACCACTAAACACAATGAATGACCTTCCAAATTGGATCGCGAAATGAATGAAAAAAGAGGACAATAAGAAAAAAAACATAGATCAATAGATTTAATAATGAAATATAAGGATGTTACAACAAACAAGAGTAATGATGTTGAAATATCTCATGATAGGAGAGGTGTACTGCAACTACAGTGAAGATCCATGATTGAAAGAATTGATAAAGATGTAGCACAATCTCCCAAAATCAACAAAAGTGATCTTGGTCAAGATCTAGGGGGCTTGAGAATATATTTGAAACCAAAACAACCTCTCCCATATTTTTAAAAACTTTATGAGGGAAGCTTCATGACATATAATATAGTTAGACTCCATGAATTTCATGGTGAATAATTATACTAAAAAATCCACCACATCATATTAAAAATAAATTATTTAATGACATAGTGATATGAAACCCCACTTCGTGATGTTTAAAATTTCATAGTGAAAATAAACTTTCATTGCTTGTATCCAAAAATAATTAGACGTTTTACAAACTAGTAACACTACGTGAAATCCCTCCATCTCCTATAGAATATGATGGATAATGATGAAAGTCCAACAAAGTTATGAATTCACCCTTATAGTTATCCTCTCAATTCATTCTCATTCATTTATAGACAATATGAAAATGTATAACCATGTCGAGGTTAATAATGAAACTGATAGATTGGTAATGGGATGTTACAAACTCCCCACTATAATGACATTTGATCCCTAGGAAGTCATGTGGAAGATATGATACCTACAAAAATATTAGGCCACTACTCCCACATCAATGAATCACATTCCAAAGGCTCAGGATAATTGGATACTTATTTTTATAGAAAACTGAACAACATAATTGACTTACCATGAATGACTTTCACTTGATAGTCAATTATATCAACTGTTCTATCCAAAATAGAAACTTCTTGTTCTAACTAAATTTCTTCCCATCTCAGAATGTGAGTGAGATCCAGAGTTAATTACCAAGTAGATACATGTGGAAAATAGCATAAAAACATATAAATAGAAATGATCATTCCAATATATATATATCTTGTATTTTCTACTCATCGACCTCAAATAGTCCAACATATATCAGATCCATATATCCCTGCATTCTATGTTGATGGGGACCCATCCAAGGAGAATCTTCATATAGAACTCTGTGACGAACAAAAAATTCCATAGGATGATTCCTCTAATCCTCATATAATTTCTATTAACTATGTGTTGTATCCCGACATCGATGCACATCTATAATATTCACTAACACCTCTTCGACCAATATTATTCATACTATAGATACTTCTCCCACCTAATCCCAATATATAGTTGGTCTTAATGGGTGGACATACAATACCTCGAATATAGACATTCTTATCCATGAATGATAACTAATGTTTTATAAAAAATCAACTAGTCCCAGATGGAAGACCCATGATCCTATGAAATCAATGACACATGGACTAAGAATATCCTCCAGAATCTTAATCATGCACAACATATGACCGTCTGTCTATCGATGGTATGTTGTGCTCAACAGGACCTGAGTTATCATTTCCAATTGAAGGAATCTCTAGAAAATTGATGAAATCCTAGGATCCATATATGAAATAATGGTAAAAGGACTCCCATGTAACCTCACAATCTCTATCACCTATCATTTACCAATATCTTGAACATTAGTGATGTCTATGATCAGAATCGAATGATTAGTCTTTGTTAAATGATCAACAACCACCTAGGTAGAATTCCTCTCCCATGGAGTCAATGTTAATTCAATAAAAAAAGCAATCGATGCATTATCCCATTTCCATATCACCACTAGAATAGGGGGAAGAAAACTCAAGGGATTCAAGTTCTTTTCCTCTATCTGTTGGTAAATTTAAAAGTGAAAAAAAAACTACTTGATGTCACCCTTCTTACCCACCCACCAAAATCAAAACCTCATGTCATAATATATCTATTTTGTTCCTGGATTAATGGACCACAATGTTTTATGGAAATTGAACAAGACTGAACTTATCATAGATAATGGGAAAACAATCCTTTTCCCGAAGTGAATCAAACCATCTAAAGAAAGATATCAACCTGAAACAGTCTCCCGACCATAAATCCATTATTGTGTCTTATAAAACTCCTCATACAACTACCATCTCCAAAATATATACTCCAAGAAAGTTGATTATAGTACAAAACTAGTCAAAACCATACCCAAAACCTCCACTGGAGTATGTAAGTGTAACTGTGCAAAAAATCCCAATAAGATTCCAGTCCTCCATCGATTCCAGAACACCCTGTGATGGTAATTTCCAACATATAGAGTTTTCATCAACGTTTCTGTTCAATATGGTGTATGGAATATCAAAGAAAAACATATGAAGGTATTCAACCCATCAACTCTACATGATATTTATTTGTTTCTGAGAAAAGATAAATCTCATGCTTTTATTATTAAAATAGACTATGAATCTATCCCGAAAAAGAAGGTTCATATATGATTTAAACATTTCCATAATTGTAGAAATGTCTATCTCATTAGCGGGGTTATCATTCTCATGATTGTGTAGTAGAAGATATATGTATGTCACCACATAGCCATCCTATATATGTATGAATCCTAAAATAGAACCAGATGCATCCCAAAAGACCACATGCCCCTTACTGAGCTCAAGTAATATCATACTAAGAACTGATGTCAAAATAATTTTCAGTTCATCGATAGAAGACTTACAAATCACATCCCATGTTAATTTCACCTCTTTCATATTAAGAGCTGTAAAAGGTGACCCCATCCCGGATAATTCATTGGAAATTAATTAGTAGTGTCTATAATGGACATGAAATATTCATATCTCATATACATTTTGTGGTTCCTTTTTGAAAAAATTAGATGTTACATTCTCTAGATCAACTGATAAAACATTTATAGAAATTATATTCCCCAAGAACATCAGTTCTAGAATCCATAAACAAAATATCAAAAGCATTCCATAATGATGGTGATTTCTCAGAATTTTTTGTACCAAACCCATATGGTTCCCATGATCAAGCTCATATTTCAATTAAACCGGAATATCATCCACAAAAAAGACAAAAAATATGTCAAGATATTTATTGAATAACGGATTCCTCAAAGACAGAAATAAAATGATAGAGAGTAAGTTTTACCAAAACCCATCACAATATATTTATAGTGGCCATACCGCCTCATGAGAGATATTATATATATTAGACTCCTCAACATTGTGATGATGATAACCTGACCATAAATCAGTTCCTAAAATCCACTTTCATCACTTCAATTGATCAAAAATATCATCCTCATGAAGTAAAGGACATATTTTTTTAACAACTAACTGATTCAATATTCGATAGTACACACACAACTGAAGTAAACCATCTATTTTATTATCCAAGATCACTGGAAATACCCACGAAGAAACGCCAGTGTTTCCGAAGCATTCTCTAGGTCACGTGCTTCGGTCTCATTTGGTGGTGAAAGGTGCAGTTTTGTTTCCCCACATTCCCGCTCGAGCGGCATCCGTCGCTTATTCAAGAACATCTACTCCTTAATCAAAAGAGGAAGATGGGATGTCAGTTCTCCCTTCTGTGGATTCCTTCTTAGAACTCGTCACCTAGTTTGGGTCACCCTTATAAACAGAAGATGTTGTTCGTGAAACTCTTCCCGGGGCCATATCTTCATGGACGCCAGTTCATCACACTGCTTCTGTCAGGACATTCCAAGGGGTCTGGTCAGGGCTGCAACCTTCGGTCAGGGGAGTAGTCAGGTTGGGCATCACTGGCATGTCTGGACGGTGGGACATTGGTGCGTCTGGGTTTCATTCCCATATTATATGGCTTCTCGAGGGTGTAGAAGCTTGGGGCATCCCACATGGAATGTGGGGAATTATATTCCATGGGCATGTATCTAAGTTTTTCCTCACCTTCCCATGTTTAACATAGTGCATTCCATGAGTTTAATGTCGAATGGAGACGGATCAGACTGATCAGAACACTGACTAGTGTGGATTAGATAGGCATAACCCCTAAAGGGAGCACTGATATTATGGTCAGCGTGTGGTTGAATTCCCTAATTCTGTTAAATGGAATAGAGTATGAGGTGCCGTGATCCCACCGGGATGTGGCGGCCCGGGTAAGAATCAGAATGGGTGACGGAACGGTTGAATGAAGTGGATGGTTAATTGGATGGAACCATCATGATGATGACGATGGTTTTGGTCTTGATCCTCGAAGAGGCTTCCTATGTATACACGTGGCAGGGAATCAAAGTCTACGTAGTTCAACTGATGACAACATACAAGCGATTGAGGTTTCCAATGGCTTACTGCTCGACGGGGTCACAACGGCCTACCGCTGGATGGGGGCGAACCTACGTGATGATTGTTGGGGATGATTGAATGATGGGCTTGAACCTCATGGAGGCTTCCTAAATACCATTCCTTGAAAAGAAAGAAATACAACGTAGTTCAGGGTGTGGGAACTGACGTGAAGGGGGTCAGAACCAATGGGTGGTGCGGGGCTTTAACCTCAGGGAGGCTTCCTACGTACCTTTCCTTGGAAAGGATCAAATTCCACGTATTTCAAGTATGGGGTAGGAGTCGGTGAACCAACATGAATAAGGACCTAGGGTCCATGTGGATGGTGGGGTTGAACCTCATGGAGGCTTCCTACGTACATTTCCTTGGAAAGGATCAAAGACATCGTCGTCCATTTGTGGGTGTGGGGATTACACTCTAAGCTACCAAAGGTGTTGGTGAACTGACGTGAAGGGTGTCGGAGAGACCGATGGATGGCAGGATTGATTCTTTTGGAGGCTTCCAACATACTCTTCCGTAGCAAGGATAAATGTCCTCTTAGTTCATGGGTGGGGGAATTTGGGGCTTATGCTATGAGATAGCCCAAAGTGTTGGTGAACCAACGTGAAGCTGGTCAGAACAACCGGGGTGGTGGGAATGAACCTCGTGGAGGCTTCCTATGTAACCTACCTTAGCATGGATAAATGACCTCATAGTTCTTGGTTTGGGGCATTTGGGTCTTATGCTCTGAGGAAACCCAATGTGTTGTGGAACCAACATGAATCTTGTTGGATCGACCGTGGTGGACGTCTTGAACCTCATGGAGGCTTCCTATGTACCCTACCTTAACAATGATCAATGACCTCATAGTTCATTTTCGGGGGTGGGGTTTATACTCTAGGCTTCCCTAGGTATATGTCATTGTCTGTACATCCTCTAAGCATGTAACGCCCTAAACACAGTTACCCAGAGTCGGTGCATTATTTTAATACATTGGCATGATCACAAGGAAATCATGTCCCAAAAGACCGATCAGTTTATTAGTCTTGAAAAATTGATTACATATATTAACATTACATTAAAATTTCAAACATAAAAAATAGTGTAAATATTTACTTGAGAACACCATTATTCCCTTTATCTTAACACTTCATATCAATCATAATAAACTTCTTGTAAAACTGGGAAAAATAAAACATGGAAAGGGGTGAGATCAAATGCTCAGAAAGGGTAAGCAATACAGCGGAAGATAACATAAATATTAATCATGGAGAATAATTGAAACCACATGCCTTTACAAATAACAAACATGAATAATTTTATGTCAAGAATATGAGATGAGTAAATAATGTCATAATAAAACATAATCATGGGTATTCTACTGGTCGAATGACCCCATGAACCATCCATATTATTTCCTTAATGAGGGAGTGTGTAATGTTGGACATTATGAAACATTTTTTCAATGCCTCAGCCAAGACGTCTAAACATGATTAAGGCCTCAGCCAAAACCATTTCTCAAATTGGGAAAGGACCTCGGACAATTCCACGTCTAGTTGTCTCATGATACCTACCGATTCATCGAGGAGCTATAGTGGCCTCCACCAGTCACTTACTAAGTCCAATTAATTCCTCATATTAAAATATTGAAATATAACATAAAAATTCGTATTAAAACTTGAATAAAAAATGTCAATACTTTAACCATATACCATGAATGGTATAAAAATAGAACATCCATAGTCAAACATATCATATCAAATTCAATACAATATGAAAGATTGTATTATAATAAATTAACCTCAATAAAAAAATAATATCCAGTAAATGATGCTGACATAGTTGAAAATGATGAGTAAAACTTTTTGGGGAAAATATCCTTCTTGTAAAATCATTTAAAAGTCATGAATTTATAAAGTCATTTAAAATATATTTTTGAATCAAAGTTTCCCAGACCACTTTATAACTTTTGAAAGGATTTATCATTTCCAAACATTAATGTCCGTGTAAGTAAATCCTTGAAATCCTTTTCAAAACATGGACATTAATTAAAATGATTTAGAAAGATAAATCTTTAAAACATTTAAAATTATGATTTTTATAATGTGTACATTTCACAAATCATAAAAATATTAATTTTGAAATAAGTTTTATAAAAAATGGACATGGATGATAAAAATGTCCCAGAAAATACTTACACATAAACAATCTCGTATATTAATGAGATTGAGGAATTAACCCTTACCAATTTGGTAACATGCGAAACATACACCCCATAAAATAAGTATCATATAATGAATATGTAAATACACATAAATTAAATTATATTATACAAAGAATACAATTATGGGAAGTACATACACCTCACAAAAGGTAATAGTGGCAATATGGCATGAATCTCACAGGAATAAGGAGTGAGATGAAAACCCATTACCTTGAACCTTTCATTGGTCTAGGGTAGGTTAACCTCCTTTATAATGGTGAAATAATAGTTATTAAACTATAAAAGAATCATATACATTAATATGATATCATATATGATCTTTTAACATTTATTTGTTAATAATATCTTAGTATTATCGTTGTTTCGGGTGTTCACTTGCTCGTTTTATTTTATATGTTTTGTTGCATAAGTCGTGTTTGTTGTCCATAAGTTGTATCTTACTCATATCAAAAATTATATCAAGTCCTAAAACATTATTTTTAATCATAAAATGAAAATTAGTCTTGAATGGATACGATGGGGAATGAATCTCATCGCGTTCGTGGAGACGGTAGTCCGTACGTATGCACGAGCGACAATATCATTCTTTTGATATTTAAACGATATATATTTGGATGGTGTATCATATATAAAGAATAATTATCATGTTATATTTATTATTTACCTGAATTACACATCATTATTATACCCGTCAAAGAAATAATGTTTTTAATAACAATTACACCACGACGTGAAGACGGTAAGCCGTACGTACGCACGTATGGTGGCATGTCATTCAATGCATGGATATGATACTTAATATGGTTGTACCATATTTATAATAACATCACAATATTTAGAAGATATTGGAGTAATTTTTTTAGATTTTAAATAACAAATAAAGAATAAGTGGAAGAAGAAAGAAACATGAAAGAGGGTGGTGAAAACATTACCTCTTCTTCGGGTTCTTCCTTTTGATTAGATCAAAAGGGCTCCTTAGGTGGGATATAGAACTAAATGAAGGACTCTAGGATGAAGTGAGGGATGTTGGGAGGATATTTTCTTAGGGTTTCTCCTATACATAATACTATGATGGTGTGAATTAGTGAGAAGGGGGAGTGCCCTTTTATAAGAGGGGTGAGGGGAACCTTAGGAAAAACTTACAATATTATTTTATAATAAATTCATATTCGGTTTATAGTGGCTCCAAATTGATTCATTTCGGGGATAAGGTGGGGATGGGTATAAATCTCTCCAACCAATAGGTTTTATACAGGTTTGGGTCGTTTTATTAACCTTGTCTTTTAGTTCTAACTCTTAGTTATTTAGTTTGACATTTACCATGTCTCTTTATATTGTTATATTATATGGTTAATAAAAATACTATAAACATCCAATCGACCCTAAGTTGTCCATTAATGAAACATATATCATGATATAATTCCTTTTGATGATCCATAGATATTTAATAATAGAATATCAATTAATAATATAATTTTTTTGGAAAACACTTTTATGGCAATTTTAACACTATCGGGTATTTTGTTTTTGATAAATTCATAATAGCATTATTACTTTAAAAATAATTCATATAACCAATCCTAATATGTCATATTAACCTATAAAATTATTTAAATTCATAACAAGACTCAAATTACATTTATTTGGGTATTTATAATATCAATTATCTTAATCATTCATTAATACAGTAATTACTACATCATCATTGTGTCATAGATAAATTAAATTATTTAGTGTCTAAAAATTATAAATAAAATACCATTATGTATGAAATAATTTTATATTTCTAATTAATATTTATAGTCGAATTTATCTTATGTATAACCCTATATTAAAAATGTTTTAGTTATTAAGCTTTGATCTAAACTCTTTTAACTCTTCTTTGAATTAAATAATAAAAAAGGTCCTAATCTAATCCACATGGATCTAAAAGATAATATTTTATTCCTAAGGCTGTTTTTTGTCGAGATACACTTTTCCAATAGAATTAGGACATGTGTTAGTGTAATTTTAATATCATTTTTACCCTTAATTACCCTATTTTCTTTTAACGGTGGTAAATAAAAATAAAAAAGTTACTATTCACAAAAAAAATATTTTTATCCTATTGATCCACATTGTACTCCTTGATATTAACCGTGTCTCTCGTATTTTTGAAATTACACTCACAGAAGTGGTAAAATTAAGTTATATGTGAATTTGCAAATTCTCCTAGGAGATGGTTAAAAGATGGTGAAAAGTTCAACAATTATTTATATATCTAAAATTATTATAAACTGAATCCAATGAATTACAATGAAATTATATAGGTATTATGTATCTATTTTCACAAAACATAAATTGAAATAAAATAAATAATTATTTAAATGAAAATTCGGTTTTAAATTATAACTTATTATTTCTTCACTATTCATCAAAAATTAAAATTTTTCAGAAAAATTACAAAAATTCACCCTAAGGTAATTTCAATATTATGAATCCAAAAATGAAGTCCATTTTGGAAGATAAAATTTATAAAATTTTAAAAAGAGGGTATTACTATTCATAACGGCAAGTTTGATTGGCTGTGGTGTGTGTTTAGATTTCCAAGATGCGTACAACACATGCTAATATAATATTCAAAGTGAAGTATATCATGGAAGCTTGGGGTGTTACATTCTCCCCTCCTTCAATAAATCGCACCCTTTCAATTTATGTTCGGTATTGGAAACATTCGTTTGACATTTCCAAATATCATTGTTGAAATCCCACATCAAAAAATGAATTAATGAGGCCTCTATTTAAAATAAAGAGTGGTAAGTATAAAGGTTACCGAAAATAACACATACTAGAGATCCATGTAGGAAAATATGGATATGGGAGAGAAATATAACCATCAATATCCAATGGAGAGTGGTAGAGAACCTGGATTTGAAAAGGCCAACAATCACAATGCCATAAATTTGTGATGATCTAAGGTACCATCTAGGACAACGATTTTATTCTAAGTTCCTTTTCTTAATGTTGAGGAATTTATTTATGAGATTGGATAAGATCATAAGGAGATATACTTAATTTATAAGTAGAGTTTTATCCATTAATAAATTTCTACCACAAACTCACCATTCAATCCAAAACATAATACGACTCAAAAATACTCTATTTATCCTAGTCGTATAGGGTTCCAAATATAATGAATTTATAATTCACATATCAGCCCCTTTAAAAAAAGAGAAACTACATTATACCATCCAGGAACTTCACGTAGTCTAGTGGTAGGCGATAAATCTCAATCTCACTATGGTTGTGGGTTTGATTCCCGCATAATTTTCTGACACGACGAGTTGTCACATGATCTGCATGTTGTCCTTTTATATAAATACAAAAATAACCTTTTCAAACTTATTCCACACCAAACTTTAGACATATCCAAAATACTACTATCCAAACTCATAGTCCAAAATTTATAAGGAAGTTAAACACAATGAAGATCCTTTTTTCCATGTAATAACATGTGAACTCCTTCATCATGCATTATTTTAAAACATGGTAACATCCTGAATTACCATAAAACCTTATTGATTACATTCATTCTCCCTTATTCTTTATAGAATACCAGATATACTCCTTATATCCAAAAATTATGTAAACTCCAATGATGAAAAATAATTAATCAGTTTCAAGGTAGTCAAGAATATCCAATATAATTTATCCAAATCAACTATCTCATATTCCAAAATCACTACCTCATTATGAGGACCATATTACGGATTATATTTCCATTAACCATGTATCTTTCAAAAAGTGTGGCCTAATATTAAGTCACTTTTCTTAGAACCATATAATCTCAAATCCTCAATAAAATAGTACTGTAGTAAAATCCTTATTTATCTCCATAATTCATGTAACCAGTATACTGTTGATACAACACTCAAATGAAATAATTCAATAATAACAACATAATAACACTAGTCATTCCTCTTCTTCTGAGGTAGTATCATAACTTGATTATTATCCAATAACATCATTTTCGATATACTCTTATGAATGGGAAATAGATTCTTGTAGTGTCCCAATGCCTTGCTGATGAAGCATTGTACATTTTAATTTTTTTACCCTTGCAATCACATGCTTGGTGACCTTTTTTCTCAACACATATACAAAATTCTCATTCCCATCAAGAATTTATCAAGGCGATTATTTCCACAGTTATCACATATGGGAAAATCCATCTTTTCCCTCTTCCAATTATCCATCCTTCTCCCTTCCATCCATTTCTTCTCTTTCTTCACTTCAAAGCCATATGACTCAGATAATTCTTTACATATCTTATTAACACATGATACTATTTCATTATATATTGAGAATACAAGGGTGACTATTTCCCTTATAAATGTAGGCATAATACCGTGAAAGAAATGAACCTTCTTACTATTTGGATCATACATATTTTTTGAGTTCACATTACTTATATTCGGTTCCATTTCTATGCAATGGAATAAAATAGGTAAGTTTTTGAATCACAATTCATAATTCCAAACATGTAAAATACCTAAGGTAAATTGAACAGTTTAAGGATATAGTACATAATCACTAAAAAAATTCTTTGAGGAGGTATATATTCATAATCCCTTCATATTGGATTGTAAATAAAATGAGAATTATCCTACGCATATCCCCCAAGAGTGTCGTAACCAAGAGTGCAGTGTGGCCCGTTGTTGGTCAACAGTTCCCATTTGACTCTAGATCAAAGCGGTGTTTTCAGGTTTTACCCCTAGGTACATCTGTGCCAGAGCCACCTCTACCTGCTCGTATACAGATAGGGATGTATTTCTTGGAAAACTCACAAAATCTATACAATACCAAAATTCTAGGCAGTTCATCTATACTGATCCTAAAAGTCTATCTTAGGTATATGTGCTCAAATCAGATTTTATCTAAATTTAGCTTCCAATGTTATTGAAAAACTTTCTCTGATACAAACTGTAACGCCTTGACCCTAGTTACCCAGAGTCGTACATTATTTTAATACATTGGCATGATCACAAGGAAATCATATCCCGAATGACCAATCAGTTTAGCAGTCAGGGAAAATAGATTACATATATTAACATTACATTTCAATTTCTAACATAAAACACAGCGTAAATAGTTCTCCAAGAACACCATTATGCCCATTAGAATAACCTTTCATATCAACCATAATACACTTCTTGGAATCCTAGGAAAAATAAAACATGGAAATGGGTGATCTCAAATGCTCAGTAAGGGTAAGCAATACAGTGGAAGATAACATAAATATTAAGCATGGAGAATAATTGAAACCACATGCCTTTACCAATAATAAAGATGAATAATTTTATGGAAAGAATATGAGCTTAGTAAATAAAGACATAATAAAACATAATCATGGGTATTATACTAGTCGAATGACCACATGAACCATCAATATTATTTCAATAATTAGGGAGTATATAATGTCGGACATTCTGAAACATTTTGTCAAGGCCTAGGCCAAAACGTCTAAAAATGATTAAGGCTTCGTCCAAAACCATAACTCAAATTGGGAAAGGGCCTTGGCCAATTCCATGTATAGTTTTCTCATGATACCCACTGATTCATCAAAAAGATATAGCGGGCTCCACCCGTCACTTACTAAGTCCAATACATTCCTCATATGAAAAGTTTGATATATAACATAAACATTCATATTAAAATTATAATACAAAATTTCAATACTTTACTTATATACCATGAATGGTATAAAAATAGGACATCCACATTCAAACATATCATAACTCAATAAATACAATATGAAATATTGTATTATAATAAATCAACCTCCTTAAAAAATAATATCCAGTAAAAGATGCTGACATAGTTGAAAATGATGAGTAAAAAATTTTGAGAGAAATATCCTTTTTGTAAAATCATTAAAAATTCACGCATCTATAAAGGAAGTAATTTAAAAGAGGTTGTTGAATCAAAGTGTTCCATAACACTTTGAAACTTTTGAAAAGAATTATCATTTCAAAACATTAATGTCCATATAAATAAATCCTAAAAACCATTTTGAAAATAGGGACATTAATTAAAATGATTTAGAAAGATAAATCTTTAAAACATTTAAAATTATGATTTTGATAAAGTGTAACTTTCAAAAATCCATAAAATATTCTTTTTAAAATCATTTTTATAAAAAATGGACATGGGTGATAAAAATGTCCCAGAAAATACATACACATAAACAATCTAGTATAATAATGAGATTGAGGAATTAACCCTTACCAATTTGGTAACTTGCGAAACATACACCCCAAGAAAGAAGTGTCATAAAATGAATATATAAATACACATAAATTATAGTGTATTATACAAAGAATACAATTATGGTCTGTACATACACCACATAAAAGGTAATAGTGGAAATACGACATGAATATCACGGGAATAAAGAGTGAGATGAAAAAACCTTACCTTGAACTTTTCATTGGTCGATGGTAGGTTAACCTCTTGTATAATGGTGAAATAATTGTTATTAAATTATACATGAATCATATACATTAATATGATATCATATATGATCATTTAATATTGATTTGTTAATAATATGTTAGTATTATCGTTGTTTCGGGTGTTCACATACTCGTTTTCTTTTATATGATTTGTTACATAAGCCGTGTTTGTTATCCATAGGTTGTAACTTATTCATATCTAGAATGATATCAAGTTATTAAAAATTATTTTTAATCATCAAATGAAAATTAGTCTTGAATTGATACGATGGGGGAATGAATCTCATCGCGTTCTTGGAGACGGTTGCCCGTACGTACGCACGAACGACAATATCATTTTTTGATATTAAAATAATATATAATTTGAGGTTGTATCATATATACAGAATCATTATCATGTTATATTTATTATTTACCTTAATTACACATCATTTTTATACCCATCCAAATAATAATGTTTTGAATAACTATTTCACCACGACGTGGAGACGGTAAGTCGTACGTACGCACATATGGTGACATGTCATTCAACGGATGGATATGATACTTAATATGGTTATAAAATATTTATAATAACATCACAGTATAGAGAATATAATGGAGTTATTATTTTAGAATGTAAAAAAAGATGTGAAAGAAGAGAGGAACTTGAAAAAGGGTGGTGAAAACATTACCTCTTCTTCGGGATCTTCGTTTTGATTTGATCAAAAGGGATCAATAGGTTAGATTCCTGACTAAAGGAAGGCCTCTGGGATTAATTGAGGGATGTTGGAAGGATATTTTGGTAGGGTTTGTCTGAGCCATAAGACTTTGATGGTGTGAATTAAAGAGAAGGGCCAGTGCCCTTTTATAAGAGGGGTGAGGGGAACCTTAGGAAAACATAAATAATATTTTATAATAAATTCATATTAGGTTTATAATGGATCCAAATTTCTTTATTTAGAGGATATGGTGTGGATGCGTCTAATTCCACTCATCCAATATGTTATAGACAGGTTTGGGTCACTTTATTAACCTTATCTTTTAGTTTTAACTCTTAGTTAATTAGTTTTACATTTACCATATCTCTTTGAATTTTTATATTATATGGTTAATAAACTTACTATAAACTTCCAATATACCCCCAAGTGGTCCATTAATTATACACCTATCATGATATAAGTCCTTTGGAATAACCTTAGATTTTTAATAATAGAATATCAGTTAATAATATAATATTTCTTTAAGAAGCCCTTTTATGTCAATTTTGACACTATTGGGTATTTTGTTTTTGATAAATTCATAAAAGAATTATTACATCAAATACAATTCATATAAACAATCCTAATATGTCATATTAACCTAGAAAATTATTTTAATTCATAAAAATCCTCAAATTACATTTATTTGGGTATTTATAATATCAATTATCTTAATCATTCATTAATACGGTAATCCCTGCATCATTATTGTGTCATAAATAAATTAAATAATTTAATGTCTAAAAATTATAAATAAAATAACAGTATGTAGGAAATCATTTTATATTTCTAATGAATATTTTTAATCGAATTTATCTTATTTATAACCCTATATTAAAAATGTTTTAGTTATTAAACATTGATTTTAACTCTTTTAACTCTTCTTTGAATTAAATAATAATTAATGCCCTAATATAATCCAAGTGGAACTAAATGATAATATTTTATTCCTAAGGTTGTTTTTGGTCGAGATAAACTTGTCCAAAGAATTAGGACATGTGTTAGGAAAATATTAATATCATTTATACCCTTAATTACCTTATTTACTTTTAACCGTGGTTAGTAAAAGTAAAAAGTTACTATTCACCAAAAATTATTATTTTCTTATTGAACCACATTTACTCCTTTATATTAACCATTTCTCTTGGATTTTATAAATTCCACTCACAGAAGAAGTAAAATTATATTTTATGTGAATTTGCATATTCTTTTAGGAGATGAGTAAAAGATGGTAAAAAGTTCAATAAAATTTTTATATATCTAAAATTATTATAAACTGACTCCAATGAATTACATTGAACCTATATAGGTATTATGCATCTATTTTTACATAAAATGAATTTAAATAAAATAAATAATTACTTAAATAAAAATTTGGTTTTAAACTACAACTCAGTGTTTTTTAATTATTCATCAAAAATTGGATGTTTTCAGAAAAATACCAAAAATTCACCCTAAGATAATTTCTATATTCCAAATCAAAAAATGAAGTCCATTTTAAAAGATAAAATTTATAAAATTTTAAAAAGTGTGTATTGGCATTCATAACGTCTAGTTTGATTGGTTTTGGTGTGTGTTAGAACTCTATGTTGTGTACAACACAAGCTATTCTATTATTCCAAGAGAAGCATACCATGGAAGCTTGGGGTGTTACAAACCCCACATGAGTCATGCTCATTGTGAGAAACAAAAGGCAGCAGGGACCTGACGATCGTGTCACGAAATATGCGTCTGTGGGAAGGGGAGTGGGGCTTACGTGTGGTCGCAACACAGAGATGAAACAGGGGTGTATGCGTGGACAGCGGCCCAAATAAGAAACATGGGCTTATGTATTGTTAGAATCTTGAAGAGGTAGGGACTTACTCTAGGATGGAGGCCTAGTGGCGACAAAGCCCAGTGGGAGAGGGATTTGGCACCAAAGAAAGGAGGGGCAGGGATGCTGCTTCCTCCACGAAAAATATAGGGTTGCACCACAATGGTTTCCCATTCCTCATGGACCAACGCCTCTCCGATGAGGAGGTTATCATCCCCTATGAGGGAAAATCTCACTCCCGTGGAGACCAGTTGGGGTGCAGAACATCCAAGGCTGGGCACCATGCGTATGATGCATGGGGAGAGGTCACAGTTTAACATCATGGGCTGAGGATGATGGTGTTTGGCCGTTTAACATCCTACAGCTCAGACGAGGTGAGTTCAATCTACACACCTAGGACATACATAACTGGTGCCCTCAACACCTAGATAAATATAGGGGATAGGAAATGCCATGGCTATGGGTATTATAGAGTGAGTAATTGGGGGGGGTCCACGTTAGCATGGCTATGCGAAGATGCAATAGTCATTAGTGTGCATATATGAAGAAGAATGAGGCGAAAAAATGAAATGGGAAGTATCTTCCAAGGGACATTGAAATCACATCGTTCAAACCATGAGTGTCACACGGGAAACAGAATTGCAAAAGAGATGGGTTCATAGGTAGGGTCCATGTGAAGCTCTAGTGCTCTGCATGGTGGAGGGTACTTGCGATGGGGTGTTATTCGTGAAGTGGAGCGTCCCAGCCTAATCATACGGAAGAGGTGAATATAGTAAGTTCTTCATGATGTGGAAAGTAATTCGCATAGTACTACCTTGTGGAGAAAAGCTGGCTCGCGAAGCAAGAACTCGGGAAGCAATGTTCTTCGTGAAGTACAGTGACCCCGCCTTAGCATGTGGATCACATGTACATGAAGGGTGTTTTGCGAAGCATAAACTCTCCACGACGACCCGGGTCCCCTTGGGGATCCCCTTTCTTCATGGAGTCCTATAGGCTTCATGAAAGGCATCCCTATCGAATTAGAGGGTTAAAACAAAGAAAAGGGGAGGCACTTCGCAGAGCAGAAGTACCTCGAACAGCTCATGGCTTATAGAGCAGAAGGTGATTCACAATTCGGGAGCTAGGATGTTGATAGGTTGGATGATCCGACCCTTTTCTTGGGGGGAGGCTTGTATTTCTAAGGGATAGGTGCCTTGAAGCAGTGCTTGCTCTGTGTAAAGATATATTTTTCATTGTACCGCAGTGGGCTATGAATGTCAAATGCATCCACAAAGTGCCCCGCCATGTTACTCCATAGCATGCTGAGAACATCAAATGCATTCAAAGAGCATCCCACCTCCTTGCTCTGTGGTGGGCCGCGAACGTCAAATGCGTTCACGGATTGTGCCGCCACCTTGCTCCGCGGCAGATTGCAAACGTCAAATGTGTTTGTGGATTGTCCCGCATCCTTGCTCCGTGGAGGGCCATGGTGCCAGGGGTACTCCACGAAGGTTCTTTGTGAGGAAACCATTGGGTTTGTTTCTTCTTTTTCTCCCCACATTATAGTGCCAACAAATGTCCCCCTCAAACGTGGAGCCGCGGAGAAATCAAGGGTCGAAGTCTGAGGGTCGATCCACAAAATTGTCAGTCATTCGCAAATCTATCTCGTGAAGAGATATCGCCAAACAAGAAAGTGAAGCGTCGGCTTGATGTGCTGCGAAGCTCACATTGGTTGAGACACACAGTGAATCTCCGAGGGTCCCTCACCTATAAATAGGGGATCTAAAATCTCTTTTTTCATTTCTCCTCTCCTCAATTTTGGACTCTAGCACTCTCGATTCGTGATGCTCCGTGTACTCCATGATTTCTCTCTTCAAATTGGGCCTTCTACTTCATGGAGCATCAGTGAGTATTTGACAACATGCCTTAGTTCTTCGCGACTCTGCGTTTAAAGGGAAAGGTAGGGCTCCATGAAGAGGCTTCACGAACTTTCTCCGTGAATGTCCACTGCGAACTAGCTTCGCAAACCAACCCGAAAACCTCCCAAAATTTGAAACTAAATGGATTTTGAAGAAGCTTCCCCAGGGGTCCATGAGGATGCCCCCCGGAGAGACAATATGGAAAATAGTCTGGGTCTGGGGTAGTTGGTACGGATCCACTCCGACCATGATTCACTTGAGCAGCTGCTGTCGGAGAGCCAGAAGAGCTACCTGCTATGTAAGAGGTTGCCTTTGTATGTATTCGAGCAGAGGGATGATATCTTCATTCATGAAGGAAGTCAAGATGAACTAGATTACTGGTTCAGGAGCACGTCGTGCCGGTGCTAATGGTTCAGGGTGGCTGACGGCCATGCCCGGGGGGATTTGACACCTCTCAATGTTGATTGATTATACAACAACCTGAATAATGTCAATGGGAATGCATTATTTCCCGAGACGTCTCCCCCTATGTACCAAAATATTTTGAAGGCATCTTTGAGGAACTCAAGGTAGGGGTGTTCCGAGGAATGGGTCTTACGCCAGGGCGACAACTTCACAGACGATTGGGCCAGGGCCTACTGGGTAGGCATCTGGTGTGAGTAGTTTGGGTCTGAACTGAGGATAGTGGGTTTGTATGAGGTTTCATAGGCCTCACAATTCCACATATATCAACTGAAATAGCTGATTCCAGAGCTGTTGAGAAGATGGCTGTTGAGGACCAATACTTTCCACTTACACCATTGGGAGGTCGGTATCAGCTTGTGGGATGTCCACCAGATCTCGGGGGTCCCAATATTGGGAGAGATGTATGACGAATTCCTACCCTTCATGAGTGCATGGGAGGATCCAAAAAAATTCCATGGATGGAGATGGCGTTGATGGAGCTTGTGCCCGGGGAGGACAAGGAAGAAGTAAGGGATATCCACTTCTTGTGGTGGTTCAAACTATTCCTGAACTTCCTGGGAAACTGGCAGTTTCCGGCGAGGCCTCAGACATGCCCGAAGGGGGCTCAGAGTAACAAGCACTCAAATTGGCGTATTTTGGAGAAATGCTAGTGGAAGATGTGGGGATTTATCATTATCACCGAGCAACAACCTATAATCATGATGGTAGCGTTCATAGAAACTCTTATCTATTGTTGGATCCTATCGCTGAGGGATACCAACATGGGATTACGACTAACCCCATTCGTCATGGCTTTTATTTTGGCGACAGAAGGTCGAGTCAACCTAGGAATCATGATTCTCGCCAAACTGTATAACAGTTTGTGGCATATCAGCAAGGGGAAGAGGCCGTAGAGGGTATGTGGGCCATTCCACCTCTTGTACGGGTGGATAGCAGCACATATTAGGGGTGTTTATGATTACTCAAACCCAATCTCTCTAACGGGATCAAAATTCTTCCCATCAATCATGAATGCCACTGAATGCTTTCTTTCCAAGCTGATTGCACCGTCGGTTCTGAACTAGGTGTGGAGGGTGGAGGAATTTAATTTCCACATGTTTCCATTTCTGACGGGGGTATTCACTGATGATGGTCGGGGGACAGAAGAGCACCGAGCCTATCTCTTGGACTTTCGAGTTGGATTCTTGGTGGTGAGGGTGGAATGTGATTCCCACTGTGATCCATACATCCCACACCGGTTTGCATGGAAATTACGGTGAATGCAGTAACTGACCCCACAGGTCTATCTAGAGGTGTTCCATGAAGAAAACCTATGTGTGATGAGGTAGGTGTGGCTCAAGTTCAGGTGGGATGATGGGAAAATGTGAAACGAGTTTCCTCCACCGACCGTCGTCTTCTTGCTGGTAAACGAATATTCCCAGAGTTGGGAGGCGGCCAACCCAGGGGAGATGCTGAAGAATCCAACCATTCGAGTAGGTGATGGTGAAATTTCTGGACCATGGGGTCGGGGCCAAAAGGCAGCAAGGGAATCCCTCGGTGGTGGGGATGTGGTGGTGGCATGGCATGCACCTGTTGATGGGGAAGTAGTGGTAGCGGATCCGGTAGTGGCAGCTGAATAGATGATTCTAGAAGAGAAGAGTTATCCAGAGGGGAGGATGCCTAGAGGATTCCGTAAAATACCTACTCAGGCTCCGGGGAAGCAGTTGTGACATATAGATATTCCATATAATGTTTTCTTCCTGGAGGACTGGGACATCTGGGATGTCAACAACAAATTCCTTGGCCCGTCCAAGATGTGGAAAAACCTGAACCATCTCGGGATATATTTTCCAGGAATAGGCCCTATCAGGGTCGGCTTTGTGGTGTCCCAATCTAAAGGGGAACAATATCTGACTAATCTGGATGACTTCGTGCACTCATGGGTTACTCTTCATCCAATTACTGGCCGTGTCAAGGTGTTTCTCGATCGCACTACACCACTGCAGTGGTCTGCCGCTGATTTAAGAGAGCAGTTCCTTCTCCTGAAAGAATTAGAAGTGTCCTCATGGGGAGATGAGGCCGGGAGAGGGAGCCCGTTGGAGGAGGGCGATGTTGGAGATCAATACTCGGATCTTGAAGAGTTCATAGAGGCCCTTGAGGTAAAAATATGAATCCCCCTTATCCGAGACTTTCTTTGAGTTCATCTGGACTCTTTACTAACATATGAACCATGAAGGATAGTCTTATATACTGAACTCATTCTCCTCCCTCAGTGGATATTGATGCTGGACCTTCAAGATCAACACCTTCCGCTACATCTATTGCTGCGTCCAGTGGGTCAAGGATACCTAAGGCAACCCCTCCGGAGCTGTCAGACCATCTGACCATATACGGGGGGCCTCACATTGGGGTCCCGATGACATCAACCCAAGATCGAGATCAGGAATTCGATCTATGTAAGTGCCTTCTACCAATTTCATGACTAAAATCCCCTAACCATTCCAACTGAAATTCATTTCCCCCCATGGTTTTTGGTTGTACAGGTCTTCATATAGCATGGTCTACCTTGGCGAGGTTGGTTGGTGCTTCTAGCAGTGTCCTTCCCAGGGGAATGCTGGTGGTCTTGGGGGCGGATGTACAAACCGACCTAACTACAGCACTTCCAATCATCAGTGGGACCGTCAGTGGGGTTGAGCCTGAGATCATTGAGGTGGGATCTGATGATGAGGGTCAATCAGATATTCCAAGTCCTACCTCACCTGATCAAACACCAGATGTGGAACCATATGATGTGTTCTGGAGGGCATACCCCACATATGAGCCTCCCGACCTTGCTGACTAGGACAATATGACCTCTGAAGAATAGGACAACAAAATAGTCTGTATCCGATCATGGAAGCTGATCAAGTAATTCATTGATGACACCTCGCATGAACTGTTGCTTGATGATATGGGTAGTCTTTTCTCGTGACTGTAGGAACTGTGTGTTGGGGTAGTGGATGCCTAGTGTCCTCACATGCTCGTCCGAAATCTTATGGCCGAAAAGATTAAAGAGTATGACTATGGCTTCAGTGTGGGCTGAAAGTGGGAGAATGAGGTAAACATCAAGAGGCTCCATGATGCGGAGGAAGAGGTCCAGCGGCTACAAAGTCGGGAAGACGAGCACTCGACCTCCCTCAAAATTAAATATGATCTAATATTGCGATTGAAGGCCCAACTAGCAGTGTCCGAAGAGGGAATGAAGAGAGACTCTGAGGAGATGACCACCATCCAGACAGACATGGAGCGGGCCCAGATTGTGGCCAATGAATTGCGCCCCCTTGTTTCCAAGGAGGAGTGAGAGCTGAACATGTGTCATAAACTCTTGGACGCCACTAGCCAGAGGGTGGTGGAGCTGCTACGCTCTTTTGACGAGGTTAACCCATCCATGGGGGGAAACGACCCCTGGGTACTATAATTATTACAAACCTTCAATCTTACTTTCATGATTTGATAATTTGATTCCATATACTCCATGAGTCCCATTATTTATGTTGGTTTTACACGCATCTATCAGATCTGCGAAACACACAGTGATCAATCCCTAAGATCATGCAGTTCGAGCCCAAAGTGAGAAACAAGGTATAACTGTTATGTCATTTCACTTAAACATAAGAGTTTTGACCATGTTTCGGGAATTCGGGGTTTGAACCACCAACCTGGATTCCCATTAAGAGAAGGGGGAGACCTGAATGGAGAATGACACACTCAAAAAATCCGAATTACTATTTTTCCAGTGTGATCTTGTGCACAAATGGGGTAACGCCAGGGGCACTAGAATCAATTTGAACAGATGGGAATGGATGTTTTGAATCACGATACCCATGATTCGGAACACTTTGGGGATGGCGTGAAAATGGTATATGATTGTTGACAGTGTTCGAAACATAGTATACTTATTGTTTTATCCTGGAATGGGGATAGAAAATGATGGCCGACAGCTGACCATGTTTGAAACACAGCCTGACACGAAATGTCATCCAATAGTCTTCCGGAATGGTAGCCCATGATAGTAGGTGAGCTATAGGCTGAGTTTCCATATTATTAGGGGGTTCATTCAGACATGGAAAGTGGACGAGGGTCTAAATAAGAGGCATAAAAAGCGTATAGGGGGGGAGTGATGGGTTGTTCGAATGGAGTCCAACAATCTGGAATTTACGCCACTGCGGTGGAAAGACAATGGGTGGGCGCATCGATCTAATCAGGGATCACACATAATTATGAACAAGACATCTCTAGAGAAGAAACTATTGTTTCCCAATGTTATCATGGGGCATCTTGGACTTGTTCAGGGTAAAGGTGTTGGGTTCCACAAATGAACTCGGTCCTAGGGGGCCGAAAAATAGGGGGGACCAAATTTGTGATTCATGGGGCCGGACACAAAGGCAAGATTCTTGTGAGTTCCTACGTATCCCATGGGGATGGAAATCAAGCCATATATAGTTATTTGGGGTTTCATAGTAAGGTACTACTTCCAGGGATAAAAGGGTCATCTGGGTCCTTCCCTATCACCAATAGAAGCGGAATTTGATAGGTCTTGTTTGTCATTTGGGGTGAATGGAGGAGTTTGTTTTTTTGTTGAAGGAATGGGCCATTAATAGCAAATCCAGGCATCGCAAAAAGAATCAAGCCGAATGAAGGCATTGAAAAATGGTATGGTGCATGACCGATACCCAACTTGGGGTCCCTTGAGCGAGGACATCACAATGCAATTCCAGTTTTATTCATGTAGACAGAACGATACTGTCACAGTTTAGGGTCATGTGATGGGACCAACCATGCACATTAACATCATGCAGCATCGACATAATAGTTTAAAGTCACGTGGGACTAGGCAGCATAGTTTAACATCATATGGCCTAGACATGAAAATTGAGGTTCAAGAGGGAATGTGAACAGTGCAATAAAGCAAACCCAATGTGATTGGGGACATAATCCAGTAGCACACCACGCAGGATTCTGAGAAAGAATACTCGTGATGAATTTCCTAAAAAGGTTAAAATGTAGAATATGGGATTGACTACCTCTCAATTAAGGTGGACCCAAGGATGAGATTCCCCTGTGTTCCTATATATTCCATAAGGATGGGAATAAAGCTATACGTAGTTCTACCGAGGGGAAATATGAAATGATCAAAGTTTATGGTCTTAGAACATGGACCATGGAAATGCAGGACAGTTTCAAGTAAGTGCGGACATTAATCTGATCCCTAAGACTACGTGAGTTGAACTCGGTGTAGGAAAAAAGGTCAAATAAGGTATTTGAAATACGTGAAACACATGTAAATGGGAAATCGATGGAGTACCCCGACTGATGCCTTATCATGGCTTTTTCCTCCTTGCGTGTAGATGCACACTAAGGATTATTAACAAGAGTCTAGAAGGTATACATGGAAAGGATGAGGTGGAAAAGGATGTGAATCATGTAACTGAAATTTTGGGCTTAATGGGGTTGGTGTGATGATGTAGGATAACAGTTGACCGTGTTCGAAACATAGCATCTATATCACATTAAATTGATATGGGGATAAATAAATGAGTGTCAAACAATGATCGTATTCACAACGTAGTACTTGTATCGATTTGTTTCCTGAAACCCTCCAAGATGTTGGCCCGTAATGGTAGGATATCCATTTGTCCTAGAATCCATGCCATTTGGGGGACGCTTTGGGATGTGAAAGGTGATAGAATCCCTAATGAGTGGGGACATGAAGCCAAAGAAATGGGTGAAAGAATGTATGGGTATAATTCGACATTCTAGGTGCTAAACCAGAGTAGCCTTGGGCACATTAGTAAATCGCCAGAGAGGGATGAGGGATCATCATGAGAGAGGCCAATTTGAAAATATGAGTATAGCACAAGGGGATAGAAAACTCTCCAGAGGAGGTGGTAAATGGCGTGGTTTTCACAAACCTGCCGTGAATGAGGACATAGTCTCATTCCACATCATATACTCCCCTCCCTGGAAAAGGGTAGGCCAAGGGGCCATGGTGAAAGTGATATCTCCGAGAGATGTGGATGAACCTGAAGTCTATATATTTGTGCGGTCTTACATATTCCATTGGGATGGGAATCAAGACACCCATAGTTATAGAAGAGACGCAAATAGGGTTATGATACCCCAAAATGTGTGGGGGGTGTACGGTATGGCGAGTAACTCGACATGAATGAGGACATGATCCCAAACTACACCATATATCCATAAGTGAGAAATTGGGCCAGGAGCCTGAAAAGGCCAAGGGGCCTGAGGCTGGGCCTCAGACGAAAAGTACCAACCAGTTTATAGTTTAACATCTGGTAGTGATGATGAATAACTCAGTATGATACCCCACACAAAGGGAGGTTTTCGTCGTGGAGAGTATCCTGATTTGAATGACGAACTAATCACATACAACACTGTAGAATCCCATATGAGTTAATACTTGGTCTAGGGGCCTGAGATTGGGCACACGAAACATAGAAAGGCATGTGCTCGCGGTATGGATGATAAATGATAGGAGGGATGTCTCAAGGGGATATGTTTGGCATGGAGAAATAGACTGACACAAATGATGACACAAGTCCTCTCCACACCACACAACCCTGAATTAGAACTTGGGCCAGAGGCCAGAAAGGGATGAGGGGCCTGAGCCTGGGCCTCAGGAAAAAAGTCCCGACCAGTTTTTAGATTAGAATCTTGTATTGAGAATGATCAAGGGGGTAAGATATCCCACACAAAGGGAGGTGTTTGTCTCGTCAAGTATCCTGACGTGAATGAGGACATAATCCCATACTACACTGTACAATCCCATAAGAGTTAAGACTAGGCCCAGGGGACCATGATTGGGCACGCGAAGTGCGGTAGGGCCTGTGATTGCGGTATGGATGATAAATGACTGGAGGGTTGTCTCAAGGTGATATGTGTGGAATGGTGAAATTTCCCTATACGAATGTGGAAATAAGTCTGCTCCACACCCCACAACCAAGTATAAGCACTTGGGCCAGAGGCCAGAAATGGACAAGGGGCCTAAGGCTGGGCATCAGACGGAACAATACAAGGGGCCAGAGGTAGGGCCTCATACGGAATAGGCCAATGGGCCTGAGGCTGGGCCCCAGACGGAAAAGACCAAGGGGCCTGAGGCTGTGTCTCAGAATGAAAAGGACATGGGGCCTGAGGCTGGGCCTGGGACGAAAAAGGCCAAGGGGCCTGAGGCTGGGCCTGGGACGAAAAAGGCCAAGGGGCCTGAGGCTGGGCCTTAGACAGAAAAGGCCAAGGGGCCTGAGGATGGGTTTCTCGGCCAATGATAGAAACATGACCTCTTTGCGGTTACCGCCACATCACAACTCCTAATACCCTGTGAGCAGTGCTCAGTGTGGGAAACAAGTAGTCCAACTTGGATCTCCCTATCATATAGGGGTCTAATAGCTGGCATCTCCCGAAGGGAGTTCGTCGCTTGTTGATACAAAGGGGATGAATGTACGACTACACTCAATGTTTGGGACATCATGGGGTTACTCTGACGACAAATGATTTCTTTTTACCATGTTCAAAACACAGAGTCCTTATAGTGACCTGGAATGGGAACAACAAAATAGCATTGACTACTGACCATATTCGAAACATGGGATTTGTGTCAATTTTTTTCCCAACATCCTTGAGGGAATTGGCCCGGAGTGGTAGGAGATCCCATGGGCCGAGAATCAATGCCATTTGAGGTCCCTTCTTGATGGAAAGGATGTTGGAGTCCCAATCAAAGGAGTGGGTGAATCACAGTTGTACCCAAAAATTTTAAAGCCTAGTAGGGTGGTGAAAGAGGCGGGAACCTTCGGGGAGTGGGACATATGGCGGGATCGAGATGAGCTCGACGTGGATTGGGTAAAAATCCTACACCGCACCATATGTATTGACCTCAGAGGGGATTCTGGCGTTTTGGCTAGGCCAATAGACAAAATGTCCGAGCATTCCTACGTATCCCATAAGGATGGGAATCTAGTCCTACGTAGTTCTTAAAGGCCATGAAGTTTAACTTCATGCGGTGAAGACATGGGAGGATAGAAGAAAGGGGAGTGGGCAAATAGTGTGACCATTATAATCTTGGAATGAGTAAGGATAAGTAATCCTACACCATATCATGAAAGGATCCATCGAGAGAACTATACCCGGGGGGGATAGTCAAAGAGAAGAGTTTGGGGCTCGACTCAAGACGAGGCGATTGAGCATTCATATATATCCCATGCAGATGGGAATCAAGTCACATGTAGTTCTAAGGGTGCAGTTTAATGTCTTTCAGAACGATATACAATTTAATGTCATGCGGGACGAAGCAATTTAGGGTCATGCAGGACCATCATGAAGTTTAGGGTCTTGTGGGACCATCCAGTTTAAAGTCGTGTAGGACCAAACAGTTTAGGTTCATGCCGGACCAGCATGCAGTTTAGGGTCATGTGGGACCGAACAGTTTAAGGTCGTATAGGACTAGACATTTTTGGGTCATGTCAGACCAATATGTAGTTTAGGGTCATGCGGGACTGTCATTCTGTTTAGGGTCATGTGGGATCGAATGGTTTTATGGTCATTCATGAGCGGTGGGATCAGGAAAAGAGCGAAGGAGAACCGTCTTATTGAAGGCTCTAGATATCTTATTCTGATGCATTTCTATATTGTGCAGAGCATGAATCTAGTTCTTGCCAATTGCTTCCAATTAAGCCAGATGAATTTTGGCTACCTTATCTAGTGCTTTCTGGTCATATACCATTGTGCAAAGTGATGGCAGCATGATCTCGATGGGAAGGGTTGCCTCAACATCGTACACCAGGGAATATGGGGTCACTTGGGTAGAATTACGAGTCATTATCCGGTAGGTCTAGAGGGCATTGTGGAGCATCTCTATCCAAATCTTCTTGTTCTAAAGAACCATTTACTGTAAGATGTCATAGAGGGTCTTGTTGAATGCCTCGATCTATCCAGTAGCCTGCCCGTGATAGCGGGAGGAATGGTTCGAAAAGATATTGTACTTGGTGTAAAACTTCTTCAACTCTACTGCTCAAGAGATGGTGACATTCTTGGTGAGGATGACACGAGGGACTCTAAATCGGTAGATGATATTGGATCTCATGAAGTCAATGATAGAATGGGAGTTGACCTCCTTGAGGGGAACTTCTTCTGCCCACTTGGAAAATAAATCATTTGCGGTCAGGATTAATCTGCATTGGAAAGTGGTCAACGGTGGATATGGTCCTATGACAGTAGGTCCCCACACCAAAAATGGCCAAGAATACTTAGTGGAGTGGAGAGTCTCTGGCGAAAGATGCATGAAGTTAGCATGAATTTGACACATGTGACATCTATTGGAGAACTCGATGGAATCATGGATCATGGAGGGCCAGAAGTACCCCAGTCTCTAGATATGGGTAGATATCTTCGGCCAAGTCTGGTGATCCCCAAAGGAACCGAAATGAACCTCCTGCATGACCTGAGAAACCAAAACTCCTTGGATGCAAGGGATGAGATCACCATAGAACCCAATTTTTTTAGAGGATCTACTCAAGACTAGGAACACTATGGAGGGTAGACTGCAGCACACGACATTGGATTCTCTCGCACTCGTCCCGATCATCCGTGAGGTAAACATTTTGGAGATACTTGACAAAGGGGGTTCTCCAGTCAGGGTCACATCAACCACTTCATCTGAAGAACGTCGGGGTCCTAATGTGGAGGCTCATGTGGTAAGATGGATTACTCACATGCCTTCGTCATCATCTGGGGTGACAGGAGAAATGAATCTCCGATGTGCCACGTGTATAATCTGATAATCATTTTCAGGTTCGATGAGTGATGCAGCGATGTCGGCCAGGGCATCAGATCCACCGTTATGAGATCGGGGAACATGAGTATCATCTAGCCGATACAGGAAATGGGGTATTATCTGGAGAGTTTTCTCCAAAAATGGTGCGATATCTGGCATCTGGATGACAAAGTCATCATTTATTTGCTTCATGACTACTTCAGAATCTTGTTTCACATGTAAATGGGGCACATCAATCTTGAGGGCCAACTCAAGGACAGGGATAAAGGCATGATACTCTGCCTCGTTGTTGGTGCAGCCTTCTGGAAATAGGAATGAGTATGGAAGAATGGATTATGCGGGGGTAATAAAGACAATACCCAGGCCTACTCTATTGAATCTGGGATCTTTGATCCTCCTTCCTTTGGGGCTATGGGAAGTACCATCAAAGTGAATCTAGAAACCCGAGATTGCATGATCTTCTAAGAGTATTGCCTTGTCGAGAAAATCTAGGTCCGTGGATAGTGTAGCGGGAGCAGAATGGGTAGTAAAGAACTCTGCAAATTCTTGTCCCTTGATAGCTTTCTAAGGGATGAACCTGATGTCGAACTACTAGTGGATTACATCCCACCATGCTAGATGGCCAGTCAACATGGGCCGATTCATAATGTACATAGGTGGGTCTACCAAGCCAGAAATTGTACCTCGTGGTGATTCATGTAGTGTTGAAACTTCTTGCATTGAAAAAATGAGTGTGAGTTATCTCTTTTCGATGGTGGAGTATCTGGTCTCTGTATCGATGAGCATACGACTGGGGTAGTAGAGGCTATTTTCTGTCCCCTCATTGTTCTTCTAGGAAGGAGGGCACCGAGAGATCGTTCCAATGAAGTCATGTATAGGATCTATATATTTTTGGAGATGTGTGGCATCAAGACTAGAGGCAAGAGAAGATAATGCTTGATTTCCTCAAACATGATATGTCACCCTCCGTCCCATTCGTAGGCGGAGCATTTCTTCTTGAGCCGATAAAATGTCTTACACTTGCTGGCCAAATTCGCAATGAATCGGCATATGTAGGCTATGTGGCATTAGAAACATTGAATATCACTAATATTTCTAGGGGGTGGAATCTATATGATTTCATTGATATTCTCTGGTTCGATCTCAACGCCCTGATACCTAAAAACAATGCCAAGGTATTTTCCATAGGCGACCCCGAAAGTACATTTCAGTGGGTTCTTCTTCAAGTGGCTGGAACAGAGGAAGATGAACACTTTCTCAATGTCCTTAAGATGGTCTTGGAATTGGTGTGATTTGACCACCAATTATACTACATAGAATTCAACCAACGTCCCGTGGATTGTCTTGAATATGCGAATCATGGCCCGCTGATAGGTGGAACCTGCATTCAATAGGACGAAGGGCACGACCTGGTAATAAAATGTACCATGTGGTGCCCTAAAAGGTGTGGAATATTTATCCTCGAGGTCCATCCAGAACTTATTATATCTTGAGTAACCGTCCTTGAAGGAAAGTACTTGGAAATCGTTCATAGCATCGATCAACAATTCTGTCACAGGAAGGAGAAAATCATCCATTGGATAGTCACAGTTGAGATCACGGAAGTCGATGAAGACTCTGATCTGTCTTTTATTCTTCTTGACTGGCACAATTTGGACTAGAAACATGGGGTACTAGACCTACTTTACGAAGTTTGATCTTATGAGCTTGTCATCTTCGGCCCGGACCATGGCACCGTGAGAAGGGTGCATCTTCCTGGGAGGCTGCTTGAACCCGCAATGATTTTTCAGGAGACCAAGGCGGTGGATGAAAACATGAGGATTTATCCCTAGAATCTCATTGTAACTCTAGGAAAACATGTCATAGTGCTGTTTCAGGAAGGCCATGTACCATTGTTGCTCTTCAAGAGGAATGAAGGCACTGATGAATGTGGGTCTCAGATCTACCTCACTGCCTGGGTTCACCTGTGCCAGTTCATCGACCGTGGTGAAGACGCCCTCTTCAAATGCAGTGGGAGCATCCCATAAATCCTCTTATTCACTTGCGGAGGAGGTATCCCTAGTGGGGGAAGCATCCTATGGGTCGGCAGATCTCGTTGGAAGGATGGTACCTGCCTGGGATGTAGTGGAAAACATATCGAGAGATTCATGTGCTGCTGAATCCATAGCAATGAAGGTAGTCCATACCATCTAATATAGACTTCATCCCAAGGGGAAATTCTTGATTATATCAAAGAAATAGTGGCTCTTCGTCTTGAGTCGATTGATCCCCGCTCGGTGAAACATGGACGTATGACGTACTGCTCTTGCCATGGGCGGACATCCTGATATCTTACGGAGGTAGGAGGCTTCAGGATCAACTGAGCCTAATTTCTTTAGGAGTATGAGGTAATTTTCTACAGTTTCTTGGACTTGGGAATATGCTTCCCTCTCATAATAGATAAAACCAATCACTTCCCATGTCTGGGGGTTGTGGCCTCCAATCGATGAACCAGGAAGATGTAGGCATCATCCAGACCTGCCCAGGGGTCAGTTGTGACCGTGATGATCTCAACCTCACTTTCCTAAATATTTTTATCCTTGCTCTTGTAATAGTCAGCATCCAGATAATGGGCTTCACAATAGGTGAAAGGATATGCACCAACTTGGAGTACACCTACTCGACCATTAAGGTAGTACTTGATGCACTAGGGATACGACATGGGGACCACTGTGTGCAGGTGGAGACATAGTCTGCACATCAATGCATTTTACGCGATGTCTTGGGAGATAACCATAAACTCGGTGTTCGCAACCAGGCCACCAAACTGGTACTTCAAATAGATCATACCTACTAGGGTCTGCTTTGTCCTATCGTACACCTAAATTCTTAAATCATAGGGAGTCAGGTCATCTTCGGATAACCCCAGCTTCCACAGAGTCCATGTCAAGATAAGGTTGATCCTGGAGCCGATGTCAACAAGTTAGCAGTGAACCTACACACCATTAAATTGGCCAGTAATGTACATTGGGCGGATGTTCCCCTGTATGGGGGAGCCTTCATCTTCTCCAAAGAATGAAATTATGGCCTGAAATTCAGCGTTCTTGACCACTTCATCATGAAAGGATTCTGCAGCTGCTACCTCCGTCTCAAACTGGAGGGGGATTCATAAATCCTCAGCGAGGGCTTCACGCATATCTGAAGATAGGAGAAGGGCCTTGAGGATAAAAATCCTTCCTAGGATGCCGGTATGGGGCCTGAGAATATCATACATCCATGCCATGCGTGAACTCCAAGTTTCATGAGGCTGCTCCGTGACAGGAGGCATGGTGGGCCCTACTGGCTGGGCCAACTGTTGGCCGGTAGTGGGAAAGTCCCGCTTCTCACCAGTCAAAGCATGGAGAGTAGCTATCTGATGAGGACCAAACTACTAAGATTGGATAGTAGTATGGAGAGGCTGGTCACAACCTGGTCGAGGTAGCTCTGTTGGTTCCAGTACCACCAATGGTGGTGGAGACAGGCCCGATGACACCAGATGAAAGGGTTGTGCATGTTGAGCTCGGCACTGGGCCTGCTTTCTGGTCTCAGTGGAATGCATGACCTAGTTGGAGGTGCCAAATGATGTTCCTCGATGACCAATATGGTTGTGGCTCTGCCGACATTGGCGTCGGCTGGGGACGTTGGGGAGGTTCTTCAAGAGCTCCCTGTTATCGGGAGTCATGTATGGATTTACCAACTACATGGTATTAAACAAAGTGTACCCTAGACTATCTCTTAAATATTCATCCACTATTGGAAAATTTTTGGAAGGAATCCACATATTAGGGGGCATTAAGTCACCGATAGTGAGGGAAAACAACAACATTGGTGGGGAACGTTTCTTTCCCTGATGTCACTAATGCTTGCTATTCACGGAAGAGGCCGACTGAGATGATGATGCAGAAGTGGTGGTCGCAGCTTCTTGAAGGCTTCAGATAATTCAGTCATTCCCAAATGATGCTATGGGAATTGGAAACTATTTTTTGAGCCATCTAGTCATCATAATACTGGGACCCACTGTTAGAAACCTGCTGCCACTCACCTTCGTCATCAGAGCTACAGTCTATCCTTATGAAGACTCCGACCACTTGTGTTGGGGCTGGGCCTAGCCTGACATTGTATTTATTGACCTGGTCTTGAATCCAGTCATTATACACACAGAACTGCATGAGGGTGTTCCCCATGATCTGATGATAGGGGAAGTAGTTGGGGCGATCAGTGAGGTTCTCTTCCTTTGGAATTATGCACTCAGGTAAACGCACAATCCATTATTCCAAGGCACTTTTTAAATAACCAGGTACCTGATTCTCATTTAATGTGTAGGTATAGTTTCTTCTATTTTGAACGGGGGGGGGGGGGGATTGGAGACTGGCCCAAACGAGGAGTTGGAGGATCCTATAGGGGAGACAGACCCTGATTTTCCGGCCTAGGCGGTGGCGGCTCATTACGCGGGGGCACTTACCGGTTCTGAGGTGGATGTTGCTAGGCTGGAGGTTGTGCCTGTGGTGGTGGGCCTCTGCGAGGTTGTAGAGGTGGCTCCACTGGTAATAATTCCAGCTGTCTGGGTGCCTCTATTTGCACCACGATGGCAGGCTCAGCTCTGACATCCCTTCTCACGAGAATTGCAGGAGGCAACCGTCGGGCCTGGCCGGCCTGTTGCGGGTCTTCTTCCAGGTGCTGGGCCTTATAGGAGAAGTCTTGAAATTCCCTAGGGTAATTTTGGTTAACAAAGAGGGAACTTGTTCCATCCTAAAATTTCCTAAACACATCACCCGTAATTTCTCCTGAGTCAGTGGCCTTCCAGGGGAATACGGAAGCCCTTTCTACCAGGGGATAAATTCCACGATATGATCATCAGGCCGTTGTTTGCACTTGAAGAGGTCTGTGATGCTTATTTTCCATGTGGTGGAGCTGAACTGGTAGAGGAATTTCTTGCGAAGGTCCTCCCAGCTTGTTACGGAACCGACGGAGAGCTGGCTGTACCAGAATAATGTTGGCCCCTCTAATGTCTGAACAAAACAGTGGAGCATGGCATCCTCATACTGCGCAAGAGTCCCTAACATGGGCCCAAAACATGAGTTGAATTGGGCCAGGTATTGTGGCGGGTCCACCGTCCCGTTAAAGGGAGAGAATCTGGGTTTCCCAATACTCGGAGGGGCCGACATATCATCCACCCAATTCGGGTATGGCTTGCAATCAGGTGGGATCGCCACCTGTCCTGTTTCCAATACCTCAATGTGGGCTATGAGCATCGCCATAGGATCATCTGGGCGGGGGTCCCTATCTTGATGGGGATCCCTATCTTTGATCACATTGGAGGGTTATTCAACATGCTAAACAGGATCACCGGCTCGTGGAGCAGATGGTGGCCCAACCCTTGGGGCGGCTGGGGGATCTCGAGCTGGGACCTTTGGGTTTCCATGATGTTCAAGAGGGTTTGGGAAGGCATGCCATGCACTCTTGCAGTAAGCTCCGGATTCAACCTTGTCTGCTGGAGCAGCGTGATCAGGGTTTCCTGGAGGCATCTCGACGTGGGGAAGTTTTTCATTCCCCTACTGTACTGGCCTAGGATTGCCGTAGCCAGGGCATTACTCTGTAGCAAGTTCAGGAAAGTGGTTATCAACAAGCTTCTTCTGCTTGGAAAGTTGTAGGCCCAATGTGGCTTTCTCAGGGTCACCCTCCATCTTCTTCACTGAGGAGGATGGTTCAGAGTGCTTGGAAGCTCCAACATGCTTTTTTTCTTTACCAAAATTCATGCTGAGTACCAATGCCTCGGTGGGTGTAGGGAGACAAAGTAGGTTCTTCTACAGGTGAGTAATCCTCCCCGATGGGTCCAATAGTGGTGGAACTCCCTCAGGGGGTAATTCCCCATCATGAAGCTCCAGCTCACCCTCCTCTTCCACTATGTCAATCATGTTGACCGTGACACTTCCTAGGGGCATGTCTTCGATATCGCCTATAGAATCAGGCTTCCTCCAGATAGAACTAAAGAGAAGGGCAGAATACTCCCCCCAACCATGGATTTGCATGTTGGGGGTATCCTCCTTGAAAAATTTGCGGATTATCTTGATAATCCACACACATTGATACTGGAGGGCCTCAGGGTGACCTCGTGGCTTGGGGCACTGGGCCAAAGGGAGTGCGGCCAAATCGATGAACCAAAATTTCCCGATTATGTATTCAAAGTGAACTTGGATCTTGGGATAAACCACTTGCTAATGAAGAGTCCTAAAATGCGTCTCCTAGAGGGTGTGGCAGAAACACTCTACTTTTTCTAGGGTGAGGGTTTTTGGCACGTAAAAATTCAGTATTTCCACGGGCCAGAACTTCTTGGGGAAGTGGTCCGCTGAGAAGATGTTAAATAATCTCCTCGACTCATATTTAGGGTCTACACATTGAATGACCCATTTGTCAACTGGGGGTGGTTGAGGAACTGGTAGCAGTACTGAGGCAGACCGCTGGGACGACATACTGGCCGGTGGAGAGTATGGAGAACGGGCTGACTGGCCACCGAATCTTGGGTTGTCCTCCAAAGATTGTAGCGACATGGATGCCATGTCGTGATAAGATGGGATGGCAGCCATAGTTCCCGGCTCAGGGGCTATGGCTACCGATGATATGCCGCGCTGCTGGTCCACCACCATCGGTCCCCAAAATAGATCGTTGTGATCTCTTATTGAGGTAGAGATCTCATGTGGTGATGATGGTGGTGATTGTATGACTGTAATATGCGGGGTCTCCAGATTTTCATTCTACTGGGTATACCTATGGAGGGAGGTAGGAATCATGTGGACCTCATATTCTAGGAGTACTAGGCTAATGTTCCTTGTTCCTGCCCCTGCCCTTGACTCGGGTAATCGAGAGGAGGGTTCCCATGATGATTCATATTCCGCTTCAGATTCTAAGAAGAAGACATGTTTATCCTCTGTTCGGACCTTCCCAGTATTCTCCTTATGGTGGAGGCGACCTGCCTTCCTACCCCTGGGTGGAACCTCAGGACAAGGAAGATTTTTGACACGAGAAGGTCCTTCAGCCTTACTAGAGCTGAGTTGGAGAGGGCTTCTACCTAAGTAATCCGGGGTGCGAGGAGCACCGGGAAAAATGTCAAAGGGGGCATGTGGAGGGCCTCCATGTATAGATCTAGAGATGGAAAAACCTCCGATGGAACTGGAAGAAGCATGGGGAGGACCTTCACACTTTTTTTCCATGGTGACCTCAGTATGAGGAGGCTCCTTGTACCGGTCTAGGTGAACATGGGAAGGAACTCCATGTTGGGTGATAGTGAGGCGAGTATAGCCTTCACCTCTCTGGTTTTCGAGGTGAGTAGCACCTTCAATGACTATCTAAAGGACAGGAGGAGGGTCCCCATGTTGAAGAGAGACAGGATGTGCAATGTCCCTTCACCGGCGGGTGGTGGCAGGAGGAATGACTCCATACCCATTGTAATTGGAACGAGATAGGCATCCGTACTGAGTGTCTCCCTCCCTAGGAAGGCCCTCATTAAGATTGAGGGTGGCACAGGGAAAACCTCCATGCCAATCCTTGAAGTGGGTAAGGCCTACGCTCTCCAATGGTTGTGGTATGGGGAGGACCTCTGTACTGGGTGGCATTGATGCGGGCTAGCTTGCAGCAGCCACTGCTTGTGCCAGGGACCAAGAGAGCCGACCTAACCTTCCCATGGGGCGGTTGGGGACTCGATCCTTGTCGGCGTATAAATTCCCTTTATTATTGTATACAGGTGATTGATGATATGCGCCAGCGGTGTCTTGGGCCACAATAGATGCCGACGTTGATGCCCCTTGGCGAGCATCCTCAGCTTGCGCTCGACGCTGGCGTCAGGTCAGACGAACCAGATCCAGTGGTGAAAGTATGTAGCTTACCTACTCCTCGTCCAGCAAGACTGGGCGATGGAACTAATATGGCCAGGTGGTACTCCTAGCTGGGAGCCCCTAGAATGGGACTCTGACTAGGCTGGACCGTACCTTACCGACCTTATCTGCGTGGGGTAGGGAATCATTGAAGCATTCTAGGTACAGGCTCCTGAAATAGTTTTATGTCGGGGTGGGGAGCAATAGCGCCCTGCACGGCCCTTGGTTTTGGTATTGATGGTAATTCTCAGATGACTCCAAGTACAAGAAGGCCATATCTTGGGTCGGGATTATTCCCTCCTCCTCGTAATGACGCATGAGGTTATTGATCACCTTTTTTTGGAATGCCTTGAATGGGGAGAGGGGGATTTGGCGCCCCATTGTTGTAGATGTAGTGGATTTCAGGGAAGAGGTGAATCCATGTGGGATGACTGTGTTGGTGTTGTCGTTTCCCCTGCATCGATGGAAAGGCAGTGATCGCGTCCCTCGTGAAGCAACCTGATTCATGAGAAGCAGGGAGATTAACTCATCAGTGATGAAAGAAAAAGGAATCGATGACGAATTCCCCAACGAAATTCCATCTTCCATGACTGGTAAGAGGGATCCATGCTGAAAACGTCACAGAACATGATGTCCAACAATCTACTGCCCCAACATCTAGTGAGTCTCACACCAGGCCCGTTATTTTCTTGGTGGGACCTGGCACCAGATAACTGGATCCAATGACTTGTAAACTGATTTAAGCATCAAGAACTACTAATATCCATATTTAGGAGAAAAAAATCATGTTGGGTTCACCATTTTTGTTTCTGATTCTTTTTCCAGGGTGCATGCTTCCATCTCGTTTGGTGGAAAAAGGAGCGGTTTTGTTGCCCTGCATTCGTGCTTTCCAAAGGCGGGAAACATCTGTCGCTTATTAAGGGATGTCTTCATGTTGATCGAAATGGGATAATGGGATGTCAATTATTCTTTCGGGGGATTCCTCCTCAAAACTCATCACCTTTTCCGGGTCATCCTTATAGACTTCAAACATTGTTCATGAAACTCATCATGGGGCCATATCTTCATGGATTCCTGTTAAATACATTGCTTCTGTCAGGACATTCCAAGGGGTCCAGTTTGGGAAGAAACCTTCGGTCATGGGAGTAGCTATATTGGGCATCACTGGTGTGTCTGGACAATGGGACACAATCAAGTCTAGGTTTTTTTCCCATATTATAGGGCTTCTCGAGGGCGCGGAAGACCGAGGCATCCCACATTGAATGCGGGGAATTATATTCCATGGGCATGTATCTAAGGTTTTCTTTAGCCTCCCATGATTAACACAAGCCATTCCTCATGATTAACGTCAACCAGAGACAGATCAGAATGATCAGAACACTGACTAGAGTGGATTAGATAGGCGTAACCCCAGGAGGGAACACTGATATTGGGGCCAACATGTGGTTAAAATCCTGAATGTAGTTAAATGGTATGGAGTATGAGGTGGAATGATCCCACCAAGATGTGGCGGCCCAGGTAAGAATCAGAATGGATGATGGAGTGGTTGAATGAAGTCGATGGTTAATAGGATAGAACCATCTTGAGGATGACGATGGTTTCGGGCTTGAGCCTCGAAGAGGATTCCTACATATCCCTATGGAAAAGAATCAAAGTCTACTAAGTTCATCTGATGATGGAATACCACCGATTAAGGTTTCCAATGGCTTACCAATGGATGGGGTCGTAATCGCTTATCGCTGGATGTGGACGAAACGACGTGAAGATGGTCGGGACGGTAGTATGTTGGGCTTGAACCTCATGATGGATTCTTATGTACCCTACCTAGGAAAGGAATCAAAGACCATGTAATTTAGGTTGTGGGAACTGACGTGAAGGGGGTCAGAAATAATGGGTGGTACTAGGCTTGAACCTCAGTGATGCTTCCTACGTAACTTTCCTTGGCAAGGAGCAAAGTCCACGTAGTTCAGGTATGGGGAAAGAGTCGGGGAACCGATGAGAATAAGGACCCGGGGTCTAGGTGGATGGTGGGATTTAACCTCATGGAGGCTTCCTACATACCTTGACTTGGAAAGGATCAAATACCTCGTAGTTCATGAGTGGGTGTGGGGCTTACACTCTAGGCTTCCAAAGGTGTTGTTGAACCGACGTGAAGGGGGTCAGAGCGACCGATGGATGGTGGCTTGATCCTCATGGAGGCATCATACATACCCTGTATTATCAAGGATCAATGACCTTGTAGTTCATGGGTGGGGGAATTTGGGGCTTACGCTCTGAGGCAACCCAAAGTGTTTGTGAACTGATGTGAAGCTGGTCAGAATGACCGGGGTGGTGGGCTTGATCCTCATTGAGGCTTCCTATGTACCCTGCCTTAGCTAGGATAAAAGACCTCATAGATCATGGTTGGGGGAATCTGAGGCTTACGATCTGAGGCATCATAATGTTTTGTTGAACCGACGTGAAACTGGTAGGAACGACCGGGGTGGTGGCCTTGAACCTCATGGAGGCTTCATACGTACCCTGCCTTAGAAAGGATCAATGACCATGTAGTTCATGGATGGGGGTGGGGATTACACTATAGGCTTCCCAAGGTGTATGTCGTTGTTTGTACTTTCTCTATGCCCATGTGAGTAATGATCTGTGTGAGAAACAAGAGGCAACAGGTACCTGATGATCACGTTGAGAACGGTGCGTCTGTGGGATGTGGAGTGGGTTTAAAACGTGGTCGCAACACGAAGAGGAAACCAGGGCTTATGCGTGGTTAGCTACCAAAAGAGGAAAAAAGGGCTTATGCATGGTTAGCAGCCCAAATAGGTTGAGACATTCTCTTGGATGGTGGCCCAGTGGCGACAATTCCAAATGGGACAGGGAGTTGGCACCGAAGAAAGGAGGGGAAGGGATACTGCCTCCTGCAAGAAAACTAGGGGCTTACACTAGGGTGGTTGCCTTTTCCCCATTGAAAAACGCCACTCCAACGAAGAGGATATCATGCCTTGTGAGGAATTATATCACTACCATAGAGACTAGTGGACGTAGAGATCATCCAAGTCAGGGCACTACGCATATGATGCACGGGGCGAGGTCACAATTTAACGTCATGTGCTGAGGATGATGGTGCTTGGAAGTTTAACATCCTGCATCTCGGGTATGGTGGCTTCACTCCCCACCCATCGGACATACATAACTGGTACCCTCTAAACCTTGGTGAAGAGATGGGACATGAAACACCGTGTCTAGTGGGTGTTATGGAGAAAACGGTTCGGGTCCACGTTAGCGTGGCTATGCGAACAAGAAATAGCCGATAGCGTGTCTATGAAGTGAAGAATGAGGCGAAGCAACACAATGGGCAATATCATCCATGGGAATTTGAAATCACATCATGTAAACCTGGAGGGTATCACGGGAAATGGAATTGCCAAGCAGAGGGGTTCATAGGCAGGGGCCATGTGAAGCTCCAGTGCTCCGCGTGGTGGAGCGTACTTGCGAAGGGGTGTGGTTCACGAAGTGGAGCGTCCCAACCTAGCATAGGGAAGATGTGCATATAATAGGTGCTTTGCGAAGTGGAAAGGCATTCACAATGCAATTCCATGCAGATAAAAGTTGGTTCGTGAATCAAATTCCTCGGAAGCAATGTGCTTTGCGAAGTACAGTGACGTCACTTTAGCATATGGATCACGTGTACATGAAGGGTGTTTCACAAAACATAAACGCTCAGCGATGACCCAGGTACCCTTGGGGATCCCCTTCCCTCGTGGAGGACCTTAGGGTCCGAAAAAGGCATCCATATCGAAAGAGAGGGTTTAAACAAGGCAAAGGGGAGGCACTTCGCAGAGTAGAAGTACCTCGTGCAACTCATGGTTCACAGTCCAGAAGGTAATTCGGGATTCAGGAGCAAAGAAGTTGAATGGTTGGACAATCTGACCACTTCTCTTGGGGGAGGCTAGTATTTATAGGGGAGAGGCTCTGTGAATAAGTGCTCGCTCGGCACGAAGCATGATTTTTCATTGCTCCGCGGTGGGTAGCGAATGTCAAATGCGTTCACAGATTGTCCTGCCTCATTGTTCCGTAGTGGGCCACAAATGTCAAATGTGTTCATAGAGTGTTCTGCCTTTCTGATATGAAGCGGGACGTGAATGTCAAATGCGTTCACGGAGTGTCCCGCGTCCTTGCTCCATGGTCGGCCACAAACTTTAAATGCGTTTGGGGAGAATCCCGACTCCTTGCACCGCGGTGGGCCCCGGTGCCAGGGGGACTCCGCGATGAGGATTCGCGAGGCAGCCATCAGGGTTTTTTCTTCTTTTTCTCCCCACATTTTGGCGCCAACAACTAGGTTAAGCGAAACCCCTTTTCAAAATAGAATCAAACTGAATCATGATATCCTTCAACACCAATAGCTCCATATGATAAAATTCTATCGATATTCTCTAGGTACTTGGAGACAGATCGTCCATAAAATCTAACTATACCTATGTTGGATGACCAAAGAAGTCGTTTTGTAAAACATCAGGGAAGTCTCAAACAAAAATAGGATGTTCGTTAATATGATAAATTTCATCATACTCAAACGTAAGAAAAACCATAAAACTCTTGAGCTCTAGGAGGGAATGTCCATCACAACTAGGCCTCATGTCCCACTCCCCTTTAAACACCTGAGATCCAACATCAGAAGAATAAAATGGGTCACACAAATGATAAAAGTCAACCTAAGATCCATGGGAGACCTGAAAATCCATACTAATGATGACATCAAATAGATCCAGATCATGATTGGGAAAATCCCAGACAAACTCTGTATCGACTTTCATTAATGAACAAGAAGGACACTGAAACCCATCCTCATTCCTCTTTCCAAGAGGTGTATCTATCTCCATTGTAATGTAAATATGATCGATTCAATGTTTATAAATAAAAAAATGTCTAGATATAAAATCATTAGAGGAAGCAGTATCAAATAAGTCAATTTCCACTTAATATACAATCAGGATAATACCTATCACTATTTCTAGTCCTATATCAACTTCCACTAGACACTCATCTACTACATGATAATGATTCAGTCCTGAGTCTTGTGAGTGGTTCGATGTTGTATTTTAAACATCTAATTGCACTGAAGTAGCATTTCAAGAGAAATATGCTTGAATATATTAACGTATAGTCATACCATGAAAGAAGTGTTTTAAGTAACCAACATTCCCACAAAATTTTCACATATTCAATGTCATAGGATAAAAAATTATTGTGTTTCCTCCCTTGCAAACTGATAGTAATTCATAGTCACATTTCTAGATCCAAGTCATTTCTCCTTTCTAAAGGTTATCACCTTTACTAATGAATGAATTATGTTATACCAAAAAATAATGTGAGCTGATTGAATTATTTATGTATTGGGATTCAATAATTATATTATATGAGATTTTTTTCTATGGTATTATAGTTATAAGGAACATGAATAATTTTAGGAAAATAGAACTACTAGTTTTCTATAAGGATTCGAAAATATATGTTAAACATTAATGATACACAAAAATGGTGGTTGAGTCTTGTGTTAATATTATTGAAAATGAATGAGAAGGGAATATAATAAATAATATATGTCTGATGGTGGGTTAATAATGATTAATTGAGATAAATATATTATGCATTTGGTTAATTAAAATGGGTTAGTAATGATGAAATTTGAACTGATGTGTGATTTGATAGAAATGTGGTTCAAATTAAAAATAATGGATTTTATAAAAATATATAATTTAAGGACTCCATTAATTAGACTATTAATTATTTAATGAAAATAAATTGAGTATATAAATTGACGTATTCATTTTTTTCATTATTTTTTTGGTAATAAAGTAATTAAAATATATTTCAAGAATATATAATTATGGAATTCACAGATTTGATATATTTAATGAAGAGATATTTTTTGTGTTAATGTGATTAATGTTAAGTTTATTTTGAAAATAAAGTGAGTTATTTGTAATAGTTCTTAATTTGAATTTTGTATGACATATTTTGAATGTATTGTAATGTTAAATACTATTAAAAAGGTTTCAGTTGATCTATTGGTATTGTTTTTTAGGGTTAAATATCAAATTATCATAATTGATAACATGTGATAGTTATTTTGGTTTTGTTAAATATATTAGGATAGTTGGAGTTAATAGTCAATCATTTATGGATCTTATGATTTGTTGAATATTAGTTTTAGTGGTTTAGGCATAAAATATTAATGTTTAATATTACGTTCTTGGAGTGAGTTAAAAATTATATTGATATTAATTATAGAATAACGAAAATATGAAACTGTTCTAGTGAAATGAAAACAAAAAAATCAAGTATATATTTTCTTGCTCATTGTCTTGACATTTATATACTATCCTAGATTTAGGAAAATGATCATGAATTAATAATTTCATCCTTTTATTCTCATTTCTAAACAGTTGATGGCCTTTCCTAAATCAAATATTTATAGTTATTAGTAATTAATCATCTCATAACAACATTCACTATAATATATATTTTTCATTGGGAATTAGTTTTAGCTTCAATATATATATCTTCACTACCCTTTAATGACCTCCTATTTAGATTCAAAATTTTATCTTAATCTATATTTGCATTGTATTTTCTTTTCCCTCTATTAAAATGAGGTTTTATTATCCCCCAATAAGACATGGGTTTTCAACAATGGTTGAACAATTTATTTTAATGTTAATATTTAGGAGAAGAAATCTATTTAACGATGTATAATATAATTGCATGATATTTTAGAATATAAATTTTTAAAATAAATTTGATTTATTTGATATCTTTCTTTATATACAACACCGAGATTAATGAATCCCCTATATAAATATTACTATTTAAAATTAAACATAATTACATATCCATTGAAATTGGACAAATTAATAAGAATAATAATAATTTTAAAATTATGTATACTGGTTCTAGATAAATATATATATTTATTAATAATGAATGTATTTTTGGTATAGTCATTATTTTATGAAAAAATATTTTTTCACTAAAAATGAGTATTATTACACTTTGAGATAAGAAAGGTAATTAATTCCAATTTTCTTTTATTTATACAGACAAAATATAATTAACTACTGAAATAGTTATGTCAAAATTATCTTGTGCTGAAATATTGAGTTTTCTTTAAATGATTTCTCTACGATGAATTGTAAAAAATGTTATTTTGATTTAAAATTATCAAATTTTCTAATATATTTGAATGTACCATTATATTTGAAAATGGGGTTTTCATGTATAATTACTAAAATTATATAATTAATATTCCAAAATAATTATTTTAAAAAATAGATAATTTTTATTTTGATATTAAAACTACTTATACTAGAAAACTATTTTTTGGAAAACTGATATTCATCATCCCTTACATAATTGTTATAAAGTGAATTTATAATACACATTGGAACATAATTTGGTAAAATAGTTTCCATATTTGGAATAGAAATACTTTGTATTATTTAAAGGAAGACATACTTCTTGGTCATTATATGAAGAAAAAAATGCATATTTTTTTAACCATGGTAAAGAGATAAATTGGGTTAACCACCGATAAAATAATGTTACAAGATACCCATTTACATTTTTAATTAATTTTTGGTTATGATATTTTTAAATTATTCAGCATTTATTAAGATTAAATTATTAATGGGACCCTTATAGCTGAGAATTTCTTATATTAATTTTTGTAATCTTGAATAAAAAATGTTTATCTTGCATTGAAATAACAATTAGGATTTCACTAATTGAAAAAACAGAGTTTTGAATCAATATTAAATGTTATATTGAAAATAATAAAAGCCTATTCATTATAAAAAATTATTTATTAGGTATATATATTATACATTTACATTAAAGTCATTCAAAAAACTGAAAAAATAATTATTTTAATAATTGAAATAAATAAATGAATGACTTTAAAATTATAAAATATATGATAAATTGATGACTATATGTGTCAAAAAATTATTTTAGATAAATAAATAATGATTTTTAAGTGTGAAAGGATTATATTAAAATTCAATTATTGTTGTCTTATCATTAATGTCAACTTAAATGAATTATAAGAAAAATTAAATTAATGAAATTTCAAAATAAATAATATTTTTAAAGGTAGAAAGTCTTGTTTCCCCAAAATAAAAAAACACTTTATTGAAGAAAAATAAAAAAAATAGCAATATGAAAATGTTATTTAAAAAAACATTTTTTCCAAAAAGAGATCTTATGAGGAATATCATAGATCTAGGTTAACCCATAAGTAGTTATCCATAAATTATCTTGTCCATCGAATATATAATATTTTTCATGATATACATGTGTAATGATATAGTTCATTGAATATTATAAGGCCTCGGCCTTAAACCTTACTTAATATTGAATTAAATGAATAATTCACATTGATGATCTTTTCAGGTTTAGAGTTTTAGATAATTAGGACATAACTATTACATCTCAAAAGATTACAAAGTAGACACTTCTACTAAGATTCCATAAAATACAAAAAACTCTTAAAAAGAAACATGTCTAGTTCCATGTTTTAGATAGCATGACTTTCCTTTGATCTCATCCTTGAACCTATTCCACATTAAGTCCTGTGAAAAACATTTCAAAAAAAACTTGGGGTGAGCATAAAAAATCTCAGTAAGGGATACATAAAGAATTAAAACTGTTAGTTTTTCAAACATCAAGTAAACCATGTATACATTATCAAAGTAATACCTTCACCTTTATGAAGTAGTAAAAACTCTTCATCGAATAAAATATCATTACTTACCCTTTTTGTACCCAAAATATTACCATAAAACCCATATATAAAACACATAACATATAAAGGTAACTTGGGACATAAACATACATAAGTGGAATAACTATACGGTTGACTTCCACACATATCACTTAATGGAATAGCCATACGACCAACTTCTATACAAACATAATGGAATAGCCATACGGCCGACTTCCATACCCAATGCATTGGAGGTTATAACGTAACCACCTGTCCTGGTTTTCACGGCACCACCCATCATATGGTTCATCACGTAACCACTCGTCAAATGTCCAAGTACCATTAGAAAATCATAAGACATAAAGCAAACATAAAGGAAAGAAAATTCATTATAAAAACCATTTTCAATACCAAAATACATAAAAGAGTATATGGTATTTATTTCATTTTAAAAAAACATTACGGCTTGTTGAGGAAGCCAAAGACCAAATAATACTCGCGGCGGCGGAGAAGTAGTTGTCGCCGCATACGTACGATAAAAACATTCCCTTTTGTCGTTTAGTAAAACACTTGGTATAAAAATATTTCTTTTGAATAAAAGTAAAAGTCAAAGGGTCTTATACACCGTATAAAAGAAAGTTGTGTATAAAACGAAATATGCCTCAATGAAAGGAGATTGAAACGAAGTCCCTTACAAAGATCGTTTTTTTTATACATATACATTATATACATGTACTTCTAATAGTACATTATATTTGGGGATAAGAAATGAAATGCACTGTTCATGGAGACGGTAAGACGTACGTACGCATGAACGCTACTTTCATTTCTATATCATACTTTAATGGAAAGAAATAATAATGATATAGAGGTATATTATAATTCCAGTATAATATCATATATAATAACTTTAAATCCATCCTTTATACCTCCCACATATCGCATTAACGAATCCAATCACTTTGAGGGGGCTGTAGTCCACACTTCCTTAAATGAAGATATCACACTTACCCATAATGGAAACCATAACGGTATGCCCAAAATGAAAAATACAGAAGCTTAAGGAAAAAATAAACATATTTTATATCATATATAAATATAGTGTCATATTAATGGCCACCTTTGAAGGTGTTAACATAATTTTGAAGAATCATCATTTCGGGAGGCAGAAATTCGACATCCACGGAAACAGTATGTTCTTTAACCATTAGATGTAGGTGTGTGTAAGTGTAGCTCTAATATTTCTTATAAAAACATCATAGTATATTTAGGATACTGTAGTTGTTACAAAAGAAAGGAATAAAAAGAGTTTAGGGGGTTGGAGAAGCAAAATAAAACAAAAGGACTCAAAAGAAGACATTACCTTAAAATCGGGTAACTCCCATTGGTTTGAGCTCAAAGGCTTCCTTGGGAAGACTTCTTCCCAAATTGAGGCTTGAAGGAGTAAGAGAGGTAAGTGGGGAGACAAAATGGGCAGGGGTTGGACGAGACAAAGGCTTTGGGAGTGTGGGTAAGGAGGTAGAGGTGGGGGCCTTTTATAAGAGGAGAGGAGTGGTACTCTTGTAAAGTTACAAAATGTTACTTTATTTTCAAAAGAGTTTCGGATTTTAAAGGTCCCAAATTGATGTATTTCGAGGATAAGGTGACGAGGGTTCGAAATCCACTCATCCAATAGGTTTTGGACATGTGTAGGTCTTAGATTTTACATTATCCTTCCATTTTATTTTAATCGTTAAATAATGAGGTCATCGTTGCATCATCATGATGTCATAAATAATTTAATTTATTTAATGTCTAAAAATTATAAAAAACTACTATGATGTAGGAAATATTTTTATATTTCCAATGACTATTTATAGTCAAAAATATGACTTGTATAACCCCATTTCAATTTTTTTTTAGTAAAACAACTCAAGTTTGTGTCATTTTTTTACTTTAACATTAAATAAAAGGTATTTATGTCATTTTCCAACCAAAGTGGCTCCATGGGGTCCCCAAGTTGACCCATGGATTGTCTTGGTCGGACATGACACATCCAATGAGGGTAGAACATGTGTCCAGGTCATTTCATTTTATTAAAACATTATTCTTACCTTAAACTACACTAATTACCTCTAATCGCGATTAAGAACATAAGAGTTACTATTCACCAAAAGATTATTTTAATCTCATTGAACAATATTTTACTTCTTAATGAAAACCATGTATGTCGGATTTTTGAAATTCAAATCACAGATGTGGTAAAATTTCATTTAAACGAAAAATCAGTTTTTATAAGTACCACTTAGTGGTTTCACTATTCATCAAAAATTGATGTTTTTCAGAAAAATACCAAAAATTCACCCTAAGAGATATTTGATATTCCGAATTCAAAAATGATATCTTTTTTATAAAATTAAAAACATATAAGTCACATTAATTAATTTAATAATTAATTCCCGCTTTCATGACAAATAGCGTGTTTTTATGAAACAATAAGTATCAAAAGATTGACACTAGTTTAAGTCCGATTTCAAAGTGAAATTAATTCCAACGTCCACTATTGGATTTAATGGTAAAAATATTTTTTAATTTCACATTAAAACCAATTCAAATGATAATATAATCATATAAATAAATAAGACTAAAAAGAGGTTTTGAATTAAAATACAACATTTTACACTATTCATTAAAAATGAACTTTATCGAAAAGATACCAAAAATTTACACAAAGTAAATTTTGATGTCCCGATTCTAAGGAACAGTTATATTTGGTCCAATGGAATTTATAAGATTGATCAAAACTATATTTAATGACGGTTCTCCATCAAAAGGTGATAAGTGAACCCTTAGTGAAATTTAGGGTATAAATGCCTAAAATTGAATTCTTTCCGTATTTTAAGCCTTTATCTTTTATTGGATAAATGTAAAAACATTTAAAAACATATATAATCATATTTTAGTTATTTATATCCATTCCTGCCAATACAACGGCTAAATGTTATCTACCACTTAAAATAATATTATTATATTACTAGTGTGCAACGTATGTTTTCAAAGGAACTCATCGTTGCGTATCGGGTACGCTATCGAACATAGCAACCCCTTTAAAGTAAAATTAATATTTAATTCGTAAATATTAATAAATACGAAAATGTTTTATTCATTATTTACCTGGGATGTTACATCCTTCCCCCCTTTTGGGAATTGCGTCCTCGCAATTTTATTCACTTATCAAAATAAGTGGTGGTATTTATCCCTCATATCATTTTCAGATTCCCAGGTTGCCTCTTCCATCATGTGGTTTTTCCACAAAACCTTTACCTGATTAATCACCATATTTCATAACACTTGCTCCCTGTGGCCAAGAATCTGGACCGGTTGTTCCTCATAAGATAGGTTCTCTTCCAGCTGAACTACCTCTAGACTCAAAACATGAGACGAATCTGGCATATACTTTCTCAGCATCGAAACATGAAAAACATTGTGTACCTGAGATAAACTCGGTGGTAATGCCACTCTGTATGTAACTGATCCAACTCTCTCCAGAATTTCATATGGTCCAATGAACCTTGGACTCAGCTTTCCTTTCTTACCAAATCTCATCACACTTTTCCATGGAGAAACCTTGAGAAAAACATGATCACCTACCTCGAAAGATAGATCCTTCCTCCAGGTATCCTCATAACTCTTCTGCCTACTATGAGCTGTTCTCATGTGTTTCTGAATCAAGTGAACTTTTTCTTCCATCTCTTCTACCAATTCTGGTCCCATCAGCTTCCTTGCACCCACTTCATCCCAAAATGTTGGATTTCGACACCGCTTCCCATATTATGCCTCAAATGGTGCCATCTGTATACTGGAATGAAAACTGTTATTATATGAAAACTCAACCAAAGAAAGATGTTGGTCCCAACTTCCCTGATAATCCATCGAAGAAGCTTGTAGCATATCCTCCAAGTTCTGAATTTTTCGTTCTGACTGCCTATCTGATTGAGGATGAAAAGCTATACTAAAATTTAATTCAGTACCAAACGACTTCTGAAGGCCTTGCCAAAATTTAAAAGTAAACCTGGGATCACGATCAGATACAATGGAGAGATCAACTCCATGTAACCTGACTATCTCTCTATGATACAAACGGGAAAGTTGATCTAGGGAAAAAGTATCTTGTATATAAAGGAAATGAGCATATTTAGTCAAGCGATCAACAATAACTCAGATTGCATTATTACCTCGAGATGTTTTCGGTAATCCCACAACAAAGTCCATGGATATATTCTACCATTTCCACTTTGGCATTAGTAAAGGCTGAAGCATCCGTTTCAGTAACTGCCACTCTGCTTTAACCTGTTGACATGTCAAACACTTCACAGTAAAATCCGCAATATCCCTTTTCATTCCATCCCACCAGTAATACTCCCGCAGATCCCTGTACATCTTAGTACTTCCAGGATGAACTGAAAACGGGGAACTATGAGCCTCACATAACAATTCATTCTTCAACTATGAATCACAAGGCCCACATAATCTCTTCCCAAATCTCAAAACACAATCACTATCAATTTTGAATTCAGGAAACTTACCCTTCTGAACCAGCTCTACCTTTTTCTGCAACTCACTGTCTTCCCTCTGTGCTTTCTTAATTCTATCTGATAGGGATGATCTCACTGATACCTGAAAAAAAACAGAAGAACTTCCTGCACAATCAACATCTAATCCAATGTTCATCAAATCAAAAACCAAAGGATCTCGTTCCAAATTTAGCATGGTTAATGAAGCATTACTTTTTCGACTCAAAGAATCGGCCACTTTATTTTTTTTTCCCGGATGGTTGTGAATTGTACAATTATAATCCTTGATTAATTGCAACCATCTCCTCTGTCTCATGTTCAATTTTTTCTGCCTGAATATATACTTTAAACTTTTGTGATCAGTATATATATCACACTTTACTCCATACAAATGATGCCTCCAAATTTTTAAAGCAAAAAACAACCGCAGCTAATTCCAAATCATGTGTAGGGTAATTTATCTCATGAGTTTTCAACTGACGTGAAACATAAGCAATTACTTGAACATTCTGCATAAGGACACAACCAAGTCCCTTCAATGAAGCATCATTGTATATAACAAACTCACCATTCCTGGAAGGAAGTTCCAAAAATGGAGCATTCACCAATCTTCTTTTCAACTCTTGAAAGCAATCATCACATTCCTTTGTCCAGATGAACTTAACACCCTTACGAGTTAGCTTAGTCATTGGACTAGAGAACCGTGAAAAATTTTCAACAAACCTTCTATAGTAACATTCCAAACCAAGGAAACTACGGATCTCAGTTACATTTGTGGGTCATGGCCATTATTCAACAACTTTTTTTAACAGGATCAACAGTTATGCCGTCTTTTGAAACAATGTGACCCAGGAAAGAAATTTGTTGTAACCAAAACTCACACTTGGTGAATTTTCCATATAGTTTCATTTTTTAAGGTTTGAAAGATAACCCTTAAATGACTTTCATGCTCCTCTTTACTTTTAGAAAACACCAAAATATAATCAATAAAAACAACCAACATTTTTCACCTGATTCAACTGAGCCATCACTGCAACAAACTGTTTAGTCCAGATTCTGACAATCTCAGGATACTGATTTGAAAGGTCATTTCCCTCTGTATTCCTTCCTAGAAAATCTGTTCTGTTTCCTCTAAGAAAAACCATTCTTAACACAGAAATATCTTAGGCGAAGCAACAAGGTAATCTTTAAATGCTATATCATTTCAGTTATACCGTAAATTAACTTATGATTTAACAATTTTCTAACTCCTAAATTTGTCTAAACCGACCTATGATACCAACTATAAGGCCTCGGCCTTAAACCTTACTTAATATTGAATTAAATGAATAATTCACATTGAGGATCTTTTCAGGTTTAGAGTTTTAGAAAATTAGGACATAACTATTACATCTCAAAAGATTACAAAGTAGACACTTCTACTAAGATTCCATAATATAAAAAAACTCTTAAAAAGAAACATGTCTAGTTCCATGTTTTAGATAGCATGACTTTCCCTTGATCTCATCCTTGACCCTATTCCACATTATGTCCTGTGAAAAACATTTCAAAAAAAAACATGGGGTGAGCATAAAAAATCTCAGTAAGGGATACACAAAGAATTAAAACTGTTAGTTTTTCAAACATCAAGTAAACCATGTATACATTATCAAAGTAATACCTTCGCCTTTATGAAGTAGTAAAAACTCTTCATTGAATAAAATATCATTACTTACCCTTTTTGTAACCAAAATATTACCTTAAAACCCATATATAAAACACATAACATATAACGGTAACTTGGGACATAAACATACATAAGTGGAATAACCATACAATTGACTTCCACACATATGACTTAATGGAATAGCCATACGACCAACTTCCATACAAACATAATGGAATAGCCATACGGATGACTTCCATACCCAATGCATTGGAGGTTATAACGTAACCACCCATCCTGGTATTCCCGGCACCACCCGTCATATGGTTCATCATGTAACCACCAGTCAAATGTCCAAGTACCATTATAAAATCATAATACATAAAGCAAACATAAAGGAAAGAAAACATTTCCACACTTTGATCACAATATATCACTCAAATATATTGACATAACAAATCCATTATAAAAACCATTTTCAATACCAAAATACATAAAATAGTATATGGTATTTATTTCATTTTAAAAAAACATTACGGTTTGTTGATGAAGCCAAAGACCAAATAATACTCGTAGCGGCGGAGAAGTCATTGTCGCCGCATACGTACAAAAAAAACATTCCCTTTTGTCATTCAGTAAAATGCTTCGAATAAAAATATTCCATTTGAATAAAAGTAAAAGTCAAAGGGTTTTATACACAGTATAAAAGAAATTTGTGTATAAAACGAAATATGCCTCAATGAAAGGAGATTGAGACGAAGTCCCTTACAAAGATCATTTTTTTAATAAAATAGATCTATTATGTGTAATGTATATTCAATATAAGTACACATAAAGAAATTACAAATACAAGGTAGGAAATAATAATATCATGACTTAATTTTAAAGTATGAGATTAACCCAAAGAATGGAAATTGGTTTAAGAAGTTCCCTTACCTCGGGTCCGACTTGACTCGATCGTTCTTTAACATCCTGAATAATAAACTTGAGTTAATTTATATTTTCTTAAGAACATTTTTCGAGTTCATTATTCCTTTTATATCACTTATTTCTAGGTTATAAACATTATGTAATCATTTAAGTTAATAATGTTTGTTTTGTCGATATTTGGTCCTTAAGTCGAAAGTGGACTTCTTACGATTACATGTTGTTCGTGTGGTCAAAGGTTCATTATATCCAGAATGACATTCCTGATTTGGATATCATATATATCATATATATCTAGCATATACATGTATTTATAATATCACATAATCATTTATAGGTAAGAAATGAAATGCACCGTTCATGGAGACGGTAAGCCGTACGTACGCATGAACGCTACTTTCATTTCATTGTCATATTAATGGAATTAAAACTAAATGAGAGGTATGTATATTTTAATTCCAGAATTATATTCATCATTTATATGTATCATTCATCATATATATCCATTATATACATGTAATTTTAATAGTACATTACATTTGGGGATAAGAAATGAAATGCACCGTTCATGGAGACGGTAAGCCGTACGTACGCATGAACGCTACTTTCATTTCTATCTCATACTTTAATGGAAAGAAATAATAATGATATAGAGTTATATTATAATTCCAGTATAACATCATATATAATAACTTTAAATCCATCCTTTATACATCCCACATATGGCATTAACGAATCAAATCACTTTGAGGGGGCGGTAGTCCGCACTTCCTTAAATGAAGATATCGCATTAACCCATAATGGAAACCATAAAGGTATGCCCAAAATGAAAAATACAGAAGCTTAAGGAAAACATAAAAATATTATATATCATATATAAATATAGTTTCATCTTAATGGCCACCTTTGAAGGTGTTAAAATAATGTTGAACAATCATCGTTTCGGGAAGCAGAAATTCGCCATCCACGGAAACAGTATGTTCTTTAACCATTAGATGTAGGTGTGTGTAAGTGTAGCTAGAATATTTCTTATAAAAACATCCTAGTATATTGTGGATACTGTAGTTGTTACAAAAGAAAATAATAAAAAGAGTTTAGGGGGTTGGAGAAGCAAAATAAAACAAAAGGACTCAAAAGAAGACATTACCTTAAAATCGGGTAACTCCCTTTGGTTTGAGCTCAAAGGCTTCCTTGGGAAGACTTCTGAACAAAGTGAGGCTTCAAGGAGTAAGAGAGGGAAGTAGAGAGACAAAATGGGCAGGTGTTGGCCGAGCCAAAGGCTTTGGTAGTGTGGGTAAGGAGGTAGATATGGGGGCCTTTTATAAGAGGAGAGGAGGGACACTCTTGTAAAGTTACAAGATGTTACTTTATTTTCAAAAGCGTTTCGAATTTTAAAGGTCCCACATTGATGTATTTCGAAGATAAGGTGATTAGGGTTCGAAATACACTCATACAATAGGTTTTGGACATGTGTAGGTCTTAGATTTTACATTATCTTTCCATTTTATTTAAATCGTTAAATAATGAGGTCATCGCTGCATCATCATGATGTCATAAATAATTTAATTTATTTAATGTCTAAAAATTATAAAAAACCTACTATGATGTAGGAAATATTTTTAGATTTAAAATTATTATTTATAGTAAAACATCTGACTTTTATAACCCCATTTAAAAATTGTTTTATTAAAACAACTCATGTTTGTGTCATTTTTTTACTTTAACATTAAATAAAAGGTATTTATGTCATTTTCCAACCAAAGTGGCTCCATGGGGTCCCCAAGTTGACCCATGTATTTTCTTGGTCGGCCATGACACATACAATGAGGGTAAGAAATGTTTCTAGGTCATTTCATTTTATTAAAACATTATTCTTACCTTGAACTACACTAATTACCTCTAATCGCGATTAAGAACATAAGAGTTACTATTCACAAAAAATTATTTTAATCTCATTGAACCAAATTTTACTTCTTAATGAAAACCATGTATTTCAGATTTTTGAAATTCAAAACACATAAGTGGTAAAATTTCATTTAAACGAAAAATCAGTTTTTATAAGTACCACTTAGTGGTTTCACTATGCATCAAAAATTGAAGTTTTTCAGAAAAATACCAAAAATTCACCCTAAGCTATATTTGATATTCTGAATTAAAAAATGAAGTCTATTTTAAAAAATTAAAAACATATAAGTCACATTAATTAATTTAATAATTAATTCCCGCTGTCATGACAAATATCGTGTTTTTATGAAACAATAAGTATCAAAAGATTGACACTAGTTTAAGTCCGATTTCAATGTGAAATTAATTTCAACGACCACTATTGGATTTAATGGTAAAAATATTTTCTAATTTAACTTTAAAACCAATTCAAATGATAATCTAATCATATAAATAAATAAGATTAAAAAGTGGTTTTGAATTAAAATACAACATTTTACACTATTCATTAAAAATTGATCTTTATCGGAAAGATACCACAAATTTACACAAAGTAAATTTTGATGTCCCGATTCTAAAGAAGAGTTATATTTGGTCCAATAGAATTTATAAGATTGATCAAAACTATATTTAATGATGGTTCGCTATCAAAAGGTGATAAGTGAACCCTTAGTGAAAATTAGGGTATAAATGCCTAAAATTGAATTCTTTCCATATTTTAAGCCTTTATCTTTTATTGGATAAATGTAAAAACATTTAAAAACATATATAATCATATTTTAGTTATTTCTATTCATTACCGCCAATACAACAACGACATGTTAACTACCATTTAAAATAATATTATTATATTACTAGTGTGCAACGTAAGTTTTCAAAGGAACTCATCGTTGCGTATCGGGTACGCTATCGAACATAGCAACCCCTTTAAAGTAAAATTAATATTTAATTTGTAAATATTAATAAATACGAAAATGTTTTATTCATTATTTACCTGGGATGTTACAAATATAGTCCAGAATTTTACTCTTTCACGTAGTAAGCTTCCAAGAATAATGAGCAATACAATTTCTAACAGCTTTCAAAATAGTAGTTGAGTCACATTCTAGGTAGAGATTGTGGTAGCCTCATTTGATTTCAATACCCACTTCATTATTAATTCTAATCATTTTAGAATAAATGGTAAAAATAATTCCCTAAAGAATTAATATGCATCCCAATGCATCAACTTTATCATTGTTGAAAATATCTATACAGCCAAAAGAACATAGATTTGTTCATGGGGATCCTATTCTGATGAATATGATCCTCCTAGAAATTGGATGAATCAACATAACACCAATGGGTCTAGAAGGTGAACGGTAATTACCTGAAATTATAATATTCATTAGCATTGTTAGATCATGAACCGATTTCCCACAATAACCATTATAAATGTCATTTTCATGCTTTTACATCAATCTCACACAGCAATGTCTATTAGAGAATGTATATTTCACTAATTTTAATGAATATATTTTAAAAAGAGAAATATTCATGACACAGGTTAAAAAATAGTCAAAATCCTTCAACTACTTTTTGAAAAGGAAAGAGATTTAAAAAATAAAAAATCCTGAAACCCTGAAAAAATCATTAGTGGGTAATATAATGTGTATTTCCCAGTAGGAAATGTAGAATATTGATGAAAGAATCTATCCCAGGTTTAGAATATTAGTCTTACTGAGAGAATTCCCCTTTACAAACACACTATAGAATTCCATTGAGTTAAGACTCACATTGGGGGAAGATTCCAAAACAAGAGTATCATTACCATTAATGAACATGTAGTTCATAACATCATCCTTGATTTTAGTTGGAGGCACACAAAAATTGATCTCCATTTATTCATTGATCAATACATTTGTGTTAATATAAGTATCATAAGAATAAAGTGTGTTGAAAATGGTAATATATGTCCAGTTATCATAAAAAAAAAAAATTTATGTTGATTTTAGCCAACCAAGGGGAGTTAATTGATATTATGAAGTAGTAAATCTAGAGAAAATTTTAAATATAATAATCAACAAAATTTAAATTTCTTGAATTATTATTGAAAATAACTCCCCATCTTATAAAATAATGTACATCATAATTAGAACTAATTAGTATCCAAATGATGATTGAATGAAATGATTGAATGAATTTATATATGTTTTTTATTCAATGACCACAATAGTGGATTGACATAAAACACAGATTCCATTGGAAATGGAAGAATTTATTTTGATCAATGATTCATTTATAAAAATGTTTTCAATGGATGTTTTAATATTCTTGATGAGGGAATCTGGCCATGTATAAAAGATAAGAGTAAACACATTTTGAGACAACAACCTCTTTGAAATGGAGAACCCTTCTTACCCATGATGGAGACATGACTTTTAATAAATCCAATTGATTACTATCGTATCTCCCAATCTAGATAAAATGACCAGTACAATGTTTTCCACAAAACATAAGAACCCCATCATAATTGACATGAAGCATACCTTATCTAATTACCATATCACCAATCATGTAAAATTTCCAAATACATTAATATTATTTCCAAAATAAAAAATGACATATTCAAGATGATTTCCAACAGTGATAATCTATTTTAATGTAGAAGTTCATATTTTATTTTTTGAAAATTTGTTTTTACCTTGTGTAAAAATAATAATTTAATCAATATATAATAAATGTGAGGAGGAAACAAGGCCTTTGTATATCATATGGACATGATTTTATTGGGATTTTCATTTATGAGAAATTTCTTTAATAATTAATCTTGAAAATGGATACAATAATGGTTGAGAGATGGTCACATTTACTATCACCTCTATTACATGTCAAATAGACCTCAGGGGGTACACCGGTAAAAAACTTATACATGTCATGAGCTTGGGAGAGGTCTAACCCAATTTATTAATAGTATTGAAAATTTAAAAAGGTTTCAAAAGATGGATCATAATCGCATTCAAAGTTTTTTTAATAAGGATAATAGACTGAGCTTTAATACATCATGTAAACTATCTAACAACAAAAAATAAGTAAAAATCCTAAAACCATCACAATTAATAATCTACCAATACATTTGATAGAAGGAATCTGAGAACCCATATAGTCTTTGAGAAGATTTTTTTTTCAAAATTTATTATTTAATTTTAAATTCAATGGGAATAGAAATAATGGTTTATTTTTCTACAATATTGATAAATATTTGGAATAATACCTCCCAAAAAATTAAAACTAATATTTGTCCCATCAAAGAAGCTCATGTAAAGTTAAATCACATGAGTAGACATGTCATATCCTTTATCAAGGAACATCCCATTATCAATTATAATAGATAAGATTATAGTCATCTTTTATAAACATTTTGTGGATTTGAATTGTTTTTTGGGTTCCCATCCTTAAGTCATTTAACATTAAAGGTCATAGTTTTCAAATGCTTTTTAAAGAATTAAATGAGTATTAAACACATGAATAAATTTATTTTCATGTTCAATAATAGTTTAAGAATCATCACATTTATCATTATTTGAAATCTTGTGATACAAATATTGAATATGAATAATATTTTCAACCATGTGGATAAAGTGATTACAAATATATATATTTTATATTATTTAAAATCATTTATTTTTAGGAAACAATCCAAGGAATAATCATTATAGCTAATAGAGTTCTATGTGTACTGAATAACTAATTTACATTCAAGATATAGTTACCAGGCATTGTAGAATATGATTATAAAATTTCTTATAGACTCTATAGTGATAGGATTTTACAAAATAGAATTAAAACCTATATTAATTATTCCAATAGTGGAACATAAAAAAGAGCCCAAAAAATCATATTCCAAATCATTAACGAAGTCCATGCCCAATCTAATTGACACAACATTATTAATGTTCATCGTGTAACTTGTATATTTTCTACTAACCAAGTTGATACAATTTAGAATAGTATTATTAAAAATTTAATTGAATTATATAGTTTACGTATTAGAGTCGACTATGAAAAACATATCATCCAGATTAATAATGGAATAGAAATCTCTAAAAAATACAAGGATACTATATTATCGTTTATAAATCCATAATGTGAATACATAGATACCTTCTTTCCTGATACCCATTTTTTGAATATATAAATCAAAAAATGAGCCATTTAAAAATAATTAAAACATGATATCACTTTATTCCAAATAGAACATTTTATTTATATTTTATCCAATATAAGATGTTAACAAACAAAAAACAATTTTATATCAGTTCACGAATTGTTATTGCAAACAAGTTGATATACCAACACATCAGGAGAATAAAATTTCATGGAAAAAATATTATTGGGTTTAGTGAGTCCTAGAAGTGTAAGATTTTTATTCCTAAAAAAGATGTGAAATAATAGTTTCTCGGAAGGGTAGTTCCTTATAGTTCTATAATAAAATTCTCATTTAAAATTTCATTTGGGACTAGATACCACTTATTTTGTCCCATAATAATTCTTTTTCAAGGAGTATTTTTTAGTTTTAATATCATTTTTCTCATAGTATTTGGAATTATCAACATGGTACCAAGAAGGTGTTTTTGAATTTTATCAAGACAAAGCCTTTATTTTGACTAAAGGATAGGGTTAAAGCACAGTTTCACTTCCCATATAAGTATAATTTTCAATTTCCAAAATCAGGACAATTTTTCATGCCTTTACATCAATCAAGGTGGATATGATAATAGAAATTCCACCCCATCCAATAGCTGATAGTGTTTTAAAGTAGTTATCATCATCGTTTGGATCATTTTAATCCTCATCAGGATCATTATTAACCACAAAATGAATTAGAAACCCATTTGGATATAAATTATATATGCTAATGTCATGAATTGGATTCACAGTATTTTCTTTATTCACATCCATAATTATAACCTTATTTGAAGATTCAAAATGTAAAGAATTATCATGTAAGGAAGTTTCATTTTTCTGGGAGTCTAGTTGCAGTGAATTCTATCTATGACTGATGAAATCCTAAGGACCATTAAATTCTGTACATGATAATGAATAAAATTATACAAGAATCAATTGAAGGCACATTTTTTTATGATTTATAGGTATATTATTGTTATAGGTTTCATGATAAAAGGTAAAAATATCATCCCCTTTTGTAGATATTATTTTGAGTTGGTTATTTTGAAAATATTTGATGAAAAACATGATGCATTGATAAATTTCTTGGCTAATCATTCATCCTCATTTTATATGATTTCATAAGAATGCCCACTACCACCAAATGGATCAACTAGTTTATTCATAATTGAGGAAGTCTCAAATACCACATTTAATATTTTTTCTAAATTTATAAGAGAATACAATATCTAGAAATTAATTTTTTTCATAGTTTAAAAATCATATATATTTTATTAACCCATTTACCTATATAAATTTTCATTCTATGTTCAACCTTATAATTTACAACTCGTTTTCCTTTCATTTTTCAATTCTGATTTTCCCATTTCATTAAATTATGATTAATTATGAATTTTATTGAAATATCCTTCAATTGTAAAAAACATGTCCAGAAATATCATGAATATAAATAAAATGGTGGAATATATTAATATTCAATCACTACGTTGGTATTGTGATAATTTTCAAGGATTATTATCACATATGGGAGAATTAAATTGAAATTTACAACTACCAAGTTACCTACATTCAAAAAAAAGACACCATTAAGAGTATTTTGATCAATTAAAAGTGGCACACCAATAGGGAAACATAAATTATATATATTTTGGGGTTAAAAATATCCAATTTAGACGATTTAGTCTATTATAAACATCATATGTTTAATTCCATTGACTGAGGGGATTGAAATTGTTATCCAATTTAAAAATACAAAATATTATATGTTTTCTATAGAAATTTTTAATTTTATTCACTGAATAATTGGCTCTTCATGTGGATAAGAAATCATCATCTTCCATCCAAATTCATATTACAGTCATTACCCTCCTGTCAGGTGAAATTTTTTATATTTATATCATATATTAAAGGAAATTTAACATATATAAATTTAAATTTTTATAGATTATATAAAGTTCCCCTGCACTCAATTATAAAAGAGAGCCACCTCTCCTTTTTTATTTACAGATCAAAGGACATGTGGTTCATATCCCTTCCCAAAATCCCTTATGTATTAATATTGAAATTTCATATAGGGATTTTATTTATTAGAAAACTGTCATAGGAATTATTATTGTTTAAATGTATAGAATTTTTCCAAATAAGAGGTATTGTTCTTAGCTGATCATTTAAATTCATTTTCCAGCACCATATTTCACAAATTAATATAAGAATGTATTTAATAGAAATTTATTATATGAAATGATTTTTTTTCTATAATTATAACATCACAACTACCTTCTTACTTTCCAATTAGTTGTAAGTTATAACATCGCTCATGCGTACATCTGGACAATAATATCCATGAGCTCTGTGACTCATTTTTCATTTTATTTTCACATTAATGGTAATAAGGGAAGATTTAAAGAATATAAATGATATATATAATGAAATAAGGTTTATTAAAATGTGAATTACTATTTACCATTCATTTATTCCAATGTTAAATAATTAGAAACAACATTCTTTTACACAGTTTGATTATTTTATCCATCATTTTAATATAGTTTATATTTAATATCCAAAATATATGGTATATTTTAAAATTATAATTAATGAAGAATAAGGATAACTATTTCATTATTTTTATTCTGTGTATAACAAAACCTTGACATTATTGACTACAATCAACATTCCAAAATAATATTGGTCTTATGAGATTAATATCATCAAAACATTTGACGTGAAGTTAATTGATTATTAAATTTCATTTGATAGGTTTTTAATTACATAAGTGGAATGATAAAAATTATAAAAAAATTCTTATTAATTTATAAAAAGATAATTAGTTTATTATTCTAATTGATAATGAATGAAATTTATGAGTTGGACATGAGTTATAGTAATTTTGTCTCACTTTTATTTCTAAGAGACATATTTTATATTCACCACTTGTTTTTCTATGTGGTTTATAAAGTACAAATGGAAGAATTATTTGAATCATATTCTAAAAATAATACTATTTCATATATATAACTAAGGGTTTTTATCATATATCTTATAAAACACATATTTCCATTGTTGTACGGATTTAATTTTATAATCTCATTCTTTATTAAGATTGTTTCAAATCATGAATCTGATGAAAAAAATTTATGATCTAACTCTCATGAATACCATGGCTATTCATTTACACTCTTTATTTCTTTAATTATTATGGTTGAATTTATTTTTTTATATTTAAATACTCATGATAGAGAAAGTGTTTTTTAAGAGAATAATATATATTAATTATGTTGGCTGAAAACCTATTCTATTTCTTGTCCATGATTTTCAAAAATGTTTTAAAGAATATTTTTATATTTTATCATTCTTTGTATACAAAATTTTAACGATTTTTATATTAAAAAAATTATGTAATTGTTAATTCCATTTTATGAATGAGGTACTTTAAAAATTTTATCAAAATTGTGAATGACATATTTGTTTTTTTATTTCAAATATAAATGGATTTTCTATTTATCATGACCACTGAATGGCTTGAAGCTTCCATGAAAATTTCCAATGTTTTATTAAAATAATATAATAACATTCATATATTGTAAATTTTGAAATTTTAAATTTGTTTTTCAATGTGAATATGTTATTTTTTCAAAAAATGTTTAAATTTATCTTTAAAAATAATTTTCTTTCTAAGATGACATCGATTAATATTACATAACTATTAATTGGGATATAATAAAATGATACCATCATTTATCCTTAGATTGATGGTTTATTATTATGATCATAATATTTTTATTAAAACACATTACTTTATCTATTGGTCATGCTATAATGAATTGAAGAAATTATTATGGGACCCCTTAACTTTCCATGTGTTATGCTACGATAAAAAGATAATAAAACTTGTTGGTTTTTTAAATGTTATGAAATAATGAATTTTTGTGATCTTGTGGCACAAATATTTATTCTCATAATAATGTGATTGGTGGTCTCAAAATTATATATGTCTGTAAGTAATTTTATGACGATTGATATCTTATGAGATAAATCAAACTAGAATGGGAAGTGAACCAAGATTACAAATGGACTTTGCCTATTTGATTACCTAGGGAATGCGCCATGACTTCTATTATTTATTTGAGAGTGAAAAACTTCCAATATTATTTTCGTTCAAATGATCCTTTAATACTAATGAAATAATTTTCACTTTTTTTCCCTCATATCCTTTTATTATAAAAATGTTATCTATGAAGGATCATATTATTTGATTCCATTATTATTTATTTCATATGAACAATCATACATTATGTTATGAATAAAGATTATTATATATGTTATTATGTGTACAATAATAAAATTGTACGATCATGTTATCATACGCTTATACTCACTTTCTTATTTAGTTATCATTGATATAAAATTTTTTTACACTTACAGATGATTTAAGCTCTCCATTTCTTATATCCCATTTACATAGGTCATGATTAATATTATTATGTATGTATTTCTTAAAGGGGTGGTAGTTATAAATAACATAGTTGGAGATGTTGTAGTTCTCTTATAAACAAGTTATTTATGTATCCATGATTATTAATATACTTTAACTATATGATTTTCTAATGGTTAATTACGTTATATAATGAATATTAATATAATTAGATTTAATATCCATGTATGAATTGTTTGGATCACAATGGTTAGTACTAGTGAATGTATATCTATCCTTTAGAAACTATGATGGGAATCATTTAGTGATAAAACATTGATAATTATAATTAAATGAAAATTTCATATGTTTTTAGGGAAATTTTTGTGGTCATTCTTTATGTTCAGCCATTACTGGATACTAAAAGTGAATATAGTTTTTAAATAAATTCATATTTGGGTAATATACATAAAATGGATTGGATTCTTATATACCGACCACCAAACAGATTCATGGTGAGTGTTCCATTACTGCACACCTGATTCAAAACACCTATATAATATGCGTGGGATAATTCAAATTTATATTGTAAAATGGTATGAATTATTTTAATTGATAATGATCATAGACGACCTTATCCAAATCTAAAATTTCGTCGATTGAAAATAATGTTTCATGATTAAATCATCTGGTATATTATTTTCATTATTTTCATTATTGTTTATTACACCATGATTTTTAGTTTTATGCAATATAAAGAACAATTATGAATGTTGTAAACACTAAATGTGATTAAAAATATATATATTTCATGAAACCAAATGTTGTGATAATTGATATGAAATATATTGTGATTATAACTAATCAGTTATCATTATATAAAATTAACAATTTTTGTATTAACCAAATCACTGAATCTCTATATATGAAAAGCATGGATTCCACTATGGTATCTGGTGGTGGAGACCTTTGTGTAAGTAAGGCACAATTTCCATTTTTTTAAATATGAAATAATAGGCCCATAAGAATATATCAATGGAATAAGAAAATTTTATATGTGTGTAAAATAAGTGTATAGAGTAATGAATTGGTGAGAATTAATGTGGATTTAAATGGATGGAATGAAATTTTGTAATAGAGATCCACTTATTATTCATTTTCGTAAATATGTGTAACCTGAGAATTATCTGAGTAAATCCCCACTTCTAAATTCAATCATGTTGATCACTTGAAAACCTATGAAATAACATTCTATTATGTGATATGATTGTTGTATTTATGTATTAGGATTTAGTAATTTTGTGGTATTGGTATTTTTATCCATGGTTTATTAGATATAAGAATCAAGAATTATCTAATAATTGCTCCATTGTTTTTTTCATTAAGTATTTGATAAAATATTTTGAATGATACTAATAGCCATGAATAGTGATTTAGCATGATGTGTATATTGTTTTATGAAAAACATATAAATAATGAAAACATTACCTTAATATGTGTCTTATTTTTGGAATATAATTTTTTTGAGATAATTTTATGAATGATTTTTATAGAGTAAATAGATTATATAGATTACATTTAACTATTTGGTGATTTGAAGAATGTGTGGTCTATTATAATTTAAATTATGTTTAAATTTTTTAGATATATGATATATATTAAATAATATATTATTTTTTAAATGATTGAGGAGATATTAAATTTTTCTAAGAATTCATGTTTTCATTAAGGATTTATGGTGGTTTATGTTTTTTCTATGTCTCATGAGAATTTATAGTTAAGGTTTTGAAATATTTTTTTTATGACAAGAAGAGCTAATTTTTGTTATTTGTGTTAATCATGTTTACCTGAATAAGGAAATTTAGTGATCTTATTTATTAATTTACGATTCTTTTATTTTCTCAAAATATATTTTAGAATGATTATATAGTTACAAAAATATTGAATGTTATGTGTATATCTTTTGGTAATATTTCTTGAGGTTATAATTGGCATTCTCATATTTGAAAAAATGAGATAATAATTTGGATTTTGGAAAATATATAATGATAGTAGGAACCAATATTTATTTTTTTATAGATCATATAACCTATTAAATTTATAATTTTGTTCTTAGGCATAAAAAACTAATCCTAAAAAATCACTTCATTATGTTTATAATGATGTGGATATTCAATATATAATAACCAAAAGACAAAATTACAATTAATAAATGGAATTAAATTAGGAAAGTATAATTTCTTATGGTCATTAACATGATACTAAGATAATACATGAACATTTATAAAGGTTCGTGAAATAAAAATGTTATCGTTTTCCCTACATTTATAATGAATTGATGTTATTTCCTCGAGTCAATGATTTACGGTTTTTTAATTTATAACATTATACTGATATTGTTCTCTATCACTCAATATTTATCCTTATAGGTTATTTTTCTCCCCTTGGAATATATTTTCATTTCCCATTATTGTTCACCTTTCTAAAAACCTAGTTATGTGTTATTTTTTATGATCATTTAATTTCCCTTTCCCCATTTTATAATGATATTTAATTATCCATTTATATGATGTGGTTTCTAATTTTTTTTGAACAATTAATGATAATGATAGAGTTGTGAGTGAATTTTTTTAAAGCTTATAGAATTTAATGATATGAGATTTTTGAATAAAATTATGATTAAAAATGATTCAGTTTGTTGATACAATTCATTATAAAAATTTGAGTTTATAGAACCAAAATATTAATATTATGAGGTAAATGTAACCATAGTAACCTATACATAAAAATGGGTTTAATGAACAGAAATAAATTAGTGTTTTGAAAATTATGAATAATTTTTTTGGAAAAAATATATATTGATAAATAAGAAGTTGTTTTTTGGTAAATTCATTATATTCTCTATAAAATTACCTTTCCCCTAAGAATGGATTTATATATATTTAGAAAAGGTAATATAATTAATTTCATTAAATTTAGGAAAATATTTCTGATGAAATATTCTTTATTTTTTTTCGTAATTACAATATTTAATTACACTAATAATTTTATAACTTTCAGAAACATTTTTTTAATAATGAAATATAAAAAAATTAGTGAATATTTTCTTTTCTGTTAAATTATTTCCAAATCCATTTTGTCTAAAATTATTTTAAAAATTTCATTATTTCCATTATATTAATAACAATACTATTTTGGTCCTATGAATACATATTCTTTTTATTTTATTTATATAAAAACATTATATATAAGAAGTACTTTCTTTGGAAATCAACATTTCTTCACAGTTGTATGATAATTATTAAAATAATTTTTATAAATTTTAATGAATGGGATTTTTAAAATTTATTACAAATTTGGAATCAAAAGTATTTTATATATTTTAATATTTTTAAATTATTTTTATGTCAACATAAAAACTAAAAAATATTAAAAAATGTATACCAATTATAAAAGGGAAAATCTAGTTAAACTATGATAAAAACTTATGATAAGGCCACCATTTTTCTTCTTAATTATTACAGAATGAATTCATTTATAACCTTTTCGCCATTTTCACATGGTTCAATTGTTCATTGGACACATGCCTCTAAAAATGAACAATATTTTATTTTCTATACAGAAAAATACAACACATTACTATTTTACTTTTTAATATCCTTCTTGTATTAATATATAGAAATATGTATGGTATTAATTAATATTAATGTTTATTTTAAGAATAATATAATTATTTTAAACATATATTTTTTCGAATTTTTTATAAATTATATATTTTATTTAAATGAATTAACAATGCTAGAACAATGTTTCTTAAAATAAAAATTAAACAAATATATTTTTTCAAAAAATATAATTTAATATAAATTGAAAGAATTATTTTGTTACAATAATTTTTACTATAAATATAATATTTTATGGATATGTGAAATGATAATATTCAAATTCTATTATTATCATGTTCTATTCGAAGTCAAATTAAATATTGAGTTTGATAAATAGAATTAGTTATATTTTATAATAAATTATAATTTATGAAATGATTTAAAATTATAAAAAATGTATGATCACAAAATTGATTGGTATATGGTTGAAAATATGGACCATAATCTCTATATTTGCTAATTGACTGTGAAAATTAAATATGTTGACAATAAAGTTTCAAAAACATTGTTTTCACGATAATTGTCAAAAGGGTAAACACTAGATAAAACAAAGAGATAAGTGTAATAAAAAATAACATAAAATTTCCCATATATTATTTTATAATTATTTTAGACTAATTAGCATATGATATTATAAATATTTTTTTGGAACAAATTTTCCATTAAAACTAAATTGTACAAATTTAATATTTTAAAGAATATCTAAATTTTCCATGTAAAAAATTATAAAAATATACATCTTCTTCTATTCTACTAACACATAAATAACCTTTTAGTTCATAAAATACCTACTCAAGTACCTTACATTAATTCCTTCCAACATACTGGAGTCCATATTTTTATTTTATCTTCCCCTAGGAATTCTATATGTGTAATACTAAAAAGGTTTCTAAAGATGACATATCATTCTTATATGAGAATCATTGTATTGTTACTTCTTAAAAATATATAATATATTAATCAACAAGATTAAATAATAACAAAAAAACATTAGATATGATTGTTTAGTATTATTTTAGTTTCATTATATATATCATTCTTCACATCCATCAACGGTGAAATAAAACTGTTAACCATTTGTATGGTGGACTACCTACTCACAAAACAATTTAATTCATTTTACATATACTCATATATTGAATTAATACAGTAACAAATTTAATGTAATTTTTTTAATTTATATCAATATATAATTTTTACAATTATTATATCACATATACCTCTGTCTCTTCTAAATAGTTGGAAAATGATAATGTCCCTAGTCCATATGTTCGGGCTACCACCACAACAAACCATTGTGATACATTTTTTATTTTACTTGGAAATGGTTATTTGTATGGAAATTATTAATTAATTTATATATTATATGTGTTATATAATAATTACTTTGTACAAATGAATTATTTTTTCCATTCCCTTCATTCCATTTGATGAAAAATGAAAATAACACTTATGTTTATGTTTTGTATTACCCCCCATAAGATTGTAACATAATTAAATTTTGAAAACCTTATTATATGTATCTTTTTAAAATTATAATTAATATATAAATATGATAATTAGTTCATGAATAATTTTATGGATATGAAAAAATAAAGATGTTGTTGACCATAGTCATCCTACGAAATAAATTTTTTATTTCTGAGAAAAATATCATTAAAAGATCTGACATGATCTTAATATATTAATTTATTTAATAACACATGGTATTAAATAAATAAAATGAATAAAAACATAAATTTCATTCATAAAATGTAAATAATAAACACGAGATTGTTATTATCTAATAGAAATAATTAATTTTATGAGTCGAACATGAGGAAATGAATTTTCGTTACACTTTTTTTAATGTGAGAGATACCATATTCAACACATTATTTATAAACTATATAAAATATCCATGATGGAATTTTATAAATTTTATTAGGAAAATTATCTGGATTTAATAAAAATCAGTGTTTCATTCATTTATAGGTATTATGATACAATGTTAACTAATACGGTATGTGCTTTGTTATACAATATCATTAATTTTTTATTATTTTTCTATGATTATGATCCAAATGATCAAATTTCATGATCCACTGATCACAAATCTGATGAATTTTATAATACTCTTTATTTATCTTGAACATGAATATTTTCCATTAAATTTACTCTATTTTGGAAAAAACAAACTAAAAGATTTACGAAACCCGGTAATAATTTCTATTCTCGGTCGATAATCCTTTATCATCCATAAGCAGGATTTTTTTAGAATATATATATGTAAGGCTTTTACTATTATTTAATGATTTTATGTTTTCATCTTTACACATGGATTCCTTTTCAACATAATGGGTTAATATGATTCTTAATTTCATTTTGTGAATGAGGAATGTTTGACTCATGTATGAATATGTGAATGGAATCATTATTTGGACATGTATGATATGAACAGAATTTCCAGGTTTTATTATTACTCAATGATTAAAATAACCCAATACATGTTTCAATTTTTATATTCAATACAATTTCTAGATGTAATATTTTGGTAATTTTAATATTTTTAATATGTGTATTTAGAGTGAAGTGGTCATTTTTCTTAAGAAATGTTTGATGTGATCCTTTAAATCATTTCTATCTGTGATAAAATTAGATGATTTTTCATAACCATTAATAAGGATATGATATAATGAAATAATGATTAATATTTATCTTTATAGTTTATGTTATTGGAAAAAAAATTACATGAAAACTACTTCATTATCCATATGTTATGTTGTGATGAATTAGTGAAATTATTATGAAACCTCTTTCTTCTACACTGCTTATCTCATTATGAAATTTTTATAGAAGCTGTTTGGGGTTTAGATGTTATTAAATTATGACTACTTATGATATTGTGTTAAAAATATATATGATATTCATAATGTCAAAGGGGGAAGAAATTATTTATACCACAATGAATTGGGTAATGATGGAATTTCACGTGATAAACATGACTAGAATTGGGATCGAACCTAGTTTAGAAATAGACTCTATCAACTATGACAGTCTTTAGAGTGAAACCATTCATTTAAGATGGTTTATGGAGTGGATCCATTCCAATATTATAGTATTTTCAATGACCTTGTGTAGTTAGAAAATACTTTTCTATGGTTAAGTGTATGCTAAAATTAGATGTTTAATTCCAATGTCATGCCCATATTAAGCATGTCATTTGATTTTATTTTTATTTACATCTAATGAAATTCATGGATTTAATCCATGACTAATTATTGATATCTATGATATGAAGGGTATGGTTTTAAAATATTAATAACATGTTCTTATACCCTTATACTCATGTTATATTTATGCAATCATCGACATCTCTCTAGTTTACCCTTACAAAGAATCTATGCTCACCCTTTCTAATGTTTCCATTACCCGAGTTTTGAAGAAATGAATAATGTATGATATTTCATAGATGTGTTATAGTGATGAATAAATAATTGGTATATGATTTAGTTATCCTATATACCATGCTTTTTATATTTTTATTTCTGAGGGTATTTGACCCATATGATTATGGTATTGATCATTATGTTATATAAATAACATTAATCTAATAAGATGTAACATATATATTTATTCATCATACATGTTACCTTATTAGCAGTTGAATTATGTAGATAAATAATCAAATGAAAATGTAAATCTTGTTTCCCAGTTTCTATCACGTATATTTTAAAACCATAAAATAATTTTCAAAATTGTTTTAGAAAAGGATTTTCCATTACTAAAAGCACTGATTAAGATAACTTTGTGTTATCATTGAGAATTTTCATAGTTTTATAAAAATATATATTTTACAGAAGTGAAATTATTTTAATTTCATTATATATTGTTAAAAGGAATGTTTTATGTTTATTTTATATGGTTTTAATGGACATTACTCCCACATTAATCTTTATATGATCTTTGGGATATTATATAAGATTTCATTTTTTACAAAGAAATATAATTTTTGGAAATTTATTTGAAAGGTTTTAGGTTAATTTTCATTTATTAATTAAAAAATATATTTTACTATAAAATATACTTATCTAGGGGTCACCTCCCATATCTGGATTAACATTATCTTCATTAACATTATCTCAAAACATTTATTTTCCTATATTAGTTTCTAATTAGAAATAGTATTTCTTTTAAATATAAATATTCTTGATACCATATAAATTCTTATTTATTAAATCATACTTCATTTCTACATATGGGTTTTAATATTAAGGTTATCTAATTAACTCAGTGAAACCATGATAAATATAAATTATTCATAAATTAAAATTATTTATTGATAAGGAATATTATATATTAATGGATTTTGTCATTCAATATTTGAGAAATGAATTGGACATGCAGTGAATGGTGGCCCTAATATATAGTCACCCCCTTGAATCATAAACATGTCCAATGATTAATTTATATTGTCCAAATTTAATGGGGTTTTGGGGTATACAAACCCATATCTTAGATTGTGTGGGAACATGGTCTTGATCAAATAGATGTCATGTTTTCAAAGATAATGGCATTTAATAGCATGAATTTCTTAAATTGTGAATTAAAATATTATTATCAATGATATTAATTAATTAATATTATGTAACACCCCAAAATTTCACGGTACGATCCTCTTTGAATTATACAATAGCTTATGTTGTACGCAACTTCGATTTCTAGCACACCACGACCAATCAAACATGCAGTTTAAAAAAGATTAATGAATAGTTATACCCACACTTTTAAATATAATTTATCTTATTTTCTATAATGGACCTCATTTTTGATTCAGAATATCAAAATTAGCTTACGGTAATGTTTTGTCACTTTTCTGATAACTTTCATATTTTTATGAATACTTAAAAATTGTAAATTTTAATTAAAAACAAATTTTTTAAACGAAATAATATATATCATTAATATGACACATTTGAATAGTTTTAAAATATAATTATAACATATAATTATAATTTAATATAATTTAGGTCATTTAATTTAAAATATCAATTAATTTTTTTATAAACACATGTCAATCTTTGGATGGTTTTTATTTCTTAGAAACCCGTTTTTTTTTGTTTTGACAATGGGAATTAATTTTAAAATAATTTAGAAAACAATTGTGCTTTGAATTTGGGAAAATGGATTCCATATTTGGAATCATAATGTCCAGACTGTGTAAATAGGTATATTCTCTTTTTTGAATTTATAAATTGTAACTTCATTTTATATTTTATTTACCATGGTTTAAGGGTAAATCTGGTACATAATGGTAAAATATAATATTATAATAATATTAAATTACCATAAGATGTGTCTTAACCCACTTTTATAATACATGATTGACCACATGAATCCTAGAGTCAATTTTGGGACCCCATAGAGCCACTTGTATGTGAAAATGACACTTTATAGAAATTAATTTAAAGATAAGGAAAATGTAACATAAACATATATCTTTTTGTAAACCAATTTATATATGAGGTTATATAAATAATATCTTAAACTATAAATCATCATTAAAAATCTAAAAATATTCCACACATCAATAATATTTATCTATAATTGTTAGACATAAAATAAATATATTTATTTCTCACACAATGATGTAGTATTTTCCTTATTAATGAATGAATCAAATAAATGATAATATAAATATTATAATAATTTTATTTTTAATTTTTTGTTGTAATAAATGAGTAATCTGTCTGAATATTTAATGTTAGGGTTGACTCAATTTATTATTTTCAATGAAATCTTGTTTGTATAACTTACACAAAAACAAAATTTTAAATAGTGTAAAAATTGATATAAATGAATTTTTAAAACAAATACTATTTTATAAAATGATATAATACTCATAAAATTATAATATTATGTCAAGAGACATATATAAGGTTATCTACATCTTTAATGAACCCCTTGAGGGTCTCTTGGAAATTTATAGTATGTTCATTAACAATATAATATAAAAATACAAGGATACATGATAAATGTCAAACTATTTAACCGAGAGTTAAATCTATAAGATACGTTTAATATGGGAACCTAAACATGTATAAAACCTATTGTCCGAGATAATTTCCACCCATACACACCTTATTATAGGAATAAATACATTTTGAGTTATTACAAACCTAAATTGAATTAAGAATAAATTATTATTTCAAAATTTTCCTAAAGTGTCCCTCACATCTCTTATAAAATGGTACTTCCCCTTCTCTCAAATTCAAACCTCCAATGAATTTTGGATCTGAAAAATCCTTCTCAAATTTACACCAAACTACCCTTATTTCAACATAGATTCCTGAATTTGATCATAATTCCATCTTATGTAGCCCTTTTGTTCAAATCAAATGTAAGAACCCAAAGAAGAGGTAAATATTTCATCACCTCTTTCAAAGTTATTTTCTTCTTCCACTTCCTCTTTCATTGTTTTTTCCATACCAAAATAATAAATCTAGTACCTTCTACATATAATGATGTTATTATAAATAAGGTACAACCATATACATTATGTTATCCATTATATGAATGAAAATGTCACAATATGCGTGTACATACGGCTTACCGTCTCTACGTCAGAGTGTAGTTTTTCATTTAAAAATTAATTATTTTAATTAGTATAATATTGGGTATAATTGATGTAAATAAAAAATATAACATTTTATTGATTATTAATATATAATATATCATCCAAATAAATATTATTTCACCATCAATATAATGATATTATCTCTCGTGGATACATACAGCTTACCGTCTCCATGACGTGATGAGATTCCATTACCCATTATAACCATTCAAGAATAATTTTATTTTTATGGTTAAATATAATATTTAAAAACATAACATAATTTTCTATATGAATCAAATACATTCAATTCATAACAAACATGAGTTTTGTAAAAAAAATATGAAGGATAACAAATTAGTAACATCTGAAACAAAAATAAATCTTAAATTTTATTACCAAACGAAGATTAGAGGATATTATAAGATATCATATTTATGTATGTGGTTATTTTATGTTTCAATATCAATTTTTTAACCATTATAATATAGGTTATAATACCCTATACTAAATTAAATTATAGGTTATGTTCTAGTTTTTACAATCACTTTATTATTTGAGGATGTTTATACGTATGTATCTACTAGTGAGTCATTATCATCCACATCCACGATTCTTAAAAATGTATTTGATAAAATTCGTACTGCTTCCTATATTAAGTATTAAAGTAATTTATACACTTGTTTGGAATTTTATAAATTTTTTTAAAGGAATCTCTCACGACCCCCACCACAGAATGTGTACCCCTCATCGGCCGGCATTCTGAGAAGAGAGATAATGACCCCCCGAGTCCCACCTCCAGTAGGCCCTGGGTTGGCGACTAGCACCGAGGCTATAGTAACACACAAATGGGACGCATTACCCTCTAAGAGAGAACATGCAGATTAGAGAGATAATATAGACAATAGTAAAATCCAACTCAGAACTATAAATATAAAAGAAACCCAAGATAAAAATGGAATGTCATGAAAAAGTACTATAACTAAAAGTGGAAAAACTGCAAGTACCCAAAAGAAAGTAAAAACAGCAGCAACCACAAGCCCAAATAGTTCCTCCAACCACAAGCTAGTAGTATCCAGCATAATCTCCAACCTTCTTCGAGTGACCTGAAAAATAGTTTGTATATACATAGGGTGAGTATAACAGTATACTCAGTAGGATCATCCACGAACCCTCTCATGCAAAGGTAAAGAAAGAATGATAAAGCACAGTGAACAACAAGTGAAACTAACTCATCACCTAAACAAGTATACTAAGTTTCCAACCTCACCATGGCTACACTCACCAAGTAACTCATACAAGATTATATAATATACTAAATTATATCAAGGGTACCCTGCTACTACTTCCCCACTGCTTTTCCGCTTTTTCCCAATGTTGCACGTCCTAACCATCTCTCTTCCAAAAGGCTTGCCTGCAGACACTTGGGAAAAGCACCACAATCTTCACCTCGTGCACCAAAAAGGCATACCCGTAGACACCTAGGTAAAGCACCACACCATCCTCACAACCAAAAGAAACCAGGTAGTTTCCACGAGCCACCACATCTCACATAATGTGTATCATACATCGGGTATAATACCTCAAGCCATTACAGCCCATACATAGAGTAAGGATCCTAAAGCCATCACAACCTATACACATTACAGTTATAATATTCCATAAGATACTATATCCAGAATATATGTGTGTGAATAACCACAAGACATTACAACCATCTACACATATATATGGGGAAAATTGACCGTTGTGCCTAATGGAACAACTATCTACCAAGTGAAGAGAGTGGGGCCAAAGGGGGTAGTCAGCCTTTCATACTCCCACTGGAATGTTGGGGGAAACACCCCCATGGCTCATAATCCCTAAGTTGTCAGTTGCCCTTACTGACAGGGTGGAGTAGCATAGAGAAATACAAAAAGTACAGAATATACTATATCTCACAACCACACTATGGGGATAACCTAGTCTTAGACACAACTGCATCTAATATATCTCATACTCCGGTGTACCACTTCTAAGACTAGGTATCCTATAAGCACAGAACCATTTAAGGAACATTATTAGATTACTTCATTCCCTTTTTATCAATTCCACTACACGTTAATTAATTCTTTAAACATTAATTTACCATGGAATAATCCACATTAAATTTCATTAGCATCACACCCAAGGTCTGTGGTCCCTTTAAAATTATAGCCTAATCATTTTGTTTCATCGAACACCAACCCCATCGGTTAACACCATTTAATCAAACATTTATTACATAAACACTTTCCTATATTACCAGGAATTCTAAAAAAGCACTCTATGCCACTAACACAAGGGGATCAACACTGTGAGTAGATGAAATACCCATCGAGTCTTTTCCGCATATAGCAAGAGCATAGACCCATACTCCTAGAGAAGCTAAACACGAAAAGCCCATAGCATACCCCGTGCGTCTTCGCCTCTTTCGAACGAAGGGTAAGCAAGACCAACTACCTTGAGTAGCGGGGAAAAGTAAAGTAGACAATCAACCAAAATAAATAGAAAGAATCCAAAAATCACATCCTTCCTATTCCATCATCCCCGGTGTCCTCCACGACACCCACATGCATAAAATAATGCATCACGCCACTCTAGGAATCATCCGCTGCCACAACCAAAAGGCCACTATTCCCACACATACTACAACAACAATCCAGGATCACATCATAGCACAAGCAATAGGAAAGAAAACATCACATTGATTGGGCTCTTGTCCATTTAAAAATCAAGAGGGTAACTCATAACCCTTCAAGGAATTTTCAAACAATAAAATCATTAAACCATCTTGAATTGACAGATTTATAACCTGTTGGTTCCAAAACCGGGAACCTAACTAGTAAGATATCAATAATGATTAAATACTCTTACTACGCCAATTTGATTAACATAAAATTACCACAAGAACCAGATTCATTTTCATGACTCTTTATCTTTATCTTAACAATTATCAATTAATCCAAGTTTACATTCTTTACCAATTTACATCAAGAACAACAGCTAATCAAAGCAAGTAAACAAGAGGCAATAACATATGATCGATACAATTTTTTTTCTCGATTAAAAATATTTATTATGTCAATTCCATTGTCACCTAGAGGGATTAAACATGCTAACAATAAAATTGCATGTTAAATAAAGATAAGCAATGAATCCTATACCTCAATGGTTTTTTACGAAAACCACAACGGTCGAAGAACGATCAAGAAACCTAGGTCGATTCTGCAAATCCCTGCCTTAGATCTATCCTCATATAATGATCAAGACCAAATATCATCATATTTGGAATCCACACCCTTATATCTACCCATAACGGGCGTAGATCTAATAAATGGAGAGAAGAGGATGAGTAGATATATACAGATCTAAGAAACGAACCAAGAATGAAGAAGAACGATCACATACCTCAAGAAACCGACTTCGATTCATCAAATACATTCTATTCATTACAAACAAGAATTTTGTAAAAAACATATGAAGGAAAACAAATTAGTAACATATGAAACAATAATACTATATAAATTTTATTAACAAACTACGATTAAAGGATATTCTCCATGTGTTTTGGAGGAGATTTGAGGGATTCTCTTGACGAATCTAAGCCGGTTTAATGAGGTATATGATTGTTCTTCTTCATTCTTGGTTGGTTTCTTAGATCTACATAGATTTACTACTACTCTTCTCTTGGTTTCTTAGATCTACACCTGTTATGGGTAGATCTAAGGGTGTGGATGATAAATATGATGAGTATTGGTATTGATCATGCTATGAGGAGAGATCTATAGTGGGGTTTTGGAGAATCGACCCGGGTTTCTTGAGCGTTCTTCGACCATTGTGGTTTTAGTTAAAAACCATTGAGGTAGGGAAATCGTTGCTTCACTTTTTTTACATGAAAATGTATTTTTAGCATGTTTAATCTCTCTGAATGACAATGGAATTGAACGTAATAAATATTTTTAACTTGATACAAAAATTGTATCGATCATATATTATTTCCATTTGTTTTTCTAGATAGTGTGATATCTATGCTAGCTTTTCATAGCATTTTTTCTTGAAGGAAATTGGTAAAGAACATAAACCAGGATTAATTGATAATTGTTTGCCTAAAGATAAAGAGGCATGAAAACGCATCTGGTTCTTGTGGTAATTTTATGTTATTCAACCTGGCATAGTAAGCATGTTTAATCATTTATGATAGCTTACTTGGCAGGTTCCTGATATTAGAACCAACAGAATATAAATCTGTTAAATCAAGATGGTTTAATGATTTGATTGTTTGATAATTCCTTGATGGGTTCTCAATGACCCTCTTGATTGTTAAAGGGCCAAGAGACTAATTGATGTAATGTTTGTTTTCCTGCTGCATGTGCTATGATGTGATCCTAGATTGTTGTTGTGATATGTGGGGGCATATAGGCCTTTTTCTTGTGGCAGCAGATGATGCCTAGAGTTGCGAGATACATCATTTTATGCATGTGGGTGTCCTGGAGGACACCATGGGTAATGGAATGGGTTGGATGTGATTGGTGGATGCTTGCTGTATATTTTGGTTGATTGTCTTCATTACTTTTCCACTCTACTCAAGGCATTTGTTCTTGCATACCCTTCTTCCAAAAGAGGCGAAGATGTACATGGTATTCCATGTGCTTTTCGTGATTAGCTTCTCCAGGGAGGATGGGTTTATGCTCTTGCTACAGCTAGAAAATACTCTACAGGTAGTACATCTACTCACCATGTTGAGCCCCTTGTGTTAGTAGCATAGAGTGCTTTTCTAGAATGTTGGGGAACATGGGAAAGTGTTTCTATAATAAATTTTTTATTAAATGTTGTTAACCCATGGGGTTGGTGTTCGCTGAAACATAATGATGAGGCTATAATTTTTAAGGGAAGATGGACTTTGGGTGTGATGATAATGAAATTTAATGTGGATTTTTTCATGGTTAATTAATGTTTAAATAATTAATTAATGTACATTAGAATTGATAAAAAAGTTAATGAAGTAATCTAATAAAGTTCCTTAAATGGTTGTGTTCTTATAGGATACCTAGTCTTAGATGTGGCAGCCCGGAGTCCGAGAAACGTTAGCTGTAGTTATGTCTATGACTATGTTATGCCCATAGTGTGGTTGTGAGATACAGTATATTCTTTAATTTTTGTGATTCTATAAGCTACTTCACCCTCTTAGTAAGGGATACTAAATCCCCGACGATGCTGATCCCTAGGGGGTGTTTTCCCCACCATTCTGGTTGGCGGATGAATGGATGACTACCCCATTTGGCCCCGCTCTCTTCTCTTGGTATATACTTGTTCTATTAGGAACATCGGTTAGTTTTCGCCATATATGTGTGTAGAGGGATGTAATGGAGTGTGGTTATTTAAACACATATATTTTTGATATAGTATCCTATGGACTACTGTAGGTGTAATGTGCATAGGTTGTGATGGATTTAGGATCATTACTCTATGTATGGGCTGTAATGGCTTGTGGTATAATACCCGATGTATGATACACGTTATGCGAGCTGTGGTGGCTCCCGGAAACTAACTGGTTGGATTTGGTTGTGAGGATTGTGTGTTTCTTTGCCCAGGTGTCGGCGGGAATGCCTTTGTGGTGCACGAGGTGCAGATTATGGTGCTTCGCCCAGGTGTCTGCGGGAAAGACTTTTTGGAGAGAGATGCTTATGATATGAGACATTGGGGAAAAGCGGAAAACTAGTGGGGAAGTAGTAGTGGGATAACCTTGATATTCGATATTATATGCTATATTATTTTATGCATTACTTTGTGAGAGTATCCATGGTGAGGTTGGGAACTTAGTATACATGTTTATGTGACAAGTTAGTTTCACTTGTTGTTCACTATGAATTAGCATGATTTCTTTACATTTTCATGAGAGGCTTCAGGGAGGATCCTACTAGGTATACTTTTATACTCACCCTACATATATACAAACTATTTTTCAGGTCACTTAGAGTTAGTTGAAGATCAGGATGGTTACTACTAGCTTGTGGTTGTAGGAGTTGTTTGGGCCTGTGGTTGCCCCAATTTTTTTACATTCTTTTGGGTACATGCAGTTTTTCCCCTATTAGTTGTAGTATTTTCCCATGACATTCCATTTGTGCACTTGGGTTTCTTTTATATTTACAATTCTGAGTTGGAGATGATTTGTTTCTATCTTATCTATCTCTTTTGCATGTGTTCTCTTAGAGGGTAATGCATCCCATTTGTGTGTTACTATACCCTCAGTGCTAGTCGTCATCCTGGGTCTAACTGGGGGTGGGACTCGGGGGTCATTATCTCCATTATCACATTCCTGGACTAAGAGGGGTACACATTGTGGGGAGGGGGTGTGAAAAAATCATTTTTTTTGTTTTCCAAACAAGGTACTTTATTTCCTTTTGACAAATTATGGGAAGAATGTTTTTTAACTCATATGGCCGGTGCGGCTGTTTTCTGTTCTTGTAACACCTTCGAAGCTTTATAGATAAGATTATAATAATATTTTCATAATAAAAGTTATCTTTAATAATTACATGACTTATATATGATTTTAAAATAGAAAGATATAATTCTCTCAAATTGTATTGATTTCATATATGTCAACATTCTTTGTTGGATTTTACGCTTGTTTGAAGTTGATTTAACATGATACAATCATCTATATTGTATTGAAGGTTTTTTGATTTTTTTGTATGTGGATGTTCTATATTTAAATCATTCATGGTTTATGGTTAATGTATTAACATTTCGTACGCTATTTTTAATATGAATGATTATGTTAAGTTTCAACCTTTTCATATGAGGAATGTATTTGATGTTGTAAGTGATGAGCGGGGCACGATATAGGCCCTTGATGTATCGGTAGGTCTAATGAGACAAACTAGTGTCTAGAAACAATTCCTTGAGAAAATATTTATTTTTAGTCATGGCACGAGAACTTCACTATGTGGTTATTATGTATGAAATTATGCATATATCATTATGAAATTAGCTTTTGATATTACATATAATTATTGACCAATAGAATATCCATGTAAATAAGTAAATGGAATTATTTGATTTATCATTTCCATATTATGCTGAATTTTGTGTTTAAAAGGCTTGGGTTTTAGTCTTATACATTTCCTTAAATGTTTATTCTTATTTATGATAGTTTTCACAATATTGTTATCCTTACTAAGCATCGGAGCTCACCCATTTATTATGTTTTATTTTTCATAGGATTAAAGGAATTATATTATGACTGACCAGAAAGAATAGGATATGGGAGAGACTATGTTCAAAGGGGACACAATGTTATTGTTTTTATATTTCATAATGTAATGTGAATCATATGTATGTATCTAGTACTTCCAAGGTTTCTAAACTAATCAGTCTTTCGGGACATGATCTCTTATGATCATTCCAATGTTATGTAATAATCCACCAACTATGGGTAATTGTGGTCGAGGATTTACATATTATGCATGTATTATTAAATAACCTATGTGTTTTTGTAATATTTAACTCGAAATAATTTAATCATTTTGATATTTTTTAATTTATGCACACTAAATATATCTTCTGTAGTAGGAAAGAACTATGATTGAATTTAATTTCTATAAAAACCTAGTCAATATTTCAATATATTAAAATCATATATTGAGTTGTGGTACATGAAACACTATGTTTTTATTATTTTATACACAATGTTAAATTCATTCGATAGAATGTGTCACAAGTAAGGCATAGTTTTACCTAACTATATTATACTATTACTAATGTTATGAAGATATTATTATAGTTACCACATAGCCTTTATAATGGAGATAAAAATAATATTAATTAAAAATTTTAAATATGGTTTACAAATTTATATTATATGAATTAACATGTGGCAAACTAACTAAAAATGAAAGTAAAATCCTATCGAAAAAATTAGAAATATTTTTCTAGAAAATAATATTTATACAATCAAAAGAGTGTTACCATAATCAATAAATTAAAACCATTTTATAAATAATTATATATATATATATATATATTGTTCAAATATTTATTATTAATGTTATTTTATTTCCAGACAACAGATAATAATGAATCATATTTTATGAATAAAAGATGTATTTTTCCCAAACGAAACTTCACTGCCATTTAATAGAGGACCTATTTTAAATAAATATTTTGAAACATTAATGATTTATTAAAAAATAAACTAAATTTGGGAATGAATAATATACAGAAATTATAGGGTCGATTTTGGGTATTATTCTCAAATATTTCATTTTTGGATACATAATGTAATATACCAAGTTTTAATTTAAAATTGATTTCTCATATAATTTTTATTTATATTTAAATTATAAAATTATATCATTTAATAGCATATTATTACAAATTTTACATCAATTGAAACATTTTATGTCATTTAAAAAATTAGATTGAAATTATATTTAAAAACATTTCAAGCATTTTGACTTTTTCACTTTAAAAGATCATCATCTCACCCCGTCTGTGGGACACATTTTTATTTAATTTATTCCTAATTATTTTTTTAGAATAAGTTAAAAATGAAGAAATATTTTGAATCATAATAATATATAATTTATTATATGGTTATAAATGTTTATACGATAAATATCAGTGAAGGTAATTAAAATTAATCATAGTGGTTAAGGTGAAAACGAGTTTAATTAATTATTATACATAGTAAATAAGATATTTGAATTAACCTAAACATATAATAAGATTATTTTGTGGCCATATTTCTTCAATCACACATATTAGGATTTTTAATTGTCCATTTTTCCTTGGGGGTTAGTAAAATGGGTGTATCTCTCAAATCATTTTGAGAATTCACAATGTGTGTTTTCCCAACATATAAATGGCCTCCCTTCCTCCCCCTATTTTTACAATACTCAAGAAATTTTGGATTTTCCATAACCTAAAATTTCTACCTCTTAAATTGCATACTTTTATCCTATATGCCTCAATATTGGCATAGATGTATCCAAGGATGCTCTTGGGTGCTAACAAAAAAGTATTACCCCAAAAAGATGTAACATTTATCTACATGCATTTCTATTTTATTTTTTCCCATCACATTTATTTATTATTATTAGATATTCATATAATAAATTTATTATTATCCTTGAATTGTTATTTTTTATTATATGATTCATACCTAAACCTACATGAACATCCATCAAATGTTCAACGAACATACTAATTGTGTCTACGTTGGACTACCATCTCGCAAAATGATGTCATTAGTTTTCCTTTTACCACCAATCATTATAGGAAATTATATTATTAATATAGTTTATATATTATTTATATTATATTTATTATGTAATTATTCTTATTTAATTATTATACAAAACATATATTAATGTGTTTCATTTTATGTAAATATGATAGCTTCATTTATAGATGTGTTGACTACTACCTTCGCAACGAGATGTGATTTATTCACACATTACATGAAATGTATTAATGATGGATTTAGAGAACTTATATTATATATTTTAGAAAATAATTAAACTATAATATATATATATATATATTTCATTTTCAATCTTTATTTCAATACAAATATAAAACAAAAACAATTTTTATACATATGAATGACCTACCATCTTCACAATCATTATATTCAATTTCAAATTTTTATCATTAATAGTGTATTAAAATTATTTATAAAATTAATATAAGTAATTTGTATATAATTTTTTTGATTATTTAAATAATTAAATCATTATATAAATAATAGGATCATGAATAACAAGTCAAAACATATATAAAAAACAAATTAGATATTTCCACAAACTTAACCCTAACAATGAATATTTATTAAAACTATAATATAAATCATTATAAAACTATAAATTTTCTGATATATAATTATATGGTTATTTTTTAATTTATAATAAACTTATACTTATTTTATAGTAGTTTTTATTGTTTATGAATAATTTAATGACATAAGGTGTGGGTTTTCTCATCTCACTTTTTATACCTGTGAGATACATGAAATGTTCGCCAATAATTTATTATTATTTTTATATATTTCATATAAATATAATAAATTATTTTTTAATTATGATTATGGTAATTTATATATATATTTTATGACCTATCTTTCATGTTTTCTACATTTCAACAGATACTTAATCGAGAAGGTAATTTTGTCTAAAAATGCCTTCTTTTATACACATGTTATGTTTTGTACATATATTCTTATATGATGTCTATATATTGAAATTTTAATTCTTATACAATGAATATTATTATTCTAATTATATTATATATTTCATTTAATGTTGTTCTATCATGGCCATTATTATTTAATGTACCAAAGTGGTAAAAGTTTATTACAACACTCACTATTTATCAGGATTGTTTACATTTATTCTTCTATTGATGAAATATTATGATCTATCCCTCAAGAACACCCCAAAATTATATTATAATATTATTATTTATATATTATCCAAATAATGGTACCATTTGCATGCACTTTTTTACATCAGATAATTAAGAAAATGCTTTTTGATGAAAACCTTATTTTGTTTCTAGTTTCGGTCAGAAAGCTATTATCTTTCAAAACTGAGTTATCTAAAAAAATTTTCATTTTTTTATTATTAACATATGATATTTAAAAGAAATTTTTACCCATTTTAGCAATTTTAATTTTTTTTCAAATAAATTTTAATGTCAAATTTATATTAATTAAACTTTTATAAACTTTTTAAAGAGAAAAGTGGAATGTTTGACATGTACAGACTTACCCACCACCATGAACATCATTACGCTAAATATTACATTTTATGTTTACAATGTAATTTTAACAATTTTTTTGAATATTTTATAATTTTTTGTCATGTCGATTTCAAGTAGAATTTTTTTTGAAAATTATTTTTGTAAATGTGTTGTAACTAATTTTCAATGATTCTTTTATATGTTGTGAAAAATGATATTTTTAAACAAAACTCTTTAAAATATTTCATTATTTCATTATATATTTTCAAATACTCATTATAAAAAAGTGTTCTAATGATTATTCTAGGTGTCCTTTATATTTTTTCAACGTACCATCAATTAAAAAGATTATCAAAATAATTTATACTTCAAAAAGATCTTTTTATCAGTGAAGAAAAGTTATTTCCCTAATGAAAATGTTAAAACCATATTTTAAATAAATATTTAAAAGAAATTTAATTTTGAAAAATTCTTTGGAAATTTATTTTCAATGAAATATTATTTTCTTGATGAAATGATCCATATGATTTTTCAAAATATTTCTCCATCTAAGTGACATATTTTGATGTTGTAATTAATTACTGTAGGTACGATCCAAGGATATCATTCATGTTATTTATTTAAATGAATTATTTTTTAATGAAATAATGTCTATTGAATAATTCTATTTTCCATGGGTAAATCATGTTCATAATAGATTGACATTAAACCATTTTACCTTCCATGGGTTATACCATGATAGAATATTAGGAAACCTACTTCATTTCAAGGGTAATACAAAGAAGAAATTATTATTAAACCTAAATATTTTAAAAAGGCTATGTTATGAGGAATTGATTATGATTCACTATTCAATCCATGGTTCATGGTGGGATATTTTTTAAACATATATATTTTTATGAGTTATGATATGATTAATGATTTATTAATTTATGGAACATGTATTTATGGTTTCATAATGTGATAGGTGAAACATATATCTTTCCTCTAATTCATTGAATAATGATTTCTGTCTTTAGAGTATTACATGTTTGTAATATAGAGTTAACTCTGTTCATTATGACAATGCTTGGATGAGATGTGAACTCACTTCTGTAATGCAGTAATTGAATGGGAGTTGAAATCAGTTCAGTAATACGAGGCTATAACATAATGTGAAAACATTTCAGAAAAAATAGGGCTATAATGGGAAGTGATCTTGATTCAACAATATAATGTTTTAATAGAGAGTAAACCTAGTTCATTAATGGAAATTTTCTACTAAGATGTTTTTGGTAGTAAGATATTAATTCTATAGAATTCAGTTTATATGTCTCCAAAATTTCCATGTTTTATTACTATGTTATGATTTCATAACTTATTCTCTTGATTACCTTTTGAATAATGTTTTAGAAACAACCAATAATTATTCAATGACTCTATATTATGATCTATGATATTTAGGGTATGATTTTCTAATGATATGTTCATTTCTGATACCCTTATGTTCATGATTATTCTTACATATCTCCTTTTTTATGTATATTCAGCATTTGACCTCACCCCTTTGTTACATTCCCTTTCCCCAGGTTATGAAGAATTGTTTTAAATAGGAATGATGAAGTTAGTGATATTTACAAGATATGGTTAATATCATTAAGAAAACTAGAATAATGGGTTCAATGTTTCCAATTACACTAAACTATTTGGGTACTTATGAATGATTTTTTTAAAGTGATTATTATTCTTCTAAAATTATGTAATATCCATTTATGTTTAGTGTGGGTAACTATAGTTGGTATCATATGAATTTTTTAGTAAACCTTTGTAAACTATAATGATAAATCCTTAGTAATTTTTAGAGGGATATTTATAGGGATAGTTTTAGTACTACCTAGAATGATTTTCCTACACTGTCATATATTAAAGTGTAGGTGTACTTATTTAGGAATTTTAAAAGTAGTTTTTATTGATTATGTACTTTTCCATTATGAGAAGTGTTTCTCACAATATGATTATTGGTTATATAGTTGATGATATATTGGCCACAAATAACCTGGGAATGGTATGGGATGTCCTAATAATACTGTTTACATTAATTGTAAGAATCATGACTCAGTTGAGGTAGAGGAACCTTATGAAATGAAACAAATTTCAACTTTTTGTAATAGGGTATTAAAGGGTAATACCAAGAAGCAAACATAATTGTTTATGAGGGAAGTTGGATGAATAATGTGTTTATGTTTTTGATTTCTATGATTTTTTTATTTGAATCATGAAATATATTAGCATTTCTAATATATGTTTTTCATTAAGGATTAAAAAATACATGTATAATGCTGATGAAGACATAGAAAATTTAATTAATTAAAATGTGTTATTTCGATTAAGGTAAGGAACACCATAATGTGTTCATGTAGTTGATAAAATTGTATTTATCTTGGATATAGAGATGATTGATTTGGATAAAGTGAATTGGATAATATCATTGATCTCATAAATAATAAAGGATTATTTTTTAAGATTTGAATATTTTATGTTATGTATAAAATTAATTAATCAGAATGTTTAGCATTATGAAATTGTTATTGTGTGTTTTGAAGATTTGAATATCATTTCTGCTGACAACGACGACCTTGAGGTAGGTTGACTAAAATTTAAATACTATAGTCTGGATTGAAAATTTGTTTTTTTAATTATAGAAATGTTATTAGATTTTTAAAAATGGTTTTATTTTTTTAATTAATTAAATTTTCAGTGAATAATTTAATTAAATGTTTTGTGAAATATGGATACTGGTATTTTAGATAATTAATGATTATTTTTTAAATAAATTATAAGATTTCAATATTATTTATTTTAGATAATTGAGTATAGAAATAATTATGGGATATTGATTTCATAAATTTGGATACAGGGAAGTATGCTTGAGGTCATGTAGAGAACCATCTTGGGGCACCGTTGCGTCGCACATGTGTTATGATGTTACAATGTGGTATCTATGTTCCACCATTAATTCTTTTTTACTTTTCATAAAATTTATGGAAAGGTAGACCAGAGACTAGGATGATTTTGGGAATGGTTGCGAGCTAGTGCATGAGAGTAGCTATGGCATATATGGGGGGAAACCCATGTACCCATTGTGGGATTTTTTTATTGTAGTTTGTAGTTAATGTGGAATATTATTTACCCTTGGGTGATTAAATTGTTCATTGACGTGGTTGTTGTTTGTAAAAAATTTTTATATTGACTAATGACCTTGAATAACAAGATAATTGAGTCAGGATACATCATTCTTGGCTCGTAGGATCATTTTGTGGCATGCATCATGGTAAGAATGCATATGAAAATGAGTTTTGAAAAATTAGTGGAAATTGAATTTTTTTCATACATCTGATAGTGAAATGATAATGGTGGCGGATATGAAAATGAGAAATGTTATAAAATGATGCAATATTAGAATAAGTGGTTGTCTAAATGAGATAAATTGAATATTGAAAAAGATATGATTAATTAGTTGTTGAATTATATAATAAAAAATTATTTTATTAATTAATTTTAGAAATTAATTATTGATAGATTGTTTAGATTTGTTAAACATGACCTAGGTAATGGATGGTTAAGGGGAGAGATAGTGACTTAGTTTTGAAAATGTGGTGGAAAAAAGGGTAAACATGTTATTGATTTATGAAAATTCGTCTTTATATTTGTGTTAATGTTTTGAAATGATTTTCCTTTGACCATTTCTTTTATCCCATGATGTACATAGTTTTGTTAGTGATAATGACCTATTTTGAGAACTCAGTTATGATTTATGTGAATGACCATTTCGTTTTGCATCTATGTGGTGACATATTTGTGGGTATAAAAGACAGATAATTTTGAAATTTTGACGTGCTCTCGAAATGGGAGGTAACATATGTGATGTATTATTGGTGGTGGTATTCAATGATGAATTATTAGTGTAATTTTAATTAGTGGAATTCATTTCCCTTACCTTGACATCATACAAGGTACACTGAGAATGTTATGGGTTTATGACCAGCTAAATTTATGTTTTTGTGGGTTATGGGGCCCCTTAGAGGATTCTATTATGAAGCAGTATATTTTTCTGGATGTTGGTGTGAGTTACATCTTCATCGGTTTGTGGATCAACATCTTGAGAGGGAATGAAATTTGATAAATAAAGTGAGTCATTTGCTCTGGTAGATGATTTATTTTAGAATGTTATGTTAGTGAAACTACTAATGTGTGGAGATATATAACTAGTAGGTGTGTGGAGTAATACCATGAGGATGAAATTGTGGTATCCAAATGACGATGAGGAACTTATAAGTTTCATGTTTATATTTCACAAAGAAATGTCAGGTGATACTTATGGGTGGTGGGTGTGCATCCTTTCTTTTGAGTTTTTGGCGGCATGGATATTTTCTAAATTTGTATGGTATCTTATGGTTCTGGGGAATAGTGATTTGAAAATTGCATCTTGTTTGTTTCTGATATTGAGATTGAGTCTGATATGTTCATTGATTAGCATCTGGAACTTGTGTTAGAAGGTAGTGATAATTTGTTGCGGGGGAGGATTTTGTGTTAGGTTTTCTATTGTGGATATGTGGATAAGATAATCATGAAACATGGTAGAGAGATGAGGATAAGAGAGAATAGTGGACCAACCATTTTTAAATCATAAACATAGAAGTGATTGTGAGTACAACTCAAGGACGATCTATTATAAGATAGAGATATTATAAGAACCTGTCCTTTTTCTAATTATGAATATTTGAATTTTTTTAGTTAATATGAACTTTCTTGGTTTTAATCCAAAAATGATTATTTATCTATGATGTTTTTAAAAGTGATTATTGGTTTAAATTCCAACTTACATCTTAGAAAATTCAATTGAATATTTTTGGAGTTTGACACCAAGTTAGTGTGAGATTTATAGGCCTGAAAAGTCATGGTGAAGAATGAATGAATATATTAAATATAATATATTAAGAGAAAACTATTTTTTTCAAAATAAACGAATTACTCCAAAGTGATGCATCATATGGGTATACATGATACCTAAATTGGGTTTTTAATAGGGTGTTTACCCTAGGTGGGGCATAACATTTATATATGTTGAATGTTTTGATGACTCTCTAACGAAAATAATCTTTTTATATTTTATTATTTTAAATCCATTTTTCAAATATTATATAGTAACTTTCTCTCAAATAGAGAATCTTATGAGAAATATTAGACCACATTTTAGTCTAGAACATGATTCCGACCCTAGACAGGGTATGACATTTGTATGAGTCATACGTTCAGACATATCTATCACAAAAATATATTTTTTATATTTAAATAATTGATGAATTAATTAATATTAGAATGTTAATTATTTAATTGTTGAATTAAATAAAATGTTTAATTAATTTGTGAATTTATAAACAGTATTAAAGTGATTATTTTATTTTTTAATTAAATAATGGGATTAATTAATTGAAGATTTAATTAATGGATTTGAGGTGATTATTTAATTATTGAATTAAATAAGGTGGCTAATTAATTGATTAATTAATTAATATTATTAATGTGATTAGTTAAATGTTGAATTAACTTGATTATTTTATGTGATTAGTTAAATATAGAAATACCTAGATTAATTAATGTGATTAGTTATTTATTAAATTAACTATAGTGATTTATGTGATTGGAAAATTATTTAATTAACTAGATAAATTGAGGGGATTAATTTATAGTTGAATAAATTAATGTTATTTTTTAATAAGTTAATCGTTCTGTTAATTAATGGAATTGTTTTTTATCTAACTGTTTCATTAGTATTGGAATTGGTGTGTATAATTAATTGTTAAATTAATTATGAATTAATGAATGGTAACATGGTCTTTCTAATGGGTGATGTGTGAATGGTAACATGGTCACTCAAACTGAATTCAATGATAGTATCATGGTGATTAAATTGTTAGATAATGATGGTAACATTGTCTGATAAATTGTGAAGTTAAATGAAGGGCAACATGATCCTTCATTTGTGATATAAGGATGGTTACATGGTCATTCAAATTGTGTAATAAAATGAATAGTCACATGGTCATTAAATTTTAGAATAAGGATGGTAACATGGACATAAAAATTATGATATTTTATTAATGTTATCATGGTCATTAATTTAGAAATAAGAATACAAATAATGGAACTCTAAGAAAAAACATCACATGAAAATACATTAATCATTGGTATAAGTCGAAACAGACATTAATATATGATATTACTAAGGGAACACTTTATGAACCATCATGAGATGAATCTACTATCGTGGTACAGGTGTCCTCGAGAACCCAGATGAGAATGTGGTTAAATAAATAATATTTTACAATGTGATAAACTGTTTATTTATACTTTATACATATTCTTATTACAGTGGTATACAATCATATTGGAAGGATTTGTTTTAAACATCATCAGTTATGGCATATAGAATTGAGCACAAACTCTTGGGCTTCGTAATAGGTACCCAAATATTCTCTTTTTTTGATAGGACAAGTGAAATGGCCTTCTGTTATATGGAAGAGTGGGTATGGAGCATGGTGAGGGGACCAGGAATTATGTCAGAAATTCGTGGGAGTTTTTATTTCCATTACAATTTTAGATTACAATTGAAAAATGGAATTTAAATAGCATGGAATATCTAATGGCCAGTTTTTGTTTTGTATTTATAGTAGTGGTTTCCTTGTGACACTGATTTTGTCTATGGTTATATATATGCTTCCATTATTCATTAGTTATTTTAACTAGTGTATTACTCTGATAGAATAAACAAAAGGAGGCTATTGTCTCCCAAAAATTTAATTACCAGACCCTCACTTCTAGTAGAAATCCTCTACCATATAGAGAGGCATGCTTGAGGCCATGTGGTGAACCGACCTGAGGAACCATTACATAGAACCTATATAAGGATGTTACAAAGTGGTATTAGTCCTCTTTTTTTGTTTTTCTTATTTTGTTATACAATTTGCGGAAAGGTTGACAATATATTAGTAATATTTTTTTTCAAATTTGGGAGATTTTTCATGGGAGTTGCTACCCTATATACAAGGGAAACCAAAGTACCCAAGGTGGGATTGTTGTTATTGTTTTTTCTTATAACAGCTGAATATTATTTCCACTTGGGTGATTCAATTGTTCTATAATGTGTTTTTTCTTTTTGAAATTTGTTTACATTAACTCAATGTCCCAAATGGCATGAGATTTGGGTCGGCATCCATCATTCTTGGAACTCATTATTATTTTGTGAGTTGAATCCTTATAGGAACATATAGGAAAATGGGGTTTGGGAATGTTGCTGAATATAAACTTTTTTTGTACATGTGAAATAAAAAATAAAATGGGGTCTATAATGAAATTGGGTAATTTTTTAAAATGATGCAAGATTCAAATAAAAGAATTTCGAAATTAAAAAAATGAATAATAAGATGGGTATAATTAATTAATTCATGAAATAATTAATTACCAATGATTGATTAATAATTTTTTAAAATTAAATAATGATAATGTGTGTACCCTTATAAACTGGGACCCACGTGTATGATGTTTGTTGATAATGATAGTGCATCAGTTTTGACTATGTAGTGGGGAAAGGTTGAAAACATGATGGTGTTTGTGTAAATAAATTTTTATAATTTAGTTAATGTAGTGAAATGTATATAATTTTTATTGTTTATTTAACCCTTTATGTGGGTAGTTTGGGTAGTGAGAATGTCCTAGTTTGAGATCGTGGTTGTGTGCTGTGTGAAGTACCATTTGGTTTTGAATAGTGTGGTGAGATGTCAGTGGGAAGAGAAGACCGAGGCTTTTAAAATTTTATGGTATTTCTGAAATGGTAGGATTGATCTGTGATGGAGTTTTGGTGGATGTATTCATTGATGACCACATAGTTTACATTTAATTGGTGATGATCATGTTCCATACCTTAACATCGTCTAAGGTACAATGAGAAATCAGTGGCATTAAGCAAACCCAAATGAATATATTTTAGTTGTATATAGGATCTCTTAGAGGATGTTATTATTGTGCAGTATACATGTGGGTTTGATGGTGAATGTTATGCCCATAGTGGTTTATGAATCAGGTTATTAAGAGAGACTATAGGTTATTGAATAATGTGCGACATGGTTCGTGGTGGTTTATTTATTTTAAAATGTAATGTTAAGGACTCTCTATTGGTGGGAAGAAAAATGTCAATATTAGGTGTATGGAGAAACATCGAGACGTTGAAATGGTGGAATCAAAATTCTTATGATGAACCTATAACGTTCATGTTCATATTTCATAGGGAAAGATCATGTGATCCTTGGTGTGGTAGATGTATGTCTTTTCTATGATGTTTTTGATGGAAAGAATAAGTTTCAATGTTGGATGGTTTCTTTCCATTCCTGGGAATAGTGAGTAGATAGACACATCATGTATTTTTTGGATGTTGATATTGAAATTTATGAATTCTTTGAGCTCCATCTGAAAAGTGTGTTTTTTGGGGGGGTGATTATGTGTTAGTTCATCTATTGTGGAAACATGGATGAGATAAGGATGGAACATGGGAGAGATAATATGAAAAGAGGTTACAATGGAATGACCTTTTTGACACAGAAACATAGAGGTCATTGGGAGTACTACTTGAGATCGAGCAGTTATAATGTGGGTAGATCATAAGAATCCGTTCTTTTTTCAAGTCTGACTCATTTAATTTTTTTTGAAGATTGGTTAACATAGTTTTAATTCAAATGTATTATTTATCAGATAATTGTTCATAAACATGTTGAAGAATGTAAATTCCAGTTAACATATTGGAATAATCGATTGAATATTTTTGGAGTTTGACAGTGAGTTTGTGTGAATTTATGAGGCCCATAATGTCTTGGTGAAGACTGAAAAAAATATTATAGATAATATTTTAATTGGAAACATTTTTTTCTATAAAACCAAATAAATCCATAAAAATGTGTTTTTTTGGAAATATAAGACCATTGTTGCATTCAGAACAGGGTATTCTCCCAAGATTGTGTATAACAATTGTTAAGGTAGGATGTTGGATATATTATTTTCAAAAGTCACCTTTTTTATTTTTTAAAATTTTTTATCCATTATTTTAATATTAAATAATATATATCTCTCAAATAGTACATTTTATGGGAAATCCAAGAACTCCAGTGTGTCTGGAATATGGTGTTTACCCTAGGTGGGTATAACGTTTTTATGTGCCATACATTTTAATGTCTCGCTCACCAAAATATCCTTTCATGTATTTAATTAACTTTTTAATCCATATTATAATATTAATTAACTAATATCTCTCAATCAATGCATCTTATGAGAAATCTATGACAACTTTTGGGTCCAAAATAGGGGGTTTACCTTGGTCAAGATATAAAATGTAATTTCTATGGGCGTTTGAGGTCATTTAATTTTTTTGTTAAATAATAAATTTTATTAATTTAGTAATTAATCATAAATTAAGAAAATTAAATGAATAATAATTTTTCATTAATAAAACTTTAATAATCTCTCATTATGGAAATGTTACATTCGAGGTGTTTTATAATCTCGAATTTTACACTAATTGACCAATTTAAAATAGGAAACACATTAATGGGGAAAAGATTACTCATTTCCCTCATTAAGATTAAAATGAAAAATAATATTATTTTTAAACATTAATATTGAAAATAAGGAGACATATTTAATAAGAATAATAATTTTTTTTGTAAATAAATTAATTTTAAATTAGTACAACCTATATTTAATTATTTACAACACGGATAAATATAACATTATTAATAATAAATGTATTATTATTATTATTGTTATTATTATTTATGAAAAAAATGAATGGAAATGTGCATGTGTAACTAAATTTTATTTTACACATAAATGATGAATGAAATTTCTCTAAAAATGAATATTTGTTTTTGATCGTTTTAATAGACATGAAATTATTAGTCAATACTTAATAAACAAAAATGTATGGTGAATATTAATTTATTAACTATTATAGACGTTTAATTAATATTGTTGATGAAACCATAACAATGAATGATATTTTTTAATAATAATAATAAAAATTATTATTATTATTATCTTGATAAAATAATTGTTGTCAAAACACCATTTCAATAACAACTCTTTTCTATAGCATCTGATTAACAATACATTTCTGGTTTCATCACTAAAAAATTGAGGCAGTCATTTGAAGACCAATGATGAATATTTAATTTAGGCTCACAGTATAGGCCCATGAAAGTCCAAATATGTTTATGGGTTGACACATTAAATTAATTGCAGTGATTAATAAATAATGGATGGAAATAATACATGTAACTAATTTAATTTATGAAAAAGAATAAAAAATGGACTTGGGGTGGTGTGTGTGGATTGGGTTGGAAACCCATTATTTATAACACCCAAAACCACTCTTTATATATCCCTTTCATCTATTTTATTTTATTCTTATAAACTCGTATCCTCAATATCGTATTTGATATTGATCATATTTTTGTGCTATTAGGTCGGTGTTATTTGACTATATAAGTCGAAATTATTCATAAGTGTTTTTAATATAGAAGGGATTCATTTGTGTGTGATCAAATTTATGGTTTCACTATTGATTCATATGATTATTAGGGCATGAGGAGGTGTATTGAACCATACAGGGTGGTTTATCATTGCCACTTAAATTGACGACCATGTTTCAGGTGGTATAAAATTAAAATCCAATAGTATTGATTAAAATTATATGTATGTATTCGTAAGATTACTAATAGATATTTATTATTTTAGTTCATGATTAAATTAATTAATTTTTTAGTGAATTAATTAAATAAAAGACATGTGAAATTGAAATATTGGGATTTTATATTAGTGATTTTTAATTGTTAAAATAATTATGACATATCAACATTGTTGATTTTATATTATTATATATATAATTAAATATGGGATATGAATGTTATGATTTCAATAATTGAATAGATAATTAATTATGAGAGTATGACATTCTGAATTGGATAATTTATTATTGAAATTAATTACAAAGTTTTTGATATCGTTGAACATGATTCAAAATTTGTATAAATAATAAGTTGGAATGTTTTGGATTATGAATCTATGATTTTGAATATTTAATTTGTTGAATTAATTATAGCAGGTTAAAGATTGTTGAAATTGGATAATTATTCGACAAAATAATTATATTTATAATTGATGTCATGGAATATGGATAAATAATTATATAATTAAAATTGGAGAAATTTTATATTATTATATTGATTGATTTGTAATAATAAATTGAGTAAATAAATTGGGTGGATAAATTAATTGAGATAGAACAATTAATTGACAAATTAATTGGTGATATTGAATTGTATGAGATGGAATAAATTAATTTATAATGTAATTAATTAGTGTATTGTGATTATTTAATTATGTAATTAAATAATGGGATTAATTAATTAGATAATTATTTAATTATAGAAATGAGATTATTTAATTTTTGAATTAAGTAACGAGATTAACTAATTGAAGAATTAATTAATGAGAAAATATGTGATTATTTAATTTTTTATTTAAATAATATGATTAGTTAATTTCTATATTAACTAATACGTGAAATGTAATTATTTAATTATTGAATTAAATAATTAGATTAATTAATTAGAAAATTAAATAATGTGATGAAAGTTATTATTTAATTGTTGTATTAAATAATGATATTAATTAGTTGATGAATTAATTAATACGAGTTATGCGATTATTTAATTGTTGAATTAAATAAAGGGATTAATTAAATGACAAAAAAATTAATGTGATTAATTAAATGATGGTTACATTGTCATCAAATTATCTAATTAAATGATCAATAACATGATCATTCATTAATGAAATAAGAATGGTAATTGGTCATCTAAATTGTGTAATTAAATGATTGTTAGCATGGTCATTCATTTTTCAGGTAAGGATGGTAACATGTTCATCCAAATCTTGTAATTGACGGAATGGAATCATTGTCATTCATTAGTGAAATAATGATTATAACACAGTCATCCAAAATGTGTGACTTAATAAAAGATAACATGGACAGTCATTGTAAAATAAGCATGTGCAACATGCCTTATAGGGTTATAGATAACATATGAGTTTTCATTTGAAAATTGGAACATAAATAGCATGACATATCTACAATTAATTTTTTATTCTGTATTTCTAGTTTAGGTTGTCTTGTGACATCGATTTTTTCTATGGTAATATATATGCATCCGTTATTGTATATGCATTTCCACTTATATATTAATCTTCTAAAATATAAAAATAAGGAATAGTCTCCCCCTGATCAACCAAACAGAACCACACTACTAGTCGGAAGCATCTAGTTTATGGGGAGGAGCACATGAGGGCATGTGGCGAACAGGCTCAGGGCACCATTGTGTTCTACACGAGTCAATTAATTATAGATATCATTGATGAATTTTAGAACATTTTCTAAATTTAATTAATTTATGCAAAAATATTTGTAATAGGCAATCATACATGCTTTCAGTATAGTTTTTTTTTGAAATTTATGATATTTCCATGATTTAAGAAAAAATATAATGAATGAATTCTCTTATTTGTTATGTGAAAAAAGAGCTACATTATATGAGAGATCAATGGTAAGTAGTTTTAGGGAATTTAATGACCTAATTTTAGGATATTTAGCTTTCATAAGTGTTATAATGTTTACCATTTATACAATTTTTTATTATACATCAAATGTGGTTTTAGACATTAAAGTTTTATCTCTCCAAATGATGACTTTATGTATCATTTATAACAAATATGATAATTTGTTTTGATAACTAATGATATATAGAATGAATTTTCATTATTTATATGGATATTATGATCTACTAAAAAACTCGCCTTCAAATTTTTTGACTAAGAGATGAATTAGAAATTGATCAAGACACATCGAAGTGGTAAGATTGAGTGTATTAAAAGAATAAAAAAACAACACTATATTCTTTATAAAAATATTTGACCTTATAAAAAGTTTGACGAAATGAATTTTTTGGTTACCATAATTTTTTATGATATCAATACCCTTTTTGAATTCTCTTAGTTTTATGACATTGTGATTTTTAAAATACTCCTAACATTGATTCCAATCACTCTCTATCAGAACATGATATTCGTATTTGTCTTTTGTTTTTGTTTTTTACACTTTCCACATATGTTCTCTTATGTTGATACCTAGTTATTTGTTACATTGGTTAAATGTTAATTTTTTTTCATATTTATCTTTTTAAGGAGTTTTTAGTATTCATTTTTACGATGTGGGTTTGTAAGAAAGAAATTTTCAAGTATTAAGAATTTTATTACCCAAAATAATTTTATTTTTATAAATTCTTTTTATGGGGTGAAGAATATAATACCCGAGTTTTTTTGGTGAAATATGTTTTTCTGATTAATAATTCTTTTTGATATTTTTCATTTCACAATGCATTGGACATAGATTTTGTTATATTAAAGAACTACAATTAAATTATATTTTACACAACACCATGTTATTATTTTACTACATGAAATAATTGTATTAGAATATGGTTAACAGAACACTATTATTGAGTCATGTTTCACACAATGCCTAATTATTTTGATAACATTCATAAAAAAGGCCATGTTTTACCAAACCACATTATTCTATTAATATATTAACTCTTCTTTTAATATAGATAGAACATATAATTGGGAGTGGGAGTAAAAAATTAGATAAATTTAATTATAAAAATATAGTTTTCAAAAGTATATATTAATAACAATTTGGTTACTAATTTACTAATAATAAAATTTCAACGCCTCCCAAAAAATAGGATATCATATGATGGAAAAATATATTTTGGAAATAAAACATGTTTTACTATAATAGATTAAATAAACACTTTCTATAAGATATATTAGATAAATAAATATTTATTATATTCAGTTATCTATTTAAATATCATCTTATGTGCTTTCTGTGCATTAGATAAGAATGAATATTATTTTATGGATACAAAGATTTATTTTTCTAAAAGATAATTTTAACGTCTTTTATTGGGGAAACTATTTTAAAAATAAATTTTCACACTTTTAAAATTTTTATTTGTAAAAATAATCATCATTTATAAATAAGAAATTTAAAAAATATATTAGGGTGTTTTTAATTTTTCTATAATATATAATTTTTGGATTAAAAGTTGCAAATACTGAGTTTTAATTAAAAATTTAATTTTGATATAATTTATATATACTATTTTATTATATATTAATTTGGTTTTGAATTAAAATTAGGAAAATTTAACATAAATTATTCTAATTTAGGTCTTCATACATAATTTTACAATGAAATTGGATTTAAAATCATTTAAAAATACTGGACATCTTCACATTAAATACTTGTCACCTCGTCCTATCTATGAGATTAGTTTTAATTTATTTTATTCCACTTATATGATTATAATTTTTAAAATTTTATTCAACATTTATAATCATGTTATATTATTTTTTCTAATATTGTCATCTTAGTTTTTGACCAAAATATTTAGTGAAGGTAACTATATATAATTATAGTGATTAAGATAAAAATGAGTTCAATTATTGAATTATCCTAGAAAATAAGTTGTCAAAAAAACACTACACTTTTATAAAATTATTTAATATGATTTTTTCATCCATTATTCCTATAAGAATATATAATGCTGTATTTGGGAACACTCAGGGTCAAGTAAAACATGCAGAGCACTCAAATAATTTGATGAAATCCAAAAGTTTCCTTTTCCACACTTATAAAATTCATCTTCTCCCTCTCTCTTTATCCCTATAAATTCCTTTTATCACAGACAAAAACTATTTAAATAACCTGCATACTCACATAATTTCTTCTTATAAGCATAAATTTGGGGTGAAATCTAACTTACGAACCCCATTGACGTAAACCAAATGGAGTTTCCCAAAAAAAAGGTAACTTTCTTAAATATCCATTTTTGTATTATTTCATTCTAAAATAATTTATTTATGTTTATTATGTGATTATATAATAAAATATCTATCATAAATATAATTATATATTTTTACTATTAGGTTTTTAACAATTGCTACTCACACTTCTATCAAATAGGAAATGAACATGCCATTCATTTTACAGCGAATTATCGATTCCCAAAACAATATCGTTAGATTTACTACATAAAATGGATTGTAATTATGATGAGAATAATATTTTTATATTATATATATTATATTTATGATGTATTTACACTTATGAAACTATTATATAATAGATAAATTACATCTTTCCCTTTTGTGTAAATACGTTAAATTTGTTTTTGGATATATGGACTACCACCTCCTCAAATCCATGTGATTAATTAACACAGTACATAGAAGGTATTAAGGATGTGTTTAGTAAATATATATGATACATATGACATACTAATTATAAATTAATATATATATATATATAATATATTTTTTTCTTTCAATATAATAGGAAAATAGAAACAACGTTCATGTATATTTACGACCTACTGTCTCCATAAACGGTTTCTTCTATTTATTATTTGTATATTTTTTATATTATTATAAATAATTATATAATAAATATATATTATATATATCATCTTTAAATAATTTTAAATATGTAAATCATAATCTATGTAATAGGTTCATGAATAACGAATCCAAATATATACGAAAAACAAAAAACATATTACACAAAACATAACACCAACATGGAATTGTTAATAAAAGGTAAATATAAAGTAATAATATAATAATATATGATAAATAAATGTTTATAATCATATTCTTATTATATTTCTGTTTTAAACGTGTATGAATAAAGACAATACTTATGGTACGGGTTTTCTCATCTCATTTTTTTATATCTGTGAGATACATACCATGTTAAAAAATCATTAATTTTATGTTGTTTATATATATTTATCATGAATTAATTATATGATTCATATAAATAATATTATGTGTATTTAAATATATATTTTATGATCTCGCTTTCATGTGGTTTACGATTCAAAAGTTACAAAATCAGTAATGTAATTTTGTATCATGTTTCCTTCTTTGAGAGACATGTTATGTCATGCACCAATATTATATTATGAGCTGTATATAGAAAACATTGAAATGTTATACTCAGAATATTATTATTTTAATGATATTATATTCTTCATATAGTGTTATTCTGTCATACAGCTTATTATTCAATGATACTAAAGTGGTCACAGTTTATCACAACAATCTAAACATTTTTTAGGATTTTTTACAATTATGGTTATGTTTTTGGAATATTATAATTCATACATAAATAGAGCTCATTAAATATATTATAATATTATTATTCATGTTATATTAAAATAATGGTACCATTTTATCCACCCATTTATACATAAGATAATTAAGAATTGTTTTTATTGAAATACTATTATATTTATTCTTTTAGATTGAAATTGATGTTATTTCAAAACATTATTTTTTTAAAATGTTTTAAAACTATTTATTATTCTATGATACTTCAAATAAATTCTTTCCCATGTTTTATGTTTGTGAAATTTTATTTTGAAGGAATATTCTTAACATTTTCCTATCCTGGAACTTTTTTATTCATTTTGAATAAGAAAATAGGAATGTTCAATTTTTATAGGCATTTCCACCATCATGATCGTAATATAATTTATGCATCCTTTTTATGTTTAATATGAAATTTGTAATGAAATTTTTTTCTTATCATTATAGAAATGTATTTTTTATGTGGTTTTCAATGAAAAAGGATTTCAAAAATTTAATGTTTACAATTTCTATATGTTTTTCAATGATTATTATATATTTATTGGAATGAAATTTTTTAATAAAAAGGATTTCAAATATTCAACAATTTAATTATAAATTTTAAATAAAATTTTATTGAAACTGGATTTCCAGATTAACTCAATCCAACATATTAAATTGTCAATTTATTTTTAGAGAAAAAGGTTTTCCAAAAGGAATTATTTTTTAGAAATAATTTTCAAATTTGAAAAGTTATTTTACTCATGAAATGATTATAATGAAATTATAATATTATATTTATAAGAAAAATAATTTTTGAAATAGTTTTTATGAAAAGGGTTTTCAATGAAATGTAATTTTCCCTAAAAATTGTTCCATGTGATCATTCAAAATAATTATCCATCGACGATGACATCCTTTGATATAGTTCTGATTTTCTATGGTTATTATCACAGGATACCCTTCATTTTATTTCATTGATTAGTTTTGTTTTCATGGAATTCATGTTGCGAAACAATTTTATTTTCCATGAGTAAATAATGTTTCAACATTATTTACAAGAAATTTATTTCCCTTAAATTTTATATACTATGATAAATTATTAAGAAACCTGATTACTTTCATGAGTTATTATATGATGAAATAATTATCAAACTTATCTATTTTCAATATTTTTTTTATATGATTCAATGTTTATGAAACCCTTTTAATTCATTGGGTTATTACAGGATAATTTTGAAGCCCATCTATTTTTATGGGTTATGATATGGTGAATTTCATATTATATAGTAGATCATGTATCTTTGATTTCATTATATGATGGGTGGAACCAGTATCTCCCTATAATGAATTAGTTAAATATTTATATTTCATGATTTTGATAAAGATAGAATGAGAAGTTAACTCATGTCAATATTAAAGTTCTAGAAAAGTAACTGAATAGTTAAGTGTGAATGGGATTGGACTAGGAGTGAACTCAATTCAGTAATAAAAATATTAGAATGGGAATTGAACCTGCTTGAGTAACACAACGTTGTAATGTGAATTAAATCTTTTTTAGTAAAACTTTTATAGAATTTTATTTGATCCTAATTCTCTAATATCGTGCAAGAGTGGGGAGTGAACCTAGGTCCGTAAAATGAGTTTTTCCCCAAAAATGTTATTGGATGTAATCCTTGAATACTATGGAATTCATTTAATATGTATGTCACAATTCCATGTCTTATTGAAATGTTATGATTTCATGGCTAATTCTATTTAATACATTATTATTCATATCATAGGTCTTCCCAATATTTATTCCTTGACTTTTGTTTATGATATTCAATAAGTAGGCGATTATTATCTAATGATACGATCATTTTTTATACCCTTATGCTTATTCTTATGATTTAATATCTCCGTGTTTACCCTTTCTGAGAGTTTTATTTAAACCCATTATTATATTTCCTTTACTTATGTTATGATGAACGGTTTTAAGTAGGACTACAAAAGGGGAATCTCTTTAAGGTATATTTTGAAGATCATTTTCCAATCAAGAAGTGTAGTTACTTGTTTCAAATGACACTGAACAATTATGATCCAAAAACATGTTTTTTGAAAATTTTTGAATATTCATCTTAAATGATGTAATTTCCATGCATTTTTTCCTGGGTTTCTTTAGATTCACATCATGGTCATGTAAATGATTGAATGGAATGATTTTTGAGGTATTTACCATGACATATTATTTATTAATTATTTACTTAGGATATCATCTGTAATATGAATCCCTTATTGAGCATTAAATCCCACCCTTTATTTGTATTACTTTCCCCGTGATGTACTTAATTTAGTATAGTATGAGAATAGGGATGAATAATATATTAACACAATTTTTTTTATTTCCAATGCGACGTAGGAATAATATATTTATTAACACTTTAATGGTTATTAAACCACACATTCCCATATTCTGTGATTTCATATATCTTATGACAATGTCATAAATAAGGCATTGAAATTGTGATGATGCAGTTAGGGTGGATACAATAATATTAAAAAATAGTTATAAAAACTAATTCAATAAGAAAATATTTTATAATTAAATATTAGATTGTAGTTAACACAAATATCAATAATTATATTACCCTTTCCCCAATTAAACATCTTTTTAACATTTAACTTCAAATTCACTTACATAAAAATAATATATTATTATTATCAATAATCAATTTTTTAAAAAATAATAATAAATAACGTTAACTTAATTTTAAATTCAATATTTTCACAATAAAAATTCAAATATAAGATGACATATAATATTTTATATAATCATTCAATTAAAAATCATAATGTCCAAAATGGTAAAAATTTAAAACAATACAAACAATGAACATAAATAAATGTTCAAAAACTATACCTCAAACATATTTAATTCAAAAAAATATTAAAATACTTGAATTAAATGAGAATTAAAATATTTTAATTCCTAATCATAAAACTAATTCAATGTTCATCCTTTGAATAGAGTTGAAAATACACAACATGTTGTTAGATTTATGGAAAACATGAGAGACTAAACCAAAATTAAAGAGAGAGTATTATGTCATTGAGGGAGAGATTGAATATGATAGGGGTTCTATGATTGTGGATTAGATGAAAGTCAGTTCGATGTTGAGCAACATATTGGGGAAGGTTGAGAGGGGTCCAACATTGAACAGTAATGATGAGGGTTTTGATCGGGATCTACAGTTGAGCAGTAGTGAAGGGGAGTCTTAGGTGGATCTAGCCGCCATAGAACAACATCATGCGATAGTGAGGGGGAGGATAAGTATGAGAATATCAGATAACTATTATGTGGTTTTAAATTTTAATTTTTTTTGTTATGATATCTTTGAGTAGTGGGGGTTTGATCCATAATGATTTTTTTATTAAATATTATTGCAGTTTAAATTGAAATCCGCATAGAATAAATTTAATAATTAATAATATGAATTTTCAACAAAAATACCAGTAAATAAAATAATATTCCAAAAGCCACATTAAAAAGAGATGTAGAATATATATTTTTTATTTTTCAAATGTTTGTAAATATACCATTACAAATCATTTAAAATTTACGACATTTAATATAGTGTAATATGTTTTATCATTATGAGATTTTAATATTATCATTTTATTAGGAGAATCCATTTTAGATTAAATTTTTGGTCTATATTGGGAGAATGTGGGTTTATATTTCATCTTCTCTTAGGAGACTATCGTTGATGTTTTTATAGACTATATAAATTATTTTTCATTGTAATGTGAAAATTTATAACCCAATTATTCACAAAAGAGTGTTCATATAGAGGTTCGGATTTTCAAGGATCATATATTAGTTATGCTAATGATGGAGTATGTTTGAATCATTTTTTGTACATGTTATGTTTATGTACCCACCCATTTACTACTGTATTGTTCTCCATTAATGTGCAGCACATAATCTAATTGTGATATACTCGATATAGAATGACATCCCCCAAATGATAGATAGATCATGAAGACCTCTATTTTTTCTAGTGGTGTCCTCCATCTATGTAGTTAATACTCCCCCTTGTGTCAATATTTAGACCTATATAGAGGTAAATTTCCACCATTATTAATATTTTTACTCCATTGGGATGCTTTAGTCCATATATATTATATATATAGGTGGATATACAGTTTATTGAGGTAGAGTACTTCGGTCGATAGTGATATTGGTTAATAATGCCCCTTTATTATTTGAATTTTATAGAGATTTTAAATCTAAATAGAATTCCTACATTAATATACTAACTGATATTCCATTAAGAATATATATATATATTCTCTCTATTGATTTGACATTATAAATGAAGATGTGTATCTATTAATTTCATCCAACTAGAAATTTTTACCCATACCCTTACAAGATCACTTTTTCTAAATGTGGTGTATTTATGAATATGCCCATAGTTTGGTATTGATTATAGAGGATGTAAATATAGTGGTGTTGGTTCTTAGGAAATCATGGTGAGCTCTATTATAGGAGATTATTGATTCTATGTTGATGAAATGTAGAGTTCACAAATACTATTATTAGATGACGGTCTTTATCAAAAGATATTTGGTTTTGAACGTTCATATTTTAATTGCTTATTAATATTTTATTATTTGGAAAAAAATTTCATCACATTCATGGTTTATTATAGATGCGTTATCCATACATGTGTTGAATCATTATATATTATATCATATATATAAGTAAATACTCTAATTCCATAGAGTGTGGCCTCACATATAAGAGTTATATTGTCTTAGGTATAATAACTAGCTAAAATTCATTTAGAGGTGGTCATTGGGCAGAAAAATAGTTGTATTGTATGCTTGTATGGGGAATCAATCAATATGGTAATGTCATAATAATAATCAATTATTCATTTTCATATCGATAGAATAGAGATTTTATTTTCATTATAATAATAGCTGTGGGATAAATTGGAAAATTGTGTAATGGGGTCTTGAGTTCAAATAAAAGCCATCATATGATGTGACTAGTGTATGTTGGAAATATAACTATTCACCATGAATCTAATATCCTATTACTAATCCAATAAAAATTGAGACATCATATTCATGATTTAATATAATATTACATAAATCATTTTTATTTTTAGTACTGTATTCTTTAAATATTTAATTCAGACATCTCATTATGATATGAATAAAAAATGATGGGCTTATGTTATATAATTCTGGATGAAACACAACATATAGAAAACTCATTTCTATAAGTAGTTTTTTGTTATCCAGATACAGATAAATCGGATGATGCTTACTAATGGGTGGTGTAATGAGGTTTCTATAAAAGTATCTAATATAAAAGTGTTTCCCTTATCAATAGACCAGGGGGTTGATCCCCCACCATTTCAGTAGATAATGGACAATTCTAAAACACATATGGTAGTACTCGGAGAGAGGACAATAAAACCAATAGGTTTATCATTCTTCATGAGTTCTATAGACTGTATCCTTCATGGTTTCAAGGTGAGCTACATTATCAATGTGTATAAGACTTGATGTAGTTAGATTATTATTCCATCTATCATATTAGGTAATCATAAAACTTTGTTTTGGGTATTATATAATGTCTTATTCATAAAAAAATAAGTTGATAGTGTTCATTGATTTCATAGACACATGATGAGGTTACCCTACCCTTGATGTATTTTGAGTGTCTATTTATTGAGAAGGAATAACCAATGAGGATTTGGATAATTCTAACCAAATATATATGATACCTTAATAAAAATAGAATATTTTTTTTCTTAGTATGTAGTGAGGTTTTGGTCATTATGAGGTATTCAATATTTTTTATAATGCATACAATTTATCTCATATTTTTGTGTGTGGACTAAAACACATGATCTGGACTTGTACATTACTATTGTGTATTACCATATGTTACAGAATTTATTAAATAATTTTTAGATTGATATTTTCAAAGAAATATAATATCTAGTTCTTAGTGATTAGTCATCTGATGTATATATCTTAATTTAATAGATAATATTATTCCATTGGAGGAATAAATCTTCACAACCATATTCTCAAAAGACGCCGGGTATTCACAAGATGGATTGACCCATCCAAGAGATATATTTTGTTTTTATTTCAGAGGTATATATAATATTTCGTGATATTTATACAGTTACATCTATTGGTAAAATGGATATCATTCAATAAGACTAATGTATTGTAACCACTATAATAAAACAGTGTGAAAAGAAAAATGTACATACTACAACCCCACAATTCATTTTCCAAAACAAAAATGGTAACATTCCTAAATTACATCAAAAAATTCCAATAATCTCACACACATAATGAAAATACAATCAAAAATCCATAATGGAATGAATGAAATGAAAATTAACAAAACATGTTACTGTGGTTTAAAATATTGAAATAGTAAACAGGGGGAGGGGTGGGTGGAGATGGGTTGAGGGAACTACATAAAAATTATACTTAATTAATGATAGTCTAAAAAATTTCAATGTATATTATTCATCATAGATGATGTCATATTCTATATATAATATAATCTAATATGTGTTTTAGATCCTCTCATACTCCCAATATTTGTAGGATATAGTCCACATTTCCCAATATTCATTGATGAACCCCTGGTTTGACCATTGAAATCACAGAAATCAACCATTAAATATTTTACACTATTCATGTACTGGGGATATTGCAGAATATAGTTTACAATACATTCCTTTCCACACAATTTTTTTGAATGGTGGGAATCATTGCTATTTTATGTCCCCTTATGAATTTTTCATCAAATAGTTTATTTCTATTTTTCTAAACAAATATATCAATTGGAATTATAATTTGAAAATTATTTTCTATTTTATATTATATGGATTAAATTTTTTTAAAAATAAATTCAGAAACATGATTCATGAACTTAACCATTTATATTATTCGATCATTCATTTTCACTATTGATATGCATCATCCAGTAGTTCTAATTACATAGAAAAAACAATTATTTATCATTTCCAATCCAACAAATATCCAACTATTGAATCATTTTTAGTCTTCAACACTATTCCCTCACTTAGTAACAATTAAAAATATAATAGATTCCCCACCATGAATTCTATTCATCCTAGACTAAATATGAAATAAATCACCTTATCACATACTTGGAAATTACTATTGTTTTCATATATATTAGATTTCAAGACATTTATATATTTTGGAGATCCATCGCTAAATCCTCAGAAAATTCTAACATGATTTTTTAATTTGGATTAATATTATATTTCCTTGAATGAAATGTTTTAATTTTGGCGAAGTGAATAAAAATGTTCTTTTAAAAAATCATTACATTACTATTCCTCCATCCATGATCAACCATCAGACATTCCCATTAAAGAAACTATTTTAGTTTCTTTCAATTAAATATACAAAAATATATTTTCATGTGTGTAAATAATAATTAATTATTTGATCACATTATAACTATTTCTCCACTAAATGTGTACACATACGAGGTGATTATAATAAGATTGCCTCCATCTATATATAAGTAAATTTTTTCATTTCATGGTAATGAGACATCAATTATAATAAAATGAACCATAATATTATATCACATTATATATACAATAATCGACCACAAAAAAATCAGATTATTCTGTTTCTGGTTTAATAAATGTTGAGTTTAAAAGAAAACCTGATTATAAAATAATTATATGTGAACCAACCATAACAAACAACATGATTCTACCAGATGATTCTTATTTAATCAATTACAAGCAGTTAACATCAAAATCAATTCACGGTGCCATCTTTTTTTAATTTGTTTAATGTGTCTGGCTGGGGTTGTAGCCTCTATTTTACCTACCCACATTGGTGAAATCACTAAGACACTGAAGATATATTATCAATTTATCTAGTATAAATTAGTATAATTTGTGTCTCTCACTATCCACATTCCAAAAAAATATTTTCAGTGAACCTATATCATTCATGTCAAATTTTATTTACAAATAAGACTTTGATTGTTTGATTCATTTCATTACCCAACATGTATTCATCATATCATAAATTTAGTTGTTGATTAGTTTTAACTATAATAGTTGTTTTTGAGTTTAGAAATAGTATACTAATTTTAATATTGCTCTAAAACAACTAGGGAGTAAATGAATATTTTCTCATTTTATTCCTTCTAATGAAATATAGACTTCACATCCCAAAAATCAGGGTGAAAATAATCTATTGAAACCATACATACAATGTAGGAATATTTTAATATTTTTCTATGAGGGAATATATATAGGAAAAATTCACATAGTTTATTTGTTTAAATACCATTGTGATTATCCTAGTCTTGTGACTCCACCAACCATATTCTTCATTAGTTAACCTATAATACCATTTCCACTGAGATAAATTCATCTAAAAATGTATTTATATTATCTCATATGTTATATAGTCATGGATGGAATTAATTTATCTCGATGGATAACTCATATAGTTTTAGATAATTAAATCATAGGACCTATTTGTGTCTTTTAGGATCCCCAAAATATATTAGATTCATGTAGTTTAGATTACACCCCCTAAATATTCATTTGATTCCCATCTATGGTAGTCCTCCAAACCACTATTTATAACCATTACTCATACATATCTGAAATATCTTAACCTTTATGATCTAGAGACCTCACTTAATCCAAAAAAGTCATTCATATCTCTGATACATTACCCCATTGAAACACAATCATAAATTCAATAAATTCATGGGATTCCCTTGGAAGGTCTAGTTTTCCTGTAGCTGCAATAAATCTAGCAATCTATGGAAAATCAATAATTTACAGAAATTAATTTAGGTAATAATTTTTCATGGATGATATTTTCCATTATAAGTATTATCCACTATGTTTTTATATTTAAAAAATATTTCTTCATATATAATCAAATTCATAAATCAAATCAAATTATATGGTTTTTTATAACATGGTTGAAAAGAAAATTTCTTATCCCCATATCACTAAATTTAAAAAGCTCAGGACTTAGCATAATGACTTTCCATTTCCATTACATCAATGTTGATATATAATGGTTTAGTGAATTCATTGATATGGGTGATGTTAAAATTAATTATAAAAAATAGTCTCCATTTTTTTATTACCAATAGATAGTAAGGACATTTGATGGGTATATTTTATAATCAATACAATTTTTATATAAAAATACCTTTTAGAATGATTTAAGAATCCAAAAAAATCTTTCCTTTTTTGACTATATCATATTCATCCTCTTGGTGAATCTATTTTTTATAGTTTTATTATTAATATATTCTATATTTTTTTCAATTTCCCCAAATTGAATCTCTTAAATTCTAGAATTTAATATTCTTTACAACTTATTGACACTATAAACTTTACTTTTCATCTATTATCATTTTCAAAAAACGCTCACCATTAGATAAATAATCCCAATTTATTTGAATTGGTATTTATAGTAAACAATCACACAATCATACATTCCATCCCTAATAAAGGTATCATATAAAATTTATCCATTTCAAGAATAATCAATTAAAATTTCTAATAAATCTATATACACAATCTCTAAAAACTAATTATCTGTAATTATAATTGTTTTGAGAGAGAACCTTTTAAATCACCCTTATACTAAATTTATAGAGTGTTCTATTCTATATTCCTATAAATATAATAATTTATATAAAATTAATGAAATGAATTAGTTACTCACTATGATGACCTAAACAATCAAGCAATAAAATAATAGATTTTACATGCTAGGAATGCATCTCACCCATTGTTACTCGTGTTATATAGAAATACTCTTTCATCAATCCCTTTATTGAATATATGGATTCATTTAAAATATTTTACACCCCACCTATGAGAATTATATATAATCCTATGTAATATAACTATCTAATAAAAAAATTCATCATTTATCTTGGGAAACACTATACTCCATTAAAAATTAGTATGTTTCATAAAATTTATCTCCACCAACATGAACAGTTATAAGATATTTATCAAACACCACATTCAAAATATCAAATAATATTTAAATATAGTTCATAATATTTTATTTCATTGATATTAATTAAATCATTTCTCAATAATAAATTACCCCAGACCCAAGTGAACTAGTAGAACTTGGGAGTAATGAAATCCTATATTTTAATAAAAGATTAGTTAATACATATCATGATTTGTATCTCTAGATTTTAACTCTAAACACATTGTAATATTTTTTATGGAAACAATTTTATCAAATTTTCCATTCTTGTAGTATAATATTTCAGTATATAAAACATGAATTAATTTTATTTTATGCCTTCATTTTTGTGGGCCAAAAATTCTTTTTAACTATATTAATTTCACATAGTAGCATAAACTATCTTCATGCAATGTTGAGGTAATTAACATGATTAGAATTACATGTTCATTTTTTGAGTAATTTCATAAATAGTATACATTATGAAAAAACCTTTTTCATCATGATGAGGTTCTCAAATATGTTAGTGAGGGTCTTCATATGAGTTTGTGTAATGTTTACATAAAATATATAAAAATCCATGTTCTGAGATATTGAAAAAATTATATACACAATTTTTTATTTTATTGACCTTCTCATTCATAAATTTTTATAATTTTTTGATTTGTACCATTCAAATAATGATCAATGTAATTATATAGTAGAAAATATTCATTTTGTATCATATAGAACCCAAAATTGGTTCTATAATCCTTATTCATCAAGTTACTAACCTCATTCTAATAAATATAATAGAAATTTTAAAATCCATGAAACTTTTGAGTAATTTATAGAAAGAGGTTAGGAATATATTACCTATATTTTCAAATAAGGAAAAGAGAAGAATGATACTACTGAAGTAATATAGAACAAAAATATAGAATCCAAAAATAATTTTAGTATTTTAAGAAGAAAATAAAATAAAATAATACTACAGAACTCTTCTAAACTCCATCCCAGTTCTATTACTATATACATTCTCCAAACATAAACCCTGTTCTATGAGACCCTAACACATTATTATAACCCAATAACTATTTTTTAATATGTATCAAGATGTACGTGCATGTTTTTATTTATAAACCCTGTACGACACTACCAATGTGTCCTTAAATAGTTCCGTCATGAAGAAATGTGTATTGAGTGATTAAAATAAATTTATAGGTAGATATAATAATCATATGTTTAACACCAATGTTCTATCCAATCCACTAGGTGTCCCATCCACACATGATTTAGCTCCATGTTGGAATGTTGATCAATGATACTGGGAGTGATAAAAAACTATTCATAGGTTTGAAACACGATACTCGGTATCATAACAGAATCAAGTGAGAATGAAACCTAGTACCAACAAGAAATCAAGGTCTATCACATTTCATTGTACCCCAAATCCATCATGTGTCAACCTGAATATATGGTTTTCATGAATCTACCATGTGTATTGTTACACTATCTATGTCACCACATGTCATGCACAATCCCCTCTAATGGATAATCATTCCATGATGATCGAACTATTATGAATATAATGGATGAACCTCTAAAGGAATCATAACACCCATAATAGGTTATAACATATAATGACAAGAAAAATAAGACTTAATAAGCCAATAATAAAAATAGGGAATAATTTGGGATAAATATTTTTTATTGGAAAAATCAACTCTAGAAATATTCATTGATTAAAGGATCTTATATATATATATAACTGTAGACACACCCACAAGTAAACACTATCAATAATGAACAACAAGCTATAACAAAAAATCATTGATAAAGATAAAAGAGTATACATGAGCCTAAAAAGGTTTGTAGCATTATAGATCATGATTATTGATGAAGAACACCTATGTTCATCATAGGATTTAATGTATGACTACATTTCACACCCATGGAGTTCTCACACACATGTAGAGGATGTTAATATCTAATATTGTTTGTTGATGAAAGAGGTATAGAAAATTATACCAAACAATATTCTATGTCATAGAGACCATTCAAGAATATTATACCTCGATGATTCTATCAATGTAACCACTCTCATGATATATAATAGACGAATACTTCAATTCCAAATATCTGTTGCCTACTTTGGAATTGATTTTGAATTCATCATTGATTATTGATAGGAATGATGGTTCTTGGGAAAAAACATTGATCCATCATCAATAATTAAATAAAAACATCTCTAATATGAGATTAAAATATAATAAAATCACATGATGATCGATCTATGAAGAATTACCTAGTAACGTCCTCTATTAAGGAGGAATCAAGATTTTTGTGAATGACATTTCATTGGCACATCCAATACACAAAAAATCTAACAAAGGATAATAAATGAATTAAATTTATATTGTCAATATACTAATAAAAAAATACTAGTAAGGTTATTCATAAACAAATTTATGTAAGAAGTCAATATATATTGGAAGATATCGATCCAACCAAGAGTCTTTTTCAAAATGGGTTATCCAACACCGATACATAAATAAATGAATAATTATTCTTTTGATCAGTATAGAAACCATATTTTCAACATGTATCCATGTTCATATTAGGGGAAATATGGATTATTCCATGTATATCATGAAGAAACTCATTGTTATGATGTCATATGAACATTCGAACCATGAATATTCACTGGGAGATGAATGGGAGAGATATAATAACTATATTGGTGGCATGAAATTTTAAATGGTATATATATGGATGGAATTGGGTAATTAAAAAGGATCAATTATTTTTTAAATAATATTACATGTGAATTTAATGAAACCCTAATGTAACACCCCAGGTAAATAAAGAATATGAAATTTTTATAATTATCCCTATTTTAGAATAAAATGTTAATATTAATTTGAAGGGAACGCTATGCTCGATGGCTTACCCAATAAGCAACAAAAAGTTCCTTTGAAATCTTAAGTTGCACTCCAATAATAAAATAATTTTATGTTAACACCTACCTATTTTAATGATGGGATCTATATACAAAATGATTATATATGTTTGTCAAATATTTTTAATTTTTACAATAAATTTTAGAGGATTAAAAATGCGAATGAATCCAATTTTAAGCGTAAACATTCTAATATTCTTTAAAAGGTCGATTAACCGCCTTTTGGTGTCGAACCTCTTTTAAATCCCATTTTTGACAATTTTATGGGTTATATTTGACAAAATAAAATTCTCCTTTAGGATCGGGACATCAAAATTTACTTTGTGTAAATTTTTGGTATTTTTCCGATAAAGATCATTTTTTAATAAATAGTGAAAAATGTTGTATTTTAATTCAAAACCACTTTTTAATCTAATATATTTATATTATTAGACTATATTTTGAATTGGTTTCAAAGTGAAATTATAATATATTTTTATCATTTAATCCAATAGTGGTCGTGGGAATTAATTTCATCCTGAAATTGGACTTAAACTAGTATCAATCTTTTGATACTTATTGTTTCATAAAAACATGCTAATTTCTCTGACAGCGGGAATTAATTATTAAATTAATTAATGTAACATATATGTTTTTAATTTTGTAAAATAGACATAATTTTTTAATTTGTAATATCAAATATAGCCTAGGGTAAATTTTTGTTAATTTTCTGAAAAACATCAATTTTTGATGAATAGTGAAACCACTATGTGGTAGTTAAAGAAACTGATTTTTCGTTTAAATGAAACTTTACCACTTCTGTGATTTTAATTTCAAAAATCCGACATACATGGTTGTCATTAATAAATAAAATGTTGTTCAATGGGATTAAAATAATTTTTTGGCGAATAGTAACTTTTAAGTTTATTAATCGCGATTAGAGGTAATTAGTTTAATTTAGGGTAAAAATAATGTTTTAATAATATTAAATGACCAAGACACATGTCCTACCCTCATTGGATGTGTCATGGACGACCAAGAAAATCCATGTGTCAACTTGGGGACCCCATCGAGCCACTTTGGTAGGAAAATGACATTAATACCTTTTTATTTAATGTTAAAATTAAAATGTCACAAACATGTATTGTTTTACTAAAACAATTTTTATATGGAGTTATATATGTCAGATTTTTGACTATAAATATTCATTGGTAATCTAAAAATATTTCATACATCATAGTAATTTTTTTATAATTTTTAGACATTAACTAAATTAAATTATTTATGACACCTTGATGATGCAGCGATTACCTCATTATTTAACGATTTAAATAAAATGGAAAGATAATGTAAAATATAAAACCTAAACAAGCCCAAAACCTATTGTATTAGTGTATTTCTAACCCTTATCACCTTATCCGTGAAACCAATCAATTTGGGACCTTTAAAATCCAAAACTCATTCTAAAATAAAGTAACATTTCCTTACTTTCCAAGAGTGCCCCTCCTCTCCTCTTATAAAAGGCCCCCACCTCTACCACCTTACCCACAACTCTCAAGCCTTTGGCTCGGACAACCCCTACCCATTTCATCTCTCCACATCCCTCTATTCATCTTTGAAGCCTCTCATTGGGCAGAATCGATTCCAAGGAATCCTTTGAGCTCAAATCAAAGAGAGATACCCGATTTAAAGGTAGTGTCCTCTCTTGTGTTCTTGTGTTTTATTTTGCTTCTCCAACCGCCTAAACTCATTTTATTCTTTTCTTTTGTAACAACTCCAGTATCTTAAATATACTAGGATGTTTTTATAAGAAGCATTATATCTACACATACACACACCTACATCTAATGGTTAAAGAACATACTGTTTCTATGGATGGAGAATTTCTGCCTCACGAAACAATGATTGTTCAACACTCATATAACACCTTCAAAGGTGGCCATTAAGATGTCACTATATTTATATATGATATATTATATGTTTATGTTTTAATTAATATTATTTATTTTTCTTTTGTGGCATACCTTTATGTTTTCCATCGTGGGTAAACACGATAATTTCATTTTAGGAAGTGCGGACTACCGCCCCTCAAAGTGATTTGATTCGTTAATGCCATATTTGGGATGTATAAAATATGGATTTAAAGTTATTATATATTATGTTTGTTACATATAAATGATGAATATAATTCTGGAATTATAATATAAATACCTCTCATTTGGTTTTAATTCCATTAATATGACATAGAAATGAAAGCAGCGTTCAAGCGTACGTACGGCTTACCGTCTCCATGTACGGTGCTTTTCATTTATTACCTCTAAATGATTATGTAATATTATAAATACTTGTATATTCTGGATATATATGATATATATGATATCCAAATCCTGAATATCATTCTGGAGATAATGAACCTTTGACCACATGAACAACATGTAATTGTAAGATGTCCATTTTCGACTTAAGAACCAAATATCGACAAAACAAACATTATTAACTTAAATGATTACATAATTCATAACATGACAATATGTGATATAAAAGAATAATGAACTTGAAAAAGGTTCTTAAGAAAGTGTAAATTAACTCAAGTTTATTATTCAGGACGTTAATGAACGATCGAGTAAAGTCGGGCCGAAGGTAAGGGATCCTACTCCTCTCTTTCTTTTTAAGTACACTCATTTATGTCATTCCTTTTAATCCCATCATTCTTATGATTGGGATGTTATTTTATATTAATCCTACTGTACTTTTTATTTTCATATGGTGAGAGACCCTATTTTCTCTCATCATACCATTTTGGAAGTTTTGAGTGGCGCCGTTGGGCTGCCAAATTTTCGTAAGAGATCCAACATCTCTCTTTCTTTTTAAGTACTCTCATTTATGTCACTTATTTTAAGATCCTTTTTGTTATGATGGGGGTTGTTATTTTATATTCCTCTTTCTGTAAATTTTATTGTAATATGATGAGAGACTCTATTTGATTTCATCAATCGATTTTTTGGATGTCTTAAGTGGCCTCGTTAGGCTGTCGAGTTTTCGTATGGGATTGTTCATCTCACTTTTAGTACCGTGAGATTTAGGATACATTTTCCACCATTTACATTGAGTTTTGTATGTAATTCCCCTTATTATAATTTTTGTGTAATATAATTTCACTTATGGGTACTAACATATTCATTTTATGACCCTTCTTCAATGGGGTGTACGTTTCAAAAGTTACCGAATTCGGTAAGGGAACCTTTCACCCTCATCTTTTTAAAAGACTTATTTTGTTATGTCTTTTAATTCACATAATATTATGTTGGGATATGTTCTTGTATATCCTTATTAATGTAAATTTTATGTCCAAGTTATGAGATACCCTTTTTATCTCTCATCAACTCATTTTATGAATTTTTAAGTGACGTTGTTAGGCTGCCAAATTTCTGTAAGGGAACTTCTTAACCCACATTCAATTCTTTAGGTTAAACCGCTAATTATTGATTTTATTATGCCAAGATTATGTGTGTAATCTCTATGTTTTAGTTTCCACAAACCTTTGTGTGGATATACTATTTCTACACATAATCATCTCATTGATAAATTCTTATGTCATTTAGACGGACTTGTATCGGAAGTCATAACTCAATCTCATTTCATTGAGTTAAATATCTATGTCATTGGTTTTGTTTTTCCATGATTATGTGTGAATGACCTCTTATTGTTTTACACTTAATAACCACTTATATTTTGTGTATTCGTATTTGTCACACATAATCATGTAATTGATTTATCCTTAATCTAAGGATACCGACCTTGTAAGGGACTTCGTCTCAATATCCTTTCATTGAGGCATATTTGGATTTAATCCAAACATTCTTTTATATGGTGTATAAACCCCTTTGAATTTTAATTTTATTCAAAAGGAATCTTTTTATACGAAGCATTTTACTAAACGACAAAAAGGAATGTTTATTTTAACGTATGTGGTGATAACGACCTTTTCCGCCGCCGCAAGTATTATTTGGTCTTTGGATTCCTCAACAAGCCATAATGTTTTTAAAATAAAATAAATATCATATACTCTTTTATGTATATTGGTATTGAAAATGTTTTTTATAAAGGATTTGTTATGTCGATATATTTAAGTGATATATTGTGATCGAAATGTGGAAATGTTTTCTTTCCATTAAATTTGTTTAATGTATTATGATTTTATAATGGTACTTGGACATTATGACGGGTGGTGCCATGAATACCAGGACGGGTGGTTACGTTATAACCTCCAATGCATTGGGTATGGAAGTCGGCCGTATGGCTATTCCATTAAGTATGTGTGGAAGTCGACCGTATGGTTATTCCATTTAAGTATGTTTATGTCCCATGTTACCATCATATGTTATGTGTTCTTTATATGGGTTTTATGGTAATCTTTTGGTTACAAAAGGGTAAGTAATGATATTTTATTCAGTGAAGAGTTTTTACTAATTCCTAAAGGTGAAAGGTATTACTTTGATAAAGTATACATGGTTTACTTGTTGTTTTGAAAAACTAACAGTTTTCATTCTTTATGTATCCCTTGCTGAGCTTTTTATGCTCATCCCAAGTTTTTTTTTGAAATGTTTTTCACAGGACATAAAGTTGAATAGGGCCAAGGATGGGATCAAGGAAATGTCATGCAATCTAAAACATGGAAGTAGAAATGTTTCTTTTTAAGTGTTTTTATTTTATGGAAACATAGAAGAAGTGTCTACTTTGTAATATTTGGAGATGTAATAGTTATGATCTAATTCTCTAAAACTCTAAACCTGAAAAGATCCTAAATGTGAATTATTCATTTAATTCAATATTAAATATGTTTTAAGTCTGGGGCCTTATAGTTGGTATCAGAGGTCGGTTTAGATAACTTTAGAGGTTAGGGTATTCTCTAAGAATAAGTGACATTACCATAATGGTTAGGATTTCAAAAACAGTCCTACTTTTAGATAAAGTGAATGAGTATGTATATCTTAGTGTTTATCTTACTCATTAGTACATGATGGTTTGGTTAATATACTCACACTGACCTTTTTGGTTTTAGTAAATGGATGGATATAGCAGGCACCATGGTAACAGTGGGTGTGAAGGAAAATGTGATAGTTTTCTGAGCGAGCAGCTGAATGATATGGGAGCTACAATGAGAACTCTTGTGTTTATCCTCAACCAACTATCTAGAGTCATGATTGACCACATAAACCTTCGTGATTTCTATAAGGCATCATATATGAGAGAAACAAATCCCTATGGAACTACAGGTAATAATCATAAAGGTAAGTGTGTTCAAAAACCTATGTGTTAAAGATGTGGAAAGAAACACCTAGGAAAATGTTTCAAAGGGACAGAAGTATTCTATAGATGTGGAAATGAAGGTCATAAAGCAAGAACCTGCCATCGAAAAAGGAAGCATCCAGTTGACTCGAGGAAAGGGAAAGAAGTTCTTTCTGAGGGATCAATGGAATGTTTTAAATGAGGTGTGCATGGTCATTATGAAAACACATGTCCTATGAAGAAGTTTCGGGAATTGGATCACCAAGATCGTAAAAATATTCGTTTACCAATACCTAATTAGATTCTGATTGAGGATGAAGAAACTAACAATGACCAGTCAAAGGTATGGATTATTTCATAACATTTGTTTTCCTATTTTGGAATCTTAGGATATGATTCATGATTTTGTTTGTAGGAAATAATTATTTCAGAATAAGTTTATAAGGAATGGTTAATGGATTATGAAGAATGTTGAATGAGAAAGAAGTCAACATATAAGGGCTTCAAGAGTTATGGTGAAATTCTTAAGAGTATTAAGTCTCATTTGATGATGGGGTAACATTAGAAGACTTTTTATAGTATGTGTAACCCTGATGTTTGATATATGAAAATTTTATTCAAGTAATAGTTATATGTTCTTTTGGGGACATAGTTATAAAGAACCATTTGGGTTTATATGATCCTTACTTTTGAGGTAATTATGGGTTACTATATGTTATTATGGAAAGTGAAAGGCATGAGATAAAATTGAGGTTAAATTATGTTATGGTTATTTTTGATGATTTTATCTCTTTTTGGGGAATGATTTGAGAATTATATAGTTTGGAAAAAGGACCACACGCAGACCATGTGACAACCCGTCGCGTCGGACAAAGCTGCGGGAATTGAACCCACAACCAAAGTGCGACTGGTATTTATCGCCTACAACTGGACTACATGAAGTCCCTGGTTAGTTTGACTACATATTTTTAGTTAAATGATTTTATGAATTAATAGTAAGTTTATTTTGGGTTATCTATGGAAATTATTAACCTTTCATGGAGGATATGTGATTAGGTTAATTACTTTTCAATACGAGACTTTAAGAGAAACTGATGTTGTCTGGAGATAAATGATACGATTTAACCTGGAAGACTATGTGATTAAATCCTTCAAATATTTGGGTTTCAATCTTAGTTTGGTTTACTTATGGTTTTCATTGAACATTGGGTTTTGTTGAACAAATTTTGGAGACTAATAATAGATTTTATTTTTATAAAGGTTTATCCTTTTCTGGATTATCTGATCTTGTACTAACATTTTTTGTTTTGGTTTTGGTTAAAGTCTAAAGACATGGGAAGTATATAGTTCTATTTTCTGGATTAGGTGATTCTCTAGAAGTTTATTACAGTACTCTTAATGTGAAAAAGTCTTCCAAAATACTCATCTTTTAGAGAAAATATGAGTTTCTGTAAGAAATGTAATAAAAGTTGAAAGTCAACATGATAAGTAATTATGTTTCCTTGTGAATAAATTACTCAATAAAAAGTAACTTAGAACAAAAATGTTGTCTATTAACTTTTCCTACTAGGGAATCGAATACCGTTTAACCCATCACATGTTTGTGATTTTCTTGTGGTTAACTTTTTCCTAAACACGTTTTATATCACTCTCCATTAGAACATGACCCTATGTTTTCTCCTCCATGTCCATGTTTTCCTACATGGAATCCTAGTGTGGGTTAACTCAGGTGACCTCTGTACTTCTCTTTCATTCTTTTAAAGTGATTGTTTTACCAACTATTGTTCTGATGTGGAACTTTCAATGATGTTTCCGAGCCCAATTTTAAAATTGCGAGGACTCAATACCCGAAAGAGGGGAAGTATGTAACACCCCAGTTAAATAAAGAATATGAAATTTTTATAATTATCCCTATTTGTGAATAAAATGTTAATATTCATTTAAAGGGAACGTTGCGCTCGACGGCTTACCCAAAACATAACAACAAGTTCTTTTGAAATCTTATGTTGCACTCCATTAATAAAATAATTTTATGTTAACACCTAGCTTTTCTAATGACGGGAACTATCTAAAAAATGATTATATATGTTTGTCAAATATTTTTACTTTTTACAATAAATGTTAGAGGATTAAAAATGCGAATGAATCCAATTTTAAACGTAAACATTCTAATATTCTTTAATAGGTCGATTAACCACCTTTTGATGGCGAACCTCTTTTAAATCCACTTTTTGACAATTTTATGTGTTATATTTTAAAAAATAAAATTATTCTTTTGGATCGGGACATCAAAATTTATTTGTGTAAATTTTTGGTATTTTTCCAACAAAGATCATTTTTTAATGAATAGTGAAAAATGTTGTATTTTAATTCAAAACCTATTTTTAATCTAATTTATTTATATGATTAGATTATCTTTTGAATTGGTTTCAAAGTGAAATTAGAATATATTTTTACCATTTAATCCAATAGTGGTCGTTGGAATTAATTTCATCTTGAAATTGGACTAAGACTAGTGTCAATATTTTGATACTTATTGTTTCATAAAAACACGCTATTTGCTCTGACAGGGGTAATTAATTATTAAATTAATTAATTTAACTTATATGTTTTGAATTTTGTAAAATAGACATAATTTTTGATTTTGGAATATCAAATATAGCCCGGGGTAAATTTTTGGTAATTTTCTAAAAAACTTCAATTTTTGATGAATAGTGAAACCACTAAGTGGTAGTTATAGAAACTGATTTTTCGTTTAAATGAAACATTACCACTTCTGTGATTTGAATTTCAAAAATCTGACATACATCATTTTCATTAAGAAGTAAAATGTGGTTCAATGGGATTAAAATAATTTTTTGGTGAATAGTAACTTTTATGTTTATTAATCGCAATTAAGGGTAATTAGTGTAATTTACGGTAAAAATAATGTTTTAATAATATGAAATGACCTAGACACATGTCCTACCCTCGTTGGATGTGTCATGGCCGAACAAGACAATCGATGGGTCAACTTGCGGACCCCATAAATCCACTTTGGTAGGAAAATGACATTAATACCTTTTTATTTAATGTTAAAACTAAAATGTCCCAAACATATGTTGTTTTACTAAAACAATTTTTATATGGGGTTATAAAAGTCATATTTTTAACTATAAATATTCATGGAAAGATAAAAAGATTTCCTACATCATAGTAATTTTTATATAATTTTTCAGAAATTAACTAAATTAAATTATTTATGACACCATGATGATGCATCGATTTCCTCATTATTTAACGATTTAAATAAAATGGAAAGATAATGTAAACTCTAAGACCTACACATTCCCAAAACCTATTTGATGAGTGTATTTATAACCATTATCACCTTTTCCTCAATACACATCAATTTGGGACCTTTAAAATTCGAAACTCATTCTAAAATAATGTTACATTTCCTTACTTTCCAAGACTGCCCCTCCTCTCCTCTTATAAAAGGCCCCCACCTCTACCACCTTACCCACACCTCTCAAGCCTTTGGCTCGGCCAAAACCTGCCCATTTCATCTCTCCACATCCCTATATTCATATTTTAAGCCTCAACATGGGCATAATCCTTTCCAAGGAAGCCTTTGAGCTCAAATAAATGAGAGTTACCCGATTTAAAGGTAGTGTCCTCTCTTGTGGTCTTTTGTTTTATTTTGCTTCTCCAACACCCTAAACTCAATTTATTATTTTCTTTTGTAACAACTACAGTATATTCAATATACTAGGATGTTTTTATATGAATCATTCGAGCTACACATACACACACCTACATCTAATGGTTAAAGAACATACTGTTTCTGTGGATGGCGAATTTCTGCTTCACGAAACGATGTTTGTTCAACACTCATATAACACCTTCAAAGGTGGACATTAAGATGTCACTATATTTATATATGATATATAATATGTTTATGTTTTACTTAAGCTTTTTTATTTTTCTTTATTGTCATACCTTTATGGTTTCCATTGTGGGTAAACACGATAATTTCATTTTAGGAAGTGCAGACTACCGCCCCCTCAATGTGATTTGATTCGTTAATGACATATGTGGGATGTATAAAGGATGGATTTAAGGTTATTATATATTATATATGTTACATATAAATGATGAATATAATACTGGAATTAAAATATACATACCTATCATTTGGTTTTAATTCCATTAATATGACATAGAAATGAAAGTAGCATTCATGCGTACGTACGGCTTACCATCTCCATGTTCGATGCATTTCCTTTCATACCACTAAATGATTATGTAATATTATAAATAATTGTATATTCTGGATATATATGATATATATGATATCCAAATCCTGAATATCATTCTGGAGATAATGATCCTTTGACCACACGAACAACATTTAATTGTAAGAAGTCTATTTTCGACTTAAGAACCAAATATCAACAAAAAAACATTATTAACTTAAATGATTACATAATGCTTATAACATGGAAATAAGTGATATAAAGGAATAATGAACTTGCAAAAGGTTCTTAAGAAAGTGTAAATTAACTCAAGTTTATTATTCAGGACGTTAAAGAATGATCGAGTCAAGTCGGACCCGAGGTAAGGCATCCTACTCCTCTCTTTCTTTTTAAGTACACTTGTTTATTTCATTCCTTTTAAGCCCATATTTATTATGATTTTTATGTTCTTTTATAATAATAATACTGTAAATTTTATGTTCATATGGTTAGAGACCCTATTTTCTCTCATCAATCCATTTTAAAAGCTTTGAGTGGCGCCGTTAGGCTGCTAAATTTTCGTAAGAGATCCAACCTCTCTCTTTCTTTTGAAGTACTCTCATTTATGTCACTTATTTTAATCTCCTCTTTGTTCTGATTGGGGATGTTCTTTTATATTACCCTTTCTGTACATTTTATTGTAATGTGATGAGAGACTCTATTTGATCTCATCCATCCATTTTTTTGGATGTTTTAAGTGGCCTCATTAGGGTGCCGAGTTTTCGTAAGGGATTGTTCATCTCACTTTTAGTCTCGTGAGATTTATGCTAAATTTTCCACCATTCCCTTTGAGTGGTGTATGTAATTCCCATTATTATAATATTTCTGTAATATAATTTCATTTATGGGTACTTACATATTCATTGTATGACCCTTCTTCAATGGGGTGTACGTTTCGAAAGTTACCCAAGTCGGTAAGGGAATCTTTCACCCTCCTCTTTTTAAAAGACATCTTTTGTTATGTCTTTTAATTCACATACTATTATGTTGGGATATGTTCTTATATATCCCTATTAATGTAAATTTTATTTCCAAGTGATGAGATACCCTTTTTATCTCTCATCAACTCATTTTACGAATTTTGAAGTGACGTCGTTAGGATGTCGAATTTCTGTAAGGGAACTTCTTAACCCACTTTCAATTCTTTGGGTTAAACCTATAATTCATGATTTTATTATTCCAAGATTATGTGTGGAATCTCTATGTTGTAGTTTCCACAAACTTTTGTGTGGATATACTATTTCTACACATAATCATCTCATTGATAAATTCTTATGTCATTTAGACGGACTTGTATCAGAAGTCATAACTCAATCTCATTTCATTGAGTTAAATATCTATTTCATTGGTTTTTTTCCATGATTATGTGTGAATGACCTATGATTGTTTTATACTTAATATCCACTTATATTTTGTGTATTCGTATTTTTCACACATAATCATGTAATTGATTTATCCTTAATCTAAGGATACCGACCTTGTAAGGGACTTCGTCTCAACCTCCTTTCATTGTGGAATATTTGGTTTTACACACAACTTTCTTTTATACGGTGTATAAACCCCTTTGACTTTTAATTTTATTCAAAAGGAATCTTTTTATACGAAGCATTTTACTATACGAAAAAAAGGAATGTTTCTTTTAACGTACATGGTGACAATGACCTTTTCCGCCGCCGCAGGTATTATTTGGTCTTTGGCTTCCTCAACAAGCCGTAATGTTTTTAAAATTAAATAAATACCATGTACTCTTTTATGTATGTTGGTATTGAAAATGGTTATTATATGGATTTTTTATGTAGATATATTTAAGTGATATATTGTGCTCAAAATGTGGAAATGTTTTCTTTCCATTATATTTGTTTAATGTCTTATGATTTTATAATGGTACTTGGACATTATGACGGGTGGTGACGTGTGTACCAGGACAGGTGGTTACGTTATAACCTCCAATGCAATGGGTATGGAAGTCGGCGGTATGGCTATTCCATTAAGTATGTGTGGAAGTCGACCGTATGGTTACTCCATTTAAGTATGTTTATGTCCCAAGTTACCTTTATATGTTATGTGTTTTTTATATGGGTTTTATGTTAATCTTTTGGTTACAATAGGGTAAGTAATGATATGTTATTCAGTGAATAGTTTTTACTACTTCCTAAAGGTGAAAGGTGTTACTTTGATAAAGTATACATGGTTTACTTGTTGCTTTTAAAAACTAACAGTTTTCATTCTTTGTGTATCCCTTGCTGAGATTTTTATGCTCATCCCAAGTTTTTTTTCAAATGTTTTTCACAGGAAATAAAGTTGAATAGTGTCAAGGATGGGATCAAGGAAATGTCAGGCTGTCTAAAACATGGAACTAGACATGTTTCTTTTTAAGAGTTTTAATTTTATGGAAACTTAGTAGAAGTGTCTACTTTGTAATATTTGGAGATTTAATAGTTAAGATCTAATTATCTAAAACTATAAACCTGAAAAGACACTAAATGTGAATTATTAATTTAATTCAATATTAATTTAAGTTTAAGGCTGGGGCCTTATACATAAACATTGTACACTAGTGGGATGGTGACTGAGGAAAGATCAGCTAGCATGCCTCACCGAACTACCTGGGTATTTTCTACACCACTAGCTTGGAGGAAACATCAGTAAAAATTTTAAGACCTAGTAATATCCCACTATATAACCGATGGGTTATTTGGAAATTTGTTGGTAGAATTCAATCCATCACATAACCCAGGACTTTTCTCACATTCTATCATTATATTTCCGAAAGTCTTTTCCCTAAATCCCAATAACTGTAACATTCATAGCATATGAAAAAATAATAATGAGAAATATATAAACATAATATTTTTTATAACAATATAATGTTCTTATATTTATATTTTCCTCATATAATTATCATCACTGAGAAGTGCCTTCAATGAATATTCATAAAAATTCATGGAATTTTTCCCATACATCAACTTATCACTTCCACATTTCATCTGAAATCCATTTATTATAACATATAATCCAAACTTGTTATACCTTATTCCCTATAAATACATTCTCAATATTATAAAAAATCCACGTAGGTCACTCCATGTATAATTCATTAGGCTCCAACAAAACATCCTTCATATCGATGAAAATGGACTAGGAATGTACCTTCATTATTGAGATACATGAATTACATCATTCATAAATCGATAGTGTGAAAAAATATAAAGAAGATTCCACATTATTTGAACCTAATAATTTGTTTAAAATGGTCCAACAAATAATGGTGTCATCATCCATTGATTCACCAAATTTCAGTGGCATAACAGATGATTCACTTTTATTAAATCTTGATCAAATACATCACACTCCAAATACCTACCTCTGTAGAATACATAAGTATAATGACTTCTATGAGATATTAACATATAACTCATAATTTACTACACTCTTATAGATATTATTTATATCATGACGTGTCCCACAACTACTACCTCACTGGTATTGGGACATCAAACTTGAGAGGTATATATACTAAAATAGTGATCCTCATAATGATCAAAATAAATAAATCCCACGAAACTAATATTTTATGTGAACCCATATATTTAAAGGCGATAATAAATATCTCTAATAAATTATAGTTTGTGATGATGAAGAATATCATCCAATATAAGAATCACCTAATATGGAAATACATATTATTGAGGATGGAATGTTGAACTCAATATAAGCAGATTACATAAAAAATAATCCATTACATTACAAAATAATAGTATTTAATAATCATATCTGAAAGATATAATATTCATGGGAACAAAATGAATTTGTAAAATATCATGGACATACATCCTTAATAACATATCCACTAGGTGAGTCTCCAAAATTGTTATGTAATGAGAGTGTTTGTTAGACTATTGAAAATAACCACTATATGTTCATAGATAGTGAAGGTCCTATGTATTCCCATCACAAATTCCACCTTGATATCGTCATAGTTTTACATGGGAAGAAGAATTTGATGGAGAAAACATGTTGGACCCATGTGAGTATCATTTACTTTATTATGAGAAAATCATTAGGAAACAAATCCAACAATGTCCTTCTTCATCCCTCTCTACCAAACCTTCCAGATAATTTCATGTTAATTTACTATCACTCTAAGATGCACCACCCATTTAGATGAATGGAGTCTCTCATAAGATCTTACCTAATTGAATAAAAGACTCCAACTATTCCATGTATGAGGAACACATCATTGTTTTCCTATGAACAATGTTGTATTAGGTTGTGAATTTCTAGTTATTCCAACATCATAACACACATTAGGCTTGTAACATGTCAATCCATTTCCTATTATACCAGTGAATATGATTCCAATATTTAGGAATAATACACCATTCCATAGTCCCCAAAGCATCCAACCTTCACTTTGTAAATAAAGACACCATGCATGATTTTTCCATTAGATTCCCTTCACCATTATGCTAAGCCACTGTTTTCCAAAAGGTAAAATTATCTATAATGTTTTATCCATTATGTGGTTTATAGTCCACCTCATTCATGGACATAATTAGAAAATTTGTCACAGTCCCCTATTAGATATCGAGCTAATGCAACATAATGATATAATGGCTTAAATTATAGTGGGTTTTGGAAATAAAACACTCACCGAAGACATAGTGTCACAAACACAACAAATAATGGACCAAAAATAGAAGGTCCATGTCAAGGGAGGGATAGATATTCTCATGGGGTATTATATGATGTGGCCTGTAAGAAACAATTCAATCCTTCAACATTATTACTGCTCCCAAAACATTACATGATGTATTATAGTATAATATATAACCAAGAAATATCATGCGAATTACAAACCATTGGTTTGTATTCTACATCCTCTTCTCCTTAAGAAACACCTCCTCATAATATTCAAACTCCAGAAATATTATTTATTCAATAACCATTGTAGTCATGGGTGTTGATAAATGGAATAATTTATAGATAAAAGGTTATTAGTATCTCACTAAACCAATACATCTCATACTCTTTAACGCATTCCAACAAAGTGTGTCATACATCACTACCTCAACATTCTCCATGTATATAGACCTAAATGTCTCACAAATATCATGACCAATAAATTTCACATATGGAATCAATGTGTCAAACTTTAACATCATGGCATAAAGATATTCTTAAGTAATACTCAATTCGATGTTAAGATGCATATGATACTAATCTAGGTTCTGTGAGTATATGAGGATTCCCTTAATGATCCCAATGATGAAATATTCATGATATTGGTGAATGAAATTAGTCATGAGAGTTGTTAACATTCGACAAGTCATTATTTGGGCCAAATAACAGCATGAAGTACTCATAGAACCTATACTATATCCAAAAATTGTTTTCCTTATTTCCCTCAGTTTTTTCAATAAATGGTTATAGCATGATCATTTATCGATCAGGAGGAACCAATGGGTTATTGTAATGGATGAAGGTGGTGAATAATCCAATAAATTGTATTTTAATTATTCATCATCGTAAAATTATGAATTCTTTTATCAATATAGAGTTGAATACTACCATCCAAAATCTTGTAGAAAATGCATGTCAACCATACAGTAAAAAAATCATCATGATGAATACCTTATAATTCATGTATTTGATCTAAACTATTAGATGATTATTCATATCCGGTTCCATATGATAATGTGGTATCACAGTAGGATGTCTATCAAGAATTAGATAATTATTAATGTTAAGTCCTCAATAAGAGGGGAGACCTATGAATACATATAGAAATATGTCTTTATACTATTCTAAATAAAGAATAAGATATGTAGAGTATGCCACTATCCTATTGAAATATCCATCGATTAAATCTACATAGTTATTAGTCCACAATGACTCAAATAATGATCAACATTACTTTCTCTGAGTTCCCACTCTTCACTGATAACATACATTGATTTCATGAGGGAATTTATTGATTCTTATCTCTGTTAGAAATCAAGGGAATATATAAATATATTCCACCATTCTAAACATGAAATCAGGTCAACTAACATCCATACATTGACCATGATGTAAAAAAATATGTACCAAATTGGAAATAAAAATAGTAAACCAAGGGATTCACTGAATTTACTATAATTTTGTGCCCAATGGTGTATCTAGGGAAAGTAACCAGGATGATAACATTTCTGGTAAGTAACATATAAAAGTATATAATGGATGTCACAAACCAGCCTAGGTACCCTAGAATCCAAATAACTAAGCCAACCCTGACAAATCCCAAAGGTCATTCCCGATCCCCATGGGACAATGACTAGCACCTGACATCTAACAAATCTGATTGTTGGAATGATTTATTTTACAAATAATTATGGAAAAATAGGAGAAATACAATATGTATATCAAAAGAAACATTACTAGGAGTAAATGATAAGAATATTATACTGAAAAAAATTCAAAATTACTACTACCCAAGTATTAAAATGATAAAATAGCCCTATGGTCTCTGAGGAAACAAATCACCGAGTCCAAGGCTCAATAACTGGATCCACCTCTATAATATTCATTCCCTTTTCTCAAGAACGGAACATCAATGTCTAGAAACACCCAATAAAAAAGTAGTGTGTAAGTATATGATAAGTAGGATACCACCAATGGTTCCCGAATAGATATAATGTATAGATTATCCAAATAAAATTATTCAATTACCAAAATAAATAGGTTTTGAAATTCAAAATCATTTGTAGATAAAACATTCTTTAAATTTTCAAAATGATGGAAAAATACTTCTAAAACATAAGCTACACTTTAAAAGAGAAATAACATTTCAAAAAATGGATTAAATAATACAATTACATAAAGTAGTTTTTGTAAATTTAGAAAAGTCATGTAATGATGTTTTACAACATTGGAATATACTGATATCACAAATATAACTAAACAGGAAAGTTATGTGTTCATCTCCCAAGTAGGTACCATAGTATTAAACAGCTATATGATTCATCACTCTTTATGTGATCATAGAAGAATGAGTATCCTCAAATCCCCCAAACACCATACATATGTCACTTTTCACCCTCTCACCGGGGATGTGACCTACTAGAGGTTTGTTTTATAATGATGTAATAGTGTAGTGTGAATCCTAATAACTATCCAACTACTTATGGCTTTCATGGGGTCTTACATGATGGAAAACTTATTTTAAGACTACTTAAAATATAATAACTCCCCTTCTTCCATATCAAGCATTCTGATATATTTCCATTTAAAATAGAAATTGGTCTTCAAAAAAAATGTCATTTTGACAAGATAGAGCCTCTAGGCTTCTGCCAAAGCAATTTTAAACCATTTTTTGCACGATTGAAATAAATTTAAAAAAATCCATCCTTTTCAAAACTAATTTCAACAATTAAATTCAATAATTTAATTGAAACCCATTTCAATAATATGCACAATTTAAATTCAACATTTTAAATCATTCAATTTTCATAAACACGCACCAATAAAATGGAATTGTGGATTTTCTATATTTTCAAGACAACCCATTTAAAATATACTAGTTCACTAAAATATATTTTTAACAATTTAATTGAATGAAAAAATTTAGTAATTTAATTTAAATCAATATTTTAAATAAATCAAGTAATTCATGGATAATAAATTGGACTTATCAGGATGGAACCACCTACCTCAAGGTCGTTGATGTCATCCGCAAAAGATAAACCACCCAATGTGGTTCAATACACCTCCTCACGACCTTATTGTCATAAGTATCGACACACTAGTGACTTAAATTCATCAACGGTTCCAAAAACCAAAAGTACTTATTTGTTTCCAAAAGAAATAAAAAAACACATGCAATGATACATTTTCTCTATTGGAAAATTTTCAAATTATCAACGAAAATATTTAAGGTGATAATATTTTAACTCTCTTGGATAATTTTAAAATTATCAATTGAAATATTTCATGTTATAATATTTTATCTATCATGGATATTTTTCAAATTATAGATTAAAATATTATATGCAAACACATTTTCTCTCTCAAAGATAATATTTGGATTATCGTAATATGTAAACACTTGTGTATGAAATTTTCTTTCAACAGTTTATGCAATTAACCTATGAAAATTTTATATTAAAAAATATCATTAACATCTAATATAATCATCAAAAATATAAATATAACTTTATATATATATATATCTCTCTCTCTCTTTTGATAATCAACATATATAAAATTAGAAAATTATAAAAAATTATCCCTAGTGTTTATATATATATATAATTCATGATGTTTTGATAATACAATTAATTAACATTGAGTAATTTTTAACAATTATCTATTCAATAATTTTTCTTATAATAATTTTGGATAAAACGTGTCATTGTGCACTGATAGCTAAAATGAATTATAATTTTAATAATATTAATAATTAAAAAATTATAATGATATTTCAAATAAAATTTCCTTTAATGAGTTTATCAATATATCTATGTATATGTATATAAATATCACTAGATAATTATTATAAAATTTAAAAGTTGATAAATTTTATATTATACCTATTATTAAATTTTATTCATTTATTCATGTCCCTATTATATATATAAATAAAGTAATAAAAAACTATAATAAATTATAATAAACAAATGAATTTATGGAATAATGAATTGGACGGGGGGCATCATCTAGGGTAGGAAGAGAAGCCCACAAATCCGTCAAAATAACATGGAATTAGTTCAATCTTCAACAACGATGTTTTCTTTATCTCATTAGTGTGATTTCGATGTAGATAAAACACTAAGTATATAAAGGATCTAATTTTTTTGGGGAAACCATTGTGTGAGGAATATGACACTATTATCTCAATTTTTAATTCATGTTTTAGTTTAATCTTTATAGGGAGTCATTCATTTAACCTCATTAATTCATTCCTAAAATTATTGAGTAAAAAATGAGTATGTTTAATTATTTTACAGGGATACCGCGTGAGAAATAGGTGAAATGGGGGGGGGGGGTTGTTTGTGACGATTAATAGGTGTAAAAATATATGATTTTATTTAACTAAATTTTGATTTTAAATATTAAAATAATTAATTATTTAATATAAAAATTAATTAATATTAAATGATCATTTGGGAAAAAATATGTACCATTCCTTGGAAAAAATCACATTCCAGACACAACAATGGTCTCATATTTTCTATACCACATAGAATTTGAGATATATTGTTTAGTTGATATTAAAAAATGATTTAAATAATTAATTAGTATAATAGTATTTTTTTATGAACGAGGCCTCAAAAAATATGGCCATTACAATTTTTATAACCCTTTTAGGGTAAACACTTTGTCCTGGTCCTAACCATGGTCTCAGATTTCTGATACAACTATCCATTTTTGATATATTAAATATTATTTAATAAATGATTATTTTGAATATTAATTAATAAATTTATCTCATGAAGGATTTATCTAAATGGCTGGTGGATTTAAATGTTATACCTCTCTTAGGGTAAACGCCACAATTTAGATAGAACATTTTTCTCATATTTCTCATATGACTCACGTTTTATAGTTATTCATCTAATTTGAGTAAATTATGAATGATTAAAATAATATATTTACGAAAAATATTTTTTCATTGTCGAGCCTTTTCATGCTTCAAAATCACACACCAAATCAGTGTGAACCTCTATAAATATTAAATTTAAAATTCCATGATTTTAACTTAAATTTAGGTCCATTAACACATTATTCTTGATTTAACTACTAAATAATTTTTCCCACTAGATATATTAAAAATATAACACTAGAGGGTATTGGAATGTCTAAAACAGTACTAATATGATACAAACACTCCGCGATAGTAACTCTCTATCTTTAGAAAGCCTATAACGAAGCCTCCATGTAAAAATATGAGGGCACTACTGTATCATTAGTGCTTCCCTCTCCCACGTCTTATGAGAATTAATCCCATTACTCTATATAACATGGAATCGAGGTTTTAACCTCCAATTAAGTACCTTGGCCTCAGAATCAACAACCCCGACTAGATGTTCAGTTACAAAAAAATCAAGTTCAATCTCAATATATTTCTTGCTCAAAATGAAAGATAGATCATAGACACACATTCACAACCACAATATATGGGACATGTTATGTATCGATGTTAGCAACACTGGTATTGTTAATTGGAAGGAAAATTTACCCACATGATCAAAAACCTCGAATGTTCTCAAAAACTAAGGGGAAAACTTCTCTTTCCTTCCATGACATTGATGACCCAACCATGGTGAAACCTCCAAGAACACATGGTCACCAACAAGAAACACTAAAGGTCTATGACAATGATAATCATAATACTTGTATTGTCTCTGTGATGTTAACATTATATGATGAATAAACTAAATTGTACGTGGCTTATCTTGGAGAAAATGTGGTTCAACAATGGAACATTCCCCAATATCTAACCAAAAAAATAGATATTTATATGTAAAACCATAAATAGACTCGAAAGGAGCCATTCCGATTGCAAACTGGTAACTATTATTATAAGAATACTCAACTATCCCTAAAGTATCATTCCCATTCCCACCGGGTAGAGATCATAAGCGTGAAGCCTATTCTCAAGAAGATCATTCTACTGAGACATCAACTCTATCAAACTACCTGGTGACATGTTGTAATATAGAAATGAAACCGGTTATGTACCACACGTCTTGGGAATGGAATATAAACCACTCATAGAAGGGGTAAATAACAAAAAGTAAAAAAATAAATATAAAGGGAACTCGACATAAATTGGAAAGAGATCAACGCTCATTGAATCTCTCTATAAATAAAAAAGAAAAACCTGATATATCTATCCCCAAATTTGGATAAGATGGTGTGTCATTGTGTGACCTTGGGTCCCATTCTCTATGAAATAAATGAGGCAATCAACTAAATGCAGTAAGGTAGACTATTCAAAGATAAAAAACAATCTGGGATTCATTGTAGACTAATAAATCCACCCTAAATATGTTGTCATGAGATTTCAGGTCGAGTACAAGAAAACTCCAGAAAAATATATCACTTGATTTAGAGAAGACCAAAATTGGACTAAAGAGACGATGTTCTCTCTTTCTACTAAGTGGTGTAGTAATATATAGTGCACATAACAGTTACTCCATAAGAAGATTAATTAGGATAACAATAACGGTTGAAATAAAGCTGTGAGATGAACCAATATCAAAACGATCAGTAATGAATGATGAAGCTATATTAATGGTACCTATCATCGTCACTGGACATGTATTAGCATCCTCTAGAGACTCTTCCACTACGTGATGAAGCTTCATTTCAGATGCCTATGGATAGAACCCTATTTTAAATGATGTTTTTGATTTCATTATAGTTTTTTTATGTTTTTATGAAAACATGGCACTTCGCAGAGTGGAATGGTTATGAAAAAACATCTAAAGGTTCCCTAAACATTGATAGGAGCCACGTTTTTTGGTTTCCTCGGTTCAAAACCTCAAAAAATTCCACGGTTGAACACATAGGTAGCATATAAGTGTTATTCTCCTAGGAATTTATGGAGGTTTAAAATTAACCATCTATCGAGAACCACCCTGAGACTCATCATGCTTCCCCATTCCATTAATGAAAATCATGCTGCCACTCAGGGAAAAAGGAACTCCCATCATCCCTGAATTTTAGGAAAGGTATATCTCAACCATCATCGCCTTATCCAGTATATCATCATAAGTGGGTATCTTCAGAAAGAAAAAATGAGAATAGATATCTATTAAAATTAATAACTCGAACTATATCACCTTTATCCTTTCAGTTGATACAATCTTAGGCGCAAACTGCACAAATTTTTCAATGTGGGTTGAATACTCAGTCACTGTTTTTTTCGACCATTCAATCATGAAAAAATCAATAACCTTGGCCAAAAAAAATTAATCTAAATAATAATGGTTGCTGAAAATAACCTTAATGAATTTCCACTCTAAGACTCATGATAGACTACCATCACCAACATGATTCAATATCTGCAATGTGGTCCTTCCATCACGAAGGTGGCACACATCACATTGATCATTCCAATTGTTTCAAAGAAATCGAAATATATATATATTTCTCAAACATTCCATAGAGTGATGAGGATAAATGGAGACCATTAAAACAGGTTGTTACTGGTGAAGGAACTCATGAGAATGATTGAAAAGAACATCCCGCTGAGGATCCATAGCTGGATCCTGATAGGGAACTTATGGTGGTGTCTGTACCAAAGCTTGGATAATACACACGATCGCCTCAACTAGACTTGGATCCAAAATATGATTTTATTTATTAGGTTCAAAAACAAACTCCTCCTATATCCTATTTTCAAATCCTCTTAGAGGCATGATTCTAAAAAACATTATCAGAAAAAAAGGAAGACATTAAACTAACATTCAAACAGAGCAACATGATAAATTTTCTCCTTAGAAGGAATAATAAAATTTGGATTTCTCACTATCAAATTTTTATTATGAAAAAATCTAGATCTATCCAAAATAAATTTTTCCCTAACCACCCATGTTTGATTAATGTTCATTTCTTTGAGAACATTATATGAACTCAATCTTAACAACCACCTATGACTCAATAGGATTTCACAAATGCTTACCACTTTATAGAGAAATGATAAACCTACCTTTGATACAATATTTATACAAACCCGAATGTGTACCCTAGTAACCTAATAACCAATACAACCATTACATATCCTAAAGGGAATTCCTAGTCCCCACGGGTTGGTGACTCGCACCAGACACCATACAAAACTGAATGGGGGAAAACATCCACTTATAATTCTGAATTAAAATAATGAAGCAAGTTTGAATATCAAAAGAAACTCCACTGGGAGTAATGTACCAGAATATAAAAAGGCATAAAAACCCCAAAAAACTAATACCCAAGTACTAAAATAGATAAATATCCCTAAGGTCCCAACAGAAACAACATAGAAGTCCAAATATCAACAGCTGGATCAACCTCTAGGAGATCCCTTCCATTTATATAAACCTAAAAGAATAATTTCTAAAAACACCTCAATGCAAAATTAATTGGATTAGTAATTCAAAATCATATTAAGAAAGCCTCATTTTGATTTTCAAAATGATGGAAAAATACTTTCAAATCACATGCATTACTTTAAAAGATAAAATATTTCTATAAAAATTCTATAAATAAAAAAGTTACATAATGAAATTTATGTAAATCCAGAAATGGTATTTAATGAAGTTTTACCACATTTTCATACATTTATATCTCAAATATAAATTATTAAGTTAGAAACGTTTTCATTTTTAAGGCAGGTACTATAGTATTAACCTGATATAGGATTCCACACACTCTAAGTGATCACATAAAAATGAGAATAATCACTTCCCCCTAACATTGGTCAATAGAGAATATTCACCCTCCAATATGGGACGCGACTCACCATAGGTGTGTTTTAGAAAGATGTAAAAGTGTACAATGTATCCAAATAACATGCCCACTATCTAAAATTGCATGTTCTCTTACATGATGGGAAATTTATCGTTAAAATACTTAAAAGAAAATAAACCAAAATTTACTATTTCAAAAAATTCCTATTTTCATCAATGTAAATCCAAAATGGGGCTTTAAATAAATATGGTCATTTCGATAAGATAAAGACACTACGATTTAATCAAATAATTTTCATCCATTTTCACATATTTGATATCCTTTCAAAACCAATGTCATTCTTTTCCATGTTCATATAAAAAATTGTATTAAAAAATTAAATTAAAACAAATTTAAATCAAATAGTGAATTTCATTTAATTTTTTTAATTTTTCATGTTTCTATAAGTATTCCATAATTCAATGGAATTGTGGGTTTTCCAAATTATCAGGCCAAAACTGATTAAAATGTTCTAGTTCACTAGAATCCAGTTTTATTAATTTATTTGAAAAACATTTGTAGTAGTTTAATTTAAATAAACATATGATATAAATCATGTAATACAAGGATAACCAATTTTAACAATCGGGACATAACGAACTACCTCATGTACGTTGATGTCATTGGAAAAGATAAACCACCCTATGTTTTTCAACACAGCTCACCATGACCTTATTTTTTTAAACATCCACACACCATTGGTCAATGTTCATCAAGTGTTCCTAGAACCAATACATGTTATTTTATAAAAAACAGAGATAAAATATCACATGCGATGATACATTTTCTATCTTTAAACCTTTTCAAATTATCAATTAATATATTACAAACTAATTTTAATTTTCTCTTGGATGATTTTCAAATTATCAATTAAAATATTACATGCAATAATATTTTACCTCTCTTGAATAATTATCTATTTATCTATTAATGTATTACATGTGATCACCATTTTGTTCTTCTAGATAATATCTGGATTATCATTTTATGTCAACACTTGTGGTTGAAATTATCCTTCAATAGTTTATGCAATTACACATTGATGATTTTATATTTAATTAAATTTTACTTAATTTCCAATGAAATTATAAAAAATATATATCCAACTATATGTATATATATAACTCAATTTATATCAAAATAAATAATATTAGAAAATTTTAATAATTTATTACAGGTTTGTTTATCGATATATATATAATGATAATTACTTATATTTTAAAATTTTAAATAATTAGCATTTAATAATTTTAAATTATTATACATTCAATAATTTATTTAATTATTATGGATAAAACATATCTCTTTTTTATATGTAAAATAAATAATTGTTTTAATAATATTAATTATTGACATTGATAATGAAAATTTAAATTCAATTGAAATTAATGAGTATATCAATATATCTATGTATGTATATATATATATATCCATAGATAATTAATATAAGTATCATATGATAAATATTATAGTACACTTATTATTATATTTTTTCCCTTTATTCATGTATCTATTATATATATAAGACATATAAGAAATAAATAGAAATAAAGATAACAAAAAATGAACCTGAGGATGATCAAATAGGAAAAGGGGAGTGCATCGGCTGAGGGAGGAAGAGAATCCTGCATATCCATAAAAAACATGGAATCTGTTCTAGCTTTACTGATGGGTCATTCTTGATATCCTTGGTGTAATTTCTATGTAGAGAAAACACACAATATATAACGTATCTAAAATGAATTTTTTGGGAGACCATCATGTGAGGAATATGACACTATTCTATCCATTTTTATTCATTGTTTTAGTCTATTCTTGATGCAGAGTCCTAGATTAAACCACATTAGTTATTTTCTAAATTTATTAATTCAAAATTGAGTATATTTATTGATTTAAGAAGGATTTCACATGCAACAATGGAAGAAAGGGTGTGCATAGTCGTGAGGCCGAAGAAGGGTCAAACAAAATTATTTTATTTTATTAAATTTTGATATTAAATTTTATTGTAATTAATTATTTAATATAAAAAATTAATAAAATCAAATGAATGTTGCACATAAAAAATTATTACCTTCTAACATAAAACACCCCATTACGGACCCAAAGATGTTCTCAGATTTCTCATTCGACATCCCATTTGAGACATATTAATTATTTAATATAAAAACGGAAAAAATAATTAATTAAAATAAAAATGTAATATTTTTTTGATTAATGTGTCCAAACATCTTATGCATACTAGTGTTACTCCCTCCAAGGGTAAAAACAATATCCATGACATAACTACGGTATGTGATTTCCCATACGAAGCACCTTTTGGGAGATATATAAATATTTTTAATAAAATAAAATTTAAAATATTATATATTAACGTTGTCCCATGTGCGAGGAATCAAAATGTCTGGAACCATCGAATGTTATACCCCTATTACGGTTAAAAATAAGTTTTAGACACAACACTGGTATTTGATTTCTTATACAATGCACAATTTTTGAGTTATTAAATTTTATTAATACGTTTTGTAGCATAAAAAATTATATATTATAAAAACATATTCTGCCTTCTTAGTGCCTTTACGAGACTCTAAATCTCTCACCAACACAGTCTCAAACTCCAAGACTATTCAATTAAATATTACAAGATGTTAACAAGAAATTTAGGTCCTTTAACAAATTTATCATGATTTTTCTTGTAAATAATATTTTCCACTTAGGATATTTTCTAATTAAACACAAGAATGTTTAGTAATACCTTATATAGTAATAGGATGTTACAATTGAGATATACATGAATGGGTATAATTATTATCAAGCAGTGTTATAGAAAATGTAGAGGTGAACTAGATCATACCTTAATCCATAGATTGTCCATAACCACCTTCTGATGATGTCTTATCAATAATAAATAATCATCCTTCCTACACTCCATGATCATATTCATGATTCATATGACCCACTTGTGTTGTCATCATTTTATATTTCTTTTGAGGATGATTTCACTATCTAGGGGGTAACAAATCATTTATCTCCTCTACCCATGTAGATTCTTAGAATCTAAAATATTGTTAATAACATCTAATGATTTCACAAATTTCCACATTCCCAAAACAATGTCTAATGTGTGGTATATATATTTTGATAATATCTTACCATACAAATGTTAATGCACTATATATATACTACAATAGGGCCAGATGAAGTTATACTCTTGATAACTTGCAGACTACTTCCCTAAGGCATGTCTTTAGTGTTATCCACCTATTACATTACATGAAACACACTACAATTGTGATATATACAACTTCTTGAGTATTGAAGGGTTTAAGATGACTAAATGATATCCCATCTCCATGACCATCTAGATGGTCAAGGAATTTCACAGAACCTCACAATATTTTATTACTTTGAAGCCCCAAAAAATTTACCATATTTTTTTATGAAGGATAAAATCAAGAATCCAAGAATTCTATGTATCATTCACAACCATGAAAGGATATAAGGGAAGTATCCTACTAAAAGGATCATAGTAGAGACTTTAAATTTCTCACAATAGATGATTCCACTAAACTCATACAAAAGATTTAGATTTAGGGTATTGATAAAAAATTCTACAAAAAGGGGTCCTGAAAGCCTAAAGGGTTTATCCCACACATCCTCATGCATGTCCAATCATGACCCCCACCTCATGGTTGATCCTTGAAGTATGATTTCTACTAGATTCTCGTTAATGTACTAGTGTATATCAACGAGGTCAAGAAAACGATTGAAAATGTATATCAGGTAACTTTCATGCTTCAATGCATTAGAGATCTAAATGACTAGTGGATGAATGAGTTCATTGTTATTAGCATACTCAACCATTGATGAAAATTCCCCTCCACCCTTAGTAAGTTAATGATGATGGACTCTTGACTCTGGTGGTCCCCCAAAATGTTTTATTCTTTATGTGATAAAGAATTATATATAAGACCTTTCTTTGAAAAAGGTTTTGTAATATAAGAATCCAACCTAGAATCAAAATACCAACCCACATCAGCTAGTGGTCCCAATAGTCTCTTCAATGTGATATAATATATAACATGGTAGATTAATTATTACATCTAAGGAATTAATGAAGTTCCCAATCAATCATTGTGATCACAAAAAAAATATCTTATAAGTATAGTCCATCACAATGTATATCACTGTAGACTAAACTAATGTAATTTCCCATTTTTTTTAGTCACATTCACACATATATACAAACATAACATCATGTCCTGTCAAGTTATTATTTTTTAAAAAATATTTCAAAATACCACGATTATATAAGATATATAACTCAAACAATGAATAAAGGAACAAAATGAAAAAAGGGATTCAATATAAAGAACTGTTATAAAAATTAAAGAGGTATATGTATGGAATGATCCCTTATAAAAAAATTAATAATAATAATATCATCATCAATAAAAACTTCGTATGTTACACATGATCCATTTATACACATGGAAACTCCCATACCCATGTCTCATACACATTATCAAATTTCTTTCATGCGCCTAGTTTGTAAAAATAGAATAAGAAAATACTGGTCTGAACCAAATTTATAATTTCCAGAACCCATCACTAGATCTGATACAATGATCTATAAGACCACATTCATGCCTCCCCATACACTAGATTAATTTGTGTCCAATAAATAATTATATTTTTTTCATCATTGACACATAACACTCATTATCATATTTTTAACCCTTTAAATTAAATAAAATAAAATAAATAGTGGTAATTATGGTAGATGATAAGACATCATAACATAATATTAGATGGCCAACATGCCATAATTTTTTTTAAATAAGCTAGTATCCCAAACTAAAACTCTAATCCAGAGTAATATATAAATGTGGAAAATTTAAAAAATAACATGATAGATTTCCATTAGAGTCTATACCAGTTATGATATTATTTCAATCGTCCCAAACTGAACCATATTTTATAGGAACCATTCCAAATATAATATCCCTATAAATGATGTTTCCATGTTCATCGAGATCCTTTTGTATGATGTGATAATTAAAACCATATAGGACACCAAAAAATACGTCTATAACGCGTGTGATCATGAATAACTGGCATATTACTTCATAATAATTAATGTACCATATGGAATAACAATCAAATATTAAGATCCCTTGGGCTACCTATTCCAAAAAGATCCTCGAAAAATCCATATTTATATCCCTAAATGAATAATGATAAATGATATTTTATGTGATCTAGAACTATAAACATGGATAAAAAATGTTACTCATAAATCTCAAGGTAATGAGTGAGTATTCTACTCGATATCAACCTGAAATTGCCTTCAACAATGTTACTCAATATCCTCAAGGTATCATATAAATTCATGGGGTTGTATATTATTATCAAATCATCCATGATGTGAATGTTTTATAATGATTAGACTGGTAAAAACCATATTCAGTATACCTTTTTGGAAAAAAAATATTGAAAATGTACATGAATAATTACAAACAAAGAGATGATATTGGTCAAGGAAAAACATCAATGATATAGGATTCCCAAAAAAGGATAAATTATTATACATATGTAACATTTATGATCAAATAATAATATATTCAATATCATTACAGGATATAATTATATGATTTAAGTGGATAAATTCACCTTGTGGTTGTGATGAGAATATACCCTTTACTACCAAGCTTTTGGGATTATGAGGTAAATGGTTTATTTAATAAATTTTATACTCTAATTTATTTGAAACATTTATAGTATATTAAAATGGACTAATTAAGGTGGTTGTAACTACAGTTTAACAAAAGGTTCATCTTTATATATTAGGATAGGCAAAATTTATCCATGCATGATATGGTTATGATGAATAAAAGAAAATTTTACGAATCCTAGAATAATTAGTATGCGAGATAACATTTTATCAATATTTTTCATTTATAATTTTTATCCTCTTCCATTTACATGAATAATATAGTTCAATTTTCTCTATTGGGATTAGAATTATAGACTAATAGACATATTTAATTACATTATTTATACATTCATTAATTTTATCATAAAATAATGATAGTATTATTTGATTATATCTGGGAGGATGTAGATTTTGATTTTTTTTGGTCCACTTAAGAAAATGGGTTGAATTTCATCATGTATATGTATTACTATTATATTATATTCAACAATTGAAAATTTTAATGGATAGACTCTAGTGGGTTGAATGGTATAACATCTTCACATTAAATCGTTGTATGAGATTTAGTGTTTATAAATTCCACCATCTTCATTTTTTTCATCTCTGATATACGTTTCAAATTTGTCTTTATTTTTGGAATTTTGTCTAGGAATCAATGTGTTGAGTGTGAGAAAAATCAGGGCTGATGTGTTCCCTAGAATTCTTCCACTGACTCACTAGTAGGACCCTTATTCTAGCCGATGGGTTTCCTATAGGTCTGTAAAATTTTATAGATCCTAAAAACTAGCTAGTGGGGTATAATCAGAACACTGAGGGATCATGAAGAACCCAATTAGCTCTTAAAGAAAATCATCATGTTGATCTACCATGAATGTGAGTTCTTAAAATTCACCACATGACTTTTATTTTCACATTCTTTTAACCAATTTCAATTACTCAATTCTAACTCTAAGACCACTAGTTTGAATTATATACTCCATATCTACATATTATTTCCATCTCAATATGATTAATTATCCATGTATGGACCAATACAATTATTTTAGGATGTATAGTTTCATTATAAAATACTCCAAATCATTATTCAATATTTGTAAATTAGAATAGACCTAGGATGGATCTACGATTTAGATGTCAATCAAATGAAAAATTATTATTTTCTTCATTGACCTACGATATATCATGCATTTTGATGATGTATCATTCAATAAAGTGAGATATTATACTAAATATATATTACCTACATTTATTTTTCTATCAATATTGTTCTTAGAACTCTCCCTAAACGTGAATTGATGATAAAACATGATCATATTGACGATACATTGGTAGGTTGGTGGTGAATTTGATGTTTTATTGAATTCAAATTTAATGGAGAATAATTTATAATGAATGATGGATGATTTTGTGAATTTTTTCATTGATAAAACATATTGAGATCATATTTACCTCTAATATCATGTTGTGTCTATTATCCATCCATAGTTTGAAGATGGAGGGATGTTTATTGAATGGAAAATAAGTTATCTTACAAAATCTATGAGGAAATAATTATTTATACCTTGATAAATAATATATATTTTTAATTGATGTACTCTTATTTAAAATGTATCATAAGAAATTTTTTTAATAGATTCCATATTGTATGAAATTCAAGAATTTCACATTTTACATGGAATATTATTGAGTCACTATTTATAAACCTTCTTATTCAATGAACTAATGATGAGATCTACATCCTTGATATGTGAGAGAGGACATTGTGGGATTGAAAAACAATTTAGGGGAAAATCCTTGATGGAACTTTTAGTTCTTCAATAAAAAACTTTTGGTTAGAATTTACATTTCATTTGAGGCCATTGTATACTATTTTTTCCCATATTCATTATGTGTGTAAATTTATTATTATCGAAAATTGATGGTTAATTTAGTTGGATTATTCTATCCCACCATACCCATATATAATCTTTGACCCAGTAATTATTTATAATTAAATTGTGACCCTTATTGATGTTGGTTACATGTTTTTAGATATTTCAACTGTATTCTTATGATAAAATTACATTGTTACCTTATTATGTTTTTACCAACTATATGTTTTACCATGATATTGGATTTTTTTTCTTGTAATTCCGAACAGGTAGACCATTGAGGTATGATTACCCCTTATATGATTAATATTCAAGACAAGTAATGATAATGATAGTAATCGAATAAATATTTTAAGAGAATGATATCCATTGACTTGAGAAACCCTAGATATCTTAAGGATACTAAGTGACATGTAAAAAATTAATTCGTTATGGATATAAAGTACAATTAAAACATGATGTGTCAAAGATGATGAGTAATATTTTTTCATCATTGTGACTAGTTCTAGATCTCAATATGAATCGTTTTTCATTGTTGTTGATAAGAACCAAAGTTGGGGTTGCCAAGGCTCATGATAGATTAGTGAGAACAATATTTCTCAACATATGTGTTACATTGTATATTGTTCATTTATTTTTATAATGGAATACTACAATAATTCATGTGGAAATGTTTTATATATGAATTGGTGGAGGCCCTTTAGATTTTATAACCAACACCCTACAAATACATCTTGGGCTATGTATAAACATCATGTATAGGGAACCAATAAATGGAATGGGGCATATGGTAGTTGGTTGAGATGAGGACAATAAACCTAGTAGTGGAATGAGCATTCACTTTGGAGTTCTTCTACATTTTTATTTTTTTTACATTTAAACCTACACTTATTAATCTTTATTGGATTACCATAGTAGTTGAATGGATTAATTATTTTTTTATTTATATTATATTTTAACTTTTTGATATTATGTTCTAATTTTTTATATTCTTACATAATTTTTAAGAGTGTCTAAAATTAATATTATTTAATGAGTTCTGGATATAATAATAAGAGTACTATTACTCCACTAATTGCGATCATAAATATTATGCTAGTCAGTAGAAAATTCTTTATATGGAGGAATCAATGAAGTCGTGTGTGTCTCCATCTTAGACCCGATGTCTGGGATGTGGAATTAAAAAATGAAATCATTTTACAATTTTTATATTCTCTTTACACTGATTTGGTATACAATAAAAAGAAGATATTTTTGTGGGAACACGTGAATGTATTTTAAAGTTCCCTATCCAGATCTTGTGTAATAGACTATTAGTTACCTGTTGACATGATTTTGGCACATATGGTTACATTCCTTCTATATACGAGTTTATAATATTTTTTTTATATTTAATTTCTAATTTGTTTTAGGATAGACCTCTATTCTTAGACTGAGTTATATATCTATATTATAATGTTATTGTTATATATCAATTGCAAATAACTATTTTAACCCAATAATGGTGTTATTTTGGTATATATATGTGACCATAAATATAATGTAGCGATAAAGATATTAGATAGTTGTATGAGTTATATATATTATGTTATGGGTAAACATAGAGGAAAAATTTTGTAATCCCATAAACTGATTTGGAACATATTTAATGGATTTGATGTTCTAATGTTTTCGTCGCTTCATAAAATATACCACGTCAAAGGATATTGATGGTTCCACTAGATTATTTGGGTTGGTAAGATCCTGATATAGTAGGCTCATCTATTTTATAGTATATAATGAATCACGATATGGTAGACAACAATCAAGACTGTGGCTAGTTGTGCTAGAAGTGGGACCAACTCATATGTGAGTTCATCTGTATTATACAACCTCATGTGAAGGGCCACTGAGATCCATGTTTGACTATTCCAAAGACTTTCACCACAAATAACCACCATCTATTCAGTGCATTGGGGAATTTATGGATAAAAAGTACTAGATATACATCCTTGAAGGCGTATTTGATCTTATGGAGACACAAATGGATAAGATAAGGAATTTATTAATATTGAATATATATGGAACAATATGGATGTTTTGGGAGAATGAATGGATAGGATAGTAACTATGATGGTATCAAAACGTTGTCATTCAAGGCCTCTTCATTTAGGAATTATTTTCCAATACACTGAATATGATATAGTCAATGGAGTTAATGAAGCTATTGTTGGAGTATATAATGGAATCTCACCACTATGATCATTTAGATGATCTACATATCAATGCTCAACAGTGACTAAAACTTCTTTTTTATTTTCAAATAAGTCACTTTTTGGGTTAGTGAGAACCTACAAAAAATTGACAAAACACCATTTTCATCACTGGTTTCCAATCCCTTCCACCACTCGATCACATCATCGACATTCACCACCGCTATTGCATCAAAATTTTCACCACTATCAATGCTCAACAATAGTAAAAAAAATTCACAAAAGTCTAGGAAGTATGTGATACATCTTTACCCTAAAATATGAAAAAAAAAATTATGGTTTTTCCCTAATGAAATACATATATGTATTACTAACCAAAACACCATGAGAAATAGACTCAAAAACATCAACACCATGATGTAGTGATGATAAAATGTGTCAAAAATTATCCATATCTATCCTCTTCGATAGAAATATCTCACCCATTATTCTAATGGCATAGAGTGAGATGCTGCTTGGTATCCACATTGAATTGAGATCAAGAATGTACCTTAGTATCCTAGTTGTATTGATTATTATTTAGGTTACAAGTTTGTCACACTCATACCTTTTGTATATTCCCACAATAGTAAACCCCACATGTAGGGATCATGCCTATAAGGGATAATCATACATTAATGATACACCTATTATGAATACAAATAAATAACCTCCATTATCGTGGTTATAACTATTACAGGTTAGATACAAAAAAGATAATCATAATAAGTTACCATAATCATTTTGACAAAATATATGACAATTTATCAGCATCAATCAAGGTTACAACATACTTTAGAAATACCCAGGCAGTAAAGTATCATATATGTGAATCTTGGAATATACATAAACTGATATGAAAACAACACCAATAAAGAACATCAAGATCGGAAAGACATCATAAATAGTTAAAATAATAGTATTCAAAGACCTCAATAAGTTAGTTAAATACTACTTAAGAATTTGGATGTTGAAATCAATGGTTAAATAAAGGATTGAACCCGAATCTACATTCATCACCCACAATGATCTGGCTCATAAGTTAAGGATTCCTATCTCAGTTACAATTCTTCGAAAAAAATAATGTGAAAATGTTATCCAAGAAGATTAAACATAAATATGGGTTTTTTATAATTTCAAACCTAATATATTTTGTTAACATATTTAGTTTAGAGAAATGAATTAAACATTATTTCAATTATTTGGATCCATTTTTTATGAATATATTATTCTTGAATTCCAAATTGATTGTCTATGAGAACCATAGGTAAAGGCAATGAGAATTGATTAATCATCATCATATTAATTGAAAATAGATTCATGTTGTAATTTATGGTGAAGAATATATTATAATTATATATTTATATAAATATACCTAGAGACAAATATATTTTTTCAGGATTCCTGATCCAATGAAATATATTTCATTGACATGATAAATCCTCTACTAATATTATAATATATCATCAATTGGTTCTAATTATTTCATCAATTAACCCATCAGACGAAGTCTCGTAATATGAGCGATAATAATATAATTGTAAAAGATTTATTTTCAACATTATATCTCAATATGATCGATAGAAATCATCAAAATAAAATACTTTTTACTGATCTATAATAAATTGAATATCATTTCATCAGATCAACATGAAATCCCGCGATTCATCATAAATCCATGAAAATATCAAAAGAAGAAAGACCTATCTGGAGTAGATTAAGAAGAAACTCTCCATTAAATAATTCTATGATCATTCCAACCTTGAATAATCAGCAAGAGTTTATATTGATTTATCTAAAAATCAAAGAGGCGGTCTCTAGATCAAAATAGGGTTTTAAGGATATAATTATGTAATTAAAAATTATTAAATGTGTTTTGATATATATTTTACAAGGGGAATTTATTTCACCCAAGATACGAAACATCGTTTTGCTGGTGCACATATCCGAAAAACCATTATTCTATAGAGACTATCAGTGAGTCAATGGTTCCCCACTACCTAGTTGTTGGGGTATGTAGAAATATGCTGTTTAATTGCAATCCCACCAGCTACCGGATGAGATCCACTTGTGAGGCGGTTGAAATATTCTAAATATAACTTAAAATATGTCTTTTCTCCCAGTACATCATTTTATTCTCATGACCTTTTCAAAAAATATCCAACTATTAAACACATAAATTAAAGATGAAACAAAATAAGTACGATGAATTTATAAATTTATTACCTCATAAATTTATTTAGAGTAAGGATGTCATAATAATATATTCAGTATACATTTCCCATAATACAGACTAATTTTAAAAAAACTTACCAGAAATAAACTTATACTCTGACAAAATAAAATTTATTTCTGGTGAACCCAAATCACAAAATCAAAATCCAAAATCACATAAAAAACTAAAATATGACTATGATAATTCATTTATAAGATGAAAGAAGGTCAAATGAAAAAATGGTTTGTGCGGTTTAGTCTTTCATTCAAATTCACACAGGGCACACTAAAACTCTTTTAATCATTTATAAACATAGGAATAACATTACCCAAGTACATTATTGATAATATGTGATAATAAAAAATAATTATGGTTGGATCAATCTTATGTGTCTGATATTCATCACATTTTTACATTTCAAGGAAAATTCCACTTATCCCATTTCCTATAGATGATCCTTTATTTCACTAAAATATTACCCCCACCATAACAGCTCTAGCCAATATGCTATGATTGATCGAAATAACTTGAAGGATAACAATTATATAAAATTTTGTTTCTCTCACTATCCCAATTTGAGTGATCAATGGTAACTTTTGGTCACAAAATTTATGTTATTTCGTTCATTAAAATCTTTCAGATGTAATTTATAATGATATTTATTTTCTATATAATCTGATCAGACCATTTAATATGTATCTTCTAGTAGCACATTATTTTGGCATCTTGTACTATAGTTGTTTCCAGTTGTTCATTGTAATCTTTAACTAGTTATTATCCAACGATGGTCTGTATAAATGTATTTTTATAAAATACTTTTGGAATGTGGTTTTTTTCCAAAAAATTCATAATTCCTTCATCATTGATTCAAAAATGTGACTAATTATCCTAATCGAACTAGATGCATAATATAGGAGTCATGAAACATCATAAGTAATGTGAAACAATATAAAAATTAGATTTCATATCTGTTTGAACTGGGATTTGTAATATATTAATTACTCATAAAATTTTGAGTAATAATAAATATGATTATACTCCCCATTCCAGAAACTAGATAATGGATAACATGTTTACTAATGAAATTGGGATTAGAGATGAATTTCCTCACTCTCACCCTATGATAACCTAGATACTCAATAAAATATCCACTTAGAATGTCTATCTCATGATATATAGTCCATTACCAATACAATTGGAGGGAAATATATGTTCCACACATATTATAAACATTACATTTTCAATGAAATTTATAATAAAACATTATAAATATTATAAGGGACCCATGGTGAGAGAATTATTATCACAAAACATTTAAAAATATTACCTGAACATAAAATTTTGTGGAATATTAATACTCATGTTGTTTCAAAACAAATAATATCTTAATATAATACAATGGTGATAAAAACATCTCTTCATGAATGATAATACATTTATGATAAAGTTATGTTAATTTACATACATTTTCAATAATCCTTTTAAATCAGTAATGTATTAATGAAATTCAAAAAAATGGGAAATGAAAGAAAATAATTTTTTAAACATTAGTTTTAATTAAATTGTCATTGAAACTATGTAAATATTTTTGAATAATTAAAGTAAAATAATTTTTACATTTTTACATTTAAATTAATATTTAATAATAAATACATGAAAAGGAAAACTGATTTAAAAAATGGGGTGTGAAAATAAAATTTAATACCCTCTATTTTTAGAATAATCATTAATAAAGTAACCTAGAAAAATAGATAGTGGTTATCAAAAATGTTTAGTGGAAGATAAAACTAATTTTTTAAAATGATGAATGATATTTTGAATATTTTCATATGCATTTATTGAAGGCCCCACATCATAAAAATTATGACATAACTTTTTTTAAATTGATAAAGGGGATTACAACGGTTATTAGTGATAATAATAATCGAGTCTCCATTAGTGAAAATGGAAAATATTCCAGATGGGAAAACATGGATATATTTGAATAATCTACTATCAAAATTGGAATTATTAAAAAAATCAATTTTAATAATAATAATAACAAAAAGAAAGTTAATTTATGTTTATAACATTATTTTCCATTGAAAAAATGGTGTAACAACCTAATAAATTAATCATATGTTATATATTAAAATTCATGAATGATAATAGTTAGTAATGGTGATCATGATAAAAGGAATACATTTGAATCATGAGAAACCATTACACCCCTGTAACTTTTGAATCAATACACATTGAGAGGTATAATAGTAAATCTAACATTAAATATACCTAAATATAATAGTATAATGATAAAAAATGATAATAGGGTAATATTTAAACCATCAAGATGGAATCATTGTGTATAATATATTCATGTATCAAGCGATTCAAATTTGAGTGGAAGAAATCCTTACAAATCAGGTAAAAATTCAATAAACCCCATATTGGAGGAAAATAATTGAATTAAAAAATAACCATGAAAAACTGATAATTCCTTATATTTTATATAAAATATTACTTATGGACAAAACTTAAATGATAATTTGTTATAAATATGAACTTTGTCTAAATGAAGGGAAATTGATATGAAATCCTTTATAGATTTAGTATTTTTTTAATGAAAATTTCCTACAACCATACAAAATTTTTATGAAAATATCAAGATTTAAACAATGTGGAATTCTAAAAAAATTACCTATTATATACACCATATAAATAAAAAAATATTGTATAAAATTAAATCATGTATCAATGAAGATGAATTGAGATGGAAAAAAAATTAAGACATAGGAACCATTATAATAAAAACATCTTAAGAGAGTTAGAAATAAAGATTCAATATGATGTTAAAATAAAACAATAATTATAGTTTTTTTATATAACAAGTTTTTTGTATACATAATATTTACTTGAATTATTTTCACAAATAATAAGTGACTTAATTCTGGGAAATTTGGAATGAAACTATTAGATGTTCTCAAAAACATCTTGCACATACCCATAACATCTTAAATAACTAAATTACGTTCATTAGATATATCTTCCCAAATATTATAAATATCAAAATTATTTTTTATTTTATTTTTATAATCTATTGGTATTTTTTATGTATTGTTTCTACTTTATTTGGTCACTAATGGTTGATTGGTTAATTTCATCATAATAAATTTTATTTTCCTACTGTTTTCAAAGATGTTGTCAAATTAAATCATTATCAAAAAAATTAATTTTATTATCTAATTTAATATTAAATTATCACATAATTTATATAGTAAAATATGTACTCCAGTAAAATATGTCCTCTAGTAAAATACTCAATTTAGTAAAATTTACAGTAATATATACATTTTTATATAAATTTAATATAATCAATTAATTATAAAAATACATATAGAATGTATAATATTATCATTCCATATTGTTATTTGTTTATTAAATACCCATTTTATAATTTAAATACATATTTAATTATATTCATGTTATTTTATAGTTAAAAAATGTAAATGACACTCTAGTGGTGGTATACCACACATATACATCAATGAAGAACATGCATTCAATGAATAGAAAGAAAAAACATTACACCATTTAAGATTCATTAAAATGTTATAACTATTTTTTAATATTTTTGAAATAATTTCTATAGTGTTGCATAAATACTGTTGATGAATAACTAAAAATGTTATTTTGTGGATCCAATGAACCAAGAAAAAACAACAATGATGGTTCTAATTTTTTATAGTATAGGGTAGAGATTCAATGATGGTTGTATGATTATTATAAAAACCTATCATCACCCCAACTGTGGGGAGGTAATTTGATAATTATTGTCATGGTTGGTTTATAATGGAATTAATAATGAAAAAATGTTATTAAACATGTTTTACCTACATTGAGACCATGATGAAACTCATGAAGAAGCACTTATATTTGAGTGACATGTGATGATTTAAATTGAAATTGGGAATTGGGAAATGTAAATTATTCGAAGTACTGAAATTTTCAATTGGGGACTTTGGAAATTATAAAATAGTAGTAGAGTATTGAATGGATAGTTATAGTCCACATTTTCTATGTGAAGAGGATATACATTTACATTGAAAAGAATGTAATATGAAGAATAATAATGGAATGGAATGATAGATATGTCAGTAAATTAAAGGATGATTATAAGACACATAGGTAAGAATAAAAATTTTAATAAATGGTTTTGTGGTGATCTAAATTTCAGGATACTATTGGAATATTCATGACACTATAGATTAGTAATTTTGTCAATTATTAATAATAATATAATTCTAATCTTTTAAATTATATTAATGATAAATAAATATTTTAAATATTATTAATTTTTTGTAAAATTCTAATAAAGAAATTTTGGATCTTATTTACCTATTTCATTTAAAAAATGTGAAAAACATTGATTCTAAATTAAATACACATAACACAAAAAGAATGTTTTTTAAATAAAATAGTGTTACTAAAAATTAAAATTTTATATTAGAAAAATATATGATGTATAGTTTTCTACATTATAGTAATTTATCATCAATAAGAAATAAAAGGTATCTTGTTTACATGAAATGGAAATCCAAATTTCCCCATGAGAAGAATTAATTAAATTAAATTAGCAAAAAATATTATCAAATATTAGAAACTTTTTTCTTAAGTTTGAATATTTTTGAGATGGCTATTCAGAAGTTGTCAATAATATTTATAATTTCATATTTATTCCCTAGAAATATATATTTCTAAAATTAAAATATTTTAAAAACATTTTTCCCTGGAACATATACTAATAACGTGATAAAATACATTATTTGGGTAAAAATGTAATTTTATATATTCAACCAACCATAAATAAATTTAGAAAAAATAAAAAAAAAACCTAACTGTTTTTTGTAAAATTCATAACATAAATTTTAAATATCAAATATAAACAGTTAAAATTTTAAATTGATACTTTTAAATTAAAATATATCATATAAAAATGATTATTTTTTCAGTTAACCTTTTTACATATTAACTCATGATAATTATTTTCCATCTAAAGGTATAAACTATTAATATAAAACTATATATGTGTTCATATTATAATTAATAATAATTTATTTTTAATATGTGGTGATTTTTTTTACTATCAGTGTATCATGAGTTACAATTTATAAAATATTGTATATATTTTAAAGGATCCAGTATCTGATGTACAAACAATCTATCCCCTTAAATTAATTATTTTCTACACAATTTTTATTATTTCCCCTAATAAATTATGGGGGGTATTATATTCATATATATATATCTCTCTCTATAAATGGATTCCATTATGAAATGTAACATCATATATTGTTCTGAAAAAATAAATATCATATCTCAAATAAAATTTCATTTTTAAACCATAATTATATATTCTCTCGAGTTTTAATTCCCCAAAAATACTTATGTCTCCAGGTCATTAGACCACACCCAGATCACCAATTATTCCAAAAATATACTCTATAATTAATCCTAATATGGTATTAAAAACCATTATATCAAATAAGAAACATGATAATGTATATCATATTCCATAAAATGTGATAATTTTTTTGAATTTATCATTAATTATCATCAATCCCAAGGATAATGATTGTACAAAAGTTATATTTTGAATGTCACCCAACATATTATGCTCTGAAAAATAAATATTCTATCTAAAATAACATTGATTTTTATACCATAATCATATATTCTCTACATTATACTTTCACAAAAAAAACCAATGTCTCCAGGTCATTATACCACACTCAGATCGCCGATTATTCCAAAAATTTTCTCTATCATTAATCCTAAAATGGTATTCACCACCATTCTCTCGAATAATAAATTATTGAATGTATATCATATTCGGAAAAATGTTCTTTTTTTAATTTATCATGAATTATCATCAATCCCAAGGATATTGATACTACAAAAGTTATATTTTCAATGCCAACCTACACATTATTGCCTAGAAATTAATCATAAAAAAACCTAAAACATACCCATCCATTAATGGATTGTTCTTCAATAGTTATATCTTAATATTTATTCATATCTAAAATGATTCTAAAGGATTCTAATATATATTAATGTATATTTTCAAATGATTAACTAAACTTAATGAAAAATGATATTTAAAATGTGTCAAAAATACAGGTGAATAAAAGACATAAATCATGTTTGATAAATGTGTTAAGATATGATTTGAAGTATTTTTCCACCTTATACATCAAAAAATCAGTTTTTTTTTCACATTTTTAACAATTTAATATGGAATTATTTCATTACATTATTGAAAATTATTGGGTGTTCATAATAGTTTTCCTTTCTAAAATTAAAAAATGGGATCTCTTCAACCCACAAAAAATTATAGATCCACTTCAAATTTTCCATGAATAAAGACCAATTTTTCTTTTACTATATATTATTTTCATTAAATAAAAACCATGTTAAAAATTATTTATCTTTTACCCAGTATTTCTAATGAGAAATTCAAGATAATGATCAAAATCAAAAATTTTGGTTTATGTTATCCTTTTTCATTGGTTCCAAATATTTTTCGTCAAATCCCACCATAAACATAATAAAACAATGATTTAAGTATCATTGGTATTCTTTATTGATGATATACCAATGTAACTATGATTTTTTGTAAACTCTCACGTAGAAAAATTAATGAACACTAATCACATGTTGGTGTACATTACCACCATTATGAAATTACTTTCCTTATTCCATACCTAATTAATATAAATGAGATTAAAAATATAATTTATGTAAAAAAAAACGTTATTATAAGACTTTTAAGATTATTTATTGATATTATTTGATAGTATTTAAGTTATAATGATAATAAATACTCATAAAATATATAAACTCCTAAAATGAACATATAAATTAATCTTTCAAAAAAGAGTTAATATTTGAAAACCTATTAAAATTAATTAAAATAATTTCAATCAATTAAAAATGGTATAAATGTTTTAGAGATTATAAGGTTATTTTATAACATTATTAACCATATAATCCATACAAAAATTATTATATAATAATTTATTGAACCACTCGAAGGATATAATAAAAGAAAAAACAATATAATAATAAAATATTATGTGATTATAGATAGTCCATAGTAAATGAAATATATAATAATTTCCTATCCTTAAGAAACATTTTTTAGTACACATTTTTTTCTTTGAAATATTGTTTCTAATTTCACTATAGTATTTTGTATCATGATTAATTTATATTTAACGATATTCATTTTAATATTTGATGTTCTTTATGTCATGTGGGTTTGAATAAAAAAATTACAAATGCAATATGTTTTTTTCCTACATAAATTTTCTTAGATTGAGTTATTAATATTATTATTAAACTCTATTATTATTTTTTCCACTCTATAATCCTTATTTACATATTTTTTTATATTTAAAAATATTTTTTTCTAGGATACAACAATTATTAATTATAAACACATTTCTAAATTATTATTTACAGAATGAGTATGTAACTCAAAAGGGTTTTAAGGCCACAATAACTATTTATTGATAATTATTTCTTTATAAGAAAGAATTTAAATTTATCTAATGTATATAAAACCTATTTTCAATATTACAATATGTATTATGTTTCTATCATGGTATTTTTTCAATTATAATGTCATTATATCATTAAATGGTTCTCATATTAAATGCTAATAAAAACATAAAAGATATAATGACTCAATATTTATCCAATTTATTGATAAATTCTTGAAATGGTTATTATCAAATATGACTCTTTAATCATTAAATTTATTTTTTATATAAAAATTTACATATTTATAGGTAAAGATAACTCGTTTCATACGAGTCTACTTCTTTGATGAAATAACATCTCAAATAAATGTATTAAATCAGAAAGAAATTTTTAAATTCATTCCAATAGATATTTTTTGTTCTTATACACATTTCCCTTCTAACCAATATTTTTCACACCTTTATATAACTCACATATTGAATAAATCATGTGATATTTTATATTAATTAATGAAGAGGTTTTTCAAAAATGATATTTGAAAATATTAAAATGTTTTTCATATATCAAATATATATATTATAATCCAATACATTTTTCTCTATATAACATTTACACATTTTTTTAAAAAAATATTTATAAATTTCATAAAATGTAAGATTTTATTGCATTCAAAAAAATTTCTTTCCCACATATCCAAATATTATATTTCATTAAGTACTAGTTACATTTTACTTAGAATTTCTTTTTAAAATAATAAATAAAAACATTATAGACTTTTTAGAAAAATGTATTTCCTAAAAATTTGACACATATTCACAATGTTTCATATTTTTATAATGCAACCGATTTTCCCCATATGGTATGATATTCATTTTAAACGATTTTCATCAAATATGTTTATTTTTTATAATGATCCTTAGAGTAAAATTAACCTATTCTTCTAAAAAATTTAATTCACCTATAGCACATTCAATATTTTTTTCTATAATGAGTAATCGTTAAATATATAGAATATAAATGAACTATGAGTAAATATATCTTGAATAATCCTATTTTTTGTATAACCATTATTTTCATCAAATTAAATTCCTCTATAAATACTTGATTTTTAATTTCATTTATTTAATGGTGTTCACAACGATCCATATACATCAATTGGTTAAGGAAACTTCATTATTAACATTATTCCATTTATCTAGATGGGGTAAAAATATTTTCTATTATACTAGGTTAACTGTTTTATGATCAAATTTTTTAATATCCAAAATTTCACAGTTATATTATAATTTTATATCATGTTATGAATATTTGTTGATATTTTAATGTTATCAATATATTATTTGATTTGAATAGGATATGAAAAAAATTTCATTACATGGGTAATTAAAAATAAAATTCCCTTCTTATAGATCCCTTATATTAGGATACAGATAGTTTGGGTCCTGTATTACCCTGGAATTAATTGTTTTAATTTTATGTCTCATGTGTTTGGAAGGTGTTGAAAATTGGATTTTGTTCACCGTGGCTTGGGAAAATGAATTTTTTTTAATATTTTTGATGTGGTCATGTATATTTTGTTCTCTTAGGCATGAGTATTATGAGTTTTTCCAAAATTTATTTTTATAATTATGCCTTTTCTATTTCTTGAAGTCATTTTTCATGTTATTAAACCTAACAATGATCCATTAATTTTTGTGATAAGTCAAGTTCCATGTCCTTGCCTCTTATATATGATACTCCACATATTTATGTAATTCGATGAAGTATTCCATGGTTTTGTTCTATTATCCTTGGGGAATATATTATATATATATTTATTATATTCGAATTATAATATTATGATCACTTACAATCATTGATTTTTATCACTTTTTTACCATTACTAAGAATCTGAGATAACCCCTTGGTTATGGTTCAATTTTACCATATTATAAATAAAATTAAAACATATGATGTATCTACAATACTATCTTTATTTTAATTTTATTACATATATTGATTAATTTTTAGGTAATATTTAGTTCCTTGTATTTCTGTAGAAATAGAAATTAGATGAAAAATACATGAGTTATATCATATAATGTTTTTTTCTTAATTCACTAGAATAATAAACATAAAATTTATTTTTATTGTTTTTAATGTAATATATAATTATATTTCATGTAATTTGGGATTTAACATATATGGGGTGTCACATAATACAAGTATGTGTCAATTTCCCAGCACTAATTCTCATTGTCCATTAAAGAAAACTAGAAACACTTTACAACTCAACTGAATATTTTCCAAACTAAACCACTTAGTAAATATAACTACTAACTATGAAACTTATACTAGAAAACTTACTCTAATACAACTATGATACATCTTCACCAAAAATTTATTAACTTGATCCAACAATATGGTTGAGCATGTCACCAAAATCATACCTAAAATAATCTAGGGGTTTTTAAATAGCTCCATGAATGTATTAATGAAGTTATAAACATTAGAATATATTCATATTAAAAAATGAGACGTCTATATTTCCCATATAAATAAATCAATTATTCAATTAATAATAGAAGAAAAATGATAACTATACTATTAAATGAATTCAAGAGACACTATCAATATGAAAAAACCTAAAATTTGTAAACATTTAAAGAATAGTAGAACATAATAGAAACACCTCTAAAGGAAATAATTCAAAAATAATAACTGGTGACACCACATAATTATTAAAAAAACCCATGACAGAAACACTAATAGGTTCCCTCCCTAGAGAGAACAACTTACAAAACATCTATAAACTGAACATCCCTCCAAATAGAACAAAAACTATACACTAGATTTATAGATACAAAAGGTGTGGATATGAATTACCATGTATTTTTCGGTTCATAAATTCATATTGGGAAAACATAATTATGATAAAATATAAATAAATCTACTCTCATAACTAATTTTCAACCCATAAATTCAATAAGGATCAATACAAAAAAAAGACTTAAGAGGGTCCCAACATCACAACTCCATTCTAATATTATCATAATTAAAATGTAAATAAATATACCTAATAAATAAAAAGTGTTGTATTCTTAATGGGAATATATTCATTAATTTTCACGTTACTAATTTTATTTAAAATTGGATGCCCAAATCAATAGTTGGGAGAGTGTATCAGTTTTGGAAATACTAACAAAATATTGACACACTTGACATCAATTAGAATATATAAATTAATAATGTGATTAGATAATATATTTATGGATGAAACATTCCAATCTCGTAGAATAATTATGATAAAAAATAACTGAGAAGGACCAACACGTTGTTACAGAATTATTATCTAATAGAGTACATTAACTCCATATTGAAACTGAGGACCAGTACCTAAATAATCTAGTGTGTGGAATAGTTAAAAAATTATATAGGAGATCAACACCCTATGATAATTATGCTGATTGGTGTGTACATGACTGACCCTCTATAAATTTCATTAAAAAAATAGTTACTCTCACATGTTCTGATAAATGGATGAGATTAAAAAATATCATCCAAATTAATCATTGATAGTTAATACGTCTCTAATATTATGATATATATTAAAAAATTGACAAATTTGAGGATTAAATTTTTAAATTTTATCACAATAATGATGATATGAAAAAAACCTGTGTAGAGTTGTATCCTACAAAAATGAAGACAATGACTACACCATATGGTAAGGAAGGAAATTTTTCCCTTACAAAATACCAAGACACCAACATGTATGGTAGGGAATGGAAATTTGGAACCATTCAAACAATAACTCTTGGGTTTCAGTTAATATAAAAAAACACATTGAATGTTTTTCTCTAAGTCGTTTAACCAATTGTTTATGCATGGATATCTCCTAGGACTATCCACTTACATACAAAACCAACTATCTAGGTTAATAAGAATATTTAATATAGAAAAAACAAATCATTTTTTTTGGAATGGGTATATACCATAATAAAGACATTACATTTTTAATGTCAACAAATAATGGACTCGAATTGATTCCAAATTCCCATCAAATTTTTTTGCCACATAGTTTAGTGGACCAATCCCATTTTGGTGATACCACTATATCACCATTTAGGATTGTATTTTCATTAATAAAATTTAGAAAACATCTTAGGCCACGTGGCCAATAAGAATGAATAAGTGGGTTGATCCCCCTAGCTCCACCATAATCTATATGAAAATGTTTTGAAGATCAATGGTGTACGCCAATATAATATCATTTCTAGGTTGAAACACATATAACTAGACCAACATCTTCTAACCGTATAATTTATAATAATTGTGTTACCATGAGTCTTTACCAACTTCTAAACACTGAAAAAATCTCTACATTCATTGTATGTACCAAATGGGAGACATTTGCACTAGTTGGCCTAATGTTGTGTTGATGTATTATCCCTTGTCAACTTCACCATTCACTACCAACATCTTCAAAACTATCCCAATGTATATATCCCACCCATATTGTCATCATATCTCACCTTCCCTTCTACCAATTATTTACATTTCCACTTTCAATGAAATATTGGTATTTAATGGTATGATACATTTTTAGGGGGAATGAAAGAGTAGTGAATTTTTGTATTATTGTTTCAAATGATAGATCTACTATCCCTTATATGTTCCAACACATATTCAATTATTGGTAAATTTACAAACCCTAAAAAATCATCAAATGTCATTCATTAGTGGTCATATGTGATGATGAACCATGGGTATAGGATATCATATCCTTTTCAATATGAAATTTTAATCTCATAATATGTAGCATGTAGAAAGAGATAAAGTAATCTCTGAAATAACCTCAATAATAACTCACAATCATTGATTTTTTTTCTTTTTATAACTTAATTTCAAAATTAAATAAATCACATGGAATAAAAGAATTTATAATACTAAATATAATATATTTCAGATTGAAAAAGCAATAAACATTTTAATTTATATGGAACATGAACCTAGTTTTGATTACATGAATCATTTCTCATTAATGTAACTTATTTAAAATTAAATTTATCAATCTTCCAAAATAATTGAAAACTATAATATCATCCGTATAATTATGTGAAAAAATATAATGGAAAAACTACCACTACCACATTAGGCACACTTAGTCCAAATCATTTATTAATTCTTCCAAATACACTATCTGTTATAAATTAATAAAAGTAACCATAAATATGATATAGTATTAAAAATATATAATTTACTAATTATTTATTATTTAATATTAATTTTTAAAAAAAATATATATTAAAAAATTTGATCTTTTTTATTAAAAATGTACAAAAATAAGAAAATATTTTAACAATTAATGTCAATTTTTTGTTTATTTCCAATTTAACTAAAAATATTATTACATTATTCTAAAACATTTTTAATAAGAAAATTTTCATATTATAATAGGTGTATTTATAGTTAAATTAACCAAGAAATTAAATGAAAGATATATATTTGTCAGAAAATCAAACAAGACCTACTCTTTAATTCTAATGAATTTCGTAATTATATTTTTTTTATAAAATATATTTTATACCATGATTATGCCTAAAATAAGGTATTATAACTATTTCAGAATTATGTAAATATATATTTTAACAGAAAAATAAATCCAAAATTCCCTTTCATTTAATATCCTATTTATTTTTGGTATTCAATACACATTGGTTATTTATAACACCTTGAATAGAGAGATTAATTTTTTATTTTATCATTAATATGTTTTATTCAATATCCCTTTAATATCTATCAAAACCCATGAAATTTTTCAATGAATTATTTCATGAATTTATTAAACAATCAAATCAGATAAATTGAGTAAAAAATATGAATTTATGATATTTCAACCAGTAGGAACTCACCATGTTTATTTTTTTAATTAATTATTAGGGAAAATGTATTGACAACATTCCTAAATACAGTTTTAACTACATGGGTTAGTGGTGGATTTTTTTTAAGTTATATTTTTTGGGAAAGGTATATTATATATTTAATATATCTAAGGTTGATGGGATAGTATTACCAAGATATATTTTTTGGGATTAACAAATTACCTTGAGGCTTGTCTGGATTTTTCATTGGATGTCATTTTTAATAAGAATTTCATTATGTTTTAGAATGAGTTATTTTTTAATTCCATTCATGATTAGTTAGTTGTTAAATAATTTGATGATTTTAGAGGGTTTTTTATGGACACATTAATTTTTATTATTATTAATAAGGTAGATGCTGATGAAATCAACATTCAATAGTATTAAAATATATTCAAAGAATATGGATGCCTCTTAATTTAGAAATATTTTTGAAATAACAAACAAAAAATATATGAGAAATCATAATAATAATACAAATGTATAAGAAAATATTTAATGGTGTCAATTATGTATGCCTTCAAATGAGATAAATACATTGGGGAGTAGGATAATGAACAAACCATGGCGAGCTGTTGGAAACACTTTTTGAAATTGGATATGAGATGAGACATGATGAACCTATCATGGATGTTATAAAAACATGCATATTTTTAGGGGTTTTATAGTGACTCTTATATAATATAACATTCAAATATAAATGTAGTGTAATGACTCTAACACCTCCTTGTTATTCTGTTGTGGGAATCTAGTGTTTGGTGTGTTGTAAGATGTAACAATGCCATAATTCAAGTGTTTTCTAAAAAATGGGTTTTCCAAGGGTGACTCACAATGGCGAGTCAGGATTGGTGACTCGCTAGTAGTGGATTACACCAGTGAGTCACCTAGTAGTGAGTTGTTTGACAGTAATTCACCAAAAGGTGGCTCACTGACTGGTGACACTGAATGGAGGCTCTACAAAAAGCGACAATGAATAGTGACAAGTATTGTCTCACCGAATGGTAACACTGAATAGGGGAACACTGAACAATGGATCATCAAGAACTTTCTCACTAAACATTGACACCGATGAATCACCCAATGATGTGTCACTTCTTATAGTTTTTCAAATTTCTATATTTCCTCATTTACTCACAGTGTTTCAAGTTTCCCTTCTCTTACATTTTATTTTCGGTAAATTGAGAATAAATCCTAATTTGGTTGTTTATAATAGAATTTCAAATGATATTAATTATATAATAATAACATAATGCTCTATGGGATTTGAAATAATCCAACCATGTGGTCTTGTCCATGACTCTACTTTAATGACCTTGAAATTATTTTTCATTATATTGATTTAGGATCTAGCTTTTGTTTAGGATCTAGCTTTTGTTGTGGATTAGGTACACTCTAAACATTTCTCCCAGTACGCAGAGAAAATTTCTTCATAGATGTGTTTTTTCCTCAATTATAGGCCCTATTCTATTTTCCTTGATGTTTTGGTATTACTCATGAACCCCCAATTTTGGAATAGGGATGAATCGTTGGTCACATGTTGTTCCAGGTAGGTATTTTACTTCATCTCTCTATCAATTTTGTATAATTATGGTGTGTATAATAATTTCTCTTTGTGAGAACGACTAAATAAAAAAATTGACAATGTTTATGAGAAGTAATTATAAGGGGTAGTGTAACCATTTGGTTTTTGAGAATCATGGTCATTGGCATTCATTGCTTACGCATGGGTTGTTCTTTATAACTGTTGTTGGTTTCATGTGAATACTTTCTATAAATATAAATATTATTAATCATGTATAAAACATTAAATGGAATGGATTCCCTAGGATAAAAACTGATGATTGATCACCCCTACTTATCAATGTAAAATTTAATGAACTATTGTCCAGATATGAATTCATCCTATTTGATAGGTGTGACTATGTATACGGAGATGTACATGTCTTGTGATGGGATATCAGTTTGAGATATTGATTGATTAAGGAATGGATAGACTTATTGTGCAATGTGACTACTTCTGGGAAGAGGTTGGGCAGCGGGGCAGCAGGTTTGGGTTGTGTAATGTTATTTTGTTTATGGGTGTGTTGAGTGTGGTGTTGTTGAGCAGCAGGGCAAAACGTTTTGGTTTTTAGGGGATGAATTTTGTAGGATAATTTTGAATAATTATGTTGGTAATGTCACAATATGAATGGGTGTTAACTGTTTTAGATGAACGAAATGGGTTGTTTGTTGTGTGCTTTGTTATGTGGAGTGTTTAGTGACATTTATCCTTTTAAAAATGGTTTTAAATTTTGTTCATGTAATTTTACTTGGAAGGGATTGAATTAATAAATGAATGATTTGATAATACATAATGATAATTGGTTATATGAATCAAGTGGTGGTATGTTTCTAATCATGGCTTGTAGTGAAGTAACATTCAAGTGACAATCGTTCGTGGATGTACGAGCATGTAGGTGTAGCAGCAAGGGTTCTTTTGGGGGGACTAGTGGTATGTTTGGAATCCCATAAGATGGTATTAGTTTTTTTACCTATATAAATATATACATGAAGTTCCTTATGTTTTATTTATGCACCCCACCCGTGTTGAGCACTATGTGCTAAACACCCCGACTGTTATGGGGGAGAGTGTCCTTTCCAACATCCTATTGGGAGGATGGATGGTTGTTTACAGACATTATCGTTCCCCCTCTTCTAGTCATTTATTACCGAAGATTCGTCGGGAAGGCTATAATAGATTGGGTATTAATACCTGATTTATGGTATTGGGTATTTGAGAGGTAGTTAATTTCCCAGGTTTCTTTAGGATGGGGCTAAGGTTTTTTTGGACAAGAAATGTTGTGGTTGTGGCCCAAGCATCTACGGGTAGGATGTGATGTTGTTTGGGATGAGGTGTATGTGGGTAGGTTTTCTCAGAGACACTTTTGGATGAGTGTGATTGCGTTAGGATGTATGCCATTAAGGATGAGTAGTTAACTAGGTTGAAGTGGTGGGGGGGTTACCCAAATATTTGTGTTCTTTATTATGTGACATTACAAGACATGTGTTATTTGGTTATAGTTCCTTGGTGTGGTTGGTGTGGATGGTATATATTATTGGTTCTTTTGTGTTATTGATTTTTTTATACAGTATAATTTGTATGCCTCCCGAACGTTTCTACAAGTGACTTTGGTTTTTACCAATTGAGTATACTTGTATGCTCCCCCTATGTACACATAAAATTTTTCATGATTCTAGGGATATTACACATATAGTTCTGGTCCATAATAGATTGGACGTTGGGTATAGTTATTTTGTCTCTTTTTAGTTTTAATTTTTTACATCCCTTTACGTTTTCATGGTATATTAAGAAGTTTTACTTTAATAATACTTGTGGGATGGATTTTGGTTTCATTATATATATCTTTTTTGGAGTTTTTTAAGGTTGGTATATCTTATCCCCTGATCATGGTTTCTATGAAAAGTTTAATACCTACAATTGTTTTGTTAGATATACACACCATTGGTGTTGGTTTCCACCCTGAGGCCTGTTGGAGGTGGAAATATGGGGTCATTATCTCTCTTTCATCAATAGGAAGGAAGTCCTCATCATATTGATATCCCTTCCCTCATAAAAAATAAATCATTTTGTGAAAGAATGGTATCAGAGGCAATGGTTCAGAGATAGCTTGGAGCATGGAGTTAGGAACAGTGAAGATTTTCGGGGTAGGTAGGCCAACAGTGTTAGGTAGTAATGGTGCCTGAAAAAATCCAACAGAGATTGTCTAGGACAAGAGATTTTATGGCCCCTCGTGATCTGATACAAAGACTCTAAGCTTACCGAATAACCACGTGAGGCTTTGTTGATTTTGTTGTAGATAACCTAAGAAAGGTAAATGAACCATGATGACATGAGTTATTTTTTTTCAATGGTGTTTATGGGAATTTTAAATAAGTAATGAGTTAAAATGAACCCAAAATAAATTCCATAATACATGGGAATATGAGTTACTTGCATACCATTCATATATGGCACTGGTCTTCATCCACAAGTGGTTCAGTCAGTGGAGGCTCATTAGGCCAATCATACCAATTGGTTGAGGTATGATCCAACATAGAAGGGTGATGAGTGGATGATGATGCTTTATGCCTCTAGAGACATTCTCTGAGAATGTATGAGGGTTCCATCTTTTTTATGGGGACTGAGAGTTGACTCGGGGATTTTGTGATCACATTCATCTAGATTTAGGTTTCGAATGAGAACTGGGATACTATAGCGGTGAGATAGACGAGGGGAGAATCATGTATGTGGTGGACACATTACTTAGGGAGAGGAAGGAGATATATGTTTTGTGGATTGAAATTGAGAAGAAGTTTTGGGAGGAATTCCTTTCATCCATGATTATGGCCATGAAGTGGTATGAGCTACTATCCCTCCAGAATAGAGTATGTGAGTGAGGTAATTAGAGAATAATTTCAAGGACCTCCTATATTTTTCTCTAGATATCATTCTAGATGAGGATTCGTCGATGAGGTTCTTAGAATAGGAGAATTTTCGTTCCCTTCAGTATGAGGTTACACCATTTTTCCCTACCAACATACATATATTATTATAAGAATAATAAGATATTGGTATGGATGAACCTGTGTGGAGGTATGCTCTGAGAGGGCCGTTAGCTGAGTTCCTCAAAGGGGAAGGTCATTAAAAAATAGTCTCATCTCTCGAGGCCTTCAAGGTTTCAGCCAACAGGGAGCCGACCATAGCAGTTTTAGTTGTGACCCTATGGTCCTTTTTTTCCATGGGCCTGTGGCTAATTGTTTTTGGTTCCTGAGGTCAAGGTCACCACTAGGGACAGTTCCCAACTCAAGATCAATATGGTGGAGGTGTAGGTTCAACTCCTGCCTTATCAATAGTTGCCAGGTAGGAATTTCTAGTAGTAGGGACAACATTCCCTTACTCCCCCGAGGATGGAGAGTACAGGAGAAGGTCTATATCAAGGTTCTCCTTGGGGAACATGACTAGTTCACGGTCGAGTATTCAGTCAACATCAGAGGCGTATAAGAGTAGGATGTGGTCAATTTCACACCGTAGAGGAAGATATTTCCATGGTGCAGAGATATTTTGAGGTAAGATCAGTTAGTTTGTAACTCATTCTCGTGATTTGATGGATTCATGTAATACACACACACTCTTTGATCCTATTCTATATCACACTTTTGGAAATCACATATAGAGAATTTTTGTTCCCCAGTTGTTGAGTATTCTTGTCAAAGGATAGACTCTCTTGTTTGATGTTTTTTGAGGATTTAGACTGATGTTAGGGCCACATCATTCTAGTGGGTATCTCTTCCTATTATAGATGAATCCATATTATTTCTTACATCGAATATACTTGTTGTTTTTGGTGCATTCTATAATTTAGTACTTCAAGAGAAGAGTATTTTTCAGTAGCGAAAGGCGAGTGAGTAGCTTTCATTGGAGAGCGAATCAATAGGGTGTGTAGCTGTTGCAAGGAGCATATTCATTCCATAATATCTGATTTTTCAGTGGAATCCATAGAAATGAATTTCGAAGGGACTCCTAGGGAAGTTTGGAAGTAATTGTATGTTTTTCTCATGAAGGTTGTGACTCTCACCCCTCTACGTGACATTGAGTTTGGGATAGACTTGCAGCCCGATGTTTCTTCGATTTCAATGGATACTTATCAGATGGAGCCTTTTATGATATGAAAGACGCAGATCCAGAATGAAAATTTAATGAGGAAGGGATTTATCTAACCCTTTTTTTGTCGTTTGGTGCTCTGTTCGTGTTTTTATAAAAGGAAGATACTGGTCTGAGGGTATGTATAGAGTAATAGAGTTTTAATTGGGTTATAGTCAATAACCCTAACCTGATCTCAAGGAATGATTATGTTTTTGACAAGCTATGTGGCGATAGTTTTTTTACTTGAACGATCTATGGTTTGGATATCACCAGTTGAGGGTGAAATAGGGTGACATCCTAAATACAACATTCAGGTTCAGGAATGGGAACTTCGAGTTATTAGGTATTCCATCAGGTGGTACAAACACACTAGACCTGTCAAGGGGCTCATGAACTATTTATTTCAGGAGTTCCTAGACAGATTCATCATCGTTTTAATCGATGTCATTCGGATCTACTCAGTGTCTGAGGATACACATATAGAAAATATTAAAACAATCATAGAGATCCTTTAGTGCAACCAACACTATAGAAAGATGACCAATTGCATTTATCGGAGATGGAAGGCCCCTTTCATTGAGCATGTGGTTTCTCAGAAGGGTGTAGCAGTGTACCCATTAAAGGTCAAGGTAGTTGTTACTTAGGAATCACCCCATAATTAGGAAAAGGATTATAGTTTATTTGGTCTATGAGTCCACAAGATGATATTGATACCAGATTTCTCTTGGGTAGAGTTCTTATTGATGGCTCTAACTAGAATGGGTCATGAATTAGTGTAGAGTGTGATGTGAAGAGAAGATTTCACCTATCTAAATTGAAATTTTGATAGTTCACTATTACTGAGGTTTCTATAGGAATTGTGTTATGTTTGAGGAGTTCTGTGATCCTTCCCAATTGGGCTTTGGTTGTGTATTGATGTAGTAACAGGTAGTGATCTCCTATGGTTCTAGGACGGTACAGCCCCATGAACATAAATATTCCACACACGATCTAGAACATTTAGTGGTCATATTTGTTCAATAGTTTTGGTGGTATTACCTAAATAGGGTGAATTTGGTATTATTATAAGATAAATCGATCTTGAGGAATATTTTTCTCAGTGAGAACTGTACATGCGACAGTGGAGGAGGATGGAATTTCTCTAGGATTATGATTTTGATATCTCCTACACCTCAAGAAAGGGGAATGTTTTGGAAAATTATTTGATAAAGAGGTCATAGAATGATGTGGTTCTAGAATATTCAGATTATTAGAGAGAAATATATGAGTTTAATGTTCTTCACATAGATGTATGAATGGATTCTGGAAGTGGATGTATGATTCATATGATGGTGAATTCATCTCTAAGGTAGTCGGTGGAGGAGTATTAAGGGGGAGACTTAGATGTAGATGTGATGTGATATCACATTGACTAGAGAAATTCTCTACAATGATAGTCATAAGAAGGTAGGAATTAGATGTAGTTCAACGAGAAGTTGTTCATCTCAGAGGAAATGCATTAGAGTGTTATCTATGACATCCATAGATCACCCCTAGTGGTACACCCATGAGTTTAAAAGATGTTCCGGGGCTTGAGGGAATAGTTCTTGTGGCTAAGGACGAAGCAAGAAGTGACAGAGTTTGTGGAAAACAAATTGGAATGCCAATAATTTAAGGTTGAGAATTTTGTTCTAGGCGATCTATTTCAGCCCTCATATTTATACAATTGTAAGTGGGATGACATCTCAATGTATTTTGTCACTAGATTATCTAGGGCTCATGGAGGATGCAATGTAATCTAGGTAGTAGTTCATTAGTTGATAATGTCAGCTCAATTTACAGTGATTAGGGAGTCTAGAATAATGGATTCCATAGTGTAGAGGTATATAGATAAGGAGGTGTGGCTGCATGGAGTTCTAAAATCTATTGTCTCATATTAGGATACATGTTTTACATGACAAGTTTGGAGGGGATTTCAAAATTTGTTTGGCACTCGAATATAACTGATCACTAATTTCCACCCATAGATGGATGGAAAAACATAAGGGACCATCTAGAATTTTGAAGGCATGTTGTGTTCATGTGTTCTAAACCATAATGGGTCCTGGGTGCGGCATTTTCCATTTGTAGGGTTCACCTACAATAATAGCTATCACTCATCCATTGGTATGGATCCATTTGAAGCTTTATATGAAATGTTGTTTCATTCACCATAGTGTTGGATGAATGTTGGGGAGGCGACTATTCTTCATCAATACATGGTGAAGAGTTTGAAAAAGATGGTGTAGTGTGACCCTAAGAGAATAAAGGTTGATCAGAATTGGAATTATTCATATAATGATCATAGGAGAAGGACCTTGGTGTTCATGTTTGGGGACAATGAATTCTTGACGGTCTCCCAACGTCATGGGATGTGGAGGTTTGGCAGAGGGAGTATGATTTCTCTCAAGTTTGTCTGACCTGTCGAGAGGTTGGAATGTGTTGGTTAGTTGTCATATATACATGCATTCAACCAGAATTTGTTAGGATCTGTGACATCTTTCATTCCTCCCATATTCTTTCGAAACGTCACGACGACTTCCATGTCCATGACTGGGGATAGTTGGATATCAATGATGATTCAATGTTGGTGAAGTAGCTAGTGGAGACCCAAGATGTTACACCCTTGGTTTTTAAAGACCATTTTTTCAAATAAATTAATTTCTTTATGTTTCAATGGACTAAGTCAAACATTCTGTTCACACTAAACCCACTTGTAATATGATACATGCAAAACCATGTTGGCATATGATACATGAAAACTGAGTATATTTTTTGTTCAATGTTTAAAATAAACAGGATTGGATTATGTTATAAGAAACACTAATGGATGATTTCAATACATGAGACATAGACTTGTCTTGTATTACACCCAAGAGAATCCTTTCTCGATAGACTACTTTGTATGCATTATTGAGTTTTACTAAACAATGATTTATTATTAGAATATAATTATTCAATGAGATATAAAATATCCCTTATGAATATTATTAACCTTGTTTAAAATTTTACATTAAATTTAAATTTATATTGTGTATTTTCTTGACATTATATAAGAACAAATAGAATTATTCGGATAAAAGAAGTATTTTTTTAAAAATGAAGTTTCAGCATTTTGATTTCACACCCATGTTAAAACTAGTTTATTATACATTTAAATATTATAATTGATAAAAAAATTCTTTATCTTGATGTGGGATATAGAAATTTACATTCGTTTAATTTTAGCTATTTTTTTAAAAATTCATATTTTAATGAACAATGAAAAATACTGCATTTTAATTCAAAACAGCCTTTTTGCTTAATTTATTTTTATAGTTAGATTAAATTTTTATCTTCTTATAATGTGTAATTGGATTATTTTTCTATCATTTACTAAAATTTTCTTCATTGGATATAAATTGACATTCAATTTGAACATAAACACATGTTAATATTTTATAGTTTTTACTTATAAGAAACCCAGTTTTTGGTTTTAACAACTTGAATTAATTTAAAATTAATTTTTTCCGATTCTATGTTTTTAATTCAAAAAAATGGATTCCATATTTGGAATCTTATGTTTCAAATTATTTTAATAGTTACCTTTTATTTTTTGAGATTATGTATAGTTACTTGTGTAATAATCTTATTCTTAAAGGGTAAATTAGGAAAATAAGTATAACAAATAATATTATAGTAAAATAAAATAGCCATAATAAGTGTCATAATCCTATTTAAAGTTATATTAAAAACCATGAGATTTATTTGGTCTATTTTATGACCGCATCGATTCACATGGGGGTGATAATGACCTTTTATAATTTAAATGTAATGAAAAGAGAAATATAACATAAACATGTATCTCCTAACTAATTTTTTTATTTTGGATTATATAAAATATATATTTGACTAAAAATTGTAATTAAAACTCAAAAAATATTTCCTAAATCATATTATTTTAGTTATAATTTTTAGTCATTATATAAATATATTTACTAATCACACAAGGATGTTAAAATGATTACATTATTCATGAAATATTCAAATAAATAATATTATAAATATTAAAAAAATGTCATTTGTAAATTTTGATGCCATAACCAATGTTTTTTTGAGAACATTGACTTGTTCGGGATGAATTAAATTTTTTATTAAGGTAATCAAGTTTTCATTAACTTAACAGAAACCAATTATTAAATGTTGTCAAAATTGATGTAAATGATATAATAGTCTAAAAAATCTATGAATCGGCCAAATGAATTATATAATGTTTCAAATATCATTAATTAATTACTATTGGTTATCTTGGAATTTTATAGTGACTATAGTAACTATATATCATTAAAATACATGAAGACATGGTAAGAGTTAATCTTTACAAAAAAGGGTTAAAGATAAAAGATAAGGTTACTTTTTTGACCTAAACTTTTCTAAAACCTTCTGGTTATGATTATTTCGACCCATTATAAAATTCTAATTGTAATAAAATAGTTGGGGACAATCATAAACTGAAAAAAAAATTATAATAAATTAATATATACATATATTTTGAAAGTTCCCCCCACCTCTCCTATAAAAGGGAACTTATAATTACCATTCAATAACACCCCTAAATCACAATTTCTATACCAGACCCAGAATATTACCTTCCCTAATATTCCATATTTATCCTATAGTAAAAAAATTGTGAATAAATTTATCTTATGTATTCCTTTTCATCAAATCATAATGACATACTTGGAAAAGATGTAATTGTTTTGTCGCGTCTTTCAGAATTCTTTTCTTCTTCTACTTCCTCTTATTATTGCCTTTCCATACTGAAGTAATAAATAATGTATCATCATAATGTTGAGATTTCATTATAATTATGGAACAACATCATAACTCATTTTATCTATCCTATGAATAATAATATCACCATGTTTCCGTACAAACAACTTATCGTCTTCACGTCGTGGTGAAATTTTTATTCAACACTACATTATTTTGATGGGTATAATGATGAGTCTAATTAATTTTAATAATGAATATAAAATTATAATTATCCTGTATAATTAATATACCATCCAATCACATATCATTTAACCATTAAGTTAATGATATCTTCACTCGTACGTACGTAAGGACTACTGTCTTCGTGACACAATGAGATTCAATCTCCACATTAACTATTGAAGAATGATTATTAAGAATATATCATAAATAAGCATCAAATATCTTACATAATAATCCTACTTGATTCATGTGTGTAAATATATATATATATATTTCATTTACACTCTTTCATCCAATTCAATAAGAAAACAGAAACATTGTTCATGTGTATGTATGACCTACTATATCCATAAATAGTGTATTCCATTTCATTTATGTATCTATTATACTGAATTTTTTTCGAAATATAAATCATGTTTTATATTATGGAAGTATGTATATTAAAATCTATGTTATAACATCAATAATGACATGTCAAATAACTTATGATAAATAAAATTATTATTCCCAAAACATTGCTTTAACATGTAGTTGTTAGATGAATGGGTAATATAAAGTAATATGTGAATCATATATGATATCATAGATATTATGATGGTGTTATTACATGTTAATAATATATTTAAACCCATAATATATATTTTTTAGTAACAAACAGAAGAAATCATACTTATGGTAATGGGTAATTTCATCATCTCGTTATTATCCAAGATTGTTTATAAGTAAGTATTTAGTGGTTTATATTTATCATCAACATCCATGTCTCCTAAATATATAATATTATTTCTCTTCTTATACTACTATTAAAATTCATTTTTACCCATTGTTTAATTTTTATTAAAGTTATTAAAGGAATCTTTCTTTCATTTTCCATACGAGGTATTATTTCACTTTTCCGACAAGAGTACGAGAAGAATTTTTTTAACTTATTAGTCATGATGTAATTTTTACATATTCCAAACAACTTATTTCAAGGAATATTCCACTACACTATTTCATGTTTATTTTAATCTAAATTCTATTCTATTAAAATTGAAAGTCATTTTGAGAAAAGAAAATCTTTTTGAAGAATAACTGATATTTTCCACAAGAATTAAGTTCAAGTGTTTTATCATAATTATTTCCTATATTAGTTGAGACAGGGTTATGTTTACATCCCTCTCATTATATTGATGTTATTGTTTATATGATGGAATTATTTTTATGAAATCCATTTATTTTATATGTATTATTATGTAATGATGTTTAAAAATCCCATTTTTGGTTGTTCATTGGGTTACGCAATGATGAATAGTTTATCTTTTTATAGAACATATAAGAATGGTCTCATTATGAGATGATTGGGAGATATATATCTGTCCAATGAATTGGGAAAATATTTATATATCCTGAAATATGCATGAATGTAACAGAAATTAAATCCAGTTCAGTAATACATTGATGGAATGGTATATAAATCTAATTCTATAATGCATGGCTGGAAAGACATGTAAACCCAGTTTAGTAATGCACTATGTCATCAATGATGGTCCTTTTCATAAATTCTGTGTCTATTGTAGAAATAATATAGTGTGATTTTTTTTAAACAATTATATTTTTTATTAAAATGTTATTTTATCAGGGTTAGTATTTTTTTATGTACTATGAGTTACGTACTTCCAGGATTTATATCATGACTCAAGATTTTGGTATTTGAACTTTGTGTCCATGCTTTTAGAATCTAATTTTTATGGTTTGTTTTATGATCTTAATGCTTACCATTACTAGGAATTTTACCTCACCCATTTTATGTTTTAATTTCCCCAGGATATAATTAATGGTGTTAAGTAGTAAAAAAGGAGAAGATGTTTAGGGAGATGATGAAGATCATTCACAATGTTTTAATATTATTTTCCAAGTTTCCAAAGTCACTAAACTAATACAATATTTCGACATAAATTTTGGTAATTTATTATGTATTCTGAAAAGGAAATGTAATTTCCATGTAGGTCATGATTGGGTCATTATAGTTGGTATCCTAGTGGAGGTTTAGTTAACCTTTGAAAATTAGTTTCAAAAACTATAGTGATACTCCTAGATGTATTTCTACGGTATAAATAAGGATGTTCCTTAGGCTATGTCCAACTATATTTTAAAACCCCGGAATTATGGTAATGATCATGAATAACCTAGGATTAAAACTATGTTATAAGTGATTGAAATTACCACTCCTTGATTATGTTGTTTCCATGCATGGTTTTTGTCTCTAATGCTATTCTTTTTGGGTTTTAGACAATTGATGAAAACTGAAGAATCTTTGTTAATGATCAATGAAATGGGGAATGCAATGATTTTACTCACGAACTACCAAATTTTATGGGATATGGAATGAAAAATCATATTGTTATACTTACACAAGTTGTGAATCATTCTGAAGTTCCAAATGATTATAGAATGGAAAAACATTCTGTTGAGCCATTAATGAGAGAATGTCTAATGTTATTTATTGGGTCTTTAGATCCACATATAGCTGAAAAATGGATCAATACAAATGAGAAGATTTTTTCCATCATTCACTATTAGGAACATGAAAAATTATTTTTGAACATATATTATTTTGAAGGAAAAGAGGACTGGGGGTGGAATATAATTATGAATACAATACTGCAAGATGAAATTGAATCCATGTAATGATATGACTTCAATAAAGTACTTTTATATAAATAAATTCCTCATATTTTTCAAAAAATTATTTAAAATGAGTTCTATTAGATTAAGAAAAAGGATGATGAATCAACTCGTACATAGAAAGAAAATTTTACAAGAATTTCAAGTATGCATCTGGATTTATCATCCATCCTGAAAATAATGTAGATCAATTCATCAGTGGATTAAAACTAAGTATTTTAAGGTAATTAGATATTAGGTACATTATTATATATTTAGAGATTTTGTGTTGTGCTATATTTTTATAAATGGAAGATGGTGTTTTATATCAATATCATGGTTTTGATAAGAAAAAAATATGGAGTTAAAGAAAAAATTTCAAAACAATAATGATATGAATATGAATGTTTTATTTAGCTCAATGTGTGGAAATAATCCTGGTATATATTGTCTTAATGGGGATATACACTTTCTAAGCGTTGAAAATCATTTCATCAAAATTTTTGAGGGCCACTATAATGGAAAAATGCAGCTAATGGTGTGAATAGGAAAATGTGAATAGAAAATTCAACACCCACACATCAATGCGATAAGTGTAAGGAAATGGGGAATTATTCTATCCAATACCCTATACCAACAGTTATGTATGATTATTAACATCAAATACCTATTAAGACCAACTAAAAAGGAAAATTAAGTGTGATCACTATTATCAATGTTGATTATGGAAATGAAGTTGTTGATTAATAAAGTGTTTATGCAATGGGATTCGAAAATAATGTTGTGGAATTCCATTAATGGTAATATGAAATAATGAAATATCAATTTATTTTTCCATTTTGGTTTTTCAAATGTATATGGTATCTGTGACCATGAAAATCAATTGAAATATTCTTTTGGAATGCGCATGATATGCACATAATGAAGGGGTAAAGAGATAAAGAGATGTTTGTTAATATTAATGACCTCATAACTCATATAAGGACGTGGTGATATCATGGTTTGAGTATATAGAATTTTTGGTATTTTTGTTGTGTGGAAAGAGTTATTTTTTATAGAATACATGTTTTCACTGGGACTTTATAGTAAATCTTGTTATTATCAGGATCAATAGGATACATGATTAAGGTATTCACATGTTTGGATTTTGAAAACTAAGAACTACCTTATGATATATAGTGGGTAAATGTTATGTCGACATAGTTCACATCTTTGTAAGGTTTTATATTATCAGTTTCTGGTATGATTTTAGTGTTTTCCATTTATGGAATGTATAATTTATATTCTAGTTGAAGATTTTTTTATTAATGTTTTATCTCACTATAGGTGGACTTATGGATATTTTCTTACCTGTGTTAATTTAATTTGACGTAGATGGAATGACCTATCATTCTATCACATGATCTTCTAACACTTCATGAATGAAAAATTCAACTTCATTTATTTAAATAAGTGATGAAGTGGAAATTGATTAAGGCACAGACAACGGTAGATTATAACGAAATCATGTAAGTATTTACTCCCTTGAAAAATAATTAATATTTGGTATTGTATTTTAATAACCCCAAATGATATCTTATTACCTTCTTATCTAATGAATAAGATGTTCCTATAAATCATCACAGATTTATGGCTTTCTGGTTGTTATCTTTCTCCAAAACTTTTACTCTACCACTATCTATCAGAAGTTGTTGGTTTTATTTTTCTTCCATTCCAATGTTTTAACTTCCCAGCTATGTTCTACTATTTGGAAAACCAATGGATAGTTACATTGTGTAACCATTAAATTTCTAAAATTACATTTTTAAATGAAGTTTTACTGGTTTTTTATATAATGTCGGTTTCCTTGATGGAAGCATACAAGCTGTAACCCATTTATAACCCGGAAAAATTTAGAGGATTAGCTTCATATTAAGGGGGTAGAATGTAACACACCATGTTTTTTTGGACCCTTTTTTCTAATAAATTAAAATTTTCACTTGAATCTTTCAATTCCCTTTGTAAACCATTCCTTTCACACTAAACTGACTTGCGGTGTGTTACACGCGACACCGAGTTAGTGTAAGATACACACAACCATGAGTATATATTTTTTTCAATGTATAAAAGAACTAAGTTGGATTTTTTAATACAAAACACTAAAAGAATATTTCATTACCCACAACACTAATTCGGCTGACATTATACAAAAGAGAGACCGTCCTCGCTAGCTTATGTTGTAGGCAATACTGAGTTTCCCTAAACATGGATATATTATTAAAATATTACAATTAAATGGGATATAAACTAGCTGTTATTAGTAATATTATGTACATTATGAATTTTAAATAACATTAACATTAATCTTTTTTATTTTTTATACATGATATAAGAAAAAATTCAAATTTTTTCGATAAAGGAAGTATTTTTAAAAAATTACAGTTTTTCCACCTTTTGATAGCACTCCCATTTAAATTTCGTTAACACTTTATTAATTATATTTTACATAATAAACTAATTATTTTGAAGAAATATATCAAAATTTACATTGATTAATATTTTGGTAGTTTTTTGATAAAATTATTATTTTAATGAATAGGAAAAAATACTGCATTTTAATACAAAACAACATTTCTATTAATTTATTATTATACTTATATTATAGTTTTAATTTTAGGTGAAGATTAATTGGATTACTGTTTTATAAAATACTATAATTTTGGCCATTGGATTTTATTTCACATTCCAGTTGGACAAAAACAGAAGTCAATCTTTTGATAGTTATTATTTCTTAAAAACTCGCTTTTTAGTTTTGAAAACGAAAATTGACTTTGAAATAAAATTTTAAAATTAAGTGATTTGAATTTAGAAAAATGGATTCTAAATTAGTAATTATAAGGTAAAATTTTTTTAAAAAGAGAAATTTTATTTTGGATATTATGAATAGTTTCATCAGTAATTATTTTTATGGTTAAATGTTAAATTAAGAAAATAAGGGTATCAAAAAATATTATACTAATATAAAACTACCTGAACATGAGTAATAACCCCATAGAATGAGATATGGCCGACCATTAGCATATTTGTTTTGGATTTTTGGACCCCATGGAGCCACATGGCTATGATAATGACCTTTCATAATTTTTCTTTAAATAAAAGAGAAATCTAACATAAACATGGATCTTATAACTAAAACAATTTTATTATTGTATATATAAATGATATATTCGAATATAAGTAGTATTTTTAATGAAAAAAATCATACATCATGGAGTCTTATTTATAAGTTTTCAACATTAATTTGATAAATTTATTTATGACACAATCTTGATGTAATGATTACCTTATTAATGAAATATTCAAATAAATGATATAATAAATATTAAAATAAATGTATGTTGAACATTTTGAAGCCATCCATGAATTTTTTGGGAAAAATTGGCATGATATGTATGATTTAACGACTATGGTTTGTAGGATTGTAGTTTTAATGAACTTATCCAAAATCAATTACTAAATACTGTCGATTTTGACATAAATGTGTTTAAAAAAAATTATTTTATTAAATGATATAATAGTACTAAAAATAAATTATTTAGTGAAATGAAATAGATAAATTTAAAAATGTAATTACTGATCCACATTAGGTTCTCTTTTCATTTTAAATTAACTATAGTAACCATATATTATGTAAATACTAGAATTCATGGTAAGAGTTAATGTTTTTAACTCAGGGATAAAGCTGAAATATAAGGCTAGTTTTGTGACCTAAACATGTCTAAAATCTTATTATAAATTATTTAGACCCACCGTCATAATATATTTCAAATAAATTAGTTTTTTTAAATTATAAACCTAAAAAATTATAATAAATTAATATTTAAAGACATTCTTAAAGTGCCCCTCACATCTCCTATAAAATGGATCTTCTCCTTCTCTTTTAATCACTCCTCTAATTCCTTTTATCTCGACTAAAAACTTCCCATTTCCTCTCCCAACATCCCAAACTGAATCTTACTGGCCACACATTGGGAACAAATCCATCCTAAAGATACCTTTTGTGCAAATTAAAAAGTGATACACGAAAAAGTGGTAATTGTTTTATCACCCTTTCCAAAATTATTTTCATCTTATAATTCCTCATAATATGAAGTTTCTATACTAAATAAATAAATATAATATAATATTTATTTTTAATTTTATTATAATTATTTGAAATAATTATACCTATTTTTATATATCTAACGAATAACAATATCAACATCTATGTGTACGTACAACTTTCTGTCTCTACACCATGGTTTAATTGGTTATTCAAAAATAAATAATTTGTAATGGTATAATCATGAGTCTAATTGATTTAAATAATTAATAAAACATGATATTGTTTCATTATAATTAATATGCCATCCAATTCTATACCATTTAACAATTTGTATAATGATATCGTCGCTCGTGCGTACATACGAAATACGGTCTCTATTACCCGATGAGATCCATTTTCCACGTTAACCATTAAAGAATTATTATATAGATATGTAATAAATAATAATTAAATATATGAAATAATAATTCTACTGGATTTATGTATATATATATATTTCATTTACATGATTCCATTCAATTCGATAAGGAATTAGAAACAACATTCATGTGTAGGTATGACCTAACATCTCTGTGAATGGTGTATTACATTTCATTTATCAATGTTTTATACTAAATATTTATGATATATAAATCATGTTTTACATTCTAGAAGTAATTTAATAACTATCTATGTAATAATATCAAGAATTAAAGATCAAAACATGTATGACAAATAAACCGATTATTACCTAAAACATATCTTTTACATGGAATGGATAAATAAACTGTTAATATAATTTCATAATTGAATCATATATGATATCATATAAAATATTTTGGGTTTTTTATAAGTCCATAATATTTTCAAACCCATTATACAAGAGTTTTAGAAACATACTGAAGAAATCTATAATAAAATAAGGGATAATTTCTTAATCTCATTATTATTTGATATTGTTTGTATGTAAGTATTTAATATGGTATATTTATCAACTGAATCCATGTTTCTTAAATAAATAATATTACTTTTATTATTCAACTTTTTTTTAATTTAAATTTTACCCACTTATGATTTTTTATTAAATAGTATGGAATAAATGTTTCTTTCATTTACCATACAAGGTATTTTTTTAATTTTATCGGCTTGAGTATGAGAAGAATGTTCTTTATCTTATAAAAAATAAACGCATATTTATGACTTAATAAATACTTATTTCTATTAATCGTACTCTACACGATTACATGATTAGTTTCAACAAAATTATTTTCATTAAAATGACAATGCAATTTTGGAAAAGAAAACTTTTTTGATGAATAAATGATATTTTCTTCAAAAATTATGTTTAAGTGTTTTATCAAAATAATTTCCCATATAAGGGGAAATAGAGTTTTATTTCTATACCAATTTTTTATTTTATATGATTGTTTTTATAATGGAATAAATTTATGTAATCCATTTATTTTATTTGGACTATGATGAAAAGATGTTTAAGAAACCCATTTTTTTGTTCCTTGGGTTATTCTCTAATGAATAGTTTATGTTTTTGTGGAACATGTAAGAATGATTTCATAATGAGATTTTTGGGACCTATATCTACCTCAATGTAGTTGGGTAATGATTTATATCTAATTACATAGACATGACTATAATTACATATAAATCATTTTTAGTAATACTGGGCTGGAACTACGAGTAAAATCTGTTTCAGTAATACATTGATGGAACGAAAAGTAAACCCAGTTTAGTAATGGACATTGTCCAATATTATGTTCTTCCTAGTAATTCATTTTCTACTATATAATTCATATTATGTGATTATTTGTTTTCCACAATTCCATGTTTTGTTCCAATGATATTTTATCATCGTTAATGCTCCTTTATGATAAATTTCATACGTATTACCATGATTTATTTAATGAATAAATATTTTGATATTTAGAATTTATGTTAATTTTTTTACATTCTTATGATTATGGTTTTTAGGTTCTCCACATTTACCCTAACTGAGAATTTTATCTCACCCTTTTTATGTTTTTTGTCCTTAGAATTGAAAAGAAATGTTTTATTTAGGAAGAAAGGGGAAGATATTTATTGGATATGATGAAGATAGTTCAACAAGTTATAAAATTATGTTCTAAGGTTCCAAAGTCACTAAACTAATATGATCATTGGAAATATATTTGTTTAATGTATTAATAATTATGCAAAAGAAATGTGATTTCCATGTACATCAGGTTTGGTTCATTAGAAAGAAACATTAGGTGAAGCTGATTTCTAGGCGGACCATTATCTTGGATCATGTGTGGTGAACACGTGGTGTCTAGGAGGAGAGTAATTGTGAGCGAGAGTCGTAGATGTGTGCCTAGTACCCATATTTTTTTTGTTTTTGATTGGGTGGCTTCTTTTAATGTGATACATGACCTTGTTTTCTATGAGATGAGTATTCTCCATGTTATCAAATCTATAAAGAGTCACAAAATATGGGAAGTGGAGGACCTGATCCCTAATTGAGGCACATTAATTTGGATGCGATTTATCTCATTTAGGTGAGTTAGTGATGTATAAATCATATATTATCATCGGATGGAGGAAGGAATTATCTAATCTATGTGTCTGGATATTGTGATTTTTGGAGTTGTGTGATTTTTTGAGGTCATAGATGTTGGAGAGTTGTTCTCAGATGTTGAAGTTTTCGCTATAGCTTTCTAACAATGCAATATTCTTTATCCATAAGAGGTATCTTATGGGTTTCTTGTTCAGAATCCCCCATAATATCGATTTAGTATTAGATTCTCGAGGACGATACTAGTATGAGATGTATATGTTGTAATTACATGGAACCCTCAAGGCCATTCCATTGGAAAAACTAGTTTTTGGTGTATTCTGGGAGGTAACAGTGGCTTATTTCTAGTGTTCATAAAAATTACTTTTTTAACAATGGTGACTCACCAATGGTTTGTTATTACAGGTTACTCATTGATGCTTCCTCACAGTGGTGTGTCACCGAGGGGTGAGTCATTTGACATTATGTCACCGAACGATGGCTCATCGAACAGTGTCTCACCAAATAGTGTCTCACCAAACATATCTCACCAAGAAGTGACACCTGATAGTGGATCACCAAATGATGACACCAAATAGTGACACAGAATAGTGGCTCACCAAATGGTGACACAAAACTCTGGATCACTGATCATTTTCTCATTGAGTGGTGTATCACCAAATGGTGACACTGGTGACTCAACCAAAGGTGAGTCACATCGGACAGTTTTCCAATAATCGTTTTCCATAGTTTCTTCTAGTTTTTCTAGTTTCCATCCTATTTGGATTTATTTTATTTGAATCACGTTTAATTTCATTTTTGTGTGTTTTTAACAACATTTTATAAGATATTAATTTTATGTCATTATCCTAACTCTCTGGGGGAATTTGAAATACTCAAACCTCATGGTCTTAGCCATGATCCGACATTAATGGCATTGAAATAATTTTCAATTATATTGATATAGGATTCATATATATCAAAGTCAAATTTAATTTATTATATTTTGTCCTAGTGTGCAAAGAACTTTTCTTCCAAGATGATCTATTCACCTATGTTGTGTCCCATGTCCATTTTTTCATGGCATTTTCCTGCTACTCATGCACCACATATTTTTGAAAAAGGATGAATCATTTTTCAACTATTGTTCATGGTAGGTATTATCTTTCATCTCACATTTAGTTATGTCTCATGCAGGGTGGGAATAATGTTGACTTCTTGTAAGAATGAATAAATCAAAATTTATAGAATACAATGAGAAATAATAAATGGGAGACAGGGGAGATGTTGATGTAGATCACCTGTTTTATTTTTTATATTTGGTCAATAAAGTGATCTTTTGTGGCTATGTGGTTTCTAAAAATCATTGTCATTTTATGTCTTTTCCTACACAAGGGTGATTCTTTATAACTATTTTTGTTTCCTTATGAATAATTGTTGTAAATATCATTCTGATTAATCACGTATACCTAGTTAAATGGAATGTATTCACATGTTGAAAAAACTTGTGTGATCACACCTACATATCAATGTATAATTTAAATAAATGTTGGTGAAATTTTAATTCACCATTATTTATATTTGTGATTGTGTTTACAGGGTGGTACTGGTGGTGTGATGGTATCTCTGTTTGAGAGATTGATTGATTTCTAGATAGATGGAATTTGTGTGCAGTGGGACTACATTTAGGTAGTGGTTTTGTAGATAGGCTACATGTTTGGGATGTGTCATGAGTTTTAGTTTATGGGGGTGTTGTGTGTAATGTTTTTGTGTTGTAGGGAATTCAGTTTGGTTGGGATGTGATGAATTTGGCTGGATATCCTTTTAAACTGAGTTTGGTAATATCTAAATATAAATGGCTGTTAAATAGGGAAGAAAAATGATATGGGATGCTCTTTGTCTGTTTAGTTATATGGAGTGTTTTCTGGATTTTATCCTTATGAGAACAGTAGAAGATGTTGTGCTTGTCAGTTTCCCAGGTAGGGATGGAATAAATAAATGAACAATTTGGCAATGATGAATGATAATTGGTTAAATGAATCATCTGGTGGTAAATTTCAAATCGCAGTGTTTTAGTGAAGAAGTTTTTCATGTTACCGCCGTTCATGGAGGTATTCTCATGATGGGGTTGTATAAAGGGTGGTTTGAGGGTACTTTGTGAATTTTGTAATTCCATAGGATAGGATGAGTGTTTATAAATTATATATATAAAAATTTAGTTCCTTTTGATTTCTATACGAACCCACTAGTGTTGAGAATATGTGCCAAACAACCCCATAGTTATGTGCGAGGGTGTCCTTCACAATATCCCATTGAGAGGATGGATGGTTGGATACTGACATTACCCTGCTCATTCTTATAGGAATTTTTTTGTCGATGATTCTTCCGGCAGGCTATAATGGGCTAATGTTTAATGCCAGATTTGTGGTATTTGTTGTGTGAGATGTTTTTGTATTTCTAATCTATCATTGGGATGATACCCAAATTTTTTTCAGGCATGTCATGTGCTGGTTGGGGCTAGGTGTCTTTGGAAACTGATGTTGTGTGGTTATGGCCAAGGTGTGTGTGGAAGTTGGTGATAGTTGGGCTCATGGAAGAGTGTGGTAATGTTAGGAAGTTTTCTATTAGGGATGAGTAGTTAACAAATGGAAAGTGGTGTGAGTACACAAATATATATGTGATTATAATATTATATTATGTGACTTTCATTATTTGGTGAGATAGCCTTGGTGAGGTTGGGGTGAATAATATACTTTTTTAGGTGTTTTTGAGTTTGTACTATGTTCTCATAGGGGAATTATTATGGCTCTACAACTTTTTCATGAGGGTGATTGTTTATTCCCTACTATGTATATTTTTATTCTCACCCTACATAAATAAAACTATTTTCATCTTTCTATAGAGATTATGCGAACAATAACATACCTTACTAGCTTAGATGTCGGGGATGGTATCTTTGTTGTTTCATAGTTTTATTTCTATACTTACATTGGATTATTCTTTGTATTTTTAGTAGTTTTACATTAAGAATGAATGTGGTATAGATTTCAGTTTCTTTATATATATCTATCTTGGTGTTATTTGAGGTTGTTATATCTTTTCTTGAAATAATGATTACTGTGAAAATGATAATGCCTCCCATTTTTTCTTCAGATTTCAATAACTTTGAGGGTGGTTTCTACCCAGGGGCCTATTGGATGTGGGAATCATGGGTCATTATCTATCCTTTATGTTTATGAAGGAACTCCTTGACATCTTTCTATCCATTCCCTTATCTTAAAGATGATGGGTCATGACATGTAGTTTCCATATTGGAGATGGATATTAAATATAATTGATCATATTTAAAGACACACAGACAAATTAAAAATGATGACATTCCTTCAATCTTAAAACAACATCTGAAAAAACCTCTTGAAATTATGCTTGAATCCCTATGGACTCAACATGAAATAAATAGAGCAATTTTTTGCCTCTGTTCCATTAGATTGATAGTAATGATTAAGAAATATTCAATGACAATATAAGCAATGGATAATGGTAGAATCATGTGTGCATAGTCCATGTATGAGTAAACCTTTTCTGAGTTATATACACTAGTGTTGCCAATTTTTCTATATCCCCATAAGGAATGAGATTTATAAATTAATTCCCTATGGGATCCAATTAAATGGGGTTTTTGATTTTAGGGTTCTTAATATATTGATCATTTACTGTCATCACATAAACTTCATTAACTAATAATAAACCTGTATGAATTTTAACACTAGATGATTAATGTATGATTTTTTTGTAATGTAAGGGGATCAAAATTTTGTATTTTATAAATAATGATGGATTAAAATAGTTACCTATAAATTGATAAAATCTAAATTTTTTCCAGAATATCATTTTGTATTCAAATGTGATATTTTTTATCATATTTATTGAGAATTATATATGACACTGTCTTGGTTATTAAATGATTTAAATACAATTATTTATTCAATTATCATGATTTAATTTTAATGATTGGGGATATATACCTTTTTGAATTATTGAAAAATATTCTTACATGGGTTTTTGGAATCAAGGAAATTTTCTTTATTATGTTATATGTTTAATTTTAAACACCAGGTTTTGATGATATTTCTAGGGTTCTATACATTAAATGACTTGAAAAGTCTCAGTAATTATATATTCAATTAAATATAAAATATCTCATCCTTTTATTTTAGAGATGAATTGACAAAGATTATATGAGAGGCATTTTTAATGGGTTTTATATTCATTTTGTGTGATATATCCTCTAAGATACTAAAATGTACAAGATATATATATATAGATAATATTTTAAATGTTAGTGATATTGATAATAATATTTAATAAAATTATTAAATTCCAAATATGGAAATAATCATCATGTGGGATTTCTAATTATTTATTAGAAGACATTAGGGGTTTGACGAAGGGGGCATGGAAAATATAGTATTCCCATGGTACCTTTAATAATAATGATAGAGTAAAGAACAATTATTTTTAAAAAAACCTAATTTCTTAAGAATACGATCTTTTTCTAGCATGAAAATTATTAAGGGGATAATAGTATCAAAATTGTATTGATGGAGATGCTCCAAATCTGTTATTGAAGGGGATATCTTGGTGCTACAAGAAGAACCTACAAATGAAAAATATAACGAAGTTACTTTTTAATGGGAATGTAAAAGGAAACCTGTGATGTAGCATCCAATGATTTAAACCATTAATATGTAATAAACTAAATATATGAGGTGATTTATATATTTTCTATAATAATTGTGATAACTATATATATATAAATGATTTTAGTTCTTCCTTACCATATTTCACAATTTATGTGGAAGTGTGGTGGGACTTGGGTAAGATATAATCTTTATTAAATACATTTTGAAGTCATAAATAATTTATATATTCACAATAATTTATATATAAAAATCAAAAAACCTAAAATCTAATAAAAAATTTTAGTACATATTCTTGATGAAATGAGTTTATAAGAAATCATGAAATGATGTGCAACATCTGGGGAATTGTGGGTGTAGATCATGGTAGTGTCAACCAAAGACCAAAGCCTAAATATAAAACATATTTTGTAAAATATTATAAATGAAAATGGGATAGCATAATTTATGATTTAATTTAAATAATATATTCATATTTTGATTCCAGGATTTTGGAAGGGTGTTAATGGAGGAAGGAAACAAAACTTCTCATTAAGAGGGCCCTCACTCCTTTAAATAAATGGTTTTTATCCAAAATAGATTCTTATGTTTGATAAATTAATTTTTCTACATTTAGAAGAAAATTATCACTTATAAATGGAAAATTAAATAATCATTATTATTATAGTCTAAATATAAATCATGTAACTGAAAAATAAAAAATAATATTTAAGGAAGGAACAGAAACACATAATTATATATAAATATTGTAGAACATATAATGAAATGGCCACAAAGAATTCATAAGGGTGGTGTATAGCTCTTGAAAATTGGAGAAGAATAATTCCTAAGTGATCTAAAAAACTACACTAATTCCTTAGATGAATACATATAGACATTTCTGTTAATGGTTAATGAGTAATGGTGAATGATATAGTGGTAGCAAATCAATATTTCAATCATTCACTAGAGGGATGATTAACACAAAAAACGTAAATCTTATTCATAGAAAGGATGATTGAAATGATATAATATTTGTTTGTGTTTTTAGTAGTATTCCTCAATGTAGTGACACATAAATACCATCAAATATGAGGACCATTATGAATAATCATGAAAAAATAAATTTAATTATATTTTTTCATTCCATTCTTAAAATATGAAAAATGGGAAATCAATGTTTCAAGTTAAAGGGTTGGTCAATAATAAATAATATTATCCCTAAATTTAGTGAATACTGAGGGAACCTTCTCCCATAAATTTAAATAATAAATAACTATTTTTTCTGGTGTAGAATTAAGGTATAAATAAAATATTTTTAATTGGTATTCTTACAATGAAGATGAAAAAAGTAAAGACGTGTTTATTGAAGTTAAAAATTACATAAAACAAGTTGCGTAAGATTTTTTTCTTGTATTATTTCTATATAATTATTACAAAAAATCATTGAAATCTTTTTCTTAATATGTGTTATAAATAAAATAATTTACAAAATATAGAATATACACGATGAGTTGATGTTTTCTTCTATATCTGGTGTTATTATAGAAGAAATCATATTTAGAAAAATTATTTTGTTAAAAAGAATATTTTTATCAAAAAAAATTATAATTATGAGAGTAGACATAAAAGTAATGTTGAAATTTCAATAACAATGTAAAATTTATCCATGAAAATAGTAGAGGAAATCCATTAACTGAAATATGATAGATTGAAGGATGTATGCCCTATAAGAAATTATTCTCATATTTATATATAACTATTTCGACATTTTCTAGATATTCCTATTCATATAATTGAAAATGTAACTTAATTGCAGGATGTATTGCACAATTGGTGTTCTAAAATATTATATGACTTAGATAAACTATATTATATTGCTTAGAGGGAGTTTTTTATTATTTTTAGGGTCTATAATGCATTATACTGATAAAAAATAACGAAATTATGTATATATTAACATGTAATTCAAGTGGCATCAATATTTACTTTGTAAAAAGATACATCAATTTATCAAAAAAGTTCTATATTTATCATATTCACTATTTTTTTTAATTTAATATGTTTTGTTATGAATGGTTGATGAGATCATATGTTGAATTTTGGATGAATAAATAGTTCATTTTCTAGAATCCAATTTTTTAATTGAAATATTGTTGGTTACATTGAAATCCATTAAATAGTTAACTTAACCACTTATTACATACATAAAACCCAGCCTATGTAGGGTAAGGGGAGTTTTTGGAAACCCAAATGTATGTCATGTTTTAAATTTTTAGAATTCTTTGAGTTACTATAGTTAATGGTGAATTAGTGTTTTAAAGAAGGATAAAAGGTTATATATTTAGATTATATAGTGTATGTAATTTCTTTTTATATTTGTTAAAATTAGTTAAAGGTGAATTCAAAATAGGATAGATAACATGGTAAAAAAAGTTGATGATTTATCTAAAAAAAATCAATATTAATGGGGTGATCAATGTCTTAGTAATTTAACTATATAATGAAGGTGTGGAAAATAATTTATTAACTAAAAATTATGTTTCTTATTTGAGTTTCATTTCTAATAAAGGAGGAAAAGGTCACCTTATATCCATATATGTTTTAATTTAGATATAAAGTGAATGTATTCAACATAATATTCGACGGTTTGTGTTATTTTGTATTAACCAGAAAATTTTCGAAAAATGAAGGGTGAGATTAATATAATCCCAATCGTTTTAAGGAATGTTTTGGAAACAAAATTTTATAGTCATATATTTTATATTTAAAATATTCCATTTTTATAATTTATATTTCCCCATCAATGTGTTTTGTGTTTTAAAATAATTCTTATAGTCACCGGTCGAATTAAAATTCAATGGCATGCCCGAGGAAGTTAATTCTATGAATTTGGAGGAGTAAGAATCAGATTTTAATATATGGATGTTTTTAATGAATGTATTTAATCATGGATGATATTCTTTATAGTGACCCTGGATGCTCTCACATAGACATTAAATCTTTTTAACAGAATATTATTTACATTACAAAAACAAATTCCTAAAGACCATAATTTTTTTGTTCCATTGGAAACATGAAACATAATATTCTAAATTCATAAAACATCTTTAATGTCTCAAAAAAAGATATCAAATATTTATTACCATTCCCAACCATACCCCATGTAAAACCATTGTTTATTACATGGGGAAAGGAAATATAATAAAGAGTGAGATCATATGATCAGCAATAGTAAACATGGGAGTTGCATAAGAAACAAATAAACATAATGGAATGATAACTTAATAATTTCATTTAAAAACAATATCCTAATTATTAAATATCATTATCTTAATCATGTCATAATAATATAATTTTTCTAAGACATGATTCATAATAGAATAAAATATCATAATCCATGAATTAATAACATTGACCTATGGTATTGATTTTTGGGATACACATAACCAACAGGTTAATAATGGGGTAACCACCCATGTACTAGTCGTCCTCATATGATGAACTCACATGTACATTACTTTAGGAAAGGGACAACAACTAGTGTACCCAATGAGTTATCATAACATTAATCTCTAACCAATGAATTATAGAGATATATGAATTATTCATAACTAATTTATTCTATGTGGTGTATATAATACCCTTTTATAATTCATATTTAATGATTCTAATTTTTTCCTTGAAAGTAAATATTTCATTTCATAATTAATTATATTATGGGGAATATAATTCGACTTATTTCATGTACTAATGGAATAAAGAAACCATTTTCATTATATGGGTTAAACATCAACTTCATGATAATGTCTTGAAAATATTAGGTGTGAAAAGAATTTTTATTTTAGTGTGTTTTATTTAAACTAATACTATGTGCATGTACGGTTTATTCACACAAAAATTAGTTTAGAAAATAATGTTTTTGGCGCAATGTTTTGGTCTTTTGGGATCCTTCATTATTCATATTTTTTATAACACTCAGTGAAACTATTCATTAATGGAAAATTACTATCTATTAGCTATCCTAAAATATTTGTTGAGTGTGAAATCCTGAATACCTTGGAGAATTAATTGGGGTAAAAACACCGTTAATCCTATAATCAAATATATTAACACACATCAATCAATAGTGTGGGAGAATCCTTTAACCATAAATAACGTATGTTATTTCGACAATTGGAAAACTCAACTCCATTATCGTAGGATTTCTAATACATTTAAATTAAGGGAAAAGATATTAATTAATGAACACAATTATAATTTTTGTTCATATAATGGTGGTTGATCCCAACTCATGTACAGTTCACCATCATTAACCCAAAATAGAATTAAAATGTTTATTATATTCTTGTAAAAAAATTTAGAATTCCAATTTCATTCCCCAAGCACAAAACTCTTGACAGTTATTCATTATTAAATGTTAGAGTTCATAGTGGAAGTGAAATATATATATATATTTGTGTGTGTGAATGTAAACTAAATGGATATTATAAATTAAAATGAATATTAATAATTAATAGAAGAGAAAGAAGATAATAGTAGAATAAAAATAAAAGAGAGTAGTAGTAACACCCCAAAAAGTGATATCCAAAACTTTTTAGTGTATTAAAACCCACTTAATTATTTTATAAGTAATAAAATTTTCATTTTTCATGTTAATATTTAATATCATCAATTCTCCTCAGCAAATATTCCCCTTCTTAGTGTTAGAATTAGATATCATCCCTCAATATATATTTTTTAAATCAAAATTTTGGAATCTATGAGCATATCATCTATTTTTAATATTTCAATTCATATACCATACTATAGCATAGATAAATCAATTCTGGTATAGCAGCATAATTCCATTTCTAGATACAATGTGTAAACATCCTGTAGGAAACAACCCCCATTAAAACTTATTCCTTAAATAATATTCCAATATCTATATGAGAACTAATATGGTGCAAGAAGAATATTATAAAGAAACCTTTTGTTGGCAATTTTGCCTTTAAAATTTGGGACATCCATATCAATCCCCTCTACAAGGTAGCTCTTTCTCCATGGTGAATCGTCCTACTGATCTAATTTTTTTATCAAATACTATGGTTTGTCTAGTAATACCCCTCAAGTATGTCTAATCCCACTTGATACTATGATTACTACAAATATTTGGATTTCAATATTGAAATTTTGGTCTATACAATGTAGAAGATGTTATTTCATATTCCTTCATTCAAACATGTGGTGCAGACATGGTGCAATGGTCTAGAAGATCCATATTTTACCCTCAAAATAATAAATCATTCATATTTCATAGATCAATATATTCATTTTTTGCAATGATATATTCCATACATTCTCCTATTCATTAATCTAACAGCTCAGAACATGAACTCCAAGATCCTATGAAAAAATCCATAAATTTTTATTTTTGGATCTTATTTTTATAATTGGGACCCAATTATATGGTCGAAACATGAAAACACTAAATTTAAAATTTGGATGAGTAATATTTTTTTGCACCATTTAGGTTTATAATTTTATATAATTTTTATAAACTCCTAGAAAACCAATTAATAAGTAATAAAAAAATTTCTCTCATTTAACCCGTTAATTTTTTATTCCCTATAGTTAACTAACATTATCCTTGGGAAATCATTTACTAAATAAAATTATTCAACATAAATATTTAAAAACATTAAAAATCTAAACATATTAAGGGTGAGATCAAATGCGTTTTAAGGGAAAATTTACGCATTAACAAATGAATGTGATAAATGAGAATAAGAGTGTGTAAGAATATGATTACACAATTAGAGTGCATGAGTGAATAATAAATGAACCAAAATGCATAAATACATGGATCCTAAAATATAGAACCATGGAGAATACACGGGTCATGAAAATAAATAATCTAAATCCATATGTTATTAATCTAGATCATAAGAAACATTATAAACTCAAAACATGAAATTATATCTATTTTTGGTAACATGGAAAATTATTTTCATTTAACCCTTTAAAAACAATTTCAAAACACTTTTTATTAGAATAACCACATGACTGACTTCTAATATAATCATTAAAATATTCATTAGAGATCTATAACAACCTCGTATGATGATATTTAGGCCACTACACGTTTTAGTGTAAAGATATTTTTAGGTGCTATATAGACCACCCCATTTAAAGATGTATCTAGAATTTTTGGTGTATCTAGGACACCACTTGATAAGATATAATGGGATTTCCATGTGCTATATGGGCCACCCCATGTTAATATATATTGGGATTTCTTGGAAAGAACTAGGATCACCCATCATTATAATGTCCTAGAACCGAATAACAAATAAATAACATAGGGAGCACATTTCATCATAACTCAATGTAAATTAAAATTATTCTTTTCAAAATATGATTAACACATGGAAAGGAAATAGGTTCCACATAAATCTCTTTGAAACATTTTTAACCTAAGGAAATGAAGTGGGTTCCAAAAAAATAAATTTGAAACATAATTAACCCAATGAAAGGAAATGGAATCCCTAAATTCACCTTTGAAAAATACTAACCCATGTCAAGTAAATGGGTTTTATAACAATCTCTTCAGAATGGAAATAACCCATTAAAATTAAATGGATTCCTTAAAAATCACATTGCATTATGATTAAACCATGGAGAGTACATGGGTTCAATAAAAATATATTTGAAACATTATTAAATAATTTAATAGAAATTGGATCTATAAAAATCACTTCGAAACATGGTGATATCCTGAAAAATAAATGGGTTCCCAAATAATCTCTTTGGAACATGGTTGACCTGTGGAAAAGAAACAATTTCCCTAAAAATATATTTTCAAAAAATCAATAAAATTTTTAAATTGGTTGGTTTAAATAAAAAATATCCTTTTTCTAGGATAAGAAACAACAAGGATTTTTTAAATTGATGAATTGAAATTTCTAAAAAATTTCATTAAAAACATTAATGAGGAAAACAATATTTACAAATTTTATAGTGTCCCGTACCAGCCTGAAACATTTGTATCACACGACCTATGATGGAATAAAATTAACTGAGATATATAATATAATTAGAATAATGAGATTCCTAATATGTCATTTTAAGTGTGATATATATACAACTCATAAAAGAATATTTGTGTCTAATATAACAATCATCCCAAGGAAGGAAAATTGTTAGAAAAACATATTAATGATTTGGTAATATGGAATTATTAAAAACAATGAAAAAGATATAGTAAAATATATATTTAGATAAACATTAATGTATGTATAATAATCACCGAATATAACCATGGGATTTATAAACACCATACAACAAAATAATTGGGGAATATCGACTAATTCTCACAGAAATAAAAGTGAGACTTGAAATCCCCTTAAAAATGCGGTAAAAATGGAATTAGCATCTACAAAAGTAATAATAAAAAAATTAAAAATTTAAATGAAGTAAACATAAAACAATTAATGGAAGAATTTATCTAATGGTTCATTAAACAAAAAACCAAAAATAAGTAATTAGGGAATATGATATTTATCTTTTATATGTAAAAATTGAGATAAATATCCCTTACTGTAGTATTATTTGTAATGATTTTCCTATATATTAGTAAAAAATAAAATTATGATAATTATTGAAAATATTTATTTCATATAAAATTTCTTTTATAACATTTATTTAAATCATAAAAATGTTATATAAAATTACATAATTAGTAATGTTTATGTTGAATGTTTTTATTATTCGACTTTTGTGTCATAATTGGCATTGATAGGTCGACTAGGCCCACTGAGTTTTTTATTTAAAAATATTGAAAATAATAAACAATAAAAAAATTCAGATTTTATATGAATTATATATTTATAATTAAAATGAATTTCTGTTATGGAAATGGAACCAATGTTATGATCAATGAGGCAACAGGTCATAGTTATGCATGAGTAATGTTCCCATATTTCAATTATCCTTTTTGAAAGAATGTATGTAATCAATATATTTCGTAAATTAACATTTATATTAAATAACATATTATTTAATTATAAATACTTATATAAATATAAATATTGGTATATAGTGATGAAACAAGAAGAATCACATCACCTCAAGTAGGTGATTGACCACACATCCACGAACAACATTATAATTTTTTCTATGTGTGAAATGAAATGAAAAAAGGTAATTTTATATGTAATGATAGATAATTATTTCATGATTATCAAAAATATTTTATTTATTTCATAATTTTTTTATTAAACCCATCCTTAATAAATTTTATGTAAATTGTGAAATTATCACGCCGTATTGAGGAGGTTGTAGTCTACATGCCCACAAACGAGTTTATCATTTTCCCATAAAATGAAATTCCTTATTGTATGTGTTACATACTTATTTAAGAATTTTTAAGAAATTAAAAATATCATATATTCCATATAAAATCATAATTTCTATCATATTTCCCTTCCATAAGAGGTGGTAAAGGAAAAATAAACATCCAATATTCTCAAGATGGTACTTTACTGTACACATTAACAGTGATTTCATTAACCAATTGATGGATGTGCGTGAAGGTATAGGTATAAAAGATTACTGAAAAAAATATTAGTATAATTAATATGTTGTGTTTATTATATAATAATGATATATGGCGAAACTAATCAGTGGTCAACAAAATTAAAAAAAAATTCTCACGGAAGAATGTAACATCTTCATTAACAAAGTCCTTTTGGTTTACACCAATGAAATTGCAATGTATACATTATTCCAAATTTTATAATTATATAATAAGATGATGGATGATTAAAGTTTATTTGTTATAGGTTATTATTGTCAAAAGGGTATTTATAGGTGTTAAGGTAGGGGTATGGGTGGTGGCTTTTTTTAAATGAGGGAGAGGACAGACTCGGAATTATTGAAAATATTTTCATTATCCCTACCTTTCAGTTGTCCCTATTGGGTAGAAAGAGGACTATTATAGAAAAATAGAGGTGAAATGATATATAAATTTCCATAAAATTATCTTTTATTAAATTTTTAACAGTTATTTATACACATTAAATTCAAATTTTTCTCATTATATTAATTGGTTTATACCTTAATAATAGTAATTTATTTTAATTATATTCAAAATTGTTTTGGTAAAAAAAATATAATGACCATAATAGAAATAAAAAATTATTATAATTCCCCATATGGATTCTATTTTTTCAAATTCAAATCATAGATGTTTCATAATTTAAATTTAAATTTATCCCTCAAATATGATGAAACAACTGGTTTGGTGGCTAGGCCATGGAAAGCCCATATTCATAATTATATATTGGTGTGAAGAATATCCGTACGATAAGTATGTGTTCATTTTCACCAACATCCATAGGATATAGATCACTTATTTTTATGTTACGTTATAGCTTCATCCATGTTATAGTTTGTATTGGATATCATGGAATTATGTATTCCCTGCAATTCTTATATTCATGTCTTCATGGAAGGTTGGATATATATTTATATCTCTTCTTATCTTTTACTAATCCATCATGCCACTATGGATGAAAATGGTCAGTATCCTCTGGAATTCAAAAAATATATATTCCTTCATGATGGGATAACATTCAATCTACCGTTTGGATTGGAAAATATCCTCACTATTATCATAAATGTGAAAATTTTACATCAATAATATTTTTATAATTTAATTAATGATCTTACTATTCTCTAGAGTATCCACATAAAATGTTATTTTCATCTTACTTTTGATAAAATGGAAGTTCTTTTAAAACCTCATTTGTTTGTAATAAAATCAATACATATGGATCAACAAGAGGTAACACATATATATAGTGTTATGGGGATTTTTTAGGAACACACTTGGAGATGTTTTTGGTTGATTACATGGTACTTCTGTAATTGTTTCCTACTTGGAAGCTAGGATTTTTGGGATTATCAATGCAGTTTATCATACTAAATTGAGGGGTTGGAACACCATATGGTTGTAATTTGATTCTTCCATTCATTTTCATTTCTTTATAATTAGATCAATACATACCCTATAGAGACATGTTTATAGATGGAACAATTATTTATATCCTCTCACATCCATTAAGTATATATTTACTCATGTTTTTCATGTGGGAAATTCTTTGGATCATAGACTTGACAACAAAGGTGATGATGGGAAGACACTTTCCCATTCGGATCATATTCCTCCTAATTTAATTTTTGTTTTTCATAGGGTTAAATGTAATTTTTTTCAAGATGGTTTTAAGTCTTGTATTTTTTTCTAATAAAGAAGATAAGTTTTCTCCCAGACACTCATCTTACCAAAACAAAAAACAACTTTTTAATGTAATATGTTAACAAAATTAAATTTTATTTATGAACAATTTTAATGTGAATTTTATTTCAATGAAAAAAATTAGAATTATTAATTTATAATTTAAATAATTAAACCATAAAATAAATTCAGAATATAATTCATATATTTAAATAAATTATAATAAAATTTAGTTTTCAATTTAAATTATGTGCAATTTCCAATTTATGAAAATATGAATGTTCTCAAAAAAATACCCAAATATTACCCCATTTAAATTATGATTTTCCAATTAAAAAAATAGTTTTAATTTATTAATTAATATTAATAATTTCCATATTTTATTAATCATTTATTACATTAAATGGCACAAAGAATTGTACTTTAAAAAAATTATGATTACAATGGGTTTCATCTTATATTATACAATAAAATTTATTTATTGAATTTGAATATATTTTATTTAAAAAATAACATTTAAATATCATTAATACATTTTATTAAAAGTGATAAATTTAATTTATTATAATAAAACACCATTTTTAGCATAAAAATATTTCTTTATTAACAACAAATCCTTCACATTTAATTGGGTTGTTATACTCATTGCAAAATAATTTTTCTCTAACTAATTCATTATATAAATAACGATCAAAAAAATATTCATAACTTAGTTAATCTTATTCATTCCCTCTATTATAATGGATACATAAAAATTGTCATATTAGATATTATCATTGTAATTTTGTTCCATAATAATCAATCTTGAGTGTAACACACATTATTGAGGAGACACAATAATGAGTTCAAAATAAGATAAAATTGATGTTTCTCATAAAAAAATCATAATTATTTGATTCATATATAAAATATTATCAATGAATTTAATTTATGTTGAAATAAGATGTTTCATAAAATCTTCTAATTTATCTATGGTGGTCACTCAAGGTTCCAAATGTGATCCATGATGATACCTAGACTCTACATTGTTATTTTTATAAAAATTTATCCTTCTATATTATAGACATGGTGGGTCTATATAGCATAGCTGGTGGTTTGGCGGTATGGAATGGTTGGGGCACCATCATGGATGTATCCCAACATGGTGGTGTGGGGCTGAGGTGATGTCTCATCATTTTTAAAAGTGATGAATAATAGCCACATTGATCATTTCCCAAAAAGAAAATTCATCCATTGGAGAAAATTTATGTAATAAATATCATTCCAATAACATCTTATACATCTATTTTGGAGAGGCTGTCTCACAACACCACTCACAGACATAAAAGGATTGTACTAGTGGTCATATCCTATTGTGCTCTTTTTACCACTCTCTATGGTCACTTTGGTGCATGCACTGTCATACTATTACCATACAATGAGGTCTCCCATTGCGTCTTCTTGTTAGGATTTCCCTTCTTTATCTGGCTTAGTGGCATTTCATCCCATTGGCTAAGGACTAATAGGAATGGCCAATATTTTACGTATATCATATTAAAATCCTTTATTAATTTCCACTAGAAACTCATAAGAAAATTCTGACATAAAAATTCAATTTATTTTCATTAATTATTATTATTAAATTATAATTTGGTCTTATTTCACTAAAACATTTATTAATATAGGATAATTGTTTCAAAATCATCAAAATAAAAAATATTACTTAAAACATGTGATGAAAACATAGTGCATCATGTATCATTAAAATGAAATTTATCCTTCATAAACAAACTCATGAACATTAATTGAATGTGTAAGTGAAAAGAGAAATGTAAATCAATCACTCTATGGAGGTGGTATTCTAACAAAACACATTGTCGATGACTTAATTATCCAAATGATCACAGAAAGAGGTAATATGAATTATTTTTTAAAAAATATAATTTGTATATAAATATAATAATTATTTATTAAATTTCACTTTCATTCAATGTTTCTATATTGGTGAAGGAAAGTTAACCACGTTGAGTCTTAGTGGTGGTAGTCCACAATATGCACAATTGATAGTACCGTTTTTTAGAATAGAAAAATGTTATATGTGAGTAATGATTATTCTTGTAAAATGATAACCTTAAGAATATTACAATTAAAAATGTTATTAAATAGTTTTTTTGATAATTATAAATGAATATAAGATATATAATAATGAATTTAAGTAAAAATATCTACTCAGATTGATCATTTTCAGATTTCTAAATAAGGACCCTTGAAAATGGATGGAATATGATAATATCATATTACTAAAAGAAAACAAATGTTAAATAATATTATAGATGAAGCAATATTTTACGTGTTTCTGGAGGAAAAAAATTTGATTTAGTGTATTGATGTGGTAGTGAATGGACCATATTATAAATGTTGAGATTGAATTTTTTTGGTAAATATTTCAACATAATATAAATTGAGCTCATGATAAACATATCATGTTTCATAAAAATTGATTTAAAATAGTTTGGGGAAGATATAATATCATGTGACACCTATCCACTAAATTAAATCTATTTTTATCATATCATATTCTCTTTATATATTTAATAATTAATTTAACTATTATTTATTTTACTATGGTATATATTTTTAATCTAATTTAACATATTATTTACTATTAAAAATAAATATGTCATTATTATATAATTTCAACCCAATGAATATAAATTCTAAATCATTTCCAAAATATTCAATTTATAATGGTGATAAAATGAATTTAAAATAAATATATATAATGTATTAAAAATTGAGATATTATTACATATGTTATATAATTTTATATATTAGTTTTTATATAAAAAGAAATATGTTTAAAATTATAAATATAAATTTAAAATTATTGTTTTCTCTTATAATATTTTATCATAAAGATTCATTTTATACTAATAAACTAATACTATCATAATGTTATTGTCATTTGTAATATTGTATTTTCCACTACAAATATTCTTTCTAAAAAATTTTCCAAACCAATTATTTATAAATTAATACTATAATGAATCCAAAAATATTATTTATATTCTCCAATTGAAATTAAATATGTTATAAAATTTTATTTTTTAAATAATAAATTTATATATAATGAAAACCCCTTTTATATGAGAAAACAAATTAATGGAAATATACCATTTTAATTCAAATTTAATATTAGAAACTAATTAAAATAGTATTAACAAATTATTATTTTGAAATAAATTTTATCACAATTAATCACTAATTTCATGAAATATAAATACATATCTCAGTGAAAGAATCATTTATAAAAAACTTCCATATATAGAATGCCCGTATTTTTCATTTTAGTTAAAAAATGAATTTCGATTATATTGAAGGTAGATAATAATTTTGTTTTATAAATAATTCATAAATAGTTCCCAAATTTATTACATCTAATTAAAATGATTGGGATTAATGATAATGTGTAATATTTACATTTTTTTTAAATATATCATCGTTTTATTTATTTTTATTATTCTTCCTAGAAGATCTAAAAACATATTTAGTAATATTAATGGAATTAAATATTAAGATTTTATGGTGATATTTTAGTTCTTTGGGAATCATTAATCACTATAATTCATCTCAAAATAACTTATACTGAATTTATATTTTATAATACCTTCTATTATCCCTTACGAACAATTCTAAAATCATCTACTTCATATAAAATATAATCCTTATTTTTTTATATTTCCCTTAGCTCAATAAATGTAGATTGAAATCATCCCTGTTCAATCCACCATCCATGATATATTCATAGATATCAATATAATCCAGTTTTCTAGGAAATATTACGATGGATTCTCATATAACACATTTTTCGTGACTTTTCTCCATCACATTTATCTCCATAATCTTGTGTCAATTATTCATATGGAAAAAATATTTTTCAAATCAAAATATATATTATCTTAGATAGTTCGTTAGTAAATATAAATATATTACTAATCATCAAACTATTATTAACATATCATAATTATCAATATATATATTCTTATTCATTAAATATTATTATCCATGATCCTTATGTAGTATCATCATTACCATATTATTTTTGAGTATTCATAATTTCAGATAATCAATATAATATTCCAATATATGAATGAATTTTCAAAAAAATATACAATTCCATTAAAGACATTCAATAGTAATAAAAAATATCTAGGATGTATATATCAATTAGTATATTCATTAATTGGGACCCTCACCATCGCTAGATATCTACTAATATCAAATTTATAAATTAATAAAAAAATACAATCATCATAATCCATTGGTCTCTTTAGTCTTCCCCTTTGGATTTACTAAAATACCATAAAATACTAAAAAAATTAATGACATATGTCTTTATATGATTCAATGTTACATCTAGGATATTGGTAATATATATAAATCGTCCAAATTAAACGGTAAGAACATTCCTATCTATATTTGGTAAAATCTCTTAAACCCTAGTAATGGATGAGTCATTTGAAATATGTATTCAATCAAATATCTCTATGTAATTCACCATAAATTAATATTCATATAATATAATTTATATAGATTGGTGTAGATAACTAGGCGGGTTGATTAAGGAATTAAATATATTTTAAAAAATATATGTCTAGTAGAAATGACACAGAATTTCTGGTATATTGGGATGTTCATGTATATTTTCAATGAGTTTGTCACATGAAATCATCATTGATACATATATATATATATAACATTATATTACAAGTACGATTGTATACATCTTTATATATTTCTTCTCTGCATTTTATCATTTTACGAAGAAGAAATGGTTCCATAACCATTGTAATGGGACAGAATAATTTTCCAACCGAAACAGAAGCTAATTCCAAAAAAAATACTAATTTAATAGAATTAATTATATTCTTGATGATTCTCTTATAAAATCCACCTTATGGGATACAATAGATTATATATTATCATTCCCATTATTCATTAAAATAGAATACAAACATTTACTTCCAATTCAACATTAGCTAATTCAATTATACATCATGACTGAAATTATATCCCTAATAATTATATATACCACATTTTATAATAAATTCAAAAGAATCCATGTTCTATACTATATACATCACCTTTAATATATAAACATATAATCATAAAAAATATGTATATAATTTAACAATGTGTGTTTGATAACGTTTTTATAGTTTTCAATGCGTGGTGGAGAGATATATCCCATTCCTAGAGACTCCAAAATATTCTCCTCCACTCCACTTTCTACATTACATAATTACTTCCCTAACATAAATATTATTTATTATAATAATATCATTAACCATTTCAACTTTCTTGACATGTTGAACACCATTTTTAATAACTAATAATATAGTAGATTCAATATTTTTCATTTCTTTTATTTTCTTAACCTCTACAAATTATAATGAAGATTTAATCAAAACATTAATTATGTTTTTTTATTTATTATAAAAAATATTTTCTTTAGATTACATAATATTTATTCTTTAATAATATTCTCCTAAATTTTATCCATTTCTTTAGATATAGATTCCCAAAAATGATTCTTTTTTTTTCTCTATGCTGTAGATTTTATTTTTTCATACAACATTGATTAATTTAAAATATTTTTCGTGGGTTTTATCAAATTACCCCTGATTTTTAATATCATTATATATTATAAAAAATCTTACTTGGGTGAAGCATATTTCATTATATTCATCTTGGATTTGTGTTTTATTCTTCAACTTTTTCAACAAACCGATCAACATTCTTGTTGAACAATATTTCATGAGTTGAGTATGGTTACCCCATGATTGGTATGTAATGATATATATTGGCATGAATAGTTTATTCTAGAGACATATTTATTACATGTGACATATTTTCCCATATGATAAATTAATAGATAATTTCCTTAGATACCCAACGATGATAAATCAATGAAACTATTATTTTATTCCAAATAACATGTTATGTTGCATATAGAGAGACCATGAGTAAATGATTATTTGATTTTTCACCTATTGTGGTTGGTCTCATTTTGTTTCATTTTTTCTTTGTAGTGTGTTTATCTTTTTAGAGATAATTTCTCCTCCTTATCTTTGAATTGAGAATCAGGAAAGTGGAAATCAACAATATGATGTTGCAGTGGAGCTATAGATTTTTATAGTAGTGAAGAATATGTTGTAGGATAATATTCACAAAACCTTCCATTATATTTATGCATTTCATTGAATGGGATGTTTTTTCACTATTCCTTTGATTTCTAAGATAAAAATATAGTTCTAGATCTATAATCCACCTATATTATCTTGGGATGGGGGACTCAAGAAGCAATGTTCTAGATTGATTCATTCTAAATGATCATTTAGAACATTGGAGTACTTATGTATTGGAGGGTGAATCTTATATCTTACCTAATTCAAGGACTACCCAAACACTGAAGGGATATTATAGATCAATCCAGACTAATATTTATGTTTTTTTGGATGGATTTCAAGGTGTTTTTCATTATCCACTTTTATGAGATGACATTGATGGATGATATGGCTTGTCAGTTTATAGAAAATTCATAGGAGGAATATCCTTATTAAACTATGTCTGATGTTTCAATGACCTAAAGATATTTTCTTCATCCCTGGATACTGATGGGGTCACCATGGAGTGAAATTTATGGGATTGTATTCGCAATGAGGTAAGATTTCAGGTAAATGTATTTCACCTAAACATACTTATATATGGGATGAATTAGACTCTCACTATGAAAGGAACTCTGAGTGAGGACTCAAGTGATAGATAGGTTGTTTCATCAGTATAGTATTGCAATTAATATTCTAGCACCATGAAGTACCACTTTGATACTTATCTCATGGGATGTAGTGGGAATTGAATCTAGGGATGTTTTTAGAAATCGTAGAATTATGGTTTGTTATAATGCATTCAATGTGGAAAGGTAATCCACAATCATCCAATGTTTCCATATCCTATTGTGGACTATCACTGTTTTGGAAGGGTTGGATATTTATAGAAGTTATATTGGATGTATCTTCAAGAAAACAGTGATATGGGATAAACAAAGGCAACTGAGATAGGGAGGTACATTAAAACCCCTCAACAGGATGGATGTTGTAGTTCAACTTGATGATTATAACGAGGGTGGGTATAGTGTGATGTAGTAAAAGAGCAGATGTTCTAACCAAGATTAGTATAAAAGAAAGTTAAACAATATCCTAGGTTAGTGGGGAATGTCAATGGCACACTATATAGTTAACATTTTCTAGTTTGATTTAATGAACTTCTATGGTAAAAGGTAGTCTGGTGTGAAATAATCTTTTAGTTTTTGATACAATGAAATCATAATCCTTTCTATATTCTTAATTTATAAATGGTTCTGTTTTTTAGTGGAGTACTTTTATAACATTATGACCATCGATGCACTGTTTGGAGTGTGGTAGGAGGATATCAAATGTTTCAATGAATTTTCTCTAAATATTGGATACTACCATTTCAATTTGAATCAATTTGTGGTGAAAATGATATCATTGAATTTTATTCTTGGCATGGATTTCCAAGATTAAAACTAGTATTTTATTGAATGTTGACATCTGAGATTTTCTTTTTTGTCTATAGAAAGGTGGAGCTTTACTCACCCGGTTGTGCATGATCTTGATGCTAGTCATTAAAGGTTGATTTCACTAAGATTGAATTTTTTTCACATATTAGAAAGAAATTATATCTCTTGATGATGGTGTAATATATTACGATAAATTCTCTTTTGTTTTAACCATTTTTTGAAAATTTTTGAGAATGTTTTTTTCAAATTACCACCTGAGTGAGAGATGGTTTCAACAATGGGTTGGTGTGGGGAGATGATCTAGTTTTTTTCATACCTTGTATAATAAAAACAACGTAGCTTCCAGATTTAAAATTTTACTTAGTTGATTTGGAAGAAAAAGGGATTCATAGAGTCTAGTACATATATGTGGTTTTATACCATTATTTTCTTCAATAATTCAGAAGAAACTTAATTCTTATGTATGAATTAGTGCATATTGAAAAAATTAATATCAATAATCATTATCACATTCCATGAATTGATAATATATTTGATCATTTGACATATTTCGAGATCTTCTCCATGATAAACATGAGTTCAAGGTACCAGTAGTAGATGGTGATACAATTGGACATTACTTTCACTCATTTTAGGATTAGGAATGGATTTTATGAGTTCATGGTGCTTCTGTTCATTCTAAAGAACTCACTAGAATTATTCATCAATTTGTTGAAATGGATTTCTCTACTGTTCTTGGATCAGTTTGCGGGAGTCCTTATCAAAGAAATATTTTTCTACATCCAATCTACATTTGAGCATTCCTACGATCATGACATCATACTTAGTATAAAGGGAGAGAAGCATATTTAGAGAAATCTATCTAAATGAATACTATAGATAGATATAATACAATTCCATGGCTATTCTATCTTAGAGGCTAGAGTTATAGAGGGCCCATATAAGGTAGAAATTGTGGTATATTATGAATAGCTAATTAATATCATTATGATTCTAAGATTTCTAGGTCTAGTATGATATTAATGTTACATCATATTTGACTTATCATATATTATAGCATTGATTCCAATGATTACCAAGAAATGGGTTCATTTTTTGTTCAGATTCATGTCAGATATTTGTGTAGATATAAAAAAAGTATTACCTCAGAACCAATAATCACTTTAACTGTTTTGGGAAATCCATATACTGTGTACTGTTACACATATGGAGATGGATCAGAGTAGTACTGATGTTTGAGGATCGAGTGGTTTTTTGGCTCTAAATCGCTGAGACATCATGAGATAAATTATTGTAGTCATTATCTAGAGTTAGATGCATTGGTACACACCATGAGATACAAAATACACTATTTATTGGGTTATATTATTATGGTATAGACTACACAAAAGATAAAAACATACATATTAAATAATAAACACTTGAACCTTTAGTAGAGGATGTGGTCTGAGTGTCTACTATTTTTCAACTTCAATATAGCTTACAAATTGGGTAAAGGAAACAAAATTATTGATGCATTGAGTTAAAATTCATAGAAATAGGTAGTGTAGGAGTTTTTTATGAGTGTAGAATGATGTAACTCCTTACATACACGAAATCATATGATTAGGAATTCCATGGACATGTAGCTATAATATCAACAACTCTTTTAGGAGTGCTCTTGAACTAGATAAATATAGAGTATCCATTTAACCAAAGGAGATTAAATCTAATAGAAGTATTATATTGTGAGGAAACACTATAAAGATGATCAATATGAACCAATGATTCTATTTATATTCATGGTAATCTAGGGGTTTATATGTTATTTCACGAGGAGATTAATGGAGAGTTTCATGGTTCTTATTATGTAGTATATCCACATATAATAAAGATTTATCATGACCGCTATAGACATTCTTGGTTATAAAGAATAGAAAATATAATAGTTGAATTCATAGTGATATGTCCCACATACTAGTAGATGGATGCTGAGAAACAACAGCCAATACTGCAATTGTAGACATTCACCATTCCATATTGGAGGTCATATGAATTCACAATGGGATTTGTGATAGTATTACCTTGGTTAGAACATAAAAATGAAGCAGTAAAATTATTTTTTAACTGATGAAGATACCCCATTTATTTTCTATTTGTGATACATTCACCATAACTCTTTTGGGTAGACTCTATGGGCGATAGATATTTTTCATTTCATAGTAATGTAAAAATTATTGTGTCAGATTAAGATTCTAATTTAAAATATTTGTTCAAGAGATTACCTTATAAGTATTTGGGATAATAGGTTCTTCTGAGTACAACCTATCATTAAGAAATGGATGGTAAATTTGAATAGATGATTCAAATTTTGTAGGAAATGTTATGATCTAATGTTATGGACATTAGTGGTTCATGGGAGTTTATTTTCGGACTCCAAGAGTTAGCATATAATAAAATCAATAAATCATAATACCAAATGGATCCTTTTTAGGATTTATACAATGAACCATGTCATTCACCTCATTTTTGGTTAGAGGTAGTTGTTTTTGTGCATGATGGATCTAGTCTGGTAATGATACATCTATGAAGGATCAAATGATTAGGAAGATGTTGGTGACTGCATAGATCATGTAAAAATACTACACTATCCTTCATTGATAACCTATAGAGTATGAGGTTTTTCATTGAATTTTCCTTCATGTATTCCCATGACTATAGAAATGTAGTATTAGGAAACAAGGGAAGCTATTCTATAGGGTTTTAAAGTTATTTGAGACAGTGTAAGGGGTTGGTCTAGTAGAATATCATTTTTACCTTCCACAATGATAGAATTTGAATCATGGATTATTCATTTTTATATAGATTTAGAGATATCATCCTAACCTCTATCACAAGCTAGATATTAATGACATTATATTGGGTGGGGATGTGTCATTTGAGTATCACCTGATCTATATTATGTATCGTTGTAAAAATAATCTCCAAAAGAAGAATATATCTCATGTGTAGTTTAGTGGATGCATGGGAATGTTCAAGATGATTCTTAATATAGTGATTTAGATATGGGGATATAGTGGGAATACTCTTTCATTAATACTACATGGTGATTCTTAGAGGATTATGGGGATAATATGCTATATGGTGGGGAGGTTGTGATATATTTAATTTTTCCTATAATGCCCTATTTTAAATTTTCAAACCATTTCGAGATTTTTTTCATTAATTTTAATATTGGGGGTTTAGAATTAGTTCATAAGAGTCTTGTGGGGAGGTTCCAAGGTCATTTGAGAGGAATGAAGGTTGAGTTGAGTTGAAATATCAACATAATAGATATCAGATGCCTTGGATCCATATGTTTCATCTTAAGGATGAATGATGGGCCATGTTTTTCCTAGTTATAGTGTAGTATGAATTGGGGGAGGATTTCATATCCACATCCACTTATACCACATATTTTCTATAGAGGAAAGATTTGGTGTATCCCAACCATGATTCCATTTCCTAGAGTGAGCCTTCAACATAGGCCTTCAACTGGTAGTTCCATGGAATGAATGACAGAGGTGAAATGTACTTAGGGTATAATTTGATCGGTTCTATCATATTTGACAATTGTGTGATATAGATAAATGTTTTAGTGTAGTCTCTACTGTAGGATTTTTTTTGTTATGTGGAATAGGTTATTTTGTTTTTTCATGGTCCCGCCCTCAGATAAGAGGATCTATGGAATGGACCTAGCTATAATCATGAAATATTGTTTGACCAAGAAGGTTTCACCATGGCGTAAGGGTACTATTTTGTGGTGTCACTGGTCTATAGTTAGGTTAGAGAGGTTGTTACATAGTCTTATTTTTCTCAGACTATCAACAAGAACGTATTATCACCTATAAATATTTTTAGATCCCACATTTTCTACTTGAACTATTAGTTCATACAGATCCTTATTTGGTCATTTAAAGGTGAATTCAATTGGATTAAGAATCATCCTTATTATGGTCAATCCATTGTGATCTAATCCATTCCATCAGCTACCTCGAAGAGTTAACTTTGAACTAGAATAAAAATATATCATATCTTTGTGTCTTTGGAATTGTGTTTGAAGGTAAGACATAAAATTTCAAGTATCAATCATAGCTATTTTTTTATGGATCCCTTGTTGATAGAATACCTTGAAGTTTTTGAAAAAAAGTGAGAAGGAACCAAATGATTCTTTGGACATAGGGAGTTTTTTCATGTATTCTCATCCATTTATGTTTGTCGTCTAGAAGAACACCCCTTTTAATTATATACATTTTCTTCTAGTATGTGAAATAACTATGTTCATGTCATCATGTCCTGAACACATCCTAAATAATATGATAATTCACTATCCAATGAGCTTCTCATTCTTATATCTCCTAACAGATCCCAACATATCCATTATCATGAAGTTAGGCAAGATCTCTCCAATGATGTGATATTACCCAAGAATTCATAATGAATCATTGGTTTTGATAATGTGGATTTTTTGTAACAAAGTGAGTTGATTGTTGGATTACTATTTTTAAATTCTATAACACGTAAATTATGGTGATTTATTGAAAAGGAATTAGATGGAATAAGTTTTTTATAATAGAACATTATCACTTTTTGGAATGTTGACTTGATGAGATATGGATTTATATATTGGCTTGTTATTTAATTTTTGGTTAAAATTATTTCTAGATTTTAATTTTTAATAATAGAAATGAAAATCGAGATACTAGAATTATAGGGGTGTAAATTGATAGATAAATGGTAATTGGGTGAAAAAAATGTTGAATTTTATAATTTAATGTCTGATATCCTTGTAAATTAGTTATATATTTTCTCATTTCACATTATGTATTGAGATAAAATTATTTGTGATTGATTCCAAAGGGATTGATGTTGTATATATTCATTGTTTTTTTACATTATAACTTACACATTTCTATGCTTGGGAGAACAATGAGTGGAAATTGAGTGTAAGTTGCATGGTTATGTTTTCACATATGTGTAAGTTGAAGAGAATTTAGTGATGGGAACTAAGACTATTTAGGGTAACTATTCATTTATAATATTTAAAGACAATACAATTAGAGTTTATAAAATAATGATTTATTGTGATTAAATTATTCTTTATATGAAGTGTAGTGGAAATAAAATGAAAGTATACAAATATTTATAGCGGTTCGGGTCACAACGATCCCATTAAACTCTTCAACATCCTCTACTCCACAGGGATTTGGGTACCCACAAATAACCTCACATTAAAGGTTTGAGGACCTCATTACAGACATTTCCTTTTATAAGAACACAAAGGCACAAACTAGTATTTTATAGGGGACCTACATCATCTGTTTACATAAATTATGATGGGGAGTCACAACCTAGACATAATCTGACGTGGCAGAATAACCAGATGATGCAAGAATTTATTTTTACTAGGAAATTCATAAACCAGACTCAAATAAATACAACCATAATAGTAAATAATAGCTGATGAAAAAACATAGAAATTAGGGGATGATGAAAAAGATAAAAAATGATGAATCTCAAAGATATTTGATCACATAAAGGGATAAATGTATAAATTTGATGTTTTTATTCGATCACAGGAAGAGTACTAAGGTCACATAAGTTACATTGATCTGAACCAGGACACATATAATTTTTGAAGCTGTATATCAAAAAATTCTCTATAATGATATGCAATAGTATTCTTTAATAATTAATTATGTATGCTAGATCATTAATATATATATATATATATATTCTAGGAGTGCATCCTTACCTGGTAACGAGATGATAATTTCTAGAGAATAAAAAAATGTTATAGTAAACTTTTTATTTTAATTTACGTTTAAGAAAAGAGAAAACACTCTTTATATTTATTCATTTGATATTAATAAAAACTAATTAAAAATTATGACTACTACAAATGTATATAAATTATAATTATATGTCTGTTGAAAAGGGATTAATGATATTCTATATTAAAATTAAATTAAAAGATATAAAATAGCGAATCTTGAAAGAATATACACAACATGTATACATGTACATAAAATACTTATTAAAATTATTTAAATACAAATTAATATTATATTTTGTGAAAATATAATAAAAAAATTTACATTGCAATAATTTTATTAATAATAATTAAAATTAATGAATCAAAATTTAGAAACAATTTTTGAACTAATGGGAGGTTAAAATTATCTAGTGGTATATTGATCATGTAACTGTTGGGGTGGATCCACCAGTGGTAGATGATTCATCTACTTTTTGAAATAGAAAGTAGTAGATGATTTTTCTAATAATAAAAATTCTACCATTTAATAATATATTGATATTATGTTTCACATAGATATTAACTACCATTGTTAAAACCCAAAAAAATATTTCATGGTTAAAACAAGATAATAACACTATCATTATGAATTAACTCTTCATCAGTTATAAAGAAAACTAATTTCTATATTATTTCATGAGAATACCATTATCATTCCTCTATATGCATGGTAAACGGTTCTATATGTGATGATCATCAATTGGTGGATGCCTAACACCACTGCGAGAGATTAGGAAGAAACCATATTGAGAAACCACTATTGAAAAATCTAATAATGAATTAAAAGAACTACCAATGGATTAATAATCTAACGGGGAAAAATAAACTCACTGGTGGATGAATGGGTCTACTGTTGGATTTTAAATTGTAGTAAAATAGAAAATAATTCTATCAGTGGATTGTTGATCTTCCATTGGATATCCCATGGTAGTAAAAAAATAGAATAGTAAAATTTGATATTAGTGAAAAAATAATCCACCAATAAATAAAATATATTAGTGGAAAAAAAATAATCCACCATCGAGGAAAATCCACTACTGTAAAAAATGATCAACTATTTATAAATAGTGCTTCCATTGGTGTCCAACAGTTTTCCAATATAAAATATACACTAGTAACTGATATCTACCAATGATGAAAGGATATATCATGGTGAATTTAATAAATAGGTTAAACATACACTGAATCCACTATATAAGGCTTCTAACATGTACTACAAGTCAACTTGAGGAATGTTGTACAAGAGTAGGAATATGTTCTAAATTTGAATGCATGTGATTTTGGGTGAATCTTTGAACTAAAGAACATGGGTGAGGTTAAATACAAGTTAAATCAAATAAGAGAATCATATTAGATAAAATAATATGTGGGAGAAGTAAATGATTACATATGGTTCATGGGGCTTTGTTCGGATGACATAAAATCTATCCATGTATTTAAAAGGATAAATTGTGAAAAACATAAATGTGTCTCATAAATATTATTGGATGTGGAATAGTTATAACATAACGATCAAGACCCAACATACATATTCCAAGATAACAGTGGGTTTAAGCACAAAAACCCCCACCATTCAAACAAGTAGGACAAATACATGGGCCTAGTGAGGTTACCAATCCAAACCAATGCGCCATACTGGTGTGCTATGAGGCCCTCACACACGAGCCATTTGGAAATTGTACAGGCCTCTGGGTAGTCTTCAATGCTTTGACCTCTGAGGGGGAATAAATTTGGTCCCATAAGAGTGGTTTTAGGGTTGTCATAAGAGGATTGTATAGAATTCCTATTTTTAAATAATCTAAATACATTAACAATCTATATAAAATTTAGAAATATAACTACCATTAAAAAATTAACACTACTAAACAAGTAAAAATTTAAGAATAATTTTTAATAAAATAATCTATTTAATTAAATCTTATGAGAGAGTAAATTATCGAAAATTAAAATTATTATACTATTAGAACAACAACCAAATACTAACAAACTCCCCCTTTCTAGAACTTACAAACATATCATTTATTAAATTTTCCCCAAAAATACACCCTTTATTGAAATATATACAAAAGGATATGACATTTATTCTACAAAATATACTACCTTGTAATCAAAATCAACTACATTAAATGAAAATAAGTAGAATATTATCATTATAGTAAAAAATTGGTTTTGGTATTCAAATAAATAAATAATTAAGATGAAGTAAACTGTGTAACAATGCATTAAAATATTGACATATCTAATTATAATTTAATCAAAATAGAAAAAATAATATTCAATTATATTCCCCATGTAAAAATATAATTCATAATAGTGATTTTACTCATATTGATTTTAATCTTATAAAAACCAAATTCAAATTTCATATTCTAAAATTTAATAGAATCTAAGGGGTTTGAGGGTGATAAGTCGTACTGAAGTTCATCTCAGTATCTAGAGCATGTTGAAGACTCTTCCAAAACATAGATGTGAATCATTGATCTCGATCAGAAACAATAGATAGTGGTACACCATTCAGACTTACAACTTCCCTGATATATATCAGTGCTAGTTGATCCAATAGGAAATCCTGCTGAATTGCAATGAAGTGTAAAGACTTCGTAAGATGGTCCAAAACAACCCAGAATGCATTGTTTCCTTTGGATGTCCTTGGAGTTCTGATGGAAAATTCCATGGTGATGTTCTACCATTTCCCTTCTAGTATGAGCAATGGTTTCATCATCCCTTTATACTTTTTCCTCTCTACCTTCACATACTGACACACCAGGTACATTGATGTATACTCAGCGATCTCCTTCTTCATATTATCCCACCAATAATTCTCTCAGAGATATCGATACATCTTTGTGTTTCCTGAGTGAATAAATAAATTTGAACTACGTGCGTCGTCCAAAAGTTCCATCATCAGCTCCGAGCTTGATGGAACACATAGTCTTTTCCCAAATCTATCAATTCCTTTTTCGTTAACATTGAACTCTAAGGATTTCCATTTTCTGATACCTTCAACATTATTCTGAAATCCCATAAAATCCCATTGAGCATCCTTTAACCTTTCCAAAAGAGGCGGTTGAGCAATCATTTGTGAAAGGATTGATTATTTTCCCTTCATTATGATTCCCATGTCCATCTTCATCAAATAAAAAAACATTGGATCCTTCTCAATTACAATCAATGATAGAATTGATGAGTCCTTTCTACTTAGAGAAGCCACCACCTTGTTCGTATTCCTAGGGTGGTAATTCATTAAGTATTCATAGTCTTTAATTAGCTCTAACCATCTTTGTTGGCGCTTGTTCAACTATTTCTGTTTGAATATATACTTGAGGCTTTTTTGGTCCGTATATATTTCACACATCTCCCCAAAGAGATAACGCCACCAAAATTTTAAAGGGAAGATCACCGCAGTTAACTCCAAATCTTATGTTGGGTATTTCTGCTAAAAAATAAATTTATTTGAATCATAGGTGACGACATTGTCATTTTTCATCAACACATATCCCACTCCCTTCTTTAAATCATTACTGAATACCACAAAAGGTTCTCCACTTCTGGCTAATGTGAGCACGGGTGCAGTGACAGGCCTCCTTTTTAACTCCTAAAATCATTTTTCGCCTTCATTACTACAAGAAAGCTTTAATCCCTTTCGAATTAGCTTGGTAAGTGGGTTGGAAAAGCATGAGAAATTTTTCACAAATCATCGATAATATCCAGATAACCCCATGAAGCTATGGATATCCATTACCGATGTTGGCCTCGACCATACCACAATTGCATCTCTTTTGAAGGGATCCATAGATATCCCATTGCTTGTGGTGATATGGACCATGAATGAGACCTCCTTCAACCAAAACTCACACTTGTTGTACTTTGCATAGAGATGCTCCTTCCAAAAGGTCTCTATTATAGTTCTTAGATACTCCCCAAGATCCTCTATGGTTTTGGAGTATAGCTGAATATCATCTATAAAGACTACAAAAAACTTGTCAAGGTAAACTCTAAAGAATATATTCATCATGTCCATGAAGATGGCTAGAGCATTAGTGAGTCCAAAAGGCATTACTATTAATTCATTATTCCCGTATCTTATACGAAATTCAGTCTTGGGATATCTTCCTTCTTCACCCTTACTTGATAATATCCTAACGACAAATCCACCATAGAGAAGTATTGTGCTCCATGCAGCTGATCGAATAAGTCATCAATTATTGGGAGAGGATACATGTTGTTTATTGTGATTTTGTTACATGAAATATAATCGATGAAAAGGCGCATTGACCCATCCTTTTTCTTGAGAAGAGGACTAGTGCACCCCTTGGTGAAGCACTAGGGACTTTAAACCTTTATCCACATTCTATTGTAGTTGTTTCTTTAGCTCCTAAAGATCCACCATAGCCATTCTATACGGAGTCTTGGATATTTTTAATGCCCCTGGTATAAGATTAATTGAGAATTCATCATAACATCTAGGAGGAAGACCATGTATTTCCTCGGGAAACACTTCAGCGAATTCCCTCAAAATAGGCATGTATTCAAGGATGGTTGCCTCCTTAAAATCAATCATCTAAGCCAGATACGCATGCTCATATGGCAGTAATATCCATGATTGAGGTGAAGGATCTAAAGAAGATTCTTCTCCCTCCTTGCACATGTATAGAATCGGGAGTCGATTCTCAACATGGAGTGTGATTACCCTCTCAATGCAATTTATGTTGGCTCTATATAAGGAAATCCAATCCATTCCAAGAATAGAATCCAATTCCACCAGAGGGTGTATTACTAGGTTCAACATGAAATTCAATCCATAGATTATGATAGGGGAGGAGTTATATTCAAGCAATTCAATGATTTACCCAGTTTTCTTACTCAACGACATCTTTACTTCCATGATTTTTGGTGGATATGGGATTGTTATACTAAAATTTTGGGATATAAAAGAATGCGTTGAACATGAATCAAAAAGTATATTCTGTATTATTGAATGAATAACTAGTGTACCTATCACCACTTTGTTTTTGAGGTTCACCTCAACATTAGTGATGGAAAAATCTCTCCCTTTCTGACTTGGAGGTTGTTTGTTGCCTCCGAAAACCCTTGGATTTAGGCACTGATTTAAAAGATACCCTGGTTCATTGTGGTTGAAGAAATAAACAATACGTTGAGGATCGAATGGAGTGTTCCTATCCTATGTTGCATCCATGAGTTCTTCGTGTTGGCAGTTAATAGTTAGGTGCCCTTCTCTTCCACCCTTAAAGTGTTTCCTTGTCCCCTTCAGGCAATTTCTGAGGTGCTTCTTTTCGCACCTTTGGCAAATGGGGTAATGGATCTTCATAGAATCATTGGATTTATCCATTGAATTGTCAGCATTGAAGTCCACATTATTCTTCTTATCCCCATGATACCCCTATGATTTTTTGATCTCCATTTCGACATTGAGGGCACATCGAACAATTTTCTCTTTGTTGATGAGGTCACAGATCGCCAGCGCTTTCCATAGGCTAGTTTTATCCCACTGAAGAAGCGGTAATCCATACATTCGGGGGTAATGACAAAGCCATAATCATATTATGCATGCCTTGTGATTTTTTCCTCATACTCTCCAACATATTCATCATCTTTTTTTCTTGAGGGAATGAAATTCCCTTTCCATCTTAAATCGAAGGGTTATAGACAATATTTATCAAAAAACATCTTCCAAAAATCTTCCAATTACAACACCTCATTCTCCTCCTTAATCTTCGTGTTTTTATCAATGTCCCCCATTGATTGGCTTCAACTTCCATACGATAATAATCCAGAAGAACCTTCTCTTGTTCTGAACATTGAAGGATGGAGAGTATCTTTTCAATGGAGTTGATACATTGTTCGGTGATTGATGGATCAGATGATCCATTAAAAGTAGGAGGTGTTTATATCATTATGCTCTCAATAGGGACTTGTTCTTTCTTTGGGGGGGGGGTTGAAAATTCCTCTTTACCAATGTTTCTAATCAATGATTTAGTTAACTAAGAGATAATCATGAAAAAGTTCATGATTCCCCCTCACATCGGATTGGGCATCTCATTTTCATAGTCATCACATTGATCTTCACATTGGTTATTAGCCTGAGTGCTCCTATTCTCGATCATTGGTTGGAAGAAAATGAAAGTTATGGGTAACTCATAAAGGGTAATCCACAGAAAAACTGATGACTTATAAATAGCTTTTATTTCATTAACATATGTATCTATAGGATTCAATCTATGTAATCCCACATATATTCATAGGGAATTTTTATATTTCCCTTAACAATGGTTTATAATAAGATTGTGAATTTTATAATGCATATCCCCCGGGAGTTTCATAACCAAGAGTTCCTCAAGGCCCATTTTCATGTTCCAGGATACCCCGGGTCAAGCACGGAACTCTTTGTCGGGGTTTTCACCCCTAGGAACATCTCTGCCAGGGCCACCTCTACCTGCTCGTACCCAGAAATGTATTTATTTTCATGATAAAACACATACTCAATTACCACAAAAACATAGGTATGTTTTTATTATACATAGTATTGTCCCTAAGGATTCTCTAGGGTTTTCTATTCCTAATCCCAAAAATAACTAAACCTATCCTCTGATACCAACTATAACAACCATGTTTTTTTACACACTAAAACATGATTTATTAAATAAAATATTCACTTGATATAACCAGGAAGATCAAGATGTCTAGTGTCTTTGATGTTTTGGATAATTACATAACAACTTAAAACATGAAACACAATATCTTTATTGAAAACCTCTTTTAAATTACTACTACATTTCCTCGTACTTAGCATATCATGGGATATCTTGAGGACATGCATAAGAAAAGGGTGGGCTATAAAGCCCAATAAGGTAGTAAAAAAGTAATAACATAAAAATTTCAATACATTATATGAAATAGGCATATCAATGAAGCACAATAGAAACATGAACATAAAGGTATGATAAAGAATGATAATCATAACATGGAAATGTGGCAACAACACTTATCATGGAAATTGCATGAGCCATGGCTTATTGCACATTGAGCATGAGTAATGGAGCACGAGTAAAACCTCATTGCAATTGAATTAGCATGAGTCAAAACTCATTTCACATTACATATCATGACACTATACTTTATCCAATGTATTGGAGCGCTATTAGGACACGCTCTTCTTAAACATTTCATTCAATGCGTAAGTGTTCCACATGGACCATACAACATGGAATAAACCATCATAATTTCGTCCACGATAAAGGGATGTACATTACAAAAAAATATTATTTACATTTAATAAGTAAATTTTCATAAAGGTGAATACCCTTGATAGATAAATGGTCAAGGTATTCACTACATGATGACATTGTCTTGGAAAATCGTAGTCCAATTTCAGCAGCATAATGATGTGAAATAAAAACTCATAAAAATGGTTGACAAGATAGAAAGGGGTGTCTCATAATACTTACTTAAAATGGGAATTAAGGGGGTAATATATATGAATTTACAAACAAACATATTGGAATTCAGATGTATAATACAAAATCATTACTTGGAAGTAAAATAGGAGAGAGAAATCTCTCACGGAATTTCGGCATGGTAACGAGTGTACTTGGGAGGAATTTCTGAGTGAGAAAGGGGTATCCCATCATACAAACATAAATATTGAAGTATGGGGGATGTGAAAAATCATATCCTATCATTTGTAATTGAAAAAAAAATGGAATAACAACTTAATGAAATTTTGACAAAAATGAGAAAGGAACAAATCCCTTACTTGGAATTGTGATCCAAAATGCTTGGGAGAGGCTTGGGGGAGGCTTATAGGGAGATCGGATCACCTTAGGAATATTTTTAAGAGAGGAGGTCAGGGGTATGATGAAATCCAAAGGCTTAGAGTGAAGAGTAAGTTAGATCTTCGGTGGGTTTATATAGGAAAAGAGAGGGAATAATTTATTATTTAGGTTTGGGACACCTCACATTAAACTAATCAAAACCACAAACTAGCCCATGGTTTTTTTAAAAGTGGAGTGGAAACCAATATTTTATACGTCCAATGGTCAAAAATTTTAAAATAATAGGGTTGCTTATGTGGAGGGCATTCACACTCTCAATGAAAACAATTTAAATAGACAAAATGTTTTATAAGTCTTCGATGGTCCACTAAATCTTTATAAAATAAAACAAAGAAATGTAAAATCACATTATTTTAATGCTAAAACATATATTGGAAGAAAATAATGTTTAGAATATTTTATTAAATTACTATGGCGTCATTATGATTTTATAAAACATATTATATATTTAAACGATATTTAATTTTTAACCAAAAATTTCGACTGTCTCAGAAAATTATGAAAAATTGGACATTGTATAATTGTTAACTTATTATTCCAAAACGAAAATTTATTTTATCTAAATAATTTTATAAATATTTGAATTTTAAAATTGAAAATAAAAACCATCATTTAACGAAAATTCATAGATTTTAACAAAAAATGTTTTCAAACCTTAATAAAAATTACAATTACATTCATAATGGTATATGACCATTTATATATAATAATATGTAATTCAATAATATTATTTTATTAAAATATTATTTAATTTAAAATCCATTAATTAATAAAAAGATATTTCACATTTTCATATTAACTAAGAATACTATTTGTGCTTTAAAAACAATTTACAGAGTAACAATAATAAAATGAATGCACATTCTTTATTCAAAAATAATGTACATAGTCGGAGTGCTAGGGATTTGTTACATAACCCCTTAATAACACCCACGTATGACTGAAGGTTATGGTGTGTGATGGTGACCAATTCTTGGGTGGCTCGGATTATATCTCACCAGTTGTAATCCCAATTAACTTCCACTTCTCTCATAGTCGGTTCTACCCTAGCTTAATGTGTTCAAGCTCATCTTGGGCTTGGTCAAGTGAGAATCCCAATGATGTCACCTCCTTTCCGAGATCTGACAATTGGGCTTAGTATAGAGAAAGCCTACTGGATGAGTCCATCACATCCTTTTTCTGAGTAAATTGGATTTATTAAAGCCCTATATTTATACAAATCATGTAATCAATGTTCAACAGCTATATTATCAATGGTCACAATTCATAACTATATTTTTAAATCCAGAAACATAAAACCAATGAAGCTCAAATTTTAAATAAAAATAAAAATACGATTAATTATATCAAAAAATATTTTTAGTAATTAATGTTTGTATCATTATAATACAAGTGAATTTAATGTGAATGTGACATATGTTAAATTGGTAATAGATTTAAAATATATGAAGCCCCTTAAATTTTTAGTGTATAATTCCATCCAAAGATTCCCTTTTCACAACCTTGATAATCCAACCATATTGTTTTCTCCAATGGATGGTGCCTACAGATTATTTTGGGCAAGGCATGTAGGTATTTCAGGACACTGGATAACCCTTGGAAATCTATATCAAAGTTTGGTTTCTATGGATTATCTTTTTCAAGCTTATTCTTGGAATTTTACATGGGTGACACTTACATGGGAAAACCTTAAGAATGATACGAACAGATAAAAGTTGATTATAACCATATAATAGATCTAGGTATATAGTTATCTACTAAACTATCCATGAAGCATAACTATTATGTTTTGGATAAATCCCCACCTAAATAACTACATGGTGAGAGGAACCCAAAATTAGGCTAACTTCATAGTGAAATATTTATCTTGGAAAAATAAATGGAATTTATATATGAGGAAATCAATATTAGTTTGAGAAAATTCACTAAATATTATTTATTAAATTTTATATGATGTGATATTATTTTGATTAAAATATATCTTTTATATATGATATCATCAACATCACCAAAATTTTTAATTCATATTTTAAAAATGATTATTTAGAGTCTACAACTCATGACATGTGTAACATAAGAGATGTATTTAATGAAAAGAAATTAATGGTTTTAGGAAACAAATTACCAAGTAAAAATTGGTGGGAGTTGTTCAACATAGGTTTCTATATTCTTTGGATAATCATATAGGCATTAGTTATAAATTATCATAAGGAACATTATTCACTACTCATATACACAATATAATAAATTCTGCTAATGACTTGGAAAGTCTATAGTTTTCCTTATGGCTTGTTATGGTTGATTCAAAATTTTCATTTTACATATATGGAAATATTCTGACTTGTTTAATGAATTCAATGAAATCTTACATAATATGATATATTTTTTGATAATAATTGAACTAGGTATATGATATTTAAATTATTTTATTTATATAACATTATAAATGGATAAATGATAAAATTATATGATTAAATATAATAAAAATATCCAATAACCATTCATTATGTATCTAACTAACATAATTGAAACCAAGAGTTCCCAGGAATATGTATTAATAAAACCATATAATGGGATTTTCCAGGATACCTAAAGGAGTTTTGAATCTCCATAGATTGATGATGTGTGGTATAGTTGCTATGAAATACAATTATTCATTTTTGATTAGTATATGAAACCAAATGTATATTTAAGAAGTGATTTAAATATATATGAGTTCAAAATCAATGGAATAATTAATTGAGTTTTTAGTTTTCATTCATATAATGAAAAAATATTTTTATATTATATATTTTAATGTAATTATATATTTCATTATAACATGAATCTAAAATAAAGGGTGTATATCGTCTATATATTTATCATTATGATAAGAAATTTTATTCCCTACAAAATAGTTTAAAAAAATTATACGTTTGATTTCATATAGATTGTTTATCTTTAATTTAATTCTATGAAATGTTCTAGAAAAAGAAATGAAAAACATATATTTTTATATGATTAAATGAATTTCCATTGATTTTTTAAAATAATGAAGAATTATTTCCCATCAATAATTAGTCACATATTTTGAAAATTAATCTTTCCTTCCAAAAAAACAATCTAAACACATAGAATAATATATGTTATATGGAAAATATATTTCATTTGATAGATATTCCATTATGAAATATGTTTTATTTCCAAAACTAAATTTTTTTTTGGAATCATACATAAAACTTTTGAAAAAAAAAATTAATTTCTTAGAGGATAATGGGAGTTTTATTGATATTAAATAATTTTAGGTCCAACAAATAAAATACTATTCTACTATATTTTTAATGTGATTTCCATAAATATCCTACTTAAATTTATGATATTAATTGAAACCAATATTGTAAAATTTTATTTTTAGTTACCGTGAGAATGTGTGTTTTAAAATTTATAATCAGTCATGCTAGATAATGTAAATATCACTTTATGGTAAAAATGTTTAGGATGTACTATTAAATAAATATGTAAATATTTCATTTTATTTCCAGAAATTTTTTTGATGGAATGTGGTTAAATAGATGATGATGTGAACCATATAAAGTTTTATATCTAGAAAATAGAATTTTATAACATAAAATGTAATGTTAATAAGTTCAGATGGTTTCGTATTTTCAATGAATTGAATGTTAGCAATATGGTTCTAAATTCCCACAATTATTTAAACTGGATTTCTTGATAAATGTAACTCATCAATGTATTCAGTGATATAATTTTATAATATGGTCAATTAAATCTATTGAAAATATTACATATAGATTTAATGAGTCAATAAACCCTGAAAAATGGAAAAATCAAAAGTAAAAACATGTATTTTATCATATATATCATTATAATAAATAACTTATGTATGGTTTTCAAAAATAATTTAATTTTTTTAAGAACATATTATTTATCATATTTATATAATAAATTAAATCACTATTAATAATTAATGAATATTTTTTGTAACATTACATGAACAATATATAGATAAATATATCCTTGGAATAGTTTTATTGGTTATCCGTAATTGATACTCATCAAATGGTATAATAGGTTGAGAAGATATGTTAAGACAAGAATGAATAAAATATTGTATTAGTAAAAAAGGATTGTATATTTGATATGCATAATATACACATGAGGTAATAGGTAGATACTAATTACCCATATTTTCATGCTAATGTATATAGTATAAAATTTCCAACGATTATTTATATTCATATGCATGTAAACTAATTATCAATCCCTATTACATGATGTCAGCGGGATACCTTGTAGGAGATCCTTCAAACGTTGATTCCCGATTTATATAATGAAATAGAAAAATTATATTTAGTGATTGGTTGGATATTATTCTCATCCTAACATGGATTAGAGTGTAACCAAGAGATAATTTTTATACTTGTATGCTAATAAATGAAATTTTGACCATGATTGAATTATACTGAAGAAATAAATGTAATTTATTATTTACGGCCACATATGATTTTCATAGAAAATTAGATGAAACAATTTGTCTTATTCTCATCTATTAGATAAATGACATGTGATGTATTCATTTACATGGTTAGTCTATATTATAGAGTCATGAATATATGAGTAAGATTATATTATATTGACCTATTCCTATCTAGTTGTCAGTTGATTTCCTCAAAAATGTATTATATAGGTAGACACATGATTTATATGATACATATTCTGGAGTACATTTTCATTAAAATATTTTATTATTTTTTATAATAACCACACATAACTCCTTAGTAGATTTAGTATCCCTGTGGATTTTCCATAGGAAAATCATTTCTCACATATATTAAATATGGATTGTATATTTGTCTTCAATGCTGTTAAGGCCTATATGATAACTTAGTAATGACTAATTGTAAAAAATTTTGTTTTTAATGAATTACTTTTTTGATGATGATGATAGTATAATAAAAATGAATCCAAAAACATTTTTGTACGGAATAATAAAGATTTATGATGTTTTTCATAAATCCCCTATATAATTCATGTGGAATTTGGGGAGTAGTAGATTTGAACTAAAATATGTTTGTAATTGAATTAAATATAGGTGCTTGTATATTCCCATGTGGTTTCATCCCTCATAATCGATGATTACAAAGAGACTTAACTATCCCGTAATTACATGACTTATAACAAATCCAAAATTACCAATATTCCAAATATATTTTAGGTTTAGTGTCATAGATATGTAGAAAAAAAATTGACGAACAAAGCCTATTTATTTTCCCAATAATAATAATTTTTTCACTATATTAGTGACTACCTAATACAATACAAGAATTAAATATCTCCCAAAAATTCTTCAATAATTAAACTCTTCTATACATATCATATGTATTACATTTTATCATAACCTGGGAAATAGAAATACAAGAAATCAGGGAGGCTAGATTCACATTCAGGAATAAACAAGGAAATATAAACATATCATGTGTATGATTTGATACATAACATAAACATATGACCTTTAAAACATAGAGATGAGAACAGGATGTATAATGTGATCATAATTACATGACTCATAACATGTAGAATATGATAAAACATAAACATTTTAATTTTATAATAATATCACAAATTTTCATCACTATTATTTTATAAAAACTTATTACCAATGTTTATTACCAGGGTATAATAATTCATTACCATGTAATTATGTCAAGGTATTATGAATATTACATCTATAGAGAATAAATATTTACCCAATGTATTATAGAAATATTAGGGAGCACCCTTCATTACAAAAGGATATCAACAAAGGAATCAAAAAACATTAGTAATTAATTTTTCCAATAAATCATAAATAGGATATCTATACAGATTAATTAATTACCCAATTAATTGGAGTGTTACCAAGGTTAATAGTTCATATTTTTAATATTATGTGTTCCATATAATAAAATCATCCATAATTCCATTAAATAATAATTCATCATAGAAGGAAACATGTTACATGAAAATACACTAAATATTATAGGTAAACTAGAGAAAGAAGGAGGTTACATTCATAAGATAACATTATAAGAATAAATTTAAGATGTTTAAATAGATGGAAAATATGTTTTTTATACTATGACAATTTATTGAGAAATAAGAAATTTTCATGAAAATTTGATCAAATATTATTATAAAAATAAAAGACTAATAATTTCATTGAGAACACAATAATTTATATAGATTAAGTTTCATATAAGAATAAATAAATAATATAAATATGTGTTTACATGAAAAATCAAAAAAATTATTTTCTTTGTCATATTTTCATTAATGTAAAAAGTGAAAATTATATGTCACTATTAAAAGTTATTCTCAAATAACTGTGAATTGGAAAAGTAGAAAAAAAATTAATTTTAGAAAATATTCTTCAATAATATATCAATTAAAATAAATAAATGTTATAATGATAAATTTGGGGTGGAATATAAAATATTCATATTTTAAAGGATAGAAATCATTTTTAATACTAAGTAATATCAATTTTGGAAATATATAATATAAATAGAGTAAAATCAAAATTTTTAAATAATAAGATGTGGATTATGGAGGAGTCATAAAATTACACAAAATTAGGTTTTAATTTTTAAATGATAACATTGGTGGGAAATTAAAATTTGGAAAATATGGGAAACTATTGTTAAAGAGTATGAGAATTATTCTAAAAAATATGTGTTTTTTGAGAATTAAATATTATAAATGTAAATTATTTGAAATAAAAGACAATTTTATACCAAAGTGGAGAATAAAGTACAATGAAATTAAATATTTGGGTTGAATAAACCGTGTGTGTAATAAGGAAGTTTAATAAGAAGAGTTATAGCTCAATAAAGAATGTTAAGTAAAAAAACTATCAATGTTGGTATAATTTGAATCAAAATTCGTTTGATGAAAAAACATGATATGAGTATTAGAACTATATGAATTAAATGAATATGGTAATATATATCCATCATGTTATAGTCACAATAAATTTAAAATATCATGCTTCAAAATAAAAAATATATAACAATAATTTAAATATGAGGAAAATAAACTCTTATCTTTCTAGTTTACTTCATAAATATTATGAGGACACCTTAGAACCTTATGAACTCCTCACTTGGTATTTTTAAAGGGAGAGTTTTCAGAACTTCATGATCAATTCTTTTTGTTTGGAGAGGGATAATAACATGGATGGTAGTGATCTCCTTTCATATGTAAAAATGGTATCTTTTCTGGTAATCTAAAGTTAAATAAGGGATAATAATGGTATCATATGGGGTTATGTACATATGGATAGTATGTTAATGTAATGCCCCGACCCCAGTTATCCAGAGTCGGTGCATTATTTTATTACATTGGCATGATTACAAGGAATCAAGTCCCGAAGGACTGACCAGTTTAGCAGTCTTGGAAAATAGATTGCGTACATGAATGTTACATTAGACTTCATAACATACAAAACAACATAAATAATCCTTCACGAACATTATTATTCCCTTGGATTAACCCTACATATCAATCACAATACACTTCTTGGATTCCTGAGAAAAATAAAACATAGAAAGGGGTGAGCTTAGATGCTCAGTAAGGATAACAATACAGTAGAAACCTACATAAATAAGCATAAACATTTAAGGAAATGTATAACTAAAACAAAAGCCTTTTAAACTTCAAATTCATCATAATATTGAAAAAAATAAAATGATGTAATGACATTTACTTGTTTACATGTATATTCTACTAGTTGAATAATCACATGCAATATCACTAACCACTTAATGATGGAATGCATAATGCCAGACTATGATAACCACATAGTCAAGGCCTTATGGAAAGACTACAAATAAGATTTTTTCAAGGCCTTGTTCCAAGACACTAGTTTGTGTCATGAGACCTACCGATGCATCGAGGAGCTATAGCGGGCTCCACCAGTCACATACTAAGTCCAATGCATTCCTCATATGAAAAGTTTTAAACATAACATAAACATTCGTATTAAACATGGTATATGAAATGTCAATACATTACCCATAAACCATGCATGGTATAAAAGTAACACATCTACAATCAGACATTTCACAAAACCTTCAACACAATGTTGATGATTTTTATCATAATAAATCAACTTCAAAACAAGTTTAAAGTACATTAAAGTATTTCGAAATAGATGAAAATGATTTGTAAAACAATTTGAGAGAAATATCCCTTTTTCATGAATACATTAAAAAGACACATAATTTAGAAAGGAATACATTTAAAGACATTTTAGAATCAAAGTGTCCCATACCACTTTGAAACTTTTGAAAGTAATAAAAATTTTAAAACATTCATGTCCATTTAAAAAAATCCTTAAAACCATTTTGAAAACATGGACATTAATGAAAATGGTTTTGAAGAATAATTCTTTAAAACATTTAAAATGATGTTTTAGTAAAAATACCCGTAAAAATAATACCTTTTGAAACAATTTTATGAATCATGGACATGGATAATAAATATATCCTGGTAGATACTTACGTAAAAACAACCTCGGATAATAAAGAGATTATGAAATTAAAACATACCAACTAGGTAACTTATGAAACATACACCCCATGAAAGAGGTATCATACAATTAATATGTAAATACACATAAATTAAAGTGTACTACACAAATAATATAATTATGGGTAGTACATACACCACACAATGTAATAGTTGCAATATGGCATAAATCTAACATGAATAAAGAGTGAGATGAAAACCCCTTACCTTGTACATTTCCTTGGTTGAGGGTAGGGTAAAAACTGTATAATGGTGAAATAATTGTTATTAAATTATACAATAATCATATACATTAATATGATATCATATATGATCTTTTGACATTGATTTGTTAATAATATCATAGTATTATCATCGTTTCGGGTGTTAACGGATTCATTTTTGTTATATTCATTGTTATTTGAGCCATATTTAGTATGTATGGGTAGAATATTATTCATATCCAGAATTGTGTCATGTCTCTAAAAATTATTTTTATTCATCAAATAAAATTTAGTCTTGAATGGATACGATGGGGGATGTATCTCATCGCGTTTGTGGAGATGGTAATCCATACGTACGCACGATCGACAATACCATTCTTTTGATATTAAAATAATATATAATTGGATGGTATATCATATATAAATAAACATTATCATGTAATATTTATTATTTACATTAATTACACATCATTATTATACCCATCCAAGTAATACTGTATTGAATAACAATTACACCATGACGTGGATATGGTAGGCCGTACTTACGCACGTATGGTGACATGTGATTCAAAGGATGGATAGAATAATGAATATGGTTGTACTATATTTATAATAACATCACAGTATATATAAGATAATGGTGTTAGTATTTTATAATTGAAATAATAAATAAAGAAGAATTTGAAAAGGAAAGGAACTTGAAAGAGGGTGGTTAAAACATTACCTCTTCCCCGGGTTCTTCCTTTTGATTTGATCAAAAAATCACCAGAGGATGGATTTATGACTAAAGGAAGGCCTCTAAGATTAAGGGAGGATAGATGAGAGGGTATTTATGCAGAGGTTGGCCAAACCAAAATGAGTTGAAGGTATGAATAATTGGTTAGAAGTGCTGTCCATTTATACAGGGGAGGAGGGTCTCTTTAAGAAAAACATAAAATATTAATTTATAATAAATCCATATTTGATTTCTAATCACACCAAAGTGAATTAGTCAAAGTATACGGTTGGGATGGGTCTAAATCCTTTCAACCAATATATTTTAGACAAGTTTGGGTCATTATATTAACCTTATCCTTCAGTTTTAACTCTTAGTTAAGTAGTTTGACATTACCTTGTTAGTTTGTATTTTTATATTGTATAGGTAATAAACATACTATATAAATCCAAGAGACCTAAAAGTGGTCCATTAATGACAAAACTATCATGATATAAGTTCTTTTGTTGAACTGTATATTTTTAGGAATATAATATCAATTAATAATATAATATTTGTTTTAAAAACTCATTTATGTCAATTTTCACAATATTTAATAAATATTTTTTGTTAAAGTCTTAACAACATTATTAATTCAAAACAATTATTTTAATAAATCCTAAAATGTCATATTAACCAATAAAATTCCGTTATGGAATCAAAATATTCAAATTATATTTATTTTAACATTTATAATACTAATTATTTGATTCTTTCATTAATTAGGAAAATAATGCATCATTATTGTGTCATAAATAAATTTAATTATTCAATGTCTAAAAATTATAAATAAAATACCATTTTGTATGAAATCGTTTTAGATTTCTAATGAATATTTATAGTCTAAAATATAGCAAACACTACCTTATTCAAAAATTGTTTTTCTAAAAGATATATGCTTATTTCATTTTTGTATTTACTTTAACTTAATTAATATAAGGTGTCATTATCACTTACAAGTAGATCCATGGGGTCCCAAAATCGACGCAAAGATTCACATGGTCGGACGTGTATCAACCAATATGGTTAGGACAAGTTTTAGTGTAATTTATTATTATTATAATATTATTTGTTACCCTTATTTACCGGATTTACCTTTTAACCATGGTAAATAAAATATTTACTGAAAAAATTATTCAAAATGTCTAAAAATAAAAGTTTCCTATTTACACAATATGGTCCTCTTGATTATAAATATGGAATCCATTTTTATATAATCAAAACACAGAAGTGGCAGAAATTAATTTAAAATTAATTCCCACTGTCAAAACAAAAAGCGTGTTTTTTAGAAATAATAAGTATCAAAAGATTGACACTTGTTAATGTCTGGTTTAAATGTGAAATTATGTCCGATGATCAAAATTTTATTAAACGGTAAAAATATATTCTAAATATACTTTAAAACCACTCAAATTCATAATTTATCACTTTTATTTATTTCGATTAAAAATGTTTTTTTTAATTAAAATTTAGTAATTTTCAATATTCATCAAAATATAAAAGTTATCCTAATAGTACCAAAATATCATCCTAAGATAATTTTGATATTAAAAAACCAAAAATGATGTCCATTTTATAAAATTAAATACCTTTATTTTTCATTTATTAATTTAAAATTAATTCATGTTGTCAATACCAAAAGGCGTATTTTTAAGAAACAATATCTATCAAAAGATTAACACGTGTTTATATCCAATCTCAAAGTTAAATTACTCTAAATTAATAGAATTAGATTAAATTGTTAAAATATAATATATTTATACTTTAAAACTGTTAAAATTTATAATTTAACACTATAACGTATTTTGATTAAAAAAGTTGTTTCCAGTTAAAATATTGTATTTTTCTCTATTCACCCAAATATGAAAGTTATCAGAAAAACTCCAAAAATTTATTGAAACTAAATTCCTATGTCCCGATTCTAAAGAAGAATTTTATTTTGTCAAGTTGAATATATAAATGTTTCAAATATTGGATATAAAAAGGTTTTACCATTAAAAGGAGGTAAAAGTGCATTTTTTTTAAAAATACTTCTTTTATCTGAAAAATAAATTAGTTATTACATTATGTCTAAGAAACTCAAAATATGGATTCTAAAATTATAAGAGTTATATATAGTTCAAAATTCAGTTAATACTATTCATAACCGCTTTTGAACGGCAAGTTTGTTAAGTTTTTGTGCACATGAACTCTGTGTTGCGTCTAATGAAAGTTAATGAATTACTTTGAAGACATAACATACTATGAAATCATCGGGTGATACAATCTTCCCACCTTCAATAAATTGCGTTCTCACAATATGAAATGGTTCTTTGAAAATAAATGGTCTAAAATAGAAAATACATTTGTGGGAAAACCCACATCGGAAATTGGGTTAATAAAATTTAGTCTTTATAATAGGAAAAGGGGAATCAAAAAGTCACCACCAAATTATGATCTCGACATGGAGAAAATTGGCTGAAATTAGAGACATATAATTGGAGGAAAAACGTAAATATTTATAGGGAGTGATTGAGGTCATCAATCTCAATCAATTATAGAATTGTGGGCCTCAAAGCCACCAATCTATGATGATTTAAAATACCATGGGTACAACAAAACGTAAGTTATTAGGATAACACATTTTTTGTTTTAAGATTCCTTACCTAATGTTTAAGAATATATTTCTTCATAGAATAAGATAAAAAAAGTATACTTGTCAAGTAGAGTTCTATCCTTTAACTAATTTCTACCACAAACCCATCTTTCACTCTAAAAGATAATAGAACAGAAAAAAATATTCTATTTATATTATTCTTATAGGGTTTCAAAAATATGAATTTATAATACATCTACCAAACCCTTTGAAAAACTAAATTATTCAATCAAGGACATCACGTGGGTCATTGGTATGTGATACACCCTTGTCGTCCTTCCGTTGAGGGTTCAAGTCTCGCGGGCTTGCCGGACGCGACGGGTTGTCGCCCGACCTCCGGGTTATCCTTTTTATAACAGTCCAAAAATATTCCTCCAAAATGAATTAACCATAACAAATGTATCAAATGTCAAATATAATGCATTACAACCTTTATACTTATCTAAATTACTTCTATCCAAACTCACAGTCCAAAATTTATAAGGAAGGAAAATATAATGAAGATCTTTTTTTCCACGTAATAACATGTGAATGCCTTCATCATGTATTCTTTTAAAATATGGTAACACCCTGAATTACCATAAAACCTTATTGATTACATTAATGCTCCCTTATTTCTTATAGAATACTAGATATATTCCTTATATCCAAAAACATTGAATATTCCAACAAGGATGAAATAAACCAACCTTTAATCAGTTCCAAGGTAGTCAAGAATATCCAATATAATTTATCCAAATAAACCATCTCTTATAACAGAATTACTATTTCAGTTTTAAGACCATATTAAAGATTACCATTCCTTCAACCATATATTTTCTTTAAATGTTTAACTTGTTGTTGAGTAACTTTTCATAGTACCATATAATCTCAAATCCTCAATGAAATAGTACTGTAATACAATCCATATTTATCTCCATAATTCATATAACCATTACATCGTTGATACAAAACTCAAATGAAATAATTCTTTAATAACAACATAAAAAACTAGTCATTCCCCTTCATCTGTGGTAGTATCGTAACTTTATTATTATCTAATAGCATCATTTGGGGCATACTATGATGATTTTAAAAATGATTCGCGTAGTGTCCCCACTCCTTGCAGATGAAGCATTGTACATTGAAAACCTTTTTCTTACCATTACAATCACAAACGTGGTTTCCTTTTTCTCTAAACATATTACATACTCTCATTCCCTTCAACCATTTTCCAAGGTGATTCTTTCCCCAGTTATCACATATGGGAAAATCGTTCTTTACCTCCTTTCCTTAATCTGTCTTTCTCTCTACCATCCTTTTCTTCTCTGGATTCCATTCAAATCCATAGGACTCTGAGAATTTTTTACTTATCTTATCAAAACATGATACTATTCCATCATATGATGATAATACATGGGAGAATATTTCCCTTCTAAATTCTGTCTTAAGATCATGAAAGATATGATCCTTCTTACTCTTTCGATCATGTGTATTGCTGAAGTTATCATTCCTTCTACTTAGCACGATTTCTAAATAACGGCACACACTATATTATTTTATGAATATAAATACCTAATCCCAAACATGTAAAACACTTAACATAAATTAAACAGTCCATGGATATAATCCATAATCATTAAAATGTCTTCTTTGAGGAATTATATACTCATAAACCCTTCATAATGGTTTGTAAAGAAAATGATAAGTATCCTAACCGTATCCCCCAGGAGTGTCATAACCAAGAGTGCAACAAGGCCCATTTTCATGCACTACTTCTCATTCGAGTCTAGCTCAATATGGTGTTTTCCGGTTTTACCCCCAGGTACATCTGTGCCAGAGCCGCCTCTACCTACTCGTATCCAAACAGGGATGTACTGCTCGGAAAACTCATATAATCTCTACAATATCAATATTCTAGGAAGTTATTCTATACTAATACTCGAAGTCTATCTTAGTTATATGTTCTCTAATAAAAGTTTATCTAAATATATCTTCCAATGTTATTTTTAACCTTATTCTGATACCAACTGTAACTCCCCAACACCAGTTACCTAGAGTCAGTACATTATTTTAATACATTGGCATGATTACAAGGTATCATGTCCCGAAGGACCGATCAGTTTAGTTGTCCTGGAAAATAGATTACGTACATGAATGTTACATTACACTTCATAACATACAAATCAACATAAATAATCCTTCACGAACATCATTATTCTATTGGCTTAACCCTGCATATCAATCACAATACATTTCTTGTAATCCTGGAAAAATAAAACATAGAAAGTGGTGAGCTCAAATTCTCAGTAAGGATAACAATACAGCGGAAACCATCATAAATAAGCATAAACATTTAAGGAAATTTATAAATACAATAAAAGCCTTTTAAACATGATGTTCAGCATAATATAGAAAAAATAAAATGATGTAATTCAACTTACTTGTTCACATGGATATTATACTAGTGTAATAATAACATGCAATATCACTAACCACTTTCATAATGATGGAATGCATACTACCTGAATATCATAACAACATAGTCAAGGCCTTGTTCCAAGAATACAAATAAGATTTTGTCAAGGCCTTGTTTCAAGACACTAGTTTGTCTCATGATACCTACTGATGAATCGAAGAGCTATAGCGGACTCCACCCATCACATACTAAGTCTAATGCATTCCTCATATGAAAAGGTTTAAACATAACATAAACAATCATATTAAAACCGGTATATGAAATTTCAATACATTACCCATAAACCACTAATAGTATAAAATTAACACATCCACAGTGAAACATTTCACAAAACCTTCAATACAATATGTAAGATTTATATCACAATAAATCAACTTCAAAACACGTTTAAAATACATTAAAGAATTTTTACATAGATGAAAACGATTTGTAAAACTCTTTTAGAGAAATATCACTTTTTCATGAATACATTAAAAAGTCACATAATTTATAAAGGAAGACATTTAAAGACATTTTGAAATCAAATTTTCCCATAACACTTTGAAACTTTTGAAAGTAATTAACATTTTAAAATTTTCATGTCCATTTAAATAAATCCTTAAAACCATTTTGAAAACATGGACATTAATGAAAATGGTTTAGAAGAATAAATCTTTAAATCATTTAAAATGATGTTTTAGTAAAAATATTCATAAAAATAGTACTATTGAAAATAATTTTATGAAACATGTACATGGATAATAAATATGTCCCGGTAGATACTTACGTAAAAACAACCTCGGATAATAAAGAGATTGTGAAATTAACCCTTACCAACTTGGTAACATACAAAAAATACACCACATGAAAGAGTTATCATACAATGAATATGTAAATATACATAAATTAAAGTTTATTGCACAAAAATACAATTATGGGCAGTACATACACCACACAAAAGGTAATAGTGTCAATATGGCATGAATCTCACGGGAATAAGGGGTGAGATTAAAACCCCTTACCTTGTACTTTTCCTTGGTTTAGGGTAAGGTAACCTCTTGTATAATAATTAAATAATTTTTATTAAATTATACAACAATCATATACATTAATATGATATCATATATGATCTTTTAACATTGATTTGTTAATAATATCTTAGTATTATCATCGTTTCAGGTGTTAACGGATTTGTTTTTCTTTATATTCATTGTTATGTGAGCCATATTTGTTATGAATGGGATGTATATTATTCATATCCTGAATGATATCATGTATCTAAAAATTATTTTTAATCATCAAATAAAATTTAGTCTTGAATGGATATGATGGGGGATGAATCTCATCACGTTCGTGGATACGGTAATCCGTACGTATGCACGAGTGACAATATCATTCTTTTGATATTAAAATAATATATAATTGGATGTTATATAATATATAAGAATAATTATCATGTTATATTTATTATTTACATGAATTACACATCATTGTTATACCCATCCAAATAATAATGTATTGAATAACAATTACACCACGACGTGGAGACGATAGGTCGTACGTACACACGTATGGTGAAATGTCATTCAAAGGATGGATAGAAAACAAAATATGGTTATAACATATTTATAATAAAATCAAAACATATATAAGATACTGGAGTTATTATTTTAGAATGTAAATAACAAAGATAGAATAATTTGATGAAGAAAGGAACATGAAAGAGGGTGGTGAAAACATTACCTCTTCTTCGGGTTCTTCCTTTTGATTTGATCAGAAGGGGTAATTAGGATTGAATTATGTCTAAATTAAGGCCTCTAGGATTAAGGGAGCATAGTTGAAAGGGTATTTCGGCAGAGTTTGGATGAACAAAAAGACTTTGAAGGTATGAATAATTGGTTAGAAGTGGTGTCCTTTTATAAGGGGGAGGAGGAGCTCTTTATGAAAAACTTAAAGTATTAATTTATAATAAATTCATATTTGGTTTCTAATGGCTCTAAAGTAGATTATTCAAAGTATAAGGTTGGTATGAGTATAAATCCATTAAACCAATAGATTTTAGACAAGTTTGTGACATTATATTAACCTTATCTTTTAGTTTTAACTCTTAGATAATTAGTTTGACATTTACCATGTAACTTTGTATTTTTATATTATATAGTTAATAAACTTACTATATACATCCAAGATACCCCCAAGTGGTCCATTAATGACACACCTATCATGATATAAGTCTTTTGGTCTAGCCATTGATTTCTAAGAATAGAATATCAATTAATAATATTATATTAGTTTTAAAAACTCATTTATGTCAATTTTGACAATATTTAATAATTGATTTTTGTTAAAGTCTTAACAACTTTATTATTTAGAAACAAATTCATTTAAGCAATAATAAAATTTATATTAACCAATAAAATTCATGGATGTCATCAAAACGTTAAATTATATTTATTTTAACATTTTTAATACAAATTATTTGATTCATTCATTAATAAGGAAAATACAGCATCCTTATTATGTCAAAAATAAATTAATTTATTAAATGTATAAAAATTATAAATAAAATACTATTATGTAGGAATTATTTTTATCTTTCTAATTAATATTTATAGTCAAAAATATAACATATATTACCGTATGTAAAAATTTATTTTCTAAAAGATATATGCTAATGTCATTTTTGTATTTACTTTAACTTAATTTATATAAAGTGTCATTATAACTTAAAAGTGGATCCATGGGGTCCCAAAATCGATCCAAAGATGCCCATGGTTGGACACGTAACAAAAAATAGGGTTAGGACACGTTTTAGGGTAATTTATTATTATAATAATATTATTGTTTACCCTTATTTACCAGATTTACCCTTTGACTATGGTAAATAAAATATTTACATATGTAATTATTCAAAATAGCTAAAAATTATAGTTGTCCATTTACAAAATTTGTACCTCTTTATTCTAAATATGGAATCCATTTTTCTAAATTCAAAACATATAAGTGGGAGAAATTAATTTAAAATTAATTCCCGTTGTCAAAACAAAAATCATGTTTTTAGGAAATAATAAGTATCAAAAGTTTGCACTTGTTTATGACCGGTATAAATGTCAAATTAAGTCCGATGAAAAAAATTGTATTAAATAGAAAATATCTATTCTAAATATACTTTAAAACCAATATAATTCGTAATTTATCATTATTAATTATTTCGATTAAAAAAGTTGTTTGTAATTAAATTTTTTTAATTTTAACTATTCATCAAAATATAAAATTTATCCGAAAAGTACCAAAATATCACCCTATGATAATTTTGATATTACGAAACCAAAAATGAAGTCCATTTTACAAAATTAAATACCTATAAGTTGCATTTATTTATTTAAAATTAATTCCCGTTGCCAAAACCAAAAGTCATATTTTTTAGAAACAATATCTATCAAAAGATTAACACTTGTTTATGTCCAATCTCAAAGTGAAATTACTTAAAATGTCCCGAATAGGATTAAATTGTAAAAATATAATATATTTATATTTAAAAACAATTATAATTTATAATTTATCACTATAAATTATTTTGATTAAAAAAATTGTTTTCAGTTAAAATATAGTATTTTTCACTATTCATCCAAATATGAAATTTATTAGAAAAACACTAAATATTTATTGAAACTAAATTCTTATGTCCTAATTCTAAAGAAGATTTTTATTTTTTCAATTTGAATATATAAATGTTCCAAATATTGGATTTGAAAAAGGATTACCATTAGAAGGTGGTAAAAGTGCATTTTGTTTAAATATACTTCTTTTATCTGAAAAATGAATTAGTTCTTAAATTATGTCTTAGAAACTGAAAATATGTATTCTAAAATTATAAGTATTATATATAGTTCAAAATTCAGTTAATACTCTTCATAACCGCTTTTGAATGTCTAGTTTGGTAAGTTGTGGTGCACTTGAACTCTGTGGTGCGTGTGATGCAAGTTATTGAATTACTTTGAAGAAATAACGTACTATGAAATCGTGGGGTGTTACAGTTAATTTGGTGGGGAAAGTTTGGTGATACATGTAGGTATTAATTTCCAACTGTAAAAAAGTATTCTATAAAGGCTAATTATAAAGATGATTTTTAATATTCGAACAACATTAGATTTCCCATTTTAACAATTATTAGTCATGATTACAAATGACTCATGGATATTATTTTACCAACAAAAATTAAAGTTACCCTTATTATAGTAGGATCGAAATAATGATGTAGATGATCAATATACAAGAGGGGGGTGAATTGTATACTTTAAAAATTCCTTTGGAACCTTTAAAGTTAGTTACGATTAACTATGTTTTCCTTAAACAGAGGAAAGGGATAAGTTTAACAAAGTTAAACTAAGCAAATTCACAACACCTCTAACACCGAATGCAAACTTGGAATGATATTCCGAATGTGGGTTCCGGAAATATGGTTCCGGAAATTGAAAATTAACAAGAGTTACAATATGAGATTCTATCTTAAAGCGTATAGAATCTAAATGAATTAGAGTAAAAGTAAGGAAGTATAAGAAAGTTATACTTTCCTTAAGATACAAAATGCAGCGGAAATAAAAACAAGTAATTAAACTACAAGTAACAAGATATAAGTCTTTTAACCCAAAGAGAAGGGTATCCAACAACCTTGGATAAAGGTCCCTTGATTTATACTTTCAAGCAAGTCTGTCTTACCCACACCAGGGTAAGCCCTCGATACTAAGATCAGAGTCTCTGTCTTGCTATCCCCGCAAGCCCTCAACTTCAAGGTAGTTGGTAACCTCTGTCTTCCTCAGCAAGGAAGCCCTCGAACTTCAAGGTAGTCGGCACCTCTGTCTTCCTATCCCCGGAATTCCTCGAATGTAATCACCAAAATTCGGAGTCGCACGAAGCTTTGAGAGTTAATAAGAGCCTCTCTCTCTAGAAATCACTTCAAGCATGTAATCACATGAGTCGAAGATCTGTCAGCCTTTCAGCACCAAGCTCTTTCAAATGAGATCCTATTTATAGGTAAGGTCGGCTCCTTCTCCAACGGTCATATATTCCTTAAAGATCGGAGGGACCTGTACACGTGTCACTTAGACAACAGTTAGTTTATAACAAAATAGACGACATCGTTTTATAACAAAACAAGTGTAACAGAATGTACGACATCATTTTAATTCTAACTTAAATGTTCGGAATGAAAGCTTCGGAGTGAAGATTCGAAGTGTAATGGAAATAATAAATAGTAGACAGATTATAGAAATGTAAGCAGGATAAAAGTTTGGAGTCTAACCAAAATATTTTTCGGAGTCTGAATTAATTCAGAGTGTATAAAACAAAGTTAACCATATTCTGTTTAATAAGAGAATTCGGAATGAGAATTCGGAATGGGAATTCATCAACAGAATTCGTAATGAGAATTCTTCTTCAGAATTCGTAATGAGAATTAATCATTAGAATTCGTAATGAGAATTATTCATTGGAATTCGTAATGAGAATTCTTCTTCAGAATTCGTAATGAGAATTAATCAGTAGAATTCTTATTGAGAATTCGTTAACGAACTTCATAATAATTCGTATCCTGAATCTGGAATAGAACTTAGTTAGAGTTCATATTCGGAATTCGGAATGATACTTTATTACAGTTCTCATCTGGAATCCGGAGTGAAACTTCCTTACAATTCTTATCCAGATTTCGGAACCTCAAACAGAATACTTTATATCAAAGTTTTAAACAAATCCGAGAAAACAGAAATGAATCTGAATTTTATACTTAGGAAAAAAATATGGATGAAGAAAAAAATGATAAAGATAAATTTCCTTATAAAAGAAATTTTCCTTAAGAAAGCATTTTTCCTTAGGAAAGCATTTTTCCTTAGGAAAGAATTTTTCCTTATGAAAGCAATTTTCCTTAGGAAAGCATTTTTCCTTATGGATAATGTGTTTGTGATTTTCAAAACAAGAAGGAATGGAAAAGTCATAAGAAAAACCTTATTGGCCCAACAATCTCCCCCTTTTTTGGAAAGCACAAAACATCCTTTTGAAAAATAAATTCTAGGAAGAAATAAAAACAATAAAGCTTATCTCCCTTTGCTTTAAAGATATTGATGAATAAAACTAACTCCCCCTTAGGCCTTGAAACTCTAAGGATTTTATTCAGATTTCCGGAGTGACATTTTGTTATGAATAAGAAAATCTTCTTAAATGAAAAACTCTCCTTTAAACAAACTCTTATTAGAATTCTTTTTCCTTAGGGATCTTTTCCTTCTCCCCTTTTGATAAACTCTTATTAGAGTTCTTCTTTTTCTTAAGGATCTTTTCATTCTCCCCCTTTGTGATTTTCAAAAAGAAATTGAGGGAATGGAAAGAAATAACAAAGTACCTGAAACATTAGTTGTAATAACAAAAGGAACGACAAGCACAAATTTCATTGAAATCTCGGCAACAAAAAAATACAACGAAAAGATCGGATTTGATTATTTCGGATCTTTTTCCTTTGAAATGAGCCCCTTAAGAATAGTCTTGATATTCTTCAGGTCTTTATGATCTTCTTCATCTTGCTTATCTAAGACCACTATCCTTGCAGATTGAGCTTCAATCTTTTCTTCCTGAGCATTCAGCTTTTCTTCCTGAGCCTTGATCTTTTCTTCCTGAGCTTGCAGCTTTTCTTCCTGAGCCTTGATCATTTCTTCCTGAGCCTTCATCCTCTGTTCAAACTCAATCCGATGATCCCTTTCAAATTTCCAGTTTTGAGAAACGGAATTCAAATTCCCATTCAGATCTCTGACTTCTTGAATCCGGAAGTTCTTTTCATCAGTCAGCTTCTCTTCAAAGGAGGAAGTGAGCTCATTTATCTTCTTGTCCTCAGTCTCGAAGGTATCTTTAACATTATCTTGAAACTCGTCGAATAACCTCATCTCTTCAACAGTCTTCTTCGACCAGTTTGTCATCTTCTTGCAAGATTTTCTATGAGCTTCTTAGCCAACAAAGAAGGTTTTGAACTGAGCCTCAATCTCAACGCACTTTTCCATGACCATAGATACGGAGTCAGTTTTCTGATTCAATGCATGTTGGAGCATCTGACACCTTGAGTCAATACTTTAGAAGGTCGGAATGGATCCCACCAACTTCTTTAAAGACTGGACAACAAAGTCATGCCCCACCGAGGATGACTCCGAATCCGAAACTCTGCTTGGAGAATTTTCTTCTTCAACAAGGTCAAGATTTCTCTTTGAAGAACTACCAACTTCCGTCCTCTTCCTCACTTCTGAGCTCTGAGTATCAGCAAGAATTGGATTTCCCTTGTCTTTTTTTCAGAACCAATTCTTGATCAGGGGTTTTCTGCTCGCCAGTAGACACTTGAACAATATCATCAACTAGTTTTTGAACAACATCTTCCTCATTCTTATCTTTCTCTGGAGTTACTAACTTAGAGGATTCATCCTCTGAAGTTCGGAGTGACAGGTGTTCCGAAGGCGACCCCTTATACTCATCTACTTCTTTCAATAAGTCTCTTGTTTCACCACTTGCTTCAGCAACTTGTTCTTCCTCTTGCACTTGTTGAACCTGCTCGAGTTTCTCAACATGTTCGGTTGTAAACTCTTCGAGAAAATCAATATTTCTTCCTGGAGTCTCAGGTAGAGATTACAAGGATAAAGATCTCGGAACTGGAATGCTTCCGGATACTATCTCATTAAATTTTAACAACGCTTGGACTGCCTCAGCTTCTGACATCTTCTTCTTGAGATTCTTCTCCTTTACTTGTTTTTCAAGCTGATGAGCAGTTCTCTCCTTTAAGGCTTTAGCTTCCGTAGGGTCCAATCCGAACTGCGGATCCCCTTCTTTCCTTTTCTCTTTATCTGCTCTCCACTTGGCGACAACCTCATCAGAAAAATTCTTCTTCTTCTTTGGTTTGGGAGGTGCGGTTTGAGCTTCCGTAGATTTTGGATCCTGTACCTCAGCTGCAACTTCCTTCAATTTTCTTTTCTTTACTAGCTTGGACGATTACGGTTCAGCAGTTTTCGGAGCCGCTTCTTCTTGACTAGGCAGATCGAAGAACTCACCAGTCTCCCTGTTGAAAGCCGCATCCATCCACTTAATAGTATCATCACTGACCAATAAATTTTTGCAAACCCTTGGCTTAGATCTGCAAGCTTCTTTGAAGGATTCAAGGCACCGAACTATCAACTTTGATAATATTGCTGGGTACATTACGATCTGGGCTCTGATATTTCCTTTCTTAAGATTCTCGATGGTTATAAGAATGTGCCTCATGATGTTAAACTTCCTTAGATTTATCATGAAATATATGATATAGATCTCACTCTTCTTCAAGCTGTCTTTATCACCTTTCCTTGGTACAATAAGACCTTGCACCCACAATTCTAGAATCCGGAAATTTTTAGGAAAACTTGCAATTCTCGGAGATTTGTCATCTGAGAGTCCAATAGTTTTCAAGGCTTTTTCTTTGTCGAAGCTACCCTTAGAATCCGGCAAAACGTGAGATATAAACTCGGCTTCTCCTTCATAGGTCAGACCTACCAAGCTTGCTGCCTTGGTATAAGAAAGTTTGTAGGTCTTGCCATAAGACTTAAAAGAAAACTTCTTCTTATTATCTTCCTGATAGAAGGAGACTGATTCATAGAACTCAATATGTAACTCCGAAAAAACATCATCTTGATTCCCCGGTTTGGATACAGTAACATCTCCCCAGCCATTCAACTTAATGTTCTTCGAAATGAGAGAATCATAGTTGTTGAAGAAATCCGGATGAACTAACCTTTCTCTGTAAACTAACCATTGAGAAATAGGCTTAGTAGATGACATTTCTTGAGATGCTAACTCCACATATATTCGGATCTGAAGTTCTCTGAGTAGTTCGGAATGGAGAAATCTGAAGTTCGGAATGTCTTTAAAACAGAGGGGCAGAGATTCGGGACGCGAGAGCTTGAAAACGTTGTGGGAGGAGTAATTGGGTCCCCTTTATATAGGCAATGGAACGATGGTTCAGCTTCCTCGGTTGATCTAACGGTTGGGAGAAGCTGAGATCAGATCTGACGGTTGAAAACTTGAATCCGATCTTTTTGAGGTTTTTATTAAAACAAGGAATTAAGAAAACTATAATCCAAAAACATAATAAAAGAAAATGTCAGCAAGTAAAATATGACTACGAAAACTTGAGTAAGGTAATCATACATTTCGGATTAGCTTAGGAGGATTATTCATAATGGGTAATATAAAAAAAACTTTATTATGAGAAGACAGAGTTCGCAAAAGCTTCACTATGGAAAATAAACTTAGTACGAAAAACTCATTACGGAACAGTCATTATGGAAAACTCAGTACGAGAAAAAAAAACTTAGTAAGGAAAAACTTAGTACGAAAAATTCATTATGAAATTTTGAAAATAAAAAACTTATTATGAAAGATTTAGTAAGAAAGTTCCATTATGAAAATACCAGTACGAAATTTTCTATTCCGGATGTTTTCCAATACAAACACTTTCAACCCAGATGTATTTTGTACGAAAATGTTCATTCTATAAAATTGTAGTTCCGGAAATTCCATTCCAGAAATCTTCGTTCCGAAAAATTTGAAAACAAAATTTTGAAAAAAAAAACGTTGTTAAACTAACAAACAAATGTACTCCCTCTATGAAAAGTAGTTTATTGCTGTAAGGAGTCTTTTTCAACAGAAAGTTACTTAAGGAAAATTACCTTATGGTTATCATCCCTAACTTCTGTTTGATATATTCAAATCTATCAGAAGGAAAAGATTTTGTGAAAATATCATCAAGTTGATCATGCGTTCCGATAAACTGAAGAATAATATCTCCTTTGAGTGTGTTATCCCTAAGAAATTGATGCCTAATATCTATGTGTTTTGCACGGGAGTGATGTGCAGGGTTCTTACTAAGGGAAATGGAACTTGTGTTATCACACAAAATTTGAGTTTTGGTAAAACTCAAACCATAGTCTGTGAGTGTGTGTTGCATCCACAACACTTGAGCACAACAACTTCCAGCTGCTACATATTCAGCTTCAGCAGTGGAGAGTGCTACAGAATGTTCCTTCTTGCAGGACCAAGAAACTAAAGAATCTCTTAAGAAGTGACATGTTCCGGATGTACTTTTTCTATCCATTCTACATCCACCGAAGTCAGCATCAGAAAAGCTTTTAAGAACAAAGTCATTTCCAGAATTATAAAATAATCCTAAATCCATGGTTCCCTTAAGGTAGCGAAAACTTCTTTTTACTGCCTTTAAGTGAGATTCCTTAGGATTGGATTGATATCTTGCATATAAGCATACTAAAAACATTAAGTATGGTCGACTAGCTGTTAAGTATAGTAGGCTTCCTATCATACCTCTAAAAGATGTTTGATCTACTGGTTTCCCACCTTCATCAAGATCTAAAGAGTTTGAGGTACCAATGGGAGTACTTATACTCTTAGTGTTGTCATAACCATACTTTTTTAGAAGATCTTTAATATACTTATGTTGAGATATGTAAGTTCCTTCTGGTTTTTGAGAAATTTGAAAACCAAGGAAAAATGTTAACTCACCCATCATACTCATTTCAAACTCAGATTTCATTAGACTTGCAAAGGAGTCGGTCAAAGATTGCTGAGTTGAACCAAATATGATGTCATCAACACAAATTTGAACAATCAAAACATTTTTCTTATCTTTCTTTATAAAAAGGGTCGGATCTGCATTTCCCTTAACATAGTTATTTTGAAGCAAAAATCCAGTGAGTCTATCATACCATGCTCGTGGGGCTTGTTTAAGGCCATACAAAGCTTTGGTAAGTCTAAAAACATGATCAGGATATTTTGTATCTTCAAAACCAAGAGGTTTTTCAACAAAGACTTCCTCTTGAACATAACCATTAGGAAAAGTACATTTCATATCCATTTGGAAAAGTTTTAAATTAAAGAATGCTGCAAAGGAAAGTAGAATACGGATAGATTCAAGTCTAGCTACTGGATCATAGGTTTCTTCATAGTCTATTCCCTCTTGTTGATTATAGCCTTTAGCGACAAGTCTAGCTTTATTTATTACTATGACTCCATTTTCATCACATTTATTTCTGAAAACCCATTTTACTCCAATAATAGAAGTTTCCTTAGGTCTTTCAACCAAGGTCCAGACATTGTTCCTTTCGAATTCATTTAGCTCATCTTGCATGGCTTTAATCCAATCATCATCATCTAAAGTTTCATTAGTGATTTTAGGTTCTAATTGGGAAAGAAATGCTAGATGTTCTACTTCATTTCTTAAGGAACTTCTAGTCCTTACAGGTTGATTTACATCACCAATGATACTATCACTGGGATGATTCTTAAGAAACACCTGATTTGGGTTTTGTAAAACTTGTTCATCAACATAGGGTAGAAAGTCTTCTGGGGTAAATGTTTCAGAAGTATCTTCTTGAACAATTTCCTTATCAGAAGGTTCTTCTATCAAAGGTTGATAATCAGTTTTTGAAAACACGTCCGAGGAAGAAGGTAGGGATGGTTTAAAAACAAAAGGATCTGACTCATCAAATTTTACATGTACTGTTTCTTCAAAAGTACAAGTATTTTTATTAAAAACTCTATAAGCCTTAGAAGTTGTGGAATATCCTAAGAAAATCCCTTCATCGGATTTTGGTGTGAATTTATGTATGTTATCTTTAGTATTCAAAATGAATACTTTGCAACCAAAAACCTTGAAGTAGGATAGTCTAGGTTATCTACCATTCCATAACTCATAAAGAGTTTTATTAAGAAAACGTCTAATCAAAATTCGATTTATAGTATAGCAAGCAGTACTTACAGCTTCATCCCAGAAATTTCTAGCAATAGAATATTCACTCAACATGGTTCTAGTTATCTCTTGAAGAATTCTATTTCTTCTTTCAACTACACCATTCTGTTGAGGAGTTCTAGGTGCTGAAAAATTATGAGTAATACCATTCTTACTGCAAAAAGTTTCAAAATCTGAATTTTGAAATTCTCCTCCATGATCACTATGAATAGTTTTCAATGGAAGGTTTTTCTCATTTTTAACTTGAGCTATAAAACTTTTGAAATATGAAAAATCTTCAGACTTCTTTGCTAGAAAATAGACCCAAGTAAATCTAGTGTAATCATAAACTAGAACAAACACATAGTATTTGCCTCCAATACTTCCAGTTTGTGTTGGACCAAAAAGATACATGTGCACTAACTGTAATTCATTGGTTGTTGAGACTTCACCGATTGATTTAAAACTAGATTTATGTTTCTTTCCAAATTGACAAGGATCACAAACTCTAGAAGAATTAAATCTAAGCTCCGGTAGATCCTTAACTAGTTTCTTCTTAGAGAGTTTACATAGGTTCATAAGGTTACAGTGACCTAGTCTTCTATTCCATAACCAGGAATGATCTTCTATTGAACTTAGGAAAGGTAAATCTTGGCTTCTAAGATCTTATAAGTTTAAGGTGTAAACATTCTCTTTCCTATTGGTTGAGAGAATAAATTATTCCTTGTAATTGTGAACTAAACACTTATCATTCCTAAAATTCACAAGGTAACCTTCATCCCATAACTGACTTATGTTAATAAGGTTGTGCTTAAGACCTTTAACAAAAAGAACATTTGAAATCAAGGTTTTACCAAGAAGAACAATATTACCCATACCAACAATCTCTCCCTTAGCATTATCTCCGAAAGTTACCTTTCCTCCTTTCGTTTTGATAACCTTTTCAAAATAGATTTTGTTACCAGTCATGTGCCGGGAACATCCACTATCCATGTACCATGTATTGTTGCTGGTACTTTCTTTATTTTCCTGAAATTAAGAAGAAAATTAGACTTTCGGAATCCAAACTTGTTTGGATTCGAGATTTCCAGATAATAAAATTTTTGGAACCCACATCTTTTTAGAAAAGTAAGCTTTGTGAAATCCTAAAGATTGGGTTTTGTTTAAGGAACAATCCTTTGCCCAGTGACCACCACATTGACACTTGGTGCAAAATGGGGCACTTTGAGGAACAAAATAATTGTTACTAAAAATAGGTTTTGCATGGGTATAACCAAATCCGGATTTATTTCTTAAAGGTCATATTTGGGAATACATCTTATCAAAATTTTCTTTACCATGGATAAATTTTGATAAACACTTCATTAAGGAAAAAATTTCGGACTTGAGTTTTACAACCAAGTTTTTATCCTTAAAATCATTATTTTTTGAACTAGAGTTAGGTTCGAAAACATTTTTCTTAGAAATTACTTTTTCTAACTCTTCAGAAAGTTTATTCTACTCAGAACTTTCTTCCTCAAGATTCTTTGAAATACTTTCAAAATCATCATTTTTCTTATTAAGATATTTAGAATGATCTGATATCTCTTTTGTAAGAATAGAATTCCTAGAGTTTGCCTTATCAAGTTTCTTATTGAGTTTGGAATTCTCAATCTCAATATGTTCAGCAAACCTAGAGACTTATTCATAAGTAGGTAAAGTATTTTCTTCATCAGAGGATGATTCTTCATCAGAAGAGTTATAATACTTACTATCATTAGAATTTAAAGAAACATTGGTCAATGATTCAACATTTCGTACCTTAGCCATGAAACAATGATTATCAATAGGTAATCTGGCTATAAGACCAAGATTCTTCTGTCTTGAAGATTCATAATCAGAAGATTCATCTGAAGAGTCACCACCACTGGCACTCCAGGTGTCATTAGCTTTCAAAACATTCTTAGCATTAGCTTTGTAATACCTCTTTCTGTTCCTGTCTGAATGCCTTTCTTTTCATTCTTTCTTTTTGAGCATAGGGCAATCTGGTCTAATATGTCCAGCTCTCTTACATTCATAACAAGTAACTTCTCTATCTTTCTTATCTTTCCTTTCCTTTTTCTTATACTTGGATTGGAAATTTCTCTGGCCAGCTATCTTGTTCATCCTTCGAGTAAGATTTTCTAGTTAATTTTCTGATACTTCACTCTCACTAGATTCGGATTGGAAAATAACTTTCTTAGACTTGGATCTGGTTACTCTATCTAGAGTCTTAGCTTTCATCTGATTTAAAGTTGTAGTAAAAGCAACATTACCATTTCCATTCTTCTTCTTGATGTTTTCTGCATCTCTCTTCATTCTGGTTTCATGTTGTAGAAGAGTTCCAAAAAGCTCATCAAGAGAGATCTGAGTGACCTTTCTATTCTCATCTATAGCTGTTCTTTTGGATTCCCACTCATTGGGCATAATATCAATTATTTTATCCACAAGAGCTTCATCATCTAAACCTTTCTCTCCCATAGACTGTAGACTGTTGACTATAGTCATGAATCTCTGTTGAACTTTACAGATAGGTTCTCCATAAGGAAAATTGAAGCCATGATATTCATCTCTAAGCACAGCTCTTCTAGTCTCAATCACTTTAGAAGTCCCAAAGTGTGTAACCTCTAACTTCTTCCAGATACAGTTAGCTGCTTCACAAGAAGAAATTTGGCTATATATATTTCTAGTCATTGAACATAGTAGAGTATTGTGTACCTTATAGTTGAGTTGATATTCCTGATTTTCCTGGTTAGTAAAAGTTCTAACTTCCTTGTCAGGAATTTTATAATCACCAGTAAGCATAACAAAATTATCTACTCCAGTGTTGATAACAAAAGTCTTCATGCAATATCTCCAGTACTCATAGTCATTACCATCAAATATTGGTGGTCTTGTAGGATTTATATTATCAATCGAACCAACATTAATTCCTGCCATACTAGAAACCTTCGACACACAAACTTGTTAGTAGCAAAATATTCGTAATAACAATGTTCGGATTGGAAATTTTCGGAATAGAAAAGTTCGGAATGAGAAAATGAGCAAGAAAAACTTATTCGTAAGTATAACTATTTTAGAGACCTCCTCCGATACCAATTGTAGGATCGAAATAATGATGTAGATGCTCAATATACCAGAGGGGGGTGAATTGTATACTTTAAAAATTCCTTTGAAACATTTAAAGTTAGTTACAATTAACTATGTTTTCCTTAAACAAAGGAAAGGGCTGAGTTTAACAAAGTTAAACTAAGAAAATTCACAACACCTCTAACACCGAATGCAAACTTGGAATGGGATTCCGAAAGTGGGTTCTGGAAATATGGTTCCGGAAATTGAAACTTAACAAGAGTTACAATATGAGATTCTATCTTAAAGCGTATAGAATCTAAATGAATCAGAGTAAAAGTAAGGAAGTATAAGAAATTTATACTTTCCTTAAGATACAAAATGCATCGGAAATAAAAACAAGTAGTTAAACTACAAGTAACAAGATATAAGTCTTTTAACCCAAATAGAAGGGTATCCAACAACCTTGGATAAAGGTTCCTTGATTTATACTTTCAAGCAAGTATGTCTTACCCACACCAGGGTAAGCCCTCGATACTAGGATCGGAGTCTCTGTCTTGCTATCCCCGCAAGCCCTCAACTTCAAGGTAGTTGGTAACCTCAGTCTTCCTTAGCAAGGAAGCCCTCGAACTTCAAGGTAGTCGGCACCTCTGTCTTCCTATCCCCGGAATTCCTCGAATGTAATCACCAACATTCGGAGTCGCACGAAGCTTTGAGAGTTAATAAGAGCCTATCTCTCTATAAATCACATCAAGCATGTAATCATATGAGTCGAAGATCTGCCAGCCTTTTAGCACCGAGCTCTTTCAAATGAGCTCCTATTTATAGGTAAGGTCGGCTCCTTCTCCAATTGTCATATTTTCCTTAAAGATCAGAGGGACCTGTACACATGTCACTTAGACAACGGTTAGTTTATAACAAAATAGATGACATCGTTTTATAACAAAAAAAGTGTAACAGAATGTACGACATCATTTTAATTCTAACTTAAAAGTTCGGAATGAAATCTTCGGAGTGAAGATTCGAAGTGTAATGGAAATAATATAGAGTAGACAGATTATAGAAATGTATGTAGGATAAAAGTTCGGAGTCTAAACAAAATATTTTTCGGATTCTGAATTAATTCAGAGTGTATAAAACAAAGATAACCAGATTCTGTTTAATAAGAGAATTCGGAATGAGAATTCGGAATGGGAATTCGTCAACAGAATTCGTAATGAGAATTCTTCTTCAGAATTCGTAATGAGAATTAGTCATTAGAATTCGTATTGAGAATTCTTCATTGGAATTCGTAATGAGAATTAATCATTAGAATTCGTATTGAGAATTCGTTAACGAACTTGATAAGAATTCGTATCCTGAATCTGGAATAGAACTTAGTCAGAGTTCATATCCGGAATTCGGAATGATACTTTATTACAGTTCTCATCTGGAATCCGGAGTGAAACTTCCTTACAGTTCTTATCCAGAATTCGGAACCTCAAACAGAATACTTTATATCAATGTTTTAAACAAATTCGAGAAAACAGAAATGAATCGAATTTTATACTTAGGAAAAAAATATGGAGGAAGAAAAAAATGATAAAGATAAATTTCCTTATAAAATCAATTTTCCTTAAGAAAGCATTTTTCCTTAGGAAATCATTTTTTCTTAGGAAAGCATTTTTCCTTATGAAAGCAATTTTCCTTAGGAAAGCATTTTTCCTTATGGATAATGTGTTTGTAATTTTCAAAACAAGAAGGAATGGAAAAGTCATAAGAAAAACCATATTGACCCAACAATTATAAATATTTAACATGATGGCTCTGAATTTGGGATCCATTTAACATATTGCAATTTATAAATATGATAAAATTAACTTTTCAATTAAAATATATAGCTTGTAGAAAACCATTTCTAAAAATATATGACGATTTAATTATTTGGTTTTCTTAATATTATTTTACGTTTATTATAAATTAAATTAGTTAATATGTTTTTTTACTTATGCCTAAAATTAAATATGGATTCATAATTTCAAATAAATAAATTTAATTTAAAAAATATAAAGTATTTCCAAAAGTATTTTTGTTTAAAAAAATTACATTTTTCCCATGGTAAATAATATTTACCTTCATAACATAATTTTATTCTAAAAATGAAATTTCAATTAATAACAAATTTTAAAATTATGATTATCAATTAAAATATATTTTAATTTGGTTCAATTTCTAAATCTGAGGAAAAGTTTATTTTTATTATTCATGAATGTATTGTGCAAAACCCCATTTTGAAAAAGTATTTTTTCGAATTAAATTCCTATGTAGGATAAAATTATCCATTTAATTTATATTCATGATATAAATTATATTATTATAGAACACATAAAATTTATTTGTATATCCAATATTTCTAATACTGAATATTAGAAAACTAACATTTAAATAAAAAAATTACATAAACAATTTTATAAATTGAAAAATATTACTTATGATCATAAAACGGTAAAAGTGGTTTTATATTACTTCAAATCATATTGTTCTACTATTTATAAAAATATTTTATCAATTAAAATGATTTATATACTTATAGGTTTTTATTATAGAACAAAAGATTCAATTTTAGAAACAAATATTATTTTCACAATTCACTTAAAACCCAAAAATTTCAAATATATATCTCATATTCAAACTATTGTGATTTTAAAATTCAAAATTGAAACATGGGTTTAATATTATATAATTCATATTTTAAAAATTACAAATTTATTTTTAAATATTTTTTAAAAAAGTAATTAAAAATTAAATTTATATAAAAATATCCATATTGAACATTTAGTTTTGAAATATTATTTCATATTTGAATGATTTTAATAAAAAAACTCAAATTTTTTAATATAATAAATTATAATAATACATAAATAACCTAAATAAATGTATTTATTTAAATATATTATGTTTAGAATAAAAACTATTTAAAAGTAAAATTATTTATCAATGTTTTGAAATTTTAATTTAGTAATCCATCAATATTTATTTCATTAAATTAATTTATAAATTCATAGTATAATATATTAGTAATTATAATATTATTAATAATATGTAACATGGACACACATAACTACATATATATATTTAGTATTTTAATATTATAACATTATTTCAAGTTTATGATTGATGAATAATATTTTTAGAAATTTATGTCTGATAATACACAACATCAGTATACCTATTAGGTATGTGTTTACAAAATAACAATAGTTCCAATAACAATATTTCTAGTGAACATATATATAACATGCCAAATTTTAATCGTATATGTAGCCTAACTAAACTCATTCATTCCATTTATATAACTTAATTCATGATTATCATTTTATTATATTTCATTTGTTGTCTCACAATAATCATTATCCTTCCATGATGTGCATCCTAGTTACATGTTTTTTTTGGATATTGGTGATCCTCATGGGATAAAAAATCTATGAGATCTCTTAATTATGGTGATTTAATTATTTTCTATTTATTATCCTCTTTTAATTTATACAATATTAAAATGATGTAATAATCTATGGTGCATAATAATCTGGGGTGTGAATGGATAGTTTCTTATTTTGGATGTAGTTTTTTTATTATGAATGAATAAAATGGTGTTAGTTTAATTTATCTCTCACATGAAATTTTAAAAAAACTATATCAATTCCTTTGATCTAAAAAAAATAAAGAATGAAATTTTTTAATTAAAAACATAGGGTTTTTCGATGCAATATATTCCAAAAACCAGGGGTTACACAATCCATTATCAATGTGTTTAATAGAACCCATAGTTAATAGATTATATGGATTTCATTAATTAACGTAGTTCAAATAATTATCCCACCAATAATAAATGTATTTTGATATATTGAATATGGTCGACACATTTTATTAAATGAACAGTGTTATGGTTGGATAAATGAAGGGTTTATATCACTATGGTTGGGCTTGATTAGTTGCATGAAATCCTCTAAACACTCTCTTTCTCCTGAAATGCAGATTTCAATATATGGAGGAACTTGTACCCCCTTTATATTTTTGAATAATCATATAATATTATATGATCCTATAGATGGATTAATCCCCTTAAAGGAAGGTATCTTTCAAATACTTCTCCTGAACTTTTCATTAATAATACACCATTTAATACTGAATTTTGATATTTTTCAACTTTTTATGAATTTTTTTTCTTAACTTATATTTAATTTTGATTTTATTTAAGATACATCACCTAGATATTGTTTACTTCCACTAAAATTATCATTTAATGATCCCCTAAAACCAATCAATTAAAAAACTCATAAAATATAGAAATAATTTTTAAGATGGAAACATTATAATATTGTAAGGATTCATGTATGATATTATATACTATAATATAAAAATACCTTTATAATATTTTGATATTCATATAGATATAAATATCATAAAATAGAAATATATTTGTGAGATACAAGTTCTTCATCGGGTGAAATTGTTTATCATGAGGGTCATTATAATAATAAGGTATATATTCATAAGATTAAATATTTATTAATAAGGAAACTATGATACATCATATCTTACTATAATTTTCCAAATTTTCAACAGCATAATGTATAGTGAAGGACATAAAAAGTTTAATCTATGTCTTTAAGGTTTATATTATATATTTTAACTTGTAAAGATAATGTTTTGGGAATAAGATATGTCCACATAAGGTCTAGACAATTCAATTTTAATGTTAGGACAATAATAATTAATGGTTTAGAAAATCAGTTATAAGGTTGATACAACTAAACAATGGGTAAAGATAATAATAATACAGGGAGATCCAAAACACTTGAAAAACATTATAAATAATAACCATAGAAAATATAATTATGGAATATGTAAATAATACTGTGAGAAATTAAAATTCTTCGATTATGGAAGATTATAGTATTAGTCATAACCCAAATAACATTGATGAATAATTTATTCTAAAACTAGCTCATAAAACCCATAAAACATGATTATTAAATTAATAAAACATTCATTATTTCATTATAAAAGTATTGAAATGTTTTAGATAATTAATATATTAGAAACTCATAATTATACAATGAATTTTATATAGCGGGGTTCTATTTTTATTAAAACATAAGTTATTTAATAGAGTAAATTTTAATTATAAAAAAAAATATGTGGAAAGAATCCACTCAACATATTCATCCTAATTTGATTAATCCTCATGTAGGAACTACTATGTTAATCTACATCAATTATAAATGGAAATTTGTCATATAGAATACATAAATCTATAAATTTTAAGGTATTGAATGTTGAACCATAGATTATTGTGGTTTAATGTCATATGATAAGGACCTTGTGCTTCTTAATGGAAAATCAAAACAAAGATATACATAGAAATGTGGGGTTCTATTACTTTTTCTTATGTTGAAAACCCTAGAATGCATTGATCAATTTTTTATATTATTTAATTTTTCCCCACATGACCTTCATGACTATTAGTATTTTTTTCTAAAACATTTTCTAAATTCCTTGATGGAGATTCCAAATGGGTAGGAACTCATCTTTTTATTAGGCTTTCCATTGTAAGTTTATGACCTGCAAATTTTTATGCCTTTTCATTTTTCAAGATCAAAATTTTCATAGGTGATGCAATGTGCATAAATAGACAGTTGAAATTTATCATTTTCGTGGTATTCCCACTGTGGGATTTAAATGTAGAAATTATTATGTATCTTTTGTTTTGATGTTTATGTTCATATAAGTAAGACCAATGTTTCATTCTATAAAGTTTCACATGATGAGGGCCAACATCCCATTAGTAATTTTCCAAAAAGATATTATCAACAAAATGACTAGGGATTTCCATTGGGAGTATCTTAACTTAAAGAAATTTTTTATTCACAGAATATGAATACCTTCCTATTAAAGGTTACACTGTTATGATATCATAGTAGTTATTTGTAAGAATGTTTGATTCAAAACTGTTTAAAATTGAGGGTATTGGAGTCCACATGAATTTTCAGGTTTTGGAGTTTTCATTTTATAGCATAATATTATTTAAATAACTCAAAAATTGATGAAAGTGGGAAAAACATGGCTATTGAAGATTTTATGACCACCCAAAAAATGTTTATAAATATCACAAGGGTTTAAGGGTGGACTATCACCTATGAAAAAAACATCCCATATGGGTTCATTTGATTCTCAAAGCCTACAATGTTATTAAAAATTCAAAGGATATATTATTTGGATCAATTAAGAAACCAATTGATAATATCCTGAATATGGGGAAAATAGATTTAACTCAATATTGTGGGTTTGAAAGAAAAATATTTATACATGATTAATTTGGTTTGTGATGATTAGTATATTAATGTTTTGATGTTGGTTTATGGATAATATGATCTTCAATACGGGTTCGAATGCCTTAAAGTTTAAATGACAATTTATAAAAAACGTCCATGGGGTGATGATATCTTAAATGATACATCATGAGGACCCTATCATCTAGTAGGGTGGGGCTAATCACTGTAAATTAGTATCCCATCCATGAATACTAATTTATTCATTACACTATTTGAGATCTCTTTTATGGGATATTAGGATTTTTTATGGTCTTTCTCATCTAAGGGGTCATGAAAATTTATGTTAAATATATCTTGGTCCCAAATTTGGTACCTATATTTATTTTTAATTATTCATTTTATGTAATATTTTTACCTACATCATGAATGAGGAAGGATTAGCGAGTGTATAATCAAAAACAAATTGGTCCACGTTTTATTGGTTTTCAACCTAAAAAGTATTTATTTCACATTTATTTTTATGTAAATTATTCATGATTTAAAAAATAATAATGAGACTATGTTTTATGGTCATAAAAATTTATAAAAGTATTGTGGAAGAATATATAGAAGCAATAGAAGAAATACATGGCGTAAATTCTTTATAATTTTATATATGTTGCCATAAGAGTAAGTGATGATAATATAAAGTTGTAATTTGTTACCAAAGAATGTGATGTAAATTTATTTATATGTATATGATTATGGATCCATGTTTCACTATGTATCTTTCTGTAATGGTAATTGATCTAGACATAGTTCATGAAAAAAATATATCTTCCTCATATAGAGCCTACTTTCAGAAGACTCGAATATAATGGGAGGGATCAAATATTTTGAGTGGGTCAATGGTTGAGGAATTTTTCATTGGAAATGAGTCAAGAACATCAGTCATCACTATGTATCCTAAATTTATAAAAATTAAGTTGTACATTTTTATACGATGAGACATATTATTGTACATATAACATAATCATATAGGAGAAAGGGATGGTTTTTATGATGAGAGTTTCTAGGAAACATGCAAAATGTGGTCTTAATAGAAGTGAAAAAAATAAATTATATCATACTATTGAATAACCCTAATAAAAACAAAAAATATTTTGTGAAGGTATCATAACACTGGTGGAGTCCACCACAGAGATGGAATATATTGGTAGGCCTAGAATAGGAGATCCTGAAATCACTATATATCACTCAATAATGGAAATCAAACAATATATAGTTCTATTAAAGGGGAAATATTCTATCATGGGTTAGGTGAACCATGTATTTTTTTAGGCCGATGTGTTCATAACCATAACATCCCTAAGGAACAAATACTATCATTTTCATAGAACACTGACATTTTTTAATGTTTAGTTGAGGTAAAATAGAATAAACCCATATATGTAATATTAGGTCATGAGAGAAGGACCAGTATAAATATTTAATTTTCCAATGGAATGGACTATGTCTCACACAGTTCAATTTCATGTGACAAAGACATGGATATCATGTAGTTTAAAATTGTATGATGAGTATTGTGTTCAAAATCACTAGAGACATGTGATATAGGCATTGTGTGATGTATTTTAATGTATTTCATTGAGTATATGATTATATACTATTTAATTTATTATAGAATAGACTCATTTCATGAAATTTAACATCATGAATTAATGATTTCATTAATCTTTTAAGCTATTTCAGGCCTCATTTTTTTCTTTTTTAGTGATAATATTTTTTGGTTATCTCACATGAGCCTTGAGATCCTTTAAAACTATCAGACATCCAGCAATTTTCTTTTCATTAAAATCCATAATGATGTATCATCCTTAAATTATATGTCTCCAACTTTTCTATTTGTGGTATTAATTATAATGATCTCCAATTACATTCACATATCCTATCATGATCATCAAAATATCTATAATTTTATACTTTAATCAATATGGGATGTATGTAACCACATGGGCATGCCTAAAGTAATATGCCTTTTTTTTAACTATAATTGAAATATTAGTTGACCAAATTTTTTCATACCCTTTTGGTGTTCTACCCATGGTGTTTATATAGATAATGTCAATACATAGGAATCAATAACTCCATTTTACTCTCATCATAATACTCTTAAATCCATTCTTTATTGATTATGAATCTATAAATTGTGTTACCTGACATTTTATATTTTTGGTACTAAGTTTCGGGGTTTCTAAAAAATATTCCCTTGGGTCTCATTCTCATAGTCATCTATAACCCATCCAAATTATTCTCCTTATCAAATGAAAAATATCTAGAAAATATATTATTTTTAATGAAATAAATAATTTTTCATACATTATTTGGGGATTGGTGATAACATCGCTTCTCTTTTGTGCTGTATATTCCTTCATTTTCATGGGAACACATGCAAGATCAGGTTGGAATTTTTATAATCTCAATAAATTTAGGGACATATGTTGATTTTATTAATGACAATGTGATTGTTGATTCCACAACTAGACGAGATATCTAAAACTATCTTTGGGACATTATAGTTACAGATGAGGTTATAAATGTCTCTAATTCACCAAATGATGATGTCAGTAATACAAAATGTTTTCAATCCCTACGGATCGGGGTACATCACATAAAATAAGACCATTATAATAGGGAAATGGTGAATCATAATATAAAAATATCCCTAAAAAAGCTTAATGATTATTTTATAGAGATTTTCTTTTTTGTGTGGAAACAATGTTGTCACTTATTCATTGGATGTAAGCATATAATATTTATATGATTGACAATATGAAAACAATATAACACCATTTTATTTACAATTATATTAATGGGATGTTGATTATGAGAGTCCAGATTATACCATAATCTATTGAACAACCTATTATATTGGGAACATTATCTTTAATATTACATTTTTGAGCATCAATTGGGATTAAGAAACCTTCTCCTAATGTGGGTGGTGTATCACTAATATCATCTTGAAAAATGTTAGACATAGAGAATATAATACCACATTGATCCTCAAATAATTATATATGTGTATAAAAATCTCAATTATAAATTCAATCTCCATGACCCAATGAATAATCTTTAGAATAGGACAATGCTTTATTGATGGAAATAAAGGCTTCCATTTCATAAAAATATTCTTTATCACTATTCTTGTTCTTATTTAAAATAACATTCATAGTTGGAAACCTATGATCCACATTAGAAGATTATATTTTTTTGGAAGGATTGGTAATGTGATATCATTTTTTGTGGTGGTTACCATTATTTTATTTGGTGTGATAGTTCCCATTATCCCATTTCATTAGATAGTTCTTGTTGTCCAAATTTGGTGGGTGTAAAGTACTTCTGAGTCTTAAACTATTTTGGAATATTTTGGGAACCATATTTACCTTTGTATCATCTAGTCTAATTCTATTGGATCTTTTGATGTGGACTACTATAAATATTAAAATCATAATTGTAGAGGGACATAGGGATGTTATTGGTTGATTCTTTTATTACTTACTGACGGTATAAACATGGTACATTATAACTAAAATTTTATTGTAAAAAAAATTTATATTATCATTTAGGTCCTTTTCCTATTATTATTATTATTCATTGAAAATAATGGATGACATATATATCACAAGAAACAGTTGATGGACCAATGAAACATGACCATTATTGGCCCTATTTAGAATTATATAATTTAGGATAAATTATTCTTAGATCATATAAACCATAATATTATATTATGGGAATTTATTTGGGTGAACATTATACCATGTTTCATTTGGATTCTAGTTTTTTTAAATGTGATCATATTGCATTCTTAGATAGAGGTAAAGTACATTGAAATTTCAGAATTATGAATAGAATACATATTAATCTGCTTTTTTTTCAACTAATCCTTGTCATGATGAGGACGATAATTTTTTTTACTATTTATAATATTTCCTCACCATTAGTAGTTGTTTTTTATGGGATCATTATATGGTTCACTAAATTTCGTCATGAAAACATTTTTCTATAGATAAAAACTCTTTGAACCCACAAAGATGCATTAGAGGAATGAGTGTTGTTGAAAAATAATTCTGTAGGTTTTCTACATAGATATTCAATAATTTTTTTAGATGAAGATGAATTTGTAATAAATTTGTTAGACCCATCCATCTTGTAATGAAATATGGGACATCAATATTCTCTTGTAGTATACAATTTGGCAGGTAAATGATATTTTTTACACTGTAGTGAGAGGAATTTAAATATGAATTTTCAATGCTAATATTCCCTTCTTGAAACTGGCCTAGTTACAAGGATATTTTATTGAAATAATAATAAACTCTATGAGGTTTTCATGTAGAATCTTTTTTTGATAGCCTATAATTATATTGTGGTTCGCAATATTGGTCCATTTAATAAGAAAAATTAGGGACCTAATATTATAGTTCTCTAATTACATCAAATATTAAGACATTGGTATTCTAAATGTTGTAATTGGAGGATTCAATTCCACCCACTCAAGATTAATCTTCCTCTACATTCATATTGTTTCACAATGTTATTCCATAAAATCCATATGAGTAGTAATATCATCCAATGATTCATCATATACAACCATCTACATTACCCTTGTGTGATATTCCTAAAAATGTAGTTAATTTATTTATACTTATTTAAACACTTGGAAATCATTCTAAATTATTTTTGAATGGGTTGATTGATGGGATCTCAATTAGAAAGGGTTTATTGATTCTACATTTTTGGGCCAATAGATATATTTCTATTTAAAAGGGTTGTAAGAACCCAATTTCTCACTTAGGTTTGGATCCCTTAAAAATCAGTCTAAATATTTACTATGGACATAATATTGATTCTTATTGGGTTAATAAATGTCTTAGGGGTGTCTGGGGAATATTTGGATCCCGAAACCCATCTTTTTTTGGGAAACTTCCCTTGTCGCATTGTTGGTGCACAGTTTTCCTAAGCGTGTGGATGGTGTTTTTCTAGACATAGCCACCTCACATGATTGGAAAAGTTCTATGTTGAATAACCTTTAAAAGTTTCCTTATTCTTAGGTAACCATTCACCTTTTCTCATATATTTCAGAAAAACCATACATAGAGCTTTTTTTCTAGGAAATTTTTCAAATTTTCTATATTGATATATTTACCCCTCATCTCCCTCCTAATATGAGAACCATCAAGAATATCCTATTTTCCTCAAAATATATAGCTTTTTATGACCTATGTTTGGAATTAATAGATTTCATTCTTTAGGGATCAGTTCAATCTTTCGTTCATCACATTTTATGTGCAACGATATGTACTCAAGTCCGTTTAAGGATTTAATATTTTATATTTACCTCGAACTATTTATCAGGGTATGAGTGTTTTTTTACATTTCTTAGATATAATCTGATCAAAGGTTAATCAAGGATCAATAACAGAGTAGTAGATTTCTACAAGCCTAAGGTGGTTGGTCTATAACTCATCCCTTATGTTCAGAGATTTTGGATTTTTCATGTGGGGACCCTCAATTTAATTAGCTGCCATTTATAGTATTTATATCTAATGATTATAATAATTAGAACCACATGGATATTCACTTTCCATATATATGATTAATTTCTTGTTTTTATGATCAAAATCTTTCATTTCCATGTAAAATGTTATTCCAATATTGATGTTTACAGTTTTTACATGTTCACAACACAGTTTGAGTGTGCCTCGCCATGGGAATCCTAAGGGTAAGCTTTCCTATATTAAATAGATTATTTCATAATGTAAATTGAATAATAGATAGTACCACGTATACTCTATACTTGAACCACCTAAGGTTAGTTCTTTAATTTATAATTAAATGTAAAATCAAAATTGTCATGTATATGATGTATATGACTTGACCGGATTAAATGTGAATGATTGAAAGTTTTCATGTCTGTAGAACCCCTTACCACATTAATAGAAGGTAGAAAAATGAACCTTAATTATTATATATTCTTTAATTTGAATTAATAAATTGTGTAAGATATATATACTTGTCACACAAATGAAAGGAAATTCTTGAACCAAATACCCTTATTGATTAATTTTGACATGATTAAAAGTTGCAAACTACATGACCTTATCACACTAATGAAAGGCATGGCTTGAACCAATGGTTTCATTCTACATGACACTATAACACTAATGATATGAAAGGATTGAACCAAATAAAATATTATATGAATTCATAATTAAATAAGAATGGCCTGACTTGAGCTCCCCTTGGATTCTGATTGAATAATTCAATGAGAATCATGGAACCCCATTCTGATTCAAGGATTCAACTTTCATAGTTTGGGACCCCATTATATCCCAATAATTTTCTGTTCTTGGATGCTTGTTATGACACCATTGGATCCCCTCAATGTCATTATTGGATTCCTTGGATACACTCCTTTGATTCAGCACTAACATGTAGGTTCCATGGTTACATCCCATAGGTCCCTTTCCCAGATTAGCCATGGTTTATCTTAGATAGTCACCTTGGACATGGTAGGTACATCATTATGGAATTCCATAGACAATTATCCTTGGATTACACCTTTACCCCATGTCGGGATATTGTTATTACTGAGTTGGTGACCCTTGAGGACTATGTTGCCTTGGTTATTACCTTCAGCCTTCACTATGAAATATCATTATAGGTTTCCTTATTAAAATATAGAACCTTTTCAGTTGATAAAATTTTACTTATTTATGAACGTGTAATAGTAAAATAATGAATATTTGACATGTTCAGATACAAACGATGTGATGAAGTAAGCACTTGGGTATTTAGTTACATTGTATGTGTTTACATTATATATGCATGCCTGCACACTGTTACATTTCATTTACATATTCAGGAAGTTATATACACTATTGGGGGTGGCCCACTAATATTTATCTCACAACCGCTCTGGGAGCTGGTACGTATATGTAGTTGATTTTTTGGTTTCATGTGTTGACCAATGGAAGAATACAACTTCAGAAACCTGATTGATTTATTTTTAGTACAGAGCTAGATTATAGAAGATCGAGCTAAAGATCGTGATGATTGGGATAGTATTTAATTTCAATTATGTTTTTGAGGAACATGTTTTGTTTTCTTTCATTTATCCAAGTATTGTTTTTTTCTAGATACATGACAAATCATAATCAGTTGTTGTATGTTATTCTAGTTATTTGAGTTTTTGTTATTATTGTCTCTGTTTTCCATTTTGTATTCTCTTTACATATATTTATTCTATTATTTAAAAAATTTATATTCACTCGTTGTGATACACATTGGTAATAAGGTCATTATATCCCCGAGACACACCCTAGGACCTCACTCGTAGTAGGTAGCCTCTAGAATTTGGGGAGATGCCTTTGAGGCCACATGGCCCACCGGGCTCAAAGAACCTATTAAAAACCATGTTTCCAATATTATAATTGTTGTTCTGATTTTTCCTATTAAATTTGATATTATTTTAGTATTGGGTGATGGATTTTATTTGTTGATTTTTTTTATGATTACACTGATTGAGGGTATTATTTCATCCATGGCCCAATGATATGAGGTAAAGGATCATTGTTACACACATCATTATAGGCACCTAGAATTCTCTTTTCATGCATATTTCAATGCCATATAGGTGCATTTCACTACTTTTCATTGCTTGATAGGCCTGTGATTTCTGACTAATGTTGTGATAGTTATCATAGAATTTAATTACTCTTTGTTATTATTGAGTTATTTCTTATATAAACTTCTAAGGTGTATTTTCCCTCATGGTTTGGGAAGAGTAATTTATCTAGTCGATCCATAATGATATAAATAAATGGGTTTCATTTACAATGATTGTTGTATGGGCACTAATTCACCAGAAATTACTATAAATTATAAAGTGAATTGTGACATCTAAAATGAAATAGTTTCACATCATTATCCCACATTGTGATGTTTATGAAATTTAAAGGACTGAACATATAAGATAAATTTAAAATTAAAGGAAACATGTATTTATGAATTTACGGATTCCTTGCCGACTAAGTAGGTAGTTGGGGTATAATGCATTGAGTATTAAGTTTTCGTAGATTCATCTTCTACTAGTGATGATCTCTTTCTACTTAAGCTTGTTTTGTGGCATGTTCTTGGAAATTGTAGACCAATTACCCCATGACGTCCTCATATCACACGCTAGGAGGGTGGTGACGACTATACTCCTGACATGGTGGACCCTAGCCTCCAGTCTTACCTCCAGGAGTCCCACTAGAGTAACCACCTATTGTACCTGATTTGGGTATTTATTCCCATGTTCTGGATAGTTTCACACATCTATTGTAGTCCACACATGGTGCTCCATGACATGAATCTATGATGACTCATATAACTCGTGAGTTTTAGCTGCATCATCCTCCCACTTTCTTAGGGGATAGTGGTTCACTAGTTGATGAGTCAAGGCCTGAGGCCATTTGATCTATCCTTGATCATCATTAGATGAAACTAGATCTAAGATTCATGCTTGATACATACAAGATTCGGGACTCATCCAAGCATTGGTGGGAATGTTATTACAATGTCTAGTCATCATCAGGGCATATTAAGGGTTGATTCCCAGACTGCCTTCTAGGATTACATCATTCCTTAGACATTGAGAGATAACATACATAGATATTTCATGAATATCAATAATAGTTGTATGTTTTTTATGAAATATTCAGCTTGTTTTGTGTATTTTAAATGCTTTTCACCGCTTTTAGCAGATCATGAGCTTTCACATGATAGATTCTTTTAGGATTGAATCTAGTACACCATTTTTATATAGAGGAAAATCTTTCCTGTGGTTACTTTTTCTAAGATAGATAATTAGTCCATTATCACTGAGCACTACCTAAGGGATGGAAATAGTACCAGGCATATAGGATCAGTTCTGTGATAAGAGATATGTTCTTCTGAGGGCATGAAATGTCCGCTCGAGGTTTCTTATTATAAAAGTGACTACCAGAGTTCCCATTTTGATATCCTATATTGTGTCATCAGTGTGGACTACATGGGAATTTGAATCCTCAGTGCAATATAGATGTACTCGATTGTTGTTCTTGTGACCCTATTAGGCATCTACAACATTTTTGTAGGAGTTTTCCACTTTCTTCAAGTGGAAGATGATTCACACTAGCTCCACCTTCAGTAGCGAGTTCTTTTATGTACTGTCAAGTGGGTAGTTGGAATACCATCAGTAGGTCTGAATGAGGATGGGTTAAGGATGTGGTATCCAATCCATTGTTCATCCATTGTGCCAGTAGATAAGTAATGAACGTGGTAGTCAATCTGTTCAACAGGGATGAAGATCAGGTCATTTACATACACTACAAACGATACACGAAGATCAGGCTACGTGACCATATACAGTACGAGGTACTATTTCAGTAGCCTCTAGTATAGTATATTATTTATTTAATACATATGATTCAAAAACTTTTATCTCTGTATCTATCATGGAGAGACTCGTACAAGAGATACATTATCATTATGGTGTAATGACACAAGATACACTGTTAGCGCTACAAAAATATGGTATATGACAGTGTAGGGACATTCCCCTTGAGGTAGGCAGTTACCCTTTCATATGGATCCTCTTTTACCTAGAGATTATGGGCCATGATTTCATACCCAGGATGAACAAGTTGGTTCACTATAACACTTTTTTATACTTCTATTGTCGTATGGTATTTTTAACATCACCATAGTGAAGAAGTAATCTACACAAGGGTCAGTTGGATGTACATACTGGTAGAGATGTACCATAGAATAAGGGATAGATGGAGTGACTCCCAAGATTTAAATTCTCTTCATGGAGGATTAGGGTTTACGACTAGATGAATTACCTCCAGCAGTGCATCATTTTAGGGATGTCTTTCCAGACAATTTTTCTAGCTTATCTCCTAAGAGAGTGCTAGATTTTACAACTGAGCATGTTCCATGAGCAGCTCTAGTGTCGATTACTCCATATATTATTGAAATAGTAGAGCTTCAAGAGATCAAGTGACATTTAGAGTATTTATATTCCAAGGGTTTTATACGTCCATATACATGCTCTTGGGGTTCATCCATTATTTTCAATAAGAATGTGGATAGAACCTTGTGTCTTTGTGAGGATTAGTGATGGAGGAACTAGCTTATAGTCAAGAAGTAATATCTACATCTTGAATAGATGATCTCTTTGACAAGGCTTGAGTAGAAAATGTATTCTCTAAGATTGACCTGAGGTCGATTTATCATTGGATATGAGTCAGTCCCTCAAACATACCTCATACAACTATTCGTAGTAGGTATGGTCTGGATGAGTACTTTATTACGTTTTTCAGTCTTACGAATGCACCCACCGTTTTCATTTATCTTATAAGAAGTGTTTCCACCCCTTTTGGACAATTTTTTGGTAGTCTTTTTGGGAGTTATCTATGTGTATTCTCAAACTCATTGAAACCATGAAAATCATCATGGAATCCCTATGAGTACACTGAGAGAATATCATCTTTACGCCATGATTGATATGTGAAACTTCAATATAGACATTGTTAACCTCTTGGGACATATAATAACTGATATACGGGTATATTTTAACCCATAAAAGGTTATTGTTGTAGTTTCCTCAGATCAACACAAAAAAATGTTTAAAATAATGATTTTCTTGAGGGATGGCTGGATATTATTGGAATTTCATAGAAGAATTTTCCCACCTTTATTCACCTCTTACGATTATTAAAAACAAGGTTTTATAATTCATATAGTCAGAATCATGTGAGAAATATTTCCAAGAGTGGAAAGGGAGGATTGAATTAGTACCTATTCTGACTCTATTAGAGCCAAGAGTAGGTTATAACATCTTCTATGATGAATCATACATCATCCTATGAGAATTGATGATGCAGAATGATAAATTAATTACATACGGATCTTGTCAGTTGAGGCCTCATGAGAGAAATTACCCAATGTGTGACCTTGATCAAGTAACAGTTTTCCAAACCATACATTATTGGAGACTTTATCTGTTGGGTGATCTCTTTGTGGTGTACATACACCGAAAGATCCTAAAATATATCTTTTAATAGCATGAGTAGAACCTCAACAAAAGATATCATTCCAATATCTATAATCCATTAATTTTGATCTTGCATATATGTCTGTGAAGGGAAATGTGGTTGCCGATTCACTGAGTTGGAAAACATAGTCATAGGTCGTATGAGCAGCCATTGATGAATGGAAGTCAAGGGCCTTATATTCTGATCTTGAACTGGAGTTTTATGATAGTCATGAGTATTCATATCTCTCATCCTTGAAAGGTAACTATTCCATCCTTAAGAAGTTGAAGAGTAGGCAATTATTGGATCCTAAAGCCTTTTTACTCTATGAGAGTATATCAATATATAATCCACCTTTGGATTGGACTGTGGATAGAGACGACGTCATGTGTCTACATGGATGTAGCTCGGTTCCTATAGATATGAGAGTGGAGTTTATGAAAGAGTCACATGCTTCTTTGTAGGCAGTTCATCCAAGCATATTGAAGATGTTTCGAGACATGTGATGCTGGTATTGGTGGTCGGGGGTGAAACATCAGATAATAGGCTTTATCAATAGGTGTTCCACATATCAGTTGGTGAATGTGGAGAAATAGAAACCTACATGCTTGATACAAGCACTTATATTACCATAAAGGAAATGGTAAGATGTTTCACTGGATTTTGTAGTTGTCTTACCTAAGATTATAAGGGGTAGTGATTCTATATGGGTAGTCATTGAATGAATAAAAAAAATATTCCTACATCATTCCTATTTAAGAGACGTTTTCATTTAATGATATGGAAATAATATATGTTTGTGATATCATTCAACTACATGGGGTACCTTATATTATTGTTTCAGAAAGGGATGATCATTCCACATAATGGTTCTGGCATAGATTACATAAACCTATGGGTACATAAGTGCTTCTAAGAATTAATTTTCCCCCTCAGTCCAATGGACTATTAGAATGGATAATATAGGTTCTAGAGGATATTCCCAAAGCATGGGTTCTTGATTTTAGTGGTTCTTAGGAAAAGAACATCCCTCTTGTTGAGTTCTCCTATAATAATAGATTATAAGAGACAATTTAATTGGTTTATTTTGGGGACATATATATTTGGTTGTTTCATTCACCACTATGATGGATATATGTGGGCAAGGCATCCCAACAAGGTCCTTGTATTATTCATGAGACTTCAAAGCATGTTAATCTAATCAGAATTCCTATGACTACTGCCCAGCCTAGACCAAAATATTATGTCGATCACCGACGAAAACCTCTTCATTTCAAGATTAGTGAATGTGTTTTTCTCTTGCTATCACACAGGCTAGGTCATAGATGGTTACAAATGAAGATAAAGGTATCACCATGTTATGTAGGGCTATTAGGAATTATAAAGAGAGTAATGTTTGTAGCCTATCGATTGAAATTACCTAAGAGGTACCATACCATGAACAACATCTTCCATGTTTCAATGATTCACTATTATAATGTTGGTCCAATTCATAATTTTGATCCCATGATAGTTGAGTTAGATGTTGATGCTACCATTGAGGAGTATCCAATATGCATTGTTGACCGGAACATGAAGGATCTTTATGGCCGATCTATCCCTATATTATAGGTGATAGGGAAACACATCCAAGTACAGGGTGAGACTAGGGAGAGGGAAGCTGAAATTCATGACTGATGGCAATATTTACTCTCAGATAAAATATACCAACCCTTGAATGTTGAACTTGGGGACAAGTTCATTTAATGGGGGAAGACTCTAAGACCCCGATTTCTCACTTAGGTATAGATCCTTTAAAATTATATCTAAATCTTTACATTGGACATACAATGGATTATTATTGGGTTAAAAGAGGTCATAGGGGTCTCCGGAGAATTTTCAGAGCCTAAAACCCATATTTTTTGGTGAAACATTCCATATCACATGTTTGGTGAACAGTTTGCCTAACTATTTAGATGGCGTTTTTTCAAATAGAGCCACCTCGCATGGTTGGTGTATGGTTGTGCAGCCTAACCCTGAAAAGTGCCCTTTTTACCAGGTAACAATACATGGTTTGCACACAGTTCGTCAAACCATGTGGACAAATAATGCACATTGTAACGCCCCGACCCCAGTTACCGAGAGTCGGTGCATTATTACATAACATTGGAATGATCAAAAAATATTATGTCTCAAAAGATCGATTAGTTTAGTAGCCTTGGAAACTCTAGATACTTTCATAAAGTTTGCATTACATCATAAAATGAAAACTACAACAACATAGTTTCCATAGTCCACACTCATATCCCCTCATACTATCCCAACAGGTCATTCATTATATTCTTATTCACATCCTACAAAAAATAAAACCCAGAAAGGGGTGAGATCAGATGCCCAGTAAGGATAACAATATAGTGGAAACTATCATAAATAATCATAAATATTTAAGGCAATGTATAACTAAAACAAAAGCCTTTTAAACATGAACTTCCACATAATATGGTAGAAATAAAATGAAGTAATTACATTTACTTATTCACATGGATATTATACTAATCGAATAATCACATTCAATAACAATAACCAATTTCATAATGATGGAATGCATAATTCCAGACTATCATAACCACATAGCCAAGGCCTCGTGCCAAGACTAAAAATAATATTCTGTCAATGGCTCGTGCCAAGACACTAGTTTGTCTCATGAGACCTACCGATGCATCGAAGAGCTATAGTGGGCTCCACCGGTCACTTATTAAGTCCAATACATTCCTCATATGAATAGGTTTAAACATAACATAAACATTCGTATTAAAACTAGCATACGAAATATCAATACTTTCTCTATAAACCATGAATGGTATAAAAATAACACATCCACATTCAAACATATCACAAAACCTTTAATACAATATGTATGTCTTGTATCATAATAAATCAACTTCAAATAAACTTAAAATCCATCAAAGGATGTTGACATAGATGAAGTCAAACCTATTTGAGAGGAATGTCTCTTTTTTTTGAAAAAATTTAAAAGTCACATAATTATAAAAGAAAAAAATTAATTTAAAAATATTATTATAAGCTTGTAAGGGAATCTTCGACGATTTTATAATGGCAGAAAATAGCCGCACTCACCGTATAAGTTAAAAAATACATTCTTACATTAATTCTGTCGAAAAGGTTAAAAAGCACCTTCTTTGGAAAACGACGGAAAGATTATTTTATAAACTTCTTATAAAAAGTCAAAAAAGGGTATAAATGAAATTAACCCATATTCTATAAAATAGTAAGAATGTTTTGAAATAAATTTTTAAGAAAGATGTATGTGTATGATAAAGAGGTCCTAGAAGATATTTACGTACAAACAACCTCAGATAATGAAGAGATTCTGAAATAAACCCTTAACATGTTCTTTTCCTTGATAGAGTGTAGGTTAACCTCATGTATAATAGTTAAATCATTGTTAGTAAATTATACAAGAATCATAAACATATATATGATATCATATATGATCTTTTAATATTTATTTGGTAATAATATTTTAGTATTATCATCGTTTCGGGTGTTAACTGATTTGTTTTCCTTTATATGCTTCGTTACATAAGTCGTGTTTGTTATGGATAGGTTGTATCATATTAATATCAAGAATGAAATCATGTCCATAAATATTTTTTTAATCATAAAATTTGAATTAGTCTTGAATAGATATGATGGGGAAATTAATCTCATCGCGTTCGTGGAGACGATAATCCGTACGTACGCACGAACGCTACTTCCATTTCATTTTTCATTTTAAAAGGAATCAAAACCAAACGATACATAGGTATATTATTATTACAGTATAATATAATATCTTATATGTGTTACTTATGTTCATTAACACCATCCATTATACGTTCCATGTATGGTATGAACGAGTCATATAACTTTGACGGGGAGGTAGTCCGCACTTCCTCCAATGAAATTATTGTATATATATATAACATGAAACGAATAATGGTATGTTATAAAATGGAATTAAATAATATTATATATAAAATAAATATCATTAATATCATATTTAATTATAATCTCATCATAATGGACACCATGAGAGGTGGTAGGAGATAATTGAACAATCAACGTTTCGTGAGGCGTTTGGTTTCAATCCACAGAAACATTATGTTCTTCACCCATTAGATGGAGGTGTCTGTAAGTTTAGTTCTAATACATCACATAAAAATATCCTAGTATATTTAGGATACTGTTTTATTTACAAAAGAAAATAATAAGAAGATTTTAGGGGTTGGAGAAGTGAAATAAAATAAAATAAGCTAAGAGAAAACGTTACATTTAATTTGGGTAACTCCATTTCATTTGAGAAAAAAGAACTCTTTAGGTGCCTTCTTCCTAAGTTAGAGATTTTAGGAGGAGGATAAATATATAGGGATCTTACTTGGGAAGAGGATGGATGATCCAAAAGTCTTGAGAGGTGTGAGGAATTGGTTAGCATTGGTGTCCTTTTATAGGGGGGAGGAGGGACTCTTTAGGAAAAACTTAAAGTATTAATATATAATAAATTCATATTCGAGTTATAATGGATCCAAAGTGTATTATTCAAAGTCTAAGGTGAGTATGTGTCGAAATCCTTTCAACCAATAGATTTTAGACAGGTTTGGGTCATTATATTAACCTTATCTTTTAGTTTTAACTCTTAGTAAATTAGATTGACATTTACCATGTCATTTTTTATTTTTATATTATATAGTTAATAAACTTACTATATACATACAAGCGACCCCAAGTGGTCCATTAATGATACACCTATCATGAAATAAGTATTTTTGCAGAGCTTTAGATTTTTAGGAATAGAATATCAATTAATAATATAATACTTATTTTAAAAACTCATTTATGTAAATTTTGACAATATTTAATAATTGATTTTTTATGTCTTAAAAACTTTATTAATTCGAAAAAAAATCATTTAAGCAATACTAATATGTCATATTAACCAATAAAATTCATTTATGGCATCAAAGCTTTCAAATTATATTTATTTTAACCTTTATAATACCAATTATTTGATTCTTTCATTAATATGGAAAATACTGCATCAATATTGTGTCATAAATAAATTTAATTATTAAATTTATAAAAATTAAAAATAAAATATCAGTATTCATAAAATTTATTTATCTTTCTAATGAATATTTATAGTCTAAAATATAACATATATAACCTATTTCAAAATTGTTTTGCTAAAAGATATATGCCTATGTCATTTTTGTATTAACTTTGACTTCATTAATATAATGTGTCCTTATCACCTACAAGTGGCTCTTCGGGGTCCCAAAATAGACCCAAATTTGCCCATTGTCGGACATGTATTATCAAATGTGATTATGGAATGTTTTATGGTAATTTAATATTATTATATTATTATTGTTTTTACCCTTATTTACATGATTTACCATTTCACCATGGTAAATAAAATATTTACCGAAATAATTATTCAAAATGTCTAAAAATAAAAGTTATCTATTTACAAAATTTGGACATCCTGATTCCAAATATGGAATCCATTCTTCCAAATTCAAAACACAGAAGTGGCAGAAATTAATTTACAATTAATTCCCGCTGTCAAAACAAAACGCGTATTTTTTAAGAAATAATAACTATCAAAAGATTGACACTTGTTTATGTCCGGTTTAATTGTGAAATTATGTCCAATGACCAAAATTTTATTAAATGGTTAAAATATATTCTAAATATACTTTAAAACCACTCAAATTCATAATTTATCACTATTAATTATTTTGATTTAAAAAGTCGTTTTTAATTAATATTTAGTAATTTTTACTATTCATAAAAATATAAAAGTTGTCTGAAAAGTACCAAAATTTAAACCTAGGCTGATTTAGATATTCCGAATCCAAAAATGAATTCCATTTTGAGAGATAAAACTTATATAATTTCAAAAAGTTGGTATTAATATTCATAACGGCTACTTTGATTGGTCACGGTGTGTTAGAATCTCGAAATTGTGTACAATGTAAGTTATTGCATTATTCAAAGGGAAACGTTCCGTGGAACCTTGGGTGTTAAATTCTCCCAAACATCAAATAATTTATTCCTTGAAATTTGTAGAATATTATTGCTTAAAAATACTTCGGTGGTTCTTCATCATAAATTCCTCGGGTTCCCACGTTGCCTCTTCCATCTTCTGGTTTCTCCATAAAACTTTTACCAGACGAGTCGTCCGGTTTCTCAGCACTTGTTCTCTTGTATCAAGAATCTTGATGGGCTCTTCGCAATAATACATATCAGGTTCTAGTTATAATTTCTCATAGGTGATTACGTGCATTTGGTTAGGCATTTATTTTCTCAACAGTGATATATGGAACACATCGTAAACTTTCGAGAGATTTGGCAGCATTGCCAAACGGTAGGCTACAGCCCCAATTCATTCTAGAATTTTGAAAGTTCCAATGTACCTGGGACTCAATTTACCTTTCTTACCAAAATGTATAACTCCTTTCCATGGGGATACATTAAAGAAAACATGGTCTCCTACCTGAAATTCCAAATCATTCCTTTGGTTATCGGCTTAGCTCTTCTGCCTACTTTGACTTGCTTGGATGTGGTTTTGGATTACCTTTACCTTTTCCATCGTTTCCTATACCAGTTCTGGGCGTACAAGTTTTATCTCACCAACATCATCCCAAAAGGTTGGTGTGAAACATCTCTTTCTGTATAACGCTTCATATGGTTCCATCTGAATACTTGAATGGAAGATATTACTATAGGAAAATTCCACCAGAGGTAAATATTAATACCACATACCCTGAAAGTCAAGTGATCATGATCTCAACATTTCCTCTATGGTTTGAATAGTCTATTCTGATTATCCATCTGTTTGAGGGTGGTAGGCAGTGCTTAAACGAAGTTAAGTATCCAAGGCATTCTAAAGACTCTTCCAGAATCTTGAAGTAAAACGGGGATCACGATCAGAATCAATCGATATGGGTACTCCATGAAGTCTCACAACTTCATTAATATATAGCCTTGATAGACGTTCATGTGTTAAATCTTCCCTTATAGCAAGAAAATGTGCTGACTTGGTAAGAGGATCAATAATGACACATATTTCATCGTTCCTTCTAGGAGTCTTTGGTAGTCCCATGACAAAGTCCGTAGTGATATAATCCCATTTCCACTTAGGTATGGGAAGTGGTTGCATGACTCCTCTAGGTTGTGGAATTCCATATTTCAACGGTTGAAAACCCATAAATCTTGACACAAAATCCTAAATCTCCCTCTTCATGTTGTCCCATCAAAAATGTTCCATCAAATCTCTATACATTTTGGTGCTCCCAGGGTGTATAGAAAAATTGGAAGTATGAGCATCATCCAACATTTCCCTTTTTAGATCCAGTATATCGGGAACACAAAGTCTCTTCCCAAATTTCAAAATTCCATACTCATACACAAAGTCACTCAATATCCCATCATTCACAGCTTTAATCTTCTTTTGAAATTCTTTATCATCGGTCTGAGAACTCTTTATCCTTTCTAGTAAAGATGGTTTGGCAACCGTTTGAAAAATTATCGATGTTTCACCTTCTATGGTAATTCCCATATCCATATTCACTAGATTTATGAAAATAGGATCCCTTTCAATTTGCATCACGTTCAAACCTCCATGATCATTTCTTCTCAAATCATATGCCACCTTATTTTCCTTCCCATGGTGGTAGTGTATCGTGCAATCATAATCCTTGAGTAGTTCAATCCATCTACTTTGCCTCATGTTGAGTTCTTTCTGTGAGAAAATATACTTCAAACTCTTATGATCGGTATATATCTCACATTTTTCACCCTAGAGATAATGTCTCCATATCATCAAAGAAAATATTATAGAAGATAACTCAATATCATGAGTAGGATAGTTTTTCTCATGAATTTTCAGATGTCGTGATGCATTGGTGATAACTCTATCATTCTGCATAAAGACACAACCAAGTCCTTTCTTCGATGCATCACTATAAATAATGAACCCATCATTCCCCGGTGGTAGAGTCAATATATGAGCATTGACTAATATTCTCTTCAGTTATTCAAAACATTCTTCACACTCTTTTGTCCAAACAAATTTAGCCCCTTTACGTGTGAGCTTCGTTAATGGGTTGGCCAACCGGGAAAAATTCTAGACAAAACATAAATAATAACATGGTAAACCAATAAAATTGCATACCTCAGTTATACTCATTGGTGTTGGCCATTCCTGGATTGCTCTTGTCGTAGAAGGATCGATAGATATTCCATCCTTCTAGACAATATGGCCAAGAAAAAAAATCTCATGAAGCCAGAATTCACACTTGCTAAAATTCCCATATACATCATGTCTTCTCAGAGTCTTAAATATATTTCCCAAGTGATTTTCATGATCATTGTAGTTTTTTAGATTATTCCAAGATATCATCAATAAATACTACTACAAATTCATCAAGATATTCATTTAAAACTCTATTCATTAGATCCATGAAAATAGAGGGTGAATTAGTTAGACCAAAAGGCATTAATGTAAACTCATAATGCTTGTACCTAGTTTGAAATGATGACTTCGTAATGTCTTCCTTCTTCACACACAACTGATGGTATCCAGATCGAAGGTCAATCTTTGAAAAGTATTGAGCTCCATGCAGTTGTTCAAATAAATAATCAATGCTAGTTAGGGGATACTTGTTCTTTATTTTTATAGCATTGATCTCCCTGTAGTCGACACATAACCTCATAGATCCATCTTTCTATTTAACAAAAAGAACATGGGATCCCTATGGAAAAACACTATGGAAAATAAATCACTTATTACTCAATTCCTCTAGATTTTTCTTTAGTTCAACTATTTAAACAGTTGACATTCTATAAAGGGTCTTCGATATAGGCCTTGATCCAGGAATTAAATCAATGGAAAACTCAACTTCTCATTCTGGAGGATGTACAGGTAAATCTTCTAGAAACACATCTACATATTCTTTCACAATAGGTACATCCTCTATTTGAACATTCCTTTACTCAACCACAGTCATTTCATTCTCTTCCTCCCCAATAATTGAATTTAGTTGAGTTATTGGGGGTGGATCTAGATAAGAATTAGGTGGTGATGATTTTTCTCTAAAGATAAGGTGTTCCTTATCATCATCATTAAAAAACATAACATCCTTCTTCTTAAAATAAATCGTTGCATCATGGTCTGAAATCCAATCCCTACCTAGGATTATATCAAACCCAATCATAGGTATGGGGATGAGATCTTCGGATAAAGAACATTTATGTGCTCTAATGGGGACTGATTCACAAAACATTGTTTCAATGATACATCCCTTACGAGATTTAACTGACAACTCCCTTGTTAAATAAAATTGGAAATATCTAATTTTCTTAGCAAACTAGGAAGATAAGAAACAACGTGATGATCCAGAATCAAATAAATCATATGATAAACTTGAGGAAACCATTAAATTATCTGCCACCACGTCTTTCAGAGCTTCTACCTTAGCAGTAGTGATAGCATATGCTTGGCCTTGATCCCTTGTCATTTTTTGAGGTAAGTTCCCCTGAAGCTTAGGACATTCATTTTCATAATGTCATATCTCACTACAATTATACCATTCCATGTTGACAACAACTCTCTTTTCCATTGAATCATGAGCTTTGTGGCCTCTTTCACCACACTTGTAACAAACTCTCATTCCCTTCAAGCAAGTATCGTGGTGTTTCTTCCCAAATTTACTACAGGATGGATAATCAACTTTTCCCTTCTTCCCTTTATTTCCATTTCCAGAGTGGTCAGTAGATCTCTTCTACTCTTTCTTTTCCTTAAAGTCATAAGACATAGAGAATTATTTTCTATCTTGATAGCACATGAGACAATATCTTCATACGACGAGAAAGATTGTGCTACCAATGCTCAACAGAGAAACGGTTTTAACCCATAAAAGAAACGATAAATCTTACTTCTTGGGATACATATATAATCTGATGCATGCCTCTCTAACCTTGTAAAGTTAGCCTCATACTTTGCGACATTGTCATCCTCTTTTTGCCTCAGACTCAGCAATTTCCTTTCCATATCTGCTCGATGGTCATGAGGAAAGTATTTTTTTTAGGAAAATCAATTTGAACTCTCTCCATTACATATTTGATACTTCATCATCTCCCTTCATGTTTTGTATCAATGTCCACCATTGATCAACATCTCCAGTGAGACGATAAACTGCCATGACAACTTTTTCCCTTTCACTACTCCCCAAAGCCTGAAATATTTTTTCTAGGGAACCTATCCATCGCTCAGTTACTAAGGGATTTGTACTCCCATTGAATGTTGGTGGTTATTGCCTCATGAATCTATCTAACATTGATCTTCCATGCTACGGATGAGGGTGTTCAATATGGGTAAGGATACTAGTCATAACCTGAGTGAGTTGTCCCAGTATGGTGATTAGCTGGTCAGCACCAGTTGCATCACCAGCTCCACTATAATTATCTTGAGCAGGAGGGAAATACCTACATGGAGTGCATGCATTGATACGGTTTCCATTCCTTACACTAGGCACCATTTCAAAACAATGGCATAAACTAGATCAGTTTATGAATCCAGATACATAATTCCATACTTGTAAAACACTTAACATAAATTGAACTATTTATGGATATAATCCATAATCATAAAAAAATGTTTTCTATGAGGATGTATATACTCATAAACCCTTCATAATGATTTGTAAAGAAAATTAGAATTATCCTACGCATATCCCTCGGGAGTGTCGTAACCAAGAGTGCAGCAAGGCTCGTTGTCGTGCACCAGTTCCCATTCGAGCCTAGCTCAAAGCGGTGTTTTTGGGTTTTACACCTAGGTACATATGTTCCAGAGCCGCCAACACCTGCTCGTATCCAGACAGAGATGTATTGCTCATAAAACTCACAAAATCTCTACAATACCAAAATTCTAGGAAATTCTTCTATACTAATCCTCAAAGTCTATCTTATGTCTATGTGCTCTAATCAGAGTTTATCTAAATATATCTTCCAAGGTTTGTACTAAACCTTCCTCTGATACCAATTGTAATGCCCCGACCCTAGTTACCCATAGACGGTGCATTGTAACATCATAATGGCATGATCACAAAATATCAAGTCATGAAAGATCGATTATTTTAGTAGCCTTAGAAACACTAGATACATTTATAATGTTTAAATTGCATCATAAAATGAAAACAACAACAACATAGTCTCTATAGTCCACACTCGTATCCCCTCATACTATCCCTCCAGGTCATTCATAAAATACTTCTTCACATCCTGGGAAAAATAAAACATAAAAAAGTGTGAGCTCAGATTCCCAGTTAGGATAACAATATAACTGAATCTTTTATAAATAAGAATAAACATTTAAGGAAATGTATAACTAAAACAAAAGCCTTTTAAACATAAACTTCAGAATAATATGGAAGAAATAAAATGAAAAAATACCATTTAAATATTCACATGGATATTCTAAAAATCTAATTATCACATGAAATATCAATAACCACTTTCATAATGATGCAATGCATAATGCAAGACTATCATAACCACGTAGCCAAGGACACGTGCCAAGAATACAAATAATATTTTTTCAACAACTCGTGCCAAGACACTAGTTTGTCTCATGAGACCTACTGATGCATCGAGGAGCTATAGCAGGCTCCACTCATCACTTATTAAGTCCAATGCATTCCTCATATGAACAGGTTTAAACATAACATAAAAATTCGTATTAATACTAGCATACGAATTGTCAATACTTTCTCCATAAACCATAATGGAATAAAAATAACACATCCACAGTCAAACATATCACAAAACCATCAATACAATATGTAAGTTTTGTATCATAATAAATCAACTTCAAATTAACTTAAAATCCATCAAAGGATATTGACATAGATGAAATCAAAACTATTTGAGAGGAATATCTCTATGTTTGAAATAATTTAAAAGTAACATAATTATAAAAGAAAACATTTACTTTAAAAATATTCTTATAAGCTTGTATGGGAAGCTTCAATGATTTATAATGGTGGAAAATGTCTGCACCCGCTGTATAAGCTAAAAAATACATTCTTACATTAATTCTTTCGAAAAGGTTAAAAAGGACCTTGTTTGTAAAATGATGAAATGATTCCTTTATAAACATATTATAAAAAGTCAAAAAGGGGTATAAATAAATTTAACCCATATTCTGTAAAATAGTAATAATTTTTTGAAATAAATTTTTAAGAAACATGGATGTGGATGATAAAGAGTTCCCAGTAGATAATTACGTATAAACAACCTCGGATAATGAAGAGATTGTGAAATAAACTCTTACCTTGTACTTTTCCTTGATAGAGTATAGGTTATCCTCATATATAATAGTTAAATAATTGTCATTAAATTATACAAGAATAATATACATAAATATGAAATAATATATGATCTTTTAATATTGCTTTGTTAATAATATTTTAGTATTATCATCGTTTCGGGTGTTAACTGATTCGTTTTCCTTTATATGCTTCATTACGTAAGACATGTTTTTTATGTATAGGTTATATCGTATTCATATCCATAATGATATCAATTCCTTAAAAATTAATTTTAATCATCAAACGCGAATTATTATTGAATGTATATTATGGGGAAATGAATTTTATCACGTTCGTGGAGACGATAATCTATACGTACGCACGAACGCTACTTCCATTTCATTTTTCATTTTAAAAGAAATAAAAACCAAATGATACATAAGTATATTATTATTCCAGTATAATATAATATCTTATATATGTTACTTAAGTTCATTGACACCATTCTTTATATGTTCCATGTATGGTATGAACGAGTCATATCACTTTGAGGGGGCGGTAGTCCGCACTTCCTCAAATGAAATTATCTTATATATATACGACATGAAAAGAATAATGGTACACAATAAAATGGAATTCCAGAAGATTATATATAAAATAAATATCATTAATATCATATTTAATTATAGTTCCATCATAATGGCCACCATGAGAGGTGGTAGGAGATAATTGAACAATCATCGTTTCGTGAGGCGTTTGGTTTCCATCCACAATAACATTATGTTCTTAAACCATTAGAAGGAGTTGTGTGTAAGTGTAGTTAGAATAATTCTCATAACGATATCGTAGTATATTTAGGATACTATTTTTTTACAAAAGAAAATAATAGGATGGTTTTAGGGGTTAGAGAAGTAAAATAAAAGAAAAGAAGCTAAGAGAAAACGTTACCTTTAGTTTGGGTAACTCCCTTTGGTTTGATCCAAAAAGGGAACTTGAAGTGACTTATGCCTAAGGTAAATCTTCTAGGAGGAGGATAGGGATGTATGGATCTTATTTTCTCAAATTTTGGACGAGCCAAAAGCCTTTAGAGGTGTGAGGAATTGGTTAGAAGTGGTGTCCTTTTATAAGGGGGAGTAGGGGCTCTTTAGGAAAAACTTAAAGTATTAATTTATAATAAATTAATATTCAGTTTCTAATGGCTCTAAAGTGGATCATTCAAATTATAATGCGGGGATGGGTCCAAATACTTTAAACCAAGAAATTTTAGACTGGTTTGTGTCATTATATTAATCATAACTTTTAGTATTAACTCTTAGTTAATTAGATTCATATTTACCATGTCACTTTGTTTTTTTATATTATATAGTTAATAAACATACAATATACTTCCAAGAGACCCCCAAGTGGTTCATTAATGATAGAACTATCATGATATAAGTCATTTTTCTAAACCTTATAATTTTAGGAATAGAATATCAATTAATAATATAGTACTTTTTTAAAAAACTCATTTATGTCAATTTTGACAATATTTAATAATTGATTTTTGTTAAAGTTTTAAAAACTTTATTAATTCAAAAAAAATCATTTAAGAAATACTAACATGTCATATTAACTAATAAAATTCGTGTATGTCATCAAAACGTTCAAATTATATTTATTGTAACCTTTATAATACCATTTATTGGATTCCTTCATTAATAAGGAAAATACTGCATCATTATTGTGTCATAAATAAATTTAATTATTAAATGTCTAAAAATTATAAATAAAATACCACTATGTATAAAATATTTTTATCTTTATAAATAATATTTATAGTCTAAAATATTACATATATAACCCTATGTAAATTTTTTTTTCTAAAAGATATATGCTTATGTCATTTTTGTATTTATTTTAACTTAATTAATATAAAGTGTCCTTATCACCTACAAGTGGATCCACAGGGTCCCAAAATCGACCTAAAAATGCCCATGGTCGGACATGTATCAACCAATAAGGTTAGAACATGTTTTGAGGTAATTTATTATTATTATAATATTAATTTTTTTACCCTTATTTACCGGATTTACCCTTTAACCATGGTAAATAAAATATTTACCGAAGTAATTATTCAAAATGTCTAAAAATATAAGTTACCTATTTAAAAAATTTGGACATCCTAATTCCAAATATGGAATCCATTTTTCCAAATTCAAAACACAGAAGTGTAAAAAATTAATTTTAAATTAATTCCTGCTGTTAAAACAAAAAGCGTGTTTTTAAAAAAATAATAACTATCAAAAGATTAACACTTCTTTATGTCTGGTTTAATTGTGAAATTATGTCCAATGACCAAAATTGTATTAAATCATAAAAATATATTATAAATATACTTTAAAACCACTTGAAATCATAATTTATCACTATTAATTATTTTTATTAAAAAAGTAGTTTTTAATTAAAATTTAGTAATTTTCACTATTCATCAAAATATAAATGTTCTCCGAAAAGTACCAAAATTTTACCCTGGGCCAATTTCGATATTCCAAATCCAAAATTGAAGTCCATTTTGAGAGATAAAATTTATAATATTTTAAAAAGTGGGTATTACTATTCATAACATCTAGTTTGATTTGTTACGGTGAGTTAGAATCTCAAAATTGCGTACAATGCAAGATATTGCATTATTCAAAGAGAAACGTACCGTGGAAGCTTGGGGTGTTACACACATGACTTTTTATGGATAATTTAACAACATTTCACTTAGTAATCTATTAACAATTTTTCATCTTCCAAACCTAAGAACTAGTTGGATTAACCTATTTTCATCTCAATTTGTATCTTCATTAAGACCTATAGTATGAATCATGATATATCCTTCATTTAGGATCCATTCATTATTTTGTGTTTCATGCGGGATGTTCAACAGTAAGTACACATGTCTATTTAATCATTTGTTATTCTATCTTTCCCTTGACCATATTATTATGCTCTGAGAAATTTTCTCATTTTATTAGATCTACACTAATCTGAGATAAATTAAGGTCCAATATCGGAGGAGTAAAGTTGTAAAATTCAAATGTTGGTGGTGTATAACTCATGCATCGAGTTTTTTTCAGATTTTTTGTGTGGGGCCCACCAATGTTATCGTGTTCTTTTAAGAGAATTTATATTCCATTATAAAAAACATTATAAATGTATGGATATTCTATTTCCTTGTATGTGATTAATTATTGGTGGTTATGACCAAAAATCCATCTTTTCACTGCCAATGGTTATCCTATAGTTTTTTAGTGTTTTTACATGTTTGTGCCACCATTTAGGTGTGCCTTTTCCTGACCATCCGAAGGGTAAGCATTAGTATATTAAATGGATTGGGTTATAATGTAAACTCTATAATGGAACGTACCATATATTTTCACCAATTGACCCACCTATGGTAGGTTCATCAAATAATAATTTTATGTGAAATGGAAATTGTCATGTATATTAAGTATATGACTTGATCATATTAAAAGTGATTGATTGATAGGTTTCATGTCAGTAACACCCCTTACCATAATAATGGAAGGTAGAATACTGCACCTTAATTATTTAATATGACTTAAATGAAATAAAAAAAGTATTAATGCTACTTTTAAATTTCAGACTAATAAATAAATGGGTTGAAAAAAATGGACTTATTGGTTAATGTTTACTTGATTAAAAGGTTTCATGCTACTTGACCATATAACACTAATGAAAAGAAAGGCTTGAACAAATGGTTACCTGATACTTGACCTTATCACTACAATGATAGGAAAGGCATGATCAAAATGAAACATTACATGCCTTCATAATCGAATTGGAATTTTATGTATCGAGTTCGCCTTGGATTCGAATCCGAGAATGCCCTGAGCACTCAAGAACACCATAATGATTCAAGGATAAAAATTGATTATGTTGATAACCACCTAGATCCCACTCCTTGTCTGTTCATGGATGCAGAGTATGAAACTATATGATCCCTTCAATAAAATTACAAGATTTCTTTGATCCACCATAGACAAGTATATGCCATGGTTACAACCCATAAGACCCTGACTCTACTTAGCCCATGTTTTTTCCTTGGATGATCACCTTTGACTCGGTAGGCACCACGTTGGGGAATTCCATGGATTATTCTCATTGGATTACACTCCTACCAGATTCCAATATACAATTATTACTGAGTTGACAACCCTCTAGGTCTACCTCCCTTTGGTTATTACCTTGGGACTTCATTATATAATATCATTAAAATTTTCCTTATTATAACATGGGACATTTTTTATTGATAACATTTGACTTATTTGTAAACTATTAATAGTAAAATAACCAATAATTGACAAGTTCAGACACCATCCAGGGGCTAAAGTATGTACATTGGTATATATTTACATTTTACTTCTTTACATTGTATATTCATGATTGCACACTGTTAAATTTCCATTACATGGGCCATATTTATGGATACCGTTGGTAGTGGCCCACTAAAATTTATCTGACACCCTCTCCAAGAGTTTTTTGTTTCCGGAAGTATATTACTCAGTTTTAGATATTGATAAAGGGAATTGTATGGCTTCAAACAGTTTATTTCATTATTTTTATTATAGACCATGAAAAGAGATAACCGAGATGGAGCTTCGGATTCATAGGATATTCTTTGATTTCCTCTAGTTAATATAGTATATGATATACCTACTATATTGTATCCATGTTTTATAGATATCAAGATACATAAGATAACATCATCATTTGTTGATTATTATTCCAGTTCTTTCAATTATTTTTACTGTTGTTTGTATTTTCAATTGTTACTTCTGTTTACCTATATTTCCTCTCTATTTATCGATGTTTACATCAATCCATTGTGCTAAAATTTGGAAAGAGGGCCGAGTATCCCCATGGATACACCCTAGGCCTTCACTACACGTTAGTAGCATTTGAAATTCAGGAATATGCACTTGAGCCATGTTGACCACTGGGCTTGGGAACTGTTTCAGTGTCATCCATGTCTGGGACATCACAATTGTAATATTAAGACCCTGAAAAAAATACTAGGATTCAGTGCCTAATGAGCATGATTATAATGAATCACATCCTAGTGGACAAAATAGTATATTATTCATGGTATACAAGATCTATATTTGAAACCCAATTTATGTTGGATATAAAAGATAAATCATAACACATGACAAAGGATAATAATCTACATATTGAAAAAACGTAATCAAATATCTATTATTCATAACCTGGGATGAAGAAATAAAATAAGTGTAATAAAAATTGCCCAATAACTGTCATGTTTAGTGGAATATATCATAAATAGATAAGAATAATTAGTGTGTCAAGGTAGATAACTGGATCATTTTCCATTTAAACAATAACTAGAGAAAAATATGGCTAGAACAGAAGTTGATCAAATAATTAAATATAAATAATCATGTGAGCTAGAATGTTTAATCTTTAATATTCTAAAAATTAAATTACCATAAGGAAATCATTAAATTGTTTCATAATGAAGGATTTAATAATGTCGTACATCTAAAACATAGCATTGAGGCCATGGATGAGACATCTGAAAGATAATGGTTACGGACTAATCCAAAACCAAATCTCATTTTTTTTATGAGACATATTTGTGAATAAAGGTGCTATATTGGGCCCCATCCTACATATAATAAGTCCAACACATTCCTCAAATGAATAAGTATTAAAATTGAATCATGAATCATTAAAAAAAATATCTATATGTATTAGAATAACTAGTGATATCAAATAAAAATATATTCCATGTAAAAATAATCGTAAATCATAACAAGAATGAGTTTTACAGTATTATTACAGTATATATTAAACAAAATATTAAACATTTACTTTTTAAATATATGAAAATACTATAAAGCGATTACATGAATATTTATTGAGGAAGATTCCAATCTTATATTGATTTTTTTTTTAAATATAAAAACTACTCTTGTAATAATGAAATTAGTTTATTTTAAAATGTCACTATAAACATGTAAATCAATATTCGAAGTTGTAAAGTAAAATAATGGTAGGAAAAGCCACTCATTTCGTAATGTTAATAAAATACTTCTGTATTTTTATCAAAAAACACTCAAAGTACCTTGTTTAGAAAACTGGAAAATATAACTTTGAAACCCTTTTTTTAAATAAAATACAGCGGTGAAAATTAAATTTAAAAGCTATTGACAAATTTAAAAAATGGTTTTATAAAAAAAATTTATATAAAATTGTCATGGATTAAAAGGAGTGCTTTACAAGAGACATTAAAAATACATTTTTTAAAAATAAATTATCATATAAATATCATATCAATAAGGTGAGAAATAATAAAATTAATAAAATATTTGTATCCTCTATAAATAAAAATAAAATAAGTTTAAATACAACAAATAGTAATCAAAAGTCATTTCACACATATTCTTATCTTGAAAAAATTTAATGAAGTAGAATATAAACCAAATGAATAAATATTTAGTTTAGAAATCCTATACAACATTGTAATCATTCAAATTGTAAGCCCCATAAATGTAATAATTATCAAAAAAACACATAATATTATTTATATAATGGGATTCATGATATGATATATCAAATTGAGTTATATACACCACACACAATATTAATTGGTTTATAAGGCATATATCTCCTTGAATAAAAAAGATAGATTAGAAAACCCATACCTCACAGATCACATTAGGGTACTGTTCCATAACCAACAATATAATGGAATAAATAATGTTATTACTTAATTAAATAACTATATTAAAATCTATAATACTTTATATTATCCCATTATTACATCTTAGCACTCATGGATTAATTATTTCTTGCTATTTTTTAGTTTCGGGTGTTTTTGTTTCATGGTTCCATGGTATGTTCATCTTCTTATAATAATGGGTTTTCTTTTCCAATGGAGATAATATTACATAAGTGAAATTATATGGTATTTATTCAATTATATATTTCTATATAGTTATATTTATCATTATTATTTAATATATGAGGATGATTCATTTGAAAAAGTGTTAATGGAAAATGATTTGTTTATTTTGGTGGTTTTTCCAAACAACGCAATCTAGTTTTTTTTAATTTACTTTTATGAGTATATTTTAGTTAATAGACCTGAAATATAATATAATATATTTATTTAAATTGTATTTAACCATAATAAAAGTTTTATGACAATCCATGAATGTGGTACTAGAGGATAAACAAAAACATTTCACATAAAGGAGATTAATAAGAATACTTGGACTATAGTTTCATTTCATTGAATAAGAGGATGTAATAAAAGGGGTTGATATAAGATATTTTAGTAGAAAAATAAAATAAAAATATTTAAATGATTTTGTTTTTAATAAAAAATGATGTATGAAGCAGCATCAGAGAAAATAGAAGAAGAAGAAAAATCAAGAGAGGTGTTTTGAGAATATTACCTCTTGAATATCTTCTCCTTAAGAGAACATTTAGGACATGGGATTGGGTATTTTGTTGAAAAATAAATCATTGGTACATGGGTAGAGTGAGTATTATATAGTTGATAATATATTTTAGTAACTATATGTCTTGTGGGTGAGAATGTTGTGGTGAGGGATTGTATGTATACATGAGCTAAGGTGGGTTTATGTGATTAAAATAAAAATTATTTTTTATTTAAAGGGAACCAACTTGATGTGCCATTAATTTTCATGAATTTGGATGAAAATTAATATTTAATATTCTATTTAGGGTTAATAAATACCTAAAAAAACCATTAACTGTTTCAGTATTTTGGTATTTTAAGCCTTTACCCCTTTTATCATTAACATATTTCATTTTTTTACCTTTATCGTGGTAAATAATTTTTTTATCGTGGTACATTTTTTGTACATGAAAATTAAATTGAAATAAAAACATAATTTTTATTGTATTATTCCAAATTAGAAATCCATTTTATCTAATTCAAATAAAATAATTTGAAATATTATATTTAGAATTATTCTCCCAGAAAAAACCAAAATGAATGTTTTTTAGAGTGAATACATTCAAAGAATGAAATGGTATTATATCAAATTTTAATTTAAAATTTACTTAATTGAACTAAATAGGTTTTATTGGTGTATAATATAACTAATTATACATTAAAAAAATTTAATATATAATTTAACTAAATAAATAAATTATATGAAAAATCAGTATTCAATTAAAATGCAGTAATTTTCACAATTCATCAAAAAATTATACATAATAGGAAAATAAAAAAAATTAACCCATAGGTAAATTTGATATTTTAATTTCCAAAAAAAAAATTCCAAATAAATTTTCCAAGTTTAAAACACTTATTATATTAATTAGTGCGCCATTAAAAGGCATAAATTTTACATTTTAGAAAAAAGGAAGATTTTATGTTTAAAAAGTGATTTGATTTTTATATCAAGGATGTGAAACATATTGGAAGAATTTCAAAAACAACATCAGATATAAAATATTTAAATTTATTTAATATCATTAACTAATTTTGATTAATTATATTTATTTAGGTAAAATGGCGTTGTGGGCATCAAAATAGTTTCTAAATCAAAACTCGCCCTTCACATTTAATTGGTTTTTATTTTCATTTATAATTAATTTTTATCAAATTATGAAATTTAATAAAATTGTGTAAATGATATTTTAATAGTTTATATATTCTCATTAATTCCTTTTATTCCACCATTTAGGTGAAAACTATCATAATTAAATAATAATATTCAATCATTTTTTTAGACACGATGTTCTTTGTAATGTATGCTCTCAAGGAAATTATATTTATTTAAAAAGAGATATTCTATAAAATATTGGAATTTTAAATTCTCTTATCTTTATATAAATTTATTACTCCCAATTTCAAACTGAACATCAAAAAACAACAATTTTTTATTGAAAATTTCATTGTGGAAACCAACCTCCTAAATAGGATTAATGAAACATCTACATAGTAATAGTTAATGGGAAATGCGATGTTCACCACAAAAATTAGGTTTTTGAATAAGATAAAATTATTGTTAAGTTAAAATCGAGACTTTCAAGGGAAATTTTCCATCACGTTTTGGTGTAAATTGATAGAGTACATGGTTATTATAAATTTAACCATCACATAACCGTATATATTGTGATTGCATAAAATACCATAGATTTATTAATAATAAAATTAAACCGATAATAATTTCTTCCAAAATCATTTTTTCTAGAGTTGATGGATTATTCTACTATCCAAAGAAGTTCATGAAAAAAATAAACATAGCTGCTTTAATTCATTTTACATTCAGGATCTTATATTTTTGTTTTTATTCGACTTATTTACACTTCATCTCTTATGCAAGGGAAAAAATATTCAATATGGATTTTTATTCTCAAATATCTTTTAAATATATCATGAGTTCCATAATTCATTTCTCTAGTCTATTAGTATTTCAGAAAAACAAAATTGTTTGAATATCTTACCCAAAATGAGAAAACACATTTCTCTTTAAAATAAAATCCATTATTAAAATTAAACAATTTCAGTAATGGTTATCCTTATGGTCCATAGAAAATAGAATGATCAAAATATTATTAAATTTCAAAAATTAATTTACCATTAAACTCTCTAACAACATAAAGTATATCTTGATTATCACATAAAAAATATATGAGTACCATTTTAAAATATAATACAAAAGTAAATAAATAATTCTTCCAATAAGAAGATCTCAAGTCATTGAATATATTCCTTAAATAGAGACGCATAGTAAACCCACCATTAACCAGAAAACCACTAACCACACTCATGGCCACCAACAATATCCCGTAAAATATATTTTTCAGTATTATCCAAACCTCAAACATATATTCAGGTTATCATTTACAAATCATGTGTTTTGTAAATGATAAACTTTTAATAAAATAACTTCTCTTAGTTACAATTATTATTCATCACATGCTTCAAAATCCTTAAGAAGGAGTGCCACACTACAATCCTTGTACATTTCACGACTTCTATTACAAGAAAATCATTGATAAAATATATTTAAAAAATAATTAAAGAGTCCAAAAACCCCAATTAATAAAATTATTCCACATCGGCTATAGTAATAAGATATACTTGAACATGATCCCTTTCTTTATTAGGAGGTGTGTTCACATTAAGATTTTGGAATTAGTTTGAATACTTCCCCTTTTCCATACAGTTGAAACATTGAACAATTAAATCTTTTTTTCACTTCTAATACTAATCATGGTGACCTTTCTCTCCACACTTTTAAAAATCTATCATTCCCTTCAGGCAAGTACTAGGGTGTTTTATTCCACAATTATCACATGTGGGAAAATCCATTTTTCCCTTCTACCCATTATTTGCCACTTAATCAATCAATATACTCTTAAATTTATTTAACTTAAATTATTAATACATATATGATCTTTTCTCTTTCTAGATAGCACATGAGATAATATCATTATATGATAAATAATTTTGGGATACTAGTTCCCTTCCAAGGAATGTATTTAACCAATTAAATAAATGATATATATTATTCCATGGGTTACGTATTTATTAATAATCATGCCTTTATAAGGTTGTAAATTTGGATTCATACATATCAACATTCACATCCTATTTTTTTCTTAGACCCAATAATTTCCTCTATATATCTACTAACTATTCATGAGGGAATTAATTTTCCATGATAATTTCTGTAAATTAATTCCATTCCATGTTTTTTATTTCCTCATCTTCTAATGTTTTTTAGAATCAATGACCACTATTAATCAACATCTTCAAAGAGATGGTAAAATTCAATGTCAACCTTCTCCCTTTCATTACTCCCCAAAGTGAAAATATCTTCCCTACACAAATTATCCACTTCTCATCTTAAAATAGATTTTTATCCCAATTCAATAATGGATGTTTTGTTTTTTAATAATGCCGTCTAACATTATTACAAATCATTGTGGATCATGCCTCTACAAATGGGAAATGTTATTTCTCATAACATGGGTTAGTTGTAACAATATATTTATATTTTATTCAACTACACATCTAGCTCCATCTCCAACTTCAACAACATTATATTTAACAGGAGGTCAATCTAGACAAGGATTATGTTCGTTGATATAGTACCAATTACATCCAATAGGATCCATTTATAAACAATGTAATACACTATATTATATATAACGTTATAATGATAATGTATACTCTCAACACTAAATATCATAAATTGAAAAAAAAATATTATAATAATATCTAAATCGTAAGATCAGTTTATTTTGAAGTAAATAATAATTCCATCATAGGGATTTGTTCTTTGATATATGTTTTCATAAATTTAGTTCCCATGGTTTCTAAAAATCATCCTCTTATAATAACTATCGAGATCATGAACCTAGAAGCCCGAAGCTGATACTTTACATTATTACAATGTCATTATTATAGGGAATCACATATTGATGGACCAAATCACTTAGTATTGATGGTAAACTAGATACATACATGAAAACCATTTTACATTGGGAATATAAAATAAATCATATTTATTAAAAAAATATTAATATATTATATCCTTGAAAACTCATTCAAATATCTCTTCTTCATAACCTAGGGAATGGAAACAATGTAAGGGTGAGATCAAATGCTCAGTATGGGTAATGTAGAATTGAATATATCATGAATAAATATGAATAATATATATGGTGTGGTAAATAACTAGAACACAATATGGTTAAATAATAACTTGGGAATAGTATGGTCAGAATAAAATATTATCAAATAATTACATATAAATTCTATAATGAGTCACAAAACAAAACCATATATATGATATTAATCTAATAAACAAATTGAAATTGATAACTAATTTAATAATAATGTATTAAATAATATCAGGCATCCGATACATACCATTGTGGACACATCAAAGACATCTAAAAAACATAGTAAGGCCTTAAAAATGTCATTTTTTCTCATGAGACCTATTAATACATAGAGGGACTATATCAGGGTCCACCATTAATATAGAAAGTCCAATCAATTCATTGCATGAATAAATAATATAATTGAATCAAAATTCCTTAAATAAATCAATAACTATCCATATTATAAGAACAAGTCGTACAGAATATCAATACATAAATAGTTATACTACTCATAAACCATACAATTAAATATTATTACTATTATTATAATAGTAAATTCTCAATAAAATATTCAACAATGGACTTTTTTATAGATAAAAACACTATAATGATCTCACTGGAAATTTTTATGATGAAAATATCATTTTTACTTTGAAAATAATTATTAAAATATAAATATTTAGCAAGAAATAAAGTAATTAATTGATTTGAAAATGTTTTTTAAAACAAGTAACAATCTATCAATGTTTTAATAGGAATTTATGGAGGTAAAATTTGGTCATACTGTGTTAGTTAAAAACATTCCTTTAGTATATTTTCCAAAAACATCCCAAAAAAACTATTTACAAAAAGAAAATATACCTTTAAAAAAATGAATATACATGATAAAAAATGGAATTAAAATATCATGTATGAAAGGACCAGTTTGGAATATACCTAACACTGAGAGGGGGGGTGAATCAGTGTTGGGGACTTTTTAAACCAATTCCAACTTTTATCCCTGTACCTCTAGACCTGTTAGGATCTTGATTCTCTTATTCTCTTTTCCCTATCGCATGAAATAATAGAAAGCGGTAAAGATATGCACATAATATTTTTACAAGGTTCACCACACAATAAGAGTAATTACGTCCTTGCCATACATGGGGATGACTAGTGCATGGTTTCTTCATTATAATGTAAAATTTTGTTACAATTGAGTGGCTAGGAAAACAATCCTCTAGCCAGTGTGAATCCCTAAACTTTGGATGGGGGTGGCAAACAATCCACTCCCCTGGACTGGTGAAAGCCTAGTACAACTTGAAACCTCTAGATGGTTCTTTATACTGCCTATGAAGACAGTCTCTTGCAGCCTCTAGCTGGTTCTTTATACTGCCTATGAAGATAGTCTTCTCTCTATTAAAAGAGTTTGCAAAACCAAAAGAAACTTTCACATGTTGAGACCTATTGAATGTCGCAGTGCTACTTTGTTTTTCCTCTATTCAATTATTACCTGCCTAGTAGCATGAAGGTAAACAACCACTTCTTTCTCTACAGCAAACCTGAAAGCTGCACAGTCTTCTTCCCCTTCTTCTTCAGTGCAAAACCAACTACACTGAGATCGCTTCTTCTTCAATCTTCTATAATCAAAAACTCCTGTTGTGATTATCAGAACAATGAAGACCAGCTCATCTTAGCATCATTAGAATTAAATTGACCTGAATAATTGTCAGCCTTAAGTTGGGCATACTCTATTCTTCTTCTTCTTTTCGTTCTCTTTGACATAGTATAATTAAAGTGTTCTAATCTTTTTCTTCAATTCTCAATACCAACACAAGAGTGTATTGGTATACTACCTTCTTCCATGGTGCAGATATGAATTCATTTGCACATATTGTTTTTCTTCACTTCACAATGCACAACGATAGTGTTAAACACTAGTCGTGTGAGTGCGGTTCAACTTCTCTTTGTAAAAAAGAATGGATCATAGTTCTTTCCTCTTCACAAAGCTGCTTTGAGAGTGTTATGCACCTATCGAAGCCATACAATAACCTCACAATTTTCACACAACCTTCTAGGTGGCTTGCGCGTAAAATTCAAGCCTTGCGCATAAAAACACCTTTTGGCATGAAAAAAACCTTTTGACTAAACCCTTCTATTTCGCGCAGAACTTCTATTTTTCGCACAACACTTTCTTTTTTGCGCAACAATTCTTCTTTTCGCGCAATACTTTATACTTTACTTTTTCCACGCATCATAGATTGGGATTTTTCTATGTTTCGAGTCTCTCTAAATGAGAGGGGTTCACCTCATATTTATAGGCATTTTTGACCTTGCACATAAAACCCCTTCCTGCGCGTAAAATTGTCTCTCACTTCTTCAGATTACGCGCACCTTGCTGGATTTTTCGCGCACCTCATGACTTTGCCATTTTTCATCATTCTAATCATGAATACACTCTTGCAGGTAAAACATCAAACCAAAATTTTTCGCACAACCAATTTTTCTGTGCACAAGTCTAATGTTCCGCGCACCTAGCGCAAACATCTCCATTTTTTCACGCACCTCTTTCCTTTGTCATTTTTCGACTTTCTAATCACAATGCACCAATTGTGCGCAAAATTCTGCACCGCATTCCATGTTGCGCGCAAAACCAATCTTTTCTGCGACATCATATTTCGTGCACTGCTCCAATCTTTCGCGCAGCTCATGCATTTGAAAATTTTTGAGCTTCTGATCTCGAAACACCATTTGCGTGAAAAACATCATTCCTCTATTTCACGCATCCCACATATATTTCGCGCAATGATCCAATTTTTCGCGCAGCTCATACCTTTGAAAATTTTTGTGCTTCTGATCTCAAATCACCTTTTGCGTGAAAACATTATTCCTCTATTTCGTGCACCACGCCAATATTTCACGCAACCTTCATTTTTCACGCAGCCCGCTTATTACACGCACAACTTTCTTTTTCGCGCATCCCACTGATATTTCACGCATCCCGCTGATATTTCGCGCATCCCTCTACTATTTCACGCACCGCTTTATTTTTTTTCGTGAAACTCGCCAAGGTTTCCGCGCACTCCATGCCTTTATCATTTTTCAATGTAATTCATTGGAGTCAATTTATAATAATTTTAAATATATAAAAATTTTATAGAACTTTTTAGCGTCTTTTACCCACCTCTTAGGAACATTTGAAAATTTATAAAAACATAATTTTACCGCTTCTGTGAGTTCAATTTCAGAAATACAAGAGACACAGTTCATATTAGTAAGTAAAATGTAGTTCAATAAGATAAAAATAATAATTGGTGAATAATAACTTTTTTTATTTTATTTACCAGAGTTAAAAGTAAATAAGGTAATTAAGGGTAAAAATGGTATTTTTATTACCCTAACACATGTCCTAATTCTATTGGGTAAGTGTAATTCGTCCAAAAACCACCTTAGGAATAAAATATGATCGTTTAGGTCCACATGGATTAGATTATGAGATTTTTTTTAAAGAATAGTTAAAATAGTCAAAATCAATGTTTAATAACTAAAACATTTTTAATATAGGGTTATACATAAGATAAATTCGACTATAAATATTCATTAAGAAAGCTAAAAAATATTTCCAACATAAAGTTATTTTATTTATATTTTTTAGACATTAAATAATTAAATTTATTTATGACACAATGATGATGCAGTAATTACATAATCAATGAAATATTAAAATAATTTCTATTATAAATATCTAAATAAATGTAATTTGAGACATTTAGTGAATTATAAAAAATTTCTAGGTTAAATTTTCATGGTTGGGTTGGTTATATGAATTTTTTTTGATGTAATAATGCTGTTATAAATTTAGCAAAAAAAATACCAAATAGTGTCAAAATTGACATAAAAGAGTTTAAAAAAAATATTATATTATTTATTGATATTCTATTCCTAAAAATCTATGGATCAAACAAAAGACTTATATGATGATATGTGTATCATTAATGAACCACTTGGGGTTCTATTGGATGTATATAGTATGTTTATTAACCATATAATATAAAAATACAAAGAGACATGGTAAATGTCAAACTATTTAACAATGAGTAAAATATAAAAGATAAAGTTAATATAGTGACCCAAACTGGTCTAAAACCTATTGGATGAGTGTTTTCAACCCATACCCACCTAATTCTTTAAATAATAAATTTTGGAGACATTATGAACTGAAAATTATTTTATTATAAAATAATATTTCTAGCTTTTCCTAAGGTGCCCATCACCTCTCTTATAAAATGGCACCCACCATAAACTATGCTTTTCTGCCGTCCCCAGATTTTCCATTGCTTTGTCATTTTCTCTCTTCACTTCTTCCCATAACCATTATTCTTCTCTTATCATGAATCCCACTATCGTGATATTTGTCCTTTGATAGATCAGCTTTAGCATCGTCAGAGTTGCAATGGGAAATGAAACTTCTCTATCCCCCAGCAGCATCATTCCTTCCAATAAAAACTTTATATGACTGGGATCATCATTTCTCCCCCTTTCTATCATAAGGCTTACATCACAAGTTCTCCTGACTTATGATATTTGAGAAATACATATCAGCAAAGCATTTTCTGGTTTGGATACAATGTGAAATGCTTGGCTACCTCAGAATGTCAAGCCCTTCCACATTTTCTCTACTTCATAACCATCATTCTGCAAATAATATGATTATATTCTTCAAGTAAGCTCTTTCATGGTTCACATGCAATCATAAATCATTTCATTGTCTTCTTCAAATCCTCATTCTTCTTCAACCATCCTTAGATAGATGATACTTCACCATTCTGCTCCAATAATCCTCAAATGGATGATACTTCTCCATTATTCATTGTTGTAAAAAATGTGTCACCATTGACACATGTTCTTTGAACTTAGGATTAGATCAAAAATCATCTGAATTTATCATCTAAGAGAATTGCTCAGGTATGAAATCCAATGCTATGATTCCATAACAATTCTCCAGGCAACCTCAATTCATCCGATCTCCATTAACTTTGGAGTTCTTCTTCATATCCTTCGTCATTTTGACCAGCATTGACAACTGTTGACAACAAATACAATGTTCAAACACAAAGTGGCCCAAAAAATCTCCCCCTTTGTATTTTTTTGTCAATACCTTAAATTCTCTTCAAATGAATGTGTCAATGCCAAAATGAGAATCTTATATCTCCCATTTACTTTTGTCTCTCCCCTAGACATTCATTTCATTTCTCTACCCCTTATTGACAAGAAATAAAAAGGTCATGGTAGAGAGGGTATCATTCCTTACTTAAACAAAGTGCCATCAATCATTTCACTCTAAGTCTACTTGAGCAATGCTCGGTGTAGAAAACAAGAGGATTTGATTTAGACAACAAAGTTGTTCATTACCCACTGAATATGACACCTCATGAAATGAGAACTTATACACTTGCCTTGAAGGGTTCTCCACTTTAATTCCAGGACAAATATATTTAATGTTATAAGAAATAATCAACCTGAAATTCCTGCGCTCACTACAACAAACAGATCAAAAACATTCGAGTGCAATTGGCAGGATAAGTGGCCTTGGGGCACTTTCACTCTTCTTATGTCATTGATTATTTTCATTACTCTTCCTTTGTAGAATGATATTTACTTTGAGTAACCAAGGATGAGAGATTTAGAAATAACATAACATTTCCAATGATGTGATATTCAGACAATCTACAGAGTAGTAGAATTTAGTACCAACTGAAGTTGATACATATTAAGATAATGTCTCTGGAAACTTATTCACGTGTCTCCCCCTCAAGGGAAAACTTCTCGTCACTGAATCTCAGGTTCTCCCCTGAGATCTTGCTTCACCTTCAATTCCCTATATAATCAGAACAAATACAATACACAAATATTTAAGGGAATAAGGTGGATCCTCTATGCTTCATCAATGTGAGCAGGATGGATGAGATGATTTTCTCAACCAAGAAGCTCCATTTTCTCCACTCCTCACACTTTCACATTTGATCTTTGATTTTGAATGTGGATGTGTGGATCTCAATACTTCTTCTATCTCTTTGTGTGTGAATCTTCTTTCTTCAAGAGATTTCAAAGCACTAGAATCTCCTGGTGAAACTCTCATCCTTTTGAGGAATTCTTTTTGGGCTGGAGTAAATTCAAAGCACTTTCTGACAGTATGACTAGCCTTGTTGCACCTCACACAGAGAACTTATTTTTCTTCATGTAGAGTATTTATTTTGGTTTTAGTACTAGCCTTAGCCTGTGCATCTTCTATTTTCCTCATTCTTTCCAAATCTTCTAGCCAAACCACCAGTATATCATTAGGGACTGAGGAATTAAGATTGGATCTTCTACATGGATTCTTCTGAGTGACTTATTTCTTAGTAGTTCTTTTGGATGCACCACTCCTCCACTTCTTGGATTTAGAATCCATGGTCTTCTCAACTTTCCTTATTGAAATCTTCTTGGGAAAATTTATTTTCACATTGTTCATCTGATTTATTCCCAAGGATTATTCTTCATTCTTTCCCAACTTTTGTGGTCTTCGTTTCTTATATGAACATGAACCATTCATATGACCACTTTGATTGCATACGTCACAGCTGTTATCTAACATTCCAAATCTGTTTGTAGTATACAGATGTTTCTGGATCTGTGGATGTTGCTTCTTCTTCTCTGGATTTCTCCCCCTTGAGATGACATTTCTCTGTGCTTTTACATTTGAGGGGTTGTACCAACAATCCAATGCACAATGCCCAAATCTATTACAGCACCAGCATTAACCAACAAACCTTGAATTCTTGTCATCTCCTTGATAAGGTTGCCGAGTCTTATTCTTGGTAGGATGTGCTTTCTGTGGGGATCTATCTTCTACACTCTTTCCCCTATCCACCATAGCCATGGTGGTAGGTTTCTTCTCACCTTTCCTCATCCATACTTGTTTATAATTTTTCTTCCAACCAGCACTTTTTGTAGAAACAATTTTAGAAACATTAGTACAAGTTGGTTTGGAGGGTACCTTTACTTTCACAGCTGCTTGTGACAGATCAATGATTGAATACATGATCTTCTTATCACATTTTAGAGGACTTTTGACAGTAGACTCCTCCAGTGAACATTGGGTACTAGAAACAACTGTTTCCTTCTTTTTTGAAGACTCAATATATGTCTTCTCCAGATTGGTCAACTGATATTCCAACTCTATACATCTCATATTGAGGATGACCTTTTGGTCTTCAATCATAGTCATCTTATCTTCACAATCCTTCTTCAATATTTCAACTTCATCTTCATGCATCTTTACTTTGTTTTGTAACAAATAGTCATGTCCATTGATATTCATGGAGTTATCTTCTAAATATAACTTATTGACTTCAATGCCTCTTTTCAGATCATCTTCAAGTGCATGGATCTTCTCTTCCAGAGTCTTGTTGACTCCCTCCTTTTATTCAACATATTTGAGCCACATTGAAAACCTTTTTTCAAATCTCCTCTTTGTTGCTTCAAAGGCTCCAGCCTGCCTGGAGAGCTTTAGACATTCAACAATTTTTCCTTGTAAGCCTTTCTCCAAAACATCAGTTTCTTCTTCCAGCTGAGTGATATTTTCTTGCATGTATTGAAATACCCCGCAAACCAGGGATGCACTCTCTTCAAGAATACCATGGAGAATCATTATTAATCTATCAACTGATATTTCTTGAGATGTTGTAGATTTTTCATCACCACTTGTGCTAGCATTTTCATCATGGGGGTAATTTCCAAATGTACTAACACATACATCTTGATCATTTGTGGTAGGAAGGTTGTCCATCTTCTTGGTGGCGACTTGAGCCACCTTCTCATTACCTTCCAAATCTGGTGTGTCTTCAACGTCAGCCAGATATGGAGAACCGGATGCTTCCTCTTCTTTAGATAAGAGGTAATTCTTCTTCAACTTTCTCTTATCTTTCTTTTTCATATTCATCATGGTCTTGGTAGATATATCCTTCTAATCAAAGGTAAATAAATATTCACAAACACTGCTCTTCATTGTTGACTCAGGAACGGAACTCGAGTTTTCAAAAGAGAATAACTTCACTTTAGAGAATCCAACAGAGGTTAACCTCCCTCTGATACCAATTGAAAGGACCAGTTTGGAATATACCTAACACTGAGAGGGGGGGTGAATCAGTGTCGTGGACTTTTTAAACCAATTCCAACTTTTATCCCTGTACCTCTAGACCTATTAGGGTCTTGATTCTCTAATTCTCTTTTCCCTGTCGCATGCAATAATAGAAAGTGGTAAAGATATGCACACGATATTTTTACAAGGTTCACCACTCAATAAGAGTAGCTACGTCCTTTCCATGCATGGGGATGACCAGTGCAAGGATTCTCCATTATAATGTAAAATGTTGTTACAATGGAGTGGCTAGGAAAACAATCCTCTAGCCAGTGTGAGTCCCTACACTTTAGAGGGGGGTGGGAAACAATCATGTTCCCTCGACTGGTGAAAGCCTAGTCCAACCTACATCCTCTAGCTGGTTCTTTATACTGCCTATGAAGACAGTCTCTTGCAGCCTCTAGCTGGTTCTTTATACTGCCTATGAAGACAGTCTTCTCTCTGTTAAAAGAGTTTGCAACACCAAAAGAATCTTTCACCTGTTGAGACCTATTGAATGTCACAGTGCTACTTTGTTCTTCCTCTATTAAATTATTACCTACCTAGAAGCATGCAGGTAAACAACCACTTCTTTCTCTGCAGCAAACCTAAAAGCTGCACAATATTCTTCCCCTTCTTCTTCAGTGCAAAACCAGCTACACTGAGATCGCTTCTACTTCAATCTGATGTAATCCCAAACTCCCATTGTGATTATCAGAACAATGAAGACCAGCTCATCTTAGCATCATCAGAATTAAATTTCCCTGAATAATTGTCAGCCTTCAGTTGGGCATACTCTATTCTTCTTCTTCTCTTCGTTTTCTTTGACACAGTATAATTACAGTGTTATAATCTCTTTCCTCAATTATCAATACCAACACAAGATTGTATTGGTATACTACCTTCTTCTGTGGTGCAGATATGAATTCAGTTGCACATCTTGTTCTTCTTCACTTCACAATGCACAATGATAGTGTTAAACACCAATCTTGTGAGTACGGTTCAACTTCTCTTTGTGAAACCGAATGGTTCACAGTTCTTTCTTCTTCGCAAAGCTGCTTCGAGAGTGTTATGAACCTATCGAAGGCATACGAGAACCTCAAAATTTTCGCGCAACCTTCTAGGTGGCTTGCGCATAAAATTCTAGCCTTGCACGTAAAACACCTTTTGGCACGAAAAAAACCTTTTCACGCAACCCTTCTATTTCGCGCAGAACATCCCTTTTTCGCGCAACACTTTCTTTTTCACGCAACAATTCTTCTTTTCGCGCAAATACTTTATACTTCACTTTTTCCGCGCGTCATAGCTTTGGATTTTTCTATGTGTCGAGTCTCTCTAAATGAGAGGGGTGCACCTCATATTAATAGGCATTTTTGACCTTGCACGTAAAACCCCTTCCTGCACGTAAAATTGTCTCTCACTTTTTCAGATTACGCGCACCTTGCTGGATTTTTCGCGCACCTCATGACTTTGCCATTTTTCATCATTCTAACCATGAATACACTCTTGAGCATTAAACATCAAACCAAAATTTTGTGCCCAACCAATTTTTTCGCGCACAAGTCTAATGTTCCGCTCACCTAGCACAAACATCTCCAATTTTTCATGCACCTCTTTCCTTTGTCATTTTTCGACTTTCTAATCACAATGCACCAATTGCGCGCAAAATTCTGCACCGCGTTACATGTTGCGCGCAAACCCAATCTTTTCGGCGACATCATATTTCACGCACTTCTCCAATCTTTCGCGCAGCTAATGCATTTGAAAATTTTTGAGCTTCTGATCTCGAAACACCTTTTTCACGAAACACATCCATCCTCTATTTCGCGCATCCCAAAGATACTTCGTGCAATGATCCAATTTTTCACGCAGCTCATGCCTTTGAAAATTTTTGTGCTTCTGATCTCGAAACACCTTTTGCGCGAAAACATCATTCCTCTATTTCGCACACCACGCCAATATTTCACGCAACCTTCATTTTTCGCGCAGCCCGCTGATATTACGCGCACAACTTTCTTTTTTGCGCATCCCGCTGATATTTCACGCATCCCGCTGATATTTCGCACATCCCTCTACTATTTCGCACACCGCTTTATTTTTTTCGCGAAACTTGCAAAGGTTTCCGCGCACTCCATGCCTTTGTCATTTGTCAATGTTCGGGCTTTGAATAATGCCTTGCATGTAGAAATCTAAACCATCTTCAATCTTGCGTGCAACATCCATTACCAAGCACATTTCTTCATCTCCCAATTTCCAGGCCCTAAAATTTGGAAAACACTGGAAAACAACCCCACCTTAAACTGTGCCTTTTTTCCGTCCCCAGATTTTCCATTTCTTTGTGATTTTCTCTCTTCACTGCTTCCCATAACCATTCTTCTGCTCTTATCACGAATCCCACTATCGTGATATTTATCCTTTGATAGATCAGCTTTAGCATCGTCAGAGTTGCAATGGGAACTGAAACTTCCCTATACCCCAGTAGCATCATTCCTTCCAATCAAAACTTTATATGACTGGCATCATAATTTCTCCTCCTTTCTATCATAAGGATTGCATCACAAGTTCTCCTGACTTATGATATTTGAGAAATACATATCATCAAAGCATTGTCTGGTTTGGATACAATGTGAATTTCCTGGCTACCTCGGAATGTCAAGCCCTTCCACATTTTCTCTTCTTCATAACCATCATCCTGTAAATCATATGATTCTATTCTTCAAGTAAGCTCTTGCATGGTTCACATGCAATCATAAATCATTGCATTGTCTTCTTCAAATCCTCATTCTTCTTCAACCATCCTTAGATAGATGATACTTCACCATTCTGCTCCAATAATCCTCAAATGGATGATACTTCTCCATTCTTCATTGTTGTAAACAATGTGTCACTATTGACACATGTTCTTTGAACTTAGGATTATCTCAAAAATCGTCTGAATTTATCATCTAAGAGAATTGCTCAAGTATGAAATCCAATGCTATGATTCTATAACAATTCTCCAGGAAACCTCACTTCAGCCGATCTCCATTAACTTTGGAGTTCTTCTTCATATCCTTCTTCATTTTGACCAGCATTGACAACTATTAACAACAAATACAATCTTCAAACACAAAGTGGTCCCAAAAATCTCCCCCTTTTTATTTTGTTGTCAATACATTAAAGTCTCTTCAAATGAATGTGTCAATTCTAAAATGAGAATCTTATCTCTCCCCTTTACTTCTGTCTCTCCCCTAGACATTCATTTCATTTATCTCCCCATTATTTACAATAAATACAAAGGTCATGGTAGAGAGGGTATCATTACATACTTAAACAAAGTGCCATCAATCATTTCACTCTAAGTCTACTTGAGCAATGCTCGGTGTAGAAAACAAGAGGATTTGATTTAGACAACAAAGATGTTCATTACCCACTGAATATGACACCTCATGAAATGAGAACTTATACACTTTCCTTGAAGGGTTCTCCACTTTAATTCCAGGCCGAATATATTTAATGTTATAAGAAATAATCAACCTGAAATTCCTGCTCTCACTACAACAAACTGATCAAAAACATTCGAGTGCAATTGGCAGGATAAGTGGCCTTGGGGAACTTTCACTCTTCTTATGTCATTGATTATTTTCATTACTCCCCCCTTTGTATAATGATCATTATTTTGAGTAACCAAGGATGAGAGATTTAGAAATAACATACCATTTCCAATGACGTGATCTTCAGACAATCTTCAGAGTAGTAGAATTTAGTACCAACTGAAGTTGATACATATTGAGATAATGACTCTGGAAACTTATTCACGTGTCTCCCCCTCAAGGGAACACTTCTCGTCACTGAATCTCAAGTTCTCCCCCTGAGATCTTGCTTCACCTTCAATTCCCTGTATAATCAGAACAAATACAATACACAAATATTTAAGGGAATAAGGTGGATCCCCTATGCTTCATCAATGTGAGTAGGATGGATGAGATGATTTTCTCAACCAAGAAGCTCCATTTTCTCCACTCCTCACACTTTCACATTTGATATTTAATTTTGAATGTGGATGTGTGGATCTCAATACTTCTTATATCTCTTTGTGTGTGAATCTTCTTTCTTCAAGAGATTTCAAAGCACTAGAATCTCCTGGTGAAACTTTCATCTTTTTGAGGAATTCTTTTTGGGCTGGAGTAAATTCAAAGCACTTTCTGACAGTATGACCAGCCTTGTTGCACCTCACACACAGAACTTCTTTCCCTTCATGTAGTATATTCTTTTTGGTTTTAGTACTAGCCTTGTCCTGTGCATCTTCTATTTTCCTCATTCTTTCCAAATCTTCTGGCCAAACCACCAGTATATCATTAGGGACTGAGGAATTAAGATTGGATCTTCTACATAGATTTTTCTGAGTGACTTCTTTCTTAGTAGTTCTTTTGGATGAACCACTCTTCAACTTCTTGGATTTAGAATCCAAGGTCTCCTCAACTTTCCTTATTTAAATCTTCTTGGGAGAATTTATTTTCACATTGTTCGTCTGATTTCTTCCCAAGTATGCTTCTTCATTCTTGCCCAGCTTTTGTGGTCTTCTTTTCTTATATGAACATGCACCATTCATATGACCACTCTGATTGCATACATCACAGATGTTATCTAACATTCCAAATCTGTTTGCAGTATACAGATGTTTCTGGATCTGTGGATGTTGCTTCTTCTTCTCTGGATTTATCCCCCCTTGAGATGGAATTTCTCTGTGCTTTTACATTTGAGGGGTTGTACCAACAATCCAGTGCACAATTCCCAAATCTATTACAGCACCAGCATTGACCAACAAACCTTGAATTCTTGTCATCTCCTTGATAATGTTGCCGAGTCTTATTTTTGGTAGGATGTGCTTTCTGTGGGGATCTATCTTCTAAACTATTTCCCATATCCACCATTGACATGGTAGTAGGTTTCTTCTCACCTTTCCTCATCCATACTTGTTTAGAATTTTTCTTCCAACCTGCACTTTTTGTAGAAACAATTTTAGAAACATTAGTACAAGTTGGTATGGATGGTACCTTTACATTCACAGCTGCTTGTGACAGATCAATGAGTGAAGCCATGATCTTCTTATCACATTTTGGAGGACTTTTGACAGTAGAATCCTCCAGTGAACATTGGGTACTAGAAGAAACTATTTCCTTCTTTTGTGAAGACTCAATATATGTCTTCTCAAGATTGTTCAACTGATATTCCAACTCTAGACATCTCATATTGAGGATGACCTTTTGGTCTTCAATCATAGTCATCTTATCTTCACAATCCTTCTTTAATATTTCAACTCCATCTTCATGCATCTTTACATTGTTTTGTAACAAAGAGTCATGTTCATTGATCTTCTTCGAGTTATCTTCCAAATATAACTTATTGACTTCAATGCCTCTTTTCAGCTCATCTTCAAGTGCATGGATCTTTTCTTCCAAAGTCTTGTTGACTCCCTCCTTTTCTTCATCATCTTTGAGCCACTTTGAAGACCTTTTTTCAAATCTCCTCTTTCTTACTTCAAAGGCTCCAACCTGCCTAGAGAGATTTAGACATTAAACAATTTTTTATTGTAAGCCTTTCCCCAAAACATCAGTTTCTTCTTCCAACTGAGTGATATTTTCGTGCATGCATTGAAATACCCTGCAAACCAGGGATGCACTCTCTTCAAGAATACCATGCAGAATCATTCTTAATCTATCAACTGATATTTATTGAGATGTTGTAGATTGCTCATCACCACTTGTTCTAGCATTTTCATCATGAGGGTAATATCCAAATGTACTAACACATACCTCTTGATCAGTTGAGGTAGGAATGTTGTCCATCTTCGTGGTGGCGACTTGAGCCACCTTCTCATTACTTTACAAATCTGGAGTGTCTTCAACGTCAGCCAGATATGGAGAACCAGATGCTTCCTCTTATTTAGATAAGAGGTAATTCTTCTTCAACATTCTCTTCTCTTTCTTCTTCCTATTCATCATGGTCTTGGTAGATATAGCCTTCTGATCAAAGGTAACTAAATCTTCACCAACACTGCTCTTCATTGTTGACTCAGGAATGGAACTCATGTTTTCAAAAGAGAATAACTTCATCTCCTTGATACGGTTTCCGAGTCGTATTCTTGGTAGGATGTGCTTTCTGTGGGGATCTATCTTCTACACTCTTTCCCCTATCCACTGTAGCCATGGTGGTAGGTTTCTTCTCACCTTTCCTCATCCATACTTGTTTAGAATTTTTCTTCCAACCTGCACTTTTTGTAGAAACAATTTAAAAACATTAGTACAATTTGGTATGGAGGGTACCTTTACTTTCACAGCTGCTTGTGACAGATCAATGATTGAATCCATGATCTTCTTATCACATTTTGGAGGAATTTTGATAGTAGACTCCTCCAGTGAACATTGGGTACTAGAAGCAACTATTTCCTTCTTTTGTGAAGACTCAATATATTTCTTCTCAAGATTGGTCAACTGATATTCCAACTCTAGACATCTCATATTGAGGATGACCTTTTGGTCTTCAATCATAGTCATCTTATCTTCACAATCCTTCTTTAATCTTTCAACTTAATCTTCATGCATCTTTACTTTGTTTTGTAATAAATAGTCATGTCCATTGATATTCTTGGAGTTATCTTCCAAATATAACTTATTGACTTCAATGCCTCTTTTAAGATCATCTTCAAGTGCATGGATCTTCTCTTCTAGAGTCTTGTTGACTCCTTCCTTTTCTTCAACATATTTGAGCCACATTAAAGAACTTTTTTCAAATATCCTCATTGTTGCTTCAAGGGCTCCAACCTGCCTGGAGAGATTTAGACATTCAACAATTTTTGCTTGTAAGCCTTTCTCCAAAACATCAGTTTCTTCTTCCAGCTGAGTGATATTATCTTGCATTTATTGAAATACCCCGCAAACCAGGGATGCACTCTCTTCACGAATACCATGCAGAATCATTCTTAATCTATCAACTGATATTTATTGAGATGTTGTAGATTGTTCATCACCACTTGTGCTAGAATTTTCATCATGAGGTTAATTTCCAAATGTACTAACACATACCTCTTGATCAGTTGAGGTAGGAAGGTTGTCCATCTTCTTGGTGGCGACTTGAGCCACCTTCTCATGACTTTCCAAATCTGGTTTTTATTCAACGTCAGCCATATATGGAGAATCGGATGCTTCCTCTTCTTTAGATAAGAGGGAATTATTCTTCAACTTTCTCTTCTCTTTCTTTTTCCTATTCATCATGGTCTTGGTAGATATATCCTTCTGATCAAAGGTAACTAAATCTTCACCAACACTGATCTTCATTGTTGACTCAGGAACGGAACTCATGTTTTCAAAAGAGAATAACTTCACTTTAGAGAATCCAACAGAGGTTAACCCCCCTATGATACCAATTGAAAGGACCAGTTTGGAATATACCTAACACTGAGAGGGGGGGTGAATCAGTGTCGGGGACATTTTAAACCAATTCCATCTTTTATCCCTGTACCTCTAGACCTATTAGGATCTTGATTCTCTTATTCTCTTTTCCCTGTCGCATGCAATAATAGAAAGCGGTAAGGATATGCACATAATATTTTTACAAGGTTCACCACTCAATAAGAGTAGCTACGTCCTTGCCATGCATGTAGATGACCAGTGCATGGATTCTCCATTATAATGTAAAATGATGTTACAATGGAGTGGCTAGGAAAACAATCCTCTAGCCAATGTGAGTCCCTACACTTTGGAGGGGGTGGGAAACAATCTTCTTCCCTTGACTGGTGAAAGCCTAGTCCAACTTGCAGCCTCTAGATGGTTCTTTATACTGCCTATGAAGACAGTCTCTTGCAGCCTCTAGGTGGTTCTTTATACTGCCTATGAAGATAGTCTTCTCTCTGTTAAAAGAGTTTGCAACACCAAAAGAATCTTTCACCTGTTGAGACCTATTGAATGTCACAGTGCTACTTTGTTCTTACTCTATTCAATTATTACCTGCCTAGTAGCATGCAGGTAAACAACCACTTCTTTCCCTGTAGCAAACCTGAAAGCTACACAATCTTCTTCCCCTTCTTCTTCAGTGCAAAACCAGCTACACTAAGATCGCTTCTGCTTCAATCTGCTGTAATCACAAACTCCCATTGTGATTATCAGATCAATGAATACCAGATCATCATAGCATCATCAGAATTAAATTTCCCTGAATAATTGTCAGCCTTCAGTTGGGCATACTCTGTTCTTCTTCTTCTCTTCATTCTCTTGGACACAGTATAATTACAGTGTTCTAATCTCTTTCTTCAATTCTCAATACCAACACAAGAATATATTGGTACACTACCTTCTTCCATAGTGCAGATATGAATTCAGTTTCACATCTTGTTCTTCTTCACTTCACAATGCACAACGATAGTGTTAAACACAAGTCATGTGAGTGCGGTTCAACTTCTCTTTCTGAAACCGAATGGTTCACAGTTCTTTCTTCTTCGCAAAGCAGCTTCGAGAGTGTTATGCACCTATCGAAGTCATTCGAGAACCTCAAAATTTTCGCGCAACCTTCTAGGTGGCTTGCGCGTAAAATTCTAGCCTTGCGCGTAAAAACACCTTTTGGCGCAAAAAAATACTTTTTGCGCAGGCCTTCTATTTCACACAGAACTTCCCTTTTTCGCGCAACACTTTCTTTTTCGCGCAACAATTCTTCTTTTCGCGCAATACTTTATACTTCACTTTTTCCGTGCGTCATAGCTTGGGATTTTTCTATGTGTCGAGTCTCTCTAAATGAGAGGGGTTCACCTTATATTTATAGGCATTTTTGACCTTGCGTGTAAAACCCCTTCTTGCGCATAAAACTTTCTCTGACTGCTTCAGATTACGCGCACCTTGCTGGATTTTTCGCGTAGCTCATGAATTTTCCATTTTTCATCATTCTAATCATGAATACTCTCTTGCGCGTAAAACATCAAACCAAAATTTTGCGCACAACCAATTTTTCCACGCACAAGTCCAATGTTCCGCGCACCTAGCGAAAACATCTCCAATTTTTCGCGCACCTATTTCCTTTGTCATTTTTCGACTTTCTAATCACAATGCACCAATTGTGCACAAAATTCCGCACCACATTCCATGTTGCGCGCAAACCCAATCTTTCCTGCGACATCATATTTCGTGCACTGCTCCAATCTTTCATGCAGCTCATGCCTTTGAAAATTTTTGAGCTTCTGATCTCAAAACACCTTTTGCGCGAAAAACATCATCCCTCTATTTCGCGCATCCTGTAGATATTTCGCACAATGATCCAATTTTTTCGCATCGCTCATGCCTTTGAAAATTTTTGTGCTTCGGATCTCGAAACACCTTTTGCACGAAAACATCATTCCTATATTTCGCGCACCATGCCAATATTTCGCGCACCCTGCTGATATTACGCGCACAACTTTCTTTTTCGTGCATCCCACTGATATTTCGCACATCCCGCAGATATTTCGCGCATCCCTCTACTATTTCGCGCACCGCTTTATTTGTTTTTCGCAAAACTCGCCAAGGTTTCCATGCACTCCATGCCTTTTTCATTTTTCAATGTTTCGGCTTTGAATAATGCCTTGCATGTAGAAATATAATCCATCTTCAATCTTTCGTGCAACATCCATTGCCAAGCACATTTCTTCATCTCCCAATTTTCAGGCCCTAAAATTTGGAAAACACTGGAAAATGGTGCCACCCTAAACTGTGCTTTTCTGCCGTTCCCAGATTTTCCATTGCTTTGTCATTTTCTCTCTTCACTACTTCCCATAACAATTCTTCTTCTCTTATCACGAATCCCACTATCTTGATATTTATCCTTTGATAGATCAGCTTTAGCATTGTCAAAGTTACAATGGGAATTGAAACTTCCGTATCCCCCCGCAGCATCATTCCTTCCAATCAAAAACTTATATGACTGGCATCATCATTTATCCCCCTTTATATCATAAGGCTTGCATCAAAAGTTATCCTGAATTATGATATTTTAGAAATACATATCAGGAAAGCATCGTCTGGTTTGGATACAATGTGAAATGCCTGGCTACCTCAAAATGTCAATCCCTTCCACATTTTATCTTCTTCATAACCTTCATTCTGCAAATCATATGATTCTATTCTTCAAGTAAGCTCTTGCATGGTTCACATAAAATCATAAATCATTGCATTGTCTTCTTCAAATCCTCATTATTCTTCAAGTAAGACTCAATATATGTCTTCTCAAGATTGGTCAACTGATATTCCAACTCTAGACATCTCATATTGAGGATGACCTTTTGGTCTTCAATCATAGTCATCTTATCTTCACAATACTTCTTCAATCTTTCAAATTCATCTTCATGCATATTTACTTTGTTTTATAACAAAGAGTCATGTTCATTGATCTTCTTGGGGTTATCTTCTAAATATAACTTATTGACTTCAATGCCTCTTTTAAGCTCATCTTCATGTGCATGGATCTTCTCGTACAGAGTCTTGTTGGCTCCCTCCTTTTCTTCAACATCTTCTAGCCACTTTGAAGACCTTTTTTCAAATCTCCTCTTCGTTGCTTCAAAGGCTCCAACCTGCCTGGAGAGCTTTAGACATTCAATAATTTTTTCTTGTAAGACTTTCTCCAAAACATCAGTTTCTTCTTCCAGCTGAGTGATATTTTCTTGCATGCATTGAAATACCCCGCAAACTAGGGATGCACTAACTTCAGGAATACCAAGCAGAATCATTTTTAATCTATTAACTGATATTTCTTGAGATGTTGTATATTGTTCATCACCACTTGTGGTAGAATTTTCATCATGAGGTTAATTTCCAAATGTACTAACACATACCTCTTGATCAGTTGAGGTAGGAAGGTTGTCCATCTTCTGGGTGGTGACTTGAGCCACCTTCTCATTACATTCCAAATCTGGTGTGTCTTCAATGTCAGCTAGATATGGAGAACCAGATGCTTCCTCTTATTTAGATAAGAGGTAATTATTCTTCAACTTTCTCTTCTCTTTCTTTTTCCTATTCATCATGGTCGTGGTAGATATAGCCTTCTGATCAAAGGTAACTAAATCATCACCAACACTGCTCTTCATTGTTGACTCAGGAATGGAACTCAAGTTTTCAAAAGAGAATAACTTCACTTTAGAGAATCCAACAGAGGTTAACCTCCCTCTAATACCAATTGAAAGGACCAGTTTGGAATATACCTAACACTCAGAGGGGGAGGGGTGAATCAGTGTTGGGGACTTTTTAAACCAATTCTAACTTTTATCCCAATACCTCTAGACCTGTTAGGATCTTGATTATCTTATTCTATTTTCCTTGTTGCATGCAATAATAGAAAGAGGTAAATATATGCACACGATATTTTTACAAGGTTCACCACTCAATAAGAGTAGCTACGTCCTTGACATACATGGGGATGACCAGTGCATGGATTATCCATTATAACGTAAAATGCTATTACAATGCAGTGGCTAGGAAAACAATCCTCTAGCCAGTGTGAGTACCTAAACTTTGGAGGGGGTGGGAAACAATCATCTTCCCTGTACTGGTGAAAGCCTAGTCCAAATTGCATCCTCTAGCTGCTTATTTATGCTGCCTATGAAGATAGTCTCTTGCAGCCTCTAGCTGGTTCTTTATACTGCCTATGAAGATAGTCTTCTCTTTGTTAAAATAGTTTGCAACACCAAAAGAATCTTTCACCTGTTGAGACCTATTGAATGTCACAGTGCTACTTTGTTCTTCCTCTATTCAATTATTACCTGCCTAGTAGCATACAGGTAAACAGCCACTTCTTTCTCTGCAGTAAACTTGAAAGCTGCACAATCTTCTTCCCCTTCTTCTTCAGTGCAAAACCAGCTACACTGAGATCACTTCTGCTTCAATCTGCTGTAATCACAAACTCCCATTGTGATTTTCAGAACAATGAAGACCAGCTCATCTTAGCATCATCAGAATTAAATTTCCCTGAATAATTGTCAGCCTTAAGTTGGGCATACTCTATTCTTCTTCTTCTCTTCGTTCTCTTTGACACAGTATAATTACAGTGTTCTAATCTCTTTCTTCAATTCTCAATACCAACACAATAGTGTATTGGTATACTACCTTCTTCCGTGGTACAGATATGAATTCAGTTGCACATCTTGTTCTTCTTCACTTCACAATGCACAACGATAGTGTTAAACACCAGTCGTGTGAGTGCGGTTCAACTTCTCTTTGTGAAACAGAATGGTTCACAGTTCTTTCTTCTTCGCAAAGCAGCTTCAAGGGTGTTATGCACCTATCAAAGGCATACGAGAACCTCAAAATTTTCGCGCAACCTTCTAGGTGTCTTGCGCGTAAAATTCTAGCCTTGCGCGTAAAAACACCTTTTGGTGCGAAAAAAACTTTTTTGCACAACCCTTCTATTTCGCGCAGAACTTCCTTTTTTCGCGGAACACTTTCTTTTTCGCGCAACAATTCTTCTTTTCACGCAATACTTTATACTTCACTTTTTCTGCGCATCATAGGTTGGGATTTTTCTATGTGTCGAGTCTCTCTAAATGAGAGGGGTTCACCTCATATTTATAGGCATTTTTGACCTTGCGCGTAAAACCCCTTCCTGTGCATAAAACTGTCTCTCACTTCTTCAGATTACGTGCACCATGCTGGATTTTTCGCAAACCTTATGAATTTTCCATTTTTCATCATTCTAATCATGAATACACTCTTGTGCGTAAAACATCAAACCAAAATTTTGCGCACAACCAATTTTTCCGCGCACAAGTCTAATGCTCTGCGCACCTAGCGCAAACATCTCCAATTTTTTGTGCACCTCTTTCCTTTGTCATTTTTTGACTTTCTAATCACAATGCACCAATTGCGCGCAAAATTCCACACCGCGTTCCATGTTGTGCGCAAACCCAGTCTTTCCTACGACATCATATTTCGCGCACTACTCCAATCTTTTGCGCACCTCATGCCTTTGAAAATTTTTGAGCTTCTGATCTCGAAACACCTTTTGCGTGAAAAACATCATTCCTCTATTTCGTGCATCCCGCAGATATTTCGCGCAATGATACAATTTTTTGCGCAGCTCATGCCTTTGAAAATTTTTGTGCTTCTGATCACAAAACACCTTTTGCGCGAAAATATCATTACCCTATTTCGCGCACCACGCCAATATTTCATGCAGCCCTCTGATATTACGCGCACAACTTTCTTTTTTGCGCATCCCGCTGATATTTCACGCATCCCTCTACTATTCCGCGCACCGCTTTATTTCTTTTCAGGAAAATTGCCAAGGTTTCCGCGCACTCCATTCCTTTTTCATTTTTCAATGTTATGGCTTTGAATAATGCCTTGCATGTAGAAATTTAAACCATCTTCAATCTTGCGTGCAACATCCATTGCCAAGCACAATTCTTCATCTCCCAATTTTCAGGCCCTAAAATTTGGCAAACACTAGAAAACGGCCCCACCTTAAACTGTGCTTTTCTTTCATCCCCGGATTTTCCATTGCTTTGTCATTTTCTCTCTTTACTTCTTCCCATAACCATTCTTCTGCTCTTATCACGAATCCCACTATCGTGATATTTCTCCTTTGATAGATCAGCTTTAGCATCGTCAGAGTTGCAATGGGAACTGAAACTTCCCTATCCCCCAGTAACATCATTCCTTCCAATCGAAACTTTATATGACTAGCATCATCATTTCTCCCACTTTCTATCATAAGTCTTACATCACAAGTTCTCCTGACTTATGATATTTGAGAAATACATATCACAAAGCATTGTCTGGTTTGGATACAATGTGAAATGCATGGCTACATCAGAATGTCAAGCCCTTCCACATTTTCTCTTCTTCATAACCATCATTCTGTAAATCATATGATTCTATTCTTCATGTATGCTCTTACATGGTTCACATGCAATCATAAATCATTGCATTGTCTTCTTCAAATCCTCATTCTTCTTCAACCATCCTTAGAGAGATGATACTTTACCATTCTGCTCCAATCATCCTCAAATGGATGATACTTCTCCATTCATTATTATTGTAAACAATGTGTCACCATTGAAACATGTTCTTTGAACTTAGTATTAGCTCAACAATCGTCTGAATTTGTCATCTAAGAGAATTTCTCAAGTATGAAATCCAATGCTATGATTCCATAACAATTCTCCAGGAAACCTCACTTCAGCCGATCTCCATTAACTTTGGAGTTCTTCTTCATATCCTTCTTCATTTTGACCAGCATTGACAACTATGGACAACAAATACAATCTTCAAACAAAAAGTGGTCCAAACAATGTAAAAATAGTAAAAATATTTTTTAAACCAATTTTTCGAAATAATTTTCATGTAAGAGAAATATATTTAAATTGGAAAGATTAAAATGAATATTTTTTAATTTAAAGTCTATTTTAAATATAATTCAATTGTGGTGAGAAATAATAAAATGAATTGAATATGTTTATCTAATAAAAATCAAAATAAAATAAGTGGAAATAAAAAATAAGGTAATAAAATTTCATTTCATTCATAATCTTAGCATGTAAAAAATCAATGAATTGAATTTTAAAACCAATGAAAGAAAATTGTGTTAAGAAATTCCTTACCACTTTTTATTCAGTTGAATCATATTCCCTAAAAAAGTAATAATTTTAAAAAGATAAAATTATTCCCCAAAATATAAAAATACACATGGTATCATATATAAAATTTATTTTCATACAAAACAAACAGGTATTAATTTTTGAATAAGTCATATATCTCAATGATGTAAAAAGTGACATGATAAAACGGTTACCCTCAGGTTGCCTTTACTATATCATTATTTAACCTCCTGTATAATGGTTTAATGATTTTTATTTATTCATTATAGGAGTATATTCATATTTATAATATAATATATTATACTTTAAGAATATCTTAACACCCAATTATTAAAAATATTTTATAATTCAAATTGTTTTTGGTGCGTTCATTTAATGGTTCATGGTTAGTTAATTTGAGTATAATCCTAGATTTTCTTGTCAAATAGAAATAAAAAACCCGAATTGAAATGAAATGGTATTAATGAACTTATTTTTTTTAAATAGTTCCATTTATCATTTTTTTAAACATTATGGTGATTCATTTGATAAAGACTTAATGATAAATGTTTTGTTTATTATGTCGATTTTTTCGATTACCACAAAGTATTTTTTATTTTCAATTATGAGTATATTATTGATACATAACATTAAATATGATATAATATACTTATTTTAATATTATTAAACATGAATAACAGTTTTTTACCAAATGTGTAGGTGCTATTAGAAGATAAACTCAGGAATTATACACATATGTGATTAACTTATATTGTGTGGACAACACTTTCATTTCATTGAATAAGAGGATGTGATAAAAGGGATAAATATAATATATATTTAATTACTAACAAAAAATTAATATATTTACATTGTTAAGGAGTTATTATTTCAGGATGTATGAAGGATGTGGGGAGAAAATATAGGATGAAATAAATTAAGCGAGGTGTTTTGAAAATTTCACGTCTTGAATATCACTGCCTAGAGAGTCCCATGAAGACCTTATATTTGGACTTTGGTAATAAAAGTAAAACTAGGATGTGGGGATAGTTATTATGATATGTTTGCAAAGATAAATTTGGATTTAAAAGTCTTATTATCCAAAATGGGGTGCTGAGGGATTGTATTTACACATGAAGGGAGGTGGATTTAAGTGTTAAAAATAACGATTATTCTATATTTTAAGCCAAAAAATTCATTTGGCACTAATTTAAATGACTTTGGATGAAAATTAATTTTTCATAGTCTTTTTATGGTAATTAAATACCTCAAAAACATTATTTTTTTATTTTTAAAATTTTTTAATCCTTAACCCTTTTGAATTTAACCCGTTCTAATTTTTGACATGTACCACGGTAAATATTTTTTTACCATGGTAATATTTTCATACAAAAAATAAATTTAACCTTAAAACCTAAGTTAGATATTTTAATACAAATATGGAATCAATTTTTTCTAAATCAGTTCAAATAATTGGAAAATCAGTTTTAAAATTAATCCCACAGATAAAACGACAAAGCATGATTTTAATGTGAAACCCTACAAATATTGAAATATTTTTATATCCTATTTCATTGAAAAATTTATTAAAAGGAATTTAATTGGAATTTTTGATGTATTATATAACCAATTATTCTTTATAACCAATATATAATATAATTTTACTATATAATTAAATTAAAAAATATGTATTTTTCCAATAAAATGCAATATTTTTCATTATTCATCAAAAAAATGAAACTTAATATGAAAATACCTAATATTAACACTATGGTAATTCTAATATTTCACATTAAAAATGTTTATTTTTTAAAATAAAATTTATAAAAATATCTGAATTTATTTTAAAAACAATATTTCAATTAAATGGTTGAAAAATTACTCTTTAGATAACTATACCTATTATGATTAAAATGAATTTATTCTTAACGTGAGCCTATATAATTTAGTGGATGAATTAAAAAAATTATTGGTTATTAAACATTGAAATTTAATAAATATCATTCAATAATAGTTATAAATTAAAAAATTTAAGATAAAATTCTATTGTGAGAAAAAAATAGTTTTTTAATAAAAATACATCCTCTATATTCAATTAGTTTTTATTTTCATTTATAATTAATCTATAACCAATGAACTAATTTTATAAGTAGTTGTATAATATATTTTAATAATTTATTTAATCTCAATCATTTTATCCATTCCAAAAGAGATGTTAAAATTATCACTTTTAATAATAATATTTCACTTTTTTTAGATTGGTGTTCTTTGTAATGTTTGTTATCAAAGAAATCAAATTTATTTAAGAAGAGACATATTGTAAAATAATGGGTTGTTACATATTAGTTGAAAAATACACAGAATACTTATCTTAAATATCAGATATTATAAGTATACTTACCTTGATAAATTCAGTTTTGATATATTCAATATTATCAATTATATCCTTTATCATCGAAATTGTCTCTTATCCTAAGATAGATTCACAATTAGTGGGCGGTGTAAGGGATATGTATGTGGTAAAAAATCATTTTTATATGGTATAATCCCACTTATTTTTTATAGAACATATTTCTCTAATCTTGGTATACTTCCAAATGGATGATGTTGAAGATTACTTTGGGTGTAAAAACTACCCTAGAAATATTGACTGGGGTTACCTCTAGGATGATAAAAATGGAAATTTAAAACCCCATAATTCATATATAGATATAATATTAGGTTTTATATTTGATGAAATAATTTCTTTTGGAAATGAAAATTTTCTAATGAAATTTCATAATGGTGAGGGGTTTATTGAAGTACTCATTATAGCTAGATTTGATGAAATATGAGGATTCTTGAAAATAGGTTTATGGTATTGAATCGAGTCCATTTTAGAGATATGAAGACATCCCTAAAGAGTGTTTCGAATAGAAATTGTAACACACCAATATTTTAAAATGTAACCATTATTTATATCATATTAAATATAACACATTAAGTTAAAATGAATCGCAACACAATGATAATTTTTTTTAAACATTACTAATATGTCCTAACAATTTCATTTCCATGAATGAATAGTATTAATTTAATAATGAAATATATATAATTTTCTTACTCAATATAAATTTATTTTAAAATTCAAAATAAATAATCACTGTGGTTTAATAAATATATTATATTTTATAATAAAAAATTCATTAAAAATAAATATTTCTCCTTTTCAAGTTAATATTATATCTATTTTTTCAAAAATTAATAAATTTAAAAACCAATATATAATAAATTTTAAAAAATATGTTAAATTATATTATTCATATTAACATAGGGTAATAGTTTTTTATATTTTGTAACATATTGAATTTCAATTGAATAATGAAAAATACAATTTTTTGGTAGAATTTTAATTTATTTTTTAAAAAATATAAAATTTAAATGCTATATTATTTTTGTAATATGATTTAAAAGATAACTAATTTTTATATATTAAAACCAATTAAATTCATTTAAATCATCTATACACTAGATTTTAAAATAATTATATTATTAGTCTTTACAACTTATTTTTCGAAAAATAATTTTTATGTACATAATGTTTCCCCATTTTAACTGCATAAATTATCAAATAATACATAATTATTTATAATAAATTTATATATTATATATCTATAAATATTAATTTATATTCATTCAATTATGATTAATTTTTATATAGTTATAATAAGATTATCTTAATCCGAAAAAATGCATTTTTTGAAAACTCATTTTTCGACATCTCAGTGAGTATAATTTTAAATTAAATTATAACAATTCAAAGTGTTAGATTAGATAAAATTGATTAAATTTTTATAATAATAATAATTTTTAATATATAAAATTTTGAACTTAATATTTGGTAAAAATAAATTAAAAAATAATAAAAATTTGCTCAATGGTAACAAAAATTAAAATGGTAAAAGTGTGTAAACATAAATAATAAGAGATTAAAATATATATAAATTTTATTTAAAAGATTATATGTGTTTCTAGGCCATATATCTCTCCCAATTCCTTTTTTTTGGAATTTTTATAAAGAGTGACTTCCCATTGTTGAATACTTTTTTGTATTTACAAGAATTCCACACATACGTCATAAAATGGAACCCACCCTCTAATCAGTTCCACGCATCCTAATCATAATGTTTCATTAAATATATACTAAAATAACTTATTACATTCCATAACCATGAATTAGATTTTTTTAATCCCAGATCTAATTGTTGGAGGATTTTGCAGTAATACTAAAGAGGTGGTTCGAAGAATAGGTTTCCTTCTTAACCAAACATCATTGTTTACTTTTCTCTTTAACCTCCTTCAAAAAAATTTCAATCGTGATTATAAATAATAATTAGTATCTTTGATATATTAGTATTTTATTAGTGTAATGTAATAACTTAAATCGACCTCCTCTTATATCATATGCCTAACAAAACCAAATTTCATGTGTATAGAGGACTACCACCACACATACCTATTTAATTGGTTTTCCATCATCACCTCACATGATTATTCATAATGATGGATGTAATATTGATATTTTATAATAATTAAATTTTAAACATTATTTAAAAATAATATATCATCTACTTTCTAACATTACCATCCATTGAAAAAAAATTATAATGTCATTCAATTTTGTGGAAGACTATCTCCTCATGAAGCGATGTAATTAATTTCATAACACTGTATCGCATATAAGGTATATGCAACTGTATTTAATGATATAATACTATATTTGTGATATTTTTATGATTATGGGCATCAAAAAATCACTTACCGTATTTTCCTTAGGGCTATTGGAAAAGGGAAACACAACACATGCATTTGTATGACCTACTATCTCTATTTTTTTTGTGGTTACTTAGACAAAGTTAAAATGGGATGTTTATTGATATAAAATTTATAATAGTCTTAAAAATGGGATTTTGCAGAAATATATATTTGAAATAGATAATAAATCCTCAGGAAGATCGTCTATCCATGTCTGATTTAATAAAAATATTTTTTTCATGATACCATTTGCAACCTGATTTTACTCCCAACAAGAGTTTATAATAATGTAGTTGAGATCAGAGAAATTACTCATACATTCCATCCATTGAGTTGTGACCTTCCATAAGAGTTGAAACACACCATTTCTTATTTTCTGAATAATGGTAGTGGTTTCACTTTCTTGACACAAAATATTCTAGAATTTTTATTTGGTAAAGGGGATTATGTGAATGACTCTAAGCATTTAAGCTTCATGTGATGTCAAAAATCCGTATGATCTATAAAAAAAAGAATTGAACATTGAAAAAATGATCACAGTAGACAACATCACATTCCAAGGGACCAAGGTTCCCTTTCCAAGAACCATGATAATTTATTTTTATCCAAATTTATTTGTGAGGCTTCTATAATACTCAAAGGTATCAACTGGTATCTTGTAAATCCATGCAATTCCTAACATCAATGAAACAAAGAAGTTATTTACTCTATTTCAATAGTAATATTTTTATAGAACACTCAAATATCTGATATAATAAATTAAAATAGGTATTTATGATTGATTATTGAATGTGGTGTTATGTTATATCAATGGGTTATGGACATGGTCAATGAGATGTATAAACATTACTATTTCCACATAAAGAAAATTGTTGAACATTAGAGATAATACTTTCGTAATGTACTAGAAAAGTGAGTATAAAAACAACATGATGGTCATTAGAATTCAAATAGGTTAACAACCACCTTCTACGGTGAAAACTGGTGGAATATATGTGGAAAATGTGTTTGGAATCTTCTCTATATTGGAAATAGAAAATACCCCAAGAATAGAGAGATACTCTAGACAATTGCAGGCATGAATCTATTGAAAGGTGATAGTGTTCTATTCTCCATATGAGGGAAAAATCCAAAGGCCTCATCCAATACTTGTAGACATTTTTAATCTAATCAAAATTTTTAATACAACTTTTGGAAAAAAACTAATAGTAAATATAACCATTACTGATACTACTTTTTGCTGGTTACTAGACAAGAACATCATCCCTTATGATTAAGGTGTTGTCCCTGATGATATCACTAATTCACTCCTATAAATTTTTTGTATGGGAATCAAATAAATCCTTATTCAATGTTTTAGGATATAAATAGGATTACATTAGATCAAAATCAGTATGTGAAGGAGTTTATGTCTAGTTATATATCTAGAAATTGAGAGTTGAATTCCTTCTAATACACCATCTACAACAAGATATGATATTCGAATAAGATATTTTGATTGAGGTCTAAATAGATGAATCCATATTTATAGTGATTTTATATTTAATCTTTCTAGAAATATAAATATGAGTAATTCCATAACCATATATTATCTATTGATAAGATTCCAAAATAATTGATCATGAAGATCTTCATTGGAGTGTATAATGCTCTTATACAAATAACACTATTGTTGAGGGAGTTGGTACATTTTTTCAGTGTAATGTGACCAAATTCCCCTTAATAATGTTACTACTCAAGAAAAAATTATTAATGTAGGAATTTGAGATTATGACCATACCCATTGTCCATTTATAAATTCTAAAAGAGTGAACCTCCTTGGAATCAATGGTGGATTTAATAAGGGAAATTCATTATTCAATTTTGAGAGATCCACCATTCAATGATGACAGATTATTTTTAAATTGGTTATCAACATATATAAAATAGATTTCTCTGGGAATTTCATAGAATAATGGAACACCAAGATATATGAAGGGTATAGATCCCACTCTGATCCATATCCCTGCCTAAATTATGGAGTTTCTGAAAGCTTAGAAACACTTTCCAATCTAAATGAATGATTTATCAAAACTGATGTCTTGTACCGAGAATCATTCATAATGACTAATAATATTAATGAGACTTTTAGTATTTCTTTTGGTATAGTTTAAGAATGTAATAATATCATAAAAGTAAATAATTGAGAAGGTTAAGAAATAACTGTAAAAGAATGGATGGGTTTGAATATTCCAAGATCCACAAACAGAGTGATAAGATGACAAATATAGTCCTCTTAAATTGATAATATATTATTTTAGATGGGATCACATTTTATAAATCATTAAGAACACTTAAAGTAACCCTTATGGGAGCCATTATTGAGCATCAATATGGAGGCCAATCCAAAAAAACGTCTTCACCAAACTAATGAAAGTTGTATTGAAACCAAATCATTGTAAAAATTTATAAATAATTGTCTGATCAATATTGTCGAAGTATTTCTTGATATCAAGGTAAAGATAAATATTACCTCATATATTAGTCTAACTGAGTATATTGAAAAACTCAGAGGATGTTCTAATACAATCATGGATGCGCTTTCCTTTTATAATTCCAAATTTATTATATATAATGATTTTATTAGCAATGAAGGAATGACTATTAGATGGAATGTTACTGATAATTTTATATACAATATTCACAAGAAAAATAATAATAATAATCATATTTTTACAATATTTAATTGTTTTATGAATTTGAATTATCAAACTACATATAGAAAGTAGTAGAGGGAACATATGACTGATGACACACAAAATGACAATGATGAATTAGGAAAGGCAGATCATGACACGGTATCTTCTAATTTTATAAGTAAGGATTCTGGTGAGGCTACATCAACAAAAAAAATACACTATTGTTATCTCGACTGAAATTGATTGGGTTCACACACTTAAAAAATTTCATCCGTGAATAAGGTGGTTTCATTCAAGGATTCCATGGTTAGGATTCCCTTCTCTAAGAACGATGGATTCCTGAATCTAATTTCTCATACTGATGAGGTTGTCACAATGGGTGAGAATAGTGCTATAGATAATGTACTGGCTTAGAATGATACAGTCTTAAATGGTTCCTTGGTGGAAAATATTGGGACAGATCTTCTATACGTGCATGATGATATGGTTATTCAATAGATGGAAGATGAATAGGTAGCACAAGAAAACATGATTGCTGCTAGAAAACATATAGGTATGAAGATTATTGAATTGTTTATTTGTAAAGAGGATGATTGTTAGCCTCGTGATAATCATGTTAGGGAAGTGGTTTATCAGTATTGTAAACCCTCATCCAAGTGTATTCCCTTGGATGATGAGGGCTTCCAGATGGTAACCTCTAAAATGAGAAAATCGTAATCCCATATCCAAAATAATGGAAATCTTGATAAAAGGAACTTTAATCCCCATTTTACTAAGCTTATGAGGAAATCATATGACTCTTTCAGCTTTTCTTCTGAGTAGGAGCACAAGTCATTGATAGAAAAAAAATAAAAAAAATATTCTAGTTGTGGTCTTGGAGGGATAATGTCTACCATATTGTTTGCAGAAGGAGGATGCTGAGTGGTATGAATTGTATATTTATGTACTTATAGCCAAAATATATCCATAAACTTTTGGATCCAAGGCCTACCTTGCTATGGTGAAATTTATATCCTCTATTATAGAAGAAGTATTTCTTGTTTCACTAGAGTTGAATTAATGTGATCAGTATTTGAAGTACAATAATTTCATCGTCTCGAATGATCCAACAGATCCATCTTTGGATGATGATCTCATGACACCCCAAGTACCAATATCATGGTGGCGAGGATGAAATCCTCCTAGTAGCGGCAAGTTTTCTAGGAACATGGGTTCCAGACCAACTTATTAGTGAGTTATTAGGTTTTTCAGTTATTCTTGTCTTTTTTAAACTCAATCCTTCTCTTGTCCTTTTTCTTTCAGATATTATCAAGAGGAAAGGCCTCAAATTTATTTTAAAAAATAGTTCTAGGAATTAGAGTGAGCATTGATCCCATTAAGTATAACACCTTTAATGAAAAATTTGGGTGACCAGCTTGCAAACATCATCATATATAACATACTAATATTTATAAAAAAAGTTATATAAACAATGTAGTCTATGAGAAATACTAGGATTCATGATGAAGACTTGTCCTTGATTTCATACACATGTTGAATTATGGTTGATTGATTTTTTTCACCAACGATAACAAAGTTTGAAATAATACCATCAATCATGTCTACTTCAATTCAACTCCCATTAAATAATTTTGAAAAATAAGAAATTATTTGATTATATATACTTTCTTATTCATTAATAATAGTTCTATCCACATTCAAAAAGGATAGTGGTATACAATTTTTTTTATCATTTATGGGAGTTTTAGAAATTTGAGTTTCTATCTACATCTTTGATCCATTTTATTTTGAATGTTTTTTCCGATCCATTCTTTTTTTTGAAAGGATATAATCAAGCTTTGTAGAATAAAAATATTCCTGAGAGATATCACGTGTGAAATCAATGTTAGTAATACCCTCCCAAATTCATGGGAGAAAATCTTCTAGAGAGATAAATTGATTATAAATGGTACTGAAATAATATCTAATCCATATTTTGAGAATTCATTTCAAGAGAATCAATTTTATAATTCAATCAACCACATCATTACCAACATTCATATATTTCCAAATCTCCCTAATGAGACTATCACAATACTTATAAGAATCCTAGTCATTTTTAAACTGATATGGAAGTTAGATCATCATTTTCATGGAAAAAATGATGAAAAGAACATGATGATTGTCGAAGTTGATTTTAGAAAGAGTGATAATGGATAAATAATCCCATTTATAAAGATCCATCAAATTGGTTAGAACATTATCATGTTTTCTAGAAACTACATTATTAAGATGACATAGCCACCATGTGTACTTGGAAATGACTACATTAACCTCTATAAGGTCATTAGACTCAAAAAAGAACCTAAATACCCTAATGGAAATGGAGTAATTAACAAAACCCATTTTTCTCATTGTGAGAGGGGTTAGTGTTGAAATAACCATGTACAATCCATGGATAAAAAATGTTTCTTCTAGGATTTTACATTTCTAACCCATTATCTCTTATATTATGATATTTATTCTTGTAATTAACAAAATAGATTAAGAAATATAGATTAGAGTGATGCCCTTATAAGTGATTTCATATTCATCTATGCTGAAGAAAATTTCATTTCCCATTGAAAAATGAGAAAATTCACATAAAGTTTTTCCCAAGGTACAACAAATATTTATACCTATCATATAATTACAATTCTTTCCATACCATATATACTGTAAGAAGTGTATTATTTGGTTCATATTACCTAGAATATTGTGTTTATGATTATTAAATCATCTATGAATGGGGTCAAATAATATAATAATATTAAACTATATTTGGATTTAGTTTTTCCCATCGGCTTCTTTCCATTTTATTTCTTTTTACTAGAGGATTTTATAGAGATACCATCTATTTTAGATGTTCTTCTAGTTTTAACATGGGATACATGTGTAGAACCCACCTTTTCAGATATGGGTGTACTCATCCCTCAATACTGTCCACAGTGTTTTTCAGAACTCTAGTAGAAACTATTGAATGCTACAATAATTTTGGAGTTTAAATAAGTAAATCTTTATAATCAACCTCGTCTTCCAACCATTAACTCTATAGTATTTTTGTTCAGAAGTGGATGCATTTCTAGATTAGTGGGACTCAGCCTATTGAGCACCTTTTGGTGGATTAAGGGATTTTTCAATACAAGAATTGTTCTATAGAAAAAACACAATATGGGGATCAATAGTGGGATTTGAACCCTTTTAATGGAATAGGGAAACCTTTGCATAATAAGTAAGAACTTCATCCCTACTGACTAGATTATCCATAATGACATCAATAGATTTTGAATTTTCTAGTTCTGTAGAAATATTATCTTAAAGATGTGGTTCATTCAAAGTAATCCATTATTCTATAGTATGGTTTTGGATTAGGTAGTTCTAAGACCCTATAATTAAGGAAACAATTATCATTCATGATGACTGACTATCAACAACACTTCTGGAATGTTTTGGAATTTGATGAAATATCCCATTCAATTAGAGTTTTATCACCATAAATAGAAACAATGGTCCCCACCTCACCAAAAATAGGTTATTTAGAGGATATTAATAAAATTTCCCCGCTATTTATATATCCCTGTCATTAGGGATATAATTAGTAGTTGATTTTGTACAAATCTTCTTAGACAATGCTCTAGAATTATGATCAACTATAGGCACCCCACCAGAAATTGGATTATTGAGATTAATCGGGGGACCCTTTATTGAGTACACACTTCTCAAAAAATTATTGGATTTTTTATTACTATAGTTTCCAAACTCTTTCTAATAGGTATATTTGTCTCAGAAGGTCATCTTAACATTCTTTTGTATGACCCTACATTTAGTAAACAAATGGATGATATTTTTTCATACCTCACAGTAAGGGGGATGATATTCATACTCCTCATTGATTTGTTATATCATTCTTTAATTTTTTTTATGTTATTGCTTTAATGGGGATTACAATTCATTAGTTACCAAAGTGGTAAGGGTTTTTCCTTAGAACATTTTTCTTTGATACACATGTAATTTTTTGCACAAAAGTTATTGTGTATGTGGAATATAATTCATATTTACATAGTATATAATTAATATTTCATAATTCATGATATTTTATGGAACATTTAAACTAATTAAATAATGTTAGTTATGATTGAAAAGTATCCAAAAAATTGGGGTTTATATTTTAATCTCATTTTAAAAGAGATTATTTATGCATTAGATTTCTATTGTTTGAAATTATATAATAATTATATAATATAGCCAGTTACTTCAATTATTCATTTTTATTTTCATTATTTTGTCATCAAATATTACAATTTTCATCTCCTTGTCACCTAAAATGATTGATTTATATTTTTTAAGAAAATCAACTTTATTTATCCCTTCGGTTAAAACCCATTGTATTTTGAGTCTTTGATTTCATTAAAATGTTTTCAAATATGTATTAATATTATTAAATTATTGTTTAATGTTATTTTAAACCATGTTTAAATTTTATTTTTTTAATGGAATATTCTTATAAATTTTTGAATGAGGTACTTTTATACAAAATTGTTAAAGGAATGTTTTATTTACTTGTATGGAATATATAAAATTACCCATCAACTTTAATATACTTTCATTATTACATTCTATGTATCCAATGTTATTTTTAATAATGTTTTCTCCAAAATATTTTGTGAATTTTAGTTTTATTAAGTGATTTAAAAATTACAAAGATTATTTTTTTCAATAATGTCTTTAGTATTTTAATAGTATTATAATTATTCATTAAAAATAGCCTTTTCTGTCACAGATTGCATCTAAATTTTATATATATATATATATATATATATATATATATCTCATCAATATACCTAGCTTATTCTACCTTATTTTTATGGGGTAATAAAGGCCCCATGTTCGTCACTAAAATGCCTTCATTATGAGATTTATTTTGATTATAATAAGAGGCAAGATTATATAACTCATTTCTTTCTATGGGTAATTCCTATTTTTATGTAATATGATTTATTTTCTTCAAATGGATCTCATAAACCATGAACATTTTATAATATGTGTTCCTATATAGTGATGGGTGAGATTGATATATCTCATATGATAGGGATGCCTATATAGTTCTCCAATACATCGGGTATTTTTATAGTCTCATGATATCTCATGTATGGGATTAGGGAGTACACCTGATAAATTATAGGACTTTTTTTACAGTTCAATAATGTCTAGGAAATTATCCTGGAATAATTTTTATGTCATGTTATATGTTTCTACAATATTTTCTATGTTTCTAGGATCTTATGATACATTGTTTTGTATCATATGATACCAAGTGATCACTCATGATCCTTCTATTTTTTAAAATCATGTTATATATTGGACTCGTATGTTAGGTTTCTTTATCATGTTACTCCCTTAATGAGATATTTAGATCACTTCTACCTTTTATGTACTTCTCCATGTTATCATATACAGTTTTTGGATCTCAAAATGATTTATTAAATAATTATCAAAGTAAAATAAATATGATTTATTTTAGTCTCATAATAATGAATTATGAAGATAGTATTCAAAATACATTGGGACTCATTATCATTGGTCTGTAACTAATATATTTTTAGGTTAAAAATCACATCATAATATGTGTAAAAGTCTTAGGTCATTATTGTTGGTATCAGAGAAAATGTTAAGTCATCACTTCTAAACTAGGATGTGAAATAATTAGTGCGAACCATATGGATAAGATTAAGGTTGTTTTTAATAATAATAAAATATACTCTAATTTTAGTGAGGGATAGAGAAATTGTTTCTTGATAAATTATATCCATGTCTAGATACTATGATTAAATTTGGCTCTTTAATAGTTTTACATCACGGTAATATCTCGAAATTTGAGAAAGCATGCCAACAACCAATGTTATGGGTAATGCAATTATTTCCCTAATGATATGACTATCCTAACAAGAACATTATTATGATATTTTACTATCATTCCACATTTTTTATCTGATATTAATATTAAAAAATATAAAATAGTTAAATTTCCAAACACGTAAAAGAATATGACGATGGAATCTCAAGAATGATCAAGTGTTAATGATTATAATAAAAAGAATATTCAATTTAATACATGTCAAATATTTTTCTAGAAGAACCTTGTAAATTCATTAAAGAAGTGGGATGATTCATTATGTGCGGGAAAGGATTGAAAAAAGTATCTAATTTAAAAAGAAAATGAATAGTCCAATTAATAAGACTCTAAGTGATAAAGTTCAACCAAAGGCACTGTTATTAGTTCATTTTCATAGATATGGGATACATGATTATTATTGGGGTCAATTTACCTAATAATATTATTAATTACTAATGTATTATGACCTGAAAATCATTTATGTAGAATGATTTTAGTATATATGTTTTTAATTTAAGTATCATTTTGTTGATGTGTTTTTTATGATGGTATCATGAAATATGTAAGGATTAATTTATAGTAGTCTTTAATTTATAATTTTCAATAATATATTGGGTGGTAATAATGAAATAAAAATTTGATTAAATTTTATGGTGATATATTATAGAAAAATTAATGACTATGGAAAATAAAGTCTTTGATGTATGATTATTATTGAGGTAACGATGGTAAAAAAATATTATTTAATTTTTTCGGAAGCAATGTTTTATAGATGAATTTAGTGGTTAGAAACTATTTTAATGATAAATGTAATTTTTTTATTTTAATCAAATTTTTTCAATGTTATATGAATTATATAAATTTAGTTATATAAAAATTACCACCTATATGTCAGGTGACAAACCATCTCATCTAGAAAGGCCTTAGAGTAAGAAGTCAGAGATAATGATCGATAAGATTGCATTGCCTACCCCTATCTTATATGATGTACAAATTTTTATGACATTTTAATTAAATAAAGGATTTATGGATAAATATTAATTCAATTTTAAGAATCAAATTTTAGGATCAAATATTATTGAACTATTAGTATTTTAAGGTGACTTATATTTTTTTTGTGAAATATTTCATTGGGTTTTTGTATTTTAAACCCTTATATATAACCTTTTATTTAAGAAGAATGATTACATTGGGGGGAAACAATTAAATCATTGAATGTTGATGTTATCTTGAATATAGGGTTATTTATTTATAGAATGATTTATATTTAACAATAGATTTGGATATTATTATGAATTTTTATTCATTTTTTGAATTATATTACCTTTTGGAAACCATTTATAGTTTTTTAATATATAATTATAATACTAATGTCTTGATATATTTTTGTGGAATCATGTGATATGTTAAAAGTTAATTTTAGTTATTCAGTAATAAAAAATAATCATGAATACTCATAGTTTGGAAAAGTGGATAATATTGTGGTGAAAAATGACTAAAGGATGAAGTTATCCATTTAAAATAATAACATTTCCTTATTTGCATGGTATATATAGTAAACAGATACCTAAAGATTAGGAAAAGTATCTTGAAAAAAAATATTCAATTTCAATAAATATATAGTCATTTAACTATTTAAAAGTTTATTGCATAATATTTTAAATGGATGTCCTTAAAGGTCCATGTTTTATCTTCCCAATAATATTATCCCACTTGGAAACACATTAATATGGTGACCTTGATATTTCCCTTTACCACTTTTAAGAGGATGTTTTGATAGCCATTTTTATGATATGGGTTTTACACAAAAAAAATTCAAATTTCATTCCCATGAATATTTAGTGCAAGTTTTAATTAATAAGGAAATGTTTTTTTAATTTTTTATAATATATCATCATGATATTTTAAATGATCACCAGGCTTCATAATATATTTATCATGAATCACTGAGTTTAAACGAAACACAATATAGTATTAAAAAATATCAAATGTGATAGACATAATATAGTTGTTCAATTTGATAAAATCAATAGTTTAAATAAATTATAAAATAAATATAATGGCCCCAATCACAATAAATTTATTTTCAAATTTTTAATGAATAAGTGCCCATATTTAACAAGGATATTATATCCTATGAAAAAACATGTTTCCTTCAAAAATATTATATATATATATTTGTTAGAAAATATTCCTATTAAATTTTAAAACTTTTAGAATTGATATTTCATAAAAGATAAATCATTTTTCAAACCAAAATATTGATTTTGACTTATGGTGATTTTTTTATTATTTTGAAAATATTAATTTTTTCACGAATAATGAAAAAAAAATTATTTCTTGTAGAAATGTAATTTATTTTCTAAACAATTATGAAATTTAAAATTTTTATTATTATTAAAAATAAATATTCAATGTTAAAATATTTAATATTTATATATTATCCTATTAATTAAATTTCTATCATCTTTCTACTATATTTTAACATAAGGGTATTTTAGGCTTTAAAATACATATGTATATAAATTTTTTAAAAGTACTCAATGTTTATCAATTTTAAATATTTAAAATAACTCATAATTTGGAATGGTATAAATTTAATAATATATATATATATATATATCAATTTAAATTCACTTAATTATGATAATGATTTATATAGTTATCTTAATATCATCATAGGCTTGAAAATGAATTTCATGAAAATTGTTCTTTCTTCAAGTATATAGGTTTAATATTTAATTAAATTATTCTAATAATGTGAATTGAATTTTATTAAATGGATAAAAATGTTGAATAATAATAATATATATTATATAATAATATCACTATATATATTTTTTCATAATTAATAGTAAAAACATTAAAAAAAATTAGTGAGCATGGTAAAAAATAAAAATGGTTTAATAGAGTATCCTTAGGGGTAAAGATGATAACATGATTATTTCATGATTATTTTTAATGATATAGTTTTGAATCATAATTATATCTCCTCCAATCCCATATTTGACATTTTAGGCAATTTTCTTGAGAGTGACATCCCATTGTGGAATTGTTTGGGGTATTTATAAGAATGTAACTCCTCCTCCCTTATAAAAGGGAACCCCTTCTACTCTAATTCCACATATAAAAAACACATTATATTATCCAATAACTACAAAAATATCTTCCTATATTTCCTACCAACAAACTATAGTATTAATTTTCTTCATAAATCCAATCTATGGAGGCTTTAGATATAATCATAAAGAGGTGTTCTAAAAAAGTGGTATCATTATATACTGAGCGTAATCATTTTATTTCATCTTAAATATCCTTAAAAAATTTATTCATGATAATATTATATAAAAAATACATCAAATATACTAATACTTTATTATTTTAGTTTTATAATCTAAACTGACATCAACATCCATCAAATGAAACCATCCTTGAATAATTATTGTAGCCAAATGAAAAATTACACTTCCCTACATATGACCTACCATCTCAATGATGATAGCATAGTTCATTTTTCGTTACCATAATTCATGGTTATTTTTATAATTATAATCAATGTATAAAATTATAATTATCACAAAATTATCATCCTACATATTATTTAATAATTTCTTCTTTGGATATAGTAAACCCACCTATGTTGCTTTAAAATTATGAACTCAATGTCATCAAAACTCACGATTTGGACACATATGATTAAGTAACTTAATAAAACGTTAAAATAAATAAATAAAATGATTTATTTATAAGTTATTAAACATATAAAATTTAATTAAAAAAATTATATATATTTGTGTGTGTGTGTGTGTTTATTATACACGAGATAATAGACATATTTTATAAATCCTTGACTTGAGGTAAGGGTTTCTCTACTCACTATAACTTCTATGATTAATATGTCATATGAATAACTTATTTATTTTATTTTTCGTATACAATACCCCTTTTTTATGTTATATAATTAATCTATTTATATTCATGGTATTTAAATATTAATTTTAATTTATTTCTATCATGTGGTTTATGATTCAAGAGATACCAAAGCGGTACGAGTTTCATCTAAAAACATCCATCTTTAAGGAACATGTTCTTTTATGTAGAAAAATTATTTTTAATAATGTGTATAATTAACCTTTATATATTATATAATAAATATATCATTTTTAATGATATTTTAGGTTTCAACTCATCTACTTAATTCATGAGAGTGATGATTTTGAAATATACCAATGTTGTAAGGGTTTGTTCTTCTATCCAATTTTAGTTGAAAATGTATGGGATTCAAATATTTAGTGAAGGGAATTTTTTTATAATTCTATAATAAACTCATTAATTTAATTCACCTCTGATTATTCATGATAATTTTATTTTATCGGAAAATTTTACTCTCTTTGGAAATTATTATTATTAAGTAATTTATTTTAAGGAAAATCATCTTTATTTCTCTCCATAGAAAAAAACATTCATTTTAATTTCCAAGTTTTATATAAAATGTTTTGACAAATGTATTAAAAATATTATATGTAATTTAAGTTATTTTTTATTCTTGGTGAAATTTTAAAAAACAAATTAAAAATAATATTCTTGTCTTTTTTATGAATTATGTAGATTTTTTCCAAAGTGTGAAAGGATTGTTATTCACATGAATGAAATGGGAGTAATTACCCCCCATTATGACCATTATATTATTTGAAGATTACTGTATATAACTCTAAGGCTATTTTCAATGAAATTTATTTCTATGATATTTTTCTAATTTTATGTTTTCAAAATAGAATTTCAAATTTGAAATATTATTTTCCTAAAAAAAAATTAATCTATTTATATAATAAAAGTTCATAAAATTCAATTACCATTACTATTTTATATTACTTATCAATTCTATATTTATGACTCTAACATATATACCTCTCTTATACATGTATTTTGTTCATATCTCAAAATTATTTGATTTGAAATTTTCATTTACTATGATATGAGACAGGATTATTCAACCCATATATTTAAATAGTTATTTATTATGTTATTCCTTATTATTTATCTCCTATTTTGGAACACATTAATGAATAACACATTAATATGAGTTCCCTATATCATGACTGGTGAAGCCGATTTAACTTATAATATAGGTGTACTCACATAGAGATCTAATGCATTCAGTAATGTTTTTTGTCTCATGAGACATCATGTCTGGGATTAAGGAGTAATCCAAATCCATTAAGGGAATTTTTACACCATGTTATATGGTCTACTTAGTTATCCTTGACTCATGATTATATCATGATATGTGTTTTGACAACATTTCCTATGTTTCAACAATCTTATGATATAATGTGTTATATGTTATTCTTCCTTATGATTACTCATGAGCCTTATATTTTATTATATCATGTTATAAATTGGACTCCCATGTATGAATCCATATAATTTATATTACCTAACATTTTTTTTAGATCACACATGTCGTTCATGTACTTCTATAGGTTATCCCATACGGTTTAATGAAATTAAAAGGATCTACGAGTTCATTGTGGATAATAAAATTATGTAGTTTTATTTTAGCATCATATTGATGTACTATGAAAACGTTATTCCTAATAAAATAATATTAATGTTCTTTAGGATGTAATTAATGTATTTTTTTGTTAATAATTTGGTAATAAAATGTACAAATTTCTTGGGTCTATATAAAATTGGTGTAGATTGGAACATGAGGTGTATTGGTTGGATTCACCTAGTGGGATCTCCTTATTGGTGACCTAGTTGGAATAATAAAGGATATACAAGTTTATTTTTAAAATTCATTTATAATTAGGTTCATATATTAGAGATAATGACTGTGGATACTAGGATCCATCATAGGAAGCTCTTGGGTGGTAACTTTAACACGTTGGACTACAACCCTTAACTCTTTAAGAGGTATAAATTGTTTTTCCCCGTGGATGGAAACCTATTGTAGTTTTATATTGACATGGGGGTTTTTAATCCATACTATCCTGCCAACATATTATTTTCCTCCCTAGCCTTGGTCCCTCTATATTAGGAAATGTTTTTTCAAAGGATGTAATAATCACATTATAGTGGTATTCTTATATGTTTTCATTAACCATATGTTCTGGTAAATGATGGGTAGGTTACAATGAATGTTGGTTCCTTATAGATGAGGTAGTTTTGGTGATTCCAGTAACATATGATCTATGTGGTGTTAGTTGGATGTTTACATATTCCCTCACTTATATGTAGTTTTCCTCAATATAGATGGTAAGACCCAACTCTCACAACTTTTCCACAATGGAATCCATTTGAATTTTTATAGATAATAATAACCCCATTATTAAAATATCTATATTAAGATTAAAGAATTATATAACATGTTTACTAATAAATAATTCATGTTGGGTTCACCATTTTTTTCTCCAACACCCCCGACCCAACAGGATTTGGGTATGTCTATAACATCTCTCTAGATGTAGGAAATCATTGGGAACTTAGCAACCATGATTTTGTTGTTTAGTGATAAAGAGAATGTGAGTTGGATCAACCCTTTAGTGTTTTTATGATTAATCCGGTAGTATTTTATGTATTTAAAATAAATTAATAAATAATTTCTAATAAAAATATTGGATACACTCACTAAATTTTTTATCAAATAATATCCATTCAAGAGAACATTATATGTGGAGATTGTATTCTCTCTTATTTGATATACGTTTTTGAAAAACTTATAATTTAGAGCTATATAGGTTGGAACCATTGACTTTATCACCATTTAGTAACGAATTGGTATCCTACGGAAAGATTCAAGGAGGTGTTATGGAGCTAATAATGGACCCATAAATGGGATTCCCAAGTATAAAAATGAAGGGAATCAAAACCTATGTAGTTCATTGTTACTTAATGTGAATCAACACCCCTTTTAGGGTTATGTGATAAATATAGAATGATTTTTTAATGACTATTTATCTTTTACCATTTACATGCATTTTAATATTATTTGGAGTTGATTGTGTGTTGTGATGTTTAATATCATGTATTGTGGATTGTTGTATCATTCACATGTTAGTACATGAGGGAATATTCTGGTCATCACATAAAGAATCATATACTAATTACATATAAAATATTATGCATGTAACATATGGAATGAGGTAAAAATCTATTTTTATCACAAAAGAAAATTAGTGATGGATTTATAATGGTAATGGGATTGAATCTAAGGTATGTGTCATATGTTTCATTATAAAGTAGAATAAAAACCCGCATAACATGACCTTTTGTTTAATGTTTTTTATTGAACCAGTCTTTTAAATATGAAATCATGATTCAAGTATGTTATGATCTATATTTTAAATTCATTCTATTAGGACTATGAATATGTTATGAAGTTCAATGTCATTTAAGGAGGAATACTTTGTCTAACATGTTGGTATAAGAATGATACATGTGAAACTCTTTCTTGTTTCACCTAATATAGGTCTAAATTGAATTAATTTTTATTAATTAAAAGGATTATCTCAATACAAATAATTAGAAGAAACCAATAGAAGTATCATTACTCATGGAATTTATGTGAAAAACAAAAGATATAAATCAACTCGAGTAATTGATTTGTTTACCAAGATGAGTATCACAACAAAAGGAAAATATATGGGTATTTCTATTGATCATCCAAGATGAGACATAAATTATAGTAGGGGCTTCCCAATAGCCAATTTTTTGTACTCTTTCCAAAACAACCATAAATAGATTAATTAATGAAGTAGGATATCAATGTTAAATTGTTATATAAAATTTTACCATTTTAATGAGAAAGAAATTTAACATGGAAAACCTCATTTTTTGTATAAAATTGTTGTCACTATTGAAGCGATAAAGTTAACAAAATTCTAGGTTTCCAACATTTATAGTTAGAAAATGAGGATTTTATGAATTTTCAATCATGAATATCCCTATATAAACATTACTCTATGAAGGAATTATTACAACTAAACCAATACAATAAAGTCATTATGGGAGACCTTAATAAAGGGATATATGATGGATATCACCAAAATAATTTATGTAAGACAAATGTTTTAGAGCATTCCATTCAAGAAGAAACTCCAATCTTCCATGATTTAGGTACAAATAAGACTTTAGTTTTATTTGATTTATATTGCTAATTGATTTACTCATGAAATATGTGATTCTTCTCAAATAGTGTGCATCACAAATGAATGTTTTTTTGAAACATTTCTAATGTAAATGAGGAATTTTTAGTGATATGTCTGCTAGTATTTATAGAATCACTTCATAACACATATTAAAGAAGAAAATGTAATATGGGGTCTTTATAGTCTCTAAGAGTCATGTGACCACATAAATTAATTTCCCCTTATTCTCAATTAATACTCACCCATGATTGTATCCATCTGTTATAAGATATATTCACGATTACACTATATATTATGACTGATCGTAAGAATATTATATGGCCATTAAATAGTTACATAATTGAGAATTATTTAGATTTTTAAAAAATAGTTAGGAAATAATTAATGAGTTATGAAAAAAACACTAAAAGGATGTAAATTCTATAAATGATTTCTCTTTATATTGAGATAAATTTTCTTTTCCATTTTCCTGTATTTTAATGTTAATCTCAACTTATAACAGCCATAATTATTTGTCTGGTTATCTTTTTCACATCCATGACATATAAAATAATATATTTTTAAATGAAATTTTCCTTAGTAAATTGTAACAACCCATAAAATGTGTTTTTAAATGAAAACCAATTCCCAAATTATCCTCATAATAAGTTTTATGGTTTTAGACCCACCTTTTTTGTAACACCCTAAGATTTGGGAATATATTTTTTTCTTAAAAAAATATTATATTCTAATACTTATTTCATAAAAAATAAACTAAAAAACTCATGAAATATTTTATAAAAATTATTATCAAATACAATGATTAATAAAACCATTATAAAATAAAATTACATTAACTAATTAATAATTCTTACTTTTAAAATATATATAATTGATATGATTTAATATTTAAAAGGATTATTCATTCTCAAAAAAATTATTTATTAATAAGTTAAATTATCCATTATTATATTATTATTAAGATATTATTTAATATTTCAATATATAATAAATTATATTTAATCAAAAATTATAATTAAATAATATTGAGAACAAAAAATGATTTTGATGATCATTTTTCTGTAAAAGTAGTTTTTATTATATTAATTATTTTCATTTAGATGTAAAATTTATAAGTTTAAAAATTAAAATTTCATGTAAATAAAATCATTTTTTATTCATCATATAAATTATATCATACGGTTATTATTATGGAGTTTTTAATAAAATTACATTTTAGGTGAATAGTGAGATGATGTTTTTTAGAAACTGTTGAATTTAAGACTATATAAAGAAGAATGTATAACATAATAACAAATAAATATTTTCTTGGAAGAAAATATATTTATGGAATGAAATTATAAATTTCGATATTCTATTTTGAATTTACAAAACCCATGTTTAAAATTTTCAAAATTAAATAATATTTTTATAGTAGATACTATTATTGTACTATTTATTTAATTATATTTTCATTATGTGAAATTTAGTTATGGATTATTTTAAATTTTTTTGAAATATTATTTGGTAATTTATAAAGAAATTAATTTTATTAAAATAATTAAATTCATAGATTTTTCGCAGACATAACATTTATGTGTAAAAATAAACATTTTCTAGAAATGTAATTTTACACATTATATGATCAAATGATAAAATTAAATTTTATTATACATAATGTTTTTGAAAAAATTGATTTAATACATTGAATTTATATATTAAAATTATTTAATAAGCCTCATTTTAATTTTATGCGTGAAATGTAAATTATGTAGGTAAAAATTCATTATCATTGTAAAATCATAAAATATTAAAACAGAAAAATCTATGAGTTAATAACATTGGATTTTTTATAAATTATGTGTGATAGTGAATTTGTCAGGAATTATATACCATAAATCAATATCAAACCCATTATTGTTTACTTTTCCTCAAATCTCTGAATAAAATATTTTCTCCATATATACTAAAATGTACAATTTATTGAAATTTTATTTCCCACTCCTACTAAAGGATATCACTTACATCAAATTAATATAGAAATTTTAAAGAATTATCTCATCCAAAATTTTGACTTAGTCTTTCCTCTACTCTCTTCTAAAATCCAAGAATCATTCTTCTTTAAAAAATAGAAATGAACGTAGCATTAATGTGATACCCAAGGGAGAATGTATAAATGAAATGTTAATGTTCTCTACCATTATACGTTAATTATTTTCTTCTATTGACCTCTAAACAAATTTATCAATGAATTTTTTTTCACAACCATTCTCCATGGGGCTCTTGTGGTGACTACCCCAATACCCCCTCTAATAGGTTTGGGGATGCTGACTAAAACCATGTAGGAATATCACTCACATGAGGGGATATAGCTTAATTTACATAAACACATGCACACTTATCCAAGGCCTTCCAATGATGAAATATAAAATAAATGATAAAGCATGATTTCATACATCGTAATCCAACCATCAGAATAAGAAAATAATTAATATAAAGCCAAACTAAAAAATACAATCCAGCCATAATGAATCTGAAAGAAAAATTATACCTAAATGTATAGAGGGGGATAATTTTCTAGGTATCTAAATAAACACACATCCATCTATAGGATCAGAAATCTATTCCTGGTCCTAGTACCTCTAGAAATCCATCAAAAGGTTGATCATCTACACGATACATGACAAATTGTGAGAGATCCCATTCAGGAGTGAGTATAAAAAACCCAATAAGACAGCCCAAAAACACTAATCCTATTACCTCAAAAATAGTAATCATGTCATTATTGGTATATTTAAATAGCACTTATAATAATAATATCAAATATACTAAAAAAGACACATCATATCAAGGTCATGTCATAATTGTAATTCTAATCTATGATTCCTTCTCTAAAGGTCTATATATCCATCGTACAGGATAACATTCTCCAAGAGACTCATAACATAGATGGAATCCATACGTGTTGTCATACTCATCAGGTATTTCCATAAAAAGAAAATGCTACACGTTTAAAGAGAAAAATTCCTATTTGTGGATCACACCCATGGTCAGGATGTATACCGACAACTCAATTAGGAATAACCTACTAAGTAGAGTATCAACTCCCACATAGTGTTTCTCATGAAAATATAAAGCACTCCACCTTAGTAAAATATTACGTAATAATTTCTTACTTCAGGACTCGTGGAAGGATTATAAAAACACTATCCATGACTAATGTAGGAATTATTATATCACCATATTCTGTGTAGAACATGATTCCATACTAATCATTATGTGATGGGTCAATAGATACACCCCTAACATAACATGCCCAAGATGAAGAGGAAAATATAAATATTCCATGTTGGAAGGAATAAAGGGAGATTACTAATAGTACAAGACATTTCACTTTGGCACTAGGTCCTGCCAATGTATCACATCCCATTTTTCTATATTTATCCATTCTTGATTACCTGAAATGTTTGATCCCATGTTCTCTTGGTCATGTCTGTGTCCAGTTATCCATGTACGTGTGTGGATGGTTGTTTCTATGTATATCTAGTCGTTTCCATGCCTTTGAACATTCACAAGAATACATCAATCTCTAAGAAATTATCACATGACATGGGACATAGGTCACCCTTAGTGTGATATTTATCAATGTGCAAAAACTATTGTACCACACCAAGGGGTCCCAAATAGAATGTAATTCCAGAATACACATTGTGTAATGTTGTATTTTCAAAATTACTAGATTTGGTTTATGATTTTCCATTGGATCCTCTGGGAAATGATATGTCCACACATTACATCATAAATTAAGAAACACAACCTACTGATCCATACCTTCATTAGTCACTAGAATCGAGCCACAAAAATACTGAACAAATATCTTAATCACATATCCTATTAGTCACACATCAATCCCACATGAGGAAACAACAATCTAATATGAATTCATCATCGTAGATCGATATTGTCTTTGAACTGAACCAGGATCTTTGATTGAAATCTATTACACCAGGAAAAGGGTGTGAAAAGACAGATTTACCAGAATTTATTAAACTATGGCCCAAAGGAATTTCCTTCAGTGAATGAAGAGTAGTGGTAGATATCCAAAAAACATGAAAAATAGTAATAGAAAATTTCTATGTTCATTTTTCTTCAATCTATTTCATTTATATTGAGATATAGTGATCTAATCCATAATAATCAATTATCCCAATAATCTCGATAGATAAACCCATACCAGCAATATGACCAGTCCTAGAATCAATAGATTGGTCGATTCATTTTTGTTAACCATAGAAACAATAAACAGTGAAAAATCAATAAAGATACTACCTTTATTAAGATTAATTACTGGAGAGAAAAAATTTTATGACATTATTGATGGTGAGATCCTCTAATTCCATTTCACATTGATCAATGATCCTTGATCAGGTCATTAATCACCAATATAAGCTCCTACAAATCCCTATATTGTATCCCATAAATATGAATGGTTATATGGCTAACCCAAAAACTTTTCCATATCAGTGTTTATAAATAAAATTAATTTTGTTAGGGTAGTTGATCTAATAAATTATTGTAATCATTTAATTTATTTAAATGTCTATCCATGACCTCTCCCAACTAGAACGTCTGTCACAGTCAATGTTTATATCATTCCTTGGGTAAGCTTTATACTCTAAACACACCTAAGCTTTCATTTATCTGATCTGAGCCTATATATATATATTTTATTCCTCTTTTGAGGAAAAATGCATATATGTGTATTTTATATTTTTAACATATTTAAATAATAATAATTTCAGGCACACTGGGCATCAGAATCTCACACCATCTCATCACCCATATCGGTAAATAATTTATATAATATTCATAAAAAACCTAGAAAAATATTATTCATTCTATTCTCCACACCTTGGGTATTAACATCCTAAAAATCCAATAGAAAAGGCTACATAATGAGATGTGGGTACTGAGCACACATCTAGGTATCCCACTGCCAAGTACTCTCATAAATATCACCATGATCCCATCAGAAATGAACTATGCGAATTGTTCTCCCCCAAAAGGATCCTCTCTTACCGACCTTGGTCTCAACTGAATACTCACCAAAGTAATTTTTTCATCTGTTTATAGCTGACCCAAGTCAATGACTACTGACTGATTGTACACATACATCCTCAACTGAGATAAGTTAAAGATGTCTTGTATCCAATCTAACTGTTGATGTAGATATAAGATGTATTTCACCTCACCAACTCTATTAATTATATAGAAATGGCAGATTAATATCAGTGATATCTTTCTTCCCCAGCCAAATATCTTTAATCCATGTCATGAAAAGAATCTAAGGGACACATGGTCTCCCACCTCAAACTCCAAAGGCCTCTATAATCTATCCACATATGAATTATATTGACTTTATCTATCCTCATCCACTCTCGGATTATATGAACCTTCTATTTATTGGATTGTACCAACTATGGGCCCAAAATTTCTGACTCTACTTTGTGTATCCATCATATTGGTGACCTGTAAGTTTTTTCATACAAGGCCTCCAATAGTGCGATGACAATGGATTTAATGTAGTTTTTTTATGAAAACACAATCAAGGGTAGTTGATCCTCTAAGCTATGGTAAAACCCTAACATGTAAGATCATAGAATTTCCTAAAATACATCATTTTTCTTTTTAGTTTGTCCTTCAAAATTGGTGAGAAAATACGAACTCAAACATAGATGAGTCCCCAAATACTCCTTCAATACCTTCCATAATAGATAATGTAAGTGAGTTTCATGGTCATATATGAGAATCTATGTAACTCCATGGAGTCATCTATCAACTACACATATATTCATCCCAAGCTCTCTATTATACTCGGTTCATGACTAGTTATGAAGTGGGATGTGTTTGTGAGTTAGTCTTTGATCAATCAGATGGAATTGTGTCTCCTATAAGTTTGTATTAACCCCATCATGAATTCTCTATATATCACATACCAGTGGAACTATGGAACCTAATGGTGTTAAGCTAATCCTTCTCGAACCTATTACTCAACATTCACTTGCTGACAAGTAAGGCAATTACACACAAACTATACAAATAACTTTTTAACTCTTTTCCACAAAAACAGATTTTGAGGTCCTGGTAGATCTTTTCCACACCAAGATATACCTTTAAGGGTGAATTGTGAAACTCCCTTAGAACCTCCTCTCACAACATCACTAGAACCACAATGTTTCCACTAATAAAAATGACACGCTACCCATCATCCAAAAATCCAGTATGAGCGTGCACAAGGAATATCTGAACATGAATGGTCTCAAAATTGTTATCTCCAAGCTATGTGTCCCTAAATTTATGTTAAATAATAATTGTAACAACCACTAACTAGTGGTAATCTACTCCATCCCCATCCATAAAGGATAATTACAATGAGGTCAACTACTTTGAAACCTTACTAACCAACTGCAGACAAGATCTACTACTAAGGGATTTCCAACCATGTTACCCTTCCCAAAAGTATAGGTTGTCTTGAAGTCAACTACTTTCTCATTACGTTGTTTCACCATATCATCAATGAAAATACTGCCAATGTTAACACAATCTAATGGGTCATGTATTAATTCTCATGTGGTCTAACTTAACATAGACCACAAGTAATAATTTCCTACTTATTCATGAGAACAAATCAAATACCATTCCCTGAAACATCATAAAATACAACATACTTGAATCCATCCTTTGGTAATTTCACGATGGTAGTGCTTGTCAATATCTACATCAACTCATGGAAATCGTAGTGGAACCTCTTTGTCCAAATGAAAGGATTCTCCATTGGGTTAAATGTTTTCAAGGGATATTATATATTTTTGAAATATAGTATGAATCTCTAATAGTATCATTCCGGTCCATCGAACCTCTACACCTCAATCACTCTTTGAGATGTCTCCCAAGCTAAAAACACCATAGCCTTTTTTGATTCCACTATCACATCATCTACTGAGATATCATGTACTATAAATTGTACATCTAGAATATTGGAATGGATCATATTGAATTTCACATAAATAATATTCTCTCAGACTATGTATATAACCATCTTCAAGTGTATTCTTTGATCCTCATCAAATATTGATTACATGAGGACATCTTCAATGAAAACTACAATTAACAAATATAAGAAAGGGTGAAATATTTAGTTCATGAGTCCCATGAACACATCCAGGGAATTCTTCATGCCAAATAGAATCACCAATTACTTATTATGACTTTAGTAACATCTGAATTTTATTTTTGGTTTATCCTCATCCCATTCTCACAAAGGGTGATAGCCTGATCTGAAGTCAATCGTTGAAAACCATTGTTCTCGTCTCAAATGATCAAAGTGGTCATAGATCATTGTTAATGGATTATTTTCTTTACAGTAACCTGGTTAACGCAATGATATAATACATATATACTTAAGATCTCATTGACCTTCTTGTTGAACCACATTGGTGGTGACCAGAGTGAACATTGGGTTTAAAAAAACCCTTATTATGTAAGTCCTTCAACATCACCATTAGCATAACATGATATGAATAACCCATATGATAGGATAAAATAGATATCTAGGACATCTCGGGGAGTATATTGATGCATAATTGTATCCCCTATTGTTGATGTATTTAATGAATTTCCATAGGAATGACATCATCATACTCTGCTACCACTTCATGGAACTAAAATCTCATAGAATCCACTACGACAAGGTTCATTCTAAACCAATTATTAGTAATCAGATTCACCCTCCAATTCACGAGTTTCTCATACACTAATTGGTTTTACCTTTCACCCAAAAAGGAAAACATTATCCCATCACTATATACACACTGTATAATTCACCTAAAATAGTCTATCTAGGTATGAAATGTAGGAAAATACTCAATAACTAATATGACCGCATAAGGCCCCATTAGTATTACATATAGACCGAAAACAACGAAATCACCTCCCATTGTTCTGTCACTCTGTTTGAAGAACTGTGTGATCATTGAGACTCCTCTAATTAGAGTCTTCAAGCAAAATGTCCAAGCGATGTGCTCGACCAGAATCTCTATGTCTCGAAACAGATAAGTAATTATAAATGATTGAATCACACTTATATCTATTAGTGTTATAAATAATGTATAAAAGACATTTATTGCACCTTGATTCATCCCTATATCATCATGATCATAATCGTGGACTGCCTACAGCTTCCCTCTCCTATTTCCATCAGCTCCCTAAACCTAGCAGGGACCACCTGGGGATAGTGGTGGAAATATTTCATAAATAATTTACCTCCTCCTACTCTCAAAGATCCTCTACCACATCTATATCCCAATAGACCTACCTTATCTTACTTGTACCTCTTTATAGGCTTCTCATCCACCTTTTCTATATCTGTAGAATGGTGGGTTAGACAATCCCTTACAAGATATCCCATGTCATCATCAGATTAGAACCACATATATTTAAGATAACTAGAACCATCCTATGAGACATAAACCATTGTATGTATGACCTATTACTTACTCATTAAATGTCATGAAAATCCTAGTCCATATGTATGATATTGACTCCCAGCTACCGAAGTCTGTTCTCCTGAGTTTCTAATGCTGACAAAAATCTATGTGTCTGATCATCCAGGAAAATGAAGACCAGTAAGGAACTATCTATATCCCTTACATGGGTAGGACTTAATATAGTTATAAACCTATAATGGAGGTCATTTTGTAGTCCTTTCTTTATGTTATGACCACTAAATAATTGAGCATGAACAGTATCCATCAATTACCTAAAGATTTTGGTGAACCTTGATGAATACTCAACCACTATCATACTACCCTGTTGAATATGTATATATTCTTGGAAGTACACATCCCTTAATTTATCTAGAGTGAACACCATTTAGAAATGGTTCTCAAACTCTTACAATGATAGAGTCACAACTTCATACTATTGGGTCACTAAACCCCACCATTATTCTAAAAATCCAAGGTCAAGGATCACTGCAAAGACCCCCATATGATCTGTCAGTGTCCTGAAAAGATGAAAAACTAATTCCACTAAATCAATATATTCCTTAAACACATTTATGTTGGGTTGACATCATTAATTGATGGGTTATTTTCACTGAAATTCATTATGCATTATTATCATGTGCATCTCATCTGCTTATACTACTGGTACCATCTTCTGGTCAATAGGGGGCGGGATGAATATTGAACCACCTAGAGGTAACAGATCCAAAAAATGTTCATGTATCAATACATTTTCACATAGGAGATATTACTCATGTTGTTGATACTGAATACTAGTTAGAAAACTTTTTGAAGGAATCCTAAGATATATATGTTTTACCATAGCCAATGAGTATATTTAAAGATCTTACTCAATAAAGACAAGTAAACCACATCACATTCCATTATGATATATGTACCAATATATTCCAATAAACCAATGTATGTGCGTACTAATTCAAATGTATGTTGATCAAAGTCGTGGTGTATGGATACATCAGCCACAACACCGACACACAAGTCCCTGTCCAGAAATCAAAACTCGAAACACTTAACATTGTTTCAACAAAAAAAACTCACATTATCTATTCTTAAGGTAAAACTGAATGGATCTAATACCTTTCTGTCATGACCAATATCAATAGGGCCAATTTTGACACTACCCAAAGCCCCCTCCAATAGTATATGAGTTTTTGAAAATTACCATGTAAAAATATCACTCACATAGGTGCCCTTATCCTAATACACCTATACCCATGCACGCATATACAAGACTATAAAACTATTAAATATAAAACACCATATAAAGCATGCATCCATGCATAATAATCCCACTATCAGAGTATGAAAATAATTAATAGAAAATAAAAGGGACCAATATATTCCAATCACAATTAAACTTAAAACAAATCAAACATCAAAGTATATATGGGGACTTATTTTAAGATAACCATAGCAACACACCTCAGTATTTCGACTCACTATGATCTTCCTGGTCCTAGTCAAATTATGAATCCATAAAAGGTTGATTTTCTATACAAGACATTAAACATGTGGTCATCACCCATACAGTGGTGAGTTTAACAATACTAGGTAGCACACATAGAAATCAATAGGAATTTATCATAAATAGTAACAGTCCTCTCATCATAGGTATATGTCTAAAATACATATCATTTGAATACCCAGTATACTAAAAAATGAAACACAACCTCAATGTAAATTCACTACTATATGTCTATCCTATGATTCATACCCAAAGGTTCCACATATCTATCCTATGGATAAAACAGTCCATGATTATCATATCAATAATGGTGTCTATCTAATATGTATTACTCATATTGTCTTTCAATGTGAATTATTTGATAGAAGTTGAAAGAGGAAAATACACTGATGAGGATCACACCTAAGGCCATCGGGTATTCCAACAACTCAATCTATAAAAACCTAATGAGAAGAGAATCAATGCATGCATAGTTTTGGTCATAATGATACTAAAAAAATTCCTTGGGAAAAGAAAATGATAGATTTTTGTAGGACATGATTCCATAATAACCCTTAGGGAATTGATCTGGGGAATAAATCCTAATGAAACATGTAAATGTGTTATAGTAAAGTTATCTAATCCATGATTGAATGGACACATGGATTATACTAGTACTACATGGTGTTTCCATTTAGAATCTGGTCGTGTCCTGGTATCTCAACCCGTGACAATGTCCATGTCACTATCAAAGTACATGGTGTATCTAAGCCTTTGTAACCCTGGCCATGTCCATGCCCACTTGGCTATGTCTGTGTGTAGATTATCATGTCTGGTTAGGGATTGTTGTTCCCTTGCCTATTTACCATCCTAATTACACTCCATAAACCAATAATGGTCCACATTCCATGTGATAGATGTCAAACACCCTATGGTATTTGTCTCCTTGCAGAAACAAAAGCATCAATAATAGGGTTCCACATAGAGTTTGACGATAGAATAAACTCTATTTAATATAGGATTTCCTATATTACAATATCTAGTTCACATTTCATATTCTTCTATTATATTCATCAATACATCCACACGTCTCACTGAAAATCAAGGAAGACATCTATCAAATATTTTCCATCATAAATAACTAGAATCTTGCCACCGAAAAACGTAGTAAATCCCTCCTTTATGTCATCAGGTACCAACCTGTCAAGGTCAAATAAAGAGACTCCAATCTAGTTTCAAAATATCATCATAACTGGGTTTCATCATCCATCAAAAACCATAGATTTGATCTCAATCCCTTTCACCATTTAATGGGTATGAAAGGATTGATAAGTTTGTGTCTGTGAGATGGAGGGAAAAATGAATTGCAGATAATGATTGAATAATACTGGAAAAATACATGATACCCATAAAATAGGAATTAACTATAGCTATCTATGGTTGACCACAATCAATTTCAGGTAGAACAATAAATGATGATCTGATTAATAATAATCACTTTTCCCAATATTCCCCATAGATAAACCCATATCCACAATATGACCGATCTATGAATCAATCCATTAATATATTGATTCTTGTTCATCATATAACTTATAAACATGGATAAATAAATAATACACAATCATCTTACCTCAAATTGGTTCAATCCCGAGAAAATCAAGATTTCATCTCACTTTCCTCAGTGTCATTCTCATGTTCTATCACACACTGATTGATGATCAGTGATCTAATCATCACTCATTAATGGAAGCTCCTCCAATACTCTCAAATGGATCCTCTAAATTTCTTGTTTTTTGCAAATATCCATAAAAATTATACATAGTAGAATTTATATATGAGATATATTAGGTTATGGAAATTTATTCAATTAATTAATTCATTCAATTAATTTTTTTATCTATCCTCCCATGACGATGCCCAACCTAAACGCCCGTCGTGCTCAAAAGTTATATCACGCCTTTGTTATAACACAGTCTATGAACTCAATGGAGGCTTAAAATTTTTGATCTGATCCTCTATTCGGATTTTATAAAAATTTTAGGATATATTTTCATGTGTGTATTTAATATTTTTAATATATTTGAAAAATAATAATTTTGGGCAAACCGAGCCTTGGAACCTCACATTGTCTCAACACATAGCTCCATAATTAATCTATATAATATTACAAAAAAATGTGGAATAATAATAGTTGTTATAGTTTGATAACATCATTATTAATTATATGATATTTTTTTATACTAATCGAATTTCCATTTTTTTCATTCCCAAAAAATAGTCCCAAAAAATGACAATGTCATCATTCTTACATGTGGACTACCACATCCATAAATATTATTCCTAATTTTTCAACAGATCCATTCACAGATGATTATAAAAGTTTATTTATTAGATTAATATTTTATTTAGACCATTATAATATTTCTTAAATTATAAACTATTTCATATCTTCCTACCAATATATTGAAAATTATTGTGTCACCTATGCGTACATGCAGACTATAGTCTCCATGAATGTGATGTGTTTCATTTTTTACTCTGGTATTTTCAAATATCACAAAATATCTCAAAATATGATTCATAACTTCAATATGATAAAAATAAATCTTTTTTATTATGTAATATTTATATTAGGGAAAAGGAAATTTACTTTCATAACTATACTAACTCATAGATGATATACTTCTCTTGTTTAGATCGGTTTAACCACTTAAATAGATAATGTTATAAATTTTAATAATGGGTAAATAAGGGGAAAAATTTAGTGATATTACACTATATTATGTATATATATATATATATATTTGTTCTCTATTGGTAATGAGAATATCTATTCCATTTTTTAGATATCCATCGTTATTTATGAAAATTACCAAAAGAATCTCAATGCTAACATCATCATGAAAAACATATCAAAAATACCATTGAAATGAAATTACAGTATTATGAATATTAAATTAACATCTATTAAAATACCTATAATTATATCAAAACTAATATCATTCAATATATAAAAAATTGTATACACTAAAATTATGAAACTAGTACTCAAGAAATAATCGAAGCTAATAACATTTAATATTGAAAATAAAATATAACTAACTAATATAATTAAAAAACTGATTTTAAATAAAGTTAAAAAAATTATTTAGGATAGAATAAAATTGTTAAATAGGTGATTAAGATAATTATATTTCTATAAAGGATTTCAGAGAATGTTTTGTTATAAATAATTTAAAGTCATGATTTTTGCATCTCCAAATTTCCTTAGTGATATAAGATGGGAATTCACCATTGTTTCAAATATGTAGGGTTATATATTTTATATGAATTAATTTTATAATAAATATTCATCAAATATAGTGTATTTTAAAATTCATCTAATGTTATTCCTTTCATGAAATTTTAATTCAAAAAATAAGGACGATGTAAGGGTGTTTCATCCCAATTTCCTTTCATTATGATATGTTTTATTCATGAACCTAATTTAAAATTAATGCTGTTTATAATTCATCTCATATGTATAATGTCATGAATTCTATTTTTTGTGGCATTTAATGTCAAATTTTAGGTCCTATATTTCATTTCATTTTTATATAAATTAATCATAAGACATAAATGATATTCATGAGTGAAAAACATTTCATTGAGTAATTATATTTATTAGTAAACGTATTTTAGCCATCCATGGGGTTATAAACCATTAAATTTTATCATATATTTTTCTATATTCCACCCTAGATAAAAATAATGTTTTAAGTACAATAATTTTTTTTTAAAAAAATATTTCTCATATAAATATAATGTAATTAAGAGTAATTATCATCCTTCCCATTTTAGACATTTTTATTGAATTTAAATGTTTTCTAATAAAAAATGTTATAATTTATATTATGGAACCCTATTTTCCAACCATTCTTCTTCAATTCATCTACCAATAAAAATTTCTATGTGATATTATTTATAAGATTTTCAATAATCCACTATCCGATTAAATTTTTTCAAATAAAATGATTTCAAATGTTAACAGACAAAATTTTTTAAATTGAATTTTCAAATTGACTATAACAATATCTTTTACGAAAAATATAAATGTGTTTTCTATGAACTTTTTTTACAATTTCACTACTATTTTTATATTTATATTTTTAGGTTTTATATATTTGAAAATTATTCTCCATGAATCACATTTTATGTTTTCTTATAAAATAATATTTTTATTTTTTGACTTTTTGGTATCAAATATTAATATTCTCGAGTTCAATTATGTTGATGCCATCTAAATATGTTTTAAGACCTATTTTAGAAACATCATATCTTTATGGTGTGATAAATGATTATATTCATTTGGAAAACATATATATTTTGGATTGGTAGGTGGGTTTATATATCACCCTTCAATCCATTACTTGAGGATTTAAATCTCCTGAGATTTGGATGTTATGTGTTGAAATTGGGTTTTTCCCAATATGAATCATGGGTTATATCATAATTGTACTAGAAATACTACAGGATATAGGAATTAGTTTTAGCTTATATAAGTTTACGCATGAAATCGTAGACGAAAATAAAAAAATATTATTAGATAAATAGTTATATCGATATACATTATAATCATATTAAGAATGATTTTATAAAAAATAATATAAACTATTCTAAAATATAAACAATAGAAACATGTAAAACATTTATAAACAAGAATAAAAATATATTACAATCTTTTATAGAATATATAAAAATCATTCAGAATTATTCCTAACAAAGTTATATACTTTCACTATATGTTCTAATGATATTTCTAATCCTAAATTAAGTTATCAATGATTAAATACCCATTGTTATGTATTTCATCCAAGAAAATAATCTCATGATCAGAATGACCAGAAAAACATGGTCTCCATATCATTTATAATCCTCAATAAATCCTATTAGAAAAATTATACCATTATATCCCTAAAAGTAATTGATTTACCAGATCGAAAAAAATCAAGTAGAGAAATATTAATGAATTTATAATAAAAACCTCTAAAAATATTCCCCATGAATACTCACTAAAGATAAAAATGTAATATTCTAAGCAAAAAAATGTTACAAATATTCAGAAGTAACATTAGTTCATATATTTTAATCTTATTCTCCCTCAATGATGTGGTTTATTTTTAAATGATCTCCAAATAACTAAAATCCAAACAACTCGAGATATTTTTCAATGAGATTAAAAAATCCTCTTATTAACATGATTTTTTCAACACAACATCACTCTGTCTGATGAACATTTCGTATATCAACATTATAGTGCATTTGTTTGTCAATAAAGTATAAAATATGGGTCTTTGTCTTTTTGATGGTATATCTATATTAGTTAGGATAATTAAATTTTCATTTCATATACATTGCATGTATCTTTCCAATACAGTATATCATATGGGAATTTTATGAATTCGTTGAATAGACTCTATAAGACTTCAATCTACTGGACTTTGGATACATTCCGCCAATTTTCTATTTACATTCTTATTTCATGTACATGGTACTCAATTTTCAGATATAATTTATAAATGTCCATATGATAGAACTAAAATTATCCATCCTCTAAAAACATATTCCTTTCATCCAAAAATAATATAACTTAGGAAGGATATATAATATAATTATGAAAAACATACTAATTGTGAATTATGATTTAATAATGTAAAGTTAGAATGGGTTCTTTTGACTCAATAATCACTACCTTTATAAAAGTTTAACACAACGCACTTATATGAAAAACATTAAAGTAATAATTTTTAAATTCTTACAACCCCTTACATATACAACTATTGAGTGTTATACATTCCCCTAATAAAACTCTAGTGTATTATTTTCTCCACTATTGTGATTTTTTAAAATAGATTCTAAGGATATAGTTTTATAAGTATATAAGTTTTTATACTGTTATTAAAGAACTATATATAACATTTTTAATATGTATACAAGTATTTAGGAAAATATAACCTTCGTAAAATAATATATAATTTGAAACATTTATCCAATGAGATATATAAATGGAAACACTAATTCAAAATATATGAAAGTAGTGAACAAAATGATTGATTACTGATTATTATATACGACATGAGTTTAAAAAAACTAATCATTTATGTCATTATTTTTCACAATAATATTCATATTCATGAGATAACATTTTATCTTTTCTAAATCCTCCTATTTATACTATAGTATTTTCACCATTTCTTCTAAAAATCAACATTTTTACTTTTCTATGAATTATCTGTGTCCTATATGATGGAAGGAGTTTTAATATCATCAATAGATAATGTATAATATATGAAATTAATTTTATTCTAATTTGATACTTTGAAAAGATACTAGTTTCCCTCTAAATAACAAGAACATTATCATTAACAAACATGATATATTCGTCAGCATGATTCTTCCATTGGATAAAACTATCTATCCTCTTAAAAAACTAAATTTTTTCATTTATGATCTTAATTATCAAAATAATTTTGTTTGAGCATCTCATATATTTTCCTAAGGGAAATTGAACCCTCAATGAAATTATATTTTCATTGAATGTAGTTGAACCATGATTGGAAGTCCTGAAATATTTCCAAAAAACATTTAACCCCTTAAATTAATTTATTAGAGTAATTAATTTGCAACTCAGTTGTTTTTTATCTAGTTATTTGGAGGATTTAGTGGAATCGCTCTAAAACAATTAAAAATATGTTCTCTAACACTTGAATGTGAGGATTAATGTTTTTAATAAAAATAAAATAAGAAAAATCCCTATAATATAAATATTTTAATATATTTAAACATGTTTATGTGGTTTTATTTTTGAGTGAATATTCTCATATTTTTTTAATTCTTCTTTTTAAGAATTGTAGAATGCATCATTAGACATAGATATTAATTTTAAATAGGTATGAAAATAATATTCCTTATTAGCCAAATATCTTTTTTGATATTTAGAAACATCCTCTAATTTTATTAACAACATTATCTTGCCAAGTACTCAAGAATGTTCATTGGTAGAAGATGATTTTTCAAAAACATCTACACGTTCCAAACGAAAATATTTTCAAAAATATGAGAAAAAATTTAGTGAACTTATTGAATAAAGTTCTTAAAAACAATCTTACCATTTTACTTTTCAACATACATAGTAATTAACTCAATAGGAGTGGTAGAATTATATTTATATAAAATAGAAATAGGAGCAATAAAAAATGGACAATGTAAAAAGGAGGATTTTGTTACTTCTTCACATTATCAGATGGATTAAACACTTACTAATTCCATTAAACATTTTCATATTACCTCAATATTTCCCTTATAAAATATTCATCAACATTATCCTTAATTTATTTTTTAGATTATTTTTTATTCTTTTCATCTTTATTTTGTTTATCCAAAATATGTTATTTGAGGGTTTTGGATTCAGTGACACCAATTCCGATACTTATATCTTCTTATTTCTTGTCATTTTAATTTATTATATTACTCAAAAAATAGTCATCAGACATGGTTTTTTTATTTTGAGAAAGCATAATAGTTTTGAGATATGATTCATAATATTTCAACATATTATGATCATTTATATTAAGAGTGTTACCTTCATCAGTAGAAGAAATATATAGGATTGTCAATGAACATCCTCATATCAAAAAAATGATAATCCTTATATTTTAACTTGTTTTATCACTAAATTTAGAAAATTTATCTCTAATAGATGTACCTTAATTTGTAACATTTTTTCATCCATGATATTTACCAAATTATTTTTTCATATCTTATAATATAAAATAATATTTATATTGATTTTTCATGTTATTATAGATTATGTATAATTTATTATCAACTTCCTCAAATTGAAATTTTCCACAGTACAAATAATATCCAAAAAATAGATATCTCTACCATTCATGTTGTCTCTATTACATTTCCTGAAAAAATAATTTTATATTCGATATTGAAACGATTTTTTTTTCTAGTTCAAGATAGGATAGTTTCCTTACCTTCTCAGTAGAGGATACAAATATATTTCTCAAATAAATTTCTTTCAAAATAATAATTTGTTTACGAATCTTCAACATAATAAAATAATATTACACTTACAAATTAATTCCAAATATTTCAGCACGATCCTTAATACTAAAACTATTTAATTTTTCAACTATTTCGAAGAAAATATTTTATAAACCATCAAACTCGTTAAACACTAAAAATATATAAAACTCTAAAACTATAATTAATTAATTTAAATCAATTTTTTCTTTTGCTGAAAAAAATAACATCATTCATTGAAAAAGTAAAGCTATCACTAGAAAGCACCGTAAATCAATCAATATCTTTTTACCAACCTCTAAAATTATGAAATTATTAAAAGCTTCTATTAATAGATATAATGAAAGATCTTGAATAGAAATATAAAACAACAGAACTAAGAAAATTGAAGAAAATTTGACTAATAAGATATCACCACATATTCAAATAACAAATAAAAGTGTTTTTTCACCCATAATATATATATGAAATGGGGGAAATTATTCATCATTAGACTATATCAAATGTTTGTTATTTAATTTTATAAGATAATAGCATAATAATTTCATGAAATTTGTTGGTTTTGAAATCATGACATTCTAAATTTTTTATAAAGTTTATACATTTGTGAGTAAAAATTATTCTAATGGAACATGAAATTTTGTAGAAAAATTTTTATGTTGTTTCCAATTTGTAAATTATAAATATAATAATATAAATGTTATATTCTAGTGAATTTGTAAAATTTTAGTTTCTTATGATATGTTTTATGAATATTTGAAAATCTTGTCTGTATTAGAAATGATTATATGAAAGATTATGTCTAATGAAACATTGGATGAGTCTTCTTTTGATGAAACCTAAGATGTTTATATGAGAATAACTATCCAAATAATTTTTTAAACAGGAAAATAAAAACTAAAATTAGTATAAAAAATTATACAAAATTTATCTTCCTTTTTTTGATAATTTTTTAACACTAATGTGGTTGTAAAACTAGATGTAGACCAATGACTGCCTTATATTAATAATAACAAATAACTATTTAGTATATTCAATTATATCAAAATTAATAACATTTATGAAAAATTCATCAAGTCATTATTTCATTTTGATAAAATATAAAATAATATCTTCATGATTGTGTGATCCTAAATGAAATATTCTCTTCTATCAATGTGATTTTATTTTTTGTGATTTCTGGGGATCATACAAAACTATATGTAAATTATGTTATCACACTAATTTTGAGTTTTAATAACATGCAGTATAGAATTAGTCAGTGTCGGTTTCATCCACAACACCTAAGCACAATAATTTCATGTTGTTATGTATTCTTATTTAGTCCTATAAAGTGATATTGATTGATGTTCTAACGGGAATAATAAACTAAATCCACTCTTATGAACAGAAAATTTCTAGATGTACTTTTCATATCTATTTCAAATCCCTCAAATTTTGTATACGAAAACTATTTTAGTTCAAAAATATTTTCATAGGAATAGAATAATCCATGAACCAATGTCCCGTTATGTTAGTTAAATAATCATTCAATATATTTATGATTGCATTATATTGTATTATCATTAAATATTGAAACAAAACCATATAAATAACATTTTTTCTGGTCATATTGATATAAAGTATATCAAACACAAAATATGTCCTATATAGTGTTTTTCGTATACTAGTTTCCATAATTCATCAAGATCTAGCATGGTCGGTGAATCTATAGGGGGCATAATGTTTTACCATTTTCATAACTACATATTGTAAGTAAATATTATGAAAACTTTTGTAGATATAGAAATATCTTTTCTGGTCTTTGAGGAATTTGAAAACCAATGATGATTTTTAGTCCATCCATCATACTCATTTCCAACTCAGATTTCATAAGTTTTTCGATTTAATTAGAAATAGAGTTTTGAGTTAAACCAAATATAAAGTCATTGAAAAAATTAAACAACCTTGGTTTCTTTTAAATAATTATTAATAAAAAGTGTTGTCTTAAAAGCTACACTAGATAAATAATTTATAGTAAAAAATATTACAACTCTATTATACCAGGATTTTGGAGATTGTTTAATTATATATAGTACTTTAGTGGGTTTAAACAAATGATCTATATATTTTATACTTTTAGTACCAGGAGAATATTCTACAATAACATCCTCATGTAAATAATTTTTAATAAAATCACACTTCACATCAATTATTTATAATAAAAAATTAAAAAATTCTATAAATTCCAGATGTATATTGATTTATTTGAGTCTAGACACTAGAGGTAGTTTTTCATTATAGTCTATTCTTTTTTATTTCCGTTTTCCCTTAAGAATAAGACTTAGTTTTACTTTTAAAATAATTCCATTATCATCATTTTTTTGAAAATCCCATTTATCTCTAATCACACAAAGAAATTAATGTCACTCTACCATAGTATAAACATTATTCCTCTCCAACTCATCAAGTCCATCATGTGTTTCCCTTATCCATTATTCAACACCTGAAGCATCATCAGACATTGTATGTTTAAATATATTTAAGAATAAAAATGTTCAAATTCATTTATTAATATTTTTTCTCTTCCATCTAGTAAAAAACTCATAAGAATTATTATTTAGAAATTTTTTTAGTAAACCCTAATTTATTGTATATAATGTAGTACTAACCACTTCATCACATAAATTTTCTAAAATTTAGAATTCAATGAAAACAGTACCAGTAATCTCCAGATAAATTCTATTACTGTGTTCAAAAACACAATTATTTTTATGGATTTCTTAGACTTGAGATGTTTTGGGAAAATAATTTTTTACTAAAAAAGTATTAAAATCAATATTTATAAATTATATATCATGATAATTTTGAATAGATACAAACAATTTAATTTTATCATTCCTAATATTTTGTATAAACATTTTAAAAGTAAAAATGATATTTTTACTTTTTATATTGAAAATATTCCCACATATTTCTAGTGTATCCATCTAGAAAGATATATACATAGTATTTTCCAAAATTAATCCAAGTTTCAATTAGTCCAAATAAATTCATGTGCACTAACTTTAATGATTCATAAGATGATACTTCACTAAATGATGTACATTTTGACTTGTGTTTTTACCATATTTATAATGGTCAAACACTTTAAAATAATTTAACTTAATCGTTGATAGATCACTACCAATCCATTTCATATAAATTGTGTCTAAATTTCAAACATTATAGTGTCATAAACATATAAAAAACAATCAATATTATTCTATAATTTCACTACAATAATGTAGATCTTGGATTATAATGTTTTTTATGTTAAGCCTGTATGTACTCTCATTAAAATCAAAAAAAATAATTAATTTAACATCTGAGAAATGAATAGTATATTTATCATTCATGTAGTTCCCAAGATAACAAAAACCGCATAATTTTATAACACTAATACGATTTTTATCATATAGTAAAACATAAATAAATGAAATTAAGGCTTTACGAAGATATTTGATATCACAGATTTTATATATTTCACCTTGATCATTGTCTCAAATAGTAAAATCCCATCCATTCATATTTATTATTATCTAAATGAACATTTAATTTTTATTCATTTATTTAGATCAACCACTTTCCGTGTACGAGATAATTGGTTTGTCTATACATAACATTCCATACAAGATATTTTGGTTTTTCATACCTGAAATAAAAAGACTGTATTTTTCGTATCCAGAATAGCTTGGGTCTATAATTATTATCAAATAGGACATTGGGAATCCATTTCTTCCCATAATTCAAGTTATAAATAGCTACCAATTACTTTCTTAATATAATCATTAAAAATCCAAATTAAAAATTTCTATTCATTGAAAATTTTCCAACGTCCTCATATATGAAAATTTTAAAAAATGTTTCGTTATATATAATGAAATAGTTTGGCAGAAAATGAGGCACTCTTTAAGTAAAAACTATTCCAAAAACTTTTCAATGTGGTCTAAATTATCGATAAGTTTTATCAAATATTTACTTCCTAAAAGAAATTTTTCAAAATAAATCAAACTATAAATCCTGGAATTTATTTTTACAACTATATTATTATCATCTAATGTTGAACTAGAATTAGTTTTTCTTATCTAACTCAAAAGTAAACATGAAATCGTTGATGTATGTTCAAAAATTGAAGAATCATAAAATTCATGTTATACCATTTCATATTTATTTTCTTTCATAAAATATTATTACTTTTGAATAGAAAATTATTATATCTAGAAATTTATTCAAAACTATTTGTATTCTCATCATAATCTAATGTAAAAAAATCTTTTTTAACGAATTGATACTGTATTCATAATTAGAATCAAATAATTATAATTTAATTTGATAATAGTAATATATTTTTAGATACCTTCACCATGGAGTGTCGGTTATTATCTGGAATTCTTGAAAACAAACACATAACCTCCAGATCATCACTACTATCATTAAATGAACCTTTTGAAGAATAATCATCATTATTATAACTACATTTTTTATATTCTTTAAAAAACAAATTTCCACTTCTCATATAAACATTTATGATCCTTTATCATTTTTCATTATCCTCAAAATATATATCCTAATATATCTAGTCTAGTTACAAAAATAACTGATAGTTTCAATAGTTTATTTCCTATCACTTATATATTTTTATATTTTCCTATACCTAAAAATATATTTCTTCACAAAAATTATGGTAATCCTCATAGATAAAAAAGTTATATCATTCTCACTTTACACTTATGAACTTTTATTTGATTAAATAATAAATTTATTATTAGATTTTGAATATTAACAATCATTCACATAGAATATAATTTTCTTCAATTTAGTTGATGATGTTAAGTAATTTGAAACACTAATTGTTTTTATTTTAATTTGAAAATATCATTTCAATCTACTCTCAAATAACATGAGTGTTCTAATCAGATAATCAAAACTCTGATTTTTTATATTATTGGTAACATATATAATTTTATTCTTATATTCCCTTTCATATAGAATAATATCATTTTTCTTTTCTATCAAATACATATCTAATAATTATTTTTCACTGATAGTTTTCATGTTACTAGAAATATCCATGAATAATTTATTTCATTGATAAACATATACATATAGTAAAAATATCAAACACTTGATATTTTTATGCAATAACGATCTTCTACTGTCCCAAAAATTTGATGTTTCAAAATAAATAAATTTATTTTTATTTTAATATTGTTATAATTTTTACAATAATAAATATTACTATATATATTATATTTCACTAAACATAAAAATGTATTTCTAAACTGAAAGTCTAACTGATATTCTTAATTTTAATATCTATTAAAATTAGTAACTTCCATATCACGAATATTATAACTCGAAGTTGTCAAAAAAATGTTGTTATTGCAGGTACTTATAGCAAAATAAATTTTTCTATCTCTCTAATATTCCTAGTCACCATAATCAAATAGTTTTTATCTACTAGGATTGACATACTATATTTTTACAATATATAAATCTATCATTGTGAAACAAAAATAATCTTCTCTATAAACATGGCCAGTGTAAATAAATATATGATTAGAGACCAGATGTAATACCAAATTTTATTTCATATGATTATTAACAATACAACAAGAGTGGTGTTGAATTTTCATCTATTACAATATAATCATAAAATTTTCCATCACATTGAAGAAATTTTATCCGACAAACATTTATATTGATATACTCTATAATCAAATTAAGAAAAAATTTACGAATGTTTTTTATCTTTTCATAAAACTGGACTAAAAAATATTTAAAACATGTATAAACAATTAAAAATGGAATAAATAACTTTATGAAATATATAATAAAACATAAAAACATTCCTATTGAAGTTTTACACATTACTAAAAAAAATTATGATGTGTCTGAACCTAAATTAATGTATCCATGATTGTAAACATGTCATAAGTCTTTTCTCTCAATGCATTGAAGACCTCGTTTAGAATGATCAAGACAACATTATTTCCATATCCCTAGGAGCCATAAGTGAATCTAATAATATTTAATCTATCCATCTATCCTGAAGAGATATTGATCTAGTGGATATAATAAGCATCAATTTCAATAGAAAACTATTAAGGAAAATAAAAAAGGAGGAAAACATAAAATACACCATAAGAAAACAATATAAAAATAAAAATTTAGGTTTCCTAGTAATAAAATTTGACAATGCATCAAAGGTATCTTAGATAATTTTCATCATCTTCTTCCACCCTAACATATTGGTCCTATTTATATAATTTCTATTAGTGGAATGGTTTTGATCTTCTTGGGTTCAGTTGCAACTGAATTATTTAGATATCTTCATCACTTTATGTATTTATTATAATAGCCATCTATATAATGGTAATTTGGTATGGCAACATTAAAAAGCATTCAGTAATTCTTATGCTATAAATATCGGTCTTCATCTGGTGACATTGTATGTCTTCATCAAATCGGGTTAGTAAATTTCTTTCTTATAGACTTTATATGTCTATTTGTGATGGATTCTGTCAAATAGATGTTGTTGAACTACATATAATAGACTCTATAAGTCTTACATACAATGGAATTTGTATACATCAGTTTAATATACATATTAATAGTCCATCCAATTTACATCGTACTCATCAATCTGGTAAACATAAAAATACTTTTCTAAAATAAATGAAATTATATCTCTAGTGAAACATAATTTCTCCCTACAAAACCCTGAATAACATGAGAAGGATTTATATGATAACTATAAAAACATATAATGTGTAAATATTTATTTCCAAAACTAATGTTATTAGTTGGTCTTTTAAGTCATCTATGTGAACATTGTTTTAATTCAGAATATGGAGGGTGCCAAATGTTTTTGTCCAGAACATGAATCATTGAAATTTTTCATTCATCTTTTTTTAGTTTCCATACTCTTAAATTTATGCAAAATATCATTGTTATTCTATGTCTCTAGGGATTTTTACCTTTCTATTCCAAATGCCTATAATTGTACTTCATAGACCATATTTATTATCATATGATTCTACACTATTTTTCTATAGTTTACATTTATTCACATTAGATCACATGTCCATCTACAATTACTTATTGGAAATTATTATTGATCCATGTTCTTTTAAATATTATATTTCTACCTTTCATATTTTTTATCAAATGTTTATGATATAATTTGTGATAGAATATGGTAGTTTTTCCCATATAAAGAATTTGAGATACCCCCTTTTTTTTATTTCCATTTCCTTATAAAGTTGAATATATGAGTATATTTAAAAAGTATTTTTTTAGAATAAATGTTTAATATATTGAAGATATATAAATGATATTCTTTTATAATGAAAAAAAATCTATTTTGGATGAAAAATAATTATTATAAAATCCACAAACATATTAAAACATTAATTTTTGAGATTGCATGATTATTATGAGTTATAAGGTTTAACATACAGAAATTTTGTAAAATAAATATACTTTTTCTTTGATCATCTATCTTGGTACCTTTGACATTGTTACAAATATGAATTTTAGCACCCTATATGGTTTTGAAGATATGTGGAACCTTAGTTGGTATCAATGTACAGTTTAGTTTTTATATGATTATTGTAGTAATTTTGGGGATTAAGATGAGAGAAAAATAGTGAAAAGGTAAGGGGTAAATATGGGTATACAACAATACCCTATTATTTTGGTAATGATATTAGTTTGTGGTTTTCGATGAAATTTTATTACAATTCATACATTGTAATATGGGTGTGGTTGTCACACAAACTCACCTAGGGATAATTACCAAAAAAGTCGTATTTGAGTAATAAATCCATATATAAATAGTACAAGATGTGTGACCTAGTGACTGAAAATGATTCTATGCTCTCCTAGAAGATATTGTTTGGATACTATTAATTATCTTTATGATTTCTTATAAATGATTAAAGAATAATTATATACTATGGTTAGAAAATCTAGAAGGAAAATAACTATGGAAAACTAGTTTGTAAAAAATGTGTGATTGGTTAATTAAATTATTTCATAGTCAAACTAAATGTATCATAGGTTGAAATGAATGTCTAGTTTTAGATGACAACATTAGATTGAGTTTTCATACACAAATGGTCATTTAATCTTATTTTTATTAGATATTGCAAAACCCATTTTCTTTTTAGCATTTGGTTAGAATCAGGATCATTAAAATGACCTTTTGAATATTATTTTTATAGAAACCCTTATTTAGTACATTCCAATTAAGGAATCATATTGGGCCAAAATAGTAGTGAAAAATAAAATTTTGTACATATTTTAACTAAGTGTTAAATGTTGAGTTTCGTAGTCTTACATATGATAGTATGATGGGTATCTCATTTAGACTTATATCTTGAGTCATTTTCATATTTTGGATACCCTTATGTATTCTTATTATTAAGAGAGAATTAAAATTAAATGGTTAAAATTTAGTTATGGTGGGAGATGTAAAAACTTGATATTATAAAATATAGTTCTCTCTAAAATAATAATTTTTTTAATATATTCCTTCAAAGGAAACACTGAATTTACCTGAGTCACACTATATTTGATGGAAGTTATTAAAATTTATAATAATGTTAAAACCTCTATAAAATAAAAATATATTAACCAATTAAAAAATGTATACATTTAGAGGATATTTAATAAATATGATTTAATATTTAAAAGTATTTTTCATTCTAAAATTATTGTTTAATGTATTAACAAATTAATTTAAATTATTTTAAATGATTATTATGATAAAATGTAATATTAAAATAAATTAACGAATCTATTAACATTTATCAATGTTGAAATTATTATGAAATAATATTGAGAACTAATAATGATTAAGAAGAAATTTTTTCTAAAAACCCATTTTTTATTACATTTTGAAATTTCATTTTAAAAATATGTTTATAAGTTACCTAATTTTAATTTTATAAAATTGTATTATTTCCATCATGCATATTTACAATATTATATTAGGATAAATTTTGTTGATTTTTTTGAAATAACATATTTTTAGGTGAATAATGTAAAATAGAGTTACTATTATAACAATAGAATTTATTACTTCATCAAGAAGTATGCATAACATAGTAACATATAAAAATTATTATGATAAAAAATTTATTTTTGGATTGAAATTATTTTTAAAAAAATAATATGTCGAATTTTGATATCCCATTTTTAACATTTTGAATTTTAAGCAATATTTTTTATAAAAAATATATTTTTATTTTTTAAAATAATGTTATCTCCATTTTAAATTAGGTTTTAGATTTATTTTAAATTTTAAAAAAACATCTTATAAGAAATAATAAATAAAAATACTTCATTAAAATCAATATCATTTCCATTTTTTCTTTAAACATAACATTTTTTATAAAAGTACACTTTCAATATAGGGATTTTATGTGCTACATGAGTGAATGTTAAAATGAATTTTTTTTAAAAATTGATTTTTTTTAAAAAAAAATATTTAAAATTCGGATTCAGTAGTTCAAATTTATTTATCTAGACCCGTGTTATTATTAGTCTTTTGAATGAAATAAAATATGTTAAAAATGTACCCTATAAAAAACAAACAAAAATTATAAGTCAAAAATATAAGAGTAAAGTACATTAAAAAATGTTTAAACATATTTGAAAATGAGTTTATGAGGGATTACAGACCTTAAATAATATCACACTCAATTATGTTCCGCAATGGATCTAATTCCATTTTGAATCATTTTCTCTCATAATATTGAAATTTTATTTCCCACACACATAGAATGATCTCACTGGATCTCCATTTCTACACTCATTATAAAGAATTATCTCAATCAAAAATTAACCCTAGTCTCTCCTCCACTCTCTTACCATATCCCAAACGCCTTTTCTTTAGAAAATACAAATCTATATATCGTTATGGTGTTACCTAGTGGAAATATCACAAGGGAGAGGTAATCTTCTCATCCAAGATCACATAGTTATTTTCTAATTATACCCTCTCAAATAGATTCTATCCATGAATTTATTATAATACAAATTTTAAAAAATGTTGATATTTCTTTATATTAATTTAATATAGATTTTATAACTTCTTCCAAACCCACTCAATTAATTTATACGTCATCACGCATATGGGTGTACTACATCCTCTATGATCAACATGCTATAATTTCCATCACCACCTTACACATATAGTTATACAAGTATATTTAATGAATTAATATTATATTTAAAAAATTAATAATATTTTCAAATTATAAACACTCCCTTTATTATTCATAGTATATTAATAATGAATTTTTCACTCGTGTATATGCGAGAACTACCACCTCCAAAAACAGATGTTTTTTATTTTATACTCAAGTGTTTTTATTATGTTTCAAGACATTAAAAAATAGGAATAACAACTTCATTATAATCTATATGAGATTAATATGATTCTAAAATAATACTATTATTCTAACGGAATAACTTTATTAATCATACTCTCCCATATATTATATCTTTTTGTTGTTTTGGTCAGTTTGGACACCTATATCAACAATGTTGTCGATTTTTAACTTTATCAAATAAAAAATCGTTTATACTAGTGAACCAAGTCAATAAAATTTAAATAATAGTTTTGTTCTATAATGGTAATGGTAATATCTAACAAATTATTAATATATGATCCCTCATTCAAGAGATTTTACAAATAATATTGTCCCTAACATTATCATTTTGAATAATAAATAAAATACTAATGAACTAAAATTAAAATAATATAAATTCTGATAAAAATATATATTACAATACCAATAATTTTCTCAAAATTTTGAGGAATAAATATTTAAATAATAATCAACACCGTAATTACAAAACAAATACTAAATATAGAAATTCAAATTACATCTCATGATAAAAAATTATATCTAACTAATACATCTATACTAAATTATTACAAATGAAGTTTATAAAAGGTTACAAATTTGAATATGGTTATCAGATAGGTTATTAATATTGTTATTTTTTATATATAAATATTTTTGGGTAACGTTCAACCAAGTAGAGTTTATGGTAAGGGTTTTTGCATCATAATTTTTCTTCGTTGTAATATGGTGTATATTCACCACTTGTTTCATTTTTTGGTATATATTCTGGATATGCATTTATTTAATCATATTTATTAATTAAATTTAAAATATTTACAAATCAGTCACATTTTATCAACATCATGGTTTTTTTAATTATGATGATAATGAAGATGTAATGGTGATCCATCTAAATTTCCATTATTTGAGATACGTTTTTTTATACACCTAATTTTATAGAAATTAGGTTTATACTGCCTACATTCTATAAAATATCATGAATTTACATTTGTTACTAGAATTTTATGTTTAATTTAATTTTATGTATTTCAATGGAATTTTATTAAAACGTTTTTTAGATGTGAAGGATATTGACAACTCAAAACTAATTTCTTTGATTTATGATATTTCTTTTTTAACTTCTTTATTATATGATTAAATTAAACCACCATAAAAATTTTATATTTTTTTACCCTATACTATGGAAAATTTAATTCTTTATACAATCTTCCTTCAATGATTAATTCTATTCTCAAAAAATTATAATGTTGTTATGATTAATTCGTATCCTTCCCAAGCGAGAACATCGACCTCCATATCCACGATTTTGATTTCCACTAATTCATTCCATTATATTTTGAACACTAATGTTGTATCATCTATTATGATCATAAAATTTACATTTTACACTATTTAAAGGGAATTTTGAATTAACTTTTCATGATTTTTTATTTTCTAAAATGTATTTTAATATTTAAAAATGTTTTTCATTACATGTTATTTTGTTTTTTATTCCACTACACATTATACTAAGATAATGTTTATGTTTCTTTGTGTGATATCCATTGAATGTTATTTTTTAAAAGTAAATTAATTCAAAAAAACATTCACTTTTATATAATATATTTTTAAGGTGATTATAATGTCATATTTTAGACAAAAGGTCAAATTATTTACAAAAAACCTTTACAATTTTAGTAAAAAAATTATATTTATTACTAGAGGATTTTTTTACTTGGATGTTACTTTTCCTAAATAACCCTTTAATTTTTCATTCACAATACCCTTCTGGGTGTTCTAACTTATTGTATCAACCATTTAAATTATTTTGGTCAATTTTTGTGTTACCGTTTGGAAATTATACAAAAATTCATTTTTCATTCCATGGGTTTTTACATTGTGATGACTGATCGCTTCAAAGAGGAACACATCTTCATTTTATATATCTGTGGATTTTTATATCACCATCATTTTAATATGATATTGATTTATTTCTGATGATATAAATATGTTAAGATTGGTCATTTTGATTGTTTATAATATAAATCATGATCATTTTTTTTGTTCAAAAAATGAAATTTGATTATTTTTCACACATCATAAATCCAGGAAATTTTGTTTATTCACAATGTTATATTTTTTCCAATATATATGTTTGTAAAAATTTTCATGGTATGTTATGTCTCTAGGAAATATCATATTTCATTTCCTTATACCTATGATTATGTTCCAGGTATCATGTTTATTATATCTTAATTTATCACTCTTTTTTATGGACTGTGTTTGTTTATTTGAGTTGCATATCCTTCAATCATGATTTATAGAAAAATTATGTTTTATAGTGTTTCTTAAAAATATATTTCTACCCTTCTCGTGTTTTCTTTTATTATTCTGATATAACCTTTAATTACATGTTGACGACTTTTTACTTATTGGTGTTTTGGGATTATTTATTTCTTTTGTTTATGTTTCCTAAGGAAATTATACACCAAACTATTTTTAAAATGATGTTTTTTTATAGAAATGACTTTGGGATTATGAGGGAGACATCAAATGGAAATATTAATGTAATGTGAATATATTCCTTTTTCATTTAAAATGACATTGAACCTAATTCTAGAAGACACTAACAATTATTTTCCTTTAATTTTTTGTGCATTGTGAGATATAATGACTCACAAAATATGGTGATATTAAATAAATATAGTTTATACTTAGATTATCTCACATGGAATCAATTATTTTGTGTAATATATGTTATTTTAGCACTGGACATGGGAGTATGGGACTATGCGGCATCATATTTTACATTAATATAGAAATAGCCTAGAATATACCAATTGGGAGGTTTTAAACTTTATTCCACTATAATAGGAATTTTTTTGAGGAATATCTACACATTAGTGTTTGAGAATTTATTTGGAAACTGTTGACACCATTTTTTTATTTTTTTTTTGTAGAATGGTTCCCCTCTTCCCATACCTTTTTTATCATTTAAGAGAGAAACATACCATGTATTTCATACTAAAGTGTATAGAATTTGATATTCAGTACCAATAGTTTGATGTATAAAATTCTAAAAATATGAAATTATTCTCATCATTTAAGATGCATTTAGAACTTTTTCTAAATTCTATTAGTTAATTTAAGTTCATTTCAGTTATATATGATAATTTTGTCGTGAAAGTAATCTTATAATCATGTATTTTATTTTCATATAAATTCTTTTTTGAGATTATCATGTATAACATGATTGAATCTCCCCTAATTGTGAGTAACTGGTGACTTTAGTGGAATGTTATAAAGAGTAAAATTATGGATGTTTAATTTTTTATATAAATTCCATTCAGGGAAAATTACGTTTAATAAAAACTACCTTGAAAAATATATCTATTTAATTTCTTATTATCTGTTTCATTAAAATATTAATTAATGGTGGAATACCAATGGGATCAGGAAAATTAAACTACTACTAATAGTTGGGATTGTCTCTTAATTATATGATCAAACACCATGAATTTATGTTATTTTATTTTTCTATCCAAGAGATCTATATTTTCCTTGGTAGAGTAAATATACATGAAAAACTAGAAAATTTATTAATTTTAGAATTATATTTCATTCAATAGATACAAATAATTTATAAAAGAATGATATATTAAAACTATATTAAAAAATATTTTTATTTTTATTCCACTAAATTGACTTCATTATTTTTGTCCATATTTCATTGAAATTATTTCATTCAAATTTTATTTTATTTTATTTTCTATATATACTACCTAGTTAAAAATAATAAATAAAAATATGTTTTTGATCACTTATTTTAATCACGGGTCAATCCTTAGACTCACATTATTTAATAGTATAATAGTATACTGACAGATTGAACATTTTCATTAATGTTTAAATTAATAAACCACTGGAGATAATGACACCAATGAAATCATCTTTTTACTTATAATAAAATAGTTAATAAAAGGTATTTATGTTATTTTTAATAAACCCATTCTACTATTTATATATTTTGATATTTATTTTTTACATTCCTTTTTAAATTGTTGGGTTGGATTTTTTATCATTACAGGATGATCGATGAAATATAAGGATTCCAAAAACATAATCAAAAGAATTAGATTCATGAGGACCTTTAGAATATAATCATGAGATCAAGAGGATCTTATTTTCAGACTAATGATCAACCATGGGATAAAAGACACATTTTTTTAGGCTAATAGACAATCCAACCAATAAAATTCTATAAGATAGGTCAATTTAATTTTCTATAGTTAGATCCATTATAGAATATAGTTTATCATTAATCCTTGGGGATAGACCAGGTATTTTGTTTATTCCTTTTATGGTGAATTTTTTTCAGAGAAACGCGAGTCTCATCAAAATGAATTAGAATATGGAAAAATTCAGTGGATTATGGTGTGAATATCATTAAATCTTCTTACCATACATCCATAGGTATAATGTGCACATTTATACACCATAGACTCTACATTTATATACAAATTGAAACATTCTATTAATTTTTATTCTATATTTCTTGAGATATGATTGATTGAGGTTTCAACCAATGGAGGCTTTGTGATGAAAACTTTTTCTGTTACATAAGGGATTCTAAATAAAATCATTCACAATTATAACCTATAGAAAAGTGAATGGGATCACTAATGAGAGTAATTCTTCAACCAAGGTATAATTAATGATAGGATTGTAAACTAGAAGTACTAATAATGAATTTTTAAAGTTTCTAATTTCATATAGCATCAAAACAACTACAATAGAAACCACCATCAAACACACTTACACCAATATAAAAATATTGTGATATATACGCAGATCATAAATAATTTGAAAAATCATAGGTTGGATTATATAAAAATATTTCATTAGATTGAAATTATTTGACCTACATACAAGCCCCTAAAAAATACCATAACAGCTATAACCATGATTATTTGGTTTATCCTAATCATTTACTAAATCTTAGTTTTATGCTATATAAAATTATCCAAAACATTAGCTAAACCTAATTATTTCTCCAGTTTTTACCCCTAATGATAGGATTATATGATATTTGGTTTTCAATAAATGAATTATAACTTAAATTAAAAATTTAGGAACTATATATTTATTAATTTGATGGAAGAATATTAAGTACAACTTAAGGATATTTGGAATTGGAATCCAAATCAAGAAATTATAGTAGTATGAGTGCCATATCTAGATGTGGAATTCCAAAAGGATCCCAATATCACATAAGAATAAATATAATGTATTTTAAAAGATATAAAATTGAGGTTAAATGTTTTTTTATTTGATTTTTTTGACATTTTTTAAGTATAATATATTAGTTTTCATTGATCATATGTTTTTTAAATCTATGGAAACTTATTAACTAATGTCCTTCACTAGATAGAGTCTTATATTTATGGATCATAAGGTGTTAAATATTAGACAAACTTATCAGATATTTGTGTAAATGTATCTATCTATGGGACTCATCTAAAAATATAAAGGTGGGTAGTTTTTCCTATAACAAATTTGTAATCATTATCTTTTATCATTATTAAAAAGGTGAATTATTTATCATAGTAAGTAAAATTAATTTTCAGAGCATGTAAATTGGTTTTATTTTTTCATATTTTGTCGATAAATATAATTCTTCTACTTATTTGTTCTCAATAAGGTCAATAGGTGATAACATTTACACTATACAAGATGTTAGAATATAGATCCATCTCCAGAATATTCTAATCGTGTCATTTGAAACTCTAAAAACATCAACCTTCTTCGAGAGGTGAGGTTATATAATATTTAATTCATTTTAGGCTTCATCATAAAAAATGGTACCAGATCATGTTTGTATACTTGTAATGGATATTTTCCTTTGTGATTTTCGATTTATTGGGAGTTATTTGTTTTTTCATTAATGGAACTAAACTAATAATGGTTCTGGATTTAATAGTTAAACTATTTATTATTTGGATTCTAGATAATGTAGATTGAATATTATCTATCTCATAAGGATATTGGTCTTATTTTAAAGGTAATAAACTTGAATCAATTAAAATATTATACAGATTAATGAAACTACTGTAAAGTACTCTCGGTAGTAAAAATTATTTTTTCCTTGGATATGGACTTTAACATATAGGAGGTGAATAAAATACAAAATTGATAGAGAATATTTTTTTTATATGTATGGATATACTTCCACCATGAAAAAATCATCTCATAGAGAATTTAATGAATTATAATTTTATATGTAATTTCAATGATTAATCATTATAACAAGTTCAACATGATGTAGTGTAGGTTGGAGTTTGTTAGAGAAAAAATTATATATGTCATGTGTGTCATAATTATTATTTCATCACTTTATAAATATTAGGTATAAATGGTTTCTTTTTCTATAATATCTAGGGGAAATAATAAATTTTGTTTTTGATGAAATCTTAGATCTAGTCTTAATTGAGTTAATCTAGAAGAAGGGAGTTAAAATTATAATAGAAATAGATTAAAATGTTGAATGTATGTGACATGATATTTATAAGTAAAATAAATATTATAAGAATGTGGAGAATAAAATTAAGAAGATTTGGGGAAAATAAATTTTCCATGGACACACGTGTTTATATTTTGGGATGAAAGGGTATAAAAAGAATTATATCATATAAAATAAGTAAAATTTTAAATGGTTTTATTTTGAATGGTATTCTAAAAATACCATGGATGAGGTCGGAAGAAATTTATTATTAGGTTTCTCAAACCCATTGGAGACCTAGATAATTGACTTTTGGGATTCATTTCACTCAACAACTAAGCAGGGAATCATATTGAATTATGTTTTATGATGATTTGGAAAAATTATATCTTATAGAATATGAGACTCTTAAAATAAGTGTAAATTTTAATTAAAATGTATTTACAAATATTAGATAATTATTGGGGTTATATTGATGAAATACATACACAGGTGAAGGAAAAATTTAATATTCATTGGCCATCAAGATGATTTAGATTTATATAACAATTTTATAGATATAGAATAGAAAATATGACAATAATTTATAGTTGTTTCCAATGAAGTAAAATAAATAATTTTTCATCTTAATGTGGGTTTTAAAGATACAAAATATTTTTGAATAACAACTTTCATAATTTTGATATTATGGCATAATAATTTTAGACACAAAATTTATAAGGTAATGAAGATCCTCGAAATAAGGGTAATATTTAAACATGATTATATTGATTACGAAACATGAAATGATTTCATCCTGGAGAAAAAATAGGTTTCCTTAAATTTTTAATCAATAACTTCAAAGAACAATAATTAAATTCTATTTTATACTTTTGTATGGAGGATATCACTATGTATTATCTAAGCAACATTAACAATATGGAACACTTGGTGTGTGTATTTCAATCAATACTCTGATGTAATTCTAATTGGTAACGCGGGGGTGGTTAAAACCTACAGTTCCTGGCGTCCAATAACAGCGTGGAGTATGAAATAATAGATTTTTCATGGTTTTATTGGGAGAATAAAAAACATTTAATGAATACAGTATCAGTATCTCTCTAACAAGATGAACTGGTGGATTAGATAAACTATATTATCTATGAAAAATCTAGAAGCATTGTAATTCGTTCATTTTTTCCAATGTGATTTTGGTGGACGTGGTAAATTGTGTGGGGTATATTTAAATTAATATTTAATCTCCAACATTAGTATAATATCTTTTTGCAGTGTTTTGTAATGGAATAAAGGATTATGTATCCGACCTCAAAGTAATTTTGGTGTCTTTTATACTTATATATTGATGATTGATAGATATAGAAATTATAATAAAATTAAAACATTATTTATAGTTTATATTAGTGAAGGCAATGAATTTTGAGTAATGGATAATTAACTCTAGAAGGACATTAGTATCTAAAATAATCCCATAAATTATGGAATCCTATTGAAGTATTGGAGTCAAATGGAATATTTTTATGTGAAAAAAAATTTATCACGTGGTGATGATTTCTTGGATGAATGTATAAAAGTTATAGTTTTTTTAATATTCAAATGAGTTCAAGTGTAACTGGAATACACAAAAGGAATATCTTTTTTAACAATATTTTTGGTTGAAACCATGACATAAATATCCAAAAAAACATGAACTAAAAAATCTTGGGAAAGAGTTCTAGAATAATTAGTACAGAAAGAAGAATGTCGTTAGAAGTAGAGGTGGTCCACCAGTGATAGAATACCAATGAAAAGGCATGGGTCTATATTAAATTATCTTCATCATATAGATTGAATGGAACCAAAAATATAAAATTTGGGGACATTTTTTGTGATTAATAGTACATATAGTTACACATAACAAGGATATTGACTCAATTAATGATTTTGGGTTATGGTAGATTTTTGAAAATCCATTGTAAACGTAGGTTATAAAACAAATGGGTCTAGTGATTGAAGGAATAAATGGATAGTCGTAAAAATTAAAAGGAAATGTTAGTTGTGAAGTATTTTTGAACAAAATTTGGGAGTTCAATTAAATGAAATTTTTTCTCCATTTGTTAAACACACAAAAATCAAGACAGTGCTTAGAATGGTTAGAAATTATGGTCAACTTCCTAAATATTTAAATGTAAAGTTGAATTTTTTTCATTAAGTTTGGAGGAAATGTACATTGATATACTATAAGGAATCAACAAATTGAGAAGTATCCAGGGACATAACTTGAGTGGAGTCTTTATTGTTTGACAGAAGAACCATGGTGGTGGAATTAAAATTTGTATGCTTTTTTGAAAGAGTTAAAGTTATTTCAGAACTTTGTGAATTAATAATGTTACTAGAAGGTGTTTTAATATAATATCATCATCAAACATCAATTTTATGTTGATAAAATGATTTTTTCTTATCCAAATAAGAAAGATATTAAATATATAAATTCTTGTTAACTTTTAAGAATCACTATGAATAAAACTAAGGAATCAAGGTGATTATTGGGTATAAGGATATAGTGGGACTTTAAATAAGATTATTTGATACTATATCAATTAGACTACATATAGAATATATTTGTGTGGTTTAAAATTATATAACCCAAACAAATATTTTTCCCATTAGCCATAAATTTTATATTACATAAATAGAAGGTAATATGAATGGAATATTAGTATATATATATATATAGAAATGGTTCCTTATATATCATTAGTTATAATTTTTATGTATACCATGATATTTAATTGGAAAGGAATCTATCAATTTATGAGAGAAGTTAGTATATTCATGTAAAATATTATAATGGGGACTTAGGATGTGGTGAAGTGGATTCATTAATATCTTATATGTTTGGTAACACTAGACTTATTTTATGAAATTCATGATCCATTATAGTGGTATATTAATAAAAAAAATAAGAGGGTATGCGAATACATAGAGGCGTTCTTCGTGAATTTGTTTTGAAATTGGAAAATATAACATATGTGGGATTTCATCAATTCATTATATAGTTTCTTTGTTAAGATTATAAGTAGAGTACATTGTGGAAATAGAATTATGGAATGAGATTCTATGGGTGAACAGATTATTGGAGGATCTCAAAATGATGTAATTGAATGGATTTTAATTATATGATTCTCATAGTGAAATTCATCTTATGAATAATATATTAATTCAGATATGGAAACAATATATATTCAATTAAAATATCACTTCATCTAAAAGATCATTGAATGAAGAGTTCAAGAGAAATATAAAATAGAATAAAGATAGAATCCAATTTATGTGATAATGAAGGTTATAGTCTATGAAATTATATAGTAGTGATGTGCCTTAGTGGGACATGGGTAACCATGAATATTAATAATGCTACTCAATGAATATTAATACAAAAGTAAGAATTAGGAAATTCTGAAATTCTAGAGTGATCCAATGGGATTGGGTGGAACTAAGAAAAAAAATTCTTATGTTTGAGAGTATGAGGTTGTTATGAGAAATGTTTTTATGAAAATACATTATATTTATAAATCGATTGATTCGAGAGAATATATTTTGAAAGTATTTATAAACATGTTTATCAAATCCATTAGATATCTAAATGTATAATCATAACTGTGTGGAATTGACATCATGCCTACTAGATGTATATAATGATGTCTGCAAAGAAGTATGGATCAAAAACAAATAACTCTAAAGGAGATGCAGAAGAAAACATAGTATCTTTAAAAGGACATGTAAGATTCATTAAGACTGAAATTTAAAATTAATTAGAAATATTTCACTAATAAATATGTTTAAAAGGTTACAGAGGTGTATTAATTAGTGTCCATGACTAAGTGAAGTGAAATGTCCATATATTTGAAGGTTGTGTAGATTTTCTATATATATCATATAGTGGTGGAACCATATTTACATATTGGAATATTTTATATATGAAGGGGTCGCATCCAATATTTTTTATTTTAATCTTATAATCATTCTCTTTTATTAGTCATAAATAATATTAGTTTTTCTCTTTTGTAATGGGATTGAGTTATGATTAATGTATATCCTTTGTTATGTCTAGTGTTGTGTAACTAATTTTCGTTCTTATACTTATATTAGTTCTCAAAAGACTATTGTAATTAAGGAAAGTAATGGTGATATGTTAGGTTTAGTTCTTTCAACTATATTTTTAAATATTTTGCTACCAAAATCTTGATCATTGTAACCCATTCCACTTCCAAGATTTAAAATAGGATACTAGAATTGGTTTTTTAACAAAATTTCTATAAAAATCTAGGTCATTATGACCATCCCCACCCCTCAACCCCATTTTAATCAACCTTCATTGTAGTTTCATAAAAAACGTCGTCCAAAGCCTTAAAAATCCCATGATGATATGACAAATGATCTCATATAAAAGATGGATTATTGGATGAAAAATCAAGAGAAATATTTGATGAATAAAAAAATACAATCTCTTTAACATTTAAAACCATTTAAGAAACATAACTCATACATTAATGGATATATTACCAGGTATAATACAGATTAATAGAGGGAAAACCTAATAGAGGAGCACAAGGTTGTGAAACATCACACTGGGTGAAACATGTATGTGAAGAAATAAATCTATGTTGAAAAGTAATAGGTGGTAGAGAAAAAGTAAGTGGAAAGGGTGAAAATTGATGTAGAGAATGGGAAACAGAAGTTGTAAATAATCAAATATAATTCCAAAAATATAATAGATAGGAGTATAATAAGTAAAAAATATAAACCCCTTCATGAATTCCAAATGATGATGAGAAAAGTGATAGTTTCAAGGGAATACAATAAATTTCTTTTTATTTTTAAAGAACTCCATGTCAACATCCCTTTTGGGGAATCTATTTCCAAAATTACATCTTATGAAAAAAATTAATTGAAATTATCTTAATTATAAAATAGGTTACATGCAATATAAATAATTAATATTAGAAAATAATTTTCAATATTAGTTCAAAAAGATATATCCATGATGATTTGTAGTTAATGGAACATTTCCATCCCATGAGAAATTTGTTCATACAAATTTTTTAAGGAAAATTTTTGTTTGGGATAAATTGTATATTTTATGCATCTAAGAGCATTTCAATATCAGGGATTTGATGAGAATAAAACAAAATGAGTAACACTACAACATATTTATTGATCATTGATGCACTCTTAAAAAAAATTTTATTACCTTCTTTTAAATGTTGAAAAAAATAATTTACTTACTATGTTTTTTATCCTAAACATTGAAGAGTAATGAAGTAATACCCTCATTTATCAGATATTATTTCTAGAAATTGGAAAATAAAATATGTATTTCATCCAAGGAAGACTAATTTTCATATTTTATAATGAATAAAAAAACATTTATCATATGAACTATGTGAAGAATGGAACTGTGTCCGATGACTATTATGGTGTTCCCATTACCGAAGAACACCCCTCAATAATAAGATTGAAAAAAAATGAATATGAAAATATGATTCAAATATTATAGTAAATGGTAGACAATAATGTAAATTGAATAAATTATAAAATTAAATATGAAGATAAATCCATATAGTGTATAATGAACTTATCAATGGGTTGGTACTCATAATTGGTCCTTTTAATCATCAAGCTATTATCAATTGAAAAAAATCTGATTCATAGAACACTGGTGAATTCAGTAATGGGAGATAAAGAAATCATTATATTGATTATTAATTTATAAATAATGAATAAATAAGAGGATAAATTGTTTCATGTATTGAATTAATGAAAGGATGTTTTCTATTATGGTATTTTTGATATCAACATTATTTTTAAAAATCCTCTCACAAATAAGGTATTACTATAAGAAACAATTAAACTGACCAGATATCCACAAAAGATAGTAACACTACCAATGAGGAAGTTGATTAATAAATAATTTATCATACTCAAAAGTGAGAGTATTAAGTGTTTGATATCAGACAGTGAATTGTCCAACCCATTTAAATTCATGCAGAAGATGGCAGCCATAAAGAAGATAATGAAGGAAAACAATGTTCTTATTCCAAATATTCTAGTCATGGGATGGGGATTATATGTGGTTTCTAGAAATTATAATGCATACACATCATTGGATAACTTTTTATTATTTTTTATCAATCAAATTATTGAATTTTTAGTTCAATGAGAGTTATAATGATAAGGGTGTGTTAAAGACTTATAGGTGGTACACTATGATCTCTAGAAAATATTTATTTTAATAAAGTAATATATCTATATAACACTATAGAATAGAGCAGTTGACCATGTTACAATAACCTAGAGGAAATATATAGTATTTTTATCATTAGATTTTATATTTTCACAGAGCAATATATTTCAGGGATTATTGATGAATGAAATGTCTATAGCTAGGACATGGTATTGATAATTTAAGAGACCTTTATTTTTTTCTAAATTCTCATAGTTTCTTTGAGTTAATTTCAATTATTTATGTTCACATTTGTTTATTCATGCATTATTTCCTGTATATAATTATTTATTCTTTAAATAAATATTAAGATGATAAGTCGATCAATATTGAGTCTCGCTCAACCATTAGTGTCTAGACACTTATGGAGATTGTGATGAATATTAGAAGAATGTATTTTTTTTCTTTTAATAATATTCATGAATAATATTTTTTATTAATAATTACCTTGATACATAATCTCTATTTTGATTCTATAATATATATTGTTACAAAAGGCTTATTAATGACGGAACTCCAAGATAATTAAGTAAATTAAACTACTAACAAATGTATCAATCTTTATTCTACATATAAGAATAATAATATTTGAACATAAGTTATTTCATTTATGTGGGAAAAATCTATATTAAAAAATATAGAATAAATATAATTGATAATATATAATTGGAAAATAAAAAATTATCGTGTATATAACGAACACTATTAATTCATGAATGAAATAAATAGGCATGTTTCGTGGAATAATGATTTTAATATTATTCCTAGATTCTTTTTTAATTACTTTATCTATGTTCCATTTAAATTATTTATTTTATATTCAAATTCATTATTATAATATAATGGGTTAAAAATAAAGAACTCAAACCTCTTTGGTATCACTAGTATTCCTTAAGGGATGGACCACTAACTCATATTATTCAATTCATTAGAAAATTTTTAAAGCACTGACCATTTTCTTTAATTATAAAAATAAAATATCACTAATGGTAACAACTCTAGTGGTCCCATTAATTAATGTATTTGTGAAATGGTTATCATTATCTCACTAAAACATAATTTTTTTATAATATCAAAGTGGCATGGAATCCACCCTTATTGGGTAATCATCATTATCTTCTCTCAAAAATCATTATACATATTCAAAACACTTCCATACTTACATATGTTAATTTAATTATAAAATAATGTTTTGTTTAAGTTTATTTAATGTATATATATCTTTTAAAAACATTATAAATGTATCTACATTATTTATTAAAAATTAATGAAAACATTCTTTTCATCGATTCAATATTCATGAATTGTAACTAATGATATTTTGGAATAAAATTTTAATATTATAAATTATAATAAAAATAAATTATATTACCTATAATGATCTCAGAAATATGATATTTTAATTTAGAAATAGAAATAAAAATTAACATTTTCAAACTTGTACAAAACAAATAATCAAATACAATAACATTAAATAAATAAAATTCAATATAACTAATTGATATATTTTAAGTAAATAACATTGAATGAATTTTATATAAGGTTAATGTTAATGATATGGTTAACAAATAGGTGGCTAATATAATTTTTTTTAAATAAATGTCAGTGATGTTTTGACTAAGTGTGATTTTTAGTAAGGGTTTATTCATATCAATTTTCCTTCATTAGGATAATATTTGTATTCAAACCTTGTTTCATTTTATGGTGTATATATTAGACATGGATTAATATTTTATATAATTTTCATTAAATTTAATATATTTCAAAAATCCATAACACATTTTTTGATTCATATAATATTGTTTCCAAATTAACCAAATTTATAATAGAATTTGTTAAAACAAATCCGCCTATTGAGCTATAATGCTTCTTCTTCAACATATTTCATCCAATTTTGATTAATTCAATAATAATAATTTATTTCAAGGTAAATTATCTTCCTGTTTTGGGATAATTTATTTTTATTCCTATTAATATTATTTGGAGAATTTTTTCCCAAAAAATTATATAATTTTTTAGAATAATTTTAATTTTCTTTAACAAAAGATTACACTACATTTCATTTTTTCATTATCCAAAAAATATTTTACACTATATTTGGTAACAAAAAAAATTAGTATCTCATGTATCCTTTACATTTGTATTTCCTATTTTCAAAAGTATTATTTATTATCCCTTTTTATGGTGTGGTTTCTCAATGAATTTATTTTGATGTATTAAAAATGTTTTTCATTTTATGAGTGTATTTATTATCCTACAAGCCGCATTTCCTAAAAACACCATTATAGACTTTTCATGGATTAATTATTTTATATACTATGTCCATGTAAATGTTTCCAAGATTTTTCACTTCAGCTTCTGTAAAATGAATCTGGACGGTCACCTATAAAGTCTTCATTTATGAGTATGGTAAAAATATATTTTGAAAACACTTTTACAGTTTATATATCTATATGGTCGTTCTTAATTATTTATTTTTCATTACTTTTTATAAAATGATTTTAAAAATTATTTTGGATCTTGATGTATGTAAAAATTATTTTAAAAATAAATAAAAATATTTTATTATTTTTTCATAATAAAAGAAAATATTTTAATATTTTTTCAAAACAAAATCCTTGTTTTTTAAAATATTTATTAATCTTTAATAGGAATTATCTTCTAATTTTATGAAAAAATTATTCAATGTTTCTTTTGTATCCATAATGAAATATTTTGAAAACATCTTCCTAATATAATATTTTTTTAAATATACATTTTTATTTTTGAACGGAAATAATTACTACTCTCATCATATTAAATTTTAAATTAAATAATTTAAATAATTTTCAAGGGTATAAAAAGGGAGTATTTCCTTTCATTTTTCATGTGATTTATTCAATGTCATTAATAAGTATTATTTTCATCAATTTTTTATAATTAATGATTATTGTGTCAAAATGGTGAAAAAATTTTAACCAATATTTAACTTTTTTCACTATATGGAATATGGAATGTTCAGGGAACATTTTTAATGAAACTCATCTATTTTCATGTTTCAATTATGATAAATTTAATGTATGAAAGTTTTAATGTTCTAATGGTACATATATGTATAGATAATTTTTATTTGTCAGTTGGGTCTTATAGAACCCTCCACCGCGTTAGGTACAATTTTTCATCTCATGTGATAAAAATAGGGAAATGAGTAGCAATACATGATCCAATAAGAGAAAAAGGCGATGAAGCCTAATCCACCTAAAGAAATAGGTAGTGATGCACAGAAGAAATTGGAAAATATGTAGTGATGTCTCATCAACCAAGATTAATGGGTAGTGATTCATGATCCACTAAGGTAAATATCTAATGAACATTGATCCGTCAAGGGAAATTGTTTGTGATTATTGATCATCCTTGGTAAGGATAATGTAATTCTTGATCTACCAATGTAAATAAGTTGTGATTCCTAATCTACACAAGGAAATAGGTATTGATTTATATTTCTTTACCAGAAACAAATTATGATTCTAGATCTACTATATTATAATTATATTCTAATTAATGTGATACATGTATTTGTTATATACCTATGATTATTCTACATGCATCATTTTTATTATATATAAGTCATTATCCAGGGTGAAGGTTTGTTAATTTGACATTAAATTTCCATAAAACATGACTTATGAATAACTCACATTATTCAGTAGTCTTTTAACTAATATATTTCCCCTACTCATATTTTATCATATTCTAATGATCTAACCCTTTATGAAATTTTTATGACTTTTCCTTAATTAATATTTTATTTTAACCCATTTTAATTTTAATATTTCCCATGTTTTGAAGATTAATATAATCATTTATAATTATATAAGGGTTTCTAGTATCGTTTTATTATAGAGGAATCTACATAAGTATCCAAAAATATGGTTACTTTTTATATGATTCTCAAAGGAATTAAAACCAGTATTCTTGGTATTGATCTATTAGTTTGAGATGTGATGATTAAATTATTTAATTATATGATCTTTTATTTTGGGACATCACACATAGAAACAAGTCCAATTTTAATAATTTTCATGAGAACCAAACCTGGGTGTGTAGGTCTACACAACCTCAACACAACCATATAATACATTTTCATATCATATAATTCCATTTTTTTTAGGTAATACACACTGTATATTTCAAATATTCATCAGAATTATTTTTTATACACATATTAATTACTTCATGAATGGGTTATTTGATGATTTCAATATGTTTTTACATTTCTAAATTATCAATTTTGAAAATATATGACTTTTTTTATAACATAAATTGAGTAAAATATTTTGTCAAATGTTGTAAAAACACATTAAATGTTAGACAGTGGAACAGTGATATGTATTTTTATTTCAGAATAATGGATTAATGTGGATATGTGTGAAACATATGTAACAATAGAAATTTCATATCCAACCTTTTTGAAGAATTTTCATTATTATTTATTATATATATTATTTTACATGATGTTCATTAAAGATATATGTAAGGTTGATCTTCATTTCTCAATTTTACAGTTAAAATATACTAAATTTATTTTTTATTATTTTTATAGGGATTATTTTGATGAACTAAAGATTAATATTTTAATTCCACCAATGTTACAACCATCTGACTATCAGTACCCAATTAAACAATTTATTTATTTTTCTAACCATGTTTTTAGAGTGCTGTTTCCCAAGGTATTTATCTAATAAATCATGTCAATTAATATTCCTAAAAAATACTAGATGCAACCCAAAACAATTAATTGACTACAAGAAATACTTTTTTATCATTTTTCAATGCCATTGATAAATTCAAATCTTGCTTTCCTAAAATTATGCTTACTATTTTTTTGATTATATAGCACCTAATTACATAATCATGAAGTCAAATTCTAAACTAATACTATTTAGATGAAAGATTCTAATTCAATGTTTTAATTTATATGTCATTTATAGGATGAGAAATTATAACGAATAACACGATCATATGAGTATAATACCTAATAAATATGAAGTGTAAGTACTAGACAAAGAGCCATTAAATGACTTAATTCAAGGACAGTAGCTATATATGGTTGGAGAAATTTTTCTCTGGTTTATTAATATGACAAACTTATTAGTAACTTATAAATTTCCCCTAACATAAATCCAAAAAAAAAATTTAAACACAAATGTGATTTAATGTTTTATATTTGGGATAATTAATAACATTTGAAAATCTAAAATTACCAATTTATAAGGTGGGGGTTTCTTAAGAGTTGGATATAGTGTGACCATGAATTTTAAATACTCTATCTATTTTAGGAAACATTATATCTGAATAAACATATAGTAATTTTTTCTAATACTATATATACTAGATAAAACTATTTACAAATTATCATTATTTTTTTAAATTTTTTGAGTAGTATCAATTTACTAGAAACATATTCAAAATATAATATATATGCCTCAAAAACCAATAATATTTTATGAAATATTTAATGTGGGTGGAATATATTTCAATGTACCATTTATCATGTCCTTTGGAATCTCATATTTCTTATTTTCTGTTGAATATTATTCAAATGGGTGGAAAGAAAACAACTAAAATTAATGAATCTAATGTAGTTATTACATTTCAGGAATTTTTTTGGGATATTTAGAGTCTCTCGATAAGTCATAAATGTAAAATAAATACATTTAAAAAATTATTGAATGTATGATTTTATCAATAAATTTTGAATACATCACATGAAATCATGTCTCTACCATCTAAAAACTAGGGTCCATGATAAGATACAAACATATAGGTTAAGGTAATACTATAGAAATGTTTCAATAAACCAACAATATATTGGTGCTATAGGCTTAAAGACACCATATGAGATTACAGGATATCCAAAAAAATATTATTAGATTGAGTTTATATCTATTTATTTATGAGAATATGTGTCGCATACCTATGTAGAAAGAGGATAAGGCCTATAGGGTAGTATATGAGGAATATTGATCTAGAAATTAAAGAAAATTAATGAAAATTTGAGCTTTAAAAATAATAAGTAATGTAATGCCCTGACCCCAGTTACCCAGAGTTGGTGCATTATTATATAACATTGGTATGATCATAAAAGATCAATTCTTAAAAAACCGATTAGTTTAGTATCCTTTGAAACACTAGATACATTCATAAGACTTACATTACATGATAAAGTAAAAAAGTAAAACAACATAGTCTCCATAGTCCACACTCATATCCCCTCAGACTATCCCTGAAGGTCAGTTATAAAAACCGTCATCACATCCTAGGAAAAAACATACAAAGGGTTGAGCTCAGATGCTCATTAAGGATAATAATATATCAGAAACTTTCAGAAATAAGCATAAATATTTAAGACAATGTATAGCTAAAAAAAATCAATTTAAACTTGAACTTCATCACAATATGGTAAAAATAAAATGAAATAATTCCATTTACTATTTCACATGGATATTCTACTAGTAGAATAATCACATGCAATATCAATAACCACATTCATAATGATGGAATTCATAATACCAGACTATCATAACCACATAGTCAAGGACTTGTACCAAGACTACAAATAATATTTTTTTCAAGGCCTTGTTCCAAGACACTATTTTATCTCATGAGACCTATCGTAGCATTGGGGAGCTATAACGGGCTCCACATCTCACATACTAAGTCCAATGCATTCCTCATTTGAATAGGTTTAAACATAACATAAACATTTGTATTAAAACTAGCATAAGAAATGTCAATAATTTCTCCATATAACATGAATGGTATATCCACAGACAAAAATATCACAAAACCTTCAATACAATAAGGAAGTTTTGTATCATAATAAATCAACATCAAATATGCTTAAAATCCATCAAAGGATGTTGACATAGATGAAATAAATACTATTTGAGATAATTATCTCTTATTTTTGATATCATTTAAAATTCACAAAATTATAATAGAAAATATTTACTTAGAAAATATTATTATAATCTTTTATGTAAATCTTATATTATTTAATAACGATAGAAAATATCCACACCCACTGTATAAGTTAAAAAAATACATTCGTACCTTAATTTTGTCGAAATGGTTAAAAATGGCCTTGTTTGGAAAATAATGGAATGATTTCTTTATAAACATCTTATAGAAATTCGATCAAGGGTATAAATGTCTTTAACCATATTCTATAAAATAGTAAGAATTTTTTGAAATACATTTTTGTGAAACATGGATGTGGATGATAAAGAGGTCCCTGTTGATAATTACGTATAAACAACCTTAGATAATGAAGAGATTGTGAAAGTAACTCTTACCATGTACTTTTCCTTGGTCGAGGGTAGGTTAACCTACGGTATAATGGTGAAATAATTGTTATTAAATTATACAAGAATCATATATATAATATGATATCATAAATTATCTTTTAACATTGATTTTTTAATAATATCATCGTATTATCGCCGTTTCAGTTGTTAATGGATTCATTTTCCTTTATATTATTTGTTATGTGAGTCATATTTTAATAGATGGGATGTATAATATTCATATCCAGAATGATATCAAGTCTTTATACATAATTTTTAATCATCTATTGAAAATTAGTCTTGAATGGATACGATGGGGAATGAATCTCATCGTGTTTGTAGAGACGGTAATTAGTATGTACGCACGAGCGATAATTTCATTCTTTAATATTAAAATAATATATAATTGGATGTTATATCATATATACAGAATCATTATCGTGTTATATAAATTATTTATATGAATTACACATCATTATTATACCCATCCAAATAATAATGTATTGAATAACAATTACACCACGACATGGAGACGGTAATCCGTACATATGCACGTATGGTGAGATGTCATTCAAAGGATGGATAGAATAATGAATATTGTTTTACCATATTTATAATAACATCAACTTATATAGAATATACTGGATTTATTATTTTAGAATGGAAATAACAATGAAAGAAGAAGTGGGAGAAGAAAAGAACTTGAAAGATGGTGGTGAAATTATTACCTCTTCTTCAGGTTCTTCCTTTTGATTTGATCAAAGGGATCTTTAAGTTGTCTTTCTGACAAGAGGAGGGCCTCTAGGATGAAGTGAGTGATGTTAAGATGATATTTGGGTAGGGTTTGGCCGAGCCAAAAGTCTTTTAAGGTGTGAATTAGGGAGAAGGAGGAGTGTCGTTTTCTAAGAGGGGTGAGGGGTACCATAGGAAAAGATAGAATTATTATTTTATCATAAAATCTGTTTCCCTTTATAATGGATCCAAAATGGAATATTTAATGTCTATGATGGGGATGGGTCGAAAACCACTCAACCAATAGGTTTTAAACAAGTTTGGGTTACTATATTAACTTAATATTTTAGATTTAACTCTTAGTTAAATAGATTGACATTTATCATGTCTCTTTGTATTTTTATATTATATGGTTAATATACTTACTATATACATCCAGGAGAACAAAAAGTGGTTAATTAATGATACACCTATCATTATATAAGTCCTTTGTCCGAACAGTATATTTTTAGGAAGAGAATATCAAAAACTAATATAATATTTGTTTTAAAAACACTTTTATGTAAATTTTGACACTATTTGGTATTTTGTTTTTTCTAAATTCATAACAGCATTATTACTTTGAAACCAATTCATTAAAAAAACCCTAATATGTCATATTAACCTATAAAATTAGTGTAATTTATAAAATGTCTCAAATTAAATTCATTTGGATATTTAAAATATAAATTATTTTAATATTTCATTAATTGGGTAATTACTGCATCACCATTATGTCATAAATAAAATAAATTATTTAATATCTAAAAATTATAAATAAAATACCATTATGTAGGAAATATTTTTATCTTTCTAATTAATTTTTATAATTGAATTTATCTTATGTATAACCCCACATTAAAATTTTTTAGTTATTAAACATTGATTTTAACTCTTTAAACTCTTCTTTGAATTAAATAATAATAAATGTTTAATCTAATTCATGTGGACCAAAGAGGTTCATATTTTAAACTTAAGTTCTTTTTTGTTCGAATTATAGTTATGCAATAGATTTATTAATTCTTTTAGGGTAATAATATTATCTTTTTTACCAATTATTACCCTATATACTTTTAACCATGGTAAATAAAAGTAAAAAGTTGCTATTCACCAAAAAATTATTTTTATCTTATTGAACAACATTATACTCCTTGATATTAACTCTGTCACTCAGATTTTATAAATTCAACTCACAAAAGTGGTCAAATTAAATTTTATGTGAATTTGAAAATTCTCCTAGGAGGTGGGTAATAGACGGTGAAAAGTTCAATAAAATTTTTAATTATTTAAAATTATTATAAACTAACTCCAATGAATTACATTGAACTTATATAGGTATTGTGTATCTATTTTGACCTAAAATAAATATAAATAAAATAAATAATTATTTAAATAATAATTCAGTTTTACATTGTTCCTCATTGTTTTTTCACTATTACTAATAAATTGAATGTTTTATGAAAAATACAAAAAATTCATCCTAAGCTAATTTCGATATTAGAAATCCAAAAATGAAGTTCATTTTGAAAGTTAAAATTTATAAATTTTCAAAAAGTGGGTATTACTATTCATAATGTCTAGTTTGATTGGTTGTGGTGTGTTAGAACTTGAAGTTGTGTACACCACACGCTACTTTATTATTAAAAGTGAAGCATACTATGGAAGTTTGGGATGTTACATTCTCCCCTCCTTCAAATAATTTCATCCTCAAAATTTCGAGAATATTACTGTATAAAAAGACTCGGGTGGTTTTCATCATAAGTTTCTCGGGATCCCATGTGTCCTCTTGCATCTTGTAGTTTCTCCATAGAACATTTACCGGACGAGTCATCCAGTTTCTCAGAACATGTTCTACTGTATCAAGAATCTTTACAGGCTCTTCACAATAAGACCGATCAGGTTCCAGTTCTAATTCCTCATAGACGAGTACATCTGTTGGGTCAGGCATGTATTTTCTCCACAGTGATATGTGAAACACATTGTGAACATTGGAGAGACTTGGTGGCATTTCCAAACGGTAATCTACAACCCCAAATTTATTCTAGAATTTAGAAAGGTCTGATATACTTGGGACTTAGTTTATATTTCTTACTGAAACGAGTAACACCCTTCCATGGAGATACCTTCAAAAAACATGATCTCTTACCTGAAATTCCAAATCCTTTCTTTGGTTATCGGCATAGCTCTTCTGGCTACTTAGAGTAGCTTTGATGTGGGTTTGGATAACCTTTACCTTTTACATCATTTCCTCCACAAGTTCTGGGCCTATGAGTTTTCTTTCGCCAACACCATCCCAACATTATGGTGTGCGACATCTCTTTCTGTATAATGCTTCATATGGTGCCATCTGAATATTTGAATGGAAGATATTGTAATAGGAATATTCTACCAAAGGTAAATATTGATACCTGATAGAGAAAATATTTTCATTTAATTTATATTGAATATTATTGTTTTAAACCCACAAAAGTGTTTCTTTATGATGAATTGTTTCATTTTTATGATATTGGTGTTATTTTGAGCTGAATAGTAAAAATTGGCCGTTTTTGATTTTTAATAGTTTTACATTATATTTATAGTTTGGCCATAACAATATCTACACTGATAAAAATTGAAAAATTCTTTCTTTTGCAGATTCCACACATCTAGGGCTTCATTTACTTTTTTTTGGACTAAAAGCTGAATCGGACATATGGAATCTCTAAAGAAGCATACAAGTGGGAGAAAGGAAACCGTCTACAGTTCTTCCTAGTTTCTGTGTAAGCTTCATAACTCATTCACGGTGGGCCCATATGTTGTGATATTCGGTGGGTGGACACGAAAAGGGTTTTGGATAATCTTTTATTAATGATGGACCATGTGAATGGACCATTTTTGGGGTCCTTAAATCACCATAATCTAGAGGATTTCGTTTTGGAGAGTCTGACTGGACAGAATAAATTCTCAGGGTAAAATGACCATAAGTCTTGTACTACATTTCCAAATCCGCTAAGATTTTGAGGGCACACGTACATGTGAATTATGAACAACATTAAAGAAGGGATCAACGTGTGAATATTTCATTTATTTGGTTTAAAATGTGTCAACATCCGGGGGACAAATTATGGCTATAAAAAGAGGAGAGAACCACCCTCTCAAAGCCTCCCATTCTCCATCCCATTCCTCCTGGGACACCATGGAGCAGAACTTCTCAGATTTCTCTTTTATTTATTTTCTTTTACATAGTTTAGTAATGCCTTCTTCTTCCTCATTCATCTTGATTACCCTTACCATGGTGGGGTCAACATTTTGAGTGATTGTGGAAGGATTGGTTTTATACATTCTAATGCTTGAGTTCTTGGACGCAATTGAATAATTTTTTTCTTCTTCAAAGTTGTTTTCAATTTATTATAGTGGATTTTATTATCAAGTACGATCATTCTTGAATATTAATTGCGTTATTGATTTTTGAAAACAACTTTTAAAAAGAAAGAAATTTATTCAATTGCGTCAAGAACTCAAGCATTACAATGTAGAAAACCAACCCTTCCCCAATCACTCCAAATGTTTACCCCACCATGGTAAGGGTAATCGAGATGAATGGGGAAGAAGAAAGAATTACTAAACTATGGAGAAGAAAAGAAATAAAATAGAAAGATGAGAAGTTCTTTTCATTGGTGTCCCAGGAGGAATGGGATGGAAAATGGGATGCTTTGAGAGGGTGGTTCTCTCCTCCTTTTATAGCCAGAATTTGTCACCCGGATAATGACTGGTTTTGGCCCCATTAAATTACATATTCACGCATTGAGCCCTTATTGAATGTTGTTCATAATGTTCTTTTCCGTGTCCCCTCAAAATATCAGTGTATTTGGAATTTTATTACGAGTTTTATATCTATTTTACTCTGAGAATTTATTATGTCCAGTCAGACCCTCCAAAACGATATCTTCCAGATTAGGGTGATTTAATGATCCCATTCTACACCCCATTCCTTCCGGGACACCAAGAAGGATATCTTTTCGTCTTTCTATTTATTTTTCTTTCCTTTTTAATAGATTTGTAATTTCTTCTTCTTCCCCATTAATCTCGATTACCTTTACCATGGTGGGGTAAACATTTGGAGTGATTGGGAAAGGGTTGGTTTTCTATATTGTAATTCTTGAGTTCTTGGACGCAATTATATAAATTTCTTTCTTCTTAAAATATGTTCTCAATTTCTTATAGAGGATTTTATTATCAAGTGTGATATTTTTGAATATTAATTCTGTTATTTATTTTTACCTTGTTAAAATAATCATAATCTCCCTCCACTAATTTTTGGTTTGTATACGATGAAATAAACCAGGAATTAGTTGTGAAGTACTCGATGATCGCCAGTACATTTAAAAGATGTAGTGAATGTTCTTGATTGTTTAGGATGAACAAAACCTGATCGGGTATTGACCATTTCAATTAAGTATATTCAATACAACTATTTTACACATGGAAGTAGATTTGACCAAACCAAGATCTTGGTAAGGTTTTCACTCACAATAATAATTTCACCAAGGAAGTGAGAGGAAACGATTGTGGAAACTCACTTTAATCACCTAAGAAGAGAAGGATTGAATTAAATTAAACAAGGATTGAATTACAATTAGTAAATCGAACCCGACCTAATCTCTTTTTTAATATCATCGTTTTTCAATCAATTGAATTTCATATTTCTTTTCAAAAGCACAACATTTTTACCCCCGTTAAAAATTGACAACCCGTTTTGTGTGCACTCCTATTCGGGAGACATCCTAGGTCAACCACATTACTATATTTCAACTTAGGAAATAATTGTTTTTCCACACCCTACGACAGGCGTGCGTCAATAACACATACCCTGAAAGTCAAGTGAGCATGTTCTCAACATGTCTTCTAATGTTTGAATAGTCCATTCTGATTCTCCATCAGTTTAGGGGTGTTAGGCAGTGCTCAAACGAAGTTCAGTATACAAGGAATTCTGAAGACTCTTCCATAATTTTGATGTGAAATGTGGATCACGATCATAAACAATTGATAGGGGTACTCCATAAACTCTCACAACGTCATTAATATATAGTATTTCTTGACGTTCAAGTTGTATATCTTCTCTTATAGAAAAAAAAATTTGCTGACTAGGTAAGATGAACAACAATGACCGATATTGCATCGTTCCTTCTAGGATTCTTTGGTAGTCCCATGAAAACTTCCTTCGTAATATTATCCCATTTTCCACTTAGGTATGGGAAGTGGTTGCATGACTTCTCCAGGTTGTTTCTTTCCAGCTTTTACATGTTGACAAATCAAACATCATGACACAAACTTAGCAATCTCTCTCTTCATGATTTCCCACAAAAAATGTTCCTTAAAATCTCTATACATCTTGGTTCTCCCATATTTTATAGAGAAATAGGAACTATGAGAATCATCCAACAATTCTCTTTTTAGATCAGGTATATAGGGAACACAAAGTCTCTTCCAAAATTTCAAAATTCTATCTTCAAACACAAATTCACTAAATCTCCCATCATTCACAGCATTAATCTTCTTTTTAAATTCTTCATCATCGGTCTGAGAACACTTTATCCTTTATAGTAAAGATGGTTTGGCAACCATTTGAAAAATAATTGATGTTCCACCTTCCATGGTAATTCCCATATCCATCTTCACTAGATCCATGAAAATATAGTCCCTTTCAACTGTCATCTTGTTCAAAACATCGTGATCTTTTAAACTCAAAGCATCTACCACCTTTTTTTCCTTCCCCTGGTGGTAGTTTATCCTGAAATCATAATTCTTGAGTAGTTCAAGCCATCTCCTTTGGCTCATATTGAGTTCTTTTTGTGAGAAAATATACTTCAAACACTTGTGTCAGTATATATTTCACATTTTTCACCATAGAGATAGTGTCTCCAAATCTTCAAAGAAAATATTACAACTGCTATCTCAAGATCATGAGTAGGATAGTTTGGCTCCTAAATTTTTAGATGTCGTGATACATAGGCAATAACCCTATCATTCTACATAAGGACACAACCAATTACATTCTTCGATGCATCACTATGAATAACAAACCCATCATTCCCCGATGGTAGAGTCAATATAGGATCATTTACTAATATTCTCATTAGTTCGTCAAAAAAAATTCACACTCCTTTCTCCAAAAAAATTTAACCCCTTTTCATGTAAGCTTTGTTAATGGGTTATCCAACTAGGAAAAGTTCTAGATGAAACGTTGATAATAACCGTCTAATCCAATAAAACTGTGTACCTCAGGTATACTTGTCGGTGCTGGCCATTCTTGGATTGCCTGGGCCTTTGATAGATCAATGGAGATTCCATCTTTAGAGAAAATATGGCCAAGTAAAGAAATCTCCTGAAGCTAGAATTCACACTTCCTAAACATCCAATATAATTCTTGTCTTCTCGGAGTCTTCACAATAATGCACAAGTGATTTTCATGATCTTATTAGCTTTTGGAGTATACCAAGATATCATCAATAAATACCACTAAAATGAAATAAATATATTCATCGAAAAATCTATTCATTACATCCATGAAGACAAAGGGAGAATTAGTCAATCCAAAAGACATTAATGTAAAATCGTAATGTTTGTACCTCATTCGAACTGCTGTATTTTAAATGTCTACCTTCTTCACACACAACTAATGGTTTCTATATCGAAGTTCAATTTTTTAAAATTATTGAGCTCCATGTAGTTCGTCAAATAAATCATCAATGTGAGGTAAGGGATACTTATTCATTATTGTTATATCATAGATCTCCCTTTAGTCGATAGACAACCTCATTGATCCATCTTTATTCTTAACAAAAAGGACAGGGGCCCCCCATTAAGACAGAATTGGGAGAATAAATCTCTTATTACTCAATTCCTTTAGTTTTTTCTTTATTTCCACTAATTCCATAGTTTCCATTCTATAAGGGGTATTCGATATAGGACTTGATCCAGGAATTAAATCAATGGAAAACTCAATTTCTCATTCTAAAGTATGTCTAGGTAAATCTTCTGGAAACACATAAACATATTCTATCACAGTAGGTACATCCTCTATTTTAACATTCTTTTCCTCACCCATAATTATTTCATTCTCTTCCTCCCCAATAATTTAATTTAGTTAAGCTACTGGGGTGGATCTATATAAGAATTAGGTGGTGACATTTCTTCTCTAAAGATAAGGTACTCTTTATCATCATCAAAAGTTGTAACCTCCTTATTCTTACAATAAATTTTTGCATTATGGTCTGAAATCCAATCCATAGAGAGGATTATATAAAATTCCATCAGGGGTATGATGATGATATCAGCAGATAAATAACGTTTATATACCTTAATGGGAATTGATTCACAAAACATTGTTTCAGTGATACATACCATAAGAGTTTTGACTAACAACTCCCTTGTTAAATCAAATTGAAAATATCTAATTTTCTTAGGAAACTAGGAAGATATGAAACAATGTGATGGTCCAGAATCAAATAAATCATTTGATAAACAAGAGTAAACCATTAAATTACATGTCACCACGTCTTTCGGAGCTTCTACCTCAGCAGTAGTGATAAAATAAGCCTAGCCTTGATCCCTTGGCCTTTTCATAGGTATGATCCCCTGATGCTTAGGACATTAATTCGCATAATTTCTTATCTCCATACAACTGTAGCATTGAAAATTGGTAACTTCATTATTCCCATTGCAATCATGAGCTTGGTGGCCTTTTTCACCACACTTATAACAGACTCCCATTCCCTTCAAGCAAGTACCGGGGTGTTTCTTCCCACATTTACTTTAGTATGGATATTCCACTTTTCCCTTGTTCCCCTTATTTCCATTTCTAGAGTCATTAGCAGATCTCTTCTTCTCTTTCTTTTCTTTAATGTTATAAGACTTAGAGAATTACTTTTCTATCTTGATAGCATATGAGACAATATCTTCGTTTGACGAGAAGGATTGTGAGACTAATGATTGACGGAGAAATGGTTTCATCCCATCAAAGAAATGATCAATCATACTTTTTGGGTTATGTATATAATCTGCAGCATGCCATGCTAACCTTGTAAAGTTAGACTCATACATTGCAACATTTTCATCCTACTTTTCCCTCAAACTCGGAAACAATCTTTCATATCTGCTCGATGGTCATGAGGAAAGTGTTTTTCTAAGAAAATAACTTTAATCTCCCTCCATTCCATATTTTATACTTCATCATCTTCCTTTGTGGTTTGAATCAATGACCACCATTGATCAGCATCTCCAGTGAGGTGGTAAACTACCATGACAACTTTTCCCCTTTCGCTACTCTCAAAGGCATTGAATATTTTCTCTAGGGAATTTATCCATTGCTCATCTACTAGAAGATTTGTACCCCCATTGAATGTAGGTGGTTGTTTCTTCATGAAGCAATCTAACATTGATCCTCCACACTGTGATCTGGGTACTCCGTATGGGTATGGTTATTATTCATAACCTAAGTGAGTTGTCCTAGTATGGTGATTTGTTGATTAGCACCAGTTTCATCACCAGCTCCAGTACTATTATCTCAAGCAGGAGAGATATCCCTACATGGAGTGCCAGCACTGATACAGTTTCCATTCCTTCTACTAGGAGCCATTTCTAAACAATGGCATACACTAGATTAGTTTATGAATCGTAGTACATAAATAAAAAATTGTAAAGCTCTTAACATAAATTGAACAGTTCATGGATATAATCTGTAATCATAAAAATGTTTTCTTTTGAGTATATATATACACATAAACCCTTCATAATGGTTTGTAATGAAAATGAGAATTATCCTAAGCATATCCCCTGGGAGTACCGTAACTAAGAGTGCAGCAAGACCCATTGTCGTGCACCAGTTCTCGTTCGAGTCTATCACAAAACGTTGTTTTCAGGTTTTACCCCTAGGTACATCTATTCCAGGGTCTCCTCTACCTGCGCTCATCCAGACAGGCATGAATTCCATGCAAAACTCACAAAATCGATATAGTACCAAAATTCATGGAAGTTCTTCAATACTAATCCATAATGTCCTTCTTAGGTATATGTGCTCTAATCAGAGTTTATCTAAATCTAGCTTCCAAGGTTTGTACTAAACTTCCTATGATACCAACTGTAATGTTGTAACCCCAGTTACCTAGAGTCGGTGCATTATTACATAACATTGGCATGATCACAAAAGATCAAGTCTCAAAAGACCGATTAAATTTGTAGCCTTGGAAAAACTAGATACATTCATAAGTCTTACATTATGTAACGACCCGAAATTTTTTAAATAAATTTTGTTTCCCAATTTTATGTGTTATTGTTATACTCAACAAAAACATTTTATTTGATAAACATGATTATAATTAAAATGAGATCAGTGGGTTTTGACTATTATATAACCATCTGTCAATATGACCGCTGTGAACAAAATGTTTTGATATAAGTAATCTTGGTTAATTATTATAGAAAGAAGATTCGATGGCCTCACCTAGTAGTCTTGGACCGATCGAAGCCCATCTAATAGAGCTTGGGAAGGAGGTAGCACCACTGGCCTTTGCTCTGGATCAAATCCAAGCCGAACTTCATCATGTGAAGCTGGAACGGAATCGCCTTCGTGAGAAGTTCAAACTGATAGAAATTACTACTCGGGCAATGTTGACTGAGCCGCCCCAAGCTTCTATCACCCTAGCACACCTTACTCTTAGGTCCTATGCTGGTATTATAAGGGGTTATGTAACGAGACCGTAACTACCTTGTGTAATCCTTGTTTTAAATAAAAATTTGGATTTCTTCTTATGATGAAGTTTATGAATTTTGAAATGACGGGATAAATATAGTATGCATATTTTTGATGAATTTTAGAAAAAGGATATTTTAAATATGTTTATGTAAACCCTAAATAATTAAAAATGTGTAATGATTTTCAAAAAATGGTCTTCTGCAATTATGTTCAGTACTAAATTTAGAGTCTAATAAGATCAACTTGATTTTTGATGAATAGTAAATTATGAATAGTGATTTTATGATTAGGATTAGTAATATGACCAAATGGATTAGTAATCTCACTTAAGTAAAGTTTTAAAATAATCTAGGCACCTTGATTAAGTAATGTGATTCAATAAAATAGTTAAATAACGGTTTCATTAATTATTATTCAAGTATTAGTTTTTTCGGGTGAATAGTGTTTTTTAATTAAAAATTTAATTAAAAATAATTAGAAAATTATTTTTATAAAAATGAATCTATTTTTGAACTCAGAGCATCGATATTATGTTATGGTAATTTTTGGGGTTTTTTCTGAAAAAATGAATTTTCGATGAATAGTGTTTTTATTTAAAAATTAAATTAAAAATATTTAGTAAATTATTTTTATAAAATGGATTTCATTTTTGAAATCAGACCATTGATATTTGGTTAATGTGAAATTTTGGGATTTTTCTGAGAAAGTTGAATTTTCAGTTAATAGTAAAAATACAGTTTTAGGGTTTCGGTATGTTTAATGACATCATAACGGTGTCATGATGATGTCATGAGATCTTTTGAGGGTTGGCCGGCCAAGGGTGATGAATTATTGTTTTGGGGGCCCCATGTGGCCTAACTCCATGATAAATGACAAGGGAGAGCACATGGGTTTGAGAAAAGCACATGTGAGGTGTCCCTTGGCCATTAATGCCTTGTCCCCTCACTTTCCCTATAAATACCAAGCCCTCCTCTCATCCATTCGACTCCCCACTCATTAACAACGAATTTCTGGTCTCATTACCTCCCAAGGAGTCCTCCCAAGGTGCCCCCAAGCCCTCAAGGTCCCAACCTTTGAGGTTTAAGAGTTACATTTTAAGGTAAGGGATCCGACCTCTCTCATTCTTTTCATGTAATCTCTTTTATGTCATTTCTTTTATACTCCATGTTCTTATGTTGGAGGATGTTCTTTTATATTCATCCTACTTCCCATTTCATTTTCATATGATGAGAGACCCCCCTTGCTCTTATCAATTCGTTTTAAGAATGTTTAAGTGGCGCCGTTAGGCTGCCGAATTTTTAAGGGATTCTTTCACCTTCCTCGTTTTCAAGTTCTATTTTCATTCAAGTCTTTCATGTTCCTTTTTATTATGTTGGGGTATGATCTCTAAATTATCATACTGATCTTTTATGATCATATGATGAGAGACCCCATTTTATCGCTTCAATTCAGTATTTTGAAGTTTTAAGTGGCGCCGTTAGGCTGCCGAATTTTTAAGTGGTTCTTCACCCTTCTCGTTTTGAAGTTCTACTTTCATGTCAATTATTTCAAGTTACTTTTTGTTATATTGGGGTATGATCTCTATATATATCATACTGGACTCTTATTTTCATATGATGAGAGACCCCATTTGATCGCTTCAATTCAGTATTTTGAAGTTTTAAGTGGCGCCGTTAGGCTGCCGAATTTTTAAGTGGTTCTTCACCATTCTCGTTTTGAAGTTCTACTTTCATGTCAATTCTTTCAAGTTTTTTTTTGTTATGTTGGGGAATTATCTCTATATATATCATACTGAACTCTTATGTTCACATTATGAGAGATCCTATTTGATCTTTTCAAATCATTTTTGTTGATGTTTAAGTAACGCCGTTAGGCTGCCGAACTTTCATAAGAGAAATCTAATTTTTTTTCTTCCTTCCATGTTTTTCATTTCAAATGGTATGTCCCTCAAATTTCATTAACATTTCCATATGTCCTTATTATTCTTTCACACTACTGTTTTATGGATCATTTATGAGTGGGTGACCCATGTCCCCACTCATTTCAATGTTTTCTAAAACCCCGAAACTTAGCCGTTATGCTGCAGAATTTTCCCCTCAAAATGCCTCTCTCTTTTCTCAAAAATTATTTTATGTTATAAAGTGAATACTAAAAGCTCTTATTTCTACAAGGGTATTCACATATATATCAAAATGTTCCATTTTAAATTCTGGGATTTACATACATGAGACCCGCTTTCCCTTTCCGTGGGTTTAAAGTGACGTAAAGATCATGTCTTTAAAGCAGTTTTTAAAACGTTATGATTATGAAATGAAACCCATTTATTTTATGCTATGTGGGTTATTTATGAAATGTTTGATGATGATATATGTGGCTCACATGATAATAAAGGCAAATTTAAGGGTGCGCCCTGATAGCGCTCCAATGCATTGGGTAATGATGTAACCACTAGAGATTACAATTTTCACGATACCTTGGTGAATAACCTTGGTAATTTTAAAATGACACCTTGGGGATGGACCTTGGTGATATGTTCATGATTTTCTATGTTAAATGATGTAGCCACATCTTCAAGTTATGAAAAAGTTTTATTTTTATTATGATATGCCTCATGATTTCATTTTCATGCCTTAAAGTTCTTTTCATGACTTTATTGATGTATCTCAAGTTCATATGTAAAATGTTTCACTTGTTTCCCTTACTGGGCCTTCTGCTCACCCTTCCTTCTGATGTATGTCCCCAGGTTATGAGATGCTGTAATGAGCCTAGGGTGAACATGAGGAGAATCCTTTCAAGTGTTTAAGAAGAATGTTTTTTTTTGTTTTATGTTTTATGTTCCTTGTTTCCAAGACACTAAACCTTAAAGATCCTCAGTTTCGTGTAATGGAATGAAAGTTATGTTATAAAAAGACGGGATGCTATAGTTGGTATCAAAGGATGGTTTAGTTATTTGTGGAAATTAGGATATGAAAACTCTAGGAGGAACCCTATAGAAAAGTTTAATATAGGAAATCTTCCTGGTATTTTGGTGAGTATTGAGTAAGGGGTTTCCAAGCAAATACATCCCTGTCTGGATACGAGTAGGTAGAGGTGGCTCTGGCACAGATGTACATAGGGGTAAAACCCGAAAACACCGCTTTGAGCTAGACTAGAACGGGAACTGGTACACGACAACGGGCCTTGCTGCACTCTTGGTTACGACACTCCTGGGGGATATGCTTTGGTAAATTCATAAGCTTAGTATGAACCATTATTAAAAGAACAAGGATAAAACAAAATAAGGATTCACATAAGAATATATGATCATGGATAACCTAGATTGGAACCTAGGGGATCACAAGTTAGGATATACTTTTATTCTAAATGTTTATCCTTTTATGCTTAAAGTTTCCTTTTCATGATTATTAGCTAAGTAAATAAGGCCCTAATTATAGTTTCTTTTCTTAGTTAATGGAGGGAAATAGAAGAACATGTCTCAACAACCAATGTGATAGGAAATGCTATGATTGCCGTATTAAGATGATAGAGATGATTAGGGGATTAAAATATGATTATTATTTTGGAAGACGTTCATTATTTTGGGAACCATATTTGATCGAGGTAAATAGATTACTACGGTATTTTCATTGAGGAGTAAGGTTGACTTATATTTTGAAGAATCGATGAATTTAAGGTGAACTTATAGTAATTTAGGTTACTTATGGGAATGACTAACCTATCTTGGGTAAAATATGTTTAGGTTAGCTACTTTTTTTTATAAGATGTTAGGAGTGGTTGATGTTGTCTGTAGATGAACAATGAAGTTGTTTTGGAAGACTATGTTATAAAATCCTTCTTGTATTTGGGATTCAATCTTAGTTTGGTTTGTTTTGAGGAATTTTAAGGACCGTTATTTATGGAATGGTCTATGATGAACTTTGGGTAGTACCATGGAACTTTGATGATTTAAAATTAGTTTCCATTCCTATGGGATTCTTTCTTTTTGAAGAGTTGTTTTACCTTAACCTTTCTGTTTTTGGGATAATGTTTAAAGATAGAAGAAATAGATAGTTAATCTTTTGTAGATTATGTGATTCTATAGAAGATGATTCTTGTGCTTTTATGAGACCAAGTGTTTTTGAATTCTCATCATTTGGAGAAAAGATTAGTGTTGGTAGGGACTTGTTAAAGGATGAAACTCTACTTGAAGGTAGGTATATTTTCTTATGTTTTTGTTCTATGTAGTAAATGAAATCCTCAAAATTATGAAAAGAAACGTAAAAAAAATGTTGTTGGTTTACGTTTCATACTAGGTAATCAAAGACCGTTTACACACATCATAAGTTTGGGATTTTCTCATGGTTAACTTTCTCCTAATCATGTTCTCTATCACTCTCCCACAGAACTTGACCCTTTGTTTTCTCCTCCATGTCCATGTTTTCCTACATGGAACCCTAGTTTGGGTTAACTCAGGTGACCTTTGTACTTCCCTTTCTTTATTTTAAAGTAATAGTTTTACTGACTCCTTGTCCGATGTGGGACTTTCAATGAAATTTCAAAACCCAATTTTAAAATTGCGAGGACGCAATTTCTTAAGGGGGGAAGATTGTAACGACCCGAAATTTTTTAAATAAATTTTGTTTCCCAATTTTATGTGTTATTGTTATACTCAAAAAAATGTTTTATTTGATAAACATGATTATAATTAAAATGATATCAGTGGGTTTTGACTATTATATAACCATCGGTCAATATGACCGCTGTGAACAAAATGTTTTGATATAAGTAATCTTGGTTAATTATTATAGAAAGAAGATTCGATGGCCTCACCTAGTAGTCTTGGACCGATCGAAGCCCATCTAACAGAGCTTGGGAAGGAGGTAGCACCACTGGGCTTTGCTCTGGATCAAATCCAAGCCGAACTTCATCATGTGAAGCTGGAACGGAATCGCCTTCGTGAGAAGTTCAAACTGATAGAAATTACTACTCGGGCAATGTTGACTGAGCCGCCCCAAGCTTCTATCACCCTAGCACACCTTACTCTTAGGTCCTATGCTGGTATTATAAGGGGTTATGTAATGAGACCGTAACTACCTTGTGTAATCCTTGTTTTAAATAAAAATTGGGATTTCTTCTTATGATGAAGTTTATGAATTTTGAAATGACCGGATAAATATAGTATGCATATTTTTGATGAATTTTAGAAAAAGGATATTTTAAATATGTTTATGTAAACCCTAAATAATTAAAAATGTGTAATGATTTTCAAAAAATGGTCTTCTGCAATTATGTTCAGTACTAAATTTAGAGTCTAATAAGATCAACTTGATTTTTGATGAATAGTAAATTATGAATAGTGATTTTATGATTAGGATTAGTAATATGACCAAATGGATTAGTAATCTCACTTAAGTAAAGTTTTAAAATAATCTAGGCACCTTGATTAAGTAATGTGATTCAATAAAATAGTTAAATAACGGTTTCATTAATTATTATTCAAGTATTAGTTTTTTCGGGTGAATAGTGTTTTTTAATTAAAAATTTAATTAAAAATAATTAGAAAATTATTTTTATAAAAATGACTCTATTTTTGAACTCAGAGCATTGATATTATGTTATGGTAATTTTTGGGGTTTTTTCTGAAAAAATGAATTTTCGATGAATAGTGTTTTTATTTAAAAATTAAATTAAAAATATTTAGAAAATTATTTTTATAAAATGGATTTCATTTTTGAAATCAGAGCATTGATATTTGCTTAATGTGAAATTTTGGGATTTTTCTGAGAAAGTTGAATTTTCAGTGAATAGTAAAAATACAGTTTTAGGGTTTCGGTATGTTTAATGACATCATAACGGTGTCATGATGATGTCATGAGATCTTTTGAGGGTTGTCCGGCCAAGGGTGATGAATTATTGTTTTGGGGGCCCCATGTGGCCTAACTCCATGATAAATGACAAGGGAGAGCACATGGGTTTGAGAAAAGCACATGTGAGGTGTCCCTTGGCCATTAATGCCTTGTCCCCTCACTTTCCCTATAAATACCAAGCCCTCCTCTCATCCATTCGACTCCCCACTCATTCCCAACGAATTTCTGGTCTCATTACCTCCCAAGGAGTCCTCCCAAGGTGCCCCCAAGCCCTCAAGGTCCCAACCTTTGAGGTTTAAGAGTTACATTTTAAGGTAACGGATCCGACCTCTCTCATTCTTTTCAAGTAATCTCTTTTATGTCATTTCTTTTATACTCCATGTTCTTATGTTGGAGGATGTTCTTTTATATTCATCCTACTGCCCATTTCATGTTCATATGATGAGAGACCCCCCTTGCTCTTATCAATTCGTTTTAAGAATGTTTAAGTGGCGCCGTTAGGCTGCCGAATTTTTAAGGGATTCTTTCACCTTCCTCGTTTTCAAGTTCTATTTTCATTCAAGTCTTTCATGTGCCTTTTTATTATGTTGGGGTATGATATCTAAATTATCATACTGATATTTTATGATCATATGATGAGAGACCCCATTTGATCGCTTCAATTCAGTATTTTGAAGTTTTAAGTGGCGCCGTTAGGCTGCCGAATTTTTAAGTGGTTCTTCACCCTTCTCGTTTTGAAGTTCTACTTTCATGTCAATTATTTAAAGTTACTTTTTGTTATATTGGGGTATGATATCTATATATATCATACTGGACTCTTATGTTCATATGATGAGAGACCCCATTTGATCGCTTCAATTCATTATTTTGAAGTTTTAAGTGGCGCCGTTAGGCTGCCGAATTTTTAAGTGGTTCTTCACCCTTCTCGTTTTGAAGTTCTACTTTCATGTCAATTCTATCAAGTTCCTTTTTGTTATGTTGGGGAATTATCTCTATATATATCATACTGAACTCTTATGTTCACATGATGAGAGATCCTATTTGATCTTTTCAAATCATTTTTGTTGATGTTTAAGTAACGCCGTTAGGCTGCCGAACTTTCATAAGAGAAATCTAATTTTTTTTCTACCTTCCATGTTTTTCATTTAAAATGGTATGTCCCTCAAATTTCATTAACATTTCCATATGTCCTTATTATTCTTTCACACTAATGTTTTATGGATCATTTATGAGTGGGTGACCCATGTCCCAACTCATTTCAATGTTTTCTAAAACCCCGAAACTTAGCCGTTATGCTGCAGAATTTTCCCCTCAAAATGCCTCTCTCTTTTCTCAAAAATTATTTTATGTTATAAAGTGAATACTCAAAGCTCTTATTTCTACAAGGGTATTCACATATATATCAAAATGTTCCATTTTAAATTCTGGTATTTACATACATGAGACCCTCTTTCCCTTTCTGTGGGTTTAAAGTGACGTAAAGATCATGTCTTTAAAGTAGTTTTTAAAACGTTCTGATTATGAAATGAAACCCATTTATTTTATGCTATGTGGGTTATTTATGAAGTGTTTGATGATGATATATGTGGCTCACATGATAATAAAGGAAAATTTAAGGGTGCGCCCTGATAGCGCTCCAATGCATTGGGTAATGATGTAACCACTAGAGATTACAATTTTCACGATACCTTGGTGAATAACCTTGGTAATTTTAAAATGACACCTTGGGGATGGACCTTGGTGATATGTTCATGATTGTCTATGTTAAATGATGTAGCCACATCTTCAAGTTATGAAAAAGTTTTATTTTTATTATGATATGCCTCATGATTTCATTTTCATGCCTTAAAGTTCTTTTCATGACTTTATTGATGTATCTCAAGTTCATATGTAAAATGTTTCACTTGTTTCCCTTACTGGGCCTTCTGCTCACCCTTCCTTTTGATGTATGTCCCCAGGTTATGAGATGCAGTAATGAGCCTAGGGTGAACATGAGGATAAGCCTTTCAAGTGTTTAAGAAGAATGTTTTTTTTTTGTTTCATGTTTTATGTTCCTTGTTTCCAAGACACTAAACCTTAAAGATCCTCAGTTTCGTGTAATGGAATGAAAGTTATGTTATAAAAAGACGGGATGCTATACATTACATCATAAAGTGAAAAACTACAACAACATAGTCTCCATAGTCCACACTCATATCCCCTCAGACTATCCCTATAGGTCAATCATAAAATACTTCTTCAGATGCTGGGAAAAATTAAACATAGAAAGGGGTGAGCTCAGATGCTCAGTAAGGATAACAATATAACGGAAACTTTCATAAATAAGCATAAACATTTGAGATAATGTATAACTAAAACAAAATCATTTTAAACATAAACATCAGAATAACATGGAAAAAATAAAATTAAATATTTAAATTTATTTATTGAAAATTATATTCTAGTAGTCGAATAATCACATGGAATATCAATAACCACTTTCATAATGATGGAATTCATAATGTCAGACTATCATAAACCCATAGTCAAGGCCTTGTGCCAAGACTACGAATAAGATTTTTTCAAGGCCTTTTGCCAGGACACCAGTTTGTTTAATGAGACCTACCGATGAATCGAGGATCTATAGCGGGCTCCACCCATCACTTACTAAGTCCAATGCATTCCTCATATGAACAAGTTTTGACATAAAATAAACATTCGTATTAAAAATAACATATGAAAATTCAATAAATTCTCTATAAACCATGAATGGTATATCCACAGTCAAACATATCACAAAACCTTCAATACAATATGGAATTTTTGTATCATAATAAATCAACTTCAAATAAGCTTAAAATCAATCAAAGGAGGTTGACATAGATGAAATAAAAACTATTTGAGAGCAATATCTCTTTTTTTAAAATCATTTAAAAGTAACATATTTATAAAATAAAACATTTAGATTGAAAATATTATTATAATCTTATAAGGGAAGATTCGAAAATTTTATAAGGGCAGAAAATATCCACACCCACCGTATAAGTTAAAAAAAGACATTCTTACATTAATTTTGTCAAAAGGGTCAAAAAGTCCCTTGTTTGGAAAACGACGGAACAATTCCTTTATAAACATCTTATAAAAATTCAAACAAGGGTATAAATTACTATAACCAATATTCTTTAAAATTGTAAGAATGGTTTGAAATACATTTTTAAGAAACATTGATGTGGATGATAAAGAGGTCCCAGTGGATAATTACGTATAAACAACCTCGGATAATGAAGAGATTGTGAAATTAACCATTATCATGTCCTTTTCATTGGTGGAGGGTAGGTTGACCTCTTTAATAATGGTGAAATGGTTGTTATTAAATTATAAAAGAATCATATACATTAATATTATATCATATATGATCTTTTAACATTGTTTTGTTGATAATATCTTAGTATTATCGTCGTTTCGGGTGTTAACGGATTCGTTTTCCTTTATATTATTTGTTATGTGAGTCATATTTGTTATGGATGGGATGTGTATTATTCATATCCCAAATTATATCAAATCTTTAAACATTATTTTTAATAATCTAATGAAAATTAGTCTTGAATGGATATGATGTGGAATGAATCTCATCGCGTTCGGGGAGACGGAAATCTGTACGTACGCATGAGTGAAAATATCATTCTTTAATATTAAAATAATATATAACTGAATGTTATATATTATATACAGAATAATTATAATTTTATATTTATTATTTACAAGAATTACACATCATTATTAAACCCATCCAAATAATAATGCATTGAATAACAGTTACGCCACGACGTGGAGATGGTAATCTGTACGTACGCACATATGGTGACATGTCATTCAAAAGATGTATAGAATAATGAATATGGTTGCACCATATTTATAATAACATCACAGTATATAGAATTTTCTGGAGTTATTATTTTATATTGTAATGAACAATGAATGAATAAGTGGAAGATGAAAATAACATGAAAGAAGGTGGTGAAATTATTACATCTTCTTCGGGTTCTTCCTCTTGATTTGATCAAAAGGGATCTTTAAGTTGTCTTTCTAAATAAATAAATGCCTCTAGGATAAAGCGAAGTAAGTTTAGAAGATATTTGGGTAGGTTTTGGATGAGTAAAAAGTATTTCAAGGTGTGAATTAGAGAAAAGGGGGAGTGCCTTTTTATAAGAGGGGTGAGGGGCACCTTAAGAAAAGCTAGAAGTATTATTTTTTAATAAAATTATTTTCGGTTTCTAATGTCTCAAAAATGGTTTATTTAAATTATAAGGTGGGGATGGGTCGAAAAATACTCAACTAATAGGTTTTAAACAGGTTTGAGTCACTATATTAACTTTATCTTTTAGATTTAACTATTAGTAAAATAGATTGACATTTACCATGTCTCTTTTTATTTTTATATTATATGGTTCATAAACATACTATATTCTTCCAAGAGAACCCCAAGTTGTTCATTAATGATACACCTATCATTATAAAATTCCTTTGGTTGGCCCTTAGATTTTTAGGAATATAATATCAAATAATAATATAATATTTTTTTTAAACACTTTTATGTGAATTTTGACACTATTTGGAATTTTATTTTTTCTACATTTGTAAAAGCATTATTACTTAGAAAAAAATTCATCTAACCAACCCTAATATGTCATATTAAACTATAAATTTAGTTTAATTCATAAAAATGCTCAAATTACATTTATTTAGATATTTATAATATCAATGATTTTAATATTTCATTAATTAGGTAAATTACTGCATTACCATTGTATCATAAATAAATGAAAATATTTAATGTCTAAAAATTATAAATATAATACCATTTTGTAAAAAATCTTTTTATATTTCTAATAAATATTTATAATCGATTTTATATTATATATAACTATATATTAAAAATGTTTTAATTATTAAACTTTGATTTCAACTCTTTTAACTCATCTTTAAATTAAGAAATAATAAATGTCCAAATCTAATCCAAGTGGACCAAATAGGTTCATATTTTATTCCTAAGATTTTTTTGGTCGAATTATTCTTATCCAATATAATTATGGCATGTGTTAGGGTAATAATAATATCATTTTTACCCTTAATTACCATATTTAGTTTTAACCGTGGTAAATAAAAGTAAAAAAGTTACTATTCACAAAAAATTATTTTTATCATATTGAACAAAATTTTACTCCCTAATATTAACCATGTCTCTATGATTTTTGAAATTCAACTCTTAGGAGCAGTAAAATTAAATTTTATATGAATTTGAAAATTTTTCTAGGAGGTGGGTAATATACGGTGAAAGGTTCAATAAAATTTTTATATATCTAAAATTATTATAAACTGTCTCCAATGAGTTAAATTGAACATATATATGTATTATGAATATATTTTTACTGAAAATAAAATTAAATAATATAAATAAATATTTAAATAAAAATTCAGGTTTAAACTATAACTTAGTGTTTTTTCACTATTCGTCAAAAATTGAATGTTTCAACAAAATATCAAAAATTCACCCTAAGCTAATTTCGATATTCCAAATCCAAAAATGAAGTCCATTTTAAAATATAAAATTTATAAATTTTCAAAAAGTGGGGATTAATATTCATAAAGGCTAGTTTTATTGGTTGTGGGGTGTTCAAACTCGAAGTTGCGTACAACACACACTACTATATTATTCAAAGAGAAGAGTACTATGGAAGCTTGTGGTTTTACAAGTAATCAAAAGGTATTCTTGTGAACTTAAGGACATATATGGAATGAACCATAGTGTAACATAAAATGTAAATTCCATAAAAAGACGTTAATCAGGGAGGCCAATTGTATCTCTACAACTCCGAAATAAACCTAATGTCTGGTAATCTTCATTCCAAATAGGCAGTTCTATTCATTATCACTAATTTTTACCCATTTCGTACTTTTTGGATCATTAAGGAGTGAGAAATTAAACCATTTACTGGAAATGGGGACTAACTGAAGATGTATTATAGGAATCTTCCCCAAGTAATAGTAAAGGAGATTTCATTCCTCTAACCCATATAACTATAAACTCAATAGTTTATACCTTTTTAAAAAAATTATTTTATTTTTAACAATAGATTATGTTTATTAAACTATATTATATCTGATAGAATTTCTTGAGGACACTGAATCATTCAAGTGTAAGGGAAGGAAACGTTTTTCGTTTTTAAATGTATATATTATTTTTTCTTTTTCAATTTGTGTAAATATTCATGTGTTTCCATTATTTCTTTTGAGTAACTTTTAAAACCTTCTATCTAAATCATTATAACATTTAACATTTTGATCTTATTCTAATTAGGAGAAACCGATTTAACCCATTAACTCAATATAGAAGAATTAAGAATTGAACTTTTTTTCAAATTAAAAGTATCGTAAATTTTAAAAAACTACTGATTTTTAGTATCTCATGGAATGACATGATTGAAAATATTAAATTCACTTCCCTGAGAGGTTTTGATTATAACAATACAGAATATGAACTTCTGGTTCTAGTTTGAAAAATAGTATATTTTTTTATAAGTAACAAAAAATAGAGTCCTTATCAAAAATGAAGGTCTTTTCTAATATATGATTTAATGGAATATGAAAATAAATTGCAACATATCAATGTTTAAATAATTAATAAACATATTTTTTTACTGCACATTTGGTAGTTCGTTAATGAATCTTAACTCCCTTCAGACATTTAGGAGCCTGTGAAAATTATTTTAAAATGAATGGTGAGCATAAAATTTCCCAATAAGGGGATTTAAAAACAAGTGAAAATACTTCTGTAAATAATTTTTAAAAAACATATGAAAACATTTCCATTTATTTTAGATTTATATCATTTGATAAAATATATTTTGAAAATATAATTCTTAGGTTATCAAAAAATATAACTATATAAATATATTTCGTAAACCCTTTAAAATACATACCACTTTGAAAAACTATTTCATTTCCAAATTTAATAACTTTTGTAACTAAATATGTATTTAAAAAAATATTTAATTTCCAAATATAACATCTTTTGAAAATATATAGTTCCTTTATAACCAATTTAATTTCAAAAATATGATATCTTTTGGAAAAACTAATAGAAATAATTTTTAATAAAAAATGGATGTATTTATTTTTTATAAATTAACATCGCATGAACAGAAATCAAAACATTGTGTCCAAATAGAAAATTGAAGGCTTTCTTGGAATATCCCATCCTTTAGCGTTTTGTTCACTCCCCATACCCCTTTCATTTTTATATATTCCAATGCCCAAAGTGTTTATAATTTTTTTTATGTTGAACTAATTATGTTTTTCAATACAGTTTTAAAATTATAGAAATAGAAAAATTAATCCTTACTTATATATACAATTATATATCTCTATATATATAATTTCATATATATATGTACATCCATATGAAATAATTCATTGAGCAGGATTTAACCGAACCACATGAAAAAAAAACCTTTTAAAATAAGCAAAGATTGTTAGTGACGTACAATGTATATGGCCATACATATACATATTTCAAACATCCATTATTTTTAAATGAATTTTATCGAATAAAAATATATAGTTAATATATAAAAGCATCTTTTAAATTTTTAATCAAATATTACGTAAAATTATTATTTTTTAAATTAAGGGATTTTGGAAACGACAACATTATCTTAAATAACGGTTTTTGAAGTAATATATATATATAAAACAATATTCTTCTACAATTATGATTTCTATTCATAGGGTTTTTGTATAAAATGAGACATTGAATAATAATTTTGAACACAAAATTTCCCATTAGAAACATAATTTTGAAAATATAGACCCATTTAAAATGAATTTTTTCTATAAATTAAATTATAACATTAAAAAATTTAATTCCATTAAAATAATTGTCATTCATTACATAGTATTCCTGAAAATATAATCATATATAAATTATAAAACATATAATCTCCTAGAAAAATAAGGGTTTTGAATAAAATAAAAGTATATTTGGAATTTTTTTTATTAAAATCATTCCCATTTTGAATAGGGCTATGAAAATAATTATTCATGGAATATAAGTTTTTGAAAAAAAATTTAACTTACAAATTGTAATTAACCTTGTATAATACATGAAAATATAATTTGTAAAATATTATTTAAAAAGAATAGATCTCATCTTATAAATAAAATTGTAATTTTCAAAGGTAAAATTATTCCCGTATAATATATTGATGAAAAATAATTAAAAATGAGGTTTAAATAAAAAATGGGTTATCTAAATAAAATCATTTTAAAAATTAATTTTAAAAATTAATTTCCCATACCTAATTACTGTTGAAAAACCACGAAAATAAATCTTAAAACCTACTCATTTACACTAGACATACATTTGATAAAATCTGAGCATAACCCTGGGGAAAAATCTTATTTATGTATCCAAGTTTTACTATAAGAGAAACATGATTGCATTTAATAGGAAATTATTCTAACTACATGACTTCTATAGTAATCCAATCAAATAAATGTTATGAATCATATATAGTTAACAATAGTTCACAAACTTTTGTGGTTCTACTTAAACTCACGCTCACTACATACCATTAAACTCTCCCCCAAAATTGTCTAGCGATTTATACACACATGAATTATAGATGACCAACCAACTATAAAATAATTTTTTTATCATGTATTAGTTTAACAAATTTCATCACACTTTCAATGTTATTGTGACTCAGTAGTTATCAGTGGAGGCTTAGACAATACCAATCTTTATCCACCATCGGTCTTCACTAAAAATTAATATTTAGATGACATTATTGATTGATTTCATCAAATGAAGATCCTCTATGGGACATGCTCAACCTCTTTGGAGGAAATCATGGTGGGTTAGTGTCGTCTTATGGATTGATAACTAGGGTGCATTGGGGAAAGTAGAAGATTATGGTGTGGGTATGTCTTGGGGTGGATGGTGGTAGGCTAAGTATTGGTCAGTGATTTGTGGATGCACGATGAAGACAACATTATCTCTTGTTTCCCTTTTTTCCATTTCCCCTTTTTCGACTTTCAATATATATATATATATGGTTTCTTATGTAAAAATATATTTATATTTGTTGGTTATATCTTTATAAAAATTTACATATATATATATATATATTAAATATACAATTTAAAAAATAATAATATTAATAAACAAAAATATTTATTCCCTAAAATGTTTCTATATATATATTTACAATTTTTTCAACTTTCTAAATATATATACATATATATGTACATAAATAAATAAGCATCCCATATATTAATCATTTTTTATTATAATGATCAGAATTTTCATTTCAATTGTCAATTTAAATGTCAAAAATATTAAATTATTTAAATAAATATAATTTTAAATTAGATCTATCTAAATAACATACAAATACTCAATAAAAATATAATCTATTTATAATTTAATATTTCCCTATAATTATATTTTATTTAGGTTAAAATTTTACATATAATAATGTATATAATTCTTTAATACTAAGATGTTATAAATAAATATTTATTTACAATATTATTTTATATGATATATATTATCTTTTAAAATACTTATTTAAGCCTTAAAATATTTATCATTTATTTATAATTATCAAATATATTAATTTTTTATTCTATATGGAAAAAAATTTCACTATTGTCAGATATTGTAAAAAATTTATAAAACTCTAATAAAAAAAATAATTAATAGAGTAATCATAATTTAATCGTTCATTATGTTATTAAAATAAAAAAATACATAACATTATATAAAATTAACTTTTTGGTATAAAAATATAATTTCATATATTTTTTTTAAAATTTACTAAACATCTCAATTTAAGATTCATTAGAAAACTGGTTCATTACATTCTAGAACCTTAAACTGAATTTCATGGTTAGAATTATTTCTTCTTTCTAAATAAAATTGTGAATATTTATATTCAAAAATAGAAAACTACATTTTAAAAAATATGGTATTAATAAGGGTCACTTAATTACTTATAATATAAAAAACAAAGTTATAACTCATGTTTCTTTTCCTTAACAAGAAAAAATAATATTTAAAAAAATTAAAATGGTCCCCTGATATCAATTGTAATAGCACGAGACATGCACTTCCAATTTCAGTACTAAAAATAACATTATATATATATATATAATTTAGTTGAAAAATAAACGGTCCTTTAGAAAAAATAAGAACTTTTTTGTTCTAGGTTTTAGAGTAAATGGAAAAATCATTACAATATATAACATTTTATATAATTAAAAAATAGTGATTTTAGCTTTTCTCATTCTATCACTTTAACAAATATAAACATCTTTGGGACATCTAGTAATCTTGCTAAAAACATTTTTAAACATAGGATGGCCCTAAAACAAGCTAGTATATTGTATTAAAAACTATTTAAAATCCTTTTTAAATAATTATTAAAATAACTCTTGAAAACATTTTCGTTTATATAAAATATAAAACATTGGATAAAACACTTTTCCAAAAAATTATTATAGGGCTATCAAAGAATATAACCAAAAATATACTTTTCAAAACCATTTAAAAATACATACCACTTTTATTAGCTATTTCATTTAAAAATATTAAAAATTATAAGAATACATATTACTCAAAATACCTCTTTCATTTCGTAGTATACTATATTTTTAAAATTCATATCTCATTTAAAAACATTTTCATTCAAAAATTTAATATATTTTGAAAATAAACCTAGAAATAATTTATCTTTATAAAAGTATGCAATTATTTTTTAGAAATATCATCCGTAAGTACAAAAAATAGAAAATTTTGGCCACATTAAATTTTGATGGTTTTCTAATGCCTACCCATCATAAATGTTTGGTTACACTCTCAATATCCCTATCTTGTTTACAATGTCCTGGTGTCGAATTTTTTTATGAAATATTTTGAGGTTAAACCCTTTTTAATTTTCAATATATATTTTATCTTTTGAAAATATGAAAATGTATACTTACACATATATATAAATATATATGTGTCTAAATATATTTATATATAATCAGATATATATACATCCAAATGAAATATTTAACTGAGTGGTAAAAAAGTAAACCACCTAGAAATTAAACATTTTGAAATATTCATTGATTGTTAGATACATACCGAGTTCATGGTCATACCTATACATATTTGAAACATAAATAAATTTAATATGTAATTTTTACATTAAATTGAATATTTAATATTTTAACACACATTTAAATTTTTCTAAATCAATATTAAATAAAAGTATAATTTCAAAACATGGAAGATTAAAAATAATAACTTCCCCTAACATAATTGTTTTTGAAATAATTCCATAATGATAAAAAAAATTCCAACCAAAAATATTTAAATTAAATAGGGTTGAAAAAAAGAATATAATACAAATTTTGAAAACCAAATTTCCCTTTCAAAATAGAATTTGGAAAATATACATCCCTTTCCTAAAATTTTTTTTCCTAAAATAAAATATATATTTGAGAAATTGAATTCCATGAAAACAAATTCCTTAAACAATATAGAAATGTCGAAGATATAATTATATATAATTTTCTAATAATACAATCCCGTAACATAATAAGTGTTTTTTCAGAAAGAAAAATATCAATGAGAAATATTATTTTAGAATAACTCCATTTCAGAGAGGATTTTTGAAAAATAATAATCATAGAATATTGATTTTTGAAAAAAAAGTTATCCCATTATAATTTTAATTAACCATGTATAATATATAAAAAGGAAACATTAAAATTGGAGATACAGATAATAAATATCCATTTATATATAAAATAATAATTTTTAAGAGAAATAATAATATCGTATTGTATGTTCAAGAAAATAATTTTCAAAAGGGGTTTAAATTTAAAAATTGGGTATTTATAGAAAATAATTGTGAAAAATAATTTTCATAATTAATCTTCCTTACCTACATCCAATTGAAAAAATAAGGACATAACCCTTAGAACCTGATCCTTCGTATCGGTCTTTCTTTAGATGGAAACTAAGTATAACAATGCAAATACTCATAAATATGTATCCTAGGTTTACTGCTCAACATATATGAGTTGATTATATATTCTATTATTCCATCATCATGGCTTCCATAACAATCCAGTAAAAAAATGAATCATTTTTAGTTAATCAACTATAAACCCTTTGTTATTGTTAAACTAGAACCCACCATCACTACCTACAATTTTACTCACCCCCATCCATCTTTATCTATTTATATATATATATTAATTACAGATGATCTACTAAAAAAAAATTTATTTTTTTATATGGTATATATTTTTAAATATACTTCACACCTCATATTCTATCATGAAATCATTGGTATCTGAGGAGGGTCACACTATACTATTCTTAGACCATCATTAGTTGTAACTAACAATCAAACTTCGAGCGTCATCACATATTGATATTTTTTAATCCAAATCCTCCATGGGACATGCTTGTAATATCATGAGAAAATGACAGTGGGTTAGCATCACATGGTGTAGTGTTCACTAAGGTTCATTAGAGATAGCGGTAGACAACGGTGTGGGTATGCCTTATTATGGAATATGGTGGGGTGAAAGTTGTTTTGCAATTTTTTGGTGCACGGGGAAGACAAATACCACCATTGATTCATTTTTTTCCTTTTCTATTGAATTTATACACAGACACACACACACAAATATATATATATATAATAAATTTATTATATAAATATATCTTTACATATTATGGTTATATATTTATCAAAATATATATATATATTTTTTAGATATCGAATTTTTGGAAAAAAACATTATTTTTAAATATTTACTCCCATAAATATATATATAAATATATTAAATAAATTAAACATTATTTATATATATACATATATGTACATGTACCTTCAAAAATAAGGATCTCATATCTTAATAATTTTATCTCATTGTAATCGTCATAATAGTCTTTTTTTTAATTTATGTTACAAAAATACTAATATTTAAACACATATCCCATTTTAAATTGGCACTATATTAATATTATACTAAAAATAGATCATAGTATATTATTAATTGATAATTATTTTTTCCATAATATTATATTCGACATAGTTTAAAGTTTTATTTATAATAATGTCTAAATTTTTTATGTACAACTAATTTTTTTAAGAACATATTAAATTAATATCATATTTCATAAGGTATGTATTATTTATCAAAATCCAAGGATGGTACATATTATATTTTTGACTAATTTCTGATTATATTATATATTATTAATTTATTTTTATCGATACAGTTTTCATAACTATAAAAAATTATAAATAATTTTAAAATAGATAATATATAATTTAGTTAATATATTTATCATATGTTAGAAGTTAATTATTAAATTAACTCAAAAAATATGTACATTTTATCAGTATAATTTTGTGATACAATATAATAATTTAAAATGTTTTATTTATTTAGTTAACTAAATGTTTCAATTTAATATGTATTATAAACCTAGGTCATCAGATCTAAACAAATTTAATATCTTCTTATAATGGTCACATTTATTAAGAGAACCAAGAAATTATTGAATATTCAGAATATGGTTATTAAGCAATCTAAAACCATGGACCATTGAGGGTCTTGTTTTACAAATGATTAAGGAATTTTTTTATTGAAAATCCCTTTTTCAGAGAATATTTCTGATGGTTATGAAATTTAACACTTGTAGAACATAGTATCCATAAATGAACTTATTAGTTATCCACATAAAAAACATAAAATACCTAAATACCAAGATCTTGAGGTCAATGTATAAATAACATTTGAACATTATTGTGAGGGAGGGAGAAGGATAATTTTTCATGAATTTGTATAAGATTTAAAAATGCAATTAATATGTTGATACAGATGATCTTCTTGGTAAATTTATAAATCTATATGAGTGATTCCCCAAAATTCATAAAAATTAAAGGGGTGGAAGTAAAATTCCTTCCAATCATGGGGAACATGTCACTACAAAATATTACACTATTTACAACAGGAGAATATATGTTGGTAAAACTTTTTACCCACACAAATTGTCATATCACTAAACTGTCGGTAAAAACTCTGTTGCTAAATGTTATTGTGACAGATAAAATAGTTCTGTCTCAATTATAATAATACCAAGAGTTAATATATATGTTGGTTAAAGTTTTTAGCAACAAATTCACATGAAAAATTTATCTGTTGATAATAGAAATATCAACATTCAATATATATTAATAAATTACTTTTTAAATGAATAACTTTGTGATATTATTATACCAATTGGTAATACATTGTATTATATTTATTAAATTAGTTATATATTATATAGTGATTATAAATATAATATAAAAATAATTAAATTAACATGCATAAAACTATACCAAAGAGACCAGAAAGATGATGAACAAGAATAAAAAAATACTTCATTTTCCTAAATAAATAATGGAATTTTAATCATAATCTAATAGTTTCACTAAACAAACTGTTCCCATGAATTTGATTCCATGATGTCATTTCAATCAATCCAAACAATGATTACACAAAATCCAAGGTACACAACCAAGGTCTATGAATAATTTTTTACTTGAGCCCAACAAAGTAGAGGAACCATGACCACCAGGAATGAATCTATCTCAAACCCTAAAACCGGCATCATGCAACACTTAGTCCAAACATTGTCATCTTTCCACACTGAAACTATGAAGAGAAACTCCATGAATATGGTTTGGTCCACCTCCGATGTCCCTTCATGAGTAGTGAACACAGAATGGCTCCAACAACAGCAGCATCTACAATGAATGGCTACAAACATGCAGAATGATAACCAAAATTTATTACAAGAACCATAACCCAGAACAAACTGACCAAAACAAACATAGAAAAACAATATCAGCAACATCCGGGTATTCATTTAACCACATGAATTCCTTGACCAGAACGTCCTTATAAACTGTATTCAGTATCAAAACAAAAGAGCTTGTCATGTTTAAAAATATTTAGCAAACTCTATGATTTACAATATACAGTAAGCAGGAAATCGGTATGAAAAATAAAATGAATTCATATTGTATACAATATGAAAAATAGTACAGTATAAAATCAGTTTAGGAAATTTGAAATTATTTCATAGTGTATCATAAATAACACAACAGTATGAAAAACTGTAGAAGAAGCTGATAAATGGCTGATACATCAAGCCTAACTGCATATAGTATGATAAATAGAAATAAACTATGAAATTAGTTATTACTGTAACATAAATAATGGAATGAAAAGAAGTATACAATATGAAATCAATTTACAATATACAATATGAAATTATTTTTTGTATAATGAAATCAATTTATTGGTGACCTATACTTGAAAAACATTATCGTATGAAAAGAAGTATATAATATGAAATAAATTTACAATATATAATATGAAATCAGTTTCTGTAGTATGAAATCTATTTACTGATGAGATATAATTGAAAAACATTATACAAAGTGAAATCGGTATGAAATCATTTTACAATATATAGTTTGAAATCAGTTTATAGTATGGCATTATTTTAATCAGTAAGGTGTATAAAGTTTATGAAATTTATTTAATAAACTACATTCAGTTATGCATTTATTTTATTCATTAAACTATTCACAGTTTTTTCAAATAAATTGTATGAAACCAATAAACTACTTTAATAAACTGTATATAGTCAGTTTTTTTCCAAAAACTGCATACACTATTAAACTACTCTTGGTGGGGATTTGGTGTATGGTAGGTTCTTTGGGAATCCCTAGAAATCTAGAGTGCATGCTCGATTACAGAGTACTACATATTTGTGCTTCATTTTGGATTCAATTTAGAATTTCAAGTGAGAATTTTGTGTTCAGTTATGCTAGTGTTCTTGAGGGTGAAACGATTGGGAATACATGGTAGATTGGACTTCAAGAGTTGGGTATTGTGCTCTTCTTACAAGTGGGATCCATAAATTGAAGCTGGGATTTTGGACCATAAGGGAATGTGAAGTAACATAAAAAACACAATAAATTTTATATTTCTAGAAATAATTTCCCACACAACAATAACACTAAAATTCTAGTTTTTCAACATGAACTATGATGAAAAAAATTACATGTTTAAATGAACTCAGACATGAAATTTTCACAACATAGTTAAATATTACACAATTATTGAAAATTATAAATTTTTCTAGGTTTTGTAAAAATTTGGGAGTTTTTTTCAATAAAAATCAATAAAATGAGTGATGATTTTATGTTAATAACTACCCCCGCAAATGAAACTTTCACTCCCAGAAAAAAAATCGTAAAGGACTCTCCATAACATTAAAAACAATAACATTTCACGAACATATTTTAAGGAAACCCATTTATATTTTCTGCTCAAAGTTTCTCCATCACAATTTAAAACAAGATATAATTTATGTAATCATTGAAAATTCAAAAATAATTTCCGAACTCCGAATCTAGATATATTTGAAACAATTAAAATACATTGGCTTCAAATTTTCAAAAATTAAGAACTAATTGTAATTTAGATGATAATTTCAGAGAAAAAGAATATAGATACATTTATAAATTCCCAAACCAAATAAAAAAAGCACAGTTTCTAAGAAATTAAAGTTCCACTTCAACCAGATGAGAAAATTTATTATGAAAGTCAAATATGTTTAAGATTCTAGTTTCTTTTTTACTTCTTTCATTAAACGTCCATCATATCAAGCAAGCATCAGTTTAACAGTTGTGAAAGCAAAGGGATATTTCCATGTATTTTTTTCTCATCATTATACTACACAAAATAATCTCTTCAACACGACTACCATAAAATTAAATCATCAACTAGTCAAACTTCAGTTCATTTCAAATGATTGGTATAGAAATTTCAAATAGGTTCTATAAAATTCCTAAAGGGTTATGAATCACTGAAATCTTAACAAGATTGCTTCTTGAAATCTTCTATTGTTTTCTTTCTTTTTTACTTTATTTGGACTCTCAACAACTGTGTTGAATAGTACAATCACATTTAATAGAATTAATTGATATTCAATGAGCTTAAAAGTAAGAAAAACAATTGTAGGGTAAACCAATTTACAATGAATCTTCAAGTAACAAATTATTTCTACTGAGAAGATCTAATAATAAACAGGAAAATCTAGCACTGGGAAAATTATGATAACAAATAGAGAAGAACCTGCATTATGAACTGTAAGAACATCAATTAATCTGAGCATGAAAGTCCGAGATAACATACACAACTGCATTTCCTCATACTAACTGCAAGAACATGAAAATAACCAAATCTAAACCTGCATTGTTGATTCTAACTACAAGAATGTATTATCACATCCAAAACTAACCCTTCATTACTAATGTCAACTGTATGAAAGTTTGATAACAACCAAAACTGAACCTGCATTACTAATGAAAACAGTATTACCAAAACTGAACCAACACTAAATTCACATTACTAATTCTATAACTCACCAATGTAAGTCAAAAAAATTGAGAGGAACCCTCGTTACTAACTTCAAGAACATCAATTAATCAGAGAATGAATGTCTTATATTACATACCAATCAACATTGGATTGTTCTCATTGCAAGAACATGAAATCAACCAAAATTGAACCTGTTTGCAGGAAAAAAACAACCAAAATTAAACCTTTATTAATAAATACGAGAACTTGAAAACCCAGATTACATACCAACCTACACTGCCACATGATCTTGATTAATCCGAGAAAAAATCCTTTGATAATTACCCATATCAATTAATTGAAAAGAAATATATACAATCAAGTATGAAGGGAGGTGCGAGGAAAAGTGAGGATTATAGAAGGATTATAAGTAATGATGGAGATTCAAGGGACTGGTTGTGGGGGGGAAATGATGGAAATGATGATGAAATTGGTGAGTGAGGACAAGATGAAGATCGCTGATGTGGGGTCGGGTGCTGAGGAGATGAGAACGAGGGATGCACAGATGAACGAAATAGATGAACTTGATGTGAATACGAGGTGATCAGGATGAACCAAATGGGTAGTTGATGAAACAATAATAAACGAGTGGAAATGAACAAGGTAGAAGAATTGATGAAGAATAATTGACCCATATGAGTGAGTGGAACTTAGGGTTTTAAGGATCCTTGAGGGAGTGGGAATGGATAAAGGGGCTCGGTGATTTTAGGATAAATGTACTACATGTATAAAAAATTAATAATAATTTTAAAAAATTCATGATATTAAAAAAATACATATATAATAAATTTATATATATTTTATATATATATAAATTCTATTATATACATATAAAAAATTTGTTTTCTTTCTTTTCAATAAATTTAGTTAAATTATAAATATTTTAATTAATCGTATATTTAAATTGGTAAAATGATATGTTTGCAATAATTAATTAATATGTATATATATAAATATTTTATTTTCGGTAAAATATTTGTATTATTGAATAATTTATTACAAAGAAATTTTATAATGGTAAAAGATTTGTTTGTGATAATAATTAGTAATAAAAAATTCGATTAATGGTAACTCAATTATTGGTATTATTATGAAAAAGCACCAGATTTTAATGTGAGTAAAAGATGTGTTGGTATTGAACTGCTAATACAAAAAAAATATTTTTTGTTAAAAAAATTAGTTTCTCCCTATACTTAATATCCAAAAAATTAAATATCTATTAGAATTAATCATTTTTACTAACAAATATATTATCTGTCAATAATTTTCGGTTGGTACATGTCACTTTTTTGTAGTGTGTTCACATGGTTTCTTAATAATAAAATGTCCAAATCTACCTTCCAAACTAAAATATTAATAGGAAAAAATAAGGTTCGAAAAAATGATACTGAATGAAATAGATTGAAGATATTTTGTATTTTATTTATCATTTTAATGTGTGAATTATCCCATTAATATACAATGTGTTGGAGAAGAATCAATGATATTGGAAATAAGTAAGAATTCTATTCTTGGGGTAATTGGGTATCATTTATTATTCTTCGTAATTGAGAAAAAACCAAATATTATTATTCATAAAATTAATGCATGAGGACCTAAAAACCATAATCCATCAATCATCCTTGAAAACCTCTCATGATAATCAAAATTACAATGCTCATTATGTGGAGATATAGAAATATAGAAATGCAATAGTAACCCTTTTATGAGCTTGTATGAGAATTTTTTTAACATCGTACATTATGTGTTGACTTAAATAATTTTAGGATGGTGGGTATAAATAAGAATTTAATGATAGAAAAGTTTAAAATTAATTGAATTTAATTAATAGAGAAAGTGGAACTAATTAAATTTATGAATCATGATATGTTTGAGAGAATTTTATGTTAAAAAGGGAATTCAAATTTGATAGTGTTTTGAATTATTCTTTAGAAATATTCTTTATTCTTACCTTTCCCTGAATCAAAATATTTAGTGTGATGGAACTGATAGGGTTTTTATTTTCCTATCCTTTGAATTGTATTTCTATGAAAAAAATCGACAATTTTTTTTCATTTGACGATAAATTCAATGGAATAAAGGTATTAAAAATAATATGGTTTTTATTATGGAAAAAGATTTATTATTCAATCTTATGATTTTTATTCATTAGTATAATTAATTCAGAGGATAAAATAATGATTATTATTTTTACGAGGGAATAATATTTGAAATATTTTATCAATTTTTATCCAATCACTGTAATTTGTAAGGTTTTGTGGAATTTAATAGTTCTCACATAACATATTGGAATCAATATATTATATTTTATTGAGATACCTAATTTATTTTTCATGTGTAACATAATTGTTTCTAATGTTTAACAAATTTTTATCCATGAATTATATAATTTTCCAGGTAAAAGTGATGTATAGCATAATTTCTGGATAAGAGAGATGATGTGTGACATAGTTTTCAAGTAGAAATTATGATATATATCCTATTGAGAGAAAATGAAAAGAAATAGTCAATCATCATATGTATAGGCAAAAATTATCTTATGCATGGAATGATATTGAAACTTCAGACAACTGAAACATATCACCCACCAAAGGGAATGGAAGAATATATTACAGGGGAATAGAAAATCATACATATCATCATAACCTACAATTTATTGAAGATAAAAACCGTACATATAAATTATCAAAATTTTATTAATATCAAAGAGAGTCAAATAAGTTTTAATACATTATTAGATTGTATAAATCACATGTTTCACTGCAATAGTTGTTGTGGTACCATAAAGAGGCACAGAAAAATCCCAATGACACTATTATTTATTATAATCTAGCACCCTAGAGTTTTATTTTTTTAATGGCATAAATATTTATATTTTTGTACATGAAAAATACATTCCAAATCCTTAATTTACAAGAGTACAATGGAAAATTATTTATAATATGGAGTAATATATACCCTAGAATCATGGGTGGATTTTTAAATTCAAAGGGATATAATTGGGATAATTTTACTTGAATGGGGGAAATAAATATACAAAATCTTAAATTGGTCTAAGAGGAAGCGATTCCCATTTGGTTGGTGCTATTATGGCTATAGATTTATATTTTTTTAGATATAAATTTTTCTTTTTTTTATAAACACAACTATTATACCTCTAAAGAAGTGGAAGACCATTGGTGAATGAAGAATGTGGGGAAATATAATTGTTATAATTGATTATTTTACATAATGAATTAAATTTTTATCTACTGATTTAATTTATTATTCTATGGCATATAATTATTTTAGATGACATTGTGTTTAAATTATTTAGCTTTATTACTTTTTTTACCTCATTCGATGAAACAAAACACTCCACTCATGAAATATAGATCATATATTATAGAATGGGATATTATGAGTGATGAGTGTCTTTAAAAAACCATTATTTTAAAAAAAATCTGAAAATAGTATATTTTATAGTATATGGTACATGCAACATCATTCTTAAACTAACCAGGATAACAAAATTATGTATACTTGTTTTAAACTATAATTGGTTTTAATGGTATTAACTGTAATAAAGTTATAATAATTTTTATTCTGAATTTTTTTACTTAATAAAATTAATAATCAACTATACATTTGTTATTAATTTGTTTGAAATGAACATAAAATATTTTGATTGTAAATTGGATAATTTTCATCAAAACAATTATCTGCATAATCTTTTTTATTTTTATATACATAATTTATAATTATATATAAATGATTCTAGTTAAATAAGTATATTACATATTTAATTTAATGAATAAATATTCATTTAATTTTTTATTAGTAATTTAGTGATAAGAAAGTTATTTTGTGCCACAATAAAAGTTTAAAAGTTCTTTTTTTTTTGAATTTTTTGCATGGATATTATAAATAATTCATGTAACACTTAGATATTATATTTTACAAAATAGAGATAATTTTTTAAATAAGAATTTCATAATTGGATTAGGAATAACTTTATGATTTTTTAAAGAAATGTCCATATTTCATGGAATTATGAAAAATAACAATTTTAGAAAAACAATATTTTTATTGTAATATTGTAATTTAAAAAGATCCCTCCTAGTTTATATTTTCATAAGTAAAAGAATAAATATATATTAATATATAATCTTTATAATTCCATATGAATCAATATCATGATATATTTTTTTTTATGCTTGTTCATGTTCTTAAACACATTTTTCTAAAAAATAATTCTTTAAATTTTATAAAAGTGTGTTAAAATAATATTTACCGAATATATATATTGAATATTAAAAAAATTATTTTATATTTTATTGTATTAGGTTGAAATTTATTAATGATTTCAATTTCATTATGGTTATTATTAATTGTAAAAAATATTGGAATGTGCTAACACAATAAGGGGTAAAAAATTCATTTAATGTAAAAACATTGTGATAAGGCCAAATATTTTCCTCTTAATTATAATTTTATGATTATACATAAAAACATATCACCATATCTTATAAATTTTATAGCATTGGATACACTTTTCAATGAATAATTATTTATAATATCTAAAATTATAGAAATATTACAATTGTCTCACTCCCCTCATTTTTAAAAGGGATACTCCTCTCCTCCCATCCTCGCATGTTTTGATCACTCTAGTTCATCCAATCCAAACACAAATATCTCCCAAGAATAAATACAAATTTTTTAGAGGTAAATGTATTCTCAAATTACATATACTATAAACATTAAAATTTAAGAGAGAGGATGATATCCAAGGAGAATTATACGTCCCAAATTTCCTATTACAAGATTGTTTCTTATTCTACATCCATTAAACATTTTTCAAACAAGTATAAATAAAAAAATATATAAATTAAATATTATGACAATTTATTATTATAATTTAATATCCCTTTTTCATATCCTTTTACATCATGTGTTAAATGTAAACATCAGTCTTTTGTACCTATGGCCTACAACCTCCACAAAGCTATGTGTTTCATTTTTTATTAGTTGATAATATAACTGGATAAAATGATATAAAAAGTTAATATAAATTATATTTATTAAATAAATATTATTCTGGAATTATAATATAGTTTTTACCTCTTTACCATACAATCCATTTGAAAATGATAATGTTGGTTATGTGTACTTATGGATTACACCTCGACAAACAAAATTGATTAGTTTTTCATCTCCACCATAAAATATTGGTTAAATGGATGGAAATAATTAATAGAGAGTATTTTTATAACATTTTTAGGAATCTTTAATTTTAAGATATTATCCACATGACGTTTTACTCAATGAAAAATGAAAAATTTGTTCATATGTACGTACAAACTACTATCTCTATGAAATGATTTGATTCATTTTTAATGAACACCTTACAAGGTTGGTTTAAAATATATATTTAATGTATAAATATTATAATTATATAATATTAAACATCCAATATTTAATATAACTATAACCCATTGTATCACAATGAATGAATCAATATTTTTTTTTGAGGTTATAAATCTAATTAACCTGAAACGTCCCACATGAACATAAAAATTTTATACATCTATATAATTCATAGTATTTTATGAAATAAATTGAATAATAATAATAAAATTAATATTAAAATGGTTACTAATACAGTTTAAATCTAATATAATTTTATAATTCATGAGATATAGAATGTATGAATCTATACAGGACTTTGGGTTTGGGACTTTCATTTAAAATTTTGATTTTAAAGTCTTCCTACCATCATTTTTTCTCCACAATTGATGTTCTTTTAATTGCTTTGAAATTTTTCTTAATTATAATTATAATGTTAGAAAATTTTCATTTTCATATATATTTTACTTTATTTGTAATGTTTTAAAATCCACTTTATTTGTTTTTTCTATAAGTGTTATTCTAAATAATTTAATAATTGAAAAAAATAATGTTTTTAACGGATACACCTATAATACATTTTCAAACATTCATATAAAATTTTAATTATCCACTTTTATTTATATTTTTAATTATTATTTTCAAATAAAAAAATACTCTCAGTGTTCAATGAATATTTTACATTTTAAAAAAATTCCACCAGTAATAGAAAAGTCTCTTCATGTTTATGATATAACTAAAATTGTTATTTCTTATGTGATGAATGAAAAATTAAAGAAGATATGGTATTAAAGTTAAATATATATGTATTTTATTCATTATTTTCTTTTTTTATATCATATATGATTAATGTGTGAGATCAAAATAGATATACGGATGGGTGGTCTTGATATCACTTTAATTTATGGAGTAAATTTATAGTGTTTACCTATGATAGGATACTCCTAATATATATGGGGAATATCAAGTTATATGATTCATTTGTATGGGTTATTTTACGTTTAACAGAAAATTTAATTTCCCAAGGTTCCCAACTTAAAATGATTTTAATTTTTTAAAATTAAATCATTTGATTTTAGAATTTATTATAACGAGTAAATGTTTTTAAGGAAAATAATGACCTTTTTAAAATTGAAATTGTTTCTTTTAAAGGATGGTATTCATGAAATTTTATGTTTTCAAATAAAACCTCAATATTATGATTTTTTCATTATGATTTCATATGAAATGTGTGATAACCTAATATTTTGTAAAATATTTTTTTGAAAAAAATTAATTTCTTCTATTAATTGAATTTTACATAACATAAAGTCTAATGAATTGTGAAATACTTATTAAATCATGACTATTATAACATATCCATAAAATATCACAGTATAAATCGAAATAAACACATTTTGAAAAAATTGGTATAAATTTTATTAGATAAATAAAATATATTTATAAAGAAGTACTTAATTTTTATTATAGCTTTTATATGCTTTGAAAATTACTTTTTCTCACAAAATTTATTACTATTACTTTTTTAGTAAATAATAAAAATAAACTTTTCAACATTCAGAAAATTTATTTGAAAAAAATATATTCATTTTTTGGAATCAACATATAAAAATTATTTTAGGGTGCATTTTATTGTATTTTTTTAATAATATTATATTTTTGAACAGTGATAAATACTATTTTTTAAAACAAACATTTATTTTAATTAATTTTAAATGTTTTGTATTCTTAAAAAATATATAAAATTAAAATTCATTAAATAATATATTTATTAATCCAATTTAGATAATTAGAATCAATTAAATTTTTATTGTTGATGTTAAAACATTCTATACCTATAAGAATGTTATCTTTGGCATACCATTTTTCATTATTGTCAAATATAAATGGAAATCATGATGACACAACAGGGGTTGAATTATATTTCTTTACGAAAACATAACAGAAACTAAATTTATCTCTTGTTGTAAAATTTCTTATTTATATATTTCCAAAATATAAGAACATAAGTACAAAATAAAAGAAGAAGTTAACACAGCGATGTATAATGGTTTAGGGAAGAGATACCCCTTATTCGACTCCACTAATACTCTCTCCACAAGATTGGTGATTTTCACTTATTATTCCATTTTCTTGGAACATATATAAAATATTTTAGGTATTTTAAAAGTTATAATGAAATTTTTTATAGGACCTTATGGGTTTTTATAGGTAATAAACATATCCATAGAATTATAGGAGAAACTGACACTAAACTGAAGACTGCATATAAGAAACCAATAATCTGAATTGATTACTGATTAAAATGAAGATGTTGAAATAGGTTCATCACATAGTATCAATATTAACTAGAATTCATATATGATATTATATAATAAATTATCAACAATAAAATATTCTTCAATGTCAAAAAAAGTATTTATTTAACGATTAGAAAAGAAAAAACCAGCAAGATAATACACCATGTATGTCTCCAAATTCTAGCTCTGATAAGTAATTTTTTGAACTATAACCAAATATTAACACTTAAATAGAAGTAAAACCATAAATTTATGAAAATAATAATAATCTAAAGATTTGTGGCCTTAAAGTGTAGTTATAGAGGTGACGATACATTCTTATTTTCGAACACACATCTATATCATCCTAATAATAACACCCATTATTTAATTATATGTTCGAGTAACATCAATTCAAATACCTCAAGAAATTTATCATGATAAGTAGTGCATATTGGAATTCCAAAAATTCTATGAAAGTGTTTAATTTAATTATAAATACAAATGTTTTAATCTGTTGAATATGAGCATTTGATTCATTCTTTACATAAACTTTAAAAAGATATGTAATTCATGAAATAAAATTACATAAAATACATAAATAATCCACAATTAAAAACTCTACAATTTACAAATTCAATCATTGGGGTTTTTTTATATTAATAGACCCAAAAAAGTGTTGTTGGGAGTGTATAGTTGATTAAAAAAGTATGAGGGATACACTATATGTTAATTCATATAACATAGGGTTTCTTGGAAAATTTTGGTTCTTGATCCATAAATTTTTTCCAGATATAGGATATAGAAACCACATGTTCATAAAATTGATGGTACAAATAGTTTGTCTATACTACTTATAAAACACATCCATTATACATATTCTTTCATAATTATATAACATCCCACTATTTAAAGACCTGTTATTATTACTGAATAAAAATAATTATCCTAGTAATCTTTATCTTGAAATTCACTTAAAGTGACATCATTATCTAAATAAATTTTTTTAGATCATTATATTCAAAAATAAATTAATAAATGCGATGAATAAACACATGCTCACAAATACACCATTTCGAAGATCAAAATACCATTAAAACTAATATTAATTATAAAACCAATATGATATTATATTTAAAAAATATGAGAATAAATAAATATCAAAAATATATCTCCCTTATAAAGACAACTATTTTTACAATGGAGTTTCCCGCATATATTTTTTATATTTTTTAACATTCTTGTTTCCCAAAATTTTGTATATTTATTCCTCAAATATTATTATTTTTTATCATTCCCAATAAATTCCTCCCCATTTTGTTACACTAAAAAAGAAATTAATATATAGTTTAATTAATTTTTAATATAGGAATAGAAAAACAATAATTAAACAAAGAGAAGAAAATACTTTACAAAAAATTTATCTTTGACTTTGGAAAAGTTATATTGGTGAAAATGAATAAGGATTTTTGGAGGAATAAACAGTAAATCAAAATTCTCTAAAATATGAAATCTTTTACTCATATAAGCTAAAACTCTTCATATCAGTTATATTTTCCACTGATCATCATTAAATATTTTATCCACTGAAGAAGATGACAAATCATTTACTAAAAAACTTCTTTTACCTAATTAACATTTAATATAGTAACAACTTCTTGTTTTATTATCTCTGTGTTACTTGTTATCCCCTCTTTAAACACATTAATTTATTCATTATAAATTTCTATTTCTTAAAAATATTGATACAATATTTAGAGGATCAAAAATATTTTTATATATATATGATTTTTTCTTCACTTCTTAAAATTTTCAAAAACTTTTTAGATTTTCATGAATCTTCACTACATATTCATTAAATTTATTAAACATAAACAAAATATCAATAGAAATAATTATATATTTATATATTTGAGAATATTAATTTTATGGTTCATAAAAACCATGGATATCTATTTCTTTTCTATATTTTTTTCAAATTAATCCTTAAAAATTTCATTGATTTTTCTCTAAATAGAGGATTCAGAGCATCATGAAAAAAATTACCTTGATTTGTCTTTTGTGAGGAAACTTTATCTGACATTTAATTTCTATATATCACCTTCTTAGTTTGAGAGGCTTATTCAGAAGTCTTATAGTTTCAAATTTCAATGAAAGGATACATAAGTATGAAGAGGGATCAAGAAGATTATTTAAATCTTAGAAAAAGTAATAAAAAGGGTTTTATGATGACATGTTACTAGAAATTTTTTACCTTCTAATTCCAAAATATTCATTAATAATTTTATATTTTAATTTTGAAATGATTGTTTTATATAAATAATTATTTTTTAAATAAACCATTACATATTTGAATAAAATTTCTATGAAAAATAATATAAACAAACTAAAAGATTAAATTAAGAAAATGGTTTTTATTAAAATAAACATATCTTTCTTCATAATATTTTATATTAATATTAGAATGTACTATGAAATCCTCCTAAATTATAACTCTCCCAAAACAAATTTATAATGATATTTAAAATATTGTTTCAAATAAAACGTTTTACACAAATTAGGATACTTTTATAATATTTTTATATATCATAATATGAAATTAAATAACCTTTAAGGAATATGTATGATGTTATAAAAAAATTTAATAGATTGGTTCATCAAATAAAAAATAGAGTGAGAGGATTTTAAAATGTTTTAGAATAATTAAATTAAAATTTTTCTCTTTATTGGTATAAAAAATATTATGTGTTCAAATAAAATATTAAGATGGATATAAAATACATCCTAGATTAAAAGTTCTTTATTTTTGAATTTTTAATTGAAATAAATTTACATACTTTTAAAAAATATCATGTAATGATATAAAAATGATTTCATGTGTTTGATACATAGATGATACCAAATACACCTTCTTTTTTATACCTATATGCTTTTGGTTCTAGTGGCATTACCAAGTAAATAATTCAGTAACTAAAACTGTTTTTTAGTATAGACTCCATAATTAATGTTTGATATTTTTTGAATGATAAAAATAGATGATACCACAAATTTTTTGTTTTTTAAAATAACATTAATTTACATAATATCCATTTATTACCCATTGAAAACATTTATCATTAGATATACTATTTATTTTTGAACCAGGAACAAAACAATTTCAATATAACATGGTTTTTTATCCAATACTACCAATCCAAATATTCCCTTCATTGTTATGAGTATCCTTACAATGAATTTTATTGAAATATTTTTAACCTTTAATAATCATGCTGGTGGATTTCTCTAATGCATAAACTTCATATAATAGTTCCTTAATTTTAGTTTTTCTAATAAATACAAGAATATTTATATCTTATAACTAAAATATGCTTTATTAAAAATTATTTATCTTGATAAAAAGTATCATAAAATTTTCTATGTTTTCTACACTCATTATTTAAGGATTAAAATTTATCTTAAATAATAAAACAATTTTTTTCAGATCATCATAGTATAAAAATATGTATTTTAATTTAAAGAGCTAGAAGTGTGTACCACATCAGCAGGATCATTGATACAAAGATTTAACATTTGATTTTCATTCTTTGTATCTGATTTTAGGGTGGGTTCATCAATGAATTAGAATTAAAACTAAAGTTATTATTCATGAAATTATTAAATATTATTTTATAACTAGCTTTGCATTGATTGTTACTAACATAATAGTTAGACTTTATGTGTACTTTATTCCATACATTTATAGAATATATCTTCTTTATTAATTTTATTCCTCATGTTATATAGCTTTTTAAATATGTTATCCTGATATGTTCATTATTCTCTTGAATCTAGATAACATGAATTATATACTTCATCCATAGTCGTTTTAATTGAAGAATATTAATTTTTTATATAAATATAATTTTCATCTTTGTCTTGTATCTCAACATCATATATCATAAAGGTTCTATTTAGTTCATTCAACTTCAATTATTTAAATGTTGTGTATTGATGAATTGTTACAGATATTCCATTCATCATAGATGGTAAAACTCTAAGAAATTTTACATATTGATCTTATTAATTAATTTATTCTCCAATGGAAACATGAATCTCCCGCACACATCATTCAATTCACATGGGTGGTGGTAAGGTTAGACTTTTATAATCTGAAATGTACTTACAACAATGGAATTGTAAAGTGGTAGTGCAGAGTCAAACCCACAATGACTACAAGAAGGATAGTATCCAATCGAACAAAACAATTGGAAAGGATTCCTCACTTTCACTCTTTATGATTCGAATTTACTAAATATAATAAGTTTGGAGTTTAATTAAAATAATAAATTAAGGGATTGTGATCTATTTTAGGCAATATGAAAAAATAGTCTTATATTAATGTCACGACCCTATCCCCATGATTTTTACCCCTCCTCATCCAGCAATGTGAGAATGGAGATAATGACCCCTGAGTCCCTCCTCCAGTTGGCCCTGGGATGGCGACTAGCACCCAGGGTATAGCGAACACACAAAATAGAGGAATTACCCTCTACTAGAACACATGCAGAAGAGATAGATATGATAGACACAAACAAACTCCAACTCAACCAGTAAGATAAAATTAATCCCATGTACACATATGAAATGTCATGAAAAACTACTACAACTGATAGGGGAAAACTGAAAGTACCCCAAAATAAAGTAAAACATTAGCAACCACAAACCCGGACAGCTCCAGCAACCACAAGCTAGTAGTAACCATCCTGATCTCCAACCTACTCCATGTGACATGAAAAGCATTTTATATATACATAGAGTGAGTATAACAGTATACTCAGTATGATACTCCCCGAAGCCTCTCGTGAAAAAGTAATGACAGGATGCAAAAGAATAGTAAACAACAAGTGAAACTAACTATTCACATAAACATGTATGTGATGTCTCCAGCCTCACCGCGGCTACACCCACCAATTAACGTATACAAGAGTATAAAATATAATAAACAATATCAAGGGTACCCTGCAACTAATTCCCCAATGGTTTTCCGCTTTTCCCAAAGGTCGCACATCCTAAACATCTCTCTCCAAAAGGCTTGCCGACAAACACCTGGGCGATTCACCACAACATGCATCTCGAGCAACAAAACCACCATGTCCACGTAAGCAAGATAACCAAGTAATTTCTAGGATCCACCACAGCTCGCATAATGTGTATCATACATCTGGAATTATACCTCATGCCATTACAGCCCATACACCAAGAAAGAATCCACAAGAAATCACAGCCTATTCACGTTACACCTATAGTATTCGATAGAAAACTATATCCAGAATATATCTGTGTGAATAACCACAAGACATTACAACCCTCTACATACATATATAGGGAAAACTAATCAATGTGACTGCCAGCACAAGTAACTACCAAGAGTAGAGAGCCGGGCCAAAGGGGGTAGTCATCCATCCATCCTCCCACCATAATGTTGGGGGAAAACACTCCAATGGATCAGAATCCCTAGTATGTAATTTTCTTATACTGATAGGGTGGAGTAGCGTATAGAAATCCAAAAAATATAGAATATAATATAGATCACATCCAATCTATGAGTATAACCTAGTCTTAGAATCAACTGCAGCTAACGTCTCTCAGACTCCGGGCTGCTACTTCTAATACTAGGTATCCTATAAGCACACAACCATTTAATGATATTTAATACATTACTAAATCTCCTTTGTATTGGTTTAAATTTACATTAATTAATTCATTAAACATTAATTAACCAATAATAATTCCACATTAAATTTCATTATCATCACACCCAAAGTACATTGTTCCTTCAAATCACTACCTCAACATTGGATCCTAAAAATCACCAAACCCCATGGGTTAACATCATTTATTAAATTATTTATTTACAGTCTTACTTTCCCATATTCCCAGAAATTATAGAAAAAAAATATATACTTGTAAATGGATGGGGCTTAACACGGTGAGTAGATGAACTACCCATCGAGTCTTTGTATCTTATAGTAAGAGCGTAGACCCATCCTCCCTTGAGAAGCTAAAAAAATAAAGCATGTGGCATACCCCACGTGTCATCTCCCCATTCAGAAGAAGTGTAAGCAAGACCAGCAGCCTTGTGTAGTGGGGAAATAAATGTAGATAAACAACCAAGAGGAATTAGTAGAACACCAAACATTCACATCCAACCCATTTTGTCCTCCCTAGTGTCCTCCATGACACCCTCAAGCATAGATCGATGAATCTCACCACTCTAGGAGTCAAATGCTACAACATCCAATAGGCCTCCATGCCCCCACATATCACTACATCCATCCAGTCTCACATCCCAACACTAGCAGCAGTAAAACAAACATCTTAAAAATTTAGCTCTTGTCCCTTTAACAAGAAAAAGGGTAACTCAGAACCCTTCAAGGAATTATCAAACAATAAGTTCTTTAATACATCTATAATTAATCGACTTATTATTCATAGGTTCCATATTCAGGAAACCTAAACAGTAATCTATCATCAATAAATTAAACATTCTTACTACACTAATTTTGATTAACTTCAAAAAAATACAACAATATGAACAAGATTTACGTACATGTTCCTTTATCTTTAGCCAAAAAATTATCAATTGATTCTGGTTTACGTTCTTTATCAATTTCCATCAAGAAAAAAAACAATACAAAGAAAGCATTGATATCAAACTATCTAGAAACAACAAGAGGAAATACCATACAATTGATATCAATTTATTTGTCCAGTATAAATATTTATTAAGTCAATTCCATTGTGATCTAGTGGCTAAAACAAGATAAATCTATAGTTTCACGTAAAAATAAAAGAGAATCAACAAATTCTTTACCTTAAAAAGTTCCTTACAGATCTTTATATAAGAACGATTCACACAATAGATAACTATCACATCCTCCCGTGACAACTGCATCCACCCGAGGATGTCGCGGCATGACCGCACCAACCGAAACCCCAAAAACTCCATTATAAGTATGGAGATGACATTCCATAATATGGCAAGGATAAAAAATATAAGTTGATCTCAAATGAATTATGATAAATCATACCTTATATCGAAGATTATTGGATACTTCTTGGTTGCAAAAAAATAGGGGGTGCACTTGTAGCAAAAAGAACGTCGAGGGAAACCAATCCATCGAGAAAAGGTTAATGTCACAATTTCTAAATGAAGTAAGGTATGGTTAGAGCGTCACACATGATAAAAAAAGAAGAATGAACAAGGGATGAAGATATCTTGAACCATTAGAAGATTTAATGGAGCAGCGGTTTAAGATACAATAGATTTTCCATTAAAATTTGATCGCATTAAACCATAAGGTCTGACCAAGTATATGCATCCCAGGCCTTAGGAAAATTAATATAAGATTTATGGGATTTTATTTGGCCTTAAATCGCTTAAAACAAGGCCATAAATGCTTTTTATTTGACAGAAAATGTAAAATTGTCGAAACTGGAAAAAATATGGAAATTTGAAAAAGGAAATAAGAAAAATTTCTGGAAACACAATTCATGAGATGTGACACCGTGTCTGACTCACCATGTGTGAATCACAATTTCTATCTCACCATTTCTATCTCACCATTTCTATCCCACCATTTCTGTCTCGCCGTTTCTGACTCACCGTTTCTAACTCACCGTTTCTGTCTCTCTGTTTCTGACGCACCGTTTCTGACTCACCTTTTCTATCTCACCATTTTTGACTCACCGTTTCTGACCCACTATTTCTGAATCACCCTTTCTGACTAACCATTTTTGTCTCACCATTTCTGACTCACTGTTTCTGACTCACCATTTCTGACTCATCGTGACACTGTTCATAAAATTGGAAACACTGTTCACAAAACTAGGAATTTGGAAAAGTGTTGAGGATGAGTCACCTTGACCTCCAAGAACACCTCAAACACCTGATTTTAGCATTGGGATGGACAGAAGATGTCTGGGACGTTACATCTGATACCTCTCAAAATATTCTCATCCTCGAGAATCCAAAACCAACCCAAAAGTAAATTTAAATGTGGTCACAAAAACTACTCCTCAAGATACTTCTCAAAAGAGACCAAGCCATATGAATCAACAAAAGAAATTTATGTTATAAAAATTAATGGTCTATAACCCCAAAGGGGACACTGTTACATGAAATGAGTTTAAATATCAAACAACTCTGGGTAAAGAGCACGTATCTGTGACTCACATTCCAAGGTACTCTCCTACATGCCACTGTGTTGCCACAAGACACGAATCAAGGGAATAGAACCCCCACACAACACCTTCTCTTTGCAGTCTTAAATCTTCATTGGTCACTCCTCAAAGGTCGCATCATCATCAACATTGATCTATCCCCAATCAATGACATGAGAGTCATCATGAAGAAAACGATTGAGCTGTGACACATGAAAAACATCATGTTTCAGACTCATATATAGGGGAAGCACTATCCAATATGCCACAACTCCAACATGAGCCAAAACCTCGAATGGACCAACAAACCGAGGAGAAATCTTACTAGCATGACCAAACCATCACTTCCCATAATGGGGAGTCGCCTTTAGAAACCCATGTTCCCCAACATGATACTCCAAATTTCACCTCCTTTGATCATCTTATGATTTCTTATGATCCTGGTCTATCTTCATCCTCTCACAAATCACATGAATCTTCTCTTTTGTATTCTACACTAGTTATGGTCCAATAATTGCTCACTCTCTGACCCCAGTCCAGCACAACGGAGAATGACCAGGTCGGCCATATAGGGCTTCAAATGGCGCCATACTGATGGTGGAGTAAAAACTATTATTGTATGATAACTCCACCAAGGGTAAGTGCCTCATCCATGAACCTCTAAAATCCAGAACACAAGATTGTATCATTTCTTTGAGAGTCTGGATAGTTCTCTTTGTCTGACCATCCGTTTGAGGATGAAAAGTAGTGCTATGGAATAACATAGAACTGAATTCATGGTAGAGACCTCTCCGCACCCTAGATGTAATGCGGTTATATCATTAAAAAATGATCATCCGTGGGACTCGATGATGTATCGCCACCTCCTCCAGATAATTTCTCGACAAAACATCCACTGAGCTCATCTCCTTGATCGCTATTAAGTGGGCCGATTTTGTTAAATGATCAACTACCACCCTAATAGCATAATGTCATCCTAAAGCTCAAGTTAATCTAGTATGAAAGTCTACTGATATGTCCCCCCCCCCCCTTCCACTGAGGAACATCTAATGGCTAGAGCAAACCACTAGGAACATGGTGATCAGCCTTGCCCATCTGGCAGACTAAACATCGAGACACAAACTCTGTAACTGCGTGCTTCAGCCCAGGACACCAAAATAGACTCCTCAAGGCTCGGTACATCTTTTTCATGCCAGGATGCACCACTAAAGGAGATCTATGGAGCTCTTGGACAACTGTATCATACATCATTAAAGAAACAAAAAGTGTTGCATGATATAACACATTGTGTTGTTCATCCTCTGCCCAACCATCAGGGGCCTTGCATCAAACATCTCGGTCACTCCAGACCTCCACCTCAAGATCCGTGAATTGGGTGTCTTCCATCTGCTACAATAGATATGACAACACAGTCATCTGGAATAGACTACATCTTCCCCCAACTTCTCCCTTATCAAGATGTAATGCTGACAGTTCTTCCATTACTCTTCAAGAATCACCAGATTCATGCACAACATCACTCCATGACTTTCGACTCAGCATATCAGCTCCAACATTCCCATTTCCAGGTGTATATGATATTTTTACGTCATATTCCTATAAGAACTCCATCCACTGACGTTGTCGTAAGTTCAAGTCACGCTGAGATAAAACATACCTCACACTCTTGTGATCAATGAAAACAAAAAAATGCTCTTCAATGAGGTAATGTCTCCACAACATCAGAGAAAACACCACGACTGCCAACTCAAGATCATAGGTGTCATAGTTATGTTCATGAGGACACAACTGTTGAGACCCATAGAAACAACTAATCTTTGTTGTATCAAAACACATCCTAACCCCAGATGCGAAGCATCGTAGAAAAAATAAAACTGAACTCCCAATACAGGGAGAAAAAAAACTGGATCATTTACTAACTTCTCCTTTAGATACTCGAATACTACCTAAAACTGATGAGTCCATATGAATGGTTGATCCTTCCTGGTCAAAGATGTCAGAGGTGTCACAACTCGAGGGAAATCGGGTACGAACCTCCTGTAGTAGCATGTGAGACCAAGGAAACTTCACACCTCGGACACTATCTTGGGTTCTTCCCAAGAAACAACTGCGTCTATCATCGATGGATCCACATATAATCCTCACTGGGACACAAAATTCTCTAACAAACAGACTTCTCGAGCCCAAAACTCACACTTCGACAACTTCCCAAACAACTGATGTTGACGAAGAACACCCAAAACAACATGTAGATGCTCTGTATGCTCCTCCTCAAATGAGGATTACACAAGGATGTCAATGATTAAAACCAACAAAAACATTTACATAAATATAGAGAACACAACGTTCATAAATCCCATGAACATAGCTGATGCATTCGTCACACCAAACGACATTACAACAAACTCACAGTGCCCATGACAACAACAGAAAGCAGTCTTCGAGATATCCTCATCCTTCATACGCATTTGATGATATCCTGAATACAAATCGATCTTTGAGAACCAACCTTCACCATTCATTTGATTGAATAAATCATCATTCCACGAAAGAGGATAGTGATTCTTTACTATCACTTTGTTTAAGCGATGATAATTGACACATAACTCTATGATGCAATCAGCGTTCTTCATGAAAAAAACTAGTGCACCCCACAATGACACACTCGGTCGAAAAAAACTGCACTATAACAGACCATCGAGATGTATATGTAACTCTCGTACCTCATAAGGGTACATCCTATATGGAGATGTAGAGATAAGAGACGCTCCTGGATGTAGCTCGATCCCATACTCGATCTATCGTCGAGGGGGTAATACTACAACCTCTTCTGGAAATACCCCAGGGTACTCTTCTATGACCCAAGGAAACACAAAATTCTGAAACTTTGAACAACTCCACATCATCTCATCCATCATGGATGATAAGTATAGAACATGCCTATGACCCATCTGAGGTTCTCGCTCGCCAACGAACACCACCATCTCTCCATCTGCATCAAAGAACACAACCTTCCTCCAGAATCAATTCATGATAGCATGCACTGAATACATCCAATCAATGTTGATGATGACATCATATGGTTTTATTCATAAACATAGGAAATCTCCACTAGAGCGGGGATTCCCCAACACTGGCTCACAGTTTCTACATACTTCAAACAAGTCATCTCGAACTCCAAATGTCATAGTCAATGCCAAGGGCCCTGGAAGCCTCTCAACCTCAAGTCCCAAAGCATGGACAAAGGTAGGTAACATGATGGAGTGTGTCCCTCTTGAACCAATAAATGCATACACCAAGGCAGAAAACAAGAAAAGGGTACCTCGAATGACATCTAGCTCACCTGGTGCTAGAAACGGTAAAGAATGAAGTTGACCACAGCCTCCAATATAACCTCTCTAACCATGATGACGATCACCGCCATGGCTGTGCTCTGCTCTCTATCTGGGATGTCCTCTTCCTACCCCATCTACCCTTTGGTGATCTAAAGCAGCCTCAACCTACTGCTGCTGCCCCGGCTGGAACTGCTTCAACAGAGGAACTTGGAGTGGAAAATATTATGCTTGATGACTTCTCTGAAAGGTCAGGCACTCTTGCTGAAGATGACCCAGACCACCACATGAAAAGCAGGTGCCTGATCTCTTGGCATAGTCCTAAGAGATGCTTCCCCCAGAGAAATGAAATTCTGAGGGCTGGGACCTACCCTCGTCCGAAGAGAAACTCTTCTGCCCTGAAAACAGGGAACCCCAGACCACAGCTCTGCTTCGTGAGGAATCATGAAGACTCCCCTCTTATGATGATCTAGTTTTGGCCAATGTTCTCTCAACGACCTCTTCTCTTTCTAGCACCTCAAGATGTGTCTTCAGCATAAACGGGGTGACTTGGTGGTGGATCTCTGGAGGAAAACCCTCTTCGAAATGCCTCGCGCTGGGCTTTTCATATTTAAAAAGGTCCGAAGCCTATTGTAAATGGTTCCTAAGATGGATTCAAAACTCTCTCACACTGGAGCTCCCCTATAAAGGGTTAAGAAGCTCCTGGATACTGGACGCCTTCATAGTCGAAGATAGAAACTCGACTCTAAACTCGTCTTGGAACTCCTCCCATGAGATTGTTGACTCCTCGCAATCCCCTAGGAACAAGAACTACCACATCCTCGCTCCTCCACAAAACATCATCACAACCAAGGACACCCAGTGCTCTTTCTGAGCACGGATCGAACTGAATCCTATATTGACCTCCTCCAACCAGTTTTCTATGACTCCATCTGAAACGAAGACCTCGTACTTCAGTAGACTACGGTGCTAAAACTCACGGAGTTTCCTCCTTTAAGTGACATCATCTTCAACCTCTTCCCAGTGGCGGTCTGTTGGCAGAATCTGTTGGACATATTCTATGCAATATTGATGAGGATGATGACCTGGTGCCCTACCTAAAAAATAACAATACATTAGAGCTCCAAAACATGGAATATATGAGACTCATCATTAATAAATAAATTGTTTTCTTTTATTCATTTTAGATTAACTTATCCCAAGGTCTACCCATTAAAGCACATTCACAAAGAAGAATTAAGCTTTATACATTCATAGGTATCTACCATGAAATTAGTATCACCTCGTTTAGTAGATATTTTAAACATAATGGTCCTTACATCAGATCATAGGGGGGCCTAATTGCATATTTATCAGCCAGTATCCAGTGTTTACATCACTTTCTAAACATGAATGACATTTTTTCCCGACCAACCCATTTAATCTCACATGTTCCTGACTCAGAACTCCATCCTATCACTCAACCTAAATCTAATACCACTCTCTCATGACCCCCTCCCCACAAAATATACCCCTCCTGGGTCGGAAATGTGAGAAGGGAGATAATGCGCCCCAAGTACCGCCTCCAGTAGGCCCCAGGTTGGCGACTAGATCCCAGGGTATATAGAACACACAAATGGGAGGCATTACCCTCTAAGAGAACACATGTAGAAGAGAGACATAAGATACGAACCAACCAACTCTATCTCAATCAGTATGATAAAAAAATTTCAAGTACACATATCAAAATGTCATGCAAAACTACTACAACTAAGGGTAAAAACTGCAAGTACCCAAATGAAAGTAAAATAGCCACATACACATGCCCGAACAGCACCTGCAACTGCAATCTTGTAGTAACCATCCTGATCTCCAACCTTCTCCAAGTGACCTAAAAATCATTTTATATATAAATAGAGTGAGTATAACAGTATGCTCAGTATGATCCCTATCGAAGCCCCTTGTGAAAAAGTAAAGAAAGCATGCTAAAGCACATTGAACAACGAGTGAAACTAACTCATCACCTAAACATGTATGCTATGTTCCTAGCCTCACCATAGATACTCTCACCGAGTAACGCGTAAACGAGTATATAATATAATAAAGAATATCAATGCTAACCAGCTACTACTTCCCCATTGGTTTGAAGCTTTTTCCCAATGTCATGCGTGCTAAGCATCTCACTCCAAAAATAATTCCTACAGCCACCTGGGCGAAGCACCACAACCTGCACCTCATGTAATAAACCCACCACATCCACATAAGAAAAGTAACCAGGTTGTTTTTGGGATCCACCATAGCTCGCATAATGTGTATCATACATCTGGTATTATACCTCAATCCATTACAGCCTATTCACTGAGTAAGGATCCTCAAGCCATCACAGCCAATTCATGTTAAACATATGGTAGTCCATAGAAAACTATATCCAGAATATATGTGTGGGAATAACCACAAGCCATTATTACCCTCTACAGACATATATGGGGAAAACTAACCATTCTTCCTTCCATCACAAGTAACTACCATGAGAAAAGAGTGGGGATAAAGGGGGTATTAAGTCATCCATCCTCCCACCAGAATGTTGGGGAAAACATCCCCCAGGTCACCGAATCCCCAGTGGGTTAGTTTCCCTTACTGACATGGGGGAGTAGCGTATAGAAACACAAAAGGTACAAAATATACTATAGCACACAACCACACTATGGGCATAACCTAGTGTTAGACTTAGTTGTAGCTAACATCTCTCAGACTCCAGGCAGCTACTTCTATGATTAGGTATCTTATAAGAACACAAACATTTAAAGAGCATTAATAAATTACTTCATTCCATTTTTATCAGTTTCACATTACGTTAATTAATTTTTTAATCATTAATTAACCAATAACAATTCCACATTAAATTTCATTAGCATCACACCCAAATTACACTGTTCATTCAAATCACAACCTCATCATTGCACCCCAACAAGCAGCAAACCCCATGGGTTAACATCATTTATTCAATTATTTATTTACAGCATTACCTTTTCATATTCCCAGGAATTCTAGAAAAAAAATCTACTCTTCTAAATACTAGTGGCTCAACACAGTGAGTAGATGAACTACCAGTCGAGTTATTGCCGCCTATAACAATAGCGTAGATCCATCCTCTCTTGAGATGCTAAACACAGAAATCATGTGGCATAACCCACGCATCTTCACCTTTTTCGGAATAAGGGTAAGAAACACCAGCTTCCTTGATCATTGTGGAAAGTAAAGTAGATAAACAAACAATAAGAATCAATAGAAAACCAAACATTCATATCCAACCCATTTCGTCATCCATGGTGTCCTCCCTAACACCCACATACATAAATCAATGCATCTCACCACTCTAGGCATCAACTTCTACAAAAAACAGTAGGCCTAAATGCCCCCACATATCACCAAATCCATTTGGGATCATATCACAACACAAGCAATTGGATAAAAAACATCTTAACAATTTGTCTCTAAACCCTTTAACAAGAAAGAGGGTAACTCAGAACCCTTCAAAGAAATATCAAAAAATCAGTTCTTTAATCCATCTTGAATTAACCGATTGATTATTTGTAGGTTCCATATTTGGGAAACCTAAAGAGTATACTATCACCAATAAATTAAACATGCTTGCTACACCAATTTGACTAACATCGAAAAAATACAACAATAAGAACAAGATTCATTTACCTGCATCTTTATCTTTAGCCAAACAATTATCAATTAATTATGGTATACTTTATTTAACAATTTCCAACAAAAATGTACAACTGAAAAAAAATTCATAGATATCACACTATCTAGCAATAACAAGAGGCAATACCATTCGATTGATATTAATTTATTTATCCAGTTCAAATATTTATTAGGTTAATTCCATTGTGATCCACTTACTAAAACATGCTAAATCTACCGTTGGACGTAAAAATAAAAGAGAAGAAACGAATCCAATACCTTAAAAGGTTCTTAAGGATATTTATACGAGAATGATCCAGACTACTGATCACGACCGCCTCCTCCTTTGACAACTACATTGAACCGAGAATGTCGTGACATGAACGCACCAACCAAAACCCAAGAAACTCCCTTATAAGTACAAAGATCAGATTCCATAATATTCCAAGGATAAACAGGAGAAGTTGAACCCAAAATAATGATGATAAATAATACCTTAAATCGAAGATTGTTGGATACTACTTGGTTGCTCCAAAACAGTGGGTGCACTTGCAGCAAGAAGAATGTCGAGGGAAACCAATCCCCTGAGAAAGGATTATGATCATGATTCATACAAGAAAGAAGGAATTTTTTGAGTTTCTCGCACCATAGAACAAGTAGAAAGAACAATGAAGGAAGATATATTATCCCTTTAGAAGATTTAACAGAGTAGCGGTTTAAGATACAATGAATTTTCCATTAAAATCAGATCGCATTAAACTAAGCGGTTTGACGATGTAAATGCTTCTTGGGCCATAGGATAATTAATATAAGAGTTATGGGATTTGATTCTGTATTAAATACCTTAAAACAATGACATAAATTCATTTTACTTCAAATAAAACATTAAAGAGGCGAAACATGAAATATCTGAATATTTGGAAAAGGAAATATGAAACAGTTTTGAAAACACTATTCATGAGCTGTGACACCGTGTATGACTCACCGTTTATTTCTCACCGTTTCTGTCTCACCGTTTATGTCTTAGCATTTCAGACATACCGTTTCTGACTCACCATTTCTTTCTCACCTTTTCTGACTCACCATTTCTGACTCACAGTTTTTGTCTCACCATTTCTGACTCATTGTTTTTGAATCACCGTTTCTAACTCACTGATTCTGACTCACCGTTTTTTGTCTCACTGTTTTTGACTATCTGTTTCTGACTCACCATTTTGACTCACCATTTCCATCTCACCATTTCTGACTCACCATTTCTAACTCATTGTTTATGACTCCCTGTTTCTGACTCACCGTTTCTAACTCTCCGTTTTTGACTCACTGTGGAACTATTCATAGAACTAGAAGCACTATTCACAGAACTGGAATTTTGGAAAAGTGTTGGGGATGAGTCACCTTGACCTCCCAGAACACCTCAAACACCATATTTCAGCAAAGGTATGGAACAGAGAGGTTTGTATAGTACCCCTAGTTTGAGGTATGTGACCCTTATTTCGGTTCGTTTGTTCTTTTTGAAGGGGTTGGTTGAAGATTGGAAAATTCTAGGAAAAACTTTTTAAGGTGTGGAGGTTGTGCAGGGGAACATGGTTGGCGCATGGTCAGAACAAACTGTTTGGCCAACCCAAAAAACCGTGCACCCTTGACAGTGGCCTCCGCAAGGGCGGTGTAGAGTTTGTCAGACCATGCGGGCAGGCCATGCAAAGTCCCTGGGTAAGACATTGGAAATTACATGACTAGCACATGGTTTTCCAAACCGTGTGGGGTAACCGTGTGGCCACTTAATGTTTGGGGTTTTAAGTCCTGGGCCACTCAAGATTTCCCATTTTTTCCACATTCTTCCTCTCACTCATGGCTCATGCAGGAGTTCTAGTTTTCAGATGTTGGGGGAGCTCCTTATCACATTTTTTGAAGAAAATCAAAGGGTTTCAAGGTGGTTTGATGGTGGTTTCTCCCAGTTAAGACTCTCTTCTTTGTTTCATTGTGTTTTCCTCTAGGCCTACATCTCTTACCCTCTCTCTCAGTTTTATAGATCTTCACCGATTGTGTGTAGATCTAGGGTTTTGGTTTCCTTGGTAGTTGTTTTTTAGACATTTGGATGTTAGGGAAGGGGATATAGAGTGATTTCAATGGTGAATTCTCCAGATTTGAGGAGGTGTGGTAGCTTGTGGGTGGATTTCATCGCAACCCTAAAGGTAAGAGGCTTCTTTCTCAACTCTAATTAGTAAAACAGCTTGGAATGCTTTCAAATAGAATGTTTCATGTTGAAATGATTATTATTTGGATGTTGAACACTTTTTGGAATCCTTCTTGTGTGATTGTTCTGAAATCTGGAAAATTGGGGATTTTGAATGAGTACTTTGGTTCTTAATTTTTTAAAATATTCATTTTAAAATTGTGATTTTATAGAGTTGTGACACATGGTTGGGATCATATGTTTTCAATAAAAGGGAATTTTTAGTTTAAGTGAAGTGGCTACTTTGATATTTTTTTTATTCTTTGGTTTTCAATAAAAATACAGTTTAATTGAAATGGTTGAAATAGGTTGAACACACTTGGTTTTTGACATGATGGTTGTGCGTGTTCACGGGAATGAAGGATGAATAAAGGTTTATGGTCTCCCCCATCATTAAAAGTATGCTTAATTGTTTGGGCCCTCCCTAGTGAAAGGGTGCATATATGAATAATAAGGGTTAGGGGTATCCCCCATCATTAATGGGATGTATAAGGGTTAGGGCTCTCCCTCGTCAATTGGTTCACTAGGGACGACTTAGTGAAAGAATGACTCACCACTCACGATTATAGGGAGATCCAGGTTACATTCAAGGTTGATTATGTGGATTTATGGAATGAAATGGGTATTTCCAAAAAAATATTGAGAAATGGTTTAAATTCTTTTTTAGTTATTTTTTCTGAAAAAATATCTTGTTGGAAAAATTGGTTTCAATTGCACTTGTATGCTTTTGGTTATAAATGGTTTTGGAAACTTGTTTATATTTTGTTTTAAACTATTTTGGTAAATTGTTTTATATAAACTGTTATATATATATGACTAACTTTTCTATCCCAATGGTATGAGTAGGGAGGGAATTGGGGAAAACCTACTGAGTCTAATACTCACCCCTGCATTGTCACTTTGGGGATTTTGCAGATGTTATCTTCCGGGATAGAGGAAAAGGTGTTATTTCACACATATTTAGCACCACCTCATGACGTTTGGGATGTTCGATGATTGTGGAGCATATATTCTTGTGGTCTTTTGAGAGTCATGTATCGTTTATCCTTTGTGTATTTTGATAATTTGTTATTCTTATGATGTTGCATACTTTGATATGGTTTTGAGATACCGAAAGTTATTGGGTTGGCTTTCTTTCGTTCATGCATCATATAGTGAATGTTTGGTTATGGAGTGTAGGTTTATTGGTTTATTTATTAAAGGGTAAATCATCCCCCACATGTTTTTGAAACCGTTCGGCATTTATTTCCAACCATTGGCTTTTGGGGATGTCACTTAAGGCCAAGTGACCTTCATCGCTTCCTAAATCTAATGAGTTAGAGGCGGGGTATTACAAATTGTATCATCTTGTTCGATCCATGTCTAACATGTAGCCATCGATGTTCCTATTTTGGGAGATGAAATCCTTTCTTGTCTATTACTTGGGTAAATAAATGTTTAGAGAAACTTTTAGGATTTTGAAATATCATTGTCATGGATTCAGCCAATGAGACACGCATGAAATTCATTGTAGATGGATGAATTCCCACTAGAAGTGCATATATCATTTCGAGAAATGATTCATGTTGAAAAAAAGTGTTCATTCTGAAAAACATTGAATTGGTTTTCAAATGAATGATTTTGAAAAATTGAATGACTATCATATTTTGAAAATGGTTTAATTTTCAAAATCATGTGAAGTGGTTTCAAAAATTGTTGGACATGGGAAAAATGATGTTTTGGAAAACAATGTTGTGATAGAAGATGCGATAGAATTTGTAATGCTAATCCATCAGTTTCTATATAGTGATATTGATGGAGTTTGTTGTTGGTTTAGAAAATGGCACTCGGTAGGTGTCATCGAAACAAACCCGAAGAAGCTACAGAGAATGTGGTTGCACCGGAACCACAGGTGAACCAAGAGCCAGTTCAGAGTATTGTCCTATATTTTCATGCAGGGGATACAGGGAACCAGAGGAATGAACCAAGGCATGTGGATCATACCATCTAGTTCATGAAACAGAATCCACCAATATTTCGGGGGTGATGCTGAACATGAGAAGGTAGAGGTGTGTCTATGTAAGATGAATCATATCTTCAATTTCATTGGCACACCATCAGCACTCTATGTCACGTTGGTGACATATATGATTGATGATCTTTCAAGAAAGTGGTGGGATTTAGCGGTGCATGCTAAATTGGATTAAGGCATTACATGGGAGGATTTTTAATAATTATTCAACAAACTATTATATCCTCACTCTTTCAAAATCTATAAAATGACAGACTTCTTCAGCCTGAAATTGTAGAGCCTCTCTGTCGCAGAGTGTGTGGTTATGATCATTAGTTTAGCATGTTTTTCACCAGTGGTTGTGACATGTGTATCTTTGAAGGCACACATCTTCGGATCGAAGCTGAGGCATAAGTTTCAATTGAATATTTTTGTGATCTATATTAAGGATTATACAAAGATCCTGAACAGAGGGACTATTGTTGGACATGATATCTCAGGATCGAAAGGCGGAGTATTGAAGATACCTTCAAGAAATGGTGGGAACTCAGCCACTGAGAATAATAGGAAAAGGGACACCTATTTCCACATTACAAGTGGAAATTGGAACGAGAATGATGGATCAGTAAACCTTCCTCCATGACCCCAGAGAAAATCTGGTTGTTTTCAATGTGGTTCACTTGACCGCAGAAAGCTAGATTATACGAAACATCCCAGAGAAAGTCATAATTGTAACAAGATGGGACATCTTCAGCGCTATGGTTGTAGTGCTCCAAGGTGAGGTGCTCGAGACACATCTCAGTTGTCCCAAGCATCATATGCTTCTACTGGACAAGGACCAAAGAATTAGTCTCACCAACAGAGTAGAGCTAGCCAGGGTGATTCAAGAAATACCAGGACTCCTCAACCATGGAAACCTCTACAAGGAAACAAGGAGAACAATATATTGAAGACGCAACTATGGGGATCTGAGCAGATGATTGTCGATGATCAGGGTAGACCCTCTACAGTTAGAGGTAAGATTCTTTAGAGTTCTACCTTGATGAAAGTAATGTTTGATACGAGTTCTTCACACTCTTCTAATGATGCCCATGTAGTTGATTTGCTGGTTTTAAAGGTAGAAATGAAGCCTTCAGTTTTGAAACATCAAACTCCTCTAGGTCGAAGAGAGTGTCGAGCCTTCTTTTGTAGAGCATGTTGTATCATTGTGGGATAGGATGAGCTAATGTGTAATTTCATAGTTCTTGAGATGGATGAGTATGATGTAATCCTAGGAATGGATTAGCTGGTGGCCTTTAAGGCCCACATCTATTGTAAAGTGAAAACAATGGATTTTACGACACATTATGGAGTTAGATTTCTCTTTAGAGGAGAGAGGAATGAAAGGAAGGGTCTAACGGGTTTGTTGACACCAGTAGTGGGAAATTTATCATATTAGTTGGTGGTTCTGTCATTGGAATCGGTAGAGGGTGTTGAGTAGATTTCTCTTCCAGCAGTGGTGGATCAGTTCATGGATTTTTTCCAAAATAATTCTCTGGGATTCCTTCCGTAAGAGACGTACAGTGTACGATTGATCTCCTTCTGGGGACTAGTACTATCTTACTTCTATCGTACCGAATAGAACCTACTAAATTTCGAGAATTGAAAGTACAGTTGGAAGAGTTATAAACCAAAGGGTTTATCCGGCCTAGAACATCTATGTGGGTTGTGCCAGTGTTGTTTGTGAAAAAGGTGGATGTAACATTGAGGCTCTGTGTTGATTATCATTGACTTAACGAATTTAAAATAAAGAACAGATATCCAATTCCATGAATTAATGATTTGTTCGAATAGTTGAGGGGATCCTAGTGGTTTTCCATGATCGACATGAGGTCGAGATATCATCAATTATGGGTGAGGAAGAACGATATTCCTAAAACAGCTTTCAGAAGTAGATATGGACATTATGAATATGTGTTTATACCCTTTGGTATAACGAATGCTCCAATGGTGTTCATGGAATTGATGAATCGGAAATTTCAGAGATATCTGGATTCATTTGTGGTGGTGTTTTTAGATGATAATCTGGTGTATTCAAAGACATGGTTGGATCATGAGCAGCACTTGGCGACATGGCCGGGGATCTTGAAGGATCATTGGTTGTATGCTAAATTGTCAAAGTATGACTTTTGGATACAGGATGTCCGTTTTCATGGCCATGTGATTTATAAAATAGGTGTTTCCGTGGATCCATAGAAGATAGAAGTTGTTATCTCATTGAAACCTCTAAATAATGTGTTTCAGGTACAGAGTTTCCTCCGTCTAGCTGGGTGTTTTCTGCATTTTCATCTTGATATTTTACCTTTGGTAATCATGGTAAACAAGGAATTCCTAATCCCAAGTAGTGCAGAATGTTGTTCTTAAAATTTCTTAAACTTATTATTTATTTAAATCCCCAAAACACCCATGAAACACGAGAACACAAGTCTTTATGACACATGTACCTTTCTTAGGGTCTCTACCTTGTAATCAGTGTGGCCTCACATGGTCTTTCGGTAGGTCTAGAGTCCTTGCATCGGATCACGGGGGGCCCTAAAATCATGTGTCCTAGCTAATCTTCCCTGGCCTAATTCACGCTCCAAGGTCACCCAACACTATTGCCCTACCATCCCATGCATTCCTCACTATGCCTAACTCCAGACACCATCCAATCTCTCAAACCTCCCATCGGAAACCATTCTTTCATGACCCTCCTTCACTAAGATGAGGGAAGTGAAAGACGATTGCCTAACCCTCCCTTCTCAAAGTTAAAGGAGAGATAATGACCCCCGAGATCCGCCTTCAATAGGTCCCTGAGTGGCGACTAACACCAAGGGAATAAAATCACACACTAAATGGAAGTAATTTCCCTTTTTCTTTTAATAGGATCGGGATATACCATAGTAAATCCCACAACACCAAATCTGGAATTAAAAGTAGAGACAAAGAAACCCACTTCTATATGCATTCTGCAAAAGTAAAATCCAGAATGTACTAGGTGTCTACAAATTTAAGGTATCAAAAGAAAGAAAAACAGCAACTGCAATGGTCCCCACGCCCGAGCTAGTATAGCCCTGCATGATCCACAAAGTCCTCCTTGAAACCTGAAAGCAGTTTTATATATGTAGGGTGAGTATACTAGTATACCAAGTTGGGAAACCAAAGACTCTCGTGCACAAGTGGGGAGGCATTCTAATGCCTTGTGAGAAAAAGAGATAACCAAATTCCTAACAGGGAAATCTATCCACCAAAACCTCACCGAGGCACTCTCCCCAAATAATGCAAGTCAAGTAACATATTGTAATAACACATTGATATTTGAGTACCCTGTGCCACTTTCCCACTGGTTATTGAAGAAATCCTACGCATCAAACCAATCCCGCCATTCTCACCGCAGTACCACTACCAAACCCTGTCCACACACACCTTGGCCATAACCTCACTGCAGTCCCACTGCCAAACCCATCCCGCAAACACCTAGGCCATAACCATTATCCCACCCGCAGACACCTGGGCCACAACTGTCACATGTAACCATGCCGGAAAACACCTAGGCCATAACAACCACTACCATGCCCGAAGACACCTAGGAATAATCTTGAAGATACATGGTAAACAACCTGCCGCAAACACCTGGCCAACCACTACACTATCTTTCCCGATGGTTCTTGGGCAAAAAATGGACTTCAGGCCATCACAGCCTGCCCAAAGAGTGTTGGGCTATTCGGGAAAGGGAGCAGAAAATGATCTAATAACCAGCCACTAGTAGGAGTGTTGTGAAAAACACCCTCCCCCCTAAAATGGGGGTGTTCAGAACTAAATAGTAAACTTGGGTGGGGCGCGAAGAAGAAACACAAGAACTAAATATATATATATATATAGGTAACATGCACTCAACACAACCTAGGGCTCCACACCTAACCCAAGCACGAACTGTCTATTCAATACTCATAAAAAGCATACTACTCACAACCGAGTCACAACTCATTCCCAAAATCAATTTCCCAATTAACCCATAATTATTTTCATGTTCATGTGATAACGTTTAAGTAGAATCTACACTACTGGATAGCTAACAAGCACAAGCACAAGCCTAGGTGAAAAAGTTACAGCCAACATCAAATTAAACATTCAAACCCAGTTCTCTTGTATATTCACATCAATATGAGATCCCTCCAAGTATTGAAACCAAATTAGGCTTCATGATACATCCCCGACATCCCCAGAATTATGGATAAAAAGGATTCACAATAGAAGAAGATTCCACCCCAATTCTTGATATAAGAAGAGAAACCACAACCCTAGATTCAAAACCAGCAACCGTGCCACATCAGAGGATCCCATCATCACTCACATCACCCAATCAATCTAATCCCCTATACAAGAAAACCATAAGGTCACCCGTATTCGACCCATGGTAGAAAACAACCAAACCACTACTACAAACACGAAGCAGGCCCAAGAAGGTATTTTTAGATTTAAAAGATTTAACACACTCCATGGTTTCAATTCCACGATGGTTTCACCGGGGTTATCACAAAAAAAGGTGATGATCCTGGTGCTTTCAATTTATTTAACCGAATATACATAATTCACCAATTCCATGTTGTTGTTATTTAAACATCCAGGGCACCGAGGATCATTAGAGTGCAAAGAAAGACCACCAACGACCATGACATTCTGCGAGCATAAGCCTGTTCAATTCAGAACACAAAACAACATAAAATAGTACAGCAGAACATCGGTCACACCCCTCTCCTTCATCTTTAGAATTCTTTTGTTATCTTCATTAATATTTGGTTCATCCATTCCTACTGAAGCAGTAGCGTACCCACCCTGCATGATACACAGAAAGGAGAGACAAAGGTAAAATACCTACTTGATTGATCAAGGATCGGCGTTTTTCTCCACGCGCTAAGAACAGGGGATGCACGATTTGCAGGGGAGGGATGTTGGGAACTCCAAGGACAAGCAGAAGACTCGAGCACAGGCACACCACAAGTCTCGGAAAGGGGGAAAACATCCAGGCGCACCAGGTAGAAGGAGAGGAGTCAGCCAAAAGGAATAAGGGAAAAAGAATTTCGTCTGTGATATATATAAATAAAAACCTGTTGTTATGGGATTTGGGGATTTTAAATGCCTAGGTGGTTTCGCACGCGGTTCGGCAGTTACACACGAAGATATCAAGTTCTTATTAAATATCCCCCATCTAGGAGGTTCCTCAGGATTTTTAGGAATTAATTATGAGATTTAGATGGTCTTGAAGGGGAAACAAATTAATTTACGTCAAAAAAAGACGTTGTGGGTGCGAGATTGGAGAAGAAACGGAGCGGACACTGTGTCACCGTCACGGTGTCACCCTCACGGTGCCACCGTCACGGTGTCACCCTCACGGTGTCACCCTCACAGTGCCACCTTCAGGGGGTCACCTTCACGGTGCCTCTGTCACGGTGCCACCGTGACCGGTGCCACCGTGACTGGAGCTACTGTGACTGGCGCCACATCCACGGTGCCACTGTTTCGGTGGTGCCTTATTTTGGCAATGTAATGGGATAGGAGGGTCTAGGCAATTACATAGATCATGGTGGATCTATGATTATATCAATTATGTATCAAAAATGTTCTATGTGAATTTCCATTACTTTTTATTTATTCTTAGAATTTCATGTTTAGGCCAGATATAACATCCATCCCCCATCCACACATGATCTATTAAAGGATTCATCAGTCTGGGAATGGAGATTTTTTACCTTTCGAATATTCAACCCAATATCGTTTTATTTCATTTCTCTTTTTATTTCATGATATATTTTTTAAAAGGAACCGATTAGGTTTAGAAAATTACAACAGTAATAAATGATGCCATTATATACGTCTACTGAAAATTCCATAGTACATATCATCAATAAAAACATCTTATGTCCATTAGTAGTGAAAATTCATATATAATTATTCAAAGTATAATCAAGCATAATGCCAAAATAAGGGTAAAGAGGTATAATCAGTTTGAAATATATCCATCCAAAAAATGCTATTAATGGATAAAATTATATAAATTAGGAAAATTTAAGATGATTCTTAGGTAAAATTGTCTCACAGAATTTGCATCAATTATATTAAAAATGAATTTTTTCAGTCATAACCTCAATAATATCCAAATACATGTTATGATAGGTTTATATTCCCCGAGAATCTGTCAATAAATATGACCTGAATAGAATATGAAATAGTGGTTTTAAAATCCTCTCAAGAATGGTATTATAAAAAATAAGTGGAAATCACATAGCATATAAAATCCAAAAATAAGTCATTTGAAATAAATTTCAAAAAATTGGAGTATGAATATATTTCTAAAATCAGCCATCATTCTCTTTTTTTAATACATTTCTCCTTGACAAATGAAAACATTAAATACTCTAACTGTATTGACCACACATATTATCAAAGACACCCCCACGCTTGAAATTGGATAGTGTCCAATCTATCCTAGATAGTAGTTTGGGAGAAATATCACATATACAGCATAGAAAAAATGTTATGGAAACATGAAATTAAATTTTGGTAATCATGAGATCCCTATATGAGTGTTATTCCATGTGGAAAATTGTTTTTTCGTGATTTCAAATTGGGCTAACAGTATAATTTTTTAAAAATAATAAACATTCACAAGATAAATCATTAGTCCAAAGGGTTTTAAAAGGATTAAAGTAGGGTAATGGGATGGTTCACTATAGCATCCCACCTTTTTATTACATAACCTTTCATTACATTTTACATACATAGGATCTTTAAAGACTAGTGTCTTCGAAATCAGGATCATAATACATGAAATCAACATAACCATTCTTCTAAACCAATTATAAGGCTTCATCAAAGGATCATCCTATGTAAATTACTGCATCTCATAACCTGGGGACATACATCAAAGGAAAGGGTGAGCAGAAGGCCCGATAAGGTAAACAATGGGAAACATTTAACATGTGATCTTGAGATACATCAATGAAGTAATGAAAAAGAACTTTAAGGCATGAGAAAGAAATCATGATGCATATCATAATAAAAATAATGGGTTTCATAACATGAATATGTGACTACAACATTTATCTTAGACAATCATTTCTGTTTCACCAAGGTCCATCCCCAAGGTGTCATTAAAAAAAATTACCTATTTTATTCACCAAGGTATCTATAAAATGGTCATCTCTAGAGATTAAGTCTCTACCCAATGCATTATAGATCTATTAGGGCACACGCTTAATTTTTTTTATTATCATGTGAGACACATATATCATCATCAAACATTTCATAAATAACCCATATAGAATAATAAAAATGGGTTTCAGTTCCTAATCATAACGTTTTAAAAACTGCTTTTAAGATATGAACTTTATGTCACTTTAAACCCACAGAAAAGGTATGTAGGATTCATGTATGTAAATCCCAGAATTTAAAATAGAACATTTTGATATATATTTGATTAACCCTTTAGAATAATGAACTTTGAGTATCCACTTAATAAAATAAAATAATTTGAGAAAAAGAGAGAGACATTTTTAGATGAAAATTTGGGAGCATAACAGCTATGTTGCATGGTTTTAGAAAACATTGAAAAGAGAGGGGTTATAGAAACACATTAATAAATGATCCATAAAACAGTATAGGGATAGAATATAAAGGATATAAGTACAAGGTAAATAAATTTTAATGACATACTATATGAAATGAAATACTTGAAAGGAAGAAAAACGTAAGATTTCTCTTATGAAAACTCGGCATCCTAACAGCGTCACTTAAAACTTATAAAAAATTAATTGATGAGATAAAATAGGGGATCTCATAATATGAACATAAAAGTACTGTATGATGGATATAAAGATAATACCCCAAGATAAGAAAAAGTAACTTTAAATACTTGATATGAAAATAGAACTTTTAAAATGAGAAGGGTAAAATAACCCCTTACGAAAATTCGACAGCCTAACAGCGCCACTTAAAAATTCAGAAAATGAAATGATGAGATAAAATGGGAGTATCTCATTATATGAACATACATATTACCATAAGGTAAATATAAAAGAACAACCTCCAACATTATAACATGGAGCATAAATGAAATGACACAAGAGAGAGTACTTGAAAAGAAAGAGAGAGGTATGATCCCTTACCTTGAAGAGTGACTTCGAAATATTGAAGGTCGGGACCTTGGGAGGATTGAGGGAATCTTGGGAGGACTCCGTGGGAGGTAAAGAGACCATAACATCATTGGGGAGGATTTGAAAATGAAATTAATGAGAGAATGGCATGGAATTTATAGGAGAAGTGAGGGGACAAGGCATTAATTGCCAAGGGACACATCATCGGTGGTATTTGGAAAAATCATGGGTTTGCCCATGGTATTTTCCCATGGTATTGGCCACTTGGGACACCTCATACCTTTTCTTACTTTTCATAAGTAGACAAGAATTATTTCATAATTATTATATCCTTAATGATGTCATTAAACACCTGAATCTAAAAAACTGTATTTTCACTATTCACTGAAAATTCAACTTTCTACGAAAAATCCCAAAAATTCACCTTAACAAAATATAGATTCTCTGAATTCAAAAATAAACACCATTTTATGAAAATAATTTTTAAAATAATTTTTACTTATTTTTTAAATAAAAACACTATTCACTAAAAATTTAACTATTTCAGAAAAATCCCAAAAATTTACCTTAACAAAATATCAATGCTCTGATTTCATAAATGAACTCCATTTTATGGAAACAATTTTCTAAATATTTTTAATTTAATTTTTATAATAAAAAACACTATTCACCTAAAATAACTAATACTTAACCAGTACTTTATGGAATAGTAATTTACTTATTTTATTAAATCACATTACTTAATCAAGGTGCCTAGATTATATTAATACTTTCTAAAGAGAGTTTACTTAGTCAATTTGATCACATTACTAATCATAAGCGTAAAATCACTATTCACAATTTACTATTCATGAAAAATATAGTTGATCTTATTAGACTCTAAATTTCTTACTGAACATAACTGTAGAAGACCATTTTATGAAAATCATTACACATTATTAATTATTTAAGGTTTACATAAAATATTTTTAAAATATCCTTTTTCTAAAATTCATCAATAATATGCCTACTATATTTATCCGGAAATTTAAAAATTCACAAACTTTACCATAAAAAGACATTACAAATTTTTATTTAAATCAAAGGATTACACAAGGTAGTTACAGTCTCATTACATAACCCCTTATAACAGCAGCATAGGACCAAAGAGTAAGGTGTGATAGGGTGATAAAATATTGGGGCGGCTCGGCCAACATTGCCTGAGTAGTGATTTCTATTAGCTTGAACTTCTCATGAAGGTGATTCTGTTCCAGCTTCACATGATGAAGTTTGGATTGGGTTTGGTCCAGAGAAAATCCCAAAGGTGTTACCTCCTTCCCGAGTTCTGTCAGATGGGCTTCGATCGGCCTGAGTCTACTGGATGGGGCCATCAAATCTTTTTTCTATATCAATTAATCAAGATCAGTTGTATTTATAGACAATAATTGTAACATTTAGTTTCCAATGGTCATAATGACCAACAGTCATATAACATTTGAAACCCAATGGTATAATTTTAATTATACTCATTTTATTAAATGAAAAATAAAATAACCCAGACAAAATAGGGAACAAAATTTACTCAAAAAAATTCGGGTCGTTACAATCTTCCCCCCTTAAGAAATTGCGTCCTCGCAATTTTAAAATTGGGCGTAAAAATTTCATTGAAAGTCCCACATCAGAATAAGAGTCAGTAAAACTATTACTTTAAAAGAAATAAAGATAATTACAAAGGTCACCCGAGTTAACCCATACTAGAATTCCATGTAGGAAAACATGGATATGGAAGAGAAAACAAAGGGTCAAGTTCTAATAGAGTGTGATAGAAAACATGGTTAGTATAAAATTAACCACATGAAGATCACACACTTAAGATGTGTTAAATGGTATTTGATTACCCAGTAGGAAACGTAAACCAACAACGTTTTTGTTTAACATTCCTTTTCATAATTTTGAGGAAATAATTTATTACATAGAATAAAAACATAAGGAAATATAATTACTATCAAGTAGAGTTTCATCCCTTAATAAGTTTCCACCAAGACAAATCTTTTCTCCAAAAAATGACCATTCAAAAAGACTTGGTCTCATTAAAAGTAAAAGATTCATCTTCTAGACAATCACATAACCCACAAAAGGATAATTATATTATTCCCTTGTCTTTTGTCATCATCTAAAACTAAAATGGTTAGTACGAGATCGTATAATCCCTAAAAAGGATAATCCTTTATAAAAAGAAATATGACTATTAATCCCCAAAATTCAAAAAAGTACCCAAAGTTACAGAAAGACCATTCAATACACAATCATCATTAGAATTATTCAGAATAATCCAAACTAAGATTGGAACCCAAGACTCAGAAGGATTTAATCACATAGTCTTCCCCAAAAAACAATCTTAACATTTATCTTCAAATAACATAGATCACTATTAATGTCTCATACTAAAGTGTAATTAACATATTCACATATTCTCTATTCTAGGTTCATCATTTTCCAGAAATAACCCAAATCACCATATGTCTACAATAAATACATAAATTCTTACAAAAAAAAATTCAACCATTCTCCTTAATTTAAATCATGTAGTATTTTATTTCCCTTAGGAATATAGTACTCCAAAAGAGAAAACATTATCCAAAATAACCATTATCATTTAATCAAAAGATCATTTTATTATAAAAATTATATCTATTTGATAAAACATAAGTTTCCAAAATCAACTTATTCTTTATCTATTAAAATAGAAGGTTCATTAGTCAGTCCGAAGGGAATAACAACAAACTCCTAATGCCCATATCTTGATTGGAAAGCTGTTTTTGGAATATCATCATTATTCACCCTCAATTGATGATAACCAGAATGAAGATCAATCTTAGAGAATAATTGAGTCCCACGAAGTTGGTCAAATAAGTCATAAATTCTTCAAAGAGTGTATTTTTTATTCACTGTGATCAGATTCAGTTCTCTATAATCAATTCATAGCTGCATTGATCACTCCTTCTTTTTCACAAAGAGAACGGGTGCTCCCCAAGGAGACACACTTGGTTGGATAAACCCATTCTCCAAAATATATCTGAGTCGTTTCTTTAATTCCTCTAGCACCACATTTTCCATCCAATAGGGGGTCTTTGACATCGGATGAGATCCAGGTATGAGTTCAATGGAGAACTCTACCTCTCTTTCTGGGGGAGGTTTGGGTAACTACTTAAGAAATATTTCAATGTATTACTAGATGATGGGGACATTTTCTAAAAGAATAAATCCTTCATGAGAAACTTATTTCATTTAATAATCTTTTAACTAAAAAGTATTTTACGTCTTAAAACTTCATGCTTAGACAATTAAATTTTTCTATAATTCCTTCATAATGATTCATAAAAAGCATGTGATTAACCAAACATATCCCCTGAAAGTTTCGTAACCAAGAGTGTAGCAAGGCCCATTTCAGTGTACCAGTTCCCATTCGAGTCTAGCTCAAAGTGGTGTTTTTGGGTTTTACCCCTATTTACATCGGTACCAGATCCACCTCTACCTGCTCGTATCCAGAGAGGGATGTATTTTCTTGAAAAACCACTTACTCAATACTCACCTAAATACTAGGAAGTTTACCTATATTTAAAATTTTCTATAGGGATCTTCCTAAATTTTTCATATCCTAATTTCCATAAAAAACTAAATTATCCTTTGATACTAACTATAGAATCCCGCCTTTTTATTACATAACCTTTCATTACATTTTACATACAGAGGATCCTTAAAGTCTAGTGTCTTAGAAATCAGGATCATAATACATGAAAACAAAATAAAAATTCTTCAAAACCACTTTTTAGGATTCATCAAAGGTTCATCCTATGTACATTACTTCATCTCATAACCATGGGACATACATCAAAGGAAAGGGTGAGCAGAAGGCCCAGTGAGGGAAACAAGGAGAAACATTTAACATGTGAACTTCAGATAAATCAATAATGTCATGAAAAATAACTTTAAGGATTGAGAAATAAATCATGAGGCATATCATAATAAAAATAAATTGCTTCATAACATGAATATGTGGTTATAACATTTAACTTAGACAATCATTTCTGTTTCACCAAGGTCCATCCGCAAGGTGTCATTAAAAAAATTACCAAGGTTATTCACCAAGGTATCATTAAAATGGCCATCTCTAGAGATAAATTCTTTAACCAATGCATTAGAGCGCTATCAGATAGCACCCTTAATTTGTCTTTAATATCATGTGAGAAACATATATCATCATCAAACATTTCATAAATAACCTATATAGCATAAAAGAAATGGTTTTCATTTCATAATCATAACGTTTGAAAAAATGATTTTAAGATATGATCTTTATGTCACATTAAACCCACAGAAAAGGAAAGAAGGTTTCATGTATGTAAATACCAGAATTTAAAATAGAAAATTTTGATATATATGTGAATACCCCTGTAGAAGAATGTTCTTTGAGTGTGCACTTAATAAAATAAAATAATTTTAGAAAAAGAGAGAGACATTTTGAGATGAAAATTCGGCAGCATAACGTCTATGTTGGAGGGTTTTAGAAAACATTGAAAAGAGAGGGGTCATGGTCACCCATTCATAAATGATCCATAAAACATTATAAGGACAGAATATAAAGGATATAAGAACATGGTAATGAAATATTAATGACATAGTTTATGAAATGAAAAACTTGAAAGGAAGACAAAAATAAGATTTCTCTTATGAAAATTCGGCAGCCCAACGTCGTCACTCAAAACTTCTAAAAAATTAATTGATGAGATAAAATAGGGTCTCTCATAATATTAAAATAAAAATAAAGTATTATGGATATATATATATATATATCATACCCCAACATAATAAAAAAGAACTTGAAAGACTTGACATGAAAATAGAACTTTGAAAATGAGAAGGGTGAAAGAATCCCTTACGAAAATTCGGCAGCCTAACGGCGCCACATAAAAATTAATAAAATGAAATGATGAGAGTAAATTATAGTATATCATTATAGTAAAATACAAATTAAATTATAGTGAATATAAAATAACATCCTCCAACATAAGAACAAGGAGAATAAAAGAAATGACATAGGAGATAGTACTTGTAATGAAAGAAAGAGGTAGGATCCCTTACATTGAGAAGTAACTTCGAAAGCTTGAAGGTTTGGACCTTAGGAGGCATGAGGGAACATTGGGAGGACTCCTTGGTAGGTTAAGAGACCAGAAAATTGTTTTAGAGGATTTGGAAATGATATTAATGAGTGAATGACTCGGTATTTATTGGAGAAGTGAGGGGACAAGACATTAATTGTCAAGGGACACCTCATCGGTGGTATTTGGAAAAACCATGGGCTTGCCCATATTATTTGCCAATGGTATTGTCCACTTGGGACACCTCATACCTTATATTACTATTCCTAAGTCAACCAGAATTATTTCATAATTATTACATCTTTAATGATGTCATTAGACACTTGAAACTCAAAAACTGTATTTTCACTATTCATCGAAACTTCAACTTTCTCAAAAAAATCCCAAAAATTCACCTTAACCAAATATCGATGCTCTGAATTCAAAAATAAACCCATTTTTATGAAAATAATTTTCAAATTTTATGTAATTTAATTTTTAAATAAAAACACTATTCACTGAAAATTCAACTATTTCAGATAAATCCCAAAAATTCACCTTAACACAATATTGATGCTATAATTTAAAAAATAAACTCCATTTTATGAAAAGAATTTTCTAAATATTTTTAATTTAATTTTTAATATAAAAAACTCTATTCACTTTAAAAAACTAATACTTAACCAGTGCATTCTGGAACAGTGTTTTACCTATTTTATTGAATCACATTACTTAATCAAGGTGCCTAGATTATATTAATACCTTCTTAAGTGTGGTTACTTAATAAATTTGATCACATTACTAATCATAAGTGTAAAATCACTATTCATAATTTACTATTCATCAAAAATTATGTTGATCTTATTAGAATCTAAATTTTTTACTGAACATAACTGTAGAAGACCATTTTTCTAAAATCATTACACATTATTAATTATTTAAGGTTTACATAAAATATTTTTCAAATATCCTTTTTCTAAAATTCATCAATAATATGCATACAATATTTATCCGGACATTTGAAAATTATCAAAATTCACCATAAGAAGACATCACATTTTATTATTTAAATCAAAGGATTACACTAGGCAGTTATAGTCTCATTACATAACCCCTTATAACACCAGCATAGGACCTTAGTGTAAGGTATGCTATGGTGATATAATCTTGGGGCGGCTCGACCAACATTGCCCGAGTAGTGATTTCTATTAGCTTTAACATCCCGTGAAGGCGATTCCGTTCCAGCTTCACACAATGAAGTTCGGCTTGGGTTTGGTCCAGAGAAAAGACCAAAGGTGCTACCTCCTTCCCGAGTTCAGTCAGATGGGCTTCGATCGGCCCGAGACTACTGGATGGGGCCATCAAATCTCATTTATATATTAATTAATCAATATCACTTGTATTTATAACCAATAATTGTATCATTTAGTTTCCAACAGTCATATTGACCAACGGTCATATAAGAGTTGAAACCCAATTGTCTCATTTTAATTATACTCCTTTTATTAAATGAAAAATAAAATAACCCACAAAAATTAGGGAGCAAAATTTACTCAAAAAAATAAGGTCGTTACATTCACACAGTGAATAGTAAAGAAAAAAGTTTATATAAATTATTATTTTTTAAAATAATTATGTTCAGGAATATCCTATGAACAAAAATGATACTAAAATGAAAGAAAAATTCTATGTACCAGACATAAAAAAACAAAATTTCAGATTTCCTTTCATAAACCACTAACAATGAAGCCTTCATCCAAATGGATAGAAAAAATTATTGTGTAGATTCATCCATATTCTCAGAATTCTACTGTAACATTCCTAGTTTATTAAGGAAAAAATGTTTTATATGGTATATGATATGTCGCATCAAGGTCAAACAAACAACTAAATATTATTATGTAAAATGGTAAATATCAGATAACTGTTATAATAGAGGGAAGAAATAGTGTTAACTGAAATATGAAAATATGGATTACAAAGGTTTATATAATGATTCACTGGTTACCAAATTAACTATTAATGAAACTAAAAACCAATTGAAAATAAAGTATGATTTTTTATAAAATACCTTTAAAATGTGAATAGTTGTGCATTTAAAATAATCTGATAACACTTATTGGATTATATTAATTAAATATAAATTTAATATAATGTTTAAAATTCATCTGGTAAATTTTCAACACAATATATAAAAACAAATTAAATTTTACGGATAAATGGTGTATTTCTCTAAAAACAGATTTACCACCATTTGATGGATAACCCTATTTACATCTAGTTTTTTTTTAACTTTTATATGTTCTATTTGATGAAATATACTTTTTTGGAAGCATGGCATCAAAATTCACTTTGGTGAAATGTTTGGTATTTTTTGGATAAAAATCAAATATAAATGAATAGTGAAAAAATAATACATGTTAATTCAAAAAATAATTTAAATCTAATATAATTATATTCTTAGATTATCTTTATACATTTTTTTAATGTATAATTAGATGATTTTTTTTCATTTAATTAAATGTTTTCCATTAAATGTACTTTTACCTTTAAATTGGATAAAACACATTTTAATCTTTTGATGTTTTTTATTTTTAAGAACCTGTTTCCTCAATCAATCAATTGGATTAACATTAAATCCATGTTAGTCACTTTTTTGAATTAAATTTTTAAAAATGGACATACATGGTTGTAATTAGTTTGAAAATTTTGATTGAAATGGATAAAAATAATTTTTAGGGAATATAAACACTAGTATTTTATTTTCGAGGGTTAAAGGTAAATCAGATAATTAATGGATCAAATAAAACTATGATAATATAAAACAACCGTAACAGTTGTATTAATCTTATTGGATGAGTTATGGCCGACGAAGAAAATATTTGGGTCAAAATGGTGGGATTTGGAAGCCACGTGGGTGTGACTATGACATTTATAACATTTAATTTAATGTAAAGACAACAATTCCATAATCAGGTCTCTTTTTACTAAAATAATTTAAATATGGTGTGATATAAGTGATTACATTGACTAAAAATAATCATTAAAATTCTAAAAATTTTACATAAATCATGGAAATTTATTTATAATTTTCAGGAGATTAATAATTTAATTTAATTTAGACATAATGATGATGAAATAATAGATCTATTAAAGGAATAATCAAATAAATGATACTAATAATATTAAAATAAATATAATTTGAAATATTTTATGCCATTAACGAATTTTCGAGACGACTATGACCTGTTATAAGTATATTCTTTGTATTTTTAAAAAGTTATCTCTCTATTTAGATTTTATTTAAATTCAATAAAATGAATAGTTTCAAAATTGACATAATTGATATTTTATATTAATAATAGTTTATTAAATTATTTCAATATCCTAAAAATATTTTAAAATTGAAATGTGAAATAATATGGTTGAATATTTAATAATATGTATAATACTCACACTTCAACAACGATTTGGTTTTGCCAAGATCTTCCCAAACCCATTCCTAGAATACCTCCACACCTTCTTTAGTCCTTAGTTTTGGTAGAACTCCATTCATATAAGTGTTATGGTGTTATTCAATGATGATCAACTGAAAGAAGATGTATCATTTTTTCATTATTTTTATTTAAAAAATTCTTTCACTTCAATTAAATCTCATTCTTCTAAGTTGAAATAATATCTCCAGCATCCTTAATATAATGATGTGTTATTTCGTTAATATCATGACCTAAATCCATCTCCAATTTCATTAAATGTGAAATGAATATTTCATTCGTTTGTATGGTGGACTAACACCTTGCGAACTGATGTATTTTCTTATTCATTACCTTCTATCCATAATATTTATAATTATGGAATCAATGTATATATTTTATATTCATGAAATATTTATCATTATAATAGAATAATATTTTATTTATGTTATTACCTTACATGAACATAAAAATTATAATGTCATTCATGCGTACGTGTAAATAATCACCTCCACAAAGTGATGTAAATTGTTTGTATTCCCCACATCATATGTATGATATAAATATAGTAATATTTAAATGATTTTATGATTTTATGATCATTATATAAATATTAAATTTTAATTACCTTATTTCAATAATGATAAATGAAAAATAGAAATTGGTAGTCATGCGTACAAATGGCCTATAATCTCTATGATTATAACATTGTTAATTTTTCATTACATTAGTGAATGGTTTTATTTAAAAATATTAATTTATGTACAAATTTTATTATCATTTCATTAATATTATTTAGAAGATGATGTATTTACGAACACATGGACCATTTACATCATAATAAGTCTATTTTCAACTCATGTACCGAATATCGACAGAACATCCAATATGAGATTAAATAATTATGTAATTTTTATAACATAATAATAAGTAATATAAAATTAATAAAATTTTGAAAATAATTCTGAAGAAATTATAAATTAACCTATGTTTATTATTCAACAGTAAAACAATTCTACGTGACAAGTCGAAATTGTGGTAATAGACTTCGTCTCAATATCCTTTTAGTGAGTCATTTTTTGTTATTGTACACCACCTTATTTTATAAGGCTTATAATAAACCCCTTTTACTTTATATTTCATTCAAATATTTAAAAAATTATCTTTTTCTAAAAACAATTTTACTAAACTAAAAAAATATTTTTTAACATATGCATCAACAATGACATTTTCACAGTCGTGGCCATTATTTGATATTTAGATTCCACTATTATATGTAATGTTTTTTAAAAAATTAAATACCATATAATATTTTCATGTATTTTGGTATTGTTTTTTTAGAAGTAATTGATTATGTAAATATCATGAAATGATATCTTGTATTGAAATGTGGAAATGTTATTTTTCCTTTATTCTTGATTTATGTGTTTTTATTATGTTATCATTCATGGGTATTGTTTATGTATATGGTTGGTTCACTGATAAATCTAAGGTGGGTGAGCCTCTAATATCTCTCTAATGTATTGGGTAATGATATAGATTTAAAAAATATGATTTCTGCTTATATATTTAGGGAATATATTGTGTTAGGTATTCCAAACATAACCATGAAGGTTACGCCCTATGTATCATTGAAAGACACTATGTTTGTATGATATTGATGCAACAAGTTTCTTTTATTATTTATTATTTCTATGAGATCATTATGAATAATAATTATTTCATGAGATACATTAATTATCTTATGTTTTAAGGGTGAAAAATATGATTTCATGGGTTTGTCATTATTAATGGACTGACATTTTCTTTCCTTTTTTAATATTCCCTTACTGATATTTTTTTAATCATCCCTACTTTTTGCAATGATTTTCATAGGGTATATGGATGGAAATTATAAATGAATAACTCAATATGAATTTTATGAATTTTTTTATCAAGAAATATAAACAATGTTTTCTGTTAAAGTGTTTTATTCTGTGAAAAAATAGATAGTGAGTAGAAGTTTATACTTTGTAATATTTGTGTTGTTACGTAATTGTTATGGAATAATTATATAAAACTCTAAACCTGAAATGATCCTCATCTTAAATTTTTTATTTAAAAAAAATTATATAACATTTACGGTTTGGGCCTTACATTTGGTGTGAAAAGAATGATTTATACAACATTAGGGATTGGTATTTTTGGTTAAACATATGGTAAAATTCTATGTCTATTATTTTGGTTAAGTCTTTGTTATATGACATTTTATGATCAATTAAAGTCAGTTACAAATCGAATAATGAGGATATAAAAAATCATTACTATCTCCTCTTGATAAAATTCAATCAATAATTATTGCAAAGTCATGTCTAGGTGATTCTGATAAATTTTCTAACATTAAAATCACTTGTAAACATTTGTTTGAGATATCAAACACCTCCACTATACATCGATACCATCATGGATCATGGGTTGCTTTTAATACAATCTAATTTTCTCAATAATCTCATATTTTTAAAAAATGTAAATATTATTAAATAATTTTTAGATATTTTACATTATCACAAGACTATAAACTAAATTTTGATTTTGAAAATTGTTTAGTAGAAGGTTTCCCTTGTGTTTCCTATTTATATTTTCTTTTAAAAGATAGTATTTCGTCATATATTTTTGGTATTTTAAATGAAATACTGATACAATGTTTCAACTCAAACTCGTTAAAAATATTTTAATAAAATAACGTCATATATGATCTTTTGAAATTATATGTCATTCAAAATTATTTTCCAAATATATTTATCTAACAACACTCACACGACCTGATTTTTAAAAGGTGTATTTTCATGAAGGAAGAAATTGATTTTGAATAATATATAAATCGTTTTTTTAATTCATCGACCATATGTCTACGTGAAAAAAATATTGATGAAGACAGGTGGACACCATGATCTATGTATGATGTTCATTCTTTTATGAATAGTTTATTAAATCAAATGGCGGTGAAATAAAAAAAATGTCAATATATGTAAGACATAAAAAATTAAGATGGTGAGGTCATTGTGAGATGGAATGAAAATGAGATGTATAAGAAAACATTTTAGGTTAAAACATGATATGGTTATTTTTTAGTACATTATCAAATTTTATAAATGTTATAAGAATCATCTAGTTTTAAAAAAGGGAGAGCGCATGGGAATATTGAAAACCTATAACGTAGGAAAAAGATATGGTAATAAATCCACGATAATAATTGGATCAAGGATTTATCACCTTCTACTAGCCTACATGAAGTCCCTAGTCAGTAAAACTTTTTATTTTTAATTAATCTAATTTATGAAGTAAAAATAAATTGATTTTTGGGAACTTATTTTTTATCCAATGGATATCCTTGGTATTAGAAAATTATTTAGGGATTAAGTGATAAATGTTATTTTGGAAGATGTTAACTATTTTTGGGAATCTTATATGACTAAAGTAAATAAAATGCAATGGGATTTTATCAGGATAGTAATGGTTTAATTTTATTTGGGAAGAATCTATGTTTTTATTATGGACATTTTGTGATTCATTTTATTTATGGAAATGATTAAAATATCATGGAGAATATGTGATTAGGAAATTACTTTTTGTTATGAGACCTTATGTCTGAATTATTCTATATGATGATAAATGTTAAATCTTATCCTAGATGACTATCTGACCAAATCCTTCAAAATTTTGGGCTTCATTATTAGTTTAGATTATTTGAAAAATTTTAAGGAACGATATTTGTTAAATGATATATACTTGATACTGGGTATTACATTTGAATTTTGGAGATTAAAATTTGTCATTTAAATTTTAAAGTTTTTTATATTTGGGGAATTATATTATTTTATCCTAACTAATTTTTTTGGATAACGTTTCACAATAGGAGAAAAAGATATATAATTTTTTGTGGATTCTTTGATTTTGTATAATTTGATTCTTCTTTAATACTCAACGTTTGGATAAAAAATGAATTTACAGTACAAATTGACTAAAAGATGAAACTCTACATAAAATGTATATATGTTTCCTAATGTTCTTAGTATATGAATTAAACTAACTCCACAACTCTATTAAAAGGATCTTAAAATAAAAGTGTTATATTTTTACATTTCTCAATGGTCTTTTGACCAATCACATATTTATGGTTTTATGATGGATAAAATTCCAATTATTATGTTCTTTTATCACTCTCTATTAGTATTTAAGAGTTATTTTTGATTATCCATGTCCATGTTTTCATACATGGAATCCTAGTATGTGTTGTCTTGGGTGACCTGTATATTATCCTTTCCTTATTTTAAAGTAGAAGTTTTATTAATCCTTTTAATGATGTGGGAATGAAATAAATGTATTTTGAACATTCATACAATATTTACTAGCCCCGAATTAAAATTTCAAGGATTCATTTTCCTAAATAGGTGGAAAATGAAACATTTATAGTTTTTAAAGGGAACATAATGTTTGATAGTGTACATGATACTCCACATCTATCACAACCAAAAAACTAAATAATATTATTTAATATGTTAGTAATCACATTGTCATTAAAATTGATGGAATAAAAAATGGTAACTAAATTATGAAAATATCATTTACACATGCTTATATAATGATTCATTGGTTAAAAAATTAATTATAAATGAAACTAAAAACCAATTGAATATAAAGGACATTTTTTTAAGAAAACTATTTAAATGTGAATAATTATTCATACAAAATAATAAAATAACCCTGATTTTATAATATTAATGATATATAAATTATAAGTAATGTTTAAAATTCATAATATGTATTTTTTATACAATACATAATAACAAATTCAGTTTTAATGATAAATAGAGTTTTTTTTTCAAAAAATGTTGTTTTACCACATTTAGATTGAGAATCCTTTTTCAATATTGTTTCTATCCAATTTATATATTATATTTGAAAAAATAATCTCCTTTTGATGTGTGAAATCAAAATTCACTTTGGTTTAATTTTATTTATTTTTCATACAAAATTCATATTTTAATGAATACTGAGAAAATACTAAATTTTTATTCAAAACAGCATTTTTTCTTAATTAAATTATATTATTAGATTATCCATTAACATGATTTAAGGTATAATCAGATGATATTTTTATCATTTAATCTAATGTTCTACATAGTGAGTAATTTCACATTTAAATGTGATATAAACACATATCAATCTTTTGATGGTTTTTACTTTTTAAAAACCTATTTCCTCAATATATCAACGAGATTAACATTAAATTAATTTTTTTTACTATAATGAATTGATTATTCAAAATGTACATACATGTTTGTAATCATTATGAATAATTTTATATTATATGATCAAAATAATTTTTGATTAATAGTAAATTTAGTGTTTTATTGACAACGGTTAAAGGTATGTCAATTAATTAAAGGTAAAAATTATATTATAATAATGTAAAACTACCATAATACTTGTACTAGTCTGATTTTAGGAGTTATTTATCACTAATAAAATCATTGGGACGAAATTTTGGCCTTTAGAAGCCACATGGAAGTGATTCTGATATTTATAACATTTAATAAAAAGTAAAGGAAAAAAACGTCATAATCACTTCTCTTCTTACTAAAACAGTTGTAATATTTTGTTATATAAGTGACATATTCGACTATAAATCATAATTAGAAAGATAAAAATATTAAAAATTTCATGGTAATTTATTTAAAATTAATAGAAAATAAAAAATTAAATCTAAATATGACCCAATGATGATGTAATAAAATATTTTTTAAAGCAAGATTCCAAAAAATGATAATTATAATATTAAAATAAATATAATTTGAAATATTTGAGACCAAAAAAAAATTACAGGTGGATATGACATGTTAAAAGTATATTTAATGGTTTTTTTATGTTATATATCTTTTTGGATTTTATTTAAATTGAATAAAATTAATATGTTCAAAATTGACATATTTGATATTTTATAAAAATAAATAATTTTTTTAAAATTAATGAAAATATTTCAAAAATTAAAAATTTGATCTAATAATGAATAAAATTTTATAACGTCTCTATTTATGTAGAATTTATTCCATATAAGTAAAATTTATTAACTCATAATATTTAAAATGTTCTAACAAAAATTTAGATGAAAAGAGAAAATTTAAATGTAAAAAATGATTATGTTTAAAATAAACTCAATACATGTCATAAAATTATTTTATGAGATTACATCAAACTATAAAAAATTATCTTTTACACAGATCAGGTTATATTCATTTGGATTACAAAATTATTTTATATTTATTTAATATTTTATGAGTTTCCAAGGGTGTCCCTCCACTCTCCTATAAAAAGGTACCCACTCTTTTCTAATACTTACACTTCTAGAAACATTTGGTTTAGCCAATATCTACCCAAATCCATTAATATTGTACCTTATAACTTTTTGAGGCCTTAATTTTGGCATAACACCCTTCTTAAAGGTGTTAATGTGTTCTTCAAAGGTTATCAACCGAAGAAGATGTATCATTTTTTAAGTGTTTCTATTTTATTTCTACATCCACTTATGTTAAATATTCTTATTGAAAAATGAAATAACAAATCTATTATCCTAGATATATTGACATATTATTATGTTATTATAATCACCAAAATCCATTTCAAATTTCATCAAAAGGAAAATGAACATTTTGTTCGTGTGTACACCGAACTACCACCTCATGAAGCGATATGGTTAATTTTTCATTACCATCTATCATTACTGGTTATAATGATGGAATTAATGTTTATGTGTTATATTCATGAGATACTTATAATTTTAAAAGAATAATATTTATATTATTTTCTTAATTTCCATGCTCATAAAAACAATAATGTCGTTCTTGCGTACGTGTGAACTATCACCTCATTTGTACAATGTGAATCCTTTTTTACCACATCGCTAGTATAATATATATAAGTACATTAAATTATTATTATTATTTTATGATCATTATGTAAATTTAAATTAATAATTACCTTATTTTCATAATGATTAGTGAAAAATGTAAAACGTTACTCATGTGTATGTACAAAATACCGTCTCTATGATTAAAACGTTGTTCAATTTTCGTATCATAAAAAATTGGTTTTATTTAAAAAATTTAATTGACTTATAAAATTTATAATTACTTCATGAATTTTATTTAGGATATGGTGTACTTATGAAGACATGGGCAATTTACATCATACAAAGTCCATTTTTGACTCAATTAATGAATATCAAACAAATGCATGATATGAACATAAATAATTATGTAATTATTATAAACTGAAAATAAGTGACATAAATGAAATAAAAAACTTTGAAAACATTCTCATGATAGTTGAAATTAACAAATGATTATTTTTTAAGAAAATAACGATTGTATAAGACAAGTCGAACTTAAGGTATGGGACTTCGTCTCAATATCTTTTCATTGAGGAATATTTTAATATTATATGCCACCTTATTTTATATGATGTATAATTAACCCATTTCATATTTAATTTCATTGAATGGTTTTCAAAGGGAATCATTTTTTACTAATCATTTTACTAAAAGACAAAAGGAATTCATTCATTGTATTCGGAGACAAATACATTTCTAGTATAATGACCATTATTTGATATTTGGCATCCTTAACAAGTAATAATGTTATTAAAAGAAAAATAAATACCATATTACACTATCGTGTATTTTAGTATTGAAAATGGTGTGGAAAAGAGATTGATTGTGTCAATATATTGAAATGATATTCTGTGATTGTAATGTGGAAATTTTAATTTTCCTTTATTCTTGTTTTATGTGTTATGATTATGTTATGGTTCTTGGGAATTGTTTATGTATATGTGTAGTTATATGATAAAAAAATAGTAGGTGAGCCTGTTATATCTCTCCAATGCCTTGGGTAATGATACAGAGATAAACAATAAGGTTTCTTCTAATATATTTTGGGAATATACTATGATGGGTATTCTAAACAGAGCCATGAAGGTTACCCCCTATGTAGTTGTAAAGGATACAATGTAAGTATAAAATGGATCAGGAATATATAATTATGACTTATGATTTCTATAATTTGTTCAGGAATCTTATGATACTATGATCTATGTTAAAGAACTTGTGTTTTATAGTTGAAAAGTATGGTTTTATGTCTTTATAAGTACTAATGGACTAACATTTTCTTTCATTATTTGGTATTTCCTTAATCATCTTTTTTTCTCATCCCTAGTTTTTGAAATTCCTATCATAGGGTATAAGGCTGGGTAAGATAAATGAAGAAGTCGAGATGAATATTATAAAAAATTTATCAAGAAAAATGATATCATTTTTTATGTTATATAGTTCTATTTTGTGAAAAAAAATGATAGTGAATAGAAGTATCTATATGTAATTTTTGAGTTCTTATGAAATAGTTAGGGGATGATTTTCTAAAACTATAAACCTTAAATTATATTTAACATTAATTCTTGAAAAAACTCTATATTATTTAATATTTAAGGTTGGGTGCTTATATATACTTCCTCTTATATAAACCTATGGTTGTGTCATCAATAATGCGGGAATTATTTTCAGGATTTACCACCTAGAGAACATACTTAGCAAGAATAACAAGATGAAATAATAGAATATATGATCATTGTGGTTTGGATCCCTACTAAGAATGAATCTTCAATCTTTTCTCCCAAAGAATTCACTCAAGATTAACCAGATTCTCAATCATCCAAAGTAAGATGGAATATGGTAGTGGGATAGGATTTATAATGACCATGGATGAGGTAGAAGATATAGATATATCAAATGTAATAAAATAATTAAATGGAAAAAATCCAACTAGAAGTGTAAAACATTATACTATATCCCATGTATATATAGATATAGGTTAAATGATTGAGAAATGAAATATAATTAGTAAAAAATAATTCCCCAAACATAATTTAAATCAGGGGAGGCTAAAAGGGATAACTAGGACTCAGGGGAACTCTTGTGGGACACTACATCTAAGGTACCCTCATGAATAGTGGGTCCCTTGTTCTAACCTTCCATATTGATGTCCACTATGGATAAGGACATAGGATCATCGATGGCCGCACAAGGTGTTGTACTATGGGAAGTAATATCATTATATTATAAAGGTATGGTGTTGATCTAAATGATGGTCAGGTATATGGTTGCAGGGTTAAATAATGGAACCTTTGCATATGGTAAAAGTGTTGGGCCCTTAACCCACTAGGCTTTCCTTAATAAAAAAACATGTTCAGTCACAGGGTCGGTCATCTCATTGAGAAAAGGGATATGGGTGGTTGCTGCTAAGAGAATGGATAAAGATATAGTGAAATCATAGGTTGGTGGGTGAAAGGTTGTGGTAGATAATGGTAGTGGAGGGGTGGAAAAAATAGAAAGGTTGGAAAATGTAATGGATTTGTGGTGGGAAATCCGGTGTAGGTTATCCAAAATACAATGGTGGATAACCTAGAGATCTCTACAAAATAAAGGTGTGGGTGATATGGGTGAAGCTATTGTTGGTTCAGAGGTTTTTTTGGTAAAAATAGGAGAGGGGAGTATTGTGGAAGTGGTGGTTGTAATGGAGGTAGGGGAAGAGGACATGGGGGAGGTGGTGGTAGTGGTTGTGGCATAGGAATGAGAAGGGGATCCTTGTTTGGCTGGGTCATCCACATGATGATTCTGGACCGTTTTAGAATTCTCAAAATATATTGACGCCAATCAATATATATTTTTGTGCCTATTGATTATCCCCATCTTAGAGAGTAAAAGTATATTGATTCTATCCATAGGGATGAAGGAGGTGTGGGGATCATCAGCCTCAGGGGCACCAATAGACCTCTCTAAGTGAGTGATGAAAGAGCCCCCTATCATATTACAATGATTACTCTTCCTTAAGGTCATGTATAACTCATCAAAATGCCTCTCCATGATGACAGTTGGGTTTTCATGGATGAGGCATGAATGATGGCATTGATCTTCCATACCCCCCCCCCCTTGGGCATTATCATGGGCCAACTATGTATAAGATGAGGCCCTAAGGAATATGTGGAGAGAATAACCTTGGAGTGTGGTTCTCTTTACAGGGCGAGGATCATAAATACACTACCGATATCTATTGATTCTAAATCAAAACTGTTAATTTTTGTCCATGTTAGGTTCGAGCTGTAATGTTGGGATGATATAGTGAGAAGAACCATGATGATTAGATTTAGAGGCCCGCTGTTAAATTTCCCTAGCAAAGCTCTCATAGGAGACCTACAAGCATGTAGTTGAAAAATTTGATGCCTATATCATATCTAGCAAGAAACTCAAGGAATAGTTACATAACCATGTCCTCATACAATTGTGTTATCAAAGTTATGTTTATCTAGACTATGAGGTCAAGTTCCACTTGGTGGATTTTGATCCACTCTTGTTCTATGAGAACCAACTTCTTGTTAGTCCGCATTGCCTTGGCATGGAGATAGGCCAACCGTACATGGTACACATGATCAAAATTGTGGAGGCATGTATGAAGGTGAGGATGTTCATGGCCATGTGATCTTTTGGTGGTTGAATATGATCCCCTCCCCCCTGATTGGAAGTTTATGCAGTGGTAGAGGTAGAAGAATATGTGTAGGTTTAATGGGGTGGTTGATCATTATCATCCCTATGTCTTTTGGGTGGTGCAGGTCTGTCATTCAACTTTGGAATTCAATCATCAGGTGGGGTAATAATTATATTTTTATTGTCCATTACAGATAAAAGAGAGGTATAGAGGTAGCCAAAGAAAATGTAGTGCGGGGGATGGGAGGAGGAGGTGAGTTCTACTAGTAGGGTAGAGAGGAAGGCTGGAAAGGAGGTATGGATTTAGGATAGAGAGCTTTTGGGATGCCTAGTGTCATATAGAGGAGGGAGAGGGTGGGGTTGGTGTGAACCCTATGTTCCCTATATTTTAAAAGGGTCCTCAACTTTTATAAACTGAGTATTTCATACACGACATGAAAATATTGAATTTGAATAAAATTTAGTTAATCAATTTTTACATGTAATCTATTACTTACTCATCGTGTATTACTTATACAATGTTTATTTTTTAATTTTGTGCTCTAATTGGGCCAGGTCTTCCAAAAAAAATCTTTCAACACACTCTAAACCATCCTAATGGTTAAACTACCATATTCACACCTATTAATCCTATCCAACATTGCATCCTAGTTAGTGAATTATTTATTTTCTTGGGATAGACAAATTTTTAATCATAATACAGTAATTTTAAATTGATACCCTTTATAGAGTGATTTTTGAAGTCAAATGGGGTGAAAGATGGGAATGCCTCCTTTTTTAGAGGTGCAATACAATTTTCATTATGTTTAGAAAAGTATACCTTGTAAAATGGAGGTGGTATATTATTTCCATATTCACTATTTTAATGAACATCTATTTTATTATTATGATATATGCTTTGGTAATACAATGACTTTTCACTATTATTATTGGACATATCCACATTTAACAAAACCTATTATTCTCCCTATCAAAAAAATAATATCCACAGGTTAACATCAATCATCACCATTACAATAGAGAAAAATTTAATTCCATGAATTACGGTAATATCACCTTCTTGTTCTATATATATGATGATGAAATCAGTATTGAAAATTAATTTTCTGTCTTTTAAAAAAATTATACTTGAGAAATTTATAAGGATTCATGATTTAAAGGTTACCTAGTTAGAGCTCAACCCTTGATGGTTTTATCTTAATGAGTCAAATAATTTTACAAACACTGATCGGAATTATATTTAAACTTTCACCTAGATCTCACAATGATTTTTCAAAAGTACATGTCCTTCTATTTAACGGAATCGAGAAGGTTCTAGGGTATCACATTTTTGTGGTAGCTTTCATGGGAAAACTGTGTAGCACTCTTAATTTATAAAGATTAATTATAATAGTTATTTTTATATAAATAATGTATTTAAAAATCATACATAATAATTTACTTGAGAAACTTTCGCTAAAAATGGATATTTATAGGAATTTTTTAAAACAAATCCTTGAATTTTTTTATTTCCCCTTTTTTGTAATTTGGTCGATTCAAGAAAGTGGAGAGGTGTCCTATTTTGTAGTGGTTCCATGTATTCATTACCCTTTTTAGTATTTACATTTATTGTATCTCCTCAATTGATTCTACTTCTTTAGTTTTCCCTTGACCATATTCATTATATTTTTCAACTTATTTTTTCCAACTCTGTATGGTAGTCGAAAATACATCAAATTTTCATTTCTAGGAGTTATATCTGTATCCTCTTCCCTTTTATGAGCCTCGATGTTACCTATAATAGTATTATTTAGCTTATAAAATATGGTCTTAGAGATGTGTCTAGTTTAATGCTCTTGGTTTTTTAGTGCATATTTTTTGTTTTTCTTCTTTGTTTATTATATTTTCATCCATTGATATAATTTCTTCACATATCTAGTGAGTAGTTTTTAAAGATTAGTCTAGATTAGTTGGGATATATAATGCATTCTTGGAGTAGTTTTGTTTATTACTACTATTATGCTGGTTGAAAATATTGAGATATAATAAAAGTTTTTTGGAATTGTTGTTGTGGTCAATGAGCTATGTGGGTACCCAGTTGGTCCCTAATTCCATTATGGTAGTTTTCCACTCCTCTATGGGAACTAACCTAGGATTTTTTGGGCCTACAATGGAGATAATATATATTATTAGTTTTTTTGGGTACTATTTAGGTTTATGGTACTAATGGACTTTTAAATTGTAATTTATGTAATTACAATATTGGAATTGAGGTTCATCTAATACATACCATCATTCTTCGTAATAGTGTGGACCTCTACGCATGTAACATGATTTATTCTCTATTAAAGGAGCATGATGGGTTCGTGGTGTAGTAGGTAATTGGAGAGATTCAAGATACTGGGTCTGATCCTCTACTTGAGTTTCCATGAGTGTAGTCGCTTCCACTAAAAGGATTTCATGCCATGGTGGTCCACTCTCAATTTTCCACATATTGGAATTATGGGAGACTTCATGAAGAATTGAATGGCCAAATTAGTGTGTATTAAAAATGAGTCCACTATCAGTTACATCATCTACCATGTTATAGGAACCCAAATGGAGTCTTTAGAAGAATTTCTGATGTTGAAGCCCCATATCTAATACATGATGTGGGTACTTTCAAGTTATCTCCATGAATCTATCGTAGTTTTTCCAAATTGTGTCTTTATCCGTCTGGTTGGACTTTTGAATTTTATTATAGATCCTCCTTGTAAATATTTGTGTGAATTAGTTTTTAGTATATTTATTTTATAATTTCCTACCAAATCTTGATTGACTTAAGAGATTGAATATTCATCCAATCCTTATCACAATCATGCAATGATATTGGGTTGACTCTTAGTAAAGTAGTGTCTAATGATACAACTTGGTTATGAAAGGTATCACACTACTTAAAAAAATTAAATGTGTTCCTTGGGGGTCTTTACATTGAATCCCACTAAAATACCCCTTATTATGGATCATGTGAATTGTAAATAATTAATTTTGAAATTAAGTACCTGAATTGGTTGGTGCACAATGTAGGTAACAACACTACTAATGGAAATAAATCAATTTACCATAATTGTGTAATATTTTAGCTTTGTATAGTCACCCTAATTGGATAGTGGTGCATATTGGGCATCATGATGGTTTGGGTTTCAAATATGTTTTCTCTCATCCATTGGAATTTGGTGGCATGTAGCAATTGTAATATCAATCTTACTGTTGAAAATAAGTTTTTCTTGGGTATCAGGATTCTTGAGAAAGTCAAGGGTCTCATGTTCATGCACTAAACTATATTTGATGAGAGATAAAAAAATAATGTTTGGATGTAAGTGTGTCTGATGGATAATAATGCAGTATAGAAAAGGGGGAAGGAAAAACGGATAACGAGTGTTGGTGACGTAATTGGGCATTCAATCTGAAGGTCACTATGCATGATTAATAGTAATATCCAACAACGAGACAAAAATTTGAATCACCCTAATCTATCATTGAATTTTTATTGGTGGAGATCAGATTAGAAATTTATAATCTCAAACTACACTTACTACAAAGGCATAGAAAAGTGGTAGTGTGGGATTGAACCCATGATAACTACTAGAAGAATAATAGGCAATTGAAAAAACACATTGAAATGATTACCCATGTTCACACTTCTTGTATGGTGTTCATTAAATAAAATTAGTTTAGATATAAAATCAAATAATAAAATAAGTGATCATTGTCAATTTTGGGGTACTTGACAAAATATAATCCAATATTAATCGTGGTACATTCATATGACATAGGTTATAAGGTGTTACAAAAGTCAACAAATTGTTCTGGTCAAACCAATTGGATGTACCTAACCCATAACTATCTCTTTATTAGGTTATAAATGGAAACCTAGGTGAATTATGCTAGGATTATAAGACAACAGTGTCATGAGATAACGATCATAGTTTTTCCCAACTCTAAATAGGTTAGGTTCATTCAATTATACTTCCTTTCATCATTTAATTTTATGAATAATTATTATTTACCTAATTAATATCCATGTTGTTACAATGGTTAAATATATAGATTAATTAGTCATAAAAACACTACAACTATCAACCCCTAACCCTAGGTGTATTAACCACATATTGTGGTGATAATAAAAATAAATTAAATAAAAAACATGTTATGAATAATAATGGAACAGTTGATAAAGAAGAAATTTAGGAATAAAATATAAAAGAATAAATGCCAAATAGTTTAATAAGTGTAAATATAATAAAAATAAACATTTAAAGATGAATAAAATGATGAAAAATAAATCCATAATCATTGTATGTAAGAAACAACCAAACCCCCATTGTGAATGATGAAATATGGAATGAAGAAAAACAATAGATTAAGGATTTCTAGAAGTGTTGAAACATTCATTGAGAATCGAAAAAAGATTTAAAAATATGAAGAACATGTGATGAATGATCACAAAATCTATGGGATTTAGTAAATAAATGAATGTAATGAAGGGAATATTGTTTAGAATGAAAATGAATTAAAAAAGAAGAAATAGTCGAAGAAAAAAATGGAAAATAAAAGTTGTTTGGATGTTATGTATATAGACAGTGTTGAAAATATTAATAGGTCCTATAATTACAATACTTGTAAGTCATTCATGATATGTATAGGCTTAGGTTACTTTATCCCCCAAAATCTTCATAGCATGTAAGTTGGTATCACGATGTTTATCTGAGATCTACATTTACCATAGAATAATCAACTAATATCATTGGACAAGAAAGCCTTCGAACAATTCAAAATGTGAAATCTATGCATATCATATATGTGATCGAATATTGGAGGCTTCTAATCTTTTAAATCATCATGTAATGTATTCAATGTACACATCGTTTACTAGATTCACATATTATAAGTGGTTCAAGTGTTAGTATATGACCTTTCAAGCATGATGTGAATGATTTCTACATATTTTTTATGTGGTATAAGGAATGTAAATCCTATTTGGGGAACATTTTAATAATTTTTTTTCTTTCATTCCAAAATTTATCTTTCCTAAATATAAATAGAACTACATTAATTATTGAATAAAATATGTGTAATCTCTTATTGAATCTATCCTATATGTATATGTAAATTAAGCTTATCACAACTATATTGTTGGACTATTATATAAATATTCCATTAATCTGACATATTTTCTTTTATTCAATCATCCTAAATGTATCATATCATAATTGTATAGTATTGTACCTTATATATTTGGTATTATTAGTTCTTTCACAAGAAACATGAAAAGGCAGACACATCACATATGCAGAAGCACACTAAGAGACTCAATTAAATTCTTTTTTTCGTAATCCATAGAAAATATCATTAATTACTATAAAATTAAGATCATTCCCATTTTCTTAATCACTATTTTAGTTTTATATATCATCTTTAGGAATTTTATAATTCTTGACTAAATTCATATAAAATATTATTCAAAGGTTTTTTAAATAAAAATTCATAAGTCTTTTCCAGTACATTTTATAGGATAATCCATTGTGAATTATCTTCATTTTAATCATTAAATATAAATATTTATATCCAAACTGAATCAATATTCTAATATAAATTTTTTTTATTAGAGAGAATCATCAGAACCTTCAACTATTTCAAAAAATAAAATATATCCAATGGAAATTTTCCTCTAATTCCAATTATTGTTATCTAGAAGAAATTATAAGGATTATTATAAATAGAAGTGATGATATATAGGATATTCTACCATTTTTATAAATTATTAGGTTGGAACATCAAGGATTAAGACACAAGAGGTGGGTTAGAGTTTGTTTCATTCAATAAAACATGATAGAAACTAAACTTCCCCCGTGAGATAAAATTTTTTGTTTCATTCTCTCTTAATGACCTGTATTCAATGGAAAATAAAATATATAAAAATAACAAAGTGATGTAATGTGTTTTTGGGCACAAATATACCCTATTTTACGCCATAGAATCTCTCTCCATGAGCATGGTGATTTTTATTAGTAGGTGATTTCTACGTGAACCTATAGAACTAATTGTATGCAGTTAACACCTTATAATCAATGATTTTACAAGGCCATCTAGTTTATTTATAAGAATAGACATATCCACATTTTATTATTAGAATCTTATACTCCACCAATGACTGAGAATGATTAGTTGATACTCTAAAAAGATGATATATTAGGATATAGGTATTGAAACTATTTTGGCACAGAGTTACAGCCATAACGTATAGTTGTATGTGAATTTTAATAAAACGTAATAGAATAAAAATATTCTACCACAAAAATGGATTTCTTTAAATATAATCATAGAAAACACCAAGAATATGATAAATAATGTATGAGTAAAATACATAGTTCTTATCATTTCTATCACAAACTCTAGTAAAATATTTTCAAAGAAATAATAGTTTCATAATTTGATCAAAGTAATAATAATAAAAACATGAATATCTCGGAAGTGTTTTTCTAGAGTCCAAAAAAAATTCTAATTTTTTAACTCGCATAAATATATACACATGACTAAAATATCTATATTCAACAAAATGGTTGAGTTAATTGAGGTCAAACTGTCCCAGAAATATCACATGAAAAATACTGAATATTTAAATTCAAACATTTAATGAATGTAGTAAATTTTCTTATAAATAGGAACAATTTAATCTACTAAATTAGAGTATTTGAATTATTCATTAGGAACTATTATAGTGATATTTAATTATAGTGGTGCTAATGGTATAAAATTTAGAAATAATTCGTAAATCAAAACTATATAATTGACCAAGTAAAACATAGGTATTCTTTGTGTAAAAAGAAATTTCAAAAGTATGGTTAACATTTTAAGGTTGATTTTACAATCTGTAATGATGAGCAATACATTTATTATTCAAATGTAGGGTTTCATATAAAACTAGGATTTATGATCTATAATTTTATTCCAAGAATATTCTATACAAACTATACTTCCCACATAAAATTCCTGGTCTGACTACTCTTTCTATAATTCATATAAAACACATCTATAATATTTATACTTTGAGAGAAAAAATAACCTCTTATTGTTTGAAGACTGAATATTATCCCAAAATAAAATTATTTATTCTATTAATTATTTTCCTAAAATTCAATTAATTTAACTTTATTACAAAAACAAATGTGGTATTTGTGAGCATCAAAATCAAAAAACGCTAACGAACTTTTTGAATTAAAAAATTCTCTATAGTCGCATCTTCCAGTTTAATTAAAAATTATATTTTACTAATTTTGAGAATGTAATTTAGAAAAATGGATTCTATATTTGGAATCATATTTTTTAATATTATATAATAATTTTAACTTCATATTTTCCCAATATTAATTGTAAAATTAGTTAAAATTAATTACTGCGGTTAAGGATAGAATGATTTTGTTGGGGGTAAAAATAATAAGATACGGGTTAAAATGACCTAGAAACATCTTTAATGCATATTTTCTAGCCATATTTCAACCTTTATATCCTTAATTTCTATTTTCATGTTCTTTGGACAAAATTTTCCATTAATGTGACCAATATAATAAATTAAGTAATGAAGAAGTAAAATTATAACCCACTTCATTTAAATTTCAATTATGTGTTCCCATGGAAAAAATAATAGGTTATGAATTTAAATTGATTGTCATTTTGAGGATAATGAAATTAATTTATAGGTAGTAGTATATTATCATTTTTTAGTTACTATATTATAGTTTTAAATGTTTAATTAAAACAAATGAAATAATTATTTTAATTATATAAAAATAAAATAAATGATAATAAATATGTTAAAATTAATATAAATTTAGTTAATTATAGTATTTCATGATTTTATTAGTTAAATATCACAAGATATAATGGTGTAAAATTGATATATTAACATTATACCTTTATCTTGGTTTTTTAATGTTATATTAAACGAATAAAGTCAAAATTGATATTAATGTTAATTAATAATAAATTATTTCTCATTAAATTATAAAAAATCAAAAAAAAATATAATCTCACGTGTCAAAGGTATATTTTAAAAAATTTCATCGAAAGTCTATTCATGGACCAATTTCCCTTTTATATTTACTATATTTACCCCTAAATCATTAAAGTCCCATTACCTTGGTAAATGGTATTATTGATTTTTTCGCACTACATGAGATTGTGTTAAAATTAATTTACCACATACATATGATTCATAAATTATAAATTATATCTAATAATTATATGTAGTGGGTAAAAATTATCTAAATATCATCATTTATTTATAGAAGAAATGATAAATTACCTAGGTAAAAATACTAGTTACCATAGTGTAAACTAAAATAGTAAAAGTAAGGAGGCCTAGAAGTTATGGAAAAATATATTTTAAAGAACTGTGAGTTTTTTAGTGGATGTGTATATTTATAATATCTTACCTATTATCCTTTATTTATAATTTTTTTTAGGATCTTGGGGTGAGAGTGACTTCACATTATTGAATAATTTATGGTATTTACAAAAATTCCAATCCCTTTTAATTATACAAGGGAACTTCCACCCCTCACTTTTTCACATCTCATACTTTCTTTTCCTATAAAAGCCCTATAAAATCCTATCACAAATATACTGTAATACATTATATATTTTTATCTTCCTATAATAACAAAACTAGGGTTTTTAATATGAGATCCAAATGAGGTTTTTCTATGTAAAGGTAAATGAATTTACAAAGCACTTACTTTTTTTCTTATTCTTTTACAGCCTCAATTCATTTAAATATAACTAAAATATAATAAAAATAATATTTAAAATAAAAATATATTTTATTATGTTTATTTAATAACCTATATTCATTTCCTCTTCCATCAAATGGGAAATTAATATTTTGATCGTCTGTACGACCGAAAATAGCCCTTAAATCGATGTAAATTGATTTCCATAAACACATCTCATAATTGGATATAATGATAGGTTTAATGTTTATATATGAAATTTATGATATTATTATACATCTTTAGTTATAATATCACATATACCCTCTTTCATTACATTCTTTTGGAATATCATAACAATGCTTGTGTGTGTAACAGACTATCGCCTCACGAAGTGTTGTGACCCATTTTTTCACTAACTATTTACATGGAAGTCCATCAGTATAAATATAATTAATATATATAATATATATTAAATAATTATTATTATTTAATTTCAATATCTTTTTTATCTTTATTTCATTTTATTCATTGAGAAAATGGAAGCATTGTTCATGCGTAGGTAAGGAATACTGTCTACATGAACGATCAATTTTGTTTTCTATCTATAACATTTTTAGAATACAATAAATAAATATACACTAAATGTATTTTATATTTATATCCGGGGTTAAATTATATATATTATATAATAATGATAAATTTAAAATTAATGAAAATAAAAAATCAAAACCTATTTTAAAAAAAATTGTTATCTAAAACTTGATTTTAACAAAGATTTTTTAACAAATAATTAATAAAAATACATAAGAAAAAAATATATTGTAAAATAAATATTATTATGGTTCTACAATATATTAATAATAATCCTCTATATATTACACAGTATTATCTAATGTTTATAAAGTAATTCAAGACATAAGGTAAGGTGTTTTCGTCTTACTTTTATTTCTATAGGACACATACCAGATTCTCCACTCATTTTTTTTGGCTTGTGTATATAGATATTAGTAATGTATTTTAGGATTATTATCATTAAATTAATAGATATATATATCCACATAATTTTCTTTCATTCATCAGGATTATGAATCTAAGGATACCAATGTTATAAAAGTTTTATTTCACAATCACATTGTTTATCATGATTGTTTATGATTATGGTTTGGATTATGAAATCTTATGGACTATTCACTAGGGAAAACATTAATTTTCAAATACTATAGTTATTGAATGAAAATAAATGTGGTCATTTAATTTTCCCCTATTTTTGTTCTTAATTGTTCAAAATAATATTTTTATGAAATATCAACTATATTGCCCTCTTTATTAAAAAAACAGTTTACTTCCATATCCATGTTTTATAAAAAAAATTAAAGAACATTTTTTATATTCTAAAATGATTTTTAACGATATTTTTAAACATGTCTGACATTATCTAATTTTTTTAAAAAAAATAGTCTTATTTTCATTTTATATATGGGGTACATTGAAATTTTTTACTTAAATGGGAAATGATTCATTGTTTTAATGTACGCAGCATGAATGGAAATTCCATTAGCATAAACACTAAATTTTTTATAAATTATATAAAATTTTTTCAAAGTTATTTTCTAGGGAAAGGAATTTGAAAATTTTCGATCAATTCTTAGTTTTCAAAAAATTATTTTTGATTTGGAAGGCTATTTTCCTTAAGAAATGTTCCATGTGAAATTTCAAAATCATTATCCATCTAAGATTAAATCCTTGTATGATACATATTATTTACTTGGATATGATCCAAGTTTAAATTATTATTATTTCTGAAAGTGGTTTTTTTTTATTATGATAAGAGGTTTATGAAATCTATTTCTCCTCCATGGGTTACACCATATTTAAATTATTTTGATGCCAGATTTTTTGACCAAAGGTTATTCAATGATGAATTTTTTTAAAACACATTTATTTTCATGGGATCTTAAATGATAAATTTTTTATTATATTTTAGAAAGTGTATGTATGATTTATGTTTTGTGATTTGTGGGAACTTTATCTCCCTCCAACGCATTGGATAATAATTAATGTTCTATGAGCCTAATGGGTAATTGGGAGGTTGTCCCAATACCAAAAGAGAGTATATGGGTGGTTATCCTAAGAATGAATGATAGTTCATAAGAATTAATACCAATATCAAGGTAGATACATGGATAGTTATCTGTATCCTAACATGTTATGAATATCTTAGTAGATATCCTTAACATAAAATTTTCCACACACATATATAATAAAAAAATTAATATCTTATACTAATGTTATAATCTCACAGATCATGTTCTTCGATTCCTTTATGATTGATGTCTTATGAACTACCATTATTTATTCCATTACTTATGTTTAGGATCTATGATATTTAGGGTTTGGTTTTTCAAATTTTAATCACATGTTATCATACAATTATACTCATGTTTTGTTGATATCTCTGTTATTTCCCTGACTAAACATCTTAGTTTTCCCTTTCTTATGTTTCAGTTACCTTTATTTTGAAGATAAGTATTATGTATAATATTAATAAGAAGGGTGTTAGTAATGAAGAACCTATTGGGAGATGATATTTCTCACACTGGGGAAATTTTTTATGTGTCGATGTTTACAGTAGCAATAAGACTAAGTTATTCTGGTGTAGATCATTATGTTATGAAATGAATATTTATCTATTAATATTTAAAATTTATGTATGGTAAATTACGTTCATTAGAAAAAATGTTATAAAAGGTACTATTAAATTAATTTGTTATCATGAAAAATTAAAATGGTATTTGATCCCAAAGTTTATCATGAAAAAAATATTTTTTTTGAATTATCATGTCTTTAAATTGAATAATGGGTTTATTTTATTTTCTATCCCATTATAATTTTTATTTTTATAATCCCATGTTTTAATATTATTTTTCACATGGATTAAGGATGAGTAGAAATGATAATTATTTTATAGTTACATTTATTTGAGTATCCTTGATCAAAGAAACCGTTTCTTTACAAAAAATTGTTTTTTAAATGTACATTGTTCACTTTATTATGTAATGTTTTTCGTATTTATATGAAACTATAACCTAGAAAAATCATGGTAACATGAGAATGTGAATACCTTGTTATAAATTAGTTAATTATGGGTTTTCTAAGTCATAGGATGTTATAGTCATTATAAGAGTAATGGTTTAAATATCTTTTGAGGTTATGATGTCATTATTTTATAACATTATAATTTAATATGATATGGATAATTAAGATTATTTAATGAATATTTTAAATTAAATAATGTTATGGTATTATATTTTGATTCTTTTGTTAATCAAACATATCCTAAACTAAAGGAATGAAATATTATATGAATACATTCAAAAGGGATACTAATAAAATTTATTTAGTTTTTCATTTTTTTCCAAAAATGATTCTATTGGTTATTGACTAAAAAATTATTTGGCATATAATATCTTCTTCAATATGGATGGATATAAAAACCCATCTTTTCTCTTATACAGGATTCACTTGCAATTGTAATAGAATAATATTGTGTATGTAATTTTTACACCTTAAATACTATTAAACATACACACAAAAACACATTATAATGTATCAAAATATATTTCATAACATAGATAACAAGAAGGAACTTTACATTCATTTGACCATGTTTTGAAAAAAAATTGTATCATCATTATATTTTTTTCAAAATAAAATAAGGCTCTTTGTCAAGTATTTACAATGGATGACTCATAAATATTAATTATTATCCTTTACTCTACTATAAAAGATGTTGAAATTTGAGCTCCTTAATTCATTATATTGTTATCTAAATTTTTTTGTTTATAAATAGTAAATATTTTTAGAAATGATCAAGTAAAACCATATACGAATATATTATGGAAAACATGTTTAAGACGAATTCTCATATATATATATAATCAAAACAGAATATTTTTTTTTAAAAATAATCTATCTCAATAAAATTTCAATCAATATGTCACATATATGCATGTAAAAACCTCATAAATGAATTGGATAAGGTTTTGAAGCATTATATTAATATATGTACCAAAAAATGTAAATCATGGGGTACATGTCTTTGAATTTGGGATTAGATTGCATTATGATCTGTGTTTCAAAGGTATAATTTTCTAATGTTGAATTTGGAAAACATGAATAAACTGATATTGATAAGTCATAAGACATTAATCAAGTTTATTATTATAGGAAGTAAGTATTATGGAATGATATTTCAAATATTTGATAATGTAATATGAATAACATTAAATGATTTATGTGTCTAGAAATAGGGTTTCAAGAGTTTTTATGTAGTTTTATTTTATTTAATGTTTATTAAATATAATTATGATCCAATGTTTTAAGGATTTAATTCCCTTTTTAAATTTTATGTGATGGGATTTCCTTGGAGACATTTATTGTGTCTTAATAGTTGTTTGATGTATAATTATCCCTAAATAATAACTTTTGTTTCAATAAATTTATTATTTATTAAAGAATGATTATATATTTTGTGTATATAAGTTGAAAGGAATTGATAGCCATTAGGGTTAATATGATCGTTAATGTTTTGGTAATTATGGTTAGTTGTGATAAATGTAATATTATATTTCATTAACATTAAATGATTTATGGAAATAAATATATTTTTTTGGATAAAATGGGATTTTATTGGAGGAATAAAGGTTGATTTATCTTTTGTAAGAATATATTATTTTTATTCTTTCATCATGGTGATTCAATTTATCTATTTAAATTATGAGCTTATTTTGGATATTAGATTATTAAGGAATATCTATTTTTTATATGAAATTATGAGTGATTAATTTTGTTTAGAGATAAATTTTAAAATTATATTTAAAGAATATGTGATCAAGTTATCTTAATTTTTGTTTTTTGAACTTGCATATTTAATATATTTTTTATGTTATATTCATATGGAAATATTTAAATTTAATGTTGGATGTGAATTTTGAGGATTTAAAAATTAATGTAGAATTGATTCATTAGAAGGATTTCTCAAATTGAATATTATATTAACTATTAACAATAACTTTTGGGCTTAATTAATTCATATAATGATTAGAAAATAATGTTAAAACACTTTATATATCTTTCGATCCATTAGAATATTTATTTTTTTCATTAGGGGTGAAAATTTCATTTTAAATATTCACTATTTGGATTAATATATGAGATATAAGTGGGGAAAATTATAATTATAACCAAATGTTATAATTTTTTGGTTTATTTAATGAAATAAAGTATATATTCTTATGTTCATTTTTTTAATAGTAAATGAATCCCTCAAACACTATAAAAAGGAACTTGAAAAAAAATATTTTTATAATCATTCTTGATGAATTAACGGCTTGTACTCCCATTTGTCAAATTAAATTTTAGTTAATTTTTTTATTAATTTTTACACTTCATTTCATAAAATTATAATATTATGGACAAAAATGTTCATCCTCTTTAGTAATGATTTCTCTGTCATATATATATATATATATATATATATATATCTTCCTGCAAAATTTCTCATAATTTTTGAACCTGGTTATGTGTTATTTTAGATGATAATTATATTTCCCTTCTCCTCATTTAATAATTATGTTTTAATTTTTATTTTCCTATGATGTTGGTTTCCAAAAACTATATTTTTAAAATAAATTATTAAAAAATCCATTTTAGGGTCATATATTTTATCTTCCACTCGTTATGATTGATTCGAAAAAATATTAATCCATTTTTATAGGATACGAGGTAAAATTGCTAGGAAAATATTTCTTCCAAGGGTAAAATGTAACACCCTAATAATTTATAATTTATTTTATTTAAGTAATATATTCTATATATTTGGGTATACCCAATATCCATCATAGAAATTCGTGATATACAATTATTTAATTATGTCTGTTATAGACTAGTCATTAGTTTAGTGGGAATTAATAGGAATAACCATATTATAAAGTATGTGAAAAAAATACCCATTAAAATTTATAATTACCTATACATTTATTATTAAGTGGTTATAAATGAAGATAAAATTATTTGAAGGGAGAAGAGATATTTTTTATAAAACTATTTTTATATGCACCATGCACTTTTTTCTTAATATATTAAATTTATCACTATTTATAAATAAATAAAAAGAATTAAAATGATTATATATGCAATTTATTTAATGAAAATTCAATTAATTAATATTTATTAATAAATGGAGGAGAATAATTTTATATTATGCCTTAAAAATAACAATTTTTAAAAAAAATTAATTTCATTTTTTCCATGGATATTATAAATACTTTTTAAAAATATTAGATAATTTATTTGAAAAAAATATACATAATTTTATAAATAATCAATTCATAATAGTAATAGGATGATGTTACTTTTTAAATTACTCAATTTAATGAAAATATATAGTGTTGATTAAACATAATATAAATATATCCATTAGAATCAATATTATATTTTATATTGGTGTAAGTTTATTTTAAGCTTAAAACGATAATTTTTGGAAAAAATAGATATTTTTTAAAAAAATTATGTTCATATATTAAAAGTAATTGATTATATTTATATGAGTTTAATCATGAACAATAGATTTAATATTTTTTATTTGGGGTATCACATTTTTTAATTTGGTGAATTAATGTTTTTGTCATTATTAATAGTAACCATGATAAAAATGTGTTTCAATGGTAAAGGGTAAATATGGCTAATTAAGGTAATGTATTTTTGATGTGAACACAAAATTTAATTAAAATTATTAATGGATAATGGAATTCATAATCTAATTCCTTTATCTTCTAAATTTATTTTGGATCCACTTTCTAATGATTAATAAATTATAAAATATAAAAGATTAAAAACACAAGTGTGTCGCTCCCCTTGTTGAGTCAATAATGTTTCCTTATCAATTTTCCATTTCTCTATGTTTTAAAAATCACAAACACTTTATCTTAAAAAAATTATTTTTTCCCTAATGATTATTTTCATAAGGAAAATTTCCCTTCTCCATGGATATTAGTATCCTTAACTATGATTTCATTTATAATTTTATAGTGTCACTAAATCTAACTCATTTTATTACTAAGTAAAAAAAATTGTTTCACATCTAAAACCTCAGAATTCTATAAATACATAGATATTGAGTATTATATTTTCAGACTCAGAATTCTCTAAAATTCAGACTCTGATATCTCTAAAATTAAAAATCTGAATTCTTTGAAATTCAGACTCCTGATTCTGTGAATTTCAAACTCATAATTCTCTCTATTTCGGACACTGAATTCTCTAAAATTGAGACTCCTAATTCTATAAAATTTAGACCCTAAATTCTATGAAATTTAGACTCCTAATTCTGCATAATTAAGACACTGAATTCCACTGAATTCAGACTATGAAATCCTCAGAATTCTGATTCTGAATTCATTTGAATTCAAACACTGAAATCTATAGAATTTAGATTTTGAATTCTTTGTAAAACAAAATCTAATTTTCCATGTCTTATAAACATTGAATGATTAATTTTTTTGAATCGGAATTCTTTTATTCCTTAAACACTAAAAAATAGATTTTATTATGTAACATTCCCTTTTATTTACACTTGTTATAAAATTATTTCTTACAATCTATTTCTAACTAAACGTTGTTTGAGTAACATGTGTATAGGTCCGTAAAAGATTCATGAAAAAATGTGATTGTTATAGGAGGGAGATTATAGTTGGAGAAGTGCCTATAAATACGATCTCATTTGAATGAGATCAAAATATGTTTATCAATATATAGATTTCATAATGATAAGTATATTTCTAGAGAGATACTCTCATTCTTTGTGTATAGTGAACACTTTATTCAGATTGCTTAGTGAGACATCGATTCTTACTGAGTAAAATAGAGGGATTCTGGGGATATGAAGATAGAGGTGCCGACTACCTTAAAGTACGAGGGCTTGCAAGGATACCAAGATAGATTCAGATATACCATTTTAGGGCTTAAAACATTATAAGTAAGATATAATTTCTTGAATGTATAAATCTAGGGACTTTTATCCCATGTTCTTGGATACCCTACTCTTTGGGTTAAAAGATTTCATAGTTTTTACTTGTTTTGTTTCATGTTTATTTATGCTATATTTTGATAAAGAAATAATGTATAACATTATTATACTCTCTTGTAACTTTTATATATTCTAATAAGTATGATTCTATATTCTTTAAGGTAGAATCTTTTCCTTGTAAACATTCCTTATGTTTCATATCTAGAACCATATTTCTTGAACCTATAATGTTTTTTAAAATAGCTAAAAGAGTTAATGTGAATTTACCTTGTTTAACATTGTTAAACATAGTTTTCTTTATGGTTAAAACGACTGTTTTTAAACACATAAGTCACCACACTATTGTAATTGACCATATACATAATTATTTTGATCCAACAATTAGTATCAAAGGAGGCCTCTGAATTACTTATATTCACATATAAGTTTTCTTACTCAAGTTTTCATTGTTCTAGATTTTCTCTGCTTAACTTTTCTTGATTAAGTTTTTCTTATAGATTTGTATCGTTGTTTACAAACTTTTACTATTTACAATGTTCTGTGGAAAGATATTATCTTATAGAATGGGTTTGGAGAACCCTGGATGCACCTATGAGGGGCTCTCGGAGTTAGGGTTTCCCCCGCCGCTGCCTTCATCCCCCAGTGGCAGATTTGCAATGAATTCTTCTGGCATTCTATGTTTCATGTTTTTATCTCTCCCTTCTGCTGTGGTTTCATGATCAGATTCCGTGGAGCTTCAGTTCACGATCCTCAGGGTAAGACCGGTTTGAAATGAGGTCACTTTGTTCAGCGACTCACTCTTTGGAGTGTTCATGGGATCACGGTTTATGGTGGCGTGGTGTCGTCCTGGTTTATCAGAGCTTGAGGGAAGTGGTCATGATACAACATATTGAATTACCCGAATGTTTTTGGTGTTCTTATCTGGCCAGAATGTTGGTGGAGACGTGATATTATTGTTTGTTCTTCGCATCTGGGCTTGGTGATGGTTTCTCTCTCTCAACCTTTTTTCTTCTTTCTCAATTTTGGATTCACCTATTACTGTCTTTGGATTTCTGCAACTTTGTGTTGGTTTTATTTAGATGAATCTTCTCCGTGAATATCGTTGTTTTGTGTTGCGCGACAAATTGGAAATGCTCCTCCGGTCTGAATCTGGTTTTCCTGGGAGATTTCATTCCCAGTTGACTGCTGATTCAGTTTCCTTTAGGGTTACTCTATAGTTTCGTTTATCTTTTTGTGTTCTTCATCAATTGTGGTTTTTGATCTACGATGGTGGATTCATTATCTGGTGTTCATCATTGGTGGCATAAAGATGAGCCAGTGGAGACAGTGGCATGATCATGTTTTTTGTGATGTTGTGAAGTCGGTCACATGATGGTGTCGAGTTCATTTGGTGATGAGTATGGTGTGGCAACAGTTTATTTATTTTCTTCCTTTGTCAATCTTCTAGTGTTACTGTTCTTTGGTACGGATACAGGCCGGTGGTTCCTCTAGCAGACGGCCGACAGAGTTCAGGACGTCGGTGCTTGGAGATGGGATGGTGGTGAAGGGACAGTGCATTAGGTGATGCGATGATGGTGTTGACTATGCATATGTGACTTGGAAGGCCTATCCTCGGTCCATGCGGTGGATATCACGGCCTTCGAGGTGACGATTTGGTTGGATTTGAGGATCACTATATTTTGAATTCCTGGATCTTGTTTCGTTAAATTTTGAATTTTGAATCCGAAAATTTGATATTTTTAATCCGGATGTACGATTACCACTACCATAAATTGGCTCTTAGAAAATTAAAAAACAAGTTATTTGAGGCTATTATCTTATAGAATGGAAAGAATGAGAATATGTTCGATAGAAAATTTCAATCATACTAGACCACCTATATTTGATGGGAATGAATATGAGTACTGGGGAGATATTATGAAGACTTTTTTATTAATACTATAGCGGACAACATGGTCATGCTTACCAGTGATTACAAGATTCCGAACAAGGAAGCCAACCCCATTACCAATCAAGAAAAATCAGAATATTAACTAAACTACAAGGTATGCAATACATTGTTGTGTTCCATGACAAAAAAAATATTATCATATTTTTTCTTTTGATGTTGTAAAATGCATCTCGATGAAATTATAAGTTAAACATTTTGGTACATCCAATTTTATAGAAACTAGATGAGATATTCATAGAAGAGAATATCATATATTTTTAGTTCCTTTTGGAGAACTGGTATCTAAGGTGAAACAAATATTTATAACTATCGTCAATAGTTTACCATATATGGGAGAGAATGGTATTGATGATTAAACTCTTGTAGACAAGATTATTGATATTATTCTTAATGTGTAGAAATTTAAGAGAACAACTATTGATGAGAGTAGAAGAGTATCTCAAATCACTCTTGATGAGATTTTTGGAACTATTATTCTAAATGAGAGAAGAACGAAAAGAGATGCTGATAAGATTAAGAAGAATAATGGGAATGGAAGTATATCCTTTACTACTACTAAATCTATGACTCCTGAATGGGTTACAAGATCCAAATCTAATAAATTAACTTTTTTATCTGAATATATTGAATGTGAGCATTTTTAAAATGAGTTATCTAATCTTTCTAGAGGGATGAAAAAAATATTTGGAACCAAATACTTTTATTATAGATATAAAAAGAAAGAAAAAAAAGAATTACTAGGAAGTAACTTTATATGAATGAAAATGAGTAGGGCATATAAGGTCAGACTGTCCTATGCATAAAGAAAAAAGATATAAAGGAAAATAATTCTGAGAGGAATAGAAATGAGTACTACAAAGCTAAAGCTAAGAATGTTTTGAAAGCTAATAACACCTGGAGTGCTAGTGGTGGTACCTCATCTAATGAATACTCAGAGTATGAATCTTCTTGATAGAAAAATCTTGGTTTACTAGACCAACATCCCATTGAAAATCATTTTCTAATTTCCAAGGTACACAATGCTTAATATATTAATAATGTAGCATTAAATGAAAATTATACTGATGTTAAATTCTATGAATCTCCAGATGATGATTCCTCCTCATCCTAAGATAATACATTACCTTCTAATAAAGAATTATTTACATTTGATAAAATTCATGAGAACAAAAATTATAAACTCAATAAAATTCATGATAATGAATATTATAGACTATTTATTTTAACCTAAGAATTATCAAAACATTATAAATATATTGATAAGAAAACTTTTTATTTTAATAATATTTCCAAAAATTGTGAAGAAGTTAGTTCTTAGAATGATAAACTTTCTAAGGATTATGATAATATAATTTCTAAGATAAATATTTTATAGGATAACTCTAGTGTTAAAACTAATGTATTTGTGGATAAAAATCTGGTTATCAATCAAAATTCAGAAATATTTCCCATAATGGAATGTCAGTCAATTTTTAACCTAGGTTAAGAAAATTTTGACAAGATGTATTCCCAAATTCTATCTTTTAGAAATAGTTCTGGATTTGGTTATACTCATTCTAAAATAGTTCTTAGTAATAAATGTTTTTTCTCCACTGTGCTCTATTTTGCACAAAATTTCAGAGTTGTGGATATTAGGTGAAAAAAAATTAAACAAAACACTATCATTGGGTTTTCATAAAGCTTATTTTTCTATGAAAATGTAGATACATATAATTTTGATTTCTGATATCTTCATATCAAAGAATGATTAGATTCAGAAAGTATAAATCATATATTTTCAAGAAAACAAAGATAGTACCAACAACAATAAATGGTACATGGATAGTGGATTTTCCCAGGATATGACCAATAACAAAAATTTCTTTGATAATATTATCAAGACAAAAGGAGGAAGAGTAACTTTTGAAGATAATGCTTAGGGAAGAATTATTGGTCTAGGTAACATTATTCTTCTTGAAAAAACATTAATTTCAAATATATTATTTGTATAGGATATTAAACACAACCTTATTAGAATAAGTCAATTATTTGAAAAAGGTTACCTTGTGAATTTTAGGAATGATAATTTCTTAGTTCACAATTGCATGAAAGTGTTTATTCTTTCTTCACATAAGCAAGAGAAAGTATAAACACTAAACATAGAATACATTAGGAGATAAGACCTTCCTTTCCTTAGTGAAATGGATAATCAATCTTGGTTATGGCATAGAAGTTTAGGACACTGTAACATTAGGAACCTATGTATACTCTCAAAGAAAAGTATAGTTAAGGATAAACTTGAGATTATATTTGATTCTTCAAAATATTTTGATACCTGTTAATATAGAAAGAAATATAAATCTTTTTTTACATAAATTGGTTAACTCTCAACTTTTGATTCATTAAAATTAGTGCATATGGATATTTTTGGTCCAACACAAACATGATGCATTAGAAGAAAATATTATGTATTTATATTTGTTGATGATTACTCTAGATTTACGTGGGTCTATTTTTAAAAAAAGAAATCTTGATGCTTTTTCCAATTTCAATTTATTTAGTGCCAAAGATTAATATGAAAAAAACCTTCCATTGATAACTATTTATAGTGATAATGGAGTAGATTTTCAAAATTATGATTTTGAAACTCTTTTTAGTAGAAAACGTATTACTCATAACTTCTCAGCACCAAGAACACCTCAACAGAAAGAAGAAATATTATTCTTCAAGAAATAACTAAAACCACGTGGAATAAATATTCTATAGCTAATCACTTTTGGGATAAATTTTTAAGTACTTAATTTTATACTATAAATTGAGTTTTGATTGGACCTTTTCTAAACAAAACTCCTTATGAATTGTGTAATGGTAGAAAACCTAGACATTCCTTCTTCAATGTATTTGGTTTCAAGGTATTAGTTATAAATACTAAAGATAATTTACATAAATTTGCACCCAAATATAATGAAAGAATTTTCCTAGGCTACTCCACAACTTCTAAGGCTTATAGTTTTTTTAATAAGAATATATGTACTATTTAAGAGACTATGCATTATAAATTTGATGAAATTTATCCTTTTGTTTTTAAAAAACATCAACCTATATCATTTTATGTGTTTTTAAATACTTATTTTCCACCCTTAATATAAGATCATTATTATAATGAAATTGATCAAGAAAATATTTCCGAATAATTCTCCCTTGAATATTTCCTACCATATGTTGATGAACATGTTTTACAAAACCCAAATTAGTCGTTTCATCAGAATCCTCCAAGAGATAGCATCATTAGTGATGTAAATCAACCTATAAGGACTAGATGTTCCTTAATAAATGAAGTATAACATCCAACATTCCATTCCAAATTTAAACCAAGAAGCACTGATGAGGTTTAGGAGATGATGATTGGATTAAATCAATGCATGATGAGCTAAAGGAATTGGAATGGAATGAAGTCTGGACCTTGGTTGAAATACCTAAGGAAACTTCTGTTATTGGAGTAAAATGGGTCTTCAGAATAAGTGTGATGAAAATGGAATCATTGTGGTAAATAAAGCTATATTTTTTTCTAATGTCTATCATCTACATGATGGAATATAATATTAATAAACCTATTCTCCAGTAATAAGACATGAATCTATTCACATTATACTTGCCTTTGCAGCATTTATTAATTTTAAACTTTTTCAAATGGATGTAAAATGTGATTTCCATAATGAATATGTTCTATAAGAATTTTATGTTGAACAACATCTTGGTTTTGAAGATACAGAACATACTAAAAATGTTTTCAAACATAAAAAATATTTATATGGACTTAAACAAGCCCCTAGACCCTGGTATGATATACTTACAATATTTTTGTTACAAAACAATTGTGGTAAGCGATCTAATGATCCAAATCCTTATTATAAAAAAAATATAAGGAAAATGTTTTGATTTTTAAAATTTATGTAGATGAAATTATATTTGGTTAAAATTTACAATCTTTAACTGATTAATTTGAGAATTTAATGAGATATCATTTTGATATGTGTATCATGGTTGAGTTAATATTTTTCCAAGGTTTCCAAATTTCTCAAAAATCAGAAGGAAATTATATATCCCAAAATAAATATATTAAATGTCTTCTTAAAAAGTATGGATATGACAACACTAAGAGTATAAGTACTCTAATTGGTACCTCAAATTCTCTTGATCTTGATGAAGTTGGGAAACTATTAGATCAAACATCATTTAGAGGTATGATAATAAGTTTACTATACTTGATAGCTAGTCATCATGATTTAATGTTTTCCACATGCTTATGTCCAATATAAAAACCCAATCCTATGGAATCTCAATTAAAATAAGGGAAATAAATTTTTTTTCTATTTAATGGGATCCATGGATTTAGGACTCTTTTATACTTCCAGAAAAGATTTTGTTTAAAAAGGTTTTTTGGATGCTGATTTAGGTGGATGTATAATGGATAGAAAATTTACATCCAGAACATGTATTTCATAAGAGATTCATTAGTTTGTTGGTCGTTCAAAAAGAAACACTCAGTAAAACATTACACAACTGAATCAGAATATGTATTAGTTAGATGTTTTTGTGCTCAAGTGTTTTGGATGAAACACAAACTCACAAACTATGGAATTATTTTTAACAAACCACCGATATTGTGTGATAACACTAGTTCTATTGCTCTAAGAAAAAACCATACACATCTCTCCCATGAAAAACACATAGATATTAGGAATAAAATTCTTAAGGATCACACACTAAAAAGAGATATAATTATTTAATTTATCAGAATACAAGATCAACTTGCTGATATTTTTACAAATTCATTACTCTCTGATATAGTTGAATACATTAAACAAAATTAAAAATGATAACCTTAAGGTTATCTTCCATATTAACATTTTTGTGAAATCTATCTCCTTACATTAATAATCCCTTTTTAATAGGGGGATTACACTTGTTTTTTTGTAATAAAAATATTTCGTAATCAAAATATTTTCATAATTAAAATTTTTTCGATATCAAATGTTTTTTCTCTCTCAAAATCCCGGAATCCAAAATTTTTCATCTTTAAAATTTTCCCAAAATCTAATGTTTTTAAGGAGAATATTTTCACTTTACTGATAATTTTTCTAGCAATATAGAATGTATGTTTCCTTTCATAATTTTTTCATAGTCAATTTTATTACTTGTTTGTATTTTCAAATAATTTTAAGAAAAATAATCAGATTCGCTATCCATGAATCCAAATTTTTAAAATAAAAACTTTATAATATCAGAACCTACCAAAATCCTTCTTCAGCATTCATCTCAACCATCAGATCATATTGAACATCTTTCAACCATTGGATCAATCTAGGAATATAAATTTTCACTACATCGCCTACATAATGTCCCCCTATAATGGTTTTGTCACATTAGTTTCCAAGCTCATGTGTACCGATGCTCTATAGCTCTAGTTGATGTTCATTTATAATTATAATACTTTCTCACATATGAATGTCATTTGAAGTATCCCCTTAGAAGAAAATGACGTCTGTTAAGGAAATTTATGAATGGAAAATCTACAGAGAGGGGATAGTAGATCTAAAGTTCTTCGTTAAGTATAATTCTTTTATATCTAAGAATATCAAGTCAAATTGTTGTGAGAGTATGTGTGTATCAAAACCAAAGGCACGAGATCTGGTTTATCTAGTGTTTCCGGTAGAATTTTATGAGTCTATAAGTTTCTTTAATGAATAAGGGGGTGATAACATTTATTTTAGGAGTTATGGGAAATCCTATTCCCTTTCCTACAAAATGGAAGCCAACATAATTGGAATATTGTATGAAGGGTAAGCTGAATTTTCCATCCACAATATACCAGATATATCAAGAATATTTTATAAGGAGAAGGCCAGGGAGTGCCCTAGTTTATTAGCGGTGATGATAAAGAAAATAAATCATCTCTCTATAAACCTCAAGATCATAGAATTATGGGTTCAGGGATTTCTCGTTCTGAGAAACGGTGATAAGTATACCCTAAAGAAGAGTGGTATCTTCATTCTGGAAATTCTACAAAACCTGAGGAAGATTAATATTGTGTAGTATGTGTTTCTTAAAATTATGAATATCATTAATGGGACCCTCAAATCTCAGATCATTATGTATTGAGATATTATTTCCAATATCATTGACTTATGTCTAGATTCCATCAAAATACAATGCAGTTTAAATCCACGAAATTTCAATGATATTTTGCTGAGTGAAGATATGCTAAGAAGGATAGAGGTTGGACATAACAGTAAGTCTGGAGAGTTTTATGACTTATCTAAATGTGAAATCCAAGCCTCATTCAAGATGTAATTAGTATCAGAGACATCCATGAAGGGTAGAAGGAAGAGAAAGTAGAAATAACCATAATCCAAGGAAAAAACTCTTGTAGTTCAAGAAACACAATATGTACCTCCAAATTCTAAGAAGCAAAAGAACTATTTGGATGAATATGTTGCTAAGTGGACAGAAGATAAGAAGAATAAGAGAGAAGGACCGCATAGATTTGTCTTGGACCCTTATGAGGAAAAAACCTTAAATATTAAGTCTGATGAGAAGTATGGGAAGCAAGAAAAAGAGAATAAGAAAAAGAAGAAGATGTCTAAGGATGAAATAATTCATTCTCTTCCCAAAGATACTAAGAATTCTTCTGTGCTGATTCAGGTACTAGAAACATTTCTATAGAAATCACTTCCATTTCTTTCGGTAAATAAACTAGTTCTTCTGAATACTGAAGAAGAATATGAAACGGTTCATGAAGAGGAAGTGGAAGAAGAAAATGAGGAAGGATGTGGTGACACAGATGATCTGATATAGAAAGTTAAAGAATATCATAAAAAAAGAGATTCCTTCTGGTAAATTGTTGATTCGGAATTCTCAGGCTAAATCCTCTAAACTTTCTACAATATGAAAATAAGAAGAGGGTCAGGAATGAGTAAACAATCCATCAAAAGATGAGATAAGAAACCATGATTTTTTCAACTAGTGGACTAGGTGTCAGATTCTTTAGCATTAATTTAATCAGAAATTGGATTATGTTTCCATGATCAGGGACAAATTTTTCAGGCTTTAGGTCTATTTTAAATCTTTCTATATTAGGTATGATTCTTACGTGTGTTCATTCATGGAAATCACTATGTTGTATAATAATAAAAATGAAGAGATAAGAATCATTGATGAATTTAAACATAATGTGAAGGGTGATTTTGATATCGAATATATAATGAAAAAAATATTGCTACAAGTCTCAATAATAAGCTCAACCTAGAACAAACTTCTTGGAAGTAGGAAGATATGGATCTGAATGGGAAAGTAATTTTAGTTGGATTGAATTTGAAGAGACAAAGTGATCTCATAATTGAGTTTGAAGAAAAGATTATTAATCAAGAATAAATTTTGAAGACTCGGGATAAAATTATTTATGTTTTGGAGAAGAAAAATGAAGATCGTGATGAACTACTCAATAATTTTGATGAGTATTTTAAGGAGAATAAAAAATTGAAGACTATTTTTATTACACTTATATCAAAGGAAAAAATAATTATGATTTCTTCTTTAACTCCGATCATTTTTTTTTACCTTTCATGTAAAAAATTTTTCCAATCATAATGAAAATTTTGGTTGTTCTTCAAGTTTATTGTTTTATAGTACTAATATTTCAGGTATCATACATTTTTCCATTGTCTCAATTAGTTTTTGAAAATCACAAAGGGGGAGAAAGGAATGATAAAAATAATACTAGTAAAGAATAGAATTACCTAAGTAAGGGGGATTCTATCTAAGGGGTAGTTTTATCAAAGAAAATTTATTTATGCAGAAAAAATAAAAATATATTTAAGGATGTAAAAAATATGATCTTTAGGGATTTAAAACCTAAGGGGGAGTTAGTAATTTTCATCATTATTAATAAGTAAAAGGAGATAAATTTTTCTTTAATGTTCATAAATAAAAATTCTAAGTCCTTATATTCTTTCTTATAAGGATGTTGTGCTTTCCAAAAAGGGGGAGATTGTTGATTCAATAAGGTTTCCTTATGACATGTCCATTTCTCAATGTTTTGAAAATAAAAAACACTTTATCTTCTTGAATATTATATTTTCCCTAAGGATTATTTTGATAAGGAAAATTTCCATTCTCTAAGGAAATTTTTATCCTTGCATCTGTTTTCATTGTTCATTTTATAATCTCTCAAAGTACAACTCATTTTATTGCTAAGGAAAAAAATCATTTTCACATCTAAAATCTATGAATCTTATAAATACATAGATATAGAGTATTATATCTTTGGAATCCTAATTCTTTGGAATAAAGACTCTAAATTCTCTGAAATTTAGACTCCTAATTCTCTAAAACTCAGTCTTTGGTTTTACTGAAATTTAGATTTTGAATTCTTCAAAATTCAATATCTGAGTTCTCTGAAATTAAGACTCTATATTCTCTAAAATTCATACTCCTAATTATCTGAAATTCTGACATTGAATTCCTACGAATTTAGACTCTAAATTCCTCAAAATTATGATTCCAAATTCAATGGATTCCACACTTTTAAATCTACAGAATTCATATTTCTAATTCCTTCTAATATTTGATTCTAATATACATGTCTTAAAAACATTTAATGTTTGTTTGGTTAGACTCTGAAATTTATTTTTCCTTCAACTCCCTAACATAGATTTGATTAAGTAACTTTACTTTTTCCATGCAATTTTTATATAATTATGTCGTACAATTTGTTTCTAACTAACTGTTGTTTGAGTGACACGTGTATAGGTCCCTTCGTGATTCTATAAAAAATATGACTGTTGGAGGAGAGATCCAATCATTGGATAAGTGCCTATAAATAGGACCTCATTTAAACGAGCTCACAGCATATTGATCAATCTAGATATTTCATGTTGCTAAAGATATTTCTAGAGAGAGAAACTCTTGTGCTTTGTGTGGACTGAAAATCTTGTTCCAATTGTATAGTGCGACTCTGACTGTTGTTGAGTATAATCGAGGGCTTCCAGGGATAGGAAGAAAAAGGTGTCCACTACTTTAATGATCGAGGGCTTGCAGGGATATTAAAATAGATTCCGATATTCCTATAGAGGTCTTACCTTGGTGTGGTTCAGTAATAATTTTTTTAAAGAATAAATCTAGGGACAATTATCCATGGTTATTGGATACCCAACTCTTTGGGTTAAAATATTTAATACTTTTTACTTGTTTTTTTTATGTTAATTTTTATTGTATTTTGATAAATGATTAAATTATAACCTTATTATACTTTCTTATTACTTTTATATATTCTAATAACTAATATTCTTTACGCTATAATTTACAATCTTTTCCTTGTAAAATTTCCTTTTGTTACATTTCTGGAACAATATTTCAAGGACCTAGAATGTTTTTTTAATTGAACTAAAAGAGGCCTTCTGAATTTACCTTATTTAAAATTGTAAAAAATTGTTTTCCTAAAGGTTAAAAATGAGTTTTTTTTAACTTTCAATTTACCCCCCCCCCCTGTAATTGAGCGTCTACATAATTATTTCAATCCTACACTCCATGTTCGTTAAAGGGTTCCTCATCTCTTCAATTCCTCACACATTTAAAGCACAATAGTTTAGGAAATACATACCCAATATATCTAAAAAATAATTATCCAAATCATAGATGTTCTGGTATTCTCATACGGTCAATCTTAGAAGAATTAAGGTGTAAACAATGGGATATATCTGAAGGGAAGTTATATGTCTCAAACGACCTATTTCATGTTTATTTATTATTCTACATTCTAAAAATATTAATAAAAAATTATGAAATAATAATCTAATTATTTTTTAATATGATAAAATGTTGTATTGATAATCATATAACCTGTTTTAATCTCTATTTACAATTTATAGGAAATGAAAACATCACTTGTGCATTTGTGTGGACTACCACCTCTATGATGAAATGTTTTTAATTTTCCATCATGGGATTATATGGTTAGTAATAATCATGTAAATAATTTACATATATTATATATATGACATAATTATGATTCTTTAAATATAATATTTAACTTACCTTCTTCCCCTGCCATCCTTAAAAAATGACATTGTTGTTCAAGTGTATATTTGGACTACCAGCACCATAATGATATGGGATGAATTAATGATAATAACCGTAAAAGTATGGGTATATGGATGTAAATGGTGAATAAATATTAAATTTATTATATATTTATTATTATATAAATTTAAAATATTATCCCCACTATTTTCTATTCATTATAAAATTGAAAGTTTCATTTATGGCTATGTAAAAACTACAATCTCTATGAAATAATTTTGTTTATTTTCTAGAAAATACTTACCTGGTGGGTTTTAAAAGTGTATTTAATATATAAATATAATAATAAAAAATTATGGTTATAAATGTAATTTTACCAAAATAATTTTTCAATTTTCAACACAATGATGTTTTTTTGATGTTATAAACTGATCAATCCCAAAACATCAAATTTGATCTTAAATATTAAATGTAATTAAATATGTCAAGGTATAAAATGAAATTCAACTAATAATATTATTATTAATAGAAAAATAATTTTATTAAGTGAGTATAAAACTAAAAAAAAATTATTTTTTATAATTAATTGAATATATGAAACTAGATTAGACATAAGGTTAGTGATTTTCTTTTAAAAATATTTCTTTTTGTCTTTCCTACCCACTTTATTTATTATATTTTGATGTTATTTTATATATTTTAAAAAAATCATAATTAATCACTAAATTTTAATAAATATATTTTTCAATTATTTTAAAATTTTCTTTAATTTTTTTTAAAAATATATGTTTTCGTCGTTTTCTATATGATATATTTTCTATTTCATAAAAATGTGAAAAAAGAATTCTATTTAGTGTATATTTCTTCAAAAGCATTTATTACAATCATATCCATTATTCATTTTCAATATTCCATTAAAATATTCCATTGTTTTATAAATTAAATTATTTCAATAAATATTCTTGTAATTTTTTGTGTTAATAAATGATTCTCTAGGGAAATTGAAATATCTACTCATCATTATGAGAAAATAGAAGGTATAATTTTTTATGAGATTGAATTCAAAATTATGTTTAATTTATTATTAAAATGAAATATATATGTGTTTTATTTATCATATGATTCTAGGAAATTCTATATGAATTATAGGTGTGCCTAAAATAGATCTGATGGGCAGGTGATTGGGACTTATCTCTCCAATGCATTGGAAAAGGTTAAAGAGTTTACTAGTGAATGTTTACTCCTAAGATATATAAGGATTTATATCATTATGTAATTATATTTTAATGTTTTGTTTATGGTTTAATAATAGGATAATATCCCAAGGAAGATACATGATATTATTAAAATGGGTTTTAAATGAAATCATTTGAAATCTAAATGTAATAAAATGATGTTAGTTTTTAATAAAAGTTATCCCATTTTATGAAGTGAAGGAAATATTTTTCATGGAATGGTATACATGAGTTTCATGTATTCCAAGAAAACCACATTATTGTGATTTAAAATTTATAATTTCATATGAAATTTTTAATGAAATATATTTACCAATTAAGGTGTTTCCATGATAATTTAAATTGATATTTTTTCATATAATTTATTATAAAAAATACAATTTTATGTTTTTTTTTCTTGTTTACAAATATTAAAATGGGTTTATTTTATTTTATAACCCTATATAAGAATGGATTTGACAATCAATGAAGTAAAATTATTTATCATAGAGATTATGCATGAGTGTAAATCTTAACAAATTCAAAGTTCCAGTGATATGAGTCACCTTAAACGGAGTAAGTGTGTCGTTATAAAGAACATTATTTTAGGGAAAATTGGCTTTCTCCATATTGTTATTAATATTTTTTAATATTTTTCTAAAACACAAAGAATAAATGATCCTTAAAATGGTGTAATTTATAGAACATGGTCTAAATCATATAAATATTTGTTTTTAATGTTATGTGGTGTTGTAGTTTTTTTTATTATGGGCATGTGTATGATGGAAGAAAGTTACTTTTAAATTTCATAGGAACACCAAAACAAGCTTCAGTATTTACTGAATAATTTTGGTGTGGTTCACTTTTTGAGGTGTCATTGATACACTTTTAAAACTCATAAAAATAAGGAATAATAAATAAATGATTACTCCATGATTAGTAGTCGTTGTATCATCTAACATAAGAAGACTGATAAATTGAATGTGGAATCTTTTATTTATCAATAAATTAGAAAAGGAGAGGTATAAAGGCTATAATAAAATTAATAGAATAAATTTATCCTAGAACCCATCATCTTTCATAAAATTGATTCCAATATTCCATCATTAAATTCTCTTCCAATTTCTCTCAAAACCAAATTCAAAAAAAACAACCCCTTAAGTAATTATAAAATTAAAAATATTAACAACTATATCTGCAAACAAAACTAGTTTCTATTATGCGGTATCATTATAAACCATATATTTTAATATAATTTTTCACTCCAATGATATTTTTTTATTTCACCAAGAGGATGATATCAGAATAAAATATTCGAACCAATATTATAATTTATGTCAAGGTGTTTTGGACTCCAATGGTTGGACCTTAACTCGTGTTATTTTTATTTTCCATGAGGTATAATTAATGCATTGATTTTTTGTTTCACATTGAAGAATAATAGAATCATATATTTTGGTATCACAACACAAGGTTAATGGTGGAAAACATGTCTTAGATTTGTAGGCCAAATAACATTGTTATTCAGGAGAATAGAATGAAGTGGAATTTTAGGATAGTTCTCAGAGAAGATATCTAAACTTCTTTATGTGTCCTATGATAAAAATAATAAATAGATATTTTTTTCTCAATAAAGGGTTATTTTGTAGGTTAGGCTCATGCATACAATATAATATAGTGATATTATCTTCGTGTAGTGTTTTTGGGAAGAACGTGTTAGGTACCAGTAGAAATGAAAAAATGTATAAGGGGAGGGTTAAAAGAAATGTTGAAAAATTAGAAAATTAGAAATAACTCTTCACAATATTTAACATAATTATTAATTTTCCAATGATAAATATTCAATATATTTTGTAGCATAAAATTAAATCCAGGAACATTGTTGATTTTTATAAAATGTTCAAATCAATGTGATCGTAAATCAACTCTTAAAACCCATATAATTTTAGAGATATGATATTTTCTAAATGAAAATTATTTTGAAGAAGATTAGAAACATGATTATAATATACCATTCATATTTTAGGCACAACAACACAAAAAAATTGAATATTAATGGGAATTTAATGGCTAAATATAGTATTGTATATTAACCTAAAGAGACAAGAAAAATGTATCTTTTGAATTATATTTTAATCTAACCATAATTTATGAATCCCTAATTTACAACCCAAATAAAATAATAATTCTTTTTAAATGGTAAATCATAAAACAATATACATTTTTATAATAGAAGAAACATACAATTAATTTAGAACATACACAATGTTACTAAGTAGATAAAGTCATTGAAGAATATCTAATGTATAAAAACACCTTATTGAGCATTTAATTACTGTATTTTATCATTGAAAAAATATTTTACTGTTCATATCTATTATTTAGAGTCTTCCACTGGTTTGAAAAAAAATCACACAAGATCATGAAATAATTTCAAGATGTCTAGTTAGGTGTGGTAGGTATTTATGATATCATTCATAGTTATTATCTTCATAATACTACTTAAATACTCTAAATAAATCCTGAAACAACTACATATTAGTCTACAGTGGCAACATTAATAAAGAATAATAATAATATAAAAGACAAAATTATCACGATATATACCACATTGGCATTTGTTCCAATAATTCTCATGTGATTGGTAATGAACTACATCAATGATTCCCAATTCATAAAGATGTATTTATAAACCATTAGAAGCATATAAAATTCAACCATATTAACGATTCAAGATATTTAATAAATATCCCATCATCGTTTCCCTCTAAAAATTTTTAAATTTGAATATCTAACCAAAACCATGAATTTGGAATGTAAAAGTATTAATATATATATATAGGATTTAAGTTAATCACATTAAATTAATTTTGAATATTTTCACTAGATATTAATAATAATTTTGATGTAAATAAATCAGTAAAAAAAATAGATAACAAGATAAATAATCAATAGCCCAATAGTAGATTATATACTTAATATCATATTTTTCAAGTCAACTTGTAAGGTTCATTTCTGAATTATATAATTGCTGGATGTGAACTAATGTATTTATGTTAATGAATTTAATATTGTTGCATGTATCATCCCAAATGGTTTCATCAGTTAAAATCATTTATTAATGTATTATCTATCTTGTGTTAAATGAACAAATTAAATGAATAAGTCCAACTGAAATAATTTTATGTTTATACATTGAACATGGTTAATGAATTTCATTAAATTAAATGTGTTTCATCATACATTATAAGTTGAAAAAATCCTATATTTTGTGAATGACCAATATTTTTTTGAATATATTGATTTTATCTTCCTCTAGAAAAGTAGCTTATCTCCATTAAAAATAACTGACACCCCTTTTATATTTATGGAACCCTTAAAAATGTTCTAGTATTAATTTAATACAGTAAACCCTTTTGAGTATTGAATTATTCATCTAGTACTCTAATAATTTTCATCAGTCATACACTATTGAAGATTGAAGGTAGATATTTCTCATCCAGGTACACTCATTTATGATCATTAATTTTAATTCATGTTGATTCTATTGATGATAGATCACACAAAAATTGGTTCACTTCCACTTAAAAGTCCATTTTATGATTCCCTAATACCCATCAGTGGTATCATATAAACAGTTACATCATCAAATCTGTTTTTTCATACACTATTAAATGAAGAATACATTTTATTAAATCACTACTGGTTTTGCACATCATGATGTTACATTATAATATAAAATAATTTCAAGAGCACTAATTTAAATTATGTTAAATTGATAATGTAATATGCACTGGAAGTCTTGACTTTCCTTAAGTAACTAATGTAATAATTTTTATTTTTAGGGGAAAAAATAGAGCATAATAATTTTATGCTATTTATATTGTGTTTATAAAAAATAGAATTATATATTTGGGAATATTTATAGAATTTATAATAATTTTTTACAATTTAATTACCTTTGAAATGTTTGTTTTTAATTGTTTTAATATTTTTTAAACAATGGTTATAGATATTACTTGTTTATTAATTATTTAATATTAATAATTTTTTTACAACTTATTATGGTTTATAAAAAGATAATGAATCAAAGAACATATTGTTTTTGGAAGATTAGTAATTTAGAAGTGTTTATAAATTATTAAATTATAAATATTTTAAATCAAATATATAAATGTTTTAGAACATTTATTAACAAATTATACCAAATATTAAAGGCTCATATTTTAAATTTCATTTAGAAAATTATATACAATACCTTAGTATCTTGATATGAATTGTATATTTGGAAAACCTATGGCTAATTGTTATAGAGATTATAAATTATATAAATAAGTTCTGAATATAAGGATTGTTACATTTAACATTTCAAACTTTTTATAATTAATTAATCTAAATTGTTTGAAATAAAATGAAACTTATTTAATATATTATTTAGACCAAATCAAATTTCTTTTGAGGACTTATTTTTCTAGTGTTCATATAATTATTAACTATAATATATTTTGATTCTATAAATATTTTATGTAATTATAATAAGATTATAAAATGTGTATAATTAATAATAATATCACATATTTAAAGTGAAATTACATATAATTAATAATATGAAAGAGGTCATATTAAAAGTTTATATGATGTTTTTATATCAAATATTTTATATTATGTATATATATTTTTTATTAATATAAATTATATATTTGTAATATATATAAACAATGTTTTTATTACAATATATATATATATATATTATGATTATATGTTTATAACTTATTTATAAAATTATAATTGATAGGAGTTATTATTATTTTTAAAATCTAATGTTAAATATAAAATTGTTCATTTCAATTTCTAGTAATAAATAAATAATAAATTAATTCCTTCAAAATATTTAATTTATAATTGAATTATATTAGTTATGAACAATTTATAAAAAATGAAAAATAATTTCCATATTTAATGAAATATTAAAAGTTTATTTTAAATTGATTATATGTTTTTGAAACATTTTTTAAACATATTAAATAAATATTAAAGTGTTAAAATTTTAAAATTAATATGTTTTATAAAAAAATTTATAAATAATAATAATAATGTATTAAACCTTTTAAAAATGTATTATGGAATCATTTTAACATATAGATAAAATATTTATTTAGAAAATAAATTGAAATTTTATAAAGTTTTGATAAATTACATAAATATGGAATTAAAATAAAATAGTTTAAATTTATGTTTGGATTTGTTCATAATTAATTAATTTAAAATATTCAAATTAAAACAATTTCAATATTTAAAAATAATTTTTATACCACATAAAAAATTATTTTAAGGTTAATTATATCATAGGTTTAAATATTTTAATTAATAATATATTTTAATTATTTAAAAAAATTATAACAAAAATTGAATTTAAAATTTTATAATTAATATTGTATAATATATTTAAATGAAAATTTCTTATAACATAATAATTTAAAAGCATTCATTTTCAAATTTTATATACAAGTGTTTTTGTATATGATTACGGAATATTCACAATGTTAAGCATAATTATAAACAGTTTATTGTATATATTATAAAAATTTAATAACGGTTTCACAGGTTTAGATTTAAGAAGTGCTCATTAATTTGATAGTTTTTCCTCACTTTATTCATGTATACAAAAAGGTTTATATTGTGAGTATTTTTTAATGGATCATTTATTTGATATGATTCTTCTAGGTGATAGATCAATGCATTATATTCTAGGGGTGAATCAATAAGATTATGATTTATTCTATCATGAAATAGTCTTGTAATTGAATTTGTTAGCATAAATCATGTTATTGGTCATAGTTTCTTCTTATTAAGTTTCATAGATATATTTAATTGATTTATCTACTGAGTAATGTATCTCTAGGTAGACAGACTTTTGGTTGAATATTCCACTGACTTAAAATCCTATTCCTTTTCAATATTGGTGGGTGGCTACTATCTATGTCATCAAGATTAAAAATGAATATTTTTTCTATTACCTAAAACTCTAAACATTTATGTGAATATTTTTTTTACCTTATGCATATAATGTTTATTGATATGTATGTATGTTTTTGGAATCTATATTAAGGAGAGTAATAAAAAACTTTTTCATCTAATTATATACACATTAATGTGATGTGAACTCATTATTTTGGTTGATGGAATAGGTATACAAAAATTAAAACATTATGAAAATGAATAAACTATGTTAAAAAAAGTTATATGATAATCAATGCATTGGATTAAGTGATTATGAATGTGAATTTTTTTAAATATATAATGGCTTGACATTTTTAATAGGTATGGATACTTTAAAATTCAGATTAAAAGTCATTATCTTATCTAATAAATGTGATTAAGAGTTTTAGGAAGGGTTTGAGAGTTTCGATGTATTGTTCAATGCCTATAGAACTTGTTTTTTAAGGAATTGGTAGACATACATAGTTTTCACATGGGTAGTACTAATAGTGTGCATCATCCTAGTATCCTTATAAGAAGATATACATGGTTAATTAACCATATAGTATAGGCTATAAGAACGTGTATTTTGGGGAAGTTTTATTGAAGAGGGGGTCTACATGGGATGTACATGGTTTTTCTAACTGTGTGAAAACAATGTAAGAGGGTGTCAACCACGAAAGTGGGTGCACATGATTGATTAATTATTTACCCAATCATTTGGCCAAACCATGTGCCCCTTACAAGTATTCAATTTATTAAATTTTTCCTCCTATTTAATTTCCTCCCCCATTTCTCTTTCCACATTTATGTAAAGAACCTCTAACAATAGCATGAGATCCTTGTTCTCCACTTTCGTAGGATTTGAGCCTCCCCTATCTTTCGGTGTCAAAATAGAATTTTTTATTTCATTGGCAGAATATTGGTAAAATATTAATTCTTGTTCCTTCTATTCTTTGATACCACGCCATTAGGAATGATATTTCCAGGAAATTTAATATTCCTTATTTATTGGTAATTTTCTTTTTTCATTGATTTCTCCCTTTCTAGATTGATTACGATGTGGATAATAAAATATGGACTCATCTACCATTATAAGGTATGGGTTCAAGTGTTTCCCCCTAAAGTATCTTTCCTTTATACCATGCACGGTGATGCTGTAATTTCATACCTTCTTCATGTTCCATTATTCTTAAAATTAAATTTTTTTAAATTTCCAGTCATGTATGAAATTCCCATAACACTATTTTTATTATTATAATATGTTTCTTAAACTACTACCTCCCCAGGAGGTATTATTAAGAAATGAATTTGACCTCGTAATTTTTTATGTGACCAACCAACCATCTATGTGGGGATAAAATTATAACTAAATTTAAATTTCATTACATAATTAAACAAAAGTGAATTATATGACTATATAATGTGACATTAAATAAATAGTGGATTGATCCCTTGTATAATTAAAGGTTAAATGGTAAAAACTGTATCTTGGATTATGTAGAATAATTAAACACATTTTTAATTATAATTATTATTTATCACCAATGTATAATGAATATTGACACACGATTAAGGATTTCATTGTATATGACTATTCAAACTCTATCGATATGTGATATTTGGAATAATATCTAACATCATTTATTAAATGTTGCATGTGATGTTTCATGTTCCTCCAGATGTTATTGGACATGAAATTTCACCTCACCCATTAGGGTGATATATTTTATGATACTTATATCACTAATAGAGTTATTAGGTCAGTTCCCTAATCTATATCATGAAGCTATTATGATTATGCATGTACGCCTTGTTTATACCCCATGTCCTAGATAGTACTATGTTTCGATATATCTATATTTGTTTATAAACATTTGTGTGTGTGTGTGTGAATACTCTTCATATGATATAAATATACATATACATATGACTATATATATTTATATGGTGAAACATGTTCATAGGTATCCCGGCTTAGGCCGAATCAGGTACAGTCAAGTGGGTGTCCTTAAGGAACACAAACAGACATAGCTATAGTTTACATTTCTTCTTTACATTGTTATTCCTTCACAATATCATTTTATATTCAATACAATTATTATAAAAGACATTGTTGGTGGTGGACTATTATGTATATCTCACACAAATTTTGGGTCGCCGATTAGTACACAAACAAACTTCTTCGGTAGAGGCCGGGATAAAGGAAAGGGTTCGACTATGGGTGTTTTATTGTCCATATTTGGATAGAGTATAAAAGAAGGGTAAAGATATTATTCATATGATAAAATTGGATATATATTAGGAAATTTTTACCTTTTTTATAGCTATTCATATATTCATGTTTCTCTATATCCCGGTTATTTTTGATTTTGTATATTATCATGATAGGATAATCATTTTTTATATAACACTACTGATCTTTATCTAGAATAATTACTTATAATTTTTTTGAATTATTTTATTAGACCATTTCTATTAATATTATCTGTTATTCAATAGTATGATCACTATAACTAGATGGAATAGTCTCCCCATGGAGACACCCTAGGCCTTATTGCTATTCAACATCCTTTTATGTATGGGGTTGAACTCAGGAGACCATGTGGAAAACTAGTTTTTGTAACATAGGGGTGAATGGGGTATGGGATGTTATGAAGTCGTATCAATGCTTTTTTTCCATTTCCCATACTGGTTGGGAATTTTTAGATAGAATATTAGTAACTATTATAATTTTGTATTGATATTTTTCTTTGGTGTAGCTAACACACATATATAGAAATGCCAAATTTACTGGGATGGGTTTTTGTTCTTTATTTGTCTTTCTTATAGTTATGTTGATTTCCATATTGGGTGATGCACGTATTTTATGTTGTGACATTTATGTATTTATCATTTACCCATGACCTAATAAAGAAATTAAGTTGTATAAATGCATCATTTTAAGCACATAAGGATTCATATGTTATTTATTATCCTATGTCATATAAGTGTATCTCATTACATGAATTGCCTACATTGTAGGTGTTTTTGTAATTATATTGATAGCTATAATCAAATTTTACTAATATTTTATAATTTGAGATAAATAATAGGTTATTAAAACAATTTTTATCAACCATAATGTTGTTTTACATACAGCTGGGTGGTGGCACTCTATCGAGCCAATTATGGAATGTTTGGGCCATATAACATTTTTCACATGGGAAAAAACATTATTGGTTAAAATTAAATTCATGAAAATGGTAATTTATAAATTATATTGGATTTAATAAATTTAGAATAGTGATCCATATAATTATACAATTATAAATTCTTCTCGAAGACAAATAAAGTACCGAATTAAAACCTATAAAGCATAGGAATTTATAACAAAAAAAAAGGAAGATGTATCTAACTACATAAATATATATAAACACACACATACAAACATGATGATTTTAAAACACTTCAATAATGAATACTCTTAAATAGGCATTCTGATTTCAATGTAATTGTGTTTTAATATATTTCTTACAATTGAAACACTCTATACCAAGACCTTTGTTATATGATATAGAACCATTAACCCGACATAACATTAGTAGTGGTTAGTTGGGAGTGTCTCTTGTGACTCTAGTGATTATCTATAATTTCATATAACTATATTTAGGATCAGGAATATGGGTGTTGGGTCTTGTAAAGGAAGATTTTGTTCTATTCCAATCCCAGTATTTGTGAGATATTCTATAATAAAATTATATTATAATAAAAAAAATTAAATTTTATAAATATTACACCACAACGGCCTCTAGTCTATGCCTAGTAAGGAACTGATGACCATTATCTAGTGGTCATGGGCCCTGACTGACAATAATTACCTCTTATAGTGCCACTTTTAGAACAACCTAAATTACTCAAATTGGGATCTAATGTGCAGTTTTGAGTGTGTTTCTAGTGATTTATTTAGTCTATGTAAGGATCTCGTTGACCTACCCAAACTATGAATGATTTTACATGAGTGTTCCCAGAGTAGCATCCACCTAAATTATTAGGGTATGGTATCACTCTGGCTACTGATTCATGGATAGATTCCATACTATCTATATTAAATCACATATATACATCTCTAGAAAAGAGGTTCAATCTTGAAACATGCATGCTTTGTGATTCCACCACATGATGGTGGAACATTGTCACCCTAGTTGGTTAACATCAGGGTATGGTCTTGGAAGATTTCTATGTGGCCTTCTATTATTACTTTTTTAGGCATACACTGAATGTTGACTGGTCCAAGGAATTTATACACCCTTACCAATGTGTTGTTTTTGTGATGTATTATCCTTTTCATTTCATAGAGATCCATCATTTCATAATAAATCTCACTAACGATAATATGAAGAATGTGTGGAAGATTTAGGATGATCTTGTGTATGACATCTGATCTCAAATTAAAATATTTTGGTTATTGAATTCTTAATATATTATTAACGTAGATGTAATAATTGAGTGGAACATGATGGAATTGATGGTGTGTCTTAGGGTAGTTCAGTAGAAGGATAGGGAAGTAGATCATCTAGTAGCTGGAAGTTTGTCCTTAGGTCTGATCATGGGGGTAGTGCCAGTCATAAGACATGTACTAATAGTTACGTGATATTCTACCAGTGTGGGAATCGTAGTCACATGAAACCTGAATGCAACAGAGACCCAGTTGAATTTCGATCCAATGGTGAATTGGGAAATCGAAATTTTGTTCATAGAAACATTACCCAATTACTTAATGAGAAAGGGTATTGCCAAATTCTGTATTTGGGAGTGATATCAGAAGATTCATGTCATACATGAAGTAGGTCTACTACCATCCTATCATATATGTGAGGTATACATGGCCGTGAGAAATAGTCAAATGATATGTATTTCAATTATAGTGGGTATAATCATGATGGAATGGTTGTCTCATAGGGCCATGGAATTAGCTAGATTCATGTATTATATCCTATACCATAGGATCATAGCATTGGTACATCTAAGTAAGATGTGTTATTTTAATATCCTCTACTTTAGTTTCTTAACTATTTGACGTAAAAATTGTGAATTATTTTATCTCTATATCTATTATATAGTTCTTGGACCATGAACTTGAGTAAATTGGTGGTATAATGACACAATATACTCTATTGGGAATGTGATCGGAGGGTATAAGTTGATGCAAGGACTCCCCGTCAAGGTCGGTGGATTTTGTTTCTTATAGAACGTATTTTTCTTAGAGGTGAATAGTTTTGATATCATTATTGGAATGGAATATTTATACAGTTATTGATATAATATTGTTTATTATTATTGATTGGTAACTTTCGCATCATTGTATGGTGGTAACTTCATGTATAATGGGTAATGAGATGTCTCTAGAAATGGAATTGGACCCCTGAATCATTGCAAGGTGGAATGAAAACCAATATTTTTAAAATAATTTTGAGAAATCAGGGAGTAAGATATGATAATTTTCTTCCAATATTCTATATTTTTAGGGATGTCTTCTCTAGAGGATTTTTAGACTACCTCTTGTGAGGGAGGTTGAGTTCACTGTTGAAATAATTCCAAGTGCAACACCAATATTCATTCCTCATTATAGGATAGATCCTATAGATCTTCAGTAGCTCGTGAGAGAGTTGAAGGGCTTGGAATGTAAATTTTTTATATAAACCAATACTCCTCCTTGGGTTTCAGTAGTTATATTTTCCATGTAAAAGTACATATTATCCATAGGCACATTTATGAATAATAGAATCTGAATCAATATACGACCAAGAACTAATATCCTCTACCCCACATAGATAGATTCATTGGTCATCTTTGAGAAGTTAGGGTCCTATAGAAAATTTAGCTAAGTCCAGACTATCATCATCTGTGAGTCAGGCCTTTAGATATATGACATACGTCATTCCATACTTGATATTTCCTTTATTAGTATCTATTAATGTTTTTCACTAATAAAAATTCACTTGTGGTTTTCATATCTATGATGAATTAGGTATTCTACGCATATATAGATTCATTTCTGGTGGTCATCATGAAAGACATATTTGTGTATTCTCACTCTAGCCAATACCATGAAAAAAATATTGAGATTTTACTTAGTACTTTTAGAGATAACCAGTTGTATTCTATGTTTAAAAAATGGAACTATTGAATCATTAATGTTAACTTATTGGGTCAAAATTTCACAAGGATGATAGTATATATTGACCTAGAGAAGTTGAAAACCAAATTATTAAAAGGGAATACCAATAAGGTGTTTATAACAGAGTTTCATAGGGATTTATAAACATTATCATGTCTTTATTTAAAACTTATTATTCTTTTTCCCCACATGCAGCACTAAAAATAAGGTTTTTACAATTATGGGGTCAAAAGTTTGTGATAAATTCTTCCTAGTACTATAAGGGGGACTAACATCAGTGATGATCCTAACTATTCCTGATCATTCTAGAGGCTTTATGGTATATTGTTAGTATCCATCATGGGTCTGGGAGTCATTCAGAAATAGGTATGGAGATTCGTTGTATATGGGGCCCACTAACGGATTCCTGACAAGCATAACTACCCAATGAACAACTTCAAGTTGAAATTTATGGTCCATGCCTTATGTTATTGGTGTAATTATTTAATGGGATAATGGTTTTTCAATTATATAACCCATAAAAGCCTCAAATTAATTTCAAATCAACAAGAATTGAATCTCAAATAGATAAAATGAGAAGGGTAATGTAGTGGTTGAATCTATGATATGGATAACTCAGACATATGATATTTAAGAGGCTAGTAGTGAGTGGATGTTGAAGATATAATTTCTATAATGAATCTGGAGGTTTAGGAGTATCATAGGTATCCTATTTTAGCATCATTCTTAGTTACATATTCTATTTTAGGGAATGTAAAGGTGAGACGTCTTTATGATCCATAGGGTTTAGTCCTTAGGGAGTCTCCCAAGTAAGGTCTCACTTCCTGGTTGGGTTATCGGTGAGGAAATTATTCTGCATATTCCTGGTTGTGTCTATGTTCTAGTAAAAATATAGTAATAATTTATGTTGGAGTATCCTAAATCTAAATGAGTAGTATATCCTAGACATACATTGATATATAATGACATACACCTCTAGTTTAGGTGGTGAGGAAGAGGCAGATTTTAGGATTTATTACATAGTGTTCCACCTATCAGTAGGTGAAAGAGGAGCACCAATGTCATCATAGACTTTTATATCCTCTATCTATTATAGAGATGAAATGGGATGACATCACTATGGATTTTTTGATTGGTTTATTCAAGGTCCCATCAAATTTGAGTTTCTTGTAAGGGTGATAATGGATTGTTTGACCAAGTTCCATCACATTGTACTTATTAGATAGACCTTTTTGGAGGTTGATCCTAGGAAGATTTACATATAAAATATTATATTCCTTCATCTCATACCATATTCTCTTTTATCATATAAGGATTATTGCTTTACATCATGGTTCTAGAAGTGGTTTAAGAATGAATTGGTTCCTTAGATCTTTGAAGTACAACATAACACCCTCATACAAACAATCTTTATGAATTGGTTTATAGAATCTTTAAATTACTACATATATGGTAGGTCGTGTCGTTCACCCTTGACCTACTTAGAGGAATGTGAGGTAACACTACTGGGACCACGCCTTAATCAGGTGGACTCATAGGAAGTATATCTTATTAATAAATTTTTATATTTAATGTTATCTAGGAAAATGTATTATACTAAAAATATTCTTTGGACTCTGGATATTTAGGTGGTACATCAGGTCTTTCTCTGAGTTTTTCACAGGATGGGTTAGGGAATGATTTAGAAATAAGGAAAGATATCTCTTTATTATGTCAGTCCATTCAATATCATAGAGATATTAAATCATTTAGCCTATCAGTTGGACTTGTCTCAGAGGTATTTGACCATGCATTACATATTCCATGTGTCACAACTTCCCTGTTATTATTCTGACTCATATCATTCATTTAATCCTGATGATATTGAGCTGGATGCTAATGTTTCTTTTAAGGGGAATCCGATTAATATCATCGATAGGGTAATGAAGAATCTCTAATATATTTTTGTTCCTCTAGTTAGTGTAATTTTGAATCATTGATCGGTACTGGATGAGACATGGGAGATAATGGATAACATGCACTCTCCGTGGTCAGAACTATTTTCTGATGGTTTTTTACCTTTTATAGAAGGGAAACTCATGGATGAGTTGTCTTAAGGAGGGGAGGTTATAACATCCTGATTTTTCATAGAAATATGGATCCTTTATGTTTTTATTTAAACCTTATTATTTACTCTAGTTCATATAACTAAAATATTTTTGAAAGATTCACGTTCGTCTAAGGATTATTTGGAGATCGTAGCTCCAGTTTCTAGAAGAATATATAGAGGAACATAGTTTGAGCATAGTTTTTAGTAATTATATAATTTAACCTTGTGTCCGTACAATAGGATGTACATAGAAAACTAACAATTAAGGGTAGGTTTCACAGCCACGAATTTTAGTGTAGGCGTGTTAGAGAGGGGATTTTCATGGGTGGTGAACACTTTTCCTAACCCCACGCAAACTGGGTAATGGGTGTCACCCTAAACTGTGGCCGATCATGCTTGGGGAATGATTACCCCAATCGTTTTTACAAACTATTCTCCCATTAAAAAGTTTCCAAATTAATAAATTTATCCTTCTTCTATTTAACTTATGTGGCCCTTTATCTTTACCCTTTTATATAAAGAACCTCTCATATTTTCACTAACACCTCCTTCTCGTCTTCCTTACACTTTGATACTCCTCTGTCTTTCGACATCATAATCACTAATAATTCGTCTAATTTGAATAATATTTGTATTCTATTGATTCCCCTTACTTATTTTCTTTGACTAAATTTCCATTAGGAATTCTATTTCAAGAAATTATAATATTCCATATTTTAGAGAATTTTTCTTTTTCACAGTTTTCTTTCATTCTAACTTGAGTATGAATTTGATACCAGATAGGGATTCATCTAATCCCATAAGTTATGTAGTATAGTATTTAACCCAAATTTCAATATTTTATATATTATTATACTTGATGTATCAATTCCACACCATAAATCCATTTCCATGATACTATAAATATCCTTATTTTAATTTTTAATTCATACTAGAAATGAACCATACACTATTATAATTTTTTTGTACATTCCTTTTGAATAGTTTCACCTTTATGTGTACTTTTGTGACCTCCCAACCCTCTAACTATGGTCGAATTCAAAAAGAAAATGAAATTACTCAATATAATTTAATGGAAGTGAATGGTATGACCATGTCACGTTCCACTATATAAAATGTGAACTATTCCCATAGATACATAAAGGATGAATGGTTAGAATAAATCTTTTGTATTATTTTATATCATTATATGAATAGTGGATTATTATTATTATTTCCCACCCATGTATAATGGATATTGAGACATTGTTAAAGATAACATTAGATATGATGCTTCCCACTCCCATAATGTGTGATGTTAGGAATGATGTATCATATAGTTTATTGAACATTATACATGTTCTTTCATGTTCCCCTAGAGGTTGTTGGACATGAAATGTCACTTTACCCATTAGGTTTGTTGATAGGAAAAAATTTGTATCCCTGATCGAATTCTTGGGTTGGTTCCCTTATCTACATCATTAGGCTGTTATGATTATGCATGGATGCCTTGTGTATTCCCTAGGTCCTCGCTAGTTCTCAAAAATATACATAGATCTATATATTTTTATATAGACACACACACTAATATATATATATATATACATACATACATACTTATCTAATAATATATATTTATTTATTTTGTGACACATGTTCAAATGTATCACAGCTTATGCTGAAGAAGGCACTGTTAGGATGGAATCCTTGAGGAACCTAGGATGACATGGTTATAGTGTATATTTCAAGTTTACTATGTTTTATCTATACACAGCAATTTTATATGAACTTTTTTTATTATACTACATATCATTGGTGGTGGCCTACTGAGTATATCTTACACATTTTTTGGGTTACTGATTCGTACCCAAATAGACTTTTTGGAAGTATTTCATGATAAATGAAAGTTTCTGGATATGGATGCCTTATTACCTTTATTATGATAGAGAATGTGATAATATGAATGATATTATACTACTGATTCAATAGAATATAGATTTGGACATTTTTTTTCTTTTCGTATAGAGTGGTTTATATTCTTGTTTTTCATTATTGCGTGTATTTCCCATTTTTATACTATCATCACATGGTCATAATTTTGTATATGACAATAAAGATAATTATCTAAATGAATTACTTATATTTCTAAAAACATATATTATTTGACTTCTTCATCTTAATTTATATGTTATTCATATTTTTCATTACTCTTACTAGAGGGAACTATCTCCCCACATACACACCCAATGCCATTTCTGATAGTAAGAACAATTTGGCATATGGGGATGCATCCTTAAGGCAATGTGGACAACCAGGTTCGGTTACTTATGTGTGAACTAGATCTGAGAAATTAATAAATCCATCAGAGTATAAAAATATATGATACCCCTAAAATACTACATGTAAATTTCCATCCAAATATGTAATATTCATAATCATATACATCAAACCACGAAGGTTCTTCCAAATATGGGTGCCATCAGATTTTATTTTATAAGGGAATAATGTAATGGGTGACACTGGATATTCCTTTGGAATACTCTTCCAATGATTGGTTCCCATGTATTTTTAGTTGATAGAATGTTCTTGTAAATTTATTCGGTGAAACATACCTTATAAACCCTAAGGAAAGATCACAATGTAATAAATTTGAGAATATCCATATAATGGATCTATGTAAACAGTTATCAACTCAACTATCCATGATTAATAACTATTATAATTGTGATGGTTCTCTTTCAAAATTACTAAACTATGAGAGGAACACCAAAGTGTACACGTTGCTCACTGAAATATGGATCATCGGAAAAAATGGATATGATGTATGGGGTAATCAATTTTATTAATAGAAAATTCATTAAAATTTCTTGATTACTTGATATAATACATTATATTAATCTAATAAAAAACATAAATTATAAATAATAGCATAAAAATCAACTAAATTCTGTAATCAAACCATGAAAAATAAAAATATAATGTCATAAAATTGTAAAAATTGTAAATTATGAAAAATTTTTATGTAAAATAAATTAAATGTGTAAGAAAAACACCTTCCGAGGTAACTAGATATTAAAAATTTCCCTCAAGTGAATCTAGATTCTTAGGATAATCATGTAGTAATTATATGTAAAATGATCTAATTTTTTTCATTTATCAGATACTCAACATGATTGATTATTCCCATGTCTTAGTTATAATAGTTATTTCCTTATAAATTGATCTCGTTATATAATTTGTGTGATTTTTTAAATATGAAAATTTTCTAACTATATAGATAATTAAAGATAAAATTATTTTATATTCTATAATTTATTATAGTAAATAAACTAAGAATATTATGCATAGATTATATTATTTAGTTTATATTAAAAAATGGGCAAATTTTTAAGCTAAAAGATTAATGTTAGTTAGAAATTCTACTAATATTTCGTTAACTATTTCTAAAAAAATTAAAACCAAAATTTATTCAGAAGAGGGAGTAATAATACCATTTTATGGAAATATAAATTATACAAGAATGTGTTTTTAAATCTCCAAGGAATGTTCATATGAGGTAAATATGTCATAAAAATATTAATTAAAATTTAAATAGTTTATGATACATTATGTATATTTTTGAAGTGTTGTAAATATAAATAATTTTAATGTCAATGGAATAATTTATAGTGTTTATAGTTTTCATTAATATAATGTATAAAATAAATTCTATATAAGATATTTTATTGTAAGTGTATATTTAATCCTAATATTAAACTATAATAATATATTTTTATCTTAATATTATTATTTTTTATTTTGTAAGTGATGTTTTTTTCAATATATAGTTATTATAAACAATTTGAGATGATTTATTTAATACACATGTTTTATGATTTATTAGACTATATAGAATACATTGAAAATAAGATAAGGATAACACTTTTTCATCTAGAATAAACTATTTATCGAGTCATTTTTTAAAATAAGAAGGAACATGTTCTAATCTCCCATTAGTAACAAATTTTAAAACTCGGTCGTCTTTTGAAAAAAATGATCAATATATATAGAATAAAATATACAATATAGTAAAATATTTTATTTGTTAAATATTCCCACAAAAATATTGTTATTTCCTAAAATATATGTCTTTATTTTGAATCTTAGAGAAATATTATGAGAATAAATTTAATATATAGTGGCTAGTAGGATTACTAATTATCTTAAGGAAGATCAAATTTACAAAATAAAATACAATTATAGTATAAGATAAATTAACATCCCCAAATACAATAAATAATTTTAGGATACTGATGGTAAAATAAAAAATGTAAAAGGGTATATTTAGTTATTATAAAAAAAGTGTGTTTCACTATTTTCAACTAATCATTCCAGTTTAAGTGAATACCACCATAACATAAATATGTTTTGTATATTTTGGTAAATAATAATGTAAATAGTTTAATTTATTTTAATAAAAGAAATTAATGTAACAGGGGTCTAAATTTGATAGTGTTTTTTATTCTTTTTTCTTTGTATACAACTGAATTTAACAAGATACAATTCTAGGTTATGAAGTTAATGGGTTTGAATATATTACAAGAATTTAATTTCAGATATATGATTCCAAATTCAAATCATTTTTAAAATTATCTTACTTTATAAATATTTGTCATTAAATTTTTTAGTGGAATAATTTTATCATATGGATACATGGATTTGGGATGCAATTAAATATTGGTATAATGAGTTTAAAAAATACAAGAAAATTTCATAAACATAAGTCCTAAATAATTTTTATCATATATGATATGATAAATGTGAACTTATTTTTGGTTTTCTTAAATACACATAGAATATTTTTTAAAAATAAAATTTTTTACAGTTATATACTAATGGAAATATCCATTTATCATTCATTAATGTGTGTTAAGACATTACATGAATGGTATAATAGAAAATGTCCACTCAAAATAAATTTTTTAATTTATCATTATTTGATGATATACAAGAAGTATAATGGATTTCTATGATATGTTAAGACTATCATGAATATAATTTTTTATTTTTTTAAAGGGGATCTATATGTTATATAAATAATAGATTAAAGAGGTAATAAGTAGAGACATATTACAACGATTGACCTTCCGAAGTGTATCTTATGGAATGTCATATAGTCATAGATATACATAGGTGTATTGGATTATTATCAATCACCATTACTTATGATTGGTAAGATAATTATTATTAACACCTTAATATTTTGATAAAAAAATATACAAAAGAAAAACTGAACTTAATTATTCGTGTGATGGTTGTGTATATTTCTTATCATGTTGTTGATTAGAGGGCATCTGAGTTGGAATTAATCAACATATTTGATGAGTGAAGAAACATATCCCTATATGGAATTAGAAAGATAAAATACAATAAAATACTTATTTTGAGTCCCATATGACTTTCCTAGCTACTTAGATACAATACAAGTGATTTCATTATCTATTAGATGAATATAATGTGATTTATTCATTAGTATGGTCTGTCTATTCTGGAGAAACAAGAAAATATGAGTTGGCATATACTATATTTACATGTTCAATGCCTAGTTGTCACATGAAGTAATGGAAAATGTAATTTTATTTGTATAAATATGATTAATATGATACATATTGTGGTGGACATGTTCGTATAGAGACATGAGTATATTTTATAAGGATCACATCAAACTCTACAGTGGAACATGTGGTACAGATGCATTGTTATAGCTATCTCTTTACTTCAATCTATGAAATATGGAATTAATATTTTTTATTAACTATTACGTATTGTTGGATCCATAGTTGGGATTTTAGGTAAGGATTATGTTTTGGATAAATCATTTGTTTAATAATTATAAGAGTATGATAAATCTGTATCCAAAAAAGTATTGATTGGATTCATAAAGAGTTATGATGTTTTTCATAAATTACTTATGGGTTTTTATTACAGTTTGGAGATTTTTGGTAGATCTCTAATGTATATATATTTGAATTAATATAGTATAGGTTCATATACCTTTTTATGTGGTTTCTTATATCATAATCGATGACACCCCATGGATATAGTTATCTAATAATTACATGGACTATTAAACATTTTGAATTACATACATTCCCAATACCTTTTAGGATTTGAGTTTTAGATAGCCATGAAAAAACATTATCTAAAAAAATTATGTCTTTTTGAACTAACTGAAATTGTTCCCTCTATATAAATGACTATATAATCTGTAACTATTATTTTACATCCCCCAAAAATTCTTCACACATGGTACTATTCTAGAAACATCATACATAATATTTTTCTTCAAAACCTATGAAAATAGAAACATATGGGGTGATCTCAGATACTCGGTAGTGGATAATAAATAAAATCACAACATATAATAGATATGACATAAGGTAAAAGCATAAGAATATGAAGATAAGAACATGATGATATGACATTGATCATAGTGTTGTCATAAGTACATTAATCCTAACACATAAATGTGGACCTAAAATAAACATCATATGATTATTATAATATCACCAAGCATTCAGTTCTGAGGTGTTATAAAAGAACATTACAATGGGTTTTTACCAAGGAATTATATATCATTACCATTTAGTTCATCCAAGGTATCATGAAAATGTCATCTCTATATAATAATTTGTTACCCAATTCATTGGAGCATTATTAGGTTCCACCCTGCATTACTATGTTTTTTCATCAATGTATCATAAAACATTACCAAGTACTGCTTCCAAGGTATCATAAAAATGTATGCTATATAGATTAATTATTTACCCTATTCATTGGAACAATATTAATGTGGAAATATCAGATGCCTTGAATTATGTGTTCTATATAAGGTAATCAAACAAAATTCTAACAAATAATTATTAACCTATGATATAAATGGGTTACATGAAAATACACAGCATAATAATACACTATATAGGAAAATAATGTGGATTGAATTATAAAATAATATAATAGGAATTAATATATAGTGTTCACCTAGATTAAAAATACCATTTTAAAAGATTTACTAAAAAATATTTAGAAATAATAAGATTCTCGTCTAGATTGAAAACATTTACATATAAATCTAGGTGAGTTAGAATTTATTTGAGAACCCTTGAAGGGGTAGATTGTAAGATTCAAAAAAAAAAGATAAAAACTACCAACATATATTTTCACATGAAATAAATAACTAATCCTAGATTATAAAGGCAATTTTTAAAATCATATAAAGATAAAATTATGGGTCTCTTTCCAAAGTTATTTTCAAAAATCTGAAGTGACAATTTTGGATAAAATTTATTTTTCAAAAATAAATATTAATAATATATAATTGAAAATACATAGGGTTTTTTAAGAGAAATTTTTGGTGGAATATAAATAATTTCATTTTTAAATAATTGAAAACATTTTAAATATTTTGAGATATCTTTATTGGAAATAGAAATAAAAATTAGCGTAACAAAACATCCTTTTTGAAAAAAGATAAGTTGAATATAGATATCACATGAGATAACACATAATTTGGTTTTTAATTGATTATGAAACTATTTTTTTGAAATTAAAATATGGAAAGATAGGGAAAAGTATCATTACAAATGATGGAAATTAATCTCAATAATGATACACTTCATTATAATGATGTTTTATAAAGGAATATTATTTGAATTAAATGATAATTTTCAACCAAATATTAAGATAAAGTACCATGAAAATAGATCTTCTGGTGGATATAACAAATCTTGGAAAAATAAGGTTTAATAAGAATAAATATAAGTCAATTAAGGGAGTTGAGGTAATAGAAACAGATTCCACATTGGTAGCATTTGATTGGAAATACATTTGAACAAAAAAATGATATGGATATAAAAACCCCATGAATTAATTTAATATTTTACAATTAATTCATTCATAATTATGTAGACAATGTTTAGAATATCATGGTGCATAATATAAAATATGTAGTATGAATTTTTATTTGAGACAAATAACCCATTAGTGTGCTAATTAGACTTATAAATATTTGGATGACTACTTAGAACCCTACTAACTCATTTGGAGTGAGTTTTATGGGTATAGGGAAGAAAAATTAATGTTTAATTACTTTTGGGTGAATTTTTATGATAGAATTGGTTGGAGTGATCTCCTTTTATAGGTGAATACAAGGGGGTTTACATAATCTACTATTATCTAAGGGGTAAAATGGCATCACAAGGGGGTTAGTTTTTTTGTTGATATTGGTGAATTATTTCATTAAATGGTGTTGGGATATATAGGAATTAATATATAACCTAAAAAAAGTATTCTAAAAGTTTTAAGTGTCAAAGTTATCAATAACTCTTCATGAAAAATTATATTTCCTATTTTAACACTTATTAGTCATTAGTAAATATTTATCATTGTTATTATTTTATAAATAAAATTATTTTATAACCTATTTTACCAAATTTCAATGTGATGAATATTAATTTAGTATCTATTTAACTAATTAAATTTCTAAATATGAGAAAAAAACTTTTAATTGAAAATATTTAATGTGTAGAAAACAGTTTTTTAAAAAAATAGGGTTTTAATTATTAGGTGTTCTTAATCTTATTTAACATAAATTATCCATTAAATGAGAGATAGTTTATTTTCATATATGTATAATCATTATATTATATTATTAATTTAAAATAGGTAACTTTAATCTATATAATTCATTATACTTGGATATGTGTCATTCCTAAAATAATAATTATTTTACTATTGTAGCTAATATTTACCTTGGTAACTAAATATTATACAAAAAAATGAAATTTACCTTAATAAATAATTTAAAAATACTTATTAAAATAAAAATAGATAATTTTATATAATTACTAAATTTTATTAAAAAACTAAATTTATTATTTACACATGTAAAACGTTAAACCCAGGTTTTAGGACTACTATATTCTAATGGGTGTAATTTTTGTTTATAATAAAAAAATCCATAAATTTTATTTTAATGATATAAATTATTTTCTTAAAGAATTATGAAAATTTATATAGTTGTAAATGAGATCCAAAACCATATTTTACCAAAATGATGTTTACTTAAAATAAAATATCACGTACTCTTCCTTTTATTAGATAATATTAATTATGTGTATAAAATGTTAATAAAAATTTTGTAGTGTTTCCAAAAAATTGTTTACAACATAAAAACATGTTAGATCAATTAAAAATGTTTAATAAAATTCTTGGTATTTTTTATAGATGAAAAGTTACAGTTTTCCAAAAAATAGTATTTTCACTATTCACCTAAAAACCGACTATTTGAGAAAAATACTAAAACATATTATAATGCATATTTTGACAATGTATTTTCAAATAATTTTTTTTCATTTTATATAATTAAAATTATAAGATTTATATATTTAGTTTTTATGTGATAATAAAATATATAATTAAAACATCATTTATTGAAAAACATCTATTTTGAACATTATGTTTTTTATATTATTTCATAGTTTAATAATGTTAATATAATATTTCAAAATTGGTCACAAAAAATATAAGAATAAAACATAAAATACATAAATAAAAAATAGTTCCTTATAAAATATTTATTTTATATTAAAAATATTAAATTTTAGTAGTCCATGGATATTAAATTCACTCAAGGAATTTTATAAATATATATGTTCATATATTAATAATTATAATGTTATTTATAATACATAACACATAAATATATATATATATATATATAATATTAATATTATACATTTATCATATTTTTTTTATTTATGTATTATATTATTTAAAAAATTTAATTGAAAATAAAAAACATTAGTATGACCATTAGATACATGTATATCCGACAACGAGCAGTGGTAGAGAAGAAAAAGGGGTTTATATGCGAATATGAACCACATGTGCAGTAAGATGGTTCAAATTTGGAAAATCCATCTATTGGAAATCAAAATCAATCTAACCAAGATCATCCCATTCACAAGGATATTTTCAAGCTTTGTGATTCAATAAAACTTTCTATGAGGATCTATTATCACACTGTGGCTTCTGATCGAAAGAGAAGGTTTGCAGAAGTTGTAAAATCGACTGTGAATTTCTCTTTTTTTGATTTCAATATCCCCACCCTATGGATATCACCAATAAAAACGCATGGAGCATGTCTCGGAAAATATGGTTTCATGTTGATGAACTCATTATTCTCTTTAATAACTCCATCAACATTGTGGTTATTACATCAAAATGGGAGAATTTTTACGGATTCAATGGTCACAGTCCACGAATTGCTGAAATGTCAGGATTTGAGGATTGGATGATGATGGTGATGGAGAGAGGACCCACCAACATCATTTTCCCCTAAAATAAATGTAATTGATGATCCTAGAGTCATTGATTAATGCTTCTAAATCTAGGCTTTCTTAGAATACAGTATTGGGATCGAGACTTTTTTCAATGTAATGTTAGAATCACTCCCACATACCTATGGATCTATATCTTTTCAACTTTAATCCAAATATACTTTGGTAAATTTCATACTCTATGGGGAACCTAATCAGAATATATCTCTAGACTTATTAACAATGACTTGGGCACTATGAAAGTGTATTAGTGGGAGTGGATATGAACAACACTCTTGTTTAAGAGGTTGCAATCACAATGAGAGATGAAACATCAACCTGAATTTTTGGTTAAAAATAAATCCCTAAATTTTTATGATTTATAGTATCTTTGTCCATTTTCCTTCTAAATGAAATATGGATAAGTCCTCTAGTAGTTTAAATTTATAGATACATGAACTCACTTTCTGTAGTGAATCTAAATGGAAGGACAATGTTAGTGAACCCTCCCCTATGGGGATTTCATAATTGGACCCCTCTACTTTGTGTTCGTTATGCAAGGAGCCCACTTGAAGTGGCCCTAAACATTAAGAAAATCCAGATCATGATAAACAAAACCTCCCTAAACGTATATTTAGGTTGTACAATTGGTGCTGGAAAATGATGTTGAACTTTTAGTGGGAGATTTTAATGTGGATATTGATGTGAAAGTCGTTCAAAGTAAACATTCAAACATTCCTAATTTTTGAGACACCTTGGTTGATATCATAATGGAAGCCTCTGCCTATAAAAAATATATTGAGTGAGGTATTCTTAATTGGGATTGGTATGGGATATAAAAAATTATATGGTGTTTATCCCATGTTTATTTCTCTTGATGAAAATGACTCTCTAAACAATAATGTGGCTATAGGTATAATCCCATTGGGGGATGGAGCAGTGCCTTTTACTCAGGTGACATATTCAGAAGGTTCCAAATGTAAATATGCTGATAGAGAAGTAATAAACTTTATCTCAATAAATATTTTCACACATTTTAAAGATCTATTATGGAATTATAACTAAGAGTACATAAAATATGATAAGGGTTTGGATCTAACTGAGTCCCTTGAGAGAAAAGGACTTCAAATGAGGATCACCCCCCCCAGTACTAGAATAATAAAGGAAAATAGATAAAGTAAAAAAAATTAATTTTATATGTGTCAATGTTAGGAGGAAAAATAAATAGGTGAAATCCCTCAATAAATAAGGATTTTATTCTAGAACTATCATGGGCTAGAAATTTATCCTGAATCCAAAGCCCATACACATTAACTTTTATCCTATTAACCTCATCATCTTGGAATTGTATAACCAAAATTTATTTTTGATAATTGGATGGATTTTAGGTGGGCCTCTCATTGATACAGTTTTGTGACATAGAACTTACCTAATTTTGATTTTTAATAATTGTGTACTTTTAATCATGATATTCTCTAACTCTTCACATACAACAAGAACTATCAAAGCATCTCATTATCCTTATTCACATAATACTCAGGTATTTCTATTTACATTGTGTATTATTCTAATCCTCTATCAGGTGAAGGATTCCATGTAGGTAGGTAAAGGTAACAACAGACAACATGAATAGAAAATTGGTTTATATAGGATATTAAACATTGTTCTGAGACTTGATAAAAAACATGATCCAATTTCAAAAATACATCTTCCATGAATTTTTAGTGCATCATAGATTATTTTAACCTTCCCCAAGATCCAATTTATATATATAAGTTTACATTGAGTAGATACATGTTGATTAGAAGGTTAGAAATTTAGTTGGAAAGATTATTTGTCCAAATGGATGGAAGAAGTGGTGCTATTGAATCCTTAGGCCTCACAATTCCCAAACATAATTCAAATCACAATAAAAACATATTTGAACATTATACTCATCTGAAAATGTCAATTCCTCTCAAATTAAAATTCAAAAATTGTTGTAGTGTTACTCTGGGATCTATAAAAGTGAATTAGGAGGCCCATAAAATCTATTTTCTTGGTATCCACGTCAATACAGTATTTCAATATTTTAAATATTCCAACATTATTTTAAAATAATTTAGGCGAAAGGATTTTTCTAAGCTAGATTCTATGATTAAATATACTAAAGAACAAATTTATCACTACAAAAATAGAAAACATCCACAGAAATATGCCTCTAGTGAGGAATTTAAAAACATATCCAAACATGATTAGTTATTAACTAATAAAGATAGACTTGATTATTACCAAATTAATGTCAAAAAGTTAATGTATAGTGATAGGAACTTGAATATATTCCCTCAAATGCACAAATTCCAGATTATAGGAATGTGAGATATAGAAATTAGCACTAATAGATGTCTTTTCATTTCTGAAAATAATATCTCCAATGTAGTGGTCGATTGCTTTAAAATAATGTGACCTAAAGATAAATTGTAAATAACTCAATAGATAATTAATAATAATATTCCTTGTATAGATGAGCATAAAAACAGATCTATCAGCATGGACCCATCTAAAGAGGAAGTCAAATTGGATCTCCTCTACCCAAAATAGAGTGTGTTTCTAGTCATTTTTTCTTTCCAACAAATTCTTATTGTTATACTGAGACATTTTACATTATTATTTCACTAATTATAATATGTAATTATTAAAAAAATTCAATATACCTCCCAGTATTTAATTATAATTTAATATATATAATTCCTAAGATAGAGAATGCAGTGGAAATTAAACACTTACGAACTATTTCTATTGGAAAAATTATTCTAAAAAATATCAATAAAACTATTGTGGCCCAAATGGGAGGAATTGTTAGGGAAATCATCACCCCAAACCAGTTCAATTTCATACCCAGTAGAAACATCCATCCTTACTAGTCCATAGCCCTTGAATGTATAAAGTTTAATATAATGACATATAGGGATGATAAAATTTTGGTAATGATTGATATATCTATGGTTTTCAACATAATAAAATAGAACATAATCCTTATTATCCTTAAAAAGGATGCCTTTTCGGGTTCTTTTATCAAATTAATCATCACCATTTAAAATTCATCAAGGCAGTCCATTCTCATTAATGAATCTCATTGGGGATATGTTCAATGCACTAGTGGAGTTTGAAAATGTGACACTCTAACAATATTTATCTTTTCCATTGCTGAATAATACATGGGAAGTTCATCAATGAACTAACTTATAATAGAATAAACAATCCAATCAAGGATAAAATAGAATACTTCACTCCATCAGACATGTTATATGATCATGATATTTTCATATTGGGACAATCTTCTTTGAAATCTATATCTGTTATCTGTTATTCTTTTTCAACAATGAGGGATTTTCTTGGAAAAAAATTAGCTGGATAAAATCATTCATTGTCTTCATGGATGGAGTTCCTATCACCATGAAAAATAAGAATTACCAGATCCCTTAGAGATTATCTTGGAGTCTCTGTATTTTGGAAAATAGTGAGAATAATTAATCTCATAGATAAATGTTCTATAATCACTAATCATCAGACTAGGTTGAAGGGATGATCCATGTCACTTAATGGAAGGATTTTCTTTGTCAATTCAACCATCACCTCTAAATTATCCAACACATTCTCTCTATACAAATTTCCAAGATGTATCATCAACAATCCATTAAGAATTATTATTATCATTAAATGGATCAAGTTTATCCATGAAATAAAATTGATAATTTTGACTTAGAGGGACTTTGTTGAACCCACTGATATGGGGGGACTTGGCTTGAAATACCTCAAAATAATTAATTTTGGAAATTTTAAAAAATTCACCTAGAATCTCATTATATTTAATGACTCTAATTTATATTTTCTCTCATATATATTCACTGAAAGTCTCATTGGTGGGTCCCCCACTACCTTATCTCATCTATTTGAACAAAAATTAGGCAAACTTTCAATGACTTGATCGAAAATTCTATGTGGTTGGTCAACATGAAATTAAATATTAATTGTTACAATACCATATGGATTGATAGAACCCTCAAATACATAATGGGAATCCATAAAAATGAATCAAATGTCTATTGATGATCTATTTCTACATGAAAATGGGGTTACATAAAATTTTTCCCATAAAATTAAGTTATAAATTTAGAGATACTCAATTAGGGATAAAGACACTATTATTTGGAGGTTGAATAGGAATGTCTTGTTCAATATCTAGTTATGAAGAATAAAATGTGATATCCCAATCTCGACTCTTTCATGGATGTTAAATATCATGATATTCTTCATTCGGCCTTCATGATTTATTATTATATAGAGAATATGGAAAATCATATACTTTAGACAGATGATCATCACAAAAAAATATAGACGAAAACTTTTGTCAAACAGTAATTTGTGCATGGGAGATGAAGAGGATATACATCACTTCTTTTGGGATGTAATTTTTGACATTATATTTGTAATTACAATAGATATCAATTTGGAATGAACATATGTAATAACTACCAGCTATAAAATCTTTTACATGACTTTTGTCATTCTGAATAGAGTTAGAATATCTAGAACCTCCTCATGTGGATGTTGTTTTGATTATAAGTTGTGTATGGAATACAAGAATTTATCTCATTTATTACACTCATACCCCCACCCTCCATGAAGTTACTCATTCCAGTAATAGGGATGGGTATACATAATCCCAGTTGAAAATATGTTCCATGAATAATACCATTACTATACTTAATATTCTCAAGTTTTAGGGTGTCCTATGAATACCTAAGCAAACTATGATGGTAAATGTGTTTTCAGGTACCACTGATCCAACCATGGATCCATGTTATTTTCAATGGTTCCAAATTTGGTGCTTCATGACCTTAGGATATTTTTTATTTTTTTACCCAACATGGGTTTGTTAAAGGATACCTTTATCATTATATTAGAAAGGGAATTGCCTATGAGGCCGAGTTGTGGGATTTTTTTTTCACCAAACAAGTAGTAAAATATTAGTGGAATTCTTTATAGATTGTATATGATTCATAACAAGCCATATAATTCCATAAGGACAGATATAAGATGTTTCTTTATAATATTAAACCACGTTGGATAGAATTCCTACAAGTGGCACGTCATCTTTAACTGGTTGCTTCAAATTCATATAGGAATGAAAATCATGCGGTGGATTATTTTTCAAAAAGGGAACTCAGGTAAATGGGAATTATATGGTTCTTAAAGGATATTTATTATTATGACTCAATGGTGGATACTAATATGAGTGGTGAGACACACTCCCATTATTTTAAAATCCCTTTTATTTTTTAAACCTCTTGTTTAATTTTTAATAAATAATTTCTAGGAAAAGAATTTTCCATGTTCTCATACTTTTCATTATATATAAAGACCATATTTATAATGACTATATTTCCAAAAAAATATTTATAATCTTATAAATTATATTCATATATATTTCATTATTAAAGAAATTAATTCAATTTATTCTTCTTAATTCATGATTCTCATTTTATAGATTTCATTTTAAATATCACATTATTATATATCCATTTGTAATTTTCATCCAAATTATAGGTTTTTATTGAATATTAATTATCCTCATGGGTTATGATAATCCATATGATCACCTACTGTTAAGTATTTTATTATTATCTTTTAATTACCCCCTTTCAATTTGTGTACTTTTAATGGAAGTTTTAATTCACGGTGAGTAATACTCAATGATTTTAATACTTAGTTTTATTTTTATGTAATTATTTATATTTTAATGAGTAAAGTGTTGTTAGTTTAATTACTAACATGTATGAATTATTTCATAATTTATTTCAATTCCTTTGAAAAAATAAAAAAAGGGTAAATAAAGTTTTGAATTATATAAATATAGTTTATTAAAATAATATGATTCCTAAAAACATTTTTCATTACAAAATAAATTATAAATGGATTAAATTTCATTTAATATGAATTTTTTTAAATAGACTACAATAATTGTCTAATTTTTGTTAATAATTCCCTAGGGAATAATGGTATGATGATATGATTAATATGGATTAAATATTTCATTAAATTAAATGAATCAAATATGGATACATAATGGATAAGATCCCAATATATTGTTATGACCAACTTCATGTAAGCCTCAAAAATATCCATTTCTCTTGAAATGTAGATTAATACTATGTGAATCCTCTATAACTCATTCTACATTAAAAAGTACTTTAGAATCATTCTACAATCCTTTGTAAGGGGTAATCCCCTAGGAGGAATAAGGCTTTCAACTATTTGACTTTTGATATTTTTAATAATACTCTTTCAAAGATTATAGACTGATATTTTTTTAATCAAGGTATGAACATTTATATTCTTCATTTAAAATTAATGATGATATTGTCAGAGATATGTTGAAAAAAATATATTCCCTTCCCCTATAATGATATTTTTATGATATTCAAAAACCAATCAATAAAATATTTCATATGATGCACACATGTTATTTTCAGATTGAAAGTTTTTAATATGATAGGTATTGTTTAAGATATTATCTATATAGCTATTGGATGCAGGTACTTCATCCTTTATTTATGTATCATATGTACATATAATGATTGGGTTATGTTTTAGGAGGTTTTGGTGGATTTTGGCATGTTTTGGAGGCTTTTTGGAAGGTTTACGGTTTGAGAATTTTTAGTTCACATCTTTCAACAACTCCAGGGAACCGTGAAATGGAATACATAGAGAACTGGGTAGGCATACAGTTGGGACACGATTTTCCCAAACTTTGAGGATTATTATATGTAAATATGTGATCCTACTACTATTTGAGATAGTGGATAAGACAAGGTTGGCACACAATTTTTCAAACTGTATGACCCAATCAAGTGAGGAGTTTCATGAGGTTGTAGATCATGAATATTTAGTGAACAATTTTTCTAATTGTGTTTCATAACCACATACCATGAAATTTTAGATCATATAATTGTTTATGTAATTAGTTTTACCACCTTAATCACACTGTTTTCCAATAATACTCCCATAGAGAAATTTTTTTTCCCCACATGTCTTGAGAGGTTATTCCCATTGATCCAGGGGAATGTTCTAGGAAATTCAGAGGCTGTTAGAGGTCTATATTTTATGATAAGTATATGTTCATAGTCATTCTTCTTTAATATCTTCTTCTTACATATCGTGGAATCATATATCTAATCCACTAAGCATATATCTATTATTTTTTATTTCAATCAAGAGGTTATATGATTTTTTTTAATTGAACAAAAACTAGGGTTGTATCTGAATTATCTTATCTATGTTATCGTGTTTTCATGTTGTTCTTCATTTTCACCAATATTTTGAGTTAGGTGAATTCATGTTTGATTAATCTTGATTAGAAAATTAAGGTTCATTTTCAAATATATTAAATTAATTTAAATTGTTAGGAAATACTTGTTTTATTTTATGTAAACCTATTTAGTGATGTTTTCATGGAATATTATGTAAATTGGATGGTTTTTTGGAATGTGATTTTATTGCAGGGTTATAAGATAGTGATTTTAAAATTATTGTTTTCTCTTAATTCATGGAAAATGTTTATACACATATTTTCAATAAAATAAATTTTTTATATAAATGGATTGTAATGATTGGAATATCATGGTATTTGGAATACATGGTTGGTGTGTGTTCATTTTCATTAAAAATGACCCAATAGAAGGGGTGTGTTTCATTGGTCCAAATGGTATTGGTTACCTTGTGATGACATAGTATATTGATGAGAGACCGCTCATTAGTATGGGAATGTCAATTGTGAATTCATGTTTGAATGTGTGGATATGTGGAATTCTTATGAAAATTTAAATTGAGATTGGTTATAAAGGCTTGTTTTATTACATTCTATTGAAAATTGTTCGTGTTTGTGATTCTTGTTTTTATTGGAAAACTATTTTTATAGGAAAGAAATTGTTTTGGATAAGTATATTGGATTTTATACACTTCTTTGTTTTTGGTATAAACTATTTTAAGTTATTTTAAACAATTTATTATAATTTTTCTATCAATTGTTTCCAAGTTTAATTATTTGAGAAGTAACTCAGGAAATCCAGTTGAGTTTAGACTCATCCCCTACTTGGGAACTACCATGATTTTGATTATGTTATCTATAAAGAAATAGGTAAATGCAAAGTATCATATTTATTTTATGGTTCTTAATGATTCCTAGAGTTTGGATTGTCATTTTAGATGTAGGATCATGTTGCAATTTACTGGGTTGATTTATTTGGAGTCATCTGATTTACTCTTTTACTCTAGTATAGTATTGGTTTAACTTGATTTTATTTCAATTGTATTCTATTCTTATGAATCATATAGTGGTTTTGTTCTTATGGTAATAGTGGATTGGTTTTTTAATGATAATAGGTAAAATCATCCCCCAATTTTTAATGAATCCCTCAGAATTTTTTCCATATTGTATTGTCATGGGGATGTCACCTGAAGCTAGTAAATCCCACCACATATTTCCAAGCCAATGGGTGGTGGTCGGGATGTTACAAATGGTCTTAGTTCTAAAGATCCATCGATATAGGTTTTTTAGTACCTGAATTGTCTTGTGATAAAGGATAAGTATTTTCATAATATGTAATGGTAATCATAAAAAAGATTATCTAACCTATATATGTTGAATCTCATGTTATTAGAGAGTTTGGATATATGAGTGATTTGAAACAATCCCTAGAGATTTCACCTCATCATCATGGATTCAGTTGATGAGATTTTACTGACAAGCATAGATAGTAATGACTTCCCACTGAGGGTGAATAATTTATTTTGAGTAAAGATTCTTCATTTGGTGATTTATTTAAATAGTTAGCAGTGGTTTGATTTTCAAAAAACAATGTGGAATTTTTGAAAATGGTTTGAAAGTGAAATTTGTTATATTTTGAAATGAATTGTTGTGATATGTGTTATGTGGTAAATTTGAAATATATATTCCTTTCATTACAAAACATTGAGACTAAATGTATTTTTTATATATAATGTAATTGGGTATACACCATATGAACCATCTGTAAGAGTCTACTAAGAATGTGGGTACACCTGAACCTTAGGTGAACCAAAATCCTGTTCAAATTATTTTCCAAGATTTTCATGAAATGGATAGATGGAATATAAAGGATGAACCATGTAACATGGATCATTTAGTTCCAAAATTATAATCAACCAAACGTTTGGGGTGATTCTCAACAAGAAAAATTAAGTTGTGTCTGAATAAGATGAATTGAATCTTCGGTTTCCTTGGCACACTAGTTGACATTAAAGTGAATTTGGAAACTTATATTCTAGATCACCATGCATACTAGTGGTGGGATTTAGTATCTTAGGATAAATTACAATAATGTATGTCATTGAAGAATTCTGAATAATTTTTCAATAAACAATTATATCCTTACATGTTAAGGACTGATAAAATAATGGAATTATTCATGTTAAAGCATGAAAACCTCTCTATGACAAATTATACGGCTAAATTTAAGAATTTTCTATACATTACATAATAATATTAATCATGTTTCTATTTAATGTGGTGCATTTTTTTAATTAGGTTTCAGGTTAGAAATTCAATGCTATATTTTTTTTCTTTTTATAACAGCTTATACATATATAATTAATAGAGTGTAGGTGGTAGAAAGAGACATCATAGGAAACATGGTAAGAGGAATTATGTTTATTCTTATATTAATAGGTGGGAGCTCCAATACTATAAATAATTGGAGGAAGGAAACCTATTCTCGAGGGGGTGGTATTTCTCAAAATCAGACTATATGATCTCCCAACATACCTCCTCAACCATAGTTTAATCTGGGATGTTTTCTGTGTGGGTTTTATTATCATACAAAGTGAGATTTTATGTAACCACTAAGAGCTTGTCACAATTAAAACTATATGGTACATGTTCAACCCTAATGTCAGATGGAACCCAGGTCTGGTGATAGGGACACAACCCATAGTTCCCATGAATTATATACTTTGATGGGATGCATGCAATAGAATAGCCAAAGGTAGTAGAACTGATCAAGACTTGGTGATTCTAGGAATATGAAGACTCCTCCACTAGTGTGATCTCAACATGGTCACCCTGAGAAAACTGTAGTAAGTAAGAAATTTAATGGAGTAGAGAAAGTGATCATGGATGATCAATTTGGGCCTCCGACAATAATAGGTATGATTTTTTTATTTGGACAGTTTTTCTAGATTTTATTTATATAGGTATGTCCCATCAATTTTTTTATTGTATCATTGATCTGATTGGTTTATATATTGAGATAATTCCTTCTATTTGGTAGCTCTAAACCCCATTGTGAATAGGATAATGTGGTGTCTTAAAATGTTCAGTATGTTCGACATTAATCGATGGGACTAAGTAGGTTTTTGTAATTTTCTATAATAGATATGTATGTCAATGACTTGATTCTAGTAATGGATTGGAAAAAAAATTTATTCTCATAATGATTATTATATATAAAAAGTTAGTTTCAAATCTTCTTCTGATGTTTGAAATCCCTTTAAATGATATAGGGTAGTGGATACAAGTAGTGTGGGAACCTTGGTACTGGTGGTTGGAACTATCTCATACCAGTTGAGAGTAGTTTCATATGAATTAGTAGAAGAGTAGAATAGTTATTTTATAAATAAAGTGTACCAGTTTCCTGATGTTATCCCAGATAATTTCTTTTGAATTCCTCTGAAAATAGAATTAGATATTACTATTAATCTCATACCATGGACTAGTAAAATTTTACATTCAGATTATAGGATATCACCAATATAATTAAGGGAATTTGAGGATAAGTTAGAAGTGTTGGAAAAAAATTTTGAGTTCAACCAAATATCTCTATGTGGATAGGAGTATTTCTTTTCATGAAAAATTTTTATGAAACTCTTAGGTATTTTCCAAATTATAATAATATTAAACACATTAAAATAACTAATTGATATCCTCTTCAAAGAATTTATTATTTATTAGATCAATTGAGGTTATCCTAGTGGTTCTCTAAAATTAAAATTTATTCATGATATCAATAATTGAGATTTTGGAAGGTGGATATTCCCTAAAATACCTCTCATGGTTAGATATGGACATTATAAGATTGTTGTTATACTTTCTGGTCATATGAATTCACAATCCATATTTATAGAACTCATAAATATAATATTTAAAAGGTATCTGGATTTCATTAATGTGGTGTTTACTAATGATACATTCATGTATTATACGTAAAAGATAGATCATGGGAAACACTTGACTATAATTTTCGGAATATTACCGTAGAATCAACTATATACTAAGTTATCAAAGTGAGTTTTCTGGAAACAAGAGGTATGTTTCCTTTCCCATGAAATTTTTCAACAAAGAATTTATATAACCCCTGAAAATATTAAAGATGTTATCTCTTGGAAAACTCCATTGAACATCTTTAAGATAAACAGTTTACCTAGCATAATAGGATACTACAGACATTTTGTACATGTTTTTTCACATTTTTTTCACTGATGATATCTTTGATGAGGAATGGTTTTCCTTTCTTATGGAATATGAAATGTATAAAATCCATTCATGATCTTAATTATTTCTTACATCATCACCCATTTTCATGTTTCTAGAGTATCAAAAGGGTTATGTACATTATTTTGATGCATCAAGATTAGGGTTGGGACGTGTTCTCATGAATGGAGATTATATTGTTGGTTATGGTTCATGATAGTTATAATTCCTTGAGAATAACTACCCAAAACAAGATTTGGAATTGGTTTTTTAGTCCTTTATTTGATAACATGTTATCATTGTATATTCAGTAATAAACACAATGTTTTTATAGAACATAAGCTCTTGAAACATGTTCTCTCAAATATAAATTTTAATATAATAAAATTAATATGGATTAAATAACTTTAAATGTTAAACTTTTTCTTGATGTATACACTAGGTAAAATCAGTTCAGTAGTCGATGCATTAATCATGAATTTTTATGCTCATGTAGATAAATAAGAATTATATTAGTAATAGATGATGTAGGATATTGCACAAATTCACCAAGATTATACTGACCAATGTGATGTTGCAACCTTTTACCTAGTTTTCATTTTTATTGTCTTACTTCAACATGTGAATGAGTCTCATATATCTGTTTATTAATGCATTTCTATTATTTATAACTCACTAGTGTATAGAACATTGAGAAATGAAAGCTGGATGAGATTCCAGTTTTTTGTTTTATGGATCAGATCATAGTTCCTTCAGTTTGCCAAGAATTATATATTAATGAGTACCACCATTCAAAATGGTTTTTTCATCCAGGAATTCATAATATTTATAGAGTATTGAAAGAACAATTGTAGTCAGTTTCCATGAAAAGGGTAGTGAAACAGTATGTTTTTAGATGCCTCACCTATCAGCGGGTCATGGAAGAATAATAGAAACTAGCAGGCTTGATGTAGTCTTTACATATTCTTGTGTGGATGTGTGAGTACATATTCATGGGTCGTTGGGTGTGTTTACCAAGAATGGTTAGGAAACATGATGTCACTTGGGTAATTGTGAATTAGATCTTGAATTGATATAATTTTATTTTTATTCATGAATACCATAGGTGGATAAATTTTCAAACATATATATCCAAAAAGTTGTTAGGAAGCATTGTGTTATAGTCTCGATTATATCAAATAGATACCGAAGTTTTACATGTCATATTTTTAAATCCTTACAGAAATCCCTTGGGATTTAGTTGACTATGAACACGGTGTGTCATCCTCAAATAGATGGATGATCTATGGTGGTGATCCAAACATCAGAGTATATTCATAGGGATTATATAATGGATTTTGGTGGCTCATGGGAGGAAAGAATACCATTTTTAGAGTGCTTGTACAACATAAATTACAATGCCTTGATATATATGGATCATTTTGAATTATTTTATGGGTATCTATTTAGTTCTCCACTTTGTTTTGGGAAAACAGCTGAGACTTCACTGGGTGGACCAATCTAGGAGAACGAGTAAATAAGAAATATTAAGTTGCTCAGAAATAGGATGTGTATGTCTCATGATCATTAGAAATCATATAAAGATTATATTCAATGTTCATTTTTGGTTTAAGTGAGTGATAATGTGTTATTCATAATCCATCAAATCATAGGAAATTTATATATTGGGATAAGGTACATTTATCTTCGTAACAAATATTCACTATTAAGATAGATGAATGAGTTTGTGTGTTTGAATATCAGATGGCTATGCCCCAAAGGTTCAGTTTAGTTCTTAATGTGATTCATTTATCTCACTTGATTAAGTATCAACCAAATCATGACCATGTTATTGGATGGGATCATGTTGACCAAGTGTCAGATGAAACACTATTTTATCTATTAGTATGGATTGGGGATGGGTAATAGAAATACATACATGGGAAAGAAATTATTATAGTGTGGGTTTTGTGGAAACATGGTTAGATTTTGAAAGTAATGAGGGAGCATGAAAATTATATTATAAAGAAATGTCTCTTAAATAATTCTATATAACTCATGTTTTCAACATTCTGATGAAGAAAGGGCTAATGGTGTGGATAATATAACACCCATTATTACAGGTACTCCACCCATTATAATTTTATTTGATTTATATATAATTATTGGGTTTAATTTCATGAGGTTTTCCTAAGTTTTGGAATATTTTAGATGGTTTTTTGGCGGGTTGTGGTTTTTGAACAGTTAGTAAAAACAATGCACCACCTTTAGGAAACCATACAAGGGGATAAAATGATAACAAGTATGGTTCACAATTAGTACATTGATTGGACAAACCATGTGGATTTATTGGGGACATAATGAGAGAAAAATAACATTTTAGAAAGTCTATAATGTAGTTTTGACCCGTCATTTGTCCAGTTGAGTGATCTAACCATGTGAAGGTTTTCCTTAGCTAGTAGATTGTATAATAATTTGGAACGGTTTTCCTAACCATGTGCCCTAACTGTGGACTGTGAAATTCCAGATTATAAAATTGTGGATCTAATTCATTTTACCTCAATAATCATTAATTTTTCCTAATACTCTAATAACATTAATTCTACTTTATCTCATGGATTGAGAGGTTAATCCTTGAGATTTAGGAGACATATCTAGGTGATTTGAAGGCTTTGGAGATACATATACCCTATTAAGTCACTCTTCGCATCTATTCTTCATATATATCGTTTTATTCCCTAACTAAGAATCATATATCTAATTCATTGGAGAAATATCTATTCTTTATAACTAAAATGGTTTTGTTAAATGACTATTTTTTAGAAGGGAATAATAACTCAGATCTTATGTATAATATAAAAGTTGGGTTTTTTATTTTTTTCATTAAATTATTCATTTTTTTCAAATGTTGTGTGGTATGTGGCGACTCTCTTGACACCTCTTGATTAGAACATTAAGGCTTGCATATAAATTTATTGTATTTCTTGTAATAATTTGGAAAACATTATGTTATTTTGTAGAAACCCATTTAGTAATGTTTATTGAGGGATAATGTTTTGGAAATTTGATGTTTTAAAAAAATGTGTTATTGGTGAATGATTTTAAAATTATAGTTTACTTTTGATGTATGGAAAAATGTCTGTATAATTGTTTTCAATAAAATAAATGTTTTATTGAAATGACTTGACATGATTGGGTTGGCATGGTATTTGGTATACACGGTTGGTGTGTTTTCATTTTCATTAGACATGACCCTATGGAAGGGGTTGGATCCATTGCGGAACTAGGTATTGGTTACCTTGTGATGAATTTTTAGATCAATGATATATCACTCATGAGTATAGAACAATAACCTGGGCACACATGTGTAGATATTTTTATGTGTGTAATTGGTATTCCAAATGGAATTGAAAAATGTTTTAGAGGCTTGTTTAATTACTCTACATGGAAATTATATTTTTTAAAAAAAATATATTTTTGGAACACTTATTTGGTTTAGAAATATATTTGTCCATTGAAATACAGCTTTGGTTTTCAGTTAATCTATTTAAATATTTTAAAACAATTATATTTTTTTTAATAAGTTCATTCCTAGTGCTGTGAGTTGGGAAGTCCCTAGGGAAATCCAATTGATTTTAGACCCACCTTCTCCTTGGGATCTATTTTTCATTTGTATATATCATCCATCAAGACATAGGTAAATCCAAGGTATCATAGCTATTCATTTATTTTTATGGATAACTTGCGCGTGTCTTGTCATGTTAGATCTTGTAGCATGTTAGTAGTTACTAGTTCGATGTCTTTGGTTTCTTTGGGTTTTTTATTTTTGGGTTTTTTATTGTACTATGATATTATTATTTGGTTAGTTTGGTTTTTTCAGTGTTATTTTCTACTCATGCATCATGTAGTGGTTTGTTTATTATATTTATCTTGGATTGTTAGTTTTTTCTTCAAAGGAAAATCATTCTCCAATTTTTAATGAAGCCCTTTTCATTTAAAATTATCCTTTTGTGTTTTGGGGATGTGACTTAAGTCTAGTAACACCAGCCACCTCTTCTCAAGAAAGTGGATGAGGTGTGGGATATATCATTATATCCCATCAGATACAAATATCTTCAAAAAAATATAGATTTTCCTATTTTTAAAAATCTTGTAAAATAGAAGAATAAAATGGAGATGCAAATTCATATTAGGGTATATTATATTTGATAAGTTTTTTTTATCATCAAAATTTATATCTTCATATGATTCAAGTTATTTTCCTAAGGTACATAGGATACTATATAAGGTATAATAAATTTTCAAATTTATAATTTTATGGAGTATTGAGAAATACTTCTTGTTGTTCATCTATTTTTGTAAAGATCATATAATATATATGATCTCATAAGGTTTTGGTCGTAATATTACAATAACCCCTCATAAGGATTAGATAATACCATATAAAGGTTAATACATGTCTTTCATAAGTACGAGGGAATAAGTTCTATGTTTGAGAAAAGAAAAATTATGTTTACGATAAGGATAAATCAATGTTTCTAAAATCCTTAAAAAATTATATCTAAGGACAACAACAAATATTATTATGAAATCAGTAAATATTGTTGTGAGAATGTATAATTATCCAATAATGAGAATTTAGAGTAAGATTCATAACCTAACTCATATTATTGTGTGTTTTTATCTGAAACAAATCTATAAAAATTTTAATAAACTTGAATAGTAAATGAGAAATTAAATTTATTATTATCTGGTACAAACAATACATGATTTTATATAATTTAGAATTTTAAAAACTCATAATTAAATATGGATATTTTAATAGATATTTTTTATTATTAATAAAATTAATAATTTAAGTGATGATTTCATAAATTTAAAAACATAAATAAAATAATTAGAAAGGTTCTACTCTACATGAAAAACATGAACAAAAAAAACCTTACACTGGGAACTCTAACATTGATCTGGATCAAACAAAAGAGAATTCAAACATATAGAATTGATCAGTCAATAAATTTTTAGGTCTTTTAATTTAGACCATTGAGTCATGCAGTTTATGTTCATGTAATATGGACCTTGTACAATATGATAGATCATCTAAAATAATATATGTTGGGAAAAGTGGGGTGACTTGACTTTATCATACGATTATGGACCTAGCGAGAATAACTTAAAATTTTATAGAGTTTAATGGTGGTATATAGTACCTAATATGTTTTAATATATTTCACTATAAAATATTCACGAATCCCTGATAGAGACGAGTCACTAAACGTAACTTGTATTTTTCTCATACAGCCTATTTTTTGTTTTTTATCTGAATGGTTTTTTCATTTTCCATTTTTTAAGCTCAAATACATCCTAGGATATGAAAGGTATATTTTTAGATTCTAGAACTCAAATATTTTCTTTTATTCACATTGAAGGATTTTAACCTAGAATGTAATGTGTATATTACCTTTATTTATTTATTTTCCAATATTAAATATTAGTGTCTTCATCATATTGGATCACTTGAAGTGGAGAAATTTTCAAATAGGAATTTACTAAAAATTGATTCTCTACGCAAATACTAGGGATTTCCAAGGTGAGTATCCAAACTGAGGGATCTTTTTTCTTCACATAATATTCATATCAGGATATAGAGGTGTACATGAAAAGTATTTCATAATCTCCCTTTGAAATTGGCAATGATGTAAAAATGTGCAACTTTAACAGTATTTGAATCCACTTCAATAGTTGGGTTATAGAATTTCCATATCACAACACAGGAATGTATCATTAAATGTGAGGGATATAATTGGGATTAAGGCAGTCATTGGTAATAGTGGGACCAACCACAGAAGGTTTAGAAATAGAACATTGGGGTAAGGGGGAAATTTTATCCAGAACAAAAGCATCACATTGGTGTCAATTAGCAGCTCAAAGGAAACATAGTTATTCACCGTTTAAAGTGGGGTATGTTTGGATTAATCAAGAAACCTAATACTAATTTAACTGAAATGGGGAAAAAGAATAATTTCTCATGGTTATGGGTTTCTTAGAGGAGTGTCTCTGCATAATGAATTGGGTTACTAATTATTCATATATTAAATCCATGATGTGTATTCATGAATCAAATAATATTAAAGAAGGGTTAGAAAAATATAAAATATACACTTCCATATATTGAACACATTCTCTAGGTGAAGGGATATAAAATGAAATTTAATGAGGACCTAATCATCTAAAACGGAGGTATTAATCAATTTGGAGAAGGATCCATATAATGAATAATACTATGAAAATAGAAATTTTTAAGATCACATTTAGGGGAATAAAAAATCTATTGTCTATTTTTTCTATACAAAGGGATCAAGAAAACAGATCATGAATTTTTCGAGGGTTATGTTTTGGTTCTTAAAATATTTTTTCTTTTTGTATTTTGTGCATTATGTTTTCTCTAAACTATGAAAGTGGAAGGATTAGTGTGTAGAGACTTAAAAATTTCATAGGACACCATTTACAGGTTGTCAACCTAAAATTAATTTATCTCTCCTTAATATTTAGTTAAAGGTATTTTATTTTAAACAAAAATTATGTGACTAATTTTTTAGGGTATTAAACTTTAAATAAGTATCATTATAGTTTATATATAAAAAGGTAATGATAAATATTAAATGAATTTTTCTCTAATACTTATAAATCCAGTATTTGTCATGGGTTCATGTGGTTTAAAGTCATGATGCTTAGATAAATATTGGTGGGGAAATTTGTTGCTTGGTCGAGGATTCAGGTATACTATCTATATTATGGGATTTAGAATCGATCCACAATTAGTTACTAAAGAAAATATGTCATCCCCATAAAAAATCCTACTATATAATTACATTTAAGTGAACTCTATGTCCCAAATATTAAGAGAAGTTTGATGATTGGGTGATTTATTGTTTAATAAGAGTCTAGAACTGTATGAACCAGTACGTATCATGAAATTATAGGAATTAAGTGGCACATATTTAATTGACGAGACTTCTCAGTGAAAATATGACTCACGTAAAGAGGGAGATAGTTTTCCTCATTAGAGAATGTAAGAAACCAAACCGGAATGATTTATTAATACCAAGGAAACTATAAATTATCCCATCATAATGCACTATCATTAGAAAACCTAAAAAGTGTAATTGAAGGACTTATCACCCATATAGTGTCCACCATTAGGATGGAATCTACAAGTGGTCCTAGTATAAAAGATCCAAATGTTAATGGGTATCTGTAAATTATGAAAATCAGTCCGTATGTGGTTTTGATAAAGGGGGAATTTTTTTCATAGGTTAGGTGAACTGTGATATTTGGTTGCTCCAGTGTGTTCATGACAATCAAATCACTAAGGAATCAAAATAGTCATATAGATTGAACTATTTCATTGGGGAATTTTTATTTAATATAAAACATAATATAACACTCTAGGTAGTATAATATTATGGTAGATAGTTCACTCTAAATAGTTTATAGTCCCATGAGATGTACTATGTGTATAAAAGTTTAATTTCACATAACATAGACATTGATGCCATAAAATTTATGTTTACATGGTAAAGAAAATGTCTAAAACATATATATTAATATAGAATGGAATTTGTGTTACTTATTTTAATGTATTCCAATGAAGAAATTATTAATGTTGTTTAACATCTTGTATCAAGGACATTATGTCATGAAATTTAACATCATACAATAAGGAATACATTACAATTATTAAGTAATTCAGGCATTATGATTTATTTTGGTGATGATAATTTCTATTTCATGTCTCATGAGACTCATGATCCTCTAACTCAATTATGCCTTATTAAAAATTATTTTAATGATAATCCTTATATATTTATCATCTTGTAATCATATTTCTGAAAATTTTGTGATATAGAGCATAATTGAAATGATCTCCCATAACCACCTCATCTAGTCTCTTGATCATCATCTTTAATGTTATTCCCTTCTGAATAGGTTCTCATGTAGCCATGTGGATAATCCTAAATGCATGGACATTATTTAATTGGTCATAAAAATTTAGATTTCCCTGATTTTTCATAGACGTGTGTTTAGGATATAGAGTTTAAATAGATGAATAGAATATTTTGGGGTCACTAACCCTATTATCCCTTCATAAATGTTCATCTATATTGAATCCTTAAATATTAATTATCTATAGATTTTATTCCCGATCAATTTTTTTTAAGGAAATAATTATCATGCTATCTAAAATTTATCTCCTTATATCTCATTCCCTAATCCTCTATTTCATAGACAATTTATTCTACATGTAAAATAAGAAATATCAAGATTGTTTATTTGATTTAATTGAATATGAAATTTTTTTATATTATTTAGAAATAAAAGAAAAAATTTCTACCCTCAAGTATCGTAAATTCCTTGAATTGAGTGGGAACATGGTTTTAGTCTCGATGGAATTACCTTCATATCAATAAATTTATGGGTATATGTTGAAGAAATTTATTAATAGGGGATTAATAATTCCACATTTTGAATAGAGAACTCAAACATTCTTTAAAACTATGTAATAAAAACTATGTTTGAAAAATATCTGAAATTTACCCAATGATGGGTTTAATAATATGAAAATATTTCGTTCCCTTTATATTGGGGTACATCACTGTATGGAGGACCATTATAGTAGTACACTAAGACTTCTACCAAGAGAAATTATCCCTGATGAATCCTTATAAATATTTTATATATATTTATATTTTCTCACTACAACTAAGTAATCAATAATTCATTATATATAGAATTTTCATCATTATGGGGATGAAAAAAAGAAAGAATGACAACACCCTTTCCATTCCCATTAACATGATGGGTGGTTGATGATGAGAATATTGATTGGATCCTAATGTATAAGACTACCATTTTAATTTTTTTCATTTTCTATTAATATTTTATCATTGGGAATCAGTATATTTCAACACATTTCATTCAAGGAATGTGACGTACCACCAATCTCATCTTCACAAATTATGGGAATAGAGGATACAAAACCCCATTGATCCTCAAATGATTAAATAATTATTTTGGAATATATTGTGTAAGTTAACTCATTAAGACATAAAAAATACTCTTCATACCATGATGACACCATATTGATGGAAACATAGGCGAACATTTCATAAAACTATTCTTTTTGTATGTGTTTTTTCATTATTATAATAATATCTACTGAGTTAAATTTGTTCTAATCATCATAATATTATCTTGTTTCTTAGGATGGGGTGTGTCGTCTTTTTTAGTGGCATCAATATAAATACATGGACTTAAAAACTGTATATTCTGAATTTTTTAGTCATGGATTCATTTTCCTTCATTCCTAATGACCTATTAGGACTGGAGTTTTAGATAATTAGTTCATAAACCTTACATAAAAAACAATTAAATCACAAAGTGGAAACTTCCATGTAGTATCCATTTTAAAAAAATTAAGATATAACAAGTTTTTTTTTCTTGACATAACAACCCCATTTTTATCTTAGCCTCATCAATTTCCTTACACATCCTTAAAACATTGTGAAAAAACATTTTAAAATTTTGAAAGATAACAAATATCTCAGTAAGGGAATTTAAAAAAAAGACACTCTTTAGTATGTGAATACTTATAACATTTTCATTTCAAAATAAACATTACCATAAGGATAAACATTTTCTTAGACAATTAATCAACTTCTATACACAAATATTTTTATTAAACATTTAATAAAAAATATTAAATTAAAAAATAAAAGCATTAATTTATTTCAGTCTTGATATTCTCATTAATTTTATTCCCAAAGTTATACTTTTCACCCATAATAAATATAAATCACATCTCTCCAAACATAAACACATGTTCTTAGGTTGAAAAATTATAACATTTCATTAAAAAATATTGACATCATAATAAAATTAGGCATTTAAATTGAGGTAATATCCTCATATCACTAATATATATGGAGAAACAATCATCATTACAAATGGAATAACCCTCACAGTTACACATTTAATAAATTTTATTGGTAAACTTGGAAAAACTATCATGGTTACACTTGGAATGACCCTTATGGTCAACTTCCGAACATAAATGTTACCTAATTCATTACATGGATATCATAGACCCACCAATAAATTGTCCATAATGGGACCACCCATTATCATAAACAATACCCAGGAATAATAGAATAATCATAACACATAAAATCATGCATCCTAAAAACATTCTATCAAACCATATTATTGTATTTTCTAATATGATAATATACCATTTCTTTAAAACACAATTTTTGAAACTAAATTTCCATGATTAAAATGAATGAGGGTTTATCATTGAAGAAAACATGTAATATTATAAAGTATGTTAAATATCAAAAGAAGTTTATGGTCGTGGTAGAAGTAATTGACTCCATATACATTAAAACAGAATATTACTTTTATATTTTAAAATGAAATTATAAACATTCCATAAATCATTTTGAGCAACCCCAACCATAGTAACTTAGATCTAGGGTATGCATTATTACACCGTAATAATATAAAATTAATCACATCATAAAGCACTGAATGGTTCAGCAGTCATGGTAAACAAGACACAAACTGGATTCCCATATTATATTTGAAAATGAAAAATACAATATAATTTTTTTATAAAATTAAATCCCTCTACTATATCCATCCATATCAATCATAATTCACTTTATGGATTCCTACGAAAGGAAAAAAATAATAATGACCTTCAATTATTATTAAGGGTTGTGTATAATGGAATATATTAAAATAAACATGTATATTCAACATGGTAAGGTAAATAACTAAACACACATACCATTTAAATACTTTGAATATCATGGTAAGATAAGGCATACTTAATTTGATAAGGTAAATAACTGAAAACAAAAGTCATTTAATCAATAAATAGATAATGAAATCCATCTAAATATAATATCATTTAAAAAATATCATAGATAATATGATAATAAATAATCAATATGGAATGGTAAATAATTGAAAAATATTCCATTTAAAGAATAAACTAAGAAAAAAATTAATACAGAGATAATATCATTGAAAAAATATCACAGATAATAAAAACTAAATTCCCAATAAATGAAATGATTACTCATTTGATGTCATTTTTTCAAGAATGTTATGGGTCTTCTATCATTAATTTTTAGATGAATTTTTAAAAATATTGGTAGAAACCCATTTAATGGTAGATTACTAATTATAATCATGATACTAGTTATACAACAACTAACTATATTATTCAAATCCCCAGCCATCACTGTATATCCAAAGAATTGCTGATATATCTAATAATCGATTTAATTCATAAACAATGTACTATATCAATAAATATCCTTACTAAATAAAAAATTATTGATTGTCAATATTTCCCTAGACAATCAAATTACATTCAAAGTTAAACATCAAATTTATAAATGATATATGGTTTAATAAATAATAAATTCCATAAGAAATTATCTAGATGATTAGGGAAAATATAATGTCTAATGATCATGGTAAAGTGAATAATTCAAGGGAATGTTAATGAATAAAAAATTAATCAATGAAGTGAGTGTCTAAACTATTTATTGTAAAAATAATAATAAACCATCTATAGTAAGAATAAGGATAGTATCAGTACAACATATCCCCAATTGAGTATATTTAACATAAATGGCGTTTCTCCTTGAAAAATAAAAATACTATACAAATATATTTAAAAACATTTTTTAGCATAATAACCTTTTAATTTTGAAATTAACCTTCTAAAATGAATACGTCACAAAAATATTTACAAAAAAAATTATCATTTAGAATAACCTTTCAAAATGATAAATTATGTTTTAAAACATTGATTGGTTATGGGAAAAGGAAACCCATTTCAAGCCGAACAGGATAATACAAATATTCCATTGAAATTTTTAGAACAATTCAAATGTGAATGGTTTAGAAATTGACATGAATGTTCATTTAAAAAAAATTGGTACAAATTTATTTCAAAAATAAAAATATAATCATATATAATGAAATTTATTTTAAAAAAATGTTTTTTAAGAGAATAAATTTTCCAACGAAGAGAAAAATAAATTCAAATTTCATTAAAATAATTTTATCCATTATTTGATGTACCAAAGTGTGTAAAAATTGTACTATTTCATGAAAATATAATGAAAATAGAGTATAACAAAATTAAATGGGATTATTAGATAGTGATCAAATAAATTTCTTCAGTGAAAATTAATTAATAAAAATTCTTGATTAAAATGAGATTATGAAATAGACCTATACAATGATCATAACATTGAATTGAGAAATAATATAAAAATAGATTAGGTGTTTAAATTTTAAATAAAAATATTAAAAATATGAAATAAAACATAAGATAATAATAATTTTTTACATTAATAATAATATAATATAAATGTCAAGGAAGAAGTAATATATCTTAATGAAAAGAAATTGAGTTTTGAAAATTTTACCGGATGGTTATAGTTAATTAAAATCGCATTGGATGAAAAAATATAAATTGAAACTCTTAATATCATTATTAATTAATTAATCAGGATATATCATGTCATAATGGGTTCTTAAGAACCATATAAAATAATTTTGGTGTATAAAAATTCAATGTTCCTCAATGAAGATAAATTAAAATTATGTCCCTTAAATTGAGTATGGCCAATCATGTACATTCAGTATATTCAAAAATAATAAAATTATTTTAATAATTTACATTATTATGGACCTTTTAAAAGTTTATAATTAATTATATTTCACTTATTACCATGTTATATAAAATTAATTAATCAATTATTTTTACATCGGGTGTTTCGATGAAATTTCACTTATGTGTCAAAAATTACATCGGTAGGTTGACTATTGGTAAAAGTGGTAATTAGTTCTAAATCAAAAATAAAATAATGAAATAAATTTCATATAAATTAAAAAGGTATACTTTTAATACAAATCCTGAAATAAGGTTTTTAGAAATAAATTATGTTACGATCGTGGATATGGTAGGTCATACGTACACATAAGTAAAGATACCATTTTTTCAGTGATCCTTATTAAAAGTAGGTTAGTAATATGTTACAATTATATAATTTTCATAATAAAATAAATAACATATTATTTAATGAAATATAATTATATATATCATCCATGTTATTTGGTCATAAAAATAGTGTCACATCACTTCATGAAGGCGACATTCCACGCATATAGGGACAATGTTATAATATTTAAGTGCATGAAAAAGGTAAGAAAATAAATATATTGTGTTTTAAGAATGATACATATGTTAAAAATGTCATTATTATTCAAATTATATCTCAGATATTCATTAAATTTTTCTTTATTCCCATTCATGTAAAGAGTTGGTGAAAAATTAATCACATCGCTTCGTGAGGTGGTAGTCCACCATTCACACAAGTGACATTATTGTATCCCCAATAATATGAAAATTAAAAAAAATTATATATGGTATAATGACTCTAAAGGTATAATTAAGTTATAAAGTTCATATATGTATTTTATATCCATCATTATACCCAATTATGAGAGGTGTTGATGGAAAATATATCACATCGATTCGTGAGGCATGACTCTCCTATGCACACAAGTGGTGTTATCATTTACCATTCGTAGGAAGAGGATAAGGATATATTTCCTTACATTAAAATAATAAAATCACATTATAGGTTATATAATTGGGTCATTTTATAAAAAAAATATAATATTTCATGTATATGGAATAATAAATGAACTAAAAACCACAGTTATGAATTTTACCCCTTTTTGATCCACCTCTTTAGGATTAAACCTAAAGAATTCCTATAATAGATTTTTTTTTAAAAGATTCTAGGATGAGTGTATGTATGTATTTTTGTTATTTTATTAGGAATTGTACAAACTAAAATGGTTTGATTTTGTGAAGAATAGAGGATAGGGTGTGGGAAACTATAAGTGAGCTGAGTGGCACAATTATAATTATTTGAATAAAAAATTTGTACCCATGTTTTTCAAAACCCATAAGGGTCTAAAAGATATTATTATATGTAAATATAAATGATGATGCCTAAATATGTCAATAAAATATATTTTACTCAATTTTTAGGTCATGTTAATCATTCTATTTTTTTTACTCTCCACCCCCACCCCCACCCCCACCCCTAGTAAACACATTTTTAAATTAACTATAGTGGTTAATTTTTACTGTTTTTAATATAAATTTCGGTTAAAAATTAAGTTATCATTACTACATAATATAATTTATTTTTATTTAAAATATGGAATCTATTTTTTCTAGTTAAATTCAATAAAGTGGGAGTTTTCAATTTTAAACTATACCCCCCATATGTGTAGAAAAAGTATGTTTCCAAAGAGATAAATCTCATAAGTATAGAAAATTTTAATATGAAAATTAAATATTAAATTTATTCCAATGTCAAAAGGTCGATAATTTTTAATACAATTTAGCTAATTTTAATTTAAAATTAATTTAAAATTAATTTAAAATAAAATTCAACATTGTAAATTTCATAAACAAAACGTTATTTTTTAATAAAAATCAATATTTTTCAATATTCATCGAAAAGATAAACTTTTCATAAAATTAAAAATAATTAATTCTAATATAATTTTTATATTTTTATTTAAAAAATAAATATCATTTTATAAAATAAATTTTCAACATGTGGTAATGATTAATTTTAATGAATGTATGAAAATCATGACTAGCTATTCTATTAGAAAAAATATCATTTTTCAGAAAACATTTATTTTTCTTTAAAATTAATATTTTTTATGTATAATATATATATTCATAATTTTGATAATTTAGTCAGAACTATGATAATCACAATTTTACGGCTCTTTTATAATGGTATACTATATTACAGATCACATAGATTCAATGTTTGGTATTCTGTAAGCTATTATTGAGATTAAATGTGAATAAACATATCATAATCTCGGGTTGTTGTACTCTCATATAATCTTGGTGTTTCATGTCATATATTTTATACAACCTAATTTTCATCATTTAGAATATTGGTATATAAGATTTTCTCCACCATAAATAAATTTATTCATCTTAATTTAAAATTACTCTCAGTAATCAAGTGTTTGACATTTGGGAATACCATTATTGAAGAACCCACAGCGTAAAAGGGTTAATAAAACATTATCTTGATAAGAGGGAAATGTGAGTAAAAATATAATCCATTTTAACACATTACTAGGTTTCCATGTATGGGAACATTGGTGGGGAATTAAAACATGTACATGGAAGAGAATAATAACACACAAAGATTGATATAAAATGATAGAGATCATTAATCACAAGAAAGTTGGTGATCCAAAGAAGATTGACAAATCGAAAATAATAAAATTATGGTGGGTTAAGGGTCCATTAGATTCATATAATATTAAGGTAATTGGATTAAAAAATATTAATTTCCATTCTATAAATATGAGGAATTATTTTACTATCTATGAATATAATAATTATACAGTATATAATTCTATTTCATAATTATAATTTCATAATTTGGTTATGCTATGATTCATTTCCAATTCATCGCTTACTCTATGAAATTAATATCCAAAAAGGTATTTTTTAATACTAAGAAACTAAAACTCATTTTTATTATAGATTAAGATTCATAAAAGAATGAAAATTTTTTTCATTTGTCTCAGAACATTTTCCAAAACTAAAATGGTTTGAATAAGTTTTAAAATATAATACACGAGTATTTAAACATCAAAAGTGATAATATTTTATCCCCATTAATTTTTATTTTTAAAAGCACTTAAATAAAAATAATTCTATATCAACCAAACCATTAAATAGGCTAGTGTTTGGGAATAAAACCTTATCATCATTCAGTTATGGTTTCAATCCCCATGGCCTTTTTGGATGCAACTAGATGTCGCTCGACATGTAGGTTTTCCATTTTCTAAAACAATATAACGATAATTCTTTTATTATTCCAAATGAATTATGACCCTTAATTAATACAACATAAAGGATACGATAATCCTTAAAGGAGACCTATAGCATTAATATTTTGTCACAAAATGTATATTTATTTTCCCTGTAAAAACAATTTTAATTAAAAAACCAATATTTTTAATTTATATAAATGTTTTCCAAAAAATGTCATCAATCATGTTATATTCCAACCCCACAAATTACCAAAATGTGTTTTTAGGAATTTGAGGTTATGATCCACCTTAAAATAATAATCTCATAATGATATCAATAAATCTAATGTTAAATATGGAATATATGCTTTTAAAATTTTAAACAATCCCTATAAGTTCCCTCATTCTTATATCAAAAACAGCATTGGAAAAAACAACTATAATATAAATAAATAATACTAATAAATAAATATTTCATTCATTTTATTTAAATATAAGACATTTATTGTCCTATGGGTAAACCATCAGAAGGGTTAATTGACCTGGATAATGCACAGGTTACCAAAATTCAAGCAAACAAACAATAAATGGATCCCTAGATGAAATTTATTTCCATAGATAATACTCTTAATTTTTCATTAAAAATAATTTTCTTTCTTCCGTTATTTTCTTAAAATAATTTTTTTTCTATACCCTTAATACACCTTCTTATATGTATCTTTTCAGATTTCTCATATGATGGAAATCAAGCCTTCTTTCCTCCATTGTATTCACCACTCGAACTATTACGAAACTCTATTATTCTCTCATTTGGTATGTCCAAAAGATGGTTAATGTATATGTTTTTAATATTATTTTAGGGTAACAAATTATTAATAATAATGAGATCCTTCACTCCTATAATCATCCCATTTCATTTATCAAAATCAATTTATTTTCATTCATGTTCAATGCAAAAATGATTCCTTTTGGTTATATCTATTGACCAAAACTAAAACAACATTGGTTGAGCATTAATAATCACAGTGGGAAATCAATTTATTCATTTATAGGATTTTTAAATCCTACACCCTTATTTTGAATCAAATACACCATATGTTTGACCTTCTACATTCACATTCATCATCTATTTAAATCCTTTATAACATTTTTATATAAAATGTGAAATATAATAATAATATCTCTTAGGACTATCAAATAAGGTGAAAAATGAATCCGATTATCATGAAATAGGTGAGGATCACGTCAATCCCAATTCACTATTTTTTATGTTATTATCGTTAGTTACAACTATTCTAGAACCACATCCACTTTTAGTACCAATATATTGATGTACTTCTTATTAAAATTACATAATCTCTTACTCTCTATAACATTACATTATTCATCATTAATTATAATAAAAGTCAATAATTGGGTTATGATCCCTAATCTCTATTTTCCTGAATCTAAATCTAAAGATTTATACTATACATATTTTAATACTAATTTTAGTGTCCCCAACTGCATTACCTTGGAGCTAGTTTCTTCTTTATTACATTGGCATAATTTACAACTGATGGAATCCCAAAAGACTGAATAGTTTACCAGTCTTCGTAAACTAGATACATGTATTATTCTCAAATTATATTTGAAAAAAATGACAGCATAATTATTTTTTAAGAATAACATTATTCCCACTAGTATTTTTACTTATATATCAATCATAGTGTAGTACAAGGATTTCTGAGAAAAAATGAAAAATTAGGGGGATATCAAAATATCAATTAAGTTTAATTATAGTGGAAGAAATTATGAATCAATAAGAATAATAAAACTGTAAAGGTAAATAACTAAACATGGATTCCATTAATATAACTTTAATATCATACTATGATAAGTAATAATCAATATAGATTGGAATGAAACTAAAAAAAATCCATTTAATCAATAAACTGAGATGAATTCCAAAGAGCCCGTACAAAAGTGGTAATGGATCCTTCATGGAATTCAAATGACCCAGGATCTAATTCAGGAAGGGACAAATTTTTGGGGTACTATAGCAGTAGTAGATCTTAGTAGCGGTGAGACTGTAGCTGCAGTGGAACTATAGCAGCGACAGAATTGTAGCAGCATTAGCAATGTAGCAGGGGACGTACTATAGTAGAAACTATAGCGGTGTCGGTACTGTAGTAGGTACTACAACAGTCAGGTTACTGTTGTAGTACTATTAACTTATGGGCCCTTTGGGCCTCAAAATTGGGCTCTCGGGTATTATATTCAAACCACTTGGTCTTGGGGTTTCATGCTATGTAATGGGTCTCCCTCTACCTAGTTTGAAAGATGTATTTGCTTTAAATAATAAATGAGGCTTCGACCCCAAAAATTTAATAATAATAATAATAAATTGAGAATGAAATGTAGCCATATATAATATCATTCTGAAAATATCATGGATTATTAGATAAGGTATAATAAATATAGAAGGGTAAATAACTAAAAAAATACCATTTGATCAATAAATTCAGAATAAAATTCATCCAGGGAATATAACATTTAGAAAATATCATGGATAATAATAACTAAATTCTCAATGATGGAATCACATAGTACTTGGATTTCATGTTATCAAAAATATGATACCTCTACTATCTAGACATTTCATATGACATTTTAACACTATAGGTAGAAACCAATTTAATTCTAGATTACTAATTCACCACATGAGACTACCACTTCATCGAGGGGATATATAATTCTGGGACCCACCGATCATTGTATTTATAAATCATTTCTCATATATCAAATAATAAATTTAATTCATGAACAATGTTTCAAAACATTAAATAAAAAAATTGAATAAAAAATATGGATTATCAATATATCCCTGGTAAATCATAAAAAATTCAATATGAAATAACATATGTATAAATGTGATATAGGTTATGAAATAAACATATCAAAGACAAATAATATTGTTATTTATGTGAAATTTAACTTCAAATAAATACATGAAAGTGTATAATTCAAGGAAAATTTAATGGCAACAAATTTTAATCAAGGTTGAGAGTTTCAATACTATCATTGGTCAAAATAATCATAAACCATCAAAAATAATTATAAGGATTGTATCAATAAAACATATCCCCGGTTTAGTATATGTAAAATAAAGGGGTTTTTTCTTGGATTAAAAAAACCCCATTAATATGAAATTAGTAGATATTTTGAGGTAAATATTTTTTTTTGAAAATAAATTTTTTAAATTTAAGTTGTCATACCATTTTAAAAATGAATTTTTATTTTAAAAAACATTTGAAACATATAATGGAATTTTTAAATCATTTAGTGGTCTTGGAGAAAGTGAATTTTTTACATGAACAATACAGTAAAACAAATATTCTTTATTTACTTTGTATAAAATAAAAATAAGGATTGTTTGGAATATAACATTAAGATTCATTTAAAAAATTTGAGAAAAATTAACACATCGGTAAATAAAATTATATCAAATCATAAGTGAAAGGTAAAACATTTTTTAAAATAGTTTTATAAAACATTGTTTTGAAAAAAAAAAATAGATTTCCAATTGAATAGTGAAATAATGTCATATTTTCTTAAAAGAATTTTCTGTATTATTTTGATTTCCAATGACAATAAAAATGTTAATATTACTTGAAAATATCATGAATAAAAAAATATGTATAAAATTAAATGGATTTAAAAGAAATTTATAATATGAATTCTTTAATAGAAGTCAAAGAAAATACATTCTTGATTCGAAATAGAATTTGAAATAAACCCGTAAAATTATCCTAATGTTGAAGTGACAATTAATCATTAAATATATTGTCTATACCAAATTTAAACAATGTAAATAAAATGTTAATAAAATATATGATAATCAGAAGTTATTACACAGAAAATATTAGAATATAAAAGACAACGTTGAAGTAATATAAACCAGAAAAATGAAATTAAGTTATGAAATTCATTACCAGTTTGTAACTTTTAAGTCAAATATTCAGGGATGAAATAATTCAAAATAAAAAATATAATACCATGAATTATTAATTAATATTGATATTACTTTTCAAATTGTAAGTGTATATTGTATCACCCCAAGCTTTTACAAATAAATTTAATGAATTTCAGGAAACACTATGTCTCTATGAAACAACACTTTGTTTTATGGTTATAGTTATAATCAAGCCATTAAACATGATTTTTCCATTTCTGTGTTTTGAATTTTCAAAAACGAACAAACATTGTTTGTATCAATAAGATATCTGGAGTCTAATAAGACAAAATTAAATTTAGGTGAATAGAAAATTACCCTTACATAGAGTAATGTTACCCATATAAATAGTTAGATGACCCTTATGAATAGTTATATGGAAAAATGAATAGTAACCTCACTAATAAATGTATATTAAAAATAAATCTTACAAGTTACAATTTGATTGTTATATAAGTGTTGTTATTTTTGTAAGTAATAAATATTTAATTATAATTTTATGATTAACTAAATAATTTAAATGAATATGTATTTTCATGAAATGTAATAATAAATTTTTAATAGATTTTACTCTGGTTTGAAGGTGAAGTTTATCTATTGTTTTGAAGGTGAATCTAATAAATTGTTATAAATTTCCATGTTTTTTAATCTGGTTATAATATGATGGGTTTTGAGAAAAAAAATCAGTATATCTAAGGGTCAGTTATTAAACCGATCTCTGAAATTTTATTACAAGTGTTGGAACACCTACAGGTGTTGTTTTTAGGCTTGCGTAATTACCCTATAATTTTAGCAAGTGTCCCGATGAGTCTTGGGAGCAACATATCTAGAATAGTCTTGTGTAATGGATTTGCACGGGCAGTTCATGGTTGTGGTCCAACCCGTGAAGTTTACCTTGTTTAATATATTAAATAATTTAATTTAATAATAGTATATGATATATTATGATTATTTAAAATAACGTTTTAAAAATAATAATTATGATGTTATTATTATTGTTGTGGTTGTTATATTAAATGAATGATAAATAATTAAATAAATGATTTTTGATGAAATTAGTGTGGATTTTGGGTTTATCAAAGAACCATTATAATTAAACGAAGTATTTCAGAATTCTTAAAAGACAATTTTTTATTAAATAGAGGTTATGGTTTGGAGTTTTTATCATTAATTTCATATTAATGATATTGTAATAAAATGGTTGTTTTGGGTTTTAATTTAATGAAAGTTTAAATAATAACAACAATGATGTTATTATTATTATTACTCTGTTTATTTAATAAAAAAACTGTTAAAAGATATTAATGCGGCTTTTGAGATTTTCAATGAAATGTTTTCCTTTAAGAATGGTTAATTGGGAGATATGGTCTTAATCAATGAAAGTTGACAGAAATAATAATAATGAATTATGATGATTATTATTATTCATATTAATAAGGTTATATTTATTAATATTATTAACTTATTGTGGTGTATTTATAATTAATAATAATAATAATGTATTGGGGGTTTTGGTTGGAAACGAATAAATGATTAAAGGGGTGGTAATAATAATAGCTTTTATTATTATCATAAATTATTTGGAATAAATTAAATGCAATTTAAATATAGGGTTTATCAAAGTATGGTTTTTCTTAAATGGGGTGTTTTGGTTTTAATGATATAAATAGAAATTACAATAATAATATTACGACTATAATCATTAATATTATTATTACATGTATTCTAATTATTGTATTTAGTATAATAAAAATTTGTTTTTTTAAAATGTGGAGGCACTGAACAAGGGAGGTGTGAATCCGCCCACCCTCCAATAGTTCTTCTATTCTCTTTAGAGGTGTGACCCACTGCTTCTCCTCCTCTATGCACGATGCAGGTGCTTCAACGCGCATCCTTCTTCACCCTCTCCCATGGCTGGATTTCCCAAGGTGTATTTCCCCAGCAACGTACCCCATATAGTATCCACACAAACTCACATTGCGAAAACCCTCAAGCGCATAACTGTAGCACACAACCATCTTCTTCTGCAACTCCTATGGACCTCCTCCACCTTGTGGTACGACCAAAAACAGGCCTGCAGGACCCTCGAACAGCCTGCACCAGCAACGCGACACCCAGAGCAGAACTCCAACAGTGCGCAACCCTAGTGGCACGACCCCCCTTTCTGGGTCCTCCGTCAGCGGATTTTTTGTCCTATTTTATACATTGTTAGGGTCTGATTACTTGAGGTGGGGTCTTCTTTCATGTTATCCATCACCCTTTTTTTTTATTTTTCGTTGTTTCAGTACCCGATTTGGTTTTGGCCGATTGTAGGGTTTTGGGATAATACATGTTTATTGTGTTCTTTCTCTAATTGGATATGATATTGTTGTTTAGGGATTCATTGTTCAATGTTCTGGCATCTACTACCAAAGGTGAGGTGGATGAGCTCGATTCTCTTTGAATATGTCGCTTCGGAAAATAGGAGCCCAGACACCCACACACACACACACATATGAATGTATGTGCGCTTGTGACTACAGACCAGTTCATGATTGGTTTCCAACATTTGACAAAGTGTGGCATGTTCTGGTTTCACCCTGAGGTAGGGTCCTAAACCTTTATCACTTTCTTTTTGGAATTATATATTCTTAAAATACATTGAGAATGTGAGTTTCATTGATTATGGAACAGCTAAGTTTTCTTGAAATGATGATTAATGATTAACTTCTGGTTAGTGGAAATGTCATATCATTCTTCCAGTGGTTTGGCTGTTCATATTTCTTTTTGCTGGTGCGGATATACTATATGTCAATGCATGACACTTTTAATATTATTAAATTATTTCTCCCATGTTAGATAAATGAGGACTTGATTGTGTGTTGGTTTTAAGCATGTATTTCTGATTTGGTTAATGTGATATTATTAAATAGTTAAATTATTTGAATGGGGAAGGCTGTCTAATAGCATAATTCATTGGATAATTAATTATCAAGTCATGAGTTGGAAAAATTGTGGCATTTATTGAATATTGAGAATATTGAATATTTGGACATGTTCGAAATATAAATTTTAATTTTTTATTAATTAATTGATGGATTAATTATTACATGATAATTGGTAAATGGTTAATTAATTGATGAACTCATTAAAGAGGTATGATTTAATTAATTAATTTTTGAATTAATTGATTTGCATGCATTAATTTATGATTTTGAATTTATTGATAGTTATGATTATTGGCCAATAATTTCTTTGGTTTCATGTTTACTTTTCCATGATTTATGTTTTTTAGAATTGATTATTTTTAAAAATATGATATGATATGTGATATGGTTACTAAATATATGGGCCTTGTTCTGCATGTTTGACTTTAGATGTTTACGACATGCATGTTAATTGTTAAAGTCCTAGATGAAACATTGTTTCAGTGTACCGGTTTAGACTTGTTAATGACATTGGAAAATTAATTGAGAATAATTAATTGATAATTAATTATTAACTATTTATATGTTGAATGGTTAATTTTTTTTAGAATAATATGACGGGGGATTTATGTTGTTAATTAGTTGTTGAATTAATTAATAGATTGGATTTATTAATTTATGAATTAATTAATGGATGGTTTTGGGGGTGTTAGTCATGGATCTCTATACCAATGCTAAATATATATGTTTGATTGACAAATGAGTTGTGAGATAGGAACCAATGCTCCAAATACTCACGCGGTGCTAGACATGGCGTTCTACACCCAGCTTGCATGCAAATATTCTTTTATGGGATAGGGACAGATGCTTTAAATACCCATTAGTAGTCTGACAGGGAATGATGCTCCAAATACTCCCGAGGGTTCTATACATGAGGTTCTACACCCATTAATTGACATTGGACTATGGGTCCATATTGGCGCAAAAATATGGGGAGAAGAAGACCAAACACAAAAAGTAAACCACTTTTTTGGGGTTGCCTTGTGAAGCCTGTTCGCGGAGCCCTGCAGTACCATGGCTGGCACGAAGCTACCTCCCTTGAAAATCTTTCGCGAAGCAAAGAGAGAGCAGGCACCGTGATCTGCTTGACATTTGTGAAGCCGCTGCGAAGCAATGTGGTGGGAGGCTGTGTGATCCGCCTGATGTTTGTGAAGACATCACGAAGCAACGAGGTGGGAGGCTCTCTAGTTACAACAAAGTGACACATATCTTTGCACCAAGCAATCCCTTCTTCACGGTGCCTCATACCTATAAATATCGGACTCCCCTCAAGCCCTAAGGATGGATACTCTAACCATTTTCCTACTTATCTCTCAAATCACAAAGCAATTTCTTCTCTGCAAAACATGAACTCTTCAAGGTATTTGATCATCGCGAAGTACCTTTCCATTGGATTAAAAAAAGCCCCTCTTCAAAGAGAGCTTCCCATCGCAGAGCCCACATGCCATCATGAAGGAAGGGGAACTCCAAGGGGGTCGGGTCTTTGTAGAGCACTTATGATTCATGAAGTACCCTCTATGAACATGTAACCCGATGCTTTGATAGGGTAACGGTTCTTTGCAAAACACATTTCTTCGCAGTGCTATGCATCGCAGGGAACCCTTACTTTGTGAAGCCCTGCTCTACAAAATCCTTTCTACTTTGCGAAGCACCCTCCATGTGCACATATTACCTATTCCAAGGCAATGCCACTTAACTTCAAAAATTAGACTCCTTCGCAATGATCCTCCACTATATGGAGCACTAGATCTTCATGAAATCCCTTCCTATGAACCCCTATTCTTAAGAATCCTCTTTTACGTACGACCCTCTAGGTTCCTACTAATTAATTTCAATGTCCCTTGGGTGGTGCTTCCCATTGTGTTGCTTCGCCTCATGCTTCTTTGTATAGGCATGCTAACGGTTGATGGTTATTTTCATAGCCACGATAATGTGGCCCACCAGTGGATCACTCCACAACACCCCCTCAACAAAAAATTGTTGATGCCTTCCCTTCCCCGAGGTTCGGGAGGTACTAGTCATCTATGTCTTAGAGGGGCGTGGAGTGAACCCGCCTTGTTCGAGCTACAGGATGTTAAGCTACCAACCACCACCATCCCCAGCACATGATGTTAAATTGTAGTCTCACCTCGCACGTCATACCTAGGGCTACCCGTCTTGTACATTATCTAAACTCGCTTGTCTCCCCAGGAGTGAGATCTTCCTCACATTGAATGAGATAATCTTTGTTTTAGTGGTGTCTGTCCGATAGTAAGATCAACAATCTTAGTGTAATCCCCTAGCCTCTCTTACAGGAGGTCGTATCCCTACTCCCCCTCCTCTCTTCTTTGGTACCAACGACTAGGGGGGATGGGCACCATAACCCTCCTCTCTTCCATGTAAAATCCCTCTGGGATATTTCATTACACGGGCCTCCATCATGGAGTAAGTCCCAATCTACATCTTCCTGGGCCACCAACCATGTGTAAGACCCATTCCACATCCCATAGGTGCACCTTTCACGACATGGTCGTCAGGTCTTTCCTTCCTCTTGTTTCTCAAAATGCGCATGAATCATTTAGGCCTAGAGTAAGCATCGACCATGAAATCCTCTTTGAGCATCCTTAGAGCATAAGCCCCTACAACATCCTGAACTGTGTGGAATTTGATCCTTGTCATGGAAAGGTACATAAGAAACCTCCCTGAGGTTCATGCCCAACAACCATTGGTCCCGACCGCTTCACATCAGTTCACAAAACCCATCCCGATCTACATAGACTTTGATCCTTCCCATGTCATTTTATGTAGGAAGCCTCTCTGAGGTTCAAGACCAACAACCATTTGTCCCGACACCCTTCACATCAGTTCATCTTTGTCCCACGTGACATTAAACTATATCCACTATCCCAAAATTTGAAAACATTGATCCTTTACAAGGAGAGGTACCTAGGAATCCTCCCAGAGGTTCAAGCCCCATAACTGTTGGTCTCGACCCCTTTACGGCAGTTTGCCGAACCCATTTGGAACTACGTGGACATTGAACATTGCTAAAGCATGGTACATAGGATGCCTCCCCGACGTTCGAGCCCAACAACCATCAGTCCCAACCACTTCATGTTGGTCCACCCCCATCCTGCATGACGTTAAATTGTATTCCCCTTTTGTCCTGCATGACATTAAATTATCCCCCAATCGACGTTAAGTTGTTTTGTCCAATCGATGGAAAGTTGCTTTGATCCCCAATCGATGGTAAGTAATTATGTTCCTCATTTAGTGTTAAGTCATTACAGTATGAAATCAAAGGTAATCCACTGTTGTCCCCCTTGTTGGGACCCACTTCTCTGGTCCCCCCCTTGATCGTCAGTCTGAACCAAGCTGTTAACCACGTGTAAGCCCCAATTTATCATCGGTTTGTTGTCCTTTGTGCACACCCCGATTCTATACCCCCATTCTAAACTACATGGACTTTGATTCTTACCATGGAAAGGTACGTAGGATTCCTCCCTAAGGTTCAAGTCCATGTCTCATCCCAGACATTCCCTTGAGGCTATGTGTTTAGGGAAGGTCATTCCCCAACCTGGACATTCCACATCCTCCAGGTCCCATCCATACGGGTCGCCTCCTTAGGTGTCCCATCGTCTCACCAATCTACTTGGACTTTGATACCCTGCTGTAGGGATACGTAGGAAGTCTCTTCGAGGCTCAAGCCCAAATTCACCATATCTCTCATGTCGGTTCCATCTCACTCTCCATTCATTCTCAACAATCAATGTCCATCCTAATTCTTATATGGTCCGCCATATCCCAGTGAAATCTTGTCACACACATTCTCGCTGCTTCTAGCAGCAACCGAGTAACTAACCTCGCATTAGCCCTAATATAAGTGTTTTATCTAGGGGTTTCTCTCATATAATACACTCATATCAGTGTTCGGATCAGTCCAATCCTTCTTCTCCAGATGTTAAACTAGCCGCATACCCTGAGTTAAACATTGAATGCTATGGAAAACCACATAGACATTCCTATGGAATACAATTAACTGCATTAGACATGGGATTCCTCGGGATTTCGCACCCTCTAGAAGCCCTATCATATGGAGAGGAAACCCATATGCACCAGGGTTCGAATGCCCATACATTCCAGTGATGTACAACATGACTACTCCCCTGACCGAAGGTTACTTCCCTAACCGGACCCCTATGAATGTTTTGACAAAAGTAGTGTAATTAACTGGAATCCATATAGATATGGAATCGAGAAGAGTTTCAAGAACAACTTTTTAATATTTGAGGGAGACCGGGACTAGGTAATGATCTCCAAGGAGGATTCCACAGAATGAGGAACTGACATCCCATCATCTTGTTTCGATCAAGGAGAAAATGTCCCTGAATAAGCGATGGATTCCATGTGCCTTTCGATAGTAAGAATGTGGGGAAAAATCATTGTTCCCTCTGAAACAGATGGATGCACGCCTTGGAGAATGCGTCAGAAAAAGAAATTGTGAACCCAACGTGATGTTATTCTCCCTAATGTGGATATTATTCATTTTTGAGACATCAGTGGACTAGTGTGTCATTGGATCCATGTATTCGGTGCTAGGTCCCGCTATGAGTATAGTGGGTCATTCATGAAACTAACCAGAGGTTGGGGAAGTTGAACGTTGGGCATCTCTGTCTATCACTCTATTAGTGTGGCCCCTTATTACCATCCATGGAAGAAGAAAAAGAGGTGGGGAACTAAACGCCAATTTCATCCTTGCAGAACTAATTGGTTAATCTCCCTGCCTTCCAGGACCCAAGCTTCCATAAACGAAAACTGGTCACCGCCCACCCACTGACGCAGGGGCAGGGGAAATTTCAACATGGAAATATTATATGGCTCCATCGCTTCAGCGAATCCTTCCACACCCACATCTGATGGGCGCCCAATCCCCAAATCCCCTTCTGAAATCGTTTAATGAAGGGTTAAAAATGACCTCATTCGGCGATATGAGGAAGAGGGGATCATCCAAACCATGGAATGGGACTGGAAGGACCTAGAGGCATATATTTCTCGTCGCCACTACCACACCCAAGGGCTGTACAGGGAGCCACTACTCCCACTCCGATACAGAACCATTTCAGGAGCATCTCCCCAGAACGCTTCGAGGTATTCCTCCCATAGGCTAATGTGGGGGGGATTTCTAGGCTAGCCTGGCTGGGATCTTGTTCCAGGGTCTCCCTATTAGGTCCCCCACTAGGCCACGCCAGCGCCCCCACCCAACCCCACAAACTAAGGAATAGGTAAGATATGAGCCTTCAATAGCAGCCCCTAGTCCGTTTGACCTGACTCCATCATCAGACATAGGTCGGGGATGATGCTCGCCAAGGGGCGTCAACATCAATGACTAACATGGCTCATACCACCACCAACGTAAACCATCATCTTCCTGTCTATTCTGAGTAGGGGAATACAGACACCCGACTTGGATTAAGGCCCCAACCGCCCCATGGACAGGCTAGGTTGTCTCTCTTGGTTATCGGCGCAGGTAGGCATGTCGTTGTCCAACCCACAACAATGACACAATCTACGGATGTCCTCCATGTACCGCCACCATTGAAAATGTGGGTCCCCCCCCCACTGCTTCCATGTTCAGCGTGAAGGTACAACCCATGTCACATTTGATTTGTATGAGGGTCCAAACCACAGTAGTGACACTCAAAAAGGAAGCCTCTTTCATGCTCCTGAGATCGGTTATGGATTCATTCCTCCTTCTATAGTTCACCGGTGCGGATATGTTACACATCGGCTCAATCTCCAGCATGGGGGCCATCCCCATGTCCTTACAGCAACAAAGTAAGTCCCTCCTCATCCCAGAGAGCATAGGACTAAAGGTCATCCTTGCTACATCGGCACCCCGCATGGAGGTCCTACCCTTGTTCGTCTTGACCAGTATGATGACCCTCCTCATACAAATGCTGCCAATGGAAATATGCATGGAGGCCTTACCCATGCTTCTACAATCACTTGAACATTCCATGGAGATTCCCTCCGCAGATCGGCCAGTGGACACAAAGGTCCACCCCATGATCACTTTGACATCTGTCCAGGTGAACCCTGAACCCTAGCTCACTCAAGAGAAATTCTTCTCTGCCCCATCATTAGTTCGGCCGAAGGACCTCCCTGATCCAGAAATCTACCCTGTCTCAAAGAGCCATCCCGGGGTCAGAAGGCAAGTCATCACCACCATGAAAATAATACCATGAAGATTCAGAATGAGATTAAACCAGTATAATTATCAAATTATGAGGTGGAATATGAATCATCAATGGAACCCTCACCTTGATCCTCCATGTCAAGTGCTAGGGTAGGAACGAGGCGCATCAGCCTCGTACTTCAGAAATGCGAGGTCCATAGGATCCTTACCTCCCTCTACAGATATATATAGGTGGACCATGATTTGTTGTCTCTCCACAGTATGGCCATGAAATCAAAACCATCATCACCAGGAGCATTCTCTACCTCGACCAGAGATCACAGAGAGTTATTCTGGGGACTGATGGAGAACGAGCATTGACATGCTCCACTGCCAGTATCTGTAGTCCCTATGCCAAAAACTATGGTCACAAACTCGTCTTATAGTGATGTGGCAGTAAATTCGCATCACTCGTTGGAGGAATGCCTGAGATGTGGCATATTGAGAGTCCAGTCGTCATATTCTCACCCCGGCCAGCCTACTATCTTAGTGGTCATCTTCGGTACCACTACTGGTTCCCCAACCACTTCCAGTCGACAAATTGGGAAACCAAGGGCTAGAAATAGAGTCTAGGCCAAGGAGCATATGATAAATTCTCACGTAAGAAGATTTCTCGGAGTTTTTTTGGCCGGTCGCAGCACCAAATTTCAGTGCACTGGAATCACTCACCCAGGAAGAGGTTGGATGCTTTCTCCCGACCCTCTGGGCAAAACACTTTCGTCTTCTTTATCAACGAGTGGCTTATACCAAGTGTCAATAACACTTCAAAGACATAGATCAAAAATGAAATTTGGTTGATTTGGCCTCACTCCCCATGGTCATGTTACCTACGTCACTAGGACACCAATGGACCCTCTAACAATGATATGTCAGAGCTTTAAAGTGCTCCGTGGGATTTTTAGGGAGGCTTGTCCACATGTGCAGATCCATGGCTGGGGGAAGTATTCTACCCTCCACTTTAGTAATATCTTGCGCCATCCCGACATGTTGTGAGATATCAAGGATATTCCCACAGGTATAGTCACTATTAACAGGGAAGACCTATCAGAATGGGGAATGCGTTGGAGCTCTTTTACGAGGACTTACCCCCAGGGGGAGTGCCATAGCTGTTGGATCTGTTGGGAAGGTTTACTCACCAACAAAGAAATCTGCTATGTCTTCTTGTACCCGTGGAGGCATTGGTTCTCTGCCAAAATACCTGCAAGGGTAAGGAGAACCTCGGAGCCTTCAATCTCTCAGACCCGTCTGGCTCAGTACAAAAGACAGAGGATGATCCCGAGAAAGATGTGTTGCGTCAATAGCTTGCAGAGCATAAGAAAATTGTTTATGACCTCTTTATTGATCATTCTGTAGAGAAACGGCCACACTACGGTAATCCTTGACTGGGGCAGTAGGAAAAAACCCAACCTACCCCCACCCATTTAATTACCTCCATGTGACCCTTACCATCCTACCCACGTAGACAGGGTAGAGGATGTATATTATGGAAATATGGCGTGGTATGTGTTGCCAAATCCACCAGAGTGGCGAGACAATCCCATGGACCCAGCAAAAATTCCCCCAGCTCCTCAGTAGGTAATTACACCAGCCGCTCCATGGGCCGCTGGTATGGCTTATCATGTTGAATAACCTACCAACGCACTGGTGGTCAGGGATACTCATCATGATATAACCCCCACCCATATGATCCAATGGCTGCACTTGTCGCTCACTTTAAGGAATTTGAAATGTGACTGGTGGCAATCCCACCTGATGTAAAACCATATCTTGCATGGGTGGATGATTTGTTTCCACCCTCAAGTTTTGTAAATCCCACCTTATCCCACTTTAATGGGATGTGTGACCTACTGCATCATTTGGCCTACTTCATTTCAAGGTGCGGACTCATGTTGGAAACTCCAGCACAACAAGAATCCACCAAGCTCTGATTCTTTGTACATACATTGCAAGGGCCTGCATTTGACCGGTACAACCATATACCAATCGGATTAATAGCCAGTTGGTAAGATCATTGTATGGAATTTCTTTATCAGTTCAGTTACACTACTCAGAAGACGATAATTGAGGACCTCTTAAAGTTCAATCAGAGGCCTAATGAGTACATCACATACTTTTTTTCTGATGGTAAGGGCTCACATACTCCCTTGACATGATAGTAACTCATGAACAGTTTCTTACAATCTGGGTAGGGAATGTCAATGTTGAACTGGTCCCCTCTCTGATCACCGAAAACTACCTCGGGGAATTCTACGACTTCTCTGATAAGGCCCATTGCATAGAGGAAGCCTTACAGTAGGCCAAGTAAGCACGCTTTTGTGTCTTTCGATTCCCCCAAAAAGGGACGCTATGGCTGAGCCTGCTGTGGTAGCATTGATATAGGTCCCCAGTCATCTTGAGTTGTTACTAGTGGAGCTGCCTCCACAGCCTTGCAGAGGTCCTCCACTTCAAGCGCAGCCGCCAGCCCAGAAGCACCCATCTCAGAACTTGTAGGAACCCCCACGTAATGCACTACCACCACCTAGGTGAGACAACCAGTTTCCTCCTCCTTGAAAGGAACCTCCATCCCCTCTTCATGGTCAGGCTCCTAGAGCCCCCTTTTCGGAATTTAGAAACCAAACCTACTTGTTTAATGAGGATCTATTCCCCAGATATTTTTGCGGTGCCTCAGAGTAGGGACTTCTATGTTTTTCTGAATGGAGGTGGCCAGAAGAGGCGAACCTCATTGATCACCCTAATTACTTACCCTATCATAGGATCCTTAGGGATACCATCATGTAGTGTTATGTGTTTAAAGTCTGGCTTCAAGACTAGGTGGATAACAACATAGTACGGTTAGGCCCAGCTCCAGAACATGTTGCATGTGACTTCGTGATAACGGATATCAGTAGTGATAGAAAGGGTGAGTGGCATCAGGTAGCCAACCTTTGGTGTCAGAAATATGATGACTGGATGACCCATAGAGCTTTCTCCCATGCCCATGGTATTATCTGTTCATGGCTGAATTGATCTAAACCTTCGGAAGACGACACGTCACCTGCATCCAGTACCTATGTGTCAACAGCTCATCCTCACTCTTTCCAGAAGATCATGCATCTGTGGCATAAGAGAAAACAAAGTCCCCCACCAATTCCATCATCATCTCATACTCTTGGCGACTTCATGCCCCACGAGATAGTGATTCCCATCATAATCCATCCAGTATTGGATGATTCTTCAAGTCACGGTCAAGGGTAGGCCTCTGTTAACACCGTAGAGCTGGTAAACCCCAACATGATTTTTGACGGCGAGGAGCACCAGTAGACCCTCCCAATGTTAGCAGTCGTCGCCAGCATCGATGAATCCGACACTATAGGGGTTGTCGGAGTGCCTTGGTCAGTACATCCAGCTAGAATGTGCATGCCACCGAAACCAGATAGCATTCCCTGTGTAGAGCTCAGCACGCATAGCCTTATCCTCTGATTTCATCATGTCCGCCTTCACCGTCGTTTGTGATGCTTGATCAGGCATAATCGCCCCGACCGTGCCGTTATCACCCACACTCCATTTTGGACTGGTCTCATTCATCAAGCCCTCACCAATTATTCACACCACATGATTCGACTAGTGAGCAGTAGGACATTCCTAGCACCAGTCTGCCTCTTGTACAGCCGAGAGGGCCCACAATACCTCATGTCATATAGCGAACTCTTGTAAGAAGAACCTCATGCATGGCACATAAGTATGGTGTCTTGAAGCATCTTTCCATCATCTCAGAAAAGATATCTATCATTGAATATCTACTACTGTACACAGAAATGTATGAATCCCATGCTAAGGCTTTAAGAAGCCCCCTCTAATTTGAGGCTGGGGTAGCAGCATCCAACACCTTCCACGCTGAGGTAGTCGAGAATGCTAAATACCAGGAAATTGTCACATTTTATGGAGAAAATTAAGGCTCTCCAAATAGGGGAACATCCTCCCACTTTACACCACCGAGAATTTTAATGGCATTGATGTTTGTCCTTGTGTTGTCAACACATGCTCTGGGATCAACCTAATCCCAAATCGGAAACTGTGATAAATGGGTTTGTTCAAGAATTATCTAAGTCCCTGTGACTAAAAAATTCAAGGTTACGACAGGATGAAACAGACATTGGTCGGAAAGATCTGCCTGAAGACCCAATTCGGTGTCCTATATTCTAACACTAAGTTCGTGGTTGTATCCCAAGACACCACCTACAATCCGCTGATGGGAAGGAAATGTATCCACCTACATACAGCGATCCCTTCATTGTATCACTATATTCTTAAGTTCTCCCTTAATGGTCAAGTGGGAGTACTCAATGGTGACATGCCTCCCTTTGCCTCTTGTGAAGCCTTTTATGAAGATCCTGACTATTATAAGAGAAAAGACAAGAAGATCCAATATAACGATGTTTAGCATGCTATAGCCACGACCAACCCATGGACAGATCTGGATGACGGCTACATCTTTTCAATCCATCGATTTTAGGCTATTACCCCAGATATGAGACACTGCTTCATTGTTTTTAGAACAAGGGGGAGCACATTCTAAAGTCTTTTTGGGGCTGGAATATCACCTCGTACTCTTAAATGAATTAGGCTCGGGTGATCCCAGAGCCCCTACCCCTATAAGCCATTGGGATGTCCACCCCATGGCAACAGAAATATGTCATACTTTCTTGTTCTATCAGGCTGGGATAAATTGAATCAAGAAAACGTGTCACTATTTCATTGGATTCATCCAATGTGGTCCCTTGGGCTGATTAACATTGTGGATCGAATCAAAAACATTCATCACTATGTTTTTTGCTGCATTGGAGTCCCCAAATGCAGTGTCCACTGCCACTCTGGCTTGTACCAGTCTCTCATAGGGATCCATTGAATTAGAGGAAACTACTCCCACATAGGATCCCTCCTCTATATGTGAAGAATAGGATTTATAGGATTCCCCTCCCACCTTTGAAGAGGGAGTATCCACCAAGATCGATGAATTGGTACATGTAATCCTCGGTAGCGATAAGGATTCAAATCTCACATTGATCAGTTCCTCTATGCTTGTCAAAGAGAAACAATAGTACGTGGCATCCTCAAACAACACCGTGATGAATTTTCTTGGAGCTATAACAAAATGTTGGGGCAGGATCCCCAAGTAGTCATCCAGCACCTTGGTCTCTCATCAAACCACCTCAGGTTTAAGAATACACCCATAAAGATACACCCTTTTCACGGTGCCATGGTCGAGGCTGAAGTTGATAAGATCCTCAGATCCAATTTCTTCAAGGAGGTCTAGTACCCTAGATGGTTAGCCAACATTGTTCCCATCAAGAAGAAGAACGGATAGATCAGAGTCTGTGTTGGCTTTCAGGATCTCAACTATCACTATCAGAAGAATGATTTTCCCCTCCCTGTGACAGAATTGGTGATTGACGCTACAAATAGGTTCTAGGACCTCTCATTCATGTATGGGTACTCTAGGTATAACCAGATCCGAATGGATCCCTGAGATGAGGATTCTATAGTCTTCCGGGAACCACAAGGTACATTCTGCTACTAGGTAATGCCCCTCGGATTAAAAAATGCAGCTTCCAGAGATCTCCAAGCCATGCATCACATATTTAAGCCGATACTTGGGAAATTAGTGGAATGCTATGTGGATGATCTGGAGGTCAAATTTCACCATCGTCAGGACTATCTCAAAGACCTTAAGAAAGTGTTTGGCTTCCTCCGTTCACACCACCTGAAGTTGAACCCATTGAATTATGCCTTTGGGGTCACCTATGGAATGTTTCCCGGCTTCTTTTTCAGATACAGGGGCATGGAGATCAACCCGGAGAAGATCAAGGCCATCCGCCAGATGTCTCCCCTGAGAAACATTTGAGAGCTTTGAGGATTATAGGGCCCCATGACCTACATACTCAGTTTCATTATGAATTTGGCCAGAGAGTGTAATATCTTTTCTCAGCTCATGAATAAAGTTCTTATCTATCAGTGGGATGAAGAATGTCATAATACTTTCGAGGAAATGAAGCAGTGTCTGCTCCAACCTCTAGTCTTTATGCAACCTGTCTTTGGAAAGCCATTGGTCCTTTATGTGACCACCCTGGAATAATCTCTCGGTTCCCTTCTCACCGAGAAGGACAATGAGGGAATAGAGAATAGTCTCTACTACCTTAGCCTCATGCTCCTAGATATTGAGAATAGATACTCCCCTATTGAGAAGAGATTACTTGCGTTGTATTTACAGTATAGAAATTGAGGCATTACCTACTGCATTATGAGGTACAACTGGTGTCTCGAGTGGATCCACTGAATTACATCCTGAACCACCCCATATTGACATGCCATCTAGAGAAGTGGGTAGTAATCCTAACGTATTTTAAAGTTAGGTTTGTCTCATATAAGATTATTAAGGGCCATGCATTGGTAGATTTCCTCACTGTCCATCTAGCTCCCACAGACATACCCCTCGACCTTGATTTTCCTGATGAGGAAATCCTCTAAGTGGATCGAGCCATTCCATGCTAGAAAATTAACTTTTATGGTGTTTCTCGGAGCCATACTTGCAGAATACTCAATGACCACATGCTCAACAGAGTAGGTCTGTGTATCATCTTCTTTACACCCGCACAAGCCATTTTTCTGTATTCATTCCTGCTATCATAATGTTGTACCAACAATGAGGCGGAGTACCCGACTCTCATCATTAGCCTTGATCTGGCCATCAAGATTGGAATTCCCCACTTTCATGTGAAAGGGTACTCCAAACTAGTCATCCAGAAAGTCAACGGCGACTATGTCGTCAGAAAACCATAACTCGTACCAGTGTTGGAATGCTCCATCAAGCTGATGGCACAGTTCCCATCTCAGTCGCAAGTTACACATCTCCCTCAATACCAGAACGATCAATCTAATGCCCTGGATAGCCTAAATTCATCACTTGTAGAGCCTGAATAGTATTATTTGATTATCCCTTTGGCATACTAGAGATTCAATACATCTGTCACTCCAAATGATGAAGACAGCTTGTAGGTAAGCCACCTTAACATTGGTGCCTCCACGTCAGGGCCCTCATGTCCCCCGGTTGAAGAGTGGGTGGTCACTCCCTGCTGGAGGTTTCCCTTTACTGAGTACCACTAGCACGGAAATATCTTGGTAGATTAAGCCAAGAGCAAGCTAATCTGATGCCACCCATTACATTTTACCCTGTAATGTATCCCCGGTCTTGAGCATATTCTCTATAAGAACTGGTTTGATGGGTTTCTCTTCCATTGCATTCATGGAGTTGAGATATCTCAATTCATGCAGGAGATTCATGCCGGTTTCTATAGATCTCATCAGACCATGCCAAAACTATCACACCAGATTATGAGGATGGGGTATTTTTTCCCCTCCATGATCTGTGACTGCATCCTGTTTTCCAAGAGGTGCCAAGCATGAAAAATTCATGCCAAATTTGTGCATCATCCACCGGAGCCTCTCCACACTACCAAGTACTCTTTGCCCTTTACACTATGGGTACTCGATGTAATGGGGCCCTATCCACCGGTGACTACTTGCTAGTGCAGATTCAACCTGATCTCCATGGACTTCATTTCCTAGTGGACGAAGTCGTTCTACTCAAGGAGGCCAAGGCCCATTTTATCGTCGAATTTGTGTGATCCAATATCATATACTGTTTCGAATTACCTCACTATTTCTTCACTAATAACGACACCAACATCTGGGTGGACGATTTGAAGAAATTGTATGCCAAGTACAACATCAGTTCTCACTATCCCTCCCACTACCATGCGCCAACAAATGAAAAGATCGAGGCATTCTACAAAACCCTATATAACATTATGTAGTAAATGGTTGGCCAGAAAAAGAAGAGTTGGGCGGGAAAAACCATAACACCCTCTAGGATTATTGGAGGACAACTCGTATTTCCACCCAGGTGACCTCGTACTCCCTGGTGTATGGAACAGAGGCTATCCTGCCCATTGAGATTCAGTTTTCTTCATTACCCACAACTCTCTATGATCAGCAAGTGGCAGATAAGGTAGCTGAAATCTGTTTGGCTGAATTGGAAGCACATGACGAGAACATACTTCCTGCACTTCACAATCTAGAAAAGCATCAAAACAAGATAGCTAGATCTTTCAACAAGAAAGTTCACCTCCGCTCTTTCTTGCAAGGTAACTTGGTGTTGGTCTTGAAAATACCAATGATACATGGACAGAAGTCACCAAAATTTGATCCCAAATGGGAAGGAACATACATCATTCAAAATGTGTACCCTAGTGGAACATCCTCTCAGGTGACCATGGATGGTGAGTGTATAACTCCTCCCACCAATGCAAAGTTCTTCAAGCAATACATTGCTAAAGAAAAGTGGGTACTAAATGACCTTAAACTGTTTTGTCTCGCATGAAATTAAACTGTATGTCATCCCACAAGACATTAAACTATACATGTTCCCACATGACCTTAAAATGTTTCGTCCATACCATAAGATGTTAAAATGTGATGTTCATCTAAACTAAAGGACATAAAACTATTCAGCATTTGTACTTAATGACGTTAAACTACGAGCGGAAAATGTACCATTATGGTCCTACAAGAACAAAAACTGTATGTTGTCTTGTACAACTTTAAACTGTAGACGGTCCTGCATGACCTTAAACTATCTGATGTATTTGATACATGAAATTAAACTGCATAGCACGTATAAGAACTACATGTGGCTAAATTCTCATCCTCATGGGATACGTAGGAATACTCGGACGCAAGCCCAGCCCCAATTTTTCTCTTCGACTACCCCATGGGAGTAGTTATCTCATTGGATCCCACGTGGTGTAGCATAAACATATTTGGCCTTGTTGTAGCCATGTTTACGATGACTGCCCCATGTTCCCCTCTCATTCTTCAATTCTCCCTCATTCTCACCATACGGTGTTAAACTGCATTGCCTTTTTAGAACTATGTACGGCATGATTCCCATCCTCATGGGATATTTAAGAACTCCCGAATATTATTGTCTGTAGTCCCAACCCTAAGATCCAAGATCACTCCCTTTGGTCTGGGATTTTGGTTGAGATACCGCCCGAAATGCATGGTGTGATGTGGAATTATGTCCTCATTTCACAGAAGTATTATCATAAATGTACCATGTATTCCTATTCTTGGATGTCTTCACCCATTAGCATCATCACCGCATGATGTAAAACTACACAACATACCATAACTACATGTGTTTTGACTTTCATCATTATGGGATACGTAGTATTTCCCAATCATTCTGTCTTCAGGTCCATCCCCACCTCTTAGAAACCTCCTTATCATCATGGACCCAGGGCATGAGTCTTACTAGGGGAGGGGTATACGGTGTGGTACATGATTATTTCCCCATTAACATCGAGATTGTAACAACCAGGCCACATACCTCTTTATCCTGAGAACGCTTCTCTCCCATGTTCTACACTCATCTTTTTGAGTTGGCTACTCTTAAAATGGACCCCTTGACCCTCTCTGTCAATTCACCAATGTTCCCAAGAATACTCTATCTCAGAGCCTAGAGTGTTAGATTCTACCTAGAAAGGCTCTTGCGTATTATTTTAGGCTCTGTGTCCCCTTCATTTGGGTTTTCAAAATCACTCACATCCAAAAGGACCCCCCAAATGGCATGGATGCTCAGACCAAGGGCTCTCCTACCATTTCAAGACAACATCCTCGAGGGTTTCGACCGATAAATTGTTAGAAATCCCCCATTATGAATATGGTTAGTGGTTGACACTTGTTTCTTGTTCCCATTTCAGGTCACACGATATGGATATTGTGTTTCGAACACAATCAATAGTTATCCTCCATCGTCATGCCAACCCCACCAAGACCTAAATGATGGTTTCATGATTCACATCATTTTACATTCTGTCATTTCCAATTTGACTTTAGTCACTATTGGTACTATCCCTCAGTTCACATCTGCATGTTATGAGGAAAAAGAAGTTTTAAGGCATCATTCGGGGCTCTGAACCGATTTACCCTTTATGTGTATCCCATGTGTTGCAAAGACCTCTTCCTCCCTTGATTCCAACATTGAGTTTGACTCACATGGGATTAGAAATCAGATTGATTTATGCACTCCCTTGGAAGGGTTTTGCTTCTCCATGGTCCGAGATCTATGACCATAAACTAAGATCGCCTTCTATGTTCTCTCTATAATGCGTAAGAACCATATCCCTTAGAAATACGTATAGCTTGATTCCCATGTTCATGGGATACGTAGGAATACCCAGACATCTAATCTTCAGGTCCAGATCATGTTCAACTAATTATCTTATAGGTTTACCCTTTTGGCCTCCACTCTTATAAGAATGTGTGGTGTGGCGTGCATGAAATGATGTCCTCATTCATGTCAGGTTTTCAATAGTTGCACCACGTACTCCCCTTATAAGAGCTAGTCTATCTTATCATTTGTCATGAAATATGTTAAACTGCACTTCCAAATCTACATGGGGCTTGATTCGCATCCTCAAGGGATACATTGGAACACCTAGATGCTTTGTCCACATGTCCATCCCTATATGGACCCCATGACATTAAACTGATTTGTCTTTATCGCATGACATTAAAATGCATGGTTGGTCCCATCATACGACCCTAAACTGTGATGTAATCGTCATGGAAGCATGAATAAATATAGCACTACATTGTGATGCCCTCTCTTGGGGAGAAATCATGTTGGGTATTGGTCATTCACCATACCATTTTCCAATGCCTACATGCGGTTTGATTTCTAGAGAGACACCAAGATCCTTTGTCTTCATTCTATCACCTCACAAAAAAAGACACATAACTATCATGGAGGACAAAAAAACATATATCAAATGGTTCTTCGTTTGGTGTGTGGACCAGACCAACACGACCCAATCATTCCTGGAACGAGTAGCTTACCATTCCACCTATAGAACTACACATGGCTTGATTCCCATTCTCATGGGATATGTAGGAACGACCAGACAACATGTCATGGGCTGAGCCTGGCTTTCACCTTTGGTCCCTTGACCTAAGGACTCTCCTGAGAGAATGTGGGGTTGTGTGGACTCATATGGTCCTCATTCGTGTCGTGGTATGTACCGCACCACACATTTCCTTTCTGGGTATCCATTTCCTTGATGCAAGACTTTATACCACGGCCCCTAACCTGAACAAGATTAGGATACCCCATGATAATTATGGGATGCATCAACTTCCTCACTAGAGAGGATTCCTACTAACAGAATTGGTCTCTGACCATGATATTCTCAAGAACTATGTTTTTATTGATTCACATACTTATGGGATACCTAGCAACGCCCGATAATTTCACCTCAAGCCCACCCCCAAGTTCATTAACCCATCTGGCCCCTCGGCCCCAATCATAGTTTACTCTCTATGACCGTAAACCAATATCCTATAGTCCATACAACATTAATTTAAACTGATAGCCTTGGTCCATGAAGTATGACCTTAAATTATGTGCAATGTCCACATTGTACGATGATAAACTACATGTCCATTTCCCACCTTGGTGTGACATAAAACCACATGTCATTCTAGGACCTCACCAGAGAGGTCCTGTTTAAAATTATGTTTAATCTCTGCTCAGACTAATGATCCCACCTAATTTTTTTCACCCCGATGGCGTAATTTATAGAGATTTTGACTCCATTCAAATAACCCACCACTTCACTCTCCATGCTTTGTGTGCCCTTTTTCGGACACTCATCCTCGTTCACGTCTAAAGAAACCCCCTTATAGTATGTATTCCCAGCCTATGGATCGATTACTATCTTGGGCCAACGTTCGGAAAGACTAATGGTTACAATTTTGAGTCATTCTCCGTGTTTCAAACATGGTCAGCAGTCGCCCCTCATTTGTTTTCCTCAATTAAGGCTAATACAATAAGGGTGTTGTGTTTCGAACATGGTCAACAGTTACCCTTAATTATCATGTCACCTCTAAAGTGTTCTAGAATTTGGGAATCATGATTCAAACCTTATATTCCTCTTATGTTCGGATAAATTCCATTACCCTTGGCATTATCTCGCTCGTGCACTAGATCACATTGAGAAAATGGCAATTTGACTGATCTGAGACCTTCTTTCTCCAGTAAGGCCTCCCTCTTTCTTCTTGAATATCTAGAATGGTTGTTCAAACCCTGGATGCCCGATGCTTGTTTGACACTCTCATACTTGGGTGGAATAACAATGTGTTCATCCCTTGTTTCTCACAATGGGCCTAACCCACGTGAGCTTAGGGATTGATCTCCCAATGTTTCACAAATGCGACATACATGTAGTAGGTCGAAGAAAATAATGGAACTCATGCATGCATCCAACATTAATAATAGAATCATGAAATATGGTCAAAAGTCACATGCATTACATAAGGCAAGGATCAACCCCTCCCATGTATGGGCTGACCCCGTTAAAAGAACGTTGCAGCTCTGCCACTCTCTGTCTTATGCCATCCAGGATTCATTGTTGGCTATTGAGTTCCCACTCCTCCTTGGCAGCAATGGGGCTTAGTTCATTAGTTGAAATTTGGGTTTTCTCCTCATCTCTCTGAACAATAGCAATCACCTCGGAGGCTGGATTCATTTGTTCTTTGTCCTCTTCCAACAGGGCCTTTAGCCACAATATAAGATCTGATTGCATGTTAAGGAAACAGGAATGCTCATCTACCCAGACCTTCAGCCATTGAATCTCATTTTTAGCCTCCAAGAGCTTCTTTATGTTATACTCTTCTCTCTTCTCCCAACCCACACTATGGCCACGGTCATTTTCCCAAATCATCTCTGTCATGAGATCTCAGACAAACATGTGAGGATGCTAAGAATCCACTCCCCCTGTACAAATATCACAAATCCGGGACCGAATCCTCCCATCTGTTCTATCAATTGTGCTTGAGCGGTGTCATCGATGAATCACTTAATCAGCTTCCATTAATGACGAATGGATATTTAGTTATCCTCTTCATTTATGGTCACCTCATCCCTATCCGTAGGGTCGTCAGGTTCATATGCGGGAAACGCCTCCAAGAACTCGTCAGTAGGGTCTGCATCTAGTGTTTGATAGGATATAGTGGGACCCATGACGTCTTATCGATCCTTATCGTAGGATCCCACCTCAATGATCTCTGGCTCGGTCATGCTAATGGTCCCACCTGTGATCATGAGAAACAAAACTTGGTCAGTTTGGGAATCAACATCCATGACCACCGGCATTCCCCAAGGAAAGGCACTGGAAGGAACTCCGACCTACATTTCCAATGCGGCCCATGCCATTTGAGTAACATCACATAAAAAAGTGCACAGACATCAGTTAACCAGATCAATGGATGGCGGTTATGATTTCTTTAAAGGAAACTTATAGAAATCAAACAACTTATATCTCTAATGAGTGGTTGCAATATAAACCACAAGGCATTTCGCCCATATATTATTGGGAAGTCCGAAGGCTCTGGGAGAACCATATAGGGTGCCACGTCCCTACCAGGCACGATGATCGTCGTAGCCGTAGGTGCAGATCCTAATGTTCCCACAGGTGCATTTATCATTGGTCGGGAATGGGTTCTGTGTATGAGGCCCTATTGTACTATTAAAAAGTTATTGAGGAGTCCTAAATAACCTGGATGTGGACCCTAGGGAAAGGGCATAAAGTTTTACCTCATGAGCCTCTATAAACTTATCAAGTTCTCGGTCTGAATCGCCAACTTCACCCTCCTCTCGAGGACTCCCTGTACTAGCCTCCTCCCCCATGAGGATTCATCTGAATCTTCGGATAGAGTAAATTGTTCTCTCAATTCAACAAATTACCACTACAGAGAGGTGGTTTGATCTGGAAACACCATTACCTTATCTGTCATTTGACTGAGGGAACCCTGAAAGTGAACCAAATACTCCAAATCAGCCAGGTATTGAACCGCCTCCGCCTGGGATACTACAAAGCTGGACCTGATTGGGCCGATCCATTTGAAATCAATTCCAAGATGAGTCAGTTGTTTCCACATCTCTGATGGGTTGATGAACTACTTGTTGACACCCCATATGTCCCAGGTCTCCGAGAATATTGAATTCTACGACATGTCTATATGGCACAGCTGCCTCCCCGGGATCTGGGAGGATATCCAATAGAACCCCCTAGGCAGCCTCCCCTCCTGAGGACTCTACACCTCTGGGACATCAAGGTCCTCCATTACTTCCTCCCATTCGACCAGTGCGGGCCTTTCCGCCACAGTAGTCCCACAACCGTGGGTGGTCCTCTCCGCCTTTTAGCCCCTACCTCGGGGTTGGGGAAGCACCCCGTTACTGGCCCAAAAAGATGGCTGCCTCAACATATCCCCTTGGTATGCCACCTCCCAGTTCATGGAATATTCATTTAAAATCCTGAATATGGCCATGGGCGTAGGCAGTTCATTCCATATATTTCCATATTCTTGAGTGAACATTAGCCACATATACCTCATCACGCACTTGTGATCCTCATGGGAACCCCCTAATATACTTATTGGGTCATTCGCCGCATGCACTGAAACATCCTAGAAAAACGGTGTGGGGTTTACGGCTCATAGAGGGACTCACTGTCCACCCGTGCCACTAGGACTCCACCCCAAAAGGCCAAAAGGTAGGACTGATGCTCTTACGTTCCCTGGTCGTCATCAGTGAACACAAATGTTGGCAATGGGATCAAGTGGAAATTGAACTCGTCTGCCTTCCAGACCTGGTTCATCAATGCCCAAATGGTCAATTTGGTCAGAAATATCCCCACCAAATTTATAATGGCATAGAGAAAATTAGATCCTAGATATAAAATGGGGTTCAGATATTCGTATATACCCCTAATATGCGCCACTATCCACCCGTACAGAAGGTGGAATGACCCATATATCCTCTACGGCTTCATTCCCTCACTGATATTCCACATCATCTTGTATAGTATGGCGAGAATCAGGATCCCGAGGTTGACCTGTACCCCTGTCACCAACATGGACGCCTTAATGAACGTGCTCAGTCGCATTCCCATATTCTTGTCTCACAACGGTAGGATCCAACTGTGGATATGCACCGCAATGAATGCATCCAACCTAACCACCAGTTGCTGCTCAGTACTGACATTGAATCCATAGTTTTTACATTGGATTCCCTCCAAAATCCGCCAATATGAGTGCTCTTTGACTTGTTGAGACCCTTTCAGGCAATTCCAAGGCCTAACAGGAAACTGCCTATTTTCTAAAAATTTCAAGAACTGCTTGAACCACCGTCTGAAATGGACATCCCCCACCGAAGTTTTTTCCTCTCCTGGAACAAGGTCCATCATTTCCCTTTATAATTGCGGTATTTGCATCATGGCCTCCCAGGAACTCATAATGGAAAGGAACTCATCATACATCACCCCAAGTATTGGAACCCCCAAGATATAATGCAGGTCCCACAGACTAATGTTGACCTCTACATGGTGTAAATGGTCAGTGTTGGTCCTTGATTACCATCTAATAAGAAACTCCGGCATCAACTAATTCAGCTGATAGATATATAATTGAGAGGCCCAAGATGCCTCATACAGACCCACTCGCCTAAGCTCTACATCGAACTTCTCACATAAGGCACCTACCCAGTAGGCCCATGCCCAATCATACTTGAAATTGATGTCCTGGCGTAGATCCCAATTATCGGTTCACCCCTTCTCCTGATTCTCTATGGACGCCTACAGAATGTAGTGGTATAGAATAGTAGATTTCACTAGCTTCAGTGCCATCCCATCAATGTTATTCACTTTGTTGTACAAGCAATCTACATTGATGGGTTTGAAGTCCTCCTATGTATGGTTGTTGGTCAATCTAAATAACAGATGCCAAAATTTCATCCTCTTGAACTAGAAATGTGGTTCATCCCAGCTATCTTCCAGAATGAAGACATTATCTCTCAGGCAAAATCCATATAAAGGAGGCCTTTTAAAGAGTGGGTAGTCCTTCTATCTCTCTGACAACAGATTTACTTGGGAGTTATGATCTAAATGGCTTCAAATGAATTCCCCTATACCGGAGATATCCTCCATTTCCTCCTTCCAGGCAGCATCCTCAAGGAACCCTTGGATGCCTCATGGTAATCCATTCAGTTTTTGAAATATAGAACTTTTTGGTCCTGGTTCGTGAATCACTTCCACAAAGACTATTTGTGAAGCCAATTCGCTGAGCTCAGTCTCTGCAAGTGGTCACAGAGCCCTGACCCTGACCAAATAGACACAATCTATAGAGCACAGCCTCCCATAGTCAATGATTCATTGTGATCCATGAAGTAGAAATCCCAATTCATGGAGAGCAATCATGGAGTACACAAAGCATCACAAATCGAGAGCACGAACGTCAAAACATGGAGGTAAGAAAGTGAAAAAGGGTTGTTCATCCTCCCATATTTAGATTCAACGACCCATGTTATTTGTGGTGCATCCAACCACGAGGAGCATCATGATGCTCTCAACCCATGTGTCGCCACTCTGGATCACGACCCTCCTCCATGAGCTTGCTAGGTGATTGGCCAAACGGATTTTGGTGATTAACCCTCAGACTTAAACACTCATTTTCTTCTTAGCTTCTAGTCTGATGGGGCAATTGGTTGATGCCAAAATATTGAGAGAACAAGAGAAAATTCAAAGAATAAACCCCCTATTTTGGGGTATCCTCACGAAGCCTGTTCACGGATCCCCGCAGCACAACAGCCGATGCGAAGCTACCTCCCTTACGATGCTACCGAGAATAAAATATGTGAGAGGCTCCATGATCCGCTAGACGTTTGAGAATCCACCACGAAGCAATGATTCAAGAGGCTCCATGATTCTCCTAACGTTTGGAAAGATTCCGCGAGGAGAGGAGGTGGGAGGATCTGCGGTTATGACGAAGTTCCACGTATCTTTGCACCATGCAATCCCTACTTCGCGGCACCTCATTCCTAAAAATACTTGAATCCCCTTGAATAGGAATAACGGATCCTCTATCCTTTCTCCTCATTATCTATCAAATTGCGAAGAAATTTATGGTATTCGAAACATGAGCTCTTCACGGTACTTGAGCGTCACAAAGTAACTTTTTCTTGGCTTAAACACATCCACTCTTCAAATAGGGATGCCCTTCACAGAGCCCATGGGCCATCCCAAAGAATGGGGGGCACCAAGGGGGATCGGGTCTTCATAGAGGACTTATACTTCGTGAAGTACACTCCATGCACATATATCTTTCATGCTAAGGTAGGGTCACTGTGCTTCACGAAGCACATTTCTTCACAGTGCTACACCTCACATGGAACCCTTGCTTCACGAAGCCCTACTCTACTAAAGCATTTCTGCTTTGTGATGCACCCCCCATGTGCACCTATGCCCTATGCCAAGGAAAATACACTTTACATCGCAAAGAAGACCCCTTTATGAAGATCTATCACTATATGGAGCACTAAAGCATCACACAATCCCTTCATGTGAACCCCTTTGCTCTAAAATCCTCCTTTCCATACGAGCATCCACATTTGTATGAAGTAATTTCAAAGTCCCTTGGGTGTTGCTTCCCATTGCGTTGCTTCTCCTCATGATTCTTCACATTGGCATGCTAATGGATACTGTTTCTTCACATAGCCATGCAAACGTGGACCCCGCAGTGTATCACTCCATGACACCCCCTCACCAAGGCATTGTTGATACCTTCCCTTTACCATGGGGAGGGAGGTTCCCATCATGTAATACCTATAGGGGTGCAAAGTGAACCCGACTCTTAAGAGCTGTAAGTTGTTAAACTACCAAGAACCATCATCCATAAAACATGACGTTAAACTGTAGTCTCTCCATGTGCATCATATTCCAGTTTCACCTTCTCGGACATTCTCTACGCCCACTTGTCTCGACGGGCGTGAGATCATCCACCCATGGAATGAGATTTTCTTTGTTGGAGCAATGTCCATCCGCAAGGAAGGGAAACCATCTTGGTGTAAGCCCCTATCCTTTCTACTGGGTGGCAGTATACATGCTCCCCCTCCTCTATAAATCTGTGCCAACGACCAGAGGGGGGATGGGAACTGAAACCCTCCTCCCTTCCATGTCAAATACCTCTGGGATTTTTTTCCACCTAGGCCTACATCCTGGAGTATGTCCCAATCTCCATATCCCTAGGCCATTAATCACATGTAATCCCCATTCCACTTCACACAGATACAACTTTTACGACGTGGCCATCTGGTCATTGCTTCCACTTAATTCTCACACTGAGCATGACTCGCGTGGTCTTATAGTAATCATGGACCATGACATCCTCACTGATCCACCTTAGACCGTAAGCCCCAAAAATCTCTCAAACTACATGGACTTTGATCCTTGCTAAGGTAAGGTACATAAGAAGCCTTCCTGAGGTTCAAGCCCAACAACCATTGGTCCCGACTCCTTCATGTCAGTTCCCTAACCTATCTCGAACTACATGGACTTCGATCCATTCCAAGGCAAGGTACATAGAAAGACTCCCTAGGGTTCCTGCCCAACAACCATCGGTTCATATGCCCTTCACATCGGTTCATCTTCTTCCCACATTAAGTTAAACTACATCCACCATCCTGAACAATGTGTACTTTGATTCTTTTCAATGCAAGGTATGTAGGAAGCCTCATTAAGGTTCAATCCCAAAAACCATTAGTCTCGAACCCTTCACATCAGTTCACCAACCACATCAGGAACTTCACGGACTTTGATCCTTACCATGGAAAGGTACATAGGACTCCTCCCCAAGGTTCAATCCCAAAACCCATCATTTCTGACCACTTCATGTCATTCCACCCCCATCCTGCATGATGTAAAACTGTACGACCCATATAGTCTCACATGACATTATATAGTCCCCCAATCAACTGTAAGACGTTGTGTTTAATCGACAGTAATAAGTTGTGATCCCCAATCGATGATAAGATATTGTCTTCACTATTCAGCGACAGCCCATTGCAGTCCATAATTTATGGTAAGTCATTGTAACCCCCCTTGTTGGGTACCTCATCTCTGGTCCAACCCTCAAGCGTCAGACTGACCCGGTCTACTAACCACGCTTAATACCCAGTATATCATCAGGTCGTTGTCCTCTATGCACACCCTGATTCTATGCCCCAATTCTAAACTACATGGACTTTTATCCTTACCAAGTAAAGGTACAAAGTAAGCCTCCATAAGGTTCAAGCCCTTGTATCATACTTGTCTTTCCATTGAGCCTATGTGTTTCAGGAAGGTCGTGCCCTGACCCAGAGGTTCCACTTCCTCTAGGTACCATCCATACGGGTTGCCTCATTAGGTATCTCATTGTCTCACCGATCTATGCATACTATGATTCCCTTCCATGAGAATAAGCAGGAAGTCTTTTCAATGCTCAAGACAAACTTTACTGCCACCCTTGCATCGGTTTAATCTCACTCTCCATCCATTCCTAATAATCTATGTCCATCCCAATTCTTACCCGGGCCACCACATCCTAGTTAAATCATGTCACCCACTTTATCGCTGATTATTGTAATAACTGGGTAACTAACCACGTGTTTTCCCCAATATAAGTGTTCCCTTTAGGGTTTGTATCCATTTGAACTACTCTTATCCATGTTCTAATCAGTCTGATCTGTCTCTGCCAGATAGTAAACTAGTGGCATACCCTGTGTTAAACATGAGAAGCTAATGAAAACCTAATAGACATGCCTATGGCATAAAATTCCCCACATTCAACATGGGGTTCCTCCGGCATCCGCGCCCTCAAGAAGCCCTATCATAAGGAGAAGAAACCCAGATGAACTAGTGTTATAGAATCCAGACAATCCAGTGTTTTCTAATGTTACTACTCCCTTGACTGAAGGTTGCTTCCCTAACTGGACCACTTGGAATGTCCTGATAGAAGCAGCGTAATTAACCGGAATCCATAGAGACATGGAACTTGTAAGAGTTTCTTGAACAATGTATTAATCTATGAGGGAAATGTGCACTAGGTAATGAACTCTGAGGAGGAATCCAATGAAGGAAGAAATGAAATCCCATCATCCCATTTTGATCATGGAGAATACATCTCTGAATAAGCAATTGATGTCACCTACCTTTGGAAAGCGGGAATGTGGGGCATCAATAAACGCTTCCTCCAAAAAAGACAGATGCACGACCCAGAGAATGTATCATAAACAGTCCAATTGGTTTTACAAGAAATGAATTAATTAGTTAATAAATACCATTGAGACATAATGATTCATGAAATTAATATGAGAAGGGGTTAAAACTTATTAATGAATTGGGTGAATCACTATTAGTGGAGAGACCTAGGAATCAATAACTATGTTTAGTGGATGGGCTCAGACATAGTATATGAATGATTAAATTTAATACCATATGACGCATTATCCAAGCCAGAGCACAATATTGGATTCAGTCATTTCTTTGTTTACTTAGATTGTCATTAGAGACATCTGTAGTGAGTGAATTATATGGGGGATGTCGGTCTTAGGCCAGATCCCAAGAATTATATAATTTAACGAGGATTTAATAAATTATAATTGAAAAATTAATGTTTTATGATTGTTGTGTATAGATGAAAAATGTATATTATGGGTTTTGACACCAGTTGAGAGATGAAGCAGGTATTTGGGTATATAGTTACATTGTACTTCTTAATTTAATTATGAATACTTTCACACTATTTAAATAATTTATTGAATGTCTAGATTTGGGGTAAACACCAGTGGTCCCTGCCTATTGAGATTTATATCTCACACCCTACTCGGGCCTCCATTGCACTAGGGTACCTGAGTAGATTCTATTTGGTTGCAGGTTCTTTTGTTTGCATTTACTTGGTAGACAGGAGAAGTGGACCGATTGGAAGCTCGAGATGCTTGAGGAGACTTCCCTTGGGTATTTTATTCATTGTATATTTATTTCTATATTGGAATGTAGGACATGCTGTTTTTTTTTTGACTTTTTCCATTTTGTAACATTAGCATGTCATGCATGCATCTACTGTATAAATGACTTTGATCACTTTTATAAAATGAGTATTATTTTTCTTCTACTGCATTATCATTTTTTATTCTTCTTACGCTATTTAATTACATTTTCTATTATTGAACTCTGAAATGGGGGTATAGTCTCCTTACTGACAATCCATAGACTCTCGCTACTATTCAGCAGCCTCTGGTGTATGGGGAGATGCGGTTGAGATCATGTGGAGACCGATCCGGACATTGGTTTAGGGGTGAGCTGGTTTGGGATGTTAAAAAGTTGTAACAAAGGTCTCTTTTCCTTTTGCCTTTCTGTTTTGGGTTAGTTGATAGGATACTAAGAATGTGTCAGTGCATGGGTTAATAGACATGCTTGGGACTGATCACCCCAGGTACAGGAAATGACCTAGTTTCCAGGAATGGTAATTGATGTTTGTACTATTTACTGTTACCATTTTTATGATTTCACCTTGGGTGACTGGTGTATTTTCCACTACTGGTGGGTTTTGAGGATTTTGAAAAATAATTGTCTTGGCCCGATATGGCAAGGAAGATTCATACATGATTTATATTAGGCACATAGAGATTCACTTGTCATGCATATAACATTCCATATAGTCATATTAGTATGATTCATGTTAATTTTTATTTTGTTCCTTGGGTGCAATGCAAGGTTTTGATCTTCATTAGAATTCCTCTGTAGATAGCATGTTTTGGTGATAGATTTAACATGCTTGAGTGATTTTATGCCATACTGCCTAAGTTAATAGCTTATTCTATTGTTGTTTCATGCTTTTGTCTTATAGCATGCTATTGTGTTACTGCTTATGATAACATGCTATAGAAGTATTGATGTGTGAAGGTGATGCTAAAGAGAAAATGATAAATTAATGTTTATTGTGATAAATGGGATCAAAATACCAGTGGTAAGGTATATGGGAGGCTTATCAATTTTTAGATGGTCACTAATGTTTTTAAACTTTATATAACCATTGTATGTTTGAAAATGGTTATAAATATAAAAAATATGTGTTTTGATTTATATGATTTATTGTTGGGTTGCTTTTTGAAGAACCTAGATTGAATAAATGGGACCTCAGAGGGAGAATTTTCGGTAAAAATAATTTAGATGAAAAATTTCTTGTTTATATTTGTATAATAGTATATGTGAAATGTTTTATGTGGATGTTTGTGATCGCATGACCATTTTTCCAAAGGGCGATGTTTGGAAAACCAAGTTACTTGTTGTGAAAAAGTAACTATGTGTTTGTGTAGATTTAGTCTAATGTTAAAGGGGTTGAATGAATTAATTAAAATGGATAAAATAACAAAGAGGTTTTGTTATTGGTGATATAAGTTTTGTGCGGCCAAGAGAGAGGGATGACATTTATTTTTTGTAAGGGGCTATCCTGTGGTAGGTAGTACCCTTAGAATGTTCTCGGCTGTTAATGTAAGTCCATACCACTGCTCAGGAGGACATCTTGGTACTCTAGTGTTATGGAACACTGATAAGTTTATGCTATGACCATTATGATCACTGTTTGACATGGTGATTATGGTTCAAGGTACCTCACACACATGCTTTAAGTGTTCTGAAATAGTGCGTCAGTGAGCAGCTGATCTTTTATTTCAACGTAATGGAAAATATTAAGGTGTGTAGTATCACATCGTTTTCAGTAAACGTGTCAGCCAGAGATTTCGATCTTTTATAAAAATGTTGTCTGATAGTATTACGACTAATATTCTTAATGAACTTGGTTTCTTATTAGTTCACTCTTCTGAATATGACGAGCATGTCACCTATCTGGACATCATCATTGATACACTAAAACTAGGTTGGTCTTATGTCGTGCTATAGTTTAAATGTTGTTGGGATTGAGGATTGGTTTTTATCTTTGTAGTACATGGGAAGTGTGGTTTCTTTGGTCTACTCTATTATTTTTGTTAGGGCATGGTTGTTTGTTTTAAAATAGCCTTACGATGGCTTGACATGGAAATTTTACCCGAGGTTAGGTAAGAACATCATTATACATGCAGATGATTTTTGATAGTTTTAAAGGAATGTAATCAAATAATGGGAGAATGGGGGATTTGGTTCTGTGATGTCTTTTGAGGGAAGCATGAGAAACCTATTCTATAAGATGATCGAGATTCAACAGTTTTTGTTGACTAGTTCCCTATAACGGCCTCAGATAAAAGCTTGGTTTCGATGTTTAATCTACAAAGTAACCTTTGGATCTGGTTTTAAAGGCTTAGTTGTTAGGCTTGTGAATGGTTAAAGGTGTTTTTGGCATTGGGAATGCCACATGTCAGTTTTAACGAGATTAATTGGCCTTGGTAGCTAGGTTGTTTTAGTAGTGGTTCCCAAAGACTTCTCGGGAAATAGAATTTTTTATGGTGGGTAGATTTTATTGTTCCATGTTTTTTAATCGGTTTTAAATATGAGGGTTTTCGATTTTTTCAATATTTCTATAGGTCAGTTTTTAAACTGAGCTCTAAAATTTTATTCAGAGTGTTGGAACACCTAAAGGTGTCATGTTTGGACTTTCTAAATTACCCTATAATATTAGTAGGTCTCCTGATGAGTCTCGAGAGCACCATATCCAGATTAGTCCAATTTAATGGACTTTCATAGGCAGTGCACGGTTGCAGTCCAAACTATACATTTTACCTTGTTTAATACATTATTTAAATAATTTAAATAATATTATATGAGTGGTCATCATTAATTAAATAACGTTTTAATAATAATAATGAATTTATTATTATTCTTATTGTGGTTGTTTAATTAAAGTAAGGATAATGAATTAACTAAATAACGGTTGAAGAAATTAATGTGGATTTTGGGTTTATCAAAGAACCGTTTTAAATAAATGTAGTGTCTCATAATTATTAGAAGACCATTTATTATTAATTGGAGGTTATGGGTTGGAGTTTTTATCATTAATATAATTTTAATGATATTGTAATAAATTGGTTTTTTTGTTTTAATTAAATGAATGTTGGAATAATAATAATAATAATTTTGTTATTATTTTTATTATTGTGTTTATTTAATTAAATAAGTGTTAATGAATTTAATGTGAATTTTGAGATTTTCACAGAAACATTTACCTTTACGAAATGTTAATTGGTAGTTATGGTCTTAATAAATGAAGGTTAATGGAAATAATAATAATGATTTAGGATTTTTATTATTATGAATATTATTATGGTTATATTTATTATTATTATTAACACATTATGGTTGTTTTATAAATAATAATAATAATAATATATTTTGGGGGTTTCGGTTGGAAGGGAATAAATGTTGAAAGTGGTGGTATTAATAATATCTTATATTATGATCAAAAATAATTTTGAATAAATTAAATTCAATTTAATTATGGGGTTTATCAAAGTACGGTTTTTATTAAATGGGGTGTTTTAATTTTTATTACATAAAATAAAATGAAAATAATAATATTATGACTATTATCATTAATTTTATTATTATTTGTATTTTTATTACTATATTTAGTATAATAAAATTTTAATTTTTTAATACGGGGGTGGGGGCATTGTTCAATGGTGCCCCCACTGGTTCTTCTTCTTCTCCCAAGAGCCGTGACCCACAGTTTCTCCTCCTCAACGTGTGATGCAAGAGATTCAATGAGAATCCTTCTTCTCTCTCTCCCATGGCTGGCTTTCCCAAGGCATCGTTCCCCTACAGCGCGCCCCATACAGCAGCCATGCAAACTCACCTGGCGGAATCCCCCAGGCCCATCGATGTAGCGCACGACCAATTTTTTCTGATGCTCCTCCAGACCTCCTCCACCTAGTGGCGTGACCAGAAATAGGAATGCAGGACCCCCGAACTACCTGCTCCAATAGCGTGACAACATCGACAGAACTATTGCAGCACGCGACCCCCGTGGAGTGACCCCCCCCCCACCTTTAGGTCCACTATCCTCAGATTTTTCCTCTTATTTTCTACATGGTTAGCATTCGATTACTTGAGGCGGTGTCTACTATCCTGTTCTCCATCATATCTTATTCGATTTGACATCGTTTCGGCACACGATTTTGTTTTGACCAATTTTAGGGATTTGGGATAATACCTGTTTATAATGTTCTACCTCCAAATAGGATATGTGATTGATTATTAGAGACCATTTGGTCTATGTTACGACATCCACCGCCAAGGGAGAGGTGGATGAGATCGATTTGATTCAAATATGTGGGTTCAGACAACATGCAAACATACACAAATATATATATATATATACACACACACACAAAGATGTGCGCATATGTGATTGAGCACTAGTTCTGGATTGGATTCCAACTTGTGAGGAAGTGTGTCATGTTATGGGTCCACCATGAGGTAGGGTCCAAAATCTCTCTAACTTTATTTAAGAATTATAGCTTCTTTAAATAAATTTAGAATGTGAGTTTCCTTAATTATGGAAATGCTATGTTTTCTTGAAATGTATATTAAAGATAAAAATTTGGTTAGTAGTAATTTCGTATCATGCTTGATGTGGTTTTTCTTTTCATATGTCTTCTTACTAGTGCTGATATATGATATGTCGATGCATGACACTTTTAATGTTATTAAATGATGTCGTTTATGTAAGATAAATGAGGACATGATCATGTGTTGGATTTAATCATGTTTAACTGATTTGGTTTAATTAATGAGATTAAATAGTAAAATGGTTTCAATGGGGAAGGATGAGTAATAGGGAAATTAATTGAAGAATTATTTATCAATTCAGGAGTGGGAAAAATTGTCGCATTTACTGAATATAGTGATTATTGAATATTTTGACATGTTTGGGATATAAATTAGAAATTGGAAATAATCAACAGATGGATTAATTATTACATGATAATTGGTAAATGTTTTATTAATTGATGAACTGTTTAAAGAGATATGATTTATTTAATTAATTTTTGAATTAATTCCTTTTGAAGCAATGATTTAATATTGTGAGTTGATTGATTTTTATTATTGTTGTCCAATAATACCTTAAGTTGAGTTTTTATTTTCCCATGCCTTATGTTGTTTAAGATGGAGTTTTTTATAAATATTATATTCTATGTGAGATGGTTACTCAATATTTGGGCCTTGTTCAACATGTTTGACTTGAGATGTTTACAAAGTTCATGATAATAGTTAAAGTCCTCAGAGAAACATTGTTTCAGTGGAAGGGTTCAGACTTGTTAATGAATTGGGTTAATTAATTTATAATAATCCATTGATAATTAATTATTATCAATTGAAATATTGAATTGTAAATTGTTTGTAGAATTATTTGATGGGGAATTATGTTGTTAATTAGTTATTGAATTAATTAACGGATTGGATTAATTAATTTATTAATTAATTAAAGGATGGTTTTTGGGGGGTTAGAAATGGATCTCTACACTAATGATAAATATATATGTTTATTGATTGATAAATGGGTTTTGAGACAGGGACTAATGCTCCAAATAATCATGGGGTTCTAGACATGGCATTCTACACCTTGCTTTCATGCAAATATTCATTTATAGGACAAGTAATGAGGCTTCAAATACCCATGGGTTGTGATACAAGGACTGACACTCCAAATACTCACGAGGGTGCTAGAAATGATGTTCTAAACCCATTAATTGACATTGGATTGTGGGTCTAATTGGTCGTACTTGAAATGAATTAATTGGTTATGGAAAAATGTTGACACATAATGATTTGCGAATTAAATATGAGAATGGGTTTAGACTTATAAATGAATTGGGTGAATCACTATTAGTGGAGGGACCCAGGAGAGAATCACTATTTTTAGTGGACCGGCTCAAAAAAAGTATATGTAATTTTAAATTGAATATAGTATGACCCATTATCCATGCCAAAGAACAATATTTGATTTGGTCATTTCATTGTTTACTTAGATGGTCTTTAGAGACATCTATGGTGAGTGACTTATACAGGGGATGTCAGGATTAGGCCGGATCCACAGAATTATGTAATTTGATGAGGTTTTTATAGATGATAAATTAAAATTAATGTGTGATGATTATTTTCTATACATGAAAAATGTATAATGCATGTTCAGACACCAGCTGAGAGCTGAAGTAGGAACCTAGGTATATAGATACATTGTACAACTTAGTTTAATTATTCATGCTTTCACACAGTTTAAATTATTTATTGAATGTCTAGATTTGGGGCATACACCGGTGGTCCTGGACTACTGAGATTTATATCTCACACCCTTCTTGGGCTGTCATTGCCCTGGGGTACCCGAGTAGACTCTATTTTGTTGCAGGTTGTGTTGTTTGAATTTACTTGGAAGATAGGAGTAGAGGGTCGAGAAAAAGCTCGTGATGCTCGAAGAGACCTCCCTCAGGGATTTGAGTCGTTGTTTATTTATTTTTGTATTGGAATGTAAAGAATTCTGTTTTTTTCACTTATTTCCATTTTAGTAACATTAGCATGTCATGCATGTATATGTTGTATATAAGGTACGTTTTCCAAATTTATAAAATGTGTATTATTTGTCTCATGCTACTTTATCTTTAAATAGACTACTTCCCATATTTATTTCCTTTTTATATTATTTAACTCTAAAATGAGGGTATAGTCTCCCTACTAACTATCCATAGACCCATGCTTCTAGCCGGTAGACTCTGGCATACGGGGAGATGTGCTTGAGTTCATGTGTCGACCGGTCCGGCCACCGGTTTAGGGGTGAGCCCAGTCAGGACGTTACAAAGTGGTATCAAAGGAATATTTTCCTTTTTTTGTTCTATTTTGGGTTGGTAGATAGGAGACTAGAAATGTGTCAGAACTTGGGTTAATAGGCATACATGGGACTAATCAACCCATGTACAGGAAATGACCAAGTGTCAAAGAATAGTAATTGATGTTTGTGATATTTTAGGTTACAATTTATATGATTTCACCTTTGGTAACTAGTGTATTTTCCAATGCTTATTGATTTTGAGGATTTTTAAAAGTAATTGTCTTGTCCTGATATGGAAAGGAAGTTTCATACTTGTATCATCTATGGAACATAGAGATTCACCTGTCATGCATATAACATGCCATGTAGTTTTATCAGTATGATGCCTGTTAATTTGAATTGTGTTCCTTGGCTGCAATGCCATGTTTTGATTTGCTTTAGCATGCCTCCATAGATAGTTTGTTTTAGTGATATATGTAACATGATTGAGTGATTATGTTCCATATTTCCTCTGTTATTAGCATGTTTTGTTATTGTGTCATGATTCTATGTTATAGCATATTGTTGTGTTACTTATTAAGATAACATGCTAGAGATGATATGATGTGTGAAAGGGATGGTAAAGTTAAAATGTTAAATGAATTTTTATTATGAAAATGGGATCCAAATGACAGTGGTAATGTGTATGGGTGCCTTATCAATTGGTAGATGGCCACCCATGTGTTTGAACCTTATATAACCATAAAATGTTTTAAATTCGTTTTAAATGTAAAACTGCTAAGTTTTGATTGATATGAACTATTTTTTGGTTGCTTATCGTATAACCGGGATTGAATAAATGGGACCCTCAAAGGGTGCCTTTTCGGTAAAATAAATTTAGAAGCTAAATTGCCTATTTATATTTGGATAACACTATATGTGAAATGTTTAAAAGGATGTTTGTGATCGATTGCCTATTTTTTCATACGGAATTTTTTTGAAAACCAAATGACTTCTTGTGAAAAATTACTTGTGTGTTTGTGGAAATTTATTCTAATGTTAAAATGTTGGAATGAATTAATTAAAATAGCTAAAAGAAAAAGCGGATGTTTTTATTGGTGATATCAGTTTTTCATGACCAAGAGAGAGGTTTAACATTTCTGTTTCATAAGGGGATAACTCGTGGTACTTAGTACCCTTAGAATGGTATAGGCCTTTAAAGTTTGTTTTTCCCACTACTCGGGAGGACTTCTAGATACTTGGGTTTTATGGAATGCGGATAGGTTTATGCTATGGATTTTATGATCAATGTTTTATGTGGTTATCATGGTTGGAGGTACATCACATGCATGTGTCAAGTGTTTTGAAATAGCACATTATTGAGTGGATGATCATTTATTTCTACATCAAGGAAAATCGTAAGGTGGGTAGTGTCTCATCGTTTTTAGTAAACATGTCACCAGGACATGTCTGGATTTTAGAAAAGCATTTAATGGTAGTAGTTCGATTGATTTTCTTAATGACCTTGGTTCTCTCTTAGAATGCTCTTCTGAATACGATGATCATGTACCCAATCTTGGCCTCATCATTGAGACACTAAGATAGCATTGGTCTTATATCGGGCTATAGTTTAAATGTTGTTGGTCTTGATGAGTGGTTTTTATCTCAGTAGTGGGATGTGTGGTTCTTTGGGCTACTCCTTTATTGGTTTTGGTGCATGGTATTTGGTTTTAAAATAGCCTTTGTTGGCATGACATGGGTATTTCACCAAAGGTTGGGTAAGAACTTCATTATACATGTAGAGGGTTTTTGAAAGATTTAAAGGATAGTGGTCAGATAAAGGGAGAATGTGGGTTTTGGTCCGGCGATGTATTTTGAGGGATGCATGCACAACCTATTCTGTTAGTTGATCGAGATTCAACCATTTTTATTGAAGAGTTCCCAGTAATGGCCTATGATATAAGCTTTGTTTCGATGTTTAATCTTCAAAGTGATTTTTGTCTCTAGTTTTAAAGGATTATTCGCTAGGCTTGTGAAGGGTTAAAGATGCGTTTGGAATTGGGAACGCAACACGTTAGTTCTAACGAGATTAATTGACCATGGTAGGTCGGTTTTTTTAATAGTGGTTCCCAATTGGTTCTCTGGGAAGAGAGGTTTTTAAGGTGGGTAGATTGTAATGTTCTGTTTTTTTAACCTAGTTAAAATATGAAGGTTTTTGAAGAAAAAAAATCTGCTTATCTATTAGTCGGTTTTTAAACCGAGATCTAAAATTTTATTCCAAGCGTTGGAACACCTAAAGGTATAATTTTTGGACTTTTCTAATTACCCTATTATTTTCATGGGTGTCCCGATGAGCCTCGGGAGCACTATATCCGAAGAAGTCCACTATAATGGATATGCACAGGCAGCGCATGGTTCCGGTTCAACCAGTGCAGTTTACCTAGTTTAATAAATTACGTAATTTAATTAAATAAAATTATATGAGGGATTGTTATTAATTAAAATAAAGTTTTAATAATAACAACAATAATGATGTTATTATTATTTTTATTATTCTGGTTGTTTAATTTAATGAATGATAAAGAAAAAATTAAATGATGGTTGAAGAAATTATTATGGCTTTTGGGTGTATCGAAGAATAGTTTTATTTAAATGAAGAGTATTAAAATTATTGAAGGGAAATAATTTATAAAATGGAGGTTATGGGTCGGAGTTTTTATCATTACTATCAAATTAATTATATTGTAATACATTGGTTGTTTTTGGTTTTAATTAAATAAAAGTTGTAATAATAACAACTATTATGTTATTATTATTATAATTGTGTTTATTTAATTAAATAACTATGAAATGAAAATAATGTTGCCTTTGAGATTTTCCAAGAAACGTTTTCCTTTAACAAGGGTTAATTGGGAGTAATGGTCTTAGTAAATGAAGGTTGATTGAATTAATAATGATGATTTATTATGATTAATACTATGCATATTATTATGGTTATATTTATTATTATTTACTTATTATGGTTGTTTTATAATTAATAATTATAATAATATATTTTTGGGGTTTTTTTTGGAAAGGAAAAAATTAAAAAAGGGGTGGAAATAATAATAGCTTTTATTTTTATCATAAATTATTTTGAATAAATTAATTGCAATTTAATTATGAGGTTTAACAAATTAACGTTTTTATTAAATGGGAGGTTTTGGTTTTAATGATATAAATTGAAATGGAAAAAATAATATTATGAAAATTATCATTAATATTATTATTATGTGTATTGTTATTATTATATTTAGTATAACAAAAATTTAATTTTTTAAAGGGGGAGGTGATGTACAAGGGAGGCCCGACCCCCCCCCCCCCCAATGGTTCTTCCTCTTATTCTAAGAGGTGTAACCCCCTCCTTATCCTCCTCCATACACAATGCATGTGATTCAACAAGCATCCTTCTTCTCCCTCTCCCATGGATGGCATTCCCAAGGCAACTTTCCCATGTAGCGGACCCCATACAGCAGCCACACAAACTCATCTGGCGGAAACCCACAGGCTCATCCCTGTTGCGCATGACCAGCTTCTTCTGCATCTTCTCTGGACCTCCTCCACCTTGTGGAATGACCGGCAACAGGCGTACATGACCCCCGGATTACCTGCACCAGTAGTGCGACATCCCGGGCAGAACTCCTGGAGCGCACGACCCCCATGGCAAGACCCCCCCTTTCCAGGTCCTCCATCTGCAAATTTGTTTTCTAGTTTTTTAATGGTTAGGGTCTGATTAATTGAGGTGGGTTCTTCTCTCATGTTATCCATTATCTATTTTGTGATTTCACACTGTTTTGGAACCCGGTTTGGTTTTGGACGATTTTAGGGTTTTGGGATAATTCTCGTCTTTTGTGTTCTTCCTCCAATAGGGGTAAACGATTGATGTTTAGGGATCTGATGGTCTTTGTTCTGGCATCCTCCACCAATGGCGAGGCGGATGAGCTCGATTCTCTTCGAATGTATTGGTTTGGACAACACGCACCCCCCCATATATATATATACACACACATATATATATACACACACATATATATATATGAAGGTGTGTGCACGTACGACTGAGGACCTGTTCTGGATTTGTTGTCGACGTGTGATGAAGTGCGGCATGTTTTGGTTACACCCTGGGGTAGGGTCCTAAATCTCAATCACTATATTTAATAATTATAGCTTCTTTAAATAAATTGATAATGTGAGTTTCCTTGATTATGGAACTGCTAAGTTTTATTGAAATGTTGATTAAAGATAAACAGTTGGTTAGTGGTAATGTCAAATCGTGCTTGTTGTGGTTTGGATTTTCACATGTCTTCTTACTGGTGATGATATATGATATGTCGATTCATGAAACATTTAATTTTTTTAAATGATTCCACCCATATAAGATAAATGAGTACTTTTTTATTTTTTTAAAAGAGGTTGTGCCTCAGTCAAAGACCGAGGCACAATTTATTGAAGAAAGAGAAAACATGTTATAAATGTCTGAAATATAGATATTTCTTACAATCATTATCATAAAAAGGGAGAAAATCACCAGGAAAATCATCCTTCCATGTAATGTCCTAGATGACCCCCTATTTTGGAAGACTATCATCAACCATGTTCGCTTCACGAAAAGCATGTGTGGAAATGTAGTTGATATCCGAGAGCGAATCAGAGAAATTTATCCAACGGAAAGTAAAGAGCCAAGAAAGATGTGTCACCACCTTCTAAATAACATGAACTATTATAGTTGAATCAAATTCAATCCAATGGTTATTCCAGACTTTTTGTTTGGCCATGTCCACGACATGTATAACCCCCAACATTTCTACATCCAGTGATGAGGCCGTACCACAACCTTTAAAGAAGCAACCATCACACCTACCTATATAATCTAGGAAAATTGATCCATATCCAGTAGGGTCCTGGGTCTCCTTTCGATGCACCATCAATATTCACTTTGATCCATCTTGGAAGCGGAGATTTCCAGAATACTCCAAAAGTGCGTCGTGGTTGCCTGTAGGAACCATCAATCTGTAGACCGCGAAGTATCTCAAAATCACCAATATTGTTGTCACAGAAATATTTCTGAATTGATTCAGCATCTTGTATGGCAATAAAGATTTGTTCCTTACCTGCATTAAGCCTGGATGAGCAGTTATTAAAAATAATATTATTTCTATCATACCAGATCACATGTAAGAGTTCCGCAACCACAGTTAGGAAAATATTCTTGATTTTTTGAGAAGAATTATAATTAACACAACACTGCAATTGTGAACTGATAGAATTAAGAAATAACCATATGCAACAAAAAATGTCAATGATGTAATTCCAAAGGGCTGCAGCTGTAGCACAAGATAGAAACAAATGATTATCATCCTCTCTGTGTGGGTTGCACATGCGGCTTCTAGAGAAAAGAGAAATCCCAAAATATTGTAGGCAAGATTTTGTAGGGATCCTATTATAAGAAATATGCCAAATAAGAGTAAATCTCGAGGTTTTGATCCAAGTGTTATTAAAGGCATTCAAACTACATAGATCAGAGTAAGAATTTATGAAATTATTGACATAAAAACTTTTAGAGTCTAGAACACCATCGCAAGAAGGTTCCCAAATAATGAAATCCTCAAAGATGGAAAAGGGATAATTTTTAATAACCTGACTGATGTTATTAGGGAGAATGATTCTATGGGAGTTTATGACATCTCTAATAATGGAGTTGATTTTGTCCGGAGGAGTAGTGGAAGGGATCATGGAGATTAAAGGCACCCTAGTCTAGTTGTCAAGCCAAAATTTCATAGAAGAATTAGTACTGACCATCCATCGAGAATTTTTCATAATGTTGGTGAAGGATTGTCTAATGGACGGCTAGATGGAAGAGTTGATGTATCACAATTTTCCATTCTTAAGTTTAGGAATGAATCTTTTTTTAAGAAAATATATGGAATCATATTTATTATGAAGCAAACTCTACGTCATCATCGGTTGAAGAGAGTCATTAAAAATATTATGATTTTTGATTCCCATACCACCTTCATCCAAGGGTTTACAACAGGTGGCCCAAGGAATGGTCACAAGCTTCCATTCAATCGTACTGTCGGTCCAAACTTAATCTTTTATGTAAACATTAAGTTTCTTAAGAAGACCAGCAGACTAGTTATAAACCATCATTGAGTAAATCATTTTGGAGATAATTGTAGATTTCACAAGGCAAATTTTGCCAACCATAGAGAGAGATTTACGTTTCCAAGAAGAGTGGATTGGTAATATTATCAACAATGTTATATAAGTAATTGGATTTAGGCCTTCCTCAAACGATAAGAACCCCAAGATAAGTGTAGGGGAATGAAACATCCTTGATACATAAATAATTGATGATGTAGCTTTTTCTGTTAGAAGAAAAATTCTTCCCAAAGAAAACAAAGGATTTGTTCCAGCTGATACACTGACCAGAGCTTTCCTCATAGTGAGATAGGGCATTTTTACGGTTTTGGATATTCCTTTTATAACCTTGTAAGAACAGAATGATGTCATTTTCATATAAGATATGGGTGGGAACATTTACGTTTCTAGAGTCCTGGATAGGATTTATCTTGTTTTGATCATCAAGGTCGGTGAGATGTTTTCTTAAGTAATCTTCGGTAATAGAAAAGATAATGGAAAAAAGAGGATCTCCTTGTCTAACACATTTGGCGCATTATAGTAGCCTTTGGGCGCACCATTGACTATGACGGAGATGGAAGCCGAGTTGAATAAAAAATTGATCATACCAGTGAAAGAGTCATTGAACCCAAAGTTTTTGAGAACCTTTATTATGAAACCCCAATCCATGGTATCAAAATATTTTATAATGTAAAGTTTAATGGCTACATTATCCTATCTAGTGACATTGTTTAAGGTAATAGTGCATTAAAAAGCAAGACAAATGCAATTTTGGATAGACCTACCTTTGATGAAACCAAATTGGTTCCAGGAAACAATTTCTATTGAAAATTTCAGTATGTCTATTAGAAAAGAGTTTAGAGATAATTTTGTAAATAGAATTAATAAGAGAAATAGGTTGGAAGAGGTGTATCTAATAGGCATTTTTCACCTTAGAAATAAGATCATGGAATTGTGCATTTATCCCATGTGGGAGAACACTGTTAGCGAATAAAGTTTTCACAAGATTGCAAACGTCTGTATGAATAATCTCCCAGTAGTGTTGAAAGAAACCGTTGTTGAAACCATTAGGTCCCGTGGCACTATCAGGGTTCAAGATAAAAACAGTTCCCTTGATTTCATGATCCAGAGGAATGCTTAAATGGAACGTATTTTCCTCCACAGTCACCATATTCGGTTTGGTATTTGGTAAAATATCGTTACAAACATGTGGACCATTGATCAAATTGTGAAAGTATGAGACAACATGATTTTCAATAGCCTCCTCATAGTCAAGAATGGTGTCCCCATTTCTAAGAGAGGCAAAAGTTCTACTGAACTTTCATATTCTCTAGAGAGAATTGTAGAACATTGTATTTCTATCCCCATCTGAAAGCAATTTGGTTTTGAAATTTTGATTTCGCATGGTTTCCTTAAGTTCCAGAAGATAAATGAGTTTCAAAGAGGTAGTAATTTCTAATTTTGGATATAAGGAAAAATCAGAGCAAGTATTAGAGTTTTGCAATTGATTGAGATCATTCTCCAAGGGGGATATGTCCTTGTCAAGCTGTTTAGATTTGGAACTACACCATCCCTTCATACTCTGTTTAAGGTGATTAAGTTTAGCGATGCAAGCAAAATCATCCTTCTTGTGACTCATGCCATCCCAAATGGATTTAATTGTGCACATACATTTAGGACCCTCAACCCAAGCATTATTAAATTTAAAAGGGAGAGATGATTTAGAGATTTTTCAACAAGACTGACTAAAATAGGTTTATGATCAAAGTTAATCCTAGGTAGGGTAACACTCGATATGGAGTCCCAATTATCGAAGAAATAGATATTAGTGAATAACCTGTCAAGTTTTCTAGCCACAACTCTATTGTGACGTCTTTTATACCAAGTGAACCTGGCTCATGTGAGGTTGATTTCCTTAAGATTAAAATCATACATTGATAATTTAAATTCTCTTGAGGAGATAGAATAGTGGGACAGACTAATTTTTTCACTATTGGTAAGAATAGGACTGAAATCTTCTATCACATAACTGGGATCTTGTATAAGGATGGCTAGTATATTAAGGTCATGCAAGAGGGGTCTATGATCTTGATATCTGTTTTTAGCATAGACCATAGTGCATAGGAATGTAGACCATCATAAGTAAAATCACCGGTAAACATCTCCTCAGAGGCATTGAAAACACTAACAGACTGCAAAGAAGAATGATAAAAAACTAATGTGATTCTATGGCAAGTCCATCCTTGCAAGAACCAATAAAATTATAGGCATTAGGACACAAATGCATATACCTCAAAGAAAAATTATTCTTAGGCTTAGCAATAGCAATATTTCTTTTGTTTTCGAGTCAAAATAAATATCTTAAGAACAATATAAGTGTCAGAATTAGCAATAACCCGACAATTACAAAATAAAATATTCATTTAATCCTACGTTTGGAGTTAGATATCCCTTTTCTGAGCCTCCTGACACCTTCTTCCTCATCGATCTTCAGGGAATTTGAGAAGGAGTTGGGCTGGATTTCTTTTCCTGTTCATTCATCGATGAAACAATAGATAAGTTAGAAGCATCTGCCTTTTCTGCCTTTTTATATTTCTCAACGGATTTTGCATTCAATGGAGATGCTGTTGGGATAACCCTTGGAGTCAAAAGTGGAGTTTTATCATTTGTATGTATGCATGACGCTACAGTAACCATGGAAATATTTAAAGAGACCCCTACTACTGTGAATTCAGTGGAAACTAAAGCATTTGTTTGAAGTGTCCTTTCAGTAGCAGGTTTCTGAATGACATTATCTGAGTGTTGCAAATTTACAACACTTGTAATTTAAATAGTAGAACTAGATAGAGGATTGTTGGAGTCACTTGCAGCAGCATCCAATGTTACATCCCCCCCCCCCCCGCCCTCAGGTGAGGTAGAGAGCATTGCAACCTGCTGCCCATCATTCACAGAGTAGTGTTGACATGAGACCTGCTCATCAGCAGGTGCCTGCGACTGATTATAAACATTAATAAGCATTTTCTCAATCTATTCTAATATATCTTCATCTCTATTGGTGTTCTCTTCTTCCTCAACCAAAACAGCCCAGTTAGAGACTGAAGGCTCCCCCAATTGCAGTGTCTTTTTAACCCATTTCTCAGTTATCTTCTTGAAACCTTCAATTTTTTCCATGCCAGAGGATGTATCCTTTTTATTTCGTCGAATATGAGTCCATTAGTCCTCTTTTGATCACTCCGCTTGGCTTTTAACGCGACCTTTCATCAATCTACAATTCATTAGGGAGTGACCATCAATTTCTCAGAGTTCACAGAAGGGATGCTTGCATTCAAATTCAAATCGTACTTCTGTTTTATAGTCCTTTGCAGTGAAGACAACTGCATCCGAGAGTTTATTTTCTATATTTAATTCAACCATGATCCTATCATATAACCTGAGCTCTATATTTAGTGTTCGTTGATCATTCTTTAGCGGGGTGCCAATGTAAGAGGTAATTCCATTTAAGATTTTGGGATTCCAGAAAAAAATATTGAGCCCCTGGATTCGAACCCAGATTTGCGCCATTGTGCTCTTGTGAGTGTGCAGATTAAAAGTGAAATCCCATTCCGAGAGTATGAGAAGTCCAGGTTTATGCTGGACATTTCCAAGCTTCCAGACGCGATCAAGCTCCTCCTATGATCTTAAACGTATGTTAAAATAGCCACGTCCGATTGGTATAAGCGTCCAGTTCATGAAACCCCAGATCTTTGAAATCTGTGGTTTAAGATCCATGACCGCCCATGGCTTGTCACGTTTGAGATATGCAATATGACCCATGAGTGAAACATTCAAATTTAAGATCATTTTTGTAATTCCTCGGGATCAGTTTCTACCGCGTAGTGGACATCTTCCAATTTCTTGCAGATAGAATCCTTCATCGAGTTACTCTTGCACAGATCCTAGCCCTTGACTGCTTCATGAAAAGATATCACTTTGGGTTTTCCACTCGGAATAGTGTGTTCATTCTGCTCCCTGCTTCCAAAACCATCATGTGTTGGTTTTAAGAATGTATTGTTGATTTGGTTAAAGTGATATAATTAAATATATAATTATTTTAATGGGGCATGATGAGTAATTAGGTAATTAATTGAATAATTAATTATCAAATCAGGAGTTGTAAAAATTGTTGCATTTACTGAATATTGAGAATATTGAGTATTTTGACATGTTTAGAATATACATTGAAAAATTAGTAATAATTAATGGATGGATTAATTATTACATGAAAACTGGTAATTGGTTAATTAATTTATTAACTGATTAAAGAGATATGATTTAATTAATCAATTGTTGAATTAATTAATTTTCTTACACTAGTTTTAGATTGTGAATTGATTTATTGTTATTAATGTTTTCCAATAATACCCTTGGTTGCGTGTTTATTTTTTCATTCCTTAAGTTGTTTAAGTTGGAATTGTTTATAAATTTGATATGCTATGTGAGATGGTTACAAAATATGTAAAGTCCCCAAAATTTCAAGTTTTTTTTTCATAAATACTTTGTAATTTTACAAGTCTATGGCTTCTAATGGAACTTGATTCCGAGGCCCAGTGTGCCCGGAATCAATTTCCGAAGTTTAGCTCGGGTACGTTCAGTAATCGAACGAGCGGGTTTTTCTATATTTTGAACCGGTCCTTTGAATTGAAATATAAGGGTACCAGTAAACTCGCAGCGCTGGTAATTACTTAAGAGAACTTTTTCCATAGATACGTTTGCATGGGAGAAGAAGTTAAAATTTGTGGATTAAGTGAGAAGTGAATAAAATTGTGGTACAATTTTTTTTTATATCTAAGGTGGTTTTATCCTACATGGGGGAGTTAGGGTGGGACCCACAAGCACCTAACTACCCATGTAAGGATAAATGTGAGGTGGGGCCCACACGAGCCATAACCCTTCACATTCTCTAAAACTCCTTAACCCCCCCCCCCCATTAATTTTGTAAACTCCTCATTACTTGTGAAACTTTTCCACCCTCTCTCTCTTTCCCTCTTAACTCTTGCCAACACACTTTAAATAATTAATTGAACCACTTCAATTAATTAATTAAGTGTTTTGAAATTTAAATTTTGAAATGTATGGCATGATTAAATAATATAATGAGAAGCCTTATTATATTTTTGGTAGGCAGGTTGTGTTGAGATTTTGGGGAGAGAGCTCTTGAGTTTGGAAGAATGCTTTATCTCCTTTGTTGTAGAACGCCAATTCTCCAATGAAGAACATCGACTTGGCGACCCCGGATTCTCCATCCCCTTCTTCCTCCGCGACAAGGGAGAAGACACTGACGCAGGATCTCGCCAACGACATCTCGCCTTATAATCATCTCTCCGCGACAAAAGAGGAGTCACCGCTTCTTTCTCGGGCGCACTCCGTCGTCGCTTACAGAACCTCACCCCGCGACGCCGTCTTCCGCGATGCCCGACGTTCGATATCTTTTGTGGAGTTAGGGGTTATTTTTGTTCATCTATTTATCATCGTTCTGCGTTGCTTACGGTTTGGCTGCATGATATCGTCGTAATGAAAGGAGACCGGACCACACAAACACAGCCGATTCTCCTCCCCTCTACTTTGTTAATCTTCATTAATGTTGGAGGCGGAGGCGCACAGTGCCTTTGCACCGTGAGGTGATCGGAAGGGAGCCGCAGCCATGCAAGGCCGCGACGAAGGTTGCGCGGTGTCATTGCACCGTGCAGAGACATAGAGGGCTGCGGCGGTGGTGCTGTCATGTCACGCCGGAGAGACCGGGAAGATCGCGGCTGGAGCGGGCCGCGACGGAGGGGCATGGCACCGTCGTGCCGCGTCGGCGAGATGAGCTGCGGCGAACCAGTAGGGGCGGCCGGCCGAGCCGGCTGCTGGCGTCTCCAGGTGGTGGAACCCATTCTGGGTCCCGCAGCAGCTCACAAACCGGCCGGCCTTAATGGCCGGCTGTTACCCGGAAACCGGGGGGTGTAACCCCCCCGACTAGCTGCTAGGATGGACCCCACTGTGTCCGCCATTTCCAAAAACAGGGGGCCACGCCCCCTTTGCGTCCCACTCGGCCAGCGGCCGAGCCGGGCCGTAGGACCCACCGGCCAGGCCGTGCCGCAGGCCACGCGGGCCGGGCACGCCAGCCGCGGGCCGTTCCGCGCCAGCCGGGCCGGGCCGCGCCAACCGGGTCGGGCCTTGACCAACTGGGCCAGACCCGGACCTGAGTCGGGGCGACCATGTTCGGGCTGACCCATGGGGTGTTGGGCAAGGTCGGACCGGACCTAGACCCCCTATTTTCAGAATAGTTTGGTTAAACAGATATATCTTGAGCTTCGGACCTCCGATCGATGCTCCGATAGTTGCATAGGATTCCTTGGAACAAGACAGTCGTTTCGGTATATTACAATCTAGGTTTCAGCAAAGTTTGAGTACAAACGGGTTGGTTCGAACCCGAAACCAACTGGTCCCCTCGGACGGAAAAGCCAATAACTCTCAGACCGGGTGCCGTTTGTCGCCTTTAGTTCCTTTTGATGAGACAGAACTTTGGGATACATCAACTCTGGACTTTGTGACAGTAAAAGAATCGACCCTCTTGGCTCGTGGAGCGAACCCTACCGGAATCAAGCGTGCCGTGTGCGGGAACCCTAGAGCTGGCTGCGGCTGCGACGACGATGATGACTATACTTGGATCCAACGTGCGTTCGGCAGCGAGGATGACTGTACTTGGATCCTCCGTGGGTTCGGTAGCGATGATGACTGTTCATGGATCCTACGTGAGTTCGGCAGCGATGGTTACTGTACTTGGATCCTAGGTGAGTTCGGCAGTGACGACTTCTGTACATGGATCCTACGTGGGTTCAGCAGGGAAGATGATTCAGAGGCTACATCTATCATCTCCACCCCTCTTCATGAGTAGTATACATGTATGAGCTGACTCTTGACATTCAGTCATTATCATCGATATGATTGAATTTCTTTCCTGTGTGGACTGAGTTGTGCTTTCCTATGTGGACTGGGTTGTTCTTGGGCTCGTGAGTTGGAGCTGAACTGGAATTGATGACTGAGGTATATGTATGGGCATATACCTAAGTAAAGTTGGTTGATACTTTGTGTTTGTATCTTTCCTTGTGATTTTTCCTTTGTGGATTCTGGGAGACCTTAGGGGGTCTCGGGGTCCCTACTGATTATCATATACTCACTCCTGCACAGGCTATACCCGCACTACGTTGTGTTGGATGCAGACGACAGACAACACTGATCGAGGTGGAGTCTTGTGGAGAGGGACAATACCTAGAGGTGGACCACTTGGCAGGACGTACACGGAGCGGACGACCGGACCCGAGGAGCTGAGGAGACGATTTGTACCCACCCTTCAGGTGGGATATTCGGAGGACGACTTAGTGGTTATTGGTTTACTTTACTGTATTTTTTCTTTTTTACTGTTGTACTGTACTTTCAGTTGGGTTTGCATTCTGGCCCATTTATTCCAGCACTTACTTTTGTACTCAGTTTACTTAGTGTTTACTTTAGATTGCGTATTCTGCTGTGTTTTTTTTACTTATATAAAGGCAATGCCTTCCTTTTTTTTCTTTTTTTGGGATTTGCTCCTTTGGTGGTAGTCTCTAGACACTGGCCTATGGAAGGCGGGCTTGGGGTAGTCATGGCACGAGCCTCGAGGAAGGGTCATGAAAAATTGGTATCAGAGGAGTCGGTTCTACCACATAACTTAGGACTCTGATAATTTCTTCTGTGATGCAATAGTGTTAAGAGTATTGAGTGTGCTTTTCAGTTCAGGGAGTCAAGTATTGGTGCGGCGGCCGACGTATCCATACACCAGGACCTTGACTACGAATTTTCGACTCAGTGTTCGAAAACACAGATTGCATGTGTGTTTCAAAAGTTTTCTTTGTGATTACTTTGTGTCATCTCACAAGGTATAATGTATTAACCATGGATCTCCTGTTACATTTCAGGATGGACCCACGAAGGCAGCCAGCTAGGGTTCCGAGCCACGTGCGAGATGGCAGCAGACCGAGTGACGAGGCCTCGGTGGAGGGCCCCATTAGAGCGGAGGCACCAGCGGGACCTCTACTTGCTGGGCCACCGATACCACCAGCCCCAGAAATGGAGAGTGCATGCCGCCTAAGTGTGTTTCACGAGTTTGAGTGACAGAGGACACCCAGGTTCTGCGGAGAGACGAACCCTCAGGCAAATGAGGATTGGCTGGAGGATATCGTCCGAGTCTTCAGATTGGTAGGCACACCAGCAAATCTTATGGTTATCCTTGCGGCGAGTCTCCTGCACGCAGCAGCAGGTAGATGGTGGAGCCTGATGCTCCAGGTGCACGATGAGGCATCTCTACTTTGGACGGACTTCAGAAGCCTCTTCTGCTCGGAGTTTGTTCTAGCCACCCTCAATGCGGTGCGCATCCAGGAGTTACTACAGCTGCGGCATGACAGTATGACAGTGGCCCAGTACTCGACGAGGTTTACCGTCCTCTCGCGCTACTCCACGAACATGATACGAGACCCATTCGTCTGAGCCCGGACCTTCGAGCAGGGACTGAGGCATGATATCAGGGCTTCGATGATCTCCCTAAGCTTTACGATGTAGGCAAGAGTACTTGAGCGAGTCCTTATTTTGGAGAGCTTCCTTGCTGAGCCTACGCCAGCAGCGAGGCCTACCGCTGGGCGACACGTAGCGGAGTCTTCTACAGCCGACAGTAGACAGATTTCGTAGAGGTCCAAGCAGACTAGGCCATAAGGTGGGCGACATCAGGATACTGGTTCGGAGGTGAGGGGCACATGCAACAGAGCCAGTGATATGAGAGATAGTCAGTGTTATGCATGCGGCGGGCAGGGCCACATGGCTCGTGACTGCCCGACCCGTCATGCAGATTAGTAGCAGACGATTGAAGGACCACTTTGGAAGAGGCATAGGTTCGACCGTGGCGGTCCTCAGGGAGCAGACAGACAAGGCAGAGGAGCTGGCCAAGCAGCAGGTGGTGGACGACGCTTCAAGGCTTTACCACCACCACCACCAGGAGGTCCACCCCGACCACAGGGAGCTGGCGGACAGAGGCAGGCTCAGCTTCAGGCAGTGGAGGCTTAAAACCACGGTGCACCTGAGATTATTCAAGGTACTATCTGTGTCTACTTCACCCTTTCTGCAGTTCTTATAGACATTGTAGTGAGTCATTCTATCATTTTCTTTGCCCTTGTTTGGAGCTCGGAGATTCTGATAGAGCCGTTGGCTCGATCCTTATGGCTAGAGACTCCTACGAGAGCAGACTCGACAATTACACCTTGGTGCCGGTAGCGAGAGCTTACTCTAGGAGGTGAGAGCTTCGGCTGAGATATTATTGTAGCGACGTCGAGGCCTTACGACGTCATCTTGGGAATGGAATGTTTATCTACAGTTCATGCCCATATTGATTGTATTAGGTGCAAAGTGCGGTGTGTCCGCACAGATGGGAGTAGGTTCACCTTCACCAGCGAGAAGGGAGCCTCTACAGTGTAGGATGATCTTACTCAGAGGAGAGGGTAGCCGATCACAAATCAGTTGGCTAGTCTCATCCTCGGAGCGGTTTATGTGCGGAGTCCGAGTTTTCCTGTTGTGGTGGATCAACATGCAGATGTTTTCCCTGATGATGTTCTAGGACTACCTCCTCACAGGTAGGTAGACTGGTATATTGTCCTGTACCCCGGGACAACCCCGATATCTACTCCAGCATATCGGATGGCTCCCGCCGAGCTTCGTGAGCTGTAGGTACAGTTGAAGGATTTTTAGGGAAATGGATTCATCTGACCCAGTGTTTCCCCCTGGGCTTCTCCGATTTTATTCACCAAGAAGGCGGATGAGAGCTTACGACTATGTGTCGACTACCGTTTCCAGAATCAGGTGACCGTAAAGAACAAGTATCCACTCCCGAAGATTGAAGACCTATTTGATCAGATCAAGGGAGCACGATGGTTCTCGAAGATAGACCTTAGGTCAGGATATCATCAGCTCAGAGTTTGAGATGAGGATGTGCAGAAGACAGCTTCCAGGTGTCTGTATGGACACTATGAGTTCTTGGTTATGCCTTTCGGCATAACCAACGCTCCAGCAGTGTTCAAGAGTCTCATTAACAGGATCTTCCAGCCTTACCTCGATTGATTTGTCGTAGAATTCATCGAAGACATACTGGTTTACTCGACTACTGAGGAGGAGCATGCCTACCACTTGCGGGTTGTACTGGACACACTCCAAGAGCACCAACTTTATGGTAAGCTCTTGAAGTGTATATTCTGGATTCGAGAGGTCCACTTCTTGGGGCACATCATATCTGAGGCGGGAGTTGCGATGGATCCTGCGAAGATCGAGGCAGTACTTTCTTGGGAGCCACCCAGGAGTGTGACGGAGGTGCGGAGTTTCCTAGGTCTGGTTGGGTACTATCGGAGATGTGTTCCAGACTTCTCCAGAGTTGCAGATCCACTTTCGGCTTTGACAAAGAAGGGGAAACCCTTTGTGTGGTCAGATAGATGTCAGCAGAGCTTCCTAGGGCTGAGATAGAGATTGACTAGTGCACCTATCTTGAGGCTACCGGAGGAGGGAATAGGGTACATAGTTTATTGCGATGCATCATGGAACAGACTCGGGTGTGTCCTAATGCAGGAGCGGGCAATGATCACTTATGGTTCACGACAGTTGAGGTAGCACGGCCAGAACTACGCTACCCATGACATGGAGTTAGCAGCAGTGGTCTTCACCTTGATGATGTGGTGGCACTATCTGATGGGCGAGCATTTTACAACCTACTCTGATCACCAGAGTCTCATGTACATCTTCTCATAGAAGGACCTAAACCTGAGATATCAGCGATGGCTTGAGTTCCTACAGGACTATGAATTTGAGATATTCTATACTCCTGGGAAGAGACACATAGTTTCTGATGCTCTCAGCAAGAGATCGGGCATTCAACTACTTGGAGAGGCGACAGATCAACTAGTCGCATTGCAGATATCCTTCGTGGATATAGATGGAGCTACCTTTCTACAGTCACTCACAGTCACTCCTCCACTACTTTAGCTGGTCAGAGAGGAACAATGTGGGGATTTTGACTGTGAGACGTGACTTGCACAGATATCTACAGGACATGCACCTGATGGATTTTTTGTAGGAGGAGAGCACGCCATCATCTTCAAGGGACGTACCATGGTACCAGTTACATTATAGGAAGAGGTGATGATGGAGTTTCACACTTCCCCTTTGGCGGTACATCCAGGAGTAGCGAATATGTACCAGAAACTCAGACGACAGCACTAGTGGCCGGGTATGAAGAAGGCTATGGCAGAGTTTGTTTCACGATGCCTCACCTATCAGCAGGTGAAGGCAGAACACCAGTTACCGGTAGGTTTGGTTAAGCCCTTAGAGGTTCCGAAGTGGAAGTGGGATGAGATATCGATGTATTTCATGATGGGGCTTCCATGTACTTCCAGAGGACACGACTCCATTTGGGTGATCGTTGACCGGCTCACCAAGTCGGCCCGCTTCCTACCTATCACATAGAAGGGATAAGTGGAGAGATTGGGATGCCTCTACATTCAGGTGATTGTGCAGCTTCATGGTGTGCCATCGTCTATCATCTCCGATCGAGATGCTTCTTTTACTTCCCAGCTTTAGAATGGGTTGTAGTTGGCATTTAGGACACAGATACGCCTGAGCACCGCCTTTCACCCTCAGACTGACTTTGGTCACTGTTGGGATGATCACCTACCTTTGATGGAGTTTGCGTACAACAATAGCTACCACTCCACCATCAGGATGACACCATACGAGGAACTGTATGGCCGACCATCCAGATCACCTCTGTGCTGGACTGACCCTGTAGAGTCAGCACTTGTAGGACCATAGATGGTCCAGGCTACGACGGAGAAGGTGCAGATCATCCAGGAGCGGATGAGGACTACACAGAGCAGACATAAGTCTTATGCTAATGGGAGAGGAGGACCACTGGAGTTCGAGGATGGAGACCACATTTTCTTACGGGTCTCACCTCGACTTGGATTACAGAGATTTGGATGGGGAGAAAAGTTATCTTCATGCTTCATCAGACCATTCTAGGTCCTCAGCAGGGTAGGGGGGTGTCTTACCACATTTCCCTTCCACCTCAGTTACACCAGGTGAATGTCGTCTTCCACGTATCTCAGCTGAGCAGGTACGTGCATGACCCAATGCATATCATCGATCACAGGGTGCTGGACATCGATGACGAGGCTACATTCACGGAGGTTCCAGTGGAGATCGAGGATCGACAGGAGCGGGTCCTATGTGGACGTTTGATTCCTCTAGTGTGCATTCGTTGGCAGCACGGGAACCTCCAGGAGAGCATATGAGAGCGGGAGGCTCAGATGCGTGCACAGTACCCTCATTTGTTTCTCTAGTTTATGATGTAGCTTTACGAGGATGTAAAGCCCTGAGGTGGGAGTAATGTAAAGACCCTGAAATTTCAAGGATAGTTTTTTTCTTAAATACATTGGAATTTTACGAGTCTATGGCTTCTGATGCCACTTGATTCCGAGGCCCGGTGTGCCCAGAATCAATTTCCGATGCATAGCTCGGGTACGTTCAGTAAACGAATGAGCGGGTTTTTCTATCTTTTAAACTGGTGCTTGGAATTGAAATCCAATGGCACCGGTGAAATCTTAGCGCCGATAATTTCTTAAGAGGACTTTTACCGTAGATGCGTTTGCATGGGAGAAGTTAAAATTTCTGGATTAAATAAGAAGTAAATAGAATTGTGGTACAATTTTATTTTTATATCTAAGGTGGGTTTATCCTACATGGGGGAGTTAGGTTGGGACCCACAAACACCTAACTACCCATGTGAGGATAAATGTGAGGCGGGGCCCACACGAGCCCCAACCCTTCACATTCTCTAAAACTCTTTAAACCCCCCCCCCCTTAATTTTGTAAATTCCTCATTACTTGTGAAACCTTTCCACCTTCTCTCTCTCTCCCTCTTAACTCTTGCCAACACACTTTAAAAAATTTATTGAACCACTTCAATTAATTAATTAATTTTTTTGAATTTTAAAATTTGAAATGCATGGCATGATTATATAAAATAAGGAGAAGCTTTATTTTATTTTTGGTTGGCTGGTTGTGTTGAGATTTTGGGGGGAGAGCTCTTGAGTTTTGAAGAACGCTTCATATCCTTTGTTGAAGAACACCAATTATCCGACGAAGAACATCGACTCGGCGACCCTGGATTCTCCATCCCCTTCTTCCTCCACAAAAAGGGAGGAGACAACGATGCGGGATATTTCCAACGACGTCTCACCTTATAATATTCTCTCCGCGACAAAAGGGGAGACGTCGCTTCCTCCCCGGGTGCACTCTGTCGTCGCTTACGGAACCTCACCGCGTGATGCCATCTTCCGCGACGCCCGACATTTGATATATTTTGTTGAGGTAGGGGTTACTTTTGTTCAAGTCTTTAGCATCTTTCTTCGTTTTTTAATGTTTGGCCGCATGATATCATTGTAACGGAAGGAGATCAGACCGCACAAACAAGGCCGATTCTCCTCCCCTCTACATTGTTAATCTTCGTTAATGTTGGAGGTGGAGGTGTGCGGTGTCGTTGCACCGTGCGGTGATTGGTAGGGAACCGCATCCATGCAAGGCCGTGGCGAAGGCTGCGCGGTGTCGTTGCACCGCGCATAGATGTAGAGGGCCGTGGACGGAGCGGGCCACAGCGGTGGGGCGCAGCGCCGTCGCGCCGTGCCGAAGATACCGAGGAAGACCGCGGTTGGAGCGGGCCACGACCTGTACGGGCCGCGGTGGAGGGGCGCAGCGCTGGCGGGCTGCGCCGGTGAGACGAGTCGTGGCCTAAGGCCACGACGGACAAGCAGGGGCGGCAGGCCGAGCCGGTAGCCGGGGTCTCCAGGAGGCGGGACCCCTTCTGGGTCACACATCAGCTCACACACCGACCGGACTTAATGGCCGGATGTTACCTGGAAACCGGGGGGGTGTAACCCCACCGACCAGCTTCTAGGGCGGACCCCACTGGGTCCGCCGTTTCAACAAACAAGGGGTCGCACCCTCTTTGCGTCCTGCTCGGCCAGCAGCCGAGCCGTGGCCTGCTTCCGAGCCGAGCCGCAGGCCGCACGGGTCGGGCCAGCCAGGCCAGGCCGCACCTGCTGGGCCGGGACGTGCCCAATTGAGCCGGACCAAGACCCGAGTCGGGTCGACCCGGTTCGGGCCGACCTGGGGGGGGGGGGGTCGCCAGGTCAGACCGGGCCCAGACCTGCTATTTCCGGAACGTTTCGGTTAAAAGGATATATCTTGAGCTACGGAACTCCGATTGATGCACCGTCAGTTGTATAGGATTGTTTGAAACGAGTTGGTATTTTCTATAAAATAAACTCTAGGATTTGGCAAAGTTTTAGTATGGATAGGTTGGTTCGAACCCGAAACCACCCAGGCCCCTGGGACGGAAAATCCAATAACTGTCAGACTGGGCGTCCAATTAACACGCCATATGTTGCCTTGAGTTCCTTTTGATGAGACAGAACTTTGGGATACATCAACTCTGGGATTTGTGACAGTTTATGTATCGACTCTCTTGGATCGTGGAGCGGACCCTCCTGGAATTGAGCATGTTGTGTGTGGGAACCCTAGAGATGGCTGCGACTGCGACGATGATGATGACTGTACTTGGATCCTACGTGGGTTCGACAGCGAGGATAACTATATTTGGATCCTCCGTGGGTTTGGAAGTGATGATGACTGTACTTGGATCCTACGTGGGTTCAGTAGCGATGCTTACTGTACTTGGATCCTACGTGGGTTCGGCAGCGACGACTTCTTTACTTGGATTCTACGTGGGTTCGACAGGGAAGATGATTCAGAGGCTACATCTATCACCTCCACCCCTTTTCGCGAGTAGTATACCTGTGTGAGCTGATTCTTGACTTTCAGTCATTATCATCGATATGATTGACTTGTTTTCCTGTGTGGATTGGGTTGTACTTTCCTGTATGGACAGGGTTGTTCTTGGGCTCGTGAGTTGTAGCCGAACTGGAATTGATGACTGAGGTATATATATGGGCTTATACCTACGTAAACTTGGTTGATACTTTGTGTTTTTATATTTCCTTGTGATTTTTCTTTTGTGGATTCTGGGAGAACTTCGGGGGTCGCGGGGTCCCTACAGAGTATTGTATACTCACCCCTGCATGGGATATGCCCACATTACATTGTGTTAGATGCAGAAGACAGAAAGCATTGATCGAGGTTGAGTCTTGTGGAGCAGGACGATACCTAGAGGAGGACCACTTGGCAGGACATACACAGAGCAGACGGCCAGACCCAAGGAGCTGAGGAGACAATTTTTACCCACCTTTCAAGTGGGATATCCGGAGGACGACTCAGTGGTTGCTGGTTTACTTTACTGTAGTTGTTCTTTCTTTACTGTTTTACTGTAATTTCTATTGGGTTTGTATTCTGGCCCATTTACTCCATCACTTACTTTTTTACTCAGTTTACTTATTGTTTACTTCAGCTTGCATACTCTGTTGTGTTTGTTTACTTATACAAAGGCAATGCCTTCCATTTTTTTCTTTTTTCGGGATTTTTTCCTTTGGTGCTAGTCGATAGCCCCTGGACTATGGAAGGAGGGTTTGGGGTTGTCATGGAACGGGCCCCGAGGATGGGTCGTGAAAAAATACGTGGGCCTTATTTAGCATGTATGACTTTAGATGACTATGATTTTCAGGTTAATTGTTAATGTCCTGGATGAAAAAAAGTTTCAATTGACGGGTTCAGACTTGTAAATGACATAAGAAAAATAATTAATTGATAATTAATTATTTGGTACTATTATGTTCATTGGTTAATTATTTTTAGAATTATTTAATGGGTGATTTATGTTATTAATTAGTTGTTGAATTAATTAACGGATTGGATAAACTAATTTATGAATTAATTAATGGATGTTTTTGGGGTTGTTAGACATGGCGCTCTCCACCAAATATAAATATATATGTTTTATTCATAAATGTGTGGTGAAACAGGGATTAATGCTCCAAATACTCACGGGGTGCTATACATGGCGTTCTACACCTAGTTTGCATGCAAACATTCTTTTATGGGACATGGACTGATGCTATAAATACCCATGGGTTGTGAGGCAAGGAATGATGCTTCCAATTCTCACAAGGGTTCTAGAGATGATGTTGTACACCCATTAATAAACATTGGATTTTGGTTGAAATTGGTCGTACATGAATTGAATTCATTGTTTAATTAAAACCATTGAGAGATAATGATTTGTGAAATGAATATGAGTAGGGGTTCAGACTAATTAATGAATTGGGTGAATCTCGGTTAGTGAACGGACCTAGGAGTGAATCACTATTTTTAGTGCATGGGGTTGGGCATAGAATATGAAATATTAGATTGAATATCTTATGATGTGTTATCCAAGCTAGAGTACAAACTTGAATTGAGTCATTTCTTTGTTTACTTAAATGGGCATTTGAGACATCTGTGGTGAGTGACTAATATGGGGGATGTCAGGCATAGGCCAGATCACAAGGATTATGTCATTTAACTTGGTTATAATAAATGATAAATTAAAAGGAATGTTTGATGAGTGTTGTGTATACATGAAAAATGTATAATTCAGGTTCAGACACCAGCTGAGAGATGGAGAAGGTACTTGGGTATATAGTTACATAGTCCTTCTTACTTTAATTATGGATTCTTTAACACTAATTAAATTATGTATTTTATGTCTAGATTTTGGGTAGACACAAGTTGTCCCGTCCTACTAGTATTTATATCTCACACCCTACTCGGGCCTCCATTACACTGGGGAACCCAAGTAGATTCTATTTGGTTGTAGGTTGTGGTGTTCTCATTTACTTGGGAGATAGGATCAGAGGACCGAGCGAAATCTTGGGATACTCGAGGAGAATTCCCTCGAGGATTTGAGTCATTGTTTATTAATTTCATTATTTTAATGTAAATCATGATGTTTTGTTCACTTTTATCCATTTTGTTACATTATCATATCATGCATGCATCTGCTGTATAAGTGACGTTGCCCACTTTTATAAAATGAGTATTATTTTTATTCTGCTGCTTTATCGTTTATTAGACTACTTCCACTATTTATTGCCTTTGTCTAATATAGAACTCTGAAATGAGTTTATATAATCCCCACTAACTATTCATAGACCATCTCTACTAGTCAACAACCACTATAGTACGGGGAGACGTGCTTGAAGTCATGTGGCGACCGTTCCGGCCACCAGATCAGGGGTGAGCCAGGTCGAGGTGTTAAAATAGTGGTATCTGGATAAGAATCAGATAGAAAAAGATAATATTGATAGTCTGGAATTGGATGATTTTAAGAATATTTTTTTGTAAAAATACATTCCTAAAACTGGTCAACTCAAAATGGGGAGAAAATTCATAGAACAGAAGTAGAAAGATAATGATTTTGAGGCTACATATGAAGACAACTTTACAAGACTTGATAGGTATGTACTAGATTTTACACGAGACTTTGATTATTTAATTAATATATTTTTCTCAGGACTTTTATAGTAGAATTAATATATTTTACATTGGAATAAGACCATTTTTATGAAGAGATTTGGATTCATGAGAGTTTAAAATCTATGAAAAACTTGTTCATTGTGCTTAAAAAGTTGAGATGGTGTTTTCTGACATAAACAAGACATGTGATGACAAGAATAATATGTGGCCAGGTTTGAAGATTTGTAGAATAAATCATCAAATATATCTGGTGGTATGAAAATTGATTTCCCCTATTGTGAAATGTTTGGAAAAAAGAATCAAAGATAATATCATGTGAATTCTAGGAAATTATATCAATGTGGAAATTTTTGGAAGTTGTCTCTTTTGTAGAAGTAAAATGATCCTAAAATTAATGAGAAGATTATAAAAATACTCTTTAAATGTAATAAATTTGTTCATTTTCATATTGTGTGTCTGATCCTTTTTTATCAGGTAGGGAATCAGTCGTGTTGGAAGTAGATGGGTGTCGAGAAATCCTTCACAACCACATTATAAGATGTTGAACAAAAAAAAAACAGGTTTTATCAGGTACATTTAATGTTTTTACAGATTTTGAAAATGTGTTTTTTGGTTCATGTTCTACACATTCCTTCATTTCTAAGAAATTTTATACTAAATTATAAATTCAACCATAGGAAATGAACCCCGAACTCGTGGTAAGAACACAGAGTAAATATTATGGAAAAAATAAATTATAATAATTTACCTATCTTTTTACGTGGAAAGAGATTACCAGTACATATTATAGTATTTCCTCTAGTGTAATTTTATGTTATTCTGGGTATGTATTGATTTATTTTAGTCATGCTATGATAGATTTCAGAGAATAGATGTTTTTTAGAATGATTTTTAGTTTGTGTGAAATAATGATCCCACATCATTGATAACATACCGAGAATATAATGATATAATAAAAGATGGATATGAATGAAATCTTGCACACATTGGTGAAAATAACAGAACCGTTCAGATTTATGATATTCTACAGCAAAATGTGTATATTGATGTACTTTCTAAAGATTTTCTAGGATTTATTTATAATCAATAGGCTGATTTTACTATTGACTTAGTTCCTAATAAAAAACCAATTTCTAAACCACCTATTGAATGTCTCAAAATCGAACATTTAGAGTTGAAAAAAAGCTGCATGAATTATAGATAAGTGATTCATCTGACCCAAAAATTCAACATGGGGTGCTCTTGTATTGTTTGTTAAAAAGAAATATGGTTCAAGGGGGATTTTTATTGATAATAGATCCTTGAATAACATCACTGTTAAAAAAATTATCCTCTATCTCATATAGATGTTTTTTATCAACTTCAGGGATCATAGTATTTTTCAAATGTTGAACTATGGTCTGGGTTCCATCAGTTGACTGTAAAAGATGCAAACTTCTTGAATATTGTGTTCTGTACAAGATATGGGCATTATGAATTTTGGGTAATTCTATTTGGGTTTACTAATGCACCTGATGTATTCTTGTATCTTATGTATATAATAAATCATGAGTTATTGGATATGTTTTTTTTTGGAATTGATGATCTTTTGAGATATTGTATATGTAAATACATGTATGAAGAATATATTTGTATTGTTTTTTTAAACAATAAAATAAAATAATCTATATGAAAAATTAAAAAAATGTGAATTTTGGTTGCAATAAATTTCTATCCATGGGCACATTGTTTCTAATGATGTAAAACTACTGAACATTATAAAAACAATTTGTTAAAGAATTTCCAAGACCCACATGAATAAATGAGATTTCTAGTTTGCATGGTTTGGTAGGCTATTACCTAAGGTTTTTTGAAAAAAAATCAAGGTTATCTAACCCACCAACTAAGTTAACTCTAAAAAGAGTTAAATTCATCTGAAAAATAATATGACGATTGTATCCAATAATTGAAAATAATATTTGTGAATGCTCCAGTTGTGACACTACCTTCTAGAAGTTGTAAATTTTTATCCTATAGTGATTATTCTTGGATGGGACTTGGTTCTGTTCAAATTTAGAATGATCAGGTAATTTCATATGATTCACATTAGTTGAAACCTCATTAATTGAATTACCCAACACATTATTTGGAATTAGTTGATTTTGTTTTTTTATTAAAAATTTGGAGGCATCATATATATAGGGTAAATTGTGAAATATATACTAACCATAAAAGTTTGATGTATATATTTATATAGAAGCAATTAAACATTAAATAGAACAGATGGCTAGAACTAACCATGAATTATGATTGCACGATCCATTACCATCATGTTAAATTAATAACTGATTCCTTGAGTTTGAAAAATAATGATACATTAACCAGGATACGATTAGAATGTGAATCTTTGGTAAATGATTTCATTAATTTTGGATTGGAAGTTGTTGGAATAGGAAATACATCTTTCTTTGTTTTAGGTTCCAGTGAAGTCATCCCGGTTAGACAGAATAAAGCGTTCCTAGATGATAGACCATGAGTTTCAAAAAAAATTAGAATTGGTTAAAAAGGATATATTGTCTGAGTTTAAAAATGTCATAGATTGTGTTTTTTTGTTTTGGGAATATATTATGTGTTCCCTATGATTATATGTTGAGAAATGAGTTTTTATGTGAAGATTACATTTCTCTGTTTTCAGTTTAACCTGACAGCACAAAGATGTACAAATATATTTGAGAGTTTTACTGGTGTGATGGAATGAAAAGAGATATTTTTGATTTTGCTGTGAAATGTTTGACATGTAAACAGGTTAATGAATAAAGAATGTTATTGAAGAGGATTCTTGAACAAATACCAGTTCTAGAGTAGAAATGGGAAAATATATTTACGGACATCATTGTGGGACTACCAAATACATCACATGGTAGGAATTCAATATGGGTCTTTATTGATCGTCTGAAAAATCTACACATTTCCTTCATATTTGACATATTATATCATTGGATCATCATTTAGGATTTTACATAAAATATATTTACAAGTTAAATGGATTTCTTATTTTTGATGTATCTGACCCTAAGCTCAGGTTCACTTCTAACTATTGGAAAGGCCTTTAAAAGTCGTTGGGATGAAAATTTAATTTTATCATAACTTTTCACCCTCAATCTGATGGGAAGATAGAGAGAATAATTCATACATTGGAGTAATATCTTATAGATTATTTAGTGGACTACTAGGGAATTTGGGATCAATACATTTCTTTAGTTTATTTTTCATACAATAAGAGTTTTCATTCATGTATACATATTAATATTTTGATGAATTGTATGGAAAGAGGTGTATATGTACAACATTTTGGAATGAAGTCATGGAAAGGTAGTTTATGGGTCTAAAATTAGTAGAGGAGGTGTCTAAGAAGGTAAATATTATCTAGAAACAAATGAGGACAACACAGATTAGGAAGAAAATTTATGCAGATAATAAGAGGAAATACATTTCATTTGATGTAGGTGATCATGTTTTCCATAAAATATCACCATGGAAAAGTGTTATGTGCTTTGGTATGAAACAAAATCTAATTTCATGATTCATTGGACCTTATGAAATCATAGAGAAAATTGGACCAGTCCCATACCGAGTATATTTTCCTCCAATTTTATCTCGGGTACATAATGTTTTTCATGTTTCGATATTGAGAAAATATGTGCCATATTCATCTCATGTTTTCATTCCATAAATAGTTCAGATGGAAGATAACCATTCTTTTGAAGAGAGGTCTATTCAGATTCTGGATCATAGAGAGAAAATATTGTGTAATAAGGTAAACCAACAGGTAATTCTTTTGTGGAGAAACCACATGGTTGAAGAAGAAACAAGATAATATTAAAATTCTATGAGGGAACGATACACTCAATTATTTAATAATTAAATACAAATTTCAAGGATGAAATTTTCAAAAATGGAGTGAATGTAACACCCCAAGGTTTTACAAATAAAGTTAATTAAATGAAAAAATCACTATGTTTCTATGAAAAAACACATTCTTTTAAAGAGATTTTTATAATCTAGCCATTAAACATAATATTTATATTTTTGTGTTTAGAATTTCAAAAAATAGACTTACACGGTTTTGATAAGAAAGTTATATATAGTCTGATAGGAAAAACTTTATTTTTGTGAATAATAACCTGCCTTATGAATAGTAATTTTATCCTGATGAATAGTTTTACGACCCTTATGAATAGTAACATGGCCAAATGAAAAGTAACCTCACCAGTGAATGTATAATAAAAAAGTCATTTTATAAGTGACAATATGATCATTACATAAGTGTTTGTATTTTTGTAAGTTATAAATATTTCATTGAAATAGCATGATTAATTAGATAATTTAAAATGTAATTTATTTTCATAAAATTTAATCATAAATTATTATTTTAATGTCTTATGGTTGTAAAATAATTTTATGAGGCCCTGATTATTTTTTCAATGTGTTATAAAATGAGTTATAGTTTAAATATTTTTATTTTTTGAGTAAATTAATGTTTTATTAAAAAGTAAAATTAAATATATTTTGAAAAATATTTTGAGGAAAGGAAGTTAATTTTTGAATTATACCAATCGAAAAATGTTCATGGTGAATTTTTGGGATTTTCTGAAGTACATGAATTTTTTGTTAATATTGAAATTTGATAATTTACGAGATATGATAAATAAATGAATTACTACATTATTCTTCATTCAATGTTGATATAAATGAAAATTGGGTTGAACTCACCTGAACTTATTACTATTTTTGGTCACATGAATCAAGAATATTCATAGTCTTGAGAAAAAATATTAAACTAATGATTAAAATATTGGAAAACCCCTCCTCCTCTCCACTAAATACCACCCTCACCCCCCTTCCACTCACAACTCTTGGGAATTTAAAATTATCTAAATTATTCCAAAAATTATTCCCAAGGATCTTCTCTGCATCCATGAAATTCTGGTCTCACCAAAAGAACAATACCAAAGGCCTAAAGGAGGATATCAAAGAGAAGTGATCAAGAGGTAAACATCCTCTTTCACTTTCTTGTGTTTTCCTTCACATTTTTTTCTTTTATTATACTATCTTAACATAATATTATCCAAGATCCATGATAGCTCAACTATATTATATATAATGGTTTTATCATGTTTTTGTGGAACAATTCATCACCATACTTTATCTCCACTTTTTCTTATTTTAAAAATATTAACACCATCCGGAATCTGTCAATTTACAAACATCATGGACGATGTTTCTTCAATTTCCTTCACATCCTTCAAATATGTTTTTAATATAATTTTCATGGTTTAAAATTATTTTAAATTGTATGATATTACCTCTATTATGTTCTGAAATTAACTTATATTCATAATATTAATGGTATATGATGAAACAGGTTCATGATTGTCGAAGAACAACTAAAATGATAAAAACATCATTATTTATTTATCTAATGATTCATCATCATATGTGATAAAAATGATTAATGGTACCATTTAATATTACTTAATCATATTAATAACATATCATTTTAGTTCTAGGGGTTTTCTTCCATTCCACAAGGAAATATTTTGCGAATCAACCATGAAAACCATGTAAAGCACACACACACACAAATGTCAATAAAAAAATGTTTTTAATAAATATGTGGAATAATGTTATACAATTAGTGTATAAGGATTTATAAAATATATTATGATTCCATAAAGTATTAATACAACTCTTTTAACCATTATACATGATATTTAAAATTTATTGATGTAAGATGAACATGAGGTAAGGGGATTCTTAACACAATTTCTATTCATTGTGTTGACCTTATACTATATTCATTATTTTGTATTAAGATTATTAGTGTGATTTTTTTCTAAATAATGTTGTATTATGTGAATTTTCAGTGTATACACATACCCATTCTATTCTATTAATTCTCACTCCACTTATATTTTCAAGGGACTTTCCTTTTCAAATATTTTTTAAAGTATCTTTCATTAAATTTAAAAAAATTGTTTTTTATATATATGGAATGAGTAGTTTATCATGATTTCATGATTATTTATTAATATTATATGTACCATGGTCATGGTAATGTTGGTTTAATCCCATTATATCTCAATATATGTTGGGTTGAGCCCTATTACAACACCAGATATTTTGTGTTGATCCCGTTATAGCTTAAGATATGACAGGTGAAACCCATTATAGCCCTCCAATGCATTGGGTACATCAGAGATGGAATTTGAATGAATGGTTATTCCATGTGTTAGGGTGATTTAAGGAGTTATATTTTAATTATTTCCTGAGAAAACTACAATATTTTTTATATGTATTCTAACAAGTTTTTATGGAATGAGTTTTTTTTGGGTTTTATGTTATCACATGACTACAGATTCCAATCATTATATACCATTCTGAGATTTAGGAGTTTATCCCATGTTTTTAAAAAAAATAACATGTTATAAGTATGTTTAAGAGAAATGAATAAGTAACGTAAAATGTTAGGAATATTATTCAATGAAATCATGTTTTATTTAAAATGTTTTACATCTTGCATGAAATTGATACAATTTTAGGGGTGTCCACTCTATGTAAATGTGTGATGTTATATATTTTTTTGTTCTAATTATATAAATCTCTAATCCTAAAAATATACTAAATGTTAAATAATAAATATTCATGAATAAAATTCAGGTTTATGTAGTTTTTGTAAGGCTAATTCCATATAGATGGTATTAGAGGGTGATTTAGATAACTTTAGGAGTTATGATGAGTTTAATAGAATACCATAAATGATTTTTACCTTCAGTATATTTTAAAATGATATAGCATTTAAATATTACAATGTTTATTCATCTAGGATATTTTTCTTAAGAGTGGTTTTCCATAGAATAAATAGGTAATCTGAATTAGGAAGGCACTAAGAGGCTGATATCTATACGAATCTGCAGCCTGGAATGGTGGGAATCAGAACTGATTTGTTTGTGATAGCTATGGATTAGTTGAATTAGGAGATAAATGGTGCTGGTATTCATGATAGATAGGAAGATGATGTACCATGAAGAAACATGTCATTTTTAGAGAATTTATGAGGAAACATCCTTCTGTACTCAATATAACCATAGATCTAGTGATTGCCAAAGGATGGATCGATGATCTAGAAAATATATTTGATGTCATTGGATATTTATAACTCCAAAATGTAATAGTCTAAATCTATTTTTTATTGTTAATCTAATTGATGGTGTCTCTGGTTAAGACTATGAGGGAAAGAGTTGATCTTGATAGCCTGTAAAGGGATCATTTTAAGAGTATTTTTCTAGAAAAACATATTCCTAAAACAATTTGAATCAAAATAGATAATAATTTATTGAACTAATGGGGAAATATGATTATTTTTTGGTATTATATGAATCTAATTTTACAAGACTATCCCGAAAGTTACAAGATTTTACAAGGGAAATTGAAAATACAGTTAATAGATTTTACTCTGGTTTGAAACAATTTTTACGAAGAACTTTTTCTTTACGATATTTTAAAATATATGAGAAACATGTTCATTGTGCTAAAAAAGATGAGATTTTATTTGCTTACATGAATGTGCCAGGTAATGAAAAAAATAAATTGTGGTTAGGTTGGCAAGCTGTGGGGAAGAATTATTCAATGAAATATGGAGGTAGGAAAATAAATTTCCATTCTTGTAAAATGTGTTGTAAAAAGAATCCTGAAGAATGTCTTGTAAATTCTAGGAAATTCTATTGATGCAAAAATATTGGTCACATGTCTCATGAGTTCAAGGAAACTGAACCTAAAATTAACAATAATCGCATGGTAATATTAATTAATTATAAATAACTGGGTTATTTTGATACTGCGTGTCTGAAGTTACTCACTCAGGAAGGGAATCAATAGATTTTGAGCTAAAAATTAAGTTGGTATAAGGTATATTAATTGTTTATATAGATTTTGAAAATTTGTTTTTTGATTCGAGGTCTACAAATTCTATCATTTCTTTGAAATTTATTACAAAATGTTAAATCAAACCACAAAAAAATTAACACAACACTCATAGTAAAAAATCTAGAGGGAATATTGGTGCAAAAATAAATTATTATAATTTACCTATCTTTGTCTATGAAATGATTTTACATACAAAACATATTGTATTGCCTCTAGTGGAATTTAATTTTATTTTGGGTATGGACTGACATTCGTTTTATCATGCTAATATAGAATGTTGAGAAATATAATTTCCTTTTCAGAAAGAGATTCAGTTTGGGTAAAATTATCATCCCATATCATTAATAACACAATAGGAAGCTAAAAAACTGTTAAAAGATAGAAATGAATGTAATCTTGCACACATTATTGAGAACAAGGGAACCGTTCTGATTTATGAATTTATAGTGGTAAATTAGTATCTTAATGTACTTCCTAATGATTTTCCTATGTTTTATTTATGATCAAGAGGTTGAGTTTACTATTAAATTAGTTCCTGATGCTAAGGCAATTTGTGAACCCCCTTATCGAATGGATCCAATGTTACTTTTAGAGTTGAAAATGTAGCTGCATAAATTATTAGATCAAGGATTCATCGTTCCCATAACATAACCATGGGGTTCTGCTGTCCTATCTGTTAAAAAGAACGATGATTCAATGAGACATTTCATTGATTATAGATCCTTGAATAACATCATTGTTAAAAAACAAGTATCTTTTGGCTCATGTCAGGGATTTGTTTGATCATATCTGTGGAGCATAGTATTTTTCAAATGTTGACATATGGTCCGGGTACCATCAAGTCAATGTAAAGGATACAAACATCCCAAATACTACATTCTATACTAGATATGGGCATTATGAGTTTTAGTTATGCCATATGGGTTAACTAATGAACATTTTGTATTCATGGATCTTATGAATTGATTATTTCATGAGTTATTGGATAATTTTGTGGTTGTGTTTATTTAAGACATTATAGAATATTCTAAAAGTAAATAGGAGTATGAATAACATATTAATGTTATGTTTCCAACCATAATAGAAAATAAACTGTATGGAAAATTCAGAAAAAAGTGAATTTGGGTTGCAACAATTTTATTTACTTTGTCACATTGTTTCTAAAGATGGAATAATTGTTTCTCCTACAAAATTTTTTTTTTAAGATTTTACAAGACACAAAAATATAAATGTGATTCATAGTTTTCTTGGTTTATCCGGATATTACCAAAGGATTTCCGAAAACATTGAACGATTATATAGCCCCCAAACTAAGTTAACTCCAAAAGGAGTTAAATTAATCTTCATAAAATAATGTGATGATTGTTTTTAGGAATTGAAAATATGATTAGTGAATTCTCCCTTTCCAACCCTACATTCTAAAATTGGGGATTTTTCGTGTTTAGTGGTTCTTCGTTGAATGTATTTAGTTGTGTTTTGTTGTTGAATTATTAGTTAATTTCTTATGCTTCACGTTAGTCAAAACCTCATGAGTTAAATTACCCTATACATGGTTTGGAATTAGCTGCTTTTGTTTTTACATTAAAAATTTTGAAGCATCGAATGTATGGTGTCAAATATGATATATATACTAAATATAAATGGTTGAAGAATAAATTTACTCAACATGAATTAAATATGAGCCCGATAAGGTCACTAGAAGAAATCAATGAATTTAATTGCACTATCCCTTACCATCCTATAAAAGAGAACACTAATGCCTTGAGTTATAAAAAATGCATCATTAACCATGATACATTTAGAATGTAACCCATTTGTTACGGATTTAATGAATTTTAGCTTGGATTTTGTTGGTGATGGAAATATCTATGTCTTGTTTCATGTGTCAGTGTAGTCATATCTGTTAGAAATAATAAATAATTCCCAGAAGGAAGATTGTGAGTTGCAGAAAAATATATAATTGGTAAAAATGGGTATGTTTCTAGAGATTAATGTTGACATGGAATGTATTTTTAGGTTTAGGAAGAGAATGGGTTTTCCATGGGATTATCAGTTGAGTAAATATTAGTTATGTGAATCTCATAGTTATCTATTTTTAGTTCATCCTCGCATCACAAATATGTACAATGTTCTTTGAGGGTTTTACTTGTGTGATAGAATGAAAAAAGGTATTGTTGATTTAATTGTGAAATGGTTGAAATGTAAAAAAGTTAAGGTAGAGTAGCAGTAATTGAAGGGGATGCTTCAACCATTATCTGTTCCAATGTGGAAATGGGAAAATATATCCATGGACTTCATTGATGGACTACCAAATATATCTCATGGTAATAATTCAATTTGGGTTATTATTGACCGTTTGACTAAATCTGTATATTTCATTCTTATTCGAGATACTATGTATTTGGATTATCTTTCTAGAAATTATTCCAAAATGATTTTCAAGTTACATTTTGTTCCTCTTTCCATTGTATCAGACTGTGATATTAGGTTCACTTCATTATTTTGGAAAGGCCATCAAAAGTGATTGGAAAAAAAATTCAATTTTAAAACCTCTTTTCACCCTCAATTGGATGGAAAAATCTAGATAATAGGTCAAACATTGGGGGATATGCTTCGATCTTGTTCAATGAACTACCAGGGAAGTTGGGATCAATATATTTCTTCCGTTGAGTTTTCTTACAATTACAGTTTTCATCCAAGTATACATACGTAACCTTTTATGACATTGTATGGAAAGTGGTGTCATAATATTTAATTTTTGGAGGAATCCATGGAAAATAAGATGATGGGTCCAGAATTAGTAGAGTAAGTGTCTTAGAAAGTGAAGATGATCCAAAAAATATTGAGGAAAGCTCAGAGCATGATGAAACGTTCTGTAGATAATAGGAAGAAATACCTTTCATTTGAGGTTGGTTATCATGTTTTCCATAAAATATCACCAAGGAAAAGTGTTATCTAGTTTGGTAATAGAGGAGAGATAAGTCCACTGTTCATTGAACATTATGAAATCATAAAGAAAGTGGGACCATTCTCATACCGAGTAGATTTACATTTGACGTTATCTCAGGTACATAATGTTTTTCATGCTTTAATATTGAGAATGTATTTTCTAGATTCATCTCATGTTTTGATCTAGGAAGTGGTTCAGCTGGAAGTGAACCTTTCTTATGAAGAGAAACATATTTAGATTCTAGATCATAGAGAGAAAGTACTTCGGAATAAGGAAATCCACCAGGTAATTTTTTGTAGAGAAAATACATGGTTGAAGAAACAACATGGGAAATTAAAATTTTATGAGGAAAATGTAAAATCACTTGTTTATTGAGAAAATAAAAATTTAGAGGGTTCAGTTTCCAAAAGGTGGACAGAATGTAACACCCCTAGGATTTAAAAATAAATTTAATGAAATGAAAAAAACACTACATCTATATGAACAAACATTTTATTTTAATGAGATAGTTATAATCTATCCATTAATAATAATTCTTCCATTTCAATGTTTTGAATTTCAAAAAACAAACATACATGATCATGATTAGTAAGTTATTTTGAGTTTTATTAGAAAAAAATAATATTGGATAATAATCACGTATCCTTATAAATATTAATATTACTCTTATGAATAGTTATATGAACCTTATGTATAGTTAAATGTCTAATTGAATAGTAACCTCACCATTGAATATATAATAAAATGGAATATTATAAGTGACAATATGATCATTATATAGTTGTTGGTAGTTTTGTTCGTCATAATTTTTTAATTACATTTTTAAGATTAATTAAATAATTTAAATGAAAATTTACTTTCAAACATTTCATCATAAATTGTTATTTAATTATCTTATGGTTGTAATATAATTTAATGAGACCTTGATTATATTTTCATGTTGTTATAATATGAGTTATAGTCTTAAAATTGATACTTATTGAATATATTATAATTTTATTTAAATATTAAATTAATAATATTTAGAAAACAATATTGATAAAATGGAGTTCCTTTTTATTCAACACATCGTAAAATTTTTAGGGTGAATTTTTCGGATTTCTTTGAAATGCAGGATTTTGTTTTGAATAGTGAAAGTTGATAATTTACAAGATATGCTAAATAAATGAATTTATGCATCATTCTTGAGTAATTTATGATGTAAAATGAAATTGGTTTTAAATATCATTAATTTATTACTATTTTTGGTCATAATAATCAATAATATTCATATTCTCGAGTAAAAATATTAAACTAATGATTAAAATATTGGAAAACCTATCTCTTCCACTATAAATACCACCCTCACCCCAACTCTTCCTCACACTCCTCTATATCTTTTAAAATATTCTAAATTATACCCAAAATTATTCCCAAGGATTTCCCACACGTCCAAGACCTTATTTTCCCAAAAACATAACAATACTAAATTCCTTAAGGAGGATCTCAATGAGAAGATTTCAAGATCTAAAAATCCTCTTTTATTTTCTTGTGTTTTTCTTTCAATTTTTTTCTTATAATATCATATCCTAATATTATCCAAGAGCTATTAAATATACATTATCATATATATAATGAATTTATTTCATGTTTATGGAACAATTCATCATTATAATTCTTCCTCTCTCCCTCTTATTCTCGAAATAAAAAAACTATTCGTAATGTGATGATTTACGGACATCCTGGATGATGTGTCTTCAATTTTATATAATTCCATCAAATAAGGTTGTAAAAATAATTTAATAGTTAAAAAAGATTGTAAATTTTATTATATTACCTATATTATGTTCTAGTATTCACACATATGAATAATATTAAAGGTATGTGATGAAACAAGTTCATCATTGTCGAAGAACCGCTAAAATGATCAAAACAAAATTATTGCTTTATCTAATGACTCCTCAATATAAATGACAAAAAATGATTAATGATGTAATTTCATATTATATATACATATTAATAACATATCATTTAACTTGAGGAATTTTTCTCCCATTTGACAATAAAATCTGTTACGAACTAACCATGAAAACAATGTAATGAACAAACCCGAAACAATGTAAATAACAAAATATTATTAATAAATGTGTAGAATGATGTTATAAAATGTTTCATATAATGTGTTATAAAAATTATTATGATTCATTAATGTATTAATAACACTCTATTAACCATTATAAAGGGTCTTTAAGCACATTTTATGTAAAAGGAACATGAGGTAAGTGAATTCTTTACACAATTACCATTTTTCGGGTTAACCATAAACTTTATTCATTATGTGGTATTAAGATTATTTGTGGGATTATTTTTTGTGTATATTATGTTTTATTGTGTATATTTACAGTTTATACACATATGTATTCTATCCAATAAATTCTCAATCCAATTATATTTGTAACGGAATTATTTTTAATTCCTTTCTATTGTCTCTTTATGAAAATCTAAAAGGTAGTTTTTTTATATCTATGGAATGAGTAGTTTAAATTAATTACATGATGATTTATAAATATGTTATGTTTCATAGAAATAATTATGTTAGTTTGATCCCATTATAACTCCATATATGATGAGTTGCGCCCCATTATAGATCAATATATATTGGTTTGAGACCATTATTACTCGAAATATGACAGGTGAGCCGCATAATAGCTCTCCAATGCATTGGGTACTCCATGGACTGATGTTGAACGAATAGTTATTCCATGTGTAATAATTATTATATGTCTTTTATGGTAATTATGTCCCAACGTAACTACATTATTTTTTATATGAATTCAAATATTTTTTTTGAAATTGGATAGATTGGGTTTTATGTTATCACTTGACTAACGATTTCTTTCTTTATATCCTTTATTGAGATTTATGTGCTCAACCCATGTTGTTAAATTTTTTCACAGGTTATAAGGATGTGTAAGATAAAATAGGAGGAAATTCTAATTATTATGATGATTTTTCAAATAAATCATGTTTTATTTAAAAAAAATATCTTGGAAGAAATGGATACTATTTTATTGTTATCCACTATATATAAATGCGGTATGTTGTATATGTTTTATTCCCTAATTATCTAAGACATTAAACATGAAAAAGATATAAAATGTGATATAATGTAACTTATTGACTAAATTTAATGATTATGTAATGTTTTAAGGATTCTTCCTTATATATACACTATATACAATAAATTTGGTGCATAACGTTATAATAAACCTCAGTGAATAGAAATTTAGATGTCCCTTACATTGTGTTGGAATCATCATGTATGTTCTTTATATTCCTAAATAATAAAATATGTTAATTATTTAATTTCTTAAGAAAAATTACCAATTCTGTTATTCCTTTATTGTAATTAGTACCATGTTATATATAATTACATTACAATATTTGTTTAAGTCAGGTTTTTAATGATTTTTAACTTATTTTTCAAAAATATATCCGGTCGAATGAATACTTTTCTAGGAGGTGATTATTTCAACATCTTCATATTTATGATAATTTAATAATTTTTCTGTTTTTAAATCACTTATTCTTTTAATACAAGTCATTAATGTTTTTTTATAAATTATGTAAGTTATGATCATGGAGGCGGTAAAGTGTTTGTATGAATGAGTAATGTTTCTGTTTTTCAACAATCATTATGGAAAGGAGTAAAATAATATTTTACCCTTATGTAATGATAATAAAATAATAAGTACCATATAATTTCTTTAATTATAATAATATATGTCATCCATGTGGTTTGGTGATGAAAAGAAGGTCACATCACTTCGTAAAGGTGGTGTTCCACAAATATAAGAATGATATCAACATCTTTTAGTGAGTAATAAATAAAATTATATATTTTATTTAAATAATGACAATTATTTAATTAATATCATAATTAAGTAATTTATATCACAAATATTCAGTAACTCTATACTTACTACCTTCTGTGAACTACATAAGTGAAAAACGAATCACATCACTTCGTGTGGTGGGAGTTCATCATACGCACACGTGAAATTATCGTATCCCCTATGAAATTCATATTATAATTTTATATATGATATAATTAATAAAAGGTATTATTATTTTATAAATATAATATATATAGTTTATATCCATAATTATTCCTAATAGTGAGAGGTGTTAATGGAAAATGTGTCACATTGATTCCTGAGGCGGTAATTCATTGTACACATCAACAACATTATCACTTCCAATCCAAGGGATATGGGGATGTATAAATTTCATTAATATAAAATAATAACATTTATGTAAATTTTTTATACTAGTTTTATTATATAATCAGAAATTAAGTATATTTTAAGGAGTTGGGATAAGAAATAAAACTAAAACACATAGATAGGAATGTTTTCTCTTCTCATACAACCTATTTAGGGTTATACCAAAAGTATTAAAAGAATGGTTTTATGAAAAAAGGTATTCTATTATAATAGTATGATATTATGGATGTTATTTTTTATTAAATTTAATATTGAAAAGAGTATTAGGTTTTGGATAAGATAGGAGAGAGAGATAGTATTTTATAATTGAGGTGAGTCGCATATATGTAATTTTTGAAAAGAAAAATCTGTACCATGGTTTTTCAAAATCAAAATTGGTCCAAAATAAATTATTTAGGAGAATTAGTAATGATATGGTTTAAATATAGCCATGTAATATATTTTAGAAATAGTTTTATGTCATTTTAATGCTTCTCATTTTAGTTTATCCGCTAGTAATCATATTTTTACCTTGACCGTGGTAAATAAGTTTTACATTTTTTAGTATGAATTTTGGTCAACAATTAATTTTTAATTATTATATAATATAAATTATTATAAATAAAAATAAATAATAAATTTTTAAAAATTAAATTCAATTAATTATTGGAAATAAATTTAAAAGTATACTTGTGGACACGATTAAAAAACAGGGTTTAAAAGAGAACATTCTCGTAATTATAGATGTTTTTAATAACAAAATTCACTATGAAATTGATTTCAATGAACTAAATTATTGAAATTGTAATTTTATTAAACTAATTATACATTATAATAATTTAAAATATAATTTTACTTGGTACATTATATAAATAAAATAGAATTTTTCAATAATTACAGTATCTTCACTTTTCATTTAAAATTGAACATTTTCTAAAAATTCCCAAAAATTAACCCTAAGGTAATTTTAATACAATGATTTCAAAAATGAAATTAATTTTGTAAAACAATTAATATTAATTAGGTAAATTTTAATTTTAAATTATCTTTTTGAAGCATGACTAAACTACCTATTAGAAAAAATAGAACAATTAACAAAACATTTATATTTATTTTAAATGATTATTTTTTAAGTAATAGATATGAATAATTTTTATAATTTATTTATTAAAATTTATACAAAATAATATAATGGAAATTTTATAATGGTATACATTATTATTATTCATTTTTACTCAGGTTTGTGTGTTCTACAAGCTACCAATATGATTAAATTTAATGAAATATATCATAAAATATCGGGGTGTTACCTTATATTCTAATCTTGTAATTGAATGTAATATATGTTATCAAACATAATTATATAATTTTAAAATCTCATGGTGTTATAATTATTCCTTTTAAAAACATATGAAAGAATTTAAAAAGTGGCATTGAATTTCTTTAATAATCAATTTAATCCCATATATTTATATCCATTAAATAATTAATAAAATATGTTAATTTATGAAAAATAATTGTAAGGGAAACATTAAAATATGGTTTTTAAAAAATAGAAAATAGAAAGTCCCACAACTAGAGTCTAAATCATCAAATATACTTTAATCCACGTGATTAATAAATTTATGTTAAATATTTTCTTGATTGAGAACATTTCTAAAGCTTATTATCATTATTTTTTTATTACCACTTTATACTCAATTACATGATCATTTAATTTTTCGTTGGTTGTTTTGATAATATTCGACTCATATGTTCAAAATTTCATCAGTAGGTTTACTATGGTCAAATAGAACAACATTCCATCATTCAAAGAATAATAATGATTAAATAAAAAATATTTTCATGCATCCATTATAATTTTATAACCAACAATGAATTTTGTTAATTAAAAATTAACTATGTTGCCCATGTGAAGAATGTAAGTTGTATGTACACATGAGTAACATTTAAATTTTTCAATAATAATTATGGGAAGATGGTAAATAGTATTTTATAATTCTAAAATTATAATTATATAATAATTACCATATTATTTCATTAAATAAACTTATATACATTATCTATGTGACGTGGTTATGAATAATGAATCACATCCTTTCTTGGGGGTGGTAGGTCAAATATATTCACAAACAATGTTATCATTTTTCAGTGAATGGAAAGATAAGAAAGTAAATTATATATTACCATTTAATAATGATTATTATTTATTGAATATCATATATATACACTAAATCCATCTATTAAACTAACTGTAAAATGGGGTGATGGGAAACAAATTACTTTGGTTCGCAAGGTGATAATCTTTCGTACACATGAATGATAGTTTTGTTTCTCCTTTGGTATAAGAAGTTCTGGATATAGGTTATTACATTAAAGTAATAATATATTATTATATGGTATATTTTTGTTTTAATTTCACAATTTTTTAGACCATTTTAATATGTTATAAAATGAATGAAAATGAAAATTATTTGTTCATAATTATCCATCTTCTTCAGATAATCTCTTAAGATTTACATGAAAATATTTCATAGGTTTGTTTTATGTTTAAACCAAGGATGATAGTATGTGGGTAGGGATGTTATAAATTGATTTGGGTTTGGATTGGCCAACATAAATGGCCATATAATAGTGGATAAAACAGAAGAATATTTTCCCTTTTATAAGAGATGGGAAGGGAACTCTAGCAATGTCATAAAATATTAAATTTATATAATTTAACTCTCATATTAAAATAGAAAAAATTTATAAAATTTTAATTTTTGTAGAATTTTAGTCTAATTCCTCTCATAAAATAACAAATGGACAAGTTTAGGTTATATTTTCACTCTAAAGTTTTCCTTTTTACCCATTTTAACTGCTTTTGGCAGTTGCCAAGATATTAAAGAATTTACTATTTAGGGGTCAATAAATATAATCTAAAGAAAAATTGGACAAAAAATGTGTCACAGTTTATAATTTAAACCTTATCTAGATTAAATTTTTTAATATATGATTTTTTAGTTTTAAATAATTTAAAAAATATTATTTATTATAAAATAACATCATTGTAATTTTTGGAACTATTCATTTAATTTAAATTCTAAAACTATAAGAAAATAATGAAATTAGAATATATGTCATTAAAACCCCTCTAATTTGATATTTTATATCTAAATAAATCATGGAAAATAATAATTTAATCAAATAATATTACTATTAAAATTATTAAAATCATTTATTTTATATTAATATTAATTGAATAAATATTCTATCAGTGTTTCATAGGTATTTATGTTAATTATATAATAAATAAAAATATAAATAAATCACAATAATAAAAATAATAATTTATATTTTAATGAAATATCAGGGACCAAATATACAATATTTTTATAGTTATGTCAAATTTAAATATTAATAAAACATAAAGAATGAATGTTTTTACATTTATATAAAAAATATATTTTAAAGGGTCAAAATCATTACCATATGATAAAAATGGTCATATATTGGAATAATTTATGATCATAGTACAACATTATTCATTGAAAAAAATTATTTCAAAAGTTGGGGTTACATTATATTCTTTCTAACATTATTTTTACCCCTAATTAACTCATTTTACTTTTAGCGGGGTAACGAAATATATTATGATTACAATTCACAATGACTAAAAATAAATGGATAATATTTACCAAATTTGGACCTCAAAATTGAAAAAATGGAATCAATTTTTGATGATTTAAAGGAAATTTATTGAAAAATTTAATTTAATATTAAAACAACAAAATGAGACGAATATAATATTTCTAGAAAAATGACTTTTTAAGTACAATAAAATTATACTAAATTAAATTAAAAAAATTATTCCAAAGTCTTTAATTTATTTATTTTTTACAAAAAAGAAATAATTATATTTAAAGAGATCTAAAATATAATTCTAAATTCTAAATTCTTTGATGGAAAATATATTTTTCAATAAAGGTAATTATTTTAAAATTTTATTAAAATATAAATAAATTAATAAAATTCACAAAGGATAATATTAGTATAATTTTTACATAATTAATTCAAATAAGGAATTAATTTTTGTAATGATTTTTTTTTATTTTATTATTATACATTTAAATAAAACCTTATAAGAAACGAGTTTAATAAAACCATTTACTTTTGGATTTAAAAATTACAGAACGTTTTTATAATTTATATAACGTTAAATTTTTGAATACTAATAAATATGATGTTAATTTATTCAATCATTTCGTGGGTTGTAACATTACCCCCCCTTTTTTAAATTACATACTTTAAATTTTATTCAAAACATAAACTATTGTTGATATTATTCCCTCGTAGCATTTTCAAATTCCCAGGTTGTATTTTGAAGCTGATATTTTTACACAAAACATTAACTTGATAAATTACCATATTGTTTAACACATACTCTCTATGGTCTCTATTATTATATAGTTTACCTTGTATGAATGTTTATCTTTCAACTGAACTACATCAGGGATTAAAACATTAGATAAATCTGGCACATATTTTATTAACACTGAATCATGAATAACATTGCGTACCAAGGATAAAATTATAGGTAAGTTCACTATATAAGAAACTGGTCCAACTTTCTCTCTTATTTCAATTTCTATTGCGAACAATTGACTTAGTTTCCTTTTTTACCAATATGCATTACTCTTTTCAATTGACAAACTTTTAGAAAAATATGATCATCTACCTTGAATGCGTAATCTTTTCACATGTTATATACATAAATATTATGCCTACTTTGAGCTATCCTCATATGATTCCAAATTATCCATACCTTATCCACCATTTCCTCTACCAGCACTAGTCCCATAATCGTACTTTTCCCAAACATCATCCCAAAAATGTTGGAGTCTATCAATGATTTCCACATAATGACTCAAATTTTTCTATCTGTATACTAAAACTGAAACCGTTATTATAAGAAGAAATTAATACTTAATGATTGTGAACTAAATTCAATATTAACACATTAAAAAATAATTAATAATGTCTTCCATGGTTTGAATCATTAAATCATAATATCACTCAGATTTTGGAAGAAATGATATACATAAATTTAATTCAATACCCAATGACTTTTTTAATCCTTTTAAAAAAATTCAAGTGACCCTTGGATCATAGTTAGATTCAATACTAAGAAAAAATACATGTAACCTGACTATCGTTTTGAGATATTGTCAATAAATATCACTTAAATACATAATATCTCAAATTGAAATGAAATGGATAGATTTATTTAATTGATCAATAAAAAATCAAATCACATTTTTACCTTGATATGTCTTTGGAAATATCACTATGAAATAAAAGGTAATATTTTCTCATTTATGCTCTAGAATTGAAAATTTCTAAAGAATACCCTTTAGTAATTATCATTCTTCTTTAACAAATTGAAAAGTTAAAATTTTCATTGTATATTCGGCAATATGCTTTTTTATTTCATTTTTTCATCAACGCGATCGATGGTCTCTATATATCTTAACTATTACAGGGTGAATAAAATGGGGATCTATGAGATTCACTGAATGATTCACTCTATATCATTAAATTAAAAGGCAAAAAAATTAATTTTCTAAATCTAATAAAACCTATTTCATCGATATTAAACAGTATAAACATACCCATTTAAAATTTTATAACATTTCATATAAAACATGAAACCCCTCTAGGCATTTTAAATTAATTTTTTTAGATATGATTGTACTGATGCATGAAACAAAGTAGAGGACATTTCTTCTTGCATGATTTCTAGGATAAAATTTATCACAATGTTATCTAAGGTTTTATGTTATAAAAGTAACATGGTTAATGTAGAATTATTTATCTTACTCAATGAATTAGATACTTTTTTTCTTTATCTTAATGGTAAAAAATATACTGTCATAATCATTTATCAATTCCGGCCATCTACTATATCTCATGTTAAAATATTTTTTAGTGAATATATAATTAAAACTTTTATAATCAATAATATTTAAAACATGGATCTAAATTAATTATGTCTCTAAAATTTTAAATTAACCACTAAATCTACCAGTTCAGGGTCATGTGTAGAATAATATTTATCATGTGGTTTTAATTGACATATATCACAAGGAACAAACAAATCCTTCTGTATAATGACACAATAATGTCCTTTTAATGAGGCTTCAATGTAGATGAAAATTTTACAATTTCTAATGGGAATTAAACAAACTATAAAATTAACCAATCTTTTATTACTTTTCCAAAAATATTCCTAAAATTATTTTTCCCTGTGAATTTATCTAATTTATGATTTATCTTAGATTGTGTAATTATAAACAGAAAAATCAGAAAAAACACTTTTAATAGCTAAAAATCAAATAAAAATATAAATTTCAGTATCATTTATTGGTATTTCAATTCATCAGACACTTTTGTTTTAGTTAGATCATTATTATTGCTATATTTATTTATGATGTTCATAAAGATTGAAGATTGTTATAACCAAAAATACCATTTTCTATATTTTCTAACTAATGTATCTTCTCTAAGGGTTTGATGAATAATCCTATATGTAATTCATGACCCAATTAAATTTTTGTATAAATCAAGATACTATCAATAATAGAATCCAAAAACATATCCAAATATGTATGGAAAACTATATTCATATGTTTCATAAGTATAACTATGGAATTTTTTTAACCAAAGGGAATAACCACAAAATCATAGTGCTTGTATCTACTCAATTACATTATTTTTAAAATTTCACACTCCTTCAACATTAAATTTTGGTACAAAAAAACTTATGTTAACCATCAAAAAATACTATGATCCCTAGATTTCTTCATACAAGTCATTGATATGAAGAAACTAATACTTATTATTCCATGTTATTTTATTCAAAGAACTATAATCAATGAAAACCTGTGGGACTATTTTTTTAACAAACATAATAGTAGAACCCTATAGTGAAGTTATAGGTTAAATAATACCCTTTTCAAGAAACTCCTATAACATCCATTTAAATTATATAATTTTTACTTAGGTAATTCGATGTGAGGTTTTTAAACTTTTATAAGAATCATAACCAAATTCGATAGTAAATTCAACTTCCCAGATATGTATAACAATGGTAAACTCATAAAAAAACATATTGGTAATATTTTTGTACCAAAATATGATTAATCAATATAGTTCCCATATTCATAAAAATATGGGCATGATAAAATTCATTTCCATCTTTAATAGGTTCCCATATTCATGACATATTATCAAATTTATGAATTCATTCTGGAATAAAAAATGAAACACTTAGTGAAAAGAATCATTTTTAGTTCTATAATATGTCTTAGTATGGTAAACAAAGATTCAATTCATACCAAGAATAACACCAATCTCTAATAGGGGAATGAAAACAAGTTTTTAAGTAAAATTATTTACCCAAAGAACAATAATAATATTCTTATAATTTTACTATTCCTTAATACTTCTCCACATGTTTTTTTAATACATATTATGGCTAAATTTCTTGTGATAAAATTTCGAATTTAAAAAAAAAATCTCAAAATTAAAATATTTGTTTTATCCAGAATCAAACAATAATATATCAAAATATGAATTAATCGTAAATATACATATAACAACATCATTTAATGGCTCAACACTATTGATGTATTTGTAAGTGATTTCTCCAAACGCTTCTTCTTATTGTTTGGATGCTTCTCACTGTTCATGTTCTTCATCAAGCACTAATAAAAATAATGAACCATATCACTGCCTTCTTAAAAAAATGCCCTTACCACTCAGACAATATTTTTTTTTATTCTCAAGATCCATATTCCCTGGCTTAAAATATTAGAATATGAACCCATAATTTATATGGTATTCCCATTGGTGATTTTTACAACACTGGTCACAAACGATAAAATTAGTTTTAATGCCTTCATATTTATTTGATGGTTTTTTACAAATTACATTTCACCAGAAAATATTTTTATTCTTATATTTTTAGAACACTTATTCATCATTAAAGTATATTTCAAATTTTTTTGAAATAAAACAATTTTATCCTACCATTTAAATTCTTAGTAATCCAATGATCTTTAATTAATTAACGTTAATCATGAGTAAAATTGATTAATTTTTCTATCAATATCCGAGATAAAATATGGGGTGCACATATAAAAATGCTGGAAGTTTTGTTTGCATATTTTCACTAAATCTTCCTCCTTCAATTTCAGTTATAAATTTTTTTCCAACAAATGTTCAACAACATTGGGAAATATTTCTAAATTAAAAAATTCCTAAATTCATCACATTTGAAGGAATAAATATCTTCCCTTTCCATGATGTTCTTTACCATTGACCATCATTTAGTAGATTCACATTTAAAGTGATAAATTCAAATAGTTTCCTTTAAATTATCCAAAAACCCATAATATAAAATATATTTTCTAAGGATTTAATCTATCCCTCACCAAAAATTACGTAAAATGATCCACTAAATGTAGGAGGATGTGTCCTCATAAAAGGATCCATTATAAACATGCTCCTCTGGGGTAGATCAGGATACTCTATAGAAAAGGTACCTTTACCATTTATATCTTATTTCAACCTATCCATTAATATAACAAATATCATAATTCTAATTCCAACCATAATAGTTTACTAATTTGATGGATTTTTTCCTCTTATTTCCTTCAAACATTAGTTTCTATATTTATTCTCTTTAAACCCAATAAGAACATATATTGTTTAGATGAAGCAATTTATAAATATTCAAATTTTGTAACATGATAACCGTAAATTAAAATCTCTTAAGGGTATTTACATAAATCATCATAACCTCTAATGTAATCTAAAAAATTTCATTGATACAAATAATAAGTACCCAACCTTAAACAAAAAATAATTATGATTTTTTATTCACGGATTAATTTGATATCATTATTGAAGTTATTTTTGTATTATAGTTTTATATAATTAGATCATTAGCCATACACTTATAAAAATTAAATCATAAATTGTTCACATACACTCAATATCAGTTTAATATTTTTTTTTATATATCATGTTTTTTTGTTTCCTGGAATCTCTTAAAATTTTGGATCTTGACCTCATTGTTTATCCTAATCATTCGTAAAACCCTGTGAATAAAATTAAAATATGGAATGCACACAAAACTCTCAGTGAGGTAAATTAAAAAAAAGAAACATCTTAGTCCATGTATACTTATAAAAAATTTATTTTTCATAATAAACATTGGGATCATTATAGAAACTTTCTTTCTCAAGATATCAACTTCAAGAAGAAAATATTTTCATTAAAAATTTATTAATAAATATAAATAGAAAAATAAACTCATAAATATATTTTTCTGGTCATAATAATCTAATGATGCTTTTTAATTTTTTTTTTACTTTTCTGTGATAAGAATTAGAAAATAATTTTCTTTAAACATAAACTACATATCTTGCCTTATGAAATCATAATATTTCCATAAAACCCATGGAAATCATAAATAAAACATCAAGGCAACTTAATAAGTCATTTTCATATCACTCTTATATAGAGAGTAAATTGCATTGTTAAAATGGAAAAAACCTCATAGTTATTCATGGAATAAACTTCACAGTTACACATATAAAATCCATCATAGTTACACTAAAAATAACCCTCATACTCAACTTCAAAACATAAAACTTAACAAATGCATTAGAGGGATATCATGGAACAAATGATCCTTGTTTTTTTAAAGAAACCACCCATCATTATAAAAAATTCCAAAAAACCAATACATAATTATAATACATAAAATATTGCATCATGTAAACATTGTTTTCAACCATAAGAAATCATTTTCAAGTATTAATAAATCATTTTTCATTAAAATATAATTTTCAGAATTAAATTCTCATAATAATGGGGGATAATGTTTTATTTGAAGAAAACAAGGAATATTAAATAGTAATTCAAATATAAAATGGTAGTTATGATGGTATTAAAAATCATTTTCATTGTATAAATTAAAATAAAATATTCTTTTAGTATTTTATACAGAAAGTTAAAAAAATTCTATAAAAAATTCATTTTAAATAAATTAAAATAAATTAAAAAATATATATATAATTTCCCTTATAATTCCTTTATGTCAATACAAATACTTACAAAAAATAATTTAAAAAATATGGATATGATAAAAAATAATTTGAAGGAAAACATTAGAAGATGGTTTTCCTAATGAAATTATCATACCTTGATTCTGAATCATCATGTACATTCTTTATGTTCCTAAATAAAAAAATTGTTTTAATTATTCACATGATAATAATTTTCATGTTTATTTTTCCTTTTAATTTAATTTATTATGGTTATATATTCAATTATTTAATCATTTAATATTGTGTGGGAAGTTTAGATGATATTTTACTAAAGTATACAAAATAACTTTTTTAGGTTGACTATGGACAAAGTGGTCATTATTCCATCATCTCCATAAAAATAATCATCACATAATCATCATTTTTATACATAAAATATAATTTTAAAACCAAATGTAAGGACTCATCTGTAAACATTACATATTTTAGTGACTTTAAACTAGATCACGACCTTAAACATTATATATTGTAGCTAATTTTCTATCATTACAGTGTCATAACCATCTATGAAACAACCAATTTTATTCTTACATTGCAATAGTAAAAGGTATATATTGGATTCAAGGATATTTTAAGTTAATAATGAAAGAATTATCGGAATTTTCAGAAAAATAATAAATTTACCATATGAAAACTCAATAATATATTTATCATTCATGTAGTTCATAAGATGACCATCATAACATAAATTTTTAATACTATTGTGATTTTTCTTATGTATTAAAATATAAAAAATTTAAATTAGGGATTTAATAAGAAATTTGATGCCACTGATTCTATAGATTTTACCATGAGCATTGACTCTAAAATTCTAATTCCAAATATTTATCTTTATTATATTCTAACAGATCTTTTTCTTACAAGTCGTATGTTGGAAAAAAAAACAATCTATATATTATATATTTTGTTTGATGGTGCCTAAAATTTCTCCCTAAAATTAAGAGACTATGATTTCAGTAACCAGGCTTTCTTAGGTCTATAATTATTAGAAATTGTAACATTTAGAATCTTTATATTCCAATAATTAGTAAGTTAAAAAGATTCAAATTATTTTAAAATATATGATTGATAAAATTAAATTGACTAATTTGTATAGAAAGAACTTTTTTTTTCCGATTTCCTTATATTTGAATTTGTAAAAAAAGTGTTCATTATTTGGGAAAAAATTATTTTTCTAAAAATGTTGTGTTTTTGAAGTAAAATATATTCCAAAATTATTTTATGGTGGTCTGAACTATCTATAAATGTTATAAATTTTTTTATTCTTAACAGTAACATCTAAAAACATATAACTAAATCACTCCGAATTTATTTTAACAACAGCCTTATAATAAACTTTTGTTAAACATGAATTTGATTTTTATCTAACTCTAATGTAAACTAAAAATCTCTAATGTAATTTTAAAAATTTATGAATCTTTTTTAGCATTCTCTATAAATCCACCTTTATAGTATTTTATAACTTTTTTATTATTTTTCCGTAGAAAATTATAATATAATATAATTTATTCAAATGTATTTGTATTATCATCATCATTTGATGCAACAAAACCTTATTATATTTATGATGTGAAACTATATTAATCATTATATTTGGGATAATTCTAATTTACAGTTATATTAGTATGATATTATTTGATACCTTCACGATGTAACATTGGTTATTATTTGGAATTATATCATAGAAACACACAACCTTCAGATCATCACTATAACTATTATAGTGATTTTTTTAATAATAATCATCACTATTAGCACTCTAGTGTTAGATTCATTAAAGAACTTATTTATTTTTCTAATATAATACAATTTTAGGCCTTTATAATTTTTCATTAACCTCAGAGGATCTTTTCTAATTTTACTTTTTTTCTTACAATAATAAAAAATAAATTGAAAATTGCCTTTCCTATCACAGATATCTTTATAAATTTTTACGCCCATGTAATGATAGTATTTATTCAAACTATTATTTCTATCCTCATAGATAAAAAAATGGAGATCATAGTCACCTTCATCTAATGAAATAAAATTTTATTAATAATTAAATTTATTATTAGATTTTGAATATTTACAATACTTATTATCAGAAATAATTTACTTCACTATAATTATAGATGTTGAAGAAATAGAAACACCAATATTCATCTTTTTCATTTGAAAATATCTTCAAAACATACACTCATACGATATTATTGTTCCAATAAAATTATCCAATGTCTTATTTTTTTATATGCTCAGTATCGCATATCAATGTATTCTTATATTCCTTATCATGTAGCATAATATCAATATTCTTTTCAGTCAACTACTCACCTAATAATTATTTTTCATTGAGTTGTTTCAATTTATTAACTATAGAAAGGAATCATTTATTACTTTTTTAAACATATTCACCTAGTAAAAAAGTCAAATAGTTGATAATTTTCACACAACATAACTTCTATTCATTCCAGAACCATAGAGGATTAAAATAAGTAACCTTTATTTTCTTTTATTTGTTATTATCATTTTAAAAAAGAATAAATATTACTTTATATATTAAAATTCGTTTAAATTAACATAGTATTTATTACATTATTGTTAAATAGAAATTCTTATTTTCTTCTCTACTAAAAGTAGTAACTTCCATATCAGTAATATTATAACTCATAGTAATAATTACAAAGTTGTGGTTGTGGGTATTTATAAAAAAATTCGTCATTCGAACTCTAAAAAATTCATTGTCTGCACCATTAAAAATTGTTGGTCTACTAGTATTGAGATTATAAAAAGTTTTGATAGATAAACATATTATTGTAAGATAAAATTACTCTTTTGACCAACATCCTTAGCATAAATAATATACATGTTTGAAGATTTGATCTAATACCAAATGTTACATCATAAGAGTATTAAAAATACAAAAAGATTTAGGGAAAACATTATTTTATAAAATGTGAATAATAAAATTTCCCAATAGCATTAAAAAAATTTATTACCTAAATTGTTATATTGATATACTCAATCATCAAATTAAGATTTAGTTCATACAAAAAAATAAACATTTCTCAAACATGCACTATAGAAATATTTAAAACATTTAGAAATAATTTTAATAAAGTAATATATACTTTTATAAAAAATGTAAAAAACATGAAAAAAAATTCCTATGAATGTTCTAAACTTTCACAAAAAAATGTTAAGAAAGTTTGTGAACCTTGATTAATGTATCCATGATTATATACTTATCTAGGGTTTTCATCCATGCCTAGGATGACCTTGTTTATGATTATCAAACTTATGTTGTCTTTGTATCCCCAATAACCCTCAGTCAAATTAATTAGAGAAACACATTCCCTCTATTCCCAAAAGCCTTGATCCACCCAATCGGAAAAACATCAATTAAAACAGAAAAATATTAGGGCATTTTCCAACAAAACCCCATAAAATTATCCATAATTAGACTATCAAAATATAAAGATTGATGAGTCTTAGAAATAATATTTTACATCATTTAAATGGTAACATATATCGTATATCATCAGCTTATCCTACAAAAATATTGTGGTCTAATTTATATTTTATCTTTTAAGGGTAAGATTTTGAACTAATTGTGTTTTTTGTAGTCCCATCGGTTAGAAATATTTTTCATTGGACGTGTTTGTTATAGCATCCCTCTATGTGATGTTAATTTTTTATTACACCATTAAAATTATTTCATTTATCCTTCTGGTAAAAATTATTTCTCTTTATTCGGGGACATTTTATATCTTCATATAGTAGGATTAATAAATTTTTATCTAGTAGACCTTGAATGTATTAGTCTGGTGGATTCTATTTGATGTAATTTGTAAAACAACATCTAATGGACCCTATAAGTATTATTTCATATATACACTATATACATCATTCTGAAGTACTTTTTACACGTATGTCCAATGTACTTGGTAATTATCTGTCCAATAAATTTAATAAATATTTTTCTAATTAAAATATAATTTTCTATTCAATAAAACATAATACCTTCTTACAAAAAACTTTATAACTTGGGAAAGATATATATTAAAAATATATAAATATTTTTTTTTAATTTTTTTAGAAGTAATTATACATGGAAGAATATTATGTCCACAATGTGGACATTTTTTAAATCCACAATATAAATAGTGAATAATTATTTTTCCAAAATATGAATCCTAGAAATATTTTTTACTCATAATTTTTTATTTTCCATATTATTATGTTTATTCCGAAGATAATTGTTATGTTATGTCAGTATAGAATGTAACATTTCTATTCAATAGGCCTCTAATTATACTACATATCTCATGTTTATTATCATAGGATTCTCCACTCATTTTCCATGGTTTGTGTTTGTTCATTTGAAATTAAATGTCCATATATCAATACTTATAGACAACTCATATTATTCCATGTTATTTTTAATATTTTATTTATCCTCTACTCATTCTTTCTAAAATTTTTATGATCTAATCATTGTTATAATTTTGATAATATTTCCCTTAATGAACATTTCAGATCACCCATTTATTATATTTCCTTTTCTGTAAAAAAATTGTATATAGGAGTATATTTTGAAAGAGTTTTTTTTAAAGAATCAATATGGGTGATATTAAAGGAATAAAAATTATATTCTAGTATAATGAAAAAAAACATTTTTGGATAGAATATAATTGGTGGAAAATCCCCAATGGACCTAAACCTTGAATTTGTAGGATTGTGTGTTTATTATAAAATATAAGGTTTAGCTTATGGGAATTATGTAAATTAAATATATTTTTTCTTAGATAATCCCACTTGTTACCAAAGTTTGGGTTCAAAATATATATTTTTTCATCAGTTTTGGGAGTGTGGGTTTAAGGAACCATAGTTGGTATCATAGAAGGGTTTAATTAATTTTTAGTATTTTTGTAGTTTTTTCATAGATTATTTTGGAATAACAATAGTGAAACCTCAAGGGATAAGTCCAAGTATAGGATAATATCCTCTGATTTGGGTAATGTTTTTAGAATGTGGTCTTCCATTACATTACATACCTATTTTGACACTGGAATGTGGATGTGTTTGTCTAACATATTCACCAAGGTGTAGTCACCCAAAAAGGCTATTTTAGTGTCAAATTAATATTCACTTTGTACATGATGAGTGGTCCTAAGAATGAAAACCATGATACACAGTCCTAGAGGATATATTTTGGTTAGTAAAAATTCTATTTATGAACCATTATAAAGGATTAAATAATATCTCTTTAATATGGTTAGAAAAAGTATTCGGAAAATAACTATGGAAAACCTAGTTTAAAATAAATGTTTTGATTGGTTAATAAAATTATATCATATTTGAACTAAATGTATAATAAGTTGAAATCAATGTATTATTTTATAATAAAATTTAGGATTTAATTTTCATACTCAAATCATCATTTAATCTTATTTTTATTATATATTATAAAAACCATTTTAGATTTATCAATTGGTTGGAATCAAGAAAATAATAATGATGTTTTGAAATTTATTTCTATATAAACAACTATGTCATACAAGCCAAATGAAGAAGCATATTTGGCACAAATGGTTGTGAAAATTGAAAATGTGGATATAATTTTTTATGAGTTAAAAGATGAGTTTCCTAGTCTAACATGTGACAGTAATTTAGGTATATCATTTTGACATATATCTTAAGTCATGTCCATATTTTGGATATGATTTTCTATTACTATTATTGGGAGATATTTAAAATTCTAATGATGAAATTTAGTTAAGCTGTGAAATGTAAAACCGTTAGATGTTAGAAAAAAATAAATAAATTATTAAAATGATTAATATATTCTTTCATAGAGAACACTAAAATAAAATGAGTCACACCATATTTGATGGAAATTATTTTAAAATAATAATAATAATAAAACTCTATGATATAAAAATATATTAACCTAATAATAAATTATTCCATTTAGAGGATATATAATATATAAGATTTAATATCTATAATGATTATTAATTCTCAAATAACCGTTTATAGTGTTAAAAAATTAAATAGAAAACTCTTTAATGATTATTATTATAAAACATAAAATTTAAATATATAAACAAATATATTAATATTACTAAAATGAAAAATTAGTATGAAATAATATTCATAACTAATAATGTATATACACAATTTTTTTTAAATCAGTTTTAAATTTCATTTTGAATTTTAATTTGAAAAATAAATTTATAAATTTTGTAATATTATTTTAATAATATTAAATTCTTTTTTGGATTCATCCTAATAATATTATATTTAGATAGTTATTTGGAATTTTTTAAAAATAATTGGTTTTTATTTGAATAATGAAAAATACCGTTGTTACTAAAACAATAAAATTTATGATTATATCAAGAAGTAAGAATAATAGAATAACATATACAAAACATTCATGATGAAAAATTTAATTATGGAATGAAAATATTTACTGTAGAATAATATAATGAATTTTGAAACCACGTGTTTAAAATTTTGAAATTTAAATTATATTTAAAAAAACTATTTTTAGTTTTTTATTATGTTTTAGATATGTAAAATTGAGTTTTATACTTATATTAAACATTCATAAATCTCATATGTGCAGTAATAATCAAAATGAATTAATTAAAATCAATAACATTAAAAAAAATTCTCTAAATATAACATTTATACTAAAAATACTTTTTTTTGCATAATCATGTTTTACATGTTACAAGACATAAAGTTAATATTATTTTTTATTAAACTTTGAATTTTTAAAAAAAAAAACTATTTTACATTTGGATTCAGTATTTCAAAATTATGTAGTAATTCCCATTTTATTTTGAGTCATTTTAAGGAAGTTATATAGGTAAATATTTATTAGCAATATATAGACCATAAAAAATTTAAGTAAAAAAGCTAAGATAAAGTACATTAATAAATGCATAAAAATATGTGAAAATGAATCATTGAGGGAATATAAACCTTACCACATATCCTACTATATTTTCCACTTTGGACCCACTTTATATGTGAAACTTGTTCTCTCATTATATTAAGTTGTTATATTATAATAAATTACATTTCTCACACATACAAAATGATCTTACTAGCACCCCATTTCTGCACTCATTATAAAGAATTATCTCAACCAAAAATAAAACCTAGTCTCTCATACACTATTTTCCCATATCTGAAAATAATTTTTATTTCCAAAATACCAATTTCAGAGCCTTAAAGTGTTACCCATGGGGGAACATCCAAAGAGAAAGGTAATCTTCTCAATCAAGCTCTCTTAGTTGTTTTCTTATTAAACCCTCTAAAATAAATTCATTCCTGAGTTTATTATAATATCAATATTACTATATAATAAAATTTTTCTATAATAATTTAATATTGTTTTTATACCCTCCTCCAAAACCATTCAAGGATTTTATACATCATCATGCATACTTGCAGACTACATCCTCTAAGATTGACATGCTTTATTTTTCATCACCATGTTACAAATATAGATATAAAATTATATTGAATTGATTATTATAATTTTTTAAAAATTATTATGTTTTTGAAATTATAAACTACTTCTTATTTTCTTATTATTTTATAGAAAATGAATGTGTTTCTCTTGCATACATGCAGACTATCACCACTACAAAATTGATGTCTTTGTTTTTCAGTCTATTATTTTACCCTATTTCCAAATGTTACAAAATATGGATAACCAATTTATTATAATCTAAATAATATCATTATTCCCTTTTAAAAATTTATTATTCCAATGGAATCACTTTCTTAACCGTACTCACCAATATAATATATCTTGATCAGGTTTTGGTCAGTTTATCACCTATATCAACAATGTTTCAAATATCTATCATGGGGAACTGAGTAATCATAAACACTAGTGAAATTAGTCCAAAAAATTAAAAAACATTTTTTGGGTTCTATAATGGAAATGATAATAATTAACCCATTGTTAATATACTATACATCATTCATGAGAATGAAGAAAAAAATCATCACCACCTTCATCCTTTATAATAATAACTAAAATACTAATGAAATGAAATTATAAAAGTATATATCAATATAAAAAATATATTTACATAATTATAATTACCTAATTATTGTTAGTGTTAAATATAAAAATATTAATCAACATCGTAATTAAAAAACTAGCAATAAATAAAAACTAGCTAATAACAGCTCATAAAGAAAATAAAATATAACTAAATAATATATCTATAACAAATTATTATAAATGATGTTTATTATGTTCATAAGCATGATTACAGTTCTTATATAGGGTTTAAGATTTTTATTTTAGTTATATTGAAAATCATGTAAGGTATGACCAAGCATGATTTAAGGTAAGGGTTTTTTAATCACAATTTTTCTTCATTGATATATGAGGTGTATTAACTTTTTGTTTCATTTTTTGGTGTATGTATTTGACATAGATTTATTTAATTATAATTATTCATCAATTTTATTGTATTTTTATATCTATCTCATATTATACCATTCATGGGTTTTCATATTTTAAGATAACGAAGATGCGAGGGTGGTTCATCTCAATTTCCATTATTTGAGAAAGGTTTTGTTTATACACCTAACATCATTGAAATTGTGTTTATATTAAATATTTGATATATAATGTCATGAATTATCCATTATTAATTTTATTTCATGTTTAATTCAAATCCATCTCTTTGAATTGTTTTCTATTAAAAAATTTCATTATCCATAAAGGATATTGATTACTCAAAACTACTTTCTTTGTGTTATGATATTTATTATTTAAAATATTTATTCTATTCATTGAATCAAAAAATATTATATTTCAATACATTTTATTTTCCCTTACTCTGAGAAAATAGTAAGTTTTTAAACAAAGATACTTCAATGAATAATTTAATTCCCACAAAATTATAATATTGTTATAAATAATTATCATCCTTCACATGTGATCTCTTTGACCTCCATATCCTTGCTTTTGATTCCCACTTATTATCTCCTTTTTATTTGGAAACCCAATTTTGTTTCATCTAGTAATATAAATAAATATCCAGTTTACACTTTTTGAAAGTATGTTTTATTTACTATTTTATGATGTCGTATTTCAAAAAAAATATATTAATATATTAAAAATATATTTATTCCATGTTCTATTATTTTATCATCCACTCTAAATTTCCATGAGATAGTATTTATTAATTTTTTAATACCCTACTATTTAAATTTATTTGTTAAAAGTAAATTATTTGAAAAAAAAAATTACATTTAGAAAATTAATTTTAAATGTGACTATAATGCCATCTTTTTACACCAAAGATTAAAACATTTCTTGAAATATTTTAAATATCACTTCCATTATTATCTTTATCACTAAAGGATTTATTTAAGTGGAAATTATTTTTCATGAATAACCATATAATTTTTTTTCTACAATAACCTTTTTTGGGTAATTTAATATTTTTTATCAACCATTTAAATTATTTTGGTCTATTTTGGTGATACCATATATAAATGTTATAAAACACATTTTTCATTCCGTGGGTTCATTGTACTATGATTAATGATTATCATAAATTATCACATAGGTACTTTTGATAGATGGGTGGAGTATTATATCACCCAATAATGAATTGTCTAATTGTTTATATCTAATGAGATAATAATGTTAAGATTGGTAATTTTGATTGTTCATAACATAAAGCATGAACATTTTTTTTCTCATAGCATATGGCGTGAACATTTTTATCTGTTGAAAACATGTAGCATGTAAATTTTGTTTGTTCACAATGTCACAATTTCTCTATGGTTATGTTTATGTCATATTTTCATGTTTTTTATGTGTCTTGGGAATGTTATATTTAATTTCTATATTAATATAACTATTTCCCAAGGATCATTTTTATAATGGCATGATTTGACACTCCATTATCCATGGTATATGTATTTATTTTTGATATTACATATCCTTTACACATGTTTTATGGACGAATATAAATTTCAAATTCTTTTAAATAATATATTTTGATCCTTCTCATGGTTTATTAAATTATCATTATCAAGACATTGATTAAATGTTGATATGTATTCCGTTATTGAGTTTTTGAGATCATCCCTTTCTTTTCCTTATTGTCACTAGGAAATTTTGTACCACATGATTTTTTGAGGGAAGTTTAATATAGGGATGATTTATGGATTATATTGGAGATATAAAATGGAAATATTAATATAATTAAAAAATTCCATTTTCGGTGAAAATTACATTGAAACTGATTCTTAATGACTCTAAACGTTTTTTTCTTTTTCTAATTTGTTAACTTTGATATATAATTTTCAACACATGGATATGGTATAATATAAAGATATTGTTTCCTTAGATTATCTTAGTGGCTATTAAATCCTATGTGAAAAGTATGTTCGTTTTGCACTGAACCTGGGTTTGTGGGTCTGGGGTGCCATATTTTTTCCATTAATAGAGGAAATACATGTAATATAAAAAGTGGGATATTTTCACCACTATTAAACAATATTAATAATTTTTGTTGAGGAATCTCTTCCACTTAGTGTGTGATAAATTACATAGCCAATGGAGACAACGTTTTTGTCTTCTGTGTACAAATAGATACTCTTCTTCTAATACATTTCATTTATCATCTAAGTGAGTACCATATGATAGATTAAATAGTAAAATCCATGGAATGTGATTTTCTATACCAATTGTAACGCCCCATGCTTCCACAGTACGCTTCTCTTTGAATAATACAGTAGCATGTGTTGTACGCAACTTTGATTTCTAACACATCACAAAAAATCAAACAAGTCGTTATGAATTTAAATACCCAATTTTTGAATTATTATTATTTTTATATTTAAATATGTACTTCATTATTGGAATCAGAATATCAAAATTAGATTAGGGTGATTTTTTGGTATTTTTCTGTAAACATTCAATTTTTTGATGAATAGTGAATAACACTGAGTTATAGTTTAAAACCAAAATTTTATTTAAATAATTATTTATATTATTTAAATTTATTTTATGTAATAGGAGATACATAATACATATATATGTTTAATGTAATTCATTTGAGTCATTTTATAAGAATATTTTTTAACTTATACTGCGGGTGCGGCTATTTTCTGCTGTTATAACATCGTCAAATCTTCCCTCATAAGCTTATAATAACATTTTCAAAATAAATATTTTCTTTATAGTTATGATTCTCTAAAATTATTTTAAAATAGAAATATATATTTCATGAATTTTTTTTTATTTGAACTATGTCAACATTATTTGATGGATTTTAATCTTATTTGAAGTTGATTTATTATGATACCAAACTTCCATATTGTATTGATGTTTTTGTGATATGTTTTAATATGGATGTGTTATTTTTATACCATTCATGGTTTATGGATAAATAATTAACATTTCCTACACTAGTTTTAATACCAATGTTTATGTTATGTTTAAACATTTTCATATTAGGAATGCATTGGACTTAGTAAGTGATGGGTGGAGCGCGCTATAGCTCATCGATGCATTAATATGTCTCATGAGGCAATCTAGTGTCTTAGAAAAAGGCCTGGAAAAAATCTTATTTTTAGTCTTGGTGCAAGACCTTTACTATGTGGTTATGAAGTCTAGCGTTATGCATTCCATCATTATGAAAGTGGCTATGGATATTGCATGTGCTTATTCGACTAGTAAAATATACATGTGAATAATTAAATGGCCTTATTTTATTTTATCTTTTCTATATTATGCGAAAGTTCATGTTTAGAATGCTTATTTTTAGACTTATACATTTCCATAAATTGTTATGCTTATTTATGAAAGTTTCTACTATATTGTTATCCTTATTGAGCATCTGAGATCACCCATTTCTATGTTTTTTTCCTAGGATGTGAAGAAGTACATTATGACTGAACTACAGGTATAGTCTATGGGATCTTAGTGTTATCTATGGAAACAATTTTGTTGTAGTTTTCTATTTTATGATGTAATGTAAATCTTATGAATGTATATATTACATCCAAGGATACTAAACTAATTTGTATTTTGAGAGTTGATCTTTTGTGATCATGCCAATGTCATGTAATAATGCACAAACTCTGGGTAATAGGGGTCGGGGCGTTACAGTTTGTATCAGATGAATTTTAGTACAATACGTGAAAATAGATTTAGAAAAATTCTGATTAGAGCACATTACCCTAAGATAGACTTTGAGGATTAGTATAGAAGAACTTCCTAGAATTTTGGTATTGTAGAGATTTTATGAGTTTTACAAGCAGTAAATCCCTGTATGGATATGAGAAGGTAGAGGTGGCTCTAGCATAGATTTCCCTAGGGGTAAAACCTAAGAACACCACTTTGAGCTAGACTCGAACGTGAACTGGTGCATGACGACAGGCCTTGCTGCACTCTTGGTTACAGCACTCTCGGGGGATATGCATAGGATAATACTCATTTTCTTTACAAACCATTATGAAGGGTTTATGAGTATATATCTTCTTAAAGAAAACATTTTTATGATTATGGATTATATCAATAAACTATTCAATTTTTTTATGTGTTTTACAAGTTTGGATTTATGTATTGAAATTCATAAAATAATCTAGTTTATGCGATTGTTTCGAAATGGAAACTAGTGGAAGGAATGGAAACCGTTTCAATGCATGCACTCTATATAAGGATTTCCCTCATACTCAAGATATTTATAGTGGATCTAGTGATGCAACTAGTTCTGATCATCTAATCTCCATACTGGGACAACTCACTCAGGTTATGAATAATAACCTTACCCGTATAGAGCACCCCGATCCGCAGCATAGCAGATCAATGTATTATCGGTTCATGAGGAAACAACCACAAACATTAAATGGGGGTAACAATCCACTAGAATCTGAGAAATGGAGAAATTTATTAGAGAAAATATTCCACGCCTTGGGGAGTAGCGAAAGAGAAAAAGTTATCATGGGAAATTACCACCTCACCGAAGATGCTGATCAATGGTGGTAATTTATTCAAAACATAAAAGATGATGATGAATTATCAAATATGGAATGGAGGTATTTTAAAGGAATTTTCTTAGAAAAATAATTTCCTCATGACAATCGAGTGGATATGGAATGAAAATTTATGAGTCTGACGAAAAAAGAGGATGAGAATGTCACAATGTATGAAGCTAACTTTACAAGGCTGGCGAGGCATGATGCAGATTATATACCTAACACAAGAATTAATATTGATCATTTATTTGATGGGTTAAAATGATTTCTCCATCAAGTATTAATCTCACAATCATTTTCATCATACAAAGATTTGGTATCATGTGCTATTAAGACAGAAAAATAATTTTATAAGTCTTACGACTTTAAAGGAAAGAAAGAGAAGAAGAGATCTATTGAACACTCTAGAAATTGAAATAAGGGGAATAAGGGGAAAGTTGAATATCCATCCTATAGTAAATGTGGGAAGAAACACCCGGGTATTTTCCTGAAGGGAATGAGAGTCTGTTACAAGTGTGGTGAAAAAGGCCACTAAACTCGTGATGGCAAGGGGAAAAAGATGATGTCGATGTTGAATGCTACAATTGTAGAGAAAGGGGGAATTATTTGAATGAATATTCTAGCATCAGGGGAACTTACTGCAGATAAGGACAAGGGATCAAGGCCAAGCTTATGCTATCACTACTCCTGAGGTTTATGCTCCGAAAGACGTTGTGGCAGGTAATTTAATGGTTTCCTCAAGATTATAAAATGATTTATTTGATTTTGGATCATCACATTGTTTCATATCTTCCTAGTTTTCTAAGAAAATTAGATATTTAAAATTTTATTTAATAATATAGTTTTAACTAAAGAAACAACTAGAGGAATTTAGTAATAAGATATTTATTCTCCATAGTGTTTCTCCATGGGGATCCCTTGTCCTTTTTGTTAAAAAGTAAGATGAATCTATGATGTTATACATTGAATACGGGGAGGTCAATGCTATAACAATAAAGAAAAAGTATCCCCTACAATGAATTGGTGATTTATTTGACCGACTTCATGGAGTTCAACATGTTTTAAATATTGAACTTCAATATGGATATCATCAGTTGTGTGTGAAGAAGGAAGACATTCCGAAAACAGAATTTTGAACCAGGTACGGACATTACAATTTTATAGTAATGCCATTTGGATTGACTAAGCATCCTCTGTCTTCATGGATATAATGAATGTAGTTGTCAAGAGATTACTTTATGACTTTTTAGTGGTATTTATTGATGATATATTGGTATACTCAAAAAGATATGAATATCAATAAAATGATTTTTTCATTACCCTAAAGACTCTTTGAAGACATGAATTATATGGGAAGTTTTGCAAGTGTGAAATATGGATTCAGGATATTTATTTTCTTGGCCATATTTCCTCTAAGGATGGAATCTATTTTGATCCTTCTAAGACCAAGGAAATCCAAGAATGTCCATCACCAACGAGTATAATGGAAGTACACAATTTTATTGGTTTAGTAGGTTATTATCGATGTTTCGTCCAGAATTTTTCCATGTTGGCTAACCCATTAACAAAGCTAAAATGAAAAGTTGTTAAATTTTTTTGGACAAAAGAGTGTGAAGAATGATTTGATGAACTTAAGAGAATATTACTCAATGATATTATATTGACTCTACCATCAAAGAATAATGATTTTGTTATTTATAGTGATTATTCAAATAAAGAACTTGGTTGTGTCCTTATGCAGAATGATAGAGTAATTTCCTATGCATCACGACAGCTAAAAATTCATGAGCAAAACTATCCTACTCATGATCTTGAGTTAGCATATATAATCTTTTCTATGAATATTTGGAGAGACTATCACTATTGTGAAAAATGTGAGATATATACCGATCACAATAGTTTGAAGTATATTTTCACATAGAAAAAACTCTACATGAGGCAAAGGAGATGGCTTGAACTACTCAAGGATTATGATTTCATTATACAATACCACCCATGGAAGGAAAATAAAGTGGAAAATGCTTTGAGTTGAAAGGATAATGGATTTTTGAACAATATTGGAGTTGAAAAAGATCTTATATACATGGATCTGGTAAAGATGGATATGGGAATCCCCATGGAAGGTGAAACATAAATACTTTTTCAAATGGTTGCTAAACCATATTTACTAAAAAGGATAAAGAGTTCTCAAACCAATGATAAAGAGTTTCCCAAGAAGATTGATCCTCTAAATGATGGGAGATTGAGTGAATTTGTGTATGAAGATGTAATTTGGAAATTTGGGAAGAGACTTTGTGTTCCTGATATACCAAATCTAAAAAGTAAATTGTTGGATGATTCTCATATATCCTACTTATCTATACACCCTAGTAGAACAAAGATGTTTAGAGATTTGAAGGAACATTTTTGGTGGGATAACATGAAGAGGTAGATTTCTAATTTTGTGTCAAAATGTATGGTTTGTTAATAAGTGAGAGATGGAAGGCAAAAGCCTGGTGAAGTCATGCAACCTCCTCCCATAACCGAGTGGAAATGGGATAATATTATGATGGACATTGTCATGGGACTACCAAGGACTTCTAGAAGGCACAATGCAATATGGGTCATTGTTGATCGTCTTACCAAGTCAACACATTTTATTTCTATATGAGAAGTTTTACCACTTGAACGTCTAGAAAGACTATACATTAATGAAGTAGTGAGACTTAATGGAGTACCCTTATCGATTGTTTCAGATCATGACCACGTTTTATATCAAGATTCTGGAAAATTCATCAAAAATCGCTGGATACTGAGATTCGTTTGAGCACTGCCTACCACCCCCAAACTGATGGAAAACTAGAAAATACTATTGAAACCATAGAAGACATGTTGAGATCATTCTCATTTGACATTCAAGGTATGTGGGATCAATATATACCTATAGTAGGATTTTCCTATAACAATATCTTCCATTCAAGTATTCAGATGGAAGAATATGAAACATTATACTGAAAGAGATGTCTCACACCAACCTGTTGGGATTATGTTGGTGGAAGAAAACTCGTAGGCCCAGAACATATGGAGGAAACTATGGAATAGGTGAAGGTAATCCAAAACCACATCAAAGAATCTCAAAGCAGGCAGAAGAGCTATGCTGATAAACGAAGGAAGGATTTGTAATTTCATGTAACAGATCATGTTTTCTTGAAGGTATCTCCATGGAAGGGTGTTATACGTTTAGGTAAGAAGAGTAAATTGAGTTCTAGGTAGATCGGACCATTCAAAATTCTAGAACGAATTGAGGTTGTATCTTACCGTTTAGAAATGCCGCCATGTCTCTCCAAATTTCATGATGTGTTCAATCTATCACTATTGAGAAACTACTTGCCTAACCCAATGCATGTACTAACCCTTGAGGAATTAGAATTGGTACCCAATCTATCTTATTTTGAAGATCCTGTCAAGATTCTTGATATAAGAGAACAAGTGCTGAGAAACCAGACGACTCGTCGAGTAAAAGTTCTATGGAGAAACAATAAGATGGAAGAGGCAACATGGGAACCCGAGGAACTTATGATGAAGAACCACCCCGAGTCTTTTTACTCAGTAATACTATATAAATTTCGAGGATGAAATTATTTGAAATAGGAGATAATGTAAATCCCCACGCTTCCACGATATGATTCTCTTTGAATAATACAGTAGTTTGTGTTGTACGAAACTTCGAGATCTAACACACCACAACCAATAAAACTAGTCGTCATGATTAGTAATATACACTTTTTTTGATTTTATAAGTTCTATCTTTAAAAATGGACTTCATTTTTCGATTCAGAGTACCAAATTAGCTTTGGGGCGAATTTTTGGTATTTTTCTGAAAACATTAAATTTTTTATGAATAGAGAAAACCCTAAGTTATAGTTTAAAACCGATTTTTTATTCAAATAATTATATATTTTATTTAAATTTATTTTAAGTAAAAATAGATACATAATACTAATATAAGTTTATTTTAATTCATTGGAGTCATTTTATAATAATTTTATATTTATAAAAATTTTATTGAACTTTTTACTGTCTTTTACCCACCTCCTTGAAGAATTTTCAAATTTATATAAAACATAATTTTACCTCTTCTATTAGTTGAATTTTAAAAATCCGAGAGACATGGTTAATATCACTAAGTAAAACATGGTTCAATAAGATGAAAATATTTTTTGGTGAATAGTAACTTTTTTCTTTTATTTGCCACGGTTAAAAGTAAAAAGGGTAATTAATGGTAAAAATGTTATTAATATTACCCTAATAGATGTAAAAATTCTATTTGATAAGTATCATTCGACCAAAAAGAACCTTAGGAATAAAATATGAACCTTTTTTCCACATAGATTAGATTAGGACATTTAGTATTATTTAATTCAAAGAAGAGTTAAAAGTGTAAAATTTAATGTTTAATAACAAAACCATTTTTTATATATAGTTACACATAATATAAATAATACTATAAATATTCATTATAAATCTAATAATATTTCCAACATAATGGTATTTTATTTATAAATTTTAGACATTAAATAATTTAATTTACTTATGACATAATGATGATGCAATAATTACATAATTAAAGAAATATTAAAATAAATGATATTATAAATATCCAAATAAATGTAATTTGATAATTTATATGAATTTTACTAATTTGATAGGTTGATATTTCTTTATAGGGTTGGCTAGATGATTTTTTTGATGTAATAATGCTTTTATGAATTTAGAAAAAACAAAATACCAATTAGTGTCAAAATTGACAAAAAGAGTTTTTAAAACAAATATTATAATAATAAATGATATTCTATTCCCATAAATATAAGGATTTTTTAAAGGTCCTAAATAATATTATATACGTCATTAACGAACCACTCGAGGTTCTCCTAGAAGTTTTATAGTTTGTTTATTAACCATATAATATAAAAATTCAAATAGACCTGGTAAATGTCAAACTATTTTATTAAGAGTTAAATCTAAAATATAAAGTTAATATAGTGACCCAAACCCACCTAAAACCTATTGGTTGAGTGGATTTTGAACCATCCCTACCATATCCTTTCCAAAAATAATTTTGGAGCCGTTAATAATCGAAAATGATTTTATTATAAAATAATATTTCTAATTTTTCCTAAGGTGCCCCTCACCCATCTTATAAAAGGGCATTCCCCATCACCTAAAATTCACACCTTAAATGCCTTTTGGCTCGACCAACCCCTACCAAAATAACCTATCAACTTTCCTAAATTCATCTTAGTGGCCTTCCTTTAGTTAGAAAGCCAACCTAACGATCCCTTTTGATCAAATCAAAAGGAAGAACCTGAAAAAGTGTAAAATATTTTATCACCTCCTTCAAGTTCATTTCTTCTTCAACATCCTCTTTCTTTTTGGTTTCCATTCTAAAATAATAACTCCACTATATTCTATATACTATGATTTTATTATAAATATGGTACTACTATATTCATTATTCTATCCATCCTTTGAATGACATGTCACCATACGTGCGTACGTACGACTTACCGTCTCCATGTTGTGGTGTAGTTGTTATTCAATACATTATTATCTGAATGGTTATAATAATGATGCATAATTGATGTAAATAATAAATATAACATGATAATTATTCTTTATATATGATATACCCTCCAAATATATATTATTTTAATATCAAAATAATGATATTGTCGCTCGTGCGTACGTACAGATTACCGTCTCCATGAACCCGATTAGATTCATTCCCCATCATATCCATTCAAGACTAATTTTCATTTTATGACTAAAAGTAATGTTTTAAGACTTGATATCATTATTTATATGAATAAGATACACCATATCAATAAAACATTTGACTCACATAACAAATAATATTAAGGAAAATGAATCCGTTAAGACCTGAAACAACGATAAAACTAAGATATTATTAACAATGCAATGTTAAAAGATCATATATGATATCATATTAATGTATATTATTATTGTATAATTTAATAACAATTATTTCATCATTATACATGAGGTTAACCTACCCTCGACCAAGTAAAAGTTCATGGTAAGGGTTAATTTCACAATCTCTTTATTATCCGATGTTGTTTTTACGTAAGTATCTACCGAGACCTCTTTATCATCCGCATCCATTTTTCCTAAAAATGTATTCAAAAAAACTTCTTCTATTTACTATACTATTGTTTAATGTCTTTTATACTATTTTTTGACTATTTATAAAAGGTTTTGAAAGGAATCCTTCCGTCATTTTCCAAACAAGGTTTCTTATGACCTTTTCGACAATTTTATGGTAAGAATGTTTTTTTAACTTATACGGTGGGTGCAACTATTTTAAGCAATTATAACATCGTCAAATCTCCCCTTAAAATATTATAAGAATATTTTCAAAATAAATATTTTCTTTATAATTATGTTAATATTAAATGATTTCAAAATAGAAAGAGATATTTCTCTAATAAAAGATTTGTTTTCATCTATGTCAACATCATTTGATGGATTTTAAACTTATTTGAAATGGATTTATTATTATAGAAAAGTTCTATATTGTATTGAAGGTTTTGTGATATGTTTGACTATGGATGTGTTATTTTTATACCATTCAAGGTTTATGGATAATTTATTGACATTTCGTATGCTAGTTTTAATACGAATGATTATTTTATGTTTAAACCTTTTCATATGATGAATGCATTGGACTAAGTAAGTGATGGGTGTGGCCCAATATAGCTCATCGAAGAATAGGTAGGTATCATAAGACAAACTTGTGTCTAGGCATAAGGCCTTGAAAAAAATCATATTTGTAATCTTGGATTAAGGCCTTGACTCTGTGGTTATGAAGTCTGACATTGTGCATTCCATCATTATGAAAGGGGCTATTGATATTGCATGTGATTATTCGACTAGTAAATATCCATGTGAATAAGTATATGGAATTATTTGATTCTATATTTTCCATATTATGCTGAAGTTTATGTTTAAAAGGTTTTTGTTTTAGTCTTATACATTCCCATAAATGATAATGCTTATTTATGAATGTTTTCTATATATTGTTATCCTTACTGAGCATCTGAGCTCACCCATTTCTATGTTTTATTTTACCCAGAATGCGAAGAAGTATATTATGACTAACCTACAGGGATAGTGTATGGGATATTGGTGTTGTCTATGGAAACAATTTTGTTGTAGTTTTCAATTTTATTATGTAATGTAAACCTTATGAATGAATCTAGTACTTCCAAGGATACTAAATTAATCAGTCTTTCGAGACTTGATCTTTTATGATCAGGCCAATGTTTTGTAATAATGAACTGACTCTGGGTAACTAGGGTTGGGGTGTTACAGTTAGTATTAGAGGAATTTTCGTACAAATAATGGAATCTTGATTTAGAAAAACTCTGATTAGAGCACATTATCCTAAGATAGACTTTGTGGATTAGTATAGAAGAACTTTCTAAAATTTTGGTATTGTAGAGATTTTGTGAGTTTTCCAAGAAATACATCCATGTCTAGATACGAGCAGCTAGAGGCAGCTCTAGAACAGATGGACCAAGGGGTAAAACCCAAAACCACCACTTTGTGCTAGACTCGAACGGGAACTGGTGCACGACAATGGGTTTTGCGGCACTCTTTGTTACGACACTCCTGGGGGATATTCTTAGGATAATTCTAACATTCCTTACAAATAATTATGATTTATTTATGAGTATATAACTATTCAATGAAAATATTTTTATGATTATGGATTATATCCATAAACTGTTCAATTTATGTTAAGTGTTTTACATGTTTGGATTTATGTATTGCAATTCATAAAGTAATCTAGTTTATAACATTGTTTCGAAATGGAACATAGTGGAAGGAATGAAAAACATATCAATGCATACACTCCATTTAGGGATTTAACTCCTACTCAAGATAATTATAGTGGAGCTGGTGATTCAACTGGTGCTGATCAACTAATCACCATACTAGGACAACTCACTCAGGTTATGAATAATAACCTTACATATATGGAGCACCCTGATCCGCAGCGTGGAGGATCAATGTTAGATATCTTAATGATGAAAAAACTAGAAACATTAAATGGGGATACAAATCCACTAGTAGCCGAGCGATGGATAAATTACATAGAAATTATATTCCACTCATTGGGGTGTAGCAAAAGGAAAAAAGTTTCATGGAAGTTTACCACCTCACTAGAGATGCTGATCAATGGTGGTAATTTATTCAAAACACAATGGAAGATGATGAAGTATCAACTATGGAATGGAGGGTGTTTAAAGTAACTTTCTTAGAATAATACTTTCCTCATGACCATTGAGATGATATGGAAATACAATTTCTGATCCTAAGGAAAAAGGAGGATGAGAATGTCGCAAAAGTATGAAGCTATCATTACAAGGTTTGTGAGGCATGCTGCAGATTATATACATAACCCAAGGAGTAGGATTGGTCGTTTATTTGATGGGTTAAAACCATTTTCTATCGATAATTAGTTTCACAATATTTCTAGTTTTACGAAGATAATGTCTCATGTGCTATCTAGACAGAAAAAGAATTTTCTAATTCCTACAACATTAAAGGAAAGAAAAAGATGAAGAGATATGATGAACACTCTGTAAATGGAAATAAGGGGAAGAAGGGAAAATTTGAATATCCATTCTACAGTAAATGTGGGAAGAAACACCCTGGTACATTCCTGAAGGGAATGGGAGTTTCTAACAGGTTTGGTGAAAAAGGCCACCAATCTCGTGATTACAAGGGGACGAAATAGGTTGTCGATGTTGAATGCTACAATTGTAGAGAAAGGGGTAATTATACGAATTAATTTCCTAATCGTCATGGAAACATACTTCAGAAAAGGTCAAGGTATCAAGACTTAGCTTATGCTATTACTAATCCGGAGGTTGATGCTCTAAAAGACGTGGTGGCAGGTTATTTAACGGTTTCCTCAAGTTTAGAAAATTCTTTATTTGATTTTGGATCATCACATTGTTTCATATCTTCCTAGTTTTCTAAGAAAATTAGATATTTACAATTTGATTTAACAAGAGAGTTGTTAGTCAAAACTCCTAAGGGAAGTATCATTACAACAATGTTGTGTGAATCTGTCATTATTAGGGCATAAAAATTTTCTTTTTAACTGATCTCATCGTTATACCCATGATTGAATTTGATATAATCCTCAGTATAGACTGGCTTTCAAACCATGGTGCGAAACTTTATTGGAATAAGAAGGATGTTACAATTTTTAATGATGATAAGGAGTAACTTATATTTAGAGGATAAACATCACCACCTAATTCTTATCTATATCCACCCCCAGTAGCTCAACTAAATTCAATTATTGAGGAGGAAGAGAATGAAATAACTATGGTTGAGGAAAGGAATTTTCAAATAGAGGATGTAACTATTGTAAAATAATATGTTGGTGTGTTTCTAGAGTATTTACCTGGACATCCTCCAGAACAATAAATTAATTTTTCCATTGATTTAATTCCTGGTTCAAGGACCATATCGAAGACCCCTTATAGAATTGACACTATGGAATTAGTGGAACTAAAGAAACAAGTAGAATAATTGAGTAATAATGTATTTATTCTCCCTAGTGTTTCTACATGGGGATCCCCTGTCCTTTTTGTTAAAAATAAAGATGGATCTATGTGGTTGTGCATTGACTACAGAGAGATCAACGCTGTAACAACAATGAACAAGTATCCCCTACCTCAAATTGATGATTTATTTGACCAAATCCATGGATCCAAATACATTTCAAAGATTGAAATTTTATCTAGATATCATAATTTGTGTGTGAATAAGGAAGACATTCTGAAAACAACATTTCGAACCAGGTACAGGCATTACAATTTTACAGTAATCCCATTTTGATTGACTAATGCACCCTCTAACTTCATGGATTTAATGAATAGAGTTTTCAAGGAATATCTTGATGAATTTGTAGTGGCATATATTGATGATATCTTGGTATACTCCAAAAGGTACTAAGATCATGAAAATAACATGCGCATTATCCCGAAGACTCTTAAAAGACATGAATTATGTAGGAAGTTTAGCAAGTGTGAATTTTGGCTTCAGAAGATTTCTTTTCATGGCCATATTATCTCTAAGGATGGAATCTATATTGATCCTTCTAAGACCATGGAAATCCAAGAATGGACAACACCAACTAGTATAACCGAGGTACGCAGTTCTATTGGTTTAGCAGGTTATTATCGATGTTTCATCTAGAATTTTTCCCGGTTGGCTAACCCATTAACATAGCTCACACGAAAAGGGATTAAATTTGTTTGTACAAAAGAGTGTGAATACGATTTTGAATAACTAAAGATAATATTAGTCAATGATCCTATATTTACTCTAACATCATTGAATGATGGGTTAGTTATTTATAGTGATGCTTCAAAGAAAGGACTCAGTTATTTCCTTATGCCGAATGAAAGGGTTATTGCCTATGCATCACGGCAGCAAAAAATTCATGAGAAAAAACTAGCATACTCATGATCTTGAGGTAGCAGCTGTAATATTTTCTTTGATGTTTTGGAGGTAATATCTCTATGTATAAAAATGTGGGATATATACCCATCACAATAGTTTAAAGTATATTTTCTCACAGAAAGAACTCAACATGAGGCAAAAGAGATGGCTTGAACTACTCAAGGATTATGATTTCACTATACACTACCACCTGTGGAAGGTAAATAAGGTGGATTATGCTTTGATTAGAAAGGATCATTGAGTTTTGAACAAGATGAGAGTTAAAAAGTATCCAATATACATGGATCTAGTAATGATAGATATGTGAATCACCATGGAAGGTGAAACATTAATACTTTTTCAAATGGTTTCTAAACCATCTTTACTATAAAGGATAATGAGTTCTCAAACCGATGATGAAGAGTTTCAAATGAATATCAAAGCTATGAATGATGGGAGATTGAGTGAATTTGTGTATGGAGAGGGAATTTTGAAATTTGGGAAGAGACATTGTGTTCCCGATATACCTGATCAAAAAAGGGAATTGTTGGAGGATTATCATATATCCAATTTCTTTATACACCTTGGTATCACTAAGATGTATAGAGATTCGAAGGAACATTTTTTTAGGACTACCTGAAGAGGGATATTACTGATTTTGTGTCAAGATATATGGTTTGTCAACATGTCAAAATTTGAAGGCAATAGCCTGGAGGAGTCATGCAACCTCTTCCCATACCGGAGTGGAAAAGGGATAATATTATGATGAACTTTGTCATGGGACTACCAAAGACTCCTAAAAGGAACGATGCAATATGGGTCATTATTGATCGTTTTACCAAGTCAACACATTTTCTTGTTATAAGATAATATTTACCGCATGAACGCCTAGAAAGATTATATAATAATGAAGTTGTGAGACATCATGAAGTACCCCTAATTATTGTCTCTGATTGTGATCCACATTTTACATCATGATTCTGGAGATTTCATCAAAAATCCCTGGATACTGAGCTTCATTTGTGCACTGCCTACCACCCTCATACTGATGGACAATCAGAATGGACTATTCAAACCATAGAAGACATGTTGATATCATTCTCACATGAATTTCAAGGTATGTAGGATAAATATTTACCTCTAATATAATTTTCCTATAACAATAGCTTCTATTAAAGTATTCAGATGGCACCATATGAAGCATTATATGGAAGGAGATATCGCACGCCAACCTATTGGGATGATGTTGGTGAAATAAAACTCGCAGGCCCAAAACCTGTGGAGGAAACGATGGAAAAGGTGAAGGTAATCCAAAACCACATCAAAGAAGCTCAGATTAGGCAGAAGAGCTATGTCGATAACCAAAGGAAGGTTTTTTAATTTCAGGTAGAAGATCATGTTTTCTTGAAGGTATCTCCATGGAAGGGTGTTATACATTTTAGTAAGAAGGGTAAATTGAGTCCCAGGTATAACGAAACTTTTGAAATTCTAGAATGAATTGGGATTGTAGCTTACAGTTTGGCAATGCCGCCAAGTCTCTCCAAAGTTCACGATGTGTTCCATGTATCACTATTTAGGAAATACATGTCTGACCCAAAGCATGTAAAAACCTATGAGGAATTCGAACTAGAACCCAATCTGTCATATTGCGAAAATCCTGTCATGATTCTTGATAAAAGAGAACAAGTGCTGAGAAACCGGACGACTCGTATGGTAGAAGTTCTATGGAGAAACCATAATATGGAAGAGGAAACGTTGGATCCCGAGGAACTTATTATGAAGAACCACCCGAGTCTTTTTATGCAGTAGTACTCTAGAAATTTGGATGACGAAATTATTTGAAGCAGGGGAGAATATAACACCCCAAGCATCCATGATATGCTTCTCTTTGAATAATAAAGTAGCACGTGTTGTACGCAAATTTGAGTACTAACACACCACAGCCAATCAAACTAGCAGTTATGATTAGTAATACAAACTTTTTAAAAGTTTATAAATTTCATCATTCACAATGGACTTCATTTTTGGATTCAGAATATCGCAATTAGCATAGGGTGAATTTTTTGTATTTTTCTGAAAACATTATTTTTTTGGTGAATACTGAAAAACACCGAGTAATAGTTTAAAACAGAATTTTTATTAAAATAATTATTTATTTTATATAAATTTATTTTAGGTCAATATAGATTATTAATACCTATATAAGTTTAATGTAATTCATTGGAGTCATTTTATAATAATTTTACATATATAAATTTTTTATTGAACTTCTAAACGTCTTTTACCCACCTCCTAAGAGCATTTGAAAATTTACATAAATCATAAGATTACAACTTTTGTGAGTTTAATTTCAGAAATATGAGAGACATGGTTGATATCTGTAAGTAAAATGCGGTTCAATAAGATGAAAGTAATTTTTGGTGAATAGTAATTTTTTTCTTTTATTTACCACGGTTAAAAGTAAATATGGTAATTATCGGTAAAAATGATATTATTTTTACCCTAAAAAATATCCAAAATCTATTGGATAAGTGTAATTCACCAAAAAAAACTTAGGAATAAAATATGAATCTTTTTGGTCTACATGGATTAGATTAGGACATTTGTTATTATTTAATTCAAAGAAGAGTTAAAACTGTTAAATTCAATGTTTAATAACTAAACCATTTTTATATAGGGTTACACATAAGATAGATTTGACTATAAATTTTCCATAAAAAGATAAAAATATTTCCAACATAATGGTTATTTATTTACAATTTTTTGACATTATATAATTTAATTTACTTATGACACAATGATGATGCAGTAATTACTTAATTAATGAAATATTAAACTAATTGATATTATAAATATCCATATAATTGTAATTTGATAATTCATATGAATTAACTAATTTTATAGGTTAATATGACATGTTAGGGTCGGTTAGATGAATCTTTTTCGAAGTAATAATTCTATTATGAATTTAGTAAAAACAAAATACCAAATAGTGTCAAAATTGACTTAAAATAGTTTTTAAAACAAATATTATATTATTAATTGATATTCTATTCCTAAAAATCAAAGGTTAAGCCAAAGGCCATAAATAATATTATATATGTTATTAATGAACCACTTGAGTTTCTCTTGGATGTTTATAGTATGTTAATGAACAATATAATATAAATATACAAAGAGACGTGTTAAATGTCAAAATATTTAACTAAGAGTTAAATCTAAACGATAAAGCTATTATAGAGACCCAAACCTGTCTAAAACCTATTAGTTGAGTGGTTTTAGACCCATACCTAACTTATCCATTAAAAAGTTTATATTGGAGCCATTAGAAACTGAAAATTATTTTATTATAAAATAATATTTCTATCTTTTCCAGAGGTTCCCATCACCCCTGTTATAAAAGGGAACTCCCCCTTCCATCTAATTAACAACTTTAGCCTTTTGTCTTGGACAAACCCTTCCAAAATACCCTCTCAACTATCCTACATTCATCCTAGAGGCCCTCCTTTAGTCATAAAGCCATCTTAAGGAGGCCTTTTGATAAAATCAAAAGTAAGAACCCAAAGAAGAGGTAAATATTTCATCACCTCTTTCAAGTTCCTTTATTCTTCCACATCCTCTTTCTTTGTTGTTTCCATTATAAAAATAATAACTACAGGATATTATATATAATGTGATTTTATTAAAAATATGGTATAATAATATTCATTATTCTATGCATCCTTTGAATTTTATGTCACCATACATGCGTACGTATGACTTACCGTCTCCACATCATGGTATAGTTATTATTCAATACATTATTATTTCTAAGGGTATAATAATGATGTATAATTGATCTAAATAATAAATATAACATGATAATGATTCTGAATATATTATATCCCATCAAATTATATATTATTTTAATATCAAAAGAATGATATTTTTTCTCGTGCATACGTACGGGTTTCCGTCTCCACGGACGTGATGAGATTCATTCACCATCGTATCCAATCAAGAATAATTATCATTTGATGATTAAAAAAATAGTTTAAAGAATTGATATCATTCTGGATATGAATAATATACATCCCATCCATAACAAATATGACTCACATAAAAATGAATATAAAGTTAACCAATCTATTAACACCCGAAAAAACGATAATACTAAGATATTATTAACAATGCAATGTTAAAATATCATATATGATATCATATTAATGTATATGATTCTTTTATAATTTAATAAAAATTATTTCACCATTATTCAGGTGGTTAACCTACCATCGACCAAGGAAAAGTACAAGGTAAGGGTTAATTTCAAAATCTCTTTATTATCTGAGGTTTCTTTTAAGTAAGTATCTACTGGGAAAACTTTATCATCAACATCCAAGTTTCTTAAAAATGTATTCCAAAACATTTTTACTATTTACTAGACTATGGTTTAAATTCATTTATACACGTGTTTTACTTTTTATAAAATGTTTTCAAAGGAATCTTTCTATCATTTTCTGAACAAGGTACCCTATGACATTTTCAACAAAATTAAGGTAAGAATTATTTTTTAACTTATACGGTGGGTGCGGCATTTTCCAATGTTATAACATTGTCGAAGATTCCCTTAAAATTTTTTAAGAATATTTTAAAAATAAATTTTTTCTTTTTAATTATGTGACTCTTAAATTATTTCAAAATAGAAACAGATATTTCTCTATAAAAAGTTTGATTTCATCTATGTCAACAACCTTTGATGGATTTTAAGAATATTTGAAGTTGATTTATTATGATAAAAAACATCAAAATTGTATTGAATGTTTTGTGATATGTTTGACAGTGGATGTGTTATTTTTATACCATTCATGGTTTATTAATAATGTAATTACATTTCTTATGCTAGTTTTAATACGAATGTTTATGTTATGTTTAAACCTTTTCATATGAGGAATGAATTGGACTTAGTAAGTGATGGGTGGGGCCTGCTATATCTCCTCGATGCATCGGTAGATATCATGAGACAAACTACTGTCTTGGAACAAGACCTCGAAAAAATCTTATTTGTAGTCTTGGCACAAGGCCTTGACTATGTGGTTATGAAGTCTGGAATTATGCATTCCATCATATTGAAAGTGGCTATTGATATTGCATGTGATTATTATACTAGTATAATATCCATGTAAATAAGTAAATGGAATTATTTGATTTTATCTTTTCCTTATTATTCTTAAGTTCAAGTTTAAAAGGCTTTTGTTTCAGTCTTATACATTTCCATAAATTTTTATTCTTATTTATGAATGTTTCCAATATATAGTTATCCTTACTGAGCATCTGATATCACCCCTTTCTATGTTTTATTTTTCCCAGGATGCAAAGAAGTATATTATGACTGACCTGCAGGTATATTCTATGGCATCTCAATGTTGTATATGGAAAAAATGTTGTTTTAGTTTTCCATTTTATGATGTAATGTAAACCTTATGAATGTATCTAGTCCTTCCCAGGCTACTAAACTAATTGTTATTTTGAGACAAGATCTTTTGTGATTATGCCAATGTTATGTAATAATGCACCAACTCTGGGTAACCAGGGTCAGGGCGTTAGATAGATAACTTTTTATGGATAAATATTATATATATATAAAATTGTAGTTATGTTTAAAGATACTTTTGGCAATTTTTATATATTTACATAGTTTCATGGAATTCATTTGAATTATATATAATATCATTTTTTATTAAATTAGTATTTCAATTACGTATTTTATTTCTCAATTAAAATCTTCATAATATGATCAATTAAAAAATGATTGAGTCTCTCCCAACTATGAGTGTCTTGTCAATTAGGTGGTAAGAGATCAAGAGTACAAGGATTAATGTTTAATTTATTTGAAAATTTTCATTCATAAAATATTAATATGATTATGAACTACCTTGATAATGAATATCTATCTCATTCATTAATATTACTTTCACAAAAAAATTAACTATGTGGGGAACCCCAAATTGATTGTGAAAACTGAAATATTATCGATAGATTGGATTTTCTCCCGATTATAAACTCAAATATAATGCATGAAATTTAATAAACTTTTCTAACCAAGAGATATATATTTACCTAAGTATAATCAATGAAATTGAAAATATAAAATTCATTAATTTTATAATGATATTATATTCAAAAAATTCAATTAATTAAAGAATGATATGGTTATTAAAAATATATTAAATATTATTTTCATGTTGATTCCTTTAAAATACCTTGATTATTTTTACTGTGTGTCATTTAAATTAATCCATTCATAGTTTATATGATTATATTATATATATAAAAACCATGTTAACAATAATAAATTAACATCTCTTGGTGATCACTTATTTTCTTCATGGGTCCATTCTCAGACTCATATTGTTCAACATCATAGTATTATTGTGACATATAGAACATTTTCATTGATTTTAAAAATGACAGAGGACTAGAGATAAAGAAACAAAATATATCATCAATGTTATTGTCATTATTTCATGATAAAATAGTTAACTTAATGGATTATGATGTTTTTTAAATAACCCATAATATTCCTTCCATATTTCTATTTTTTCATATTTATTTTTAATTTGTTGGGTTCTGTTATTTTTATTAAAAAAAATATTGATGTAAGATAAGGATGCCAACAACTCAATTTAAAAAATTTTATTTATGAAAACCATTGAAATATAATCAAGAGACAAGAAGGTTCTTATTTTCACACGAATGATAAACCATGGGAGAAAATATACATTCTGTTAGGATGATAAAAAATAATATAATAAAAAGATATATCATAGGCCATAATAATTTGCCTCATTTATAACCATCATATAATATAGTTTATTATACGTTCATGGGGCTAGACCTGGAATTTTTTTATTCCTATTATGGTTAAAATGTTTGAGATGAAACCAAGTCTCATAGAAACGATTTAGAATATATGATAATTTAGGGGATTATTAGATAAAGATCCTCATATTAACTTGTCTAATTTTATGGAATTTTATGATATATTTAATCATAATAGAGTTTCCTCATATCTAATAATGTTGATGGTGTTTACATTCTCACTCTGATATCATAAAAATCATCCATTAATGAGTAAACCATAGGATACATAAAAATTTGAATAAACTATCAATGAAATTTCTTCACAAATATTTTATCCCATCAATATCATAGGAATTTTTAATAGACTTCTATAATTTCCGCAATATTGATAGATAGTCAATGATTGAAGCATGAGTTAGATTCATGGGACAAATTTGAATGTTTACACACCGTGGAATATATATTTAAATACAAATAGAAACATTATATTTCTTTTCATAGTCTATGTCTTGAGAAATGATTGATATTTCAACCAACAGAGGCCTTATAATGACAAATTATGAATTTACACATGATCTTATTAATGATCACATTTACAATTATAAACAACTGAAAACTGAAAGGATAATTAGTAATGATTTTAATTAATAAATTGTATTTATCTAGTGATGTGGAATCTAATTCTTCTACATCATAGGCAACCTTTGAAGGTGGTAATTATTTGTGATTTTGTTGTTTTTTCCATTTATTTTGTTTTACTCTATTCTGGTGGTAATTTCTCTAGTTTTTCTAGTCATTATAATTAAGGTCGCAGGTGGTTGAAGACTTGAAGGTGGTTATGGGGTGCTCAATATTGGAGATGGTAGCTGTTTTTGGTGGTTCTTTAGTTGTATTTTTTTGTCTGTACCAGCATGAGGTGTCGAGGTGGCATTGGGATCAAGGGACATGCATCCCAACACACTATGGTGCCCTATTTTCCATATTTTTTTAATGTTTTGGAATTTTAATATTTGATTGATTTGTTGGAATGTTTTATTTTTTAGTTCTTTTTTGATGATGTAAAGATGCCACACACACCCTTAAAAGTGGTTTTATATCGTAATAATAAAAAAATGTATTTTAGGAGGATATTAATTCTAAAATAATGGGAGAATACAAGAATTATTATCAAGTAGAGGTTCCAATAATTACATTGAGAATGTTTAAATTTGCTATGGCATCAACTCAACTGCAATAGAAATCACCACAAAAATAAACATAAAACTAAATAGCAATCTTTTGAGATATATAGAGAATGAAAAGCATGCCATGAATCATATTGTGTATTATAAGAAAATAATTCATTGTATTGAAATTATTTACCCTCAACCAAGCCCCTAAAAAATACCAGAATAGTTATAACATGGGCTGGTTGGTTTATCCCAATCCATAATGAAATCTTGGTTATAACCAATATCAAATTTGAAAAAACATCAATAAAAATTAATTATTTTCCCATTTTCACCCCAACTGGTAGGTTTATATGAGAATTTATATTCAAAAAAGTAAATATATATTCTACAAAAAATATAAATTATGTATTTTTTAATTGGATGGAAGCATCTTCAATAAAACCTACGGATATATGGAATTGGAAGATATATCATGAAATTTTGGTTGTATGACTTCCATATCAAGATGTCAATGTCCAAAAGGATCTCTATATTACATAGGAAAAAATCTAATGAATTTTCAACAAAATATATTGGAGGTTTAAAGTATTTTTATAAGATTTTTTACAAGGTTTTGTATGGATAACATGATAGTTTTAATTGATCATCTATTCCAAAAAACATTGTAAATATGTTAACCAATGTCCTTAATTAGATAGAGTCTTGTATGCATATATCACCAGTTGGTAGATTTTATCCACTATGATTAGATGATGGTGGAATTGTATCTATGGTACTCATCTAAAAATATGTGGGTGGGGTTATTTTTTTATTTCAACTCTGTAATCATTATATTTTATTAGAAAAAAAAATTCATTATTTTTCATATTAAATATAATTACATTTTAGACCACATAAATCCTTTTTGTTCTTTAATATTGGGTTGGTAAATTTAATAATTCTAATTCTATGTGTGCGGGAAGGTATATAAGTTATAAATTTCATTCAATAGAAGATTTTAGAACATATATCCCTCAATAAAATGTGGTATTCTACTGATTCCAAACTCTAGATATTTTCACCATTTTCCACGGGTGAGGTTCTGTACAGGGGAATTTAATTTTTTTCTTAATCAAAAAATTGGAATCTTTTCATCGTTGTATACTTCTAATAGATGTTTTACGCAGTGATTTTAAATTATGTGGGAGTTAATTATTTTGGAATGAATGGAATTGAAATAATTAAGGGTCTTCATTTAATAGTTAAACTATGTATACATTGGATTCTTTATAGTAAGAATTGAAAATTATCTATATCATAAGAATATTGTTCTTATATTGAAGGAAGTAAAACGAGAATCAATGGAAAAGGGGAAATGTTAAAGACACCATTATAAAGTGCTCAAGGTTGTTCAAATGATGTTTTCCTAGAATGTGGACTATGGGAGGTGAAGAAAACTATTGAACTGATAGATAATATTTTGGATATGTATGTAATGGCTCCCAACATGAACAAGTTATTCATTTTCTAGGAAATTTATGGAATGAAAATTTTATAATGAAGGTCTTCAATTAATCATTTCAACAAGTTAATAATGATCTATAGTCCCATGTAGTCCATTTCCAAAAATTTTATTTAAGGTATACAAGTTTTAATTAATCTATCACCACATTCAAAATATGAGTAAGAAATTGTTTCTGTGGTAAGAAGCTATAGTGGAATGGATATAATGGTGTTTGAGGAAATATGAGATCTAGTCTTCAAGGAGTAGATATTGAAGATGGGATTTTATAGTAAAATATAAATATATTATATTTTTGAAATTATGTGACATTAAATTTAGAATGAAAAAAAATATATAAAGTAGGGTATTAGGAAAGTGGAGTAGATTTGAGGAAATTTAGTTATTCTTGGATGTACTTGTTGACATTATTAGAAGAAGGGGTATATAATGAATTAATACATAGGGAATAAGTAAAATTATGGAAGGTTTTATTTTGAATGTTTTTGTAAAAATACAATGGGTGAGGTTGGAAGGAATTTATTATTAAGAGTCACAAGTCTATTGGATTCAAATAGAATTGATTTTAGGAATGCATTTCACAAAAAAAAACATAGAGGGGAATCATGTAGAATTATGTTTTATGAAGATTTGGAAAAATTATATCTTATAGAATATGAAACTCCCGAGATAATTTTAAAAGTTAATGAGAATGTATACAAAATATATTGGATACTTATTGGGGTTATAATAGGTGAAATACATGTAAGGGTTAAGGAAAAACTGAATCTTAATTGGTATTTGGGATGATTCAGGTTTATCTAAATATTTTTTAGAATGAGAATGTAAAATAAGACAATTTATATATTTGTTTCCAAAGAAGTGAAAGATAGAATGTTGAATCTTAATGGGTGATCTAAAGATACAACACTTTTGAGAACAACTTAGAGAATGGTGGGGTTGTGGAATGACCATATAGGACAGTATGGATAGAATGGGATAGAAATTCTGGAAATAAGGGGAATACTGAATAATAACCATGTGTATTATGAAATATGAAATAATTTCATTCTAGGGATAAATAACTAAATTTCTTTCAATATTTATGGAATAACATCAAATAACCATATGTCTGATCTAGTTTATACTTATGTTAGGTGGATTTCACTAATTTAATATAATATTGGCCAATTATATTATTTTAACTTCATTGAAAATATGACACACAAGGTGTGGGTAATATTTCTAAATCTTAGATATGACGTGTTCATAATCTTTTTTTATGGTTACCAATGTTTGAAAGTGAGTCTGGTTGAAATATTTCGTTCATATGGTCCAGAAATATTGGGGATTATTAAATAATATATTTGTAGTGGTTTTATTGGAAGAATGGAATTCATTTAATGAAGTCGGTACCTATAACTCCAGAACAAAATATACTAGTTGAGTAGATAAACTAGATTATATGTGAATTATCTTGAATCATGATAATTCATTCTTACTTTTCAATGGATATTTTTGGTCAAAGTGGTAATTTTTGTGTGTATATTTTGATTATAATATCTTATATACCATTAGTGGTAATTCTAGAAGAAGAGATAATGAATAGAATAAATTTTTATGTATCCCACATAAAACTATTTGGTTTTATTTTCTATTTCTATATTTATGCTATAAAAAGATATAAATTAGAAGAAATGTATCATCTTATTTTGAGGATATATTAGTTAAGTCAATGGATTTTGAATAAGAGATAATTACCACTATAAGGTCCTTAGTTTCAAAAAACAATCACACCAATGATGGAATCCTAGAGAAGGATAAAATGAAAATTGAATAGTTTAAGGATAAAAAAGAATTATCACATGCTGATGATTGTTTGTATGAATGTCTAAAATTTCAAGTTAGTTCATGAATCACTTTAGTTCTAGAGGAAACTCATTGTCCAAAAGGTTGATGTTTTTTATCAATTTTTGATTTTAGAGGTTCAGACCATAAAAGATATATATGAAATATCAAGGACTAAAAATTGAGGGGAAAGAGTTACAAAAGAAGAAACATTTAAAAGATCATAGACTCAAGAGATTTTGTGGTCTACTTGTGCTTGAATATGAGTTCAAAGGAATGGGTCTAGACGAAATTATATACTTTTATTGATGGGGGAGAGATGAAAATATTAAATTAAATTCATATTATCAATAATTAGAGGTATTTGGATTTTGTTATGATGGAGGATATTGAATCATTTTATTCCTTTTGGAAATATGAGATTCTAGAACATCCATTAGGATGAATGTTTCTACAAAAAAATGGGTCTAGATAATAAAGAGAGATGTGGATAGTAGGAATCATAACATGTAAATGATAGTAGTGAATGTTTTTGAACAAAACAGAGAAATGGAATTTAATTAAATTTTCTCTCACATTGTAAAGCATACAATAGTCATGATTATACATAGAATGGTTGAAAAATAATCTCCAAATATTGAATAGTTAATTATCAATATGAATTTGCATCATTGAGATTTGAGGAAATTTACATTTAGTTACTCAAAGGATTCAATGATTTTAGAAAAACCTATGGTGAAAACATTAGTTGAATATTTATTGGTTAAATAAATCAACTAGGTGGGGGAATTAAATGTTTAAAGCCGTTGCGGAAGAGTAAAAGTTCATTCAATACAATATAGATTGATAATTATACTCGAAGGTTCTTTGAGATGGGATCACAATCATACTTCTATTGTACGTGGATGAAATTATCTTAAAATGTCTAAATAAGAAATATATTTAAGAGTTGAAGGATTGGTTATTTTAATGGATCAAGATGAATGATCCCAATGATTTTGTTAGGTCCACAAGGCTGAATACCCTGATAGGGGGTGAATCAGGGTATGACTAAGTTAAAATTAAATCCCGTTCTGATCTTGTTTCGCTGTTAAGAAAAACACTCTTCTCTCTCTTTCCTGTTTCACAATATATGCAGAAAGTAAAGCAAGCACATGACACATCAATTTTTACTTGGTTCATCGCTAAGGGCTACATCCAAGGAGCATACACCGACAGGTTGTCGGTCGTACCAAATTCCACTAAACTTCACTTTCTATGGATTACAAGGTTCAGGCACAGTCACTCTGTCCCAGGCTCACTGCCTTTATAAGGTTTAATTTTAGCTCACTACTTTTCCAAGGGTCACTCCTTGTTTCTCTCTCTCTGGCTCACTACCGGTGGAGAGGATCACCTTCTTCCTCTTCCTTTTCTCACTACGTCAGAAAGGATCCACTCACAGTTTATAGACCTGTAGGTCTCTTCATTTGCATGAAAGAACGCATCATTATATTTATGTATATGCTCTGTTGAATCCCAACTTTCACCCGTAGATGAATTTCTCTTTTCACCGAACGTAACAGGAAAACTTCCAGCTTCCACGCAGCCCGTAAATCACTACTGGAAATAAACCTTACATGGTGCGCAAGTCTATATCAGTGCACAAGTATCAGCGCTCAAGTCACAACTGGCGTGCAAGTCCACCTCAGAATCTTGCACGAAACAGGCTTCCCCAACTCCAAACATGCACGACTCTCTTCCTTTTATGCTCAAACCAATATTGACACGAAACTGCCGATCAGCGCGCAACTTCTCGCACTGGCGCGCAACTTCAACCACTGGCGCGCAACATCACCTGCGCGACCACACACCACTTGCACAACCACCACACCTGCTTGACGGGAACTCTTATTTTTCAAAGTTTTGAACTCCGGTGATAAATGAAGAGGGGTGGTCCAGTATTTATAGGCATTTGGAACACCATGCGCGATGGCGCGCAGCTCTATCCTCGGCGTGCAACTCTCATCACGCAGGTCTCTTTCCCTGCAAGTCACTTGCATGACCCAATTCCAAACTTGCGCAAACCTCTTTCCTTTCCCATATTTGGATCTTATGATCTTGAAAAACCACAGGAGCGCAAGTTCTCAAGCTTCCAAGTCATCGACGCTCAAGTCTTTTTCACGGTACGCAAGTCACTTGCGTGACACCATCAATACTTGCACGACACTTGTCCCTTTGCCATATTTTGATGGTCTGATCTTGAAAAACATATTGCGCACAAGTTTCCAAACCTTAAAGTACACAGCGCACATGTCCCTTTTCCAAAAACCACTTTTCTTCATTTGACGATTTACAGGCCCAATGATTTGGCAAACACTGGAAAACGGCGCCACCTTGTATTTGTTCTTTTCTAACCGCCTCCAGATCATCCTTCTCTTTGTAGACGTTCATGAATCAAACATGGACCGTTAAACAAATCTCTTGAACTCGACATTCCACCATGAAATCCCTTTCGTCAAAAAATTTTTATGTCATGGTTTTCTTTGTCAACAAAGAGAACACAAATGTCCACTTTGTCAACAAACACAATCACCTTGAAAATGCTCCAATGTTACCTTGAAGGATTTTTCCCCAACAATCTCCCCCTTTGGGTTTTTTGACAACTCTTCCATAAAAAGAAACAACGTTAATTCTTCAGACAAAATTCACCTCTGTGATTCTGATAGTGATCAAGGATTTACTCAACACATACTCTAATCCCACATAAGCAATGCTCAGCATGAGAAATAAGAGTAAATGAAAAGTTCATCAATGAATCACTTCATCTCTGACACCCACTATTGACATCAAATTTATACTAATTGTTACCAAACTGATACTAATTTTTGGAAATATTCTTACCACTATCAAACAACAATCTTCTGCTTTTATCACGACCCTCAGCTGTAGTGATATCTATTCTTTGAGCGATCACTTCTAGCATCGCCAGATTTAATACGCTCCCCTTTCTCATTACTCCCCCTATCTCATAGATTCACTTGCCAGCTTCTCCCCATATCAATCCTAATTTATCCAATTTCCACACTGTCTCCCCCTTGAACAATCAATATTTTCCCCCCTTTGTCAACAAACCCAAAGGTCACTCCATTGTAGTCTGTAACAGAGTAGAGAACACATATCAGCACATTAGGGAAAAAGACATCATACCTCGGGGAGAGGGGGTGGGGGGTTCCACATACACACTCTTTTAAGTGTGCGGACTGGACTGAACTACCAGAGCCAGTAGATTCCTTTCAAACGCTTCCTTGGGTAAGGCCTGTTGGACGAAGTGGATACTCAAGAGGGGGGGGGGGGGGTGAATTGAGTTCCAATTAAAATTTCTGTTAAAATATTGTCTATTTAAAATCCCCCAATTTATAAAATAAGTTAAACTGTAGTGAATTTATACATATTGTAAATGTTAACTTAGCTTATCAACGATTTATTAGGTCTCAGTTAATTTAACCACAAGATCAAACTAACTTTTGAAACTAACCTACTGATTTACAATAACTGTAAACACTTGCTAATTTAACTATCAAAGTAGAATTAAAATAGTTTTGTATTTCAAAGTAATAGTAGAGGAATAAATAAGAGATATGTAGTATACATTGAATTTAAACTAAATATGCACAGTAGATGTAACAAGAGGTTAAGTCTCAAGCCGAGACTTAGTCCTCTCAAATTTATATAAATTTTATCCACACCCTGTATCGGGGTTAACAACAGTTTAAAAAACTATCCAGGCCACGCAGGGACCTCTACCACTGTTCTATGTGGGAAACAAAATATAACACCCAAGATTTCACGGTACGTTTCCCTTCGAATAATGCAATGGCGTGCATTGTACGCAACATCGAGTTCTAACACACCATAACCAATAAAACTAGCCGTAATGAATAATAATACCTAATTTTTGAAATTATATATATTTTATATTTCAAAATGGACTTCATTTTTGGATTCGGAATATCGAATTTAGCCTAAGGTAAAATTTTGGTACTTTTCGGATAAATTCAATATTTTGATTTTAATTAAAAACAAATTTTTTAATCAAAATAATTAATAGTGATAAATTATAAATTTTAGTTTTTTTAAAGTATATTTAGAATATATTTTTACCATTTAATACAATTTTGTTCATTGGACATAATTTCACAATTAAACCGAACATAAACAAGTATCAATCTTTTGATAGTTATTATATCTTAAAAACACGCTTTTTGTTTTAACAGCGGGAATTAATTTTAAATTAATTTCTGCCACTTCTGTGTTTTGAATTTTGAAAAATGGATTCCATATTTGGAATCAGGATGATCAAATTGTGTAAATAGGTAGCTTTTATTTTTAGACATTTTGAATAATTACTTCGGTAAATATTTTATTTACCATGGTTAAGGGTATATCCGGTAAATAAGGGTTAAAAAATAATATTATAATAATACAAAATTACCCTAAAAAGTGTCCTAGCCTCATTGGTTGATAAATTTTCTACCATAGGATTCTTTGGGTCTATTTTGGGACCCCATGGAGCCACTTGTAGGTGATAGGGACACTTAATTTTAATTAAGTTAAAATAAGTACAAAAATGACATAAGCATATATATTTTAGCAAACCAATTTTTACATAGGGTTATATATATATATTACATTTTCGACTTTAAATATTAATTATAAATCTAAAACTATTTCCTACATAATTATATTTTATTTATAATTTTTAGAGATTACATAATTTAATCTATTTATGACACAATGATGATGCAGTAATTACCATAATAGTGAAAATTTAAACTAATTGATTTTATAAATACCCAAATAAATATAATTTGAGACTTTTAATGAATTAAAATAATTTTATAGGATAAAATGACATATTAGGATTTATTTAATTAACTTTTTTCTAAGTAATAACTCTGTTATGAGTTTCAAAAAAATCAACTGTTGAATAGTGTCAAAATTGACATAAAAGAGTTTTAAAAAAAAATTATATTATTAATTGATATTAAATTCCTAAAAATCTACGGTTTGGCCAAGATACTTATATCATGATATTTATATCATTAATGGACCACTTGGGGGTCGCTTGGATGTATATAGTAAGTTTATTAACCATATAATATAAAAATACAAAGAGACATTGTAAAAGTGAAACTAATTAACTAAGAGTTAATACTTAAAGATAAGGTTAATATAGTTACCCAAACCTGTCTAAATTATATTGGTTTAATGTTTTTAGACCTATCCCCACCTTAAAATTTAAATAATAAACTTTGGATCTATTATAAACTGAATATGAATTTATTATAAATTAATATTTCTAGATTTTCCAAAGGTGCCCCTCACCCCTCTTATAAAAGGGAACTCCTACTTCTCATTTCTTCACACCTTCAAAGCCTTTTGGTTCGGCCAAAATCTGCCCAAATACTCTCCCAACTTCCCTCACTACAACCTAGAGTCCTTAGTTTGATCAGAAAGCCAACCTAAGGATCCCTTTTGATCAAATCAAAAGGAAGAGCCCAAAGAAGAGGTAATAATTTCACCACCCTTTTCCAAGTTCCTTTCTTCTTCCACTTCTTCTTCCTTTGTTATTACCATTCATAAATAATAACTCCAGTATCATATATATACTGTGATGTTATTATAAATATGGTACAACCATATTCAGTATTCTATCCATCCTTTGAATAACATGTCACCATACGTGCGTACGTACGGCTTACCGTCTCCACGTCGTGGTGTAATTGTTATTCAATATATTATTATTTTGGGTGGGTATAATAATGATGTGTAACTCATTTAAATAATAAATATAACATGATAATAATTCTGTATATATTATATACCATCGAATTATATATTATTTTAATATCAAAAGAATGATATTGTCGCTCGTGCGTACGTACGGACTACCGTCTCCACGAACGCGATGAGATTCATTCTCCATCATATCCATTCAAGTATAATTATCATTTTATGATTTAAAAATAATTCTTAAGAACTTTATATAATTCTGGATATGAATAAGATACAACCTATCCATGAAAAACATGGCTTACGTAACAAAACATATAAAAGAAAACGTGTAAGTTAACACCCAAAACGACGATAATTCTAAGATATTATTAACAAAGCAATGTTAAAAGATCATATATGATATCATATAATGTATATGATTCATGAATAATTTAATAACAAATATTTCAACATTATACAGGAGGTTAACCTACCCCCCAACCAAGGAAAAGTACAAGGTAAGGGGTTTCTTAACTCACTCTTAATTTCGTGAGAATTCCATTGTTCACCACTTAATTATTGAATGTGGTGTATGTGTACTGCCCATGATTGTATTCATTGTGTAATATACTTTAATTTATGGGTATTTACATCATCATTGTATGACCCTTCTCTAATGGGTGTATGTTTCATAAGTTACCTAATCAATAAGGGAATTTGAAATTTCAATTTCCACTCATTCGGCTTTACACATACTTCATTGATTATTTTACTCCAAGATTATGTGTCGAATCTCTATTCATTTTCTAATATCAGAATTTCCACTCCCCTTTTCTGTGGATATACTTTTGATACACATAATCACTCCATTTATAATTTCTCAAGTCATCCATATGAATTTGATAAGAGTAATTTTAACTCATTCTCCATTTGTTGAGTTAAACATCCAATTCATTGGTATTGTTTTTACAAGATTATGTGTGAATGTACTTTCATTGTTTTACACTGAATATCCAATCATATTTAGTGTATTTATATTTGTCACACATAACTATGTTGTTGATTTATACTTAACCTAAGGGTACGACCTTTATGAGAGATTTCATCTCAATTTACATTCCATTGAGACTTCTTTGCTGATATACACCAAATCACTTTTATGTGGTGTATATAATGTACTTTGACATAGTATATCATGAATCCCTTTATTCTCATGATATTAAAATATTTTTATTACCTCAATTATTTGTATTCAAGTGTCCCTCTTTTGGTTAGAAACTCTAACTAAAATACCATTTTTAAATATTTTAAAGACTTATTCTTCTAAATATTTCTCATTAATGTCCATGTTTTAAAAATGGTTTTAAGGATTTATTTATATGGACATTAAAGTTTTCAAATCAAAACTCCTTTTAAAAGTTTCAAAGTGGTACGAGACACTTTGATTCTAAAATCTATTTTAAATGGATTCTTGAAAAATAGTGTGACTTTTAAATGATTTCAAGAAAAAGGGTGATATTTCTCTCAAATAGTTTTGATGATTATTTTCATCTATGTCAATATCCTTCATTATTCTTGATTGAGGTTAATTTGATACAATAAAATCTTCCATATTGTATCGAATGAGTTATGTTTGACTATGGATGTGCTATTTTTTATACCATTCATGGTTTGTGGTTAAAGTATTGACATTTCGTATGCTAGTGTTAATACGAATGTTTATGTTATGTTTAAACCTGTTCATATAAGGAATGCATTGGACTTAATAAGTGACGGGTGGAGCCCACTATAGCTCCTCGATGCATCGGTAGGTCTCACGAGACAAACTAGTGTCTTGGCACAAGGCATTGGCAAAATCTTATTTGTAGTCTTGCCACGAGGCCTTGGCTATGTGGTTATGATAGTCTGGAATTATCCATTCCATCATTATAAAAGTGGTTATTGATATTGAATGTGATCATTCAACTAGTAGAATATCCATGTGAGTAAGTAAGTGGCATTATTTTATTTTATCTTTCCCATTTTATGCTGAAGTTCAAGTTTAAAAGGCTTTCGTTTTAGTTATAAACTGCCTTCAGTGTTTATGTTTATCTATGATAGCTTCTGCTATAATGTTATCCTTACTGAGCATCTGAGCTCACCCCTTTAAATGTTTTGTTTTTCCCAGGATTATGAAGAAGTAATTTAGGATTGACCTACAGGGATAATATTATGGGATATGAAGACAAGATGTTGTTGTAGTTTTTTTACCTTATGATGTAATGTAAGACTTATGAATATATCTAGTGTTTCCAAGACTACTAAACTAATCGGCCTTTTGAGAATTGATCCTTTGTGATCATGCCAATTTTATGTAATAATTCACCGACTCTAGGTATCTAGGGTCGGGGTGTTACAGTTGGTATCAGAGGAAGTTTAGTACAAACCTTGGAATCTAGATTTAGATAAATTCTGATTAGAGAACATAGACCTAAGATAAACTTTGAGGATTAGTATATAAGAACTTCCTAGAATTTTGGTATTGTAGAGATTTTGTGAGTTTACCGAGAAATACATCCCTTTCTGGATACGAGCAGGTAGAGGCGGCTCTGGCACAGATGTACCTAGGGGTAAAACCCGAAAACACTGCTTTGAGCTAGACTCGAACGAGAACTGGTGTACGAAAACGGGCCTTGCTGCACTCTTGGTTACGACACTCCCAGGGGATATGCTTTGGTAAATTAACAAGATTAGTATGAACCATTATTAAGGGAATACAAAAAATGCCCCTAAGAATATATGTCGGCAAATAGATAGTGGATAACCTAGATTTTAACATAGGGTACCCCAAGTTAGGATATATTGGTCAATTACAAGATTATCCTATTATGTCTATTTTTTTTACATTCTTATTAGATATGTATTAAAAAACCATAATTGTATTTCCTTTTTGTTAGTTGAAACATCGAGGGAGCAAGATCACGAACAACTCTTCTCTCTCTTCCTGAAGAACTACATACAATTATTATCCAGAAGTCATGCGCAGATGATGTTGAAACTTTTTCAAATGTCCAAGTTACATGAAAACAACTTTATGAGACATCCAATACCTCTATCATTGCATGATTCATTCAAGGATCAAGTACCGACTATGGGATAATGTTGCGCTCTCAACTTTCTTACCACGCTAAGCGTGGGAAGTACCATTAGGGTCTTTTCAAATTATTCACTTTATCTCAAAATTACGATGCACTAAATGATTTTCAAGATGCTGTAGAAGAGGGAGACCTTCGAGCAGCCTATATGTATCAAATTATATATTTATGTTTTTTGGGATATATGGAAACTGATTTACCAAAACCTTATTTTGAAATATTTGAAGATGAATCAGTGAGAATTTTTCTAAAAAAACATGTTAAAGACGATGTCTCAAAATTATATATAAGAAATACCTATTTTTTTATGATGCATCGATGCTTCCATCGATATAATCCAAGATGGATGAAGAGTTTTTGGGTAAAGGAAGTAGATGATTTTGAAAAATTCCTGAGGTACCATTGTGACACATGAACACATTCTACCAAAAGGAAAATTCGCCTAGTCTCTCCAGAGTTCATGTTGTGATCCACATATCTCTAGTGACAAAATACATACCTGACCCAACACATGTACTCACCTATGAAGAATTAGAACTGGAACCCGATCTATCTTATTGTGAAGAGCCTATCAGAATTCTTCATACCAAAGATCAAGTGTTGAGAAACCGGATGGATCATATAGTAAAAGTTCTATGGAGAAATCATAAGATAAAAGAGGCAATGTGGGAACCCAAGGAACATATGATGAAGAAGCTATGTGGAAATAAATGGTTGGATAAATGTTTAAAAATTATTAGTGATCCTTGTTGAAGGGTTTACTTTGGAATAACTTTCTCTTGTATTTGTAACCCTAACGTTTTCCATGTGATAATGATATTTATGGAAGAATTATCTTTTCTCTTGTGGATATAATTATAAATAACCATTTGGTTTTATATGATCATTGGGTTTGAGGCAATTACAAATTATTATAATTTGGGATGAAAATGCAAGGTATGAGATAAAAATTGTGGTTAAATTATGTTATGGTTATTTTGAGGAATTTATCTCATTCTGGTAATGTTATAAAATATAGTTTTTGAAAAAGGACAACACGTAGATTTTGTGACAACCCATCGCGTCGGAAAAAGCTGTGGGAATCGAACCCACAACCAAAGTGTGATTGGGATTTATCGCCTACCACTGGACTACGTGAAGTCCCTAGTTAGTGTGACTATTATTTTTAGTTAACTGATTTTATTGATCAATAATAATTTGATTTGGGAACCTATGTCTTATCAAATGAATACCCTTAGTATAGGAAAATGATTTGTTGATTAAGTGATAAATGTTATTTTGGAAGTTGTTCTCTTTGTTGATAACACTATATGCCAAAGGAAAATAGAGTAGTATGGGATTTCATTTGAGGAGTAATGGTGAATTTTTATCTATGTTTTCATTGTGTATTTATAATGATTTGAGTTATTTATGGAAATGATTAGGTTAATTACTTTTAAGTATGTGACTTTAAGAGTATTTGATGTCATTTGGAGATACAATTTAACGTGGAAGACTACATTCTTTTAAATTTTGAGTTTCAATATTAGTTTTGAATATATTGAAGGATTTTAAGGACAATTGATTATTGAATGGTATTTATTTAACTTTGGGGTATTGTTGGTTTAATTATGGAAATTAAGATTAGTGTTTATTTATCTCAAGGAATGTCCTTTTGGGGGATCATTAGATCTTGTACTAACCATTTTGGTTTTGATTAATCTCTAAAGACAATGTAAATATATAGTTCATCCTGCATGGATCATGTGACTCTATAGAAGTTTATTCTAGCTCTTCCAGTGTGACCAAGTCTTCTTGAATACTCATCGTTTAAAAAAAATGAGTTAGTGGTGGAAATTTATTAAAGAATGAAACTCTACTTAAAATATAAGTATATATCTTTATATTCTTAGTCAATATCATAAATTAATTTTTCATCCTTATGTAATGTAACTTAAAACAAAAAAATGTTGTCCGTTTACTTTCCTACTAGGAAACTAATGGCCGTTTGTCCCAATACAACTTTTTGGTTTTCTTATTGTTAACTTTATCCTGATCATGATTTCTATCCTTCTCCATCAGAACTTGACACTTAGTTTATCATCCATATCCATGTTTTCCTACATGGAATCTGAGTATAGGTTATCTTGGTTGACCTTTATACCTCTCTTTCTTTCTTTTAAAGTGATTGTTTTATTGACTCTTTTTCTGATGTGGGACTTTCCATTATATTACCAAGCAAAATTTTAAAAATTTCAAGGACGCAATTTATTGAAGGAGAGGAGAATATAACACCCTAAGCTTCCACGATACGTTTCCCTTCGAATAATGCAATGGTGTGCATTGTACGCAACATCAAGTTCTAACACACCACAACCAATAAAACTAGCCGTTATGAATAATCATAACTACTTTTTGAAATTATATATATTTTATATTTCAAAATGGACTTCATTTTTGGATTCAAAATATCGAATTTTGCCTAAGGTGAAATTTTGGTACTTTTCGGATAACTTTAATATTTTGATTTTAATTAAAAACAACTTTTTTAATCAAAATAATTTATAGTGATAAATTATAAATTTGAGTGGTTTTAAAGTATATTTAGAATATATTTTTACCATTTAATACAATTTTGTTCATTGGACATAATTTCACAATTAAACCGAACATAAACAAGTATCAATCTTTTGATAGTTATTATATCTTAAAAACACGCTTTTTGTTTTAATAGCGGGAATTAATTTTAAATTAATTTCTGCCACTTCTGTGTTTTGAATTTAAAAAAATGGATTCCATATTTAGAATCATGATTTTAAAATTGTGTAAATAGGTAACTTTTATTTTTAGAAATTTTGAATAATTGCTTCGGTAAATATTTTATTTACCATGGTTAAGGGTAAATCCGGTAAATAAGGGTTAAAAAATAATATTATAATAATAAAAAATTACCCTAAAACAAGTCCTAGCCTCATTGGTTGATACATGTTATACCATAGGCATCTTTGGGTCGATTTTGGGACCCCATAGAGCCACTTGTAGGTGATAGGGACACTTAATTTTAATTAAGTTAAAATAAGTACAAAAATGACATAAGCATATATCTTTTAGAAAACCAATTTTTACATAGGGTTATATATATTTTATTTTCAACTATAAATATTCATTATAAATATAAAAATATTTCCTACATAATGATATTTTATTTATAATTTTTATAGATTACATAATTTAATTTATTTATGACACAATGATGATGTAGTAATTACCATAATAGTGAAAATTTAAAATAATTGATTTTTTAAATACCCAAATAAATATAATTTGAGACTTTTAATGAATTAAAATAATTTTATAGGATAATATGACATATTAGTATTGATTTAATTAACTTTTTTCTAAGTAATAATTCTGTTATGAGTTTCACAAAAATCAACTATTGAATAGTGTCAAAATTGACATAAAAGAGTTTTTAAAACAAATATTATATTATTAATTGATATTAAATTCCTAAAAATCTAAGGATTGGACAATAGACTTATATCATGATATCTATATAATTAATGGACCGCTTGGGGGTCTCTTGGATGTATATAGTAAGTTTATTAACCATATAATATAAAAATACAACGAGACATTGTAAAAGTGAAACTAATTAACTAAGAGTTAATACTTAAAGATAAGGTTAATATAGTAACCCAAACCTGTATAAATTCTATTGGTTTAATGGTTTTCGACCTATACCCACCTTAAAATTTAAATAATAAACTTTGGATCTATTAGAAACCGAATATGAATTTATTATAAATTAATATTTCTAGATTTTCCAAAGGTTCACCTCACCCCTCTTATAAAAGGGCACTCCTACTTCTCATTTATTCACACCTTCAAAGCCTTTTGGTTCGGCCAAAATATGCCCAAATACTCTCCCAACTTCCCTCACTACAACCTAGAGGCCTTAGTTTGATCAGAAAGCCAACCTAAGGAGCCCTTTTGATCAAATCAAAAGGAAGAGCCCGAAGAAGAGGTAATAATTTCACCACCCTTTTCCAAGTTCCTTTCTTCTTCCACTTCTTCTTCCTTTGTTATTATCATTCTAAAATAATAAATCCAGTATCATATATATACTGTGATGTTATTATAAATATGGTACAACCATATTCAGTATTCTATCCATCCTTTGAATAACATGTCACCATACGTGCGTACGTACGACTTACCGTCTCCACGTCGTGGTGTAATTGTTATTCAATATATTATTATTTTGGGTAGGTATAATAATGATGTGTAACTAATTTAAATAATAAATATAACATGATAATAATTCTGTATATATGATATACCATCCAATTATATATTATTTTAATATCAGAAGAATGATATTGTCGCTCGTGCGTACGTACGGACTACCGTCTCCACGAACGCGATGAGATTCATTCTCCATCATATCCATTCAAGTATAATTATCATTTTATGATTTAAAAATAATTTTTAAGAACTTTATATCATTATGTATATGAATAAGATACAACCTATCCATGACAAACATGGATTACATAACAAAACATATAAAAGAAAACGAGTAAGTTAACACCCGAAACGACGATAATTCTAAGATATTATTAACAAAGCAATGTTAAAAGATCATATATGATATCATATTAATGTATATGATTCATGAATAATTTAATAACAAATATTTCAACATTATACAGGAGGTTAACCTACCCCCAACCATGGAAAAGTACAAGGTAAGGGGTTTCTTAACTCACTCTTAATTTCGTGAGAATTCCATTGTTCACCACTTAATTATTGCATGTCGTGTATGTGTACTGCCCATGATTGTATTTATTGTGTACTATACTTTAATTTATGGGTATTTACATCATCATTTTATGATCCTTCTTTCATGGGTGTATGTTTCGTATGTTACCTAATCAATAAGGGAGTTTGAAATTTTAATTTCCACTCATTCGGCTTTACGCATACTTCATTGATTATTTTACTCCAAGATTATGTGTAGAATCTCTATTCATTTTCTTATGTCATAATTTCCACTCCCCTTTTCTGTGGATATACTTTTGATACACATAATCACTCCATTGATAATTTCTCAAGTCATCCATATGAATTTGATAAGAGTAATTTTAACTCATTCTCCATTTGTTGAGTTAAACATCCAATTCATTGGTGTTGTTTTTACAAGATTATGTGTAAATGTACTTTAATTGTTTTACACTGAATATCCAATCATATTTAGTGTATTTATATTTTTCACACATAACTATGTCGTTGATTTATCCTTAACCTAAGGGTACGACCTTTATGAGATATTTCATCTCAATTTACATTCCATTGAGACTTCTTTGTTGACATACACCAAATCACTTTTATGTGGTGTATATAATGTACTTTGACATAGTATGTCATGAATCACTTTATTCTCATGATATTAAAATATTTTTATTACCTCAATTATTTGTATTCAAGTGTCTCTCTTTTGGTTAGAAACTCTAACTAAAATACCATTTTTAAATGTTTTAAAGACTTATTCTTCTAAATCTTTCTCATTAATGTCCATGTTTTAAAAATGGTTTTAAGGATTTATTTATATGGGCATTAAAGTTTTCAAATCAAAACTCCTTTTAAAATTTTCAAAGTGGTATGGGACACTTTTATTCTAAAATCTATTTTAAATGGATTCTTGAAAAATAGTGTGACTTTTAAATGATTTCAAGAAAAGGGGGATATTTCTCTCAAATAGTTTTGATGATTATTTTCATATATGTCAATATCCTTAATTATTATTGATTGAGGTTAATTTGATACAATACAATCTTCCATATTGTATCGAATGAGTTATGTTTGACTGTGGATGTGCGATTTTTTATATCATTCATGGTTTGTGGTTAAAGTATTGACATTTAGTAAGCTAGTGTTAATACGGATGTTTATGTTATGTTTAAACCTGTTCATATGAGGAATGCATTGGAATTAATAAGTGATGGGTGGAACCCGCTATAGATCCTTGATTCATCGATAGGTCTCATGAGACAAACTAGTGTCTTGGCACAAGGCCTTGGCAAAATCTTATTTGTAGTCTTGGCACGAGGCCTTGGCTATGTGGTTTTGATAGTCTGGAATTATGCATTCCATCATTATAAAAGTGGTTATTGATATTTCATGTGATCATTCGACTAGTAGAATATCCATGTGAGTAAGTAAGTGGCATTATTTTATTTTATCTTTTCCATTTTATGCTGAAGTTAAAGTTTAAAAGGCTTTCGTTTTAGTTAATAACTACCTTAAGTGTTTATGCTTATCTATAAAAGCTTATGCTATAATGTTATCCTTACTGAGCATCTGAGCTCACCCCTTTAAATGTTTTGTTTTTCCCAGGATTATGAAGCAGTAATTTATGATTGACCTGTAGGGATAGTATGAGGGGATATGAAGACAAGATGTTGTTGTAGTTTTTTTACCTTATGATGTAATGTAAGACTTATGAATATATCTAGTGTTTCCAAGAATACTAAACTAATCGGTCTTTCGAGACTTGATCCTTTGTGATCATGCCAATGTTATGTAATAATGCACCGACTCTGGGTATCTAGGGTCGGGGCGTTACACAAAACAATGACTAGGCCACACAAGGACCTCTTCCATAGTTGACGTGGGTAAACAAGAGTTAAGAGTTTTGGAGTGAGGATTTGATATCCTCTAGTTTAGTACATGAGACAGTGTGTGTATAAGATATACAGAGTACACCACACTTCTCGAAAGTTAATAAATAAATCACTTCGAGAGAACAGATAAGATTTTAGAAAGCTCTAGTGATTATCAATGCAGCTCTAGACTCGTTGGATTCAGCCGGAATGCTTCTGAGTCCTTCTATGGTTTTTCTGTTTAAAAAAACAGTGTCATAGTTCAGCTTGTGTTCTACAGGAGTGAGAACGATCTCTTGATTCGTCGTGTGTTCTTCAGTGGTGTTGGATTGCATTCATGAGAGATCTTTGAAAGTCTTGCAATCTCCTTCTTGTTCAAGATTGTTCTTCTTTTTCATCACAGTGCTCTCGGGTGAATGTAAGTTCTTCTTGTTGTATCCTCACACATTTCTCACTTCACTGCTTGCTTGCATTTATTGCTTACTTGCACGTGTAATACATCTCAATCTTTCTTATACTTCTCATGTTCTGGTAGTAGGAATGATTCCCTTTTTATAGGTACGAGATACGGTTTTCTGACATGCCAAAAACTATCATTAAATAACATTAATTGCATTAAAAACATCAAATATGACCATTAGAATTATTTAAATAATATTGACAAAAAGTGAAGAAATGATGTCACAGTGATTATGTAAACGGTGTCTTCTTCATGGTATATGGTTCACGATATGAGGTTCACGATATGAGGTTCATGGTATGTCCATGTCACGATGTGTAGCTCACGGTGTCTGGGTCACGGTTTGTCCTTCACGGTGTCTGGGTCACGGTGTCTGGGTCACGGTGTCTAGGTTACGGTGAGTCCTTTACGGTGTCTCCGTACTTAGACAAATATCTGTATTTAGACTTAGACAGTAATATATAGAATATGTATTAAGATTATTCATTAGAGAGTAAAAGAGATTGAATCATAAATATAAAGGCTTGATAATATATGTGAGATTTTTAATCATGAATACGACTTGTAAATAATAAACATAGTAATTAACATCCATAAGATTTGTTATCATTAATACATGATGTGTAGTTATTATTGAGATTGAAGAGAATTTGCAAGATGTGCAATGACGATTGAGATTAATTAATAGTAATAGGATTTTTGATCATTAAAACATGATTAACACATGAGGAGTCCAACAATCTCCCCCTTTTTGATGATCACAAATCATATATAGTCAAAATATAAATGAAATGTGACATTAAAGAAACTATAATATTAGAATAGCAAAAAAAACATTATAGTACTGACACTTGTAGTTTTTTTTATACTTGTAGTTTTCTCCCCCTTTTGGGATTATCCGGAAGTAGAGATAATGAAATGAAACAATGCAGTCTTTATTAAAAAAAGGTTCAGAATAGATCATACAGGAGAAATAAAAACAGGAAACAAGAAATGAAATCCCATCAAAAAGAAAACAGTCCCTGGACTCTTCGGGGATCCATATTTTCCTTGCCTTTAGTAGTAGCAGGACCTAGTGCTGAGTTAGAAGAAGGCATAAATGCGGTAGACAAAGAGGGTAAGGGTAGACCTTCAAAAAAAGATGGATCAAAAGTGGGAGCAGTAGAAGATCTAGGATGTGGTTGGTCAAGAATGACCGGCCGGATCTGAGAAAGAGATTGGCTTACTGTCATGGTAGTGGAGGCTAAGGCAGGTAGACCAGGTCTAAGGGGTGCAACAGCTGGAGCAACTATAACAGTACTATGCACATGAAGATACGTCTTCAAAAGATTGATGAAATCAGTAATTATTTCACCACCATATTGCATAGACTTTTCAAAATCATCCTTATTCTCCATAAATCTGTACAACAATCTGGTGGACTCTGTAATCTTCTGTACTTGAGCTTTAAAAGTTTGAGTAACCAGAGGGATTCTCAAATTTTCCACAAGATATCTAAAGTGATATGTCATATCACTTTTATAGAAAATCTGGGAGAGATACAAATCTATTTTCTTGGTGTTCTCTTGTTGAGAATCATTGGATATCTTAGAATGAATCCTAACCAAGTCCAATTCTCTATCACTGTTCTTAACCACTTCTGACAAAGAAGATAGATCCAAGCCACTGAAGGAATTCTGAAGTTCTTCCATGATTATGGATCTCAGCATAGAATCATCCAAAGAAGGCGTGGAGGTATGACCAGAAGCAGGTGAGGCCTTGACAACTTCGGTTAGAACATTGAGCTATTTCAGAACTTTTTGCAGGCATCCAGTGTATTCATCTGTAAGCTTATTCAGATTTTCTACAACCTCTCTCATGCATTCCAGCATTTTTGTGTGTCTTTTTTCAATATTCTCATAAAAGGAAAGTAGATATGGATGAACTTGAGACACAATTTCCCTTGCAAGGATGGAATCAGATGTCTCAGGAGAAGTAGAAACTAGTGCAGGGGCAGAAACAGGAGCAGGCTGTGATCTCAAAGACAACTCATTCTGTAAGTTTGCTATCATATTTTTTAGATTTGCAACATCATCACTCACCAAATTATTTTCCACTATGACTTCTTGAATTTCTCTGATCATTCTTGGTTGACTATGCAAGATAATATTTTCCAAGATAATTGATGCATCTTCTTGAATTAACTGAGTCATTGGACGAGGTTGAGTAGATAGGATCTTCTCAACTCTAGCTAACAGAGTCTCTCTAAAAACATTCAGATCATATTTAGTCACAATGGAGTGATGCTCGGTTAAGGGTGCAGGTAAAGGTAGTGGTTCAGATTGAGGTTGAGGTTCAGAGTCATATTCAGACTCAGATTTTGATTCAGATTGAGGATGGGGTTCTGGTTCTGGTTCTGGATGAGCTATAGACTTCAGTTGAAACAGAGAAGAAAGATCCATTATAGTTGTAGTCAGTTGTTGTGAATCATTTACATCATAAAAGCTTGGGAATTCTTACTGAGTGTACATAGAGTGTGAGACAGAAGGTTGAGAAGGTTCAGCAGATCCATCTTCTATAATCACAAGGTTTTGAGGTTCCTCCCCCTCAAATTGAGCTTCCATTTTAGAGACTATAGGATTATCATGATCAAGATCCACAGGATCATCTCTAATCTCTTCAGCAAACTCTTTCTTTTCCAGCTGAAAGGAAATTTCCATCCTCTCTTCAACAGAGGGAATAATCTCAGGAACAGATTGTTCCACAGTTTGAGATTTCAGACTTGCTTCTTTCTCAAGAGAAAGATCCTCTTCAACAGGATCTTCTTCTAAGGTTTCTTGCTGTTCTGAATCAGGAAAACCCAATTTTCTTGCAGCATTAGGATGAGCTTCTGGATTGACATATTCCCTAGAAGTAGGAGCTTCCTCTTCTCTCAAACTAACATCAACTTCCTCTCCTTCAGGTATTTCAGCAGGGATAACAGCAGGGACAACAGTCCTTTCTTTTTAAACAGGAGTTGTTTCCATTGGAGGTCTTCCAGCTTCTTCTCTAGGAGATACTTCAGCTGTTACTTCCTCTTCTTCTACTTCTGAATACTCAGCCACTTCATATGGTTCCAAACCAGGATCAAATAGATTCTTAGGCCTTCTTGGATAGTCATCAAGATAAATCTTTTTATACAATTGATCATTATCCTCAACCCACTGCTTCTTCCAGGGGTTCTAGCTAATCTTCATACTTCTAATGATAGGCATGGATAGGAAGAAATCAAATTCCTCTAACTTTTCTTCATTTGGTCCAACCATCCCTTTGGCAACTAACATAGCTGATATCATCTTTCAGTAAAATAAGTAGGTGTATTTGGAAGTGACTTTAATCAGCTCATAGATATGGTTAATAACATAGGTTTATCTTATGGACATTCTTCAACAGGTGAATTAGGAACACATCATGATACATCATCACAGAAAAATCTCCTTTTCTCGTACTAATCAAATTTTGAACAAACTTGAACAAAAGTCTTGTCTCCCCATCTAATTCAGCAGCTATGGCCCTTCTCTTGGTGCCATTTCCAGTCAGGATTTCCAAAGCATTCTCCAGGTCAAAGATGTCGGTTGTTAGAGGAGGGTCTCTCTGGTAATCCTCACAAACTCCTTCATGTGGAATCCTTAGGCATGCATCCCACAACCTCGAAGAGAAAGAGCACTTTTGTCCATTTATCCAGCTTGTCACCATAAAGCTTTCTCCAAAATCAAAGGAAAACTTCACATACTGATAGAATTGAGATACCAGCCTCGGGTAAATCGGTCTATTCTATCTAGAGAACCATTCACGCCATACTTTTTCTCTTAATACTTTCAAAACTAAAGATTTTCTAGACAGCAAAAATTCTGGGCAAAATTATTTTTCAGGTACAACAGTACGACTTACCAGGTTTGGGTTTAGATGTCCTTCGAGAGATATCCTTGGTATCTTCTTCTGTTTCTTAGTGCGGTGCCTCTAAGAAGAGGGTGAATATGGACACTTCATCCTTGGAATTCAATGAAGGTTTGGGAGAGAGGGAAGAGAAGGTTCAGGATAGAGTTCGGGTAAGAAATCTAATGAAACCCTTAAGTTTTATCATTTCGGAATTTCAAACGTCATAAAAACAAAAACATGTGAAATCAAATAGAGGTGAAAATAAAAATCACCACGATAAGGGTTAAAATAAGAAATAAAAATAATATTCACGGTGAGACCGTGAGTAGGCATTACGGTGTGTTAAAAACTAGTCATCACGGTGAGACAATTGATAGTCGTCATGGTGAAACAGTGAGCATTCTATGTAGTCACGGTGAGATAGTGAGTTGACAGACCGTGAGCATAAGGTCTTGATGGTGAGACCGTGAGCATAAAACAGTAACATCGAAACAGTGACCATGAAACCGTAAAGTAAAATACAGTAATGTATTAAACATTATGATCAGTAAGATGTCTATTTATGATTAATCATACCAATATTATGTATGATGTAGTTCTTTCTTTCATAATTTAATGTTTTAGTGAATATATCAGAAAGTTGATATTCAGTATCAATGAATTCCAAAGTGATATCACCTTTTTGATAATGATCCCTCAAAAAGTGATATCTTACATCAATATGTTTTGTCCTAGAATGAGAAAAAATATTCTTAGAAATATTAACAGCACTTGTGTTGTCACAGTTTATTGGGACATGTCTGAATTGATATCCATAATCTAGTAATGTGTGTTTCATCCACTAAATTTGTGCACAATAACTTCCAGTAGCTATGTATTCAGCCTCTGTAGTCGATAATGCAACAAAATTTGGTTTCTTACTACACCATGATACTAGTGACTTGCCTAAAAGGTGACATGTTCCAGAGGTGCTTTTTCTATCTAACTTACATCCAAAAAAATCAGCATCAGAATAACAAACTAATTCAAATGATTGTCCTTTGGGATAGAATAGTCCAAAATTGGGAGTATGCATGAGGTATTTGAAAATTCTCTTTACAACATTTAAATGTGACTCTTTAGGGTTTGCTTGAAAATGAGCACACATACACACACTAAACATAATATCAGGACGACTAGCAGTCAGGTAGAGTAGACTTCCAATCATTCCTCTATAAGTGGGTTGATCAACAGATTTTCCATGTTCATCAAGATCCATCTTACAGGTGGTACTCATGGGAGTGTCACTACTTTTTGTGCTATCCAATCCAAAACATTTTAAAATATATCTATTATATTTACTTTGAGTTAAAATAATTCCATCATCATTTTGAAAGATTTGAAATCCATGAATGAATTTAAGTTCACCCATTAAACTCATTTCAAATTCATTTTGCATCATTTTAGAAAAATCAATACATAATGTAGTTTTTGAAGATCCAAAAATAATATCATATACATAAATTTGTTCAACTAAAACATCATTATAAATTCGTTTTATAAACAGAGTAGGATCAGATATTCCTTGTGTAAAAATTTTAGAAATTAGAAAAGTACATAATCTATCACACCAAGCTCTTGGAGCTTTCTTTAAACCATATAAAGCTTTTGATAATTTTAAAATATGATTTGGAAAATGAGGGTTTGAAAATCAAGGTGGTTGTTCAACAAAAAAATCCTCAACAATATATCCATTCAAGAATGCACTCTTGACATCCATTTGATATAGTTTGAAATTTAGATGTGCATCATAGGCAAGTAAAATCCTAATAGCTTCTAATCTAGCTACTGGAGCAAAAGTCTCCTCATAGTCAATACCTTCTTCTTGACTATTTCCTTGTGCAACTATCCTAGCTTTATTTCTGACTATGTTTCCAGATTCATCTACTTTATTTCTAAGCACCCATTTAGTGCCTATTGTGAAAGTGTCCTTAGGTCTTTCAACAATATTCCAAACATTATTTATTTCAAATTGATTGAGTTTTTATTGCATAGAAATTACCCAAAATTCATCATTAATAGCATCATCAATGTTTTTAGGTTCAAGCTGTGACAAGAAGGCTTGATGTTCAACCTGATTTCTAAGAGAATCTCTAGTCTGTGTCCCTCTATCATGATTTCCTACAACAATATCTAAAGGATGATTCTTTAGAATTCAGGTTGATCTAGTAAAGGTAGGACTAGAAATTTAATGCTCTTCTCTAGGTTTGGGTTCATTAGGAGCAGATTCTGGAATAAGTCCAGAACTGGTTGTCTTTATAGCAGGTTCATTTATTTTATCATTAAGGTCCAGAATAGATAAATCTTCTTCAAGATTTTCAAGAGAGGTTTTAGGCTCATGATGATTAGTTTCATCAAACATGATGTGAACAGATTCTTCCACACACTTGGTTCTTTTGTTAAAAACTCTATAAGCCTTGCTGGTTAAAGAATATCCTAAAAAGATTCCTTCATCACTCTTAGAAGCAAACTTATCAAGATTATCTCTTGTATTAAGAATAAAGACTTTGGAGCCAAAGAATCTAATGTAACTAACTTTAGGTTTTCTATTGTTCCATGACTCATATGGGGTATTCTTAAGAACAGGTCTAATTAAGACTCTATTAATGATATAACAAGTTGTATTCATAGCTTCAACCCAAAAGTAAATAGGCAGGTCATATTCATTAAGCATAGTTATAGCAATTTCTTGAAGGGTTCTATTTCTTTTTTCTACTACACCATTTTGCTGAGGTGTCATAGGAGAAGAAATGTTATGAATATAGCCATTTTGTGAGAAATAGGATTCAAATTCATGATTTTCAAACTCACAGCCATGATCACTTCTTAGAGTTTTAATCTTAAGTCCACAAAGATTTTCTACATACTTTGAGTATTTAACAAAGTAAAAACAAGCTTCACTTTGGCGAGCTAATAAGTATACCCAAGTATATATAGAAAAGTAATCTACTAGGACATAGACATAGTGATTCCCATTGAAGGTAGAAACTCTATATGGTCCAAACAAATCCTTTTGAACCAACTCGAGAGGTTGAGCAGTTGAAACTTCTTTCTTTGATTTAAAAGAATCTTTATGTTGCTTTCACTTTTGATAGGGATTACAAACATTGTCATTTGGAAACTAAAGTTTAGGTATGTCTCTAACTAAGTTCTTCATAGTTAGTTTTCTAAGTGTGTGTATATTGCAGTGTCCTAATCTTATATTCCATAACCAAGACTCTTTATGAAAATCATTTAAACAGGTAACATTTTGCTTGGATAAGGAATTTAAATCAACAGCATAAACATTTTCATTTCTTAAAGCAGAAAAGACTAAAACATTTTTAAAATTAAAAACATTACAAGAATAATTTTCAAATTTGACATTAAAACCATCATCACACAATTGAAAAATACATAACAGAATATATTTTAGTCCATCAACAAATAAAACTTTGGAAATTAAAACTGAATTAGTGTTACCAATTTGGCCTAGGCTGATGATCTTTCCTTTAGAATTATCACCAAAGGTGACATGACCTCCATCAACCATTATTAAACTTTTGAAACATGAGTAATACCCATACATATGTCTTGAACATCCATTTTACAAATACCATGTATTCTTGTGGGAACTCTTCAAGAAGGTTTCCTACAAAACAGTTTTAGATAGGAAATGATTTTGGTACCCAGATCTTCTTGGGTCCAGACAGGTTAGCAATCAAAGATTTTGGTACCCAAATTTGTCTTATGGGTCTCATATAATTTACAGAATCAAAATATTTTGAAAGATAAACTCTATTTTATTTATAACTATGTGAATAACTGGTTGAAGCATATAAATGTCCAGAACTATAACTAGCAGTATTCTATCCAGATTTAGGAATAAATCTATTCTTGGTAATCTGTCTCTATCCAGGTTTGTAGCCTATTCAAGTAGTGTATTTTGGTGCAACTTACTTTCCTAGAATTTGAGTTAGTGTATCCTTTCCATTTTTGAACTTCTCTAAGTCTTTTCTAAGTTTCTCATTTGACATTTTCAGTTCATTGTTCTCCTTTAACAGTTGATCATTTTTCACTTTTTCAATAGTATGTTTGGTTTTAACAGTAGTAGTGAGAGCATGCTATTTCTTCAATGATTTGTATTTATCCTTAAGTTCATTGCATGTCTCTTCCATCATATTACAATATTAAAATAATTCCTCAGTAGTCATGTTTTCAGAATATAAATCAGATTTTTCATCATCTCCAGAATAATAAGAATTTAAAATAGAAGTATCTGAGGTTACCTCAGATTTGTTTGTCATGAAACACATGTTGGCATGATTATTTTCAGAATCAGACATATCAGATTCACTTGTGCTGTCTTTAGAAGCACTCCAGCTATCCTTCATAGATTTTTTTTTACTTACTGTCCTTGTAATCATATTTCTTCTTGAATTTTATCTTTGGGTAGTCTACTTTAATGTGTCCTTTCCTTTTTCACTCATAGCAAACAATTTCATCACTTTTATCTGGATTTTTTCAATATTTCTTCCAATGTCTCTTATTGTCATTCTTTCCTTTGTAATTTGATTTTCTAAAAAATTTCTTCTTCCTATAAAATTTCTTAAACCTTCTGGCTATCTGAGCCATTTCAACATCACTATCAGAGTCTGAATTTTCACTTATTGAACTGTCAGTTTTTATTTGAGCTTTATCTTTGTCCTTACTATTTGAAGCAGTAGTCTTGAAAGCCACATATTTTCTCTTAGGTTCATCAACTTCCTCTTTATTCACCTTGAATTCTTCCTCATACATCATAAGATTACCAATGAGTTCTTTGACAGGTAGATCAAAAATGTCACATGACTCTCTGATTGAAACAGATGTGCCTCTCCATCGGTCTGGTAAACATCTCATGATTCTCATAATTTGTTCCTTTGCTGGAACAACCTTTTCGAGTGAATTCATTGTATTGAATATATCATTAAACCTAAGATACATATCAGAAATAGGTTCATCAGTCTTCATTTTAAAATTATCATATTTAATAGTATAAGTATTTAATCTCATTTCTTTAACATTGGTTGTTCCCTCATGAGAAACACCCAATGTATCCCAAATTTCAAAAGTAGTTTTAAAAGAAGAAATTCTATTAAACTCTTCATCTCCTAAAGCATAGTACATGGCATTCATGGCTTTACAATTATTATTTTTGGCAGTCTTTGTAGGTTCATCCCAAGTTATTCTTTCAGTTTCTGGAATTTTATATTGTGACTCTATAGCAGTCCAGATATCAAAACCCATGCTCTCTAAATGAATTTTCATTTTAAGTTTCCACTGAGCATAGTTTATACCATTAATGAAAGGTGGCCTGTTAGTAGAAACACCTTCTAGTCTATTGTCCATAGCTAGATTTTAAAAAGATGATTTAAAGAGATAAAATTTAGAACTAACAAAAATTTAAGATCTTTAATGACGCAACTAAAATCACAGTTGAAAAATAGAGCATTTCAAAAATCCATAAACAAAAACAAATGCTCTGATACCAAATTTTTATCAGAGTGGATACTCAAGAGGGGGGTGAATTGAGTTCCAATTAAAATTTCTCTTAAAATATTGTCTATTTAAAATCCCCCGATTTATAAAATAAGTCAAACTGTAGTGAATTTATACATATTTTAAATGTTCAATTAGCTTCTCAAAGATTGATTAGGTCTCAGTTAATTTAACCACAAGATCAAACTAACTTTTGAAACTAACCTACTGATTTACAATAAGTGTAAAAACTTTCTAATTTAACTATCAATGTAGCTTTAAAATAGTTTTTTATTTCAAAGTAATAGAAGTGGAATAAATAAGATATATGTAGTACACTTTGAACTTAAACAAAAGATGCCCAACAGATGTAACAAGAGGTTCAATCTCAAGCCGAGACTTAATCCTCTCAAATTTATATAAATTTGATCCACACCCTGGATCGGGGTTAACAACAGTTTACAAAACTATCTAGTCCACGCAGGGACCTCTATCCATGTTCTACATGGGAAACAAAACAAAGACCAGGCCACACAAGGAACGCTTACATAGTTGACATGGGTAAACAAGAGTTAGATGTTTTGAAGTGAGGATTTGATATCCTCGAGTTCAGTACAAGAGAAATTGTGTTTATAAGATATACAGAGTACACCAAACTGCTCGAAAGTTAATAAATAAATCACTTAGAGAGAACATATAAGAGTTTAGAAAGCTCTAGTGGTTATCAATGCTGCTCTGGACTAATTGGATTCAGCAGGAATGCTTCTGAGTCCTTCTCTGGTTTTTCTGTTGAAAAAAAGAGTGTTGTAGTTCAGCTTGTGTTCTACAGGAGTGAGAACGATCTCTTGATTCTTCGTGTGTTCTTCAGTGGTGTTGGATTGCATTCATGAGAGTTCTTTGAAAGTCTTGCAATATCATTCTTGTTCAGGATTGTTCTTCTTGTTCAGCACAGTTCTCTCGGGTGTAAGTAAGTTCTTCTTGTTGTATCGTCACACTTTTCTCGCTTCACTGCTTTCTTGCTTTTCTTGCTTACTTGCACGTGTACTGCATCTCAATATTTCTTATATTCCTCAAGTTATGGAAGTAGGAATGATTACCTTTTCATAGGTTCGAGATACAGTTTCCTGACATGCCAACAACTATCATTAAATAACATTAATTGCATTAAAAACATCAAATATGACCGTTAGTATTATTTAAATAATATTGACAAAAAGTTATGAAACGTTGTCACAATGATTATGTAAACGGTGTATTCTTCACGGTATATGGTTCGCGGTATGAGGTTCACGGTATGAGGTTCACAGTATGAGGTTCACGGTATGTCCATGTCATAGTGTGTAGCTCACGGTGTCTGGGTCACGATTTGTCCTTCACGGTGTCTGGGTCATGGTGTCTGGGTCACGGTGTCTAGGTTACGGTGAGTCCTTCATGGTGTCTAGGTCACGGTGAGTCCTTCACGGTGTCTGGGTCAAGGTGTCTGGGTCACGGTGTCTAGGTTACGGTGAGTCCTTCATGGTGTCTCCATACTTAGACAAATATCTGTATTTGGACTTAGACTGTAATACGCAGAATATAGATTAAGATTAATCATTAGAGTGTAAAAGATCTTGAATCATAAATATAAAGTCTTGATAATATATGTGAGATTTGTAATCATGCATAAGACTTGTAAATAATAAAGAGAGTAATTAACATCCATAAGATTTGTTATCATTAAAACATGATGTGTAGTTATTGTTGAGATTGAAGAGCATTAGCAAGATGTGCAATGAAGATTGAGATTAATTAACAGTAAGAGGATTTGTGATCTTTAAAACATGATTAACACATGAGGAGTCCAACAAGGCCTTTGTCAGAATGTCTGCAACCTGTAGCTCTATAGGCACACACTCTAACTTCACGATTCCCTCCTCAACCTTCTCCTTGATAAAATGATACTTTATCTCAATGTTCTTTGTCCTTGAATGATGTACGAGATTTTTTCTGAGATTTATAGAACTTGAGTTATCACACCGTATTCCGATCGGAGACCTTACTTCAACTACCATATCTTTAAGCTACTGCTTCATCCACAATAACTGTTAGCATGCTTGAGTGGTCGCAATATACCTAGCCTATGAGGTGCTCAATGAGATGCTATCTTTATTCTTGCTTAGCCAAGAAATAAACAATCCACCAAGATAGAATGCACCTCTTGACGTTGACTTTCTGTCATCTGCTGATCCGGCCCAATCTGCATCTTTGTAACCCGATAACACTGATTGAGATTTATCATTATAAATCAAACCAAAATTCAATGTGCCTTTAATATACCGAAGTTTTCTTTTCACTGCAAGCATGTGGATTTCCTTGGGATTACTCTGATATCTCACTACATTTCATGTGGCGAAAACAATATCAGGCCTTGTTGCGGTCAAGTATAACAAACTTCCAATGATTTGCCTGTATTCTGTGATATTAACTGCCTTGCCATCCTCATCTATTGATAATTTCATTCAGGTAGCAACCAGAGTTTTCAACTCCTTGGAATTCTCCATTAAAAAACTTATTCAAACCTAATTGGAATATTTTGATTGAGAAATGAATGTTCCATTCCTTCCTTGTGTCACTTGTAGACCACAGAAAAAAAATAGCTCTCCAATCATTGACATTTCAACTCATTCTTCATGAATTCGGAAAATTGTCTACACTAAGCTTCATCTGATCCACCAAATATTATGTCATCGAAATAAACTAGCACCATAATCCTTGTATTACTATTGTTGTTGAAATAGAGGTTGTAATCAACTCCCCCACGCTAGAAACCAAGCTTCTTCAAGTATTGATCAAGCCTTGAGTACCATGCTCTTGGTGCTTGTTTCTGCCCATACAACACCTTCTTCTACCTAAAAACTTTGTTCTCATCCTCATGAATGAGAAAAACATCTCGCTGCTCAATATACACCTCCTCTTCAAGAACACCATTCTAGAATGCGGATTTGACATCCATCTGAAACACTTTGAACTTTCATTTCACTACTATGGCCAAAATAATCTGATTGTATCCAGCCTTGAAACTAGTGAAAATGTCTCATCAACATCTATTCCCTATATTTGGGAGTATCCCTTGCACACTAGCCATGATTTGTTATGAATCACATTGCCATCTTCATTCATCTTGTTGCGATAGACCCATTTATTCCTGATGACATTTTTGTCTTCTGGCCTCGAAACAATCTCCCACGTCTGGTTCTTTTAAATCTGATCAAGCTCTTCATTCATAGCCTGAACCCAGTTTTCATCTTCAGCGGCATTGGAAAAACATTTCGTCTCCACCTGAGATAAAAATGATGTTTTCTATAATGATATCATTCTTCGAGTCTGAACTGGAGTTTTCTGATCACCAATGATATTCTGCCTATCAATTTCAGCTCAACTCTTTGGATTCCTTGCAGACATAGACTTGACACTTTCTTATTCATCATCAGTATCTTCTTCTGATTCAGCCTTATTTCCTTCTTCTCCCCCCTGTGTTGGTTACCTCATCATCACTTTTATCCAAAAACTATTCATTGGGTCGTTGAGTATTCTGTTCATTTTCAACTATAGTGACATCATTGCTCTCATCAATTTTTCACAGCCTTTTGATGAAACATTTCTATGTTTTCTTTTCCCTGAGTAGCCAAGGAATATCCCCTCATCTCCTCATGACTCAAACTTCTTGTGATTTTATTTGTTGATAATGAAGAACTTACTCCCAATGATTCGAAAGTATTTCAGTGTTGGATTCTTTCTGTACCACATTTCATACGGAGTCTTCCCTTCTTTCGGACACAACAAAGACCTGTTCGAAATATAGATTGATGTTAGAACTAATTACTTATAGAATTTCTCTAGTAGGTCCTTTTCAATAAGCATCGTTCTGGCCATATTGTTGATGATCTGATTTCTTCTCTCAACCATGCCATTCTGTTGGGGAGTTCTCAGTGATGAAACTTGATGCCTTATCCCATGTTTCTCGAGATAGTTTTCAACTTTATAGTTTGTGAATTCTATACCGTTATCAGTACCAAACTTTAGAATTTTCTGCCCAAGCATCCTTTCTGATTCCCTCATGTACTGCTTTATGAAACTGAACACCACTCTCTTATGGGTAATGACAAATACCCAGGCCATTCTGCTATAATCATCAATGAAGATAACATAGTACCTTTTCCCATTTATAGATCGAGGTGATATAGGTCCACATACATCATCATGCACCAATTCGAGCACTCCAGTTGATTTATGTTCATTTGGCCAGTATATCTTTCTGATGATCTTCCCTTTATGGCAAGAATCACACGTATGAGTGCGATCACATGATAGTTTTGGAAGGTCTCTAGCAGCATAACACTTTACCAGATCTTCCATAGATGGTTTTCATAGATGACCAAGTCACTTATACCACAGTTGGGTTTTCCTCCTCTCTGGATAAAATGCATGAATCTTCTCCAACACCTACAAGGTAAAGATTTTCCTTTTACCTTTTTACCTGTAGAACAACTACTCCATCATTTCCTTTCAGAACACACATATTCTTGGTAAATAGAATAGAGTGCCCAGAGTCACACAGTTGACTGCCACTAAGAAAGTTATGATTGAGGCCCTATACTACCAAGACATCATCACATCTCATCTATTTTCCCCCAAACATGGCCTTCCCTGAGCCAACAATCTTTAGGACTTCATCGTTTCCAAATTGGAAAACTTCTTCTTTGTCATATTTTATGCTTGTAACAACATCCTTATTCCCTGTCATATGAGATGTTCATCCACTATAAAGGATCCACACACCAAAGCGATATGATTCTTTAAGGACAATCTCTGCCACCATAGCCTTCTCATTTTTATTCTTCTTGGTCCATACATTTTCTTTCACACTCTCCATGGATTGAGATTTCTGTTCTTTCTCGGAGTATGATGGACCAACTTCATCTTAAAAATCCGCAAATCTATTATTAATTTTTAACTCACATGTTGGTTTACTGATTTTATTCTAGTGAATTCTTTGACTTTTCTTTGCCACATTTCTCTGAATAGTCGAAGTGCAGTACCTAGCCATGTTCCCATATCCTCCGCAATAAAAATAGTGTCCTTCGAAATATTTTCTGGAAAACCGTTCTCTGTTTGGCTGCCACCACTGTTCTTGTTTCCTTCTATATCTCTTGGCTATGGAAGACACATATTGTGAATGTCCCATCTTCCCACAACAATAACACCTGATATAAGGCGCATTCTTTCATGGTACATCAGCACTACAATTTTCCCTTTGGGATCTCTGAATATTCTGATTCTGCTTTGTGCCCAAATCAACCTTCAATTTCAGGATGGGTGCTTGTAGTCTGACATCATCTACCACAGATTTTTTCTTCTTATCAAGCCCTGAATCTGCCTTATCATTTGAGCTCACTTGCTGCTTCACACCTACTGAACTATTAGCCTCCTCTTTCATCTTTTTTGTCTTCTGAATGGACTTATTTTCTGATGTTACATTGGGGGTCAAGAGTTTTTCTTGATACTTCATTTTTCGTCACAGACTGACCAGTTCGTCTTCTAGCTCTTTGATACATCGGACCTTCTCCTTTCCTAGGTTTGTCAAACAATCAATTTCCTTCTTTTGTTCCTCAATTTTAAGCTTATGCAAAACAACATTTTATGTGCTCTCTGGTGTTGAAGATTTTAGTATTTCAATTTCTTATAATATCTTAGACTTTTGTTCATCCTGTTGTTGCATATAGAGATTGGCATCACGAACCACTTTGTTGGCTTTCTTCATTTTGTCTCTCCAAACGTTTATCTCTTCAAGAGCTGCTTCCAATTCGGATTCCATATCAACTCTTCCTTCAACTTCTTCTTCTTCTTATCTAGTGTCAGTTTCTTTCTTTCCATGAGAAATACTGACGACCGCCACCATAGCATTTTCTCCACAATCATTGTAGTTTTCAATCTCCTCAACCTCTTCAACCTTAGACTCATATGAACCATCTATTTCTTGTGAAAGAAGATTCTTTCTCATGAAGAAATTTCTCTTGAACTGCTTCTTCCCTTTCACATAGGCTGAAGATTTCTTCTTTGGAATTTCAACATCATCTTCATCATTTTCTTCTTGAATCTTTTAGAGCATCTTGCTGCGAGATTTCCAACCTTTCCACATCTAATGCATGCAATAGGAAGTTTCCCTTTGAACTTTCCTTTGCCTATTTGATGGTTTGAGGAGAGGAATGACATTACCTCATCTATCTCTTCTTACTCATGAGAATCTTCAATGGTGAGCTTCATTCATGGACTTAAATGCCACCTCTTTGGATTTCACCTTTTCCAAAGCGTCATTATCATCATTTCTCATTTCATATGCAACAAGGGTGCTGTGCAGGTTATCCAATGTCAATTCTTTCAGGTATTTATCTTCCAAAATAGAAACGTTCAGAATGAAGCGAGGTGGAAGTTTTATCAAGATGCGCTTCACAATATTTATGTCTTCAATAATTTCACCAAGACCCCACATGTCTTCTACCACATCATTAACCCTGTCAAAGAATTCATTAACATACTCATTCAGGTTCATTCTCATATCTTCATACTTGTTCCACAACACTTGCAGCTTTGCCTCTATGACCTTTGTATCCCCTTCATATATATTCAAAAGATTTTCCCAAATGTCATGTGACGTTTTTCATGACATCACCTTAGTATTGATGGGATTGGAAAGGGATCTACCTAAGGCATTGATTGCTTTGGAATCACCATCCAACTCTCTATGCTCAGCTTCTGATAATGCACCACTAGAAATATCAGCTGTGATACCATGCATAGATGCTGAAAACACATCCATTTGTGAAGATCAGAAATAGTGTTGAATTCGATTCTTCCATATATGGAAATTATATCCATTGAAGATTGGAATCCCTTTATGATTAGTGACCTCTATTGGGAGAGGAACTAATATAAACATTTCCCTATGATACAAATTTTTAGGTCCACAAGGATGAATACACTGAGAGGAGGGGTGAATCAGGGTATAACTAAGTTAAAATTAAATCTCGTATTGATCTTGTTCCTCTATTAAGAAAAACACTCTTCTATCTCTTTCCTGTTTCACAATATAAGCAGAAAGTAATGCAAGCACATGACACAACAATTTTTACTTGGTTCACCGCTAAGGGCTACATCCAAAGAGAATACACCGACAGGTTGTCTGTCGTACCATATTCCACTAAAATTCACTTCCTCTAGATTACAAGGTTCGGACATAGTCACTCTGTCCCAGGCTTACTGCCTTTACACGTTTTAGGGTCAGCTCACTGCTTTCCCAAGGGTCACTCCATATTTCTCTCTCTCTGGCTCACTATCGGTGGAGAGGATCACCTTCTTCCTCTTCCTTTGCTAACTGCGTCGGATAGAATCCACTCATAATTTATAGATATGTAGGTCTCTTCATTTTCATGAAAGAATGCATCTTTATCTTTATGTAGATGCTCTGTTGAAGCCCAACTTTCACCCATAGATTAATCTCTATTTGCACCGAACGGCTCGGGCAAACTTCTAGCTTCCACACAGCCCGAAAATCACTGCCGGAAAGAAAACTTACTTGGCACGCAAGTCTATATCGGCGCGCAAGTATCGGCGCGCAAGTCACAACTGGCGCACAAGTCCACCTCATACACATTCGCGACACAAGAATCCCCAACTCCAAACTTGTGCGACTCTCTTCCTTTTACGCCCAAACCAATATTGGCGCGCAACTGCCAGTCAGTGCACAACTCCTCACACTGTCACACAACTTCAACCACTATCGCGCAACTTCACCGGCACAAAAACACTCCACTTTCACGACCACCACACCTACGCGACGGGAGAACTGATTTCTCAAAGTGTTAAACTCCGGTGATGAATGAGGAGGGGTGGTCCAGTATTTATAGGCATTTGAAACACCCTGCGTGACAGCACACAAGTCTCTCCTCGGCGCGCAAGTCTCGGCGAGCAGGTCTCTTCCCCTGCAAGTCACTTGCGCGGCCCAATTCCAAACTTGCGCGAACCTCTTTCATTTTCCATATTTTGAACTTCTGATCTTGAAAAACCATAGGTGCGCAAGTTCTCAAGCTTCCAAGTCATCGGCACACAAGTCGTTTTCACGGCGTGCAAGTCACTTGCACGACACCATCAATACTTGCGGGACACTTATCCCTTTTCCATATTTTGATGATCTGGTCTTGAAAAACATATGGCACGCAAGTTTCCAAGCCTTCAAGTACACGGAGTGCAAGTCCCTTTGTCAACATTCTTGAATCAAACATGGATTTTTAACCATAGATGTTCAACTCGACATTCCACCATGAAATCCCCTTTGTCAAAAAATTTGTATGTCATGGATTTCTTTGTCAACAAACACAACACAGATGTCCACTTTTTCAACAAACACAATCACCTCGAAAATGCTCCAATGATACCTTGAGGGATTTTTTCCCAACAGATTGAAAGTGAATATTTGGGATGGGGTACAAGTGGGACAAAAATAAGGATCATTTATGTTATCTTAGTTAGAGTAAATCCAGAAGATAGTGGAGTAGTTTGGAATGTTGGAACAAAAACCTATCTCTAACCCATTAGCCATAAATTTCTATTTATCCAAAGAGATAGAATTATGAAAGGAATATTTGTATAATTATTTAGGAATGGTTCCTTATACATCATTTTTTGTAATTTTTATGTATACGATGATTTTTAATTGGAATGGAATCTCTCAATATATGATATAAGATTTTAGATTCATGTAAAATATAATAATGGAGAATGGTGAAATGGTGATGTAGATTCTTGAGTATTTTAATGGTTTGGTATCACTATCCTTATGTTATGAAATGGATGATCCATTCTACGAGTATATTGACAGAAACATTAGAGGGTATATGAATACTTAGAAGATTTCTACACATTTTTTTAACGTTGTTGAATCTACTATATGTTTGATGTGAAGACTTCAATCTATAGTTTAATTATCAACAACATAAACAGAGTATACCATGATAATATAAATATGGAATTAGAAGATATGGTTGAAAATTTTGTTAAAGGAAGTCAAAATGAAGTTATTGAATGAAATATAATTATTTTAATTTCATAGTGAAATTAATCTTGTGAGGAATATAGTGTTTAAATTAATGAAAAAATTACATTCAATTAAAATATCACTTCATTCGAAAGATTATAGAAAATAGAGTTCTAGGGCAATAAAATATAGAATAAGGTCAGAATATGATTAATGTGGTAATAAAGGTCATAGTTTGGGATAATATATAGAAGTTATGTGACTCAGTGGGACATGGATTACTGGGAATAAAAGGAATGAGGATCATTGAATTTTTTAAAGAAGGAAGAATTAATAAATTATATAATACACAAGTGATCCAAATGCCTTTGGTGGAACTCAGAAAAAAAATTCTCATGTGGGATACTATGAGGTTGTTGTGAGAAATGTTTTTTAATAAATACATTATATTTATACATGGTTGGTTTCTAGAGGATATATTTGGGAAATTCATAGAAACATGTATAGAGAATCCCTAGGGGATATAAAAGTATATGATTGATTATATGGAATCAGCATCAAACCTCCCACATCTGGATGACAATGTTTAGAGATGAATCTATATCTCCTTGTAATAAAACTAAAGAAGATGTATAATAACAATGTAGTTGTTTTAAAAGTCTGTGTAAGATTCATTAAGTGTTAAATATAAGTATAATTAGTTGTCATTCAATAATAACTATGTTTTGAATACGAAGATGGTTTAACAATTAATGTCCTTGACCATATGAAGGGAAACCCCCATAGACTTGAAGGTAGTGTAGATTGTATGAATAGATTAAATGGTTGTGGAACCATATTGACTGATATGAATCATTTATAAATGATAAGGTTTCATCATCTATTTTTTTATAATCTCATAATCATTCAATATCATTGTTCATAAATAAAAATATTTTTCTCCTATAGAATGGTATTGATTTATGAAATATGTATATCCTTTCTGTAGTTTAGTTTTGTGTGAGTACCCTTTGTTCCACTACATGTGTGAGTTACAAATAGTCTATAGTAATCAAGGTAGTTTCATGTGAGATGTCAGATTTTAGTTTCTTAAAATATATTTTTCAATCTAATTATTTGAAACTCTAGATCATTATAACTTATTAAACTATAGTGGTTTCTAAAGCTGGTATATAATCTATTTCTTCAACACAGAAACTATCAAAATCTAGGCCATTACAACCATTACCAGTCCTAGACATTATTTTAATCAAACTGTATTGTAGTTTCATAAAAAACCCTTAAAACCCTTAAAAAATCTTACTATTATATGCTAAATTATTTCATTTAGATATGTATTAGTGGATGAAGAATCAATAAAAATATTTTATAAATCAAAAATACACAATCTATAATATTGGGAACCATGTTAGATAAATAACTAATACTTCAATCGATAGATTACCTGATATAATACATATTAATATAATGAAATCCCTAAATATTAAGTTAAGGGTATGGAACACTGCACTTAGTTAAAGATAAAAGTAAAGGAATAAAACTATGTAGAAAAGAAAAATGAAGTAGAGAAAACATAAGTGGAGAAGGAGAATATTTATGAAGTAAATTATAAAGAGAACTTGAATTAATATATAATATAATTCCCAACAAATAAGTGGTTTGTGTATAATAATTAAAACCCATAAAACCACCTTATAATTATCTATAGTGGATCAGTTATGTAAGATCTTAAATAAAATTAAATAAATTCTTATACATTTTTAAACAACTCCATATCAACATCCATTTTTTAGATGCTATTTGACAAATTTTATATCATAAAGAAACTCTTAATAGGAATTGTATAAGAAAAGAAGTCACAGGGTCAAATAATCATATCTATTAAAAACTAATATTCAATATTAGTCTATAGAGAGATCCCTTTTCTGATGTGTGATATATAGCACTTTTCCACCCCATTAATAATCCATTCATACACATTCGAGAAGGACCACTATTGTTGGGGATAAATTTTATATTTGAGGCCTCTATGAGTTTTTCAAAATCATGGATTTAGTGATAATAATACAATATGAGTAAGACTCTAATGTACTGATATATTAGTGAAGTAACCCTAAAGAAATATTTAATACCTTCTTGTCAATTTGGAAAAATGAATTACCCTATTTATTTTTTATCCTAAACACCGAAGAGTAAGGAAGTAATAACATAATTATTTCAATAATTTTCCTGGAGACTAAAAAATAAAATATTCATGTCATTCATGGAAGACTAATGTTCTAATTTTTTAATAAATAAGTTACCCTTTATCATAGGAAGGATGTGACGCATTGAACCAAGATGGATAGCCGTTATGTTATTTCATTATTTAAGAACAACCATCTATCAAGGTATTCTAAAAAATATGAGGAAAATACGATTCAACTCATAGATGAAATGGTAGTCAATAATAAGGAGGGAAAATTATAATACTAAAAATGAAGATAAATCCATACAGTGTAAGAATATCTTAACAAGGGATTGCTGCCCAGAATTTGTCCCTTCAATCATCAAGATACTATAAATTAAAAAACATATTGTGGCTCGTATAATGGTGAATAAAATCATAGTGGATAATGATACATTTCTAGTTATTAACCCTATAGAATATGGTATGAAATAAGATGGTAAATTATTTTTTTGTTAAAAAAGAAATGAAGTTTTTGAATAGGGTATTGTCGATATCAATGGAATTTTGAAGACTATTTACACACCCAATTTATTAGTAGAAGAATAAATTAAACTAACAAAACAAACAAAAAAGAGACTTATACTACAAATACAAATTTTTATTAACAAATATTTTATCAAACTCATAAGTATGAGTATTAATTTTTAGATATCAGCCTATAAATGGACCAACCCTTTCCAAGCCATGCTAATGGAGGTATCCATGATTGTGAACAAGAATGAAAAAAAATATATTATTCTATGAATATGAGTCATTAGATGGAAAATATATGTTGATTTTATTAATTTTAATGCATCCACATGGATAGATCAATTTATATTATTGTTTATAAAGCAAATTATTGATTTTTTATCCGAACATTAGTTTGAATGATAAGGGTTTGGTTGAAGGATTTTGAGTGTCACACAATGAACTCTAAACATTATGGATGTGGATAAAGTAATATATCTATATCACACCACACAAACAAAAACCATTACACTAGTGTGATGTTACTCAGAGAAAATATATATGATTTATATCATTAGTTTTCAATATACAATAAATATCATTTCATCCGAATGAATGAAATGTCCATAAATAGGACAAGTTAGTAATGATTTTGGTGGATTTTTTTTTCTAATTATTAATTCTCATAGTTTCTTTCTATTTATTTCAATACCATAAGTTCAAATTTGTTGATTCGTGAATTATTTCATGTATATTATTATATTTTCCTTAACTACCTTATTAATATAATATAGTCAATAATGATTGATTCTCCCTCTACCATTAGTGTTTAGTCACTTTATGAGAATTTGATGAAGATTGGAAGGATGGATGTTTATTTTTTATCTCTTAATTTTATTCATGAATAATGATTTTAATTAATAATTACCTTGATACTAAATCACTATTTTCATTCCATAATATATATTCAACCAAAAAATATATTATTGGGGGAACCCAATCATGATTATGTAAATTAAACTACTAACAAAAGTATAAATTTTCTTATAATTATAAATCTGAACATAGTGCACATAAGATATTTAATTTAACTAGAAAATAGATCTACATTGAAAAAGGTTGACTAAATATACTTTATAAGCGATAATTTTTTCAATATAGAATATTCTAGAAGCCAATGAACTCCATTAATTCATGAATGAAAGACATAGTCATGTTTTTTGGAAATATTAATTTGAATTTAATTCCTTGATCTTATTTATAAGGACCCGACCATAATGATTACTTAATCTTGAATTATTTCAAGAAATCACATTGAGGATCTTTTTAGGTTTAGAGTTTTATAGAATTAGGCCACAACAATAAAAAACTGAATACTACATGTAGACACTACTACTCAGTATCCATTTTTCATAAAATAAAAACTCTTAAAAAGAAACATGTCTAGTTCCACGTTTTAGACAACATTACTATTCCTTTATCCCATCCTTGAACCAATCCATCTTTAAGTCATATGGAAAAAATTTCCAAAACTTGGGATGAACATAAAAAAGCTTAGTAAAAGTTATAAACTATGGAAGGAAAACATTAGACCATCAATAAATACAAATAAATGAAACCATACTTTTCAATCATAACATACCTTGCAAAATCATAATATTTATGAATAACACACTCAAATCAGAGATCATAGAGGTAAATAATGGCATTCATAACATAAATACATTGTAGCTATCACAAATACATAGGGAGTCACATTTGAAATACCCATAAAAGTATATTCTCTAAATATCTTAGGAGAAATATTTAATTTTACCTCGGTCACGTTACCCAATACATTGGAGAGCTATCTCGGGCCCACTCACCCGAGGTTTATCAAGGATCCACCCATATACGTAAACAATGCCCAATAACCATAAAATATTCATAAAACATAACACAACTATTATGGTAAGATAACATTTCCACACTCTAATATATATCAAATCAAGATATTTAAATAAACAATGCTTTATAAAATGATTTTTAAAACCATTTAAAACATTTAATAATTAGATTTTTTGGAATCAAAGTGTCCCATACAACTTTAAAACTTTTAAATAAATTATCAGTTGAAAAAATTAATTTACATATAAATAAATCCATAAAACCACTTTTAAAACATGGCATTAATGATAATGATTTATAATAATAAATCATTAAAACATTTAATATGATATTTTAGTTAAAGAGTTTTTAACCAAATGATATATACTTCAATACAAATAATTGAGGAATAACATGTAATACGAACTTAATAATTTCTTGGGAATAAAGGGTTTCATGATATAATATGCCAATGGACAGTATATACACAATATAAGTGTTAATTGGTGCATAACAACAATGACGTCACAATGGAATATAAATTCAGACGAAATCCATTTTAAAAACTGTATCCCTATATTAAGGATAAATAAATTACACAAAAATGTGTGAAAAATATAAATACACTAAATATGATTGTATATTCAGTGTAAAACAGTCTCAGGAAATTTACACATGTTCTTTTTATGAAAAAACCAATGACGTGGTTTTTTAACTCAATGAATGGAAATAGAGTTAAAATTACTCTTATCAAGTTCATATCGGTGACTTGAGAATTTATCAAAGGAGTTATTATGTGTATAAAATTTATATCACCACAAAGGGGAGTGAAAATTACAACATAAATAAATAAATCGTAATTCCACCCAAAATCATATCATGACATAATTAGAATTAGAAGATTAAACCAAGGAATAGAAATTGGGTTAAAATATCCCCTTACCAATTTGGTAACATACGAAACGTAAAACCCATGAAAGAAGGATCATAAAATGAAGATGTAAATAAACATAAACTGAAATATATAACATAATTAATAAAATATTTGGCAGTACATACACCAAATTAAAGGAAATAGTGGAAAACACAGTAGGAATCTCACGGGAATAAAAAGTGAGATGAAAATCCCCTACCACCTTGTAACCAATCGAGTCGTATGATCAAAAATTAATAACCACAAAATGAATCACAAAATTCCATGAATATAAAAATAATAATGATAATATATATCAATTGTTTTCACCATATAAACCACATTCAATAAATAAGTGGCGAACAATAGAAATATCACAGAATTTAATGTGAGATAAGAAATCCCTTACCTCATGTCCGACATGACTTTTTTGTTCCTTGTTCATCCTGAATAATAATATAAAGTCAATTTATACTTTTCTTAAAAACCTTTTTCAAGTTTATTATTATTTTTATATCACTTATTACCATGCTATAAATATTATTAAATCATTTAATATTGTAACAGTCGTTTTTTCGGCATTTGGTACATGAGTTGAAAATGGACTTCTTATAATTACCAGTTGTTCTCAGGGTCAAACGTTCATTATATCCAGAATTATATTCATGATTCCATTATATAATATATGTCAAATATATCCAGTATATTCATGTATATACATGTATTTATAATAGTACATAACATTAAGAGTTAAGAAATGAAATGCACAGTTCATAGAGATAGTAAGTCGTACGTACACATGATCACTACATTCATTTCTATTTCTTATTTTAATGGAATTAAAACATAATTATAAAAAGGTATATTATAATTACAGTATAATATCATATATAATATCATTAACTCCACACTTTATATGTTCCACATATGGTAGTAACGATTCATATCACTTTGAGGGGGCAGTAGTCCGCACATCCTCAAATGAAATTATTGTGTTTACCCAAATTGGAAACCATAATGGTATAATATAAATAAAAAATACAGAAGAATAAATATAAAATAAACATAATATATATAATATATAAATACAGTGCCATCTTAATGGACACCATGATAGTTGGTAGGAGATAATTGAACAATTATAGTTTCGTGAGGCGTTAATTTTCCATCCACAGAAACAATATGTCATTTACGCATTAGATGGAGGTGTATGTAATTTTAGTTCGAATCTATCTCATAAAAACATCCTATTACATTTAGGATACCTATGTTGTTATAAAATATATGAATAAATAGAGTTTATTGGTTGGAGATGTAAAATAAAAGAAAATAATTTAAGAGAAACTTTTACCTTTAATTCAGGTAACTCTCTTTGGTTTGAACAAAAAGGACTTGTTGAAGTTCCTTCTACATAAATTAAGGCTTCTATTCTGAAGAGATTGATCTCGAGGGATTATTTTGGCAGCATTTGGATGAGACAAGGGGCTTGAGAGGTGTGAGTAAAGGGTTAAGAGTGAGGACTTTTTATAAGGGGGAGGAGGATCTCTTTAAAAATGTGTGAAACTATTATTTTTTTATATTACGATTTTAGATTTCTAAAGGTCCAAAACATCATAAGTTCGAAGATAAGATGACTCATGGTCGAAATAAAATAATCAAATTATAATTGGACAGGTTCTGGAAATTATTTTAATCTTTATAATCTTACTTATTTAAATCATTTATTAATGAGGTAAACACTACATCATTATTGCTTAATAAATAATTTAATTTATTTGATGTCTAAAAATTATAAAAAATTACCATGATGTAGGAAATCGTTTTATATTTTCAAAGAATATTTATAGTCTAAATGATAACTTATATAAGCCTACGTAAAAATTAATTTACTAAAATATATTTGTTTAGGTCATTTTTTTCATTACTTTAAGTTAATTAAAATAAAGTGACATTATCACTCTTATGTGTCTCCATGTGGTTGAAAATTAGACACACGGAACCCCATTTTAATAAATGACTCCTAAAATATGGTTAGGTCAAAGTTTAAGGTAATTTTGTATTATTATAATATTCTTTTTACCATGAATTTCCATACTTACCTTTAACTATGGAAAAAAAGTTCCATGATACTATTCACCACAAATTATTTTCATCTTATTGAACAAAAATTTACTTAATAATAACATACATATATGTCATATTTTAGAAATTAAATTCACAGAAGCAGTAAAATTTAATTTAAATGAAAAATTCACTTTTGAACTACTACTTTGTGGTTTCACTATTCATCAAAAATTTATTTTTTTTAGAAAACATCCAAAAATTCAGCCTAAGCTATAATTGATATTCCAAATTTAAAAATTATGTGTATTTTCCAAAATTCAAAACATAGAAGTTGGATTTATTTTTTAAAATTTATTCCCATTGTCAAAACAAAAGGCATGTTTTTTAAGAAATATTAACCATCAAAAGATTGACACTTGTTTATGTCCAATTTCAGAGTGAAATTAATTCCAATGGCTAACAGTGGATTAAAAGGTAAATATAAAATATAATTAAACTGTTAAAACAATTAAAAATATTATATATATTTATAAATAAATTAGATTAAAATGTAGTTTTGAATTAAAAAATAGTATGTTTCACTATTCATCATGAAAATGAGTTTTATCAGAAAAATACCAAAAATTTTACCCAAATTGAATTTTTAAGACCCGATTCTAAAGAAGAATTTTATTTTGTAAAATAGATCTTATAAAATTGAGAAAAATTATAATTAGATATGGTTCACCCTCAAAAGGTGGTAAATCAACCTTTTAATTTTAATTATGCTTAAAATCAGATTATTTCTTATTTTAAGCCTTTAAAATTTATTAGGTAAATGTAAAAACATTTAAGAAACATGTATAATCATACTGTAGTTAGTTATGTTCATTCCCACCAATACAACGGCTACGCATTAACTACCATTTAAAATAATAATATTATATTATTATTATGAAACGTAAGATTTCAAAGAAACCAATTGTTGCATATCGGGTACTCCATCGATCATAGACACCCATTCAAAGTAAACTTCAAATTTAATTAACAAAATATTATTTAAAATGAAAATGTATTATTTCTTTATTTTCATGGAATGTTACATCCTTCCCCCCTTTTGGGAATTGTGTCCTCGAAATTTTAAAATTGGGCTCAAAAACATCATTAAGATCCCCACATCAGAAAAAGAGTAAATAAATCCAAAACTTTAAAATAATGGAAGAGATGTAAAAAGGTCACCCAAGAAAAAATATAATAGGATTCCATGTAAACATAGATATGGAGAAGAGAAAAACCATCATGTTCTGATGGATAGTGATAGAAACCATGATTAGGAGAAAGTTAACCACCAGAAAATCACAAAATTGTGATAGGTTAAATGGTATTTGATTCTTCAGTAAGAAAAGTTAACAGAAAAAGTTTTTGTTTTAAGTTACTTTTAATAAAGTTGAGGAATTTATTTAGGATATCAAATAAAAAAATAAGGAAACATACTTTATTTTCCTATATACTTTCATCCTTTACTAAATTCCCACCACAAATTTATTTTTTCTTCAAACAATAAGTATTTAAGATGACTTATTCACATTGGGAGTTCTATAATCAACTTCTAGAGAATCACATAATCCAAAAAATATGATCTATATTTATTCCATGTCTTTATAGATTAACCAAAACCAAAATGATTAGTAGAAGATCAGACAATCCCCAAAAAGGATAACCATTTACAAAAAAGAAATAATAATCAAAATCGTAAAAAAATTTCAAACAATACCCAAAGCTCAACAAAGACCATTAAATAAACAGTTGTCCATAAAATTCGTAAAAGTAATCAAAACTAATTTTGAAACCCAAATCATAGAACAATTTAATCACATAATCTTCAATATAAACCTTAACATTTATCTCTAAATAACATCAGTTACTCTTAAAGTCTCATATTGAAAAGTAATTAACCTAATCATATATACTCCATGATAGGTTAATACTTTCCATAGAAAACCAAAAATCAACTTATTCTCGATACATAAAATCATTTAACTAAAAAAATAATTAGTCGTACTAACCAGGGACTTCACGTAGTCCAGTGGTAGGCAATAAATCATATTCGCACTTTGGAGGTGGGTTTGATTCCCACAGGTTTATCTAACGCGATGGGTTGTCACACAATCTGCGCGTTTTCCTTTTTCGAAAACTATATAATTTTATAACTTTCCCAAAAAATAGATAAATTCATCAAAAATAACCATAAAATATTTTAACCACAAAGGATATCTAATAACATTTATTTTTCATCCCAAAATGTATTAACCTATAACTGCCCCAAATTAAAGGATCATATAACCCCAAAGGGTTCATTATAACTATATACCCAAACTAAAATATTATTATTCCTTGAATAAAATTTTCATATATCCAATGTTAGGGATACATGTACTATAAAAGGTCTTCTAAATTAATCTCATCCTCCAAAGATCCTTAATACCTTTAAGAATTTCAGCATCTTAAAATCTTCCATAACACTTGAATTCAATATTTGTTGACTTCTTTCTCATTCAACTTTCTTCATGATCCATTAACTATTCATTACAAACATATTCTGAAATATGTCTTTCCTTTCATTGGTCATTTTCAGTATCTTCATCTTCAATCAGAATGGCATTAGATATTGGTAAACATATATTTGTACGATCCTAGTGATCTCATACCCGAAATTTCTTCGTATGAAATCTATTTGTATAATGACCATGCACACCACATTTAAAACATTTAACTGATCTCTCAGAAATAAATTTTTCCCTTTCATAGTGTCAACTAGATGCTTCCTTTTTCTATGGTAGGTTCATGCCTTATGAACATCATTTCTACATCTATATCATCTTCCCATCCCTTTGAAACATTTTCCTATGTGTTTCATTCCATATGCATGACACATAGGTTTTTTAATATTCTTTCCTTTAGGATTATTACATGAACTTACGTTGGGATATATTTATCGCATATACAATGCCTTATAAAAATTACTAAGGTTCAGGTGGTCACTCATGAGTCCATATAATTGGTTGAGAATAACCACGAGAGTTATCATTGCTACTCCGATTTCATTTAGTTCCTCATTCAGAAAACCATTACAGTTTTATTCACATCCACTATTACTTTGGTGCCTACTAGATCCTTCCATTTACTAAAACAAAAAAGGAATGTATGATCATATCAATAAAATCATCATATGATATCTTATAAAGAGGTTAATTACTTAGATATACTTATTCATGTTTCCTCAAAAAATTTAAATTATCTAAAATAACAATTACTCTTTCTAAAATAATAAATGTTATGGTTATGTCACTAATTCTTAAAGAACACCCTAACCTGTAATTTTTTCGAAACTGAACTCTGATACCAATGATAAGGACCCGACCTTAAAGATTACATAATCTTGAATTATATCAAGAATTCACATTGAGGATATTTTCATGTTTAGAGTTTTAGGGAATTAGTCCATACCTATAACAACATGAATATAACATGTAGACACTACTACTCAGTATTCGTTTTCCATAAAATAGAACCTCTTAAAAAGAAACATGTCTAGTTCCATGTTTTAGACAACATGACTATTCCTTGATCCCATCCTTGACCCTATTCATATTTAAGTCAGGTGGGAAACATTTAAAAAACTTGGGATGACCATAAAAAGCTCAGTAAGGGTTATAAAACAAATAAGGAAAACATTACCCCATAAATAAATACAAATCAATGAAACCATACTTTTCCTTCATAACATACCTTAAAAAATCATAAGATTAATGAATAACACACACAAATCAGAAATCCTAAAGGTAACTTATGGAATTCATAACATACTTTCATTTTAGCTATCAAAGATAAATAGGGATTATCATTTGGAATACCCATCATAGTATATTACATAAATCTCTTAGGATAAACATTAACCTTTACCTCCATCACGTTATCCAATTCATTAGAGAGAAATCTCGTGCTCACCCGCCCTAGGATTATCATAGAACCAACCGTATACATAAACAATGACCAATAAACATAACATATTTATAACACATAACATATGTATAAAGGAAGGATAAAATGTCCTCATTCCAATATATATATAATCATGATATTTAAATAAACAATGCTTTATCAAACCATTTTCAAAATCATTTAAAACATTTTATACAGATATTTTTTGGAATCAAAGTGTCCCATACCACTTTCAAACAACTAAATAAATTTAAATTTGAAAACATTAATGTCCATATATATAAAACCATAAAACCATTTTTAAAACATGGACATTAATGATAACGATTTGGAAGAATAAATCATGAAATAATTCAAAATGTTATTTTAGTTAAAGTGTTTTTAACAAAATGAGAGAAGATTAAATACAAACTGTTGAGGAATAAAATGTAATCAGAACGTTATAATATCATGGGAATAAAGATATTCATGATTTAATTGACAAATTATAGTATATACATCATATAAGAGTGAATTTGTGCATAAAAACAATGAAGTGTCAACGGAATGTAAATATAGATGAAATCCCTTATAAAAACTGTATCCTTAGATTAAGGATAAAAAAATTACATAATAATGTGTGAAAAATATAAATACAGTCAATATTATTGGAAATTTAGTGTAAAACAATCATACGACATTTACACATGTTCTTTTTAAGACCAAACCAATGACTAGTACGTTTAGCTCAATGAATGGACATTGAGTTAAATTTACTCTTATCAAGTTCATATTGATGACTTGAGAATTTATTAATGGAGTTATTATGTGTATCAAATGTATATACACACAAAGGTTAATGGAAATTACAACATAAATAAATAAATATTTATTCCACACAAAATCATAGCATGACATAATTAATAATTATAAGATTTACCCATGGAATGGAAATTGGGTTAAAAGGTTCCCTTTTCGATTTGGAAACTTACGAAACATACAACCCAAGAAAGAAGGATCACAAAATAACAATTAAAATACCCATAAATTTAATTATATTACACAATGAATACAATTTGGGGTATTACATACACCACAAAAATGAAATAGTGGAAAACATAGCAGGAATCCTTACGGGAATAAAAAGTGAGATGAAAATCCCTTGCCACGTTGTAATCAATTGAGTTGTATGACCAAAAGTTAATAACCACAAAATAAATCACATAATGCCATGAATATAAATATAATAATGATAATATATATCAAATGGAAGTACCCTATACACCACATGAAATAAATAAGTGGCGAACAATGGAAATCTAATGGAATTGAATGTGAGATAAGAAATCCCTTACCTCGGGCCCAACATGACTTGTTTGTTCCTTGTTATTCCTGAATAATAAACTAAAGTTAATTTCTACTTGCATAAAAACTTTTTTAAAGTTTATTAAAATTTTATATCACTTATTTACATTTTATAAATTTTATGCAATCATTTATGTTAATAATGGTCGTTCTGTCGATATTTGATACTTGTGTCAAAAATGGACTACTTATAATTACAAGTTGTTCATGTGGTAAAAATTTCATTATATCCAGAATTATATTTATTATTTAGAAATCATATGTATCCTATATATCCAATATATTAAAGTATTTATAATAGTACATAACATTTGGAGGTAAGAAATGAAATGCATTGTTCATGGAGACGGTAAGTCATACGTACGCAAACACGCTACTTTCATTTATTTTTTTTATTTTAATGTAATTAAAACATAATGATACATAGGTATATTATAATTACAGTATAATATCATATATAATATCATTAACTCCCCCCTTTATACATCCTAAATATGGCATTAATGGGTAATATCACTTTGAGGGGCGGTAGTCCGCACTTTTTCAAATGAAATTATCACGTTTACCCTTAATGGAAACTATAAAGGTATACTATAAATGAAAAAGACAGATGAATAAAGCAAAAATAAACATAATATATATCATATATAAAAAAAGTTTTATTTTAATGGACAACATGAGAGGCGGTAGTAGATAATTGAACAGTTATCGTTTCATGAGGCGTTAGTTTTCCATCCAAAGAAACAGTATATTCCTTACCCATTAAATGGATGTGTGTGTCTGTGTAGTTCTAATACATATAATTAAAACATACTAGTATATTGAGGATACTTAAGTTGTTATAAAATAATGTAATAAAAATATTTTAGGGGTTGGAGAAGTAAAATAAAATAAACGAATTTAAGAGAAACAATTACCTTTAATTCAGGTAACCCCCTTTGGTTTGAACCAAAATGACTTCTTGAAGTGCCTTATTCCTTAGGTAAGGCTTCTAGGAGAAAGATAGGTGTCTTGGGAGATTATTTGGGTAGGGTTTGGTTGAGGAATGGGGCTTGAGAGGTTTGAGTAAAGGGATAGAATTGAGGGATTTTTATAAGGGGGGGGGGTCTCTTTAGGAATGTGTGAAACTATTATTTTATTACATAATGATTTTCAGTTTCTAATGGTCCAAAACTTATTAAGATTGATGATAAGATGAATCATGGTCAAAATAAAATCATCCAATAAGAATTGGAAAAGTTTTTGACATTATTTTAATCTTTATAATCTTATTTATTTAAATTATTTATTAATGAGGTAAACACTACATCATTATTGTGTCATAAATAATTTAATTTATTTGATTTCTAAAAATTATAAAAAAATACCATGATGTATTAAAACGTTTTATATTTTCAAATAATATTTTTATTCGAAAATATAACTTATATAATCCTATGTAAAAATTAATTTATGAAAAGATATTTTTTTGTCATTTTTGTCTTTACATTAAGTTAATTAAAATAAAGTGTCATTATCAATCTTAAGTGGCTCCATGGGTTCCAAATTCATCCCAAAGATGTCCATGGATATCCATAACTCATCCAATAAGGTTAGGATAAGTTTTAAGGTAATATTTTATTATTATAATATTATTTTTACCTTGAATTACCCTATTTACTTTTATCCGTGGAAAAAAAGTCCACAGATAATATTCACCAAATATTATTTTCATCATATTGAACCACATTTTAATTAATAATAACAACCATGTATTTTGATGTCCCAATTATAATGAAGAATTTTATTTTGTCAAATATAACATATAAAAGTGACCAAAACTAGATTTAAAGAGGGTTCTCCATCAAAAGGTGGTATGTAAACCTTTTAAAGTAAATTATTATTAAAATAAGATTCATTCTTATTTAATGCCTCTAAAAATTGTTGAGTAAATGGAAAAAAATTTAACAAACAAGTATAATAACATTGCATTTAGTTCTGTTCACACCTTCCAATATAATGGCTAAGCATTAACTACCATTTAAAATAATAATATTATATTATTATTATGAAACGTAAGATTTCAATGAAACACGTTGTTGCGTATCGGGTATGCCAACGAACATAGCAACCCATTAAAATTGAAATTAATATTTAATTCAGAATATATTAATTAAAGTGAAAATATATTATTTCTTTATTTACCTGGTATGTTACTCTATTTTTTTAATTAACATTTAAATAATTTATTTTAGATTATACTTTTTCCTTGTAATCTATTTCATTTATAGTAAACTATAAAATGTTCTTTGGGATCACTACAATTACTTATGGGACTGACCACATACTCAAATTTGTCAATTCCATAGTAATATTATGAAGGATTGGTCATTTTATTTAATTATAAACATGACATCTTACAAAAGGTATAAACTCCAGTGGTTTCATTAATTAGTTCCATTATGACATGATTATCTTAATCTAACTAAAACATTAATTGAATACAATCTCACCATGGCATGGAAACCACCCTCACAGTTTGATTCACACTATCTTCTCTTCAACATTGTTACACATTTTCAAATCACTTATATACTTCCATATATTGAGTAAATTATTAGATAAATTTTTTTATTATGTAATTCTTATATCCATTTTAACTCATTATAAATATATCTACATTATTCATACAAACAAACTAAAAACAATATTTTCATCGATTATATTTTCAATAATTGTAACTATAAATGTTTTGAAATGAAATTATACCATTATAAATCATTATAAAACAATTATTATATTACCTATAATGATTTTAAAAATATGATCTTTGAATTTATAAACAAAAATCAACACTAACAGTTTGAAGCATCTACTAAACAAGCAAACAAATCTAATATCATCAGATAATAGAAATAAAATCTAACTAAATGATATATTTTTATTAAATAACTATGAATGAATTTTTTAAAAGTTAAAATGTATGAATATTATTCTTAAATAGGTGGTTAATATGGTTATTTTGTTATACTTAAGGTTCAAGTCCATTTTTTCTAAGTGGGATTTACGATAGGGGTTTTTAATCTCAAATTTTCTACATTAAGGTATTATTTATATTCACCTCTTATTTCATTTTTTGGTGTATATATTATCCATAGATTTATTTTCTATGTACTTTTATTTAAATTTAATTAATTTAGATATCCATATCACATTTTATGTTTCATATATTTATTATTCAAAAGATACCAATGCTTTAAGGGTCCTTGTTAACTCAACTCCCTCTATTGAGTTAAAATACTTTTCATTAATTTTTTTACAATATTGATTAATCCCACCATATGAGTTTTCTGAAGGTAATTTATTTTATTATTTTTGGATAATTTATTCTTAATCAAATAATTTTACATTGATTAATTCCATCCCCAAATATTATATCATTGTTTAGAATAACAATCATGCACTTTAACAAAGATTTCATGTTCATTTCAATATTTTATTTTCCAACCAATTTTACAGTCTATATTTGAAAAATAAATTATTTATCATGTAATGTATCCTTTAAAATATTCATTTCATATTTTAAAAAAGAATTTGTTAAATCTTTTTTTATAATATGGGTCTTAAAATTAAATTATTTTAAAGTATTTAAAATGCATTTCATTTCATGAGTGTATATATTATCCTCCACATCATATTTCCTATAATAACATTATAAAAATTTTAAGGATTAATTAATGAATATCTTATATTAATGTAAGAAATTATTAATGTTTTAACTTCATCTTTTGGAAACTGTATTTTGAATGTCACTTATAAGGTTATTTTTTTCAGTATGGAAAAAATATATTCTGAAAACTATTTTATGCTTTATATATATATGATCATTCATACATATTAATTTCAACATACTTTTCATAAAATGATATTCAAATTTATATTAATACTTCATGATTTTATAAATAAAAGTAAATGTTCTTTTATTTTTTCAAAATAAAAGATTGATTTTTAAATGTATTTCTTGATTGGAAAAGTGACTTTGTTGGTGTTTTTAAGAAATAATTATTCAGAGTTTCAATGTATTCTCAAAAAATTATTTGAAAAACATATTCATATTCTTTTTTTTAAAATACCCTTTTAATTTTTCAATTTTTTTAATAATTACTCACAAATTTTTTTATTATAAATAAATAATTTAAAAATATTTTTCAAGGATTCCAAAAAGTGATTATTTTTTATAATTTTTATGTCATTTATTTAATGATATTAAAAATTAGTTTTTTCATCTATATAAACATACATAATGACCCTTTTTTTAAACTGGGGGCATTTTTAATACAGTATCCATCTTTTTTCTCTCTATTTAATATTGAATTTTCTAGGGAATATTTTTGAAACTCATCTCATTCCCCTAGTTTAATTAAGTGAAATTAAATGTATTTAATGTTTTAATGGAAAATGGAACATATATGTATAGATAATTGTTATTTATCATTTGGGTCTTATATAACCATCTAATTAATTAGTTTCAATATTACATCTCATGTGATAAAAAAGGGAAATGAGTAGTTATGTTTAATCCACCACAAGTAGTCAGTGGGGAAGCCTGATCCACCTAGAGAAATATGTAGTGATTCTCATTCATCCATGGGAAAAATTTAGTGATGTATGATCCACCATGATTAACATGTAGTGATTCCTGATCCACCAAGGTAAATAAGTTGTGAATATCAACCACCAAGGTAAATTGGTAGTGAATCTTGATCATTCTTGGGGAAAATTAAGTAATTCATAATCTAATAAGGGAAATACGTATTGAATCATATTATAACCAAAGAAATAGGTATTAATTACTTATTTTCTACAGGAAACAAATTTTTATTCATGATCCACTATGTTATAATTATATGGTTATTAATTTTCCTCATTCATTTGTTATATACCTATTAGTATTATCTATGAACCATTTTTATTTTCTCACACTCCTTTTCCATGTTAATTTTTTATTTGTAAATTTCATGTCATTTACTCATGACTTATAGATAACTTGTAATATTTCTTATTATTTTTAATAATATATTTCTCCCCTTATCATCATTTCTCTTATGATTATGATCTATCCATTTATGTCATGTTGATGTTTTTTTTACTTAAAGAATATTGGATTTCACCCATTTTTTATGTTTTTATTTTCCACATTATGAAGATTGGAATAACCAATTAGGATTCTAGATGGGTGTTTTGTATAGTTTCATTATATATGGATCTTCACAAGTATCCTAAAATAAGTTTCTTATATAGTTGATCCTCAAAGACATTAAAACCAATATTCTGGGGATTGATTGATTATTTTGAGATGTGATGATTAAATAATTGAAGGATATTAAATTTTATGTTGGGATATCACACATAGCAATGAATACATTAATTAATTACCTTTTTAGCAAAAATTTTGGGTGTACTGTTCTTGGGTACCTTTACTTGTCCATATGATATCTTTTATTATAAACAAAATCACTTTTTTTTATGTAATAAACTAGGTACATTTCAAATATTTGAGGAAATTATTTTCTCTACCAATATAAAAAACTACATGGACGTGTTTATTAATGATTTTACAATGTTTTCTCATTCCTTTTTCTTCTATATGGAATATCTATGATGTTTTTATATAACATAAATTGAGAAAAATATTTTTTCAAATTTCAAAAAGAGTGATTTCATGGTTGAAAGAGGAATAGTGATAAGGATTGTTATTTCAGAAAAATGGATTGAGTTATTTTAGTCTATATTAAAGTAAAAATTTAATTTTCATATCCATCCTTTGTGATGTATGTTCGATATATGATATTACATGAATAATTTTACATGAGGTCATCAAAGATATCTGTAAGGTTAATGTTCATTTATCGAGGATACTATGAAAATTTAAAAAATTATTTTTGATAATTCTTACAGATAATATTTGGATGAACTAATGAGTAATCTTATTAAGAAACCAATTATCAAACCATCTAATTGGGATCACCCCATTGAACTACTTTATCATTCTTCCAACCATGTTTCAAGAGTCCTTTTTCCCAATAGATTGATGTATGACATTAATTCAATTCATAATCATAATGAAAACTAGATACTACCCAAAACTATAACATTTATACTAAAAATAATCTTTTTCATTTATTTTTCCTTGGATAAATTCATATCATTCTATCAAAAAATTAAGATTACTATTTGTTATGATCATGCATCTTGTAGGTACTAAATGAAGCATTCAAGATCTAAACAAAGGATGGTAATATGACAGTTTCTAATTCAATAGTTTAATTTTGTGATCAAATATATGATAATATATTAGAACATAAAAGAATATTGTCTAAGTAGAATACCTAATATTACTGAAGTGGAAATCCTTGGCAAATATCCATTGAATAACATAATTCAAAGAGATTAGCAGTAGTTGGTTAAAAAAGGTATATGGTATATGAATATGGTAATTTTTTTGTAACTTCTCAATTTCCCACTCACATAAATCCAAATACTATATTAAACTCAAATGTGAATCAATGTTTTATATTTGGGATGATTCATATCATTGGAAAATAAAAAATGTTCAAATGATCTGGAAGTCGAGAGGGTTAGATATAATATGTCCTTGAATTTTAGAAACTCTTACTTTTGAGGATACAATAGCTTATAATGGTCTTATTATAATATTCATGAATTTATATATATTAGACAACTCAATTTAAATATTCCCATAATTTTTGAAAAATATGTGAGCAATATCAATTTACAAGAAACATCTTCGAAAGATAAGAGATGCCTTATAATCCAATAATGTTTTATGAAATCATTATAGAGAGAGGAGTATATTTCAAAGGACCATTTACCATGTACTTGGGAATATCCTACTTCTTATTTTTAGTGGACTGTGTTTCAAATGAGTGTAATTATACCCACAAAAATTCATGAAGATAATGTTCATTTTACTTTGTTCATGAATAACTTTTTTGGTAGATTTACAGTCCCTTGAGAAATCCTCGATGAAAAAGGAAAACATTTCTAAAATAAGTTCATTAAATATTTTTTTGAGAAAATATGCAAGAAATCACATGAAATAAACACTCTAGGATCCAAAAATAGTCTCTAATATAAAATTCAATCATATATATTAGAGAAATATTAGAAAAATGTTTTAATTACACGACATAATATTGGATCTAATGCCCTGATGAAACCTTATGGGCTTACAGGATAGCCAAAAAACTCTTATTAAAATGTTTTCATACATGTTTATTTTTTTTGAAGTGTGTCACTTACCAATTTAGCAGGAGGATAATACCTATTAGGCAGTAAAATAGATGAATATAGATCTAGAAATTGTTGAAAATGAAGGAAAATGGTATCTTTAATAAAAATAATAAATCAAAAGGAATGATTTTTTTAAATCTATGATATATAAGGAAATAACCATAGTGAAACATAAAAAGTTAATTCCATAAAAATAATTTCATCAGGGAGGCCATGTTCTTCTCTACAACTCCAAAATCACACTAATATTGAGTAATATTCATTGAAAATAGGAATGATTGTTCATTATCACTAATGTATAACCCATTCCGTGTTTCATTGATCATTACAACGTGACAAAAAAACTACTTACTAGAAATGGGAACTGGCTAAAGATGTATTATGGGAATATTCCACAAGTAATATTGGAAGAGATCACATTCCTCTATCTCTTATTCTAATAAAACAAATAGTTTGTAACTTTTTTTTGAATATTTTGTTGATTTATAGCACTATATTAAATCTATTAAAATCTATTATATCTGAAAACATTCACTGATGATACTAAATAATTCATGTGAAAGGTAGGGAAACCATGTTAGTGTTATATTTTTTATATTTTATTATTTTTTATTTGGGGTCAATTTTTTTGTGTTTCCTTTTTTCCATTTTAATTTGTTATAAAAACTTATAAATTAAATTTGAATGCCTTTTCAAATTTTGTACCTATTCTAATGATGAGAATATTAATTGACCCATTAAATCAATATAAAGGAATTCAGAAATGAACATTTTTCAAATTAAAGGTATTATAAATTCATAAAAAACAAATTAATTTTTTGAATCTCATGGTAAGACATGCTTTAAAATATAAAAATCACTCCCCTGATAGGATTTTAATGTAACAACCCAAGACACATAGTTATGGTACTAGTTTTAACAATACTATATATTTCATTATAATATGTTGCTGAAAAATATAGACACCTTAACAAAAATGAGAATATTTTATGAAGTAGGATTTTTATGACAAGGATAACACATTTCAACATATCAAAGTTTAGAAAATTAATAAACATCTTTTTATCTTTATATAAGTTATATAAATGATTAATCTAAACTCCTTTGGGAAATCTAATGAACTAGTGATTTTTTTTAAAACATAGGGTGACCATTAAAGTTCTTAGTAAGGGTTTTTAAAAACCAGTGAAAATACTTTTATAAATAATTTATAATAACACCTTAAAAATATTTTATTTTATTTCAAATGGTAAAATATTGATAAAATTTTTATAAAAAATATAATTATTGGGTTTCCCAAATATATAACATTAAAAATAATTTTTCAAAAACCATTTAAAATACATACTACATTAAAATCTATTTAATTTAAATATATAATAACTTTTAAAAATTAATATTTCATTAAAATACTATTTAATTTCAAAATATAATATCATTTGAAAAGAAATAGTTCTTTGAAAAACCTATTTCATTTTAAAATGTTATATATTTTGAAAAAATACTTGTAAATAATTTTTCATGATAAAATAATTTATTGATTTTTTATAAAAATAATTCAAAACCTCAAAAAACAAAACCATGTATTCAGATAGAACATTTAAGTTTTCCTTGCACCTACCCATCATAAATGGTTCAATTTACTCCCCAAATCCCTATCATTTGTACAGATTCCACATTATAGATTTTTTTTATAAATCATTATGAGCTTGACCCTTTTTATTTTTCACCCCAGTTTTTAAATTCTTAAAATATAAAAATTAATACATGTATATATATAGTTATATATTTATATATATTTATAAGAGTTCATAAATATACTTCTTTAGTAAATCATTCACTATTAAGAATAAAAAAACCACATGGAAATAAAACATTATAAAATAAGCATGTATTGTTAGTTATATACACATTACATGGAAAAACCTATAAATATTTGTAACATTTGTATTTTTTTAAATTAAATTTTTGACATAAAAGGATAGATTTTATATTTCAAACCACCATTAAATTATTTTAAATAAATCTTAAATAAAATTATAATTTTTGAAACTATGGAGTCTGAAAATAATAACTTTCCATTATATAAGGGTATTTGAAATAATACATAAATCATTAAATATTTTACTTCCAAAATAATCCCTTTATACATATTTTTTTAATAAAATCAAAAAATGAATAATAATATTGAATGAAAACTTTACCTTTGAAAATATAATTTTAAAAATATAGATCTATTTTATCAGAATGGTATTTCATAAAATAATTTATAGCTTTGAAATATTAAATTCCTTTAAAATAATTTCCTTACATAATATATTGATTTTGAAAATTCAATTATAATATACTTTGTTAAAAATATGATCCCCTTACATAATAATGGTCTTTAATGAAATAATAATAGCACTAGAAAATAGATTTATATTAAAATCACTCCCTTTCTGAATGGGGCATTGAAAAATAATAAAAATAGAATATATTTCTTTGAAACTAATTTCTCAATAAAAAATTTTAATTAACATTATATAATAGCTAAAAATATAATTTTTAAAATATAATTTGATGATAATAAATCTCATTTTATAAATATAAAAGTAATTTTTAAATGAAAAACCATTTCCTAAAAATATGTTAATGAAAGAAATATAAAAATGTGGTTAAAATAAAAATATTGGATTATTAAAAAAAAAAAAATTTAATACATAATTTTCATAGTTAATTTCCCTTACAATCTTCCAACCTAAAACCCTAGAAGAGAACTCATAAAACATATTCCTTCTCACTAGACATATAATGGATTGAAACTGAGAATAACACTGGGAAAAATAATTTCAACTATGTATCCAATGATTTTTACTCGAGGCATGTGAGTGGCTTCAATAGGGCATTCTTCCATCATCATGGATTCCATTACAATCCAGTCAAAAAAAATAAATCATAAATATTTTATCAATTGTTCAACACTTTTTTTATTCTTCTAAAACTTACCCTCACTACCTACCTTTTTACTCACCCCCATCATAGTCTAGTTATTTATGCATATATGAATTATATATTACTAACCAATAAAACATTCATTTTTTATAAAATATTTTTTCCAATTTTCCTCACACCTCTTATATTTTTGTGACACATTAGGTATCTGAGGATAGTCACACCTGACTAATCTCTGCCCATCATCATCCATCACTAATAATTGTTCGTTGAACATCATCAGATATTGAATTCCTTTAAAAAAATTTATATGTGAAATGCTCATCCTCTTAGAAGGAAACAAATGTGGGTTAGTTTCATATGGTGGATTGGTCATTGGGTTCATCCGGGAAAGTGGAATATCACAGCGTGGGTATTCTTGGGGTGGATGGTGGTAGGGCATAGATTGTTCAGTGGTCTGCTGATTTATAGGGAAGACAACACCCTCCCCCACTCAATTTATTTTTTTATTTGTTTTTTTCATTCAATATATATATATATATGGTTTATTAGCTAAATATGTATTTTTATATTTTGGTTATATGTTTATGAAAATATTGATATATATTTATAAAATATAAAATTATAAAATATTAATAATAAAAATAATCAAAAATATTTAATCCCTAAAATGTGTCTATATATATATATTTAATATTTTTTTTCTACATTATAAATATAGATACATATATTTACATGAACCTAAAAAAGAAATATCCCATATATTAATCATTTAATCACATTGTAATCATCATAATAATCGTTTTTATTTGTAATTTATATGAAAAAAATATTAACATTTATATATACATCCCATTTTAAATTGGATCTATATAAATAATATACCACTACTAGATCAAAATAATTTCTTTTTATATTATTATGTTTTACTATTATTATATTTGATTTATGTTGACTTATTATTTATAATTATATTTATTTTTATTATATACTACTATGATTTTATATACCAGTATTGAAATAATATATATTATCATAAGATATATATTATTTTTAAAAATATATTATTGATACTTAATATATTTATGATTCATTTTGAATGATCTAGTATATTATTATATAATTATATTTTGATAATTGTTTAACACCTATCATAAATAGAAAATAATTTATGAATCACTAATACACAATTTAATTAATAGTTTACTCTTAAGTTACTATTTAATTATATAGTTGACTCAAAAAATACATAACAATTAATGTATATAAATTTGTGGTAAAACAATATAATTTCAAATATTTTATTTTCATAATTTAATAAACATCTCAATTTATAATTTATTAGAAACTTGGGTCATTACGTTATACATCCTTTAAATGAATTTCTCCCTCGAATTTACTTAATTACATTACAGAAAATTTTCATTTTTTATATTTATTATTAGGAAAACTAGATTCAAGAATATCTATATTCATAATGGTCACATAATTAATTATAATATAAAAAAAATCTAAATCGTAAATATTTTCTATGTTGTTTATTATGAATTTAGTTATCTTTACACTGTAAGTTTCTAAAAGTCCCTCCATAAAGGCATGATTTTGTTTTAAATAGGATTCAGGTCAGAAATTCAATCAAATATTTTTATTCATTTCATAAAATATTATATAGATATAGATAATAGAGAAATGGTGTTAAAAATGGAAAATTTTGGAAACAAAGATAGAGGAGAATTTTTATTCTTATTGGTAAAGGTAGGAACTCCAATACCGGGAACAAACAAAGAAATGACTCTTATACATAAGGGGGTGGTACTTTCCAGAAGCAGACATTGAGATTTATCAACTTACCTTCTGAATAATATAGTAATCTGAGATATTTTCTATAAGGAACAACCCTTATACATTACATAGTATACTTATTTTAAAACTATAAGTCATATTCTTTTCCATATCATATTTTAGGATTATATTTTTATACAATTAAGAAGACTCTTTTAATGTAAACTGTTAAATTATATGTATAATCTTATACTCGGTATCTACTTTTTCCTCCTTGGGATACCCTTTAAAAATTTGGTTTCTTTTCATAATATATCTTCACAATTTTCTTCATGACCTGAACATTTTACTTACTTTCCATTAAACCCATGGAACAATAATTAAAAACATTAGATGAGAACAAAATATCAGTAAAGAACTTACAAGAAATGAAATAATTAGTCCAGTGAAAACCCACAAAACATTTCCATAAAAACATACCATTTTAGCATGATAAATGAACCAGTACATCAAAAATCACATTATCATACATTTTGAAAATCAAATTATTTTATAGAAAGATCATAATAAAGAATATAAAAGATAAGTAGGAAGCTTGGGAGATAATTATACTCAAATAGAATAATCATGGCATCAAATTACATTCATTTCACTCTTACAAATAGAATAGTCATATGACCAAATTCCTTAGACAGTGTATCAGAGGTTGTAATATAACCAAACGTCCAATGTTTACCATAAAACCACTCATCCTTGTCTTATCTCATAAACACCCATCAAATTTCCAAGTACCATAATATAATCATAACATGTAAATTCATTGAAATTTTGAAAATTTAATCCATAAAATTTTCTTTTCACTTATAATAAATAATTTCCTGTTATATTAATAATAAATTTATTTTCAAAATCTATTTTAAACATTTAAAATAATAATTTAAAATCAATGGGTCTCATACCACTTTAAAAAAATTGAAAGAATGAGAAACTAACTGTGAGACTGAATCATCACATACCTTCTTTATTTTCATAAATAATAATGATATGTTACTTTAAAAATAAATTAAAACCCTATTTTCTTTTTTATTATTACTTTTATATCACATATTCCCATGTTATAACAATTACATAATTATCAAAGTTCATGTTGGATGTTTTGAAAATATTCGGTACATGGGTCCAAAATGAATTTGTTATGTTGAATATAGTCAAATAGATCATTAGACCCACATATATAGAATAATATTTATTAAATAATAATCATTATTAAAAATAAATCATAACTTTAAATCCATTCATTAATATATGGTTATGTAAAATGAATTAAGTTATAATCATGGAGATGATAAGTCGTATGTATGCATGAGTAATGTTTTCATTTTTCAATAATCATTATGGAAAGAAGGAAAGTATTATTTTATCATTAATTATTGATAAAAATATAATTAATATAATATTAATTATTTAATTATACTTGAATATATTTTCAATGTGATGCGGTGATGAAAATTGTGTCTCATCACTTCGTAGAGGTGATAGTTCACACGTACATATGAACGATGTTATCATTCTTATGTCAAGGGAAAGTTAAGAACATAAATTATATATTATTATTTAATAATAATAAATATGTCATTAATAAAATATATAAAAATTAATTTCATCATTATAATCATTCTTGATAGATAATGATTTAAAATGAATAATATTGGTTTGTGAGGTGGTAGTCAGCCGTACGTGCGAATGATTAATTCATCTCCCACATGTTAGAATTGAAGATGGATTTATGTTATTATCTTAACATAATAATATCTCAGTAAATTTAGGATAATGGATTTATTATTTAAATATGGTTGAATAATATTTTAAAGATGTTGAAGAATTAATAAAATTGATACACTTAATTTAAAATGACACCTCTTCTTCAGATGAACACTTTTTATTAACAACTTTGAACCTATAAGGAGGATGTTTCAACTAAAATATGAACTCTAGAATGTGGGGATAGATTCTAAGAGGTGAATTTGTGAGAATGTGTCTAATACAAAGTGGTTTTTTGGTGCGAAGAATAGAGAAAATTGAGATCATTTTCATAGGAGAGAGGAGGGAAAATCTAGGAAATCCTCAAAATATTAAATTAATAAAAATTAATTATATAATTAATATTTTTTTAAAAAATATTAAATTTGAAGATGTGATGATTTTGGGTCGAAATACCTTCATCAAATAAAAATAGATATGTTTTGATAATTTTTTGTCCTTATATTTAGCTTTAACCATTATTTAACATTTTTAATTCTTACTCTGATATCATGTAAGATACACTTTTGTGGATAATACAATTATAATAAAATAAAAAATGAGTAATTTTTAAAATTTAGAAACATATCTCAATAATTTGGTTGAAATTTAATTTTATTCAAATTTTAAATCATATAATTAAAAAATATTATTTTAAAATATGAATATTGTCAATTTTAAAAATATTCATCACATGGATTTTTAAAAATATTACAACAACATGATATATTCCAAAAAAAGTATTTTTAGAAGTCAGTAATAAGTCAAATTCATTAAAAAACATGTTTGACATTAATTTTATCAAATTATATTTATTTTAATGTTGTTAATATGATTTATTTGATACTTCCATTAATTAAACAATTACTGCATCATCATTGTGTTACCATTTAAGGTAATTATTTTATCACAAAATATTATAAAAAAATATCCATGATGAAGATAAACATTGATATTTTCTAAATACTATTTGTATTCAAACATATCACCTATATAAAATCATATTAAAAATATTTTACCTGTTAAAAATAAAAGTGTGACCAAATTGACTTTACGTTGAATATAATATTTCAAATATCATAGTCTCATCCAAGTGTCTTACAAAGGCTTTGAATTATAACCAATGATGATTTTGGACAAAATAAATTCATACAATTATATTAGGACATTTTTTAGGGTAATTCTATACTATCTAAAATATTATTTTTACATTTAATTGTCTGATTTAACCTTACCGTGGTAATAAAAAATATTACTAAAGTTAGTATTCACAATGTCTGAAAATAAAAGTGAATTATTTAATAAATTTGGATATTTTGGTTCTAAATATGGGATCCATTTTTCAAAATTCAAAAAAACCTAATTTTCATAAATTATTTAAAAAATAATATCATTGACAGAACAAGAAAGCGAGTTTTTAATGTAAGAAAACATTCAAACGCTCAAAATGTTTTATAAACCAATTTTATTATGAAATTGATTAAAATAGATTAAATTTGAATAAATTATATTTTTTTTAATTATATTTTAAATCAATTCAACAATATAATTTAATAGTATAAATAAATTTGATGAAAAAGTTTCATTCAATTAAAATAAATTATTTTTCAATATTCATCAAAACGTAAAACATGTAAAAAAATACAAATAATTAAACCATAGTATGTTTCTAAATCCTAATCTCCAAAAAAAATACTATTTTTTCGAACATAATTAAAAAATTTGTAAAAAAAATATTTGAAACAATTGTGCCATGAAAAGGCGACAAAACAACCTTTTTTGAAAAATATCTTCTTTTATCCATAAATTGATTTTTTATAACATGTATAGAAAACATTTAATATGAATTTTATTAATTATATTTAAAATATTATATACATGTTTATATATATATCTTTAATAGATTCAAAAAATAGTGATTTTATTATTTTATAAACATTATTGTTCACATTTAAATAGTTTTTCAGAAAATGATTCCCTTTTAATTTGAAAAGGGTTTTATTTTCATTTATAATTAATTATTAAAGAAATTAATTATATATACACGTGTAAAACCTATTTTCATATTTTAGTTAATATTCTTCATTCCCACAATTCTAACGGCTAGGTTATAATGGTAGCATTAAAATAACAATATTTAATTCCTTGTTAAATTTGATATGGAATATCATGTATGCTCTCGAATATAGTATTTCTTTTTTAGAAACTTAGGATGTAACAATCCCCCACCTTTTAGAAATTATGTCCTCAAAATTTTATAATCCATTCTCGGTAACTATGGTTTGACTTTTTAAAACACATTTATCAAAATTTGTAATGGCCCAGACCCTCAAGGTCCATCCTTTGCCAAAATCTGGATCCTAAGGGTGGTGTCTCGGTGGATGCGACCGATCGACGTGCGACCGATCGGTGTGCGACCGATCGGAGTCTGACTGATCAGCGCGCGACCGATTGGTGTGTGACTGATCGGTGCATGACTGATCGGTGTGAACCTAACTTGTGGGATGTGATCGGTGTGTCACTGATCGGTGCCTCACTGATTGGTGCGACCAATTGGTGTGACCGATCGATGTGTGGCACGATCGGTGCCACCCAACCTTGTTAGGTTTTTCTTCTGTAGTTTCTCCCATAACACCACTTTTAGACCTTTTTATCCTTTTTGAAGTGGTTTAAGGATGTTTTTAATCCCTTAATCAACATTTATATTTCTTATGGGTGGGGTGACCCTCAAAGGACCCAACTGTGTGTTCACGTTTCGTGCCCCTCCATTTATATAAAACCATTTAAAATCACAACTATTACAACCTTTTCCTATAGGAATCATGAATAATAATTAATCCCTTCATGTGTAACCACCCAACTACGTGGGGAACCACGATCCAAATTTAATGCCGTTCAAATCCCTATATCCCATAAGAATGAGATCTTATCTATATATTGCATGAGAATTTCTTCTTCTTCTTCTTTTTGGCCTGCCTCCTTTTCTTCCAAGTGCATTTGGAGTCTCCCTTCCCGAGAAAAGAGGTGTGCCTATGCCAGGACATTTTTTCTCACCCTTGGAGTCCCCGACATTCTTGGCGCGTGGAAAAAATTGATCTTTGATCAACCAAGTAGGGTTTTCCTTTCATCTCTCTTTACTGTGTATCATGCGGGGTGGGTATACTATTGTTTCTGTGGGGATTGATGAATCCAAACATAATAAATATGATGAACTGACCTTTAAAAAATGAAGGGGGGGGGGTGTGATCGATGTTCTGCTGTACTCTTTTATGTTGATATGTGTTGTGAACCGTATGAGAATATTCTCACTGAAAATCATGGCCGTTGGTGGTCCTTCATTGAGTCCTAATGAACCCTTGTCTTTTGATATGACTAAATAACAATAAATTGGACATTGGTTATTCACCTAAACTCAGTTGGTTTAAATGTATGTTTAGTAAAACAATAATCCCTGTGTGACCACCCCGGTTAACAAATAGAAAGAAGAACCTAATGAATGATATGCTTGAACCTGGAAGTTTTTAACTCTGCTTTGGTAGTAGGTGTTTTTTTATGCTTGGTGCTTATGGGAAGATGTGGATGGGGATGGGATCCTCTATTGTGGAACGTTTGTTGGTTGTGAATTTTAAGCTGTGTGGGCTGTATCTCGGGGCTTTCTTTGGTTCCAGTACTTTGAGGGATCTCACTGATCCCTTTGTAGTTGTGACTTTACAAGAGAACTGGGTGTGAATGCTTAAATTGCTGTTGGGGTGTTTCTCTTTCCCTGGCTTCTGGTTATGCCTATTAGTTGCCTAGTAGTGTATAATTCATCTTATGGGATCACTTGAACGTCAAAACAAGAATGGTTAAAATGGGGAATTGGTTTTGGGAATGAGTTGTGACATGGCCGTGAGTGCTGTGATGTTCATTTATGAATGAATAGTAATGAGGGTGTTTGTTCTTATGTTTGGAACCCCTAGGTTGGGACAAGTTCTTGTTACATATATATATATATATATATATATCTGTAGTTATTATTTTTCTTATTCGTGCCCCATCCAAGTTGAGAACATAGTGTCGAACACCCCCATTTCATGGGGGAGGGTGTTTTCCCCAACACTCCTATGAGTGGATGGTTATTTGCTCCTTTTCTGCGCCCTTTCCCGAATAGACCAAGACTATTCGGACAGGTTTTGATGGATTAAGGTCCCTTATAGCCCAAGGTTTTTCAGGAAGGGTAGTTGTGGTGGTTGGCCCAGGTGTGTGCGTGCAGGTTGTTTCCCAAGAATCTTCGGGATGAGGCCTAGGTGTGTTTGGGCGTGGCAGTAGTGGTTCTGACCCAGGTGTTTGTGGGTGTGGATACACATGGTGGTTGTGGCACAGGTGTTTGCGGGCGAGATGGTGGTTGTGGACCAGGTGTTTGCAGGTGGAATATGTTTTTGTGGCCCAGGTGTGTGCGGGTGGGGTGTGGAAGTGGGACTGTGGTGAGAATGACAGGATTAGTTCGATGCGTAGGATTTCTTCAATTACTAGTGGGAATGTGGAAAAGGGTACCAAAATGTCAATGTGCTATTACTATACATTACATGACTTGCATTATTTGGGGAGTGTTCCTTGGTGAGGTTCGGGTGGATAGTTTTCTTTGCTAGGTTCTTTGGTTGTCTCTTCTCACAAGGCATCAGAATGCCTCCTCACTTCTGCACGAGAGTCTTTGGTTTTCCCTACCGAGTATACTTGTATTCTCACCCTATGTATATGAAACAACTTTAAGGTTTCCAAGAGGACTTCAGGGATCGTGCGGGGCTGTACTAGCTTGGACCTTAGGGAAGTTTCTGTTGTTGTTTTCTTTTTCTTGGTACTCTACCTTTGGAGTTCTTGTCGCTTGTATGTTTTACTTTTGAACATGCATATGGGAATGGTTGACTTTTGGATTTACCTTCACATTCAGCTTTGGTGTTGTTAGGGTTTCTATCTTATCTTCCGATCCTATAAAATTAAAAAGGGTAATGCCTTCCATATTGTGTGTGACTCTATACCCTTGGTGCTGGTCTCCACTCCGGGACCTGTCAAAGGCGGGTCTTGGGGGTCATTATCTCTCCTTCAACATAAAGACAGAAGGGTCTGACAATCTGATGTCCCTTCTATCTTTTTTGGTGAAGGCAGGTCGTGACATAATGGTATCATAAGAGGAGGTTTGAGAGATAGGATGGAGCTTGAGGTTAAGAATGGTAAGTATTGGATGGTATGGTTGGGAAACAGTGTCGGGTGATCTTGGTGCATGAAATAGGCCAAGGTAGACTGGCTAGGACACTGGATTTTAGGGCCCCCCATGATCTGATGAATGGAATATGGACCTACTGAACAACCAAGTAAGGATGCACTGATTGCAGGGTAGAGACCCTAGAGAAGGTACAAGCATCATAATGGCGTGTGTTATTGTGTTTCATGGAAATTTTGGGGGTTTAAAATGAATAATAAGTCTAAGAAAATTTAAGAGAAATATTCTACACTACTCCGGCTTAGACATTCCTTTTTTACCTTGCAGCTATGGAACCTGGGAGATGACCACGAGTAGTGCAGATGATCAAGGCCCTAGAGTTTTTCATGGCTGATCGACAGAGGGCTGACCGCGAGGAGGAAGACAGTCAGTGGAAGAGGAAACTTCGAGCCTTCTAGCGGAAGACCCTCAGGAAATTCGAGGGTAGAATCTCAGAAATGGAGAAGGAGGGATGGATCGAGGAGATAGTGATAGCTTTTGGCTTGATTAGGGCCCCGACAGAGTTCTGGGTTCCCCTGGATGTCATCCAGATGCGGGGAGCAGCGCGTCAGTGGTGGACGCTTTATCTCGGTGAAAATAAGGAGGCTGAGGTTGCGTGGGCTAACATCGAGAGGGAGTTCAAGGCGAAATTCCTCTCTTCCACAATGAAGGCTGAAAAGAGGCATCAATTTCTCTTCCTCCAGCAGTGGAGCATGTCAGTAAGAGAGTTGGTGTTCAAGTTCAAGGTTCCCCTCCACTTTTCTCCAGACTTCTTTCCGGATGAGGAGTCTCAGGCGAGACGTTTGGAGGAGGCACTTTGACCTTCTCTTCAGTATGATGTTACTCCCTTCACATTACCGACCTACTTAGAGTTCCAGAAGAAGGCTGAAGTAGTGGAGAGGATGCACACGCTGGGAGGTGTATCAAGATAGGGATTCCAGTTGGGCTCATTTAAGGGGAAGGCCATCAGCAGTAGGCCTCCGGCATCAGGATCCTCTAGGTTTCGACCAGCAGGAAGCAGGCCTCAGCAGTCCCAGTTCTGATCCCCCGGTCCTCGACCTTTTCTTTCGGGCCCAAGACCGAGGTGTTTTGTCTGTGGGAGCCATGGAAACCATCGGAATCAATGCCCGGGTAGAGTACAGTATAGCGGGGGTGGGCAGGTTCAGCCCCCACCTCAGCTGCAACAGTTTCCAGCTACGCCCCTTCAGCAGTAGCAGTAGGGACAACAGGCTCCTGCGCCTACGAGACCAGATGTGGTGGGAGGAGGCCTACCTCAGGGCGCTCCTCAGGGACCTCGAACAGGGTGTGGTCGGGGAGGCGGCCAAAAATTGAGAGGTTGAGGAGCTGGGCGTGGGCATTTGCGCGCCGCTGAGGTAGCGGTTCCTGCAGGGCCAAAGGTCGTTTGAGGTATGATCAGCTTGTTTAGTACTCTTGCCTATGCCTTGTTCGATACATGGGATTCACACTCTTTTGTTGCACCCAGTCTGGACCGTGCATTGGGTTTAGACACTGAGAGACTTCCAGTGTCCCAAGTGTTGAGCACACCAGTCAGAGGTCAGATCGACTTTTTCTATATTTGCTGATGGTGTAGACTGATGATATGGCCACATCAGTCTATCAGGGATCTTTTACTATTGCAGATACAACTATATGATGTCATCCTATGAATTGAATGGATGTTATCTATATGTTCCATCCATGAATGTTTCTAAGGAAGGGTCGTGTTTTCAGATTTGGGCAGCCGATGTCTAACTTTCATTGGTGAATGGGGTTGCTAAAAATGCAGCATGCAGAAGGAGCCCCTACTTTCCTTGTTAGCTGATCTATTCGTGGAGTCGGTTGATGTATAGATGGTGGAAGTACCAGGGATCATCAGTGATTTTATGGATGTCTTACCTGAGGAGGTGGTGACTGTACCCCCTCGACGTCATGTTGAGTTCGGGATAGACTTGAAACCTGGTGATCATTCGATTTCGATGGCCCCTACCCGATTGGGCCTTCCGAGTTGCGGGAGTTGCGGATCCAGATTGACAATCTGATGAGGAAAGTGTTTTGTTCATACAAGTGCGTCACCATGGGGTGCCCCTGTCTTGTTTTGAATGAAGGCAGATGGTGGTCTAAGATTGTGCATAGATTACAGGAGGCTGAATCCGGTGACGGTCAAGAATCGCTACCCTCTCCTGAGGTTAGATGATCTCTTTGACTAGCTGAGGGGAGCAGGTTGTATATCAAAGATCGATTTGAGGTCTGGATATCACCATGTGAGGGTGAAGGAGGGAGATATCTCCAACGCTTACTTCAGGTGCAGATATGGGAACTTTGAGTTTGTGGTCATGTCGTTCAACGTTACAAACACTCCAGCCATGTTCATAAGACCCATGAACTCCATCTTCCGGGAATACCTGGATCGGTTTCTAGTCATGTTTGTTGATGACATCCTGATCTATTCAAAGTTAGAGGAGGATTATGCTGAGCACCTGATAACGGTTTTAGAAGTCCTCCGACAGCACCAACTCTATGAAAAGTTGTCCAAGTGATTGTTTTGGACATGAGAAGTGCACTTCCATTGGAACATGGTGTCCGAGTAGGGAATAGTGGTGGACCAATAGAAGGTTGAGGCAGTTGTTTTTTGTGCCGCACCCATGAACGTGGTAGAGGTTCATAGTTTCCATGGACTGGCAGGTTACTATCGGAGGTTCGTGCCCAACTTCTCTTGAGTTGCGGCACCTTTGACAGCTTTGACCAAGAAGAACTAGGCTTTCATGTAGAATGGATAGATCCAGGCAGCCTTTAGCTATCTGAAGGAGAATTTGGTAAGTGCCCTGGTGCTGAGGTTACCAGAAGAAGGGGCAGCGTATGAGATGTTCTGTGATGCTTAGGGGAATGGCCTTGGATGTGTGTTGATACAGCGGCAAGGGGTAATCGATTATGGGTTTAGGAAGTAATGTCCCCATGAGCATAACTATGCCACCCATGATTTGGAGCTTGTAGCGGTCATGTTCGCACTAAAGTTGTGGCAGAATTACCTCATCGGGGAGCGCTTCGTGGTCTTCACCGATCAAAAAAGCATGAATTATACCTTTTCCCAGAGGGACCTAAACTCACGGTAGCGTAGGTGGGTGGAGCTCCTTGAGGACTACGACTTCAAGGTTTCCTACACCTCAGGGAAAGAGAAATGTGGTGGTCGATGCCTTGAGTAGGAAGTCACAGAAGGATGCGATTCGGGAGTCGAAAGATACTTGGAGGGTGATGGACGAGTTGGCTTTCTTGCACCTTGATGCAAGGATGGAAGGTGGTAGAGGTTTACAGTATCATATGACAGTGCTATATTCTCTGTTGCGGTAGGTAGAGGAGTCCCAATGGGGAGACTCAGAAATTGAAGTGATGCATGACCAGGTTAACCAAGGTGATGCTCTGAAAGGGTGGACAGAGGATGGTCAGAATCGTGTAATTTTTGGAGAAAAGTTGTTTGTTCCAGAGGCGATGCATGAGAGATTTCTTAGTGAGTTCCACAACTCACCCCTAGCGGTGCACCTAGGAGTTTACAAGATGTACCGAGGCTTGAGTTGTTAGTTCTGGTGGCCCGGGGTAATGCGGGAAGTGGAAGAGTTAGTGGCCAGATGCCTACTGTGTCAGCAGGTGAAGGCTGAACACCGTGTTCCAGGCAGTTGTTTGCATCCTTAGGATGTCCCCGAGTGGAAGTGGGATGAAATTTCGATGGATTTCATCACAGAATTACCCATGGTTCAAGGAGGATGCGACACTATCTAGGTAGTGGTGGACCGGTTGACGAAATCAGCTCACTTCCTAGCGATCAAGGAGTCGGGTGCAGTTGATTCCTTAACACGAAGGCACGTGGATGAGGTGGTATGGTTGCATGGAGTTCTAAGATCGATAGTCTCGGATTGGGATGTACAGTTTACCTCACAAATCTTTAGAGGATTTCAGTATGCTTTTGGAACCTAGCTACGTCTTATCACAACATTCCATCCCAAGACATATAGGCTGACAAAGCTTACCATCCAGACCTTGGAGGATATTCTGTGGGCATGTATAATGAATTTTGGGGGATCGTGGGTGTGTAACTTTCCTCTAGTAGAGTTTTCTTACAATAATATCTACCACTCTACCATTGGCATGGCTCAGTTCAAAGCTCTGAATGGAAGGTCGTGTCGCACACCCGTGTGCTGGACTGAGGTTGGGGAATCGAGTCTTCTTGGACTGAAATAGGTGTAGAGCACGATAGAGAAGGTTCAACTTATTCGGGAATGGATGAAGGCGGTAGAGGACCGACAGAAGCCATATTCCGATAATAGGAGGATACCATTGGAGTTCGGGGTCCGGGGCCATGTGTTCATGAAGGTCTCTCCTTGGCGTGCACAACAGAGGTTCGATAGGGGGACTATGATTTCTCTCATATTCATCAAACCCTTCGATGTTTTGTGGCAGGTCCGAGGAGTGGCTTATCATCTAGAGCTACCACCGCCGCTACTGAGAATACATGACTTCTTCCATGTATCTCAACTCCGATGGAATCTACACAATGATTCACACGTCCTCGACTAGGGAATGCTGGATATCGAGGATGACAAGACCTTTGTGAAAAGACGAGTGAGGATCGAGGATTGAGAGGAGAAGGTGCTCCGAGGATGAACCATCACTTTGGTTCAAGTGTTGTGGAGGCATGGTGGGCTCGAGAAAATAACATGGGAACGGGAGACGCATATGCACGCCCGATACATAGAGCTATTTTGAGTTTTGTTCTGTTTCATTCTGTACTTGTTGTGAGGTAATGTTGACCTTGTCGGTTTATGAGATGTTTTGTTTCCCTACCTGGGGATTGTTGTAAAGTGTCCAGACTATGGAGAAGGGAGGACTCGGTCCTTAATCAAGACGCATTAAGGTGGATGTGGTTAAACCCATGCGGGAGAGTCAGTGCCGCCCAAAGCAGATAGTATCTTGACACGGAAGAAGGAACTCCTTAATCCATATGGCTGGACAGTTGACCATTGGATGTTTCCTGGTTACTTAAAGGAGAAGTGTTTCTAGATGTCGATGTGGTTCCCTTCTAAGAGGTATCTTTCAAGGCTGTTGTTCGGACCCCCCCTTTCTTCTTCTGGTTGGTTTTGATTGTTGAGGGAGAGAATAGTTTAAGAGGTATCTAATATAATGGCCTAGACCCTCATGGTCCATCCCTTTGCCAAAATCTATATCCTAAGAGTGGCGTCTCGGTGGGTGCGGCCAATTGGTGTGCGACCAGTTGACAGAAAACCGATCAGTGGACGACCGATCGATGCGCGTCCGATCGGTGTGACCGATCGGTGTGACTGATTGATTTGTTGCACGATCAGTGCCACCCGGCCTTGTTGGGGTTTTCTTCTACAGTTTATCCCGTAACACAACTTTTAGACCTTTTTAACCTTTTTGAAGTAGTTCAAGGCCGTTTTAATCCCTTAATCAATGTTTAAATTCATAAGGGTGGGGCGACCCTCAACAGACCCAACCGTGTGTTCGTATTTAGTGCCCCTCTGTTTATATAAAATCCTTTAAAATCACAGTTGTTACCACCTTTTACCGATAAGAATCATTAAATAACAATTAATCCCATCATGTGTAACCACCCAACCATGTGGGGAACTACGATCCGAATTTAAAGCCGTTCAAATCCCCATATCGGATAACAACGTGATCTTATATATATATCGCATGAGAATTTCTTCTTCTTCTTATTACTTTTGGCTGGCCTTATTTTCTTCCCAGTGAGTTTGGAGTCTCCCTTCCCGAGACAAGAGGTGCGCCTCTGCCTGAACCTTTCTGCTCACCCTTAGAGTCCGCGATGTTCTTGGTGCGTGGAAAACATCGATCCTTGATCAACCAAATTGGGTGTTACCTTCGTATCTCTTTACTGTGTATAATGCGGGGTGGGTATGCTATTGTTTCTGTGGGGATTGATGAAACCAAACATAATGAAGATAATGAATATACCATTAAAGAATGAAGGGGGGGGGGTGTGATCGATGTTCTGTTGTACTCTTTTATGTTGATCTGTGTTGTGAACTATATGGGCTTGTGCTCACTGAAAATCATGGTCGTTGGTGGTCCTTCCTTGCGTCCTAATGAACCTTTGTCTTTTGTGATGACTAAATAACTATAACATGGAAATTTTTTAGTCACCTAAAATCAGTTGGTTTAAAGTGATTTTTAGTAAAACAAAAATCCCTGTGTGACCACCTCGGTTAACAAACAGAAAGAAGAACCTAATGAATGATGTGCTTGAACCTGGATGTTTCCCACTATGCATTGGTAGTAGGAGTGTTTTTCTTCTTGGTGCTTATGGGAAGATGTTAATGGGGATGTGATCCTCAGTTGTGGAACAATTGTTGGTTGTGAATTTTATGTTGTGTGGGCTGTATCTCAGGGCTTTCTTTGGTTCTAGTTCATTGAGGGATCTCACTGATCCCTTTGTTTTTGTGACTTTATAAGATAACCGGGTGTGAATGCATAAATTGTTGTTTGGTTGTTTCTCTTTCCATGGATTGTGGTTATATCTGTTAGTTTTCTAGTAGTGTATAATTCACATAATGGGATCACTTGAATGTGAAAACAAGAATAGTTAAAATGGGGAATTTGTTTTGGGAATGGTTTTTGACTTGGTCATGAGTGTTGTGCTATTCGTTTATGAATGAATAGTAATGAGGGTGTTTGTGCTTAGGTTTGGAACCCCTAGGTTAGGATGAGTGCTTGTTACCAATATATATATATATATATATATAGTTTTTATGTTTATTTATCTCACCCCAAACAAGTTGAGAAATTAGTGCCTAACACCCCCATTTCATGGGGGAGGGTGCTTTTCCCAACACTCCTTTGAGTGGCTGGTTATTAGCTCATTTTATGCTCCCTTTCCCAAAAATCCCAAGACACTTCGGGTAGGATGTGACAGCCTGAGGTCCATTATATCCAAATATTCATTAGGTAGGGTAGTTTTGGTGGTTGGCCCAGGTGTGTGCGGGCATGTTGTTTCTTAAGAATCTTCGGGACGATGCCCAGGTGTCTTCGTGCGTGGTATTAGTTGTTCTGGCCTAGGTGTTTGCGGGGGTGGTTACGCATGGTGATTATAGCCCAGGTGTTCGCGGGCGAGATGGTGGTTGTGGCCCAGGTGTGTGCGGGCGGGGTGTGGCAGTGGGACTGCGGTGAGAATTTTGGGATTGGTTCGATTCGTAGGATGTCTTTAATAACCTGTGGTAAAGTGGCATGGGGTACCCAAATGTCGATGTGCAATTACTATACATTACTTGACTTGTGTTATTTGGGGAGTGTGACATGGTGAGGTTGAGGAGGATTGTTTTCCTTGCTAGGTGCTTTGGTTGTCTCTTATCACAGGGCATTAGAATGCCTCCTCACTTGTGCACGAGAGTCTTTGGTTTTCCCCACTGAGTATACTTGTATGATCACCCTATGTATATGAAATTGCTTTCAGATTTCCAAGAGAACTTCAGGGATCGTGCGGGGCCATACTAGCTTGGACCTTTGGGCAGTTTCTGTTATCGTTTTCGTTTTCTTGTTACTCTACATTTGGAGTTCTTGTGGCTTGTATCTTGTACTTTTGAACATGCATATGGGAATGGTTTACATTCGGATTTTCCTTTACTTTCATCTTTTGTGTTGTTGGGGTTGTGATCTTATCTCCCAATCCTATAAAAATAAAAAGGGTAATTACTTCCATATTTTGTGTGATTATATACCCTTGATGCTGGTCGCCACTCTGGGACCTATCGAAGGCAGGTATCAGGGGTCATTATCTCTCCTTCAACTTAAAGAAGGAAGGGTCTGACAATCTACTATACCTTGTCTCCTATTGGTGAAGGCTGGTCATGAAAAAATCTCATATCAAAAAATAGATTAACAAAACATCCACTTTAAAAGAAAGAAAGGGAAGTGTGATGGTCACTTAAGATAATCCATAGGAGGTTTCCATGTAGGAAAACATGGATATGGAAGAAAAACTAATAATAATTTTCTGATGGATAGTGATAGATAACATGATCATGAGAATGATAAAAATCACATAACCATAAGTATGTGATGGGTTAAATTGCCATTGATTTCATACTAATAAATATCAATGGATAAGGTCTTTTTGTTAAGATCATTTTCATAGATTTTGTGGATTATTTTAATTTATGGGATAAATAAATAAAGAAAATACACTTAATTTACTCGTATATTTTCATCCATTAATAAAATTCCACCACAAACCCATATTTTTCTCTAAATTATGAGTATTTATGATAAATTATTTTTACACCTCAAGTACTATAATGATATTCTATAGAATCATACAATATAAAAAATATTAAGTATATATTAATCATTTTTATAAACATTTACCAAAAACCAAAATGGTTAGGACATGAAAATGTAACTCTCAAAAAATAATAAAGTGTTTTATGATGAAAAACATCTATTAATCTCATCAAATAAACACTAATAACCAAATTTCAATATAAACCACTCAAAAAATAACTATCCACCAAATTACTCAAAAAATCAGAAATGTGATTGAAATCCAAAATATAGAAGGATTTAATAACATAGTGTTTGTTGAAAAAGTTTAAAATTTGTATCTAAAAAACATGAATCTCTCTTAATTTCCTATACAAAAAATGTAATTTCATAAATATGATAATCTCCATGATATTTTAATTATTTCGCTTTATAACCCAAATCACCATAATTACACACTAAAATAAAATATAATTTAAATTAATAATTCATCCATTACTTCCCAAATAAAATTACATTGTATTTTATTTACCTTGATCATAAATTATTCAAAAAATAGATAACGTGTTCTAAAATAATATTTGTAACTTAATCCCCAAATTTTTTTTCCAATATGATAAAAATTTTGTTCCCAAAATCAATTTATTATCCATCCCTAGATTCATATAACTTAAAATGATATTTCATAATAATATGGAATTTGTGTAGGCTACTAGTAGTAAATGTACCCATGTCACTCATTTGTTGTGGATTCAAAACTCACTTCCTTTCCAGATGTGATGAGTTGTGACCCATCCTATGTTTTTATATTTTATAAAACTACATAATTCTTATAATATTCCCAAAATACGATAAAGACTTAAAAATTAACGATAACTTTTCTTAACCAAAAATTTTATCTCATAACATTCATTTTCTTCCCAAAACGTAATAGCCCATAATTAACTCAAAAATAACATCCTCTAAAAATAATGGTAATCACTAAATGATTTCATAACATAAAGCCTTAAAAAGGGTTTCTATGAAATTGAACTTATGATAAACATTAAAATTACAAAACCATGAAGATATCTCTAACTCTTAAAAAACATCATATTCTATAAAGTTCTCTATAGACTACTCTGATACCAACTATAAGGCCTCGTCCTTAAACATTTCCTAGTCTAGTTATTTTAAAACCCGAAATCACGTTCTTTTCAAAAATATAATTTAGGTTTAGAGTTTTAAATAATTAGGAATCCAATTTAAATGAAAACAATTAAACTCTAAGTGGACACTTATTCTTAGTATCCACTTTTTCCATGATGGTAACACCTTTATAAAAACATTGTTTCTTTTGTTGATGCATCTTCACAATTTTCTACTTGAAATATACTTTCTCCCTTATCGTCCTTATAACCTATGATAAAATTTTTAAAACATGGTATGAGAACAGAATTTTAGTAAGAAACTTAAAAGAAATGAAACCAATAGTCCAATAAAAACACATAAAATATCTCTTTAAGAGCATTCCTTTTTCCCTAAAAAATGAATAATTATTTAAACATTCAAATTATCTTACCTTTTGAAAATAAATAAAAAATTGATGAAAACTCATAATAATGAATATAAAATATAAGTGGGTAACCTGGGATATAATTATACATAAATAGAATAACCATTTAGTAAAAATACAGACATGTCACTCTTGTAAATGAAATAGCAATACAGCCAACTTTCATACCAAATGCATTGGAGGTTATAATATAACCACCCATTCTTCGTTTATCATAGAAATCTTCATGCTTTGTTTATAACCTAAAGACCTATAAAAATTCCAAGTACCATTACATAATCATAAAACATAAAATCATTCAATTTTCAACATTTCATTCTTAAATTTTCATTTTCACTTATAATTAAAAAAACTCATGAAATATAAATAATAACACTATTTTCAATAACTATTTTAAACATTTAAAAAGGATATTTTTAATTCCAAGTTTCCCATAACACATCGAAACATTTGAAATAAAGTGAAAATTTACCATTTTAAAACATTCATGAACATATTAATAGATACATAAAAACAATTTTGAAAATATATATTTGAATGATAAATATTTATAAGAATAAATCACTAAAACATTCAAAACAATGTCTTAGTTAAAGATTCCCTTATCCCGAGTCTTTCTAAAATTGTACCATATTTATATTCCTGAATAATAAATTTAGTTCACATTAAAAATTCTTTAGAACCTTATTCTCATGTTTATTATTCAATTTATATCACTTATCACCATGTTATAAGTATTACTTAATTATTTAAGTTCACGATAGTAATTTTGGGGATATTCAGTACATGAGTAAAAAATGACTTTGGAAAGTCCAATATAGTCAAAGAGGTAATTATTAAATCATTTACATAATAATATTCATGAAATAATAATAATTATTATAAATATATATTAATTTTAAATAAATTCATTAAAAATGTTTATGAAAAATGAACATTGTTATAATCATTGGGATGGTTAGTCGTACGTACGCATGAGTATCATTTTCATTTTTAAATGATCATCATGTAAAGAAGGTAAGAATTATTTTATGATTATATATTTGTTATAATATCATTAATATCATATTAATCATTTAATTATACTTATATATAAATTTAATGTGGTGAGGTTATGGAAATAGAAACACATCGCTTCGTGGAGGTGATAATTCACATATAAGCACGAATGATGTTATCATTAATATGTGTATGGAAAGGTATGAACACGAAAGATGTATTATAATTTTATAATCATAAATATGTCATGAATATCATATATAAACATTAATTTCATAATTATAATCATACATGATATATAGTGATGGAAAATTAATTATATCAGTTCGCGAGGTGGTAGTCCGTCGAACGCACAGACCATTAATTAATTTTCAATTTGATAAAAAATAAGATGTATTTAGGTTATGATATTAACATAATAAAATATAAATATATTTTAAAAAATGGAGTAATTTCTTCATCATTGTTGAAGAATATTTTAATGAATTTGAGGAAGAAATAAAATAGAAACACTTAATTACAAATGACACAACTTATTCATACGATCATTTTTAATAATACCTTAACACCTATTATAGGGTTTTTTTACTAATACATGATATCTACAATGTGGGGAGATATTATAGTAAGTTATTTGGTAAAATATTTTCTGAATAGAATAGGTTTAGTAGTGTAATGAATAGACAATATTGGGTGCCATTTTTAAGAGAGGGGAGGGGCACTCTTGGATATATTCAAAAAAATAAATTAATTTGAATTAATTTTCTAATAAACATATCTCAAAACATATTAATTTAGAATATAGGATGATTTTGGGTATAAAAAAATTCATTTAATAAAATTTAGATAAGTTTTGTCTATTTTTTATCCTTATCTTTTAGCATTAACCATTAACCCCCTTAATAAATCTTACCGTGATATCATGTAATTTACAAGTTTAAGGTTAATATAATTATTATTAAATGATAAATGAAAAGTAAATGAGTCATTGATAAAATTTTGTGACTTGTAAAAATTATTGTGAAAAAATTTATATTTTAAAAATATTTATATGATTTACTAAAATATTATTTAATTAAATTTATCAATAATGTAAATTTTGACACTATTCATAAGTTGCCTTTTTAAAAATATCATAACAAACTAAGATATTTAAAAAAATACTTTAAAAAATTAGTAACTTGTAAAATTCATACATAAAATTCATGTATGAAATTAATTTTATCATATTATGTTTTTTATTATTTCTTATTATATTAACTAGATTCATCCATTAATTAAACAATTACCCCATCATCATTATGTCGACATTTGAGGTAATTATTTTATAAATAAAAACTTTTAAATAAATTAACATGACTTATAAAAAAATTAATATTTATAAATAATGTTTATATTATAATTTATCACTTATATAACCCCATAACAAAAAAATTACCTGCTAAAATAAAAAGTGGGATAAAATTTACATTTCTTTTAATATAATATTATAAATGTCATACACTCATCCAAGTGGCTTAAATATGTTATAAAATATACCCAATGGTGATTTTGGTAGGAAAACACTCATCCAATTAAGTTATGATAGGTTTTATTGTAAATTTATTATATTTATAATTTTATTTTTACCTTTAATTACCCAATCTACCTCTAAATTTGGTACTAAGAAATATTACTAAACATAATATTCATAATTTCCAAAGAATAAAAGGGACCAATTTACTAAATTTGGACCTTTATATACCATATATATAATCCATTTTTAAAAAAATTATAAAAAAAATTTTAGAAATAAATTAAAATTTAATATTGTTGATGGAACGAGAAAGCGTATTTTTAAGTAAAAACATTCAAAAGTTCACAATGTTTTTATATCAAATTTAAAAAAAATTGATTCATATGACCCAAATTGGATTAAATGATAAAAAATGATCTATTTATACTTTAAAAAAATTCATTAATATAATTTAACAATATATATAAATTTGATGAAGAACCAATTTTCAATTAAAATGCAATATTTTTTCACTATTAATCATAACATTAATGATATCAAGGAAAACCAAAAATTCATTAAATGTTAATTTTTATATTTACCTTTAAAATAATAGGTTTATTTTTAAAAATATAATTTGTAAAAATTTCATAAAAAATATTTAAAACAAGTCAGCCATCAGAATTTGTCAAAATAGTCTTTTTTGAAAAATACTTCTTTTATTCATAAAATTGGATTTGTTTTTATACCATGTATAGAAAACATAAAATAAGAGTTTAATACATTATATTGAATATATATATATATATATCATTATTAGAATCCAAAAAGAGTTATTTTATTATTTTATAACTATACTTATTCACATTTAAATAGTTTCTGAAAAAATTATTTCATTTTATTTTCAAAAGGGTTTTATAATCATTTATAATTAATTAGTAACATAATAATTAGTTATATTTATGTGTGTGTAAACCCAATTTTCATAACTCTATTAATATTGTTCATTCCTAACATTATGACAACCATTTTATAATAGTAACATTTAAATTACAATATTTAATTGTTTGTTTAAGCTTGGTGTGTTGTATCTGGTACACTATCGAACATAGTATTTATTTTTTCAAAAACACAGAACGATACATTTTGTGTTTGTATTTTTTGAGAATATGAAGAAATATTTTATAGAAACACCTAAATCATGTTATAATTTCTACCATATAGGACATTTTGAGGACTATTTTCATAGGGAACCAAGGTCGAGTGCTACAGACACATCTCAGGGTTCTCAAAAATAATATTTTTTAATGGGATGAGTGTGAGGGAATAGAAAAAGGTAGAAGAACCAAGCATGACATGGAGAATTTAGTAATATGATGACTACTAAACTAGTATAATCTCAATAGGGTAACAAAGAGAAAACTACAGTAAGTAATAATTTGTATAGAGATAATAAATTGATCATGGATGATCAATCCAGACCTTTAATAGTGAGAGTTGTTATTATTTTAAATTCTAACCTTGTACTAGCTTAATTTTATATATTTACATCTCATCCATTTATTTCTTCTTGTATCATTAATTAATTGGGATTACATGATGAAATCATTTCTTCTATTTTGAAACTCAAAAAACTATCAGGAAATGAGAATTTTGATCCCTGAAATGAGTTGTCTATTAAATAACAATATATGGGACTAAGTTATTATGGTACTTCACTATGATAGATATGGGTATCTATTTATTGATTATGGGAATGGGTTGGCATAAAAATATTGATTCTTATATCGATTATTATGCATAGAAATTGAGTTTTAAATATTTTGTTGAATTTAGAAATCTCATTAAATGATATTGGACAGTGTATTCATGAAGAGTGGGACCCATGGTGTTGGTGGTGTGAATAATATATTACTAGTTGACAGTAGTTTCTTAGGCATCAGTAGTTGGGGGGAATACATATTTTCCAACCATAGTGGATCATTTCCTTTATGTTTTTCCTAATAATTTATTTATGTTTCCTCCTGAAAGAGAAGTAGAGTTTATGATTTATATCATATCATGGAATAGAACAATTTTTCTTACATCTTATCAGATTGAACCAATATAATTAAAAAAATTTGAGGATAAGTTGGAAGAGTTGGAAAAACTATGTCTTATCTAATTTATTATTCCTTTTTGGATAGCTCTAGTTCTTTTTATGAAGAAGGTGGATTGAAATATAACAATTTTTTAAGATTATCATAATCTTAAAAAAGATATGATATTGAATCAGTATCATATTCCATGTATTTATGACTTATTTGATAAATTTCTTGGATCCCAGTGGTTCTCCAAAATTAACTTGTGTTCATGGTATCAGTAATTGTTATTCTGGAATAAGGCTACTCTAGAAAAAGATTTTCGAAATAGATATTCCAATAATGAGTTCAATGTTTTTCCTTTTGGTTGTATTAATGCACTATATATCTTTATTGAATTGGTGAATAAGATATCTAAAATGTATATAGATTCCATTTTTGATGTGTTTTTGGATGATTTACTGGTGTATTCTAAGATAAATTAGGATCCTGAGAAACACTTGGCTATAGTATTGGGAATATTATGGGAGCATCGTCCATATTCCAATTTTTCAAAGTGTGGTTTTTTGGATACAAAAGTTGTATTTCGTTAGCCATTCCATATCTAAAAAAATAATTTTGTAGACCCCTAAATGATTGATGATGTAATCTCTTAGAAACCACAAAATAATATCTTTAAGAAACATAGTTTCCTTGTCTTGGAAGGATTCTTCAGATATTTTGTACATGAATTTTCACATTTGGAATCATAGATGATGGGATTGATACAGAAATGTATTCTTTTTAGTGGAACAAGTAATATATAAAATCCATTTAAGATCATATTGTTAGAATTACATCAGAACTCATTCACACATTTCTAGAGTCTCTATAGCGCAATGTTGTTTATTTTGATTCATCAATATAGGGGACGAATGTGTTCTCAAGAAGAGAGATTGTATTGCTGCTTATGGTTCATGATAGTTATTGATTAATTAGAACAAGTACCCAATGCATGATTTGGAACTGGTTGTGGTAGTCCATACTTTGAAAACATGTTTTTATTTTTTTTAGTGAAGAATTCACTGTGTTTATTAACAATAAGATCATGATGCACATTTTCTCACAATGATATTTGAATCTAAGGAAAACAATATAGAAGGAAAAACATAAAATGTTAAACATTGAATTGATGTATACACTGGGTAATAGAAATTATGTACCATATGTATTAATCTCCTAGTTGTATGCTCGGTTGGATAAAAAATCTCTAAATCAGTGGCACCTGATGTTAGTTAGTATAGATATTAACCTTTATTTTTCTGACTAGGTTGGTTTTGCGACCTTCTTCTTGGATTTTTTCTAAATTGGATCATCATATAAAATATCACTAGAAATCCAATTTTAAATGTTTATTTAGACGTCAGACTGAATGGTGGATATACCATTGAGATATGGAAACTATGTGAGAGGTCAGTTTTGTGGTTTATAGAATGGATCATGTTACCTTTGGATTGTAAGGAACTACTTCTAAATGATTACATCCATTCAAACAGTATGTTCATCTAGGCATTCAAAATATTATTGAGTATCAAAATAATAGTTTTATTGGGTTTCCATGAAAATTGTAGTGGAATATAATGTTTTTAGATTCCTCACCTATCAGCATGTCATGGAATAACACTAGTAACCACTTGGAATGTTTCAATATTTACCTACTCTCATTTGGAAGTGATAGTATATATCCATGTATTTTAAGACATATTTACCATAAATAGTTATGAAACATGATACCATATGGGTAATTGTGTAGTGGATCATGATGTTGTCAACTTTTATTCCTATTTGTGAATCTCATGAAAGGAGTTCTTATCCAAAATATATATGCAATAACATTTAAAGACCATGGTGTTCCGGTCTCAATTATATCATATAAGGACCCTAGGTTTACCTCTCATTTTTTGAAATCATTAACAAAGCCCTTCGTAATTAATTGACTTTGATCATGGTATATATAAATACAAAATATGGATAATATGAGGGGATTAGCAAAACGATGGATTACATTATTATAGATTGTGTAATAGATTTTGGTGACCCAAGGGAGGAGCACATACCATTTTTAGAATTAATGTACAATAATAGTTAACAACCCTATATATATATGGATCCTTTTGAAGAATTGTATGGGTATCTTTGTCGTTCTTCACTTTTTTGTTTGGAAATAGGTGAGACTTCCCTAGAATGACCTTGCCTTGTTGAAGAGACAATGGATAAGATTCAGTTGATCAAAAAGAGGATAGATAGGGATCATATTAGTCATAAATTGTTTGTGGATTATATTCAATGCCTATTTTCATTTCAGGTGATTTATCATGTGTTCTTGAGAATCTCTCCAAGTCTTGGACATCATCTTTTTGGGAAGAAGGGTAAGATATCTCCTCGATAAATATTACCTTTTAAGATACATGAATGAGTTAGTGAGGTGGAATATCAATTTACTTTTCCAACAAGGATTAGTTCAAAGAATAATCATTTTCATGTATCTCAATTTAAATAGTATCAACCTAACCCTAATAATGTTATTTGAAGGGATCACATTAACCTAGAGGTGGATTCCATATGGGTTCATATACCATTACATATTGTGTATGGGAAAAATAAATTATTTAAGTAGAAAAGATTGATTATCATTTGGGTTTTATGGAATCATGTTCCGATTCTGGAAGAAACATGGGGTCATGAAAATTAAATATTAATGAAATGGATAGAACTCTCTCTATAAAAATCGGGTTTTCTACTTTTTTATAAGAGAAATACAAATGGTGTGGAAAATGTATCACCTACATTATTTGGTACATAACTGTTTATTAATGTATTATATGTATATATATATTAATTTGATTTTGTTTCATGGTGTTATAATGAGGTTATTCATGTTCGGAGGCAATTGTAGAGGTTCATGGTCTGAGTACAATTACTAGAAACTGTGAAACACCTCCAGGAAACTGTACAGTAGAATACATTGAGCACTGTGAAGTTTCATGGTATGGATAAACCATGAGGATTCCCTGGAGAAAACATTCAAGCCTATTTTTATTTTAGATTATACATAACACATGGTTGATCCAAAGTTTTTCTAACCATGTAATTCAACCATGTGATAGTTTTCTTTTAGGTAGTATGTTAGTGCACATTTTTCTTAATCGTGTTCCCCACCTGTGCACTATGAAATTTCATTTTTGAAAATTGTAGATCTAATTTCTTCCCTCCTTAATAATTTATTTTCCCAAATACTCCCATAACATTAATTACTCTTTATCCCAAGTATTGATAGTGAATCCCTTTGATCTATGAGAATGTTCTAGGAATTTAATTGTTGTTGGAGATACAGATTCTCTAGTAAGTATCCATTATTTATCGTTTTTCTTAGATCTATTCTTCTTCACCATCTTTTAACCAATGATATAATCTGTTAGGGATATTTTTATTATATTTTATTTCAATAATGATGTGAAATGATTGTTTTTATTGAAGGTAACAAGAATAATTGTCTTTTCTAGAATATACATATCTAGTTTTTGCAGTGAACATTATGTTATTTACTTTTTTTTTCATGTTTGTGAGGTATGTTGATTCTATCTTGATTCCTATTGATTGTAACATGAAGTCTTGGTTTTAAATTGAATGAATTTATTGAATTTTTTTGAAAAACCATGTGTGATTTTGTGTAAACCCCTTTAGTGATGTTTTCATTGAAAATTGTGGAAATTTTATGTTTTGTAGAAATGTGGATTTGGGGAATGATTTTAAAATAATGATTTTATAATTATAGTTTTCATTCAATGCATGTATAAATTATTGTAGAAATTTTTTCAATAAAAGAGACGTTTTATTGAAATATCATGGCATGATTGGGTTAGCAAAGTATTTGGAATACATGGTTCGCGTGGGTTCATTTTCATTATACATGATCCTATGGATGGGTTGTATTCTATTGGGGAACTAGGTATTGGTTACCTTATAATGACATGGTATATCGATGAGAGACCAATCATGATTATGAAACATTCACCTAGGAATGATTGTGCATATATGTGGATTTGTGTAATGGGTATTACAAATAGAATTGAGAATGGTTTCAAATGATTTTTTTTTCTTTCATTCCAAGGAAACCTATTTGGGTTTGGGAAACTGTTTTGGTTTTGAAAATTGTTTTGGTTTAGAAATCTTCATTGAATTAGATAATAGCATGGTATTTGATATATATAACACTATTTTTTAGATTTACTATTTTAAATTTTTTAAAATTATTTTATATACGTCTTCTCACAAGTTTTATCTTTGTGGAATGATTTGGGAAGTCATTTGGAAAATCCTACTAAATTTATACTCACCCCTACTTGGGCACTATTTTTCATTTAAAAATGTCATCCATCAATACATATGTAAACAAAAATTATCAATGTTCCTTAGTGTTTCATCTTGATATCTTGAGCATTTATTTCCAAGTTGGATCTTAGAGATTTTTTGGAGTTGTTGGATCAATGTATTTGGCATCTTGGGTTTTTTTTTTGTCATTTTGTTTTCTCTTGTACTCCGATATAGTTGTTGTTTTAGTTTGGTTTTTTTAGATGTATTTGTTACTCACGCATCCTGTAGTGGTTTGATTTTCTATCTTGTCTTATTTGTTTTATCTTCATATAGAAAATCTTATCCCAGTTGTTAATGAATCCCTTGGTGTTTATTACTAGAATTTGGGGTCTTTGGGATGTCACCTAAGGCCAGTCACACCAACAACCTCTTCCCAAGATAATGGATGAGGTATGGTATGTTATATTATATCCTATATGATACAAATATCATCATAAAATAGTGACTTTCATATGGTTTAAAATTTCATTAAATAGAAGAAAAATCTTGAGATACAAATTAATTTTGGGGTATAAGTTATTTGAAATGTTTTTTATCACCATAATGTATATCTATATAAGAATCAAGTCATTTTTATAGGGTTAATATGATAATTTATAAATTAAAAATCTTTTTCAAAATTTAAATTTCATAGGGCATAGGGATATACTTTATAAGGTTCATTTATGTATTTAATGTACATAGATTATAGTTGAGCTATTAAGGTTATGGTCATAAGGATAAGATAACTCCTCCTAAGGTTTATATTAGAAGATAATAAGATTAATACAAGTATGTTGTAATGTTTAGATAAGAAGTTTTAATTTTGATTCAATAAAACATACGGTAAAGATAAGAATAAAATAATTTCTACAAAATCCTCTTTGGAAAAAAATTATAAATTCTGACCAAAATATATATTATTAAAAAATAAGTAAATAATTTTGTGAGAAATTATAATTATCCAATTATAAAAATATATATGATGAGTCATAACCTGACTCATAATGATGTGGATTTTTATCTAAAATCAATTTAAAAAATCCATAATAAATTTTAATTTTAAATAAATAAAAAAATTCATTATATTTTACTATATGAAATACATGATGTAATATAATTTATAATTCTAAAAATTCACAAATAAATATGGATATTTAAATTGGGAATTTTTATTATTATTATTAATATTAATATTTTAAATGAATAGTTTGTAAATATAAAAACATAAACAAATGAATTGGAATGGTTCAACATAACATGAATAACCTGAAAAGATAAAACCTCACACGTCGAAATTCTAAATTGATCTGGATCAAACATAAGGGAATTAGGTCATTTTGAATAGATAAATATATAATGTTTTAAGAATTAAAATATAGACCATTGGGTCATGAGGTCTAAGGTCATGAAATAAGGAACTTGTACCATTGGACAGATCCTTACAAGAAATATATGTTGGGAATAGTGGGGTTCCTTGACTTTTTCATAAGTTGATGGAACTAGTGAGAAAAACTAAAATATTTATAGGGTTTAATAGAGGTACATATGAACCTTATATCTAGTAATATTTTTTACTATATATTTTTTATTAAATAATTGATGGATATGCCTCATGGGAAGGAACTCATATTTTTTTCAAGCCGACCGTTGTAGGTTTTCGATGTGGATTTTTTTTCTTTTCATTTTTTAGATGAAATACTTACTAGGATATAAGATGTGTATCCCTATATATTGGAAAGTTGAATATTTAATGGGATTCCCTCTTCAGGTTTTCAACCAAGAAATTACTGTGAATATTTCCATTTATATTTTATGATTCTACAAGAAAGATCAGTGTTTCATGCATTTTGTATCACATGACGTTGACCAATTTCAAAATATGAATTCACTAAAAATAGTTTCTAAAATCAAATAGTAGATATTTCTGAGGGAAGTATCTCAACTCGGGGAAATTGTTCTTCACATAACATTCATATCTTGATATGAATGATTATAATAAAAGGATTTAATAATATCCCTTTTAAATTGGGAATGATGAAATAAATATGTAACATTGAGGGTATTGAACTCCACTTGAATAGTTGGGTTGTTGAATTTTATATCATAATAAAAGAGTGTCCCAATTTGTGGTAGGAATATAATTTGGAATAAGTTACCCATTCGTAATAATGGGACCACCCTCACATAGTTTATAAATATAACATCGGGTTAAGGGTTACTTTTCCTCTAGAAACAAAATAAAATCACCATGAAGTTAATTAGAAGCTCAAAAAACAATGTTATTCACACTTAGCAGAGTGTATGTTTGGATAAATAAACAAACCTATAACTAATTGATTTTAAAGGGGAATAAAGAGGATTTTATCAAGGTTATGGCTTTCCAGGAGGAGTGTCTCTACAGAAGAAATTTGGATGTTGAGGATTATAATATTAATTGTATGATACAAGTTCCTCAATAAAATGATATTCAATATGGGGTTGTGAAATTTAAAAATTACACTTCCATATATTGAACACATTCTCTTTGTGAAGGTGTATAAAATGACATTTAATTAGAACCTTATCTTTTCAAATGGAGGAAATACTCAATTTTGAATAAGTAACATTATCATGAATAAAAAATACCCATAGAAATTTATAAGATCACCTTCAAGGAAAAAGAAGATCTAAAATATATTTTTCATACACCCAGGGATGTAGAAAATTGGGCATGACTTCTTATAGGGATATGATTTGTTTTAGAAAATATATGTTCATATTGAAAATTTTCATATAACTTTTTACTAATATATATAAGGGGATGGATTAGAGAGTGCAGTCTTGAAAATTAATTAGGAAACCTTTTATAGGTTTTCAAACTGATATTTATTTATGTATCATTAATTTTTGTTATGGATATATCAATTTAAACAAAAATTAGGTGAATAATGTTTAAATATATGAATATGTAACTATATATCAAGGTAGTTTGTATTGAAACATGGTCAAGACATACCTAAAATATATTTATTTATAATTATAATATAGTTTGTCTTAGGCATATGTGCACACATTTTAACGTCACTATTCTTAGATAAACAATGGTGTGGAAATTTATGGCTACATGTAGGATTTGGGATCTAGGAGTCTGTATGTATAGTGTGGGAATTGTAATCGATCCATGCATAGTTTTCGAAAAATATATGACATCCCCCAAAAATCCTTCTATATAATGACTCGAAGTAAAACAGAGGTCTGAAATATTAAGAAAGGGTTTATGTTTATTGTATTTATAGTCAAACATCATCCAATATGTTAGGAATCACTATATATCCTAAAATTGTAGTAATTCAGCATCACAAATTTTTAATATGAGACTTCTCAGTGAAAATATTACTCACCTATATATTGGGAATATAAATTTTTCTATATGAGAGCATGTATGAAAACTAACATGAATGAATTCTTTATACCTAGGAAACTACAAAGGATCCCATCATAATTCCCAATCATTGGAAAAAATGATAAGATTTATTGAACATATCATCACCCATGTAGGGTCCTCTATCAAGATGGAATCTACTAGCAGTTCTAGGATAAGATATCTAAGTGTCAATGTGTATCCCAAAATAATGGATATCATTCCATATGTATTTTTTATAAAGATATAATTTTTTATCCTAGTATATGTTAACCATGACATTTGGGCAAGACAATGTGTTCATCAAAATCAAATCCCTATGAAATTAAAACCCTCATGTAGATTGAACTCTTTCATTGGGAAATTTTTTTTTCAACATCAAAGAGATTATACCTCTATAGGTAGTTTAAGTCCATGAGAGATACAACATTTTAAATATTTTAATGAACTATGCGATAAAGTAAGTGTATAACCGTTTAATTTCACAAAACAAGGACTATGATGACATGAAGTTTAATTTCATATGGCTAGGAACATACCCCAAAAGTATATATTCAAGTGTAATGGAACTTTTGTTATGTAGTTTAATATCTTGAAATGATAACATTATTATTAGTTTTTTAACATCTGGTAAAAATGAATTTATTTTACGAAATTTAAAATTATGAAGTAAGGAAATAATTCATCTTATGTGTTATGTCAGGCAAGGTTTTTTTTGGGTGACAATATTGTGTGTTCATGTATCATGAGTCTTGAGATCCTAAAACTATATCAAGCCTTCTTTAATTTTAGTTTTATGGTAATCCTTAATTATGAATCATCATTTGATCATATTTCCAATAATTAAGTGATACTGAGTATAATTTCAATGATATCCCCTAACATCCTCATTAATTCTCATGATATTTATCGAGAATGTTATGCTCTCATGAATAGGTGAGTATTTATCCACATGGTTAGGTCTATATGAGATGAAATTATTTTATCTTTCATCGAAATATAGATAGCCATAATTATTTATAAACATAGTGTGTCTAGCTTAGTGAGTTTAAATAGAGGAGTATAACATTTGGGTGTCACTAACCCTATTCTCCCTTCATAAATATTCTTCTAAGTTTAACCATTAATGTTGAATCCTCTCTCAATTTTATTCCCTATCAATCATTGTTTGAGGAAGTAATTTTCATGGTATCTAAAATTTATCCCACTATGTCTCATGCTCAAAATCCTTTAGATCATTACCATATTATTCAGAAAGTCAATGGTTATATACCAATAAAATTACATTGTTTAAAAGGAATAAACATTGTATCATATATTATTTAGATACATGACATAACATTTCTTCTATGGTGTATAATATATTCCTTGATTGGAATGGGATCATACATTAGGTATTTGTGGAATTTTCTTAATATCAATTAATTTGTGGTTATATATTAATGTAATTGATGACTAAGGGATTAATGATTCCATAGACAGAATGGATAACTCAATCATTCTTTAGGACATTATGTTAAATAATGAGGTTTAAAATGTATGAAATTCACCCAATGATGGGTTGAATTATATGAAAATATTTCTATCCCTATGGGATAGGTTACTTTACTACAAGGAGGACCATTGTAGTAGAAAACTATTACATCACCACATAATAAACATCCCAAAAGAAAAACAGTAATTATTTTATAGAGATTTTCATTTTCTCATAGGAACTATGTAATCAATTGTTTATTAAATATGTCCATGTCATATTTATAGGGATAAATAGAACAATGAATTAAAATACCCTTCTATTTAACATTAGCATTATGTGTGGTTGATGATGAGAATCTTCATTAGACCACAATTTGTGGACCAAAATATGACATTGGGTATATTCTCTATCATTATTTAATTTTTCAGAATTAATAGGGTTGAAGGAAACATCATTGAATGAAAGTGGAAAACCATTAATCCCATATTTATCAATTATAGGAATAAAGGATATAAAACCCAATTGATCAAAAAATTATTATATAATTTTCGTTGTAATATATTCTATAATATTAATTTCTAAGACCTAATAAATACTCTTCATACCATGAAGATACCATGTTGATGGAAAAATAGCCTACCATTTAATAAAACTATTATTTTATTGTGATTGTTCATTATTATAATAATATTTAATGAGGTAAACTGGTTCTCATCTCAAAATAGTATATTTTTTCATAGGATACTCTATGTCATCTTTTTTGGAGGCATGGTTATAAAGATATTCCCATTAACATTACATTATCCAGATTTTTTTAGTCAAGGATCAATTTTCTTGCATTCCCGAAGATCTATTTGGTTTGACGTTTTAGATAATTAGTCAAAAAACCTAAAATAAATAAAAATCACCCCAAAAAGTTTAAAGTTCCACTTAAAATCCATATTTAACATGAAATAAATCTTTTAAGATATAACATGTTTTATTTTCTTGACATATCCTCATAATTATGATCCTAGCCTCATCCTTTTCTCTACTCATCCTTATAATGTTGTGGATGTTTTTTAAAAAATTAGGGATAAAAATAAAAATCACATTAAAGGTAAAAAAACAAATTATTCCTTGAATACTTATAAAAATTTTCCATTTAAAATTAAATTTCTTGGTTATTCATAAACAATTTCTTACCCAAGTAATCAACTTATCTATACAAAGATTTTCATTAAATGAAAATTAATTATTATTATTGAAAAAATAAATGCATAATTTTTTTTTGAGTCATGATAATCACATGAAATATTTTCCCAAAGTTATACATTTTACCCATAGGAAGATGAAAATACATTTCTTCAAACATGAACTCATTTTATTACCTTTTAAATTAAAATATTTCCATAAACACCACAATAATCATAAATAAATTATCTAGGTAACATGAGGTATCACTCCCACATATCTCTTATAAATGGATTAAACTTCACCCTTAAAAATGTTATAACCCTCATAGTTACACATATAATAAAATTCATAGTTAATCTTGGAATAACTGTCATGGTTACACTGGAAATAACCCTCACAGTCATCTTTGAATCATAAATCATACCAAATGAATTGGAGGGATATCACATACCTACCCATAATTAGTTTATAATGGAACCACCGATCGTTATAAAAAAATCCCAAGAAATATATCATAACCACAAAAAATAAAATCTCGCATCATAAAAACATTCTATTCACTCATAAGAATGTATTTGAAAATATTATCGTATCCCTTTTCATTAACACCAAATTTTAAAAATAAAAATTCTATGAATAAACGGAAACAAGATTCTTATTTGAAAAAAAATTATTATAATGGATGATAAATATCAAATTATGTTTATAGTGGTGGGAGAAGTCATTTTCATTGTATACATTAAAATAGAACATTCGTTGTTTGTTTTTAAATGAAATTCATAATGTTCGATAAAAATATTGATGTGATCCCAACCCCAGTAACACATATTTGGTTTATGCGTCATTATAGTGGAATGATATACAATGAATAACATCATTTAGGACTAAATGGTTTATTAGTCTTGATAAATAGGATACATACATGATAAGTTAATTAACTTAAAACATATGTCATTTAATAAATAAATGGATAGTGAAATGAATCTATAGATATTATAATTTCAAAATAACATGGATAATAAGATATGTAATTATGAATATAGAAAGGTAAATGACTAAAAACATATTCTATTTGATCAGTAAATTTAGAAAAAAATTAATCTGGAGATAATGTCATTGCAAAAATATCATGGATGATAAAAAATTGAATTCTCATTAATAGAGGAAATGCATAATATTTGGACATCATTTTCTCATGATAATGATACCTTTACTGTGAATACCTTTCACATGAAGGTTTAAAACTATAGGTAGAAACTCATTTAGTGATAGCATATTGATTTTTCTCATGACATTACCAATGCATCGAGGGACTATATAATTCAATGACCCACCTATTACATTATTTCCAAACAAATCCTCATATATCTAATAATGAATTTAATTCATGAACAAGGTGCCTTACTAATAATTAAATATATTGAATAATGAATACAAATTATCCATATTTAGTCATATAATCAAATAACATACAAATAAAATATCCATACTAATAAAAAATATATGGTTTGAGAAATAATAATATCCATGATAAATAATATTGATATTTAGGCTAAAGTTAATGTCTAATGATCATAGTAAGTTGAATAATTCAAGGGACAGTTAATGACCAAAAAATGAATCAAGGATGTCACTGTCAATACTATTTGTAGTAAGAATAATCATAAATCAACTAGAGAAACAATAAGGATGGTATCAATAAAATATATCCCCAATAGATTGTATTTAAAATAAAGGTTACTTCCAATTGGATAAGAGAAATAACACAAATAGTTATTTAAAAAATAGTAAAATATCATTTTCATTTTAAAAATCACATTTTAAAACCAAAAGGTCACAAAAAATTTTCAAAATACGTTTTTCCCATTGAAAATAACTATTCAAACTCAAAAATATTGTTTTCAAATATTTATTGGTTATGAAGGATGCAAATGTTTTACATAAAGAGTATGTTAAAATAAATATTCCATTAACATTTTTAGTAAAATCCAAATCAAGATTTTTTGGGAAGTGAAATGTATATTGCTTTCAAAAAAATTTAAAAATTCCACAATTGTGTAGAAATTAATTTTAAAAATCATAATAAAATATCAAAAAAATGTAATTTTTGAATAAAAAATTTATTTTATCATAAAACTGACATTCGAATGAAGATAAAAATAAATTCATATTTTATTAAAATCACTTTCATAATTATTGTAATTGCAAAAAAATGTAAAAATACTAATTTTTCCTGAAAATATAATAAATACACTGAGTATAATAAAATTCAATTGGATTATTTTATAATTATAAAATAATTTTCGTCGATAAAACTTCATTAATAAAAAATATCGATTAGAATGAGATTTTAAAAATAACCCATAAAATGATTATAACAATTATTTGAGAATTAATAAATAAATATAATAATTACATTAAGATTAAATAAAAATAAAATTTGAAGAAATAATATATAAAATAATAATAAGTACTTACAAAAATAATCTTATAATATCAAAGACAATTAATTAGTTATATAACTCAGTGAAAATAAATTCAGTTATAAAGTCGTCTACCACTTGGTATCTTTTATGTCAAATCTCATTGGATGGAAAAATTTAAAATAAAACTCATAATTCCATGAATTACAAAGGATTCGGGATATTTCATGTCAAATGGGAATTATATGCACTATAAAGAATATCTTAGGTCTATAACATTTCAATATGCCTTAATGAATAGAAATTTGGATAAAGTGCCTTACCTTGAGAGTCTTAATTGTAATGTACGTTCTTTATCTTCTGGAATAATAAAATTATGTTAATAATTTAATTGATTAATAAATTTTCAATGTTTATTATTCCTTTTATTTCACTTATTACCATGCTATATTCATTTAATGATTCAATTATGTTTACATGGGTTGTTTCGATGATATTTGAATTATACGTCAAAATTTACATTTGTAGGTTGACTATTAGTCATTGTAGTCATTATTTCAACATATCAAGAAACATAATCATGAAAAAATATCATATTTATACAAATATTAAAATTTTAATACCAATAATGAAATAATTTATTAATAAATAAATTATGATATGATCACAGAGATGGTAGAACATACATACACATGTGTAACGTTTCCTTTTTTCAACAATCATTATAGAAAGGAAGTTAGAACAATTTTATAATTATAAAATGATAATATTGTAATAAATATCTTATTATTTATTTATATATACCTACATATATCATCAATGGGTTGTGGTCTATAAAAGCTAGTCACATCACTTCATGAAGGCGGTAGTCCACACATACATGAATCACATTATAATCATTCATTAAGTGAAAGCGTAAGAAAAAAAATTATATATTATCTTTTTAGAATTATTAATTTTTAATTAATATCATAAATATTTCATGTATATAAAATATATTTAATAACTATATTCTTAATACCTTCCATGTAAAATGTTATTGAAAAACAATTCATGCCGCTTCACGAGATTGTAGTCCACCATTCACACGAGCGACGATATCGTATAACTTAAAAAAGGATTTTAAAAAGTTATATATGATATAATGACTATAGATGTATAATTATTTAATAAATATAATATATAGGTATATATATATAATTTATATCCATCATCATACATAACCTTGAGAGGTGTTGATGGAAAACATATTACATCAGTTCGTGAGGTTGTAGTTCATTGTACACGTAATTGACGCTATCATTTCCCATTTCATGGAAGTGAAGATGGATATAAGAAATTAACATAACATAATAATATCTCAATATATGGTTTATAGTTTTGTTTTTATATAATCATAAATAATTAATATTTTAAGGATGGGAAAGAAGAAATAAAAAAGCCATATTAATGAATTTTACCTCTTCACATGCCACATGTTTAGGGTTATAACTAAATTAATCCTAGAAGGGATTAATAAGAAATTGATTATAATATGATTGGATAGACCTTTTTATCTAAACTGGTTCATTATTTTTCAGAAATACTAAATTTAATTGATGAAGAGTGGAGAGGTGGGGGCCTTTTATAAGTGAGGTGAGTGACACACTTGTAATTTTGTGAAATTAATAGTTTTACCATGGTTTTTCACATCCCAGATGGGACCAAAATAGGGTATCTTAGATCCTTATAAATTATATGATTTAAATATGTATACGTTTTAAAAAAAATTCGATTATTCTGATCATTTTCGTTTTAGTATAACCCCCTAGTAAACCGCTTTTTTATCTTAACCGTTGTGATTAATTCTTATTGTTTTTACTATTAATTTTGGTTAAAATTGAGTTCAAATTATTATAAAATATATATTATTTTGATTTTGAATATTTAATATATTTTTTCCAATTCAATTCACTAATTTGGAACAATTAAACTTCTAATTATACCCAAAGAGATGATATAAACACTGGATTCTGAAGAGAAAATTACAACAAGTATAAAATGGTTTAATATCAAAATTCAATATAAAATCGATTAAAATGAGATCAATTAGATAAAATGTAATATATATAATAATACTATAAAACCAAATTTAAAATAATATTTAACATTGTAAATTATATAATCTAAATGGTAGTTTTCAATAAAAACATTTTTATTTCAATATTCATTAAAAAATAGTAATTTTTTAAAAACTCTCAAAAATTAACCATAAGATAATTTTATTATTTTTATTTCGAAAATAAATTTTCTTTTAGTAAATAAAATATCTATAATTAGTGAAAAAAAATATTTTTAAATTATGTACACAAAGCATAATAAAAATTTCTTTCAAAAAAAATTACAGTATTTTAGAAAATATTTCTTTTTATTTTAAATTAATATTCTTTTATTTATAATCTACATATATTAAAAAATTTCATTATAATTCAGTGATATTTATACCATTCAATTTAATTTCTATATTATAATGGTATACTATATTACGCCCCATTTATGGTTATGTTTTTTTTTGTTTCACAAGCTATAAAAGAGATTAAATTTGAAGAAATATAACATAAAGTCTTAGTGAGTTACCTTATCATATAAGATTTTTGTTGCATGCTATATATGATATCCTGCCCAATTTTCTTTTTTTAAAAACCTAGGTTGATATACTCTCCCAACATTCAATTAATTGTTTCCACAAAATTTAAAAATGATCTCAATAATCATGGGTTTCTCATATGGATATACCATTATTGAAAACCCCACATTGTAAAAGGGTTAATAAAAGTAGGAAATCGAAGTAAAAAGGTCATCCAAAATAACACATTGTTAGGTTTCCATGTTGGAGAAATTTAGTGGGAAATTAAAACATTAAAATGGAAAAAAATATTAATTCCCAAGGATTGATAGAGAATGATATAGATCATTGATTACAAGAATGTGGTTGATCTATATAATCTTGATGATAAAAAACATAATATATAATTAGTTAAGGGGGAATTTGATTCATCAGATATAAATGTAATAGGATTACATTATTTTTCTGAAGATACTTTCTATAATGTTTAGTAATTCATTTACTATCTCTGAAGTTATAGAAATATTCATGGTATCTTTATATTTCATAAGTACAATTTCATCCTCTTGATTTCCTTTGACTAATTTCAATTTTATCTCTTAGTCTAAGAAATTAATACCCAAAAATTGTTTTTTTTATTCTTGAATCACTAAAACTAACTTTTTCATAGATGTTAAGATCAATAAAATAGTAAATAATCTTTTAATTAATCTCTATCTATTTTACAAAAATAAAATTCTTAGCACACATTATCAAATATAATACAATAACCTTTAAAAAAAGTAATAATATTGTTTCATCATTATTTTTTATTTTTCAAATATATCAATTTAAAACAATTAGATATTAACCATATCATTAAATAGGCTAGTGGTAGGTTCTAAACCCTTATCATACTTCAGTAATGTACTCAATCCCCACAGCCTTGTCTGATGCATCTGAATATCACCTGAAATATGAGTTTTCCATTTTCTAAAACTATATCAATATAATTCTTATATCATTGCCAAATTGTAGAGACCCATAATTAATACAATATAAAAGATATTATAATCATTATATTATACCAATAAAATTAATCTTTAGTTAAAGAAATTGTAGTGTCATTTTTTGTAATAAATCATTCATATAATAAACCAATATGTTATATTCCCATAAATATTTTATAAAAATTTCCATAATCATATAATATTCCTACCAGAAAAATTGAAAACCTATTTTTGAGAATTTAAATTTATGATTAACCTTAAAATCATAAACCCATGATAACACCCATAATTATTATATTTATGAAGAAATATATTCTTTTGAAATTTTACATAATCCTTATATGTTTTTTGATTCTTGTAACCAAAGTACCATTTAAAAAAATTTCTTCAATTTAATTAAAGATTCATAATAATTTAACACATTATTCATTTTATTTTAACATTGGATCTTCCTGGGTTTATAGTCTAACCTTTAGAATCCTGAATTTACCAAGATAATTCATAGGTTACCCACATTTAATACAACAAACTATAAATGGATCCCTAGAAGAGAATTATTTCTATAGATCATAACATACATTTGAAATTTGAATTTTTTTCCTTTATGACCTTATATTTTGAACATAAATTATGTTACCATTCCATTAAGACACTTTCATGTATGTTTATTTTTATATTTCTCACATGTTGGAAATCCAACGTTCATTCATCCATGCTCTGCACAACTCAAGCTCTTAAAAAACTCCATTCTTCTCTCCTTTGGTATGTATGGTAGTTGTAAAGGTATATTTTTTTAATCCCATTTCAGGGTAACTAATTAGCCATAGTCATGACATCTTTCATGCCTATAATCATCCCATTTTTTTTATAATTGTCACCACATTTTCCTTCGCATTCGATACTAAAATGATTCCTTTTAGTTTTAGCAATTGAATAAAACCAACAAGAATAATGTGAGAATTAATAATCATAGTGGTAAAACCATATTATCATTTATATTATATATAAATAACAACAACATATTTTTAATCAAATTCACCTTAGGTTTAACCTAGGCTATTTACTTTCATCATCTATTTAAATCCTTAATAATGGTTTAAAATTAAAAATTAAAATATCCTATAAATATATCAGGGGAGTTTCAAACAAGGTGTGCATTAAGGCCTATATTTATATATTAGGTGATGATCGGGTTAAGACAAATTTACCCTTTTAGAGTTATATTCCCTATGTATAACTATTTCAAAACAAAATATACACGTAGTATCCAAACATGGATATATTTCAAGGAAAGATCAAATTATATCTACCTTAAAAAAATATTAGGGTGTTTTTATATACATATCCTCAAATAATATAATAGATTTATAATCCATAATCGACCTTTTCTTAAATCAAGATCCCAAAGTTTCTTCTAAATTTATTTTGATTGCAACTGTAGTGACTCTAACCCCAATACCCCAAAACAATTTTCTTCTATATTACATTGTAATTTGATATAAGGGATCACCTTCTGAAATAACTGATTGTATAATAGTGTTTATAAACATGACACATACATGATTCTCATCATAAATTTAAAAACAAAAAATACAAAAAAAAAATTTTAGAATAAAATTATTACCTCTAGTATATCCTTACATATCATTCATAGTTCACATCAAGGACTCTTGTGAAATGATATACAATAAGGGTGATCTAAAATGATCAATTAGTGTTCGGTATAGTAGAAGCTATTATGAATCAATAAGAATAATCAACATAGATAGGTAAATAACATAACCAACATTCAATTTAAATAACATGATTATCTGATAATATATTTCATAATCAATATAGATTTGAAAATAACTGGAATAAAATTCCATTTAATAAATAAAATCAAAATTAAATGTAGCCAATGATAATATAATTGTGAAAATATCATGTATAATAATATAGGGAATAATCAATATGAAGAGGTAAATAACTAAAAACACATACAATATGATCAATAAATTTGAAATAAAATGTATCCATACATAATATGATTGAAAAAATATCATGGAAAATAATTATGAATTCTCAAGGAATAAAGAGCTTAGTCAGGGGACATCACCTTTTAAGTCACATGATACTTATACCATCACGAACAATCATAAGAAGTTTTAAAACTAAATTTTAAACCTCACTAAATGCTAGACTTCTGATTCCCCACATTATGCTATCGAAGAATTTAAGGGATATATAATTATAGCATAGACATATTAATAAATTTCTAATGAATTCCTAATATATCCAACAATAGATTTAATTCATGATCAATGTATTGAACCATTAAATTTCCATATTGAATAAAAACGATATGGATTATTAATATATTCCACATCAATCAAATAAAAATAAATATGAAATTAATTATTTTTAAATGATATATGTTTTATGAAATAACCGCATCTTTGATTAATATTATGTATATTAGGGGTAAATATATTGTCAATTGATTATAGGAAAGTTAATAATTCAAGGGAATGTTAATGGCAAAAAAAAATGAATCCAGGAAGTGAGTGTCAATACTACCCTTGGTAAAAATGATCATAAACCATCTAGATTAAGTATAATTATAGTATCAATAAAATAGATCCCCAATGGATTAAATTTTAAATAAATTATTTTTTCATGTATTGATAAAAATACCATTAATACATTATAAAAATAATTTTTTAGGAAAACATAATTTTATTTTTTAGAATGAACAATTAAAACTAAAAGTTTATAAAACATTTTTAAAATACATGTTTATTTTTAAATAACCAATGAAATATATAAATTGAGATTAAAATAATTAAATAATCATGTATTAATGAAATTATATACAAGATTACTAAGTTATAACTAATATTATTTTAATATTTTTAGCAAAATACAAGTATAAATTGTTTTGAAAATGACTTGAAGATTCCTATCAATGAATTTAAAAAAAATTAAAACATGGTTAAAATTTTATTTTAATTATCATGGGATAATATTATAACATTTTTTAAAATTATTTTAACAGAACACTGTTTTGGAAGAAAATTGATTTATGATCAAAGAGAGAAATATGGTAAGATTTTGAAAAAAACATTTTATCAATTATTTTAAGTACCAAATAGTATAAAAATAGAAATATTACTTTATAACATAATTAATAACCATATAAAATTAAATTAAATTTATTTATAAAAAATTTATCAATTAATTTCCATCAATGAAAATTCAAAAATAAATAATATCGATTAGAATGAGATTGTGAAAACAAAATCCAAAAACGATAATAATGATGAAGTGAGAATTAATCAATAAATATATATTCTGTATAAAATTTAAATACACATAAAATAGATGTAAATATAATATAAAATAATTATAATTCATTAAATATGTAATCTTAGAATATCAAAGACAACGAATCGGTAAAATGACCAATGAAAACAAATTCAGTTATTAAATTCCTTCACACTTGGTTACTTGTAAGTAAAATCCCCTTGGATAAAATAATTCAAATTATAATTTATATTACCATTAATAATAATATTACAAGTAATTCAGGTAGTGTATACACCATAGAAAAGAAATTAGGTTTGTAACCATACAATCTGCCTTAATAAAGGAAAATTGAGAAGAAGTCCCTTACATTGAGCCTAACTCGTCATGTATGATCTTTATCTTCCTAAATAAGAAATATATGTTGATAATTTACATAATTAAGATCATATTTAATATTTTTTATTCATTTTACATTAATTTTTACAATGTTTTATTCAATTACTTAATCAATTATGTTTATGTCATGTGTTTTAGTGATTTTTTACCTATGTGTCAACAATGTCTTATATAGGTTGATAATTATTCTAAGTGGTCATTATTTAATAATCTAAAGAATAATTATCTAGGAATAATTTTAATACTTTTATATATATTATACTTTTAATACCAATCAAGAAACATGGGTTTGATGAATGAATTAAATTGCGATTATTGAGTTTGTAAACTTTATATACGCATGATTGACATTTCTATTTTTAAATGATCATTATATAAAGGAGGTAGATAATATTTTAACATTAAATAATGATAATAATATAATATACAACATATTATTTATTTAAATATGATAATATATATCATCCATGTGGTGTGGTGCTGAAAATAGAGTGACATCTCTTCATGGAGGTAGTAGTCCACATCTAAACCAATGATGTTAACATCATTTAGTGAGTGAAAAGGTAAGAAATAAAATGATATATTATCTTTTAATAAGGATAAATATTTATTTAATATTATATATAATTCAATTATATCACATATATTCATTAACTCTATCCCAATTACCTTCCACGAACTACATTAGTGAACAAAAAATCTCATCGCTTCTCGATTCGGTTGTTTTTCGTTCACACAAGTGATGCAACTGTATCCCCTAAGAAATGGAATGTATCATGATTTATATGAAATAATGACTCAAATGTTTTAATAATTTTATAAATGTAATATATATACTTTATATCTATAATAATTCCTAATTGTGGGAGGTGTTGATGGAAAATGTGCCACATTGGTTCCTAAGGCAGTAGTCTATTGTACACACAAAAGATGTAATCATTTCCCATTTTATAGAAGAGGATATTGATATCGGATATTAACATAAAATAAAAACATCACTTTATATTTTATATAATAGTTTTAAAAAATAATTATAAATGATGAATATTTGAATTAGGTGGAAGATGAAATAAATCAAAAACACATAGTTGGAAATATTTCAGCTTTTTATACCACCACTTTAGGATTAAATGTAAAGATTTCAAAGAATGTTTTGTTAAAGAAAAAAATAGATTCTGGATTATGGGATAGAATTTTGGAAATTATTTTTGTAGTAAATGTGTAATCCAAAAGGTTTGATTGTGTGAATAAGAGAGGAGAGTGGTGTCCTTTTATTAGTGTGGTGAGTGGAAGAATTGTTATTTTTTTTAAAAAATGGGTTTCCAAAGTTTTCACAAGAAAAAACTGTTCAAAATGAATTATAAAAGATCCTTCTAAATGAAAAGGTCTAAATATGGCCATATAATGTAATATATAAAAGTTTTTAACTCATTTTAGCACTTATCATTTTAGTTTAACCCCGTAGTAAACCTATTTTTACCTTTAGCACGGTAATTAATTTTTTCCTTTTTACTATTCATTTTGGTAAAAAATTATGTTGAGCTAATTAGATCATAGAAATTATAAAAATTAAAACTATTTAATCCATTTAAAAAAAATATATTCATTGAATTGGAAAAAATAAATTTAAAATCATACCTGCAAACATGAAAAAATGTAGGTTTAAAAAGAGAAAATTCTCATGAGTATTGATGTTTTTAATATCATAATTAACTAAAACATTTATTCCACTTACATAAATTAGTAATCACATAATATAATTGAACTAATTTTAATTTTTAAAAATTTATATTATAATATTACATTGTAAATTATTTAAAAAACTCATATTTAAAAAAACTTGTGTTTTTCACTATTTATCAAAAAATAAATTTTTTTCTGATAATTCCAAAAAAATCACCATGAAGTGGTTTTGATACAATTATTTCCAAAAAAAAATTCATTATATCAAATATATTTTATATATTTGGTAAAAAATTATTTTAAAGTATGTTCGTGAAGCACAAATAAATAACCCTTATAAAAATATAACTTCTTAGAAAAGATTTCATTTTCTATTTAATGATTTTTAATTTATCTGTAATTAATATATCAAACTTAATTTTTATAATTTATTTATTTCATGACCCGTACCATGGGGCGCGTGCCATGACATAACCCAATCACCCCTCTCGAAGGCTAGGGGTTGGCGACTAGCATCAAAGGTGTTAACCTGTATGTGGGAAGTATTTGTCTGAGTACCCGTATAGACACACATGCCCAACCATTTACAACAACAAAAATGGTAAAAAAAATAATAAAACATGTTTTGAGCACAAATACAACTGAAAAAAGTGGGATAGAATAAATATCCAACCAAAAGAACTGGAAAAAGGAAAGTACAAAGGGACTCAGGTAGCCATCTGCTAAAAACCGCACCTGATGGTAAGAGTATGTAGCTACTGGAATCTGAGGTAGTATGTACAATCCACCAAGTTCAACTAGGTGCCACGTGCTTTTGAGATACCAAATCCTATGTCGAAATTTCTATCATATACAGAAGACACAACACATGCAGGCGAAGCCCATGTAGGTGTGAGTACCATAGTATTCAGTAGGGGGCCTTCATATATTAAAGAGAAACACCATAAAGAAACCACAAAGAAAATCGAAAAAAACAAGGATATCTCACACCATGTATATTCTAGAGTAGTAAAGGTTCATTGGTTAGTCAATACATATCATAATTTTGAGGGAATCATCCCTAATGAATCTATACTCATCTGCTAGGCCACTAAGGTTCCACATGTCTACTTCTCATCAGTCGGACCACTAAGGATCCACACAACTACTACTCGTCTACTGGGCCACTAAGGATTTACACAGCTGCTACTCATCTGTCAGGCCACAAAGGATCCACATAGCTACTGATCGTCTGTTGGGAAACTAAGGATCCACATGGATGATGCTCTTCTCCTAGACACTAAGGTTCCCCATGGATTCTAGTTTTACATCAACTTCAATGAAGTCTGACATAAAATAAACCAAAAGTTCTCCTTGTCACAAGGGTTCCAGTGCAACAAACTACGCATTGAACATATGCTTGGCTTGTAAGATATGGGCATTTTAGTAGAAAGGGTACTGGTTTGATTAGAGTTTGATCAAACCCGATCATATGCCAAACCCCACCAAAACCCTCTTAGTGTTTTTCAGAAGTACCAAATCATCTTAAGGGTCCTCGTGCCACAACTGACATCTCAATCGGACTCCCGATCTTTGAGTTATTGAGGTTTTAGTTAAACAGGGGCCTGTTGGGTCTGGGTCCAGCTATACCTGGTTAGAGCGACCCATCATGACCCGGTCCAGGGGCCACCAACCTGTAGAGACCCGAAGCTTGACGTACATGGACATTACATTACTTTTGTGGAATACTTAGTACATAACAAAAACATACACACAAGGATTGTAATAGTTTAGTGTCTTTGGAAACTCGGAATAAAATCTTCTAATCGTGGTGAAAGATCTTCAACATCTCCCATAAAGATCTTCCTTTTTTTTTTACCTAAAACCTTTCTTTATATCCTGGGGAAAAGAAAACATAAAAGGTTGAGCTCAAATGCTCAGTAAGGGTAAAAAAAAAAAAATATCAATCACATCATATTTATAAGAACATAACATTTTGGAAATCTTAACCTGCAAAAGAGAGTATAATTTCATAACATGGGATAAATCATAGTAGTGAAATAAAATCCCAATAATCATAACATAAAACATGAAACTTTGTGGAATACACACATAATCATAGAGAATCATTTCTTGTTAGTCAAGACTCATTGCCAGGACTATCTTAGTGGACAAAGTCCCTTTCTGAACCGAGTCACCCTCGTTTCAGTCCTGTTTCACTGAACCGGTATAACCTACCGTTCCAGCCATGTCTATCTCATGAGATATAAAATCTTTACCCAATGCATTGGAGGGAGATATAGGTCCCACCCGTCTCATAATGATACCATTCTTATGTGTTCCACAAAATCATAAGTCATACATCATTTCATAACCCATGTAATACAAATGGGAGTCTTAAACATCATGACATCATAAAACAATTCATATAAGATAAAGGAATTCATAAAAATAATTCCATCAAAACATAATCAAATCAATGTAATAATAGGGATAAAAACAGAACCCTTTATTATCTTAGATGGAAAATAATTTTGATAAAACACTTGAACTGCATTCTTGAGGAAAATATCCTTTCTTCTTCAAAAACATTTTTCCTTTCTTAACATGTCATAAAACTTTAAACTAAAATAAGTTGATTAAAAATAAACTTGAAAACTTGTAAAGGAAGCTTCATGGAAATAATGTTTTAAAAATCCATTCATGTCGTATAAGTTAAAAAAAACATTCTTCTTGTACTTTTTTTGGAAAAGTCAAAAAAGTACCTCGTACGAAAAACGACAAAATATTCCTTTCATATCTTTTACTAAAAACTCACCGAAGGGTAAAATAGGATTTAAACAATTGTAGGTGGATGGAAATAATATTACATATTGAGGAAACATGGATGTGGATGATAAAATACACCTCAGTAAATACTAAAGTATAAACAATCTCGGATAAAAATTAGATTGTGATATTTCCCTTACCTTATGTCTGATATGCTTTGTACGTATCCGAACCTCCTGTATAATGATTTAAATAATTTCATTAACTCATTACAGAATCATATTCATTGTTATGATATCATATATGGTTCACTTATGACTTTATATTACCCGTTCTTTTGTAAATTCCATTTTAAAGAAGCGTTTTGGGTAAAATCATTTCATTTATCGTAGGTGTTTGGACTTGTTGTTCTTGACATTATTATTACTTATATCATGATTTACTTACTTCTAGAATATAAAACATGATTTATATATCATATATATTCAATATATATATATAATAGATAGATAAATGAAATGAAACACACCGTTCATGGAGACGGTAGTCCGTACGTACGCATGAACACTGTTTTCCTTTCCTTATTATCTTGAATGGAAGTAAGTAGATGACATACATATATACATAAATCCAGTAGCTTTATAATTTCATATATTTCATTATTATTTCTAATATATACTTTATAATCATTCTTAAATGGTTAACATGGAGAATGAATCTCATCGCGTCGTGGAGACGGTAGTCCGTACGTACGCACGAGCGATGATATCGTTCTCATGTTCGTGAACTTGTGTTGAAGTGTATGTATACTATTTCAGTATCAATATCAATTTATAATAATCATATATAGTTATTATTTACACCATTTTACCCATCCAAGTAAGGTGGTGGTGGAAAATAGATTTCACCACGGTGTGGAGACGGTATTCCGTACGTACGCACGCGCGGTGATTTCATTTTCCGTAGGATGGATAGATGGTGAAATAGGATTGTTTAATACTTATAATAACATATCAGTATATTTGTGATACTGATGTTATTACTTCATAATGAAAAAACCTAAGAAGAAGAAGTGGAAGAAGAAATAAAGGTGAAAGAATCGGTAACGGAAATTTCCTCTTCTTTGAAGCGCCTCTTTGAGACCTCCTCTTAGGGCACTAAAATTGGTCTTTGAGGAATACCAGAACCTCTAGGATGTTTCTAGGGAAGTGGAGAAGAGAATGTGGCAGGTTTTGGCCGATCTTGAAGGCTCAAAGTTGTGTGAGGAAGAGAGGGAGGAGGTGCCCTTTTATAAGGGAGGAGAGGGGCACCTTTGGAATAACTAAAAATATTATTTTATTATAAAGTCACGTTCGGTTTTAAATAGCTCCAAATTGATTTATTTCGAGGCTAAGGTGGGGATGGGTCTAAATCCTTTCATCCAATAGAATTTAGACAAGTTTAGGTTCCTATTTTAACCTTAACATTTAGATTTAACATTAAGTTAAATAATTTTACTTTTACCGTGTCTTCTTGCGTTCTTACACTATAAGGTTAATAAACTTACTATAAGAAGCCAAAAGAACCCCAAATTGTTTATTATTAATATATATATTTTTATATAAGTCATTTGGCCGAACCTTAGATTTTTAGGAATAAAATAACAATTAATAATATAATATTTGTTTTAAAAACTATTTTATGTCAATTTTGACACTATTTAGTAATTGATTTTTGTAAAAATAATAACAGAATGATAAGTTCGAACAAAGTTAATTAAATCAATACTAACATGTCATATTAACCTATAATATTAGTGTAATTCATAAAAAGTCACAAATTTTATTTATTTGGGTATTTATAACATCAATTATGTCAATATTTCATTAATAAGATAATTACTGCATCATCGTTGTGTCATAACAAAATTAAATTATTTAATGTATAAAAATTACAAATAAAATACCATTATGTAGGAAATCTTTTTATATTTCTAATGAATATTTATAGTCGAATTTATCTTATGTATAACTCCTTATTAAAAATGTTTTAGTAAATAAACTTTGATTTTAACTCTTTTAACCCTTCTTTAAATAAATTAATAATAAATGTCCTAATCTAATCCAAGTGGGCCTAAATGGACATATTTTATTCCTAAGTTTGTTTCTGGTCGAATTACACTTGTCCAATAGAATTATGACATGTGTTAGGGTAATAATAATTTCATTTCTACCCTTAATTACCCTATTTACTTTTAACTATGGTAAATAAAAGTAAAAAGTTACTATTTACCAAAAATTATTTTCATCTCATTGAACCACATTTTACTTACTGACATCAACCGTGTCTCTAAGATTTTTTAAATTCCACTCACAGAAGCGGTAAAATTAAGTTTTATGAAAAATTAAGTTTTTTTTAACTACCACTTAGTGGTTTCACTATTCATCAAAAATTGAAAGTTTTCAGAAAAATACCAAAAATTAGGCCTAAGCTATATTTGATATTATGAACTCAAAAATGATTTCTATTTTACCAAATTCAAAACATATCACTTGCATTAATTAATTTTAAAATTAATTCCCGTCGTCAAAACAAAAGGCGCGTTTTTAAGAGATAATAACTATCAAAAGATTGACACTTGTTTATAACTGGTTTAAATGTGAAATTACATCCAATGACCAACATTGTATTAAATTGTAAAAATATATTCTAAATATACTTTAAAACCACTAAAATTAATAATTTATCACTATTAATTATTTCGATTGAAAAAGTTGTTTTTAATTAAAATTTAGTAATTTCCACTATTCATCAAAATATGAAAGTTATCCGAAAATTACCAAAATTTCACCCTAAGCTAATTTCGATATTCCGAATCCAAAAATTAAGTCCATTTTGAAAAATAAAATTTAAAAAATTTCAAAAAGTGGTTATTACTATTCATAATGGCTAGTTTTAATAATATTTTAATAGCATATCGTTGTTTAGTGAAACTCGGTATTGCGTACTACACACGCTATCAAGGAAGGTCGCGATTGCGTGTAATGAAAGGAAAGTCAAGTATACGTGTTGTGCAAGCTCCTTTTGGTGTAGCGTACAACACAAGACATTAATTAAATTAAAAAGAATATTTTTCATAAAATCTAGGGGTGTTACACAACCCAACCCGGGTCCGGTGAGGCTGGGTCTGGCCCAACTAGCCCATTGTACTCGTGGGTCCAGCTCAGCATGGTAAGGAGGGTCTGGCGTGGTTCGACCCGGCCCAAGGATCGACCTGTTTCGGCTCGAACCGGATCGGCTCGTTTGGTACAGCTCGGACCGGATCGGCTGGTCTAGTGCAGCCTGGAATGGTTCATCCTATGCGGTACAGCCCAAACTAGTTGGGCCAGTCCTGGTGGGGGTGAATGTGTCCGGTCAACCCAGCCGCCCCTTTTGTTCAACACGAATAGCTGATTTGGGATGCTTATCCAAATTGTTCTCGATGGCATCGCATTCTAGCTCAATGACATAGCCGACATGTCATGACCACCTGTCGATCCGTTGTGGCGCATGCTTGGAGCGCCTCTCCCTTCGGCATTCTGTGCATTCCAATGACGACCTTTCAATGACGCAGTGTCACACATACAGGAGCGATGTGTCCCTCTGCCCGCGGCCATTGCCAGCTGACGCTGTAGACGTCGGCACACCGTTGGTTCCTTCTGCGGGCCACCATAGTTGCTCTGGTGGTCCGTTTATTGAACCTTGTATACCTAAGGGACTGTAGGGATACCACCATCCCTTTTATGGTCTTGAATTTTAATTTCCCCCCATTCAATGAATTTTTCCTCTAAGAATGAACAAGGTGGAGAGGGTGGAGCCTTGTTTGTGTCGTCATGCACCCTCCGTGTTAGAGCTTTAAAGACGGGGAGGCTCAGGATTACAATTCAATCAATAATGAAATTAACTGTGAATATAAAATCTAGGAAAGGAACCCTCCAATAAGAATTCAAAATCCTCGTATTAACCTCTTCATGGGTTAATACACATTCGTCGTTTAGAATAAGAATGAGAAAATTAAACTAAAACACAACACCTACCTCATCAACGTTTGTTTCCGTAGTGCTTCTCCTTCGAGGGTTCGATGGAGTTTATTGTTCTTCGATGAACATTAATGTCTATGACGTCCTACCAGTGTTCTTCATTCTTTGTTTGGGGGGGGGGGGACTGTCAGAGGTTCCTCAGAGGATTCACAGTTTAATCCTTCCTTCCAAGAACACATCAACTATTATAATAATACATGTCGTAGTGTTTTTGTTACGCTGTAACATCGCTTTATTAAAGTGTTGTTATGTTGTGTGTTAATAAGCCATTAATGAGTTGCATTAATGTTCCTAATCTCTACCTAACCCCTATACTGCAGTTTCTCTTTGTCTCCGTTAATCGGTGAGAAAATAAATAATATTAACTTTTTATGTTATTTTATTATTTTTCTCAAAAATTACAAAAATTAACTATTTTAGTCAGCCCTTTACAGCTAATCTTAAGTCCTTTTAGGCGAATCCTGACATGTTGAGTTCAACGGTGCACTCGGTATTCTGATCCGAACATCAGATCAAATGTTAGGAAAGTCCATTTTCACATTTATTTAAATGATCCTTAAAATATTTTAAAAAATTATCTTTCATCCACGATCCACACTGGTCGAGGTTAGGCTCCGCCTAAGGGGAACACACCACCATGGGTTCAATGGTACTCTCTAATTTTCAATCCATGTTTTCATTTAAGAGTTATAAGGACGTGAAAATAAAATAATTTCTATTTAATTTTTTAATTTACAACCAAAAACTTACTTTTATTGTTGGCCCATGCCATCCGATATTAGGGTTAGCATAGGGAAATAATACCCTTATGAGTTCAGTGGTGGTATCAGATTTTTAATTTGAGTCATTGTCCCTATGTTATAATCTTTTGAAAAATAAAATAAATAAATTTAATTATTTTATTTACTGTTAATCCATTTTTGGGTTTTCTCATTGGAGGCTTGTGCAGACTAAACATAAGTTACGCCTATGGTAAAATCACCATCCTAAATACAACGGGTCCCTCATATTTCAAATCTCAACATGTATTTAAGAGTTATTAAATTTTTTCCTGAAAAATTCTCATGCGTGATATTAAAATCTTAACATTTTTTGACAGATCATTCCGAGAACTCTAGGCCTCAAAATCGCATGTTGTCTCAGTGCTAAATCTCAAAATAATTCCATATAAGTTATAAAAATTACATAGAAATTTCAGGACATTACAAGTTAGTACTATTGATTCCCACAATTTTAATATCAAGGATATAATGGTATACTATATTATGTTTCATTTAGACTCTGGGTTTCATGTTCTGTATGCTATCAAAGAGACTAAATTTAATGAAATATTTCATAAATTCATGGGTTATTGATTTCTCGTATAATCTTGGCGGTGTGTGTAATATACACTATTGAACCCAATTTTCTTCATTTAAAATCACATCATGGAACAATGATTCCTTTTGAAATCATTTGAATTAATTTAAACGAGATATATAATGTCAATAATACATCATTTAATTACATATAAATATATCCATAAAATAATTTAAAAAATATGTTAATTTAAGAAAAAAATTGGAAGGGGAAATTTAAGGGATGATTTTTAAATAACATAATGTCCTTAACCATGTGTCCAACTCATCTGGTATTCCCTCTATCCTATAGAATAATAAAAATATTTTAATTATATACTTTATTAAAAATATTTTTCTAGTATATTATTCATTTTTATTTTATCTATTACCACTTTATATTAAATTACTAATACATTTAAGTTTTCATGAGACGTTTTGATGATATTCAGATCATATGTTTAAAATGACATCAGTAGGTTGACTATAGTCAAATAGGTTGTTATTCTATCATATCTAGAATAATAGTCATGAAATAATTACCATTTTTATAAATATATTATACTTTAATAACAATAATTGAATTTTGGTTATGAAAAATGAACTGTGTTACACTTGTGGATATCGTAGACCATATGTACGAATTAGTAACATTTCCATTTTTTAGTGATCATTATGGAAAGAATTTATTTATTATATCATCTCCCCAAATTAATAATTATATCTAAAATTCCATATTATTTCTTGAAATAATCTTATATTTATTATCCATGTTATGTGGTTATGACAAATGAATCATATCACTTCTTGGAGGTCGTAGTCTAGACGTATATCAAAATAGTGTTATCATTTTTTAGTGAATGAAAGGGTAAGAAAGTAAATGATATATTATATTTTATTAATGATAAATATTTCATGAATATAATATATATATATATATATTAAATCCATCTTTACAACAATATTTAATATGGGGTGATGGGAAAAAATTACATCGTTTCGTGAGGTGGTAGTACGTCTTATACATGAGTGATGTTTTTGTTTCCCATTTGGTAGAAGTGGATATGGAGATAAGTTATTAAATTAAAATAATAACATATCAATATATGTTTTATTTTTTTATTTAAAAATTTCTTATAACATTTTAATAACTTATAAAATGAAACAAATTGAAAACTCTATGTTAAGAACTATTCCACTTATGCAAACAACCTCTTAAGGTTTGCATCAAAATATTTAAAATGATGGTTAAATGATAAATAAAATTAAATTATAATGTGGTTAGTGATGTTATAAAAGGTATTGTATAAGTATTGGATAAACTAAAAGGTTCATTAATGGTGAATAAAAGAGAAGAGTATGCTTCCTTTTATAACAGAGCGGAGTGGAACTCTTGGAATATCATAAAATAATAAATTAAAATAAATAAAATTGAAAATTAAAATTTGTAATGTTTGATAAAATATAAATTTTATATTAATATTTTTATAAATCCTCCCATAAAATAAATATTGGATATGTTTATGTGATATTTTCACCCTTAACTGTTTTTAACCAATTTTAACTTTTTTGGCAGTTTCCTCAGTATTAATGATTTTACTCTTTATGTGTCAAGAAAAATACTATAAATAAAAAAATGAACCATAAATGTAAAATGGTTTATATTTTCAAACATAACCATATTATTTTTCTTAACATATAATTTTTTGGAGTTTAAATCATTCAATAAAATATTATTTTTTATAAAATTACAACAATGTATATTCTGAAACTATTATTTAATTTTTTATTCTAAAAATGAAATATCATAATGAAATTCAAATATAAGTAATTAAAACACCGATAATATTTAATTATATCTAAAAATCCAAGAATACAATAATTTATTCATATAGTGTTACCTTTAACAGTATAAAAACAATTTTTTTTTATTTTTCCATTAATTAAATAAATATTCTATTAGAGTTGAATTGGAATTTAAGGTAATTATATCTTGAATAAAAACTATAAATAAATTACCAAGTTACATATCCTTTATATTTTAAAAAATAATCTTTATGATAAAGTAAACCATTTTGTATACCTATGTTAAATTTTAATGTTAATAAAATATAGAGAATGAAATTTTTAGCTTTTCATTACATAAAATATTGTATGGATCTAAATCATTTACATATGACAAAAAATTTCATATATTGGATTTTAGGATGATCATAGTAAAAATAATTCACCTAATAAAATTAATTCAAAGGATATAGTTACTTTTTAGTCCTTATCACATTATTTTTACACTTAATTAACTCAATTTACATTTATCGAGGTAAAAATAATTATATGATTACTTTTCCTAAGGAATAAAAATAAATGGATTATATTTACCAAATTTTGGCCTCCTAATACAAATTAAGAATCAATTTTTCATGATTAAAAACACAAAGGTGGAGTAATATAATTTAAAATTAAAACAACAAAATGAAATTAAACACATTTCTCTAGAAAATGACTTTTAAGTACAAATATATTTTTACACATAACTAATGTAAAAAATTCATTCCAAAGACTATAATTGTTTTATTTTTAATAAAAATAAAATAAATAAGATAAAAAACACAACATATAATTTTTATTTATAAATCCAATGAAGGAAAAGAAACAATTTTTAGTAAAAATCAATATCTATCACTATTCATTAAAAAATAATTTTTTTCATAAAATTCACAGAAGTTAATAATTCGATATTTTTTATATGATGAATTCAAAAATAGAATTAATTTTATCAAATTAAAATTTTATATTTTTGAATTTAAACTTTTAAATAAAATCTTATAAAAAACTGTTTAATAAAACCATCTCCTTTTTAATTTAAAAATTACTTAATATTTTTAAAATTAATATAACTATCAATTTATGAATACTAATAAATATGAAGTAAATTTAATCAAAAATTTCTTGTATATGACATTCTTCCGCAATTTTTGAAATTGCATGATCTCAAATTTATTCATCACTTAAACTACAAGAGACATTATTCTCTAATAGCAATTTAATATTCCAATGCAGTATTTTCAACCGGCTAGTTTGTCCCTAAAACATTATCATGATAAAGTAAAATATTTTGTAACACATATTATCTATGTTCAAAAATATTAATATTCTTTCCCTCATAAGAATGGTTATCTTCCAATTCATCAACATCAGGAATCAAAATATTAGATGATTCTGCAATATATCTTCTTAACACTGAAACATGAAAAGAAAATTATACTCTGAATGAACTTTGAGGTAAGGCCACCTGATAAAAAATTTTTCCAAATTTTATTGGGATTTCTTATGGTCCAATGAACCATGGAATTAGTTTCCTTTTTTACCAAAATGCATATCACTTTTTCATAGATATACTTTAATAAATACATGATCACCTACCTCAAACAAAATATCTTTTATCCATTTATTGGCATAATTTTTGCATTCTGTAACCCATCCTGGTATGTTATTAAATTATCTATAACTTCTCACCCATTTCCTCTACCAACTATGTAGCTATCATCTTCATTTCCCCTACTTCATCCCAAAATATTGGAGTCCAACACCTCTATCAGTATAATTCTTCAAAAGGTTCCATATGTATATTGAAATGAAAACAATTATTATAATGAAACTTAACTAATGATAGACATTGATCCAAAAATCCATGGTAACCCATTTAAAAATCATGAAACAAGTCTTCCTAGTTTTGAATCATTCAATCATACTATTCATCATATTGTGGATGAAAATATATGTTGAAATTTAATTCAATACCCAATAAAAATTTGATGTCCTTTACAAAATATTTAAGTAAACCAGGGATCAGATTTGGATGAAATAGAGAGGGGAAATCCATCTAACCTAACTATATATTTTATATAATGTTGATAAAGATGATCTAAATACATTGTATCTCAATTTGAAAGAAATATTAGCTATTTAGTTAATCAATCAATAATAACCCAATTCGCATTATTACCTCGATATATCTTTTGAAATTCAACCATGAAATCCATGTAAATGTTTTTCCAATTCCACTATAACATTGGAAAAGGATGAAGAATCCCCTTATGTAAGAATCAATATTATTTAACCTATGGACTAGTAATTAAATTCATTGTAAATTTAATAATATCCCTTTTTATTTCATCCCATCATCAATTCACTTGAAGGTCTCTATATATCATAGTATTACCGTGGTGAATATAAATTGGGGAACTATTATATTTACTCAACAATTCCATCCTCATCTATGAATTATAAGACCCACAAAATTATTTTTAAAATCTGAGAACACCGCCTTCGCTAATATTAAACACTATAAACATACCCTTTAAAATGTTCTACCTTTTTCTATAAAACATGACCCCCTTGTAATATTTAAAAATTAATTCTGATAGAGATGATTGTATAGGAACCATAAACAAAGTAAAGGATATTCTCCTATGCATGATTTCGATGCCAAAAAGTTATCACAACACTAACCAGATGGTCATTTTCCAAACGTAACATGGTTAGTGTGGAATTATTTTTCTTACTCATTGCTGTTGGGACGGAGAGTGATGGCAAGAGGGGGGGTGAATTGCCTTTTAAAAAAGTTTAACAATTTAAGAAAAAGTTAAAGCGCAGCGGAAATAAAAGAGGGAAGACACAAAATTGATAACGGAGTTCGGCCTAAATCCCAAGCCTACGTCTCCACTCCCAACTCAACCGTTGAGATATTTATACGAAAGCTTGCTTTTTAATGGTTGTAGCAAGAAACCCACTAGACTTTAAGGCAGCCTAGAAACCTATTACAGCTTGCTTTTTATTGGTTGTAGCAAGAAACCCACTAGCCTTCTTACAGGTGAAGGCTAGCTCACCTATGACTCAAGTCTTTTACAGGGAAGACTTGACTAACCTCTTCACACCTTGAAGGTCGTGTGAAAACCCAAACAAAGGGAGGATGAGAGAAAGAAGGGTTTGTATGCACAAACTCAAAATAATGCTCAAAATGATAAAACAATAAAAACCGTAAAGAGGACAAGTCTTGGGCGCCAATGGATTGATTGGTGATGATGAAGAGTGCTCCCAAGCTTCTATGGTGGTGCTACTTGGTTGTGGAAGTGAGTTGGAGCAGGTGGGAATCCTTGAAGGAATGCGCCGGAGGTTCGCCAAATGATCGAAAAATGTTCCCGTGGGCTACTATGTTTTTCCAGGGCTTCCTAGTCCTCTATTTATAGGAGAGGAACACCCAAATAGCCGTTGGGGGTCTTCGGAGCCGTTGGAGAGGCCTTCGGAGCCGTTGGGAGTCAAAAGTACAAGTCTGGTCAAAGCCCAACGGCTAGTTTGACTGGGCACACAGGCTGGCCGGTGGTATCTCACCAGCCGGCCGGTGGTCCACCGGCTGGCCGGTGCTCCAGACAGAGAGCAAGCTCTCTGCCCAGGTTCTACCGGCTGGCCGGTGGTTAGCCACCGGCTGGCTGGTGACAATACCGGCTGGCCGGGGAGCTCACACCGGCTGACCGGTGGCTCTGGACAGAAACCATTGCTACTGCCAGAGACCACCGGCTGGCCGGTGGGAATCCACCAGTTGGCCGGTAGACTCAGAGAGTCTACTTTCAGTCATTCTTGGCCCAACTCCTTGGAAACCTTTTTCCTATCAACAAAAACACTTGAAAACAAGTTAGAACAAAATAAGAGTGATTGTGATCATTAAAATCCAAGAGAGAGGGGTACAACAATCTCCCCCTATTTTGATGATCACAATCACCAAAAAAAGCAATGAAAAAGACTGAAATGAAAGACATGCTTTAAAGGATAAATTGAAAAGTAAAGCAAATCATGAGAGAAATATTTCTCCCCCAATCAACCAAGGAAATCTCCCCCTTTTTGATTATCAAAATAGCACGGGGCATAAAATTTGGTTGAAGGAAAGGATTGAAAAACAAGATAGACTTTTTAAACCAATTGAAATTTTTGAAATTTGAATTGAAAGTTTTAAATTGAAAGTTTTGAATTGAAAGTTTTGAATTGAAAGTTTTGAATTGAATGTTTTGAAAGAAAGACGCAAAAAGGATTAAACGATCCTAACTCCCCCTAAATAAAAACAACAAATCACCGGGGAGAGGATTTTAGAACCGAGACAAATTTTGGTCCGGAGAGAGTCGCTAAAAGGGATTTTTCAATCCAAACTTTTCTTGTGGCGGGTCTTCTCCTATGAAATTCATCGTTAACGGAAATGGTTTTGGGCCTTCCATACCGGGCATTTTTGCAGTCGCACTCGTAAATTAAGTGCCCGATCTTTTTGCAATAGTTGAAAAATTTATATTGGGAGCTCCCCCTTACAAAAATAGTAGGAGCATGGGAAGAGGAAGCTTTCTTGGAATAGCCAAGCCCTTGGGTGGTTCTAGATATGCATTGGGAACCAAGGAGCTTCGAAAGGTTATGTTCACCTTCGGTGAACTTAGCTAGGGATTTCCTTAAATACTTGATTGTTGATTCCATAGAATCAACATCGGGAAGGTTTTGGATCTTGAGGGACAAGTCTTCCTTCTCTTTGAGAAGTTGATCCTTTTCGGAAGAAAGAATTTTGAATTTCTTTTTTAAAGCAATAAATTTGGAAGAAATTTCGTGAAAACCTTCCTCCAATTGATCTCTCGCATGTTGGAGATCCTCGTAAGATAAATGATTAAATGAATTGGAAGAACAAGAGGAAGAGGAGTCGGAAGAGGTTACCTCATGAAATGTCATTAGACATTTTTTACCATTGTCTTTTGAGGAGGAGGAGGATGAGGAGCTATCACTCCAAGTGGCCTTGAATGCCTTTTTCTTTTCCTTTTTCTTGGCCCTTGTCTTGTGGAGTGGGCAATCGGGCTTATAATGGACTTTCTTGCCGCACCCATAGCATATTACCTCGGGCTCGGATTTTTCATTGAGTTCTTCCTTTCGAGCCTTGCGAGATTTCTTCTTTTTGTTCTTCTTCATGAATTTGTGCATCTTGCGGGCAAGGTTCTCGATTTCTGAATCGCCGCTTGAAGAGGAAGAAGATGAGGAGGAGGAGATTTCTTCTTTTTGAACTTTGAAGGTGATGTTCTTTGGAGTTTCGATGAGTTTGCCTTCCTTTTCAGCTTGCCTCCTCATGGTGATCTCGTAGGTCATGAGGGATCCGATGATCTCTTCGACTGGCATTTCTTTTAAATTTTTCGCTTCTTGAATTTCCGTGACTTTCGGTGCCCATGAACTTGGTAAGATCCAAAGGATCTTCTTGACCATCATCTCTGCAGAAACATCATCTCCAAGAGACTTTCTCCCATTACAAACATCAGTAAAGCGAGTAAACATATCAGTAATATTTTCAGATGGATGCATGGTAAAAGACTCAAAATCTTGACGGTACATATCCAATCGAGTATCCTTAACTTTGTTGGTCCCCTCATGGGTAACCTCCAAAAGTTTCCAGATTTCATGAGATGAAGTACATGTGGAAACTCGATTGAATTCATTACGATCAAGGCCCCAATGAAGAGCGTTCATGGCTTTTCCATCAAGCTCGAAATTTTTAATATCGTCTTGAGTCCGTTTGGATTCATAGGGAGAAGAGAGAGAGTAACCATGCATGACAATTCTATAAATAGGATAACCTATACTTCTAAGAAAAGTAGACATGCGGGTTTTCCAATAGGTATAGTCGGTTCCATCAAAAAAAGGAGCACGACCCAATGAATAACCTTCGGGGGCGAAAGAAGATGAAGCCATCACAATGGATCTTGAATTTGAAACCGGTTAAGGTATTACACAAACACTACCTCTGATACCAATTGTTGGGACGGAGAGTGATGGCAAGAGGGGGGGGGGGTGAATTGCCTTTTAAAAAAGTTTAACAATTTAAGAAAAAGTTAAAGCACAGCGGAAATAAAAGAGGCAAGACACAAAATTGATAATGGAGTTCGGCCTAAATCCCAAGCCTACGTCTCCGCTCCCAACTCAACCGTTGAGAGATTTATACGACAGCATGCTTTTTAATGGTTGTAGTAAGAAACCCACTAGACTTTAAGGCAGCCTAGAAACCTATTACAGCTTGCTTTTTATTGGTTGTAGCAAGAAACCCACTAGCCTTCTTACAGGTGAAGGCTAGCTCACCTATGACTCAAGTCTTTTATAGGGAATACTTGACTAACCTCTTTACACCTTGAAGGTGGTGTGAAAACCCAAACAAAGGGAGGATGAGAGAAAGAAGGGTTTGTATACACAAACTCAAAATAATGCTCAAAATGATAAAACAATAAAAACCGTAAAGAGGAGAAGTCTTGGGCGCCAATGGATTGATTGGTGATGATGAAGAGCGCTCCCAAGCTTCTATGGTGGTGCTACTTGGTTGTGGAAGTGAGTTGGAGAAGGTGGGGATCCTTGAAGGAATGCGCCGGAGGTTCGCCAAATGATCGAAAAATGTTCCTGTGGGCTACTATGTTTTTCCGGGGCTTCCTAGTCCTCTATTTATAGGAGAGGAACACCCAAATGGCCGTTGGGGGTCTTCGGAGCCGTTGGAGAGGCCTTCGGAGCCGTTGGGAGTCAAAAGTACAAGTCTGGTCAAAGCCCAACGGCTAGTTTGACTGGGCACACCGGCTAGCCGGTGGTATCTCACCAGCTGGTCGGTGGTCCATCGGCTGGCCGGTCCTGAGACACCGGCTGGCCGGTGCTCCAGACAGAGAGCAATCTCTCTACCCAGGTTCTACCGGCTGGCCGGTGGTCAGCCACCGGCTGGCTGATGACAATACCGGCTGGCTGGGGAGCTCACACCGGCTGACCGGTGGCTCTGGACAGAAACCATTGCTACTGCCAGAGACCACCGGCTGGCCGGTGGGAATCCACCGGTTGGCCGGTATACTTAGAGAGTCTACTTTCAGTCCTTCTTGGTCCAACTCTTTGGCAACCTTTTGACTATCAACAAAAACACTTGAAAACAAGTTAGAACAAAATAAGAGTGATTGTGATCATTAAAATCCAAGAGAGAGGGGTACAACAATTGCATTATATATATTTTTTATTTACCTATATGTTAAAGAAAATATGAAGTAATAATATTTTATAAATTAAATCCATATAATCTATCTTAGGTTTATCTCATTTATAGTGAATATATACATCAAACTTTTATGATCAATAAATCTTTCACACTTGGCTCCATATAAATGATGTATTATGATTTTTAATGAAAACACTACAGATTTAAATTCATGTTCTTGTGTTGGATAATTTATATTATGTGGTTTTAATAGATATAAATCATAAGAAATTACGAGATCATTCAGTATCATGACGCAATAATGTTCTATTAATAATGAATCATTTTAGATGAAAAATACCCCATTCTTAATGGGAATAAACAAAACTAGAGCATTCACCAATATTTTTTTTGTTTCTAGAAATAGTCATAAAATTATACTTCCTAATGAATTTATCTATTTTTTTATTAACTTAGTTTGGGGGCTAGATAATCAAACAAAATTTTCAATAAACCACTGGTAATAGGTGAAAAGAAAATAAAAATAAAAATATAAGTAACTTTTAAAGGACTCTGACATTCATCAACCACATTAGTTTTAGTTAGATAAAACATTATTATATATATAGTTATGTAGTGACAAAGGAATGAAAATTTTTATAACCGAAAATCCCATTTACAACATTTTATATCTAACTTATTTTCTTTTGCTTCTATAGAATAATTCTTATTTTGTTTTGTTATCCCATTAACTTTTTGAATAAATGAAGATGTCTTAAATAGTATAACCCAAAAAGTTATCCAAAAATATAGGGAAATCTCAATTCATAAGATCCATAAATACAATTGGGTAATTTTTCAACACGAAGGTAATAACCACAAAATAAATGTTCATAAATCTAGTCTAATACATTATATTTAGAGTATCGCCCTCCTTCACCTTCAAATGATGGTACAAAAAAATGATAACATTAAAAAAACTAATATCCCTTGATATGTTCATACATTTCATTGATATGAGGTGACATATACTTATTCTTAGTGGTAATTTTATTTAAAGCTCTATAAACAATTCAAAGACTCATAGGACCATATGTCGTTTTATCAAAAAAATAGAACCCCATGGTGAAGTTCAAGGAAAATGAAAACCTTTAAAGGAAATATTATAACTAAATTTTCAATTCTAGATGTTATACATAGTCCATTTTTATGGTGGTTTTAAACATGGTTGACCATCGTAACCTAATTTGATAGTAAATTCTACTTCACAAATTGGTATAACAATTGGAAACTCTTTAGGGAAAACATCTTCGTAATATTTTTATACCAAAAAATAATTAATTTATTGCATACCATTATTCTCAAAAATATTTAAAAGATAAAATTCATTTCCCTCTTAAATGTTTTCTCATATTCATGATATATTATCAATGGTAGGAATTAATTATTGAATAAAAATTCAATCTCTTAGTAAAAAATAAATTTTTCCTCTCTAAAATCAATATTATAATAGTAAATACAGATATAATCCGCCCCTTGAATATCACAAAAATCTATGAGGGGAAAGAAAATAAGTTTTTAAAGAAAATAATATCCATAATCAACAACAAGAAAATTCATATAATATCTTTTTCACTCAATAATTCCTCCAACCATGTTTTTTTACAATGATTTATGGATTATTTTCATGAGTTAAAATTTCTAATTTACCAGAAACTTCATTAGAAATGAAATAATGTGTTGATATATAATCAAAAAAGATGTTAGATTAATATGAATAAATATGAAATTCACCTATAACAACATCAATTGATTTATCAACATCAACTGAAGAAGTTTCAAAGGATTTCTCCACACACTTCTTCTTATAGTAAGGGATTTCTCATCACTTGTGATCATTATAAAGAACTAATACACATAATGACCCATAAGAATACATTTAAATGACATAAATACATTCATATCAAAATTTACTTTAGCAATACAAATATCCTTTGCAATATAATCATGTTCCATATGCCTAGACTTACCACATAAAAAACGCATCCCATATTTCAAAAGACATTCCTCATGGATTTTTACCAAACCCATCACAAAATATAAACATTATATTCATAAATATTGATTTATTTGATTGGTTCTTTTACAATACATTCCACATATTACTCCTTATATTCATGTTGTCATAGAAAAATATATAATCATAAAAGTCTATTTCCAACTTCTTGGCACATATAAAAAGATCATCATAACTTTTAAATTCATGATATGCTAATGCTCATTGAAATATTGGATTTAATAAGGATTAAAATTTATTAATTTTACAATCAATATCCAAGAAAACCTTTGGTTTTTAACCTTCTAAATGTTTGAGGTTTTATTCATATGTTTCCCCTAAATCTTCCTCCTTATATTTCTATTCCAATAATTTTTTCCCATATTATATTGAACCACCTTAAGAAAATACTTCTCAATGAATAAATTCAAAAATTAAACCAATTTAAAGGCATCAATAAATTTCATTTCCCTTATTTTTATTTCGATTTCCCACCATTGGTCATCTTCACCTTTAAAACTAAAAGAATAAAAACTTACCTTTAGATGATTTGAACAACCCATAACATCGAATATATTTTCTAAGGAATTAATCCATACCTCAACTACCTTTGGTTCAAATGATCCACTAAATGTAAGAGGTTATTACCTCATAAAATGATAAACTATTGAAATTATTCTATTGCGTAGATAAGGCAAGTATATGACAAGGATATCTTCACAATTTATATCGTATGTTAATTGATCCAATACAATATCAATTGCCTTAGTTCTAATTACATCTATATTTGGTTACTGATTTGTAAGAAGGTTGTCCTATTCCTTTCCTTCCCACTTTAGTTACCATTTTTATTCTCTAGAAAACCATTATGATGATATATAGTTTAGACGAATAAACATACATATCTTCAAAAGTTGTAACATGAGAATGATAAATTTAAATATTTTAATGGAACTTATATAAATTATCTTAACATCTATTGTTATCTATAAATTTCTGTTGATACCAAAAATAAAGACCCAACCTTAAACATTACATAATCATGTGTTTTAATTCAATGATTCATTTTATTTCAATATAAAATTTCTTTTATGTCTATATTTTTATAGATTTGGGTCATCGACATAAAAAAATAAAAATGATGTCATAAAGCGATCACTTCCACTTAGAATTCATTTTTCATATAAAATAAAACGTTGACGATATAAAATTTTTTCATTGCATGGAATATATTCATGATTTTGTAGTTTACCACATCATTTCCCCAACTCATCTGTAAAACACTAAAAAAAATTTAAAAGGTGGATCGAGCACGAAATTACCAATAATGGAAATTAGAAATTGAAACTTATTTTTCCATCAATACATATAATTTTATTTTCAAAATAAACTTTTGGTTTGGTATAAAAATAATCTTATCCAAGAAATCAACTTATCTACCAAAACATTTTCAATATAAATTTAACAATGAATAAAAAATAAATAAAAATTTATAACATCTTCTTTTCAATCATAATAATCCAATGAGACCATTCTCAAAAATTTATAACTTTCACCCATAAAATGGAAAAATAATTTTTTAAACATAAACTACATAGCTTACATTGTGAAATAATAATATTTTAATAAAAACTGTGTATAAAATAAATAAATCATCAAGTTTACTTAAGAAAGAATTTTAAAATCACTATTATATATATATAGTAACCTTAATTGTTAAAAATGGAATAACCCTCATAGTTACACATGAAATAACATTCATTGTTACCCATATAATATCTATTATAGTTGCAATTATAATAACCCTCATAGTCAACTTCCAAATATAAATATAAAAAAATTAATTGGAAGGATATCAAGGAATCACAAATCCTTGTTTATAAATAAAAAAACCGTTATCATAAATAATTCCTAATAACCATTACATAATTATAATAAAAGAATATTTCATCATATAAACATTCTATGAACCCTTAAGAAGTAATTTTTGGATATTAATATATACATTTTCATTAAATCCTAATTTTAAAAACTAATATTCTCCTAATAAATTGGGAATAAAGTTTTGTTTGATGAAAACATTAAATATTATATATTAAATAAAATATAAAATGGCAGTTATGATGTCGGTAAAATTAATAGTCATCATACAAGTACAAATAGAAGAATCCTTTTGTTGTTTATATATAGAAAGTAAGAACATTCAATAAAGATTATCCTTTTAAAACCATTAAATTAACGTAAAATAAATATACATAAAAATTCATTTATAATGATTTTATATCCATATAAATGCATCCTTGATCTATTTTTAAAAATATGGACATAAGAGAGAAAAGTAATTTGTAGGGAGAGTTTATAAGATTGTTTTTTAAATGAAATTTACAAACCATAATACTGACTCAACTTTTACATTCTTTATATTGCTAAATAAAAATATTATGTTAATTATTTACTTATTTAATAACATTTTTCATGTTTATAATTCATCTATATTTTATTTATCACCATGTTATATTAAATTAAATATTCATTTAACATTATGTTTTTCATTTTCATGGTATTTAGAACATGTATCCAAAATAAATTTAATAGGTTGACTATTGTAAAGATGTCCATTATTCCATAATCTACTAAATAATATGTGTGAAATAGTTATCATTTTTATACATAAAATATAATTTTAAAACCATAGGTAAGGACTCATCCTTAAACATTACAAAATCTAATGACTTTAGATTATAATTCACATCCATTCATTCCCAAGTATCATTTAGTTTTATAGTTATAGAGAATTAAGAAATAACTCTTACATAAAATCTTACAAATTAAAATGTGGCCAATTCTTTCAAGTACCTATTATTTCTCAAATACAAAACCATTTATATGAAAAAAAATTATATTCATTAAAACACTTCATAACATTAATCTTGACTTATTATTTGTTCTTATACATCATTAAACCCAATGAAAATAATTCTAAATTGTGTTTGAGAACATAAACACATAGTAGTGGGAATGAAAATAGATAAATAAACCTCTTATTCAGTGAATACTACAAAAATATCCATTGAAATATAAACATTAGGGTTCAAAATAAAAATTTTATTACCAATGAATAAAACTTTCCTGCCCAAATATTTTCATAAAACATTTCATAAGAAATATAAAAATATAAGGACACATACTTAACCATTCCATATTCTAGTGAATTTATATTAGAATTAAATTTCATTCATTCACAAAGATCATTTGGGTATATTGTTTTCTATGATTCTGTCGTAATTCATACACAACAACCCACAAGTATTCTATGTGGATACTATTAAAAGAGTGTTTATTTTTTCCATAACATAAAATTTTTAAAAAATAAAACCGCATTAATTTTCATGAAAAATATTTATAATATCTATATTTACTTTATAATTTATCATAAAAAAATATAAACCATATGGAAAAAATTTAAAATATGGGTTGAGAACAAAAATATTACTAAGAAAAATAAAATAATAATAAGTAAACCATTACTCCCTGAATACTTATAATCACATGTAATATAAACTTTTCAACCTTAACACTAATATATACTTACTTTTTGAAAAAAATTAGATTTCTATAAAACATATCAAGAATAAATAAACCATTTAGGTATCTTGGGGCATTATTTTATTAACATATTTTTGATTGTAACCCTCATAAGTTACATAAGATTTTTAACCCACATGGAAACCTTACAATATAACCGTTAAGACCACCTTGTGTTGTAACTATCGTAGTTACAATTGGAATAACCATCACGACCTAATTCCGACATACCCAATCCATTAGAGGAAAATCATGGACCAAAATATCATTGGATTATAATGGAAAAACTGATAAGCATAAATAATTCCTATGAACTAGAACATAATCCAAAAACATTAATACATGTATTATAAAAACATTCCTTGAGGAAGATCACTTTTTTTGATTGAATAATGTGCACATGAAAGAAGAAACATTTTATTTGAAAATAACCACGTATTCTTGTAAATGAGGCATAAAAAATTTAGGTTTCATGATTTATAGATAATTAACTCCTTTTGTATAAGTTAAGAAACATTCATTTTTAATTTTTTAAAAAATAGACATTAAATAGGATTTTAAAAGGAATTCTCTTACCTCGGGTTTTAATTCCTTAAAGTAAGATCAAACCTCCCAATAATGCTTTAAAAAGTATAATGAATTTATCATAGGAATATATTAATATTTATAATACATTATATAATCTTTTTATAACATATTTTCACACATATATTTATAATATTTGTTATTTTCATTATTTCAGGTGCATTCTTTTCATAGGTTCATGGTCGGTTCATTATGGATGGTCATTTTCAATAAAAAATAATACTATATAGTTTGAATGAAATGGTATTAAAACAATTCCATATTTTCAAATGGTCCCATAGATCTGATTTTCTTTAAAAAATGAGGATGATTTATTCGAGAAAACATTAATGATAAAAGTTTAGTTTATTTGGGTGGTTTTTCGAACATTCACGAACAAGTTTCATTTTATTTAATATTAAGGTCATATATTAACCCAAAAATTTGAGACCATATATAATATTTATTTATTCCATTTAATAAAATTATAAATATAGATTTCCCAAAAATGCGGTAATGGGAAACTAAAACTCATCGTCTAGGAAGTTGATAAATCAACATATCAAGGATGATGATTTTGTTTTTGGAATAAAAAGAAAAGATAAGGGAATTGATGATACACATACCATAAACACTATAACATTATAGTACATATATGATAATATTGTTATCATTCAACTTTGTATAGGGGTTACGAATAAGTAGATGTGAGAAAGAATTTAAAAGAGAACGAGGAATTGACCTCTTAAATATTTACTCCTTCAGAACCTCTTTAAACGAATTAGAAATAGAATTTCATTAGACTAGCAACACCAGAATTTTTATAGGTATGAGGATAAGATAATTTCTATGATGATGTTAAAGAATTAATTCTCAAGGTGATGAAATTAAGAGAAGTAAGAGTTCCCCTTTTATAATTCATGTGAGGGGTAATTTAGGAATTAAATATAATATTAAATTATAATAAGTCTATTATTGGGGTAAATACCTCCAAAATTCATAAAAAGAAAGGGGGTTAATTTTTTGGAAAAATATTATCACATTTTTCCTTATTGACTATTTTTTTGTAATAATTGAATAAAATAACATATTCATGAAATATAATAATTTTCACATTTAAAATTATTCATTACTATGAATTTAAAATCATCCAAAAAAGATTAAAATTAGAAACAAATATTTTATTATATCTTAGACATGTCATATATATCTATATAATTCATCGATTTTCTTAATTATCTAATATTATATTTAGTATAATTTTTTTAATATCATTTATTTTATTTTCCCATTAAATTAAGAGTTTTTGCATCATCATTGTGAATGTCATTAAAGAATTAATTTGTTTCCAAAAAAATTAAAATAAATTATCAGGATTAATATCAATATATTATCATTATAAGTACTATTATTGGTCAAATTTATCTTCTATAAAAAGTTATACTACTTAAACACTATACTGTGAACAATATAACTTCTTTTTAAATGATATAATATAATAGGCTTAACGTGATACCAGTGGATCCAAAATTTTCCAAATTCTAACCAAACAATATTATGGATGACAGTTACTCATCCAAAAATATTTAATCAAATTCTGGGTAATTTAATTGTTTTTATATTTTTAATGAAAATTACTTTATCGGTTCTTCATCTACTTGAACAAGAACTGCATAAGTGACGCATAATAATTAATGTTAATAATTTCCTATATAATACATAAAATAAATTTTTATCATAAAAAACATTTTTAAAATAAAAATAAATAAATTATTTTCAAGGAAATATTTTAGATTCATTCAATATTTATATTCACTCATATCTATGTCAAGATATGTTCTTTAAATTGTTAATTTTAATTTTCAGGCCTTATGCAAGTATCGCACCAGATTTTGTATAATATTCATGTTATAAGACTCTTAAATTAGAAAATGTCATCGAAAAACGTTAACTATAAATTATAATTAATAAAAAATCATGAAAATAATTATTATCACCAAATTATTAGCTATGAAGAACTAAATTTTACTATTCTATCACTTTGCAGGCACTGCGTTGGTACTGACAACTATTTTTATATTTATCATGAAATAAATTATAATTTAATTTTTATGATTTATTTCTGTATAATATTTCTATCATACTATCATAATTTATTCATTATATATGTTTAATAAATTTTATAACATAATTATGTCTTGACAATGTCAAAAAATACTATATTTCTTACAATTCAACAAAAATATAACTTTTTAAAAAATTATAAAAAATTTATAATAATATAATTTTGAAATGATGAACTAAAAAATGAAACATATTTTTTAAATTAAATTTCAAAAATTTCGGAATAAATCTTTTCAATATAACCATTTAATAAATTATTTAAATATAATTATTTATTTTAAGAATTACCTAAATTAATGAATTTATCTATTTAATTCAATAATTATAATAACTATGAAACCAAATTTTTATATTAGTACTTGGGTTTTTACATTATACCCACTCTATAACACCCCGACCCTAGATACCCAGAGTCGGTGCATTATTACATAACATTTTCATGATCACAAAGGATCAAGTCTCGAAAGAACGATTAGTTTAGTAGTCTTGGAAACACTAGATATATTCATATGTCTTACATTACATCATAAGGTAAAAAAACTACAACAACATCTTGTCTTCATATCCCCTCATACTATCCCTGTAGGTCAATCATAAATTACTTCTTCATAATCCTGGGAAAAACAAAACATTGGAAGGGGTGAGCTCATATGCTCAGTAAGGATAACATTATAGCAGAATATTTCATAGATAAGCATAAACACTTGAGGCAATTTATAACTAAAACGAAAGCCTTTTAAACATGAACTTCAGCATAAAATGGAAAAGATAAAATAAAATAATGCCACTTACTTACTCACATGGATATTCTACTAGTCGAATGATCACATTCAATATCAATAACCACTTTCATAATGATGGAATGCAAAATGCCAGACTATCATAACCACATAGCCAAGGCCTCGTGCCAAGACTACAAATAAGATTTTGCCAAGGCCTTATGCCAAGACACTAGTTTGTCTCATGAGACCTACGGATGCATCGAGGAGCTATAGTGGGCTCCACCCGTCACTTGTTATGTCCTATTCATTCCTCATATGAATAGGTTTAAACATAACATAAACATTCGTATTAACACTAGCATACGAAATGTAAATACTTTAACCACAAACCATGAATGGTATAAAAAATAGCACATCCATAGTCAAACATAACTCAATCGATACAATATGGAAGATTGTATTGTATCAAATTAACCTTAATCAAGAATAATGAAGTATATTGACATAGATGAAAATAATCATCAAAACTATTTAAGAGAAATATCCCCCTTTTTCTTGAAATCATTTAAAAGTCACACTATTTTTCAAGAATCCATTTAAAATAGATTTTAGAATCAAAGTGTCCCATACAACTTTGAAACTTTTAAAAGGAGTTTTGATTTGAAAACTTTAATGTACATATAAATAAATCCTTAAAACCATTTTTAAAACATGGACATTAATGAGAAAGATTTAGAAGAATAAGTGTTTAAAACATTTAAAAATGGTATTTTAGTTAGAGTTTCTAACCAAAAGAGAGACAATTGAATAAAGATAATTGAGGTAATCAAAATATTTTAATATCATGAGAATAAAGGGATTCATGATATACTATGTCAAAGTACATTATATACACCACATAAAAGTGATTTGGTGTATATCAACAAAGAAGTCTCAATGGAATGTAAATTGAGATGAAATATCTCATAAAGGTCGTACCCTTAGGTTAAGGATAAATCAATGACATAGTTATGTGTGACAAATATAAATACACTAAATATGATTTTATATTCAGTGTAAAACAATGAAAGTACATTGACACATAATCTTGTAAAAACAACTCCAATGAATTGGATGTTTAACTCCACAAATGGAGAATAAGTTAAAATTACTCTTATCAAATTCATATCGATGACTTGAGAAATTATCAATGGAGTGATTATGTGTATCAAAAGTATATCCATAGAAAATGGGAGTGGAAATTATGACATAAGAAAATGAATAGAGATTCTACACATAATCTTGGAGTAAAATAATCAATGAAGTATGTGTAAAGCCGAATGAGTGGAAATTGAAATTTCAAATTCCCTTATTGATTAGGTAACTTATGAAACATACACCCATGAAATAAGGATCATATAATGATGATGTAAATACCCATAAATTAAAGTATATTACACAATGAAAACAATCATGGGCAGTAAACATACACCACATGCAATAATTAAGTGGTGAACAATGGAATTCTCCCGAAATTAAGAGTGAGTTTTGAAACCCCTTAACTTGTACTTTTCCTTGGTTGGGGTTAGTTTAAATTCCTGTATAATGTTTAAATAATTGTTATTAAATTATTCATGAATCATATACATTAATATGATATCATATATGATCTTTTAACATTTCTTTGTTAATAATATCTTAGAATTATTGTCATTTTGGGTGTTAACTTACTTGTTTTCTTTTATATGTTTCGTTACGTAAGCCATTTTTGTCATGGATAGGTTGTATCTTATTCATATCCAGAATGATATAAAGTTCTTAAACATTATTTTTAACTCATAAAATGATAATTATACTTGAATGGATATGATGGAGAATGAATCTCATCGCGTTCGTGGAGACGGTAGTCCGTACGTACGCACGAGCAACAATATCATTCTTTTGTTATTAAAATAATATATAATTGGATGGTATATCATATATACAGAATTATTATCATGTTATATTTATTATTTAAATGAGTTACACATAATTATTATACCCACCCAAAATAATAATATATTGAATAACAATTACACCACGACGTGAAGACGGTAAGCCGTACGTACGCACGTATGGTGACATGTTATTCAAAGGATGGATAGAATACTGAATATGGTTGTACCATATTTATAATATCATCACAGTATATATATGATACTAGATTTATTATTTTATAATGGTTATAACAAAGTAAGAAGAAGTGGAAGAAGAAAGGAACTTGGAAAAGGGTTGTGAAATTATTACCTCTTCTTCGGGCTCTTCTGTTTGATTTGATCAAAAGGGCTCCTTAGGATGGCTTTATGATCAAACTAAGGCCTCTAGGTTGTAGTGAGGGAAGATTTGAGAGTATTTGGGAAGAGGTTTTCTGAACCAAAAGGCTTTGAAGGTGTGAAGAAATGAGAAGTAGGAGTGCCCTTTTATAAGATGGGTGAGGGGCACCTTTGGAAAATCTAGAAATATTAATTTATAATAAATTCATATTCAATTTCTAATGGCTCCAAAGTTTATTATTTAAATTTTAAGGTGGGTATAGGTCGAAAACCATTAAACCAATATAATTTAGACAGGTTTGGGTTACTATATTAACCTTATCTTTCAGTATTAACTCTTAGTTAATTAGTTTCACTTTTACAATGTCTCTTTGTATTTTTATATTATATGGGTAATAAACTTACTATATACATCCAATAGACCCCCAAGTGGTCCATTAATGATATAAATATCATGATATAAGTCTCTTGGCCAAACCTTATATTTTTAGGAATTTAATATCAATTAATAATATAATATTTGTTTTAAAAACTCTTTTATGCCAATTTTGACACTATTCAATAGTTGATTTTTGTGAAACTCATAACATAATTATTACTTCTAAAAAAGTTAATTAAATAAATAATAATATGTCATATTATCCTATAAAATTATTTTAATTCATTAAAAGTCTCAAATTATATTTATTTTGGTATTTATAAAATCAATTATTTTAACTTTTCACTATTATGGTAATTACTTCATCATCATTGTGTCATAAATAAATTAAATTATGTAATATCTAAAAATTATAAATAAAATATAATTATGTATGAAATCTTTTTAGCTTAATAATGAATATTTATAGTTGAAAATATAATATATATAACCCTATGTAAAAATTGTTTTTCTAAAAGATATATGCTTATGTCATTTTTGTACTTATTTTAACTTAATTAAAATTAAGTGTCCCTATCACCTACAAGTGGCTCTATGGGGTCCCAAAATCGACCCAAATATGCCTATGGACGAACATGTATCAACCAATGAGGCTAGGACACGTTTTAAGGTAATTTTTATTATTATAATATTATTTTTAACCCTTATTTACCGGATTTACCCTTAACCATGGTAAATAAAATATTTACCGGAGTAATTACTCAAAATGTCTAAAAATAAAAGTTACCTATTTACACAATTTGAACATCCTGATTCCAAATATGGAATCCATTTTTCCAAATTCAAAACACAGAAGTGGCAGAAATTAATTTAAAATTAAGTCCCGCTGTTAAAACAAAAAGCGTGTTTTTAAGATATAATAACTGTCAAAAGATTGATACTAGTTTATGTTCGGTTTAATTGTAAAATTATGTCCAATGAAAAAAATTGTATTAAATGGTAAAAATATATTCTAAATATACTTTAAAACCACTCAAATTTATAATTTATCACTATTAATTATTTTGATTAAAAAAGTTATTTTTAATTAAAATTTAGTAATTTTCACTATTAATCAAAATATTAAAGTTATCCGAAAAGTACCAAAATATCACCTTAGGCTAAATTCGATATTCCGAATCCAAAAATGAAGTGAATTTTGAAATATAAAATATATATAATTTCAAAAAGTAGGTATTATTATTCATAACGGCTAGTTTGATTGGTTGTGGTGTGTTAGAACTCGATGTTGCGTACAACGCACGCCATTGCATTATTCGAAGGGAAACGTACCGTAGAAGCTTGGGGTGTTATATTCTACCCTCCTTCAATAAATAGCGTCCTTGCAATTTTTAAAATTGTGCTTGGGAATATAATGGAAAGTCCCACATCAGAAAAAGAGTCAATAAAACTATCACTTTAAAAGAAAGAAAGAGAGGTATAAAGGTCAACCAAGATAACCCATACTCGGATTCCATGTAGGAAAACATGGATATGGATGATAAACTAAGTGTCAAGTTCTGATGGAGAGGGATATAAATCATGATCAGGAGAAAGTTAACAATAAGAAAACCACAAACTTGTGTTGGGACAAACGACCGTTAGTTTTCTAGTAGGAAAGTAAACGAACAACATTTTTTTTGTTTTAAGTTACATTACATAAGGATGAGAAATTAATTTATGAAATTGACTAAGAATATAAATATATATACTAAAATTTTAAGTAGAGTTTCATTCTTTAATAAATTTCCACCACGAACTCATTTTTTTTAAACGATGAGTATTCAAGAAGACTTGGTCACACTGGAAGAGCTAGAATAAACTTCTATAGAATCACATGATCCATGCAGAATGAACTATATATTTACATTGTCTTTAGAGATTAATCAAAACCAAAGTGGTTAGTACAAGATCTAATGATCCCCCAAAAGGACATTCCTTGAGAGAAATAAACACTAATCTTAATTTCCATAATTAAACCAACAATACCCCAAAGTTAAATAAATACCATTCAATAATCAATTGTCCTTAAAATCCTTCAATATATTCGAAACTAATATTGAAACTCAAAATTTAAAAGAATGTAGTCTTCCATGTTAAATTGTATCTCCAAATGACATCAAATACTCTTAAATTCACATACTTAAAAGTAATTAACCTAATAATTTCCATAAATAACCCAAATCATTATAAATCCACAATAAAAACATAGATAAAAATCCACCATTACTCCTCAAATGAAATCCCATACTACTCTATTTTCTTTTGGCATATAGTGTTCTCAACAAAGCGAACAACTTCCAAAATAACATTTATCACTTAATCACAAAATCATTTTCCTATACCAAGGGTATTCATTTGATAAGACATATGTTCCCAAATCAAATTATTATTGATTAATAAAATCAGTTAACTAAAAATAATAGTCACACTAACCAGGGACTTCACGTAGTCCAGTGGTAGGCGATAAATCCCAATCAAACTTTGGTTGTGGGTTCGATTCCCACAGCTTTGTCCGACGCGATGGGTTGTCACACAATCTACGTGTTGTCCTTTTTCAAAAACTATATTTTATAACATTACCAAAATGAGATAAATTCTTCAAAATAACCATAACATAATTTAACAACAAATGTTATCTCATACCTTGCATTTTCATCCCAAATTATAATAATTTGTAATTGCCTCAAACCCAATGATCATATAAAACCAAATGGTTATTTATAACTATATCCACAAGAGAAAAGATAATTCTTCCATAAATATCATTCTCACATGGTAAACGTTAGGGTTACAAATACAAGAGAAAATTATTCCAAAGTAAACCCTTCAACAAGGATCACTAATAATTTTTAAACATTTATCCAACCATTTATTTCCACATAGCTTCTTCATCACATGTTCCTCGGGTTCCCACATTACCTCTTCCATCCTATGATTTTTCCATAGAACTTTTACCAGACGAGCCATCCGGTTTCTCAACACTTGATCTTTGGTATAATGAATTCTGATAGGCTCTTCACAATAAGATAGACCGAGTTCCAGTTCTAATTCTTCATAGGTGAGTACATGCGTTGGGTCAGGTATGCATTTTGTCACTAGAGATATGTGGATCACAACATGAACTCTGGAAAGACAAGGCGAATTTTCCTTTTGGTAGAATGAGTTCATGTGTCACAATGGTACCTCAGGAATTTTTCAAAATCATCTACTTCCTTTACCCAAAAACTCTTCATCCATCTTGGATTATATCGATGGAAGCATCGATGCATCATAAAAAAACAGGTATTTCTTATATATAATTTTGAGACATCGTCTTTAACATGTTTTTTAGAAAAATTCTCACTGATTCATCCTCAAATATTTCAAAATAAGGTTTTGGAAAATCAGTTTCTGTATATCCAAAAAGACATAAATATATAATTTGATACATATAGGCTGCTCGAAGGTCTCCCTCTTCTGCAACATCTTGAAAATCATTTAGTGCATCGTAATTTTGAGATAAAGTGAATAATTTGAGAAGACCCTGATGGTACTTCCCACGCTTAGCGTGGTAAGAAAGTTGAGAGCGCAACATTATCCCATAGTCGGTACTTGATCCTTGAAAGAATCATGCAATTATAGAGGTATTGGATGTCTCATAAAGTTGTTTGCATGTAACTTGGACATTTGAAAAAGTTTCAACATCATCTGCGCATGACTTCTGGATAATAATTGTAAGTAGTTCTTCAGGAAGAGAGAGAAGATTTGTTCGTGATATTTCTCCCTCCATGTTTCAACTAACAAAAAGGAAATGCAATTAGGGTTTTTGAATACATATCTAATAAGAATGTAAAAAATAGACATAATAGGATAATCTTGTAATTGAAAAATATATCCTAACTTGGGGTACCCTATGTTAAAATCTAGGATATCCACTATCTATTTGCGGACATATATTCTTAGGGGCATTTTTTGTATTCCCTTAATAATGGTTCATACTAATCTTGTGAATTTACCAAATCATATCCCCCGGGAGTGTCGTAACCAAGAGTGCAGCAAGGCCCGTTGTCGTGCACCAGTTCCCGTTCGAGTCTAGCTCGAAGCGATCTTTTCGGGTTTTACCCCTAGGTACATCTGTGCCAGAGCCGCCTCTACCTGCTCGTATCCAGATAGGGATGTATTGCTCGGAAAACTCACAAAATCTCTACAATACCAAAATTCTAGGAAATTCTTCTATACTAATACTCAAAGTTCATCTTAGGTCTACATGCTCTAATTAGAGTTTATCTAAATCTAGCTTCCAAGGTTTGTAATAAACTTCCTTTGATACCAACTGCAACGCCCCGACCCTAGATACCCAGAGTCGGTGCATTATTACATAACATTGGAATGATCACAAAGGATCAAGTCTCGAAAGACTGATTAGTTTAGTAGTCTTGGAAACACTAGATATATTCATAAGGCTTACATTACATCATAAGGTAAAAAAAATACAACAACATCTTGTCTTCATATCCCATCATACTATCCCTGCAGGTCAATCATAAATTACTTCTTCATAATCCTGGGAAAAACAAAACATTGAAAGGGGTGAGATCAGATGCTCAGTAAGGATAACATTATAGCAGAAGCTTTCATAGATAAGCATAAACACTTAAGGCAGTTTATAACTAAAACGAAATCCTTTTAAACCTGAACTTCAGCATAAAATGGCAAAGATAAAATAAAATAATTCCACTTACTTACTCACATGGATATTATACTAGTCGAATGATCACATGCAATATCAATAACCACTTTCAAAATGATGGAATGCATAATTCCAGACTATCATAACCACAGAGCCAAGGCCTCGTGCCAATACTACAAATAAGATTTTTCCAAGGCCTTGTGCCAAGACACTAGTTTGTCAAATGAGACCTACCGATGCATCGACGAGCTATAGCGGGCTCCACCCGTCACTTATTAAGTCCAATTCATTCCTCATATGAACAGGTTTAAACATAACATAAACATTCATATTAACACTAGCATACGAAATGTCAATACTTTAACCAGAAACCATGAATGGTATAAAAAATAGCACATCCATAGTCAAACATAACTCATTCGATACAATATGGAAGATTGTATTGTATCAAATTAACATCAATCAAGAATAATGAAGGATATTGACATAGATGAAAATAATCATCAAAACTATTTGAGAGAAATATCACCCTTTTTCTTGAAATCATTTAAAAGTCACACTATTTTTCAAGAATCCATTTAAAATAGATTTTACAATCAAAGTGTCTCGTACAGCTTTGAAACTTTTAAAATGATTTTTGATTTGAAAACTTTAATTTCCATATAAATAAATACTTAAAACCATTTTTAAAACATGGACATTAATGAGAAAAGATTTAGAAGAATAAGTCTTTAAAACATTTAAAAATGGTATTTTAGTTAGAGTTTCTAACCAAAAGAGAGACACTTGAATACAAATAATTGAGGTAATAAAAATATTTTTATATCATGAGAATAAAGGGATTCATGATATACTATGTCAAAGTACATTATATACACCACAGAAAAGTGATTTGGTGTATATCAACAAAGAAGTCTCAATGGAATATAAATTGAGATGAAATCTCTCATAAAGGTCGTACCCTTAGGTTAAGGATAAATCAACGACATAGTTATGTGTGAAAAATATAAATACACTAAATATGATTGGATATTAAGTGTAAAACAATGAAAGTACATTCACACATAATCTTGTAAAAACATCACCAATGAATTGGATGTTTAACTCAACAAATGGGGAATGAGTTAAAATTACTCTTATCAAATACATATCGATGACTTGAGAAATTATCAATGGAGTGATTATGTGTATCAAAAGTATATCCACAGAAAAGGGGAGTGGAAATTATGACATAAGCAAAAGAATAGAGATTCTACACATAATCTTGGAGTAAAATAATCAATGAAGTATGCGTAAAGCCGAATGAGTGGAAATTGAAATTTCAAATTCCCTTATTGATTAGGTAACTTACAAAACATACACCCATGAAAGAAGGATCATAAAATGATGATTTAAATACCCATAAATTAAAGTATATTACACAATGAATACAATCATGGGCAGTACACATACACCACATGCAATAATTAAGTGGTGAACAATGGAATTCTCACGAAATTAAGAGTGAGTTAAGAAACCCCTTAACTTGTACTTTTCCTTGGTTGGGGTTAGGTTAACCTCCTGTATAATTTTGAAATAATTGTTATTAAATTATTCATGAATCATATACATTAATATTATATCATATATGATCTTTTAACATTGCTTTGTTAATAATATCTTAGAATTATCGTCGTTTCGGGTGTTAACTTACTCATTTTCTTTTATATGTTTTGTTACGTAAGACATGTTTGTCATGGATAGGTTGTATCTTATTCATATCTATAATAATATAATGTTCTTAAAAATTATTTTTAAATCATAAAATGATAATTATACTTTAATGGATATGATGGAGAATGAATCTCATCGCGTTCGTGGAGACGGTAGTCCGTACGTACGCACGAGCGACAATATCATTCTTTTGATATTAAAATAATATATAATTGGATGGTATATCATATATAGAGAATTATTATCATGTTATATTTATTATTTAAATGAGTTACACATCATTATTATACCCACCCAAAATAATAATATATTGAATAACAATTACACCACGACGTGGAGATGGTAAGCCGTACGTACGCACGTATGGTGACATGTTATTCAAAGGATGGATAGAATACTGAATATGGTTGTACCATATTTATAATAAAATCACAGTATATATATGATAATGGAGTTATTATTTTATAATGGTAATAACAAAAGAAGAAGAAGTGGATGAAGAAAGGAACTTGGAAAAGGGTGGTGAAATTATTACATCTTCTTTGGGATCTTCCTTTTGATTTGATCAAAAGGGCTCCTTCTGTTGACTTTCTGATCAAAATAAGACCTCTAGGTTGTATTGAGGGAAGTTGGTAGAGTATTTGGGAAGAGTTTGGGCGATCCAAAATGCTTTGAAGGTGTGAAGAAATGAGAATTAGGAGTGCCCTTTTATAAGAGGGGTGAGGGGCACCTTTGGAAAATCTAGAAAATTTAATTTATAATAAATTCATATTAGGTTTATAATGGCTCCAAAGTTTATTATTTAAATGTTAAGGTGGGGATAGGTCGAAAACAATTAAACTAATATAATTTAGACAGGTTTGAGTTACTATATTAACCTTATCTTTAAGTATTAACTCTTAGTTAATTAGTTTCACTTTTACAATGTCTCTTTGTATTTTTATATTATATGGGTAATAAACTTACTATATACATCCAAGAGACCCCCAAGTGGTCCATTAATGATATAAATATCATGATATAAGTCTCGTGGCCAAACCTTATATTTTTAGGAATTTAATATCAATTAATAATATAATATTTTTTTTAAAAACTCTTTTATGTCAATTTTGACACTATTCAATAGTTGATTTTTGTGATACTCATAACAGAATTATTACTTAAAAAACATTAATTAAATCAATCCTAATATGTCATATTATCCTAGAAAATTATTTTAATTTATTAAAAATCTCAAATTATATTTATTTGGGTATTTATAAAATCAATTATTTTAAATTTTCACTATTATGGTAATTACTGCATCATCATTGTGTCATAAATAAATTAAATTATGTAATATCTAAAAATTATAAATAAAATATCATTATGTAGGAAATCTTTTTAGATTAATAATTAATATTTATATTTAAAAATCCAATATATATAACCCTATGTAAAAATTGTTTTGCTAAAATATATATGCTTATGTCATTTTTGTACTTATTTTAACTTAATTAGAATTAAGTGTCCCTATCACCTTCAAGTGGCTCCATGGGGTCCAAAAATCGACCCAAAGATGCCTATGGTCGAACATGTATCAACAAATGAGTCTAGTACACGTTTTAGGGTAATTTGTTATTATTATAATATTATGTTTTAACCCTTATTTACCGGATTTACCCTTAACCATGGTAAATAAAATATTTACGGAAGTAATTATTCAAAATGTGTAAAAATAAAAGTTACCTATTTACACAATTTTAACATCCTGATTCCAAATATGGAATCCATTTTTCCAAATTCAAAACACAGAATTGGCATAAATTAATTTAAAATTAATCCCCGTTGTTAAAACAAAAAGCGTGTTTTTAAGATATAATAACTATGAAAAGATTGATACTTGTTTATGTTCGATTTAATTGTGAAATTATGTCCAATGAAAAAAATTGTATTAAATGGTAAAACTATATTCTAAATATACTTTTAAACCACTAAAATTTATAATTTATCACTATTAATTATTTTGATTAAAAAAGTTGTTTTTAATTAAAATTTAGTAATTTTCACTATTCATCAAAATATTAAAGTTATCCGAAAAGTACCAAAATTTCACCTTAGGATAAATTCGATAGTGCGAATCCAAAAATGAAGTCAATTTTGAAATATAAAATATATATAATTTCAAAAAGTAGGTATTATTATTCATAACGGCTAGTTTGATTGGTTGTGGTGTGTTAGAACTCGATGTTGCGTACAATGCACGCCATTGCATTATTCGAAGGGAAACGTACCGTGGAATCCTGGGGTGTTATACACTCCATTTTTAAATTGTTTCCTCTAAATTTATTCATTTATTAAAAAATTATGACACCTTTTCCTAATATTATTTGCAGATTCCCATGTTCCTTCTTGAACCATATAGTTTCTCCACAAAACCTAAATCAGGTGAATTACCTTGTTCTAAAATACATTATCTCCATGATCAATAATCTGAATTGGATTTCTCTTATATGAAAGTTGCCTTCTAACTGAACTTATTTAGGTCTCAAAAAATTATATGAATCAAGAACATACATTCTTAACATCCAAAAATGAGAAATATTGTGTGCATAGTGTAAACTCATAGGAAATTCCACTTCATAGAAAACTGGTCTAGCATGATTTAGAATTTCAGAAGGTCCAATGAACCATTGAATTATCTTTCCTTTCTTTTCAAAATATATAACATTTTTTCGATGAGATATTTTTTAAAAAATGATCACCCTCCTTGGAAGAAAGGTCTTCCCACCTTTAATCTGCATAATTTATATTTATTTTCTCATCTATCCTAATATGTTTATGGATCATATCTACTTTCTCAGCCAATTCCTCTACTAATTCAGGTACACTCAACTTATATTCCCTTACTTCATCTCAAAATGTTTTATTTTGACACTGAATTTCATATAATTCCTCAAAAATATCAATATGTATATTAGAATAAAAACATTTATTATAAGAAGACTAAACTAAATAAAATGGATGATCCCTACTTCTTTAGTATTCCATTGTAAATAAATGTAGAATTTCTTCCATTGTCTGAATTGTTAATTATGGATTTCCAAAAATTTTATGATGAAAGGTTCTGATGAAATTTAATTTAATTCCAAATAACATCTAAAGGCCTTTCAAAAGTTAAAAAAGATTCTGGGGTCATGTCTAAATACACTGGAGTGATTTACTACATATAACAATACAATATCTTTGAGGTACATATATAACGATATATTATCATGAATAGGAAGGTATTGTTCATATTTAATCAGTTAATCAATAATATACCAAATCACAATGTATCCTCATCATGACTTCAGGTATCCCACAAAGTAATCTATAGATATATTTTCCCATTTCCAATCTAGGACTGGAAAAGGCTAAAGTATCCCAATTGGTTGTTGTCACTCTGCTTTCACCTATGGAATGGTAAAAAATTTCATGTAAAATTCTGAAATATCTCTTTTTATTCCATCCCTAGAGTAATACTCTTAAATTTCTCGGTAAAACACAGTGCTGCCAAGATGAACTGAAAATAGAGAGTTAGAAGCTTCACATGACAATTTTTTCTTTATATGGGAATAAAAATGCACACATAATCTCTTTCCAAATCCCAAGACACAATCTTTATCAACGAAAATTCATGAAACATACCATTCTTAATAAATATGATATTTTTATATAACTCACAACCGTAATTTTGATAATGCTTAAATTTATATGACATAGATGATTGCACAGACACATGAAACAAGACAGATAATATTCCTACCCCAATAAATTATGGGAAAAAATTCATCAAATCATTAATCAATGGTCTATGTTCTACACATAACATGGTTAATAATGCATTATGTTTTTGAATCAAGGAATTCACCACATTTTTTATTTTCATAGAAGGTAATTGATCATGAAATCATTGTTTTTTATTAGTTTCATCCATATTCTCTACCTCCTGTAAATTCCTTTGGAGTAAATATATATATTAAACATTTATGATCAGTATATATTTCACAGATGGATATATATATAATATTTCACCAATTTAAAAAATAAAAATCAACAATAGATAATTACATGTTATATGTAGGATAATTTAACACATGAGGTTTCAATTTTCATGAAGCATAAGATATTACATGATTGTTCTACATCAGAATGCAACAAAGACCCTTCAATGAAGAATCACTATTGATGAAAAATCACTATTTCTTAGGGGAGAGGGAAAACTAGATTATTCAAAAAATTTCTTTATAATTCCTAAATAAATTCATCATAATATTTTTCTTAAATAAATTTAACCCTCTCCCAAGTTAACTTAGTCGGTGGGATAGATAATTGTGAATTTTCTTCAAGAAACCACCCGTAATATCCTTCTAATCCATAAAAACTTCACATCTTAGTAACATTCTTTGTTCTTGGTCATTCACCAAAAAATTTTATTTTGGAAGGATCAACTCCTTTTCCATATTTATTGACAGTGTTCCCAAGGAAATAAATATTTTGTAACCCAAAATCACTTTTTCTATATTCTACATATATCTTCATTTATTTTAGAGTTTTCATGGACATCCTTAGATACTTTTCATAATACGCATTAATTTTTGAAAAATCAAAATATCATCAACAAAAATAACTACAAAATTTTATAAATATTCATAGAATATTCTTCATAAGATCCATAAATATAAAATGGTAATATTTCAAATAAAATTGAATAATATAAAATTCATAAGACCATATTTAGTACAGAATGCTATTTTTAGAATTTCGTCATCCTTCATCTTCAAATAATGGTACCCAGATATCATTACAATCTTGGAAATATACAATGATACATGGAGATGATCAAATAAGTCAACTATATGAGTCATTGGATACTTATTGATAAAATTTATTTTATTCATAGATCTATAATCATTGAAAAGCCTCATGGAACCATATTTCTGTTTAAGAAAAAACATGATCACCCCTTGGTTAAGTGTAAGGATGAATGAAACCTTTATCAAGTAACTCCTGCAACTTGTTTTAAATTATTTATGTTCATCATAATAAATTTTAAAACGGGTTTTGAAATTATATTAACATCATGATCTACGATGATGGTAAATTCAACTTCTTGGTTAGGTATAACACAGGAAAACTCATCAGAAAAAACACCCATCATTTCATTTACCTATAGTTCATCATTAATATTAAAAATTAAGTAATTTTAAACATTATTTTTTTAAGGTAACATTCAATTCAATATATTAGTAGTTTCTTAGCTTCCATATATGTTATTAATGTTATGGGTTCATTCTTGTATAGAAAATAAAAATATTTCTATAAATCAACTTATTTATCTCTAAAATGAATCTTATTATGGTAAATATAAATCAAATCTATACCTAGAATAACATCATTCTCTACTATAAAAAAAATTCTTTTTAGGTTATGTGTTTCCATAGACAATAATAGAATTATTATTAAAATTCGTTTTTTCTTTAATATTTCCCCAGAGTGTTTTTTCCTTATGTTCTTGTTTCATTTTTTGATGTGAAGTCTCCAATTTACTATAAAATTTCTCAAAATTAAAATAATATACAGACCTTGTATCAAACAATATATTTGAAAAATATGAGTAAAAAAAAATTAAATGATTCCACTTCATTGAATAGCCCAACAACAGCTAATGTCATTGTAAAGGACATCACTACACCTTTTTTATTATAGTCTATATTCTACCCATCATTCAAATACGTTTTTAGGTAGGTATGTGAATAATTACCCATCTCACCACATTTAAACACTTTTCATTTTACCTATTAGAATTAAACATACCATCACTATGATCAGTTGCATTACAATATCGATCCATAAGTCCAAACATGGATAATTGGAAACACATATCATGTTTATTAAGGCATTCCCTGAGGTGATTTTTACCACATGTTCATAAACTAGGAAATGGATTTTCTTACATTCAAATTTCTTTGATTGATTCATACATATTTATTTCTATCGGGGTTTTTTCTTCAGCTTGTTTTCAAAGAACATGTGATCATTCAAAAACTTCACTTCTACCCTCTCAGCACATCAAAAAAAATTTCATAACATTTTAATTCATGAGAATCTAATTCAATTTAATATATTTGATTTAATATTAAATAAAAATGATTGATTTTACTATCAATATTCAGAATAATATTCCGAGAGTAATTTTCCGATTGAGTAATGTTTTCTTTATTCTAGACCACAAAATATTCCCCCTTTGGTTTAAATACATGGAATTTATTTTCCATCTTATATCGAACCACCTTAAGAAAATATTTTTTCATGAATGGATTATAAAATTCATTCATTTCCAAGGAGTCAATCTCATCTATATCCCAAATATCATTGACCATTTACCACCATTGGTTGATTTCACCATCAAAATGATAAGTACAAAGACTAAAATTTTAATTTTCTTAACACCTCAAGACATTGAATATATTTTCAATGGATTTAATCCACCCATAAGTTACCATATGATTCAATGATCCATTGATGGTAGGATGGTGTTTCCTCGTAAAATGTCCCACTATATTTATATTCCTTTGTGATATCTCTAGTTTTTATATTTCATGGATTCCACCTCTATTTACAACGTACATAAACTGATCCATTACTTTCTCAAACTACTCAGATCCAATTCCCACTATTCTTGGGTGTAGATTTAGAAATAAATCTTCTTCTTGGTGGATTCCTACATTAAATTCCCAGTTTTCTTTGTGGAAAACTATTCTAAAAGAGAATAATTTAGATGAAGAAACTTGGTAATCTTAATGTTTTATTTAATTTAAAAATAAAAAGTAGGTAAAAATCATTTATGGTATTTTATTAATATAAGGTTAACCACTAAACTTATCTAAACTATGATCTAATATAAACCATAATGATCTTCCCTTAAACATTACATATTCAAGTTACTTTTGAGAAGATTTGATTTTCTTTCATTCCAAAAGATATTTTAGGTTTGGAGTTTTATATAATTTGGTCATAATTCATACATAAAAATCCATAAGAAAAAAATTTGATACAACTAAAATAGTATCCATTTTTCCATAATAAAAAAGTCATTAAAAATAAAATATGATTTCTTTTCCTGAAAAATCCTCACAACATTCATCTTGGAATCGTCATTTTTCTTAACCAACCATAAACCCTATAAAAAGCATCTTAAAAAGATGGATGAGAACACAAATATGAGTATCGGACTTAAAAAATGAAATAATACATTTTTCATGAATACTTATAAACACATGAAAGATATACTTATCACCCTTAAAAGTATCATGTACTAACTTTGTGAAAACATGATGTTTCCATAAAACATAGAAAGAATCAAAAAACCGTTTAGGTAAATTGGAGGATCATTTTATTACCATACTTAAATGTTATTGTAACCCACTTAGTGGCCATATAATTTGTAACCCTCATGAATACCTTACAATGTAACCCTCATGGCTACCTTATGATGTAACTATTGTAGTTAAACTTGGAATAACTATCACAATCTAATTCCATCATACCCAACTCATTTGATGGATATCACTAAATAATCTATATTTTGTTAGTAAGGTAACCACCCATCACCATAAATAATTCCAGGAACTAGAACATAATCATAAAACATGAATACTTTCATCATAAAAAAAATGTCCTTGAGAAAAAAAATTATTTCAAAATAATACTGTGCACATACAATTGAAGAAATTTTCATTGAACATAAACATGTAAACATGTAGTGGATGATTCAAAAAAATTGGGGAATAATCAAATCTAGACAATCCACTAATGCCATATACGGTAAAAAGGTGTTCTTTTTTAATTTTGTAAAAATGGACATTAAATTGGGTTTTAAAAAGGAAATTCCCTTACTACGTCTTCGAGTTTACTGAAAAGTGTTCAACACTCCTGTATAATGTCTGATAGAGTTTTATTAATTAATTAATTAAATATATTCATATTTATTGTACCTTATATGATCTTTTTATAACATATTTCCACCGATTTATTAATAATATTGAGTTGTTTTCAATGTTTTGAGTGCATTTGTTTCTTGGTTTTGTGGTCGGTTCATCATATATTTTATTCTCAAAAGGGAAATAATAATATATAAGTGGAAATAAATGGTATTAATACAAATCCATATATTTAAATTCTCCAATATATCCCTTTTACTTTCCTGTATGAGTTTGATTCATTTGGTAAAATGCTAATGAATAATGTTTAGTTTATATTGGTGTTTTTTAAAACCATCAAGCCTTAGTCTCGTTTTGTTTAATATTATGGCCATAAATTAATTAAAAAAATGGAAAAAAATATAATATATTTATTTATTCCATTTTATAAAATTATATGTGAATTTAGACATTCCAAAAATGCAGTAATGGGAAACTAAAACTCATTGTCAAAGAAGGTGGTGAATCAATATACCAAGGATGGTGATTTCTATTTTAAAACTAATAAAGAAAATTAAGTATTTGATTATGTATATACCATTAACATAATATCATTACTATATATATATTATAATAGATTTATAATTTAACTTTTGATAGGGGTGACGATAATGTTGTAGTGGGAAAAAATTTAGAAGTGGAGAAGGATGATCTTTACTCTTGAATATTTTCTCCATGATAAACTCATTCAGGCCATTGGAATTAATGTTTTTTAAAAAAACAACACAATAATTTATATAGGAATAATGAGAAGATAATTAATTAGATTATGGTAGTGAAAGAAGGCTCAAGGTGATGAAATTAACTGAAGGTGGGAGTCCCCTTCTATAATTGAGGTAATGGGAAATTTTGGAATTACCTCAAATATTAAATTATATAAGGATATTATAAGGGTAAATACATCCAAAAGTCATAAAAAGATCAATTGATTACATTTTCAACAGAATATTATCCCATTTTTTATTATTCAATATTTTCATGGTTTTAAATAATTTAATAAAATATTATATTCATGAAATATATTTTTTTACAAACTTACAACATTTCATTACTATGGCTCTAAAATCATAAACAAAGAACAAAATTGGGATAAAAATATTTTATTATATCATATATATGTCATATTTATCTATATAATTCATGGATAAGAGTAATTTTCTAATATTATATATATTTTAATTTTTTTCTTATAATTTATTTTGTTTTTTCATTCAATTAATAATTAATGCATCATTGTTGTGCAATCCTTTAAGGTATTTAGTTGTCTTGTTATTGTTTGAAATAAATTTTCCTAACTAATATAAATCTTCTTTTGCTTCCAAATACTATTTATTGTTTTAAATATCTTCTGTAAAAATTAGTACTAATTAAAAATTACAGTGTGAATAGATTTAATCCCTTTTAAATAAAATAATATATGAGTTTTAAAGTTATCCATATAAATCCAAAAGATCCAAAAAATGAAAAATGGAGGCTATGGACCACACGTACTCATTCAAAAATATTTATTCAAAAAATTTCATCATTTAATAGTTCTTATTGTTTTAATTAAAACAATTTTGTTGATTTTTCTTCTGCTTTCATAAGCACTGCATTATCATTATAAAAGAATTAATGTTAATAACTTCATTTATAAAAATTAAAAATAAATTATGTTGGAACCATGGTCTTCTATGCATGATTTGGAGTATGGTTTGTGTTTTTTGTCAATCCTTAGAGGAAGTTCAGAATTGTACCAGTAAAGAGATCATATAGTTCAAGCAGACAACAGTATTAAAGGTGGCGCTGTTTCCCAGTGTTTGCCAAATTTTTGGGCCTGAAAATCAACAAATGGAGAAATGTATTTTTGGAAAATAGACTTGTGCACCATGTAATGGATGAATTGGAAACTCACACGCCATATGTTTTTCAAGATCAGAACAAGGGAAAATTCTAAAGGGATAAGGGCCACACAAGTTTTGGTTTGGTCGCGCAAGTGACCTGCGCACTGTGAATAGACTTGGGCACCGATGCCTAGGAGTATTGGATACTTGATCACCTATTGTTTTTCAATATCATAACTTCAAAATATGGTAAAGGAAAGAAGGTCGCGCAAGTATTTGTATAGGTCGCGCAAGTGAGTAGCCCGAAAGAGGCTAGGGAGGATGAGCTGCACGCCGAAACCTGCGCGCCGAGGGAAGACTTGCGTGCCACCGCGCAGGGGGTCCAGTTTGCCTATAAATAGAGTACCCCCACCTGATTTGAAATGAAGTTCGAGGCTTAGAGTTTTTCTTCGAGCTCTCGTCGAGCAAGAGGTTGAGTCGTGAAAGTGGTTGTTGGGTCGCGCAAGTAGAGGCTGCGCGCAGACTGTTGGCTGCGCGCCCAAGGTGATTTGGGCGAGAAAGTAAGTGAGTCGCGCAGGTTTGAAGTTCAAGACGGTAGTGTCACGCAGGTCTTTTGGTGACCCTTGCGTGCCATATTGGGACTTGCGTGTTGGGCTTTGAGGAGACTACCAGATATTCTTGAAGCACATCTGTCCTTTTGGAAGCTGCATGAATGCTGGAGGATCACCCGGTACCCTCAGTGCAAAGTGAGATTCGTCTTCTGGTAAGAGTTGGACGTCAATAGAGCATCTACATACAACATACGATGTATTCTTATGCAATGATGAAGAGACCTTCGCGTCTATAAACTGAGTGGGACTTCACCAACGACAGTGAGCTAGGGGGAGTCAATGGGAGTGACCCGAGGGATGCAGCGAGCTATCCCTGAACTTTTGTAAAGGCAGTGAGCCCGGAACAGAGTGACTGTTCCCGAACCATTGTAATCCACAACTAGTGATGTTTTGTGGAATTTGGTATGACCAAAAACTTGTCGGTGTATGCTCCTTGGATGTATCCCTTAGTGGTGAACCATGTAAAAAGGGTCGTGTCTTCTCTGTGCATGTGAATGTTTTCTTTCTTATCATATTCATCATACAGGTTCAACAAGTTCCTACCAACGTGGGAACAAGATCCATCACATTAAAAGAAAAAGTTGTCACCCTGATTCACCCCTCCCCTCTCAGGGTGTCCCGAGGTCCTTCAAATTAGTATCATAAAATTAAATTAATTATTTTCACCATTATATTTTCAATTCGTTAATAATGTATATTTACTCATATCCATGTAAAAATAATTTCATTAAATTTTTAGTTTTATTATTTTTCCTTGCATAAGCATTTATTGGTTATTTGTATATGATTAATGTTATACAACTATAAAATTCAAAATTATTAGACAAAAATATCAATTATACATAATAATTATAAAAAATTAAATAAAATACTCTTTATCAATCAATTATTATATATAAAGAACCAAAATTTATTTTTCCAATGCGAAGCAGACACTACGTCGACACTGAAAATGATTTATTTACTTATAATGAAATAAATTATAATTTACATGTTTCGATTTTTTTTCTAATATTTATATAATAATATCACAATTTATTCATTTCATAAGTTTAATAAATTTTCTATAAAAATTATTTCTTGATGATGTCACAAAAATACTACATTTAAAAAAAACTCTATTTTTTACAAGTCCCAAAAAATATAACTTCTTCAAGAAATTTTTAAACATTCAATCTACAAAAATTTCGACATGGAGAATTCATAAAATTATTTCATTTTTTCAAATTAAAAATTTATTATTTGAAAATAAATATTTTTAATATATCTATATATAAAATTATTTTAATAAAATTATTTATTTTATGAAATTCATAACATTATGAATTTAACTATTTAATTCAACAAAACAAATAAATATGAAAACAAATTATTCTATTACTTCTTGGGTTGTTACAATAAACAAACACCACTTAAAATTTTCTTTGATTTTATGAAAAAAATATAAATTTTTTTTCACAATGATATACATTTTACCCTCGCAAAGTAAGAAATACATTCCTATAAACATAAGATCATTATCATACCTTGGGAAATCATAATATTTATATCAAAACCCATAAAAAGAATAATTAAAACATATATGTAATTTAAAAAATAATTATTTATATTACTCTAACAAATGTAATAACCATGAAGTAAACTTTATAACGAATACATTGAAGGGATATCATGGACCCCACCCATATTTGGTTTATAATAAAACCACTCATCCTTGGTTAATAAGGTAATCACTCATCCTTGGATTATAATGAAATAATTGTCCTTGTTTTTAATGGATCAACCCTTAATAATAATAAAATACTAAGAAACAAAAAATAATCGAAAAACATTAAATATTTCATTTTCATCATTACACAAATAAAAATATTATTTTCACTAATAAGAAAACATTTCTAAATATTGAAATATCCATTCCATTGAAAAACCATTTTTAAAAATGACCATAAAATTTCAAATGAGGTTTTTAATTGAAGAAAATATGAAATACTATAAATGAAATAAAATTAAAATAATCATCACGGTTGTAGGAAAGGTCTCTATCTCTCTATATGTTAAAATAAAAAAAATTCCTTTTACATTTTTTAATGAAAGTTAAAACATTCCATAAAAAATATATTTTTAAAGGTATTTATAGAGACCTAAAATTTCATTTATAATTTAACTATTTCCATATAATTACATCTATAAAATAATATTAAAAAAAACATTGAATAAAATATTATGAAATTAAATCTTGAAAACATTTAAAACGACGTTTTATGTTAATGCGTCTCTTACCTTGAATCTGAATCCTCACGTATGTTATTTATCTTCTTTAATTAAAAACTTTTAGTAATTATTTAATTTATGAAAAAAATACATTTTTATTATTCTTTTATTTTTTTAATTCGAATTTTTATACAATTACTAAATCAATTAAGTTCACATCAATCGTTTTGACAATATTTGGATAATATTTAAAAGATGTCTTTGGTAGGTTGACTATGAGCAAAGAGGTTATTATTCCATCCTCTCCAGAATAATAATCATGAAATAATTATAATTTTCACACATAAATTATACATTTAAAACCAATCCTGAAATATGTTTATAAAAAATACACTACATTAAAATCAAAGAAAAGGTTTGTCAAAGAAATGCATGAGTAACATTTCTATTTTTCAACAACCATATTGGAAAGAAAGTGAGTATTTGTTATCTTTAAAAAATTATAATTATATCATAGATACAATATTATTTATTTAAATATACTTATATATATCATCCATGTGATGTGGTGATGAAAAATGAATCACATCGCTTCTCGGATGTGGTATTACACATTTACACACGAAATACAATAACATTTTTTAATGAATGGAAAGGAAAAAACTTAAATGGAATATTATATTTTAATATTGATAAATATTTCATGAAAAAACATGTATATATATATATATCTATCTATGTGTGTGTCTGTGTGTGCATATGTATACACATAAACACATTACATCCATAATTATAACAAGTTGTGAGAGATAGTGATGGAAAACAAATTTCAATGGTTCTTGAGGCGATAGACCACCATGCACAAGAATAAAAAATTTATTTTCCATTTCATAGAAGAGTATATAGATGTAGGTTATGAAATTAACATTATGATATCTTTTCATTTGTTATATATTAATTTTTATATCATCATAGTATAATAGTATTTACAAGAGGTGTAAGAAGAAATAAAATGAAAAAGATATGTTATGAATGATACCTCTTTTATATAAAAAAATTTCAGGTTTAAACCAAAAGCATCCCCAGGATAATTTTATGATTAAAAGTGACACTATGATAGGGTGATGTAAGGAACGTATTTTTATATAGATTTTTTCTGATCCCAATGGGTTTTTACGTGCGAAGTAATGAGGAGAGGTGGTTCCCATTTATAAGTGAGGGGAGAGGACCTCTTGGAATTTTGTAAAACATTAAACAAATATAAATTAATTTTCTTGTTTAAATTGAATAAAATTTTAAATGTTTGAATCTATGATGAGATTGAGTAAAAATATTATCATCTAATAATATTTTGGAATGTTTAGATAAGTTTTTTTGCCTTATCTTTTCTTTAACACATGTTAACCCTTTTTGATGATGACCATTATGACAATGTTTTCACTCGTTCGGTGTCATTATAGTTACAGTAAATGTAAAATAGGAACATAAATGAACTTTTTTAATTTTTAAAAATTAGCCCAATAATGTGACTAAAGATTGGATTTTTTTGGATATTTAAATAATTTAATAGATTTTTATTTATTATAAAATAACATTAATTTCAATTTTAGAACTATTCATTAAATTTGAATTTTAAAACAACATGAGGGAACTTTAATTCCAATATAATGAATTAAAACATCTATTATATTTCATTTTTATCTAAAAAAATTTCGATCACAAAAACTCACTCAAATAATATTATTCTTGGAATTTTGAAATCATTTTATGGGTTTTTCTTCTACGTGCAAAAACACTATGTCAGAACATCGAAACATTTAAGGTAATTATTTTATAACCAAAAATAAATAAAATTAACTTATTATGATAAAAAAATAATATATATATATATATATCAAATAACCATTTCTAACTAAACATGTCCATTTTTTATAACAATGTAAAAAATTTAGAGATAATAAACCAAAAGGAATGACATTCTTTACTTTTATTTACATAAAATAATATAATGGTCAAAATCATGGAAAAACATGGAAACATCCATACATTAGAATTTTCTATGATTATAGATGAGCTATACTAATAAAATAAAATCAATTTAAGTTTTAGTGTTATTTTTTATTATTTATTATTCTATTTTTATCTAAATTTACTAATGTACCATTTACCATGCTAATGATAATTATTAACGCTACTACTAAAAATTTACAAAATTAGAAGGGAAATATTAAACAATTTTGGATTAAATGATTCAAAATATAGAATCCAATTTTTTAAAAAATTAAAATCACAGAAGTCGAAAGATTTAATTTTAAATTAAACATAAAAAACATTAAGAAAAAAAATATTTTTTAGGAAAATTCATTTTTCAAGTATAAAATTTTATTATATTAATTTAAAGTATAGAATTAATTTAAAACAATAATCTTATTCCTTTTAAATAACTAAGAACTAATTATATATTAAAACTATCCCAAAATATTATTTTAGACTATAAATACATTAAAAATAATGTTTTTTAAAAAAATTGTATTATTTACTGTTTATATACAAATAAATATTTTCATAGAAATATAATAATTTCAGTATAATATATTTTTCTTATTATTATTTTAAAATATAAATTCAATTTTAAAAAATAATTTTATAAAATATACACAAAATAATTATAATATTTTATTATAAAAATCAATAAAAACATTAATAATACTAATTTTTGAAGAACCAAATGAGATTACTAAAAATTATGTGATTATTTCGTAATAATTAAATAATAAATTTTCATTGGTTGGGACATTAATAAATATTTAATAATTTCTTTAACCAAATTTGAACACTCAAATCCACTTTCTAAGTTATAACTATCATATATAAATAATAATATTTCATAGTCTATTTAAGATTGGTGTTGTATATTTTGTATGATATAAAACATATATTTTCATCTAAAATATAAAAATATTACATTGTCCATCCCTTTAATAAAATATTTCTTCAGAATTTGAAATAGAACTTGGAAAAACATGGTTTTATGTTCGAAAATTCCTTTATTGAAACCCACATTGTAAAAAACGTTAATCAAACTTCCACTTGAAATAAGGGAAATAAATTCAAAGCATACCTAGAATAAAAAAAACTAGCTTTCCAAATAAGAAACCATTTGTGGAAGTAAATATATGGACAATCAAGAAAGAATTATTTTCCAAATAGTGATGAATATATGATAAAAATAAGTGATACTAATAAAATGAATGATCATGATAAATTCAATAACTAGAAAACTAAAAACCAAAAAGGTTTAAAAGATACAATATTTTCAATGTAAATGAAGCTAGTAGGATAAAATATTGGTTTCAAGATCCTTTTCCTATAGTTATGCTTTTATTATCTTACATATACTAAGTACATTGTGAAATATACATACTTTATATATATATATAATTTCATCTACTAATAAATTGGCCCCACAATCTCATATTTTTCCCAAAATAATGAGTATTAAAGAGGAAATAATTTTTTTTCTGAGATCAATAAAATCAACATAAATAAGATCACATAATTACAAAAATTAAAAAAAATCTATACCTCTATCTTTAGACGTTAACCAATACCGTAATTTTTTACACATTGTATAATAATTCCTAAAATCAATAAACAATTATTTAAAAAAAATAATGCCTTTATATTCAACACCTATAGTTCAACTAAACCTTTTTATATATAACTGACCATATATATCATCAAAATATTCCTACCTAATGTTGAAACTCAAATATTATAATGATTTTATCACATATTCTCCCAAGTAAAATATTGCATTTATTTTGAAATAACATCAATAAATCTTAATGCCAAATACCATAAATGTATATAACATAATAATATAATCTCATTAATATTATAATAACATCGATAATAAAGAAAATTTAATATAATTTATACTACCAGGAGATAATTCAACCATTAATCCTCAAATAAATACTTATAAAATTATCTTTACCATAACCACATGATGTTCCATCTTAATATAGTGATATTTTTATAAAATAACATTACTCAATTAATTACCAAATCTCTTTTTAGTAACATGGTTATCTATACGATAAAACGTATATTACCAAAATCAACAAAATGATTATTTTAAATTTCATAATAATAAGGAAATAATATAGTGCACTGGTAGGAAACTCACCCTTCCCACACTTCGGTTATGGGTTGAAGCCTCACACCCTTGTCGGACGTGAAATGTTATCTCTTAATCTCTAGTTTGGCCTTCTATAAAAACTATATTAATATTATTCCTATAACAATCTCAAAAAATTTATTAACATCCTAATAAATATAATTAATCATAAAATAACATTTTAACATATAATTATTTTATATAGTTCATTTATCTAAAAAATTAAATAATCTTAATTGATTATCATCAAGAACATATTAATGTAGATGATTATTTAATCCATTTATCATTTGTCCTTAAATGAGTATCTACAAAAAATTACCCATTTCACTACAAAAAATTTCAATGGTATGAATTTCAAAAAAATTTATGTTTACAAATTATGATAACTAAATATACAATATACTTAATATAAGGACCCACTCTTAAATCATTATATAATCTTGAATTTAAGGAATAATTCACATTGAAGATCATTTCAAGTTTAGAGTTTTAGAGAGTTAGGCCATAACTATTACATTACATATCTAAAATTCAAAAGTAGAAACTTCTACTCAGTTTTAATTTTCTTCATAAAATAAAAACTCTTTTAAAAAAGTGTCACATATAGGGCCATGTTTTAGACATCATGAATTTTCCATTATCACATACTTGACCGTATTCATGTTTTAGTCCTGTGAAAAGCATTTAATAACTTGGGATTAGCATAAAATTCTCAGTAAGGATTATAAAATAAAGAATGAAACCATTATCCCATCAATACATACCATGCATAAGCTCATACCTCATGAAATAATCATATTTATGAATAATACATATAAATAATAAATCATAAAGGTGACTTGTGGAATCCATAACATACATATGTTGTAGCATTCATAGCTACGTAGGGAGTTACATTTAAAATACCCATCACAGTATATTCCCTAAATCTCTTAGGAGAAACCTTAACATTTACCTCTGTCACATTACCCAATGCATTAGAGAGCTATCTTGGGCTCGACCACCCTAGGTTTATCATATAACCACTCATATATATAAACAATTCCCAAGAACCATAACATAATCATAACACATAACAAACGCATAAAGGGAAGATAACATTTATACATTACAATCACAATATATCATTTCAATATATTGACATAATCAATATTTTCTCAAAAATCATTTTCAATAGAAGAATAAATAATCAGGTGTGTGGTATTTATTTTCCTTCTGAAAACATTAGGGATTTTTAAGGAAACCAAATTTGAAATAACACTCATAGCGACAGAAAGGTCGTTGTCACCGCGAACTTTAAAAAACATTCCTTTTTGTTGTTCAGTGAAAAACATCATAGAAAAATATTCCCATTGAATTATATAAAAACTCAAAGGGATTAATACACCCTATAAGATAAATTCATGTATAAAATCCAAATATGCATCAATTAAAGGATATTGATAGGAAGTCCCATTCAAAGATCATATCCTTAGATTAAATACAAATCAATGACATGATTATGGGTTACAAATAAGAATACACCAAATATAAGTGGATATTATGTGTAAAACAATCATAGGTCATTCACATATATTCATAGAACGACATAATCATGAAGTAGAAGTTTGAACCAAAGAATTGAAATTGGGTTAAGAAGTCCTCTTACAAAATTCAACAGCATAACGACGTCGATTTAAAATTCATAAAATTATTGGATGAGAGGAAAAATGGTCTCTCATCACATGGACATAAAATTTACTAGAATAAGGATATAGAAGAACATATCCCAACATAATAAAAAATAAATTAAAATACAATACATAAAAGAAGTCTTTGACTAATAGAGTACGTCGAAAGGTTCCCTTACCAATTTGTTAACTTACCAAACATAGAAACCATCAAAGAAGGATGATAAAATGAAGATGTGAAAACCCATAAATTATATTATATAAAAAAATAATACAATCATGGGAACTACATACCCCACAAAAAAGGAAATAGTGTCAAATATAGAGTGAATATCATGGTAATAAAAAGTGAGATGAAAACCCCTTACCACGTTGTTATCAATCGAGTCGTATGACCCAATGGTAATAAACACAAAAAAATCACATAATACCCTAAATATAAAGAGGATAATGATAATATGTATGAAATTGAAGTACACAATACACCACATGAAATAAATAAGTGTCAAACAATGGAAATATCACTGAATTAAAAGTGAGATAAGAAACCCCATACCTCATGTACAACTTGACTCGTTCGTTCGATGTTCTTCATGAATAATAAAAAAAAGTTTATTTATACTTGAATCAGAACATTTTTCATTTTTATTATTTATTTTATATCACTTATTACCTTTATATAACTATTATTAATTATTTTAGTTCATATTAGACATTTTGTCGATGTTCGGAACATGAGTAAAAAATGAACTTGTTTTAATTACAAATTGTCCATGTGGTAAAAAGTACATTATCTACCGAATTATATTAATGATTTAGATATCATATATATCATATATATCCAGTATATATATATTTATAATATTCCATGACATTTGGACATAACAAATGAAATGCAACATTCATGTATAATGTAAGCCGTATGTACGCGTAAATGCTACTTTCATTTCCTTTTCATTTTTAAAGGAATGAAAAATAAATGATACATAATTATATTATAATTATAGTATTATATAATATTTTATATATGTTACATATTTTCATTAACGCCATACTTTATACGTTCTATATATGGTATGGACGAGTCATATCACTTTGATGGGGCGGTAATCCACACTTCATCAAGTGAAATTATCTTTTTTATGCATTATGGAATGCATAAAGTATGTTATTAATGAAAAATAAAGAATCATAGAGATAAAATAAATATCATATATATTATATATAATTATAGTTCCATAATAACATCCCCCATTAAAATATGTAGTAGAAGATTTTTCAATCATCGTTTTGTGAGGCAGTAGTTCGTCATCCACAGAAACAGTATATTTGTATCAATTAGATGAAAGTGTGTGTAAGTGTAGTTATAATTATTATCATAACTAAAACCTACTATTTTTAGGATAATGTTTTTTTATTAAATAAAGTAATAAAATGATTTTATGGGGTTGGTGAAGTAAAATAAAAGAAAACAACTTAAGAGAAGGTGTTACCTTTAAATCTGGTAACTCCCTTTGGTTTGAAACAAAAGGATTTCATGAAGTGCCTTCTGCTGAAGGTAATAATTTTGGGTAGAATATAGGGGTATTGAGAGATTATTTGGGTAGAGGTTGGACGAGACAAGTGGATTTAGATGTGTGAGTAATTGGTTAGAGGTAATGGATTTTTATAAGGGGGAGGATGGGATCTGTAGGAATGATTGAAAATATTATTTTATTATAAAATAAATTTCTGTTTCAAAAGGTCCCAAATTTAATATATTCAGATATAAGTTTACTATTATTCAAAATACTTTCATCCAATAGGCTTTAGATAAGTTTTGGTTTCATATATAACTTTATCATTTTTCTTTAACCCTTAGTTAACCAATTTCACTCTTACCATGTCTTCTTGTGTATTCACTCTATAAGGCTAATATAGTTACTATAAAATGACAATCATACCACAAGTGATTCATTAATTATATTTTAAACATTATATACGTAATTTGGATGAATATTAATTTTTTTAGGATTATTGTTTCATTTAATAAAATAATATTTTATTTAAAAACACATTTATGTCAATTTAAATACAATTCATTTCATGACTTTTTGAAAAATCTTAAAAACATAATTATATCAAAAAAAAAGTTCATTAATTAAAATATTACAAGTAATAATATTCTCTAAAATTATTTTATGGACTAAAAAGATTCAAAATAAATATATTTTTTCATTTATAATTTCATTTATTTAAAACATTCATTAGTGAGGTAATCATTACATCCTTATTGTGTCATAAATAAATTTATTTATTTAATGTCTAAAAATTATAAATAAAATACCATGATGTTGGAAATATTTTTAGCTTTATAATGAATATTAATTGTCAAATATATCAATTATATATCACTAGATTAATATTTTTTAGAAAAAAAATACATGCCTAGATATTTTTATTTTTACTTCAAATAAAAATTTATTAATGTAATTATCTTACCCAAGTGGATTTCAAGTTCCCAAAGATTCACACAAATATTTTATTGGTTGGCCATGACACATCATAATAGGTTAGGACAAGTGTTATGGTAATTTTTTATTATTATAATATTATTTTTACCTTGAGTTAATCTATTTACCTTTAACCGCGGTAAATAAAAGTCAAAAGTTTCTATTCACTAAAAAAATAATCTTATTGAACCACATTTTACTTACTGATAACAACCATGTATGTCAGATTTTTGAAATTCAAATCACAGAAGTTGTAATATTTATTTAAATAAAAAAGTCGGTTTTTTAACCACTACTCAGTGTTTTCACTTTTCATAAAAAATTTAAGGTTTTCAAAAAAATAAAGAAAATTCTACCTCAGAAATATTGGATATTCCAAATTCAAATATGACATCTTTTTTACCATATTGAAAAAATATAATTTTAATTTATTGATTTAAAATTAAATTCCACTATTGAAACAAAAAGATCATTTTTAACAAATAATAATTATCAAAAGATTGAGATTTGTTTATCTCCATTTTCAAAGTGAAATTACTTCCAATGACGAAAATTGGAAAAAATGGTAAAAATATAATACAATAACACATTAAAAAAAATTAAAATAATAATTTAACTATATAAATAAATTAGATTAAAATGCAATTTTGAATTAAAATACAATATTTTTCACTATTCTTTAAAAATGATATTTATCAGAAAAATATCAAAAAATTAATAAATTAAATTTTGATATCCCAATTATAATGAATAATTTTATATTGTCAAATAGATCATATAAAATTGACCAAATCTAGAGAGAAATAAGGTTCGCAATCAAAAGGTGGTAAATCGACCTTTTAAAGAATATTAGAGTATTTATGCTTAAAATTAGATTCATTCAAGTTCTAAGCCTCTAACTTTAATTGGATAAATGTAAAAACCTTTAAATATCATTTATAATCATATTTTAGTTAGTTATATTCTATTCCAGTAAATACAATGTCTAGGCGTTAACTACCATTTAAAATAATATAATGTAATTATTATTTTAGTATGACTCAACATTGTGAGCAACATTAGACTTTGAAGAAACCTATTGTTGTGTTTTAGGTACGCCATAAATCATAGCATCCCCTTTAAATTAAAATTTATTTTTAATTCACAAATATGAAAATAAATATGAATGTTTCTTATTATTTATTTACCAGGAATGTTACATCCTTCCCACTTTTGAAAATTGCTTCCTCACAATTTTAAAATTGGGCTCTGAAACATCATTGAAAGTCCCACATCAGAAAAATAGTCAATAAAAATATCACATTAAAAGGAAGAAATAGAAGTAAAACTGTTAGGTCCACTAGGCTGGATACCCTGAGAGGGGGGGGGGGGGTGAATCAGGGTATGGCCAATTAAAAATTAATGCCCGTTCTGATCTTGTTTCACTGTTAAGCAAAACACTCTTCTCTCTTTTTCCTGCTGCACGATATATACAGAAAGTAAAGAAAGTACAGGACACATCAATTTTACTTGGTTCACCGCTAAGGGCTACGTCCAAGGAGCATACGCCGACAGGTTGCCGGTCGTACCAAATTCCACTAATCTTCACTAGCTGTGGATTACAAGGTTCGGGCTAGATCACTTCTATGCCCAGGCTCACTGCCTTTACAATGTTTAGGGTCAGCTCACTGCTTTCCCAAGGGTCACTCCCTGTTTCTCTCTCTCTGGCTCACTGCCGGTGGAGAGGATCACCTTCTTCCTCTTCCTAAGCTCACTGCTCTTGGAAGGTATTCTCTCACAGTTTATAGACCTGTAGGTCTCTTCATTTTCATGAAGGAATGCATCTTTCTCTGTATGTAGATGCTCTGTTGATGTTCAACTTTCACCCGTAGATGAATACCTCTTTGCCTCTAAACACTGGGCAAACAACCTTTGGAAAGACCTTCGCAAAGCACCCTATAATGCGAGGCTCCCAATTTCGCGAAGCTCAAACAAGCCTTCGCGAAGCTCCTTCCTTTTCGCGAAGCTCACTCGCGAAGCTCCTTCGCGAAGCACTCTCGCGATGCTCAAGCCGTCGCAAAGCAACGACCCTCGCGAAGCTAAGTAAGCCAACGCGGAGCTCGCAGGTTTCGCGGAGCTACAATAGCCGCCGCGAAGCACCTCTTTCGCGAAGCACACTGGCTCCGCAAACCACCTTCGCAAATCGAGAGCAAAGTATTTTCTCTGAAAATTCTCTCTGCTTCGCTCGAAGGGGTCGGCCTCTATTTATAGGTGATTCCACCGACCCTTGAACTTTCCGCGCGAAGTCAACTCCACATCATCTCAAATCGCGAAGCTCCAAAGTTTCTGCTGGAATTCTGTCCAAATCGCGAAGCTCCATGGCAATCTTCTGTTCGCGAAGCTTGACGTAGTCGCGATGAATCACCGTCAACTTACCTTCGCGGCTCCTGCCTTCGCCGCGAAGCTCTCTCGCAAAGCCCTTCTCCGCCGCGATGCGCTTTAGCCTCTGCCATTCGCGAAGCTTGACGTAATCGCGAAGCATCACCGCCTCCATTCTTCTGGTCTTCTCGATTTACAAACCATGCATCCTATCTTCGCGAAATTCATGCCTTTGCCATATTAAATTATGCTCTTCATGGAAATCCTCTTTTCGCGATGCTCACCAAACTCCAAATTTTGGACCCCAAAAATTTGGCAAACACTGGGAAACGACGCCACCTTGTACTGCTCTCTTGTACCGCCTCCAGATCGCCCATTCTTTTGTCATCGTTATTTGTCAACAATGATTGTCATCAAAATCTTGGGAACTTGACAATTCTCCATGAAACACCTGCTTTGTCAACAAACACAATCAACCCAAAAATACTGCAATGTTACCTTGAGGGATTTTTGCCCAACAAAAACGGTCCCCCAAGACAACACCATTCTAGGATTACATGTAGGAAAACATGGATGTGGAAGTGAAACTAACCATCAAGTTCTGATGGATAGTGATAGGAAACATGATTAGCAGAATGTTAACGACTAGAAAAGCACAATTTGGTGATGGGTTAAATGGTCTTTGATTCCCCAGTAAGAAAAGTGAATGGATAATGTTTTTTTAGGTTCCCTTTCATAATTTTGAAGAATTTTTTGATGTGATTGACAAAGAACATAAGGAAATATACAAAATTTTCAAGTAGAGTTTCATCCTTTAATAAATTTCTACCATAAACTCATCTTTTTTCCAAACGATGAGTATTCATGATGACATGATCACACCCAAAGTGCTGAAATAAACTTATAGAGAACCACATAATCCACAAAATATGAACTATATATTTCCCCTCTCTTTAGACATAACCCAAACCATATTGGTTAGTATGAGATCAGATAATTCAAAAAAGGGATTATCCTTTATTAAAATAATTACTACTCATAATCTCCAAAATTCATCAAACAGTACCCAATGTTAAAAAAAGATCATTAAATACCCAATTTTACTTAAAATTATTCAAAATAATCCAAACTATGATTGAATCCCAAAACTCTGAAGGATTTAATCACAGTCTTCCACATTAAATCGTATCATTTTTATCTAAATAATATTGACTAATCTTAAAGTATCATAATGAAGTGTAATTAAACTAGTCACATATTCTCCATGATAGCTTAATAATTTCCATAATTTACCCAAATAGCCATAAAACATAGATTCTTACAAAATAAAATTTCAACCATTATTCCACAAATTAAATCCCATATTATCCTATTTTCCAAAAGCATATAGTGTTCCCAAAAAATTATGTCTTCCAAAATAACCATAATCACTTATTCACCAAATCATTTTCCTATACCAAAGATGTCCATTCAATAAAACATAACATCCCAAATCAACTTATTATTGATCCATAATATCATTTAACTAAAAATAATTATTCATACTAATCAGAGACTTCACGTAGTCTAGTGGTAGGTAATGCTCACTTGTCGCCCATTGGTTGTGGGTTTGATTATTGCAGCCTTTCCAAACACGATGGGTTGTCACCCTTCCTGCAGTTTTTCATTATTCTAAAACCATATATTTTTATAACTTTCCAAAAAATGATACAAATTCCTCAAAAATAACCATAACATATTTTATCCTCAGAGGTTATCAAATACCTTTTATTTTTCACCACCAAAATGTATTAACCATTTATCACCACTGAAATAACTACAAATCTTTCTAATATGATAACCATTATGATTTTGTCCCTTATGAATAAATAACACCTGAACCTCTAAATTTATCTAAACTGGCCTTTGATACCAACTATAAGGACCCAACCATAAAGAAAATACATAATCATGAATTAAATGAATAATTCACATTGAGGATCTTTTTTGGTTTAGATTTTTAGAGAATTAGGCCATATCTATTACATTACATCTCAAAAATTACAATGTATACAATTCTAATCAATTTCCATTTTCTTCATTAAATAAAAACTATTGAAAAAAATATTCATGTCTAGTTCCTTGTTTTATACATCATGACTTTTCATGATCCCATCCATGACCATATTCATCTTTAAGTAATGTGAAAAACATTTCTATACTTGGGATTTGCATAAAAATCTCAGTTTAAAATTATAAAATAAAATAAAATAAAACATTATTCCATAAATACACACTAAGCATAAACTCATACCTCATGAAATAATTAGATTTATAAATAACACAAATAAATCATAAATCATAAAGGTAACATGTGGAATCCATAACATACATACATTGTAGCTTTCACAGCTATGTAGGGAGTTACATTTCGAATACCCATCATTTTATATTCTCTAAATATATTAGGAGAAACATTAATGATTTCCTCAGTCACGTTAACCAATGCATTGTAGATCTATCTTGGGCTCACCTGCCCATGGTTTATGACGGAACCACCCGTATACGTAAACAATTCCCAAGAACCATAACATCATCATAACACATAATATAAGCATAATGAAAATCTATCATTTCCACATTACCATCACAATATATCATTTCAATATATTGACATTATAAATAATTTTTGAAAAACAGTTTCAATTGAGAAATAAATAAAGAGTATATGGTTTTTATTTTCCTTTTAAAAACATTACGTCTTGTCCAGGAAGCCAAATATCAAATAACACTCATGATGGTGGAAAGGTTTTTGTCACCGCATGAATTAAAAAGAAACATTCATTTTTTTCGTTTACTAAAATGCTTCATAGAAAATGATTCCCTTTGAATGAAATGAAAAATAAAGGGTTTTTACACCGTATAAATGAATTTAATGTATACAATCAAAATATGCCTCAATGAAAGGAGATTAAGACGAAGTCCCTTGCAAAGATCATATTCTTATATTAAAGAAAATTCAATGAAATAATTTGGTTTGGAGAAAAAGAATAAACCCAATATATGTGGATATTAAGTGTAAAACAATCAGTGTTAATTATCACATTTTCATAGAATGACATAATCAATAAGTAGAAATTTAACCCAAAGAATTGAAATTGATTTATGAAGTTCTCTTAAGGAAATTCGACAGCCTAACGACGTCCCTTTAAAATTCATAAAATGAGTTAATGAGAGAGAAATGGGTTTCTCATTACAAGGACATAAAATGTACACCAATAAGTATATATAAGAACATATCCAAAAATAGGAAAAAGTAAAATAAATAACATGACATAATAGAAGTCTTTGACTAAAAGAGTACGGTGAAAGGTTCTCTTACTGATTTGGTATCTTACAAAACAGACACCACATTAAGTAAGGATCATAAAATGAATATGTAAATACCCATAAATTATAATATATGACATAAATAATTCAATCATGTGATGTAAATACACCACAAAAATGAAATAGTGGTGAATATAGAATGAATCTCACAGGAATAAAAAATGAGATGAAAACCACTTACGATGTTGTAATCAATCGAGTCGTATGACCAAAAGTAAATTAAATCCAAATTAATCACATAATACCATGAATATAAAGATAATAATGATAATATATATCAAATGTATGTACAAAATACTTCACATGAAATAAATTAGTGGAGAACAATGGAAATCTCACCACATTAAAAGTTATATAAGAAACCACTTACCTCGTGTCCGACTTGACTCGTTTGTTCCTTGTTTTTCCGGAATAATAAACATAAGTTAATTTATACTTACCTTTGATCCTTTTCAAGTTTATTTATTATTTTATATCATTTATTACCTTTCTATAAAAAATATTAATTATTTGAGTTCGTATCGAACATTTTGTCGATGTTCGAAACTTGAGTAAAAAAATAAACTTGTTATAATTAAAAATTGTCCATGTTAAAAAAAGTACATTATCTCCAAGAATTATATTCATGATTTATATATCATATATATCATATATATCTAGTATCTATTTATTTAAAATATTCCATAATATTTGATCATAAGAAATGAAATGCTCCATTTATAGAGATGGTAAACTGTAAGTATTCATGAACACAACTATCATTTAATTTTTTTTAAAGGAATAAAAACTAAATGATACATAGGTATATTATAATTCCAATATAATATAATATTGTATATATGTTACATAATTTCATTAAAACCATCCTTTATATGTTCCATGTATGGTATGGATGAGTCATATCACTTTGAGGGAGCAATAGTTCTCACTTCCCTAAATGAAATAATCGTTTTTAGGTGTTATAGAAAGCATAAAGGTATGATGTAAATGAAAAATAAATAAGAATAGATATAAAATAAATATAATATATAATTACAGTCCCATCATAATGTCCACCATTAGAGTTGGTAGAAGAATACTAAGCAACAATCGTTTCGTGAGGCAGTAGTTCGCCGTCCACAGAAATAGTAAGTTCGTATCCATTAGATGGAGGTGTGTGTAATTGTACAAAGAATACTTATCATATAGATAACCTAGTATATTTATTATACTGTAGTTGTTATAAAATAATGTAATAAAAAGAGTTTTGGGGGTTGGATAAGTAAAATAATATAAATGGACATAAGATAAGATGTTGCCTTTAAATCAGGTAACTCCCTTTGGTTTGAACCAAAAGGATTTCTTGTAGTGCCTTCTTCCAAAGGTGAGGCTTCTAGGTGGACTAAAGGGATACTTAGAGATTATTTGGGGGGATTTTGGATGAAGCATGGGGCATGAGATGTGTGAGTAATGGTTTAGAGCTGATGTCTTTTTATAAGGGGGCGGGAGGGGCTCTTTAGGAGAGTTTGAAAATATTATTTTATTATAAACTAAATTTCAGTTTCAAACGGTCCCAGATTTTTTAAAGTTGAAGAAAATATGACTGTTAATTTAAATCCTCTCAACCAATAGGTTTTAGAAAATATTTCTTTTCAAATTTAACCTTATCATTTAGCTTTAAGCCTTAGTTAACCATTTTGACTCTTACCATGTCTTCTGGTGTATTCACCCAATAAGGTTAATTTAGATACTATAAAATGACAATCAAACCAAAAGTGTTTAATTAATGAAATTTTCAACCTTATATATGTCATTTGGCCAAATATTATATTTTTAAGAATATTATATCATTTAATAAAATTATATTTTTGTTAAAAACTCATTTATGTCAATTAAAATACTATTCATATCATGACTTTTAATAAAATCTAAAACAACATCATTCTTTCGAAAAACATTATTTAATTGAAATATAACAAGTAATCATCATCTCTATAATTCATGGATGGCCAAAAAAGTTTCAAAATATATTTATTTTAACATTTACAATTTCATTTATTTAAAACATTCATTAATGTGGTAATCATTACATCATCATTGTGCCAAAAATGAATTTATTTATTGAGTGTCTAAAATTTATAAGTAAAATACAGGAAGTTGGGAATATTTTTAGCATTATAATTATTATTTATAGTCAAATATATCATTTATATAACCCAATATTATATTTTTTTAGAAAAACAATACATGTTTAAAATATTTTTATTTTTACTTCAAATAAAAAGTTATTAATCTAATTATCTTACCTAAGTGGCTTTCATGTTCCAAAAATTTCACCCAAAAATTTTATTGGTTGGCCATGAATCATCCAATAAGTTTAAGAAATGTGTTAAGGTAATTTTATGTTATTATAATATTATTTTTCCCTTGAATTACCCTATTTACCTTTAATCGCAATAAATAAAAGTAAAAACTTACTATTCACCAAAAATGTAGAGACCCAAAGCTTGACGTACATGGACATTACATTACTTTAGCAGAATACATAGTACATAACAAAACACACACACACACAAGGACCTTAATAGTTTAGTGTCTTTGGAAACTCGGAATATAACATTCTAATTGTGGTGAAAAAATCTTCAACATCTCCCATAAAGATCTTCCCCATTTTTTTTACATAAAAACTGTCTTTATATCCTGGGGAAAGGAAAACATAAAAGGCTGATCTCAAATTCTCAGTAATGGTAAACAAAAGAAATATCAATCACATCATATTCATAAGAATATAACATTTTGGAAATCTTAACCTGCAAAAGAGAGCATAATTTCATAACATGGGATAAATCATAGTAGTGAAATGAAATCCCAATAATCATAACTTAAAACATGAAACTTTGTGGCATACACACATAATCATAGAGAATCATTTCTTATTAGTCAAGACTCATTTCCAAGACTATCTTAGTGGACAAAGTCCCATTCTGAACCGAGTTCACTCCTCGTTTCAGTCCTGTTTCACTGAACCGGTATAACCTACCGTTCCAGCCATGTCTATATCATGAGATAGAAAATCTTTACCCAATGCATTGGAGGGAGATATAGGTCCCACCCATCTCATAATGATACCATTCTTATGTGTGCCACAAAATCATAAATCATACATCATTTCATAACCCATGTAATAAAAATGGGAATCTTAAACATCATGACATCATAATACAATTCATATAAGATAAAGGAATTCGTAAAAATATTTCCATCAAAACATAATAAAATAAATGTAATAATAGGGATAGAAATAGAACCCTATATTATCTTAGATGTAACATAATTTTGATAAAACACTTGAACTCCATTCTTGAGGAAAATATCCTTTCTACTTAAAAAACACTTTTCCTTTCTTAACATGTCATACCATTCTAAAATAATAGAATTTGATTAAAAATAAACTTGAAAACTTGTTAGGGAATATTCTTGGAAATAATGTTTTAAAAATCCATTCATTCCGTATAAGTTAAAAGAAAACATTCTTTTCGTACTTTTGTCGAAAAAGTCAAAAATTACCTCGTACGAAAAACGTCAAAAGATTCCTTTCATATCTTTTACTAAAAACTCACCAAAGGGTAAAATTGGATATAAAATATTTTATAATGATGTAAATATTACATATTGATGAAACATGGATGTGGATGATAAAATACACCCCAGTAAATACCAAAGTATAAACAATCTCAGATAAAAATGAGATTGTGATATTTCCCTTACCTTAGGTCTGATATGCTTCGTACGTATCCGAACCTCCTGTATAATGATTTAAATAATGTCATTGACTTATTACAGAATCATATTCATTGTTATTATATCATATATGTTTCATTAATGACTTTATATTACCTGTTGTTTTGTAAATTCCATGTTAAAGCAGCGTTTTGGGTAAAATCATTTTATTTATCGTATGTGTTTCGACTTGTCGTTCTTGATATTATTACTTATATCCTGATTTACATAATTACAGAATGTAAAAAATTATTTATATATAATATATATTAATCATATAAATATATATTATAGATCGATAAAAGGAATGAAATACACCGTTCATGGAGACGGTAGGTCGTACGTACGCATGAACGCTGTTTTCGTTTCCCTTTTGAATTGAATGGAATTAAGTAAATGACATACATATATATATATATATACATAATCCCAGTATCATTATTATGTCATATATTTCATTATTATTCATTATATATACTTTATAATCATTCATGAATGGTTAACATGGAGAGTGAATCTCATCGTGTCGTGGAGACGGTAGTCCATACGTACGCACGAGCGATGATATCATTCCCAAGATCGTGGAATTGTATTGGAGTGTATGTATACTATTTCAGAATCAATATCACTTTACAATAATCATATATAGTTATTTATTTTAACCATTATACCCATCCAATTAAGGTGGTGATGGAAAATAGATTACACCACGGCGTGGAGACGGTATTCCGTACGTACGCACACGTGGTGATTTCATTTTCTGTAGGATGGATAGATGGTGAAATAGGGTTGTTTTGATACTTATAATAACATATCAGTATATGAGTGATACTTATTTTATTACTTTATAATGAAACAACCTAAGAAGAAGAAGTGGAAGAAGAAGTGGAAGAAGAAATAAAGATGAAAGAATCGGTAACAGACATTACCTCTTCTTTGAAGTGATTCTTTGAGACCTCTTTTTAGGGTAATAAAATAGGTCTTTGAAGAAGACCATAACCTCTAGGATGTTTTTAGGGAAGTGGAGAGGAGAAATTGGCAGGGGTTGGCCGAGCTTGAAGGCTCAATGTGGTGTGAGGAGGAGGGAGGAGGAGGTTCCCTTTTATAAGGGGGGAGAGGGGTACCTTTGGAATAACTAAAACTATTATTTTATTATAAAGTCAAATTCGGTTTTAAATAGCTCCAAATTTATTTATTTCAAATCTAAGGTGGGGAGGGGTCGAAATACTCTCATCCAATATATTTTAGACAAGTTTAGGTTCCTATTTTAACCTTATCATTTAGATTTAACATTAAGTTAAATTATTTTACTTTTACTATGTCTTCTTGTGTTCTTACACTATAAGGATAATAAACTTACTATAAGAAGCCAAAATAACCCCAAGTTGTTTATTATTAATATATATAACCTTATCTAAGTCATTTGGCCGAACCTTAGATTTTTAGAAATAAAATAATAATTAATAATAAAATATTTGTTTTAAAAACTATTTTATGTCAATTTTGACACTATTTAGTAATTGATTTTTGTGAAAATCATAACAGTATAATTAGTTATAAGAAAGTAAATTAAATTAATAATAACATGTCATATTAACCTATAAAATTAGTTTAATTCATAAAAAGTCTTAAATTACATTTATTTGGGTATTTATAACATCAATTATGTGAATATTTCATTAATAAGACAATTACTGCATCATCTTTGTGTCATAATAAATGATATTTATTTAATCCCTAAAAATTATAAATAAATTCCTATGATGTAGATAATTGTATTAGCTTTCTGGATACTATTCATTTTCTAAGTTTCATGAAGTGTATCACTAAATTAAAATTATTATACTTATAAGATTTAAGAAAGTGACATGTTGTCACATTCTTTGGTTTTAATAATAATTAAATTATTTTCATGGAAAAAAGTCCATTAAATGAATTTAATCAGACCCTTAGGTGATATGGGTCGACTTTTAGTCATCCAATAGGATTTTTCCAAGTGTTAGGGTAATTCTATAATCTTATATTTATCCTTAATTACCCGATTTACCTTTAACTATAGTAAATAAAATTTACCATAGTTACTATTCACAATGCCCAAAAATAAAAAGTATCTTATTAACATAATTTGGACCCACTGATTTCAAATATTGAATCCAATTTTCCAAATTAAATACACAAAAGCTTCAGAAATTAAATTAATATTAACCCCGTTGTCGAAAGAAAACAGGTTTTTCTTTAAAACATTGCAAAAGATTGAATTGATTTAACCTACGAATTCAAGGTAAAATCAATGCTAATGACATAAATTATATTAAATGGTAAAAATATATTCTATTTATACTTTAAAACCATTCAATATTATAATTTATCCACATAAGATATTACAATGAAAAAATTTGTTTTTAATTAAAATATAGCGTGTTTTTACTATTCATTAAAATATAAAAGTCATCATAATAAAATGAAAATTTTATCCAAAGTAAATTTTTATTTCTTTATTCCAAAGAATAATTTTATTTTTTCAAATGGAACTTATAAACATGTGAAAAACTAGATTTAATGTGGGTGCGCCATCAAAAGGCGGAAAAACTACATTTTTGAAAAATACTTATTTTACCCGAAAAAATTATTTTGTTCTTATACCATGTTATAGAAAATGTGTAAGATGAATAATAATGTTATAAAATTCAAAATTTAGTTAATACTATTCATAACGGCTAGTTCATTACAATATTGTAATAATATATCATTTTTTAGTAAAACCCGGTATTGCATACAACACACGCTATCGAGGAAGGTCGCGATTGCGTGTAATGCAAGCCAAGTCAGGGTTGCGTGTTGTGAAAGAATCCTTCGTTGTTTCGTATAACATAATCCAACCATATTTCATTTATACATTGAATATATATATATATATATATATACTCAATGTTGCGTAGAATAACTATTATCAAAATTGTGTGTAACACGATCCAAGAATAGTGTTGCGTATACTGCAAGCTAATGCGGTGTTGTGTATAGCGCAAGGTAATATTGGTGTAGCATACAACACTAGACATTTAATGAAATTAAAAGAATATTTTTCATAAAATCTCGGGGTGTTACATTCTACCCCCCTTAAAATAAATTTCGCCCTCGAAATTCGTCGGGGTTATAAATGGTTACTACTCGAAAGATTGTTTAATAGAAACCCACATCGTAAAAAGGAATACCAAAACCAATATTTAAAAACAAAAGTATGAAATGTAATGGTTACCCAAATAAGATAATCACTGGGTTTCCACATAGGTGAAAATATGGATATGGAAGTGAAATCTAACCATCATGTTCTGATGGAGAGTGGTAGAGAACCTGGCTATGGAATAACCAGCAATCACAAAGCCATAAATTTGTGATGATCTAAGGTACCATCTGATTCATCAGATATAAGAGCACTAGGACACCATTTTTGGTTTTCAAGATCATTTCCCTAAAGTTGATGAATTAAAAGAAATAATTGCATGATTTTGGTACAATCTCACTGTTGTTCATGAATTGAACAATTTCCACTTCATCCCTTAAAGAAATGAAGTTGAATTTTTTATTCGTGATGTGTTAACAGATCATGTGATATAATGATGGGTCATTCCATCTTTTTTAAACAAAAGGTTGGAAAAAGTTATAAGTCCATCTTATGGTGAGATTAATCGTATATGGTTCCAAAAATGGACTTATACATTATTTATCATACCGCTTAATAAAATAAAACCACTTTCCACTAACCAGGGACTTCCTGTAGGCCAGTGTTAGGTGATAAAGGCATGTCGCATTTTAGTTGTGGGTTCAATTCCCACTGCCTTTTCCGACGCGATGGGCTGTCGCCCATCCTGCAGGTTGACCTTTTTCTAAAGCTATATTACTATATCATCCCATCAACAATATCAAAAAAACGTTTTATCCTTAAACAATACTAACTTATGTCCAACATAATCCATTCCAATCATTAGGGTTATCTAAAATACTTCGGTCCAAGCTCATAGTATAAAGAAAATGGTCACGTGAATGCCAATATTTATCCCCCATATATCATAAGATATACCTTGTTGGTCAAATTACAAACATGTGAATACCTTAATCATGTATTCTATTGAATAATGAATACCCATTGAACCTTATTGAAAACATGAATGCTATTAAAAGTTAACTCTTTCCACACCAAAATCCTCAAAATTCTATATACTCAAACCATGATATCACTAAGTCCTTATATCAATCATGAGCTCATGAATACTATCAAACATTTCATTTTTTCTTTATCCCTTCATTATGTACATATCATATTTTTTTACAAAAATATTTCAATCACTTTCCATGGTTACCGGTACCATAAAATTATTGAAAACTACAATAGACCAATACATAAATATTCCAATATTCCACGATACTATATACAACATTATTTTGGAATCCCATTACATAAACACTTAATCATTCCACCACATCGTTGTCATATTCAACATCGCCAATGGTGATCGCATGTGACTTCCATTTGTCCTTTGCCTTAAGATTTTGTTGATGTCGATCATCATCAACAACCCTTAGATTTGGGCATTTATTGGCATAATGCCCTATCTCCTTGCACTTGAAGCATTGAAGTGTAGTAGGTTCATTCTTTGTATCCCTTCCTTTGTTTGCATCATTAGACATCTTCTTCCCATCATTGTGGAATTCAAATGCCTGATGACCTTCCTTTAAACATTTGAAACATTTAGTTGTCCCTTTAAGACAATCTCCACCATGCTTCTTTCCACACTTTGATCATAAGGAAAAATTCATCTTCTTTTCACCATTATTCTGAGATTTCTCCTTGAACTCCATCTTTCGTTTCTTGTCAAAACTATGAGATGGATAAGTAACACCAACTTCCATTTCTACCTAGATAGAAAAACATACAATTTATTCATAGCTACTGAAGTCTCTTATAGCTAATGCCCTTCAAAGATTTGGTTTTAAGCCACTGAAGAATCGATCAACTTTACATTCAGGTAGGATGATAAAGCCAGATGCATACCTTGCAAGCCTTGTAAAATTCGCTTCGTATACACCAATAGATTCATCATCCTTTTGCTTTAGTTCAAGAAACTACTTCTCCATCTTTTTTCGAAGAATACGAGGGAAGTACTTATTGGAAAATAAGTTCTTGAACTCGTCCCATTCCATGGACTCAATTTCATCTCTTTGCTTCGTATTCTTGATAAGATTCCACCATTGATCAGCTTCACCTTCCAATCGATATGCTGCTAAGATGACTGTATCATGTTCAGAACATTGAAGAACTGCAAATATCTTTTCAGTGGTACTGATCCATTGTTCAGCAACAAGTGGATCAGAAGACCCACTGAAATAAGGTGGACGTTGCCTCATTAAGGACTTAATAGAATATTGTTCCCTTCTCTGCTCATTTAGAAGTCCAGAATGATTCATATATTGTGTAAGTATAGCAATAAGATTTTTCACTCCATCTCCCATAACATTTGTTTGTTCAGGAGGAAAATCATTGCATTGTCCATTGCATTGATCAACATCGTTCCTTCGGGTTCCATCCATCATCTAAAACCCAAAAAGAATAGTGTGAGAGGCAAAAATCATGCTAGGGAAAACAACATAATAAAAGGGGGAGTACCCTCAATATATAACATCCTAGGTTTAATTCTAAGATCATTACCGTAATTCTGGGACTATAACCTATACGTATACTTATCCTTAGGTACATCCCTAGACATACCTTAGAAATATCTCTAGGGATCTCACTAACGTTTTCGCATCCTAGTTTCCAAAGGTTGACTAAACCTTTCCTCTGATACCAACTGTAGATACCCAAAGCTTGACGTACATGGACATTACATTACATTATCTGAATACTTAGTACATAACAAAACACACACACACAAGGACCGTAATAGTTTAGTGTCTTTGGAAACTCGGAATATGATCTTCTAATCGTGGTGAAAAATCTTCAACATCTCCCATAAAGATCTTCCCCCTTTTTTCTACCTAAAACATTTCTTTATATCCTGGGGAAAAGAAAACATAAAAGGGTGAGATCAAATGCTTAGTAAGGGTAAACCAAAGAAATATCAATCACATCATATTCATAAGAATATATCATTTTGGAAATCATAACCTGAAAAAGAGAGCATAATTTCATAACATGGGATAAATCATAGTAGTAAAATGAAATCCCAATAATCATAACATAAAACATGAAACTTTGTGGCATACACACATAATCATATAGAATCATTTCTTATTAGTCAAGACTCATTTCCAAGACTATCTTAGTGGAAAAAGTCCCATTCTGAACCGAGTTCACTCCTCGTTTCAGTCCTGTTTCACTGAACCGGTATAACCTACCGTTCCAGCCATGTCTATCTCATGAGATATAAAATCTTTACCCAATGAATTGGAGGGAGATATAGGTCCCACCCATCTCATAATGATACCATTCTTATGTGTGCCACAAAATCATAAATCATACATCATTTCATAACCCATGTAATAAAAATGGGAATCTTAAACATCATGACATCATAAAACAATTGATATAAGATAAAGGAAATCGTAAAAATATTTCAATCACAACATAATCAAATAAATGTAATAATAGGGATAGAAATATAACCCTATATTATCTTAGATGTAAAATAATTTTGATAAAACACTTGAACTCCATTCTTGAGGAAAATATCTTTTCTACTTCAAAAACACTTTTCCTTTCTTAACATGTCATTCAATTCTAAACTAAAAGAAGTTGATTAAAAATAAACATGAAAAAATGTAAGGGAAGATTCTTGTAAATAATGTTTTAAAAATCCATTCATGCCGTATAAGTTAAAAGAAAACATTATTTTCGTACTTTTGTCGAAAAAGTCAAGAATTATGTCGTACAAAAAACGACAAAAGATTCCTTTCATATCTTTTACTAAAAAATCACTGAAGGGTAAAATTGGATATAAACTATTTTAGAATGATTTAAATCTTACATATTGAGGAAACATGGATGTGGATGATAAAATACACCCTAGTATATACAAAAGTGTAAACAATATTGGATAAAAATGAGATTGTGATATTTCCCTTACCTTAGGTCCGATATGCTTCGTACGTATCCGAACCTCCTGTATAATGATTTAAATAATGTCATTGAATTATTACATAATCATATTCATTGTTATGATATCATATATGTTTCACTTATTACTTTATATTACCCGTTCTTTTTGTAAATTCCATGTTAAAGCAGCGTTTTGGGTGAAATCATTTTATTTATCGTATGTGTTTCGACTTGTCGTTCTTAATATTATTATTTATATCCTAATTTAAATAATTCCAGAATGTAAAACATGATTTATATATAATATATATTCATCATATACATATATATTATAGATCGATAAAAGGAATGAAATACACTGTTCATGGAGACGGTAGGTCGTACGTACGCATGAACGCTGTTTTCATTTCCCTTTTGAATTGAATGGAATTAAGTAAATGACATAAATATATATATATACATAAATCCAGTATCATTATTATGTTATATATTTCATTATTATTCATTATATATACTTTATAATCATTCATGAATGGTTAACATGGAGAGTGAATCTCATCGCGTCGTGGAGACGATAGTCCATACGTACGCACGAGCGATGATATCATTCCCAAGATCGTGGAATTGTATTGGAGTGTATGTATACTATTTCAGAATCAATATCACTTTACAATAATCATATATAGTTATTTATTTGAACCATTATACCCATCCAAGTAAGGGGGTGATGAAAAATAGATTACACCACAGCGTGGAGACGGTATTCCGTACGTACGCACGCGTGGTGATTTCATTTTCCGAAGGATGGATAGATGGTGAAATAGGGTTGTTTCACAATTATAATAACATATCTGGATATTATTGATACTTATGTTATTACTTCATAATGAAACAACCTAATAAGAAGAAGTGGAAGAAGAAATAAAGATGAAAGAATCGGTAACAGACATTACCTCTTCTTTGAAGTGCTTCTTTGAGACCTCCTTTTAGGGTACTAAAATAGGTCTTTGAAGAAGAAAAAAACCTCTAGGATGTTTCTAGGGAAGTGTAAAGGAGAAATTGTCAGGGGTTGTCCGGGATTGAAGGCTCAAAGTGGTGTGAGGAAGAGGGAGGAGGAGGTGCCCTTTTATAAGGGAGGAGAGGGGTACCTTTAAAATAAATAAAACTATTATTTTATTATAAAGTAAAATTCGTTTTTAAATAGCTCCAAATTGATTTTTTTCGAAGATAAGGTGGGGATGGGTCTAAATCCTCTCATCCAATATAATTTAGACAAGTTTAGGTTCCTATTTTAACCTTATCATTTAGATTTAACATTAAGTTAAATTATTTTACTTTTACCGTGTCTTCTTGTGTTCTTATACTATAAGGTTAATAAACTTACTATAAGAAGAAAAACGAACCCCAAGTTGTTTATTATTAATATATATAACCCTATCTAAGTCATTCGGCCGATAATTAGATTTTTAGGAATAAAATAACAACTAATAATATAATATTTGTTTTAAACACTATTTTATGTCAATTTTGACACTATTTAGTAATTGATTTTTGGGAAACTCATAACATTATTATTAGTTCAAAAAAAGTTCATCAAATCAATAATAACATGTCATATTAACCTATAAAATTAGTTTAATTCATAAAAAGTCTTAAATTACATTTATTTGGGTATTTATAACATCAATTATGTCAATATTTCATTAATAAGACAATTACTGCATCATCTTTGTGTCATAATAAATAATAATTATTTAATCCCTAAAAATTCTAAATAAATTCCTATGATGTAGATAATTGTATTAGATTTCTGGAGACTATTCATGTTAGAGGTTTCATGAAGTTTATCACTAAATTAAAATTATTATACTTATAAGATTTAAGAAAGTGACATGTTGTCACATTCTTTGGTTTTAATAATAATTAAATTATTTTCATGGAAAAAAGTCCATTAAATGAATCTAATCCGACCCTTAGGTGATATGGGTCGACTTTTAGTCATCCAATCGGATTTTTCCAAGTGTTAGGGTAATTTTATAATCTTATATTTACCCTTAATTACCCGATTTACCTTTAACTATAGTAAATAAAATTTACCGTAGTTACTATTCACAATGCCCAAAAATAAAAAGTATCTTATTAACATAATTTGGACCCACTGATTCCAAATATGGAATCCATTTTTCCAAATTAAATACACAAATGTTTCATAAATTAAATTAAAATTAACCCCGTTGTCGAAAGAAAATGGGTTTTTCTTTAAAACATTGCAAAAGATTTAATTGATTTAACCTACGAATTTAGGGTAAAATCAATGCTAATGACATAAATTATATTAAATGGTTAAAATATATTCTATTTATACTTTAAAACCATTCAATATTATAATTTAACCACATAAGATATTACGATGAAAAAATTTGTTTTTAATTAAAATATATCGTGTTTTTACTATTCATTAAAATATAAAAGTCATCAGAATAAAATGAAAAATTTATCCAAGGTAAATTTTTATTTCTTGATTCCAAAGAATAATTTTATTTTGTCAAATGGAACTAATATACATGTCAAAAACTAGATTTAATGTGGGTGTGCCATCAAAAGGTGGCAAATCTGCATTTTTTGAAAAATACTTATTTTACCCGAAAAATTTATTTTGTTCTTATACCATGTTCTAGAAAATGTGTAAGATGAATATTAATGTTATAAAATTCAAAATTTAGTTAATACTATTCATAATGGATAGTTCATAATAATATTATAATAATATATCGTTGTTTAGTAAAACCCGGTATTGTGTACAACACACGCTATCGAGGAAGGTCGTGATTGCGTGTAATGCAAGCCAAGTCAGGGTTGCGTGTTGTGAAAGAATCCTTCATTGTTTCGTATAACATAATCCAACCATATTTCATTTATACATTGAATATATATATAAATATACTCAATGTTTCGTAGAATAACTATTATCAAAATTGTGTGTAACACGATCCAAGAATAGTGTTGCGTATACTGCAAGCTAATGCGGTGTTGCGTATAGCGCAAGGTAATCATGGTGTAGCATACAACACTAGACATTTAATGAAATTAAAAGAATATTTTTTCATAAAATCTCGGGGTGTTACAAAAAATTATTTTCATATTATTGAACAACATTTTACTTAATGATGTCAACAATGTATGTTATATTTTTGAAATTAAATTCAAAAAATAATTAAAATTTCATTTAAATGAAAAAGTCAGTTTTTTAACCAATACTCAATGTTTTCACTATTAATAAAAAATTGATGGTTATCAAAAAAATATAAACAATTATTCCTATTATATATTGGATATTCCAAATTAAATTTTTTTGTCTATTTTTACAAATTCAAATAATTGAAGTTGAATTAATTAATTAAAAATTAATTCCAGTTGTCAAAATATATCGTGTTTTTAATAAATAATACTTATCAAAATATTGAAAATTGTTTATGTCCAATTTCAAAGTGAAATTATTTCCAATGACCAACATTGGATTAAATGTTAAATATATAATATAATTACACTTTAAAAACAATTATAAAAGATAATCTGACCATATAAATAAATTAGATTAAAAGGAAGCTTTGAAATAAAATACAGTATTTTTTACTATTCATTAAAAAATGAATTTTATCAGAAAAATACCGAATATTTACCCAATGAAAATTTGGATGTCGCTATTATAAAGAATAATTTTATTGTTTTTTTTAAATAGAAAATATAAATGTGACCAAAACATGATTTAAAATGGGTTCCCCATCAAAAGGTGGTAAATTGACCTTATAGAGAATATTAGAGTATTTATGCTTAAAATTAGATTCATTCACATTTAAGCTTCTAAATTTTATTTGAAAATTTAAAAACATTTAAAAAACCTGAATAATTATATTTTAGCTATTTATATTAATTCTTGGATATAAAATGGAAAGGCATTAACTATCATTTAAAATACAATTATATGGTTATTTTTCAGTATAACTCAACAGTTTGTGCAACATCAGAATTTGGAGAAACTAATTGTTGCGTGTCAGGTAGGCCATCAAACATAGAATCCCCTTTAATGTAAAATTAATATATAATTCAAAAATATGGAAATAAATATGAAAATTACTTATTCTTTATTTAACTGGGATTTTACATCCTTACCCCTTTTGGAAGTTGGGTCCTCACAATTTAAAATTTTGTCTCAGAAACATCATTTAAAGTCCCACAGCAGATAAAGAGTCCATAAAACTATCACATTAAAAGAAAGAAAGATAAACACAATGGTCACCTGAGACAATCCATACTAGAATTACATGTAGGAAAAAATAGATATGGAAAAGAAACTAACCATGAATTTCTGATGGAGAGTGTTAGATAACATGATTAGGTGAAAGTTAACCACCAGAAAATCAAAAACATTTGATGGGTTAAATGGTCTTTGATACCCCATTAGGAAAAGTTAATGGACAACTTTAATTTTTTTATATTCTGTTTAATAATTTTGATGAATTAGTTTATGATATTGATTAAGAACATAAAGAAGAATACTAGATTTTCAAGTAGAGTTTCAACTTTTAATAAATCTCTACCATAAACTCATCTGTTCTATAAACTATGATTATTCATGATTACATGATCACACCTTAACTACTACAATAAATTTACATTGAATCACATAATCCACAAAAGATGAACTATATATTTCCCTTATCATTAAACATCAACCAAAAACAAAAATGTTAGTACGAGCTAAGATAATCCCCAAAAGGATAATTCTTTATAAAAAGAAATACTACTCTTAATCTCCGTAATTAAACAAATAGTACCCAATGATAAAAAGAGACCATTCAATACACAATTGTCCATAAAATTATTCAAAATAATCCAAACTAACATTGAAATCAAAAACTCAAAAGGATTTAATAACAGTCTTCCGCAGTAAATCTTAACATCTATGTCTAAATACCATCAAATACTCTTAATGTCTCATACTGATGTTTATTTAATGTAATCACATATTCTCTATGATAGGTTAATCAATTTCATAAGTAACCCAATTATACATAAAACATATATTCTTCCAAAAATTAAATTTCAACCATTATTCCACAAATTAAATCCCATAGTATCCTATTTTCTTAAAGCATATAGTGTTCCCAAAAAAGAAAATTTCTTCCAAAATAACCTTTATCACTTATTCACAAAATCTTTTTCCTATACTAAGGATGTCCATTTGAAAAATAATAATATCCCAAATCAATTTATCTTCGATTACTAAGATCATTTAACTAAGAAGAATTAGTAATACTAACCAGGGACTTCATGTAGTCCGGTGTTAGGAGATGCACCCTTGTCGCCCTTCAGTTGTGGGTTTGATTCCAACATCCATGCCGAACGTGATAGGTTATCTCCCATCCTACTTCATGTCATTTTTCAAAAACCATATAAATTTATAACATTCTAATAAATTAGACAAATTCTTCAAAAATAACCATAACATATTTTATCCTCAAAGGTTATCTAATACCTTTCATTTTTAACCACAAAAGGTATTAACAATTTATCACCTCTAAAAAAACTATGACCCTTTCTAAAATTCTAAGCATTGTAGTTATGTCTCTTATGCTTAAATAACACCCTTACCTATAATTTTATCTAAACTCTCTTTCGATACCAACTATAAGGACCCAACCATAAAATATTACATAATCTTGAATGAAATGAATAATTCACATTGAGGATCTATTCTGGTTTAGAGTATTAGAGAATTAGGACATAACTATTACATTAAATCTGAAAAATTTCAATGTGGAAACTTATACTCAGTTTCCATTTTATTTTAAAAATAAAAACTCTTAAAAAAAGATGCATGTCTAGTTCCATGTATTAGATAGCATGAAATTTCCTTGATCTCATATTTGACCCTATTCATCTTTATGTCTTCTGAAAAAATTTAAAAATATAGTATTAGAATAAAAAGATTTGTAAGGATTATAAAATAAATAAAGAAATGTTAGGTCCTCTAGGCTGAGTACCCCGAGAGGGTGGGTGAATCAGGGTATGACTAATTCAAAAATTAATGCCCATTCTGATCTTGTATCGATGTTAGGAAAAAAACTCTTCTCTCACTTTCCTATTGCACAATATAAATAGAAGGTAAATCATGCACATGACAAAACAATTTAACTTGGTTCACCGCTAAGGGCTAAGTCCAAGGAGAATACGCCGACAAGTTGTCGGTCGTACCAAATTCCACTATTCTTCACTAGATGTGGATTACAATGTTCGGGCACAGTCACTCTGTCCTAGGCTCCCTGCCTTTACAAGTTTTAGGGTCAGCTCACTGCTTTCCCAAGGGTCACTCCCTATTTCTCTCTCTGGCTCACTTCCAGTGGAGATGATCACCTTCTTCCTCTTCCTTTTCTCACTGCATCGGAAAGGATCCACTCACAGTTTATAGACATGTAGGTCTCTTCTTTTGCATGAAGGAATGCATCTTCCTCTGTAAGTAGATGGTCTATTGAAGCCCAATTTTCACCCGTAGATGAATCTATTTTTGCACCGAAGGTATCGGGAATAATTCTAGCTTCCACGTAGCCAGAAAATCACTACTAGAAATAAACCTTACTTGGCGCGCAAGTCAATCTCGGCGCGCAAGTATCGGCGTGCAAGTCACAATGGGCGCGCAAGTCCTCCTCAGCCACTTGCGCGACTCAAGCTTCCTTAACTCCAAACGTGCGTGACTCACTTCCTTTTATGCCCATTCCAATATTGGCGCACAACTGCCAACCGGCGTGCAACTTCTCACACCTGCGCACAACTTCAACCACTGGCGCGCAACTTCACCTATGCGACCACACACACCACTTGCACGACCACTAAAACTGTGTGACGAGAGCTCTGAATCTTCAAAGTGTTGTACTACGGTGAAGAAAGAAGGGTGGTGGTCCAGTATTTATAGGCATCTGGTCACCCCTGCGCGACGGTGCACAAGTATCTCCTCGGTGCGCAGGTCTCGGCGCGCAGGTCTCTTCCCCTGCAAGTCACTTGCGTTACCCACTTCCAAACATGTGCGAACCTTTTTCCTTTTCCATAGTTTGATCTTCTTATCTTGAAAAACCATAGGCGCGCAAGTTCTCAAGATTCCAAGGCATCGGCGCGCAAGTCTCTCCACGACGCGCAGGTCACCTGCGCGACACCACCAATACTTGCGCGACACTTATACCTTTTCCATATGTTGATGATCTGATCTTGAGAAACATATGGCACGCAAGTTTCCAAGCCTTCATGTACACGGCGCGCAAGTCCTTTTGCCAAAAACCACTTTTCTTTATTTGTCAATTTTCAGGCACAACAATTTCGCAAACACTGGAAAAGGTGCCACATTGTATCTATTCTTTTGTACCGCCTCCAGATCATCCATTCCTTTTGTCAATGTTCTTAATTCAAACATGGATCATTGACCTCTGCTCTTGAACTCGACATTCCATCATCAAATCCCCTTGGTCAACAAATTTGTATTTCATTGTTTACATTGTCAACAGTCACAACACATATGTTCACTTTGTCAACAAACAGAATCACCTCAAAAATACTTCAATGATTCCTTGATGGATTTTTTCCAAATAAGAAAACATTATTCCATCAATACATAACAATAATAATCTCATACCCCATGAAATAATCATATTTATGAATAACACATAGTAAACATAAATCATAAAGGTAACATGTGGCATCCATAACATTCATACGTAGTATCTTTTACATCTATGTAGGGAGTTACATTTGGAATACCCATCAGAGTATATTCCATAAATCTCTTAGAAGAAACATTAATGCTTTCCTCCATAACATTACACAATTCATTGGAGATCTATCTCGGGCTCACCCACCTAGGTTTATCACCATACCACCCGTATACATAAACAATTCCCAAGAACCATAACATAATAATAACACATAACATTAGCATAATGGAAAGATAACATTTCCAAATTACAATCACAATATATCATTTTAATATATTTACATAATAAATACTTTCTCAAAATCATTTTCAATTCCAAAATACATAAACAATTTTATGGTGTTTATTTTTCTTTTAAAAACATTATAGCTAGTTAAGGAAACCCATATCAAATAACACTTGTGGTGTAGGAAAGGTCATTGTCACCGCAGACGTTATAAAGAAACAGTCCTTTTTGTTATTTTTTAAAACTCTTCATAGAAAAATATTAACTTTTAATGGAATAAAAATTCAAATTGGTTTATACACTATATAAAATAAAGTCTTTTATATAATCAAAATATGAATCAATTAAAAGTTATTGAGACGAAGTCCCTTACAATGATCATATCATTAGATTAAAGATAAATCATTGACATAATTATGTCTGACAAATAATAATACAAAAAATATAAGTATATATTATGTGTAAAACAATAATAGATCGTTCACACATATTCATATCATGACATAATCAAGAAGTAGAAGTTTAACCCAAATAATTGAATTTGGGTTAAGAAGTTCTTTTACATAAATTCGATAGCCTAATGTCATCACTTTAAAATTAAGAAAATGAGTTGAAGAGAGAGAAAAGGGTAACTCATCACATGGACATAAAATTTAAAGCAATAAGAATATTGAATAACATATGCCTACATAAGAAAATGGAAATTAAAATACATTACATAAAATATATCTTTGACTAAAAGAGTATGGTGAAATGTTCCCTTAATGATTTGGTATCTTACAGAACATACACCCCATGAAGGAAGGATCATACAATGAATATGAAAATACCCATAAATTATATTATAATACTCAAGGAATACAATCATGGGAAGTAAATACACCACACAAAAATAAATAGTGGCAGATATATCATGAATCTCACGGGAATAAAAAATGACATGAAAAACCCTTACCATGTTGTAATCAATCGAGTCAAATGAACAAAAGAAAATAACCCCAAAATGAATCATATAATACCATTATTATAAATATAATAATTATAATATATATCAAATGGTAGTACAAAATAAACCACATGTAATAAAAAAGTGGTGAACCATAGAAATCTTGCTGAATTAAAAGTGAGATAAGAAATTCCTTTCCTCATGTCCGAAATGACTCGTTTGTTCCCTGTTATTCCTGAATAATAAACTTAAGTTAATTTATTATTTCATAATAAACTTTTCCAAGTTTATTATTTTTTGTATATAACTAATTACCTTTCTAGAAAAATTATTAATTATTTGAGTTCTTATCAGACACTTTGTCGATGTTCGGAACATGAGTTAAAAAATGAACTTGTTATAATTACACATTGTCCATTTGGAAAAATGTAAAATATCTCCAGTATGATATTAATTATTTATATACCATATATATAATGTATATCTAGTTTATATGTATTAATAATATTCCATAATATTTGGACATAATAAATGAAATGCTCTGTTCATAGAGATAGTAAAATTTATGTATTCATGAACACTACTTTCATTTATTTTTCATTTTAAAAGGAATAAAAACTTAATGGTACATAGGTACATTATAATTCTAGTATAATATAATATTTTATATATGTTACATAAGTTTATTAATACCATATTGGTGGTAGGAGAAGACTGAGGAATCATAATTTCGTGAGGCAGTAGTTCGTCGTCCACTGAAATAGTATGTTCTTATCCATTAGGTGGAGGTGTGTGTAAGTGTAGTTTGAATACTTATCATATAAAAAACCTAGTATATTTATTATTCTAGTGTTTCTATAAAATAAATTATTAAAATGATATTTGTGGTTGTAAAATTAAAATAAAAAAATAACTTAAGAGAAGAGGTTACCTTTAAATCGGGTAACTCCCTTTGGTTTGAACCAAAACGATTTCTTGAAGTTCCTTCTGCCTAAGGTAAGGCTTATAGGTGGAAGAGAGTGATCTTTAGATCTTATTTAGGCTGAGTCTGGATGATAAAAGTGGATTGAGAGGTGTGACTAATGGGTTAGATGTGATGTCTTTTCATAATGGTGAGGATGGTCTCTTTTGGAATATTTGAAAATATTATTTCATTACATTCTAAATTTCAGTTTCAAAATGTCCCCAGATTATTACATTCGTAGTTAATATGAATATTATTATAAATAATCTCAACCAATATATTTTAGAGAATTTTTGGCTTCATATTTAACCTTATTATTTAGCTTAAACCCTTAGTTAACCAAATTGACTCTTACCATTTCTTCTTGTGTATTCACTATATAGGGTTAATATAGTTAATATAAAATTTAAATAGAACCAGAACAGTTTCATTAATGATATTTTAAACCTTATATAAGTCATTTGGATGAACCTTAGATTTTTAGGATAATTTTATCATTTAATAAAATAATATTTGTTTTAAAAGCAAAATTATGTCAATTTAAATACTATTGATATCACGACATTTATAAAAATCTAAAACAACATAATTAATTTGAAAAAAAGTCATTAATTAAAATTACAAAATTCATACTCTTCTAAAAAATTAGTGTATGGAATAAAAAGTTTTTAAAATTAAATTTATTTTAACATTTATAAGTTTATTTTTTAAAAACATTCATTAATGAGGTAATCATTACATCATCATTGTGTCATAAATAAATGTATTTATTTGATGTCTAAAAATTATAAATAAAATACCATGATGTATGAAAATTTTCTCATCTTTCTAATGAATATTTATTGTCTAATATATCAATTTTATAACCCTACAATAATTTTTTTTTAGAAAAACAGTACATGTTTATGATATTTTTATTTAACTTCAAATAAAAAGTTATTGATGAAATTATCTTACCTATGTAGCTTTCAAGTGACAATATTTTCACCCAAAGATTTAATTGGTCGGCCATGAATCATCCAAAAATGTAAGAACAAGTTTTATGGTAGTTTTATATTATTACAATGTTATTGTAACCATGCATTACCATATTTACCATTAACCGTGGTAAATAAAAGTCATAAGTAATTATTCACCAAAAATTATTTTTATCTTATTGACCCACATTTTACTTATTGATGACATCCATGTTTATTGGATTTTGGATATTCAATTCACAAAAGTGTTACAATTTTATTTAAATGAAAAAGTCATTTTTAGCTACTTCTTTGTGTTTTCACTATTCATCAATATTTGAAGGTTTTCAGATAAATACCAAGAATTCAGCCTAATATATATTTGATGTTATGAATTAAAAAATTTGGACTATTTTACCAAATTCAAAACATATAAGTTTTATAAATTAATTTAATATTAATTCTCGTTGTCAAATCAAAAGTCATGTTTTTACGAAATAATAACTATCAAAAATTGTCACTTGTTTATGTCCAATTTCAATGTGAAATTACTTACAATGACCAAAATTGGATTAAATGGTAAAAATATAATCTAATTAAAATTTAATACCAATTAAAAATATAATCTAATTATATAAGTAAATTACATTAAAAGGCAACTTTGAATAATAATACAATATTTTTTACTATTAATTAAAAATTAATTTTATCAGAAAAATAGAAACAAATTACCCAAAGTAAATTTTGAGGTCCCGATTCTAAAAAAGATTTTTATATTGTAAAATATAACATATAAAATTCACCAAAACCATATTTAAATATCATTCACCATTAAAAGATTGTATATCATCCTTTTAAAAGATATTAGAGTATTTATGCTTAAAATTAGATTCATTCAAATTTTAATCCTCTATATTTAATTGAATAAATGTAAAAACATTTAACAAACATGTATAATCATATTATAGTTAGTTCAATTCATTATCTCCATTTAAATTTCAAGGAATTAAATTCAGTTTAAAATAATATTATATTATTATTTTTCAGTATGACTCAGCATTGTGTGCAACATTAGATTTCAGAAAACCCATTGTTGTGTGTCATACTTTCCATCAAACATAGAATCCCTTTTAAATTAAAACTAATATTTAATTCAAAAATATTAAAATAAATATGAAAAGGTATTATTCTTTATTTTCCTGGGATGTTACACTTATCCTTATGTATTTCATGATTCTCGTATATTTATAATGTATTATAATATATTCTATAAACACATCATTCATTCAACTTATTTTTTAAAACTTCAGCCGTTTTTTGTCATAAAATTTAGTGATAAGAAATATGTATTGATGTTTCATCAATAAATAATCAATAATGATTCATATTTAGTTCATAATAATATTATTTATGCCTTAAATTTACATATCAATGTCTTCTTTTATATTATCCATATCCCCTTTCTCTTCCATCATGAAGTCAATATCTCCATAAAAGGCATTGTGAATTCCTTAGTAGAAATCCCTTAGACAAGTGAGATGGATTAGTTGAGATTCGGAAATTAAATAAAATATATTCCATGATTGATATATATTAGGGAGAAATAAAATATTTCTTGGTAGATGAAATAGTTTTTTACATGTGATTTGGATGTTCAAAAAAATATTTCAATATAATTTGAGAAATACTTTTCCATGATAATATGATTAAATTATTTAGAAGGGATAAGAAGATTATGAGATATCTTTTTCCATTAATATTTATATATTATATTTAACATATCAAGAAGAATATCATTGAAACATGAAATTAATTATTGCCTGGTAAAATAAAAATGGTCGGTGTAATGACAATACCCATAGAAAGTATATAATACGTTAACCTTCATATCCTATAAAATAACCTTATTAAAATAAACATTTAATAATGTTTTAAACGTAATGGTTATCCCAAATATTTCGACATGTCGCCCAAAATTGTAATAATATTATTATGAAACAATTTTTTCTTTTACCCCAAGGGTAAAATATACCTAAACCTAATAAAACATCTCCCAAAACCCCATTAATATCTATAAAATCCCATTTTTGAAACATAAAAATGGGTTTCTAATACATTTAATGATTAATGAACCTCAAACTTATAAACCCATGATAGTATATGTAACTCTTAGGTCAACTTAAAATGAAATCATATTAATTTAAAATGTTGTCTAAACCATGCAATGATAAATACTATAAGTACCCATCCTTAAAAATTACCTATTATAATGAATTTATACTATTATTAGAATTATATATTTTCAAAATATCAATGAGGTTTATAATTTTAGATATATTGTTCAAAAATATTACATTAAATCCCATAAATTATAAAGTTGACACTTTTATTTAGTATTCATTTTTTCCATAAATTATGACATTTAGAAAAACACCTTGTATTTCATTAAAAATATTCATGTATTTAAAATTAACATCATATTTGTACTCAAGTATCCTTGAAACCATTTAAAAACATTTTAAAATGATTTATGTTCAAAAAAATCATAGTAATGTGCATAAAAAGAAAGAAATAAACATGTTAGTTAATGAATACTTAAAAAAAATTCTTTTACAAAATAAACTTTGTGGATCCAAATAAACATTTTATTACCCTAGAAATCAACCTTCCATACAAATGAATTTAAAAATAATAATAAGAAATATATAAGTAAAAAAATCATAATGGATTTTTAATGGTATTAAAAATACCTACAAAAAATTTACATTTTTATACTTTTAACCTAATAAATTTTTATCATCATTAATTTAAACATTTAATCATTATCTTACTTAGGGAAATCATAATATTTCCTTAAAAACCAATAGAAATAATATTTAAAACATATGGGTGATTTGGAAATCATTTAAAAAATCACTCTTACAAATTAAAGAACTTTACTTTATTATTTCATAGCCAATTCATTGTAGGGATATCACCGACCCACTAGTCCATAGATTATTACATAACCACATATCCTTGGTTAATAACATATCCAACTATGATTGGTTTTTAATATAAACTACCATAAATTGTTTATAACTTAACTACCCATAACCACAAAAATTTCTCATGAACTATAACACAATCAAAAGACATGTAATCTTTATTTTCCTCAATAAACTCATAAAATATCCTTCCCACCAATAATAACAAAATTAGATTTTATTTATACAATACACTTTATAATAATCTTTTAAAATAAAAATGAAATATATAAATATGGTTTTTATTTAGAAAAACATAAAATATTAAAAAAGAATATGTAATACAAAATAATGGTTATGGTGATCGGAAATTTTTTGTGTCTGTATACATCAAATTAGAACATTACTTTTATCTTTTATAAATAAACTCAAAAACTTCCAAAAAAGAGTAATTTTGTAAGCCATTATAAGAGAGGGAAATAAAATTTCATTTATAATTCATTTATATACATATAATTAAATCCATAAAATAATTTTAAAAATATTTACATGGAAGAAATGATTTAGAGGATAAATATTGAAACATTTAAAATAAGCTTTAATGTTAATGTGTCACTTACCTTGAGTCTGACTCGTCACGTATCTTCTTTATCTCCTAGAGTAAAAAAAGAATGTTTAAATTTTATTTACTTAAGAAATTTTTTCATTTTCATTAATATTATATTTTATTTTATTTAATAACATGTTATAAAAATTTCGGATTCAATTAAATTCACATCGGACGTTTTGATGATATTCAGCTCATATTTCAAAAAATAAATTTGTCAGGATTAAATTGGTCAAAGATGTCATTATTACACAACATCTAGAATAGTAATCAAGAAATAATTATCATTATTATGTATAAATTATACTTTTAAAACTAATAAATAAATATGGATATGAAATTAAACTAAAGTAAAATCATATAGATGGTAGGTCCTGCGTACGCATGAGTAATGTTTCCATTTTTCAAAAAACAATTTCAAAAGAATTTAATTGATATTTTATCCTTAAATAATGATAATTTTATCATAAAATATATATTATTACTTTAAATATACTTATATATATCACACATGTGACATGTTTTTGAAAAATGAATCACATCGCTTTGTGGAGGTGGTAGTCCACACGTACACAAAAACGATGTTACCATAATCCGGTAAATAAAATGATATGAAATTAAATTATAAATTAATTTTAGGAATCATAAATATTCCACTAATATCATATATATATATATATATATATATTATACATAATTATAACCAACCAATAGAGACAGTGATGGGATACAAATTTCATCGGTTCGTCAGGAGATAGTATGTCGTACACAAGAACACAGTTTTCATTTCCTATTTGATGGAAGAGGAGATGGATATAAGATATTCCATTAAAATTATAAAAAAATTGAATTTGATATATTTATTTTATTGAATCACCATGGTGGAATTTTTTTAAGGAGGTGGAAGATGAAATTAAACATAAATACTTGGCTAACAATGCTACCTCTTCTTTAGAAAACCTCTTATGGTTTACACCAAAATCTTCTATAGAATGTTTTTGGGATAAAAATAAATGACAATAAGAATCTTTTATAGATTTAAGGATGTTATATTTCCAATTATATTCTGAAACAAAAGGGTTTTAATTGGGGATAAAATAAGAGAGTGGGTTCACTTTATAAGAGAGTGGATGAGCACTCTTAGAATTTATTAAATTATTAAATTAATATAAATTAATTTTAACATTAAAATGGATCCAAATGGATAATATTAGAAGATAATATAAGGAATTTTCTAAATCCAATCATAAAATAAAATTTTCAAAAGTTTTGATATGTTTTTTACCCATATCTTTTTTTATCTCATGTTAACCCTTTTTGATAATTACCTTGATAATAAATTCTTTACACATTAGGGGTCAATATAGTTAGAATCAAAGAATATTTATTTATTAAATGTACCATAGTTAATATTTTAAACCCTATCTAAATCACTTGGTTAATGATTTTTTATTTGGTATGTTAACTCATTGAATAAATATTATATAATAATATTATTGAAAATATCTGGACAATTCATTTAATTTGACTTTTAAAACGACTTGAATAAACTTTTATTCTAATATAATTAATTTACACCTGTATAATATGTCATTTTTATCTTAAAAAACTTGTTACACAAAAAATTACTCAAATTATAAATATTTTTTGGATTTTTTAATCATTTTATTTAGTCCCTTACTCCTTCAACATGCATTATGTCTGTGTTTCATAATCATTTAAGATAAATATTTTGTCACCAAAAATTAAAAAAATTTAACATGATAAAAATAATAATTTATATTTAATATAAAAATTTAGAAATTAAAACATCCTTTGTTTTTCTCCATGTAAAACATTTATATATTAGAATACAAAGAGAATGAAAATTCATTCATTTATTTAGAAAAAAAATATAAGGGTCAAAATCACAAGAAAATGAAAAAAAAGCTTTATATTTAACTTTTTTATGATTATAAATGATATATACTAAAAAATAAAATTATAAAATGATTTAGGACAATTTTTTAGTTCCTATAATTTAATTTTAAACCTTGATTCCCCATTTTTCCATTTACTATGGTAATAAAAATCCATAAGGTTACTAATCATAATTTATAAAACTAAAATGTAATATTTACTAAATTAGGACCCAATGATTCCAAATGTTGAATCCATTTTTCAAAATTCAATTCACAAAAGTAACATAATTTAATTTTAAATTAAAATTAAAAAAAAGAGACAAAAAATTGTTTTCTATAACAACTCCTTTTTAAGTACAAAATATTTTTATACTTAATTAAAATATAAAATTTATTTAAAACCCATAATTGAATTATATAAAATAAATACGAAGAAATGAAATTTTAAATCTAATAAAAAATATAATAATAATTTTTAAATACTTCAAAATAAGATAACGTTTTTAATAAAAATATGTATTTTATACTATTTATTGATAAATCAAACTTTTCATGAAAATATAAAAATTTCATAATAAGATAATTTTCATATTATGATTTAAAAAATTAATATAGTTTTATCAAATTATTTTTAAAAAATTTCAAAAAATTTGTTATAATATTTTATCATAAAAATCAATTAAAACCATTTTTGTTGAAAACTTATTTTTGAATAAAAAAATGATTTTACTAAAAATAGAGTGTTTATTTTCTATTAATTAATCAATAAAATCCTTGATTTTTACATTTATATATATTTATTTATTAATTGTATCATATTCATACCTCTAATTAAATTGATATGTTATAATGATCATATTTAAAAATTAATTACCTCGATCTGGTTAAGCATGGTATTGGGTATTTTGTATGCTATAAAATATATTCTTTCATATAAATTATCAGGATATTATATACTCCATCGACTTTAATAAATTAGATCCCCAAAATTTGATATTGATATCAGTATTAAAGAGTTTGACATTTGATAGTTCTTTTGCAGAAGCCTATATTGTAAAAAGGGTTATTAAAAATCCTCTTGAAAAGAGGGATAGAAATACAATGTTATCTAGAATAACACATAACTAGGTTTCCAAATATGAATTAATTAGTCGAGGTCAAAATATGAACATGGAAGAAAAAATTAATTTCTAAATAATGATGCTAATTTTATAGAGATCCTTGATCATAAAAATGTTAATGGTCATGATAAATTCGATGACTACAAAATAATAAACCGAAAAGGTTTAAAAAATTCCATTGATTTATTGGAAATCAAGGTAATATGATAAATTTTTTATTTTTGTATCAGTTTCCCTCCAATACTTATAAATTAACCAAAACAGTAATGGTTAGTATAAGTTATGATAATTCCAAATTTCATAAACCATCATATAAAATAATAAAAAATTTATCTTCAATATCCAAAGATTAAATATGTTGTTCTATAATTAACTATCCCTTTATGTCTTCAAAATATTCGATACTAATTTCAACAACCAATGTATTAATTGAATAAGTATTTTTCATTTTTATTAATATTTATGAATTATATTTTAATTAAAATAAATAGTATGTTCAATAGGTTCTATGATGAATCTAATTTTATGGTTACAAAATTATTTTTCTAAAAAGTTATTTTATTTTATTTTAATTGTGTAGTGGTTTTAAAATAAAATAAATTTATTAATTATAATTCTCAAATAATATTCTTATATTAAATTGGAATATAAAAATTTAATCTAGCTGATCGTTTGGTATTTTTCTGATAAGTTTCATACATTGATAAGTAGTGAAATAAATATTACATTTTTTACTAAACCTGAATGGAATTTGTGGATTCCTTTCTTTATATTAATATATCTTGAGGATTGAGTGGTGATAAAAGTTATAACATGAAAAGGAAACACATGATATAGATCCTAAAGTGTTCAAGGATGCTTCACTAAAAAAATATCTTGAAATTATATTGGTCTTCATTTTATTTAAGTTATTTATGTACCATGTGAATTTAGATACATGTAGATATATCTGAAGTAGATTATAAACATTAATGTATGATCTGAAGTCCATGATTGAAATGGACAAGCACACAAGACTGATATTTTCATCATAGTAAATCGTTGATTTGATGTCACCAAGGATGATCCAAGGGTCATTAATGACACTAGAGAGTGTACTGATTTCCAATAAAATAGATATTATATCACAGTAATTGATGAATGCATAAAATTGATAACAATTTATTCTTACCTACTCTATGAAAAATTCATGTAATAATCTCTTGTCTTTCATTAACAATTTATGGAATTTCAATATTATCATGAGCCAAAATCTAGATCATGTTGATTTCATATGGGGGAAAATACATTCCACATAGTTTGTATCCCCTGTTTTCAAAAGAAGCAATTCTATTAGAGAAACTTCTCATTGGATTAATAAACCCTATAAAATTAGGTTTATTCTTATTAATAAAAAGACTAAAGAAACTTATAGAATCATTATGGGAAAATCACCGTTCTCTTCTACTCCATGATTCTTTATTATGTATGATATTCTAAATGGTATACCTCTTTTAGCATATGATGCCAAATGCACCTCCCTAATTACATCATAAGGATGGTTTTTTCTAGAAAATAAGTGACTACCATTCCCATTAGAGATGTCTTAAAAACATCATTTGTCCATGTGTAAGTGGGAATTGAGATTCGCGCATTTTAATTGGTTGTTTCATGATTTCTATAACCTCTTATAGAGTATCATTGTTACTATCCATGGTCTTATTGTTAGCTTATATGGAAACATCAGTATCAGGTTGAATCATATTAATAAATAACTCCTCGAATTGTAAATAGTATACTATATTGGTAGTCTCAGTGGTAACTTTCAGACATGTGTCAACATCTTCCTCTATAGGGATACATTTCTTGCCAATCATTAGGGGTGTTCCTAAATGAACAAAGTATCATGTTGAGAGTGGGAGGGTCCATTCATTAGCTTCTTCCTCAATAATCACATACCATGATAATCGTGATTTAGTTTTAGGAAATACATATTTTATATTAACACCCTTCTATGATGATTCACCATTTTCTATCCCAATATCATTATTTTTCGATTTCTAAAAACCACCTTACATTCTTTGGTATTGCGGAGTTTCAATCTAGTATATTCAAATATAAAAAAATATCTTAAATTTTGGTTAATTTTTTTAATAAAATCTAAATAATATCATTATGATTCTATAATATTGATATCATTTTAATGGAATCACTTTATTATTCGTACTCACCCATATATTATAGCATACCCTTGTTTCGTTCAGTTTAAACAAATATATGTACAAAATATTGAATTCAAATCATTGGTAAATAAGGAAACACAAATAATGATGATATTGGATAGTAATAAGTAATTTAATATTATAATTTTTTGTTTTATAATTTTAATGACAATATCTAACACATTATTAAGATACCACCTCTCATTCGTGAAAATTTTCAAAACAAGTTGATCACGAAATTTATCATTAAAAATAATAACTAAAATACATAAAAATGAAATTATAACCATATAAATCATTATAAAACATATATTATATTCCCTATATTTCTCTTAAATTATTAACTTTTAATCTACAAAAAATAATTTACACTACCATTACGAAACTAGTACAAAAAAAATTGAAATTCAATATTTTTTGATGTTGAAAATAATATATAACTAACTAATATATAATTAATATATAATTTTAAATTAATACTATAAATTTATTTATTTATGAGAAAGTGTTTGAAATATTATTTTAATATATTTATTTTTTTATACAAAAGTTTAGAGAATGTTTAAATAAGCGTTATTTAAGGGAGGAAGTTTTACATCTCAACATTAATTTACTAAAATGTGTTGTGTATTCACCAATTGTATCCTTTTTTACATATTGTACATGAATTTATTTTATCATAATTATTCATGAAATCTATTTTATTTAAAAATCTATATCTTGACTTACCTTTTAGGGGTTTTTAATTCGAAAGATATCGATGGTGTAAATTGTTTTGTCTAAATTTCAATTTTATGGGGAAAATATTGTTTATGAATATAATTTCATACAAATTTTGTGCATAATACCTATTGGATATATGAACTAATTAATTTTATTTTATTATTTTTATTTAAATTAAAATTTTAAGACTATTTGTTTAAGGTGTTTTTATTGAATTTTTTATGTTATATAGGATATTGATAACACAAAAATTATTTCTTTGATCGTTGATATTTATTATTGGTCATCATTTACCCACTCTTGGGTTATTACACCTTAAAAAAAATATTATAATTAATTTTACCTCCCTCCATAATTATAAATTTACTTTTAACGAAAATATAATTCCATGATGAGTTTCGTTCTCGTAAAAGTAAAATGTTGTTATGAATAACTCTTATCATTCCCAAGTAAATTATTTTTCTTTAAATTTTGTGATTTTTATTCCCACAATTGTTTTAATTTGTATTAAGAAACCCCATTTTGAAATATATTTTTTTATCATAACATTTCCTTATTTCTATTTTCCAAATAACATTTTCCTATACGTTAAATGACATAATATTTCAATAATTGTATTATAATATATTAAAAATGTTTCCCTTCCATGTTAATTATTAAATATTCCAATCCCTACTTCTTTGAGATATTTTTTTTCATATATTAAAATTTTGTAATATTTTATCTAAATTTAAATGATTTCAAAATTATCTCTTTAAATTTTTTATAATGACATTTCAAAGTTAGTGCAACGTCATCTTCTATGCCATATATAAAAGTGTTTTCTGAAAACCAGTTTATAATTATTCTTCCATTTCACTATTTATATCTAAAGGATTTATTGTCTGGGAAATTATTTTTCATGAATCACCCTCTAAATGATATTATAAATAATCATTTGGGTGATTTATTTTGGGCATCAACTGTTTACGTTCTTCATGATAACTGTGGTTATACCGTATAGAAATGTTTTAAAACCTATTTTTCGTTCCATGTGTTCATTATAATGTGATAAATGATTAATTTCAATAGGAAAATATTTTTATAATTTATTTTTAGGTTTTTTTCTATATCACCATATAATGAAATTGTTATGGATTTTTATCTCATGTTATAAGGATGTTATGTGTGGAAATTTTGTTTTATCACAGCATGAAATGAAAACATTTCATTCGTTCGCAATATAATGAATGAAAATTTTTTATTAAAAAGGATGCGTATATATCTTATTTATTAAAAAATTTATAATTCCCTCATCCCTATTTTTTTGATAAATTTATTTTTTATGTTATGTATCTAGAGAATGTTATATTTCCATGTTATATGCCTCTGATTATGCTCCATTCATATGGTTTATTACCTCTTGATTCTGTAATCATTTTCTATGGTATATGTTTTTCATTTTTTATTAAATAGTCTTATTTCATAACTCATGGAAAATTATTAATGGTTCATTTTATTTTTAATAATACATTTCTATCATACTCATGATCTCACATATGCATATGATCTAACCATTGATGAAATATTGATATGTTTTCCCTTAATCAGGGTCTGATCTCATCCATTTATTTTGTTTTCATTTCACTTATAAATTGTATACATTGTTCAATTTGAAATTATGTTTATGTAGATATGATTTAGAGGAGATATTTAAGACATAAAAAATATTAGTAAAATAGTAAAAATTTCCCTTTCTGATGAAAAATACATCATTTCAAATCCTCATTGTCATTAAACATTCCAATTATAGGATTTTATGTTTATTATAATTTTAATATTTAAAAAAAGTAAATTTTATAAAATAATTAAATGTGTTTCTTGGATTATTTCACCATATATCAAGGCCTACATGTAAATTATTATTTTTTGCACTAGATATGGGACTACAAGGCCGGGTAACCTCAATTGGTATTATAGTAGGATTTAGTTATTTTTTAGTATTAGTGTATATATGTTTGGGATTGGGATGATTGAATATTTTAGAAAATATGATGTATATGTCTAATTATAGTATAATCGTCTGAAATTTTGAAAAATAATTTAGTATGTGGTTTTCCTAAAAACTAAATCCCATTCTAGATACTGGAATGTGGATGTTGTTGTGGAATAGATTCAGTTAGGGGTATTTTTAAAAACGTAGAATTTCTATAGAATTTTTTTTCATAAATACATTAGAATTTTACAAGTCTTCCAAAACTGACGACGCATTATTTCGAGGCCCGGTGTGCTCGGAATCAATTTATGATTTTTTGTTCGGGTATATTCAATAAAAATACAAGCGAGATTTTATAACATTTGAACCAGTTCTAGAAACTAAAATCTGAGGGAACTGTTGAACTCACAGCACCAGTATTCGCTAAAGAAGACTTTTACCTTGATGGTAGTTGGTAGATAATAAAAGTTACTTTTGGGGTTTTCTTAAAAATATAATAAAATAAAGTGAGCAACACTTTTTTTATTGTTCCACCATGTGAGTGTTGGTGGTTAAAACCTCCTCATGGGAGTTGGAGGTGGGACCACCACACCTTAACCTTAAATGAGAGGTTATGGTGGTGGGTCTCACCAGAAAATAACCTCTCATGTGAGGATTAGAGTGGTGGGGACCACCTGAGAATGAAACCCCTTGAACTCCCCATTATGTAGGGAGAAACCTCTTGAGCTCCCCAGAAAATGGTTCCACCACCCTCGTGGAGCCTCTTGATCTTCCCTAATTAATTTTGTGCATACACTCATGAATTAATTAGGGGGAGCCCATTAATTTAATGCTACCTATTTGAATAAGGTGCCAATGAATTAATAAGATATCAATCTCTTATTATTTCTACTGGTTGGTATTTCTCTTTTGGTGGGGGAGCTTTTGAAAGGATATCTTGGGAGATTTAGAGTTCTCCAAGATAAACCCCATCTCCCAATGAAGAACAAAGAAAGAAGAACACTGACGACGATCCTTCTTCGAATTCTTCTCCGGACACCTACCAAAGTGGAAGAACTTCCACTACAGTCTTGCCAATTTAAGAGTGGAAGAGTGCAACATACGCAACGACCGACGAATCAATGGTAGGGGGTTTATTACTTGTTGATGTTATGCCTTTTCTTATCCTCTTCATCAGTTGGAAGGAAAAAATTTCAAACATGTTATTGTTCATCTTCTTCCCTTGATGAGCCAAATGATACATCCCTAAACGCAGAGGGTGTGGCCCAACCTAACATGGCCCAACATCCTCCGTTTATTTTTCCTTCTTGTGGCGTTCTTCGACACGACGAGGTAACAACGACGAGGTGACAGAGGCGGAAACAACAATGGCCGCACTACCCGCGGTCTCAGTGAATCGCGTAGCCCCTGCGGCGTCCCGCACCGCCTCTGGCAGAGCCTGCACCGGCCTGGCCTTCTGCAAGCTGACACCTCCCATGTGCCCAGGCTGAACATGCGCCTGCCCGACCATCCGGCCACCCACACCACCCGCGCACCCCTGCGAAACCCCACACTGGCCCGCACCTTAACTGGATGCCCCGCCGAACCAGCCACCGGCCTGGCCGCCTGCCTGGTCGCCCGCGCTGGTCGCGCCCTGCCGAACTGGCCACCCACGCTGGCCACTCCATACCAAACCGGCCGCCCACGCTGGCCACACACTGACTGAACCACCCGACCGCTTGGCCGCGCCCGAACCGGCCGCCTTCCGGCCTCCACACACCCCCATGTTCCGCCTCACGATAGCCCCCCTTGTGGCCTCCAGACCAAGCTGGCATTATGGCCCCCTTGTGGTGCCATGTCCAAACCGGCCTGATCGTGCCCTCCGGGCCAAGTCGTGATGAGCCACTCCTCCGCGACGCTTCGGCCCGAAGTAACCCCAAGCCCCGGTTGAACCTAATAGATTGGCCTACACAATGGGCCAAGCTAGACCGAACAGGTCTGACTGGGTCGACACAGACTAGGTCGGCCCAGACTAAGACGGGCCAAGTCGGTCCAACCGGGTCGGACAGGGCCCGGGCCCACTACAGACTTTTACATTATTTGGCTATATATTTGGCACTGTACGACCGTTTGAAAAACCGTCAATTGTGTTGGTTTTCATGGTGTGCGACGGTCCCTTTGAGTATTCCCCAATGGAGTTTGGGGCAATTTTGAATTATGGGCAGGTTGAATCATACACAAATCCAACCAGGCACCCGGGACTAAAAGGCTAATAACTCACAGACCGGGTGTCTGATGCGCTGTTAGTTGCTTTGAGACCACTATGGAGTGGAGGAACTTTGAGATACATCTATATGGGACTTCATGGCAGTTGTGGCATCGACTAGTAGCTCGTGGAGAGGATCCTTCCAGAGACGAGCGATCATAGTGTGGAGACCTATTAGATGGCTAAGACCTGACGACTGCTGACTGATTTGACTTGGAGTGTTTGAACTAGCCCAGTGGGGAGCACCTTGGTTTCGTGGAAGACCCATTGTGGGGAGCACCTCTGCGTGAGAATGGTAGACCCATGGTACTCAACATGTGGAGTACCTTAGCAGGCTATGAGGAGGAGCGCCTCTGTGTAACGTGGCAGACCCATGGTGGGGAGTTCCTCTGTGTGATGCAGCAGACCCACGATACTCAACAAGAGGAGACCTCAGCAGTCCAAGGATAGGGGGAAGCGCCTCTATGTGATGCGGTATGCCAACTGTACTCGACAGAGGAGGAGTACTCTAGTAGCCGAGGTTTCGACAGTGTGATTGTGAATGTTACTTGATACTACCCCTTGAATAAAATCCTGTTTTGAGCTAATTCAGTAACTTATGTGTTTACCTAATGATTTATATAGATTATTTGATAACATAGGTATATGTATGGGCATATACTTGGGTAAGGTTATCTGTTTAATTCATACATTGTGGTTTATCCTTGTGGGATTTTGTGAGACCATGGGGGTCTCTGGGTCCCTACTGATTATTGTTATAATCACCCCCTGCAAAGGCTACGCCAACACCTTGTTGAGTTGGATGCAGATGACGAATAGCACTAACCGATCCTAAGTGTACTAGGAATGGAAGGTACCTAGAGGTGGACCACACAGCGTGACGGTACACAGAGGAGACAGACAGACATGGAGTGCGGTGGAGTCTTTTTGTGCGTACCCTTCAGGTAGCACTTCCCAGTGGATGAACAAGCAACTGTTTACCTATATTTAGTTATTCTTTAACTTTCCACTTACTTATACTTTACAGTTGGGATTGTATTTCCATCCCCTTTTACTTTCTTGCATTCATTTGTACACAGTTTTACTTAGTGTTTTGCTTCCAACTTGTATTCTGTTTTTTTTTGTGATTACAGTTTATAATGGAAATTCCTTCCTAGCTTAGAGATTTACGCCTTTGGTGGTAGTCTCCTTCCCCTGGCCTATGGAAGGAGGGCTTGGGATAGTCATGTCACGGGTCCCGAGGATAGTTTGTGACAAATTGGTTTCAGAGGAGTCAGTTCTAGTGAAAAAAATAGAACTCTGATCATTCTTTGCTGTGAAGAAATATTGTTAAGGGTACTATGTGTGGTTTTCAGTTCAGGGAGTCCAGTGTTTGGGTGGCGGCCTACGTATCCATACACCAAGACCCTGACTTCGGATTTCAAACTCAATGCATGAAAACACTGGTTGTGGGTGTGTTTTCCTAAGTTATATTTAAGTCATCTCAACCATGTCAGCTCACCTGGTATAAAATTTTGACCGTGTCACATCTGTTCAGGATTCATCCACGCAGACAACCAGTTAGAGTTCCAAGAAAGTACACGATGACGGCCCACCGAGCGATGAGGTTCCGGTGCAGGGCCCTCTTACTATGTTGGCACCTTCAGGTGGTGTACCAGCGGCACCACCAACTGTTGGACAGAAGATTCCACTAGCTGCACTGTCGGATGGTGCACACCGACTGAGGGCATTGCACGAGTTCCAGCAGTAGAGGTCTCTGAGGTTATGAGCCGAGATAGATTCCCAGGTAGCATAGGACTGGCTGGAGGCAATGGCTATAGTTCCTTGCCTAGTTAAGATACCCTTATAGAATATAGTGATCGTAGATATTAGTGTTTTCCCGTGAGTGACCATGTGGTTGGTCCGCATAGTGATGAGGCTTCGGTACGTGGACCGCGGCCCGAAATTTTTACTTCAGTTAGTGTGTCAACTATATCACTGCCTGTTGGTCAGTAGTTACAACCAGCGATACTAGTAGATCACACATGTAGGCTTAGTGCCTTACATGTGTTTTAGCAGCAAATACCCCTCAGGTTCTGAGGTGAGCCTGACTCACATGCGGTTGAGGACTGGCCTAAGGAGGCGGCTGAGAGTTCTCTAGAGCATGTACATCTTCTTCAGGACAACATGTAAGTAGTTGAGCATTCATCGACGTGTACCGATCGTTCCAGGTACTCAATAAATTTGATATGAACAGTTCTTTAGGGATCAGACTACTAAGCGAGTTGTGTTTTAGGACATCCGAGCCAGCACCTTTTAAGTAGATTCTAGAGAGAAACTTTGCGGTTGAATGTTCTTTGGATAAGGGGATACAACCAGTGATTGTTAGCAGTGGGAAAGCATGAAACTGGCACCAGTCTCAGAGACTTGAGTGTGTAAAATGTTTCGAGAAGAGGAAGTTTTATAGACAGATGAATCCTCAGGGCAGCAGATGTGGAAGCAGATCTAGGAGAGTAGTATAAGGTGGTGTACATTTCGACATGTTACATCCACCCGCCTTTGTAGTCCCTGCCAGGCTCTAGGAGGTAGAGGGAAGGGGATGCAAGTAGCTGCATGCAGTCAAGGAGTGTGACATATGGGCTCTAGGAATGATTAATGGTATGTTCTGTGTCTACTACTAGCTGCAGTATCGATAGACATAGGTACTAATAATTCCTTCCTTCCAAAAATCTTGTCCAAGACCTAGAGTTTCCAATTAAACCATTTACTTGACCCTCATGTATAGAGATAAATTTGGGAGGAGACTCGATAATCACACTTACGCCGATGGTGTGATCCGACCCTTGAGGTGAGAGTTTCAGTTGGATCCTCTTAGTGGAAGCGTCGAGGCCTTACAACGTTAGTTTGGGTATGGAATGGGCAACCACAGTTCATACACAGATTGAAAATATTAGGAAAAAAGGTTGTGGTTTATCTATAAGGTTGGAATGAGTTTTTTCCTTTGTCAGAGAAAAAGGAAACTCAGGCAACACATGTTAAACTCAGTCATAGGAGGGTGCAACCGATCACGTTTGAGTCAGCCAGCCTTACCCTCGTGGCCGCAAGAGTTTTGAGTTTTCAGTTCCAAACAAGAGTGATAGAACTTGGGGATATCTTTTCAAAATATGTTTCCAGGATTACCCCCCCTAAGGGGGAGGGACATCTTCTTTGGCTGGATACTACCGGAGGTTCATTCCAGACTTTTCCAGAGTTGCATCACTACTACCAGCCTCGACAAAGAAGGGGAAACCCTTTTTATGGTCGGAGAGATGCCAGCATAGCTTTTCTGAGCTAAGGCAGAGGCTAACTAGTGCCCCCATTTTTAGGATTATAGAGGAATGTTTTGGGTACATAGTTTATTCCAACGCATCAGGGACCAGATTTGGGTGTGTCCTCATGCAGGAGCGAGTAGTGATCACGTATGGTTCTCGGCAGCTGAGATAGCACGAGAAGAACTACGCTACCCATGAACTGGAGTTAGCATCAGTTTTCTTCGCCTTGAATATGTGGTGGAAATATCTTATAGGCGTAAATTTTACCGTGTACTATGATCACAAGAATCTCAGGTAGATCTACTATTATAAAGACATGAACCTGAGACAGAGGCGATGGCATGAGTTCCTCCAGAACTATGACTTCGTGATAGTCTATAATCTTGGGAAGGGGAAAGTTGTAACAGATGTACTCATCATGAGATCTGGTATACAGTTAGTAGGCGATGAAATAGAGAAGCTTGCTGCCTTATAGATATCCTTTGTGGATAAAGATGGAGCAGCCTTTCTACTGTCTCTTACAATCACAGCCCCACTTCATCAGTGAGTCAGAGAGGAACAACATGTGGATACTGACTGCGAGACACGACGTGCTCAGATATCCACAGGGCAGGCACCTGATGGATTTTCTGATGGTGGGGAGAACGTCATAATCTTCATAGGACATACTATGCTAAAATTTTCACTTCAGGAGGAAGTGTTGAGGGTGTTACACACATCCATTTTTTGTGGTACATCCAGGAGTGGTGAGGATGAATCATGAACTCAGACGACTGTACTGGTGACTAGGTATGATGAAGGCGGTAGTGGAGTTTGTCCCTCGATGCCTCACTTGTTACCAAGTGAAGGTAGAGCACCTGGTAATAGTAGGCTTGTTATAGCCTTTAGAGGTCCCAGAGTGGAAGTGGGATGGGATATACATGGACTTTTTGACAGGTCTTCTATGTACATCCAAGGCACATGGCTCGGTTTGGGTGATCGTTGACCGAGTCACCAAGTCGGCCCACTTCATACCGATCAGAGAGTAGGGTTCAGTAGAGATCATGGGATGCCTCGACAAGCATGTGATTGTGAGGCTGCATGGATTACCTTATTCTTTTATCTTTGATCATGACACACAATTTACTTCACTGCTATGGAAGGGGTTGTAGGAGGCATTCGAGACGCATCTTCGTTTGAGCACTGCCTTCCATCCTCAGGCAGTCAGGCAGACTGAGCGGACTATTTAGACACTCGAGGACATGCTCCGTGAATGTGTCCTTGACATCGGTCACAGCTGGGAGGATCACTCACCTTTGGTGGAGTTTTCCTACAACAACAAATATCACTCCCCCATTGGGATGGAACCTTTTGAGGCCATGTATGGTCGACCTTGAAGATCTCCACTGGGCTGGATAGACTTAAGGGAGTCAACACTAGTGGGACCAGAGATGGTACGGGCTACCATAGAGAAGGTTTAGATCATCCAGGAGTGGATGAAGACTACACAGAGCTGGAAGAAGTAGTATGCTGACATGAGACGGAGACCTCTAGAGTTTGAGGTTAGATACCACTACTTTCTATGGGTCTCACCCCGACGAGGTTTACGGATATTTGGATGAGGCGTCTAGTTATGTCAACAATCATCAGACCATTCATAGTCCTCAGCAGTGTAGGCATGGTGGCTTAATGCCTGGCTCATCCACCTTAGTTGCACCAGGTGCACGACATCTTCCACGTATCCCAGTTAGGGAGATACTTGCACGACCCTTCCCACATCATTGACCATGGAGAGTTGGACGTCAACGATGGGGCGACATTCATGGTGATTCCAGTGGAGATTGAAGATCAACAGGAGCGGGTCCTATGTGGATGGTTGATACCTATGGTGCATGTTCGCTGGCAGCACGGGAACCTCCAGGAGAGCACATGGGAGTGGGGCATTAGATGTGTGCTCAGTACCACCATTTGTTTCATTTGCTCTAACTGTAGCTTATGAAGACGTAATGACATGAGGTGGGGAAAATGTAAAGATCCGAAATTTCGGTAGATTTTTTTTCCTAAATACATGGGAATTTTCCGAGTACTCAAAAACTGACGGTCCATTATTTTGAGTCCCAGTTTTCCCAGAATCATTTTTTGATGTTTTATTCAGGTATGTTCAGTAAACGTTTGAGCGGGATTTTCTAACTTTTGAACCAGTTTTCGGAACTAAAATCTGAGGGAACTGCTGAACTTGCAACGCAGGTATTTCCTTAAGAAGACTTTCATCTCGACTGCAGTTGGTCGAGAATAAAAGTTAATTTTTGGGATTTCTTAAAAAAATAAATTGAGCAACACTTTATTTCGTTGAGCCGCCATGTGAGTGTGGGTGGTTAAAACCTCCTCATGGGAGTTGGAGGTGGGACCACCACACCATAACCTCCAATGATAGGTTATGGTGGTGGATCCCACCCGAACATAACCTCCCATGTAAGGATTGAAGTGGTGGGGACCACCCTAAGTATGAAACCCCTTGAACTCCCCATTAAGTGGGGAGAAACCTCTTGAGATCCCCACTTAATGGTGCCACCACCCTAATAGATCCTCTTGATCTCCCCTAATTAATTTTGTGCCTACACTCATGAATTAATTATGTGGATCCCATGAATTTAATTGTTCCAATTTGAAAAGGTGGCAAATAATTAATAAGATATCAATCTCTTATTATTTATTTTGGATGAAATTTCTCTTTTGGTGGGGGAGCTTTTGAGAGGAGATCTTGAGAGAATTAGAGTTCTCCAACGATGAACCCCATCTCCCAACGAAGAACGAAGAACGAAGAATGCTGACGATGATCCTTCCTCGACATATTTCACAGACACCTACTGATGTGGAACCACTTCCACAACCGTCATGCAAATTTGAGAGTGGAAGAGTGAGGCCGATGCGACGAACGACAACTCTGTCTTCTTCCGTGACTCCGTCAACGAACGTCGAATGAAAAATCAATGGTAGGGGGTTTATTACTTGATGATGTTATACCTTTTCTTATCCTCTTCATCGGTTGGAAAATAATTGTTTGCGGATGTGTTATTGTTCATTTTCGTCCCTCGATTAGCCAAATGTTACCTCCCTAAATGTGGATGGTGTGGGCCAACCTAACATGGCCCGACATCCTCCGTCGATTTTTCCTTCTTGAGGATTTCTTCGGCATGGCGACATAACAACGACCAGGTGACATAGGCGGAAATGATAATGGTCGCACTACCCGCTGTCTACGTGAATCGTGCTGCCCCTGTGGCATCCAACACTGCCTCCGGCCAATCCCGCACCAGCCTGGCCTCCCGGCCGCCCGCACCTCCCTCGTGCACTGGTGGAACCCGCGACGACCCATCCTTTCAGCCATCCGACTGCACGGACCACCCGCAAACCCTAGCGGAACCCCTCGTCAGCCCGCGCCCTAACCAGACGCTCAGCCGCTCGCCAAGCCACCTGCCAGGACACCCGTCGGACACCACCTCTGGCCACCCGCCTGGCCGCCCGTGCTGGCTGCGCCCTGGCGAACCGGCCACCCACCCTGGCCGCAACCTGCCCGAACCGGCCACCCTCATGGCCACACCCGAACCGACTACCTTCTGGCCTCCGTGCACCCCCACTTGCCACCTCGAGACGACCCCCCTCACGGAATCCCAACTGAGCCGTCATTATGGCCCCTCATGGTGACATAGACAAACTGGCCCTCTCGCGCCCTTCGTGCTTAGTTGTGCCGAGCCACTCCTTTGGGACCCTCCGGGCCGAACTGGCCCCGAGAGTGGGTTGAACCGAACAGGCTGGCCCGCCCAATGTGTCGGGCCAGACCAAATAGGTCTGACCGGGTCGAGCCACACCGGGTTGGCCCAAACGTAGACAGGCCCAGTCGGAACAGACCCGGGTCCACTACCATCCATCACATTCTTTGGCCAAATCATTGGCACTGGATGACCATTTGACAAACCTTTAGTGGCGCTGGTTTTCATGGAGCGTGACGATCCCTTTGAGTATGCCCCACTAGACTTAAGGGTAAAGTTGAGATACGGTCAGGATGGATCTTACACAAATCCAACTGGGCCCCTGGGACTAAAAGGCTAATATCTCGCAGACCGGGTGCCTATTTGATGTTCCGTCATTTGAATTAAGACCATTAAGGCATGGAAGACCATTGAGATACTTCTACGTGGGACTTCGTGGTAGTTGGAGCATCTCCCAGTAGTTCCTGGAGTGAATCCTTCTAGTGATGAGAGACCATAGTGCGGAGACCAAGTAGTTGGATGAGAAATGACAACTGCTGACCGATTCGACTTGGAGTGTTTCGACTGGCCTAGTGGGGAGCGCCATGGTGTCGCGGAAGACCCACGGTGGGGAGCGCCTTTGTGTGGGCACGGTAGACCCACGATACTTGACACATGGATTACCCTAGCAGGCTATTGAGACTCGGGGTTTTGGCCCTGTCAGACTTTGTAATATTTCTATGAATAATTCCAGAGCTAGGTGCGAAGACGACGTGCGATTCTGAGGCCCGGTGTGCCCGGAATTAATTTTATAAAAATATTAAGTATTTTTATACTATGCATGTGGCGGGGATGTGATATCTCCCAAACCGTAGCTCAGATCGGGAATCTGAGGGCACAGTTGCGTCCGGAACATGCCCTTTACCCTAGGCGAGATGTAAACTTTGCAGGTGCGGGCCTGCGGTGAAAAACGCCACCAGGGGCGTTTCCGTAAATAAGTAGTGAAGTTAGTGTGCGAGCATCAACTTGAATAACTTCTGAACGGAGTCTCTGATGGAAAATCTGAGTCCACCGTTGCATTCAAAATGGCGCGTTTACCGTAGGGGTGACCTTACTTTTGTTCGCATTGGGCGTCTGGTCCGAGGCAGGTCTGGTGGCGGTGGGCAGCAGATATAAATATCAGCGCCCCCCCCCCTTTATCGTTCTTCTCCATTCTTCGCCGCCACTCCGCCAAATCGAGCAAATGAAGCACCCACGAGCTCAGAATTCGACGGAGGACGTTCCAGGAGCATGCAACGGAAGCTTTGGAGCACGTATCTGAGGTAGAACGTCGGCGTTTCGCCCGCGAGGTAGGCAGATTTGAGTTTTAACCCCCGATCCCGTTTTTGCTGCGTTTTTCTGTAAATTGATGCCGTAGCAATATAGATCGGGTCCCGAGGGTCGTGTAGACGCCTCCGGATCGCAAAACGGACCACTGGGGTGCCCTCGGCGGTCCGCGGAAGATCCGCCGGCGCGACACCGGCGCGGCGGCGCACGGCGTGCGGCGGAGGGCCGCCGGCCAGGGCGGGCCGGCCGGATCGGCCGGTCGGGGCCGATCCGGCCTCTTTTACTATACGGGGGTCTTTAAACCCTCGTATCTTGCAAACCGGGAGCCGGATTCGCGCGCCGTTTGCGGCAATGTGACCCTGACGACGAGGCGAACCCTCCGGTGTGGGTTCGAGGGTTTAAAGGTTCGGGATCATGGCCCGAGAGCTAGAAACGTTGTAAAAAATAATATTATTTTATTATTTTATGACTTCAGCCCGTTGTAACTTCTACCCGGAGCGTCCGATTGACGTGCCATCAGTGGAGTTGAGACCCTGATGGTACGATAGACTTTTTGAGATGGTTTTCAGGTGTTGGGACTGAAAACGGGGTGCAGAACCCACGAGGCCGGGTTTTGGCGTTTGCGGAGAAACGCAGCTTTTGCACCCGGAGTCCAATTTTGGCGGATGAATAGTCGATCCTGTGTGTTTTTCCGAGAGGATCGCAGTGGTGCAATCCGTTCGATGAGTTTCGGAATCCAGGCATGGGCCCCACCCGGGCTGGCCTTCGGTGAATAGTACCTTTTTCACCGGGTGTCCGTTTTGGACGAGCGAGTAGTCGATTCCGCTTGTTTTTCCGAGGGGATCGCCGTGGTGTGATCCGATCAATGGGTTTCAGGATCGTTGTGTGGGACCCGCACGAGCTAGCTACAGTGAATAGTGCCTTTTCACCTGTGCTCTGTTTTGGGCGAGTAAATAGCCTATCCTGCGTGTTTTTCCGCATGGAACGCGACGGTGGCTCGGTTTTGGCCTAGGAGGTGCACAGTGTGGTGTTGTGGCAGGTCGCTTGGGTTAGCGACGTTTGGACCAGCAGTGGTTGAGGGTTCTCCCTTGGTTCGTTCCTACGAGGGTTCGTGTGGTATCACAACCGTCGTATGGGTTTGTGATCCTCTCGATGGGATGTTTAAACTGTTAGAGTTGTGGTATCCCTCTGGTGGGCCCGGAGTGGATCCTCTAGCATCTTTACCCTAGATCGGGTTCTTGGTATCGCTGTGACCGCTTATTTATGGGCGGCGATCCCCTATCTAGCAGGTTAACCCCGTAGGGTTTGTGGCATCATCGGGAATATGATCCCCTACGCGGTGGGTCGTGCACAGTAGCGTTGTGGCATCGTCGGGTTTACGATCCCTTACTCAGCATGATGTTTATAGTAGGGTTGCAGTATCGTTGGTTATATGATCCCCTACTCAGCGCTTGGTGTCGGTAGGGTTGCGGTATCGTTGGTTATGCGATCCCCTACTCAGCACGTGGTTTCGGTAGGGTTGCGGCATCGTCGGTTCGATCCCTTACATCGCGAGTTATACCAGATAGGGTTCCGGTATCGTCATGACCATCTTTATATGGACGATGATCCCCTATCTGAGTGTGAAGCTTCTGTCGAGCGCTAGATCGGGTTGTGGTATCCCCCAACGGATCCTGGGTGCGATCCCCTATATGTGAGTACTATGTATGCCCGATCGGGTCGTGGTATCCCCCAACGGACTCTGGGAGTGAGCCCCTATCTGTGAGCTACGTATACCGGAGTGGGTCTTGGTATCCCCTAGCGTACCCTAGCGGCGATCCCCTATCCGAGGAGTTTGGTGGTTATGTTGTTTCAGCGATGTTTCCTCAGTGTTGTTATCCGACGAGCATGGTCTCTCGGGTGAGCGTCTGAGATGTTTGTTTGGGACCCGATGGAGTGTATCTCTCGGATGAGTGTCATCTGGTATGACAATGTTCGTGTGGTGTACTCTCCTGGTTGGGGGCAGTTGCTGGTGATGAGGTCAGTACCTCTTGTGGCTTTGTGGCATGGGATGAGTATATCTGGATTGTTCAAGGTGTATGTATGGGCATACACCTGAACTTCGCTGAGCTGACTAGTTGTGTTTAGCCGAGGATGGTCACGAGATGGAGTTTCTCTCTCGTTTGGGTTCCCTCTGGCTGGGTTGAGCGGACTGTTGCCTTTCAGTTGCTTCCTTGGGTTTTGGGTTTTTGGGGCGCCTACTGAGTATGTTTATACTCACCCCTGCAAAGGCTTTGCCCGCACATGTTTGTGTCTTGTGCAGACCACAGGCCCTTCGATGGAGTCCCAGGAGGACCTGGAGCAGGCGGAGCTTAGTGAGCGAGTTGACTGGGGTGTTTATCGGAGCTGTGCCGAGGGAGCTTTCTAGTGGGTGTTTGTGGCAGTGTTCCCCTCGTCAGAGCAGGTTGGACGTGCTTGTAGTTTTCTTTTGGTGGGACCTATTTTTCCCTTCTGTACTTCTGGTGTACTCTGGTTTGGGATAGTGTATGCATGCATTTACTTTTCAGTTTCTATATCTCTGCACTGTTGGATGGAGGTGTTTGTGGGTGCGTGTGTACAGGTACCTTAGGCTAATGCCTCCCATGTGTGTGATAGCCTACTCGGCGCTGGTCGCCAGCCCCAGGCCCAATGGAGGCGGGCTTGGGGAGTCGCGGCTCGAGCCCCGTTGGGTCGGTTCGTGATAGAGTGGTATCAAAGGAGGTTCCACCTTTGGGATCTCAGAGCGTAGCTAGTCTAGATGTGAGCTTGGTTTGGGTTGCATAGCGGCAGTGTTAGGATGTTTCGAGATTCAGATTTCAGGCCAGAGACTCCAGTGTTGGGGCGGCGGCCGACGTATCCATACACTAGGACTCTGATAACCTGCCTTTCGACTCGGGACATTCGTACACTGGTCACGGGGACATAATGGTACATGCATCATATAGGACTGGGTTTTTGGTTTTTGCTTGTCCTTATTGAGTCAGCTCTCCAGATATACTCTTTGACTGTGGTGCGTCTTGAATGTATTTCAGGATGCCTCCACGACGACAGCCAGTGAGGGTTCCGTATCAGGATTGTGCTGATGACCCGCCCCGTGTAGTGGTTGTGGAGCAGGGCGCAGGTTCTGAGGTGGCACCTCTATGTGGTCTGCCAGTTGAGCCACCACCCGTCGAGCAGCTGGTTGTGCCGGTGGTGCAGGACGAGGTTGCGCGCAGGCTGAGTGCGCTGCACGAGTTCCAGAGGCAGCGACCTCTGAGGTTCTGGGGTGATCCAGACCCCCAGGCAGCTGATGACTGGCTTGAGGCAGTCACCCGAGTTTTTCGCCTAGTGAAGACACCTCCAGATCAGATGGTGGTCCTAGCGGCGAGCCTTCTACATGGTTCTGCTGGGCGATGGTGGAGTTTGGTGACACAGTCCCATGATGAGGAGACGCTCACGTGGGCAGAGTTTGAGCGGCTCTTCAGGGAGGAGTTCTATCCGGTGACGCTGAGGTAAGTGCGGATCCAGGAACTTATGAAGCTTCGTCAGGAGAGCATGACTGTGTCGGAGTACTCAGCGAGGTTTAAAGACCTGTCACGCTACTCCCTGGATATGGTTCGAGACCCATTATTTAGGGCTCGGACCTTCGAGCAGGGCTTACGCAGGGAAATCCGGGCAGGTGTGGTTTCCTTGTGCATGCCCACCTATGCTGGAGTGCTAGAGCGAGCATTGGTGGTGGAGAGTTTTCTGGCTGAGCAGATTCCCCCTGTTAGTACTGGGCACTCGAGAGCTGAGACTTTGTCAGTCGGATCGGCATCTGGTAGCCGATGACAGACTCAGGGGTCTGGACGTGGCCGACGTTTCAGGAGGCGACCCCAGGATGGAGGATCTGTGGCTCAGGGCTCACAGACCAGTTCTGGTAAGCCACAAGAGAGGCGGTGTTACGCTTGCGACGGTCGGGGACATCTTTCTAGAGATTGTCCGACCCGATGTGCTGTTGAGAGGGAGTCGGTCGATGGACCGCCTTGGCAGAGGAAGCGTCTCGAGCAAGGAGGTCCGCAGGGCGGCAGACGTGGCAGCGGGAGGCGGTGGTAGGCAGAACCAGTTTCCACCACCCCCACCCCCAGGTGGTCCACGCCAAGCTCAGGGAGCTAGTGGCCGAGGGCGAGGACATCTGCATGCCCTGGAGGCAGTTGACCTAGAGGCACCACAGATGGATAATGGTACGCCATGTGTCTTTTCTACTTACTGTAGTATTTTTTCAGACACTATTTAGCGGTACTCTTTCCTTTTGTTTCTTGCTCCAGTTTTGTTCAGGGCTTTGGTAAGACCCTGTGTGGGTGTTTGTTGGTGAGCTCGCTGCTGTGTGAGACCCAGTTGAGAGTCCAGTCGCTTTCCTTGTGCTTAGGGCTTTTCGAGGACGAAAAGTTCTAAGGGGGGGAGGATGTAGGGACTCGAGTTTTTGGCCCTGTCAGACTTTGGAATATTTCTGTGAATAATTCCAGAGCTATGCGCGAAGACGGGGTGCGATTCTGAGGCCCGGTGTGCCCAGAATTAATTTTATAAAAATATTAAGTATTTTTATACTATGCACATGGCGGGGATGTGATATCTCCCAAACGGTAGCTCAGATCAGAAATCTAAGGGCACTTTTGCATCCGGAACGTGTCTTTTACCCTAGGCGAGGTGTAAACTTTGCGGGCACGGGCCTGCGGTGAAAAACGCCACCAGGGCCGTTTCTGTAAAAAAGTAGCGAAGTTAGTGTGCGCGCGTCGGCTCCAATAACTTCTGAACGGAGTATCGGATGAAAAATCTGAGTCCACCGTTGCGTTCAAAACGACGCTTTTACCTTAGGGGTGACCTTACTTTTGTTCGCATCAGGCGTCGGGTCCGAGGCGGGTTTGGCGCCAGCGGGCAGCTGATATAAATATCAGCGCCCCCCCCCCCCCCTTTACCGTTCTTCGCCGTTATTCGCCGCCACTCCGCCAAATCGAGCAAACGAAGCACCCACAAGCTCGGAATTCGACGGCGGACGTTCCAGGAGCATGCAGCGGAAGCTCTGGAGGGCGGATCTGAGGCAGAACGTCGGCATTTCACCCGCGAGGTAGGCGGATTTGAGTTTTAACCCCCGATCCCGTTTTTGATGCGTTTTTTCTGTAAATTGAAGCCGTAGCAGTATAGATCAGGTCCCGAGGGTCGTGTAGACGCCTCCGGATCACAAAACGGACCACTGGGGTGCCCCCGGTGGTCTGCGGAAGATCCGTCGGCGCGACACCGGCGGCGTGCGGCGGAGGGCCGCTGGCCAGGGCGGGCCGGCGGCGGCGGCCGGTCCAGGCCGGTCGGATCGGCCGGTCGGGGCCGGTCCGACCTCTTTTACTATACGGGGGTCTTTAAACCCCCGTATCGTGCAAACCGAGAGCCGGATTCACGCGCCGTTTGCGGCGACGTGACCATGACGATGAGGAGAACCCTCCGTTGTGGGTTCGAGGGTTTAAAGGTTTGAGATCGTGGCCCGGGAGCTAGAAACGTCGTAAAAAATAATAATATTTTATTATTTTACGACTTTGGGCCGTTGTAACTTCTACCCGGAGCGTCCGATTGACGCGCCGTCAATGGCGTTGAGACCCTGATGGTACGGAGGACTTTTTGAGATAGTTTCCGGGTGTTGGGATGGAGAACGGGGTGCGGGCCCCATGAGGCCGGGTTTTGGCGTTTGCGGAGAAACGCAGCTTTTACACCAGGAGTCCGATTTTGGCGGATGAATAGTCGATCCTGTGTGTTTTTCCGAGAGGATCGTAGTGGTGTGATCCGTTCGATGAGTTTCGAAATCCAGGCCTGGGCCCCACCCGGGTTGGCCTTCGGTGAATAGTACCTTTTTCATTGGGTGTCCGTTTTGGACGAGCGAGTAGTCAATTCTACTTGTTTTTCCGAGGGGATCGCCGTGGTGTGATCCGCTCGATGGGTTTCGGGATCGTTGTGTGGGCCCCACACGAGCTAGCTACGATGAATAGTGCCTTTTTCACCGGTGCTCTATTTCGGGCGAGTAAACAGCCTATCCTGCGTGTTTTTCTGTGTGGAACGGGATGGTAGCCTCGGTTATGGCCTAGGAGGTGCACAATGTGGCGTTGTGGCGGGTCGCTCGGGTTAGCGACGTTTGGACCAGCAGTGGTTGAGGGTTCTCCCTTGGTTCGTTCCTACGAGGGTTCGTGTGGTATCACAACATTCGTATGGGTTTGTGATCCTCTCGATGGGATGTTTAAACTATTAGAGTTGTGGTATCCCTCTGGTGGGCCCGGAGTAGATCCTCTAGCATCTTTACCCTAGATCGGGTTCTTGGTATCGCTGTGACCGCTTATTTATGGGCGGTGATCCCCTATCTAGCAGGTTAACCCCGTAGGGTTTGTGGCATCACCGGGAATATGATCCCCTACGTGGTGGGTTGTGAACAGTAGGGTTGTGGCATCGTCGGGTTTACGATCCCCTACTCAGTATGATGTTTATAGTAGGGTTGCGGTATCGTTGGTTATACGATCCCCTACTCAGTTCTTGGTGTCTGTAGGGTTGCGGTATCATTGGTTATGCGATCCCTTACTCAGCGCGTGGTTTCGGTAGGGTTGCTGCATCATCAGTTCGATCCCCTACATAGCGAGTTATACCAGATAGGGTTCCGGTATCGTCGTGACCATATTTATATGGAAGATGATCCTCTATCTTAGTGTGAAGCTTCTGTCGAGCGCCAGATCGGGTTGTGGTATCCCCCAGCGGATCCTGGGTGTGATCCCCTATCTGTTAGTACTATGTATGCCAGATCGGGTCGTGGTATCCCCCAGCGGACCCTGGGAGTGATCCCCTATCTGTGAGCTACATATACCAGAGTGGGTCTTGGTATCCCCTAGCGGACCCTAGCGGAAATCCCCTATCTGAGGAGTTTGGTGGTTATGTTGTTTCAGCGATGTTTCCCCAGTGTTGTTATCCGACGAGCGTGGTCTCTCGAGTGAGCGTCTGAGATGTTTGTTTGGGACCCGATGGAGTGTATCTCTCAGATGAGTTTCATCTGGTATGACAATGTTCATGTGGTGTACTCTCCTGGTTGGGGGCAGTTGCTGGTGATGAGGTCGGTTCCTCTTGTGGTTTTATGGCATGGGATGAGTATATCTGGATTGTTCAAGGTGTATGTATGGGCATACACCTGAGCTTCGCTGAGCTGACTAGTTGTGTTTAGCCGAGGATGGTCACGAGATGTAGTTTCTCTCTCGTCTGGGTTCCCTCTGGCTAGGTTGAGCGGATTGTTTCCTTTCAGTTGCTCCCTTGGGTTTTGGGTTTTTGGGGCGCCTACTGAGTATGTTTATACTCACCCCTGCACGGGCTTTTCCCACACATGTTTGTGTCTTGTGCAGACCATAGGCCCTTCGACGGAGTCCCAGGAGGACCTGGAGCATGCGGAGATTAGTGAGCGAGTTGACCGGGGTGTTTACCAGAGCTGTGCCGAGGGAGCATCCCGGCGGGTGTTTGTGGCAGCGTTCCCCTCGTCAGAGCAGGTTGGACGCGCTTGTAGTTTTCTTTTAGTGGGCCCTGTTTTTCCCTTCTGTACTTCTTCTGTACTCTGGTTTGGGATAGTGTATGCATGCATTTACTTTTCAGTTTCTATATCTCTGCACTGTTTCATGGAGGTGTTTGTGGTTGCGTGTGTACAGGTACCTTAGGCTAATGCCTCCCATGTGTGTGATAGCCTACTCGGCGCTAGTCGCCTGCCCCTGGCCTATTGGAGGCAGGCTTGGGGAGTCGCGGCTCGAGCCCCGTTGGGTCGGGTCGTGACACAAGCTACGAGGGGGAGCGCATCTGTGAGATGCCACAGACCCACAGTGGGGAGTGCCTCTGTGTGACGCGGCAGACTCACGGTACTGGACAGGGGGAGTATCTCAGCAGTCCAAGGATAGTGTCAAGTGCCACTGTGTGATGTGGCACTCCCAATGTACTCGATAAAGGAGGATTACTCCAGAAGCCGAGGTTTTGACAGTGTGACTATGGATGTTACATGATACTACCCCTAGAATAAAATCCTGGTTTGAGCTGAGTCTGTAACTTTTGTGTTTACCTAATGATTGAGATAGATTACTTGATAACTTAGGTGTATGTATGGGGATATAACTATGTTAGGTAATCTGTTGAATTTATACTTTGTGTTTTATCCTTGTTAGAGTTTGTAAGACCTTGAGGGTCTCAGGGTCCATACTAAGTATTGTTATACTCACCCCTACACGGGCTACGCCCGCACCTCGTTATGTGGGATGTAGACGACTGACAGTGATGACCGAGGCTGAGTGTACTTGGACTAGATCGTACTTGGAGGTGGACCAGACGGCGTGATGGTACACAGAGGAGACGGATGGGCGTGGAGTGTTGTGGAGGATTTTTGTACCTAACCTTTAGGAAGGACTTCCCGGTAGATGACCTAGCAGCTGTTTACCTTCATTTAGTTGTACTTATACTTTCCGTTTCCTTGTACTTTACAGTTGAGCTTGTATTTCCGACCCCTTTTACTTTCCAGCACTCCTTTGTACACAGTTTAACTTACTGTTTTTCTTCCAGCTTGTACTCTGTTTGTGTGTGTTTATAGTTTATAAAGGGAATGCCTTACCAACTTAGAGATTTAAGCCATTGGTGCTTGTCGTCACCCCCTGGAATATGGAAGACGGGCTTGGGGTAGTCAGGCCACGGGTCCCGAGGACGCGTCCTGAAAGTACTCAAAATGAAAAAGTATAGTTTATTGTCACTCCTTCTTCACATGATGAACGATGTGTGGAACTAAGAATTCATATTTTTCTAGACACCCTGGAGGATATACATTGGTCAATTCACAATCTTTTTATGAAAAATTACGAAGGATTAAAGTATCATTCTATAGAATGGTTAGAAAACATACTAGGTAAAAATGACAATACAAAAACCTAAGTTAAATTAAGTAATTGATATGTTAATCCTATTGTATGTTATTTAAACTGAATATATCATTGGTTTAAATGAAGGTTTCATCCAAGAATACCTTATTGGATTTATTTTCCATATTGAAGTGATAATTTAATATGATTTTTATTATATATTATTATAACCATTTTTGTTTTTGTATTTTTTAATTGGTATCATGAAAATAAATATATGGAATTAATTTCTATAGAAACCTCTTTGTATTAAAATCCAACAAAGTAGCATATTTAGGACAAATGGATATTAAAAGTAAAAATTTGGGCATATTTTAAATAAGAGGTGAAATATGAATTTCCATGTATTAAATATGATATAAAGATAGGAATTTCATTTACAATTATATCTTCAGTCATGTATTTGTATTAGATAACCTTAGATGTTCTTATTAGTATGATATAATTAAAATTTTGAGGATATAATTTATTTGAGGGAAAGAATGTAACAAATTTATATTTTTAAATATATTTTTCTCTAACATAATAATAAATTATACCTTCTTTCACATGCCACACGAAACTAAAATGAGGCATGACAAATTTTATGAACAGTAGTATAAAATTATATGAATAATAAAAAATAAATATAATGATAATATACTAACAAACTAAAATATATTTTCACATAGAGGATATATAACTATTATGATTCAATATTTAGAACTATTTTCTTATCTTAAATAATTGTTAAAAGTATTAATAAAGTATATTTACCACTTTTAAATGATTATAATGATAGTTTTTTATATTTAAATATATAAACTAATATATAAACATTATTAAAATTATAAAATATTATTAAATAATATTGAGATTACAATATTTTAAAAAAAGACAATTTTTAATAAAAGTTGTTTTCATTATTTATTGAATTTTTATTTAAAAGAAAAAATAAAAAAATTTAAAATTTTATTTTTTAAAAATGAAATTAATTTTTTTATTAATATTATCAATATTTAATTTAGATAATTTTTTGAATTTTTTAGAAATAATTGATTTTTAGCTAAATAATGAAAAATAGAGTTTTTATTAAAATTGTAGAATTTAGGATTATATTTAGAGGAAAGAATTATATAAAACATAAAATAAAATTATTCATGTTAAATAAATTATTTATGTAGTGAAATAATTCATTTAAAAATAATATTTTCAACTTAGAAGACTCATGTTTTAAATTTTAAAAATTAATCAATAATGTTTTAAAAGAACTATTATAAACATTTTTTATTATGTTTTTTACAATTTCAAATTTTCTTTTACATGTAATTTAATGTTACATAACTCTCCTTTAGGTAATAATAACCCATTTTTGTGTCATTGAATTCAATAATATTAATAATTCTTTCCAAAACATGACATTTATGCTTAAAAATTCACTTTTTTTAAAGATGATTTTTGGCGGGTTTCATGAGGTAATGTTAAAATTAATTTTTAATACACATATAAATTTCAATTGATCATATTTTTATTATAATTTTAATTTTTATTTCCAATTTATTTAATAATATAAATTTTATTCTTATTCATGAAATGTATATTACTAAGGTAAATTTTTATTACTATATTTAAAACTAAATATTTTAAATGTGAAAAACTATGAGTAAAAGAAGTAAAAAAATGTTTTAAACATATTTTAAAATTAATTTTTTATGTTTTATAAACCATACCTCATAACCAACTCTATTATTTTTTACTTTTGATCCACTTTCCATGTGAAACAGGTTATCTCATTATATTAAATATTTATATTTATAAAATTGTCATTTATCTCAAATATAAAAGGTTCTCACCTCTACCCCATTTATCTCCTAATTATAAAAAATTAAATAAACCAAAAATATTCCATGGTATTTCTTACAATCTCCTCCCACATTCTAGAATATTTTTTCTTTCTAAATGACCATGATAATAAGCCTAAAGGTGTTACCTAAGGGAGAACATCCAAAAAGAGAGGTAATAATCTCAATAACTCTCTCTTAATTCGTGTCCATTTTACCATATCAAATCTATTTTATCACTGAAAGTATTATAAAATTAGTATTAAAAATATAAATAAATTTCATTATACTCATTTAATATCCATATTTTACCTTCCTCCTAAAAAATTCAAAAACATTAATAACTAGTCATGTGTACATGTGAACTACCACCTGCATAAATGATGTGCTTGATTTTTTTGTCACCACCTTACATGGATTGTTCTAAAATCCTATTTAAATGATTATAAACCATTCAATACCTTCTTCTCAATCTATGCAAAACAAATGTTTCACCCATGTAAATGTACGGACTACCACCAACATGAATGTGGTGTATTTCATTTTTAATTAAGTATAATATTATATATCCAAAACTCAAAAAAATTATTTAAATATAAATAATATCACTATTCTTATGTAAAAATTATATTATTCCAAAGGAATAAATTTCATAGTCATACTCACCCATAGATTATAGTTTTTCCTTGTTTGGGTTAGTTTAACTATGTATATGATCAAATCTATATATTTAAATAAAGCATAACTAAGGAAACATAAATAATAGTGATATTGGGAAATAATAAATAAATAATAATAATTATTTTTTAATGGTAATGGTAATATCTTACATGTTATTAAGATACTACCCCCCACCTTAATGAAAATTACTACAACAACACATCATATACTTCATCATCATGAATAGTAACTAAAATAAATATGAAATGGGATTAAAAAATTATAAATAATTATAAAACACATATCATAAGGACTGAAATGATATAGAAATGATAAAATTTTAGTCAATAAAAAAGATTTAGTTTCACTATTATGAAACCAGTACTAAACAAACAATTAATCCAATAACAACTGATCATGAAATTGAAATAAAATTAAATAATATATTTATATTAAATGATTATAAACGAAGTTCATAAAATGATATATGTATGAATAAAGTTCTAAAATAGGTTACTAATTTATATATTTTTTATATAGTAGTTTCATTAATGTTCAGCTCATAGTGAATTAAGTTGAGGGGTTTACTATTACACTTTTTCATCACTAAGATATGACATATATTCCCCCATTTGTTTCATGTTAATGTATATAAATTTTCATAGATTTAATTTATCATAATTATCGATCAAATATAATTTATATGAAAATATATCTCATTTTATAACTTTCATGTGTTTTTAATTCAAAATATAATAAGTTTGTAAGTGTGTTTCATCCAAATTTCTTTTCATTGTGAAGGGTTTTATTTATGCACACAATTTAATTGAAATTTTTTATATACTTCCTATTTTATATATTATATCATAAATTATATTTTATTAATGTTATTTTAAGTATAACTTTAATCCCAATCTTTCAATGGGTTTTTATTAAAACATCTCTTAAGACAAAAAGGATATTGATCTCTCAAAACTTGTTTCCTCAAGTTATATTATTTATTTTTAAAAATAATTCATCCATACATGGGTTTAATCACTTCAAAATTTTATTATATTTTATTTTGCATTGATATCTATTGAAAAATTAATTTTTAATTCAAATATCCTTCAATAGTGAATTTTATTCCCATAAAATTATAATATTGTTAAGTGTAATTCCAATCCTTTCAAAGTAATCTATTTGTCTCCTATTTCAATGTTTTTTATTCCATATAATGTTCTTAATTATATATTGAAATAAAATTATATGATATCTCTTATGATCATAACCTTTAAATTTTCTTATTTTCATAAGGATTTTTTATTATACTTTATACGATGTTCTATTTCATGAAATGTACTTTAATATATAAAAAATCGATTTATTATGAGTTCCTTTGTTTTATCTTCCAATCCGTGTTTACTTGAGACAATATTTATATATATTTCAATGATCATCTATTGAATGTTAATTTATAAAATGAAATTATCTGAAAAAGTTTCAATTCACCGTTTTAAAAATGAATTTTAAATGTGACTCTAACTTCATCTTTTATACCAAAGATAAAATAATTTTTGGGAAACTCATTTGCCATTTAACTTACATTTTTCCCTTTAACATGTATGTATAAATATACCTGGGAATTATTTTTCATTAATAACCCTTAAAATTTTCTTATGAATATATATGATGGGGTGATTTATTTTTGGTTATCAATATTTTACATTATTTAGGTCAATTTTTGAGATACCATCTTCAAAATGTTACGAAACCCATTTTTAATTATGTGGTTTCATTTTGATGTGATGAAAGATTGTTTTCAATTGGAGCACATAATTTTATTTTATTGATGCATGGGGTCTTATATCACTATATAATTCATTGGTTAAGTATTTATGTATCCTATATATATATATGTTGAGAGTAGAAATTATGTTTTTTCACCACATTAAGCATTAAGATTTTGTTTGTTCATGGCAAGAAAAAACATGATATTTTTTTTGTTACCAAATGAAGATTGGATTTAATTTTATTCAAAATGTTATAATTTACTTATGATTAATATTTTTTAATTCCATTTATATAATTTTATTCTATAAAATTTTACATTACCATTACATATTCATATGATTATTCTCCAAGACACATATTTATGATCACATGATTATATACACTTTTTACATGGTATATGTTTGTTCATTTTAGATTACATATCATTCAATAATGAAATATAAAAAACTATTATTATTATATGTTCATTTTAATAATATAATAATACCCTTATAATGGTTTCCTATACACTTATGATATAACATTTGATGATATGTTGAAAACTTTTACCTTAGCTAGAATTTGAGCTCACCCTTTCCATTTATTTCATTTACCAAAACAATTTTATATTGTATGATATTTAGAAGGATGTTATATATATATATTATTTAGGGTATATTTTAGTGGCATAAAAATTAAAATTTATTATAATTAAATTTTTTAATTTTCATAGGAATAGGAAATGGGAGATAATCCTCAAATGAAATACACCTTCTTTTCTTTGGATTGGGTGTTTTTTGTGAGATGTAATGTTTAACTTATAGAAATGATGTAAAATAATTTCTTGGACCATATCCCATGGTATAAAGTCCTATGTAAAAATTATTTTATTTTCTAACAGAACCTAGCATTGTGGGTTTGGGGTGCCATGTTTTGGTTAGTAATGGAGTAAATACCTGTCCTACTACTAGTGGGAGGTTCCCACCTCCATGCCACTATACTAGTAAACATTTTTTTAAGAAGTTATACCCCTTAGTGTGTGAGAAATTATTCAACAAATTAATTTCCCATTTTTTCTTCTTCATGCATATGGATACATATTTTACCACACATTACTTCAATCATCTCTGGGAGGACAATATCATGGATTTTTTGGTAATGAGAAATTCATTCGATTTTCAGTTCCAGTAGTTGTGATGGATATAAAATCTATAAATATGAATTTTTTTTCATGTTTTAATAATATTTTGTCTCATGTTCTAAATTAGATTCTTTTGTTTATGATCATTTGAATTGTAAATGAATTATTATTCATTAATGTTTTATTTTAGGTAAGTATTTTAATTTTCCCTAAATCTCTTCTTAAGATGACCAAGTCAAACATAACTGATTCTTGCTAAACCATCAATGACAAGTCACCTAAAGAGCATGGAATAAATAGTAAAATGTTAGATGTTAAATTTATTATAACAACTCCATTAATGAAAAATCAAGTTTATTAATAACTCTATTGACAAAAAATATCTATTGCATTCCCTAATACCCCTTTGATCAAAATATTTATTATTGTAAGAACACAGAAGTAAATGAAAAAATTGAACTATTATCGACAGTAGAGTTTTCACATCTATTTATAAGATCTAACATAGTTCACTTAAGTTAATTAATCCCTCTAAAAAAGAGACCAATATTTACATAAGGGTAATCTATAGACTTGGAAATAGATAATTCAATAATTTTATAATGCTATTGAAGCCATTAAATTCAATTAATTTAGGAATGAAATAGTTATTCATCATCTATGAAATCATTCTTCGAAATTGATTCCTCTAAATTATTTCCATTAGTTTTTTCTAATCCCCATTTAAATAATTTATTAAAATTTTATTTGATCTATATTTTTATATAAACTTTTGATTTTACAATAAACCATTCCAAACTCTAGATGATCACTCATATTTATCATGGAACCAACCATAGACTCACATTGTTCAACACCTTAGTAGTATAGTAATGGATGGATCATTTTCACTATTTTAAAAACATGATAGACCACTAAACGTAACAAATCTAATGTGATCGTAAATGTTTTTGGAAACATTTTTTGAGATAATAGTAAAATTTAGAGAATATAATGTCTTATAGTCAACAAATTATATTCCCTACCTATATTTTTTAATTTATATTCTTTTTTAAATTGTCTAGATTTACTTTTTACATTATAATAAGATTGATGTAATATAATGATTCTAGTAGCCCAATCAAAAAGAATGGATTTTTGAGATTCTTTTGAGTAAATCCATGAGAACGAGAGGATATTATTTTCCCACAGGTGATCAACCATGGAATAAAACACACATCCTATTATGATGATGGAAAATTCACATATGAAAATATTTAAGAAAAATCAAAACAATTTCTCTAGGATAGAACCATCATGGAAAATTGTAAACCATATTTTTATAGGGTTGCCTGATTTATTCTTTCCTTCCTATTATTGAAAAATTGATATAAAACCAAGTATCATCTAAATGATTAAGAATATAGAAAATGTTAATGGATTCTGAAGTTCATATCCACATAGCCACTTGTATACTTTTAAATAAATTTATAATATATTCAATCATAATGGAGTGTCCTAAATCACTATAATATTGATTGTCTTTTTATTCTCACTCTAGGATTAGGAAAAGGATTGGTTTAAGGGTCATCAAAATGATACATAGAATCTTTTTATGAGCTAGAAAGGTGATTTATAGAAATTTATTTTCCCCAAGAAACATCATAGAAGTTGTAATGTAACATTTATAATTACACTTGGATTGATGGAGAATCTATTTTCGAATCATGGGATATATTTATAGACCTACTTTATAATTTTACACACTATGGACTCTATATTTAGACACAAATAAAAACATTCTATTATTGTTAAAAGTTTATGGCTCATGTTATGATTGATAATTTAGCTAATTGATACATTAATATGAAAACTCCTGATGTTAAAAAGGAATTTCTCAATGATATAATTCAAAATTCAAGACTATAAAAAACTGAACACGGACTACTAGGGTGAAGAACTTATCAACTAGTAGAGAATAAAATCTTGGATTCTCAAGTAGACACATTAATAAATAACTCAGAAAAGTTTCAAATTCCAATTGAATTTACCCATCTTCAATAAAAATCACGATCAAAATCCAATGAGATAAAAATATGAACTCATTCATATCAAGATTATTATAGTGAATCAGAAGAAAATTTGTTATTGGATTGAAATTATGTGATGTACAACTAAGACCCTAAATAATACCAAAATGGCTATAACAAAGATAGGTTGGTTTATCTAACTCCATAAACATATCCAAGCTATAACAGACAAAAAAGCATCCAAAACATCAATTAAAAATAAGATTTTATCATAATTTCACCCCAACTATTACATTTATTTTAAAAAAAATTAATGGAATTATATCTTCTATAATGATTTTTCTGAAGTATATATTTTTGAATTAGATGCAATCATGTATAGAAAAACACGAGGATATTTTTAAGTGGATTCTTGAGAAAGTAGTAGTGGTTTCAAGTGTATTGGATTCAGATGGTGATGTTTTAATTGAGAACTAGGTCATATAGGAATAAATCTAAAGGACTATCATAAGAATATGTTATAGTGTTCCAAATGAGTGTTAGTATTATTCAAGAGGGATATGTTAAAATATTAATTTATCTTTCATTAATCAACAGTATTGGATAACACCAGAAGTGTATAAACTAACGTTATTAAGTAGATAGAGTAATGTTTGCATGGATATGAAGTTGGTAGATATTGGACACATTGATTAGATGGTAGTGGAACTGAATTTAATGGTTGGACTCTACAAAAAATTTCAGAACAATTAAATGTCTTTAAAATACTACATAATATATAATTTTAAATCATGATTTCATTTTCATTATTTCTTAAGGACATTTTTCAATTAAGGTTTTAGAGATTTATTTCAATACTCTTATATAATAAACCCATATATTACAAATTTAACACTTCCACTACATATCCACATTTTTCAGAAATCAATATTTTAAAATATAATACAATTTTTTACATGAAAATTCATAAGAAATATTCAACTTCAATTCGACGCTATTTCCACACATAATAAAAAACCTAAATAGGTTTTTTGAAATGTAAGATAAGAACTAAAAAGTTTATTAATGTGCATAAAAAATAATAAGTAAAACATGTTAGTCTATTTTAATATCATGATATTAAATAATAGTGTTTTATATTAACATAATAAACTTTAATATTAACGAATCATTTAATTATATATTAAATTGTATTTATAACCTAATTTTTTTAAAAACAATTTATAAGAAATCATAAAAAATCATAATCATGAGGGTTGCTGAGATTATATCAAAACCCATCATGAATATTTTCTTAAAAACATAATGTTTTACACTTAAAAGGTAAAATCATTCCTCTAAACAAAAGATCATTTTCTTAACTTATGAAATGAAAATACATTAATGAAAATACATTAGAAATTATATAAAATTAATGTAGTTTCTATGGAAATCATCGTCATAGAACCTGTACAAATGGAATAACCTATATGGTTTTTTTAAACATAATTATCTAGAAAACATAATAATTATCTAGTTCATTGAATCAATATATCAGGATCGCTAATCTTCATAAAAATTTTAAAAGGACCATAACATTCATAAATCACATAGAATCTTAAAAATCTGTTATAAAATTTCATAAAATAATTATTTGAACCCATATAAAAAATTATATTCAAACTTATTATAAAATAACGAAAATATATTTTCCTTTTATAAAAATTTAATAATAATTTTCAAAACATAGGGTAAAATATTTTCTTTAAAAATAAACATGGAAAATTTTAAGAAGAAACTTCATAAAGAACAATGTAAATAATAGAGTGAAAATTCATTCATGTTTCATATATTAAAAAATTATTTTCTCCTATTATAAAAAGTTCCTTGTTCAAAAAACAATAAGGATATTACTTTATCAACCTTTATAATGAAATTTAAGGGAAATAAAAAAATAATTTATAATAAAAATTACGAGTAAATAAAATAATCTATTTAAAAAAATATAAAACAATTGGTATAGAAGAAAATGTATTGGAATTAATACTTAAAATCATTTAAAAATAATTTTAAGGGAACCTCTTACCTTGAATCTAACCTTTCGCTTACATTATTTATCTTCCTAAAGAATAAATTCTTTTAATATATTTAATTTATTTGGAAAAAATTTCATATCCATTATTTTATCATTATTCTCTTTATTTTCTTTATAACTATTTTTTATTTATTTAAAAAAAATTCATATTAGATTTTTTGAGGACATTTTATTTAGGACCCTAAAATAACATCGTTAGGTTGACTGTACTCAAAGGGGTTGTGGTCAAAATAAAATAAAAATGTTAAAAAATTTATATTTATAATATTTATACATTATATATTCTTTTAAAAGCAACCAAAAAAGTATGTCTTTAAAAATAAATCACATCATTTCATAGAGACGATAATTTGAACGTACACCTTAAAGATGTTTCAATTTTCCATTTGGGTTGAAAAAAATACAGTGGATCATATTTTACTTTTATAAGATCATTTATATGTTATAAGTGAAATATTTATTCCTTAGATACATCTTTATGACCATTCCTATAAGTCAGAAATGAAAAAATAAAATAATTTATAGAGATGGTAGTCCATACGTACGCACAAGCTACGTTATCCTTTTACAACTGATGAAAAGGTAAAAGATAAGAAATATAATATATTTAAATAATAATAGTTCTATTAAAAATATAATATTCATTAATTTCGTCTCTCAATTTAACCATTCATGTAATATTGTGAAGAAAAACAAATCACATTGCTCCATAGAGGTAGTAACCAACACTTATGCTGGACTAATGTTTTCATTAGCCATAATATGGATCAGTATATATAAGAGGGTTATGAAATAAACATAATAACATTATAATATATATTATATTTTTATTATATTATTTAATCATGATTGAATATGATTTTATGGAGGTTTAATAAGTAATAAAACCAAAACACTCGGTTAATAACTATGCATCGTCATTGGAGAACCTCTATAGGTTTATACCTAAATCCTTTATAGGACCGTATTATGAAAATACAGAGACTTCTAGAATGCGTTTGTGGATTCTAATAATCTATTTAGATATTTATTAGTCATTATAACTGGATCTTGAAGTTCCTATATGAGACTATAGATGGTATCCTTTTATAAGTGAGGGGTAGGACACACTAGGAATTTTTCAAAAGATTAAAAAATATATATGTCTTACTCAAGAAAAATGGATACAAAATGGATCATTATCAAATTATTTGTGTAATAGGATTAAAAATATCATACAATGGCATTTATATAATTTTTATGGTAATTTTGTCTCTCATTATTTTAGTTTTAACCCATTTAATTACCTATTCTTACTCGTACAGTGGTAACTGATTTTTTCCAAAGTTACTATTCAAAATGACCAAAAATGAAATTCATCCCATTAAAAATTTTAAAATTATGATTCAAAATATATATTTAATTTTACCAAATTCAATTTCTATAATTTTCGGAAATTTATTTAGAAATAAACCCATAAAACATGATAGGAAATGTTTTTATTCGAAAAAAATGACTTCAAACTAAAAATTTGTTTGTATACAAAATTCAAGTATTATTTTCATAACAAAAAATATAATTGGGTATTTTTTAATAAATAATTATATAATGAAATTTAAATACTAATCCAAAGTATTGTGAGACATTCAAAATAAATTAAAATAAAATAAAATTTTCTTGAATTTCGGTATTTTCTACTATTCACCAAAAGAGAAACTTTTTCATGTAAATTCGAAAAAATTATATCTGAGATAATTTTAAATTTATGAAATAAATAATGATATCATTTATTAATATTAAAAATATAAAATTTTAAAATTAATGTTTTTAAATAAAACCTTATATTACATATAAAAAATTAGTATGAATAATACAACATCCTTATTTCTTTAAAATTACCTAATTTTTCTTATACATAATATAAATCTATAAAATATAATTCATGAATATTTGTAAGGTGTGAAATTTATTTAATATTAATATTACTTGGGTTGTTATATTAAATTTCATTCATTAGAAAAATAGGTGGGGTTAATTTTCCTTTATAGATTTTTTAGATTCTCAATTTTTATCTTCAATCATATATATCATTCACAAAACCTTAACCAAGTAAATTGAATTATTCCACAAAACCTTATATCTATGATCAAGAATCTAATTTTTTTCATCCTATGAAATATTCTAATATAATTACTCTTCTTTAGGGCTCAAAACATGAGGTGAATCCATAAATATTTTTATTAATAGTGAAACATGGAACACATCATCTTCTCAGGATAATCTCAAAGAAATGTCCTATCTATTTGGAAGTAAACCAACCTTATTTAGTATTTTATATAGTATAATGATTTTTAGAATCAAATTTATCTTCTTAGCAAAACACATAACACTTATCTAGGAGATACATATTAAAAACAATAATTGCTTACCTTACGTAAAATATATTTCCTCCAGTTATCTGGATAACTTTGTTTCATTTTTTAGACATCCTTATACTTTTATGAATCATATTCACATTATCAACCATTTATTATAATAATTGTAGTCCCCAAGAAATTGATTCACTTTCTTCATCACAATAATCCAATGTTTGACTCCGCCCTGTAGATAATTATTCAAATGGTAATATATGTATACTAGAATGAAATTTTGTATTATAAGAAAATTTAAGTAATGATAGATATTGATTCCAACATCCCTAAAAATATTTAGAAAGCACTCAATGAATTTATTACAATGTATGAATCATTATCTTTGATTGTACATCCTATTAATGATGAATATTTGTGATGAAATTTATTTTATTGTCCAATGACTTCTAAAGGATTTTCAATAAATTATATGTAAAACATGGATCATAGTCAAATATAGTAAACAAATATACCCAAAAAATCTACTGGTCTCTTTAACTTATAGTCTAGAAATATTATCCAGAGGCATTTTAACTCAAATATGAATAAAATGTGTATATTTAGTCAATGGATAAATAATAACACATATCACAATATTAGCATGATATGTATTTGAAAATCACACAAACAATCCATGGATATATTCTCACATTTCTATTTAAGCATTGTAAAATTATGAAGTAATCCAATAAGTAGTTTTCTTTCGCCTTCATATAGATATAAATTCAAAAAATTTATATTAAAATCATCAATTTATTTCTTAATTTCTTCCCACCAAAATTATTCCTGAATATATCTATACCTCATAGTACTGTACTGATGAATAAAATATTGAGAATTATGAGCTTCATGCGAAAATTATTCCTTCAACTAGGAATCATAAAGAACACATAATATTATTATATATCTCAAAACACATTTTTTCAATATATAATTTAGGCAATTTAACTTTCTAAAAACATTTTAACTTTTCATGTAAAAGATGATCCACCTTCCGAGATTTCATAATTTTATATGAAAATGATGATTGAACTGACACCATAAACAAAATAGAAGGACTTCTTATATTCATATCTTATATAAAAAAATTCATCAAATAATTTACCGGGATCATGTTCCAATAGTATCATAGTTAATGTTGTATAATCAATCTATTATAAATAATGAATTACTCTATTTACTTTTCATGGAAAGTAATGAATCGTGAAATCATAATCCTTAATTAGATCCATCCATATTCTATTTCAATTAATAAATTATTTTCCAGTAAATTTTTACTTCAAAATTGTATGATAATTTTAAATTTCACACTTTACGTCATATAAATAAGTATTATAAATTTTTTAAGAAAAATCAATAAAATGTAGTTTTATATCATGTATAGGATAATTTATCTCATGAGGTTACAATTGGTAGGAAGAAAAATCAATTAACTGATCATTATAAATCATAAAAAAAATCAAATCCCTTCAAATAAGAGTCATTATAGATGAAAAAGTCATTGTTTATAGAGGAAAATGGAATGTTTTGATCATTCAATAATCTTATTTTCGATTCTTAGAAACATTATTCACACTCTTTTATCCAGATGAATTTAAATCCTTACAAACTCAACATAGTTAGTGGGATTTATAGATAATAATGTATTTCAAAAAATCATCAGTAGTGACCCAATAATCCAAGAAAACTATTTATCTCTTTTATATTTTTAGTTCTTGGCCACTCATGAACAAATATTGATTTATTAAGATCAATAGTTACTCCGTTTTATTTAAAATATTCCCTAGGAGAGAAATATTTCACAAACAAAGTTCACATTTACTAAATTTTTTATAAAATTTAATTTCTTTCAATATTTTCAAAAAACATTCTTCGCTGTTTCCATGATCCTCATAGAAATTTGTATATACTAAAATATAATATATAATCACAACCCCAAATTTATCCAAGATGTCATGTAAAAATATATATTCATAAAGTTTAAAAATATATATGGATAATTTTATAACACAAATAGCATAACATAAAACTCACAATGCCCATAAAAATTATAAAATTACGTCTTTGGAATGTCATCATCATCCATCGTTAACTGATATTACCTAGACTAAAGATCAACCTTCAAAAAATATATAATCTCTCTGGATGTCATCAAATAAATTTTCAATATGAGGAAATGTATATTTATTATTAACTTTGTTGTTATTGAATTTTCGATAAAAAATATAGAACCTCAAGGATCCACATTTATTTTTAAAAGTCAAAATAGGATTATCCCATGGTTAAGTGGAAGGATAAATAATAATTTTATCAAGAATCTCCTGTAACTAATTTTTTAATTACAAAATATTAACTTGAGACATTAAAAAAGATGTTTTTATTTTGAATTGTCATCAACAACTCATAAAATTGTAAATTAAATCTCTTCATCCAGTATAACAATTGGAAATTCATCTCTAAATACATCCAAATAATCATTTACTTCAAAAATATAACACATTTGAACAGTTTCATTCTTCTCAACAATATGAGTAAGATATAATTCATTTACATCATTAACCAATTTCTCATCTTAATTATATTTTATAAAAGTCATAAATTTTTTCTTGTATAAAAATAAAAACACATTTAGAATAATAGAGTATTTATCTCTATAATCTATATTGGCATTATAAAAACGAAATCTATCCGTCCCTAGAATAACATTTAACTCTAGAAGGGTAATACAACATTTTTGTGGGTTATAAGATTCTATATATAACGAAAAGAAGACAATTATAATTTATTTTCAATTAATATTACCCCTATGTATTTTTACTAAAAAATATGATTCATTTCGTAAGCTGAAATTCCCAAATTTATTAGCAAGTTTCTCACAAATGAAATATGTAGACCTCAAATAAAATATAAAATTTGAATAATATAAATAAATAAGTAATGTAACTAACCACACATCGTCATATAGTATAACATCTTCAAATGTAGTCATAATGTATTTATCCACACATTTTACTAGGGATCTTGATGACGTTCATACTTTATTTATATATTTTTAAAAGTAATTATATCATGACCCATCTCATTATAATTAAAGATTATTATTTTTGGATTTTAATTAAATTTTTATCATTATATTGATCATTTTAATTACATACATGATACATATATCCAAACATTCCATAGTAAAAACACTCTATAGTATTAAAAATACATTCCCTAGGATTCTTTTACCACACTTATCACAAAATGGACACATTATTTTCTTGAATTCGGATTTCATTGATGGATTCTTCCTCAATAAATCTTTCTAGGCCTTTTTTTCATCTTATTTTCATAGAATACATGATCATTAGAAAACTATATTTAAAACTTATTGAAACATCAAACAATATTCTCTTAACTTTTTAATTCATGATAATCTATATCCCATTTATATCTAAGCTTAAATACTGAGAAAAAGTTATTAATTATACAATAAAGATCACAAATACAATTTGGTGTGCACATTTCCTATCAGGTAAATGGTTCTTTATAAATGGATACTAAATATTTCTCCATATATATAATTTAAAATAATATTTTCCATTAAAAGTTCAATAACATTTGGAAAATACTTCTAGAGGAAAATATTCTTAAATTCGTCTCATTCAAAGGGCATCAATATCTTCACTTTCATTGATATTATTAACCATTTTCCACCACTGAATGAATTAAACATCAAAATAAAAAATATAAAGACATACCTTTTTATGTTCTAAACAAACCCTAATGTTAAATATCTTCTTTAATACTTTAACATGTCATTCACATATTATAGGTTCAGATGGACATCTAAATGTTTGAGGTTGATGTTTTATAAAAATATATACAATGGACGAGTTCAAATGTGTTGAATATGGTTGATCACTGGCATGGATACCACCACCATTTATATCCTACATAAAATGATACATAATAGTAACAAACTAGTTAGTTCCAATTCCAATCACTTTACTCACTGATTGGGATAAATATTTTCCTCTTGGAGCTTTTCTACTCCAACTTCCTAGATTCGTTTTTGAAAAATAATTCTAAACAGACATAGTTTACATGAAGAAATATGGTAATCTTATAATTATAAATCATTATAACCATTAATTAAAATCCACTATGTGTACATACTAATATTATCTTATCCATTAAAATTATCTAAAACCTACTATTATACCAACTATAAGGACCATGATTTAAAACATTACATAATATTGAGTTCTATATCAATAATAAATGTTATTACATTCCCAAAGAACGTTTAAGTTTTAGAATTGTTAGAATATTAGGTTAGTACTCTTACATAATAAACCCATACATTACTATGTTTCCACTTCAAATTAGTATTAATTCATTCACAATATAGTATTATCAATATATAACATGATTTATTTTCATAAAAATCCTGAAAATTTTGATCATAAATTCATCATTGTTCCTACTCATCCATATAACTCTATGAAAACATTTCAAAATTTGGGAGGGTAAAAAAAATTCAATAATATATATAATGAAATAAGAGGATAAATTAATTATTCCATTTTCCAACAAAGATATAATATAACATATTTTTAATTTAAGATAATAAACATTGAGATCAAGTAATAAACTAAAAACATATTAAATCATATTTCATGCCCAATATTTAAAAAAAACACTTTCTAAAAAAATTAATGGAAAAAAACATAATCATGAGGGTTTTTAAGAAAACATGAGAACCATTGAAAAAATATTTTATTAAAAACACACCTTTTACCCTTAAAAAGATAAATAATTCATTTACACCAAAGATCATTATCTTACATTATAAAATCAAAATATTTTCATGAAAACTCATAATAATCATGGAGAATTAATATAGTTTCATTTGTACATTATTAACATAGAACTCTTATATATTTTAAACCCTAATTATTTAATTCCAACATAATTCTTCAAAGAGTATAATCATTATAAAATCCATTGGAGAGCTATCTCAGAATCACCCATCAAGATAAACAGTTTACAATTTCCTTAAAATACATAAATCACATAAAATATTTCATTTACATGATAAAAACATAAAAGATGTTGTTTTTAACGCATAAGAAAAATAATTTTCAGTGTTCCCATAGAATTGGAAAATTATCATTTTATTTTTATAATATTTATTTAAAATATAACAAACATTGGGAAAAAATTACATTTAAAATTAACAAGGAAAAATATAGATAAATATTTTTTAAATAATAACATACATAACATAAGGTTAATTTATTCATGTTTTATATGTTAAAAAACATTTTTTCATACCTTTGGAAAAAAGTACCTCATTTAGAAAATAACCAGAAGATTCATTTATTTAACACTGTAATCAGATTAAAAGGGAATAGAAAATTAAGTATATAAATAATATATGACTAAATAAGATCTTACATAATAAAATTTCTGAAAAATATCAATTTTTTAAGAAAATGTGATAAAATTAATACTTAAAATTATTTTAAATGGTTTATAATGAAAATCCATTACCTTAAGCATGACATGTTAGGTTTGTTCTTTATATTCTGGAATAATAAATATAATTTTTTTATTTACATACCTAGGATAATTTTTTATGATAATGATAAAATTATTTTTCCATTTATTTCATTTTATACTAATTTTTATTTAGTTACTAAATAGGTTTAGTCCATGTTGAAAATTTTGATGAAATTTGGTTTATGTTCCCAAAATAACCTTGGTGTGTAGATAATTGGAAAAACATAATGGTTCCTTTCACTCTAAAATATTAAAAATGTATTAGTTTATATATATATACATTATATGTACTTTTAAAACCAACAATTCAAGGTATATCTTAAAAATGAATAATTTCATTTTATGGAGATGGTAATCTATATATATGCATAGATGATGAATCAACTTTTTCTAACTAATTAGAGAATAAATGAGGTTGATAATATCTTGATTTAACATAATAATAACCATGTTATAAATTACGTATTTGTTAATTAGCTCTATATTTATCACAATTCTTGTAAAGTTGAATTGAAAAATGAATCACATCATTTCCTGTAGGTGGTAGTCCCCATGTACAAATGAATGATGATATAATTTTCCAATGGATAGAAATATAAGAATTTAAGTAATATATTATCTTTAAATAATCATAATTATATTACTAATTTCATAAATATTAATTTTATCCATCATTTTAACCATCCCTTAAATCTGGTGATGAAAAATGAAATGTATCGCTATGTGGAGGTTATAGTCCACAAATTCACAAAAGTGATGTTTTTATTTCCTATAAGATGGATATAGAAAATAATAAGGGTGAAATAATAATCATAATAATATTAAACTATATGGAAGATACTTATTTTATAATATAATATTTGATGAAGATAATTTTGATGAGATATAAGAAGAATTAAAATGAAAAAACATGGTTAAAAACTACAACACTACTTCAGAAAACATCCTTAGATTTATAACAAAATACCTTCTAGAATGCTATTTTTATCAAAACAAGACACTAATGATATTTTTATGGTTTATATGACGGTATTTAGGCATGTATTGGACTATATATGTATCTCTTGAGTTTTGTAAAAGAGAGGAGAGTGGGTATCCTTTTATTTGTGAGGGAGAGGACACCCATTGAATTTTTCAAAACAATAAAATATGTCAATTCCTTACTCAGTCCATATGGCTCTTATATAGATTATTTGAGAATAATATGTCGCAATGCTTCTAAATATTTCCTTAAAATTTTATTTATACCAGTTTTTAAATCATTTAAACCCTTATCTTTTTAGTTTTAACCCTTTTAAACCATTTTATCTCTTATCGTGGTAACTAATTTTTTTTACCATAGTTATTATTCATAATTACCCTAAATGAAAGTGTCATCATTACAAAATTTTAAGATTAATATTAAAAATATATTTTATATTTTATATAATTCAATTTTTAAAATTGTAACTAAATTCCTTTAAAATAATCCTGTAAAATGTGAGATAAACAGTTTTCAATAAAAGTGTATTTTTTATGTATTAAAATGTTTTATACCAAATTCAAGTACAATGTTGATCCCAATGAAAATGATAAAATTAATATTAATTAAAATTAATTAATTAAAATTTAAAAATTCCAAAAATAAATGATAATTTGTAAATAGTTAAAAAATAAAAATGTGGTTTTCTTGAATAAACGTTATTTTAAACTATTAACACACAAATAATAATTTTTTGAAAATTATGAAAAAATATTAACATAATATCAACATTATAATATAAAAATTTAAATCCTTTTTCATATTAAAATTATGAATTTTGTTAATTTATATTTTTAAATGAAACCATGTATTACATATAAAAAAATTTAGTAACAATTATAACCTTTTTCATTGGAAAATTACTTAATATTATTATAGTGAATAAAACTCTATGAAATATAATTCATGAATATATATAATTCATGAAATGCGTTTATTATTAACCTTATATGAGTTTTTATAATGATTTAGTGGTTTTTTTATTAAGATATTTTAATCATTATATTTCATTAGTAATAAATAGTATCATTATTTCTCATTTTGAATAGAATTATGTTTCAATCCACATAAATCCATTTTATTTTTTCTTATTGTGTGAGTATATTTCATTATTCTACTTGTGTGTGTTCTATAAGTTCTACATGTGATGAATTTGATTCAACAAAGGATGTTAGATCGTAGATCCCTTACTTGGATGTTGTAATCTGGTGATTCCAAACTCCATATATTTCTATCTTATCAAACATTGGAGGTTTTGTACGGGGTTTTAAAATTTTCCTCTTCAATACAAAAAAAGTGGTACTATATATAGATTCTAGACATATAATGTATATTTCCCTTTTTTGGTTTTTAATATATTAGGATTTCTTTATTTTGTAAGGATTGGAATTGGAAAAATGAAGGGTATGTATTGAAAAGATAAATTGCTTATACTTTGGAATATAAAAAATATAAATTGAAGATTAACTATATCATTTAGATCATGATCTTTTGATGAAGGGAATCAAACTAGAATAAATCGATAAATAGCTTTGGTAAAGACACATCTAGAATGTTTTTGAGGTGATTTAAATGATGTTGGTCTAGAATTCGGCCTTCAATATCTATAAGGTGATCAAAATTACTAACTTGAGGGAGAATAATGCAAAAATTTATTATAATATTTCCACCATAAACTATGTATTCATGTTTTAGGGAATTTCATCATTATAATTTAAGAAGAAATTTCAGTGACTAATCATCTAAATGAGTTCAATGCGATCTTGAGTAGGCTGAAGTCCATTCGTGAAAAATTAATTGATGGAATGTTGGTAGTAATTATTATTTCATCATATTCCTAATATTAATATGAAATGGTTATTGTAGTCAGTAACTCAAATGGATATAATAGAATATTATTTGAGGTAATAAATGTTATGGCCATGAATGAAGATATTTGGAAGAAGGGAATTGGTAGTACTTCCAAAATATATTATAATTTTTAAACTGGGAGATATTCTACTAAGAAGGAAAACCAAAGACAAAAAAAGAGAAGAAAAAAATAATGAAGAGTTGGGGGGAAGATGTTTGGTCCCTGACAGGAATGTTATTATTGATTGAAGAAGGGGTACTTAAAAATTATTTCATTAACAGTAGGTAATATTCTAGAAGGTTTCATTTTTGAATTTATTCAATAAATAACTTGTAAGATGTGGAATGAAATTTATTACTATGTTTCACACGTTTATTGGAGTCATTGATCATTGATTTTGAGGATTTATATAACTCAAAATATAAGAGAAGAGTACATGGAATTATGTTAAATTAGTATTTAAAAAGGTATTTCTTATAGATTACGAGACTCTTGAGATGATTTAAAATGTTTATGTGAATGTATTTATAAATAGTAGATAATTATTAAGGTTAAAATGGGTGAAATTCATTATGTGGTTAAAGAATAATTTAATATTCATTGGTACGATATATGATTCAAGTTCATGTATGGGGTTTATAGGAGGACCATGGAAAATAACATGATTTCGTATGGTTGTTTCCAAAGTAGTGAAAGGAAAGATGTTATATCAAAATGGGGATTCTAAGGATATAATACTTTTCGAAATATAAACTTCTATAATGTCAAAGTTCTAGCATGATCATCTAGGACACGAAGGTGAGAAAGGTATAAAGATATTGGTAATAAAGGGAATATAAAATCTTGCGCATGGAGAGTATGAAACATGAAAAGAGTGTATCATAGGGATAAATAAAAAAGAATCTTTTATAATGTAAAGAATAATGATAATAAACTATAAGTCCAATAAATTTCATACTGAAAAATGGGGGTTTTCTCTCATTAAATCTTATATAGGGTCATTGTATTATCCTTACATCATTGAAAAAAATGAAACACAAGGTGTTGGTGATATTTATAAAGCATAAATATGTGGTATCCAACACCATAATTCGATGGAGATCAGTGGTGGAAAGGGATCCTAGTTTAAATATTAGGCTCTTAGGCTCCAATAATGGTAGAGATTATTAAAATAGATAATTATAATAGTTTTATTAGAAGAAGTGAATATATTTTTAGTAGATAGTACCTAGGTCTCTATAACCAAATAGACAGGTAGAGTGTATGGACTAAATTCTATTTGAATGAAAAATAATCATCATAATTAATTATTATTTTCCCATGTAGTTTTGGGAGAATGAATTTAATTTTTGGGGGCATCTTTTGAATATATTTTCTACCACATTATTATGAAAATAGAATCTAGAAAAATTATGAACTTGAAGAAAGGTCTATGTATGCCATCAACTTGTCTTTGATGTATTTCTTATTTCTAGGATTAATCTATAAATAGGTACAAATTAGAATAAAATTTATGATAATGTTCCTTTATGGAGGGTAGTAATGAAGGAATTCAATTTAGTTTAATGGATAATAACCACAAAAAGGTCATTACAATATAAAATTTTCAAATAAACAAAAGGATTTGATGGATGTATAGGAACCACGTCGAAGTTGTTGATTAAAAAACAAAATAATCACATGATGAGGATTTTTTAAATCACTGTTTGGAAATTTTCATCAGTTCAAGAATCACTACAGTTTTGGGGGGAACATATAATATAAAAGTTGGTGTTTTTAATAGAGTTAGAATTCTAGAGGCTTATCCAACTCAAGATGTATCAGAAATTTCAAGGACTGCAATATATTGGGTAAGATTTTTGGAAGAATCAACACCGAAAGGATTAAAATCTCAAGAGTTTTGGTGGTATACCATAGTCATAAGATCAAAGTAATGATATGGTTTTTACTTTATCATCTTTTTATGGATATAGTGATAGAAAAAATATAATAATAGTAGGAAATTATTAGGAATAAAAATTAGTGGGAGTTGCTAATGAAGGAGGAGATAAACTCCTTCAATTCTTTCAATTCATGTGAATTTTTTTATCACTATTTTAGAAATAAGGTTTTAGAAAACAAATGGGTCAAGTGGTTGAATGATGAAGTGTAAAATACGAGGTATTACAAGAAAATATTACTTGTAAAGGGTTTTGAATAATGTAGAAAAGAAAAATTCAATGAAATTTTAACTCCATTAGTTAAATACATATCAATCTAGATTGTTCTTGGAATGGTTTCAAAAGAAGGTTAATATAATGAATAGTAACATTTGATGATGACTTTCATTAATAAAGATTTGAAGAAATTTATATTTATCTACTAGAAGGATTCCAAAAATAAGGAAGTAATATGTGGTGTAAAATTATATGGAGTCTTTATCGGAAGAATAAGGCACCAGGGTAGTGGAATTTGATGTTTGATGCCTTTATGGAATAATAAATGTTCATTCAATGCAATGGGGATTCGTTTTTCTACTAGATGGTGATCTAAGATGATATCCTCAAAATAATTCTCTTGTTTATGGATGGAATGCTCGTGGTGGGTCTAGGTAACAAGTGGATTTAATATTTGAAAGTCAGGTTACTTATAATGTTCAAGATGAACGATCTCAAAGAATATTATTAAATATTGGTGATAGTGATCTACAGGGTCTAGTATCATGGATATTTGATTTTATCATTGTCGGAGTGCATCCTATAGAGAGTGTACAAGTTTTAAATTTTTTAATCCCAACCATTCTTTAACCCATTATTTATAAATTTTAAATTGTCTAGGAAGAAGACACCAAGAATTAAAAAAGATTATATGTACATATAAATGGTTACTTATGAATCAATGGTTTTAATTTTTCTCTATATCATGATTTTTACTTGGATATAAATTTATCAATATATAATAGAAGTTAGAATATTCATGAAAAATCCTGGAAAGGAGAACTAGGGAGAGGTGAATTGACTTATTCGGAAACTCAAATGGTTAGATACAATGGAATTAGGATTCAAAATGGATGATCCATTTAAGGGGTATATTAATACATACTATAGAGGGATTTTGGAAAGTTATAGGAGTTCTATGGAATTTTTCTTCTCCTTTGGGAGAACTACCATATTATGGATACCATAAATTCAATCTATATTTCTACTTTCAACCATAGAACTAGAGTATGTCATGAAAATCAAAGTAGGGAAATGAGATGATAAGGTTGAAAAGTATGTTGGATGATCGTATAAGGACTTAAGTGGAAAAAAGTTTATTCTATGATTGTTATATTTAAATTAAACTTGTGTATAATACGGTGCTTTACTTAAGGAAAAACACATTGAATTAAAATATCACTACATTTAAAATCTCATGGAGGATTGATTTCTAGTTTTGTGAATTATGGATGCTGGTATAAATATTGATAATGTGACAATGAATGTCATATTATGGGAATGTATATTGAAGTGATGTGCCTCATTGGGACTTAGGTGACGAGGAAGAAAAGGATAGAGACCCACTAACTGTTGCATCATAATGAGGAATTTAGAAAGGTTGAAATACTTATGGGATCTAGAGGACTTCTATAAAATACTATTGTTGTTTTTATTTACATCTAAACACCTCCTATTGTCCAATAATTGGTTGGGTTTGATCTCAGGTTATTTAAAAAATGATGTTGTAAATTTTGAATGTTTCTTGGATGTGCATAGTTGGTACACATTTTTTTCCCAAATGTGTTCCCTCTCAGTGAAAATAGTGAAAACCCAAATAGTGGGGTTTGTATGGTTTCCCATAGTTTGAAAAACCATACACCCACCTAGTAGAAGCCACATACATCATAAAAAATGGATCCATGTCTTGTTAGTACGATTTTTCTAAACATGCGTCCCTCCCCTGGTAACCATTTATATAGGATTTAATTAATCTGGAAATTAGCTTTAAAACAAATAAAAACTTAGTTTAAGTGACCAATGAAATGGTACGACCCATATATAATTTCTTAATCCTTAGGGACTCCCAATAGGTGATCTTAGCTTGTATTCACCCCTCTAAAATAAAATCTAAGCATGTTAAATGATGTTTGATCTCTTCCCAGTATGTTTCTTCTTCCTATTCTCTTTCTCCCCACTTTCTTATCTCCATACTAGGGTTTAATAGATCTCCATGTTGTTGTAGGATCTAATCCCTATTATTTTGGATCTTGAATCAAGGTTTGATTCTCATATCATCATTAACAGTATTATTCAATGGAGTTTACAGATTAGAGATTTGTGTTTAGAGATCTAGTGATCCTGAGGTAGGTGGTTCTGATTATGATGGACTATTTTACTAACCCGAAATTTATTGATTTAAAATAATTGTTTTAATTAAATTTAATAAATTTTATTTGGTTTATTAAAAACCCAATTCTATTGAATTTTGGATTTGAAATTGGATTTGTCATGAAATTGGTAAAAAACCCACAATTCCATTGCATTGGGGCGTGTTTGTGAAATTATATGGAAATTTTTTTAAATTAAATTATGGAATATAAATGGTGGAATTTGAATTGGGAAATTTGAAATTGATTTTAAATTGGTGTTTAGAAAATGTCATAAAAATGGTTTTCATAGAAACCCAATGGTTTTATCTAGGAAAAATTAATATTTTGATTAAAAACCCATGTTTTGGTTTTTTAATGTAAATTTAAACATTTAAAATTAAATGATGGGTTTAATTTTATTTTAAAATATTTTAAAATAAATTAACCATCATTTATGGTTATTAGAGGTCAAGAAATTCTAGGTAGTTAGTGAGTTATTTGGGAAAACACACTATTGATGATTTAAAACACTAATAATAAATATGCAATAGGTGACATCCCCGATAGGATGGTGATGGGTTAATTTTTCGACCAGTGTCTGAGGGATGTGTGTACAAATATTTCCATGATAACTAATTGAGTTTGAGGGAGTCTCATTCCCTGGAACTATAGTTCCTTTTTGAGCATCACCATGATTCTCATTTTTTTATATTTGAAATATATTCCATTATTTTTGGTAAAAAAATTTCCTCTTTATGTATAAATTTATATAAACTATTCCATATAAAAAATTTATTTATAAATTTGTTAAAATTATTTACAGCATTAAAAATTTAATGAAAGATTTGTTTTAAATATGATTTTTAACATCCGTTCCTGTTTATATTAAAATAAAAGTTCTATTTGTTTAATTAAATTTAGAATCTTATTATGGAATCATTGATGAGACCCTACGAGGAATTTTTCTCACACCCTACCTATGCTTATGACTGTTTGAAGATAATATCCTTCTATTTTTGAGGAAGATTATAGTGACATTTAGTGGTGGTTCTAGTTGTTGATCCTTGGGATCAGAGAGTTGTGACTACTATGACTTGGGTTGTTATCCTGTTTTTTGGAACTTTTTTGTTTCACATTGGGTTGTTTGTGCCTGTTTGACTTTTGGTACACTTATCTCTCTGAATATTTTCATGTATGAATACTGGTTTTTTGTCTTTATTTTATTTTGTTTATTGAAAATTATTATGTCAGGTGCTTGTTTTCAACCCATGGGGATCAGGAACACACTATGGGCTATGTTTAAATTGCTCGGGTTATCAATGTATCGGGGTATCTAAGTTGGTTCATGAAAACATGGTATCATAGGTAAAAGATAATAATCTTTTAATAATGTCAGTATACATTTGTATACTATTTTTTGGACTTATGAGGTAATTTTGATTGAGTGTCTGGATAGCTCTCACCATAAAGAGAATTAAGTCACCAAGGGTTATTTGGGAAATACGTCTTGAGGATTAGTTACTGTATTTTAAAATCATTTTATTTAGATAGAATGAAATACCAATATTGTTAATCTAGTTTTTTGTTACAAGTGTTCCCTATTTTTATTGTTAAATATTTTTCTATGTAATGTTATGACAACCTCAATACTGTCTTATAATGTTTTTGTAGCATCATGCATCCAAGAAATCATGTGAATCAGATCTGTGAGGAATGTGTTGATAAACCACAATGAGAAAATCCTCTCTTAAACCCGAGTCTAATTGATGTGATTATGCGTACTGTTGATGCTCTGGGATTGGAAACCCAACCAGTTCACATTCTGGCTCTAACTATGGAACCTCAAAAAGTGTTGTTTTCTAGATTCCTGCTCAGGAGTTCTTTCACCAAAAGACTCCAGAATTTAATGTCTCTAGTGATCCTCAAAATTATGTAGTATGATTTAACAATATAAATCATTTCATTGAGTTCTTGGATTCTTCTAGTGAAATAAAAGTGAAGTATGACACCTTCGTGCTAGAGGGACCAATTAGGGGATGGTGGTACATAATTTTAATAGTAAAAAAGCATGAGGGATTATGGTTAAAATACTTCAAGAATCATTTCACAGACCATTTATATCTAGAGTCTATGATGTTATCCAAGGATATTGATTTTTTAAAACTCGAGCAAGATATAAAGACCATAACCGAGTATACCTACGGTTTTACTGAGATAGTGCAATTTTCACATAAGATATAATCTAATGAGAAGACGAGGACTCTACACCTTATGCTAGTACTTTGATATGACATTAATTCTCATGTTTTCCTACTGATGCTTCCCTCTTATGCCGATGTTCTAGATAGAGCGTTGATGGTCAAAATGGAGCGAGCTATCAAGTTTGGGTTGATGAGAGTTATTTTTATCCTACTAAATGTTCTATGAATTCCAATAATTGTATAAGAAACATGATTATTCTCATAGTGTTTCTCACAATTAGGGTTATTATATACCACATGTAGGGTCTGGAAGAAGCCCTTTGATTTGATACTAGTGTGGAAATCTAGGGCACTCAATGAGGGTTTTCACTAAGTCACCCAAGGTATGTGCTTCCTACAGACACTCATGTCACTTGAATAAGTTCATCCAGGATTATTCCCATCCACATTGTGGCATAGGATCATCAGTTCCTAACGAAACTGTGGTGAAATAAAATAATTCATGAACAAATGGGTTCTAGTATTAGGCATCTAGAACAAAGCATATTCACATAGTGGAAGTGTCTCAAGAGGAGATAGATACAAGTTCAGTGACTGTGAGAGGTACCATCGCTATAGCTTCTTCATTAGTGACTACTTTATGTGATACATATTCATCTCATTCACTTATTTCAACATATATTGTTAATATAAAAAATATTCTTATGGAACATTAATCCTATATAATGGATATTACTACACCCCTTGAAACAAAGATAGAAGAATATCTCTATAGTCTCACATGTGATTTCTCATTATCGTATGTTGAGATTACTTTGGATTTTCTAGTTCTTAACATTAAACATATTAATTCCATTTTGAAGATGGATTTGATCATTTTCAATAAATCCTGTAATGATTGTTATCTTTGATGGTTCTCTATTACTACTCCCAATGTGTTTTTTGTGTTATTCAAGGAGAATGTACTCGAGGTTGAGTAGATCTCGACCTTTCTATCATGAGTGAGGGTGGTAATATTACAGTTGTATTTTTATCTATAGTGATAGTTTTTTAATGTTGATATACCTCTAGTTATTGTTTATTTCTCTGATGTTTTCCCTTATGGATTATATGTTTTTCATTTACTAATGGACGTATAGTTTTCTATTGATTTTAGGCTTGATACTCAACCATTATCTATTCCTTCCTGTCGAATGGATCCAAATGAAATGAAAGAGTTGAAGTATCAGTTGGATGATCTTCTAGTGAAAGTATTTATACAAATGAGTGTGTCACCTTTGGTGTCATCGGTTCTCTTTGTAAAACAACATATGGTTCACTTCACATTTGTTTTTATTATCAAAAACTCAATAGATTTATAGTAATGAAGAAATATGTGTTGTCATTAATTTATGATCATTTCACCCAGTTTAAAGGGATGTAATGGTTTCCAAAGATTAATCTTTTATCTGGTTACCATCAGTTGGGAATAAAAGAATCTAACATTTAGAAAACATCCTTTTAGAGCATGTATATCTTTTATGAGTACCTTATCATCCCATTTATCTTAACCAATGATTCTGTTGTTTTAATGGCTTAAATGAACATGATTTTCCATAAGTACCTTGATACTTTTGTGGTAATATTTTTGGAAGACATCCTTATGTAATCTATATATGAGGAGGACCATGTACAACATTTGAGATATGTTATGGAATTTTTATTAAAAGCACCAACATTATGCCATGATTTCAGAATGTTTTTTCTAAATTCAATAAGTGATGATCATGGGACACATGGTGTTAGACCATGATATATCTTTTGAAAATGAGAAGGTGTAAGCTATTATTACATGGCAACAATCGTGAATTTTTATAGATTCAGAGAATCTTGGGTTTCTTTGTGTATTATCACTGATTAATTAAGGATTTCTAATTGTCATCTTCTCAAATGACTAAACTAACTCATAAGTGACTAAATTTTTCTTGGTATGTGGACTTTCATAATTATTTTGTTGAGATGAAGCATCTTTTAATATTATGTCAGTTTTGAATATTCCAGTGGCTAGCCAGTGCTATGTAGTCTTCTATGATGCATCAGGTTTATGTTTGGGTTGTTTTCTTATTCATGGGTGATCATGTCATTTCTTATGGATCTCATCATTGAAAGAAACCGTGCTTTTTTCAGACTGTAGTTTTGAAAAAAAATATATTTTTTGCTGTTGGATGCTCGTTAGGAGTAAAATGGTCATTTCCCCTACCAGCTGATCTCAGATAATTTTTCTAACAACTCCCTTGGTCCCAAAATATGAATTTTACACTAAGACAGAACATTGGAGGAAATCTGAGCGGTTCGAATTTTGGCAGAATATTTAATATTTAATATTATCAAATTAAATATTAAATTATTCATGTATGTTCATTTGGAAATAACATCTATACTGAGCGTCGGATTGAGATTCCATTTGTGCCTTTGAGTCTGGAATGGAGAGTTTAGCCTAGGGAAGGCATAAACACATGTCGGGCATAGGGGTAGGCACATGCCCCTTTTTCTTCATTTCTATTTCTTTTCTTTTCTTCCGTCCCTTCTTTCCTCCTCCTCCTTGTGCACGTATCCTACACCACCCCTTTGGTCATGACCTATGGGAGATATGTAGATTTAGAAATATGGAGAGTTGGAAGCCAATAGGGGTACCGATTTGAAGCTCTCAACGCGTTGAGTCGGCGTGCGGAAACCGTGAGCCATGAAATCAACCGAAGCTTCGACGATTTCGACCCAAATGTAGGGAAGTTTATGTTTTCTCCATAGATACACTTTATAAATGTTGTTTTAAGTCTTTATATCCTTATATTTCTTTCTTTTGGCCTCTTAAAGTCAGATCTAATGTTTCGGGGGAGAAAATGGGTGTTTCGGGTGTTTTCAGGGTTTTCCCGTCGGAAAACCCAGAAGACACGGTGTGTCTTACAAGGGTACATGCTGTGTGTTCTTCCTGTTTGAGAGAGAAAAATATTTCTAATGTAAACACCGTGTACTTGATTACACGCCATGTATTGGGAGGTTGTGTGGCTGGCCATGTGGAATAGAACACGAAATAGTGGTTTTTTATTACATGTCGTGTACAGAAAAGTACACACCGTGAAGTGGTACTTGGGCATGTGTTTTAGGGAAAATTCACATGGCGTAATTTTTTTTGAATATTACATTCCATGTACATTAAAGTACATTCCGTGTACTGTTACATAGGTAGACCCCATGGGTCTGGCCATGTGTTCTATCCATGTACTATTTCAACATAGTAATTTGGGGATATCTTATGCTCTAGAAGTTAGAATTGGACGTGTCAGTAGTCGATCTTGAGTATTTTTCCACATATATCACAATGGTGGAATCCGTTTGACATTTTAAGGTCATATAAATGATTGGGGGGGGTTTATATAAATGGAGAGGTTCTTCCTCTAGTTATCGAGTTCTTTGGTCACATGAGAGTGAGACTGGGCAGGGATGATAGGTTGAGTGTTCAGACCAACTTAGTTCATACAATTAATAGGAGATGAGCTATGAGCTATCTCCCATAACCAATTCTTTAGAGGACGTTCTCCTTGTGAGAGGTTCCATTATGGCCTATGATTCCGTGAGACCAGATACATCCAAGGATCCCCTGAGGGATGCCTTTACTTGTGTGTTGACCTAGAGTGTCCCTTGTAGAATCTCTCTCTGGTTCTTCCTTTGATAGAACATGTCTTATGGAATTCCTTTTTTGTCCTTCATTTCAGTATTCCTTGTATGATTCCTCCCTTAATAGTTTCTAAGGATCCTATTTATGATGCCTTAACTCTTGTTTTACCTGGAGGATCTCGATTATGATGCCTCCTCAGTGTTTGACCTGAGGGACCCAATGGGTGCCTATAGTTTGACTAACCCTAAGTTATTGTGTCGGGTTTGGGTAGATATAGTGATTGGGTGTCACCTAGAACCCATTCCAAACTGGTAATCCCTTTGGTCATTGGATGTTTTGTTGGGTTGGGCGTTCGGGCGACCCTTATTGTTTGTGTATATCTGACTTGGTGTGCTGGTGTTTTAGTGTTTACTAGAGTTGCTTCCTAGTTGGTGGCTGTTGAGCCTGACACGGGGCATCTTCCTTGTTTTTTGGGATGCCTACTATTTTCTTGTGTGCCCGAGTAGAGGTGGTTTGATTGTAAATGGGGTTATTTAACTTACTGTGGATGTGTTTGCCCATGTTACTTGATTTTGACAGTTTGGTGTAGCTTTCCTATTAGGCGGCCTTGTTTCCATTCCTTGTATTGTTAGGATAGAGTGGTTTTATCTTTAATTATTGATATGATGTAGACTGATTAGACAAGTAGTTCTTGTAGGTTTACATTGGCCATATAGCATATCTATGCATTGACTTATACAGGGTCGTGCTATCCTATTGTAGTGGATTATAAGAGGATAGACCGAGTGAACTTCCTCAGAGAGTATTTGGGCATTATAGACTATAAGGGGATAGACCGATTAAAATTCCTCAGAGAGTATTTGGGCATTATATACTATACGGGGATAGACCGAGTGAGCTTCTTCAGAGAGTCTTTGAGAATTATAGACTATAAGGGGATAGAATGAGTGATCTTCTTTAGAGAGGCGTTGATTTTTTAGACTAAAAGGGGAGAGATTGTTTGAGCTTCCTCAGATATTCTATATTTGACTTGAACGACCTACGCTATAAAAAGAATTGACCATGTGAGAATCCTCAGAGAGTCCTAGACCTTGGGTATATAAGGGGAAATGACATGTGAGCTTCCTTAGAGAGTCCTTGACAACTTTAGACTATGTGGAGAATGGACTATGTGAGCTTCCTCAGAGTTTCTTTCCTTACTTTTTACTATAAGGGGATAGACCGTGAGAGATTCCTCATAGAGTCTTTATTGATTTTTTATACAGAACTAGTGGGGTTAGACCGAGTGTGCTTCCCAGAGGGTTGTTGGTACTTGTTAGGTTGGACCAGAGGGGATGAGTGTGAGTACTTACCATAGGGTAACATATTGTGTTATCTTCATGATTCTGTTTGATTTGCTAAACTAGAGGGTAGCTTGTATTTTTAATCTTGTTGAGAGGAATATCTGTGGAGTTGGCCGAAGCAGGTACATGTCAATGGGATTATAGACCCATAGATCGACTTATTTGATACATGGCTTGAGTGGCACGACGTCCAGCTCAATGCCCTTGAATAGGACGTCCAGGAGATCAGGCTTAAGGTCCCATGGATCGACTGCTGATGTTGTTCTTGTTATTTGAATCAATTATTGATGAATATTCATATTTATGTATATGTATATAGGTATGGGACTATGCATGTGTACGAATGTCGATATGGACTTCCATGGTGGAACTTACCCAGTTGACATGGATTACATACCATGAGTTCAACTGTAGTTTCACATTTGGTTTACATCCTTTTGTTGTATTCTAGCTAGACTAAGAAAATCGTGGTTGCAAACACTTTTAACAGAACAATTATAGGTTGCTTTTCGGGGTTCCCTACTTAGATTATTTCTCACCCATGCATGTGCACCTCGGTGTACGTGTAGAAATTATGTCTTCTTTTAAGACCGAGCATGTGTTTCATGGTGGATAGGGATGAGGCCCAGTGCTGCATGATCGAACGGAGATGCTCGAGTGTTTCTACTGATCGGAATGCTGGAGTTTGACATTGTTTGGAGATCGGGTACGTGGATTGGATCAGAGTTATCAATAGAGCCATGTGGTTTGACTTTCAGTTTATTTTGTACTTCTATCTGTAGGGTCGGCCCGGTGGGTGACCCGTGTTGTATTTTATTGCATATATTTTCAAGATTTTATAGCATTTTAATATTACTGCTTGTTCTATTTCTGTTTTTTTTGCTTCTTCACTCTGTTTACTTTCCACTATGTATGATACTTATCTATTTCTGTTTTTTTCTTAATCTAGTATGAGGGCATAGTCTCCACACTATCATAACCTAGGCCCTCACTTCTAGTCAGTAGCCTCTGGTGTACGGGGAGGCGCGCTTGAGGCATTGTGGTGAACCGTCTCGGAGCACTGGTTTAGTGGCTCTGAGTCGGAACGTTACAAAGTGGTATAAAAGGAGTTTTATTTCCTGGTGTTTAATATTTGAGATAATTTAGACTGGAGTATTAGGAATGTGTCAAAACTGTTGATGGATATCGGGCAGGTGCGTCGAGAACTCTTGATCTGGTATGAAGTCCTGTTTTCTAGGGTTTGGGATTGTTGTTCTGATTTTGTGATGTTACGGTTTTATATGATTTTCTTTTTGAGCGACGCACATGTTGTGTGGTGTTTTGATTTACTATGGATCTATGGGTCTTTGCCATTGGTAAGATTCCAAGGATAGATTTTGACTCTTGGACAACAAATACAAGAGGCGTCTCATGCATCATACTAGGCACATAGGATTCACATCATATAGGCCTGCTAGTGTGTGTTTTTAATAACGCCTGAGACCTTTGGGTCTGTTTACACATACTTTTTACTCTGATGGCAGGTTATGTGGATCTATGTTGAGGTGTTAGTGTGAGGATGATGACCCAGTCCTTGCTCACAGGTGGTGTAGTGACCTGAGTTGGCCAATATGGCACGCGATTCTTTTCTATTTAACCCCTTATTGGGCATTGTTTCTCAGGTATGTGGTTATCTAGTAAGATCATTGAGAATGATGTCGATAGATACCAGGGCTTCTCTTATGAACTGGACCTCCTTGGGGTATTTCTATATACAGATACCTGATGAGTGTCAGTTCAGTTTCACTTCTGCCTAGGTTGTGAACACCAAGAAGTAGTTCCTTCTAAAGATGCTCAGTGAGGATCATGGCCATTATAGGCTCTGTTTTGGTCTTGACTTTTGTTGGTCATTGTGATCATTACTGTCTTCTGAGAGGTTTTGGATCTTTTGGGATAGGTGATTAGACCTTGTGACCTAGTTGTGATACATTTTCTATAGGGCTCGATGAAAGGCCTAGTGACCCTTAGTCTTCACTAGAACAGTTATAAATCGACGTCTGTTCCATTCTAGGGAAACCTTTGTGAGAAGGTTGGCCAGCATTTTCCAATGCCTTTTTGGTGGTTTTTTTTCAGGATTAGTTTCGATGAGAAGGCCTATTAAGGTGCATGGCCTAGTCGACCAGTGTTTCTGATGTTGTTTTTGGGGTGGCATCATTGATTCTAGATTAGTGAGTGGCCGGGTGCAAGCCGAGGACCGATTATTCAAGACTATTTGTGAACTCGGATCCCAGAAGTTATGTTTAAATTTCCTTATGTTGTAGAGGAGATTTTGTGAAATTTTGGGTTACCTTGATATGGTTGAGCCATGATTGAATCATGGACGGGTTTTGGTAGGTTGTTAGTGTGGCTCAGTGGGAGCGAGACATGCCTTTGGTGAAATCTTAGTGTACTCATGTAAGAGACGATCATGCGATATCTTGATTCATCTTGATTATGATGAGAGAGATTCGACCCTTCATCGAGATCCTTTTACTTTCTTAATTTTCATCCATGTTAAGGATGGAAACTGTTCTATTTGTGCTCTTAGAGCTGTGTAAGGAAGGCCATATGGTGGGGAGTGCACCATTGGCCCTTTGAGAGTGGGTTTCCTTGTTTAGGCTAAACATCATTGTTTGAAAGGATATTTTGAGCTCAGATTTTACATTTACAATGACGACAAGGGTATTCCTGTGGTGGGGAGTACCAATTTGTTATTAGTTGAATATCTCCTGTGTAGAAGGTGGTTGTTAACACTATAAGGCTGGTCGTTGGACGGACTAGGTATCTTGGTTGTGCAGAAGCTCGGGATGGGAGCATGGATGCTAGTCCTTTTACTGTGCTTCTCGGGGATGAGAAGGTTTATGGTGGTCAGTTTTTAGGAACCCGTGTTTTTCTAGATGATATTTTTGAGAAGAAAATTGAATTTTTGCTGTTGGATTCTTGTGAGGAGTAAATGGTCATTTTATCCTACCAGATGATCTCGGATAATTTTTTAGACAGCTCCATTTTTCCTGGAATATGGTGTTTAACCTAGGACAAGAGTTTGGAGGAAATCTGAGTAGTTTGAATTTTCGCGGAATATTTAATATTTAATTTTAATAAATTAAATATTATATTATTCACATAGGTTCATTTGTCAATAACCTTTAAATATAGCATCAGATAGAGATTCCGTCTATGTCATTGAGTCCGAAGTAGATAGTGTATCCTAGGGAAGGCATAAAATCATGTCACATGATGGGGCCGGCCCAAACCCCTTTTTCTTCTTTTCCTTTCCTTTTCTTTTCTTCCTTCTCTTCATTCCTCCTCCTCCTTGTGCACGTCTCCTCCACTGCCCCTTTTTACGTGACCTATGTGAGATATTTAGATGAGAAATATGGATAGTTTAAAGCCAATAAGGGTACCGATTCGAAGGTCTCGATGCGCTGAGTCAGCGTGCGACAACCGTGAGCCGTGAAATCAACTGAAGCTACGGCGATTTCTGCCCAAAGGTGTGGTTGTTTATGTTTTCACTATAAATCCCCATTAAACATGTTATTTTAATTATTTAAATCATTATATTTATTTCTTGTGGCCTCTTAAGGTCAGATCTAACATTTCGGGGGTGAAAACGGGCGTTTCGGGTGTATTTAGGGTTTTCCCATCGGAAAACCAAAAATACAGGGCGTGTATTCCATGGGAACAGGCCGTGTGTTCTTCCCTATGGGGAAGATGTTGTTTTATTAATTACATACAGTGTAGTGGGTGGATGTGTGGCTGGCTGTGTGGAATAGAACACGGAATATGGTTTTTTGGACTAAACGTTGTGTATAGTAAAGTACACACCATTTAGTGGTACTTAGGCATGTTTTTTAGTGAAAAAGAACACTATGTAACTATTTATGAATAGTACACACCATGTATAGTAATGTAAATGCCGTTTACTTTTACACAGGGAGACCCCATGGGTCTGGTCATGTGTTATGGCCATGTACTACTTCAACTTAGTAATTTGGGGTTATCTTATGCTCTGGAAGTTAGAATTTGGCATGTGAGAAGTCCATTATGAGACTTGTTTTGCGTAGATCACAATGGTGGAATACTTTTGACATTTAGAGGTCATATAAATGATTTTTTTGGGGTTTTTATGTAAATGGAGGGGTTCAGCCTCCAGTTATCGAGTTCTTTTGTCACTTGAGATTGAGACATGGCAAGGATGATAGGTTGGGTATTCAAAACAACTTAATTGAGACCTTTAATATGTGATGCGCTATGAGCTATCTCCTTTTAACCTATGATTTAGAGGACTTTTACCTTCTTAGACGTTCCCTTATGGCCTATGGTTCCATGAGACCAGATACATCCAAGGATCCCCAGAGGGATGCCTTTACTTTTGTGCTGACCTAGGGAGTCCCTTGTTGGATCTCTCTCTTGTTCTTCCTTTGATAGAACCCATGTTATGGAATGTATATGTTGTCCTTCCTTTGAGGATTACATGTATGATTCCTCCCTTACTCATTTCTAATTATCCCGTGTAAGATGCCTTCGCTCGTGTTTTACCTGGAAAATCCCGAGTATGATGCCTCCTCAGTGTTTGACCTGAGGGACCCTGTGGGTGCCCATTGTTTGACTGAACCTGATTTGTTATGTCGGGTTTGGGTAGAGATTTTAATCGGGTATCACCTAGAACCTATTCAAAACTAGTAATCCCTTTGGGGTTTGGATGTATTTTTGGGTTGGGAATTCAGGCAACCCTCACTGTTGGTGTATATCTGACTTGGTTTTCTGATGCTGTAGTGTTTAACAGAGGTGCTCCCTGTTTGGTGGCTGATGAGCCTGACGTGAGGTGTCTTCCTAGTTTGTTCAAATACCTACTATTTCCTTGTGTTCTTGAGTAGAGGTGGTTTGATTGTAACTGGGGTTATTTACCTTATTGTGGATGTGTTTCCCATGTTACATGATGTTGACCATTTAGTCTAGATTGCATGATAGGCTTCCCTATTTCCATGCCTAGTATTGTTAGGATGGAGTGGTTTTATCTGAAATTATTAATATGCTATAGACTGATTATCCAAGTAGTTCTGTAGGATTACTTTAGCCATATAGCATTACTATGCGTTGACTTACACGAGGTCGTGAGAACGTGGTGTAGTGGACTATAAGGGGATAGAATGAGTGAGCTTCCTAATAGAGTCTTTGGGCATTATAGACTGTAAGGGGATAGATCGAGTGACCTTCCTCATAGAGTATTTGGGCATTATAGACTATACGAGGATAGACCGAGAGATATTTCTCATAGATTCTTTGGTAATTATAGACTATACGGGGATAGACCAAGTGAGCATCCTCAGAGAGTCCTTGATTGCTTTAGAATAAAAGGGGAGAGACTGTGTGAGCTTCCTCAGAGAGTCTGTATTTGACTTGAACAACTTGAGCTATAAGGGGAATTGACCAAGTGAGCTTCCTCAAAGAGTCCTATACCATGGGGGTATAAGGGTAATTGACATGTTAGCTTCCTCAGAGAGTCCTTGACTACCTTAGACTATGCGGGGAATAGACTGTGTGAGATTCCTCAGAGAGTCATGCCTAACTTTTGACAATAAGGGGATAGACCGTGAGTGCTTCCTCAGATATTCTTTATTAATTTCCTATACTATACCGGATGGGTTAGACCGAGTGTGTTTCCTAGAGGGTTGTTGGTACTTGTTAGGTAGGACCATAGGGGATGACTGTGAGTTCTTCCAAGTGGCTTACCTGTTGTGCTACCTGCTTGATTTTGTTTGAATTGATGAACTAGAGGGTTGCTTGTTTTGATTAGCTTGTTCATAGGCATATCTTCGGTGTTGGCCGAAGTAGATACATGTCAATTGGATTATGGACCCAGAGATCAACTTATTTGATACACGACTTGAGTGGCACGATGTCCAACTCAATTCCCTTGAATATGACATTGAGGAGATCAGGCATACGCTCCAAGGGATTGACTACTAATGTTGTTCTTATTATTTGAATAACTTAATCATGAATATTCATATTTATGAATATGTGTATAGGTGTGGGACTATACTTGTGTACGTATATAGATATGGACATCCATGATGGTACTTTCCCAATTAACAGATATTACATACCCTGAGTTCAACTGTGGTTGCACGTTTGGTTTACATCCTTTTGTTGTGTTCCAGCTAGGTTGAGCACATCGTTGTTGCATACACTTTTAGTATCACAGTTATCGGTTGCTTGTTGGGGTGACCTACTGAGATTATTTCTCACCCCTTCACATACACCTCAGTGGATGTGTAGACCTTATGCTTGTTTTTCAGGTCGACCACAAGTTCCATGGTGGATAGGGCTGAGGCCTAGTGTTGCATGATCGAGCGGAGCTGCTCAAGTGGTTCTACTGATCGGGCTGCTGCAGTTCAAAAGTGTTTAGAGATCAGGTACGTGGATTGGCTCGGAATTAGTAGCATAGCCATGTACTTTTACTTTCATTTTCTTTTGTATTTTTATCTGTAGGGTCGACCTGGTGGGTGACCGGTGTTGTATTGTATTTCATAGATATTTGGGCTTTTACAACATTTTACTATTACTGCTTGTTCTATTTCTGTTGTTTATTGCTTCCACACTGTGTTTAATTTATGCTTTGTATGACACTTAGTTATTTCAGCTGTTTTATTACTCTGGTATGATGCCATAGTCTCCAAACTATCACACCCTAGGCCTTCACTTCTAGTCAGCAACCTCGGGCATATGGGGTGGCACGCTTGAGGCATTGTGGCGAACATGATCAGAGCACCGTTTTAGTGGCTCCGGGTCAGGACGTTATGAATTCGTATCAAAGGAGTTTTCTTTCATAGTATTTAGTATTTGGGATATGGTAGGTAGGATTGTTAGGAATGTGTCGAAACCTATGATGGATATCAGGTGGGTGTGTCGAGAACACTTCTTCTAGTAAGAAGTCCTATTTTCCAGGGTTTGGGATTGCGGTTCTGATTTTGCGATGTTACGGTTGTATATTATCTTCTCCTTGAGTGACGCACATGTTATGTGGTTTTTTGATTTACTATGGATCTATGGATCTTGTTGATTGGTAAGATGCCATGTATATATTTCGACTCTAGGCTAGAAAAGAAAAGAGGCATCTCAGGCATCATACTAGGCACATAGGATTCACATCATATAGGCCTGCTAGTGTGTGTTTTTACTGACGTCTGATACCTTTGGGTCTTCTTACACATACCTTTTACTATCATGGAAGATTATGTGGATCTATATTGAAGCATTAGTGTACGATGATGAATCAGTCCTTGTTCACATGTGGTGCAGTGACCCTAGCTCGCCAATATAGGACATGATTCCTTTCTATTTAACCCCTTATTGGGTGTTGCTTCTTAGGTATGTGGTTATCTAGTCGGATCGTTGAGAATGATGTCGATAGATACTAGGGATTTTCTTGTGAACTGGACCTCCTTGAGGTATTTTCTGTATATTTATACTCGATGAGTGTCAGTTCAGTTTCTCTTCTGCTTGGATTGTGAACACCAGGGAGTAGTTCCTTATGAGGATGCTTAGGGAGGATCAGGGCCCTTGAAGGCTTTGTTTCGGTTTTGACTTTCGTTGGCCATTGTGATCTTTACCGTATTGTGAGAGGTTCTGGATCTTTTGGCCTATGTGGTTAGACCTTGCGACCCAGTTGTAAGAATTTTTCATTAGGGATAGGAGAATGACTTAGAGACCTTTGGTTTTGACTCAAAACCTTATAAATCAATGTCTGTTCCATTCTAGGGAATCCTTTCTGAGAAGTTTGGCCAGCGTTTTCCAATGCCTTTTTGGTGGTGTTGGTTTTCGCAACTCGTTTCGATGAGCAGGCTTGTTCGGGTGCCTGTCCTGATTGAACAGTGTTTCTGATGTTGATGCTGGAGGTGGAATCGTAGAATCTAGATCGGTGAGTGTCTGGGTGCAAACCGAGGACCTATGTTACTAGACATTCTGTGGACTCTGATCCTGGATGTTGTGTTGAAATATCCTTATGTTGTAGAGGATACTTTGTGAAATTTTGGCTTACTGTGTAATGGTTGACCCGTGTTTGAATCCTGGTCGGGTTTTGGCACGATGTTAGTGTGTCTCAGAGGGATCTAGACACGCCTTCAGTGAAATCATATGGTACTCTTATAAGAGACGATCATGTGATATCTTGATTCATCTTGAGTATGATGAGAGATCTTCGACCCTACATCGAGCTCCATTTTCATTCTTAATTTTCATCCCTGTTAAGAATGGAACATGTTTTTTTGTGCGCTCGGAGTAGTGTAAGGAAATCCATATAGAGGGGAGTGAACCATTAGCCCTTGTGAGAGTGATTTTCCTTGTTTAGGTTAAACATCAGTGTTTGATAGGAGATTTTGAGCTCAGATTTTACTTTTAAAATGAAGACAAGGGTATTCTTATGGTGGGGAGTACCAGTTTGGTCGTAGTTGAATATCTTCTATGTAAAAGGAGGTTGTTAATTCTATAAGGCTGGTCTTTGTACGATCTAGGTAGCTTGGTTGTTTAGATGCTCATGTTGGGAGCATGGTAGTTGGTCCTTTTACAGGGCTTGTCGTGGAAGAGAAGGTTTATAGAGGGGAGTTTGTAAGAAACCGTGTTTTTTGGACTGTTGTTTTAAGAATAAAATTGAATTTTTGCTGTTGGATGATCTTGAGGGTTAAAAAGAACATTTTAACCGACAAGATGATCTTGGATTATTTTTCTAACCGCTCCGTTGGTCACTGAATAGGGAGTTTACCCAAGGACAGGAGTTTGAAGGAAATCTGAGATATTCGAATTTTGGTGGAATATTTAATATTTAATATTATTAAATTAAATATTAAATTATTAACGTAGGTTCATTTGGAAATATCCTTTAAACGGGGTGTTGGATTGAGATTTCTTATGTTCCGTTGAGTCCAAAATGGGGAGCTTATCCTAGGAAAGGCATAAAATCATGTCGGGCACCAGGGCCGGCCCGAGCCCCTTTTTCTTATTTTCCTTTTCTTTTCTTTTCTTCCTTCTCTTCATTACTCCTCATCCTTGAGCACGTCTCCTACGCCGCCCCTTGTCCTGTGACCTATGGGAGATATGGAGATTGAGAAAGAGGGAGATTTGGAAGCCAAGAGGGGTACCGATTCGAAGCTCTCGACACGCTGAGTCGGCGTGCGACAACCATGAGCCGTGAAAACAACCGAACTTCAGCGGTTTCCACTCAAATGAAGGGCCGTTTATTTTTTATCCACATATCCCCATTAAACATGTTGTTTTCAGTATTTAAATCCTTATATTTCTTGCTTGTGACCTCTTACGGCCGGATCTAATGTTTCGGGGGCGAAAACAAGCATTTCAAGTGTTTTCAGGGTTTTCCCATCAGAAAACCCAGAATACATGGTGAGTATTCCAGGGGTACATTCTGGGTGTTATTCCCATTCGGGGAAGACAACATTTTCTTAAGTACATGCCATGTAGTTGGTGGCCGTGGGGAATAAAACACAAAATAGTGGTTTTTTTGGAGTACACGTCGTGTACAGTAAAGTACATGCATTGTAGTGGTACTTGGGCATGTGTTTTAGTGAAAACGCACACGGTGTAACATTTTGTGAATATTAGACGCAGTGTATAGTAAATTACATGATATGTACTATTACATAGGCAGACCCCATGGGTCTGGCCACATGTTTTGACCATGTACTACTTCAAATTAGTAATTTGCGGATATATTATGCTCTAGAAGTCAGAATTGGGCGTGTGTGTAGTCTATTCTGAGCGTTGTTTCCCATTGATCGCAATGGTGGAATCCTTTTTACATTTAGAGGTCATAAAAATGATGTTTTGGAGGTTTTTATATAAATGGATGGGTTATTTCTCAAGTTATCGAGTTCTTTTGTCACCTGAGAGTGAGACTTGGCATGGATGATAGGTTTGGTTTTCAGACCAACATATTTGATACCTTTAATAAGAGATTATCTATGAGATATCTCCCATAACCTATTCTTTAGAGGACGTTCCACTTGTGAGACGTTCCCTTCTGTCCTATGAGTCCGTGAGACTAGATACTTCCATGGATCCCCTGAGGGATGCCTTTACTTTTGTGATAACCTAGAGAGTCCCTTTTATGATCTCTCTCTTGTTCTTCCTTTGATAGAACCCATGTTATGTAATGCCTATGTTTTCCTTCCTTTGATGATTCCGTATACGATTCCTCCCTTAACATTGCTATGGATCCCATATAGGATGCCTCTGCACGTGTTTTACCTAGAGGATCCCGAGTATGATGCCTCCTCTATTGGGACCATGTTGTGTAAAAGGTTGTATTTGTTTTCAATAGTGGTCAATGATGATCAAAATGAAGGAGATCAATAAGTACTTCAATGAAATGGAGGAATGGAAATCAAGATGATTGGTGTACTGATCATAAGTTCAATGAACACGTGTCAAAGGTGACACATTATTTACAACAGTGAAGAATGGTGAGGTATACTCCATATAAGAATGATTAAAGAAGAATGGGGATATGATAAAGACCATGAATTTCTTCATGATTGCATAAGAACCATGCAAGTGGATTCTTGAAGAATAGAATCATATGATCTGCATGATGTGGAGTATGACGGTTGAAGAAGAAGACAGTGTGGGATTGGAATTTAGAGATGTCCATGCAATTCACATTTTCTCAAAACATGATGATGCTAAAGATTATCTATCAAAGGATATATTTCGCGATAGGGGAGTTTGTGTTGAAAGAATAAGAGTTGTTGAAGGAGGAAAATCACAGAAAAGAAGTGTTTGTGAGGTGAATATGCTTGTAGAAAAAGTAAAAAATGACATACAAATTTATTGAAAAAGGAGATTTCAAGGGGGTGTTTCAAGTTTGAGGGAAGTGGTTAATGATACATTTTTGATTCAAGAACATCGATAAAAGAATGGATGATCTGGAGGCGGCACAAAAATAACAGACACAAGGTGGCGTCATATTCCAGTGTTTTCCATATTTTGGGCCTGAAAATTGACAAATGAAGAAAAGTGGTTTTTGGAAAAAGGACCTCCACTCCATGTACTTGATGGAGAGGAAAATTTTGAGCCTAATGTTTCTCAAGATCAGAAGGTTAGTATATGGAAAAGTAAAGAGGGTCGCACATGTGTTTGTTTGGTCGCGCCGGTGACCTGCGCGCTGTGAAGAGACTTGCGAGCCAATGCCTTGGATGACTGAGAACTTCCACACCAGTTGTTCTTCATGATCAGAACATCAAAATATGGAAATGGAAAGAAGGTCATTCAAGTATTTGTTGGGTCGCGCAAGTGAGTTGCGCGACATAGGCTAGGTCGTTTGGAGCTGCGTGCCAGGACCTGTGCGCCGTGAGGATACTTGTGCGCCACCGCGCAGGGGGTCTAGTTTTCCTATAAGTATAGGACCACCCCTCCTCATTTTTAACGAATTTCAAGACATTGAGATTGTTTGATATCTGTTCGCGCAGGTGGTTGAGTCACGCAAGTGGTAGCTAGGTCATGCAAGTAGAGGTTGCGCGCCGGTTGTTGGCTGCGTGCCCAAGGCGGTTTGGGAGAGAAAGGAAGTGAGTCGCGCAAGTTTGAAGTTGAAGTAGGTGGTGTCTCGCATGTGGTTTGGTGATACGTGCACTCTAGTTTGAACTTGCGCACCAAAGACCTATGCACTATATTGGGACTTGCGCTTCGGGCTTGGGGAAGAGCGCCAGGTCCTGTTGGAGTACGCCCATCCTTTTGGGGCCACAAGAATGTTGGGAGATTGCTCGATACCTTCAGTGCACCAGATAATGTATTCCTTTGTGAAGACGAAGAGCAGTGAACATTTTTGTTTTATGAATAGAAGTGATACCGCACACACATGACTGGTGTTTAACACCCTCATTGTGCTTTGCGAAGAGAAGAAAAACTGTTCATCCAACAAAACTCAGATTTACACAGAAAGAGGGGAATATATCAATACACTTAGGTGTTAGTATTGGGAATCAAAGGAAGAGAAGAAAGAAGATTTAGTGCATTCATTTATTTCACTAAAGAAGAATATTGAAAACAAAAGAGTGTCAATTCAGTACTATGATGAAAGCATTATCTCAAGATTAACAGGAGACGAAGACTTCAATGAAAATCTATTAAAGAGACATTCACGTCTATAAACTGAGTGTGACTTCACGAAGGGCAGCAAGCCAGGGGGAGTCAACGGGAGTGACCAGACGGAAGCAGTGAGCTATCCCTAAATCATTGTAAATCTAGTGAGCCTGGGACATAGTGACTGTACCCGAACCATTTTAATCCACAACTAGTGATGTATAGTGGAATTTGGTACAACTGACAACCTGTCGGCGTATGCTCCTTGGACGTAGCCATTTGTGGGGAACCAAGTAATAATTTTTGTGTCATCTCTGTGCATGTGAATGTTTCATTGCTGATCATATCAATCATACAGCTTTAACTAGTTCTTACCAACGTGGGAACAAGATCCTATGTTTTAAAAGAAAATGTTGACACCGTGATTCACCCCTCCCCTCTCAGGGTGTCACGAGGTCCTACATCCTTAGTGTTTGACCTGAGAGACCCTATGGGTGCCCATTGTTTGACTGTCCCTGTGTTGTTATGTCGGTTTTGGGTAGAGATGGTGATCAGGTGACACCTAGAACCTGTTCCAAACTGGTAATCCCTTTGGGCTTTGGATGTATTGTTGGGTGGGAGTTTGGGCCACCCTCACTGTTTGTGTATATCTGGCTTGGTTTGATGATGTTGTAGTGTTTACCAGGGTTTCTTCCTGGTTGGTGGCTACTGAGCCTGACGCGAGGAGTCATCCTTGTTTTTTTGGGATGCCTACTATTTCCTTGTGTGCCTGATTAGAGGTGGGTTTATTTTAAATGGTGTTATTTACCTTGCTGTGGATGTGTTTTCCCATGTTACTTTATTTTGACCATTTGGTGTAGCTTGCATGTTAGGCTACCTTGTTTCCATGCCTATTATTTTTATGATAGAGTGGTTTTATCTGAAATTCATGATATGATGTAGACTGATTTGACAAGTAGTTCTTTAGGTTTACTCTGGCCATATAACATTACGACGCATTGACTTACACGGGGCCGTGAGAACCTGGTGTAGTGTACTATAAGGGGATAGAATGAGTGAGCTTCCTCAAAAAGTCTTTGGGAATTATACACTATATGGGGATAGACCGAGTGAGATTCCATAGAGAGTCTTTGGGCATTATAGACTATACGATGATAGACCTAGTGAGATTCATCATAGAGTCTTTGGGAATTATATACTATATGGGGATAGACCGAGTGAGCTTCTTTAGAGATTCCTTGATTGCTTAAGACTAAAATGGGAGAGACTGTGTGAGCTTTCTCAGAGAGTCTGTATTTGACATGAACGACCTGTGATATAAGGGGAATTGACTGAGTGAGCATCCTCAGAGAGTCCTAGACCTTGAGGCTATAAGGGGAATTGACATGTGAGCTTCCTCAAAGAGTCCTTGACTACCTTAGACTATGCAGGGAATAGACTATGTGAGCTTTGTCAGAGAGTCTTGCCTTACTTTTTACTATAAGGGGATAGACCGTGAGCGCTTCCTCAGAGAGTCTTTATTTGTTTTCTATATATAAATAGAGGGGTTAGACCAAGTGTTCTACCCAGAGGGTTGCTGGTGCTTTCTAGGTAGGACCATAGGGGATGGCTGTGAGTATTTCCCAGAGGGTTACCTATTCTGTTATCTTATTGCTTTTGTTTGATTTGTTGAAATACAAGGTTGCTTGTTTAGTTTTTCTTGTTCAGAGGCATATCTCCAGAGTTGGCCGATGTAGGTATAGTTCAATGTGATTACAGACCAAGATATCAACTTATTTGATACATGACTTGATAGGCATGACGTCCAGCTCAATTCCCTTGAATAGGACATTCTTTTGATCGATCTTAAGGTCCCAAGGATGGACATCTAATGTTGTTATTTTTTTTGAATCACCTCATCATGAATATTCATATTTATGTATATGTGTATAGGTATGGTACTATACATGTGTACGTATATAGATATTGACATCCATGGTGGCACATTACCAGTTGATATGGATTACATACACTGAGTACAACTGTGGTTGCAAGTTTGGATTACTTCCTTTTGTTACGTTCCAACATGGATGAGCACATCGTTGTTGAATACACTTTTAGAAGAACAGTTATAGGCTTTTTTTCGAGGTTCCCTATTGATATTATTTCTCACCCCTTAACATGCACCTCGGTGTCAGTTTATACCTTATGTCTGCTTTTCAGGTCGAGCACTAGTTGCATGGTGGATAGGGTTGAGGCCCAGTGTTGCATGATCGAGCGAAGAATCTCGAGTGGTTATACTGATCGGGCTGCTGCAGTTCGACAGTGTTTGGATATCGGGTACGTGGATTGGATTGGAGTTAGTAGCAGAGCCCTGTACATTAACATTTAGTTTCTTTTGTACATATATCTGTAGGGTCGTCCCAGTGGGTGACCAGTGTTGTATTGTATTGCATAGATTTTAAGGATTTTACAACATTTTAGTATTACTACTTGTTCTATTTTATTTGTTTATTGCTTTCACACACTGTTTACTTTCTGCTGTGTATGATACTTTGTTTATTCTGCTATTTTCTTTCTCTAATATGAGGGCATTGACTCCCCACTATCACACCCTAGACCTTCACTGCTAGTCAGCAACCTATGGCGTACGGGGAGGCGCGCTTGATGCCTTGTGGCGAAGTGGATCAGAGCACCAGTTTAGTGGCTCCGGGTTGGGACGTTACAAAGTTTTTAACGTCCTAGTCCAGGCCACGATCCTGATATTGTCTGCTTTAGGACTATCCCACATGGTTTTGGTTTCCCTGGGTTTGAACCACATGCACCCTCCAGGAAAAGGCCTCATGATGTGAGAGGTATCCACACCACCTTATAAAGGGGTTCTTCATTCTCCTCCTCCTTTGATGCGGGATTTCCATAACCCACCCATCCCCCTAGAAGGGCCCAACATCCTCGCTGGCACATCAAATAGACACCGGCTCTGATACCATTTGTCAAGACCTCCTCCCTGGGCCATGAACCTTATCATCTGACCCCATGGGTCTCCTGTAATACCTTGGTTGCCTTCCCAGCACAACATAGGCATATCTCCTACAATAAGGGGAATTGACATGTGAGCTTCCTTAGAGAGTCATTTACTACCTTAGACTATGCGGTGAATGGACATTGTGGGCTTCTTCAAATAGTCTTGGCTTACTTTTGACTATAAAGGGATAGACCGTGAGTGATTCCTGAGAGAGTATTTATTGATTTTCTATACAGAACCAGAGGGGTTAGATCGAGTGTGCTGCCCAAAGGGTTTCTGGTACTTGTTAGGTAGGACCAGAGGGAATGGTGGTGAGTACTTCCTAGAGGGTTTCCTATTGTGTTATCTTCTAGCTAGTGTTTGATTTGTTGAACTAGATGGTTACATGTTTTGTTTATCTTGTTCAGAGGCATAACTCCAGCATTGGAAGAAGTAGGTACATTTCAATGGGATTACTGACGCAGAGATCAACTTATTTGATACTCGGCTTGAGAGGAATGACGTCCAACTCAATTCCCTTGAATAAGACATCCAGGAGATGGGGAATAAGGTCCCAAGGATCAACTTATAATGTTGTTCTTATTATTTGAATCACTTAATAATGAATATTCATATTTATGTATATGTGTATAGGTATAGGACTATACATGTGTATGTATATATATATGTACATCTATGGTGGCACTTTCCCAGTTGACAGGGATTACATACCCTGAGTTCAACTGTGGTTGCATTTTTGGTTTAATTATTTTTGTTGTGTTCCAGCTAAGCTGAGCACATCGTTGTTGTACACTTTTAGTAGCAAAGTTATAGGTTGCTTGTTGGGGTGCCCTACTGAGATTATTTCTCACCGCTTCACATGCACCTCGATTTACGTGTAGACCTTAGGTCTGATTTTCAGGTAGAGAACTAGTTTCATGGTGGATAGGGTTGAGGCCCAATGTTTCATGATCGAGCGGAGATGCTCGAGTGTTTTTACTGATCGGGATGTTGTAGTTCGACAGTGTTTGGAGATCAGGTATGTGGATTGGTTCAGAGTTAGTAGCAGAGCCCTGTACTTTTACATTCAGTTTCTTTTGTACATGTATCTGTAGGGTCGGCCCTGTGGGTGAACAATTTTCTATAATATTGCATAGTTGTTCGGGCTTTTACAACATTTTACTATTACTACTTGTTCTATTTCAGTTTTTTATTGCTTCTGCACTCTGTTTACATTCTATTGTGTTTGATACTTAGTAATTTCTGTTGTTTTCTTACTCTGGTATGAGGACATAGTCTCCTCACTATCACATCCTAGGATCTCGCTCCCAGTTGGTATCCTCTGGCGCATGGGGAGGTGCGCTTGAGGCCTTGTGGTGATGTCACTCAGAGAACCGGTTTAGTGGCTCCAGGTCGGGACGTTGCAAATTTTTTAATGACATAGTATAGCCCACAATCCTAATATTTTCCTCATTGGACCTAGCCCGCACGATTTTTTCCCTCTTCTTGACCCGCAAACACCCTCCAGGAAAAGGCATTTTGATGAGAGAGGTATCCACACCACATTATAAAGTGGTTCTTTGTGCTCCTCCTCCTTTGATGTGGGATTACCATAACTCAACCCCCTTGAAGGGTCTAGCGTCCTTGCTGGCACATCAAATGGACACAGGCTCTGATAATATTTGTCACGACCCACCTCCCCGGGCCATGAACCTTGTCATCTGACCCCATGGGTCTCCTATAGTACCTTGGTTGCCATCCCAGCACACTATAGGCTGTTACTCACTAGGGTCACTTATCAAACTAATCACTATTCTCACAGGCCAACACATGTGATTTTAGTGTGTTTTTTCCTCACTCACACACACACTGGGAAACATCCCAGAAGGTCACCCATCTTGATTACTACTCCAGGCCAAGAATGCTTAACTGTGGAGTTCTAATCAGGTAGGCTTTTGAAAAGAAAGGTGCACATTTTTGAAATGAGTCATATAATTATTCATTTAACCCTTTATAATTTTGGGGTGTTACAATCACCCCCCCTTAGAGCACAACATCCTCATTCTAGGCCCTACATCTCAACCTAGGTAGTGCACTACACTTAATGTCATGTGGATACCTCTCCCATCATGAGTACCTTTCTTAGAGGGTCCATACGGGTCAAGCCCATGGAAAAAAAACCGTGCGGGCTAGGCCCAAAGTGGAAAATGTCAGAATCATGGGCTGGACTGGGCTGTTACACATGGCATCAGAGTCGGTGTCCATTTGATGTGCCAGTGAGGATGATGGGCCCTTCTAGGGGGGGGGGGGGGGGTGGGTTATGGAAATCCTACATCGAAGGAGGAGGAGCACGAAGAATCAATTTCTAAGGTTGTGTAGATACCTATCCCATTATGATGCCTTTTCCTGGAGGGTACCTGCAGGTCAAGCCCAGGGAAAACACAACCATGCATGCCAGGCCCAAAGCGGACAATATTAGAATCGTGGGCTGGACTGGGCCGTTACAATCATCTTAGGAGACATGAGAACAATTATCTGACCCATGAACTTGAACTCATAGAGTTGATGCATGCACTTTAGATTTGGTATCATTACCTTTTCATAGAAAGGATTACCATTTATTCTAACCATAAAATCATCATTTATATATTATCTCAAAAATATTAAAATCCCTTTTAGATGTTTTGGATGTAATACCTTCAATCATTCATCTTTGACATATACTATACCTCGGGGAAAGGTAATGTCAATTTTGATGCTTTAATAAAGAATCATCTAACCAAGACAGTGAGAGAATCTCCAAAAGAGTAGAACTTGATGGATCTTTTTGTACAGTTTCATATTGGAGTCTAGAAATCAGGGGTTGAGGTTTCCTTGTTCAATGTTAATTTGGAATCCTCTCTTCTCAAGATGATCATTAAATACCAGCATCTTGATTATGATTTTTGTATCATTGGAGACTCTCTATATGCTGGGCAGACCATTATTGAGCAGTATTTATCAATTAAGGGAATAATATGTTATCAGAACCATTTTATGATACCATTAGAATTCATGAAGGCTATGATGGGGGATTTCCATAATTCTCTGTGGGTACTGCACCCAAGAATGAAAAAAAAATTCAATGACATGCTGTGATGATTTTGGTTGCTAGGTATGAGATGGGACATTGCTAATTTGGTCTCTCATTGTATTACATGTCAATAGGTCATGGTCGAGCACTATAAACCTTTAATTTCTCTTAACCCACATCCATTTCAAACATGGTAGTAGGATGAGATCTCTATGGAATTTTTGGTTGTGTTTCCACATACCCAAAAAAGTAATAATCTGATATGAGTTTTAATGGATATGATAAATAAATTCGCACACACTATACCAATTCATGATACAAAAAATTTAATTAGCATAGAAATATCTATATGAACGATATGGTTCATTTTCTAGGAGTTTTATCTTAAAAATTCTATGATAGGGATACTTAGTTCACTTCTCACATTTGAAGTGGCCATCAGGAATCTCTCAGATCGTATGTCTATTTGATCATACCATACCATCCACATTGGGATGGCCAGAGAGAAGAATCTGTAATGATTATTGATGATATGCTTCGTGACTACATGATGGAATTTGGTGGTTCGTGGGATTAAAATCTATGGATGGTTGAGTTTTATTATAACAATATTTACTAGTCTGCAGTCATAATGGAACCTTTTAAGGCCTTGTATTATCATCCTTTTAAATATTAATTGTGTTAGTAGGATATTGTTGAATGTTTTTTAGTTTTTAGTGATATTAGTTCAAGAGATTATAAAAAAGATTCATTTGATTTTTCATAGAATGTTAATGGCATAGAGCTCGTATAAATCTTTTGTTGATCATCACCGTAAACCATTGTAATTTTTATTTGTTCACCAGGTGTTCTTCAAATTTACACCTCGGTTGGGCCATCTATAACTTGGGAGGTAAGGGAAAATTTATCCACATTTTGTGGGACCTTTCAAGGTTCATGAGAAAGTGAAGAAAGATTCTTACCATTTAAGAATTACATTATAGCTGGCCATGATACATAACATGTTTCATGTATAACATCTATAGAAGTAGCTATCAGATCCATCTCATATTCTGAGTTGGAGTGATCTTATAATGAACCTGATTTATCAATGCCTGGGCATCCATTCAGGATAGTTGATTCTAAAACCAAGGAACTTATTGGGAGGCTGACACCTTTGGTTCATGTGATATGGAATCACGGTTCCGATTATCATGAGACTCGAGTGAGGGAGGCACTCATGGGAGTGTAGTGGACCCATAAATTTTAAAATGAATATTCATAACAAGATTTATAGGGATAGAAAGTATTGATGGTGGGATGTTGTAGTATCTTATTATTATTTTTAGGAACTCATAAACCTCTCCTTTTTGTTCAATCTTTTTTCGGGGTTCTTCTTGTGTTATTTATGGAAAATAATTTAAAATTAATGAAAGTTTATGGGTTGTGTATTGTTGGTTCATGGTTGTCCAAAACCATGCACCCTGTTTGTGGGAAATATACAAACGCAAATAGTGGTGGGTTTCCTAGATAGAATAAGGTTTGAAAAATTATGCTTCCATGTAGTATAAACTATGTACCTTGGAAAAAGGGGCTCATGACTATGGTGTAATTTTGGTCTAACCTTGTGGCCATTCATATCTAACCATGCAAGAAAGATTTAATTTAACAAAAAATTAATTTTAAAACCCCATACCCCTCAATTTATGTTACCTACAAGCCTTCATGACCCAAATATGATTTCTTCTTCCCTGGATGATCTCAAGATGTAATTTTCTTCCCTATACACCCCTACAAAAGTGAATATAAGCTAGGCTAATGATGTTTGATCTCATCTCATTAATTTTCTTATTCTAGTAACTTTTTACCACTCTCTATTCTATCATAACTAGAGTTTAATATATCCTTGTGTTATTGGAGGATATATTCCCCATTGTTTCAGATCATGAATATATTTTTTATTCCCCGATCTTTGTTGCAAACGTTCTTCATTGGTGTTTCGTAATTTGGGTTTCGTTTTTCAAGATCATGTGATCCCAAGGAAGGTGGTTCTGTTTATGATGGCCAATTTTATTAACCATAAATTTATTTATTTAAATTAAAATTTTGTATTTAAATGTAATTTCTTTCTATTGGTTTTTTAACAACCAAATTACATCGATTTTTTTAATGAAATTTGATTTGTCCTGAAATTGGGGGAAAACACCAATTCCATTGGATTGTGGCGTTCTTGTGAAATTTGATCGAAAATTATATAAATTAAATTATGGAATGTAAATGGTGGAATATGAATTGTGAAATTGATTACATGAAATTTATTTCAAATTCGAATTTGAGAAAATGGATTTAAAATGGTTTTAATAGAAACCCAGTGGTTTTATCTTAGAGCAAGGCACGTTTTGATTACGAACACATGTTTTGATTTTTTAAAAGGAAATTGAAATATTTAATATGGAAATAAGGGTTTAATCGTATTTTAAACTATTTAAAAATGAAATACCCATCATTTATTGTTATTAGAGATCATGAAATCGTCATTAGTTGGTTAGTTATTCAGGACAACAATCGGTTGATGATTTACAACACTAACAATACATATATATATATATCAAGTGACATCCCAGATGGGATATTGATGGGTTCATCTTTCAAAAATGACGAAGGGATGTGCGTACACATATTTTTAGGATAATTACATTAGTGTGACAGAGTCTCATAGCCTAGAACTATCATACCTTCAAGAAGATAATCATGTTTCTCATTTTTTTTAATTTGAAATATATTTCATTGTTGGTTGTAAACTGTTTTACCCATGCCTTAGAAATTTATATATTCCTTTTTATATAATATTTTTATATAACCATTTTTTTAATGTATTTACGTCATTTAAAATGTAAAGCATGGATTGATTTAAATATGATTTGAAACTTCCATTCATATTTATTTTAAATTAAGATATTTATTTGTTTAATTAAATGTGTCTTCTTATTATATAATCCTTAGTGATGCCCTACTAGGCTTTTTGATCACACCCTACATGTTCCTTCCAATGTTTTTATATTATCTGCTTCCTGGTTTGAGCACAATTAAAGATCCATTTAGAGTTGGTTTTAGTTGTTGACCCTTAGTCTTGGAGATTTTTTTCTACGAGAACATGGGTTTTAATAATATTATTTGGTAATTTTTTTTGACTTTGGGTAGTTTGTAAATGTTTGAATTCTGGTAGATGGCTACTTATAGAGATTTTCTTTTATAAATACCAAATTGTTTATCTTTCTTTTTTAGGAATGTGTAAAAAATTTTCCCACTTTAATATCATATGATGCTAGGTGCTTGTCGCTAACCTATGAAAATCGATAATTCCTTACGAGATATGTCAGGATTGGCCGGATTATCCGGGTACTAGGTTATCAAATATGGTTAATTAAAACTATGATGGAACTAAGAAAAAAATTCTAAAGTGGGATAATATTAGGTTGTTGTGATAAACGTTTTTTAGTAAATGAATTATATCTTCTAAAAGTATTGTTTCTAATGGATATATTATGGAACCAAGTAGGAACATGTTCAATGGATCCATATGAGATATAGAAGTATAAGATTGACCAAGTGTGAGTGGAAGCATACAAACCAGATCTGGATGATGAAGTATAGAAATATCCTTGTCTCTTTTAAATGTAACTCTAAAGGACGTTCATAACAATAGCTTAACAGTTTTAAAATGATATGTAAGATTATTCAGGAGGTAAAATATAAGGATAATTAGTTTAATTTCACTGGTCATTGATTTTGGAATTTTAAGGTTGTGTATCAACTAGTGGACATAAATAGATGTAGTTTAACTCATATCGATTAGAAAGAAATGAAGATTTTATGAATTTATCAGATGGTGGTGGTGCCAAATGTATTAGTTGGAATATTCTATAAATATTAGGTTTTCATTATTATTTTATGTATTAATCATTTTAATCATTACCTTTCATAATCACAATGTGAATTAATTTTTCTCCAATGGAAATGGATTGAATTCTGAACAATGTATATGATTTAGGTAGTATATTAATGTGTGAATAATTTTCATTATTCTTCTTCTATGTTTTTTAAATGGTTTATAGGTGATAAAGGTGATTCATTGTGACAGGTTTGATTTTATTTCCTTCATATATACCATTTAATTAGATGGTCCACACTCTAGATCTTTAGAACCTATTTCACATGGTATGTAACATCCCCCCCATCCTTATTGGATTGAGAAGTCATAGAAACATTACCTGTCCTTAAGAGACAACAGCAAGATGCCAAAGGATGAAAATATATTCTGAAGGGTTTTAGTACATTTGGGGTATGATTTTCCATTTACGAATATAATAACTAACCAAGGAATCCATAATCAAAAAAACCACTATATGATGCACGATAGTAATTTAAAGAGACTCAATATTTCATTTATCAAAATAAAACTAAAACCAACTACCGAAGTAGAAGACAATAATAACAAAGAGAACAATAGAAAATTAAAATTTCAAAAAAACTGAAAGAAAACCAATGACAAATCCACACTCCAAAGATGATCTGTTCTCTATCTCAACAAAACGGATCTAGTATCAAGAAGTAATACTAATTTTGTCTAATATTTTACATTTTCCCATGTCTCAATAAAATACCTATGCAAAATCACCAATGTTCCAATGCAAGGGTGGGTAATGAAACTCAAAATATTTTCCACCAATGACATACCTTCTCAGGCCACGAGCATGGAACATGTTATAACATTTATATAAAATAGTTTATATAAAACATTTTCTAAAATTATTTAGATGATAATACAAACAAGTTTTATAGTAAATAGTTTTCCAATAAAAAATTTTTTCCATGAAAATCAATAAAACAATGATCCCAAATAACTTCTAAAATTGAAATTTAGAATAACCATTCCATTTTACATATTCACACAACCATCCATGAATGAAACCTGGACCTCCATATACTCACGAGTGGTGAGTAATCCTTTCACTAATCAATAACTTAGTGAAACATTTTTACAAGGGAGATCCCTAAACCTTATCCATCCCACTAATGATAGGGAAGATTCATTTCACCTATCCTACCCAAATTCACATGAACACAAACATTCATTATTCTAAAGACATGCCAAAACAATCATTTGCTCTATTTCAGTAAAACTGTTCTTTTATTGAAAATAATCCAACAAACAGTAACTAAATAGAGTATTCAAAAAACCATTTCACATGAAAATAAAAATCAATTTGAACAAAAATATCATCAAATTCAAATCATTACTTTATATTCTAAAAAGTGGATTTTGGGGGGGATCCACCAACCTTTGGTTTTATGACAAAAATGAATAATGACATCAAAAAATGCCAACGAAACTGGCTTAAATCTCTATGAAACCACCTTAGATATCTTCTACTATCATAAACCAAGCCAAATATAACCATATATGGTATCCACTATTTTAGATCTAACCATAGAAGATATATACATAAAAAACTAAGAGAGTTAGATAAGTAGATATATAAAACATGTAACGCCCAGACCCTAGTTACCCAGAGTCGATGCATTATTACATAACATTGGAATTATCACAAAAGATCATGTCTCGAAAGACCGATTAGTTTAGTAGCCTTAAAAATACTAGATACATTCATATGTTATACATTACATTATAAAATAAAAAACTACAACAACATAGTATCCATAGGCCACACACATATCCGATTGACTATCCCTGTAGATCAATCATAATATACTTTTTCACATCCTGGGAGAAATAAAACATATATTGGGGAGAGCTCGGGTGTTCCGTAAGGATAACAGTATAGTAGAAACTTTCATAAATAAGAATAAACATTTAAGGAAATGTAAGACTAGAACAATATCTTTTTAAACTTGAACATCAGAATAATATATAAAAGATAAAATCAAATAATTCCATTTACTTATTCACATCGATATTCTACTAGTCGAATAATCACATGTAATATCAATAGCCACATTCATAATGATGGAATGCATAATCCCAGACTTCATAACCACATATTAAAGGCCTTGTGCCAAGACTAAAAATAATATTTTGTCAAGACCTTGTGCCAAGACACTAGTTTGTCTCATGAGACCTACCGATGCATCGAGGAGTTATAGCGGGCTCCACCCGTAAGTACGCACGAGCGACAATATCATTATTTTGATATTATAATAGTATATAATTGAATGTTATATCATATATACTAAATTATTATCATGTTATATTTATTATTTACATAAATTATTCATATTTATTATACACATCCAACTAATAGTGTATTCAATAACAACTACACCACGATGAGAAGACCGTAAGCCGTACGGACACACGTTTGGTGATATGTCATTTAAAGTATGGATAGAATAATGAATATGGTTTTACCATATTTATAATCAAATCACATTATATAGAATATACTAGAGTTATTATTCTATAATGGAAACAACAATGAAATAGGACATGGAAGAAGAAAAGAACGTGAAAGTGGTGATGAAATATTTATCTCTTCTTCGAGTTCTTCCTTTTGATTTGATCAAAAGGGATCCCTAGGATGGATTTATGAATAAAGGAAGGCCTCATGGACGAAGGGAGTATATTTGGGTGGATATTTGGGTAGGGGTTGGCCGAGGAAAATGGCTTTGAAGGTGGGAATTTGAGAGAAGGGGAAGCTCCCTTTTATAAGAGGGGTGAGGGGCACCTTAAGAAAAGATTGAAATATTATTTTATAATAAAATAAGTTTCGGTTTATAATGGCTATAAAATGAATAATATAAATTATAATGTGGGTAGGGTTACAAAACCTCTCAACCAATAGGTTTTAAATAGTTTTGGGTCACTATATTAACATTATCTTTTAGATTTAACTCTTAGTTAAATAGTTTTACATTTACCATGTCTCTTTGTATTTTTATATTATATGGTTAATAAACATACAATAAACTTCTAATAGAACACCAAGTGGTTCATTATTGATACACCTATCATTATATAAGTCTTTTGGACAAACCTTATATTTTTAGGAATAGAATATCTATTAATAATATAATATTTGTTTTAAAAAATCTTTTGTGTCAATTTTTATATTATTTAATAATTGATTTTTGTTAAAGTCCTAAAAACATTATTACTTCAAACTAAATAAATTTAATAAATTTTATCATGTAATATTAACCTATGAAATTATTGGAAGTCATTAAAAGTCTCGAATTCGATTTATTTGGATATTTTTAATATCGATTATTTTAATCTTTCATAAGTATGGTAATTACTGCATCCTCATTGTGTCGTAAATAAATTCAATTATTTAATGTATAAAAATAATAAATAACATAAAATTATGTCGGAAATATTTTTATTGTTCAATGAATATTTATAGTCAAATTTATATTATGTGTAACCCTTTATTAAAAATGGTTTAGTTATTAAAATTTGAATTTATCTGTTTTAACTATCCTTTAAATAAAATAATAATAAATGTTCTAATCAATTCCAAGTGGACCTAAAGGATCATATTTTACTCTGATGGATATTTTTGGTCGAATTGCACTTATTCATTAGAATTATTATATGTGTTATGGTAATAATAATATCATTTTTACCCTTAATTACTCTATTTACATTTAACCGTGGTAAATAAAAGTAAAAAGTTACTATTCACCGGAAACTTTTTTTTATCTTATTGAACCAAATATTACTTACTAAAATCAACTGTGTCTCTCAGAATTTTTGAAATTCAACTCATAGAAGCGGTAAAATTAGGTTTTATGCAAATTTTCAAATGCTCCTAGGAGGTGGGTAAAAACGGTAAAAAGTTCAATACAATTTTTATATATCTAAACATATTATAAAATGAATAGAATGAATTACATTAAATGTATATAGGTATTAGGTATCTATTTTGACCTAAAATAAATTTAAATAAAATAAATAATTATTTAAATAAAAAGTCAGTTTTAAACTAAAACTTATGGTTTTTCACTATTCATCAAAAATTGAATGTTTTCAGAAAAATACCAAAAATTCACCCTAAGCTAATTTTAATATTTCGAATCCAAAAATGAAGTCCATTTTTTAAAATAAAATTTATGAAATTTTAATAAGTGTGTATTACTATTCATAATGATTAATTTGATTGGTTGTGGTGTGTTTGAATCTCGAAGTTGCGTACAATGCAAGAAATTTCATTATTCAAATGGAAGAGTACCGTGGAATATTGGGGTGTTACATTCTCCCCTCATTCAAATAATTTTTTCCTAAAAAATTCTAGAATATTACCGCATAAAACTATTTGGGTGTTTCTTTATCAAATGTTCCTCGGGTTCCCACATTTCCTCTTCCCTCTTATGGTTTCTCTATAGGACTTTTACCAGACGAGTTGTCCGGTTTCTCAACACTTGTTCTCTGTTATCAAGAATTCTGATAGGATATTCACAATAAGACAGATCTGGTTCCAATTCCAATTCCTCATAGGTGAGCACATGTTTTGGGTCAGACATGTATTTTCTCAACAGTGATATGTTGAACACATCATGAAGTTTGGAGAGACTTGGCGGCACTGCCAACCGGTAAGCTACAACTCCAATTCATTCTAGAATTTTGAAAAGTCTGATGTACTTCGTACTTAGTTTACCCTTCTTACCAAATCAAATAACTCCCTTCCATGGAGATACTTTCAAGAAAACACGATCTCCTACCTGAAATTTTATATCCTTCTTTCGGTTGTAGGCATATCTCGTCTAACTACTTTCTGCTGTTTTGATGTAGGTTTTGATAACCGTCACCTTTTCCATCATTTCCTCAACAGGTTCTGTGGCTATGAGTTTTCTTTCACCAACACCATCCCAACAAGATGGTGTGCGACATCTCTTTCCATATACTACTTCATATGGTGCCATCTGAATATTTGAATGGAATATATTATTATTGGAATGTTCAACTAGAGGTAAATATTGATCCCACATACCTCAAAAGTCAAGTGAGAAAGATATCAACATGTCTTATAATGTTTGAATAGTCTGTTCTGATTTTTCATCAGTTTGAGGGTGGTAGGCAGTGCACAAATGAAGTTTAGTATCCAGTTATTTGTGACGAATTTTCTAAAATATTGATGTAAAACGGGGATCACGGTGAGAAACAATCGATAGGGGTACTCCATGAAGTATTACAAAATCATTAATATATAGTCTTGCTAAATGTTCAAGTGGTAAATCTTCTCTTATAGAATGAAAATGTGCTGACTTGGTAAGACGATCAACAATGACCCATATTGCATCATTCTTTCTTGGAGTATTTGGTAGTCCCATGAAAAAGTCCATCATAATATTATCCCATTTACACTCAGGTATGGGGAGAGGTCTCATGACTCTTGCAGGCTATTGCCTTTCAGATTTCACTTGTTTAAAAACCATACATCTTGACACAAAATTAGCAATCTCCTTCTTCATGTTGTCCCACCAAAAATGTTCCGTCAAATCTCTATACATCATTATGCTACCAGGGTGTATAGAAAAATTGGATCTATGAGAATCATCTAAAAATTCCATTTTTAGATGAGGTATATTGGGAACACAAAATCTCTTCCCAAATTTCAAAATATCTTCTTCATATATGAAGTCACTCAATCTCCTGTCATTCACAACTTTAAAATTATTTTCAAACTCTTTATCATCATTTTGAGAACTCTTTATCCTTTCTAGTAAATATGGTTTGGCAACCATTTTAAAAATCATTGATGTTTCACCTTCCATGGTAATTCCCATATAGATTTTTACTAGATACATGAAAATAGTATCCCTTTAAACTCTCATCTTGTTCAAAAATCCATGATCCTTTCTTCTCAATGCATATGCAACCTTATTTGCCTTCCCTGGGTGGTAGTGTATCATGAAACAATAACCGTTTTGTAGTTCAAGATATATCCTTTTCTTCATGTTGAGTTCATTCTGAGAGAAAATATAATTCAAACTCTTATGATCAGTATGAATCTCACATTTTTCACCATAGAGATGGAATCTCCAAATCTTCAATGAAATGATTACTAATGCTAACTCAAGATCATGAGTAGGATAGTTTTACTCATGAATTATTAGCTATCAGGATGCATAGGCAATAACTCTATCATTCTACATAAGGATACAACCAAGTCCTTTCTTTGAGGAATCACAATAAATAACAAACCCATCATTCCCTGATTGTAGAGTCAAGATAGGTGAATTGACTATTCTTCTCTTCAGTTTTTTGAAAAATTCTTCTCACTCTTTTTTCCAAACAAATTTAACCCCTTTACGTGTGAGCTTTGTTGATGGTTTATCCAACAATGAAAAATTCTGGACAAAACGTCGATAATAACCTAGTAAACCAATAAAACTACATACATCAATTATACTTTTAGGTGCTGGACATTCTTGGAATTACATTGTCTTATAAGGATCAAAAGAGATTCCATCTTTAGAGACAATATGGCCAAAAAAGAAATCTCTTAAAGCCAAAATTCTCACTTACTAAACTTCCCGTATAATTTATTTCTTCTGAGGATTGTTAGAATGGTGCGCATGTGATTTTCATGATCTTCGTAGCTTTTAGAGTATACCAGGATTTCAACAATAAATACAACTAAAAATTAATCAAGATATTCCTTGAAAAATATGTTCATTAAAACCATAAAAATAGAGGGTGCATTAGTCAGGCCAAAAAGCGTTACTGTAAACTCGTAATGCCCATACCTGGTTCGAAATGCTATTTTCGGAATGTCTTCCTTCTTCACACACAACTGATGATATCCAGATCGAAGGTCAATCATTGAAAAATATTGAGCTCCATGAAGTTGGTTGAAAAAATCATCAATGTGAGGTATGGGATACTTGTTCATTATTTTTATAGCTTTGATCTTCCTATAGTCATTACACAACCTCATAGATTTATCTTTTTTCTTAACAACAATAACATGGGCTACCCATGAAAAAACACTAGGGTGAATAAATCCCTTATTAATCAATTCCTCTAGTTTTTTATTTAGTTCCAATATTTCCATAGTGGCCATTCTATAATGGTTTTTCGATATGGGCCTTGAACTAAGAATTAAATAAATGGAAAACTCAATTTATCGTTATGGAGGATGTGCAGGTAAATGTTCTAGAAACACATCAACATATTCTTGCATAATAGGTATGTCCTCTATTAGAACAATCCATTCCTATCCCACAATTATTTAATTATATTCCTCCCCAATAATTTAATTTAGTAGAGCTACTGGGGGTGGATCTAGATAAGAATTAGGTGGTGACATTTCTTCACTAAAGATAAGGTACTCCTTATCATCATCGAGAATTGTAACCTCTTTCTTCTTACAATAAATCTTCACATCACGGTGTCAAATCCAATACATACCAAGTATTATATCAAATTCAATAGTGGGTATGATGATGATATCATCAGATAAAGATCATTTATATGCTATAATGGGAATTGATTCAGAAAACATTAACGCAATGATACTTCTGTTTGGTGTTTTGATAGACAACTTCCTTTATAGTCAAATTAAAAATAAATAATTTTCCTTGCAAACTGGGAAGATATGAAACAATTCAATGATCCAGAAATAGATAAAGTATTTTATAAACTTGATGAAACCATTAAATTACCTGCCACCATGTCTTTCGGAGCTTCAACCTCAGTAGTATAGATATCATAAGTTTGGCCTTGATCCCTTGACCTTTTTTGAGGTATGTTTCCTTGGATATTAGGACAATCATTTTTACAATTCCCCCTTTCTCTACAATTGTAGCATTCAATATTGACAACCTATTTCTTCCCCTTACAATCACAAGCTTGGTGGCCTTTTCACCACACTTGTAACTGACTCCCATTCACTTAAGGTAATTAATAGGGTGTTTCTACCCACATTAATGAAGGATGGATATTCAACTTTTCCATTCTTCCCCTTATTTCCATTTCCAGAGTGTTCAGCAGATCACTTCTTCTCTTTATTTTATTTAAAGTCACAACACTTAGAGAATTCATTTTTTATCTTGATGGCACATGAGACAATATCTTTTTATGACAAGAAGGATGGTGAGACTAATGCTTGCCAAAGTAATGGTTTTAAGCCATAAAAGAACCGATCTATCTTACTCATTGGTTTATGTATATAATCTGCTGCATGCCTTGATAACCTTGTAATGTTATCCTCACACACTACGACATTCTTATCCTCCTTTTGCCTCATACATAGAAATTTCCTTTCCATATCCGCTCTATAGTCATGAGAATAGTATTTTCTAAGAAAATCTATTTAAACTTCCTCCATTCCATACTTGATAGTTCTTCATCTTCCTCTGTGTTTGGGATTAATGACAACTATTGATCTGTATCTCCCATGAGTCGATAACCTTCCATGACAACTTTTTCCCTTTCGCTACTCCCAAAAGCGTGAAAATATCTTCTCTAGGGAATGTATCCATTGCTTAGGTTCTAATGGATTTGTACTCCCAATGAATATTGGTGGTTTTTGGCTCATGAAGCGGTTCAACATTGATCCTCCATGTTGTGGATCATGGTGATCCATACGGGTAAGGTTATTATTCATAACCTGAGTGAGTTATCCCAGTATGGTGATAAGCTGATCGACACTAGTTACATCACCAGCTCCACTATAATAATCTTGAGTCGAAGGTAAATCCCTATGTGGAATACGTGCATTGATGCAGTTTCCATTACTTTCAATAAGTTCAATTTATAAACAATGGCATAAACTAGATTAGTTTATGAATCAAAATACATAATTTCATACTTGAAAAACACATAACATGAATTGAATTTTTTTTGATATAATCCATATGAATAAAAAACTATTTTCTTTGAGGAATTATATACTCATAAATACTCTAAAATGATTTGTAACGAAAAATATAATTATCTTAAGCATATCTCATGGGATTTTTGTTACCAAGAGTGCGGCAAGGACTGTTTTCATGCACCAGTTCATGTTTGAGTCTAGCTCAAAGCAGTTTTTTTGGGTTATACCTCAAGGTAAATCTATGCCAGATCCTCCTCTACCAAATCGAATCCAGACAGAGATGTATTGCTTAGAAAACACACTAAATCTCAACTATAACAAAATTCTAGGAAGTTCTTCCATACTAATACTTAAAGTATATCTTATAATATTGTGATCTAATCACAGTTTATCTAAATCTAGTTTCCAAGGATTTTACTAAACTTCCTCTTATACCAACTATAACACCCTGAACCTAGTTACCTAGAGTCGGTGCACTATTACATAACATTGGCATGATTGCAAAAGGTCAAGTCTCGAAAGACCGATTAGTTTAGTATACTTGGAAATACTAGATACATTTATATGTTTTAAATAACATTATACAATGAAAAAAATACAACATCATAGTATCAATATGCCACACTCATATCCCATAGGCTATCCCTACAGGTCAGTCATAACATACTTTTTCACATCCAGGGAAAAATAAAACATAGAAAGGGATGAGCTCAGATGCTCAGTAAGGATAACAATATAGCAGAATCATTCATAAATAAGCACAAACATTTAAGGCAATGTAAGACTAGAACAAAAGCCTTTTAAAAATGAACATCAGAATAATATGGAAAAGATAAAATCAACTAATTCCATTTACTTATTCACATAGATATTCTATCAGTCGAATAATCACATGAAATATCAATAGCCACTTTCATAATGATGGAAACCACAATGCCAGACTTCGCAACTGCATGGTTAAGGCCTTGTGCCAAGAGTACAAAAAAGTTTTTTTTCAAGGCCTTGTGCCAAAACACTAGTTTGTCTCATGAGACCTACCGATGCATCGAGAAGCTATAGCGGGCTCCACCAGTCACTTACTAAGTCCAATGCATTACTCATATGAAAATGTTTAAACATAACATAATCATTCGTATTAAACTTATCATACAAAATATCAATAATTTATCCATAAACTATGAATGCTGTAAAGATAACACATATATAGTAAAACATATCACAAAAACTTCAATAAAATATTGAAGTATTGTATCATAATAAATCAACTTCAAATAAGCTTAAAATCCATCAACCGTTGTTAACATAGATGAAATCAAAACATTTTTTAGAGAAATATCTCTTTCTATTTTGAAATAATTTAAATTTTATATAATTATAAAAGAAAACATTTATTTTGAAAATATACTTATAAGCTTGTATGGGAAGCTTCAACGATGTTATAACGACGGAAAATAGCCTCACCCGCTGTATAAGTTAAAAAACATTTTTACATTAATTTTGACGAAAAGTTCATAAGGTACCTTGTTTGGAAAAAGACACAAAGATTCCTCTCAATCAATTTTTTTAAAATGTCAAACATGGGTATAATTTACTTTAACCCATATTCTAGAAAATATTAAAAATGTTTAGTAATACATTTTTAAGAAACATGGATGTGGATGATAAAGTGGTCCTAACAGATACTTACGTAAAAACAACCATGAATAATAAATAGATTGTATAATTAACCCTTACCTTGTACTCTTCCTTGGTCAAGGGTAAGTTAAACTCCTATATAACAGTTAAATCATTTTTATTAAATTATACAAGTACATTTACATAAATATGATATCATATATTATCTTCTAATATTTCTTTGTTAATAATATTTTAGTATTATCGTCATTTTGGGTGTTACCTGATTCGTTTGACTTTATATGTTTTGTTACAAAAGATGCTTTTGTTGTGTGTTGGATGTATTTGATTCCTATCCAGAATTATATTGAGTTCTTAAACATAATTTTTAATTATGAAATGAAAATTATTATTGAATGGATACGATGGGGAATGAATCTCATCCTGTTCGTGGAGACGGTAATCCCTACGTACGCACGAGTGACAATATCATTCTTTTGATATTAAAATCATATATAATTGGATGGTATATCATATATACAGAATTATTATCATTTTATATTTATTATTTAGATCAATTATAAGTCATTATTATACCCATCTAAATAATAATGTACTGAATAACAACTACACCACGACGTGGAGACGGAAAGTCCTACGTATGCACGTATGGTGACATGGAATTCCATGGATGGATAGAGTAATTAATATGGTTGTAAAATATTTATAATAACATCACAATATATATAAGATACTGGAGTTTTTTTATAATAGAATCAATAAAAAAATAGAATGTGGAAGAAGAAAAGAACTTGAAAGAGGTGATTAAATATCTACATATTCTTTGGGTTCTTTTTTTATTTGATCAAAAGGGCTCCAGAGGTTGGAATTATGACTAAAGTAAGGACTCAAGGATGAATTTAGGATAGTTGGGAGGATATTTGGGAAGAGTTTGGACATGCCAAATGGCATTGATGGTGTGAATTTGAGAGAAGGGAAAGTTCCCTTTTATAAGAGGGTTGAGGGGCACCTTAGGAAAAGATTGAACAATTATTTTATAATCAAATCATTTTCGGTTTCCAATGGCTTAAAAATGATTTATATAAAGTATATGGTGGGTATGGGTATAAAAACTCTCAACAAATAGGTTTTAGACAGCTTTGGGTCACTATATTATCCTTATCTTTTAGATTTAACTCTAAGTTAAATAGTTTGACATTTACCATGTCTCTTTGTATTTTTATATTATATGGTTAATAAAATAACTATAAAAATACAAGAGAAACCCAAGTGGTTAATTAATGATACAACTATTTTTATATAATACTTTTGTTTGAATCGTATATTTTTAGGAATAGAATATCAGGTAATAAAATAATATTTTTTTAAAAACACTTTTATGTCAATTTTGACATTATTTAATAACTGATTTTTGTTAAAGTCATAAAAATATTATTACATCAATATTATTACATTTAATCAACCCTAACATGTCATATTAACCTATAAAATTATTTCAATTTATTAAAAGTATCAAATTAGATTTATTTGGATATTTTAATATCAATTATTTTAATCATTCATTAATATGGTAATTACTACATCATCATTGTGTCGTAAATAAATTTAATTATCTAATTTCTAAAAATAATAAATAAAATACCATTATGTAGTAAATAGTTTTATCTTTCTAATTAATATTTATAGTAGAATTTATATTATGTGTAACCTATAGTAAAAATGGTTTAGTTATTAAACATTGATTTTAACTCTTAACTATTCTTTAAATAAAATAATTAAAAATGTTCAAATCTAATCCATGTGGAACTATATGATCATATTTTATTCCTAAGGTTTCTTTTGGTCTAATTAAAAATATCCAATAGAATTAGGACATATGTTAAGGTAATAATAATATCATTTTTACCTTTAATTACCCTATTTACTTTTAACCGTGGTAAATAAAAGTAAAAAGTTAATATTCACCAAAAACTATTTTAATATTATTGACCCAAATTTTACATACTAATATCAACCGTGCCTCTAGTATTTTTGAAATTCAACTCACAGAAGTAGTAAAATTATGTTTTATGAAAATTTTCAAATGCTCCTAGGAGGGGGTAAAAGACGGTAAATATTTCAATAAAATATTTATATATCTAAACATATTATAAAATGACTCCAATGAATTAAAATAAACATATATAATTATTATGTATCTATTTTGACCTAAAATAAATTTAAATAAAGCAAATAATTATTTAAATTAAAAGTCGGTTTTAAACTATAACTCAGTGTTTCTCACTATTCATTTGAAATTTAAAGTTTTCAGAAAAATACCCATAATTCACCCTAACCTAATTTTGATATTCCAAATCCAAAACTGATGTCAATTTTGAAAATAAAATTTATAATATTTCAAAAAGTGGGTATTACTATTCATAACGGCTAGTTTGACTGGTCTTGGTGTGTTAGAATCTCGAAGTTGCGTACAACCCAAGCTATTGCATTATTAAAAGGGGAGCATACCATGGAAGCTTAGGGTGTTACAAAAACCCATCAAGAACTACCCATAAAGAAGGATTACTATAAGAATCCATGTTCAAATCACTAATATAAGCCTTTGGATCTCCTCCAGATCGACGGTAGAAGATTCCTTGACCTATATGAAGATAGAAATTCAATTTATGGCTATATATGATGTAAAAAGAGAGAGTTTGAGACTAAAACATGTGAGATCCAAAATTTCAGGATCTCTAATTTAAACCGTGAATGGTTAGTCGCACGGTTAAGAGAACTGTGCAGTAATAGTGGGCCAGCTACTGCTTCAAGTGTTGAACCTCACATGGTTGGCTTGGATGATTTTGAAACCATGCACCAATCATGAAAATGCCCACTATCCCAAAACACACTGTTTCTATTAGGCTTATGAAAGCTTTCAAAAAACCCTGCATCTAACATTAACCTTAACATTATCCACAGATTCATTTTACACAGTCTCTTGTAGGTGTTTCTAGTTTTCTAAAATAGTACACAAGCTATTAACCTATAAAAAATCCCCAAAACACTCCAAAAGATATAGAATCTCTCCCAGATTCACCTATATACATTACATACATAAATACAAATAGAAATGGTTAATTATTTGAAATTTTGGATGCTACATTATTTTAACCATCATCTTTTTCATCCCCACAATGTAAAACCCCATCAATTCTATGAAGGGGTTTAGGCAACTTCTCTTTAATTTCCTTCTCATATTCCCAAGAATCTTCCTTTATATGACCATGATTCTACAAAATCATCACTAGAATGATGACTTTTTCATGTAATAGTTTCTCTTTCCTATCAAAAATCCACACTATGTTATGTACCATTGAATCATCCAGCTCTGGATCAACATGATTCCATTAAATCAAATGGTCAGGATTAGGGTAATACTTTTTCAATTGAGATATGTGAAATACATTGTTAAACGTATTGAACCATTCTAGAAATGCCAACAGATATTCCACCTCACTGATATGTTCTTGTATTTCAAAATGGATTATGTATCTAAAAGATAACATTCCCCTTTTCCCAAAACAAGGATGTCTAATCCTTGGATAGATCATCAAGAACATGGGATCATTCACCACAAAAGTCAATGGCCATCGACTATGATCCGAATATTATTTTTGATAACACTGATATATATCCATCCTTTTCCTGATCAAATGGATATTATTTCTTGTTTATTAGAGAATACATGGTCAAACTAGTGATGTATCACCTGTTTCCCCCTAAAAAAGTGGAGAACGAAAAGGGCACCCATACATTGCATCAAATGGATCCATTTACATCAAGTCCAGATAATTGTTATTATATGAGAACTCTACTATTGGTAGGTTCTCTTCCCATGATCCACTGAAATCTATTACATAACCATATAACATGTCTTCCAATTTTTGTATCATCCATTAGTATTACTCCTCTGTATGAGGATGATACACCATACTCATTGTCAACTGAGTCCTAAGTGATTTCTGTAAGGATTTCCATAAAAGATACGTAAATCTCGAGTCTCTATCTGACACATTAAAAACTAGTATGACATTCCACTTTACCTATTATCAAATATATATCATTAACAAGTCCTCCACCATATGTGATTCATGAATATGAATGAAATGAGACAACTTTTTGAGCCACTCCTCCATCACCCATATAGCATCTTGTTTCTGAACCATTATTTGGATAAAAGTTACGAAATCCATAACTATCTACTACCACATTCAAATAGGGATAGGTAATGACTACAATATACCTTTTGGTCGTTGATTCTTAGCCATAAATTGCTAAATAGTTGTGTATCTTAAAACAAACTCATCCCCCATTCTTTTCATATCGCTGCACCAAAACTGTTATTTCAATCTCATATACATATTTTGTATTCTTGGATGAATAGTGCATCTTGAATAGTGGTATGCATGAAGAAGTAATTCCAAACAATCCATAGGTACAACCACCAAATTTAATAACCACAACACCAAACATTAATCAAATTTACATCCCTCAATTATCTCCCAACCATTGATTTTTTAACTCATTTAAGCACAATCCTAATTTTGATATTTTTGATTCATTAGCCACCTTTGAAAAATCAAGAATCAAAGAAAATTGAAAAAAAATTGCAATATAACCTCGGTCATCACATTCCATGGTCATGTTTATTAGGACCATCAACAGTTGTCACTCATCTAATGCTTACTTTTCCAACTGAGCATACAACTTTCTACTTAATGCATGTGCTACTAAATATCCATTACCCAATGTATACATAATGTCAAATTCAAACATTTAGATATTCTCTATACATATTCTTTGTCTCGTGATCAAATCTTGTTGTGAGAAAACATGTTTCAAGCTCTTATGATCCATAAACAGAGTGAATTTCTCACAAAATAGATAATAATGCATTGTATTCAAAGAACGGACTATGAAAACTAACTATAAATTGTGTATGGGGTAGTTCATATCATGCACTCCCAATTTTATTGATCCATATGCAACAACTTGATATCCTTGCATTAGAATACATCTAAACCACGAGCTTGAAGAATCACAATACACCATGTACCCTTTTCCTGATTCAGGTAAAATAAAGATTAGTGTGGATGTAAGGAGAACATTTGTCTCTTTAAAAGACTTTTGGAATTCTTAATCCTATTGGAATGGAACAATATTCTTTGACTAATATGTCATAGGATAAGCTTGTCATGAGGATTCATGCACAAACCCTTGGTAATAACTAGCCATACCAAGGAATCTCTGTATCTCAAAGATATTCTTGGGTGGCTTCCAAGATATAATAATTTCTATCTTCTATAGATCCACTAAAACACCCCTTTAAAAAATTAAATGTCCAGGAAATCATACCTCATATATCCAAAAATTACAATTTGATAATTTTTCATTCAAACATAGGTTCGTCATGATTCAAAAAACTTTTCCAAGTGTTTCACATGCTCTACCCTTTTCTTCAAATACTCCAATATGCCATCAACAAACACCACCATGAAAGTATCCAGATATCTATAAAATATCATATTCATCAATACCATAATAACCACTAGCGAATTCATAAGACCCAAGGGAATTACCATATATTCATAATGGTCATATCTTCTTCTAAAATGTATCCTTGGAATATCCTCCTTCCAAACCTACAATGGTGAAATCGTGATCACAAGTCAATCATAGAGAACCAAGGGGCTCCTCTTAATTTTTCAAACTGATCATCAATTCATAGAGTGGCTATATATTCTTTATCGTAACTTGGTTAATCTAACTATAATACACACATAGTTGTAGAGTTCATTTCACCTTTTCACAAACAAGATTGGCGCTTCCCATAGAGACATGTTTGGACAAATGAACCCTTTACTTTCTAGCTCCTCTAACTACACATTGTGCTACCTTAATTCTATTGGTGCCATCCGATAACATATAATGGAAATATTACTAATCCCTGAAAGGAGATCCATGAATAACTCCACTTCCATTATTAGTGGTAACACTGAGAATTTTTTAATAAATACATATGGAAACTAATCAACCATTGCTGGAAAATTGTTCTTCTCAATTGCATCCATAGATTACAAAGAAATTGCTATCAAATAGTATGATATTATTCTAAAAAATGGTTCTAACAAGATCATTTCACTATCATTTACACTATGTTCTCCTTGTAATAGATTCTCGACACCATCCATAATTCTAAAAAAGACCTTTATAGTAATATATTTGATGTGAGCCTTGAGAATTGTCAACCAATCCATACCCCAGATTATATCAAATACATCCATCTCTAGAACATATAAATCCCATTTCATCTCATATCCATCAATGGTTATAGAAAAATCTATACACACAAAGGCTATGCATTATATTTTTGAAATAGGGGTTTTATTTTTTATCAGAGATCTTATCGTCTCAACTTTTAAACATATAAAATCAGCAGAATAATAAGTAATAAAGGAATGAGATTCACCCATATCAAAAAAACATGCATAAGGGTATATTTCAAATGAATCATTCCTCCCACCATAGATGGTATGATATGATGATCCACAACAACTAGTTAACTACATATAATCCATTCATCATTGAACATTTCTCTTTATTTCCTTATTGATATTTCACTACCTGAGGAGTCATGGAATTCCTAGAATCGCCATGGATAGGTCTGTTCTATTGATTAGATTGATTCTACTTCCCTCACCCAATATAATAATATGACGCATGAGATATCTGATAATTTTCTCGAGTACCTAACCTCATATTATAGTGACAATATCACTGAAGTTGGCCCATTTTGTTGCTAATATTTTATTCTCTAGATGGTTCCATATACTCTCACTTCATGTAGTCAAATAAACCACAATGAAAACTTCCATCTTAGCTCTTAGGTTGTAGAGGTATGATTAATGATCCCATAATCTAATTATGATGTACACTCTCACCATGGAAATATGAGTCCCTCTTCTATTTTTCCTTAGAATTAGAGTTACCACAATTTTCGTGGGTATCAACATGATTCCTCCTATCATAGCTCCTAAGATGTACCTATTTTACACTATCGCTCTATTGTCCACCTCTGTATAGTACATAATATAGAGCACATTAATCATTGAGTGAATCTCTTATCTAAGCCCAGATTGAAAGATGTGTTCCATCAAGGATGAACAAGAAATAATTTCAGCTGAAAAGTGAACTAAATTCATGGATTTAGCTACATACTCTCTGAAAAAAATATTTTCATGCTAAGGATGAGTAAATATGTTTCTATTTAAATTATGAACATTTAAGGATTGAATTTTTTACTGAACAATTCCTCCAAATCCTCCCATGAAAGATCATGGTATAATTTATCCTGAATAGAAAATTCCACCTCTAGAATACAAGATCCTCCAAAATATATGTTTCTAGCATAACATTCATCTCTGATGGTTTACTAATGAAATTGAAGTTACGATTCATCTTCTCATCCACAACTATTCTTTTTCTGGATCAAAATCACCGAAAAAGATTGCTGAGATAAATTTATTAAATTGAATGGAATGGACAACTTTTCGGGGATCATCCATACTATTTCTATTTTCCACATCTTAAAAACATTATACTATACTCGGAGCCATTTTTTGGTTCACCTATGGCTTAGGTTAAACAACATTCCGAGTAGCTTCTTCTGGTTGGTTTCTATGATTCCTAGCAGGTTCCATTTTCTAGATACACACAAACTGTATAATTCTCACTCTCTACTAACTAAAGTATTAGAATTCAATATTCTATCACATCATAATATCACGATAATAATTTTTAAAAATCAACATTTTTCACATTCAACCATTTCTAAAAAATCTCTACAGGATTTTGAAAATCCAACTATTTTCAATATACCACAATTTTAATCTTTTTCAAAATAATACATTTGAACAAAAATTAAATATTTCATGAAAATCAATAAACTGCACCAATCCATCTATCATTACTAGAAATGAAATATCCACTCATAGTGAGATGTTATTTATCTAATAAATTTAAATCTAATCTATTTTAAAAACCCATGATAATGAGATTTAAATTCTTTTATGTGTCTCCAAAACACTTATATACCCTACTCCCTAGTATATTGAAGTTCATCATAAAAATTTTAGCTATGTGTTTTAATTCTGTACATTTCAATTCATTGAAATCTTATCCTTTCTATGATCCCAACTTATGAAATATACCAAAATGAATTTTAACTCTATGAACGACAACAAATATCAAGTCAAAAACAAAATTATCTAGAAAAATGTGTGCAAAAATAGCTAATATCACTTATAAAACCCCCCTTGTCTTCATTATAATTAGATGATATAGGAACATTAATTGGCCTTAAGTGAAATCCCCAAGATGCTAAATGCTAGAAATAAATTACAATGGCATTAAGTACATATGGGGGAATATTTTTCCTTTATGAATAAAACAACCAACTATGAAATCAATAACCAATCATATAATTATATGGTACATGATAATAATGAATTAAAACTCAACAATTAATTTATCAAAATCAAATAAAACCCAATATCCACAGTTTAAGACTACAATGTCAATGAGAATAATGGAAGATTAAAATAACAAGAAAACCGAAAGAAAACCATGGAAAAATCTATGATCCAAACTTGCTTCATCCTCCATCTCCACAAAATAGACCAAGTATTATGATATAATTCTAAATATGTGTGATACATTACCATTTCTCATTTTTTGATAAACAACATCTTCAAAAGCACCAAATTTCCAATGCAATGGTGGGTAATTAAACTTGTTGGATTTCCCCCAATTAATTACCTACACATGAAACTTGGATGGAATATGTTAGCACTTTTTTATAAAATAGTTTATATAAACAAATTAGAATAGTTTATATCATAATATAAAGAAGTTCCATAGTAATCGATTTTACAACAAAATAAATTTTTCAATAAAATAATGAAAACATTGATTACAAATCATTTATGAAATTCCACTTTTTCATAACCATTCCATTTCACATATTCACATAACCAACCATGCATGAACCCTGGACCTTCCTATAATTTTGAGTGGTAAGTCATTCATTCACTAAGTTATCATTTAGTAATCCATTTTGAAGGGGGAGAGATTTGACTATTATTCATACCACTAATGATTGGGGAGACTACTTATGCTTATCTATTTGAAATACACATTAACACACAAAACCAATATTCGAAACATATTCCAAAAAAATTATTACATTTTAATAAAACTGTTCTTTTCTAGAAAACCTTCTAATAAACCAATTCATATCAACCATCCCCATTCATTTCAATAAAACCATCCATTTTATTGATTTTTTTTTGATTATTCCATTTAACACATTTCTAAAAAATCACATTTTGAAATAACATTTTGAAACCAAGAACCAATGCACTTTCTACAAAAACACCAATATTCCATGTTTCCACAAACCGTCAATCAAGAGGGTTTTGAAAAATAATTACATAAAAAATTCACAATAAATTTCATACAATAATAATTTTGACATAAATCGATCATATTCTAAATAGAGGAGTCTTAAGTGAATCCACTTACCTCGGTTTTCAATATGAAAATAAGGAATGACATGTAAAATGCCAATGAACGCGGGTTAAATCTCTATGAACCCACATTATTTCTTTTCTTCTATCATAATACAAGACACATATAATCCTATTATCCAACAAATATATTATATATAACCACATAAGATGTAGATATAAGAAACCAATAAGGATAAAGATGTAGATATAGGAAAACCCATCAAGAACTACCAAGAATGAAGGATTACCACAAGAATACAGCTTCAAATCACCAATATAATCCTTTAAATCAACCTTAGATCTATGTGAGAAGCTTCCTTGACCATTAGGAAGAGGAGAACTCAAGTTAGTTCATCATATCAGAAAAAATGATGGATTTAGAAACCGAAACATATGAGATATACAATTTTAGGATCTCACTTTTAACTTGTGCCCAAACAGCCACATGGTTAGACTAATATTGAGCTAACCATGCACAAGCCATTACCTCAAAGGTTGAGCCTCTCAGATATGGATTGCACAGTTTCCAAAACATGCACCAACCATTCTAAAGTCCTTTTTCAACAAAGCATGGTTTCCAAATAGGCTTCTACATGGTTTGGAAAAACCATTCAAATCCCCCGTGGCTTCCCTATATCCCTAATTCATTATGCATGGTTTCCTATAGGAGTTTCATGGTTATCCCAAACCATTCACAAACTATTAACCTATAGAAAATCCGAAAAACACTTTAAAAGTTCTAAAAACACTCCCAAACTTCACTTGTATACTTTACATACATAAAAATCATAAAAAGGGTTACTTACTAGAAATAATGGTTGATACGTGGTAGGTTTCAAAATTGGTTCCTGGATTTGGGTCATCGGAAAACCAACTAAAAACCCAAGGTCATTCCACCGATTACCACCCCCTTTGACCTTAGTTCTAACAACGTCCAATGCATTTTCATCAATAACCACCCTCCCAAACCCTAAAAAACATCTTGATTATATTATAAATTATTTCATTTATAGGTTTCATTATAGGGATACATATCGGTAAAAATCATTAATGGATCAAAAATACACTCTTTAATACCTCAAGAAATATGTGGGAAAAATAACTCATTATTTATTTGATTGATTATATATAAAAATTAAAAGTATGATAAGGAAAGATACAAGCTAGGTGGTGAATTATGTGACATATTACAGTGGTTAGGAGATGAATGTGAAGAAATAAAAGGATATAGGAAATAAATATGAGGTAAAGAAAATGTTATTAGAGAAGGAGAAAAGGTATTAATAAAATTAGAAACAAGTGTTGTAAAAATATAATAAAATAATAATAAGGAAGAGGGAGGAGTATAAGAAGTCTTCAACATATTGATCCCTTTATACGTTCCAAAAAATATATTTCTAAAGAGATATATTTTTAAACAAGTTCATATCAATATCTCTATAGTATAAGTTATTTCACAAATTTCATCTTATGAAATTTTTTTTGAAGGAAATAATTATAATCAAGAAGTATTTAGAGGGGTTAAGAATCATATATTTTAGAAAATAATGTTTAATATTTTTTTATATAATGATTCCTATAATGATGTGATATCCATAGAGATTTTACCTCCCATTCATAATTGGTTCATATAAATTTCAGAAGGATTAATGTAATTTGGTAGAAATTATAAATTTTATTTTTAAGTGTGTTTAAAAATTGAGGATTGGATGGTATTAATATTTTGTGAGTAACACTCCAATATATGGATCAACCAATGAATTAACCCCAAGAAATTATTAAATACCTTATTATTTATGTTGTAAAATTTATATTTTTTCTAGATATTGGATCCTTAATATTGAATAATAAGGATGTGATCCCATCATTATTTAGATATCTTTACTATCTACATGTAATATCGCAACCTGAACCACTATGTTCGATCCATTGTTCCACATGACCTACTTCATACGCCTCCTTATACACAAGGGGATATCAACAATCAATTATGGTCTGAGTTTTGTTGTGGGAAGACTATACCCTCAATATCGTTATATAAGATCAATAATAAACTATAACCCACATAATAAATCATCTGATTAAAAATGAGGAATAACTGAATAAATAGAATACATGATAATTAAATAAAATTATCTCTAAAACATTGCAAGCCTATCCAAGGTAAATAAATAAGATAAAAAAATAAATGATAAAAAACATGTCTCATTGGTGTCTGTTATATCCCACCACTAGTCCCACATTCCTCAACTCATCAATCCACCACGTTTCCATTTCCCTTCACTATATCCCTCGTGAAATATACAAGAACGCTAAAATGACCATGTAGGGTTTGGGTAAAAGACTCTATAACACACCATCAATGTTTAATTAACATGATATGCTCAAGTATAAAAGTGAATTCAAAAATAATAATAAATATATAATAAGAATAATAAACAAAAAAAAAGAAAACTAAGCAGTAATTAACTATCCAAGAAATCAACATCCTCCTGATGTACCTAATTCAGAACTATTCTAGAAGGATACTCATTGTGTCAGAAGAATCAATGACTAGCCAGGAGGCTTGTGAATCACGATACTCAGAATCATTTTATTGGATAACATAGTATACAGTGGGCCCTAGTGAAGACATGTTCACTTCATTATCTTAGCATCGAGAGCTACTGTGCATTTACTAGTCTCTGAGAACATACTACTTCTAATGTACTATAAATTTATTTTATTACATGGAATCCATGAGGTATCATAATATACCAACAATATTCATAGTTACCTTATCTTCATCATCACAAGTCATAAACAATCCCCTTATAATGGATAAACATGATACGATAATCCACCTACATTGAGCTCAAAGAACAATACCAAAAAAAATATACATCATGGTGGGATACACTAGAAACATATCACATCATCATAATGTAGAAAAAAATACATGTGATCAACAGTGAACAAGAATAATAATCTATAAAGTACTCATGGAAACAAGTTTCACATAAAGTTATTAGGGACACACACACACCAATATGCAATCATAATGTTGGATGGTCACAATGCTGGAAATAAGAACTTTACCAACGGGGCTATATCCAAACATAGTTAATACCATTTGAAAATTATTATTTTCTAATACAATACCAATGGGTTTATCTAACTATTTTTATATATTCATAAACTAAAGGACACTATATTGGTTTTAAAAAATTCACAGTATAAATTTGATATAAAAATAGGTTTCTAAAACTATTGGTATACCAATGTCCATTTACCCAACATGAGGCCTCCCCTCCAATTTCACTACCATCTAAATCCATAACCTATGGCCTTTTGTTTTCTTTTTCAACCGCAACAATCTATGCTCCCTTATTGTTTTAATTTGATTCATCATGAACATCAAATTGGTATGTTCCAAATACATCATCACTTCTCTCAACCATTAGTTTCATTTATTTTCTAAGAATAAAAGAATAAACATGTTATTTTTTTATGATTTTATTTTTATTTTGAAAAAAATGATTGTATGAATTATATTTGTTATTGAATTATATAATAAATAGACTGTAAGTGATATTTTTTAATTCAGTTACTCTATACTTCTATATAAATCTAATATAAACCAATTTTTGTGTGTGATATATATGAGGTCAGTCTATAATTATTTATTATAATACTTTTTTGTTCCGTGAAATTATTAAAGGGTTATTAACTTATTAGTTTCAATTTTTTATTTTAAAAATTTAAATTATTCATTTCATGTCTCAAAAAATACCAAAAACCTAAATTTATGTGTTACATCCTTGATAACATGAATCTTCTTCCCTGTATAAATATTTTACTTTAATGGATATACATTTAAATATAAAATAACCCTCCCAATCTATTAATCTAAAATAATTATGATATGTTATATGAATATTTGATCAAATACATTTATAGAATTTTTTTCATCACTCTTTGTAATATATTTTACAAGAACTTGATAAATGGGTCCCTTATAAAATCCTACCATTAATCTTTAATTGAATTTTAATTAAAATAAATGGTATTAAACCAAACTACCTATATTAAGATAAGTAAAAGTAATTTAAGAAGTAAACATTCAAAATCATATTAATTAATATAGTAATTACATGCTATCTAAACTACCCACATAAGAAAAGGCTTGGTTATCCTATAATAAATACTTATATATAGAAAAACAATTCAAGTAACCCCAATCAAATGTATACCCTATATAAATATTTTATTAATTTCAATCTTGATTTCATTACATAATTCACTTTCTCCATATTTTATCTTTTTACACTAATTTTTTACACTTTCTCCTTGCTTACCACACTTTGTATCGCACACACTTTTAATTTAGAGGAAGCTTCCTTGACTAAACATTAATTAGAATATCTTATATAAAACCAAACTATATACATTGAGAAAAGTAAAAATAATTTCAAAGATAAAATATAAAAATAAAATTATTTAATATAGTACTTACGTTCTATCCAAACATCCAACTTTAAAAAAAATTGGTTATCCTATAATAAAATCATATGTTTTGAAAAAAATTTCAAGAAACCAAATCAAATGTATACCCCATATAATTATTTTATTAGTTTCAATCATGTTTTCATTACTTTATTCACTTGATAACTATTTTATCTCATAAATCCATTATTTACATTTTCCCATTCCTTCCCACACTTTCAATCAAACACAATTTTTGTTTTATTTTTCCACTTTTCTGTACTTTTCATTTATTTTTTCACCTCTATTAAAATTTCACTCATTATTGTACACACATCCACCAATATTTTCTGTTTTCATGCTTATCCTAAATCCCACTTCCACTTGATATTTTTCAATAAATGTTATACAGAATAATTAAGTACTTCATAGTAAAATTTTATACTTAATTATAAGCATATTCACAATAAACATTACAAATCCTACTGATCTGATAATAAAATAAAGAAACCATATTCTAACATAATATTCAACCCAAATTTTATTGTTATTGAAAAATAGCATAATAATATACATTTCAATTTATTTTGGACATATATTATTTGTTAAAAATACCATAGAACCATTTGAACAAATAGAAAAGGAAACATAAATCAACAAAAAGGGGGTCTATACCTAATTATAGATATCTAAACCTATATTCATTGGGGGATTGATAGTAAATCTCATAAGGATTCACTTTACCATCCCTCAATATGAGAAACCACTAATTATAGATTTATCCAACCTAACTTCATAATTTATGTGTAGTGCAGAAGATGCATACCTAGAAATAGTAAAATTTTACAAATAAATTTATAGAATAGTATAAAAATAAGTAAAAAATTGAATAAAATAATATGGAAAATAAAAAACAAATCTTATAAAGACAATTTTGTGTAGTATTTTTTTAGTTTTTACTCACTGATTCAATGTAATTTAATATCATGCTTTTATATTTATAGCATTTTATTATATATAAAGAATTTATTTTCTTTTATATTATAATTCTCATATAGACTAGTTTTTCAGTTATGGTTTCATATAAAGTGAAAAATCATCATTTCATTAAATATATTTTGGATTTAAATTAAATATTATTTAATTTAATTTACGACTTGACATATATAATTTTTTTACTAGATGGATAGAGGTTGGATTTATGAAACTGACCAGATATGAAGTGATTTACCAAAAACTTTGTATGTATTTTTAGATTTTTCATTTAAAAAGGCATTATATATTGTCCATGTAAACTATAATTGTTATAATTGTGTTGTAAGAACATGGTTAAGTCCTAAAGAAGTTATCTAAAATATAATGAAATACGATTTTCAAACAAACTACTATTTCTGGTATCATAATGGGGAGAAAATTAAATCTAAAAATGTTCATGATATGAATGAGAGGACTGAATTAGAGAATTTATTAGATGATAGATTTCCATTAATTTATAATATTGTATAATAAATTATTTCTACCTAAGAAGACATTAACACGATCACACATGATCTATGTAATGAAATTTATGATGTAGACAGTGTGAAAAAATTGAATGATTCTGCCATGAATCCAATATATTGGAAATGATGTAAAATGAAATGGATGGAATTTTCAATCTAACTATTTCATGGGAAAACCATGAATCAGATTTCTAATATAATCATCGATTATATTCCAACATTTTTAAAGAACTTATTTCCAAATGAAGAAAATATTTTCTGGAACTAATATATATAATTTAAGTTAATTAACATACATTGATTTTCTAAAAAAAACAAGATTTTATGAAATATTGTATCTTATCTTGGGAGGACTAACAAATTTATTTTATAAAATGTGGCATGTCCTAATGGAATAAACATACTGATGGAAAACCATGTCATGTTCTATAGAAAGTAATTTTGTACTTCTTATTGATTCCTAGACTCAAAAATCATTTCATGTATGATGAAATATCAATAAATATGTGATGGAATGATACTAAGAGAAAAAAAAAGGATAATTATGATTTCATTTATCCTAAAAAATTATTTTCATGGAGGAAATTTGATGCTCGATATCCAACTCTTTTTTCTGAAATACATAATATGAGGTTGGGTATATAATGGGATTGTTTTTATCCATTCAGGTATATTCTTACGTCTTACAATGCATGATTGGTTTTCAAAAACATTTAATTCCTTATTCCATGGATATGTAGAAAAACAACACTCCCATTCCATGAGTATACTCATATCTAGACCTTCTAATCCATCCAATGATATAGATGTATACTTTCATCCTATAATAAAAGAGTTGAAAGATCTTTGAAATGTAGGTGAAAGCGCATACGATACCTATTTTAAAGACATATATCATATGAATATTTCAATTTTGTAAATGATAAATGATTTCATACTTATGAAATAATGTCTCTATAAAAAAGGGAAAAACTATCATGTCCTATTTGTATTGATAATACACGGTCCATAAAACTAAAATATCATTGTAGTTTCTATTTTATGGGACATCTACGATTCTTCCCAAAGGATCATCCATATAGAAATTATTTTTCATGGTATCATAATTCCAAGGAAACCGAAAATCAACATCATTGTTTTTCAAGAACTGATTTGATTAATAAATTTCAAGAAGTTAGTTTTTCATTAGGTAAGGGTCATATGAAATCCTAAAAGAGGAATAATGTTTCCACTAAAACCAATTACAAGTGGAAGAAGAAAAGTATATCTTTTGACTTGAATTATTTTTCAACCAATTTGTTATGTAATTTCATAGATGTAGTGCACATTGAAAAAAATGTGTAAAATTTTTCATAAAAATATTTTAACTAAAAAGGTAATTAAAAAAGATGATTTGTGATCTCGGCATGACATGGTGGATTGGGGTATTAGATGATAATTTCATCATGTGTGTGATTAATTGAAAATAAATTGAATGCATTGTGTTCATCTTATGTGATGAAACATGTTAAAAAATTTAATTTCTAGAAGTACTAGTGACTATTAATTTTCCTGATGGATAATAAAGAAACATATCAAAATAGTTCAAAAACAGATATTTTGAGATGAAATATTTGAAGACTTGTAATTATCACATATATCTACATGTGTTGATTCTAATATAAATATTTCATTTAAATTCCAATAATCTAAGGGTGGATGTTATTTAGTTATTCTATTTTTATATAGGTCTTTTGGATAACCAGATTTCCATGTATCTCTTTCAAAAAATGATTAAAAAGGAACTGTTAATTTTGTGTAGTTTAGAGAAAAAATTTCCTCCATCATTTTCCACATGCATGTTGCATCAAACTATCCATCATATAATTGAAATAACTTCGGGTGTAATTATTTATTTTCATTAGATGTATACAACTAGAGAAAATATGTACACATTTATATCGGATGTCCTAAAAAGGAATCATCCCAAATTTTATATTCTATGATGTAACTTGGCTCAAGAATGATTGGATTTTTTTCAATGAAATTGTCTGATGTGACTACAATATGGAACATTCTAATAAGATATGAAGAAGATATTTATGAACCAATTGAACCCATTTTTATATCATTTTTCAAATAGTGGGAATCTAAAACCATATTCATTATCCATGTTAATCCTTCAGGTAAAGGAGATGGACCATTATATAGTTTGGTTTAACTGTGATTTGTTCAATTACTATATCAAGTATGTAAATTTAATATATATATATGTTGTCTCATCCCAAGTAATTATACATAACTATTAAACTATTTCTATTTTCAGGTAACGTAAAAAAATTATAAATAGAAATCCCTATTCATTGTCTTTGATATGAAGAGATACATTTAAATGAAATGAGTTTTCAGCTTGGTTATTATTAAAGATAGAAGTATTAATCTAATAAATTGATAAAATTAATTTTTAATTAATTTAAATATTCATTTATATTTTCGGGATTGAGTTTTCTTGTTTAATCCTTCTATAATAATATAAGATAATTGGATTTGGGTCCTAATTCTATGGTTCATGAATGAAAATAAATTGTAACCAATGGGTAAAAAATTATTATCACCGAATGAGAAATGAACATGAGAATAGAACATGATTGTATTATAGAAACTAATAAATCATTATTTTATTCTAGTGCATCATATATTAGACATCAATTTGAAAATTTAACTTATTATGGAGTTGTTGTGAAAATAATAATAATGGTTATTACACTCATAGTTTAGTATCTATGATGAAATTCAAGCGGTTCAATTTGATAACAAGACATGGAAAATTTATTGATTATTGGGGATTTTTATTTATTGACATAACTCGTACACTTTCTACTAATGGGAAATATATATTTGGATAAATGGTGAAATAAGTTTTTTATGTGAATGGTTATATGATACCTGAGTTTTGTGTCATTATTGAAGTAATCCAAAGACATATTTTTTTGATGGTGATGATGAAATTGATAGAATCACTAATCCCTTTGTCCCTGATCAATTTTATACTTAGGATGACTGCAATAGTTCAATTGTCCGAGTTGTTTATGAACTTGAATTTGTTTTTGGAATTATATACAATCATATATCTATGTTCTTAGTTCCTTTGGTTTTTCTCGAAAAGGGTTTTTAGGTTGCAACTATTCCAATTTCGTTAATATTATTTTCTAATATTTTGTATCAAACTTGACCAAAATTTGTATTTTCAATATATACCGATTGCAGTTTCATTTGATTTACATTTTGAAATGTTGAATTGAACTATATTAGAACCTAGAAAACTAAACATAACTAAAATAATTAAACTATAAAAAAATAGTTTTAATTGAATTAAAATATATTATATAATTATAATAAATACCAAAACCAATGAAATTAATTACCTGACCAATAAAATTTAAAAAATGACCTAAACCGAAATATAAACGAGATGACCTAATCCAAGAATAAATGGACAAATGGACAAATAAATTGACCAATATGAATAAAATGACCTTAGCAAAATTGAATTTGATTAAATTGAAAGTAGAATAATGTTATATCATACCCATTAAATATAAGAAAATATGAACATATTGATTTTTATATGAATGATATTTTATGATTTGATATTATTTCCATTAAATATAAAATGAGTTTTTTATATCACTTTGTATCCTTTATTTGGTTTGAAAAATGGTATTCATTAAATAATGAATGTCACATCTTCTTTCTTCTTTGGAATAAACCTTAGTAGTGAATTTATAATTAATTCCTTATTTTTTTTCAAATTAAGGGAATGATAAATATTAATGAGATATGAAGGAAATGGATAGAATACAATTATCATTGCATGAGAGAGATGGGTCTCCATCCTTTGGTTCCTATTGTGAAAATTTTATTTCATATATATATATATCAATAACATATAATTTCATGTGATTATTTTTTTAACTTATAATTAGGATCCACCAACCAGGAGATAGTTATTCTCTAACTAGCATAATAGTAGTAGTTCTCAGCTAGACAATGTGATGGGGGGAGGTAATATATCTTTAAAAACCACTCAGTGTACCCGATCACACCCTCTCCCATCCAATGATATAAAATCTAGCCTGCATTCTTATCCGAAAAATTCATTAAAGGCACCCACGATATTTAGGATGCCCTTGTATTCTCCACAATTTAAATTTAATCATCCATATCATTCATTCCCTTATCTTATTGTGGGTCCTAATCCCCATCCATATTATACATTTTCAAATATGTCAATTTCATCTTCTTTAACTTATACTTATTTATCTATGATCTTTTATTGTTCATTCTACTTTAACTTTTACTCTGCAACATTCTGAGCCTTCAGAGTAGAAAATAGGCCCCACTCCTTTTGTACAGGTTGAAAAACCATTAAATCCATGGGATCCAGTGTTACCCAATCATAAAACTTGATATGGTATATTTATAGTATCCTAGTAAATTATTTCAACCATAATTTATTTTCATTATAATATGTGTTGAAATAATATATTTTTCTTTCATAGATAGATCTTCCACTAGGCGCCATGTATGTACACTCATGTGTGAGGTGTGGAACCACCACACACGACTAATGGTTGAGTATAATGAGTAAAATAATTTTTTTTGAAAAATATGTTAGGAATGTAGGATTTTTATGGAGATTATAAAAAAATTCCACGAAATCATTCTCTTCAGTAAAATCTCTTAGGGAAACATTAAAAATTAAGTAAAAGATAATTCATGGGGGAAAATATAGGTCAGAAAAGTGATTGGATTTAATTTAATATATTTATTGTATTTATTTGATTTAATATTTTGGTTCCAACTTCATTATAATTTTCGAGATTGTGAGGATGTAAGAACAACACATCTAATGGAATTAGGGTAGTTGTGGAGGGAATATAAGCATGAGTTGTATAGGGGATGGTGGGTTATAGTTGGTATAAATTTAGAAGTCACAACTATTATGAATTAGTTTCAAGTAGCGCATTTTTATGAAATGATTGCGTATTAGAAGATTACTGAGATTAAGTTATTAATAAAATTTGAGGGTTTTAATGAAAATAACCATGATTTTTATTAGCAATTTATTTTTTATTATAGAAAATTATATTTTAGGATGCATCAGAAATAAATATAAAATAGGGATGCTATAAAATATCTCCACACATTGGGGTAGACTATGATGTCAGAAGATGGAAGGAAGTAGGTACAAAATTAATTTATAATTTTTCTATTTAAATAAATTCTAGATATAAGTTTTGTTCATTTGTAAATTATATAGATTCATATGAATTTTGTCATAAAAAAATATATTGGATAATTATCTATTTTGGAATATGTAAAATATATATTTATTATATGGATGTGTAAATGGGGTTTAACATATAATAGTTTCTTGTTGAATCCTATATTACATCTTAAGAACTACAAAAAGGGGAGATACTATATAACCCTATACAAGGAGAGTATGTTATATACTAAAAAATTTCATTTAATTATTGAGTTAAATAATTTTGAAGATAATATTAATAAAAAAAATTCATGTTATCTTCAGGAAACAATTGGATTACCATATTAAGATGTAAATTACTTATATTTGTAACAAGGTTAGTGGTATATACGAATCATGTGTAAATGTGATTTGTGTTAGTTAGGATTAAATCAGAAAAAAGATTGGGGTTCCTATTATACCAGGGAATCATGAAAAAATAATATAGAATAATCTTTAACATCTTGTGATTTCTAGTATCCCTACTATATTTTTATATTTAGATGATAAAAATATTTGTATAAGCTCCAAGAAATGATCTGTCTCTAATTTTTTACCTCACAATGTCAAAAAAATTTGATCATCCGTGAACTAATATTCATAAATAATACTCAATAGAGTGTATTGAAATAATTAAAAGAAGAAAATACATTAGATTAACATGATAGTTCTGATTCAGTGATGATTTTTTCTTTTAGTAATCACATGTTTTACATTTTTAAATATTGTTTAAATATTTTTAGGGCCAAACCAATTGTTCTCCTTTTGATCCCTCATTTTTTCATGTGTCATTTTATTTTAGTTTTTTTTTATAATAACTACTCAAATATATAAAAACATGGAAAACATACCTATATATAATGGACCTGAAATATCTCATCCTTATACTTGTAGTTGTGTTAGGTAATTTGTCAAACTATATTTGATATAAATAACTACTATAAAATTTGGCACCATTTTTGGGCATTGGTGGTGGTGTGTTTATATGGATCTTCTTATTTGTAAGAAAATTCAATAATAATATATATTCACAATAGATATACAACCTAAAATATGTGAAATATTTAATTATTATATCTAATGTTCATTGTTTTTTCACTCAAAACATAGAATATTTTCTTCATAATATTGCTTCTGGGTACATTTTGGAACCACTAAACTGAAGTTATACTTATTGTGGATTCTTTTCACTTGGAAATTATCTTCTACTACATATTGAATTTTTTTGTCATTTTCTCATTTAATATATTATCTACTATAACTATATTTATTGTTTATTTAATTTGAAAATATATCAATTCCATACATTGGTGTTGAATTTTTTTTAGAAAATCATGTATTGAATCCTTTGGGTTTTTATTTAATCAACATATATATCCATGATTTAGATAATTTATTATGAAACTAGTCCCTTTTAATACATCATAAAAATGTATATACCAAATCTTATATGATTTATTTAATCTAAAAATGAATGGAAACAAGTTAAATTCATTACATCACACAATATATAATCAAAACGTTTTGGTTATATCATAGAAACATGATTTCATATACTTTGATTAAAGAATATAATAATGAAATCCATTGGTTGATTTCAAAATTATAACAGCCTACTACAAAATCACAAAAGACACATCAGACATTATTTTCTAAATCTCTTTAAACTATGTCTATAAACACCCATAGCTGTTAATAAAAAAACACTGTAACTCAAAAGTGGACATAAGAAATTTTTATAGGAGTTTAGGATTCAATTCCTTACTTTCTAGAATTTAAAATTTCATTAATTAACACATTAAACCCTTATTTAGACAACTTATTATGCCCATTGAATGACTGACTCTCTCCCTTAGAACACACACATGATTTAGTCACCTATACCACACTTAATCTCATGTTTTAATTAAATTATTGTAGTTAACACTTGTTATTCAAACCAAATGAGAAAGTAAATAATGTAAAACACCTGTTACATGTTAACATTCCACATGATGATTTTAAAAAATCATTATAGATCATTAATGATCAATTACCACACAATCAACACTAATAAAACCAAAAATTCCTACAGATTAATAGTATTTAGAATTATTAATTCAATAATTTTTTCCTTTATCATATTTAAACATTATTAAATCAATTTACAACTTTAAATCATATGGAATTATTTTTAAATAATAGATAATAAAAATTTCACATCATAAATTCAATAAAATAAATCATCATAAAACATTTTATTCAATGTATGGGTTCTATTAAATAACACAACTCATTATATTAAATATCACACTTAATTCCCTTCTATATATTATGCTAAACATATCATAATTTTACATGTCTTTTCATTATTAATATGTAAAAAATCATGTTAGTGCATCCCTCTAGGTATTATTAGCTAATGTAATATAAAAAATCAGAAAAAAACAAAATTCAGTTACCATATTAACAACAATACACTATAATAGTGAATTACAAGCTCGAATATTTTTACAACCACTTATCTCAAGGTTTGTTACCTTTTCTCGCTAGGATTAGAAGCACAATTTTAACTCTAATTACCAAATATCATGAATCCATAGATAACTAAAATAAAAACAATATTTAAAACATAAAAGAAACTAAACCTATTTTACTTTTACCTAAACTGTAAGGAAAAAAATATACACACCATTTCAAAACTACAAAGAGATTGTTAATATTTCAAGATTATAAAATTTTAATTTTATTTATTCTCATGATAACTAAATTTTAACATTATTTAATGAAATAAACAATAAATCCAATTCCTTCATGTTCTTTTGTAACCAAAACAAGCACCAATATTTACTATATTCTTTTATCAATATCCACAAATATAAATTTTAGCTTGTTTTCCATATTTTTACAACATTCGATTTAAATCATAGAAACATAAAAATATCCAAATAAAAACCCATATACTGTAAATTTCACCTTTCAATTTTTCCATATAATACATTTTTTAAATATTGATTAGTTTTTTCAATAATAACATTTCATTTCCATTATTCTATGATTCCAATTCCCTTATATTCCTAAAAATAATATATACAAACAATAATCCTTAAATTCCACTTTAATTTATTTTATCAAATCATTTTATAATAATATTATCAATTATCCGAATTTATTATATGACAATTTTTTATCCAACTCATATCATTATAGAAAAAAGTAATCAATCATTATAACAAATCATATTGTATAATCATTTTTAACAACTTGATTGTAGATTTTAAATTAATTAGTAATAATATATTGTGTATTATTGTTTTTTATATTAAATTTCTTTGTAGATGGTGGTTTTTAATGTTGAAGGTTGTGTACCTTGAGAAATATTGTTTTTCTCAATTATACAGAATAAATTTGGAAGTGTAGTAGATGAATAAACATAGCATCATATTATAAGTTATAATTTGTTGATTTGAATTATTAATATCTATTTTGTAACAAAATTTTCCATTTATATTTGTTACATCGTGATTTAGAGTCCCTTTATAATTAGTAATCTGAAAAAATTGGACAAAAAAATCATCCAAAACAGGTATTAAGAGATGAGAACCGTGGAAGAGTATATTGTCGATCAGGGAAGAGTATTTTCACCACTAGATATTATCCCACATTAGGTTCCAGTTATGCTAGCACCAATTTGGAAACATCTCATTCATGTACATTACATGCCCATTCCAAGGTAGAAGTGGCCAAAAAAATTCATACAGGAGCATGAACAAAATAAATAAGACAAAGATGAATTTATGAAACATATGGTGGCCTTATTTTCATCATATCCACAAGATACCACTATGTATTATGATTCATATATGTTGTTTATGAGTACATTATATTGTGAACTAGGTGGTGGTCCTTGTGGTTGTCGAGATTATGATGTTTCTAGTGATGGCGATGGCGATGGAGATGGAGATGTCAATAGCGATGGTGATGGAGAGGGAGATGGTATGGATGATGGTGACGATTATGATGAAATAATGTTGAGGATGTAGGTGAGTATGGTGATTTTAAGAGTTATGTTGATGGTGATGAGAGAGATATTGATCCATTACATTTTTTATTAATATTTATGACATTTTGTGTTTAACTATTACTTTTGAATGTGTATATGTAATGTTTTAAATGTGTGTTATCACTGGTTGAATTCATTAATTTGTTTATTGTCTTATCATTTCTTGTAAATTGGTTGATGATGTTTTCTAAAACATTTTGGTGAGTTCTTCAGGTAATTGTCCAAGGTGTGGTGGTGATGCTTGTTTTTTAATTTTTTCTGGATATTTGGGAAAGGTGGGGGTTTCTTCCTGGGAAGCTATTGTAGATCTATACCAACTGTTTCAAAAAAATTTGTAACGAACTATACCAGTAGTTTAAATCATTTATATCTTTTATCCAAAGAGGATTATTAAAATGGTTTATAATCCATTGGTACATGTATTAAGAAATGGTTTTTTGAAATCATTGGTAAAATGAAATTACATAAGGCATCTAGAAATGGTTTACTATAAACTCTTGGTAAAGGGAGATACCTATTTCACCTTATCCAATGTTTTAGGAAACCATTAGTATTGTATATACCAGTGGTTATCCAACCTATACCAATAGTTTTGATCCATTGTTATAGACCAATTTTTTAGTAGTGTCATCAAATATGTCTATGCATAAATAATATTGAGGATATATGTGTAATAACAGCCAAAAGGTAAGTATATACCTACCTCAAAAGCCACAAATGTCATAGGTAAGGATGACCCACCCTTTGTGGTTCGATAACAAGAGTGGAAACCGCTGTAGTCAGCAACACATCTTCACAGTCTTATTAACGTAAATGTTGACACATTATTGCTTGGGGTTCTCCAAGGGATCCTAGAACCAAATCTATTTAATTAATTTCAAATAGAAATAAAATATCTAATGTGATGATACATTCTATCTCCTATATAATTATCAAATTATCATTCTATCAATCAAATGTGCCTAAAAATTTCACTTTAAAAATAATTATATCTTGATAATTAATCATAAATTATCCTTTATAATTATCTATTGATTATATAATATAAAATTTTATTTATAAATTTTATTTTGATAATTTATTATAAATTATATTTCGATAATAGAAAATCACTTATAATTTTATGTTTAAAATTTAGGATAAACTAACATTTTTATAATTATCTTCTTTAAATGTTAATAATTTATCATTTGATAATCTAAAAATTATATTTTGATAGTTTTAATAATTATCCTTTGATATGTCAAAGTAATTATAATATAGAAATTATATTAATTATCTGTCAACAAATCCATGTGATTATCCTTTGATAATTTTTTTTCTATAAATTTTTTTATGATAATATAGAAAATATCATTTGATAATTTTGATAATTATCCTTCAATAATCCTTCGAATATCTTTTGAGAATTTTTATTAATTATACATTAATAATCTTCTAATTAGCATTCCAAAATTTCAAAAAATTATCCCTTGGTTATTCCTTTCCATTATATTAGATAATTTCAAAAAAAAATCCTTTGATAATTTGGATATATTATTCTTTGAATAAAATGTTCTCATTATCATTTGATAATCAGTTATATTTATCCATGGTAAATCCTTGTGATTATCCATTGATAGTTTAGCTAATTATTCATTAGAAATGTCAAAAAAATATCTTATGATATTTTTATGAAATTATGTTTAAATAATTTCATATACACTATCCATTTATAAATTTCAATCAATTATCCATGGTAATCAAATGGAATTTATCCAATCTTATTTATTTATTTATTATTTTATTCAAAATAGATCATTTTTTTAATTTGAGAAAAAAACAAAAATTAAATAAAAGAAAAATACTAAAAAAATGGGAAGAAAACTTTACTAAACCACACATATAATAGAGAAGGAGGTAATGGTTGGATCTGATTCAGTTCAAAAAAACATCTCCAATTGTGTGCAAGGGAGATCCAGGGTCACCTTAAATTGAAAGGATATTTAAATATAAACGTAAATTTGTTTGGTCATTTGAAAAAAATCATATTTCATATTCTTATGTTGGTTCAAAATTCCAAAAAATTAAGACCCTAATTGAATCTATAATTTCATCCAAATATTGATGGAAAAATCATTATTTTCATCCCACTAATGCATTTTTGGTTGAAATGTTCAAAAAAATGTAAAAATTAATGGTTTTAATGAAATCCCAAGCACGATAATTTATGGTTTTTCATTTTGGGTAAGAATAAGAAAATGAAAATGATTTATAATCAATATATTAATAATAATAATGTAATAAAAATATTTAAAAAATTAGCCTAACACAAAATATGACCAAATGATTAATGATCATAGAATTTCATTCGCATTTAGAGTAAACACTACATCTTGGACCTAATTTTGGACTCGTATTTCTCATAGGACACATGGTTTTGTAGATATTTATTTATTTGTGGATAAAATTATATAATAAAATTCTTAAATAATTTATCCTCATGTGTGATCTTTCCAAACCCTAGACACACCCAAATTTTATAACATGCCTAGGGTAGACCCTTCATTCTGAGACTAACAGTGGTCATAGATTTCTTATCTAAGAAACTATATGAGGTATATTAATATTTTAAAAAAATCATATTCACATGATATATTATGTTTCATATTTTTATTTTTCCTCACATGTTATCTCAGTGGCTATCTCTGAAAATATTTTATAAAATACTCCATTGTGTTAACTATGGTTTAAATCTTATGAAAATATATTTAAATCAATCTATTAAATAATTTTTCTCAAAAACATACATTTTCACATAAACATTATCAGAAATTATTATCAACAAGGGTTTTTTTATCATTAAAATTTTCAGATATGATGATTCTCCCGCTCTATCAACTACTCGTCTCCAAGAAGTATCTGTAGAAGTATTTCATGAACAAATTATACTACTGAGCATAAACATAAGACTCATGCTCCAATATATCTTCCTACATCACTACATGTTTCAATTTAATCTAGACTAGTGGTTCCATCTTTTCTCACAACACCATCTCACTTTAGTCTATGATACACACCTGATGCTCCTCATTAGATGAATTGGTCTGTAGCTCAACTTCCTCAAAATAAATAACATGCATAGGGTTGGGTATGATCCTTCAATGATGTCACACATAGAACACATCGTAGATACCTAGATAGTAAGAGCATATGTCTAGATGATATGTCACTACCCCAATCTGATTGGTAATCTAAAAGGGTCGAACAAAATGAGGTGTTGGAACAAACTACTTCCCCGGAAGTCTATTCACTAACTAAGGAGTCACTATCATGAAAACCATATCTACAAAAAAAAACTCCATGGTCTCCTCCTACAAGTAGCTTAATATAGATTTCAATGATTAAAAATGATAAAACTATTATTTATCATCTTTACTCTCTCATAGGTCTCATGAACCATGTCGGGTCTAACAACCAATGCATCACCTACCTCATACCAATTGAGTGGTGAGTGGCATGACCACCCATAAAGATATTATTTGAGATTCATAATGTTCATAGCCTGGTAACTATTATTTATGTGAAATCAATCAAGGATAATTAATCATCTCAGGATACACTAATTTCCATGACGAAATCTTGAATCATATCATTCAATATGAATATAGTCTACTTAGACTCTCCATTGACTGGAATATTGTATGTTGTGCTCAATATCACCCGAGTCCCTAGGGATCTCTACAATACCTACAGAAATCATAATGTAAGGGAATAATATCTAACTAAAAAAATCTCATGGGAACTCCACGTAGGCTTCCAATCTCTCATATATATATATTTCAAAGCCTCTTCACAGAGTGGGTCTCTCTGATCGGTAATATGTGAGAAGACATCATTATCCATTTGAAAATAACATTTACTATGTCATGACTCCTCAAGGTCCTGGGTGAAACAATCCAAATTTATATCATGACATCCTCCCACTTCTACATAGGTATCCAGAGTGGCTAAAATAATAAACCAAAATGTTAGTGTTCATCCATCACTCTCTGATAGGTAAGGAATCGAGAAACAAAACTATAAATGTCTCTCTTCATCATTAGCCACTAGAACCTCCACATAAATTTATGATACATCTTGGTAACACTAGGATGTACTTCTCATATAGAGGTATGTTCATACCTATTCATATCTTATTTAATAAAATTAGGTAGTACTGCTCTTACATGTACCAAGATCACATCATCACCATCCATCAACCATTCAGGCATCGAGTCACGACCAACTACTTGTTCCCTCACTAAATAAAACTTTGAGTCATAATTCTATTAATCATTTACCTATACCACGAGTGAAGATATAACATCAAAGGGATCACAAGTCATATAATCCTGATCCTCTCAGTCATCTATCCTCTAATCGGCCAATAAGATCACCAAGAACCACTTCTCCTCTAATGGGCTCTCACAAAACACATACTGAGCCTGTGTCTTACAGATAAGAGAATCCATAATGAAATTACCCTTCCCATGTTAATATTCCATATCAAAGTATAAGTTTTGCAGATAAAAAACTCATCACCTATGACTCCGGTTTAGGTTCTCTATTTGAAGATATACATGAGGATCTTGTGTTCTGTTTAAAACATTAATATCTCACAGAATATATAGTTTCTATGGGATTTAAGAGAATATAACATGGATAAAGACTCCAAGACATGTGTACTGTAGTTCTTATCATGTTATCATAGATAATGAGATGCATACGCTACAACCTAATCACTCTCTCTCTCTCTCTCTTCAACAGAATCCCATCCATAACAACTCTTGATGCATCACGGTACACTGAATAACTAATCCTAGGATCAGGGAAAATCAATACTAGAGTTGTCCTCAACCTTCTATTTACCGAAATGAATGTCTCTTAGCACTGTTCTAGAAACTTGAACTTGATTCCCTTATTTTTAAGCACTATCATGTGTGTTTATAGTCATGATAATTCCTAGATAAACCATCAATAATATACATTTACAACCAGAAACCTCCTAATCTCAAACATATTTTGGGGATGTTTCCATGACATGATTTCTTTAACTTCATCTGGTTTTAGATATATGCTAGTCTTAGACACCACATTACCTAGTATCTTCAAATCTCAAATCCATATGTCACACTTCGAAATCTTGGCATAAATCCTATGTGATCGAAATGTACATAGAGCTAACTCTAGGTGACTTGAATGTTTCTCTACTATTAGTGAGTATATGAGGATATAATCAATTATCATTGTGATGAATGAATCCAAGTATGGGTTTAATATCATGTTCATGAGGTCCATAAACACTTTTGACATGTTTGTTATCAGGAATAGAATTACCATGTACTCAACCAATTTATACATACTTTGAAACACCAACATTAGAATGTCCTCTAATCTAACTCATAATTGGTGATAGCCCGATAAAATATCAATCTTGGAGCACCATCTGCCTCACCATAGCCGATTGAAAAGATCATAGATCCTGTATAACTAATATTAGTTCTTAACTGTCACCTAGATCATATTTTGATAATCAACACATATCTAAAGACTATTTTATACCATATTGTAAAGATAAATAGGTTCAACCCATATTTAATTATTGGTTCTGATAAATATCTTCTTCTATACATCTTATAGATATACCTTGAGATTATTTAGCTTGGTTTGATACATATAATAAGGTGTATCCAAATGAATATGTTCCCATCATGATCATAATCCCATCATATCTTTTCATTCCATTAGATCCTATACAATATCAAATATGTAAAAAATATATTTCCATTCATTATTTAGAATCTAGAGATCCTCTGGTGCCCTGGAAGGATGAATAATATTGGAGTTGAAAATCATTGCATATTCTACCATAGCTTTGAAATAAAATTCCTAACATAAACATGCTATGAAAGAAATCTTGTTGAAGATTCCCTACTACCTAAACCATTGAGTAGATATGGGATAAATCCAAACTACATTCTCTTACACATCCAGTTGTAATGTTGAAATTTTCTCCCTTTCAAATGTATTTCATCATAATTCCCATGAAGTATCATAAAAGTATATCAAGGTGAAATATTCTATAACACAACGTAAAACACTTACTAAGACAAATAGATTCATTATAATAAAACCCATATTTTCCTATGGGATAACACAAGGTTTTACTTAAAATATATATAGGATCACATGAGGAATTCCAAGGATTCTATCCTTAACCCATGGTATAACCCTCATAGTACAAACCTTGATCTTCTTCCCTACATGTTAGTCATAATCATCATAAAAATAAAAACCCAAAAAACATGCTTAGTTGAACTAATTAATTCCAATAAAGATATATCACAAAGTATAAAACATAGATATATCACATAAATAGAAACTATCCTGGTAAGATAGAGAAAATCAATGAATTTAATTAATGAACAACAATTCAGAATAACAATGTGTATATATATATGTAATGTTAACTTATGTACCTAGTCATTTTGAATTATTGCTCCTGAAATACCATAAATCACATATCAAAATCATGGGCATCACCCAAGGGGATTTTAATCAACACTAATAGAAAACCCTAAAATCTCCACTTTATGGAAACATCGAGGTCCAGTATATAAGGTTTTACAGACACCTTCATTGATCCACTTATTGAATATGAATCATCATATATTTTATCTAACATGTCTCATCCCAAGGAATGTTGAAAAAAAAGTTATTGATTCCTAGTTTCTACGATACCATTTTTTTTGACATCCCAACCCAAACCACAAAGTCTGAGCCAGGGTGCCACATGATGAGATACACACATCCTAATATGCTAGAGTCTTCTAACTAACAGTGAGGGGTTGAGTATGATAGAGGGGAGACTATAACCTATGTATTATGTCATAGGATCAATAATAAGAAATAACTAACATAATAAATCATTAGTATAAACATTTGTAATAACTGAATAAATATAATACATGATAAGAAAATAAATGTAACTAAAAAATGTGGCATGAATATTAATGGTAAATAAATATGATTAAATATTGATCATAGACTATAGTTACAACCAGTGTTTGTCTTATCCCACCACTGACTCCATAATTCTAAGCTCAGCTATCTTCCACAGGTTTCTTTTCCTTCGATAGACCCATAATGAGAACAAAAAGTGCACTGAAATGCTTGAGTAGTGTGTGAGTAAATAACTCCATAGAATGCCATAAATGTTTCTTTAACCTAATGTTCTCACGTATAAAATTCTTCCAATAAATATAATAAATGTGTAACCAAAATTGTGACACATAATCTAAAGCTGAGTGGTCATCCGCTAACCAATACCCCATAAACCCCCATCCATACATGATTGATCTCCATTATAAGAGGATAATCAATGTGCCTGAATAATCAATGACTATACACAAGGCACAATAATCATTATACTCATCATCATGTGATCATGAAACTTGGTATACATTAGGAGTCAAAGAATTTATGTTCTCAGCATTCTATATGCATTCAGAGCTACATGGCATTCACTTGGCATCGAAAACATACCCCATGGTATCCACTAGGAATCGAGTGAATCACACAACATCCACACGCATATTCATATCCCCACACAATTCATAGGTCAATCATAACTATCATCTGATGTCCAATACACTCTCCCACTAAGGTATAAACATGTCATGGTGGTCTACCAACCTCAATCTCTATAGAAAATTGCATGGATGTAAGCACAACATTGTGGGATACAAGTGTAAGAATAGAAAATCCTCATAAGTATTTTAATAGAACAATTCATGTGATCAACATCGAATATGAATAAGAAGATATAAAATACTCAAGGGACAAAGTGTCATATAAGGTTCTTCGGGCTATACAGACACCCACATGCGGTCAAATTCTAGCACCGTCATCAAATATGTATACACATAAATAATAATAAGAAAGCATGTGTATCAAAAAAACAAAAATCTATTAAATTTACTACCTCAAAAGTCATCAATGTCAGTGGCACAGATAGACCACCCTCTATGGTTTGATAGCTGGAGTAGAAACATCAATAGTCAATAAAACATTTTTATTGCCTTATTATTATAAATATCGACACATCAAAGCTCAAGGTTCGTCAAGGGTTCCAAGATACAAAATTCATTATTTTATTTAAAAAAGAAATATAATATTTCATGTGATAATACATTCTCTCTCTAGGATATTTTTTGAATAATCATTGTTGGCCAATACATATGCTCTCAATATTCTACTTAAGAATAATTATCTCTTGATAATTTATCCTAAATTATCCTTTATAATTACCTTTTTTATAATTTATTAAATATTATCCTTTATAATTATCTAATTATAATTTATTATGAATTATCCTTTATAATTATTAGTCAATAATTTATTATAAATTTTACTTTATAATAATCTTTTGGTAATTAATTATTCTTTAATGTTTCTATTGATAATTTATTATAAGATTTCCTTTTTATAATTATATGTGTATGATTTTAATAATTTTTCCTTTGAGAATGATTCAATTATCATTTGATAATTTCAATAATTAATATTTGAAAATTCATAGAAATAATCATCTAGAAATTCTATATGTTTTCCGACAATAAATCCATGCAATTATCATTTGAAAATTTTTATTCTATAAATTATCCTATGATTTTCTAGTAATTATCTTTTAATTATATAAATAATTTTTATTTGTCATTCTTGAAATTATAATTTTACAATTTTGATTAATTATTTGTTGATAATTGTTAAATTATCATTTGACAATTATAATTATTTATCCCTTGATAATTCATTGAATTTATCTTTAATAATTTTACAAGATTATCATTTGATAATTTTAATTTATTATTTATTAAATAAACTGGTCTCATTATAATTTGATAAATATTTATATTTGTCCCATGTAATTCCATGTTATTTTCCTTTGATAATTTATCTAATTATTCTTTTGCAGTATTTCACAATTATCTTTTGATAATTTAGTGCAATTATGTTTTGAATATCTTATATAAATTATCTATTTTATAATTTTAATCAATTATCCAAGGTAATCAGATGAAATTTATTTATACATAAATCTTGTTTTATTAATTTTTTCTTCAAAATCAACAATTTTTTAACATTTGAGAATAAAATACAAAATAATAAAATCAAATAAATGAAAAAAATAAAAACATGGGCAGAATAACCTTATGTGACACACATAGAATAGTTAAGGATGTAATTGCATGATCTAAGTCAATTCAATCATGTTTCAATAATTGTGTAGATGGGAGATATTGGGTCACCCTAACTCATTAGGATCCTCAAATATGAATCCTAATTGGTTCATGTATTTCAATAACTCATATCATGTTTTCGTACACTTGTTCCAAATACTTAAATTTAAAAACCAAATTCAATCTATTGTTTCATAGGAATATTGATAGATACGCCATTAATATCAACCCATTAATGCATTGGTGGATAAAACAATAATAAATGAGTGAAAACTGATGGTTTTGAAATAACTTGCTCGTGATAATGGAGGTTCGTGTGTTTTAGTGAAGCAGAAAAAACAAAAAATGATTTTTATTAATTCTATTAATAATAACCATTTGGTAAAAATATAAAATATTTAATATATCAAGAAATTTAACCAAAATACCAATTCTCATAAAATTTATGTCAAACCTAGATTAAAACCTTCTTCTTAGACCTAACTGTGGTCTCATATTTCTCATATGATGCTTGGTTTAAGAGATATTCAATTATTTTTGGAAAAAAATTTAAAAATTAAAAATTTTATTCTCACGATTGATCTTACCAAACACCTCACCCACACAAATTTTATATGATGACTATTGTAAACCCCTAATCTTCTACTTAACGGTGGTCTTAGATATGTCTTTTGAGACATCATTTGAGAAATATTCAATTATTTTGGAAAAATCACCTGTGAAATATAATATATACCATTTTTATTAGATTTGCACTGATCCTCTATGAGCCTCCTAATCCCGTACTATATTGGCGCATAACTGTAAATATTTTCTATATAATATTTCAAGGTGTTAAATAAGATTTTAGACTTATTAAAACCCTTTTAGAGCAATCTATTAAATCATTTGTATGGAAAAATTACATTTTCACATAAAAATAATAATAAATTATTATTAAAGAGGTTATTTAATTTTTAAAAAATTTATCATATTATGAAATTAGAAAAGAAAAAATTAATTTCAACCATGAAAGAAACATTTTTTGAGATGGTGATGAACATGTCACCATTTATCTTATGAAGGATTGGTATTACAGAACCAAGTCGGTGGACTGCTATTCCATTTTCATTAATATAGAACACTAATTTATCTAGAGTCTACAGCAACTGGAAGATTAAAATATGATGCAACTCATTGATGACATGGTATCCAGTAAGGACGAGTTAAAAAATCTAAATCTGAGAACGAAGAAAAAGTCATGCAGTGGAAAAATAACTTATCAAGGTATTCTAATTATTTACTATTCCCTTCAATAACAATGCTACCAATATTGGAACTAACATCGATACCTAGTGCACAAATTTATTCTTTCATGAGAGATAAATACATATTACTATTGATAACTAACATATAAATAATGATTAAGTAATAGGATAAACTATGGATGGTTTTGAATAAGACAATTAAAGAAATCACTTTTCTCATTATCGATATCAAAGTCATTTTCCCAATTATTTTCACACACAAGGTATATCTATAAGAAACTACTAAACTAAGATGAAAGCCAAAAATTATAATTTCCCTCATCAATAAATAACGTGATTATGAAATATGCTACCAAACATACAGATGTGATAATTAACATTTTGATGTCAAGTAGTGAATGGGACAAGCTCTTCTACATCTCGGCAATGAAGGGATGCATTATAGTGATCAAGAATTAAGAAAAAGTGCTTATTCTAATAAGAACACTCATGGGATTGGGGGTATATAAGGATTATAGAAATTTTAATTCATCAACATGGAAGTACCACTTTTTATTACTATTTATCATCAAAATGTTTGAAATGTTATATGAAAAATATTTTGAATGATAAGGTTGAAGTCGAATCCTTCCCAGTGTTGCGCCTTGATCTTAAAAAATATTGGATTTTGATTAAGGAATATATTAATATCACATTACAGAACCAACCACTATTCTATAATGATTTTACTCCAAGAAAATTTATTTGATTTATATCTTTTTAAATATATATTCACAACATAGTACATAATATTTCATCCCGATGAATGAAATATCCCTAAATAGGGAATGGTAGTCAAATTTTAGTATACTTTTGGACCTTATTATAAATTTCCATATTTTTATGAGATATTTTTAATTCTAGAATATTGAATTTGTTAATCCAATAATTATTTCAAGTATATTATTTATTTTACCATAAAATTCTTCTTAATATGATCAATTCAAATAAGATAGAGTCTCTCTTAACTATGAGTTTCTAGTCAGTAATTGAGAAAATATTCAAGATTGTAATTATGGATGTTTAATTTCTTCTATTAATACTATTCATGAATGATAATTTTTGTTATTTGTTACCTTGAGACTTAATCTATATTTCATTTTATAATATGTCTTTAACCAAAATATTTCTTAAGTGAGGAATCCTTAAGTGTTTGGGATAATTGAACTATTATGAGTAGTTTGGATTTTTTTCACTACTTATAATATTTATCAGAACGTACTTAAGATAATTTATTTCACCAAGAAAGAGATCAAGATTGTAAAAGTTATAATATATGTATATGATAATATAGACGATATTAAATTTAAAATGATCTTGTAGCTAGTACACTATATTAATTCATAAATAAAATATGTATTCATATTTTTTGAAATCATATTTTGAATTTGATTTCATGATTTTTTTATTAATTATTACATATCCCATTTAAATTATTTCTTTTAAATTACATTCATATTTTTCTCAAATTTTTTTATCTAATAATAATAAAAATATCATCAAGATCACTAGTATTTATATTGTGACTGACCTCAGACTCATATTATTTTATATATTAGTAGTATTTATAAGGATTGATTGTTTTCTTTAATTATGAACATGACATGTCACTAGAGGTAAAAATGTTATTGGGACCATTATTAACTATCCTCACAACATTATTATCTTCATCTTAATTAAATAAAAAAATTTATACAAAATTATCATGTCTTGTAAACCTACGATACATTCTCATTCACACTATCTTCTATCCAAAATCATTAAACATCTTCAATATTCTTCAATACTACCAAATATTTTCACAAAAAAGCATTTAATCCATCCTTCAAGCACGAAAAACGGTATATGAAAAGACTTAAGGGGTTTCCATATAACACTATAGGGTTTTAAAATAATAATATTTTATATAAAGTATACAACATGTAATACTTAGCTTAAATAAATCACAAAATATTATTATTTAAAAGTTACAGTTGTAACCTAGCCATTTAATTAGTTTGTATGAATTGTATAAACTACATTATGAAATAAATATCAACATTTCTATATAAAGTTCTTACTCAATATAAATGTATGAAATAATTCTTTGGAAATAAAAATCAATTTTTTGAAAAGTCATTTTATTCATCAAAAATATGTTTACTTCTAAAATTATTTTTTTTCTTTTCATGAGTGAATATTAAAAATAATTTCTTGAACTTTTAGAAATATTACTTGAGAAAATTATATCATTTTGAAAATTAATATATCAAAATAATCTTATGTTTATATTATTAAAATTTTCTTAAAATATATATTTTTTATAAATCATTAAAAAATAATTTCTAACTCTCTACTCATTTCATGTATTTAAAAAGTTATAATTTATTTTGAAATGGTTTTATAGTGAAATTATTTAATTTATATTATAAATATTCAAATTAAATTCATTAGAATCAATTTTATTCTTTATTATGGAATAAATTTTTTTTATATTTAAGACATTTTAATGGAAAAAGATTTTTTTTCACATTTTGCATGATTTATTTTAAATTTAATTCTAAAAATTATGTGAATCTATTTTTATAAATGGATTACAAATTTTTAATCAAAATAATTAATATTTATTTATGTTACTTTTCAAATTTTTTCATTGTGAATAGAGAATATAGTAAATAGTTATAACCAAAGTAAAGGGTAATTTGGGAAACTTAGGTTAAAAATAAATTATAAGGACTAAAAAGAACAATAAAATTTACCATTAATCAACTAATTAATTGGTTTTCACCATAATTAACCAATATTTTATGTTATGGAATTTTTTTCCATTTTTTCGTTATAATAATATTTATGTTATTTAAGAAAATAAAAATAGAAAATGACGCTCTCATTATTTCAAATTTCTCTTATATGATCAAATAGAGAAAAATATGTTTTAAACGAATAGTAAGTTTGTTTTGAGCATAATAGAATTATTTTTCTTATGAAAATTTATTTTAAATATTTAGTGATGGAATAATTATCTTAAATTCTCATGAAATGTAATCATAATTCTTATTAAAGTAGTAGAAACATCAAATGATTTAAAAAGTTGAAACATGATTTTTTTAGTTAAGTTATAGTGTCCCGTGAATTTTATTGATAAATATAAAATATTAAGGATGTGTTAAAATTAGATATTATAATTCCATTTTTTCTTGATCACATTATATTAAAATTAAAATACAAATTCCAAACATATATTAATGATATTTTATAATAAAAAATAATTTATTAAATGTTTTAAAATTCATAAAAATACAATATATGAAATTGTTAATGGGATGTGGTGTAAAATATAAAAAATGTACCAGTTATGGGTCACTATAACTTTTATAATAACGTTCTTTACCCATTAAAAGTAAAAAAATTTGATATCGTGGTGGTCACCAAAAGGGATCATGAGGGTTTAAACGAAGAGATAAGGGTGAAAACATCACCTAAACGTATACAAATTTTATTGGAAAAGCGTATTTTAGTCAAAATAACTATATATTATAACTACACTAATTCCATTTCATTTTTCAGAATAAAAATTATATTAATTTAATACTATAATTAATTTCAAGAGTGCCCCTCCCCTCTCTTATAAAAGGTTTCATCATATCTTCCCTTCCTCACACATTTTGAGAACAATAGTTCCACCAATTCCTTCACAAGTTACTCAAAAAATTTACTCCACACATCCTTGTGTTTCTAGTCTCACAAAACTACCCAACATATAACGATTAAGGTGTAATACAAATTGGTGTTCCAAGGGGATGTTATAATATAAAATAGACATATTTCAAGTTTATTTCTTCTACCGCCTCCATGAAGTGTTGTGGTTCATTTTACATCACTAACTCAAAAGGATATTTATAATGATAAAATTAATTTCTTTGTATATGATATTTAGAAAAATAATTTTAATTCTATGAATATAATATATCATTTATTTCTTACCTCTCCATCTATTTGAAAATTGTAACGATGTTCATGTATACGTGTGGATTACAACCTCCAAAAAGTGATGTGATTCATTTTATATCACTATATCACATATATGGTATATATGAGTGTATTTATTGAATAAAATATGATATTTATGATATAATAATTATTTTATAAAAATAAAATGGTACTTACCTTCTTTCCATCAAGTTAAATTTAAAAATAAAAATGTTACTCATGTGTACGTACAAACTACCATCTCTATGTTGTAAAAGAATTAGTTTTTCATAACTATACTTCATTTATGGTTTTAAAATTATAATTAATATCTAAAAATTAGAATTTTTTTTGAATATTATTCTTTATATGACCCAATGATTATCACTTTTACAATATTTAATGTAACAAATTTCTCTTGAAATTATGGGTCGTACATCCTCAAAATACCCAACATGGACATAACCAATTATGAAATTAAGTATGTGATGCAAATATATTTTTTATTTATAATGTAAAAAAAAAAATTATTATAAAAGTAAATAATTGATGTAATTTTACTATATATGATTTTATGGACAGACATGAAAAATCTAGACACGAGGTAAAGTATTTCATCTCAATTTCCCTTCATTGAGTCATGTATTAATGATACACACCTCATTTATTTTATAAAATGAATAAACTAACCTTATTAAATTTTATATTCGGAATACGTCATACATCATGGTATTTAGATTTATAAATCAATTTTTTTCATCCAAATGGATTTTCTATCAAATTTACTAAGTGGTGAGTGATTTCTTAACTCAATTTTCATTAATTGTGTTATAAATATACTTACATGATTGTGGTATACCACGATTATGTGTGAAATGAACTATGATTGTTTTATATTTTAATTCCATTTTTTTGTATTTATTTTTCTTATACACAATCACTTCATTGATTACTTTTTTCTTTAATGATATAATATTTCAAAGGGTTATTTATCTCTATATTGTTTTATTGAGATATGATTCCTTTTAAATGAGTATGTAACAACTATTGGAATATTATATCATGAATTAATATTTAATAATTATAATTAAATTCACGTTTAATTTAAATATTTCTGGATATATTGATTTCATTATTATAAAATTTTGAAGTGTTTTCATGGTCTCGGTATTAATTCATTGAGATGGAATTCATGTTATGAACCATGATTAATTTTTTATATTATATATATTTTCCAATAAATGTGTTTTAACATATTAATTCATGGAAATTTTTGGGTTTATAAAATCATATTATGTTTATTAATTATATGACATTTTGACTCAGGCAATACCCAAGTTTCAACAGTTTCTCATCTCAAACTTCCTTCTTTGATACTATTTTTGATTGATTCACTTATATTCATTTATAAGGTGTATACACATAATATTATAATATATTATAATAGATATTTTTATAATCATGGTATCTTATATTTCTTTCATCTTATATATTTAAAATGGGTTCTAGATTTAAATGGCCATGAAAGGGTATTTCATTAAAAAAATTATCTTAATGTTTTTAAATACATTTAACCAAAATCCCCCTTATTATATAGTATCTTATCTTAAGTTTTTTTTATAAACATAAATGGTTTGCTAATTTTGTTTTCCAATATCTTTTACTATCTTTTAAAATGATTTAAAAGTTAATTTATTAATGTCTTCCACAATGGCCATTTATACTCTCTTTAAAAATGTTCAAAAAGAATTATTATTTTCATTATTTATGATATAAACATATTTTACCACCATCATTACCATTATTTTCATTGAATATTTATTTTATGTTTCCATTTTTATTTTCAATGAAAATTATTTTCATAATTTTTTTAATGTTTTCTGTTTTTTAAGGTTCCAAAAGAAAATAATATTTTCCCTTGTTTTTTAGAAACATTTTAAAATATATTATAATTGTATTTTAATATATATTAAAATACTAAAATGATGCATATTATTTATTGGGTGTATGATATTATTATACAATTTACTTCCTTTTTCTTAAAAGATTATGATGAGTTTTTGAAGTGGTTGTCAGTCAATCCATTGTTTTTTCACGGGTAAATCAAGATATGAATATTTTGACCAAATTAATACATATTTTTTTTGATTATTTATATGCTAATATTACTTTATTAACTATTATTGGTGAGTTTTATATATATTAAAGAAAATCTAATATTGATACATATTATATGATGGGTGAGCATGATATATCTCCCAAATGTATTGGGAAATGTTTCTTATATTTAATTAAAATAAAGAGGTGGATAATTTAGGATGTGTACCTTATAGATTTCAATAGGATATATTTATTTTTTAAATTAGTTAATTTTTTTTATGAATATAATATTACAAAATAACAAATAAATTTATCTTTTCCTTTTATGTTTTTTAATGTTTCATATGATCAAGTGTGATATCACATGGGTAAGGATTATTGATTCTTATGAATCTTTACATTGTTAAATATTTATAAAAAGTCACATGTTTAATGATACACATTTGGATTGGAATGTATTATCTTACTTCATGCACGTTAAATTTGATTATATCATTATACCCTTATTCTCATCTGATGCTCAGTGATAAAATTTAATTATTAATGATTATCATTCCAGTTACCGAGTGTATGAGAAAACCCTTATTATGTTCCTTTTCCTTAGATTATAATGAATGTTTTTAAATGAATTATGTCTATAATTGTATCACCTGTGAATAGTTTTATGGTTTATATTTATGAATTAAAGTGTAATAAGAAAAGTTGGTATATTGAGAAAAATACTCACTTAAAGACATGTGAACATTTATGTAAGAGTTTTTCATAAATATCTAAAACTGTAAACCTAAAATTTTAATTATAATGTAAGTAAATTAATATTTTTTTATATTGAATTTTTTGGATAGATATATTTGGGTCGTTTTTTGTATCAAATTCAAAAAAAATAATATTATGTTTTTCGAACTAAAACTAGGATTGTGGGTTCAATTATGTAATAGTTTTTTTAGAGTACAGTTTATATAACATTACAGAACATGATATTTCATGTTTGTTTAACTTAACAGATATGGATACCATCTTGGTTTCCTAGGTTTCTGATTGATTATAATTTGAATGTAAAATACAACCCTTTTGATGTTTTTATTTATATGATTTTTAGGTTATTAATGATATTTTGTGAGATGAATTATTAGGTTGAGGTATATGTAACACTTATTTTTAACATGAAGGATCCTTTTAGAATAATTTTATTAAATTTTCAGGGCTCTATGCTATAAGGTATGATATAACCTTTATGGTTAGAACTTTTTTAATTTTGAGTTTCTTGAGGTTATTTTGGAATTATTATTTCTTTATTTATGGAATGATATACATTAGAAATTTGGTGTTATTATTGAATATTAAATAATGACGTATTATTTTTCCTATGATGTTTTATACATTTTGGATATTATCTTAACTATTATAAACCATTTAATTTTTTGTAAGTATATAATGATAGGAGGAATATCTTTTTTATCGATTTATGGAATATGTGATCCCTTAGAAGTTTATTTTAGTGTTGCATACATGATATGTTCATCAATAATACTCATTGTTGGGAGAAAAAGATAGTATTGTGGTCAAAGTTGATTAAAGGATGAAATTATACATGTTAAGTAAGAAGATTTCATTATTATATTACTCTATATAGTAAATAAATTATTTAACCCTATGAAAAGGAAATTGAAATGAAAACATTATCCTCTTAAATTAATTTCTAATCAATCGATGGTCAATTTAACACTTCTTTGACTTATGGTTTTGTGATTATTGGCATTATCATAATGATCAATTTCTCATGATCATTATTATTTTTTCAATATCCATCATTTATTTTTATATTAATTTTTATCCGTCATGTCTTTCTTTACTTCCCAATAATGTTCTAATATTTGAAAACCTAGTTATGTGTTATTCCATAAGACCTTCATATTTCCATTTCCCTCATTTCAATAGGATGTTTTATAAACACTTTTTACGATGCGGGTTTCCAAAATATGTATTATCAAATGAAAACCCCTTTATTATTAGGATAAAGTTAAAAATATAGGGGGAAAATTTTGAAAAGGTATTGAATAATATAACACCTAGAGATTTTAATAGAATACTATTTTTGATTGTGTATACATCATGCAACATAGAGATTAAACAAACCTGAATATATTATTATTTAAATATTATATTTATAACCTAGACATTGAATTAGAGATTATTAATAGGATAATCCAAATAGAGAAGTATACATAAATTACCTAGTACATAATAATTTATTTATTTATTATTATAAAATAAGAACACAAAATATAGTAAAGTAATTTTATTCTTCATAAATAACATTCTTCAAAAATGATTTTTATTTATTTTTTTGGGTGAATATTATTATAAATTTGTAGAAATTTTAGAATTTTTTTTGATAAAAGTATATAATTTTTTAATTCCTCATATCAAAATTATCTTAGGATGATATTGTTTATTTTTCTAAAAATATTGACCTTTCTATGAATAGTGAAAAAATAATGACTTTTATTGAAAACTGGCTTATATTTTCAAAAATTTACAAAGTCAAACATTAGTTTAAATTGGTTTCTATGTAAATTTAGTACATTTATATTGTTAATAATTAAATTAAGGACATTATAATCAATTTTAAACTTTATTTTGGTAATGAATCATTTTATTCTCATAAATACATTTTTTTTTCAGGAAAACCAATTTTCATCATGTTTTGTGGATTTTATTTTTGATTTAATTCTTCCACTTATATAAATTGAATTTGATAAAAATAAATCCATATATTGAATTAGAGTAAATAATATTCGATAAATAGGTCCTTTAAAAATCATTAGGAATAATTACTTTGTTAAGTAGTTATAACAATAATAATGGGTAAATTAGGTAATTAACCATAAAAATAATATGAGAAGAACTAAAAACAATCCTAAAACTTTTATATAATCCATTTTCTATGTTGGGTTCTAGAATAATCATCCACGACTAATGTTAATGGAAATTTTGTGCCATATTTCTTTGAAAATGACATATATTGTTTTAAATAAAGAAAAATAAAAAATGTCACTCTTTTGCTTTAAAATTCAAATTATATTTTCACAACTGAATGATTATATGTTGTAAATTATTATTTATAATTATTTTAAAATATAGAAATAATTTTTATGAAGTAAATTTATTTTAAATTTGTAGTTATAAAATATTTACATTAAATGTTTATTGCAACGTCGTCATGGTTCTTGTGCAAGAAGTAGAAAAATAAAGAAAATTATTTTCAAATCATTAAATGTGATTTTTATTGAGTTATAGTGACTCATACATTTTATAGATAGATATAAAATGTTATCGATGTTTTATAATAATATATTATAATTCCATTGTAATTATTTTGACATTAAAATCAAATTAAATGAATAGTCTAAAAAATATTGTAATGATATTTTTTAATAAAAAATATTTTATTAAATGTTTTAAAAATAATAAAAATAACATATTCATCGAAGTTAAGGGTAAAAGGTTTAAAATATTAAAAAATTTCCATTTATTATTCATTTTTACTTTTAATATTACTTTCTATACCCCTAAATCTTAAAAAAAGTTGTTTTTGAAGTAATCATCAAATGAGTTAATTGGGTTGTTAAAACAAACAGATAAGTGTGAAAAAATCACCTAAACGTGAAAAAATTAAATTGGAAAATAGTATTTTGATACATCCTCATATTAAATTCTAAATATACTAACTTTTTTCCATTTTTACAATAATATTAATTTATATTTATTTAATACATTAAGTAATTACAACAGTGCCCCTCCCTTCACTTATAAAAGTGACCCTCTTCTCGTCCTCACACATTTTGATCACTATAGTTTATCTAATCCATTCTCAAGTATCTAAAAAACACAACTCCACACATAAAATTGGTCAACGTGTCATCAATAGTCTAAACCTTGAATTATCAATGTGTAATACAAATAGGTTATCCAAGGAGAATTTATAAGTTTTAACTAGTATATTGTAATTTTATTTCCTCCACCACCTTTGGAATGTGATGTGTTTCTTTTTTTACTTTACTAACAATAGTGGATGGATAGAATGATAAATTTATTCTACATATATACGTTATATTAATGATATAATTATAATTTTGGAAGGATAATATATCATTTATTCCTTATTGATCCATCCATTAAAAAAATATAATGTTGTTTGTGCATATATGTGGATTACCACCTCCATGAAGCAATGTATTTCATTCTTCATCACTAAATCACATTAATGATATAAATAGTTTTATTAAATGAATAAATTAAAATATTTTAGGTTTATTCGTAATTATAGAAATAAAAAATGATACTTTCCTTCATTCCCTAATGTTCATTTAAAAATAAAAATGTTACACATGTGTACATACGGGGAACTGTCTCCACATTGTAATGTAATACATTTTTCATAACCTCATTTCATGGATGGTTTAAAAAGTATAATTAATATATAAAAATTATAATTATTTCTTGAAAATTATTCTTTATATGATGGAATGATGACCACTTTGACAATAGTCAATATATCGAATTAATTTTAAATTTATGAACCGAACATCCTCAATATACGCAATGTAGAAATAAAAAATTATGTAATTATATATGTCATTAAAATACAACTTTTAATTATAATGTAGTAAATCAAGAAAAAAAATTTGTATAGTTAAATAATTAAGATAACTTAACTATAAATGATTTAACAGCCATACATAGAAATTATTGACTCAATGTAATGGATTTCATCTCATTTTCCCTTCGCTGAGGCATGTTTTAATTTTATGCACATAATTTATTTTATTATAGGTATACAATGATCCTTTTAGATTTTATATCATTAATCAGTCTTAAATCATATTATTTATGTAACTATTCAACATTTTCATCCAAATATATTTCACTTGAATTTTACCAAGTGGTTTGGGGTTTTTAACTATATTTTCATAATTTGTGTTATAATTCAACTTCAATGATTATGTAATTCAATTATTATATCTTAAATAAATTATAATTATTTAATATTTTTATTTCACATTATTTAGTTTAAATATATTATACATAATCACTTAGATGATAAATATCTATCGTAAATGATATAATCTTTATAAGGGTTATATTTTTTGATATTTTTTTTGAGAAAATTTTCTTTTTATAAGGTGTATGTACTGAATATTGAAATATTATATCATTAATTACTCAATGATCATGATATTTAATGTTCCTCTTAAGTTACATCGTTCATGAGATATTGATTCCAATGATATAAAAGTTGAAGTGCTTTTATTGGTCACAACATTAATTATTTTAGAAACAATTCATGTTATACACCATGATTAATTTTATATGGTGTATATATTTCCCCATGAATGTGTTTTAACCTATTATTTCATGTAAATTTTGGGTTTTATAAAATCATGTTTTGTTCCTTCATTCGATGTCATTTTGATTCAAGCATTACACTAGTTCTAAGGTTTTCAATTATCAAACATTCGTATTTGAGACATGTTTTGATTAATGCACTTATATTAATCTATAGGTTGTATGCAAAAACTCTAGAAACATAATTTCTTTTTTATTTGTATAATCATGGTATTTTATTTTTCATTTTTATGTTCTTTATTTTTTTTTTGTTTTTAAAATGAAAAAATGGATTCTCTTTAATTTTTTTTAATGTTTTAAAGACATTTATCCAAACTCCTACTCTATGAACATTATCTTATTTAAAAAATAATAAGTTCTAAACATAAATGATTTCCTAATATTATTTTCCATGATATTTTACCTCTTTTTGGAAGGATATAAAAGGAAGTTTATTATTTTTTTCCTTGTGGTGAAATTTTTACTCTCATTACAAATGATTGAGAAGAATTTTTATTTTTAACATTTACATCATGAATTAATTTTCCTAACAACATTAGAATTATTTTATTTAAATTTTAATTATTAATATATCATGGTTAATCTCGACGAAAATTATTTTCATAATTTTTTTTTAAATTTTTTTTATACTGTGCTGGAAGAAAATTGTATTATTATTTGTTTTTGCAATAAGAAATTTAAATTTCTATTTACAGGTATATTATTTTATGTAAAAATATAATAATGTTTCCAATTATTTATTGGGGATATGATCTTATGATAAAGTTAACTTCATTTCTTTGAATGTTTTATAATTATTTTCTAATGTGATTGTTATGAACCCCATTTATTTTTCATGTATAAATTTTGATATGATAGTTTTAATGAAATGAAGATGTACATTTGTTTTCATTCATGATAATTAAAATGTAAATTATTGAAAAAATGGGTGAGACTGATATATCGTATATGACCGGAAATACCGATACATATTTTATGATGGGTGGGCTTGATATAGATCTTATAGGCATTGGGAAATGTCACATTTCATCACTATTAGAAGAATAATTCTCTTTGGATCACCTTTTTTGGATATACATTATGGAAATGTTAATGTTTCATGGTACTACAAATTCTATTATATCTGATCGGGATCTCAGGTTCACCTAAAAATTGGTGTACTCTGTTTCAAGATCTTGATACTTAGTTGAGTTTCATCATTATATAGCATCCTCATATATATGGTCACTCTAAATGAAAAATTCAAACCCTAGAGGATATGTTAAGATAATATTCCTTGGATTTCAATAGTGGTTGAGATCAACACCTTCCTATAGTTTATATTTCTTATAATAATATAAGAATTCATTAATCCCCATATAAGGCCCTATACGAGAATAAATTTTGATCTCCAACATGATGGTATAAATTTCTATAAAGAAATATATGTTTACTTTACATAGATAATGAAATGGTATGTATTGTTTGATCCATTTACCATCAGATTAAGCCAACTCACATTATATAGAAGAGTTATGATGATAATAATCAATAAGAACTATAATTGGATTTGGTGATATAGTGTTTATATTAATTTATCCATGGGATAAGGTTTTGATATTGTGCAATAAATGGATACTAATCCCTATGTATATTGGTCCCTTTGAAATTCAAGGTCATATTGGGATGATAGCCTATCACTTGGAGCTATCATCGAACCTCTATCAAGTCCATTATGTGTTCCATGTATATAACTTGTAGAAGTAAATACCTAACACATTACATGTAATAAACTAAGAGTTTAAACCTTTGGAATAATATATTTCTTATGAGGAACAATTTGTGGAGATTCTAGATCATACAGAGAATGTTTTATGAAATCAGACCACTCAACTGGTCAAAGTTTTGTGCTGAAACCCATAGTTTTAGTAAGATATATGGGGACTTGAGGATTTTATAAGGCATAATTATTATCATTTATTTTCAATTAGTGTGATTAATATAATGGGTGAAATTCATTTTAATTTGGAGAAGCATGTGACACCCCGAGTTTTTATAAATTAATTATTTTTGTGTATATAACGGACTATCGCCTCACAAACTGATGTCGCTAGTTATTCTTTTTCCACCATAAATGGTTGTATATAATGATTCAAATTGTGTAATTATATGATATATAAAAACTTTATAATGTATTTATAAATCTGGTATTATTTTATAATATATACCTTCATGTTTTCCATTTTGTGAGAATACCATAACTTCGTTTGTAGACATGGGGACTACCGCCTCATCGGAGTGATGGGATTCATCCACACTTTTCATGGAATTTATTTTGGATTATTTTATTAAATGTGTATGATATATATCAAATTATAATTATATTATAATATATATATATATATAATTTATTTATTTCTTTCAATATGGCAGTAAAACCAAAACAACAGTCATGTGTAAATAAGGCCTAACGTCTCCCGGGATGGTGAATTCCATTTAATATTTCTAAATTTTATATATTATAATAAATATTTATGTGATGAATATATATTTTATTTATATTATATTTTACATTATATAAGTAGGTAAATCTGGATCTATTTAAGAGGATCAATAAAAACAAACCAAAACATATACTAAAAAAAGTGAATATTTCCTAAATGTAATATTAACATGGAATTTTTAAAAAATATGTTATATAAACTTACAATAAAATAATATATGATATTAAATATTAAATTATATTTCATTGGTAAATTTATAATGAAATTATATTTATTATATAGGAGGTTTGAATTTGTTTGAATAATGTCTGAAAATAAGGTAAGGTTTTTCTCGCCCCACTTTTATTTCTGTGAGACTTATGCCTCATTCACCATTCAATTATTTTATGATGTGTATATAATAACCATAAATATATTCTATTATTATTATCCTTAAATTTATGGGTATTTACATATCAATTTTATGATATATCTTTCATGGGTTTTATGGTTCAAAAGTTACCAAATCGATAAAGAAATTATGTTTCAATTTGCCTTTGTTGTGAAACATGCAATGTTATGCACCTATATTTGTGTATTGGGTTTATATAATTCCATTTGACATGTTTTATAATGAATATCCTTGTATTCATGATATTTTAAGCTTTATTTAATTTTATTCTCTCATGGGTATTGTGATTCAATGTTACTAAACTGGCAACGATTTATTTATACAATCTCATCATTTATTGGGATTGTTTATGATTATATTTCCATTAATGAAATATTATGATCATTATCAAAATAATTCTCAAGAATTTTATTCTTATATGATTATTCATGCTATCTTTAATTAGTGATACAAGTTTTCCACTATTTGATATATGATATAATTAAAAAAATGTTTTCATGAAAATATAAATTTATTTCTCTTTTTTGGTTGCAAATTTGTGTTCATTAAAAACAATGTTTTCTTAAAATGTTTTAAAATTGTTTTAAATGAAATTTTAATATCATTTTAATATAAAATGATTTAAAAAATGATTTTATTTTATAAAAAATCATTTTAATGTTTTCAAATCATAATTTATTAGTTTTTATGTTTATTTTTAAAGTGAATGGTATTAAAATGTTTTATATTTTAATTAATGTTTCAAAAAAGAAATGATATTTTCCACAAGAAATGTTTTAAATTAATTTAAATTCGTCCTTTATATGTTTCCAATGTTTTTTCATAATAATTTTTTTTGAAAATGTTATATGTTTTATAAATCTATTTTTAAAATAAGGGTTATGTTCTATGTGATTTATTAAAATCCTTCTCCATCTAAGATGATGTCCTTTGACATATTTCACTCTTTACTAGGGTATGACCCAAGGATTCCATTCATGTTCTATCTGTGAATGGTTTATGTTTTTATTAAATGATTTTTATATAATCCATTTCTTTTCCATGTTTTAATCATGATTCAAATTAACTCTTATGAAACCTGTTTCTTTTAAAAGGTATATTAATGATTTAAAGAAATTGATATGAAACATAACTCTTTTCCATGGGTTAGTGAAGTTATAAAATAATAATCATTTTTAGGAGTTTTATGATGATAAAAAAGCTATATTTACTTTATTCATGTTTTCATTGATTGACATATGTTATACGATGGGGTGGACCAAATAGCACTATGTAAGCTCATTATAGCTTATATAATGGGGTGTCTTAGATAGCATCAGGTATACCCATTAAACTTATATGATGATTGTCCAAATAGAACTTGCTAAAGATATTAAAAATTATATGATGGGGTTTCCTATAGAGTATTGGGTGTTCCCGTTACAACTTATATGATGGGGGGGCCTAAATTACATCGGGTAATCTCGTTACAACTTATATGATGGGATTTCCTAGATAGCGCCATAAAAATCATTACAGCTAATATGATGGGGTAACCTATATATCTTCGGGTGAGATAAATATAGCTCCTGAATAAATTGGGTAAATAATTATATCTCATATGAAAATGATGTCAACAAGTATAAGAGCATGATACAATATCAGAATAATGTATAACCAAATCCATTATAAAGAAATGGTTGTAACTGGGGATGGTGGATTATCCCACCCAGTAGGTTCAACCCCAAGGAATTTCCTTGATATGTTTTAGGGATGATCATTAACTTAGAGGGAATTATTTTATAATTTTATGTGTCTACCAAAAATTCTATTCCTAATTCCTATTTTATATTCTATTGGATAATGATCTTGATTCCTTTATGATTCATATATAATAAACTACCAATATTTATTCCACGACTCATGTAAATGATCTTCAATGTGAAGGGTATGATCTTAAAATGTTATTATCATGTTCTTATGAAATTATGCTCATGTTATGCTCATGTATCTCCTTTATATAATTTTAATGAGTATATAAGATTACCCTTTATTATGATTCTCTTCCCTAGGTTATGAAGAGATATTTTAATTATAAGTACAAAATGGGAAGATCTTTTTTGTAAACATTTAATATCTTTCACCAAATTATAATATTTTATCCATGTTTCTAATGACACTAAACTATTACGATCCTCAAGCCAGTGCATTCATAATGTGCTGTATATTCTTTAATATTTTTTTTAATATTCACGTATGTTATATATGTTTCACTATATAACCAATCTATGAGATCAAACAAGGTTATCCTAAGAGTCTTCCCATTACCCCAGGTATACCCCTCTTAGAAATAAACCTAATATCTATCCCATCATGTTTAGTTACAGTCATCACAGAAGGACCCCATAACTACTTTGTAGGGGACAGGTGAATTAGGGTATCAAATGTTTCTTCAAAAGTGATTGATATTATTCCCACATTTGTAGAAACTTGTTAAACCTGTCTGTTGGAAATGAATAGAAAAAAATAATCGCATGCAGAGAGACAACACAATAATTTTAATTGGTTCACCACTGAGGCATTTTCCAAAGAGAATACATCGACAATGTATTGGTCATACCTAAATCAACTAATATTTGATAGTTTTGGAATAAAAGAATTCAGACATAGTCTCTCTTTTCCTAGAACACTACCATTACATGATTTTATGGATAACATATTGCGCCCCTTGGAACAATTCTATTGAATCCCCCTAGCTCAGTGCTCTAGGATAATCCTTACTCAGTTTATCAACGTAATGGTCACTTCAGTTAATTGGCATTAAAGTATTTTTCCCTTACTAGAATGAGAATCAACTTGTATCATAAACATGATTTGATTCACCTTGAAGGCACCGATCACCTAAATCTGATGTTCAGAACTGATGTTTATAGAGCTCCTTCACGAAGCTCACAACCTTTGTGAGGAAAACTACATTTGTTTAAGCTCATTGAGTTATCAAGGAATTCCCAGTAATCACGAAGAACCCAATACTCATAATAATTTTCAATTGTTAGGACCTAACTAGTACTTTCATGATGATCAATCTCACATAGAAATCTATATTCACAGATCTCCCAAACTTCTTGAAATCAAATTAATTTCATATTTTCACTAACTATGATAAAGTATAATAAAGTGGGAGAACGTCATATATATATAGGATAGACCTTTTGTGACGATCCACCACTTTTATCAGATTTTTCTATAACCTTAAAAATAATTTCCTCCAAACTTCTTCACCCATGAAGCTCTATTGAAATTGAACCTGCCCATGAAAGCATCTTATAGTCACATAGATTACCATAAACTCCTCATAGATTTCACGATTCTCTAATTTTCTTAGTCATGGAGATTACCATCACCATTGGTGATTCTTCACATCTTCACAAGTCTCATATCAGTCTTCACGAAACCCATTACTTTATCGTATTTATAATGAATTGATTCTAGTAAACAACCTTTCATGACCATATTTTGAGCCTAAAAATTTGGAAAATGCTGGGAAACAATTCCACCTTCAATATTGTTGTCATCTTGTATTATAACATCATTATCCTTTCAAAATCCTTCAACATTCACATGTGGTTTGAAAAAAAAACCACAAACCGCACTCCATTTCAAGAAAAGAACATCCTTGGTTCCGACAATCACATGTATACTAACACAAGAACATGATTTGTTCAACTACTGAATGATAATAAAAATATATCATAACAACATGGAAACACATATATATCAGAAAAATGGAAAATATAATAAATAGATATAGGAAATAATAGAATTTAATTTAATAACTAATATCATGCACAACAACATGTATACAAAAAATGTAACGACCCACAGTTTCATTAATTGAAATCCCTCTTGATCCAATTAAATGTCTCTTTATGTTTATATAAAATGTCAACATCATTGGTTTTATGTTAAGAATTTTTACCGTTTCTAATATAGCTGTTGAACAATGATCACATGATTAGTATAAATATCGGGCTTTAACACATCCAATTTTACTTAGACAAAAGAAGCGATGGCCTCGTCCAGTAGAATTGCTCCGTATGAAGCCCATTTGTCAGAGCTCGGAAAAGAGGTGGAATCTTTGGGCTTCTCCCTTGACCAAGCCTAAGCTGAGCTTCATCTTTTCAAGCTTGAACGTGACCGTATACGGGAAAAGTGGAAGTTTATTGAAATTACCACTCGAGCGATGCTATCTGAGCCACCTCAAGAGTCTGTCACCATCGCACACCTTACCCTTAGGTCTTATGCAGCTGTTTTAAGGGGTTATGTAATAAATAAGTAGTAATATGTTCATGTTCATTATTTTTTTGTATATAATAATGAATATAGTTTCTAGTCATTTCTGATACATTGTAAATAGTTTTTTATGTTCACATAGTGTTTTTAGTTATTATTTAACTAAAAATTCTATTTTATTAAATTATAGGATTTTTGAATTAAATAATATTTTTATAAAATATTATTATTATTATTAAATTAATTTTTATTAAATATAAATGATCTTATAATTTTATGAATGAAATTATAATTTTTATTAAGGCATGAAAGCCATTTCTGTCCAAACGTGTGAATTTTTGATAAATGTCGGTTTTTATTTTAAAAGTGAAAAATAACATATTTAGAAAATTATTTAGATAAAATAAATGTTATTTTTGGAATCAGGACATCGATATTATCCAACGGTGAATTTTTCATAATTTTCTAAGACAGTCAAATTTTTGAGTAAAAATTAAATATCACTTAAATATATAATGTGTTTTATGACATCATAATGACCCAATAGTGATGTAATAAAATACTATAATCTTTATGTTCGGACAATATATGTTTTAACATTAATGTAATGTGATTTGGGTTTGTTTAACTTAGTTTTCAAAGCATTAATGGACCCATCCAGACTTATTCAACACCTTGTCTTTTTAAATTAATTTCCATGGGAGTGTGACTCACCTCCACATAATCAACCCTAATATTTTAAGAATTTCTGAATTTGGCCTTATAAAATATTATTTTCCTCTTCCCTTTTCCAAAAACCATGGGCAAAAACCATGGTATGGTTTGTGGTTGGGATTAATTTAATATGAGGGGTCCCAAACCTAAATAATAAATAATTCCCGCACCTTTCCTATATAAACCCACCCAAGCTCTCACTTTCTCCTAACTAAAAGCCTTTGGAGTTCATACAAACTCTGCCATACTCTCTCTAAAATCCTCCCAAGGTGCCCCAAGCTCCCAATAAGCCTCTCACAAGCCTTTCTCTAGCCTTTGGAAGCACACTTCCAAGTAAGGGTTTTTTCTTCCATTCTCATTTTTGTCAATTTTCTTTAAGTTGTTTTTCCCTTTTAATTTCAATTATGAATGTTGGGGTATGGTTTCTCACCTCCCCCATACTTCCCTATTATTGTTTGAATGATGGGATACCCCTTTCTCTCTCATTAAATGCCTCCCATGTACACCCGTTACTATGCCGAAATTCCGAAAGGAACTTCTCTCTCTTCTTTTACATTCAAGCAATACTTTTGTGTCATGAATATAAATTCCACTTCAATCGTTGGGACATGTATCTATATAACCTTCTTACTATCCATTACATTTAAATATGATGAGGAAACTCCTTCCCTCTCATCAACCATTTTTTATGAATTCTTATGTCACGTCGTTACGCTGTCGAAATCGCACCGATTTTTCTAAGCCAATGCCATTGTGTAGTGGATACCATTCCTATTTCTACATCAAGAGTATCCACCTTTATGAACCCTTAATTATTGATTAAAAAGTTTCATGTATTAATTCCACATTCCTTTATCATGGAATAAATAATTATGTTTTATGAATCCATGTTTTATGATCCATGTGGCACATTTATGCATGAAATGAAATGTTTAAGAAGGGTGCGCCCTTATAGTGCTCCAATGCATTGGGTAAAGTATAGTATCATGATACATCATGTGCAATGAGTGTTGACTCATGATAATTCAAGTGCAACGAGGGTTTACTTGTGATTTATGTGCAGTGAGGATTTACTCATGCTCCATGTGCAATGAGCCTTGGCTCATGGTAATTCCATGTTAAGTGTTGTTGCCACATTTCCATGTTATGATTATCTTGCTTTATCATCCCTTTATGTTCATGTTTCTTATATTCTATATTGATATGCCTATTTTCTAACATGTATTGTACTCCTCATGTTATTCCATGTTTACTCCCTTATTGAGCTTTATATCTCACCCTTTTCTTATGCATGTCCTCAGGTTATCCCATGCAATGCTAAGTACGAGGGAATGTAGTGGTCATGTAAAGGAAGTTTTCAATAATGATGTTGTATTTCATGTTTTAAGTTTTTATGTAATGGTCCTATGCCCCAAAGACACTAAACCTCTCGATCTTCTTTGTTTTATCAAGTGATGTTTTATGTAATAAATCATGTTTAAGTTTGTAATAAAAGCAGGGTTGTCATATTTGGTATCAGAGGATAGGTTTAGTTATTTTTGGGATTATGAAACCCTTGTAAAGCCTTAGAGACAAGACTAAGTATAATAAAAACATCCCATTGTTTAGGTAACTACTGAGTAAGTGGTTTATCAGACAAATACATCCCTGTCTTGATACGAGCAGGTAGAGGCGGCTCTGGCACAGATGTATCCTAGGGGTAAAACACAAAAAAACCGCTTTGAGATAGACTCGAACGGGAACTGGTGCACGACAATGGGCCTTGCTGTACTCTTGGTTACGACCCTCCTGGGGGATATGTTTTGATAAATTCACAATCTTAGTATGAACCCTCATTAAGGGAAAAAATTCCCCTAAGAATATATGTTAGAAAGTAGATCATGAAAATCCAAGATTGAAGCCTATAGACTCATGAGTTAAAGAAATGAAATTTTATTTATAAGTCATCAACTTTTGTCTTTGGATTACTCTTTATGTGTTACCCCTAACATTCCTTTTAGTCCATCCAATGGCCGGTAATAGGAGGACTCAGGCTAATAATCGATGTGAAGATCAGTGTGATGACTGTACTAAAGAGATGCCCAATCCAATGGGAGTGGGAATCACGAACTTTGTCATACTTCTCTCTAAGATAACTCAAGCATTGAATAGAAACACAGGTCAAGAGGAATGTTCATCCCCCCCAAGAATGAACAGGTCGCTATCGAGAACTTCATGAGACAAAGGCCTCCTACTTTTAGTGGATCATCCGATCCCACGATCGGTGAACAAGAGGTCAACTCCATTGAAAAGATCTTCTCCATCCTTCATTGTTCTGAACAAGAGAAGGTTCTCATGGATGCCTATCATATAGAGGGTGAAGCTGATCAATAGTGGACGTTGATAAAAAATACAAAGCCTGAGGAGGAGATCGAGGCGTTGGAATGGAAGGATTTCCGGAATTTTTTTTTTGATAAATATTTTCCACACACCCTTTGGCATAAGATGGAAAGGGACTTCCTTTCCCTCAAGCAAAAAGATGATGAATATGTTGGAGCGTATGAGGAAAACATCACAAGGCTTGCATAATACGCTTCCGGCTTTGTCGTTACCCCCGAATGCAAGGTTGACCACTTCTTTGGTGGGCTAAAGCCTAGCTTGAGGAAAGCATTAGCGATCCATGACTTCGAAAGCTATGAGGAAAATGTCCGATGTGTCCTCAAGGTTGAAATGGAGATCGGTGAATCACATGGGTATCATGGGCACAAGAAGCGTAAGGTGGAATTCAATTCTGGTGGTCTAATGGATAAATCCAACGGTGCTAAGGAGATCCAGCACCCCACTTTCCAAAAGTGTGGAATGAAGCACCCTGGAAATTGCCTTAAGGGAACGATAAAATACTTCAGGTGTGGAAGAGAAGGGCACCTAGCTATTAACTGTCGGCAAGAAAGACCCACGGTTGCGACAGAGGATATGAACACTCCGTTCGAACCTCAACGCGTTGTTCAATGCTACAAATGCAAAGAACTGGGTCATTTTGCAAATCAGTTCCCTAATCCAAGGGTTTTCAGAGGTGACCAACAACCTCCAAGGCAGCAAGGAAGAGATTTTTCCATCACTTCTACCAAAGTGAACCCCGACAACGAAGTGGTGACAGGTACGCTAGTTATTCATTCAAGAATATCGAACATACTTTTTGATTCAGGTTATAAGCATTCTTTTGTATCTCGAATGTTTAGTAGAACAATCCTAGCACCACCACAAATCATGGAAGTAAAGATGTCGATGAGTACGACAAATGGGGCAATCATTGTATCCCATGAATATAAGTCCTCCTCTATTATAATCTATGGATTGAATTTCCCGGCGAACCTCGTCATACTCCCTCTTGTGGAATTTGATGTAATTTTTGGCATGGATTGGCTTTCCTTATATAGAGCCAATATAAATTGTCGGGAGAGGGAAATCACACTCCATATGGAGAATCGAACCCCCGATTCTTTACAAGTTTCATGAGGAAGATGAATCTCTTTTAGCTCCATCATCTCAAGCATTGATACTACTACCTTATGAGCACGCATATCTAGCTCAGATGATTGAGTCCAAGGAAGAAACCATCCTTGAAGAAATGCCTATTGTGAAGGAATTTGCTGAAGTGTTTCCCGAGGAACTGCCTGGTCTTCCTCCTAGAAGAGATGTTGAGTTCTCAATTGAAGTTATACCTGGGGTGCTACAAATATCCAAGACTCCATATAGAATGGCTATTGATGAGCTTGATGAGATGAAGAAACAACTACACGAGAATCTGGATAAAGGGTTTATATGCCCAAGTGCTTCACCATGGGGTGCACCAGTCCTCTTCATCAAGAAGAAGGATGGGACAATGCGGCTCTGCATCTATTATCGTGAACTTAACAAAATCATGATAAAGAACCCATATCCTCTCCCAAGAATCGATGACTTGTTTGATCAGCTGCGTGGATCACAATACTTCTCCATGGTGGACTTGCGGTCGGGATATTATCAAGTAAGGGTGAAGAAGGAAGATGTCCCCAAGACTACTTTTCGTACAAGATACGGGCACTATGAATTCATAGTAATGCCTTTCGGACTCACCAATGCTCCAGAAATCTTCATCGACATAATGAATAGAGTCTTTAGAGATTACCTAGAAAAATTTGTGGTAGTCTTTATAGTTGATATTCTGTTATACTCCAAAACCAAGGAGGATCATGAGGAGCATTGAATAATTGTACTGGAGACTTTGCACAAGGAGAAGCTCTATGAAAAGTACAGAAAGTGTGAGTTTTGGTTAAAGGAAGTCTCATTATTGGGCCATATCATCACAAGCAATGGGATATCTGTGGATCCCTCCAAAACAGATGCAATTGAGGGATGACCGAGGCTAACATCGGTAACAGATATCCGTAGCTTCTTGGGGTTAGCTGGATATTATTGATGATTTGGGAGAAATTTCTGACGATTTTCCAACCCTCTTACCAAGCTAACTCGGAAGGGAGTAAAGTTTTCTTGGAGTGATGAATGTGATGAATGCTTCAAAGAGGTGAAAATGAGGCTTATCACTGCGCCCGTGCTCACTTTACCCACAAGTGGGGAACTTTTTGTGGTATTTAGTGATGCTTCAATGAAGGGCTTAGGCTGTGTGCTGTTGCAAAATGATAAAGTGATATCCTATGACTCAAGAAAGTTGAAAATCCATGAGTGAAACTATCCAACACATGATCTGGAGTTGGTGGCTGTGATCTTTTCCTTGAAAATCCGGCGGCATTATCTCTATGGAGAGAAATGTGAGATATATACCGACCACAAGAGTCTTAAATATATATTCACGCAGAAAGAGCTTAATATGTGCCAGAGAAGATGGATATAGCTCATCAAGGATTATGACTGTTCAATACATTACCACCCTGGGAAAGTGAACAAGGTGGCAGATGCCCTAAGTAGAAAGGATCCAGTGATTCTATCAATGATGATAATTGAGAAGGATCCAATCTTCTTAGACTTTATGAAGATAGACATGGGAATCATAGAGAAAGGAACATCATCAATCCTTTCACAAATTATTGCTCAACCATATCTTTTGGAATGGTTAAAGGATGCTCAAAAGGTTGATCTGGGAATTCAGGAAAAAGTGGAAGCTATCAAAAAGGGGAAATCCTCAGAGTTTAATGTTAATGAAGAAGGAATTGTGCGGTTTGGGAAAAGACTATGTGTTCCATCAAGTCCGGAGCTGAAGAAGGAACTTTAGGATGATGCACATAGTTCAAATTTCCCTATTCACCCAGGGAGCACAAAGATGTATCGAGATCTCCGAGAAACCTTTTGGTGGGATAATATGAAGAAGGAGATCTCTGAATATACATCAAAGTGCCCGGTGTGTCAGCAAGTGAAGGCAGAGAGGCAGAAGTCTAAGGGTATGATGCAACCATTGCCCATACCAGAATGGAAATGGGAGAACATCACCATGGACTTTATCACCAGACTTCCAAGGACATCTAAAGGCAACAATGCAATTTGGGTTGTTTTGGATCTTCTTACAAAGACTACACACTTCCTTGCTATTCAGCAGGATTTATCATTGGATCAACTGGAACTGATATATATCAGGGAAGTGGTAAGGTTGTATGGATTACCACTATGTATTGTGTCTAACCGAGATCCAAGATTCACCTCTAAGTATTGGAAGAGTCTTCGACATGCTCTGAATAGTGATCTGAACTTCAGTACAGCCTATCATCCTCAATGTGATGGCCAATCCGAGCAGACTATCCAAACACCTGAGGATATGTTGAGAGCCTTCTCAATGGACTTTAAAGGAGGATGGGATCAACATCTTCCTCTTGTTGAGGTCTCTTATAATAACAGTTTCCACTTGAGCATCCAAATGTCACCATATGAAGCCCTGTATGGGAAACGGTGCAGAACAACGACATGTTGGGATGAGGTCGGTGAACGTAAGCTGCTTGGACCAGAAAGGGTCGAGGAAATGGTGGAGAAGGTGAAAACCATTCAGCAGCATATCAAGGTAGCTCAGAGTCGACAGAAGAGTTATGCAGATAACTATCGACGAGACCTTGAGTTTAAATATGGATACATAGGTTTTCTATGCATATCTCCATGGATGAAGTTCATGAGGTTTAGAAAGAAATGGAAGTTAAGTCCAAGGTACATCGGCCCCTTCGAGATTCTTGATCGTGCCGGGGCTGTGGCCTATCGACTAGCACTTCCACCTACTATGGCCAAAGTACATGATGTATTTAATGTATCCCTCTTAATGAAGTACATACAAGACCCTTCAAATGTACTCTCTTCTGAGGTGGTACAATTGGAAGATGATCTTTTTTATGAGGAGGAACTAGTGAAGATCTTAGATCGTAGTGTAAAAGTTATATGAAATAAGACAATGCCCCTCGTCAAGGTGTTGTGGAGAAACCACAAGTTTGAATAAGCAACCTGGGAATAGGAGGATATGATGAAGCTGAGTTACCCACATTTGTTTTAGTGTGGGAAAAGGAAAATTTTGAGGGTGAAATTTATTAAGGGGGGAATATTGTAACGACCCAAAGTTTCATTAATGGAAATCCCACTTGATCTAATTAATTGTCTCTTTATGTTTATATAAAATGTCAACTGTATTGGTTTTATGTTAAGAATTTTGATCATTGCTAATATATCCGTTGAAGAGTGATCACATGATTAGTATAAATATAGGGCTTTCACACATCCAATTTTACTTAGACAAAAGAAGCGATGGCCTCATCCAGTACAATTGCTCTATACGAAAGCCATTTTTCAGAGCTCGGAAAAGAGGTGGCGTCTTTGGGCTTCGCCCTTGACCAATCCCAAGCTGAGATTCATCTTGTCAAGCTCGAACGTGACCGTCTACGGGAAAAGTGGAAGTTGATTGAAATTACTACTCGAGCGATGCTATCTGAGCCACCCCAAGTGCCTGTCACCATCACACACCTTACCCTTAGGTCTTATGCAGCTATTTTAAGGGGTTATGTAACAAATAAGTAGTACTATGTTCATGTGCATTATTTTTTTATATAATAATAAATATAATTTCTAGTCATTTTTTATACATTGTAAATAGTTTTTAAAGTACAAATAGTGTTTTTAGTTATTATTTAACAAAGAATTATATTTTATTAAATTAAGGGAATTTTGAATTAAATAATATTTTAATAAAATATTATTATTATTATTAAATTAATTTTTATTAAATATAAATTATCTTATAATTTTATGAATTCAATAATAATTTTTATTAAGGTTTGAAAGCCATTTCTATCCAAACCTGTGAATTTTCAATAAATGTCAGTTTTTATTTTAAAAGTGAAAATTAACATATTTAGAAAATTATTTAGAAAAAATAAATGTTATTTTTGGAATCAGGACGTCGAAATTATCCAACGGCGAATTTTTCATAATTTTCTGAGAGAGTCAAAATTTTGAGTAAAAATTAAATATCGTTTAAATATATAATGTGTTTTATGACATCATAATGACCCAATAGTGATGTGATAAAATACTATAATATTTATGTTCAGCCAATATATGTTTTAACATCAATATAATGTGATTTTTTGTTTTTTTAACTTACTTTTCAAAGCATTAATGGACCCCTCATGACTTATTCAACACCTTGCCTTTTTAAATTAATTTCCATGGGTGTGTGACTCACCTCCACATAGGCCACCCTAATATTTTAAGAATTTAGGAATTTGGACTTATACAATATTTTTTTCCTCTTCCCTTTTCCAAAAACCATTGGCAAAAACCATGGGATGATTTGTGGTTTGGATTAATTTAATATAAAGGGTCCCAAACCCAAATAATAAAGAATTCCCTCACCTTTCCTATATAAACCCACCCAAGATCCAACATCATCCTCACTCAAAGCCTTTTAAGTTCGTCCAACCTCTGCCATAATCTCTCTAGAATCCTCCCAAGGTGCCCCAAGCTCCAAATAAGCCTCTCACAAGCCTCTCTCTAGCCCTTGGAAGCACACTTCCAATTAAAGGGTTTTTTTCTTCCTTTCTCATTTTTGTCAATTTTCTTTTAAGTTGTTTTATCTTTTAATTTCAATTATGAATGTTGGGGTATGGTTACTCTCCTCCCCCATAATTCCCTCATATTTTTAGAATGATGGGAGACCCATTTATCTCTCATTAAATTCCTCCCATGTACACCCGTTACTATGCCGAAATTCCGAAAGCAACTTCTCTCACTTCTTTTACATTCAAGCAATACTATTGTATCATGAATCTAAATTCCATTTCAATTGTTGGGAAATGTATCTATATGACCTTGTTACTTTCCATTACATGTAAATATTATTAGGAACCCCTTTATCTCTCATAAACCATTTTTTATGAATTCTTATGTCACGCCGTTACGCTGCCGAAATCACACCGATTTTCTTAGCCAATGCCATTGTGTAGTGGATACCATTCCCATTTCTCCGTCAAGGGTATCCACCTTTATGAACCATTAATTATTTATTAAAAAGTTTCATGTATGAATTCCACCTTCCATTATCATATAATAAATGATTATGTTTTATGAATCCATGTTTTATGATCCATGTGGCACACTTATGCATGAAATGAAATGTTTAAGAAGGGTGCGCCCTTATACCACTCCAATGCATTGGGTTAAGTATAGTATCATGATACGTCATGTGAAATGAGTGTTGACTAATGCTTATTCAAGTGAAACAAGGGTTTACTCGTGATTTATGTGTAATGATGATTTACTCATGCTCCATGTGCAATGAGCCTTGGCTCATGCTAATTCCATGTTAAGTGTTGTTGCCACATTTCCATGTTATGATTATCATGCTTTATCATGACTTTATGTTCATGTTTCTTATATTCTCTATTGATATGCCTATTGTCTAACATGTATTGTACTCCTCATGTTATTCAATGTGTACTCCCTTACTGAGATTTTTAGATCACCCTTTTCTTATGCATGTCCTCAGGTTATCCCATGCAATGCTAAGTACGAGGGAATGTAGTGGTCATGTAAAGAAAGTTTTCAATAAAGATGTTGTATTTCATGTTTTAAGTTTTTGTGTAATGGTCCTAAGCCCCAAAGACACTAAACCTCCCGATCTTCTTTGTTGTATCAAGTGAAGTTTTATGTAATAAATAATGTTTATGTTTGTAATAAAAGTAGGGTTGTCATAAAAAATGTGAATATATTTTTCTAGTAAAAAAGAATCAAGGGACCTGAAATCTCATTAATATAATATCAACGACATGTGTATTATATAATATGAATTTTATAAATATTAATATAAAAACATAAAATTTAAAACATTTTGAAAACTCAAAGGACCTCTGTACAGTGTTGGATTGCCACTATTATAGTTCTCCCACCTGATTCCCAACCATCCTATCTCTTATCTACCCTATCCCAAACTAGTACAAGATAAGAAACAAGTCAGTGAATCGTAGTGCTCTGATACCATTTTTATATCCTAATATAAACTGATAGGACCAAGATGAAAGGTCACATGACCTTATATGAAACTCCTCATACTTAAAATGATACTTACCAATTGTGTTTGAATATGATTTTTAGGGGGTAGATTATACCCTCTATATCATATCCTAGGAAAAATAAATAAATAGTATAATAAAAAATATAATAAATATAATCAATGTATATGAATAATATAAATATGGTTTACATTTCATAAAAATAAAAAGGTGCCCGAGGTGGAAATAAAACATAGAAAAATATGTGCTAATAAATAAATAAATAGAGGGTCCTCTAGAGTCCATATCTGCCCACTAACGGCTATGAACACCTCTGATCAGCCATCCAAAATAGGTATATTTCCCTCAATATATATTTATTCATTAAATCTACAATCACACTAAAATTCTGGAGTATGTTGTGAGTAAATGACATCGTAGGACACCATCAATGCGTATTTAAAAAGTGTTAACATTTATAAGACTGTATAAAATGATAATAAATAAATGTGCACATAAGTAATTATAATATGGAGTGTTTTTACACTTTCTAAGTCACCATAAACCTTGGTTATAACTACTTCCAATCATTTCCATAAAACATTTGAATGATCATGAATGCATCTGAAATGTGTGAGTTAGCATTGAAGCTACTCAATAGTAGCACATACCCTAAGTCTCTAGGTTCGGACAGACAAGTTTTTCGTTCCCTATCTCTATCACTCAGGTAAGGTCATAAAGACCATCATGTCCCACTACTGTCACATGGATCTGATCACATATTATTTTCATGCCCCTAGGTTATTCCACATAAGTCTATAATACCACACTACTACCACACTATTATAATGAAATATGATCATAATTCCAATAGGTCATACCACACAATGCCATCATACCCCATAATTTATCTTGGTCATATCATCATATCATATGAAATATTTGAACACACTCCCCCTCTAAGGATAGAAAAACAAATCTATTGTTACACGAAACAAAACTAAAACATGGAATTGTTAATAAATCGGTAATATTAGGTCACAATAAAATCATATGTTGTGTTATATATAATAATTTGGTTATTTTATAGTTTTATAATATATATATATTTATTATACAAGATTTTTCAATTTCTATAAATAAATTCAAGACTTAAGGTAACAGTTTTCTCATTTAACTTTTATTTCTGTGTGACTTATGCATTATTAACCACTAATTTATTTTTTATGGTGAATATACTACCCATAAATGTATTTCATGATTCATATTATTGTATTTATCAGAAATTAAAAATAAATTTTTTTCTTTTATTTCATGGGGTTTATGGTTAAGAAATTACTAAATTAGTAAAGTAAGTTTGTCTCAATTTTCCTTATTTGAGATACATGCCATGTTATGACCCTTTATTTTTTTATGGGGTGAATATACTTCCCATTGACATGTTATATCATGTATTTCCCTGTTTTAATGATATTTAAAGATTCATATTGTTTTCCTCTTTCATGGGGATTATGATTTAAATTTACCAAATTGGTAAGGGTTTTCTGCTAAAATCCCATCATTTATCAGGGTATGATTATGCTTCCATTAATGAAATATTATGATCCACGTCTTAATAACTCTCTTAAAATTATTTATCCTATGTTATTTATTATATCTTATTTTATTGGTACCATCTTTCTGCCCTTTTTTACATAATATAATTAAGGATGTTTTTTAAGAAAATATGTCTTTATTTCACTCTTCCTTCAAGAATCTATTTTTTTAAAACATTGTTTTCAAAAATGTTTCAATGTTTTTTTTAAAAAAAAATTCAAAACTAATTTCTAAATAAAATTAAAAAATGTTTTTATTAAATTATATTTTAAGATAACTTTTAAGGAAAAAGTATTTAAAACATGATTTATGGTTTTCAATGCTATTTTTAAATAAAATTTTTACAAAATGAATTCAAAAGTTCTTTTTAAAATATATTTTCAATGAAATGGTATTAAAAAAATCAATATTTCATTATAATATTTCCACGATTTTTTTAAAGAAAAATTTTTCAAAAAGATTTCAATATTTCTTTATTAGTTTTCAAAGCTATTTTCAAAGTAATGGTTTCAAAATGTTTCAAAGTTTTATTTATATGTTTCGAACGTTTTTTTAAAGAAAAATGTTTTCAATATTGTATTAAATATTTATTTATAAGTATTCAAAGTATTTTAGAAGAAAAATGAGTTCAATATTTTTTCAATATTTTTTAATATTTTTTAAACGATTTTCAAATAAAAAGGTTTTAAAAATGATTTATGTTTTGAAAATATTTTTTTAATGTGTAAAATATATTATCCTCTAGAAATCATTAAAATGAAACTGCAAATATTTTATTATAACAAAAGGATTTTTGAAATTATTTTATGAAATAATTTTTCAAAGAAAGGCTATTTTCCTAAATAAAAGTTCAAATTAGTCTTAAAAATCATTATCCATATAAGTTTTCATCCTATTATTTAGTTTAGGATTTAATGGGATTGTTTTCCAAGTTCACCATTCTTATTATTTCCTTGAATGGATTATGTTTAATATGAAAATTGGATTATGGAACCCGTTTATCTTCCATTGGTTATACCATGATAAACTTATAAAAAAACCTTCTTCCTTTCATGGGTTATTCTCAGATTAAATGATTATAAAACCTCTCTGTTTTCCACAAATTAAAATCTGATAAAATTCTTATGATACTCAATTCATTTCATGGGAGATGTTATGATGTTTTGAAAACCCATTCTTTTAATGGGTTATGATATGTTTAATGTTTTATTATCTTGTAGAAAAAATATGTATGATTTTATTATGTTACTGGTGGGACCTATATCTCCCTCAGAATAATTAGATAAAGATTTATATCTCATGAAAAAATTATGACTATAATGAGGAGTTAACTAAGTTTAGTAAAGGAAATTGTTTGTTAATATGGTATTGTGAGTGAACCATGAGTACATGGATGGTTTGGGGATTGAACTCATTCCACTATAACAAATAAGATATGATTGGATATGGTGGTGTGTCATACCGAGTTGGTGTATCCACCCTGAAGTTCCCTGATATCTTTTGGAAATAAGCAAGGACTTATATGTAATGATTTTATATGCTTACATGTATGAAACTAATTTTATGTCTTATTCCTATTTTTTCAGTGATGAATTATGTACTTTATTCCCCTATGATTAAGGTATTATGAACTACTAATATTAATTCCATGACTCATGAATAAGATCTTTGATATGCAGGGTATGATATTCAAATGTTATTCTCATGTTATCATACCATTATGCTCATGTGGTGCTTACATAGATTATTAATTTACTCTTAATGAGAATCTAATCTCAGCCTTCTTATGTTTATTTTTCCCATTTTATGATGAATGGTTTTATGTAGAAGTACTAAAGGGGTAAATCTTCTCAGGAAACATTGATTCTCTTTTACAAAGTTAAGAGATTTTGTTTCAAGTATCTAAGGACACTAAATTATTATGGTTCTCAAGAATGTATTTTTGTAATGTATTGAATATTCATATAATATGATTTAATATCCATGTATGTTAAGAATGGGTCACTATAGGGCACCTCCACACATATTCTGGTAAGGTTGAGTTTGATGTTGGGCATTTGTGATGGAATTTGGGAGCTCAATTCTTACTCATCAACTATGGTTAGTCTATGAGATGGGGACCACCATTATCAATCATCTGGGATTCTTTATGAGTATATATATGTGTGTCTGTTGGGTTTAATTTCCCTCTTGTGATGGGTTGAGTTGACTATCGTTGTATATTTCTATCACCCCAATTTAGTTTTTGGGAAATCCTAATAAATATATTTATACTCTCCCCCACATGGGATTTTCCATCACATGTTGTGTATTATATAGATAACAGATAGAACGATGGTGGCTTTGGTAGAGAATTCTAATACATTGGTGAACTGAATTTATATAGTGGTCAAGATTCAAGATAAAAAATGGATCTCTCAACTCTTTTTATTTCCATTTTTTGTCAGTTTGGGACTTAAATTCTAGTTTGGAATTTTTTATACCCTTTATACTTTAATTTTATTTTATCATGCTCTAATTTATTTTCTATATTTTATTACTTTTGTGTTTTCAAACTAGATGTACTTTATTTATTACTACTCCTTTACATTTTTTTCATGTGGATAGTTGGGTGCATGATTACAAGTACATTAGGAAAATACTTCTCAATTCATTTATTCTTTCTTGGAAGCTTCCAACATCCCCTATTCTAGTGTAGGTAGGCTTGGGGTTGTAACAACTTTTCCTTCCAATGGACAGGTGGGCAGCAATAGGTCGGGTTATTATAGAGTTGTATTATTGGAGCTCATTCCTTGGGATGGTGTTCAGAGTAGTACCATTATAAGTATTGGTATGGACATGGGGCCATGATATCAAAGTACCTTAAGCATGGATTTTATGCTAAGGAACCAAATTTTAGTGTGGTTACCAATGTATATGTACACCAAGGCACTAACTACCTTATTGTCAACTTTGTATACTATGATATTGGTTTTAGGGTACAATGGTACATGAATTATATAATATTTAGTCTTGAAAGTCATTATTGAGTCAAATCCTGATATATATATATGAATGTGGTATGTCTTGATCACTTTTAGGATGCCATAATGAAAAATATTAGTCAGTTTACCAATTTAGGATCGTGATGATGATCTGATAATTTATGTGGTCTCAATTTGAGTCAAATACTGATATATATATATGAATGTGGTATGCCTTGATCACTTTTAGGATTCCATAATGAAAAATATTAGTCAGTTTACCAATTTAGGATCGTGATGATGATTTGATAATTTATGTGGTCTCAATTTAGGGGTTGTACCATGTGTTGCTTCCTCTAGGTTTTCAAGGAGTAGTACCCACACCTATTGAGCATTATATTATACAATATGTTAAGGATGAGGATGGGTATTGTAATTGTGCACTCTATGTGTTCCAACATTAGTGACCACTAAGGTTCTGTGGTAGGGAAAATCACTATGGGGTGGAGTATTTTCTTGATTTAGTGGTTTGAGTCTTCTAGATGGTTCAAACCCTGATAGATCAGATGGATTCCCTGGAAGATATTATTTTCCATAGATCATATTGGTGCTTGTGGAGTTTGGTTATGTAGACCCATAAAGAGTAAACACTCTCATTGCATGACTTCCATAAACTATTTCATGATGGGTATTACCCATTGTTCTTGCACTCAGTTCAAATCTATGAGATTCTTGAGCTATATTATAGTGATATGTAAATATATTAGTACACCATAATTTTCAAAGACCTTACATGGTACCCCCATGATATGGTATGAGTTGTATTATTTTAAGATAGGAAGATCAAGTAGGGTCTCTACATAGATAAATATGGCAGTGTGGTTTCCTTATGTCTACCCACTTATGATGGAGTGCTAAAGTGGGATTTGGTGACTATGGGCATCCTAGAAAAGGTACACCAATCACTTGTATCCAACATTGGGAATTATGTGCTTTACCCATGAAGAGTAGGTAGCAGTCATCAAGTGTCGAGAACTTAGAAGAAGAAATATTCTCATTCCCAAACTCAGAAGTGAGGATGTAATGATCATGGATCACACAGATGATCCAGTCCTCTCATATATGGGTTATGTTATGATTTCATTGGGTTAGGTCATATTGCTCATGATTTCCTTACTTGAAAAGATGATTCAGATAGAAATACAGTTGATCAACTCCAATAGAAGAGGCAACACCATGATCTAGGATCTCCTATAAAAGGTTATGGAATCTCGTAGAGAGGTGTAGTAGGAAGAGGATCAGTATTAGCTCCAAATGGAGGAGATGATGGTGGAGGATAACATTATAATATCTTATCAATATCAACACCATGTGGCCCGCATCACTCTCAGTGAGTGGGCGGTCATAGATGGGGGTAGTTTCATTCTTTTGTGAGCAATTACTAGGCTACACATGATATAATATGTGGTACAATCATTATTTATTCAACTCATGCTTCAGAACTAAAATACATAGGTGGGATTCATTCCTTCATCTCCTTATTTCTATTATGAGATTTATAGCTTCCAGTTGAGACTTTCACCTAGAAGATATGGACATGGGATTCTACATGGAGTGATTATTTTATATTTACTCTTTTCTAATATTGTGATATATCAATTGGTAACTATAGATTCATGTGGGTCCTCTTGGTCTTCATGATAAGACCTTATTACCTAATCTTGGGTGTGTACTAGTTTTCCATAGTTCAATCTGATATTAATTGTAATCAGAAGCGAGTTATATGCCTTTGGAATAATGAGATTATATTATCCTTTATAGGAAAGATATATCACATTTATAGGTGAGTGGGGCTTGTAAGAAGGAGGTTTCAGCCCCTCACATATCATTTGGTGAGGTTATCCCTTTTTAGAGGTCTTTTCAAGAATTTGAATTCCCTTGGTAGTGGAGGACTATATGCACATCTTCTTATAATATGTTCTAAGACTTCTTCCATAGTGAGATATAGACTTCTACATCTACATGCACCCTGGTACCACACCAATATCTTCAACGAAATATCATATGGACATTGTTGAGCTCTAGGAGTTGATGGGGTATTTTCAAGACCTTAGAGAGATGGTTTTCATTAAAAATACTATTTTCCCATATTTAGTATCAGTTTTTTCGTTAAAAATGTGGATGGGAGATTGATGTGTTGTGTTGATTATTGTCTCCAAAACCAAGTAATGATAAAGAATATTTACTCCCTGCTGAGGATTTATGGCCTATTTTTATCACTTACAAGGTGTTAGTTAGTTCTTGAATATTTATCTTATATTTTTATACCACTAGTTAAGGGTTATCAAGAGTGATATTCCAAAGACAGAATTATAATGTAGATATAGACGCAATGATTTTGCGGTTATTCCTTTCAATGTGTCAAATTACACCAATTTTTTATGGATTTGATGAACCAGATATTCTAGATATTATTAGAATGGTTTGTAGTTGCTTTAATTTGTGATATACTCATGTTATCTCCATCATTGGACAAGTAAACAGATCATCTGAGGCTAGTCCTAGATATACTCTGGGAGAACCATATTTATGGTAATCTCTTAAAGTTCTAGTTTTAGATCCATGAGTTTCACTTTCTAGGAAATGTCATTTTATATAATGGTTTAGCTGTATAACCATCAAAGATTGATGTAGTTAATTCTTGGGATCCACCCATGATCTTGTTTGATGTGTGGATTAATCTTTTCTTGGAAGGGAACTATCGGTGGTTGGTGCCTGAATGTTCCATATTAATAGCAGCAATGACCACCCTAACGTGGAAAGGGTGGTAGTCTATCTTAACTAAGCAGTGATTGGGAGCCATCATGAAGTTGAGGTTGAGGTTGAACGGTGCTCCTATATTGATTCCACTGAAGTAGGACATGGAGTATGCATTATTTTTTGATGCCTCTATAATTGGTATTAGATGTGTTTTATTACAAAGGTAGTTAGTGATTCCATATGGGTTGATGTGGTTAGGACCCCATGGTCATAATAATGTTACACACGACCTGAAGTTTTCTGCGGTATTCATTGTTTAGAAAATTTGGAGGAACTATCTTTTGAGGGAGAGATATTTTTCTACAGATCAAAAATTTCATATATACATCTTCAGATAGATAGATCATAACCTAAGATAGAGTCATTGGTTGGAGTTCGTACAGGACTCTGAATCCAATATAGTCTATACTCCTAGAAACGGTAATGCGATGGTTGATTTCATATGTATAAACTCTTAGTCACACCCAGTGGAGGTATAAACTAAGCAGTTGGATTCCTTTTAGATGACACTAGTAGAGGAGAGTGGTGTATATTATCTTTATATGATGGTGTTGGGTCCCCCACTTATCCAATTTATGATATAGGCTCAATTAGGAGACATTGAATGTGAGGTTCTTCATGACTAGATATTTCTAATGGATTCACTAGATGGACTCTATGAAAGAGGGGATAAAATCATCCTTTTATAAGGAGGGATGATGGTTCTAGTTGTGATGTGAGAGGATATGATTAGGGAGTTTCACACTTCTCCTTTATCAATAAATCATGTAGTGGTGAAGCTGTTTAAGTACCTTCAGTGGTAGTTTTTTGTGGGATGGTATAAGGCATAAAAAAGAAAAATTTATCTCTCAGTGTCTCACATGTGAACAACTGAAGCCTATGATCCAGGTACCATTAGGTTTGATATAACCTCTTGAGATCCTAGAGTGGAAATGAGAGATCATATCCATAGACTTTGTCAAAGGGATTCATCAAACAACCTGAGGCCATAATACCATATGGATAATTGTTGAATGACATACAAAGTTGGTGCACATAATTTCTATCAAGGAATATATTTTTGTGGAGAATTGCAGCATTTTTATATAAAATATATCATTTGAATCCATGGGTTTCCCTCAATTATTTTCTACAACTATGATGTGTGACTTACGTCATGGTTGTGGAGAGGCCTGTAGGAGGCATTCTGGACAATGTTAAGGATGTGTATAGCACTCCATCCCCAAATTAATGGGTTGAACAAGTGAACTATCTAGGTATTATTGGGTATGTTTTGGGCATGTTTTTATTCTTCAATGAGATTTTGGTGGACTACTTTCCATTGGTTGAGTTTTAGTATAATAACATCGATCACTCTTCTCGTGTCCTAGTGCATTTTGAAGTAAATTATGGGAGACCTTGTAGGTTACCCTTATTCTAGACTAATATTGATGAGACATATCATCTTAAGATTGATATGGTGTAGATGATGAGGGAGAGGGTTTATGTGATCCAAAAGAATATGAAGATAGCCCAGTGATGACATAAATATTACATGGACTATCATTGTATACAATTGGAGTTTGTGCTAGGATATATTTTTTCCCTAAGAGTCTCCCAGTGAAAAAGATTATGTAGGGTTTTTCTAGGAATAAATTTGTCTTTTAGGTTAATCATGTCATTCATGAACCTTCAGAGTTTTGGTGAGGTTTCTTAGCTCTTACCCTTACACCCACAAATAGATTGGGTGCATGATGTATTCCATGTGTCAGAGCTAAGGAGATACGTGAATTACCCTATGAACATGATTGATTGGGATGAGATATACATTGAGGATTGATCCACCTTCATGGAGTAACTAGTAGAATTCGAGGATTGTATGTAGAGGATCCTATAATGATATACCATTCCCTCAGTTAATTTTTGTGTTGTAGAATGGGAGCTTGGGAGGGAGCTCTTAGAAGCGAGAGATCAAGATAGAAGCTCAATATCCCCATATTTTTACATTGATAATAATTTTAGGGATGAAATTACATGATATATGGAACAATGTAGTTACCCTATTTTTTTCTTTTAACCATTTGAAATATATTAATGAAAATTTTTAGAGCTAGGCACAGAGACAGTGTGGGATATTGAGGTCTAGAGTGCCCATAATTAATATTATAAAAATATTAAATATGTTATTATCACAAATTCATTGTTTTTAAAAATAGTATAATTAATCCCCATACAGAGTCTTGGATAAAAAAATGTCACCAAGGATGAATATAGAAGGTGGATTTTACCCTATGTGAAACTTAAAGTTGGTCGGCATCGAACATTCAAATATAGAATCCATTAGACGGTACGTTAATTTGATTAATTTATTAATTCAATCATTTAATTCATTTAATACACAAAAACCTAATTCCATATTTAAATATCATAATATGTAAATTGTCTATTTTTTTATATCCTTGGTATATTGTAGAGGGTCCTACGTTGTTCTTTGTTGGGGTATCAAGAGCGGAGGACGAAAGTTTATCGGATCAAGGTAGATCGAGAGGGAGTGAAAATAATGGGAATTATCCTTCACCAAATAATGTGTTATTCTACAATGATCAATCCCAAAGCATGGTAGGTTCCATCAATTGTGGATTTATATCCCTTTGATTAAAATATTAAACAACGATTTATTATCAGCTTTTGGTTCTCCAGTAGCACATTCTTCACATGATCCATATAGAAAAGTTTATTTATTTAATTCATTTTATTCTAGAATTATGATAGGTTATCACCATGGTTTCCCTAATATATTATTGTTGGACAAGAATTCTTATTAAATGTCCTTTAAACCTTTTTTCTTGTGTTTTACTACCACCCGTTCTAGGTGTTCTTTGTTGTTGGACCACAGAGTTGTGGTTCTACATTTTCAAGGAGGGTTCAAGTGATATTGAAACCTAGGATTCCTAGATGTTTGTTGAATGAAAAATTGGTAAGTGTTTTAGGTACATATCGAGATGGATTGTGGGTGATACTTCATGGTTCTGGGATACACAAATGGCGATGGGTGACAAGACATGCACATGATGTGTGTGAGACTTTGAGTAGATCACATGGATCCATTTCCAAAAAATAGAGGCTAGGGAATGATAGTTTTAGGGCTTCAACATATATTTTAGGCAATCAAAATTTGAGATTCGTGTCATCAAGGTCATATTTAGTAACATTGTGAAGACTCCATGGATTATATGAAAAACTCTAAAAACATGTTGTGTATCCCAAAAAACACATTTAGTGTATCCACCTTGGATATACCTCTATGGTTTTAAGTAATATTATAGATCATACACTATTTGGTAAGAACAAAAGGTTATTTCACAGTCCCAGGGTGTCCAAACTATTTACCATCTACCACATTCCCTAGACCCCATGTGTTTAGACACACTGTGTACTCCAAGAGTACATGAGCATGGGCTAGAGAACAGTGCCAGACCCTGATCAGTCGAGACACATCGTCTACCACCCATCCATGACATGTATGATGAAAATGATTTCAAAATGTCTCCAAAGTAGAACTATTCAAGGTTATGAGGTAGGGACACACACTTTCCGTATCCCTTCCATGCCTTGTACAACCCTCCAGAACGTCTTCCTCTCATATATCCTTCGTTTGGACTCAAATTTTAGCCCACAAGTAACCAATACAAAGTAGTTTTTCATGTATAATGTTCTGGTGGAATTCATTGTGGTATGATATATATGATATGATACGTTTTAAGTGTGATTATTTTTTGATAAATGCTCGATGATGGTTCTGATAAGGGTAGGAACATCGGAGAGATGTCAGGGTCAGTACTCCCTTATCACACTTAGGAATGGGTTCCCCATACTATCATAGAGATGTTTGAATCCTTAATTTTTAATTCTCTATGTTTTTCATTCCATGTATTATTTATATAGATAGTGATGGATCTCCCTAGAGTGGGAAAGAGTCCTCTACCTATGGATTGTCACTCCCCAATATTCGAGCTTCGGCAGGGTGTAAGTCCTCCCAAAGTGTTTTGGATCCCTTGGATGGAGAGAACAATAGCAAAGGGTGGGACCATCCAAAAATATTCCAATGATGTTTTATTTGAAGTTGGTTGTTATTGAGGTCCTTTTGGAGTTGTAGTTATAGTCATCAACTTTGGATGGGTGGTGAGTTAGAGATCCACCTTATCTCTCATTTGTATTTCTTTGTAAGTATATATATGTGTATCTCATGGGTTTTGTTTCCCTCTTTCTTCGGGATTATTTATCTATAATAGTATATTTCTATCACTCCATTTAGGTTTCCATAAAATCATACTGGGTATGTTTATACTCACCCCTGCATGAGATTTTCCTACACAAGTCATGTCTTATACAGACAATGAATAGATATGTGGTGAATATGGTGTAGAAAATTGATACATGGGTTCATCAAATGTGTATGGTGGTTGATCATAATGATCAGGAATCACTATCTATTATCTTTTATTAATTCTATTTTCTTTAGGTGGGGACTTCATTTCTGGTTATGAGTGTATTTTTCACCTTTATATTTTTGTTTTATTTTAACATACACTTATGTATTCCCATGGATTTATTACATGTATGGTTTCACTATAGATGTTCTAGTATTTTTTTCCTATACATTGTTTCATGGATACAGTTGGGTGTTTACAAATAGGTATATATGGAAAAGGACTACCATTCAATTTATTCCTTCTCAATGGTTGTGTCCAGGCCTTTTACTATTGGTGGTTGTCTTGGGGTTGTGATGGATTAGACTTCCACCAACTATGTGGGCCTCAGTGATTCGGGTCATTACACATATTCCCACTTATGATGGGGTACTAGAGAAGGACTTGGTTCTAGAGAGATTGTTATAAGAGAGACATAAATTGTACAGATCAAGAAATGGTAAGCATGAGGTTGAGTCTTCTGTAGTAACTAGTAGAGATCAGTCATCAGGGTATCAGTACAAGAGGCATAGTCATGTCCAAACTCAAACACATTAATATGTAGTGCAAGGTTAACACAGATGGACCTATCATCTAAGAGAGGGTAAATATTATTCTTGTACTGGTAAATGTCATATGGCCCATGATTGCTTCACCTCATATGCTAAGGAAGTTAGAAATATTGTGAATGTACTACCATGAAAAAGGAAACATCTTGATCAGGTATCTCCAAAAATAGCCACGGTGGCCCCCACGAAGGAGGTGATGATAGAGGATTAGGTGGATCTCCAAAGGGTGGTGCTACTAGTGGGGGATGACATTATTATCTACCCTCACCACCACCGCTATGTGGCCCATTCCAATCTCAGAGGGCTAGAGGTTAAGGGAGCATGAAATTTCAAGCTATGCATGGATATGACCAGGATTCTAATGAGATACTTCATAATATGATATGAATCTTTTCTAATATATATTTAGTATTTTTATACATATTTGTGAGTCGTTACATTATCTCTATATACCTTCTGTGAAAGATAGAGCTTATGGTTCAGTCTGTAGCCCTATGTTTGTGGATAGAGGTTACTAAAAGGAGATATTCTTCTATATTGTACATTTATTAGTAGTGAGAGTTGTTTCTCAGTAGAGAGTATTTCTCATGGTACCTATTAGTTATCATGATGAAACCTTGTGATTTAATATTCAGTATAAACTGGTTCTCTCTGGTGCACACCCAGATTGACATTCATCATAGGAGAGTTGGATGTTTTTATACAGATGGGTTGAGATTATCCTTAATGAGTGTGACATATCTTATTAATGAGAGATTGGGGATCATGAGACAAATGATACAACTTATCATCCATCAGTTTTAATTATTATGCCTTGGTACATCAAGATCTTTTGTCATTTGGTTTCTAACAATAGTGGAGTATTTCATAGACATCTTTACTAAATACAATCCTGAAAGACCTCCATTGTGGGATATTGAATTCTAAATAAAAATACACCATAAGACATCACTGATATCTTGTATGGAATATTGAAGGGTCCCACTAATCTTTAGGATCTGAGGGTTCAATTTGAAGACATTTTAGAGAATTTTTTTATCATAATTATTTAGTCCCCATGGGTTGATTCCGATCTGTTCGTGCGAAAGGAAAATGGGATATTGAGGATTCTTGTTGACTATCATTATATAAATTAGGAAATTGGCATGAATAAGTACCATTTTATTGAGTATTGGTTACCTTTCAATCCATTTTAAAGGTTTTATATGGTTCCCAAATATTGATCTTAGGTCTCTCTATAATTAGTTGAGGGTTTACGATAACGATATTATGAATATTGTATTATGATATCATTATAAACACTATGAGTTCAAAGGGAGGTATTTCAATTTGACTAATTCCTTCACTATAATCAGGGATCTTATGAATTAGATCTTTTATCCATACATGGACTGATTCATAGTTGTCTTCATTGATAACAATCTCATATACATTGCATTTGAGGTGGGTCATGTAGAGTGTTTGAATATGGTCCTATATTTACTCCATGTGAACCAGATTTATTATAATATCTCAAAGTGTATATTTTTGATCCATGAGGTTGAGTTTCTTGGGAGTTTCATATTTGAGAATAGAGTAGGAATGGATCTAGGTAATAGTGATGTAGTGCTTTATTGGGAACATCTAAATAGTCTGTTAGAGGTGTAGAGTTTTTATGGTTTAAAGGGGTACAACATAATTTTTAGGGAATACATTTTTATGATTTCATCCCATTTGACATATTTTACATAGAAAGTGAATATATTTTCCTATACTAATTACTGTTAGGGGAACATTAAGGAGATAATTATATGTTGATCAGTGCCCCTATTTTGAATCTTTTGGAGTAGGGAGTTGAGCACACGATGTTTTTTGAAACGTATGGAACTAGGGTCATATGCATATTCATGCATAGTAGGTGGTGATCATTTATGAGATCAGGATAATGAGACCCCATGAGTAGTACTACATGACTCATTACTGAGAATTCATTATTGAGGTCTTCACATTAAATATGTGGAGGTGTTATATTTTGGGTGATAATTTCATTTTTAACTTAGACCACCTGAGTCTCAAGTACTTCTTAAATCAGAGAGATCTCAATCTAAGCGAGAGGCGATGGTTGGAGTTCCAATGGGACTATGAGTTGGAGATGTTATATACTATTATGAAGTTAATAATGGTTTAAAATGATCTTATTAGGATATCTAATAGTTAATTGGTGGAGTAGACATATGATCAGTTGGTTTTGTTGAAACTAGCCTTAGTAGAGTAGAGGGGTAACATTTATCTTCAGTCAATGGTGGTGATCTATTAATTTTTTATCATTTGAAAGAGTTTCTGTTAAGATACATTTTTTGTGAGCTTCTATATGACCAAATATCCTTAGGATATGCTCCAAATGGATTTTATAAATGAGGGAAGTAGATCATCCTTTTCTAGGGATGGATGGTAGTTTTGATTATATAGTGTGAGGAGGTGTTGAAGGAGTTTCATACCTCCCCCATGGTTGTACATACTAGTGTGTAAAATATGTAAAAGTAACTTCAACTATAGTTTTAATGGCCTTTCATGTGTTGAATTGTTTCTGAGTCTGTATCTTAGTGTCTCACATGTCAGTAGGTAAATGATGAACAATAGTTTTTAGTATGTTTAAAACAACCTCATGAGATACCATAATAGAAGTTGTATGGAATATTGATGGATTTTATTATAGGGATTATATATATATATATTCCAAGATACTCTATGGGTGATTTTTGAATTACATACCATGTTGGGGTACTTTATTTCTACCAAGGAATGGATTTTGACTATGATTTTGGGGTTGTGAGTGTGTGTGTGATTGTTCAGCTTCAAGGGGAACCCATGATGATTTTCTCCGATAATGATGATTTTTTCATTTCATAAATTTGTAGAGGATGTTATAAGTCATAACGACCCATTTACGGATGAGAATGAAATTATATCCCTAGATAGATTAACAAACCAAATGGACTATCAAGGTGTTGGAGGAGATTTTGAGAACCTTTGTGTTAGACTTTAACAAGCGTTGGGAGGACCACCTTCCACTAGTGGAGTTTTCCGATAACAATATTTATCATACCAATAATGAAATGGATCCTTTAAAGGCCATGTAAATGTGACCCTGTAGGTCACCATTTTGTAGGAATGATAATGGTGACCCATCTCTTATTAGGCTAGAGATGGTGCAGAAAATAGTAGAGAAGGTTTAGGTGATCTAAAAGTGTATGATAACAGCCCATATATGACCAAAATATTATGCATATCTTCATCATTTGCATTTTCAGTTTATGAAAAGAGACCATGGTTTCCATATACTCTCCCCATAATGAGGAATTTAGAGATCAAGCTATAGGAAAAAGACATCCACAAGTTTCATTAGGATATTCCAGATCATATTGAGGGTTGGTGAGGTTTCTTACCACATATACTTATCCCCTTAGTTGTACGTAGTGCATGACATCTTCTGTGGGTCGTATATGAGGAGATAAGTGCACAACCAGATGCACATTATTGAATAGGGTGAGATGTACATATAAGATAGAGCCATATTTATGGAGTACCTAGTGGAGATCCATGACCTTTAGGAGAGGATCCAGCATGGAAGAACCATTCCTCGGATTCAAATTCTTTTTCAGCATGGGAGCATGCCGGAAAGCTCCTAAGATAATGAGAGTGAGATATAGTCTTAGTACCCCAACTGTTATTGTACCTAGTAATTTCCAAGGTTAAAATACATAAATGGTGGGAGAATGTAATATCTCTAGTTAATGTATTATGATCCTTTGAGTAGTTATATATATATCTTATGATTTTTCTATAGAGATAGTGATGTGTTTGGTTGTCATAGGACATTACAATGAATATACTAATAAAATTAACATAAATATTAAATTAATAGTATACATCCTCTTAGAATAAAATGTGTTCCCATTGATCAAAACCTTAGATGAAAAATATGAGATCTTTATTTTTTTAGAACATGGGGTTTACGCTAGGTATGAAATTGAGTTGGCTGATGTTGGCCTTTTGGTTGAAGGTGACTTTTGGAAGGTACCTTAAGTAAATTAATTTATCTATTTAATTATTTTTTAGAGTCCTAAACCCTAACCCTCACCTATAAAAATGTAATTACAATATATTCTTATGGTTATCTTCATAATCATAGGATATTAAAGAGGGGTATAGATTCATTGACATTGGTTTATCGGGAATAGTGATCAATGGTGAATGAATGAGTAGAATCATGAGACAGAGAAAAAAATGTAGGGGGTCATCATCTTCTTCTATAGTGGAAATGTTCTTCACTATAAATATATTATTTATTGATATAAATATCTTTATTTAATGTATTTCCAACCAATTTTATTCAATTAATGAGCATGGATTTTGTATCTTCTTATTTTATGTGTACCATGTTCTTCACATGAGCTAGGTTATATTTTAAAATTACTTATATGGTTTATTATTTTTATTTCAACATGATTATAATGTTTTTACGATATTTATGTAATCATTGTTTTATATTGAGTCATCTAGTGATGGGTTTTCTTTTTTAATGTTATTTTTTCCCATTTTCATTGTATTTTTCATTATTCACCCATGGGGTCATGATTCAAAATTTGCCAACTAGATTCGAGTGCGATCAGACCTCCAGATTTGAGATAGATCAAAACCTATAATTTATGTAGAGAGTGTGAAAAACCATAGAAGTGGTTTTTTATTGATTGATATATGCGTATTACATTCTTTGAGTGATTTATTATAGGTTTGGAACCCTGATTAGTATTGAGAGTCATGTCCGCTACACCTATAGAAAAATGTAATTTGATTTTCGGCCAACCAGAGTCTAGGAATCAACAATAGGTGGATCTCCATTAAATTTCAGGAATTTTTTGTGAGAAAATTGGTGTAAAAAGAGGTATAAGATTCAGATTTACAATCCATGTGAAGGAACTTTGGTTTCTAAAAAATCATGACATACACTATGTGTACTTCATTAAACACATTTCTTGTAAGACCTTACTAAAATGGATAGGGTTTCATTGAAAATGTAAATTTCATGAACCATTTGGGACTTCCACACACCATTTTGTAGCAAATCATGTTCCCCTAGGGTACACATACATGGGAATATCTAGATACATTATCCCAAATAGGTACCTAGGAATGGCTAGGTACATGGGCACTAGTCAGAGCACATTTTCATAGGTCAGGATGACATGGGCATACCCCAAACTATCATGACACACTTATAATCTATGTAAACCCCATGTATATCAAAATGGACATCCAAGACATGTGAAATCAAGGGCATTCCCATGTTTCTAGGAGAGGACACATGATGTGTGACCCTATGTACATTCCATGTACCTTTTTATGAGTCTTCCACATTGTTTGTATCCTTATTTGAGAAAAATATATGGGCCCAAGAGTAGCCTATCCTGAGTATTTTTTTACAGAAGAAATTATGTTGTCCTTTTTTCATTATAAATGTTACATGAGGTGTTATGAGTGTGTAAATTCTATATACTATTCTTAGCATATGGCAGTGATTGGGTTTGATCATCCGAGACATGTCAGGGTCAGTACTCCCTTGTCGTACCAGTGCTTGGGTCCCCATTCTCATTACACTAGTATAGTTGGTACTCCCCCATAATATAAAGGGTGTGATTACTCTATCATTGGTGTGCTACTCTCACATGATTGAGCTCTGGCGAGGAGCGGGTCCTCAACAGGAGTTAGTGCTCCTGCTTATATGGAGAATAGTAGCGAGAAGTGTACTCCACCACCCATATTATTATGGGACTTCATATAGTAGTGATTATTAGAGATGTAACTTTCTGAGATATAGGTTGACTCAACATTCTTATCTTTCTTCAGATATAGTGATCCCCTTTCTCTCTTTGCTTAAGTTTCTTTTGAGTATATTTGATGTCATGTTTATTTACCCTATATATTTATAGTTTGAATTAACTATTATTATTTTTGTTTCTCCCTAATTGGTTTTTGGGGTTTCATATTGGGTATGTATATACCCACCAATACATGGCCTTCACCTAAATGAGTTGTTTCTTATGAATATGATAATATGATTAGTGGTGAACATTGTGGATCTTGTTTATATGGAGCATAGTGGTTCTTGGCACTAAGTGTGTTTGATATTCATCATTGGATAATATGAGTCAGGATCTCTTTAATGTCAAATATTTTTAATTTTTTTAGGTTATGACCTTATTTCTAGTTGAGTTTGTATTTTTCACCTTCCATGTCAATTTTATTTTTCTATTTTACTTTATTATTTTCCTACAAGTTGGTGCAAGAATGGCTTACACACTATATGTCTTGACCTTTTATTATATATCTGAATTATTTCATGGATCTTGTTTTTTGTTTGCATATAGTTACATTTGGCTAATATATCCCATTTCAGTGTTATTCCTACTTGGTACTTATCGTCCGACCCTGGCCAATTAGAGGCAGGCTTAAGGTGTCACAATCGTCTTAGCATCAACCATGCGTGCCCCAGTGGGTCTAGTTGTTACATCCATTTTAATCCAAAACATACTTTTTATCACATTAACCAATAACAAGGACATTTAGATATTTTATCTAACAAAACAAGATTGTTTTTTTAAATGGATTTAAAAAAATTCCATTAGAGGAAAAATTAAAATTGAAATGAAAAAAACATATGAAGCATGGTTTTCCATTCCAACATACTTGGATAGGACTAATATTATAAATTAATTTCAAAATGAGAGATAAAAAACAAAAGTTGGTAAGTTTCATGAACATAAAGATAAAATCAAGGGGATCCTACCTAGATGTTGTTGAATTTAAAAACCAATTCCATAACCCACGACAATATGGTCCCAAGATCTCTAAGAGGGAAAATGGAAACCTAAACCAAGATAATCCTATCAATGTCGATCCATAGAGTTACAGTTGGATCAAACCCCCATCTATGGTTTGACCTCACAAGTAAGTAATGAGGGGGAGTGAGGTGAAAGTAAAAAGAAGTGATTGGAGGAAAATTGGCCGATATACCCTAACCATAATAAGTATCCATGAAGAATGGATCCCTTTAGGATTTTTTGTGTCTCAAAATAGTGATAGAGGGTGGGGGGGGGGTGGTGTTCATAGAATGAATAGGTAGGATGGGGCATGTAAGGGGGATATGGGTAGTTCATTTTTTTAATTTTAGTACTAATTAATAATATATTCTTATTTATATTTTTTTAGTTTGGATAATCCACATGGTTTTTCTAAATGGTTTAAAAAACATAACGCCATCTATTTACCCCTCAAGATACATACATAGAAGCTACATGGTTGGTCTATATAGTTTGATTAATGATCCCCTAATTATTATAAATTGTTTGATAAAAAATTATAAGTCACCGGTATGGAATCTACATGTTTTAATAAATAGTTTGGCATGTAATGAACCTAAAAAATTCAAAAAATAAAATAAAAAGAAACATCAAATAATTAAATATAAAATTGGATATAGATAAATAAATAATGAAATAAAATACTAGTTAAGGTGTGACAATTATCCCCACCATAAATAATTTCTACCAACATAAATTTATTTAATTCAAGGATGAGGAAATTATTAATCTTTGTGATGAGAGACTCATCATGGAAACTCAATAAATTTAAAAGGATCAAACTACAACATGGATTCAAACTATTCCAAATTCAAACAAATTACAATAAACATGAAAATAATGATGGGACTCTTCACCCACATGTCACACCCAACAAACTTTAAGAAAATCCATATAACTGATATTCAAAATAGAACTCCACCTCTATTTAAGGATTCCACTATAATGAAAGTTTAAAATACAAGGAATGTATCATATCCAAGAAAAAAACACTGATAGTTTTACCAAAATAATCCTTAGTTCTCTAAATATGGTCAAGATTTAATAATTCCCAAAACACCAATCATAGATCATTTAAAACAATTATAAATAAAATTTATAAAAAACAAATGAAGGGAAAAGAATGGAATGCGAAAAAATTCCATCAAACCATTATCTAAAAAGAGTACAACATAAATAACATTTATAAAACCACAAAACAGAAACCACTAAAGTTCCCATCTCTACTCCTAAATCTAGGAATAAAACATAATATGGGTCTGGTACATACCATGAACTTGTCGCATCAAAACACCATGTGATTCCACTATATGTCAAAAATAGGGGAAGGGTGACCTATGATATCAAATCCAAGTAACAAACCATGGTGACTGTTACAAGTCAAACCACTGCTAACTAGGGTGTACCCTCAACTGGTTCATCTCGGGTTTTATATTCCTATACTCACCCTACCAAAATTCGGATCAAGAATCATCACAAAATTATCACAATCAATATATTATGAGTGAAATCAGGAATTATAGATGCATGAATAACCCACTTAACCAGTTTCAACAACATTTGAAACATCTGAAACTACTAAAATTCCAGAAGAATTGTGTTGTTGGAAACACCAAAAACCATGAAGTTTTTCCAAGATCACCCAAAAATGAATCCCACCAAAGTCTTCCAGGACATATGAAAAAAATACAAACATGATTACATATTTAACAATCAAGGTAACTTTGACAAAAAAATACTCGAGAGACACTAGAACGATGGAATTTCTTAAGAGGTTCACATAAATTAAGTTTGAAATGAAAAACATTATCAACATATCACAACTCAAATAAAACCTATCATAAATAGTTCATAACCCAAAAAATGTCTAATCAAATAGTCATAAAAAATAAAAATGAAAACAACTTAACTTCTTCTATAATATTTTAAAATTTAACACCTTCAATTTTAAAATTTTAGAACATTCGATAAAAATAATTGTGAAATTACATACTTTAGAAAAAACCATAACACTATTTAGATTTTATTTCATCCTAATTTCATCACTCATAAAATAGTCTCTATTTTTTAGACACAAATTCTAAAAAATAATTTCATGTTCTAGGAAAAGCTCAAGATGAATAGTCCCTAATCACCGCTAAAAAGTCATATCACCAAACAAAATCAAAAGACTCTTTTTTAAAACCATTTCCAAAATCACACATTTTTTTTGAAATCTTAAAGTTATACTTCAAAAACAAATTTAGAACGTACCAAGTACTTTTCTAAAAACATTAACCCACTATTAAGCATCAATACCAGTTTAATTATTATTTTTTTTAAAAGGTTGGGTCTGAAGCCTCATTTTATTATTAAATAAAATCAATGACCTCTTTTAACTAGTTATAGGGAGACCCATTACATAGCCCAAAGGCCCATTGGGATTATAGCCAATTACATAGCCCGTAGGCCCATTTTGGCCTAATTGCCATTTTGTGAATAGTAACCCAGCTGCTACAGTACCCACACAGTACCGCCGCTGCTACAGTGCCCTACCACTGCTACAGTAACACCGAGCTACAGTATCACTACTGCTATAGTGCTGCTACAGTACCCTGTGCCCAATGGGTTTTAAACCCCAATTTTTCATGTAGGATTACGAGGTTCTTACCACTAAGCCAAACCCCAACTACTAAATCTATTTTTAATATCCAAAACTCTAGCCATTTTAAAACATAAAATCAAATTTCCAAACTCCATATTCACTTTAATTAATTAAAAGAAAACCTCTATAATTATTATTATTTCAAAATTGTCCTCCCCCATTTAAAAATTACACTCCCATTTTGACATCTATTCAAAACAAAAAACACCCACACATAACTTAAAAGTATTTGGATCAAATGGATCTCAAAAAAGTACATCCAAAAAGGTATACTGTCCATAAATAACTTGTCCACATGTCTTGGTGGGAATTTTCTAGTCATATAATTTCCAAAACTAATTATATTAAACCATTAACTCTAAAGTATCATGGTATCTAAGCCTTGAAATATCACAAGGTACCACCATTTCAACACCTATTTCACAAAAAAAACAGAGAATGTTTTTAGAAAATTTTTATAGTACCATAATAATTTAAAAACACCATCAACATGGACCAAATATAATTATAAATAATAAAATGTGAAACTCAAAATCCAAATTCAAATCTTGATATCTCACGGTAACTCAAGATTCATTATGTGTGGTGGTGATTAGTCACCCACCTATAACCTACCTCCTCTGATCCAATGATCCAATATCCAAACCATTATTGGCCAAATAAAAATGGTTTCTCCGAAATGATTTTTTCACATGAAACATTAGTTTGTCATTCTATCAAACACACAAACAATTCCATAACAAGACTCGAGGTGCGTTCTGAATCCCCACAGGCTAGAAACTAGTTCCATGATTCAAAGTGAAACATGTGGAAATTATTTCACCTAATAAATAATTAATAAAAAATCATTGAAAATAATATAAAATTTCAACGTGCCCCATTTGTATATATTTAATCAATAAAAAGTAAAATATTCTGAATAGATAAATAAATAAAATGATAAAAAACTAATAAAAGAGTACCCCCAACCTTGATCTTCCTACCCTCAAAAGAAAACTTTATCCACCCAAGAGGTCTCCTAACCTCCTTTGGAAATATATCTACCCTACATCCATAAGAATAAATAAAAACCAATGTGTTAAATGTGATAAAATAAAACTAAAATAAATAGAACTTACACCATATATCCATGTGACATTAAAATTCACTATCTGAAATCAACAACAAAATCTAGATGTATAGATAGAAGCTATTGTAGAACATAAAATGTTAGATAGGTGTGAGCCCTAAATCCTAGTAGAACGGCCAAAAAATCACCCTCAATAAATAATATTTAAATAAAATATACATCGCATGTTCTTTTGAAAGAAAATAATCAAAGTTGGTTTTTTATAAACTTTTAATTATAAAATAAATAAATATTCCCATTATTTTAAAAAATAGTTATTTTTAAAATATAGATATCTATGAATTTTTAATAGAATAAGTATTTCAAACATAAAAATAAAAAAATTATTTTTTTTGAAAAGACACTACACTTAACATAAATTAATAATTTTATCTATTTTAAAGTAAATATGAATGGGTAAATAAATAGATAAATCATAATGGGAATCCCTTGGTTACTGAGGTTGGGTAATATGATCCTTATACACTCATTGATTAAACCTTTTATATTATTGTTCTCGTCCACAAGTCACATCCAATCTATATCATCATCTGGTTGTTTAGTTAGTGTTATAGTACAAACTTACAAGGTTGGGTGGTTCCTGACAAGTTTACTTTCCCTATTCTACCCACTTAAGTGTTTATGGTTCTCAAGTTCTCGATTTTATCTTTTATATTAAATCATATTTCCAATTCCAATTCAATAATAATAAATACATTCCAAAGAACACATTCACATTTCTCTGGAAAATGGAGAAACCATTAATGTACCAAAGTGACTTACAAATTATTATCTTGATCATCATATCAAAACATCATTATTTATATAAATAAAAACATGCCATCTAAATAAATTATTGAAACAATAATTAAATTGCCTTTTTTTCAATTCATTTAGAAAACCAAACAGATAATCGAGATTAAATTTAAAAGTTACCCTTTTATTATTTTTCTCATATAAACTTACTCATATATAAACCTATATCATGTAGTACAAATTAAAAATTATTATATGATTTTTTCCATATATATATATATATGGTTACAAATGTATATGTGAAATTACAATTGGTATATAGCTATATATAAACACATAAATATATTTATCAAAATAATTTTTGATAATAATTATTTTCCATTTTAAACAAACATCCTCCCTTATTACTCACATTCTTATCTCATAAGGCCATTCTATCATTTTATAAATAGGGAGGTGTAATTTATTTAAAATGGAATTTGAAAATCATTCAATCAAGAGACGAACATATTAATTGAAATGAAAATCTTTAAAATAAAGATTTTATTTTAAAACATCCTTATATATGATTAATATTATCAATTTATAACAAAATAGGATATTAAACCATAAGAAAGAACAGTTCCTATATTAAATGATAAATGCAATGAGAAACCTTCAAGGAACATTTTGCCTTTGACAAATGATTCCAAAAACCGCTGTAAAAAGTTTCCAAGAATTCCAATAGGGTAATTGGAATACTAATCCAAAATAATCCCATGAAAAATATTTCAAAATATCGAAATCATGCTAAAAAAATTTAGGGTTTGGCCTCTCATGATCAAAACAAGGGGGAAGAAGATAGGAGATAGAAGAGAGAAGAGGAATGATGTAAAAGAGGCGGAAAAACCCTAACATTAAAGAGAAAGAATGCTCAAGGGACCCCTTCATTTTGGGGTGTTTCATGAACTATAGGTGTTTGGGGATAATATTCATCATTAAAATAGGGAGGATGGGGATGGGGGTCTCATTAAAGGGGGTATTTATTTTTTGTTTTTAAAAATTTAGTATAAAATTTTAATATATTTTTATTTATATTTTCTTAGGTCTGGAAAATCCACACAGTTTAATAAACCATTCACTAACAGTGAACCACTCAAGTGATTGAACTATTATTATACATGGATTGAAAACATTTTGGAAACAATTATATCATATATTATAGGTCACTCTCACAGGTTCTTACATTGTTTAATAAACCATGAATGTTATCTATTAATCATATATTGAACCTAAAAATTTATAAAAAATTAAAAATAAATTTCGTTGAATACAATTTAAAAATAATAAATAAATAAATTAGTAAATAAAATAAATGTTTGTTTCAAATAAATATTATTTAACTCATATAAATTTATCCGATTTTGAATTTTTTTCATTTGTTTGTGATGTGTGGGAAAACTAATTGATGTGTTAACACCAAAATATAACACCAACGTCATAGATCACATCCACTTCACTTCACCATACTCAATATACACCTTTATACATTATCCCCCTTTGAAAAAAACCTTTAAAATCACTTAAAATCATAAAAAACATCTTGTTCACAACATGACAAACTTAATTACATACATATGATCAATAGAAAATTATGAATGTTATTTGAGAAGGATTGATTAATCCATAGGTTTTATCTCAATATTTGTTTCATCGTTAAAACTTCAGAGAGTGAAGGGGAGAGTTGTTAATTCATCCCTCTAAAAATATTGGTGATTTTTGAGTCATAAAAACGTTTTTTATACATAGGTTAATGATTCATAAACTACTCTTAGTTTCTTTTAAAAACAGAACCAGATTGTATAAACCATAACTCATCGTCAAAATTATTTAAATTGCCTTATGTGTTAGAAATATTGAATCACTATATTTTAATTATTCAATATGTCACACGATAAGATATGAGTAATTTACTAATTTTGAGTCTTCTTGTAATTATTTATTGAACCTAAATCATGTAATGATCATTAAGTTAATAATTTATCACATTAATTTTTTAAACATAAATAACATGTTGATAACTTGAGAAATAAATTCAATTCACATAATTATAATAATAAATAAGTTATAATTGAATTTCAATAATATTATTGTGATTAATGATATTTTTATTATGATCGCCCATGGTCATGTGGCCCATCAAGTACTAAAGTCCTATTTTTTTAATTAGTGTAACATCTGGATATAGAGAAACCCTATAGGACCATATCAAAATTGTATTGAATCCACTCAAAAATAGATATTGGTATCTAGAAACACATCATAGAGAAGAAAATAATAATATATAATATATTGTAATGAAAACCATTCCTATGAAAATCCATTATGTAATGTAATCTATTTGTCTACTGATATCTAATTAATCATGGTACACACATTTCATCTAAATACTTCGATGATTTATTTAAATTTATTTAACTATATTTTATGTACATGATAACAACATTCATGGTTATATATTTTAACTAAACACTACTATATGATAAAAAATGGTAGAGATATCTTCATCCAATACTCAAAATTGATAGAAAATGTTTTGAATATTCTATCAATATCATGCCACTATTGATGCAACTGACACAAGTTATCTGACAACAAAAATAAACTATAAGGGTTTTCATTACCAATCAATGTATGTTGTCATCAATAAACATTAATAATGATCTCAATTTTATAAATCAATTAACATTATTGTATATAAGAACAAATAATGATAACTCAATCATTTAGTGTTGATATTGAAGATATAGTCTCCATAATTTGTTATACTTTAGATCACCGAGTGTAAAATTCATAATAATACATACAATTATTATGATCCCCCAAGAACTAATATTCAAACATCATTGTTTTCCCCATATATTTATGTATCAAGACTATTGTATATTTTTTAATATTATTTTTAGATTATCATCAGGTTCTCATTTTAACTGGAAACTTGTATAACTATTTGATATGGAAAATAATCTATAGAAATGAAAGATATTGTGTTGACCTGGAAATATAAATACATGTATATATAAAATTTTATGCAAGACCAGGTAATTAAAAGTTATAAGCTCAATTTGGGTTTAGATAACCCAATATCATAATAATATTTACATTAACTTTTTCGAATGGAATAAAATTATTTGATTGGATTTTATGCTATCTTCAAGAACAATCACAAGAATATATAATTTAATTTGTTCAAATATTTATAATAAAAATGATATTTATAGATAAAATTTAAAATAAAATAGGGTAAATATTCTAAATTTATTAAAAAATATAATAAATAAACAATAATATCACAACCATGATCATGTATACATTATCTTTATTATCAACACCTTTAGGGTTTATAAATAAATTATAGAAATTGAAATTTATTATATAATCATCATAATTCAGGGTATGGTCAATAATGTTATGTTCAAAATTTTTATCCTTATGTTGAATTATTCAACGATAACGATCAATAAAGTTCTTTGACATATAAACAGTGCAATAAAAATTCATTTTCATGCCATAATGAAATTAATTATTTAAACATATTTTACTTTAATTGGATGTATTTATTTACCATTTAAAAAATAATCATGGTATTATTTCTTTTCAATTCAATGTATATCCATTTTGATTATAGTATTTTATCTACTTTGATCATATCAATTTTTACCATGATCATGATTTCAATTACATTCACTTCAAAAAATGGATTCAATTTATTTGATCATGTTTCAATATTAATATTTAGTATATGATGGTGGAGGAATATTTTTTGCATAATAATATTCCAATATTTATTTTTTCAATAATTCTTCATGGGAAACTGATTTTATCATTGTTACATATAGGAATCATGACTTACTTAATGAGACTAATAATCCATCTTGGTAGAACTCATGTTGATAACATGTTATGAAATAATATCGAAACATCAATTGAAACTAAGAATAATTTCAAAACCAAAAACATATTGTTAATCATAAAAAAAAATTGTTTAATGAATGCGAAAATGATGGAAATTGAACACAAATGTATAATCAAAATGTAAATATATGTGAAATACAGGAAAAAAGAAGGGAAAATTTAATATATAAAAGGATTTTATTATAATGTCAACATATATAGATAGGATATATATTGGTGTTAAACTAGCCATGCCTAATCTATCATATACCTAAGAATCCTATGTTGTTCAGATTTTTGTTCTTAGGTAGGTCTTAGTTAGCATAGATAGGCTTGATGATTGGGAATCCCAAATAATGTAGAATCCTTCCATATATCAACCTCAAGCTGAACAAATTATTCAAGTCAAGTAAGGCTTAGAAGGCCAAGACACATTCCCAAACTAATTAATCTTTTCATTTTTTATATTATTTATTATATTTAATTAAAACATATTTTTTATATTAATAAAATAATTATTTTACATAAAATTAATTTTTATATAAAAAAGTTTTCATATAAAATTTCATTTTATTTATATATTAATGAATAATCTTACATTAAATTTTGAATAGTTTATCATTTTACACTTCATGAGTGTCTTGAAAATTATATTTATTTATTATGAAAAAAACATACAAATATGTTTCATTAAAATAAAAAACAAATTGTGTGTTCACATTAGATTAATTAATAATTTCATTTAATAATGACTGAATTTTTTCATTACTTTTGTGGTTATTGACATATAATGACTCAAGTCATTGTCATTTGGGGAGAAATGGGGTATGTTTTAATTTTTTAGTTTTATCTAGTTTTGATAGTTTTGATTGTGTTTTAAATGATTTATGTGATGTTTCAGTAGTTTTAGTTTGATGAGAGAACACTCGAAGGGAGTTCTTGAGTGTCAGTGGATGAAATCTTCTGCAAGAAGACTGTCACACTATGAAAACTGTGAATCACATCATGATCAGTGGTTAGTTGTGTGAAGGGTAATTGGGAGACAATATGTAATGGTGTGTAAGAGGGTACAATGATATGATGTTTTTTTCCCTGGGATTGGTCTCTCTACCTAGGGGTGGTCTTTTTGGGACCTAATGGGTTCGTGTTATGATGGTGCTTAGCTGGAGACAGCCCATCTACCTAGGTTTGATCATGTCATGAACCTAAGGGTGCAAATCGCTACGTATTTGAAGTAAGAAGTAGTAATGGGGTGAACTTCATGGTTACATCATGGATAAGTACTGAGAAGTTTTTCGTAAATAGGGAATTTAGGTAATTTTGTGGGGGATCCTATTTGAAACGCCGTCCAGATCACTTAAATCTATCAAAATGGATAAAAATGGGGAGCACACGTTGGATATCCATTCATCTCCCATTGTATCCCCATTGATTTGTCATGTTAGTTAGGATTCCATTTTTTTAATTTGAGGTAAGATTCTCCCATACACCTTCCTGTTTTATTCCCCATGTTTTATTCAGATTTTGAATTCGAGAGTTATGGTTTTTTAGATATTATTTCATCAAACCATAGTAAAATATCCACTCTTTATGGTGACTTCATGTGTGAATCATAGAGTAGGTCCTAAGATAACATATCCAATCCATAATTTTTCATTTTACTTAAGATATTATTCCACATAGATATATTAAGGATTTTAATTTATTTTGGGTTAAATTATTCACTAATTATGGTAAATAATTTAGGGGTTTTGTGTGGAATTAGTCTAGGAGCATGTCAAGAGTGTACTGAACCACATAACTATAGGTATTTGGTGCCGTTATGTTGTTTGGTGAGTTTTTATATGATTATTTCATCAAGGTTTTTTTATTATAAATTTTTTGTTTTTAATTTTAAGGATATATATTTATTATCTATGTGATCATGGACTCCTATGAGTTTAGTATGATTTTGGGATGGATTTAAGGATATCTAATTGATTTCGGTCTTGAATTTATGATGCCTCTTATTATTTTTGTGATTTTAATCATGTTTTTCATTATTATAAGTATTTTCATCATGTTTCATTATTTATATGATCTCTCCCATAGATTGGAATATGCTCATGGCAGCCTAATAATTAATATGAACCACATATATTGATAAATGTTTTGATGGTAGTGCCTTATACAGATGAGTATTGGTGTCGCAATTTATGTTTTTATTTGTGGTATGAGTTGGATTATAAAAATCATGATTTTTACTATTTAAAAATTGATTTTCATAATATGTTTGATTTGAATAGAATTTAATGATAAAAAGAATGATTTCAATGATTGGATTTTAATTTTAATTTTAAATTGATAGTTTTTTATTCAAAATAATGATTAAAAGGATTTTTTACAAGGGATTGGTGTGAGTAATAAATGATGTGTTACATTTTAAAAATTGATTATAAAAGACTTTTTTTCAGGTTATTTTAATGAAACATATAACTACTCGGTCAATTTTTTTATTTCATTTAATCTTGTTTATATAGTGACTAGTTTTTTAAAGAAATATCCCTCTAATGTTCTCCATGATTGTAATTTAATTTTGGTTTCTTATGTATGATTATGAGTTATTAAATGTGTGTATATTGATGATTTATTTAGATTTAAAAATTTTGAGTGGGTCTTTATTGGTGGGATTGACACCTTAGTGGGTATAGGTGGGTTTGGGGAACCCAAACAGATTCCTGTATAGGTAATATTATAATGTATAATGTATTATAATGTTTGGTGTGTGTAATAGTGATGGTTTAGCGAGTTTAACTATAGGTATTACAAATATGGTGAGGTGTGATAACTTATTCTCCAATGACTAGTACCATGGTGATTACTTGATGAGTGGTGCGAAGGGTTATGTGCCCTGGTTGTTGTTTCATGTATGTGTTGGTTGTGTGTATCCTAGATGATTTGAATGGATGTTGAGCCGACCTTAATGAAGAAGGTTGGTCCCTAAGGATTATTGTTCACCCTTTCTCTAGATGATTGGAAGGGTACTATGGAGTGAACCTGGCCTTTCATTGGTGGGTAGTGGTTGGATATGAATAGATATGGATAAAAGTATTACCATGTGGAATATGGTGTAGACCGAGACTTATAATGAACCCTTTAAAAATGAGTATTAGTTTGGGTACATTTCAGTGTTCCCTTCCTTATAAGGGAAGGGGTTGGGATCTGTACAGTGTCCCCAAACCTTCATCAAGGGGTGCGAGTTGCGTTCCTTTCATTACATTATTTTCTATATTGGAATGGGTGGGATCTATTCACATTTTTCTTCCCTAATAAGACATTTATCTTTGTTACTATTCACTATGGCCTTTCTAGGGAAGAATGAACCAAGGTTCTTATGATGAGGCATATGTTGTGAAAATTTTTGGCCTTTGGACTTCATGTGTGTCCTACCCAGGGGCTCTAGGTATGGTATAAGATTCTGGTGTGAGGTGATTTTCTTCTTACTGGCATGTAATAAAAGTAGGCAGGGTTAGGTATTGTTGTGGTGTAGATAGAACAAGATGAACTAAAGTGTATCAATTTATATACATTGTGTCTTTTGTTTTTGGGTGGGTTTCTTGCTTGAGAAATACCAGAACAACTTGCATGTATTACACGCACATCTATTTGATCATTATATACTCTCTATTTTTTTCATTTCAAGTCACACCCTACGTTATAATAAATATTTTATTTCTTTAAACTACACACCAATATTTTTTAAGAGTATTTTTATATTAATTTAAAATAATTAAATATTATTATAAAATAATTAAATATTATAATAAAATAAGTTATTCAAAAAAATAACACCATATTGAGTCTTAATTGAATATTACAATAAGATTACATGAATATTAGTATAATATTTTAATGATCGTTACATACCATGGATTATTACGTCCATTGATAGTTCATAATTAAAAATGGGATAATAAATATAAATCAATAATATCATCTCAACTATAAAATCCCTATATTCATCTTCACACTGCATGATCAACATTAGTAGAAAAAAACCAATGATGAAAAATAATATTATCCACTAAGAAATAATTCCATAAATTTTAAAATTAAAATTAATGGAATGATAAGTGTGGTTAAGAGGTAATAATCCAATGAATCTATAGGGAGCGATGGTTGTAATATAACTACTATAAAAAATAAATATGGTTGTTGGAAATATATTCTTTCGAAATATGGTCATTGGATATACATGTATCCTATATATACAATAAATTACTATATTGATACTAATTTTTTTAAAATAATATAATTTACAAATAATAAATAATAAAAGAATAAAAATATTATTTAATTAAAATATTTCAATATATATATATATTTTTAAACTTTATATATTAATATTAAAGAATTATATGATGACTTTATAATATTAAAATAAATATTTTAATATATATAAATTGATGTAAATAAATTTCTATAATTTAAAAAATTAACATCATTTTTATTTCCCAATGACTCTTTAATATAAAATTTATATTTTTCAAAGAACTATTTTTTTAAACTATTGTGTAATTATTTAATTAATATTTACTAAAGAAATATTTTACTAAAATGTATTGGTAATATATAAAATAAAATAAATAAACATCCATCTAATAGTTTTTACATATAAAATTAATAAATATATGTTTATTTTATGTTTAAATGATATATGTTTTCTAAAATTGTTTTTATTCTTTATGTATGCTAATATTAAAATCATTTTTTATTACATCTAAAAATTTAGTATAATAAAACTATTTAAATATTTTTAGATAAAATATCTTAATTTGATAATATGAATATTTTCATTTTTAATATGAAAATATGTTACTAAATTAAATATTAACTACCCATGTAAAATAGTTATATTTCAATGAATTTTTTTTCAAACATTGCGTACATGTTTTTCTAAATAAATTAAATTAATCAATTTTTGATGCCTCTAATATGACTTTTAAAGCTATAAACATATATATTAATACTAATTTAATTATTAAATAATAGGAAGTAAGAATAAATAAAACATAACTTATAAAATTATATTTCCATCAAAAATAGTCCTTAGAATTTGATTTTATCATATTTATATGTTAATTAAATTAAATGGTGTAGTGGCTCCAAATCTAGTAACCAAGATCCATTTATAATTTTTTAAATTGGTAAAAGATATAAGTAATCACACCGCATAATATTGGTCAATTTTGTAATCTTCTAAAATTGGATACATACTTGACTTCTATATTATATTGTAAATGAAAACCATATCATGAAAAAAATTCTAGCATCCTAGAATAATAATTCATAGATTCCATATTTATATCCAGGGGAAATGAAAAACAATTAAAGGAGATATCATATTCTTAGTAAGGTAAAGTGTACGACATAATATATATTGATTATATAAGTTATAATCAATATGGAGGAGTGGATAATCAAAACAAATGTCATTTAAATCAATTACTTGAGTTAAAAGTGCATCCATGGATAATATCAATATAACAATCACAATAACATTGAAAAGTAAATTATAAATAAAGTAAATTCATAAATTCATACCTTCAGTATATTTTTATTATTTCTTTATCAATGTTATCATGAATCTTACTATCAAGGTCATAATGAAAAAAAATTCATTGTATTGGTAGTAATACACAAATTAACCTGCTAATTTGGATATTTGTTTTTCTCAGGAGACTTGTCGATGTATTGAGGGAAAATCTATAATTGATACCCACCCATCACTCATCAAATTCAGTCCTAGTATATTTATGGGTCAATAATATTTATTTTTAATATTCTTTATAACTCAACTATTATCCATATTGAATCAAGAATACGAAATTTTCCCCAGTCAATGAAATAACATTTTTAATAAACATCCATTAACCGATACCATATATAGAAAGGTTATATGATTGAGGAATCATCAATGTGATATACATTTTATTTAATCGATCCATTATATTTTAGATTTTTTCATTAATGAGAAAAATAGTTTTTATTTAGTTATGTATAATGATATATAATATGATCACCCAATGGTGAATAATCTGAAAATAAGGTATTATCTATTATATGTAATGAATGATAAAAGGTTGTAAATTCATCTAAAATTATGTTTTTATAGTAAAAAATACTTTATAAAATAAAATAAAATAAACAAATTAAGAATAACTTCGTTGTATCATTGGGAAAGAACAGATTTATAAACCACTTTTCAAAATTCTTTTCATTCCATTAAGAAAATAATACAAATTAATATATATATTATTTTAAATAAAAATCAACAAAATTTTGAGAAAATTAATGTCTTTTAAAATAATAATGTAATTTTTCAAAATAATATTAAATATAGATAGGGGTCATGAATGTGGAATTTCTTTTCATGTAGTAAATGTTAAAACAATGATTAATATCCCATTTTAGTAAAATGTCCAAAAAATACCGTAATGGTTAAAAGAGTGGAATATTTAACTTAAAACTATGTAATGATTTTCAAGTATAGTTGAAAATGGCCTCAAATAATCATTGGAGTTTAAATTATAATATTTTTGGAAAATATTTTAATGAAAATTTACACGAAAGAAATATATATTAGAAGGAAACCTATCAAATATGATTCTTTTAAATAAAGTCCCGTAGTAGTAAGTCACTTGATTATTCTTATTCTTAAAATGGAATAATTTGAAAATAAAAATTAAAACATAAAACATAAAAAAGGATAATAAAATATATGGGGTGTAATATATTATCATTATATAATTTTCCAAAATGAAATTTGAAGAGAAATAATCCAAAAACAAAATGATATTTTAAGAGAAATACATTATGGCTTTAATAAATTTTGAAACAAATCACCTTAAAATACTAAACATGAACAAAAAATTAAAATTACATGAATAAAGATGAATATGTGATATAATATATCATATGGGTTGTATATACACCATTTAAATAAAATTATTTTCATCATATAAACATGTCTCATTGAAGTGGAAATGAGATAAATTACCCTTACCTTGGGTATCTTTAGAGTCATACATGTTTGTTCCTCTTTTTTAATGAATATAAATTTATTAAATAATTTATTAATATCCATTTTCATCAATATTTTATTTTTTAATTACATTTAATTATAATTTTAAATTCCTTTAGTGAATAGTTCTTTGTTATATCGACCACTTAAGGTTGTTTGATTAAATTCTCCAAAATTACATCAGTATATTGTCCATGGTAAAAGGAATAATAAAATAATATAATCCAGAAAATAATGTTAATAATTTAATTAATACTATTTTTATTTACTATATAAAAATTTATAATCATCCATGCATGGTGGTAATATAAAAATAAATCATATCGCTTTGTAGAGGTTGTAGTCTAATTATATTTTTGGGCGAGATTATCTTTTTCCATTGGATAGATAGGTAAGAAATTATATGATAAATTATATTTAAATAATCATAATTTTTTCATAAATATCATATATATTTATTAGTTCCACCTTTATATCCATCCATGTATATTTGTTCTAAAAAATGAATTACACAACAATATGGTGATTGTAGGTTGTATGAACGAATGAGGGAGGTTATTGTTCTCCATGGGATGGAAACATGGTGGAAAATCAATTTCCCATAATAATAAAAACATATTTTTAAATTTTAAAACTATATTAAATATTTTTTATTGATAAAATATATATAATGGAAGTATAACAAGATAATAACTTTGAAGGTGTCTGGTGAGATGATTACCTTATCATTGAGAGACCTCTATTAGATTACAACTAAATACTTCTTAAGATGGTATAAGGGTAAGACCATGATCTCAATAATTATGGTAAGGAATCTATAAAGGTTTTGGGTAGTTCTTAAATGATATATATGGATAAATGTTTTGGAATAATTAAAGATAAGATATTCCCTTTTATACATGAGGGGAGGGACACACATAGAATTTCTTAAAATATTTAAAAAATATAGAATCATTTTCCTGTGCAGGTGGAACAAGATGGAAATAAGATAAAATTTTATAAGGGTAATGAATAAATCCAAACAATGTATTATGTTTAATAATGTTTTATGTTTTCTATTTTACCCTGATCCATTTATTTTTAACCCTTTTAACTCATTTTACCCTTAACCAAGGTAATAAATATTTAGAATGGTTACTATTCATTATTACCAAATATTAAGTTGAACTTATCACATAATAATAACTGTTAGGATTGAAAATATGGAATCAATTTTACCTGATTCAACTATTAAAAGTGACAATAATTAATTTTAATATAAGTTTAAAAAAGATAATGAATACATTTTTTAGAAACATGGTTGTTTTAAGCATAACGTGATTATATAGAAAAATTATGTTTAATTTTGATTGAAATAGGATTAATTGGATTATGTTGAATCATATTAGGATTATTTTTTATTCAAAAAAACAAAATCCCGAACTAATTTCTTAAAGACTTGATTAAGAAAGAAAAACTAATAATAATTTTTTTGAACAAAAACATTGCATAGATTTCTAAAATGTTATGAATATATTTATAAGTTTACCATTATATATTAATATATATTATATTACATCCAAAAAATATTTTTTCCAAAAAAAATGTTTTATAAAAATTCATTTTATAATATTCTCATTATTATTTAAAAAAAAGTGACAGTTTTTATAAAATCAATATTTTTCACTATACACTCAAAAGTCAAACTCTGCATAAAAACACAAAACTTCATACTAATACTATTATGAATTTATAATTTAAAATAAAAATATATACTGTTAAAATATAATTTATAAAATGGTATAAATTTATTAAAATATGTGCATATAAAATATTTTTAAAACCGTTTTTGATGGAAATAAATTTTTGAAAACAATTAGTTTATTCTCATTAATTTTCTAATAAACTATAATTAATGATTGTTATTTCATTATATTAAATATATAATCTACTCATTCCATTAGAATCATTTATAAATAATAAATAAAATAAATTTCACACATAAAAATAGTTTTATTAGAAATATCTCATTTACCTACAAAATATTTTATCATCATTTATAACCAGCTGATAATCAATATATGATTGATTATTCATTTTATTAAGGAATGATTCTATACATATATTTTATAACACAGTTATTCCTATTCATATCCAATAAATATGACTTATTTATAATAGTTATATTTAAATAATATTATTTCACAGTTCTTTAATGTATGGGGTTACATGTTTTTTATGCAATCAAAGATACTGTTATTTTAAAATAAACTAAAATATAGGGGCATTAAATTCACCCATCCTTAGAGAAATTTTATCCAATCAATTTTAATTATTCATGTCTAAACAAAATATATCATAAAATCTTAATAACATCATATATACATTTTATTATTAACATTAATATCTTGGTAATGTCTAGGAAACTTATTATACATATACATATATAAAACTCATACATGTAAATCAGTCTATACAAATGTACTTTGTTAGACGAGTGCTTAATTTCACATCATAATCTATAGATTTAACTTTATTTTTTATTTTGTAAAATTCATTTCCATGGGGATATAAAACATTTGAAAAATTATTTACATGATTTAATCACATTTTATAAGAATTATTTCATCCTTTAATGAACATCATCAGGGTCATGATAAATTTTTAATTCATGGAGAACTAAAATAAACTATTAATCTACTATAAGATCAATAAAATGGTGAAAAATTATCCCTTCAATATAAAATTGAGATGGTTTAAAAAATGTAAAATAATAAACAATATCAATAAACCATAATAAAAAATTAATCTCCAAAATATTAATAGTAAAAAATATTAATTTATAACACCTCAAATATGAATGATTAAATTGAACCCACAAATTATAATGGTTTGATCACTTATTTATGCAAAATCATCAAATATTTTATCCACAAAAATCATTATCACTCAAATATGTATATTTTCTAATTATGTATTCAATAATATATTTTTTTCCTACATAAATTACCACAAAATATTGTATACTTCACCAAGGATAACCTTTTCATATCACATAATTACAATAAAAATAATACAGACATTCTTAATTAAATATCTCCAAAAACATCCCATTACATTTTTGATTTATTGAAACCATTATTCATATATTTCCAAAATTCATATTTTCTAAATTTTACATACAAAAAGATATTATTAGAATAATCCTTATATGTTTTCTATTAATAATCATAGCAAATTTTCATTGATAGATAATACTATATCATAGTCATATATCCTCTAAATTAACCATAATTACCCTGAATTCATGTCCTAGATGCTTACATTTATCAATTGGGGTTGTTATTTTATTACCTTTTGTCTTATAAATATCAATAGATATTCCATCCATTAAGACAATATCAATAAGAAAAAATATCCCTAAACTCAATATTCACACTTACTAAATTTCCCATATTATAAATTTTCCTCTAAAATCATTAAGAATAAGTCACAAGTGATCCACATTATCTTAATAATACATAGATTATTTTCAAGATATCATCAATAAAAAAAATTATGAGGTTCATCCTTGATTATTGGGGAATTGGTTTGAAAACATATTATCTTTTTATAGTTGAAGCAATGGACATTAATAAATTTTTTATTACCTTTGAAATCATATTAATAGTGGAATTGTTCACTATACAAATTACAAACTCTCATTACTTTTAATAATTTACACAAGTTATATTTTTCCACATTCTTGACACATGGGATTTAAAAGATTTTTTCTTTTATGGTATTTATCATGTTAAAATTCATGAAACTCCATATTTATCATGTTTTTAATAAATTAATTTTGTCTTGGATTGTTTTCCATAATTGGAGATTATTGGTTAAGTTTAATCATAAGATATTTTTCTATAGAATCTATGATTTTTTTGTTACTCTCTTAAATTAATGATATTTATCATAACTTGAGTCAATTACTCTAATATTTACAAGGTTTGATCAACTCCAATACCTGTTGTGTTGGTATTATTTATAGGTAAATCCCTATATATAAACAAGTGTTGATTCCCTTCCTTCTTCAAATTTCCAAACCAAAACAATATTACTCAATTAGTTTAAGAAGATTTCTCATTAATAATTATTAATGGGAGAAAACACTCTAAAAATTTCTCATATACTCTAAGGGGTTATCATAATGTTTTTTATCTATGTTATTCTAAAATTTATCCCCCAAGGGTCTTACAAAACTTTTTCAAGAACATACTGTAATAGCCCTAACTCCAGTTACTGATAATGGGTGTTTAATTTTCACATTGGTATAAGATACAAGGAAATATTCCATATAGATTCAATTATTTTAGTAGTCCTATAACATTATATACAAACATGACATCCATATTACATTGATAAATAAAAACATGATGTTAAAAACTTTATAGTATCCTTGAAAACCCATTCAAATATTCCTTATTAATATCCTAGAGAATGGAAAAAAATATAGTACAGGCTTAAATTTATAGTAAGGTAAAGCATACAGTAGATGATATCATGAGAATATAAGGCACAATTGATATAGAAGATAGGGTAATAAAAATACATATTCAATCAAGAACTTGATTTCAAAGTACATTCATGGATAATATCAACATAACAAATACATGGATAATGAAAACAAAATTATCAACAAATAAAATGCATAAATCTCTAAATTTATGATTTACATCAATGAATTGTCCATATTACAAAGAATCTTATTATCTGGGCCATAGTCATGACACTTTAAACGTATTCATAGGTATACACCAATTACCCAACTAATGTGGTCCCTTTTTTCACATGAGAATAGTCGATACATCGGGGGGAAATACAACAAGGCCCGACCCATCAATTAAAAATCCAATTCATTCCTCATATTTTTAATGAGAAATATAATTCATTTTCAAGTGTTATTATAAACTAAATAATATTTTTATAGAATAAATAATAATAAATTGACCCCAATCAATAAAACAACTTTCTTAAAAACATACTTCAACAGATACCATATATAGAAATGGTATACAATTTATAAAGCATAAAAGTAATAGAAATGATACTTGATTAATCAATGATTTTGAAAATATGAATATAATGGAGAAAAATAATTTCTATTTAGTAATCGAGTTATAAATATTATGATCATGAAAATGTGAATGATCTCAATATAAGGTATGATCCATTATTTGTAAATGATTCTTAATGCTCATTGATTCATCAAAAAAATATGATTTTATGGTAAAAAATATATATCAAAATATAAAATAAAAGAATAATAATAAAAATAAACTCCATGCATGTTTGGGTTAGAAAAGGGTTATAAATCAATTTTCAAAATTCTATTAATTTCTTTAGGAAAATATTACCTTTTTATTTTGAATATATTTTAAATAATTAATAATAAAATATTGGGAAAAATATTTTTTTTGAAAATTACCAGGTAAACATGTAATGTACTTTTTAATGTTAATTATGGTCATGGTGACATGAAATTACATTCATGTGGTAGATGTTAAAAAATTGATTCTATTCCCATTTTGGTAAATTGTCCATGAAATGCCTCATTTAAAAAATGAGAAGAATAATACTTTTCAAAACAAGTTAATATAATCAAATATGTTTGAAAAGGAATTTAAAATAGTTACTGGTTTTTAAATATTAATATTCTTCAAAACATTTAAAATAATCATGATAAAAAAAAAGGATTTGGAAGTTAAAATATCAATTTTTTTAAAATAAAGTCCCTAACTTGTGACTCACTTGATGATTCTTGATCCAATAGGATAAAAATGTAAAATAAACCAGAAAACCCGAAAAAAACATAGTATTATACAATATATTGGGTTTAATATATTAGTGTCATATAATGTTTTGAATTGAAATTTGAACGTAAATATTCCTAAAATAAAACGATATTGTTACAAAAACCCCATACGACTTTAACAAATTTTTTATAAAACCCCATTAAAATATTAAATAAGAATTTAAAATTAAATAACATGACTAATGAAATATTCATCATATAATATTTTATATAATAATTATATACAAAATAAAAATTAAATTAGATTCATAATATAAATAAGTGTCATTGAAGTGGAAATGAAAACAATTACATTTACCTTAGGTCTCTTCTTAGTCATATATGATTATTACTCTTATAAAAGGATTTTAAATTTATTAAAAACATACTTAAAAAATTTTCTCATCCATATTCCATTTTTATATTCCCTATATAATAATTTTTAATCTATCCATTGAATAGTTATTTCTTACATCGAACACTAAAGGTTATTTGGTTAATTTCTCCAATATTTTCTATAGTTAAAGGAGTTATTAAATTATTCTATAATGAAAAAAATTAATATGTTATGAATATAGTTTTTATTAATTATATACAATTTTAAAATATTATATTCATGGTGGTAGTTTAATAATGAATTACATTACACTGTGGAGGTAGTAGTCCACACTTAAAAGAAACATTGTCATTATCCAATGGATAGAAGGTTATGAGGATATAAGATATATTATATCTTTAGGAGAATAAATATTTCATAAATATCATATAAATTCATTTTTTTACCATTTATAACAATCAAATAATAGAGGTTATGAAAAATGAATTACAACGCTATGTGGAGATAATAGGTTGTGAAAACCCACGAGAAATGTTTTAGTATTCTATAGGATGGAAATGGGGTATATAATTGTTTCCTAATAATCATAATAACATATCATTATAATATTTATAATGGATTAATTATGTTTTTAGGGGTAAAATATAATTAATGGAAGTAGATAAATAAATAAACATTGAATGATACAGGTAAGATGATTACCAATTCTTTGAGAGACCACCTTTGGATTACAACTTATGTCTTATTAATATTATATTAGGATAAGAAATGAGAAAAATAAAATTTCTAATAGTGTTGGAATGTTTTTAGGTTAATTATTTTAAGATGTATAGGGTACACTTTTTTGAATATAAGAGGAGAAGAGGTGCAATATTATAATTTAAGGGAGGGGTGCCCATAGAATTACATAAAAGATTTAAATATTATAAAGTCATTTCCGTGTAAATGTGGAAACAAATTAACATATCCTCAAATATTATAACATTAAGGTCGAGATATAACCAAGAAATTAGGTTTAATAAAGTGTTTTTAGATATCATGAAGGGAAATACCTTTATTTTTAACCTTTTTACACATTTTATCCTTAACCTATGTGATAAATATTTACTATTTTTAATATTCATTATAAAAAAAATTAAGTTGCATAAATACCAAATATTAATTATAATAATTCAACAAATGGAATGAATTTTACTTTATTAAAATCATATAAGTGTGAAAATTTACTTTTAATAGAAGCTTCAAAAATGTAATGAACCCAATTATTAGAAAAAATATTATTTTAAGGATAAATAATATTTTATAGAAAAATAATGTAAAATTTTGACTAGATTGGATTACTTTTATAAATTTAAATAAAATTATACTTTTTTTTTATCAAAACTAAACAAAAACAAAAATTTACCTTGTAAATTCTTGATTATGAAAGAATAACTAAAAACAGTTTTTATTTGATCAAAAACATTACTCAAGTTTCTAAAAAATTAAGAATATATATATAAGTTCAACATTGTGGTTTTATATAAATTATATTATATATCAAACATATATTTTTTCTATAAAAAAATTTCATAAACATTCAAGTTATTCTTATATCATTGTAATGGTATAAAATTTATTGTTTTGTAAAATTGGTATTTTTCCCAATTCACTCAAAAATAAACTTTTTCAGAAAAAGATCAAAAATAAATCATAATAATATTCTGTAATTTTAAATTAAAAAAATTATATCCATTATTAAAGAAAAAATTTATAAAATTTTCATAAACTAATTATAATACCCATTTGAAAAATTCAATAAAACATATTTCTGATGAAAATGTAATTTAAATGTATAAAATGACATTATTCAATTACATCCCAGCTAAAAATAATTAATTAAGTGTTAATTATTTAAATTTTATATATATTCAACTTTTTTTAATTATAATAATTCATTAATAGAAATCAAAATACAATTCACGCATTAAAAATATTTTATGAAAAATATCTCATTTATCTACAGATGATTTTATCTTTGTTTGTAACAAATTGATAATCAATGTAGGAGTGATTATTCTTTTTATTAGGGAAAAAATATGTATATATATTTCATAATATATTTATTTAAATTAACACCAAGATAAAAACATTGGATTGTTTATAATGGTCATATTTAAATAATATTAACTCAAGGTTCATTTAAGATCAAAGTTGTGTGTAATGTACGCTATAAATTAAAGGTTTCTTTTAATATAAAATTAAATATCAAGCTATTAAAAATGGGTTCCCAGTTTAGAAACATCATGTCAAAATTTGGTAATAAAGATCATCTAATAGTTTTAGTAAAATGGATAATAGGCTTAGTAAATATTTAATCTAGTATAGAGGGTAAAATAGTGGTAATCAATCGTGAATTGAATGTTACTAAATGTATTTATGAATTAAAACTTTTATAAGTCCTTTGTTAGTGGTAAATTCATAGCCACATGTATTAGTAGAATTTACTCACCTAAATCACCTAATTTCTTCTTGATTACACATTTACCCTTCACTAGACTTTAGTTTCCAAGGAAATGAAACTAATTTTCACATATAAAAGGATCTAAAATGCACCCACTTAATTCCATTAATTTACTTGAAAATTTCCCTACAAATATTCCCATTTTACCACCCCTAGATCAATATTAAATTTTTTTGGAACCTTGTTAAAACAATGTATCCCATGTCATCTATTCCAAGACCCTATTTAAGAGATGATCCAGTACCTCAAATTAAGTATCATCCACTCCCTAAAATTTTCATATTTATCATTCTTATCTACCCATCCTCCCAAAATATTCCAACCATACTAATATAATTAAATATTTATCATTGTTATAGATATATTTTATTATTTTTATTAAATAAATATTATCTATATCTCTCTCGTCTATTAGGAAGTAAAAAATTTCACTCATGTTATGTGATGACTTCCTTCTCGATGAATGATATACATCAATATTTATCACCGCCTTATATAGAAGGTTATAAGTGTGTATTTAATGAATGAAAAAATATTTATAGCATTATTAGGGTTATAAAAAGGTAAATTATTTTTTCTATCAGTATCTAACACAATATTAATATACTAACTTTTTCCGTAAAAAACATAAATTCTAGGTTTTTACTAATTTCATCTTCATGAACTAAAAAAATACACTATTTGAATGAAATTAAAACATTAAATATTATTATGGAAAATAAATTTCATTTCCATATAAAATATTTAAATTTTTATAATGGCTCAAACCCCATTATCCAAGAACAACTACCTAACTTTATTATATTTTTATGATTACAAGGAAATCACATCTATAAGGACTAATGAGTGAGAGTTTTTTGAAACTATATTATAGACATTAACTTTACATTGCAATTTGTGAGGGAAAAACATAGAAACTCCATTTATAACACCCAATAACCCTTAGATTGACCCTGCAACTCATTCATAACATGTCTCTTGAAATCCAGAGAAAAAGAGACATATGGAAGGGGTTAGCTTAAATGCTCAGTAACAGTAAGAAATATAGAGAAAGATATAACATAAAAAAATAAGGCATGATGAATAATAAAAAATTCCATTAAAACATAATCTTGGGCATAATATTGAAGAAATAAAATCTGAATAAATAATTACATATAAATAATAACATGAAACCATACATTGGATATTCTACTATTCTAAAAATGACATTATTTATCAATTAATAATATCATAATGACTGAACTAATATATTGGACATCATAAACATATCTTCAAGGTCTTGTCCATGATTTCTAAAAATAAATGGCTAAGGCCTTGTACAAAATTAATTTTTGTTTTGTCTCATTAAACCTAATGATGCATCAAGGGGCTATAACGGGCCCCTCAATCTCATACAAATTACAGTCCATTACTCATATGTAAAATAAAATCATAGCATTAAATCAAAGTGTCTCGTGCCACTTTTTTTGTAACATATATGGAATTACTCTAATTAAATCACTGAAAAAATCCTTAGGAAATTAATCTTTAATCATTCCAAGTTTCCCATACCACCTTGAAACATTTAATTCACAATCCCTTTTAACCTAAAATAAAAAAATAGTATATAATTATAATAATATAATTCAATATATTATATATAAAAGGTATGCATATATATACCACACATAAAGAAATAGTGTTGAACATGGAATATATCTTATATAAGTAAAAGTGAGATGAAAAAACCCTTTCTTATCTTTAGAAAGAATATTTATTTTGGAAAATAATTTTTATTTGTAAAAAAATAAAATTTTAAACATGTATATCCTATGAAACAAAATTTAACGACATTGAAATTATAATTATGGCATAAATGATGTCCTGATAAAGTAAAATATTGTAAAAAGAGTTTTTAAGAATCAATAAAAATTAAAAAATTTAGTGGGGTTTAATGAAAATATTAAAGAGATTTCAAAGATTAAAATAAAGTTTGTTCTCATAAAAACATAAGGAATCCAAGATAATGAGTCATTATAAAATGTGTGATTTAATAAAATTTATAATGGGTTAAAAGAGATTATATAGTGCACTTGAAAATTGGTATGATTATGAGAAGTTCCCATTAATAGTGATTACTTATCAGGAACAGTTAACAAGGGAACCTTGTAAAAAACTTATTCTCCCATAAAATAATGATGAAATTATCTGGGTAAATTATTTTTAAATAAATAAATAAATAAATAAATATAATTTATAAAATCATATAAAAATTTATAATGACATTGGTGTATAGAGAATGAAAGCATGACCCAAATGAAAACGGATACTTGGGAAGAAAACCCTTTAAAATTGTATCATTAGAGTGAGGATAAATCAATGACATAATTATGTGTGAAAAATATAAATCCTTACAATATATGTGAATATATATTATAAAATAATCATATATCATTCACATGTATTCTTGTAAAAACGTAACCAATGACATAGATGTTTAACTCAATGAATGATAATTGAGTTAAGATATCCCTTACCTAAGGTTCAAATTCCATTATAATTGTTCAAAACTGATGTGAAATGGTTTAAATAGTGTTATTAATTTAATATAGAACTAAAATCATGTTTATAATAGTTTAAATATTCTATTTTATAACAATTTACACCCATTTATTAACAATATTGTTTTATTTCCATTATTTTGGGTGCGTTCATTTCATTTTTTCCATGGTCGTTGTGTTATGGTGTTCCTTATAAAAATAAAAAATAATGCATAATTGGTAACATGTATATATATTTAGGCCATTCTAAACATTTACATGGGAATTAAAACATCCCCCAATTATGGTAAAATGAAACAAAAACTCATCGTCCACAATGTTTGTCAATTGACACCCCAAGGACGATGATTTCATTATTTAAAAATAATATATTTTATTATTCATATACAATAAAAAAATTCTAGTATATATATGATATTCTAATTGTAAAAAATTATTTTATAAGATGTGAGGATAAGGTAGAAGTGAAAAATATTTTGAAAGAGAAGAAGAAGGAATCATACCACTTGAAAAGTTCGCTTTGAAGACCTCTTTAAGGATATTAGAAGTGGTCTTTTTGTCAAAATAGATGCACTATAAAGTGGTAAGATATGAGGAAGAAGGAATATGGTAGATTTTATCTACGAAATAAGGATAAGGGTGATAAAACATTGTGAAGGAGGGAGCCTCTTTTTATAATTGAGGTGAGGGGTAACATAGAAATTACTCAAATTATTAAAATATACTAATTTTTTTACATGTTTTAAGACTTCCAAAATACCTAAAAATCATATTATATACCAATTTACAATGAATATTATCATTTTTCGCTGGTAATGATTTTTTTTATTTTAATAATTAACAAAATATTAAATTCATGGAAAATTAATTTTCTCAAATTAAAAACTATTCATAATCATGACTTTAAGCACATCAAAAAAAGTTTCCAATTCTAATTATATTTTTATAATATCATTATAATTGTATATATACCTATATAAATATTTAATTTACATCAAAATTCGAAATTATATTTATTTTACTATTTTTAAAATCATTAATTTTATTTATTCAGTAATTAAATATTTACTACTATATAGTTATTCAAGCCATTAGTATAATTATTTATGACATAAAATTTAAAAATAATTTTCTACGATAAATAATTTTCTATTATATTTAAAAATAATAATTTTTCTTAAAAAAAACTTCTTGAAACCCTCAAATTAAGATATTATATTAATTGAAAATTATTGTGTGAACAAGTAGTCTTTCTTTTTAATAAAATAATATACTAGGGATAATGTAACCCATGTGGGTCCAAAATATCCACAATTTTAATAAAAAAGAAATATTTTATGTAAATTACATATAAAATTAAATATATGCACTTTATGGGTAAATTTAGTATTATTATATAATTAATTAATAAAATTTATTAATTTTTTCTTGTCCTTCCATAATCATTACTTCGGCATTGCATAAGCATTAATGTTAATTGTAAAATATAAAAATAAATTAATATCATAAAAATAAATTAATTATATTTGAAATAAAATTCAATATTCATCCATTATATATATTCACTCATATATATGTCAAGAAAACTTTGTAAGATTGTTATTCTTCCTTTTCTTGACCAGCATAAGTATTGCACATGCATTTGGATAAGATTAATATTAAATAACTATTAAATTATAAATTATCAGAAAAAACATTCATTATAAATAATAATTAATACGAAGGTCATGGAAATAATTATTACCTCTTAATTATTATGTTTATGGACCCAAAATAGATTTGTCAATGAGGCTTAGGCACATCGTCGTCAATGACAATCGTTCTTTTATACTTACCATGGATATTATAATTTATATGTTATACATTATTTATATTAAAAATTTAAAAAATAAAATAATTATCTATTTCTTCCTTAAGTTTAATAAATTTAATATCATAAAATCTACTGACTCTATCACAAACAAATACAATATTTTCTTAAAAAAGGTATTTTTTACTAATCACAAAAAAATAAACTATTTCAGATAATCCCAAAAATCAATACTAACCATTTTTTGAATTTTCTAATTCATAAATGAACTATATATTATAAAAATAAATTTATAAATTTGCAAAATTGATTTTTTTTATTTAAAATTATCATTTACTCGATTTTTTTTAAATTATAAATGATTTAATGAATCATTGAAAAATTATCTAAGGTCTCATAATATTATATTATAATCATAATACATAAAAATATTAACTTATTATTCTATTTTAAAAAGATACATTTTCTTTTGAATCAATATATTAATTATAAATTTTTTAATAAACATTAATGTTTTTTAAAAATACTAATACTTAATTATAAATTTCTAAAACATTTACTTACACATACTATGATATAATTTTATCATAATTTAATTTACGAGATGAATAAATTTTATTTATACTTTCATGGGTGATGATACTATTCATTTTGTCAGTCTATTACTCATAAGGGTCATATTACTATTCATAAGTGTAACATTACTATTCAAGAGGTTCAAGTTACTATTCACTAAAGAATTATGTTGATCATATAAGACTCTAAATATATTACTAAAAAAATTCATGTATGTATTTTTTTAAAAAATTCAGTGCAAAAAGGTGGAAAAATTATGTTTAATGGCTAGGTTATAATTATCTTGATTAAATAATTATAAAAAGTGTTGTTTCATAGATTCTCGGTGTTGTGTGCCTTAAAATCATTATTAAATTTATTTACAAATCTTTAGGGTGTCACATTCTCTCCTCCTTCAATATATTACATCCTATCAATTTGAAATTTCACATCTTAAAATAAAAAAAACGTTGACACTAAAAAATACCTTTGTGGAAAACTCAAATCAAGAAAAAGGTACAAGGATAACAATTTTTTCAATTTCAATATCCTTTCAAAAAGTTGAGAAATTATTTCACTCAATAATAATGTAAAGAAATATTAGTACATGATACGTTTTTTAAAAACTATATTATCCTTTTATTGTGCCTTTAATTATTCCAAAATCCTTCTATGGAGCAAGTTGTATCATTGGGATATGTAATCTATAAAACCTTGTCCAAATATCAAATTAATAAACTTCATAAATTTTTAATCATTCCAAAATATAATGATAAAACACTTTATAAATAAGGTAACTATATTTCCAAAATGAACTTATTAAACAACATGAAGTGGTTCTTAATCATCACATACAAACATGTGATTACATTCCTCTTGATTTTTCTTGAAGCATAGTAATAAATTTAACTACTATAAGAACTTATTGAATATTTTCATGGTTATTTATTCATTATGTAAAACATATAAATTTGGATATATTCCTTAAGTACAAAATGTGGTAGACACTACCACTTTGTCGACAATAAATTATTTAGATCCAAGATAGTATGTGTTATCCAATTTACATTATCCAAATCAATCATCTCTTTATTGAAAAATCAATATCTCATTATCAGGAACATATTATGAGTTTTCTTTCCCTAAACTATATATTTTTTCCAAAATTTTATCATCCTGCTGAGTCACTTTACCTTAGTTCTATTCATCATATTACCTCAAATCCTTAATGAAATAATACATTATTATAATCCTTATATAATCTATAATTGTTATAACCAATAAATGATTGATTAAAATACTCAAAATTCATAATTATTTAATCTAAAAAGTATGTATATTAATCATTCATCTTCATCTTTGGTATTATTATAATGTTGAACATGATCAATTTTATTCTTTTGGGGTATATACCTTTAACGTATGGGACATTAATTTGCATAGTGTCCAATATCCTTGCAGTTGATGCATTGTACTTTTAAAACCTTTTATTACCCATGAAATCATAAGAATGGTTTCATTTCTCTACATAATTATAGCAAACTCCATTTCGTTTCAAGAATATACCAAAGTGTTCCCTTCCCCAATTATCACATGTGGGAAAATACTTTTCCCCTTCATCCCTTTATCTATTATTTTCCCAGTTTTCCTCTTCTTCTCTTACTTCTTTCCAAATCCATAATACTAAGAAAACTATTTCTCTTTCTTGTTAGGATATGATACTATCTCCTCATATAATGAGAATGTTTGAGTGACTAGTTCCCTTCCAAATACTAGATTAAATCTGTCAAATAAACGATCATTCTTACTCCTTCGATTATGTGTATTGATATGGTTCTAATTTCTATTAGTTCGAACCATTTCTAAACAATTTCATACTTGATATTAGATCATGACATTATGAAACATAATTTATAATCCCAATACTAGTGAAATACTTAATATAAATTGAAAATTTTATACATAACTAACATTGTTTCTTTGGGGATATATTTAATATTAAATTATTCATTATGGTTTGTATACAAAATGAGAATTATCCTAAGAATATACATTGGGAGTGTCAAACTAGGTGTAGAATAAGTCATGTTATTGTGTACCAGGTTACCCTTTGTTTTGGTCAGGACACCTTGATGGAGTTGTTACCCCTAAGTACATTTGTACCAGAACCACATCCTCTTGTAATATCCAGACTGGGAAGTATTGTTAGGAAGACCTACAGAATCTCCACATTACCCAAAATTTTAGGATATTTCTCTATACTTATCCAAAAAGAAAATATTATGGTTATATTCTCAGATCTATGTTTTCTAATTTTAGATTCCAAGGTTTCTACTAAACTTCCTTTGAATTCAACTGTAATGTCTCTAAACCTAGTAGCATGGAGATGGTTCCTTACTTTATTAGATTTTTATGATTATAAAGAAATCTCATCTTGAAGGACCAATCACTTTAGAAATTTAAAAACAATGTTATACAAAAAATTACATTACAAATTGAACGTAAAAACAACATAGAAACTGCAATTATAACACCCAAGAACTCATTGATTAACAATACAATTCATTCATAATATACCTGTTAGAATCATAGGGAAAAGAATCATATTAAAGTGGTGAGATTAGATTCTCAGTAAGGATAAAATATACAGTGGAAGCTATAACAGAAACAATAAGGAATTATTAATAAGATCAAATGCAATTAAAATATATACTTAAGCATAATTTGTTAAGAATAAAACCTGAATAAATAATTCCATAAAAAATACATAAAATTTCACCATGGATATTATACTATTCCAATAATCACATGATTTATCAATTACTAATATCATAATGAAGGAATTCATATTCTGGATATCATAAATGTATCTTTAAGGAATTTTCCAAGACTTCTGAAAATAAATGTTTAAGACATCGGCCAAAATCTATTTCTGTTTTGTCTCATGAGACCTACCGATGCATCGCGGGTCTATAGAGGGCACCATCAATCACATACTAAGTCCAATTCATTCTTTATATGTAAAGTAAAATGATATTTTCAAATAAAAGTGTCCCATAATAATTTGAAGCATCATATATGAAATTATTCTAATAAAATCATTGTGAAACTCATGAGTAAAATAATCTTTAAACATTACAAAGTGTCCCATACCACCTTTAAACATTTAAATCATAATCAATTTTAACATTAAATAAAATATATTATATCATGATAACAAATAATTCATGATATGATATATCAATGAAATGTATATAAACCAAACATAAGGAAATAGTGTTGAACAAGGAATATATCTCATATAAGTAAAAGTGAGATGATAAAAGCCCTTTTTTACATTGAAAGAATATTTATTTTGGAAAATCATTTTTATTTGTCATAAGATGATATTTTAAACATGTATATCCGAGAAAACAAAATTTAAGGTTGTTGAAATTTTATTTTAGGCATAAATGATATCCCACTGAAGTGAAATAATGTAAGAAGTGTTTTTAAGAAACTTTATAAATAAAACGTTTTACTGTAGACTAAGGAAAATCTGAAAGATATTTTAATGTATAAATGAATATTTATTTTCATAAAACCAAAAATTTACCAATATAATTGTTCATGATTTTTTTTGATTTCATTAAAAAAATTATGTCTTAAAATAGATTATATAGTTTACTTGAAAATGGGTAAGGATTCGAGAAGTTCCCATTAATCGGGATTGCTTATTAGAAAGAATTGGGGAAGGGAACCTTGTAAAAAATTTATTATCCCTTAAAATATTTAGGAAATAATATGGATATATTACTTTTGAACATCTATATATATATAATTTATAATATCTGTATCAGAAAAATAAAAAATTGTATTGGTGCACGAAGAAAGAAAGCATTAACCAAATGAAAAAAGAGGTTCATGAAGAAAACCCTTAAAAGACCATATATTTAGAGTGAGGATAAATCAATGAAATAATTAAGATTGAAAAATATAAATCCACATTATAAGTGCATATTTTTTTTAAAAATCATAGTAACATCACAAATATTCTTGAAAAAATATAACCAATTACATAGATGTTTAACTCAATGAATTGAAATTGAGTATAGATATCCCTTAACATCGGTTTGACTTCCTTAAAAAAAATTCAAAACTCATGTATAATGTTTTTAATAGTGTTATTTATTTTTCAAATATAAAAAATCATGTTTATAACACCTTACATAATCTTCTAATAACATTTTCCACCAATTTATTTATAGTATTTTGTTATTTCCATTGTTTCCTGTGTTTTTTTTCATTATTTCCAAGGTCGGATTGTTATGATCTTCCTTTTCAAAAGAAATAATAATCAATAATTGATAACATATATATATGTCATTAAAAACAATTAAATTATAATTAAAACCCCTCATTATTGTGGTAAAGTGGAACAAAAACTCATTAGCCACAAAGGCATTGAATTGACACACCATAGATAATGATTTCATTATTTAAGAAAAATAAATTTTATGATTCATATACATTCAATAAAAATAAATAAATTATTTATATGATACTATAATTTTCATTAATATTTAAATAGGATGGGAGGATAAGGTATATGTGAAAAAGAATTTGAAAGAGAAGAATAAGGAATCTTATGTCTTGAAATTTTTTCTTTGATGACCTCCTTAAGGATAATGGAAGTGGAATTTTTTGTGAGACCAGAAGCTCTATAATGTTTTAAGTGGTGAGGATGATGGAATTTGGAAATGTTTATCCAATAAATAAGTCTTAGGGTGAGGAAAATTTGTGAATGAGGGAGCCTCATTTTATAATTGTGGTGAGGGGTAACATAGGAATTACTCTAATTATTAAAATATAATAAATTTATTATTGTGTCTAAGACATCGAAAAAGACTAAAAATCATATGATATCACATTTTAGAAATAATATTATAATTTTTTCCTTTTTTATAATTTTTTGTATTTTTGAATAATTTTATAAAATATTTTATTCTAGGAAATATAATTTTTTAAAATTAAAAAAAAATTCATAATCGTTACCTTTAACCACATCCAAAACATGTTTCCCATAAAAATAAAATTTTTTATTTTATCATAAATATATTATAAGGACTTATATAAAATTTAAATTAACTTAAAAATCCCAAATTATATTTATTTTAGTATTTTTAAAATCATTAATTTCATTTACTAAAGAATTAAATATTTATTATGTCATAATTGTTCAAGCCATTAATGTAATTTTATATAATCTAAAACATAAAAAAAATATATGATAAATATAATTTTTTATATTTCTAAATAATATTTTTTTTAAAGCTTCTGTAAAACATCATACTAAAATATTATACTAATTGAAATTATAATGTGAAAAAATTTCATTCTATTGAATAAAATAATATTAATTGACTAATGTGACCATGTGGGTCTAAAATGTCCCCAAATCATATAAAAATTAGATATTTGATGTAAATTACACTACCATGAAAATTTATATTAATTTTGGGTCAATTAAGTATTCCTATATATTTAATTAAAAAAAGATATTTATTTTTTATTCCGCTTTCACAAGAATTGCACAAGCATTGCATAAGAATTAATATTAATTATGAAAATTAAATATAAATTAAGTAGGTTCAAAATAAAATTATATATTCAATCAAAACATATATTCATTCATATAAATGTCATGAAAACTTCTTAAGTTTGGTAATTTTTCCTTTTCTTTCCATGTGCAAGCATTGAACAAACATTTGGATAAGATTAATATTTATAACTATTAAAATTGGAATTATCATGAAAAAACATCCATTATAATTAATAATTAATAAATATTTCTTAAAAAATTATCACTTTATTAGTATTTTTAAGGAACCAAATTGGCTTTAACATCGCGGTGTAGGCACTATGTTGATAAGGACAACTGTCCTTTTATACTTACATGGAAAATTATAATTTATATGTTCTAAATAATTTATATAAAAAATTTCTCTTATAAAATCATTATTTATTTCTTCAATAAGTTCATAAAATTTTATATCATAAATATATCTTTATTTAGCCATAAAAAACTGTATTTTCTTAAAAAACTGTTTTGTTACTATTCATTATAAATTCCACTATTTCATAAAAATCCCCAAAATTCATCCTAACCATTTTTAGAAACGTATAATTTAAAAATGAACACTATTTTATGATAATAACTCTCTAAAAGTAAGAAATAATTTTTTTAATTAAAATCACCATTTACATGAAAAATTAAAAATTAAAAATTATACCCTATTTAATGACACATTAAAAAAATATGTAAGGTCTCGTAAAATTATATTATAATAATAAGAAATAAAAATATAAACTTATTATTCTATTTTATGAAAAGAAATTTTTTTATTCATTATATTAATTATAAAACATTAAATTAAAATATATCTTTTTATAAAAATACTTATACTTAATTAATATAATTTAAATCATTTATTCACATATACTATGATATAATTATATTCTAATTTTATTAAAAATATTCCTAAATTTTATTTATACTTTCATGGGTGAGGTTACTATTCATTTGGTCGGTTTACTATCCATAAGGGTCATATTGTTATTCAAATGGGTAACATTAATTTTCAAAAGTGTCAAGTTACTATTCACCAAAAAATCAAGTTGATCCAATAATACTCTAAATATCTTACTGATCTCCACTATGTATGTCCATTTTTGTAAATTAAATTCACAAATCGGTAAAATTATGTTTAATGACTAGTTTATAACTATATTGTTTAAATAATTATAAAAAAGTGTTTTTTCACCGAGACTCAATGTTTTGTGCAATAAATTCCGAATTAAATTTATTTTAAAATCCTTGGGTGGTTATAATGATGAACTTAGTATCAATATATAAGAATCAATATTGACATTATAGAGTAGGTACAAAACAATAAAAACCACTAATAACTAATAAAGAAAATAAACAATAGTTAACTAATGAATATATACTGAATTATTATAATTAATGTTAAAAAATATTAAATATTATAATAAGGTTCTAAAATAAGAAATTAACATGGTTAGGTTTGTCATATAATTATTTAATTTTCATCTAACCATGAAGGAGTTTAAGGAAATAATTCTTCAAAACTCAATTTTCGTTCTTTGAGTTGTAATGTTTCCTTTTTAAATCCATTTTTATATATTCCATTTATTATATCCTATGATTGTATCAAATTTTATTTCCACATTTCATTATATTGATTTATAATTTGTTCTCATAAACAAATATTAGGATGATTATTACATCAAAAATTACGATATTCTAAACTATTTTCTCATCTCAATTTATTTTCCTTAATACATATGTCATTTTGAACAATTATTTTATATTATGTGGTTTATATACTACAATATGGATTTATTTTATCATAAATTATCTAAAATTAATGTTTTTTAGAAATCCTTTTTAATAAAACTACTTCGAAGGGTTTTTATTCATAGGTAACTAAAGCATTAATGGTTTTCCAAAACTCAATTTCTTTTTTTGAGTTATAATGTTTCTTCTTTAAACCCATTCTTATGGGTTTTATTAATTATATCTTATGATTTCATAATGATTTATTTTTAATTTATTTAATATTCATCAAAAATTACCTCTAAAAAAATATATTCTGAAGGATTATTACATCAATGATTATAATATTTATAAGGGTTATACCATCTCAATTTTATTTCTTTGATACATATTACATTTTCAACAAATTTTTCTTTATTGTGGAGTATTTATCACATTATGGATTTATTTAATCATAACATTACAAAAAAATTATAGTGGTTTACAAATCCCTTTCAGGTTATCTCTATCAATAGGTTTTAAATTCCATGCTTACCAAAGTAATAAAGGTTTTTCAAAACTCAATTTTGTTCTATTTCGTTATAAAGATTCTTATTTAACTAAATTCTTATAAGTTTTATTTATTATATATAATGATTTTATCAAATTTAATTTCCAATTTTTTATGTCAAATTCCAATTAATTCACATAAATTCATTTCTGATTGATTGTTACATTAAAAGAAAGATATTTTTAAGGGGTTTGTCAACTATGCCTCCTTTTAATTGGGTTATAGTTTTTATTCATTGATTTTGTTCTTATAAGTTTCTTATAATATAAAATTTCATTATTTCTTAGGTTATTTTATCTTTTTAACTTGTTAAAATTATATTTTCTATATATTTCATCTTCTTTGAAAAATTTCTTAACTTAAAAAATGAAATGTCGTTATTAATAGTAGATACCCCTAAGGTTTCGAGGTTATCCCAACACACAGGCAGCTAAGGATTTTCTTGAGGAGATGACTAGAGTTTTTTACCTAGTTAGGATACTAGTAGACCATATGGTTGTCCTGCTAGAAAGACTTCGGCATATATTAAAAGGGTGATGGTGGGGTTTGGTTACCTAATATTATGATGAGTCGAATCTTCCACAGATAGTATTTGATATAGTTTTCAGAGAGGATTTATCACCATATAAGCTAAGTGCTATACATATCCAATAGCTTTTAAATATCTGGTAGGATGACATGTTGGTGTCTGAGTATTCATCAAGGCATACCCTCCTTTCTAAGTACTCAATGGATATGATAACCGATCAGTACATTAGGGATTGTACCTTTGAGTGAGGACTTTATAAGGACATCTGCCCCTATTTTATCCCTCTAAGAATTCGGAATAATGTTGGAGTTCTTGGGAAAAAATTAGTGGTCGAAATTTTCTTGCCAAAGTAGATTCAGCCAGTGATTTTCATATGTGTGAAAGCATGAGTAGATAGATCTGGAGGGTTGCGGAAGTGTCATGGGAGTTGGTAGTGAAAAAGGATGTGGTTGATATTTCATCATTTTACCACCACTACCCAAAAGAGGTCCACCCTAGGAACCGAGATCTAGAGGAAAGGGGAGGGTACAGTTTCCTACCGTCAAGTCGTATATCCAAGGTTCTCTAAGAATAATTTGAAAGTATAACCTGTGTCTTTTCTACTTTAGCTGTCGTATTTATAGACACATGTGCTAGACAATATTTTCTCACCATGAATCTTGTTCGAGACTCAGAGATTCTGGTTGAACAATTGACTCAACCCTCATGCTTAGAGACTCCAACTGGAGGAGACCCAATTATCACACAATAGTGCCGACAGTGTGACCTGACTCTTGGAGGTGATATTTTATGTTGGGATCTCTTGGTAGTGGTGTTGGGGAATTTCTACTTCATTCTTGGTATGGGTTGGTTATTCATAGTTCATGCACAAATTGAATGTTTTATAAGTAGAGTGTGTTGTGCCTATAGTGGTGGAATTAGGATTTCCTTATTTGATCAAAATAAACCCAAGAAACACCTGATGGAATCACATATAAGAGGGTGTATCTGGTTACTCATCAGGTGGCTAGCCTTATCCTTAGGGTAATGGATAATATGAGTCCTCAGTTTTCTGTAGTTGTGAAAGAGTATGAAGATTCATTTCTTTAAGATTTTATAGGTTTACCTCCCCATCAAGAGATATACATATGCATTAGATTAATGTCAAGGATGGAATTGATATCTACACCCACATATCGTATGGTTTCCACAGAGCTTCAGGGTCTAAGGGTACAGTTGGAGTACTTGTAGATGAAGGGCTTCATAAACCCAGTGTTTAAACCTGGGAAACTCCAATTTTGTTTTCCAAAAAAAAATATTGTAGTTTGAGGTTATATATAGACTACCAGCTCTTGAACCAGGTTACCATGAAGAAAAAATGTCCACTACAAAGAATTTATGATCCCTTTTAATCTGTTAAAAGATGAATCCTTTCATGTGGATTGAAAAGTTTCAGCAGTACTTTCAGGAGCCGAGGAAGAGGTTAACGAGCACTCCCATCTTGGGGATACTAGAGGAAGGTGTCAAGTATGTGGTTTTTTGTGATGCATCAAGGTCTGTGATTGTTATGTCCTAATGTATATGCAAGAGGTTATTGCCTATGGTTCACACTATTTGAGACCGAATGAGAAGAATTATGCAACCCATGACCTTGAGTTAGTAGTTATAGTATTTTCTTTGATGATGTGGTGACACTACATAATGGGTGAGAAGATTTTCATCTAATATAACCACATGATTTTCAAGTATATCTTCTCCCAGAAGGATATGAACATGATATAGAGGTTTTGGCTAGAGTTAGTCTAGTAATATGACTTTGAGATTGTCTATACTCCTGGGAAAGGGAACGGAGTTGCAGATGTTCCCAATAGGAGATCCAGTTCGCAGTTGTTGAAAGAGGATTTAGAGTCGTTGGCCTCATTGTATTTATCCCATGTTGTTGGATATGATGAATATTACCTCCATTCAATGATTATCACCCCTAAACTCATACAGTGAGTCATCAAGGCGCAAATTGGGGACACTGACTAAGAGAAACTATCTGCTCAATTGTCCATGGGACATGCTCTTGATGGATATTCGAAAGGTGGGGAGCACATATTTGTTTTTAGAGGATGCACAGTAGTACAAGTGGAGTTACGGGAGGAGGTTATTAGAGAGATTCTTTCATTTCCTTTAGTGGTACTTCTAGGTGTCACAAATATGTACCAAGACCTCCAATATCTGTTTTGGTGGACAAGAATGAAGAAAGTAGTTGTAGAGTTTTTTTCTCAAGGTCTTACTTTTCAACAAGTCAACGCTTAGAACCAGGTTCCAGTAGTATTATCTCATCTCCTTGAGGTGCCATAATGGAAGTGGGATTGGATATCAGTGGAATTTGTAATAGGTTTACCACATACGAATAGGTAATAGGATTCCATCCATGAGATCATTGACTGACTCACCAGGGCAACACACCTAATAGCTATCTGTGAGGAGAGATCAGTAGAGAGATTGGGACGCCTCTATATGATGGAGATATTTCAACTCCATGGAGTCCCATATATGTAAGTTTCTAATTGTGATAGTCAATTTATTTCCATATTATAGGAGTAATTATAGGAGGTGTTTGGGACCTAGATACACATGATCATATCATTTCACCCATAGACGGACATCCACACTGAGTGGAAAATTCATGTTCTAGAGAACATGTTACGGGCATTCGTGTAATAATTTCAACAATTGGTAGGATCACCTACCACTAGTGATGTTGACGTAAAACAATAGCTACCATTCCTCTATTAGTATGGTAGCATTTGAGGCTTTGTATGGGTGACCTTGTAGGTCACCACATTGTTGGAATAACCCAGTGGAGTCAAGACTCATGGTTCCAGAGTTGGTGTAAGATACTATAGAGAATTTGAAGATCATCTAGAAGTGGATGAAGAATTCACGGTGCCATCAAAAGTCTTACGATGATGGGGAATTAAGTCCTTTGGAGTTTGAAGAAGGAGACCATGTGTTCTTTCAGGTTTCATATCGATGAGAATTACGAGGATTTGGTTGGGGTGGAAAGGTATATACGAGGTTCATTAGCCCTTTCTTGATATTGTGTTGAGTCAGCGAGGTTGCAAAATGATTTTCTCTACCACCATAGTTAGACTGGGTACACGACATCTTCCACGTGTCGGAGCTGAGGAGGTACGTGCATGACCCATCACACGTTATCGAATGGGGAATGATGGACATCGAGGATGGAGCATATTTTGTTAAATACCCAATGGAGATTGAGGATCCTCAAGGGAGGATAATTTGTGGGAAATTGATTTCTTTAGTGGATGTCTGGTGGCATCATAGGAATCTCCAAGATAGCACATGGGAACGAGAGGCTCAGATTCGTGCTCAGAACCCTCATCAGTTTGAGTATCATTTTTTTGAATTTTCAGGGATGTAAAGCCCCAGGATGGGGATAATGTAACATATTTAATTTTTTGTGTATTTTTTTCGATATTATATAGATTGATTTCGAGACAAGTTTTTGAGGAAGTATGAGATTTTGAGGCCCGATTTTACTGACACTAATGTTTTAAAAATATTAAAATATTTAATAGCACTCCCACGTGGTTTTCTTAAAAATGAATAATAACTTCCAAATGGGTGACTAAATCAATAATATGAGGGCAGTTTTGAATTCAAAACAATGACATTACCCTATGGATGACCTATAATTTTTCAGTGGGAGTCATCTGTAGAAAAAGACACCAAGGACACAACCATGAATAAAATAATTAAATATAATTATTTTATTTTTAATTTAGAATAACTCATGAATGGGGACTCATATTGGAAATATAATACCATTGTTGAGTTCCTAATGCAGTGTGATTCCTAGGAGTAACCGAACCTTTATCAGTGCAAGGTGTTAGTGTAAAAGGCATCCAGGACATAAATTATAAAAAAATTATATAAATTTATTTATTTTTATATAATGATGTAGTGACCTAAAAAACTCATTTATAAACCTGTTTATAAGAAAATTTAAGGGTTACAAGATAACCTGGAAATTTGCTAGAGGAGATGGTGGAAGAGGTTCTATGGATGAACACTGATAAATCGAGCTTCGATGATCGGTGTGCCAATATAAATTGAAGATCTCACCAATGACAAAAAAAAATCGAGATTCGTTCTTCATTAGTAATTGATCCAAATAATGTTAGGGCATGTGTTTCAATTTTTTAAGTCCCCTTTCATTATTTATAGAAATAACGTGAATCAATCAACAAATGGATTGAATCACAGATCGTGTATATTGATGGATGAGATTTATTTTGCAGGGATTTTATAAGGAGAAGTTTCAATGGTTTAATTCAGGGGTGAATTCGATTTATGTTCAAATAGAAATGAACTAAGATCAACATAGACACCGGTTGAGTTTTTTCCCCTTTATATATTGTGATATTATCCCCCAATTTTTTTTCCACCGCATTCTTTCTTCGTTAGTCGGTGGTTTGACACATCCTGATCAATTGGTCATTACACACCCAATTTGTGGCTCAATAATCAGATTTCACAGATCTGGGATCGACATAGCAAGGCATTGGTGCAAAGATGGAGAACAAGTGATTCAGATGATGGATGGTTCCCAGATTTTCATTCTTCGGCGTTCTTTAGTTCACAATGAAAAATGATGATTTAATCCATATCGTGAGAAAATATGATGATGGGACGCATTGTTTGATAAAGAGGAGGTGTGGACGATTTCATATCTATAACCATTTTTATTTTCAGGCATCATAGGATATGGAGAATCTTCCGGATGTGGAGGCGGTGGTGGCCGGGGTAGGCAGCGACATGCAGCAACGAGCCACATTGTGGGTTGTCTGTGATGGTTGCTTGTGTTGCAGGAAGTGGAGCCGCGTGTGGCGGTGGACATGGGGATGGGGGAGGCAGACGTGGCAGTCAGCCAGTTGGGATACTCTAGGTGGTATGTGTTAGGTGGATGGGTCATGACTGTTAAGGGCTATGTTCTAGGCCAGGTCATGATTGTGGGAAAGCAAAAATTGGTTTAGGTTCGGGGAAACTGGGGTAGAACCCCATGGAGGCCGACCGGGACAGTCCACCACAGGTTTGCGGCAGCTTAAGATCTCACAGATGCATGAACATTGATGGTCACCCACGTTTCCAGTGACTATGTGGCTGGACCATAGGCGATTTAACATTGTGGTCAACTGCAATGGTAAGTTGTCATGGTAGGTGGACCAACTATGACAGTCCGTCTATGGGCACACTGACCCTCGCATCTTAAAATGGTCATTACTCTTAAACAAAGCATCCAATCGACTAGCATTATGTGGTATTGAGACCAAAATATTGAGACATCCCTTTTGAGACCAAAGATGGGTTTTTAGTTTGGAATAGTATACGTTGAGTTCATTCCGTTGGTCCTTTCATTGAGATTGTAATGTGACATTACATCAACATTACTGTATTTTGATCCCCTATAGAGGCCGAGTCTCAGATAGAGTATGGTATCCCTCCATGATATTGCAGTGATATCCTCTATCACCCCTAGTAGAGTTTTTGTTATTGGAATATCCTCACTATGCAGGTCATTGTTCCCCTATCTAGCTGGCCACATCGGTAGGGTCTGTGGTTTCCCCCAGCGGCCCTATGGAACATCCACAATGTAGCAGGTTGATCTAGATTGGGTTTGTGGTATCCCCTAGTGAATATGGGAATGATCCTCTCTCTATGTATCATAGTCTTCGTTGACAAATTCTTTCCCTTTGGGTGGTGCCCATATGATCTTGACCTATTCTTTAAGTGTCCTTGATAATATGATGGCGTAAGGAGTGATTTCTCCCAGAATGAGCATGATTCGATCCGAATCCTATGGCAAGAAAATGGTTATGACCACTGGATGGCATGGTGTCTCTCTTGAGTATATTTGGATGTTCATGCTATATATTTTGTAGACCTAAAACTATGTATATTTGACTATAATTCTCCTTGTTTTTTAGCTTTTTTGTTTCAGGATGTCCTATATAGTATTCTAATACTCACCCCTACTAAGGATTTTCCCGCACTTGTTGTGTCTTTTGAAGATGATCAGCATTTTAACAGAGCCCTAGGTGGACTAGGACCAGGAAATTCATAGTGAGACTATACAGACCGAGGTGAGTTCTTACAGGTTTCAGATAGAAGTCTGATTACCCTTTACTTTCAGGTTGTACATGTGGTTACAAACTCTTTGTAATGGGATTATTTTTGGACTTTTTTACTTTCCAATACTTTAACTTTCATACTCTTTTGTGGGATCTTATATGTATCCATGAATCCTTTTAGCTATTTTGAGTTTTAGTATTTTTTGGCCTAGATATTTGTATGTATGTACAAGTAATTTAGGCGAATTCTTCCCATTTGAGGGATATTCCTACTCGGTGCTAGTCTCTAGTCCATAGTATATTGGAGGCAGGCATAGGGTAGTCAGGACCCAACCCCTCTAGAAAATTTGGTGACAGTCATCCTCCCTTTCCCAATATTCATTGTGTACCCATCCATACTACCATAAAATCCACACTAAAGGCATAGAATGCCCTCGAAGATCCTTTACGCTCTGATCAATGATGTCTATATGATGGTGCTTAATAGAAAAATTAAGATCATGATCAGTATCCTCAAGATCAATAGTATGAGACAGTTCAACATGATTTCAGAGAATCATTGTAGTATTGAATATGTTGTGCATGGTATGGTACCTCTAAAGTAAAATAAAAAATTAGGCTACCAGAACGACTCTCTCTAAAATATCAGACATTTTAAAAATTACTTCATGCCATTCCCTCAACTTTATATCTATCTATTCCCATTTTTAGGTGATACCTAATGGAAACATAATCCCCAACATCAAACATCATAGGTCTTCAATGGTGATTGGTAAAATATTCTTATCTAGACTAACTAGTAGACAACTACTTCATAATTAGATGAACCTTATTCAACTTCTCATGAATGAGATTAGGACCCAGTAATGTACTATCTTCTACCTATAACCAGCACAAGGGTGAATGGAACAACCTACCATATTGGTCCTTATAAGTATCCAATTGTATCAACAACTGATTACTATTATTTTATATGAACTTGATTAGTGGTATATGCTTCTCCCAATATCTTCCAAAATTAAGGATTCATGTTGGTAGTATTTCCTCTAAAACTATTATAGTCCATTCTGAGTAACCATCAGTCTGAGGTGGAAATGATGTGCTAAAAACACATGTGTACTCACATATTTTTGTAACCCCTTATAGAACCTCGATTGGAAATGTTCATCCCAATATTAAATGACAGTATGAGGGAACCCTTGTTGTCAAATAACCTAATTATCATTCAATATTCCCATAATATCAACTGAAAATGTCTCTCAGAATGAAAGGAAGTGGGATACTTTTGTGGAGATAACCAGGTGAACTTCTCACTAAGAAGCATGAGACTGATGTATTATCTCATCTATCGTATCTATGGGAACCTAGATACACCCATGTATATACAAGATGTAATTATTATTAATTGACCAATCCAAAGGTGAGCCCTCTATAGCAACAATTTCTCATTGGACCAATCCTTTAGGATCATAAAACAGCCTCATCTTCACCTTCTCCAAAAGTGAAGAGGTCACCGATATTAATGCAAGTACAAATTTTCCATGATAATTTTAATACTCTATATGCATCTCAAAAAAATAGATCAATAAGATTTCATTTGTTACTATCCTCCTAAACTACCTTTTTATTAGTCCTCTTGCTCAGTGAATGGGCAACAAAATTTCCCTTCCCAGGCCAATCGGCTAGCTAAAATTCAAAAGACTATTTATATTTAAGGAAACTTCACTTCCTAATATTTAAGTCTCACTGTATAGAAATATACCTAAGACTCTTGTTTTCTATAAACACCACAAAATGATCTCTTAATGGGTAGTGCATCCAAAAAACCATGGAGTGTACAAATATTTCAAACCTGATATCATGCATCAGGTAATTCCCCTCATGAAGCCTTAGCTGAATCGATTCATATGCAAAGACTCAACTTTCCTACATTATAACTTCTCCCAGCCCAATACCTGAAGTATCACAAAGACTGTATAGCTATTTCCTAGCTCTGGAAGAATCATGATCTGCACTAAATTCAATCTCCCTTTATAATCTAGAAATGTTTCCTCACATTATTCAGACCATATAAACTTCACAACCTTCTTAGTCAAGCCCAAAAGAGGTGAGTTTATTCATGGTAAGACCTCTGTAGAACACCTATTGTAATCGGATAGCCCCAAAAAATTCCATATATCAAAAATGTTTTTGGGATACTCCCATTTAACCACATCTCTTGCCATATCTAGGAAAACATAAAATCCTACATATGAGATAATGTGTCCCAATAAGTGAACCTTATTGATACAGAAATCAAATTTAGTTATCTTAGCATACATCTAGTTCTCACTCAGTATATTCAAAATGATCTCAAGATATGTGGAATGGTCATCATGAGTATAATAATACACCAAGATTTAATCTATGAAAACCATGTAAAAGGAATCATGATTTGGATAGAGAAACTTATACAACAAATCCATGAAGATGTAAGGTGCATTCATAAGACTTAATGGCATCACGAGATACACATATAAACCATAATAACTATGGAAAGTTGTACATGTAATATCTAAAGGCCTGACTCGAACATGATGATATCAAAATCTCTTTTTGATAATCAATAATACCCTCTCTCCTCTAATCTAGTCAAAAATATTATTAATACAGGGTAAAAGATTCAAATTTTTCATAGAAATGTGAGTCAACTTCTAGATATCCATGCATGTCGTGAGGGTTTTATCTGCCTTCATGATGAAAAAAAGAGGTGAACCTTGAGAATAAGTCATATGCCATATAAAACTCTTGGAATCTAAATCCCGTAGATGCCTCTTGATCTATTGTAACTCAATATTAGTCACCCTGTAATGGGGATTGGATAATGGTGTAGCTGAAGGAACTAGATTGATAGTAAACACTACCGATCTCTCAAGAGGTATTCTTGAAAAGTCTTCAGGGGAGACATACCTTGATCAATCGACTATAAGAGGGAACTCAGTAAAATGTAGTCCTAGATTATTCATGTAAAGTCTAGAAATAAAGGGGTTCACTCCACCAAGCCCAAGATGCTCTGGTGTAGTTCTACCGACCTATATATCGCAATTTCCATTGTGAATATATTTATCATTATCTGGTGATATAAATGAAACCCTATAGTGATAAAATTACACCTAGGTATGATAGAGAACCATGTAGTCCATCCTAAGAATAACTTATAATTCTATAATATCAAGTAAAAAGAGTTTCTATAATAAACGATGGATGCATTCCTTAAGAGGATAGTCCTTTCACTAGCGTATTCTCTCTGGTCATATACCCAAAGGCATATCAAGTCTCATAACGCCACATCATTACTCAACATGAAGTCTGAGGCTCTTCAAAATAGTATTAGATATGAAATAATGTGATAAACCTATATAAAATAAGGAAGAAACAATATTAGAGGCTACTAGAATAGTACCTCAGACTGTAGATGGCTCAACATCATACTCCTCTGGTATAAGCTGCATTGAATAGATATGGAATGATCAACGATACTATGATACAAAATTACTACCTAGAATAGATCCACTCTACTGGTTATGTATATATGAATCCCATATACTGCATCTATGACTTCATCCATTACCTTTACAACAAGTTGTAATCCATCTACCTACCTGTCAAGGTACTACTTGACCAACTTCTAAAGGTAGAGCCAACTAGGATCCTCTCCCACTCATCACATATGAGAAGGTCATATAAAATCACTATAGATTCCCCAATATTCTGCATCCTCCACACTCTATGTGGTCTCTAGGACACTGGGGATTCTTATTCCTAGGATTCCAACTATAGTAACATACAATGTATCTTTTTGTGGAAGTCTTCTGGTTACTGCTGCTCATGCATGCAGTCTCAAAGCATTATTTATGAACACTGGTAGAACCACTACTCTATCTAGGTTCTAAACTAACCAAACTCAAACCATTAGTTTCACTTAATAACTTTGTGGTGATAAGGGAATAGTTCACTATTTCTAATATGGTAGTCATCCATAAGACATTTATCTCAGAATTAATAGAATACCATAGACTATCCTCAAATCGCGTCACCTATGTTGGATCATCAGTAGTGTAGATAAGCATGATGCACTGAAGATCTGTAAAAATAGTTGAAGATTACATGATTACCATTAAACCTATTGTAGGTTCATTAATTCCCTTAAAAAATTGTTTATCAGGGTCTCTATAGGGAAATAATTAATGAATCTCGATTATAAATCCCTCCAATTCACATCCTGATAATAACCAGCCAGATTTAGTATATCCCACTGGCGGTTAGCATATCCTCAATTCATATAAGTAGTGAGTTTCACACACCTATCAGGAGGTATCTCCAGATTATTTAATAAAGACATAACTATCTTGATTCATAACTCTATAGTTTCTGGTCCTACCTCCACTAATAATGTGAGTGTATGCTTCTATTAGAATCCCTGAGTCAACTCTCCCATAGAATGGGTGGAGCACTGAGCTCCTATTAAGGTCAGTATAAGACACAATAAATATCCTCCAAACCAATAATCATCTCCCACATTGGGAATAGGAAGAGGTGACACTACTAGAGCTATAACTAGAGGCTCGGAGCCCACCACATTTGGGTCATGGTCTTCACCACCCTCCTAGAATATGACTACAAGACGTCATGGTGGAATTGGTATACAATTTCCAAACACACACCTAAACTAAATTTTGATTCTGGAAAAATCTAAAGACATTGAAATAAAGCATGTAAAAGCCATTCTATATAATAATATCACCCCTCTCCTAGCTTAATGAGTCAAGTATAGCTAATATAAACATTTATATAGAATATACGAGAAACTTCTTACTTCCTATTACTATGGTTTGGACAGGGTCAACCTCAATGTTTTTCACTTAAATTTCTTTTTAAATTTACATTTATATTATAACTCTCATTAAATAGTTGAACTAAATAGTTCAACAACTCAGATCTATAAGGGCTGATACACCTTATAAACTGATGTTTCATGTCCATCTAATCCATAACATTACACATTCCAGTCCATGAAACCAATTGTCTATGACTCAACCTTCCATAGATGACGGCTTAAGGTGATTATTATATCCTATGTAGGAAAACAAAATTAGGTTATTCCTGGAACTATAAGTACTAACTATGTTATCTCAATACCCTGAAATAATTGTTATCCAATCACAATTCTATTTTTAAAATTCAAAGCACTCATGGAGAACACTAGAAATGAAAACGACAAAATTCACCTATATGGCATGGCTTGTGAATTTCCAACAAGGTTCCTAATATGATGAATTCTCAATGATTCTTTGACCTTATATTATCAGTATATGGATAAATTATAATTCTCAAATATATCAAAATTAACATCACAATTCAAGTCCATCACCTAAAAGTGAATTCAAATAATTTATAATTTGCAAAAATAAGTGAATATAAATTTTCATTCGAGGAAAATTGGATTTTCATTGTACATGGGTTAACTACACCGATGATTTCTTATTAACAAATATCAATTCCATCCTAATATATAGACTATTGTCTCAAAATATTAAGGCAAGAAAAAGAACCTTTAATACCACTTTGTGATATCTCGGACCCAGATGCCACTAAACGATTCCCTACAATTGATTGCCCAAATTTCATCAACAACATCTCCTTATAAGCCAGAGGATTTTGGCAAGAATCTTATTCTAAGGGTGTGTTTTTGGGAATATTATTTCTTCATTACCATAGTGGAACATAGAAGATAAAGAATCATAGATAAATAGTGGATTCATAATATTAGCAGATGGCACAGTAGAGTCCAACGCTATAAAAAATGGACCTATAACCCGTCATAATTAAAGTAGATATAAACTACCATGAAATAATTATAAACTGATAATTATAATATAAATAATATAAAAATGGATGATAATGTTTTTTATGTATATATAATGTTGTAAAATGTGGATACAAAGAGTGGGAAGTAGTACTATAGATGCTATAAAAAAATTAAAAAGTTTTTCCATGTATCTCAGGCTCTTTCATTATCATCTACAACCCAAATCCATCCTAATTCATACATGAATTAAAGAATCCATGATATAATGCATCCCTTTGTCTACACATACAATAATGTAGTCTTCCCAGGTACCATAGGTGGCCCGGATAGGCTATGAGATAATTATCAATAGGCCACCACTAATGGTGTCTAAAATTATCAAATCTATGTATAATATATGGATATATATATATATAAATAATATCTAAAATTGTAACAACAACTATAAATGGGTTATCTTCAATTCCTAAAGGTATCCAGGATGAGACTACCTACTTTATCCCATGATGGAATGTCTCTAAACAACTAACAAGGGATATAATTCCAGGTCTCATATATGTAAGGGATTACATGACCAATATCACAGTAGCAAAGGGGAAACTGTGCCAATAATCATATTTATAAGGGATTCCATTACCAATATCACATTTATAAGGGATTTCATTCTCAATATGACATTTATTAGGGACTCCAGGTCTGGTATCATAGTATGAGACTCCATGCCTAGATAGTATCACAAGGTACGTCATTCTTGTATAGTATCACAAGGGATATCATGTTTGAATAGTATCACAATGGACATCATTCCCATATAGTATCACAATATATGAGGGTTTTCATGATTGTATTGATATAACATGTTCAAGGGTCATCATGCACATTTGGTATAATTATTAAGGGTCTTAATTTCTATTTGATATAAATAAGTAGGGACACCATTACCATATATATATATATATATAACATGAATAAGGGTCATTAGGAAAAATTTATATAATTAATTTGGGGATCCATTCCCACACATCCTTAGCAGTAATATTCATTATTATTATTACAATCTAAGGCATAATTAATAATTCATTTACATTTAATCTTGAGAATGGTATAACCATTTTCTATTTAATAAAATTACATGGTCTCACCACTCACTTTTATTCTGTTCACTAAAATTTTTAAGGGCACTAGTCATGCTAAGACACTTCATTTAATCTATATGAATATGATATCTCCCTTTAGAATTGAAATCAACCTCTCTATTAGGTGTTTTAACTATTTTGTCAAAAAATACAATTAGTAATATTAGAGGGAACATCAAAAGCTATGGATCCATCGAAGGTAAACAACTAAATATGAATTTGGGTTCTAAAAGTCATTAGGATACAATAAAGGAAACCAATTTGATCCAGATATAATTTAGCAGCAATGAACGGTGAAACTAGAATGTGGTACAGTGGAACATATTATAAAACATCAAAAAACGAGGGATAAATTATAGACTACCTACCCTTTACTCATAAAACTATCACCATCTAGTATTTTCCTTTATTTCGGCCTATATTGGATGAAATATGAAGAATGGATGAACTCCCTAAAAATATGGCATATGATCCCACTCCTATAAAAATATATTGAGAGAAAGACAAATAGAGAATGGTGAAAAAAGAATAAAGATCTTACATGTGGCTATCGAATGAGATTGATGGAAGCTAAATCAGACAATATATCAAAGAGTTATCAAGAATTCTATCTATAGGTGGATGAGACATCAAAAAATGGTAGGAAACCCACTAAACAATGGATAAAATGTTAAAATAGAGGAGGGGTAAATGATATAACATTTATGGTCAGTTTGGTAATTTTACCCAAAAACATAGGTTCACGGTTTAGCCACACGGTTGGCTAATGTGTGTGTCAATCGTATGAAGGACACTACCATAAGAGGAGAATTTCACCATTAGGTTGTATGGTATGGGAAATGATGTTCCAACCATGAAATATTCCTACACATAAATCTACAGATGTTTCTCATGGGCATGTGCCCCCATCTGCAAAGTTTTTGGAAACTGTGCATCCCCTTGTTGTTCTCTGTCAAGCCCCATATGGTTAGGGGAACCATGCGGCCCGGATCACCCGGTTTATACTAACCATACAACTAGTGAACTTTTCCAAATAACTAGATTCCAAGATTCGAATAAGATCTTGAAACCCCCAAAACCCTTCCAACCTCATATGAAATCCACTTAAGGACCAAAGAATAGGATGCAACTTAAATTGAAAGGATTTGTACCTTGAATAAATACCAAGTTCTTTAAAAATATAACAAAAAATCTCATGAAATGAATTTAGAACATTATATATCATTATAGAACATCTATTATAGTTTCCTAAATAATATCAGAATGATTAAATTTTTATCAAGTTATGGGATTCAATATCTACCTTACAAAACATGTTCCAAACAATTAAAATCACTAACATATAATGACAAAAATAAAAAATAAAAATATAATAAATATATAATGAATAGTTATAATTAAAGAGTATAAAATATAATATATTTGAATAATTTTCAAAAAATAATCATTTATGGTAGTTATGATTATCATATAAGAATATAGAGTTTGTTTGACTAAGAAATAATCGAAGGTAATGTTTTTTCAAAACTCAATTTCCTTTATTTGAGTTATAATGTTTCTTCTTGAACATCATTCTTCATTGTTTGATTAAATCTATCCTATGATTTTTTATATTCTAATTTTAAATTTATTTTATATTTATTTTCAATTCATACTCATAAACTCATTTCCAATGGATTGTTTCTTGAAAGAGTATGATATTCATATGGGTTTTCTCATCAATATTTACTCTTTTTGAGGCATATTCCATTTTCACCAATTATTTTCTTCTATGTCATGAATATACATCTATAAGGGTGTATATTATCATAATTTTCCTAAAATTTAATAGACTTACAAATCAATTTCATTTTTTTCTTCTTCAAAGTTTTTTGATTCAATGGTTATCAAAACCATAAAGGGTTTTTCAAAAATTGATTTACATTCTTTTGGTTGTAATGTTTATTATAGAATATAACACTTCAAAAATTGATTTACTTTAACTTATAATTGTATAAAATTTTAATTACTATTTATTTTTTTGTATTTTTACTCAATGTTTATAAAATCATTTCTGAATTTTTTTTACATCAAAGAGTGTGATATTTGTAAGGGTTTTCTCTTCTCAATTTCGTTTCTTTGAGACCAATTACATTTTCACAACTTGTTTTATTTTTTGTGGTGTGTATAATTACATATGTATGTATTTTTTCAAAGATTTCCTAATATTATAAAGGATTAAAAATATATTTAAATTTATCGCCTTCAATGAGGTTTGATTCAAAGGTTACCAAAGTTGTGAGAGTTTTTCAAAACTCATTTTTATTTCTATTAGTTATAATGTTTCTTCTTGAACCCCATTATTATATGTCTAATTTATTATATATTATGAATTCATAAAATTTTATTTTCACTAGTTTATAAGGATGTATAATTCAATCTCATAAATACCTTTTTGAAGGGTTTTTACATAAAAAATTATGATATATATATAAGTGTTTTGTTGACTCAAACTCATCTTCATTGAGTCGTAGTTTTTATCCCTTGACTATGTCCTTCTATATTTCTTATTTTCTACCATTTATCTATTTCGTAAGGTGATTTCCATTTTTCTCTAGTGAAAATTAAATTCTTAATTAAATTCTTCTATATTGATTTATTTTTTACATTAAAAAATGAAATGTTGTAACGAATAATTATAATACTCTCTAATAAGATATTTCACTTCCATGTCCATTTTATTTACATCCAAAATTGATTTCCATTATTATTTTGAAACCCAAATATGTATTATATCATTTTATTTTCATGTTTCCCCTTACCCATTTTAAAAATAATGTTTTATTATACTTTTTACGATGTGGGATTTAATAAAGGTATTTTTAAATATTTAAAAGGTTTTTCATTTAATGATCATATATTTTATTTTCTACATCACATTTCTTATAGATAAGCTTTTTTCCTTTTCAATGATCTAATATTTAGATATATTTATATATAATTTTTTAATGATTTATTTATGTCAACTTCTTGAATGTAACTTTTGAAAGTTACTCTTAACTTTATCTTTTTATGAGAATGTTAAGGAATGTTTTTTAAATATATTTAAATTTTTGTTCCATTTTCTTCTTTATCTTTAAAATATATTTCTCCTATATATTTAGGTTTAAAAAATAATTATCCAAATAACCATTTGAAATTATCATTTTTGGTGATTTTATTTTGGTTTTATCTCATCTAATTATAGATTTCAAGTTATGTGATACCATTTAAAATGATAGAATAACCACGTTATTTTCAAGGGTTCTTCCTATTATGTTATAGGATTAGTTTCATGTGTCACATATATGTATGGATGGTATAAGTGGGTTCATATATATCCCTACAATGAATTTTTTTATTCCTTATATCTCATGATATAATGATGTTATAAAGTGATATTATTGTTATGTTCGAAATATAATATGTGGAAATTATTGTTATGTTAAAAAAATGATGAATATATATTATTGTTATATTAAAAATTATATTCATGCAAGTTATCCTTTTTCAAACTCTTATGATTTCCTATGATAATGTATGTTCCACATTATTATTCTATGAAATTTATGCTTATGTTATGATCTGGTGTTCATGTTTATTGTCTTATGTTTGAATGATATTCTGAAATATTATATACTTGATCATTTGAGGATACATTTATTTTATCATTCATTATAGAGAAATATTATTGTTTCATATTTTTCTTATATTTTATCATATGCTTATGATATAACCTATTAACGACTTTTTGATAATATTTTTCCTTACAGAACATTTTATCTCACCCCTTCTTTTGTTTCTTTTTTATGAGGGGTATTTTATAAAATATATATTTATATGAAAATATTATATAGTGATTAATTGTTAGAGATGTTAAAGAAATAATATTTTTATGTAGTTAATATACAAAATAAACCAATCCTTTTGTTCTTAGTGTTCTGGGATTATTTTGGAAATGTAATGTTTATATTATGAAAATAATGGGAAATATGTACAAGTTTAGCATGGTTCATCCCACTAGGTATCAAATTATATGTGTAAAGAATATGTTTTTATCACCAGACCTATGAGGGAGGGTCTAGGGAATCTTATATGGGATTCATAATGGATAATTTTACTCACCCTTACCCATTTACATTGATCGGATTTTAGTGTGCATGGGTAGACCTTCATATTTCCTCTCAGGGAACTAGTATCACATGGATATTGACATGTGGTTCAATTGTTGGGTTTTAGAATCTAAGGATACAATAGTATGACCATGTGAGGTGATTTGGTTTATTTTTTGTTATTTTTTAGCATGTGGACTATAAAATGCGAGATAGTTTATTATATATTATTTATGTTATTATATGATTATCTACTATTACTCTTTTATTTTTTTTATGTATCATGTACATAGTTTAACATTTTATATTTTTGAATATATGGTCATTATGGGATCCCTTATATATATATATAGGTTTTTTAGGATGTCTGTTATATAGATGTTTCATGCTATATTTTTTATGGATTTGGGCATGACATTGGGATTTATTTTTAAGGGCATGGTATCCTCATGAATATTTTACACTCTCATTACTAGTCATCCACCTATGGAATGATGAGTGGAATTATTGTGGTCTAGTGAAGACCCTATAATTATGTCATCTAGGAGATATAGAACAATCCATTATAAATGGTTTCAGATCATGTTTTGGGATGGGAAAGTGTTTTTTAGATGTGGATATAGGTCATAAAGACTCATGAGGTTAACCAAGCACATGCATTTCTATCATGATATTTCATGATCTTAATATTTCAATGGGATTTCCAAGTTTGATACTAAGCACTGTAAGATGACTGTGTTGTTTGATTGGATTGAAAAACCTAATCTAGGATAGATAATACTTGGGATGAGTCATAGGGACACACTAGGATCCTTATAGTTTCCCATGAATAATGATAGTGGCATGCTTAGTGCATGATACAAGGACCCCTTAGTAGTGTTTTTTGATATATTTACTCATCATGGCCCACAATCAATTGAATCATCTTATAATATAATCAGTTTTTTTCTCAATTACATTATATGGGTTGATTAATAAAATATTTATTTTATGGGTTTTCTTATTAGTTGGGAATGAAATTATTGACCACAACTGGGAAATTATTATTTTTTATTTTGGAATTATGTGTAGGAACCCATTTTTTTTAAAAACCTCATATTAAGAAAAAGTTTTATGTAAAATTTTATTTTACTTGAAAGGTATTCTGGGGATAGTGATTTTTAAATGGGGTATAATTTTTATGTTTTGGGAAAACATAATAAAAAATGTTTTTTAAATTTAATTTAAATATTGTTTTTATAATTGGATTGGTTTTTAATAAAAATGTATGGTTGGGCTAGTGATTATGGGGTTTTTGTTTTAGGTTATAATTCATTGGTCCCAATGGGTGTTTTAAAAATTTGGGTGAGTATTGTAATGTGTAAAATGTTTTTAGAGTATTTTTAAATAATAAACTAGTACATTTTTAAACCATGTTCAGTTTAATTTTTGTTATTTTTCTAGGAGTGAGGCTGATGATTTAATTTTATAGTTGGATGATGTGTCATGGTTTCATAGAAAATTTCAAGTGAGGTTATCTTGTTTGGAACTGGTTTTATCTAATGTTGGAGAAAAGAAAGAAATTCATGTATAGATCTAGATTTCATCGTTTTTAGTGATTAAATGATGATAAATATGGTAGATTGATTGTGAATGAGATGTGTTTTTCATGGTTGTTTCAAGATATTCATGTGATCATGTCATGTGGGATGAATTTTTAATGTTTTTATTATGTAACTGGAGGTTTTTTTTATTTTTCATCATTCAGAACGCTTGAGGAATGTTTTCAAAATGCAATTAATAATGTGGGGAACAAAATTAGATAGAATTATAAATTAGTTTTAGAGTCTTATTATTGTAAGTACCATAATAATCAAGATAAATCCATGTTTTATATTTCAATTTCTTAGTGTAGATGGGTGCGGTTGAGTACTATCTTGGTTCATAGTAATCGGTGTTGCTTGTTGTTACTCAGGTATGAATGGTATGGTCACTTATAATCATTGTGCTCAATGGTGGATGGGAAATGAGTGGTGGATATCAATTTTTAATTTAGAGAGTATATGATAAGGACACTTATATGGTAGTGGGAGTCAAATCAAATGTGGGTGTATGGACCTCATGTTGGTCATGGTGGAGAAAATTTGGTTCTTATGGGTAGAGTAAAAAGAAAGATTTGGAAAGTTGAGGATATAAATATGAAATTATATTAGGTATTAGGTTTAGAATTTGGTTTGGCAGTTTGTGTTTTAATGTGATGCCACTATGTGTTAAGGTATTTTTATTGGGAGATGTAGAGATGTGTTAGAAGTCGCAGTCATGTATTTTGGAAAAATTCTGTCACAGGAGTAATAACTGGTGTTGTTTTATAGAATCAGATATGCTGACAGGGAAACTACATTGATATTATTAATGTATTATTTGGATATAAATGGTTCCAAAGAGGTGGTGGAAATCATGGAAAAATATTTTGGAAACATGGGGAGTGGGTAGTTCATTTGTTGGTGAATGGTATACATCGGTATTTGGAGTTTCATAATAGAAGGATGCAGGGAATTCAAGGAAAATATGAAATGTGTTAGTAGTAAATTGATTATTGTGGAAATTATATATATGTGGTTAGATGACCCATATGGAATCTCAAAAATGATAAGTGTATAGTTGGGTGTTTTTAATGACTCGTGTCATTACAGGTTGGTGAAAATTGGGTTAAGTTAGAATTTTTGGATTCAAATTAAGGAACTAGAGTTTTTATCAATTTAAAATGATTTAGGTGATATTTTAAGAGTTATGGTATAGTGGGAGAACACCTAAAATGAGTAATGTTTTTTTATTTGATAAATTCAATTGCATGAAGGGAATCACAGTATAATTACTGGGGGTCACGATATGATGTGTGGTTTGTTTTTTGATGGTTGGTCGGGGGATTAAAGTCTCGGTATGTGATATGCTGTCAGGAAGTCAGGTTTTTTTGGTATTTTTAAATATAACTATGTTAAGTCATTCTATGAACTTTTGGGGTCATACTGTAATAGTGTTTATCTTCGGTCAATTCATATTCTAGAGGTCAGTTGTGTCATTTCCAAAAGGGGCCATGTCACAACATAGGTCGTATTTTTATTTTACATATTAAGTGAATTAGGAAAAACATTAATAGATAAAGGCCATGTATTTCACAACTAAAGCAAAATTTTTATACAATATAGGGAAATACTTAATCCTTAATAAGTCTTCATCATCTCCCACAAATTCAATATACGTTCTATTTTCATTAAAATAGATCATGTTTAATACTTTTCTTTATAACCTGGGGAAATTAAAATAGAAGAAGGATTATCTCAAATTATCAGAAAGAAAAAAATATATATCAGAAGTTATCACAGGTTGAATAATATGATAAGAATAAATAAGAGTCAAATAATTCAATATAATAGAACACATGAGATTGAAATAAATCCATGGATGACACAACAATATAAATAATAATACATATAACTTTTACTTAAATCATAGTGATTTAATTCATAATTTCAACCACATTTTTCAGTAATGGACTTTTAAAATACATAATTCTTACCATCAAGGCTAAAATCAAGACATAATTCATTTCGTTAAGGTTAACCAATACGAAATTCTTTTATTAGGTAGGTATACACCAAATTCCCAAACCTTTTGTCTCATAAGACAAACTGATGCATTGAGAGGATAATAATATAAGGCCCCATCCTAAAAATATTTAAATTTAATGAATTATTCATATTAGAAGATATATACATGTTAAATAATCAATTTTTACTATAATATTCATTATTATAATAAAAAATATACTAGATGTTAATAAATAATCTAGTTACCTTAGTAGTCAATAATCATCTTTATTATGTTAACAAATATATGGAATGTTAAAACCTTACCCATTCAATAAATTGATTACATGATCATACGTATTCCATAGAAAGAAGGTGGATAGTTAAAAAATCACATAAACCTAGTGTAACAAATGAAAATAAGAAAAATTCTAACATAGATGTACAACACCCTTCAAAGATGATAGATTTGAATGGTTCCACACATGAAGGGATTAAAAATTGAATTATTTGATACCATTAGTTGAATAACCACATGATATATTTAGAATAAAATAATATTAAGGGTACATCATGAAAATAAGTCCCATTTGTGAAAAATCAATTTAAATATGAAAAGGAAAATGGAATCGAAAACATAATAATGTTTTCATAAAACATTTTTAATGTTATCATAATGATGAAGTTATGAGTCACAGTAAAAATACATTTTTGAAAAGGATAAGGGAAAATTTTGAAAAAAAATTACTTTAATAAAATATCATCAATAATGGATCCTTGAGAAATACATTTTGGTATCCCAGTAAATTTGTTCTGTAAAATAAAAAATTTGATACTAAAATTAAAATCCTTTTTTATATTTTATAGTAATTTTTTTGAAACCCCACTTCATTAAAAAAGTGTGGTAAAAATGTGTTTGGTATTAAAACATAATGTTATAGAAGTAACATATAATATAATATTAGGACGGGTAAACTCAAACATAGAAAAGAAAATTTCAAGAATAAACAATAAAACTCAAGGAAATGAGATTTCAGTTATCAATTACCCTTATGGGAAAGATACACCATAAAGCATAGAATATTCGAAAAGGCGTTTATTTAGAAAACATGTGAACAATGAGTGATTATCGAATAATATAATAAAAATTTAAAATGTGCCACAATTATGTGAACTAATTTTTAGAGTATGTTCATAACTCAATGAATGAAAATTGAGTTACCAAAAACTCTTATTCCTAGTTTATTAATTGAATAAAAATTCATTCGAAGAAAATAAATTATTTTGGATTAGTATATACATTAAATTAAAACAATTATAAGAAAAATCATAGTACAACAAATCAATATAACCCCATTCAAAGGAAAAAATAGTACATAACATCTAACCTGACTCAATGAATAAAAATTAATACAATGAAAACCATTACCACGTTCCCACACATAGTTTTTTTAGGGGGTGAGGTCTGGAAAAAAGACCAGAACTTAGAGATTTATTCAAAAAGAAAGAGAAACAAACAAGTTACAACAAACGAAAAGAGGGATATTTTCTAGAGTTTTTAATAAAAAAGGTGTCAACTCCAGAGGGAGTTCATTCCTCCAAGTGATCTCATGTGAGACCCCCAAGTAGGAAATCCCATCAGTGTTCATATTAGCCTCACGATAGGTATGAGTGGCAATAAAGTTGAGGCCATTGAGCGCGGTGAGGCAGTCCATCCATCAGGGGGTGAGAGACCATGCAAGATGAGAATCACCCTTCCAGATGGCTTGCACAATAGTAGTGGAGTCGCTCTTGATCCAGATATTATTCCATCTGAAAGACTTTGAATAGGAAATGACACGAATGGTAGAAAGAATTTTGGCCTCCAGCGTAGAACCAATGCCACATCTTCCAAAGAAACATCCGAGGATCCGGTCCTGATGGTCTCTGAAAATTCCTCTACATCCCGAGATTCCAGGGTTTCCCTTCGAGGCTCCGTACACATTTATCTTAATCCATCTAGGAGGAGAAGCCTGTCAGAATATTTCAATAGTGTAGTGTGGCTTCGGGAAGATACCTTTGACACCAATTCGGTGGAGGGTTTCAAAATCTATGACCGAATTGTCACAACAGTCTTTTTGGATCATAACCGCTTCCTTTATATCAAGAAGAATCCTTATTTTACCTGTATTAATATTAAAAGAGTTATTATTGAAAAAAGAATCATTTCTACCATACCATAGTATATGAAGAAGCTCTGCAACAGCAATAAGAAAGAGATTCTTGATTCGGGGAGACCTTGGAAACTCCAACATTCTTTTCAATTGTGAGAAAATAAATGTGTCTAAAAGCCTTCTTCAATCAAAAAGGTCAAATATGTAATGCCAAAGGGCCATAGCAGTATCACAAGATAAAAAAAAGATGATTAATTTCCTCGCAATGCCGATTTCATAATCTACATTTAGAACAAAGATAAAAGCCATAAGATTTTAGGAAAACATTAGTTGGAATTTTTTTATGAGCAATACTCCACATAAGAGTAAGACGAGAAGGCTTGATCCAGGCTTTATTGAATTTGGCCATCCAATTAAAATTTTCATCCTCATTAGGGAAGTGAGGGTGATAAAAAAAATTTAGAATCTAACAAGCCATTATGAGAAGGTTCCCAAAAAAGAAAATCCCCATTGAAAGTGAAATGATAATTGTCTACAATCCCATTGATAGGATTCGGAAGTTGAGAATCAGGGGAATTGATCATGTCCCTGATAGAGCAGTTTGTGGGATTAGGGGAAAAAGTATTAGGAATATCTGAAATGAGGGGGGAGCCAGTCCAGTTATCAAACCAGAATTTTATTGAATAATTCTTACTAACAAGCCATCTAGAATTTTCTAAGATAGAGTGAAAAGAATCTTTGATCGATGGCCAGATAGAAGAAGTCATGTAATGATAAGAACCATATTTATCCTTATCAAGGAAATGATTTTTGAGGAATCTCATTGAATGAGAGTTATTATGAATTAGGGACCACATGAGTTTGGCTTGGAGGGCCTCATTAAAGATTTTAAGATTCTTAATACCAATGCCTCCATTTTTAATGGGTTTAAAACAAGTGGCCCATGAGACCGTGACCAATTTTATTTCCAGAGTGCTTCCACTCTAGATGAAGTTTCTTATAGCAGTATTTAACCGTTTCATCAAGCCCAAAGGCCATTTCTAGACCATCATGGAGTAAACCAGCTTAGAGACAATAATGGATTTAACAAGGAAAATTTTTCCAGCCATAGAAAGGTATTTACCTTTCTTGTAAGAAAATTTCTTTTGGATTTGATAAGCAATGTGGTGAAAATAAAATGCTTTGGGGCAACCCCATAAGATGGAGACACCAAGATAAGTAAAAGGGAGGGTGCCTTCCTTAACCCCTAAGACATTGGAGATATGAGTTTTCCTATTATAGGGGAAGTTTTTACCAAAGTAAATAAAATATTTTTTCCAATTAATACACTGGCCAGAAACCTCCTCATAGTGTAAAATGATGGATTTAAGATTATTGATTTTTCTTTTGTATCCCTGAAGGAAGAAAATAATATCATCCTCATAGAGTAGGTGAGAGGGAGCAGGAAGATTTCTGGAAGTAATAATAGGTTTGATTCTGCCTCGCTCAACATTGAGGGATAATAATATACTAAGGTAGTCTTCTGCAATAGAAAAAATGATAGCAGAGAGCGGGTCTCCTTATCTGATACCTTTAAGGCATTTGAAGTATCCCATGGGCGAACCATTAATGAGGATAAAGATATTGGCTCAGTTGAAGATGATTTTAGTTTTACTAACAAAGGAATCATTAAAGCCAATACTAGAGAGGACTTTAAAAATGAAGGTCTAGTCAATTGTATCGAAAGCTTTAGTGATGTCCATATTAAGAGAAATATTTCCACCACTAGTGTTTCTATTCAATAATATAGTGGATTCCAAGGAGAGGAAAATGAAATATTGTATAGATCTTCCTTTAATGAAGCCAAACTGGTTCCAGGAGACAAATTTATATCTGATATTAGAAAGCCTATTCGCAAGGATCATAGTGATAATTTTAAAGAGGGAATTTAAAAGGGCGATGGGATGAAAAATTTGAATTTCATCAGCATTATAAACTTTAGGAATTAATGTGAGGAATTGAGAGTTGATAGCATGGAGGAGAACCCCTTTTTCAAAGAAATATTTAACTAAATTACAGACGTCATTTTGAAGGACATCCCAATCTTTTTGATAAAAACCGTTGTTAAAACCATCAGGACCCGAGGCACTCTCTGGATATAGACTGAAGACAGTGTCCTTAATTTTAGAATCAAGGGGGATACTGTTGAGCAGACAATTATCCTCATATGTAACCATGCATGGAATAATGTTCGGTTGGATATCTTTTTTAATGTTAGGACCATTGAAAATGTTCGTGAAGTAGGAAACAACATGATTAACAATATGTTCCTCAGAGTCAATGAGAATACCCTCAACTCATAAGCAAGATAGAGGCTTACATGCTTTCCTAACACGCTAAAGAGAGTCGTAAAATTTGGAGTTTCTATCTCCATCATTCAGCCATTTTGTTTTGAAAATTTCCTTCTTTAAGTTATCTTTAAAGATAATGAGAGTGATCAATTTAGTAGAGATGTTGATTTCATCCTGGGGATCAGAATTGAAACAAGATATGATGTTATTATTCTGAATGAGAGAAAAATGTTTTTCCAAATCCTGAATATCTTTATCGATTAAAGTTGATTTATCATGACACCACTTTTTGAGAATGTTATTGAGGTTTTTCAACATAGTGGTGCAAGAAAATGCATCATTGTGATTGCCCATATTAGTCTAGGAAGAACTGATAAGAGAGACACACTCTGGGTTTGAAGACCAAGCCAAATAAAATTTGAAAGGAAAGGAAGGTTTTTGAGAGTTTTGAGGAATTCTGACTAAGATCGAATGATGCTCAAAAGTAAGTTTAGTAAGGGTATCACACAAGATCTGGTTCCATTTATCAAGAGAAGACTCATTAGTGAATGCTCTATCAAGTTTACTCGCCACCACGTGGTTGTAATGATGTCTGTACCAAGGAAATTGAGCACATGCAAGGTTAATCCCAATAATATTATTGCCTTCCATGGTAGCTTTTAATTCTCTAGCGGAGATAGAGGAGAACGAGTGACCAATTTTTTTTAGAGGGTGAAAAAACAGCATTAAAGTCACCAACCAAGACCCAGGGATCTTGAATCTTGGTATTGATGTCAGAAATCTCATTCCAAAGAGATCTTCGATCCAGGTAATTTTTTTTTGGCATAAACAAAGGTATTGAACATGTGAGTGCTATCCAGATAGTAATCACATGTTAGAGCTTGAACAGAGAGACTAAAAATGTGGACATTCTGCAGAGAGGAGTGATAGAAAATCCAAAGAGTTTCAACATAACCATTGTTACAAGCACCTAAGAAGGAAAAACCAAGATTACACAGATGCATGAATTTAGGGGCAAAATTAACTTTAGGTTCAGCAATGGAAATCAGCATAGGATGATGGGTAAAAATAAAATGCTTCAAAACATTAAGGGTACCAGGGTTTTCAATCCCCTGATAGTTCCAATAGAGAATATTCATTATTATTTACTCTTGGGGTTTGACCCCCCCTTTTTATTACGAGCACTTTGACCTCTAGTTTTCCCAGGGGAAGTGTTTTTTTGGGAGAACAAATTTTATCCTTTTTATCTGTGGTAGACTCAGATTTAGCAATTTTGCTTCCTGCCTTGACTTCACAGTTAGTTAACAAGCCTACATGATTTCCAATAGGGGCTGGATCCGAGGGATCCAATTCTGAAATGGTGGCAACAATCAGATTCGGGGGGTTTCCATCCAAAAATGAAACCTCTTGATGAAGGGCCACTGACTCAGAAACTGGATCTGTTTCAATAGGTATGGAGGCTGAAGAATTAACATCAACGACAACAGGGGAAGGAATCTGCATTGAAACAGTGTTAGAACTATCTGCCGAAAAAGCATATTGGTTACTGGGAAGAACAGAGTGGCTAATTGGAGAGGAGGGTCTATTTTTTACCAAAGTCCCAGAGGGAACAACACAAGGTATTAAAGAGATAACTTCCCTATTTTATTCCATATTTTCAAAAGAGTTTTATTCTTGAAGACATGAAGGTGAACTTTCAGAAACAGGAGTGGGAAGGGGGAGTATGAGCTGGGATCTAGGATATGGGCCAACCACACTTTTGGTCAAGGAGGACTCACCCTTATGAAGGCAAGTCTGAGTTACAGTCCCACACATAGTTAAATACATTCTAACCTCATGAAAATCAAATATAAATATCTAAATATTATATTTTATAATATTATTCACTTTTCTAAACATTTATATACATGATTTATAATTATTCTCTCTCTATATATTATTTATTTATTAACTGTTTTGAATATCAAGTGTGAGAAATCTTGAAGGTTTTGAACAATTTTCCTTAAATTGTTATTGTTCTTCATTTTTTTCCCAAAATTTCATCATTCACATATCTTAAAAGGTAATAGAATTGATTTTTTTCATAATTATATACAATGTTATAATTTCATTTCAAAAGTATTTTAGTTAATATTAAAGATGAAGATGTCGGCGATAGGCTTGTTTTATTATTTTATGGTGGACTAATAGTGGTGTTTTAATTAATGAGTTAAATGTTTATATTTTTATTACAGAATCAAAAAATAATTATTTAATTATTAATATATAAAATTATTCTTCCAAATGTATCCTTAATATAAATCTACAGCATTATTCATGTAGTTTGTTATACCAACCCAACAAGAACATTAAATAATCTATGTGTGGGTATGGCTATGAAAGATATTATATTATTATAATATCACTATCAAAAAAGTATAATGTCATTTAGTTAGATATTATTATTGTATTTATTTATAATATTTACTATTTATAAGATTAATTTAAATGTAAATAAATTTTTTGATTATAACTAAATTGATTTTCCTCTTGTTTTGTTCATTTTAAGAGGTTTGTTTTTACAATGATCGATTAATACTAATATTACATTAAAAATGACTAATATAAATTTCTATAAAATATATAGTTACATAAATTTAATACATATATTCACAAAACCATTCCTATAATTATCCTTAAAATATAGGTATGAATAAAATGTGTCATTTGTGGAGTCGGTGGTCCACACACATGCATGAGAAACATTTTAATTTTTTCAATTGAAATAGAGGGGAATAGATAATGGTTATACCATATATATATTAAAAATTCAGTATATTATTTATTCTTATTTTATTATATATATATGGTTATAATGGGTTTGGAGGATGATGGATGAGAAGAATAAAGAAATGAAGTAAAAGGGTAAGTAATACTTGCATTGAGAATTTGGATATCCTCTTGAAGTATCCTTTAGAAATGAAGTACATGGGGAAATTTTTTGGGGATATGGGGAGATAAATGTGTATAAGGGATTGAGAATGTGTAAATTGGTAATATGTTATTTATAATATTAAAACATTTTTTTGGATTGAATCAGGTGTAAATGAGATCTTTTTACCAGTGATATAGATGGATTAATCATGGAAAAAAGAATGGTAAATAAAAGGTAATAATTGATTTTTATGGGAGTTAGGTGAGTGAGGTGGTAAAATATTGGTTATAAAGGTAGTTATTACTTTACAAACTAAAAAATATATTCTATAATTCCTATGTGTCATGTTTATTTTTAAAAATTCAAGCTAGATTGGATTATAGATTTTAACACTTATTAATCTTGGTTAAAATTTAACCATCGTGATTATTATATTAAAAAAAATGAGATACCCCTACTTTTTAAATATTTTACATGATAAATAATAATTTACAGTCCGTTTATTGTAATTCACTTTCATAATTTGATAAAATTCTCATATAAATTTAAACATATAATTTTTTTAAAAACAATTTTTTTAGAAAAAAGTATATTAATCACTAACTGTTCATTATATTATTTAACATTTATTACTAGTTAAATGGGTTTCAATTTATATTTATATAAATATAAACATTATATTATATTAATTATTTGAATATATATCAATTTAATTTAATACAATAACCTTTAGAAAAGTATCATTGCTTGAAAAATAATTTTATTTCCACTGTGACTAATATTTTCCTTGATAACTAAATTTAACTCCAATAAATGAAATTTGGCCCATTACTTAATTTGAAAATTAATATTAAAAATACATAAACTATATTATCTAGTTCAATTTTTAAAAGCGATAAAAATAATTTTATATAAAAAACTAAAAATATAATAATTAATGTTTTCATAAGAAAATAACTTTCTAAAAAAATATTAACTATTATTATTGTTATATCTTATCAATTACTACTAAAATTGGTATTAATATATTATTAATATTTATAATATATTTTATCCCTAACAGATTTAGTTTCTTAATATTAAATACAAAAAAGCTAATTTTTATAGGAGTCTAAATTTTAAAGAACAAAACAGTTTCATTTGTTACTTAGATATACTAATTCAATATTATCAATATCTTAGTGTTATAATGATATTTATTTTTATTTCTACATATATTGTATAACTTTTTTACATCTATTTTTACCTTCCAATTGTATGATATATTTTGAAAATTATATAACATTTCAGGGTTCATTTGGTTTCACTATTATGTTTGAATAAATCTATTGAACATATTAGGTTTTAAAAGGAAAATATATAATTTAAAATATTGGTGAGTTACATTCACACCCCTCCAATATAAATTACATACTCATAATTTAAATTTTCACTTGTAAATAAAATTATTCAATAATATCTAAAAGATAGACATAATTCAACATATAACTTCTAAGAGATAAAATCATTTTCATCATAGGGAATACTATGTAAAATATAATTTCCCACATTATAGACATATATTAATATTCTCAATCACTTATTCAAAATATTCCCTTATAGTAAATTATTAAAAGTTTGCAGATACATTTTTTTAAAAAATAATTTTCTTCATCTTGTTTCCTTCCAAATATTAAAACCAAAATGATTAGAAAAATATCCAATATAATTGGATTAAATGATCATATTAATATGAAATATCAATCATAAGATATATTCTACAATGGAACCTTTTTTACAAAACATAATACATTCATTTCAACTATGCCACACTTGGTTCATCATATAACTCTATTTATTTAACCTTGGTTACATATTGTTGTGTTCTCTAATACATATTGATATAATACCCAAATGTAATTAGAAAATAAATCCTTCATAATGGATGTTAATGAGAATATTATTAACCAAACTATATCCCCGAGGAGGGTCTATCTAGGTGTAATATTATAGTTCCACTCATCATAAACTATAGTGAAGATTGATTTGTAACTCAACCATCCATATTTTAGGAGATTACCCCTAGGAGCATCTCTTTCACAACTGCATCCACATTCCATGATCCATATAGAGAAGTAAATACAATGAGAACCACACAATCTATAGTTTACCAAAATCTCATGATGTAATCATTTGCATATACGTGTCCCTTGGACATATGCATAAGTTTTTTACTAATTTTATCTTATCATGATACCTTAAATAGTCAAAATTACCTCAGTTAACATAAATTTCCATCTATACCCAAGAAATTTTGATCATATATAACTTATCACTATCTAATCCCATTTTTATACTCAACCAATAACATATTAATCTATAATATTATATAACCCCTTCTTCGATAGTAATTATGATTCCCTATATCCAAAATCATGCATTTGATGCTAAAAACACATACATTACATACTATATTTTATATGTACTATATATTATATGATTTAAATATCCCACAATTACATAACATAAAGATAATATTTCATTGCATACATTACCATGACCTTTTAGAGGTTTAGAGATTAAAATAAATATGAAGAATTATTAACTAATAAAAACCATGTATTTCTCAACTAATGGATATTTTTTCACTAGATAAAAAACTATATATCTATAATAAGTCGTCAAAAACTCCCACAAGTTTTACGCACATACTAATATTTTCTACACATATCTGGTGTAATTGTTTTCTTCATAACCCGAGGAAATGGAAACATAATAAAGGTGAACTCAAATTCTCAATAAGGGAAAACATATATTAGAAACTATCACGGAATGAATAATATGGAAGGAAGAAGTTTGATTCAAATAATTTCATATAATTGAACACATTATCTTGAAACAAATATCTGGATGAAATAATAGTATTAAAAATTACATGGAAAATAATAAATTAATTCATGGTGTATTAATGCATAATATTAGACATATTTTAACATCAAGTACTTAGATATAACATTATTCTTATCCTCAAGGACAAGGAAAAAACATATTTATTTCCATAAAGGTCTCAACCAAGACATCTTTCTTTTATTGTGTAGGTATACAGTAAATAACCAGAACTTTTTTCTTAGGAGACCTACTGATGCATTAAGAGGATATATAATATCATGGCCCACCCGTCACTTCTTTAAGTCCAAAGCATTCATCATATGAGAAAATTAATACACAATAAAAAATATACATTTAAAAAAATCATATATATTATAATAAAAAATATACGATATGTCAATACATAATCCTCCTGCCTTAGCAGTGAATAATCATCCATATAGAGCTAATAAATAAAAAGAATGTCAAAAATTTCCCTAGTTGAAAAATATAACCATGTGGTCATAATCCATACAAATAAAAAAGGTAGATAGTTGAAAATATAATATCCTCAGTGTAATAAAATAAATATAAAAGGATATTGACATAGATAGACAAAACCCATGGAAGAAGAATGCTTCAAATAGTACCCCATAAGAAGGGATCGAGAATGAAATTGTTTGATATCATGAGTTAAATCACACCGTGGAAAAAATATAATAATACAAAATTAATGGTATATTGTGAATCATAATTCCTTTTAGGGTAAATCATTTTTAATTTGAAAATGAAAATGGAAATAAATAAGTAAAATGGTTTTTTGAAAACATTTTTTACATTATCGTAAGGAAATATTTATGGGTCACAATAAAAGTCATTGTGAAATAGTGAAATAATTTTTTTAAAAAAATATTAACTTTAAAAATAATTTCTAATAAATTATCCTTAAAGAGGTCATAAAGGTATCAAATGAAATTATCTTTAGAAGAAAAAACATTTGATCATTAAAGGAATTTTTTTTTATTTTTAAAGTATATTTTTTGGAAAGACACATCGTAAAAAAGAGTGGAAATTTTTATTTTGTATTAATACTCTATTTTACCCGAGAGTATGATAACTATAATATAATAAAACCTAATGGTGTGAGAAACCAAGAATAGAAAATCAATGACCAATATTGAACATTATAACTCAATGAAATGAGATATTAGTTATCGATATCAGTTATGGGAAACATGATCCAAAAAGAACAAAATATTTGAAAAGTTGTTTATGTAGTAAAGATTTAAATAATTGGAGAATAAAATTTATTATAATTAAATGGAATAAAATTTCAATATTATAATAAATAAGTTCATGATAAAAATTATTACTCAAGGAATGAAAATTAATTTACCAAAATGTCTTATGACTAGGGTAACACTTGAGTCAAAATTCATTTAAAGAATATAATTTCATTTGGATTAATATGTCCCACAAATTAAAAAAAATGTATAACATTTTCATGGGATATTAAATAAAAAAAAAATTATAAAGATGAAACATGAGGTATCACATATAACATGTCTCAAAGAATCATAATTAAGACAAAGAAAACCCATACCTTGTTACCATGCTTAATCTAATGCTTTATAACATCATTTACAAAAAACATAACAATATTAATATTACATTTCATAACCATATTAATATCTATAATATTTTGAAAACCTAATTTATAATTATTTTATACATGTATATTAGTTATTTATTATCTATTTTCAATATCGATTTTGAGTGATCTTGATTCTTTTGAAATAGTTTAATAAAATAAATGTAGTTCATAATTATTCACCAAAATTTAATCATTCCCAAATCATAAAAGGTACTGGAACTTTTTTTTGTAATTATTTGTAATTTTATAATTTCATTACTTTATTAGTCATTATTCATGATAATGAAGTTGGTGATGGGCTTGTTTTGGTAATTTATATTGAACAAATGGTTTTTTAGTAATTAATGAGTTAAATGTTTATATTATCATTATAAAACCAAAAATAATAATTATTTAATTATTAATTTCCAATAATAAGATTTCAAATACATACTTTATGTAAATTTACAACATTGTTCATATTGTTGGTTAATCCTACCTAATAAGATCGCACTGCAATCTATTTGTGAGTATAGCTATGGAAGAGATACTTTATTATTATATCATTATAATAACATTATAATGAAATTTATTATATTTTAATAAGGTGATGAATCATACTTTAGAAATGTAATAATAAAATGTAAAATTAAAAATAAATTTTTAATTATAAATAAATCACTTTTTCTCTGGGTATGTTCATTTTAGGCGGTTAGTTTTACAATGAACGCTTATTACTAATATTAATTATATAATACATAATTTGCATTTCAAAAATATAAATCTTTAAATAAATAGAATATATCTTCACTAAACCCATCATTAGAATCATGCATGAATGGTAGTGATGAAAAATGAATCATGTTGTTCATTAAGGTCATTGTCTGCACACATTCATGAGAAACAGTTTTATGTTTTTAATTCAATGGAAATGGAATAGTTAATGGTTTTACCTTCTATATAATAAAATTTTATTACGTTATTTATATCAATTCCATTATATAAATATATTTAGAATGGTTTTGGAGGAGGTTTTATGATAAATATGAATAAAATAAGTTAATGGGTAACTAATACTTACATTGAGAATTCGGATCTTCTCTAGAAGTATCCTTTAAAAGTGGAAGACTTGGGGAACATTGTTAAAGATATGGGATATAAAATGTGTATATGGGATCTATAAGAATAATTTTGGGTCAATCTATCTTTAAGTTCAAACTAGATTTGTGTCTTGACGTGGTAGGAAGTGATATCCTTTTATAGGTCAAAGCAAGGAAATAATCGTCGGAAATAAATGTTAAGTATGGGGTAAGAATGGAATTTCAGGAGAGTTATGTGATTTATGTAGGAAAATTTTAGTGAGAAATTTATTTATGAATTTATACCCAAATAAATGTATTCTATAAGGTCTATGTTTCAAATTGATTTAGTAAAATTCAATCCACATTAGATTACAATTTTTACACGTATTAATCATTACTAAAATTTTATAATGTTAATTCTTTTATTACAAAAAATATAAGATGAGCCTTCATTTAAAATTTTGATGTGATGAATTCAAATTTCAACTCCATTTAATATTCAATTTCAATATATTAGAAAATAATATTTTAAATTAAAACATATAATGAGTTGAAAACTATCATTATAGACAATTTCCATTTTATTCATTAAGTGTTATTAATTTTATTTATCATTTATTTACAATTAAGTGAGTGCACATTTATTTTTATATATTTTTAAGCAAAAAATTAGAGTCCTTATTTTATAATATATCAATTTAATTTAAAATCATAATATTTATAAAAGTATCAATCCATTAAAAATAATTGTTTTACCTTGTTAACTAATATTACATTAGTAACTTAATTTTTTTCTATATGTGGAATTAACCAATTAATTAATTTTATAATTATAATTAAAAATATTCAGATCTTATTATCTGATTAAATTTATAAAATTGGGAAAATTTAATATTATATTATAAAAATGTAATGAATAATTGTTTTCATAAAAAAATAACATTTTTATCAAATATTAACCATTATTATTCATATTTAATATTCATTACTAATAAAATTGGTATTAATATATTTTCACATGAAAAATATACCTTATCCATAATATATATTGTTTATTAATATAAAACACAAGAAAATACAATTATTAAAAAGGAAACATTTTAATGAATAAATCAGTCTTATTAATTTATTTTCTTCCCTAATGGAATTTTATCAATTCAAATTTATTAATAATAAAATTAATTATTATTGAATTATATATTTCATAATTTAGATACATATATTTTTATCCATCAATTTTACAGCTATATTTTAATGATTACATAACATTCCATTATTCATTTTGGTTTAGTCTTGCAAGTGAATTAAGTAATTGAACATATTTGGTTTTAAAAATAAATATATAATTTAAAATCTAGTAGTTTTACAATAGTAAATTTCAGTAATTTTTAAGGGGTTCCTAATTAAACCCCCCTTAGGTTAGTCAAATCTAACCAAATGGAAGAAAAGGGAGATACCTTTGTGGTTCTCTATTACTACCCCTTATATTTACTTTGATGCCTCTTGTTCATGAGGATTTATTCATGAATGTTCAAGGTAATATTATACCCTTATTCTCTTAGTTCTCTTCCCCTCGTTTTCCACTAACATTTAGTTTATCGGTTAGAGTTCCAAAGAGACAATTTCTTAGGAGCATGGTAAAATCATCCCATATGATGGATCTTTTTTGTGTGGCTCATAGATAAGGTCCTGGTGGAGGTATTCAATACATAATTTATATTTTGACTTCAGATATGTTTAATCATTGATTTATATTAGGTATTGAGTGATTTGGGTTAAATTATTCATTTATGCGGGTCAATAAATTCGTAATTTTGTGTGTCTTAGGTCTGGGATGAGGTTAGGAGGGGACCTAATCCTGTTGCATGTATTTTTGGAGTCATTACACTATTGTATGAGTTTTGGGTTGATTATATCATAATTTTATAGTTTTAAATGTTTGATTTATTAATTGAATGGTGGTTATTGATGAGTTAGGTGATTGTGGACTCAAAGGTGTCCAACATGATCTTGGGGTGGATTTATGGACTGTCACTTGTGGTATGTGACCATGAATTTATTTATTCACTTGTTATTTTGGTGATTTTATGCTCATATGCCATCATTATTACTATTGTTAATTAGTTATATGACTTTTATGATCTCACCCATAAATTAGTATGGGTTAATAATGGTCCACCAAATAGTTAACATAGACAATATAGCTTGCTAAATGGTATGATGGTGGCACCATGGTTGAACAATTGTCGGAGGCCCTCTTTATAATTTCCATGGCGGTACGAGTTGAATTTAAAAAATCAATAGGTTTCCTTTTGAATTTTTTTTTTTAAAATGATGTTTGACTAAAATGGGATTTAAAGAAAATAAGATGATTTTAAGGATGGGTTTTGGAATAGTATTTCAAAATGAAAGAGTGGTTTTCTAAATAATGTTTGATGATAATTTTTTCTAGATAAAATCATGAGTAAGAAGAAATTTTATTCCTTTTTTAAATGGTTTATAACGTAATTTTCCTTGGTTTTATTAAGGAAATTTGAAAGGTATTGGTTATGTTTTTTTGATCCATTTGAACCTATGTGGGTGATTCCCAGTTTTTTAAAGAATGATTGCTTCGATGTTCTCCATGATTATTATTAAATTTTTGGTTGTGTTTTGGTATGATGACACATGATTGAGTGTGTGGTCATTAATGTTTTTTTTAGGTATCAATGTGTTGAGTTGGTATGAATGGGTGGGATTGACCCCTTAAGGGTAGAGGTGGGTCTGAAAAACCCCAATGGGTGATATTATAGGAAAGGGGAGAATTTCAATTGGATCAGTATGATAGGAGTGTTTAATTGAGATAGTCAGGTCAGTTTATCCTATAGGGATAAATGGATGTTGAGATATGTGGGTCTATATCTCAAGAAACTAGTTCCCAGGTGATGATCGAGTGAGCTATGTGATAGGTTTTGTGCCTTGGTTGTTGTTGATTTTTTGTTTCTTTTGTGAGAATTTTAGATGATGAGACAAGATACCATAGTAAATTTGAGGTATATGTTTGATTCTTAAGGCTTACAGTGTGCCATTTCCACATTGGATATGGTGGGGTAATATGTAGTCATACATACCTTATATCAGCAGGTAATGGTTGGATATGAATGGGTGACTTTCCCAAAATAAGAGGAGGTGGAGCGGACATTATAGTGTGCCTTTTTATAAGGGGTATTGCATTAGATACCTTTTAGTGAACCCTTCCATATAAGGGAATAGGTTTGGATCTATATATTGCTATCTACCATACATTATTTGGTAGTATTAGGGTACTTTAAATGTTCCCTTAACTACAAGGGAATGGGTTGGGATCTATTCATTATGGTCTTCCCTAAAGAGTTATTTGGATTGGGTATTATTCAACATGTCCTTACTTAAGGGGAATGGATTGGGGTAATTATTGTGTGACATATCATTTTATTTGAAATTACGTTGATATTTTATGTTCAACTTACACGAATTCTCTAGGAATACTTTGGGATTGTAGTGTAAGGAGATTTTCCTTCTAATTACTCGGATCTAAAGTAGTTTCGATTAGGTTTCATGTTGTCCTGATTAGAATAGGATATCCTTACATGTATGGTTGTATGTGGGGTATGTTTTATGTTTCTGGGTGGGTGTTTTTCACAAGAACGACTCACACACTTCATATGTATTTCATTCACATAAACTTCATTATAGTAACACAGTATTATCGAGGTATTAATGATCCCTACTATGTTGTTATATTCACCGTCTCCCTATATACATAGAATAATTTTTTATGTACATCGGTATACCTTAGTGTTTCCTATCAAGGAACATGTATCATTTGAATCATGACATGTGTTTCAATTAGTAGGTTGTTTATGTTGATGATTTAATTAGATGGCCATGTGAGTTGGTTCAGAGGACTATATAGTTTTTTATCATGTGTACCAGAAAGCATTTCATTGTTTATTGTATATTATTCTTGTTATGCCTTGTTTATATGTTTCTACCCTATTATGTTTTGACACATCAAGTAGATATCTTATTTATTTCTAATTTGGACTATGGGGGGGGGGGTCTCTTGGATCCCTTTTATGTCTACCATTATTTTTGGGATGTCTGGTATACAAATGTGTCATGATGGATTTTAATTAGATTAGAGATAGACCCTTGGGTTTTATTTTTAATTTCATAGTACTCAATTACTATTTTAATCCCTCATTTCTAGTCATCATTCTTTGGAATATGTAGACTCATGATTGACGTCTAGTTATGACCCGTTCCAAGGGTCATTTGGATGATCATAATTAGGGTGTTACATGATTCATTTAATAAGACTAAAAATAAAACTCCCCTATCATGTTGTGTCCCTGCCATATATTTATTTATTTAAAAATAAATTAATTATAAATATAAATAAAACATATATTTTATGTTAAAATACACAAAAATAGAGAGGTGTTAATTTTTTTTAAAATAATAAAGAATGATTATTCTTAGGGATAGAGATTTGGGGTTGAGCCTTCAGGTGGAATTTTTGAGTTAACCTGGGAAAAAATTATAATTTTATGATTTATAGTAAGGACACGATTTGGGTTTTGGTTGGTTTAGGTTTTTTTGTATAGTTTATTTAATATTTTTTGGATGTTTTTCGAGGCATGGGGGTTAAGTGGGTGTTTGTAATAGTTAGAGAGGATTGTGGTAGATTTTTGGTTGTCTTGGAAGGAATACATGGTCAATTAATAGCCACCAAAAATAGTAAATTTTGACATTCAACCGAAAAGTTTATATGTATAATAATTATAGTGGTTTTTTCATGTTCAATATGGACTATGAAATAAATTTAAGAGACCTAGGGGTTAGGGAATAAAGGTTTATACAGATAACACGTGATATATATGACCTTGTTGATGGGTCATCAAACCATTAAAAAGTTCTCCAAAACATGTTAAATTAACCCAAAATGAACCAGAACTACCTCATTTTTTACCAATGTATAGGATAGGTCTTTTATTGTGTGATTCTAGGGGGAATTTTCGGTATCTATTTCATTATATCCTTTCACATTTTAATATTTGTATGTTTTTGTGTTGGATAGAAGGTACATAACTCTTTATTCATCTTCTCTTATGTTTCTCTTTGGAACTAGGTTTTTTGACTTTTCGGATTCACCATAGCATGAAGAAACCACTTAGTTTTATAGGGATTTTATTTTTTATTTCTTGAGTAGTGTATGAGAAGAAAATATCTTGTATTTTTGGGGAATATTTTAGATTAATTATTGGTTTTGTTAAGAGGCTTCAACCTCACTCTATTTTTTCCAAAATTACGCGAGCATGAATATTTTTTTGAGTAAATTATTTTTATATATTTAAAATAATTTTTTTATTATTGTTACTTGGACTTATTTATAATGGTAATTTTGGTGTTTGAGGTATTATTAAAAAAGAAATGGTGGATCTTTGTTTGGGTGTGTGGTTTCTAAAAAAATAGGGGGATCTATTATGTGTGATATAAGTTAAGGTTCTTGATTAATATATTTCATAGATTTGGTTTTTTAATGAATATTTATGAAATAGATCTTTTGGATTAATGTTTTTGATTTTTTCATGTATGGAGTTTCTCATAGAATGTTATTGTCGTGGGATGTGTATTGAGCTTAAAATTTTATGGTATTTAGTTGTTCATTGAGTTCCATGGGGGATATTATTTGGTGTGCACAATGGTTTGTGTGGGACTAGTATTTTTATAGTGTATGCATTCAATTACAATAGATTTTGATCTTGGTATTGATATTATTGACAGAGTTAGTGAATTCTTAGACACGATTTTCGTAAACACTCACTTGGTTATGGGGGCGTTGTTAATAATTAAAAGACGATTTTCTGAAAACTCCTACATGGGTGTGAGAATATCATTGGCAATGATAATGTTATATGGTGTAAAACTCCCCCTTGGGTGTGGGGTCCTTTTTAGTAAGGATAATGTGATTTTTTGGTATCCCATTCATTGTGAGTAAATAATACACATTATTTTATATTGATCATGTTCTATGGTTTCACAAGAGTTTTTTGTGACAATGGGGTAGTTGGTTAGTTTGGGAAATGTGTTATTATTGATACATTTCTATGGTTTATTATAATAATTTTTATAGTATATATATTGAATTTGTATTCCATTTTATAATTTTCATGTGTCTTCGTTAACGAGTTTTTATTATTAAGTGTTTTCAAATAGATTTATAAAATATAGTTGGTTGAGGCATGTTATAAAATGAATTTCTTTAACTGGTTGTTTTTCAGATGGAAAGGGGGCATTATATGTTTTTATGAAATCTTCATAGGTCGTATAATCACCCCCAGAATGAAAATTTTGGTACCTAGTGGGATAATTATACATAACTAGTAGGTTTTTAAAATATTTACATTTTTTATGGGGTGTAGTTACAAGGGTTGGCATTGGATAGTATAAAACAATGGTTCTCATTATATATACTATGTTGTATTTATATTGGGGAGTTTATTATTTTAGTACTTTACTACTATTATTTTATGTTTATAGTCATGTTTATTCATGGTATTCTATAGTGTAATGTTTTATAGGGATGCATTTATTGCATTTTTTGGTTGTTATAGTAACCCCCCATAGAGTATATCGATGTTTTATGTCTCTTACAAAGCCTTTAGTGATCAAGGGATGACACTAAGGGCTATGTCGAATTATTATTTGGATTGGGGTTGAGTTTAGGCATTTGGCCCAAGTTTTTGTGTTAAAATTTTATCATTTTAGTTTTCATAAGATCTTGTTGGAATATATATAATATGTGTTAGAACTCATAAGGTAAGATATAAAAATCTTTGATCAATATATTTATTATGATACCTAAGTTTATAGGTAAGTATGGGAGAGTAAGGTGTCAGTTGGCTCAGATAGAATTTATTTGGTTTAGAATTGGACTCGTGAGGTGTCATGTCTATTGCGGGCTGAGAATGGATTTATTTCTCATGTATCATATAGTAAGATGATAGGTATTTTATGGAATTTGTTTAATTTTTTGTAGTTGTTGATGTGGGTTTTAAAAATACATTAAAAAATATAAAAAAAAGGTTATTCCCTTGGATATTATGTTTTTCCAAAAAAAAGGTTTTGATATGTGTTATTGTCTATTGTGGTGTTTTGATAATGATGGGAAAAAAATTGGGGTAAGTAAATGGATGTAATGGTTTACTTACTATAGTAAAAATTAGTTATGGTAGTTTTCGAGTTATTTTTTTATTTCTTCGATATCAATATATATTTCCAAACAACATATCTTGATCACAAGTATTTACTCGTAGTGATTAATGTTGTAATTCTATATTCTATGATGGAAATTGAAGAATATGAAACATAATATAAAATAGCATAGCTAAAGATAAAAAATTCATCTAGAGGCATCCTAATTAATTCAACTTCTGTGTTCCACTTTATGGAATGAATGTGTCTAATATTATTGGATTTCTTTTGTAAATTTATTTCATTTCCATTTGGATTATGCTAATATTTTTCAAAAAAAATAGTAAATTAGGTTATGAGTAATGTGTGTGTTTAATAATGAAATGTCACACTGTGTTACTCCATTATATAGTAAATGAGTATTTGTGTTTAATATTTTCTGTTTAAGCATGAATTTAAAAAAGGAAATCAATTATGGAATTTTAAATGGATTGAAAATAGATTGTTATATTGGATTTTTAAGGGTTACTATCACAAATGTTTATTGGTTTTATTGTATTTTTATGTAGAAAAATGGTATGTTTTTTAAAAGGTTCTTAAAAATGTTAGTTTTAATGAATGGTAATGAAAAGTTGTATTTTTATAAGAAAATTATGATTATGATTTTTTTTCTAGTTTGTCCTACGTTAAGAAAGAAGGGAATATTTTTTATATAAGGTTCTATTTGGTTTTCAAAATGGTGTGAAAGAATGTTTTTTTCTAAAATGAGATGTTTTCAATAGTTCTATTTTTGGGGAAAAAATAGATTTTAAAAACATTTAAATTTATTTACAATGTATTTTTAAATTCTAGAAGGGGTCTATGTTTTAAATAATTGGTTTTATATGTTATTTTTTTTGGGTAACACCCATATAGTGAGTTTCCTTTATTCATAAGATGTTTTTAAATTTTTTTTTAAAATATTATTTAATTAAATTGGATTATTTAAGTGGTCATTTTTTATTTAAAATGGTTGGTTTTTTTTCAAAAACTCATGAATGGATTTTTCAGTTTTTTTAACTCATTGTTTTGTGGGTTGAATTTTTTGAAACTTTTACAAGTATTAAAAATGAATTTTTAATGTATTTCACAAGGCGTGGTTTAACAATGAATATTTTTTGTATTAAAAATGGGTTGGTTTAAAAAATTTGTGTATTTCATTGATGATTATATGTTGATGATCTAACTTAATAGAAATTAATTTTACATAAAGTTAGTGTTTTTTAGTTGGTATGTTTTCCTAGGGTAGAGATGGTTTTCTCATTATGTTTTGTAAATAATTTTAATACTCAATGAGATATAAAGGGTTTTTTGGAACATATTGGTACATGATGATATGGTTTTGGGTTAGGGGTTATTGTGAAATGTTCATTCCCTATTAGAAGTTGGATTTTATAAGCTATTCATGGGTTTAATTGGGAAAGGTTATCACATTGATTAGCATCAGTTGAATATAATAATTTTTACATGTAATGTGAATTCTGGGTTGTTTTAAAATGCCTTGTGAAAGTTGAGTTTAAAATCAATATAGTGTTTGATATATTATAATGTATTTTTACAATGATAAATGAATGGTTTGGTTAATGAAAGGGTTTTTCTTTATTATTATTTTTACATTACCTAGGTTTATAGTATATTAATTTATGGATTTATAGTTTATATTTGGATTATCATGTTGGAGTAATGGTATTATCAAGTTACATCATTTAAAAAAAACTTTTACACTAAGAGGTGGAATAGAAGTTGGATATTTAGTGCTTTTTTGTAGGTATGTGGCTACATAACAACTTGTGTGATATAGGAAAATGTGATTTTTTTATCAATAAGGAATCATTAAAATTGTGTTAGTAATTATGGTATATGGGTATTCATTTTACTATAATGGTTCTAATTCACGTAGGTATGGAATATTTTGGTGATTCGTGGTTGATTGTGTCAATAATGGGAATTGGTTTAATTTTCATACATAATCTAAGAAAATATTACATCTTGGAATGAGGTAGAAAATCCAAGTATATGAATTACTAGTTGAATTTTTTTTGTGGTTTTAGTATATTCGATTTTATTTGAGATTATCATTACAACATATTTTCTATTTGAGTGAATGATTGATTTTTGGTAAGTGTTCAAGTTGGTGATCATGCAGTTGTATTGGCAGGGAATTCCCCACCTTGTATAATCCCAAAGGTGTAATTTCTATTTAAAGGTATATAAATGAGTTATTATGTACCATCATTGTAAAGTTAATATAAGAAAACCCTTTTTGGTAGGAGAATACATGGTATGAAAATTTTTATAGGTAAGATATATGCTAAATATGCTTTTTTGGTTTGGAGAAAGGGTTTGAATGTTTCAAGTTTAGTCGTGTGATCAATTTTCATATTTGGGTGGATGAGCTGTATAAATATCCTTTGTGTGAGTTTAGGGTTCATCTTTTATTTATCTTTTTTTGGTCAAGTCATGATGACTCAAGGGATGTGTGTTTTGGATTTTATGGTGATGAGATATGGTATTTGGCAGATAGGTTTTGGATTCAATGAGTGATAGCTATATTGTGGGAATATTTGAATTGAGGGTAGGCTATTGATGGATAGTGTAGGAGTGTGCTTAGGGGATATCATTGTTTTCAGGGAATATGTTGGGAGAACACCATGGACAAGTGAATGTTGGGGTGTTTTAGTAGTTGACATAACATGACAAACCAATACCCTTCCAAGGGTCGTAATAAACTACGTGTTCCACCCCAAGCATACCTCTAATTGTCGAAGGGCTAGTGACTATAACCGAGTAATAATATCCAAAAGTTTGATCGGCCTTAGAATATATTAACCTGAATTAGATACATATAACCAATGCATAAAATAACCAGTAGAATATATATAAATAAATAAACTATATAAAACACATGCATGAGACTATAAGATATAAGTACAATTCCATATATTTAGATACCAATAGAACTGTACATCTAAAAAGTCTCCAAAATAGATAAACCCAAGTCCTTAGGAATCTCTTCTTCACTGTTTGTACTCCTAGATCAATCTATAACTGTAATGGTCACTACCACTATTATGAATCAACATAATTCATAATGCATTAGAAAGCATTATCACGTCACAGATTCAAAAAATAAACACCATGACGATGTCATCCAAGAACATCTATAAACTATGAATAATATTCATAGACACAACATGTTCGAGCACAAGGATAGTGAATGGGTAAGTATAAAAATACCTTTTATAATTCCTTGAATTCATAAATAGTATTAAATACAACAAAACAGTTCAAACCCACAGTACGAGTGAGTAACCAGGAGGAAGATAAGAAAAAATAATATATTTATTATTTACACCATAAATTATCATAAACATAAAGAAGACCCAGTTATCTTGGATTCAAACCATGAATATTAAAAACACACAAAAAAACATGGGACACTCAGAGAAGAAAAAATTATATAATGTTTGAATTAGATAGTTTAGTGGTATGATTCATCATAAATGTATCCTATGGGTCCTTGATGATTCAAAAGTCTCAAATAATATGATCTCTTCTACCTCATATATATACATATAACATAAACAATAAATGGGTTCCTACTAATTACTAAATAATTATAGTCAATCAAGGTGGAACCCTAACCTCCAGTCCATTAATACCATAAACTAATCAAGTATCTGAGCTACCAATTATAAGAAACCCACATAACCCCATAGTAATAGTATTGGATGATCCCATTCCCAGGTTTTTAAGGGTGAATATTGAGTCATATAGAAGAAAAAACACCTCAATTGGGCTCTTATAAGGGAAAATAAGGACTCTGCAGATAGAGGATCTCACTCCTTGAGTACTTGTGGGGAATAAGCAGCCATATTTGATCAGTAGGTAGAGGATCCTACACCCCAATAAGGTAGTATAATAATTAAATATACCTATGTATGGGGGTGTCTAACACCCGGACACAACAACACTATCAAGGGGAGGTTCAAATCATAATAGCTCTTTGATCATCATCCCCAAAAATAGAATATAGAGCAATTGTATAAATTTACCAATTACACTTTGTAAACATCAATTAATGGCCAAAAAAACCTCATTATTATGATCTAAATGGAAAATACTTAGTAGAGGATATTTATTTTTCTGAATTAGACAACCAATGAATATGTTTCAAAAAAACACATGAATTAGAAAAAGGGATACATGGTGGCCACTGATCACTCCATGTAACGAACCACGATTTTCTATACATTAAAATAAACATTATGTTATATAACTTGTGTCAGATGATACACCCAACATAAAAAAACCAAAACATACTAATACTACATTATTAATAAATATTTATTAAACACTATAATGTTATACCATTAATAGCTATTACCTATAATAGATAAATAACTTATATGAATTTATATTGAAGAAGAAAATAATAAAATCCATTTATTAAAATATAACTTCATTAAAAAATTAAATTTTAAAATTTTAAAATCTAAATTGGATAAAATAATTTTTTTTAACCCTACTCAAGAGAATTTACATAGTATGAATTTATTTATTTTTTCTGAAAATATTAATTTCTTAGAAGAAAATATGGTTTTTTGTAATTTTACCACTATGTAATAATCTAATTTATGTTTAAAAACATATTAATAAATAAAATATATATTTAAAAATTAATATTATGAATTTTAGTATATTATTTGAGCTTAAAAATACCATGTCCAATATTTGTAGAACTAAATATAATTGTTAGTTTATTAAAAGAAATTTTAGTCTTCTCTTTGAATGAATTATTATCAGGATGAGATTCAGTTGTGGATTTTATTGAATGAATCATAACATTCATTACATTCATAATAATATAATCTAATTCATTAAAATAATTGATAATTGATAATTTTATCTTATATATTAATTTAAATATGAACAACATTATTTTTTATGAAAAAATATATTCACGCTATTAAGTGTATTTATTTTAATAATAAATTTTAACATATTTAGAAATTTTGTATGATAAAATTATTTTCCAGTTTAAAATTGTATGTTTGAAATTAATTAATAAGGAAAAATATTATTTTTAATTATCAAAATTAATTACAAATGTTAGAAATATTTACCCTACTAATAAAATATTGAAAGTATTTTTAATTATATGAAATAGAAAAAACTTGTTTTAATATATGTTTTTGACATTATTTTTTACTTTATCTTGTCTCAGAATCCAATTTTCTCCACTTTTGAATCATTTTCCTTTGAATTGTGTTATGTCGTTATTTAAAAATAATATGTGGTTCCAAAAGATCCTTTTTCTCCCCTTATAAAAGGATATCATGTCCACAATTTCAAAGATATACTTACCATTCAAATTTATCATTTGAAATTATTCCCTTTTAATCTCCAAAAAATCCCCTACAACAAAAAAAATCCCCTAGTCACTCATATTTATCCTAATACCTTTAATTTGAAGGGAAATTCCAAGGAACAATCATATATCCAGCATAACTATTATCTCATTCCTATGTTTTTATTTTTTATATTACTCTTAAAAATATAATATCACTATAATAATATAATAAATTCAGTATCATTATCTACTTAATAAATTTTTTTTAATTGAATGATCCTTTTTTATTCATTTCCATCCACTTTGAAAATGAGGTAATGTCAATGAAGCATGTGTGAGAACTACCGACTCCATGGAGAATCATTTTTGTCATTTTCCTTTAGTTTTTAATTATTTATAATGAAAATATCAAAATTTCGTTCATATTTATAATATGAATAATATTATTTTATTAAAATGATATTTTTTTCAAATTAAAAACCACTTTAACTATACTGAATAATCGAGTTAAATCGAGTTCATGTTTGAGTAGGTTTAAAAACTTATAAAAAAATGTTTTAAAATATGATTATGGATAACTATAGGAACATGAATAAAATATTATTATAAAATATTCATAAAATAAAGATTATTTTATATTTTTTGAAATATTATATTTATTATTTAACTTATTATTACAGTAATATTTTTTTCGCTAAAATTATTGAAGAAAGTTGTTATCAATTCAGTTTTCACATTATATATCCAAAAAAAATATAGAATGAAATAAAAAAAATCAATATAAGTTATATATTTAACAATAAGAAAATATATATCAATAATTAAGTTGGAATAAAAGTATGTTTAGTGATATAATTTTTTTTAAACATGTGTAAAATAGTTAAAGTTGTTAATGCATGATAGTCATAATACTCTATAACTAATTAATGTACTCATAATAAAGAATTATTGTAAGATTTATAAAAGGTTAATAATTATGAAAATGTTTTTAATTTTTTTTAATTAATATTTTTATAGGAGTTTTGAGTGTGATTAACTGATCAAGGAAACATGGTGATGGCTTTTTTGTATTACGTACCTATTTTTATTTATGTGGTGTGTATAATACCTATATTATACATTATATAAGGAATTAAATAATCATTCAGGGTGTTCTAAGTTCAATTTCATGTTCATTATCATTAAATATATTTAATTTAATTGTTACTCAATCTTTAAGCATTTATTTTCAACATCCATCCAAATATAGTGATCTCTCAAATGTGATAATCCATCAAGAAAGTTTATATTCTCATTCATTAAAAAGACCATATAATTATATTATTATATATATATTGTCAAATTAAATATCTCTTTATCACATTTTAAATTTTAATTTTTAAAATCTTTTAAATGATTTATGTTTTTAACATGTTTATTTCTAAATGTTCGAAATTCTTTTTCTACCCATTCAAAATAAAATGGTTTATCATCCACTCCATATTTTATTTTGAAAAAATTTATATATATTTCAAAATTAAATTAATAAATATATTTTATAATATATTTCCACTTTCCATTTACTAAAATGTTATGAATTTTTCAAGATTATATTATTAAATATGTTTTTCAAAGTAAATGTGTTAAAATTATTTTAACTTGCCTTTTTTAAAACTTTGGGTATTTTTAAAGTTACTAATATTGAATATTATTATTAAAATTAATTGTTTTCAATTTATTTTAACTTATACATTTAAATTTGTTTCTTTTTTCATATTTCCATTATTAAATATTCTTTTTAAAAGAAAATATTTTCAATGTTTTATCACCTGCCTTATATAAAAAATTATGAATTTTTGAAAGTAACATTATTAATTATTCTTTCTAAAAATTAGTGTTTTAAATGTATTATGACACATATTTTTTCAAAATATTATTTATCTTTCAGGTATCCATTACTAAATGTTCTTTTAAAAGTCAATTTTTTCAAATTATTTTCACTTCCCATTTATGAAATCATTATGTATTTTTCAGGTTATCATTATTAAAGATTCTTTTAAAAATAAATGTTTTAAATTTATTTTATATTTTCCTTTATAACAAATCTTTTTATTTTCAAGGATATTTTATTTGGAAATAAAATTTTCATATTAATTATCATTATCTTTCACAAAAAAATTAATGTAATTTATACTTCAATGTTTTAAAAGGTTATTTAAAAACTTTTATATTTTTACTTCTTTTTCCCCTCCAAGGTTTATCTTTCAGGAAGATATGGTTTTATAACAATTTATATGTTATTATAATTGATTAATTTTGTAAAATTAGAGTTTTTAAATTCTATGATTTTTTTGTTTATGTTGTTTGATGTTTTTAAAGGTTTTAGGAAACCCATTTTCTCTATGGAATCTTTATGAGATGATGACTGTTTGATTTCATTATATCCCTAATAAGAATGAATGGGGAAGGGTGGGGACCCATATAAACATCCAATACAATGGTTAAGGATTTATACCCCATGATAAAAGGTTTTTATGTTTTTATATTTAGTTTTTTCATAATAGAAGTGTGGGTAATTATTTTGTTCACAACATAAATCATGGGAATTGTTTTTATCACAACATGATGCATTGGAGTATTTTGTTCAAATCAGGATGCTTTGGAATTTTTCTTAACAAAATGATGTGGGGGGATTTTTTTCACAACATGGCGTGGTGATATTTTTTTCACAATGCTATAATTTATCTATGTTTATGATTATGCAACATTTTCAATTTGTTTATCATGTAATTATATGTTTTCAGGATTATGCCTTACTTTTAAATGTTTTCCACAATTTTATGTCATTTATCACATGTTTTTATATTTTTCATATACATTTATATCTAGGTTATAACATTTTTAACTTGTTAAGGATATTTAAATGATATTTTGTATCCACTACATGGTATTTAGATCATTTATTAGGATATATATGTCTTCCTCATATTTTAATTTATGATTATAGTCTAATACATTATGATATATATTTCACCTAATGTTTTTTTATATCACCAATTTATTATGATTTCAATCCACTGGTTATAGAGATGGTTATATCATGTGAGATGTATACAAAAGTTCTAAAGGATAACAACTATGGATTAATGTTCAAATGTGTAGTAAAATAATGTGTTTATGTATATAATCTTCATCGCACTAAACCTTTAGGTCCTTCTATTGTGTAACTACTGTGAGTTTTATAATATAAATATTTATATTAATGTATTTTTTATTTTATGATTAGCATGGGTTGCAATAGATGGTTTCATAGGAGGGATTAGTTATTTTAGATATTAGTTTACTCATTTTGGAGATTAGTTTAGTGAACATTAGAGATAACCCTAAGGAAAAGTCTTCATGATGAGTCTAGGTATAGAATAACATCTTGATGTTTTGGTAAAGTAGATATTTTTTGGTTCTATAAGATATTTCATCAATGTTTAGATACTACTAGTGGATACAGTATCTTTCACATTTGTACCCGGGTTCAATAACCAAGAAGTGTTTATATTTTGTATTATCTCAATCTTCACCTAGTGAATGATAAAGAGGCCTAATTGCAAATCTGGTTTGAATTTCTTGACTAATATACTTTGGATAACCACATTCTATTTACAAACCACTTGGAAGGATTGATTTCTTATTTATTATGAGGAATTAATTTGAGAAGTATGAAAGAACACAACTTAAAGTAACCATGTTTGAACCAAAATTGTTATAGTGTTATGCAATTATGATATCGTTGAAATGAATGTGTAATAGTTTGAAATGAAGTTTTCATTCGAGATTAATACTTATGATTGATATTTCATATTCATATTCACTAATTCTTTTCAATATTATCATAATTTTTTTAAATTTAGTATTTAGTTGAATCAAGATCATGTAAATGATGTGGTGAAAGGTATGTCCTTAAAAAATCATAATAAGAATATTTTGGATAAATATTTTTCTAGTATTACCAAGGTTGATGAGGTGAATATTTAATTACAATATATATGTAATGTTTTTAAGGTATGCCTTATATTTCTACATTAATAAATGATAATTAAAATTGTGAATATGGAATATATTCAAGGATGGATTATGTAATGGCTTGAGATTTTGGATCCTTTAAAATACTTACTGTTTTTATAACCTCTGTCACACACTACACCCAACACAAAAAAAAAATTATTAAAAAATTATTGACAAATCTATAATAAAAACTAATATAGTATACTATTAATACCTGTTACCTTTAGTGAATAAATAATTAATATGAGTTAATATAGAAAAATGTCAAAAAAAAATCCGTTTTCTTTATATTGTACCTTATTTCAAAAACAAAATATAAAAACATTAAATTGTGAATTTGAAAAAGTAAAATTAAATTTTCAACTCCTCTCATTTATATTTAATTATTATAAATTTTTAAATTTTTTTAATAGATATATTTTTTATCCAAAAATATGGTTTTCATAATTTTATCACTATGTAAGCATATACTATAAGTTTTAAAAAAATATAGTAATAAAATATATATTTAAGGAATCAAATAATAAATTTTAAAATATTCATTTATCATATAAATATCAGTTCCATCATTTTTAGAACAATATTAAAATGTTATCATAATAAAAATTTATTTTAAAATTCTCTTTGACGGAATTGTTTTCATGGTGATATTTGGTAGATTATTTCCTTTAAAGTATAATAAATTTCGTTTTATTTATATTAAATTAATTTATGTTATTAAAATTAATAATAATGATAATTGTATCTTATATATAAATTTATATATGAAAAACACCATTTTCTAAAAACAATTTTTATGTGATTATGTGGGTTAATTTTAATATTAAATATATATATATATATATATAATTTTATATTCGAAAATAATATTAAAAATTATAATTAGAGTTTTCAAATTATGTAAAAATGTTTTTTTAATTTTAGTTATGAAAACTAATTACTAAGGTTACAAAATAGTCACCACATTAAAAATTAAAAAATTTAAAACTAGTTTTACATAAGGGGAGTGGCCAAGACATGTTAACAAAATGCTTTAGAATAACTTTTTATGATGATTTTATAATTTATCTTGTCCCAAAATCCAATTTTTTCACTTTATATTCATTTACCCTTGAATATTGTCATGTAATTATTAAAAATGAGATGTTTTTCAAAAAGTTCCATTTTCTCCTCCTATAAAAGGATATCACTTCCACCATTTCATGTTTATACTTCACCTTTGAATTACACCTTGAAAATTTGGGCTTTTAATATCCCTAAATTACTAACGAAAAAATATAAGAATTTCTTTACTCATAGTTATCCTGAGACACTCTATTTCAATGGATCTTCTAAGTAAAAATCATGTCTTCGATGTATGTATTATCTGTTTACTATGTTTTTCATATTAATATTACTCTTACAAATATCCTCTCACCAAAAAAATGAGATGAATTAATTATTCAAATAATATTGTCGTAATTTTATATTAATTTTAAAGCCGTCGTTTTTTATTTCAAAAAAAATTATAAAAACAAAGAAATATCAATCATGAATGTGAGAGAACTACCACCTTCATTGTCAAAACCCGTACCATGGGGCCCTTAAGTGACTACCCCAGGCCCACCTTTCATAGGACAGGGGTTGGTGACTAGTACCTGATGGGTTTTCCTAAATAAGGGAGGCAATGCCTTAAAGATCTGAACACACTCCAAAAGGGCATATAAAGTAAAGAACCAAGAAAATTATGGTACAACCACGAGAGTAAAGTACAACCACAAGTAAAACATTAAACTAAGAACAGTGGGTTGAAATACATAACCTAGGCACTAAAGGAAAGTAAATTTTTGCCTCATCTGTGCTAAAGCTATACCTATAGGGTAGTAACTGTAATTATGAAGTCGAAGAAGATGATCTCAACTGCTCTCATCGTACCAAGGTCCACCATGTCCCGAACATCCAAGGTCTGCCTTGAAGCATCAGTAGTCTGCCCTAGACACACATGAGTGGGTGGAGCCCGTGCATGGGTGAGTATAACAATAACCAATAGGGGACCTTGAGTCCCTTGAAGTTCTATCAATATTCCTCAAAATAAAACACCACATGAAATTCCACCAATATAATATCATAAGAATGATATAAATCATGAAGCACAAAGAAAAAGTGACAGCTCACTATAACAGTATAACTTCATGGTTACTAGGATAGGGATGACTAGTCTTATAGCCATTTCATTATATCAGTAGAAAATCTACTTCTGAACCATATAGGTCAATGTATTCTGACCCGTATTGGTCTCTATATGATGACCTATAGTGGTCTCTAGATGTTGACCCATATTGGTGGCTGGTGCTGACCCATATTGGTCGCTAGTGTTGACTCATATTGGTCACTGCTGAAGAACTTTATTTGTCACTGGTGGTGACCTCTATTGGTCACTAGTATAGAGGTTGGGATGATTATTCATACAGATATATCATTCCACTATGTATTTTCTGATGTTGACCTGTATTTGTCTCTCTAATTATTCATGTCATAGTCAGCCACTAGATTCCCACACGATGCATGCCTGATCTCCAGAAGACTCTGCTCCTCAATCCATCAGTCATATTTCAACAGGTAAGAAGTTCCAAAAAAAATCATACCTAAGGCACCACCCCATCATAGGGGTCCCAACGTGATAGACGGCACGTCGATCAGATGTCCGGTCTGTGAGATATGGGTACTTTTGTAAAAAGGGCCAGGTTGGATTCAAGTCTGATCCAACCCAAGTCGCATTTCAAACTTGTAAAAACTCATTTAGTGTATCTCCAAAGGACCACCTTGTCACAAGGGTCCTATGCCACATAAGGAATGTCGATCGGATGCCCGGTCTGTTAGTTACACACCTATCCGTGAAATGGGGGAGATCACACCTCAGTCCGGCCCGGCTCGGTCGGGCCTACCCAAATATGTCAAAAAGAACACTTTCTAAAAGGGGTCCCAACACCCCTGACGGTGTGTCGAACGAACACTTGGTATGTTAGTCATGTGTTTTTATTTATTCGGGGGTTGGTTGGGTATGGGCGCGGTCCGACTCTGTTAGGCCGTCCCGACTCAATTGGTCATGGGGTATTCCTTACCCCACCTGGATTCAGCCTATCAGGTTCATCCCGGTTCACTAGGTCTGGCCCATAAGGGTCGGCCCGACTGGTTTGTGGGCTCAGGCCAAGGTAGACCCGGCCCGCCAGGTGGGGCACAACCCACCCGCACTGGACCACTGGGCCATGGGTCTGGACCGCGTTTTCTAGCTGGCCCTACAGATGCGGGGCCCTTTCTTCCGATTAGGGTCAGCAAGGTGGTCGATCAGTCCCGACCGACGTGGAGCCCCACCACCTGCTTCCTGTCATAGCCTGATGGCCGTGGCTACTTCTGCAGCTGGCGCGCGACAGCGCGCCGCCTTCTCCCACCCACGGTCGGTTGATGCGGGTCTCCTCCAACCCTATCGGGCACCTTGAGCATGGCATGCCGGTGGTTGTTTCTACGGGCCACCAAAATTTCATTGTCTTTTTACAGCCCTCAAATTCCATGCTACTGTGTTCATTGCTACGCCATGAAGAATGCACCAAGAATAATTTTCGAGGTGGGTCACGGCCTCGTGGGTTTTGTCCCTTTCCCTCAGCCTTAGCGTTTTAAATATGAGGAAATCATAATAATAACAAAGGGATGAATAATCCCTGAGTTTAATATCCTGAAACCACCACCTGCATGATTTGTTGATACATGAATCAACACAGTAATCGGTTGGTCTACATTCGTTATATTATTCAAGAATAAGAATAGAGGAAAGATCAAAGCACGTACACCCCTACCTTTTATGACATTCAATGCCGCACATTCATCCTCGATGGTTTACAGCATCGAAAACTCTTCCCGATTCCGACCATCAAAAGGGGTTCATCGTCGTTCATCATTCTTCACTGGGGTGGAATTGCATCAGATCTTTTCTTGAGAATACTCCAAATCCTTCCCCTTATTTTTCCCAACACATCAAACTATTTCTAAAACAATGCTATGTTGTTTCCATAATGACGTGACATCATGTTGTTACTCTGTTTAATTTATGAAACGGTGTCGCTGTTTTACACCATTATTTCCACTGTTACTTTGCGGAATATGGGTCATCCAAGTGTTTCATTAAATTTCTTTGTCGTCTCATCACCACTGTCCCTCAGCATCTCCGCCCACCGCGCAATAGATAGAAAAGAATAAAATAATTATTTTCTTATATTATCATTTTTATCGAAATTCCCAAAAATTAACTTTTCTACTCGACCCTCATCGGCTAAAGCTATGTCTTTTCTATGCGAATCCCAGAGTCTTGGATTCAATGGTTCGCTCTAATTTTTAATCCATGCACTAGTTCAAAAGATAGAAAATTCCACTCGCGCATTTACTGAACGTACCTTAAAAAAGTTCCGATTATTATTAACAGTCACCCTCAACTCACATCACTCGTGGTTAGGCTCCGTCAAAGGGGAACATGCCCTCACGAGCTCAACAGTACTTTAAGATTCTCAATTTGAGTTACCGTTTATAAGTGAAGGATTTTTAAATAAAATAATTTTCACATAATTATTTTATTTACGGGAAAAAATAAACATCCACTGGTGGCCCATGCTGGAAAATGTTAGTATCATCCTAAGTAAAGCATACCCTCACAAGTTCAGCGGTGGTCTCTAATTTTTAATTAGAGTCACCATTATTTAGTTATAATCATTGGAAAAATAAAATAATTTTATTTAATAATTTTATTTATGATTATTCTATTCAGGGGTTTTCTCACTGGAGGCATGCACCGATAATCTTAAGTTTCACCTAAAGTAAAACCACCATCCTGGACACAATAGTGTCCTCGTCTTTCTGATCAAGGCACCCATTTAAGAGTTATTCGACTTTATTAGGAAAACTACTCATGTGTGATATTTAATGGTAAACAATTATCGATGGACCTTTCGAGGAACTCCGGGCTTCATAATCACATGCCATCAGATTTAACAACTTCTAAATATTTCCTTATAAAAAAATGAATGGAAATTACAGTACAGTACATTCTCCTCACATTATGGATTTATATCCCTAAAATCCAAAACAAGGTAAAATCAAATAAATGGGGGTACAGAGCGAAAATATGAGCCTCCCACTCCCTTGGGATCTCCTAGAGATTCTCGTGCTGCCAACGAACTCGCACTAGATGAATCGACCACCACGAAGGACCCTCTCCAATCGATCCTCTATCTCCACAGGGAACTCAATAAAAGTCGCCCCAACGTCAAATTCCAGCTCACCCTAGTCGATAACGTGTGACGAATCATGCACATATCTCATCAGCTATGGCAGATGGGACACATTATGCGCCTTGTGCATCTATGGGGGAAGATTTAGGCGGTACACCACCTTGTCAACCATACTGAAAATTTGGAATGGTCCGATGAACATCAGATAAACCTTATTTCCCAGGCCAAATCTCCACAGTACATTTCGGGGTGAGACTCGTATGAAGATATGGAATCACTCATCAATATCTAAGGGTCTCCATCTCTTGTTGTAATAAGAATTATGCCAGCTCTGTGTAGTCTTTATCCCTTTCCCCCAGTTCTGATGTTGGAGGTCCTCGTACAAAATTATTACACCGGGATGTACTTCCATGTGGGATGTATGGAACTCCCTTAACACCCCTCTCATTGACCCACTAGTACAACTATATGTCCTCTAAAATGGATAGAATTTTCCCCACCTTCAGAATATCTGTCAGGTGCTTGGCCTGAGTATATCTGAGCACTTGTAGCCTTACAGCTGTTGTCACCGAGTTGCGCCGCTCTGACTCGCTGAAGGAGTATAGGGGAAACTACCATTTAATTGAGGTAGATTGTCTCATCTCTATCCAAGTAGGATATATAAAGTAAGGATAACTTCTCTAAATCCTCGTTACATAACTAGGAACTTGACCTATGGCTAAGTGCCTCTTCCACTACATTCCCCTTCCCAGGAGAATAGAATATCTCAAATTCATAGACTTGGAGGAACCTTAGCCAGCATCATTGTCTCAGATTCAGATCTTTCAGTGTGAAGATATATATGAGACTCTTGTGGTCTGAGTAAACAATGAACTACTCACCCATAAAGTAGTGTTGGAAAATATTTACTGTGAAGACCACTGTCGCCAACTCCAATTCATGAATCATATAATTTTCCTCAGGAGGCCTCAGTTATCGTGAGCCATAAGAAATCCCTACACCATCATGTATTAGGATGCAACCAAGTTTAGTCCCTGAGGAATCACAATAAACCACGTAGACAGTGCCCTCATATGGAAACCTCGGGATGGGATCGCTGGTCAAGCTATGCCTCAGCTTTTGAAAGCTCTACTGGCATGTCACTAACCACAGGAAGGGTTTCCCCTTCTTCTTCAAGGAAATCATAGGTGCTGTTACTCTAGAGAAATTGGGTACGAACCTACGATATTATCTTTCTAATCAAAGGAAGCACCACACCTCAGTAACAACCCTGGGTGGCACCCAAGAAAGTAAATCCTCGATCTTCTCTGGATTCATTGCAAATCTTGCCACTAAGATGACATGTCCCATGTAGTGGACCTTTCGTCTGTAAGTCCTCCAACTGTACCCTCAGCTCCCAGATCTCTGCAGGAGCCATCTAATATGCTGGTGTATATATAATTGTTTTACATAGGTACAAGTCAATGAGGAATACTACATCTCTATGAGGAGTTAGTCCTTGGAAATATTCTAGAAAGATGTCCTGAAACTTGTACACCACCGCTGGAAACTGTGGACTCATCTCATCCATCGTGTCGAAGTTCATGCAAGCTAGTTGATATGTAATTAGATGCAACCTCTTGAGAACAAGTCCAACTCATGTTTCCCTATTTTATTTCTCACCAAAAAAGGAAAACTGGACTCCATCACTACTCATACATTGTATTGTACGTCTCAAGTAGTCAATTTGTTCTTGAACTGCTGATAGCCATTCCATGCCTAGAATGATGTCGTAGGAATTTAATGTCACTACAAGAAGATCCCATATGAAACACATTCCTTTGAGAGTAAGATTACAATATTAAAAGCAGTGTGTGGTGGTTGAATCTCCTCTCATAGAAGTATCCAAATGCAAAGGTGAAGCGAAAATATCAGTTGGAATCTCAGAGTCCCAAACTATGACTATGGAAAGGAAATAATTTCTATCACTTTTGTCGATAAGCATTGCTGCTAAAGTAGGGAAGATATAGATCGTACCTCATATCATCTTACGCACATCAGGATCGTGAGCCTTAACTACCAGTAGCTGGGTCTGTCCCCATCCACCTACATCCTCATCTCATGGTGGCCACTTGGGGGCGGTGGTGGTGGTGTCTAGTGATCTCGACCGCCTCCTGCTGCAAGTCCTTCTTCCTAGCCTCGTCTACCACCTGGCTAACGCTCACGCACTTGTCGCTGCCTCGGTGGTACCTCCACCGTCTTCAAATCATCCACGTGGGGAGTCGGGTAGTCACGAGCTCTATGAACCTATCCCTTACAAGAAAAATAGATAATGCCTCGCTTGTGGCCACCTCAGCCCCTGGAACCTCTCACATCTTTCCCTACATCCTGGGGTCACCATCTAGAAGGCCTAGCCAGCTTGCGATTCTGTGTCGTCTGTCTATTGCCAACTACAAATGAATATAATACCTATCATCTCATAGGGTCCCTCACTTTCAGTGCCTGCTCAGCAAGGAATCTCTCCAACAACAAAGCTCTCTCTATCACCACAGCCTGCGTCAGGATATTGAGAGAAACTTTCGTAGCTCGGATCTCTCATCAGAGCCTCTTCTCAATGTTCTGGGTCCAGAATTACATGTTTCATACCATGTTGATTGAGTGTCGAGAGAGGTCAATAAATCTCGCTATGTATAGAACCATAGTCTAGTTTCCCTGCTGTAGATGCAGTAGCTCTTGAATACACATGGAGCATAGTTTTATTGGCATGAACTATGCCATGAAAAGTATGTCAAAGTCTGGCCAAGTGAGGATCATCTCTTCATGCACCTAGAGCGTCGAGATCCACTATCATCATTACAAGCCCTGAAGAAGGCTTACAACCAAGATCTTCATCTTCTCATTGGGTGTCTCTATTATAAGAATGACCCATGAACCCGCCTCAAGCCAGTCCTCTAGGGGTCTATCTCACATCAAAAACATAGAGGCCACTATCTCTGGAACTCATGACATGTGCTCAGCTGGCATGCATGATCCACTTGTATCATCTGCTACTCAACGTGTGGTTATACTGTTGGTACCCCACCTGAAGGTGCCATCACTGTGAGTGGTCCATGTACCGACGCTTCATCGTTCAGTGGGACACTGTAATGACCTTTAACCGGAATCCTGGTTGGCTCTATTCATGGAGGAATCTTATAAGAAAATTTTTTTATACATTCAATAAGTTATACCTAGTGAGAAGACTCAAGAAAGATCATGAAAACTTTTCAAAACAATAACAAACTATGTTTTCATGTATCGAGTCGAAAAATGGAATTCAGGGTTCTAGTGTATGGATACGTCGTCCGTCACATGGACACGAGTATCCCTATACTGAAAACTGAACTCAAGACACTTTACACCATTACATAATTAAAATTAGAATCTTAGTTCTTCTAGTAGAACATACCGCCCTCTGATACCACTTTTTCACGACCCATCCCACAAGGCCTGGATGTGACTACCCGACACCCGCCTTCCATAGGCCGAGGGTTAGTGACTAGCTCTTGAAGGCTTTTCCTGAATAGGGAATGCATTACCTTAGAGATATGTACACACTAAAAAAGGGAAACTAAAGTAAAAAAAGTATGGTACAACCACGAGAGTAAAGTACAACCACATGTAAAACTATAAACTGAAAGCAGTGGGCTGGAATACAAACCCTTGAAACTGAAGGAATTTAAACAGCTGTCACATCTTCCCTAGAGCTCTATCTAGAGGGTTGAAACTGAATGTTAGAAGAAGAAGAAGTGGATATCAAATGTTCTCATCGATCAAAGCTCCACCAAGTCTCCAACTTCCAAAATCGTTTTTAGAGTGTCAGTAGTCTGCACCAGACACACACGTGCCAGTGGAGCCCAAGCAGGGGAGAGTATAAAAATACCTAGTTGCGGACCCTAGACCTTAGAATGTCTCTCATTAATTCATAAATGAAAACCCAACCTTAAATACCCCAAAGTTAATATCATATGCATGATCCAAATCATAATGCACAAAGAAAAAGTGATAGCTCACTCAAACGGTATAACATCATGGTTACTTGGATAAGGATGAATAGTCGTAAAGCCAAATTGTCCAATTCATAGTAACTCTGCTCTTGACCCACAGAGTTCACTATATGATGACTTGTATTGGATTCTAGATGCTGACCCGTAGTGGTCTCTAGATGCTGACCCGTAATTCTCATCGGTGCTGACCCGTATTGGTCGCTTGTGCTGACCCGAATTGGTCCCTGGTGCTGACCCATATTGGTCGCTGGTGCTGACCCATATTGGTCACTAGTGCTGACCTGTATTGGTCACCAGTAAAGAGGAAGGGATGATTAGTCTTACAGCTAGATCATCCCATTCTAGAGTTTCTGATGTTGTCATGTGTTGGCCACCCTTCTTCTTCATGTCCCAGCCAGCCATTGGATTCCTGCAGGATGCACACCGGATCTCCGAAAGACTCTTCTCCTCAATCCATCAGTAATATTTAAACACGTAAGAAGTCCTCAAAAAATCATACCCAAGGGACCGCCCCATCATAGTGTTCTCAACGTGACAGATATAACGTCGATCGGACACCCGGTTTGTGATATATGGGCACTTTTGTAAAAAAGGGCTCGATTGGATTAAAGTCTCATCCAACCAAGGTTGACTGTGGAACTCCATCAAAACTCACTTAGAGTATCTTCAAAAAAATTCCTTTTCAAAAAGGTCCTAATTCCATAGATGGTTCATCGATCGGACACTCGGTCTGTTAGTTACCCCACTTTCAGTGAAACGGGGGTGATCGCACCTTGGTCCGGCCAAGCTCTGTACGACCCACCAGAAAATGCCAAAGGGATTGCTTCAAAAAAAAGTTCCCAACTCCACTAACAGCGTGTCAAAAGGACACCTGGTTCATCAGTTAAGGGTTTTACTTTATTTGGGGTTCGGTTGGGTCCGCGCCCCATCCGAATTGATCAGGCCAGCCTGACGCAGTGGGTCTTGGGATTTACCTGACCCTACCCAGGTCTGGCCCCTCAGGGTCAGCCCGATTCACTATTTTTGAATCATCTGGGTCGGCCCGACTGGTTTGTCGGAACGGGCCATGGTTGGCCCGACCCATCGGGTGGTGCTTGGCCCACCCACACTGCGCCGACCCACTGGGTGGGTCCAGACCGCGTTTAATAACTGACCTCACGGATACGAGGTTGTTTCTTCTAGATCGAGTTGGCTAGGTGGAAGATCGGTCTCAGTCAACGCGGTGCCGCACGGTGCAACCCCGCCCCCTTCCTAGAGAAGCACACTGGTCGTAGCACCTGCAACCTTGGGTGCCTGCGGGCACCACCGATCTCCCACGTGGCCAGCTCAGGTCGGCCGCCTCTGCCACCACGGTGCGCAACGGTGCATTGCCTTCCCACCACAGGCGGATGGTTACCGCGAGTCTCCTTCGGTCACCGTTGGCCATCGCAGGCATGGCATGCAGGTGGTTTTTTCCACGGGGCACTGTAATTATTCCATCATTTTCTAGGCTACAAAAACATTGTCATCGTGTTCCTTGATCTGCCATGAAGAATTCACCAAGAAAAAGATTATAAGAGGGTCTGGGACTTGTTGATTTCATCCTGCGCCCTCAACGTTAGCGTTTTAAACATGAGGAATAATATTAAAAACAAAAGGACGAATAATCCCTGAGTTTATGACCCCGCAACAACCACCCGCATGATTTGACAAGAGGTGGATAAACCCGTTAGTCAGTTGGTCCGTCTTCATTATCTTTTACAAGAACGGTAAAAGATGGAACATAAAAGCACGTAAATCCCCAAACATTAATGATGTTCGTTGTCGGAAATCCGACTTTGAGGGTTTATGGTATCGACGATGCTTCCGGGTTCTGACCTTCAAAAAGCATTCTTTGTCATTCATCATTCTTCGCTGGGGTGGAAGTGCATCAAAGCATCTCTTGAAAGTCCTCAAAATCCTTCAACTTATTTTTTCCGACACATCGAACTATTTATAGAACCACGCTAGAGCGTTTCCATAGTGACATGATGTTTTTTCGTTATGATGTTTCGTTTATGAAACAATGTTTTTGTTTTGAATAATTAATTCCACTGTTACATTGTGGAATACGGGTCATCCATGTGTTTCATTAACGTTCCCCATCGCCACATCGTCACTACCCCTCAACGTCGCCTCTCGGAGCGCAATAGATAGAAATGTATGAAATAATTCTTTTAAATGATTTATTTATTTTTCTCGAAATGTCCAAAAATTATCTTTTCTACTCAGCCCTTATCGGTCAAAGTTAATTTGTTTCTAGGTGAATTCTGGCTTCCCGAATACAATGGTTCCCTCAGATTTTTAATCCGATCACTTGTTTAAAAGATAGAAAATTTCTCCTTTCCATTTACTGAATATACCATAAAAAGTTCAGAAAAATTTTAACGGTCATCCTCGACCTGTGCTAGTCGAGGTTAGGCTCTGCCTAAGGGGATCACTCCCTCATGAGCTCAATGGTACTCTCGTATTTTAAATCTGAGTTTCTTTTCAGAATTTATTAATATCTCAATAAAATAATTGTCAGTTGATTATTTTATTTATGGCCAAAAACTAACTTACACTATTTGCTCGCGCCGACCAATGTTAGTATCTTTCTAAGGAAAGCATACCATCGCGATTTTAGCAGTGGTCTCCTATTTTTAATCTGAGTAACCATTTTTGAGTTAAAAGAATTTGAAAAATAAAATAACTTTATTTAATTATTTAATTTACAGTTGTTCTATTTTTGGGTTTTTACACTGGAGGCATGCGCCGTCTAAACATAAGTTGTTCCTAGGTTAAAACTGTTATGCTGCATGCAACGTTTTCCTAAGATTTAGGATCTGGGCACCAGTTTTAGAGTTATTCCACTCTTTCTAGAAAACTTCTCTCGTGTGATATTTAATGCTCAACAATTTTCGATGGACCTTTCCGGCACTCCGGACCACAAAATCACACAGAATCAGATTTTTCGGTATTTAAATATTTCCATATAATAAAAAAATATATGGATATTTCGAGACATTATATTCATGAAGATCATATTATTTCATTTTTATTCTAGTTTTTCTTTATTTATGAAGAAATATTAATGTTTGGTTCACCATAATAATTAAATAAAAAAATATCATTATTATTCTATTTTAATGATATTATTTCCAAATAAATTCCCCCATAACCAAACTCACCAATCGATTTAAAGCGAGTTCTAGTTTGGGTCAGTTTAATCACCTACATGAACAATGCTATAAAATGAGATTATGGATTACTATGGGAACATAAAAATAATAACATTACTAATATATATTAATAAAATAAATCTTATTATATTTTTATGTAAATATTATATTACGCATTTAACTGTTTATTAATGTAATATTTGTGTTTGATGTAATTTCTGAATTAATCCATTATAAATTCATTTTTAACATAACAAAAAAACTCCAGGAATGAAATAAGAACATTTTAAATGAATATAATTTATATATTATAGAATAATATATGATATATAAATAATTATTTATTTATAATATGATTGGTAGTGGTATTAAAATTATTAAACATTTGTAAAATAGATAAATTCATTAACACCCAGTGGTCATAATACGCTATAACCAATTAATGTACTAATGATAAATAATTATAATAAGGATTATTAAAGGGGTAATTAAGGTTTTCAAAAAAGAAATTATATTATCTATTTTTTTACATGATATTAGATTGTCATCAACAAATAAAGGAAATATTGTAAGATATTTGCATCTCATGATCCCTTCATTAAGTCATTTTTTATATTATGCACCTGTTTTTGTTTATGTAGTATGTATATTACCTATATTATTTATTATATCATGAATGAATTATAAATTTACTGTATACTAAGTGAAATTTCCTATTCATTCTCATTCAATATATTTTATTTAAATGTTACACAAGTCATAAGTATTTATTTTCAGTTTCCTTCCAAAAAATCAAGATCTCTCAAATATGATAATATATTTAAGGATTTTTTATGATCATTCATAATATATTCCCTATAATTTTCTTCTCATATAGATATATATGGTAAAATTCAATTCCTCTTGAACTCAATTTAAATATTTAGTATCAAAATATTTTATGTGATTTGGGATTTCAATATGGTTATTCCAAAATGATCAAATAGTTTTTATAACCTTTTGAAATATAAGGTTTTATCATATACGCGACATTTTTTGTGAAAATTTATATCGTTTTATGTTTCGATTATTAAATATTCTTTTTTAATTTAAAAGTATTTAATTTATATTAAATTTACCTTTATTTAAATCTTTATATCTTTTTCATGTTTCCATTATTAAAGGTTTTTCTGAAAAGTAAATGTTTCAAAAAAAATTTACTTAACATTTTGAAGACAATATGTCTTTTTCAAATTTTTATTTTTATGTATAAATTTTAAAGTAATTTTTTTCAAATAATTTTCAATAAATTTTTTTAAAAAAACATGCCTATTTCTTGTTGACATTATTAAATATTATTTCTAAAAATAAATGTTTTAAAAGTATTTTCACATAAATTTTTAAAATCATTATGTTTTATCATGATTTAATTACTAAGGATTATTTTTTAAAGGAGAATTTTGAAAATTATTATCACTTATCTTTTTTGAAATCATGATGTATTTTTCAAGTCTTTATTATTAAAGGATATTTTTAATGTAAATGTTTTCAAATTATTTTCACTTCCCCTTTTTTGAAATCAATATGTGTGTTTGAAATATAATTATTAAATATTATTTTGAATGTACATGTTTTCAAAGTATTTTATATTCTTATTTTTGAAACCATTGTGTGTTTTGAGGGATATTTTATTTGGAAATATGGTTTGGAAAATTATTCTCATTCTCTTCACAAAACAAGTAAAAGCAATTTATACTTCAATTTTTGAAAAGGTTTTTGAAAATATGTGTATTTCACATTTATTTACCCTAAAATGTTTATCTTTCATGAATATATGTTTTAATAACTTTATTTATGATATTAATATTTGATTTATTTTTGAAAATTAGAGTTATGATATTCTATGTGTTCATATGTTCAGGTCATTTAATGTTTTTGTACATTTTATAAAATGTATTCTTTACCATGTGTTCATTATGAGATGGTGACTGTTTGATTTTATTATGATACTCATATGTATTAATAGTGAAGTTTGGGTTCCTATATCACCCTATAATGCATTATTTAATGATAAAAACCTCTTGAGAAAATAATATTCAGCATTGATTTTTTTTTCATAATATAAATCATGGGTGTTTTGTTTTACACAACCTGAAGTGTGGGTATTTTGTTTGTTCAAAACATGAAGCATGGGATTTTTTTGTCATCCACATTATGTGTGGGAATTTTTTTTTCACAATATGAATTTTGGGAATTTTTTTCACGGCATAGAGTGGGGATACTTTTTTGTTCACAACATGAAGTGGGGAATTTTTTTCCCAATGATATTATTTTTCTATGTTTATGATTGTGACACATTTATAAGTTGATAAACATGTTATTAAATGTTTTCATGATTATACCTTATTTTTAAAGTATTCTACACATTTAATTAATGCTAAAATGTTTTTTTATTGATATATATTTCGATCTAGGCCATAACATTTATGATTTTATTACAATTTTTTTTATGATCTTATGTTTTTATGTAATATTTTATGGTTATCATCCATGGTATTTTTTTAATATATTTATGTCTCTCTCATATTATAATTTATTTTTATGAAATAATATATAATGATATATATTTACCATACTATGAATTTGATCTCACCTTTTTCATATGGTTTTAATCCATATGTTATGAAAACAATTATATTGGGTGATATGTTTAAATAATTTCTAAAAGAGCATGATTATGGAGAAATGTTCACACGTATAATATGATAAGATGTTTATGTTTCTAATCCCTATGAAAATAAAAATTTCAGTCCTCAAATTATGCATCTATTGTGAGATATATAATCTAATTCATGATTTTAATATACTATTTATGTTAAGTATATTATGGGTTTATATATTTCATATCAGTTGAGGTTTTAATTACTTTAGATATGTTTTTATTTATTTTTGGAGATTAGTTTTGTAAACTATAGGGGAAAATGGGGAAATTCTAAGGTTTGAGATTAAGTATTGTATATCATCCTTATACTTTGGTAAAGTAGATATTGTATGGTTCTCCAAGAAATAACTTCCCTTCCTGGATATTATAAGTGGATGCAGGCTCTGGAATAGTTGCCTAGGGGTAATAACCCTGAAGAGGGTGTATAGTGTATTAACTAGATCATCCCCTAGTGCATGAAAAATTTACCTAACTGCACACATGGTTTGACACTCCTTGGGAATATTATTGAGTTGATCACAAGATTTTTACAAACCAATATGAATGATTTATTTCTTAACTACATTGACGAATAAGGTTGATAAGTATGAGAGAACACAATATAAGGTAAACGTGTTAGAACTAAGAAGTTTATTGGATTAACTATGTATAACATACATAAAAAGTCGAAATTAGAGAATAAATCATGGTATTGATATTTAATAACAAAATTATTTTTAATGTTATCATAAATTTTGTTTCATTTAGTATTTGGTAAAATATAGTTCAAGGAATTGAAGCTGTGAATGTTATATCCCTAAAAACTCTTAAGAGGCATATTTCGGATAATTATTATCCTAGTTTTATCTAGTGTAATGAGGTTGATATAATTTTATAATACGTATATTTATTTTTTCGTAGATCTCTTAACTTCTTCTTATAGTAAATTATAATTAATATTGTGAAGATGCAATTTATTTTCACTAGTTAATGTAACGAATTGAGATTTTTTATGCTTTAAAATACATACAATGTTATATATTTTTTGTCACACACTACACCCAATGCAAAAAACCACAAAATATTAATAATACATTATTAATAAATCTACAATAAACACTAATAATATATACCATTAAAAACTATTACCTTTAGTATATAAATAATTAATATGGTTTATAATGAGAAAATGTTAAAATAAAAGTCATTTTCTTTATATTGTACAACCATATAAAAATTAAATTAAATTTTTTTAAATATAAATATGATAAAATAATATTCAATCTTGAACTCGTCACGTTAAAATTTACTTAGTGTGAAGGTTGGGTTTGTTTTAAAAGATGGATTTCTTAGTTAAAATTATGGCATTTGTGATTTTATCACTACATAAGTGTATTATAAATCATGGAAAAATTTAAGTAAAGAAATATATATTTAATGAATAAAATTATGATTTTTAACATATTATTTTATTTTTAAAATACCATGTGCAACATTTTTTAAACTAAATAATTTTTTTATAAAATAAATTAATTATAGTATTCTCATTGAATGGAGTATTTTCATTTTGAGATTTATTTGTGTATTAACCTAAAATTCTCTTAAATTTAATTATATTTAGAATAAATCAATTTTTTCATTAAAATCAGTAATAATGATATTTTTATCATATATATAAATTCAAATATGAATAACATTATATTTATAATAACTAATTTTATGTGATTAAGTGCATATATATTAAAATTAACTTTTCAAACATTTAGAAATTTGATATAATAAAATTATTCTAAAATTTATAATCATAAATTTAAAATATATAATAAGGTTAATTTTAATTAAATTAATCAATATAAATTACTAAGAATAAAAAACAGTTACCCACGTTAAAAGTAAAATTGGTAAAAGATATTTAACAAAGGTTAAATGGACAAAACATGTTGAAATATGTTTTAAAATATTTTTTTTGTGATAATTTTAAACTTTATACTGTACCTCAAACCACTTTTTCCACTATTTACCAATTAAAACTTGAATATTTCAATGAAATTATTGAAAATTTATGCGTGTTTCCAAAATTTCAATTTTCTCCTCTTATAAAAGGATATCAATTCTACCCTTTAGATGATACAGTTGACCATATAATTACTTCTAATAAATTTTTACTTTTACACTACCTAAAACCTCATTAAAAAATGTAATCCCATAGTCACTCATAGTTATCTTAAACCATTCAATTTCAGGGGAACATCCAATGAAAAAATCAATCCTTCAACATAAGTATTAGCTCATTCCTATGTTTTTATTCTTAATATTAATCTTCAAAATATATTATCAAAATAATAATATGATGAATTGAGAATCATTATTATAATTATATATTTTTATTAATGGTAAAGCCATAATTTATCAATTTCTATCAACTTATACAAATAATGGAATGCCAATCATGCATGTTCATTAGCAACCACTAAAGAACTATTTTTTACAATTTTATTCTAGTTTTTCAATATTTATAATAACATCATATATTTTGGTTCTACCTAATAAAAAAGTTATAATTATTCCTAAATTATAATAATATTATTTGAAAATAAACCCCACTTTAAGCATACTCATTATTCGAGTAAATGTGAATTCATGTTTAGATTGATTAAACCACCTATGTGAAAAATGATTTAATATCTGATTATAGATGACTATGGGAACATGAAAAATAATATTATTATTACCATTTTGAGAATTTTATTTCATTTTAACATATTCATTAATAAATATTATTTTTAAAATTAAATTATTTCAAATTATTTTCATTTACCATTTTAAAAACTTCATGTCTATTTATAGTTTACATTAATAAAAATTCTTAATAAAAGTAAATGTTTTCAAAGTATTTTCACTAACCTTTTTAAAAATTATTTTTCTTTTTGAAGGTATATTAATAAATATTATTTTTTAAAGTAAAATTTTTTAAATTATTTTCTCTTCAATTTTTTGAAAACATTGTGTTATATTCAAGTTTCAATTATTAATGGTTATTTTAAAAGAAAAAATTTTCAATGTATTTTCACTACCCATTTTTGAAATCATTATGTATTTTTCAAGTTTTCATTATTAAAGGGTATTTTTAAATAAAAATTTTTAAAAGTATTTTAGCATATCCTTTTTGAAACATTTATGTATATTTAAATATTTTTTATTAAGTAATATGGTTCATGAAAAGTCTTCTCATTCCCTACACAAAAATGCTTTTTTAAAGTAATTTGTAATTCAATTTTTTAAAATAATTTTTCAAAACCTTTTTATTTTAACTTATATTTACCCATCAAGGTTTATCTTTCATGAATATATGTTTTTATAACACTTTTGATGTTATTATGATATTATTTATTTTTTCAAATTATTTTTTTATAATTTATCATTTCTTAAGTACATGTTATGTAATGTTTTTGAACTTTTTAACAAACAAATTATTTTTAAATGTGTTATTTATGAGATGATAAATTTTTTATATTCTTAAAGAACTAATATGTATTAATAATGTAGGGTGTCTTCCTATATCACCATTTAATTATTTAGATAACGATTTATACCACATGGTAAATTGATGTTACACGTGGACATTTTGTTTGTTCACAATATGAAGTGTGTGCATTTTGTTTGTTCACAATAGGAAACATGGTAATTTTTTTTTCAAAATATGATTATTGGGAATTTTGTTTGTCCAAAACATTAATCCTAGACATTTTTTCGCAACAAGAAGTGTATGAATATTTTTTGGTCATAACATGAAGTGGGAAGATTTTTTTGTTCACAACATCAAGTCTGGGCAATTTTTTCCAACTAGTTATAATTTATATATGTTTATGATTGCACAACATTTTCAATTGGTTTATCATAATATACCATGTTTTCATTATGATGAATTATTTTAATGTTTTCAACACTTTTATGTCATGATCATATGTTTTTCATTATTTATGTGTATTTTGATCCAAGTCATAACATTTATGATTCCTTAATTGTAATGTCCCACCCTAACTTCCTATAAAACCAATATCATAGTTTATAAAAATGGAATAGTAATATTATTAATAATGAAATACCTTTTAAGATAATCTATGATCCCAATATAACCAAGGGTTTCACATTTACTAAAATTCACAAAATTCGTGCTAATTTAAATATAACAAGTGGTATGGTTATACAATACAATACGATTACATTTAATTTAAACAATCCAATTTTAAAAAAAACTTCATTTAAAATGGAATGAAAATTTATAATCATGGATTCCAACACACATAAAATGTGGTTTGTAATTAGAACAGATGGCAACAAGAAGGTCCAAACCCCCCTTATTCAATTTATTGAAGAATTGAATTTAAGGACATGAACTAAGCATGAAACATATATAGAAATAACATAAAGGCCTTGGAAATCACCAATTTTATAAGGCCACACAATATTTAAATCTCTATTCACCACTTTTTAGTTTAGAAGATAGTGTAACTCATCTAAATGGGATTTATTATGAAACATGTCATTGTTAACAAACAATCCATTTATCTCAACCAGGAAACTCATTCAAGTGGCATAACTCTACTCAGTAAAAAGGATCATTTTATAAAGATACCAATCAAGGATAAATAATTCCACAGTTTGACCTAGTACATAAAAGGTGCTATTATTAATTAAAAAACTACCTATAAGGGGAATTTCTATTTATAGTCCAAGTTGAACACTTAGAAGTAATTCCAGGATTTTAAAAAATTATATAAAATATAAAAAATCACTTGGAACACCCAAAGGGGTGGTTAAAATTTAGGTATACATCATCCAATTACATATCAAGTATTGACGGGATTAATACATCAAGTGTATAACAATTCAGAAATCAATAACTTATTTTAGGGTGACGTGTGAAAAAGGTTGGAGTACAACACCCTGGAAATATTTATAAATTAATAGGAACATAATGAAATATCTATAGACTACCTAAATCATGATTAGGATGCTCTAATCATCTAATATTGTGGATTGATATAGTTCAATTTAAGAGAAATTGAAAAAATGGACACTTATCCTGAAAATAGGGTTCATTAGCTCACACAAAAATAATGAAATGGATAGGAAGATAAAATGATATAACAAGTAAGAGGATTATATTTCTTACCTATGTGGATCCAATATGAATTATAGTGTCTTATTTTATGTCTATATTAGAAAATGAAAGTAAATACTATTCATGGGAGAGGTAGAGCTTCTATGGGTGAGAGGAGGAGTGACCATCCACTAGAAATAAGAAAATGAAATGGGGATTTATATGATAGGTTCATTAAGGTAATTTTAGTAAAATTACCGTTAAAGATAGGGTCTCACAGTTTCGCTACGTGGTTAGCTAAACCATTCACCTTCAATGCTTCCTCTACTACTTTGGAGGGGGATCATATGGATTATACACATGGTTTGGGAATCCATTTACAAACTTTGTAAGTTTCCTCTATAAAAAACCTGCATGAAACTGCACAGTAGCATGACCCCTTTCACATGGATAAAAAAGTGTGTCAGCCCACTATCTCCACTGGTTTAGCCACATAGTTTCCAATTGTGTGTCGTATAATTTCGTACAAACCATGGTCCATGATCATTCCTTCTAATTTTTGAGTTTTAGGGGTCTAATTCTTCTGAAACTCAATAGAACAGTGAAGTAACATCTCGGTCATCTAACTAAGTCTATAAAAAAATTAGTGTTAAACTCTCACAATTTCAGTTAAATGATTTATTGAAATAACATATCATCCAATAAATTCAAACAATTCAACTTCTATTGGAATTTTACCATGGCTTAGAAAATGGTTCGTTACAACCTCCCCACCATAGAACTCATCATCCCCAAGAAGCCTTGGGGAAATATCAAAAACATCAACCGGACTACAAAGGTCATGAATTCTCAATCAAATGGACACATTGTGTTCTTAAATGATCAATGTACCTCTAAGCATTACATAAGTGTATGGAACGTAAGCCGTCAAAACCCGATCCAACACTCGTTTTTTGACTGAAACACTAAAACAGTGCATACCCAAGATAATTTAGCAGGAGACACAATAACATATTTATATGTTTAAAAATATTGTTGATGGTTCTCCCCACCATAGGTTTTAACACTAAAAGGACTCAAATATGAGCCATAGTACCTCCACTTTCAGAAATTTCTACAATGTAATCCCTAACATTCTAGCAATGCTCCTAGTGTGATTTTGAATCTTTCATATGGTCAATTCCCCATTGACCTCACATAGAAAGTTTGAGCGTTCATTTAATGATATTATCATGGCTAAAACATGCTACACTCATCTCTACCTGATGATGTGCCAGAAATGGTTCTTCACTGACCATATTCCTTCAGAAAAAAAAAAAACGAAACAAGTCAAGCCACTTCCAGCTGACAACTATCAAAATGATAGGGTTAGATGTTCAGTGTATTACAAATATATCCTAAATGGATTCTTCTAAATAATATCATGTTTTCCATGATCACATTCACTGAATCCCATAATCGACTTCTGGTGAAATTATATGGTCAAACCATCGCCTGACTAGTTAATATGTCATGCATCCACACTAACCAGATTCGATATACATGGATCATCACCCTTGAAATTTCCCAGCCAAGCATCATTGAGGTTCCATGTAACCTCATAATTATCAACTAGAATTTAAGGATCTCATCTAATATACTTTATACTTATACATTTCAAGAAAGATATCGGCGTACAGCTGAGACATATATATGTTAATAACACTAACTATGCCCAACATCAGACAATTCAAGAACCGACTGGTGTCCATGAGTCCAACCAAGTTCTTCCTATGTGGGAACCGAAGTATCAATCAGGAATAACCATTCCTATTTAAAAAAACATTTTCTAGAATTGCAACTCCTCATATAATTTACTTATTGGATCTATTAGAATTTAGAATTTTAGTGTAGTGTATAAAAAGTCCCTTCCTAGTGTACATAAGTGATATAAATATAGGGTATATGATAGTCACCAAAACTAGAGAACACTAAGAGGATATTAAGAATTAAAAAAAGGCTCAAGACACATATATCATGTCTAAGACAAATTTCTCGGTACAGTTTCCAACCAACCATAGACAACTACCATGAAAAAAATCAGTTGAATCGTTACTAGTTGACTTCTCCTAAAAGAAGATAATCTTCACCTATATACACATCATCGTTTACCGATCATAGTGACTTTACCTAACAAGGCATCCCATTATCTCTCAAGATTTACCACCAACGTATATACCTAATCAACAGAGTTTCCAAAGGTTACATACACAACCAACAATTCTACTATCATGCATCCTCATGAGAATTGACATGTTACAAGACTCACCAACCTCACATATATTTGAAAAAACTACAACAAACATTTTTAAAAGGTATTAATCAGTTGTGTCCCTTACATGGAAGGAAATGTATTCACTAGAACTGACAAGACGCTCCCCATCTTAATCATGTGCTATTCATCGAAAGGAGAGATAGACTAGTCGGTCATAAGTGCACTAGATCAGATTTACCTTGAACTCATGCATGACACATCTTTGTGTAATGATCACAAATGCCATATCATTTGGCATGAAATATAAAACCAACCTAAATAGCATGATGAAAGACTTGATCCTCATAGAACACCATCCTGAGTTGTATGATGAATTTCATTCCATTAGCACTTAGGTCACTCTACTCAAAATATGACCTGAGAATGTACTCAAAAGATAAAGGTTCAATTATGACATCGAATTCAATTGGTTCGTTATATCATTTATAAACACACTAGGTACTACATATATGAACTCACACTACACCAAGGTTCCATAATCATGAAGTGTAATCCTCGATACTATCCATAGGTTTTCCTTCGTATTCATCCAAGTATCAGGTGGTGCATATTTTCGATTTAACCCAGAGTAATATTTACATATACGACTATTAACCTTGATGACATACCATTCCATCAATCATTGATGATGAAGAAAGGGTCACATTACCTACTATGCAATCGCCCATTCCCTAGGCATGACTAACCTACTAAAACCAACCATTACTTGATGTCCACTCCCATAATGAGGGGTTAGGATACCATACTCACCCATCTAAATAAGGTTGTAATTTAGAATATAAGAGTGATACTAGGGAAAATGTCACATGAATGGTACCATACGTCATAAATATCATAGAATTTAGCATGCAATTTAACCTCTAAGGATGCTATTTACCCTAGGCTAGCCCCTTAAAAAATCATATGAACCAACCCTATCACTAGGTCACACCAAACATATCTCACTAGGATATACGCCCATCACTTAATACCATTATAAAATGGAAAATAACTTACATAAATCACTCATGTTTATGTTCCATGGAAACTCAAAGAGATGTATATACCACCCTTACACGAGGCTTTAAAGTAAGGTTACCACCAAAGGTTCCATTTTTAGTCATTAAATTAATTCACATTCAACCATTATACATTTAAAATATTTAATTCAGAACATCAAGTACCAATTACAAGAAAAATCACTTGGTATTTGATTTAACTAATGCATCATGGAAAATTAGGTAAATCTGGAAAAACATTATTTTTAAACATTAATCATTTATTGAAATCCAATCATTATTAGGTAATTTATCTATTTAATTCCTTTTAAGTCATAATAGACAATATGACCTATGTGGGTGCCGTTATTCCATACTGGGTACATCAGAATGCAACCCAATGGTAATTATTTAATTATCAAAGGTTCAGAACACCCATAGAGGGTTATCTCTTAAGAAACATGCCCCAAATAACATACTTGGGTTTTGATGGGAATTTAGTAAGTTAACAATATGTATCTCCATGCCCACGTGATAGAGTCACAAGACTTTATGGGGGTAAACATCAACATTTCAACTTTTTAAATTACCCTTAATGGGTTTTATCAGATAAGCATAAATATCATAACCAACCTACTGTGGTTAAGTCTCAAAAGAGGGCCATAACAAATCAAATGCATTTTAGATAAAAATTTAGAATATTTTATATTTATGACCATTCAGAAATATATTATTTCCATATATATTGGTTTTATTAAATGGGCTTCCATATCCTAATATATAAAGCACCTGTACACTTTATAGAACCCAGACGAGATCCCATTTAATTGAAACAATTTTACCTTAAAATTTGAACTTATCAGCTTTTACATTTTAACAAAATTCTCTAGATATATATAAAAATCTCAAAATATGGTTTGAATACCTTGTTTACCTTTCCCCAATTTATAAGGTCCCATACACCTTACAACTGAAAACTAGAGCCAATTTAATCACAACCAATATGTTTAGTCCCTGAAACCAATTATATATCAAAATTAAAACATGGAATTTTATCATAATAATTATACACATACGAATATTATAATAATCATAGAAGCATGATACGTAAGCAATGCATGCTAAATTATCATGTAGCATCGCATATAGTTAACTAATCATGGAAGTGGATTAACATATAAAATAAAACCCCCAATAATGTTATATAAATAGAAATGATAAATTAATACCTAAATAGGTACAAAACTAAACATATTATTAATATAACTTACATTCAATATAACAGTCAGGATAATATTGTATAGTAGTGTGTAGGTATAAATAATATAAAGGTCGTTGTGTGGAATTATGTGAATATTTATAAATCAATGAAAAACTTGGGGAAAGACATATAGACCACCGAGCTTATGATTAAGATGCACTACTCATCAAATATCACGAAAAGATGTGGTCCAGTTCAAGAGAAATCAAATAAATAGATATAAATTCTAAAAATAGAGTGAATGAGCTCACACCAAATTAGCAAAACATATATGAAGAGAAACTTAGACAGGTAGTAAGTGGATTTGAGATCATACTGATGCAGATCCAAAATGACCGATGGCGTTTTATTTGGTGTTTGAATGATAAAAATGCATCGAATCCTATCCATGGGAGAGGGAGATCTTTCATGGGTGAGAGGAGGGATTATCGTTCACTGGGAAGAAGAAAAAGAAAGAGGGGTTTAGTTAATAGGTTTATTAATGTAATTTTAGTAAATTTACCCATAAATATAGGTTTTGATTGTTTGGACACCCAGTTGGCAAACCTTGATCCCACCATGCGGCATCTATTGTTTAGATGAGGGATCATAAGGTTTATTTGCACGGTTTGGGAAACCATGCACAAACCGTGTGATTTACCTTTGTTAGAAAACATATAGAAAAATGAATGGGTTTGAATCCCCTCTCTCATGGTTAGACCAAGTCATCTGAGACCTCTAGATCCATTGGTTTAGCCACACAGTTTCTATTGGAGGGTTTCATGGTTTCAGACAAACTGTGAGCCCTAACCAGTCTATCCCATTATTTAGTTTTTGGGGGTCTGATGCTTCCAAAACTCAATAAAACACCCTAATAGCCTCTTAAGTCATTAACCAAATTTTAAAAAACCCATTTGTGTGTTTCAACTCTTAGAACATCATTTCAATGCTCGATTCAAAGAATGTCCCGTCCACTAAATGCCAACAATTCAACTTCCATTAGAATTCTACCTTGGTTCAAAACATGGGTTAGTACGTTAATGAGATTTTTAGGATTTTATGTTTCTCTGTCAAGTTTTATGACTATAAGACATGATATTTGGATCTTTTATAATGATATTTATGTCTTACTCATATTATCCTTCATGTTTATGATCTAATACATCATGACATATCATTCCCTTAATAAAAATTTAAGCTCACAAATTTATTATGTTTCAAATATATAGGTTATAAAGAGGATTATATCATCTGATATGACTATAAAATTTCTAAAATATCATGATTATGTATAAATGTTATCATGAGTAGTAAAATACTATTTCTATGTAGCTAATATCTAAGTCACTAAACATTTAGGTCCTTGGATTATGCAACTGTTGTGAGATGTAAAATCTAAATCATGATATTAATGTAATGTTTATGTAATGTTTTACATGGAATTATCTAATTGGTATCATAGTATGGTATAGTTATTTTAGATATTATATTAGTTATTTATGGATGTTAATTTAGATAAATTTATAGAAAACAGTTGGTAAAATTCTATGGGATGATTCTAACTATAAGATAACATACATATGTTTTAGTTTAGTAGATATTATGTGGTTATCCAAGAAATTAAATCCCTTCCCAAATAGTACTGGTGGATATAGAATGTATAATAGTTGTACCATGTGTTATTAACTACAAAGATGGAGTATTAAGAACTAAGTTGTTCATCACCTAGTCCTGGACAAATAGACCAAACTGAACAACAAGTTTGAAACTCCATTGGTATATTCTTTTTCTTATCACATTATCTTTATAAACGACCTAAAAATATTTATTTTTAAGTTATTTTGATGAATTAGTTTGAGAAGTATGATAGAACATAATTTAAAGTATCCCTGGTAAAACCAAGAGAGTTATAGGATTAACCAAGAATAACATAGGTAAAATGAAATTATCATAGTTTGAAATTAAGGTTTCATTTGGGAAGACATATTAGGATTGAGATTTAATATTCATATATACTAACACATAGGGATATTATCACAAATAATTTATATTTTGTGTTTTGTTGAATTAAGATCAAGGAAATAAAGATGTGAAAGTTATGTACCTAAGGAAACTTATGAATCATATTTGGGATAAGTAGTTTCTTATTCTTACAATGGATAATGAGGTATATATCTTAGTATAAGATATTTTTTTAAGGATCTCTAAGCATATTCTTTTAGTAAATGATAATTAAAAACGTGACGATGAAATTAATTTAAGGTTGAGAATATAATGACCTAATATTTTGGTTATTTTAAAATAAATACAGTGTTATATAGCTTCTGTCACACATTATACCCAATGTAAGAAAACCAAAACATATTAATTAGGCATTATTAATAAGTAAATAATGAAAAATAATATGGTATACAATTAAAATATATTATCATTAGCAGATAAATAATCAATAATAGTTAATATTGATAATAATAATAATAATTAATATTTTATTTATATTATAAATAATTTAAATATATAAATTAAAAATTTTAAAATGAAAATTTTGTAAAATTAATTTAATTTTTCATGTCCACTCATTGAATTCTACTAATTATGTTGTTTTTAATTTTTTTACAAATGATTTATTTTTTAGTCAAAAATACAGTTTTGGCGATTTTATCAGTTTGTTAGCATATCTTGGAAGATTACATTACATTTTATGTAATTAAATATACATTTAAGGAAAAAAATTACATTTTCATATATTTTTTGAACTTATAAATACCATGTCTAATATTTTTAGAGCTAAATAAAATTTTTATTTTAACAAAAAATGATATCATTATTATCTTTGAATGATGTATTTTAAAGGTGATATGTGATTTTGGATTTCCTTAAAATACTCAAATAATTCAATTGATTTATAATAAATAAATTTATTTAATTAAAATATATAATATATAAAATATTAACTTATATATAGATTTAATGATGAAAAAAATCATTTCTCTAAAAACCATTTTTACGTGATTAGTGTGTTTATTTTAAAATCTACATTTCACACATTTATAAATTTGATATGATAAAATTATTTTAATATTTAAAACAATAAGGTTCAAATTATTCAATAATGTAATTTTTAATTTATGTTATTAAAATTAATTACTATGGTTGAAAGTAGTTCGCCTTGAAGAAAGTAAAAAAGGTAAAAAGAGTTTTACTTAGCGAAAACGGCCAAAACATGTTTTTAAATAAGTGTCTGAGATACTTTTCGACTCTATCATGTCCCAAAATTAAATTTTTTCCAATATTTATACATTGACCCTTGAATAGTATCAAGGTATTGTTGAAATATAATGTGTATTTCCAAAAATCACCTTTTATACTCTTATAAAAGGATATCACATCCAGCCTATAAAAGATACAATTATCCTTATAATAAATCATTGAAAATTTTCCATTTTACTCTCCCTATAACCCTCTCAAAAAAATATAGTCCCCTAGTTTAATGAACTCGATCGAACTTCCAAATAACTTGGTGCCCAACTCAGCTTGTTTCGAGACCCAAAAGGCATTCTGGATCCCCTGAAGATGAAAACTAATATTTGGGCATCATGGGAATCCCTTTGGGAATGATTTCAACCTAGTTAGAGATAAAATATATAAAAATTAATAAATAGATCCAAAATAAATATACATTCCAGATAAGTCAAAACCAACTAATTTAATACAACCCATTTTCATATATATAAACAATTAACATAATATATATATATTACTAGACATATAGATACAAAATTAAATAGAAATTAAACAACTACAAAATAACTCGAGAAGCAGTTATAAACATCTCCATTAAACATTTTCTTTCTCACCACCAATAAAATCACCATGTTTAATCCCCAAAGATCAAAGAGAATCCAACTATGAACCTGGAACCTGAAATATATAGGCATGGGATAAATATACTAGTAAGTCACCAGAACCCGCCGAATATATATAATATGAAACATAATGAAAACTAAACCATCAGCCTAAGTGATTTTGAAACCACACACCCATTTACATTTCTTAAAACAAATTATTTCCATTAAATGGTAATATACATTTTAAATCATCTAACAATATGATTCCATATCAAATAACCAATTTTGAAATCCAGATCAATAAATTGCACTATAGTCTTTAATTTCAAAATAGTTCCCCATGCATCTTTGAAAATATATTTTCCAATGGAAAACACCCAATTCACTCACATGGGTTTATAATAAAAAATAGTAAACCATTCATATCCTAAGGCATACAAAAAATAAACAAAATAAGGTGTCATAATATTGACAGTATAGGAAATGATACAAATAAGAATTAGATCAAAATAGCCTCAAATAATAAACAATGAAGAAATCAAATGTGTCATGGGACCTACCCTAGAATTTTGAACATATACAGTATATAACCATATTATAGTCTACCAAACCATGAACTATATATAATTATGCACTGTTGTTCAAACCATTAGTCATCCAACTATCCCACGCAATCCTCATTATGATAGAAACCCCCTTATAGACCTTTATTCCTAGCATGACTAGATGTCCACAAAAGGTGTGTTAACCAACTAGAATAAAAAATTAGAACTACAATATAGTACCTATATTCCCATCTCCAAAAAAGTATTGATGTGTAAGAACAAGAAATCCATGTCTAGATCACAAGAATAACCAAAGATACCATCACCTCTAACACCCAACAATGAATATCCCCATAAATAAAATACACCCATTGAATAATAAGAACTTTCCTAACCATGGGGAGAAAAAATAATATCCTAGAGATTGATAACCCACCAAAAGGGTAAACAAACGATGGTAAATAAAGGGGTGTCTTTCAAAACCACCATTTTATAATTAAAGTACCTACTAGGAATTTAATGTGAAAATAAGTCTTTGGATTATAATCCCTTTTCCATTTCCCAAATCACCACTCTCTGAGATTATTCAAAATTTAAGGAAATCATCCACACCATTTAAAAACATTTAAAAGTATCACATAAATCATGGTCATTATTCATTGAAATTATAAATCATTATAAAATCCAACCATTTCCATCAAACACATTTCAAATTACCAAAAGATTATTTCTCCCATGGGTTTAAACAACACACTCATTTAAAATCAATATTTTAAATACATTAAATAACCCCTTTAAAATCATTTTGTTGTCAATATCTAACTTCTAAACCAAATTCTCTTTTTAAAACATAGTTTTCACTCTTTGACAACCAAAAATAGAATAAAATTTAATTCATATCATGGAAACCATTTCAAATGACGCACAATCATTACACAAAAGCGTAGCACAATAGAACGTTCCGTTTTAAACCTGAAAAATGGGATTCACATGAAAAACCATTTATATTAAGCATAAAACATAAATAAATGGTTTCAAAAAATCTAAATGAAATCACATATATTAATACATTCATAAAAAGGGAATTTCTAAAGCTTAAAACTACTTTTAATTCAAAAATAATACAATTACATAGAAACATCCACCTCAAAGAGATGATAATCAAGGAAAAAATTGTATCATTCAATGGTGAGCACATCCATATGAATAGAGACAACATATAACAACCCTAAATAATAAAAACCACAACATTAGAGAATCTTGAACCCCAAAAGATGACCATAGGAGATCTAGGGTTCTGGGGGAAGCCAAACTAAGGGAAAAGAGGGGTAAAAGTAAATAAAAAGGGAAAATAGGAATAAAAAACGGGAAAATAATTGAAAATCACCAAATAGAGGGAAAATATCAATAGAGGAGGTGGGTGGGGCTCATACAAGGGATCCCAAGGGTTGACTAATTCATTTGGGGGAGACGAGGGGTGAAACCCCTCTTAATTCAATGATAGTAAAATGGGAAATTCCATATAAATTATCCACGTAGATTGGCCACATATTTTGGCTATATGGTTTCCCAAAATATGAATAATCTGTGCACTGGAAAGTACCTAGGCCACGTACCCCTCATACGATTCACTCTAGACACTAAATGCTTGGAAAAATTATTCTCAAATCATCCCATTCATCATTATCAAAAACTAGAGTCACACCACACGCTTTCCACATGGTTACCAAACTATGTGCAAGTCATGAACCACACCCCAGACACATCAGGGAAACCACGTGGTTTCCCATTGGGGGTTTCATGGTATGGACATAACCATGCACATCCCAGGATGAAAAACTATTCAAGTTCAAAATTAACTGAAAAGTCCCCAAGTAAATGGATACTGCACAGTTTCCCTCTAACCATGCACCTTAATTGTGAATATAAGAAACCCTGTCAACATTTTCATGTTCCTATAAAAATATACATTGAAAATCAATCCGATCCTCAACCATATAAGATGATAAAAAATAAACAACAATATGACATGGGTATTCAGAAAATACCCACCATGTCACTTTTTACACCTATAAATTTTTTAGTAAAGAATAATGGAAATAGAGAACGGTGGATCCAAAGAGAACATCACAAAAAATAATCACTCAACATGGTTCAACTTCAGAACCACAATTGAGGTCATAAAAATATCAAATTGATAAACCATAAGGTTTCCAAAAAATATCCAAACATATCTCAAATGAAAACCTATAATGAGAAATCATAAGTAGTACGACTGACCTCACATGGTTTCCCCACCATTTAGAACTCCTCTAAAATGGTTGAACAAAAAAAAAGAAAAATATTGAAAAATAGATCCTATAAAACTGATCATCCATGAGATAAATTCACTCTCAATAACAAGTAACCTCAAAATAATGACCTGATATTTCACATGATGATAATCTAGGTTAAAAAACAAAATCACCCTAACACAAATCATCCCAAATGTCCACAACCAAACCCCATCTAGTATACCAAAATCAATTTGTGAATCACACAACCAAGTTACCCAATCATAGAAACTAGTCCTTTCTCATGCATAAATAGTGAACGACTCAAAGGATCGGCATAATAATGGTCACAAACAAAAACTCTCAAGGAAGGTTCACCCAAACAACAAATCTTATCAAAATAGTACTCATATCCAACAACAATAGAATGAAGCAAACCTGACAAACAATCTCCTAATCCATCCACAAGGGATGGATTATTAAATAAGAAAAAATAAACCCATCAAAAATTAACTTCAATTGCATCTATAAGAAACTCCTAATAAAGAGACCCATGTATAAAATTCCAGCAACCACAATCAAAGATCTAAAACCAAAAACTACCACCATCAAAGGAATGTTCCAAAAAACAATACATCCAAAAAGGATGAAACTTGATACATATTCCACAATCTCATCCTATAAAACATCTAAATATGATCTCAAAACAAAATAGAGGAAATCTCTAGGAGACTTAAGACAAGAGGTCTTAACATGCCCTTGATCCCCACACTAAAAGCTCACCAGGTATCTTTTCTTCCCAAGAGAAAAAAACTTTTCACTCAGATCTTGCTCATCTTACTCATTCTCTTTACTCATTGGTTTATCATTACACCCAAAATAATTCTACTATGAATTAGATAGAACATATGAATTATCCAATATAGATTTCCAAGAATTTTTATCTTTTATTCGCATGGACTCACTAAGAACCTATTTAAAATATGTTAGTCCTAATTCAAGTATAATTGAACCAAAAACTTGGTGATTTCCATCTATGATGGAAAAATAATTCTCAAGATCATTGATTACAGTATTTTTAGAAAATATGACCAAATTTGATTAGTGATCGGCATACTCCGTCACTGATTGGTCACCCTGAAAAAGGATCATAGGCATTAGATCCTTATCCACTTCTACATACATAATGAAGAACCAATAAAAAAATACTAACCTAAAAAACTCACAACACATGTTGTTGTGAAATAGATAATATTCCATTTAATCCCATAAAACCCAATTAAAACCCATATTTACGCGCTCAAAAACTATCACCCACAAAACATTAGGTTTACTACTAATATTGAGGATATCCTCAATATATTCTAACCACCTCACTACATTCATTGGACCATGTTTACCACTAAATGAATGTATATGATGATTCAATAATCCCATAATGGGGTCAGGCCACGAGGAAGGTTCCATGTCCAAAACTCCACTTGAAGTATGGTAGGTATTATAAATGAATAAACTCTTTTTAATATTATGGGTGGCATAATACAAACAACACATGACATGAAAAACATCAGATCATGACTTAAATAAAAACTAAATTATTCCTTCACATCACAAGAATCAAACGAAAATACAAATCCGTCAACAAATATCTCATCCTTGACACTAAAAATAAAATTTTCTTTTGAAACCTCCATTTTCACAAAGTAATTTTGAAATCCCCTTTTACGATGGTGTATGATTGAAGACTAATCCAACCTAATATTTAAAAACAAAAAAAAAACATCAGTGGAATATACACCGCTAAAACCAGACACATAAAAAAACTCCTTTCAAATCAAATTTCATTTCAAAAACCATGAATCTAAAAAATTATCATCCAACTAACTTTATCATGAAAACACCTTTCAAATTTATTTCAAAACAAAATATACCCATTTTCAGAATACTATATCAAACTAATTTGGAAAAAAAGAATAAAAAAATTCACCTTTTATTTTAAAGTAAGGTCTTTAAAAGACAAGTATACTGAAATCCACACACATGCATCCAAAAAAATGTTCTCATGAACCACAGAAAAAATGTTCATCAACACACTCCTCAATCCACCTCCAATAAGTGAGAATCACTTTTGGAGAAATATGGAAATGAGATGAGTCAAATAGGTCAACTAGGGGAGAAATAGTGTTATGAATAAATTGGCCACATGGGTTTGGAAGCCATCTTCCAATCATGAAATGCACTCTATAAAGAAGGTAGATTCAACCACATAGGCATTGTAACGTTTCCTAGGTTGTTCAAGCTAACTATGAAGCTCGATATTCCCTCCCTTTCACCCAAAAACTAATGAGAGACCCCCCCAGTATCACATACTTACTCAAAGGGGATAAATCATCATTAATTTAAACTGGAAACAAATGAAAACAATCATGAATTAATAGTTTAAGAGAAAACTTCTCCTTGTAGATTGAGGCTCAGGATGAGAACGATCTATCTAGACTCTCCCTACCCTTACCTCTTATGCTCCCACAAACATAAGATACTTTATAATTGTACATCCCCAATTAAAAAGGGACACACAAGAGGATTATTCTCTTACCAAATAACCCAATGCTCTGATACCATTTTGTAACAAATCGAGCAAGGCTACCAACTATCTTGGTACCCAAACCATCCCATGAAAAGGCCTAAAGAGAATTCACAATCTCCATGTGTTGGAAAATAGTGCATGTGCATCAAAAAAATCCCTTTAAGAGTGATTTATCACAAGTAAATGATAAACTAAAATGTAGTTAATAAATATATCAACAACAAATTAACATTCCAAATTGGTCAAAACCAACTAAAATGATCCAAACCATTTTAATATACACAAAAAACATCCACAAATGAAAGATACAACCAACCCTTAAAATACAACAACAAAATAAAATTAAAAAACAAAAAACCAATAGGATATGAGCTTAAAATCATCTCCATGAAACCTATGGTTTTTCACCACCGCCCAACCCACCCCATGTCGACCTCAAATACCAAACAAAATCCAACTAGGAACTTGGAAACAAAAATATATAGGCTTGTGGTAAAAATCCAAGTAAGTCACCACAAACCGCTTAATCAATTCAATATGTTTCATAAGGAAATTTATCAATTATAATTATAAAATAAAACAAGAATGTAATTTTTCAAGTATAACGTATGGAAATCCATAAAATTCCATAATAATATTTTTAAAAATTACAATTTTTTTTCCAAAACCAAACTCATTAATTTTTTAAAACAAATCTATCAACCTAAGTCATTTCAAAACCACACACCAATTTACATTTCTCAAAATAACTCAATTATTTTATATAAATGGAAATAATCTATTTTAAACATTTAAATGGACAAAAATATCTCACATAACCCAATTTTAAATCCACATCAATAACTCACACAATAGTCTATAATTTCAAAATAGATTCCCCAACATAGTTGAAAAAATATTTTCCAAATAAAATGACCCAACACACTCACACGAGTCATTAATAACAAATATTTCACCATACATATCTTAATTAATATAAAATGTAAGAAAAATAAGTTTTTATAATAATGATGACTTGGGAAATGATACAAATGAACACTAGATCAAAGTCCCCTTAGTAATTAACCAACAGAACATTGATTCTATCAAGGGACCTACCCTAGGATTCCTAAAATGGAAAAGAATATTACTCTATAAGATTATACCATCCACGTACCAACTACTAGCATGAACGGATGTTCAAACCACAAGTCATTCAATTAGAAAAAACAAGTCTAATTTCAATGTTGACCCCCTCTAAGAGCTTTTATTGTAAAATTACAAGAGGGATACTAGATGAGTGTGAACCATATAGTGTAAAAAATCAGATCTCCCACTTAGTACCCAGTTTCCAGGGACAACAAAGGAATTGAGTCACGAGAAAAATCCATCCAAGCCTAACTCACAAGGCATAACCAAAGATACCCTCACCACTAACATTCCATAATTAATTTCCCCATAAATAAAAAGCACCCAAAACATAACAAGTGAATTCCCATATAATGGTAGAAATAATAATATAATTGAGAATGATAATCCATGAAAGGGGTAATGAAAAAGGCTAAATCAAGGGGTTTCATTCAAAACCACCATTTTAAAACTAAAGTAAAAACCATTCCTTTAACACTTAAACATGCCATGAGATGCCTATCCATTTTCTTTTTCACAAATCACCTCTGAATGAATTTCATAAAAAATAATGGAAATCACCACCACCATTTAAAAACATTTCAATGTAACCCTTCAAACATGGTCATTCTTCTTCGAAAAACAAAACAACTCCAAATTCCAAATATTTCCATAAAACTCATTTCATAGAGCCAATAAGAAAATTTCTCATAAGGTCTTAAACCAGAAACTCATTTAAAATAACTATTTAAAATATATTAAAGAACCCCTATGAAATAATTTTGAAGTCAACGCCTCACTTCAAAACCAAATTACAGTTTTAAGAAATATTTTTCACTCTTTGAGAACAAAAACCAAATTAAAATACAACACATATCATGAAAATCCTTTCAAATTCCATATAGTCATTTCAAAAAAATCATGTCACAAAATAATGTTCCATTTAAAACATAAAATAATGGAATCTAGATGAAACCTCATTTATGCGAAGCTCAAAACACAAAGATATAGTTGTAAAAGTCTCAATGATTTCAAATATATGCTTCATTTTATAAAAATATAATTTAGATCTAAAATTAAACAATGTCATAGAAACACCTACCTCAAAGAGATGACAATAAATCCAAAACATGTCACATTTAACTAATGGGAATAAATACATCTTATAATTACCTTAAACACCAAAAATATCAAAAATATATCTACTCTAAATTCTAAAATCGACCTCAAGATATTTGGGGTTCATGGGGAATCCAAAACCAAAATAAAAGAGTGAGATGATGAATGAATATGGTAAGAGAGGAAGAAATACATAAAAACCTATTAAAAATAACCAATTGGGGGAAATCAACCATAGGATGGGGATGTTAAATATCCTAAGCGGGTTCCCAATTTTCATCCGTCATGTATGGAGAATAGTGGACAAAACCATCTTAATTTGAAGATGGGAAAATTTGAAATACCACAAAATATAAACACATGGTCATGCCACATGGTTTGGCTGCAATATTTTCCAAACCATGCATTGACCATGTGATAGACAATACCTAGTCTTAGAACCTCTCACATGGTTCACCCTAAGAACAACATTATTTTAAAAACTATGTTCCAAATTTTTCATTTAGCGCTACTAAAAACCAGAGCCACACCATATGATTTCATAACTATTTTCCAAAATGTGTGTAAGTCGTGTGCCACACCCCAGACATACAAAGGATCCCACATAAATTCTCCCAGGGGGTTTCAAGATTTGGGCTTAACCATACTATTCTCATGTTTATAAAATATTTTTAGTTCAATAGGAACTAAAAAGGACCCTCTCAAATGGAGACAACATGTATTCCCTCTAACCGTACACAGAAGGAAACCTTATAAATTTTCAAAGTTATGAGCCAAAACTCCATGTAAAATCAAGATAAACTTTAAACTTATAATATTATACAAAATAAAAACATTATTACATGGTGTTTGTTATTCCCGGAAACTCATAGTTAGTCATATCCCTTCAATTTCAAGGACACATCCAAGGAAAAGTCAGGTCTCTAACGTAAGTATTATATCCTTCCTGCAATTTTCTTCTTAATCACACTCTTCAAAATATATTATCACCACAAAAATATAATGATTTAGGTATCATTAGTAAACTAATATATTTTATATTAATGGTAAAACCCTTATTTTTTCATTTCCATCCATAGATAAAAAAAGTATCAATCATGTATGTGCACGGACTACCGGCTCCATGAAGAATCATTTTTTTCATTTTTCTTATAGTTTTTAGTTCTTTATCCTAACTTATTAAAATATAATTTACCATCATTAAAAATAAAATACAACATTGTTAATATTTTATAATTATATGATGTCATAATAAATACCTCCTCAACCATACTCACAAATCATGATAAAGTGTGTTCATGTTTGGGTCTGTTTAACCACCTATGTGCACAATACAATTAAATATGATTATAGATGACTATAGGAACATGGAAAATAATAATATTATTAGATATTAAAAAATATATTTTTTTAATTTTATATTTTTTATATAACATATTATTAATGTAAAATTTTCATTCACAAAAAATTCTGAAATAAGTCGTTGTCAATTAGGTTTTCACATAACATAACCAAAACACATATGGAATGAAAATAGAAAATTTTAAATAAATATAATTTATATATTTAAAATAATAAATGATATATCAATAATTAACTTGGTATCAAATTATTCTTAATGATATTAAAATTATTAAACATGTGTAAATTTTTTAATGTTATTAGCACTCTGTAATCATAATACGCTATAACTAATTAATGTACACATGATAAAGAAATATAATATAGATTATAGAAGGGTAATATTTATGATTCATATTCTGAAATATTTTGTTAATTTAGTTATGTTTTTCTATTGGAGGTTAGAGTGTGATCGACTAAGCAAGTAAACGAGCTAAGGGATTTTCATCCCAATTTCCCTTCATTGGGAAATTGTATTATGCACCTATTTTTATTTAAGTTGTGTATATAATGATAATATGATATACTATATCATGAATTAATTCATCATTAATGATACTTTAAGTTCAATTTAATTTTCATTCTCATTATACTTTTTTATTTAAATGTTACTCAAGCCGTAAGAATTTATTTTCTATTACCTTCCAAAAATTGAGATCTCTCAAATGTGATAACCAAATTGGGGAATTTGTATTCTAATTAATTATAAATCCTCTATAATTTTATTCTCAAAAACATATATATATATATATATACATATATCTATAAAAAACCTAAATTTATATTTACTTTATTTTAAATTTGAATATTTATACTATTATAGGTGATGTGGGATTTGAACAAGGATTTTTCAGAATTTTAAAAATATTGTTTCTACCCTTTAAAAAGAAAAGGTTTTATAATATAATCCACATATTATTTAGATAAAACAAATATATTTTTAATGTTTAAATTATTAAATATTATTTTAAATGTAAAATTTTCCAATTAATTTTAAGTACCATTTTTGAAAACTTTATATCCTTTTCATGTTTACATTATTAAATTTAAATTTTGGATGTAGATGTTTTCAAAAATTTTCCCTTTACCATTTTTAAAGAATTTTTATCTATTTTAGGTTTCTATTTTTAAATATTATATTTATAATTTATTTTTTAAAATTATTTTTACTTATCTTTTTGAAAACATGATGTATTTTTCATGTTTCCATTTATTAATTTTTTTTAAATTATATTTTATTAAATAATTTTCACTTATATGTATGAAACCATTATTTTTTTCAGGGAATAATTATAAAATATAATTTTTAGAAGTAAAATTTTTTAAAATATTATCACTTCTATTTGATGAAAACATTATTTCATTTTCGTGACAAAAGTATTAAAGGGTATTTTAAAAGTAAAATTATTCAAAGTAGTTTCACACCCCCTTTTTGAAGTCATTATATATATTTAATGTCTTCATTATGAATGATTATTTTAAAATTAAATTTTTTCAATGTATTTAAGATTATCCTTTTTGAAACCCTTATGTATTCATAGGGATATTATATTTGTATAAAAGTTTTTACAAATTATTCTCATTCCATCCACAATGTTTTATTTGAATTTAATTTATAATTCAATGTTCTATAGGGTTTTTTGAAAACTATTTTATTTTTTACTCTATTTACCTTCAAATGTTTATTTTACATGAAGTGATGTTTTTATCACCTTTTTTATATTAATATGATATGGGTTTTTATGAAAATTAGGGTTTTTATATTCTATAATTTCTAAAGTTCATGTTATCAGATGTTTTGAATGTTTTAAGAAACCCATTATTATTTCCATGGGTTCTTTATGAGATAATGAATTATTGATTTTATTATGGAATTAATATGTATGAATGGTGAAGGGTGGAGTCCTATATCCCCCACAAATGAATTTTTGAAGGATTTATAACTTATGATAAAAGGATGTTAAGAATTCACACTATTTTTGTTCGTAATATAGAGTGTCAGAATTTTGTTTTCTCTCGACATAATGTATAAGTATTTGTTCACAACATGAAGCTTGGGAATTATTTTCTTTCACAACATGAATTCTTGTATTTTTTTGACAACATAAAGTGTGAAGAATTTTTTTTTCTCAACCTAACATGTGGAAATTTTGTCTTCTCATAATATGAAGGGGGTACATTTTTTCTATTCACAATGCTATAATTGTTGTATGTTTATGATTGTTACACATTTTCATGTTTTTTATTAATTTACTTATTGTTTTCATAATTATGGATTATTTTTAATGTATTCCTAAATTTTATGTCATTCTCACATGTTTTTTTATTGATCTAGATTTTGAGCCATGTCATAAATTTTATGATTCTATAATGATCTTTTTATGATCTTATGGTTCTATATCATGTTTTATGATTATCATCCTTGGTATTTTGATATTTTATTAAGATATTTATGTCTTCATAATATTCTTATTCATTTTTATGACCTAATACATTATGATATATCTTTCCATTACTGAGTGTTTGAGATCACCCCTACTTATGTTTCAAACCCCCAGGTTATAAAGATTATTATATCATATGAGATGTATATAAAAGGTCTATAATATAATAATAATGGATAAATGTTCACAATTATTGTTAAATAAGATGTTTATGTAACAAATATCCAAGACACTAAACCTTTCAGTCCTTATATGGTGTGAATTTTGTGAGATGCATAATCTAAATCATGAGATTAATGAGATACTTATGTTAAGTTTAGTATAGTTAATTATATGTCTTGTGGTGTTCTTGGAGGTAAAGGGACCACCCATTTAGGTATGTTTCATCCCACTTCTGTTGTAATTTACTGGCATGTTCCCCGAAAATGATTCCCCCCTCTTGATTCAGGTCAGGTTAATAAAGACACGACCAGATTCTACTTTATGGACATGCTACACACTAGATTCTATCACTCAATCTAGTAGTTCCCAACTCCTATAGCTGAGCTTCCTGACTAGTTGGTCTATCCAAATATCCCCTCACCACATGGTGGATGGAGTTCCATCTGATCCTAGCTATATCAAAAGGATAAGGGTGGTTTGGGTTCCAATCCCACCTACTGTATCATGCACACATTGATGGTCAGTATAGAAACATAATTTTAATATGACTTAAATAATACATTGATATCACAATATAAAAAATAAATCACACAACAGTCGCATAATCAATGGACCAAAAGGTTTAGTGTTTTGAAAATTAGTTACCTATTCATCTTATTTTATAACACTTGAAAACACTATTTCATAATTGTGCACCAATAAACCGTTTCCTAAACATCTCAAATAATTTAATCATCTTAATTACCTAGGGAATGGAATCATAATAAAGAGGTGATCTCAAATTCCAAGTATGGTAAAAGACATATCATAATGATTTGGATCATGAGCATGAGAAGAATATAAGTAAAACATACATATATAAATAAGATATCATGATACCATTTATGATAATCAAAAAACACGATAGAGACACATAATATCATATAAATATCATTAAGGAAACATAAGATATAAAACATATAACTTTTGAATATTACTTAATGTGTAGATTACTTGAAAAGTAAGAATCATGAAAAGATGGGATATCATGGAAATAAAATGCATATTAAAACTTGGAATAACATGATAAACAACTTGAAAATATTTCCTGAATTGATAATCATGAAAATTTTTCACATTAATGATCATAACAAAACAGGTGTGAGAAAACCCACTATAACCATGCTAATGTAAACAAACTCATCATGTCCATTCCTAAATATGTGAGCAAACTCATCATTCCTACACCTATGTGGACAAACTCATTATGTCTATACCTAACTATCTCATGGGATATAATCTAATAATAACGAATTGGATTGTGATATAAGAACACACCGATAATCACCTATAAAATTGTGTTCCATTTAAATTAAATCATCATTATAACATAAATAACTCATAAAAAAGAATGTATTTCTTAAACAAGTAAAATAACATAAACTTCAAAAATAATAGGATATCAAAATATCATATTCCAAAAGTATTCATAACAAAATAAAATATAAAAAATCACTTCATGAGAGAGATATTATTTTAATATAATAGTATCAAAATCGTGATAATAGTTTTTTGAAATCATTTTGTATTCATCATTGTAAATGTCATAGCTACGAGTCCCTTTTTAAAAATTTCCACTTGTTTTTAAATGAAATGAAAAATAATACCTAAAATATAGTTTATTTTGTTTTTAAATTAATTTTTTTTATAAATAAAGAAATAATTTTAATAAAATGGAAATTTTTGGAAATAGAAATATCAATTATAAATTTTGTAACTCAAATAATGTATTTAGAGTTTCCAACTCCCTTAACATTACCCATGATTTCAATAGATGGTTTTAACTGAATGTATCATAAATATAAACATATTAATTATTTAATTAAAAAAATTATTCATATATATTTTTATTTATACTCTTTATTAATAACAATTCTCTTTTTGTATTGTATTTTTTTAATATCTTTTCAACATATAGTGTTAATAAACTTAACTTTTTTGATCGTGGTTTGTAAAAGTGGTTTTGATATTCATTTTTCTCCCAAAAATCATAATTAAAAAACGGTTAAATGTACTATAATTGATTTACAGTATATAATTATAATGTTATAACACCCTTACATTGTATTTTTAGTCACATTTCATGAAAAAGAAAATGATAATGAACTATTTTTTGGATTATTTTTGAATAATGACAGATTACCTTATAACGATCATTTATTAGCTATGTAATCTAAAAATGAACTTATTAATGACATATATTAAATATATATATATATATATATACACCCATTCAATATAAACTAAAACAATTCATGTTTGGATGTGAATGAAAACAAAACAAGTTTATTCATAGAGGTGGTAGTCTGCATAATACACGATTAGTGTTTCTGTTACCCAACAAATGAGAGGGGTGAAGGTGGATAGAAAGTGGTAATTTTGGAATCATAATTATATTATATAACTAATATTTTTATTTAATACAATAATTATGACCATCCATTATGGGTGGTGACTAAAAACCAAAAGCTTCACTTCATGGAGGGGGTAAATCATACAAATGCATTAACGATGATTCTTATTTTACTTAGTTGATGGAAGAGAATAAATAATGGTTGTAACATTATTATAGTTACATATTAATACACTGAATATTCTTATTTTATTATTATACTATGATTATGTTTTGTTTTTAATGTAAATAAAATGAAGGAAACAATAAGAGAGATGTGATACCTATGTTGAGAGTATATACTTTCTCTTGATGATGAAGTCATGGTCCGATCCAATGGGGCATGTGTCGTGACTACCACAATGCCACCTAAAATAGGACAATGTATAGAGACTAGTTTTGAGTATGTATATAACAAACATGGGAGGAATTGTTTAAATTTACATGTAACACGCAAATATCTCTGAGCCCATACAACACTAAAATATAAAACAACCCATAAATATAAATGCATAAATCTTAAATCCCACAATCATAGTATATACCAATGCACTGGAAAGAAAATGACCATATAAAATCCCCCCAAATGAAACTAAAAATAAGCACAACCTGTTAAGTAAGTGTTGAATGTTGTTAATGTAACCACCAAAACACACCGTGGTCTGTCTAGATCACTAAGCTCCACCTAGTCATGGTCTCTCTAGGACTCCTTCAAAAGGTCATTCATCTACATAAGATATAATACATGTGGGAAAATCCCATATAGGAGTGAGTGTAAAAAATCCCAATAGGACACCCCTAAATCACTAAGCACATAAAATCAATAAAAATATTCATCTCATCATAGGGATATTACAGAAACATATATAACAAGAATATCTTAATATACTCATAGAAGACACTTAGTCTCAGGTAAAATCACAATCATAAATTATCCTAGGATTATTGCTTGAAGGTTATATATGACACTCATCTGGGAGAACACATTCCATGAGTCAGTTATCATTGATGTCTTCAATCCAAGATGTTTTGCTCATTGAGTCTCGTCCTAAGAAGTTTACATTGCGGGACTAAAGAGATCAATAGCCATATGGGTATCACACATGAGACCATTGGGTATACCAATAACCCAATCTAGATTAACCCACTATGTAGGGGATATACGCAAACATAGTATTGGTCACATTGATTCTTAGAACCCCACCTATGGTAATGATGATGATAGAGGATCTCACTATAGGTCGCGTATAGGGATTCCAAAAACTCTATCTGAGACTGATGTTCCTTAGAATAAATCACCATCATATATAGTGGACGTGATTCTATAATAAACCCTCAATGAATAGATCAAGGGAATGTAACCTAATGATACTTTTCCAGGATGAATATAATAGGGTCACTAAGACTTCATGGAGAAGGTACATTGTGTGGACTATGTGTATATGTTGTGTTCCTTCGACATCTGGTTCTACCCATGTAAAACAGACCATTATCGTATCCATGTCTGAGTGATGGTGTGTGGCCCACAACACATGGTGTTTGGGGCCACACAATCCCTTGGGAATGTGTAAGATATCATGTTTTCATACGAGGTACGAATATTTTTTTTATTTTAATACTTTCTTACAGTATATTGTGTATACCATTTGATGTTATGGTGGTACCAAGGGTTTTAAAGGATTTTTCGAATCCTAGAACATAGCTTTTTTAGAGAATAAGATAGGACACACATTTAGTAGAAACCATGTGGGACAGGCCACACAGTTACTATGAATCGTGTAAGACCCATGAAAATTGGAAGAGGAGAACACATGGGTTTTTTATATAGATCCTCACTTTTTAAACATTAATATTACATTACTTTTTCAGAATACTAAAAAAATTACACAAAAAACACCCAAAGACTATATTAGTCTAGTTCTTTTGGAAACATAGTATGATAAACACTGGTGAAAAACTGAGTGCCATTATATCCCACTAGGTTCTTCTTGACTATAACCATTATCCAACACATAAAACATAATACATATCTTCATAACCAAGAGAAAGGAATCATAAAAAGGGAAGAGATAAAATTATCAGTGAGGTTAAAAAAGGGAGATATGTCAACATAATCCTGAGAATAAGGGTAAGTTAATAAGATCATTAAAATAGAAGATCTTACCCTACATATCAATGATTATAAACACGAATAATGGAATAGATATTGGCAATTAATAAGACATGAATCATAAATAAATAAAGAACATAATAAATGATATCATAACATAGAAAAAACATTGAATTGTGGAATACACCAAAGTATATAAAATGATTTCCATAGTAGTCAAGGCATTGGTGTCATGACCATATTATTAGTATGGGTTCTCTCCCCATACTATCTTGGTAGCCATGCTTCACCCCTACATCTATATTAGTTTAATAATTTTACTGCCCATACCATCTTGGTTGTCATGGTTCACTCCCAAGGTCATCTTAATAGTTAAGGATCACTCCCAAGACCATATTAGTCTATCTCATGAGATAAAAATCTTTACCCAATGCATTAGAGATATATATATTTTCCACTAATCTCATTATGAAATCTTACCTAAATTTTCCACAAGATGAAAAAAATCATATCATAACCCATGAAATGAAATTGGTACCATAAACATGTAATCAACACATAACTTGTGTAAAAAGAATTAGGATTCCTATTAATTTCAACAAAATCATAATCTGTGATAAGAATTATGTTTCAGAAGAATACAACTCGTGAAAGAGAAATAATTTTCATAGACATCATGTCATCAAATCATAAACCATTCAGAAAAAGAATATGAATGTAACCATTGGAAAATTTCCCAAATATACAAGAGTAACACCTATAAATTTCATCGTAGATGGAAGATTAATTGAAAATATCCTTTTAAAAACTTTTTTTTAAGGAAAATGTATTTTTTTCATAAAAAATTATTTTTAAACATATTGCCTTTTGAAAACATTTTTCTTTAAGAACAATGAATGGAAACATGAAAACATTTTGAAAATAATTTTCCTTGAAATAATATTAAAGTAACGTAAAAATATTTTAAAATCATTTCATAAAATGGTAAGCATGAAAAATAAATTTAAAACCATTTATTTGAAAAGGAATCTTGAAAACATTATTTACAACAATTTCATTTAAAATACAATGAAACTTAAAAAGAATGATTAAAAGAATTTTGAAATAAATTTCCCTTGATAACTTATAAAATAATATAGAAAACATTTTTAAATAGATTATATTTATAAAAAAATATGAAATATTTTAAAAGAATATTTGAAATCATTGAAATTTTTTTCTATAAAAGCAACATTTTGAAAACGTATAGAGGAAGTTTTAAAAATCATTTAAAGAATTTTTTCAACATAAAACCTTTTGTAAAACCTTTTTCAATGAAACCCACTTTAAAATAATAAATTTCCAGAATATTAAAAAGATACCTTAAGAAAATAACCTTACAATATTTTAAAATAAGATTCAATGGAATGACATTCATGTTGCTGGGTAAATCTGAACATGTTGAACATTCCTTTTGCACTGTCAAAAGTTTACAAAAGTGACTCCAACGGAAAATAACAAAAATATTCCTTTTTAAAAAATATTTTTTTTAAAGGTAAAACATTGGTAAAATGTATTTTAGAAAACATAGAAAAATATTATAGTATTTTTTTAAATCATTTAGAAAACATGGTCTTAAAAGAACACAGATTTCTTACTGAAGAGATAGGTAAAGTCAAACTTTCTTAAATACACTTTCTTGATAATATTATGTAACAAAGAGTAAGAAAATATTACCATTACATGTTAATAACATCAATAACCATAGTTTAATAAAACTCATTATAGTTCTTGAGATATGGAACATAATATTTCCTCAATGGGATCATAATCATAAACAATCTTAATTAAAAGTGATATTTTAGCTATAAACCATTATCAATTTGGTAACATTGAATCCTAACACAATAGAAATAATAAAATTACATGAATCTTATAATATATTTAAAATAATTATATTATTTATATGATATGTCAATGGAAATATGTACACCTCATTGAAAAATAAAGCTGCAAAACTTGGAATGTGTTTTAGAGATGGAAAATTCAGACAAAATTACTTTATGGATTTTGTAACATTTAATACCTAAACCCCATAAAATAAAGATCATCAAAGTTATATGAAAATAACCATAAATTTAATTATAATAATCATGGAATAAATTAATGGGATATATATACACCACTCAAAATAATTGTGTGGTGAATATGAAATTTATCTCATTGAAATAAAATGTGAGATAAATTCCCTTACCTTACGTATTTACTCTCGCTATACTCCTACAAGAATCAGTAATAATAAATATAAGTTTATTATAAACATTTTATACAACCATATTCTTATATAAACTACCATATATTATTTTATTATTAATTTCTATTACCCTCTTATTAACAATTTTATATTAAGGTTACACTTTGTGTGATATCTACTTTTTTTCACATGTGTCTTAATTTGTTATATATCTGGCCCTTGTACTTATATCATGATTTAAAAAATGTTAAAATAATATAAATATAATATAAATTTATTATATTTTTATTATAATAATCTATATAATATAAAGTAACGAAATAGAATACACCATTCATGGAGATGGTAGGTCGTACTTATACATTATATTTGTTTCCATTTTTTTATTGTATTGAACGAAACAAATTAGATGACATATATGCGTTTATATGTGTATATATATATTTAATTATTAAATTATAATGATTATAACGTATATATATCATATAATTTCACTAAACCCATCCTTAATACATTTTAAATCGAGTGTGAACGAATCACGTCACTTTGAGGAGGTGATAGTCCACACATCTATAAACCAAGTAATTGTATTTACAAAAGATGTAAATTGTAAATTTATGTGATATAAAATAATTAAAGAAACATAAATAAATAATAAATATCATAAATATAATAGATAAATATCAAATTCATCATAATTCCTAGCCATGAATAGTGGTAAAGGAAAATTGAACAACATTGTTTCGTGATGCAGTAGTTCTCTTTAAATAAGATTGGTAAGTTTGTTAGAAGAAATTGTGTGTAATTGTAGGTATAAAAGTTAATATAAATACATATAATTATATTTAAGATACTTTTTTTTCATTTAATCCAGTAATAATGATGTTTTAGGTGGTGGATAAATAAAATAAGAGAAAGGAGCTTGAGGAAGGATGTTAACTTTTCATTGGCTAACTATTTTTGGTTTGCACAAAAGGGATTCCTGGGACAGATATATGACTAAAGAGAAGATTCAAGGAATAATTTAGGGATCTTTGGATGATATTTTATTATGGGTCTCCTATACAAATAGATTTTTATTTGTGAGGATCTCAGAGGGTTGAGTACTTTTTTATAGTGGAGGAGGAGTGTCACTCTTGTAAATTTTTAGAAAATGAATTATACTCACATTTTTTCCCTGTCATGTGAATCCAATAATGGAAAAAATTCTAGAAAAGTTATGATATATTCTAAATATGGAGATAAAATAGACATTGTACATTTTTATATGTCATTTTGGGCCTTAATGTTAAGGTTCGATCCCTTATTAAGCCTAATTTCACCTTAATCATTGTAATTAATTTTAATTACTTTTCGTAATATTTTTGATCAAAAAATAATTATTCATAATTAGAAATTATAAAATATTTTTATTCCAAATTTTTAATAAATTTTTCAATATTAAAATCAATTATTTTGTAGAAATTAATTTAAAAATAATTCCATTGACGAGACAAAAATGCGGGTTTTAAAGTAAAAACGTTCAAAAGTATATTGTGTTTATCGAATGAATATCAAAGTGAAATTGATTAAAATGGAATAGTGTGGATTAATTTATAAAAAAATTTATTTAATGAATCATTAAAACTAATTTAATATATAATTTAACTATATAAATAAATTAGATGAAAATCACATTTGAGTTAAAATTCAGTATTTTCACTATTAAAACTTCACTAAAAAATACCAAAAAATTACCATAACCTATTTTTTAATGTTTTATTTAAAATTTGATGTTTATTTTGACATATTAAATTTATAAAAGTTCCAAAAATTTTAATTAAAATCGGTTTTTCATTAAAATGTGGTAAAACAAACTTTATAAAAATATTGATTTTTATCTGAAATATTCTGTTTATTCTTATATTATGTTTCTTAAATGTATTTTATCATTATAAAAAATATTGGATGAATATAATATATATGTATATTACATTAATATCACTCATTTATTATATTTACTTTAATTTATTAGGAGAAAAATCATTATGATTATATAAATAAATAAAATCTTTATATTCAATTATTTTATATTTTAATTTCTATTTAATTAGTAACAAATTAAATCCTATTATATTTTTATAAATCATATATTTTCATAGTTTAGTTAATAATATTGATAAATTATAATTTAACAGCTAGGTTATATCTCATTATATTAAATAATAATGTTATAATAATATTTTTTTCTGTAAAACTCGGTAATGTGTGCAACACAAGTCATTTGAGGAATGCATTATTGTGTGCAACACACACTAACTCATTTTCATGTGCATATCAATATATGTGTAATATATATAATCTATTTAAAATAATAAATATTTTGTAATGTCTTGAGATATTATATCCCCTTACGTGCTTGGTGTTGTGTGTAGCGCAAGATTAATTTGGTGTTGCGTATAATGCAATCCAAACATAGAACATTCATATAAAAATGATAGATTCAATTTTCTATGAAATGGAAAATATAGACAAAAAAATATATTAATTTTAAAAAATACCAAAATCTTTTTGTGTTACATACTCCCCCCCTAAAATTATTTTCACCCTCAAAATTATTCTGGGTTATTGACGGTTTTTTTCTTGAAATATCCTTTCATAGAATCCATCATCATAAAAAATTAACACCAAAACATCGTTTAAAAAACAACATTAGAAACATAAAGGTTCCCCAAGGTAACAAATAACTAGGTTCCCACATAGGATAACATAGGTGGTAAGTTTAAATATGGAGTTAGAAGAGAAAAAAACCATCAAGTTATGTTTGAGAGTGATAGAGAACATTGATCCGTAGAAATGGGTGATCACAACAACATAAATCTGTGAAGATCTAAGGGACCATTTGATTCATCAAAAATTAATGTTCTAAGATAAATTATTTTTTAATATCCTTTTCCTATAGTGGATAAATTCTTGTACTGCCTATAAAATTAAGGAAATATACTTACTTGGTTTGATTTCTTTTCTTAAGAAGAATATCACCATTTGGTAGTGCCTTACTTGATTTTGTCTCTTAGTTCAAGAAGTGAAGGTGATTTTTTTATTCTTGAAGTACTAATAGATCCTAAGATCCATAAATTGATTGATAATTCATTCTATCTATCTTTTCATATCATCAAAAAAAATAGTTAGCATAGGTTATCCAATATGCATAAATCTTAATATGGTTAGATATTAATTAATTCTTACACTATTAAAAAATGGTTAACCTTCTAACTCTTCCATAAGATGAAAATCCAAAACATTAAAAAGTTCATGAAATCAGATTAACATTTATCCCATTGATATAATAATGTATATTCTTGTTGACACATTCCAAACATGTGAAAACCCTAATCTAAAATTATCTTAAAACATGGTAATAACCTGAATTACCAAAAATCCTTTTTTGTAGAAATGCATTCCTCATTATTGAAAAGGTTACTAGACATATTCTGTAAATCAAAGAAGATTTAAACATCATTCATGATGACATAGACCACTTTTTCAACAAATCACAAATCATATCCATGGAAATCAGTGTTATCCAATTTACATTATCCAAATAAATCATCTCTTTACCCAAGCTAAACACAATTTTATCGACATATTTATCACATTAAGGGATACCTTCCCTTAATAAAAATTTCACTTTCCAAATTCATCATCACCATTAATCATATCCTTTTTAATCATTGATGAAAAACTCATACTAAAATTAATTATATATTTCATGATTCGAATAATATAATATTTTAATTCCAAAACATATACACTTCAATATTCCAACATCATTATTAAGAATTTACATAGGATTCATCATACTATTACTTAATACCTCTATTTTATAAGATGAAATATTAATCATTTCATAAGGTTCCTCAACCTCAACCTAATCATGCTTCTTATTTTTAATGTAAATAATTCTGTTATAAAATCCCATGCCTTTCACATGTTGTTTTCGGCCTCTATATCATCATAAGTATAACTGATACTTATATCACCTTCATGATTCTCTTCATGGGATATTAAGACATTGATTTTTTTAATTCAAATAGTTTCCACATTTAAAAAATTAAATGTTAAACCAGTTCCCTCTAGTTCCCTCTGTTGATCAAGACCATAAAGTATATGGTGAGAAAATCTTATCCTAGAAGAAATCTGCATAATCATGAAAAACACTTATAAGATATCTAAATAATGACTCCTACAACTTTAATCAATGACACCTTAGTTTTATCCTAAGTTATTCATAGGTATCTTATTTATAAATCCTTGATGATGGTTCATGATGAGTTTGTTAATTCCCATAACTTATCCCTTGGGTGTGTCAAACAATGTGTGCTGCAAGGCTCATTATCATGTACTATGTTACACCAAGTCAGGCCCATCGTACATTGTAAGGGTTGTTACCCCTAGGTATATCTATGCCAAATCCACATCCAATTGTAGTATCCAGACAAAGATGTATTTCTAGGAAACCAATCACTCTTTCTTTTACCAAAATTCTAGGATATTTCCAATACTTTTTCTCATCCTTAAACTTATCCTTAGATACTTCCCTATAAATATCCATATAAATATACCTAGACATCACAATAAAGATTTCTCATACTATTTTCCAAATATTTGATAAAACATCACTCTGATTCCGAATGTAGAAACCCTCACTTTTCATACATTAACATTACATTACATTTTTTTAATACTAAATACATTACACAAACAAATGCCCAATGACAGTATTAGTCTAGTGCCTTATGAAAAATATATTCATAATAATAGGTAAAAAAGTGAGCTATAATATCTCCAATTAAGTTATTCTTGATAATAACCCCTCTTAGAAACATCAAACATATTACATATCTTCATAATCTAGGGAAAGGAAACATAAAAAGGGGTGAGCTTAGATGCTCAGTAATGGTAAACAAGGGAGGTATGTAAACATAATCATGAGAATAAAGTTGTGATAATAATACCATTAAAATAGAAGATCGTACGCTTTAAATTAAAGATCATAAAAATAAATCATGTCCTAAATATTGGCAGTTCATAAGGCATGAATCATTATCAAATAAATAACATAATCCATGAAATCATAACATGGGAATAAGATATAGAATTGTGTAAGACACATAAGAATATAAAATTATTTCTATATTTGTCAACAAATCACTACCAAGGCCATAGTAGTAGTATGGTTTCACTCCTCATACCCTCTTTTTTTGTTAGGCTTCACTCTCATGGCCATGTTAGTAGTATTATTTCCCTCTCTAGACAATCTTGGTAGTCAAGATTCACTCCAATGGCTATCTTAGTAGACAAGGTTCACTCCAAATACAATATTAGTCTATATGATGAGATATAAATAATTACCTTATTAATTAGAGGTATATATAGGCCTCACACGTCTAATAATGAACTATTATAAGTGTATTCTATAAGATTAAAAAACATATTATAACCCTTGAATTGAAATTGGTATCATAAACATGTAATCATATCATAACTTATAAAAAATGATACAGGTTTCAAAATCATTTCATCAAAAGAATAATATATGAAAATAATTGGGTTTCAAAATCATATAACCCATGAAGGATAAATAGGTTTCATAAACATAAATCCATCAAAACATAAACCATTCAGATAAATAATATGAATGAAACCATTGGATCTTTTCCTCGAATGGAATGACTAATACCTGTAGATTTCATCTTAGAGGGAAAATATTTTGTAAAGATACTTTTAAAAACATTTTTTGAGGAAAATATCATTTCTTCATTAAAAAAATATTTTAACACATAAATCCTTTTGAAAACATTTTTCTTTTAAAAAATATAACTGAAAGATGAAGATATTTTGAATACAATTTTACTTGAAATCATATAAAATAAGCATGAAATCATTTAAGAACCATTTATTTGAAAGTAAATCATGAAAACATTTTGGAAAACAATTCCTTTGAAAACGAATCTTGAAAAAAAAATTTAAAACATTTTCATTGAAAGTACTTTGAAAATATAGGTAGAAGGATTGAAATCATTTTCAAAACAATTTCCCTTAAAAATTTATAAAATAACCTTGAAATCATTTTGAAATTATTTTTCTTTAATAATAATTAAAAAATTTATAAAATAATCATTTAAATACTTGAAATTATTTTCATTGAAAGAATCCTTTTGAAAACTTATAAATGAGGTTTTTAAAATTATTGAAAACATGTTTTAAACATAAAACATTTTTTCAAACCATTTTCATTGAAACCCACTTTAAAAAATGAATTTCCAGGATATTATGAAAACATTTTCTTTAGAAAATAACCTTTTATCCTAGTAAAAGTTTCTTTAAATGAATTACGAATATGATGGTGATTAAATCCATACATTTCGAACATTCCTTTTGCATCGTAAAAAGTTACAAAAGTGCCTTGAACGAAAAATGACAAAAAAAATAATTTTTAAAAACATGTTTGTTTAAAAGGTAAAACATATTTAATTTTTTTTAATATCATAGGAAAATTTAAGAATATTTTCTGAAACCTTTTAGAATGAATGGTATTGAAGGAGTTTATATTTCTGACTAAAGAGAGGGGTAAAGTTAGACTTTCTTAAAAACACATTCTTGATCGTCTTATATACCAAATAGTGGACACATGGTACCATTACATAGAAATAAAATGAATAAAAAGAGTATAAGAAAACTCATGATATTTCGTGGGATATGTATTATAATATTTCATAAATGGTAGTATAATCATAAAAATTCTCGATAAACTGTGTGATTGTAACTATAAATCATTACCAAATTGGTTACATGGAATAATAACAAAACAGAGAGAATAACATTACTTGAAGAATAAAATATCATTAAAATAATTTGATTCATGTTATAATATGTCAAAGGTATTATATATACCTCCTGGAAAAATAATGGTTCATAACATGGCATGTATCTCAATGAATGTAAATTGGGATAGAAACACTTTTCAAATTGAGAAAATTTTGAAACAAAAACCCCATGAAATAAATATAGTCATATGGGTTTTTTAAATAAATAAAAATTTTATTATAATAATAATATAATACATTTATGATAAGTTTATACACTACAAAACATAATCTAGTGGTGAATATGGCATATATCTCATAGAAAAAAATTGAGATGATATTCCCGTACCTTACGTCTTGATTCTTATCATACTCGTACACGCATACTGTATACTAAATGTAAGTTTATTATAAATATTTTCAAAATATATATTTTTATATAAACTACCATATATTATTTTATCTTTACATTATATTTTCCACTTATTAACAATTCCAGGTTAAGATTACACTACAGGTAATATCCGTTTTGTTTTTTGCATGTGTCTTAATTTGTTATATCTTTGGTTTTTATTCTTATAAATTTATTTATAGATTAAAAACCATGATATAAATAAAATTTATATTTATTACATGTATTATCATAATATATATAATATATAAGTATGAAATGGAATATTCCTTTCATGGAGACAATAGGTCGTATGTACGCATGGTCATTATTTCCATTTTATTGTCTTATTGAAAGAAATGATGTTAATGGAATATATGTATATATTTGTATATATAGGTATATATATATAAATATTTAAGTAGAATTATTAAATCAGATATATATATATATATATCATTTAATTTCACTAAATACATCCTTAATAAACTCCATGGAGATGGTGACTGAATCGCATCTCTTTGAGGAGGTGATATTCCACACATCCACAAACGATGTTATCATATTTACAGAAGATGAGAGGTATAAAGGTATGTGTTATAAAATAATTAAATATGCATAAATAAATAATATATATAATACATATCATATATAAATAGTTTCTCCAACATAAATCCCAACCATTAATGTTGTTAATGTAAAAACCAACAACATCGTTTCGTGAGGCGGTAGTTTGAAGTACACAAGACCGGTAAGTTTGTTACCCATTAAATGGTTGTGTGTGTAAGTGTATGTCAAAACCTTAATATAAAAACATATAAGTATATTTAGTATAATTTGTTTATTATATAAACATTAAATAAAGATATTTTAGGTGTTGGAGAATGAAAATAAAAGAAAGGAGCATGAGGAAGGATGTTGCCTCTTCTGTGGGTAACTCCTTTTGGTTTGCACCAAAGGGATCAATTGGATGGATTTCTACATAAATGGATTTTTCAAGGAGTAAGGTATTGTTTGTTTGAGGATATTTTATCAGAATATGGATAATTCAAATGGATTTGTATTTGTGAAGAAGTGGGAGGATTGAGTACCATTTTATAGTGGAGGAGGGGCACTCTTGTAAATTTTTTGAAAAGGAATTCAACCCATGTATTTAATCTATAAAGTTGATCCAATAAAGGTGAATTCTATAGAAAAGGGAGTTTAGGGTTTAAATAATGATATACAATTGATTTTGTACACGTTTATAGGTTATTTTTTACCTTATGGTAAAGGTTTATTCCTTTGGTAAGCTTATTTTCTCTTTAATCATTGTAATTAATTTTTAATTACTTTCAATAATATTTTTGATAAAAAAACTAATTTGACTTTATTATACATTAAAATTTATAATTATTACAAATATATAATCAATTTTTAAAAATTATAATAGTTGAAGTGGAAAAAATTAATTTAAATTTAATCCTGCATACAGGATGATAATGCAGGCTTTTAAAGTAAAAACATTCAAAGGATTGTTATGTTTTTATAGTCAATTTTAAAGTGAAATTGATTAAAATGGCATAAATTTTATTAAATAATAAAAACTTTATCTATTTAAACATTAAAACCAATTTAAAATATAATTTAACCTTATAATGAAATTATATAAGAAAGAATTTTTGAATTAAATTTCAGTATTTTTCATTATTCATCAAAAAATGGAACTTCACATAAAAATACCAAAACATCACCCTAACCTAATTATTATATTTCACTTTCAAATATGAAATTTATTTTTACATAATAAATTTATAAACGTTCCAAAAATTATATTTAAAATAATTTCTCCAATAAAGGGCGGTAACACTGCTTTTATAAAAATATTTATTTGTATACAAAATATTGTGTTTTTCCTTTCTTATACTTATAAAATATATTGAATGAATATGAAAAATATTTTATTGAATATAATATATATATATATTAATAATATCACTACCTAATTATAATAACTTTAATTTATTATGATAAAATAGCTTTGTGAGCAATAAAGTAAAAAACAATTACTTTATATTCCATTGGTTTGAATTTTTGTTCCTAGATAATTGGTAACTAATGAAATAATATTTTATTTTTATAAAATATATATTATCATAAGTTATTTAATATTATTAATAACTACTAATTTAATGTCATGGTTATATCTTATTGTATTGAATAATAATATTTTAATAATATTTTTTCTGTTTGATAAAACTTTATATGTGTGTAACGCAAGTCATCAATGAAACTCATTGATAAGTGTTATTCATACTAACTCTGTATCATTTTCATTGATAGATATGTATAATATATCAAATCTATTTAAAATATAAAATATATTGTAAAGTCTCAGGATATTATATTCCCTTACGTGCTTGGTGTTACGGGTAATGAAATTTTAACTTGGTGTTGCGTATAATTTAGTCTAAACATAGTGCTTTCATATAATAAAATATCAATTCAATGATTCATGAAATGAAAAATATCAACAAAATATTAAATTAATTTCAAAAAAGCCACAAAATCTCAGGTTGTTACATTGTCAAACTTTGTAGATGGAGGCACACACCCTTGTGGAGCACATAAATTTTTTAGAAAAACCAAATTGCATAGGTTTTGCACGGTTAGTCACACCAGGTGCAAGACCATGTGAGTACCCCCTTAGCATAGTAGAGGGTGCACTGTTGGCACATAGTTTGGAAAATTGTGCAGCCAAACTGTGTTACCTAGTGTATTGAGGAAATGACAATTTTTACCTCAAATTGTTTATAACATTAATCTAATGAATTCTCTTAATTTGTCGGATAAAAACAACTATTTGAGATCCCTTAAAGTAAAATTGATAGCCTTTTCTCCCATTCTTCCATCTAATCTCAGAATCAAGTGTCATCGGTCTCATTGGATTCATGATAGTGATGACTACATTAATTTTATTTAATTCTTCTTTCTTCTTGTTATCGAAAGATTAATTTAGGTGCAAGGTGGTATTCCTTATTTATAGGTTCATCATCTATTCTTCATTTTTATACCAATCTGAGTCAAATCAGGAGCTGATAATTGATAACCACTCTACTACAGAACTATTGTTGGTGGTGTATACTTTTCCAGAGTGATTTGGTGATTTATAGAGCTATTTTTCATTGTATCTCCCATAGAACCTTCCAGTGTGGCCCCTAAAATTAATTGAATAATTAAATTGAATGTATTGGAACTTGATAGGGATTACCACTAGTTACATGAGTCTTATTTGAGTTTATTTACCAATCCAAGGTCACCCATGGGGTGACCCTTTTATATTTTTCTTTGGTATACCACCCATGGGGTGTTTGGATTCTTTCCTTGCTAGAGGAAGCATGTTTATAATTGAAATTGTTTGATTTTATTTTATTTGACTAATTATGATATGTTTTTCCTCCCTTCCATGTTAGTGCCTTGATTAAATGGTTTATAAGGTATTGTTATATGATTGGTTAAACGTATTGAATATAATTGAATGTGAATTGTAATACGAGTGGGTATACTCATGGAACATGTATGATTGTAAATTTATAAATGGAATGACATGTGAATTGAAATGGTAGTGGACTCCTTGGTTGGTATACCATGGATATTTATTCCATTTAAACTACATGAATTGTTATCCCATGGGTCTTGATTTGTGGTATAAGATTTCATGGACCTGTATACTCCTTGGAACATTATTTTGTAGGATGGAAATGAAATTTATACCCCATTGGTTCTAGATTGATGGACTCATAGTGGACATGCTCTATTGACATGATCTTTGGACTCCACCAGATCTGTTACAAAGTTTCCATTGAGATGATCATGGGACTCGATGAGGATTCCTTGGTCTTCTCTACCTCGGATCAAGCCTTTTAGAGTCTAACACTTTTGATTATACAAAATTGTTGTGGTAAATGTGACATGTTTGGTTATACAGCACAAACATGGTGTTTTGTGACACAACTTGTTATACAGCATGGCCATGACGGATATGTTATACATGTTATATGGCAATGTCTTGGTGATATGATATACAGAGTATATGTCATGGTCATGGTGTTTACTCCCTTTTCTTATTTGCATCCTTATTATAAGAGCTCGATTTTTTTTTTGCAAGGAGGCTGATGTGGTTTTATAGGATCACATTATTTTTTACTTTTTTCATGGTCACATTACATTTAGTACTAACATAATTATTTTACTATGTACTCTTCTTATCTTGTATTAAACAATGAGGATTTGTTATAGAAACTTTGGATGGGGACCTACTAGGATTGTATCTCACACCTTGTTCGGGCCATCAATGGGTACCCAACAGACTATTTGGGTGTAGGTAGGGATCGAAGAAAGCACCCATAGTTCGATACTTAACTTTGTGTCATGCTTAGGAATAGAGGAGTGCATGACCGGGCTGAGGCTCGTGATGGTAGTTTGGTGAAACACTCAGTTTTCATGAATAATTTTAAATACATTTTAATTGTTTTAATTAGACATAAGTTTTATTTTAATGTCTATTGTCACATTTTATGGTTTTAGAAGGTTTTTTCTCTTAGTTTAAATATGGACAAATTTTGGAATTTAACTATTTTAATTTATTTAAGTATTTTAGACATTTTATTTTATAAACTAATTTAATTTATTATATTAGTTTTTATAGGAATTAATACATATTTCTCATCATTTCATTCTTCTGGACTCAAATATGAATCCATCATTTGAAGGTCCAAAAGAAGCTCACATATCATGCTGAAAACTCTATGTGCATAATTGGAGAGTTTTTAAGATGGTCATATATCTCAAAAATGGTTGAAAAATGGAGCTAGAATTTGATAGCGATAAATATGGAGGAAACACTTTTATAACTATTGATACACATTATTATTAGAATATCAAGGAATAAAATGGATCTGAAATCATTATTTTAAAATTTAATGATTCTTCTTAGCCATAATGAATATTTGAAGTAAATTTGATATACATTTTTATACACAATTTGAATGAAACTAAAATTTCATGGGTAGATAGATGAGACGTCTTTTTAATAACTTTTAATAATATCTCATTAAAAAAATTAGGTAAATAAATAGTTCTACCATGAGAAAAAATTCAATGGATATAATCTGCAGGAGATATTAAAGGGGGGTTTGGAAGATCATGAATGTGAAGACCAAAATATCTCACCATTTCCTAGAAATGGGGGGTCATTCCCCATTCCAAATGGGTGATCTATACATACAAGGAGGGAGGTACCCAAGGAGGTTTTACGAAGATGTTTTATTTTTTTATTTTTTTATTTTATTTTATTTCTTTTGATTTAGTTTTATTTTAGTTTTAATTTTATTTTTTTAAATAAATTGAACTACATGCATTTTTTTCATTAAACTTTTCACCCATAAATATTATTTAATTATTATTATTTTATTATTCTATTTATTTTAATTATTATTACTATTGTTTTAACATTATTAGTTTATTTTATTTTCTTTATTTCATTTATTATTTTATTCTACTCATCCTTGTCAAATGTATTCTTAAATTTTATTTTATTATTCTTATCTCTCTTTCTCTTCTCATTCCTCGTTATTTTATTTTTTTTATTCTTATTCTCATATTATTCTTTTTATTATTGTAATATTTTATTATCCCTTTATTCTTTCATCCACCAATGTGGTCTCTTACTCTCGATAATGGGAGGCTAACACAAGGCTTATCCTGAGGGAGGTCAAGGTTTTCTTTAATTATTCTTAATGATTGTTTTATGGTTGTGGTAGATTTTAGTACTGGGTGAGATGAATGTCCCTAGTGTGGTGATTTTCACCCAATGACATGAAACTCAATCTATTTTTATTCTTTTATATAATCTGTGTTCCCTCTTACTATTTTCTAACTCTTCACACTATGTATTTGAGAAAGTCTATGAATGAAAGGACATCGATAGAGTCAGGTCCTCGAATATGGAACACCCTCGACCAAGGTGTGTCATCAGACTTGATTACATTAGGATTTTTAATTGACATTTCTTGGGTATCAATAATTCCAAAGTTTCTAAATAAAAAGAATAGTAATTCAAGTTGAGATTTTCATGTTTAGATTATCAAAATAAAATCAAACGAATATAGGATAATAATATTTGTACCAAAAGATATGTTATTTCTTCCTCAACTAAATTTTTTAGTATTTTATTTTAGTTTAATTTATAATTTCCAAATTACATATCATTCCATAATTTAGAAAATTAATCAAAAACTAAAAATATTTATAACTGTTTTCATAAAATAATAAAAAAACAAAAACTATTAGTTTAGTTGATTTAGAGAAAGTGAGCGGACCAAACTATGAAGATCCTCAAGTGAAACATCCTTGGTCAGCCACTATGATACACTAGGAAAAAAATTTGTTTTCTCCACTCCCTATGGTAGATATGTGTTTAAAAATGGTATCGGTAGCTATGACAACCCTGCTTTTATTACAACTTAAACATGCTTTATTACATAAAACTTCACTTGATACAACAAAGAAGATCGATAGGTTTAGTGTCCTTGGGGCTTAGGATCATTACATAAAAACTTTAAACTTGAAATAAAACATCCTTATTAAAAACTTCATTTACATGACCACTACATTCCTTCGTACTTAGCATTGCATGGAATAACCTGAGGACATGCATAAGAAAAGGGTGAGCTATAACGCCCAGTAAGGGAGTACATAATGAATAACATGAGGAGTAAAATAAATGTTAGGCAATAGGCATATCAATAGATCATAATAGAGACATGAACATAAAGGCATGATAAAGCATGATAATCATAACATGGAAATGTGGCAACAACACTTAACATTGAATTAGCATGAGCCAAGGCTCATTGCACATGGAGCATGAGTAAACCCTCATTGCACTTGAAGCACGAGTAAACCCTCGTTTCACTTGAATTAGCATGAGTCAACACTCATTGCACATGACGTATCATGATACTATACTTTACCCAATGCATTGGAGCGCTATAAAGGGCGCACCCTTCTTAAACATTTCATTTCATGCATAAGTGTGCCACATGGATCATAAAACATGGATTCATAAAACATAATCATTTCTTCCACGATAAAGGAAAGTGGAATTCATACATGAAACTTTATAATCAATATGTAAATGTGCATAAAGGTGAATACCCTTGATGGAGAAATGGGCATGGTATTCACTACACAAAGACATTGGCTTAGAAAATCGATGCGATTTCGGCAGCGTAACGGCATGGCATAAGAATTCATAAAAAATGTTGATGAGAGAGAAAGGGGTTCCTCATCATATTTACATGTAATGGACAGTAAGGAGATCATATATATACATGTCCCAACAATAGAAATGGAATTTAGATTCATGATACAAAAGTATTGCTTGAATGTAAAAGAAGAGAGAGAAGTTCCTTTCGGAATTTCGGCATAGTAACGGGTGTACATGGGAGGCATTTAATGGGAGAGAAAAGGGTTCTCCCATCATTCAAAAAATAAGAGGGCAGTATGGGGGAGGTGAAAAACCATACCCCAACATTCATAATTGAAATAAAAAGGGAAATACAACTTAATGAAAATTGACAAAAAAATGAGAAAGGAAGAAAACCCCTTACTTGGAAGTGTGCTTCCAAAGGCTAGAGAGAGGCTTGTGAGAGGCTTCTTGGGAGCTTGGGGCACCTTGAGAGGATTCTATAGAGGTTAGGGCAGAGGTTGGACGAACTTCAAGGGCTTTGAGTGAGGAGGAAGTGGGAGCTTGGGTGGGTTTATATAGGAAAGGTGAGAGAATTCTTTATTATTTAGGTTTGGGACCCCTTATATTAAAATAATCCAAACCACAAACCATCCCATGGTATTAGCCCATGGTTTCTGGAAAAGGAAAGAGGAAAACAATATTTTACAAGGCCAAGGTCCGAACCTATTAAAAAATTAGGTTTGCTTATGTGGAGGTGAGTCACACTCCCATGGAAATTAATTTAAAAAGGCAAAGTGTTGAATAAGTCTTGAGGGCTCCATTAATGCTTTGAAAAGTGATTCAAACAAACCCAAAACCTCATTATTTTAATGATAAAACACATATTGGCCGAACATAGGGATTATGGTATTTTATTACATCACCATTGGGTCATTATGATGTCATAAAACACATTATATATTTAAATGGTATTTAATTTTTACCCAAAAATTTGACTGTCTCAGAAAATTATGAAAACTTCACTGTTGGATAATTTCGACGTCCTGATTCCAAAAATAATATTTATTTTATCTATATAATTTTCTAAATATGTGAATTTTCACTTTTAAAATAAAAACCGACATTTATAAAAATTTCACGGGTTTTGACAGAAATGGCTTTCAAACCTTAATAAAAATTTTAATTGCATTCATAAAATGATAAGATCATTTATATTTAATAAAAATTAATTTAATATTAATAATAATATTAAAATATTATTTAATTCAAAAATCCTTTAATTTAATAAAATATAATTCTTAATTAAGTAATAACTAAAAACACCGTTTGTACTTTAAAAACTAATTACAATGTATCAAAAATGACTAGAAATTATATTCATTATTATATACAAAAATAATGTACATGAACATGGTGCTACTTATTTGTTACATAATCCCTTAAAATAGCCGCATAAGACCTAAGGGTAAGGTGTGTGATGGTGACAGACTCTTGGGGTTGCTCGGATAACATTGCTCGAGTGGTAATCTCTATCAACTTCCATTTTTCCCGTAGACGATCACGTTCGAGCTTGACTTGATGAAGCTCAGCTTGGGCTTGGTCAAGGGCAAAGCCCAAAGACGCCACCTCCTTTCCGAGCTCCGACAAATGGGCTTCGTAAGGGGCAATTCTACTGGATGAGGCCATCGCTTCCTTTGTCTGAGTAAAAATGGTTTCGTTAAAGCCTTATATTTAAACTACCCAGATGATCACTGTTCAACGGCTATAAAAGTAACAATCACAAATCTTAACGTTAAACTAAAGAAGTTGACGTCATATAAAAACATAAAGAAACATTTAACTGGATCAAGAGGGATTTTCCATTAATGAAATTTTGGGTCGTTACAACATTCCACCCTTAAGAAATTTCGCCCTCGAAATTTTCCTTTTCCCACACTAAAACAAATGTGGGTAACTTAGCTTCATCATATCCTCCGACTCCCAAGTTGCTTCTTCAAACTTGTGGTTTCTCCACAACACCTTGACGAGGGGCATTGTCTTATTTCGTAGAACTTTTTCTCTACGATCCAAGATCTTCACTGGTTGCTCCTCATAAGAAAGATCGTCTTCTAATTGTACCACCTCAGAAGAGAGTACATGTGGAGGGTCTGGTATGTACTTCCTTAAGAGGGGTACATGGAAGACATCATGCACCTTGTCCATAGTAGGTGGAAGTGCTAGTCGATAGGCCACAGCCCCAACACGATCAAGAATCTCGAAGGGGCCGATGTACCTTGGACTTAACTTCCCTTTCTTTCCAAACCTCATGACCTTCTTCCACGGAGATATGCGTAAAAACACCATGTCTCCGATTTTAAACTCAAGGTCTCGTCGACGATTATCTGCATAACTCTTCTGTCGGCTTTGGGCTGCCTTGATATGCTGCTGAATGGTTTTCACCTTCTCCACTATTTCTTCGACCATTTCTGGTCCAAGTAGCTTACGTTCACCGACCTCATCCCAACATGCCGGTGTTCTACACCTTTTCCCATACAGGGCTTCATATGGTGCCATTTGGATGCTCGAGTGGAAACTATTATTATAAGAGAACTCAACTAGAGGAAGATGTTGATCCCATCATCCTTTAAAGTCCATTGAGCACGCTCTCAACATATCCTCAAGTGTTTGGATAGTCCGCTCGGATTGGCCATCAGTTTGAGGATGATAGGCCGTACTGAAGTTCAGTTCAGTATTCAGAGCATGTTGAAGACTCTTCCAAAACTTAGAGGTAAATCTTGGATCTCGGTCAGACACAATAGGTAGTGGTACTCCATGCAACCGTACCACTTCCCTGATATATATCCGTGCCAGTTGTTCCAAAGAGAAATCCTCTCGAATAGCAATGAAGTGTGCAGTCTTTGTAAGACGATCCACAATAACCCAGATTGCATTGTTGCTTTTGGATGTCCTTGGAAGTCCAGTGACGAAGTCCATGGTGATGTTCTCCCATTTCCATTCTGGTATGGGCAATGGTTGCATCATCCCCTTAGACTTCTGCCTCTCTACCTTCACTTGCTGACACACCAGGCACTTTGATGTATATTCGGCGATCTCCTTCTTCATATTATCCCACGAAAAGTTTTCTCGGAGATCTCGATACATCTTTGTGCTCCCTGGGTGAATAGAGAAATTTGAACTATGTGCATCATCCAAAAGTTCCTTCTTCAGCTCCGAACTTGATGGGACACATAGTCTTTTCCCAAACCGCACAATTCCTTCTTCATTAACATTAAACTCTGAGGATTTTCCCTTTTTGATAGCTTCCACTTTTTCTTGGATTCTCGCATCATCCTTTTGAGCATCCTTTAACCTTTCCAAAAGAGATGGTTGAGCAATCATTTGTGAAAGTATTGATGATGTTCCCTTATTTATGATTCCCACGTCCATCTTCATCAAGTCTAAGAAGATTGGATCCTTCTCAATTCTCATCATTGATAGAATTGCTGGATCCTTTCTACTTAGGGAATCCGCCACCTTGTTCGCCTTCCCAGGGTGGTAATGTATTGAACAGTCATAATCCTTTATGAGCTCTATCCATCTTCTCTGGCGCATATTAAGCTCTTTCTGTGTGAATATATATTTAAGACTCTTGTGGTCAGTATATATCTCACATTTCTCTCCATAGAGATAATGCCGCCAGATTTTCAAGGCAAAGATCACCGCCGCCAACTCCAGATCATGCGTTGGATAGTTTCGCTCATGGATTTTCAACTGTCTTGAGGCATAGGATATCACTTTATCATTCTGCATCAGCACACATCCTAAGCCCTTCTTCGAAGCATCACTGAATACCACAAAAAGTTCCCCACTTGTGGGTAAAGTGAGCACAGGTGCAGTGATAAGCCTCCTTTTCAACTCCTTGAAGCTTTTTTCGTATTCATCACTCCAAGTAAACTTTACTCCCTTTCGAGTTATCTTGGTATGAGGGTTGGACAATCGTGAGAAGTTTCTCACAAATCGTCGATAATATCCAGCTAACCCCAAGAAGCTACGGATATCAGTTACCGATGTTGGCCTCGGCCATCCCTCAATCGCATCTGTTTTGGAGGGGTCCACAGATATCCCATTGCTTGTGATGATATGACCCAAGAATGAGACCTACTTAAACCAGAACTCACACTTGCTGTACTTGGCATAGAGCTTCTCCTTGCGCAAAGTCTCCAGTACAGTTCTTAAATGCTCCTCATGGTCCTCCTTGGTTTTGGAGTATATCAGAATATCATCTATAAAGACTACCACAAATTTATCTAGGTAATATCTAAAGACTCTATTCATCAAGTCCATGAATATTGCTGGAGCATTGGTGAGTCCAAAAGGCATTACTATGAATTCATAGTGCTCGTACCTTGTACGAAAAGCAGTCTTGGGGATATCTTCCTTCTTCACCCTTACTTGATAATATCCCGACCGCAAGTCGACCTTGGAGAAGTATTGAGCTCCACACAGCTGATCAAACAAGTCATCGATTCTTGGGAGAGGATACTTGTTCTTTATCGTGATTTTGTTAAGTTCACGATAATCGATGCAAAGACGCATTGACCCATCCTTCTTCTTGACGAAGAGGACCGGTGCACCCCATGGTGATGCACTTGGGCGTATAAACCCTTTATCCAGATTCTCCTGTAGTTGTTTCTTCAGTTTTTCAAGCTCAACCACAGCCATTCTATATGGAGTCTTGGATATTGGTAGCGCCCCAGGTATAAGTTCAATTGAGAACTCAACATCTCTTCTTGGAGGAAGACCAGGAAGTTCCTCGGGAAATACTTCAGCGAATTCCCTCACAATAGGCATTTCTTCAAGGGTGGTTTCTTCCTTGGACTCAATCATCTGAGCTAGATATGCGTGCTCATAAGGCAGTAATATCCATGCTTGAGATGATGGAGCTAAAGGAGATTCATCTTCCTCCTGACACTTGTAAAGAATCGGGGGTCGATTCTCCATATGGAGTGTGATTTCCCTCTCCCGACAATTTATGTTGGCTCTATATAAGGAAAGCCAATCCATGCCAAGAATTGCATCAAATTCCACCAAAGGGAGTATGACGAGGTTCGCCGGGAAATTTAATCCACAGATTATAACAGGGGAGGACTTATACTCATGGGATGCAATGATTTCCCCATTTGCCGTACTCACCGACATCTTTACTTCCATGATTTGTGGTGGTGCAGGGATTATTCTACTAAACTTTTGAGATATAAAAGAATGCGTAGAACCTGAATCAAAAAGTACGTTCGCTATTCTTGAATGAATAACTAGCATACCTGTCACCACTTCGTTGTCGGGGTTCACTTCGGCAGAAGTGATGGCAAAAGCCCTTCCTTGCTGTCTTGGAGGTTGTTGATTGCCTCCGATAACCCTAGGATTAGGGAACTAATTCGCAAAATGACCCGGTTCTTTGCATTTGAAGCATTGAACAACGCGTTGAGGTTCGAACGGAGCGTTCCTCCCCTCCGTCGCAGCCTCGGGTCCTTCTTGCTGACAGTTAACAGCTAGATGCCCTTCTCTTCCACACTTGAAGCATTTTCTTGTCCCCCTAAGGCAATTTCCAGGGTGCTTCTTTCCACACTTTTGGCAAGTGGGGTGCTTGAATTTCTTAGCGCCGTTGGATTTATCCATCGGACCACCAACATTGAAGTCCACCTTCCGCTTCTTGTCCCCATGATACCCCTGTGATTCTCCGATCTCCATTTCAACCTTGAGGGCACATCGGACAATTTCCTCATAGCTGTCGAAGTCACGGATCGCTAATGCTTTCCGCAAGCTAGGCTTCAACCCACCAAAGAAGCGGTCAACCTTGCATTCGGGGGTAACGACAAAGCCGGAAGCGTATCGTGCAAGCCTTGTGAAGTTTACCTCGTACGCTCCCACAGATTCCTCATCTTTCTGCTTGAGGGAAAGGAAGTCCCTTTCCATCTTAAGATGGAGGGTGCGTGGAAAATATTTATCGAAAAACATCTTCCGGAATACCTTCCATTCCAAAGCCTCGATCTCCTCCTCAGGCTTCGTATTTTTGATCAACGTCCACCATTGATCAGCTTCACCCTCCATACGATAAGCTGCCAGGAGAACCTTCTCTTTTTCAGAGCATTGTAGGATGGATAATATCTTTTCAATGGAGTTGATCCATTGTTCAGCAATCGTGGGATCGGATAATCCACTAAAAGTAGGAGGCCTTTGTCTCATGAAGCTTTCAATAGCGACTTGTTCTTTCTTAGGGGGGGTTGAACGTTCCTCTTGACCAGTGTTTCTATTCAAAACTTGAGTTAGCTGAGAGAGAAACGTGACAAAGTTCGCGATTCCCGCTCCCATTGGATTGGGCATCTCATTGGTATAATCATCACACTGATCTTCACAACGGTTGTTAGCCCGAGTTCTCCTATTACCGGCCATTGGCTGGAATAAAAGGAAAGTTAGGGGTAACACATAGAGTGTAATCCAAAGACAAAAGTTGATGACTTATAAATAAACTTTAATCTCTTTAACTAATGAGTCTATAGGATTCAATCCAGGATTTTCATGATCTTCCTTCTAACATATATTCTTAGGGGCATTTTTCCCTTAATAAGGGTTCATACTAAGATTGTGAATTTATCAAAACATATCCCCCAGGAGTGTCGTAACCAAGAGTGCAGCAAGGCCCGTTTTCGTGCACCAGTTCCCGTTCGAGTCTAGCTCAAAGCGGTGTTTTCGGGTTTTGCCCCTAGGATACATCTGTGCCAGAGCCGCCTCTACCTGCTCGTATCCAGACAGGGATGTATTTGTTTGATAAAACACTTACTTAGTATTTACCAAAACTTAGGGATGTTTTTATTATGCTTAGTCTTGTATCTAAGGCTTTACTAAGGTTTCCTAATCCCAAAAATAACTAAACCTATCCTTTGATACCAACCATGACAACCCTGCTTTTATTACAACTTAAACATACTTTATTACATAAAACTTCACTTGATACAACAAAGAAGATCGAGAGGTTTAGTGTCTTTGGGGCTTAGGATCATTACATAAAAACTTTAAACTTGAAATACAACATCCTTATTGAAAACATCCTTTACATGACCACTACATTCCTTCGTACTTAGCATTGCATGGGATAACCTGAGGGCATGCATAAGAAAAGGGTGAGCTATAAAGACCAGTAAGGGAGTACATAATGAATAACATGAGGAGTACAATACATGTTAGGCAATAGGCATATCAATAGAGCATAATAGAGACATAAACATAAAGGCATGATAAAGCATGATAATCATAACATGGAAATGTGGCAACAACACTTAACATTGAATTAGCATGAGCCAAGGCTCATTGCACATGGAGCATGAGTAAACCCTCATTGCACTTGAAGCACGAGTAAACCCTCGTTGCACTTGAATTAGCATGAGTCAACACTCATTGCACATGAAGTATCATGATACTATACTTTACCCAATGCATTGGAGCGCTATAAAGGGCGCACCCTTCTTAAACATTTCATTTCATGCATAAGTGTGCCACATGGATCATAAAACATGGATTCATAAAACATAATCATTTCTTCCACGATAAAGGAAAGTGGAATTCATACATGAAACTTTATAATCAATATGTAAATGTGCATAAAGGTGAATACCCTTGATGGAGAAATGGGCATGGTATTCACTACACAAAGACATTGGCTTAGAAAATCGGTGCGATTTCGGCAGCGTTACGGCGTGGCATAAGAATTCATAAAAAAAGTTGATGAGAGAGAAAGGGGTTCCTCAGCATATTTACATGTAATGGACAATAAGGAGATCATATATATACATGTCCCAACAATATAAATGGAATTTAGATTCGTGATACAAAAGTATTGCTTGAATGTAAAAGAAGAGAGAGAAGTTCCTTTCGGAATTTCGGCATAGTAACGGGTGTACATGGGAGGCATTTAATGGGAGAGAAAATGGTTCTACCATCATTCAAACAATAAGAGGGCAGTATGGGGGAGGTGAAAAACCATACCCCAACATTCATAATTGAAATAAAAATGGAAATACAACTTAAAGAAAATTGACAAAAAAATGAGAAAGGAAGAAAACCCCTTACTTGGAAGTGTGCTTCCAAAGGCTAGAGAGAGGCTTGTGAGAGGCTTCTTGGGAGCTTGGGGCACCTTGAGAGGATTCTAGAGAGAGTAGGTCAGAGGTTGGACGAACTTAAAGGGCTTTGAGTGAGGAGGAAGTGGGAGCTTGGGTGGGTTTATATAGGAAAGGTGAGAGAATTCTTTATTATTTAGGTTTGGGACCCCTTATATTAAAATAATCCAAACCACAATCCATCCCATGGTATTAGCCCATGGTTTCTGGAAATGGAAAGAGGAAAATAATATTTTACTAGGCCAAGGTCCGAACTTATTAAAAAATTAGGGTTGCTTATGTGGAGGTGAGTCACACTCCCATGGAAATTAATTTAAAAAGGCAAAGTGTTGAATAAGTCTTGAGGGCTCCATTAATGCTTTGAAAAGTGATTCAAACAAACCCAAAACCTCATTATTTTAATGATAAAACACATATTTTCCGAACATAGGGATTATGGTATTTTATTACATCACCATTGGGTCATTATGATGTCATAAAACACATTATATATTTAAATGGTATTTAATTTTTACCCAAAAATTTGACTGTCTCAGAAAATTATGAAAAATTCACCGTTGGATAATTTAGACGTCCTGATTCCAAAAATAATATTTATTTTATCTAAATAATTTTCTAAATATGTGAATTTTCACTTTTAAAATAAAAACCGACATTTATAAAAATTTCACGGGTTTTGACAGAAATGGCTTTCAAACCTTAATAAAAATTTTAATTGCATTCATAAAATTATAAGATCATTTATATTTAATAAAAATTAATTTAATATTAATAATAATATTAAAATATTATTTAATTCAAAAATCCTTTAATTTAATAAAATATAATTCTTAATTAAGTAATAACTAAAAACACCGTTTGTACTTTAAAAACTAATTACAATGTATCAAAAATGACTAGAAATTATATTCATTATTATATACAAAAATAATGTACATGAACATGGTGCTACTTATTTGTTACATAACCCCTTAAAATAGCCGCATAAGACCTAAGGGTAAGGTGTGCGATGGTGACAGACTCTTGGGGTTGCTCGGATAACATTGCTCGAGTGGTAATCTCTATCAACTTCCATTTTTCCCGTAGACGATCACGTTCGAGCTTGACTTGATGAAGCTCAGCTTGGGCTTGGTCAAGGGAAAAGCCCAAAGACGCCACCTCCTTTCCGAGCTCCGACAAATGGGCTTCGTAAGGGGCAATTCTACTGGATGAGGCCATCGCTTCCTTTGTCTGAGTAAAAATGGTTTCGTTAAAGCCTTATATTTAAACTACCCAGATGATCACTGTTCAACGGCTATAAAAGCAACGGTCACAAATCTTAACGTTAAACTAAAGAAGTTGACATCATATTAAAACATAAAGAAACATTTAACTGGATCAAGAGGGATTTTCCATTAATGAAATTTTGCGTCGTTACAGTAGCGCTGATTCAATCAATAGATCATTCACTTTTTTATATTTTCACAATTTTAATATATTTAATTATTTTCTCTTTATAAAACTACAATAATATTATTTTTTCATGATGAATTCAAATGATTTTTATTCTTCATGGACTCGCTATTACTTAGCATTTCAAGAACCCATAGTTAACGAAACATGGTCTATGGAGGAAAGTGCTTCTTTTTTTCTAGATAGATCATGGGATTCATAAAGAAAAACATCATAGAAGAGAAGTTCAAGGACCTCATCCAGAAGAATTTATATACCGTCGAATGACTAGTGGTTGAAGAATTTTCCAGATAATTAACTGAATTTTGTTATTACTTCTCAGAATTTTGTCTATAAATCGCCAAGACACAAGAAGATGCATCCTTCTTTTCCCACAACATTTTTGAATAATTTCTCCCATGAAATTTTAGGATCAAGTGGCTCATCAAAAAATGAAATATAATGTTCATGATATTAAAGAGATAGTGCAATATCTTCAGGATGTGTTTTATTGGTTAACTGATCACTTCAAAGTATCCCTTGAGCAACTAGAACCTGAACTAGAAGATATACCTCTTATCCTTCCTAATTCTTATGTGGACATCCATAAAGATGAGGAAAATATTGAGGTTTATCAACAACATAACCATTTGATGAATTAGATCTAAGAGGACTATAATGACAAATAATTTCCTATTAATAATTTTTTCGGAGATCAAAACGCACTAAATAAATTTTGGAATGAATTTGAGGAACTACATAATCTCTCATAACCTTGTAATGAAAAAAATCCAACTCCATTGAAGGAATACACAACCCAAGTGATGGAATTTGAATTTAATATTGAGGAGTCTGACTACCATCATCTATCCATTAATATCCAACTCCAAAACGCAGTCACCGCTATTGAGGATATTGAAACTAAACCAATTTATGGAGTTGAACCATTCTTTGGCTTTATCTCTTTTGATTTTATTTAAATTTATAACAACCCTACTATTTATTTCACACTTAAACATATTTTATTGTATAAAACATTCACTTGATAGAACATAGAATACTGATAGGAAGAGAATCTTTGGGGCTTAAGAACATTACATAACAACTTAAAACATGAAATACACATCTTTATTGAAAACATATTTTATATAACCAAGCACATTTCTTTATACTTAGCATTACATGGGATAACATGAAGTCATGCATAAGAAAATCTTGAGCTATAAATCCCATTAATGGAATAAAAAAGGCATAACATGGATAATATAGTTCATGTTGTGCAATAGGCATATCAATGGATTATAAGAGAAACATGAAGATAAAGTCATGACACATCATGATTATCACAACATTGAAATGTGGCAACAACATTTAAAATGATATTACCATGATCTAACGCCCATTTCACATAGAGCATGAGTAAACCCTCATTTAACATTAATTAGCATTATTAAACCCACCTTTCACTTGATGTATCATCATATTAATATTTATCCAATTCAATGGAGAGCTATCAAGCCACACCCTTCTTAATCATTTCATTTCAGGCATAAGTGTGCCACATGGATTATATAACATAGATTCATTAAACACCATCATTTTTACCATGATAAATGAATGTGTAATTCATACAGGAAACTATATAATCCATAATTAAATTTTCATAAATGTGAATACCCTTGATAGAGAAATGAGCATGGTATTCACTATACAATGACTTTTGCTTGAAAATCAAGGTGCAATTACGGCACCATAACAGCGTGACATAAGAATTCATAAAAATGGTTAGTGAGATATAAAGGGGTGTCTCATCATATGTACATGAAATGGAATTTAAGGGGTCATATTGATACATTTCCCAACATATGTAATGGAATTTATATTCATAATACAAAATAATTTCTTGGATGTAAATGAAAAGAGAGAAATTCTTTATAGAATTTCGACCTGGTAACGAGTGTACATGGGAGGTATTAATGAAAGAGAAAGAGGTCTCTAGTCAATAAAAAATAAGGAGGGAATTATTCGGAGGTTCAAAATCATACCCCAAAATTTTTAATTGAAAAAAATGTTATGACAACACGATGAAATTTGGACAAAATAGAGAAAGGAAGAAACCCCTTACATGGAAGTGTGATCTCAAAGGCTTGGGAGAGGTTTGAGAAAAGATTCTTGGGAGATTGGGGTGCCTTGGGGATGATTCTAGAGGGATTAGGTCAGAGGTTTATTGAGCTCCAAAAGATTTTAATGAAGATTAAGTGGTAGAATGTGTTATATTATATAGGAAAAGAGAAGGAATTCATTATTATTTAGGTTTTGGACACTACACATTAAACTAAAAAAACCACAGACCAACCTATGGCTTTCCCATGGTTTTTTCAAAAGGGGATTGGAAAAAATTATTTTATAAATATAATAAACTAACTTATTAAAATATTGGGATTCCTTATGGGAGGCGTGTCACACTCACAAGGAAATCATTTTTAAAAAGTTAAAATGTTTTATAAATCTTTGAGGGTCCACTAAGTCTTTTTAAAATAAATAAAACAAACCTAAAATCACATTATTTTAATGTTAAAACATATATTTCCGAAACAACCACTTTATAGTATCATATTACATCACAATTGGTTCATTATGATGTCAACAAACAAATTATATTATTAAGTGGTATTTAAGTTTTACGAAAAAATTCGACTATCTCCGAAAACTAAGAAAAATTCATTGTTGTATAATTTTGATGTCCTAATACCAAAAATAATATTCATTTTATGTAAATAATTTTCTAAATAGGTCATTTTTTTTCTTTTAAAATAATAACTGACATTATCGAAAATTCATGGGTTTTGACATAAAAATCTTTTAAACCTTAGTAAAACTTATAATTGTATTCATAAAAACAATAAGATCATTTAAATTTAATAAAAAGTAATTTTGTAATAATATGTTAATAAAATATTATTTAATTAAATAATCCATTAATTCATCAAACTAAAATTTTAATTTAATATTAACAAAAAAATTAAATTTTTTCTTTATAACTACTTAAAAAGTTACAATAATAAAATAAATTTATATTTATTATTATATATGAAAATAATGCACATGATCATAGTGCTTATGGTCATGTTACATGACCCCTTATGACACCCTCTTATGACCTAAGGGTAAGATGTGAAATTGTGACAGACTCATGGGATGGCTCAGATAACATCGCTCGGGTGGTAATCTCTATCAACTTCTACTTCTCCCATAGGTGGTTCTATTCAATCCTAACATGTTGAATCTCTTATTGGGATTGGTCAAGAGCGATTCCCAGTGATGCCACCTCCATCCCGAGCTACGATAAATGGGCTTCATATGGAGAAGTTCTAGTGGATGAGGTCATTACTTCATTTTTTAAGTAAATTGGATTTGTTAATTCCTTATATTTATACTAATCAATTAAACACTATTCAATAGAAATATTAACAATGGTAACAATTATTAATGGTATTTTGAAATCCATAAAACCAATGAAGTGAATCTTCTATATAACCATTTTAGATAATATGGCATTTAATTAGATCAATAAAAATTATCATTAATAATAGTTTGGGTCATTAGAATCATCCCCCTTAAGGAATTTTTCCCTCAAAATTTATTGTTCCACACTAAAACATAAGAGGATAACTCTACTTCATCACTTCCTCCAATTCCCATGTTGCTTCTTAAAACTTTTGGCTTCTCCACAACACTTTCATGAGGGGATTGACTTATTTCATAGAAATTCTATCCTAAGATCTAATATCATCACCGGATACTCTTCATATGACATTTTATTCTCTAATTTTACCACCTTTTGATTGAGTACATGCGATGGTTCCAGTATCTACTTCATCAAGAGTGACACAAGGAATACATCATGTACTTGAGATAAGTTCGTTGGGAGTGCTAGTCGATAGGTCACTACTCCAATGCACTCAAGGATCTCAAAAGGGTAGATGTACCTTGGACGAAGCATTCCCTTCATCCCAAATCTCATAACTCTCTTCGATTGTGATATGGGGAGGAATACAATGTCTCCAAAATCAAACTCTAGGTTTCATCAACAATTATCAGCATAGCTATTTTGTTGACTCTGGGCAGCTTTAATGTGATGCTGGATGATCTTAACCTTCTCTACTATTTCTTCGACCATTTCTGGACCTATGGATTTTCTCTCCCCAATATCATCCCAACATGTCGGTGTCCTGCACCCCTCCCCATAAAGTGCTTCATAAAAATCCATTTGGATACATGAGTGGAAACTGTTTTTGTAAGAGAACTCAACTAGGGGAAGATGTTGATCCCATCCTCCTTTGAAGTTTATTGAGGATGATCTCAAAATATTCTCAAGTGTCTAGATAGTATGCTCAGATTGGTCATCATTTTGAGGTTGATAATTCATACTGAAGTACATCTCAGTATTCAGAGCATGTTGAAGACTCTTCCAAAACATCAAGGTGAATCATGGATCTAGATCAGATATAATTGATAGTGGTACTGCAGGAAGCCTTACCACATATATACTATTTGTCTCTGCCAGTTGATACAATGAGAAATCCTCCCAAATTGAAATGAAGCGTGCAGTTTTTGTAAGATGATCCACAAAAACCCAGATAGCATTGTTTCCTTTGAATTTAATTAGTGGTCTGATGAAAAAGTCTATGGTGATGTTCTATCATTTCCATACAGGTATGGGTAATATTTGCATCATCCCCTTATAATTCTACCTCTCACCCTTCACTTACTGACATACCAGGCACTTTGATATATACTCAGCAATATATTTCATCATGTTATCCCACCAATAATGCTCTAATACATCTTGATACATCTTTATGTTTCATGGGTTAATGGAGAAAATCAAACTATGTGCATCATCCAAAATATCTTTATTTAACTCTTGATTTTATGGAACACGTAGTCTTGACCCAAATCTCACAATTCCTTATTCATTAACATTGAACTCTGAGGATTTCTATTTTATGATAGTTTCCACTTTATTCTGAATTCCCACATCATCCTTTTGAGTATCTTTTAACCTTTCCAAAAGATAGGGTTGAGAAATCATTTGTGAAAGGATTGATGATGTTCCCTTCTTTACGATTCCCATTTCTGTCTTCATCAAATCTAAGAAGATCAGATCCTTTTCAATACTCATTAATGATTGATTCATTGGGTCCTTTATACTTAGATAATCATCCACATTTTTCACTTTCTCAGGGCGGTAATGGAATGAGCAGTCATATTATTTGATCAGATCTAGCCATCTTCATTTTCACATATTCAACTCTTTCTGTGTGAATATATACTTGAGGCTTTTGTGAATCATGTATATTTCACACTTCTCCCCAAATAGGTAATGTCACCAAATGTTTAAAGTGAATATTCCTACATACAACTCTAGATCATGCAATGGATAGTTTTTCTCATGAACTTTAAATTACCTTGAATAACTGTAATTGACATTATCATTTTTCATCAACACACAGCCCAGTCCCTTTTTAAAAGCATCACTAAATACCAAAAAAGTTCTCTACTTGTGGGTAATGTGATAATGGGCATAGTGATAAGCCACCCTTTTAACTCCTTGAACATCTCATTGGATTTAGCACTCTAAGAAAACTTTACTCCCTTTTGAGTTAGCTTGGTAAGATGGTTTGACAATCGTGATAAATTTCTCACAAATCAACGATAATATCTAGATAACACTAGGAAGCTATGGATACCTGTCACTGATGTTGGTCTCAGACATCTCTCAATTGCATATTTTTTATATGGATCCAAATATATCCTGTTTCTTGTGATGATAAGACCTTATAATGAGACCTCCTTCAACCAAAATTCACACTTCATGTACTTTTCATAGAGCTTCTCCTTTCACAATGTCTCTAGTATAGTTCTTAGATGCTCCTCATGATCCACTTTGGTGTTAGAGTATATTAGAATATCATCTATAAAGAATACCTTAAATTTGTTATGTTAATCTCTAAACACTCTATTCATCAAGTCCATGAATATTTCTGGAGTATTAGTGAGTCCTAAAGGCATTACTATGAATTCATAGTGCCCGTACATTGTACGAAAAGTAGTCTTGGGGATATCCTCCTTCTTCACCATGACTTGGTAATATCCCGACCAAAAATCCAACATAAAGAAGTATTTTTTATAACATAGCATATCAAATAATTCATCAATTCCTGTCAGAGGATACTTTTCCATTTTCAGGATTTTTTTGAGCTCACAATAATCAATGAAATGGCACATTGACCCATACTTATTCTTGATGAAGAGGACTAGTGCACCACATGGTGTATCACTTGGGCATATAAACCCTTTATCCAAATTCCCTAATAGTTGTTTCTTCATCTCCTTAAGCTCCAAAACATATATTAGATATGGAGTCTTGGATATTGGAAACGCCTCAGGTATATGATCAATTGATAATTCAAAATTTCTTCTATGAGAAAGACCATGCAATTTCTCAAGAAACACTTCATCAAATTCCCTCACAATAGTCATGTATTAAAGGAAGGTTTCTTCCTTGCACTCAATTATCTACGCATGATATGTGTGATTATATGGCAGTAATATCCATGCTTGAGATGATAGTACTAAGGAAGATTCATCCTCTTCCATGAAATTTTACAGAATCAGGGGTTGATTCCCCATATGAAGAGTGATTTCCCTCTCACAGTAATTGATGTTGGCTCTCTATAGGGAAATTCAATACATTCTAAGAATTGCATCAAATTCCACCATATGAAGTATGATGAGGTTCTCCGAGAACTTCAATCAATAAATTGTGACAGGGGAGGAGTTATATTCATGGGTTGCAATGATTTCCCTATTTTTCTTTCTCATCGACATCATTAATTCCATGAATTTTGGTGGTGATGGGATTGTTATTCTAAACATTTAGGATATAAAAGAATGCAAAGAACCAGAATAAAAAATTATGTTCTCTATTAATTGATGAATAAATATCATACTTTTCACCACTTCGTTGTTGGTGTTCACTTCGGTGGTAGTAATGGAAAAAGCTCGACCTTTCTGCCTTGGAGGTTATTGGTTGCCTCCTAAAACCCTTGGCTTAATGAACTGGTATAAAAGGTACACTAGTTATTATCTATCGAAGTAATGAACTATGCATTGATGGTAAAATAGAGTGTTTCTCTACTCTGTCATAGTCACAGGTTTTTCTTGTCTGTAGTTAATGGCTAGGTGCCCTTCTCTTCCACACCTATAGCATGTCCTCGTCCCCTTAAGTCAATTTTTGTGGTGCTTCTTTCTGCACCTTTAGCTGGTTGGGAGATTATGTTTCTTAGAACCATTGTACATATCCATCACACCACTAGAATTAAATTTCACCTTATACTTCATATCCCTATGATACCCCTGAGATTCTCCGATCTATGTCTTGACTTTTATGGAACATCAGACAATTTCTTCATAGAAATCGATGTCATAGATCTCCAGGGATTTCTATAGGATAGGTCTTAGCCCACCAAAGAAGCAGTAAACCTTGCATTAGTGGGTAATGAAAAGAAAGAGGTGTATTGTGTAAGACTTGTTAATTTTTCCTCCTATGCTCTGACATATTCATTGTCTTTTTTCTTGAGGGAATGGAAGTCCCTTTCCATCTTAACTTGAAGGGTTCATGGAAAATATTTATCGAAAAACATTTTCTGGAAATCCTTCCATTCCAATGCCCTGATCTCTTCCTTAGGGATCATATTTTTGATCAATTTCCACCATTGATCAGCTTCACCCTTCATAAGATAAGTATCTAGAATAATATTCTCTTGTCCGGAACATTTATGGATGGATAATATAATTTCAATAGAGTTGCACCATTGTTTGGAGATTGACAGATCAGATAATCCATTACAAGTAGAAGGCATTTGTCTCGTGATGCACTATATTGTGACTTGTTAATTATTGGTGGTGGTGGGGGGGGGGGGGGGTGGGGGGGGGGGGGTTGAATGTTCCTCTTCACCTATGTTTCTATCTAAAACATGAGTTAACTAAGAGATTAATGGGACAACGTTTTTGATTCTCGCTCCCATTATATTGGGCATCTCATTAGAACAGCTATCACATAGATATTTGCATCAGTTGTTAGCCCTAGTCCTCCTATTACAAGTCATTGGCTGGAATAAAATGAAAGTTATGGGTAACACATAATGGTAAATAAAATAAAAAAGATATAACTTATAAATTACTTTTATTTCATTAACTTGTGAATTTATAGGCTTCAATATATGTTACCCACAATCTTCTCCCTAATATTAATTTTTAGAAGAATTTTCTTTTATTCCCTTAAAAATGCTTCATACTACGATTATGAATTTACCAAATCAAATACCCCAAGATTTTCATAACCAAGAGAGTATCAAGGCCTGTTATTATGCACCATTTCTCGTTCGAGTCTAGCTTAAAGTGGTGTTTTCTTGTTTTACCCCTAGATAGATGTGTTCAGAGCCACCTCTACTTGCACGTATCTAGACAGGTATGTATTTGATTTATAAACCACTTACTAAATACTCAAAAAACTTTTGGGATGTTTTTTTATACATATTCTTATACCTATGGCTTTCCCTCGGGTTTTCTAATCCAAATCCCAAAATAACTAAAAATATCCAATGATACAAACTATAACAACCCTGCTCTTTATTTCACACTTAAACATTATTTATTACAAATAATATTCACATGATAAAACATAAAATATTGAGAGGTATAGTGTATTATTGGATTATGACCACTACATATCAACTTAAAACATGAAATACACATCTTTATTGAAAACTTCTTTTACATGACCACACACATTACTTCGTACTTAGCATTTCATTGGATAACCTGAGGATATTCATAAGAAAAAGATGATATATAAAGAATATTAAGATAGTAAAAAATTTATAACATGAATAATATAATACATGTTAGGAAATAGTCATATCAATTGAGCATAAGAGAAAAATGTACATAATGGAATGATATAGCATGATTATCATGACATGGAAATGTGGCAACAACATTTAACATGATATTATCATGTGCCAAGGCCCATTGCACATGAAACATGAGTAAACCCCCATTTCACTTGAAGAAGCATGAGTAAACCCTAATTTAACTTGATTCTTCATGATATTAATTTTTACCTAATGCATTGGAGCGGTATCAGGTCGCACCCTTCCTAATCATTTCATTTCATGCGTAAGTGTGCCACACAGATCATATAACATGGATTCATTAAACATCATCATTTATTCCAAAATAAAATAATGTGTAATTCATACATGATATTCTATAAAAAATAAGTAAATTTTCATAAATGTGAATACAGATGATATAGAAATGAGCATGGTATTTACTACACAATGACTTTGGCTTGGAAAATCATGATGCAATTTCGACAGCATAACGGCGTGACATAAGAATTCGTAAAAATGGTTAATGAGAGATAAAGGGTTGTTTCATAATATGTACATGAAATGGAAAGTAATGGGGTAATATAGATACATTTTACAACATATGTAATGGAATTTAGATTAATAATATAAAATAAGTCTTTGAATGTAAATGAGAAGAGAGAACTTTCTTTCGGAATATCGATATGTTAACAGGTGTACATGGGAGAAATTAATGAGAGATAAATAGTTATATAATCATTATAAAATAAGGAGGTAATTATGTGGGTGTTTTTAAATCATACCCCAACATTTTCAATTGAAAAAATAGTATAACAACATAATTAAATTTGCACAAAAAAAGAAAAAAATGAAGAAATTCCTTACATGGAAGTGTGATCCCAAATGATTTGGAGAGGCTTGAGAGAGGCTTCTTGAGAGCTTGGGGTGCCTTGAGAAGATTCTATAGATATAAGGTCATAGGTAGGTTGAGATCCCAAGGTTTTTAGTGAAGAGGAAGTGGGAACATGGGTGGGTTTATATAGGAAAAGGGAGAGAATTCTTTATAATTATGGTTTTGGACACAACACATTATACTAATCAAAACCACAAACCAACACATGGTTTTTTCCTATGGTTTTTTCCAAAGGGAAGTGGAATATATTATTTTATATGTTCAATGACATATATTATTATAATATTAGGCATTCTTATGTGAATTTGAGTCACACTCTCAAGGAAATCATTTTAAAAAAGATAAAATGTTTTATAAGTCATGAAGGGACAAGTAAGGATCTGTAAAATAAATCACACAAACCTAAAATCACATTATTTTAAAGAAAAATCATATATTCTTTAAAAAAACAATTTATATTATTTTATTACATACCTATGGGTCATTATGAATTCACAAAAAACATTATATAATTAAATGGTATTTAATTATTACCCAAAAATTCAACCCTCTCAATCTTATGAAAAATTCACCGTTAAATAATTTCAATGCCCAAATTCCAAAAATAATATTCATTTTATGTAAATAATTTTCTAAATATGTAAATTTTTTATTTTTAAAATAAAAACCATCATTTATAAAAAATTTATGGGATTTGAAAAAAATAGTTTTCAAACCTTAATAAAAATAACAACTGTATTCATAAAAATTATACGATAATTTATATTTAATAAAAATTAATTTAGTAATTAAATTTTATTAAAATAATATTTAATTTAAAATTCCATTAATTCGTTAAAATAGAATTTTTAATTAAATATTAACTAAAAAAATACTATTTATACTTTAAAAACTACCTACAATGTAATAATAAAAAATGAATGTATAATCTTTGTTATATAAAAAAATAATTCACATAATCATAGTGATAAGGTCTTGTTACATGACACCTTATAACACCTGCATATGACTTAAGGGTAAGGTGTGTGATGGTGACAGACTCTTGGGGTGGCTCAGATAACATCACTCGGGTGGTAATCTCTCTCAACATCCACTTTCCCATATACATTTCCATTCGATCTTAAAATATTGAAGCTCGGCTTGGGCTTGGACAAGTGGGGAGCCCAGTGACACTACCTCCTTTATGAGCTTCGATAAATAATCTTCGTTTGGAGAAATTCTACTGGATGATTCCATCGCTTCATTTCTCTGTGTAAATTGAATTTGATAAAGCCCTATATTTATACTAATCAATTTATAACTATTAAACGACTATATTAGCAACATTAAAAATTCTTAACGGTATTTTGAAATCAATAAAACCAAGGAAGTGCATATTTTATATAACCATTTTACATAATAATACATTTAATTATATCAAGATAAATTTTCATTAATAAAGGTTTGGGTCATTAAAAAACGGAATTGTGAATCACTCCCTACAACATTGATTATATATATTTAGATAATCTTGTTATTATTCAGAGAAGTATGAAGAAACTAGACCTGAACATGTTGAGGTAGACATTGAAATTTTTAATTTCAATGAATATTTATTTCAGGAAGAACATGAAAAAATCCAAGTAGATGGGCCTAATGAAATCATGAAATATGATTCTCACATTAAAGGGGAGAAATAAATTATTAAAAATTAAAATAAAATCATGTTAAAATATATGTTTACTTTGACTTTGATCATTCAATTCACACATCCCGTATTGATCCAGCACTAGAAAAGAATGAGAAGGTTTCACAAGTAGCAACCAAGAAGGATGATGATTCATACTTCATCCAACCCCCTCCGCATAATATATAAATAATTGTGAAAGGGGGTATGATATAATATAACAATGGATAATTCCTCAAGAAGAAGGATAATGAACAAGATGGGAAAATTCATATGTGGTAGTTCAAATCAAGGAATCTTTATCCACTAACTAACTTCAGATAATAGCTTGTACTTCCCTCTGGAGGTAGTAAAAATTCAAGGCCTACTTGGGGGATCATACCAAAACTTATACCTTTAATTTTATTTAAAGGAATTTGGATTTCAATTTCAATTATAGGATGTAGTGCACCACGTAACCCACTACTTATTATCTTTTTGAGATCAAATGACATGATCCTTCAGCTTAATTGAATAATTTTCTTTGATAGGTTCATAATAAAAAAAGGTATCCCTAGAATTAAAGTAAGAAAGATTACTAAGCTTCATGGGAAAGGTAATTCACTATTAATTATTATTTTTTAAACTCTCTTTTTTCAAATAATGTTTTGAGCTTTAAATTGAATGTTCATTACTATGCTAAAATTATGCTTCACATGACTTATATGTGAAACAAAATTTTCATAGTAATCCTTTGATTAAATGTTTTAGATTTAAATTTTAATGATATTCAATGAGTAAAATGGTTAATTAAATTATTAAAAAGAAGCATACATACTATAACGAGGACTCGTGATTTAAAAAATTAGTTTATTATTGTAAATGAAAATTTTCAAATATTCTTCATTCTTTGAATTTCTGAAATTCATGTGAATTTATTTTTTATTATTAGTCATACCTTCAGTGATTATATAAAATCATATATCTCATTATCGAGAGGTTTTCTATACAATGTAATTACTATTTTATCTTGACCATATTTATTTAGTGATCTTGGAACATGTCACCTACCAAAAATTTCATTTGAACATTTCAAATCTATGATTGTTCAAAAAAAAACATTTAAAATTATTAAGGTATATTTTGAAAATACTTTATCCTTAAAAACCACCTTTTCATCAATCCTTTTATAGCTCATAGAAACCATGAGTAACCTCATTAGGGATGATCCATGCTTCAATCAATATTTATCCATTCCTACCCTATACTTTGTAATTGAATGATATTTTAAAGTTAAAGTATGTGGGTCAAGGGACTCATGGTGGATGGGATGATTTATATTGTAAGGAAGAAGTGTGTTGGTGCTTCTATGGAAATAAAGTAAGAATTTTGATTCATTCGTGACACTTCATTGTTTTTCCTATCTTGAATAAAAAAGGAATATGAACAAAAAGTACCAAAAATGAGAAAATGGGTTGTGATTTGGTAAAACCAAAAATAGACATTACTAGACCTATAATTTTTATCATATGTGGTTATGTGGTGGTTGTGAGGTTTTTTCTAAGAATAAAATTTGAAAAAATAGAAAAGGTTCTTTGAAAAAGAAAAAAAAATATAAAAGTATAGAAAATTTCATGATAGTGCACAAATCATTCATTATTCGTAATTTTATCATGATCATTACATTGTGATTTTAGAGAGTTGGGAATTATTACAATTTTAAGTGGATAATTTCCTAACACTATTACTTTTAAATATCATTATTTATGAATTAATAGAGAAAACTACTCCTTTATCCTAAATTTTAAAACATAAATTCCTACCAACCATAATCCTCAGAGACATTTGAACCCTAAATCCAAGCCCTCGTGATTTTATGTGCTATTTTTCTTGATAATGTAGAGAAAGTAGTTCTTTTACAAGATTCTCGATAAGTATCATGTTCTCACGAGATGAGAAAAAATATACTCAAATTATATCATGAGTGATGACTGAGAATATTTATAAGAGACATAAATCATAATTTTTTATATTGAATAATAATGAATTGATGAAATTGAATGAATTAGAAGATATGTTACATCATTTTCAAAATGGAGAAATGTGCAATTCTTGATTCAATTATTTCATTGAAAATTCAGAAATTAAATTGATATTTTATGTAGAATTTGAAATTTTAAATTAATATTGAGAATTTATTGATATAAATACATTGAAATTTGAATATTTATAACATGGGTACCCTCTGTTTTTTAATGATGATATTTTATGCTTGAGGACAAACATGGTTTGTGTTTGGGAGTATTTGACACACTCATATTATGTTCATATTTTTAATCATATTTTATTTATTTTTAAATTATTTTCAATGATTAAACCCAAGATTTTCAATGTTTTAATAAAATATTTGAATTTTTATGTTACTAATGAAAATGGTTTAAAATAATGAGAGAATTATTGTTTTTAATTTCAATATTATTTATGAAATTTTGTTTATTATCTTGGTTGTGCATTGAATTTTTCCTAACTCCTATTATAGGAATTTAAAAAAAATATATAGCGACATGGGCCAACCATCTACTAAGGATCACACACTAAACATAGGCAACCCACAGGGACACCTAGACAAACAGGCCATCAGGGGGGGCATCCCAGTGTGAGGCTACACATGGGGCATCACTCCCATGTAGGGGGGGGGGGTTGTGGTGATCAAATATATGAAAAGTATAGGTTGGTCTTAGCCTATGAGAGCACATGCATGTAGTGTTAAAGCCCACACAGAGACGGGAGGAGGTGCTCACCTAGATTGGGAAGTCTACGGTGGCATAAAGCATCCTCCAACACTCGACTGGCTTCGTTGTTGAGCTCACCCCACACTAATACATATAAAAAATTCACCCCATCCCACCATTTCGATATGGGATCAGATCTTTATTTCACTCTATCATGCTTCACCGCAGCTCTGTCACTACGCCTCCGCTCTCCCATGTACTCAGCCTCTCAATCTCTTCACTCTAACTCAACTAATCAATCATTATTGCTACATGTTGATGGGTACCACTTCCATCACTGGACTAACACCCATGTCTCCCCTAAAGCCAATATAGGATTGAAATATGAATATTGAATATCATTACAAGAGGAGGGTGAATTGTAAATTTAAAAACATTCATTTTTAACCTTAAGGAAAACTATGTTTAACAAATTTAAACAAAGTAAATTCACAAGACCTCTTCATGTTCTAAAAAAATTCTAGGTTTAGGAAATACGGTTCCAGAAATGAAACTTAAGAAAAGTTTACATGAAAAAGATTCCACCTTAAAGAATATAGAATCATATGTATTAGAGTATAAAAAAGAACAAGAAACTATAAGAATGTTATACATTCATCCTTTATCAAAATGCAGCAGAAATAATCATGAAACAAAACAAGTAACAAATATGAAATATTTTAACCAAAAGAGATGGATATCCAACAACCTTGGATAAAGGTCCCTTTATTTATACATTCAAGAAAGTTTTTCTTACCCATATTAGGGTAACCCCTCTATAATAATATCAAAATCTCTCTTGCTATCCACAAAAGCCCTCAAAAATCAATGTAGTTGGCCCCTATGACTTCATATCTATGGAATTCCTCGAACTTTAAGGTTGTCAGTACCTTGGTCTTTCTATACCTGGAATCCCTTGATTGTACTCAGCAACAATCGGAGTTCCATGAAGCAATCTGAACAATATTTTCATTACACACAAAGCATGATAGTATCTCTCTCTCTATAAATCACTTCAATAGCCTGAAAAATCTATAGTGAAATAATGGTATCTCAGTTGTTATGAGATCATTCAAAATAGCTCATATTTATAGGCATTTCTCCAGCGATTGGCTCCCTCCTCCAATGGAAATATTATTCCTTGAATGTCATAGAGACATGTGCATGTGTCACTCAATCAATGGTTTGTTACAAATAAATTGTATGATATCGTTTCATAACTAAAACAAGTATAAGAAAAATAAGGATGCTTAACCAAAACTAATTTTCCATAGATTGATGAAAAATAATATTTGGAGTCTAAGAAAATAACCACTTAGTGAATATAAGTAATGTATATTCGGATTCTATTTTCCAATGAATTTGGAGTCTGAATTATATATATATTTTGAGTGTGGATTCCAATGAATTTAGATTCACAATTCTAAGGAATTCGGAGTATGAATTCTGAGAAATTATGTGTCATAATTTTGAGGAATTAGGATTCCAAATTCTGAGGAATTCAAAGTCTAAATTCTAAGGAATTCAGAGCATGAATTTCAGAAAATTTCAAGTCCGAATTTCAGAGAATTCGGAGTCTGAATTAGAGAGAATTCGGAGTCTGAATTTTAGAGAATTTGGAGTCTGAATTTCAGAGAATTGAAAGTCTAAATTTTATAGAATTTGGATTCTGAAAACAAAATACTCTATAACCAAGGATTAATAGAGTTCCATGGCTTCAGATGTGTAACAAGTTTTTAGACATTATAAATAAAATGAGTTAGAATTATACTTACTATAAAATGAACAATGAAAACATAAGTAAGGATAAAATTTCCTTGGGGAAGGAAAATTTTCTTTATTAAGATAATTTTTAGGGAAAATAATATTTTCCATAATATAGGGTGTTTGTGATTTTCAAAACATAAAGGAATTGAAAATTATTAAGGAAACCTTATTAACACAATATCAATTATGGGTATCCGCAAGTCACTATGATGTCTAGAGGTACTGAGGGAGCTCAGACCACTCCTGCAACTTACCTCTGGCTTCTGTTCCACACCACCTTCCCCATTGCAATGGGACCACTATGGTCGATAACCCACAAGCTAAGCTCAAGATCCATCTACATCGTCATAAGACTCCATAGTCATGTATCTCCTCTGATGAATCTAATGACCTCTATGAACAAATTTGAGCCACCCCAGCCATTGTAAAGCCTGAAGGAGAAGAGGGGCAACTCCATGCATACACCACCGCCGGTGCCACCCACAACCACTGCTCATGATGAACCGCTGCTACATTCCATTACTACATGGATGAATACACCGCCACATTGAATACCACCATACAACTCACGCACCGTAAAATAATCTATTTCCTCAACTGGAGTTTCTCCATGCTAAAATTTCAATCACCCAAGATCATTAGGTGATTTCTTTCTCATCACCCTGGGTCTTGGGGGTGATTATGATCCAAATGTCTCAGAGAGCCTTGAAGTCCATGGAGGCTGAGGTCCTCTCCCTCAACTTATATTAAGAGGTAATTTCTCCTACCAATAGTATCATCTTGATCCCCCAAATGATGGATTCCTCCAAAAGGAGAACATTGGGGCGCTACATTCTATTACCCCTGTTTTTATTTTATTTTACTTTTTTCCTTTCTATTAATTTTAGTTTTAGGTTTAGTTTTTATTTTAAATTATATTTTTAATATCTTTTAATAAATCAATTATTCCATAATTTATCACACTTTTTTCTTCCACTCAATTTATTCATTCTTATTATTCTCTTCTTCTTCCTATTTTTTAATTCTTAATAATAATAATAGTAATATATTATTTAAACATTATTTATATATTATATAAAATTATTATTCATTATAATTTATTTATTTTTTTATTCATATATTATATTGTATTTCTCTCTCCTTATTTCTCACTATCTATACCCCTATCCCCATTATTTTTAATTTATTCTTTTATTTTCTTATCCCTGTTCTTTTTATTTTATAATTATTCCTCTTTCTATTTTATTTTATTTATTCTCTTATTCTCATTCCACCAAGTGATCTCTTACCCTAAAAAATGATGGGATGACCCGATACTTGGCCCAGGGGAGGTCAATGAATTTTTAAATTTTTCATAATGTTTATTTTAAATTTTTGGTTGATTTGAGTAATATACATGTTTGAGGAGAATATCCTTGATGTGGTGATTTCCCCCTAATGACATGAAATTTAATCTATTTCTATTATTATTTTTAAATCCTTTTTCCATATCTCAATTGGTCAGTTCTTCATACGATGGATTTGATCTAATCAATGGATGAAACGGTGTCACTAGAGTCAGTTCCTAGAATATTAAACCTCCTAGATCAAGGTGTTTCATCAACCTTGATTAAATGAGAAAGTGGAATTGAGATTTCAAAAGCATTCAATGTTTCCACAATTCCTAAATAAATATAATAGTAATTGTAAATGATATTTCATGTTTGGATTGTCAAACTAGAGTCAAATATATAATAGTCATCAATTATTGAACCCAAAACCAAACCCAAAACCAATTTCATTCTTCTTATACCATTTTGTTCATATTTTCATGCTAGTTTATAATTTTGTACTGTATATCATTACAATAACATAAAAATAATCAATAACCCAAAATTATTTTACTATTGTTTTTATAAAATAATCAAAAAATAAATATTTTTGGAGAAATATATTAAGGAGTTGATGAAACTAAGAATCTCTCCAAGTAAGATGACCCAGTTTATCCACTATTATTCACTAGGAAAATAATTTTCTTTTATCATACCCTACGTTAGTTGTGCACTCCATAGGATAATTTCTTTTTGGTCTTTTTGGTATTTGATACATATATGGTACTGATATATGCATAGCTATTTTGGATTCTTTGTAGACACATGCCATGACATATCATTTTGTATATTAGTCTTATTCAAGTATTGTTGTATATATTTGTCTTTGGATGTTTACATAATATTCTGTTGTTCTACTGCTTTTTCTATTGATCTATTTGATTTCAAATAATTTTTTACACTTTAGTAAGAGGGAACAGTCTCCCCATAGACACACTCTATGACCTCACTACTAGTTGGAAGCCTCTGCTATTTTGGGAGATGCTCTTGAGGCCATGTGACTAACCAAGCAAGGGGAATTATTCAGTGGTATTTGGATCCGAGATATTATAATGTGGTATAAGATGATTGTTTTCTAGTTTTATTTACTATATAGAGGCAATAGAAAGGGATATGAATGAATTATAATTTAGTAATTAGTAGGGCCTTGGCATAGCTAACCCATGTATTGGAAACAAATAACCTTGAATGAAAATTGATGTTTTCTAAATTTTGGATATTACAATTGATTTGATTCCACTATTGGATGATGCACATAATTTGTGATGTTATCATTGATATGATTGTGGGTTATATTTTTTTGCAACACGATGAGTTGAGGGAATTCTATCTCATGCATCATTTTAGGAACTTTACAAGATTCAAATTCCATACATTATGTCATAGCATATATGGTTCATTTCTTGACTACATGACTATATGATTTGTGCCTTCTATGATATATGTTCTATTTTGATAGATATTTTGTGGATATAATATGAAATAATGGTTGGTAATTATGGTTCCTTTCATAACCTAAGATATTTTTCCCTAATTAGGCTACAGTAGACACCTTAAATATCCAATTATGGATCATTGAGTCATAAGCCTTGTGTTTCATGGACTAGAACTTATGGTGGGGATTGGATGGAGGTAATACTTTGGTTCAAGAGTATTATGTAATATTATGGAATGGAAGTGTTGAACAATTTGATTCAACCATTTAAAATTAAATGTGAAATAAATATGAATATAAAATAGAAAATGAAAACTGTGGAACAGATGAAAGACCTAGACCTGGATTTTGAGTGGGATTTGGGAAGTGTCTCTAGTGTCATTTGTAATTGTTTGATTTACCAAGTCCAATATTTTATATCAGGTTAAGTGGTTCAACCTATTTATAAGAAGGATTTGAAATGTCATATTCTTTTAGTTTTGAACTTTGATATTGATATTTTTTTTAGATGTGTCTTTGGAATTGTTGAGGCATGTCAACATGATGCCCTCTAGTTGTATGTCAGGAGGGTGGAGACAACCATACTCTAGAGGTAGTGTTCCATGGGATACTGGTGGATCCTCCTACAGTTCCAGTTGAGGAAGTAGTAGTTTTATAAGACAGTGGTTTTGATGTACAGTTCTTGGAGAGTTCTATGTATTTCATATAGACTTTTCATGAAGCATTTTAGCCTAACATGTTTGTGTTTGAGCTGATGTGTGTGTTTCAGCAACATCATCCTCAAATATTTTTTATGATGGAAATCCATGGCCTTCTGAGATGTGGCAAGGGGATAATTTGTTTTGTATTTGAGCATCTGTAGACACCACCTGAGATGTGAGTGAAGCTCATGATTTACATGCTTCAAGGAGCAACAAAGAGCTGGTGGGATGTTCTGAACAAGGATGATGTGTTGTGTGATATGGTTGGTAAGGATTTTCAAACTAGATTCTATGATTAATTTTTTATCAACACTCTAAGATCAGAGTGGGTTAGTGATTATATGCATCTAGAGTAGGGAACTATGTCATTTATGTACTATTCAACATGCTTTAGAGAGCTTCAGTGTTTTGCACTAATATACCTTGCTGATGAGGCTTTGAGGGGGAGAAACTTTGAGGAAGGTATTTGAAATACTATTTGATATTATATCAGCATGTTTTGTATGATGATGATTAATCAGTTACTAAATCATGTGCTAATTATATAGAGGAACTAGAGGGAATATGGGGGCGCAGAGCTGAGCAGTTCAGTCTCCCGACCAAGTGGTTCATCTTCTTTAAGTAGGAAGCACCATTTTGGGGTTTCCCATGAAATGAATACTAGCCATGTTGTGAGTATTGGTATCTCAATTTTATATCATCAGTGTGGAAGATGGATCAAAATGATTAATTAGTGTGATCATGACCTCGTCAAGTGCTGATATTATTGTAGGATGGGCCACGAGGTGCAATTTTTCAGGACCTTCCCTCCAGTATTGAGTGTTAGGGGTATGCTCTGACACCGGGTTCAGGAAAAGGTTTCATAGATCCATGTTAGGTAGGGAGCTAGAGTAGTACCATTAATTCATGACAATGTGGTGGTGTTTGTGGCCAAGGCATTTAGGAACCAGTTGTTCCAAGACAGTAGAGTGGGTATCCTCAGGGTAGTGAGGTTGTGTCATAGGGTTTTAGTTCATGCTAGATTTATTATGTACATCCTACCCTTGAAGAGCATGGATTCATACCATATAATGTGATAGGTATGATCATAGTATCCTATACTGATGTATCTTCCCCTTTTGATACATTTTCACCACATATTCTTATATATGTACCTGTGGTGGAAACCCATGGGCTTGTTATTCTTTTTTCAGATTGTGTGATGATGTTTGGCACTCTGTTGGGGATCAGCATTGAGGATTTACATCAGTGAAGGGATTTTCCCCTTGAGATTAGTGGGTGTCACTTAAAATGGACTATTCTTATCCTTTAGATGACTAGTTTTATGGAATACTTTGGAAGGACTTACTGGTATCTTATCAATCATATGTTGATCTCTATCATCAGTTGGTGACTTTCACATCACCATAGAGAATAGTCTATACTCAAAATGGTGAATGGTATTTTTAGGTGATATGAGCTAGATCATATCTTCATGGGATGGGTGGGATGATATATTAGATTTCTAGTTTGTATTTGGATGACCAGGGTGCACGTTAGGCACATTTCCCTCCAATGGTTGATCAGTTCAAGGTTTTTTCCTGGAAGACATCTATGGTTTACCTCCTGAGAGAGAGGTTTATTTATCCATTGATCTAGTGTTTGGAGATGCATTGGAATCCATTCCTCCTTACCGGATGGTTACAATGGAGTTGTTTGAGATCAAGATGTATCTAATGGATTTTGGAGACAAAGTGGTTTATACAACCCGACACTTCTCTATGAGGTTCATCAACCTTTTTTCTGAAAAAGGTGAATAGTACCCATAGACTATGCAAGGATTATCAGAAATTGAACTTCCTTGTGGTTAAGAATTTGTATCTCTTACCATAGATAGATGATCATTTGACATCTTAGAGGAGCTAGGTTCTTCTCAATAATTTATTTGAGAACTTGATATCATTAGGTTCTTGTTTGATGTAAACAAATACATCATATAGCTTCTCATAGGAGGTATGGAATATATGAATATCAGGTTATTCCATTAAATATCACAAACATTCCAATAGTTTTCATGTAAGTAATGAACCATGTTTTCCATACTTATTTGGATTCATTTGTGGTGGTTTTCATGGAAAATATCTTGGTGTCTTCTCACAATCAGCAGGACCATGCCAAACATTTTGAGATTGTTTTGGATACACTAAGTGAGCATCAATTATATGATAAAGCCATGAAGTGATGATTCTGTATGGATAATATTCACTTTATAAGTTAAATTTTCTCATATAAAGGAGTACCAATTAACCCAGAGTATGTGATAGCTGTAGTTTCCAAGGAGAATCCCAAGAACGCCTTTGACATATGGAGTTTGTTGGGACTAGCTGGATATTATAGGTTTTTCATATAGTACTTTTCATGATTCTCAAATCTAATGATAGGATTGAATAATAAGGGTGTGAATTTTAGATGGACAGATACCTATTATACAACCTTTCAAGTGATGAAAGGTTGATTGAATTTACTAGAAATCCTAATTCTACTAGAGTATGGCATAAGCTACACTATGTAATGTTATGTATCAGGTATCTTTCTATGAGAAGTGCGAATATAGGGAGATAGATCCATAGTGTATGGGTCTTGATAGATAAGGCCGCAAGAGAGGAATTTACAGACACATGATATAGATCTTGATTCAATTGTTCACGATTTTCATTGTTGGAGACACTATTTACTGAGTATTTTGTGGTGTACACAGACAAAAAAATCCTCAAGTTTATTTTTATTCAACATGACCTTAATATTTTTTAGAGAATGTGGGTTGAGTACCTCTAGTATTTTGACAATCATATTTCAAACATGCCTATAAAAATCAATGCAGTGGCCAATGCAATGAGCAGTAGAACTCAAATACCAGCATTTCAGTAAGATAGTGATGGGGGAAGGATTATTAATTTATTCTTTGAGATGCATTTGGGGGTGTGGGATAATCATGAATAGAATTTTCTTTAATACTTATCGTTGATATATACCCTATTTTATAGATTGATGATGATACAACTATCGAATTCTGAGGGCACATTCTTATGGGAGAGTTTTGTATGTGGGACCTTTCTCCTGGTTGTACATAAGGGGAGGATGATATCTTGTGTATCCATGGCTGCATATGGATTCGATTGTACATACACGAGATGTTGATGTTGGAGTTTCATGCCTTTGTGTGGGTGGTTCATCTCAGTGTTACCAAGATATATCGTGATCTAGAACACTATTATTTGTGGGCATGGATGAAACATGAGGTAGATGGTTTTGTTATTATGTGTTTTACTTGTTAAGAGGTGAACGTAGTACATTAGTGAAAAAAATGTAATTTTATTGTAGTTACTTATTCTTGAGTTAAAATGGGATGATGTAAATGTGATTTTTCTGACTATATTGTTGTTATCAACTCGAGGTGGTGATGTTTCTTTGGTTTTTGTGGATAGGTTCACAAGGGTTGCACATTTCATTCCAATAAAGGAGACATTTACTGTATATTATCATGTTATGTTGTATTTAAGTGTGATAGAATTACTTTATAATGTCCCGTACGCTATCATTTTAGATAGGGATTCTTGGTTTATAGAACATTTCTAGGTGATTTTGAAAAGGTCACTAGGTAAATATGATCTTTTGAGCACAGAATATCACCCTCAGACTAATTTCCAGTTAGAGGATATGATATAGATGTTTGAGGGCATGTCCAGAGCATGCATCTTGGATTTTTGGGGGTCTTGGAAGAGGTATATAACCCTGGTTGAGTTTTCCTACAACAATAGCTATCAAGAGACAATGTAGATGGCACCTTATAAGGATTTGTATGGTAGGCCATCATGATCACCCTTGTGTTGGTTAGAGGTAGGTGAGACAACTTTATTAGGACCATGTCTCATGTAGGAGACTTTTGAGTATGTCCAGTTGATTAGGAAGAGGATGAATACGACACAGTCTTGACATAAATCATATGTTGATCGCCACATATGACTTATAGTGTTTGAGGTTGGGGATAAAGTTTTTTATACTTATCACCATGGTTGAGAAATAGATGGATCGAGATACAAGGTATGCTTTCATTATGATATGTTGGTCCATTCAATATTCTAGAGAGTTGGGCTGATAGACTATCGATTTTAGTTACCCTAGAGGTGCCAGGCCATACACGATGTCTTCCCAGTATCTCCATTGAGTTGTTATCATTCAGACCCAACTTATTTTTTGTAGACAATAGATATGGAGTTATAGGTAGAGGTATCATTTATAGAGAATACGATTCATATCATTGGTAGGATCAGGCATATTCTTTGAGGATGATTTATTCCTCTAGTGTGGGTGTTATAGAAACATGGCCATTTATAGGACTATACATTGTAGTGGGAGGCCAATGTATGTGCTTAGTGGATGGAGTTGTTCTCTAAAGAATATTGACAACCCTTGAGAGGGAAAATTTGGGAAGAATTGCTTTAATGAGAGAATATTGTAAAATTCAATTTTTCCATACGAGGCATGGATAATTTTTCCTTGTTTAAATGCTTTTTTATAGCCTAATATGAATAACCATTGTGGTTATGGGTGTATCAGTGGTGCTCAAGGCTTCTTCAGATCCCAGAACCCATCTTTTTAGGAGAATAAGGCAGGATGCATGGTTAGTAGAAACCATGTGGGGTAGGCTGTAAGGTTATCACTAATTGTGCGAGACCTGGGCATATTTTAACAAGAGCCCGAACCGTTTTTTCAAATCGTGTGGATGGAGGTGCATGCATGTACATGGAACCATCAATTTTGGTCTTAGACAAATTTCATGTTTTGTGCACAGTTAGTCAAACTATTTGTAGTGACCGTGTATGATCCCCCTTAGCACAACAGAGGGTATATTGTTAGCACACAGTTTGGACAACCAGGTGTCCAAACCATGTGACCTAGTGTTTTGAGGTAAAATTTCTATTTTTTTCAATAAAAATTGTTATAATGTAATTCTAATTCATTATCATCCTCTATTGTATAACAAAAACCATTTTATCTCCCTTGATGGAAAATTGATAGCCTTTTCTCCTATTCTTTCATCCAATCTTGATGTTGAGTGTCTTCGGGCTCATTGGATTCATACCAATAAGTAATCCATTCATTTTGTATCATTATTCATTATTCGTTTTACATTAAAACCCATTTTGGTGAAATCTAGTATTCTCTATTTCCATGTTCTTTATCCATTCTTCATTTTTATCTTGATTTGAGTCGAATCAGGAGATGATAATGGATGACCACTGTACTATGGGCCTAAGGTAGGTGGTCTATACTTTTCTAGAGTGGCTTGGATCTTTATATAGATATTTTAATTATACCTCCCACCTGAATTTTTGGAGTGACCATGAAAATCATTTGAAAATTAAATTGGATGTAACAGAACCTTTTAGGGATGCTGACTATTTCTTTGAGACTTGTTATAGGTTATTTCTCCAAATGAGGTCACCCCCGGGGTGTGACATTGAGATTTTCCTTTGTTATAACACCCATGGGGTGTGTGTATGATTAACTAGTTAATGAAATCCTATTTATAATTGAAATTCATTGAATTGATTTGATTTTTTTAATTATGACATGTTTTTCCTTCTTTTCGTGGAAATTCCTTCATTAAATGGTTTATATGGTATAGTTATATGAGTTGTTAAAAACATTAAATGTAATTGGGTTTGAATTTATATATGAGTGGGTATACTCATGTCACTTTTAATGCTTGTAAATTGATGAATGGAATGAGATATGAATTGAAATGGTAGTGGATTCCTTTTTTGGTTCACCATAGATATTGATTCCATGTATACTCCATAGATTTTTTTCCAATGGGTCTTCGTTTATTGTAGAAGATTCCTTGGACCAATATGATCCTTGGATCTTGATTCCGTAAGATTCCAAGGTAATTTCTACCCCTTGGATCCAACTTTCTAGACTCGCAATGGACATGCTCTATTAACATGATCCTTGGACTCCACCAATTCCATTACTGAGTTTCTATTAAGATTCTCCAAGGACTCAATTAGGATACATTGATCTTCTATAGATTGGATCCGACCTTATGATGTATTAAACTTTTTATTATATGGAACGGTCAGGGTAAATGTGAAATGTTTGACTATACGGATCGATTGTGGTGTTTTGTGACACATCTTATTGTAAGACATGTCCATAATGGTTATATTATATAGGTTTTATGAAAAAGCTATGGTGATATAATATATAGGGTCTATACTATGATCAGGGTGTTTACATCCTTTTTTTAGATGTCTTGTTTCATGAGCATTAAACTTGTTTTGTAGGGATCCTTGTTTGGTTGTATAGGGTCACAAGTTTGTTTAATTTTTCCATGGGCACATTACATTCAATACTATCATTCCTGTTATACTATGCACTATTCTTATCTAGTATTTCATTGTGAGGATTTTTTATAGAGACTTTGGGTGATGATCTATTGGGATTGTATCTCACACCATATTCAGACCATTGTTGGGTACTTGTATAGATTATTTGGATGTAGGTATGGACTAGGGAAAGCACCTACAATTTGATGCTTGAATTTATTCCATGATTAAGAGCAATGGAGCAGGGCACCAGGCTGAGGCTCAAGAATCTATTTGGGGTATTTTCTTCTATGACTTTTGGAAATTTGATACGTGTATTGTACTGATGTCTGTAAACCTATTTTGGATTTTTTGTAGGAATGTTACTTGAAATATCATTTTTATATGATACTTGTTCTAGTATTGTTGTATATATTTTTCTTTGGATGATTACCTCATCTTCTATTTTTATACTACATTCTTTATTGATTTTAGTGATTGATACGACTACGTTACACTATAGAAAGAGGGAATAGTCTCCCCATAGACATACCCTAGTCCCTCACTACTAGTCGATATCCTCTAGCATTTTGGGAGATTCACTAAAGACTATGTGACCAACCAGGCTTAAGGCACCGTTCAATAGAATCTAGTTCTGGGATGTTAAATCAGGAATCCATGTATACACAAAGATGTCTTCCAGGTTATAAATAATTTGTGTCGTAGACCACAAGGTGTGTAACACCACCCAACTTCTTGGGAATGTGCCTCATGTACACGCCAAGCTAGCCAGCTAGGTACATCATGACATGTGGTAGGGACCACATGACTTATGATCCTTATCTATGAGCATAAACCCTAGCTACCACTCAGGGTGTCCCACACGGTGTGTAATTATGGATTACACACTATGTCACCTTGGATTTTCTAAAAATATAGATCAATTTAATGTGTCATCATCCACTTATCAAACCTTTGATCTAGCAAAGAATCATGTTTGTAATCAAGGATCTTGTCCAACCAAGCCTTTTTATCACAACTCTCCAGAATCCAATCATTGATTCACATGAAAATCCCTTATGTCACATATCCTAGTTTCTGTATGCCAAATCCCACATGAAGAAGTCTAATATAGTCCCAATCTATCATCATAGATCGATCCCATCATCAATCCAAATCAATATTTATAGTATCAATCCATTATTCCATGAAACTGATATACAATTATTGATTACAAGATATTTGTTGAACCATTACCAAAAGAGAACACTGTAAATGAATGAATGAAAAATAGGGGAAGAAATGAAAAAAACATAAACATGTGGAATGAAGCATGGCCAATGTTCGTGCTGGCCTCAATTATTTATTATTAGAACTTTGAATGAAGAGATATAATATAATCAATAATATAAATTTCTAATCCCAGATAAATCTAACCCATACCCGCATTATGCTCGATCTGTGAATCAATTTGGTAGTTGATTGATTCTCATCCATCATAAGAAAAATTAAATGGGGATAAATCCACATAAAACAAAAATCTTACCTTGATATGGATCGATCGCTGATGAAAAAAAAATGTATCATTATCATTGGTGCAATCCTATGATTTTGATGGTGCAATGATCCTGGATCTCAATTTTATCTAATGTCGTATTCCAAGAATGGTCTCCTCAAACGGTCATCTATATATCCATGGTTAATAATCCAATCTTGATATCTACTCATAATCATATATTTATAGTGGGAAACTATTCATTATGCCAAAATAATTAAAAAATATATTTATTTTATTTATTATTTATAACCATGATGGATTTTAACAATACAACTGATGACAAAAATAATTGTGTCACACCTGAGGAAAATCCCATACTCTAATCTAAATGGAGTCCTAAGACTTCTAACACTATCCTCTATTTAAGAGTTACTTCACTTTATCATAAAAACTGCACAATCATGGTTATTATTATATTTAATATATTTCAAATATTAATTTTGGGCTTAATGGGTCTTGGAATATCACATCATCTCAGCACCCAACTCTAAAAATAATTTATATAATATTCTAAAGTAATTCATGGAAAAAATAAGTGTCTTTACACTCTCCCAACCTTGGGGATTTACATCTTTGATATATAAAAAAGACTACAAAGAGATGTGGCTACTGAGTAAGCATCTAGTTCTCCAACTCCTAAGTGTTATCCTAAAGATTCTTGTTTTTTCATCAGAAATTCAATAAAGGAATATCTCTCCCATGGAGGAACTTCTCCTTTTGATCCTCAATCTCTATTGGATACTCTCAAAAGTAGAATCATCCTAAATATCCTGCTCACCCCGGTTGATAACATGTGATGGTTAATGCGCGTACCTCCTCATCTAGGACACATGGAAGATGTCATGTACATGGCCTAACAACAGTAGTAGAGCTAGTAAGTATTCCACCTCGCCAACTCAATGTAATATCTAGAATGGACCAATGAACCTTAGAGATATCTTGTCTCTCTTGAAAAATATCCACAATTAATATTGATATGGTACCCTTAAGAACACATGGTATCCCTACTGAAACTCCAAGGGCCTCCTTCGTTGATCCTTATATAACTTTTGACAGCTTTTTTTAGTCCTCATCCACTCCTAGATGATTTTTCCCTTCTCTGTCATTGGTCATACAAACTCTTGGACCATAGTTGCTGACTCTCATGGGTTGGTCCATTATAGCAGTGACCTCTTAGATATATCGTACAAGGCCTCAAATGGTGCCATATCGATGGTGTAATGGTATTTGTTGTATGGAAACTCCACCAATGGTATGTGATCCCCCAAACTATGAAAGAGGTCTAGCAAGTAATCTTACAACATGTCCTTCATGACCCGTGTGGTCCTCTCAGTCTAACCATCATTTTAGGGGTGAAAATCCATTTTCAAATAAAAATGAGTCCCAAAGGCTTCCTATAATATTCTCCATAATCACGATGTGAAGAAATAATCACAATACGAAATTATTGTCATGGAAATTCCATGGAGTCGGACTATCTTCTGCACATAAAATCATCCCGATATCTCTACTAAAATATTCTCTTGGATAGATTGAATGTGGGACAACTTTGTTAGTCGTTCTATGATCACCCAAAAAGAATTTTGTCCTTTGGATATACATGGTAACACCATCATAATGTTCATGGATATCTAATCCGACTTCTAATCTAGAAACTCAAGGGGTTGATCTAAACTCGTTGGAACATGGTTCCCAGCCTTCACTTGCTGACAAGTAAAGCATCAGGAGACAAACTCTACAACACACCTTTATATCCCTAGACACCAGAATTGTCACTTAAGATCTTGGTACATCTTTTCCACACCTAGATATACTGCTAAGGGTGGACTATGAAACTCCATTATCCCCTCTCTCTCAGTACATCCAGTACCATCTTCTATTATGTGAAAAGAAAAACATGCTCCACACCTTCATAAAATACATCAGGAGCATGCTCTGTGGATATCAGAGTACGTAGGGTCTCACAGTAGGTATCCCCATGTTGTGCCTCCTGGAATTATTGTGAAAGTATTGGGGTAACAACCATCGATTGAAGGAAATTTCATATATCCCCATCCAAAAATTATAATTGTAGTAAGGTCAAATTCTATGATTCCTTGCTTAGTATCTATGAACAAGATCTCTTACTGTGAGCATCTACTGCCATGTTCCCTTTCCCAAGAGTATAGACAATCCCAAAGTCATAATCCTATAAGAACTATAGTCATTACCTCTGTCTCAAGTTAATATATCTCTAAGAGAAGATATCTCTGATACTATAATGATCATAATAGATGATAAATCATTCACCCATAAGGTAGTTTCTCTACAAATTCAGTGCAAAGACTATAGATGTTATCTCAAGATCAAGGATCACGCAGTTCTACTCATGTGGTCTCAACTGACTTGAACCATAAGAAATCACTACCTACCTCCACATCAAGACACAACCAAGACCAGTCAATGATGCATCACAAAACACTATGTACTTGAAATCTCTCTGACAGTAATATCATTATGGGAGATCTCATAAATATCAACCTCAACTCTTGACAATCCTGTTAGCACCTCTCTATCCACAGGAAAGGCTTCCCCTTTCAGGTCAATGATTTTAAGGGAGATAATATCCTTGAGTTATTGGGAACAAATATCCAATAGTATCTTATCAAAACAAAGAATCTCCACACCTCTACCACACTCTTGGGTGGATCCCAATATAACACAACCGCAACCTTCACTGATTCCACTACTACACCACCTTCTAAGATAACATGTCCTAGGAAGTGGACCTCCAGGAAAAAAAATTGTAACTTCAAGAGATTCCTATAATGCTGGTTCTCATAGTGTACATCTAGAACTATCCGTAAATGTCTTGTGTTCTCATCCTAGTAAATCATGGACACTAGGATATCATCAATTAATTCTACCAAAAACATGTCTATAATGGGATAAAATATTTGGTCAAGTGTCTAATGAACTCTATTTGGGAGTTATTCATGCTAAATGGCATCACCATGTATTAATAGTTATCATAATGATGTTGAAAGTAATTCTTCGGTATATCCTCATCTCATATTCATGATTAGTGATAGCCTGATCTATGTTCAATATTTGAGAAACATCATTCTTTATTAGCTGATTAAAGAGGTCAAAGAGCCTCAATAGTGGATATATATTCATCCGGTAACCTAATTTAGGTGAGTGTGATCCATACACAACTGCAAGCTCTCATATGCATAGTTTTATGACCTCACTAGAGCAACCCAAGGTGAAACACCGGGCCTAATAAAGCCCTTCCTCTGTAATTCCTTAAACTATATCCTTAACTTGTGAGGCTCTGTGGGAATCATATGATATGCTGTCATAGATATTAGGGTCTTTTCATGGTGAATATAAATGTAAAATTATATCTATTTATGGGGAGTTTAACCTAGAATGTCCTCAAGAAGGATGTCCACATACTCTTCCACCGCTATAGGAATCTATAAGATTATAGAATATGCTACAACGAGATTCGTGCTATCCAATTAAAGAGTAATCATTTGTACTATCTTGATCCTGAGTCAGTATTTCTCTACCTGGGTGCCCTTCTCACCCATAAAGGAAATCCTCATCCCATCACTCTGAACATACTGCATCCTCTCTCTAAAATAGTATATATAGGCATGAACTGTTGATAAATAGTCCATAACTGAGATGAAATAATAAGTCCCTTTCACTACTATAAAGATCTCCCAAAAAACACTCTCACCTCTATGATTCAATTCACACCATCAGAAAAAAGTGTGTGATCATTGAGTCCTCTTTAGTACGTGACTCCTTGTGCATGGGTTGAACCAAGGGCTCAACTATATTATCAAAGTCTCTAAATAGAATAGTGGAAAGAATGGTGTGTCTCACACCCATGTCTATAAATACTGAAACTAAATTATAGAACATATAGATCATACCACATATCATCCCTAGAGTATCTAAGTCATAGGCCTTGACAGCATACAACTACCCTCGCCCCTGACCACCAGCTCTGTCAGCCTAGTGGGGGCCAACATGGGGTGGTGGTGGTAATAAGTCAAAACATCTTCCACCTAAAGATACTCTCCCAACTTCTATTCCATGTTCTCCACCCTATAGACATACCTTCTCCTTCTGCCTCCTCTACCCAGGTGGCCCATCCACTTTCTCTCTATCAGCCGCATGTCAGGTCAGGAAATCTCATGCAAGATGTCTATAGACATAACAAGAATGTCAACATGACTAGATCAATACTCTGAGACCCGATTAAAAGAAACTGTATCCTAGGACCACATCCTAAAATGTATCATACGTACAAGTCCTTGTCTCTATACTTTGGTACCTGCCATTGAATTATCATCTCCTATGTTCCCACTGTCGGTACTGATTGTCTGTGTCTTCTTATCTAGGAAAAACATCACCACCAAATCATGATCCAACACCCCATCATATGTAGGATTTCATTTAAGTATCATTATATATCATATGTCTCTTCATAGTACTCACTCAAAATTAAGATCCCAAAATTACTAATCATGCAAGATATCCCTTGAGTACCGAGGGAGGTTGGTGAACCTAAAAGAATACTCAACCACATTTGTACTACCATGTTGATGATATAGAAGCTCCTAGATGTGAACATTCCACAATGTAGCTAGAGAAAATTTCTATCTAAAAAATCACTTGAACTGTAACGATGCAAGATTTGTCTCATATTACGAATGGGTCACTAATCCCTTCCAACACCCCATAGATCCATGAAGAAGGATTGCTTCCAGGACCACCATCTGGTCTACATGTGTCCTAAAAAGAATAATGAATCACTTCAATGCCTCAAGTCATTCCTCATACACATGGGGGGGGGGTCTATATCACATTACAACATGATGGGTCTCTTTATTTGAAACTAATGAAGTGTGTTCATCCTGTATGCCTCACCTACTAGTATTGTTGTTACCATCTGCTGCTCGAAAGGTGGTGGTAAGATTGGGGCACCTCCTTGAGGTAACACCTCCAGAAAATTTCCATGTATCAAAGTCTCCTCACTAAGGGGGTCATCCTTGTGTTCCTTCTGCTGAATCCTGGTTGGAAAACATCATGGATGAATCTTGACATAGACTTGATATACCGCGATCAATTGGTATATCTAGAGATCTTACCCAAGAAGTACATGGAAACCAAAACCCATTAATATATGATTCATGTATAAATGATTTCCCTAAAACCATTTTCTATATTTAATGATTCAATAAGAAGGTTTTCCGAGTCCTGTTGAAAGGATACGTCAGTCTCTGCACCAGTAATGGAGTCCTTGTCCTAATATCCGAACTATAAACACTGAACAATTCTTCCATAAAACCCAAACCAATCTCATAGACTCTAGTCCTAAGGTAGAACAAAACGTCCCTATGATACCACTCTATTACAACCTAAACCAATGGGTATTGAGTTGAAAGTACCCTAATCCCACCTCTAATAGGACAAGGGATGGAAACATGTGCTAAGTAGACATATCACACACATGGGAGACCCTAGCCTAATGTACATGTACAACACACAAATCTCCAAGCTCATACAATATTGGAATATAAAACAACTCATATCAATGCATGAATATATCTAAAATCTCACCTTCCAAGTATGACAAAAAATTAATTGAAAGAAAAGGTACAAATACAAGACCACCAAAAGAAACTCAAAACAAGTCTAACCGATTTAATAGAAGTGGAATGCTATCAAAGTAACCACTGGAACACACCTAGAACTTTCTAGATCACTAAGATTTGTCTAGTCTTGGTCCCTCAATAACTCTTTCAAAAGGTCAATCCTCTTAATAAGACACAAAACATGTAGGGAAATAATATATAGGTGTGAGTATAAAAATACCCAGTAGGACACCTCAAAATCACTAAGCATATAGTATCAATAATAATAGTTAGCTTATCATAGGGATATAACAACATCATATATAAAAAAACATATAGGTATAATCATAGTAGGAACTTAGTCTCATGTAATATAACAACCATAAATCCCGTATAAGATTCATTCTCAAAGGTTCCCAATAACACTCATATAGGAAAACACACTCCACAAGTTAGATAGAAATAATGGATCCTATATGAGATGTCATGCTTGTCGGGTCTCCCCAAAAGTACACACAAGAAGTCTAAAGAGATCGATACGCCAATGGGGATCACACCCAGTTCCATGGAGTATACCAAAAACCCAATCTAGATTAACCTACTATCTGGGGGATCAATGCCTATGTGGTGTAGTTTATAAAAATTCTGATAATCCCAACTAGGGCAATGATGATGATAGAGGATCTCTCTTTTGGCCCCATGGAAGGATTCTAGCAACTCAATCTGAGATTAATGTTCCTCATAGGGGATCATCATTCTATGCATAAGAAATGATTCCATAATAAACTCTTAAGAAAAGGATAAAGGGAACATATCCCAATTAATATTCCCCATGATAATGAGGAAAATGGATCCAACCCTTGTTTGATAAGGTACACGACGTGTGCTATTAGTACAGGGAATGTCCCTTCGACATCAAGTTCTACCCATGTAATATGGCCAGTGACCTTGTTCGTGTCTGAGTACATGGAATGTGGGGCCACATGATATCCTAGGAATATACCCCACGTACATTTCAATTTTTTTTCTAGGGAGTACATGGCGTGTAACGCCACCTGGTATCCGGGGAATGTACCTCCTATTAATTCAAAACTATCTAGCTAGGGACTACACAGAATGTGGTAGGGGACATACGTCATTTGATCCTTATCTATGTGTATCGACCATACCTACAACTCAAGGGGTCCCACATAGTGTATAATTACATATTACACACATTATAACTTGTTATTTTCTAGAAATCCAGATCCATTTCATGCATCATCAACTACTCCTATGGCCTCTGATCTGACCATGAATCATGCTAGAAAGAAATAATCTTGTCTCACCAATAATTTCCCTCATCATTCTATAGAATCCAACCATAAAATCACATGAAAAACCCTTTTTTAACTCTACCGGTCACTGCACATGAAATCCCACATGATGAACTTTTTTTAGATCCCAATATGTCATCACATGTCAATTCCATCATCAATCTGTACCCATATTTGTGGTAATAACCCATTTCTCTAAGAAACTGGTGTGTAATTATTGATTACTGGGTATTTATCAAACCACCATCCAAAGATAAATTAGATGATGAATGAAGGAATAATGGGAGAATAAATTAGGAAAACAAAATCATGGGGAAATGACCCTGGCCAATGTTTCAGATGGCCTTGATTAATTATAATTAGATTGAAAAATAGTGAGATATAATATAATCAATAATATAAATCCCCAATCCAGGAAAAATCTAACATTTACCGATAATACGCTTGATTAGATAATTAATTCATTAGTTGATTTATTCGCAGTAATTTATTAAAAATAAAATGGAAATAAATCCACATAAAACAAACATACTACTAAGATATAGATCAATCACTAATGAAGATTTAATCTGCATTGTTCTTGTTGGTGAGTCCTTGAATTTTGATGGCACAATGATCCTCGATCTCGATTTGATTTGACGTTATTCGCTAAGAACTCTCTCCTCCAACAGTCCTCTAGATTTACAGGGTTACAAATCCAACCATGATATCACCTCATAAAAATATATTTATTGAGTAAAAAGATATCATTTTGTCAAACATAATAATGTTAATTTTTTTTATTTTTTTATATTATATTTTTGTCTGTGATGAATTTTAACCATTTATCCGAGATCGTCAATGATTATGTCATTGCTAGTGTAATTCTCATGCTTTGAGATCAACTGTGACCTCATATTTCTAATTCGACCCTCCATTTTAGACTAATTCCACTATTTTCAGAAAAACTATGCATGTGTGATATTTAATACTTTTAGGATATTTCAATAATTATCTATAGTAAAACAAGGCCTTGGAATCTCATATTGTCTCAGTACCTAGCTCTAAAAATAATCCATATAATATTCAAAATTAATACATGGAAAAATCATAGTCGTTACATATGATCTTAGATTTAAGGGGCTTAGAATAATTTATGGTGTCCAAAGGCACTAAGGTGTGTAAAGTACTTCAAGGCGAGGAAATATTTTCAAGGGCGTAAGTAAATTTTGAAATATGACTGGAGATTTTAAATGGTTGATGTTATCACCATTGATTAAGTAAAGACGAGAGAATTTTCCATAGAAAACATTGTTATGTGAAGGGTAAGAATAGAATGTCATAAAATTTAGTTGAGTTAGGTGAGGAATGGTTTGTGAAACATATAGGAAGGAATTTATAACCTATGAATAATTTTATATGAGGTTTAAATTTCATGTTAATTTAGGAAAATTCTATCCACTATATATTTTCCATTTAAACAATTATTACTCTTAGTTAAATATTAATCATGTCAATTATTTTTTTACTAAAAATATAAAAAGACCCTTATTACCAAATTTTAGAGTGATAAATCATAATTTAGGATCCATTTATGCTAATTCAATTTCTAGGTATTCAAAAAATTATCTTTAAAATTAAAAAATGCAATGTGTTTAAATATTATTTTTTCTAGACAAAATTCATTTTAATCATTATGTTTTCTTAGTCTTATTTAAAATTGATTTTAAATTAAATTTATGTTGATTAATGTTTATATATTCTTAAACAAAATTTTTTAGATTTACTTTAAAATTATTTAATTTAATTTTAGAAATACACAATATTTAGAAAAGTATTATTCTTTAAAAAATAATTGCTTCACTGAGGTAACTAATATTTACCCAAGGTAAATTAATCCTTACGCAAAAAAATAAATAGGACTGTATTGGATAATTTGTGACCACTAATTTCAAATATAAAATCCATTTTATTATATTCAATTAATAAAAACTAATTTTAAAATTATAATGTATAATTTATTTACAACAATTATTGAGAAAATATTGCTTAAGTTTTAAAATATCAAATATAGGTTTGTAATTAAAACTTAATATTTTAAAATATATATAGTTATTTAAATGAAATATATTTTTCAAGAAAAAGGATTTATTAGTTATATATAATTCTTGTGTCCATGTGATGTATCAAAAGCCAAAAAATTCTAAAAAATGGTATTTTGGATTATTCCCCTAAAAACAATTATTTTAGAGAATATCCAAAAAAATAATATCAAGCTAATATAGACATGATAAATCCAAAAAATATTTTAATTTTTTAAAATGTACATTCTAATATTGATAAATTTATCTTTAAAATAAAATCATAAGATGTCATGATAATAATTTTTTATAGGGAATCTTTTTTTGGTATATTAACTATTCTTCTAAAATTAGTGTTAATCATTAATATATCAAACCTGAAAAAACATCCATTTTATATAATTAATATTTAGAATAAAAATAGATTTTATTGGTTATATAGTTCTACTAATTGAGTTTAATGTTTAAGGTGGATTTTATTTTGTTCTGTTCTTATATATATATATTTATATTATAATTTTGTTAGCATTATTTATACCTGGAAATTCTACAACTACAGTACAAAATTATATATTAGTTTGGTTTTCAGTGTTTCATGTAGAGAAAGTCATAGAAGAAGTTATTTATATAAGTATAAAAACTAAGGTTTTTATAGTAAGAAAATTTCTAGCTCCCCCACACACACTAAGGAGTCTAAAGAGTCGATGCCCCTCATGCCACATGGTTGTCCTCATCTTTGCACTATGTAAACTACTGATCACGACCAACCACCGCCACTATAATGGATCTCTCAAAAATTATAAATATAGGTCTACCATGCCAAATCAACTCACTTAATCCATTATTTTGCTTCCACCCCATGCTACCACCATCATCAAACCCTAGGGATAATGATCATCAAATATACCATAATAAGAGAAGATAGGCAGGATATAAAGTGATAGAAAGGAGAAAATGAGGGTATATGGAGACTATGGTCTCCTTTTACTTCATCATTCACATCCAAACTATAACAACTCAATAGAGTTAGGGATATATAAATCTACCCTAGAAAAACCATGGCATGAGGTTTAGGGATTCAAGATCAGAAATTAGGGAAGAAGATATACTTAAAAAACATTCCACCTAATTCCGTCATGAAAAACTACGAATCATGGTTTAAATTTTTTTAACCTAAAATCCATAAACAATGGAAAAATAATAAGAAAAGTCCCTACAATAGGAATGGATCTTTCATCGATTAAAATAATGTCTACATCACTCATCGTCAGTGAAGGTGATGACTCATTCTTGGATTCCGTGGGTTCCCTGAATCCAGTAAAGTCCCCCCAAGACCTCCCCCATGATGCCAAAATTAATACTAGGTTTTATGTATCCAAACCTAGTATTTAAACAGTAATTTGTTTATATAATTAATTAAACATGATAAAGAGGTTTAAATCACCCATAAATGATTTAATTATTTAATTTTAGATTTTCCCTATTTAATTAATTAATCTTTCTACGAGGGTCAAACCCACTGGAATTTGATGCAAATGAAAGTTAAAAAACCATAGAGAAATACCTAAATTTATGGATACAACTATAATTTTATGTCATCTCAGTTCTGGGGTAAAAACCAAAACCTAGATCCTAAATAACCATTATATAATATTTTGAGGTTTTTTGTTGTAAATTTATTATTTTATCCATGGGAAATTCTGGTGACTCCAAAACTCATAATCAAGTTAAGTATCAAGAGAGAAAAATATAGGTTACTACAGTAGTTATGATTGGTAATTGGATGGGGATCATACATGATCCAATGTATTTTGATAATGAATGGGAATTCTGGATGGCGTGGATTTCACTGATGGTTGTCATTATTGAGAATGGATTTACCAGCTCGACATTTCCACAAGATTTTTGAAGAATAAAATCATGATGGTGGGGAGAGTTTTTATACACGTATTTTCAGGTATAGTGAGATGGGTTGGATTTTTCCTACTTTTTTTAGGATGAAAAACGTTTTAGGAGGAATGAATTTTATGGTCAAGGTATTTTTGGAAGATAAAATTTGGGATTCTATTGGTTTATTTTTCAGAAGAGTATTTTTTTGTATTTTGGTAGTGTTTGGAGTTGTATATAGAAGTTGAGGGAGAGTATAGTGGAGTTGGAGAAGTTTGGGTGGATTTTTGGGTACTTGAGGAGGGATTCATAGTTGATGCATGATCTTTAGGGAGCATGAAATCAGGTTGTCCAACCTTAGATTTTAGAGGGGGGATGATCTACAGGGGAAATACCAGGTCACTAGGGACTATATTGTTGAGCCATGTAACCTGGGGGTTCGGGTAAAAGAATCTATATAATTAAATCTTGATCTCTAGTATTGTAAAATTGGGTCATGAAACCTTCAAAAAAATCCATGCAACATGTTATTTTAACCCCCAAACCCATCATATCACCTTCATTTATTACACCCCACACAAGAAAACTCTTTCCTTATGTAATTTTGGGGTTATTTTGGTGGATATCTTCCATTGAATCCCCTATCCTTTCAATATAGAATTTTTTGGTTATTGGGTTGAAGGTAATTCACTCCGTATTATTCTCCTATTATGTTTTAATTTGGATATAAGGTTTTAAAGTATAGAATTTTTTTTGGAATAGAAAAAACCATTTTGATTAATAAGGATTTTTTTTTGGGCAATGGTCAGTCTCTTAAGAGAAAATATATTGGATTTAGTGGTGTTTTTTTGGATCCATCATTGGTTGAGGTAGGTATATTATCACCCATTCTATTACGTTCCAAAATTCCATGAGCTTGAATGTTGGTAATAAAGTAAAATTCTTATGTCCTCAAAATATTTTTTTAGGGTTTTCATTTGATCTTGGTTAAAAATGAGATTTTGATGTGAGTGGTTTGGTGAAAAAATAAATAGTACATTTAAAGGTGTGTTTGTGGATTCTAAAAAATTGGTTGGATTTGAAAAGGGTGATTTCAAATGGGGTTCACGATTAAATAGTTAGTTTACAGAGATTTGTTATTGATGATTTAAGGAATGAACCATTTTATTTCATATTTTTTATTTCCATGTGTAATTAGTTACTCAAAGAATGTTATTTTTGTGGGTTGTGTATTGAGTTTAGTATTTTATGTTATTTTGTCGTGCATTTTGTCACACAAGATCTTAATATTGATATTTATATTTTTGATTTGTTTTGGTGGGTCTTAGACATGAGTTTTATAAACATCGTGTTGTGTGTGGGGACCTTTTCGATAATGATAAGGTGATGTTGTGGATACTCACACATGGATGTGAGGACCTCATCCAGAATGATGTTATGTAATGTGGTGGAAAACTCCAACTTGGGTGTGGGGACCTATTCTATAATGATAAAATGTGTTTTGGGGAAATCGGTCCACTTATGAGTTAGATATTCCAATTCATTGATATTACTGAAGGTTTAAGGGTCACCCCAGGTCTGCTGTAAAAATGGTTACATGGGTTTGTTTTTTAAATATATTCTCGTTGATATTCTTATATAATTTATTGGAAGAATATTTATGGTTTATATATGGATTTCTTATTCCAGTTTATAGATGTTATGTGTTTTCTTGAAAGTGTGATGAATTTATCATTAGTTCACTATGTTTTTATGTTTTAAAATGATATCCCAAATCATTTGTTGATTTTCATATAAGAAAATATTTTTTATTTTCATGTTATAATTATTTATTAAAAATATGTCATGTTTTATAAATATAAACTATTTTTTTGACAATTAGAATAAAAATAGTAATTTTTTGAAATACCAAATGCTTGTTTTTATTTTCATAAAAAATAAAAAACATAGAAAATAAACTTTTGACATACTAATCCTATAATGATTCTTGTTTGACCCATAAGACTTTTTAATATTCCTAAGAATATCTTTAAATCCAGACACTGATCCAGTGTTGGATTTCGGGGCCCAGGAAGCATCAGCATAGTGATTTTAAAAATATGAAATATATTTTTTCAGGTGAATGTTGTTTATATAGAAGTGTAGAATAAATCCCACGAGGATTCATGGATTTCATTGATTAGGATGCAGTTGAGTATATAATTTCATGTTTACCCTAGGCTTGGCATAAAGTTGTGTGGGCTAGGAGCACGAATGAGGGAATGTTGGTGGGGCCGTTTGTGAATGGTTTATTAATTAAATTAAAATATCATTAATAAAATAACCTAAAACTACCCCATATCATACCCCCATGGTTTTCATAGAAAACTAGAGTGACACCCTCCTCCCCCCTTTAGCGATGAGTTAAAACTATGGAACAACAAATTAATAAAGAGATTTTGATCTCCATTCCTGGTGTTGATCATCATCAGATCAAGGAGCAGCATAATCTAGGTATCATTCTACACCTGAAGCGTTGAAATTTCTCCATTTAGGTTTGTATTTTTGAATTTTGATCCTAATCCCTTTATTTTCACTATTTTATGGTGGTAGACCAATGTTGTGATTTTTAGTGATCCCTTCTAGGTCAATTTGTTGGTTTTGATGTAAATTAGGGAGAATTGGGAGAATTTTAAGGTAATTCCCATCTAGAATTACCATATATATAGTTTGTAGTCTAGTGAGAAATGTTGTGTATCTCTTCCTATTTGGGGGAGATGACTTTTGTAGACTACACATTGTGTGCCAAGGTTACACATCATGTAGTGACCCTATGTCATATGGCCAGATGACATCGTCTGGGATATTCATGTAATAGTACATGGCCATATAAAATTACATGTAAAATGTACATAGACATAGGGTGATAGACACGATCATATGAAAAACAAATTTCCATGTGGTCATCTATCCTTAACACTTCATGTAGTGTGGGATGCACGACATGTGAGGGAAATTCCTGGTCGAGTCTTATGAAAGAAGAAAACGACCAGTGAATGGGTGAGGGTAGAGTACACCATGTATGGGATGTACACTTCATGTACCCCAACATGGAAAAGTAAGGTTATGTTAATGATAGACACGGTCATGTGGATGGGTGAGTTCACGCAGAGCGTGGGATCAAGTGCACGTCATGTATATTTTAGCGATCTTCTTGAGATTTTCCACCTTAAGTATCTATATCCACCGAACTCGGATTTAGACATTTGAGTAGCCTATCTTGAGTAGTTTTCATCATAGAATACAATGGTGTCCTTTGTTTTGGACTATGATATAAGATGTGATGTTTTTTAGAGAATATCTTGTATAGAAGTTCTTAATAATTGGGTTGTGATCAGGACGTATCATTGGGCGGACATTGGGGTCGGTAACCATCCATTTTCCTTAGGATGTGGGTCACCTGGATTTTTTAGGATGGTAGAGCAGTGATCCCCTATTGTAATAGGGAACAAGTCCCCAACTTGTTGCAACGTTTTGATATGAGGTATGATAAGAATTAATCTCCTATCAACGTTGCATGACCGATTCTATAGATCAGTGTGGTTTTTAAAGAGATATGCAGGGACTGGTTGTCCCCTACGGAAACACGGTAAGGGTTCACTGTATCATTCGTATAGTTGGATTGTGCTTCCCTATAGAGCCAGGGTGTGGGACCTCCATACTCATTGTCCAGATAGAGTAGTTACTCCCTTGTTGGAACAGGGTGAGGGACCTCTATCAATAGAGTTGGAAATCCTCTATCGTTTCAGGGAACATGTCCTCCAGACTAGACATATATATAGATTGGTCACTTCCCTTTTGTGTTAGTGTGAGGGTACTCTATCCTTTAAATTGGAAATCCCCTATCGATCCAAGGTATGGATCTTCTATACGTGTTGGTCTGGTAGATTTGGTTGTCCGCTATCGTACCAGGGAATGGGTCCTCTAGCTTGGGGTTGGTACTCCGCTATCTGGTGAAGGTGTGGGTTCTCCATAGTAAAAGAGTTGAAAGAGTAGAAATCCCCTGTTGTATAAGGTCATGGGTCTTTGAGCCATATAGTGGAACTCCCCTATTTGACTAGGGTATGGGGCCTCTATTTTTATATTGGTACTCCCATGTCATACCAAGGTGCGAGTCTTCATCTACGGAGTAGTACTCCCCTATCGTATCTGGTTGTTGGTTCTCCATTGGAGTTAGTTCTCCCTTGAATTTTATGTTAAATTACGAGGAGTGAGACCCTCCACTGTTTAAATGTGGTAACTAGTTAGGAGTTAGTGTCCCATCAATAGATTGTGGTTTGGGCCACTCCATTCAGGAGTGAAAGAGGTTTCACAGGTTAGTTAGCAGCTAGAAGTCATGCAGCTATAGGTCATTAGATAGGTCTGTGTCCATACATTCTCTCTCATTATATAGGATACATGTGGTGCATTGTTTGGATTAGTGCTCCCTCAATTTAGTTCTTACAACCTTGCATCAGGCACAGGTTAGTGATGGTAGGACCTCTAGTGCTGGGCACTAGAGTTGGACCTAGATAGCTGTTCTTAATAGAGTGTATATCTTGGATGGTTTCATTCTAGGATGGATGAGCTTGTGGATCACATTCTCCCAGTTTTTTGATACAGTTTGATCCTTATATTAAAATCATTTTGTAGGCTATGAGGCTAAAACATCATGAGACTGGGAGTCTAAGATGGGTATATTTGGGTGATTTTGGGAGTCCTTGTGGGGTTGTCATGTGTCTAGGTTGACACTCCTTATGAACTAAGATGACTAGTCATGTTTAGTCAAGGATTGTTTGAGATGGAGTTTCTCTATCGATTGAATTCCCAAGGGTTTGTTTGAGTAGACTGATTCCTTTTATTCACACCATTTTCATTTAGTTTTTTTGGGGTTCCTACTAAGTATTCTTATACTCACAGTAGAACGGGATTTTCCTACACATGTTGTATCTTTCTCGTTCTATTGTCCTATCAACGGAGTCCCTAGAGGACTTGAGGTAGGCACGTACTTGTGAGCTAGACTGACCAATGTGTTAACTAGAACTGGGATAAGGAGCCTTCTAGCAGTTTTATTTTATAGAAATCCCCTTCTTCAGATCAGGTTGGATGCTTTTATGGTTTCTTTTTAGTGGGAATGTATTTTTCCTTTTTTATTCTTTCAATAATATTCCTGAACTCTAGTTTGGGATAGATCAATGAAGTAATTGTAGTTTCTAATATTTTATATATTTTCACCATTTTTTTGAGGTGTTTGTGAGGGAATATGTATAGGTACCTTAGGAAAAACGCCTCTCATATCTGTGGTATTCCTACTCGGCACTAGTTGCCAGCCCATGACCTATTAGAGGTGGGATTGGGGAGATCTAGATTAGACCGTGATGGGTTGGGTCATGATTGAGTGGTATCTGAGATGGCTTCCACTTTGGGACCATAGTGTTGTGAGCTTGTTTTGGGTTGCATGAAATATTGTTTGGGTGTTACAAGTTCATCTCTAATGTTATTGGTTCTAGGGTTGGAGCAGCCGTCGATGTATCCACTAACCAAGAGTGTAATAACATGCTTTTCCACTCAATACATTGGGATAGTGGTCATAGGGAAATAATTGTATATGAATCATATAGGACTGGGTTTTGGTTTTTCTTTTCCCATTTTGATTTTGATTCCCAGATATACTCTTTGACCATGGCACATCCTAATTTTTGTTTTGGGTTGCAACTACAATGACATCCAGACATTGTTCTATAGTGGGATTGTGGTGATGATCTTCCCAGTGATAAGGCCTTAGTGAAAGGTACTAGTTATGGGTAAGTAACAACAGAAGGTCTTCCAGTTGAGCCGCCACCATTTGAGTAGTTTGTTGTGCTAGCAGTTTAGTTTGAGGACGTGTATAAGATGATCGCACAACATGAGTTTTAATGGGAGATAATTATAAGGTAATGAGGTGATCCAAACTCCCAGGTAGTTGATAAATGTCTGGTGGCAGTCACTCTTGTTTTTATCCTTGTATGAACACCTCCTGATCTGATGTTGGTCCTAGTGGTGTGCCTTATACATTGTTTTTTGGGTGATGGTGGAGTTTAGTGACGTAATCCGATGATGAGGTGATGCTAACATGGGTGGATTACAAGTTAATCTTCAGGGAATAGTTTAACCCTTCCACGTTGAGGTCGGCAAATATCCAAGATCACATGTGGCTTTTTCAGTGTAGGATGAATATGGAGGAGTACTCTGTGTGGTTCAAAAACATGTCACGTTACTACTTGGATATGGTGAGATACCTATTCCTCAATGCTAACCCCTTTCAGAAGATACATTGCAAAGATTTTGGAGTAGGTGTGGTCTCCTTATTCCTTCCCTCTTATGTGGGGGTACTGGAGTGAGATCTAGTGGTAGAGATATTCCTAGCGAAGGGATAGACAGATGTGGCCCATAGTGGTGGGGAAAATTCTGAAGTGTCTGCAGTAGTTAGTAGACGATAGATGACAGGATCACAGCGCAAGAGGCATTCTCATGCCCAATCATAGGCACAAGGGACTATAGTGCCGGATTTTAATTAGGGATTAGGTCAGTCATAGGAGAGGCGGTGTTACACTTTTGACCGTTGGGGAAATCTTTATAAATATTGTCCATCCAATCATAATTTTTAGTGGAAACTACTCAATTTGATGCATTGGCAGAGGTGGTGGTTAGAGTAGGTATTTCCACAAGATATAGGATGTGGTGGAGGAGCCGGGAGATAAGAAGTTGGTGGCAGGAAGTACAAGGTGTTGAAAATATCACCCCCAGGTGGTCCACACCAAGATCGGGGAGCTTTAATATTTGGGCCAAAAAACTGTAGGCTTTATAAGACTTTGAACTAGAAGCTATGTGTATGGATAGAGGTACGCTCTATATCATTTCTAATTTCTATAGTACTAATTAGTACACTACTGTGAGGTTCTCTTTTCTTTCTTCATCTTACTCGAGGATTAAATGGGGTTATGTGAGATATTAGTAGAACCTTATGTTGGTGTTGTTTGAAGTATCATAGAATTCAAATAGAATGGGGTCTTTCCCCCCACCGAGATGCAATTTTTGTAATGGGAGTATAACTATGTGGGTGAGTCAGTGCTGACCAATGTGGATAGTATTAAGGTGAGGTGGATGAGTCTCTCTAAATTTTCTGTACGAGGCCTGGGGATGTGTTGGTGGTTTTCTAGAAGAGGGCTCGTTAAGACCCAGCATGAGAATTTGGGCAGACCTTTGTTGTTTGTTAGTACCCTCATGCACTTTGTGTGTTCTTTATACAAGAGACACTCGGGTTGGATATGGACCAGTTTGGTGTAGCTTTGGAATCATGAGAAAGAGGGGAATTTTCCCCACTGAGATACATTTTTGTAAAATGATCAAAACCATTTGAGTAAGATGGTTCCATCCTTAGTGGATAGTGTCAAGGTGTGGTGGATGATTTCTTTATACTTGTGTGTTTAAGGTGAGGTTGATTGATGGAGTGTTAGTGCAGGTCCTAACCTTGCTAGTGGAGTTTTTCTGTTTTACACCTTTTATCTTGGCATCCTTAGTAGAGGGAAAGACTTTCTTAGAACCATTCTATAGTGGAAAAGTTAGACTGTATGATGTTTCTGTAGTGTGGATTATTCTCCTACTATCCATACAAATTTTTTATTCCACTAGTGGGCGTGTTAGTGTTTCTGTTTTGTAGAGTTGTGTTACAACTAGAGGTTCACAGATGAAGATCCTGGTAAGACCCAATATTTACACATTGGAAGCCCTATTTTGTTCATTGGTACCCTTCCATTCTCAGTGAAAACCTTGAACAAAATATTCTTGAGGATGTTGAGGTATAGTTTATCATAGGGTGTATTGAACAGTGGTATTACATTGGTATCTATGTCATGTTAGTGAGGTGGTGTGTCTTTGGACCCTATGATTGAAGATAGACTATGGTTAGTTGTGTATTTCCACCTATCATAGCTAAGGTTACATGTGCATATTATTGACCGATGTTGACCTTGTTAGAGCTGGATGTTAGTTTGGTTTGGCAATGGTGGCCCACTAAATGTGTTCTTGTAAGAGTCATGGTAACCCTTAGTGAGCTTACTAGCATGGGACTTCCAATGTAAATCTTAATTTTATTTCCCTTATCTCAAGGATTTCACTTTTTAGGGATGAAAGTACCTAAATTGGGGATAATTTAGTTACTAGGGTTTGAACTATTAGATTTTGGAATATTTCTAAGAATATTTCTGAATCAAGGCGCTTTATCGGTGCGACATTCTAGAGCCCAGGGAGCCTTGAGACGGTGATTTAAAAAATCTGAAATATACTTTTTCACACAAACATAGTTTCTCCTGAAACATATAATTACTCTTTAGTGGGTTCTTGGAGCGAAAATCTGAGTCCTTGTTTGAGTTTTGAATTTCGTGTTTACCTTAACTACGATATAACGTTTCCCGCGTCGGGTGCACGAGTGTGGGAAAGTTAGAAGGGTTGTTTGTGGAAGGTATATTAATTAAATGAAAATTTAAAAAATAAAATATCCTATACCTACCCCCTTCTCATACCACCCTGGTTCACATGGAAATTAAAAGGAGGGAATCCCTTATCTCCCCCTTTGGCGATAGATGAAAACGAGCCAACATTGAAGTGAAGAAGCACTGTTGATCTCTAATCCTGGCATCGATCATCATCAGATCAAGGAGAAGCAATATCCATGTGTCGTTATACAACCGAGGAATTGGATTTTCATCATCAAGGTAGTATGTTTTGAGTTTTGGGCATGATCCACTTCATTTTTCATTGTTTTGAGTTTGTAGATCCCTATTTCAATTTCTAGTGATCCCTTCTAGGTCGATCTGTCTCTTTTGGGGTTAACTGGGGTGAATCAAGAAAATTTATTGGTAATTATCAAATGTAATTACCATCTAAATGGTGTATAGTCTAGTGATACATTCCATGAATCTCATCCTATTCAGGGAAGATGAATTTTGGGGACTACAGATTTTGTAGTGGGGTTACACGTCATGTAGTGACCCCAGGTCATGTTTCTATAAGACATGGCATGGTATAACAGTGTAACAGAACTTGGTCATGTAAAAGTACATGTCCAATGTAGATGAAAATGGGATGTTGGACATGGGTAAGGTAAAACCACATCGAAAAGTGGTCGTTTATCCTGAACACGCAGTATAGTATAAGATGCATGGAAGGTGTGGGACACAGTGGTCAGGTAGTGTTGAAGGAGAACATGGGAAGGAGCCAGGTGAGGCAGAGCACGCCGTGTACAGGTTTTACATTCCATGTACCCCAGCATGGACAAGTAAGGATATGTGAATAGGGGACACTAATAGGTTAATGTGCGATTCCATATGGTGTGTGGGATCTAGTGCACATCGTGAGCTTTTTGGATAGCTTATTTATATATTCCACCTTACGTATCTACTTCTATGGAACTCAGATTATAGATTGTGAGTAGCCTATCCTATGAAGTTTTTCACATATAACATGATGGTGGCCTCTATTTCTGCCTAAGATATATGGTGTGGTGTGCTTTGAGGATGAAACTTGTTTAGCGATGCTTAAACATTAGGCAGTGATCAGGGTGTATCACTGGGTTCACATTGGGGATGTTACCCTTACCTTTCACCTTAGGATGTGGGTCCCCTAGACTCTTTTAGTAGGTAAAGTGGTGCTACCATATTGTCTCAGGGTGTGGTTCCCCTAACCTTGGTAGTGTTGTGATGCATGGTATGATAAGCATGACGCTCCATTCATCAGCTCTTGACTAATGTTGTAGATCTGTGTGGTTGGTCAAGAGAAATGTGGGGACCGATTCTCCCCTATGGCATTAGTACACAAGTTCCCAATATCATTCATATAGTTGGATAGTTCTCCCCTGTCGAGACAGGGTGTATGCCCTATATACTCAATGGTGAGATGGAGTAGTTACTACCCTGTTGGACCAGGGTGCGATTCCTCTATCCTTAGAGTTGTAACTACCCTATCGTGTCAAGGAACTAGTCCTCTAGACATGATGCATAGATAGAGTGGGTAATACCCTATCGTGTTTGGGTGTGGGTCCACTATCCTTGTAATTGTAACTCTCGTGTAGTTTTAGGGTGTCGGTATTTTATACTTTTTGTTTCGATAGATTTGGTACTCCCCAATGGTACTAGGGAGAGGCTCCTCTAGTCTAGAGTCACAACACCCCTATCATGTTTGGGTGTAGGTCCACCATAGTAAATGAGATGGTAGAGTAGTACTCCCCTTTTGTATCAGGTCACTGGTTCTCTAGCCACAACATGTTACTCCCCTGTTGAACAAGGGTGTGGGTCATCAATCCTTAGGGTGGTACACCCTTGTCATAACTGGGTGTGAGTCCTCCTCTACGATGTTGTACTCCCTTTTTGTATTAAGGTATGGGTCCTCCATTGGAGTTAGTGCTCCCTCATTAATTTAATATATTTACAAGGAGTGGGTCCCTCCACTATTTTTATGTGGTACCTGGTTAGGAGTAAGTAATACCTCAATGGATTGAGGTGAGGGCCACTCCATTTATGAGTGATAAAGGTTATTAATGTTAGTTAGAATATAATACTTCCTTGACTTCAAGGTAGTGATGACGTGAAGGTCCATCCATTCACTATCATTAGAGAGGATGTATGTGGTGCATAGTTTGGAGCATTGATCCCTCAACTATGAGCAATTATGAGGGGTGGGCCTCTCCACTTAGATTCTTACGACTTTGCATTGGGCATGGGTTTTAGATGGAAGGACCTCTGGTGTTGGGAACTATAGCTAGTCCTAGTGATTTTTTCCCAAAAGAGTGTATTTCTTGGATGGGTACCATATGGGATGGTTGATCTCGTGGAGTGTTTTCACCTGGTTTTTTGTTACCATTAGAGCCTTCGATTAGAATCATGTTGGTGGCTATGTGCTCGGAACCTCATAGGACATGGAGTCTAAGACGAGTATATAAGGGTGATTATGGAAGTCCTTGTGGTGTTTTCATGTTTTTGGGTTGATACCCCTTGAAAACTGAGATGACTAGTCTTATTTAGTCAAGGATGGTTCGAGATTGCATTTCTCTCTCGATTGAATTCCCTTCGGCAAGGTCGAGTGCACAGTTGCCTTTTAGTTGCTTCCTTTTCTTTGGGGTTTTTATGGGTTCCTATTAAGTATTCTAATACTCGTCCCTAAAAAATATTTTCCTTCACATGTTATGTCTTCTGCCATAGGAATTTTCACAGTGTACCTGGAGGGCCTCATGCAGGTGGAGCATAGTCAGCTAGACCGATTGATCACTATTGTAAAAACACCTTATACCCACGTTTTATAATCGTGGTTACATCCTATACCCATGTATTTAAGAATCATAGTATTGGGAGTTGTTGGTATATAATTATACCCATGTTTTAACCAAAATATTTGTATAGGCCGTTTAATAAGAAAAATCATCAGTTGATATTTTACCCAGCACATCCCTCCTACACTTCAACAACTTTACCACAATCCTATAACATATTTTATGTTATTATATTAAAATATATATATATATATATATATTATTTAAATAAATGTATTTATTATTTTTATTATTATTATTCAAAAATAATGGGTCAACTTATACCCACAGTTTGGTCAAACTGTTGGAATAAGTCCTTTGTTAAAAAAAATATTCTGTTGTGAATTGAACCCAACACCTTCCACTTAAAATACACTGTTATGTGAGACTGGGAATTGGCGTATCTTAGTAGTTGAGAACTGATCTACTTATTTCACTTGATTATGTAGATATTCATATGGTCAATAAATATATTGGATCATTTGTATAGTGGCTATCAGGTCTTGTAAAAACATTTCCTCAAGTAGGAATTAATTTTTCATTTATTTTTCACGTTAAACCTTTAACAATTAATGAAAACTGGTCTGAACCAGTGAATGATATTATAGAATGACAAAGGGAAGGGGGTAAAATAAAAGTTAGATTCAAATTGATCTATAGTATCAACTAGAAACTCAAAAATATCTCCACAAAACACTTTTACCCCACCCATTCAATATCAGTATTTACTAACGTTGAATGTTCATGTAAATACAAGGATACAATGTGGTAGTAATAACATATTTGGTTTTGATGATCAAATGTAGGAAGAGGTTATTACTGATTTTATTTCTCTTGAGAATGTAAATTAAATCCTCAAGTATTAATTTCTTGGAGTCTCAATTGTAAATGTATATATGAGGCGGGTTTTCATGTTTTTTTCAATATATGATTTACTTTGTTAATTATGACTAAACACAATTCATATTTTTTGCTGGAATCTATATCAATACTATTTGAAGGGAAATCCATATGAATATAAATATGGACTCATTATTCCTCACATAACATATATAGACTAAACCAAAAAAATCAACTAAAATTGATGAAATAGTGAAAAAATTGGCCACATAATTTAAAATAAAATGTACAGATGGTAGACTATATTTATTACCAATGTTGCAAGGGTAAAACTCTATAATTTATTCATATCAAATAAACTTTCATTCATTTCATTACTTATTAATTTTTTATTTATTATATATCATTGGGTACTCATTGTAGTCAATTTGGATACTCCAAAGAATTATTTTCTAGATTTACTGCATGGATACTCTAAAAACCAACCACATGTGACGACATTTTTCAATTTTTACTACACTGCATCCAATGTTTTTGAACTAAAATTCATGTTATATATTTTATATTTTTTAATGAGAATTATTTTATGATAGAGTGATGCTTAAATATCATGAAAATCAGGGCATGAGTACAGTATGTGCATACAATGATCTTGTTTATTTCTATAAGTGAATAACTATTTTTGTATATATATTAATATTTCATTATCAAAACACATATAAAAAAAACTACATAATTCTCTCATTTTTTTGTGGTGTTTGATAGAAACAAATGGAAAATATTGTTGTTATTATATATGAAAATTTGTGATATATATCATATACCATCAACATACCAGCATCCCCAAAGATGTATTTTTGAAGATAATTACCATTTCATTTAAAATATTTATTAATACGTTGTGTATTTATATTTTTATAGTACTATAATGACTTTCAAAAGTCCTTATATTCACAAGAATAAATATATTTTTTATAAATAACTGGAAATCATACCTAATGTCATTATGTAAACATACATCATGAATAAGTGACTTTCTACTACTTATTTAGTTGATTTTCTCATCATTTTCTCAACTTTTTTTAGTTGATTTCATGAAAATTTTAATCTAAAAATTATTTTATTAATTTTCATAGAGATCATGACGAAATTAATTCATCAACAAGTATGATTTAATCATGTATTATGATCATGAATTGTATGATAAAAAGACATGGTGGAATCAACCGTACCTTAATCCAATACACAGTGTACAACGTATGAGTTGAATTCTGTGTTTTTAGTTTGAAATTTACATTTTATCAATGTATTGTTTAATATTTATATTTAATGTAATTATTTATAATGTTACTAACATAAGAATTATTCTATTATATAGGTTAATTCCTTTGATATATCTTATTTTTTGTTCAACTATTTGCAAGAAGCTAAAAAATTGAGAACATATTGCTTCTGGATGAGGCATTCTAGGTAGCACAAGGATTCATTTTCCATAAAAATAGAACATTTATCACTTTTATAACTTGGTGAATCTAGTTAAAAGTAACAAAAAAATCACAAACTCAATCATTTTTACCTCAATTCAATACATAGCAATTTTGGTATGAATCAAACTATATGTTTTTAGTTTATAATTTAAATTTTAGTTCAAAACACACATCATATACTTGAAACTAAGAACAAAAATTCATATTGTTTTTATACTTTAGGAAAATGATCCATAAGTCATTTTTGACATGTATTAATCATATGCACCTCAGTCGGACACATGGTGTGACTAGTACAACTATAATTGTGTCTTTTTATTTAAAATTGATATTAATTTTATTAAAAAACACAATTTACATGCTCAAAACTGATTTAAATCCTTCATATTGTTTTTAGGATTTAGTAAAATGATCCATAAGTCATTTTTTATATGTAGGACTCACCCACACCACAATCTGATGCACGTTGTGACTGGTATGACTCCATGTGTGTCTTTTATTTAAAATTGATATTAATTTTAGTAAAAATGAAAATTAACATACTCAAAACCATGAAAATGTATCCATAATGTTTTGATAATTTGGTAAAATGAGCTATAGGTCATTTATGACGTGAAGGAATTAACTGAACTTTAATCTAATACACGATGTGCCCTGTATGACTCCAAGTGTGATTTTTTTTAAATTTTACATTAATTTTAGATAAAAAGACAAGTTATATACTCAAAAATAAGAAAACAAATTCATTCGGTTTTAATACTTTACTAAAATGATCAATAATTCATTTTGGACATATAGATATCATATGAACCTCAATCTGATGCAGGATATTCCTAGTATAACTCAATGTGTTCATTATGTGTTTAAAATTAACATTTTTGATCAAAAAATATTCCACTCATTGAAAATAGAAAAAACGTACTCTGGTTGTCAGGAAAATTTAATACATTTATTCATAAGTAATTTTTGATTTGTAGGAATCAGGCTGATATAAGACCAACACATGATGTGACTGGTATGACTCAAAGTTCATGTTTCTAGTTTGAAATGATATTTTAGTCAAAAAACCCAAGTATAATACTCAAAACTGAGAGCATGATTTCATATTATTTTGATACTTTATTAAAATAATATGTAAGTCATTTTTGAAAAGTAGGAATCAACCTCACCTTAATATGACACATGATGTGACTGGTATGACCCCAAGTGTTTTTTTGAAATTGACATTAATTTTAGTAAAAATGACAAGTTACATACTCAAAAACAATCAAAAGAATTCAAATTATTTTGATACAATAGTAAAATTATCTATAAGTTATTTTTGATGTGTAGGAATCAACTGCACCTCAATCTGACGCATGGTGTGACCGATATGAATCTAAGTATTTCTTCTAATTTAAAATTGACATTAATTTTAGTAAAAAGGAAAGTGACATACTCAAGACTGATTAAATGGATTCATATTTCTTTTATAATTTATTAAATGATATATAATTGATTTTTTATGTGTAATAATTAGACACACATCAATTTAGTGCATAGAGTGATATGACTACAAGTGTGTCTTTATATTTTAAATTGACATTAATTCTAGTAAAAATTAAATGGCACATTCTTAATACCAATAAAATCATTCATATTGTTTTTAGAATTTATTAAAATGATCTATAAGACATTTTTTGATTTGTAATAATCTACCTCACCCCAATCAGACTCACAATGGGATTTGTATGACTCCAAGTGTGTCTTTTTACATAAATTGACATTAATTTTATGAAGAAGGACATGTGACATACTCAAAACCAATAAAATTCATGTATATTGTTTAGATACTTTTGTAAAATGATCCATAAGTCATTTTGAACATGTAAGAATCACCCAAACCTCAATATAATTCATGTTGTGACTATTATGACTCTAAGTGTGTCTTTCTATTTAAAATTTACATTAATTTTAGGGAAAAGGACAAGTTACATACTCAAAACTAAGAATATGAATTCATATTTTTTTATAATTTAATAAAATGATCTATAAGTCATTTTCGACATTTGAGGATCTAACTCATCTCAATATGATGCACAGTGTGACTGATATGACACCAAGTGTGTCTTTTTATTGAAAATTGACATCAATTTTAGTAAAATGGACAAGTGACATACTCAAAACAGAAAAAAAATTCTAGTTATCTTTATACATTATTAAAATGATCGAGAAGTAATTAGTAAGATGTAGAAATCACATGCACCTCAATCCAATGCACTACATGACCTGTATGACTCCAAACGTGTCTTTTTATTAATATCTAACATTAATTTTAATAAAAAGGATGAGTGGCATACTAATGTCCAATAAAATGCATTTGTATTATTTGGATACTTTATTAAAATGATACATAAGTAATTTATTATCTGTAGTAATCTTCATCACCTCAATAGAATGTATTTTGTGCTCAATATGACTCAAATTGTCTGTTATCAGTTTAAAATTGGCATTTTTATCAAAAAGAGTTTCATTTAATAAAAACCAAGAAAATAAACTCTGATTTTATACATAATTTATCAAAAAAATCATAAGTCATTTTTGATGTATATGAATCATTATAATATCAAATCAACACACGAAGTAGCCAGTATCGCCCAAAGTGCGTGTTTTCATTTTAAAATGACATTTTAGTAAAAAAACAAGTGACATAATCAAAACTGATAAAATTAATTCATATTTTTTTTAATTTAGAAATATTATTCATAAATAAATACTTACATGTATTAATCAGCCTCACCTCAAAGCCGACACATCGTGTGACCGGTAAGACTCAAAGTATTTGTTATCTGTTTCACAATGACATTTTAGTTAAAAATGTGCGTCACTCACTGAAAAATAGGAAAACATGCTCTGATTGTATTGATAATGTGGTAAAATTATTCATAAGTCATTTTTAATGTGTATAAATCAGTATCACATAAAACTGATACACTATGTGATCAGTATGACTCAAAGTGCATGTTTCCAGTTTGAAATGATATTTTACTAAAAAACATATATAACATAATCAAAATTGATAAAATGAATATGTATTGTTTTTATTATTTATAAAAACGATCCATATGTCATTTTTGATATGTAAGAATCATCCTCGCCTTAATTTGATCCATAGTGAGATTGATATGACTCTAAGTGTGTCTTTTTATTTAAAATTGACATTAATTTTAGTCAAAATAACAAGTGACATACTCAAAACCTGGAAAACACATTTGTATTGTTTTAATAATTTCAGAAAATTATCCACAATTCATTTGGGATGTATAAGAATCAACCTCACCTCAATCTGATATACGGTGTAGTCAATATGACTCCAAGTGTGACTTTTTATGTAAAATTGACACTAATTTTAGTAAAAATGACTATTTACCTACTCAAGATTGAGAAAAAACATTTGTATTATTTTTATAATTTATAAAAATTATCCATAAGTCATTTTTGATGTGTATTAATTAGCCGCACCTTATTCGGATACACTATGTGCCCATTATGACTCAAATAATCTATTATTACGTTAAAACTGACATTTTATTTCAAAACATGTTTCACTCAATAAAAACCAAGAAAAAGTGGTTTGAATTTCATTGATAATTTAGTAAAATTATTCATATTTCATTATTGATGTTTATGAATCAGTCTCACATAAAACAAGAACATGATGTGACTAGTATGATCAAATGTGTGAATTTTCAGTTTAAAATGAAATTTTAGTAAAAAGCACAAGTGGCATACTCAAAACTGAGAAAATGCATTTGTATTTTTTAAAAACATTATGAAAATTATCCATAAGTTATTCATTACATGTAGAAATCAACATTAACTCGATCTAATTCATGGTGTGACTGGCATGACCCCAAGTGTGTTTTTTATTTAAAATTGACATTTTAGTAAAAAACACAAGTGACATACTCAAAACTAATAAAAAACATCCATATTTATTTGATACTATAATAAAATGACCCACAAATAATTTGTGATGTGTAATAATTATCCTCACCTCAATCTGATGCAAAATGTTTCTGTTATGACTCAAATTTTCCACTATCAATCTAAAATTGACATTTTAGTTCAAAAAGTGTGTCACTCACTAAAAACAAAAAAAGAACATTTATTATCTTGACACTTTAAGAAAATGATTCATGAGTTATTTTTGACATGTTTGAATATGCCTCATGTCAAAATAATACATGATGTGACTGATATGACTCAATGTTTGTGTTTTTAGTTTAAAATGACATTTTAGTAAAAAAATATAAGTGACATACTCTAAATTGAGGGAATGTATTTAGATTGTTTTGATAATTTAAGAAAAAATCCATAAAACATTTGTGATGTGTATGAATCATTCCCACCTCAATCTGACTCATAGTATGACCGATATGACTCAAAGTGTATCCTTTTATTTAAAATTGACATTTCATTAATGTATTCTTTCATATTTATGTTTAATTTATTTACTTATTTTATAACTAACATTATATTTTTTTATAAAGGTGTATTCTTTTCCTCGAGTTGGGTTGGTTTGTTTGGAAAATGATGCCATGGTAGGGATTTTTTAGACGGGGTCGTGGGTTCCAATGATGATTAAACATTGATGTTTTTAAATGTATTTGGATAGTAATTTCAAATGTAATTATAGAAGACATTTTTTGAAATATATTTAATAGTATTTTTGTATTTATGATGTAAACTTTATTTCAATTAAATTATTTATTAGCGTGAAGATGTATTTTCTTACATCTTTATACAGTTGTATTTGTTAAAGTGTGTTATTATTCAGAAAACACACTATAGAAAAAGGGCCTTTATCAATTCTATTTTCATAATTGTTAAAGGGCCCCCCCTTTAATAGTAGCGAGGACAACAGAACTTTTTTAGTGCTGTTAAAACCCATTTTTGGTGTCGTTGAAGTGAGTAACTGTGGAAGTGACCATCTGATCCTAGCTAGATTAGTTAGAAAAGGGTGTATAGGGTTCCAACCACAACTATTGTGTCATACGCCCCATGGTGGTCAGTATAATGACCTAATATAAACATAACAAAAATAATTCATTAATCTCACAATCTAAAAAATGCATCCCACAACAGTCACATAATCTAAGGACTTAAAGGTTTAGTGTCTTGGAAATTTGTCACTTATACATCTTATTTTATAACACATGGAATCATTATTCCATAATTATGATTCTGTAAATCCTTTCTATAACACCCCAATCTTCCACGGTACGTTTCCCTTTGAATAATGCAATGGCATGCATTGTACGAAACATCGAGTTCTAACACACCACAACCAATCAATCTAGCCGTTATGAATAATAATACCTACTTTTTGAAATTATATATATTTTATATTTCAAAATGGACTTCATTTTTGGATTCATAATATCTAATTTAGCCTAAGGTGAAATTTTGGTACTTTTCGGATAACTTTAATATTTTGATGAATAGTGAAAATTACTAAATTTTAATTAAAAACAACTTTTTTAATCAAAATAATTAATAGTGATAAATTATAAATTTTAGTGGTTTTAAAGTATATTTAGAATATATTTTTACAATTTAATACAATTTTTTTCATTGGACATAATTTCACAATTAAACCGAACATAAACAAGTATCAATCTTTTGATAGTTATTATATCTTAAAAACACGATTTTGTTTTAACAGCAGGAATTAATTTTAAATTAATTTCTGCCACTTCTGTGTTTTGAATTTGGAAAAATGGATTCCATATTTGGAATCAGGATTTTCAAATTGTGTAAATAGGTAACTTTTTATTTAGACATTTTGAATGATTACTTCGGTAAATATTTTATTTACCATGGTTAAGGGTAAATCCGGTAAATAAGGGTTAAAAAATAATATTATAATAATAAAAAATTACCCTAAAACGTGTCCTAGCCTCATTGGTTGATACATGTTCGACCATAGTCATCTTTGGGTCGATTTTGGGACCCCATGGAGCCACTTGTAGGTGATAGGGACACTTAATTTTAATTAAGTTAAAATAAGTACAAAAATGACATAAGCATAAATCTTTTAGAAAAATAATTTTTACAAAGGGTTATATATATTGGATTTTCGACTATAAATATTCATTAGAAAGATAAAAATATTTCCTACATAATGAGATTTTATTTACAATTTTTAGAGATTACATAAGTTAATTTATTTATGACACAATGATGATGCAGTAATTACCATAATAGTGAAACTTTAAATTAATTGATTTTATAAATACACAAATAAATATAATTTGAGACTATTAATGAATTAAAAAAATTTTCTAGGATAATATAACATATTTTTATTGTTGTAATTAACTCTTTTTGAAGTAATAATTCTTTTATGAGTTTCTCAAAAATCAACTATTGAATAGTGTCAAAATTGACATAAAAGTGTTTTTAAAACAAATATTATATTATTAATTGATATTAAATTCCTAAAAATCCAAATATTGGCAAAGAGACTTATATAATGATATTTGTATCATTAATGGACCACTTGGTGGTCTCTTGGATGTATATAGTAACTTTATTAACCATATAATATAAAAATACAAAGAGACATTGTAAAATTGAAACTAATTAACTAAGAGTTAATACTTAAAGATAAGGTTAATATAGTAACCCAAACCTCTCTAAATTATATTGGTTTAATTTTTTTGGACTTATACCCACCTTAAAGTTTAAATTATAAACTTTGGAGACATTAGAAACCGAATAAGAATTTATTATAAATTAATATTTCTAGATTTTCCGAAGGATCCCCTCACCCCTGTTATAAAAGGGAACTCCTACTTCTCATTTCTTCACACCTTAAAAGCCTTATGGTTCGGCCAATATCTGCCCAAATACTCTCCCAACTTCCCTCACTACAACATAGAGGCCTTAGTTTGATCAGAAATCCAACCTAAGGAGCCCTTTTGATCAAATCAAAAGGAAGAGCCCGAAGAAGAGGTAATAATTTTACCACCCTTTTCCAAGTTCCTTTCATCTTCCACTTCTTCTTCCATTGTTATTACCATTATAAAATAATAACTCCAGTATCATATATATACTGTGATGTTATTATAAATATGGTACAACCATATTCAGTATTCTATCCATCCTTTGAATAACATGTCACCATACGTGCGTACGTACGGCTTACCGTCTCCACGTTGTGGTGTAATTGTTATTCAATATATTATTATTTTGGGTGGGTATAATAATGATGTGTAACTCATTTAAATAATAAATATAACATGATAATAATTCTGTATATATGATATACCATCCAATTATATATTATTTTCATATCAAAATAATGATATTGTCGCTCGTGCGTACGTACGGACTACCGTCTCCACGAACGCGATGAGATTCATTCTTCATCATATCAATTGAAGTATAATTATCATTTTATGATTTAAAAATAATGTTTAAGAACTTTATATCATTCTGGATATGAATAAGATACAACCTATCCATGAAAAACATGGATTACGTAGCAAAACATATAAAAGAAAACGAGTAAGTTAACACCCGAAACGACGATAATTCTAAGATATTATTAACAATGCAATGTTAAAAGATCATATATGATATCATATTAATGTATATGATTCATTAATAATTTAATAACAATTATTTCAACATTATACATGAGGTTAACCTACACCCAACCAAGGAAAAGTACAAGGTAAGGGATTTTCTTATCTCACTTTCAATTCCGTGAGATTTCCATTGTTCGCCACTAAATTATTTGAAAGTGGTTTAATGGGTACTGCCATTTGATATATATTATCATGATTATCTTTATTTTTCTATTATTCTGTAAATCATTTGGGGGTTATTAACTTTTGGTCATACGACTCAGTTGATTACAACGTGGTAAGGGGTTTCTTAACTCACTCTTAATTTCGTGAGAATTCCATTGTTCCCCACATAATTATTGCATGTGGTGTATGTGTACTGCCCATGATTGTACTAATTGTGTAATATACATTAATTTATGGGTATTTACATCATCATTGTATGATCCTTCTTTCATGGGTGTATGTTTCGTAAGTTACCTAATCAATAAGGGAATTTGAAATTTCAATTTCCACTCATTCGTCTTTATGCATACTTCATTGATTATTTTACTCCAAGATTATGTGTATAATCTCTATTAATTTGCTTATGTCAAAATTTACACTCCCCTTTTCTATGGATATACTTTTGATACACATAATCACTCCATTGATAATTTCTCAAGTCATCGATATGAATTTGATAAGAGTAATTTTAACTCATTCTCCAATTATTGAGTTAAACATCCAATTCATTGGTGTTGTTTTTACAAGATTATGTGTGAATGTACTTTCATTATTTTACACTGAATATCCAATCATATTTAGTGTATTTATATTTGTCACACATAACTATGTCATTGATTTATCCTTAACCTAAGGGTAGGACCTTTATGAGAGATTTCATCTCAATTTACATTCCATTGAGACTTCTTTGTTGATATACATCAAATCACTTTTATGTGGTGTATATAATGTACTTTGACATAGTATATCATGAATCCCTTTATTCTCATGATATTAAAATATTTTTATTACCTCAATTATTTGTATTCATGTGTCTCTCTTTTGGTTAGAAACTCCAACTAAAATACCATTTTTAAATGTTTTAAAGATATTCTTCTAAATATTTCTCATTAATGTCCATGTTTTAAAAATGGTTTTAAGGATTTATTTATATGGGCATTAAAGTTTTCAAATAAAAAATCCTTTTAAAAGTTTCAAAGTGGTATGCGACACTTTTATTCTAAAATCTATTTTAAATGGATTCTTGAAAAATAGTGTAACTTTTAAATGATTTCAAGAAAAAGGGGGATATTTCTCTCAAATAGTTTTGATGATTATTTTCATCTATGTAAATATCCATCATTATTCTTGATTGAGGTTAATTTGATACAATACAATCTTCCATATTGTATCGAATGAGTTATTTTTGACTGTGGATGTGCTATTTTTTATACAATTCATGGTTTGTGGTTAAAGTATTGACATTTCGTATGCTAGTGTTAATACGAATGTTTATGTTATGTTTAAACCTGTTCATATGAGGAATGCATTGGACTTAATAAGTGATGAGTGGAGCCCGCTATAGCTCCTCGATTCATCGGTAGGTCTAATGAGACAAACTAGTGTCTTGGCACAAGGCCATGGAAAAATCTTATCTGTAGTTTTGGCACGAGGCCTTTGCTATGTGGTTATGATAGTCTAGCATTATGCATTCCATCATTATGAAAGTTGTCATTGATATTGCATGTGATCATTCGACTAGTAGAATATCCATGTGAGTAATTAAGTGTCATTATTTTATTTTATCTTTTCCATTTTATGTTGAAGTTCAAGTTTAAAAGGCTTTCATTTTAGTTATAAACTGCCTTAAGTGTTTATGCTTATCTATGAAAGCTTTTGCTATAATGTTATCCTTACTGAGCATCTGAGCTCACCCCTTTCAATGTTTTGTTTTTCCCAGGATTATGAAGAAGTAATTTATGATTGACCTACAGGGATAGTATGAGGGGATATGAAGACAAGATGTTGTTGTAGTTTTTTTTACCTATTTATGTAATTTAAGACTTATGAATATATATAGTGTTTCCAAGACTACTAAACTAATCGGTCTTTCGAGACTTGATCCTTTGTCATCATGCCAATGTTATGTAATAATGCACCGACTCTAGGTATCTAGGGTCGGGGCGTTACAGTTGGTATCAGAGGAAGTTTAGTACAAACCTTGAAAGCTAAATTTAGATAAACTCTGATTAGAGCACGTAGACCTAAGATGAAATTTGAGGATTAGTATAGAAGAACTTCCTAGAATTTTGGTATTGTAGAGATTTTGTGAGTTTTCTGAGCAATACATCTCTATCGGGATACGAGTAGGTAGAGGCGGCTCTGGCACAGATGTACCTAGGGGTAAAACCCAAAAACACCGCTTTGAGCTAGACTCGAATGGGAACTGGTGCACAACAACGGGCCTTGCTGCACTGTTGGTTACGACACTCCCATGGGATATGCTTTGGTAAATTCACAAGATTAGTAAGAACCATTATTAAGGGAATACAATAAATGCCCCTAAGAATATATGTCGGCAAATAGATAGCGGATAACCTAGATTTTAACATATGGTACCCCAAGTTAGGATATATTGTTCAATTACATGATTATCCTATTATGTCTATTTTTTTACATTCTTATTAGATATGTATTCAAAAACCCTAATTGTATTTCCTTTTTGTTAGTTGAAACATTGAGGGAGCAAGATCACGAACAACTCTTCTCTCTTTTCCTGAAGAACTACTTAAAATTATTATCCAGAAGTCATGCACAGATGATGTTGAAACTTTTTCAAATGTCCAAGTTACATGCAAACAAATTTATAAGACATCCAATACCTCTATCATTGCACGATTCTTTCAAGGATCAAGTACCGAATAAGGGATAATGTTGCGCTCTCAAATTTCTTACCACGCTAATTGTGGGAAGTACCATCAGGGTCTTTTCAAATTATTCACTTTATCTCAAAATTACGATCCACTAAATGATTTTCAAGATGCTTCAGAAGAGGGAGACCTTCAAGCAGCCTATATGTATCAAATTATATATTTATGTCTTTTGGGATATATGGAAACTGATTTACCAAAACCTTATTTTCAAATATTTGATGATGAATTAGTGAGAATTTTTCTAAAAAAACATGTTAAAGACGATTTCTCAAAATTATATATAAGAAATACCTATTTTTTTATGATGCATCAATGCTTCCATCGATATAATCCATGATGGATGAAGATTTTTTGGGAAAAGGAAGTAGATTATTTTGAAAAATTCCTGAGGTACCATTGTGACACATGAACACATTCTACTAAATGGAAAATTCGCCTAGTCTCTCTAGAGTTCATGTTGTGATCTACATATCTCTAGTGACAAAATACATACCTGACCCAATGCATGTACTCACCTATGAAGAATTAGAACTGGAACCCGATCAATCTTATTGTGAAGATCCTATCAGAATTCTTCATACCAAAGATCAAGTGTTGAGAAACGGGATGGCTCGTCTGGTAAAAGTTCTATGGAGAAATCATAAGATGGAAGATGCAATGTGGGAACCCGAGGAACATATGATGAAGAAGCTATGTGGAAATAAATTGTTGGATAAATGTTTAAAATTTATTAGTGATCCTTGTTGAAGGGTTTCCTTTGGAATAATTTTCTCTTGTATTTGTAAACCTAACGTTTTCCATGTGAGAATGATATTTATGGAAGAATTATATTTTATCTTGTGGATATAGTTATAAATAACCATTTGGTTTTATATGATCATTGGGTTTGAGGCAATTACAAATTATTATAACTTGGGATGAAAATGCAAGGTATGAGATAACATTTGTGGTTAAATTATGTTATGGTTATTTTGAGGAATTTATCTCATTTTGGAAATGTTATAAAATATAGTTTTTGAAAAAGGACAACACATAGATTGTGTGGCAACCCGTCATGTCGGACAAAGCTGTAGGAATCGAACCCACAACCAAAGTACTGTTGGGATTTATCACCTACCACTGGAATACGTGAAGTCCCTGGTTAGTGTGACTATTATTTTTAGTTAACTGATTTTATTTATCAATAATAATTTGATTTGGGAACTTATGTCTTATCAAATGAATACCCTTAGTATAGGAAAATTATTTGGTGATTAAGTGATAAATGTTATTTTGGAGGTTGTTCACTTTGTTGAGAACACTGTATGAAAAAGGATAATAGAGTAGTATGGGATTTCATTTTAGGAGTAATGGTGGATTTTTATCTATGTTTTTATTGTGGATTTATAATGATTTGGGTTATTTATGGAAATGATTAGGTTAATTACTTTAATGTATGTGACTTTAAGAGTATTTGATGTCATTTGGAGATACAATTTAATGTGGAAGACTACATTATTTTAAATTTTGAGTTTCAATATTAGTTTTGAATATATTGAAGGATTTTAAAGACAATTGATTATTGAATGGTATTTATTTAACTTTGGGTTATTGTTGGTTTAATTATGGAAATTAATATTACTGTTTATTTCTCTCAATGAATGTCCTTTTGGGGGATCATTAGATCTTATACTTACCATTTTGGTTTTGATTAATCTCTAAAGACAATGTAAATATATAGTTCATCCTGCATGGATCATGTGATTCTATAGAAGTTTATTCTAGCTCTTCCAGTGTGACCAAGTCTTCTTGAATACTCATCGTTTAAAAAAATGAGTTAGTGGTTGAAATTTATTAAAGAATGAAACTCTACTTAAAATATAAGTATATATCTTTATATTCTTAGTCAATATCATAAATTAATTTCTCATCCTTATGTAATGTAACTTAAAACAAAAAAATGTTGTCCGTTTACTTTCATACTAGGAAACTAATGGTCGTTTGTCCGAACACAAGTTTATGGTTTTCTTATTGTTAACTTTCTCCTGATCATGATTTCTTTCCCTCCCAATCAGAACATGACACTTATTTTATCATCCAAATCCATGTTTTCCTACATGGAATCCGAGTATGGGTTATCTTGGTTGACCTTTATACCTCTCTTTCTTTCTTTTAAAGTGATAGTTTTATTGATTATTTTTCCGATGTGGGACTTTCCATTATATTCCCAATCACAATTTTAAAAATTGAAAGGATGCAATTAATTGAAGGTGGGGAGAATATAACACCCCAAGCTTCCACGGTACGTTTCCCTTCGAATAATGCTATGGCGTGCATTGTATGCAACATCGAGTTCTAACACACCACAACCAATCAAACTCGCCATTATGAATAATAATACCTACTTTTTGAAATTATATATATTTTATATTTTATTATGGACTTCATTTTTGGATTTGGAATATCTAATTTAGCCTAAGGTGAAATTTTGGTACTTTTGGGATAACTTTAATATTTTGATGAATAGTGAAAATTACTAAAATTTAATTAAAAACAACTTTTTTAATCAAAATAATTAATAGTGATTAATTATAAATTTGAGTGGTTTTAATGTATATCTAGAATATATTTTTTCCATTTAATACAATTTTGTTCATTGGACATAATTTCACAATTAAACCGAACATAAACAAGTATCAATCTTTTGATAGTTATTATATCTTAAAAACACGCTTTTTGTTTTAACAGCGGGAATTAATTTTAAATTAATTTCTGCGACTTTTGTGTTTTGAATTTGAAAAAATGGATTCCATATATGGAATCAGTATGTTCAAATTGTGTAAATAGGAAACTTTTATTTTTAGACATTTTGAATAATTACTTCGGTAAATATTTTATTTACCATGGTTAAGGGTAAATCCGGTAAAAAAATAATATTATAATAATAAACAATTATCCTAAAACGTGTTCAATCCAAATTGGTTGATACATGTTCGACCATATTCATCTTTGGGTCGATTTGGGGACCCCATGGAGCCAATTTTAGGTGACAGAGACACTTAATTTTAATTAAGTTATAATAAGTACAAAAATGACATAAGCATATATCTTTTAGAAACTCAATTCTTATACTGGGTTATATATATTGGATTTTCGACTATATATATTCATTAGAAAGATAAAACGATTTCCTAAATAATGATATTTTATTTATAATTTTTAGAGATTACATAATTTAATTTATTTATGACACAATGATGATGCAGTAATTACCATAATAGTGAACATTTAAAATAATTGATTTTATAAATACCCAAATAAATATAATTTGAGACTTTTAATGAATTACAATAATTTTTTAGGATAATATGACATATTAATATTGAGTTAATTAACTTTTATCGAAGTAATAATTCTGTTATGAGTTTCAAAAAAATCAACTATTGAATAGTGTCAAAATTGACATAAAAGAGTTTTTAAAACAAATATTATATTATTAATTGATATTAAATTCCTAAATATATAAGGTTTGGCAAAGAGACTTATATCATTATATTTATATCATTAATGGACCACATGGGGGTTTCTTGGATGTATATAGCAAGTCTATTAACCATATAATATAAAAATACAAAGAGACATTGTAAAAGTGAAACTAATTAACTAAGTGTTAATACTTAAAGATAAGGTTAATATAGTAACCAAAACCTTTCTAAATTATATTTGTTTAATGGTTATATACCTATCCCCACCTTAACATTTAAATGATAAACTTTGGAGCCATTAGAAACCGAATATAAATTTATTATAAATTAATATTTGTAGATTTTCAAAAGGTCCCCCTCACCCCTCTTATAAAATGGCACTCCTACTTCTCATTTCATCACACCTTCAAAGCCTTTCGTTTAGGCCAAAATCTGCCCAAATACTCTCCCAAAATCCCTCACTACAACCTAGATTCCTTAGTTTGATCAGACAGACAACCTAAGGAGCCCTTTTGATCAAATCAAAAGAAAGAGCCCGAAGAAGAGGTAATAATTTCACCACCATTTTCCAAGTTCCTTTCTTCTTCCACTTCTTCTTCCTTTGTTATTACCATTCTAAAATAATAAATCCAGTATCATATATATACTGTGATGTTATTATAAATATGGTACAACCATATTCAGTATTCTATCCATCTTTTGAATAACATGTCACCATACGTGCGTACGTACGGCTTATCGTCTCCACGTCATGGTGTAATTGTTATTCAATAAATTATTATTCTTGGTGGGTATAATAATGATGTGTAACTAATTTAAATAATAAATATATCATAATAATAATTCTGTATATATGATATACCATCCAATTATATATTATTTTAATATCAAAAGAATGATATTGTCGCTCGTGCGTACGTACAGACTACCGTCTCCCCGAACGCGATGAGATTCATTCTCCATCATATCCATTCAAGTATAATTATCATTTTATGATTTAAAAATAATTTTTAAGAAATTTATATCATTCTAGATACAAATAAGATACAACCTATCCATGAAAAACATGGCTTACGTAACAAAACATATAAAAGAAAATGAGTTAGTTAACACCCGAAACGACGATAATTCTAAGATATTATTAACAAAGCAATGTTGAAAGATCATATATAATATCATATTAATGTATATGATTCATGAATAATTTAATAACAATTATTTCAACATTATACATAATGTTAACCTACCCCAACTAAGGAAAAGTACAAGGTAAGGGATTTTCTTATCTCACTTTTAATTCCGTGAGATTTCCATTGTTCGCCACTAAATTATTGAAAGTGGTGTAATGTGTACTTCCATTTGATATATATTATCATGATTATTTTTATATTCATGTTATTCTGTAAATCATTTGGTGGTTATTAACTTTTGGTCATACAACTCAGTTGATTACAACGTGGTAAGGGGTTTCTTAACTCACTCTTAATTTCGTGAGAATTCAATTGTTCACCACTTAATTATTGCATGTGGTGTATGTGTACTACCCATGATTGTATTAATTGTGTAATATAATTTAATTTATGGGTATTTACATCATCATTTTATGATCCTTCTTTCATGGGTGTATGTTTCGTAAGTTACCTAATCAATAAGGGAATTTGAAATTTCAATTTCCACTCATTCGGCTTTACTAATACATCATTGATTATTTTACTCCAAGATTATGTGTAGAATCTATATTCCTTTGCTTAAGTCATGATTTCCACTCCCCTTTTCTGTGGATATACTTTTTATACACATAATCACTCCATTGATAATTTCTCAAGTCATCGATATGAATTTGATAAGAGTAATTTTAACTCATTCTCCATTTGTTGAGTTAAACACCCAATTCATTGGTGTTGTTTTTACAAGATTATGTGTGAATGTACTTTCATTGTTTTACACTGAATATCCAATCATATTTAGTGTATTTATATTTGTCACACATAAATATGTCGTTGATTTATCCTTAACCTAAGGGCACAACCTTTATGAGAGATTTCTTCTCAATTTACATTCCATTGAGACTTATTTGTTGATATACACCAAATCACTTTTATGTGGTGTATATAATGTACTTTGACATAGTATATCATGAATCCATTTATTCTCATGATATTAAAATAATTTGATTACCTCAATTATTTGTATTCATGTGTCTCTCTTTTGGTTAGAAACTCTAACTCAAATACCATTTTTAAATGTTTTAAAGACTTATTCTTCTAAATCGTTCTCATTAATGTCCATGTTTTAAAAATGGTTTTAAGGATTTATATATATGGACATTAAAGTTTTCAAATCAAAACTCCTTTTAAAAGTTTCAATGTGGTATGGGATACTTTGATTCTAAAATCTATTTTAAATGGATTCTTGAAAAATAGTGTGACATTTAAATGATTTCAAGAAAAAGGGGGATATTTCTCTCAAATAGTTTTGATGATTATTTTCATCTATGTCAATATCCTTCATTATTCTTGATTGAGGTTAATTTGATACAATACAATCTTCCATTTTTTATCGAATGAGTTATGTTTTACTGTGGATGTGCTATTTTTTATACCATTCATGGTTTGTGGTTAAAGTATTGACATTTCGTATGCTAGTGTTAATGTGAATGTTTTTGTTATGTTTAAACCTGTTCATATGAGGAATGCATTGGACTTAATAAGTGATGGGTGGATCCCGCTATAGCTCCTCGATGCATCGGTAGGTCTCATGAGACAAACTAGTGTCTTGGCACAAGGCCTTGGAAAAAATTTATTTGTAGTTTTGGCACGAGGCCTTGGCTATGTGGTTATGATATTCTGGAATTATGCATTCCATCATTATGAAAGTGGTTATTGATATTTCATGTGATAATTCAAATAGTAGAATATCCATGTTAGTAAGAAAGTGGCATTATTTTATTTTAACTTTTCCATTTTATGTTGAAATTCAAGTTTAAAAGGCTTTCATTTTAGTTATAAACTGCCTTAAGTGTTTATGCTTATCTATGAAAGTTTCTGCTATAAAGTTATCCTTACTGAGAATCTGAGCTCACCCCTTTAAATTTTTTGTTTTTCCTAGGATTATGAAGAAGTAATTAATGATTGAACTGTAGGGATAGTATGAGGGTATATGAAGACAAGATGTTGTTGTATTTTTTTTACCTTATGATGCAATGTAAGACTTATGAATATATCTAGTGTTTCCAAGACTACTAAACTAATTGGTCTTTAGAGACTTGATTCTTTTTTATCATGCCAATGTTATGTAATAATGCACAGACTCTTGGTATCTTGGGTCGGGGCGTTACAGTTGGTATCAGAGGAAGTTTAGTACAATCCTTGGAAGCTAGATTTAGATAAACTCTGATTAGAGCATGTAGACCTAAGATGAATTTTGAGGATTAGTATAGAAGAACTTCCTAGAATTTTGGTATTGTAGAGATTTTGTGAGTTTTCAGAGCAACACAGCCCTGTCTGGATACGAGCAGGTAGAGGCGGCTCTGGCACAGATGTACCTAGGGGAAAAACCCGAAAACACCGCTTTGAGCTAGACTCGAACGAGAACTGGTGCACGATAACGGGTCTTGCTGCACTCTTGGTTACGACACTCCTGAGGGATATGCTTTGGTAAATTCACAAGATTAGTATGAACCATTATTAAGGGAATATAAAAAATTCCCCAAAGAATATATGTCAGAAAATAGATAGTGGATAACCTAGATTTTAACATAGGGTACCCCAAGTTAGGATATATTGTTCAATTACAAGATAATCCTATTATGTCTATTTTTTAACATTATTATTAGATATGTATTCAAAAATTCTAATTGTATTTCCTTTTTGTTAGTTGAAACATGGAGGGAGCAAGATCATGAACAACTCTTCTCTCTCTTCCTGAAGAACTACTTACAATTATTATCCAGAAGTCATGTGCAGATGATGTTGAAACTTTTTCAAATGTCCAAGTTACATGCAAACAACTTTATGAGACATCCAATACCTCTATCATTGCATGATTCTTTCAAGGATCAAGTACTGACTATGGGATAATGTTGCACTCTAAACTTTCTTACCACGCTAAGCGTGGGAAGTACCATCAGGGTCTTTTCAAATTATTCACTTTATCAAAAAATTACAATGCACTAAATGATTTTCAAGATGCTGTAGAAGAGGGAGACCTTCGAGCAGCCTATATGTATCAAATTATATATTTATGTCTTTTGGGATATACGGAAACTGATTTACCAAAACCTTATTTTGAAATATTTGAAGATGAATCAGTGAGAATTTATCTAAAAAAACATGTTAAAGACGATGTCTCAAAATTATATATAAGAAATACCTATTTTTTTATGATGCATCGATGCTTCCATCGATATAATCTAAGATAGATGAAGAGTTTTTGGGTAAAGGAAGTAGATGATTTTGAAAAATTCTTGAGGTACCATTGTGACACATGAACGCATTCTACCAAAAGGAAAATTCACCTAGTCTCTCCAGAGTTCATGTTGTGATCCACATATCTCTAGTGACAAAATACATACTTGACCCAATGGATGTACTCACCTATGAAGAATTAGAATTGGAACCCAATCTATCTTATTGCGAAGATCCAATCAGAATTCTTCATACCAAAGATCAAGTGTTGAGAAATTGGATGGCTCGTCTGGTAAAAGTTCTATGGAGAAATCATAAGATGGAAGAGGAAATGTGGGAACCAGAAGAACATATGATGAAGAAGCTATGTGGAAATAAATGGTTGGATAAATGTTTAAAAATTATTAGTGATCTATGTTGAAGGGTTTACTTTGGAATAATTTTCTCTTGTATTTGTAACCCTAACGTTTGCAATGTGAGAATGATATTTATGGAAGAATTATCTTTTCTCTTGTGGATATAGTTATAAATAACCATTTGGTTTTATATGATCATTGGGTTTGAGGCAATTACAAATTATTATAATTTGGGATGAAAATGCAAGGTATGAGATAACATTTGGGGTTAAATTATGTTATGGTTATTTTGAGGAAGTTATCTCATGTTGGTAATGTTATAAAATATAATTTTTGAAAAAGGAAAACAAGTAGATTGTGTGACAACCCATCGCGTCGGACAAAGATGTGGGAATTGAACCCACAACCAATGTGCGATTGGGATTTATCGCCTACCACTGGACTACGTGAAGTCCCTGGTTAGTGTGACTATTATTTTTAGTTAACTGATTTTATTGATCAATAATAATTTGATTTTGTAAGTTATGTCTTATCAAATGAATACCCTTAGTATAGGAAATTGATTTGGTGATTAAGTGATAAATGTTATTTTGGAAGTTGTTCGGTTTGTTGAGAACACTATATGCCAAAGGAAAATAGAGTAGTATGGGATTTAATTTGAGGAGTATTGGTGGATTTTTATCTATGTTTTTATTGTGGATTTATAATGATTTGGGTTATTTATGGAAATGATTAGGTTAATTACTTTTATGAATGTGATTTTAAGATTATTTGATGTCATTTGGAGATACAATTTAACGTGGAAGACTACATTCCATTAAATTTTGAGTTTCAATATTAGTTTTGAATATATTGAAGGATTTTAAGGACAATTGATTATTGAATGGTATTTATTTAACTTTGGGGTATTATTGGTTTAATTATGGAAATTAAGATTAGTGTTTATTTCTCTCAAGGAATGTCCTTTTAGGGGATAATTAGATCTTGTACTAACCATTTTGGTTTTGATTAATCTCTAAAGACAATGTAAATATATATTTCATCCTGCATGGATCATGTGATTCTATAGAAGTTGAATCTAGCTCTTCCAGTGTGACCAAGTCTTCTTGAATACTCATCATTTAAAAAAAATGAGTTAGTTGTGGAAATTTATTAAAGAATGAAACTCTATTTAAAATATAAGTATATATATTTATATTATTATTCAATATCATAAATTAATTTCTCATCCTTATGTAATGTAACTTAAAAAAATGTTGTCCGTTTACTTTCCTACTAGGAAACTAATGGTCGTTTGTCCCAACACATGTTTGTGGTTTTCTTATTGTTAACTTTCTCCTGATCATGATTTCTATCCCTCTCCATCAGAGCTTGACACTTAGTTTATCATCCGTATCCATGTTTTCTTATACGAAATCCGAGTATGGGTTATCTTGGTTGACCTTTATACCTCTCTTTCTTTCTTTTAAAGTGATAGTTTTATTGACTATTTTCCCGATGTGGGACTTCCCATTATATTCCCAAGCACAATTTTAAAAATTGTGAGGATGCAATTAATTGAAGGAGGGGAGAATATAACACCCCAAGCTTCCATGGTACATTTCCCTTCGAATAATGCAATGGCGTGCATTGTACGCAACATCGAGTTTTAACACACCACAACCAATCAAACTAGCCGTTACAAATAATAATACCTACTTTTTGAAATTATATATATTTTATATTTCAAAATGGACTTCATTTTTGGATTCGGAATATCGAATTTAGCCTAAGGTGAAATTTTGGTACTTTTCGGATAACTTTAATATTTTGATGAATAGTGAAAATTACTAAATTTTAATTAAAAACAACTTTTTTAATCAAAATATTTAATAGTGATAAATTATAAATTTGAGTGGTTTTAAAGTATATTTAGAATATATTTTTACCATTTAATAAAATTTTATTCATTGGACATAATTTTACAATTAAATCGAACATAAACAAGTATCAATCTTTTGATAGTTATTATATCTTAAAAACACTATTTTTGTTTTAACAGCGGGAATTAATTTTAAATTAATTTCTACCAATTATGTGTTTTGAATTTGGAAAAATGGATTCCATATTTTGAATCAGGATTTTGAAATTGTGTAAATAGGTAACTTTTATTTTTAGACATTTTGAATAATTACTTCGGTAAATATTTTATTTACCATGGTTAAGGGTAAATCCGGTAAATAAGGGTTAAAAAATAATATTATAATAATAACAAATTACCCTAAACCGTGTCCTACCCACATTGGTTGATACATGTTCGAACATAAGAATATTTGGGTCGATTTTGGGACCCCATGGAGCCACTTTTAGGTGATAGGGACACTTAATTTTAATTAAGATAAAATAAGTACAAAAATGACAAAAGCATATATCTTTTATAAAAACAATTTTTACATAGGGATATATCTATTGGATTTTAGACAATAAATATTCATTAGAAATATAAAGAGATTTCCTACATAATTATATTTTATTTATAATTTTTAAAGATTACATAATTTAATTTATTTATGACACAATGATGATGCAGTAATTACCATAATAGTGAAACTTTAAAATAATTTATTATATAAATACCCAAATAAATATAATCTGAGACTTTTAATGAATTAAAATAATTTTATAGGATAATATGACATATTAGGATTGATTTAATAAACGTTTTCGATGTAATAATTCTTTTATGAGTTTCAAAAAAATCAACTATTGAATAGTGTCAAAATTGACATAAAAGAGTTTTTAAAACAAATATTATATTATTAATTGATATTAAATTCTTAAAAATATATGTTTTGGCCAAGAGACTTATATAATTATATTTATAACATTAATGGACCACTTGGAGGGTTTCTTGGATGTATATAGTATGTTTATTAACCATATAATATAAAAATACAAAGAGAAATTGTAAAAGTGAAACTAATTAACTAAGAGTTAATACATAAAGATAAGGTTAATATAGTAACCCAAACCTGTCTAAATTCTATTGGTTTAATGGTTTTAGAACTATCCCCGCCTTAAAATTTAAATAATAAACTTTGGAGCCATTAGAAACCAAATATAAATTTATTATAAATTAATATTTCTAGATTTTCCAAAGGTTCCCCTCACCCCTCTTATAAAAGAGTTCTCCTACTTCTCATTTCTTCACACCTTAAAAGCCTTTTGGTTCGGCCAAACTCTTCCCAAATACTCTCCCAACTTCCCTCACTACAACCTACAGGCCTTATTTTGATCAGAAAGCCAACCTAAGGAGCCCTTTTGATCAAATCAAAAGGAAGAGCCAGAAGAAGAGGTAATAATTTCACCACCCTTTTCCAAGTTCCTTTCTTCTTCCACTTCTTCTTCCTTTGTTATTACCATTATAAAATAATAACTCCAGTATCATATATATACTATGATGTTATTATAAATATGGTACAACCATATTCAGTATTTTATCCATCCTTTGAATAACATGTCACCATACGTGCATACGTAAGGCTTACCGTCTCCACATCGTGGTGTAATTGTTATTCAATATATTATTATTTTGGGTGGGTATAATAATGATGTGTAACTCATTTAATTAATAAATATAACATGATAATAATTCTGTATATATGATATACCATCCAATTATATATTATTTTAATATCAAAAGAATGATATTGTCGCTCGTGCGTACGTACGGACTACCGTCTCCACGAACGCGATGAGATTCATTCTCCATAATATCCATTCAAGTATATTTATCATTTTATGATTTAAAAATAATGTTTAAGAACTTTATATAATTCTGGATATGAATAAGAGACAACCTATCCCTGACAAACATGGCTTACATAACAAAACATATAAAAGAAAACGAGTAAGTTAACACCTGAAACGATGATAATTCTAAGATATTGTTAACAAAGAAATGTTAAAAGATCATATATGATATCATATTAATGTATATGATTCCTGAATAATTTAATAACAATTATTTAAACATTATACATGAGGTTAACCTACCCCCCAACAAAGGAAAAGTACAAGGTAAGGTATTTTCTTATCTCACTTTCAATTCCGTGAGATTTCCATTGTTCGCCACTAAATTATTGAAAGTGGTGTAATGTGTACTGCCATTTGATATATATTATCATGATTATCTTTATATTCATGTTATTATGTAAATAATTTGGTGGTTATTAACTTTTTTTCATATGACTCAGTTGATTACAATGTGGTAAGGGGTTTCTTAACTCACTCTTAATTTCGTGGGAATTCCATTGTTCACCACTTAATTATTGCATGTGGTGTATGTGTACTGCCCATGATTGTATTCATTGTGTAATATACTTTAATTTATGGGTATTTACATCATCATTGTAGGATCCTTCTTTCACGGGTGTATGTTTCGTAAGTTACCTAATCAATAAGGGAATTTGAAATTTCAATTTCCACTCATTCGGCTTTACGCATACTTCATTGATTATTTTACTCCATGATTTTTTGTAGAATCTATATTCATTTGATTATGTCATAATTACCACTCCCCTTTTCTATGTATATAGTTTTGATACACATAATCACTCCATTGATAATTTCTGAAGTCATCGATATGAATTTGATAAGACTAATTTTAACTCATTCTCCATTTGTTGAGTTAAACATCCAATTCATTGGTGTTGTTTTTACAAGATTATGTGTGAATGTACTTTTATTGTTTTACACTGAATATCCAATCATATTTAGTGTATTTATATTTGTCACACATAACTATGTCGTTGATTTATCCTTAACCTAAGGGTATGACCTTTATGAGAGATTTCATCTCAATTTACATTCCATTGAGACTTCTTTGTTGATATACACCAAATCACTTTTATGTGGTGTATATAATGTACTTTTACATAGTATATAATGAATCCCTTTATTATCATGATATTAAAATATTTTTATTACCTCAATTATTTGTATTCAAGTGTCTCTCTTTTGTTTAGAAACTCTAACTAAAATACCATTTTTAAATGTTTTAAAGACTTATTATTCTAAATCTTTCTCATTAATGTCCATGTTTTAAAAATGGTTTTAAGGATTTTTTTATATGGACATTAATGTTTTCAAATAAAAACTCCTTTTAAAAATTTCAAAGTGGTATGAGACACTTTGATTCTAAAATCTATTTTAAACGGATTCTTGAAAAATAGCGTGACTTTTAAATGATTTCAAGAAAAAGGGGGATATTTATCTCAAATAGTTTTGATTATTATTTTCATCTATGTCAATATCCTTCATTATTCTTGATTGAGGTTAATTTGATACAATACAATCTTCCATATTGTATTGAATGAGTTATGGTTTACTGTGGATGTGCTATTTTTTATACCATTCATGGTTTGTGGTTAAAGTATTGACATTTCCTATGCTAGTGTTAATACGAATGTTTATGTTATGTTTAAACCTGTTCATATGAGGAATGCATTGGACTTAATAAGTGACGGGTGGAACCCGCTATAGCTCCTTGATTCATCGGTAGGTCTCATGAGACAAACTAGTGTCTTGGCACAAGGCCTTGGCAAAATCTTATTTTTAGTCTTGGCACGAGGCCTTGGATATGTGGGTATGATAGTCTGGTATTAGGCATTACATCATTATGAAAGTGGTTATTTATATTTCATGTGATCATTCGACTAGTAGAATATCCATATGAGTAAGTAAGTGGCATTATTTTATTTTATCTTTTCCATTTTATACTGAAGTTCAAGTTTAAAAGGCTTTCGTTTTAGTTATAAAATGCCTTAAGTGTTTATGCTTATCTATGAAAGCTTCTGCTATAATGTTATCCTTACTGAGCATCTGAGCTCACCCCTTTCAATGTTTTGTTTTTCCCAGGATTATGAAGAAGTAATTTATATTTGACCTGCAGGGATATTATGAGGGGATATGAAGACAAGATGTTGTAGTAGTTTTTTTTACCTTATGATGTAATGTAAGACTTATGAATATATCTAGTGTTTCTAAGACTACTAAACTAATCGGTCTTTCGAGACTTGATCCTTTGTGATCATGCTAATGTTATGTAATAATGCACCAACTCTGGGTATCTAGGGTTGGGGCGTTACACTTTCCTCAACATATCACATGATTTAATCATCTTCATTTCCTAAATAATGGAATCTTAATAAAGGGTTGAGATCAAATACTTAATAATGGAAAAGACGTATCATAAATTATTGGATCATAAGAATGAGGAGATTATGAGAAAATCATAAATATATAAATAATATATTAGGATACCATGTATAATAATCACAAAACATAATGGGTCCACATAATATCCTAAATATATCATGAAGGAAACATAAAAAATAAAACAAATAACTTTTGAATATTACATAGGGAACATGGTACTTAAAAGGGAATAATCATGAAAATATAGGGTTTCTTAGATATAAAAATCATATTTAAAAATGGAACAACATGATTAACAACTTCAAAATTCAACATAACTGTATAAAAATGAAACAGTTTCACATGTATAATCATATTAAAACATGTGTGATCAAACACATTATGGCCACACCCATGTGAACAAACTCAATTTGTATGTGCCTAAAAATGTGAGCAAACTCATCATTCCCATGCATGCATGGAAAAATCAATCGGTGTATGCCTAAATATCTCATGAGATATAAAATTATAAAAATAAATTTTAGAGTGATATAGGACCCCACCCATCATCATCTATACATATGTGTTCCAATTAAAACCATTCATGAGTATAACATAAATAACTCTTGAAAAAAAAGAATGGATTTCATAAACATATCACATAAATTGAACATAAGAAATCATATGACACTAAAATATCATTATCCAAACTGGTTCATAATGTAATAAAATATAAAAAATCACTTCATGATAGATATATCATTTTAATATAATGGGGAAAAAATCATGAAAAGTTTTTTGAAACATTTAGTATTCATTGTAGAAAAATTCATAGTTATGTGTCCCTTTTCAAAATTACCCATTGTTTTCAATAGAAATAAAAATAATTCCTTTCATGAAATTAGTTTTGGTTTAAAAACTCTATTTTTTGATAAATAACCAAAAAATATCTATCAAAATGGAGATTCTTGGAAATATGATATTCAATAATAAATTGTATAACTCGAAGAAAGGATTTTGAGATACCAGGTCCCTTACCATTACCCTTAATTTCAAAATAATTTTTAAACCTATTGTATCATAGATATAAACATATAAACTATGTATTTTATAACCTTATTCATATATATTTCTAATTATAATCTTCATTTATAAAAATTATCTTCATGTGTTAGATTTTTGTAAATTATTTTCAACATAGAGTGTTAATAAACATAAGTATTTTAAAATAGGTATGTAAATGTGGTGTTGATCTTACTTTTTATCCCAAATACCTTCATTTAAAAACCATTAAAGGTAATATAAATACCCAAAATGTTTTAATACAATTAAATTGTATTTTTAGTCACGTTTTATGAAAAAATAGTAATCAACTAGTTTTGGGTTATTTTCTGATATTGATAGATTACCTTATAACGATCACCACATTTTGTGTTATAAAAAAGTAAACATATTAATGATAGATATTAAATATATATAATATATATAATCATACACTATAAACTAAAACCATCTATGTTTTGAAGTGAAGTAAATCACAACACATTTATTCATAGAGGCGGTAGTCTGCACTATACGTGATTTGTGTTTCTGTTGCCCAATGAATGATAGGGGTGAAGGTGGATAATAAGTGTTAATATCAGAATCATAAATATATTATATAACTCATATTTATTCCTTAATATCACCATTATTACCATCCATGGGTTGGTGATTAAAAACCAAAAGCATCTCTTCTTGTAGGTGGTAATATGCCCACACACACTAACGAGGATTTGTGTGTTACTTAGTAGATGGAAGAGACTAAATAATGGTTTTGACATTATTATAATAAAATCTCAACACATTGATGATGAATATTTTTTTTCATTATTCTCTGGTTATGATTTTTTTGTAAAGTAAATAATAAAAAATAAACATTAATAAACATGTGATGCCTATATTGAGACCTTATACTTCTTCTTGATGAACCTCTTAGATTTGAGGGACATAGGATAATTTATGGTTACCGGGGGCACTGAGATGTATAAAGATTTAGATTAGAAGAAATTTAGGCATGGTTTCAAGTAAATTTTGAAATATTAGGGGATTATTGAAAATCTAGAAGTGATTCCCCATTTATAAGTGAAGAAGATGTACTTTTCCATGGAAATCAATGTTAAGTAAGGAGTAAGAATTTAATGTAATGGATGTCAGGTGGGTTATAAGATTAAAGGTTGTTAAAACATGTAGTTAATAATTTATAACCTATAAATTTATTTCTATATTTTCTAAATTGTGTGTTAATTTAGGAAAATTATATCCATTGTAGATTAGTAATTTAAACATTTATTACTCTAAATTAAAAATTAATCTTGTCAATTATTTTATAACTAAAAATATAAATAAGACCTTATTACCAAATTTTGATGTCATTAATCATAATTTGGGCTCTATTTATCTTAATTCAATTTCATTATATGATAAAATTAACTATTAAATTAAAACATATAACGTGTGGGAAAGCTTTTTTTCTAGAAAAATGTCATTCTAATCAATAACTGTTTTTTTTCTTATTTAAAATTGATTATACATTAAATAAATGTTGATTAATTTTTAGATATTATAAAAATAATATTTTTTATTTAATTTAAAATTTATTCATTTAATTTTAAAAATACACAATATTTAGAAAGTATTATTCTTTGAAAAATAACTTTTTTATTAGTGTAAATAATATTTACCCACGAAAAATTAATCTTTCAACCTAAGAAATTGGAAAATTTTAGATATTTTTTACCCAATGATTTTAAATTTGAAATTCATTTCATTTGATTCAATTGAAGAAAACTAATTTTAAAATAATAATGTATAATGTATTTAAAATAATTTATTAGAAAATATTTCTTATGTTTTTAAATATAAAATATAAGTATATAATTCAAAAATGATATTTTAAAATATATAATTTTACATAAAATACATATATTTGGTCAAGAAAAATGTTTCAAAAGATGTACGATTTTCTTATATCCACGTGATGTAAAAAAACCCCTATACTTTAAAGAATTTAATTTTGGTTTATTCACCTAAAAATAATTATTTTAGAATATTTTCAAAAATTCATCATAAGCTAATATGACATTTATAGATCCACAAATTATGTTGATTTTATCAAATTTACATCCTAAATTTTATAAATTTAACATTAAAATGAAATCATAATGTATCATGCAAATAGTTTTTTTATAGGGAGTCATTTTTTGGTATATTTACTATTCAACTAAAATTAGATATAATCATAAATATATACAAACATATAAAAATATTCATATTATAAAATAAATTTTAAACTATAAAATATAGTTTATTGTTTAATTAGTTGTACTAATGGAGTTTGATGTTTAAGGTGAATTTTATTATGTTTTGTTCTTATATATATATATATATTATTTTGTTACCACTATTTATCCCTTATAATTATAAGGATACATTATGATAGTCTATATTGGTTTTGTTTTCAGTGTTTCTTGTGAAAAAACCGTAGAACAAAATATTTATTTAATTATAGAAAATCGGGTTGTTAAAGTCAGGTATCTTCTCCCTTCACCATGCCCACTATGGAGGCCAAGAACTCGCTACATCCCATTCCAAATGGTCTCCCTTCCCCTTTATACTACATCAGCCACTGATCGTGGCCAACCACCACAACCTTACTGGCTCTCTCCACCAATATACACAAACATATATCGTACTACCTCTCCTCACTCAAGAAACTATGTCGCTGCCACCCCATACTATGGCCATCATCTAACCCCGATTCTAACGGTCTTCGATACATAAAAAAATAATTAAACAGGGAAGGGAAATAGAGTGATATAGAGAATAAATATAGGGAAGAGAGAGACTTTGGTCACGTTTTCTCCATCATTTACATTGAAACTATCACCATAACTAGTAAAGTTGGGGTTATATAAATCTACCCTAAAAATTCTTGGCCTAAGGTTTAGGGATTCTAGATCGGAAATTAGGGAAGAAAATAAACATAACCAACATACCACCTAATTCATTCATGAAAAACTAAGAATCCAATTTTATAAATTTCAACATAAAATCCATGATGAATGGGGTAATGAGAAATCAAATGTCCCTACCTTAGGAATGGATCATTTAATGGTGATGATCATGTCTTTGTCACTCATCGTCGGGGAAGGCGAGGATTCGTTCTTCGATTCGGTGGGTTCCCATGTAATTACCTGACCTTAAAAATTAATCAATTTGAATTAAATGAATAATTCACATTGAGGATCTTTTCTGGATTATATTTTTAGAGACATAGTCCATAACTATTACATATCAAATTGAAAATTACATGTAGACATTACTACTTAGTATACATTTTTTCATAAAATAAAGATTCTTAAAAAGAAACATGTCAACTTCCAAGTTTAAGTAGCATGACTTTTCCTTGATCTTATCCTTCACCCTATTCATCTTAAAGTCAAGTGGAAATCATTTTAAAAACATGGGATGAGTATAAAAAGATCAATAAGGGTTATAAACTTAGGAATGAAAATATTATTCCATTAATAAATAAAAAATAATGAAACCATACTTTCTAATCATAACATACCTTTTGAAGTCATAATATTTATGAATAACACAAAGAAATCATAAATCCTAAACGTAAATTGACGCATACAATACAGAATTACGTTGTAGAAATCAAATCTACAAAGGTAGTTACTTTTGAAAACCCATCATAGTATATTCCCTAAATCTCATAGGAGAAACATTTACATTTTCCTCCATCATGTTACCCAATGCATTGGAGAGCTATCTCGGGCTCAGACGCCCTAGGTTTATCACAGAACCACTTGTATACGTAAACAATGCCCAATAACCATAAAAAATTCATAATACATACATCAATGAAAAATTAAAGACAACATTTACACATTTCATTCACAGTATATCGTTTAAAGATATTTACATAATCAACGCTTTATCAAACCATCTTCAAAACCAATTAAAAGATTTAATAAAGAGATTTTTGAATCAAAGTGTCTCATACCACATTGAAACTTTTGAATGAAATTTTAATCTCAAAGCATTATCCATATAAATAAATCCTTAAACCCATATTTAAAACTTGTACATTAACGATAAAGTTTTAAAAGAATAAATCATTAAAACATATAAAATGATATTTTTGTTAAAGTGTTCCTAATAAAATTAGAGACACATGAATACAAATAATTAAGGAATAACATTAATCAAAGCTTATAATACCATGAGAATAAATTAATTCATGATATAAATAGAAAAAACATAGTATATATACCATATAAAAGTGAATTGGCACATAACAACAACGAAGTCTCAATGGAATGTAAATTGAGACGAAATCCATTATAAAGATGGTATCCTTACATTAAGGATAAATCAATTAGATAATTATGTGTGAAAAACATAAATACACTCAATATTATTGGATATTTAGTGTAATACAATCCTAGGTTATACAAAAATATTCATATCATGACATAATCAACAACTAGAAGACTAACCCAAATAATTTAAATTGGGTTAAGAAGTTCCCTTATAGAAATTTGACAGTATAACGGTGTCACATTAAAATTCATAAAATGAGTTGATTATAGAAAAAAGGGTAAATCATCACATGGACATAAAATTTACATCAATAAGTATATATAATAACATATCCCCATATAAGAATATGTAATTTAAAAGTCATAACAAAAAAAGAGTCTTTTAAAAAGTGGGGGGTGAAAGGATCCCTTATCGATTTGGTATCTTACAAAACATACACCACATGAAATAAAGATCATAAAATAAAGACTTAATTACCCATAAATTAAATTATATTAAAAAAATAATACAATCGTGGGCATTACATACACCGAACAACACAATATAGTGGAAAATATATCATGAATCTCACAGGAATAAAAAGTGAGATGAAAACACCTTACCATTTTGCAATCAATTGACTAGTATGACTAAAAGTTAATAACCACAAAATTAATCACATAATTACATGAATAAAAAGATAATGATTATAATATATATCTATTGGAAGTAAACAACGCACCACATGCAAGAAATAAGTGGCGAACAATTGAAATCTCATGGAATTAAAAGTTAGATAAGAAATCCCTTACCACGTTGTAGTCAATCGACTCGTATAAAAAAAATTAATAACCACCAAATTAATCACATAATAAAATTAATATAAATGTAATCATGATAATATATATAAACATTTAGTAAACAATACACCACATGAAATAAATAAGTGTTGAACAATGGAAATCTCACAGAATTAAAAGTGAGATAAGAAATCCCTTATCTCATGTTCGAATTGACTCGTTTGTTCCTTGTTATTCCTGAATAATTAACATAAGTTAATTTATAATTTCATAATAAAATTATTAATGTTTATTATACATTTTATATAAATTATTACCTAGATACTATAATTATTTAATTATTTGAGTTCATATTGGGACTTTTGTTGATGTTCGGAACTTAAATAAAAATGAACTTGTTATAATTACAAATTGTCCATGTGGTCAAAATTTCATTATCACCAGAATAATATTTATGATTTAAATATCATATATATATATTATATCATGTATATATTTATTTATAAAAGTACATAACATTGGATATAAGAAATGAAATACACCATTCATGGAGAGGGTAAGCCGTACGTACGTATGAACGCTACTTTCATTTCTATTTAATATTTAATGAATAAAAATGTAATGATAAAAATGTATATAATAAATCCAGTATAATATCATATATAATTTAATTATATCCATCCTTTATATGTTCCACGTATGGCATGAAAGAGTCATATCACTTTGAGGGGGGGTAGTCCGCACTTCCTACAATGAAATTATCGTATTTACCCACTATGGAAACCATAAACGTATTCTATTAATGAAAATAAAGAAGAATATAAACAATATAAATATAATATATATCACATATAGATACAGTTCTATCATAATTTCCACCATGAGAGGCAGTATGAGATAACTGAACAACCCTTGTTTCGTGAGGCAGTAGTTTTCCGTCAACATAAACAGTATGTTCATTAACCATTAAATGGAGGTGTGTGTAATTTTAGTTCAAAACCTTCTAATAAAAACAACCTATTATATTTATTATTCTAGTTTTGTTATAAAATTAAGGAATAAAAACATTTTTTGGGGTTGTAGAAGTAAAATAAAACAATAGAACTTAAGAGATGACGCTGCCTTTAAATCGGGTATCTCCCATTGGTTTGAACCAAAAGGTTTTCTTGAAGTGCCTTCATTCCAGGGGAAGTCTTATAATATAAGGATTAGGATGTAGTAAGATTAATTAAGAAAGATTTTTAATGATCCTTGAGGCCTGAGAAGTGTGGGGAATGGGTTTGAAGTGAGGTATTTTTATAATGGAGAGGATGGGCTCTTTAAAAATGTTAAAAAATAATAGTTTATTATATAATTATTTTTGGTTTTTAAAGGTCAAAAACTTATTAAGGTCTAAGATAAGTTGAATCATGTTAGAAATAAAAACATAAAATACTAATTGGATAGGTTTTGGATATTTTTTTATCATTATTATTTTTTATTTGAATCATTCATTATTGAGGTAAACCATGCATCATTATTGTGTCATAAATAATTTTATCTATTTGATGTATAAAATTAAAAAAAATATCATGATGTAGTAAATAAATTTATATTTATAATGAATATTTATAGTCTAAGTGATAACCTACATAAACCTATTTAAAATTTTATTTACTAAAAGATATATGTTTAAGTCATTTTTGTCTTTACATTAAATTAATTAATATAAAGTGTCATTATCACTCCCAAGTGGCTCCATGGGGTCCCAAAATAGACCCAATGATTCCCAAAGTTATAAATTTATCAACCAATAGTATTTGTATATATTTTATTGTAATTGTTTTTATTATTATAATAATATTTTGTTACCCTTTGTTATCATATTACCTTTTAACCATAGTAAATAAAAGTTTTTATGAAGTAAATATTCATAATGTATAAAAATAAAATTCAACTATTTATATAAATTGGACCTCCTAATTACAAATATGGAATCCAATTTTTTAATTTAAAAACATAGAAGTGGCATAAATAAATTTAAAATTATTTCCCGTTGTCAAAACAAAATGGGTGTTTTTATGAAATAATTACTATCAAAAGATTGACACTTATTTATGTCCAATTTCAATGTAAAATTAATTCTAATGATCAACATTGGATTAAATAGTAGAAAAATAATATAATTAACTTTAAACCCAATTAAAAAGTTAATTTATCCTTATAAATAAATTATATTAATATTCAATTTTGAATTAAAATACAGTATTATTCAATATTCATTAAAAAATAAATTTTTTCAGAAAAATACCAAAAATATACCCAAAGTAAATTTTGATGTCCCAATTCTAAAAAATAATTTTATTTTTTCAAATAAACATATAAAAGTGACCAAAACTAGATTTAAATAGGGTTCTCCATCAAAAGGTGGTAAAATGGACCATTTAAAGATTATTTGAATATTTATTCTTAAAATTTGATTCATTCACATTTTAAGCCTCAAAAGTTTATTGGATAAATGTAAAAACATTTAACAAAGATTTATATTCGTATTGCAGTTATTTCTGTCCATTCCCACTTATACAACCGCTAGGCGTTAAGTACCATTTAAATAGTATTATATTATTATTTTTCAGAATGACTCAGCATTGTCTACAATATAATATTTCAAATAAACCTGTTATTGTGTATCGGGTACACCATCAAACATAGAATCCCCTTTAAAGTAAAATTAAAATTTAATTCACAAATTTTAATAAATATGATAATGTTATATTCATTATTTACATGGGATGTTACAACATTCCCCCTTTTGGTAATTGTGTCCTCACAATTTTGAAATCGGGCTTGGAAACTTCATTGAAAGTCCCACATTGAAAAAAGAGTCAATACAAATATCACTTTAAAAGAATATAAGAAAAATAAAATGGTCACTAGAGAAAACAGATAATACGATTCCATGAAAACATTGTTATGGAAGAGAAACTAACTCTTATGTATTAATATAGCGTGATAGAGAACTTGAGCACAGAAATTTAACCACCACAATACCATAAATTTGTGGTTAGGTAATATTCTAATGATAAAAGAGAGCTTATAGAATTTTTTTGTCAAGATCCATTTCATAGTGTTGAAGAATTATATTAATAACGAGACTAAGATTGTAAGTAAATATACTTACTTTTCATGTAGTCTATAATCCTTTAATAAAATTCTACCACAAACTCATCCTTTCTCCAAACGGTAAGTATTCAAGATAACTTAGTCACCCCTAAAGGTGTAGAATAAAATTCTAGAGTATCACATAATCTAAATAAGATGAACTATATATTTCCACTATCTATAGACATCAACCAAAACCAAAATTGGTTATTACAAGATCAGATAATCCCCAAAAGGATAATCTTTTATAAAAATAAATTCTACTCTTAATCTCTAAAATTCAACAAAAAGAACCCAAAGTTCAAGAAAGACCATTCAATATACAATTGTCCTTAAAATTATTCAAAATAATAAAAACTAATATTGAAACCCAAAACTCAGAATAATTTAATCACATATTCTTCCAAATTAAATCTTAACATTTATCTCCAAAAATGTCGACTACTTTTAAAGTCTCATACTGAAGTGTAATTAACATAAACACATATTTTCTATGATAGATTAATCAGTTACATAAATAACCCAAATCAACTTATGTCCACAGTAAACACATATATTCTTCCAACATAATATTTCAACCATTACTCCACAAATTAAATCCCATTGTATTTTATTTCCCTTAAGCCTATAATGTTTCCAAAAGAGAAAAAGTCTTCAAAAATTACCTTTATCACTTAATCACCAAATCATTTTCATATATTAAGGATATAAATTTGATAAAACATATGTTCCCAAAATCAACTTATTCTTTATCTATAAAATCATATAACATAAAAGAATAAGTCCTACTAACTAGGGAATTCACGTAGGACAGTGGTGGGTGATGCGCCCATGTCACCCTTCGGTTGTGGGTTCGATTCTTGTAGCCTTGTCGGACGCAATAGGTCATCACCCATCTTCCGGGTTGTCCTTTTTATAATACTCAAAAATATCCCTATCATGTTTTGACCTCAAAGGTTTTCTTATACCTTTCATTTTCATCCCAATATATTAAGACCTCAACATCTTATATATATTAATTTTGGCACCTCTATATGATAAAATAACATTATTCCAAAAAGAAATAACATCATACCTTGATCATGGTGTCCATATGGTTTCATCATCATCTTGTTAATGTAGGTATAAGGACCATTAATTGCAATAATTCCTTATATTTCCTTCAAAATCATTTCCTTCCTTCATCCAAATACACCTTGTACAACTTGGGTCATTTGGGTGTTCGTAGAAAAACAGTTTTGGAAAATAATCATGTATGACATATAATATCAAAACATCAGATAAGACATGATTTTTCTAAAGCATTCAGACCGAGATTGTGTTGAAACATATAATCAATTGTCCTTTTGAAATACCACAAGTATGTGCTGAGAGACTATATTTTAAAATAAAATATAAATAGGTTGCTCAAGGTTCTCATTCTTCTGCACCTTTTTCAAAATCATAATATGCATCAAAATCCTGTGATAAGGTAAAATATTTAAAAATTCCTTGATAATCATTACCTTTCATGAAAATATTAAAATATTGAGAAATTAGGATTTGATTAAATATAACCCATGATCCATGATGATATCGTGGTATAGTAGAGCTGTTTGATATCTCAAACAACTACATTCAAGTGAGTTGTATGATAGAAAATGATTCACAATCATCTGAACATGACCTTGAAATAATTATTGCAAGAATTTCATCAGGAAGAGATAATAATATTGTTTGAGATCCTCCTCCATCAATTTCTAACTTACTTTCCTTGATCTGAAAAATTTATAAAAAAAGTATTTAACCGAAATAATAGACATATGGACTAACCATGTGTTTAATGAAAACTCATGATCTCTAAAGTTGTCTAAACAGACCTCTAATACCAATTGTATGGACCCGACCTTAAACATTAGTTAATCTTTAAATAAATTAATAATTCAAATTGAGGATCTGTTTCGGTTTAGATTTTTAGATAATTAGGCCACAACTAATATATATCAACTTGAAAATTACATGTAGACACTACTATTATGTATCCATTTTTTAATAAAATCAAAACTCTTAAAAAGAAACATGTCTAGTTCCATGTTTTAGAAATCATGACTTTTCTTTGATCCCATCCATGACCCTATTATTTTTTAATTCCTGTGGAAAACATTTAAAATACTTTGTAAGAGTATAAAAATATCAGTAAGGGTCATAAACTAAGGAATGAAAACATTATCCCTTCAATAAATAAAAAACAATGAAACCATACATTTCAATCATAACATACTTATAAAATTATAAGATTTATGAATAACACAAAAAATCAAAAAACATAAAGATAACTTGGGGCATACCAGTCATACTTACATTATATCTATCACAAATACATAGAGAGTTACATTGGAAAACCAATAACAATATATTCCCTAAATCTCTGAGTAAAAACATTAACATTAACCTCCTTCACATTACCCAAAGCATTGGATAGCTATCTCGGGCTCAACCGCCCTATGTTTATCATTGAAACACCCGTATACCTAAACAATGACTAGTAAACATAACATATTCATAACACATAAATCATGGATAAAGGAAAGAACACATTTTCACAATGCAATCACAATATTTCTTTTCAAGATATTGACTTAATAAATTCTTTATCAAACCATCTTCAAAACCAATTAAAACATTAAATAAATATATTTTTGAATCAATGTGTCTCATTCCACTTTGAAACATTTTAAAGAAATTATAATTCCAAAACATTAATGTACACAAAAATAAATCATTAAACCCATCTTTAAATTATTTACATTATTGGGAATGATTTAGAAAAATAAATATTTAAAATATTTAAAACGATATTTTAGTTAAAGAGTTCCTAACCAAATAAGAGATGATTCAATTCAAATAATCAAGGAATAACATTTATAAAAGCATAAAATATCATGAGAATAAATGTATTCATGATATAATATTACATAGGACAGTATATACACCATATAAAAGTTAATTGGCGCATAACAACAATAATTCCTCAATGAAATGTAAATTGAGATGAAATCCCTTATAAAGATGATATCCTTAGATTAAGGATAAATCAATTACATAATTATGTGTGAATAATATAAATAAACTAAATTTGATTTTATATTCAGTGTAAAATAGTCATATTTAATTCACACATATGCATAGCATGATATAATCAACAAGTTGAAGTTTTACCCAATGAAATGAAATTGGGTTAAGAAGTTCCTGTACAGAAATTTGACAGCCTAACAACATCACATATAAATTCATAAAAGGAGTTAATGAGAGAAAAAATGGTATCTCATTACTTGGACATAAAATTTATAGTAATAATGATATAGAATAACATATCCCCACATAAAAAGATGTAAATTAAAAGGCATAACAAAAATAAGTCTTTTAAAAAGAGGAGAGAGAAAGGTTCCATTATCGGTTTGGTAACCTACGAAACATACACCACATGAAAGAATTATCATGAAATAAAGATTTAATTACCCATATATAAAAATATATTACAAAAATTGTACATTCATGGGGAAGACATACACAATACAAAAGGAGATAGTGGGAAATATATCATGAATCTCACAGGAATAAAAAGTGAGATGAAAACCCCTTACATAGTTGTAAACAATCGAGTTGTAGGTCCAAAATTCAATAAACACCAAATGAATCACAGAATAACGTTAATATAAAGAGAATAATGATAATATATTTCAAATAGTGGTAAACAATACACCACATGCATGAAATAAGTGGCAAACAATGGGAATCTGACAGAATTAAAAGTGAGATAAGAAACCCCTTACCACATTGTAATCAATAGAATCGTATGAAACAAAAGTTAATAACCACAAAATGAATCAGAGAATACCATGAATATAAAAATAATAATGATAATATATATAAAATGGAATTACACAATACACCACATGCAATAAATATGTGGCGAATAATGGAAATCTCAAAGAATTAAAAGTGAGATAAGAAACTCTTTACCACATGTCCGAAATCATTCGTTTGTTCATTGTTATTCATGAATAATAAAGATAAGTTAATTTATACTTTCATAAGAGCCTTTTTGAAGTTTATTATTTCTTTTACATCACTTATTACCTAGCTACAAGAATTAGTTAATTATTTGAGTTTAAATTGGACATTTTCTCGATATTCAGAACTTGAGTCAAAAATGAACTCGTTATGATTACAAATTGTCCATGTGATCAAAATTTTATTATCTCCAGAATAATATAAACAATTTAGATATCATATATATCATATATATCCTGTATATATGAATTTATAATAGTACAAATCATTTTGAGATAACAAATGAAATGCACCGTTCATGGAGACGGTAAGCCGTACGTATGCATGAACACTACTTTCATTTCGTTTTCATATTTAATGGAATGAAAAAAAAATGAATAATAGGTATATTATAATTCCATTATAATATCATATGTAATTTAATTATCTCTATTCTTTATACGTTCCACGTATGGCATGAACGAGACATATTACTTTGAGGGCAGTAGTCTGCACTTCATCAAATGAAATTTTCGTATTTAACCACTATGAATACCATAAAGGTATTCAATAAATGAAAATACCAAAGAATATAAACAATATAAATATAATATATATCATATATAAATACAGTTCCATCATAATTTCCACCATGATAGGCGGTATGAGATAATTGAACTATCATCGTTTTGTGAGGCAGTTGTTCGTCGTCCAAAGAAATAGTATGGTCTTTAACCATTAGATGGAGGTGTGTGTAAGTGTAGCTCTAATTATTTTCATAACAAAAACCTAGTATATTTATGATACTGGTGTTTTTATAAAATAATGAAAAAAAAGTGTTTATGGTGTAGGATAAGTAAAATAATACAAAAGAACTTAAGAGAAGATGTTACCTTTAAATAGGGTATCTCCCTTTGGTTTGAACCAAATTGTTTACTTGAGTTTCCTTCTTCATAGAGTAAGGATTATTTGATGAGGATAGAGATATAGGGAGATTAATTTGGAAGAGTTTTGAAGATATAAGGGGCTTGAAAAGTGTGAGGAATGGGTTAGAATTGTGGGATTTTTGTAATGGAAAAGAGGGGCCCTTTAGGAATGTTTAAAAATATTATTTTATTATATAATGATGTTCAGTTTCTAAATGTACAATACTTATTAAAGTCAAAGATAAGATGGTTAATTTTCAAAATAAAATCATCCAATAAGATTTGGATTGGTTTTTTATACTGTTTTAATATTTATAATCATGTTTATTTAAATCATTCGTTAATGAGGTAAACACTACAACATTTTTGTGTCATAAATAATTTAATTTATTTGATGAATAAAAATAATAAAAAAATACCATGATATAAGAAATAATTTTATATTTCAAATTAATATTTATAGTAGAAGATATTACTTGTATAACCCTATGTAAAAATTTATTTACTAAAAGATATATGTTTAAGTCATTTTATTCATTACATTAAATTAATTAATATAAAGTGTCATTATCACCCCCATGTGGCTCCATGGGGTCCCAAAAATGACTCAGAGATGAACCAGATCATAAATTTATCAAAAAAAAATTATAAAAAATGTTCGGGTAGTTTTATATTATAATAATAATATTTTGATACCCTTATTTACCAAATTTACCTTTTAACCATGGTAAATAAAATTTAACTGAAATAAATATTCATATTGTCTAAAGATAAAACATACATATTTACACAATTTAGACCTTCTGATTCCAAATATTGAATACATTTTTCCAAATTTAAAACACATATTTGGAAAATTTTAATTTAAAATTAATTCCTATTGTCAAAACAAAATGCGTGTTTTTAAGAAATAATAACTATCAAAAGATTGACACTTATTTATGACAAATTTCAAGGTGAAATTACATCCAATGACAAAAATTGAATTAAATAGTCAAAAAATAATATAATTACTCTTCAAATACAATTAAAAAGATAATCTATCCTTAAAAATAAAATAAATTAAAAGGCAGTTTTGAATTAAAATACAACATTTTTCACTATTCATTAAAAATTGATTTTTATCTCAAAAATTCCAAAAATTTACCCAAAGTAAATTTTGATGTCTCGATTCTAAAGAAGAATTATATTTTGTCATGTAGAACATAGAAAAGTGACCAAAACTATATTTATTGATGGTTCACCATCAAAAGGCACAAAATCGACCATTTAAAGTATATTAGAGTATTTATGCTTAAAATTGGATTAATTCACATTTTATGACTCTATATTTTATTGGATAAATGTATAAACATTTAAAAAACATGTATATTCATATTGTAGTTAGTTCTTGTCCATTCCTACCAATACAACGGATAGGCGTTAACTATCGTTTAAAATAATATTATATTATTATTTTGCAGTATGACTCATAAATGTGTGCAACATAAGATTTCAAAGAAACTTTTTATTGTGTATCAGGTACACCATCAAACATAGAATCCCCTTTAAAGTAAAATTATTATTCAATGAATTTTTTTTAATAAATATGGAAATGTTATATTTTTTATTTACATGGGATGTTACATCCCCGGAACCACCGAAGTCCACTTAAGACCTTCCCCATGATTCATCACTTAATAATAGGGTTTTGAAACTAACCTTAAAATTTAAAGTATAATATGTTTATATAATGAATTAAACAGGATAAAGAAGTTTATATCACCCAAAAAATTTTAATTAATTACATTCAGATATTACCTATTTAATTAATTAATCTGTCTACGATGGGAGAACCAATGAGACATTGATGTAAATGAAAGGTACACCACCTTAGGGAAATACTTGAATTCTAAATACAACATTTTAATCATAACTCTCATCTGAAACTCTATGAAATAGTGTCATCATTCTTAGGGAAATACCTGCTTTCTAAGAGTGAAAGCGAAGGATAAAAATAATATATTACACTTAATATATTATTATTGAGGCCCCTTGGAAACTACAATTCTCTACCAACTAAGATTGAGGATAAACTCCAACCCTTGGAATCAAAGGAACCATCACAATAAATTCTTGAGGTTTATGTTGGGGTAAATTTATTGTTTTATCCATGGGAAATTCTTGAGACTCTGAAATTCGAAATCAATTTATGTCTCAACTGAGAAAAATATAGGTCACTACTATAGTTATGATTCGTAATAGGATGGTGACGATGCATGATCTAGTGGATTTTGGTAATGAATGGGAATTCTTGATAGTGTTGAGTTTATTGATAGTTTTTGTTCTAGATAATGTAGTTTGCCTCTTGATTTTCCACCAGTTTTTTGAGGATTAAAACCATGATGGTGGGGAAAATTTTTGTACATGGATTTTTAGGGATAGTGAAATGGTTTATCTTATTAATATTTTTTTAGTATGATTTTTTTTAAGGTTGAATTGTATGGTCATGGTTTTGTATGTGGGAAGAAATTTGGTATTCAGTTGATTTATTTTGTTATAAGATTGTTTTTGTGGTATTTTGGGAGTGTATGGAAGTGTAGGGGGTGTTGAGTTAGTGTATAGAGGAGTTGGTGAGGCTTGGGTGGATTTTTGGGTGCCATGGGAGGAATTAATATTTGATTCATGATCTTTTGGGAGCACACAGTCAGGTTATGTAACGTCGAATTTTAGAGGTGGAATGATCTTTAGGGTCAACACAAGGTCACCAGGGATTGCATAGTTGAGCCACGTAACCTGGGGGTTTGGGTAAAAGGGTCATCAAAATTAAAACCTGATCTATAGAACCATGATGTTGGCTTGTGAAACCATTAAAAAATTCCCTAAAAATGTTATTTTAACACCCAAACCCATCATATCACCTTCATTTTTTACACTACATATAGGAGATCTCCTTCTTTATGTGATTTTGGGGTGATTTTTGTGGATCTCCTCCATTGGATCGTTTTTCCATTAAATCGAGAGAGGTTTGGTTGTGGGGTTAAAGGTATGTCACTCATTATTAGATAGGTATTTGGGGGTACAAGTTCAAAAAACCCACACAGACACCCACATGTCCGGATCAAACCCATTCCATAGCCCCCCCACCCAATGATAGGTTAGGAATGACTTCGACTTATTTACACAGACACATACACAAACACACACACACACACACATATATATATATTGGGGATATTATATTATACCCCCACTTCATCACCCCTACTATTAGGTGGGCTCCTACACACCGACATCGCAATAAAAATACATCAAGTCCACCATTAGGTAGGGCAGCACCAAGCACAGGTCGCAAACCAGGGTTTTCATGCCACCTACCTCTAACACTGGTCTGTTAGGGTCCCTTTGTCATAGGACCCACTGTTATGACATAATGTTTTGGTTTCTTATTTTTTATTTTCATGTGAAATTAGTTACTCGAAAGAATATTATTATAGTGGGTTGTGTATTGAGTTTCATAGTTGATAGTATTTGATTTTGAATTGCGTGGAATTTGATTTTGATATTGGTATTTATGTTTTTGATTGGTTTTTGTGGGGCTTAGACATGACTTTTCTAAACATCATCTTGGTTGTGGGACCTTTTCGATAATGATAATGTGAAGTAATCAAAACCCTCACTTTGGTGTGAGGACCTCATCAATAATGATGTGAGGGAACGTGGTGGAAAAAGTCCATTTGGGTGTGGTTACCTAGTTAAAAATGATAAAATTAGGTTCTAGGTTAACTAATCCACTTTCGAGTTTCCATATCCATTCATGGATATTGCTCATGGTTTTAGGGGCCCCTGGTTAAGTGGTGAAAATGGGTGTGTGGTCTGGTTTTGGAAATGTATTATGGTTGATATATTGATTTGGTTTATTAGAAGAATGTTTAAGGGATATATGTGGATTTATTATTCCAATTTACAGAGGTTATGTGGTTTCTTACAAGCATGATGAATTTGTCATTGGTCCACTATGATTTTGATTTTATACAAAACCATCTCGTAAACGGTGTGATTATTTTCGGATAAGAAAATAATTTTTATTTTTCATTTTATAAATTTCTATTAAAAATATTTGTACATTTATAAATATAAAATATTATTTAGAAAATTAGAAAAAAATAAGAATTTTTTGAAATACACAATGATTGTTTTTTAATTTTTCCAAAAAATAATAATACTTTGAAATTAAACAAATATAATTTTTTTATTGTAATTAAACCTTAAAAAATATAAATGTTCACATTTAAAATTTTTTTTCAAAAATTATTATTATTATTATTGGTGATGCAATTAAATTATATTGTGTCAATTTTATGCACCAATAATAATAATAATGTGTAGTTTTGGGGGGGTCATATTATGTGGGCTTAGAAATAAAGTATATTTTTGGGGACATCATGAAACAAACATATATGATATTTCAAAATATTATATGTGTAATAAATAAAATTAATAAAAATACAATTATTTATCTAGTAAGGGATAATTATAAAATACATCATTTCACTATTTTATAATAAAATTTTAATAATGGTGAGGTATATTCATTTCAATCATAAAACATTAATGCACACCATTTCTCCCCACTTCCAATGGAAAACGGTGATGGTGATTATGACATCGGGGAGATGCAATCGACCGCTGGATATATATACAGCTATGATGTGATGTTGTTGGTATTGTTCACAGGGAAGAGACTACTCGAAGAGAGCTTCAAGGAATGCCTGAGTCTGAGAAATTGAGTTGAGTCAGCTTTCCCAACAAAGATTTTGTAAGCAGTGGATATTGAGCTGATGTCACTGATGGATAAGCCCGACCATATCCATGGTGGCAGACAAACAATTAGGTCAGCAACACAAAATGAATGTGTGGTTTTAATCATTGGTGTCAGACTTATTTGCACTGCACACTCTGTGGCCAACCGTATCATTATAAGAGACGCTTTATGCAAGCTTTTGGCTGCACGAAGAACCATTTGAATGGGAAAAATATGGTTCTCACGGGAAGGACGAACGAACCACTATGAATTTATAAATAAATAATAATGGTAATGTGATAGTGTGTGTTGTTTCAATTAAAGTGTTTATGTTGTTCTTTTACTATTATAGCTCCATAATGCATGTAGTGCATGGCTTCTTTTATGTCGAGGCATTTCTTTTATCTCCTTGAAATTGTATTAGATATTTCATTTTTTATTTGGGTTTCCTTAAACCTACCTCTCCACTCTGTGGATGATCATTTTGAACGGTTTTAGGGAAAATTTAGATTTTTTTAAATAAATGGGGTTAGGTTTCTTTATTTAGAAAATGGGGGTGAAATTCCACAGGAAGCAACATTAAAATCCACTCCCCCTCCTCCATTTCACACACACACACATATATATATATTAATAATTATATAATTTTAAATATTTATTTATAGAAATGGATTTATAATTATAAAATAATTAATATTTTTATTAATATATTTATAATTTATATATATATTTATATAGATAAATTCATATTTATAAATAAATAAATATATTTCTTTAATTATTTATTTATAATTACATATATATATATATTTATAATTATTTATATATCCACAATTATATTTATTTACAATTAAAAATTTATAATTATAAATATATACTAATTTATTATATGTTTCAAAATATTTTAAATTTATTTATAAATAAATAAATATTTTTAAAAAATATAATTATATAATTATAAATAGATAAAAATATAATTATAAATAATTTCATATTTTAATATATATATATATATATATTAAATTTGAAATTATTAGGTGTTTAAATGTATATTTATAATTATGTATATATTAATCCTTATATTAATTTATATTTTTAGATATATATTCTTATATGAAAATTTATATTTATAAATATACATTCATAATTTATTATATATTTAAAAATACATTATATTTATTTATAAATATAAATTTATAATTATAAAATAATAAATATATTTATAAATATAATAATATATAATTTCATGTTTTTAAATATATATTTATATATTTATGTATATTTATAAATATTTATAAATAAATGAAGAAATATATATAAGAGAGTTAAGTATAAAATTACTATTTGTTTAAATGTAGATTTATAATTATATAAATATATATAATTATACTTATTTTTAATTTTAAATATATATTTATATAAAAAAATGGAAATTTACACATATATATTTACAATTTATTATATTTTTTAAAATATATTGTATTTATTTATAAATAAATATATATTTTTAACTTTATAAATAAAGATTTATAAATTTAGATTTATAATTATATTATTATACATATATTTATAAATATAATTATAAATAATTTCATTTTTTAAAATATATATTTATATATTTATATAAATATATATATTAAAATAAAATTTAAATTTATTAGTTTTTTATAAGTATATTAAATTATATAATTATAAATATATTTTAATTGTATATATAATTATATTTTAAACGTGTATGTAAATATATTTTCATAACAATATATTTATAAATATTTTTATTTTTATATAATTATAAGTATTTATTTATAGAGATAGATTTTTAATTATATAATAATAAATATATTTATTATTTATATTTATATTTATATAAATAAATACATAAATACACAGATATATATATATATATATATTTATAATTAAACATATTTATATTTATAATTACATATATATTCATAATTATGTTTATATTTATAATGCAGTTGGGGTGGTAGCCGAGTGGTAAACACAGCTCGTAAGCCTGCATGAAACTCGGGATCAAATCTCAGTGGAAGATGATTTTTTCTTGTAATGTAATGGTACTGTAACGGTACTATAGCGGTTCTATAACCGCTAGAACAATTCATTTTTTAGGGACTTTGGGTCACCAATTTTGGCCCACGAGCCACATGGGGTGGTTGCCGAGTGGTAAATACACCTTGTAAGCCTGCATGAAACCCGGGGTCAAATCCTGGTGGAGGGATATTTCCAGGGTAATTTTATAGTACTATAATGGTATTGTAGCAGTATTGTAGTAGTTGGAACTATTCATTTGTTTGGGCCTTTTGGCCACCAGTTTTGGTTTAGGGCCACATGGTCCTTCGGGCCATTAAAGGGGGCAGTGATATAGACATGATGGGAATATGGTGGTGAAAACATGATACAAGTGGGGTTTTTGGGCCATCCAATGGTCGGCCTACGGGCAATGGAAGGGGCTACATGACCAATGGGCCTTCAAGATAAAAAAATATATATATAATAAAGTGGCTGGTTGGGTAGGTTATCCCATAAGGGGGCTTTGACCTATCTTTCCAGCCTGTGTGAGTGTGGTGTGTGTGTATCTGATTGTAATTATACCCCCAATCATCTTATATAACATATATTTATTATTATATTTATTTATAATTGTAAATATATATTTATGTAAATAAATTTATATAAAATTATAAATACATTTTAAATTTATATATAAATATATTAGATTTATTATTATATAATTATAAATATATTTTAATAATTATATAATAATCAATATATTTATATTTATATAATTATAAATATTTATTTATTGTGATATATTTATAATTTTATAATTATAAATATTCTTGATCAACATCATTATGAATGTAATTCCTCTATTATTGCTCGTTTAATGGGTCTTCAAAAAGATAACCCTTGAAATTTAGAGGATCTAAAATCTTGTCTAACCCAACTATGTGGGTTTGATTGTAAGAAGATCACCTCTCTTGGTTGAGTATTTTTTTATAGTGTCTTCTATTTAGAATATCTCAAATTGATGGCTTGGGGAATAGGTTTTATTGCATTGAAGCTAGAATTTCTATGATTATTGGACTGGGACCCTTTTTTCACTCCTAGGTTAGTTAAGAAATCACATTTTCATGAATGGATCCAGATTAAGGGATTAAGGTTGTTATTCTGTCCCCCAAGAATCACGTGGGATGCTAATTTTGCAACAGCAATCCTGATTAATTTTGATATAGAGACAGAACATGCCAAATTATTTCATTTTTCCCATGTTTTCGTTGAAATTGACTTTTTTCTCTACTAGTTAACAAAGTAATTTTTGTGGCTACTGAAAATTGAATTGATTTATATGTGCATGTTGAAAAAGAAAATGATTTTTGTGGTTTTTGTAACTACATTGGGAACATAGGTGTTGGATGTCATATAAAGAAAATCTATGCAAATTTCAAGAAACAGGGTCATGTGATTGATAATTGAAAGATTAAAAAACCCATCAACGTGAGCTCGGGAAAAGTAGATAATCGACGGGATGTCTAGCTGGGAAAAGACATTCAAGTGAAAAAAAGGTTAATGTCACCCATGATTACAGAGGGTTTTTCCTTTATAGATATTATACAAGTCAATTCTCTTTCTAGCATGAGTTAAAATTCTAGTACTATTGCTGATCGAGAAATTGATGGCCATTTGAGTGAAAATATTTTTTTTCACCTTGATAAAGCTAATGCTGAGACCGGAGGAGCTGCTGGTGGTGTTATTTTAGCTGTGATATTGGTAAAACATTATTTTAGGCACCTAACCAACTTGATTTGGATGCTTCTTGTATCTTAACCCCTAGATTAGATCCTGGGAAAATAGTAGCAGACATCACTCATCCTAAGACAATGCCTATGTAGAATAATTTACATCCCTTAAAACATGATTGTACAGACTCTAATAAAGATATTGAGAGAAATATGCTAGTGTCTATTGAGAAAACACCTAACTCAATGGCTGTCAAGGTTCCAGTGAATAGCCAGAGCTGCATTGTAAGTGTTGTAAGACCCACTTAGCATGTATGTGACAAGGATGGATACCCCATCAAAGCAAGGGACTATGAAAATTCAAAAATTATGTCATTAGGGGAAACCATGTCTAATACAACTCATGCCAATCCAACTGATTTCTTTTTTATGCTTGACTCAATTAATGGCCCTCACTATGACATGCTTTATCTTGAGATCAAAGTGAGGGATTGTTCGAAAATTTTCCCAAAAATGGATTCTGGAATTTCTTCTTACAACACGACATTGGAACCAATGGGATATTTCTCACAGCCTCTAGATAGCTCACCCTCAACTTTTGATGGGATGTCATTAAAGGAGGATCTTTATAAAGTTGGTACCACTAGTGAAGAGGTAAATGTAGTTGATGTTTATTATAATAAGGATAGGGATGGGGACAATGAGGAACCTGGTGATAAACATCTTCCAAATCAAGAAGAATCTGATCATGTTTCTCAAAGTGCTAAGAATGGATCATCAGATGTAGAAACTACTAAAAAGGGTAAGTAGAAGTCGTTTTTTGTGATCTAGCCGTAGTTTAAACTGCCGCCTCACTATTTAGAGAAAGTTATTAAATTCGTCGCATATTTCATGGACGCTAGTCATTTTGTGATAGTTTTTATAATTTAGCAACATTTTTATTTTGTGTCATATTTTGGAGAATTTAGAAGTAGTTATTATTTTATTTTGTGACTGTTTTTTTATTTAAAAAAATATATGGGGAAATTATAAAAATAAAAGAAACTAACAAGGATCATATTAGCAGTTGTTAATAGTAACCACCACTAAATATTTTTTATTCAATGTATTTAGCAGTGGTTACATAAAATCCGCACTAAATTAGATTTCATTTTAAAAAAAATTAATAAAAAATATATATAGAAAAAAGTGACATATAATAAAGTAAAACATTAATACATGGTAAACACGTCATACATATATCAGACTTACAAACATATAGTCTTCATAACCTCAATCTGCATCACCCTAATATACATATAAAATATTTCCCACAATAACCAATGCCCAATATACATCCATATCATGACCTTAACTACAAATTTTTACATCCACATCATGTCATCAACTGAAATTGACCACTTCATCTCTCCAACTGTAACAAAAAAGTAAACAAAAATTAAAACTACACATAATAAATCAAAATTATTGTAGAATAATTGATAAAAAATTAACATACTATTGAAGCTAAGAACCCTAAAAAATACATTCTAAAGAATTTCATGGATCAAAATGGTCAAACTCCTACATACTATCGTCATTTTTCACCTATAATGAAAATTAGAAAATTTAAGAAACAAAATGAAAAATAAAAAATATACATAATATATTTATAGTGATACACATAAAATTTTTTATTTTGTTAATAAAAAAATAAATTTTCACATAAAACAAAAAATATATAATAAAAAAAATTTAAAAACATAAACATACATTTTTTAGTTAATATTCGACAGTTGAAACTAAAAACGGATGAGTAAATATTCTAATTTACTTTTAAAGCCATGTGCATTGTGCTTTGAATTTAATTAAAAATGTTTTTAATGATTTTGATATCACATCATTTAATATTTTTCAAAAACAACCCAATGGTGGTTTTCCCATGGTTTCACATCAATCTTAGGTTTTTTCTATGGTTTTGACCACTTAACGTGTGTTTTAGTGTTTTAAAACACTAAAAATGTTTTTATAACTATAACGGGAAAAACGTATTGTAAAATGACGTTCCTTCAGTTCCTATATTTCAAAATTAAATGTATGGTTGTTTTCTCATGATTTAAAGGAAATATTTTATCATTTTACATGTTTTGACCCTCTGAAACTTGTTTTTAAAAACTTTTATACCTTTCAGAAGTGTATACCGAGTAATTCCAACAACACCACACGTTGGATTGATGTTTTGTCTATGTTTACTTGTCAAAAACAACTCAGTGGTGGTTTTACCATTATTTCACATCAATATAATTTCATTTTCTATGGTTTTAACCTGTAGATACCCGAAGCTTAACGTACATGGACATTACATTACATTTTCGGAATACTTAGTACATAACAAAAACACACACACAAGGACCGTAATAGTTTAGTGTCTTTGGAAACTCGGAATATAATCTTCTAATCGTGGTGAAAGATCTTCAAAATCTCTCATAAAGATCTTCCTTTTTTTTACCTAAAACCTTTCTTTATATCCCGGGGAAAAGAAAAAATAAAAGGGTGAGCTCAAATGCTCAGTTAGGGTAAATAAAAGAAATATCAATCACATCATATTCATAAGAACATAACATTTTGGAAATCTTAACCTGCAAAAGAGAGCATAATTTCATAACATGGGATAAATCATGGCAGTGAAATGTAATCACAATAATCATAACATAAAACATGAAACTTTGTGGCGTTCACACATAATCATAGAGAATCATTTCTTGTTAGTCAAGAATCATTGCCAAGACTCTCTTAGTGGACAAAGTCCCTTTCTGAATTGAGTAATCCTCGTTTCAGCCCTGTTTCACTGAACCGGTATAACCTACCATTCCAGCCATGTCTATCTCATGAGATATAATGTCTTTACCCAATGCATTGGAGGGAGATATTGGTCCCACCCATCTCATAATGATACCATTCTTATGTGTGCCACAAAATCATAAACCATACATCATTTCATAACCCATGTAATAAAAATGGGATTCTTAAACAACATGACATCATAAAACAATTCATATAAGATAAAGGAATTCATAAAAAAAATTCCATCACAACATAATCAAATCAATGTAATAATAGGGATAAAAACATAACCCTATATTATCTTAGATGGAAACTAATTTTGATAAAACACATGAAATGAATTCTTGAGGAAAATATCCTTTCTTCTTCAAAAACACTTTTCCTTTCTTAATATGTCATCCAATTATAAACTAAAAGAAGTTGAATAAAAATAATATTGAAAACTTTTAAAGGAAGATTCTTGTAAATAATGTTTTAAAAATCCATTCATGCCGTATAAGTTAAAAAAAACATTCTTCGTACTTATGTCGGAAAAGTCAAAAAAGTATCTCGTACAAAAAACGACAAAATATTCCATTCATATCTTTTACTAAAAACTCACTGAAGGGTAAAATAGGATTTAAACAATTGTAGTTGAATGGAAATAATATTACATATTGAGGAAACATGGATGTGGATGATAAAATACACCCCAGTAAATTTCAAAGTATAAACAATCTCGGATAAAAATGAGATTGTGACATTTCCCTTACCTTAGGTCCGATTTGCTTCGTAAGTGTCTGAAACTCCTGTATAATGATTTAAATAATGTCATTGTCTTATTACAGAATCATATTCATTGTTATTATATCCTATACGGTTCACTTATGACTTTATATTACCCGTTCTTTTGTAAATTCATGTTAAAGTAGCGTTTTGGGTAAAATCGTCTCATTTGTCGTTCGTGTTTTTAACTTGTAATTATTAATATGATTACTTGGATCATGATTACTTATATCCAGAATGTAAAACATGATTTATATATAATATATATATTCATAATATATATATATATAATATATCGATAAATGGAATGAAATACACCGTTCATGGAGACGGTAGTCCGTACGTACGCATGAACGCTATTTTCATTTCCTTATTGAATTGAATGAAATTAAGTAGATGAAATACATATAAATATACATAAATCCAGTATCATTATTATGTCATATATTTAATTAGTACTTGTTATATATACTTTATAATCATTCATGAATGGTTAATCATTGAGAATGAATCTCATCGCGTCGTGGTGACGGTAGTCTGTACGTACGCACGAGCGATGATATAATTCTCATGATCGTGAACTTGTGTTGAAGTGTATGTATACTATTACAGTATCGATATCAATTTATAATAATCATATATAGTTACTCATTACACCATTATACCCATCCTTGTAAGGTGATGGGTGAAAATAGATTACACCACGGCGTGGAGATGGTATTCCGTACGTACGCACGCGCGGTGATTTCATTTTTCCGTAGAATGGATAGAAGGTGAATTAGGGTTGTTTCATATTTATAATAACATATCAGTATGTATGTAATACTTATGTTATTAAATTATCATTAAACAACTAAAGAAGAAGAAGTTGAAGAAGAAAGAAGTTGAAAAGATTGGTAATGGATATTACCTCTTCTTTGGAACGCCTCTTTGAATCCTCCACTTAGGAAACTAAGATTGGTCTTTGAAGAAGACCAGGACCTCTAAGATTATTCTAGGGAAGTGGAGAAGAGATTTTGGCAGGGGTTGGCCGAGCATGAAGGCTCAAAGTTGTGTGAGGAGGAGGGGGAGGAGGTTCCCTTTTATAAGGGAGGAGAGGGGTACCTTAGGAATATCTCAAAATATTATTTTATATTAAAGTCAAAATCGGTTTATAATGGTTCCAAAGGGTCTTATTTAGAAGCTAAAGTGGGGATGGGTCAAAATCCTATCAACCAAAAGGATTTAGACAAGTTTAGGTTATTATTTTAACCTTATCAATTAGATTTAACTCTAAGTTAAATAATTTTACTTTTACCGTGTCTTTTTGTTTTCTTACACTATATGGTTAATACACTTACTATAACATGCCAAACGAACCCCAAATTGTTTATTATTAATATATATATATCCTTATCTAAGTCATTTTTCCGAACCATAGATTTTTAGGAATAAAATAACAATTAATAATATAATATTTGATTTAAAAACTATTTTGTGTCAATTTTGACACTATTTGATATATGATTTTTGTGAAAGCCATAACAGAATTATATGTTCGAACCAAGATAATTAAATAAACACTAATATATCATAGTAACCTATAAAATTAGTGAATTCATAAAAAGTCTCAAATTACATTTATTTTGGTGTTTATAACATCAATTATGTCAATATTTCATTAATAAGATAATTACTGCATCATCATTGTGTCATAAATAAATTAAATTATTTAATGTCTCAAAATTATAAATAAAATACCATTATTTAGGAAATCATTTTAGCTTTCTAATTAATATTTATAGTCGAATTTATCTTATGTATAACCCCACATTAAAAATTATTTACTTATTAAATGTTGATTTTAACTATTTTAACCCTTCTTTAAATAAATTAATAATCAATGTCCTAATCTAATCCAAGTGGGCCTAAATGGTCATATTTTATTCCTAAGTTTGTTTTTGGTCGAATTACACTTTTACAATAGAATTATGACATGTGTTAGGGTAATAATAATATCATTTCTACCCTTAATTACCCTATTTACTTTTTACCGTGGTAAAAAAAAGTAAAAAGTTACTGTTCACCAAAAATTATTTTCATCTCATTGAACCACATTTTAGTCCTTGATATTAACCGTGTCTCTCATATTTTCGAAATTCCGTTCAAAGAAGTGGTAAAATTATGATTTCTGAAAAAAATAATTTTTTTAACTACCACTTAGTAGTTTCACTATTCATCAAAAATTGAAGTTTTTTAGAAAAATGCCAAAATTTCACCCTAAGATATAATTGATATTCCGAATTCAAAAATGATTTCTATTTTAAAAAATTCCCAACATATAAGTTTCATTAATTAATTTTATAATTAATTTCCGCTGTCACAACAAATAGCGTGTTTTTAAGAGATAATAACTATCAAAAGATTGACACTTGTTTATAACTGGTTCAAATGTGAAATTACATCCAATGACCAACATTGTATTAAATTGTAAAAATATATTCTAAATATACTTTAAAACCACTCAAATTAATAATTTATCACTATTAATTATTTCGATTAAAAAAGTTGTTTTTAATTAAAATTTAGTAATTTTCACTATTCATCAGAATATGAAAGTTATCCGAAAAGTACCAAAATTTCACCTTAGGCTAAATTCGATACTCCGAATCCATAAATGAAGTCCATTTTGAGAGATGAAATTTCTAATATTTTAAAAGGTGGTTATTACTATTCATAACGGCTAGTTTTAATAATATTTTAATAGCATATCGTTGTTTAGTGAAACTCGGTATTGCATACTACACATGCTATCGAGGAAGGTCGTGATTGCGTGTAATACAAGGCAAGTCAAGGATGCGTGTTGTGCAAGCTCCTTTTGGTGTAGCGTACAACACAATACATTAGTGAAATTAAAAATAATATTTTTCATAAAATGTCGGGGTGTTACATTCTACCCCCCTTAAAATGAATTTCGCCCTCGAAATTCGTCGCGGTTATAAATGGTTTACTATTCGAAAGTTTCTTTAATAGAAACCCACATCGTAAAAAGGAATACCAAAACCAATCTTTAAAAACAATGGTATGAAACATAATGGTGACCCAAATAAACTAATCAATGGGTTTCCACATAGGTGAAAATATGGATATGGAAGAGAAATCTAACCATCATGTTCTGATGGATAGTGGTAGAGAACATGGCTATGGAAAATATAGCAATCACAAATACATAAATTTGTAACGATCTAAGGTACCATCTGATTAATCATATATAAGAAAACTAGGAAAACATTTTTGGTTTTCAAGATCATTTCCCTAAAGTTGAAAATTTGAATTAGAATGAATACTTACTTCATTTTGATATAATCTCACTGTTGTTCGTGCCTTGAACAATTTCCACTTCATCTCTTAAATAAATGAAGTTGAATTTGTTATTCGTGAAGTGTTAGCAGATCATGTGATAGAATGACGGGTCATTCCATCTGTCTCAAACAAAAGGTTAGCAAAAGTTATATACATAAGTCGATCTATAGTGAGATTAATCATATATGGTTTCTAAAATGGACTTATACTTCATATATCATACTGATTAATATAATAAAACTAGTTTCTACTAAACAGGGACTTCCTGTATGCCAGTGGTAGGTGATAAAGGTTAGTCGCACTTCGGTTGTGGGTTCGATTCCAACATCCTTGTCCGACGCGATGGGCTGTCACCCGTCCTGCAGGTTGTCCTTTTTCTAAAACTACATTACTATAACATCCACTAGTGCAGAAATCGTTTTTTACGTCACCATTTTTTACGTCGGTTATATATAACCGATGTAACAATGCGGCGAGTAGATTTTTCACGTCGGTTATTTTAATAACCGACATTAAAAATCGCTCCTGTTGGGTTTTTACGTCGGTTATTTTGTAACCGACGTAAAAAACCAAAGCGCGGTGTTTTTTACGTCGGTTATTTTATAACCGATGTAAAAAACCCCCGGGGGCTTTGGTTTTTTACGTCGGTTATTTGATAACCGACCTAAAAAACGCGTAGATATCGGGTTTTTTTACATCGGTTATTTGGAAACCGACGTAAAAAAACCCGATATATACGCTTTTTTTACGTCGGTTATCAAATAACCGACGTAAAAAACCAAAGCACAGGAGCCTTTTTACGTCGGTTTTAAGATAACCGACGTAAAAAAGCTAAAAAATAGTTTATAACGTCGGTTATTATATACCCAACGTTATAAAGCATTTAAAAAAATTAAAGCCTGTGTTCTACCATTTACGATTTTTTCGATTGACAGTCGCCGGCTCGTCTCTCTCACGCGCGGTAAACCCTAATCGGCTCGTCGATCGCCTACATTACACTAATTTTGGATTCATTGTTTATCTTCTTCACTTATCTTGGATCTATCATCTCAACTCGCGACATTCAAGTAAGCCTTCCACGAATTTATTTCGTTCGTTTTTGTTTCGATTCGTGATGTCCTTTTCGTTCGTTTTTGAATCTCGTGGAATTTTTTTATTGCAAATGGTTATTATGTTCATTCAACTCGCAACATTCAACTCGCAAATGGTTATTAAAACATTGTGTATTAGCTTCAGCAAAATCTGAAAAATAATGGGTGGAACTGTAACGTTCCATTCTTCCAGAAACATTATTATTTCCTACTTAAATGGAATGTGTCTTTCTGGATGAAGATTGGTAGTACTTATTTTCTTAAAATCATATTTTCAATATGATTGTCCAGAAAATTATTTTCATGAATGAAATTGGACCAGGTACAATCGGTAATACCTATCCTTAAAATTTCATTCAACATTCTTACATCATAATATTTTTTCAAAAAATTATGATTTTTAGAACTCCTAGATCAGAAAACCATCATCTGTTTTCATCTGCATTCATAAAAATATGAATTCATACCTATTACAATTAAATATTTCATTCTGGACTCATGGTGAGTCTGATAATACATTTCTTCTTTCAGTCATCTCCTAAAAATGATGGACCTTTTCATGCAAAGTGTATCTGATTTCTTGAATACGATGGTATGTCCGATTTTCAACAAAACCAAGTGAGGTGATTTCTTTTATTATTAATAATTCATAAAAAAATTATAATACATAAATATTATTATCATCCTTTTCATATTTTTCATTATAAAAAAGGTAAAGGGTACTTTCTTTTCATTCTCAAGTTAAATTATATTTTTATAAAGGTCTTTTCTATCTAGGTAGAAATAATTTAATGATAATTAGATTGAATTAGGTATATTATCTTATCTTACCATCCAAACACATTTTTATGTATTAATAATTATTATGTTTTGTAAAAACAATTATGACCCCCATTTCATTTTTGTTAGTTATTTGATCTATGAAAGTGTTATAAATGATTTGATGATCACGATTCACCCATATATATGGTTAGTCATTATGTGACATTTGGGTCCATAATATCCTTCTAATGCATTCGACAATTCATTATATATCATAGATCAATATGGGATACAGATGGTTATACCATGTCCAATGTGTTATGTGATGTGCCTGGTAAGAAATATTATAATAAATTATAGGAAAGCTGATTAACATATCCCAATATGAGGTGAATGAAACTATGTTTTCCCTTGACATATGTTATGACTTATATGATTATGTTTGTGCCACACTCTTATGTTATTCCACATACCAATGTTGTGATCTTGTGAATAAGGTTTTTTAAATCATGTTCCCACTATCATATAAATCATGTCTTATGTTTTGCTAAAATTGTTATACTTGGACTCAGGTTTTATGATCTATGATTATATAGAACTGTTTCACTTATCTTTTTGATCATGTGCTTTGTGTATGCTCTTATACCCCCATGGATATCTTTTTATGAGATTAGATATTATATTTATATATATAACATGATTACCCATAATGAGTATAATAAATCAAAACTTTTATTATTTTCATTCCCTAAGTTATAAAAATAAGTATTATGTAGGATGATTCAAAAATTTAATCTGTGAGATGAGTTGTTTTATGTGTGAAACCCAGGCCAAACACATATGTATTTTTTTATTGGTATTACATATATATAGTTCGACATATACTTTTTTTTACATTACCATGATATTAACATTACTTTTTCTAAAGAAATATTAATGTCCTTAGATTATATATCGGATCAAAAGGATATAGTAATTCTAATATATAACCAGAATGATCAGATAATATGACAATATTATTAAACATAAAACAAATGGTCTATATTCATATTTTTAACATGAAACTTACGATGTATAGCTATTTGGTGTTGGGTACTTATGAAAACTACTACTACTTTCAAGATTTGTTTTATATTTTAAATTGTTTTACATTCAAATTATGATTTTTTTCATATAAACATGTTTTGTCTTATCTTAAAAATATATATTTTTTGTTAATATTTGTTATAGGTAATAATTATTCGAAGTTGGATTACGGCACATCGACTGAGCAATGAATTTGAGGAAGGTGTTGATGCCTTTTTGGAATTTTCAAAACGAAATGTTCCAAGTAGTGACATTTTTTTCTGTCCATGCCTGAAATGTTTGAATATGAAGAAGTTGAAAAGTAGATAGATAAAAGATCATCTGATATGTCATGGTTTTAATCCGAGTTATAGCCCTTGGATTTGGCATGGTGAAACTGGACGGAATGTCACTGATGATGATGATTCGCAAGATGGTAACTCCGATGGAATTGAAGAAATGATTAGCGATATTGTAGTAGAACAAATTGAGATAGAACCGACAGTTGCACGTCTTTATGGTGATGCTGAAATACCATTATATCCCGGTTGTACAGATTTTACGATTCTGTCGGCGGTGTTAAGATTGATTAACCTAAAGGCGAAGCATGGATGGAGTGACAGAAGTTTTACAGAGCTACTACAATTGATGAAAGACATTCTTCCAAAAGATAACGATCTTCCAGATTCACATTACAAAGCCAAGAAAATATTATTCCTGATGGGATTGGGATACAAGAAAATACATGCCTGTCCGAATGACTGCATTATATATTGGAAGGAATATGAATTTCTGTCAGAGTGTCCAAAATGTGGGACATCACGGTATAAGGTGAAATAAAAATCACAGGGTGATGTAGAGATTACAAAGCTCCCTTCAAAGGTATTTTGGTATCTTCCTATAATTAATCGTTTCAAACGTTTATTTGCTAATTCACATGATGCAAAAAGGTTAAGATGTCATGCTGAAGAGCGGGTATGTGATGGAAAAATACGTCATCGAGCTGATTGTCCACAATGGAAGAAAATTGATGAGCAGTATTCTACATTTGGAAATGAAATAAGAAATCTCAGACTAGGGTTGTGCACAGATGGAATGAATCCATACCGAACACTCAGTAGCACACATAGTTCATGGCCTGTATTATTGGTAATTTATAACCTCTCTCCTGAAGTTTGTATGAAGCGCAAATATGTCATGTTGAGTACAATGATCTCTGGTCCAAAGCAACCAGGTAATGATATTTTTTTTTACTTGTCACCGTTGATTGATGATTTGAAACTGTTATGGGCTGATGGTATTAGGGTGTATGATTCTTATAAAATGGAATATTTTCAACTGCATGCAGTGCTTCTATTCACTATAAATGACTTCCCAGCGTATGGAAATTTGTCTGGATACAGAGTTAAAGGGCATAAAGCATGTCCAATTTGCGAACAACAGACGTCCTATTGTCAATTGCATCATGGGAGGAAAACAGTGTACATGGGTCATCGAAAGTTTTTTCCTATGGAATACCCTTATAGAAGACTAAAAAAGGCATTTAATGGATCACAAGAATTTGATACTGCTCCAAAACCTTTATCCCATGATCTGTATTTTGAGAGGGTGAAAAACCTTGATGTGACATTGGGAAAGACACAGAAATCTGGTAATGATAGACATATTTGGAAGAAAAGGTCAATATTTTTTGAGCTACCATATTGGAGGTATCATGAAGTTAAACATAATATTGATGTCATGCACGTGGAGAAGAATATATGTGATTCTTTGATTGGAACATTGTTAGATATTAAAGGAAAGACTAAAGATGGGTTGAATGCAAGATTATACTTACTATCAATGGGAATATGTTTGGAGTTAGCTCCCACTCCTAAAGGAAGACGAACATTTCATCCCCCGGCTTGTCATACATTATCGAAGAGGGAGAAAATTAGCTTCTGTCAGTGTCTTCATGATACCAAAGTGCCTCAAGGTTATTCTTCTAATGTAAAAAATTTTGTCTCATTGAAGGACTTGAAGTTGATAGGTATGAAATCACATGATTGTCACGTCATGATGCAACAAATTCTACCAGTTGCATTGCGTGGAATATTGCCCTTTCGTGTCAGAAAGACTATAATGAAGTTGTGTTATTTTTTCAATTCAATTTGTAACAAGGAGATTGATGTGAATGCTTTGAACATTTTGGAAAAGGATGCAATTTTAATACTTTGTCAATTGGAAATGTATTTTCCTCCAACTTTTTTTGATATAATGGTGCATTTAATGATTCATCTGGTTCGAGAAATAAAGCTTTGTGGACCTTTATATCTTCGTTGGAAGTATCCTTTTGAAATGTATATGAAAATATTAAAGGGGTATGTTAAAAATCTATATCGACCTGAATCCTCCATTATTGAAAAGTATATTTCTGAGGAGGTATCAGAGTTTTGTACGAGCTACTTGGCTGCAGCGCAACACATAGGTTTGCCTCCATCTCGCCATGAACGAGTTAATAATGAGGGAAAGGGGATTTGCGGCTTGAAAGTCAAATCATTGTCAGCTGAACAGATGAAGAAGTTAGAATCATACATCTTGAAGAACATAGCTTATGCTAAACCATATATCACATTTCATATTAATGGGTTGAAACAATGTCATCCAAAGAAGAAAGAAATGTGGATTTTGAATGAGCACAACAAAACTTTTTTTCATGGATTAAAAATAATTTTCTTGGTAGATCAGATGTATCAGAGACATTAAAATGGATAGTGGGTGGTCCATGTTTAAATGTGATAACATGGTCTGGTTATGACATTAATGGTTATACATTTCATACAAAAGCTCAGGACAACAGAAGTGCAGTTCAGAATAGTGGTGTATTGGTGTTTGCAGAAGCAATGCATTTTTCGAGTTCTAAGGACAAAAACCCAATTTCTGCATCAAATGCATATTATGGAGTGATTGAAGACATATGGGAGGTTGATTACTTTAAAATTAAAGTTCCCGTTTTTAACTGTAAATGGTTTAACGGTAACAACAGTGTCAGACACGATAAATTTGGAATGACACTTGTTAATCTGAATAGATTGGAAGACACAACTGATTCTTTTATGATGGCAACACATGAAAAACAAATTTTTTATGTAGTAGATCAATCAGATATGCAGTGGGCTATTGTTTTACAAGGGAAAAAACAATATGTTGGTGAGGATGAACTTGATGAATATGCTGATTTATGTGAGATCCCTACTTCAATGGAAATATTAACAGAACATAATGACGATCATGTTGAAGACATAGTTTGTGCCATAAGGAACGATCACGACGAAGGAATTTGGGAAAACAATCCATCTGTACATTCCTAAAATTATAGGTAACATATGTTTATTTCTGGTTTACATTTATTTTTTCCATAAATGTTAGATATTGTATGTTTTTTATTTATTAAAACATATTTTAGAATAAAATAAGTATATGTTATTGTTTGTTTTAAGTTTGTTTAGTTTACTTTATCATGTTTATTGTTGTACCCCTCTCTCTTGGATTTTAATGATCTCAATCACTCTCATCATGTTCTAACTTGTTTTCAAGTTTTTTGATGCTAGGAAAAAGATTGCCCAGGAGTTGGACCAAGAAGGCTGATAGTGGACTCTCTGAGTCCACCGGCCAGCCGGTATGGGCACCGGCCAACCGGTTCTTGCCCACCGGCCAGTCGGAGGACCCAGGAAGTAGGCTTGCCCACTGCCTGGTGACACCGGCCAACAGGTGGATGACCACCGGCCAGCCGGGGGAACCCAGACAGAAAGCCTGCTCTGTCTGGACCACCGGCCAGTCGGGAGCTCAGCACTGGCCAGCCGGTGGACCACCAGCCAGCTGGTGAGACACCACCGGCAAGCCGGTGTGCCCAGTCAAACTAGCCGTTGGGCTTTGACCAGACTTGTACTTTTGACCCCCAACGGCTCCGGAAGCCCTCCAACGGCCATATTGAAGTGTTTATGGGTATTTCTCCTATAAATAAGAAACCATGGATGCCGGGAACACAACCAAAATATATTTTGATGTCTTGATGCTCTAACGACAAATCTCCAAGGCCTCTTGTGATCCATTGCCATCCTTGAAGCTTGAGCTCCCTCTCCATCAGCGGCTCTCACAGTTTTGGTGCTTAAGGCTTCCGTGTGTTTGTATTATTCTATTTGTTTAGTTCTTCATTTTGTTTGGATTAAAACAAACCTCTCATTTCCATTCTTTCTTTCAATTGGGTTTCATTGGGTTTGGATTAAAACAAACCTCTCATATTACCAATGTTTACTATTATGTAACCTAGTACACTTTTCTATTTTCTGATTATAGTAGTATTAAAATATTTGAATTTGTATATTTGTGAACTGACGTTTGTTTTTTTGATTTGAAGGATAATGACAGATCATTCAGATGATCAACCACATGATTCTGGGGAGGAGCATATTGCTAGTCATAGCTCTGGGGATGAACATTCACATGCTCCTATTACGACAAAGAGTTCAAAGGTTGGTAAACGTGGTTGCACACGTTTACCAAAATTATCACTTGCCCATACGCAGGATCAGAGGATAGTAGTTGAGTTTGATGATGATGATATTCCTAGAGGTCCGAATGCCATAGATTTTAAGAGTTTTGTTGCAACTCAGGCTAAGACCAAAGTAAGCATTTTGTATGATGATTGGAGAGGTGTGCATAAAGCGATTATCTCTAAGTTGTGGGAGACGATTTTGGTATGATCTTTTGTCATTGTTTGACCATTCTTTTAATGTTTCTAGTATATATAATATGATTAACCTCTTCTTTATCAGATGACATTTGATATTCCTGACACTGGAGAAGTCAGGAAGAAATGCTTATCGTTGGATGCCAGGAGAAGGAGGGATTTCAAATCAACCCTCACATCTAATTTCATTTATGGTCATAGGAGTCATGACAATCCATGTCGTATTTATCCTTTTATAGATGAAGACACATGGAGACAGTTTTTTGAAAGTAGAAAAAAAGAGTCATTTCTGGTAAGGGCAATGTAAACTTTTATATACTTTCTTATATAAATGATTTTATTAATGTTTTTTAATGATTTCTTATTCTTAAATTACAGAAAACAAGGAAAGATCATCAGGAGATCCAATCTAAAAATGTATACCCTCATAGTTTATCTTGGGGAGGGTATTAATTATTGGAAGAAAAAATGATAGCGGAAAAAGTTCAACAACTAAGAGCTGAGTCTTCAAGCTCTGGAGAGGTGGCCCCTCCATCCCCTCCATCTAGACATGAAAAATGGAAGAGAGCTCGGAAGGGAAAAGAAGGGAAATATCTTTCGGAAGAATCGAGAATCATAGCTGAGAGGATTGTAAGATATCTATTTAATTTATTTTAGATAACTTTTTTCTTCATATAAGTTTAAATCATTACAGAAATGTTCAATTAATTAATACAGGACTCTCTTGAGGAGCAATGTTCAGAGGGGACATTTACAGCTACTGGGAGGGAAGATATTTTATTTGCAGCATTGGGAAGGCCCAAACATCTTGGTCGTGTAAGAGGATATCCGACAGGTGTATCGGTAAGAAAAGTGTTTCCACGTTCTTCAACTTCTAACATTGAGGGGGTTTATAAAAAAAATAGAATCCTTGGAGGCTGAAGTTCAAAATATTAATGCGACGATGGAAGACAAGATTAGAGATTCGGTGCAGTCTATGTTTGCAGAAATGCAAAGACAATTTCAGACTGCAGCTCCCACTCCTCCACCTCCCCCTGCAGACCCCATTATTTATCCTCCACCTCTGCCAGTAGCTCCCACTCCCCCACCTCAGCCTGCGGACCCCATTTTTTATTCTATGCCTCCGCTGTAGCTTCCTACATATTGTGAGTTGTATGTTGATGATTCTCAACATCATATAATAGCATACGGGTTGGTATATTGTATAGGAGATACAGTTCATCATCAACAATTAGAGGTAGAGAATCAGAGGGTCACTGTACAGGATATTATAGATATATCAGCTAGGGTACCAATACCTACAGATGAGGTGGTGACAGTTGGATTGAGTATTGGCCATTTTTTAGTTTGGCCATCCAGACTTCTTCGACTCATTACCATAGAGGTATGAATGTTATATCTTTTATTTTATTTTTTTATTAAAGTTGTTTTATCATTTGAAAACTACTATAATTCTCAAAAAAATTTCACAGGAATACTTCAAAGGTAAAGAAATACTATATAGACAACAACAAAGGCAACATGCTATGACATCAGATACAGATTCCAGTGGTCTTGACAGATTGTCAAGATATTCACATTTGTTGTTGGGTTTTTATGAGTTTCCAATGGAATCTCATGTTTGTGGACGTGAAATAAGTGTGGGGATTACAAAATATGATATCATGGAGCTTGTTACTGGAGATAAGTTGGGCATCAACGTGGTGCAAATTTTTTCCATGTAAGTCTTAACACCTTTTCCCTGCGTTATATTTATTAAAAATGTATACTTATATATGTTTTGTATTAGGTATCTTTATAAAATTTGTGAGAGGAATGAACTGACAGATGTATATGGATTCATGGACCCGCAATTGATTTCCCCTGAAGCATGTGCATTGACTGAGGAACAAAGAATGGTTTATATTGCTGAAAGATTTGAAAAGAATATAATCCATCAATGTTGGATGATGCCTTTTTGTGAGAGGTATGAAACACATTTCTCTCAAATAGTTAATTATCTTTTAACATAAAAAACCTCTAACATTAAATTTCCTTTTATCAGTAATCATTGGATGTTAGGGATTTTTTTCCCAAGGGAGAAAGCTCTTTATTGGATATGCTCTGTTCATGGTGATGTGCGGGCAAGTTTTAAGAATATATTGGAAAAGTAAGTTTCAATTTATCAATAGTTTTATATATTATAATAAATTTTAAATTTACCCCATTCGTATTATTTTCTAACAGTGCATGGGCCTACTTTCGAAAAAACACAAAGAAAAGAAATGCAAAGATAAAATATGTAAAGGCAAAGGTAAATTTCCATTTATAATTTGTACTTTTTGATTTATTACATAAAAATAATATATTGAATTTACACTCATTCAAAACAGAATTGTCATGAACAACAAGGCCTCATCGAATGCGGATATTATATGTTAAGATTTATGTATGAAATAATAACAAATGGGACAGTTGTGAATTTTGACCTGGTACGATTTCCTCTTAAACTTTGCCATCATATTTCAATTTGATTTATTCATTATACACGTTAACTATCTGCTTTTTCATTTGTATATTTTTGATGACCCTCAACCCTATACTGCTGAATACATCAAACACGTACAAGTGGAGTGGTCAAATTATTTTACAGGTTTGATTGAATTTTAGTTATTTGTAATGTAAAATGTAATTTTGAATATTGTCATTTTAATTGTCTATTTGGTAGTTGTTTAGGTTTGATTTAGTTTTTTTTGAAGTTGACAGTGTAAGTTTTTATTGTTATATAAGTGAATGTTTAATTTTGCTCTACTTCTTGTTTTGGTCTACTTTTGATGGTTCTTCTAGTATGGATTTGGGTCTGTGGGGGAGGGGTTCCCAGGGTGTGGGGGTGTGTTCAGTAGGGTTGGGGGTGTCCAGCGGTCTGGGAGGGCTGTCCGGTGGGGTGGGGGACAGTCTTGGGGGGTGGCAGGGATGTCCAGGGGTGTGGGAAGCCGGTCCAGGGGTGTGGGAGTGCTGTCCAGGGGGGGGGTGGTTGTCTAGGGGTGTGGTGGGGGCTGTCGAGTGGGGTGAGGGGGTGAGGAGGTGCTGTTCAGGAGGGTGGGGGGTTGTCGAGGGGTGTTTGGGGGTGTCCGGGGGTCGGGGGGGGGGGGGGGGCAGCCTAGGAGTGTGGTGGGGGCTCCAATGGGGTGGGGGAGGGTTGTCCAAGGGGTATACATGAGGGTGGGAGCTCCAATGGGGTGGGGGAGGGCTTTCCAGGGGGTATACATGAGGGTGAGGGCTCCAACGGGGTGGGGGAGGGCTGTCCAGGGGGTATACATGAGGGTGAGGGCTCCAACGGGGTGGGGGAGGGCTGTCCATGGGGTATAAATGCGGGTGGATGCTGTCTAGTGGGTATGTTTTATATGTTATCTATTTACATGCTTATTTTTGATGTACTTCTGTTTTTGTGGTATGATTTCTTGATTTATTTTCTGGTTGATTCTGGTGGAGAGAAGATCACTGCATTATGTTTAGAAAAAATTGGGTTTATCACGTCGGTTATTTAATAACCGACGTGATAAAAGGCCTGGAATATGGTTTATCACATCGGTTATTTAATAACCGACGTGATAAAAGGCCTGGAGAATTGTTTATCACGTCAGTTATTTAATAACCGATGTGATAAAGGGCCTGGAGAATGGTTTAGCACATCGGTTATTGAATAACGGACGTGCTAAACGGCCTGGACAAGGGTTTATCACGTCGGTTATTGAGTAACCGACGTGATAAACCCCCTCCCACCAGTTTATCACGTCGGTTATAGAATAACCGACGTGATAAACCCCTCTCCCCTGTTTTTCACGTCGGTTTTATATGAACCGACGTGATAAACAACGCTCAGCCCGGTTTATCACGTCGGTTCTTATAGAACGGACGTGATAAACCACCCTCACCCCAGTTTATCACGTCGGTTCTATATGAACCGACGTGATAAACCCCCTCACCCCCTGTTTATCACGTCGGTTGTTTATGAACGGACGTGATAAACCATTGTCCAGGCCATTTATCACGTCGGTTCTTCAATAACCGACGTGATAAACCATTCTCCAGGCCTTTTATCACGTCGGTTCTAAAATAACCGAAGTGATAAACCATTCTCCAGGCCCTTTATCACGTCGGTTCTAAAATAACCGACGTGATAAACATCGCGATTTTATGCTTTTTGACGTCGGTTTTTAAATAACCGACGTCAAAAACCTTATTTATAACGTCGCACGTATTAACGTCGGCTAGAAACCGACGTAAAAAATTAAAAATAACTGACGTAAAAAACGTTTTCTTCACTAGTGATCCCATCAATAATATCGAAAATCTTCTATCCTTAAAAAAATACTAACTTATGTACAACATAATCCATTCTAATATTTAGGCTTATCCATAATACTGCATTCCACTCTCATAATATAGTGAAAACTATTACCAGAGATTTAATACTGTCGTTGATCCCCATATATCATAAGATATGTCTTGTTGGTCACATTCCAAACATTCAAAGGCCTTAATCACGTATTCTCTTGAATACCCATTGAACATTAGTGAAAACATGAATGCAGTTAAAAGTTAACTCTTTCCACATACCAAAATCCAAAAATTCTATATACTCAATCAATGATATAACCTTCTCCTTATATCAGTCATGAGCTCATTAATACAATCAAATACCTCATTATCTTATTATTCCTTCATTATGCGCATATAATCTACTTTCCAAAAAATATCTGAATAACATTTCATGGTTACTTGTACCATTAATCATACACTTTAAAAACTCAAGGAAAGGCAACAGTGTAACAATCCTTAGATGTCTCTTTATTCCATAGTAACATGAGATTACTTATACAACATTACACATGATAAACATGTAATCCTTCCACTATATTCTTAAACCGTTGACCGAGCTTCAACAATTCTTTCATCTCAAATATCATTTGTAGTCTCTTCATCATCATAAACATAAATACTACCCATACGACCATACTGATTCTCTTCATGAGACTTTACCTTAGGGCATTGGTTTGCATAATTCCCGTACATTCCACATTTAAAACATTTAACCATTGTTGATGTTGTAGCAATACCATTATCCTCATCCCTGGTGTTAACTGAACCTTTTCCTTTGCACTTACTGGCTTTGTGTCCTTATTTTCCACACCAAAAGCATCTTCCATTTCCATTGAAACATTCTCCTTGATGCCTCTTCACACATGATTTACATAGGGGAAATTGAACTTTCTTTCCTCTATGATCATCATGAAACTCTATCTTCCTCATATTAGCCGAGTCAGGAAACTTACCAAATTTTACTTTATTGATCATATTATGAGATTGCTGATTCAACATAATAATGATGTTTGGACTTCCAAATCCCATTTCATTATGAAGAATATCATTCCATTGTCCATCATATTCTCCATTATTGTGAATCATCTTGTTTCCAGCCATTTTCTAAAACCCAAAAAGAATAGTGTGAGAGGCAAAAATCATGCTAGGGGAAAACAACATAATAAAGGGGGAGTACCTTCAATATCTAACATCTTAGGTTTAATTCTATGATCGTTAGCGTAATTCTAGTACTATAACCTATATGTATACTTAGCCTTAGGGACATCCCTTGACATACCTTAGAAATATCTCTAGGGATCTCACTAACGTTTTCACATCCTAGTTTCCAAAGGTTGACTAAACCTTTCCTCTGATACCAACTGTAGAGACCCGAAGCTTAACGTACATGGACATTACATTACATTTGCGGAATACTTAGTACATAACAAAAACACACACACAAGGACCGTAATAGTTTATTGTCTTTGGAAACTCAGAATATAATCTTCTAATTGTGGTGAAAGATCTTCAAAATCTCCCATAAAGATCTTCCTTTTTTTTAACTAAAACCTTTCTTTATATCCTGGGGAAAAGAAAACATAAAAGGGTGAGCTCAAATGCTCAGTAAGGGTAAACAAAAGAAATATCAGTCACATCATATTCATAAGAACATAACATTTTGGAAATCTTAACCTGCAAAAGAGAGCATAATTTTATAACATGGGATAAATCATGGCGGTGAAATGTAATCACAATAATCATAACATAAAACATGAAACTTTGTGTCATTCACACATAATCATAGAGAATCATTTCTTGTTAGTCAAGACTCATTTCCAAGACTATCTTAGTGGACAAAGTCCCTTTCTGAATCGAGTAACCCTCGTTTCAGTCCTGTTTCACTGAACCGGTATAACCTACCATTCCAGCCATTTCTATCTCATGAGATATAAAATCTTTACCCAATACATTGGAGGGAGATATAGGTCCCACCCATCTCATAATGATACCATTCTTATGTGTGCCACAAAATCATAAACCATACATCATTTCATAACCCATGTAATAAAAATGGGATTCATAAACAACATGACATCATAAAACAATTCATATAAGATAAAGGAATTCATAAAAATAATTCCATCACAACATAATCAATTCAATGTAATAATAGGGATAAAAACAGAACCCTATATTATCTTAGATGGAAAATAATTTTGATAAAACACTTGAAATGAATTCTTGAGGAAAATATCCTTTCTTCTTCAAAAACACTTTTCCTTTCTTAATATGTCATTCAATTATAAACTAAAAGAAGTTGAATAAAAATAATCTTGAAAACTTTTAAAGGAAGATTCTTTGAAATAATGTTTTAATAATCCATTCATGCCGTATAAGTTAAAAAAACATTCTTCTTACTTTTGTCGGAAAAGTCAAAAAAGTACCTCGTACGAAAAACGACAAAAGATTCCATTCATATCTTTTACTAAAAACTCACCGAAGGGTAAAATAGGATTTAAACAATTGTAGGTGAATGGAAATAATATTACATATTGAATAAACATGTATGTGGATGATAAAATACACCCTATTAAATTTCAATGTATAAACAATCTCGCATAAAAATGAGATTGTGACATTTCCCTTACCTTAGGTCTGATTTGCTTCGTAAGTGTCTGAACCTCCTGTATAATGATTTAAATAATGTCATTGACTTATTAAAGAATCATATTAATTGTTATCATATCATATATGGTTCACTTATGACTTTATATTACCGGTTCTTTTGTAAATTCATGTTAAAGTAGCGTTTTGGTTAAAATCGTCTCATTTGTCGTTCGTGTTTTTAACTTGTAATTATTAATATGATTAATTGGATCATGATTACTTATATCCAGAATGTAAAACATGATTTATATATAATATATATATTCATAATATATATATATATATATATATAATATATCGATAAATTTAATGAAATACACCTTTCATGGAGACGGTAGTCCGTACGTACGCATGAACGCTGTTTTCGTTTCCTTATTGAATTGAATGAAATTAAGTAGATTAAATACATATAAATATACATAAATCCAGTATCATTATTATGTCATATATTTCATTAGTACTTATTATATATACTTTATAATCATTCATGAATGGTTAATCATTGAGAATGAATCTCATCGCGTCGTGGAGACGGTAGTCCGTACGTACGCACGAGCGATGATATCGTTCTCATGATCGTGAACTTGTGTTGAAGTGTATGTATACTATTTCAGTATCAATATCAATTTATAATAATCATATATAGTTACTCATTACACCATTATACCCATCCTTGTAAGGTGATGGTGGAAAATAGATTACACCACGGCGTGGAGACGGTATTCCGTATGTACGCACGCGCGGTGATTTCATTTTTCCGTAGGATGGATAGAAGGTGAATTATGGTTGTTTCATATTTATAATAACATATCAGTATGTAAGTAATACTGATGTTATTACTTTATCATTAAAAAACTAAAGAAGAAGAAGTTGAAGAAGAAAGAAGTTGAAAAGATCGGTAATGGATATTACCTCTTCTTTGGAACGCCTCTTTGAATCCTCCACTTAGGAAACTAAGATTGGTTTTTGAAGAAGACCAGGACCTCTAGGATTATTCTAGGGAAGTGGAGAAGAGATTTTGTCAGGGGTTGGCCGAGCTTGAAGGCTCAAAGTTGTGTGAGGAAGAGGGGGAGGAGGTGCCCTTTTATAAGGGAGGAGAGGGGTACCTTAAGAATATCTCAAAATATTATTTTATATTAAAGTCAAAATTGGTTTATAATGGTTCCAAAGGGTCTTATTTCGAAGCTAAAGTGGGGATGGGTCTAAATCCTATCATAAAATAGGATTTAGACAAGTTTAGGTTATTATTTTAACCTTATCAATTAGATTTAACTCTAAGTTAAATAGTTTTACTTTTACCGTGTCTTTTTGTTTTCTTACACTATATGGTTAATAAACTTACTATAACATGCCAAAATAACCCCAAATTGTTTATTATTAATATATATATCCTTATATAAGTCATTTGGACGAACCTTAGATTTTTAGGAATAAAATAACAATTAATAATATAATATTTTATTTAAAAACTATTTTGTGTCAATTTTGACACTATTTGATATATGATTTTTGTGAAAGTCATAACAGAATTATATGTTCGAACCAAGTTAATTAAATCAACACTAATATATCATAGTAACCTATAAAATTATTGGAATTCATAAAAAGTCTCAAATTACATTTATTTTGGTGTTTATAACATCAATTATGTCAATATTTCATTAATAAGATAATTACTACATCATCATTGTGTCATAAATAAATTACAGTATTTAATGTCTAAAAATTATAAATAAAATACCATTATTTAGGAAATCATTTTAGATTTCTAATGAATATTTATAGTCGAATTTATCTTATGTATAACCCCATATTAAAAATTATTTACTTATTAAACTTTGATTTTAACTATTTTAACCCTTTTTTAAATAAATTAATAATAAATGTCCTAATCTAATCCAAGTGGGCCTAAATGGTCATATTTTATTCCTAAGTTTGTTTTTGGTCGAATTAAACTTGTCCAAAAAATTAGGACATGTGTTAGGGTAATAATAATATCATTTCTACCCTTAATTACCATATTTACTTTTTACCGTGGTAAAAAAATGTAAATAGTTACTATTCACCAAAAATTATTTTCATCTCATTGAACCACATTTTAATCCTTGATATTAACGGTGTCTCTCGGATTTTCGAAATTCCCTTCACAGAAGTGGTAAAATTATGATTTATGAAAAAAATAATTTTTTTAACTACCACTTAGTAGTTTCACTATTCATCAAAAATTGAAATTTTTCAGAAAAATGCCAAAATTTCACCCTAAGCTATAATTGATATTGCGAATTCAAAAATGATTTCTATTTTACAAAATTCCCTAACATATAAGTTGCATTAATTAATTTTATAATTAATTTCCGCTATCACAAGAAATAACGTGTTTTTAAGAGATAATAACTATCAAAAGATTGACAATTGTTTATAACTAGTTCAAATGTGAAATTACATCCAATGACCAACATTATATTAAATTGTAAAAATATATTCTAAATATACTTTAAAACCACTCAAATTAATAATTTATCACTATTAATTATTTCGATTAAAAAAGTTGTTTTTAATTAAAATTTAGTAATTTTCACTATTCATCAGAATATGAAAGTTATCCGAAAAGTACCAAAATTTCACCTTAGGATAAATTCGATACTCCGAATCCATAAATGAAGTCCATTTTGAGAGATGAAATTTCTAAAATTTTAAAAGGTGGTTATTATTATTCATAACGGCTAGTTTTAATAATATTTTAATAGCATATCATTGTTTAGTGAAACTCGGTATTGCGTACTACACATGCTATCGAGGAAGGTCGCGATTGCATGTAATACAAGGCAAGTCAAGGATGCGTGTTGTGCAAGCTCCTTTTGGTTTAGCAAACAACACAAGACATTAGTGAAATTAAAAAGAATATTTTTCATAAAATTTTGGGGTGTTACATAACCATTCCACTAACATTTTAATGTTTTAAAACACTAAAAAAAAATTTACAGATATAACGGGAAAATGATAATTTGGAATGATGTTTTGTGAGTTACAACATTTCAAAATTAAATTTATAGTCATTTTCCCATGATTTTAAGGAAATATAAAATCTTTTTTATTGTCTTGACCCCAAAAAACATGCTTTTAATGGCTTTTATACCTTTTAGAAGTGTATTTCGTGTAATTCCAACCACACCACATATCATATTGACATGTTGTCTATGTTTACATGTCAAAAACAACTCATAGGTAGTTTTACAATTATTTCACATCAATATTAGGTCGTTTTCTATGGTATTTACCATTCCACGAATGTTTTGGGGTTTTAAAACACTAAAAATGTGTTTATGACCATAACATGAAAACCGTAATTAGTAATGGTGTTACATCAGTTCCTACATTTCACAATTAAATATATGGTCGTTTTCCAATGATTATATGGAAATACGACATTGTTTTCTTTATTTTGACCCTCTGGTAGTTGTTTTTAAAGGATTTTATACCTTTTATAAGTGGATATCGAGTAATTCTGACCACACAACATGTCAAATTGACATTGTTTCTACACATACACAATAAATAATCATAGGTGGTTTTAACAGGATTTAAAATCAATCTGATTTATTTTTGTATGGTTTTGACCATACCCAACACATTTTAGTGTTTTAAAACACTAAAAACTTGTTTACTGCCACAACCAGAAAACATTAATTCAGAATGATGTGTTGTCATTTCCAAATTTGAAAATAAAATATTCAGTTGTTGTATTATGATTTCATGGAAATTTGACATCATTTTACTTATTTTGACCCCCAACAGTTTTTAATGGATTTGGACCTTTTAGACATGTATACCAAGTAATTCCAGCCACATCGCACGTCTATTTTATGCGTTGTCTATGTTTACATGTTAAATACAAATAATATATTATTTATCTATAATTTCACATCAATGTGAGGTCATTTTATATGGATTTTACAGTTCCACTTGTTTTACTATTTTAAAACAATAAAAATGGTTTTATGGACATAATGGGAAAACCTTAATTCATAATGACATTCTGTTAGTTACTACATTTCAAAAATTAATCCATGGTTATTATCCCATTATTTTAAGGCAATCCAAGGTTGTTTTCTTGATTTTTACCCCCGAAACTTGTTTTAAAAGGTTTTGTACCTTTGAGATGTGTATACCAAGTAATTTTGACCACACCATATGTCATATTGATGTGTTTCATCATATACACGTGAAAGAGAACTCAAAAGTGGATGTCTCATGATTTCATTTCAGTATGTGTTCTTTTTCTATGGTTTTTTCATTCCATGCATGTTTTAGAGTTTTCAACTACTAATAACATATTTGCGACAATAATAAAAAAACCATAACTCAGAATGATGTTTTCTGGGTTCTTATATTTAAAAATTAAATATATGGTTTTTGTCTCATTATTTCAGGTAAATATAACATCGTTTGGATGGTTTGACCCCCCCCCCCTCGATGCTTATTTTTTAAGGCTTTTGTACATTTAAAAAGTGTATACCAAGACATTCTGACCACACTACACATCGTATTGACATGTTTTCTATGAATAGACATACAAAATTCATCATTTGTTGTCCCATTATTTCATATCAATCTTATATCAATTTCTATGGTTTTGACATTTCCACGCATGTTTTAGTGTTTCAAAACACTAAAAACACGTTATAAAAATAATGGGAAAACTGTAATTTGTAATTTCATGTTGTCAGTTCATATATTTAAAAATTAAATAAATGTTTTTAATCTTGATTTTAGGTCAATCTGACATCGCTTTCCTGGTTTTGATCCCCAGACACTTGTTTTTGAAGGATTTTGTAACTTTCAAAAGTGTATATCGAGTAATTATAACCACAACGCACATCTAATTGATGTGTTGGCTGCACATATATGTAAAAACAACTCATCAGTGATTTGTGGATGATTTTTTATCAATATGAGATCATTTTCCATGGTTTTGATCATTCAATGCATGTTTTAGTATTTTAAATCAATAAAATCCTGTTTACGGCTATAACAGGAAGACCATAATTCAAAGTGACATTTCATCATTTACTTTATTTAAAAATTAAATATACAATATGTATCACATGATTTAAAGTCAATCTGGAACCTTTTTCCTCAAAAAACGCTAAAAATGCATTTATGACCATAATGGGAAAACCATAACTTGGAATTCTTTGTTGTCATTTCCAACATTTCACAATTAAATCTAAAGCTATTTTCTCGTGATTTTAGTGAAATATGATGTCTTTTTCCTGGATTTTACCCCTGATGCATGTTTTTAGAACATTAATATCATTTAAAATTTATCAGTGAGTCATTCAGAGCACACTATATGTTGAATAGAAATGTTTTTTACTTGTACATGTCATACATAATTCAATAGTGGTTGTCTCATGATCTCACATCAATACAAGATAATCTTTTATTGTTTTTATTGATAAACATCCATTTTAGTGTTTTAAAACACTAAAAACATATTTACAGACATCATAGGAAAATCGTAACTCATATTGATGTGGCATCAATTCCCTAGATTTCAAAAATCAATATATGGTTTTTTCCTATGATAACATTTGTAATAGTTAATTTTTATTAAAAAACAATTTTATATTTAATATATTATTTATAAAATTAACAATTTAGCACTATTTCTAATATTAGTTTAACTGATTACTAAAATGTAGATTGATTATTTTATATCTTTCGTTGCTCAAATTTCATTGAAGAAAGATAATTTTACTTTCTAAACCATTATTTATTTCATGGTCAACAATCATTTATCAGAGATTTTTATTGTGGAGCAATAATTTTTATATGTATTGTTTTTCGGGTACTCAATGGTGGGTTTTTATTCAGTTAGAATCATTTTTTAACAAAAAACAAAAAAATTACATGGGAGAAGATAATATAACCATTGTTAAATCATTTAGTAGTGATTATTAGGAACCTTCACTAAATAGGTAAAATAGAATTTTTTAATGATGGTTATCAGAAATTGTAGCTAAAGATATTTTGGATGTTGTATGTGTTATTTGAAAATGTGTGAATGATCTATAGAATTTAGAATTTATATCGATTGGATGAGTAATAAGTCTTGAAATTTCTTCAGGGTTCATGTATTTCATCTACTAAAATATAGAAACTAATACATTTTCCATTTGTGACTTCCATTAATCCTATGGTTGCCTATAACAATCTTGTTCTTGTACTTTTTCTTTAAATCTTGAAATTTCTCTTTGTGATTCCTGATCAACAACACTGCTCAAACCCCCACTAGGTGTAGTTGTAACGTATGACGCCACCCTACCAAATACAGTTGGTGAAGTTGGCATAGAACCCATCCCACGTACACATCCGGGATGCTCTTTACATAAAATTATTCAAATTGCATCATTCTGGAAAACCGATGTTGATTGTGAAGGGTTTATATCACAAACATCTTGAATTTTAACATATTAATACAAAAATATTAACAATTGTTTTTTAAAACATCTAAACTTTATAATGTTATCTAATTAATAAAATTTTCATTAGTATTTATTATTATTTCCAAACTCTAAAAACATAACATTGAAAATTATAGTATTACAACAACAAAATAGTAAATCCAATTAATTGGGATTTACTAGATATCTCAAACGATTCTAAATTGGCATCATTTGATCCATGTAGTTGGCCCCATTTAATTGGGTTTATGTCTAGTTAGTTGTTATAATATATTTTTCATTATTAAATTTTTATGGCAATGAAATAATATGAAATGGTGATGAAAATTACTTACTCCAACATCAATGGTATGGTCATTTATAAAACCACCATTGGGTTTCCAATGAACATTAAACCACATATCCGTTCAACCAGTAGAGGGACTTTATTCATTATCATTTTTTAAAAATATAGACATGTTATAAAAAACTTTGTGTTATAAGAAAATGATATAAATAAAAATGAGTAAAATAAAAACCAAAATTATTATTTTTCTCAAAAAACACTGAGACCCTGTAATGCGTGGAATGACTTACTTCTCCAAATTCACAAAACAAATATTATATAATTCCTACAAAAAATAGCAACATTAATAAAAATTATAATTTTATTTTGTTATTGTTATTATGATACTGTAATATATATAATTTTATCATGATATGAATCTATGTTGATATCGACAAAGAGCTTCTATTTCTCATGAGAAAAACCATAATGTACTTTCCAATACATTTTTCATCATCTTAAATATGTGTCATTAAACTCATGTCATAATGTTCATTAAAAATCTATCTATTTCTTTCCCAAAGGTTTCAAATCCCATGGGTGTGAAATGGAGTCAGGTACAACAAATTGAAAAAACACCGAGAAAAAAAAACATTACTCTTTAACAATATATAAAAAAATTACTAATTTCATTTAAATCATTTGTCTACTAATATTAAATTAATATTACCTTTACTTGAGTATCAAAAAACCTCATTTTTCCAATTTTTAGGAATATGGCTCCCATCATTACAAATAATGGGAAAACTCGCTGTCTTGCAGGAAAGCTAACCCAGAATCTTCCTGTAGATTTCTGCAGCATCACCGATTAGAATTATGAACTCATAAAATGGAATGATAATCTTGAAGTCCTTCAGGTCCCATACATCTACCGTGTTCATATTTTTATCCCTTTATGCCTGTATTTTTCTGTTTGACAAATTCATTGAAAAATTAATAATATATAAAGTTTTTTAAAAAAAATGACACACATTCCAGTAACAATAACTCGCCAATATACCCTAGATGGAGGGGTGATGAACTGATCAATCATAGGAGGATAATATGGTGGTGGTATACCAATGACATTTTGTGAAATATTTGGCTAACTAGCAGTATCGAGTACAATAGAATCACTAGGATCCATAGAAGATGATGGTAGCAGTGGCGTGATCCATGACGTTGATCGACTAGGATCCTAATTTTTTTTTCACGGTATTCCTGTACATAAAATGGTTACGGACCTAATTGTTACAAATTTATGTTATAGAAAATTGATTAAAATTATTCGATTTTTTTTTAAAATGAATGTATTTTATAAACCATTTTAATAGAGTTTGGATATATACCCTTGGAGTTGTGAAGTATAACGGAGAATCTTTAATGGAATTTATTGGTCATGTTAAATTGATAAATATTCAATAAAATGGGTGAATCATATAGTATGAATCACAATTATATTTTAATATATTATTTCAATAACATATATATCGAATACAATATTATAATCATAATTGAATCCTATGTTATTTATCAGAGTCCTATATCATATCATACAATAGATATGTGATATATTTTATGTAATATAATGTTTCAATTCATATTTCAATATTGGTTATTACAACAATATTAATCATTGTAATGATATAATCACTGATAATAAACATACAATCATAATTTTGTTCACAAATTATTATATAAAAACAGCCATAAATTTTGGTAGCGATAAATTCGATATATCTCTTAGGAAATGTTATTTAATGAATTAATAAAAATAAAAAATACGATAAATATATGTTTGTGGTAGTGTTAATGTAGAGACCCAAAGCATGAAGTACATGGACATTATATTACTTTTGCGGAATACATAATAAATAACAAAAATAGACACACAAGGACCGTAATAGTTTAGTGTCTTTGAAAACTCAGAATATAAACTTATAATCTTGTTGAAATATCTTCAAAAACTCTCATAACGATCTTCCCCTTTTTGTTTCCTTACCTAAAACCTTTATTTATTTCCTGGGGCAAATAAAACATAAAAAGGGTGAGCTCAAATGCTCAGTAAGGGCAAACATAGATAACATAAAACAATCCATAAACATATAGAAGCAAAAAAACTTGAACATGAAATTTAAACATCAAAATCATGAGAAAAGAAATAAATCGTGGAAGTACGTAAGGAAAATATCATAATAGAACATCAACCATGATAACATATAATGGGAATAAAACATGTAATTGTGGCAACCATTCAGAACATGTTATGTTTTCCATAGTAGCCAAGGCATTGCTACCAAGAGCATCTTAGTGGACAAAGTCCCTTTCTGAATCGTGTTCAATCCTCGTTTCAGTCCGGTAACACTGAACCAGATTAACATACCGTTCTAGCCATGTCTATCTCATTAGATATAAATATTTACCCAATGCATTGGAGGGAGATATAGGTCCCACCCATCTCATATTGAAATCATTCTTACTTGTGCCACAAAATAAACATACATCATTCATAAAAAAACCCAATAAATAAAATGGGTTTCATAAACATCACCCCATCATCACATAATCCATATAAAAGAAATGGACATCATTTCATAATAATAAAAATGAAACCATGTAAATCATAGAGAGATTATACCTGAAACATATGAAATAATGTCATTTTAGATGAAAAATGGTTTTGATAAAACACTTGAAATGAATTCTAGAGGAAAATATTCTTTCTTCTTCAAAATCAATTTCTTTTCACAAAAAGTCAAGCAATTTTAAAAGAAGGATATTTTGTGGAAAATAGTCACGAAATCTTTTGGAGGAATCTTCATGAAAATAAGGCTTTATAAAACCGTAAAAATGCTTTCATGCCGTATAAGTTAAAAAAACATTCTTCTCATACTTTTGCCGGAAAAGTCAAAAAGTACCTTGTAGGGTAAATAAAAGAAATATTCATTCCATACCATGAGGTAAAAGTCAAATGGGTAAAATGGAATTTAAACATACATTAATACAGTTTTATAAAACATGGGCATGGATTATAGCAATAACCCCAGTAAATACTTACGAATAAGCAATCTCGGATAAAAATGTGATTTGCCCAATTTTCCCTTACCTTAGGTCCGATATGCTTTGTACATTTCCGAACCTCCTTTATAATTATTTAAATAATGTCATTGACTTGTTACATAATCATATTCATTGTTATTATATCATATATGGTTCACTTATGACTTTATATTACCCGTTCTTTTGTAAGTTCCATGTTAAAGCAGCATTTTGGGTTAAATAATTTTATTTATCGTACGTGTTTGGACTTGTTGTTTTTGATATTATTACTTATATCCTGATTTACTTAATTAAAGAATGTAAAAAATGATTTAAATATAATATATATTTCAGTATACACATATATATATGATAGATCGATTAAATGAAATGAAATACACCGTTCATGGAGACGGTAGGCCGTACGTACGCATGAACGCTGTTTTCGTTTCCTTATTGAATTGAATGAAATTAAGTAGATGACATAAATATATATACACATAAATCCAGTATCATTATTATGTCATATATTTCCTGATTACTTATTATATATACTATATAATCATTCATGAATGGTTAACATGGAGAATGAATCTCATCGCGTCGTGGAGACGGTAGTCCGTACGTACGCACGAGCGATGATATCATTCCCATGATCGTGGAATTGTATTGGAGTGTATGTATACTATTTAAGAATAAATATCACTTTACAATAATCATATATAGTTATTATTTACACCATTATACCCATCCATGTAAGGTGGTGGTGGAAAATAGATTACACCACGGCGTAGAGACGGTATTCCGTACGTACGCACGCGCGGTGATTTAATTTTCCGTAGGATGGATAGATGGTGAAATAGGGTTGTTTCATAAATATAATAACATATCAATATATGATTGATACTGATGTTATTGCTTCATAATGAAACAACTAAATAAGAATAAGTGGAAGAAGAAATAAAGTTGAAAGAATCGGTAACAGACATTACCTCTTCTTTGAAGCGCCTCTTTGAAACCTCCTCTTAGGGCACCAAAATAGGTCTTTGAAGAAGACCAGGACCTCTAGGATGTTTCTCGGGAAGTGGAGAAGAGTATTTTTCAAGGTTTGTCCGATCTTGAAGGCTCAAAGTGGTGTGAGGAAGAGAGGGAGGAGGTGCCCTTTTAAAAGGGAGGAGAGGGGCACCTTTGGAATAACTAAATATATTATTTTATTATAAAGTCATATTCGGTTTTTAATAGCTCCAAATTGAGTTATTTAGAAGCTAAGGTGGGGATGGGTCGAAATCCTCTCATCCAGTAGAATCTAGACAAGTTTAGGTTTCTATTTTAACCTTATCATTTAGATTTAACTTTAAGTTAAATAATTTTTCTTTTACCGTGTCTTCTTGTTTTCTTACGCTATATGGTTAATAAACTTACTATAACAAGAAAAACGAACCCCAATTTGGTTATTATTAATATATATAACCTTATCTAAGTCATTTTTCCGAACCTTAGATTTTTAGGAATAAAATAATAATTAATAATATAATATTTGTTTTAAAAACTATTTTATGTCAATTTTGACACTATTTAGTAATTGATTTTTGAGAAAATCATAACATAAATATTTGTTCGAAAAAAGTTAATTAAATCAATAATAACATGTCATATTAACATAGAAAATTATTGTAATTCATAAAAAGTCTAAAATTTCATTTATTTGGGTATTTATAACATCAATTATGTCAATATTTCATTAATAATATAATTACAGCATCATCATTGTGTCATAAATAAATTTAATTAATTAAAGTCTACAAATTACAAATAAAATACCATTATGTAGGAAATCTTTTTATATTCCTAATGAATATTTATAGTAGAATTTATATTATGTATAACCTTATATTAAAAATTATTTACTTATTAAACATTGATTTTAACTATTTTAACCCTTCTTTAAATAAATTAATAATAAATTTCCTAATCTAATCTAGGTGGGCCTAAATGGTCATATGTTATTCTTAAGGTGGTTTTTGGCCGATTTCCACTTATCCAATAGAATTAGGACATGTGTTAAGGTAATAATAATATCACTTTTACCCTTAATTACCCTATTTACTTTTAACCATGGGGAAAAAAGTAAAAAGTTACTATTCACCAAAAATTATTTTCATCTCATTGAACCACATTTTTTTCCTTGATATTAACCGTGTCTCTCAGATTTTTGAAATTCCACTCACAGAAGCGGTAAAATTAACTTTTATGAAAAATTCAGTTTTTTAACTACCACTTAGTGGTTTCACTATTCATCAAAAAATGAATGTTTCCAGAAAAATACCAAAAGTTAGGCCCAAGCTATATTTGATATTATGAATTCAAAAATGATTTCTATTTTACCAAATTCAAAACATATCAGTTTCATTAATTAATTTAAAAATTAATTCCCGTCGTCAAAACAAATAGCGTGTTCTTAAGAGAAAATAACTATCAAAAGATTTTCACTTGTTTATGTCTGGTTTAAATGTGAAATTACATACAATGACCAAAATTGTATTAAATTGTAAAAATATATTATAAATATACTTTAAAACCACTCAAATTAATAATTTATCACTATTAATTATTTCGATTAAAAAAGTCGTTTTTAATTAAAATTTAGTAATTTTCACTGTTCATCAGTATATGAAGGTTATTCGAAAAGTACCAAAATTTCACCCTAAGCTAATTTCGATATTCCGAGTCCAAAAATGAATTTCATTTTGAAATATAAAATTTATAATATTTCAAAAAGTGGGTATTATTATTCATAACAGCTAGTTCATAATAATATTATAATAATATATCGTTTAGTGAAACTTGGTATTGCGTACTACACACGCTATCGAGGAAGGTCGCGATTGCGTGTAATGCAAGGTAGGTTGGGGATGCGTGTTTTGCAAGCTCCTTTTGGTTTAGTCTATAACACAAGACATTAATGAAATTAAAAAGAATATTTTTCATAAATTCTCAGGGTGTTACATTCTACCCCCCTTAAAATGAATTTCACCCTCGAAATTCGTCAAGGATATAAATGGTTTACTACTTGAAATATTATTTAATAGAAACCCACATCATAAAAAGGAATACCAAAAAATGGCATTAAAAACTAAAGTATGAAACGTAACGGTTACCCAAATTAACTCATCACTGGGTTTCCATGTAGGATTACATAGGTGAAAATATAGATATGGAAGAAAAATATAACCATCAAGTTCTGTTGGAGAGTGGTAGAGAAAATGGCTATGAAAAAGCCAACAATCACAAAGTCATAGATTTGTGATGATCTAAGGCATCATCTGATTAATCAGATATAAGGGAACTAGGACAACATTTTTGGTTTTCAAGATCATTTCCCTAATGTTGATGAATTAAAAGAAATACTTACATGATTTTGGTACAATTTCACTATTGTTCGTGAATTGAACAATTTACACTTCATCCCTTATGGAAATGAAGTTGAATTCTTTATTCGTGATGTGTTAGCAGATCATGTGAATGATGGGTCATTCCATCTATTTCAAACAAAACGATAGCAAAAGTTATAAGTCCATCTTATGGTTAGATTAATCTTATATGGTTCCAAAAATGAACTTATACTTCATATATTATACCGCTTAATAAAATAAAACTAGTTTCTACTAACCAGGTACTTACTGTAGGCCAGTGGTAAATGATAAAGCCTAGTCGCATTTAGGTTGTGGGTTTGATTCTCACAGCCCTGTCTGACATGATGGGCCATCTCCCATCTTGTAGGTTGTCCTTTTTCTAAAACTACATTACTATAACATCCCATCAATAATATCAAAAAAAACTTCTATCCTTAAACAATACTAACTTATGTCCAACATAATCCATTCCAATCTTTAGCCTTATCCATAATACTACAGTTTACTCTCATAATATAGTGAAAATGATTACTAGATATTTCATATAACAAGCATGTTAATACCATCCTTGATCCCCATATATCATAAGATGTGTCCGGTTGGTCAAATTCCAAACATTAGAAGGCCTTAATCATGTATTCTCTTGAAAAATGAATACCCATTGAATCTTATTGAAAACATGAGTGCTGTCAAAAGTTAACTCTTTTCACATACCAAAAACTCAAACCATGATGTAACTATTTTCTTTATATCAGTCATGAGATCATGAATACTGTCAAACATTTAATTTTCTCCTTATCCCTTCATTATGCGCATATCATCTTCTTTCTAAAAATATCTCAATCACTTTCCCTGGTTACTGATACCATAAAATTATTGAAAACCTCAATAGACCAATACATATATATTCCAATATTCCATGATACTATATACAACATTATTTTGGAATCTCCTTACAAAAATACTTAATCATTCCACCACATCGTTGTGATATTCAACATCTCCAATAGTGATCGCATGTGACTTCCCTTTTTTCCTTTGCCTTAAGTGGTTGCTCATGTAGATCATCATTAACCCTTGGATTAGGGAATTGATTAGAATAATTCCCCATTTCATTGTACTTGAAGCATTGATGTGTTGGTGGTGTGTTCTCTGTAGTATTTTCTTTATTCACATCATTAGAAACCCTTTTTCCATTACTTTGACACTCAGCTACTCGATGACCTTCTTTTGCACACTTAAAAAATTTTATAGTCCCTTTAAGACAATCTCCACCATGCTTATTTCCACACCTTGAGCATAAAGAAACATTCATCTTCTTTTCACAATTATTCTGAGATTTCTCCTTGAACTCCATATTTCGTTTCTTGTCAAACCCATGAGATGGATATGTAACACCAAATTCCATTTCTACCTTGATAGCACAAGGCACAATTTCTTCATAGATACTGAAGTCTCTAATAGCTAATTCCCTTTGGAGATTTGGTTTTAAGCCACTGAAGAATCGATCAATTTTACTTTTTGGTTGGATGATAAAGGCAGATGCATACCTTGCAAGCCTTGTAAAATTCGCTTCGTATATACCAACAGGTTCATCATCCTTTTTCTTTAGTTCAAGAAACTCCTTCTCCATCTTTGTTCGAAGAATATGAGGGAAGTACTTATTGAAAAATATGTTCTTGAACTCGTCCCATTCCATGGACTCAATTGCATATCTTGGCCTCGTATTCTTGATAAGATTCCACCATTGATCAACTTCACCTTCCAAACGATATACTGATAAGATGACTTTATCATGTTCAGAACATTGAAGAAATGAAAATATCTTTTTAGTGGTACTGATCCATTGTTCAGCAACAAGTGGATCAGAAGACCGACTGAAAGAAGGTGGATGTTTCCTCGTGAAGGACTCAATAGAATATTGTTCCCTTCTCTGCTCATTTGGAAGTCCAGAATGATTCATAACTTGTTTAAGTATAACAATAAGATTTTTCACTCCATATCCCATAACATTTGTTTGTTCAGGAGGACAATCATCGCATTGTCCATTACATTGATCAACACGGTTCTTTCGGGTTCTAGCCATCGTTTAAAACCCAAAAAGAATAGTGTGAGAGGAAAAAATCATGTTAGGGGAAACAACATAATAAAGGGGGAGTACCTTAAATATCTAACATCTTAGGTTAAATTCTATGATCGTTACCGTAGTTCTAGGACTATATCCTATATGTATACTTATCCTTAGGGACATCCCTAGACATACCTTAGAAATAACTCTAATGATATCACTAATGTTTTCGCATCCTAGTTTCCAAAGGTTGACTAAACCTTTCCTCTATTACTAACTGTAGAGACCCAAAGCTTGACGTACATGGACATTACATTACTTTTGCGGAATATTTAATACATAACCAAAAATATACACACAAGGACCGTAATAGTTTAGTGTCTTTGGAAACTCGGAATGTAAATTTCTAATCACGTTGAAATATCTTCAAGAACTCCCATAACGATCTTCCCCATTTTGTTTCCTTACCCAAAACCTTTCTTTATTTCCTAGGGAAAATTAAACATAAAAAGGGTGACCTCAAATGCTCAGTAAGGGAAAACATAGATAACATGAAACAATCCATAAACATTTTGAAGCAAAAAAAACTAGAACATGAAATTTAAATATCAAAATCTTGAGCAATTACATAAATCGTGGAAGTACGCAAGGAATATATCATAATAGAACATCAACCATGATAAAATATAATGGGAATAAAACATGTAATTGTGGAAACCATTAAGAACATGTTATGATTTCAATAGTAGCCAAGGCATTGCTTCCAAGACCATCTTAGTGGACAAAGTCCCTTTCTGAGTCGAGTTCACTCCTCGTTTTAGTCCTGTAACACTGAACCGGATTAACTTACCGTTCCAGCCATGTCTATCTCATGAAATATAAATCTTTACCTAATGTATTGGAGGGAGATATAGGTCCCACCAATATCATATTGAAATCATTCTTACTTGTGCCACAATATAAACATACATCATTCAAAAAAAACCCAATAAATAAAATGGGTTTCACAAACATCATCCCATCATCACATAACCCATATAAAAAAATGGATTTCATTTTATAATAAGAAAAGTGAAACCATTTAAATCACAGAGACATTATACTTGAAACATATGAAATAATGTCATCTTAGATGAAAAATGGTTTTGATAAAACACTTGAAATGAATTCTTGAGGAAAATATCCTTTCTTCTTCAAAATCAATTTTTTTCACAAAATGTCATGAAATTTTAAAACAAGGATATTTTGTTGAAAATAGTCATGAATTATTTTGGAAGAAGCTTCATGAAAATAAGGCTTTATAAAACCGTAAAAGTCCTTTCATGCCGTATAAGTTAAAAAAACATTCTTCTCATACTTTTTCCGGAAAAGTCAAAAAGTACATTGTAGGGTAAATAAAAGAAATATTCCTTCCATACCATGGGGTAAAAGTCAAATGGGTAAAAAGCACATTAAACATACATGAATAAACTTTTATAAAACATGGACATGGATGATAACAATAACCCCAGTAAATACTTACGAATAATAAATCTCAGATAAAAATGAGATTTTCACAATTTTCCCTTACCTTAGGTCCGATATGCTCTGTACATCTACGAACCTCCTGTATAATGATTTAAATAATTTCATTGACTTATTACATAATCGTATTCATTGTTATTATATCATATATGGTTAACTTATGACTTTATATTACCCGTTCTTTTGTAAGTTCCATGTTAAAGCAGCGTTTTGGGTTAAATCGTAATATTTATCGTACGTGTTTGGACTTGTTGTTCTTGATATTATAACATATATCCCGATTTACTTAATTACATAATTTAAAACATGATTTAAATATAATATATATTTAATTATATACATATATATATGATAGATCGATTAAATGAAATGAAATACACCATTCATGGAGACGGTAGGTCGTACGTACGCTTGAACGCTGTTTTTGTTTCCTTATTGAATTGAATGAAATTAAGTAGATGACATACTTTTATATACACATAAATCCAGTATCATTATTTTTTCATATATTTCATGATTACTTATTATATATACTTTATAATCATTCATGAATGGTTAACATGGAGAATGAATCTCATCGCGTCGTGGAGACGGTAGTCCGTACGTAAGCATGAGCGATGATATCATCCCCATGATCGTGGAATTGTATTGGAGTCTATGTATAATATTTCAGAATCAATATAAATTTAAAATAATCATATATAGTTATTATTTACACCATCATACCCATCCAATTAAGGTGGTGGTGGAAAATAGATTACACCACAGCGTGGAGACGGTATTCCGTACGTACGCACGCGCAGTGATTCGTTTTCCGTAGGATGGATAGATGGTGAAATAGGGTTGTTTCATAAATATAATTACATATCAGTATATTAGTCATACTTATGTAATTACTTAATAATGAAACCACTAAAGAAGAAGAAGTGGATGAAGAAATAAAATTGAAAGAATCGGTAACGGACATTACCTCTTCTTTGAAGCGCCTCTTTGAGACCTCCTCTTAGGGAACCAAAATTGGTCTTTAAAGAAGACCAGGACCTCTAGGATGTTTCTAGGGAAGTAGATAAGATAATTTAGTAGGGGTTGGTCGAGCTTGAAGGCTCAAAGTGGTGTGAGGAAGAGAGGGAGGAGGTGCCCTTTTATAAGGGAGGAGAGGGCCACCTTTGGAATAACTAAATATATTATTTTATTATAAAGTCATATTCGGTTTTTAATAGCTCCAAATTGAGTTATTTAGAATCTAAGGTGGGGATGGGTCGAAATCCTTTCATCCAATAGAATATAGACATGTTTAGGATTCTATTTTAACCTTATCATTTAGATTTAACTTTAAGTTATATAATTTTTCGTTTACCGTGTCTTCTTGTTTTCTAACACTATAAGGTTAATAAACATACTATAACAAGCCAAAAGAACCCAAAGTAGGTTATTATTAATATATATAACCATATATAAGTCCTTTGGCCGAACCTTAGATTTTAAGTAATTAAATAACAATTAATAATATAATATTTGTTTTAAATACTATTTTATTTCAATTTTGACACTATTTGGTAATTGATTTTTGAGAAAATCATAACAGAAAGATTAGTTCGAAAAAGTTAATTAAATCAATAATAACATGTCATATTGACATAGAAAATTATCGGAATTCGTAAAAAGTATAAAACTACATTTATTTGGGTATTTATAACATCAATTATGTCAATATTTCATTTAAAATATAATTACTGCATCATCATTGTGTCATAAATAAATTAAGATATTTAAAGTATAAAAATTATAAATAAAATACCATTATGTAGGAATGCATTTTTTCTTTCTAATGAATATTTATAGTCGAACATATATTATGTATAACCTTATATTAAAAATGATTTACTTATTAAACTTGGATTTTAACAATTTTAACCCTTCTTTAAATAAATTAATAATAAATGTCCTAATCTAATCAACGTGGGCCTAAATAGTCATATGTTATTACTAAGGTGGTTTTTGGCTTAATTTCACTTATCCAATAGAATTAGGACATGTGTTAGGATAATAATAATATCATTTTACCCTTAATTACCCTATTTATTTTTGTCTGTGGTAAAAAGAAGTAAAAAGTTAGTATTCACCAAAAATTATTTTCCTATCATTGAACCACATTTTAGTCCTTGATATTAACCATGTCTCTCGGATTTTCGAAATTCCACTCACAGAAGCGGTAAAATTATGTTTTATGAAAAATTCAGTTTTTTAACTACCACTTAGTGGTTTCACTATTCATCAAAAAATGAATGTTTCCAGTAAAATACAAAGAATTAGGCCTAAGATATATTTGATATGATGAATTCAAAAATGATGTCTATTTTACCAAATTAAAAACATATCAGTTGCATTAATTAATTTAAAAATTAATTCTCGTCATCAAAACAAATAGCGTGTTCTTAAGAGATAATAACTATCAAAAGATTTTCACTTGTTTATGTCTGGTTTAAATGTGAAATTACATCCATTGACCAAAATTGTATTAAATTGTAAAAATATATTCTAAATATACTTTAAACCACTCAAATTAATAATTTATCGCTATTTATTATTTCGATTAAAAAATTTGTTTTTAACTAAAATTTACTAATTTTCACTATTAATCAGAATATGAAGGTTATCCGAAAAGTACCAAAATTTCACCCTATGATAATTTCGATATTCCGAATCCAAAAATGAAGTCCATTTTAAAATATAAAATTTATAAAATTTCAAAAAGTGGGTATTACTATTCATAACGGCTAGCTCATAATAATATTATAATAATATATCATTTAGTGAAACTCGGTATTACGTACTACACACCCTATCGAGGAAGGTCGTGATTGCGTGTAATGAAAGGCAGGTTAGGGATGCGTGTTGTGCAAGCTCCTTTTGATTTAGTGTATAACACAAGACATTAATGAAATTAAAAAGAATATTTTTCATAAATTCTCGAGGTGTTACATTCTACCCCCCTTAAAATGAATTTCACCCTCGAAATTCATCGAGGTTATAAATGGTTTACTACTTGAAAGTTTCTTTAATATAAACCCACATCGTAAAAAGGAATACCAAAACGTGGAATAAAAAACTAAAGTATGAAACGTAACGGTTACCCAAATTAACTCATCACTGGATTTCCTCGTAGGAGAACATAGGTGAAAATATGGATATGGAAGAAAAATCTAACCACCATGTTATGATGGAGAGTGGTAGAGAACATGGCTATGAAAAAGCCAAAAATCACAAAGCCATAGATTTGTGATGATCTAAGGCACCATCTGATTAATCGGATATAAGGGAAATAAGACAACATTTTTGGTTTTCAAGATCATTTCCCTAATGTTGATGAATTAAAAGAAATACTTACATGATTCGGGTACAATTTCACTATTGTTCGTGAATTGAACAATTTCCACTTCATCCCTTAAAGAAATAAAGTTGAATTTGTTATTCGTGATGTGTTAGCAGATCATGTGAATGATGGATCATTCCATCTGTTTCCAACAAAAGGTTAGCCAAAGTTATAAGTCCATCTTATGGTTATATTAATCATATATGGTTCCAAAAATGAACTTATACTTCATATATTATCCCGCTTAATAAAATAAAACTAGTTTCTACTAACCAGGGACTTACTGTAGGCCAGTGGTAAACGATAAAGCCCAGTCGCATTTAGGTTGTGAGTGCGATTCCCACAGCCTTGTCTGACGCAATGGGTCATCTCCCATCCTGTAGGTTGTCCTTTTTCTAAAACTACATTACTATAACATCCCATCAATAATATCGAAAAAACTTCTATCCTTAAACAATACTAACTTATTTCCAACATAATCCATTCTAATCTTTATCCTTATCAATAATACTACAGTGTACTCTCATAATATAGTGAAAATGATTACCAGAGATTTCATATAACAAGCATGTTAATACCATCGTTGATCCCCATATATCATAAGATATGTCTTGTTGGTCACATTCCAAACATTCAAAGGCCTTAATCATTCATTCTCTTGAAAAATGAATACCCATTGAATCTTATTGAAAACATGAGTGCTGTCAATAGTTAACTCTTTTCACATACAAAAACCTCAAACCATGATATAACTATTTCCTTATATCAGCCATGAGCTCATGAATACTGTCAAACATTTCATTTTCTCCTTATCCCTTCATTATGTGCATATCATCTTCTTTCCAAAAATATCTCAATCACTTTCCATGGTTACAGATACCATAAAATTATTGAAAATATCAATAGACCAATACATAAATACTCCAATATTCCATGATACTATATACAACATTATTTTGGAATCTCGTTACATAAACACTTAATCATTCCACCACATCGTTGTGATATTCAACATCGCCAATAGTGATCGCATGTGACTTACCTTTTTTCCTTTGCCTTAAGTGGTTGCTCATGTCGATCTTCATTAACCCTTGTATTAGGGAATTGATTAGCATAATTCCCCATTTCATTGCACTTGAAGCATTGAAGTGTTGGTGGTGTGTTCTCTTCAGTCTTTTATTTATTCACATCATTAGAAACCCTTTTTCCATTACTTCGACACTCAGCTGCTTGATGAACTTCCTTTCCACACTAAAAAAATTTTCTAGTCCCTTTAAGACAATCTCCACCATGTTTATTTCCACACTGTGAGCATAAAGAAACATTCATATTCTTTTCACCATTATTCTGAGATTTCTCCATGAACTCCATCTTTCGTTTCTTGTCAAACCCATGAGATGGATATGTAACACCAACTTCCATTTCTACCTTGATAGCACAACACGCAATTTCTTCATAGCTACTGAAGTCTCTAATAGCTAATTCCCTTCGAATATTTGGTTTTAAGCCACTGAAGAATCGATCAATTTTACTTTCAGGTTGGATGATAAAGCCAGATTGATACCTTGCAAGCCTTGTAAAATTCGCTTCGTATATACCAACAGATTCATCATCCTTTTTCTTTAGTTCAAGAAACTCCTTCTCCATCTTTGTTTAAAGAATAAGAGGGATGTACTTATTGAAAAATAAGTTCTTGAACTCGTCCCATTCCATGGACTCAATTGCATCTCTTGGCCTCGTATTCTTGATAAGATTCCACCATTGATCAGCTTCTCCTTCCAAACGATATACTGATAAGATGACTTTATCATGTTCAGAACAATGAAGAAATGAAAATAACATTTTAGTGGTACTGATCCATTGTTCAGAAAAAATTGGATCAGAAGACTAACTGAAAGAAGGTGGATGTTGCCTCATGAAGGACTCAATAGAATATTGTTCCATTCTCTGCTCATTTGGAAGTCCAGAATGATTCATAGCTTGTTTAAGTATAACAATAAGATTTTTCACTCCATCTCCCATAACATTTGTTTGTTCAGGAGGACAATCATTGCCTTTTCCATTACATTGATCAACACGGTTCCTTCGGGTTCTAGACATCGTCTAAAACCCAAAAAGAATAGTGTGAGAGGCAAAAATCATGTTAGGGAAAAAAACATAATAAAGGGGAGTACCTTCAATATCTAACATCTTAGGTTAAATTCTATGATCGTTACCATAGTTCTAGGACTATATCCTACACGTATACTTATCCTTAGGGACATCCCTAGACATACCTTAGAAATAACTCTAGGGATATCACTAACGTTTTCGCATCCTAGTTTCCAAAGGTTGACTAAACCATTCCCTTGATACCAACTGTAGAGACCCAAAGCTTGACGTACATGGACATTACATTACTTTTTCGGAATACTTAATACATAACAAAAATAGACACACAAGGATCGTAATAGTTTAGTGTCATTCGAAACTCGGAATATAAACTTCTAATCATGATGAAATATCTTCAACAACTCCCATAACGATCTTCCCCATTTTGCTTCCTTACCCAAAACCTTTCTATATTTCCTGGGGCAAATAAAACATAAAAAGGGTGAGCTCAAATTCTCAGTAAGGGAAAACATAGATAACATAAAACAATCCATAAACATATGGAAGCAAAAAAAACATGAACATGAAATATAAATATCAAAATCTAGAGCAAAGACATAAATCGTGGAAGTACGTAAGGCATGTATCATAATAGAACATCAACCATGATAAAATATAATCGGAATAAAACATGTAATTGTGGAAACCATTCAGAACATGTTATGATTTCAATAGTAGCCACGAAATTGCTGCCAAGACCATCTTAGTGGACAAAGTCCCTTTATGAGTCGAGTTCACTCCTCGTTTCAGTCCTATAACACTGAACCGGATTAACTTACCATTCCAGCCATGTCTATCTCATGAGATATAAATCTTTACCTAATGCATTTGAGGGAGATATAGGTTCCACCCATCTCATATTTAAATAATTCTTACTTGTGCCACAATATAAACATACATCATTAAAAAAGCCCAATAAATAAAATGGGTTTCATAAACATCATCCCATCATTACATAATCCATATAAAAGAAATGGATATCATTTCATAATAAGAAAAGTGAAACCATGTAAATCATAGAGACATTATACTTGAAACATATGAAATAATGTCATCTTAGATGAAAAATGGTTTTGATAAAACACTTGAAATGAATTTTTGAGGAAAATATCCATTCTTCTTCAAAATCAATTTCTTTTCACAAAATGTCATGAAATTTTAAAGCAATTATATTTTGTTGAAAATAGTCATGAAATCATTTGGAGGAAGCTTCATGAAAATAAGGCTTTATAAAACCGTAAAAATCCTTTCATGCCGTATAAGTTAAAAAAACATTCTTCTCATACTTTTTCTAGAAAAGTCAAAAAGTACATTGTAGGGTGAATAAAAGAAACATTCCTTCCATACCATGGGGTAAATGTCAAATGGGTAAAAAGGAAATTAAACATACATGAATATACTTTTATAAAACATGGACATGGATGATAGGAATAACCCTAATAAATACTTACGAATAAGCAATCTCGGATAAAAATGAGATTTGCACAATTTTCCCTTACCTTCGGTCCGATATGCTTCATACATTTCCGAACCTCCTGTATAATGAATTAAATAATTTCATTGACTTATTACAGAATCATATTCATTGTTATTATATCATATATGGTTCACTTAAGACTTTATATTACCCATTATTTTGTAAGTTCCATGTTAAAGCAGCGTTTTGGGTTAAATCGTATTATTTATCGTACGTGTTTGGACTTGTTGTTCTTGATATTATAACTTATATCCCGATTTAACTAATTCCATAATGTAAAACATGATTTAAATATAATATATATTTCAGTATATACATATATATATGATAGATCGATTAAATGAAATGAAATACACCATTCATGGAGACGGTAGGTCGTACGTACGCATGAACACTGTTTTCGTTTCCTTATTAAATTGAATGAAATTAAGTAGATGACATACTTATATATACACATAAATCTACTATCATTATTATTTCATATATTTCATGATTACTTATTATATATACTTTATAATCATTCATGAATGGTTAACATGGAGAATGAATCTCATCGCGTCGTGGAGACGGTAGTCCGTACGTACGCACGAGCGGTGATTTTGTTTTCCGTATGATGGATAGATGATTAAATAGGGTTTTTTCATACATATAATAACATAAACATATATTAGTGATACTGATGATATTACTTCATAATTAAACAACTAAATAAGAAGAAGTGGAAGAAGAAATAAAGTTGAAAGAATCGGTAACGGACATTACCTCTTCTTTGAAGCGCCTCATTGAGACCTCCTCTTAGGGCACCAAATTTGGTCTTTGAAGAAGACTAGGACCTCTAGGATGTTTCTACTGAAGTGGAGAAGAGAATTTGTCAGGGGTTGGTCGAGCATGAAGGCTCAAAGTGGTGTGAGGAAGAGAGGGAGGAGGTGCCCTTTTATAAGGGAGGAGAGAGGCACCTTTGGAATAACTAAATATATTATTTTATTATAAAGTCATATTCAGTTTTTAATAGCTCCAAATTGAGTTATTTCGAAGATAAGGTGAGGATGGGTAGAAATCCTCTCATCCAACAGAATCTAGACAAGATTATGTTTCTATTTTAACTTTATCATTTAGATTTAACTTTAAGTTATATAATTTTTCTTTTACCGTGTCTTCTTCTTTTCTTACACTATAAGGTTAATAAACTTACTATAACAAGCCAAACAAACCCCAAGTTGGGTATTATTAATATATATAACCTTATCTAAGTCATTTTGCCGAACCTTATATTTTTAGGAATAAAATAACAATTAATAATATAATATTTTTTTTAAAAACTATTTTATTACAATTTTGACACTATTTGGTAATTGATTTTTGAGAAAACCATAACAGAAATATTAGTTCTAAAAAAGTTAATTAAATCAATAATAACATGTCATATTGACATATAAAATTATTGGAATTCATAAAAAGACTAAAATTACATTTATTTCGGTATTTTTAACATCAATTATGTCAATATTTCATTAATAATATAATTAATGTATCATCATTGTGTCCTAAATAAATTAAGATATTTAAAGTCTAAAAATTACAAATAGAATACCATTATGTAGGAAAGCATTTTTTCTTTCTAATTAATATTTATAGTCTAATTTATATTATGTATAACCCTATATAAAAATGATTTACTTATTAAACTTTGATTTTAACTATTTTAACCCTTCTTTAAAGAAATTAATAATAAATGTCGTAATCTAATCCAGGTGGGCCTAAATGGTCATTTTTTTTCCTAAGGTGGTTGTTGGCTGAATTCCACTTATCCAATAGAATTAGTACTTGTTTTAGGGTAATAATAATATCATTTTACTCTTAATTACCCTATTTATTTTTAACCGTGGTAAAAAGAGGTAAAAAGTTACTATTCACCAAAAATTATTTTCATCTCATTGAAAAAAAATTTAGTCCTTGATATTAACCGTGTCTCTCGGATTTTCAAAATTCCACTTAGAGAAGCGTTAAAATTAAGTTTTATGACATATTCAGTTTTTTAACTACCACTTAGTGGTTTCACTATTCATCAAAAAATGAATGTTTCCAGAAAAATACCAAGAATTAGGCCTAAGATATATTTGATATGATGAATTCAAAAATGATGTCTATTTTACCAAATTCAAAACATATCAGTTGCATTAATTAATTTAAAAATTAATTCTCGTCGTGAAAACAAATAGCGTGTTCTTAAGAGATAATAACTATCAAAAGATTGTCACTTGTTTATGTCTGGTTTAAATGTGAAATTACATCCAATTACCAACATAGTATTAAATTGTAAAAATATATTCTAAATATACTTTAAAACCACTAAAATTAATAATATATCACTATTAATTATATCGATTAACAACGTTGTTTTTAATTAAAATTTAGTAATTTTTACTATTAATCAGAATATGAAAGTTATCCGAAAAGTACCAAAATTTCACCCAAAGCTAATTTCAATATTCCGAATCCAAAAATGAAGTCCATTTTGAAAGATAAAATTTATAAAATTTCAAAATGTGGGTATTACTATTCATAATGGCTAGTTCATAATAATATTATAATAATATCTCGTTTAGTGAAACTCGGCATTGCGTACTACACACACTATCGAGGAAGGTCGTGATTTTGTGTAATGCATGGCAGGTTAGGGATTCATGTTGTGCAAGCTTCTTTTTGGTGTAGTGTACAACACAAGACATTAATGAAATTAAAAAGAATATTTTTCATAAAATCAAGGAGTGTTACATTCTACCCCTCTTAAAATTAATTTCTCCCTCAAAATTCGTCGAGGTTATAAATGGTTTACTACTCGAAAGTTTCATTAATAGAAACCCACATCATAAAAAGGAATACCAAAACTTGGCTTTAAAAACTAAAGTATGAAACGTATTAGTTACCCAAATTAACTCATCACTGGGTTTCCACGTAGGAGAACATAGGTGAAAATATGGATATGGAAGAAAAATCTAACCATCAAGTTCTGATGGAGAGTGGTTGAGAACATGGCTAGGAAAAATCCAACAATCACAAATCCATAGATTTGTGATGATATAAGGTACCATATGATTCATCGGATATAAGGGAACTCGGGCAACATTTTTGGTTTTCAAGATCAGTTCCCTAAAGTTGATGAATTAAAAGAAATACTTACATGATTTTGGTACAATTTCACTGTTGTTCATGGATTGAACAATTTCCACTTCATTCCATAATGAAATGAAGTTGAATTTGTTATTCGTGATGCGTTAGCAGATCATGTAAATGATGGATCATACCATCTGTTTCAAAAAAAAGGTTAGAAAAAGATATAAGTCCATCTTATGGTTAGATTAATCGTATATGGTTCCAAAAATGAACATATACTTCATATATCATACCGCTTAATAAAATAAAACTAGTTTCTACTACCCAGGGACTTACTGTAGGCCAGTGATAATCTATAAAGCCCAGTCGCATTTCGGTTGTGGGTTTGATTCCCACAGCCTTGTCCGTCGTGATGGGTCGTCGCCCATCCTGTAGGTTGTCCTTTTTCTAAAACTACATTACTATAACATCCAATCAATAATATAGAAAAAACTTCTATCCTTAAACAATAATAACTTCTGTCCAACATAGTCCATTCCAATCTTTAGGCTTATCCATAATACTGCAGTCCAATCTCATAATATAGTGAAAATGATTACCAGAGATTTCATATAACAAGCATGTTAATACCATCGTTGATCCCCATATATCATAAGATATGTCTTGTTGGTCACATTACAAACATTCGAAGGCCTTAATCATGTATTCTCTTGAAAAATGAATACCCATTGAATCTTAGTGAAAACATGAGTGCTGTCCAAAGTTAACTCTTTTCACATACCAAAACCTCAAACCATGATATAACTATTTCCTTATATCAGTCATCAGCTCATGAATACTGTCAAACATTTCATTTTATCCTTATCCCTTCATTATGTGCATATCATCTTCTTTCCAAAAATATCTCAATCGCTTTCCATGGTTACCGGTACCATAAAATTATTGAAAACCACAATTGACCAATACATAAATATTCCAATATTCCATGATACTATATACAACATTATTTTGGAATCCTATTACATAAACACATAATCATTCCACCACATCGTTGTCATATTCAACATCGCCAATAGTGATCGCATGTGACTTCCCTTTTTTCCTTTGCCTTAAGTGGTTTCTCATGTCGATCATCATTAACCCTTGGATTAGGGAATTCATTAACATAATGCCCCATTTCATTGCACTTGAAGCATTGAAGTGATGGTGGTGCATTCTCTGGAGTCTTTTCTTTATTCACATCATTAGAAATCCTTTTTCCATTACATCGACACTCAGCTGCTCGATGAACTTCTTTTCCACACTTAAAACATTTTCCAGTCCCTTTAAGACAATCTTCACCATGCTTCATTCCACACTTTGAGCATATGGAAACATTCATCTTCTTTTCACCATTATTCTGAGATTTCTCCATGAACTCCATCATTCGTTTCTTGTCAAAACCATGAGATGGATATGTAACAACAACTTCCATTTCTACCTTGATAGCACAACGCACAATTTCTTCATAGCTACTGAGGACTCTTATAGCTAATTCCCTTCGAAGATTTGGTTTTAGGCCACTGAAGAATCGATCAATTTTACTTTCAGGTTGGATGATAAAGCCAGATGCATACCTTGGAAGCCTTGTAAAATTCACTTTGTATATACCAAAAAGTTCATCATCCTTTTGCTTTTGTTCGAGAAACTCCTTCTCCATCTTTGTTCAAAGAATACGAGGGAAGTACTTATTAAAAAATATATTCTTGAACTCGTCCCATTCTATAGACTCAATTTCATCTATTGGCCTCGTATTCTTGATAAGATTCCACCATTGATCAGCTTCACCTTCCAACCGATATACTGATATGATGACTTTATCAAGTTCAGAACATTGAATAACTGGAAATATATTTTCAGTGGTACTGATCCATGGTTCTGCAACAAGTGGATCAAAACACCCACTGAAAGAAGGTGGACGTTGCCTCATAAAGGACTGAATAGAATATTGTTCCCTTTTCTGCACATTTGGAAGTCCAGAATGATTCATAGCTTGTGTAAGTATAGAAATAATATTTTTCACTCCATCTCCCATAACATTTGTTTATTCAGGAGGACAATCATTTCATTTGCCACTACATTTATTAACACGGTTTTTTCGGGTTCCAGCCATCATCTAAAACCCAAAAAGAATAGTGTGAGAGGAAAAAATCATGCTAGGGAAAACAACAAAATAAAGGGGGAGTAAATTCAATATCTAACATCATAGGTTAAATTCTATGATCTTTACCATAGTTCTAGGACTGTATCCTATACTTATACTTATCCTTAGGGAGATCCCTTGACATAACATAGAAATATCTCTAGGTATCTCACTAACGTTTTCGCATCCTAGTTCCCAAAGGTTGACTAAACCTTTCCTCTGATACCAACTATAGAGACCGAAAGCTTGACGTACATGGACATTACATTACTTTTGCGGAATACTTAATACATAACAAAAATAGACACACAAGGACCGTAATAGTTTACTGTCTTTGGAAACTCGGAATATAAACTTCTAATCTTGTAGAAATATCTTCAACAACTCCCTTACCGATCTTCCCTTTTTGTTTCCTTACCTAAAAACTTTCTTTATTTCCTATGCCAAATAAAACATAAAAAGGGTGATCTCAAATTCTTAGTATGGGAAAACATAGATAACATAAAACAATCCATAAATATTTGGAAAAAAAACATGAACATGAAATTTCAACATCAAAATATTGAGAAAAGACATAAATCGAGGAAGTATGTAAGGAATATATCATAATAGAACATCAACCATGATAAAATATAATGGGAATAAAACATGTAATTGTTGAAACCATTCAGAACATGTTATGATTTCCATAGTAGCCAAGGCATTGCTGCCAAGACCATCTTAGTGGACAAAGTCCCTTTCTAAATCGAGTTCACTCCTCGTTTCAGTCCTGTAACACTGAACAGGATTAACTTACCATTCCAGCCATATCTATCTCATGAGATATAAATCTTTACACAATTCATTGGAGGGAGATATAGGTCCCACCCATCTCATATTGAAATCATTCTTACTTGTTCCACAATATAAACATACATCATTCATAAAAACCCCCAATAAATTAAATGGGTTTCAGAAACATCATCCCATCATCACATAATCCATATAAAATAAATGAATATCATTTCATAATAATAAAAGTGAAACCATGTAAATAATAGAGACATTATACATGAAACATATGAAATAATTTAATCTTAGATGATAAATGTTTTTGATAAAACACTTGAAATAAATTTTTTAGGAAAATATCCTTTCTTCTTCAAAATCAATTTCTTTTCACAAAACGTCATGCAATTTTAAAAGTAGGATATTTTGTTGAGAATATTCATGAAATATTTTGGAGGAAGCTTCATGAAAATAAGGCTTTATAAAATCATAAAAATCCTTTCATGCCGTATAAGTTAAAAAAACATTCTTCTCATACTTTTGCCAGAAAAGTCAAAATGTACCTTATAGGGTAAATAAAAAAACATTCCTTCCATACCATGGGGTAAAAGTCAAAAGGGTAAAAAGGAATTTAAACATACATGAATACACTTTTATAAAACATGGAAATGGATGACAGCAATAACCCCAGTAAATACTTACGAATAAGCAATCTTAGATAAAAATGAGATTTGCACAATTTTCCCTTACCTTAGGTCCGATATGCTTCGTACATTTCCGAACCTCCTGTATAATGATTTAAATAATGTCATTGACTTATTACAGAATCATATTCATCGTTATAATATCATATATGGTTCACTTATGACTTTATATTACCCGTTCTTTTGTAAGTTCCATGTTAAAGCAGCGTTTTGGGTTAAATCGTTTTATTTATCGTACATGTTTGGACTTGTTGTTCATGATATTATTACTTACATCATGATTTACTTAATTCAAAAATTTAAAACATGATTTAAATATAATATATATTTCATTATATATATATATATGATATATCAATTAAATTAAATGAAATACACCGTTCATGGAGACGGTAAGTCGTACGTACGCATGAACGCTGTTTTCGTTTCCTTATTGAATTGAATGAAATTAATTAGACGACATACATATATATACAAATAAATCATGTATCATTATTATGTAATATATTTCATGATTTTTTATTATATATACTTTATAATCATTCATGAATGGTTAACATGGAGAATGAATCTCATCGCGTCGTGGAGACGGTAGTCCGTACGTACGCACGAGCAATGATATCATTCCCATGATCGTGGAATTGTATTGGAGTTTATGTGTACTATTTCATAATCAATATCAATTTACAATAATCATATATAGTAATTATTTACACCATTATACCCATCTAAGTAAGGTGGTGGTGGAAAGTAGATTACACCACGGCGTGGAGACGGTATTCCGTACATACGCACGCGTGGTGATTTCATTTTCCGTAGGATGGATAGATGGTGAAATAGGGTTTTTGAATACATATAATAATATATCAGTATATGAGTGATACTGATGTTATTACTTCATAATGAAAAAACTAAAGAAGAAAAAGTGGAAGAAGAAATAAAGATGAAAGAATCGGTAACGGACATTACCTCTTCGTTGAAGCGCCTCTTTGAGACCTCCTCTTACGGCACCAAAATTGGTCTTTGATGATGACCAGGTCCTCTAGGATGTTTCTAGGGAATTGGAGAAGATAATTTTTCAGGGTTTGGCGGAGCTTGAAGGCTCAATGTGGTGTGAGGAAGAGAGGGAGGAGGTGCCCTTTTATAAGGGAGGAGAGGGGCACCTTTGGAATAACTAAATATATTATTTTATTATAAAGTCGTATTCGGTTTTTAATAGCTCCAAATTGAGGTATTTTTAATCTAAGGTGGGTATGGGTTGAAATAATATCATCCAATAGAATCTAGACAAGTTTAGGTTTCTATTTTAACCTTATCATTTAGATTTAACTTTAAGTTAAATAATTTTTCTTTTACCGTGTCCTCATGTTTTCTTACACTATAAGATTAATAAACATACTATAACAAGCCAAAAGAACCCCAATTTGTTTATTCATAATATATATAACCTTATCTAAGTCATTTTGCAGAACCTTCAATTTTTATGAATAATATAACAATTAATAATATAATATTTTTTTTAAAAAATATTTTATGTCAATTTTGACACTATTTGGTAATTGATTTTTGAGAAAATCATAGAAGAAATAATAGTTCAAAAATTTAATTAAATCAATACTAACATGTAATATTAACATATAAAATTATTGTATTTCATAAAAAGTCTCAAATTACATTTATTTGGGTATTTTTAACATCAATTATGTCAATATTTCATTAATAATATAATTACTGCATCATCATTGTGTCATAAATAAATTAAATTATCTAAAGTCTAAAAATTACAAATAAAATACCATTATGTAGGAAATCTTTTTATAGTTCTAAAGAATATTTATAGTCTAATTTATCTTATGTATAACCCTATATTAAAAATTATTTACTTATTAAACATTGATTTTAACTATTTTAACCCTTCTTTAAATAAATTAATAATAAATGTCCTAATCTAATCCAAGTGGGCCGAAATGGTCATATTTTATTCCTAAGGTATTTTTTTTTCTGAATTCCACTTATCCAATAGAATTAAGACATGTGGTAGAGTAATAATAATATCATTCTTACCCTTAATTACCCTATTTACTTTTAACCGTTGTAAAAAAAAGTAAAAAGTTACTATTCACCAAAAATTATTTTTATCTCATTGAACCACATTTTAGTCCTCGATATTAACCATGTCTCTCGGATTTTCAAAATTCCACTAACAGAAGCGGTAAAATTATGTTTTATGAAAAATTCAGTTTCTTAACTACCACTTAGTGGTTTCACTATTCATCAAAAAATGAAAGTTTCATGAAAAATACAATAAATTAGGCCGAAGATATATTTGATATTATGAATTCAAAAATGATGTCTATTTTACCAAATTCAAAACCTATCAGTTTCATAAAATAAATTAAAAATTAATTTACGTCGTCAAAACAAATAGCGTGTTCTTAAGAGATAATAACTATCAAAAGATTGTCACTTGTTTATGTCTGGTTTAAATGTGAAATTACATACAATGACCAACATTGTATTAAATTGTAAAAATATATTCTAAATATACTTTAAAACCTCTCAAATTAATAATTTATCACTATTACTTATTTCGATTACAAATATTGTTTTTAATTAAAATTTAGTAATTTTCACTATTCATCAGAATATGAATGTTATCCGAAATGTACCAAAATTTCACCCTAAGCTAATTTTGATATTCCGAATCCAAAAATGAAGTCCATTTTGAAATATAAAAGTTATAAAATTTCAAAAAGTGGGTATTACTATTCATTACGACTAGTTCATAATATTATTATTATAATATCTCATTTAGTGAAACCCGGTATTGCGTATTACACATGCTATCGAGGAATGCTGAGATTGCGTGTAATGCAAGGAAGGATAGGGATGAGTGTTGTGGAATCTCCTTTTGGTGTAGTGTACAACTCAAGTCATTAATGAAATTAAAAAGAAAATTTTTCATAAAATCTCGTGGTGTTACAGTTAAAGAACCTTTACTAGATTATTCTCTCAGTTTAACTCTTCCATATTAATATTCAATGATATGTTGATAGAAAAAAAATTTATGATCTATCAATCCTGACATAGTAAATGTATATTCTGTTGACCGATATAAAAAAATTAGAGTTAAGAGAAAGAGAAAAATTTCTTATTGATCATCATTTAGAATACTTTATCGATATAGATCATAGAATTCTTGTGGTACACATTTTTATTTTACCTTTTTTATTTAATTTGTTTTTTATGATAGATTAATATTTAAAAGTATTCCATCCACAATTTATGAGAACAAGATCATCTCAAAAAACCCATTTGATGTCATTAATGTTGTAATTAACAATAAAATTTTTATACCCTTTTAATATGGATTATCAAATGTTGTTTGTGTCTACATTGACACTAAGTGGTGATCACAATCTCTTTAAGTAATTTATAAAAAAATAATTATGTTTCTATGAATTTTTATGCAATAACCCATTATCATCCTGCACCTAAAGAGTATCATTGAACCTCCACATCCTTAAATCTATCTACATTAAGATATAATATATTATTATATTTTATTAACCCAAAATCATCTATATTCACATATTGACTTCAAATATTTTGATTCAAAAAAAATAACATTATTATATATAAATTAATAAAATAATTCTTATTCATAAAAAATGTATATATTTCTTCATAAAAATCTCTATTGGTAAAACCACTCTCAAGATGTTAATCAATAATCAATAAATTACCATGATATTGTGTATTCACTATAAGAGGGGTAGTGTAATGGGCCGGACCACCCCGGTCTATTCATTTGTCAAAATCTAGTGTTTTGGGTTTTCTGGAAAGTAATGATAGCTCATTTCAATAGTTTTCCAAAATTCCAATTTTTTCATCGGTGACTCAGGCCATTAGTGGGTCATGTTGTCGGTGACTCAAGGTGTTAGTGGTTAGGGTGATAGGGAATTAGGGCATCGGTATGTCAGGTCATCAGTAGGTTAGGGTGTTGGTAGGTCAGGTCATCGGTGACTCAAGGCGTCGGTAGGTCAAGGCATCGATGACTCAGGGCGTAAGTAGGTCGGGGGGTAGGTGACTCATGGAATCGTTAGGTATATGCATCAGTGCCTTGGGATGTTGGTAGGTCCCAACATTGGTGAATCAGGGCTCCAATAGGACATGAAATCAGTAACTCATGGAATCGGTAGGTTGGGTGTCGGTAAGTCGGGCATCAATGAGTGGGGTCAGTGGGTCGCATCGATGACTCATGTTAGTGAGCCATGCAAGTGACTCATGTTGGTGATTCTGGTGTTTGTGACTCACTATCAGTGAATCACGTCTCTAACTCACCCATTAGTGAGTCATTTCCATCTTTTTATAGTTTTATAGTTTCTCCCCTCTTACATTTTATTTGATGTTAATGGAGTTCAAAACCTTGTTTGAGAATTTATAAAGGATTTTTGAAGGATATTAATTATACCTTTAATATCCTAACACTCCCCGGACCTTAAAATAGTCAAATCGTGTAATATTGATCATGTTCCGACATTATGGTCCCCTGAAACCGCTCTCTTCCGTTGATATAGGATCTGACTCTTCTTAGATGATATCTTTTCTTACTAGTGTGTTTTATTTTCCTATTGTTGTTCCTGGATCTGTTCATCCCTAAAGGGTCATGTGTTGGGTTGTGGTGTCCAGATTCATCCATCTTTGGAGTCTCTAACTGTTTGCACGACCCCTTGTTTTGGCACAAGGAGGAGTTACTGATCATCTGTTATGTGAGGTAGAAATTACATCATCTCTTGTTTAATTATATATCATACAGGGTGGGTAAACTCATATCTCTTTGATAATCCGGTCGAATCAAATCATAATTAAGGATGTTACAAAGATTTATAAAGCTATTACTAAAATGGGTTTGGCTACCTTAGTAATAAAGGAGGGGTTGGTAAGATAATGATAATTATTGTGTTGTTTTATCTATTATCTTTGATCCATATTGTGAGTTGTATGTATTTTGAAAATCATGGCTATTGGTGGTCTCTGTTTACACACCAAACTCATGAATTGTAGTTTTTGACCTTCTGTTGAATGATAGTAAAAATGATAAAATGATTAATCACGTATATCCGGTTAAATAAATAGATTCTCCAGGATCACACTTGTTCCGTGATAACATATGTTTTATCAAATTGTAATTAAAGAATGAATGTGTTAAATATGAATACCCTTTACCTCGTTTTGTGTGGTTGTGTTTCGTGTGTGGATATTTTCTATTTTGTGCTTTGTACAGGTTGTGTGGTGCTGCTGTTGAGAGCACGGTGATGTGTACGGAATGATTGAGGGCAAAATGGTATCTCATGTTGAGAGATTGATTTAATGTTAAATAAGAGATGTTTTTGAACAGTTGGTTTCCTTCTAGGTTGTTTTATGGATGTTGGGAATGGTCTGTTTGTGTAGTGGGATTGTAACCGGGTTGAGTTTTTTGTTGTTGTGGGTTGTGGTGATTTTCGTGCAGTGGGGTTTCTGAGGATGGTTTGGGAGGGATGATTTTGATGATGTCTGATGTTACCTTAGTTGGGTGTTTCTACAATAATTTCCAAAGATTAGTATATTTTGAATTTGTGTTAGAGTGGATTCTTTTACACTGATCCTTCATTCTCTATTTGGATTTTATAGTGGTTGGTATGGTTAATTATCCCTTATAATGATTGTAATGTTTGATAGTTCCTCGAATAGGGATGGAATCAATACTTTCAGCATTATTAAATAAAGAATTATAATTGGTTACATTAATTGGATATGGTTATAAATTATGTCTATGGCTAGATGTGGTTATGCATTAGAGGTGGAGGTAAGGGAGGTTTTGTGTGGTCTAGTTTTTTTTTTTTGAAAACCGATAGGTTGGGTAGAGTGTTTGGTACCTATATATATACAAGTAGTTCCTTATGTTTCTATATGTACCCCACCTGTGTTGAGAACTACATACCGAACACCCCCATTGTTATGGGGGATGTCTTTCTTTCCCAACATCCCGGTGGGGGGATGGATGGATAGTTATTGGCTCTCCCCTAATCTCTCTTCTAGGCATCGGTATCCCATGACTCCTTGGGCATGTTATTAGGATTTTAGGCATAGGTGTCTGTGGGAGAGGTGTGTTTTCCCATGTGTTTTCATGATTAAAAGTGTTATTAATTTCCATGTGTCTTCGAAATGGGGATTTTCCTTGAGTCCTAGGTGTTTGTGAGTGGGATATGATCTGGTTTATTTCCCAGGTTTTTTTGGGTGGGATGGGGTATGTGGACCAGATGTGTGTGGGAAGGTTGTGGTAGTGGGGCTTGTGGAAGAGCATAATATCATCAGAACGTTCACATTTATGGATGAGTAGTTAACCAGTGGGAAGTGGTGTGTGGTCCCCAAATATTGATGTGATTATACTTTAATTTACTTTTTTTATTTGGTGAGTGTGCCTTAATGAGTTTGGGGTGGATAGTATATCTTGTTAGGCACTTTTGAGTTGTTGTTGTTTTCTCATAGGGGCATTAGTATGCTTCTACCACTTGTGCACAAGTGACTTTGGCTTTTCCTACTTAGGATACTTGTATGCTCACCATACTTTTATAAAACTATTATTAGGATTCTAGGGATATTGTGTGGACCATGCTGGACCTTTCTATCTTGGATGTTGGGATAATTGTTATGTCGCTGCTTAGCTTTGTTCTTTTGGTATTAACTTTAGAGTTTTTCATTGTATTTCTAGCAGTTTTACTTTAAACATGAATATAGGATGGATTTTGGCTTCATCTATATATATGTGTGTCTTAGAGTAGTTTTGAAGTTGATACATATTATCTCCCGATCATGGTTACTGTAAAAATGAAAATGCCTCCCATTTTTTGAGATTTAAATACCCTTGGTGTTGGTCACCTCCTCGAGGCCTATTGGAGGCAGGACTCCGGGGGGGTCATTATATCTTTTTCAACAAGAAAAAGTATGTTTATGACCCTTTTCCATCCCACACCACATATTGAAGAAGGAAGGTCATGAAAGAATGGTATTAGATCTGATGATTGGGAGATAAGACGGAGTTTGGAGTTCGTCACATTGAGGATTGTATGCTATTCTAGGGAAACAATGTTAGGTGATCTTGGTGTGTGACATAATACAGGGAAGACCAGCTAGGACATGGGATTTTAGGGGCCCTCATGGTTTGATGCAAGGACTCTGAGTATACTGAATGACAAAGTGGAGCTACACTATTTTCAGGGTAGAGACCCTATGAAAGGTGAATACATCATAATGACATGTCTTCCAATTTGAATTGGGTGTTTTCAGGTAATTAAAATAAATAATGATTTAAAATTAATCCTATGTAAAATTCATACTACTCGAGGTTAGGAGTTACTTGTTTACCTTTCAGCTATAGCACCTAGTTGTTATCCACGAGTGGCTCATGTAGTAGAGGATCATTAGTCCAATTTGGCTGATCGATGGAGGGTTGATCTAGAGGAGGATGAAAACCAGTGGAAAATGATTCTTCGTGATTTCTAGTGGAAAAATCTAGAAAACTACAAAGGCAATGTTTCAAATATAATGATGGAGAGTTGGATTGGGGATTTGATGATCACTTTCATCTTGATTCATGATCTGACATGGTACTGGGTTCCTCTAGTGGCGATCTAGATGCGAGGTGTTGTGCATTAGTGGTGGACGCTCTTCCTGGGGGAGAGAAGGGAGACCAATGTTATGTGGGCCAATTTTGAGAAGGTGTTCCGGCCAGAATTCCTTTTCTCAACCATTAAGGCAGAGGAGAGGCAGGAGCTACGAGTATATCAGTACAAGAGTTGTGGATCAAGTTCAATGATATCCTTATCATTGCATCAGATCTCATTCTAGATGATGTGTCTTGGTAAAGATGCTTAGAATATGAACTCCATCCTTCCCTCCTGTATGCAGTTATTCCCCTCACCTTGACGACATACCAAGAGGTCTAGAAGGAGGAGGAAGTGGTAGATAAGATGACATCGTAAGTAAATCTACCATGAGTGGGGATCCATAAGGGTTCTATGAAAATAAAGGCTTTTAGAACCAGGTCATAGGTTTTAAGGCCTTCATGGTTTTTCCCATTAGAGAGTCGACCTCATCAATTTTAGTTTCAACCTTCTAGTCCTCATTATTTTCTCATAGGATTGGGTCTAGGGTGTTTTTCTTGTGGATACTGTAGGCCCCTTCATAGTCAGTGCCTAGATTGAGCTCATTATGTGGGATTTGGGAAGGTTCAATGTCCACCTCCACATCAGTTGTCATCCAGGCCATTTCAATAGTAGGGATAGCAGGCTCCGGCTCCACTGAGGGGAGACATAGTAGGTGGAGGATGATCTCATGGTGTTTCTCAGGGACCTCAACCTGAACATGGATGTGAAGGAAGTTTATATTAGAGGGCAAGAGGAGTTTTACATGGTCAATTGTACGTCGTGGAGGCAGATGTTCATGCAGGTCCATAGGTCATTCGAGGTACAATCGGTGTGTTCAGTAGTATCTCTTGTGCTTTGTTTGAATTTGGAGCTTCACACTCCTTTGTTAAACCTTATCTTTCTCATGTTTTATGACTATACATAGAGATAAATTTTGTGCCCCTAGTGTTGAGTAAACCAATCGGTGGTCAAACCAGCTTATTTGATGTTTTTTGAGGATGAAGGCTGAGGTTGGGGCTACATCAGTCTAGTGGGGATATATACGGATATAGCAATACAATGTCATAATTGGCATCGACCAGTAATTTTTCATACATTTTTTCATCAACTAATTCCAAATTTGGGTCATGTTTTTATACTTGGATGTCCAACGTGTGGCCTTCATTAAAAAGAGACGTTTTCTAATTTTTATTCAGCGTATGGCATCTCTTCTTTATTTTTTGGCCAAACTGCCAGTGGAATAGGTAGATTCCAAAACGGTGGGGGTCACCATAGTCGATGGGGAGTTCTTGGATGTTTTTCCTAAGTAGGTAGTGACTCTACCCCCTCTACATGATGTTGAGTTTGGGATATACTTAAAACATAGTTCTTCTTCTATTTTGATGGATCCTTATCAGATGACACTTTCTGAGCTGCGAGAGTTGCAGATCCAAATTGACGATCTCCTAAAGAAGGTCTTTATTCATCACAGTGTGTCACCATGTGGTGATCTGTTCTTATTCTCAAGGAAGTAAGATAGTTTTTTGAGGCCATGTATAGACTACCAGAGGTTGAATTAGGTAATAGTCAAGAACCACTACCCTCTTATAAGGATAGAAAATCTTTTGGACCATCTGAGGGAAGAATATTGGTTTTCTAAGATCAATCTATGATCTGGGTATCACCGGTTGATGGTGAAGGAGGTTGACAACCTGCAGACTTCTCTTAGATGCGGGTGTGGGCACCTTTAGTTCATTGTTATGATGTTCGGTGTTACAAATGCACTGTACATATTCATGGGAGTTATGTACTCCATATTCCATGATTTTTTGGACCTGTTCATCATCGTATTTGTCGATGACATTCCGTTCTAATTGAAGTCATTGGTGGATCATTCTTAGAATCATAGGAAAATACTATAGGTCCTTAGATGCCACCATATATATAGAAGGTTTTCCAATTGGATGTTTTGAACATAGGAGGTCCACTTCCTTGGAAATGTATTATCTCACTAGAGTTTAGCAGTGGACTCGTCAAAGGTTGAGATAGTTTTTTATTCTGTATCACCCAAAAATGTGGAAAAATTTCACAGTTTTCTCAGCCTGGTTGGATATTACCAAATATTTGTACCTGAATTATCTTGAGTAGTATCTACATTGACTACTCTATCCCAAATGGACTAGGCCGTTGTGTGGATTGACCAGTGACAAGCATTTTTCAGCTACCTGAAGGGGAATATCTTCAATGCTCCAATGCATTGGTGACCTGAGGAAGGGATGATGTTCAATGTGATTTGTGATTCATATCATCTTGGATTGGGGTGTGTGTTGATGCAGCAATGGGGAGTGTTATCTTATGGGTTTAGTTAGTTATTTCCCCATGAACATAACTATGCCACCCATGATCGAGAGCTAGCATCGTCCGTTTTTGTGCAGATGTTCTGGTGACATTACTTCATTGGGGAGCACTTTGTGGTGTTCATAGATCATAAGATATTAAGGTATATCTTATTCAAGTGAGAACTCAATCTATGGAAGTAGATGTGGAGAGAGTTTCTTCAGAACTATTATTTTGAGATCACATATACCTCATAAAAGGGTAATGTTGGTGCTGATTCGTTGAGTAGGAATTTGGAGAATTAGGTAGTTTAAGAATCTATAGCTGCTTGGAGGGAGAAGGACGATTAATTTTAATTAAAATTAGATTTAAGAATGGATGGAATCAGATGGTTTATATTTTAGATGATGGTGTAGTCATCTATGAGGAAGCAGGTGGAGGAATCTCAGTGGGGATTCTTAGTGGTAGAGGAGACGAGTGATCACATTGACCTAGGTGATGCTCCGAATGGGTGGTCAGAGGATGAATAGAATCATATGTTGTTCCATGGAAATATTTTTTTCTTAGTGTCAATGCAAGAGGGAGTTCGTTTTGAGTTTCATAGCTCACCCTTAGCAGTACACCCAAGATTTTCCAAGAGGTACCATGGCTTGAGAGAGTAGTTTTTGTGGCTCAGGATGAAGAGGGTTGTGGTGGAGTTTATGGTGAAGTACTTGGGTCGAAAGCAATTGAAAACTGAGAACCATGTTCTTAGTTATTTTTTGAAGCCCTTAGGTGTCCCTGGGTTGAAGTGGGATGAAATCTCAGTGCATTTCATCACAGGATTACCTAGAGATCAGTTAGGATGCGGTGAATTTTGGGTAGTAGTGGATCGGCTGATGAAATCTGTCACTTCTTATTAATTATGGAGTCAAGAATAATGGATGACTTAGCAAGAAGGTACATGTATGAGGTGGTGCAGATACATGGGGTTCTGAGATCCATTGTCTCAAATAAGAATACTCATTTTACCTCGTGAGTCTGGAGGGGATTGTTGCATGATTTTGGCACTCAGTTATGCCCCAACACTGAATTACACCATCAGACATATGGGAAGACATAATAAACAATCCAGAAGTTGGAGGACATGATGTGAGTACGTGTCATGGACTTTGGTGGGTCTTGGGTGCGACAATTTCCCTTGGTAGAGTTTTCATAAAATAATATCCATCACTCTTCTATTGGTATGGACCCATTTGAAGCCTTTTATGGGAGACCATTTCGTTCACCATCGTGATGGAGAGATGTTGGGGAGGCATCTATTCATGGTCTGGATATGGTATAGAGTATGACAAAAAAGGTGTAGCATGTAAATGAGAGGATGAAGGCCACATAGCACTGGAAAAAGTTGTTTTCCACGTTTACGAGGAGTCCATTGGTGTTCGAGGTTGGAGACCACATGTTCTTAAATGTATTCTCTCTCTATGGGTAGTGTTGGTTTGGCTGAGGGACCACGATTTCTACCATGTTCCTCATAACCATGGATGTGTTAGGGTGAGTGGGTGATATGGAATACTAGTTGGCATTGCAACCATAGTCAGAGAGGTTCCATGGTGTCTTTCATGTCTCCTATCATTATCGATATCCTCACGATGACTCCCATTTCATTGACTGGGGAGATTTGGATATCGAGGATGATTCAATTTTCTTGGAGTATCCAGTAGTGATCCAGGATCATTTGGGAGAATGTTCTACATGGATGGAACACTCCCTTGGTTTGGCTGTTGTGGAGGCATGGTGTCCTTGAAGAGAGTACTTGGGAAAGGGAGACGCATATGTGTGCCCATTACTCAGAGATACATTGAGTTTTGCTTGTGTGTTTTTCTTTGTGAGATGATACTCAAACCTTTTTTATAAGATGAGTTGTTTCCTTGTTTATAATTTATGATAAACTCCTAACATGTGAAAATTGGGAGACTAGACTCTTAATAAGGATGCATTAATTGAGAAATGATTAAACTCATGCGGGTTAGTCAGTGTCACCCAGAGCAGATAGTATCATGACATGGATGAAAATATTCCCTAATTCATGTTTCTGGATAGTTGGTGCATGTGTGAGGGATCTTTTGAATGTCTGGTTTAGCATATGTTAGAGGAGGTTTTCTTAAATTTTTAGGTTTCCCTCTATCTCTTGAACAACACAGGTAGGTTTATCCTTGAGAGGTATATTACAAGGTGGTTATTTGGGCCCCTCTTTATTCTAGGTTTGGTTTTGAATTGTCAGAGGTGAGAATAGATTTATATGTATCTGATGTCATACACCTGACCTCCCCAGTCCATTAGATTTTCAAAATCCAATGTTTGGGGTGTTCTTGCAAGAAATTATTTATCATTTCAAGAGTTTTCCAAAATTACATTTTTTTCAATCGATGACACGGGGTGTCAGTAGGTCAAGGAATCAGTGACTCAGGGTTTTGGTAGGTTAGGTTGTCAGTGACTCGGGGTATTAGTAGGTCAGGGTGTCATTAGGTTAGGGCATTGATAGGTCAGGGTGTCTATGAATTAGGAAATTGGTATGTCAGGGCATCGGTGAATCGGGTTGTCTATAGGTCGGGGCTTCGGTGACTCAAGACATCAGTTGGTCCGAACATCGGTAGGTCAGGGCATCGGTGACTCGGGGTGTCAGTCGGTCAGGCGTCGGTTAGTTGAGTGTTAGTGAGTAGTGTCGATGGGTCATGTCGGTGGATCATGTTGCTAAGACACATCAGGGACTTGCGTCGATGATTCAGGTGTTGGTTACTCACTATTTGTGACTCATGTCAGTGACTCACGCATTACTGAGTCATTTCAACATTTTTCCAGTTTTTCCAGTTTCACCCCTCTTATGTTTTATTTCGCATAAATCATGTTCAAACCCATGTTTGATCATTTCTAATGAATTTTCAAAGGATATTAATTACAACATTAACATCTTAATAGTCCCCAGACCTTGAAACAGTCAAATAGTGTAATATTGATCATTATTTGACTTTAATAGCCCTTGAAACTGCTCCCTTCCATTGATATAGGATCCAGCTCTTCTAAGTTGATATCTTCTCTTCCTAGTGTGTTTTATTTTTCTCTTGGTGTGCCTAGATACGTTCTTCCCCATGGAGTCATGTTTTGTGTTGTGGAATTTGGATTCAGGCTTCTTTGGAGACTTCTTTGGTTTGTGTGACCCCCTATTTTGGTACAAGGAGAAGTTGGGGATCATCTTTTCTATGAGGTAAGAATTCTTTAATCCCTCTTTTAATTGTGTATCATGCAGGGTTGGTAAAATTGTGTCCCTTTGAGAATATAGTCGAATCTATATCTTAATTAAGGGTGTTATGAAGATGAATGAACCTGTTACAATAACAAGTTTTTCTACCATAGTAATAAATGAGGGGCTGGAAATATGATAATAATTCTTGTGTTGTTTTATCTATAATCGTTGAACCATATTGTGAGTTTTATGACTTTAGAAAATCAAGGCTGTTGGTTGTCTCTGTTTGTGCACCGGACACATGAATTCATATTGTTAATCTCCTATTGAACAATTATTAATGTGAAAACATGATTAATCACGTATATCAAGTTAAATAAATGGATTCCCCAGGATCAAAATTGTTCTATGATAACCCATGTTTTATCAAAGTGGAATTAAATAGATAATGTGTTAAATCTGAATACCCTTTTCCTTGTTTGGTGTGGTTGTGTGTTGTGTGTGGATCTTTTCTATCTTGCTTATTGTATGGGTTGCGTAGTTCTGCTATTGAGGGCATAGCAATGTGTGCATATGGTTTGAGGGTGAAATGGTTTCTCAGGTTGATATATTGATTGATTGTGGAATGGGTGAAATTTTTGAGGAGTGAGTTTTCACCTGGGTTGTGTTATGAATGTTGGGAATGTTTGTTTGTGTATTGGGTATGTAACCTGCTTGAGTTTTTTTGGGGATGTTGTGCTTTTCGTGTAGTAAGGCGGATGAATATGGATTAGGAGGGATGATTTTGAAGAAGGATAGTGTTACCTTTCATGGTCATTTCACCCAGTGGTTCCAAATACTAGTATATTAGTAATGGGTGTTAGAGTTAATTATATTACCCTATTCCATCATTCTATGCATGGATTTGGAAGTGGTTGGTATGGTTAATTTACCCTTATATCATGTGCAGTGTTAGGTAGTTTTCCGGGTAGGGGTGGAATCAATAGTTTTAGGCTGATTAAATGAAGAATGATGATTGGTTTTATGAATTATCTAGGGTTATGAATTATGTCTTGGGATGGTTTTGGTTATGCATTAGATGTGACAGCAAGGGCAGTATTGTGTGGGATGGTTTTTTGTTTTGAAAACCCATTGGTTGGGCTGAGTGTTTGGAACATATATATAAACATGTAGTTCCTTTTTTTTATATATGCACCCCACCCATGTTGAGAAATACATGACGAACAACCCCATTGTTATGGGGTAGGGTGTTATTTCGAAACATCCAAGTGGGAGGATGGATGAATGGTTATTGGATCTTCTCTACTCCCCCTTCTAGGCATTCATAGCCCAAGACTCCTCGAGAAGGTTGTGGTGTGGTTTTTAGGCCTAGGTGTCTGTAGGAAAGGTGTGTTTTTCTATGTGTTTTCAAGATGAGATGCGTTTTACTTTCCAAGGTGTCTTCAGGATGAGGTTGTGGTTTGACACCAATGTGTCTGTGGGTGGGATGTGATGTGGTTTGTGGACCATGTTCTTGTGGGTGGGATGTGTTATGTGGCCCATGTGTGTGTGGGAAGGTAATTGAAATAGGTATTGTGGAAGAGTGTGGTAGCATCAGGAAATTCTCTATTTGATATGAGTAGTTAACTAGTGGGAAGTGGTGAAGAGTACCCAAATATCTATGTTCTTACTACATTACTTGACTTGCATTATTTTTTTAGCATGCCTTGGTGAGGATGGGGTAGATAGTATACCTGGTTAGGTTCTTTTGAGTTTCTATTGTTTTCTAAAAGGGGCATTAGTATGCTTCTCCGAATTGTGCATGAGAGACTTTGTATTTTCCTACTAAGTATACTTATATGCTCATCCTATATATATATAATTGTTTTCTGATTACCAGGGAGATTACATGGATCGTGATTAACATTACTAGCTCAGGCTTCAGGATATTTGTTGTGTCGCTTCTTATCATTGTTATTTTGGTATTTACTTTGGAATTTTTCATTATATTTCTCGTAGTTTCACTTTAAACATGCATTCATGAAAGATTTTGGATTGTTCTATATATATATATAAATGTTTGTGTGTGTGTGTGTTGGAGTTGTTTTGAGGTTAATACATCTTATCTCCTAATCGTGGTTACTATAAAATGGGTAATGTCTCTAATTTTGTGAGATTTTAATACCCTTGGTGTTGGTCACCCCCTAGTGCCTATTGGAGGTAGGAATTAGGGGCTCATAATCGCTTATTCATGTTGAAGAAGGAAGGTCACGAATCTTTTTCATCCCTTACCTTATCTTGATGGAGAAGGGTCGTGACAGGTAGGTGAATCTTTGTGAAACTTTTTATATATTTCATTCCAATTTTTAATTTCTCTTTTTGATATTTTAACTTCTATTGTATATATGTTGTATGTAATTATTTATGAACTCTTAACACAAGTGACCACATTAAAAAAATAAACTAGTGATAGCAGCTTGTGGTGTTTTTTCAAGGATCAATCTTAATGTAGGAATATAAACCATATTGTTGTTAGGATGAGTGTTAAATAAAAATTATCTATAATAAATTATAATTAATACAAATTCAGGATATTGTACCATATATAACAGTATAATGACAAGGGTTGTTGTGGTGTCATAAACAATAATACTACTCAATGATTCATTTGGGGTGATGATAATGTAACCTTTATGGGGGGGGGGGGGCGGTCTGTGTTGCCACTGATGAGGGGATGTGAACAGGGAAGAAGGATCTTAGGGGGGGTCTGTGTCACCGCCAAATAGGGGAATCAAGTCATGGTGAGGGAGGTCAGAGGGAGGGAGTTAACATCACTAGTGATCCATCCATAGAGGATGTCATAGGGGGGAGGGTCACAGGGGTTGTGGTCAGAGGGGGGGGGGGGGGGTCGCGGGATCAGGGTCGTAGGATTGGGGTCACCTCCAGGGAGAGGAGAGAATGAGGGGTGGGGGAAAATGGGATCGCGGGCTTAGGGTCACCGCTGGGGAGAGGGGAGGAGGAGTTTGGGGGAGGTGGGGGGAGGGGTCAGGGTCATGCGTAGAAAATTTGGGAGGGGGGATTTGGGTTTTTTTTAAATATTTACCATTGTTTTAATTTAAACCGCCACTAATTGAAAAAAAAATATCAAGATGATTTTATAAAACTGATGCTATGTTATATATTTTTTTACTGGATTTATTTTATGGCAGTTACTAGAATTGTAACTAATAAACCACTGTTAACCAATGATTTTTTTAGTGGGAGCACCAAGGTGAGCTTTAGCTAACTCCAAAGTAATATTGAAGAGGTACACACCCAAGAGGTTGAGGAATCCCCTAAGTAAGAGGTGAGATAAATAAAAATTGTGAGTATTTACATTGGTTAGTTTTTTTGGTGACGTTGTGTGTGTCACTTGTTCTTTCTCGAATTCTAATAATTAATGTAAATTTATTTTTATAATAAAGTTTGGGGGTGTGGGTTGGGTCACCAAATCATACTCAACCCTCTTTGGTAATTATTAATTTATTTATAAATATATTTATTATATATATATATACACACACAAATATATTCACACACATATATATAAACATATAAATATATATTTAAAAATATTAAATTATTATATAATTATTATAAATTAAATATATTTAAAATATATGTATAATTATATAGTTTAGTATATATAACGTCCCAACCTGAGTGCCACTAAACTGTGCCATGAGTGGGTGGATCACATTTCCTCAAGTGTGCCTCCTCGTATGCAAGAGGCTATCGACTAGAAGTGATGACCTAGGGTATGTCTATAGGGAGACTATTCCTTAATGTTAAATTATATCCCAATGATAATAAACATATCAGTCAATAGAGGAAGCAGTAAATCATCCAAACAAAAGATAACATCTAAGAAAATAATGCACTTATGTGCATATGAAATTTTCATTCTATTTAGAACATTGAAAATGGGTTTTTGTATAAATTTTCATGTTTTTACAACCTAAACCGGTTTCCATTGGTGGGATTTAGTTATCAAAGGAAGGTCCAAGAAGATTTGACATGAACCAGAAAATTTGGATGGAATTCAGAGGCATTTGGAACCTTTTTCAGGGTTCACAGTTACTACTAAGTCACCCACACCATGCACCCTATCCCATGTAACTATGAATACACAAGAGGCTCAAGACAAAACTAGTAGCAGACCCTCCACTTGGTTGAACAACTTGTTCAGATCCAACAAAAAACCATTAGGGGTGTGCTTAAAAGGAGGTAGTGGCCTTTTTTCATGGTCTCTAGATGGTTAATAAAATCATTATCACCAGCCTAGAAAACTGTTCACCTCAAATACTTAAGGTATAAACTTATGTACAATTGGCGCATGATTAAACTAACTATGCACCTAAACAATGAAACAATCAACAATAATCCACCCAATTTATATCTTCCTCCATAACCACCATTTGACCTAAGATTATGACCCCTAACCACCCCTAGGCACTGAGGGTCAGCCAATTAATTTTTTTGGACCATTTTGGAGGAGGATCATATAGAATGCATCCCTATTGGAGGAGTATAGATTTAATCTCATTATATATATTTTGGAAGATTCTATATTTGTGAATGTTTCAGAATTTTGTAAATTGTTTCACAGTTTTAATGAAAACCATAGGTAACAAGAGATTTTTTTCATCATTTTTTCAATGAGTAACTAATTCCCTCAATCTCTTGGGGTTATGGGTAATTATGATTCTTTGATAATTGAGTCCACTTATTGTGTGTGTGTTAGTTCATTTTATCCCTCATAATTCTTCTGTATCTCATATCTTTATCTTGTAGGAAACACTATATTGGATTAAGAACAGATCATTCAAGGATCTATAAAATAATTATGATGAGTAATCGTGTGATCATCTTGTGCACTCATCATTTTCAAAGGGGATTATTTTTATAATTTTTTAAAAAAAACTGAATTTCCGATTAAGAAGTTGACTTCATTTAAATTAAAGAAAACTCACTTTACCAAGGGAGTTCTGTGACATTTAAATCCTAATGATGTGATTTATTATGAACAACATAACACAAAAAGATAATCAATTTTCAAAAAACATTTATTTAATTAATTAGAACTCAATATACAGAACACATTAAATATCCCCTGGGATCAACCCCATACTTACATTATACTAGTTATGAGGGTGGTTAATTAAATTTAGTAAACTTAATGTAACACTTTGGCCAAAAGGACACCAAATTATGGTACCAATTTCAGGGATAAATTAAATTTTATTTTTTCAATATGAGTTTTTATTAATTAAGTGAAAAATAATTATAAATTTGGAAAAAAATATACTCTTAACCCAATTTCTATTTTTGAATAATTTTGGTTTTCCATTTTATACTTGGTGTGGTGTTAAGCGTTTATATAAGGTTGTAGGTGTATTATCTTCTAGATTACTCATTCCAAGAGTGTTGATCCAGCGAAAACACTTTCATTTGACCCTATAATTGAATGAATGATATGAAGAAGACGTCGAGAACTTATGGGAGGAATCAAATAGAAATCCACCATGGAGAATATGGAAGAGGAAGAACTGGTTACTATCCCTGGAGTTGGAAAATATTATTTACTTGATGGGAATCAGAACCAATATCTTGTCATCAATGGTGAACTAAACTAGCTTACACCGACCATCTTTAAAGGGTATGTTCCACAAAACCATAAACGATCAATGAACCAAATTATTACTGGGTTAGAGCAATAACAATTTCAGTAGTATCTTCCACAAGAGTGGCTGCCATATGTGACTCGAAATTAATGGTTGTACTTTGCACAAGAGAAGAAATATATGCCTAAACCTTCTTAAGAATAGCTACATCCATGTCATACCTTGATGAAGTATATACATCCATCAATTTATGGAGTGGATATAAGAATTTTTAAGAAACTAGTGCAATCCCATAATTTTGAAATCAATCCATCCATCATGAAGCTCATCTAGAATATAGTTCATTTTAGGGATTTCACAAGCGATGTCCCCAATTATCATCTCTCAAGTTTTCTGAAGATATGTCACATATTCTATCACTGCAGAGTGTCGGATGACGCTTTTAGGAACTATTTATTTTCATTTTAATTATGGAAAAAATAAAAATTTATATAAATTTGTTTCCCAAGCGTTTCATCCTCACATGGGAGGCATTGGCTCAAGCATTTTTTGTCCAAATACCTTCCTCCATACAAAATGGTGATATTAAGGAATGAGATTCATAACTTTTATAATAATGAGTTGGAATCTTTGTATGAATCATGAGAATTCATTAAGAAGATGTTATGGAAATGTACTCAACCTGGACTCCCACTATGGATGCAATTTCAAGCCTTACATGGGTGTCCTACAATATACACCAAATCTATGGTGGATGCAGCTGTTGGAGGAACTGTCATGAGGAAATCTCCTGATGAACTGTTGGACGTTTTGTAATATATGTCGAAAAATAATTTCCAATGTCCTTCTGATATGGAAACTCATAATATAGGTATGCATATCATTGATTCCACTACAATTATAGATTTCAAACATTATTCCCTTTCAAATAATATTGATTCTTTTAATTTAGAAACAACTTTACATGTTGAATCAGTAAACCATCCATCTTGGAGTGAATATGGTGACAACAACATCATGGTTGAATGTTTGAGGTTATGTGACATCCCCATGAAGAGTGAATCGAGAAATATTTTTCATAAATAAGGACCAAATATTTTCCCTTAATATCAAAACACAATATGGAATGGAAATGAAAATATTGGTTGGGAACAACATCAACATAATCCTCATCCATGACCTCAGAATTCACCCTGTTATGGCAAGTAACAATACCAAAATCTATATCCGAGACAACAACAAGGTAACCAATACCAACAAGGCATGTATCAACAATGGGGGTATCAAAATCCTCTTCCAGAACAGAAACTTTGACAACCAAAACAATATGAAATTGTTCAAAAAAAGCATTACTAGGAACAACCATCAATGTTGGGAGAGATGATGTCCAAGTTTATCACCACAACCGAAACTAGATTTCAAAATCAAGATGCATCAATTTGATTCCTTAAAAACTAGATTAGACAGCCATACAATCAACTCTCTGTGAGGAAACACAAAACACTACTATGAAACACTGAAAAACCCCATAAGATGATGCTAATGTTGTATCTTTAAGAAGTGGGAAGGATCTACCTTAACAAGTGACTGCAATAAAATGGGGAGATGAAGCTAGAAATAAAAATAAACTCACTCAATCTTTGGAAAAAGAAGATGAAAAAGAGGAGATTTCTTAAAAATTGTTTTCAAAAGGTAAGTGTTCTACATGATAAAGAAATGGGGGTGTCCAAACCTTATGGACCCACCATTCTCTTTCTGGAATGCATGATGCAAAGGAAACTAGACCAGTAGTTTGGAAAATTCAAGTATGTATTCTAGAAACTACACATTGACATTCCCTTGGTGGAGTAATTGAATCAAATTCTCACTTACACAGTGTTTATGAATGATATGCTAATGAAAAAAATAAAAATGTAGGATTTGGGTACTATTCCTCTCAATAAGGAGTGCTCTGTAGTATATCATAATTCAATTGCTCCAAAGCATCGAAATTATGGGAGATTTTCTATTTGGTGTATAATCATCTCTTGTGATTTTAGGAAGGTCCTTTGTTACTTGAGAGATAGTGTTAATTTAATGTCTTTTGTTTTTTAAAAAAGTTAATATTTAGTAAACTGAATCTGTCTCATGTGGTGCTACAACTAGTCGATTGATCAATCAAATATCCAAAGGGACTCCTTGAAGATAAGCTGGTGAAGGTAGAACAGTTAATTCTTCTACTCGATTTGATTATAATTGACATGGAGGAGTATGCAGAAGTATCATTGATTTTATAGAGACCCTTTTTGGATAAAATTAAATTTTTTCCTATGTTCAACAAGGAGAATTGATCTTTTGAGTGGGATATAAAATAGTGTCTTATAATGTCCTCAAATCTATTAAACAAGCATCATTTTTTATAATTGAAGATTGTTTCACCTTATCCAGTCTCTAGGATAGTGCATTCAGGTTGGGAAACCTTTAAAAATTTCCCTTAAACATGTTATTTTAACCCCCAAATCCATCATAATGCCTTGTTTGTTTACACCCCACATAAGATAGATCCTTCCTTATGTGATTTTTGGGTGAATTAGGTGGATACCTTCCATTGATCCTTTATTTTTTGAATATGGAGATGTTTGGTTGTTAGTTTGAAGGTATGTCACACCTTATTCTTCCTCTCTTATGATTCAATTTAGATATAGGTTTTTAACTTAGGTGTTTTGTTATGGAATGAAAAAACCAATTTTGATTAATAACCAATTCGTTGTTAAGGCTATGGGTAGTCTCTCATGACAGAAAATTAAGTATTTAGTGCTGTGTTTTTGCTCTATTTATGGTTGAGGTGGGTAACTTCTCACTCCTGCTATTATGTGACAAAATTTCATGGGCTTGAATGTTGGTTCTTAAGTAAATTATTTTAATGGCCTTAAATTAATTTGGTTGTGATTGACATTTGATCTTGTTAAAAAATGGGATTTTGATTGAAGTGGTTTCGTAAACAATGAAATGGTACATTTCAAGGTGGGTGTGCAGTTTCTAAAAAAGTGGTGTGAACAATACACAACATATCATTAATTAAGGGAACAAAAAATAAAGGAAAAAATATTAATCTCATGTATTGGAATTTAGAGAATGTAAGGGGAAGATGAAAACTACATGGGGAAAACAAATGGTCATGGCAATATGTTTCCTCTGGTGTGGAAAACAAAACTGATGCCTTTTGGGTTTGTATTTCCAACACTCTTCTTCTTCCCAAAACATGATTTTTTACTTAGTATCATTATTAGTTATTTGAATGCATCTATCAGTAATTAATTTGTGAAAATATCATCCACCTATTCCATATTATAGAAATATTTTAATTTTATCATGGGTATCAATGTATATGTTTATTCCATGCTGTAACAGATTTTTGGCTAATAAAATTTCCAAATTATTATCCAGCTATATGGTTGTGGATCCATCCTTCAGATGCTTCAGCCCCTTTAGCTGGTTTCTGAACCAAAATCCTTCATAAATAGTGGACGATGCTGCTGCGTACTATGCTTCACATGTGGATAGGGAAACCACACTATATCGTCTTGAATTCCATTTGAAGCACTATTTCTATGAAATAATATATATACATTAGTTCTTTTCATTCATCTTGGTCACCTCCCCAATTTTTGTCTGATTATCAATATAGCTTTGCTTTATCATTTTATGGATATAAAAGAAAAAATATACTATTCATTTGACAAACCGGAGGATTCTTTTTGTGGTTAGCCGGTGTGGCTATTTTGGTGTTCCATGTACCTTCTTAGAAGCCTAAAACTGTAGAAAATATATGGACATTTGATTGTGAGATACCTTAGGATTCCAATAAAACTCTTGAACAATGTCGATTCAATACTTTTTCCTTCTCCATCTTTGGTCAGTTTTAAGAACATTTCTACATGAGTTTTAATGATGTTGTAATGGTCCATCTTGAGCTTTTCAATAAATTATTTATCATACTTTTTTAAAGATATGTATATGTTTCCATGTTTTTTATTTACTTCTATTCACTGGAGAAAAGATATGAGACCTCTGTCAGTTATCTCAAACTCCATAAACAGGGACTTCTTGAATTCATCGAACATCGGCCAGCTATTCCATGTAAACATAAAATCAGCAACATACAAGCATGATATAAGTATATCACCAAAATCATTCTTCTTGATGTAAACTACATGCTCATATGGTCATTGGGAGAAGCTATTCTCTTGAATATAGTTCTCAATGAATGCATTCCAAGAACGTGGAGATTTCTTCAAACAATAGAGAGATTTCTTCAAACAATAGAGTGATTTCTTCAGTCGATACACCTCGCGTTCCACTCCTTGAATAAAAAACTTTCAGAATGGTCAACATAGACCTCTTATTATAGAATTCCAATCAAGAATGATGATTTCACATCCAATAGATAGATCATCCAAATGTGATGGAAAACAAGGTAGATAATCATCCCCATAGAGTCAAGTTGAGAAATAGGAGAGAATACATCTTCATAGTCCTCCTCATACAATTATTTATACTCATTGGTGACAAGTCTTTCCTTGTAGTGATCGATATCACTATTTTCATTTCACATGATCCTGTACACCCATTTGACGCTGATGGTTTTCTAGATTTTAGGAAGGATATTTATCTCCCATGTTTCATTTTTTATGGAATGAATTTATTCTTTCATAGATATTCTTTAGCATTATTATCTTATAGATTCCTATAATTTCATAGGCTCATGATCTGCATAAAGACAGAAAATATTTACCTATTCAATTTTCTGATAGATGTCCTTTAATATCTTTATTTTTATATACACCATTGGTGAAGATGAACAGGCGAAATTTTGACATGATGAAGTGATTGCCGGAGTGATGGAATGTAATACCAAACTTCTGTCAACTAATGATGCACCAGGGGAAGGTGTTGTGGGTGTTTTCTCCACTTGATCATGCCTTTCTATCGGATCTTCTATTTTGAATGAAATATCATTGTTTGATTCTTCATCATTCCATTTCCAAGCTTCTTCCTCACTAAATATCACATCTCTACTCACCACTAATTTATTGGTTAGTGGATTGTAGAGCTTGGAAGATTTAGAAACATCATTATAACCAATGAAGATTTTCTTTTTACCATGATCATCAAGCTTTATTCATCTTTATTCTAGAACCTTAGTGTAGTAGACACAACAGAAGATTCTTAGGTGTACAATACATGGTTTGTATCCTCCCAATTCCTCTTGTGGTGTAAAATTTATGACGCTCTTGGTTGGACACCGAGTGAGAAAGTTGGCTATACATTACATTACCACTTCCCAGAAACTCTTTGGAAGGCTTTTCTTATTTATTATAGTCCTCGTCATATCAAGGATGGTGTAGTTCATTCAATTTTCAACACCATTTTATTTTTGTGTATAGTCTGTAGAATATTTATACTTGATCCCTCATTTCCAATTTTTTTTTTTAAAATTCATTTGAAGTGTATTCTCCACCTTTATCAGATATGAGTACTTCGATTTTGTGACCACTTTTCACTTCAACACATGCTTTAAAATTTTAAAAATATCAAAAGAGGGATATTTTTCGTTGATGAAATACACCAAAAGTATTCTACTGAAATCATCAATGAGGGTAATAATGTACTTATTACCTCCATGTGAGGGTCATTCAAGTGGTATGAAAATATCAGTGTGAACCAACTAAAGTGGTTACTTTTCTCTTCTGGGCACTCCACTTGGGATGGAATTTCATTATTGCATGCCGAGTGTACACTCCTCACATATATGATTTGGAACATCAATCAATGGAAATCCGCACACCATGATTGATGAGGATAAAAGTCTAAGGCCACTAAAATAGAGATGTCTAAAGTGCAAATTCCATCTCCACGAGTTATTCTTCATGATTCCAAATAGACACTCCTCAACATTTGTGTTAATATATAGTAAAAACATGTTATTATACACCATTTGGACTTCAGAAAAAAGTCTCCTATGAGAAACTATTATAAATAATGAAGAGTTATCCATGTGTATGAAATACACCTTCTTAAGGACTTCTCTAATACTGATGATATTAGTTTTCATGTTTGTTATGTAAAACACATTAGATATGTAATTTTATTCTTAATTCTTCTGATAGATTTTAATATTACCATTTCCAAAAACAAGTGCCTTTTATGACTCCCCAAAACTCATGTCACCATGAACTTCTTTAGTGATTTCCTCAAACAGTTCTTTTTAACCACTCATATGGTTTCTTACACCTATACCAAGATACCACCCATCTGGCCATTCACATGTCTTTTCTAATGTGATGAGGAGTTTGGTGAATTCTTCTTCATGATGAGATGCTTTAGTATAGTTGGATCATTCATCTTAATACATCTTGCTCTAACACTTAGATGAATAATGAACCAATTTATAACAATTGTGGCATTGAACGTTCATTGTGTTTCCATGACCGTGTGCAAATCGGCCTCCACCATGTCCTCTTCCACAAAAAGTGGAAAAATTTTGTTTCTTTTTTTTATGGAATAGATGATATCCATTCGATATTCCTCTTACATGATTATTATTTACATGAACTACTCTTTGTGTTTGGTCATTCTTTGGTTCTTGTAGAGTCAACTTGGCCTCTAGGGCATGCTCCAGCATTGAACTAGTAATCTTTTTCATTCGTTTCTCATAAACATGCAATGATCCCATTAATTCTTCAATGGAATGTTTTTTCAAGTCCTTTAATTCTTTGATTGCCGCAAACACATGCTCAAACATGGTAGTGAGAGATCAAAGTGCTTTTTCAATGACATGAATGTACTCTAGTTTTTCACCATATATTTTCAAATTGTAAATAATAACAATTAAGCATGAGAAGTAGTCATAGATACTCTCACCTTCCTTCATGCATGCCACTTAGATCTCTGATCTTAGTGTTTGAAGATGAACCTGCTTCACTCGATCAATGCCCTTGAAGATGGAGTCAAGGGTATCCCATGCTTTCTTGCTTGATGTTGCTTCAACAATCCTTTATAAATTTGATTCATCAAACCCATGATTGAGGAGGAACAACACCTTGTTGTTTTTTTCATTTTATTTTTATGTGCCGTATTTTCTTAAATTTTGAAGGTGGATTTTCCTCCATTGTGGGTACTATATACCCATTGGTGATGATCTCCCATAATTCTTGTGATCTGAACAATGCCTTCATTTTTATGCACCACATTTCATAGTTTTCCTTTTACAACTGTTGTGTTTGTGGTTGGATTATGGTGTCCATCTTTGAAAATTGGAGGATGCCTTGGTACTGGACTCTGATACCATTTTTTTGTCTATTCAAGATAGAAATGTGAGAAAAAAAATGGAATGACAATATAAAAATACTTTCAAGATTTGTATTTCACTCACATCACATTTGATAGACTACATTTGAAACCCTTTTATAGAATATTTCCAAAAGAAAAGTCTCAAAAACAATATACTATATAGCATTAATTTAGGGATTAAAAAAATCAAAAATATTATGCACATGCATTGGAATTGCGCAAACACAAGGGGAAAAGAAAAACTACATGGGGAAAAGAAATGGTCATTGCCGCATGGTTTATTCAGTGTCAAAAACTAAACTGATGCCTTTTGGGTTTCTATTTTCAACACTTTTGATGGACCTATCCAATAATATGATCAATGGGATTATTTCAAGGGAAACTTTTCAACCTTCCCAGTTTAATCACTTTGTTTAATCTCTCCAAGAACGTATTTTTTAAAATACATTTATTTTAAATTAATTTATAAAATAACTCTAAGGTTATAATTATTTTTAAAAATAATCTCTATAGACGGAAGGGTATTTTCCACCATAAGGCTTCGGACAAAAGTTGGCACCCCCATTACCACCTTTCAACTAAATAAATTACTATTTATTTTGTTTAAAAAAAATTTATTTCTATTTTTTGTTTTTTTTGTTTAAATATATATATATAAACATAAAAAATCATAAATAAAAAAAATAAAATAAAAATATTCAGCAGAATTTAATAGCTATTTAAAATATGGAAGTACTTCCATTACAGAAATATGAATTCTGATAGAAGCTCTCACCCAGGGCTCCCTTTTATAATAGTGCTTACCTTGGAAATCATTCTTCATTTATGATCTGGGATTCGGGATCTCCCTTTTCTGTGCAGAATAATATGCATTTTCTATGTGGGGTTCAGTTTCAAATACATGACTTTGAAAACTATAAAATATAAAAGGGAGTCATTAGTGGGATCTTTTGTCAGAATTCAAACTACTGTAATGGCAGTACTGTTGGATTTTAAATTGTGGATACATTATGCTGAAAATTTTATTTTTGAATTTGTTTTTTTTGTTTTGTATATATATATATATATATATATATATATATAAAGACAAATAAAAAATAAAAAAAATAATTTTAAACAAAAAAAAATATTAATTTTTTTAGTAGAAAGGTGGCAATGGGGTTGCTGCCTTCCTCCATAACCCAAAATGCGGCAGTTCCGCTACCGCCTTTTGCCCGAAGCATAAGGCAGAAATTTCCCTACCGCAATTTAGAGCTTACTTTTAAAAATAATTTTAACCTTGGAGTTTTTATAAGATAATTTTTTATAAAACCATATTTTAAAAAAAAAGTCTTTCAATGATCTCTAATCTGATTTTCCATGTAGTGGAATTTTTAGAAATCTCTCTGGCATGAAGATACTATGAAATCCCATGCTTTTCTTGCATTTCCAACTTATGGAAAGGTAGAAGACATGCAACTAAATGATACTGGGTCATTGTACTTTCCATCATCGTACCCATCATCATGCTCGACCTTTTAATCTACTGGCAGTTGTGTCTAAAGAAAAAGTGCATAAAGGTCACCAGAGCACCAAATTCCTTCAAGTGGCAGCACCAATCAGTTTCATACCACGATCATTAGAGATCAAATTTACATTTTTGTGATGAAAACCTTATTGAGAGGGTGATATTTGTGTCTATATACAAAGGGTGCCTGTAGGTAGGCGTTATGATCTCCATTAAGGACCTGGATACCGGGGTTACCAAGTCGAGAAAGTGATTCTCTATGGAGTGTGAGTCAATGAGGAATGTGAGGCACCCAAACTTGGTGAAGATCATAACGTCTTGTTCGAGTTTGGACTTCAAGGGAAACGACTTCCTGTATATGGTGTACGATTTTGTGAGTAGGGGGGTCTGGAGGAGTGGATGGATGGGAGAAGACTCCATGCTAGTGGTGACTGTCTGAATGTGATAGAGAGACTGAGCATTGTGAATGACACGGAGTATGCTCTTGACTATCTGCACCATGATGGGACAGCTCTTTTGGTGAAAAACTACAGAAATCCCGACATCATCCTTCTATATAGGGATATCTCTTCCAATGTGGGGGACTTTGTGTAGGCCAGACTGATGATAGAAAACCGGAGTATCCCACTTAGTTCGACCATCGGTCTCCGGGGCTCCATGGGGCACATTTCTCCATGTTTAATGTGCATCATTTCACCTCACTTCCAAATGAAAAATAGCGATGAAGTGTAAGGCATTGGGGAGAAGGCATCGACCACTAGAGATTGATGTTACTACAACTCATCATAGGGAAGATCTTTCTTAACAATAGCTTCAAGGATTTCTAGTGTCTGAGCATATTGGTTGAGTCATCTTTCCCAGCCGAGCCGTTGCAGGAGATGGATCCGGAGCTAATTTCGCTGATGGATACGCCTGACCATATACATAACGGCAGTCAAAAAATTATCATAGTGGTGCAAAAGGAATGTGTGGTCGCCGTCGTTGGATTTAGACTCGCCTACACTGCACACTATGTGGCTAGCCATATCACCATAAGAGAATCTCTACGCAACATTGTGGCAGCACAGGTAACCATTTTCAAGAAAAGTGCTGGTTCGTACGGGAAGGATGGACAAACCACTAAGAATTTATAAATCAATAACAATAGGTAATGTGATAATGCATGTTGTTGAAATTAATTAGCTTATGTTGTACATTTACCACTATGGATATGTACTTCGTGTTGTGCATAGGTTATTTTAATTTTGGAAATTTCTTTCTTCTTTGTTGTATTTTTCCCCATCATTGTTTCATTTAAATTCAATTATTAGTATTTTATTACATTTTTTGTTTCTATTTCATTAAGGGTGTTATAAATTTTTATGGGGGTATATGCTGCATAACGTTGTTCACATGGGGTTTGATTTTTTTGGGTTTTATTTCATTTACATGATTATTTGAAAACTATGTTTTCATTTTACATACTTGTATTGTAGCTGGTTATCTGGAACATTGAATGACCAAGACCTAACAAACCTCATTTTCCTTGGATTTGTTTCTTCTCTTGGCCAGGATCTGTTGTTCCACCACTATGCTACTCCTATTGAACCATGAGTCTCATACACTGTCTTACCATTTTTTACATAAACTGGTGTCCTGATATAGACCATCCATGAAGAAGTAATCTCATACCGCCACCTGAATTGCCTAGCACCTTCTGTCTTTCCGTCATTGATCCTCGACCACAATTTGATTTCATGGCGCCTCATTTGTGCATGGGGATCTCTCTTTTAAATCCGGTTCATCTTTTGAGTTCCAGATGCGAAGCTCCCACCACTATACAATGGGATTCATAGATAAGAAGAAAGAGATCTAGGGGATTACAACCATCAGTGCTCCCCTCTTCCGAGCTCATGCCACCTCATGCAACCAGAGTACTTATCTTGAGGATATTCAGTGGATAATCAACATGGTTTTGGGTTCCAAATGACTACACTTTAAGAAGGTTTTATATCGTTACCTATCTTTCATCGTAACCAATCTTCGGTAAATATTTTTGGATCTATAATACTTAAATTTATTTTGTCATGTATTGTTTTCTATCCTTTTTGGGTGTGTGTGTGAGTTCGTCCCGCAGTGGATGGAATTAACTCTATGTGATAGGCTTCACCACTTCCACGTAGTTCAACAAGGTCATCCCCTCAGATAGTTTCTTTGGTTCTTTTTTATTTTCCTTTGAGTCTATATTTTGTTTGATTTTTTTCTATCTTCATAATAAAATTGTTACCTGTGTGGTGTTCTCATCATGAACACAGGATCAAACTGATCTAAAACACATTATATATGATGTCTGTTTATTTTTATACAGTTATAGTATATTTATCTAGTAGCTCCTTTAGTGAAAAATTTTGTTCTATTCATTTATTACCTTTTGATTAATCAAACGTATAATGTAATTAATCCTCAATACGCGATAGTGGATCCTGGGTGTTTTAGGTTTTATGAATTTAACCCCAATATGTTGTATCAGATCCTACTCTAATGTCAGTTATGGGTTCTACAAAATTTGATATTCATAATTTTGATGGTAAAAATTATTTTAATCTTGGGAGAATTAAAACTATATCTTTCCTTGATCATAATGATATCATTGATGTACTTTTTGTTTCTAGAAAGGAAATCACCACCACTACCACAGATGGGAAGACTTCCATTACTTAAATTGATGTCCCTGAGGAAAATCTTAAGAAATATCATAGAATAATCCTTTTATCTTTAGGATATAATGTGCTTAGAGAAGTTTCATACGAGTCCCCTACCACTAGTATATGTTCTAGTCTTGAATCCCTTTATATGACCAAATTCCTTTTTTGGTAGATTATTTAAGAAAATGAGATTATATACATTGAAAATGTACTCTTGAACTACAGATAGGGTTAATATTGATGAATTTAATAAAATCATGTGAGATCTAGCCAACATAAACATTAAATTGGATGATGAAGACCAGGTCATTATACAATTGACATCTATAAATGATTCCTTTAATTTTGTTAAATAATATATGATGTATGGAAAAGATACAATTAATCTTCTTTACTATTCAAAGACCTTAAAATGAAGGGTAGTGTTAGGACTAAGGCTGAGGGTTTAAATATTAGGGACAGAAGTGACTATAGATGTAGAAGTGAGTCCAGGGGTAGGAGAAAAGAAAGGGGTCGGACATATAAGTAAATGTATAAATGTAAAAACAAATTCATTAAGTGTTTTTAATGTAATAAACCTGAACATATTAAGAAGAATTTACCTAATAAGAATGGTGACTATAAATACAATAGTAATGAACATTCCTTAGTAATTAGCAGGAATTTCACACAACTAACGTGTTAAATGTTTCTAATATTTCCATCTTTTATGAATTGATCCTGAATTTATGATGCTAATTACACATGTGTTCTAAGAATAAGTTCTTTAATAAGTTTAGGGAAATATAATCTAGTGAGGTATTTCTAGGGAACATCAAGTGTTGTCACATTATGGGAAATTGATATATTTTTTAGAGAATCATGATGGGACTGTTAAGTCTCTTGAAGATGTTAGGTGGGTACTTGAGTTCAAAATAAATATATTCTCCCTAGGAATCCTTGAACAGAAGTGGTTTAGCTTTAAGCCATATTCTAGAATCCTTATAGTTTCTTGAGGATACCTCAATATTATGAAAGGAACCCTTCACAATTCTATTTATGTGTTAGATGGTAAGGTTCATAGAAGTCAGTTGAACACCTCTTGTAGTTCAGAACTTGATTCCACCACCCTTTGGCCTAGAAGGCTAGAACTTGTTAGTGTAATAGGCCTTAATGAAATTGAAAAATAAGGGCTTTGAGTGACATCACTCCTAACAGTCTCTTATTCTATAAAGATTGTGTATATGGGAAATTCAGTAGATCTTTCTTCAGTAGGTCAATATATAAAGCTAAAGAACCCCTTGAATGTGTTCATCCTGATTTGTGGGGTCCTTCTAGGGTCACCTACCATGATGGAGTCGTATACTTATCAACGTTAATTGATGAATTCTCTAGGATAGTATTGATTTCTATACTCAAACATAAGTTTGGTACTTTTTAGAACATTACGAAATGGAAAGATGGGGTAGAAAGTTAGTCTAGTAGGAAACTTAAATATTTAAGAATTGATAACAATTTAGAGTATCTATCAACAGAATTCATTTAATTCTATGAATCTGTGGGAGTAATGTGATAGTATACTATTTTGGGAACTCCAAAGTAGAATTGATTGAAAGAAAAAATGAATAGGATTGTTCTAGAGAGGGTGACGTGTATGTCGTCCCACTCAAAACACCCCAGGGGCTTCTGGGGTGAGGATTCATCAACAATAGTATATCATATCAACCATTTCCAACATTCTTATAATTATTTTAGGTTACCTAGAGAACTCTATAAAGGTTCACCCTCGAGCCTTCAACACCTTAGAACTTTTGGATCTATAGCTTATGCTCACACATGAACATATCAGCTAGCTCGTAGGAATATTAAGTGTGTATTCATGGGTTACCCAAAGGGTGTTAAAGGGAATCATCTATGGGTAGAAAAACTAGGTTATAAGAAATGTATAATTAAATTACATTTCTTGTTTCATGAGTCTGGTCTATCCCATGGTAAGGGATCTGAATCTATAGAGACCTTGATGACACTGTAGGACCCTCTAGAGTACCATCTCACCTAGATGATGAATTCCCATTTGAATCCAGTGACAACACTCAGTTTATGACTGGTCCTGCTCACCCCATTGTCCTGACCCATGTTGAATCTGATTCCAACTCTAATTATGATCCTAAAATTGAGGAATCCAATGATCTATGCAATTATTTGCTCACTCGGGATAGTGATAGGGGAGTTATTAGGCCTCTATACCATTTCAATCAGGTAGACATTACTGCCTATGCATTCAATGTATCACAGGTTTTTTAATGATGAACATCAAACATACAAGAAAGATGTTAAGTCCAAATAAGTATCAAGTTGGCTGAGTGTAATGTAAGAAGATAAGAATTATCTTCTTAAAAAACACTTGGGTTTTTATTTCTAAACCTAGTGACCAAAGGTTCATTGGTTTTAAGTGGATTTATATGGACAAATAGAACAATGTTGGAGAAACTAAAATCAAATTCAATGCTCGAATGGGTTCAAAAGGCTTTCTTCAAAATGAAAGCATTGATTTTTGTGAAATTTTCTCCCCCTTTATAAAATATTCATCTATTAGAATCATTCTTCATTTTTTTCCATATTTTATTTTCATGTTGATGAATTAGTTATAAAAACTATTTTTTACATGGAACTATTGATGAAACAAATTATAAGACTCCAACTAAAAGATTTTCAAAAATATTCTAACCTAATATCGGGTGTCTTATTAAGAGGTCTCTCTATGGACTTAAAAAATATTCAATACAATGGTATTAAAGGTTTGATTCTGTTATGATTGAAAATTAGTTTTCCAGAAGTAAATTTGTTTCATGTGTATATTATAAAACTGTTAAACATGAATATTTCAACTTTTTATTATATATTTATGACAAGATATTGATATATAAAAACATGAGGATTATAAATTCTAAAAACACCAATTGAATAGTTAAATTTATATGAAAGAATTAGGGAATGCTAATTAAATCTTATGTATGGACATAATATGTGATAAGAAGGCCAAAACCTTGTACTTATCCCAATCTACTTATATAAAGAAGGTATTAAGAAGATACATGTTTGAGCATGTTAACCCTATCAATATTCCTTTAGGAAATAATTTTATGTTATCCATGGAACAATCCTCTAAAAATAATTATGAGTTTTTTTAATGAGTAGGATTCCATATGCTAATGTTGTAGGAAGTATTTTGTATGTTATGGTTTGTTGTAGGCCATATATTTGATTTGTTGTTTGTAGTTTGAGTATATTTATGGGGAAACCTGGTAAGCCTCACTGGCATGAATTGAAATGGATACTGAGGTATGTCTCTATGTCTTATAAATTCTGTATTCAATATAGATTAAATAGTAGTTATGATAATGATATTATTGGCTTTGTTGGATCTGATTATGCTGAGAATGTTGACACTCGATAGTATGTCTCTTGTTTTATATTTCTTTCATATGGAGAATCAATCTTCAGGAAGTGCAATATGAAGTTAGTGGTTTCACTATCCACTACTGTGGCAGAGTATATTTCCTTAATAGAATCCATAAAAGAATTTATATGGTTTAAATGTTTACTTTCTAAGTTGTATATATCTAGTGATAACATAGTAGTATACTATGATATCCAATCTACATTACATTTAACTATGAACTATGTATGCCATGGTATATCGAAGAACATTGACATTAAACTTCATTTTATTAGGGATATTGTATAATCTAGGAAGGTGAGTGTCCCTGAGATACCCATTGGAGACAACCCGACCGATAGTTTGACTAACACCATGATACTGTCTAAATTCATCCATTACATTAAATTAATGAATTTAGTCTCAATTCTATAACATCGTTTTTGAGAAAATCAGCCTTAAATTTCATTTAATTATTACATGGAGATTTTTTATATTTTTCCTCTACTTTGTTGAATTTACATTCCATTATTATGGTTTTGTATGTGATTTTTTTTCCATATTTCACCAAGGGTGTTATATATTCGCATGGGGTATGCACAACATGGAACAGTTCATGTGAGGTTTGAATTATCTAGAGTTTATTTCATTTACCTGATTATTTTAAAACTATGTATTCAATTTCCTTAAATGTATAGAAACTAGTTATCTAAACTGTTGATTTTCAGAGATTCAATGGTCCTAACTTTCTCTTGTTGTGTTTATTCACTCGGCCTCAATCTATTGTGTCGTTTTCATGCCGCTCCTAGTGTGCCATGTGTCCCATGTCTTGTCCTGCAATCAGTTACTTGATCTGACGACTTGATCTAGGAAATCCACGCAGTTGTAATCCCGTGTCACCGCCTAAAATGCATGAAACCCTCTAGCTGTCCATCATGGATCAATGAACGATGGTTGATTCTGAGATTCATCATTTGATCAATGACCTTTCTCTTTTAAGTTGTATGATTTGGCCTATGATTTCCTCATGAAAATATCCTCTTGTTGTCTAGAGGGATTCTCGGAGAAGAATAAGGAGATCTAGGGGACTCCATGCACCAATGCTCCCCTCTCCCAAGCTCATTTCACCTCTTTCAATCGGAGTACTTCTCCGGGGGAGATTCAGTAGAGAATCCACTTATTTCTGGGTTCCGGACGACTATACTTCCAGAAGGATTCAGATCATGACATATCTTTCATTATAACTAATATTCAGTATAGATTATTGGCTCTATAGCAATTCTATTTCTTTTTTCATGTATTATTATTTATCCTTTTTGGGTGTGTGTAAGAGTCCATATAATAGTGAATGATATTGATGGGACATGACAGGATTCACCGCTACTACCTACATCAATAAGGTTTTCCTCCTCAGATAGTTTCTCTGGTTCTTTCTTATTTTCCTTCAAGATTGTATTTTCATTGTTTGTTTTCTTGCTTCATAATTAAACTGTTACCTTGGTGGTGTTCTCGCCATGTACATAGGATCAATCTGATCTAGAGCATATAATATCTATCATCCTTTTAATTTTTTACACTCACTGTATATTGTTCCAGTTGCTTGTTTTGTAATGAATTAGGTGCTTTTCATTTATCACCATTTTATTAATCAATCAAATCATACAATTAATCCTCAATACGTGACAATGGATTTTGGATGTTTTGGGTTTAAGCATTTAACCCCAAAAATCTCCATGCAATTTTATTATATACTTCTTTTGATATTTGGCTCTCCTTTAACTCAAATATCCACTCTATGGTTTTATCATTTTGATCCAATGGTTTTCACGTGCGCCCATTTGGGAAAGTTTTGTTTTTATTTTTTTAAAATTAAATGTATTAGGTTTTTTAAAAAAATTGGAAAATTAGGGTATGAAATGCTAGATGAAATGGTGTTTTTCGGATAAACCCAAAATCATTAAATCAATTTTCACTTTTGTAAAATTCTATATTAAGCGACTTTCAACTCCACCCCCATTATTTCATATATATATATATAATTATATATTAACAATTAAAAAATAAATATATATAATATATATAATTATAATTATAAATATAAATTTTATATTCATATATAAATATTAAATACTTTTGTAAATATATTTTAAATGTATATATAAATATATTTTAATAATTATATAATTAAAATATTTATACATATAGATAGATTTATAAATATATAATTATATATAGATTTATAAATATAATAATAAATATTTTTATTATTTTTATATATATTTATATAAATAAATTCATATTTATAAATATATATTTACAATTACATAGATATAATTATAATTATATATATATATATTCATAATTATATTTATTTAAAATTATAAATTTATATTTATAATTATAAATTTATATTTATAAAAATATAAAAAATGGCTCAGCCATGGATTTAGAACCAAACCCATGACTCTAATGATTATTATAAAAATTCAAAAATATAATGGGGGAGAGAAGCAAGTCATATATATATATATATAACAAATTAGGTCCTTCCAGAAGCCAAAAATCCTGACCATTAATTTAAATTGGGGGAAAAATATAACAATTACATTAGGAGGAGAAAGAGGGAAAACATGGGCAAGCCCCCAAACATAACAAAAACAACACATCAAGCATCACCATAATCATGATCTGAGTCATGTTTAGAATCTGCAGCATCAGCAGATTCCCAATTTGACTGTGTGGTCTTCTAGCTGAAAAGAACATTGTATATATCCTTTAGCAACAACTACACCGGTGTGATCCTGGAAGATCTAGAAGAACCACCTCGGCACACCCTCGAGTATCCTCCTCTTGGCCACGTCCGTTGCCATGACCCTTTGGATGCTTACCCCTTCTCCAAGTCTACTGATGCATAATCACATCGTGATTACCCTTTAGAGTAGTAAGCATATCCCTACACCAATGACATAAATTTATTTATATATAAGTATATATTTATAACTATATAAATATAGAATTATAATAATATAATTATAAATATATTTATAAATAAAATTTTAAATAATTTTATATTTTTAAAAATATATTCACATATATTTAAAAATAAATGATTATATATATATATATTTATGGTAATGATCAGGTTGCTTCAAGGATTGTTCGGGACATACCATTATACAAAATACAGTTCAATGTCACCTCATATCTTCTCTAGACAGTGGAATTCGCAACCTCCAGATACCTGTTTCCTGTGAAATAAGTGTGAAATAGGTCCTATGTTGGAATTAGACCCTATTTATTGCCATAAAATATCAAGTAATTCTCATGCAAAGTCAATCATGGATAGTTCTGATTTGGAAGAGACTTCCAAGGATACTGGAAACCCAAAAATTGGCTCATATAAAGTAAAGACTACAACACTAGAAGTAAATACTAATCATGTTCAATAAAAAAAGTCAACATGCATAGAAAGGTAATTATTCACATTCCCTTTCACTTGATTGCATCGTATAGTGAGCACTTTTATTGATTCCAATATTCTTTCATATAGTATGTTTGGGTACCCAAAAACTCCGTAAATAAGGTATGAGATAACACTCAGTAGGCCACCATTAATGGTGGCTATAACACGTCTAATTTGTTTATAATAAGTAAAGTAGTGAGGAATATATATGACATATATATCAATAATAAAAGTAAAGTGTGATCCTATCATTCCAATCATGGTTCCCTATAAAAAATAGTTTGGCTCCCATAAACAATGGAATCATGAAAACATAAATAAACAAGTAATGTTGTCCAGACTAACAATTATAACCGATACGCATACCAAGGCTATCTATAAAGAAATAAAAATATCCACCACATCCAAGTAGTATAACCAAGTGTAAAATCATTAGTTTTCATTCCATCCAATCTAGTGTAAACATCCACATTGGCGACACCGTGTATACCAGTTTATAATGTTCACAATTACTATGTTGTGTAATAAAGTTTCAGACCATGAAAGGCTAGATCGAAGGTATATAATATCAAGAAATCATCATCGAGCCCCAAGAGCATCTCGATGGAAACTTGGTAAAAACATTGTTGGATCCCAATGAGCATGTCAACATAGCATTTCCAATGGTATTCCAAGCAAATCAGTTCTAGGGGGTAGCAAGACTCATGGAATCCTACAGAATTAAGATCCAAGAGAAAATTTTCCAAGGCATCCACTATCGTAATCAAGACCTATGGAGTAGAAATTTTCATATTGTCATATGGAATCATGATCCAAGGAGCTCATTTAAGGTATCAACTACCATAAGCAATTAATTTTAATTTTATAACCATTCACATTTTAAAAGTTTATCCAACTCATTTTCACAATTTCTGTTCAAACAATCTCACCATTTATCATCACATAAATACATGGAATATGTGCCATAACCTTCTCCTAGAATCTCAATTCAATTTATTCAATTAAGAAGGCTCCCAAAACAAATGGTGAGATCACACGCACCCAAAAAGGTGGTATAAAGTAATACAAATACTAATTCACACCCCATGGGTGGCCTTAGTGGGGGATAACAACCTCCAACAATAAAAAGGTACTCAACGGGAAACCTAACATGTTCCAAACAATTTAAAAAAAATCATTCCTTTAATTTTTTGGGAAATGTTGGAATGTTTGACATCCAGGATATTGACAACACAGCTTATCAAACACCAAACCATAATGGAAAAGGTATAGACCACCTACCATATATATATGGTAGAACACATGTCCAGTATTGACCTCTGATTCGGTCCAGATCAAAAGAAAAATGAAGAATAGATTAAAATATTGAAAATAGTGAATATAATATTTCACCTAAATTATTCCATTGAGGAGAAGAGAAACAATTTAAGATGCAAGAATAAAGAATAACGTACATGTGTATATCCAATAAGACCAATGGTGATAGAATTTGAATTCAGACAAATGAAGATCCCTTAATTACTTGCTTAGTATGATAAGGAGAACTCAAAAGGGAGACCCCATATGCATTAGAGAATTGAAATAATGAGGGTTATAAAATATATGTTATTGAGGAAAAAAATTTAATCTCTCACATTTTAACTAGGTCACACTTTTTGACAGTGTGGTTGACTAAACCGTGGGCCAATCACGCTCCCTTCATTGTCGCAAGGGTGGCCTCATGAGGTCATCATGTGTAGTTTGAAAAACCATGCATTGATCATGTGTGAAAACTTTATAAAAAACTACAGATCCCCGCATAGGAATGAACCTTAGTTTTCATTGTTTTATCAAAAATTTCATCCTCTTAGTTCTCTATATCTAACCTTGCATGATTACTTCTAACCATGTGGCATGGGTCCCAGGGTTTCTACTAACCATGCGGCCAATATTGTTTCTCAAAAAATTTGTATATGGGCTCCAAACAAGCCCCAAAAAACCCCAAAAATCTCATGATCCAAAAAAATCCAATAACAGAAGGTCAAAACAAAGGAGTTAAATAGAAAAAAAATATCGGTACTTCAATAAAAAACAATGATATTACAATACCCCCTTAAAGCAATTCATCTTCGAATTTCCATTCCAAGGGTGTTCAAAAATCATCTAAGAATAACACCAACCCCTAAGAATGTATGTCGGACTCCCTATCCTAAGTATCATCTTTTAATTGACTATGATTCCATAGAACCTACATTAGAGGAACTGGCCATCCCCAGAGAACCTTTGTGTTTCTTCCAACGATACGAATAGGATGGTACTCAAAGGACGCATCAACCTGTAACTCAACCTCATCCAACTACAGAGTGTGATATATTTATGAATTATAACAACTTAAATGAGATACATATACGATGTCATTCATGGATTTGTACATCAAAGTTAACTGCAACTAATAGGCTATCAACCCGACTCTCTCAAAAAATTTTCAACGTCCCTTGGCATGGCATAAAGTTGTTTGCACCGGGTGCACGGATGAGTGTAAGTTGGTGGGTCATTTTTTTTAGGATTATAAATTAAATGAAAATTTCATTACTAAAATAACCTAAACCTACCCCCATCTCATACCCCTTGGTTTACATAGAAAAAATGAGGATTGAGACCCTCCTCTCCCCTGGAGGTTAAAAATAAAAACTACCCAAAATCAAATGGACAAAGCACTTTCGATCTCTGTTCCTGGTTTTGTTCAGCATCAGATTGAGGTGGAGCACAATCCATGCATTGTTCTACACCTGAAGCTTTAGTGTTTCACGCTTGAGGTAGTTATTTTTTATATCTAGTATCAATCCCCTTAGTTTTTCATTGTTTTATGGTAGTAGAAAACTGTGGCAATTTCTAGAGAACCCTCCAATGTTGATCTGTTAGTTTATGGAAAAACTGAGGAAAATATAGTGAATTTCAAGGTAATTCCCATACTAAATTACCAACTACATGAAATGTAGTCTAGTGAGAAAAAAGTTTTATATCTTCTTGCTTGGGGAAGATGACTTTAGGGGAAAACATGCTGTGTACCAGGGTTAGAAAACCATAGGTATAGGGGTGACCTAAACCCACTGTTTTTTAAAGAACCATGGGTATAGCCTTGTTTTCAATTAGTGGAGGTGGTTACCAAAGCTAGGTGAGGAGATTTTTTGTACATTCATTTGACAGGGATCCCCTCCTTCAGAAATGTTTGGACGCTTTTATAGTTTCCTTTTGGTGGGTGTGTGTTTTTCCATTTTTATACTTTTAGTAATTTTGTTGTACTCTGGCTTAAGATAGATGTATGCATTCATTTTTTATTCAAGCTTTTTATATATCTATACAGTTTCATCGAGGTGTTTGTGGGCATGTTAATATAGGTACCTTATGAAAAATTCTCTCATGTGTGTGGTATATCTATATGGCGCAAGTCGCTAGCCCCTGGCCTATTGGAGGTGAGCTTGGGGAGTTTTTTCCTAGTCCCCATTGGGTAGGGCTATGAGAAACCCAAAAACCGAGTTCATGCCCGAAGGTCACATGACCTTATTAGAGCATCACCGAATGCTAGAGGATGTTGACTAGAAGTGAGGTTCTGAGTCTATCTATGGGGACATTATACCCTCAATATCATATCATTAGATCAATAATCAATAATAATGATTTTATAAATAATTTGAGAAAAATATGTAGAAAGCTAATGATGGCATACATGTCCTACAAATAACGAAGTTCCCAAAGTGCCCTGAAAAAACATTATAATAAGTAGTAGAAAAGGTAAATAAATAGATAGTGGGCCCTCTTGAGTTTGTCCTAGTCAGCAACTACCACCATGCTCCTCTGCTTAGCAATCTGCAATAGGGACCTTTCCCCTCATCAAATCGCTCATTAAATCAACAAGCACATCGAAATGTATGAGTAGGGTGTTAGTACAAGACTCATTAGGACACCCCCAATGCTTTCTTAACATGATGTGATTAAGTATAACAGATTATGCTGTAATAATGATCAATACATAACAAGAATACGCATACAATCCAATGCCAAGAGGTCGTGCGCTAACCAAGCCGCCACAAACCCCCATCCATACCGGCTTTGGCTCTATGTCTGAAGGATAATCAAGGAAAGAGATAAATCACGGATTAGTCACAAGGATAATAAATCATGCTACTCATCATCATGTGATCATGAAACTCAACATCACTGCACATCGTGGAAGTCATGTTCTGGACATTCCTTATGCATCGAGAATGACTCGACATCCACTAATCATTTAGAACATACCCTTTAGCATCTAATATTCATCGAGTGCATCACATGGAATCTTTGCGGCATCATCGTATCTATACCATGTTCATAGATACTTCTTTGGAATTTCCATAAATCATGCACACCGCCTATGTGGGATACACATGTCACAACGGTCCACCTACCTTGGTCTCCAAGAACAATAAAATAAAACACCGACAGCATGGTAGGATACACGAACAAGCATAGCACTTCATCATAAAGGTAGCACATAAAACACATGTGATCAACATCGAACATGAATAATAATCTACAATGTATTATTTGAAACAAGTGTAAGATAAGGTTCTCAGGGCTACAAACACACCCACATGTGATCATAATCAATCATGGTCATCAAAAATGTCTATGCATAATCATATTAAGGCAACATGTGTCACAAATCCCAAGATGTTAAAGAACATCCTTCCTCAAAAGTCATCGATGTCAAAATGTGAGGATAAACTATTCTAAAACACCTCCATGTTGCCTTATTATCGATAAACATCGACACTTGATTCTTACAAAAGATCCCTAAGGAAAAAACAACTTTTTTATTTAAAAATAAAATAAAATATCATATGTGATGGTACTCTCTCTTTCCTATATAATTTTTTAATTAATATTAAAACAATATTACATGTGATAACATTTTATATCTCCTAGATAATTTTAAAAGTATCATATAAAATATTATATTTGATAATATTTTATCTATACTAGATAATTTTCAAATTATCATTTAAAATATTACATGCAATAGTATTTTATCTCTCCTCGATTATTTTCTAATTATCATTTACAATATTACATTTGATAATATTTTATCTCTTCATGAAAATCTTCAAATAATAATTTATGATATTACCTGTGATAATATTTTATCTCTCCTAGATAATTTTCAAATTATCATTTAAAATATTACATGAAATAATATTTTATCTCTCCTAAATAATTTTTAAATTTTCATTTAAAATATTAATTGTAGTAATATGTTATTTCCCCGGAATAATTTTCAAATTATCGTTTTTGGTGAACACCTACATTTTTAATTATCCTTGATGATTGAGTGATATTATCATTTTTTAAATCATTATAATCTATGATAATTGTGAACAGGTACCTTGATTTTTTTTTGAAAATTATTCCTTGATAATTTTGAAAATTCCATGTAATTATCATTGCATATCATTGTAAATTATTTTTTATAATTTCTCATAAATTATCCTCTTATATTTCCCTTGATAATTTATCATAAATTATCCTTTTATAATTTTATTTAATAATTCACCTTAATTTATCTTTTATAATTATATTTTGATATTTTTATTATAAATTATAAATTATAAATTATTTTTTAATAATTTATCTGTAATTATCTATTTATAATTTTCTCTGATAATTTATCATAAATTATCCTTTAGAACTATATTTTGATAATAAATTATCTTTGATAATTTTTATTCTTATATTTATCCTTTGCTAATTATCTATTGATAATTTATCATAAATTATTCAATGATAATTATGTTATGACAATTTAATTTAAATGATAATTCACTACCACAGAATCTGCTTTATCCAATACTATCATTTATTAGTGCTAATGCATGTTGATAAAAAGGGTGATTTTATCAACACTAACATTAGTCGTTGATAAAATTTACTTTTATCAGTGCTAGAAAAGCGCTAATAAAGGTACCTCTTTATCAGTGATTTTTTTAGCATTGATAAAAGTATGCCTTTTATCAAGGCTAAAACAATTTTTTTAATCCTAGATAAAAGGTATATTTCATAAAGATGATATTTATCATAAAAAATAATATATTAATATATAAATATATTTACATTGATATAAATACAATATATTTTATAAAATATGATTTGAAAAAGACTAAATATGCATTTATACTTAATATATAAGATATTTAGTGAAAAGGGTTTATAAAATACTAAATAATATAATATTAATTAATAATTTTTTAATTATTATCTAGTGATAGTAATTTAATAACAATTTGAAGATAAAAAAAATCAAAAAGGAATTATGCTATCTGAAATAAGATGAAAATGTGACTTGAACTACAAACGTCCATAACTTTTGATTTTGGTGTTTTTTGAGCTCATCCCCGTTTAATAGAATCTTCATATCTTATTTTTTTTGGAGACCCAAATTATTATTAAGGCTAACACTCATATAAATGTTATGATGTTTAAATTTTATCATTTTTCATATTGTAATGTTATTTATAGTTAACAATATACACATATATACATATTTATAGGCAAATTTTTCTACAGGGGTCTTTTGGTTTTAATTTTTTTGAGGGGTCTAGGTATTTTTTTATATAGCTATATGCATTTGTTGCGCGACAAATTAATTGGTGCTTTGACAAAAACCCCACAGTGGCAATTCATTTGGCTCTTTGAGTTTTCTTTTTTTTTTCAAAATTCCCACACCATCTCTCCCATAAACCATATATATATATATATTATATTTATATATTTATAAATATAATTATATTAAATATATTTATAATAAATATAATTTCTAAAATAAATATAATAAATTTTTAATTATATTTAATATATTTATATTCATTATATTTATAATTTTAAATAGTTATTATATTTATATTCATTGTATTTATAATTATATATAGTTATTATATTTATAATTATATATTGTTATTATATAAGTATAGAATTTATATAATTATAATATAATAAATATATAAATATAATAATTTTTAAATTATAAGTATAACAAATATATAATTATAATAATTATTTAATTATCATAATTATATAACAATAATAAAAATAAAAATATAATTATTATAATTATATAATTATGATAAATATATTATTATAAATAAAATATATATATAATAAATATATAATTGTAATAATTATATAATTAAAATAATTATATAATTATAAATATTATAATTATAATATAATTGTAATTATAGTAAATATATAATGAATAAATAAATTAAATAAATATATAATATAAATTTTAATAATTATATAATTATAAATATGATAAATATATAATTTTAATAAATTATAAATATGTAATATTATTTATAATAATTATATAATTATAAATTTATTAAATATAATTATAAATTTATATTATTTATTTTAGTAAATATATTTATTATAAATATATTTATTATATTTATATTGATATTTATATAAATATATATTAATAATAATATAAGAATATATTTATTATAATTATATAATTATAAAGATTATAATAATTATAAAATTACAAGAAATACATATAAAATTACGATAAATAACATAAGGGTATGGGGGCAAGCCCATTAATTAAAAAAGGAAAAATAAATACAGTTAATATATTATTATAAAAATAATAATTATAATAATTTTAGAATTATAATAAAGATATAATTACAAATATAATAATTATAAGATTATAATAAATATATTATTATATTATTATTGATATATATTTATATAAATATAATTATAATTATTATAAGTATAATGATAATGGTTATAATAAATATATTTACTAAAATAAATATAATAACTTTATTATTATATTTATTATATATATAATTATACAGTTATTATATTTAAAATTATATATTTATTAATTATTATATAATTAAAATAATTATAATTATTACAAATATATAATTATTATATATATTTATTATATTTATAATAATATATTTATTATAATTATATAATTACTATAATTTTATAGTTATTATAATTTTGTATTTTTTATAATTATATTTTTATAATATTCATAATTTGATATTAATTATAATAATATATTTATTATATATATATTTATTATATTATAATTATATAATCGCTATAATTGAATAATTATTATAATTATATAATTATAATATTTATAATTATATATTTATTATATTTATAATTATATATTTATTATATTTATTTTAAAAATTATATTTATTTTAAAAATATATAATTATCATATTTTTTGTTAGATTTCCTAAAGGTTTGGAGCCCAAAGTGTCAATTCTCATTTACAACAACATCCCCAACTTCTGTCTTCTTTTAAATTTGCTAACCCAATTAAAATTAGGGACCTTTTAAATTTTTTATTTCAACTTGACCTGAAATATAATAACTCTATATATTTATAAATATAATTAATATAAATATAATAAATATAATTATAAATTTATTGTATTTATTTGAGTAATTATATTTTTTATACATATATTAATTTTAATTTTAATTTTAATTATACAAATATATATAAGACATATATATATATATAAGGGCTTTGGGGAGGGGTGGTGTGGGAATTTAGAAAAAAAGAAAAATCAATGTGCCAAATGAATTTGCGTTGTGGGTTTTTTGTCAAAGCACCAATTCATTTGGCGCTCAACAAACCCATATACCCATATAAACAGTAATTAAAGCCCATAAATTAAATAAACCATGTGGAAATTTTTGTCCATATTTGTATATAATCACACATAAAAATTTAATTTTAAAAATAAATTTGTGAAAATATTTAAATATAAAATATATTTCTAAATATATAAACAAGATTTAAATAAAAAATAATATCCATTTTATTTAAAATGAAAATATATAAATACAATGTTAATAAAAATAACCATTCTACTCATGTATTATTGTGTTAATATCTATCTAAATATATAAAGTATATTTAATTTTATAGACATCATTGATAACAAGTCTATTCATTTATTAGATTGTTGTAATTTCTTATCAATATATAGTGTTCATACACTCAACCATTTTAAACAAGGTTTGTAAAGCTGCTGTTGATCTTCTTTTTTCTCCCAAATACCTTCATTTAAAAACCATTAAAGGTGCTATAAATACTTATAATGTTATAATACCATTACATAGGATTTTTAGTCACGTTTTCTGAAAACTAAAATGGTAATGAACTAGTTTTGGGTTGTTTTCTGATATTGACGGATTTCCTAATAATGATCCTCACATTTAATGTTACCAAAAAAAGAAACATAATAATGATATATATTAATTATATATATTATATATACTCATCCAATATAAACTAAAACCATACATTTTTGGAAGTGAAGGAAAACAAAACACATTTATTCATAGAGATGATAGTTCGTATTATACATGAATAGTGTTTTCATTACCCAAAGAATGATAGGGGTGGATGTGGATAGTAAGTGATACTTTCAGAATCATAAATATATTATATAACTCATATTTATTCTTGAATTCCATCATTATGTCCATCCATGGTGGTGGTGACAAAAAACCAAAAGTATCACTTCGTGGATGCGATAATATGCACACATGAACTAACGATGATTCATGTTTTCCTTAATAGATGGAAGAGAATAAATAATGGTTGTATCATTATTATAATAACATCTCAACACACTGATGAGGATGAGTTTTTTTATTATACTATTGTTATGATTGGGTTGTAAAGAAAATAATAAGAAAGAAACATTAAGAAATATGTGATGCCTATATTGAGGCCTTATACTTCCTCTTGATGAAACTTTTAGATTTGTGGGACTTAGGCTAATTTATGGTGACCAGGGGCACTGGGGTGTATAAATTAATTTAAGTAGAGGAAATTTTGGAAAGTTTTCACGGAAACATAGAAATAGAAATGGAGTTTTTAAAGGGTGGAAGTGATCCCCCTTTTATAAATGAAGAAGAGGGACTTTTCTGTGGAAAAGAATATTAAGTAAGGGGTAAGAACAGAATGGAATGAATGTTAAGTGGGTTATAAGGGTAATGGATGGTAACACATGTTGCTAAAAATTTATAACCTAAAAATTTCTTTCAATAAGGTCTAAATTTCATGTTAATTTAGGAAAATTATAGCCACCGTGGATTAGTCATTTAATCACTTATTACTCTAAATTAAATATTAACCATGTCAATTGTTTTATTAATAAAAATAAAAATAAAAATTTATTTCCAAATTTTGATGTGATTAATCAAAATTTTGTAATTATTTATCCTAAATCAATTTTTATATATGATAGAATTTACATTTAAATCAAACCCAAAAAAATGTGGAAAAAAATGTTTTTTTTAGAAAAAAATTATTTTAATCATTAAGTGTTTTTATTCTTATTAAAAATTTTATTATCTATTAAATAAATTTTGATTAATCTTTATATATTTTTAAAAAATTATTAGTTCTTTAATTTAATATTGATTCATTTAATTTTAAAAATACACAATTTTTAGAAAATTATTATTCATTGAAAACTAATATTTGTATCAGTGTAACTAATATTTACCCAAGGTAAATTAATATTGATAACTATAAATAAATTGTACATTATTATATAATTTTGACCCACTAATTTTCAATTTAAAATCATTTTCATTTTATTCAATTCAATAAAACTGATTTTCAAATACTAATGTATAATGTATTTAAAACAATTTTTGAGAAAATATTGCTCATGTTTTTAAATATCAAATATAGGTTTGTAACTCAAGTAATATGTTTTAAAATATATAATTTTACATAAAATACCAATATTGGGTCAGGAAAAATGTTTTAGAAGTTATTTATTTTTCTTATATCAATGTGATGTAACAAAAAACCCACAATACTTTCAAAAATAGTATTTTGAATTATTCACCTAAAAATCAACTATTTTATAAAAAATACAAAAAAGCATTATAAGCTAATATGAATGTGATAGATCCAAAAATATTGTTATTTTATCAAATATACATCCTAAAACCTAGAAATTTAACTCTATAATAATATCATAAAATATCATGAAATACAATATTTTATATGGAATCATTTTTGGGTATATTTATTATTATTCTAAAATTAGAGATAATAATAAATATGGAAAACATTAAAAAATACCCATTTTATAAAATATTTTTTTTAAAAAATATATTTTATTGGTTAATTAGTTTTACTAATCGAGTTCAATGTTTAAGGTGGATTTTATTATGGTTTATTCTCATATATAGATATATATCTGTACTAGAAAATTAGGTTATAGTCACGGTTTGGAACTGTGGCTATAAGCCTAAAAATTGTGGCTATAGGTTATAGTCGTGGTTAATTGAACCGTGGAAAGTATTGGCATGGCTACAGGGCCAATACCAGCCACGGGTCACGGAACCGTGGCAATAGGGTTTTAGCCAATGTTTCAAACTCTGGCTAAAACCCTTTCCATTTCACAACCCCCCCCCCCCCCCCCCCCCCGCCGCACACATCCCTTTAAAGGGTACATTTTTTATGCAAGGGTGATCTACCCGCATTGAGGATTGAGAATCACTCATCAGATCATACTTCATACATGTAGGTGCAATAACATATCCCTGAATATGTATCATATCATCATCATCGATAGTTATATTAGGAGGTATCTCTCCACCATCAAAGCAACATCTCATTGCCAAGCACAGTAGATCCTCATACATTCTCATCATGATACAATTTAATATATAAATCTCTTTGTATAAGGACACAAAAGACATCTATCCCATTTCCTCATGAACACCTATATAAATATTGGAAAAAAGGACATCATATTCTACTCCGAACTAGTCTACTAGACCATCTGTAACACTATTCCTTTTTTTCCAGCATATAGGCCAGCTCAAAATCAAATGATTGCATATAATGAACCCATATCCACTATTAAAAATTTAAATCAAACTGGGAAAAGATGTATTTAAGTCTCTTATGATCAATAAAAATATTAAACTTTTCACCCATAAGATAATGCTCCAACAGTTTAAGGCATAAACCACTACATCCAACATGATATCATGAGTAGAATAATTTTGTTCATGAGGCCTCAACATCCATGATGTTTACACCATGAATCAGTCCCCATGAATCTAAACAATACCAATAATAATCCCATGTGCATCAAAAATATATAATATACACTTCACATAGTTCGAGTATGATATGAATTGATTCCATTGTCAAATTCCTCTTCAGTTCGTGGAAATCATTTTCACATTCATCAGAGTATTCATATTTTGATCCTTTCTTGGTCAGTCATGAGTGTAACACTCCCATTCGGGAAAATTCATTGATGAATGTTTGCTAATAACCCTCAAAATACAAAACTCTTTAGATATCAAAAATATTCATTGGCAGATACCTAGAAATAAAAACTTAAACCTTGACAGGGTCCACCTACACACCTTTATCTATGATGACGTGACCCCAGAAATGTACCTTGTCAATCCAGAAATAACACTCTAAATAGATGACATAGAGATGATGGTCTCTCAATTTACCCAATATGATTCCCATATGGCTGACATGATTTCCATGAGTTTGGGATAACACCAGGATTTCATCAATAAAAATTATCAGGAATTGATCCATGTACGAGTGAAAAATATTGTTCATCAATGACATGAAAATAGAAAGATAATTCATTATCCCAAATTATATCACAGAAAATTCATTCAAGACATACATACTTTTGAAAGTAGTCCATGGTATATTAGAATGTATCACCCTCAACTAATGAAACCCCAATATCAAATCAATATCATAGAAAACACAGAAACCCTTCATCTATTCAAAAATATTATCGAATCATGAAATAAGATATATATTATTAATAATCATCCCTTTAAACATCAGATAATTGATATAGAAGCACAAAATTTAGTCAAAATTCATTTAAAAAAATACCAAATATCTAAAGGTGACATAATTGGATGGATAAAACCTTTATCTTTTAACATGTATAATTGAATATTGAGACCTTGAAGACATTTTGGTGCCATTATATAAGGCCAAATAGAAACTAGCTCAGCTCCCACCATTATGTCCATCATGAACTCAACCACTTTCTCTGGTGGCATCCCTAAGAACTCCTCAAGAAACGCATACTGGAACTGATCCACTACGGGTGGGAATAATCCATGTTCCACTCCCTCATCATCACACATGAGACTTTAAACCTAGGTAATGATCTCACAAAACATTAAATGGATTGGCCCTATACATCCCAACTAGATATTACATTCTCCATGATGAACATAAACACCGCCCCGTGGATAAATAAAACTCACTCTCTTATGGGAACAATCGATGTAAGCCTAGAATGCAACCAAACAATCAATTCCTATTATTAGGTCAAAACTCAATATCTAAAGAAAATCAAAGTAATAAAGGAGATGGTACCCACAAAAATCAATGGTTCACTCTTTACATTGTTAGCTACTATCCGATCGTACCCCTAAAAGTATATCGATTGACCTAACCCCAAACATATATCCCACCTCCAAAATCAAAATATTCATGAAACTAGTAGATAGGAAAGATTGAAGAATTTATTTTATAAAGAAGAATTTTCATGAATATAAGATATAAGAACAGTAACATGAAATATCAATGGTCTTGCCTCACTACAATCTAGAGTAGGCTAAATTTCATATAGTATTCATATTCCCCTACCCTTGAGATCCTGTCTAAGTCCGATGCAGTGCACTTCCCTACTAAAATTGATGATCCTATATTGAAGTAAATCACCCCACCCTTACTATTAAAATCATAAGATCTCAAAATTCTAGAGTAATACATGGTTGAAGATGTCATTTCAGTTACCTGTACATACATAGGTCCTCCATGCCCACCTGCATGTTTAGGGCTCATATAGATCCTCTATATACGAAACATCCTACCACAAGATCTAAACTCAAATGGTTGTTGAGGAAACTGAATATGCATGTGACTAGGTCTATTTAACAAACATCTAAACACTCAATATCTTTCATGAGAGGCTAATCCTATCCCCTGAATACTCTATCCACAATTTCTCTAATGAATGTTCTCGTAACAAAAATTACTGCTCTGTAAGGATATACTACCAGATCTTATATATAAAACCGTTTTCCACCACCCAAATCATTCTTTAGGTTCCAATTAGAATTGATCTATTTGTTTAATACCATAATAGACTTCCCAAAACAAAATATATTCACCTGGTACTTGATCAAACATGTAGGTTCATCCTGAAAATGTTTGGTCGTAGCTGAATCTTTACTTACAAGTGTCATAACAAAAAAATTGTAAGCTGGTGAAATGGCATGTATAATCCATCAGTGAAATATTTCCTTGGGTTTATCACATAAAATCTGTATATCACTAATATCTCATTGAATTTGGGAGAAATTTATCTAAGAAAATATTTTTGAAGTCCTTCTATACCATACCCTCTAGATTCTCATCTTGTATCTAAATATCCAACAAGTTCTTATATGTTACATCAAACATGTAATCATCCCACTTGAACCTCTTCTCTAGAAGAATTTCAATGTGGTCAAGAATCATATGTATAGACTCAATCAATAACATTACATCCTTAGGTTCCCCCTCTATGGAAAATGTCAGAGGATTTACTATTAGGAATTCATGGGTCAAATCAAACATACTCAAAAATATCTGATCTAAGGACCTCCCTATAAAATATAAAAAACAAGCACTATTCTCATGGAACTACTATTCTTTCATCTCACTTGGATCCAATGGGAGTTCTGGTTCCTCTAATTGAGGTGTAGTGTTATAAATTTCCTCCTATATCCATATCGGTATACATCATCATGGTGGAATCTCTCTACAATACCAAACACATGATTTAGGGAACACAACACATCATTTAATTATTACTAAAAGTGAATTCACTAATCCAAATAACACACTACTTCACCTAAACTATCCCAATAACCATAACCATATTACTATCACAAAATAGAACTATCTATATTTGGGACCACAACTAACTCTGTAAAACAAAATTCCTTAGTTTAAAAGATGAAAATGTGATACCATTTTGGAATCTTTAAATATTTAAAAAATAATGAATTTTTAATGCACCATTTAAACTAATTCAAATTTTTATTTTTAAAAAATACAATATCTTTATTTGTCACCACATCTTTAAAACCACAAAATATATAGAAAATAAATTTATTTCCTTTAACCCATATGATTTTCCATAAATTATTGACCTGATGCATGTCACATAAATCAATGAGTTCATAAAATCATACATGTATACCAAATTATTATGCAATACTATTTCGATGATTAAAATATTAGGGAACAATAACAGAACACAACAAGTGTATCAACCAAGATTAAACAAAATCCAATTGTAACAATGAATATCAATAACAATAATCCCACCCTATGAACTTGGGTTTCCCCCTAAAATCAGTTTTCTACTCTCTTTAATGAGATTATTCCCAAGGCCCAAAACCTCCTAACCTCATTTATATCTTTACAAATTAACAAAAAAAATAGAAAATACAAGGCTCTAATAACACTTTGTAATATCTTAGACAAGGTGCCACTAAATTAGTTCCCTTAGCAAGATCATTATGTGACCTCAGATGATCCCCCCTACTCTAGAGGCATCTGACCAGTAGTGGGGATATAAATAAACACATGGGCGATTATAACCTATTTAAAAAAGTAAAAAATAGTGTAAATAATAATAAATATAAACATGGAATAATAATCATTAACAAAACATCACATAACCATATCCCAAAAACCGAATAAGTATAACAATCAAATGTATAAAGTATGTCATTTTATGAGAGTCTATTTCACTAAAAATCCAAAAAATGACAAAAAATATGATCCCCACAAAGGGTCTTGAAAATAGTTCCACTACCCTCATCCATGATCTATCCCAAAAAAACATTTAATAGAGTTTCCTTGCCCTTATATGGTCCTACAAACATGAAGTCTACTCATGTAACTAATGACACCTGAGAATGGTGTGAGTAAAACTCACTAAGCTCCCAAAAATGGTTTTTATAATAATATCTAGTGTAATAATAGTCAATTAAAAAGTTTAGTTAATAAATAAACTATAGAGAGATAGTAAAAATGATTTAAATTAAATAATTATCAATTATCTTTATGGGACCTCAATTCCCTTAATAAAACAAAATCCCCAAACAAGATTCGGCCCATGTCCGAAGTTTAAACCATATAATATAAGGGGTTTGACACTATAAATCATATGGAAATTCATTAATCAAATCAATTAAATCATTGTACCTTATAAAATCAATCTATGTACCCATCACATGTAAAAACTAGTAGAACATGGGGCATCCACCTAGCATACTGACCAGTAGAGCTTTGGGAATTAGTATAGCATCCAAACCATACAATACATTAGTGGGGACTAAAAAATTACTATGGCCTGAACAAAGGATGAGGAGCCACTATCTAATATCCCAAACATATTATCACTCATGATTTCCACGGTTCCTCATTAATCACCTTTTATCAAACAATATTAACCAATGGGATCCTTTTAATTTAACAACATTCCCATGGTTCATTACTTCCAAATAATTTAACTCAATTCCATATCTAGTAAAATTTTACCATTTATTAATATCCACACATGTAAAATATACTTTCAATACATTTGATAACATGAACATTTCCCCTTTATCCATTCACCATTATCCCTTAATTTTCCAACTACCATTTAAATTTACAAGTTAATTCAAACCATCCTTTTTACCATAATAAATTAATAGAAAAAATTAAAATAAGTTTATTCTTAAAAATCATTTAATTTTACATTTAAAATTTCAATTTACTTTCTCAAGGGAGTGTATTACCCTATGGGTCATTGAGGCCCGGTCTAGTCATTATAAAAAATTCCTAAAAGATCTGTTAAAGTTTCAAAACATTATTTAGACTCTAAATTTATCATTACCTATCAAAAAATCTATTTCACAGTGTAATAAAACAAACACACAAACCACATAAACATGAATAAAAACTAATATTATAAGAAATAAAATGTATACCACCTACCTTAGGGTCATTTATGAACACTATCCCAACATCATCCCTAGATTTAGGATTGAACAACTTGAGACACCATGGAAAAGAATCTCCTAGAAACAGGGTTCATAAGGCTTGGAAGGAGGGTAAATAACCAAAAATTATTATAAAAAATAATATAATGAAATATACTCAAAGACATACTAAGAGATTCTATTCATTCCAAACAAATCGCCAAACTCATGAAAATCTATCAATATTGATCCCTGGAAGAGGGGTGAGCTTTTAATTTATATCAATTGAACCTAGAGAAGAATATGGGGTGAAATCATGTGAAACCATATAATTATCAAGTAGAAAAATGGTCATTTACACACATTTAATGAGGTTTATGGATTGGATGGACAATTTTACAAACTATGCTCCAATTGTGTGGCCTCCTCCATCCCTTACAATAAATAGGATGCATAGTTTCTTAGGGGGAAAAACAATTTGAAAAACTATGAAGAAATCATAAAGTTGGATCTATCCAAGGAAGCATGGTTCTTAGGCCCTCCAATGAATAGATTAAAAACTATCCATCCACCTTATATTCGATGGATGGTTATAGTTTATGGCTAGTTCTAACAATGTACCTTGTACTGTATAACCCCTTTCCCACTATTTTATCTTCAAAACTACCGGGAAACAAAATAAGACTTCATTAATTGTAAAAATATTTCCATTATAAATTTAAAATTGAGTTTAAAAAATTAAAAAAATGTACCATTTCAAGGATCAGGATTTTATAGTTTTAATGATCGAGAATAAACACCAGAAGAAACTTTCTTCTTGGGTCAAATTTGAGTGATATGGAAATGTAAGAAAACAATTTATATTAATTTGAGTATAGATAGTGTATAATATAGTTCTGGATTCTATTAATGCTCAAAAATGGTGTGAATTAAAGTAAAAATATAGTATTTGAGGGTACATATTAAAAAACCATTGAATATTCCTTGTGATAATCAATGTTCCATTGATATTTTTTAAAATCTTATACAACATTTAATATCAAAGAACATTGATATTAAATTTAATTTCATTAATTAGAACATTATAGTGATGATTTAATGATTATGTAACACCTTTAGACTAAAAAATACTTTCCTTTTAGAATAAATTTAATTTTGTTTCTATCATTATTTACACACAATACGAAGTTGGATTATGTAATAAAAAATGTCAATTTCAATTGATTGCATTTAAAACACATAATAACAATATTATAAAGGTATATAACATCTTAATACCTTATGATATATTTATTTTTATATTAAATATTATATAAAATGTTTTAACATTCACCTAAAATATTTTATAGACCTACGGTAAGAAAAAACCCAGATTTATGCATAATAACTGTTTTTTTCCAAATGGAGTTTTGCACCCATTTAATGAAACACCTATTTTAATAATAAATTTTTACACTTTTATAAATTATATTTTTTCATAATAAAATTTATTTTTTAATATGTAATTTAAAAATTATATTAGGGTGATCTTTTTTTATTTTTTGGAGGAGTTTAATTTTTTGATGAATAGTTGAAAATACTGTATTTTAGAAGAAAATTGCATTTTTTTTAAATATTTATTAATGTTAAAATTATATTTTAATTTTTTTAAAGTAAATTTGTACCAATTATATATCAATTAATATAATATGGATCATTATAATAATTTTCTTAATGATTTCTTATGTAAAAACACTTCAAATTTTTGAACATTTTAACTTTAAAAACCCATGATGTCATCCCATCTTCTAGATTAATTAATTTTTTTTTCAATTATGTGTTTGTAATTTTGAAAAATGGATTCAATATTTGGAATCATAAAAATTTATAATTCATAATAAGATCAACTTAGTTTTTGAGTAAAAATATTAGTGAATGCAATTAAAATTAGTTTCATCAATTAAGAGAATAACTAGCTTAACAATGGACTAAACCTTAATCCTAAAGTCCTAAATTACCTATATACATGTAAAAAACCTATTTCATAGAAATATTTAGACCATTTAATCAATTTTATTAAATTTTTATCATTATTGGAGGCACATTATATATGGGAGACCTATCAAAACTGTCTACCTTTTTATGTTTACAAGAATGGCACTCATCCTACACTATAAAAAGGCATTCACACCTCACTTATTTACACCTATTAAGAACATTAAATCATTAAAAAACATTTAAAATAATCTTCCAAAATACCTTTTATAATTATATATTCATAAAAATCAGAATAAATAAAACCAAGTAATTCTATTTGTGAAATCCACAAGGAGTTACTCAAAAAAGAGATAACGTTCATCAATGAGGACTTATGTTTTATTTATTTGTCCACACATCCAAGTTTTTTATATAGTTATTATATAATATTATTATTATATTAAATATAATTAATTTTATTTATTCTGAGGGTATTACCTACACTCACACACACTTCCATCAAATGGGATATAGAATCATCATTTGTGTATAAGGCGGACTACCGCCTCACAAAATAATGTTGTTTGTTCTTCCATTACCACCTTTCAATCCCGGTAATAAGGATGTATTTGTAGTTTATATATTATTTATATTATATTTATATTTTATTTAGTATTCTTTAATTTTTTATATAACACATACCTTCAAGCTCTCCATTTTTAGGGAAAACTATAACATCGTTTGTGGATGTCTGGACTACCGCCTCTTAAAAGCAATGTGATTCATTTAAAATTTATATGGATTATATTATGGATGTTTTTAATTAACATATGTGATAAATATGAAATTAATATGATAATTTAATTATAATAAAAATATATATAATTCACTTTTATTTCTTTAATTTGACATGAAAATGAAAACAACATTCATGCATACATACAACCTACCGTCTCCTTGAAAAATGCATTTCATTTCTATCTCAAAATTTTATCGATTATTATAAATACAAATATAATGAATATATATGATATTTAAATTATTATTTATATTATATAGATGATAAAATAATTATGTAATTAATATGAACAAAAATAACATGTCAAAACATAATCGAAAAACAAGACAATTAACACAAAAAATGTTGAAAATAATGAAAGATTATTAATGAATGGGTAATAATATTTTACAAAAGTATTATATATAATATAATAGATATCAATATGGTTATAGTTTTAGTTAAAAAATTTATTAAAACCAGTAAAAATGAGTTTAAAAGAATTCAAGAAGAAGGATGTGTATGGTAATGAATTTTCATATAACTTTTACATATGTGAGATAAATGTTACATTCAACACATAATTATTTTGTGTGGTGTTTATACATTAAAGTTTAATTTAATATCATTATTAAATCATTATTCATGGAATTTTATGTATCAATTTTAATTATCTCATCCTATGGGGTTGAATTGAAAATTACCAAGTGGTAAAAGTTATCTTTACAATCTCACCATACATTGTGATTGTTACATTTCCCTTGAAACAATCGCTTACATATGACCATTTCCATTGGAAATTATATTTATTTTGAATATACATACTCTTTTTTGATGGGTATAATTATATTATAAACCATATAATATTTTTACATATGGTTTCTACATTGAATTTTATTTGATTAGATGGTGAAAATAGATAAATCTATATCCTTTACTCAATACGAATATATGATAAGACACATTTTTTATATATTAAATTTATTATTAAATATATAATGAATATTTTTTGATAGTATGAAATGGGTTTTGGATCATTTAACTTAATCCCATAGATGCATCAGTAGTCTCATGAGATGAATTAGTTGGCCAAATCAAATGGGTTTCTACCCAATATGCTAAACCATCTTGTGAATGGTCCTGAAAGTTAAGGTACCATATACCTGGGTAACCTGACCTCAAATAATTCAGAATTTACTTTATTTAGAATTTATATTTTATTATTATTATCCATTATATTTTTGATTTAAAATTTTCAATGGATTAATTTTATTCTCATATTATTGTTTAAATGTAATGTGTTTCATTTATTTACCATAACATATTGATTATTCTTTATATAAATATTTTTGGGGAATGAATGTTTATTTATCTACCTTTTTTATGTTGATTATTATTATTTATTCGTATTATCCTTTTCTTTACTTACCCTTACTAAAAATATGAGCTCAACATTATTAGGTTTCATTTCCCTAGGGTATAAAGAGGAATCATTTGAATGTGTTTCAAGGATACTGATATTTTAGTTTTATTATTATTTATTCTATTTTGCCAATGTAATATGGGTATCATGAATGAAATCTGAATTTTAAAAACATCTATTTTGTTCAGTCCTTTATGATATGATTATTTTATCTATGAAAATATAATAAAGTATTGCACAGACTCTTGGCTTACTTTGGTTGGGGGTGTTACAGTTGGTATCAGAGAAAGTTTAGTTAAAAACCTGAAAACTAAATTTAGAAAATATAGATTATAAAACATAAACATATGATATAATTTGAGGAAAATCACTGAATAAAGTCTCATGGAAACCATGTTTATGATAATTAGATCAGATACAAAAAACAAATTTCAATTTTTGTTAAGTATTTCACTATTTTTGGGATTATAGATTATTTTTCGTAATTATATGATCTTATATAGTGTACTTCATCATTCATAAATGTTTCCCACTATAAAAAATGTGATCCTCATCAATGAATGTGATCCAAAGAGTAAGAAGGATCATATATTTTTTGGTATTAAGCCAATATCTAAAAGGGAAATAATATCACAAGTATACTCATCTTATTAGGGGATACTATCATGTGGTAATGAGAAAAGTAAAAATTTCTTTAAGACATACGGCTTAATAGGGATGTAAGATATTAAGAGGATGACAATGTAAAATATGGATAATGCAAATAAGGGAAAGAGGTATTTTCCTACATGTGATAATTATGAAAAAAGCCTGAGTACTTTCTTGAAAGGAATGAGAGTTTGCTTCAAGTGTCGAGAGAAAGGCCATTGTGCCTATGATTTCATGGCTACAAAATGTTGCTAATGTAAAATTATTCAACTATAAAATGATATGAAACTACAAAAATCAATGTCTTATGCATCAAAAAAATATACATCAAAATAGGTAAATAGATCATGGCTAAGCTCATGCTACTACCACATACAAAGAGGAATGATTAATATATATGTGTTTGGATTAGAGAATTATGCCATTTTGTTATTATATCAGTGATGTACTAGTTATAATAATTATGAAATATATATGTTTTTTAATATAGTACTATTTCATTAATGATTTTAGAGCACATGTTTAATGGTACCGATGACAAAGAAAAATGATTCGGTTACAAGTTGAACATATTGGAAGACACATGATTGAGGGAAATAAAAATGTTAATACATTCTTGATGTTGAGATACATGTTTTTGGATAAGAATATTATTTATATAGATGATGTAAATTGGATATTACCAACTACCTTGGAACTGATTATTGGTTTTCTAAAAAAGAGGTTTATACCATCATTGATGGAGTTCACAACATTTTTGGATTTATGGAATATAACTAATAATCCATGTTTTACTTAAGTAATAATGAGGCATTTATGTTTTCAATAATTTTTATGGTAATAAGGTTATTACAAAATCCAAAGAGAAAACAAGATGACGTTATTCACATGTTTCGCATGTAATGATTATGAGCTATTTCTTGTTGTTTGACATCTTAATTTTGTAAATTTATAGACCCTATTTATAAAGTGTTGGATCATAATAATTTGGAAAATTTATCCATTTAATAAATGGTTCATTTTTATATTTTAATGAGGTTATACATGTTAATGTATATCTTCATCATATGACAAAACTGTGTTAAGAAATAAAGGAAAAATATTTTTTAGCCACAATCAAAGGAGAAGAGAGTGTTATGAAATATAAAAGTATATTTACTTATATTCATATAGGTTGATAGAAATATTAAAAATCTAGGAATATGATCTAGAAATAATAATATTATCCTATTTAATTCGTATATGTTGAATCAAATGGTCATTTAGATCATCACAAATTTATAGTTTTGAGGCCATTAATATTCCATTTATCAGTTTCTTTAATCTGACAAATTATTATAACAATTTATGATTTTATTACATGTACATGTTTTCATTTACCACATCTATTCTCATACATGGGATACTCGTTACATTATTCTGATACATCCATATCTTTCTTATTAAGAGGATATTTTATTAATGCTTTCATGATGTGGGGTTTTCGACAATGGAATTTTGAAATATCAAAACCTATATTATCGAGATAATGTTTGAATTGTGATTATTAAATTTTTCAAATGTGGGGATAATATAAAACTAAAATACATTATAATATTTTACTTTTAGAATAAATTTAATTTTGTTTCTAGATTCCACTATAGTCAACACTAAGTTGGATTATGGTGCACATAATAACGAGCTCCTTTAATAGTGTAAAAGACTTGTAAGACCAAGATTTGAATTGTATATAAATAATAAAACTATATGATATATTTATTTTTATATTATATATTCAATTATTTTTTATTAAATTCATCCAATAGATTTGATAGACATATGATAAGAACAAACACAATTTTACACAGAAAAAACTGTATTTTTCTAAAGGCATTTTCCATCTTTTAATGGGGAACCTTTTAAAAAACAAAAAATTTACCCTTCATGTATTTTATTTATAAAAATAAACTATGGTTTTGAGTTTTTAATTTCAAAATTATCTATGGGTTAAATTTTTGTATTTTTCTGAGAAGTTTCATTTTTGGATGAGTAGTGAAAATAAAACATTTTAGTTGAAAAGATACATTTAATTTAAATTATTATTATTATTAAATTATATTTTCAATTGGTTTTAATGTATAATTTTATCAATTAAATATATTTTAATACAATATATTTTATTGGAATCATTTTCATATTGTTGTTTGATGTTAAAACACTTTAAAATGTTGAACATTTTAACTTCAAAAACCCACATTTTCATCCTGTCTGCAGGATTATTCTTAAATTAATTTATTCAAATTATGTGATTGGAAATTTAAAAAATGGATTATATATTTTGAATCATAATAATTTATAATTTATAATATGTTCGTATTATATTTTAACCAAAAATGTACTGAAATCATTTAAAATAAATTACAATGATGAAGTGAAAAACTAGTTTAACAGGGGACTAAAACTCAAACATAAATTATAAAATGGACTAGACACAATATTATGACCATATAATCCATTTAATATAATTATTTTCATTATTTAAGGAAAATAATTTAAGGTATACCTCTAAATATTGTTCACCTTTTTATATTTACAAGAATCCCATTCCTCTATTATAAAAAGAAACTCACCCCGTCACTTATTCAAAATTATTAAGCCATTTGGATCATCTAAAATATAAGAAAATAAGCTAACAACATACCTACAATAATAATAGAAAAATTAACTTGATAATAAATCAAACCATTAAAGTCCTTTGGTGAAAACAAGAAAGAGTTACCTGAAAAAGATGTAACAATTTTCAATGAGAAATTTTATTTTATTTCCTTATCCACCTGTTTAATTATTGTTGTACAATGATTATATAATAACCTATATATATAAAAATATGCTGAAATGTTTTTATTTCAAGGTTAATACCTACAGTAACACACACTTCCAAAAAAATGGGATACACAATCATCGTTCGTGTATATGACATACCACAGCCTCACGAACAAAAGTCTTTCTTTCTTCCATTACCACCTTTCATGATTAAGAATATTAATGGATTTGAAATTTATATTATATATATATATGATATAAATAATGTATTTATTATTATAATTTTTTTTATATAACACATAAATTCGTGGTCTCTATTTTCTAGGAATATGATAACATCATTTTTGGATGTGCGAGCTACTGCCTCCTCAATGTGATGTGATTTGTTAACACTGTATATGGAATGTACTAAGAATGGTTTTAATTAAAATATGTGATATATATTACATTAATATGATATTGTAACAATAATATACATATATATTAATTACTTTTATTTCATTAATATGACATGAAAATTAAAATAATGTTCATGCCTACGCACGACCTACTGTCTCCTTGAACGGTGCATTTTATTTCTATCTAAAAATTTTATGGATTATTATAAATACACATATATAATTAATATATATTATATTTACCTAATCATTTAAATTATTGATATTATAAGATCATTATCTAATTAATATGAACAAAAATAACATGACAAAACATAGTCGAATAATTGCAATTAACACCAGAAATGATTAAAATAATGCATAATAATTAATGAATGGGTTATAATATGGTATGAAAAGAATATGTATGATATAATTTATATTAATATGGTTATATTTTAATTTATTAAAATTATTAAAACTATCAAATAGGTGGTTAGAAATGTTTAACCAAATTGAGGCGTAAGGTAAGGGATTTTTGTCTCACTTTTTACTTTTATGAGATAAATGTCAAATTAACCAATAACTTATTTTATGAGGAGTATATACTTATAATTTGTTATTTAATATCACTATTCACTCAATATTACTGGTATTTCAATTTTAATTTTGAATTATCTCATCCAAGGGTTTTGACATTAATATTTCATGGTGGTAAAAAGTTTCTTTGCAATCTCACTTTCTTTTGTAATTGTTAAAATTATCTTGAAAAAATAAATTACTTATAACCATTATACAATTGAAATTACATTTATTTTAAATATACATAATATTATTTGATGGGTATAATTATTTCCTAAATTTTATACCATTTTTATATATGGTGTCTACTGTGAATGTTATTTGATTAACTGCTAAAATATTGATAAATCTGTATCCTTTACTCAATATGAATATTTTATAAAGAATTCTTTCTATGAAGTTAATAGATTATTATATATATAAGAAATTAATTTTATTGATATGAAATTTTTTGGAAACCATTTAATGTAATCCCCTTGATCCAGAAGTTGTCTCATGAGACAAATCATGTTTCCAAATCAGACGTGCTTTTACCAAGTTTGATAAATCATATTATGAATGTTAATGATGGTAAATGTACCATATTGTTATGAAAAATTGTATCCAAAAATAATAAATTAATTTTATATAGAATTAAATGATTAGTATTTTTATCCAAGATATTTTTTGTTTTACATTATCTATGGAAGTATCTAATTCTCAATTTATTGAAAAATGTCATGTGTTTCAGTAATTTACCGTTCCATATTTATTATGCCTTATCAAAATATTTCTGTGGCTTGTATGTTCAGTTATCTACCTGTACATGTTTATTATGCTTATTTATTCATGTTATCTACCTCTGTACTTACCCAAAGTGATCTATTGATATCACCCTTATTATCTTTCCTTTCCCAAGCATATGAAGAGGAATAATTTTAATTAGTTTCAAGGATAATTATATTTTAATTTAATTATTCTTTATATTCTTTTAGAAATATAATATGGGTATCATGTATGTAATTTATTTTTAAAAAACTGATAAAACTATTTGGTTGTTTGGGATCTGATTCTTGTATCTATACCGATGTAATAATGTAATGCACTGGCATCAGTCTTACTAGGGTCAGGGAATTACATCTTGATTATAATTCAATAAAAGATCAAACTGAAGGCGGTTTAAAAAAAATATTCATAGTTAAATAGTTTAGTAATTGAGGCTAAAACATCAGGCTCATCCTCCATAACTTACTTAAGAGTATCCATAAGTAACCCCCATTAATTTTGATTCTGTCATCAATGTTGGAGGAGAAGAAGTAAAAATATACACTCTAAAGTTAGTGTTTTCATAAAATGGGGAATAAATTATTGAGTGAGAGTTTATTAATATTATGGATAAATGCATTGTTTTTATTAAGGGATGAAATTCCTTCAAAAAAATTACTTAATGTGGTAGTCTGGTGTTAGGAAAACCTCTTTGATAAAGGATGTGGTTTGATAATAGTTGGAAAAAAGTTGTTGAGAATCCTTCCAAAAAATAAAAAGGGGGGATATTTAAGGTCCTTTCATATTTTTTCATAAAATATTTTTCATTTGTTTTCAATATCATTCTAATGAATGTTTTTTTTAAAAATGGTAAATTTTGAGTTAATACTAATAAAACATCAAATAATGTTTTGATAATCCTTATTTCTCCTAACATGATGATCACCAGAAGGTAATCATGGTTCAAACTCATGATGTTTCTAGAAAAATATGGGTTTTTTGATGCTCAAGTTATAAATTTATTTAGTTAAAAACTATAAAAATTCTAGAGTTACAAAGTTGAAGTTCTGTAATTAGAAATTTCATATTACAAAGTTGGGAAGTTATAAAAGATAATCTGATGAATATGTGTAAATAAAACTTAATCAAGTATATTAGAACATCTAGTGGGGTCAATTATAATATTTTATCTGAAGATAGAAGGGACTTGAAAAGAGTTCTCTTATTGTATTCACATAATCGTATAATGAAAATCTGATTTCTTGTGGGAGTCGACATTATAATAATGTAGTCATCCAAATTATTGGAGAACCTTGTAAAAACATGTGTCCCTTGCTTTATTTTGTTATATTTTAATATGATGGAGGTTGAGTTATAATGTTGATAGGCTTGAAACTCTTAAATGTTGCGGGGTTTTATTTCTAGAGAAATAAAATTGTTAAGTATCACACTAGATTCAAACCCCCCTTCTCAATGGTCAATATATTCCATGAAACTTCCGAGGGATATAATGGACGCACCTATATCATAAACATAATCCAAACATATTTAAAATGGAAAGTTATGAGAAAATTCATCATTTCATAATAGATAAACACATGAAAAAGAAAATAGTTTTTATCAATATTTCATCATTATAATCATAATAAATCTAGAGAGAGAATATATATGTTATCATAAGATCATATCCCTAGTGAATCATTAGTAAATAATAAAATTTTATCATAGATGAAAATTTTATTTAAAATATAATTGGATTATTTTTTGTGGACAATAACGTTTTTCATTCAAAAACAATATTTAAAATCCATATTTATCCAAAAGATTATGGAAGAATTTTTTTTTGAAAATAACCATGGAACATTTTGATAGATGCTTCAAATGATTGGGTGGTCAAGGCAGCGAGAAATGTTATTCGTGCACTATACATTAAAACTAAGATCTCATTCGCACATTTTGGTAAAATGTACCTTTTCAGAAAAATGAAAATAAGAATTATTTTATTTTTTTCAAAAAATTAAAAAATGTGTTAACACTAATTAAATAAGTAATTTGAGAATATTATAAATATTCAAATAAAATATGTACATGGAAGGCAAAGATCCAGGACCAAATAGAAAAAGAAATCCAACATTGATTAAAAATGATATTTTGTGATTTTGAGTTCGTAAAGGGAGAAAAATGAATATAAATCCTATAATACCTATAGATAATTATATAATAAGAAAATATATAATATTTTGGAGAGATACATCATATAATTTCATCATTGAGAAAATAATCTCGGTAAAAAGTGAGATTGTAACATAAAACCGTGAATGCTTTGGTAACTTTTTAATTGTAACCCCATGAAATAAATAAATTAAAATTAAAATTGAAATAAAATTATTGTAAATATATTCATGATATAACATAGGAAATATTTATTATATACACCACAATGAAGAAAAAAGAATTGAATATGAAATAGTTATGAAGAAAATTAATGTGAGACGTGAAACCCTTACATTAAGCCTGACTAGATTCTTAAGTAATATGACATATTTGTTTAAAAAATTTATATTTATTATAATTATATATCATAAACATATATAATTTTATAATATCATATATTATCCACTTATAAAATTTCAACACCTATTTATTAATAATTTTTTATTAACATTTTAATTTCTGGGTGACAACTCTTTCATTTTTTCATGTATGTTTCGGTTCGTCAATTCTGACCCTTAAAAATTTATCATGGTTACATAATATAAAAAATTATAATTTTTAAATAATTATTAAATATAATAATTTTATTCACTTTAACAATAATTCATATAAATAAATTATGGAATATGAATTATATTATTATGCAGAGATAATAATTCGTATGTACACACAAGTGATGTTCCCACTTTTCGATGGATAGAACAAATGAAATATAACTAATAATTTAACATTGAAAAATAATTAGTATATCATAAATATAATATATAGTAATTAAATATATACTTGTTAATATCCATGTAAATCAGAAATGAAAAATGAGTCACATCATTTCGTAGAGGTGATCATCCACCCATACACCTGAGCGACGTTACCATTTTCCAATGAATTGGAAGTAAAGAAGGTAGATAAGATATTATAAATAGAAAGAAAAAATTACTTCACAAATATTCTAAATAAATATTTAATCCATCATAATACCCAAACATGAAATATGGTTGTGAAAAAAGAATCATATATCTATGAAGAGGTGGTTTCCACACTTACGCAAGAGCGATACATTCATTTATTATTTGAAGTAAAGGGGGTAAAAAATGGTTTTTACATAATCTTACAATGAATTATTATTATATTTATGATATTTTATTAATAATTATAGGATAGATACATTAAATTAATATCGTGTATAATAAGAAATAAATTTTGAAAGAGTCGTGTAAGATGATTACCTCTTTTTAGACAGACATACTTTGGCTTACACATTAAGCATTAATTGGATGGTATTAGGGAAATAAAATAAGATCTAAGAAATAGGGAAGGAATATATAATTTTATTAGGGAAGGGATTAAATGATATAAATGGCTCAAACTATTTTAATTAAAGAGGATATAAAGTTTCCTTTTATAAGTGAGGTGATGACACACTTGGAATTACATAAAACAATAAAATATAATTAATGTATTTCTCATGTAATGTGTTTCCAATTGGATATTAATTCAATTAAAAAGATTATAATTTCATAATATAATCATAAAATTATATCTTTCTAGTATTTTGTGTTAATTTTAACCAAATATTAATTTTTAACCCTTCATTAACCATTTTAACCTTAACCATGGTAACAATTTGTTTTGAGTTTAAGGGTCATTAATTTACTTATATGTTGAAAAGTGGATGAACAATTTCCCATGCATGAAATTTTAGACCATTTATAATTAGACTTGTATTATTACAAGTTTTTTAATTTCAAATAATTTAATAATATAATATTTAACATAAAATATCATTAATGTAATTTTGGGACTATTTATTTTATTTGACATTAAAGTAACCTAGTTAATAATGGATTTCGAATATGAACTATTTTACCAACAAATATACATTATTATTAATCATAAAATTATTAAAACATCATAATTCAAAAAAAATGTATTTATTTTAATGTTTTAAAAATCATTTACTATAGTTTTTCTTGTGTTTACACAATTAAATGTTCAACATTTCTGTGGAATTTCATGTAATTATACCATGACCAAACATTAAAAATAAATCACTATCATAAAAATAATTTATTTTTGTTCAAAATAACCTTTTATGTCACTCATAAAATAATTATATCCTTGTAAAACATATAATATAAATTAAAATTAGGAGAGAAACATTTTTTATTTTTCATTTTCTTAAAATAATAAAAATGTTATTATAAAAGGCAAGTGGTAAGAAATTTCCACATTTATAAATATATGATGGATATTTTCACAACCCCAAATCTAGTAACCTAGAGTTAGTGTCTAGCTTATTAAATTTTCATAATCCTAAAGGGGTCACAACAGTAAGGATCAATCATTTTAGTAGTCTTTTACGAACTACATAAATACATGATTCCTATATTACATTTGAAATATAAAAAACGTAGAATAAAAAATTATCACATCATTGATATTTTTCATAATATAATTATTCATATTCTATGAAAAGGGAAACAAATAAAGGGTGAGTATAGATTCTCAGAAAGGGTAACATCTAAAGAAAAATATCACTAGTAAATAAGGTATAATCAATATTGTAATTCTAATAACTGAAAACACATGCCATTAAATCAATATTTTTAGCATGAAATGTATCCATGGATAATATTAATAAATTTATCCAATGGATAATAATTAATTAATTATAAATGAAGTAAATAATTAATTTTGAATTCCATGATATCAAAATATTGGCATCATTACCATTATGTCATCTTTCCAAGATAGTTTAATCATTGGGTAGGTTTACAAAAAAAACCCATTTAATAGATTTTGACAACTATTTTGTCTCATGTGACCTATCTATGTAGTGGGGGTCATTTAATTATAGACTCCATCCATATCTACATGTCCAATGAATTCCACATATATTGAATTATTAATTTAATTAATTATAAATATTCATTTTTAAAAAAATATAAATATTGATTAAATAATATAAAATAATGTTTCTATAGTCTATAAAATAACTTTTATAGTAAGACACTATATGTAGAAATGTTATATAGTTTATAAAATAATCATATCCATGATTAAATGAATATGTATATTTAATATAAATTTAATTACCAATGAAAACCTATTTCATGAAATTCAATTATTCAAGAGAAATTTTATAACCTTAAAATTATTCAAGAGATGAGAGATGACCACCAATTCATTAAAAAATTGATTTTTAGTTAAAAAATGATTTATTGGATAAAAATAAATATAAGAAAAAAATTAAAATAAATTCACATTAAATAATTTTCCTTTTAAAACCATTGAAAAATTTTAGATGTAGAAAAATATTATAAAACAATTATGGTGGTGGGAAAATATGTTAAACTTGTATACGTAAAAAATAAGCATTCCCTTTAATTGTTTATAATGAATGTTGAAAATGAAAATTTTAAAAAAATGATAGAAATATTCTACTAAAAACATAATAAATTTTATATATAACAAAAAATCTACTTAAAAATCAATTGGGTAAATGAAAATTACTTTTTAAAACTAACTTTGAAAAATATAGACATGGAAGGAAAATATACCCAATTAAAAGTGAAATAAGAAAGGATTTTATTTTAAAATTTATATTACAAGAGTAAAGTACCAAATAGTGGAAAACATGGAAGAAAACATGGAACACCCATAAATATATATAGGATATGAAAATATATGGATTTTATGAATGATATATTATACGATTCCTTCATTAAAAATAAGAGAAATCCAAAAAAATGAGACTGTAAACTAAATTCGTTCCTCTTTGGAAAAATTTAAATTTTTTCCCATTTAAAGAGTAAATTCTAATTGAAATAGTAATCATCTTGTATAAAAATATTTTCATGTTAAATACATTAAAGGGTAAGTAAATAGACCACATAAAAATAAATAGATTCATTATACCAAATATGTATTAATGGAGGGAAAATTGAGACAAGATCCCCTACCTCAATTTTGACATTCCATCGTAATTGATTTTGATATCATGTATAACAAATTTATTTTTATTATAATTACATAAAATAACAACATAAATATCTATAATATTATATAAAATACATTTAAACAATCTTATTGGTCGTTTGATAAAATATTTTATTATTATAATAGTTTCATATGTAAACTGCTTCGTTTTTCAGGTATGTTTTTATTTGACAGTTGTGGTGCTTATAGATTTATCATGGTTCTATAATCTCAATAATTTAGTTATTATGTAAATATCATACATATTCATTACAAACATATTTAAAATCATCCATAAAAAATATACATGAAAAGTAGATCACATTGCTTTATGGACACTATAGGTCATACGTACGCGTGAGTGACATTATAATTTTGTAATTGGTGTAAGGGTAATAAAGTATATGATATATTAAAATTAAAAGATAATATTTATGTCATAATTATCATATATATTCATTATTTCCATAATTATAACAATCTATGTGAGACTCTGATGAAAACAATATATATTGGTTCGTGATGTGGTAGTCCACCGTATATTGAATTGATGGTTTTGTTTACCATTTTTTGGAAAAGGAGATGGATAAATATTAGGAAACAAAAATAATAAAATGAAAAAATATTATATACAATTTTTTATTATATTTAAATGATATGTACAAAATTCATGACTGTAAAATTAGAAGATAAATTAATGTGCTTGGTGAAGACGATTACCTATTATTTGAAAGGGATCCTTTAGATATCCTCTTAAGGGACATAGGGTTGGTATTTTGGTAAAGAAAGAACATATATAAATTGTAAAAGGATGTTTACAATAGTTTCTTATTAGTTTTTTGTGGAGATAACTATCATGAACCTATCCTCACAAAGTACACCCCTCTTGGGGCAGAATTGTGGGAAGAGAGATTATGACCCCTATGTTCCACCTCTAGTAGGCCTCGGGTAGGAAACTAGCACTGAGGGTTTAACAAACACACAAATAAGATGTATTACCCTCTAAGAGAAAACATGCGGAATAGATAAATAAGATATACCCCAACCAACTCCTACTTAGACTACATAATAAAAGATATACCAAGTACACAAATGTAATGTCATGCAAGAACTGCAATAACGAAAAGGGAAATTACATGTACAAAATGAAAGTAAAACGACCTTGACCATTATGCCCAAAACAATCCTGCAAACCCCCAACCATGTAGTAACTGTCCTGATCTCCAACCAACTCTATATAACCTAAAAATATTTTATATAAGGTATGGTGAGTATAACAGTATACTCAGTACAATCCTCCTCAGAGTCTCTCATGAAAAAGTAAAAAAAAGAATTCTAATGAATAGTGAACAATAAGTGAAATGAACTCATCAACTAAAAAGGTATACTATTTTACTCGACTCTCCATGGATACTCTCACCAAGTATCCCATAAAAGAGTATATAATATAATAAATAATGTTAAGGGTACCTCACTACCACTTCCCCACTAGTTTTCCACTTTTCCACAACGTCGCTCATCTTAAACATCTCTCTATAAAAAGGATATCCCAAAGAAACCTAGGAAAACCACCGTAATATGAATCTCATGAATCCACATGCCCCTTGTGAAACCCACCACCACAACCTCATAACCAAAAGTAACCAGGTAGTTTCTAGGAAACACCATACCCTACATAACATATATCATACATCACATTTTATACCTCAACATATTAAAACACATATGTCGAGTAAGGATCCTCAAATCATAACATATTATACAAATTATAAATATTGTAGTCTGTAAGAGACTATATCTAGAATACCTATGTGTGAAATAACCATAAGCCATCAAATCCCTTTACACACATATATGGGGAAAATTAACCACCATGAATACCGGCATAAGTAACTACTAAGAGAAGAGAGTGGGGCCAATGGGGGTAGTCGGTCAACTTTCCTACCACCGAGATGTTGAGGAAAATACCCATAGGGCTCAGAATCCCCAAGATTTCTGTTTTCCTAACCGAATGGGCGGGGTAGAATATGAAAAAACAAAAATTACATGTTATAATATAGCTCACAACCAAACTATGGAAAAAACCTAGTCTTAGACTCAACTGTAGTTAATGACTATCTGACTCCCAACTACCACCACTAAGACTAGATATCCTATAATCACACAAAATTTTAAAGAGATACATTGTGTTACTTTATCACTTTTTATAAATTTCACTTTATGTTAATTAATTATTTAACCTTTAATTAACTATTATCTGTTTCCACGTCACATTTTATTATTATCACAACAAAGACCCATGCTATCTAGGTATAACCAAACTAATTCCACATCTTCTCAAAAGTATAACCTTCTCATTGCATCCCAAAAATCTCCAAACCCATGGGTTTAACATAATTTATTCAATAATTTATTAACATCATTATAAATATTCCTTAATTCTAGGTATTTTATGTAGAAATTATACGATACCAAAAACAAGGGTCTCATCATGGAGTGTAGATGAACTATCCATAAAGTCATTTCTAACTATAGAATGAGTGTATGACCATCCATAATAAATAAGATAAAATGAAAATCCAGTTTCATACCCCGCATGTCATCACCCCTTTTGGATGGTGGGTAAGAAAGACCGCCTACCTCAAGTAGTGGTAAAATTAAATCAGATAAAAAAATATCATATTAAACAACAACTAATATCATATCAATGGGTAATATCTGATTCAACTCATTCCATCATCCCTGGTATCCTCCCCTACACCCACATGCATAAACCGATGCATCTCACTACTCTAAGCATAAACTGATACCACAACCTCTATTGGGGATCTGTACCCCACAAACCACAATAGCCTTCCAGGATTATCCATCTCAGGCATACAACCCAAAAAGTGTATTAGGAAAAAAAATAACAACTGGTCTCTTGGCCCTAATTAAAGAATTCAACATTCCCACACCACGAGCACTCACAGCTCCAAATCCCAGGAGCAAGGACTTTATAAGAAAACGGATAACTCATAACCCTTCAAGGAATTATCTATTAACACCAAACATATTATTTACTCTATATTGAATTTACCAATTTATTTAAACATGCATAGTGGAATCCATTTTATTATCATCAAATCAAAACAATAAAAACCGGATTCATTAAACATAACTCATTATCTTTTCCAAATTAAATCATGATTAATCTAATATTTATGTTCATTACCAATTTCCATTAAGTATGACATGCTAAAATAATCACAGAGTAGATATCAAACTATCTAGAATATCAAGTGGCAATAAGATCACTAGAAAATTGTTACTAATTCTTTAATCTAGTTAAAATATTTATTACGTCAATTTCATTGTGATCTAGTGCGATAAAACATTCTCACTCTACGTGTTCACCTAAAAAGAATAGAGAATCCAAAAATCCCCTACCTCAAATGTTTTCTGACCTTCATTGCATGAGAATGGGCGAACACAGCGAATAAGGATTACATATCCTCCAATGGTTTCATCCACCTGAGGACACCACAACACCATCGTCCAATCCAATTACTGATAAATATCCATTAGGAATGTTGCGATCACATGGAAAGTAGAAATAAGAAGAAATATATTAACGAAACTATAATATGGTGGTAGAACATAACTTATGTCGAAGATTGATGGACACTTCCTGGTTGCACCAAAACATGGGTTCCCATGTAGCATGGAAAACTATAAGGGTGAACACAATCCAAGTATTATAGTTCAATCACAGGAATCCTATGGGAAGAAAGGTTCTGGGATCTTATATTGTGGAAAATAAAGAAGGAAGAACTATATTGAAGGCTTCTCAACCTTTTGAAAATATAAATATAGTATCAGTTTAGATACGGTTTAGATTTTCCATTAATAAAAGATCTATCGTGAAAACACAGTTTAACCAAGTAAAGGCAGCCGAACCCTTATGAAAAATTAAGATAGGAGTTATGGGCTTTTAATTGACATTAAATCCCATAAAATATGGTTTTGAATATGTTTTACATCAAGGATGACGTCAAATGGGTGAAACTTTATGATGCTGGAAACACTATTCACAGACAAGTCACTGACACAAGAGTCTGACATGAGTCACCAAAGAGAGTCACTAATGCGAGTCACTGACACGAGTCACTGACGTGACTCACCAACATGAGTCACCAATGAATGTCATTGTTACGAGTCACCGACGTGACTCCCCGATGTGTGTCACAGAGGCTAGTCACTAATGGGACTCACCGATGTGAGTCGTTGACGCTAGTCACCAACGTGATTCACTAATGGTAGTCACCAACATGACTCCCTAACGCGAGTCACCAACGTGACTCGCCACTCTAAAAACACTATTAACAAAATTGAAAATCTTGTAATGTGATATAAAATAGACTCTTTGACCACCCAGAACACCTCAAAAGAAGGATTCTCACAATGTGATGGACTAGAAAGGTCTGGGAAATTTCACTAAGTGTTTTTAGGTTTTGTATAGAATAGAGTTGTGGTGATTCCTTTTTAAAGTGAATGAAAGTTCACACATGGAATTAATAAAATGATGTAAATATTATATATTAATTTTCTTATGAATGTGAAACCACATAGGTCAGATTTTGAAGCTAAAATGAGATATGTTTTAGATCCCTCCAACCAATAAAATAGGGATAGGTTTATGTGGTATCTTAAATACTATATTTTGGTTTAAGCCATTGTTAAACAATTTTAACACTAAACAAATAATTTTTTTTAACCTTAAATGGTTTTAGTTTTACATAGAAGGTAAAAATTTACTCATAAATGGACATGGTACGAAATATTATCCAATTATCATCCTAATTTTTTTCATAGAAATAATTTTATAATTTTAAATAAATTAATATATTATTTTTAACTTAAAATACAATTTCAGTTATTTTATGAAAAATTCACTTAATTTGAATTTAAATACAACTAGACAAAGTTAAAATAAGAATATAATCATTTTAAACTACAATAATTGTAACATCCTGGGTAATTATAGAATAATACGTTTTCATATCTATTAATACTTATGAATTACATAGGGTGTTTACGATTTTGGGGATGCTATATTCAATGGCATACCTGACACGTAACAATGGGTTTCTCCAAAATCTATTGCTGCACACATTTTTGAGTTATAACAAAACATAACATAATAATATTATTATTTTAAATCGTAATTAACACATATCAATCGTATTTCTAGGAATGAACAAAAATAAATAAATTATGAATAATTTTTTTTGTTAAATGTTTTTAAATTTATCCAATAAATTTTAGAGGCTTAAAATATGAATGAATCCTATTTTAAGCATAAAAAACTCTGATTTTTAAAAAGTTTGTTTTACCTCATGTTGAAGGTGAATTATTTTTAAATCTATATTTTGTAACTATTATATGTTTTATTTGACAAAATAAAAATATTAAATATAAGAGGGGAAAAAATTTTAATTTTGGAAAAAATTTGGAATTTTTCAGATAAAGATTATTTTTAATGAATAGTGAAAAATACTGCATTTTAAGTCAAAACTATATTTTCATATAATTTATTTATATGGTTAGATTATATTTTTAACTGTTTTTATGTGTAATCAAATTACATTTTTATAATTTAATCCAATTTTGGTCATTGGAATTAACTTCACATTTAAATTGAATATAAACAAATTTCAATCATTTAATAGTTTTTACTTATTAAAAACCTGCTTTCTCGTAATGACGTCCAGAATTAATTTTAAATTATTTTTTTACCAATTCTGTGTTTTGAATTATAAAAAATGGATTCCATATTTATAATCATTGGGTATAAATTATCTTAATAGGTTGCATTTATTTATGGACATTATGAATAGTAACATTGTAATAATTTTAATTTAACATGGTAAAAGGGAAAGTTATGTCAATTAGGGTAATAATAATATTTTAATAATATAAATTTCCTAAAGAATGTCCTAACCTCATTGGATTAGTCATGGTCAAAAAAATTAACACTTAGGTCAAACCGTTGTCATCTGGGAACCACTTGTGTGTGGAAATGATATTTAATTACGTTTAATTTAATGTTAAGGGAAATACAACATAAACATGTATCTTCTTAATAAAAAAATATTAATATAGGGTTGCAAATAGGATAAATTCAACTATAAATATTAATTAGAAAAATAAAAATATTTCATACATCATTATATTTTATTTATAATTTTTAGACATGAAATAAAAAAAATTATTTACGACCAAAGGATTATGTAGTGATTACCTATTTGATATATGATTTTAATAATTGAGATTATAAAAATCAAAATAAATTTATTTTAAAAAACTTTCTGCCATACAATAATTTTATGGATGAGTATTACATTTTATATTTTAATTAATTATGTTTTTATGAATGAATAATGCTGTTATGGATTTTTAAAAAGTCATGATATGAATAGTATAAAAATTTACATAAATGTTTTATCAAAAAAATACTATTTTATTAAATGATATTATAGTCCTAAAAGTATAATATTCCATCAAATTACTTATATAATGTTTAAAATCTCATTAATGAACCACTTGAGGTTTTGTTGGCATTTTATAGTAACCATTCTAACTATATTATATGAATATACAAGAAGGCATGGTCGGAGTAAAATTAGATAACTAAGGGTTAAAGCTAAAAGAAAAGGATAAATTTGGGACCAAAACTAATATAAAACCTATTATTTGTGAATATTTCAAACAATAATCCTATTATAATCAATTCAAATAATTTTAGGACCTTATAAGATGAAAATTCAGTTTATAATAAAATAATCTGTCAAGACATTCTGAAAGTACCACTCCTCCCTCTTATAAAATGCTACCACCTCTAACCCTTACTCACACATATCAATCCCCTTGGATCATCCAAAATCTTCTTCAATAAGCTCCCAACACACCTAAATTCATCATATAAGCTTTAACTTGGGCATAAGTCATTTGAATAAATTCTTTTGTCTAAAATCAAAAAAAGTTACCTGATTTAGAGGTAACGTCTTCTCTCAAGTTCCTTTCCTTTATTTTCCTTTTACACTCCATATGATATTTCCATTATTTGATTACATAAAATATAGTTTAATAAATATATTAGGAGTTTTTTTATGATAATTATTATAACTAAACTTACAAAATCCTCCATCTAATAGATTTTTAACATACGGTTTCTGTGGACGGCGAACTACTGCCTCATGGAAGGATGATTGTTCAATTATCACATACTGCCTCTAATGATGGGGATTATGATTAAACTGTATTTATATATGAAATATATATTATATTAATATTTTCTATTTTATTCTATATTTTTCATTTATATCTTACCTTTATGATTTCAATGATATGTAAATATGATAATTTCATTTAAGGAAATGCAGACTACCACCCCCTCAAAATGATATGAATTGTTCATATCATACATGAAACGTATAAAGGATGTTGTTAATAAAATAATATAATGTATATATATTATGATATCATCCTATAATTCTAATATACCTATGTATCATTTTGTTTTAATTCTTTTAAATATGACAATGAAATGAATGTAGCGTTCATGCATACGTACGACTTACCGTCTCCATGAATGGTACATTTAATTTCTTATATCCATATGTAATGGAGTATTATAAATACATATATAATGGATATAAATACATATATACTAGATATATATGATATATAAATCATGAATAGGATTATAGTGATAAATGAATTTTGACCACATCGAGAACTTGTAATTATAACAAGCTCATTTTTGACTCAATTACAGAATATCGACAAAATATCCTATATGAAAATAAATAATTATGTAATTTTTATGATGTGGTAATAACTGATATAAAACGAATAATAATGTTGAAATGGTTCTAAATACTGTATAAAATAACATATGTTTATTATTCAGGAAGAACAATGAACATATGTGTCGAGTAGAACTCAAGGTAAGGGATTTCGACTCAATATACTTTCATTGAGAAATATTTTGGCAATATAAACATCCTTATTTTCTATGGTGTATAATAAGTCCCTTTTACATTTAATTTCATTCAAAGGGAATATTTTTATATGAAACATTTTACTGAATGAAAAAATTAATGTTTTTAATATATGTGGTGCCAACGACCTTTCCCCCACCGTGAACATTATTTTGATATATGTATTCCTTAACAAGCTGTATTTTTTATAAAGTAAAATAGATACCAGATACCTTTTTACATAATTTTTTATTGAAAATGGTTTTTGAAATGGATTGAGCATTTCAATATCTTTAAATGATTTCCTGTTATTGAAAATAAAATAATATTAGTAAAATTTGGATATTTTCAATATTTTTTGTGGTATGATTATATAATGGTTCATGGAATTTGAAGGATGGTTACGTGATAAACCAAATGATGGGAGGTTCTGTGATAAACCAAGGAAGTTTTTTTATGTTATAACATCCAAATCATTTTGTATGGAAGTCGGACGTATGACTATTCCATTTAGTTATATATATAGAAGGCGGTCATATGGTTATTCCATTTATGTTTATGTACCAAGTTACCATTGTATTCTTTATTTGGATTTCTATGGGATTTATGGAAATATTTTGGTAATAAAAAGGTTAAGCAATGAGATTACATTTAGTGATGTTTTTTTCTACTTATCAAAGGTGAAAAGTATTACTTTAAGATAAAGTATTCATGGTTTATATGCTGTTTTGAAAAAATATCAGTTTTCCTTCTTTATGTTTCCCCTTCAAATTTTTGTTGATCATCCCAGGTTTTAAAATATTATTCAAAAGAAATAAATATGAATAGGTTTGAGGATGGGATCAATGAAATTGTATAGAACTAAATTTATTCATTTTTAAAGAGTTTTTGTTTTTATGAAAAAAGTGGATAGTGTGTAGAATTGCCTACTTTGAAATATTCATGTTGTTATGTATATGATATGACCTAATTCTATAAATATAAAAAACTGATATGATCCTCAATGTGAATTATTAACTTAATTCAGTATTATGTAATTTTTAAGGCTCGGGCCTTATAGTTGGTATCATATGTCAGTTTAGATAAATTTAGAGGTTAGCATGTTATTTAAGCATAAGTGACAAAACCATAATAGTTAGAATATTAGAAAGCATCATTGTTATTTTAGATAAATTGAGTGCATTTAAGATAACATTAATACTTATATATTAGTGTTTACCCTCCTCATAATATAATATATGATGATTTTATTGATATCCTCACACTGATCGTTTTGGTTTTATTAAATGGATGGATCTTGTCGGCACCAAATTAACAATGGATGTGAAGGAAACTATAGTGGTTTTATAAATAAACAACTTAATGAAATGAAATCTGCAATAAGAAGTCTTGTGATTATTATTAACCAACTATATGGAGTCATTATTAAACACTTGATCCTTGGTGATTTTTCTATGGAATCATATATTCCAAAAATGAAACCCTATAGAATTTTAGTTAATAATCATAAAGGTAAGTATATTCAAAAAAACCAATGTGTAAAGGATGTGAAAATAAACACCTAGGAAAATGCTTCAAAAGGATGAGATGATTTTATATATGTGGAAATGAAGGTCATAAAGCAATAACCTATCATTGAAAAAGGAATAATTCATGTGACTCTAGGAAAGGGGAAGAAGTTCTTTCTGAGGGATCAATTGAATATTTTAAATCTGTTGTGCATGGTCATTATATAAATAGATTTCCTACGATGAAGGTTCAGGAATGGGATCTTCCTGACCGTACAAATATATATTTATGAATACTTAATGACATTCCAATTGATGATAATGAAACTGAAAATAACATATGAAAGGTATGAATTATTTCTTAGATCATGTTTTCACATCATTGAAATCTTATTAAATTATGCATGATTTTTTTTATAGGAAAGATGTAAAAAATAATAATATGGAAAAACATGGATAAATGATCAAGAAGAATATTACATGATTAATATGTCAGTATTTTAGGAATTGAAGAGTTATGGATGATGATATGATTAAATGTATTAATGATGGGATTAATTTGAAAAAATTATAGTATTTCTAACCCTGAATTATATAATATAAAAAAGTTAATTGATGAATAATTATCTTTTATTTTGTAGATATATTTATAAAAAACAATTAGGGTTTATATGATCCTTGAATTTTGTGCAATTACGTGTTATTACTTTTTCTGATGAAAAATGAAAGGTATGAGATATTCTTTTAGATTAAAATATGTTATTGTTATTTTTAATGATTTTATCTCATTTTTGTAAATATTGTAAATTATAGAGTTTTGTAAAAGGACAACATACAGATCGTGTGACAATCTTTCACATTGGAAAAAGCTTTGATAATCGAACCCACAACACAAGTGTGATGGGATTTATAACCTACCACTGACCTACGTGAAGTCCCTGGTTATAATGAATTATTATTTTTAGTTTAGATGATTTTATGAATCAAGAATAATTTTGTTTTGGAAATATATGGATATCATTATTATATAAAAATTATTTGTTGATTAAGTGATATAGGTTATTTCGGAAGACCTTTTCTTTTTTGGGAACACTATATGCCTAAGAAAAATAGAATACTATGGGATTAATTTGAGGAGTAATGGTTGAATTTTATTTTGGAAGAATCTATGTTGTTATTGTTGATATATAAGGATTTTAATTATTTATTGAAATGGTTAACCTATCATAGAGAATATTTCATTAGTTTAATTAATTTTTTGTATGAGGATTTAAGACAAGTCGATGTTATTTGGAGATAAATGTTACGATATATCCTATAAGACCATGTGATCAAATACTTTTTAATTTTGGGTTTCAAACTCATTTTAGATTATTTTGAAAAATTTTAATAGAAATTGTTTATTTAATGTTTTTTGTTGAACTTTGATTTTTGTTCGTTGAATTTTAGAGATTAAGCATATTATTTCTTTATATAAGGGATTATCCTTTTTAATAATTATCTGATCTCTTACTAACCATTTTGGATTTGGTTAATGTCTACAGATAGGGGAAATATATAGATCAAATTTTTTGGATTATGTGATTCACTGGAATTTTATTTTATCACTTTAGGTGTGACCATGTAATCTTCAAAAACTCATCATTTGGAGAAAAGATGAGTTTATTTTAGGAATTTATTAAAGGTTGAAACACTACTTCAAAAGTAAGTATATTTCCTTATGTTCTTATTAAATATCATAAATTAATTCCTCCACATTAGGAAATAAAACTAAAAACAAAAACTATATCCATTAAATTTTCCTAATAGGTAATATATTACCAGTTACTCATCACAATTTATTGGTTTTCTGTGAGTTAACTTTCTCCTGATCATGTTTTCTATCACTCCCCATCAGAGCTGGATGGTTTGTTTTCTCTTCCATATCCATGTTTTCCGACATGGAATCCCAAAATGTTTTATCTCGGGTGACCTTTCTACTTCATATTCATTATTTTAATGTGTAGGTCATATTGACACTTTTTTCGATTTGGTATCTCATTGAAATTACAGATCCTTATTTAAAATTCCTAGGACGCTATTTCCCAAATGGGGGAAGGATGTAACATCCAAGAAAATTATAGAATAATACATTTTCATTTCCATTAATACTTATGAATTACATAGTAGTTTTAACATAATTAAGATTCTATCTCTAATGGATTAACCCACACGCAACAATGGGTTTCTTTAAAATCTTATATTTCACACAACATTGAGTTATGCTGAAAAATAATATATAAATAATATTATTTTAAATGTTGTTAACACATAAATGTTGTATTTCTAGGAATGAACATAAATAACTAAATTATTATTTAAATTGTTTTTAAATGTTTTTACACTTATCCAATGAATTTTAATGTCTAAAAATAATAATGAATATTATTTTAAGCATAAAAAAATAAAATATTTTTAAAAGATTTGTTTACTCTCTTTTGAAGGAAAACCATTTTTAATCTAGTTTTTGTCGGTTTTATATGTTCTCTTGGGAAAAATAAACACCCTATATAGACTTGGGATAGAAAAATCTACTATGGGTAAATTTCTGTTATTTTTTTGATAATGACAATTCTTAATGAATAGTGAAAAATACTGCATTTTATGTCAAAAATGAATTTTCATTTAATTTATTTATATTGATAGATTATCTTTTTAATTGGTTTTAAATTGTAACTATATTAATTTTTTATAATTATATCCAATTTTTTTCATTGTATGTAATTTAAATTTTAAATTTTACATAAACAAATATCAATATTTTGATTGTTTTTACTTCTTCAAAACCCACTTTCTCGTTTTGACAACAAGAATTAATTTTTAATTAAGTTCTTCCAATTCTATGTTTTTATTTTTAAAAACTGGATTCCATATTTTGGATTAGTGGGTCCAAATTATATTTATTTGTTTCTTTTATTTCTTTTACATTATGAATAGTAATTTCAGAAATTTTTTTATTTACCATGGTTAAAGGGTTAATTAAGTAAATAAGTTTAAAATAATATTATAATAATATTAATTTACCGTAAAACATGTCCTAAACTCATTGGATGGGTCATGTTCAACCAAATAAACCCTTAGTCCGAACTGTCATCATTTGGGTGCCACTTGTGTATTAAAATGACATTTAATTCCTTTTAATATAAAGTTAAGGGAAATATAACAAAAACATGAATCTTCTTCATAAAAAAATTTAATATGGGGTTATACATAAGATAAATTAGAGTTTAAATATTAATTAAAAATCTAAAAATATATTCTAAATCATGGTATTTTATTTATAATTTTTAGACATTAAATAAATAATATTTTTATGACAGAGTGATGATATAGTGGTTACCTTATTAATGAAAAATTCAAATAAATGAGCCAATAAATATTAAAATAAATTTATTATGAGACTTTATATTCTATAAACGAATTTTATGGATTAATATGACTTTTTATATCTAAATTAATTATATTTATTTTAAAATAATGATGTTTTTGTAGATTATTAAAAATTCATGATATGAATAGTATATAAATTGACATAAATTAGTTTTTGAAACAAATACTATTTTATTAAATGATATAATAGTCCTAAAAATATAATATTTAAAACCATTACTTAGATAATTCTTAACATGTAATAAATTAACCACTCTAGTTTCGATTTTAATTTTATAGTAACTATATTAACCGTATAATATGAATATACAAGAAGACAAAGTAAGAGTTAAATTAGTTAACTAAGGGTTAAAGCTAAATGATAAGGTTAAATTTGAGACTAAAACTTGTCTAAAACCTATTGGTTTAAATGACATAGACCAGTCTTCATATTATATTTGAGTTAAAATAGTTTTGTACCTTTCGAACTCAAAAGTCCATTTATATTTAAATAATCTTCAAATACATTAATAAAGTACCCCTCCTCCCTCTTATAAAAGGCCACCATATCATACTATTATTTACACCTCTCCAGCCCCTATGATCATCAAAAATCTGATCCAATAATCTCCCAAGCTCCTATCCATTAGGTAGGGTATGTATTTATTTATTATATATAAATATATATTATATTAATATTGTCTATATGTTTCTATATTTTTCATTTGGACCATACCTATTTTATTTCCATGATGTGTAAATACGATAATTTCATTTGAGCAAGTGCGGACTACCTCCCCGTCAAAGTGATATGACTCGTTAATGCCATTAATGGAATGTATAAAGAATGGAATTAATGATATTATCAAACATTTATATAATATTATATTATACTAGAATTATAATATACCAATGGGTCATTTAGTTTTAATTCCTTTAAATATGAAAAAGAAACGAAAGTAATATTCATGCATACGTACGACTCACCATCTCCATGGACATTGCATTTCATTTATTATCTCCAAATTTTGTAGACTAAAACAAATTCACATATAATATACCTAAATACATATATAATAGATATATATGATATTTAAATCATGAATACTATTCTAGAGATAATGGATGTTTGACCATATGGAAAATTTGTAATTATAACATGTTCATTTTTGACTCAATTATCGAATATCAACAAAACGTTCGATATGAACATATATAATTATATAATTTTTATAAGGTTTTTATTAGTGATATAAAAGGAATAATAAACTTTAAATTGTTTTGAAGTTAGTATAAATGACCTTAATTTTATTATTTAGGAATAACAAGGAACATATGTGATGAGTCAAACTCAAGGTAAGGGAATTCATCTAAATCTCCTTTCATTGAGGCATATTTTGATAACATACACCTCATTCTTTTATACGAAGTATAATAAAAAAAATTTAATATTCATTTCATTCAAATTGAATATTTTTCTATGAATAACTTTAAATGAAAATCAATACCATATACCTTTTTATGTATTTTTGTATTGAAAATGGTTTTTGAAATTTATTGAGTATTTCAATATCTTGAAATGATTTATTATTTTTGAAAAAAAATGTTATTAGTGAAATGATGATATTTTCTATATTTTAGGTGTTATGATTATATAATGGTACCTGGACATTTGACGAGTGGTTATGTGATAAAACAATAACAGGTGGTTATGTGATAAACCAAATGATGGGTGGTTCCATGATAAACCAAGGACAAGTGGTTACATTATAACCTCCAATGCATTGGGTATGGAAGTCGGCTGTATGGATATTAAATTTAGCTATAAGTGTATAATTTGACTGTATAGTTATCCCAATTGAGTATATTTATGTCTTAAGATACCTTTATATGCAATATGTTGCATTCTATGGGATTTATGGAAATATTTTGGTTACAAAATGGGTAAGCAATGAACTTATATTCAGTGAAGTGTTTTTGTTACTTCTTAAAGGTGGAAAGTATTACTTTATGAAAGTGTATTGGTGGTTTACATGTTGTTATGAAAAACTAATAGTTTTCCTTGTTTATGTATCTCTTATTGAGCTTTTTATGCTCATCTTATGTTTCGAACTGATTTTTACATGACTAAAAGATGAATGTGGTAAAAAATGGGATCAAGGAAAATTCATGGAACTAAAAATGTTTCATTTTAAAGATTTTTTTTTCTATTAAAAAATATTTATAGTGAGAATAAGTGTATAATTTTTAATATTCAAGTTGTTATTTATATGTTATGACCTAATTCTCTAAAGCTCTAAACATGAAAAGATCCTTAATGTGAATTATTATCTTAATTCTGGATAATGTCAGGTTTAAAGCCGAGGAATTATAAAAATAGATTCTTATTAACTATGATATTCTTTTGGAACCTTAATTAATTAAAAAAATAGATTTAGGTTTTTTAAAATTATTTACTTTTTTAATTCTTATTTATTGAACAAATATTGTGTTATCTTTGTATAAAATCTAAAATTAATTATATAATAAATAAAAATTATAAATAAACCATTATAAAAAAATAGTTTCATTTATCAAAAAATACACTTTAGTATTCATTTATAAACTATTTTTATCCCTATGGTATAATAAAAAAATTTATGCAAGAGTGTGACATTTTTTTCATTACTTAAAATGACGTAAATGTCATTATTAAAGGAAAATCGCAACAAAGGAAATATATTTGAACCTGTGATATATATGGTTTAATTCATATCCACTAATGAAATAAATGCAATTATTTTATATATTTTTAATTCCTTACCACTTTATTTTTAACTATAGTTACATGATTTACTATTTACCGAGGTGATAAATCTTACGTCATTTATTATTCATAATACATAAATTAAAAGGGTCCTATTTAAAAATCTAGAAATCTGAATAAAAAATATGGAATCCAATTTATCAAATTAAAATCCTTTAATTTTCATATATTAATTTAAAAACATTCCTGGAAAATGAGATGAAAATGATTTTTAAAAAAATGTGTTGTCAAGCCTAAAAATGACCTATATCAATATCATGTAAAATACTAATCCTAATGGAATTAATTTTATTTTTGAAAATAAAATAGATATTATATCAAATTAATATAAAATCTAAAATATTATTTGAATTTTAAATAAAATTATTATAAAAAATAAATGACAATTTTACAAAATTCAATATTTTAACTATTCATTGTATAATAAATATTACTAAAAAACACCCAAATTTTCAATCTACTATAATATTTACATTTTTATTTAAAAAATTATATAACCATAACAAAATAATATTTCAATAAAATTTCAAGGTCCATTTAAACTTTGTGATGCGTTTAAAGTAATATATCTATGAAATTAGATTTAGTTAAAGAGAAAAATATCATAAATTCTCATGGTATTACATTCTATCCACTTATAAGATTTTATCTCTTGAAATAAAATCTCTCTGATGAAAATAACAGAGGATAATTTTACCTCATATGATCCATGGGTTCCATGTAGCTTCTCCAAATTTATAGTTTCACCACAAAACGTTGGGCATATGAGGGGTCTTGTTTCATAAAACTTTCTCTTTATGTTCTAGAATGTAGAACATTCAGGTTTTATGATATATTTATTTTTAAATAAAAATAATGTATTTGAAATATTTCAATGAACAGAAACCTGATTCTAAATGAACCAAAATTCAATATGATTTTATAACCTATCGATTAAATTTATTATATTACTAGGAATAATGAAATTTAAAGAAAATATTTAATTGTTTTAGATAAATAAACAATGTATTTCTATAAATTTATTTTATGTTTCAAAAAGATACTTTTTCCTCAGTACCATATTTATTTATTTTTACGAGAAAATATTATAATTAATTTTGTGAAAATATTTGAAATTTTAATTGAAAATATGAATATAATTTTGTAAATAAAAATATAATAATTATAGCATACTTCTTTTTTGAGATTTTTATGAAAATATTAATTTTTCAATGAAGAGTGAAAAATATTTTTTTATTATAAACTATCATTTCATTTAAAGCCTAAAAATATCCATTTTATAGAATGGTTTCTAAAATAATATTTTTTCAATTATATTATGATGAATCAAATAATGGTCATTAGAATCATGTTTATGTATAATGTTGAAATAAAAAATATTTATACTTGAGACAACAATTTCTTCAAAAAACTACTTTTCATCATGTTTGTGAGCAGAATTTGAAAATAAATGCTAGCACTTTTATAAATTAAATTTGAAAAAATATATTCCATATTAAAAATAATAATAATTTATATTATTTAATAAGTTCAACATAATTTTTTGTCATAAGGAAGAGTAAATTTTTTAAAAATCTACTATAAGAGTTAATGTTAAAACCATTGTACATAGGGTTAATCTATAAATATAAGGGTTAAATTGACCTAAAAACATTTACCCCCCAATTGGTTGGTTTTATTATTTCATTACCTCTATAAACATCTAATATGATCTATTTTGGATAATTTTTTCCAAGAAAGTGACTTGAAAATATTTTAAAACTTTTAAATATTTCAACTGTGCCACTAACCTCAATTATAAAAGGGAACCTCCTCCCATAACTTATTCACATATCTTAATCCATTTATCATGACCAAAAAAAATATCTCCCCCAATATCATTATACAGTTTATATGTCCACTCTTCTTACCAAAATAATAACACTAGGGCCCTTAATAAGATATCCAAAGGAGGGTTTACTAAGAATAGGTAATTATCTTCACCAAGATCATTCTTTTTTTAGTTAATAATTTAAAAACATGAATTATTAATTAAAAATTTCCATATAATAAAAACGTATCTAAAATATATTGATATTTTATTATTTTAATGGAATAACCTATATCCATATATTTTTCTATTAAATGGGAAACCAAAATGTTGATCATGTGTACGATGAACTACCACCTCGCGAACTGATGTAACTCGTTTTCCATCACCGCCTCTCATGGATGGTTATATTGATGGATTTAATATATATATATATATATATTATTTATTCCATAATTATAATTTTATAATTATAATACGACAAATTCTTTTTTACCTTTTAATTTATTGGAAAATAGTAAGGTGGATTATTCGCATGTGTGGACTACCACCTCCACAAATTAATATGATTCATTTTTCGTTTTAGTTTGAAATAAATTGTAATAAGGATATATTTAATTAATTTAAATGTTATATATTTTATAATAATTATTTTATAATGTTTAATTTCTATTTAATTTTTTCTTTCAATTTTTCCAACATTGAAAACTGCTTTTATGCATACATATGACCTACCATCTCAATAAATTGTGTAATTAGTATTTATATCTCTAACTTTTGTGGATTAATAAAAATATATACGAAATAAATATATATGATATTTATATAATAATTTAAAATTATTTAGGTTATGGATCAATGATTATATTAAATTGACCAAAACTACCAAACCAAAACATATATGAAAAAACGAAGCTTTTATTATGGAAATTAGTGATTTTAATAAAGAATTATTAATAAAATAGTGGTAAAAGATTTTAAGTATATTATATATGTTATTTTATATATAATTATTTTATTATAATAGGTTTATAATAAATATATTTTTATTATATATGAGGTTTACACACATATGAAGGAATTCAAACATGAGGTAGGAGTTTATTTCAAAATGACATCATTATTCACGATTGATATTATCTATGTATCTTCTAGTAGCATTTTTTATCTATGTATCTTAAAACCAATTTATTTAATTATCATTATTTTTATGTAAATCACAAATTTTTATTTCATTTTCCTCTCGTTAATTACTCAAGATACAAATATAATGTTTTTAAGGGAAACCAGCCTTGAATTTTATACTCGGCCAGGGATATTAATCTTCCGTTTCAATATTTTCGTTATAATTTATCAAATAATGTTTTTAACAATATCTAATTAATTATTGAATATTTATTTACCCGTTTTTAATATTTTATGAAATTTCTTAAAAGGAATCATCATTTAAATTTCTGAATGGGGAAGCTTTTGAACATTTCATAAAAGTGTGAAAGGTATTTTATTAACTGATAAAACGTTAATATAATTTCATTCCATCATGAATCATACATTTTTTTGAATATTACATTAAAATAATAGATGGTTACCTTCCAAGAAATTTTATTCCTTAATACTTTGAAAATATTTTATAATTTAAATAATTGATTTCATAGTGAAAATGGAATTTTATTCCAGAAATTTTCCATTGATATTTTCTATTGAAAATGTTAATGTATTTTCTTTTAAGTTGAATCTTATACTATGTATATACTCTAACGGTAAAATCGACCATATTTCAATTGATAGTTTACGATTAGTTTGAATGGGGGTACATATTGATATTCTCTATGCTAGTTCTTATAATATGGACCATTCCTTATTTTTAAGGTATGCTGAATATGTTGTTTTGTTTATTCATATGATGAATTTATTGGATGTTTTAAGTGATAGGTGGGGACTGAAATTTCACATGCTATTAATTCATTAGTTTGTATCAAGATAAAAACAATATTTTGTATATGGTTGTGGCCTACCCTTTTTTGTAAATGTATTGGCATAAGATTGTGGTGGTAAGTTTCACATGCCCAAAATTATTCATCACATATGTATGGAATTAGTTATTTGTGGCTATTATATTATTTTATTACTTACAATTTCCATGGAAAATTTTCTAGATCAGTTGTTTATTTATATGGAATTATTTCATTATTATTTATTTCTTCTATATTATTCATGGTTTATTTTCTTCCACTATACATATACCATTATTGAGCTTCTGATCTCACACTATTCTCATGTTTCCCTTCTTATAGGGTTATAGGAAGTGTTTTATGATTGACATATAGTTATATCATAATGGGAATAATGTTTTTTCTCAATTAAAATACCATGATTTATTTTAATTTTTCAAATGCAATGTGAGATTCAATTATGTATCTCATTTTACAAGACTACAAAACTATTAAATCCATTGAGAAATGATCTATTGTATCTAGTAAACATATTATAAATTAACTACATAGTATGAGATAATACAGTTAGTTTATTTACCATAGTTAACCCATTTATGTTTATTATATACCTTGAGAACTGGATTTATGAAAACATAAATTAAGGAATATAACTCATATGACTGACATTGAGGATAAGTCAATGTATATGATAAAATCATAATGTATTGATAAGCTCGAGATCAAGTAGTTTTCTTATAAATAAATCACTATATAGATACTATAAGAGGATTTTATTTTGTCGCAAATTCATATAAGGGTAATAACCCTGAAAAGAGTTGGTTTGAGTATATATCAAACATTATTATGGTGTACATCGAGTGTTCCCTTACAACACAAATTGTTTGACAATCATAAGAGATATTATTTTATTAATTAGTATTTTTTTAAAACCCATTATGATTGATGTTGTTTTTTATGATTTTATAACATTCCCAAAGTAACAATATTAAGGTTATATTATTATAAATCTATACAATTTTCAATTTAAGTATAATGTTTCAATTTTTTTAAATTATACTCTATTATTCATAATATTATTTTCTAATATAGTAAATTCTAGTTTTTAGAAATGGTTCTTCGATTAAAGAATAAATTATTTATTTATTCATGTAATCCATGTTGGTATTTCTCATATAGGAAAGATAATGATATAGGAGTTGGAGATCGAGATGGTGTTGAAACAATTATAGCAATATTGCAGAATAAAACTCAGGATATGAATAATAACCATTCATTTATAGACCTAACTACCGATCCAAAAAAATTTGAAATGTTATACCTCTTCATGAATTAGAAACCACCATCATTTAATGGGACTAAAAATGCATTTATATCGAAGAAATGGATATGATCATTAGTGAATATTTTCCTTTCATTGAGAAGTACTGACAAGGAGAATGTTTTCATGTTATCTTTTCATCTATTAGGGGTTTAGATCAATTTTGTTCATTGATTAAAAACAATAATTATGTGGAGGAAATAAAAAGAAAGGAATGGAAGTATTTTAGTGAAATTTTCATGGAAAAATATTTTCCCTATAAATAATGAGTGGATATGGAGAAATTTTTTTGAGGATATGAAAAAATGAAGAGGAAAATTTTGTTAAGTATATAGCTAACCTTTCACAGTTAACAAGGCATGTTCTAGGCTATGTATACAATAATGAGAGAAATATGAACCATTTCGTCAATGGTCTTAAGAAGACCCTTTAAAGGGAACTATTCTCTAGAATATTTTTTATATAATAATATACTATCATGATCTACAGAAATAGAGAAAGAATTATATATGTATTATGGAATTCAAGTAAATCAATAGAAGAAGAGCACAAAAGAGAAAAAATAGATATGGATAATAAGAGAAATATGAATTTTATGATATGCGATACTTTGGGAAAGAATCTCTTAGATTTATTCCTAAAATGAAAATGAGTTTTCTTGAACTATGGAAAAAAGGACATCATGCTCTTGATTGAAAGGGTAAGGGAGAAGTATTAAATGTATAATTATTTATCTATAATGATATGGGGAATTATTCTAAACAATTTCCCAAATGTGAAGGGAACTTACCACAAAAGAAGCCAAGGGGAGTAGGATAATATTATGTAATTATTATAGCTTATGTGGAAGTCCCTAGAGACATCGTGACAGGTAAACTTATCATCCAATCAAGGATTTTGAATATTTTATTTTATTTTGTTTCTACCAACAATTTTTATGAAAATAATTTTTGATGAGTATCACATGACCACCTCAGTGTTTAGATATTAATTTGGTGGTGAAAAATCATAATGGTAGGATGACCGCATCTCATGTATATAAATCCTCTCTGAGAAAAGACTATGGGATGGTTCTTCCTGTGAATGTTATTATTCGTCCTCCAGTATAATTCATCATAATTTTGGGTATGTATTGGATTTATCAGTATATATCCTATATAATTTTTTGAGGAAGTGAAGTTATATTTTGTATTTTGAATCAATATTTAATCATCCATTAGTAAGAGGATGAACCTAAACACAAAATGGAAATTATTATATATTAGTGGTTTTGATACCTATTCTTGATGGATATTTTTCTCAAATGGTTTGGGTGAAACTAAAAATTTAAACTATACCAATTATTTTGTTATATACTGATTTATTTCTCGAGGACATTCCAAGTATTTCCTTGAATCGTGAAGTTGAGTTTTCTATAGAGCTCATACCTGCTACTATGCATATTTCAAAAAAATCAGTATATAAAGGCCCCAATTTAGTTTCATTAATTAAATAAACAACTCTGAGAAAATGTCGATAAGTTATTCATTCTGCATGGTTCTTTTTTATAGGGTGAACCTATTTTTTTAAGAAGAGAGATGTTTTAATGCATCTTTTCATTGATTATTGAGTACTTAACTAGATAAATATTAAAAAAGTATCAAATTAAACATATTGATGAAATAATTGATCAATGAAGATGTGATATATGTTTTTATAAGATTTATATTCGATCTAAATATCATAATATAACGATCAATAATGAGGAAATACCTAAGAAACCCATTCCTATGAGGCATATTAATTATGAATTTATAGTAATTCCATTTTATCATACCAATTATTCAACTATATTATTGGATTCAATGAATAGATTATTTAAATATTAACTTGAAGAGTTTTTTCTAGTATTTATAAATGATATTTGTATATATTAAAAGAAAAAATAATAACATGAAGAAAATTCGAAAATTATTCTTAAAACCTTAATGAAGGATAAGTTGTATGCTTGATTTACTAAGTGTGAGTTTTGGAATCATATTATTAGGTCACATAATATCATGTGATAGTATATCAGTGGATCCATCGAATATAGAAGTTATTAAGAAATTACCTAGACCAACCATGGTAAATAATATATTGTTTTATTGGGTTGGGAGGATATTACCTATTCTTTGGGAGATATTTATCAAAAATATTTAATCCACTGAATGAATTGACATGAAAGGTGTTTATGTTATTATGGATCGATGAATGTGAATATATTTTCAACGAACTGAAGAGAAGACTGGTCAATGTGCTGGTACAGATAAAATCCTGTGGTTCAGAAGGGTTTTTAATCTATAGTGATGCATCGCCAAGTGATTGAGATGTTTCCACTTGTATAATGATATTGTGATAGCTAATTCCTCAAAATAATTGAATATTGATGGGAAATATTACATTAATCATGATTTGGTGTAAACTATGATAATTACTTCATTAATGACACCAAGGAATTATCTTTATGGAGAAAGTTGATATATATATTCATTATAAAATTGAAATATATATTTAAACAAAAGAAGTTGAATATGTGCTAAATAATATGGTTTGGGAGGATCAAATATTAGGATTTATCAATACAGTACCACCTTTGGATGGATAAAAAATTAAAACATGATGTGAGTATATAGGATAATACAAAATTATATATGATAAGGATGACAAAATATCCAATATTTAGGTATTTCAAAAGGATGGATCTTGAAATTTTTGAAGTGCAGAAATATCATATTTCTCAAATATGGGTTAATGAATCTATTTATGTGATGATTAAAGAGGAGGAAAAGGAGCATGTATAGATACAAAATATGGTATGAAATGATCATAAGTTCAACCTTTATTGTGATGGAATGATAAGTTTTAGGAAGAATGAATATTTTCCATCCATACCAGATTTGAAGAAGTATATATTTGATGAAGCTCGTAGTTCATCATTCTCTATTAATCATATATGTACAAACATGTATAATTATTTGAAAGAGTATTTCTACTAGGACAACATGAAGGGAGATATTTCATAGTATATATCTCGATGGTTAGTATGTTAACAAGTTAATGATGATAGAAAAATGTCTAATGTGAGGTTATAACCATTACTTATAACAATATATAAATGTGAAAACACCACTATGGATTTTTTTTCAATAGACACACCAATAACTATAATTAAAATATCTCTATTTGGGTTTTATTAAATCACCTAACAAATTCAGAACTCTTCATTGTAATGGGATAAGATTTCTATCTTGATCAGCTTACTAGAAAATACATTAAGGAACTAGTGAGTTTTCATAGAGTACCACATTTTATTATACCTGATTGGAATCTAAGGTTCACCTATATATTTTAGAGAAGTATTTAGAAAACGTTGGATATAAAGTTGAGTTTTAGTTTGATATGTAACCCACAGTTAGATGATTATTTTGAGAGAAATATTCAAACCCGTTAGCATAAGTTGATATATTATTCAATGGATTTAAAATGCAGTTAAAATAAAAACCTTCTTCTAGTTGAGTTTCTTACAAAAAATAGGAATCAATTTATAATTCATATGTCTATTTATGAAGCACTCTATATTAATAAGTACAGAACTATAGGTTTTTGGGATGAAGCTGGAGAAATAAAGCCATTAGGATCTCATCTACATGAGGAAATGGTAGATAAATTCATAACCACTCAATAAAACTTCAAGGAATATTAGATTCATCAAAAAAAATATACTAATAATCATCGATCATATATGTGGTTTAATGTTAATAATAAATTGTTTCTATAAATTTAACCTTGGAAAAAGGTATGAGATTAATGAATAATGGAAATATGATCCCTATATATATCGGCCCCTCCTATATTACTGATCTTGTAGGGACGGTGGCTTATCACTTGGAACATCCACCAAACCTCTCTCATGTTCATGATGTGTTCCATGTAACTCTCGAAAGGAAGTACATACCCAATCCCCCACATGAACTACTATTAGAGATCATACAATTAGAGAATGATATTTTTTATTAAAAAACCTAGTATAAATATCATATCATAGAAATAAAAAGGTACATAACAAGACTACTCACATGGTTAATGTTATCTATGGGAATCATAAATTTTGAGGAAGCTACGTGGGAACCTAAAGAATTGATGAAGTTGAAATATCCTATGTTTTTTATATCCAATTGATGCAATTTCAATGGTGAAATTCCTTTTAAGGGTGATATAATGTAAAACCTTGTGATTTTATGATATATTTCTTTTTAAATTAATTTAATCACATTAATAGCTTAGAATGTATGCAAACCCAAGTCTAAATGAACTCCAATGTAGTATAACGTCAGGAACTATAAATTCTATGGGTGGTATTAATATTAATAACCATATTATAGTTTTTTTTTGCGTTTTAGATAAATTGAATATATTTTATTAAAGTCTTTATGTGTTTCAAAAATATATATTTTCTTTAAAAATACGTTTATTGCTTTTTGTAAGAAGAATATTATAATTATTTTTTTGAAAATTTAAAAAAAAAATTATTTGAAAAAATTATATTCATTTTTTAAATAATCATGCCCATTTTATCATAGAGATAATTTTTTGTAATTATTTAAAATGACTAATTTTTTGATGATTTGTGAAAATAATGATTTTTATTATAAATTGAATTTTAATTTAAAGAATTTTAAAAGATAAATTTTGTTTTAAATGTTTTTGAAAATTAAAATTAGTTCAACATTATTACTATTATTACAATTTACCATAATGGAATCAATTTTATTCTTAATTTTAATATAATAGTTGTTTATACTTCTGAAAGCGTTTTCATTGGAATTTCATTTTTATGGTATTTATGGTTTTAATTTTAAATTAAATAATTGAAATTATAAGAAATAAATTTAATAAATTGGATTTAATATTTGGAATTATAATTATTAATATTATTTAATAATTTTATGATAGTTTTTTTCCATATTAAATTGTAAAAACTATAAAAATCTATTACTATGATTTAAGATAAAATTGGGTTACTAGTGGTTTAATATTTAAATATGAGTGTCAAAATGACTTTAAAACATTATTAACCACAATTGTTTGGTTGTATTTTGAAATTAACCTTATCAAATTAAAATATGTTCTATTTTTTTGACACTTATCCAAGAATGTGACATGATATTATATTTAATCTTCATAAAATGACAAGTGTGAAACTCACCTCAATTATAAAAGGACACCTCATCCCCTCACTTATTTACACCTATTATGTCATTTACCATGAAAAAACACAACTTAAATTTCTTCTCAACACTATTTATCACATTATAAATCTTATGTCATTCCAAAAATACTAACCCTAGGGTTCTTAATAAGATACCCAAATTAGCTTTTTCTAAGTGAAGGTAACATGTCTTCACTATGATCTTTTATTACTTATCCTTTATCAAAATTAAAGACATATTAATTATTTAAATATAAAAAAAGAGTATATTACATATAATTAAATATTTTTATGTTAATTTATTAACCTATATCAATCTCTTATTCCGTCAAATGTCAAATAAAATTATCGATCGTGTGTACGACAGACTACCGCCACACGAACCGATGTAATTCGTTTTCCATCATAGCATACAACCACATGATATAATGACATATTTAATATATATATATATATTTAATATTTATAAAATAATTATTCTTCAATAATTATATCTTCAAATATTACTTATTACCTTCCAATCTATTGGAAATTGATAATGTTTCTTATGCGTACGTGTGGACTACCACCACCACGAAGTTATAAAATTTGTTTTTATTTTATTTTGAAATTGATTGTAATAAGGATAAATATAATACATATATATGACATATATGATATATATTATATAATAATAATTAGTAATTTTAATTATTATTTACCTTTATTTTTTCCCATCCGTCAGAAATAGAAAACAATGTTCGTACGTATGTACGACATAATATGTCCATGAATGGTGTAATTAATATGTATATCTATATCTTTTACAAATGAATATAAATATGTATATAATGAATATATATTATATTATTATCATTATTATAATTATATAGGAAATGTAACTATGATCAAATCCCAAGGACTGAAACTAACAAACCAAAACATACATGAAAAATGTAAGCAATTATTACACGGAATAATGATTTTAATAAAGAATTATTAATAAATTCATGATAAAATATTATATTAAAATAAAATATGGTATTATATATATGATTCTAGTTCTAAAATATATGAATATTAAATATATATTTATTATACAATATTTTTAGACAAATATGTCGGAATTTAAACATGAGGTTATGGTTTATTTCAAAATCTCATCATTATTTGTGATTGTTTATGATTAAGTATCCAAAAAGTGTATTACTTTTATATTTCTATATTAAAATAATTTTACTTTCTTATTATTTTATTATTTATATAAAATAAATATTTTTTTAAGGATAATCTCTTTAAGTACTCAAGATACAAAAATAATGTTTTAAGGGAATCAGACTTTGTATTTCCTACTCATTTGAAATATTTATCTTCCATGTCCATATTTTACTTAAAATGAATAGAATGATATTTTTATCACTATATAATGATTTATTAAAAAAAATTTGAACCATGTTTTAATTTTCATTAAAATTAATATTCTTATTTTTTTTTCAAACGATGTACTTTTGACCTATTTAAAAAGTCTGAAAGGAATGTTTATTTTAACTTATATGACACGAAAATAATTTTACACCATCATGAACACTAATTTTTTAAATTAAAATTAATTTTTTTTTCCAATCAAATAAAATGCTTTCCATTATATTTGGGAAATATTTTATACTTTAAATATGTGATTCCCATGTGAAATGATATTTTTATAAAGAAATATTCCACTAATATTTTTAAAGTATTTCAATCTATGTTAACATCCTTCAATGAATCTAATTATCAGGATATAATCCAATTATAACATCGACCATATTTATATGTATGTTTTTTGATTAGTTTTTTGGGAATTTATTTATATTCCTTATGCTAGTTCTTCTAATACCGATTATTGTAGGGTTTAAGGTTTGTTGATTAAGTTTCATTGTTTATTAATATGATGTATACATTAGAAATATGAAGTGATAGGTGGGACCTTGAATTATATAAACCCTTTATTTATCGATAGGTATCACGAAAAAAACTATATTGGGGATTTTTCCAACGCCTTACACATTTATTTAAGATGTTTTATCTTGAGGCCTCGATGGTAAGTTTTAGAGGTCAAAAACTATACATTCCATCATTATGAAATCATTTGTTGATGTCCATGTGGTTATTTTTTTACTTATAATATACATTAGTTTCATTCTCATATGTTCATTTATATGGAATTATATTATAATCATTTATTTTTATAATATTATTCATGCCTTATTAGCTTCTATTGTACACATACACTTACTGAGCATCTGAGTTCACCCTTTAATTTGATTCCTTTCCCCAGGATGTCATGAAGTATATTATTATTTATATTCCTCGATATTCTAACATTAATAATTTTATTCACAATGAAATTACTATGTTAAATTTTATGTTTTAATATGTAATGTGATATTTAATTATTTAAATACAATTCCAAGACTACTAAACTATTAGATCCTTTGGTATGTGATCACTTTTATCTAATACCAATGTAAAAATTTAACCATTGTATATGGGATACTATGGTTGGAGTCTTTAAAAATAATATCCACTATTTATTACTTTTAAAATAGATCTGAATCCAACTGTATAAATGTTAAGTTTAGTACATGTGAAGGACCAGGTATATACTTCTCAAGAGAGTCACATGAAACAAATCATGAAATTGAGAGAGATTTAGTGGAATACTCAAGTGATAATATACCATCCTGATATGATAACTAATTTCAAAGGGAATGATATATTCAGGGATCATCTTGACTTTCTTTCCAAATATAATAACATTATTCCATGGATATATTGATAGGAATAACATTTCACCAACATCAAAATCTATATCTCACTGATGATTGATAACACAATTTTTTTATCGAGCCTGATATTCTTTTATGTTCAATTGAATGGATATGACCTTATATTCCATTTCCCCAACTTGTTCAAGTCCTAATAGATTTAATTCTCCAACCTCATCCCAACACATTGGAGTTCTATACATTCATAGATATATTTATAAAGAACCTTATAAATACTTGACTAAAGGATAATTATATAATAATATTCTTCTAAATGTAGATATTGATACCAACCACATTTGACATAGATTGGAAAGAATCTGAACATGTCTTCATGATTTTAAATAGTCCTCTCAAAATGAACATTTATATGAAAAATGATAATCTGTACTAAAATGAACCTTATATCAAGATTCAACTGAAGGCTTGCCCAAAACATTAAGGTATACCTTGGATACTTATTTGATAATATTTATAGTGGAAATTCATGGAATATAACAAATCTTAAATTTATAACTGGGCAATCTAACCAATATAGAAATATTCTTAAATAGATATAAAATGCTCTAATTTCATAAGTAGATATAATACAACCCAAATAGTGTTATTCCCTTTTTATTTTTTGGGGAGTCCGATGATGAAATACATGATAATGTTTTTCCATTTTCATTATTATCTAGTTAATCGTTATAACATCCCCTTATCCTTCAATCAATTATCCAGAAATTTATGACACACTTGGAGCATCATGTTACATACTCTATAATATCAATTTTTATGTTATCCCACTATAAACACTCTTTTAGATCATTATTCAAATTCATTATTTCAGGATAAATATGGAATGATTAATTATGGGCATTATATTACACCTCTATCTTCATGTATGGTATTAATAGAATACATACTTGGTTTTAAAACCATATCATTACATCATGATCATGGTTGAACTTATGAACATTCCTTACCATATTCTATAATTACACATTTTCCTTCCACACCTTCTTAATTATCTCATAGATTGATGATTATATTATCATCTATTTAAGATATGATCCATTCCCTTTCCTAGATATTTAAAGATCCAACTTATGTAAATCAATAAATATTGGATATATTTGAATCATTATCATGTGAAAAATTGTATTCTCTTTCCGACCTATGGCATCGACCATGTTGTTCACTTTCCTAGGGTGGAAATGTGTTGAAAAATGCTAATATTTGATAAAATCCAACCATTTTCTATTTTTCATGTTCAATTATTTCTATTTAAATATAAAAATAATAATTTTACAATCAATATATATATATATCAAACCATCCACCATATATATAATGATTTCATATATTCAATGAAATATTACCAATCATGGTTCTAAATAATGTTTCAAGTAAATTTTCTCATGAATTTTAAATCCGTGAGTTGCTTAATCTATCCCCATATCATTTTTAGAGGACAGATCTATGTCCTATATTTAATTCATCTGTTTATATCATAGAAATTTCTATAGTATAGGGTATTGTAAGCATTGGTGCATGTTCCAACATTCTCATTAGTTATTTGAAATCTGTTTGACATTTATCTTTCTTTGAGAACTTGGATCCCTTATAGGTAAAATTAGTGAATGGATTATATATTTTTGGGAAATATATCAAAATTAATCATTAGTATCCATCCATCGCAATAAACTATAGATTTTGGTTACCAAGGTTGGTCGAGGCCATTAATCAATAACTTCATTCTTTTAAGAGTCAACTGATATACCCTCCCATGAAATTATAGGACCTAAAAATGAAACTTTTTTAGAAAAAATTCATAATTATGAATATTTTCATATAAATTCTCATTCATCGTGGTCATTAGCCCAATCATAAAATGTTCTTCATGAACATATTTACTCTATGAATATATAAGAATATCATATATATATTCAACCAAAAACCGATCAAGGTAATGTCTAAATAATATATTCATTAAATTATTATAGTTATTATGATAATTGGTATGTCCAAATAGAAATAATATAAATTCTTAATGATCAAATTTCATATGGACGGATTTCGTGGGTATATCCCCCCTTTTCATCCTTAGTAGATGACATACAAATTAAATACCATTATTGGAGAAATATTAAGCCCCTCATAATTGATAAAACATTTAATCAATATGGGGTATATGTTTCTTGTTCTTAGTATTGATATTTTTATGTTATTGAAAATCAATGAGAAAATGCATGAACACCAATTTCTTCTTAATTAAAGAAAAATATGGACCCCATGATGAAGCATTATTATGAATGAATCCATTATTTATATTCTCCTAGAGTTAATTATTCAATTTTTGTAACTCAATTGGGGAAATTCTATATAGAGTATTTGAAATTTGTGTAGAACTAGGTATGAGTTCAACTGAAAACACATATACATGACTTGGGGAAATGCTATGAAAATCCCAATGAAATAAATCAATAAACTCATGTATAACTAGATTATATTTAATGTTGCGTTTTACCCCAAACATATTAGATAAATATACCTCATGAATATGTAGTAAAAATTATATAATGGAGGTAATTTTTGTTACTATTTAATGTACATTCTCGCACTAATAGAATGACATAGGTTGATTCAAACAATTGTATGTGACCTATTATATACATGAATATATTTTTGTAGGACTTAATTATTTTCCAAGCTTCCAATAGATAAGTATTTTCTTTAAAATATGGAGAATTATGTCTTGTTAAATAGTCCAACACAAGTGAATCTAGCTATGTAACAATATGTTTCTCCAAAAGGGAATGTTTTTTCATTATAACCTGAGTCATCTTCCCTTATATGGACACTATATACTCAGTTACAACACTAGTTGTATTTTATTTCTCTATAGATATATACCTACATTGTATAGGGGTGTTGGTTCCCTTTCTTCTATTATGATTCATCACTACATAATTTCACACATTGAGCTATCACATAATCATCATGAATATTGACCTATAAAATAAAAAATTCATCAAATATTAATTTTTTTTGAATATTATAATGGATTTTAATAATTATTAAGTCAACTATGTTCATTTAAAATCCAGTTACTTAGGTTTATTCAAAAATATCCTTTGATACAAACACCAACTACCCAAACTCTAGTAAACAATAGCTGGTTTCTACTTTATTACACTGGCATAAGATATATAAAATCACAACACCAATGATCGATCATTTTAGTAGTCAAGAATGATAAAATAAAAACATGATTCTCAAATAAAATTTTAAATATAAATAAAAATATAGTATAAAAAAATGCTCAAATCTTTTTTATTATTTATAATATCTTTGTTCATATAATGGGAAAAGAGAAATAGGCGAGCTTAGATTCTCTATAAAGGATACATACAATCGAATATATCATCAGTAAATATGGAATAATAAATTTGGAATGGTAAATATATATTGGCCTGTGATTAAAATACATGGATATTATATATTTTTTGATGAATATTAATTAAATTACTAAAACACATGCCTAAGGACCATAATATTTTAGTGTGGTTAGGAAACTAGAACACAATATTCTAGTTTGATGAATGATATTCAATGTTTCCCATAATTATTATCCCATTTATTAATAATACAAAAAATCATTACTCATAGCATATGAAATATAAACTTACTAAAGGGTGATCTCAAATGCTCAGTAAGGGTAAGAAAGGCAGATGCGTAAGCGTGATCAAGAGCATACTGGTATAAGAACATGATAATACAATTGGAAAACCATTCCCAACCTATGAATGTTCATAAAATTTAATAATTTAATAAATATTATTAGTTTATAACACATGAATCATAATGTAATAAAGGAGAATAATATATGTGATCATAACATAGGTATAAGACTAAGAATTGTGGAAAGCACATAAACATATAAAATAATTTCCATAGTAGTCAAGACTCCTTGATAATGCCATATTAGTCGAATGGGTTAATTACTTAACCATATTATTAGTCGAGGTTCACTCCCAATAAAATATTAGCAAAAATGTCCCTTACTGAACTAGTTTCACTCTAAATTAAATCCATATCTATCTCATGATATTTAAATATTTACACAATGCATTTAAGGTAGATATATGTCCCACCAATTGTATAATGAAATCATACATATATGTTGCAAACGATCATAATAATTAATCATATCATAACACATAAAATGAAATGGGTATCATAGACATTTCATCCTATCATAACCTACGAAATATTTGAATGCTTCATAATAATTTTAAAATATCATAACCCATAGAAATAAGTGAGTTTAAAAATAATTATATCATGGTGTAACCTGTGGAAGTGAAAGGAGTTTCATAAAAAATCATCATAAAAATAAACCATTCAAAGAATGGTTACGAACACTTTTGAGTTCTGAATCCGAATTCCCAGAATACTGGTTACGAACTCTTCTGAGTTCTAACTCTGAATTTTGAAAATGAATTCTGGTTATGAACTCTTCCGAGTTCTGGCTTCGAGTTCTCTAAATACAGATGTCGAACTCTTTTGAGTTCAGACCCCAAAATATCATAAAATCTAACTATGAACTTTTTATGTTATGGTTCCGAATTCTTGTGAATCCAGATTCCGAATATCCTTTAAATTCAAACTCCAGAATTCTATAGTGTTCAGGTTCCAAATTCCTAGAAAACAGAATTCGAATATCCTTTTATTATAGACTCTAAATTCATTTTTTGTTAGAATCCAAACTTCCATTTGCCTATATTCTGATTATTGGATTTTTGTTATGTAACCATATTTTTTCTTACACTTGTTTCGTTATAAGACAATGTCGTCCATTTAGTTACTAACTAACTATTTTTTGAGTGACACATCCACATGTCCCTCTAAAATAAAAGGGAATATATGATCGTTACAAGTGGGAGATGAATGTTGGTGTTTTGCTTAAAAATAGGATCTCATTTGAAAGAGCTCATAACTTTGATGAATAAGTTGACCAATCTAGTGATTACATGCTGGTGGAGTAATTTCTAGATAGAGATGATTTATTGATTTGTGTGTACTGAACTTGTTGTTCAGATTTTCTTTGTGCGACTCTGATTTCTACTATGTACAATCGAGGGCTTCCGAGGATTGGAAGACAGATGTGCCGAATACCTCGATGTTGAGGGATTCCTTGGTGAGGGAGACAGAGGTACCGACTATCTTGATGTTGAGGGATTGCGGGGATAACAAGACGGACTCTGATATTTATATCGAGGGCTTACCCTAGTGTTGGTAAGACAGACGTTCTTGAAGGTATATATCAAGGGACATTTATCCATGGTTGTTGGATACCCTTCTCTTTGGGTTAAAATATTTACTACTTGTTACTTGATTTGTTACATGTTTTCCATTGTATTTATTTTGTTGAGGAATGCATAAATATCTTATAATTACTTATACATGTACTCTGATTTAGTAAGATTCAATACGCAGTAAGGTAGAATCTTTCTTGTTGTAAAATTTCATTAAGATTATTTTTCCGGAACCATCTCCTCCAGAATCACATTCTCAGAATCATATTTCTCGAATCAAGAAAATGTGTATAACTAGAGTTTTTGTGAATTTCCTTTTTTAACCTTTTTAAACATAACCATCTTTCAAAGTTCCAAAGGAATTTTTTAAAGTGTAAAATTCACCCAGCTCTTGTATATTGAGTATCATTATATTCTCAGTACAATATATATATTTTTTCGATCTTACATTTGGACTAATATTGTATATCATACTCACATACCATCTCAAACAATTGGTATCAGAGAATTGGTTCAATCTGAATTAATCTCATGATTAGATTTAGTAAAGAATTTATCTCATTATTTTCTGGAATCTATTTTTCGAACTCGTATAGTTCGGATTCATTGTCATTTTTTCTTCGAGACACTCTTATTCAATATTTTCCTTGCTTGGGAAGATTTTCCTTATTTAAAATATTTTATTACTAACAAGTTTTTTGGGGAAATATATTTCTATATGATGGAAGGAATCAATGTTGGTTCCATAAAACATTTAATCCAACAAGACCACCTATTTTTTATGGAAATAATTATGAGTACTCGAGAGATCGCATAAAGTCATTCATTATCAATACTAGAGTTCATAACATTGTTATGCTTACTGGAGGATATAAAATCCCTGACATGGAATTTAGTACCTTGACCAATCAATAAAATCATGAATACCAACTGAATTATAAGGAACTCAATACATTTCTTTTCTCTATAACCAGAAATATATATAGCCAAATTTCATCTTGTGAAGTAGAAAATTGTATTTGGAAGAAACTTGAAGTTACACACTTTGGAAAATCCAATGTTATTGAAACTAGATGAGCTCTGCTCAGAGCTGAATATCATGGTTTCTGATTTCTTTATAGAGAACCCATATGTATGGTACAACAATGATTCATGACTATTTTGAATAGTTTAAAATCCATGTGTGGGAAAGGATTATATGATGAAGCTCTTGTTGATAAGATCATAGACATCATGCTGAATGATTAGGAATCTAAGAGAACTACTATTTATGAGTACAGAAATGGTGCTCAAATTTCTCTTGATGAACTATTTGGAACTCTTCTTCAACAAGAGACTAGAATGAAGAGAGATGCTGATAACATAAAGAAGAATAACGGCAATGGACGTGTTTCTTTTACTAAAACTTCAAATCATATGAAATCCAGGACTCTTGAAAGGGTTACCATATCCAAATCTATGAAGGTTGTTATCCATTCCTAATCTAGTGGAAGTGAATCCTCAGAGAATGATTTTGAAATTCTTTCTCAAATAATGAACAAGATAGCTGGATAGAAGAACTTTCAATCCAGATACAAGGAGAAATAAAGAAATATTTGAAAGAATCATAAATCACATGTTATGAATGAAAGAGAGCTGAACATATAAGACCTGATTGTTCTATGCTCAAGAGAAAATAAAGAAAGGAAAATCATTATAAGATAAATAGAAGGAAGTATTACAAGGCTAAATATATGAATGTATTGAAATATAATGACACCTGGAGTGACAGTGTTGGTGATTCTTTCGATGAATCGTTAGATTACGAATCTTCTGGGCAAAAGAATCATGGTCTAATAGCCAGACTACTTATTGACAATCATTGCCCAATGGCTATGGTATATAATTCTGAATCAATGACCAATGTTTCTTTAAAAGCTCACTATAGTGATAATAAATACTATAAATTATCAGATGAAGAATCTTCTTCTGATGAAGATAAAATTTTACCTAATGAAGAAGTTTCTAGGTTTTCCAAAGTTCTTAAGAATGAGAATTCAAAACTCATAAAAAATCTTGATAAGGAAAAATCTCGGAATAAAATTCTTACTAAGGAAATATCATATTGTTCTAATGATCCTAAAAATAAAAATGTCGATTTTGAAAATATTTCAAAAAATCATGAGGAAGTAAATTCTAAAAAGAATAAACTTTCTAAGAATCTGGAAAACGTACTTTCTAAGTAAAATGTTTTCGAGCCTCGTGCTAGTTCTAAAGAAAATGTTTTTAGAAGAAAAGAACTTCGTTATCAAACTGAAATCCCTAATTTTTTTCCTTGAGGAAGTGTTTTTCAAACATTACCTTTTGTATGAAAATTTTTGATAAAATGTATTCTCAAATATGACCTCTATGGAATAGTTCAGGTATTGGTTATACCAGTTCTAAACCGGTTTTTATTAAAAAATATTTTTTTCCACAAAGTGCTCCATTCTGCACTAAGTGTCAGTGTGGTGGACATTGGGCAACAAATTTTTCCTTAAACTAAACTCAGTTTTTAGGATTTTATAAAGCCTATTTTTCTAAAAAGATGTGGGTACCTAAAAATTTTCTTTCTGATATTTTCAGATCCAAGCAAGTTTGGATTCTAAAAACCTAACTTTTTCATATTTTCAGTACAATAGAGAGAGTACCAACAGAAATACATGGTACATGGATAGTGGATGTTCCAAGTATATGATTGGTAATAAAAACTATTTTGAAAAGATTTTCCAGATGAAAAGAGGAAAAGTAACTTTCAAAGATATTGATAAGAGAGAAATTATTGTTAAAGGTAACATCATTTTTCATGGAAAAACTTTGACTCCATCTGTTTTATATGTTAAGGGTCTAAAGAACAACCTCATTAGCATAAACCAATTATGTGATGAAGGTTACATTGGAATTTTAGGAATGAAAATGTCTTAGTACACAATTTCAAGGAAGAATTTATTTATTCTGACCATAGGCAAGAGAATGTATACACACTAAACATTGAACACATTAAGAGCCAAGATTTACCCTGCCTTAGTGGAATGGAGGATCAATCTTGGTTATGGCATAATACGTTAGGACACTGTATCCTTAGAAACTTATGAAAAATTGTTAAGAAAAGATTAGTTAATGATCAACCAAAGCATAGATTTGATTCTTCAAAAGTTTGTGACCCTTATCAATATGGAAAGAGACATAAATCTAGTTTTAAATTAGTCGGTGAAGTCTCAACTACTGATGCATTATATTTAGTGCACATGGAACTTTTTTCTCCTACACAAACTGAAAGCATTGTAGGAAATTATTATGTTCTTGTGTTAGTTGATGATAACACTGGATTTACGTGGGTCTATTTTCTAGAAAAGAATTCTGGAGATTTTTATTATTTAAAAAGATTTAGAGCCCACGTTAAAAATGAGAAAAACCTTCCATTGAAAACATTTCATAGTGATCATGGAGGCGAATTTCAAAATTATGATTTTGAAACTTTTTGTAGTAGAAAGGGCATTACTCTTAACTTCTCATCACCCAGAACACCTCAAAAAAATGTTTTTGTTGAAAGAATAAATAGAATTCTTCAAGAGATAACTAGAACAATGTTGAGTGAGTATTCTGTAGCCAAACATTTTTGGGCTGAAGTTGTAAGTACTTCTTGTTATAATATAAATAGATTTTTTATTAGACATTCTATTAATAGAAAACCTTATGAGTTATGGAATGGTAGAAAACCTAGACTTCCATACTTTGAGGTTTTTGGTTGCAAGGTATTAATTCTGAATACTAAAGATAATATACATAAATTCACACCAAAATCTGATGAAGGAATTTTTTTCTTAGGCTACTCCACAACTTTGAATGCTTATAGAGTTTTCAATAAAAAACACATGTACTGTTGAAGAAACAGATCATGTAAAATTTGATGAAACTGGTCCTTTTGTTTTTGAACAACCCTAATCGACATCCTCAGATGTGTTTTCCAAAACTGATTATCAACCCTTGACAGATGATCCATCTGATAAGGAAAATTTCCAAGAAGATACTTCTGAAACATTTACCCCAAAATATTTCATACCCTATTTTGCTGAACTTGTTTTACAGAACGCAAATCAGTTGTTTCTAAATAATCATCCCAGTGATAGTATCATTAGAGATCTAAATCAACCTGTAAGGGTTAAAAGTTACTTAAAAAATGAATTAGAACATCTATAATTCCTTTCCCAATTAGAACCAAAAATCACTTATGAATCATTAGGTGATTATGATTAAATTAAATCCATGCAAGATGAACTAAATGAATTTAAAAGTAATAATGTCTGGACCTTGGATGAAAAACCTAAAGAAACTTCTGTTATTAGTGTAAAATGGGTCTTCAGAAATAATTTTGATGAAAATGAAATCATTTTTAGAAATAAATCTAGATTAGGTACTAAAGTCTATAATCAACAAGAAAGAATAGACTATGAATAAACCTATGCTCCAGTAGCTAGACTTGAATCTATTTGTATTTTTCTTGCCTTTGTAGCATTCTTCAATTTCAAACATTTTCAAATGGATGTGAAATTTTCTTTCTTTAATGGTTATGTTCAATAGGAAGACTTTGTTGAAAAACCTCTAGGTTTTGTAGATGTAATGAAATATGATATTGAAATGAGTATTATGGGTGAGTTAACATTTTTCCTTGGATTTCAAATTTCTCAAAAACCAGAAGAAATATTTATATCCCAACACAATTATATTAAATATCATCTTAAAAAGTATGGATATGACAATAATAAGAGTATAATTACTCCCATTGGTACCTCAAAGACACTTGATCTTGATAAGCTGGGAAACTAGTAGATCAAACATCTTTTAGAGGAATGACATGAAGTTTACTTTACTTGATAGCTAGTAGTCCAGATATAATTTTTTCTGTATGCTTATGAACAAGATATCAATCCAATCCTAGGGAATCTCATTTAGTGGCAGTGAAAAGAATTTTTCACCACTTAAAGGGAACAATGGATTTAGGACTCTTTTACACTTCTAGAAATGATTTTGTTTTGAAAAGTTTTTTAGATGCTGAATTTGGTGGATTTAGAATGGATAGAAAGAGTACATCTACAACTGTTCATTTCATAGAAGATTCTTTAGTTTCTTGGCCATTTAAGAAGAAACACTCAGTAGCACTTTCCACTGCGGAACTGAATATGTAGTAGCTGGAAGTTGTTGTTCTCAAGTGTTGTGGATGCAACACACACTCACAGACTATGGTATGAGTTTTTCCAAAACACAAATTTTGTGTGATAATAAAAGTTCCATTTCCCTTATTAAAAACCCTACATATCACTCTCGTGTAAAACCCATAGATATTCGGCATCACTTTCTTATGGATCCCATACAAAAAGGAGATATCATTCTTCAATTTATTGGAATGAAAGATCAAATTTATGATATTTTCAAAAAATCTTTACCCTCTGATAGATTTGAATACATTAAACAAAAGTTAGGAATGATAACCATAATGTAATATTCATTATTAACTTCTTATTGAACAAATCTCCTTACATTAATAATCAACTTTTCAAAGGGGGAGTACATTTGTTTGTTAGTTTTTCAAACATTCCGTAATGAAAATTTTTGTAGTCAGTTTTTTAAACATTTCGTAATAAAAAATTTCATAGTCAGTTTTTCAAAATTTTCTTAATGAAGATTTTTCATAAATTAAATTTTTGTAATGATGATTTTCATACATAACATTTTTCATAATGAAGATTTTCGTACATGAAATTATCGTAATGAAGATTTTCGTACTTGAAAGTTTCATAACGAAGTTTTGCATACTCAATTGTTTTTCGAAATAATGATTTTCATACTTGAATTTTATGTAATGAAGTTTTCCATACATGAAATTTTATAATGAAGTTATGCATACTCAATTGTTTTTCGTAATTGAGGTTTTTGTAAATTTTATTTCTCTAATGATCGTCATGAAAAATATTACCTATTACGAATAATATTTCTAACAATCTAAAAGGTATGAATCTTTCTTGAGTTTTCGTAATCACCTTTTACTTGCTGGTAGTTTCTTTTGTTTTCTAATTTTTTTTTCTCATATTCCAGTTTCCTTAAATCCAAAATTTTTCCTTTAAAAACCACAAAAGATCCGATCTTATCAAATATTCCCTGAGACTATCATATCAACCATCATATCTAATCATAAGATTTCTCAACCGTTGGATTGAGATGGGAAGTTCAATCGTCACATCAATGCCTATATAAAGTGCCCAAGAAGGGTTGCCCCACATCGTATTTCAAGCCTTTGCGTGCTGGAGCTCTTCCCCTCTCTCAAAATCCCGTTCTGGATTTTCAAAGGTTTATTAATTCTGAATATCTAGTGGAGTTCCTTCTCAAGATATGAATTCTATCAAGACGATTGCAGAGTGGAATGTATACAGAGAAAGGCTGGTGCATCCGAATTTCTTCAACCGCTATGACTCCATTATCTTTAAGAACATCAAGCTTGATGGATGGTAAAGAGTTTACATTTCAATTCCATGGGATCAATACTTGGTGTATCTAGATCTACTTATTACGTTCTATGATTAAGTCAGTTTTTTTTTAAGGAAGTCGGGAGAGACAAGTTTTTATTCAAGAGTTATGGAAAAACATATGCCCTTTCATACACCAAGGCTGCTAGCTTGGTGGGGCTGTCTTATGAAGGGATGCTGAGTTCTGTTCCTAAATGCTGCCAGATGTTCAAGGATGTTTTGTAAAGGTAATGGTTATACAGTGTCTTGGAATTTCATATGTCAAGACAGCTAAAATTTCTCATTTGTCTACGAATAATCTGATCCTTGAGTTGTGGGTTCAAGGGTTTATCATTTCGAGGAAGGGTGACAAAGACACGCTGAAGAAGAGTGATAAGTATATCACGGATTTTATGGTAATTCTAAAGAAGATAAATTTGATAAAGAATATTCTAATTACGATAGAGAACATCAAGAATGGGAATATGAAAGCACATATAATCATATATCTGACCATCCTCTCTAAGCTCATTGTGCGGTGCTTGGAGTCCTTCTAAATCCCATGCAGTTAAAAGTTATGGAATTGAAAAGTTATTCTAAACAGTGATGATACTCTCAAGACGATGAAAGTGTGTTTTTCTGAGTCACGAGAATTCTATGACTTACTAGAGGAAGATATTGAAGTCATTCCGAATGAAAAATAAGTGGATGAACCATCGATGAAGGCTGGACAGGGGAGGAAGCTGAAGGAGGTGGTATAAGAAGGAAAAATCATAGAAGATAAAGAATCTCAGTCCGCACCTACAAAACCCAAAAAGAAGAAAGCCTATGCAGATGAGGTTGTTTCCAAGTGGAGGGAAGATAAGAAAAATCAGAAGGAAGGTGATCTATAGTTTTTCTTGGATCATGCTGAGGCCAATGCTTTGAAAGATAAGGCAACTGATGAGCTTGATATGAAAGCTAAGGAATGGAAAAAAAGAAAAAGTTGTCTAAGGATGAAATTTTTCAATCCCTTCTGAGGGATACTGAAATAGAATCTGAGAATATCCCTGTACCAAAATATTTCATGGTAGAACCCTTACTTGAGACTCCGGGGAAGAAGATTATGAATCCAAAAAAAAGCCAAAGAGAAGGTTGTTGACAAATGGAAGCTATCGTAGAAGTGGAAATACAATAAAGTAGTGATGGCACTGAAGAACTTATAAATAAAGTTGAATATTATCATGAAAAGGTAACCCCTTTTGAGAATCTATTAATCCGAACTTCTGAAGAAGAGTCTTCAAAGATCCCAAATCTTATGAAGGTTGAGGAAGGTGAAGACAAGAAGGGTGAAGAATAAGTTAATAAATTGTATGAGGAAGAAATCTATAATCATAACATTATACACCCGAAGGATGCTGAGGCTGGAGATGAGAAGAAGAAAGTAGATGAAGATAAGATTGTTCATATGTCTGATAGTGAACATGCGTCTCCAAATTAAGAAGCTATTCTGAGAACCAATAAGTGAAAACGGGTGGTTGTTGATACACCTACCAAATTTTCTTTAAGGAAGAAGGAAGCTGGTGGATCTTCTAAGAGGAAGCTTATCAAGCTAGAAAAATATCCATCACAAAGAAAAGTGTCAGATTCAGAAGCATCAGCTCTGGGACATTATTTTTTCATTCAATCATTGAAGATGATTGTTGATGCCATTCCAATCATTCCAACCAATGATTCCAGATGTCAGATCCTCCAACAAATCTTGAATCAACAATCGGATTTTGTATCCATGGTGATGGATATGTGTGTAAATATTTAGCCAGATTACAAGAACATCCTTTTCAACTACGATTCCCACATAAAATATTATAAGAAAGTGGTCATCTGGTCAAAGAAAATAGTTGAAGATTTGTGAGAGCTTTATAAGTTTCAAGATGATGTTAAAAAAGATTTTGATTCTAAAGATAGTAAAATCAAGGATCTCACAAATCGCATTGAGAAAAAGATAAATCTTGAGCAGAATACTCGGATTCTAGAGGTCAAGGATCTGAATGGAAAGTTATACTGTATTTCTCAAAGATGGAAGGGAGAATGGGATTTCTGGATCGAGATTGAAAAGAACCCAGTGAAGTAAGATGACTTGTTGAAGGTTCAGGTAGAGGCTCTGAAGGATCAGGATGATAATATGAAATCCTTAATGATAAAAGCAGAGGAAGACCACAAGGAACTCAAAAAGATGAAATCCATTGTGAAGAAATTGATATCCAAGAAGAAGGAAGGAAAATAGATCCAATCCGATATTTTGTAGTATTTTTTTCCTTATAAAACTTCTTCATATCTTAATGAAATTTTGGTTACTCATTTTTTTTTGTATGTTTGTACTAATATTTCAGGTACCATATTTCTTTTCCATTCCCTCAAACACTTTTTGAAAATCACAATGGGGGAGAAGGAAAAATAATTCTAAGTAAAGAAGAAATATCCCTATGTTAGGCGAAGTTTATCTAAGGGAGAGTTTTCATTACAAAGATTTCCATACTCAAGATAATGAAAAATCTCATTCCAGAAATCTAGAATATGATCTTTATTGTTCCGAAGCCTAAATGGGAGTTAGTCGTATTAAACATTACCAATGTGAAAATGGAGATATGTTTTATACCAAAATCAAGAAAACAATTTCTAAGTCATTATATTCTTTTTCATAAGGATGATTATGCTTTCCAAAAAAGGGGAGATTATTGAGTCAATAAGGTTTTCCTTTTCAATTTTCCATTCCTTCACACTTGGGTGAGATTGTTAAGTCATTAAGGTTTCCTGATGACTTTACCATTCATTATTTTTTTGAAAATCCCAAACACCTTATCTCAAGGAAAATATCATTTTACCCTGTGTTTTACTTCTATAAGGAAAATTTTCCTTCCCCATATAAATTTATCCTTACCATGTTTTTATTATTCATATCATAATTTTTCCATGTGTAAAATTCAGTTTGTAACCGAAACCTCAAAATCCTATGAATAACATGATATAAAGCATTCTATTTTATGATCTGAATTCTCTGAATTCTCATTAGGAACTCTTCTGAGTTCTGAATCTGAATTCTTAATTTGAATTCTAGTTATGAACACTCACAGTTCTGACTCCTAGTTCTGAATACGAATTCTAGTTACAAACTCTTCTAAGTTCTGACTCCAAATTCTGAATACGAATTCTGTTTATGAACTCTTCTGAGTTCTTGACTCCTAATTCTGAATACGAATTCTTGTTATGAACTGTTCTATGTTTTGAATCCGAATTCTTAGAATTCTTGTTATGAACACTTCAAATATTTTACTCTGAATTACTAATAAGATTTATGGTGACGAACTCTTCCATGTTCTGACTCAGAGTTCTCTGAATACAGACACCAAACACTTATGAGTTCTGACTCCAAATTATCATGAACTCTGACTCCAAAGTTTATAAGTTCTGTTTCTAAATTCTTGTGAATCCAGATTCTGAATTTCCTTGAAATTCATACTCTGGAATTCTATAGAGTTCAGGTTTGGAATTCCTAGAAAACAGAATCAAAATATCCTTGTATTATAGACTCCGAATTCATTATTTGGTTAGACTATGAAATTTAATTTTCCTACATTCTGAATACTGTATTTTAGTTATGTAACCATATTTTTTCTTACACTTGTTTTGTTATAAAATGATGTCATGCATTCAGTTACTATCTAACCATTGTTTGAGTGACACGTGTACAAGTCCCTCCGAAATTCAAGGAAAAATATGACCGTTGGAAGAGGGAGTTGACCGTTGCTGCTATGCCTATAAATAGGTTGTCATTTGAAAGTGATCATATAATAGGTGAATATAGTGATAAATCTAGAGATTACATGTTGTTGAAGTGATTTATAGAGAGATAAGATTTATTGCTTTGTGCATACTGAACTTCTTGTTCAGATTTTCATTGTGCGAATCTGATTGCTACTGTGTACAATCAAGGGCTTTTGGGGATAGGAAGATAGAGGTGCCGACTACCTTGATGTTGAGGGCTTCCTTGATGAGGAAGACAGAGGGGCTGACTACCTTGAAGATGAGGGCTTGCGGGGATATCAAGACAGAATCTGATCTTTGTATCGAGGGCTTACCCTGGTGTGGGTAAGACAGACTTGCTTGAAAGTATAAATCAAGGGACCTTTAAACAAGGTTGTTGGATACCCTTCTCCTTGGGTTAAAAGATTTACTACTTATTACTTGTTTTGTTTCAAGTTTTCTGCTGCATTTATATTCTTGAGGAAAGTATAACTATCTTATACGTTCTTATACTTGTACTCTGATTTAGTAAGATTCTATACTCTTTAAGGTAGAATCTTTGTTGTTGTAAACCTTCATTAAGTTTCATTTTTCTAGAACCATCTTTTCTGGAATCACTTTCTCGAAATCTTATTTCTGTAATCAAGAAAGTGTGTAGAACTAGAGGTTTTGTGAATTACATTGTTTAACGTTGTTAAACATAACCATCTTTAAATGGTCCAAAGGAATTTTTTAAAGTGTACAATTCACCCCCCCTCTTGTATCTTGTGCATCATTACATACTCCATACAGTATCTCTATTTTTTCGATCCTATATTTGGTATAATAGAGTATATCATAATCACATACCATATCAACAGTGGGGAATTATGTGTATGATGTATATATAAAAACAAATATTCCTTTCAAATTATCAGTATAAGTAAAAATATACTTGATCAGAAAAAAAAATTATATTCTAAACAATTTTTAAAAGGTAAAAAATGGTTAAAAATGTATTGAAAATAAAAGGATAATAGTCTTAAATTTTTTAAAGCATTTTTAGAAAACATGGTTTTGAAAGAAAACATATTTCTGACCAAAGATTAAAATAATGTCAGGTTTTCATAAATACATTTTCGTACTTATCGTATTTACTAATGAGTGGAAAAATAATATCGTTACATGAATATATCAATAATAACCATAGTATATAAATTAATTATAATTATTCAGATATGGATTATAGCATTTCATCAATGGGAGGATAATCATATAAAATCTAGATAAATGATGAGGTTTCAATAATAAAATCTTACAACTTTGATAAATTTAACAAAACACCGTTGAGAGAATAAGAAAATAAAGAATAATATATCATTATAATAAGTATATTTATGATATAAAATGTCAAAGGGGAAGTATATATGTCTTATAATAGAATATAAGTTTATAACATAACATGTGTCTTAAAGAAGGAAAATTGAGACAAAATTTTCTTATAGCTTTGGAAACACTGAAACGGTAACCCTATAAAAAAGACATACAAAAAATGGATGTGTAAATACAAACAATTAAAATAGAAGAATCATAATTTACATTAATTGGAATTATATACACCATATATAGGATATATTTGGTGAATATATCATGTGTCTCACAAAAGTAAAAAGTGAGACATAAATCTTTTACTTTATGACTTGACATTCTTCATACAAATTGAATCACATGTATAATAAATATAGTCTTATTGTAAATCTATAAAATAACCATTATTATATATATATTACCATATATGATTTTTTAATGACATCATATTATCCATTTATTAACAACCCTATGTTAAAGTTACATTTCAGGTAATAACCACTTTGTTTTTGTATTAGTTTTAACTTGTTATTTCTAGTATGATTACTTTGATAATGATTTTATCATTTATAGAGTATAAAATATTTCATAAATATAATATATATTCATTATATATGTATCCAGAATAACAAATAAAATTTAGTGATAGGAAACTAAATACATTGTTCATGGAGATGGTTGGTCATAGTACGGGTGAATCCTATTTCTATTTTATTATCATATTGAATGAAAAAAGTAAAATATATATATATTATCATTATAGTATAAATATTATGTTATATATATAAAATAGTTTTATAAAACCCATATTTAATTCATTTCATGTAAATTATAAACGAATCACATCGCTTCGTGAGGCGGTAATCCGCCTTACACATGAACAACATTATCATATTTTTACAAAATGGAAATCAGGATGGTATGTGTTATATAATAAATACAAAAGAATAAATACATAATTAATATCATATATAAATATTATTTACATCATTTTTAACATCCATTAATCTTGGTAATTGAAGAATGTAGAATATCTGATTGCGAGGCCATAATCCACCGTACACAAAAACGACCATTTAATAACCCATTTGATGTAAGTGTGTGTATTTTAGGTTATAAATATAACATAAAAATGTATTATTATAATGAATATAATTATTTCATTGTATAGTATTTATATAAAATAAATTCATTTGGTTTGTGGAAGAAATTAAAAAAACATTTGTTGATTAATATTACCTCTTCTTCAGGTATTTTATTTTGGTTTACCGCAATGGCCTTCTTTTGTTGGCTTTTTCCCAAATTAAGGATTCTAGGATGATATTAGGTAATTTGATAAGATATTTTATAGGTATATTCAAAACAAAATTGATTTACAGGTTTGAAGAACTGGGGAGAGTGATTTCCTTTTTATAGTTGAGGAGTGGCGTTCTTGTAAATACTCAAAAGTATTCACTATTAAGAAGTCAAGATTACATAAAATTTATAAAAAACTGATAATTAAATGTTTTATGGGCTTATATGTGGGATATAAACCCCACCACACATTTATAATTTTTTTTTAACATTTGGTTCCTTAGATCTTATGTTTCCTAATGATACTGTTTAGGTTTTTATTATTTTAACCAGTTTTCTAACTTATGTAATATATTATTTAAAATTATATTAGAGTGATCCTTATTATATAATTTTGAATAAATAATTTTATATATTATATAAAAATTATAAATCATAAATCCTTTGTTTTTTGGAAATTAACTTTAACACAAACACATGTAACACACAAAACATCGTTTTAACAGTAACTATACTAAATGATTATCTAATTGTTAATGATCAATATAGTCATTATAATAGAAAAATTTATCCATTGATGGACCATAGATAATATTTATTAATATTTATATATAACTTTATATAATATATGTTATATAGTAATTTTAAATAAATTAATATAAAATCATTTATAAAATGTCATTAATACCAATTTTGATATTAATAATTTAATTAAATTTATAAAACAATAAAATTATCTAAATTAAATAAATTATGTGTAATTTATTTTAAAATATGTATTAATCTAAAAATTAATAATTTAACACAACAATTTATACAATTTTCTTGCCTTTTAATGTTTTTTGTATCATTTGATTTATTCAATTATTAAAAAAATTATTCATAAATTGAATTTTATTAAGTATTTAATGTAATAATATTATTCAAATAAATTATAATTTAAAAACAGTCATTTATATTCCAAATTAAATTTTATATCCATACATATTTATGTTTTTTGTATCATTTGATTTATTCAATTATTAGAAAAATAATCCATACATTAGGTTTTCTTAATTTTTCAATGTAATAATATTATTTAACTAAATTATTATTTAAAAAAAGTGATATATATTCCATATTAATATTTATATCCTTACCTATTTTTTCTATATTCAGAAAAATTTATAGAAATAACAAGTAAGAGATGTACATGTTTTTTTCTTTTTCTTTACCTAACTTATTATGCGGGTCAATTTTATGGAAAAGTATCCCTCAAACACATAAAATTAGATCCTAGGGATTCAACAGTATAAATATGTGCATAATGTTGGTTTTGGAATTTTTTGGTCATTTGTACATAGTATATTCTATGTTTAACAACTAGGAAAACTCATTTTTTCTTAATCACTGTAATTAATTTTAACTGTTCCACTTACAATTTTATTAATAAATAAAGTTGGCCTTATTATATGTTAAAATTTATGATCATTACAAATATAGAATCCATTTTTATAAATTAAAATCACATAATTTTTAAAAAAACATTTAAAAATAATCACATAGACATGGTGAGAAGTGAGTTTTTAGAATGAAAACGTTCAAGAATTTTCAACATTTTTATATCCAATTTCAATATGAAATTGCCTAAAATTACCTCTATTGGATTAATATATTTATAATGTAACTAATGATACGTTAAAAAAAATTTATATATAATTTTACTGTATAAATAAATTATATGAATAGTTATTTTTCAATTGAAATTTATTATTTTTCACTATACATCAAAAACGAAACTTCTTTGATAAATACCAAAAATTCAGCATATGATAATTTTGATTTTACACTTTCGTAAATGAATTTTATTTTATAAAATAAATATTTTAAGTTGTTTAAAAATTAATTTTATATTATGTGTGCTTGGCATGATTAACCCTTATTTTAGAAAAACTATTTTTTTAGAATAAATTTTATTTTTATTTTAAATTATTCATAATTTATTTATAATCAAAAGGTAACTAATTAAAATATAAAAAAGATATTTTAATAAGTTATTTAATCATATTCATTCCCATCATTCCAATGGGAAAAAATAACTATTATATTAGATAATAATATTAATCGTATATTGTTGTTCTGTAAAAATATGTCTTCTGTGTAAGGAAATCTATTGAAGGAACATAATATCATGTGTAACACAATCAAAAATTAGTGTTGCATGTACCTCCATCTAATCATAGTGTTGTGTGTAGAAAAAGTTTTACTTGATGTTTCATATAAATTATGTATAACTTGTTGTAGAATTAAACACAATCCATCAAATAATTTTAATTTATTCAAAAAATAATCATAAAAACTCTAGGTGATTCTTTCTATCCCATATAAAATAAATTTCACTCTTGAAATTCATCTGAGCCATCAAAAGATTAATGCTTTAAATTTCCCTTCATATGAACCCACATCATAAAAATGAATACTAAAACTTCCTATAAAAATGGATGGTCGGAACAATAACTGTAACCCATATATACTCATAACTAGGTTTCCACATAAGAAAATGTAGGTTGGAAGTGAACCCATGGAAATAGAAGATAAAACTATCACCCAAATATATATAGGGAGTGATAGAGAACAATTTTCTGGATAACTTTAATGATAAACATATCCATTAACCAAACTTTCTTGAAAAAGGACATTGATATCATCAAAAACGACGATAATAGGACAACATTTTATTTGAATAAACTTTTCAGAAAGTTGAAGAATTTTTATTATAAGATATAATTTCATTATTTAATTTTATTTAATAAGAAAAACATCACCATGTGTTAGTTCCTGGATCAATTTCTACTTTATCACTTTCACCAAGAAATGAAAGTGAATTTTTATGTATGAGTCACTAACAGATTGTATGATCCATTAATAGAATGACCATTAATTCCATCTATATTTAGTTCCCATCACGAAAAATGGTTTTCATAGGTTATCTAATATGTATAAATATTGAAATAGTTAATTAATAAATTATTATCTAAATCCTTTTTCAATGTTCAATTTAATTGTTTTAATAAATTGTTATCTTTTTTACCGTTTTGAAAGAGGAAAATCCAAAAATTAAGAAAAAAGGTCACTAAATTTCTCATAATAAACATAACATTGATCCTACATATATCATAAAGTATCTATTTATTATTACATACCAAAATAGGAATACCTTCATCATTTATTATCTTGAAACATGTTTATAACCTAAATCACAATAAAACCATATTGAAAACATACATGATTCTTTATTCCTGACATAGAACATATATTATTTGATATATTAATTAAATAAAAAATGATATAGAATTCATAAATGATACCATAAACCACTTTTTCAACAAATACATTATCAGTTCAATTGTCAAAAATACTCCTTAATTTTGTTTCTCCATATCAGTAATCTGTTTATCGATAATAAACATCATTTTATCAGCATCTAAAATATATTAAGGTAAATATTCATATAAATGAAATATCACCTTGAAATTAAATCACTTTTCATTCCATCAGTATCATTATACATATACATTTAAATCCATAACTAAAATATTATACTAAATGATCCTTATATATTTTATAATGAATAATAAATGAATCCAAATATATAAATAACTCAATTCATACACATTAATGATTAACATGGTATATGTCCTTCATTGGTCTAAAAGTAATTACTTGGGTTATGGTATTGTGTTGGTTAATAACCATGTTCTCCCTAGATATGACATTGATCTCCTCAAAAAAATTCCACTATGTGGCCCAATTTCCCACATATATAACATCATACCCTACATTTAGGATATTCTGTCAATTTTTTCTTCACATATTATTGATAATTTAGAATCTAAGTCTTATTTCCTCAATGTCATTACCACATGAACTGTCATAAAATTTCATATTCCTATTATTCAATGTGTCTGGAAGCTCATTAAAGTTCATGTTTTTAATAATACAACGCGATAGCTAATTAAGAATAATCAAAATATATTTATCTACATTAATCATACAATTTTTTGGGATTATAGTCAATATATTTTCCATTATATTCAAAATTAACATGATTCATTGTGGTTATAGGAACTAAATAAAACCAATAACATAGTGTGAGAAACACTCATCATTGTGGAAGTCCACATAGACCCTATGGTGTAGCTCAGTTGGTAGTGGCCCTATGGTGTCTCGATGAGGTATCAGGTTTTAGTATTGTTGAGATCATCCTTGTCAATAGTGTATATATTTTCTAGTATTTATTTTACTCCCCCAACTATTGTAATAATATTGAAAGAACATATAATCAAGTAAATCACTAATATGATGTCTAAATAATGATACATTATTATTTAATTTATGAAACTTTATGTTTATCTTAGTTCAATAATAATTATCTTCTATTTAAATCATTCATGATGGTTTATAAAGAGTTTCTAAATTTTGAATTCATATTCCCCGAGAGTGTAAAACCATGTGTGTAGAAATAACTGTTTTCATGCACGAGTTCCCGACTGAGTCTATATTAATATAGTGTTTTTGGGTTTATTACCCTAGGGTACATCTATTATAGATCCACAAACACTTCTAGTATATAGAAAGATATGTCCTACCAGTAAACCACTCACTCTATCCTTTACCAAAATCAAGGACATTTTCATTTACTTTAACTCATCCTTATACTTATCCTTAGAGACATTACTATACATATCCTTAGAAATTTACCTAGGGATCATAATAAATATTTATCATCCTAGTTTCTAAAGGTTGGATAAACCGTTATTTTGATTCCAACTATAGTGACCCAGGCTTAACATACATGGATATTATATTTTAAGATTAAAATTAATTGTTATACACAAAATTATGCCTAATAATCATAGTATTTTAGTGCCTTGTGATCTTGGAACACAATCTTCAATTCTAGTGAAAGATCATCATTGTTTCCCACAATGATCTTACCATTTAGTACTCCTAATTAAATCAATTCCTTATAACAAGGGGATATGAATCATAATAAAGAGTTATATTAGGTTCTTAGTAAGGGTAAATAAGGGGGATATGTACGCACAATCATGAGAATAAGGTTATGAGAAAATGAGAATAACATTGGAAAACCATGCCCTTCTTATCAAAGTTTATAATAATGAATCATGGAATAAATATTTGTAGTTCAGAAGACATGAATCTTGAAAGAAATAAATATCATAATCCATGTGAGCATAAGATAGGTACAAGAATTAGAATTTTTGAAAAGACATAAAAAATAAAATGATATACATAGTAGTCAAGGCCTACTACCGAGGGTATCATAGTGGAATGGTTTTACTACAGAAACCATATTAGTAGTCAAGGATAAATACATATTTTTTCTTAGTGGATAAAGTACCTTACTGAATCAAGTTCACTACACATTCCTCTCATGTATATCACTCGATATTTAAATCATTACCAAATGGATTAGCGGTAGATATAGATCCCACCCATCACATAATGAAATAATACATATTTGTCCAACAGGATCACAAATATTCATCATATCATAACCCATGTAATGAATTGGGTTTCAAAAATGTTTCATCATATCATAACAATTGGAAAAGAGACAGGTATACTAATCATTTCATTATAGAATAACCCATGAAAATAAGCATGTTTCATTATCATTTTACCATGGTATAACCCATGGAAGAGAAATGAGTTTCATAAATAGGTTTTCATCATAAAAATAAACCATTTGAAGAAAAAATAAGAATGATGTTTTCTTTAGACCATATCCTAGTAAAGAATAAATTACATCAAAGTATATCATTTATATGGAGAAGGATTTTTAGAGATCACTTAGAAAATTTCTTAAGGAAAATATCCTATCTTTTAAAATCACTTCAATTATACATTTGTAAAATCCTTTTCATCAAAAATAAAATTCCAAACTTATAGTGAAATCTTAAAAACATCATTTGAATCTTTTTTTGAGTAAAATATACCTTCTATTTTGAAAAAAAAATTAAATATAAAATTTTGTTGAAATAATTTAATTGAAAATAACCTTTCAAAATTTTATTGAAAATGACCTTTCACAATTTAAAATATTTTCTTGAAAATAATCTTTCAAAAGAGAATTGATCAGAAAATTGCTGGAAGATCATTCCAAAAACCATTTTTTTTGTAAAAAAATGGGTAAAATTTTTATTTAAAAATAGTAGAAGAATATTATAGTATTTTTGATTTTTATTGAAAATCTATTTTGAAATGAACACATATTTTAAACCAATTATATAAATAAAGTCATGTTTTCATAAAATTTTTCTAAATTATCATAATTACCAACATATGAAAAAATGGTACCACTACTTTAATATATCATAAAAAACCTTAGGATATTAAAATTAATGATAATCCGTTTGATATGGATCATAATATTTCATCAATGGATGTTTAATCATAAATAATTCCAATAAATGATTAGATTGTAGCTATAAACTCTTATCACTTAGGTATCATTATATAAAAATAAACACGTAAGAATGAAATTATATAATTATTAAAATATAATTAAAATATTTATCTAACAAATCAAGAATCTCATATATACACCTTATAAAATAATATTGAGGTATAATATAAGATGTATCGCAAAGAAGAAAAATTGAGACAAAATTATCTTACCACTTTGGTAACATAAAAAATATACTCCCATGAATGGGAGATCCTAAAATGGATGTGTAAATAAAAAAATTATGTAAAAATATAATAATTTACATTCAAGGCCAATATATACACCAAATATAAGAAATAGCTAGTGAATATATCATGTGTCTAAAAAAAATCAAAAGTGAGACATAAATCCATTACCTTATGTCTTGACTTACTTATTACAAGTTTAAACCTCGAGTAAAACAAATATAAGTTTATTATAAATAAATAAATGAAAAATATTTATATATATCCTATCATATATTATTTTCTTATGAATTAATATTACCCATTTATTAATAATCCAATTTAAATTTATGTTTTAGTTAATAAATGCTTTGTTTTTCGTATAATAATTGATTTGTTATTTCTGGGGTACATAATTTGATAATGATTTCCTCATTTAAATATTGTAAATCATAATATAAATATCATATATATTAATTATATATGTATTTAGAGTAACTCATAAAATTTAATTATAGGAAACAAAATACCCCAATCATAGAGATAGTTTGTTGTACATATGAATGAACATTGTTTCCTTTTTCTCGTCATATTTAAAGAAATATAGTAACTGATATATATATATATGTATATATATTATAATCAAAAAATATATATCTCATATTTTTTAATAAAATCCTTAATACATTCTGTGTAGAGCATAAAATAATTACATCGCTTCGCGAAGTGGTAATCTTCCATACACATTAACAAAGTTGTCATATTCCAAAAAAGTGAAAAGAATTAAGTTATGTGATATATAATAATTAAATAATAATAAAATCATAATAAAATATGTATATATATATATATAGTATTTACATTATTGTACCCAACATATAATGGTTGTAATGGAAGAGAAAACGACATCAGATCGTGAGACGGTAGTTCGACATACACATGAATGATGATTTAATAACCCATTTGATGGAAGTGTGTGACGTTTTTGGTCATATAACTAACATAGAAATATCTAAGTATATTTAATATAAATATTTTATTATTTAACATTAATATTGAAATAATTGAATGTGATTGTGGAAGAAACGAGAAAATATTCATTGATGAATGTTACCTCTTCTTCGGGGTATCTCATTTTAGTTTTCAGCAAGGGGATTCTGTGGTTGTATTTACACCACCATTATGGATTTTAGAATGATAAGAGGGAAGTGGAGAATATATTTTTATAGGTATTATATGATATAAATGTAATTAAAGGTGTGAATAAGTTGGGAGAGTGAGTGAATTTTTATAGTTGAGGAGGACTGGCATTCTTGTAAATACTCAAAAGTACTCACTATTTGGAAGTCATGATTTTATAAATTTAATAAAAAAATGACAAAAAAATGTTTTTAGGTGATACGTGGTATTTAAAAACTTCCTAGATACATTTATATATAATTTTTAAATAGTTGGTTCCTTAACTCTTATGATTTCTTATTTTAGTAGTTTGGTTTTTCTATTATGTGAACTAGTTTTCTTAACTAAGAAATTTATTATTTAATACTAAGTTATTTTGATCATTATTAAATAATTTTCAAATAAATATTATATATGTTATATTAAATTTATAAATTATAAATCCTTTGTGATATGTAAATGAAATTTAATACAATCTCATGTAACATGAAAAATCACTGTTTTAATCGTAACCATGCTAACTGAGTTTTTTTATATTTAATGGTAAATATCGTAATTATAATTGAATATCTTGTCCATTAATGTAAAATAGTTGATATTTATTAATATTTAAAAATCAATTGATAGAAGATAAATTTATTATTAGTTTTAAAACAATTAATAAAATAGTATTTATAAAACAACATCAATGTCAATTTTGACATTATTCATTTAATTTAAATAATAAAAGACAATAATGGAAATCAAATACATTATTTTCAAACCTATTTAACATGATATATTAATCTAAAAATATAATTCAAAAAAAATTCATTACAATTACTTCACTTTTAATGTTTTTAGTATCATTTGATTTATTTAATTATCAACTAATTAATTTTTACGTTGGAATTTCTCTAGGATTTAATATAATTATATTATTAAAATATATTACCATGATAAAAAATAATTTATATTCTATATTAATATTTATTACTAAACTTTTATATTTTTTATCTTATTATATAGTTTTATATTAATTAAAAGGAAGAAGAGTAATTTTTTTTCTTTTTCATTAGATAACAGATTATAAGGGTTAATTGCATTGAAAAGTGTTCCAAAATAATAAAAATTATATCTTAAGGTCTTAATGGTATAAATATGTCCATTAAAATTTTTTGGGACAAGATTTGGTCTATTATTACACCTTATTTTCTTTTTTTAACCATTAAGTACACTCATTTTTGCCTAAACAATTATAAATAACATTAATTGATTTAACTAATAAATTGGGTAAAAAATTATATTTCATTAATTTTAAATTATTAATCACAATGATTCCAAATATGGAATCAGTTTTTAAAAATTAAAATCACATAATTGGAAAAAATTAATTTAAAATTAAACTCATAGATGTGATGTGAAAATAAGTTTTTAAAATTTAAATTTTGAAATGTCTACAACATTTTTATTTCCAATTTCAATATGAAATTTCATTAAATAATATTAATTAGATTAATATATTTATAAATGATATAATTATACATTAAAACATATTTAATATATAATTTAACCATAGTATTATATTTGATAAAAATGATGTTTTCAACTGATGTTCATTATTTGTTATTGTTCATCAAAAATGAAACCTTCTCTGAAAAAGACCAAATACTAACCCTATGATAATTTTTAAATTCTTATTTAAAAAAATCAACAAAATTTATAAAAGTTTTAAAGTTTATTTTTAAATTCTTTGTGCCAAGAATTATTTACCATTGTTTTATAAAAGATATTGTTTTTTCAAAATACATTTTTTTTCTTTTAAATGATTATTATTTTATTTATAATAAATCTATAGCTAATAAACAAGTGATTACTAAAATATTTTAGTTATATAGTCATTACTATTCATTCCATCCATTAAAATGTCTAGATGATAACTATTATATTAATTAATAATATTAATAGCATATTGTAGTTCCATAAAACTCGGTCTTGCATGTAACACACTCTATAAATGTAACTCTGTATTGTGTGTAAAAAAATACAAGCTTAGTGATTAATGAATCAAATGATAAAATTATTGTTTCATGTAGTGAAATAATAACTTGGTTTTGCATAAAATGAAATATTAATTTGGTGTTGTGTGTAAGGAAATCCTTCACAGAATTGTAATTTATTTAGAAAAAAATCATAAAAACATAGAGTGTTATAAAATAAATGAAAACCCTTTTAATTTAATCTATAAATTGATCAAGAAATGAATCCACAAATAATATAAATGAATTAATATCATAGATGTTATTAATTAAATTCTCAAGAAGGTAACAAGTTAATTATGAATATTATTATCTCCATCGTCATGATATCTTATCCATCAAAGACATACGATAAGACAATGTAATATATTTTTACGTACACACCAAAAAATCCCTTAATAAGTTTGGGAAAATTGTTTTTCTCATAAGAATTTTTGATGCACTAGAAGGATATGTAATTCCATGCTCCACCCTTCATTTCATGTCCAATTTAGTCATTATATATTAAATGATAAATTTAATTGTTAAACAATATTCCTTATTGAAAATATTTGTATTGAGTAATGAATATCAAATATCAATATTTACCCAGTCAATCAAATAAATTTCTATAGTAAAAATACATATTTTGAAATAGTATAATGCTTTGTAAATAACCACATCCATGATACAATGAATATGGGTATCTAATATAAATTCAATATTCAATGATAAATGATCATAAGAAACTAAATTTTTCAAGAAAAAGTGAGAAAAAAATTAGTCAAGCGATGAAATATTTAAGAAACCAACTTTTAAAATTAAATTTACCCTTATGATTGAATTAAATTCCCTATTATGGTAACATAAAAAATTAACTTATTTGATTTTATTATATCCTATCAGATTTAAAAGACTGTAATGTTTCATAAGCATTGAGAAGATATCAAATTATTAATATAAATACATGGTTTTGATAAATCCAATTGGCATATAAAAAAAGGGATGGCCTCATTCAGTGGGATAGTACCCTCTGAAGCACATTTATCAGATCTTACAAGTGGTAAAACATCACTGGGGTTTTCCCATTATAATAACCAGGCTGAGATCCAATAACTTAATCATCAATGAAACAATTTATGGTATAAGTTCATGATCATCGTGATCATGACCCAAACCATATATGTCGAACCACCCCCTGAAAATCTCACAATCACACACCATACCCTCATGGAATTTTCTAATCTGATAAAGTGATATATATCAAGACCACAAGAATTTGAATAGGTTCATTATATATAATAGTGAATATATTTACCTCATATTTTCATTACATTGTAAATGATTATGATTTTGATATGATAAAAAAATTTAATTTTGTGTAATATAAAATTTTAATTAAGGTATTACTTTATTTGATGAATTAATTAATTTTGAGAAATAATTGATATATCATTATAATAATAAAATTATATTATATTTATTAAATATAAATTATAATATAATTTTTATGAATTAAAATGTATTTGTTGTAAGGATTTAAAAAATATTTTTGTAGAAAAAACCAATATTTATTAATAAATGTTAATTCTTGTTTAAAAGTAAAAAATTTAATATTTTGAAAATTATTTTGATAAAATAAATATTAATTTTGGTATTAGAACTTCATAATTATCCAAAAGTGTTGTTTTCATTATTTTATGTACAATTAGATTTTTTGTTAAAAATTAAATATTGTATAAATGTAAAAGGGGAAATAAGAAATCCTAATTAACCAAAAGTGATGTAAAAATTACATAAATGGTATGCATGAGCAAATATATGTTTTAAATTTAAAATAATTTATATTTTAGTTTTTTGATTAATTTTATAAAGCACTCATGAATCCACCAAAACATATATTATATTTTACGATTTATAAATCATTTTTTATAAACAAGACTCACTTCCACATCACCAATTGAAATATTTTACTGAATTTGGAAATTTTATTTTTAAAATTATGAAAAAAACTACTATTTGGTAGAAACCATGATAAGAAAACATGGTTAGGATTGTGGTTTTCATTACATTATTGTATAGAGTTCATAACCTATGTTTTAGAAATAATAAAGAACTCCTCTCTCTATCCTTATATAAACCCACAAAAGATCTCATTCTTCTCCACTCAAAAACCTTGGATAACAACCTTAATCTAACTTTCCATATCTATATTCCTATTATTTTTCACCCAAGATCTATAGAATATCCTCCGATGATTTTGGAATCACAATATTTAAGTAAGGGAACCTCTCCCTCTTATTTCCAATTTAAGGTCCTTCTTTATATTTATCCTTTTGAATCTAAATTGGATTTGTTTTCTTGAATTTTTAAAAATACCTATACTATATAATTGATTTTAAAATAATGATATATCATATATCTTATATCATTTACCTAAGATATTACTATACCGAAATTTTTTAAGGGATCCACCTATTATCTTCTTTATTCAAGCATATTATTTATTTTATGAATTTTTTTCCCATTAATAAAGTTAGTATATATTTTTACACATAAATATAACGGTAAATTTCATTTCAAAAATAATATATACCCCTCTAAATCTCATTAAACCATTTTTATGTTTTTTAAGTACTACTGTTTTGTTGCCGAAATTTCACTGTGATTTTTCCATGGAAAACATTTTCATTGTGAATAACATCACTATTTCTAATCAAGGGTATTCAAATAGGAACAAATGAAATATTTTTTCGGAATTCCATGAATTTATTCAAGACTTACTTATCATGGAATTATATGCGATAAAAAATGTGTGTATATTGAATGATCTAGGTGGAACACTATTTAATATATATGATATGAAAGTGATGGCTGTTCTAAGAATTATTTTTCACTCAAATACATTGGAAATTGCCAGGGTCTCATGAGATATCATGTATGGGATTATAGAGTGAACCTAATCCAACATGGTAACTTTTCATCGAAAATATGATGTCTTTGATGTTATCCTAGACCTATGATTATTATGTCATGTTTTATGTTGTTTCTAAATTTCCTATGTTGCGATTCTGTTATAACGATATATCATTCCTATTTTTTCATGATTATGATTATCAGGACTTTATGTCCAATTCAAATACCTAATATATAAAATATATTATTTTATTTATATTTTAATTTTTTATTTACTTTCTGTGATTTATAGCTCACAACTATATTTTTTATGTCTTAAGGATATCCCAAGAAATTTTAAGAACAATAGAGAATTATGATAATGTTTAGGAGTTTTTCATTAATGTCAATGTACCCCCAATTTTATGATGTTATGTGATGTAAACAATTACCCAATTACGATATACTTCATGATATTCTTGGTGGTATTATGTTTATTCCTATGTAATAAATCATGATCTAATGTGTAATGAAGACTAGGGTTGTCAAAGTTAGTATTATAGGAAAATATAGTTATTTTTGGGATTAAGATTATGAAACTCTAGTAATATTTATCGATAGGATTATATATAATAAAAAATCACTAAATTTTGGTAAATTATAATGTAATATGTTTCAAATGTAATTCATCCTTGTCTCAACACTATTTATTGACGTGGAACTAATATAGAGTCGTGTATGGGTAATAATCTCGAAATGGGTGTATTGATCTTCACTCAATTTTCACCTAGTGCACAGTAATGGTCCCTGCTACACACCTAGTTTAACATTTATGGGGGATATTCTTTGTTAAATTTACAATCTCATTATGAAACATTATGAAGGGAATATACATTATGAAACATTATGAAGGGAATATACATTTCCATTAGATTCCATGTTAGGAAATAGACCAGGGATAACATCGATTGAAGAACATAAATACATAATTAAAAAAATAAATGTCATTTATAAATTATCCCATTAATGTAATTAGGTTTTTTTGTTTAATAGTTAAAAAGTAATCATCCCCTATTTTCCCTTTATTATATCAAATGGCTGGAAATAAGAGTAACAAAGTCAACAACCAATCTGATGGGAAATGTGATAACTGTACAAATGTGATTCCAAACATAATAAGAGGTTAATTAATACATCTTTTCATTATGCCTTACTAGCTATCAAAAATCATGTTTAACAAATTGAACACATTTGATAGTCCAAATACCTTTAAAAATGTGGTTGAAATCTAAATGAAGTTAATTTGAAAAAGGTGATAAAGGAATCAGCACACAATATTCATTGGGAAAATATTTGGAAAGAGACACTAATTGAAATGTCACAAATTAATTAGGAGATGTTTTAAGTGTGAAAAAATAGAGAATACAATAGTAAATTCCCATGAAAAAATGAAGAACATAATAGATATAAATAATGTTCAATTTAAGGTACCATATACAGTCCTATATATTAAATGTGAAGGAGTTGGGAAAAATCCAAGTTAATGTTATCTTCCAAGGGATAATAAACATGATGTAAACCAATAATCTCTAATAATAAGGGACCAAAGAAATCCCTATGATGAGATGGATCATGATGACTGATGTACATGTAACCTATAATTCAAAATTGTTTATATCATGTTTTATTTTTATTCATTCCATATTATAATATCTTTTGAGTTTTCAAAGAATATTTATTCATCACCGAAAATGATTTGATATCCTTAAGAAACATGAATGATAATTATATCATATGTTGATGTTTTTCGTAATTTTATTCATGGAAAATTTATTAGTCTCCCATTAGTGTAATTTTATTTTATCCTAGTCATGGAACATTCTTCCTTATATAAATCCAATATAAATTGACGGGGGAAGGAATTCACCCTCCATACGATGAATCACCCTTTGATTCTATACAAGTGAAAGGGTGAGGCTGAATCTTCTTTGATATAATATTCTAATGAATGAATATTATTTCCCTAAGAGTAAGTGTATATTGATCAAATGATTGTGACAAAGGAAAAATGTCAACCTTGATTACATTCCCACTGTGAGGGTATATAATGATGTGTTCCTTGAATAATTTCCTAGTCTCCCTCTTAAATAATTTGGGGAGTTCACATTCAAACTCATACCTAGACCAATCAATATACATAGGGATTGAAATCACCAGTAATTGGATATATGTGTACCCTTAAAATATCGAATAAATTGAAGGATGTTTGAGTGTAAAATATTTGATATATATCAATACTTTCCTTGGAAATGATTGGTATTATCAATGATTTTTAAGAAAGTACTCATGATTATAAAACCCTATAACCAAGATATCATGAAATATAGTCATGTTTCTTTTGGAATAATAAATGTGAATAGTGATTAAATGATTTGAAAAAAATGATTAACACTACAGATATACCTATGATACTCATGATCAGGAAACTTTTCATGGTATATCAAATTTCCATGAAGATGGGATTAGGTTGTGTACTAATGCTGGATGAAAAAGTGAAAGCCTATGCCTCAAGGTAATTGAAAGCTCATTATTAGAACTAACTAACAAATTATAAAGATTTGGATTCTATAATTTTCTTGTTAAAAATGTAGAATAATTATCTATTTGGTGTAATGTTTGAAATATATATGAATTATAAGATCCTCAATTATACATTCACTTAGAAATATATGAATATGAACTAGTAATGTTCGATAGAGTTGATTAAAGACAATAAATTCCCAATAAACTACAATTATAGGAAAGAAAATAAAGTGGTACATTATATAAATATATAATATCCCAAATTTTTTTCATTTATGAGAATTGATAATAAATCAATCTTTTTAGATTGAAAAGGATGAACACAAGAATCATAAAGAAAGGAACATCATCAATACTTTCTAAAATGATTGATCAACCATCCATTTAAGGGAAGATAAAGGATTATGAATGAAATTATATAAGAATTTACAATAAAGGATTAATATATAAGAGAAAAGAAATATATTGAGATAAAAGTTAATGAAGAATGAGTCTTAATATTCCAGTCATGATTATGTGTACCATCAAAACCTAGGTTAAAGAAAGAGCTACCAGATGATGCACATAGGTCAACCTTATCCATCTATATAGGGATCACAAATATATATCAATATCTCTGAGACAAATATTGGCGGGACAATATGAATAAAAATATTTTGGAATATATATCAAGGTTTCTTTTATATATGAATGTGAAGTATCAAAGGTAAGAATCCAATGGGATAACACAACCATTACCCAAAAGTACATGGAAATGGGAAAACATAACCATGGAATTGGTCACTTATACTCTGAATAAATTAAAGGGAAATAATGAAATTTGGATTCTCATGGATTTTCATTCAAACACTTATCACATCATTGAATTATGATAGGACTTATTATTAGATCAAATTGCACGGATATATATTAGAGAAGTGGTGTGGCTGAATGGAACACTATTATTGATTGTATCTAATAAATACCAAATATTTCCCTCCATGTTCAATAATAATTTCCAAAATTATGTAAATAATATGTTAAAATTCATCACATATTATCATTCCCAAATTATATCCAATCAGAGTGGACTATCCAGACACTCTAGGACATGTTGAGATCATGCTCTATGGACTTCAAAAAAGGATTGAATCAAAATATTCCTCAGGTCAAGTTATCAAACAATAATAGTTTCTAATCTAGCACCCAAATGGATTCCAATGAATCCCATTAAGGGAATAGGGGATGGAAACCAATATGCTAGGATGAAGTTGGTGAACACAAACTGTTCGGTCTTAAAATGGTTGAAGAAATTGTGGAAAAGGACAGTACCATTCAACACCACATCATGGATTATTAGAGTAAACATAATATCTATAATAATAATTGTTTATGAGATATAGAATTTGGGTTTTTAGAAAATTTATTCCTCTTCATATCTTCATGGAAGAAAGTTATGAGACTTGGGAAGAAGAGTAATGCTTAATCCAAGATACATCGGTTCCTTTGAGATCATTGATCGCATCAAAGCAGTGATCTATCAACTAGTACTCCCACCTAACCTATATCATGTATATGATGTATACCATGAATCCATATTAAGTAATTATATACAATAACCCTCACATGCACTAAATCTAGATGTGGTACTGTTGGAGAATGAACTTTCATATGAAGAGATGTTGGTAAAGATCTTTGATTGTAGAGAAACATTTCCCAAAAGATTGAAGAACCAATGTTGGAACCATATGAGGTGATGAATAGAATTTACCTAATATATTTTAGTGTGGGAAATAATAATTTTGGTGCAAAATTTTCTGAAGGGGGTTGATTTTAATGACCATAAATTTTTGAAATCAAATTCCATTTGTGATTGAATAAAATTCCATGTTATGGTTATATAAAACACATAAACTTATTTTTTTTTATTATATCAAATAATATTTAAAAACCCATTAACAATAATAAAAATTTATAATATAACTATTGAATATTGATCATATGATTTTTATAAATACAGGTTCTTGATAAATTCAATTAACAAAGACAAAAGAAGTGATGGCCTTGACCAGAAGGAGTGTTCACAATGAAGCCCATTTATCTAACATTATGATGGATATTGTATCACCATTATTTTCATTCATCCAAGCCCATGATGAGATCCAATAACTAAATAATTAGAATAAATTTTAGTAGGATAATTTCATGTTCATTAATGTCACAATTCAAACCATGTACATTGAACCACACAAAAAAATATCACAATCACACGCCTTACCCTTAGCGAATTTTCTGGTGTATACATAGCCAATATATGTACCATTTAAAATAACATTTCTTTATGGTATTTGATTAATTTTATAATGACTCTAGTAATATTTCATAACCTATATTATATTTTATGGTTTTAAAATCATTTCATTTCAAACATGACTCACCACTACCTCACAAAGTGTAATATTTTATTATTTTCAAAACAAGGAAATATTAAATAAAAAAACAATCCTCTTTTTAAGAATATATGGTAAAATCTGTGGAATGGTTTTTGGTGTTTATTTCATGGTTGTAGAGAGTCTAAGACCCAGTTTTGTAAATAATAAATAACTCCCATCTCTTTGCCTATATAAACCCACCGAATATCGCATTACACTTAATTAAAAAACCTTCAAAAAATCTTTAATAATAAATACCCCTCTAGAGTTATCCCATTGTTTTCCCAAGGTCTCACAAAGTTCCACCAAACCTTTTGGAATCACCTTCCAATGGAAAGAGACCCCTCTCTCTTGTTTTTGATTAAAAAACCTTCTTTGTATTTATCATTTTTAATATTAATTGGATATTTTTTCATGAATTTATAAAGATATATATACTGTAAAATTGATGTCCTAATAATTATATATCATTTATATACTATGTTTGTATCATTTACATAAGCTATTACTATTTTGAAATTTAGAAGGGGATTATCTCCTTCACCTCTTTATTCAAGAATCTTCTTAATTTTAAGCCTTTTATTTTGAACTACTAATATTGGGATATGTTTTTTAAAATCCCTAATAAATTATCTATTATGTAAAAATTATGAGATACCACTTTTAGTTTCATTAAAAAAAATTATGCATATTTAAATTCCACTATTACGCTTCTTAAATTTAACTATGATTTTCCATGCCAAACCATTGTATTGTGAATACAATCACCATTTCCACTCAAGCGTATTCTCCTAGACATACCTATAATTATTTTATTTTGGAATTTAATTTATTTTTTACACACTCCTTGAACATGGAATTATATGTGATGAAATATTATCCTATGTTGAATGATTCATGTGGCACACCTATGAGTGTACATGACATGAATGTGACCGGTGCTCCAAAAATTATACAGCGCTCCAATGAATTGGGTAATGTTTTTGTCTCTTAAGATGTAATTTATGGGATTATGGAATAAACCTAATCCATTAATAGACTTTCCACCATGTTATGATGTCTCAGATGTTATCCTAGACCTATGTTTATAATTCCATTTTTAATGTTGTCGTTTCATTTCCCATGTTTCATTTATATTATCATTCCTTATCATGGATATTTTTTCATTTTTATTATTATAACCCATTATATGTCCAATTTTATTTCCAAATTTTAAAAAAATAATACTTATTTAATGTTATTATTTTTTATCCCCTTAACAATAATTATATCTCACCCATTCTTCTTTATGTCTCAAGGTTATCCCATTTAGTTTTAAAAATGGTGGAAAATTATAATCATGTTAAGGAAGCATTCAACAATGTCCATGCATCCAAATATTTTTGGTAGTTATTTTATTTACCTAGTTACCTAAATATACTACAACTATTAATATTTTGGGTTTTATTAAGTGCATTCCTATATAAAAATCATGAACTAATGTTTAGTAAACATGAGGTTTATCCTAGATATTACCATCGATTTATTATAAAAATATATTTTATAATAAAATAAAGTAGTTGGGAGTTTATAATAAACATGAATTAAAAAATTTAATATAAATTTTAAGTAAATAATTTTCTTTGTAAAAATATTGAAAACTTGTAGAAGAATCTAAATATCATAAAATGGTTACGGCTGTGGGGAAATACTTTGTCATCTTATTCGTTAAAAAGAAACATCCATTTTTACATTTTATAAAAAAATTATAAAACTAACCTTACTAAAAAAAATTATAAAGAATAATTTAAAAAATTATAAAAATACAAGGATAACCTAAAATGTTCATAATAAATTATTTGGGTAAATTAAAATGAATTTTTTAAAATAAATTTGAAAAAAATGGACGTGGAAGAAAAATATTTCTAATCAAAAGACAAATAATATTTAATTTTATTTTAAATAGTTATTTGGTTGATTAAAGTTCCAAAGATATGAAAAGCTGAGTGAAAAAATTTTAATTCAATAAATATAAAAAGGATAATAATATAGACAAATTTCATGAAAAATATATTATAAGATCCCTTTAATGATAATAAGATCAATCCCAAAGAAAAATAGATTGTAAAATAAATTCTAACTTCATTGGTAACTGTAAAATTATTACCCAATAAAAGTGAAAACGTGATTTGAAATTGTATTATTTATTAATAAATTTATATCCATGTTAAATACATAAAATTTGTAGTATATACACTATATAATATTATAAAGGTGCATGATACTATATAAGTCTTAATGGAGTGGAATTTGAAGTGAAGTCCCTCGCCTAAAGTGCATATTGGCTCATAATTTATTATAAACTATTGAATAACAAATAGAAATATATTATAATTACATATAATAAGAATATAAATACATATAATTTCATATATGATCTATTTATAACATCTTATCATCTATTTGTTAACTATATTTTATTGTTACCATTATTTCGGGTGTTAAATGCTTCATTTTTCATGGATGTTTGTATTAGAAAGTTATGTTACTTGTACGTAGAAAATCGTTATTTGATATATATAATTTTAATCACGATATAATCATCAAAAAAATTTATATAAATATTTAAAATCATTTTTTAGAAACAGATATGAAAAATGAATCACATCTCTTCAGGCGGACGATAAGTCATACATACTCACAAGCAGCATTATTATTTTTTAATTTGAGGAAGGGTAATGAAGTAGATAATATATTATAAATACAAAATTATAATTATTTCATAATTATAATATATATTCGTTAGTTTCATCATTATGAGAATCTGTGTAAGGCAGTGATAGAAAACAAGTTACATTGGTTCGTGAGACGATTGTCCACCATACACATGAGCGATGATATTGTCTCCCATTTTTGGAGATGGAGTTAGATGAATATTATCCCATAAAGATAATAACATATTAATATATGTGACATAATGGTGTTGTTATATTGTAATGATTAGGAAATAATTTAAGGTTGTAAAAGAAGATGAAAAATGAATATTCTTGGTGAAGATGATTACCTCTTATTTGAAAGTTCTCCATTAGATATCCATTTAAGGGACCTAGAGTTGTTATTTTATGAATTCCATTACCTCAAAAACGTGGATAAATATTTTTTTTAATATTTTTTTGGCTATTTTTGGTTTATATAAGTGGATCTGGTTGGCGTATATAAGAGTGGATAGATGATGCGTTTGTATAGAAAAAGAAGGGATACACATAGAATTAATAAAAATATTTAAATAGAATAAATTAATATTCATGTGAAAGTGGAAAAATGGGGACATAAATTTGAAGATAAAAAGGTATATGGTTTAAATAACTTCTCAAAATACAATTTTTATAGTTTTATGTGGTATTTTAAACCTCATCTTTTGGTTTAACCCCTTCGTTAAACTATTTTAACTTTAACCGTTATAATGAATTTTTCAATAATAAAGGGTCATAATTTTGCTTATAAGCTAAAAATTTTCTCATAAAGGATAGGGGCTGTAATTATTGATAAATTATAATCCTACTTTTCCTATTTCAAATTTTTTTTTATTTTTAAATAATTGAATATATATTTTAACCTAAATTTCTATTCATGGAATTTACATATTTATTCACATAATTTTACATTAATGACATCAATAAAAATATGGAATACAAATATAACAATTTAAACATAAATAATATATTTTTATTAATTATAACTTTATTTTTAAACATAATTAATAAAATAAATATTAGTTTTAATGTGTTTAATGTTATTTAATTTGATTTTTCCACTCCTTGTACAAACACTATGTCAGTGATTTATAATCATTGAAGATAAATATATACAAACTAATAATAAAAAATAAATTAAACACAAAAAAATTATTTTAATTATGAAAAAATTAAACTTAAAAATTCATTAAAAATTATATTTTTCCTACGAGAAATTATAATTGAAATTTTAAGGTAAGATAGTTGAATTTCATATTTTTATTTACATAAAATAAGTGAAATATCATTATAAAAGGAAAAAATGGAACCAAAATTTGATATCGTAGAAGTAAGATTTAATTTTTTGAATTAATCATATAAAATTAAATAATTTCTAGTATTGGATATATTTTAATGGCTTATCACAATTTTTTAAAGCTTAATTTTCCAATTTTTCATTTAATATGGTGATAAATTTTACCAACTTTTGTATTCATAATGAGTAAAAATAAAAGGATGAATTTTAAAAAAAAATATCCATTTTATTTAATATATGAAATAAATTTTATCAAATTCAAATCCTATATGTCGTAGAAAATAATTGAAAACTAAATCTATAAAATACGATGAAAAACACTTTTCTAGAAAAATGCATTTTTAAGCAAAAAAAATGAATTACATTAAAATCATGTGAAAAATGATCCCAAGGTATTTATATAGATAAATTTATATCAATTATATATTATATCAATCTAATAAAAAAATGAATTTTGTACTTTAAATTTCTTAATTTAAATAAATAAAATAACTGTTTTACAAAAAGTGGTATTTTTCATTATTCAGTGAAAATAAAATTTTTTATATTCCAATGGGATGATGGAATGGTGGTGTCTTGAACCTATCAGTAAAATTATTTATTCAAGGGTATAGTATTTTAACCTTGATTTACTCTAATTTTAGAGAGTTTTTAGAATTGTTATGGGAAATATGAATGATTCCACAATGGGTGAAAATATGAGATGTTACCATATAGTGGGGGTTCGACGTAGGCAAGATGAGGGTAGTAAGGAGGAAGAATGAGTTACTCCATGTAATGGTCTATAATGGAATAACTAAAGATGTTTGTAAAATGGTTCAATGATGGTAAGGGGTTAGTGTTTGGTGGATACCCAAGGTTAATAGCTTTCACTACAAGATGTTTAGGGGATAATGGAGGATCAATGAAGATTGGATGATGAAAGGGAAATGATGATGAGTCACAATGTTGTGATGTTTATAGGGAAAAATAACACTACAAGAAATTTAGTGCCAAAGGGTTGGCTGATTGGCTAACGGTGATGGGCTAGCTTACGGCGGGGAGTTTCCTCGAGGGCTATTAGGGGACTAGTGTTGGAAAGATGAGGGGAGGAATGAAAAAACTTGAGTTTCCCTAAGGATCAATGTATAATTATAGAACAAAAATTTATTGGTCGATAGTGAGTGGTATGTTAATGATGGTGACTAGAGGGAAATGACTTATGATGAAAGCTATTTTGGGTCAAAGGGTTGGTAGGTTGGTTAATGATGATGAGATAATGTATAGTGGGGACTAGCTACCTATAATTTTGGATATTTGGAATTAGGAAATTTTTTTTGGTCATATTGGGATATGACTCCATGGGCTATTTTTCCCTTGGTCCTTCATGTCCATGTATTGAGTTCCCTATACCCAAAAAAAATAGGAGTGTTTCCTATGATTAATATAAGGGAGTGGGGGGGTTCCCATACCTGTTTTTTATATTATAAAAAATAATAAATATTAAACCTAATATAATATGGACATTATGTTTTCAGAAATTATATAAATTTTATATCATAATATTTCAATAGTTTATCATGGTTCATTAAAACTAAATGTTTCATCTAAATAAATTTATTGAAGAAATTATATTTATTTAAAATGAAATATATCATAAAATATCTGGGTGTTAAAATAGTTGTAAAAAACCACTTATCCAATAGGATAAATTCAAATTCTATAGATATTTCAATGCCTTATCCTATATTGTTAAGCATGTTTAACCCTTAACTGAAAAATCATTAACATGTTTACTATTTATAATGATAAAATTTATATTTTAAAAAATTTGATTCTCATGATTTCTAATATGAGATCTATTTTCATGTCTAGATTTATAGAAGTGGTAAGAATCAATTTTAATTTAACTACATTTGACACAATAAATAACAGTTTTTAAAAAATGAATTTTTAATCCCCAAATGAAATTATTGAAAAATAACATATAATTCTTATTTCAATGTAATTAATTATAATATTTATAATTAAACAACTGAAGGATTGCCCAAAACATTGAGGTATACCTTGGATCCTGATTTGATAATATTGAGAGTGGAACTGCATGGAAAATAACAACTCCTAAATATATAACTGAGTAACCTATCCAAGAGAGAAATATTCTCTAATAGAGATAAACTTCACTAATTTAATAAGGTGATCTACTATAATCAAAATAGTACTATTCCCTTCATATTTTTTGAGGACTCCGACGATGAAATACATGGTAATGTTTTTTCATTTCCATTATTATATAGTTAATAGTTATAATATCCCTTTATCCTTCAATCAATTATAATTCACTTTATGAAATACTAGGAGCATCATGTTATACACTCTACAATAGCCATTTTCATGTTATCCCACCATAAACAAACTTTTATATCATTCTTCCAATTCATTATTTCAGGATGAATATAGAATAATTAATTATGAGCATTATATTACACTTCTATCTTTATATATGGTATTAATAGAAGACATACTTGGTTTCAAAACCCTATCCTTACAGCATTATCATGGTTGAATATATGAACATTCGTTACCTTCTTCTATACTTACATATTTTCTTTCTTGACCATCCTAATTATCGCATAGATTGATGATTGTATAGTCATCCAATAATTATATGATCTTTTCCCTTTCATTAATATATATATATTCAACATCTATAAGTCAATAAATATTGGATCAATTTTAATCCTTATCATTGGGAAAACTAGATTTCTCTTTTTGACCTAGTGCTTTGAACATGTCGTTCACTTTCCTAGGGTAGAAATGTATTGAATAGTTATAATCATTGATAAAATAAAACCATGTTATATAGTGCATATTAAAATATTTCTACGTAATTATACAAATAATTATTTTACCATAAGTATAAATTTCAAATGATTCACCATATAGATAATGATTCCATATATTCAATGAAAAATTACCACTACTAGATCTATATAATGTTTTAGGTAATGTTTCTCAATAATTTTCAATCGGTGAACGGCTTAATCTATCCCCATATCATTTTTGGAGGATAGATCTCAGTCATATATTTAACTCATCACTGTATATAATAGAAATTTTTTCTCTATAGGGTAGTGTAATCATAGGTCCACTGACCAACATTATCTTTAGTTATATGCAATTTGTTTCACAATTATCTTTTTGAAAGAACTTTCCTCCCTTATAGGTAAAATTAGTGACTGGATTATATATCTGTGGGAAATATTTAAAAAATAATCATTAGTATCCATCCATCCCAAAAAACTATAGATCATGGTGACCAAGGTTGGTTTAGGTCATTAATCCATAACTTCTATCTTTGAAGAATCAACTTATATAACCTCACCTGAAATTATATGACCTAAAAATGAGACATTTATAGCCAAAATTCAAAATTATTAAATTTTCTTATAACTTATCATTCATCAGGGACATTAGCACAATAATAAAATGTTCTTCATGCCCTTATTTAATACACAAATATATCAGAATATCATATATACAGTCAACCACAAACTGATCAAGGTAATGTCTAAAGAATATATTAATTAAATACTTATAGGTAGTATGATAATTAGTAATTCTAAATAGAAATAAAATAAATTCATAGTGACAAACCCTCATATGAAATGATTTATTGGGTAAATTCCCCCTTTTGATCCTTAGAAGATGGCATCCAACTGAAATACCATTCTTGGAGAAATATTTATCCCCTCATAATTGATCAAACATTTCATCAATATGTGCTATATTATACTTCTTCATAGTATAGATTTTTTAAGTTATTTAAAATCAATGAAAAGAGGCATCAACACATATTTCATCATAATTAAAGAAACATTTTCACCCCATGATGAAGCACTATTGTGAACGAATCCATTTTTTATATTCTCCTATATTTACTTATTCAATTCATATTACTCAATTGGGGACATTCTATATGGAGTATTTGAAATAAGTGTAGAACTAGGTACGAGTTCCACTGAAAACTCAAATTCATGATTTGGTGGAAGGCTAGGAAAAATCTCCTATAAATAAGTCAATAAACTCATGTACAACCTAATTATATTCAATGTTTAGTTTTCTCCAAACATATTAGATAAATATACCTCATGAATATGTAGTAAAAATTTTATCATGGAAGTAATTTCTATTAATATTTCTGGTCCATCCTCACACTAATAGACTTGCATATGTGGATTAAAACAATTGAATTTAACTTACTATATCCATGAATATCTTTTTTCAGTACTTAATCCATTTCCATGTTACCAATTAATTAGTAGTTTCATTAAAATATGGAGTATTCTATATTGTTAAATGATCCATGATAGGTGAATCATGCTTTGAAATAGTTTGTTTCCACACATGGAAATGTTTTTTCATTATAACCTGAGTCAAATTACCTTATATGGACACTATCTACTCAGTTCCAACACGAGTTGCATTGTATTTCATTATACATATATACCTACACTGTCTAGGGGTGTTGGTTCCCTTTCTTCTATTAGGATTCATCTCTGAATAATTTCACACACTTAGCTATCACATAATCTTCATGAATATTGAGCTATAAAATAAAAAACCCTTTTAATATTAATTTCTTTGAAAACTATAAGGGATTATAATAATTATCACATAAAAAATGTTCATTTAAAATCCCCTTACATAGGTTTATTCTAAACATTCTTTGACACCAACTTTAACTACCCAAAATCTAGTAACTAATAGCTGGTGTCTACTTTATTACATTGGCATAAGATACATGAGATCACCACACCAATGATCGTTTATTTTCAATGTATTTAATGAGAAAATAAATACACGATTCCCATGTTAAATTTTAATTATAAAAAAGTATAAAAAATTCTCAAATCCTTTATATTTTTCATAATATTCTAGTTCATATAATGAGGAAAGGGAAAAAGGTGAGCATAGATTCTCTATAAGGGTTACGTACAATGGAATATATCATTAGTAAATATGGAATAATAAATTTTAAAAATTTAAATCTATAGTGAAATATATTTAAATTACATGGATTTTAGATTTTTTAGATGAATATTAATTAAATTACTAAAACACATGCCTAAGGACCATAATATTTTAGTGCCTTTGGAAAATTGGAACAGAATATTCTAGTTGGATCAATGATATTCAATATTTCCCATAAATATTATCCTATTTAATAATAATACACAAATCCTTTATTCACAACAAAGAAAAGAGAAACATACAAAAGGGTGATTATAGATTCTCAGTAAGGGTAAGAAAGGGAGAAGTGTAAGCGTGATCATGAGCATACTCGTATAAGAACATGAAAATAACATTAGAAAACCATTCATTCCTATAAAAGTTCATAGAATTGAATCATTTCCTAAATATTAGTAGTTCATAATAAATGAATCATAATGGAATAAAAGATAATAATCCATGTGATCATAACATAGGTATATGACCAGGAATTTTGGAAAGCACATAAAGATATAAAATAAATTTCCATAGTAGTCAAGACTCCCTGCCAAAGCTATATTATTGGAATGGGATTGAATGAACCCGGTTCTTATTTTGAGATACGAGTTTATTCTTTTCTCTTTTCCTTAAGTGTTTTTGATAAGTAAGGTAAAATGAGAAAATTTTCAAAATTTGGGACTACACGCCATGTACTATTCTACACGTAGTGTACTTTTGGCCGTGTGGGATGAGTACACAGGGTGTATAGCCATGTCGACGACGAATGGTGTAAAAACATACTACACATCATGTTGTGGTATTTACATGCCGTGTAGTTAGTCAGCAAGAAAATATAAGGCGGTGGAAGTATCCACCAGCTGGGCGACAGTACACGCCGTGTAGTCGGGAATACACGCCGTGTACTCATGTCGACGGATGAACAGTTTGGCGGTGCTGCCAGAGGAACAGTAAAATGAAGGAAGTACACACCGCGTATTAAAAATTACATTCCGTGTAATTTGTTTTTTTCACTTAAAATGGGCCGTAGACAACCATGTTCACAAAATTGGCATAGAACTGGACGGGAGCTCGGGGGAGGTTGACCGAACTTTCTTGTATCAACTGATCGAGCATCGGGAATCTGTTTCCACTTTCGTCGATCACGTTGGAAGCCCACGGGTAATACCTTCCTTCTCTTTGCGTATTTCATGCCAATTCTTCCTATAAGGAAGTTATTTGAGTTTGAACGGCTTTTCTTCTACGTCAGATCTACGTCGTTCATGGGCATTTCTAGAAGCAATGTTCATGTATATTGATCATGGGCGTTAAAGGTAGGTGGATTGGTGTTTAAATTCCAACTATTGTGTGTTTTTTCATATTTTTGTGCTACGAACCCATTTTAACGTGTCTTATGGCTTAGTCTGTGGCTATTTTAACTAAATAGAAATGTATAGATAATTAAATGTGATAATAAACTACTGTTTGGGATTGATGCTTGGATCCAGGACCACCCCGAGGGTGCGTTCCTCTGTTTATCCATTTTTCCAGGATACCCGAGGGTATTCCATTGTAATAATGTTTGTTAAATTTCCTTGTGAGAAATTGTATGTGAATTTCTTATTTACATGTTGGGCTCGGCCCTATTACTTGTGCGTGAGGGCGGTGTTTTACTTTAGCCTGAGGGAATGACTAGATTTCCCTAAGGGAAATATTTTATTTCGCCTGAGGGCGGTGACTTCTATGCCAGAGGGAGGTGACTTCTATGCCTGACAGAGACACATCGTATGCCTGAAGACAATTTCTGTTATGCATGAGGGTGTGATTCTGATTACCTGAGGGTTAGATTCTGATAACTTGAGGGTAAGGGTTTGCATGTCTGAGGACACTGACTGTATACATAGAAATTCACTATGGTGATTTATTATATTAAATGGATAAATTGAGTAATAAAATGGAAATATAACTGGTATGTTAGTTACTTTTGAGTACTGCTTAGTTTATTGCATTTTTATTTTGCACACTGTTGTTGCATGTTTACACATAGTTGGGCACGAGCCTTTGGGGAGTGCCTACTGAGATTATTTCTCACACCCTATTTGGGTCATGATTTTCAGCCCAAGCAGATTACATTTCTACAGGTCTGGATAAGGGAAAGGGTCCCTATACATGTACTTGATCGATGTTGAGGAGTACTGGAGCATGGGATCGGTCTTAGGCTCGCGATGCTACCTGCTGTTTTGTTTTGTTTTTTTGTACTCTGTATTGTATTGTAATGTTTTGTAACATGTTCTGGCTGTTTTCTTAGAACATGAGACATGTTGATTCATATCTATATCTCTGGTTTGTTATCTTTTACTACAATTGTTATATTAAATGTGTATGGTTTATTGGTTCTGCTGTTGTTGTATGTTTTTTATTTTATTCCACTGTGCTACACATGAGGGAATAATTTCCCCACTATTAGACCTGAGCCCTCCCTGCTAGTCGGCAGCCTTTGGCATTAGGGAAATGCGCTTGAGGTCATGTGGCGAACCGGGTTCGGGGCACCATTGAGTGGCACACGGATCAGGGACGTTACAAAGTGGTATCAAAGGGTTTCTTTTATTTTAATAACTATTTAGAGCCTTAGTCTAGGATAGGATGGAAACGGTAGATGGTAATGAGTTGTGCCTGGGCGTAGCTAACCCGTGTACAGGGAAAAGCTAGTCTACCCCGTGTTTTGCAATTCATCTGATTTTCCAAATTTTACAGTTGATTTGATTTCACCGTTGGGTGATGCACTTGTGATTATTCTGTTTATATGTTATCCATGGGTTCTATTTAGTTTTAACCCGATGATATGAGGGTATTCCTTCTCATGCATCATTTTGGCACATGTTATGAATCAAATGCCATGCATAGATTCCATGCCATATAGGTGCATTAAAGATTGAAAGTTGTTGTGATATATGTTGTGCTAGAAAAATAATGTTGTTGTGATAGCTTCTTGATAAATACCTATTATGTGATAGGGTGTCTTGGTGTGAGTCTGTTGAAAGAATGGATGCCAAACATTGGTTTTTGGGGAGTATGGATCCTTATTGACTGGAGTTTTGTGGATCACTAGCGGTTTATTTTGTTATAACAAGGATAAGATGTCAAACTTTAATTTGTGGGGAGTATGGGCTTCACGGGTCGAAATATGACACTTAGGTGTTGTTTTTACTTATCTTATGGGTCATGGGGAAGTTTCTGAGGCATACAATCCGAAAAAACCCAGTATACATGCCGTGTAGTACCTTAAACATGCTGTGTATGTCCTTCTGCTCAGGAATGAACGAAAAATTTTTGAGTACACGTTGTGTACCCTTAGTACATGCCGTGTAGTCTCTTCCCGTGTCACAAACTATGTGGGCGGAGACACGGGGAAGAGAATTGCATGGGGTGAACATGGCGTGTACTTGATGTACACTCCATGTATTATTGACTCGGTGTCCGCCCGTGTAACTAACAACACTGACAGAGGAGACATTAATATCTTAAGACATACACGCTGTGTCCAATATGGAACACGTCGTGTAGTCTGACCTGGGATCCGGCCATGTAACTAACAACAGGGGTCAGTGTAATCCTTTCGTGTACACGCCATGTGTATATGGAACACACCATGTAGTGTGAGTCGTGTGTCCGACCGTGTAACTAACAACACGGGTCATTGAAGCGCTTTTAGGACACTCCGTGTAGTCCTATCCGAGGATAGACCGTGTGGACCTGACCGTGTGACTATGAAAACGGTGTGGTGTACACACCGTGTGCAGGTGTAACACGCCGTGTAGTATCAAGTAGAGTATTCGGCCGTGTCACAAACGACACAAGAAGTTAGAAATTACACCACACACGCCGTGTAGATTATATACACGCTGTATAGTTCTTTCAATGGGAGTCGTGTCTCATAGACGTGTAGAAGGACCCTGTCAGGGAACGAGAAGTCAAGTACATGCTGTTTAGTCATTATACACACCTTGTAGTATTTTTTGGCAAATTTTGAATCCCTTCTTCCTCTTGTTCCCTTTCAGGGTTCCTTCGCTTCAGTCTTTGATAAATCATGATATAAGGTGTGCGTTTGACCTTATAGAGTCATGCCACCGAGACCACCATGCGTTGTTTTCCAGGAGAGCGGCAATGATTATACTCCAGAGATGGTGGAACATGGGCTACTAGTGGATCCTCCAGCAGAGCCAGATGTGACGCCATCTATTATACAGGACACAGCTGCAGAGGAGCAGTTCTATGAAGGAATTATACGGTTCATGCATACCTTTCAGGGATCACTACATGCTGCCATATCTATGGATGAGCTTATTCATATCTTCTAGCTACAACATCCACCTACGTTTATAGGGGATGGTGAAAAACAGGCTCCAGAGTCTTGGTTGGGGTCTATGCGGACTATCTTCGATCATCTTGAGACGCCTCCAGGGCGGAGGGTCAAGCTCCAGACTTATATGATTCTTGATTCCACCATGAGGTGGTGGGATACTACCACCCAGTCAGAGCATCACAACGACATGGCGTGGGAATATTTTCAGGAAGTCTTCTATGACTTCTTCTTTATAGAGATGTTGAGAGGAGATAGAGCACGAGAGTTCATGAATCTGCAGTAGGGCGCTAAGTCGGTGATGGATTATTCTGCTCGTTTCACCGAGCTTAAGCTTTTTGATCCCATTATGGTGGGTGATGAGACGTTGAGAGCCAGAATCTTTGAGGATGGTCTTCATTATAAAATCCCGTGCACTGGTGAATGTTTTCGGGTATCCATCAGTACATGCGATTGTAAATCAGGCACTGATTACAGAGAGGAAGCTGTGGAAAGCTATTGGTGTGGGCTAGGGTGGTTCAGCACCAGTATCTATTACTATTTCTACCAGGAAGAGGAAACGAGAGATAAGTTTCTCTCACAGTGGAAGTACTAGCAAGGAAGTTTCTTCAGGTGTCCCAGTCTTTTTCTACTAGTGTGGTAAAGAGGGGCACAAGAGACTGCAGTGTCCACGAGACCCAGTGGCATGCCTAGCTTACGACATGATGGCTCATCTGCAGCGCTTTTGCAGGGAGTTTCCAACAGTGGCTAGTGAGAAGGGTTCTGTGCAGACTCCGCATGTGGGAGTAGGACCAGTGGCTTCATACCAGTCAGGAAACTAGAATACGTCATGGCATGCAGGTAGAGATGGTGGTCGTGGACATGGTATCCAGACACCAGGATCCAAGAGGCAGCAGGGCGGGATAGCTCCGGGTAGCCTGGTTGTGTCATAGGGCCATGGCACTAGGCAGGCATATGCAGTGCAACAAACCCAGCAGGAGAAGGATCCCAAACCATCTACAGTCATAGGTACTATTCTATTAGCTTATGTCGTATCATCAGTACTTTTCAATACGGGTGATACACATAGCTTCATATCTATGCCCGATGTGGAGAGTGTTGGGATCTATGTTTCTACTTCTTCTGATATCATGACGCTAGACACTTCGTTGGGAACTAAAATGGAATTTGTGCATCAGTGCAAGGAGTGCCCCTTGAGTTTGGAGGGTTTCAGTTTATATGGGACCTCTATGTCTTGGAGATGAAGAGCTATGATTTCATTCCCAGGATGGACTAGTTGGTTCCATTTCAAGCTTTTGTAGACTTCTATCATCGCATGGTGAGTTTCACGTCACCAGAGGATGGAGAGTTTCTATACAAGGGCAAGTGGGATGTTCTGGCGAGTGAAGCTGGACTAGAGCATCATTGGCGAGGTGGAGTCACGTCCCAGACTGCGAGCTTATATCTGGATGATCATGAGACTTTTTCAGATATATTTCCCTCCAGTGGTTGATCGTTTCCGGGATGTCTTCCCGGACGACTTTTCAGGTCTACCTCTGGAACGAGAGGTGGATTTCCCTATTGATCTTGTGCCAGGGGTAGCACTGGTGTCCATTCCTCTATACAGGATGGCTACACTAGTGCTGCAGGAGCTCAAGAGGTAGTTAGAGGAGTTACAAGAAAAGGGTTTCATCTGACCCAGTACTTCACATTGGGGTTTGTTGGTCCTCTTTGTGAAGAAGGCAGACGGTACCCTCTGGCTCAATGTGTATTATCGGATGTTGAACCAGTTTACGGTTATGAACCAATATCCCTTACCAAGGATTGATGATCTTTTTGATCAATTTTTTGGATCCAGAGTGTTCTTGAATATTGAATTGAGATCATGCTATCACCAACTACGCGTGAAAACATAGGATATACCGTTTAAAGAATTTCGGAGCAGATATGGTCTGTACGAGTACTTGGTTATGCCGTTCGGACTCACGAATGCTCCAGAAGTATTCATGGCTCTGATGAATCATGTGTTCCTTTTTTATCTGGATTATTTTGTGTTAGTATTTTTTGATGACATCTTGGTGTACTCTCACACTCGACACGACCATTCCACTCATCTTGAGATCGTGCTGAGTACACTGAGAGAGCATATGATATATGCTACGCTCTCAAAGTGACACTTTTTGATAGACCAGAATCACTTCCTGGGTAATATCATCTCAGAGTCAGGACTTGTAGTAGACCCATATAAGGTGGGAGTAGTAGTTTCCTCTGATCATCCAAAAAATGTTTTTGAGATACATAGTTTCTTGGGGATGTACGATTACTAACGATGCTTCATACATGACTTCTCCCGCTTAGAAACACTGTTGACGAGTTTGAATAAGAAGTCTGTGATGTTCGTTTGGTCAGAATCTTGCGAGACAACCTTTCAGAACCTCAAAGGAAGGTCGAAATAAGCATCAGCCATGATACTTCCAGAGAAAGGGAAGAGCTATACAGTATATTGTGATTCATTGGGTATTAGGCTGGGAGCTGTGTTGATGCAGGGCGATCGAGTTTTTGTGTACGTGTCTCGGCAGTTGAAGCCACATGAGAGGAATTACCCGACGCATGACCCCGAGTTAGCTGCAGTTTTTCACGCGTTGCGCTATTGGAGACATTATCTCTTGGGAAAGAATCTTGTGGTTTTCACCGACCACAAAAGTCTCCAGTATATCTATACCCAGCGTGACTTGAATCTGAGACAACAAAGGTGGGTCACGTACCTGGAGTCCTTCAATTTTGAGATTGCCTATACACCTAGTAAGGGTAATGCAGTTGTTGATGCACTAACCAGGTGGACTCAGATATAGGTGTTACAGGAAGCCAGTGGTGAGTGGAAGCTCATGGCCTTGTTCTCTGAGATGCATCTGGAGGTGCACGATAGTCAGGGGAAAGTCTATCTTTTATCTTTAGCTGTGACTTCTACCCTCCTTGATAGAGTGAGGATGAGACAGCTATCTGATTCAGAAGGCCTAGTTCTACGGGAGTTCGTGGCTAGTGAGGACCCTCCTCCTGGTTGGACAATAGGCGATGATGAGGTACTGCATTTCCATGGACGAGTACGGGTTCTAGGATATATATGCGAGGATTTGATGTATGAGTTTCATGCTTCATCTTAGGCAGTTCATCCTGGGGTTACCAAGATGTACCATGACTTGAGACGTCAGTACTGGTGGCCGAGTATGTAGCAAGAAGTAGCTGGGTTTGTTATTAGATGTTCCACCTGTTAGCAGGTGAAGGTGGAGCATCAGAGCCCAGCCGGACTGTTACAGTAGTTACCCACCTGGAGTGGAAATGGGATGATGTCGCGATGGATTTCGTGACTGGATTGCCGAGGTCACCTCGAGGCAATGATGCCATGTGGGTTGTTGAGGAAAGACTCACGAAATAAGCTCACTTTTTTTCGATCAAGGAGACATTCGGTGTTGATGAGTTCAGGAAGTTGTATATCCGAGAGATCATATGTCTTCATGGGGTCCCTCTTTCTATAGTTTCAGATAGGGACGCCCATTTTACATCTCATTTCTGGCAGAGTTTTCAGAGGGTACTGGGTACACATGTGCTGCTGAACACAACTTACCACCCTTTGGATGATGGACAGTCAGAGCGTACGATACAGGTACTTGAAGACATGCTGCGTGTATGCATCATAGACATTGGGGGCACTTGGGAGAAGCATATACACCTCGTCGAGTTTTCCTACAATAACAGTTTTCAGGAAACTATTGAGATGGAACCATACGAGGCCTTATATGGTAAGCCATGCCAATAACCTTTCTTCTTGTTAGCGACAGGTGAGGCAGCTTTACTAGGACCATGTCTCGTGCAGGAGACTTCTGAGCAGGTCTAGTCGATTCAGAAGTGGATGGTTACCTAACAGTCTCATCAGAAATCTTATGCTGATCGTCGCAGAAAACCTTTGGAGTTCGTGGTCGGGGATCCGGTCTTCTTGAGTGTTTCGCCGAGGTTGGGAAACAGGCGGATCAGGAGACAGTGTAAAGTTTCACTGAGTTATGTGGGGCCATTATAGATTCTGGAGAGAGTTGGGCCGGTTTCCTATCTGTTGCAGTTACCTCAGAGCTATCGGGCCATGCATGATGTCTTCCATGTATCTCAGTTGCGCCGCTATCATTCAAACCCGTCTCATGTCTTTCAGCCAGATGAGGATGAGCTTCATATCGATGAATCCTTTGAAGAGCATCCGATTCGTATCGTTTATAGGATCACGAAGGTTCTATGAGGCTGGTCAGTTCCTCTCGTGCTGGTGCTATGGCAGCATGGCCGAGTGCAGGACAAAACCTAGGAGCGGGAGACCGACGTACATGCTCAGTGGCCAGAGCTGTTCTCAGCTTTATCTTTGAAACCATTGGAAGGGAAATTCGGGGATGAATTGCTTTAAGGGAGAAGTGATTATGAACTCGGTTCTTTTTTTGAGGTACGGGTTTCTTATTTTCGCTTTTCCTTTAGTGTTTTTGGGAAATAAGGGAAAATGGGAAAAATCCTAAAATTGGTGACTACACGCCATTTTCTATTCCACATGCCGTGTACTTTTGGCCTTGTGGGATGAGTACACAGGGTGTGTAACCATGTCGGCGATGAAGGGTGTAAAAACCGACTACACGCCGTGTAGTGGTACTTACACGCCGTGTAGTCAGTCGGCAGGAAAATAGTAAGGCGGTGGAAGCAGCCGCGAGCTGGGTGACAGTACATGCCATATAGTCAGGAATACACGACGTGTACTCATGTCGATGGATGAGCAGTTTGGCAGTGCCACTGGAGGAACAGTTAAATGAAGGAAGTACACATCGTGTAGTCAAATGTACATGCCTTGTACATTTTTTTTCACATAAAATGGGCAGTAGCCAACCCTATTCACAGAATTGGCTTAGAACCGGATGGGAGCTCAGGAGATGATAGACGAACCTTTGTGGATCAACTGATCGAGTGTCTGGAATCCGTTTCCGCTTCCGTCGATCACGTTGGAACCGCACGTGTAAGCCATTCTTTCTCCTTGTGTAGTTCTTACCAATTATTATTGTAATGGAAGTTATTTCAGTTTGAACGGCATTTTTTCTACGTAAGATCTATGTCGTTCTTTGAATTTTCTGGAAGTGAAGTTTGAGTATACTGATCAGGGGCGTTAAAGGTAGGTGTCTTGGTGTTTAAATTCCAACTTTTGTGTGTTTGAGAGTATTTTTGTGCTACGAACCCATGTTGGGGTCTCAAATGGCTGAGGTCGTGGCTATTTTAACTTCCTATAAATGTATAGGTAATTAATTGTGATAATAAACTATTATTTGGGATTTCTGCTTGGATCCTGGACCACCCCGGGGGTGCATTACTCTATTTAACCGTTTGGCCAGGATACCCGATGGTATGCCATTGTAATAATGTTTGTTAAATTCCGTTTAGAGGAATTGTATGTGAATTGCTTATTTTCATGTCGGGATCGGCCCGATTCCTTGTTCCTGAGGGCAGTTTTTTACTTTAGCCTGAGGGAATGACTGGATTAGCCTGAGGGCAATGTTCTTTTTCACCTGAGGCCAACCATTCGTATGCCTGAGGGCGATGAAATCTCTGCCTGATGGAGACACTTCGTACGCCTGAGGGTAATTTATGTTATTCCTGAGGGAGCGATTCTGATTGACTGAGGGAAATATTCTGATTACTTGAGGGTAATGTTTTGCGTGTCTAAGGACACTGACTGTTTACATAGAAATTTAATGTGGTGATTTCTTAAATTAAATGGATAAATTTAATAATAAAATGGAAATATAACTAGTGTGTTAGATACTTTTGAGTACTGCTTAGTTTATTTCATTTTACTTTTTCACACTGTTGTTGCATGTTTACAAAAAGTTGGGCACGTGCCTTTGGTGGGTGCCTACTGAGATTATTTCTCACACCCTGTTTGGGTCATGATTTTCGGCCCAAACAGATTACTTTTCTATAGGTGTGGATGAGGGAAAGGGTCCCAATACAGGTACATTATTGATGGTGAGGAGTAGGGGAGCATGGTACTAGGATTAGGCTCATGATGCTACTAGCGATATTGTATTGTATTGTTGTACTCTGTATTGTATTGTACTGCTTTGTAACATGTTCTAGATGTTTTCTTAGAACTTGACACATGTTGCATCATATCTATATATCTGGTTGATTATCTTTTACTACAGTTGTTATATTAAATGTGTATGGTTTATTTTTTCCACTGTTGTTGTATGCTTTATATTTTATTCCACTATTCTACACTTTGACAGATTAGGGAATAGTTTCCCCACTATCAGACCTGTGCCCTCACTGCTAGTCGGCAACCTCTGACGTTTTCAGAAATGCGATTGAGGTCACATAGAAAACCGTGTTCGGGGAACTGTTGAGTGGCACCTGGATCGGGTATGTTACAGGGTTCATTACCCAAACCATATTAGTAGTCGAGGTTCACTCCCAATAAAATCATTGAACAAATGTCTCTAACTGAACTGGTTTCACTCCCCATTAAATCCATATCTATCTCATGAGAGTTAAATCGTTACCCAATGCGTTTAAGGGAGATTTATGTCTCACCCTTCGTATAATGAAATCATACATATATATTCCACAAAATCATAAAAAGTCACCACATCATAACCTATTAAATGAAATGGTTATCGTAGACATTTAATCTTATCATAACCTTTGGAAAATATAACTGTTTCATAACAATTTTATCATATCATAACCCATGAAAATAGGTGGGTTAGAAATAATTTTATCATTGCGTAACTCATGGAAGAGAATATAGTTTCATTAAAAAAATCCTCATAAACATAAAACATTCATAGAATGAATAAGAATTCATTCCATAGAACATATCCCCAATAAAGATTTTAATTATATCAATCTATTTCATCTTAGTTGGAGAAGCATTTTTAAAGATAACATGGACCATTTATTATGTAAAATATTCTTTCTTTAAAAACCATATTCATAAAACATTTTCAAAATCCTTTTCATAAAAAATAAAATTTGAAGAATATAATGAAACTTTTCATGATTCATTTAAAATGTTTCTTTAAGGAAAATATTCTTTCTGATTTGAATTAAACCTTTTAGACATAAATAAACCTTTTAAATCCAATTATTTTATAATATCCTTTAAATATTAAAAATAGATCATTGGAAATCAATTAAAACATTTTTCTAAACATAAAAAAAATTCAAAATCACATTCTTTGAAAATATATTTAAAATATAAACCCTTCCCAAATATTCTAGAAAACCTTTTATTTTTAATATATTATTTTAAATATATAAAAGAATCTCCAATTAATGTCAGTGGTTATGATTATGCGGAATTCTGTTCATGATGTATACATTTAAATAAATATTCCTTTCAAATTATTGGTTTAAGTCAAAAGATAATTTATCAAAAAAACTTATATTCAAAATCATTTTTTAAAAAGGTAAAAAATGGTTAAAAATGTCTTGAAAACATTGGAAAATAGTATAAAAATTTTGAAAATAATTTTAAAAAACATGGTTTTGAAAGAAAACAGATTTCCGTCCGAATATTGAATTAATGTTCGGGTTTCGTAAAAACATTTTCTTACTTATTTTAATTACTATAGAGTGTAAAAATATTACCATTACTTGAAAATATCATTAATAACCATATTATAATAAAATTAATGTGAATTATTGAGACATGGATCATTATATGTCATTAATGGAAGGATAATCATATAAAATCATGATAAATGATGAGGTTTCAATAATAAAATCTTACAACTTTGATAAATTTAAATTAAATCACAAATGATAAAATAAAAAAATAAAGAATATTATATAATTAAAATTATAATATTCATGATATAACTTGTCAAAGGGGAAGTATATATATCTCATAAAATATTATAATTTTATAACATAACATGTGTCTCATTGATAGAAAATTGGGACAAAATTCCCTTATCGGTTTGGAAACACTAAAACTGTAACCCTATTAAAGAGACATAAAAAATGGATGTGCAAAAAACAAACATTTTAACTATAATAATCTTAATGTACATTCATGGGAATTATATACACCATATATAGGATATATGTGTTGAATATATCATGTGTATCACAAAAGTATAAAGTGAGACATAAATCTCTTACCTTAAGTCATGAATTTCATCATAAAAATTGAATCGAATGTATAATAAATATTGGTTTATTATAAATCTAAACAATAAAATTTTGAACATATATATATTACCATATATGATTTTTAATGACCTAATATTATCCCTTTATTAATAACCCCATGTTAATGATACATTTTGGATAATTACCACTTTGTATTTTGTATAAGTTTTGAATTGTTATTTCTGGTATGATTACATTGATAATGATTTCATTACATACAGAGTGTAAAATATAACATAAATATAATATATATTCATTATATATGTATCTAGAGTATCCCAGAAAATTTAGTGATAGGAAACTAAATAAATTGTTCATGGATATGGTAGGTCATAGTACGAGTAAAAGCTGTTTCTATTTTATTATCGTATTGAATGAAAAAAAGTAAATTATATATATATATATATATATTTTATCATTCCATTAGAATTTTTATATTGTATATATCAAATATTTTAATAAAAAACCTCCTTAATACATTTCATGTAAATTAGGAACGAATCACATCACTTCGTGAGGCGGTAATCCACTATACACATGAACGCCATTATCACATTTTCACAAAATCCAAATCCTGAAGGTATGTTTTATATAATAATTTCTAACGAATAAATACATCATTAATATAATATATAAATATTATTTACATCATTATTAAGAACCATGAATGGTGGTAATTGAAGAACGTAGAACATCAGATCGTGAGGTCGTGGTCCACTGTACACATAAACAATCATTTAATAACACATTTGATGTAAGTGTGTGTGTTTTAGGTCATAACTATAACATAAAATCGTATTATTATATTGAATACACTAATTTTATTGTATAATATTTATATAAAATTAATTTATGTGGATTGTAAAAGAAATTAAACAAAAACATTCAATGACAAATATTACATATTTTTTAGGTATTTCTTTTTGGTTTGCACTAAAGTCCTTATTTTGTTGGTTTTTCGAAAATTAAGGATTCTAGGATGATATTAGCTAATTTTATAATATATTTTTTAGTTATTTTCCTAACCAAATTAATTTAGAGGTGTAAAGAAGTGGGGAGAGTGATTTTCTTTTTATATTTGATGACGAGTGGCATTCTTAATAATACTCCGATGTATTCACTATTGGTAAGTCACGATTACATAAAATTTCTAGAAAAAGATAATTAATGTTTTTAAGTGCTTATATGGGGGATATAAACCCCACCACACATTTATACACAATTTTTAAAAATTTGTTTCCTTCGATATTATGTTTTCTTATTATAATGTTTTGGTTATTTATTATGTTAACTAGTTTTCTAACCTATGTAATTTATTATTTAAGACTATATTAGAGTGATACTTATTAGATAATTTTAAATAAATAATTTTATATATTATATAAAATTTAGAAATCATAAATCCATTGTGGGTTGGAAATGAACATTATCACAAACACATGTAACACACAAAACACTGTTTCAACAGTAACTGTACTAAATGGTTTTCTCATTTTTAGTGGTCAATATAGTAATTATAATAGAACAATTGGTTTATTAATGGACCATAGTTAATATTTATAAACATTTAAAAATAACATGATATAATATATGTTTTCTAGTAATAGTAAATCAATTAATATAATAGCATTTATAAAATGACATTAATAACAATTTTGACATTATTAAATTAATTTAAATTTTAAAAACAATAAAATAATATAAATAAAATCCATTATGTGTAATTTTTTTTTTAACTTTTTTATTAATCTAAAAATATATTTTAACACAAGAATTCATTCAATTTATATATCTTTTAGTGTTTTTAGTATCATTTTATTTATTCAAGTGTTAAAAAAATAATTAATTCGTTGGATTTTCATAATAATTTAATTTAATAATATTATTCAAATAAATAATAATTTTAAAAAAGTTATTTATATTCCAAATTAATTTTTATACTCTTAATTATTTTGTTTTTTCCTAGTCTAAAAACTAATAGAAATTAAAAAGAATAGAGGTACATTTTTTTATCTTTTTCTTTAGATATCATATTACATAAGTCAATTTCATGGAAAAGTATCTCTAAAACACATAAAATTAGATCCTAGAGATTAACATATATAAATATGTGCATAAAGTTGGTTTTGGATATTATTTTAGTCATTTGTACACCGCATATTCAAAGTTTAAATACTTGGTAAACTCATATTTTTCATAATCCCTGTAATTTATTTTAACTCTTCCACTAATAATTTTAATAAAAATAAAAGTTTCCATTAGGATATGTTAAAAGTTATGATGATTCCAAATATGGAATCTATTTTTCAAAATTAAAATTATATAATTGAAAAAAATATTTTTAAAATTAATTCCACAAACACGTTGAGAACGTTTGTTTTTAAAATGAAAATGTTCAAATGTTTCTATCATTTTTATATCCAATTTCAATATGAAATTTTATAAAATTACATTTATTGGATTAATAGATGTATAATGGAACTAATTATACTTTATAACAAATTTGAAATATAATTTTACTATATAAATAAATTATATTAAAATATAGTTTTCAATTGATATTTAATATTTTTCACTATACATCAAAAAAGAAACTGCTCAAACAAATACCAAAAACTCACTTTATGATAATTTTGATTGTACACTTTAAAAACGAATTTTATTTTATAAAATAATTTTTTAAATTTTTTTAAAAATTAATTTTATATTATGTGAGCTAGGAACAATTAACCCTTATTTTAGAAAATCTATTTTTTAGAATAAATTATATTTTTATTTTTATTTATTCCTATTTTATTTATAATCAGTAGGTAACTAATTGAAATGTGAAAAATATATTTTATAAATTTATTTAATCATATTAATTCCCTTTATTCCAATGGGAAAGAAATAAGGATTATATTAAATAATAATATTAATTGTATATTATAGTTCGGTAAAAATCTATATTGCATGTAATGTAAGCTATCGAAGGAACTTAATATCTTGTGTAACAAAATCCAAAATTAGTGTTGCATGTACCTCTAAGAAATCTTAGTGTTGCATGTAATAAAATATTAACTTGGTGTTTTATATAATGTATGAATAACTAGTTATAGAATAAAACTAAAGCCAATAATTAATTTTAATTTATTCAAAAAAATTTACAAAACTCTTGGTGTTACATTCCATCCCACATAAAATGAATTTCACCCTTGAAATTAATCTCGATCATCAAAAGTTTAATGCTTTAAATTTCCTTTCATATGAACCCACATCATGAAAATGAATACTAAAACTTCCTTTAAAATTGGATTTTTGGAAACATAACTCTGACCAATAGTAACTCATAACTAGGTTTCCATATATGAGAACATAGGTTTAAAGTGAACACATGGAAATAAATAATAAAAATAACACCCAAATATAGTTGGAGAGTAATAGAGGACATGATGAGGATAAAGTTAACGATAAAAAAATCCATATACCAATGTTTCTTGAAAAAGGTCATTGATATCATCAAAATGATGATAATTGGAAAAATCTTATTTGAATAATCATTTCCTAAAGTTGAATAATTTTTATTATAAGATATACTTACATTATTTAATTTTATTTCATAATAAAAATATCACAATGTGGTTGTTCCTTGATCAACTTACACTTTATCACTTTCTCTAAGAAATGAAGATGAATTTTTATTCCTTAATCACTAACAGGTCGTAAGATCCATTAAAAGAATGACCATTCATTTCATCAATCTTTAGATTCGATCACATAAAAAGGTTTTTATGGGTTATCTAATACAAATAAATATTCCTATAGTGAATTAATAAATTAATATCTAAATCCATTTTCAAATTTCAATATAATTATTTTCATAAACGGTTATCTATTTGACCATTTTGAAAGAGGAAAATATAAAAATTAAGAAAGATGGTCACTAAATTTCTCATAATGAACTTAACATTGATCCAATATATATCAGAAAGTATCTATTGATGATTAAATAACAAAATATGAATACCTTCATAATATATTATCTTGAAACACGGTAATAACTAAATTAAAATAAAACCATATTGAAAACATACATGATTCTTTATTCCCTACCTAGAACATAGATTGTTAGATATATTATTTAAATAAAAATTGACATAAACTTCATCATTGATACCATAAACCAATTTTTCAACAAATCCTTTATCAGTTATGAGGTCGTCAATACTATCTAATTTAGTTTTTCTATATTAATCATCTATTTATCCATAATAAATATCATTTTATCAGCATCTAGAACATATTAAGTTAAACCTTCAAATAATCGAAACATCACCTTGAAATTAAATCACTTTTCATTCCATCAGTATCATTCGACATATTCATTGAAATCCATAACTAAAACATTATAATAAATTATAATTATATATTTTAGAATAAATATTTCATGAATCTAAATACAAAAAATACTTAAATCATAAAATGCTAATGATTAACATGGTTGAGGTCCTTCCTTGGTCTAAAAGTAATTACTTGGGTTATGGCATTGGGTTGGGTAATAACCATGTTCTCTCTTAAAATGACATTGAGCTCCTATTTCTTTTTCACTCGGTGACCCCTTTTCCCACATATATAACATCATACCCTACATTTAGGATATTAAGTCGATTTTTTCATTACATCTTCTTGATAAGTAAAAATCTATATCTTATTTCATATTTGATCATTGCCATATGATCTTTCATAATATTCCATCTTCATATTATTCAATGTGTCTAGAAGCTCAGTGAAGAACATGTTTTTAATCATATAACACAATAGCTGATTAGGAGTAATCAAAATAACTTTATATATATTAATCATACCATTTGTTTTCTCATAGTCACAATATTTTCCATTATATTCAATATTAACATAATTCATTATAGTTATATGCATTAAATAAAACCAATAACATAGTGTGAGAAACTCTAATCATAGTGTATGTCCACATAACCCCCAGGGTGCAGCTCAGTTGGTAGAGGCCCTACGGGGTCTCGATGAGGTTTCAGGATTGAGTATTGTCGAGTTCTTCATTGACAATAATGTATGTATTTTCTTGTATTTCTTTTACTCCCCCAACTGTTGTAATAATTTTGGAAGTGCATATATTCATGAAAAGTATTTATATGATGTCTAAATAATGATACATTTTTATTTAATTAATGACAACTTATGTTTATCTTAGGTCATTCATTGTCAACTTATATTTAAATCATTCATGATGCTTTATAAAGAGTTTTTGAATTTGGAAGTCATATTCCCAGAGAGTGTCCAACCAAGTGTGTAGAAAAAAAAATTTCATGAACTAGTTCTCGATTGAGTCTAGATCAATACAGTGTTTTTGGTGTTTTTACCATAAAGTACGTCTATTCCAGATCCACATACACTTCTAGTATCTAGAATGATTTTTGTAACCAGTAAACCACTGACACTATCCTTTAAAAAAATTCTATGACAGTTTCATATACATTAACTCATCCTTGTACAAATCCTTAGAGAAATTCCTTTACATATCCATAGAAATATACCTAGGGATCACACTAAATATTTCTCATCCAAGTCTCCAAAGGTTGGATAAACCTTTATTTTTATACCAACTATATTGATATACAGGCTTAATATAAATGGATATTATATTATTTAGATGAATATTCATTATATTAGACAAAATTATGCATAATGATAATAATATTTTAGTTCTTTGTGATCATGGAACACAAAATTCTATTCTAGTGAAAGATCATCAATGTTTCCCACAAAGATCATTCCATTTTGTACTCCTAATTAAATCCACATTTCAGAACATGGGGATAGGAATGATAAGAAAGGGTGATATTAGGTGCTTAGTAAGGGTACATAAGGAAGATATATACGCACAATCACGAGGATATGGTTATGAGAGCATGCACATGACATTTGAAAACCATGCCCTAATTATCAAAGTTATAAACATGAATCATGGAATTAATATTGGTAGTTCAGAAGAAATGAATCTTAAAGGAATTAATTATCATAATCCAGGTGTGCATTAAAATAGGTATAAGACAAAGAACTATGAAAAAAAAATAAAAAAATGAAATGATATCTAGAGTTGTCAAGGACTACTACTGAGGCTATAATAGTGGAAGGGTTTCACTACACATACCATATAAGAAGTCAAGGTTCACCCCCAAGACCATCTTAGTGGACAAAGTACCTTACAAAATCGAGTTCACTACACATTCCTTCCATTTATATCTCATGATATTTAAATCTTCACCCAATGCATTGGAGGGATATATAGATCCAAACCATTGCATAATAAAATAATACATATCTGTGCCACAAGATCACAAATATTCATCATGTCATAACCCATGAAATGAAATGGGATTCATAAATGTATCATCAAATCATAACATTTGGAAAATAGAAAGGTTTAATAATCATTTCATTATAGATTAACAAATGAAAAGAAGTGGGATTCATAATCATTTTATCATGGAATAACCCATGTAATAGAAAAGAGTTTCATAAACAGATTTTCTTCATAAACATAAACCAGTATATGAAAAATTAAGAATGATGTCCTTAGACAATATCCCAAGTAAAGAATAAATTATATGAAATTATTTCATATTAGATGGAGAAAGATTTTTCGAGATCCCTTAGAATATTTATTAAGAAAAATATCCTTTCTTTTAAAATAACTTTAATAATACATTTTTAAAAACCATTTCATCAAAATTAACATTCCAAACTTACAGTGTAATCTTCACAAATTCATTTCATACTTTTTTAGAGAAAATATACCTTCCACTTTGAAAAAACAATTTAAATATAAAATTCCTTTGAAATAATTTTCATTGAAAATTACCTTTGACACTTTTAAATTATTCTTTGAAAATCATTTAAAATAATTTTTAAAAAATAAATCATTTTCAAAATTATTTTATTTAAAAAATAAAAAAAAATATTTACAAATTATTTAAGAAAATCATTTTTTTGAAATTTTTGTTGGAAAAATATAAAGTACGCTTCAACCAATGGGGTGTTCCTAACGGATGAAAATATTATACATGACATACACATATAACATTGACTCATTTCACGTTATGAGTAAAAGTCAAAAGATCATTTATCATAAAATGACATGAAGATTACTCTTAAAAATATTTTTTAAAAATACAAAAAATTGGTAAAAATTTCCTTTAAAAATCATAGTAGAATATTATATCAATTTTTAATTTTTTTGAAAACCTGTTTTGGAATGAAAATATATTTTTAACCAAGGATAGAAATAAAGTCATGTTTTAATATTTTTTTCTTAATTATCTTAATTACCAACATATGGCTAAATAGTAATATTATATGAATATATCATAAATAAACTTAGGATAACAAGATTAATGATGATTCATGAGATATAGATCATAATATTTCATTAATGGAAGTTTAATCATAAATAATACCATTAAATGATGAGATTTTAGCTATAAACTCTTATCACTTTGGTATCATTATATAAAAATAAACAAGAAAGAATAAAATTACGTAATGATTAAAATATAATTAAATTTTAATTAAAATATGTATATTAATGATCTAAAATTTAAAAATTTCCAAATATACACCTCATAAAATAATATTTATGTATAAAATAACATCTGTATCAAAGAAAGAAAAATTGAGACAAAATTAACATACCGCATTGGTAACATTGAAAATATAACACCATGAAAGGGACATCATAAAATGGATGTGTAAATAAAAAAAATCAATTTACAAGAACAATAAAGTTCATTAATGGCCAATATATACACCTCATATAAGAAACGTCTAGTGAATATATCATGTGTCTTACAAAAGTCAAAAGTGAGACATAAATCCATTACCTTATGTCTTGACTTCCTTCTTACATGTTCAAAACTCTTCTATTAAAAAAATATGTTTATTATAAATAAATAAATGAAAAATATTCATATATATCCTACCATAGGTTATTTTCTTATGAATTTATATTACCCAATTTTTAACAATACCTTTTAAATTTATGTTTCTGGTAAAAACTGCTTTGTTTTTCGTATATGTATTGACTTGTTATTTCTGGTCCACTTAATTTGATAATGATTTTATCATTTAAATAATGTAGTAACTGATATAAATATCATATATATTAATTATATATGTATTTATAGTAACTAAAAAACTATAATTATAGGAAAAAAATACCCCAATCAAGGAGATGGTTGGTCATACATATGAATGAACACTGTTTCTATTTTCATGTCATATTGAAAAAAATAAAGTAATTTAAATATATATATATTATAATTAAAAAATATACATTTCAAATTTTTTTATGAAAATCCTTAATACATTCCATGTAAAGAATGAATTAATCACATCGCTTTGCGAAGCTGTAATCTGTCATACTCAATAACAAAGTTATCCTATTCCAAAAAGGTGAAAAGATTTAAGTTATGTGTTATATAATAGTTGTGTAATAATAAATTCATAATAAATATCATATATAAATAGTATTTATGTCATTATACCCAACCTTGAAGGTGGTAATGGAAGAACAGACGACATCAGATTGGGAGGCGGTAGTTCGACATATACATGAATGATGATTTAATAACCAATTTGATGGAAGTGTGTACGTTTGTAGGCCATATAACTAACACAAAAACATCTAAGTATATTTAATATAAATATTTTTTTATCCATCGTTGATATAGAAATAATTGAATGTTTCTTTGGAAGAAACAAAAACAAATATTCATTGATGAAAGTTACCACTTCATTGGGGTATATCATTTTGGTTTTCACCAACAGGATTCCATGGATGTATTTACGCCTCCATTAATGATTATATAATTATACGAAGGATGTGGAGAATATATTATTATAGGTATTAGATGATCTGAATAAGTTTAAAGGTGTATAGATGATTGGATAGTGAGTGACATTTTAAAGTTGAGGAGGAGTGTCATTCGTGTAAGTACTCAAATGTACTAACTCTTAAGAAGTGAATATTTTATAAAGTTAATAAAAAATGATAATTAATTGTTTTTATGTGTGACATAGTGAATAAAAACCTCCCCCAGAAATTTATACATATGTTTTAAATAGGTAGTTCTTTAACACTTATGTTTCATTATTTTACCGGTTTCTTTTTTCTATCATGTTCATTAGTTGTCTGAACTAAGAAATTTATTATTTAAGACTAAGTTATTTTGATACTTATTAAATAATTTTCAAATAATTATTATATATTTAAAATTTTATTTATAAATTATAAATCCTGATGTAAATGAACTTTAATACAATCGCATATAACATGCAAAATCACTTTTTTAAGAAGAACTATGTTAACTATGTTTTTTTTCAATTTAATGGTAAATATCATAATTAGATTTGAAAAATTGTTCCATTAATGTAAAATAGTTGATATTTATTAATATTTACAAATTAATTGATATATGATATATTTGTTAGTGGTTTTAAATCAATTAATAATATAGTATTTATAAAATGTCATTAATGTCAATTTTCACATTATTCATTTAATTTAAATAAAAAAACAATAATGGAAATCAAAAAAAAAAATTTCAAACCTATGTAACATGATATATTAATCTAAAAATAAAATTGAAAAAATAATTAAATTTACATCACTTTTAATGTCTTTAGTATTATTTGATTTATTTAAATATTAACTATGTAATTCTTGCCTTGGTATTTCTGAAGCATTTAATATAATTATATTATTAAAATATATTACCATGATAAAAATAAATTATCTTACAAATTAATATTTATTACTAAAATTATGTAGTTTCACCATATTAAAATGTTTTATATTAATTAAAAGTAAGAACGTTAAATTTGTTTTCTTTTTAATTACTTAACTAATTGTAAGTGTTAATTGCATTGAAAAGTGGTCCAAAAACTAAAAAAATTTATTTTACAGTATTAATGGTATAAATATTTCCATTAAAATAATTTTGGATCAAATTCATTCCATTATTAAACCTTATTTTCTTACTTTAACCATTACGTACACTCATTTTACCCTTAGTCATTATTAATACTTTTAATTGTTTCAACTAATAAATTTGTTAAAAAAATAAATTTGATTAATTTTTAGTTAAAAATAACAAAGATTCCAAATATAGAAACAAATTTTAAAAATTACAATCACATAAGTAGAAAAAATAAATTTAAAATTAATCCCATAGATGTGTTGTGAAAATAAGATTTTAAAATGAAAATGTACAAATGTTTACAACATTTTTATATACAATATAAATATTAAATTGCATTAAATGAGATTAATTAGATTAATATATGTAAAATTATCTAATTATAGTTAAAAACTAATTTAATATATAATTTAACTATATAATTATATTAGATAAAAAGGAAGTTTTCAACTGATATTCGATATTTTTCATTGTTCATCAAAAACCTAACCTTCTCCGAAAAATACCAAAAATTCAACAAAAGATTATTTTTATATTCTTATTTCAAAAATGAATTTATTTTCTAAAAAAAATTATAAAAGTTTTAAAATTAACTTTTAAATTATGTACGCCAAACATTATTGAGCATTATTTTAGAAAATATATTGTTTTTTAAAAATACATTTATTTTTCTTTTAAATGATTATTATCTTATTTATAATCAATATATAGATAATGAACATGTGATTTCTATATATTTTAATTATTTTTTCAATAATATTCATTTCATCCATTGAAATGGCTAGATGATAACTAGTATATTAATTATTTATATTAATAGCATTTTGTACTTCCATAAAACTCGGTCTTGTATGTAATGGATGCTATTGATGTAACTAGGTATTGTGTGTAAAAAATTCCAAACATAATGTTTCATGAATTGAATGATAAAATTAGTGTTTCAAGTAGTGAAATATTAACTTGGTGTTTCATAAAATGAAATATTATGTCGGTGTTGCGTGCAATGAAATACATCACCAAATTATAATTTATTTTTAAATAAATCATAAAAACATAGGGTGTTACAAAATAAATGAAAAAAAATTAAATTTAATCCATAAATTGATCAGAAAATGAATCCAAGGATAATATCAATGAATTACTATCATGGATATTAATAATTAAATTCTTAAATATGGAACCACTTAATGTTGAATGTTATGATCTCCATCATCATGATATCATAACTATTAATGACTTATTCTAAGACAGTGTAATATATTTGTTAGTACACACCAAAAACTCACTTAATAAGTTTGGAAAAAATGGTTTTTCTCATGAGACTTTTTGATACACCATGAGGATATGTATTTCTATGCCCCACCCTTTATTTCATGTCCAATTCATTCATCATATATTAAATGATAAATTTAATTATTAAACAATATTCCTTATTGAAAAATATTTGTATTGAGTAAAGAATATTGAATATCATGATATACCCAGACAATCAAATAAATTTCAGAGTAAAAAAGCACAAATAGAAATTGTATAATGTTTAAGAAATAACCACATCCACGATACAATGAATTTGATTATTTAATGTAAATGTAATATCCAATAAGAAGTTAAATTTTTCAAGAAAAAGTGAGAAAAAATTTAATCAAGAGATGAAAGATTGTAACAAACCAAACTTTTAAAAATAAAATTCCGTTTATGATTGAAATAAATTCCCTATTATGGTTAAAGAAAAAATGAAATTATTTGATTTTATTATATCCTATCAGATTTAAAACAATATTATGTATCGTAACAATATATAATATATCCATGGTGATGTTATCAGATGATTAATACAAATAGAGGGTTTTGAAAAATCAAATTGGCATAAAAAAGAAGTGATGGCCTCATCCTATGGGATAATAGCCTTTGAAGCCCATTTATCATATCATACAAGTGAGATAGAATCACCAGGATTTTCCCTTGATAATAATTAATCTGATATCCAATAACTAAATCATTATTAAAACCATTTATGGTATAATTTCAAGATCATGTAGATCATGACCCAAACCAAATATGTCGAACCACCCCATGAAAATCTCACAATCACGCACCATACCATTAGGGGATTTTCTTATGTGATAAGGTGATATATATCATGAACAGAACAATATGAATAACTATATTTTATATAGTAATGAATATATTTACCTTATATTGTCATTACTTTGTAAATGATTTTGAGTTTTATACGATAATTTTTTTTATTTTGTATAATATTTAATTTTAATTAAGGTATTACTTTTTTAAATGAGTTTAATAATTTTAAAAAACAATTGATATATCATTAAAATAATAAAATACAATTATATTTATTAAATATAAATGATGATATAATTTCTATGAAGTCAAATGTAATTGTTGTAAGGATTTGAAAACTCTTATTGTAGAAAAAACCAACATTTCTTAAATAATTTTGATTCTTGTTTAAAATTGAAAAATCAAATATTTATAAAATTATTTTGATAAAATAAGTATTATTTTTTGTATTAAAACATCAAAATTATCCAAAAGTTGGTTTTTTATAATTTTATGTACATTTGGATTTTCTGGAAAAAATTAAATATTGTATAAATATATAATGTGTATTATGACATCATAACTAACCAAAAGTGATGTAATAAATTACATAAATTGACGGAATGACCAAATATTTGTATTAAATTTAAAATAATTAGTTTTTATCTTTTTTTGATTAATTTTATAAAGAAAATTTGAATCTTCAAAAACCTATATTATATTTTACGTTTTTTAAATCATTTTTTATAAACATGAGTCACTTCCACATCACCAATTGAAATATTTTACTGAATTTGGAAATTTTACTTTTAAAATAATTAAAAACACTACTCTTTGGTAGAAACCATGATATGAATACATGGAAAGGATTGTGGTTTTGATTATTTTATTATATAGAGCCCAGAACCTATGTTTGAGTAATAATTAATAACTCCAATCTCTTTCCTTTTATAAACCCTCAAAAGATCCCATTCCTCTCCAATCAAAAACATTATTTAAAAACCAAAATCTAACCTACCATATCCATATTCCTATTAATGTTCACTCATGATCTGACGAATATCCTCCCAAGATTTTGGAATCAACCTATTTAAGTTAGGGAACCTCTCTCTCTTCGTTCCTATTTATTGTCCTTCTTCATATTTATCCTTTTGAATCTAAATTGAAATTGTTTTCATGAATATATAAAGATACCTATACTGTAAAATTGATTTTAAAATAATGATATATAATTTATCCCCTCTAATTATAACATTTACCTATCCCATTACTATACAAAAATTTGGTAAGGGATCCACCTATTATCTTCTTTATTCAAGCATATTATTTATTTTATGAATCTTATTTACAATTAATAATGTTTGGATATATTTTTACGCATAACAATTATAATAAATTTGATTTCAAAAAATATTATATACCCCTATCAATATCATTAAACCATTTTTATGGTTCTTTAAGTACATCAGTTTTGTTGTAGAAATTTAACTGCGATTTTTCCTTGCCAAAACTTTGAATTGTGAATAACATCACTTTTACAACTCGAGGGTATTCACCAAGGCACAAATATACTATATTAGGGGAATTCCATGAATTTATTCCACACTCCATTGTTATGGAATTGTATGTGATAAAATATGTTCTTATGAGGAATGATCTAGGTGGAACACTTATTCATACACACGATATGAAAGCGATGCGTGTTCCTATAATTATTTAGCACTCCAATGCATTGGGAAATGGTATGCTATCATGAGACATCATGTATGGGATTATAGGGTGAACCTAATCTATCAGGGTACCTTTTCTACCATATTATGATGTCTTGGAAGTTATCATTGACCTATGATTATTATGTCATGTTTTATGTTGTTGCTATATTTTCTATGTTACATTTATGTTATCATGATATATCATTCCTATTTTCTCATGTTTATGATTCTCATGACTTTATGTCCAATTTAAATACCTAATGTATAACATATAATATTTTCTTTATGTTATTAGTTTTTATTCACTTTCTGGGATTTATAGCTCACCACTTTTATTGTATGTCTCTAGGTTATCCCATGCCATTTTAAGAACAATGGATAATTATGATAATGTTAAGGAAGTTTTCAATAATATAGATATACCCCCTATTTTATGTTGTTATGTGATGTAAAAAATTTCCCAATGACACTATACTTATTTTTATTCTGGGTTGTATTAAGTTTATTCTTATGTAATAAATCACGATCTAACGTGTAGTAAAGACTAGGGTTGCAATAGTTAGTATTATAGGAAAATATAGTTATTTTGGGATTAGGATTAAGAAACTCTAGGAATCATTAGGGATAAGATTAAACATAATAAAAAATCTCTCAATTTTGTTAAACTATAATGTATTATGTTTCAAGGAGAAATCATCCTTTTCTAGATACCATTTGTTGGTGTGGATCTAATATAGAGGTTTGTATGGGTAATAATCTCATAATGGTTGTATTGATCTAGACTCAAATTTCACCGAGTGAAAAATAATGGTCCCTGCTATACAACTATTTTAACATTCTTGGGGGATATTCTTTGTAAATTTACATACTCATTACGAAACATTATGAAGGGAATAAAAATTTCCATTAGAGTCTATGTTAGGGAATGGACAAGGGATAACATCAAATGAAGAACAAAAATAAATAATTTAAAGAATAAATTTCATTTATAAATTATCCATTTAATGATATTATACATTTTTTGTTTAATAGCTAATAAGTACTCATCCCATTATTTCCCCTTATTATATACAATGGATGGAAATAAGAGTAACCATGTCAACAACAAATGCGATGGAAATGTGATGATTCACAAATGAGATACCAAACATATTGGGAGCTAAAGTAATACATCTTTTCCTTATGCCTTACCAGCTATCAAAAAATCATGTTTAACAAATTGAACACATTAGACAGTCCAAATACCTTAAAAAGGGAGGATGATATCTAAATGAAGTTCATTTGAAAAAGGTGATAAGGGAATGAGCACCCAATTTACTTTGTGAAAAAATGTGGAAAGAGGAACTAAGGGAAATGTCACAGAGGAATTGGGAGATTTTTTAAGTGTGAAAAAATAGTGAATAAATTAGTGAATTTCCATGAAAAATTTATACCATCATAGATATAAATAAAGTTCAATATAAGGTACCATATACAGTCCTATATCAAAAATGTGGAGGAGTTGGGAAATTTCCAATTTAATGTTCTATTCCAAGGGATAGTAATCATGATGTAAACGAAAAATCTTTAATACTAAGGGACCAATAAAATCCCTATGATGAGATGGATCATGAGGACTGAAGTTCATCTAACCTATAATTCAAAATTGTGTATTTCATGTTTTATTTTTATGCATTACATTTTATAATAACTTGTCATTATTTAAAGAATATTTAATCAACACCGAAAATTATTTGATATCATTAAAAAAACGTCTATGATTATTATATCACATGTTGATATTTTTGGTAATTTTATTATTGGAAAAATTAACAGTCTCCCTTTAGTGTAATATTATGTTATCCTAGTTATGGAACATTCATCCTTTTATAAATCCAATATAAATTAATGGGGAAGGAATTCACCCTTCATACTATGAATCAACCTTTGATTCTATAAAAGTGAAAGGAGGAGGCAGAATATTCTTTAATATAATCTTCTAAAGAATGAATATTATTTCCCTACGTTTAAGTGTATATAGGTAAAATGATTAAGTCTAAGGAAAAAGATCATCCTTGAAGACATTCCCAATGTGAGGGAATACAATGATGTGTTCCTCGAATAATTTTCTGGTCTGCCTCTTAAATAACTTGGAAAATTCACATGTAAATTCATACCATGAAACATCAATATACCCAGGGAATGAAATAACCAGTAATAGGATATATGTGTACTCATAAAATATAGAATAAATTGATGGATGTTCGAGTCCAACATCTATGATAGAGATCCATACCTTCCATAGACCTTGTGGGTATTATTGGTGATTTGTAAGAAAGTACTCATGACTGTAAAACCCTATAACCAAACTAACATGGAAGTGAGTGAAGTTTTTTTTAATAAATAATGTGGGGAGAGCTTAAAAGAGTTGAAAATAGGCTTAAAACTACCCATATACCTATAATACTCATGATTATGAAAATTTTCATCGTATATCACAATTCCTTGAAGAGGGGATTAGGTTGTGTACTAATGCTAAATGAAAAGGTGAAATTCTATGCCACAAGGTAATTTAATTTTCATTAATAGAACTAACTAGAAAATTATATATATTTGTATGCTATAATTTTCATGTTGAAAATATAGTATAATTATCTCTTTGGGGTAAAGTTTGAAATATATATGAATCATAAGAGCCTTAAATATATATTCGCATAAAAATAAATTAATATATACTAGTAAAGATAGTTAGAGTTGATTAAGGACTATAAATTCTCAATAGACAACCATTATAGGAAAGACAATAAAGGGGTAGATTCTATGAGTATATAATATCACAAAATTTTATCATTTATGAGAATTGATAAGAATTCAATCTTCTTAGACCTGGAAATAATGAAAATGAGAATAAAAAAGAAATGAACATCATCAGTACTTTAAAAAATGATTGATCAACCATCCCTTATAAGAAAGATAAGGTATTATCAAAGATATTATGTTGAAATTTTTAAAAAGGATGAAGCTATAAGAAAAGGGAAATCCATAGAGATAAAAGTAAATGAAGAATGTGTTTTAATATTCTAGTCATGATTATGTGTACCATCAAACCCTATGTTAAATAATGAGCTATTAGATGATGCACATAGATCGACGATATCCATATATATAGGGATCACAAAGATATATCAATATCTATGAGAGAACTATTGGTGGGACAATATGAATAATAATAATGTGGAATATACATCAAGGTGTCTTGTATGTGTGAATGTAAAGTCTCAAAAGAAAAATCCAAGAGGATGTCACAACCATTACCCAAACGTACATGGAAATAGGAAAACATAACCATGGAATTTTTCACTTATACTCTGAATAAATCAAAAGTAATTAATGAAATTTGGGTTGTGGTGGATTTTCTTTCAAAGACTTATCAGTTCATTTAATTCTGATAGGACTTATTATTAGATCAAATTACCAGGATATACAGTAGAGAAGTGGTGTGGCTGAATGAAACCCCACTATTGATTATATCTAATCAATACCAAAGATTTACCTTTATGTTAATTAATAATATCCAACATTATGTAAATAATAAGTTGAAATTCATTACATATTATCATGCTCAAAATGATTTCCAAAATGAGTTGACTATCCAGAAACTTGAGTACATGTTGAGATCATGATCTATGGACTTAAAATGTGTATTGAATCAAAATATTCCCTGGGTCGAGTTATCATACAATAATAGTTTCAAATCTATAATCCAAATGGATTCCTATGAAGCCCTTTATGGGAAGAGGGGAAGGACACCTATATACTGGGATGAAGTTGGAGAACAGAAAATGTTGGGTCCTAAAAGGGTTGAGGAAATGGTGGAAAAGGTCAATAACATTCAACATCACATCACAGATTCATAGAGTCGGCATAGTATCTATAATAATAATTTTTTATGACATATATAGATAGAGTTTGGAGAAAAGGAATTTCTCTTCATATTTTCGTGGAAAAAATTTATGAGACTTGGGAAGAATAGGAAAGATTAATTCAAGATACATCAGTTCCATTGAGATCATTGATCACATTAAAGTAGTGGTATATCAACTAGTACTCCCACCAATACTATCTCATGTGCAATATCTATACCATGTATCCATATTGAAGATGTATATAAAATAACACTAACATTCACTAAATCTAGAGGTGGTACTGTTCGAGAATGATCTTTCATATAAAGAGAAGTTGGTGAAGATATTTGATTGTAGAGAAAAATTTCCCTAAATATTGAAGAACTGATGGGGGAACCATATGAAGTGATATAACAGAATTTACCTAATATATTTTAGTTTGGGAAATGAAACTTTTAAGGGAATTTTTTTTAATGGGGGATGATTTTAATGAAAACAAATTTCTGAAATAAAATTCCAATTGTGATTGAATAAAATTCTCTGTTAGATTATATAAAAAACATAAATTTATATGGTTCTATTATATCCTATAATATTTAAAACACCATTAAGAATCATAAATATTTATAATATAGCTATTGAATAGTGATCATATGATTAATATAAATACAGGTTTCTGATTAAATCCAGTTCACACATACAAGTGAAGTGATGGCCTTGACAAGTAGGACTGTACCCAATGAATCCCATTTATCTTATTTTATGATGGATATTACATCACTATTATTTTCCTTACACCAAGCCCAAGATGCGATAAAATTACTAGATAATGAGCATAACTTTTAGTAGGATAATGTGATGCTCATTAAGGTCACAATTCATACCATGTACACTAAACTACCACAAAAAATATCACCATCACGCACCTTTCCCTTAGGGAATCTTCTGGTGTAATAAAAGGATATCTTTTAAGACCCGATAATATGAATATGCATATTTTTATATAATAAATAATATATTTATTCCTTATTTTTGTTACTTTTTAAATGATTTTGATTTGGATATGATAAGACAAAAATTGAATTTTTGGGTAATATGAAATTTCAGTTAAGATATTCTTTATGGTGAATTCATGAAATTTATAAAATAAATAATATATTAATAATTTAATAGAATGAAATAATATTAATTAAATATAAAATATAATATAATTTTATGTAGTCAAATGTAATTGTTATAAGGATTCAAAAATATTTATTGTTGAAAAAAATAACAATTTATAATAAATGTCAATTCATGTTTTAAAAGTGAATGATCAAATATATAGAATTATTTTGATAAAATAAATATTATTTTTTTAATTTGAAATATGAAATTATCTAATAATTAATTTTTCATATTTTTATGAGATAATTGAATTTTTGAGTAAAACTTCAATGAGGTATAAATATATGGTGTGTATTATTACAACATTATGACAAAAATTTAGTTAATATATAATATAAAGGTTATACATAACCAAATATATGTACCATTTAAAATAACATTTCTTTATGGTATTTGATTAATTTTATAAAGCCTCTATGAATCCTTCAAAACCTATATTATATTTTAAGGTTTTAAAATCATTTCGTTATAAACATGACTCACTTCCACGTCACAAAGTGTAAAATTTTAACATTTTCATAACAAAGACATATTAAATAACTAAAACCAATACTATTTTTAAGAATACATGGTAAAACCATTGTGTGATTTGTGGTATTTATTACATTGTTGTATAGTTTCCAAGACCCAATTTTGTAAATAATAAATAACTCCCATCTCTTTGCCTATATAAACCCACCAAATATCCCATTCCACTTATCTAAAAAACCTTCAAAAATTATTTAATATTATATAACCCCTTTAGAGTTCTCCAAAATTTTTCCCAATGTCTCGAGAAGTTCAACCCAACCTTTTGGAATTACCATCCAAATGCAAGAGACCTCTCCCTTTTCTTCTTAATTCAAAAACCTTCATTGTATTTATCATTTTTAATCAAAATTTGATAAGCTGTCATGACTTTATAAAGATATATATACTGTAAAATTTATGTTCTAATTATTAGAGATCATTTATAACCTATATTTAAATCACTTACCTATGTTATTACTATGCTAAAATTTAGAATGAGATCATCTCCTACTCCTTAATATTCAAGAATCGTCTTAATTTTAAGCCTTTAATTTCGAATTAATAATCTTGTGTTATGATTTTTAAAATCCCTAATAAATTATCTGTTATGTAAAAATTATGAGATACCACTTTAAGTTTCATTAAAAAAATTTAGGCATATTTAAATGCAACAGTTACACTGCTTAAATCTCACTGTGATTTTCTATTCCGAACATTTTTTTGTGAATACAATCTCCATTTCACCTCAAGAGTATTCACCTAAACATACCTAAACATACATTATTTAGGAATTTAATTTTTTTATTAAACAGTCATTCATCATGGAATGATATGCAATGAAAAATTATAATATGATGAATGATTCATGTGGCGCACCTATGAGTGTACATGATATGAATGTGACTGGTTCACTAAAATATATATTGTGCTCCAATGAATTGGGTAATGTTTGTTGTCCCTTATGATGTAATTTATGGGATTCTGTAATAAACCTAATCCTTTATGGGATGTTCTACTATGTTATGAAGTCTCATAGGTTATCATAGACTTATGTTTATGATTCTATGTTTAATTTTGTTGTTTTATTTCCCATGTTTCATTTATGTTATCATGTTGTATCATGAAACACTGTTTATTTTTATGATTATAACCCATTATATGTCCAATTTATGTTCAAAATTTAAAAATTTTAAAACATCCTTCATGTTATTGTTTTATTATTCCCTTAACAATCATTATATCTCACTCATTATTATGTATGACTCTAGGTTATCCCATGTAGTTTAGGAATGGTGGAAAATTATAATCATGTTATGGAAGCTTTCAACAATGTAAATGCATACCAATATTTTTTGTTGTAATTTCATTTACCTAGTTAATTAAATATACCATAATTATTGATATTGTGGGTTGTATTTTGTGTATTTTTACATAATAAATAATTGAATAATGTTTAATAAATATTAGGGTTTTCATTGAGATTAACATCCATTTATTATAAAAGTATATTTCATAATAAAACAATGTAGTGTAGAGTTTATAATAAAATGGAATTAAAAAATTGAAAATATATTTTCAGTAAATAATTTTCTTGGTAAAAACTTTGATAACCTGTAGACGAATCTAAATATCATAAATTTTTTATGGTAGTGGGAAAATCCGTTAACATCATATACGTTAATAAGAAACATACAATTTGACTTTTTATTAGTAAATTATAAAACTAACCATACAGAAATAAATTATAATGAATCATTTGAAACATTATAAAAATTAGAGGATAACCTAACATGTTCTTAATAAATTATTTGGGTAAATAATAAGAAATTTCTGAAAATATCTCTGAAAAATATGGACGTGGAAGAATAATATTTCAGATAAGAAGAGAAATAATTTATAATTGTATTTTAAATGGTGATTTGGTTGATTCACGTTCCAAAGAGAGGAAATGTTGGGAGAAAATAATGTAAATTCTTTAAATATACAAAGTATAATAATATAGAAAAAATTCATGATAAATATATTATAAGAACCCTTTTATTGATAATAAGATCAATCACAATGAAAAATAGATTGTAAAATAAATTCTAACTTCATTGATAACTTTAAAATTATAACCCCCTAAAAGTGAAAACGTGATTTGAATAGTTAATCATTATTAATAAATTTATATCCGTGTTAAATACATCAATGTTTTAGTATATACACTATATAATATTAAATCGGTGCAGGATACTAAATAAGTCTTAATGGAGTGGAAATTAAAGTGAAATCCCGCACATAAAGTGCATCTTGACTCATAATTATTTATAAAATATCTAATAACAAATAAATACTTATTATAATAACATATAATAATAATAATAATGCATATAATGTCATATATTATCCATTTATAACATCTTATCATCAATTTGTTAACAATATTTTATTGTTATCATTATTTCAGGTGTTAAATGATTCATTTTTTATAGATGTTTGTATTAGAATATTATATTACATGTATCTAGATAATGGTAATATGGTATATATAATTTTAATAATGAAAATAATAATAATTTTTTTATATAAATATTTAAAATCATCCGTGATAAAAAATTTGAAAAATGAATCACATCGCTTTAGGGGGATGGTAAGTCATACATACTCACAAGCAGCATTATCATTTTTTAATTTGTGGAAGGTAAAGGAAATAGATAATATATTATAAATATATAATAATAATTATTTCATAATTATTATATATATTAGTTTGTTTCATCATTATGAGACTTCATGTGAGGCGGTGATGGAAGACAAGTAACATTGGTTCGTGTGATGGTAGTCTGCCATACACATGAGTGATGATATTGTTTCCCATTTTTGGATATAGAGTTGGATAAATATTATCCCATAAAAATAATAATATATTAATATATGTGAGATACTGGTTTTATTACATTTTAAGGCTTAGGAAATAATTTAATGTGGTAAAATAAGATAAAAAATGAATATGCTTTGTGAAGATGATTACCTATTATTTGAAATTGCTTATTTATATCTCCATTTAAGGGACCAAGAGCTGATATTTTATGAATTATATAACCTCAAAAACGTGGATAAGGATTTTGTAATTTTTTTGGCAATTTTTGGTTTATATAAGTGGATTTGGGTGGTGTATATAAGAGTGGATATACGTTGCGTTTTTATAGTGAATCTAGGGGAACACATGGGATTATTATAACGATTTGAATATAATAAATTAATTTTCATGTGAAAGTGGAACATTGGGGACGTAATTTTAAAGATAAGACAGTATATGGTTTAAATACCTACACAAAATATAATTTTTATAGATTTGTTTGGTATTTTAAACCTTATCTTTTGGTTTAACCCCTTCTTTAAACTATTTTTACCTTAACTGTAGTAATTTATCTTTCAATATTAAAGGGTCATAATTTTAGATATAAGGTAAAAAACTCTCATAAAAGGATAGGGGATGTAATTTTTGAAAAATTATAATCCTACTTGTCCTATTTTAATTTTTTTTATTTTTAAATAAATGAATTTCCTTTAATCATAAAATACTATTAATGTCATTAATGATCCATTCACATAATTTAACTTTAAAGCCATAAATAAAAATATAGAATTAAAATATTATAATGTAAACTTAAATTATTATATTTTTTTAATTATAAATTTCTTTTCTAAACATAATTAATAAAATAAATATTAGTTTTAATGTTTTTAATATTATTTACTTTGATTTTTCCCCTGCTTGTACAAAACATTGTGTCAGTGATGTATAATCTTTGAAGCTAATTAAATAAAAACAAATAATCATAAATAAATTAAACTCATAAAAACATTTTCATTAGGAAAAAAGAAACATAAATATTCATTCAAAATTATATTTTTCATATGAGGAATTATAAAATAAATTTAAAGGTAAGAGAGTGACATTTTGTATTTTTCCTTATATAGAATAATGTAAATGTCATTATAAAATGAAAAAATGGAACCAAAATTTGATATCATAGAAGGAAGATTGAATATTTTTAATTAATCATATAAAATTAAATAACTTCTAGTTTTGGATATATTTTTAATGGCTTATCACATTATTTTGAACCTAAATTTTCCAATTTTCCATTTACTATGGTGATAAATTTTACCAACGTTAGTATTCATAATGCCTAAAAATAAAAGGAAAAAATGAAAAAAATATCCATTTTATTGAATATATGATACAAATTTTATCAAATTAAAATCCTATATGTCTTAGAAAATATATTAAAATTAATTCTGTAAAATACGATGAAAACCAGTTTTCTAGATAAATGTGTTTTTAAGCCAAGAAATAAATTACATTAAATTCATGTAAAACACTGATCCAAATGGATTTAATTAGATAATTTTATATCAATTGGATATTATATAAATCTAATAAACAAATAAAAAATTGAATGTAAATTTTAAAATTCGTAATTTAACTAAATGAAATTAAAGTTTTACAAAAAGTGGTATTTTTCATTATTCAGTGAAAACGAAAATATTTTAGATTCCAATGGGGTGATGTAAAGGTGGTGTCTTTAACCAATCAGTAGAATGATTTATTCAAGTGTATAGTATTTGAACCATGATTTACTCTAATTTTAGAGAATTTTTAGAAGTATAATGGGATGTAGAAAGGATTCTACTATGGGTGACAATGTGAGATGTTTGAATATGATGGGTTTCCGACATAGGAAAGATGAGTGAAGGTTGGAGGTAGAATGAGTTTCCCCAAGGAATGGTGTAAAATTTAATAGCTAAAGATGTTTGTAAAATGGTGGGTTGATTGAAAGGGGTTAGTGTTTGGTGGAGACCGAAGGCGAATGGTTTAAACTACAAGCTATTTAGGGGAAAATGGAGGATCAATGATGATTGGATGATGAAAGGGTGACAATGAAGAGTATGTATGTAGTGATGTATATAGGAAAAAATAACACTAGAAGAAATTTAGGGGAAAAGGGTGGGCTGGATGGCTAACAATGATGGGCTAAATTACAGTGGCGAGTTTCCTCGAGGGCTACTGGGGGACCAATGTAGGAAATATGAGTGGAGGAATTAAAAAACAAGAGTTTCACTGAGGATAAATGTATAATTATAGAACAAAAAATTATTGGTTAATGGTGAGTGGTCAGTTATTGGTGGTTACTATATGTAAATTACTTATGATGAAAGAAATTTTGGGCCGAAGGGTGGGTAGGTTTGTCAATGATGATGAGATAACGTATAGTGGGGAATAACTTCTTGTAATTTTCGATTTTTTGAATTAGGACCATTTTTTAGGTCATATTGAGATATGTTTCCTTGGGCTATTTTTCCCTTGGTCATTCATGTCCATGTATTGGGTTCCCTATGCCTAGAAAAAATAGGAGTGTTTCCTATGTTTAATATAAGGGGTGGGGGTGTTCCCATACCTGTTTTTATACTATAAAAAATCCTAAATATTAAACCTAATATAATATGTATATTATGTTTTTAGAAATTATATAACTTTTATATCATAATATTTCAATAGTTTATCATGGTTCATTGAAACAAAATGATGGATCTAAATAATGTTATCAAATAAATTATATTTATTTAAATTGAAATATATCATACAATCTCATGGTGTTAAAACAATGGTCAAAAAGCACTCTTCCAATATGATAAATTCAAATTCTAGAAATATTTTAATGCCTTATCCGATAGTTTTGACTATGTTTTACCCTTAGGTGAAAATCATTAACATGGTTTCTATTTATAACAAAAAAATTAAAAATTTTACAAATTTGATTCTCATGATTTCTAATATGATATATATTTTTCATGTCTAAATTTATATAAGTTGTAGGAATAAATTTTAATTTAACTACATAAAACACAATAAAAACTGTTTTAAAAAAAATCCATTTTTAATCGCCAAATGAAATTATAGAAAAATCACATATAATTCTTCATCATATGTAATTAATTATAATATTTAAAATAAAAAATTAACTATGTAACTTTAAGAAAAAATTCAAAAAATAATGGGAATTTTTAATTACTTGATTTAATGATAAGAAATGACTATTTTATAAAAATTGGTATTTTTTACTATACACTTAAAAATAATTTTTTTTATAATGTTCCCAAAAAATTCATACAAAATAATATTTACATGATGATTTTTACATTTATTCATTTCCTCAAATTAGTTTGTTTTAAATGGTAGAAATTAATTATAATGTTGTCAGACAAATGGAAAAAACAAATTTTGAAGAAAATATATTCTTGAGGAATAAAATAACATTACTAGAAAATGAATAGTTATTTATTAAACGTTAATCAATTAATTTATATTATAGAAAATCTTTATAAATATTTACCATAAATTTTTTATTCCTATTTATACTCCCTTTTAACAACTAGGATATAATAGTCTCATTTTATTAATAATATTTTTTACATTATATCCCAATTCTCTTAAAACTCGGTGTTTCATTTTAAAAAATATATCAAATAGAATATTCATTTAATTTTTCTGTGTTGTTAGATTCTACCCCTATTGAATAATTTTTTCCCCATATATTTTATCTTATTAATAAATGGTTTAATATTTTATTATACAATAGTTGAAAACCCACATCGTACAGAGGGATACCGAAAACTACCTTTGGAAGGGGGATGTGGTAAAATAAAGGTTACCTAAAATTAAACATAATCAGGTCACCAAATAAAGAAAAAAGATTTATCAAGTAATATTTGTACATGGAGGAGAAAGGTACTATCGAAATAGAAAATTTTCATTATAATGTTAATGACCACAAAATCATAAATCTACGAGGGTTGAAATGACCGTTAATTCATCACAAATGATTGTATGAAGAAAAAAAATCATTTTCCATATTATATTATAACATTTGATGAATTATTTTACCATGGAATATGAAAAAATATTCGTACTTTATTTTCTCAAATACTTAAACATAATTTCACCCTTAGGTTGTGTTTCGAAATGTTTTCCACCCCTGCTACATTTTATATAAATATTCATGAAGAATTATTCATGTTTTAAATACCACATTAAACTTTTAACATATCATATGATCTATAAAAATGTATTGTATTTAGATATATTTATCGATATTTACTAAAACAATAATAGTTATAATAAGTTATATAATATGGATATATCTTCATAAGATGAAATAATACATCATTATATAAATCCTAAATAATAACACCCAAAGTTCAGCATAATCCATTCAAAAAAAAAATTCAATCTTAATACCCCTCCAAAATATTTCAATCCAAATTTATATCCCAAAAATACATAAAATTTGATCACATATTTTTTTCTAATATGAAATTTAACATTTTCCCAAAACAACATAAAGTATCTCATAATGTTACATACAGAACACGTGAAAACCTTTACCACAAATACTAATAAAGCATGCTAATAACCTGAATCAACATAAAACCTAAATAAAAACATAAATTATAAACACTTTTCTATTAAATCCTTCATTAACTTCATAGTCACTAATACTATCCAATTTACATAATCAATATTGATATTATAATTATCCTTACTAAAACTTATCACATCAACATTAGGGAAATATTTTTTGTTTTCCTATCACTCAATTACGTGTTTCCCAAAAATAACATAATACCACTAAATCACTTTTTAGGTCATCAATACCTTTAAATATAATATTTAAAATCCATAAAGTAAAACTTCTTCAGAAAAATACATATATATTTTATGATTCTTATAACTAGAATATATTTTATAAAACACTTATACCACATTATTATAGAATCCTAATACAAAAAACATCAATCATTTCACTTTAATGACTGGCATAATATAGTCCCTTCCTTGGTATAATAGTTATACCAAGTATTAGGGAATTAAAAAATATTATTTTAAAGTTCCCCAAACATAATAAATTAAGATATAAATGTAACGTTAGGATATGATTTATTTAAATCTATTAAACTCTTTAATTTTCGTCAATAATTAGTAACATTATTCCCTTATTCTCTAAAAATTAACCATCATCCCATTAATTTGAGATATTTCCCTAAGATCTTCCCACCACACTCTCAACATGTATGAATTTGAATACTCTTTCTTCAATAATGTTCATGAAACTCAATTTGTCTCTTATTTGGTTCCTTAAAAAACTCACTTATGTCCAAATTTTTAATTATATATCAAGATAGGTGGCTAGCAATAATCATAAGCTTCTACAATCTATCTTCTATTTTATTTGGATTCTATTGTTAAAATAATTATATTATCTATAATATTCAGAATTAACATGATTGTTCTTGGTTCTAGACATTAAGTAAAAAAGAAAAAGTATAGTGTGAGAAAAATAATCATAGTCACTAAGCATATAATCAACAAAAATAATCCATATGATTTCTAACTCATGACATGTTATTTTCATTCTAAGACACATAAGGTTTATCCATGGTCAATCATAAACATTATCTATTTAAATCCTTTATAATGATTCGTAATGAAAATTTGAATTAAACCAAGCATATCACCTAGGAGATTCAAGATAGGTTCATTGTATTCGGCTAGCTAGTCATGCCCATGTGACGATCAAGTTAAAACCCAATCGACCACTTTCGGTGTTTTTACCCCTAGATTCAAATGTTCCAAAAACACATCCACATTCCAGTGTATTTACATGGATGAATTTTCATGGAAAACTATACTCATTTCTTTAACATAAAAATGATGTTCTCCCATATATATTGTTTTCATAAGAGTTAACACTAAATTTTTCTCATCTTATTTTCCAAAAAAAATAACTAAGACCTTCTTTAATACCATCCCTGGAGACCCAATCATTACATACATTATTATTACATATTTTTAGGGGAATATTCCTTACATATCATTATAATACATGAAATAATAATAAAAATTTATATTCTTTTGAAAATTTTAAATAAAAAAAATTGGTATATAAATGATATACATCATCCCCCACTAAGTTATTTATAAATAATACCTTTATAAGACATATCATATATAAAACCTTTAGTAATTTAAAAGGGATAATAGAACATAAAAAATGAATAAATTAAATTATTAGTAATGGAAAAAATTGTAGATATCATTAAATGATCATTTAAATCATATAATGAGTTTATGAGTATGTGAGAATGAGATTAACATTTCAAAATCATACCCAATAATTCCAAAATAATAATCATGAGTCATGGAATAAATCATGGAATTTCATAAGACATGAATTGAAAAGGAATCCGTGAAAACATTAATGAGAACAAAACATTTGTGTAATATTACCACATAAAAGTGTGTCAAAATGTTCAACAAGAATAATAATATTTATAACATTTTAAGGCTACCTAATACGACACTTATCACATATTAGGACATGGCTAATCACTAGTGTATTTTCTTTCGGCATAGGATAACCAACCATATACCCTTGTTTATATAGGGATAAATTTCCATGCATCTTATAAGACCATAAAACATTAATATTTACCCAATTAATTATAGGGATATAATATAACCAACCATATCATAAACACAGTCCATTCATATGTATGACACATGATCATAAAAACATTTATCATTATATAATATATTAACTCACAGAAAACAAAACATATTTCATCAATATTTCATTATCATAATCATAAACCATCAAGAGAGAGAATAAGAATATTATTATAGGATCATATCCCAAATTACACATAATTAGAATCAAATTGTGTTATCATATATGAAAAATGACTTTAAAATATTAATGGAATATTTTTTTGAGGAAAATTACTTTTCATTTTGAAAACACTTATTTAAAATATCAAAATATTAAAAGTTATTAAGTCAATTTTATTTAGAAAAAAATAATGTAAAATTTTAATGTAATCATGAAATTATTGATTGATCATAATGATGTGAAAATTCTTTCATGTGTTATAAATTAAAACTATGTTTCTATTCATACTTTTGGTAAAAAGAAAATCATTCAGGAAATAAAAAAAGGATTCTTATAAACCCTTTTTGAAAAATAAAAAATTTCTTAAAATTAATTTAATCTATCATTTTATAATATTAAAAAACTTCTAGAAATTATTTTATGAAAATATGAACATGGAGTAAAATGATTCGTATCCAAATAGGAAAAAGATGGTTTTCTTTAAAAATGTCTTCAGACATTTGAGTACATAGATATTGGATAATGTATGGATAACCTCTAGTATCCAAAAATGAATATATAATGGGAAAATTCATAATATTTTTAATATACATATTATATAATTTTATAGTTGAATATTTAAACATAAATAATCCCAGTAAAAATGTTATTTCAACATAATTCCATTAACAATTTGGTAACTTTTGTATCATTTACAAACAGATTGAAATAACATCAAATTAATATTTAAATACCATGAATAAAAATATATTTATTTTATACCATGTAAATTATTAATTATATGCACCCCATAAAATAAATAAGTTGTGAATATGACATATGACTTATGGAAATCAAAATGATAAGAGAAACCCTTACCTTTAGCCCGACTTGATCTGAAATCACTCTAAACACCCATATAATAAAATTATATTTATTATAATTATAGAAAATAATAATATTAATAAATATAATATATTATATGACCCACTTATAACATTTAAACTATATTTTTTTAAAAAGGTAATTATTAAAATCTGTGTTTCTAGGTATTAGATGTTCGTTTTTCATGCATATCTTGGTTCAAAAATTATAGTCCTTGTACTTTGATCATGGTTAACTAATATCAATAATTTTAATCTTTTAAATATTATAAAATTTAATCCTTATATAAAATATTTTAACTATATATAAAAACTGGTGATGAAAAATAAATTACATAACTCCGTGGGGACAAAAATTCATATGTACACACGAATTATGTTTCCAATTTTCAAAGGATGGAATGAAATAAATATAAATAATTATTCAAAGTTATGAAAACATTATAATATAAAAAATATATTTTATATTTATTGAATATATCCTGATTAACATCCATGTAAATCAAAAATTAGAAATTATTCACATTGCTGCATGGAGGTGTTTTCCCACATATACACATAAACGACATTATGGTTTTCCCATGGAGGTGAAGCTAAAAATGTTGAAAATATATTATAATTATATAAGAATAATTATTTTATAAATTTCACATTTAAATATTAAATACATAATAATAACTAATGATTAATTATGTTGAGGGTGAATGTACAATATCGTTAGGTGGAGGCGGTAGTGCACCCGTACGCATGACCAGTACTTTCATTTCATATTTGTTGGAACGGAGGTGAAAATGGTTATAATGTACTAATAATAATAATATATAATTATATTTACTATATTTTACAAATCATTTTTGGATGGATAAATCATATTTATAGAATGTATAGTATAAAATAAACATTGAAAGAGTTATGTGGGGGGATTAACTCTACATTGAGAGGCCTCCTTTGGATTACACCTTAAGCCTTCATAGAATTGTATTAGGGGAAGAAAAATGCTATAGGATATGGGATGGAATATAGAAAGGTATTATGAAAGTTCTTTTCTGTGTTTTAAGGCATAATATTTGTGAATAAGGGAGGATTAGTGGTTCCTTATAATAAGTGAAGGGAGGACATAGTTGGAATTACATAAACAATTTAAATATAATTAATGTATTTATCCAGTAAAATGATTTCAAATTGAAACTAATTTGAATAAAAATTGGTTAAGTTTTAAATATCAGTATAAAATAAAATATAAATTTATTTTTATGTATTTTTAAACCTTATCTTTATGTTTAACACATTCCTTGGCCCTTTTTATCCTTAAACAGGATAACTCGTGTTTTTATAATTTAATGATCATAAATTTAATTATAAGGTTTCAAGTAGATCGCAATTTTTTTATATATGAGACCTTTTTCTATTTCCTATTTCAATTGTCTCCTTTCAATATTCTTTTTATTTTTAAATTATTTAATAATACATTATTTCCCATAAAATATGATTAATGTCAATTTTTGGGGAAAATTAATTTAATTTGATTTTAAATACATCAATTTAAAATTTTATTTTGAATGAGAATGATTTTTCGAATAATTATACATTATTTTTAACCATTAAATTCATGTAACACTATACTAAATCGAAATATATTTCTTTTAATGTTTTTAAAATCATTTCATAGATTTCCACATTGTTTGCAAAAGTAACATGTCAGTGTTACATAAAAATTTAATGAAATTATACCATGAAAAAATTTGAAAAAAATTAACTACATACAATTAATTTATTTAATTAATAATTACATTTTTATTAATTATTAACATATTTTCATCCCCAATAAAAAATATATGATAATTTAAAACCAAGAGAGTGATATTTTTATTTATACTTTTTCTAAATAGTATAAATGTTATAATCAAAATAACGTGGAGATAAATTTTCATATTTTTGTAAATAGGATGGATTTGGTCGGAAAATTATTGTATTATAGGATAAATCAATGTTTTATAAATATTTTAAACCATTATCCCATAGTTTTTAATATATTTTACATTTTTACCCTTATCGAGGTGTCCAATTTTTACCCTTCCAACTATTCATAATAAAAAAAATAAAAGGGACATATTGTAATAATTTTAACCCAATGATAAAAAATATGGAATTCATTATTCCAATATGACATTTCATTAAGTTGTATAAATAATTTTTAATTAAAATTAAATGAAAATAGTTTTTAAAATATTGATTTTATGCCACATAATAAAATTATTAAAATATATTGTTAAATAAAGATTTAAATGTAATTAACTAGATTATTTATAATCAAATTAGTTTAATGGTATATTATGATCAAATTTAAAAAATAATTTTACTTTTAAATTACATTATTTAATAAAATAAATGATAGGATTACAAAAATCTATATTTTTCACTATTATCTTCAAAATAAATCTTTTGAGAAGAATACCAAAAAATTAAACCAAATATAATATTGACATTATGATTTAAAAATAATATACTTTTATCCAATAAAAATTCTAAAATATTATAAATTAGTTATATTTCCCATGCACAAAAGGAAATGAAATCCATTTTTGAAGAAGAGTAATATTTGAAGTAAAAAATGACAACATTAAAAATCAAGTACTTATTTATTATGAATTAATAAAAAAATTTATTATATAAATATATTATTTATATTTTCAATGATATACTTATTACTATTCATACCTATAATTTAATAGCTTCATTATAATGGTTATATTTAAATAATAACACTTTTTAGTATAACAATTTTCACTTAATGATTGGCGTTTCATTTTATGTATTATATAAAAATATTATTCTGTTGAAATAAATTTTCAGGGTGATTCCTTCCCCGTATTTATTATGTTCGTTAGATCATGAATGTCTTTTTAATATTGAGCATTCTTCGAGGGGGAATTTTAGTGAATAATATTTTCTAAATTTCATAATGACTTCCATAAGTTTTATTAGTAATGTAATTACATTGACACTGAGGATTGTTATTTATATATTTAGTAATAGTCTTCCTAGTATGATTGGTGATTGGTTTGGTGTTCTTTATTTCTATATGTTAAAAACATAAAATTATGTCGTAAAAATTAAATTTTGAACTCTTACCAGTTCATATTATATCAAATCAACAGGAAATATTGTGGATCAATTTCTTTCTAAATTAATTTTGTTGGAATTAATTGACCATTATGAGAAGATGAAAACACATAGTGAGGCATAAATTTTTTTGAATCACTAAGATCGCATAATGAATCAAGGATAGATATTTCTCAAATTATTCTAGTATTTTAAAATATCCCTCGATATTTAACTTTTATAGTTAGTTAGAGTGTAATCATTGATGGAAAATTCATTCTTAGACTCACTAACACATTAATTTTGAGTCTCATTTTCCATTGTATAATTACATATGTAATTTAGAATACTTTGGTATAGTTGTGATTGATTACAAAAGTGGTATTTTGATTTCATCCTTTTTTAATGTTTTAATGGTTTATTTCTAAATATCCACCTCATAAATTTTCTTTAATTAGGACATTAATTAGGGAAATTATGGTTTGATATTTTTCTTTTACTTTTATTAGTTTTCATGTTTTTAGGGTTTTTATTATTCTTTCAATAATAATGTTCTTTAATTTTTAATTTTCTTATATTACACTATTCCATTTAAAATCTGAGTAATTTTTAATATATTTTCCAATCATTTTTATTACAATTGTCAAATTATTTCTTGTATTTTTAAGTGTTTGAAAAATTAGTTTTATATAGTTCTTATTCAACATATCTACTATTATCACATGATTCCATATATGGGATTTCAAATATATTATCTCATTTTTAAAGACTTTAATGTTTGGATTTTTTTTAGTTTTATTTTTTGGTTGATACTTTTCAAAGGTAGATCGTTGGATTTCAATTGAAATGATGGTTCCAAAAATTCAAGTGGTATCAGTTCTTGAAACCATGTTGAAATCATGAGGGGTAATTTTATTTATCAAGTGGTGTGATAGTTAAAAAATATTATTTTATAAACTCATATTGGACTTGATAACCATCCCTCTATCCTTAGTTATTCATTGGATTATTATATTTCGGTATATTCTATTAGTAACTAACACAACTTTTGGTGTCTTGGACAAAACCACATTGGTCAGTGAAATGATTTGAAGGAGAAAAAGTCCACATTTCATCACTAGTTTTTGTTGATTGTATGGCTACATAAGATTCATTTGTCTAAAAATATTGGTCATGGAATTAGGTTTTGATTCAAAAAAATGGATAATGAATCGATTTTATAACATTAACTCCTATTATAAATGTACATATGGTTTTACATTTTTTATAGTTTTGTGTAGTCTTTTCAATGAATTCTTTTTCATCCACTATTTATTTTTCAATAAAATATCTTTTATATGATGAAACATGTAGGTTCTTGTTACTGTATAATAGAATATGTTATAAAATGACTAGAAAATAGTGTTCCTTAATTTCGTAGTGTAGGATGGTTTCGAAAAGCTTCTTAAATATCTTCTAACACTCACACACCATTTCTCCCCATAAATTTATAATTCTAGTAATCTCTTTACTTAATTATATATTTCATTATTTCAGAAGGAATAATTATAGTTATTTAATTCAATATTCATTCCACAAAGTATTTTATCTCAGTTTTATGTTTTATATACACTCCCAAGATTTTGTATTTATAGAAAATTTAAATTCTCTCATCTCGACTTGTTTCTATGTTACTCCACATATTTTCAAAGTTTGACACACTATGGTGATTTTTTTGACGTTTTTTCTTCATATCCTCACCAAAGATTCTATAGAAAATTAAAAACAAGTTGTTTAATAATTTGAAATACATATTTTAATATAGGGAAAATAATGTGGTTATTAGCATTGACAAAATGATTTTAAAAAAGGTCTCTCAAATTTTGATCAGGATTGTATATCATGGTTTCAAATGAATATTTACAGTAAAAAATATACGTTTTAGTAAAATACACTAATTTTTTTAAATTATATGGCTATTTTTTATAACTCCTCAATTCCATTAATATGTCCAAATAAGTTCCCATAATTATTAGATAATTACTGTATGGGGCCTATAATGGGATTTAACCATTCATTCCAAAATGTTTTATTAGTTTTTGAATATGGGACCAATCCAAGAAAATGATACTTCCTTTTTGAATAACATAAAAATGTGTGTAGAAAAATAAGTATTAATCTATGATAATATATATTATAACAGATCCTTAGATTGCCTCAAAAGTGGTTATCCTAGTTTGGTGTATCACTATGTTTATATATTATCAATATATATGGGTTAATTTCTGTGAATGGTGGTTTGTTTTGTTTTTTGTGTAATCATGATAATCGAAGAAGAACAATACTAAATAAACTATTAAGAGAGTTATTAATGATGGATCCAAGGGTAGTATTGATAGTTGTAATGTAATCATAGTTCAAAATTGATGGAATGCCATTTTATTTTATAGTTAATGAGAATGTCTAAAATCACATAACACCCACCTATAGTTTCTATTTTTGATTATTTTCACTATTATAATTATCATTATAAGTCTATCCTCTTTCTTGTGTATATAAGGGAGTAGTGAAAACTCACACACTTCATCAACAGAGGAATCACCTTCAATTTCTTAAGCAAATCCAAATCAAGAGATGGTGAAGCATATTAATAGAGTATAAGAACCTTACATACACATATGTGCCAATAAACACTAACCTGATAACCACTAAATAAATCCTTTTAAACCTACATAAGAATGTGGAGAGATATAATCGATTAATAATAAAAATAGTTAAATGATTAATGAAATACATATTGTAAGAATTCACACATAACCAAGTACATCACTTACTACAAATAGAGATCAAAAAATTAAAGAAGAACTTTTTATTGTTTATTAAAAAGAAAATATAAAAGTTTACCCCCCATTGAATCATTAAAAATATGTCATTTATCCTGCACTATGAAAGATATAATCCATTATTAATATTATTAATATAGAAAATTTATCAATTAAAATTAAGAAAAAACAATCTAATGTTTCAAAATGTTTTCAATTTCCTTAATTAGATTTTTACTATTTTGTAAATACCTTAACATGTCAATGGTTTAACCTTGATTTCATACATTTTTATTGTTTAATCATTTTCTAGGATTTCTCTAAAAACAACACACTTCTATGATCTCAAATAAACTGGCCTCTCTATTATCATGTTTTATCAATCTAGTTCCTTTTTACTTTTCTTGATATAGATAGACAATATGAAGAATGATTTTTTTAGTTCTTATATATCATGAATATTAGCATGATGTGATTACTAGAAGATTAAGGTAAACTATGAATTGTGATTTTATTTTTTCCAATATTTTAGTTCTGGTTGTTTAATTTTAAGAATGTTATTTTCATTGGATGATAACATAGTGTTTATGAGATGGAAAAAGTTTCATTGAATATTTATACTATGTTTTTCTGTGATTCAAGATACTAGGTGTTCTAATTTAATCCCCTAAATATAGTTTCACAACACATAATAAATTTCATGTAATCTGTATTGTAAGTTGTCTCTTTAGGATGATATTTGGTGTGACACAGTCTTGGAATGTGGATGTATGAAACATTCATATTGATTTTATACTGATATCATACAATATAAAATATTTATTTGAGATCACTATATTTGAAATCTATTGGGTCAATCTTTTATAGAACATAACATCACAACAACTATTAATTTTTCCCTTTTACACTGTCTCATGTTTCTTATCCACACAAAATTAGTGAAATTCCAAAATCTTGAGAAGAAACATTGAAAACATTAAGTGTAATGAAGTTTGAATTAACCCCATTTTTCATGACACACTAGGGATTGATTCCATCATTGTCTTAAATAAGATTCCCACACAATATTAAAAAAGGTGGTGTAACATAAAGTAAAAGAACACATAATATAGTCTAATGATCATTTTATAATCAATTTTAGGAAGTGTTTTCTATTCATATTTACTATATATTTAATGCATTATGTGTTGAAAATCCAGTAATGTCCTCCAAATTCTAACACATGCAACATTCTAGTCTTGTTTCATGTTGCATTGCTAAGTAAAAATGGGGTCTCCCTTCCATGGTTATAAGTTTTTTTATTTAATAATATCCCAGTTCAAGTTACTATTACATATCATGTGAAAAATATTAATTTATTTATTTATACATTAAACAATTCAAGGTATTATGATTAGTTGGATATTCATTTTTAACCTGTTGATTGATAATAAATATTTCTCACAAATGTAGAAAATTTTAATAATATTTATAAATTTCTATGAAATGAATCTTTAAGTCCAAAATATCAGAAAACATAATTAAAAAAAATGTATGACATAATATAATGAATGGAATATTAATAAAATATTATAAATGAGTTTCCTTTGAAACATGTTCAATGAATCATGTATATTTGTAATGGGACGCATCTAGCGTAAGAGACTATAAAATTTGTATGTAGAAAATTTATATATGATTAGATATAGGTATGATTAAAAATTGGTTTTTTATTGGCCAAGGACATTAAATTTTTGGATTCAACACTTGAATTTTTTTAGACATGAATACATTAGATACCAGGGCATCATCAATGAAATGGTGAATTTAGTTACTAATATAATGTGAAACCCATCATGTTTTTAGAGTATATAATTATTGAATAGTTACCATTTAGTGATTTTAGTTCCTAATTAGTGGTGATAGAATGGGGATTAGTTTTAAAATAAAATCTAATTAACAACAAATGTGTATGTCTCACTATAAAATCCACTCATAAATTATATAGTTTCATTGGTTTGGGTGAAAAGATGGTACACTTATTACAAACAGAATACCAATTGAGGAGGATAGTGCATCATATCTGAGTGACTAATATAGCCTATATAAGATATGTAAGTATAATACATAATAATAATAAATGGTATGGTGGGGAATTTTTAATGACTCACAATATTGGGTATTAGTGTAACTTAGATATGAAAAATTCTAGTAGAGGGGAATGTAGGAAAAATTTAAAATATATAAAATTAATTAAGATTGGGATAATTTTTAAATCTCATATAAGTTTAAATAGGGGCTATAAAAATTACATGACGTATATGAAATCCATAAAGAATAATTTAATTATAGTCTTGGAGTATGAGAAACTATGATGTGCAAAAATTCCTACCAAAACTGTAGGGGAGTCCACCTACACTGTAGTGGCGTTCTAGAATAGCTTAAAACCACTCCACCGAGAGTTCAATGGAGGGTAATAGGGAGCTGAAGGCCCAATATAAATCCAGTAGATTTTTTAGAGTCTCAGTTGACTACTATGAGACCAAATTATGTGGATTAATTTTTTTGGAAATTCAAGGGTTATTATAAACCACCATTACTATTCTCCCTCTAGATGGATAAATGAAGATGAGATATATCCCTACTTTATTATTTGTCCTCTTTTATTACCCCATGATCCATGTTGGATTGGGAAGTGTTGGTATAATATATTTAGTTAATATACTATTATTCTCTATTATATATTCATTTCACTGTTCTCAATTGATATGAGTGTATTATATTAAGAATTTGAGCTAGTTACTTCACCAGAGCATAGAGAAGTCATTCTAAAGGATGATGATTTCATTTGTGGACATTAGAGAATATTAAGGATGGATGAATACCCTTGGTTAATCACTATTAAATTATATTTAAATCACCTAATAAGTTATTCCATATAAATTAATAATTTAATATAAAATTACTTAATATTTTAGATGGAATTTGGGGCCTTTTCATAAAGTGGATAAGGGAGTTATCTATGAGCTATTGATTCTTAATTGCTTATAAATTGACTTCTTTAAACCATTAAATTATAATACTACTATTATATATAATTAAATTAATTAAGGGTATTTTCTAATAATTTTTTTAACTAATTAAAGATCATTTTTAACAATATATGGATTTTTAGGATGAGGATTATTGATACATGTTTGGTTAAGGATAATGGGCACCATTTATGGTTGTGACTTCATAATAAGGTAAGTGGTCCCCAATTTATCAATTTTATATGGAATTATAGATATTTTGTTAGGTTAATTTGGGATAAAGAAACTGTGATTAAACTGAGTAAGAGATAATATGATTAGTATGATCATGGAATGTTAGGTATGACTTAATAGGGTCATAGTGGCTATCCCATACATATTCCCATTGATTTTTAACCACTTTGTTGCTATAAATAGTTAATAATCAAAGGATAAATTGTAAAGGAACAAGAAGATTATATAAAATATTGTCTAAATACTCTAATGATATAGGGGGGTCCTATGATATGGGGTATTCCATTATTCCTAGAGATATGAGCTAAAGTTGTAACCACCCACACATTTTAGTTCCAGTGGACCGAGTGTAGGGTTAGGTTATTATTGCTGTGCTGAATTTTTAAATTTTAATTCATGAATTCAAATTAGAAGAGTGGTTTTTTGGATACGTTTTGGGTGTTTGGAGTAATATTTCAATTGTGGTAGTTTAGTGCAAAAAATTCCTTGGGTGAGATATCTGGTGTTAGTGGATGATAATTTACTGTAGATAGAATATCATGTCTAAATAAGGGGTTTTATATGTGGTGTAATGTTATAAAATATTGAGAATCAAGTGTTTTTAGTGAATTCAACCCATAAAATGACTTATTAATACTTGATTTTCAATATAAGAAAAAAAAATTGAGTTGGTGTAACATCATGAAATAATGGGGGGTATTTTTCGTGAATCCCTATGATTTTTGTAAAATTAATTGATAAATATTGAGGATGGATCACAAAACAATGTGGGAGATTCATTATGATTTTATAGATCCTTCTATAAAGGGGGTTCCAATGTTTTTTATCTTAAATGGGTTATTGTGGTGTGAACTAATGGTCTAGAGGAATCATAACCATAGTTTGGGTGATACACCATGAAACTGAGAGTCACGATGAATGATTCACCTCAAATTTGATACATCATGAAATTACACTTGGGGTCATGCTAAAATTTTCTCTGGAATATTATTTAGGGATCCTTTTAGTAATTGTTTTGGGGTTAAATTTATATAATTCCCTTAGGTTCTTTGACATTCATTCTATAAAATGAAGGGGAGACCTCATTTTCTCTATTTTCTCTTTTTTCTATCCACCTTTTGTTTTTGGTGATTCAAGATGTTTTAGTTCATAAAATATAATATAATAAGTTATCTTTCTTCTCCCTTATTATTTTGATTTCCATTATGTTGAATTGGGAACAATTTTCTGAAGATTTGAGATATGATTTTATCAATACATGGTGGAATAACTTGTCATTTATGGGAATTTGGTGTGTTGTATATTGAGGATTCAAGAGAATTTAGAATATGTACATCGGTTTCCATTCATCTTGATGTATATCACTCATTTATTTTGAAGATATTATCTTTAAATAAGATAAAATTGGTATCTAATTTTTCATATTAAATTTGTTTTTTTATTATCTTAACACAAGGAGTTCATGATTGGAAATTTTACACTCATTGGTTATGTGTTCTATGTAGTAGATTTATCCGATCAGTTTGGAATATATTTGTACATGTTTTGAAATTGGTTTATATGATTTCATAATTTTTTTTTGTAATTGATTATATATGAGATATGATATTTTGGAACCATTAGTTAAAGAAACAAGTTTTGGATCATTTATGAATTTTTAGTTATAGTATGCATCCTTTACATTACTATATCTCTTTCTTATTTTGGGATTTTATTTTCATATTACATTATTATAATTAATATCATTGGAATTATTTTGTGAGAATGTGTGATCTCACTCCATAATCTATGATGGGTTCGCATTGTCCAAATATTCAATAGGGACTTTATATATTGTTAATCATCCCTTAGAGGTTCCTTAGTTGAATTAGTATTGGTGTCCCATTTTATGCTTCATTTTTCAGTAGACGTTGGAATTCAATATGTAAAACAGTTCATTTTTATAAATGTGATTCAAAAATAGTATTTATTTTAAAATGAAATTTTAATGGAAAATATTGATTCAAAGTAATGTTTGTTGAATAGTACTTCAAAATAAATAGGGGTTATTTAGTAGGATTTTCATGGGTTGTTAGAAGAGGGAATATCATGAATAATGTAGACATATACTAGTATTTTAATATTATTTTAAAATAGGGTTTCACGTGGAATTTATAATAAATCATTGAGGGATTTTTCAAAGAAATTTTTTTTCTTTTCGAATGATGTCTCATGAAGTTAAATTAGAGATAAAAAATACCTTATATCTTTTGTAATTTTGGAGTCAGATCCCCACGAGACAAAAACAAGAAATAAAAAAAGATCATGAAATATTAAGTAATCCTGATACAAAGTATTAAGTTGTATTATATACACCATTCCAAATAAAACATGATTTATAATAATAATTTTGTATCAAGGGATTTTAAATTGAGATGAGATACACTTACATTAATCCCAATTCATTATGTGCAAGTCCATAACATCAGGAATAATAAAATTTATTTAATTATATTCTTTATTTTAAAAGTTTTTCATTTATATCTTATTTAATATGAACCACTTATTGTTATATGATATTTATTTATTCTATAACTTTTTCTTTTGTTTGCATGAAAATTTCTCCAATGTCAGCATATTTTAATAATTTTATTAATTGAAGCTGATATTATAGTAATTAGTAAAATACATGATATTTATTTTCCAGAATAATGAATCAATAATGATTTTATTAAAATAGTGTAATAATATTAGTAATTAAGTTACCATAGTTATCCATGATATTGTTTATTTCATTGTTCTAGATAGTGGTTAAACTACCCAAAATATGGAAACACTATATCTTGATGGAATAGTATGTTTAAGGAAGTGTATAATATCATAATAACATAAAAATAATGATATAATTATGATTTTTTTCCGTTATTAATCATATTTTAGTTGTCTTAGATAAATAGATTAAATTGATATGAAAAATGAAAAACATTACTTCGTAGAGGTGGTAGTCCACACAATTCACAGTTAATGTGGTTTTTTCATTAAGTAGTTAGAAAGGAATAAATTAGGGTTGTTACATTGATATAATAAAACAATAGTTTAAAAAATATAATAAGGGTGTTATATTAATATGTATATTGTATGTTTAGAAGATAATGGATAATAATAAAAGGATAATAATTATATAACACTGACTTTGGTACCTAGAAATATATCAAGTAATTATATTTAGAAAATAAGGGATTAGAATAACTAATGGATAAAATAGGAATATGAAATTGATGGAGTATTCTATGTGGAGAAAAATGTTAGAGTTTTAGGAATATATTCAAAGGAATGGTTTTAGCATTGGTGGATGGAATTTTCCCCTTTTATAAGTGAATAAAAGGAAACATTTTTGAACACCAACTTTTTTCAATAATGTAATGACACAATTCAGGATAAAAGGTTCCAAAATATTAAAATTATGGAGGTGTGTTAATATAAGGTTGATAAAAACAAAACCATAAATTTTTATAAATATTTCAAACATTATTTAGTCATTCATCATTAGATTATTTTTAAATTTCAACATTTTAGTTTTTATCTTGATTACTAATTCATAACCTATTAATTTATATTTTATTAAAAAAATAAGGTTACCCATATTACCAAATTTTGATATTTGAAACCTAAATTTTGTCTCCATTTAAACTTAATCAATTTATAAATAAAAGAAAACAAACTTTTAATTAAAAACATTTATTATATAGAAAACTTTATTATAGAAAAATGTAGTTTTTCCCATAAAATGTTCTTAATAATATTTAGTATTTATTGCCAATTGAATGCCAAATTATTGCAACTCCCAAATATTTATATGAAACATCAAATAAATTTATTTATTTTTGATATATTTTATTATATATAGCATCATGTTTTGAAATATTTGGTAACATTAATTAATTATGATGTTTATCACCTAACTATTGGTAAGGAGGGTTCAAATAAGAATAAATTAATTATGGAAAACTTATGGTTTATATATTTTATTTTTTTACAATTAAAAAAAGAATTGAGATAAAAATCATTTTAAAATAATGAGGTGTTTTTCTAAAAATATATTTTTATGTGCACAAACAAATTTTATCTTAATAAATTAAAAAAATAAATTTTAGTGGAATTATTTTATTAAAATTTATGGATTATAATTTTAAAAACTATTTTATCATTCATATAATATTTTTCTAGGCATAGAATATGAATAAAATTCAGTTACATGCTTAAAAATGTATTTTCTCTAAAAAAAATTTTTCAACATGTATTGAATGCTTATTTTAAAATTCATATATGTCACATATAGAAATTGAATTTTGTAAAATGGATTTCATATATGGAATTAGGATGTCCAAATATTGGTAAATATGTCTCTTTTAATTTAATAATTATTACCAGAAACCGCTGTAAAACTTTTTACCTCGGTAAAGAGTAAATATGGATAATCTAGCATAAAAATAAATGATAAGGACATGATTTGTCATTGTAATTATTATTTAATGAAGTTAATTATACCCATAACACCATAGGTTCTAAATTGAGTTTTTACTGGACAACTGTCCATGATAATTTCTTATATATTATTTAAAAAAATGAAATTTACAAAATTTCACTCTCATTGTTTTTAATATCTATGATGTGTCCACATCAGGAAAAAAAGTCGTGTATGAATGAAAATGAGTTATATTTGGTGATTAATAATTTTTTTCCAAGATAGAAATTTATTTTTATGTTTTATTAATTATTTAATTAACATAAATGCTTATACCTTGTATATGAAATATTTCTTTAATTATTAAAAGATATAAAATAATATTTTAAAAATATTAATACACATATAATCTGTGCATTTTAATGTTTGGTATTAATATTATTGGATTATATAACATATTTTAGTTGTTTTTTAAATATTTATATTGAAATTAAAATTTTTATTTATGCCTTTTATGTCAAATTAATTGAATAGTGTCCAAATTGAATATAATTTTATTTTATGATAATAATATATTATTAAATTACAACAAAATAAATATTTTCGTTAACATATAAAAACATGGGTATGGTATGGTCTCAAATTTTATCCCCATTACACTAATATGCTGTCCCTAACCATTTTTTATTAAGAATTAATTTATTATAATTTAATCATTTGGAAATTTCCAAAAGTGCCCCTCACCTTAGCTATAAAAGACAACCTCTTATATAAACAACTTTCAGCCTTCTATAGTTAAAATAATATGAAACATTATATTAAAAAATCAAAAATAACATTCTAGGGTGTCCGATATTCCCAAATGGCCAATCATAGATCATGTTGGTGGAGATCTAAAGGAGTCGTTTCTAATAAGAGGTAATCCCCTAAACCAATGTCTTACTTTATAATCATCTATACCTTATCCAAATACATTGTATTTATACAAAAATAATATCTTAAGTAGTATAAATATTCTTAAATGTTATTATTATTATATAACACCATTATACATCCTCTTTTACATCATATGAGATGTGGAATATCGCTTGTGCTTACGTATGACTCAATATCTTCACGTAGCGACCCAATTCATTTCCCATCACTATCTTTTATGGGTGGGTATTATGATGTGTTTAATATTTATAGATGATACTTATGACATAATTACACTTATATAATTATAATATAACATCTAACTTATTACCATCCAACCCATTGGGAAATGATAATGTCGCTCGTGTGTATGAGTGGATTACCACCTGTATGAAGTGATGTGATTTGTTTTCCATTTATATTTTTCATGTATGGTAATGAGGATAAATTAAATTAATATATATGATATATATGACATAAATGATATAATAATTATCCTTTGAATATAAATTAATATTTACCTATCATTCGTTATATCTATTGAAAAATGAAAATAGCATTCATGCATACGTAGAACCTACCATCTCAATGAACGATGTAATTCAATTTTATATATCAAATTTTTATGAAAAACTATAAATACGTTTTTAATGAATATATTTTATATTTATATCTTCATTAAAATTCTGGATATTATTTAACCATTATAAGTGTACAAGTACCATAACTACCGAATTGAAGTCCTCATGATAAACATAACAATTAACTCCCCTAAATAATGTTTTTTTATTATAAAAAGGTGTGTTAACAAATAAATGGATAATATATGATATTATATGTGTTAGAATGAATATTTTATTTAAGTATAAAAATTTACATTTATTATACAGAAGGTTAGAGTACATTTAATGAAATTATAACTTTAGGTAATAAGTCTTCGTCTCAATTTTATTTGCATGGGACACATTCCTTATACACCACAAGGGGTCTCCTACCCCTATCGAATGACCTAAGTGGATATGGATTTTATTATAGTCCCTCACCCATCATAGGGGGAGGGAATACCTTCTTCTTCTTCAGGGTCCTCACATCATACGTTATTTCATTCTATAACCTTGATTTTATTCTAATATTCCCAAACATCACTCTCTACCCTAAATTCCCTGATCTATTTGAAGGCTCTACTTAACTGATTCTATAATTTTTTTTGTTCACTAATACCTAGTCCCTCCATATCATGATCCTAGTGGCTTAATTCATTTCACTCCATATGTCGTTAATCTTTTTTAATGGATTAATGTTTTGTTCTTGGTGATTATAGGAGTGGGAAACTTTTGGCCATCGTGACGATTGACATATTATATTTTGTTTTTCATTGATGAAATATTTGATCATTTATTGGTGTAACGATCCTTTTTTTGAAACATATATCATTTATACGTCATAATATGTTCTTATTCCATTCATATGAATCAATATGCTCCACTAACAACACCATGGGTATGCTTCCGTAGACATCATCTCCCATTTCATAACCCTTAAATTATTCAAATTCATCGAAATATGGGTGGGTATTTTTTATTTGGGGATAATAAAATCAATATATATTTTTACTTGATATTCAAACACATATTTGTTGAGGTTGATGTTTCTAAACCAGCAGTGGAGTGGGTACAGATCACGATTGTAGAATAATTTCACTATAACCATGTGGTGATGTTCCAGTCTTGTAAAAATTTTTATTCATCCTATAAACATCTTAGTAACTTGTTATTATCATGTAGACATGGTATCAAGGATCAAAATGGGATTTGTCTCTATACAAAGGTTTATTGGGACTAATCCTTATGCTGACAACTCTGTGGATACTTTATATTTTAGAGAATCATCCAATGTAGCTCCTCTTTAGAAGGAATTAGGTTCCGGATACTCAAATTAGAAGGTTATAGATATATTTTCCAATTATATATGAAATTTGGGTGTCAAATTGTCATCAATACAGGTTACAGGTGACGAAGGAATGATCCCTATATTGTTATCCATCTCCTTTGTTGATACAGTGAAGGCCATCCATGAGGGTAATTAGCAGAAGCTCAATCAATCAGCTACAGTAAAGGATGATTACTATAAAATTAAAACTATACCAAGACCACTCTATCTAATTCCAGTTAGTCTAGGTATAAAAGGAATAGCTTCACTGAGAAAAAGATTCATTACAATAAGGAATCCACTAAGCTCCATTCATATCCAAAATATTTTCACATTATTGATTAAGTGAGAGAAGGAGAATATTAACCGTGAAGGTTGGAAATCATATATTCCATGATAAAAAAAGGAAGGAGATCAGTTCAAGGTCCCTTGAAGAAATGGAACTAAGTTATAAGGAAATAATATCACAACTAATGATAAATTATTATTATGACCATTAGATATTTAGGAGCATTGGGCCGGTATTGAGAAATGTTAGGCAATGTAACCTCACATCTAGAATATTTCCAGTCAACAAAGGTTAAAAAAGTTCTGATAATGATTACTAAAAGTTATCTAGAACCATGGTTACTATATCTTTAGGTAAAACAAAGAAAATCAGGTTTGAGACAAGGCTAGGTGAATAAAAAATTCTATAATATTTTACATAGAATATTTTTTAAGTTAGGGAAGAAATATCCAAATACCAATGATAGGGAAGAATAGGATCAAAGTGGCATGATAAAGAATCCAGAACATTTTATGGAACCCTAGGAAGATATGTAATCCATCCTAGACTCAAATATGCAACCATATTTTGGAGTTCTTAATGGATTAAATATAGAAAAAGTCGATAAAATAAATTTCTAATAGATTATCCTTCATTCTAATTAAGAGATAATAGATGATTCCTTCATGATAATTGTACCAAATGAGGATTCCAATAGAATATTTTTAAAACTACTGCAAGATGATCTATACGAAGATCCTGCTACTTGGTTTGATAAATATAATGACATTTTGATATATGGATTCAATAATTGTTAAATGTGAATGGAGGAACACTAATAGACCTATGAAAATATATACTTACACTTCAAGAACCTCATGATTTAAATTCATAATTTTAATGTTTCATCCATTGAATGGTGACTATATGGGGTAAACCATTCCAATTATTTTAATTTATTATATAATAATACGTTTTTTTCATATGCAGTTCAATGATTTTTAAGGATTCGAATGCAGTGGAAGAACTGAAGTTGGGGGGTCCCAAAATTGATATTTATGTAATGTAAAACCAATATAGGATAAATACAAAGATAAATTATAGTATCGACATATTAGGATCAAAGATCCAGACAAATGAAGAAAAGGGCACCAGATCCTAGGGAGAGGATATTTCACATCATGTTTATAATTGATTCAAATAATTTATGTAGAAATTAAATACCTAAAACATTGATACATTCTTCATTGATGATGTTGATAATCAGGAATGACCCTTCTGGATTGTCTCATTGCGCTTTCAAGGATCCAAACTAGAATCCCATTAGTAGTGATCCACACGTGTTCTGATTGCCTCCGATCGACACAACTCATTCTCCGGGTGCTAGCATGGTGAAGAAGGTTTCTTTCATCTATCATTATTGATAGCCTATTCTATGGTCTTCAAAAATGTCTCATTTTCTTGAGAGAGGAGAGGAGAGGATTTGAAAGAGAAATTGTTTTCGCTCAACAGCTCTCTCACCACCGGTAATCCGGTTCACTAGGTATAATGGAAAAATAGAAGTACATGTATATTTAATGACATGGGGTTTCAGTTACAACATTTAATTGCATAAAAAAATTAAATAAATTCATAACCTTCATGAAAACCCATGTTATATAAGAACAATGACATCACCATTATTTGTGGTGCACCAAATTGCACAAAAAAGAATTTGAAATTAAAACTTGTGCCACATAATAATAACAACGTTATTTTTTCATGTGACAACTAGTTAAATAATTATTTACCGTCTTGAGAATAATTATTTTACTACCAGACTGGTCTTGGTGTGATCAAATTCCACTTCCATTTATTGAACAATGGAATAAATAAATAAATATATTATTCTATTAAATAAATATTTTATTTACAAACTATTAAATAAATATTTATTAAATGTTCAATAAAATAAGGAAATATATTTTATTTATTTTATAAGATTATTTGGACAAGAATAAAATTATTCCATGGTCTTGAGAATAATATTTATTCCATTAATTAAATTTAAATATAATTTAATCGAGAACACAAGAAAAATTTAGTGTGTGACCCTCTAGGATTGTTTATCATTGGCATTAGGCGGGCCTGCCTAAAGTCCAGAAGTACTGTCTAGAAATGGGTCAAATCACTAAATAGAAAGAACTTAATGTTGAAAGATGAAATCCCCAAATGAATTATCATTATTTTATATAATCCCTTTATATCAATATCATATCATGATTGTTTCAAGGTAGTTTCATCAACCTATTTTCTTGATACGTCTTTCGTGGAAAACCTGTAATAAACTCATCGTTACACAATGACCATGGAATTTTGGGAAACTGTTATATTACAATCAAAGAGTCAAGATATAAACATTCATAAATGGTAGTGAAAAATAGTTCCTCAACTTATCCATTAATAACATGTCACTCATGACTCACCCAGCATACCCTACTTCCCGCAAACATATGGCCTGATGATTTTCATCAGTAAATCAAAGTGCACGAGTCCTGACATGCATTAATGATAAATATAAAGTATAAGGACCATTACACACATTTGCAGATAGGAATGTCTGATGACACAAAATCATGCGGAATTCCTACACGTGGGTCTATTCTCATAGCCTCCTGGCATAGAGATTACCATGTGTGAACATCATGAGAAGAAGTATCATCTACTTACGAGTACTCACACCTAATGATCTATATACTGTGGATCCCATCATTGTATGTCATCAAACTGCATAACTATATTTAAGAATATTTTACTAGAACTTCAAGGTCCTCATCATAGAAAGGAACTGTTATGATCTTTTCAATGCGACAAATACTCTTGAACATTATTACATCGTAGTAATGAAGAACAATGAAAAATATGAAATAATATGTTTAATATTTAAATAAATTTAATATTAATGTAATAAAAGTAAAAACATTTGATTATAGGACACCAACTCTAACAAACTCCCACTATGACTAGAGACAGCTGCCTACGAATTTCAGTTCGCTAGACCTCACAAGATTATCATGTTTTTGTTGAGTGAAGTCTTTAGTCAAGGGGTATACCACATTTTCATTCATGGAAATGATGCTCACTGCAAATTCACCTATCATGACCCATCCCCCGAGCCCGTTCCTGACTACCCCAAGCCCTCCTTCCATAGACTAGGGGCTGGAAACTAGCCCTGAAAGCGTATACCCAAAAACTGTGAAGGAATTTACTTTATAAGCTACAAGAACATGTAACCAAGCACACAGAAAGATAGGAATGCAAGTGAACTGAACTGTAAACAGAGTGTGTGCCATAATAAAAAGTGGCCAGAATATAATCCCAACAAGAAAGTACAAGTAAAACATGGATATATTACAACTAAAAAAAATGAAAAGTCAGTTGAGGTGTCATCCTCCGATGTTCCCATGTGAAGGGTAGGTACAGTTCGCCTCCACATCACTCTACATCCATCTGTCTCCTCTGTGTACCAACTTGTCGTAAGGTCCACCTCTAGGTACCATCTAGTTCCGGTACTCTCAGCCTCAGTCAGCATTTTCTGTCATCTGCATCCAACAGAACAAGGTGCGGGCATAACCCATGCAGGGGTGAGTATAACGATACTCAGTATGGACCCCGAGACCCTCCAAATCTCATAAAATCCATCAAGGACAAACCACAATATATGATATAAACCGATAACCTTACTTAGTTATATGCCCATACATATACCCAAGTTATCATGTAATCCATCACAATCATGATGAATACACAGAGGTTCTGACTCATCTCACACCAAGATTTATTCTAGGGGAAGTATCAAGTAACATTTTGAGTCACAACATCTAACACCTCGGCTGCTAGATAAATACTTCTCTATCGAGTACAGTGGGCCTACCATGTCACATAGAGGTGCTTCCCAATATACTTGGACTACTGAGGTACTCATCCTGTCAAGTATTATGGGTCTGCTGCATCACACAGAGGCTCTCGCCACCGTGGGTCTGCCACATCACACAGAGGCACTCCCCTTCGTGGCCTACTGAGGTACTCCTCCTGTCGAGTACCGTGGGTATAGCACTTCACCAAGGGGCTCCCCACCGTGGGTCTTCCACATCACCAAGGTGCCCCCTGCTAGGCCTGTCGAGTCACTCAGAGTTGAAACAGTCAGAAGTAGTCAAGTATTAGCCAAGAACTAGGTCACTGCACTATACTCAATCATTTTTGGGATGATCCGCTCTAAAGGCTATAGGTCAATACTCCAATTCCATGAAGTCCCAATAGTAATTTTCTCAATGGTCCGCCACATCATAGGGATCTCAACTTGACAGACGGTGCATCAATCGGGCGCCCGATATTTGAGTTATTATCCTTTTAGTCTCAGGGGCCTGGTTGGATTCATGCTTGATCCAACCAGACCGTTACCCATCATAATCCAAAAGACTGTGGAGTATCACTTAAAGGGACTTAATTTCTCTATGATTTCCAGCGCCACTGACGGTTCATCAAACAGATGTCAGGTGCCAAAGTTATGGCTAGAAGAATGTAAATGTGTCGTAGTGGGTCCAGGTCCAGTCCGACCTGATCGGACCCACCCAAGCCGACCCAGCCTGACCCTCTAGGTTTGGCCCAGTCCTATTGGAAGCCCAACCTGTTGGGTTCATCACGATCCGTTGGGTTTGGCCCGGTGACTACGAGTGGCCGCGGAGGTGGCTCGACCTCGGAGGGTGCCGCGAGGGCGGCTCAGCCGCAGAATGGCTCGGCCGCGGGACAGCTCGGCTCGAGGCGGCTCGTTAGACAGTGACAAGGACGGCTCAGGCTGCTCGGAGGGCCGAAGTGAGGGAAGCTCGGAGCGTCGTGGCTCTGGGGCTCGGAGGGCCACAACGAGGGCACGTCAGCGGCATTGGCTCAGCTAGGCCCGGACAACGGTTCATCTCGGCGGAAGACGACATGACACAGAGGACGACGACGGCGCGACGACTCAGCACAGCAGCGGCGCAGCAAGGGGGTTTGGCCTGGGGTGGCACGAAGGCTTGGCACGACGGATCGACATGGTGTCGATGTGGCATCTTGGAATAACGGTGGTGCGGTGAGGGGGCTTCGTCCTGGGGTGGGGCGACGGCTCAGTCCGTCCGCGACTGGCTCAACCGGGAGCAGGGCTAGTTCGGCCGGGAGGGCGAACTGCCACGGGTTGGCACGGGTCACGAAGGCTGCAGGAAGCAGTGTTGTTGCCTTCATCCCCTTCGTTTCCTTACATTCTTGTGAAGAACACATAAACTCATAATGACGGAGGGGTCGAGATAGGTTTGTTTGGTCCGTACCCTCCACGTTTAGATTGGAAGCAAGCGGTCCCAAAAGAACAAAGCATGAATATTTATGAAATATATTTTAAAACATAATTTCCCACAACCCTCATCAATATCTATTCCCAACCCTGCAAAAGAATTAGAAGGGGAGAACATGGGAAATCATAATACAATACATATAAACCACTACCTCATTCACAAGATTACGTAGGTGCAAGAAGGTAGTACGGTCGTCGATTCTCCATAGTTGACGATGTCCCACAATGGAATAAGTCTCGAGGAAGATGGTCGAAAGGGGTCAGCATTCATCGTTGGTGGAGCGTTCTTCATCGGTGGAGAGTTCTTTGTGGAAGAACACATTCTTCATTGAAGAGCTTTATACCTAGAGCTCCTTCCTTCAATTACACCAAAGATTCCAAGGATAATAGACAATGTTCTATATTTACTTCATTGGAAGAAATTCAAAATATCAAAATCAATTAACTAAGTTGGCATATTAATGGTATGTGCATTGGAACAATTAATGTAGATGAAGTAAAGAGGATCCCCCACATTAATGGGGGGGGTTGAGTGGATTTTCTCTATAATGAGGGGAGTTCAAGAGGATTAGGCCTCAGGTGGTCCCCACCACCATAACCTCTCATAGGAGGTTAGGTTCAGGTGGTCCCCACCACCATAACCTCCAATGGGAGGTTACAGTCTGGTGGTCCCCACTTCTCAACTTCCACATGGAGGTTTAGTTCCAGTGGACCCCACCTCCCAACACCCACATGGGTGTTGCAAATAAAATCAAATATCACACATTTTTATTATTATTTTATTCTTACACGAAAACCCCAAAAACTAACATTCACCCTCGACCATTTGTAGTCGAGGGGAAAGTATCCTTAAGTTAATACTGATGCTGTGAGTTTAACGGTGCCCTCAGATTTCAATTTCGAGCACCGGTTCAAAAGTTTGAAATACCCGCTCGCACGATTACTGAACATACCCGAACAAAAGTTCAGAAATTCACTCCAGGAACTTCGGGCCTCAGAATCAGGCTCCGTCAAATTTTGACAGACTCGTAAAATTATCATTTATTTTAAAAAAATTACATGGAAATTTCATGTCATTAAATTCACCCCACCTCAGGGCTCTACGTTCCCATAAGCCACACCACAAACTAGGAAAACAAGTGGGGGTACTGAGCACTCATCTGAGCCTCCTGATCCCATTTTCTCTCCTGGAGGTTCATGTGCTGCCAGCGAAAGTGCACTAGAGGTATCGGCCATCCAAGAAGGTCCCACTCCTGTTGATCCTCAATCTATACTGGAACCTCCATAAAATAAGCCACATCTTTGATGTTTAGCTTCCCATGGTCGATGATGTGAGAAAGGTCATACAGGTATCTCATCATATAGGATACGTGGAAGACGTCATGCACCCGGTGTAACTGAGGTGGAAGAGTTAAGAAGTAAGACACCTCCCCAACTCTAATGAGGACTTGGAAGGGTTCAATGAGTCTCGGTGATAACTTGACACCTCGGCCAAATATTTGTAAAACTCTTTGGGGTGAGACCAGTAGATAGACGTGGTCGCCATAATCGAACTCCATAGGTTTCTGTCTCCTGTATGCATAAGACTTCTACCAAATCTTTGAAGTCTTCATCCGCTCCTAGATGATCTTACCCTTATTTGTTGTTTCCTATACCATAACTAGTCCCAATAGTGCTAAGTGCCCTGGGTATGTCCATCACATAGGTGATTTTCAAGGTCACCCGTAAAACACCTCAAAAGGTGAAATCCCAATGGTGGAGTGAAGGCTATTGTTGTATGAATACTCCACCAAAGAAATGTGATCCTCCCAAATGCGACCAAAGTCGAGGACACAAGCACGAAACATGTCCTCGAGGGTATGAATGGTCCGCCCAGTCTTACCATCCGTCTGAGAATGGAAGGCAGGCCTCAAATGAAGCAGAGACCCAAAAGACTCCTGCAAACCCTTCCATAGTCGGAATGTATAACATGGATCATGATTAGTGATAATATTCGAAGGTACTCTATGTAGCGAAACAATCTCCTGCACATAGAGGCATACCGTGATCTCTACAAAAACCTGCTCTCTGATCAGTAGGAAGTGGGCCAACTTGGTGAGTCGATCGACGACCACCAAAATCGAGTCATGAAACCTATATTTACAAGGAATTACTGTCACGAAGTCAATGGATATCCCATCCCACTTCTACTCTGGGGACTCTAAAGGCTGAACCAAGCCTGCTGGTAACTAATTCTCTACCATCACATCCAAAAAAATGAGGCACCGAGAAACAAACTATGATACTTATTTCTTCATTCCCGGCCACCAGTGATGTCATCAGAGATCCTGGTACATTGTCACCACTCCAGGATGTACCGTTATAGGGGATGTGTGTAACTCCCTCAAAAATTCCTCCTGAAGTGATACTAGAACCATGGTATGTCCTCTAATGAGGATGACGTGCTCCCCACCTTTAGAAAATCCATCATGTGTCTGTCCTGTGGATATTTGAGCATGTTGTGTCTCATAGCCAGTGTCCCCAAGCTATGCCTCCCTGACTCGCTGAAGATGTGTGGGAGTGACTATAAGAGACTGAAGAAACGTTGCTCCATCCTGAACCACAAATGATATCTGCATGTCGGCCAGCTACTCCGATGCATCCTGAAGAAGCTGTATATCAGATCTCCTGATGAGTGCATCTGCTCCAACATTCACCTTTCTTGGAGTATATACTATCTCAAAGTCATAGTCTTGGAGGAACTCATTCCAATGTCGTTATCTCATGTTCATGTCCTTATGAGAGAAGATATACCTGATACTCTTGTTATCTGAGTGGACTGTAAAGTGTTCTCCTATTAGATAATGATGCCACATCTTCAAGGCGAAGAACACTGATGTTAACTCATGGTCATGGGTAGCGTAGTTCTGCTCATGATGTCTTAGCTGCAGAGAATCATATGCAATCACTACTATCTCTTGCATCAGGACACATCCAAGCCTGGTCCCTGATGCGTCGCAGAAAACTACGTACCCAACTCCCTCCTCTAGAAGCCTCAAGATGGGGGCACTAGTCATCCTCTTCCTCAGCTCTTGAAAACTCTACAGGTATTTCTTTGACCAAATGAAGGGTTCCCCATTCTTGGTCAAGGACGATAGTGGTGCTGCAATTCTGGAGAAATCCGTCACAAATCTACAGTAGTATCTAGCCAGACCCAAAAAACTCTGCACCTCCGTCACACTATTGGGTAGCTCCCAAAAAAGTACGGCCCCAATATTTTATGGATCCACTGCAACTCCAACCACCGATATGACATGCCCCAGAAAGTGAACCCCTCGAATCCAAAATTGGAACTTCTAGAGCTTACCATACAGATGGTTCTCTCAGAGTGTGTCCAATACTACTAGCAATTAATAGGCATTCTCCTCCTCAGTAGTCTAGTGGATCATAATGTCATCAATGAAGACCACTACAAAGCGATCAGGGTATGGCTAAAAGATCCTATTCAGGAGTCCAATATACATTGTTGGAGCATTGGTCACACCGAACTGCATAACCAAGAATTTGCAATGGCCATACCGACATCTGAAGGCTGCCTTCGGCACATCCTTTTCTCACACTCTGAGCTGTTGATATCCTGATCTGAGTTCTACCTTTGAGAAGCACAGTGCTCCCTTAATCTGATCAAATTGGTTGATAACCATCGATATTGGGTACATGTTCTTCACAATCACCTGGTTCAAGCATCGTTAGTCAATACAAAGTCTCAAGCTCCCTTCCACTTTCATGGTGAACAAAATCAGGGCTGACCACGGTGAAACACTGGGCCGGTTGAATCCCTTCCCCTATAAGTCCTCCATCAGTACCCGTAGCTCGCAATGCTCTGCAGGAGCCATCCGATACACTGGTTTAGATATCGGTGTCATCCCAGGGTACATGGAAATGTAAAAGTCCATCTATCAGCGAGGAGGTCGACCCATAACATCATCAGGGAAGACATCTGCTTACTGGTCCACCACTACATGACAGCTCGGACTCACCAATCAATAGTTCTGAGGGTAAGGATGGGCAACTGATGAGTGATTACCTATACCCTCCTCTAGGAAAGTTCATCATGAACTGCAAAGGCTCCCTTCTTGACGATGATGGTAAACCATGTCCAATTCGTGTGGACACACCACACCTTGTTCCTAATACAGGCAATATGAGCTTGGACTGTAGATAACTAGACCATATCCAAGATGACATCATAAGGCCTCGACACAGTGACAAGTAGATCCCAGCCGAAGCTCTCACCTCCTAAAGTAAGCTCGCCCTACCAGCACTAGTGCGTAATCGTTGAATCTTCTCCCATGAGAATATCTAGATGTAAGGATCGATCCAACAGCTCCTTCAGAATATCTGATCTCCGAACGAGGGAATTGGTGATAAAAGAATGACTGGAACCTGTGCCTATACGTACTGCAGCTATGGTGGAGTAGACACAAATCGTACCCTGAATAATCTTTGGAGCACCATGATCATAAGCCTCAGCTACCTGGAGCAGAGCTATCCCATGTCCACCTACTCCCTACATGGTGGATGGACCTCTTGGTGGTGGTGGCGATAACATCTCGAATCATCAGCCACCACCAGCTGCACGACCATCTCCTTGGCCACGTCCGCCTACTCCCTGTGGACCTCCTCGTTCGAATCTATGTCTCTTCTTAGGTGGTCTTTCGAACGTCTGTTGATCATCCGTATGGTGGGTCAGATAGTCACGATTCATTTGACCCTACAAACCACATGTGTATCACTGCCCGCTCTGGGCATGAATAATTCCTCCTCAGGTTCTCCGCACAACCAACCCAGAGTCATGCAGTCGTCCACCTATAGGACTAGTCCTCATGGTCCTCTATGTCTTCTATTTTCTTCCAGCTATAGATGAAACTGCTATGTGATGACTTGTAATGGGTTTCGCTACTGTTGACTGCTCATCATGGACACTCTTCACCAATAGGGCTCTCTCTAACACCCACGCCTGCGTCGGGATGCTGAGTGAGATCATCGAAGCCCTGATCTCCCTCATGAGCCCCTGATCGATGGTACGGGCCCATAAGAAAGGGTCTTGCACCATATTGGTGGAGTAAAGTGAGAGGTTTGTGAACCTCACTGATTACTGAGCCACAATCATACTTCCATGGGGCAGATAATGTAGCTCCTATATCCGCACTGCATGATGAGTCACTGGGACAAACATTTCCCAAAACAGGCTCTTGAAGTCTTCCCAGTGAAGCATCACCTCATCGTGAACCTAGAGTATCAAGCTCCATCATATTTTCTTCTGATGCCTGTAGAAGGTTGGCAGAAAGAATCACCATGATATCAGCTACTGTCCCTTCCAGTCAGAAGACTCTCACCCCAACCTTCATCCCATCCTCACCCACCTGTGCGTCTGTCTCTCCCCTGATGCTGGGTGGCCTATGGCATTGAAACTCTTGCATTGCAATCAAGTGTCATTCACCGTCTGTTACTGGGGATGGTGTAATCGGTGGCACATTGGGAAATGGTACCACTGGTGCCTCCGATGGTGCCTTTTCTAAAAAGGGGCCATGCACCGAGGCCTCGTTTGTCGGTTGGCTATCAGTGCGTACAACTCTTGAAACTCTAGATGGCAGTCTTCGTGATGGAATCTGGAAAATAAATAGTTGTGCCATGGTCAAAAGTTATACCTGGTGAGCTAAAATTTATACCTGGTGAGATTCCTCAAAATATCACAATGAACACTTTTGAAAGCACACATAAAATTAGTGTTTTTGTGCACTATGTTGGAAAACAGAAGTAAGGGTCCTGGTATATGAATACATCGGCCGCCGCACGAACACTGGACTCCCTGAATTGAAAATTTCACTCATTACCCTTAACACTATTGCTTCACAGAAAATATCAGAGTTCTTGTTCTGTGGTAGAACTGACTCCTTTGATAGCAATTTTTCATGACCCGTCCCCTGGGGCCCATGACGTGACTACCCCAAGCCCGCCTTCCAAAGGCCAGGGGCTGGGGACATGCACCAAAGGCCTATTCCCTAAAACTAGGATGGAATTTCCTTTTTAACCTACCAAAACATGTAACCCAGCACAAAACAAGTTAGAAACACAAGTTAACTGAACTGTAAAAAGATTATGTGCAGTACAAAAAGGGGTCAAAATACAATCCCAACTGGAAAGTACAAGTAATAATGTGATACAATACAACTTAAGAAGAGGAAAAGTATTTTTTTCGGTCGTCCTTCGAGGTTCCTACCTGAAGGGTAGGTACAGTTCGCCTCCACATCAATCCACTTCCACCCATCTCCTCCGTGTACCGACTAATCGTAAGGTCCACCTCCAAGTACCATCTAGTCCTTTTACTCTCAGCCTCAGTTTGCACTTTCTTCGTCTACATCCAACATAATATGATTCAGGCATTGCCCGTGCAAGAGTTATTATAACGATACTCAGTAGGGACCCTGAGACCCTCTAGGTCTCACAAAATCCAACAAGGATAAAACACAATGTACGAAATCAACAGATAACCTTACGTAGGTATATGCCCATACATATACCTGTGTTATCAAGTAATTTATATCAATAATGAGTAAAACACAAGGGTTCTGACACAGCACACATCATGATTCATTCTAGGTGTAGTATCAAGTAACTTTTCAAGTCACAACGTCGAACACCTCGGCTACTGGATAATTCCACTTCTATCGAGTATAGTGGGCCTACCGCGTCACAGAGAGATACTTCCCACTAACCATATATTACTGAGGTACTCCTCCTATTGAGTAGTGTGGGTCATCCACGTCACACAGAGGTGATCCCCACAGTGGGTCTGTCGAATCACACATAGGCACTCCCCCTCGAGGACTGTTGAGGTACTCCTCATGTCGAGTACCGTGGGTCTGTCGCGTCACCAAGGTACTCCCCACCGTGGGTCTGCCACATCACCATGTTGCACCACACTAGGCATGTTGAGTCACTCCGAGTCGAAATGGTGTGCATTCATCATGTCTCATCCAGCCACTAGGTCTCCGCACTATGCTCGCTTGTCTCTAGGAGGATCCGCTCCACATGCTAGAAGTTGATACTATAAATATCATGATGTACCACGACTAAGTATCTCAATGGTCCTCCACGTCATAGAGATCTCAACATAACAGAAGATACATCAATCGGAAGCCGGGTCTGTGAGTTATTAGCATTCTAGACACGGCGGCCTAGTTGAATTCTTGATTGATCCAACTTGACCATTCCCCATCTTAATCCAAAACACAGTGGGGTATCATTCAAAGGGACCGACTTTCTTTATGATTTCTGGTGCCATTGAAGGTTCTTCAAACATACATCTGATGCCAACCTTATGTCCAAAAGAATGTAAATGGGTCGTAGTGGTCCTAGGCCTAGCCGTACCCGGTCGGCCCGGCCCACTGGGCGGCCCAACCTGTTGGGTTCGGCCCAGCCCACTAGGTTTTTCCCTAGGGCCCTGAGGGGCCGCGGAGGTAGATCAGCCTCGGGGGGTGCCGCTAGGGTGGCCCGGCTGTGGAACGGCTTAGCTGTGGGCCGGGTAGGCCTGGGGAAGCTCGCAACTCCCTGGTGAGGGTGGCTCGAGCGGCTCGGAGGGCCATGGAATGGGCGGCTCGGGTGGCTCCAAGGGCCACGGCGATGGCGGCTCGGTTGGCTCAGAGGGCCAAGGCAAAGGCACGATGGCAGAAGAGGATTGACTTTCCCTAGACAATGGCGCGACATAGCAGATAGTGGCGTGGGTCGGTGGACGGTGGCGGCACAGCGGCTCAGCACGATGGTTGCACGATGAGGGGGTTCAGCCCGGGGCGGCGCAGTGGCTCGGCACGACGGCTTGGCATGGCGGTGGTATGGAGGCTCGACATGGCGGTGGTGCGACGATGGGTGTTTTCTCTGGGGAGATGTGGCTACTCGGTCAGGTCGTGGGTGGCTCAACTATGCGAGGAGATGGTTCGTCCGGGATGGCAAAGCGCCGCAGGGCTGCGCGGGTCACGGAGGCCGCTGGTGGTGGCGCCATTTCCTTCATCGCCTTCCTATATTTCTAAGAACACATCAATGAAGAATGATGGAGGGGTCGAGCCATGTATCTTTGGCCCAAACCCTCTGCGGTTAGAGTGGTAGCAAGTGGTTCACAAAGAATGACGCATGAACGTGTATAGATGATATTTAAAAACAAAATTTCCCACAACCCTCGTCAATCTCTATTCCCAATCACATAAAAGAATTAGAAGGGGAGAACATGGGAAGCGATAATCAAATAGAAATAAACCCCTACCTTGTTTTGTTAATGAAATTGGTGCAAGAAGGTAGTAAGGTTGTCGATTCGCTGTTGATGAGGGTGTCCCACGTCCGAAGAGGCCCTGAGGAAGAAGGTCGAAGGGGTTCAACATTCTTTGTTGGTAGAGAATTCTTTGTCAGTGGATCACTCTTCATGGAAGAACGCCTTATTCATTGAAGATATTTCTCCCATGAGCTCCTTTCTAACAATTCTACCAATGATTCCAAGTATAATAGATTAAGTTCACTATTTAGTTCGTTGGCACAAATTCAAAATTTCCTAATCAATTAACTAGGTTGGCATATTAAAGGTATGTGCTTTGGAAAAGTTAATGTGGAGGAATTGAAGAATGCTCCTCAACATTAATGAGGGGTGGTTTAGAGGTTTTTCTCTATAATGAGTAGAGTTAAAGAGGTTTAGGTCTCAGGTGGTCCCCACCACCATAACCTCTAATTAGAGTTTAGGTTCGGGTGGTCTCCACCACCATAACCTCTCATGGGCAGTTAAGGTCAGGTGTTCCCCACTTCTCAACTTCCATATGGTGGTTTAGTTCTAGTGGACCCCTCCTCCCAACACCCACTTGGGTGTTGCAAATAAAAATAAAATTTCACACAATTTTATTTACATTTTATTCTTACACGAAAAACCCAAAAACTAACTTCCACCCTCGACCATATGCCGTTGAGGTGGAAGTATCCTTAATAGAATAATGGTGCTATGAGTTCAATGGTGCCCATGTATTTCAATTCTGAGCACCTGTTAAGAAGTTGGAAAAACCAGCTTTCACGTTTACTTAATTTACCCGAACAAAAGTTCAGAAATTCACTCACGGCACACCGGGCCTCGGAATCACTCACCGTCAATTTTCCTGGACTCGTAAAATTCCCATATATTTTTAAAAATATACATAGATATTTCGGGTCTTTACATCACCTCTCTGATAATAATACTTCAAGATATGATTCTTCTGAATTATGTAATTTTTCCAGCGATGCGACCTTGTCTCTCTTACGAGATCTACTATTGTAGTATTATCACAATAGAGTGTGATGATATCTTTATAAATAGGGACCACAACTAGATTATGGATGATTTTTCACATCCAAAATTCTTCCTTAGAAACCTCATAAGCTGTAGTATACTCAGAATCTATTGTGGAATCTGTGACCACACTCTGCATTGTCCTCTTCTAGCTCACATCTCTTCCATTCAATGAGAAGATATATCCCGTCTATGACTTCAGGTTATCCAAATCAGTTTAAAAACTACCTTCTTAATATCCTATGATGACTCGTTCCTCAACTCCACTATAAAACATGATCATATCCTTAATACACCTATGATACTTAATGATACTCTTGACTACCATCCCATGGTGGTCACCTATGTCATCTTGATATCTTCCGTACACACTTAATGTTTAGGTGACATCTAGCCTAGTACACAACATGACATACATGACTGCCCAATCACTGGTGCATATGGAGTCGTTTCTATTATATATCTTTACTCATGCGTGTGAGGAATAATTTTCATAGAACGATGAATTCCATGTGACACTGACATCAATCCCTTCTTGGATTGTTCCATACTGAATTTCTTTACTATCATGTCAATGTGTGTACTTTTACTTAGTCCCCACAATCTCATGGATATATCATGATGGATCTTGATCCCATGAATATATTCTTCCTCACCTAAGTCCATTTTGAAGTAGCATTGATTCAACCAGGCCTTAAAAAACTATAATACCGGTATCTCATTTCCAAAAAGTTATATTTCATTAACATATACTATTAGGAAAACTACTATACTCTCACTAAACCGTTTGTAGAATCATGGTTTACATTCATTCTTTATAAAACCGAATTCTGTTTTGGCTTCATCAAGATGAATGTTCTATGACCTAGATGCTTTATTTAATACATAAATGGATTTAATAACATTTCATATATTATTGGAATCAGTTGGAGTCACCAATCTTTTAAGGTCTGTCATGTAGACATCATCCACATGGATATCATTAAGAAAGGCTGTTTTGACATCCATTTTCCACATATCATTTTCATGTTAAGCTGTAATGGCCAATAAAATTATGAGGAATTTTACTATCACAACTGATAAAAAAATTTTGTCATAGTCAATTCCATGACACTATTTGATCACTTTTGCTACTATTCATGCCTTATATGCACAGATATGTCCTTCCATGTCGATTTTGTTCTTGAATACCCATTTACAACGAACTAGCTTTACATCAATCGGAGGATCTACCAAAATTTTGATTTGGGTTCGTACATGGAATCCATTTCAAAATTCATGTCTTCTTTCCACTTGGAAACATATATGACACTTACTACATCTTTGAATGTTATAGGATCAGTATTATAAACTAATAATGAGTCACCAACCTTGGTCACTAGAAAAACAAACTATTTCAGTTCTCTAACCTATATTGTACTCCTTCAAAACACTTGAGTTTCTGGAACAGATCTGTATTCAATGGGGATTTGTGGAATCTACTCATGTACCAATGCTTGTGTATCTTGAGCCTCGACTTTATAAAAGTCGATCTTGTTCCCACTATCTATTTTGGAGATGCTCTTCCTCTAAAAAAAAAGCCTCGGGGTGCACGTTTTTTACCTGAATGCTCCTTAACAAATGATTTACTACCCTATACTTGTAAATTCGATAACATGGATTTTCTTCCACTACAAAAATCTTAGAGAATACCATTTATCGATTTAGTTGGAACTTTGTTTAGTAAGTGTGCCTCAGTTTGTAACGCATATCCCCAAAATGATAATGGAAGACTTTCATGACTCATAATTGATCTCACTATGTCAAACAAGGTGTCGTTCCTCCTTTCTATTACAACATTCCATCGAGGCGGGTAAGGAAGAGTGAGTTGGGATAGTATCCCAAACTCCCATAAGATATCAATGAAGTCTTTATTAAGAAACTATTCACCTCAGTCTGAGGAGAGTTTCCTAATCTTCTTACCAAGATGGTTCTCAAATTCATTCTCGTATTCCCTGAACATATCAAAAGAATCCAACTTATACCTCATTAAGTATATATATATATTCATATCTACTATAATAATAAGGATAAGTTATGATGTATGAGTACCCACCCATTTCGTAAACTGTAAATAGTCTACAAACATTGGTATGAACTAATTCAAGAAGCTATTTGGACCTTTCACCTTTCCCACTGAATGGGCATTTGGCCATTTTACCTTGTAAACACACATGACATACACCAAGTGGTTTTAGTTCAAAAGAATCCAAATATCCATATGAATGTAACTTCATCAAGTGTTTCCCATTTACATGACCTAGTCGGTGATGCCAATGTTGAGTGTGGAATGAGTCATGTGAAGTATCATTTTTAGGGATTTCAATTACTTGGTTTGTGTAATCAAAAACATAAAGGCCATTTTATAAATTTTCCCTACTCAAATAAATGATATATTTTTTAAAGAAGAAACATTAATTTATGAACATGAAAAAATATCCCTCTCTATCAAGTTTAGATACAGAAATAAGGTTTTTGGTCAGAGAAGGAACATAATGACAACCCTTCAACACCAATATCATCCCAGTCAATGACATGAGGTGGTAGTCCCCAACATCTATAATAGAATGTCAAATCTATTGGATTCTCATAGATCTACCTCCCCTCGTTAAATTTTCCTAAATCTACTTGGTTCCTATATTTGAATATAGATGTGAGCACCACAAGATATATCAAATACCTAATTTGTAGAAATAGATCAATGTGACTCCATATCAAACACACTTGAAGCTTCCCCTTGCTTCATTGGCTAGGTGTAGATTTTCATCTAGCGGACCTTATCTCCACATGAAAAAAAAATCATCCTATTACATTACTTCCCCATTGATCGTCCTTTTCATAGAAGGGTGTGAAGAAGCTTTGGGTTTAAATCTATTCTCCTTCCCTTTCCTCTTATTCACCATATGGATAGAATGATTTTCACGATTCATATTTTGGTCAACTTGGCGAATAAGGATAAGAAGATCATATAAATACTTCTCAATGTTGTTCAAATTGAAATTAACAAAATAATTATTGATGCTCTGAGGTAGTGATGTGATAATAAGATCAGTACCCATTTCATTGGGATATTTAAACCCAATAACCTCTAGTCACTCAACGTCAATGAGGATGACTACGTGAGGCCCAGCTAGGGCACCCTCTCCAAGATTAATCAAAAAATTTCCTTGGATATCTCAATATTTTCCCATCTTTCTCTGTCATGGTAAATACCATAGAGGTGCTCAAGAATACTATACACATCCATGATTTTGTAAGAATTCATGAGTTCACTAGAAATTGATGAAAGTATCAAATATTTAACATCAATTTTTTTGTTCATATATTTATTGTATACTATGAAATCCTCATCTCTCATCCCTTTTTTAGGCGGATGAGGTAATGATAACTTTAGAATATAATACATTCATTCATGGTGTAGAACAACCTGATGGCATCTACACCATTCCAAGACGTTACTATCAGTGAAGATGTTGTCTTTAACTAGAATTGATCGCTTGGATAGTGTGGTTTAGATTGACATTTCATTATAAAATTAAAATAGTAAATTATTATTACACTGATGATAACATTTTATGAGAAATAATAAATTTATTTTATTAAGTCTCACACTATTTTATCAAGTCCCAATGGCCATCACCATTGAACTCAGACTGTCTAGATTCTTAGAAATTCTAGTGGATGGGATCTATATTCTTTTTTGCATAACCCCAACAAGGGTTGTTCAAGAAATTTGATGTTATTTAGGTAGGAAAGTATTTTCCAATGGTAGGCTTGAATCTCATTGATCCATTTAGTAGACTCCCCAATCCTAAAATCCTGAAATGGATTTCCTCAACACCTTCCTCAAATATTACACCAAGTCTAGAAAAGGGATACTCTCTTTGATGTAATATGGCTAATTCAAAATGAAAATATCATAATGGATTCATGTATAAATTTAAGTTCCCGATAAGGGCTGGTTAAACACATAGTTCTATTAAGTCATTCCCTTAATCAAGTAATGGAAGACTGTGTCTGATTTAATATTTTCTTGAGAGATTTCTATCTTTTATGCATAAATTGATTTGTATCTTTATCACATGCTTGTTGATATTAAGAAAATATTACTTAAGTGATTAAACATTTCTTGATGATATTTATAGATAAGTCTGTTTGGTTTTAGTTCCATCTTTCATGCGTGTTTAATTCATTAATTATGTGAGCGGGACAATACATCCACATTGATAAACCATAAAACTGGAAGAAGGAAAATAAATTAAAGGGAATGACCATGATATTTTCTAATGGTTATTTTATCTAGAAGTTGATAAACTAACCCTGATCTAGTAGAGAAAAACCTTGAAACTTTTGGATTCATGTTTACAACATTCAACATATCCACCTTTATATCTCCTGAGATTGGTTTCATCTCGAATCTATCTTGAACCGATTACACTAGCTTGGGAGCTCCATCCATTACATATTCTTCTTAACACACGCATAGGTGAGGGATAAAATGGGGGTTTACACAAAAGAATCCATTGGAATGCATTCCCTACATATTAATGAGGAGAGATGGATCGCATGCCAATAATTTAATTTAACATATAAATTAAAAGGGAAACCAATTATATACAAAAGTTTTACATGGCCTAGGATTATCCATATACAAGCAATGAGTTACGTAATTAATAAAAATAACATTAAATTATTAAATCATTTTTATTAAGATAAATTATGGATGAATCAATTTATTATTATCTTTAATTAATCAATCCTTTTATCTTAATTCATTTAATAAATTTTCATGATATTCTCGACCTTATACATAAATGTTCCTTGGAGGTAACCTGGTGAATACCTGTTCGAATCTACCCAACAAGAATTGTATTTGTATACTGTTTTACTCTTTAAAAAAATGGAATTCATGATGTTTTAATTCCTAGAGTAACTACTTATAGTATTATTTATACATGATAAGTAGTTATAAATATTACAAAAACTTTAAAGTTTTATCTTTTTGTAATTTGGTTAAGTACATTCCATGTAGTTCAAACTACACTGTGTGTACATCCTTTACTATCTTTCCTGTTGTACATGATTACGGATTCGGTGTGTGAGGCATGATTCGGATATTTTAGAGTACATGGAGTGTACATTGAGATATATACCTTGTTGTCTCCGCATTACATGGTTACCGGTCGGTTCAATCCATGTAAATGATACATGTATTGGACCCTGACCTGAAGGGACTACACACCATGTCTAGTGGGCCACACAACATGTAATACGGTGAGCATGTCCCTATCTGTCCCGATCAACACGTGGTGAAAATTTAATTTCACCGCATGTAATAAATGCCCATGACTTCAGTAATTTCTGAATTACTACCAATCTGCTGAACATGACTACATAGGGTGTAGTCTAGATTACATATAATTTATGGTAGATAACACGATGTGTAATTCAAAAAATATGGTGTATATTTTCGTGTAACCTATATAGAATCATTGGCACCTCCTGATGAGTTCCTTATATAAATTTTAATAAAAAAACTATTCAATTTTATTATATTTTTCAGAAATGAAAGAGGAATAATATATATAAAAATCTAGATTACATGAATGATTTTATTTGGAAAACTAAATTATTAAATTGTAAATCATCAATGAATTATTAAAATAATTATAAATGATGATGAACCTCTCTCCGATACTACTTTACGGATCTAAACACAATGGAAGCATAGAAGTTGGGAGGGTCCAAATTTTATTTTCCTAAAATCAATGACCAATCTGAGATCAATATAAATTTAAATGCTAGTATCCTTGGATTAAGGTCAAATATCTTGAAAAAAAAGAAGAAAAGGGCACCTGATCCAAGATAAAGGATCTTGTGCATCATTTTTATTATTAATTTAATTAATATTTGCAGAAATTAAATACCTGAGTTTTTGGTACTTTTTTTGTTGATGATGTTGATAATCTAGAATGACACTTATGGATTGTCTCCTTATACATGCGATGATCCGAACTAGAGTCTCTTTAGAAATGATCCACATGTGCTCTGATGGCCTCTGATCGACAACAGTCATTCTATGGGTGCTAATACGTTGAAGTGAGTGTATTGTGTCGGTCATTCTTGATAACATATTCTTCAGTCGTGAAAAATATATCTTTTTCATGATATATGAGAGGAGAGGATTAATGAGAGAAATTGATTTGGCTCAACAACTCTATCACCACCAAAAATCCGGTTCACCAGGTGTAATGGTACAATAGAAGTACCTATATATTTAACGACATGGGGTCTCTATTAAAATATTTAGTTCTATAACAACAAATAAATACATTTATAACCTTAGTGAAAACCCATGGAATATAATAACAACAAGATCAAAATTATTCATGGTGTGCCAACATGAAAAAAAATCATAAATGAAATATCATGCTGCCTAATGATAACAACATTATTATTATTTTTTCATGTGACAACTTATAAAATAATAATTTACCATCTTACAACTAATTATTTTATTACCAGAGCAACCTTATTCCACTCAAACTCAACATCCATTTATTGAACACATAACTAAATAAATAAATATTATATTTACAAACTTGTAAATAAATATTGATTAAGTTTTTAATAAAATAAATATAAATATATATATAATTAAATTTATTCTATCATTTTAACTTGAATAAAAATATTCCAAAGTCTTGAGAATAATATTTATTCCATTAATTAAATTCAAATAAAAATTAATCAAGACCATAAGAAACAGTTAGTGTGTGACCCTCTAGGATTCATTCTTGTTGGTATTAGATGGTCCGACCTAAATTCCAAGAGTACTTTCTATAAATGAGTCATGAAACTCAATAGAATGAATTTAAAGTCGCAATAACTCCATCCATGTATGAATTATCACTATGTAATATAATTACTTTTTCTCAATATCTCATAAAATTGTTTTCATGATAGTTTTATCAACCTGTTTTCTCGATACTTCTTTATTTGACTAATTGAAATAAAATCATCGTTTCACCATGGACATGTAATTTAGGGCTACAGTTTCATTTCAATCAAAGGGAAAATATATCAAATTCTATAAATGGAAGGGAAAAATCCTTCCTCAAATTATCCATTAATAACATTTCACTCCTGACAAACCTAACACACCCTAATTCCCGCTAACGTATGGTGTGATATTTTTTGTCAAGGAATAAAAGTGTGCAAGTCATGACACACAATAATGATAATGATAAATTATGAATACCATTACGCAAACATGAAGATAAGAATATCTGATGACACCAAAACATGAGAAATTTCTACAGGTGGGTCTTTCATCATAACCTCCCATCATAGAGATTATTATGTGCAAAATTCATGAGAATAAGTCTCATCTACTTGTGAGTAATCGCACCTAACATCTTATATACTATGGGTCAAATCATAGTATGTTATACAACCGTAGAACAATATTTAATAATATTTTCATAGAAATTCAAGGTTCTCATCAAAGAGGGGAACTGCTATAACCTTATAAATTTAACAAATACTATAAGGTATTATTATATCATAGTCATGTGGAACAATGAACACTATTTAATAAGATGTTTAATATTTAAATACACTAAATTTGAATGTGATCAAATTACAAGTAGTTTGTTCTACAAAACTAATTGTAACAGGTTTTTGGTTGTATTAAATTTTTTGGTTTCCTGGTTTTACTTAGAAGTGCTTTTTAGAATAAAAGTTTAATTTAGTAGGGTTTTTTTATGTTTAAGTATCCACTAGGAATAATTTTCTTCAATATCCATGTTTTCTAAATTTATGTTTAAATTTCTTTTATTATTATACTATGGTTTATTATGTTCATTTTTACCCATGTTTTACTTTTTATAATATGGTTTAAAAAGAATAACTTTATCATTTTCCAAATTTGGTACTTTGTGATTGTTTTTTACCAAAATAAGAATAGAATACTTTTAATACTATATGGATTGAACATATTTTCCATCAATAATGAATAATTTTGTCATTGAATCTTCCTTTACAAGTTCCCATGGTAATTTTCAAAGAAACTTTTATATAATTTAGTAGTTTTTTTTTCTAAAGATGTGATTTCAAAATAGAACATTTATTTTCCATAATAATTATTCCAAGTTTCCTTTCAAAATAATTTTTTATCTAAGATGAAATCCTTTGATATTAATTAATATTTACTATGATATGATCAAAGTATAATATTTTTATTATTTATTTTTATGGTTTATGTTCATGATAAAAATATTTAATTTTTATTATACTTATTTCATTTTCATGGGTTATCGTATTAAGAAATGTTTATGAAAACCATTTATCTTCATGGGTTATGATATTATTATTGTTTTATGATATTGTGTTAAACAAATTTATGATTTTATTTATGTGACATGTTGGTCATATATATCCCTCTCATGCATTGTATAATGGTTTATATCTTGTGATACAACTTTGGGATCAAATTAAATGTACCCGATCTGCTATGGTATGTAATTTCATATAATTTATCTACTATAGTATATGAGTGGTGATTCCAGACATTTTATGGTTCGATAGTCTTTTTAGATAACCTAGAAGTTATGAAATGGATTTCGTACCTATGTTGGTGCCATGCTCTTATAAACTGAGATTCTTGTTCATGATTGATTTATGAAGATTTTCAATCTTATGATCCATGTATTTTAAAATGATAAAGTTTTACATCATGACTCACGTTTATGATCTATGATAGATTGGGTATGAAGGTGGTATGTAATTATCATGATCTCATATTCTTATACTTATTTTATTCTTTCATATGATCATATATTGATATCTCCCATAGTTACCTTTTCTAAGATTCTAAGATCAAACTTATCTTCTCATTTCCCCATGTTATAAAGGAAGTAATAAGTATGATGGTCTAAGAAGGGTTTAAGTAATGAAAAATTAAGTGGAAGATGATTTGGTTCATTTATGAAATATTTTTTTGTGTGTCTGAGTTTCCAATGATAATAGAACTTTTTGATTTTGGAATGAATCAAAATATTAATTAATGGATATTCATATATTTAGATGTAATTTATATGTTTAAAAATTATGGGTTTCTATAATTTGTATCATAGAAAGGTTTGGTTAACATTTAAAAACATGTATAAGAAAACTTTTGTAAGAACCCTAATGATAAGTATAATTAAAGTATAAAATCTCAATGCATTGGTACTGATCATTATTTCGGCCCATGATTATCAAACATAGATACTACATATTTTTTAAGAGTATTCATTATATTTAACAAACACAATCCTATGGTCTGTAATATATTTTTTCCTTTATAAATTTGGAAACATAAACACTAGTCCATAATTGAGACACACCATATCACACTACATTTTTCAAAACTAGCACCCTTATTAGACATATCATAAATAATACATGTCATCATAATTTGGGGAAAGGAAACATAAGAAATAGTGAGATAAATTTCTATGTGAGGGTAAACAAGGAATATTTTTTAGACTAACATGAACATAATGGTGTGATAACATGATCATATAATTTAAAAAACCATACCTTTCATATAAAATAACATAATATTGATTTATGATATACATATTTTTAGTTCATAATACAAGATTCATATGGACATTTAATACCATGATCCATGAGAGTATAAAATTGGAATAAGACATAGAATTTATGGAATACACATGATCATTGAAAATAATTTCTATATTATTAAAGTCTCAATTCCAGGACAATCACACTAGAAAAAGTACCCTACTGAATCAGGTTCACTCACTATTCCATCCATATATTACTGAACCAGGTTCACTCCCCATTCCAACTCAATTTTATTGAACCGGGTCTAATCCGCATTCAAGACCTTTTTTATGGATCCAAGTTCACTTCCCATTCAAATCTTGTCTTTCCATCAGATATAAATCTTTACCCAATGCATTAATGGATGACATAGGTCCCACCCATCACATAATGAAATCATACATATGTTTTCCACAAGATCATAAAAAATTCATCATTTAATAACTTAGGAAGTAAAACTTTTTTCATAAATATTTCAAAATATAATAACATATGGAAAATAGAAAATTTTCATTATGATTTCTTCAAAGAATAAATCATGAAAAGAAGAAGGTTTCATGAGAATTTCATAATGGTGTAACCCATATAAGAGAAACAGGTTTCATAAACAACATTTCATCTTAAAAATAAACCATTTAGAGAAATTATAAGAATGGTATACTTGGATAATATACACATTAATAAATAAGTAACATCAATAGATAAAATATTAGATGGAAAATTATTTTCGTTAATTATTTAGAACATTAATTGATGAAACTAACCTTTCGTATTAGAAATAAATTTTTAAAATAGATAACATTTTAAAATATTTTAATTTGAAAATAACTTTTAAAACATATAAAATAATCTATGAATAAATGATTATTCTGGATGTCATAATTTTTTTTTCATTCTATAAACATTAAAATTAGGATTACATTTACATTTTTTGTAAATTCTATAAAGGCATTGTTTGAAAAATGAGACAAATATTCCATTAAAAACATTTTATTAAAGGAATAAAATGGGTAAAATGTCTATTCAAAATAATAAGAGTGTAATTAAACATTTATGAGAACATTTTACTCAAACATGGTTTTGGAATAAAATTGATTTCTGACATACGATAGAAATAAGGTCATATTTTCAAAAAAATATTTTCTTAATAATTTTAAGTACGAAAGAATTGAAAACTGGTATGATTACTTTAAGATATTATGAATAAGTATAGGAGAAGAAACTTTATGATAATTATTGATAGGTTGATCATGATATTTCAATATTAGAGACTTAATAATAAATTGTCCTAATATATGATGTTATTGTAACATAAACCATTTACTACATTGGTAATATTCAATCATGAGAACGATGAAGGAATAAAATGAAATAAGACTTAAAATATCACGAGGAGGAATAAATTAATGATATTACATGTCAAAGGGTCTACATATATATTCCAAGAAATAATATAGGCGTATAACATAACGTACATCTCAAATAAGGATGATTGAGACAAAACTCCCTTACCTGAAGACTTGAATTCCACTGTACTTGTTAAAACCCCATATATATAAAATATATGTTTATAATAATAATATTAAATAACTACATTAAAATATATGATCCCATATATGATTTTTATGACATTTTATTACCGTTTTATTAATGATTACATGTTAAAATCATGTTTCAGGTAATAAATACTTTATTTTTCGTGTATGTTTGGACTTCTTATTTTTGGTACTCTTAATTCATTCATGGTTTCATAATATCTAGAATTTAAATCATGATATAATATCATATATATTATTTATATATATATTTATATTAATCCATTAAATTTAGTTATAGGAAATGGATTGCACCATTTATGGAGATGATAGGCCAAAAGTATGCATGAAAATTGTTTTTTTATATTATTATTTTTTTGAAAAAATTAAAATTCAATGATATATATTATCATCACATAATCATATATATTTCATATATATCAATAAATTTTATTAAACCAATCCTTAATACATTTCATGTTAATCTTCAAAGAATCACACCGCATTTCAAGTAAGTAATCTTCCCTACACACGGAAAATATTATCTTATTCCCAAAAAATGAATAGTATTGAGGTATGTTTGATATAAAAATTAAAGAATAATAATTAAATCACAAATATCATATACTAATAAATCCATCACTATGATCATCCTTTATATGTGTTAATTTAATAATGAATGACATCAGTTGGTGTTTCTATAGTCGATCTTGCACACGAACGATGATTTAATAACCCATTTGATGGAAGTGAATATGTTAGTAGTTTATTAAATTAATATAACAACATATTAATACTTATAAAATACATATTTTTTATATAAATATGATATAATAAGAATTTTTTGGGGGTGGATGAAGAAATAAAACAAAAACGCGTGTTGATGAATGTTACCTCTTCTTTAGGTATCCTCCTTCGGGTTTCACTAAATTCCTTACAGGGTTAAATTTATGATGAAAAAATGTATTATATAAATATGGTAGGGAATTTGAGAATTTATTTTGGTAGTTAATGTCATAACCAAATAGGTTTGATGGTTTGTATAATAGAGGATATGGGGTTCCCTTTTATAAGTGGGGGAGAGGGTAAAGTTAGATTTTTTGTAATTAATTTAGTGATCCCATGTTTTAAACATGGAAAAAAAGTACAATAGTAGATCCAGTTAGATACTTATAAATGATAATGTATAAAAATTTCTAGAAAATATATTTTTTACAAGTTCATAATTTTTATTTACCGTAATCTTTTTAGATTAACCCCTAGTAAAACCTTTTTTACCTTAATCATGGTAATTAATTTTTACTGCATTCACTATTCATTTTGGGTAAAAATAAGTTAAAATTTCTATAACATAAATATTATTATGATTCAAAATATAGAATCCATTTTTAAAAATTCAATTCAAATATGTGGAAAAAATTAATTTAAAATTAGTCTCGTAGACTTTTTGTGAGAATACGGTTTTCAAGCTCAAATGTTAAAAATTATACAAATATTTTTATCCAATTTCAATATAAAATTGATTAAAATTACCAAAATTAGAACAATATATGTAAAATAGAACTAATTATTCTTCAAAACAATTTAATATATATTCAATATTTATAAATACATTAAAAATAAATGAAACATTGAATTAAAATTCAATAGTTTTCATTATTCATAAAAAAATGAAGACTTTTAGAGAAATCCTGAAAATTCTAGTTAATATAATGTAGAATTTTTAATTAAATAATTGGATTGATTTTATTTTTTTAATAAAATAATAAAAAATTAAATTTTTTTGTCCACAAAAAGACAAAAAAACATTTTATGAGAAAATTTTAATTTTCAAAGATATTAAGGATTTACAAAAAATTATATATTTTATTATAAAAATGTTTTATTTATATAAAACCATTATAATTAATAATTAAATTCTTGTATTACTCTTCATATCACGATGTTCAATGGATATGTTTTGATAGTCATGTTTTGTTAACTATATTAACAATATATCATAGTATTGTTAATAATTAGTGTTTCATGTAATGAAAGTTAATTAAGTGATATGTTTAGTTTATGATTAAATTTTTTGGGTATAATTAAAGATTAAATAGGTGTATAGTGTATTTAAAACCATAAATAAAATTTAATTTTTTAAAAAATAATATTAAAAAATAATTGTGTTACATTCTACCCCCAAGAAGATGAATTTTACCATTAAAATTCATCAATCAAATAAAAAAAGGACAACTTTCCATAATGATTTACTTATGTTCCCATATATCTTCATTAAACTAATGGATTCACTACATAACATTGACTGGGTGAGTGTTCTTATTTCACATAAATCTATGTCTATTATTCAAAGTCTGCAAATGTTTTTTCTCAGAAGAAAGATTATGCTCCAATGGGATAACCTGTGAATTTTTTATAGGTAATGGATTAGGTACGTACTTCCTCAGGGGAAGTATATGGAATAAATCATGGACTTGAGATAGATTGGGTGAAATTTAAAAGATATTTTCTACTATCTTGATACAATCAAGAATTTAAGAGGGACCAATATACATAGGGATTAGATTCTCTTGCGCTCCAAATCTCATAACCTTCCTATATATAGAAATTGTTAAAAACAACTCATCAAAATCATCAAATTGTAGTTCATAATGGTTATTATTATCATAACATCAATACTATCTCTGGTATACCTTTATGTGTTGCTGAATAGATTTAACCTCTTATTCCATTTATTTAGATAACTCAAGTTCCAATATCTTTCTTTCCCCAACTTCATTCTATCACTTTGGAGATCTAACATTATTTTTCTAGAGGGATTTATAAGAAATAATCTGAATTATTGAGTGAAATATATTTTTGTAAGAATGATAAATTATATAAAGGTGTTGATCTCAATGACCATTGAAATCTAAATAATAAGATCTCAACATATACTCTATGGTATGGATTGTTCTGTCAGGCCCCCATAGGCAGCTGGGTTGACAGGGGGATGCGGTGTGGGGCGCTTATTGTAAGGTTGAGTTCCCAAACTATTTTCTTATAGAATTTTTAGTAATGTAACCATCATTTTATGAATTATTCATTCATACTAATATTTTTTCTAATGATTATACACAATACTGAAACTCAACTCCATATCAAGAGCCTTTAGGATACATCACTTCAAAATTAATGGAAACTCATATCCCAATCATATACAATGGAATGTGGTACTCCTTGTAACCTTACCAATTATATAATGTATATCATGGAAAGATGATCTAGTGATAATTCTTCTCAAATAGTGATGAATTGTTTTTACTTAGTAAGGAAATTGATTGCAATCCATATACCATTATTAATTTTATACATTATGGGGAATCAAAAAAAATACAGAGTGATGGTCTCCCATTTACATTATGGTATGGGTAATGGATGAAATATCTCAATAGAATTTTTTATTTGAACATTAACTTTTATAAATCCCAAGCACTAAGATATAAACTCTGGGATATATATCTTCTCGAAATCCCATAATAAATATTCTTTCAAATCAGTATAAGTATTTATACTTCCAGGATAAATAGACAATGAAGAATTATGAGCATACTCTAACAATTAATTCGTCATATATGGTTTGGATAGAACCCATACACTATTCCTAAACCTTATCATTCTATCATGATCAAGATCAAACTCAGAAAAATTTCTATTTTTCTTTTTAAGATCTGCATCAACATTATGACCCTATTTAATCTTGACATGGATAGATGGTTGAACATTTAGTTGAGAAAGATATTATTTTACCCCACCTTCAGGATTTACATATTTATCCTTTGAAAAGTCTAAAATATTGGATCTTTTTCGATCCTCGTCATGGATCAACTATCACGATCCATTTGACTCAAAGCATTGAACCATTTTTTATCTTTCTCTGATTGGTAATGTACAGAGTAGTCAACATATTTCATCAACCCAAACCATATATTTTGATTATTTTTTTACATTTTCTATTTGAATATATAATTTATTTATTTGATCAGTATATATATCACAATTTTCATTATAAAGATAACTCATCCATATAATTAATGAAAAAATTACCATAGCTAACTCCAAATCATGAGTTGGGTAATTCTTCTAATGAATCATTAGTTTCCATGAAGAATAATATATAATGATATAATTCATCATAAGAACACATACCAATCCCTTCCCGGATGCATCAATATATATTAAAAACCTTTCTCCACTATACAGTAACCTAAGATGATGTGCACTGACTAATATTCTCTTCAATTACTAGAATGTTTCCTTACATTAATCAACCATAAGGAATATAGATCCCTTTTGATTTAACATGGTAAGAGGATTAGATATTCATGGTAAATTCTCCCCAAACCATCAATAATATTAACTAATCTAAGAAAAATACAGATTTCAGTCACCACGGTTTTTCTGAGCCAATATTCAATAGCCTCTGTCCTTGATGGATCTACTAATATACCATCTCATGATATTATATGACCAAAAAATGAAACCACTTGTTGATAAAATTAAAATGTTTTACATTCCCTCCAACAACAACTATAAAGAAAACATATATTTGAGATGTGATCATCATATTATGGGTTTTCACTACTAATTATACATATAATTATTTTGGTTGTATCTCGATTCTCTTACAAAATGTTTTAGATTACAAATTATGACTAGATACATAGTCAAATAGTACATTGGAAGTTATAGAGTGGATGGTAAGTGTACATTTCACCACATCGTTATTTTATCCCTCATTAGAAATTTTGATCACAAGATATTTCCCTCTTTATCTCATCTTAATAGGTTTCTGACATCGATCATAATGATTAACCCTCAAGTTTGTTAACTGGTTATCCTAATACTCAATCTCCGTCTACCTGAAGCACTGAACTGTGGTAGGTTCATTCTATGAAATTTAACTCTATTCACATCATTATTGAACATCTTCCCATCAGTTGGGAAATTAATTTCATGATGAAATTAATTTCCACCCTTAAAAAACATTTTCTATTACCCTTGACAAAATTTCTCCATGATCATTCCAAGACAATGAGCATAAATGAAAGATCATCTTCCTCTCTTCATGGATTTTAGATTTTATATTGAACACCACCTTTCTTTTTGGGGAAAAACTATTCCATTGACACATAACGACAACCACTATTTACAACTCTATAGAACATATAACAATCCATTCATAGATACAGAAGTATCTCATGGACAAAACCATTATGATACTTGGTTTTATGCCACTGAAGAATCAATCAACCTTACTTTCATGTTGGATGATAATACCCGAAGTGTTCCATATAAGTATTGTAAAATTTTCCTCAATGGTATCAATAATGTCATAATACTGTTTATATAGATCAATGAACTCCCTATCCATCCTCATATGAATAAAAATAGGAAAATAGTTATTGAAAACTAATATCTTGAATTGTTCCCAATACATGGGGTAAATTTCTTCATATTCATGATAAGATTCGACCATTGCTATGCATCACCATATAAACGGTAGACAACCAAAATGAATTTTTTATCTTCCCAACCATTGAAAATAGAAAATATATTTTTAGTCATACTAATCATTTTCCCAACTACTAGTAGATTAGATAATCCATTGAAGGGAGGTGAGTGTTGTCTCATGAATGACTCGACATAATATTGTTACCATCTTTGATCATTTAGAAGTATAGTTTGGTTTATAGATTAAGAAAGTTGTGTGAAAATAATAAATTTTTTTTACGATCTACCATAACATTTAGATTCTCTTGATGAAAATAATTTTATTTTCTATCACACTCAGTATTAACGTGGTTCTTCATGTTCAATCCATTTACTAAAACTAGAAAATACAGGGTAAGAAAAAATAATCATAGTGGGGAAACACATAATAATAAAAATAATTATAGTATGTCTATATAATGACACATTATTTCTAATCTATGACATCTTAGGTTAATCCTAGAACATTCATTTTCATCTTCTATTTAAATATTTCATGATGGTTCAAAAAGTTTTTATTATTTTCCAAAATCATATTTCTCGAGTGTGTCAAACTAGGTGTGAAACAAGGCCCATTGTCATACACTAGTTAGCAATAGATACTAGATGAATGTGGTGTTTTCAGTGTTATTACCCCTAGGTACATATGTTCTAGATCCACATCCAATTGTTGTATCTAGATATGGGTGTATTCATAGGAAACCACTCCATCCATCCTTTACCAAAATTCCATGAAATTTTAATATACATTGACACATCATTATACATATCCTCAAACATGTCCTTAGGAATATCACTAATGTTTTCTCATCATACTTTCCCAAGGTTAAATATAACATTCCGATTATACTATCTATAGTGACCCCATTTTATAATACATATATATTACATCATTTTTAATTAATATTCATTACATTACACAAACAGACACCTAAAGACTCTAATAGTTTTGTTCCTTTATAAACATATAAAAATAATCATGGTTTCATAAGTAAGAAACATCATCTCCCACTGATTTATTCAAAACATACACCCATATTAGACATATAATACAAAATAGATATCTTCACAACTTTGGGAAATGAAATATAAGTAAGGGTGAGATCAGATGCTCAGAATGGGTAAACAAGGGAGATATAGTATCATAACAAGAACATAAGGGCTTGAGTAACATTTAAAAAACCATACCCTACATATCAAAGACGATAATCATGGGACATATAATAAAAATTGGTAGTTAATAAAACATTAAACATAAGGGAATAAAAGAACAAGAGCCATGATAGAATGAAATTGTTGTCTAACATGGATCTTTTGGCAAAAAAATAAGTTCACAAAATCATTCCCATATTATTCAAGTCTCAATTTCAAGACCATTGTAGTGGAAAAAGTCCCTTACTGAACCGGTTTCACTCCTAGTTCTAGAATGGTCTTAAATACAAGTATCATTCCCTAGTCAATCACTATTTTATCAAATCGAGTTCACTCCATGTTCTACCCCTAAATACCTAAATAGGTTTAACTTACCATTTCAATTCATGTTTATTGCATGAGATATAAATATTTACCTAATGCATTGGAGGAGGGTATAGGTCCCACACATAACACAATGAAATCATACATATGGATACTAGAACATAATAAAAATTATTCATATCATAACCCATTAAATGATATATGTATCATACAAATTTCATCATATAATAAAATGTGTAAAAGTGACATGTTTCATAATCACTTCATCATAGAATTACTAGGAAAAAGAAGTGTGATTCACACGAATTTTTTATTATGTATTATATGAAAGTGAAATGGGATTCATAAAAAACTATTCAGTATAAAAATAAACCATTTATATAAAGTATTATAATGTTATCCTTCGGTCATATCCCCAGTAAGTCATAGCGAATATCAATAGTAGAAATTATTGATGGAAACTGATTTTTACCTATCATTTAAACCATTTTATGAGGAAAATAACCTTTAATATTTGAAAAAAATACACTTTTTAAGACATAATGAATTTTAAAAACATTTTTCTCTAAAAATAACTTTGAAAATTTATAATTGAATATTTGTAAAATTGAGTGGGTCATGACATCAGAAAATTTCATTCATGCCAAACATGTTAAAACAAAGATCCCTTTCACATTTTCAGTAAATCCAAAATGAAAATTATTGGGAAAATAAAAAGAATATTACATTCAATAGATTTTTGTAAAATGTAAAACATGGGAAAACATTTATTTTAAAAATAATTATATAGTGATAGAAAATTTTTGAAAACAATTTTTTAATATATGGTTTTGAAAGAATATAGATTTCTGATTGAAGAGAGAAATAATGTCAGATTTTATTAAAAAACATTTTATAAAAAAATGAAGTACCAAAGAGTGAAAAAATTGTACATTAATTAAATATATCATGAAAAACTATAGGATAGTAAAAATAATGAGAATTATTGATTATTAGACAATTATATTTCAACATTGTATACTAAATAATAAAAAGTGGCAATAAATCATGAAATTGAAACATAAAATCCTTACCACTTTGGTAACATTGAATCATAAAAAACATAAAGTAATAACATAAAATTAAACATAAAATATCACCAGGATAAATAAATATTGATAAACTATCTCAAAGGAGATTTATATACCCCCATTAATGAATATAGGTGCACGACATAATGTACTTCTTAAAGATAGAAAATTGAGATAAAAATCCATTAGCTTAAGCCCTTAATTACATAATACTCTTTAACAACTCCTGTATAATAAATATATGTTTATTACGCACCTATTACAGAACAATATACATATATATAATACCATACATTAATTTCTTATGAATTTATATTTTCTGTTTATTAATTATTTTGTGTTAAATTCACGTTTTAGGCAATAACAACTTTATTTTTCGCGCATGTTTTAGTATTTTATATTTTCTAATATTACATAGATTATGGTTTCATTATGTTATGAATTTAAAATATGATATATTTATATCATAAATATTAATTATATATTTATATATATTAATTAATAAAATTTCGTCACACGAAATAAAATACATAGATCATGGAGACGGTAGGCCAAACCAATGCACATAAGATGTTGTTTCATTTAATTATTGTGTTGAAAGAATGAAAATTAAATGATTTATATTATCAATAAAAAATTATTTTTATGTCATATATATAATTTCTTTTAAACTCGTATTTAATACATTCCATGGAAATCATGAACAAATCACGTCACTCCGTGAGACGGTAGTCTGCCGTACACACGAACGATATTATCATATTCCCACAAAAAGAGAATATAGTTATATTTGGGATTTAAAAATTGAAAAATAATTGTAATTCCATTATTATAATATATATAATATGTAATATATAAATAATAAATCCATCATTATTACCTTTCTTTGTAGTGGTAAAGAAAAAACAAATGATATTAGTTTCTGAGGCGGTAGTTTAACATACATGAAAACAATGATTTCATAACCCATTTTCTGAAAGTGGATTTCATTTTAGGTCATGACCATAACATAAAAAATCTTAGTATATGTAATATACTTAGGTTATTATATATCCATTTTATAATAATTTTTTAAGTAGGTGGAGGAAGAAATGAAACAAAAATGCCCATTTATGAATGTCACCTCTTATTCATGTAACCTCCTTAGATTTTCACTAAAACCCCTCCTAAAATGAATTTATACCCAAAATAAAGCATCGATGATTAGGGTAAGAAATTTTAGAAGTGATTTGGGTATTTCATGGACAAACAAAATAGTTTTTAAAGCATGAAGAATAGAGAATATGGGGTGGACTTTTCTAACATAGGGAGAGAACACACCTAACATTTTTGAAATGAATTTAGTGATCCCGTGTTTTCACATTGAAAATGTCTATATAATGGATCAATTTAAAACCATAGATATTGTAAAGTAAAAATATATCTGTAAATTATTTTTTATAAGTTTATAGGTTATTTTACACTTAACTATTTAGTTTAACCCCTGATATGCCCATTTTTATCTTGACAGTAGTAATTAATTTTTACTGCATTCACTATTAATTTTGGTCAAAAATTATATTGAACTTAATATATATTATAAATTTTCTGAATAAAAATATGGAATTATTTTTTATAAATTCCATTAATATAAGTGAAAACTATAAAATTAAAATTAATCCCATAGACGGGTGAGAAAACAAAGGTTTAACGAAAAAATGATCAAATGTTTACAATGTTTTTATATACAGTTTCAATATGAAAATTATTAAAACGACATAAATTTTATTAATGGAAGATTAATTATAATACTTATATTTTAAAAAAATTTAAAATATAATTTTAAATAATAAATAAACTAAACAAAAAGGCAATTTTCCTTTTTAATTCAGCAATTTTCACTATTCATCAAAACATGAATGTTTTCAATAAAATACAACACATTAACCCATAAATTATTTTGAAATTAGAAATTTAAAAATTAAATATATTTTATCAAATTATCTTTCTAAAATTATCAACATTCAAATTTATAATTTTATTAATAAAAGTCATAAAAACATGTTTTTTGTGAAAATAGTATTTTTAAAACATATAAATACATTTCAAAAAAATTATGTATTTTATTACCAATATGTTTTATTTTTATAAATAAATTATTATTAATATTAGAAAAGAGTAATTACAAATCATATCACGATGTTTAATGGCTAGGTTGTGAGGGGCTTGTTTAAATGACTATTTTAATAATATATCATGGTCTGGAAAAAAGTTAGAGTAGCATGTAACCCCAGATAAGAATGTGTTACATATATAGAATGAATAAATTGGTGTTAAATATAATAAGATCTTAACATAGTATAACATTCAAGGTAGTACATGAAATAAATTTAATTTATTTGAAAACAATTCATAAAAACTCAGGGTGTTACAATCCTTAATAACCTAGGATAGACCTAAGCTGTAATACAAGATGGTTTCATGATTTATAAATATTATAGTTTATTTTTATTGATTATTTTTTTCCCACCATGAATATTTTTTCTCACACTATGTTTTTTGGTTTTATTCAATGTATGTAACTCGATGGAAACATGTTAATACTGAATGCAATGGAAAATGAAATGATTTTCCTCCTAAGAAATAAAATTTATTGGGAGTAGGAATGAAAAAATGTCATTGATATAATCATATCACTTCTAAATGATATTAATAATGCTAACATTCATAACAATAAAAGGATAGAACAATGTTCTGTTGTATCCTTAATGAGGCAACATCAACCTTTTTCAGTGGGACTACTGGTCCATTAGTCACTGAGAAATGGATCAGTACCATTGAAAATATATTTTCCATTTTTTTAGATCAGGAGAATTTTATTTTCTCAATTTATCATTTATAAGGTGAAGAAGATTAGTGGTCAAATCTTATGAATAATATGTGAGAATAAGAATAAATTTAATATATTTAGTGGAAAAATTTAAAAATATTATTTCTCAGTTATTACATTCCTCATATTATTCATACAAAACTAGAGATTTATTCTCTCAGGAAAAGTTGAGAAATGATGAATATATTGGTAGATATTTGGAAATTGTCAAATGAAATTCAAGTTACACTTCTGGTATTATCATTCAACAAGAAATTAAGGTTGATGGACTCTTTAATATTGTGAAATAATTATCTAAAATGCATTATATATAAGATAATTTAGTAGCTATGATGATATCATTTTATGTGCGCTCACAGTAGAAATGAAAATTAAAGATTCCCGCCATTCTCATGGTTTTTATAAAAAAGTAATATTGATCCTCATGAAATAAAAAAAATCACATAGTGGAAATAAAATTTATTCCATGTGTATGACCTAAATGTTGGAATAAAAATCATGGGAATTTATTTAATGGAAATAGGAGGTGGTTTATATATGGGAAGGGTGGTCATAATGAAAGTGATTATTAAGTGGAAAATAATAGTCCAAAAATTAAATGGATGAAAATAATGAACTAAGTAATGCACCACATATGCTCTAATTCTTTAAAATCATGGGTTTATTTGAAGTATAAAAATCAGGAAACAAATACGATGCTTTTTGGTTATCAAAATCAACGGCCTCTTAAGCTTAAAGATAATGTAAGATCGCTTGTGTCAATGAAATTTGGTGTTGGTTATGATAATGAAGTGGTGAAAGGTACAATTATCATCTATTATAGAACAACCAATTTATTAAATGATTCTAGATCTACCCACGCATTTATATCTATGGAATTTATAAAGGGTAATAAATCACTATATCAACAATTACGTACTAATTTATCCATGAGAAATCTTAATGGTACAATTATCATATCTCAAGTCTATAATTCCAACCCAATTGATGTTTGTGGTAATTTTTTTTCTACAAATCATTAAATTATCCCTTTATTCAAATTTTATGTTATTTTAGGTAGGGGTTTGATTTCTTTATATGGAACTCATTTCAATTACTAGGATAGGTAATTCATTTTTCATATTTAGAATGAACCTACGATGATTTATCGGTGTGATAATGAATATGAATTTGAAATAGGAGTCACCTCAATATGGTGGGTCTTAATTATTATTCATGAAGGGGGTGTATGATTAATGATTAGGAAATAACTCAACATTTATGATATTCTCATTGATAAACATTTTGTAAATGTTTTTTTGGAATAGTTTCCAAGTTATTCACCGAATAATGAAGTTGAGTTTTCTATATTACTCATACCTAGTTTCGCACCTATTTCAAAAACTCATTATAAAATATCCCCAATAGAGTTATATAAATTGAATAATAAACTCCAATATAATATTGATAAGGCATTTATAAATCCTTGTGTACATCCTTGGGGTATAAAAGTTCTTTTTTTAAGAGGAACCACGGATAAATGTGACAATATATTGATTATTGTGAACTTAACAAGATACCTATCAAGAATAAGTACCTTCTACCTCATATTGAATACTTTGTTTTGATCAACATCATAAATATAAATTATTTTTCTAGGTCATTCTTTGTTATGGATGACATCAATTGAGGGTTAATAAGGGGTATATACCCAAGAAGAAATCTTGAACATGGTATTAACATTGAATTTATTGTGACTCCATTTAAACTTACTAATTGCCATTATATATTCAGGAAATTAAGGATTAATGTCTGTATATATTACCTTAATCAGTTTTTGGTAGCCTTTTTAGAATATTTTCCTATTTATTAAATGATATTGAAGAACATGAATATCATTTGAGAATTGTGATAAAGACCCTAAGGAAGGAGAATCATTATGAGAAATTTACCAAGATTAAATTTTAGCTTCATAAAGTATCATTATTAGGTCATATAATCCCATGTGAGGGTCTATTAGTAAACCCCTCAAAGATATATGTTATGGAACATCAGCCTAGGCCAACCACTAGGAATGAGATATGTAGTTTTCATTCTTTTGATGTATTTTATTGGTACTTTTGGGACAATTTTTCATAGTTATTTAATAAAGTCACTCTATTAACATAAAAGGGAGATCAGTTCCATTGAATAGTTGAATGTGAGGAATATTTTAAGAAACTAAAGAGATGTCTAGTCATTTCAATTGTACATACACAACCATGCAATTGAGAATGTTTTTTAATCTAGAGTGATGCATCAAAGAAGTGACTCAGATGTTTCCTCATATAGAATGAGATGGTTCTATCTTATGACTCATGAAAATTGATGGTCGATGAGATCAATTACCCAACATATAATTTAGAGTTAGGTGTTGAATTTTTTTCATTAAATATATGTATGAGTTATCTCTAAAGTTAAAAGTGCAACATATATACTAATCACAAAAGTTTAAAGTATATATTTACTCATAATGAGATTAAAATTCACCAAATAATATGGCTGGAAATGATTAAAGAATATGAATGCACAATAAATTACCACCCTAGTAAATTGAACAGTGTGGAATACACTTTTATCTAGATGGATCATGATATCTTGCCTATGTTGAGGAGAAAAAAGATATGATATTTCTATATGTGCAAAGTTCATCTCTTGAAATATTTAATCAAGGGGAGACATAGTATATGTCTCTAATGAGGGTTCATCCATCTATCCAGGTGATGATTAAAGAGGTCTAGAATGATGATCTAGGTGTAAAAAAGAATGTGAAAATTTTCTTGATTTCAACTTTGATTGTGATTGAATAATAAGGTTCATGAACCATGTTTTTGGCCCATCAATAGTAGATTTGAAGAATGTTCTTATGTCTATCGAATGTTTGGAATCTTATTTCAACAAAGTCAGTGGTCAAGGCTCGAACAAGTCAAGGGGGTATAAAATAGTGCAATCATAGAGCATCATCCTGAACAATATTAACACACTCGGGGGGGCGGGGTGATTCTAGAAAAAATGATACTTGAGGAATTTTTTGATGCCTCAGAAGCCATGAAATATGCAACCTTGTTACCTTATCTCCAATAATGAGTGAGATCAATATCTCTATCAAAAAACTACCTTAAATTATGAATAGTATATACAATGTCTTAGGGGATGAAAATAATTCTTTTTAATGAGTTGAAAATTATAAATGATTCAGTTTCAACTATGTTTAGAGAAATACCATGAGTGCAATACATAGATAAGATTTTAAGAGTGGTTAAAGCTTCCGCCAAAAAAGAGTCACATGTACTGTGAAACAAACTGAAAAAAAGGAAGGTTGATCCATCCAAATCGCACACAGCCCCTCCACCCTGCATGAAACTATCTTTTCCTGAGCTTTCAATGTTCAGAACAAGACCCCACTGCGGAGGACACCACCACACCCAATTTCCTTAAAGATTCCACCTTAGATCTGAGTCACCCATGCTGCTAGCGGCCAATAGACAACATAGAGGGAGAGAAAGCATTTACTTCTTGATTAAATGACAAGATCCAGTGCTAAATCCCTTTCCTATAATTTAACTGCTAATTGAGAGCTACTACATGCCACATTGTTGGACTTATTCCATGTGATCTATATAGTCTAGCACATGGCCACAAAAAAATCACCCGGGCCATATGCTCCTGAGAAAAGGCATCTGAACAATGAATCTAAGAATACATGAAGAAATCACATGAGAGACCTTATACATTCCTTTCGGGGATGCTACCAATGTCCTGCCAAATTGTGCACGTCCCATCACTATGGAAGAGCATATGATCGATAGACTCAGCATTTGGGGTGAGATAACACTCACATTGAGTAGCAATGGAAAACCCTTTGCACCGCACACCCTCATCTGTAGGTAAAGCATGATTGCAGAGATGCCAAATAAGAATGTAAAATTTTGCAAATAAGTATTTACACTATAATTCAACACCCTAAGAATCCAAATTATTTCATATATTCATAGATATGTGATATGTTTTTTAAGAGAATGTACTATATTACGAAGAAAGTTAAAACAAAAAGGTCCATTTCAGAGGAGGAATAAATACCTTGAAGAACATTCAGTTGTAACGGGTTGAGAAAAGCCTGAGTAAAGGTAGCAAAATAGGTATCCTCAAGAAAAGTTATGTTAGGCGCTGGGCACCCAAGAAATTTAAGAATAGTCCCCACCCAATTATCACTCCAAAAGCTAAGAGGTACAGCAACGACAATTGATTTCGAGTGGTGTTTAAATTCATGAATGTGCTGATGAGTAACACCCATAGTTTGGTGCATCTACCATCAGATACATCAGAATGAAATCTATATTTCTGCCTCATAAAAATTGGGTAGATAATATTCCCTTCCATCGCATCCGAAACAGACATGTCTTGGAGGTAGGACATAGTGTCCCTAACATTACATTGATTAATACCACCTTCTTTAGTAGCCTGGGACATTCTATCCCTTGAAGCGTAGTGACATATCCCGTCCACCTGATCATCCCATATAAAACTGACCATTATGCTCTCAATATTATGGATACCCTTCTTGGGAACAATTGTGGCTGAAATAACATTAATAGGAATCGAGGTTAAAACATTTTCAACAAGGGGGAGGTGGCCCCTGAATGGGAGAAAACAAATTTGAATGTTTAGAATATGAAATGAAAACTTGTATATAATTCCATCAATGTGGATTATATTATTTTTTCCTGAGGAGATAGGGCCCCCAAAACACTCCATGGGAATCTATCTTCAATATATCTCCATACTCTCTTCAAATTTATTCCCTCTTCTTTCGAAGCATTACTTTGATATATATATATATACTACCTTGTTATGGTTAATGAGTTATCCAGTCCAGGTGTAATATGATTCAATGATCTGATTAAGTACCTAAATATTTCTTCTAGTTGAATTGGAATAAATGAGAAGATCATCAGAAAAAGTTGATAAATCCCATTGAGATTTGGTTTTCAACAGAATGGTCAAAAAATGATATCTATTTATTTTATTAATGTTCCCACAAAGGGAATCCTGGATCATAATGAAAACAAAGGGAGAGATTGGATCACCCTACCCAAGGCCCTAGGATGATTCTAAGAATTCATAATTTTTATCATAAAAGGTGACAGAAAACCACGAAGAGCCAATAAAAATAAATAAAACACCAACATCTGTCACCGAGAAACCCATGCACCTCATGTCTCTAAGGTTGTATTTATACTTAACTATATAATACTCTTTATCCATGTTTAGATTAATGGATATGTTCGATCCCGAGACTTTTTCATGAATATCACTAATTATTTCATGGTCCAAGGTAATGGATGTTTGAGTGAACCTACCACATATGAATCCTTTTTTCTCATCCAAAATCTAATTGTGAAGATAACCTACATGCCTTCGATTGAACATAGATGCAAAGAGTTTTTAGGGAAATTTACACATGATAATAGGCCCAAATTTATTCCAATAAAAAGGGTCATTGAGTTTGGGAATGGGGATCTGTGTGGTGGCACAAGACACTCTGGGAAATCCCCCTCACCTAATAAAATCTTGGATTATATGCACTAGTTCATCCATTAAGAGATTCCAAAATGTGATATAGAAAGATCCTGAAAATTCAACTGAAATGGGGGCACTCCCATGATTGAGAGAAGGAGTTGCCCCGAAATTTCATATTTGTTGGGTAGGCTATTAAATATAGAATTATTATCAGAGAAAACCACACGAGGGATATATTTGAATAGATTAGTATGGACACTAGGGTATCCATCCTCTATGAGAGGTTTAGGAGCAGCAAGAAGAGAGTGAAAAATAAACTAGGCCATACCACCAATAACCTGGAAATGATCCATCATCCAAGAGGATATTTGGAGCGTGGAACTCTTTCATATCTCAGACCAAAGCGTGGAAGATGGCAGTGTTTCTATCCACTTATTTAAGACAATTAACCTATGTTCTCTCATTAAAAATTATCTCTTATTCATGGAGAAAATCAGTGATCCTATTTTTCTAACTGACCATCTTATTGACAACATAATCATCCCAACATGCTTGAAGGTCCACTGCATTCTATTCAATATAATCATTTTGTTAATCCATATTAAGAAACTTAGACGGTCTAGAGTTGGCCCAGATGCAGAGGTCTTCCTTTAGCTACCAGAGTTTATGATGAAACCCAAACCAAGATATTACATGAATACACTTCTCCAAGGAAGAACGTCCCACAAAAAAAATCGAGGCCAACTACCCATCAGATTGAGGAAATGAAATAGTCGTTCTGGGATAAACTATCCAACAAGATGACTAGGAGAGGGAAGTCATAAAATACTACAACCACTAAGGAAACCACATTGTCAATCGAGAAGGTAGAAATTAATTGGATATTATAAAATCAATTTTCGCTCCGACTCCATACCCGATGCCTTACTTTTGGTTATTACAACTTGTGAACCTATCACCATAGTATCCCAAATCTTGCATTCAATTTTGTGATGAAAATAATGGAAATTACCTTTTATCCTTAAAAGGGTAATCCCCTTTGACTTTTTACACCAGATCTAGAATGGAATTGAAATCCCCTCCAACTATCCAAGGCTCTTCAACCAGATTAAAGTTGATCATGTCTTTCCAAATCTCTTCTCTACCATTCTTGTCACATTTAGCATAAATAATATAAAAGAAGTTAGAAAATAATCTAAATGTAATCATATAAGAAGCATGATTTCTAAAGGAAATAATCTATTCAAAAGAGATACTATAATTATAAAAAACCAAATAAGGTAATTTTATGGTTCTGCATGCATAATGTTTTTTAGCCAAGCTTGAACGAAAATTCATATATTTTTGATGATAGATGGTTTCACTCTAAAATAGCCTCCATCAATACATTGAATAAACGAAGATCAGATATGATGAAATCTTTCTTCACCTGCTCCTCTAGGCCATAGGCATTCTAAATGAGTAGAGAGGACACTGTGGGGATGGGTGTCTGGGTTTTTCCCGAAACGTCGACATGCTCTTGAATTGCAAGGAATTAGAGGCTTGTTCTAGTTTGACCTATGCATGAGTACAAAACCACTGATTAGAGTGGAAAGACTATTGATATCCATACATGGGTCCAAATCAGAAAAAATATTGTAACCATTAGTGAAACGTATACTGACAATGGATGAGGGGAAACAACTGATCAATGAGAGGCACAAAGAAGAAACATGTTGTTTCCACTTAAGCCAAGTCGAAGGTCGGGACACTTGATCAGTGCCCACTGGAATAATGGGATAGTCTTAATGATCGGGATCTTTCAGACCTGAAGACTAGTCTTTCTGGTCAGAAACATTCAAATAAAACAAAATCATTGCCCGCTTGGATCTATAGATCAGGAATCTTGCTTTCCTACTCAGAAGCCACTGAATCAGGAAGTAGGGGAATGAAAGACCATCATGCTAGTGAAAGTATTACATAGATATGTAGAGAGATACCCATTATCCATGATTGAAGGAGAATGAAAATTATGAGTCACAAGATCATACAACAATGATGGAGGCTGTGAGATAAGGGAGAAATTCTTCATCGAAGATAAAAGGGAGGAAACCATGATACCTAAACCATCATTCTAACCAAGGCCCAAAGAAGGGGGAGGATCAGAAGGACCACCAGGCATATCGAAGTGAAACATGTGAAAAATAAGGAGAGAGTTTCCCTACAAGTATAAAGTAGTTAAAAATCTTGCAAGGGATAGATATACCACCGATTTCCACCAAGAGATAGAGTCACCCAATTTTAGAATAATATTCCACGAAAAGAAATGGAAAAAATCTAAATTAACGCAAATAGAATCCATCACCCCATCATAAAGTTTAAAGGTCCACTCTTATGAAATTAAAAATTCACTAATGGTATCCCTAATGATTTACAATGATGAACTATAGTTAATGGAAAGATGATGTATTGGGAGATTATACCAAACCATAGCAAGAGGTTAGTTCTGAAAAAAGTGGTCCTCCATCGACCACCAGAAGAGATTGAATTTCCATTTGTCGACTAAGAATTGGATGATAGACTAGGTGCTTAAAAAATAAGCATGGCATGACAAAAATTTCCAAAAATGACTCACGGTTTAAGATGGAGACATCGGCCGACTCTTGTAACCCCCATAAAAGAACAATGTTCTGAAGGGGGGTGGGGGGTTGTTCGTGCCAAAACAAGTAAGAAGAGTTCACCAATGAGCATCCACAACCAGGTAGAAAGAGTCTAAATGAAAATAAATCCTGGGAAACAAATCTATTGGGTAATTTCAAATGTCATATATTCAGACATCATACATCAGAGGGAGTGGATCTGACTTCGACGAATTCAGATGTAGAAGAGAATATTTTGTGGAGAGAACCTTCAAGGAGATCGATGGTCGCTGAGCTAATAAACCAGATATGGGAGTCTATGAGCAGAAATCCAACTATAAGAGGGTATTGAGGGGAAATCATTCATAAGAATAGGTGCTAAAGAGTCAACTGTCAAGGGACAAGAATGAGACATGGGCAAAGGAATTTGATAATCTGGGGGTTCATTCTCCATGGGTGGGGAATCAATTTCCAATTGGAAATTGATCTTGAAGGATATTACAGATGAAGCTCATAGTTCTTCATTCTCTATTCATCCTTGAAGTATAAAAATGTAAAGATATTTGAAAGAGTATTCTTGGTAGGATGGAATAATGAGATATATTATAGAATATGTTTCCAATGTTTGGTATGTCAAAAAGTTAATACTAAGAGTTAGATTTATATGGGGATGTTAAAACAATTATCCAAACCATAATGGATGTGGGAAAACAACAGCAAGTGTTTTTTTCTCAGAATCCACAAAAAATATAAATAGTATAATATTTTTTGGGTATTAGTTGACCTCCTAATGAATTAAACACCCACTATGGACATTAGATGAGATTTATCTCTTGATAAACTTATTAGTTTTACATTAAATAAGTGGTAATATTTCATGGTGTACCACAATCAATTATATTTGATAGATATCCAAGGTTTAACTTGATGTTTTGGAGAGTAATTTAAAAGGGTGTCGATTCAGAGTTATGATTTTGTGATCTCTATCATCCTCAGAAATATGGTCAGTCTATGAGGAACATTAATACTCTAGGAGATATTTTGGGAACTTTATCTATATATTATAAAGGTTTTTTCGATCAACATCTTTATTTGGTGAAATTTTCTTAAAAAAATATATTTATCTATTGTATTCATATTGATATTAATGATGAACTTTATGGAAGGTTGTTTATAACTCAAATTTACTAGATTGAATTTGGAGACAAAAATATATTGGGACTAGATGAAGTTAAGGAAATGGTTGATAAGTTTACATTCATTCAACATCACATTAGATCACCTCATATTCAAAATAATATTTATGCTAACAATAATGGGAAAGATATAGAGTTTCAAGTTAGTGGATATGTATTCTTATGAATATGTCCTTATAGAATAGTGATGAGATTTGAAATTAAGGGAATGATAAGCCCTAGGTATATTGTTCTATTTTAAATTTTTGATCATAACAGGATGGTATCTTATCGATTGACACTTTCAGAAAATCTATTTCATGTTATGAATATATTCAATATATCTCTCATTAGAAAGTAAATAACTTATCCTTCATATGAAATGAACTCATAGGGCATAACAATAGATAAATATAAATTATATGATGATTAATGAGTTGAAATTATGGAAATTTATATGAAATAATACATCTAACATGGTAAATGTTTTTTTGGAGAAACCACCATTTTACAGAAGTTTTATGGGAACCTATGGATATTATGAGGAAGAATTATCCTCATTTGTTTGTGTTAGAATGAAAAATGTTGAGAGATAATTTAATTTAATGGGGTATAATATTAACCACTAATATTTTTAATAAATATTTTTTGGATAATAAATTTATTTTCTTCGATAGAATGCATTACATTCGACATCAAGTTTAGACGAACCACATAACTTTATTAATTATAATGTTTATATCATAAACATTGGAATGTTGGGTAGGAATATGACTAATTGAATTATAAAAAACTTATTTTACACATATTTTCCTTGGTTATCAATAAAAATTAATGAAAATAAAAATAATATTAAAATAAGTGTAATTTTTTATACAAAATTGTTTTTATGCAAATAAACATGTTTTTTCATAATAAATTAAATAAATGAATTTTTTGTTATTTATTATAATAAAATTTAGATATTATAAATTTCATAAAATGTTTTAACAATCATTTAATATTTTTCTTGTCATGTAATTGGAATAAAATCATGATTTATGCTTAAAAATGCATTTTTTCTCTAAAAATAAGTTTTCAATGCGTTTTGTTCACATTTTCTATAATTAATTTATATCACCTATTAAATTTGAATTTGGTAAACTGAATTCAATATTTTTAAATCAGTGGTATTTTTTGTGTAGGTACTTTTTATTTTAGGTATTATGAAAAATAACAGTTGTCAAATTTATCTCCTTAGTAATGGGTAAATCAGGTAAATATGGGTAAAAAATAAATGATAAGGCTATAAATTTTCATTTAAATAAAGATTTTATGGATTAAATTAGACACTTAATACCTTATTAATGAAAATGAGTTATTTAATTAAAAATATTCAATGAAAATTATTTATATTATTTAAGTTAAATAATGTCACAAAATGTCACTCTCTTTGTTTTTAATATCTATTATGTGTCTATATAGGGGAAAAAATTAATTATGGATTAATATAAGTGTATATTTTCATATTAATACAATTATTTTAATTATATAAATTTATTTAATTTTCATATTAATTTAATAACTAAAAAAATTCATATACAACAATGATGTAATATTTAATTAATTAGTAAAAAATATAATAAAAGATATTTAAAATAATAAAATAAATATAATTTTGGTGTGTAAACATGTTAAAATTAATTTATATGATAATATATAATAATATTGTTTATAAAGAATTTAATTATAATTTAATGGGTTTCATTATGCCATTTATGTAAAATTATGTGAATATTGTCAAAATTGAGAATAAAGATATTTTATGAGATTAATATTTTATTAAATTAATTATAAATTATAAAAACCATAAAATTAGAAAAAATATAATATATTGTGTTAAATTTATTCTCTTTTCAACTTATAGTATTTTTGGAACCATTCAGTGTTGGGACCAACCTGATGATAAAGGTGATGAAGGTTTCAGGAGTTGTCTTTTATTGTCAAGGGTGGTTTTGAAGAAAATAAATCACTTCTCTTTGTATTGGAAACAATTGTTTTTGGTATTGTTTTGAAAAATTTCAGACCCATGTTAATTGTGATGACTCTTTTCTGATTTTCATTTCATATAAATCATGAGTTGTATTGAGATCTTGTGATGCATGCTTGATAGAAAAAATGGGAGTGAAAGAGATGTTGCCAATAAAAAAAGTATCATATTTTTAAAAAAAATAAGAAAACAGTCATATTCATATCTGAATGGTTGATAGAAAGAATTGGTGCTGATTATTTTATAAAAAAATTAAAGAATAATCATATTATTCATTGAATTGAAGAATGAAAGAAGTGGTACTGATTTATTTTTCAAAACAATCAGAAAAAGATCATATTCAGATTCGGGTGGCAGAAAGAATGAAGTGGTACATTTTTTTTTCTGAAAAAATCATTATATAATCATATCTAGATTGTATTAATTGTTTTTAAGAATATTTTTATCCAGATTGAAGAAAAAATACTGATTGTGTTTCAAAACAATCGAAGTGGCACCGATGGAAAGGTGGTGACTATGAATGTGTTACCGATGGAAAGGTGGTGCTGATGATTGTGGTACCAATTGAACGGTTTTGTCAATGAATATGGTACAAATGGTAAGCTAGTGTAAATGAAAGTGGTTCCAATGGAATGGTGGTACTGATGGAAATGAGGTGTTGATCGAAGTGGTGTCAATGGAAGAGGTGACGCCGATGGAAGATTGGACATCGATTGTTTTTTTAAAAAAAAATCGTATTTGGGAAGATATTTGTTATCAAATTTATTTGAATATTATCCAACCTGATCATATCCAGAATTATTGTATACCAAATGATCATATCTAGAATGATCATATCCATCATGATCGTAACCATAACGACCGTATCCAGAATGATTATATCTAGAATGATCGTAACCAGAATGATCCTATCCAGGATGATCATAACCAAAATGATCGTAACCAGATATGACCATATCCAGGATACTAGTATCCAAACCATTTCTATTCAGAAAATATCATTCATGGGATGTGATGAAAGGAAATAAGTAAGAATGAATATAAATTTACAATACATTCTAATTTATTTCAGATGATGCTAAAGCTGATCATCAATGAATTCAAAGTCATGAACGTAGTAAGGATTCAAGAACATGTTTTGGATGTGATGATGTGTTTTCTCAAGTCGGTCAAGAGAAAAGAAAATAATGTGGAGATTGATGAATTAATTTTCAAGTGGGATCCTTTTATTTAAAAGAGTGATTGTATCTCAAGTGGAGAAGTGAATTTCTTCAAACACATTCAATTGGTACGGTATCAGGATTTTTTTTAAAGAAATCATCCTAATAAAATCAGATTCAGACCCAATTATTTCTCATCAATTGTAATCACATTGACATTGAAATTGGAATTCTGGACAATAAGAAGAGGTGAATATCGTGGATGTTTTGAGAAGAATCTAGAAGCAACGATGAAGTCATAATTGCATTGAGATTTCATGAGAAATTTAAATTCGGGTGAATTTATGTGACCATGAAAGTGTTTTGGGATTCCGGCCTGAACATATTTTGGGTCACCTATAAAAGAGAAAAATGTACATTGTACTTTGTGGAATTTTTGTACGGTTCACTACAAAGGATAGAAAAGCTCTGGGTTTCTAGAGAGAATAAGAGATAAATTCTATTCTGATTGACAATTGTTTTATTTGCTACCGATTCATTCACATTGTATTCGTCTTGACAATTGTATTCTAGATTTAATGAGGTGCCTATTATACTCTAATTTATTATATTATAAGATCATATATGGATCTTTGTTCTGAAAATTATACTGAGATATTTGTTTGGAAAATTGGGCTATGAGCATTGTTTTGAATGAATCAGACTGGGAGCTTTGTTTTGAAAGAATCAGACTGGGTGCTTTGTTTTAAAATAATCAGACAGTGAGCTTTGCCTTGAATGAATCGAACTCAGAGGAATCTGAATAAGTGTTTCATAACAAATTTTAGGTAGTTTTTACCTTTCATATGGGTAAGGAATTGATGAATTTTATTTCAATTTGTATTCATTAGTTGAATGGAAAAGAAGAACATGTAAAATGAGTTTATACAAAAAAAATTATTACCCTATTGTGGTAAGAGGGTGTAAATGCACTAGTGGGATTGTTTCACAGTGCTACACAAGTGAAAGGGTACATCATACTCGTTGTAATCCAAGGATTTATTTATAGTGGTTTTTATGGTCTTAGATCATTTCCAAATTATACCAATGATGTATCAATTATTATGAAATAGTGAACCTTATAAATCATTGTGTTCTTCTGGATGTGTTTTGACTTGTTACTCATTAGGGAACTGAAATCTATAATAGGATTCAAGGTTTGTTTCAATTGAAAAGAAACATTAAATGAAAACAGTATCAGTGATTCACCCCCTCCCCCACTCTGGGATAAAATACTCCAATTGGGCACTTACAATTGGTATCAGAGCACATGTTCCCTTCATTATTCATTGCTGATGGAGAACGTGAAAAGTTTGTATAGTAAAGGTATTCTAGTATTTTATGAAAAAAACTATCATATCTATCAAGATAAAATGCTTCCATATATTATGTTTATCAGTTATGATGTTCTTGAAGCTACAACAGTTTGGTTTTCACCCATTGATGATGGTGTTACACTTACACCAGTTGACAATAAGTTTCTTGGCAATGATGGTAGGGCCAAGAATGCAATATTATCATCATTTTATGAAAGTTAATTCTTGAGAGTGAATGGTGTTTCCATATATAAAGGTATATGGGATAAATTGAAAAAAAATATGAAGTCATTTCAAAATTGAAGAATAAAAATTTACAAATATAGAGATTGATGTATGAATATTTGATGATTGTTGAGCATCATTCGGTTTGGGGAATTCATTACCAGGGTGAATTATATTGTGAGTACTATCTGATGTTTTTGTGACAAGATGAAGGCTTCTATAGTTTTTTATATAATCTTTGGAATCCAACATGAAAAATTTGTTGAAAACATTTCTTCATTAGAAGACAAAGATCCTGAAACATTACCTCTTTATGATTTAAATATCACTATTATCACCTATGAAATGAGAAGAGAGAATGATATGAAGATAAAAACAAAGTTTGATAAAGAGATTTGTTTTAAGGATATGAAGAAAAAAATTCAAACCAGATTGTTATTAAAGACGACTCTGGTGATTCTTACTTTAAAAATGGGGCACGTAAAAATATATATGAAAACTTATCCTTGTTTTTTAACAATGTGAAAAGAGGTACAGAAAAATACCAAGCGGAACATCCCTTGAAATCTTTTGAATGTGGAGGTTTTTCTCACTTTGCGGCTAATTATCCTCGAATAAAGAAAGGATATGATAATGATATTGAATAAAGGAAGCCAAGAAGATCGTGAAAAAGGGATAAAAAGGAAAACAAAACAAAATCATCTAATAAAATAGAAGAATTTTCATATCCTAATATGAAGTAGAAGAAGAGTTTTATGTTTAATATAAAAAATATATTGACTATGGTAATGAAAATACATTCATTATAATAGTGAATGATGAAAAATTTGAACCTAGTAGTGCTGAAGAAGAAGAATTTCAGCTTGAAATTCATTTGAAAGAAGTGTTGAATGAATGTCTGAGAAACATCATAAGTATTCAAAATAAAAATAAAAATTTGGAAGATGAATTCTCTAGAAACCAAGAATGTTTTGATGATGAGAATAAATGCTTGTTAAAGAGATTGATTATTTGATGAAGTCTTTTGAAGATGAAAAGAATCGTAATGTTTATTTGGAATATAAGTTGAAGGAAAAAAGAAGAAGATTTGGAACTTGTCCAACAAAAAATCTCTGAATCTAAAAAGAAAAGTATAAGTTTCCATAAATCTATCACTAAATTTGGTGAATGTTCTCATAATAAGAAACATGATAAGTTTCAACAAAAGATACCATGAAAGGTTGATAAGAAGAATGAAACTTTTTCTCAAAATAAGGATGCTAGGAATGCTATGTATGTGGAAAAAGTGAAGAATTATGAAGATTGAAATATTTATGATCCTATCACGGTTTAAAAGAAGATGAATAATGTGATTTAAAATAAAAATAATATGGTTGAGAAATGATTCCACAATTCTGATCAGTATGGATGTTTTCAAGGAAAATACTTTTTCTATGGGTATTTTAGTAATTGTGGGGGAATTGGGAACACATCAAGTATGTGTTGGTTCAGAAAAAAAACATTACTATTATCCCACATGTTATGAAAGGAAGATATTTAGAGGGAGTCAACATCGTAAAAGAAAGAAAACTGAGAATGTTGTATTGATGAAATTTGAAAATAATGAAGTGAAGATTGAAAATAGTTTCCAAGGGTTGGAAACTATTTGTGAAAGATTGGAACAACCTAGAAAACTTGAAAAAGGATGTCTTGTATTGTTACCGGATCAGAAGAAGAATATAAATTCATAAAATCAAAAGGTGAATAATGAAAATAATGTCGAAAAGGCGCTTGTTGTTGAAATTTCATTAAAAGTGATGAAAGGAGAAGGACCCTGGATACTTGATAGTGGATGTTCTTCTGACATGACAAGAGACATGAAATTATTGAGGGAAATGAAACATTATAAATAAGTGATAGTGACATTTGGAGATTATGAATCATTGAAAATAAAAGGTGTTGTGTCAACCATTATTGGAAAAGAAAATATGAAATCTACGAAAACATTATATGTTGATAGGATGAAACACAACCTGCTAAGTGTCTCACAATTGTGTGATGTGGGTAATATGGTTATCTTCAAGAAAAATGGATTTGTTGTAAAGAGTGAAGAATATGGGATGATTGTTACAAGAGGCCATCAAAAGAAAGGAAATTTGTTTTAGGATGGTGATTCATAGAACTATTGTTACATGAGTATGGTGGAAAAGAATCGGTTATAGAATAAAAATCTTATACATATCTGTCCGAGAAACATGCGAAATTTATCTAAAAGAGACAGTGTTCAAGGAATTATTCTTTTGTTAAGAAGAATATATTGGTGTTTCACTATCTGTTAGAAAGGAAAAATAACAAATTTTATGCATAAGAAAGTTGAAATTTGTTTAAAACAATTCCTATAGCTGATCTGTTCCGATATATGTGGGCCAATGAGAAAACAATCAACACATGGAGATGAGTACTTAATTACTTTCATTTATGCTTTCACTCGCATTACTTTTGTTATGTATATGAAACACAATTTATATTATTTTAAATTTATTAAAAGTTTCAGAAGAAATGTTGAGAAATAATGTGAGTATTTTGTGAAGATGTTGTGAAGTGATAACAATGGTGAATACATAAGTGAAGAGTTTGAATATTATCTTTAGAATCATGGAATTCAGCATGAGTATATCTCTTTATACACTCCCCAATAAAATAGGGTTGCTTAATGAAAGAGTAGAAGCCTAACTGAAATAGTAAGAACCTTGTTGTTTGAGCACGATCTTTCTCATTACCTTTGGAGGAAATCTAGGAGTACTATTGTTTATATTCAAAACCATTGTTTCTACAGGCCCTAGTTGGGCATGACTCCCTATGATTTTTTTTTGGAAAGACTCCAATTATAATTCAATTTAGAGTTGTTAGGTTTCCTTGTATTATGAAGAAGGAATGTTCAAACTATGGTTATTTTGAGAAAAATGGTGCGGGTTGATTCTTTCTCTACTACTATACATAAAGATGAGGATACATATGCTATAAAAATGAAACAAAATGAATTGTTGATTCAGTTGATGTGAAAGTTATTGAAGTATCAGAGAAAGAGAAACATGCTTGGGCAGATAATTAAGTTGATCATGTAGAAGAAGATAATTATGATAAGGATACTAATGATTGTAATCCAAATAAAGGTGAAGAATAAGACTCATCTCTTTCTAGTGATGAAGAAGAAAATCGAAGATCTTATCCAACGCATAAGAAACATGTTGAATCAAAAAATATAATTTGTGATGAACATCATATGGTTGAGACAAGAAGAAGAAAAAATTACATCACACATACTACTTGTATTAAATAGTGTAACCGAATGATGTGAAAGAAGACTTTGAGAATCCAAAATGGGTCAATCCATGAATGAAGAATTGGATCAGATTAAAAAGAATAATACATGGGAACTCATACCCAGGAAAGAAATAAAAATATCATTAGCGCATAATGGGTTTTTTGGAACAAGGTGAATGAAAAAGGTGATGTTATAAAAAACAATAAAATATTGGTTTTCAAATGGTATTCATTGATTAAGGGTATTGAGTTTTATGAAACCTTTTTTCCAGTGTCAAGACTTGAAACAATCAGAATGTTTCTTTCTTTTGATGCACTATGAGGTTACAAGATCTTTCAAATGGATGTTAAATCTACATTCCTAAATAGTAATCTTGAATTATAGGTTTATATTGATGAATCTTGTTTCTTTTTATTTGAAAAGATGAAGGTTATGTGTGTAGATTTAAAAGGGACCTGTTTGGCCTAAAACAAGATCTTAATGCATGGTATTCAAAATTGGATACATGATTAAGAATGATGAATTTAAAAAAAGGTAGTGTGGATAGAAATCATTACATAATAGAAATTCAAGATTATTCCCTCATTGAAATAGTTTATGTTAATGATATAATCTTGGCTGGGAATGATGAACGAAGATGTGATGAATTTTATGAAGAAATGAAGAATGTATTTGAAATGTCCATGCTGGGAGAAATAAAATAATTTAATGTGTTAAAAATTCACCAAAATAATGAATACACTTTCCTCTCCTAAGAAATATATGAAAATGAACTTATCAAGAGTTTTGACATAGAAAATTCAAAACCTATTTCCACAACCATTTTAGTATGAAAAAATATGAATAAAAGTGGATATAGAAAAAAAGTGAATCAGAAAAAGAATCAAAAGCTGATTGGTAGTCTGTTGTATTTAACTAGATCAAGACCAGACATTGTTTATTTTGTAATGTTATGTGTAAGATTTCAGAGTGGTATAAAAGAGTCACATCTTATTGATGAAAAAACAGTTCTCAAATACATTAGTGGAACAATTGAATTTGGAATCAGGTATTTCAAATCAGATAGTATTGATTTATTTTTGTATTCTGATACAGATTGGGCATGAAATGTTGATGATAGAAGATCCAAATATGGTGGTGTATTCTTCTTATGAAAGAATTATGATAGTTGTTATTTCAATTAAAAAAATTCAATATCTCTTAGTACGGATGAAGATGAGTATGTTGATGCTACTTAAACTGCTACTCAACTTTTTTGGATGAAAACACAATCAGAAGATTTACTTGGTGATGGGAAGTTACACTTTCTCTTGGGTTGTGATAATTAATGTACAATCAATATCACCATGAATCCAGTGAAACATTCATGTTCATATAATATTTATAGCATATATCATTTCATCAAAGAGAATGTGGAAAAGAATGAATTAAATCTAGATTATGTTCCAAAAATAAAACAACTTGGTGATTTTTTCATAGAAACTTTATCAATCAAATCATTCTAAAAAATTAGGTTAAACATGGGTTTCCATCCAATTTCTATTCAAAGTTGAGGTATGTGTATCTGTCCCCTCTCTCATATTAACATTAGATTTCTTTTTAGGTGGTTATAATTGTTTTGTTTCATAAATATATTGCATAAAAGAGAGAGTTGTCGGTAAGCTATGAATTCAGTATTATTTAGAGTATGAAATATTCTAACTGTTTGTTGGAGTGGTTATAGGGAATGAAATTGAATTATTTTTCAAAGATGATGATGAAAAGAAAGAGGTTGTCATGATCACTATTTTTTGTGAGGATATAATGGTTTTTCTATTAATGATTATTGTTTCATACAATGAATTATCTCACATAGGATTATAATTGTTAATATGTAATCCATTTTTTGAGGATACAATGTTATGTGATTTATGAAACATGGTTGAAAACAAAATCCAAAGGGGTAATTTTTTGGGAAAAATATGATGATAATTTTGATGAAGGATTAAAGAGTTTCCTTTTGTTTTCAAGGTTGGTTTTGAAGAATATAAATCACTTCTCTTCATTTTGGAAATAATTTTATTGGAAATTTTTTGTGTTTATTTTGAAAACAATCATACCCATGTTAATTATGATGATTATTTTCTAATTTTTATTTCATAAAAATCCTGAGTTGTATTGATAACATGCGATGAAAGATTGATAGAAGAAAGGGGGTGTTAAGGTAATAATACCTATAAGAAAAGATTTGTATTTAGATTGTTTTTCAGAACAAGAAGAAAAGAATCATTGTGATATCTAAATGGAAGAATGAAAGAAGTGGTACTGATTGTTTTTTAAAACAATCAGAAATGAATCATATGTAAAGTGGAATGACAGAATGAAATAAGTGGAACCGATTTTTTTTCAAAAAAATTATAATATAATCAAATTTAGATTTGGTTGGAAGAATGAAATAAGTGGTACCGATTTGTTTTCAAAACAATTAGAAATGAACCATATCCAGATTGTCTCGATTTTTTTTCAAAAAAATTTATCCAGATTAAATATACAGTACAAATTCTGTTTAACAATAATCGAAGTGGTATCTATGGAAATGTGGTGGGGATGAATGTGGTACCGATGGAATGGTGGTGCCAAATAATGTGGTATCGATGGAAAGGTGGTGCTACCGATGAATGTGTGGTACCATTGGAAAGGTGGTGTCGATCGATGTGGTTCCAATGGAATAGGTAGTGCCGATGGAAGATCGTATCATGCATGATCATTTCCAGAATGATCGTATCTAGAAATATTGTATCTAGAATGATCGTATCCAAAATGATCGTAACCAGAATGATTGAATCCGTAATGATCATATCCATAATGATCGTAACTAGAATGATTATATCTAGGATGATCATGACAAGAATGATCATAACCAGATATGACTGTAAACAGTATAATAGTATCAATATAATTATTATTTGGAAAATATCATTATTAGGTAGATAAAATAAATATATTAGTTGGATGGAATGGAATTTTTTAATACTTTCCAATTGAAGTCATATGATGCTAAAGATGATCCTTAATGAATTCAAAGTCACGAAGGTAATCATCACTCAAGCACATATTTTGGATGTGATGATGTGTTTTCTCAAGCGGATCAAGATAGAAGAAAATAAAGTGGAGGTTGATGAATGAATTTTCAACAGGGGCATATTATTTAAAATAGTGATTGTATCTCAAGTGGAGGAGTGCATTTCTTCAAATACATTCAATTGGTATGGTATAAAGCATTGTTTTGAAGAAATCATCATGAGAAAATTGGATTCAAACCCATGTATTACTCATCATTTGTAATTGTATTGACATTTGAAATGAGATTCTGGAAAATAAGAAATGGTGAAGATTGTGGATGTTTCGAGAAGAATAGAGAAGCGTTGACAAAGTCATAATTTCTCGGAGATTCCTAGAGAAATTCAGATTTGTGTGAATTTATGTGATTGGAAAATTGTTTTGGTATTCCCACCTAAACATGTTTTGGGTCACCTATAAAAGGGAAACATGTACATTTTACTTTGTGGAGTTTTGGAACTCTTTAATGAAGAAGAGAGAGAATCTCTAGGTTTCAAGAGAGAAGAAGAGATCAATTTTGTTCGGAATGACAATTATTTTGGGTGGTGATGACTCATTCACATTCTATTCATCTTGACAATTGTATTATAGAATTAATGTGGTTTCAAATCTACTCTAATGTATTCTATTAGAAAATCTGATTGGGAGAATTGTTCTGAATATCACACTGGGAGTTTTTTTTGAAAATCATACTACGATTTATGTTTTCAAAGAATCAGACTAGGAACTTTGTTTTGAAATAATCATTCTGGGATCATGGTTTTGAAAGAATCGATCTCAGAGGAATCAAACACAGTGTTTCATAACAAATTCTATGTAGTTATTACCTTTCTTCTGGGTATGAAATTTATGAATTGTATTACAATTTGAATACATTTATTGAATTTAAAATAAGTACATGAAACATGAGTTGTTACAAAACAATTGTATTATCTGATTATGCTAAGAGGGTGCACACGCACTAGTGGGATTATTTCATAGTGCTACATGAGTGAAAGGTTACATCCTACTAATTATAATCCAATGATTTATTTATAATGGATTGTATGGTCTTGGATCATTTCCAAACCATACCAATGATGTAGAAAATCTTGTTTAATAGTGAACATTTTAAATCTTCGTGTTCGTTTAGATGTGTGCTGATTTGTTTTTCAGTGGGGAATTGAAATCCTTAACAGTAGGAAAGGTTTGTTTCAATTGAAAAGAAACATAAAATAAAAAGAGTATCACTGATTCACCCCTCCCCCTCTCAGTGATATAATGCTTCGACTGGGTCCTGCATATAAATTGACATGGAATTCATTATAATTTAATATTTTGACAAACTCCAAAAGTTCCCCTTGCCTCAATTTTTAAAGGGAACCACCTCCCTCACTTATTTACACCACATAAAGATTTATATATTTACAATACTCTACCAATTTTACTTCTAAACTTCCATAAAAACTATTTATAGGCACAAGCCTTCCCAAAACACCAACCCTATACCCCTTTAGTGGAGATCTAAAAAAGTCATTTCCAGAAAGAGGTCATCTCTTAAATTGATATATTTCTTTAATACTCTTATTTACCTATTTCAAATATACAGTATTTATATTAAAATAATAACATAGGTATAAAAAATATTATTAAATTTTATTATGGTTATGGAAACACTATTATACACCCTCTTTCCCACCAAACGACAAGTGAATGTTTCACTCATGCATTTTTACGACTTATCGTCTTCAAATAGTGATACAATTCATATCTCATCACTATATTTTAATGATTTGTATTACTATGGGATTAAATTTTATTGATGATAATTATGGACTAATTAAAATTATATAATTACAATATAATTTCTAACTTCTTACCATCCAATCCATTGAGAAATGATAATGTCACTCGTACATATGTGTGGACTACCACCTCGACGAAGTGATACAATTGGTTTTTAATTTGTATTTTACATGTATGTTAATGAAGATGAATTTAAAAATTATATATTATATATATGAAATAATAATTATCTTTTAATGGAGAATTAATATTTTATTTTCTTTCATTCCATCCTTTATAAAATTGAAACAAAATTCATGCGTACATATGACTTACAGTCTCCATGAACTGTGTAATTCATTTTTCTATATCTAAATTTTAAGGATGTATAGAAATATGTATATAATGAATATATGTTATATTAGTTTAATTATTAATGTTATGGATATTATGAAACCAATAAAAATGAACAAAGAAAATATCTACTAAACTGAAATCCCAATGACAAGAAAAACAGTTAAAACCTAGAAATAATAATGTCAAATATAAAAATGGGTGTTAAAAGACTATAAAGAAAAAATATATGATATTATAAGTATTAAATGACTCTATTATATAAATATTATAAAATTAAGATTATTATTTATGATATTATAGTACTTCCATTAAAATTCATACTTGAGGTAAGGGATATTCATCTCACTTTTATTTCAGTAGGACACTTTCTAACATAACACTTGTTTAATTTTTTTGGTGTAAATACTAATAATTAATGAAATTTCTGGTTAATATCATAAAAAATATGGGATTTAAATATCCATATAATGTTACTTATTTTATGGGTATTATAATTCAGAAGTTATCAAAATGGTATAGGTTTTATTTTACAATATCATTAATATTCGAGATTGTTTATGTTTAAGTCTATACCGAGGAATATTTCGCTTCCATATACAAGTTTTTTAATTTATTTAGGAAATATATTTTCTCTATTCACCTATAATTTTTTATATTCTATTTTACAAATGTTTAATTATTTTTTTCAAAATGGTGTCAATAGAATTTATTTATCATTTTCCTAATGTTGTACTTTCTGACATTTATGAGAAGAAATACAGAAGGAATGATTTTTTAAACTTATTCAGAATGAACATATTTCCTCACCATCATGAGTAATTTTTTTATTTCAATATTACTTTAAAATTTCCCCTGTATACATTCATATAAATTTATGCCTTTACAATAGAACAGGTTTTTAGAATAATGTGATTCCAAAATTGAAATTTTAATTTCCAAAAGAATTTTTCCAACCGATCTTTCAAAATTAGTTTTCATATAAGATGAAATTATTTGATATTGCTTAATATTTAATGGGATATAATCTAAGGATACCATATTTATTCATTTTGAAGATGTTTTATGTTTATTAATAAATGATGAAATGTTTATGATACCCATTTCTTTTCCATGGGCTCTGCTATGATGAAATGTTTATAAAAACCATTTATTTACATGGGTTATTATATGATTATTGTTTTATATCTTATGGAACAAATATGTATGATTTTCATTATGTGATGTGTGGGGCCTATATCTGCCTCCAATGAAATGGGTAAAGTATTATATATGATTATATAACTATGTGATGGAAGTCAATGTTCATGATCTACTATAGGAGGATAGTTTATGCACTTAATATACTACGGGATGCAAGCGGTGATGCCTGATATATTGTGGTGTGATAGTCTTATTAGTTAAACTTGATATTATTAAATATTTTTCCTAACTATGTTGGTTCCACACTTATATGACAGTTGATTATGTCTATTGATTGATTTATGATTATTTTTTACTATTATGATCCATATCTTTTGAAATGATATGTTTTATTCAATGAATCATATTTATGGTATAAGATATATTAGTTTTGATCTTTTTATGTTATTTTCATGCTCTAGAACTATAATAAATATTTTATTCTTTAATATGATCATTGATTGATATCTGAAATTTTGACCCTTACTGAGAATCTAATCTCACCATTTATTAAGATTACATTTCTCCAGGTTAAGAAGAAAGGTTATAAGTATAGTGTGTCTAAGAAGAGTTATAGTTTTGAAGAACATAATGGGTTATAAAGTGGTTAATTTATGAAAGTTTTCTTTACTTGTTTGTGATTCCAAATATACTAGAACTTTATGATGTTGGTGTGGATTAAAATATTATGTAATGAATATTCATCTATTTATAAGATATATATATATGTATAAATATTATGGGTATCTATAATTATATAGTATTATATAGGTTTACAAATTATATTAAATTAATTTTTCAAAATTTATTAAATTATTTTATTAGATAATAATTATTAAATATTAATAAAAATAGTCAATTAAAATAAAAGTATTACTATTATCATAGTCTCTAACATTAATCTCAGAAACCATAATTTTACACCCGAAAGTGAAATTTAACTTATTAAATAATATGATAATTTTTTCAAAAATATTAAATCCATTTTTATAGATTTAATTTATAATTGTGATAAAAACTAAATTTCAATATAATCCACTAAAAAAATTTCTACAGTAAATAATTTCTTTTGGTTTTCAAAAAATTAAACATGGGTTTAATGAATTAAACATAGTATTTTAAAATAATTGATTATACATTATAAAAATATATTTTTATTTAAAAAGGTTTCAAAAAGATTAATCTCAATCTTTTATTATGATTATTTCATAAAATAAACCATATTAGTACAATCAATGATTTTGTATTATTCAATTTAATATCAATTATTTTATAAATATAGCATATAATAATAATATTATATTGAATTTTTTAATCCAAAAATGAAGATACTTTCTTCAAATTAATATTATAAAATTATAAAATTTATCTTGTTATTGAAAATATAATATATAAAAAATCAATTTATTTAAAAAAGAACTTTTTAAACATTATGTGTTTTTAATTTTATATCCTAAAAATATCTAAGTAATTGAATTATATTTATTAATTTATAAATATAAATATTTCTTTATTATAATTTTTTTAACTATGATCAATTTAATATTATTAAGGTAAAATTAAATAACTTTTTTGAAAGTTTCTTCAAAAGGACAGTAAAATAACAACATTTAGTTACTTTAATTGATTATTACCATCATATCTACAAATGATTATATTATTCATGGAAGCTGCATATATGATGGTTATTTTTTGAGTTTTTTTATTTTTTTGTTTTGTATGACAGATGTTATATTAATAATTTAAAAAACCCACAATCTCTAGTTACCACATTAAACACCTTTAATAAAACGTGTCCTTGCAATTTTAATTGTCACTCAATGATGAAAGCAAGAGAGGGTATTCATAACATATTTATCATTCGGTAAATAAATCAAAACCAAAAACCTAAAAAACACTATTAGGCTATATAATATTACATATCATTTCATAAAAAACATGAATCTTTATAATAATTACATACTCATTTATTTTTATAACCAAATCATACATTTTACAAAATATACCTTTACCCAAGCCATATGAATACCTAAAAAATGAAACTACAGTGAAATAAAATATTCCTATAAAAATGACCTTTATATTGAACCTTCAATTTTTTTAAGCATTAGTTCATTATGTCAAACACTTTTCATGATATATCAAAATCCAAAAATTGAGATAAAGGTCCTAAAAAATATCAATAATTGTTTTTTTAATTAATATTCAATTCCATGGATTTAAATACTTTTTAGTTGTATTTTATTCATGTAAATAAACCCTTTATTACCCCAATATCATGAAGATATTAATACTTGGAGTTATACATCACTCAATCACGTGTTCATCAATAATTACCCCCATGAAGTATATCCTTATCATAAATTCTTTTTATAATGATTATTGATTCAATTAAATATATTTTACCAAACCATTAATTGTAAAATAATAAATAAAAATCCTTAAATATATCATATAATATTTTTAAATTATATAATATACTATAATATCATAGATAAATATAACTCACTAACGAAAACAACTAATAGAATCAATATCTTGCTTCAAATAAGATATCAACCTGACTACCTTAGGTGTGGATAAAAAAATATCCTTTTCCACTATAATTATTATATACTATGATTCCCAACCATTTATATATTATACTTTATTAAATTATAATAAATATTTGTTTATAGATATATATATTTCTCAGCTTCAATTTTGTGGTCCTATTTCAACAAAAATAACATCAAGTAAAATGGTGGGGATAATATGCAAAATATGAATATGAAAACATTAATATTATTTTTTGTTACCCTATAACACATTATTATTTAAAATGTTATACATTTAATTCAAAATATAACTTCCCTCTATTTAATCAATGGTTTTCCATTTTCCTTTTTCATATTAGGTTATCTAACAGAATTGGTAAAAATCATAATTAAATCCATTATAATGGGTCATTAGATAGAATATGAATTAACCATAACATATCCAGCAGGAGTGGAAAACCATGGGTGTAGTTATAACTCATTATCATGAACCAGGTGATTATTGAGTTAATACATAGCACACAATTTTTATGGTTATTACACCCAGTCACATCTTTTCCAGAGCCTGCATCCACTTGTAATATCCAGACATGGATGTTATTTCCTGGAGAAATTCATAATATTATATTTACCAAATATTTAGGATATGATCAAAAACAAATAATTATTTATAGGGTTTTCTAAAATGTTATATCATTCTAATCACCAATAAAAATAAAATATTTTGTATATCCAAATTAAGGTTTTATCCATACCATTGTCACTATGATCAACCTCATCCTATCAACACTTGGTAAAATTAATTTAAAAAACTCATCAATATTTCTTCATAATCTCTCAATTATAAAATCCATTCTAAACATCTCCCAAGTAATTTCTATATTTATATCTTTGGGAATAAAAACATAATAAATGGGTGAACATAGATTCTCAGAATGTTTAAACATAAATTATAACAATCATGAATCATGAGTGGGAATAATTTGACCATATCAATATAATCAATATGTATAAGAAACATATATTGAACAAATAATAAATAATAAATCATCAAATATTTATTTTCATAACATAATATATGTATCAAAAGTGTGTGTAAACATGTGTCAATAAACATGATCCATGAGGGAAATAGATTAAAATGTGAATAATCATAAAACTATGATATCTTTCAAATGTGGATCAAAAATTAGCATAAGGAAACATTACATTCATGAGTCAAAAAATTGCACCAATGGATTCCAGATATATTAATTGTAGTTATGTATACAATACCTTCACATGTCACATATTTTTACCCATTTATATAAACAAAAAATTTGGTTTATGTATATATAACATATGACATTTAAACTCTGAACCAATTAATTAGAGGGAAATATATGACCTCGCCCATCATCATCTATACATTCGAGTGTCACTTGAAAATAATTCACATATTTAGTATCATAAAGTACCCTTCGGAATAAAATAAGTTTCATATCCATTTCAAATAGAATCATAAAAATAAATATTACATTATTACAATAGGATAATCATATTTTAAATAAATGTTTATAAAAATACATTCAGTAACATTATAGGTATATAAAATTCAATAAATACAATAAATAATAAGGTATTTAAAATATATAGGTAAATGGTATATGGTTAAGATAACAATTTATCTGACAAAATTACGCCTTCCATCTTGGTGAACACCCCTCAATTGATGGAATCAAATATAAGGTTTTCATAGAGTAAAGGAATTGTATTTAAATTATAGTTAGACAATGAAGTTGATTATGAAAGAAAAATATAAGGATGAATAATTAATCAAAAATTGGATGATATAATATAATTCATCGACAGAAACTAGGTGAACACTATCAATTTAATAATGTCTATGATCAAGTGAAAGACATGACAATGAATAATTACTTATATGGAATTTTTTTAATATCCTTAAAAAATCAATTTGGAAATAAGAAATATTTTTTATCCTTTGAAATTATTTTTAAATAAATATTTTATAAAACTAAGAGAAATATTATTTATTTTAGAAACAATAAAATAATAGAGATAAATATTAATATAAAATTAACAATTTTTCCGAAAAATGTGTTTGCATACAAAACATTAAAAAGATATAATCTTTACACTTTGACAAAAATTACCAATATAGAAAATGTAAAAAACTACTCAAATATTTTTAAATAAGGTCAATGGTTCTAATTTAAATTAATAAATTATTTATAAATAGTTAGGTGAATAATGAAAATCATTAAATGAATATGTACATATAAAAAGGGATTTTTTCTAGTGAGAATATTGGATAGGGTTAGTTTTACTTATTGGAAATCCATTGGTTAAAATATGAGTATTGGTTTATTAAAAATTTTCTCGGACCAGTGTAACCCCATGATTATCCAAAAAAAATAATATTGGAGGTTTTATAACGAATATTAATTCCTTAGATAGATTTTATTTTTAAAATAATACTAATTTAAAAATATTATTGGCAACAAAACCCTTATGGTTTGAGTAAATGTTTAATCAAAAACCTATTTCAAATTTGATATTCAATATATTTAGGTAAATTTGAATGATATTTTTTTGAGTCTCTTTAAATCACCATTAATATTAAAAAAATATTAATTAGGAAATAATCACACCATATTAAGTATATCATGGTGCACAATAAGAATGATGTCTCAAAAAGTTAAATTTTAGGAAAATTACCCCTTATTAATTTTATAATATTTGAGTCAAAATACTTTAAGAGAAATAAAATGGAAAATAAATTTAAACATAATGAAATATAATTTAATCATGATGAAAAATATTAATGGGTATTTGATTCGCCATTTCCAAGAAAATGTGGTTTATAATAATAAGTATTCTTTAATAGACTAAAAAGTGGGAAGAAAACTCTTACATTTTTCCCGATTCATTCTGTGCATGTTCTTAACATCTTGAATAATCATATTAAGTTTATTATATAAAATTTTAGGAACATTATTCAAATATATTTAATTTAATATGTGTCATTTATTTTCATATTCTATTTATTTTTTATATATGTTTTCATTATGTTTTTATGAAAATTGAATTGATGTCGGCTTATTTCATCAATTTTATCAATCATAGATTATATTTTAATAAAAATATAAAACAATAATATAACTTTTCTAGAAACACAAAAACTATATTTTTTGTTAACTTATAACAATATTAGTATTTCATTTAAGATAGTTATCCATGATAGAGTTTCATAACTTTGTTCAATCTAGTCAGTAAACCAACACAAACATGAATACGCTATATCTTGACGAGTGCGAATCGTTTTGGAAGTGTATAATATAATTATAACTAGATAATAATGATTTTTTTTAATTTTTTAATTCATTTTTTTAATTGGTTTATAAAATGATGTAAAATCAAAATGAAAATAATAAAATGTTACTTCATGGAGGCGGTTGTCCTCACAATGTACAATCACCATTATTTTGTTATTATAGGTGGATGAAAAGGAATAATTAAGGGTTGTTAAATTAATATAATAACAAATAAGTATAATAAAATCACCTAGTTAATTATATTACTATGTGTAGGGTAGTTTTGGAAGGAAAATAATAATAATAAATGTATAAGGATTTAGTAATACTCACTTTGGTTCATTAAACATTCTGTTGAATTTTATCATTGGTAATGTTGGGCTTAGGATAAATAATTAAGAGTATAGACTTATTAAATTCATATAGGTTTCTAGTAGGCCAAAAATTTCATAGATTACTAAATAAATTATATGTAATGGGTTATGAATTAATTGGTCGAGTTTTCAGCTTTTCTAACTAAAGAGAGGGAACTTTTGTGAACACACATTATTTTTAAATAATAGAATAACACTATTCAAGGGTCAAAAGATAAAAAATTTGGAATTAATTGAGTTTTTTTAAATATAAGGTCTATAAATACTCAACCTTAAATTTATACACATTATTTAAATATGTTTCACGTCATTTACCTTTAGTTTTTGTTTAAAGTTTTTCCATTTTCGTTTTTAGCATAGTAAATAGCATTTATCCATGTAATTTAAATTTTATTTAAAATATAAGGTAGCCCCTAATAAAAAATTTGGGTGAGATGAACCAAAATTTAATATAAATTTAATATAATATAATTTATAAATAATATAAACTCAACATCTAAAATAAAAAATTTAATATATATATATAATCATTTTTGTAGAATAATGTCTTATTTACCATTATGATATCTTAATCTTATTCAGTGCTTATTAAAAACTGGATGAGTTATAATATAATTTTATATTGGATTAATAATTATAATAAATTAATTTTTTAGAAAATATTAATTTATATGATTATAAATAATTACACAATATTAATAAAAAATGTTTTTTGAAAAAAAGACACTTTTACCATTATCATGGTCAATAAATTTAGTCATAGAAATTATAATTTTATAAAAATTTATATTAAACTTATTAAATAATAATAAAATCTTAATCTAAAATATGAAATCCATTTTGATATATTTAATTTAAACATGTAATAAAAACTAATTTGTAATATAAGTAAATAAATAAAATTTCATTGTAAAAAGGTACTGATGTTTCCAATACATTACACACGATTTAAATAAATTCACAATAGTATTTATAATTTATTTATTCTAATATATATATATATATATGTATATATGTATATTTTTATATATATATGTTTTAAAAATATTTATTCCGTTCTTGTTTTATGATAATGTCATAAAAGCGACGGTATTAACAAAATCAGTATTTTTTAATATTCCCCTAAAATAAATTATTTTATAAAAATACCAAAAATTCATTTTATCTAATATTGAAATTATCAATACAAAATTGATATCAATTTTTTTTGAAATTAAATTCATCAATTTAAAAAATTTTGTATTTAATGAAAATAAAATATATAATGTTAAATCACTTTTCTTAAAAAGTGTTTTATTTTAAACATCAAGTGTTTTTAATTTTATTTCATATGAATTTCAAAAAAAATTATATTTTCATATATTAGTTTTTATATATAAATATTACCTATTATAATAAAAATGAAACTATGATCAATATAATTTTATCAAGGAATGATACAGTACATTTTTAAATAGTTCTTCAAAAGAAATGAAAAATCACAATCAGTAAAAATTTTAGTTGATTATAATCTTTATAAATACTGATGATTATATTATTAATTTAATTTTGTAATGTTTTTGTTATTTTAATCAGGTATTTTATTAGTTTGGTTTTTTATCTGAAAAAATATATAATATTAATTTAATGGATATAAAATATGTGGTCATTACATTAATGGGTTGGTTAGGATGGATGTGACACTTGTTATGTTTCCTTTTTTAGCTTAGGTCTATAGGCACGTTATGATACACTTGGTATGGGTGTGAGTTATGGATGTTGAAGAAGATATGGGTGAGATGTCCACTATTTTCACATGGGTAATTTGTGACATTATAGTGATTCTTATTAAACTCTTTAGTTCTTTATATGGGAACCCTATGAATAGACTCAATGGTTAATGTTGTACTTTTTACCTATGTGCTTGGGTGATGAATTATAATGAGTTCATTATATATCATCCTAGTTGAAGGGAAATGCATGAAGGGGGTCCAAATATTAAGACAATATACAGGATAATCCACTTTTTTTAAGGATGGTGATTTTTTTCCTAATAACATTGGATTATGATTTTCCCGAGATAGAGTGATGGGGTACGTATCATAGATGGAAGTATGAATGTTTGTTGAATATTGTGATAGTGTATTGATAACCATTTTTGGTAATATCTTGTATGAACTCAGGGTTTTATGATTAACATGGGGAGTAGCTTTAGTTTTTGTTGTGAGGTATCATATGTTGTTGTTTTTTTGCAGTTGGGATATGATTCACTTTAAATTTTTCTATACCACATTAGTGGACATACATGGTGTGAAATTTTATGAGGCACTTGCTGGTATTATGGATGAACCTTCGAAGTTGATGGTTTAATACATGAAATATATTGGCCACAAATCTTCTCAAGGACACACTAGAGGTAAGACCATAAACATAGAACACACATGATTATTAATGACTTTTTGAAGAGATACAACCTATGTAATCTTGGTATTTATAGTGAGATATAATTTTATGATGTGAGAGTCATCCATATAACGAAACCAGACAAGTGATATCAAGTTATTGTTTCTCTATTAGTATCCTATTATTATTTTTTCATAATAATATTGACATGAGTTAGGATAAGGTGATATATCAGGGTTATGTTATTCCATATTACGGGCTGTATTTATTATTTTTTATTTTTTTGAAATGGGATTATTTGGAGATGCGATTATATGGTTTATTATACTTTTATTTCTATTTTAATAGTTTGTATTCCATGATACTTCATGATTTCTTTTTTGGGTGAGTAGTTAGCTAATTAACAGACCAATTAGGATTTTTCTGAGTGAGTTTTATTGAAATAGTGGGAATTATTTATGGTTAAATCTAATGATGTGAGATGTGTGTGGTATAGATCATTGGTTCATGGAAGTATTAATGTTATAAATCATATATATGTGGGTCTTATACTTTTTTTTTGCATATTTAGTGTGTCTTCTATTTGTATGATCATAGGTATTGTTTTTATATGCATTTTTGTTAAGTTTCTAGGTGGGTGAGTTACACTAAGGATCAACAAAAACTCTCTTACAAGAATTGATTTTTTATCCACCTGATCATAACAAATATGACTATATGAAGATTAATAGGGTAGTCATATTATGTCCTTTGACTCACCCCTATCAACGTTCACAACATGAGTTTCAATGTATATGGGTAAACATTTATGTTTTCATTTAGGAATAGGATGAAATATAGAGTTTAATGCTAGGCTCAGGATGATAATTCTATTAAAGGATCAGGATACAACATTAGTTTTTCATGGATGATGGATATTTTACTTTTATATTCAAATATACTATATCTATATCATCTACTCATCCAACATGTTAATGTAGTATGCATTGATTCCTGTGATGTATATTTTTTTAATGCTACATAGCTTTTGTTATTGTAATATATATAATTTACTAATTTTATACTATAGATTGTGAGATCCCTATGGAATCCATGTGTTATGCGAGATGGTTTTACAAATTTTCAATATACATATTGGCCCTGGTAAATTTTTAGTAGATTCAGGCATGACCTATGGGTCTTGTTTTTAGGTAACAGTCTACCCATGTCTTTCAAGGCCCTCAATACAAGTTAATATCCATTATAATATGGGATGGTACACCAGAGTTATGATGGTAATCCCTACTTGGTTGTAAAGGGTGATGTTTTTACAAAGAGTGTGTAGTGTAAGGGGATATTTTATAAACATTAGGGGAATAGAGTTATAAAAGAGTGGTAAAATTAAATAATGAATGTGGTTATTTGATTGAAGACTAGTATTACATGAAAATAGAATAAACTATTGGTATATTGATGAGATAACCACCATGTGTTCAATGATCTTTGGATTTTTTCAATGAGATGGTTTAGAGATGAATATAGCGGGATATTTTTACCTCTGATAGGAGGACTGTTAAAATTAACATTGATAAAAGTGTTCATACCTAGTGAGGTATTGACTTATTTAAAGAGATTAAATACTATGGGTAGATTACCATGTGGTTAGTCGATGATGGGTCTACTCCATGACTCGAAGTAAGAGAATTTTGAGTTCGCATTAAGGTAGTATTAATAGAGAGGGAAAATTTATGTGCGTTTATGGTTGTTCCTAGAATTTAAGAGACTTATATTGTCTATATGAAATACTTGAGACATATGTGGTGATCATTAATATTATTTTTGGGAAAAGAGAGAAATATTTCTCGATTCTTCAGTAAGAGGTAGAGTAGATCAATAGCTAAGGGATATGGGTGGTAAGTGCATTGTTCACACTTTTGATTATTATCCTAATATTCATATTATTGTTTTGGTACTCATATTCAAAACTCAAATATGGATACATGAATGAAATCTCTATTAAGAATATGTTTTTTGTGACCCAAATATATAACCAATAGTATTTGTTATCATTTTTAGAGGATGTTGAGGATATATCAAATTCTATATGATATATGGAGAGTAGTGGATGCATTGTTGACGAGTTTGGTAAAATTTATCCTACAATAAGGAAAAATATTAAATAGAAAAACCTACAAATGTTATGAGATTATTATTGGGTGGGAACATTTAGAATCTATTGTGGAAACATTGTACCACACATAGGGTTAGCAAATTTGTTGTGATTCATCCATTATTTGAGATCAAACTTTTGAAATTTTCATCATATATAGAGACACATTCCAATGAAGGTATGGGTATACCATTAGGGTGGATGGTTATGTACTTGATGGTATGACTTGTGTTATGAATTTTAGGTTTTCCACTTTTATTTTTTACCACACATTCTAGTATATATATAATGGTTTTTATTTCGGACATAAGTAGTGGTTCCCTACTATGTATACACACATTGAACACGAACCATGGTGGATGTGTCACCCAATTTTTTTGAACAAAGATATAGTAAAGGTCCATAAAAGGGATTAACATGGAAAAACGCAAAAAATGTGGAGAAAGGTTCATGGGGAGATTGAGGACTGATAGTGGTGTCTTATTATTTACAAATCATCTAAAATTAATTTTTATAATATATAAGATTATTATACTTTTAAATCCTATTTGTGATGTGTTGATTGTGAGTTATAAATTGAGACTAATTTATTATTTCACTGTTTTATTATCTATAATGGTACACTTACCACTATAGTTCCATACACTGCACTGTATTTTTTTATATTTTAAAAGATTATTTTGAAATTTATACTCTATTTTATGAAATAATATTGAGTGTATAATAACCCCATTATATTTTAGTCAACAATAACCTCCATTCAAAAACTATTGGAGTATAGGGAGGCATTCCTAAGGTATTTCTACCTCTAATTCAATCCATATAGGTGGGTTATAGGATATAAAATTACACCAACTATTTCTATTGAGGGTTCTCCCAATCCATTTCACGGTACATTCAATCAATGTAACATATAAAAATGTCCCTTATCAGACAATTTTCCATGATTATTCTCATTAATTTAAATTATAGATCTATCCATAACATATATAATAATTTTGAATATTTTTCATAAATTAATTTTTGTTCCCAAAAATTATTTCAAAACAAAAAAAAAATTAATATTTTAAACTCAAATAATTTTTAAAATCACGAACTCATTTTTTTAAAAGATCACTTTCTCACAAATTTCTAGAAAAACCAAATTTAACAATGTTTTATTGTTCATAATAAAATTCAATTCCTATACTCAAATATCCTGATTTACAAAATCCAAATTAATGAATTTCATCAAAATCAAGCGATTTTTAATAAAAAAATATCTATGACTTATAAAATAAATTTCGATTATTAAAATATTGGAAACATCAAATAAAAAATATTGAGCAGAAAAATTTGGACACATTAAAGAATTTTAATAATCATAATAATGAACAAAATAGAACTAAATTTGATTGTGATTTTGTAATTTCCATAAATCTAGACCTGAATATGAAATTCTTGAATTGATCATTAAAATTTTACAACAAATAATTCGATATAATAGACACTTTATTTGGGTTCCATGAAACATTATTATTTCATCCCTGATATGATCTAACCAACAAAATTTCCAAGAGATAAATAAGAGGGATAAAAAGGAGATCTAATAAAACAAGAGGTTGATGATCCCGTATCATTCATCCAATGTTAATTGACTCAATATATGGGAAAATTCAAATATTATGTTTTAGAAAAACAAAAATGTCACCCTATAAAATATTTTACATATTAAATGTTGGGTTTGGATCATAATGACGATTAATGGAGGAAAATCATGGTTTAAAAAACAAATATATATATCATTCACTGATTAAATGGTTATTTTATATAGTTATTTTACCATTAATCAAATATTTATTCCTTATTACAAAATATTTTATAAAATTAATAATTAGAATGAAATATTATTTATTCATGATCTAACCATTAATTTTTTATTTTCATTTTAATTATCAAATGTATGGTATACATACATGATTATTTAACCTTTTATAACCAGTTCATTTCCGAGAAATATTTTCTAAAATAATTTTCATCTGAAAATAATCAAATAATCAAATAAATGGTCACATAACTATTTGAGGTTTTCAAAATTACCCCACTATAGGACATTTTCCCCATAAATTCATTATCTTTTGTCTTATAAAACCATAACCATACACAACTATCAAATTTTATTACCTTGCATAAGTTTCTTCTTCATCTTATTTACACAAACATAACAAATAAAGTAGTTGGATTATTTTCCATTAAATATGATATATTAATAGTATATAACCCAAAATATTTTATCAATAAAATATATATATAGAGATTCATGTTATCCATTTATTTACATAATAATTGGGATAAATATTCATGATACTTTATTATTTAAAAAAAATTAAATACATACAAAATGACATGATAATTTAGTAGTAATTAAAAATGATATTCCCCATATCTAATTAATTTCGTGACATAATAAGGTCTCATATACTGTTTATATATCTTACATTACTTCCCATGTATATCAGTCAATGAGACACTAAAAAAAGACATGATCGTTTAGAAATGACATAAATGTTTATCTTGGATGATATGCATAAGAATCCTAATAACATTGATATGACATCATCCTCTTATAGGTAAATTAAAATGATTGGTTATCTATTGTACAATACTGGCCCTAATAGATCCTTATATCCATTATCGACCCTTTATATTGGTGGTCAATAAGGTTTACAATAAAACACCTCAAAAAGAACTATATGAATCAACACAAGATGACATTTTTGATAAAATAATTCAAATAATGGAATATAATCATCTAATTATCTCTTTTAATATAATACAACATATCAAATCAAATCATTTAGAGTTTGTATTTTTTATTGGTTTTCTCATTCACCTAAGGGTAATAAGTCATACCTATTTTTAACTATGCACCTATACTAGTCTAAATCCCCTTCTAAACCCAGGAAGTAAAACATGGATCCTGATATATTATTATAGACCTTGAAATAGCATAATTCCTAATGAATTCATTCATACAAAACATACCCAAATATAATACTAAAAACATTACATAAATGTGGAGGAAATGTATTGAATATTTAAGGTGATCTATAACTTCCCAAATTAGATCATGCTTCTATGGTGATCTTAGTAGAACATCTATAAAATCCATCGATATGTTTTACTATTTTAATGTTGGAATAGTTACAGGTTTCAATGACCCCCTTTTTCATCAATACCTGAACATTACTTTTTAATGAGCTAGAAATTAGGAAATGAATCTAATTATCTACTTCTTCATCACTAGCCACCAAAAAATTTAAATAATGCATTGATACATCTTGGTAATACTAGGATGAGAAACAAAACATGTGTTATGAAAACCATTAATATCCTATTCCATAATCCTAATATAATTATTACCCTACATCTAAAATAAAGAGGCAAGTTAATTTCTAGTTACCGCCCATTAATTTTGTACCCACTTTTTAGGGTATCACATGTAATATTACATTCATGATATATGATTTTTTCCTTTTTTTTAAAAATCTAAGAGAGTAATATTTATATCATTATGAAAGAACATTATATATTTTACTTACTAATATATCTTGTGGTAAAAAAAACTAACAATATTTTTAACTACTACTGGATTTAATTTTTAGATTACATCATATATTTGATGATTTCAATTAAAGGAATATGCTATCATATTATCCTCTATAAAAGTATGTTCCATCGTATATGGCAATAAAAAATAAACTCTCAAACATGATAGATGACCTGAGAATTAAATATCACCATCAAATCCATCCCTATGAAGAGGCTAAAAATTCTATATTATATACCAAAAAATTACAAATATATTCTAAAATGTCTTTCATTATGGAATAAAATGGTCACTTTATTCCTCATGTCACACTTTCATCTAAGAATATAATATTTCCCAACAAAATCATCAACAACATATGAAAAACCTACTAATTTATTTCTCATATATTAATTAATGAATGTGACAAACCCATATCAAATAATATAGATATTATAATAAATATAATTAGAATTTTGCCTTGTATTATCAAAGGCCCAACCTTAGACTCCATTGGTTCATGATTTATAAAAAACAATGCAAAATTCTTCTATTTATAATGTTGTCAAGGGTTTCAACTTGTTCCAATTTTATATAATTCCCTTGTCAACATATAATTATCTACTAACATACTCAGTTTCTATATATAGTTGTAATCTTCAACACTCAATCCACATAATAATAAATCATAGACTATATTTAAATATCCCAACATCCTATGCTTATGAGATGATCTTGGATCTCTAGGACATAAATTAGTTTTAATTTTTCATTTGAATCATTGAAATTATTTGTGATTTGAAGAGTCTTTATATAATTATGAGTTAGATATCTCTATTATTGTAATTCTTATGTCATTAGGTTATAGGTTGCAGTGTATGAGGCAATGGTTATTTTATTTTAATTTTACATAATAGGTCTTCTAAATGATACATTAATACATGAAGCAATATGTTGTGAAGGTAGGATTGCACCATGAACATTATTAGGTTTTTGGTCAAGGATGAGTGAGGGTTAGACCATGATTTATGTAGTTTTATGGGTTTAACCATGGAATATTTTGTTGCAACATAACGTATTTAGTACACATGATGTTAATGATCATTGAATGTGTTTAGAATGGACTAAAAATTGGATTTGATCATGGTATAATTTTCATATATGAGTTTATTGAAGATATTTTTTTCATTAAAATACATATCTCATTACAGTTTGAATCAATATTTTATATATTACAACACAACATAGTTTTCTACTTCATGAACATGATGGATAGTATTTTGATTACAAATTTTAACCAAAACGTCTCTATCATTGTTTTTACTATCATTAACTTGACCCCCTATACCTTGGTAGGGTTATTTTGTATTACATGGTGGTATGGTTAGCTCTGAAGTCATTAATGATAACATGGTGTTCATTAAGTTCATTCAAAGTATTGATTTGGAAAACTCCAATGGATGGATTCTATGGCAGGACCCTTTATTTATCCTTTCATCATTGATATATGATATTCTTGTGATTATTACAAGAATATTGTGATTTATTAGTTGATATATTCATACATATACCCTATCTATGAGAATTAATAATGCTTATATTATCACAACCCTACTTTTATTAAAAACATAAACATAATTTATTACATAAACGTAACTTGATATGACATAGAGGATTGAGAGCTCTAGTGTCTTTGGGTATTATGAGAATTACATAACAACTAAAAACACGAAATACCACATCTTTATTGAAAACATCCTTTACAGGACCACTACATTCCCTCATACTTAGCATTGCATGGGATAAACTGAGGACATGCATAAGAAAATTGTGAGATATAAAACCTAGTAAGGTAATAAACATGGAATAAAATGATTTATACAATACATGATAGAAAATAGCCAAATTAATGGAGCACAAGAGAAACATGAACATAAAGGCATGATAAAGAATGATAATCATAAAATGGAAATGTAGCAACAACACTTTACATGGAATTAGCATGTTCCAAGGCTCATTGTACATGGAGCATGAGTGAACCCTCATTGCACATAATGCACAAGTAAAACAACTTTTCACTTGAATTATCATGAGTCAACACCAATTTCACTTGATGTATCATGATAGTATACTTTTTCGAAAACGTTGAAGCGCTATGAGGGCACACCCTTATTAAACATTTCATTTCATGCTTAAGTTTTCCACATGAATCATACGACATGGAATCATTCATCATCATTTATTCCAAGATAAAGGGATGTGGAATATAGAAATTAAAATTTATAATCAATACATAAATGTTCCTAAAGTTGAATTCCCTTGATTGAGAAATGGGCATGGTATTCACTACACAATTACATTGGCTTGGAAAATCGTAGTGCAATATCGGCAGCATAACGGCTTGAAATAAGAACTCGTAAAAATGGTTGATGAGAGAAAAAGAAGTTTCTCATCGTATTTACATTATATAGACAGTAAGGGGGTCATATAGATATATTTCTCGAAAAAAATAATGGAATTTAGATGCATAATTCAAAATAATTACTTGGATGTAAAAGAGGAGAGAGAAATCACTCAAAAAATTTCAGCATGGTAACTGGTGTACATGGGAGGAATTAATGAGAGAGAAATGGGTCTTCCATCATCCAAAAATAAAGAGGGATGTATGGGGAAGATGATAAATCATACCCCAACATTTTTAAATGAAAAAAGGTCATAACAACTTAAATAAAATTTGACAAAATTGAGAAAGGAAGAGATCCATTACTTAAAAGTGTGATCCCAGAGACATGGGGGAGGCCTAAGAGAGGCTTCTTGAGAGCTTGAGTCACATTGGGAGGATTATAAAGAGAGGATTTCAGGGTTTGGTCGAACTCCAAATGCATTGAGTGAATTGTAAGTGGGAGATTGGTGGGTTTATATAGGAAAGTAGAGGGGATTCATTATTATTTTGGTTTGGGACACCTCGCATTAAACTTACAAAAACAACAAACCAACACATGGTTTTTGCCCATATATTTTTCTAAAGGAGAGTAGAAAACAATATTTATAAGGCCAATGGCCGAACTTCTAAAAATAATAGGGTTGCTTATGTCGAGGTGAGTCACACAATCAAGGAAAACAATTTAAAATGAAAAAAAACATTATATGCCTTGGAGGGTCCTCTAATGCTTTGTAAAGTAGATAAAACAAACCCAAAATTTCATTATTTTCATTGAAAAACATATATTGGCCGAAATTAATGTTTATATTATTTTATTACATTACTATTGGGTCATTATGATATCAAAAACAAATTATATATTTAAATGGTATTTAATTTTTACCCGAACATTCGATTGTCTCGAAAATTATGAAAAATTCACCGTTGGATAATTTTGACATCATGATTATAGAAATAATATTCATTTTATATAAATAATTTTATAAATATGGGAATTTTTACATTTAGAATAAAAACTGATATTTACCGAAAATTAATGGGTTTTGACAAAAAAAAGTGTTCAACCCTTAATAAAAATTGCAATTGCATTCATAAAATTATATGATCATTTATATTTAATAAAATGTAATTTAATAATAATAATATTTTATTAAAATATTATTTAATTCAAAAATCCATTAATTCATCAAAATAGATTTCATAGTTGAATTTTAACTAAAAATAATATTTGTGACTTATAAACTATTTACACGGTAACAATGATAAAATGAATGCAAATTCGTTATACCAAAATATTGTACATAGTCATAGTGCTAGGGTCTTGTTACTAACCACTTATAACACCCTCATAAGACTGAACGGTAATGTGTGCGATGGTGTCAGACTCTTGGGGTGGCTCGGATAAAATCGCTCGTGTGGTAATCTCTATTAACTTCCACTTCTCCCATAGTCGGTTCCGCTCAAGATTAACATGTTCATGCTTGGATTGGGCTTGCTCAAGAGTGAAGCCCAGTGATACCAACTTCTTTCAAAACTCCCATAATGGGATTTTTACGTGGAAGGTCTACTAGATGTAGCCATCACTTCCTTTGTCTGAGTAAATTGCATTTGTTAAAGCCCTATATTTATACTAATCATGTGATCATTGTTCAACAACTATATTAGCAATGGTCACAATTCATAATGGTATTTCAAAATCCAGAAACATATACCCAATGAGGTTCACATTTTATAATACCATAATAAGACATTTAAATAGACCAAGAAGAATTTTCATTAATGAATTTTTAGGTCATTACAATCTTCCCCCCTTAAGAAATTTCACACTTAAAATTTTATTTCCCCACTCTAAAAAATGTGGGTAACTTTACTTCATCACTTCCTCCTATTCCCACATTGCTTCTTCAAACATGTGGTTTTTCCAAAACACCGTGACGAGAAGAATTGTCTTATTTTGTCGAACATTTTCTTTATTATCTAAGATCTTTACTGGTTTCTCCTCATAAGAAAGATCATCCCCTAGCTAAAATACCTCCAAAAGAAGTATATGTGAAGGTTTTAGAATGTACTTCCTTAATAGGGATACATGAAATACATCATTTACTATACCCGTGGTAGTTGGAAGTTCTAGTCGATAGGCCATATCCCCAACACGATCAAAAATATCGAAGGGGCCGATGTACCTAGAACATTACATCCCTTTCTTTCCCAAACTCATGACCTTCTTCCATGGAGATATATGTAGAAATACTATGTCTCCAACATTTAACTCAAGGTCTTGTCGACGGTTATCGGTATAACTCTTCTGTCGACTCAGGCCTGCCTTGATATACTGCTGAATGATTTTCACCTTCTCTATCATGTATTCTACCATTTCTGTTCCAAGAAGCATACACACACTAACTTCATCCCAACCTGCTGGTGTTATGATCCTCTTCCCATACAGGTCTTTATAAGGTACCATTCAGATGCTTGAGTGGAAAATATTATTGTAATAGAATTCAACCAGAGGAAGATTTTTATCCCAACCTCTTTTAAATTCCATAGAACATGATCCTAACATATCTTCTATTGTCTGAATAGTTTTCTCAGATTTTCCATTAGTTTGAGGATGATAGTCCATACTGATGTTTTTTTTCAGTATCCAGAGCATGTTGAAGACTATAACAAAACATAGAGGTGAATATTGGATCTCAATAAGATACAATAGATAGTGGTACACCATGCTTCCTTACAACATCCTTGATGTATATCGGTGCTAGTTGATCCAATTTAAAATCCACCCAAATTACAATGAAGTGTGAAGACATTTTAAGACAATCCACAATAACTGAAATTGCATTGTTTCCTTTGGATGTCTTCAGATGTCTGATGACAAATTCCATGTTGATGTTCTCCCATTTTCATGTTGGTATGGGGAATAGTTGAATCATCGCATTAGACTTCTACCTCTCTGACTTCACTTTCTAAGACATCATGCACTTTGATGTATACTCAGAAATATCTTTATTCATATTATCCCACCAATAATGCTCTTGGAGAATTCGATACATCATTGTGCTTCTAAGATGAATAGTAAAATTCAAACTATTTGCATCATCCAAAAGTTCTTCTTCAACTCTGGAATTGATGGAACACATAGTCTCTTCCCAAATCATATAATTCCATCCTTATTAACATTGAACTCCAAGTATTTCCATTTTATAATAGCTTCCTATTTCTTTTGAATTCCCACATTATCCTTTCGGGCATCCTTTATCCTTTTTAAAAGAGGCGGTTGAGCAATAATTTGTGAAAGGATTGATGATGTTCCCTTATTTATGATTCCCATGTCCATCTACACCTTGTCTAAGAATATTGGATCCATCTTAATTCATATCAATGATAGAATCACTGGGTCCTTTTTACTTAGAGCATCCACCACCGTTTTTGCTTTCCCATGGTGGTAATAGATTGAGCAGTTATTGTCCTTGATCAACTCCAACCATCTTCATTGGTACATGTTCAACTCTTTTTGTGTGAATATATACTTGAGGATTTAGTGATCCTTATATATTTCACACTTATCCCCAAAGAGATAATGCTTCCATATTTTTAAAGTGAAGATCACCGTAGCCAACTCCAAATCATGTGTTGGATAATTTTTCTCACAAACATTCAATTGCCTTAATGCATAGGCAATGACTTTTTCATTTTTCATCAACACACAACACATTCCCTTCTTCAAAGAATAACTGAATACCACAAAAGTTCTCCACTTGTGGGTAAAGTGAGAACGAGCTCAATGATAAGACTCCTTATTAACTCCTTGATGATTTATTCTTATTCATCACTCAAAAAAACATTACTCCATTCCGAGTTAGCTTGGTAAGAGGGTTGGACAATCGTGAGAAATTTATCACTAATCGTCGATAATATCTAGATAACCCCAAGAAGATATGGATATCTGTTACCGATGTTGTCCTCGACCTTTCCTCAAATGCATCTGTTTTGGAGGGATCCATAGATTTCCAATTGCTTGTGATGATATGGACGATGATTGAGACCTCTTTCCTCCAGAACACACACTTTATGTACTTCTCATAGAGCTTCTCCTTTCGTAAGGTCTTTAGTACAGTTCTTAGATGCTTCTCATGATCATCCTTGGTTTTCGAGTATATCAGAATATCATCTATAAATAATACCAAAACATAGTCATGGTAATCCCTAAAGACTATATTCATAAAGTCCATGAATATTTTTGGAGCATTTCTGAGTCCAAAATGCATTACTATGAATTCATAGTGCTCGTATCTTGTACAAAAACCAGTCGTGGGGATATCTTCCTTCTGCACCCGTACTTGATAATATCCCAACCACAAATCCACCTTTGATAAGTATTGTGCTCCATACAGCTAATCGAACAAGTCATCAATTTGTGGGAGATGATACTTGTTCTTTATCATGATTTTTTTAATCTCATGATAATCGATGATAAGGAGCATTTACCCCTCTTTCTTCTTGATGAAGAGGACTGGTGAACCCCATGGTGATGCACTTCAGCATATAAACCATTTATCCTAATTATCCTATAGTTGATTCGTCACCTCCTAAACCTCCACAATATCCATTCTTTACAGAGTCTTGGATATTGGAAACACCCCAAGTATAAGGTCAATTGATAATTCAATATCCCTTCTAGGAGGAAGACAGGCCAATTCCATGGGAAACAGTTCATCATATTCCCTCACAATAGGCATGTCATCAGGGATGGTTGCTTCCTTGGACTCAATCATCTGAGGTAGATATGTTTTCTCATAGGGAATTAATTTTTATTCTCAATATGATGCAGCTAATGAAGATTCATCTTCCTCCTTTCACTTGTATTGAATCGGGGGGTCGATTCTCCACATGGAGAGGTATTTACCTCTCACAACAATTTATTTTGGCTCTATATATAGAAAGACAATACATTACAAGAATTGCATAAAATTCCACCATAGGATGTATGAAGAGGTTCGCTGGGAAATACAATCCACAGATTATGACAGGGGATAAACTAAATTCATGGGATGCAATGACTGCATCATTTTTCGTACTCACCGAAATCTTTACATCTATAATTTGTGGGGGTGCTGGGATTGTTCTACTAAAAATTCTGGATATAAAAAAATGCGTAGAACCAGAATAAAAAATTACGTTCACTATTCTTGAATTAATACCATACGTACCTATCACCACTTCATTTTTTAGATTCACTTCGGCAATATTGATGGAAAATATTGCCCTTTCTACCTTGTATGGTGTTGATTGTCTCCTAAAGCCTTTGGAATAGGTAACTGATTCACAAGATGTACTGGTTCTTTGTAGTTGTAGAAATGATCAATGTGTTGAGGTTCGAATAGAGTATTCATCTCCTAGTTGCAACCACAGGTTTTTTATTTCGGCAGTTAACAGCTAGGTTCCCCTCTCTTCTACACCTAAAAAATTTCCTCACCACCTTCAGGCAATTTCTGAGGTGCTTCTTTCGGCACCTTTGGAAAATGTGGTGCTGGATCTTCTTAGAACCATTGACTATATCAATCGGACTGCCAGTATTGAAGTCCACCTTACGCTTCTTATCCCCATGATTCCCCTGAGATTCCTTGATCTACATTTTTACCTTGAGAGAACATCAAACAATTTCCTCATATCTGTCGAATTCACAAATCTCCAGTGCTTTCCATTGGATAGATTTCATCCCACCAAAGAAGCAATGAACCTTGCATTCGGGGGTAATGACAAAACTGGTGACGTATCGTGAAATCCTTGTGAATTTCTCCTCATATGCTCTGACAGATTCACCATCCTTTTTCATGAGGTCAATGAATTACCTTTCTATCTTATGTTGGTTGGTGTGCGGAAAATATTTATTGAAAAACATCTTCTATAAATCCTCCCATTACAATGCCTCGATCCCCTCCTCAGGCTTCGTATTTTTTATCAACGTCCACCATTGATCAGCTTCACCCTCCATATGATAAGCAGCTAGGAGAACCTTCTCTTGTTTAGAAAATTTAAGGATGAAGAAGATCTTCTCAGTGGAGTTGATCCATTGTTCGATAATTAAGGGATAAGTTGATCCATTACATGTAGGATGCCTTTGTCTCATGAAGCTCTCGATAGAGACTTGTTCATTATTATGCGGGGTTTAACATTCATCATGACCCATGTTTATATTCAATAACTGATTTAACTTATATAGAAGCATGGAAAAGTTTGTGATTCCCGCTCCTATCGTATTGGGCATCTCAGTAGCACATACATCATATTGATCTTCACATCGATTGTTAGCCCGAGTCCTTTTATTACCGTCCATTGGATAGAATAAAAGGAAATATAGGGGTAACCCATAAAGGGTAATCCAAGGAAAAAACTGATTACTTATAAATAACCATTACTTCTTTATCTTATGAATCCATAGGCTTCAATATATGCTATTCATGATCTACATTTTTACATATATTCTTAGGGGCATTTTTTAAATTCCCTTAATAGGGGTTCATACTAAGCTTGTGAATTTACCAATGCATATCCCTAGGGAGTGTCATAACTAAGAGTGTTGCAAGGCCCATTCTAGTGCACCGATTCCCATTCGAGTCTATATCAAAGTGGTTTATTCATTATTTACCCTTAGGATAAATTTATGCTAGACCTGCCTCTATCTCCTCGTATCTAGAGAGGGATGTATTTTCTCGATAAACCACTTAATAAATAGTCACCAGTACTTTGGAATGTTTTTATCATACTTAATCCTGTCTCAATGTATTCACAAGGGTTTTCTATTCCAAATCCAAAAAATAACTAAACCTATCCTCTGATACCAACTACAACAACCCAGCTTTTATTAAAAACATAAACATGATTTATTACATAAAAATCACTTGATCCAATATATAAGATCGATAGGTCTAGTGTCTCTGAGGATTAGTATAATTAGATAACAACATAAAACATGAAATACAACATCATTATTGAAAAATTCTTTTACATGACCACTACATTCTCTCATACATATCATTGCTTGGGATAACCTGAGGACATGTATAAGAAATGGGTGAGCTATAAAGCCTAGTAAGGGAATAAACATGGAATAAGATGACGAATAAAATACATGTCATAAAATCAGCATATCAATGGACCACAAGAGAAACATGAACATAAATTCATGATAAATAATTATAATCATATCATGGAAATGTGGCAACAACACATAACATAGAATTAGCATGAGCAAAGGATCATTGCACATGGAGAATGAGTAAACCCTCATTGCACATGAAGAATGGGTAAAACCTCATTTCACGTGAATTATCATTAGTCAACACCCATTTTACATAATGTATTAGGATACTATACTTTACCCAATGCATTGGAGCGCTATTAGGGCCCACCCTTCATAAACATTTCATTTCATGCATAAGTGTGAAACATGTATCATACAACATGGAATCAATCATCATCATTTATTCCATGATAAATGGATTTGAAATAAAAAAATTAAGCTTTATAATCAATAATTAAATGTTCATAAAGGTGAATACCCTTGAAAGAGAAATGGGCACGGTATTCACTACACAATGACATTGGCTTGGAAAATCGTAGCGCAATTTCCGCATCATAACGACATGAAACAAGAACTCATAAAAAAGGTTGATGAGAGAGAAAGGGGTGTCTAAAAAATTGCACATGAAATGGACAGTAAGGGTGTCAAATAGATATATGTAACAAAAAAATTAATTTAATTTAGATGCATAATTCCAAATAATTACTTGGATGTAAAAGAGGAAAACAAAAATCACTCGCAGAATTTCAGCATGGAAACAGGTGTACAAGGGAGGCATTGATGAGAGAGAAAGGGGTCTTCGATAATACAAAAAAAATAGGGCAGTATGGGGAAGGTGAGAAATCATACCCCAACATTTGTAACTGAAAACAAAAGGTCATAACAACTTAAAGAAAAATGGAAAAAAATGAGAAAGGAAGAAATCCCTTACGTTGGAAGTGTAATCTCAAAGGCTTGGGAGAGCCTTAATTGAGGCTTCATGACAGATTGGGGCACCTTGGGAGTATTATAGAGAGAGGATGGTGGGGTCTTTCTGAAATAAAAATTATTTGAGTGAATAGGATGTGGGATCTTGGGTGGGTTTATATTGGAAAGGAGAGGGAATTCTTTATTATTTAGTTTTTTGATAACTCACATTAAATTAATCAAAACCACGAACCAGCCCATGGTTTTTGCCCATGGTTTTTTCCAAAGGGGAGTTAATTTTATTTATAAGGACAATTTATTAAATTCTTAAAATAATAGGGTTTCTTATGTGGAGATGAGACACACTCCCAATGAAAAAAATTTAATAAGTCAAAATATTTTATAGGTCTTGGAGGGTCCACTAAAGCTTTGTAAAAAAATATAAAACACACCCAAAATCACATTATTTTAATGGTAAACATATATTTTCCGAACATGATATTTATATTAATTTATTACATCATTATTGGGTCATTATGATGTCATAAAACACATTATATATATAAAAGGTATTTAATTTTTACCCAAAAATACTATTGTCTATGAAAATTATGAAAAATTCACTATTGGATAATTCCGACATCCTGATTACAAAAATAATATTCATTTTATCTAAATAATATTATAAATATTTTAGTTTTTACTTTTAAAATAATGACCAGCATTTTCCGAAAATTCAGGGGTTTTGACATCAATAGATTTCGAACCTTAATAAAAATTAAAATTGCATTAATAAAATTATATGATCATTTTATATTTAATAAAAAGTAATTTAATAATAATAATAATATTTTATGAAAATATTACATAATTAAAAAATCCATTAATTCATCAAAATATATATCGTAGTTGAATATCTACTAAAACTACTATTTGTCCTTTAAAAACTATTTACAAAGTAACCATAATAAAATGAATGCACATTATTTATACAAAAAATAATATACATAGTCATGAAGATAGGGTCTTGTTACATAACCCCTTATAACACCCACATAAGACCGAAGGGTAAGGATTTCATTGTTGAGAGACTCTTGGGGTGGCTCGGATAACATCGCTCGAGTAGTAATCTCTATTAGCTTCCACTTCTCCTCTAGTTGGTTCCGCTCAAGCTTAACATGTTCAAGCTCAGCATGAGATTGGTCAAGATATAATCCAATTGATGCCAACTCCTTTTTGAGATCCCAAAAATGGGCTTCGTTTGGGGAAAGTCGACTGGATGTGGCCATCGCTTCCTTTTTCTGAGTAAAATTGATTTGTTAATGACCTATATTTATATTAATCATGTGATCACTATTCAATGGCTATGTTAACAACTGTAAAAATTCATAACAGTATTTTAAAATCTAGAAACATAAAACCAAAGATGATAACAGTATATATAACCATAATAAGACATTTAAATAGAACAAGTGTAATTTTCATTAATGAATATTTGGGTCGTTACATATATAATATATATTCCCTTTAAAAAATTAAACTACATTGTTTAGTATTACATATACGATACCCTATTTTTGAATCCTTCACTAGAATACCCTATTAATTCTCAATGTTTGATCAAATGGAGTACACTAGATTAATTATATAGGATAATGATGATGATTCATGAAAACATAGGTGTGATGTGGTGATGATAACACCCTACAGTGGAAAAATTAGTAGTTTTATTTCACTTCCATACGATGCTGTGCCATGAAAATTCAGGTCATTCCTTAATATTTTTTATTGAGAATATTTTTATAGTGAATTATAGGAAGAAATAGAACATAAAAATTTATGTTTCATCATTATTACCCCCATCCATATCATAAATAATATTAGTTTATAGGATCACATCATCAAGGGTGATTTGGTCGATTACCTTGGTTCCTAATGACTGTAACGTGAGAATGGGTTGTGGCATGAATGAGGTTGATTTTAATATAGTTTTTAAAAATTTATCTTGGAAGGTTGTGAAAAGGAAGAATTGAATACTTCATGGGGTTCATAATTACAGCTCGCGGTTTACAAATTGAGGGTTTTTGATTAAATGTATTCATTTCCCCACAACTTGTGAAAATCACCAAAGAAGAATAGAGGATAAAATCCCTCTGTGGGAATTTTTTTATTTCTTAGTCTGTGTATATGTTTTAGGAAAATAAATATCATATCATTAGTATATTGACATGTATAATGTAATTTTATGTCCCTATTTGGAGTAAAAGTTTAAAAAGAGCAAATGTAGGAAGTTTCATTACCTTAATTTTACAGAATTACATATAGGGACCAGGCATGCCAATCAGTCTGGGAATGGGGTTAAGAAATATCCTCACACTTTATTAGCGATATAGTGTGCGTCCACCAAATTATTAATAATTATTTTTACTACCCCATATTCTTGTGGCATGATTCCCCAAGGTTGGTCATGGGGTTTGTACATCTATTCCTTATTAAGGTGAGGTCCCCCACATGATTGATAGAGGTAAATAATTTATCCCATATGAGAGGCATTGGTCCATTGTATGTGGAGTCAGGTACTCCATTTTCTGAAGTGTTCCTCTAAACAAGGAATGGGTCCTTCACCTAGGTTAGTTAATCCCTCAACTGATACTAAAATTGGAGAGGCATGTCCCCCACTATATTTTTTTAAGATGTGATATGGGTTTTTAATGAATGTGGTTGAGATTCCTGAGTTGGTTACTTGGAATGTTTCATATATAGCCAGGTTGTAAAGTGTGATACTTTATCTATGAATTTGGTTATCTTACTGCAAATCGTTTTTTTAATTTTATAAAAGCTAGTTTATGACTTTGGTTATCTTACATTAATGTATATCTACGTTTTATTCTTGCCTCATGTTTTTGATATGACTAGTATTCCAATTTATCCTTTTTCATTTTAGATGTTTCATAGTGGGTAAATATATATACTCACCCCTATATAATAATTTAGTGGAGATATTGTGGGAATAGTTATTTGGGGAGTGAGAATTTAGTGGTACTTAGATGTGATTGGAATGGAATGAGATCTTGATTGGATATATTTATCCACGAGTCATACTTACCTTCTAGTTTCAGTAGGTAAGTTTTAACTTTGGTATATTGGCTTCATTCTCTTTTTTTATTATCTCATTACACTTTATTATACACTATGGATGGATAGTATTTTTCCCATGAATTTATATATTACAATATTTTTTTTTATATTTCACTATTATGTACTATTTGGAGATGTAAATTTGTGGTTAGGTATATAACACCCCGACCCATGTTACCTAGAGTCGGTGCATTATTTTTATACATTAGCTTCCCTACAATGAATCATGTCTTGAATGAATGATCAGTTTAGCAGTCTCGGAAAATAGATTAAATATATTAGCATTACATTACAATTTCTAAAAAACAGCAAATAAATAATAATTTGATAATTCTATTGTTCCCCTAGATTAACCCTTCATATCAATCATAACACACTTCTTCACATCCTAGGAAAAATAAAACATAAGAAATGTGTGAGCTCAGATGCTCAGAAAAGATAACAATATAGAGAAAACTATCATTAATAAGAATAATGATTTAAGGAATTGTATAAGACTAAAAAATCCTTTTAAACATATACATCATCATAATATGGAAAAGATAAATCAAATAATTCCATTTACTTATTAACATGGATATTATATTAGTTGAATAATCACATGAAATATAGATGGCTAATTTCATAATGATTGAATGCATAACACCGTACATCATAATAACATATTCAAGGCCTCATTCCAAGAATACAAATAAATATTTTGTTAAGGCCTTGGTCCAAGACACTTGTTTGTCTCATGAGACATACCAATGCATCGAGGAGATATAGTGGGCTCCACCAGTCACTTACTAATTCCAATACATTCATTATATGAAAAGGTTTAAACATAACATAAACATTCATATTAAAACTATCATACGAAATGTTAATACTATAACCTTAAAAATGAATGGTATAAAAATAGAACATCCATAGTCAAACATATCATAACTCATTAAATAAAATATGGAAGATGGTATTATAGTAAATCAATATCAATCATGAATAATATCCAATAAAGGATGTTGTCATAGTTGAAAATAATCAATAAAACTCTTTGAGAGAAATATCCCTTTCTGTGAAATCATTTAAAATTCAAAAATTTATAAAAGAATACATTAAAAATATATTTTTGATTCAAAGTGTCCCATATAAATTTGAAACTTATGAAAGAAATCAACATTTCAAAACAATCACGTCCATATAAATATAGCCTTAAAATCATTTTTAAAACATGGACAATAATTAAAAAGACATAGAAAAATAAATCATTAAAACTTTTAAAATGATGATATTTATAAAGTGTCCCGTCCACAAAATAATAAAATATTTATTTTGAAATCATTTCTATGAAAAGTGGACATTGATGATAAAAACGTCCCAATAAATACTTACACATAAGCAATATCGGATAATAATGAGATTGCGGAATTAACCCTTAACTTGTTCTTTCCTTTAGTTGATTGTACGTTTAACTTCATGTATAATGACCATATTATGTTATTAAATTATACTAGAACCATATTAATATTTATGATATCATATATGATTCATTTATGACTTTATACTACCCATTTAATAATAATTTCAATGTTAAGGTAACTTTTCATGTAATAGTCGCTTTCTTTGTCATATGTGATTTAACTTTTTATTCTTGATCATATCACATAGATCTAGATTTAAATTATTAAAGAATATAAAACAAGATTTATATATCATATATATTCAGAATATAATTATGTATAATAGCTATATTAAATGGAAACATCATTCATGGAGACGGTAGTCTGTACGTACGTAAGAACTTTGTTTCTATTCTTATATCATATAATATAGAAGTTAGTAAACAACCTATATTTATCTAAATAAATACAAATTATTCTTGCATAAATATTATCTCATATATATCATACTTAATCAGTATATATATATTTATATATTTATAAAAATTCTTGAATGGTGATCGTTGAAAATGAATCTCATCGCATCGTGGAGACGGTAAGCCATACGTATGCCCGAGCGAAAATATCATTCTATTAATGGTAAAATAGTATTTAATTGGATGTTATAATAAATATATAAGATCATTAAAATTTTATATTTATTATTTAAATCAATTATATTCATTTTTATACTAATCCAAATAATTATGTGTTGAAAAACAAACTACACCACGACGTGGAGACGGTAAACTATACGTACACACACATGGTGACATTGTCATTCATAGGATAGATTGAATAATGAATATGGTGGTACCATATTTATAATAACATCTCATTGTGTAGAAGGAACTAGATTTATTATTTTAGTATGGAAACAATAAAGAAAGATGAAGTGGAAGAAGAAATGAACATTGAAAGAGGTGATGAAATTATTACATATTCATTGGGTGCTTCCTTTTTGATTTGTTCAAAGGGCCCCATAAGTAGTATTTCTGATCAAAGTAATGCCTTTAATATGTATTGAGGGTAGTTGGGAGGGTATTTGAATAGGTTTTGGATGATCCAAATGGATTTGGAGGTGTGAATCTGAGAGAATGGTAAGTTCCCTTTTTTAAGAGAGGTGAGGGTCATTTTAGAAAAATCTAGAAATATAATCTTATTATAAAATCATTTTCGGTTTATAATGGAACAAAAAGGATTTATCCTGAGGATATGGTTTTGATGGGTCTAAATCCTCTTAACAAATAGTTTTTAGACATGGTTAGGTCACTATATTAAAATTATCTTTTATATTTACCTCTTAGTTAAATAGATTAACATTTACAATGTCTTCTTGTATTTTTATATTTCATGGTTAATAAACATACTACTAAATTCCAAGAGAACATAAAGTGGTTATTTAATGACATATATATCTTTATATAATTACTTTGGAAGAAACTTAGAATTTTAGAAATAGTATATCATTTAATAATATAGTATTTGTTTTTAAAAACACATTTATGTCAATTTTGAAACTATTTGGTATTTTGTTTTTGTGATAGTCAAAAAAAATTTACCACTTTGAAACAAAATTATTTAATCAACCCAAAAATTTCATATTAACCTATAAAATTTGTGGAATGAATCAAAAGTCTAAATTTACATCTATTTTTATATTTATACTGTCAATTATTTTAACCATTCAATAATAAAGTAATTACCGCATCATCATTGTGTCATAAATAAATTTAATTATATAATTAATAAAAATTATAAATAAAATACCAAGATGTAGGAAGTATTTTTATCTTTCTAATGAAAATTTATTGTCTAATTTATCTTAATTATATCCCCATATTAATAATGTGTTAGTTATTAAACATTTTATATTAATACTTTTAACACTTCTTAAGTAAAATAATAATAAATGCCTTAATCTAATCAAATTGGATCAAATGGATCATATTTTATTTCTATGTTTAATTTTGGTTGAAATAAACTTATCCAATATAACTAAGACATGTGTTAGGGTAATTATAATATCATTTTTACCTTTAATTACCTTATTTAATTTTAATTGTTGTAAATAAAATTTAAAACATACTATTCAACAAAAAAATTCATCTGGTTGAACTAAATTTTTCTTACTGATGTTAACCTTGTCTCTATGATTTTTGAAAGTCAATTAAAAAAAGTGGTAAAATTGGGTTTTATGAAAATTTTCAAATGTGCCTAGAAGGAGGGTAAAAGACGTTAAAACTTCAATAAAATATTATAAATCTAATATAATTTTAAAACAACTCCAATGAATTATATTTAACTCATATAGGTATTATGTATCTATTTTTAATTTAAAATAAATATAAATATAAGTAAAATTAATTTAAATAATAGTGGGTTTTGAACAATAACATTGTGTTTTTCACAATTCATCAAAAGTCAAACGTTTTCATGAAAATACCAAAACATCACCCTAAGATGATTTTGATATTTCGAATCCAAAAATGATGTCTATTTTACAGAATTCAATACATATGAGTTTCATTAATTTATTTAAATTAATTCCCATTGTCAAAACCAGAAAAAGGGTATTTAGGAAGTAAAATCTATCAAAAGATTTACAAGTGTTTATGTACAATTAAAACATGATATTATATCCAAGGACCTAAATTATATTAAATGATAAAAATATCATTTAATTATACTTTAAAATAAGTCAAATTAATTATTTAACACTATAAATTATTTTTATTAGAAAAGTGGTTTTCAATTAAAATGTAATATTTTTCCCTATTCAACAAAATATGAATGTTATCATAAAAGTACCAAAAGTTTATCCAAAATAAATTTTTATGTCCTATTTTTAAAAAATAATTTAATTTCATTAAATTGAATATATAAAATTGTCAAATATTGAATTTATAAAGGGTTCTCCATTAAATGGGTGAAAAAGACATATATTTTAAAATACTTATTCAATCTAAAAAATTGATTATTTTCATTATATTATATCTATGAAACACAAAATATTAATGTTAAAATTATATTGGATATATATAAAATTCAAAAATGTGATCAATACTATTCATAACCGCTTTTCAATGACTAGTTTGATATGTCGTGATACGCTTGATCTTGATGTCGTGTGTAGCTCAAGCTATTAAATTAATTTAAATAGATATAGTACTATGAAATAATGGGGTGTTACATTCTCCCCTCCTTCAATAAACTGCGTCCTTGAAATTAGAAATTGTTTTCAAAAATAAAATATTGAAAATAGAAAATACATGTGAAAAACCCACATAAGAAATAGGGTTTATAATATTTAGTCTTAATAAGAGGGAAAGGGAAAATAAAAATTCACCAACAAATTAGGATTTATAATAGGATAACATTGGTGTAAATTGGAGACACATAATTAGAGAAAAACGTAGATTATTTGTAGGGAGTGATTGACATCATCAATCACAAACAAGTGAACAATAAAAAGAAAATTGAGGGCCTCAAATCCATAAATATATGATGAACTAAAATATCATCAAAACATAAGCCATTTGGATAACATATTTTTGGTTTTAATATCCGTTTTAAGAATTAAATTCTCCAAAGAATAAATAAATACTTGACATGTAGAGTTACATCCTTCTACTAACTTCTACCACAAACTTTTCTTTCACTCAATAGATAATAGAGCTCAAAAATATTCTATTTATTATAATCGTATATGGTTTAAAAAAATTATAATTATTCTATCAGATCATTTGAAAAAAACTAAATTATACAAACGAGGGCATCATGTAGTCCAGTGTTAGTTGATGCACCCTTGTTTCCCTTCATTTGCGGGTTCAAGTCCCACAGCCTTGCCTGATGCGACAGGTTGTCGCCCGACCATCGGGTTTTCTTATAAAAAAATGTCCACAAATAATCTTATGAAATGTTTTAACCTTAAACCATATTATCCAATGTCCAACATAATGCATTCCAACCTTCATAATTATTCAAAATACTTATGTCAAAACTCATAGTCCATTAATTTATAATGAAGGTAAACATAAAATAATGAAGATCTCTCTTTTCCACATATTAACATGTTATTACCGTCATCGTGTATTCTCATAAAACATGGTAACACACTGGATTACCATAAAACATTATTTGAATAGTTATGTACTTATTTATTCCTTCTGTAAACCATATAAAACTTGATATACTTCTTAAATCCAAACATGTTGTAATCTCCAACAATAATGGAATAAAAAAACCATTAATTATTTCCATGGTTGTTAATTATATACAATATAATTTATTAAAATCAATAATCTCTTATTCAAAAATAAATACCTTAGTATCAAGACTATATTATTGTCTACCATTCCATTATCAATGTATTTTGAAAAAAGTTTAACTTGCTACTGATCCTCTTTTTATGGTTCCACATAATATCCAATCCTTAATGAAATAGTACTACTATAAAATCCTTATTTTTTCCATAATATATATATAGTACATAATTGATAAAACACTAAAATGTAATAATTCATTAATAAAAATATAAGAACACTAATTCTTCCCCTTCATCTGCAGTAGTATCATAACTTTATTATTATCCAATAGTATCATTCGGGGTATACTTTGGTGATTAGTACATTGATTCACGTAGTTTCTCAAATCCTTGTAGATGAAGCATTGTACATTTGAAATGTTTTTCTTTCCCTTCTAATCATGTAATTTTTATCCTTTTTCTCTAAACATATAACAATATCCCATTCCCTTCAAGAATATATGATGGTGGTTCTTTCAACAGTTATCACACATGGAAAAAAAATTCATTCCTTTCTTCACTTTATCCATCTTTCTCTCTACCATAATTTTATTCTCTGGCTTCCCTTCAAATCCATAGGACTCAAAGAATTCATTAATTATATCATAAAAAATTATATTATTTCTTCATATGATGAGAATATATGAGAGAATATTTCCCTACTAAATTTTGTCTTAAGACCCTGAATGATATGATCCTTCTTATTCTATGGATAATGAGTATTGATGGAGTTCTAATTACTTCTATTGGGAACCATTTCTAAATGGAGAGATACACTAAGTTAAATCATATAAAAATTTATAATTAAAAAATTAGAATAATTATCAACGTTAATTGAATATTTTCACACATCTAGTATCATAATCATGAAAATGGTTTCTCCACTGACATATTTACTCATAAATCCTTCATAATGGATTATAAATAAAATGTTAATTATCTTAAGAATATCCCTTGGGATTATCGTAACCAAGAGTGCAGCAAAGCCCATTGTCGTGTACCAAGATACCATGGGTAGAGCCCGAAACTCCTTGTTAGAATTTTCAGTCCACGGTACATCTTTTCCAGAGCCGTCTCTACCTGCTCGTATCCACAGAGGGATGTATTGCGTGGAAAATTCAAAAAAAACTCTACATTACCAAAATTCTAGGAAGTTATTCTATACTATTCTTCAAAGTCTATCTTAGGGTAATGTTTCAAAATTAGAGTTTATATAAATCTATTTCCATGGTTGTTGCTAAACTTCTTATGATACCAAATGTAACACCCCTACCCCAGTTACCCAAAGTTGGTGCATTATTTTAATACATTGGCATGATTACAAGGAATAAAGTCCCGATGGAACGATCAATTTAGTAGTCTTGTAAAATAGATTACATATATGAACGTTAAATTAAATTTCTATAATAAAATAGAATATAAATAATCCTACGATAACACCATTATTCAACTAACTTAACACTGCATATCAATTATGATACATTTATTCACATTTTGGAAGAAACAAAACATAAGAAATGGGTGAGATCAAATGCTCAGTAAGGATAACAATAAAGTGTAAAATTTATAAATAAGCAAAAACATTTAAGGAAATGTATAAGACAAAAAAATCCTTTTAAACATAAACTGGAACATAATATGGAAAAGATAAATTAAATAATTCCATTTACTTATTCAGAGAGATATTCTACTAGTCGAATAATAACCTATAATATCAATATCTAATTCACAATGTTGGAATGCATAACATTGGACATCATAACCACATAGGTCGGGCCTCATTCCAATAATAAAAATAATGATTTTGTCCTGGCCTTGTGCCAAGACAGTTGTTTTTCTAATGAGACCTACCGATGAATCAAATAGCTATAGCAGGCTCCACCCGTCACTTACTAAGTCCAATGGATTCCCCATATGAAAAAGATGAAACATAACATAAACATTCATATTAAAAATAGAATATAAAATTTTAATACATTAGCCATAAACCATAAAAGGTTTAAAAATATAACATCCATAGTCAAACATATCATAAACCATTCAATAGAATATGGAATATTGTATTATAGTAAATCATCCTCAGTCAAGAATAATATCCAATAAAGTATGTTGACATAGTTGAAAATAATCGATAAAACACTTTGAGAGATATATCAATTTTGTGAAATCGTTTAAAAGTCACACATTTATAAAAGAGGTCATTTAAAAGATATTTTTGAATCAAAGTTTCCCATACAACTTTGAAACTTTTGAATAAAATTTACATTTTCAAACAATCATGTTCATATAAATAAATCCTTAAAATAATTTTTAAAACATGGACATTAATTAAAAATATTTTGAAAAATAAACCATTAAGAAAATTAAAATGATGATCATGATAAAGTGTCCCTTCCAAAAAACCATAAAATATATATTCTTAGAACAAATTTATGAAACATGGACATGGATGATAAAAATTTCCCAGTAAATACTTACAAATAAAAAATCTCGGATGATAATGAGATTGAGGAATTAAACCTTACCTTGTTTTTTCCTTTTGTCAAGGGTACATTTAACCTCTAGTATAATGACCATAGTATGTTATTAAATTATTCCTAAAATATATTAATATTTATAATATCATATATGATTTATTTATGACTTTATACTATCCATTTAAAAATAATTTCAATCTTAAGGTAACATTTCGGGTAATAATCGCTTTCTTTATAATATGTGTTTTAACTAGTTATTCTTGATCGTATCACGTAGATTTTTATTTAAGTACTTCTAGAATATGACACATGATTTATATATCATATATATTAAGAATATAAATGTTCCTAATAGATATATGAAATGGAAACATCGTTCATGGAGATGGTAGTCCATACGTACGCATGAATATTGTTTCTGTACTCTTATCGTATAGTATAGAAGTAAGTAAATGACATATATTTATCTACATAAATATATATTATTTCTGTAGCAATATTATTTCATATATCTATTGATTAATCAATATATATATTTTTATAAAAATTATTGAATGGTGATCTTTGATGATGAATCTCATCGTGTCGTGGAGATAGTAAGTTGTACGTACGAACGAGCGACAATATCATTCTATTGATGGTGAAATAATTTGTAACTGGATAGTATATTATATATAAAGAATAATTAACATGTTATATTTAATATTTAGATCAATTATACTCATTATTATACCCATACAAATAATGAAGGGTTGAATAACAAACTAAACCACAATGTGGAGACGGTAAGGCGTACGTACACACATATGGTGTCTCTTTCATTCATAGCCTGGATAGAGTAATGAATATGGTTGTACTATATTTATAATAACATATAATTATGTAGAAGTTAGTGGAGTTTTTATTTTAGAATGGAAACCACAAATTAAGGTGAAGTGGAAGGAGAAAAGAACTTTGAAAGTGGTGATGAAATTATTACATCTTATATGGGTGCTTCTTTTTTGATTTGATCAAAAGGCCTCATTAGGTTGGATTTATGATCAAAGTAAAGCCTCCAGGTTTAAGTGAGGGTATTTGGGAGGATATTTTAGCAGGGCTTGGCTGTGCCAAATGGCTTTTGAGGTGTGATTTGGAGAGAAGGGTGGGTATAAGTTTACAAGAGAGGTGATGGTCACTTTAGGAAAAGCATGAAATGTAATTTTATTATAAAATCATTTTCAGTTTATAATGGATCCAAATGGATTTATATCAATGATAATGTGGGTATGGGCCTAAATACACTTAACCAATAGGTTTTAGAAAAGTTTAGGTCACCATATTAACCTTATCATTTACATTTAACTCTTAGTTAAATAGTTTAACTTTTAAAATGTCTTCTAGTATTTTTTTATTACATGGTTAATAAACATACTATAAATTCCACGGGAACCTCAACTGGTTCATTAAAGAAATATATATATTATTATACAAATCTTTTTTCTGAACCATATATTTTTAGGAATATTATATCATTTACTAATATAGTATCTTTTTAAAAACTCATTTATGACAATTTTGAGAAAATTTAATATTTGTATTTTTGAAAGTTATAAAAATAATATCACTTCAAAGAAAATTTATTTTATCAAAATTAACATGTCATATTAACCTAAAAAAATTATGTAATGAATCAAAATTCTCAATTTAATTTTTTTTTTGATATTTTTAATATCAATTATTTTAATCATTCATTAATAAGGTAATTACTGCATCATCATTGTTTCATAAATAAATTTTATTACATAAATAAAAAAATTATAAATAAGAAGCATGATGTAGGAAATATTTTTATATTTATAATGAATATGTATAGTCAAATTTTTCTTTTGAATAACCCTATATTAAAAATGTTTTAGTTATTAAACTTCAAATTTAATACTTTAACACTTCTTTAAATAAAATAATAATAAATGTACTAATATAATCCAAGTGGATCAAAAAGATCATATTTTATTCCTAAAGGTTGATTTTGGTCGAAATATACATATCCTATAGAATTAGGACATGTGTCATGGTAATTATAAGTTCATTTATACCTTTAATTACATAATTTACTTTTAACCATGGAAAATAAAAATCATAACTTACTATTCATGAAAAATTACTTTCATCATATTGAACAAAATTTTACTAACTGATGTCAACCATGTCTCTGTGATGTTTGAAAATCAATTCACATAAGTGGTAAAATTACGTTTTATGAAAATTTACAAATGTGCCTATAAGGTTGGTAAAAGACGTTAAGAATTCAATAATATTTTTTACACCTAATCTTATCATAAAATGACTTCAATGAATTAAATTGAACTAATATATTTATTATGTATTTATTTTTAATTTAAAATAAATTTAATTACAAAAAATACAATTATTTAAATAAAATTCTATTTTCAATAATAACACAATGTTTTTCACTAATCATCAAAAATTGAATGTTTTCAGAAAAATACCAATAATTCATCGTAAGAAAATTTTGAAATTCTGAATCCAAAAATGATTCCTATTTTAAAAATTCAAAAACATATGAGTTTATTTAATTTATTTAAAATTAAATATTGTTTTCTTAACCAAAATGTGGGTTTTTCAGAAGTAAAAAATATCAAAAGATGGACATGTGTTTATGTACAATTTAAATGTGAAATTACATCCAATGACCTAAATTATATTAACTGATAAAAACATAATATAATTATAAATTAAAACGACTCAAATGCATATTTTAACAATATAAATTACTTTGGTCAAAAAAATATTTTTTGAATTAAAATTTAGTATTTTTCACTATTCATCAAAAATTGAATGTTATCAGAAGAGTAACAAAAATTTTTCCAAACTAAATTTTTATATTAATATTCTAAAGTATAATCTATCTTCATTAAATTGAGATATAAATTTGTACAATATTGGATTTAAAAAGGATTATCCATTAAACGGCAGAAAACAGAATTTTTATATAAATACTTTTTTTATCTGAAAATATGAATTTGTCGTTATATTATATCTAAGAAGAATAATAGATCTACGTTAAAATTATATAGGATATACATAAAATTTAAAATGTTGTTAATAATATTAATAATCACTTTTAAGTGACTCTACTGATATGTCGTGATGCGCTTGAACTTGATGTTGTGTGTAGAAGAAGATTTTGAATTAATTTAAAGAGAAAATGTATTATGAAATATCGGGGTGTTATAAGGTATATTAAAATAAGGACTCCCGTGTCGAGTGATGTACCAAATCAGTTCCAGTCACTAACGTTTTTCCAGTTAAATTAATTTTGGGCTGAAAAATAAGCTTACTATCAGCCCTGGTGTAGTTTTATTAGGTTATTTCATGTCAGAATGGTATCAAAGATTGTTTTTCTTAGGGTAAGAGTTGATGTTTGGAGTGTTGTGATATTTTTTTACAAACCTACAAAAGTAGTTTAGAAGTTTATTTATTTTAAGGGAACCCAATGTTAGTGAAACATATAATGTATCCATTGAACAAGACTCTGATAACCCTTGAATTGACTCAAATCTCTTAGAATTTTTTATATGGGACATGTATATGGAATATACACCATGTATGAATAAGTATTTGATTATAATTTCCTTCTTGAGTCATCCGCATATATATTAATTAATTACCATGAATCATCTTATAAGTTATAGGATGCCTCAATGTAGATAGCTAGCTAGGATCTCGATGTTAGTTCATGACATGCCCAGGCTAGCGATGGAGCCCCCTCTTGCTTAAAATAAGAATAAAGATGATTCTCTCTAGGGAGTATATCATGAGACTCTATCATCGGGAATGTGTTGAGAAGTACCTCCACCCATCCTATAGTGATATTAATACCACTCATGATGAGAGAGAACATTCACTCAACAATTGAGGAATAGATTTTTGTAGTGTGGTAGGATATGGTTGTATATATATTGAGTGGGCTTCATGAGTTTCAGGGGTATAGATCACCCATGTTTGGAGGTTATACGGACCCTTAGTACATGGTGAATTAAAATTAGGTCATAATATGACTTTTTTACATAGCCCAAAAACCTAATGATTAGATGGTTCATCAATAGACCCCTGATCGATGTGGAACAACATGCACCTGGTGGATCTGGACAATTTAGCCCCCTAGTAAGGTGACCCTTCCTTGGATAATGTTTTAGAACCTATTTTTAATTGATTATTACATGGATACATAGAAGATAGTATAAATATATGATAAATTAAACCTAAACAAGGTAGAATGTCTATTTCAGAGTATAAATCCATCTTTAATCATCTCAGGAGGTTATCTATGGCTATAATTCAAGATGGATTCACTCAAGGGAAAATGTTTTAGCATGATCTTCACAGACATATTCGAGTTGGGGTTGTCCCATACTACATCCCCACCTATAAAAGTGTATTATACTGGGGTTTAGTGACTGTGATCTTCATATAAGAGGTTTAGTTAGTGAAAGATGTTCATACAAACAATGAAAGTGAATTTTTATTATCTACAATTATTCATTAGTAGTTATCAGGTTTGCAACACCAAGGGAATAATAATTTTAATTTATCAACTAATGGATTTTTATAAAAGGAATCTCATTGAGGATTCTAATATGTAGGATATAGGTTTAGATATACCTATAGTTAATGAGGTCACATAGATCATGAATTACATTCCTAACAAGTAACAGTGTAATGTTAGAATATATATGGACCTCCTTTTTGAGGCTATGATGTAATAAAGTACCTCCATGAGGTTGACACAATGGTCCCTTGGGAGGAGATTTTTATAATGGAGCTAGTGGTGTCTTTGGATTAGAATCTATAGGTGGTAATTCTATGATACACTACCACCACCACCACCTCTAGTTGTTTTATTCTAGGCATACTGAGTTAGAATCTAGGGACATTGTAATATTTAGGTAATAAAAGGATATTACTTGGTTATTTTGGACTTGTTTTGAGGTATAATATTTGTAATATATACACTATAATTTATACTTATCTCTAATTAGTTGATCTATATTTTCATATCTTCAACCCTAATTCAAGATATTTATACCTTGTTAGATCCCTTATCTTGATTATACAACTACATACTCTTATCAGTAATGATCACATAATCTCCCACATATACGGATGATATGATATTACATTCAGTGAAGGGAGGTTATCATAATACATAATAGTGGATATTATAAATACCTATGAATTAATCCTATTTATGTATTGGATATCCTTAGTTTTTTCCTAGATAGACTACTACTACTGGAGAGTGGTGTTCCAGTAATTGGATGGATCAAGATTTTTATTTATAATTGAGTGGGAATTTTTTTCAAGATGAGTAGGTCCAGTCCATAGAAGGTTTCTATTGATCACTCATAAATTGGATGGCATTGTTTTTCATGTATTAGATGAATCATATGATTATCTTACTATAATAATATATAGGTATATATAAGTTTCTCAAGGATGTTCCATGGTTGAACACTCATTAAGAGTTTATCTTCAACATTTCTTTTCACCACAGGAACAATATGATATATTTTGTAGCTTATCAGAAAGACCCAAATGTTTTCAGGGAGTAATAGTTGTAGTTGTAAGACCATATGGACAATGGTTTCATTATACATAGTGTACCACCTTGGGTATATCTAGTGTTTTTCTATGAAATGTTCAATGAGAGTTTGAGTTTTTTTATTAAAACTTTATACTTAATTAATTGAAAATTTGAAAACAATAATATCTAATTAAGACAAATAATTTCCATTACTAGTTTAAGGTAGTGAAGTGGCTCTCTAAGATTTATCATACGTCCATCTATCATAAACTCTGAGTATATGAGGAGCACATCCCAAAGATGGAATTAAAGTGTCTGAATGGAAATAATGATTTTATAATGATTCCATTTTACATGAAGAATTCATCTATTATTTTCATTGTAACAGCCCATTATTTATGAAATATATATTGTTTCAAATTATTTAAATAATTTGATACTTTTCATTTCATACAACATTGAATATAGCTTGTGTTATATGAAAGCACTAATTCTTCCATGCATTACATGCCACCCCAAGTTATGATTGAACTACACAAAGTTCATAAATTATATTTATGTACACAAAACAATGTTTTTTTCTTAGGTTACACACAATTCTGAACAAATTTTTTAGATTTCATTACTTGGAATACTCATTTTTACAGAATTACAATATACTATTAATATTTTTATTAAAATATTGTTATACTCACCATCCTAAAGTTATAATAGGATTTAAAAATAATATTAACTAAATTATGAAAAATAGTTTTCACAATTATATAAAATTAATCCTTTGGTTATCAATTATTTATTAACAAAATTAATAACTATTGGAAAATAAAGAAATTATTTTTCTAAGAAAACTATTTTTTATATGTACAAACAACATTTTATGTCAATAAATTAAACATACAAAATTTTATTTATTTTTTTAAGAAAATTTAAATATTATATTTTAAATTAATTTTATTAACACTCATAGAATAGATATTATAGGCATAAGATATGATTAAATCCATTTTTATAAATAAAAATATGTATTTTTATAAAAAGTGATTTTACCATCTTTTAATAAACACATTTATTAAATCTAGTTTTTGAAACATTAATAATTTTTATTTGGTAAAATAAAAATCATTTTGGAAATCATTATATCCGAATTTTATTTTTTTGATTTTTAGAAAATTTACGTTTTTTCATGAATAGTTAAAAACACCGAGTTTTGATTAAAAATCGACATCTAATATAATTAATTTATATAGTTAAATTATATTTCAAACTAGTTTTAATGTATAATTTTTTCAATTAATAATCAAAAATTCTGTTTTAGGTAATTTTAATCAATCTCACATTGAAATTGGATATAAAAACAATTCTAACTTTTGAGTTTTTTTATTTTAAAATGAGTTGTTTCATCCTGTTTGAAGTAATAATTTTAAGTTATTTGTTTCGACTAATGTGAATAGAATTTGGTAAAATTTATTCAATATTTTTAATAAAAGTAATTTATAATTAATAATAATTTTAAATTAATTTCTGAAAAAAAATATTAGTGAAAGAAATTAACATTAATAACTACGATTAAAAGAAAAACAAGCTTAACAAGGGACTAAACCTTAAAAATAAGAAAAAAATGACCTATAAATATATCCAAAACACATTGAATAGAAATATATAAACAATAAAAATTATATTATTTATATTTCTGGGTTTTATTGACTTTTTTTGGTAAAAACATTGACACACCTAACGTGTTTTCCAAAATGACAAGTGTGTCCTCTCCTTTCCTTATAAAATGACACCCCCTCTTCCCCTCTCTTTACACCTCTAAATACCCTTTTATCTGCAAAAATCAGACCAAATAATATCAAAAAACACGTACTATTCATATATAATCCTCCATTTTGGATGAAATCAAACCATGTAAGCCGTTTGGTGCAATACAAAAGGAGTTATCCGAAGAAAATGTAATGTTCTTCAACAAGAACCTTAATTTCATTTTCTTATCCACACCTTTAATTATTATTATAAATGTGTTATATAATTATCATTTAATCATAAATATATTGAGATGATTTTATGTTAATTTTATAACCTCAATCTTCACACAATTCTATAAATTGGGATATATATAATCATCCGATATGCATACAATGGACTATCGCCTTGTTAACCAATGTTGTTCGTTCTTCCATTATCACCACTCAAGTTTTTTAATAATGATGTAATTAGATTTTTATGTGGTATATATTATATTTAGGATTTATTTTTGGTTTTTAAATTATTATATAACAAATAAGTTTGTGATTTCAATTTTTTTGGAAAACAATAATATCTTTTGAGGACGTGTGGTCTACAACCTCCTCAATGTGACGTAATTCATTCAAGATTTACAAGAAATGTATTAAGAATGAGTTTAATAAAATTATATGTTATATATTAAATAGAAAAATTAATTTAATGATAATATATACATATATATAAATATTTGATAGTCATTATTTCTTTCAATACGACCAGATAATGGAAATAAAGATCATGTGTATGTACTTCATACCATCTCTAGAAATGAGGCACTTCATTTCATATTTATATATATTAAATATTATTATATATTGATATTTACTGAATATATAAGATATTTATATGATTATTTAGATTCATTAAATATTTAAAACATTATCTACATAATAGAAACAATAATTAAAATTCAAAACATGTACGGAAAATAAGGCTGCAATTTCGCGAAAGACACCTTTAACATTTTATTGTAAATAAATGGATAATATAAAGTTACAAGTAAATCATATAATGTATTAAATACCAGAATTTTTTTATTTTTTTATTTATAATAAACATATATTTATTATAATGTACGTTTGAACATGTAGGACAAGATTCATTACTTATGGTAAGATAATTTCACCTCACTTTCTTATATTTGTGAGATACATTCCATATTCCACACCTATTGATTTTAAGAGGTGTATATAATACCCTATGAAATTTTATATCATGAATTATTTTTATTTATTGATAGTAAAAGTTTAAATTGATGTGATTATTTCTTGTGGATCACTAATCAAAAGTTATTCAAGTAGTAATGGGATTCATATTCTTACATTTATTTAGATGAGATATATAAAATATTCACAACTTGTTTTTTAGGTGGTGTATATAATTCACTTGAATTTATTCTATGATTATTAACCTTCTATTTATGGTTATTTTCATATCCATTTTATGATCAATATTTCATGGGGTTTATAGTTCAAAAATTATTCGAATTGCTATGACTTTTTTGTATCGATTTTATTTATTTGATAAACTTATTATGTTATGAATATTAATTTTTTATGAGGTGTATATAATGATGTTTGGCTTGTTATATCATAAATATAATTATTTACATGATATTTTAGAATTCATGAAATGCTACATTCTCACGTGGATTATGATTAAAATTTACCAAATTGGTCAGAGTTTGTTGTTATAGTGTAATAGTTTAATGACATTATTTACAGTTATAATTACTTTGATGATATATTGTAAAATATATCTCAACAATTTCAGAAATCTAATTATACTACATTTTTTCATGATATATTCATTTAATTATACAAATTTTCTAGTCTTTTATACAGAAGATAATTTAAAAAATGTTATTAATAAAATCTAACATTATTTATATCTTCGGCCAGAAATCTATTTTCTCCCTAATCCATGTTTTATAAAAAGGATTTAATTTTTTTTAATTATATATTAAGATCATTTTCATGGAAAATTATATTCAAATTGTTTAATTTTTTGAAAAAAAATTAAAATGTTTTCAAAATATTCCACTATAAGTTTTCAAGGTTGTTGTCAAAGAAAAAGTTTTTCAAAATGATTTATGTCTTAAAAAGAGTTCTTTTCAATGAGGGAATGATATTTTTCTCAAGAAATATTTTAAATTATTTTAAAAGAATTATTTATAAGTTTTAAAAGTGGGTTTAAAATAAATTATTTATAAAATATTCTAAATGTTGAAAAACTATTTTCAAAGAAACGTTATTTTCCACTGGAAATGATCCTAGTGATCTTTAAAAATTAGTCTCCATCTAGGATGAAATATTTTGATATTATTTATTATTTACTAGGGAGATGAATCAATGAAATAATTTTTATTATTTAATTTAATGACTTATTTTTAACATGAAAATATCATTATGAACCTGTTTCTCTTGAATGGGTTTTATTCTTTTTAAACACACTTTTTTCAGATGATATGATTTGATGATATGATTATGATAAATTTATATTTTAAAAAAAGGATATGATGACTATTTTATAATACCCATATAATTCTATGTGTTAAGATATGATGATTATTTATGATCTTTCAGTACACATACGTATGATTTATCTTTATGAGGGGTGTGACCTATATCTCACTCCAATGTATTTAGTAATGATTTATAACTCATTAGTATATATGTTATGAATAAACCTGATTACATGTTCACAATGTTATATGTGATCCTTATTATGCGTTGACAATTTTATGGGTGAACCAGATTACATGTTCAAAATGTAATGAAAGGACCTACTTGCATGTCCAAAAGTTTATAAATTAACCTAATTACATGGTCTCAATGTTAGGAGTGAACATGATTACACAATCACAATGTCATGAATGGAACTTGGTGCATTTACATAAGTTTATTCTTGAATCTGATTTCATATTCACAATATTATGTGTTAACCGATTACATGTTAACAATGTTATGCGTGGAAAAGGTTTCATGCCCATAAGTTTATGTGTGAACCAAATTACATGTTAACAATAGTATGACTGAAATAAATTACATATTGAAAATTTAATGTGTGGGTATGGATTCAAGTCCATATGATTATAGGAGGATATATTTCTTGTTCTTATCTTAATTAGTTAACATGTTTTTATTTACACGCATTCCTAATACTATAAGTTTATGTGCATACTTCAAGTCTATGTCTCAGAGATATGTTATTATCTCGTGGCTTATGATCCTTGATTTCATTATGATTAATTTATTGTGACAATTAAATCAATATTCCATTAGGTATGATTATGATCTCTGATATGATGAATTTGATCTTCAAATGTTATGCTCAGGTTTTCATACCCTTGTACTCATGTTATACTTATGGGACTTCATTATTTACCCTTAATGTGCTTCTAAGATCACCCTTTATTATGTTTTATTTCCAAATAGTTATGAATAATGGTTTTAAGTTGGAGAAAAAATGGTTTGATATTTATAGGAAACATTGCAGATCTCTCACCAAGTTAGAAGATTGTGTTCCATGTTTTGAAAGACACTAAACAATTACGGTCCTCAATAATGTGATTTTATAAAGTTATTATTATTAATATAAAATGATGTAATATCCAATTATGTTAATATTGGGAAACTATAGTTTTTATCAATATGGCGTTTTAGTCAACCTTTTGAAAATAGTATGAGAAAAGTTTAGTAAGAACCCTAGGGATGTTTATAAAGATATGTGTAGGTATTATTATAAGGATATGTTTAAGGATGAGTCAATGTTTAGGAAAGTTTCAGGGAATTTTGGAAAATGATTGAAAGAAGAGTTTCCAAGAAATTAAATATCTATCTAGATACTTCAAGTGGATGTCTTAGAAGAAATGGAATTTGTTTTGACTGTGCAAAATAAGGACACAAAGCATGTAACTCCAAAGAGAAAATGAAGTTAATGAAATGAATGGGAATATTGGTCTACCTTAGGTATTATCTATATTTGAATGTTTTATTTTTGTGAAGTCTATGTATTATGAATATCAATTTCTTAGACATAACCTTCATGATGTAAATCAGTAAGACTCTAAGAGTAATATAATTTTTTCTGATTTGAATGAAACCTTGAATGAAACTGGAAAGTTATGCTTTGTTATAATAGTATTTTTTATAAGCATGATTAAATTTAGTTTTATGAATGTTAAGACATGATTAATATTTCATATTTTAGGTAATAAGTAATAAAAAATAAGATGAGTATGCCTACATAATTGTTTGATAAGGAAAGAGATGAATGAAGTATTTATTTTTTTAATTCAAAGGTTATGTTATACGAATCATAATATATATAAGAATTTCAAGTATAAAATATTTTTTAAGGATTAAAAATGATATATTGAATGGTTCTGATGAAATTGAATATTTATTTAATTGAAATGTGATATTTGTATCAAGGGATATTAACCCATAAAGTGTTCTTGATGTTGTGATACATGTGTTTATCATGGATAAAGATAAGATGATATGAATAAAGTAAATGAGACAGTATTTATGACCTCAAAACTGAAAAAGAATATGTTAATAATGTGGTTTATTCTATCATAGATGGAGTTTATGTGATTCTTTGATTTATGGAATATATCGAGTAATTTTTGGAATAATGAAGCATGCAAGATTTCTGAAAGGATTTTTGGTAATTTAGTTTATTACTATGTTTCAAGAGAATACATGATAATGGTGTTCACATATTTGGTATATGACAACCAAGAGATAATTTATTATATATATGGGATATATTTGAGTTGATATTTGAAGAAAATAAGGACCATATTTTTAAATTTTTGGGTTTTCATCATTTTGAAGGGTTACTAGGTTAACTATTAATAAAATGTCTATGTTAAACTTCATATGAGGTTTTAGAGATTTAAGGTATTGTATTTCCATATGAGGATTTATGCATATTGGATTACCTATGATATCCATTTTCCACTGATTTTAACTCAATGATATATAGAATGACCTATCGTTCTACTTCATTATTTTTTGCACTTTGGGAACGACTAATTCACCTTCATTTCATTGAATAAGAGATGAAGTCTAAATCATACTAGGAACTACCAAAGGGTGAGATTGTGTGTATGAAAACGATTTAAATTAAGTAATTATATTTTTTTATGTAATTATATAGTAAAATTATTTATCAATTCTACGAAAATAACATTGAAAAATATTTATCCAAATACCTTTATTTTTGTTGAACCAGTGGTCTTATAAATCAGCATAGATTATAGTTTTTGAGGACCTTTACATTCCATTTATAATTCAATTCCTTGTGATAAATTACACAAATCATGAAATACAATTAATTACTCTTTTCTTACCTGTAAAATCTTCCCATACAACCTCTGTTTTTCTATGTGGAAACCTCATTCTGAATTACTTTGGGTAACTGTTATGTTTTTGAATTTCTTTCTTAAATGAAAGATTTATTATTCATTTTTATGATGTGGGGTTCAATGAAATTAACTCTAAATTATAATAACATTAATAAAACTGACGATTTTTGAGGTTGAAATTAATTTCAATTGGTTTATAATGTAACACCTCGATTTTTTTTGAAATATATATATTTTCAAATTAATTTATCTTTTCGATATTCTTTATTTCACGAATCATTGAATATATCTTATGTTATATAAAATCACTAAGTCTTTGTTTCATTAAATAAAACACCAATTTATTTTTAACTGAACATAAAACATAGACTATATTTATGTTCACACAATAATATGTTTTTATTGTGTTATACATAATACTGAGTTCCATCGATAGCTTGTGTTACACACAAGACTGAGCTTAACTGAACTACAATATACTTGTAATATTGTTATTAAATTATTATTTTAGTCACCACATAGCTATTGGAATGAAATTTATAAATAATATAAAATAAATTATAAAAATATTGTCTACAAATGTATATAAAATTAATCATTTTGTTTTCAATTTGTTCTAAATGAATGGAATATTTATTTAAATTTAATGAAATTTCATTCCTAGGAAAACTATTTTTCAATGTAAAAACACTATTTTATCTCAATAAACTACACAAAATTCATGAATGTTTTTAATAAAATGTATATATCATATGTTCAATAATTTTTTCTGACACTCATCCATTAAATTTTATAGTCATAAGATAAGAATAAATCCAATTTTATGAAAAAAAACTGTATTTTTTAAATGATAATTTTACTACCTTATAGTTGACAATCTCTTTAAAAAATAATTTTCAAAAATTATTTATTTATATTTAAAAAATAAAAATAAATTTTATTAATTATAATATCAAAATTTACTTTGGGTGAATTTATGTATTTTTTAGAGGAATTTCATTTTTCTAATGAATATTAAAAAAACATAGAATTTTAATTGAAAAATATATTTTTCATCTAATTTATTTATATTGTTAAATTATATTTTAAATTGTTTTTAAATTATAATTAATTATATTTACATCAATAAATACAATTTAGTTCATTATAATTAATTTACCATTAAATTAGATATATAAACATATCAAACCGTTGAACATTTTACTTCAAAAACACGTTGTTTCGTCCCTATTATAGGATTAATTTTAAATTATCTTCTACCACCTATGTGACTATAATTCTTCATTTTTTTCCATATTTTAAATAAGTGTAAATTATAATTTATAATAAGGTAAAAATAATTTTAGGCCAAAAATATTTAATAAATCAATTAGAATTAATTACAATGACTAAGAGATAACAAGCTTAACAAGAAACTAATCCTTAAACAGAAGCACCAAAATTACCTATAAATTGTTAAAAAACATTTATGGCCAGATATAGACCTATAAAATTCTATTATGTAGTTTTTTTGGGTCTTTGAAAAAAATTTCATGGTAAAAACGTGGGCACTCCTAACTTTTTAAAAAAATTGCAAAGTGTGTCCTCTCCCTTCCTTATAAAAGGTCACCACCTATACCCATCTCTTCATACCCATAAATAACTTTTTATATTCCAAAGTATACCATTATATTATCCAAAATTCTATCCTATAAACTTATAATCCTACCCTTTCTTGGAATTAAAACTAAGAATGTCCTTTTTTGCAAATGAAATGGAGTTACCCAAAGAAGATGTAACATTCACGAACAAGAACTTCATTTTTTTATTTATGCACACCATTCAATAATTAATATATAAATATTATATTATAAAATTTTTATCCAAAATATAATTATATTATGTTATGTTTTGGTTACAACCTATATATTCACACACATCTATCAAATGAGGTAAACAATTATCATTTGTGTGTATGATAGACTACCGCCCCATGAATTGATGTCATTCATTCTTCCATTAACACATCTCAAGGTTAGTAATAATGATGTAATTGAAATTTTATATGATTTATATTATATTTATGATTTATTTACTCTTATAGAATTACTATATATTACATATCTTCATGATTTCTATTTTATGGGAATATAATAACGTTGTTTGTGGACGTGTGGACTACCGCCTTCTCAAAGAGACATGATTGGTTAATTATTTACATAGAAATTATTAAGGATATGTTTAATAAAAATATAATTTATAGATTAAATAAAAATTTTCTATAATTATCATATATAAATTTATATAATTATATTGTATACATTCTTTCTTTTAATACGATAAGATAATGAAAACAACATTCATGTGTACTTATGGCCTACCATCTCTTTGAATGGTGTAGTTCATTTTCAATTTCCATATATTATAGATTATCATAAATACATATATAATGAATATATAAGATATTTATTTTATTTTTTTCATTATTTGAATAAATAAATAATTATTTAAGAGGGCGAAGAATTAAAATTAAATCCTTGCATGAAAAACAAAGCTATTATTACCTGAAACCTAACTTTAACATGGAATTGTTAACCAAGGGGTAATTTGAATACATAAGTAAATAATATAAGGTATTATATAAATTATTATGGTTATTTTATATATTTATAATAAACTAATATTTATTATACAATAGGAATGAACAAGTAAAATTAGAGTCAAGACTTGAGGTAAGAGAATTTCATCTCACATTCTTATATTTGTGAGATACATGGCATATTCACCACCCATTTATTTTATGTGGTTTATATAATTACCAAAGAAATTTAATACCATTAATTACTTTAAATTAATGATTTTAAAAGTTTAAATTGATGTTATTATTTCAGGGTAATCACTATTAAATTGTTACTCAAGTATTACGGGAATTTCTATTCTCACTTTTATTTCATCGAGACAGATGCCATATTCACCACTATATTATTTTGTGTGGTCTATTTAATAACCATGAATTTATTATATTATTCTTATCCTTAAATTAATTGGTAATTATATAACTAATTTTTTATCACTCTTTCATGTGGTTTATGGTTCAAAAGTTAACAAATTGGTAAGGTATTTCTGTCTCAATGTTACTTATTTTAGGTACATGTTATGTTATGCACATAAATTTTTTTAAAAGGTGAATATACTTCCCTTTGATATTTTATATCATTTATATAATTATTTTGTTAATATGTTAAGCTTCATGTAATGTTATACTGTCTTGTGGATTATTATTCAAAGTTACCAGTGTGGTAAGAGTTTATTGTTGTAATATTATCGTTTTTTAGTATTATTTATTATTATGATTCCATTTATTTATGATTATGACCGACATCATACTAAATATCATTAATTTTATTATACTATGGTTTCAATTATATATTCATGTAATGGTACCAATTTTCCACTCTTTGGTATATAATATAATTAACAAAACGATTTTTTGAAAATCTGACATTATTTATCTCTTCGATTGGAAATTAGTTTTCCCCCAAAACCATGTTTTCTAAATAAACATAAAATTACATTTTAACCTCATTTGAACGTAAAATGATTTTAAAAATGTTATATTTTTTGAATTTTTTTTAAAATTGTTATTAAAGATACATTTATATGTATTGAGGTGATTATAAAAGAAAAAGATTTTCAAAATGTTTTATGTTTTAAAAATAATTTTTTCAATGAAGAAATTGTATAATCCTAAAGAAATGATTTAAATTATTTTTAAATATTACTTCATAATTTTTCAAAGTGTTTTTCATGTAAAAGGATTTTGAAAATATTTTAGGCCTTAAAAATTTATTTTCAATGAAAGGTTATATTCATTAGTAAATCTCACAAGTAATTTTTCAAAATCCTTATCCATCTAAGATGACATAATTTGATATAGTTTATTGTTTACCGCTAATATGATCCATGGATACAAATAAAATTATTTATTTGAATGGTTTAGGTTTAAGATTCCATGTTATTTAAGAAACATGTTTCTATTCTATGGGTTATATTATTTTGAAATCTACTTCTTTTCATGGGATATGCATTGATGAAATGATTATGAAACCTAACTATTTTTCATAGGTTATGATATGATAACATGTTTAGAATACCTATTTCTTTTCATGGGTTATGATATGAATATTGTTTATGATCTTGTCGCTCACTTATGTAAGATTTTACTTTTTAATGGGTGGGACATATATCTCCCTCCAATGCATTGGGAAATAATGGATTGCTTAGGAGTATATATGTTATTCATGAATGTAATTAAATTTTAAAGATGTTATATGTTAACCTTATTACATGATCAATAATCAATGAGTGAACCTTATTATGTGTTCATAATTTTAAGCGTGACCCTGATTACATGTTCACTATGTTATGAATGGATCTGGTTGGATATCAATATGTCTATGTTTCAAACTAATTACATGTTCAAAATGGTATACATTAACCTAATTAAATGTTCATAATTTTATGAATGGACCCAGATGTTTTCAACTATGTTTATATGTGAACACGATTATATGTTTACAATGTAATTAATGAACATAATTTCATGTTCCAAATGTTTCTCATAGACCTGGTTTCATTTCCATTAATTTATATGTGAACCTAATTATATGTTAAAGATTTTATGGATGAACCTAATTTCATGTTCACAATGTTTTGTGTGGGCCTGGATTCATGTCCAAATATTTATGTGAGGGCCTAATTTCATATAATTATTTTAATGATTGAACCGGTTTTTATTTATTCAAGTTCACAATTTTATAAGATGATGTGCATGCCACAATTCATTATATTATGTTTATACTATTCCCACATGGATTATCATATTTTATTTTTTTATGATTTATTTCTTATGAATGACAAATCCTTATTCTATGAATTATGATTATGATATTTGATATGCAGTGTATAATCTTAAAATGTTGTGCTAATTTTCTCATTACCTTATATTCATGTTCTACTTATGTATCTTATTTATTTTCCCTTTTTGAGAATTTTATATGACCCTTGTCACAACCCGTCCCCCGGTGCCCGTATCGTGACTACCCCAAACCCGCTTTCCATAGGCCAGGGGCTGACGACTAGCACCAAAGGCATAATTCCCTAAAACTGGGAAGGCATTGCCTTTATTAATCGTAAACTCACACAACCAGAGTTCAAGCGGAAAGGAACAGTAAGTAAAAGTTGTATAACAAGTGTACATAATGTAAAGGGGGTGTAAATAAAATCCCAATAGTAAAGTACAAGGAAAGGACAAACAAGTACAACTAAAAAGACAAATAGCTGCAAGGTGTCTAGTAGCTCCCAGATTGTCCACCATGGATCCTACCTGAAGGGTAGGTACATATAGCATACTCAATGCTCCACGTTCACCCGTATTCTCCGGGTACTGACTCGTCGTGAGGTCCACCTCCGAGTACCGTCCAATCCTCGTACACTCCGCCTTAGTCAGTGATGTCTGTCGTCCGCATCCAACACAATGTGGTGCGGGCATAGCCCCTACTGGGGTGATTATAATGATACTCATTAGGGACCCCAAGACCCTCTAGGTATCACAACATCCAACAAGGGTAAACCGAAAAGGATGATTGCAATGGATATCCATTACTTAGGTATATGCCCATAAATATACCAATGTTATCAAGTACCCATCTCAATCATGTGGTAAACACAAAATTTGTTGACTTAGCTCAAACCAGGATTTTCATTATCGAAACCACACACTACTGGAGAACTCTTCCTCTGTCGAGTACAATGGGCAAGTCATGACATAGAGGTGCTTCTCAATAATCATAAACTACTAAGGTACTCCTCCTGTCGAGTATTGCGGGTCTGCTGCCAAATACCAGGCACTCAGTCCGTTGTGTGTCTGTCACCATATATTGGGTGCTCCCCCTAATAGCCTACAATGGTACTCCTCCTGTTGAGTACCGTGGGCCTGCAGCCAAATACTTGGTTCTCCTCCACCATGGGTCTACCGCCAAATATCGGGCACTCCCCCCTAGGATAGTCGAATCGAATCGGTCAAGAAGTCGTGAGGTCTATCAGCTACTAGGTCTCTGCAATCTGTCTTCTTGTATCTTGTAGGATCTGCTCCATGAGCTACAGTTCGATACTCTAAGTGCCACTAAGTCTCATGCATAAGTATCTCAAATTTCCTCCACGTCATAGGGGTCTATCCGTAACAGACGACATGTCAATCGGACGCCCTGTCTGTGAGTTATTGTCATTTCCATCCTGGGGGCCCGGTTAGTTTTTAGGTTCAAACCTACCCAACTGTATTCCAACTGTTTCCAAAACTATAGTGGGATATTCCAAAGTAATCGTGTTATTCCAAACATTCTGTCACTATAGACGGTTTATTAATCGGACACCTGTATCCTGAGTTATGGGTGATTAGTTGTAATCAGGTCTGACGAGTTCGGGTCTGGTCTGACCCTGTGGGACCGACCTGGGTCCGGATTGAGGTCTTACCTAGTCCGTGGGTCTAACTCGACACGAAGGGGTAGCCCGACTCGATGGTGACCTGGCCCGAAAACAGCTCGGCCCTGTTGGCTGGCCATGTGGCCCGGCCCAGCTGGATGTGTGGCCTATCCTGGTTGGCAGTGTGGCCCGGCCCGGCTGGCCGTGTGGCTCGGCCAGGCTGGCCATGTGGCCTGGCCCGGTTGGCCTACTGGCCAGGCCCAGCTCGCCACACCATGGGGTGGGGGGTGTCGCGCCCCCCTTTGTTCGTAACGGTCGACGCATTGCGTCGGCCCCTGTAACCGCAAGACCCGAAGGGTCCCTCCTGTAGCGAGCACCGGCGGCCGGCTCAGCCAACCGCCCTCCATTTTCATCTATGGCCTTAAGTCGTGGGTCTTCTCTAGTGAGACGCGACAGTGATGCACCCCTGCTCTCCTAATGTGGCCCGCCCTATCCGTGGATCACTGCTACTCCGGACGGCGCCACGACGTCGCGCCGTCGTCCGACCGCCATGGCCCTCATGGCTGCGGGTCTTTCATCCACCATGGTGGGACAGCACCACGTCCCTCAGGCACCACCGTGGCCCGCCTGGCCACAACTTGGTTCACTAAACGGTACAGAGGTGTTGCGCCCTTGTGGCAACCCGACGGCCTTGTTCTGCCAGCTTTCTTCTTGGAAGACTTATTGTCGGTCACCGTGTGTACCGCCTTCGTCATCGGAAAAAAATAACCTACTAATGGGGAGGGTGGGGTCGTGTTCGTCTGGTCCGAACCTTCCTCGTTATGGTGAAATCATTTTATTCTCAAAGCACACAACATACGACGGGGTACGGAGGGTAATATTCAATAGTTAAAAATAACTCCTACCATGGTTTGTTGCTTGTTGACGATGACACGGAAAAGGAGGACATCAATTCATTGATGTCGGGAAAGAAGAAGCTGAGGATGGTGTCACCGACATTCTTCAAGGACAACTCTCCCTCCATTGTTCCGGTTGAAGAAGGATGAAAACGTCCGTCGACGTTCTTCGCATTCTTCACGTTCTTCATTGGAGGAGAACTTCTCCTTTGATAGATTTTTCCAACAATATCACAGGAAGAGAATTCCCACCCCCAAATAAAATAATAGTCTGCCTATTATTTTATGTGTGGGAACGTAATTCAAAAGGGTGAATTAATAACCCGGCTCCGCCCAATTAAATCATGTGCATTGGCACAATAAATTTGTGGTGGATGGTGGAAATTTACAAGGGGTTAAGGACCGTGTGATCCCCGCGTAAATTAATCTCCCAAGGGAGGATATGTGCAAGTGGGCCACACAACCATAACCTCTCATGGGAGGTTATGATGTGGTGGACCCCACCACTAAAATCACCTTGGATATTTTAACCACCACAATAGAAATAAATTTTACAATTTATTTTTAATAAATTTAATTAAAAATCCCGAAATCTAACTTCCATTCATGTTAGAATGCAACTGATGTAAAAGTCTTACTAAGAAATCACCAACACTGCGAGTTCAATTGTGCCTTCAGAATTCGATTCCGAGAACCGGTTCATAAGATAAAAAAACCCGCTGGCATGTTTACTGAATACCAGATAAAAACATCAAAAATTGATTCTGGGCACACTGGGCCTCAGAATCAAGCACCGTTAGAAACTGCGGGCTCATAAAATTCCCATGAATTTTAGATACCAAATTTTCCACGAAAATTCTGGGTCTTTACATTCTCCCCACCCCAGGGATTTACATCCCCGTAAGCTATAACTCACACTAAGCGAACAAATGAGGGTACTGAGCACGCATCTGAGCCTCCCCCTCCCATGTGCTCTCATGGAGGTTCATGTGATTCCAACGAACATGCACCAGAGGTATCGACCATCCACGTAGGACCTGCTCCTGTCGATCCTCAATATCCACTAGAACATCAGAGAATGTCACCCCATCATCGATGTTCAGCTCACCGTGGTCGATGATGAGGTATGGGTCGTGCACGTATCTCCTCAGCAGAGATACGTGGAAGACGTCTTTCACCTAGTGCAACTAAGGTGGAAGAGCCAAGCGGTATGCCACCTCACCTACTCTTCTGAGGACCTGGAATGGTCCGATGAATCGCAAGGACAACTTGCCACCACGTCCAAATCATTGTAGACCTCGTCAAGGTGAGACCCGTAGAAAGACATGGTCTCCATCCACGAACATCAAAGGTATCTGTCTCCTGTAAGCATACGAATTATGCCTACTCTGTGTTGTCTTCATCCGCTCCTAGATGATCTGCACCATCTCTGTCATAGCATGTACCATCTCTAGTCCCCCAAGTGTTGACTCCCCTAGGTCTGTCCAACATAGTGGAGATATGCATGGTCAACCATACAAGGCCTCAAAGGGTGCCATATCGATGGTGGAGTGAAAGATATTGTTGTTAGAAAACTCCATCAAAGTCATGTCATCCTCCTAGCCACGGCCGAAGTCAAGGACACATTCACTGAGCATGTCCTCGAGGTTCTGAATCATCCTCTCGGTCTGACCATCAGTATGAGGATGGAATGTGATTCTCAAGAAAAGCTGTGTCCCGAAAGCTTCCTACAACCCCTTCCATAGCTGAGAAGTAAACTGTTCGTCATGGTCGGAGACAATAGAAGAAGGTACTCCATGTAAACTCATTATCTCCTTCACATAGAGGCATCCCATGATCTGTACTGAACCATGCTCTCTGATCGAAAGGCAGTGGGCTGACTTGGTGAGTCGGTCGATGATCACCAAAATCGAGTCATGACCCATGGATGTACGTTGAAGACCCTTCATGAAGTCCATGGATATCCCATCCCACTTCAACTCTGAGACCTCTAAGGGCTGAACCAAGCATGTTGGTACCTGGTGCTCTGCCTTCACTTGCTGACAAGTGAGGCATCGTGAGACAAACTCTACTATAACCTTCTTCATACCTGGACACCAATGCTATCGTCGAAGGTCCTAGTACATCTTCACCACACCTGAATGTATCTCTAGAGGGGAATGTGTGGAACTCCCTCAAAACCTCCTCTTGAAGTGAAACTATTACCATGGTACATCCTTTAAAGAGGATGATGTGTTCCCCACCTTCTGAAAATCCATCAGGTGCCTGCCCTAGGGATATCTGAGCATGTTGTGTCTCACTGTCAGTGTCTCTATGTTGTGACCCCCTGAATCACTGACGAATTGGAGGTGTGATTGTAAGAGACTGAAGAGAGGATTCTCTATCCCTGTCCCCAAAGGATATCTATAAGGCAGGCAGCTGCTATGTACCTTCTCCTAGCAGCTGAATACCAGATCTTCGGCTAAGAGCATCAACAACAATGTTCCCCTTCCCATGAGTATAGACTATCTCGAAGTCATAGTCTGGAGGAACTCAAGACAATTCCATTGTCTCAGGTTAAGGTCCTTCTGAGTGAAGATATACCTAAGACTCTTGTGATCATAGTACACGGTAAAATGTTCACCCATCAGATAGTGCAGACACATCATCCGTGCAAAGACCACTGGTGCTAACTCTAGGTCATGGGTAAGGTAGTTATACTAATGATGTCTCAACTACCAAGAACCATAAGTGATCACTGGTCACTCCTGCATTAAGACAAACCAATGTCTGGTCCCTGACACATCCTAGTAAACTACGTACCCTATGCCCCCCTCTGGAAGCCTCAAGATGGGGGCACTAGTCAGCCTCTTCCTCATCTCTTGAAAGCTCTGCTGGCATCTCTCCAACCACACGTAGGGTTTCCATTTCTTCATCAAGGTCAATAGTGGTGGTGCAACCCTGGAGAATTATGGAACAAATCTATGATAGTATCCAGCCAAACCCAAGAAACTAAATACCTCCATCACACACCTGGGTGGCTCCCAAGCAAGTACTGCCTCAATATTCGCTGGATCTACTACCACTACAGCCTCTGAGATAACGTGTCCCAAGAAGTGAAAATATCAAATCGAAAACTGGCACTTCGAGAGCTTACCATAAAGATGGTGCTCTCTGAGTGTATCTAGTAATACCTGCAAATGGTAGGCATGATCCTCCTCGGTAGCTGAGTAGATCAGTATGTCATCGATTAAGACTACGACAAAGCGATCTATTTAAGGATGGAAGATATTGTTCATGAGGCTCATTAAAACTACTAGAGCATTGGGTACACTCAAGGGAATAACCAAGAACTCATAATGGTTGTATCGACACCTAAAGGTCGTCTTCTTCTCATCCTCATATTGAAATCTTAGTTAGTGATATCCTGATCTACGGGCTATCTTTGAGAACCATCGTTCTCCCTTGATGTGATCAAAGAGGTCGTCAATCCTTGAAAGTGTGTACTTGTTTTTCACGGTCACCTGGTTCAGAAGACGGTAGCCGACACAAAGCCATAAGCTTCCATATGCCTTCTTGGCAAATAGAATTGGGGATTCCCATGGAGAAACACTGGGCCTAATGAATTCCTTTCCATACAAGTCCTCTAGTTGTACCCACAGCTCACGAAGCTTAGCGGGAGCCATCTGATATGTTGGTGTAGATATCGATGTCGTCCCGGGGTACAGGTCAATGTAGAAGTCCACATCTATGCGAGGAGGTAGTCCTGGAACATTTTCAGTGAAGACATAAGCGTGTTGGGCCACAACTACAGGATAAGTCAGACTCTACACATTAACTGCTCTGAGGGTAAGGCAAGACAACTAGTGATTGATCGGTTGAACACTCCTCTGAGTAAGTATTCCCTATGCTAAAAAGGTTCCTTTCTCGCCGGTGAAGGTGAAACTGGTCTCATCATTGCAGACACACCACACTTTGTGCCTAAGACATTTGAGTTGAGAATAGATTGTAGATAACTAGTCCAACCCCAAGATGATGTCATACGGCGTCGACGTTGCTACGAGGAGAACCCAGCCAAAGCTCTCGCATCCTAGAGTAAGCTCTCACTAACGAAAACAGTGCGTATATGTCGAGTCTCCTCCCGTAGGAGTCTCAAGCCTTAATGATCGAGCCAGCAGCTCCTTCGGAAACTCCGAGCTCCAAACGAGGGTAGTGGCTCTTAATGAGTGACTAGAACCTGTGTATATAAGAACTACAACTAAGGTGGAGTAGACACAGTTCGTACCTCGAATCATCTCCAGAGTGCCATGGTCGTATGCTTCAGCTGCCTAAAGCTGTGCTCTCCCATGGCCACCCACTCCCTGCGGTCGGGGGGGGGGGGGGGGGGTTGGACCTCCTGGTGGTGGTGGTGGTAGAAACACCTCGAAACGTCGTTCACCACCAACCGCATGGCCAGCTAGTCTTCCCCGTCCGCCTGTGCCCGGAAGACTGCCTCGATCGAACCTCTGCCTCATCCTGAGAGTCCTCTCAACTGATATATGATCGTTTTTAAAGTGGCTTAGATAGTCACGAACCATGTGACAAATCCCGTCATAGGAGTAAGACTGTCCGCTCCAAGAATGTCTAGCTCTGTCTCCCCTCTGGGTGCCCCGCACAACCGATCTTGAGTCGTGTATTCGAACACCTATGTGTCTAGACCTCTTGGATATCTACGTCATCTGTCTACTGCTAGCTATAGAAGACTCTGTTACAAGTTGACTAGTGGAGGGTCTCACTGCTAGAGACTGCTCAGCAAGGAAACTCTTTACTAGGAGGGAACACTCCAACACCCCCGTCCGCATCGGGATGTTATGGGAGATAACTGAAGCTCTGATATCTTGCCTGAGTGCCTACTCGAAGGTCCCGACCCTGAAGAATGGGTCCCATACTATATCAGTGGAGTAGCATGATAGGTCGGTGAACCTCGCTGATTACTGAGCTACACTCATGCTGCCCTAATGCGGATGAAGTAGCTCATGTATCTACACCGCTCTAAGGGTGGAAGGTACAAACTCTACCTGAAACAGGCCCTCTATGTCTGCCCATATAAGTGTTACCTCGGAATGTATCTGGAGCATTAGGCTCCACCATCTTCCTGTTTCTACCTAAAGGAGGTTGGCAGCAAGGATCACCATGAAGTTGGATGGTGTCCCTACTTGCCCGAAGACTCTCACCACAGCCTCTAGCCAATCCTTGGCCACCTACGGGGTATTCTCTCCCCATAACCTGGGTGGCCTCTTGTGCTAGAACTCGTGTAGTGCGCTCAAGCAGCGTGCACTCGTTACTGCTGGGGCTGGTGGCATATGTGGCCCAACGGGAAGTAGTACTACTGGGGCCTCCACTAGTGCCTCAACTGAAAGAGGGCCATGTACTGAGGCCTCATCGCTCGGCAGGTTGTCATTACGTAAAACTCTCGGGGCTCTAGCTGGTCATCCGCGGGGAGGCATCCTAAAAGAACAGATGCAACACAGTCAAAAGACTATACCTAGTGAGTGTACCTGGTTGAGCTGAATCAAATAAAAACATTTTTAAAAACACCTACAATCAGTGTTTTCGTAGACTAAGTTGGAAATCAGTAGTCAGGGTCCTGGTGTACAGAATCGTCGGCCACCACACCAACACTGGACTCCCTAAACTGAAGACCACACTCGGTACCCTTAAGATTATTGCTTCACAGAAAAGAAATATCAGTGTCCTAAGTTCTGCGGTAGAACCGACCCCTTTGATACAAAGTTGTCAAGACCCATCCTCCGGGGCCCGTATCATGACTACCCCAAGCCCGCCTTCCATAGGCCTGGGGCTGGCGACTGACACCAAAGGCGCAATTCCCAAAAACTGGGAGGGAATTTCCTTTATATATCATAACAACACACAACCAGAGTATAAGAGGAAGAAAACACTAAGTAAAAGTTGTATAACAAGTGTACATAAAGTAAAGGGGCTGGAAATACAATCCCAACAGTAAAGTACAAGGAAAAGGAAAACAAGTACAACTAAAAAGACAAATAGCTGGAAGGTGTCTAGAAGCTCTTGGTTCATCCACCTCACATCCTACCTGAAGGGTAGGTACAAATATCCTCCTCAGTGCTCCACGTCCATCCATCTACTCCGGGTACCGACTCTTCGTGAGGTCCACCTCCGGGTACCTTCCAGTCCTCGTACAATCTGCCTCGATCAGCGATGTCCGTCGTATGCATCGAACACAGTGAGGTGCTGGCATAGCCCGTGTAGGGGTGAGTATTACGATACTCTGTAGGGACCCCGAGACCCTCAAGGTCTCAAAAAATCCATCAAGGATAAACCAAAAAGGAAGATTTCAATGGATAGCCATTACTTTGGTATATGACCATACATACTCCTAAATTATCAAGTACCCTTCTCAATCATGAGGTTAACAAAAAAGTCGTTCACTCAGCTCAAACCCGGATTTTCATTATCAAAACCATGGATGCTGGAGAAATCCTCCTCTGTCGAGTGTTGTGGGACCTTTGCGACACCGAGGTGCTTATCACTAACCTTAGACTGCTCAGGTACTCCTCTTATCGAGTATCGCAGGTTTTCTGCCAAATACGAGGCGCTCCATCCGTTGTGGGTCTCCCACCAAATACCGGGCGCTCCCCCTAATAGCCCACAGATGTACTCCTCTGGTCGAGGACCGTGGTTCTGCCCTCAAATACCAGGTGCTCCTCCGCCATGGGTTAGCCGCCAAATACCGGGCGCTTCAAAATGGGCTAGTCAAATCACTCTGATTCGAATCGGCCAAGTAGTCGTCAAGTCTGTCAGCTACTAGGTCTCCGCACTTTGTCTGCTCGTCTCCGGGAGGATCCCCTCCACGAGCTACTGGTCGATACTCCATGTGTCACGAAGTCTCACATAGAAGTGCCTCAATGTTCTTCCACATCATAGGGGTATCAACGCAATAGACACCGCGTCAATAGGACACACGATCTGTGAGTTATTGGCATTTCAGTCCAAGGGGCCCATTTTGTTTTTAGGTTCAAACCAACCCGATCGTACTCCAACTGTGTCCAAAACTCAAGTGGGATATGCCAAAGGAATCTTCTCGTTCTTAGATTTCTGTTTCCGTAGACAGTTCATTGTTCGGACACCGGTAGCACGAGTTATGGGCGATTAGGTGTAATCGGGTCTGACGGGTTCAGGTCCAGTCCAACCGTGTCGGACTAACCCGACCCATGTCCGGACTGGGGGTTCTGACCCGGTCCATGGTTCTAATCCAACCTGAAGGGGTGGCCCAGTCTGAAGGCGGCCTGGCCCAAAAACGGCCCGACCTGGTTGGCTGGCCGTGTTGCCCGGCCCGGCAGGCTGTGTGGCCCGGCCCGACTGGCCGTGTGGCCCGGCCCGGCTGGTCGTGTGGCATGGCCTGGCTGGTCATGGTTGGCTGGCTGTGGGTCTTCTCCATCATGGCACGATGGCGCCACACCCCTCTGCCACGACCCACCATCGTCGCTGCTCCCTGCTGCTCCGTGAGGCGCGACAACGCCTCGCCCCGGTCCGACCGTCACGGCCCTCTTGGCCATTACCCACTCTTCCGGCATGGTGCGACGAAACCACGCCCCTCCAAGACCACCACATCCCTTCTAGCTGCAGCTCGGTTCACTACACAGCATGGCGGTGCTGCTCCCTTGTGGTGTCCCGGTGGCCTTGCGTCACTGGCTTTTTTCACGGTCAGATCGTTATCGGTCGTCGCGTGTACCGCCTCTATCTTCATCAAACATTAACCAAAAAAAGGGGAGGGTTGGGCCGTGTTATTTTTGACCAAACCTTCCTTGTTATGATGAAATCATTCAGTTCTCAAAGAACACAACATACGACGGGGTACGGAGGTGGATATTCAATCATAACAAATAACCTGTAACACCCCGAGATTTTATGAAAAATATTTCTTTTAATTTCATTAATGTCTTGTGTTGTATGCTACACCAAAAGGATCTTTCATTACACGCATCCTTTACTTGACTTACACGCAATCATGACCTCCCTCGATAGCGTGTGTAGTACGCAATACCGAGTTTCACTGAACAACGATATGCTATTAAAATATTATTAAAACTAGCCGTATTGAATAGTAATAACCACCTTTTAAAATTTTAGAAATTTTATCTCTCAAAATGGAATTCATTTTTGGATTCGGAGTATCGAATTTAGCCTAAGGTGAAATTTTGGTACTTTTCGGATAATTTTCATATTCTGATGAATAGTGAAAATTACTAAATTTTAATTAAAAACAACTTTTGTAATCAAAATAATTAATAGTGATAAATTATTAATTTGAGTGGTTTTAAAGTATATTTAGAATATATTTTTAAAATTTAATACAATGTTGGTCATTGGATGTAATTCTACATTTAAACCAGACATAAACAAGTGTCAATCTTTTGATAGTTATTATCTCTTAAGAACACGCTATTTGTCTTGACGACGGGAATTAATTTTTAAATTAATTAATGCAACTAATATGTTTTGAATTTGGTAAAATAGACATCATTTTTGAGTTTATAATATCAAATATAGCTTAGGCCTAATTTTTTGTATTTTTCTGAAAACATTCAATTTTTGATGAATAGTGAAACTACAAAGTGGTAGTTAAAAAAACTGAATTTTTCATAAAACTTAATTTTACCACTTTTGTGACTGGAATTTCAAAAATCCGATAGACACGGTTGATGTCAGTAAGTAAAATGTGGTTCAATGAGATGAAAATAATTTTTGGTGAACAATAACTTTTTACTTTTATTTACCACGGTTAAAAGTAAATAGGGTAATTAAGGGTAAAAATGATATTATTATTACCCTAACACATGTCCTAATTCTATTGGACAAGTTTAATTCGAAAAAACAACCCTAGGAATATAATATGACCATTTATGCCCACTTGAATTAGATTAGGACATTTATTATTAATTTATTTAAAGAAGGGTTAAAATAGGTAAAATCAAAGTTTAATAAGTAAATAATTTTTAATATAGAGTTATACATAAGATAAATTCGACTATAAATGCTAATTAGAAATATAAAAAGATTTCCAACATAATTATATTTTATTTGTAATTTTTAGACATTAAATAATTTAATTTATTTGTGACACAACGATGATGCATTAATTATCTTATTAATGAAATATTGACATAATTGATGTTACAAATACCAAAATAAATTTAATTTTATACTTTTTATAAATTCCAATAATTTTATAGGTTAATATGACATGTTATTATTGATTTTATTAACTTTTTTCGAACTAATAATTCTGTTATGTTTTTTAGAAAAATCAATTACCAAATAGTGTCAAAATTGACATAAAATAGTTTTTAAAACAAATATTATATTATTAATTGTTATTTTATTCCGAAAAATCTAAGGTTCGGCCAAATGACTTAGATAATGTTATATATATTAATAATAAACATCTTGGGGTTCTTTTGGCTTGTTATAGTACGTTTATTAACTTTATAGTGTAATAACACACGAAGACACGGTAAAAGTTAAATTATTTAACTTAATGTTAAATCTAAATGATAAGGTTAAAATAGGAACCTAAACTTTTCTAAATTCTATTGTATGAGATGATTTCGACCCATCCCAACCTTAGTTCGAAATAAATCAATTTGGAGCTAATTAAAACCGAATTTTACTTTATAATAAAATAATATGTTTTGTTATTCCAAAGGTACCCCTCTCCTCCCTTATAAAAAGGCACCTCCTCCCCCTCTTCCTCACACCACATTGAGCCTTCAAGCTCGGCCAACCCCTGAAACATTCTCTTCTCCACTTCCATAGAAACATCGTAGAGGTTATGGTCTTCCTAAAAGACCAATTTTAGTTCCTTAAAGGGAGGTCTCAAAGAAGCGCTTCAAAGAAGAGGTAATGCACGTTACCGATTCTTTCATCTTTATTTCTTCTTCCAATTATTCTTCTTTAGTTGTTTCATCATGAAGTAATAACATCAGTATCACTCATATACTGATATGTTATTATAAGTATGAAACAACCCTATTTCACCATCTATCCATCCTACGGAAAATGAAATCACCACGCGTGCGTACGTACTGAATACCGTCTCCACGCCGTGGTGTAATCTATTTTCCACCACCACCTTACTTGGATGGGTATAATGGTGTAAATAATAACTATATATGATTATTTTAAAGTGATATTGATTCTGAGATAGTATACATACACTCCAATATAGTCCCACGATCATGAGAACGATATCATCGCTCGTGCGTATGTACGGACTACAGTCTCCACGACGCGATGAGATTCATTCTCCACTTTAACCATTCATGAATGATTATAAAGTATATATAATAAGTAATCATGAAATATATGACATAATAATACTGGATTTATGTGTATATATATGTATTTCATCTACTTAATTCCATCCAACTCAATAAGGAAACGAAAACAGCATTCTTGCGTACGTACGACCTACCGTCTCCATGAACGGTGTATTTATTTCCATTTACTGATCTATTATATGTATGTATATTCTGAATATATATTATATATAAATCATGTTTTACATTATGGATTTAAGTAATCATGATCTAAGTAATCATATGAATAATTACAAGTTAAAACACGAACGAGAAATGAGAAGATTTTACCGAAAACGCTCTTTAACATGGAATTTACAAAAGAACGGGTAATATAAAGTCATAAGTGAACCATATATGATATCATAACAATGATTATGATTCTGGAAGAAGTAAATGACATTATTTAAATCATTATACCGGAGGTTCGGACACTTACGAAGAAAATTGGACCTAAAGTTAGGGAAAATATCACAATCTCATTTTTATCCGAGATTGTTTATACTTTGGTATTTACTGGGGTGTATTTTATCATCCACATCCATGTTTCCACAATATGTAATGTTATTTCCATCCAACTACAATTTTTTAAATCCAATATTACCCTTCGGTGAGTTTTTAGTAAAAGATATGAAAGGAATCTTTTGTCGTTTTTCGTACGAGGTACATTTTGACTTTTCCGACAAAAGTACGAGAAGAATGTTTTTTTAACTTATAAGGTATGAATGGATTTTTAAAAAATTATTTCCAAGAATCTTACTTTACATGTTTTCAAGTTTATTATTAATCAACTTCTTTTAGTTTAAAATTGTATGACATGTTAAGAAAGGAAAATGTTTTTGAAGTAGAAAGGATATTTTCCTCAAGAATGGAGTTCAAGTGTTTTATCAAAATTATTTTCCATCTAAGATAATATAGGGTTCTGTTTCTATCCCTATTATTACATTTATTTGATTATGTTGTGATGAAATTATTTTTATGAATTCTTTTATCTTATATGAATTGTTTTATGATGTCATGTTATTTAAGAATCCCATTTTTATTACATGGGTTATGCAATGATGTATGATTTATTATTTTGTGGCACACATAAGAATGATATCATTATGAGATGGGTGGGACCTATATCTCCCTCCAATGCATTGGGTAAATATTTTATATCTCATGATATAGACATGGCTGGAACGGTAGGTTATACCGGTTCAGTGAAACAGGACTGAAACGAGGAGTGAACTCGGTTCAGAAAGGGACATTGTCCACTAAGATAGTCTTGGCAATGAGTCTTGACTAATAAGAAAAGATTATATATGACTATGTGTGTATGCCACAAAGTTTCATGTTTTAAGTTATGATTATTGGGATTACATTTCACTACAATGATTTATACCTTGTTATGAAATTATGATCTCTTTAGCAGGTTAAGATTTCCAAAAGATATGTTCTTATGAATATGATGTGATTGATATTTCTTTTGTTTACCCTTACTGAGCATTTTAGCTCACCATTTTATGTTTTCTTTTCCCTAGGATATAAAGAAAGGTTTTAGGTAAGAAAAAAATAGAAGATCTTTATGGGAGATGTTGAAGATCTTTCACCGTGATTAGAAGATTACGTTCTGAGTTTCCAAAGACTCAAAACTATTACGGTCCTTGTGTGTGTGTTTTTGTTATGCACTAAGTATTCCGCAAAAGTAATATAATGTCCATGTATATCAAGCTTCGGGTCTCTAAAGTTAGTATCAGAGGAAATGTTTAGTCAACCTTTGGAAACTAGGATACGAGAACTTTACTGAGATCCCTAGAGATATTTCTATAGTATGTCTAGGGATGTCCCTAAGGTTAAGTATAAGTATAGGTTATAGTACTAGAATTTCCCTAACGATCTTATAATTAAACCTAAGATGTTAGATATTGAAGGTAATCCCCCTTTATTATGTTGTTTTCCCTAGCATGATTTTTGCCTCTCACACTAATCATTTTGGGTTTTAGATGATGGCTGGAACCCGAAGGAACCGTGTTGATCAATGCAATGGATAATGCAATGATTGTCCTCCTGAACAAACAAATTTTATGTGAGATGGAGTGAAAAATATTATTTATATACTTACACAAGCTATGAATCATTCTAAAACTCCAAATGAGCATAGAAGGGAAGAGTATTCTATTGAGTCCTTCATGAGGCAACGTCCACCTTCTTTCAGTGGGTCTTCTGATCCACTTGTTGCTGAACAATGGATCAGTACCACTGAAAAGATATTTTCAGTTCTTCAATGTTCTGAACATGATAAAGTCATATTAGCAGTATATCGTTTGGAAGGTGAAGCTGATCAATGGTGCAATCTTATCAAGAATACGAGGCAAAGAGATGAAATTGAGTCCATGGAATGTGACGAGTTAAAGAACTTATTCTCCATTAAGTACTTCCCTCGTATTCTTCGAACAAAGATGGAGAAGGAGTTTCCTGAACTAAATCAAAAGGATGATGAATCTGTTGGTATATATGAGGCGAATTTTACAAGGCTTGTAAGGTATGCATCTGAATTTATCATCTAACCTGAAAGTAAAGTTGATTGATTCTTCAGTGGCTTGAAACCAAATATTCAAAGGGAATTAGCTATAAGAGACTTCAGTAGCTATGAAGAAATTGTGTGTTGTGCTATCAAGGTAGAAATGGAAGTTGGTGTTACTTATCCATCTCATAGTTTTGACAAGAAATGAAATATGGAGTTCAAGGAGAAATCTCAGAATAATGGTGAAAAAAAGATGAATGTTTCCTTATGCTCAAAGTGTGGAAAGAAGCATGGTGGAGATTGTCTTAAAGGGACAAGTAAATGTTTCAAATGTGGAAAGGAAGGTTATCGGGCATTTGAATGCCACAATGATGGGAAGAAGATTTCTAATGATGCAAAAAAAGGAAGGGATACACAGAATGAACCTACTACACTTCAATGCTTCAAGTGCAAGGAAATGGGGCATTATGCTAATAAATGCCCTAATCCAAGGGTTAGTGATGATCGACATGAGCACCCACTTAAGGAAAATGACAAAGGGAAGTCACATGCGATCACAATTGATGATGTTGAATATGACAACGATGTGGTGGAATGATTAGGTGTTTATGTAATGGGATTCCAAAATAATGTTGTATATAGTATCGTAGAATATTGGAATATTTATGTATTGGTCTATTGTGGTTTTCAATAATTTTATGGTACCGGTAACCATGGAAAGTGATTGACATATTTTTGGAAAAAAGATGATATGCACATAATGAAGGGAAAACGAGAAAATGAAATATTTGACAGTATTCATGAGCTCATGATTGATATAAGGACTAAGTGATATCATGGTTTGAGTATATAGAATTTTGAGGATTTTGGTATGTGGAAAGTGTTAACTTTTAACTGCATTCATTTTTTCACTAAGGTTCAATGGGTATTCAAGAGAATACATGATTAATGCCTTTGAATGTTTGGAATGTGACCAATAAGACATATCTTATGATATATGGAGATCAACGATGGTATTAAATCTCTGGTAATCGTTTTCACTATATTATGAGAGTGGACTGCAGTATTATGGATAAGCCTAAAGATTGGAATGGATTATGTTGGACGTAAGTTAGTATTGTATAAGGATAGAAGTTTTTTCGATATTATTGATGGGATGTTATAGTAATATAGTTTTAGAAAAAGGACAACCTGCAGGACGGGCGACAACCCATCGCGTCGGACAAGGCCGTGGGAATCAAACTCACAACCGAAGTGCGACTGGCCTTTATCGCCTACCACTGGCCTATAGGAAGTCAATATTTAGTAGAAACTAGTTTTATTATATTAAGCAGTATGATATATGAAGTATAAGTCCATTTTAGGAACCATATATCATTAATCTCACTATAGATGGACTTATATATTTTTTGATAACTTTTCTATCCTTTTGTTAGAGATAAATGGAATGACCCATCATTCTATCACATGATCTGCTAACACATCACGAATGAAAAATTTAACTTCATTTCATTAAGAGATGAAATAGAAATTTTCCAAAGAACGACCAACGGTGAGACTATACCGAAATCACGAAATTATTTCTTATAATTCCAATTTCATCAACTTTAGGGAAACGATCTTGAAAACCAAAAATGTTGTCCTAGTGCTCTTATATCTGATAAATTAGATGGTACCTTAGATCATCACAAATTTATGGATTTGTGATTTCTGGATTTTCCATTGCCATGTTCTCTACCACTCTCCATCAGAACATGATGGTTAGATTTCTCTTCCATATCCATATTTTCACCTATGTGGAAAACCAGTGATTAGTTTATTTGGGTAACCGTTACGTTTCATACTTTTGTTTTTAAAGATTGGTTTTGGTATTCCTTTTTATGATGTGGGTTTCTATCAAAGAACCTTTCGAATAGTAAACCATTTATATCCCCGACGAATTTCGAGGGCGAAATTCATTTTAAGGGGGGTAGAATGTAACACCCCGAGATTTTATAAATTTTTTTTAATTCCTTTAATGTCTTGTGTTGTACGCTACACCAAAAGGAGCTTGCACAACACACATCCTTGACTTTCCTTACACGCAATCACAACCTTCCTCGATAGCTTGTGTAGTATGCAATACCGAGTTTCACTGAACAACGATATGCTATTAAAATATTAATAAAACTAGCTGTTATGAATAGTAATAACCACCTTTAAAAATTTTAGAAATTTTATCTCTCAAAATGGACTTCATTTTTGGATTCGGAGTATCGAATTTAGCCTAAGGTGAAATTTTGGTACTTTTCGGATAACTTTCATATTCTGATGAATAGTAAAAATTACTAAATTTTAATTAAAAAAAACTTTTTTATTCGAAATAATTAATACTGATAAATTATTAATTTGAGTGGTTTTAAAGTATATTTAGAATATATTTTTACAATTTAATACAATGTTGGTCATTGGATGTAATTCTACATTTAAACCAGACATAAACAAGTGTCAATCTTTTGATAGTTATTATCACTTAAGAACACGCTAATTTTTTTGACGACGGGAATTAATTTTTAAATTAATTAATGCAACTGATATGTTTTTAATTTGGTAAAATAGACATCATTTTTGAGTTCATAATATCAAATATATCATAGGCCTAATTTTTGTTATTTTTTTGAAAACTTTCAATTTTTGATGAATAGTGAAACCACTAAGTGGTAGTTTAAAAAACTGAATTTTTCATAAAACATAATTTTACCGCTTCTGTGAGTGGAATTTCAAAAATCCGAGAGACACGGTTGATGTTAGTAAGTAAAATGTGGTTCAATGAGATGAAAATAATTTTTGGTGAATAGTAACTTTTTACTTTTATTTACCACGGTTAAAAGTAAATAGGGTAATTAAGGGTAAAAATCATTTTATTATTACCTTTACACATGTCCTAATTCTATTGGACAAATTTAATTCGACCAAAAACAACCCTAGGAATAAACTATGACCATTTAGGCCCACTTGGATTAGATTAGGACATTTATTATTAATTTATTTAAAGAAGGGTTAAAATAGTTAAAATCAGAGTTTAATAATTAAATCATTTTTAATATTGGCTTATACATAAGATAAATTATACTATAAAAACTCATTAGAAAGATAAAAATATTTCCTACATAATGTTATTTTATTTGTAATTTTTAGACATTAAATCAGTTAAGTTATTTGTGACACAACGATGATGCAGTAATTATCTTATTAATGAAATATTGAGATAATTGATGTTATGAATACCCAAATAAATGTAATTTCAGACTTTTTATGAATTACACTAATTTTATTGGTCAATATGACATGTTAGTATTTATTTTGTTAACTTTTTTCGAACTAATCATTCTGTTATGATTTTTTCAAAAATCAATTACCAAATAGTGTCAAATTGATATAAAATAGTTTTTAAAATAAATATTATTTTATTAATTGGTATTTTATTCCTAAAAATCTAAGGTTCTGACAAATGACTTAGATAAGGTTATATATATTAATAATAAAAAACTTGGGGTTCTTTTGGCTTGTTATAGTATGTTTATTGTCCTTATAATGTAATAACACAAGAAGACACAGTAAAAGTAAAATTATTTAACTTAATGTTAAATCTAAATGATAAGGTTAAAATAGTAACCTAAACTTGTCTGAATTCTGTTAGATGAGAGGATTTAGACCCATACCCACCTTAGCTTCAAAATAAATCAATTTGGAGATATTTAAAACCGAATTTGACTTTATAATAAAATAATAGTTTTAGTTATTCCAAAGGTACCCCTCTCCTCCCTTATAAAAAGGCACCTCCCCCCCTCTTACTCACACCACTTTGAGCCTTCCATCTCGGCCAACCCCTGCCAAATTCTCTTCTCCACTTCCATAGAAACATCCTAGAGGTTCTGGTCTTCCTAAAAGACCAATTTTAGTGCCCTAAAAGGAGGTCTCAAAGAAGCACTTCAAAGAAGAGGTAATGCCCGTTACCGATTATTTCATCTTTATTTCTTCTTCCACTTCTTCTTCTTTAGTTGTATCATCATGAAGTAATAACATAAGTATCACTCATATACTGATATGTTATTATAAGTATTAAACAACCCTATTTCACCATCTATCCATCCTACGGAAAATGAAATCACCGCGTGTGCGAACGTACGAAATACCATCTCCACTCTGTGGTGTAATCTATTTTCCACCACCACCTTACTTGGATGGTTATAATGGTGTAAATAAAAACTATATATGATTATTTTAAAGTGATATTGATTCTGAGATAGTATAAATACACTCCAATACAGTCCCACGATCATGAGAATGATATCATCGCTCGTGCGTACGTACGGACTACCGTCTCCACGACGCGATGAGATTCATTCTCCACGTTAACCATTCATGAATGATTATAAATATATATAATAAGTAATCATGAAATATATGACATAATAATACTGGATATATGTGTATATATATGTATTTCATCTACTTAATTCCATTCACCTCATAAGGAAATGAAAACAGCGTTCATGCGTACGTACGACCTACCGTCTCCATGAACAGTGTATTTCTTTCCATTTACTGATCTATTATATATATGTATATTCTTAATATATATTATATATAAATCATGTTTTACATTCTGGATTTAAGTAATCATGATCTAAGTAATCATATGAATAATTACAAGTTAAAACACGAACGACAAATGAGACGATTTTACCCAAAACGCTTTTTAACATGGAATTTACAAAAGAACGGGTAATATAAAGTCATAAGTGAACCATATATGAGATCATAACAATGATTATGATTCTGGAATAAGTCAATGACATTATTTAAATCATTATACAGTAGGTTCCGACACTTACGAAGAAAATTGGACCTAAGGTAAGGGAAAATATCACAATCTCATTTTTATCTGAGATTGTTTATACTTTGGTATTTACTGGGGTGTATTTTATCATCCAAACCCATGTTTCCTCAATATGTAATGTTACTTCCATCCACCTACAATTGTTTAAATCCAATTTTACCCTTCGGTGAGTTTTTAGTAAAAGATATGAAAGGAATCTTTTGTCGTTTTTCGTATGAGGTACTTTTTGACTTTTCCGAAAAAAGTACGAGAAGATTTTTTTTTAACTTATACGGCATGGATGGATTTTTAAAACATTATTTCCAAGAAGCTCACTTTACATGTTTTCATGTTTATTTTTAATCAACTTCTTTTAGTTTAAAATTGTATGACATGTTAAGAAAGGAAAATGTTTTTGAAGTAGAAAAGATATTTTCCTCAAGAATGGAGTTCATGTGTTTTATCAAAATTATATTCCATCTAAGATAATATAGGTTTATGTTTCTATCCCTATTATAACATTGATTTGATTATTTTGTGATGGAATTATTTTTATGAATTCTTTTATCTTATATGAATTGTTTTATGATGTCATGTTGTTTCAGAATCCCATTTTTATTACATGGGTTATGCAATGATGTATGATTTATGATTTTGTGGCACACATAAGAATGGTATCATTATGAGATGGGTGGGACCTATATCTACCTCCAATGCATTGGGTAAAGATTTTATACTTCATGAGGTAGACATGCCTGGGATGGTATGTTATACCAGTTCAGTGAAACAGGACTGAAACGAGGAGTGAACTCGGTTCAGAAAGGGAATTTGTCTACTAAGATAGTCTTGGCAATGAGTCTTGACTAATAAGAAATGATTCTCTATGATTATGTGTGTATGCCACAAAGTTTCATGTTTTATGTTATGATTATTGGGATTACATTTCACTACTATGATTTATCCCATGTTATGAAATTATGATCCCTTTTGCAGGTTAAGATTTCCAAAAGATATGTTCTTATGAATATGATGTGATTGAAATTTCTTTTTGTTTACCCTTACTAAGCATTTGAGCTCACCCTTTTATGTTTTCTTTTCCCCAGGATATAAATAATGGTTTTAGGTAAGAAGAAAAAGGGAAGTTCTTTATGAGAGATGTTGAAGATCTTTCACCATGATTTGAATATTACGTTCCGAGTTTCCAAAGACACTAAACTATTACGGTCTGTGTGTGTGTTTTTTTGTTATGTACTAAGTATTCCGCAAAAGTAATATAATTTCCATGTAGGTCAAGCTTCGGGTCTCTACATAACCCCTACCTCGGGTCGTTGCTCATTGACGATGATGCGGAAAAGGCGGATGTCAATTCGTTGATGTCGGGAAAGTAGAATCTGAGGATGGTTTCATCGACATTCTTCAAGGACGACGATCCATCCATTGTTCCGGTTGAATAATGAAGAAGAAGTTCGTCGACATTCATCACATTCTTCGTGTACTTAATTGGAATAATGGTTCTCCTTTGAGAGTTTTTTTCAACAATCTAACTGGAAGAGAATTTCCAACCCAAAATAAAAAAATAGTCTTCCTATTATTTTAAGTGTTGGAATGTAATTCAAAAGGGTGAATTAATAACCCAGCTCCACCCAATTAAATCACATGCGTTGGCACAATAAATTTTTGGGGGAAGGTGGAGAGTTATAAGTGGTTAGAGCCCGTGTGGTCCCCACATTAATTATCCTCCCAAGGGAGGTTATGTGCGGGTGGGCCCCACCACAAATACCTCTCATGGGAGGTTATGCTATTCTGGCCCCCACCCCTAACCTCCTCTTCGACCTTTTAACAGTCACAATTAAAATAAACTTGACTCTTTTTTTAAATCAATTTATTTAAAAAACACAAAATCTAACTGCCATTCATGTTAGAACACAATTGTGGTGAATGTATCACTAAGAAATCACCAACTCTGTGAGTTCAATGTTTCCCTCGGAATTCGATTTCGAGCACCGGTTCAAAAGTTATTAAAACCCACTCATGCGTTTACTGAACGTACCTGAGAAAAACATCAGAAATTGATTCCCAGCACACCGGGCCTCGGAATCAAAAGCCGTCAAGAAACTGTGGACTCGTAAATTTCCGATCTATTTATGATAAAAAAATTCCACTGAAATTCTGGGTCTTTACAACCCTTTCATATGTTTTATTTATCCTATGTTTTGAAGAAATGTTTTATGTATAGTTACTAAAAGGGAAGACCATTATGGGAAACATTGAATATCTTTCTCCATGTTAGAATATTTCGTTTCATGTTTCCAAAGACACTAAAATATTAAGGTCCTTAGGCATGCAATTTCTCAGTTTTCTGAATATTCAAATAATATGATGTAATATCTATGTATGTAATGATTAGGTGACTATATTCATGGTTTTCATGAACAATATCTTTTAGCTTTTCATGGAACTGTTCATTATTATAATCATCAATAACATCATCATCATTTTAGTGTCATACGATGAGTACACGAAGTACTAAATGATCATCTTGGACTTTATTCAAGGGAACTACCACAATGTTATGATGTTGAATTGTCAGTTATAGATTTGAAAAGTCCAGTTTTTTTGGAAATGTCATCTTTGAGGGAGAATTATTTGTGGACCTATTAAATATCAAGGTAGTGCTTCATTGGAAAACTCCAGTAGTGTATTTGAGGTGAGAAAATTATTTTGGATGGATGGATGCTACTAGATATTAATTGTGGAATTACCTTTGATTGTAGACATTATAAATACCCAAAAATAAAAGAGGAATCCCTTTATTTTTTCTGAACAATTCTCGCGAAAATTGGATTTTTTTAAGTAGATATTAATAAGTTATCCAATTCTGAGGATTATTGAGGAGGGAGTTTATTATGTGGAGTCCTAGGATTCATTAATAGCTGGGATGTATGTTTTTCTAATGAATAAGTTGGAATTTATTACTAATGTGTCCATGAAATAGTGACATTTTATCTAAAATAACATGATCTTTTATTTAAAGACAGTAGCTATAGTGTTCACCTTAAATAATTTGAGACATTATGTTCTCGATGAGGGGTTCATATTTTACATAGACCATAAGATTCATGGTCACATATTCACCCTAAGAGTTATTAATATATGGATAATGCATTGGTTGATGTTCTTAAAAGACTACGAAATTAATATTTTATGTACTACAATAAAGGGAAATATAGTAGAAGATTCCCTTAGTAAGGAATATTATTCTTTATTGATGGAGGAGCTATCCAATAAGTTAATAGTGATATAGTTGTCTATGGTGGATGAGGGGATAGTGACCCATATTCAATTGATGGTATTGTCCTTTACACATAATTAGTGTGTGAGGGAGGCCTAGATGAGAGAAAACAATTAGACGATATTCTGTGTAATGATATACCTAGGACAAACACTATTTGGATTTTACAAAGTTGGGGAACATGTTATCCTATTTCTGGGATATTTGGTGGGTCCAATCTTGATATGTGAAGAGGTGATAATGGAGTTCCATAATACCCTCTTAAGATACCATCTATGTGTGGTGACGATATACCCAAACCCCAGGAATCAGCTTTTGTGTCCATGTATAAATAGGATCATTATTGAGTTTAACTCATTGAATCTCACATGTCAAAAGGTGTAGGCGGAACACCAGTGTCCCAAAAGGTTTTCAAAAACCCTTGATATTATATAGTGTAAGTGAGATTTAATATTAATGGTCTTCACAATTAAGCATCCATTACCATCAATAGGTCATGATATAATGTAGTTGATCATTGATCAATTGACCAAGTTTGGAAACATCCCTTCTATCAAGCCATTGAGTTTATTAGAGAGCTTGGCATGCTTGTTTATATAGGATAACGGCCATCTATATAGAATAAAACCAATGATTATTCACGGATGAGATAGTTGAATCAAGTAATTATTATTCAAGTGCATATATGAGGAATTCTTGAATCAGAGTGTGTATTTCAACAACACTAATTGGAGCATTCTGAGGTAGATCTTATTGTTTTTCTTCTTATATAGATTTATGATAACTTTTAAATTTTTATTGGAATATTTAAATTTATTGTTTGATAAATGATTATGTTCCCATGTCACCAATTCTTATGGATTATTATTAAAGATCCCCCACCCTCGTGGAAGTAAACCCTCATTTCTAGTTGTTTTATACAATACCATATTGCCACATATTTCTGTTGAATACCCAATTATTTTTATAGCTTGATTGAATAGAAGCTACTGAAATAAAAAACATGATGGATAATATTATTCTTTTCATCAATGTAATGATATGATGATGGATGTTCTAAAAGGAGGTAAAAATTAGAGTTTGATTACACTATAGAGTCATGTTCCACCACAACATTTCATGGGATGTTGCGACGCGTGTCTTCTTTTGGTTTTCAATAGAGAGGAACTTGCTATAACACATTTGGTTTTGGTGAGATTACCACCATCATTTTGTACTATATGATTAAATTTTTCTATTAATCTACTAAGGATGAGCTATGTGATGACCTAGGTTCTGAATGAATGTAACATGCTATTGGTGATTTGAAGGGGTTAATTGAATAAAAATGAAAAAAATGTGACATTGTAGGCTATAAAGAGTATGAGTTGGCTATTGCATGGGGTTTTAAACTGTTGTATGAGTTTTATTAGTGGTTAATTGAATCATGAATATATAAATTACACCATAATTGGTTCAGATAAATAATTTAGAATATATATTATGATCCCTTTAGGGTTTTTTTCTTATCTCCTTGTCCATATGTCAGTTTTAATAATGTCAGTATCATATATTGATCGTTTTTAACCTAAAATATGATGGGTACATGCATGTTTATAATCTAGGGTGACTCATGTGGTGATTTGGGAACTTAATATTTATTTTTCTATGTATTTATGATGATGGGGATCAAATATTCAATTTAATATGGACTTGGGGTTAGTATCTCCCATGGATGTGTAATGGTGTTAGGGCGTGGGTACATTGAATTATTCATTAATTTAAATAATCAACCATATTATTAGGGTGTTATTCTTCCATCTGAGTCATTGATTAATCACTACCTTGGACCTAAAATGGAATTGGTCTTACACACAATTGATGGAGACTAAAAATCATTCACTTACATGAGGCATGTGTATTTTATACATAGTGTTTTTTACTACCTCTTATGAAATATTCCACTTCATATGGTGTGGCTCCTCTATAGGTTCATTACCTCCGGTATCGATATTTTACTAAGGAATGAGTCCCCTAATATAGTTTCTAGGATATGACATGGCTTGTAAATAAGGGTAGTATGAATTATTGGGTTTCTTTCCTGGGCTATTTCTTCTATAGTTGGGATGTACTGATTGGGATATTACTTCATTTATTAATATATATGGATTTAAGGAATATATATTATTTCCCTGTTTATTTATTTTTTTAGTTGAATATTCTTCTTAGTTATATTTTTTGGGTTTTAAGTTGCCTTACTTGGTATGTATATAGTCATCCCAAAAATGGGATTTCAACTGAAGAGGTTGTATCATTTGAAAATTATATCTAGTTCTCAAATGATATTATTAGAAATGGTATTAGTGTATCAAGAGGTAATTATTACTAATAGGTTGAGGGTGTATAAAGTATACATGAAATGTGTGTTTCATTGCGGATTCTTCTTCACCGTCTAGTGATACTAGGTCTGTTTTACCTTTGCGATATTGGACTTTGTTTCCCCCTCATTACATTATGTCCTTATTATTTTTACCCCCATATGTGAGGTAAATACATTTTATATTCACTTATTTATTATAGTTGGTATTTTTTCACAATCCCACATTATTATATTCAACATGGAGATGTGTTTCTATTTACATGTGCACTTGGATAATGCCTCCCATGCTGTGTGATATACTTACCCAGTGTAAGCTAGAATCCCTGAACATATTAGTGAAGATATTTGGGTAGAACAGTCTACTAACAACTAGTCCAAGAAGGGTCATAGTGGGGCAGGTTGTGTCATGTAAATTATTTCATTAAGTTTATTATAGCACCCCACTAATAGAACCTATATAACCTCCACCACCTAGAAGAAAATGATCATTGAAAATTTATAATGACATTAACCTACTATAATTCATCATGATTTTTTTAATTTATGAAATATATTTTACCCCTATGTGTTTAATGATGAAAATAACTCATAATTCAATCCTTAGACATATCAAATTCACCATATATACCGTGTTAACTATCTTATCATAGGTCGAAAAATCGAATAGAATAATTAATGGTCAAATCACTAGACAAAGCCTCATCTGAAATCTAAGATATTTTTTTTAATTCAATTTTAGAATCAATGAAAAATAAATAAAATAAATAAATAAATTCATATACATTAGAAAAATCATGATCCTCTTTACCAAATACAGGAACTTTCAAACTCTATTAATCCTTAATAACTCTTTGTATAATTATTGACCAAACATATTCTAAAATATAGTCCATATAATATCTTCAGGCATATTAAATATCCCCCTTTTACCACCACTAATGTGTTTCTCCATAAAATTTTTAATTAGGAAACACAACCTTAAATGTATCAAGAGTATTCAAAACATGAAGATTCATATTTCTAACCTATTTAATATTCAGTATCATAGAACCCATCACGACCCTTAAATAGAAGAGGATTATGTCTATGTAAATCAAAGTTTCAATCCACCTCCCTTGGTATATCTTTGGTATCCTTTCTTCCAATTGTTTAGATGAAATGAACTATGTAATTCATGATCCTGGGGAAATATTCCATGTACCTACCTCATTTCTCAAAAATTGATTCTCCTCTTGCTGGGATTTCTATTATTTTAATGAAACACTCATAAATCGAAGAGCACACAAAATATTCGAACATGAATTTTACTATCACACCCAAAAAATTTGTTTTAAATATTATATCACACATCAATAAGGATTTGAAATAAAATTATTTGTTTAAGTGGATTTATTCACTTTCATGTGATTATTTCCACTCAAAATTATATGTTTTCTAGATAATTACAAATATAATACATTTAACCAAATTATTTTGAAAAACAATTACAAAAAATATATTCAAAATTAATAACCACTTAGAATCACTTTCAAAATTAACCCATTTAGTGAAAGATTTTTCAGAATCCATGTATAATCATGGCACCTATATCCATGTCTATAATAATTAATGAATATACTACCCACCTCGATCCATCGTGGATACATATTCCTATTTGGAAAAATAAAAAATACATCATATACTAGATTCAATAATCTCTTATAATTCTTGACCTCCCTAGTAACTCAATATTGAAAATAAATTGGTTATTTATTCATATTTTATGTACCTTAAATGTCCCAACCATCCTATCTTTACTCTTATTATAGACACACCGACAAAAAACTTAATACCATTATAAACGTCATTAGGTAAATCCTTGAACTATATAGCCACATTTATATATAATTTGGTGCCATGTTATGAACTAAAATTTTCTACTTCATTGGTATAGGCTGACTACTAACACCGAAGGATAAAAAATATATTGGGGACTTATTTTCCTCATAAAATAAAAAAACTATAATTCTATAAAATATTTAATTTCCAATAAAAAAACCAAAAATAATCCATTACTAAATTTTAAGAGAAAATAGAGTATTGTATAATTGAAACTACCTAAATTTCAGGATAAAAAATTATGAGTGATGAATACAAAAAACTATTTTCTATTACTAAATTATCTTCTACACTGAACACATAGTTGAACAACAACACATTCCTTTCATATAATACCTTCTATAATCCATCAATAATGAAAAAATAATCCAATTTTATATCCTATGAAACATAATGTACATGTATTCCAATGAATTAAGGTAGAGGTTAGTGAAATATTACCTAGTATAGCTTACCACAATATCTTTTATAAATTACAAGGCATGGTCTAAAAAATGAAGTAATGACTGAAATTTGAATAAAAAATTTTCCTTTGAAAAAAAAAAAAAAAACATTCCCCCAGAAGAAAAAAATAATTCTAAAAGTATCTCATTATAGTTTTTTTCAAAAAATTTGTTAACCCACCTAGTTTACCAGTAGTACAGTTAATGAATCATCAATAATATCGTCAGATAATAAAATATGCATAATATCAAAATAATAATATATTTATTTTATTTGGGAAGCATGTGAAAGTAAAAAATGTTCATGATATTTGATTAAAATAATATAGCCACCGACAATTAATTATCGTCTGCCCAATAATTTATATTAATGGTTCATACACCTCATTTGATGGTCCATCCCAAAAATAAAACATATAAAAATAGCCATCTTATCTATTTCCCATGGGCTTCTCACATGTGTTAACAATAATTATATTCATAGATCATATCCTAAATATAAACTTATTAAAAAAACCCTATTTATTATAAAAAATATATTCCAGAACACAATAAAAAATATATATAATATCTAGCGACCAAATTTAATGTAAAATGAAAAACCCAATATTATAAAAATTAAACTTACTCAGAATGTCCCCAAAAATCATATTTTTCCAAGTATAGTGGTTTCCCAAAGAGATTCAACTATAAAAATTAAATAATATTACATATCAAATTTAATCCATAACTTTAATCAAAATCAAAACCATTACTAAAAAATAAATTTCCCTTATTTATCAATTAAATTTTTTATAGAAAATTATTTTATAAATCATATAAAATAATCAACCAAAAAGGAAATCAAGTAATACACGATGTTGTTGATCCAATATTTAAAATATCACAATTTTGAATCATATAAAAAGATCAATCCATTCAAGATCAAATATCCATGATTATTCTATTTATTTTTCAATCATTAGTAATGGTGTTTCCAAGAGAAAGAGAATATAGATAAATAAAGAGATACAAGAAAACATTATATCAATGATATTTTTACTTATATTTGGTGTTTATCCACTTTATCGTGAAGAAATATTTATTTTTATGTAATGGAGATCCCAAAAATTATCCATAAAAATAAATAAACCCTCTCAAAGTCATTATTCTCTTAACAGAAGTTAACAGTGGAAAACATGTATTTTAAAAAATATGTGTATGTTTTTTTTGAATTTATGGTTTGAATATATAATTATTTTTCTATACAACAACCATTAATTCATCACTACTAAAATATTTTAAAAATTCCTACCTAACATGAATATTATTTAACTATTTTTCTAAAATTAAATCATTTTCATTCCAAGATTCCTAAAATTCACATTTTATATAAATTATTATTTAACTATGAATTTTTTTTATCTTTCCTAAGAAAATCCTCCCAACATTATTTTATCCCAATGGTAACCACTTCTCAAAGAATTTTTCTTATTTCAGTTTGATGGTGTCGCATGGCATGAAAACCCAATGGATTATCATTATATTTAAAATTTCATCTATGTGGATGATTAGTCATTTTTAATCCGGATTAATGGAAAAATAATAAAACCATTTCCTTTTTTCATCCTTTTCTCATTTCTATTCACTTTTGAAATAATCCATACCGAATTCATTGATCAACATAGTGAGATGTTTTAGTAGGAAACTCTAAAGACATAACCATAGATAATGATATTTATAGGATTTCGTGATGGGTGGTGTTAGTTAAAATAATACCATTGTGTTATTTGTTAGCGATGTTCTTTCACTTAGCGGGGTGATCATTATTTTTTTTATAGAATGTTTTTATGATATGTTTATTGAATGATAAATTTTGGGTCTTTTATTAGAATATTATTTGTTCATTATTATATGGTGATGACACATAAATAATTATTTTATATAAATAAAATTGTTTTAACTCAATTAGTGGTTATTGATGAACAATAATTAATATGAAGATTTATTGGTTTATTTATTATTATGGTGTTTTATAATTTTCACTTGAATTATATACTGAGGACCCCTTTAGGGAAATTGGTTCCAGGTCATTAAAAGTCACAGAGTAGTCACATAATGATGCATTTAATAGTTAATCATGTTATGAGTTAACATTCTATAAATTTATTTATGAATTAAAATGGATATTTATATTAATATTTCATAGGTTTAGGGTTTAATAATTCATATAAGATATAATTTTGAGGTAAATTAAATTAATATTTTTTTAATTAGTTTATAAAATTATTTTTAAAAAAAAATCATTTAATATGATAATTTTGTCATAAATTAGCTTTTTTTAAAGAGGTGGATTTTTTTTTCATAAATGTCATTTTTGAATTTGTTTTAGTTAAAAGTAATTATATGAATTGGATTAAAATCTTTGGTTTTTAGTTGAATTGTGTTTTGGGTTAAAATAATGGATTATCTTAGGGATTCCCATATGGGAATTACGATATTTCATTGTTTTGGGGAGAAATACTACAATAACATGGAAATTTGGAAGTGAAATTTCATAGATCCTTTTTAGTGATCAGAAAGTCCCCCATCATTGTGTTTTTCACAGCTGAGAAATCCCCTCCTTCTTTAGTGTTTTTAGTGCTAATAAATAGCTCCTTTCTCAAATATTTTTCAACATTAAAAACAATTTATTTATTAAAAAAAATATATAAATATATAAAATACATAAAAATGTGTGTATATATGTGTTCATATATTTGGGTATATATTTTTATTATATATATATATGATTAACATAAAAGATTTATAAAATATCATAATATATATATATATATATTTGTGTGTGTGTAATGTATAATATACAAAATTTATTATATCTATTTTAAATGGAAATTTAATATAAAAATAAAAATTAAATATTAATTTAGTCTGTATATGTGTGTATATAGTATATCATTTTATGAATATATTTCTAATTTCAAAATAATCATTTAAAAAAATATTAATTTCCATTCTTAAAAATGAAATTTAAACAAAAATATATAATTGAAATAATAAAAATCTTTAAATGAAAATTAAATTATAATTAATATCTAGATGAAAATAAATAAATTGAAACATAAATTTATGTAAATAAATTTATGATTTACATATTCATAAAAAAATTATGATTTTTCTATTCCCATATAATCTATTGTATTATATATAAAAATATATAAAAATATATAAAAATATATTTATTTTTAAAAATATATTTTATATTTATTAAATTTATATATATATATTGACTATTGAAATATGTGAATGTTATCTTTATATATAGAAATAAAATATTTGTATATATATGTATTTGTATGTGTATTTATTTAGTATATATATGTCTTTATGTGTACTAAAATATATATATGTGTGTATGTATATATTTTTGAAAATCAATATTAAAATATACTTTTAATTTTCAAATTATAATATTCTGAAAATAAATTTATAAATATAGTTAAATTTGAAATACTAATTTAATAGACACATAAAGATAAAGAAATGAAAATTATACTATAAAATTTATAAATATAAATTAATATTTAAGGTTGATGAAAATTTATTAATATAATGAAGGAAACACACGCCCACAAAGAGGGTATTTAAATATAGAAATATTATACATTTATAAATAAAATTATTACATATATATCAATATTAACATATAATTTTAATTTAAAATATATATTTATAATACAATGAAATTTAATATTATAATTAAAATTTAGAAAATAATTAAATATATATTTGATGGATAATCCATAAACGTTGGTAAACACACTACAAAGGTCATGATGATATGTGGATTTAATGATTGTATTTACATTTTTATTAGGATAGGGTATTTCTACTTCATCTTCCCATTGGATGAGATTAAAATGGGATCCATGGTATTTGGATCAGTTTTTATCAAACCATGAATCCTCAATAACCGAGAACACGATCATTAAATTTATCCCTATATTGTTATGAACTATCATTCTCAAATTTTGGTCCATATCTATAGCCTTAACTATATCTAATAATATCCCAATATAATTTGGTACATTGTCTCATCTTAGGTTGTGGCTATCAAGCTATATATTTGACCTTAGAATACAAGGAATGACCTCTTTGCTATAGTTCTGGTGGAAATTTACCTAGTTAACACTATGCCTAAGTAAGATACCCAAAACACTTTTGAAAAAAATGTCTATCTAGATATTCACTATGAATTTTTTCCATCATTTTGTCTTTGTTATATTTATAATTGGAATCACTCTTTAGAATGTTATAAAAAGATGCTGTAATGAACTATCTTCAATCTAAGGGGTACTTCGAGAACACATGTATGTAAAGGTACACAGGAAAATGTTAATGGTACTTCCCCTTAATGAGATATTAAAGTATATAGTATAGCTAATGATTTATTCTCTTGTGAATCATGTAATGGAAAAATTGTGTAGGAACCAAAATTTGTTGATATAATATATAGAAGAATACATTGGTTATTGAGAACGATGAGGTACCGACTTAATAGACATTAATCATTCCCTATGACTAATGTCTACAAGCTCTTACTGAGGTTACTACAACCACGCTATAAGTTTCTATAGTTTCCAATGGTGAAGATTATGGAAAAGAAGTTTCATCTTTTGTGGATGATATGAGTCACACTAACCTTTCCTAGAATATTCTAATTAACTCAGACATATTTTCGAGTTTCAAGTTCTTAATGACTCTTCCCCTAAAAATCAATTTTTAGAGTTTGAGTTCCATGATATGATTCCTCTTATACATTATTGGTTAGAAAAAGGAACCTATAAACTTGAGTAATTATGCTTTACACGGGACTCTACTAAGAGGGCCACCAGGAAGAAAGATTTTGATGAGACCCGTATTTATCTAAATACCTATAAGAAATTTTAATTTCATTGTACAAATGATCCAGAAAAAAAAATTCTAAACCGATGTATTTGATGAATAATATAATTCAAAAGTCCAATTAAATTTGTCCTTAGATAAGTCACCCCTTGATGAAAATTCCCCACCTTTATATAAATATATAGGTATGTGGATGAATATTTTAATAACAGTTTATGGTTCATAGGTACCCCAAACCATAGGTAGACTAATTTAAAAATAAATTTTCTTTTCTGGACCTTCTAAGGGCTGAACAACCTGGACACCTATTCAACCCTTAGACACATCATCTTATGAAACATGACACTATTTGTTGGGATTAAAAAACCTATGGTCTAGTTTGAATAATTTTATATCCACGATTAAAAATCTTTTGGATATGAGTTATAATTTTATTCTTTCAATATTATCAATATAAAAACCATAAAGTTTATTATAATAATTAACATTTCTACTCATATCACTCAGATTGGATATCAACTCCTATCCTTTAACCTTTCTAATGAGGTAATAGAGTAGGTGATATCTATCATTTATTCTTTAACTAATACATCCTGATAAGGGAACTTTTTAAGTAAATTTTCTATCTCTGTACCTCAATTAAAAATACTATTTTATTCATATATATATTAACATTATTCCTTATCCATCAAAGAATATTGGAGAGATCATTATTATCATATCATTTAATAAATTTCAAAAGTGTATGAATATTCATTTATTCCCTAAATTTTGAATATATAGTGATAAATACACTTAGTCTAGATACATAATCAAAGCAAAACAATACTAATATATTGAAGGAGTTTTTTCTTCCCTAAATGGGGATAACCCCTCTTCTTGGTTCTTTTATACAACTTTGATTTACATCAATTGTATAATACACCTATTCTGATCATTGTTTATGTTCTAGGTGTTTAAAATCACCACTCTTAATTTAAATTAAATAGATCATGTTTTTATTCTGAGGATTATATAAGAATAATTAAAAAGTATATGTCTTAGTATTTCTAAAGAAGTGAATTTTTAAGTCATAATGAAACTCTTGAGGATTACATATGGTTTGAGGCATTAGGGAAAATAAATTTTAACATATCATGGGAATCCTTTGAACTTATTTGTTTTAAAAAAAAGTTCTCTTACCATGTGGATTTTTCTTAAGAGGATCTATTTTTTCATAAAAAGATGAAAATTTTTATACATAGAAAGGAAATGATCATAAAAGATAATATGAAATCAATAGGATAAGTGATAGAAAAAATAAATATATAATGTTACACCTAATTTATTGGGGTAATAAGTTGAATAAAACTATTTCCCATATTTATGTTAATGTAAATTCAATCACATATGATGAAGAAACTAGGGAAGCCTTGGTTTCTTACCATACTCACCTCTTTAATGAAAATATAATGGATCCCAATTTATTTCACCAAATATGATTTAGATTTTTTTAATAATATAAAGAATGCAATATTAACCAATATCCATAAAATGAATGAAGTGAAGGAATAAATATTCTCCTTGAATGTTTAAAATTCTATTGGTCTTGGTGGCTCCTAATACATGTTTTTTAAGACTATTTTGGATACTCATTACAAGTAAATTTATCATGTTGTGTGGATGTTTTTATGAATGAGTAACTTCTTATGGGACTAAACTGAAAATTTATCAAAACATTTTATAGTGTAGAAATAAATATACATAATGTATTTTAAACCAATTTTATTTTGATAAATTATTCATAAAATAATTTCGAAAATTATTTCTAGAAGACTTATTTCATTTATTGATAAAAGTTTCTCCCTAAATAAAAGTTTCATTATCCTAGAGAAGAAGATCTAGAATATTTATAAATATTCTGAGATGTGTTATATTTATCAATATAAAATCAATGAATATAAATATTTTCAAAAATAATAATTACTATAAGTATTTTACACTATTATATGTGAAATTATCCCCAAAACTGTTTAATTATATCAGTTATCAGGAATATTTATTACAATAATCCATTCCCATTTCCTAATAAGTATACATTCTATATCAATTAATAGATCCCCATCGAAATTAATATACTTATCTAGGGGTTTAAGTAATGGTTATCCACTTTCATATCCTATATTTTATATTGTTTAAGATGACCTCAATATGATCATATTAATGTCTATAGAATAAGATTGATCTTCAATATAAAAGTTTGACGGTATGTCATTTCCCCTTGAAATGTATTTTATAATGATTAAATTATTCTCTTATATCAAGGTGAAGATGTTTCATTGAAATCAATTAGGGATATAAAATATCACTATAACATTTCTTCTAATAAAGTAAAAAATTAGGGAAAACCTCATGTCATTTTTTTATAATGTATTTAGTGACTAAAAGAAAAAAACAGAATAAAACCAAGTTGGATGTTAATGTGTGTTCACATTGATTAAAATACATTAGAATTACCTTTTTCTCTGGTAAAATTAAATAATAATACATTGAAGGAATTATTTTTGATATTATATCATTTCTACGTAGATAAAAAAATGCCAATCCAAATATTGAAATATTTTTCTTGTTAACTCTGTCCTTACTTTAATGTTCATCCATTATTTTTATATTTATAAATGGGGTCAATATATTGTTATAACACTTTGTAAAATGATTTCAAAAAAAATTTATGGGATTTATCCTTGATAATAATCCCATTCTTGTTTCATGGAAGAAGATCACCAAAACCCTCTATATGGGTGGAATAAAAATACAAAATCACACTCTATTTAATCATTATCTAATTCTTAATTACACTATGATCCTTTATATCATATTTAATTCTTAAAATTAGTTTATTAGAATAATTATTATTAAAATACCACACAAGGTTAATTTTTCTACCTAAATTTTTTAGTTTGGATAATTCTTATGGACTCCCTAGATAATTTTAATCAAAATAATAAGTGGATACCTACCCAAAATATTTAAAAATATATTATTTTATGTCAAGATAACATGAAACTACACTATCACATAACTTATCAACTTTAATGAATTTTATTGACCTCATTATATTTGAGGACTTGTTAAATATTTAACAGCTTCACAACATGATATCTAGGCCTACCCTAGAGAAGATTTAAGAAATTAATTTTTAAAAATTGGATTCTTCCCAATAGAGCCTATCCCATATGGGTACCCCCACATAAAATATTTATTAATACCAGTTTTTTGGAGACATCAATCTTCTAATCGGATGGATAAATCACTTTTAGATAACTTTTAAATGATTTTAAATATATTTTCTAATCTATAAAGTCTAGTATAATAATAATATAATGGTTGATCATCTTATAGCAACCATTCCCCACTATCCCTCCAGATTTTATCTTTGAAACAAATCTATTGAATTAATCTAACACAAGTTATTTAAAGGTATATTTTCTAGTGTCATTTAGAAATATACATTAAACTTATTTTTTATCAATCCACCATTAGATCTAAAATTCATCATGATATTCCTTGACAGTCTAATTCTCAATGGTTATATCTTCAATACTCATTTCACCTCCATTTCCTCATCCTTACTCAATATTTGGAACTTCAAGAATGGTATCGGGTTTGTTGGGTTACACATGAACTCAAAATCCATTTTCATTAACATTTTATATGATATTATAAATAATTCCATGTTTCAAAAATTTCCTATGAGAAAAACATAAGAGGATATTATCATCCCCAAGATCTTTAAAATATCAATAATTTATCATAAAACTTGGTTGCTGAAATTGGTTAGGTGGATACCCCCACTACCAACATGGATATATGGTAATATTGATGGTTTTAACATTGAAATTCCATGAAAATTTGGTCATGGAGGTGTTTTTAAAATGTATCATGACTTTTTCAAAGGATTGTTATTCTATAACTCTGAAACAACCATCTTCATTGAAGTAGAATGATGGAATATTATTTTTACTAACAAGAATGAAAAGTAACATAAATTGACTAGTATTTGGATCAAAATTTACTCAACAATTATAGTCGTCATCTTTAATAAAATAATTCACATATTCCCATCATGTAATTACTTTAATCAGATTTACCATCACTGTAGTGTGGAAGACATACACCTAATGGTGACCCACATATATCACAAGGTGATTTTTTAAATTGATTCCCTTTCAAAGGGTTTACCTTATGAACAGATTTCTTTTTCGTATTCCAAGTTGTTTGAAAAATTTAAGCATATTCATTATTTTAATGTTATAGGGGATGTTTATAATTTCCTTTATAGCTCATTTTTTTATCCCTATATTTATTTTATTAACTTTAGGGAATATGGATGTTTAAATCATTATTTACACCATCATTTATTAATATTACTAAAAATAATAATTAAAAACACATTTATTTATATTTATAAAAATATATATGTATAAATATACCTATTACAAAATAGATAGTATAATATATTTTTGGATGAGTTACCTAGAATGAATAGATATATTACCTCTTCCTTAATCAGGTTATTGAGGATTGAACCTTAATGGACTCCCAATGTATTATTTTTTTCCTTCAATAATTTTTTTTCAATGCTAAAATAAAAAATTTGATAAAGAGGGTATTTCCCAGTATTGAATAAAAACATTGATAAATACACAATTTAAAAATGTTTTTACGTGTATCATTAGTAATGGATTTTAATTTTTATAAAAATATCCAAATATTTATTTTTTCTTATTCTCCAAGCTGTTTGAATCCTGCGAATATATGTAAAATCAATGTAGGGTTAATAATTTTTCGTAGATAATTAAAAGTATAAACTTTTAATAAATTGATTAAAATACCATATGTTTTATTATCTTATAGATATTGTTTTGTATTTAAAAATTAATTTCCCTCTCACTTTAATAATTATTATATACATCTATTTGAATATATGTGTAGATAAATGGAATACATAATACATACATATATACATATTACAAAAACACATTTTATTATTATATGTATATGTTTAAATATACATGAATGTATTATATAAACATTATATGTGTTAGTTAGTTTTTATACATGGTGTGTATACATTATATAAAATATAAAATATAAAATATTCTTTATATGTATAGTTTAAATTAGGTTTAAATATATTTATTCTTTATATGAATACTTATATAAAGTACATATTCATACATTTTACTGTATGTACATAATAAATGTGTATATTATGCTTCATATAAATTCTTTATATATGTGTGTGTGAACTTATGTAGGAAAAACATTCCCCCCATGATAGTTACAACTCTCATTATCAGCACCAATCATTACCCACTTATATCAACACCCAATGATGGCCTTTAGTATCATTAAAACACTTCCTCCCAGCCCACAACACTACTTCATATTTTTCAGGCTATTCCAGTGACCAATGTATATCCTTGCAATAGATACTTACTTGTTCCAAGTATCTCCCTAGTCCCCTCACAACCTTCGTAACACCTTTTCTTCTCACTTGTTGTCACTCTCATTTCCTAGTGCTTTCCCCTATCACCTTATAATCCTCGAACCATCTAAATAATAATAATTTGGTTTAACCTTTTAAAACATATTTGTATATATGTGGTCATGTGTGTTATGTGTGTGTGTATATATTTATACATATTTTATTATCTTTATACATATGTTCATGAATCTCTTAACATTTATATTTATATGTGTGTGTTTCTATTAATAATTATATACAATAGGGAAATTTTATTGTTATTTTGTTTAAATAGGAATACAATTGAATTAGTTTGGATGAATATGAATTTGAATGTGGATATATTCTAAGAATATGATGAATGAGTATGATTATGGCTTCAAAGAGTTTATCAAGTTTGAAACAGACCATGAAAAACACACACAAAATTTTGTGTTTTTGTGAATGTCATTTTTAATCATGGAGAACTTTTCTAGATGAGTTGGAAAATTACTTGACCCATTTAAAATTTTATATGGGTAATAAATGTTTTACTAAGCATGGATATAAAGTAAATTTATATTATGGTGTAATAAAAAAATAATTTTCAGGTCATATGATATCTGTATAACTATATATGATGTTGTAGATCATTTTTATGTAATGAAAATAGTTTTAAAAGGTTAAGAACGACAATTTCATTTATTTTTTAGAGGTTAAATAATTGATCAATTATAACAATATATGAAATCTAATCTAAATATAAAATAATTCAATAAATATTTAAACTATATAATATGAAATAAAGAAATATATTGAGTGATAATGGTTAATAGATTGACTTTATCTCTAAAAAGATTTATTTCTAAATGGTACTAAACATCATTGAAGAAAATTTGAATACAATATAATGTTGTATTATATGGTTGTGATCTTTAAACAAAATAAATTACTAAATAGTTTAATATTATTATTATGAAATGACTATAGTTTACTAATAAAATTCAATGAGTGATATACATCTCAATATAAGAAAAATTAATCAATTTTTTGAAATATAAATGAAATTTCCTAATCATTAAAATATTTTGATTAAAGAATGAAATTTAATGCAATTTTAATCAATTTATTTTATATAATGTTAAAATAACCCATGTTGGAAAACATAATCACCCATAAGATATAGCTCAATAGATGAATATTGATCATGAATTTCTGAAATTTGATTAGAATAATTGAGTCCGTGTGAAGAGTATATTTTAATACATTAAAAGTGTTAAATGAATGGTTTTTAAAGGGGATATAACTGTTTAAAATTTGTGGATAATATCAACCAAAATAAATTACACTATATGTTCTATTTATCCAATGATACAGAATAAAAATATATGAATAATGATATACTTTATTGTGATGATCATGTGTATGAATGATCTTTGACACAATAATAATGAAGATCATTAATTATAATAAAATGAACACCTTACTCTTAGGGTGTGGATGGGATATGAAAATACTCAGTTCATGTGAATGATATTCTAAAAGTCATAGTCTGCTAAAAAATCCAGGTAAATGATTAAAGAAAATATATATATAGAGAAAGATTCAATTCCAGGATTTTCCATAGTATTGAAATTCAACATTCACATAATTTCTTGAACCATGAATATATTTTTATCGGACTCTAATCATATAAATGGTTTCTTAAATTTTAATTATATTTAATGAAATGTTTTGTATACATTTGATAAGTCACATCATTTATAACTTTTAAATAACTGATTATAAATAATTATTTAATTTTTAACCAATTAATATATACATTAAAACTTCATTAATCATCATCATAATATGAACCAATTAAATAAAGATATATAATAGTAGGATAAATAATAAATAACCATTAATTATTATCTAACACATAATTTTCCATGCACATAGCCCCATTATAGTGACCCTTACTAGATAACTGTTTACACTAGCTCATCCCATGATTTTTTTTACTAAACCAATTCATAGTTTAGTTATTATAGAGAATTTACCACACTATAATTTATGTTATTCTTCATTGGAGGTGGGTAATAGATATTTTTAAACTTTTATACCATTATGAATTTTTAAATTTATAATATTATTTTTAGATCTAAAATAGGGATTATGGTATGATATTACTATTAAAAAAAGATATTATGGTTATTATTATGATAAAAGTTAGATAAACTATTGTATAAAATATTTATTTTCAAATTATCCATTTTTTTATTCAAAGAAAATGTCAACCTCTAACTTTGTAATGATATACGTCTTCTTGACAACTAGGGTGGGGAAGATGGAACATTTTTTAAATATGAGAGGACCGAAGGTCATCTTATCTAAAATAGGATATTGTTTCATAGTAAAATATTATATTATATAATTTATAAAATTTTAATGAAATTTCATTAAATAACAATACATTTTTTACATTATTTATCACCTTATTTGGGTGAAAAAGAATTTTAAAATGGGTCTTATGATCAAAATGTTGAACAAATAATGTAATTAATGTAAATAACTCCCTGATTAGAGTGAAATTAATATAATTATTGTTGAAAATATGAATATATGTGTGTGATTAATATATAGTATAAATTCTAGTAAGATATAACTCGAAAATTTAATATCATCCTGATAGGTATTTAAAACCACTAGATCATTAAAAAGGATATTGAGAATGTATCAACTCTCCACTAATGTAATAACCTCTTGTATAATAAAAAATTAGGAGATATAGGTTACTATCTCATCAGTAGAATATTATTTTATTAAATTATTACCATGAAATGGTTTGGAGTTAGATATCTTGTTAGGATGATACCAGATTTTCAAGGGTGTTATACAGTTTTTTTTCAATGAGGTTTAAATCATTGAGCGTGGGAATACATGTATCACTAGTTAATTGAATATTAAATGGTTTATCACTAATAGATTCTTGTATTCAATGGATCACCACCAGTAGAGGAGTATTTATTAAAAGGTACCCATTTATGATGATATCGTGTAAGTGGTGTTTATAATAGAGTTCTATTTCATCCATGAATTCTTAAGATGGTTATGATAGAGTTTCATTCCATCAGGGAAGGCTTATGAGAGTGTTCACTATCTCTTCACCAATAGATTAATTTTTGGGGGTGGTATCATTTTTCTTAGATACTGGAAAATATTGGTACACTACAGTTTATTCCATTTAGAGAGACTAAATCATTAAGATGCGAATGTTTTTTTGAAGTTAATATTATTCCAATGATAGGGGATTCCAATATATATCTATGAATGGAATGAAAATTCATATAGTTTGATTCTGTTTAATGAGGAACATTTTACCATTTATGTTTATGTGAGAAGAACCATAGTGGCAGTTTCTAAGGTTATACAACCATAACCAATGATATTCCTTTTACGGTCGTGTGTCTAGGACCGTTTTTCCTCTAGTTAAAGATCATATGAATAGGTCCATTTATATGTAGCTTAAAAACACATGGAGTGGATTAATAGGTGAAATGTAACTATAACTTTTTAGTGTGGGAATTATTCATGAGAAACCCTCTTTAGTTATGGATTACAATAGGTTGTAGGAACATTTTATATTTAGATTCTCTATATTGGTAACTAGGAAAGAGGGGAAGGATGAATAGACCCATAGGTTGTGGAAAAAAAAGTGGAGGAAAAGTTTGGATTTACATTTTATCGATATCACATTGTATCTCTAGGTCATTCATTATCCCCAAAGGGCTTAATGGATTCTTTATAGATACAGGAACAAGTATGAAGTTTCTAGGATAAGCATCATGATCCAAGTAATGTACAACTGGTTTCCTAGAGTAGAGATCCTCATTATCAAGTTAATACATGATTGATTATATTTTGAGAAATCTAATGGTTAGGGAGGATATCCAAAGTGATTCGCATAATCAATGGAATACAAGATCATGAATTTTATATTCCTAGTCATGTATATTGGGAATTCAGGGAGGAGGCTTGAATTGAATGGGTTGATTGAGGGTTTGAATTAGTAAATAGGATTTATGTAAGGTGTTTTAGGGTAGTAGAAAAAATTTTAAATGTAGGACCTTTAATTTACTGTATGTATCTATTACTCTATATCTGATGAACAAAAGTTGAGAGATGACACCCCCTTAGTAAAGGGGGATTCACACACATGAAATTGTTTTGATCCATAGTGTATAATATGGGATTTTTTATTTCTGTAAACACATATTAAAATGGTATTTATGGGTAATTGAGAATTTTTTTCTTAGGATGGAGTATCTAATGATTTTATAATTGGGTGAGGTTCATATAAATTTTGTCCAAAATTTCAAAGATCAGGGACTCATAAATGTATGTGAGGAGAAAAATTCCTTTATGGTTCCATGAGAAAACATTATTCAATTTATCCTTATAGAGGCATTGTGTAAAACTACCATATGAAAAATATGTGTTATGCACATTTTATTCATGTTTTACATGATTTTCCTCTTTTTATAAAGTTAATAAAAATTATATAGAAATAAATTGTATTTTATAGTTTAGCATAAGGTTGTGAGGTAATTTCTATTCATGAAAGCATATCGTTTTGCACATATTGAGTGCTTTACCTTAGTTGGATGGAGGTAGATGATCTAAAATTTATAAATGATGAGATTATAAGGAATATATAGGTAATGGAATAAGGAAAAAAGAAATGGTTTAATACATGGTAATTGTCTTTCAGGGATTTCTGTAAGATGGTAAACCTTTATCCGGCACAAATACAAATATATTTTCATTATGGTACTTCCATTGTTCCTCAATTTTTCAATCATGTGTATGTTTGAGAATCTTGTACACTGTAGTTGGATCACTCATATGGTTCCATGGACTATGAATTCTACGGTGGCTAAAGATATGTTTACAACATGGAGGTTATTCATTGTCTCACTACTCGAGAAAATAAAGAAAAAATGAGACTTCATACATCCACTTCTATGAGAATTAAATTTATTTATGATAGATGTAATTTGTGTGAGCCAATGTGAAATTAGATTTTTTTTCTTCTAAATAATTTGAGTATAATTTCCAAATCCAATTTTTAAATTCCCTCAAACCCCCATCAAAATTCGTCTCTTTCATGAAAATTGGAGCTAATATTGTGGAAAATGGGTGAATTTCTAACTTACATGCACCAAGCGATGAATAATTTAATAAATTGGCCATCTATATAAATTCTCCAACCCATTTCAAATTAACAACTAAAATATACATGTACTATGTTTTAATCTATCCATACATGCAGTGGTAAATCTATACATGGATTCCTCATGAATTTATCTCTTATCAATGTGTTTAATTTGAAATCAAATAATTACATTACGTTTTTTTAGTAATTATAATTTAAACACCCTTATGAATAAATTTTGTTTGTGGAGTAGAGTATAAATCCATAAGGGCTCATTGGATTATGTGATCCTTCATACAAACAAAAATTATTCCACATTTCATTCCTTTTAGATATTTAATTTTATCTGTACTTTATTAATTATGGTAAATGTATTAAAAAATATCCAAAAATTACTAGTTTTAAATCATCCAAAAATTTGGATCTTATGGTATTTATTGTTCAATTAAAATTGTACTATCATCACTCTCTAACACATCAGAGGATTGTAAATGTCATTAGAGAGGAATTTAAACATAATTCACATTCTAAAACACTTCGAAAACATGGATTCATTTTACATGATGCGATTTTTATTCCCATCCCATGAATAAAATAAAGATAATGTCGTGTAGCTCATCTTCTAGATAAAATCTAGTAAATATTCCTGTCAACAACCTCATCACTTACTAAGAACATTCTTTATAGATATATACCCTTTGGTACAATATAAAGATAGTATCTTTTTTAAACTAGATATTGGGGACTAAATTACTAATTACTTTTTCTTCATAATAACTTTTATCAGCTTCTAGATTAAATGTTATAGTAACCGTTGGTACCTATTTATGGGAGATAATTTCCTGAAGGAATGTTAATGGTCACTCTAGATCCATAAGAGTTATCAATATTTCAAGACAAGACTCAAGAAAGGTAAGATATATGGGATTATTAGTTAATTATCTATAACTATGCGGATCTGGACCCATAGATCCATATTTAGTGGTGTCTAAAGACAAATATCATCTACTTTACTCATGGGAAAGTGGGAATAAAATTAAGGAAAATCCAAAAATTGGGAGGAATCCCCATATTATGGGGAGATATATTACTAGTTCCTTCCATAAAAAATGTATAGAATAATGGATTACATACCTAAGTCCTAGATAATTTTATTGTAGTGGCTGTAAAGGTTAATATAGGGAATGGAGTCTAGTTTCACCCTAAAATAAAATTCACTATTTTAGACATGATATTTCTGGTCAAATAGGGATTGAAAGTAAAAATACCCATATGGTTTTCCAAAACTACTCTAGAAATAGAAAATATGTTCCACGCTAGACACTTTTGGAAGAATTTCTGTACAGAAAATAGCATTACCACATATATTATGGTATTAAATGTTATTTGATATTAGAGGGATTCCTAACTATACACATAAGTGGTTGTAAGATAACTATTAGGGACTCCTATATGGCTCGATGCCCTTATACCTTTATCATGGTAAATAATATTTTATATGGACATCAAATCAACTTCACAATGTGATTTTTGGCCAAGATATATCTGTAATTTATCCAAACCTATAGGGGAATTTAGCCTCATAAAAAAAGAAAAAAATTGTATATCTTATATGGTCTGGTTTCCATGACCCTCAAGGGATTTGAGTTCTATACCACCATTGTTTCTCACCACTTTGAGGTCAGGATGCTATTAATAAATATTATAGGAATTCAACATATTCCCTTGATTGATGAGGTATTAGAGATCATTATTTGGATTCAAGATTGGTTCACCTTCATCCCTTATAGCATGATGAAAGATTTGTTAAATAAAAATAGTGACACTATCTTATAAAACTTATATTATTTTCTTTTTTCATTTTGGAGTTTTGGCATCCCATATCGGTGAAACGATCAAATAGAAACCATATGCAACTTGCCAGTATTCTAGGGAGATAACATGTATATAGAGGATAAATATATGATATTATTTGAGTTTTTGGGTGGAATGAAATCCATTGATAATATGGTTTTTCTATAATATATTTTCACCTAATGAAACATGGGATAAAATATCATTCCTAACTATTGAAAATAACACTAATATACCATAGCATTATAGACAAAGATATGTTATTCACACACTCCTTCACTAATTATGGGGCATATTTCATGTGGTCATAATCGTATTATCCCAAGGGTTCCATAATATTACTAATAGAAGGATTAAGGGGGATATTTTCACCTACTGATTTTATTATTGATATATAGAAAATAACATAATGTTAATTGAATCAGTTTATGGATCATTTATAAACCTAATTGACCATGACTCTACTATAATAGAGGGAACATTTAAAGAATTTTTTGAAAATTGATACTACAGTAGGGTTATATATTGAAAATATATCTTTATAGAGTGAGGTAAAACCTCCTAAAAAGTGTCAATGAATTAAAAATAATCCACTTCTATTGAACATATAATTAAATTCATTATATCCATAGGAAAAAGAAATATGAGATTAATTTTGGTATATATATATATATTCTTTTAGGATTTTGAGGTATTCCTGGAATGATATAACACTCCCTATGATGAATTATATCAAGTAACCAAATTTAATTTAATTCTTCCTTCATTATTCTGAAATTTTGAAAAATATTTTCTAGATATAACAGTTGATACACACCATCAAAGGTGAATGGAAACTCACTGATTAAGTTTCACTGATTCATTAAATGGGTGAGTTTTACATCAAAGTAGTGGAATATAATGAGTAATATGAGGTTGAATAATTTTACAATAGTGAATTGTTTCACATTGAAATATGGGGTGTGTGAACATTTTGGAAGTCTTAATATTCCCCCTTTATTATGTAATGATTTATTTGAGCTACCTATTTGTTTATATCATAACTAGATAACCAAATAATTCCAATAATTTACATGGATTAAAAGATTATTTTCTTTATGGATAGTTCCTAGAATATTCTTGTATTCATGCTTTGTTTTCTAGTTAATGGAACTTTTAAGGAATCAGAAGAGTAGTCCCTTCAATAGAAAAACTATTAGTGTCATTTTATGATATCATTAAGAGATCAACATCAAATGGGAACTACTATTGTTGAGTTATTGGTTCAAATACTTACTATACATTTGGGGTACACCTTATTAGGTGAATATTGCAGCCTAATTCAATTTGTATTTACCGAAAACTATCATCACAATATTTATATAGGGTCGGTCTGGATTGTGGGTGATTCATCCACTACCAAAACCATAAATAATTCAGGTTACCTTGTATTTGTATAACCTACTAAGGATAAATTAGGAGTGATGAGTATGGTTATTCACTCATATACCAATCACCGTGAATTTTAGGGTTTATGGACAGTTGACCATGTTTCAAATTTAAAACATGCATAGGAGATGAATTCCATTATTAGGAAAGCAGAGGGTACTGGAATCTATAATTCCTATACACATTATGAGGTGTCCTTAATATAAATTATATGAGGTATTTTAATATTTTTATATAGTACAAACCATTTTATTTAAACAATAATTGGAGTATATAAAAAATAGTTTGATAAACACAATGAGAATGGTATCTTGGATATTAAATGTGAAAATTTATAAGCCTTATAAACAGAATTTAATACTCACTTTTTTGTGAGTAATCCTCCATTTATATTTAGTGTATATTATATTATTAATATTTCTTAATCAAGGTATAATATATTTATCATGATATTACATATAATTCAAACTATAACAGTTCAATAAGGGAAATATACATAGACTCTTCTATCTGGTTCAGCAGGTTTGAATATTTTTTATGTCCATAGAAGATAGGGTAAGGTACACCCACCTCTTGACACCCTCAATATTAGGTGATAAAATTAATTACATTGAAAAAATTGTGAGTATTGAGTTTATTCCGTATTTTTACATATCATTCCAAGAGTGGGTGTTTATATAAGTTCATACTTATGCCACATCAGATGTAGTGGCCAAAAGGGATCCCTTGATAGTTCATCTATTTATGGGTTAATATACAAGTTAGAAAGTGAATTATGTTATAACATTAAGGTCATAATTTATATGCAGGTGTCTATGAGTTTATCATAGTGCCATCTATATGGATTAATCATGATAACTTTTTTATAGGAGTTAATATTCATGATCAGTCATGTCCAACAGCTACTCATGGATATGACTGCTTCCAACTTTAATTAAAACAAAACTCTATATCATTTTTTCAAAATCCATATTTAATTTAGAATAAAGGATTCATTGTTCTCTAATCTTTTTAATACTAAATATTTCATTTATCCTAGTGAATCATTGGATAAATAGACTTAAGATATATGTTATTATATGGGGGAGGAATATCAACTCTATTGTTGGATTACTGAGAAAGAATATAAAATTGAAAAAATATAACTAAAACTCATAGAATCCATTAAATATATTTTTATATAAACAATTAGGTTTAATCGAATCTAGAAATTTATAAATAAATTTTTATCAAGATTATTTTACTATAGGTTCATGTGGAAAAAATACCTTTTAACTATCTGAGTTGAAAGAATAAATTGATTCTATTCACCAGGGGTTATCCTACGTAAAGCGTAACAAATAACGATTATAACCTTTGTAAAGAAACTCTTGTAATTGTAAAAATATAAAAATAATATATTTTTTTATTAATTATTTTATGCTTAATTATCTTATTAGGAAAAAATATATAAACCAATTTATTGATGTTGGTAGGTTGAGATAATAATAATTCTAAGGAAGGAGGGAACACATCCACCACTCAATTTATTTTAATGTGAGAGTTCATGAACCCTCATAAAAATTAACCTTGATAACCAAATGATTTTATAATACAACTTAAAATATAAATAAATCCTCCTAAATATGGGGGAATAATGAAATTTTCTTCAAAATTATGATTAGAATAGTCCCAATTTAAGTGGGGTTAAGTTGAATTAGGGGTTTTTATCCTTAAAATATATTTCATTATATGGGTATTGGTAGGTCATGTGCACTTAATCCATAACCATAACATTGGGTGGTCCTATTATAATATATGATGAAATTCAATATTCTTCTAGGCATGTGCAGTTTCATGGGTATTGTATTGTCATGATAGCTTATAATATTTCAAGAAATCCAGGCTATTTTAGTAAGAGAGTAAATTAGGATAGTTCCTTCTAGGACATGTTTTCTTAGGAAGGTATTGGTAGACCACATACAGTTACTCCATCACTAAAAATTGAGGGGTTTCACTTCATTTATGGAAGGTTTTATAAACTATAGGTGGTTCAAATAATAATTATGGTTTCTGGAAGAGGTTTATTCATGAGGTGACCTAGAACTATAGATTCATGTCAGTATATTTCTTTTTAAGCCACTAGGCTGAGTATGTGTAATGGATAAAAATATTCTCTATCATTTTACTAAACCCATTAGTCATAGAAAGATAGAATCAACCCCTGTTACTTCCCATTATAGGTATTATGATATTTGTGTCTCCTTATGTTAATGCATCATTAAATTTTCCTAAGCCTTGAATTGATTTTAGCTTTGCATGCAATGAATTCAATATTTTTTTTATGTCTCCCTTTTCAGGTCATTGACATGAAAATATTGACTTAATTGTTTTCACAGTATAATGTCATGTGTTTGGAAATAAACACCTAGAAGATTAAATTCCTTTAAACATGAACAAATAATCACATTATGTTTAAGGTCACACAACATTGATGATATTACACACATTAGTTTTTCATCATAGAGTTCAAAAAAATGAGTGCTTCCTTACCAAACACCAGGAATATTAATTCTATTTTAATAGGGATTTAAATTTTATTGTGAGAAACCTTAGGAGTTTATGTTAAAATATTTATGGAGTACACCTTTGACTAAAGGATAATTTAATTTTTAGGACAATACAACATTGAGAAAATGGGTTTCAATGGTTTAGAGGAATATAGAATTTAATGAAGGAGTATAGAAGGATTAAGGTCATATATCTTTGACTAAATGAATATTGAATTTTTAATGTCATATAACATTGACCAAATATTGTCTCCTAATTTTAGGTTATAAATTTTAAAGTAAAATGTTTCTTTTAAATTTAATGTGTATTGATCACAGATCGAGAGGGTTACTCCATTTTTTAGGGTTATTTATAATGTCCCATTACATATAAACCCCATAATCACATAATTTATAATAAGTTTCTTTGTTTCATATATTTTAGGTATATTTCTGGTTTACAGTGTTATAAAATTATAAAATAAACAAATAAATATAAAAAACATCATCACACAATCTGTAATTTTTTCCCAAAAAAAAGATTCTTAGGTTCACACTCATGTTTCATTCATTAACAAATTTCATTGTTCTTGGAATATTTAAATTATTCTGATCAAGGATTCAAAATAGTAATTACTCATCATTATGACCTATAGAATAAAAATTGTAACATTGGATCAAAAAAATATAAGTAAGAGATATAAATATAAATGAAACATTATAGTTCAGTTATGTATTCATTCAAATTCACATGATTGTTTAACTTTTTTATAATAATCCCTTATATTATATAATAAATTACATACCCCGGAAGTAAATTTATTCTACCAAAGTTTTAATAAAACAGATCAAAATAAATCATAAAAGAAATATCTTAATCATGATAATTTCTAAAAAACATTTGAACCAATGATTTTTTTTTAAAAAAACATACCTTTTACCCTTGATCATGCAATAAAATTATTTAAAACATATGATCATTTTATTACCCTATGAAATTAGAAGATATCTATAGACAAACATTTAAAATAATAAAAATATTCTATAGGTACCTAGGCCAATCATCTTTATATCACTCTTATAGTCACTCTTTCAAATGGATTAACCCACATGGTTAATCCAATATTTATTCTAGAGAGAACAAAATCATTTCCCTATGAAATGGATAGCAATATCAAGCTCATCCATCATTATGAATGATTTAAAAGGACTATAACATACATAAAACACGTATAATATTTCATTTCCATCATAATATATCATAAATTATTCTGTTAAACACATATTTAGAAAAACTTTTTAGATTCATGTAAAAATGATAAAAATCCCTTTTATTTGAAAACTAATAAAAAACTCATAAAAGAAGTAGAAATAATATTTTCATTGAAAAACCATAAAAACATGAAAAGAATTATTTTTATTTAATAAAGTTCATAAATGTGGGAAAACATCTCAGGTTGTATACATTAAAAAAATCCATTTAAACATCTGTAAAAATGTTAAATATTACATATTTGAAATCATTAAAGAACATCATATAAACAATTAGAATTAGTCAAAAATGGTTTAAAATTACATAAAAACTATTTTATTATATAAAAAACATAGTTGAATAATTTTAAATATCATGGATATGGGTGAAATATAAAATAAAAACATTAGGACTTTGAAATTATGATTTTAACAAAAAAACACCTTACCCTATGTCCCATATAGTTTCTTATGTTCTATATCTCTTAAAAATAATATTATATTAGTTTTATAAATTTTTAATAAAAAAATTCATGTCAATTGATTTATCATTTATCATTTTATTTCATTTATTACCACAACTTATATGGTCACTAACCTAGTAATATTTACGTTGGATGTTTTGAGTACGTTCGATCCATAATGCCAAAACAGATTTTCTAACTTGACCATAGTCAAATGGGTAAATATTCAATCAAATATATATAATATAAATTATGAAATAATTAGCATGTTTATACATAATATAAAGTTTATAACATTTCATGCAATGATAAAATGAAAAATGATTCACATCGCTTCATGGAGGTGGTTGTAATGACCTAAAAATTTATAAATGAAATTCTCTTTTAAATGAATAAATTAATTATTAAGTAATGTAGTTTTAAAAAACACATCATCTTATTTTCCTATTCTGGACAATTATAAAATATAATTTGTATGATTATAATACCACTAAACATCTTAACCAATAATAATATATCCATTGTACAATGATAGTCATGATTAGTATACACTAAGGGTAATGATAAAATCCAATTGAAATAGATGTAAGAGAAAATATCCTCAATGAGTAGTATTATAACCTATGAATCCCATTTATAAGAGATTCTAATGGATATTGAATTACTGGTATTTTCCATTGACCAATACAAAGCTAAGATACCTCAAGTGAAACATGATAAAATATGTTTATGAAATAATTTAAAGATTATCAAGACGAGGACCCAAAAAAAAATTCACTAAACCACCCCAAGAAAGCACCACCATCCCACACATTACCCTTACGATGTACTCTAATTTAATTTCGGGTTATGTGTAATTTCCATAATAATAGGAATTTTTATATTTAATTTTTAATAAATTATTCATTACATTTGTCCCATTTTATTATTACATTATAAAAAATTATAGAATGTCTTTGATAAAAAGTAATATACGACAACATGAAATAAAAATTATATTTTGGGTAAATATGTATATTTTTTATTAATTCACTCATTTAATAAATTAAATATATTTTGAAACAAATAATATTTTAATAAAAAATTCTTAAAAATTGATATTTTTTTAAATAAAAATAATAATATAATTATTTGAATTCCATTATAATTTTTATAAGGTACTTTATGTTATTATTATAATAAAAATATCAATTTTCGGGAAGTAATTATATTCATTTAAAAGAAAAAATTATGATGTTCAGAAAAATATTCAGATAAAATAAATATTATTTTTGATATCAACACGTTTAAATTATCTAGTTGTGAATTTTTCATATTTTTCAATGAGAGTTCATTTTTTGGTAAAACGAAAATATGATATAAACATATGATATGTATTATGGAATCATAAAATCCCTAAAGTGATGTAATAAATATTATAAATAGTGTCCATGACAAATATTATTCTTCCCATTTACAATACATGTTTTTTGAAGTTATTTGATTAATTTTATAATCCATTAATGAATTTAAAAAAAATATATTATATTTTATGATTTTAAAATCAATTTTTTATACTCATGTCTCACATACATATCAGTAAGGGTATTATTTTAACTATATTAGTTTTTGGACTTACTAAATTTTGAAAACCAATACTATATGATATAAACAATGGGAAAGAACCATTATAAGGTTTGTGGTTTTGATCATTTCCTCATATAGATAAAATAACCTATGTTTATAAATCAATAATGAACTCACCCAAGTTTTTTTATAAATATGCACCCACCCATACTCCCACTAAACTACACTAAATACCAATATTTCCTGATGTTACTCTTCCTTTTCCACTATAGAGACCTGCCATTGTGATTCTAATCTCTTAAGGAGAAATAACCATGTTTTTAGAAGTTCCCTCCCAAGGTATGGGATCCTCTCCTCTTTCATTTTATTTAAAGTACATTCTTTATAGTAAACCTTTTGATTTACAATTCATAATGGTGTGATGTGGTTCTATAAAAACGTTTATTATTCTCATTATTTCAAATGTAATTATATGGAACCTTTCACTCTCATTAAACCCACCCATGAATTCTTATGAACACCAATTATGGTGTCGAAACAATCCTTCCCTTTCTTCTAACTAAACATTTATGTAGAGAATACCCATAACCATTTACTATCATGGGAATTCACCCAGATGTACCTAACCGTGAATTCCATGAATGTATACCCAAAATCCTTAACAATGGTGTTAAAAGTGATTAAAGGAGTTATTACATTTTATTATTTGTGTGGCACAATAATAAATATACATGACATCATTATGATTGGTGGGGCTAGAATTATATAGAACACCAATGCATTAATTAATTATTTTGTCTCTTGAGATTCAATGTATAGTTCTTGTAATGTAATCCTAAAAATGATGTTTTTTTCTTGGAAATTATCCATAACTTATTCATATGATTTCATGTTTTATTTTTTTCCACATTCATATGTGGCATTGAAGTTATCATCTTATATTATGATTCCATGATCATGTATATGATTCTCACCCATTTTTTTCATTATGTTATTCATATTGAAAAAAGGATTACGTTCATTGTTTTATGCTTTTATTAATCCCTTACTGAGAATTATTGATCACCCCATTCCAATATACATCCATAGATTTTTCTATGTAGGTTTAAAAGAATAATAGAATTTTAAGGTCATGTTGTGGAGGTTTTAATCAATTTCATTGTCTCCATATTTTATGTGAATGTGTTCTGTAAAAAAATTTCAAGGTCACTAGGCCTCATGATCTTAAAAGATTTAATTATAAGTATTTTTATATAATTAATAAGCAATTAATTTGTATTAAGTTATTGGGTTATTATAGTTGGTATATGAGGGTTTTCTAGGTACTTCAGGGTATTGAGATTTGAAAAATTTAGTAAAATCCTTAGGGATATGAATAAAAATATAAAAAAAATTCTAAAATATATTAATGTATGGAATATGTGATTTAAAATAAAAAATCTCTGTTAGGATATTACTAGTTGATTTGGAACTAAGATAGTTACACATGAAGGTAATAACCCTAAAAAAGGAAACATTGGGGATTTACTTGATCGACAACCACTACATGAAAAAATGAATTACTACACACTTGGTTTAACTATCTCAAATAATTATATATGGAAAATTAAAATCATCATTATAAACCACTATTAATTGAAAAAAATTACTATAATTTTTTTGTTCAGAAATAGACCATTGATAACATAGATTGGAACATATAAATTCACTGGTTAATAAATTTATGTAATTAATGTGTTATCCTTACAATGTTCATAAGTTTACCATTTATATGTTTAAAAGTATGAAATTTCTCATCCTCAAGTCAGTTCTAAATAATGTGAATGATTAGAACTATAATTAAATTTTGAAATGAAGTCCAATTACCTATTTGTGAAAATCAACTGTTTTATATGTCTATAGTTCTTCATAGTCTTTCATATCATTAATTTTTAGTAAGAGTATTCCGCCACTGCCACCAAACATGGAAGTATAGCTATTAGAAAAAATTAATATTGGAGAAATTATTGCATCCCAATTATATAACATCTCCCATATCAATATTTGAGGTCTAAACATCCCAATGAACAATGAGATATTCAATTTAGTAGAATTTGATGAAATTTTAGTTATGGATTTTCTTTCATAATATAGAGCCAACCTAAATTACTGAGAGAATAAAATAACCCCCATATAACTAATCACCCTACGATTCAATATAATTGAATGGACGAGTATGAATCTCCTTTGGTATCATAATATCAAGCATAGATATTATATAATTATGAAAAATATTATCTCTCCCAAATTATTGAGACTATAAAAAAGATCATCCTTGATGAAATTCCCATTGGAAGGGATTATACTGATGTGTTTACTGATGATTTTAATGGTCTTCCCACAATCCATGAGGTTGAGTTATCAATCGATCTTATACCAAATGATTTTATAATAGTCAATAATCCATATATATTATCCATTCTTGAACTTGAAGATAGAATTATGCAACTATTAGAGAATCAAGATAAAGTGTTTGTACGCCGATGTGCTTCACTATGGGATATGTCAGTACTACTTCTTTAGAATAAGGATGCGTCAATGAAACTCAACATTGATTATCATGATCTAAAAAAACGTCACCATAATGGATAAGTATCCTCCTATATAGATTGATAAATTGTTCAATATGATATTTAGTGCACATTACTGCTTTATGGTGGACCTTTTATTAGAATATTATCAATTATATGTGAAGAAGGATGACATCCCCAAGATTTATTTTCATACAATGTATGGTAATTATCACTAATTTTATAACAATATTATTGGAATTAATGAATAATGTATTTGTGGATTAACTTGATAAATATATCATAGTATTTATAGATGACATCCTTATCTACTCCAAAATTGAGGAGGCATATGAGGAGAATTTTATCACTCTACCAAAGTCATTTCAAAAGTATATGTTATATGATATGTATAGTAAATGTGTGTTTTAGATGGAGAAAGTAACATTTTTTGGGGAATGTTGTCATTATAAAAGGGATATATGTACATCCATAAAATATAGAGCGAATTTAAGGATGGCTCAAACCAATATATATGGTAGGGATCTATAGTTTCCTAGGATTATATGAGTAGTATAAATGATTTTTGAGAAACTTATCATGATTATCAAGCGCACTAACCAAGATAACATAAAAGGTGGTGAAGTTTATATTGAATAATGATTTGATGAAATATTAGAGGAGTTAAACAAGAGGAAAATCCCTATAAATGTTCTAACATTACCCACTACTGGGAAAAGAATTATGATATAAAACGATGTATTCAAAAAGGTCTTGGGTTTTTTACTCATGAAAAATAATAAATTAATAGCCAATTCCTTCGGGAAATTAATTATACATGAGAATAACTATACAAATCCTGATTTGGAAATGGCTGTAGTGATCTTCATATTAATGATTTGGTGAAATTATTTCTATAAGGAGAGGTATGACATATATACGGATCATAAAATCCTCAACCACACAATTACACAAAATAAACATAAAAGTTACAATATAGGTTGTTATAACTGAGGAAGTATTATGATTATTCATTACATTATCATCATAGTAAGACAAACAATGTGGTATATTCTCTAAGTATAAAAGTTCTTGCAATACTATACATGATGAGGATTGAAAGTTATACAATCTTTATAGACATGAAAATTATGGAAATGGAAAGAATAAAAGGATATTTACCAATTTTTCACAAATAACTACTCAAAAATATATTCATAAGAAAATAATTGAGGCTCAATAAGATGATGAGGAGTAACAGAGAAAGGTAAAATTGAAGAGGTAACTAGAATTGAAGACAGAAATTCTTAATGATGCACATAGATCATCCATCTCTATTCATCTATGAAAGAATAAGATGTTTAATGATATGAAGTAAATTTTTTTAAGGGATAAGATAAATAAGGGGTTAGTAGAATTGGTATATTGATTATTAGTATTCCAATAAGTCAAGTATGAATAACATAATTATAATTATATAATTAAACCATTTCCCTTAATTGAATAAAATTTGGAAAAAATAATCCCAAATTTATTCATAGGAATTTCTAGGAAATCTAAGGGAAATAATGTCATATTTTTGGTAGCAAAATGACTTAAAAAGTAAGTGCATATCATTGTTATCAATGAATATTAATCCCTCAATTAACTCAACAAGATATACATAAGTGATGTGGAAAGACTAAATGGAGTGATACTATCCATTATTTCTGATTGAGAGATATGTTTTTCCTTGAGGTTCAAAAGATAACTTCCACAAGAGAATGATATATAGCTCAGTTTCTGTGCTTTGTATCACCCTCAGATATATGTTCAAACTATGACATCATTTAAATTTTAGTGGATATACTACGATCATGTTCAAGGGATTTACAACTACGTTGGGATCAACACCTTACCCTAGTGTCATACTTATAAAACAACATTTTCCATTCAATCATTCAAATGGATCCTTATGAGGCTATATATGAGGAGAGGTGTCAGACTCTAATATATTAGGATGATGTTATCAATAAGAATCTTGTGGGACCAATTCCTATTTAAGAGGTGATATATATGTTTCAAACCATTAACCTTTATATGAAATCGATAAAAATTTAATAATAATGTTATACAAAAAATCATTGAAAAGACCTAGAGTTTGAGGTTGGATACAATGTATCCATTCATATAACTCCATGGAAGAATTTCATGAGTTTTCGTTAGATGAGAAATAACATTTTTATATATACTAGACCATTTAATATCCTTGATTGCATCTGAGCGGTGACCTATAGGCCATCACTCGAACCTAAACTCTCTCAAATGAATGATTTCTTCCACGTATCCCAATTGAGTAAGCATATACCAAACCCTCACATGTACTGAATCTAGAGGTGGTACCCATAGAAAATTATCATTCATATGAGGATAACCCTATGAAGATCTTAGATCATAGAGAAAATTTTCTAGTAAATAATACCAATCACCTATTCAAAGTGTCTTGGAACCACAAGTTTAAAGAAGAAACTTGGGAAAAAAATATTTGAAAAAACAGAATTACCCCAAACCATTTTTATAACTAAGGGAGAATTTAACTAAGGGACAATAATTTAATAACATGAAATTTTATAAATGAAATTTCATTTTAAATGAATAAATTCATTATTATGTATTGTAGTTATGAAAAAAAATACATTACTTTGGATATTTTTGACCATTATAAAATATATAGTTTCATATTTAAATTAATTATGAATATTAAAAATTTAAATTATTTTAGTGGTAAAAATACTATTATTATTAGTATATATTAATGGTTATGATAAAATATAATTGACACATAAATATGAAGTGATGGCCAGGACCAGTTGAAGCAATCTAAATATAGCTTCTTTATTGGATATTTTGAGGGAGATCAAATCAAAAGAATTTTTCCTTGACAAAGAAGAAGCTAATATCCAACAATTAAAACATGATCAAAACCATTCATAGGGTAATTTCAAGCTTTTTTAGATCAAGGAAAAAACAATGTTCGCTGAACCATTCAACAAAATCCCCACTATTTCACTTCTTACCCTTAGGGTGTATGCTAGTTTAATAAGGGGTTATGTATCTTGAACCAATTTACATGAATTTATAGTTTTTTACTAAAACAATTATTATATTTATTAATTTTTATTAAAAATTTTAATGATTATATAATGTGTTTGATACAAATTGATTTCGACCGTAGGAGATTGTAATTCCCTTTTTTGGAAATAAAAATTTTAAATTAAGAAAATCATTCAATTTATTCAGTAATTATTGAAATAAATGATATTTTAAAAAATTATTCTCATTAAATAAAATTTATTTATATATAAATTATAATATAATTTAATTAATTCCAATTTAAATTTTATAAGGATTAGAATGATTTTAACATAATGAAAACTAGTATTTTTTTGTAAATAGAGAGTTTAATTTAAAACAAAAAAATATCAAATATATAAATCTGGTTTTATAAAATAATTATTATATTATAAATCTTCTTGTTGAAATTAGAAAAATGGGGGATTTTTTAAAATATTATGAGATAGTTAGATTTTCTTGGGTAAAAAATTTATATGGTATAAATATACTTTTCATATTATTATATCATAAAATCCCAAATGTGATGTAATAAATACTATAAATATTATCAATGAATAAAATAATTTTTTCAAATAAAAAATACTTTTTTATGTAATTTTATTAATTTCAAATGAGCTTAATAAATCCTCTAAAATCAGTATTATATGTTAATGTTTTAAAATGAATTCATTATAAACATGACTCACATCCACATCACCGTGGGTATTATTTTAAGGAGTTCAAGTAATAGACATAATAAATATTTGAAACCAATACTATTTAGATGAATCCAAAATAAATAACCATGAAAGGATTTGTGTTTTGATAATTTTATCATATTGTGTCCAAAACCTAAGTTTCTAAATTAATAAAGTATTTCCCCCACTTATCATATAAATATCCACTCAACCTCCCACTCTTCTTAATTAAATACACATTTAACATGAATTTATTCTTTCTTTTACCGCTATATAGAACTCCAATTTTGTTCCCAAGATCATAAGATTGTGCTTCCATGCATTAAAAATCTCCCTCTCAGGGTAAGGGGTCCTCTCATATTTATATTTATGTCTAGTAATTTCTTTATACTAATACATTTTATTTCAAATTTTTCATTTTGAAATATGTTTCTCACACATTACATTACATTCATTATGATTCAAGAGTAATTATATATCACCTTTCATTATTATTAAATCCTTCTATGAATAATAATTTTTTCAAGTTAATCAACTGAATTAATCTTATAATTTTTCAATGCCAATATTTTATGTGGTGAATACCCATCCCCATTTTCACTCAAGGGTATTCAATTTTATGTACCTATACTACATTGTTTGGGTAAATGAATGTATATAATACCAGACATATTAACATTGGAATTAAAATTGATTAAGTTTTTTCTTATGTTGTATGATCTATATGGAAGAATAATGCGCATATATGATATGAATGTGATGGGTGACCCGTAGAAATATGTAGATCTCCAATGCATTGGGTAATGTTTTATTATTATGATTCAATGTACGTTTCATGATAGTTTTTCCAAATAATAATTTGTATTTATTTCTTGGTTGTTATTTGTAACATCATGACCCAAGTTCCACACAACGATTCCCAGAACTGATCGGTCACATTACCTTAGGGGCGCCTCCCCGTATGCTAGAGGCTACCGACTAGAAGTGAAGGTCTAATATTGACCATCAGGATAATATACCGTCATTTTTTCCTTTATAAGAGTAATAAACTTATGTAAATATATTTCAAATAGTATAAAATTATATATAACATTAAGAAATACCAAAATACTCGTAATAATCAAATTAAGAAATACAACATCTAACTAATGTAAAAACATTCCATGTTAATGTATGTATCAAGTGTCTATAATGAAACCCCAAAAGAAGGACATTGAAGACCCCATGTGGGTCTGGAACAATGTCTGGTTCCCTCATCCATGCTCCAACCCCAAGTATGCTATCCAACATGATGCATATGCCCTTAACCAGTCCCAAAACCACAAATTCTTTTATGGTATTGATCATCCCGCCCAAGTAGGGTGTAAGTAAAACATAGTACGCCACCATCAATGGTTTATAAAAAAATCTTTTCATTAATTATGTATGTAGTTTTATAATTAATAAAATACAAGTAATAAAGTAAATAATCTTTCATTTATTTAATTATAATTAATTTAAGCGCTTAAACCCTCAGGTTCATGAGGAAACTCAAACTTCAATACCTACTTTGGATCTTAATGGATTCTAAACTATCACTAAGAGATGTCATTATCCTGAATGTCCATATTACCATCCATTATCACAGATCACATTTCATTAAATGAACAAAACCTGTAAATTATTCCTACATGAGTAACATGCACTATGGGCTCTAACCTTAATGGTCTATAGTTACTACTAAAAAACTAAGTATAAGCGATTCATAAGAAAAATGGGAAAGCTCTAATGGTATTTCCCCATAAAAAATAACACGGTCCTTTAAAAAATCAAAATATCACACAATATTATTCTTTTATGGCTAACGTAGTACTTAAGTGAAAAACATTAGAAACTATCTTAGACTTCATTACATAAGTCTCACACTGTTCTTAAGTAAATAATAATATAATATTTCATAGACTTCTCCCTTTAATCTCATTATCACACACTAGTTACCCCATGTGATACTCAATGCCATAATTATTACAACTATTTCTCATTTCACCAAACATTCCATTAATTAATTAAAAAATTAATTAATCATATCAAACCCTTGCATCAATTCAATAATTAATTAGTCATTCCGACAGTATTAATAAATTCTGAAATCAATTAATTACCTCAACTTCCATTAATTAGTTCACCAATAAATTAATCACAACCCATTTCCATAAATTAACACAATGATTAATGAATCATATTAATTTCATTAATTTATTTTGAAAATTAATTAATCATAAAAATCCCTTCAATTAATTCATCAATTAATTGGTCACTTCAACTCCATTAATTATTTTAGAAATTAATTAAATAAACACATTCCATTAATTAATTATCCAATTAATTAATCATAACTTATTGTCATTAATTAAACAAAAAATTAACTAGTTATATCTATTTGATTAGTTATTTTGAAAAATTAATTATTTTATAACAATAAATTCATTTAATTCATCAATTAATTTCTCAATTCTAATCATTTAATTAGTTAATTAATTAATTAATAATATCAAGTCCATTAATTAATTCAAAAATTAATTAATCATTTCACAACACTACATCCATTAATTAAATAACTAATTACAAATTCACAATTTAAAATTCAACAAATTCAAAAATAAACACAATAATTAATTATCCTCAAATTACATAAGTAATTCAAAAATAAGTTTCTCATATAAATATGCATAATCAATTCCCCATTAAATAAAATAAATCAATACTATAAATTAATTCATCAATTAATAAATTATTAACCAAAAAAAAATTCAATAATTAATTCTACAGTTATTTATCTCATTCAAAATCTCAATACTTCTTATTTAATTATACAATTTATTATACTAATTATCAAACATCAATATCTCATAATTAATTAATCAATTAATTATACAATTATATCAATTCAATATCCCAATAATACACATTAATTAATTCACCAATTAATTAATCCAATTCAATTGATTGCACCATCCCAACAATACCCATTAATTAATTTACTAATTAATTAGTCTAATTCAGTCAACTACATCAATACTATAATCCTTATTAATTAATTCACTAAATAATTAATCTAACTCAATCCATAAAATTAATCCACCAATTATTTTGTCCCATCACTACAATTATTTAATTCAACTATTAAATAATCACATTTCTCCTTATTAATTAATTAATCCATATATTTAATTCATTATTTAAAAAATCCAATAAATCTCATTAATTTATTCATAAATTAATTAATGACTTTATTAAATTCAGTAATTGAATAATCACATTGGTCACATTAATTAATTCACCATTTAATTAGTCCCACTATTTAATTCCATTATTAAATGAACACATTTCCCACATTAATTAATTCAGCAATTAATTAATTCCATTATTTAATTCAATAATTAAATAATCACATTGATCACATTAATTAATTAATCACTTAATTAATCCCATTATTTAATTAAACAATTAAATATTCACAATACGCCTATTAATTAATTCATCAAAAAATTAATTCCATCTAAAATGTTTCATTATCACCAATTAATCCATCAATTAATTATTATATCCCCATTAATTAAACCTCCCAGATTAATTCCTCAATTAATTGATCCATATTAATCAATTTAATAATCATAAAAATCTAAAATAAATAATTCTATAATTAATTATCTATATTCAACAACTTCAATATAATAATAATTAATTATTTAATTAATTATTCAATTTCCAAAATCTCTATCTCACCAAAATTAATTCAGAAGATAATTATCCCAAATCACAATTTTATAATCCCAACCATTCACATTAATTATTTATAAAATTATTTAATTATGTTCAATAATCTCAATAATTTGATAAATAATTTAACAATTAATTATTCAATATTTAAAATCCCGATATCCCGATTTCAAATTTATCTTAATTAATTAATTTTATAAAGAACACAATTAATTAAAAAAATAATAAAAATTATAGAATTATATACACATAAATGTAATTAAAACTTTTTAATTTTAATTATGTGCGTGTTACCAAAATAACAATGACGAATGCTTGCAATCTGGTAATCATAATTTGAAGCAACTCAAATGAAAATGGGATGATTAAAGTAGTTTGGATTCAAAACCTAAATCCAAATTTAAATGTTACATGATCTATTAAATTTAGATCTGAATACAATAATACAATATCTATATTCAATAAATCTAGATCTAGATAATAAAACCTTGATCATGATTTAATAAATCTAGATATAGATTAAATAGTTGATAAATATCTTCATTTTATCTATGAAGAAGAGAGAACGAGAACGATATATCTAAACGATAACAACAAATATACCCCAGATTTGTGTAAAGGTTATTAGATCGAATACGGTGGTGTAGAGAGGAGGTTAGGTACAAGGAAGTGGTGCGCAGAGGAGTTTTGGACTAAGGTAGAGGTTCATAGAGTTGGCTTGGTCCGAGGTGGAGGTGTGTAGAGGCTTTGGAGGGTTCGTATGGGAAAGCCTAGTTTTTTATTTTATCCCCAAATCCGGAAACCACCAAATAATTATACATGGAGTAATTTACTTTTGTGACATGTGGACATGTATATGTTAGTTATAGGGTGAGAAATATACATTCATGACATTCCGAAAGTGGTAAAAAATAATTTTTTGACATGTTTACATGTGGTGAAAAATAGTTACAGATGTTATAAAGTTTCTATGTTGTGATTTAATTCAATTTAGGAATTAAATTAAAAGGGTCAACCCAAATCCATCCACTTCATGAATTTGGCCCATGATTCATATTTGTCCTACATCTAGAAATCACCAATTAATCCTAGTACATCCATGAAAAAATAGGATCTTACAATCTCCCTACATTAAGAAAGCTCATCTTTGAGCTATACTTCCAAGAACCTCTAATATTCCGAGTCAAAAATATAGAGCCACTGATCCTGGATATCCTCTTCCCTCTCCCACATTTCTTCTTACACATGCTCATGCTTACACAATACTTGAACTAAAATCACATTTGTTCCCCACAACACCTTCTCAATACAATCCCATACACTTATCAGTTTCTCCATAAAAGATGCATCAGTCTCTTGATCAACATCCAAAAAATACCCGACTCATTTTCCCAACTCATTATTTCCAAAAACTTCAAGAAACAATAAAACATTTTCACTTATCCTTTCCATAAGAATCATTCTAGAAAGGATGTACATTCACCACCTCTATGGACCACACGTCCTTTATCCATGAAATTTAAACATAAACCTTACAGATTCTACACAAGAATTATATTAAAACCACTTCAAACCAATGGTATTTCTCCACACACCTACTACTAAAACATTATTCCCCACATTTGGAGTAATTCTAACACCACTTTTTGACGCAACTTAACCACCATGGTTTTTATCGACCTCGGTTCAATCCTAGGAACCTCATTTGTGAACTGCTAATGTTGTATCATCCTTTATTCACATCCACATATAATGGATGAGGCATATTTATAATCGTAAGCAATAAAATAAACTCAATAAAATCATAGCGTGAAATACTATATCCAACTAATGATGAAAACATTCCATACTAGTGTACGTGACAGGTGTCTAAATCGAAAACCCCAGAAGAAGGTCACTGAAGACTCCCAAGCGTGCATCGAACCATGTTCGGTTTAGTCATCCATTCTCCATCCCCAAATAATCTATCCATCCTGAGGCTTAGCCCATATCCAATATAGAAAACACAAAGTCTATTTGTGTATCGATCAAGAAGCCACAGTAGGGTGTGAGTACTTATCAGTAGGCCACCACCACGGTGTCTAAAAAATAGAAAATAAAATTTTATGAAGTTGTATAATTAATGAAATACAAGTAATAATGTGTATAGTTTACATTTATTAGATTATCCATAATTTAACCACATAAACCCTCAGGATCATGAGGACAACCGAACCTCCATATCGGTTTGGTCTCATACCCGAATCTAAACTATCCACAAGGTATATCATAATTCTAAATGTCCATGTTATGATTCATCGTCAAAAATCACATTTCCTCAAATTCATTAAATATGTAAATTAGTTTGACAAGAGTATCATGAACTATGGTATCTAACCTATAACTACCCAACCGTAAACTTCACATAATCTTGATTTATTTCAAGAATACACATTAAGGATCTTTTCAGGTTTAGAGTTTTAGAGAATTAGATCATGAATCATGATTACATTCCACATTTAAACAAGATGGTCACATAAAAGAGAGTATTTGTTTTTTTCCATCAAAGGAAACATATTTAAAATAAAACATGGGTTCATTCTTGACACTTCCTCGACACTATCATCACATCATGTACCTTTCCCTTGACCTGTGAAAAACATTTCAAAAATTTGGGATGAGCGTAAAAATCTCAACAAAGGGTATAAAAGTACGGAAAGAAAACATTAGTCCATGTATACATAAGAATCAATGAAATCATACTTTAATCATAAAATATAAGCACTTTAAAATACCTCATGAAATCATAAGATTTATGAAAACCCAAAGAAATCATAATACATAAAAGTAACATGAGGCATTCATAACATTTTACATAGGGAGTAACCCTCATGGTTACATTTGGAATACCCATTACAGTATATTCCCTAAATCTTTTCAGAGATACCTTAGAGTTTAACTCCTTCACATTACACAATGAATTGGAGAGATATCTCGGGCTCACCCTCCCTTAGATTATCATGGAACCACATGACTTCATAAAAAATTCCCAAGAACCACAGCATAATCGTATCACATAGAACATGCATAAAGGAAACATAACATTTCCACATTTTAATCACAATATATCAATAAAACACATTTATATATTCAAAACATTATAAAAACCATTTTCAATAAAAAAATAAATTAAAAGTAAAACATGGTATTTATTTTTCATTTAAAAAAATTATGGCTTGTAGAGGAAGACAAAACTCAAATAATGGTCATGGCGGCGGAGAGGTCGTTGTCGCCACATATGTAAGACAACAACATTCCCTTTTGTCATTTAGTAAAAATCTTCATGTAAAAATAGTCCTTATGAATTAAAATTCAAAAGGGTTTATTATACAACTAATAAAATAAGGTCGTATATAAATTGAAGTATGCCTCAACGAAAGCAGATTGAGACGAAGTCCCTTACCTCAAGTCTGACTAGTTTTGTTCACTTCTTTATATTCCCTAATAATAAACGTTGGTCAATTTATAATTTCATAAGGACTTAATTTAATTTTTATTATTTAATTCATATCAAATATTATCATGTTATAATAATTAGTTAATTATGTGAGTTCATATCATACGTTTTGACGATGTTTGGTATATGAGTCAAAAATAAACTTGTTTGAAAAGAATTGAGAATTTAGTTATAAGTACATCATCTCCAGAATGGTATTAATGATTTAAATATCATATATATCCAGTATATATTAATTTTATACTTTTCCATAACATTTGGAGATAAAAATGAAATGTACCGTTCATGGAGATAGTAGGTCGTACGTACGCATGAACACAAATTTCATTTAGTTGTCATATTAAAGGAATTAAAACTAAATGAGACATATATATATTATAATTCCAGTATAATATATATTTTATATAGTTAACATAAGTTAATTAATTACATTTTTTTATAAATTCATTGTTTGGAACGAACGATTCACATCACTTGAGGGGGCGGCAGTCCAAGCTTCCGCAGATGAAAATATTGCATTTGCACAACATGAAATGCATAAAGGTATGTTTTAAATATAAAATACATAAGCATAGAGAGGGAATAAATATATTATATATCATATATAAATACAGTGACATCATAATGACCCCCATGGAAGGTGTTAAATAAATATTGAATAATCATCGTTTCGTGAGGTAGTAATTTGCCATCCACAGAAACAGTATGTTCCTTAACCCTTTGACAGAGGTGTGAGAAAGTGTTAATTAAATCCTTCTCATAACAACATCCTATTATATTGAATATATTTCTGTTGTTACAAAATATATGAAAAAAAAGAGTTAAGGGGGTTGGAGGAGCAAAATAAAACAAAAGGACATAAGAGAAGACATTACCTTTAAATCGGGTAACTCCCCTTGGTTTGAACAAAAAGGGTATCCTAAAGATCATTATGCATAAGTTAAGGATACTAGGATGAAGAGAGGGACGTGGAGAGATAACATTAGTAGATTTTGGTCGATAAAATGTCTTGAGAGGTGTGGGTAAAGGAGTAATGGTGGGGGGCTTTTATAAGAGGGAGGAGGGGCACTCTTGGAAATTCATGAAATGTTACTTTATTATAAAATGAGTTTCAGATTGTAAAGGTCCCACAATGATATATTTCTAGTATAAGGTGATAAGGGTTCGAAATACATGCATCCAATAGGTTTAAAACATGTGTATGTCTTATATTTTACCTTATATTTTCATTTTATTTAAATCGTTCATTAATGAGGTAATCACTTCATCATCATTATGTCATAAATAAATTTATTTATTTAATGTCTAGAAATTATAAATAAAATACCATGATGTTGAAAGTCTTTTTATATTTCAAATGACTATTTATAGTCAAAGATATCATTTATATAAACAAAATTAAAATTGTGTTTATTAGGTATTACATAATTTTATTATATTTTCCTTTCTTTAAAAATAATTTGATAAAAGGTCTCTATCATACAAAAGTGATTCCATGGGGTCGCTAAGTTGGCCCAAGGATGTCCATGGTCGGCCAGGACATAGCCAATAGCAGTATCACACAATCTGTGGTTATTTTATATCATTATGATATTATTTTATTACCCTTAACTATCTGATTACAAATTAATCATGATAATTAATGATAATTACCGTCGTTACTATTCATAATTTCAAAAAACAATAGTATTAATTACATAACTTGGTCCTTCTGATTCAAAATATATAATCCATTTTACCAAATTCCAAACACAGAAATTACAGTAAATAATTAAAAAATAATTCCCGTTGTCAAAACAAATAGCGTGTTTTTAAGAAACAATATCTATCAAAAGAGTGACAATTGTTTATGTCCAATTTCAAAGTGAAATTTATTATAATTACCACCATTGGATTAAATGGTAAAAATATATTCTAATTAAGCTTTAAAACCAACTAAAAAGATAATCTATCCATATAATTAACTTAGATGAAAAAAAGTTTTGAAGTAAAATGCAGTATTTTTCACTATTCATTAAAAAATGAACATTGTCAAAAAAATACCAAAAATTTATCCAAAGTAAATTACAATGTACCAATTCTAAATAATAAGTTTAATTTGACAAATAGATATTATAAAATTTTCAAAATCTTGATTTGAAAATGGTTTTCCATTAAAAGGTGGTAAAACAATGTTTTAAAAATTTTAGACTATTCTATGTTTATGATTGGATTTACTCTCATTTTAAGCCCTTAAAACCCTATAAAATTCATAAATATACTTAGATATGAAAATATATTATTCATTACTTACTTGGGATGTTAAATCCTTCCCCCCTTTATCAAATTGTGTCCCCGTAATTTATTTACATATCGAATAAGTGGGGGTATTTATCCCTCATTTCATTTTCAGATTCACATGTTGCCTTTTCAATCATGTGGTTTTTCCACAAAACCTTTTCTTGATGAATCAACTTATTTTGCAACACCTGCTCCCTATGGTCAAGAATCTGGACTGGTTGTTCCTCATATGATAGATTCTCTTCTAGTGGAACTACCTCTGGACTCAAAACATGAAATGGATCTGGCATGTTCTTCCTTAACCTTGAAACATGAAAAACATTGTGTTCCTGAGATAAACTTATAGGTAAAGACACTTGTTATGCTATTGATCAAACTCTATCCATAAATTCATATGGTACAATGAACCTTGGACTGACCGTTCCTTTCTTACCAAATCACATCACACTTTTCCATGGTGAATATTTGAGGATGACATGATCACCTACCTCAGAAGGGAGATCCTTCCTCCTGTTGTCCGCATAACGTTTCGGCCTGCTCTGAATTGTTCTCATGTGTTTTTGTTTCAGCTGATCTTTTTCTGCCAACTCTTCTACCAATTTTGGTCCCATAAACTTCCTTTCTCCTACTTCATCCCATAAATCTGGAGTTCGACACCACTTCCCAAATAATTCCTCAAATGGTTCCATCTGTATACTGGAATGAAAACTGTTATTATAAGAAAACTCAACCAAAGAATGGTGTTGGTCTCAACTTCCCTGATAATCCATCTAACAAGGACGTAGAATATCCTCCTTTGTCAGAATTTTTTGTTCTGACTGCCCATCTGATTGAGGATGAAAAGCTGTTTTAAAATTTAATTCATAACCCAACAACTTCTGAAGGAATTTCCAATAGTTAGAAGTGAACCTAAGATCACTATCATATACAATAGAGAGGGGAACTCCATGTATCCTGACTATCCCTTTAAGATAAAAACGAGAAAGTTGATCTAGGGAAAAGGTATCTCATATAGGAAGGATATGTGCAGATTTAGTCAAGCGATGAACAATAACCAAGATTGCATTATTACCTCGAGGTGTCTTCGGAAATCCCAAAACGATGTCCAGGGATATATTCTCCAATTTCCACTCTGGCACTGGTAATGGCTGAATCATCCCTTTCGGTAACTTCCGCTCTGCTTTAACCTGTTGAAAAGTAAAACACATCACAGTAAAATTAGTAACATATCTTTTCATTCCATCCCACCAGTAATACTCTCGATGATCTCTATACATCTTAGTACTGCCAGGATGAACTGAAAACAGGGAACTATGAGCTTCACATAACAACTCTCTCTTCAACTGAAAATCACAAGGCACACACAATATCTTCACAAATCTCAAAACACAATAATTATCAATGATGAATTCAGGTATCATACCCTTTTGAACCAGATATACCTTTTTTTCAACTCAATGTCTTGCTTCTATGCTTGTTTAATTCTGTCTGATAGAGAATATTTCCCTAATACCTGAAACAAAACAGAAGAACATCCTACACCAAAAACTTCTATTCCAAAGTTCATCAAATCAAAAACCAAAGGATCTCATTCCATACGTAGCATGGTTAATGAAGCATTACTTTTTCGAATCAAAACATCATTCACTTTATTTTTTTTTCCAGATACTAATGAATTGTACAATCATAATCCTTGATTAATTCCAGCTATCTCATATGTCTCATGTTTAATTCCTAATGAGTGAATATATAATTTATACTTTTGTGATCAATATATATTTCACACTTTACACCATACAAATGATGCCTCTAAATTTTTTATGCAAACACAACAGCAGTTAATTCCAAATCATGTGTAGGGTAATTTATCTCAAGAGTTTTCAAGTAACGTAAAGCATAAGCAATTACCTGATCATTCTGCATTAGGATGCAACCAAGTCCTTCCAACAAATCATCACTGTAGATAACAAAATCACCATTCATAGAAGGTAGTTCCTAAACTGAAGCATTCACTAATATTCTTTTCAATTCTTGAAAATAATCATCACATTATTTTTTCCAGGTAAATATAACACCATTCCGAGTTAGGTTAGTCAATGGGATGGACAACAATGAAATTTTTTTAATAAACATTCGGTAATAGCCTTCAAAACCAAGAAAACTGAGAATCTAGGTTACATTTGTGGGTCTTGGATATTCTTTATCAACCTTTGTTTTTGCAGGATCAACAGTTATTACATCTTTAGAAACAATGTGACCAAGGATAGAAATTTGTTACAACTGAAACTCACACTTGCTGAATTTTCCATACAATTTCTTTTCTTTTAAGGTTTGTAAAATAAACCTTAAATGAAATTCATACTCCTCTTTGCATTTAGAAAAAAAAATATCATTAATGAAAAAAACCACAAAATTATCAAAGAACTCATGGAAAATTCTATTCATAAGGTCCATGAATACAGCAGGTGCATTGGTTAACCCAAAAGGCAAAACTACAAATTCATAATGTCCATATATTGTTCAAAACTTGGTCTTTGGAATATCTACTTCCTTTACCTACAACTGATGGTACACCGATCTCAGGTCAATCTTTGAAAAATACTGAGCTCCCTAGAGCTAATCAAACGAATCATCGATATGAGGAAAATGATATTTTTTCTTAACAGTGATGTTATTCAAGGCTCTATAATCAATGCAAAGTCTAATTGAACCATCTTTCTTTTTAACAAATAAGACAGGAGCACCGCATGGTGATGTGCTGGGTCGAATGAAACCTTTATCTAATAAATCATGCAATTGCTCCTTCAAATCTAAAAGTTCAATTTGAGCCATTTGATAAGGGGGTTTCGAAATTAGCATAACATTAGGAACTAAGTAAAATGTAAATTCATCTTCCCAATCTGGTATTATTCCTAGAAACTCATCAGGAAAAACATTAGGATACTCATTTACCACTGGCACATCATTAATCTGAACGGTCCCTTTGTTTTCAACAATATGTTCAAGGTAACATTAATTTTCATCTTTGAAAATTTTCTCAACCTCTTGATATGTTATCAACAGTAAGGGTTCATTCTTGTTCACAAACTGAAAGTCCTTCTAAAACGAAGTTTTTTTAGATCTACAGTAAATCATAGCATGGTAAACAGAGAGCCAATACATACCCATGTTAACATCAAACTCTACTAGAGGTAAAACGATAAGTCTTGAAAGTAGATTATTTCCATGGATAAGGATTAGAAGATTCATATAAATTCTTTTTGTCTCAACATTTCCCATAGGTGTTTTTACCAAAAGATCAGGAGTCATTTTTTGTGATGGAATTCCCAATTTACTAGAATTTTTTTAGAGATGAAAGAATGTGTAGACCCTGAATCAAACAACACATTGGCATAATATGTAAAAATAGACAAAGTACCTGATTCCACATCGTGTGATGGCCCAAAATCTGCTGAAGTAGTTGCAAAGGATTTCAACACACCTTTCTGCTTGTAGTCTGACTGCTTCCTATCATTTAGTCTCTTTTTCTAACACTCATTTTCATAATGACCCATCTCATTGCACTTGAAACATTTGACTAACTATAAATCAAATTTGGTCTTAACATTACCATGATCTTTTTCAGTTCAATCACAAGCCTTATGTCCCATCTTACCACTTCATAATCACTTTCCAAAATTCAAAAGACATTCCCCAGCATTCTTTTTACCACATTTATCATAAACTACAAACTTAGTTTTCTTACCATCAAACCTTTTAGAAGGATTCTTCCATTTCACCTGCCACCTAGGTCTCTTCTTCTGTTGGTTATCATAGAACACTTGATCATCAGCAAACTCCATTTCCATCTTCTCAGAACATCGAAAAAGCTTTTGCATAACTTTTGAACTCACTTGAATCTAATGCCCATCGATATTTTGGCTTTAATCCTGAGCAAAAATTATTCATTTTCTTATCAATGTCTCAAATAAAATTTGGAGAATAGATTTTTAATCGTGTGAACCTTTATTCATAAGCATCCACTGAGTCGTCCTCTTGCCTCAATTCCTATAATTGTTTTTCCATCATAAGATTAACAGCCTTAGGAAAATATTTCTCAAGAAACATATCTTTGAATTCATCCATGTCAAGAGCATCAATCTCATCAGCATCCCTATTTTTAACCATCGACCACCACTGATCTTCTTCACACTCCAAACGGTAAACAGTAAGACAAGCCTTTTGATTGTTTGAACACTTCATGACATCGAAAATCATATATGGTGCTTTAATCCACCCTTCGAATGGAATAGGGTCAGATGAACCTATGAATGATGGGGGATGTTGCCTCATGAAATGTTCCACCACTGACATGTTCCTCTATGGTTGATCTAGACGATCTCGTGCATGGATACCACCAACATTTATCGCTTGAGTCAACTGCGTCATTGCTGCAACAAAATGATCAGTTCCAATTCTGACCATCTCAGGATGCTGACTCAGAAGGTCTTTCCTTCTGTATGCCTTCCTAACACTGCTTCCCTGTTTCCCCTACGGAAACCCATTCTGAACAAACATGTCTTAGATGATGCAACTTCGTAATCTTCAAATGCTATATGATTTCAATTTGTCCACAGTGTAAAAAAATATTTTGGGATAATCATTTAATTGAATTCTAACTCCTAATGTTATCTAAACCAACCTGTAATACCAACTATAAAGCCCCAACCATTAGCATAACTAAATCTTCAGTTATTTCAAGAATACACATTGAGGATCTTTTTAGGATTAGAGTTTTAGAGAATTTGATCATAAATCATGCATTACATTCAACATTTAAACAATGTGGTTACATCAAAGACAATATTCATTTTTTTTCCATCAAAGGAAACATATTTAAAATAAAACATGGATTCTTTCATGACACCTCCTAGATACTATCATCACATCATTACCTTCCCCTTGACCTGTGATAAACATTTCAAAAACATGGGATGATCATTAAAAGCTTAATAAGGGATATAAATGTACGGAAAGAAAACATTAGTTCATGTATACATATGAATCGATGAAATCATAATTTAATCATAAAATACAAGCACTTTAACATACCTCATTAAATCATAATATTTATTAATAACTCATATAAATCATAAGATATAATGGTAACTTGAGGCATTCATAACATTCTTACGTAGAGAGTAACCCTCATGGTTACATTTGGAATACCCATTACTGTATATTCCATAAATCTCTTCCGATAAAACCTTAGCATTTAACTCCTTCATGTTACCCAATACATTGTAGAGCTATCTTGGGCTCACCCTCCCTTAGTTTATCATGGAACCACCCAACTTCATAAACAATTCCCAAGAACCATATCAATAATTGTATCACATAAAACACGCATAAAGGAAACATAACATTTCCACATTTAAATCACAAGATATCAATACAACACATTGATATAATCAAAACCATTTTCAATACCAAAATAAAATAATAGAAAACATGGTATTTATTTTTTATTTAAAAAAATTTATGTCTTATAGAGGAAGCAAAAACTCAAATAATGGTCACGGCGGCGGAGATGTTGTTGTCACCGCATACGTAAGAAAAAAAATTCCATTTTGTCGTTTAGTAAAATTATACATGTAAAAATATTTCTTTTGAATTAAAAGTAAAAAAGGGTTTATTATAAAATTAAAAAAATAAGGTCTTAAATAAATTGAATTATGCCTCAACGAAATGAGATTGAGACGAAGTCGCTTACCTCAAGTCTGACTTGTCTTGTTCGCTTCTTTATATTCTGAATAATAAACGTTGGTCAATTTATAATTCCTTAATTAATTACTTTAAAGTTTATTATTCAATTAATATCACATATTATCATGTTATAACAATTAGTTAATTATGTGAGTTCATATCATACGTTTTGAGGATGTTCGGTATATGAGTCAAAAATAAACATGTTTGAAAATAATTTCCCATGTACTTATAAGTACATATTCTCCAAAATGGAATTAATTATTTAAATATCATGTATATCTAGTATATATTCATTTTATACTATTCCATAACATTTGGAGATAAAAAATTAAATGCACCGTTCATGGAGACGATAGGCCATACGTACGCATGAACCCAACTTTCATTTCTTTGTGATATTAAAGGAATTAAAACTAAATGATACATATATATATATATATATTATAATTATAGTATAATATATATGTTATATATGTAACATAATTTCATTAATTAAATTCTTTATAAATTCCAGGTTTGGCATGAACGAGTCACATCACTTGAGGGGGTGGTAGTCCACACTTCCTCAGATGAAATTAACCCATTTTCACAACAAGAAATGCATAAAGGTATGTTTTAAATATAAAATAAAGAATCATAGAGAGGGAATAAATATATTATATATCATATATAAATACAATGAAATCATAATGGCCACCATGAAAGGTGTTAAAAGAAGATTGAACAATCATCATTTCGTGAGACAGTAATTCACCATCCACAGAAATAGTATGTTCTTTAACCATTAGACGGAGTTGTGTGTAAGTGTAAATCAAATACATCTCATAAAAACATCCTAGTATATAAACTATACGGGTTTTTTTACAATAGAATGGAATAAAATGTGTTTTGGGGGTTGGAGAAGCAAAATAAAATAGAAGGACATAAGAGAAGACATTACATTTAAATCGGGTAACTCCCCTTGGTTTGAACCAAAAGGGTTTCTTGAAGAGATTTCTACCTAAGGTAAGGCTTATAAGATGAAGAGAGTGATGTGGATCGATAAAATGAGTAGATTTAGGTCGAGAAAATGGATTGAGAATTCTGGGTAAGGGTGTAGAAGTGGGGGCCTTTTATAATAGGGAGGAGGGGTACTCTTGGAAAGTAATGAAATGTTACTTTATTATAAAATGGGATTCGGATTTTAAAATACCACAATGATATATTTTGAGGATAATGTTATAAGGGTTCTATATACACTCATCCAATAGGTTTTCGACATGTGTGAGGCTTGGATTTTACCTTATCTTTTCATTTTATTTAAATCGTTCATTAATGAGGTAATCACTACATCATCATTGTATCATAAATAAATTTATTTATTTAATGTCTAAAAATTATAAATAAAATACCATGACGTAGGAAATATTTTTATCTTTCAAATTAATATTTATAGTCAAATAGATAATTTATATAAACAAAATTAAAATTGTTTTACATAGGCATTACATACTTTTATTATATTTCCCTTTCTTTAAAAATAATATGATTAAGGGTCACTATCACAAAAAAGTGATTCCATTGAGTCCCTATGTTGGCCCAAGGATGTACATGGTCGTCCATGACACAAAACATAGCATTATGACACAAGTTGGGGTCATTTTATATTATTATGATATTATTTTATTACCCTTAACTATCTGATTACTAATTAATCACGATAATTAAAGATAATTATCGTCTTTACTATTCATACTGTCCAAAAACAAAAGAGTCTTAATTGAATAATTTGTACCTTCTGATTCTAAATATGGAATCCATTTTACCAAATTCCAAACTCAAAAATTTCAGTAATTAATTAAAAAATATTTCCCGTTGTCAAAACAAATAGCGTGTTTTTAAGAAACAATATTTATCAAAAGATTGACAATTGTTTATTTCCAATTTCTATGTGAAATTAATTATAATTAAAACCATTGAATTAAATGGAAAAAATGTATTCTAATTACAGTTTAAAATCAATTTAAAAGATAGTCTAACCATATAATTAAATTACAGGGAAAAATTTTTTTGCAGTAAAATGCAGTATTTTCACTATTCATTAAAAAAATTAATATTGTCAGAAAAATACCAAAAATATATCCAAAATAAATTCCAATATCCCAATTCCAAATAATAAGTTTATTTTCAAAAATAGAACATATAAAATTGTAAAAAGTTTGATTTAAAAATCAATTTCCATTAAAAGGTGGTAAAACAATCTTTTAAAAATATTAGAGTATTCTATGCTTATGATTTGATTTATTCTAATTTTAAGCCTCTAAAACACTATCTAATTCATAAATAGACAGAGATATATAAATATATTATTCATTACTTACTTGGGATGTTACATAACCTCAAGGGGCTATAGTGAGTAATATAAAATGAAGTATAAATGATTCATTAGAAAAATAAGAAATCTCTCATGGTCTTTCCCCTTCAAGGATCATATGGTCCTTCGATAAATAGTCATAAGCTTAGATAGTCTTCTTCACTTAAGTCTCACATGGTCCTTATGTAAACAATATTAGAATCTCTATAATTCTTCTTCCCATAAGTTTCACATGGTCCTTAAGTAAGATATTTTATAAGATCTCTAGATCTTGTTCCTTTAATATCATAATCACACGCCAGTTGTCCCATGTTCTACTCCATACCAAAAATATCACATCCATTTCCCATTTTACAAATCATTCCATTAACTAATTCAAAAATTAATTAATCATATCAAACCCTTAAATTAATTCAAAAAATAATCATACATTTCATATCTATTAATTAATTAAAAAATTAATTATTACATAAATTTCTATTAATTAATCCACTAATTAATTTATCACAACCCATTTCTATAAGAACCCATATATTCTTTTCAGGAATGGATCATTAATTTGGTTTGTTTTTAGGAAAAATAATAAATGGAAAATTTTCTTTGTATACATTGTCTACCTAGTTGTCGTATATAGCCACTTATTGGTTGTCTAACGGCCAAGTACACGGTTGTGTAGGTGACCTGGCAGACCGCCTAAAGTGGGGACTAGTTGAGGCTAGTAAATGGAGCGTACATTAAATGAAAAATTAGTGTACTTATTTTATTTGATATATCAGTATGGGGTCGCGTCTGACGTCCAGAAACACCTTCTTCTCCACTCGGTTCATATAAGAGAGTGACAGGACACCGAAGAACTCTAAAACCCTACTGATTCTCTGTACGAGCTCTGATTGAGATGTCAATGGGTTTGTTGGATTACCACCAATGAGCTCTCTCTTCCCCTATTTCCTTTGTTCCAGATTCCTCCTCTCTTGTAATTTTTTAGAGATTAAATTTTTTACCCTTTATGTAGATCTACATCATTCTAGGACGATTCAATGGCCTACATTCAAGAGTGTTCATTGTACGATATCATGGTAAGTGGTTTGTGCCTTTCTTTGATTGTCTTTGGATTGTAAATTCTTAATGTGCCGAATAACCATATTTGGGGTATTGCATGTTTTAGAATATATCCTTATTTAGTGCATGCTATGGTTTTTTTATTGATAAAGGAATTATTGCTTATGCGTAATGTTAGATGCCTTGTTGGGGGGAACCCCATGTGTTTGTTCCATTGATTGTTTGATTATGGTCGTTTGGTAAAGAATGGCTGTTAGGTTTGCTTTGTTTTTTATGCCTCGTCTTGTTTTCATGGATCTACTGATTATATGAGATGCATGTGATTCACATTGTGATAGATTGACCCAGGGGAATTTGACTGTGAGAGAATCTATATGTAAGGTAATTTATGTATGAGTTGTTATTTTTTTAATCAAGATGTATTCACTGTGAGAGTTTATGGGTGGTCATAGACTATAGGGGTTAGACCATGATTTCTACCTAGAGGGTCGTTATAAAATGAATTTTGAATCCTAGGTAATTGACTATGAGAGTTAGCAGGTGGTCATTATAGGTTATTATTTCTATGCAGACAATGGTGGTATTTAGAAAGTGCTCCTCAGGTTGTCATTTGTAAATGATTAGTGCTCTATGGGACCAAAGGGGTTAGACTGTGTGGAATTTTCCAAAGGGTAATTATTTATTGAATTGATGAAAAGTTAAAACTCAAGGGTTAGACTATGATAACATTCCCAGAGGGTTGCTAATGAATAATTTAATGATTGTGAGAAGTCTTCCAAGACAAATCAAAAGTTTTGACTTGTTCTTACTATATTGTTTAGATGGTATACTGGGAAATTTGTTTGTCTATTTATATAGGGGATAAATATCATAGGATAGATCCTAATATTTCATTATTCAATAGTTTTAATCATTAATATATGTAAATTAATGTAATTGAAAACTATAGGATTGTTGACATTTGAGTACTTTATACTTTATTGATTCATTTCTTCATATTACCTTCTATATATATTCACTGATGGTTAGGTACAGATATATTGGTGGTTTCCTACTGGGATTTGTCTCACACCATGTTTGGGTCATTCTTTTGGACCCAAATAGTTTTTTTGTTTGCAGGTATAGATAAAATAAGGCACCCTCCTTCATCAGGTACTTGATTTCTATTATAGATGGAGAACATTAGACCAAGATGAGGCTTCTGAAGCTGTTGTATTTTACTACTTTTCTATACTATGGTTTTCAATATAGTATTTACAAAATTATGAATTGTTCGGATTCTTTCCTAGACGCATGTGACATTTATCATTTATATATTCTCCAGTTGTTATATTACTATCAGTCTTCAAATGTTTAGTTTGGTTATATGGTATTGCTGCTTTGGATATTGTTTACAATTTTCTTTCAGCAGTTTATACTATACTAATGAGGGTATAGTTTAACCATTATCACACCGTGGATCTTGCTACTATTCGGCAACCTATGGCATTTGGGGAAATGCGATTGAGGTCGTGTGACCAACTGGGTTTGGGGCACCATTGGTGGGGAACCCAGAACTGGGACGTTACAAAATTGTATCAGATGATTTTCATTTTTTCTTTGTCATATTATTTAGATCATATGGACATGGATAAAAAGGAATATTTTGTTTGAATAATCGGTTCCTAGGAGCATCTAACCCGTCTACATTGAAGATACATGTTTCCTCGAATATCTCAACCATTCTAGTTTTTCTAATTGTTATATTTGATTTTATTTCACCATTGGATGATTCACATGTTTTGTGATGTTATGATTTATATCATTTTGGATCTATTTCGGTTGAAATCCGATGAGATGAGGGTATACCATCTCATGCATCATATAGGAACTTGCTAGAGATCACATTTGATGCATTCTTGTCATGCCATCTAGGATGCATTACTGATTTCAGTTTGTTGTGATAGTTGTTTTTATAGATATGGATTATGTTTCGATAATTGGAATGATAGAATAACTTCTATTTATCTAGGGTGTTGGTATATATAAATATTCATTTGGAATGATGACAATATTTGATCCCTGAGGTGTTATGGGCCCTCTTGGATCGGAATTTGGTGGATCATGTTTGAACTTTCGTTGAGTTTTTTCAAGTTATGATGTGAAAAAAGGGTGCCAAAATTTTATTCTCAGGGAGTACGTGCTCTCACAGGTCAGAATGTTTCATGACTTGGGAACAATTTTATTTTTTTAGGGTTTTAGAGAAATTTCAAAGGCTTACTATTTGGAAACCTCTACAAGAGGGTGTGTGGTGTTATGAAAACATGCCATGTAAACTTATTTTTCGGAAGAAACAACTTTTCTTAAGTACATAACTTGTACAATATGTAAATGTTATGTAGTTTTTGATCATGTGACTGAATAGTGGGTAGAGACACAAGGTTGATATTTGTTTTGGTAGAACATGCCATTTACTAGAAGTACACGTTGTGATGTTAAGACCGTGTATCTGGCCGTCTGAAAATTGACACAAGTGGATGAAACATAGGTTTTACAAACTATGAATAGCTTGTACAATCAATGTAGTTATCAACTATGTATCCGGCCATGTGTCCAATGACATGGGATGATGGGACTTAAGTGGTATATTCCATGTCTAGGGTGAACACACCATGCACTGTAACAATGGGAGAGAACCGTGTTGTTCTAGCTCTGTAAAAGAACATGGACAATAGTGAAAAATTCAATTACACAACATGTCTCATGAAGAACACACCGTGTGTATGGGGTGTAACATAACTAGGTTGGAGGAGTTACAAACCCATGTTAAACCTTAATGGAACACAATGGTAGTGGTTCAATATGTCTGTAACACGCTTTTGTAAAAATTGTATTCTTTTATCTTTCTATTCTGTTATTTCACTTCTAAGTTGTTTTCCTTGATAATCTTGTACTGAGGTGTGTGCATGACCTTTCAAAGTCATGGAACAAAGACATACTACCGTTTTAATCTAGGTATAAGTTGTTGATCAGACACCAAAAATGGTAGATCAGGGACTATCAGCATATCCTTTCATCATTCCCGTCTTTGTATCATATGTTATACCAGATGCTAGTGCTCATGCACAAGTTTGTGATGGCTTTTAGAGTATATTAAAGACTTTATAGTCATGGATGGAGGCTATTTTTTATATCTTTGAGCATATTTAGATGCCTTCATATAGGAGGGTGAAGCATGGGATGTACATGCTACGTAATTCTTCCAAAAGATGGTGGGATGTTATCTCATAGGAGAAACATCATCGAGGTATGTATTGGGAAGTGTTTCAGAGGACCTTGTATGATTACTTCTCTATTGAGATGTTGACGGACATTCAAGCCTGAGAGTTCTTGCATTTGGTGTAGGGCACTCTATCAGTGATGGACTACTATTACCATGTTACAATGCTTCATTGCATCACACCTGTTCTTTATGGTGATGAGTTAGCTTTGGTTAAGAGAGTTGAGGATGGTATCAGGTATGACATCCGATCAAAGGTGAATGTTTTTAGGTTGATATAAGTTAAGGATATAGTGAACCATCTAGTGATTACTGAGAAAAATCAGAGGGAGTTGTGAGCTACGAGGTAGGTCATTTTAGCATCCAGGGATGGTGGTCCTTCAATAGGTAGAAGGAAGCACCATAATGAACATTCATGTGATTTTTCATCAAGTATCCAGGTGGTATGATAACAGTGCGGGAGGAGTGGGCACATGAGACCTCAGTGCCTGAGAGACCCAGTTCATTGACAGTATTAGGGATTTAGGGTTCATCTTCAGTGTTTTTTTTGGATGTCCTCACCACCAGCTAGTGAGAGGGGATCTATTGTTACTCTACGTTCTGGATAAAGACCACCAATTTCTAATCAGCTAGTTATCTTGAGTTTTTCAGGCTTTCCAAGCTGAGGAGGAGGTCATGGACATGGTAGTAAGGCTATATATATTCAACGATATCAGGTTGGATTAGATCATGGTTTTAAGGTAGGGTCGTAGGGCCATGCTACATGTTAGACTTTTGCAGTCGATCAGACCCAGCATGAACAACACCCCAGACCCTCTACAATTAGAGGTATGATTCCAGTTTCCACTATTTTACCTTCTTCACTTTTTGATATAGTGGATTCCCATATTTTATATATGTTTCCATTATGGGGATCCTTGGGCTCTATATCGTTACATATAATGATGTTATAATGATAGACACCTTGTTTGGGATTATGATGGCTAGTGTACGTCAGTGCAAGGTGTTCCCTCTTGAGGATTGTGGGTCTCACTTCTTATGGGACCTCAATGCCTTAGAGATGATAGGTTTAAATGTCATTATCGGAATGGACTGTTTGGCATCCTTTCAGGACATTGTTGACTACTATCTCCATAGAGTGATTATTAGATCACCATAGGGAAGGTGTTTTATACACAAGGGTGAATGGGATGTCTAGGAGAGAAGAGATGGACCCGAGCATCATGGGTTGGGTGGATTTACTATCCAGATTGTAAGATTATATCTGGATGACTAGGGGACTTCACAGATGGACTTTCCTATATTGGGGGATCATTTAATTGATTTAATTCTATAGAAACTTCCAGGTTTACCTCCGAAGAAAGAGGTAGATTTCCTTGTTGATCTTGTACCAGGAGTGGAACCGGTGTCCATCCCTCTTTATATGATTACTACACAAGAGTTACAGGAGATCAAGAAGTAGTTAGAGGAGTTGCAGAAAAAGGGTTTCATCGGACCCAATACATCACCTTGGGGTTTTCCTATCCTTTTTGTTAGAAAGGTGGATTGTACCATCCGACTTTTCATGGATTATCCGATGCTGAACCTGTTTACGGTCAAGAGAAGATATCTCTTTTCATGGATTGATTGTATCTTTTATCAGTATTGGGGAGCCCGAGTGTTATTCATTATTTACTTGTGATCTAATTGTCAGTGTTTGTGAATTAAACAATCTGATATACCTCTTTCAACCTTTCAAAGGAGGTATAGTCAATAAAAGTATTTTTTTATTCTGTTCAGTCTCACAAACGCACTAGTTGATTCCATGGAACTAATGAACTGGTTAGTCCATCCATAATTGGATTATTTTGTTGTAGTTTTCATAGATGATATCTTCATTTACTCTCCCAATCTACATGACCACGCCACCCAACATGAAATTGTATTGAGTACACTGAGATAGAATTAGTTGAATATTATTCTCTCAAAGTGCCACTTTTGTAAGGACCATATTCATTACTTCTTTCATGTCATATAAGATATATAAGTATTATTAGACCGAGAGAATGTGAGATAATTTGTTTCCTATGAGAATCTGAAGAACCTATTTTAGGTACTTAGTTTTATGGGGATATCTAGTCACTAAATGGTCTTTATATAAAACTTTTCACGCTTAGCAGTGCCACTGACCGGCCTCGCTACGAACGGTGCAATGTACTGGAGGACAGATTCCTACAATTCACCCTTTTATGAGATGAAAGGGAGATTCATATCAGCACTGATACTAATTTTTCCAAACCTGGGAAAGAGTTACACTGGTTAGTGTGATGCATCAGGTATCAGTATGGGATTAATTCTTATGAAGGGGGAAGGAGTCGTTGTGTACGAGTCTCGGTAGTTAATGCCACATAATAGTAATTTCCCAACTAACGATCTTGAGTTGGATGTAGTTGTGCATTCTTTATGAAAATGGATACATTATCTTTTGGGAGATAATTTTTTTGTATTAACTGACAAAACATGCCTCAAATATATCTTAACATTGCTTGATCTGAATTTGAGATAGGGAAGGTGTGTTTAGTACCTCCAGTTCATTGACATTGAGGTTACCTACATGCCTAGGAAAGGAAACAAAGTGGATGAAGCGTTGTGTTTGAGGACTCAAATACAGGTAGTTCAGGAGGCCATCATTGATTGGAAGCTTATGGATATTTTATTTGAGATGCATTTGGAGGTGGAAAATAAACAGGGGAATATGTTTCATTCTTCTATAGTTGTTACCTCTACTCTACTGCATCGAGAGAAAATGAAGTAGCTATCACATTCTGAAGGCCTTTCTCTATGAGTGAGTGTGTCAGGAGAGGACCCTACTCCTAGGTAGACCATAAGTGCAGATGAGGTTTTGCGTTTTCATGGGTGTGTATGGGTGTCAGCAGGCACATGTGATGAGATTTTGTGAGATTTTCATTGCTTAGTTTGGGAAGTTCATCCTGGTGTCACCAAGATGTATCGAGATCTACATCGTCAGTATTTGTGGCAAGGTATAATGATGGATGTATCTAGTTTCATTATGAGACGTTCCACCTGTCAGTAGGTGGAGGCAGAGCATCAGTGACCGATAGGGCTTTTACAGTAGTTATCCATTCCTGTGTTGAAGTTGAATGATGTTAATATGGATTTTTTGACAGGTTTATCGAGGTCATATTGAGGTAATGATGCAGTTTGGTTTGTTTTCGACAAGATCAAGATGGTTTCACACTTCCTTCTAATTAAAGAAACCTTCAGTGTTGGTGAGATGGGAAGGTTTTTTATCTAAGAGATTTTACATTTGAATGGGGTTCTGCACTCTATCATTTTAGAAAGGGAAGCCCGATTTACTTCTCGTGTATGGAAAAGAATACAGAGGGCATTGAGTATATAGGTACTTGTGAGTAAAGCATACCATCCCTAGATAGGCAGCTTGTCTGAGTGCACAATTCAGGTTTTGGAGGAAGTTCTTCAAGCATGCGTATTGGATTTCAGAGGCTTTAGGGAGAGATAGATACCTATAGTGTATTTTTTATACAATAACATTTTTTAGGAAATGATTCAGATGATACCTTTTGATTCTTTGTACGGTAGGCCAAGATGATTACCCCTTAGTTGGATGGAGGTTGAAGATGAAACTATGATGTGACCTCGTCTTGTACAGGAGACCACTGAGTAGCTGGAGCTGATTCGAAAGAGTATGGATACTACAATGTCACAACATAAATCTTAAACTGATCGATGTAGATGACCTCTGGAGTTTGAGGTAGGATATTAGGTTTTCTTACGTGGCAGACCGAGGTTGGGACATAAGAGGACTAAGAGACATGTGAAGCTTTCACCAAGATATGTCGGGCTGTTTGAGATTTTGGGGAGAGTCGGGAAAATTTCCTAGCAGCTGTAGATACCTTAGAGGTATCGGGCTATGTATGACGTCTTCCATGTCTCTCTACTATGATGTTATTCTTAGACCCATCTCATGTTTTTTAACCCAAGGAGGTTGAGTTGGAGGTGGATGAATTCTTCAAGGGGAACCCTATTCAGATTGTAGATCACAACATGAAGGTTCTCTATGGATGATCTATTCCTCTGGTACAGGTTCTATGGTTGTATAGGTGAGTACATGATGAGACTTGGGAGAGGGAGGCCGACATATGATCACAATGTCCAGAGTTGTTTCATGTTTCTTCTAAAGAACCATTGTAAGGGAAGTTCAGGGACAAGTTATTTTAAGGGGAAATGTTTGTAAGAACACAAATCTTCTTCATCAGTTATGGATCATTATTTGGGGTTTTTTAGGGAAAATAAGGAAATAGTGATTTTTTTATGTACACACCATTTTACTTTTGAGTGCACGTCTTGTACCTGGTTTCTGCATATATCTGCATACTAGTTGGGTAGCGTCCAAGTACACGACCATGCAGGTGACCTGGTAGACAACCTAAAGTGAGGGATGGTTGAGGCTAGTAAACAACACATACATTATATGACCATAAAATGTAGATTTATTTTTATTTGATATATTAGTACAGGGTTTCATCTGACATCCATAAACACCTTATTCTCCCCTCAGTTTTTATAGGAGAGCAATAGAATGATAAAAAACTCTAGACCCCTACCAATTCTCTATTAGATCTCCGATAAAAACGCCAACATGTGCATTTCACTCCCACAAGGGAGCTCTCTCTTCCCCTAAATCCTTTCTTCCATATTCCTCCTCTCTGATGAGTATTTCAAGAATGGTTGTTTTTCCCTTTTTCTAGATCTATGTTGTTCTAGATCGATTCATGGGTCTACGTCCAAGAGTGTTCATCGTATGACATCAAAGTAGGGACTTCCTTCCTTCCTTTGATTATCTTTGGATTATATATGGTTAATACACTGAATACCCATACTTGGGGAATTGTACGTTTTGGAATTTTACCACATTTAAAACTGTTATGGTTTTTAATAGAGAAAGGGGTTCTTTCTTATGTGTAAGGTTAGATTCCTTGTTGTTGGACAACCCATGGGTGCAATACCTTGAGTGATTGATTATGGACAATTGGTCTAGAATTCCTATTAGGCTTTCTCTATTTTCCATGCCACTTTTTTTAGGAATGAGTTACTGATTATATGAGATGCATGTGATTCGCATTGTGAAATATTGACCATAGGGAATTTGACTTTGAGAGCTTCCCAAAGTAGGGTTATTTATGTATGAGATGTTATTATGTTTAGCTACATGTATCGAATCAGAGAGCTGTCATGTGGTTATAAACTAGAGGGTTTATACTATGAGGGCTACCGAGAGGGTCGTTATTAAATGAATGTTGGATAATAGGGAGATTAATGTGAGAGATTCCAGGTGGTTAATATATTTTATTATTACTATAAAGACAAAGGTGGTATTGATCGTGAGAGTTACCTAGGTGGTAATTTTTAAATGATTAGTTCTATGTGGGGCTAATGGGGTTAAACTATGTGGCATTTCCCAGAGAGTAATTATTTATTTATTTGATGGTGTGTTAAACTAGATGGGTTAGACTGTGAGAACATTCGTAGAGGATTGCTTATGAATAATTGAATAATTGTGACGAGTATGTCAAGAAAAAGCATAGGCTTGGACTAGGTCTTACTAGACTGTTTAGATTGTCTTCAAAGTCATCTGTTTTTCAATTACACATGGTATACAGATCATAGGCTACATCCCGTGATTTCATTATTAAATGGTCTGAATAATTAATAAATGTAATTGAGTGTAATTGAAAACTGTTGGATTGTTAACTTATGAGTACTTCCTTTTTTATTTTTTTATTTTTTCATATAACTTGATATATATATATATATATATATTAACTGATAGTTAGGAATAGACATTTTGGTGGTTTTCTGCTGGGATTCATCTCACACCCTATTTGGGTCATTCTTATGGACCCAAACATATTATATGTTTTCATGTATAGGTAAGGTAAAGAAACCTTCTTCATTAAGTACTTGACTATTATTGGAGCTGGACAACATGAGGCCAATATTAGGCTTTCGATTATATTAGTGTTTATTGCTTTTCTATACATTGGTTTATAGTACTGTATTTACAGTATTGGGAAATGTTTGGCTTCCTTCCTAGTCACATGTGACACACATCACATATATTTTCTCTAGTTTTTATATTACTATCAGTCTTCCATTGTTTACTTTTGTTGTACGGAATTACTACTTCCACCATTGTTTACTAATTTACATTGCACTGTGTAGACTCTACCATTGAGGACATAGTTTCCCCATTATCACACATTATCCCTCATTGTTTGTCATCATCCTCTGACCTTTGGGGAAATTCCCTTGCGGTCATGTGACGAACCAGGATCAACGCAACTTTGGGCAGCCCTCGAAACCAGGAAGTCACAATATCCATCAATTAACCAAATGATTAATTAATCACATCAGTTTCTTCAATTAATTTCCACAATTAATTGATCATAACAATACCATAAGTTAATTGGGCACTTCAACACTGTTAATTTTATAAACAATTAGTTAACTTCATCCATTCCATTAATTAATTCACCAATTAACTAATCATAAAAAGTTTCCACTAATTAATAAAATAATTAATTAATCATGACAATTTCTTTAATTAATTAAAATAATTAATTAATTTTAACAAGCAATTTAATTAATTCATCAATTAACTGGCCTCTTCTACTCCATTAATTAATTCAATAATTAATTAACTACATAATTTATATTATGTAATTAAAAAATTAATTAATCATTTCAAAAGTCAACATCCAATAATTAGTTTTTCAGTTTAATATTCCCAATTTATAATTCTAAAATTTGACAATTAACTCAACACTTAATTATCCTCCAATTACCTTTCTAATTTTAAAATTATTTTGTCACATAAATACCTATAAGTAATTCCCGAATTAATTAAATAAATCAATCCTATTAATTAATTCATCAATCAATTAATCAATATCTGCAAACTCAAAATCGCATAATTAATTCTGAAATTAATTATCTCATTCAAAATATTGATACGTCAAAATTAATCACAGAGTTAATTATATAAATTCTCAAACCTCAATATTTCATAATTTATTCATCCATTAATTATCTAATTATAACAATTCAATATCACAACAACCAACATTAATTAAATAACCAATTTGTAGTAGAATATATGGCACGAGTAGAGAGTCTCTCACTCTATCTCTATGGTGTGTAGGTTTTCTATTTCGATGAGTGTGTACTTCTATCTAGTAGAGCTTGTCATCTACCAGAGGAAGGGAGGTGGTAGTTCTATCTTTTCGTACGGTGCATCTGTGGTTGTAGATCCTATGGATCATCAAATACCCATGAAGGGTTCTATTGTGGGTGAATCTAGTCGATGGGAAGATGCACCATCTTGTAAGGATACAGACATATTTTTTCGTAGTTTTCATGATGGTGACTATACTACCCATAAGAATTAGATGAATGGTATGTTTTTTGTAGTTGAATAAATTCCCCAGTTATTCTATGACTGATTTTATGCCTTTAAACACTGTATTATATCTCCCCTCTCTATGAAATTAATTAATTTGTAGATGGAGGATTTGATTCATCTTCTTTGTCAGATCAAGGGAATCGATAATTGGAAAATTGTTTACCTCATTATGAATTTCATTCATATTTCCTTTAGTTCGAATGAATTGAAAATGTAATCTTGGAGTTGTGGATTTGTTAATATAAATCTCGAGGTTTTAAGGTATCAATACCGATACCCTTGGTTTGACCCTATTCATTTCAAATGTAATGTTTCCCAGTTTGGATCTATTTCAAAGGCTTCAATTGGGTATTTCGGAACCTAAGAATCCTCTAAGATATTAATTTTTCCTTTGGCACCCCAATTAAGCAAAACAATGATACTACATTGGTTAGGTATGGTCATTTCTCACATATATTGGTTGAGTTTGACATGTCTATGCATCTGGTTGAGATTATATATTTGATGTCTAGTGAGTTTAAATTTTCACTCGATATTGAATTTTAAAATGTCCCTGAATTCTATATTAATTGTTCAACTATTGGGCATGTCAAGGAAAATTGTCATAGAGGTTTGCGATGTTCTAATTCCAATTGATATGGACATCATGTGGGGAAGTGTATGTTTATGTTTTCGGTTGCTGGAGATCCCTCCCATCCTGTAAAAATGTGTAAGAAAAATATGAAGGGAGGTTCTTCATATAAGGTGGATGTGGTGACCATTATTAATTATTGTTCATTGAATGTGGAAGTTCCATATTTTGCTAATGTGGTGGCCATGAAGGGGTTTGACCACAACCAAGGTGATGTAGTCTGTAGTGGGGATATACTAGATGTGCATCCCCCACTACCTACTACTCATCTGACACTGATGGAGGGTACTTTTAAATTGAGTTATGCTGGTAGTATTGGTGGCATTGATGATCTGGAAATGTTATTAAAGAAGAAGTTCATATCTAAAGAGAAATTGTATCATAGTCATGTTAAAGGGTGTTTCCCAAATCTTCTAATTGGGAAGAATATACAATCTATTCTTGATGGTTCTGTTAAAAGTAATGTGTCATATTCTAGTCATTTTCATGGTTCTGATATGGCTCCTCTAGAGCATTATTTTGGCCTAATAAATGCTTCTGCAGCTATGGGTGAATCCTCCCCTTGGTGGAAGGTTGCTTTAGGTCTCAATATTTCTGCTCATGGGGTGGGGGATACACCTCTTCCTATAATATAGAAGGATTTGTGGATAGTTGATCTTACCTCTTCTCTTGCAGCATTGGGTGACTCTGCCACTAGGTTGTGGGTTGGTAGAGCTGATTCTGCCCATGGGTTGTTGGTTCAACCTACTGAATTTGTTGTCCAATAGTCTTTACAGTTTGTTGATGCAATAAGCATGCCTCTGATTCTAGGGGAATTGAAAAATTCATCTGTTTCTATATCAAATAAGGATATGGATTTAACTCCTCATGCTCCACATACAAAATCAATTTTCATTTCCAATTCAAACTTATTTTAATAGGGGTATACTTAGGTCAAATATGGTGAAATAGAACTTCTTCACCATGATAGAGTCTATCAATTCCCCAGATATTGATGCATTATACACGGAGTGTAGGGAATGGATTGGTAAGAAACATTTTTCTCCTATAGTGACTAATGACTCTGGCCCAAACAGGTTAATCATGTAGATATAAGGGTAGTTGAGCATGTCCAGGATGAAGGAGTGTTGGTTGAAGTTGTGCAAGGTGCTGATGTGGTTCCAATGAATGATAATAGTGTGAATAATGATATGATTGAGAAATCTGTGGATTTCTATGATCAAGGTGGTGGCTGGAAGACTCCAAATAAATGGTGAAGGGGAAGGAATCCAAGAGGTTCAGGTGGATTTTTTGGACGGGGTGGTATAAATAATTTTTGACTATTTTATCTATCTTTTGTGTTGGTGGGGTGTTTCCCACTCTTACCCTGTAATTTTCTCTTATATTATCTCTTTTATTTTATAATAATTTTCGTGGACCATGGAGTTTCTCCATGGTCTACACTATTTTGTTAATTCTCCAAATTAATTAATCTAATTCAATTGATTGATCTATCCGAACAATCCCCATTAGTTAATTCACCAATTAATTAATCTAAATCAATCCCTTCAAATAATACACCATTTCTTTAGTCCCAAAACTCCCATTGTTTAATTCAAGAATTAAATAATCACATTGCACCTCATTATATAGTTCATTCATTAATTCATCCATTTATTTAATTCAACAATTAAAAAATCACATAACTCTAATTAAATAAATAATGTGTTTATTTAATTGACTAATTAAATAATAACATTTGTCACATTAATTAATTCACCAATTAATTAACCCAATCATTTAATTCAATAATTAAATAATCACATTGCTCACATTAATTAATTCGGCAATTAATTATTCGCATTATTTTAATCAACAATTATGTAATCACATTGCTCATATTAATTAAGGAAAAAAAATTAACCCCATTATTTAATTCAACAACTAAAAACTCACAATAAAACCATTAATTAATTAATTCATTAATTAATTTCATCTCAAAAAATAATTATCACATATTAATTCATCAATTAATTGTTATATCTTAATTAATTTATCCACCCTAATTAATTCCCTAATTAGTTATTCAACCTCAATCAATTTAAAATTCATAAAAATCCCAAATAATTAATTTTACAATTAATTATCCCTTTTCAAAAACATTTTTATAACAACAATGAATTCATAAATTAATTATTAAATATTAAAAATATCTATCTCACCATAAATAATTAAACAATTAATTATCCCAAATCACAATTTCTTAATCCCAACAATTCAAAATAATTAATTGTAAAATTAATTAATCATGATAAACAATATATTTAACTCCATAATTAATTTATCAATTAATTATTCGTGATCTAAAATCCCAATATCTCAATTTCACATATTACTTAATTAATTAAATAATCTAATTAATTAATTTAATCAGTAACATTATTGCTAAAAACTAGTATATATTCTATAATTAAATACAATTCAAAGTAATTAAGACTTTGGGATATGAATTTTAGACCACCTACCTCAAGAAAAACAATGAATAATTTCTAATGGACAATCCCAATTTAAATCAGATCGATTGAAAATGTGATGAGGAATGTGGTATAGATATAAAACTTGAATCCACAATTAAATGATACAAGAACTATTAACTATAGATCTAAAGACAACAAGACTAGATATAGATTCAAAAAATCAATATGTAAATCCAACAAGAACATATATAGATTAAATAAATCTAAATATAGATATAAAAACAGATAAACATATTTCTTTTCTTTGGGAATAGGAGTGGAAGAGAAAGATAGATCTAAAAGAGAAGAACACCTATACCCAGGAGGTGCAAAGAGGGTATTAGATCAAAGATGGTGGTGCATGGAGGAGCTTTGGTCAAAGGTGGAGTTGTGGAGTGCAATTTCAGTCTAAGGTGGTGGTGCGCATGGGAGGCTCAGTCCAAGGAAAAGGTGCACATAGGCTCTAGAGGGTTCAAACGAGAAAGCTGTTGGAGTTGGTGGCCTAGAACCAACTACTTTCTACTTTATTCATTAATAAAATCCTTATCACATTTTTATTGTTCTTCTACGTAATGATGAATGTGATAATGTCCTAAGGATAGTTGTTGCATTAAAGGGTTATAGAGGATCCCTACTATGATGAGAACCCGAAAGTGCCATAACACTATTTTTGAATATATGTTCTATGGCTATGTGATATTATTTTAGGGACACAAATAATACAAGTCATTAGGGGGGGAAGACTCATAAAAAATTGAGGCACCTTCTCATGGTTTACTCCCTTGGTAATATCCAGGAGGATATTATGAGAACGAGACCCTCCATTAGGAAATCCACATTTCATAGTGTCATTGGATGTTCCTATTTGCGGATGTGTGTATTGGTCCTTAGACATTAAGATTATCATTAAAGGGTATATACAACTCGTGCACTTAGATGTATTGACGAAAACTGTGATGACACACTATTCACAGCGAGGTAGGATGCGTTGGGTGCGTCACGAGTAATACATCATTAGTAGATAAGGCAAGAAAGGATTTTTACCTTCTATTCCTTAACAGAAGTTGATATCTCAGGCCCTTTGATGGAATTGATATAGCCTAAATGAATCCTTGGACATGGTATGGTATGGGAGAGTTCAATTCCTGGAAGTCAAAGAAAGAATAATTGAGCACATGGGTTGATGGAACTAGGATGCAACCATCTTGATTATAGATATCGAGAAAGAGGGATTATATTACACTGTAAGAGTTCGTAGGAGGTGACACGTCATTGTGGGGTTAACATCTTTCTCTCTGGGTGCCTTGGTGTGTTGCTAGACGTTATCCTTGGACTTTAGGAAGGATCCGCCTAATGCCACTGAGAAAGAGGCCTAGAGGGTCACACATTAAGTGTGTCCATGTGACTCAGTTAAATATTAATTTATGAAGTTAAATAAAGATTATTCTTGACTGCGGTTTAATAATTATTTAAAGATGCCTGATCGCATTTATTTCGACACAAGTTATTCGAGAGAATATACTGTGGGTAAAATAATATGTTTATTAGGGAGTGATGCAGCTAAATTTATTTAAGAAATAAACAGCCATTACACAATTTCTAATAAATGTGGTGGAGGAAATAAAGAAAAATAAAAGTACACGTCGTGTATATTAAATATACACGCCATGTAGTTTTATGGAAAATGAGTACACGTCATGTATTAAATATTACACGCCGTGTAGTTTTTCTAGTTGGGATTTTGAGAATATAATATTGTTTTATTAAATGATATTTATTATAATCAGCATTGGAGCATGTCAAGGAATTAATAATTCGACATGGGGGTTTTCAATAAGAGTTAATGAAATAAATAAAACGTGTAATGCGTTTATTTATTGTCCAAACTCTATAACCTCAAACCCTATTATAAATATCCTCACAACCCCAACACATTTACAAAATAGAATCATTGTGCACAACAATTCTAAAAAACTATTTCAAGCCCTAAAGAACTCCTTCCTCCAAGAAAGCTCTCAAGACCAAGAGATCAAGGCGATCGAAGTCAGACATCACCAGTGAAAGGTTCTTCTGCGCTACCACCCGAAGATCCATTCGACGACGTCCAGAGATACGTGGCACAAATGTGGATCACTGCTAGAGGAATCCTACACTTGGATTTTACAACGCAACGACAGATCACAGAATCTTGACCAGATACATCAATAAAGAAAAAATTCCACCAAGGTAATTCTTATGAATTAATTAAATTAATCATAACCAACATATGTTGACTCTATCTCTATGGTTCCGAGATTCCCTATTTTGTTTATAATTATTTGTTATATTCCAAAGATCCATCATTTTATATCGTGATAGATCTTGGTTTGAACGTTGTTTACCGATAAAATTAATGTTTGGAAAACCCACCAATGCGATTCTGCTGCGCCCTAAACCTACAACTGGTATCAGAGGGGTCATATCATTGATTATAATTATTTAGTTTTTCATTGATTTTTTACACATTTAATAGTTTAGTTGTTTGAATTCAAGTTTAATCGTTCGGGAAATATGAATCTCGAGATTTGTTCCTCCTCCTTCATTTCTCGTTCACCTCAAAGAAACAAACTTTTCTTTTAATTTTGATTAACATAAAATAGAAGAACAAATCTGTAGCATCCAAACGTTTCTGGCCAAACAACACCAGAATACACTACGTGTATTCGGAAGTACACGTCGTGTAGTCTAGATTCATTCATTGGATTGATCCTCCAAATCAGGTTGTGTATTGGATCCAATCTAAGTCATTAATGACACTGTGTGTTGACTAGGAATAGGTTGTACATGATTTCCAGATTACACGATGTGTGGTCCAATTAACATGGCATGTAGTCCCTTCGGGTTAGGGTTGGACCATGTACCACGTACAAGGATTGCCTGGCTGGAAACCATGTAAAGCGGAAACTACACGGCATGTGTCCCACTGAACACACTGTGTACTCCAAAAATTTCTGAAGTACATTAACACACCATTTTCCCGGGCATGTACTTCAGATGGACGGCCAACAAAAGTTCGCGCCTTATAGTCGGAACTACACGTCGTGTACTCGTTCAAATTACGCAATGATCGAGAATTCACCAGGATTCCTCTAAGGTACAAGTTACGTATAAGGATAATTTTAAATTAATTTAGTTATTTAAAATTATGATGGATGAGAATCTCAAGGAAATTCAGAAAAAGGGGGTTGACATTAAAGGATTGATTAATTATAGATAATTAATTAATTCGAGCATGATTTTTCTTAAACAAGAACTATTAAAGAATTGAATGCTAGTTTAATTTATGCTTAAATATCGTTGCATTTATGGATGATCATGAGCTAGACTGAGACCTTTGTATGTGAATGGTTTCTTTTAATTTATTTATTTAAATTAAATTTGTTGGCATATGAGCCATCTCCATATTAATATGTAGGGCATGCGCACCCAATGATTCTTTTATGTAAAAACCCCATTTTACCCCTTACCTGCATGTGAGATAAATGCATATGTAATGGATGTAGCTCCCAAGCTAGTGGAGGTGACTCAAGTCAGGAGCCAAGGTGAATCCAATCCAAAGATATACAAAGGTGGATAGGTGGAAAGATGTAAACACGAACCCACAAGGTTCAAGGTGTTTCTCCCCTTGGTCTTGGGTTAGTTTATCAACCGCTAGATAAACTAACTAATAGATAAAGCTCATGATCATACCATTTATTTTATTTCTGTCAGTTTCATGGTTTATTTATTGTGGGTGTGTTGTCACGATCACACAATTAATGAATTAATCAAGCATGCAAGATGGAAAAAAATAAAACTGTCTTATGCATAAATATTATCTTAGACATGGTTAATCACATAAGTATATCCCACTTAATATTAACAAGCATGTCATCAAAGCTAATAAATTGGAAATTTACGTATAAGATTAAAATCCCTCAAAGAAATATTTAGTCGGTATAGCCTTCAAAAATCTTTGTTATAATCGAACCATAGTTCAAATTTCTTAACCAAACCTAGTTGGGGTGCTTTCTATTATTGAGGAATTCTAATTCAAGTATTTGGGTTGAATTGACTTGGTTCGCATCAAGGGTTTACTACCACTGTAGGACATGGTGTGACCAATAGGAAAAGGTAGAGGAAATACAAAATAAAAGGATTTCAGGATTGGGGAGTCCACTCAACGGATCAAGGAGGTGCGAGTTAAATGCAGTTGCCCTTTAGAATTCCTACCTTAAAAACCTTCATGTTGCATGTCCAACACTAGTTGGGCTAATGCGAAGGGAAATATGGACCCTTTCCACTAGAATATTCAGGCAACAGAATATTCTGAAGTCAATGGTGAGGGCTATTGGATTTTTATAAAATAGTGCTAGACTAATAAGTATTAATTAATTTATTTATCTCAATTTTGTAATAAAGTACTAATTCATTTCTCATATTACTTTGTAGAAACAGTAAGAAAATGACTTTGAAAATATTATTGTGAACCATACTCTAGAAGGAAAACCTTCTCACCAGCACCAATTACCAAGAGTGGAAGAGGCGTTTAAACGTCATCCATCTCCACAAGAGGAAATTATATTTGCTGGAAGAGCCTGATCTAGTTGCACCTAGATCAGAACATCTTCCCTTAACTCCCCGAGTAGATAAGGACATGGGGAATGAAAAACCCGCAGTCCTTATGGTGAATAAGAAATTGAAGGACAAGGCAAAGGGGAAAAGGACTTATAAACTGTCTGAATCCCTCGAGAAATGTACCTCCAAGAAGGGTAAAATACAGAGGCAGGATAAGGAATGGGAGGCAGTATGTTTTGCATGTGGCAAGCAAGGACACTGGAAGATGAACTGCACCCAAAAGCGTGGGGACACTAAAGGTGCATTTCTTATTAAGTGTAATCTTTCTATTTCTACACATTAGGTATTAGATACTAATTTGTGGGCTTCAATCTATATTAAAATACAAGAACCATGTAGAATTATAAATATTTTTAGAGGAGAGGTGTATCTTCGAGCCTCCAATGGCACAAGGCTGGATGTGTTGGCTATTGGAAAGTACCACCTCTCATTGCCGACTGGGATTATTTTCGTTTTACATAACTGTTACTATGTGCCTAGTGTTACCAAGAACATAATTTCTTTATCTTGTTTGGATATGGATGGATTTATTTTAATGTTTGGAAATAAGGGTTGTCTCTTATATAAGAACAACATATGTTATGGTATGGGACATTTAAATAATAGTTTGTATGTATTAAATTATGAAAACAATTTGTTGGCAATCGATAACGAAACGATCTCACATGACTCATACATCACCCCGGTATGGCATCACCGTCGTGGTCATGTAAACGAGAAGCGCTTGACAAAGCTCTACCAATATAGCTATTTAGAATCTACTGAGCTAAAACCACTTTAATGATGTCATGCTTGTTTCCAAGGTAAAATGACCAAGCTGCCTTTTGGTGGACAGGGTGAAAGGGCCACAGAACTTTTAGGATTGTTATACATGGATATATGTGGACCATTTTCAGTAGAAGCTAGAGGTGAATATTCTTACATCATTACTTTTACTGATTATTTGAGTAGATACAGATTTATCTACTTAATGAGGTATAATTCAGAAGCATTACAGAAATTTACGGAATTCAAGAATGAAGTAGAGAATCAACATGGTAAGAAGATAAAGAAGCCTAGATCAGATCGAGGTGGAGAATATCCGAACCAAGAGTTCATCGAACTTCGACGGGAGTCTGGGATTCTATATTAACCCACTTCTCATTATTCACCACAGTGGAATGGTGTTTGTGAAAGGAGGAATCGCACCATGTTTAACATGGTGAGGTCGATGATGAGTCATGCAGATCATCCATTATCCTTTTGGGGATATGCATTACAAACTACAACTTATACATTAAATTGATTACCAAATAAGGCGGAAAATGGAATTCCCTCGGAGTTATGGAATGGAAATATACCAATTTTGTCGCATACATGTGTATAGGGATGCAGGGCATTTGTTCAAGCCCTCTCAGGGAAAAAACTATCACCTCGGGGGATGAGGTGTATCTTTATAAGATATACTAAGGATTAGATAGGATATTACCTATATAACCATCAAGACAAGAAAGTGATTGTGGCCAGACATGCCTTCTTTCTTGAAAGGGAGCACATCCTCAAAAAGGATACTGGGAGAAAGATTTACTTCGACAAACTTGATGCTCAAGATACACATGAGTTGGTACAGGAACAAGTTCCACAGGTCCCCATGGAAAAGGTTCCAGAAACACAAGTACTGCGTAGGAGCTCAATATAGGTAAGGGAACCATAGAGATTTGGTTTCCTAGTCACCAAGGATGGTGAATCATTATTGTTGGGCAATGATGAACCTCTCTCCTACAATGAGGCAGTAGAAAGCTTAGAAGCTGGAAGATGGCCAGAAGCTATGAATTCTAAGATGGATTCCATGTATTAGAACCAGGTCTGGGTTCTGGATGATGATCCAGTTGATGTAAAGCATGTTGGAAGCAAATGGGTATTCAAGAGAAAAATGGAAATGGAAGGTCAATTTAGCACCTATAAAGAAAGTCTAGTTGCTAAAGGATTCAAATAACTTCAATGAATTGACTATGATGAAAGCTTCTTTCCAGTTTCCATTTTTAAATCCATAAGAATCATACTTTCCATAGAAGCTTACCATGACTATGAGATTTGTCAAATGGATGTCAAAACAGCATTCCTTAATGGGAACCTTTAGGAAGATGTCTATATGACACAACCAGAAGGGTTTTTGACACCAGGTGAAGCCAAACAGGTTTTCAAGTTGCCGAAATCCATTTATAGATTAAAGCAAGCATCCAGTTCATGGAACACTTGATTTGATGAAGCCATAACAGAATTTGGATTCATTAAGAACGAATGTGAGCCATGTGTTTATAAGAGGTTTAATGGGAATGTGATCATTATCCTAGTAGTATATGTTGATGACATATTACTTATTTGAAACGATGTACCCGTCTTACAGCCAATTAAGGTCTGGTTGAACAAGTGTTTCTCCATGAAGGACATAGGAGAATCATCCAACATTCTAGGGATCAAGATCATTTGTGATAGATACAAGAGGCTTCTTGGACTAATTTAGGTTACATACATTGTCCAGATACTAAGGAGATTTAGTATAGAACAATACAAGAGAGGATTGGTTCTAGTGGTACATGGACTACATCATTCTAAGAAAATGTTTCCTCAGACACAACATGAGAATGATAGAATGAGTAATATCACATATGCTTCGGCTATAGGATCTACCATGTATGCCATGTTATGTACCAGGATTGATGTTGCCTATGCACTGAGCATGGTGGGCAGATATCAAGAAGATCTAGGAGAACAACATTGGAGTGATGTTAAGACTATCCTTAAGTATCTAATAAAAACTCAAGATATGTTCCTAGTGTTTGGAGGAGACAAGGAACTTGTTATCAGAGGGTATGCTGATGATGGTTTTCAGACAGATCAGAATGATCTGAAGTCACAATCTGGATATGTTTTCTGTCTCAATGGGGGATCTGTGAGCTGGAAGAGTTTAAAGCAGCCACTTGTCGTTGATTCTACAACTAAGTTCAAATATATATTGGCTTCTGATGTAGCCAAGGTAACCATATGTATTCGGAACATTGTCACAGAGCTTGACGTGGTGCCTTGAAATAACGATCATATCACGTTGTACTGTGATAATACAACAGCGGTGGCTCTTGAAAAAGAACCAAGGTCACATCAATGGAAAATACACATACTCCGTAAGTATCACCTCTTAATGGATTTCTATCAAAGGGGTGAAGTTGCAGTGAGCAGAGTGTCCACGAAAGGGAACGTGGCAGACCCCATGACTAAATGTCTATCTCAGTTGAAGCCTGAATATCTTGTGAGAGCTAGCGTGTTAAAGGTTATTAGCAGTTGGATCTAGTCCAAGTGAGAGTCTATTTGAGTTGGTGTCTTAGAACCAAATACTTTTTACTATATTAATTAATAAAAGTCTTATCACATTTTGATTGTTATTCTGCATAACGGTGCATGTGATAATGTCCTAAGGATAGTTGTTGCATTAAAGGGTCATAGAGGATCCCTGTTATTATGAGAACACGATTGTGCCATAACACTATTCTTGAATATATGTCCTATGGCCGAATGATATTATTTGAGGACACAAATAATACAAATAATTCAGGGTGAGGACTCATAAAACGTTGAGGCACCTTCTCATGGTGTGCTCCCTTTGTAATATCTAGGAGGATATTATGAGAATGAGACCCGCCAGTAGGAAATCCACATTTCATATTGTCATTGGATGTTCTTATTTACAGACGTGTGTATTGGTCCTTATACATTATGATTATTATTAACGGGTATTACAACTTGCGTACATAGATTTATTGATGAAGACTGTGACGACACACTGTTCATAGCGAGGTAGGATATGTTGGGTGTGTCACAAGTAATACTGCATTAATAGATAATGCGATAAAGGATTTTCCCCTTCTGTTCCATAATAGAATTATATATCTCAGAACTTTTGATGGAATTGATATAGCCTAAACAAATTCATAAACATGGTAAGGTATGGGTGAGTTCAATTCTGGGAAGTCAATGAAAGAATAATCGAGCACATGGGATGATGGAACTAGCATGCAACCCACTTGATTAGAGATATAGAGACAAAGGGATTATATTACACGTTAAGCATTCGTAGGAGGTGACATGTCATTGCAGCATTAACTTCTTTCTCTCTAGGTGCCCTGGCGCGTTTCTAGACGCTAACCTTGGACTTTAGCCAGGCTCAGCCTAATTCCACTAAGAATGAGGCCTAGAGGGTCACACACTATGTGTGTCCATGTGTCTCCATTAAATATTAATTTAAAAAGTTAAATAATGATTATTCCTGACTGTGTTTTAAGAATTATTTAAAGATTCCTGATCGAATTTATTTCGACACTAGTTATTAGAGATAATATATTGTGGGTGAAATAATATTTTTATTAGCGAGTAATGCAGTTACATTTTTTTAATAAATAAATATCCATTACTCAAGGTCTAATAAATGTGGTGTAGGAAATAATGGCAAAAAAGTACACTCCGTGTATATTAAATATACACGTAGTGTAGTTTTATGGAAAATGAGTACGTGCCGGGTATTAATGATTACACGCCGTGTAGTTTTTCAAGTTGGGATTTGGAGGATATAATATTGTTTTATTAAATGATATTTATTATAATCAGTGTGGGTGCATGTCAAGGAATTAATAATTGGACATTAGGGTTTTCAATAAGAGTTAATTAAATAAATAAAACACGTAACACATTTATTTGTTGTCATAACTCTATAACCACAAACCCGATTATAAATATCCTCACAACCCCAACACTTTTCCAAAATAGAATCGTTGTGCACAGCAATTTTGAAGAATTATTTGAAGCTCGAATGAACTCCTTCCACCAAGAACGCTCTCAAGATCGAGAGATCAAGTCGATCGATGGAGGACATCACAAGTGACAGTTCTTCCACGCTAGCACCCGGAGATCCCTTCAGCGATGTCCGGAGATATGTGGCACATGTGTGGATCACCGGTAGATTAATCCTATAATTGGATTATTTAATGCAATGAAGGATCACAGAATCGAGACTGGATACATCAATAAAGAAAGAATTCCACCAAGGTAATTCTTGTGAATTAATTAAATAAATTATAACCAACATATGATAAACTTATCTCTATTTTTCCTGGATTCTATCTCTTTTTTTTTCATTCTTCGTTCTATTCCAATGATTTGACATTTTATATCGTGATGGATCTCAGTTTGAATGTTCTTTAATGCTAAAATTAAATTTGGTCAAACCTGCCAATGCGCTTTGGGTGTGCCCAGAACCTACACAATCCCCCTTTTTTATTTAACCCCATATCCCATGACCACCCATTAAAAAAGACATTAAAAATAATTACACATGGTGTAATTTAATTTTGAGGAATGTTCAAAAGTGGTGAAAGACAGTTACTGTGGGTGCAATATACCTTCATGACATGTCAACATGTGGTGAAAACTACATGCATGACATGTCGACATGTGGTAAAAAATTGTTATAGAAGGTGTAAATTTTCGAATTTGTGACTTAATTAAATATGAGAATTAAATAAATATGGTCTACCTAAAATATTACACATCATGAATTGGGTCCTTGATGCATATTTGTTTAATATATAGAACTCACCACTTAATCTTACAGAACACCTTGAAAAATATAGGATCTTACATTAGCCTGGAATTATGCTTATGATTTCATGTTTTTTTGGGGTTTCCACATTCATTTGTTGCCTTGATGTCATCATCTTATACCATTATTAAATGATCATTTTCATTATTTTCACCCCTTTTGTGACACATTGTTATTAATCTTAACGTACATGTATTACTTTAATAATGTTATTAATCTATTATTTCTTTACTCAGATTTATATCTCACCCCATTATTATGTACATCCCCTCATTATCCCATGAATTTTTAGAAGGATGAATACATTTTAAGGTCATGCTATTGAGTTTTAATATAATGTCATTATGTGCATATTTATAGTAAATTTGATATGTACCTACTTTACCAAATACACTAGACCTAAAAAACTTGTGGGATTTTATTATGAGTATCATTACGTAATTAATTAATAATTTTTTTGTATTAATGATACATGTTGTCCATAATTATGCATGAGTGACATTATCATTTTTATACGAATGTAATTGAAATATGTAAAGGTAATATATTATATTTATTGATAATAATTATTTTTTAAATATCATTTTAATTAATAAAAACCATCCTAATAACTATAATTATGAGTTGGGGATGAAAAAAACACATCATTTCGTGAAGGTGGTAGTCCATAAATACAAGTGGATTCTGTTTTTATTTCCCATTGGATGGAAAAGTATATGAAAAAAGGATTCGACATAATGATAATAAAATTTAATTGTATTGAAGATAATCATTTTCTAATATAATTTTTTTATTTAACATTTGAAATGGGGTAGAATAATAAATAATCATGAAAACACTCAGTAAAGAGTCTTACATCTTCATTGAGATTCCTCCTTCAGCTTGAACCCTAAGGGTTATAGGTTTGTCTTTTAGTGAAACCAAAAACTAAAGGACATGGGTAGTGATATGGGGAAGGTATTTGGGTAGGTATTTTTTGAGACAAATTGAATAATATATTTTCTGAAGAGAGGATATGAGAGGAGTTTCCCTATTGTAAAATGAGGCAAGTGGAAATCTTATGAGTACATGAAGTTTAAAAATAGAAAATGTTTCTAAATCATTTAATATCGATAAAAAATTATATTTTATAAAACAAGAGGCGTTTGAGGTTGAAATAAAAAATCTCAATCAAATTTATATAGGTTTATGACTCATTCTATGCATTATCTTTTTTAACCCCTTGTTATCCCTATTTATCCATAACAGTTGTAACCAATTTTTCAATCATTGTTTATTCATTGATGTAATATTAAATAATAAAAGTGTAACATAACTAGATAATTAATTAAATCCATATTTATTTCCCATGAAATTTATTAATGATAGAATTTTAGTGATTTTCCAATGATTTAAAAATTATTTTTAAACATTAAATACAATTCAAATTCATTTTCATCACTATTCACATGTGTTAACAAAAATGGCTGAAAAATAAAATTTTAATTCAAATTAAAACAATTAAATCAACACTTATTCATAATTAATATTTATAAAATTCATGTAATAATATAGATTAACTAAATATTAACACTTTCAAAATTATTAAAACCATTATTTTTTTCTATGTTTTCACAAGCATTGTACCGACATAGAATAAGTGTTTTATATAATTGTAATATTATTAAAAAGAACAAATAATTAATTAAATTTAAACGAAATTACTATAAATCATTATGTTTTTCTTTTTTCTTTCATAATTTGAATTTAATCCTATCAAAATCATGAAAAAATATTTAAGATATTAAATGAAAGCAAAATTACATCTTATTTTTTGTAAAACTTCTTTATCTTGGAATCCAACCAAGATTTCAATGAAATCCAAAACATATTTCAATAGAATCCACCAGAAATTGTACAAAAGGATGATAGTTTTATATATATATATATATATCTCATATCAAAATAAGGTATAATTCTTGATTTAAATTTTAACTTTTCTACTTAATTTCGATTTTGACCTTAATTTTCATTTATCGTGATAACAATTTGTTTAAAATGGTAACAATTTTTTTTCAAAAATATAATTAAACATATAAAAAAATATGGAAATTATGAATAAAATTTTTAAATAAATTTTATAATACTGAATATCTAATTTTTTTTATAAAAATTAGTATAAGTTCGCAAAAAGCAATGAAAACCCATTTTTAAAAAAAAAATGCATGTTTTAATCATATAAATGAACTTATAAATAAATATAATATAATTAAAATTAATTTATAACTATTTATGATTCCTTTAAAATTTATATCTTGTGAAACTTGAAAGAAAAATGTAAAATAGAGTGAGAATGTTTTATAACATTATTTAACGGAAAATGACTCATTTGAAAAAACTAACATTTTTCATTATTCACGAAAATATAATAATTTCTATTAAAATAAAAAATATCCATCATAAAAATATTAGTAAATGATGACATTAAAAAATATTTCCATTTTTAAAAATAAAATTTCTATAAGTGGAATAAATTATTTATATTATACATACACTAAATGCAATAAATTCATTTTTGAAAGAAATGTATTTTTAAAGTATAAAAAGAAATTATTCCCATTAATTTCCTAATAATTATAATTAAATGAATATGAATTCATTTAATTGGATATATAAACTATATTATTATTTATAATAATTTACAAATATTAGTTAATCTAATCTATTGTGATAAAATACATTGTGAAAACAAAAATAGTTTTATGATAAGTATCTCTTTTACCTTCAAAGTATTTTATCTTCATTTACAACCCAGTTCAAATAAATTAATGAAAAACTATGAATTTTATTAAGTAATAATATTATATACATATTTCATAATAATGGTATTCCTCTTCATACCCTTGAAACAAATGGTTATATAAGAATACTAATATTTAAATAGTAAAATGTACCTCGTATATCAAGCTTTGTTTTAACTCAGTGTGGCATATACAACACAATAAATAAGATATTGATTAAATAAAATAATTTCTAAAATATTTGGGTGTTACATTCTACCCCTATAAAATAAATTTCATCCCCAAAATTTAAAATTTTCTCTCTCAATATTATTTTTTCATAACAAACAAACAAAATAAGATATATATTTTATTGTGTACTTTAACGTCTAGGTTAATAAAAAACATATTTTTTTATAATTTAATATATGTATATATGACTTATACAAATATATGAGTTTCTAAAATTTTACTTTCAAATTTTATTGTTACATTCCTTATAAGACTCAATTGATTTGAAAAATTAGTTGACCATAAATATAGATATTATAACAAAATATAGATCCTTGATTTATTTACACTATTTTATGTTTTGTTTTACCCCTAATTATTAATTAAATATGTTCCTAATATAAATTTTTTTTCATTAAAATTAACATTAAATAGAACATCAGATCCAAAAAAGGTAGACAAATCATTCCACCAATATTCAATCCATTAATGTAAATAAGGTTAGAATAAGTTAAGATAATATCAAATATGAATGAATTGTAATTTAATATATAATACCTTAATAATAACACCCAATAAAGAAATTAAATAATGAATAACTTTGTTTAAAACCCAAAACAAATATTTGATCACACATTCTTCTGATACCAACTTATCATTTTTCTCTCAATGACACTAATCACTCATAATATAATATTACAAAAAGATTATATTTCCTAATCGTATAATCTCTAATGTGTACTAACAATTTTCACAAATAAATTGAATCACCATAAATCCAAAATTATATCTCATATGATTCTAAATAAAATATAACATAATACAAATATATTTCAATTTACATTAATCATATGATGTTCCCAAAATTTATTAACCCATTTATCCCAATTAACCATAATTACCACATCATGAAAATTGACATTAAACATAAAGGTTATCAATACCTTTAAACTTATGTACATAAAATAAATTATCATATTCCCCCAAGTTATATTTTCAATAAAACAGAACTAAATCTTAAGGGTTATATATACCTCAACAATCTATAAAAACAAAAAATGTATCACAATGTAATCCGATTACATAAATTATTAAAATATAATTAATTCCTTTAATATTATGATCATCCTTAAATTCATAAACCATAAATAAAAAACCACTACATTATAACTCTTGAAACCCTATATGTAGGCACATCAATCAATCAATGTTCATCGTTATCCCTTAAGAAAGATTTCTTATATTATTATTCAATATTTTCTTCCTAGAATGAAAATATAAATTATGTACTAAAATTCATCAATATTAATCAAATAGTTTTTCTTATTTTAAACATAATAGAAACTATAAAAATATTATATATATTTCATATATTTTCCACAATTTTATCATCTTTAGTTTTAATAACACTACACATTGGCTAACCATTATCTTTATGATCCTATCGATATGATAATATAGTTTTAGCTCTAGGAAATCAAATTTCATATTTCATATACACCCAAAATTTAAAACATATTTCTTTCCCTCTAATACATTTCACTTGGTACATATCACTACATTCATGACATATAAGAAATTAAATCAATTTTTTCTTTCATAGTCTTCAGCACCCGGTCTTCTATGAAACTATTTTTTTTATTTTGTGTGACATGAAACACACAAAGGTTCAAGTAGTCAATCATATAATGGGATATATTGTTAGAATAACCACAATATTTTTCACTCCAAATCATTTATCATTTTTATACATTTTTACATATATAGTATTATCTTTTAAACCCATTATTAACATGGTTTCTACTAGGGAAAATAATTTACTAAAACCATAAATTATTAGTCTAAATATACAAAATCAAACCATATTAAACAATCATATTAATAGTATAAAAACAAATATATCCATAACCATCATAATAACCACTAATTTTTTTTTAAAAAAACATATCATCATCTAATGTTATCAATGGTCTTCCTCTGATACTAACTATAATATCTCACAACACAATCATCCAACAAGTAAATGATTTATTAAAAGGGGTCAAGTTTATTAATTTTCAAGGATATTTTCAGTTTAAAATTTTAGATAAATAGGAAAATCATTACATAATATTTGGATCACTATAACATATTTTCCAAATTTTCCTAAAAAAGGATTATAAGTTTCACACTCCAATTTCATTCATTAAAAACATTACTTGTTCAATGGAATTTTCCTTTATTCATAGATAGACTTAAAAATAATTACAACTCATAGAGGGCCTTCTATTTTTTTAAATTTATGATGAACAAAATAAATCTCAATGATGGATATAAAAATAAATAAAATATGTTATTCCATTTAATAATTCTTTAAAACCTATAAGGATTTTTTATTTTTCATAAAAAATATTGATATTAAATAATCATATAATTACTTATGAAATGATATTATTTGACCATAATTTTCAAAAAAAATTAAAAACAAATTATGAAAAAAATCAAAAAACATGGGGGTTTCTTAGAAAACATGTGAACCAATTAAATATTTTTTCATGGAAAACAAAACATTCACCCTTAAAAGGGTTACAAAATTTCTTAAATCATAAACTTATTCTATTACCTTGTGAAATAAATAGAGTACAATGAAAAGTAATTTACAAGAATAGAACGCTCATGTAGGTTTCTTGGGACATAATATTCATATAAATATTATAAAACTCTTATAATAACTCCTATATATAGAATAACCCTCATTTTTTATTCAAAATGTATTCCGCAAATAACGAAATCACTACCTAATGATTTAGAGTGATTATCATGTTAAAATATCATCATGAACAAATTTTTAAAGACCATAAATTACATAAAAAGAATATATTCTTGAATATACATAATTAAATATCATAAATTATTCTATTTAAAACATATATAGAATCCATTTTAGGATCAATGTAAAAATAAGGATTAATATTCATTTTCATTGAAAACTCTTAAAATGAAAATTTCCCCAAAGAATGTGAAATAATATTTTCGATAAAAAAAAGAAAAAAATATAGATGATTATCCTTAAATAATAATTATAATGATGTTTTGAAATCCATATAATTCTCTATATATTTAAAATATAATCCTTTCACACATTTGTAAAAAATATAAAAATATCATGTTTGGAAAACATATAAGGGAATTCTTCTAAAACCATTATAAAAGTAGTAAATTAGGGTTTAAAATTACATTGAACATAAGTTTCATTGTATTAATAAAATACTTTAAACCTTTGAAGACTATTTTTATATATAAAAAATATTAGCAAAACATTAAATATTTTAAAATAAGGGTTTATAGAAAAATCACTTACCTTAAGTCACGTCTAGATTCATTCATTATCTAACTCATGGATAATAAAATTATATTAGTCGTATAAAAACAAAAGAATATTTTTCATTTTAAATAAATTATTATCATTTATTATATTTTAATTGATAATATGAATTCTACAGTTATTAACATAGTTATGTTTACTTCAGACATTTTGAGGACGATCAGTTCATAATACCAAAACAAATATTATTTGATGGCCATTGTCAATGGGATAATCAATACAACATATACAAAATATTAATACTGAAATAATATATTTTTTATAAATTAAATTTTTTTTAAACCATTAATCAATGGGGGATATAAAGTTCAATCATATAACATCATGGAAGTGGTAGTCCACACGTACACATGATCCACATTATGATTCTCCAAAAAATGGAAGGGTTTGAAGGTAATAAATTTATAATAATTCCAAAATTTTAATAATGTAATTTATTTAAAATATATTAATTAAATATATAATAATTATTGTCATTTTGATGTGCTAATGAAAAACAAATCTCATCACTTCATGGTGGTGGTAGTCCACACATCCACGCGAGTGATCTATTCATTTCCCATATGATAAAATAGTTGATGGAAAAGGGTTGTAACCCAAAAATATTAACATTTTATTGTATTTAAGATACTTATGTTATCATATTATCCTGATTATTGAATATTTTGTGGAGTTAAAAATATAGATTAACATTAAAACACCCGGTTTGGAGTTGTACATCTTCTTTGAAAAACATCATTTGGATTTCCCATGAGGATTCCAAATAGGTATTTTGGTGAGACTAGAACCTCTATGATATGTGGAGGTATGTTTTCAGATTATTGTGTTGGTATTGGAATAGATATATGCGTCACATAGGTTTTTGAAGAGAGGAGATAAGATTCCATTCTATAAGTGAGGTGAGTAGAAATCTTTTAAAAACATGAAACAATAATATATAATACGTGTCTAAATGATGTAATATTTATCAAATGTGCCATATATATGAATATAAGATGTCTAAGGTTTAATTATAATCAAACAATTAAATTTATAGAGGCCTATGTGTTATTTACAACCGTATATATTTGTTTAACCCCTTATTAGTCCCATTTAACCTTAAACATTGTACCAATTTTAACAATCCTTATGGGTCATGAAAGTAATTTGACAACATAAAATTCAAACAGAAATGGAACATCTATGATTCAATATAAAATTTACAATATAATTGATTTATCATAGGATTAGTATTATTTTATATTTATTTTAAAATTATTTTAAAACATTAAATAGCATTTAAATTGAATTTCATCAATATTCACATATTTTGACTTAAAACGAATTAATATATGAATTTAATTTGAATTAAAAAAAAATTCACCACTTAGCTTTTATAATTATTTATAAAATACATGGAATACAATATATAATTTAAATAATATCAGTTTTAATATTTTTAAAATCATTTATTTTATTTTTTCTATGCTTGGGAAAGCCTTGTTTTGATGCTATATTAGTATATTAAATATTTAAAATACATTTAAAAATATTTAAAATTTATTGAAATAAAATGAAAATATTATGAATTTTTTTAGTCATATTGGTCCATTCATAACATATAGTTACACTTACCATAATCAGTAAAATATAATTAATATATAAAATGAGAGAAAATGACTTTTTATTAAATATAAGAGTTCCTTCTCTTGGAAGCCAACCAAGATTTAAAAGAAATAAAATAAAAATATTCTATGAAGAATTATAGGTCTATATATATCACATAAATTAATACATTATAATGTTTGATGAATTTTTGTAATTTTCTACCAAATTTTATTTTATACCTTAATTTACCTTTACCATGATTATTCATTTTTTACTCTGAAACTATTTTTTGTGAAAACATTAAAAATAGAAAGTATAAACCAATTTTTAAGTACTGGTTAAAAATTTGAAGTCCAGTTTAGAATATTTCCTTTCCATATTTAGTAAAAATAAATTATATACTTTTGAAAAACACAATGAAAACCCATTTTTAGGAAAATACTTAATTTCAACATGAAAATGAACTTGTAAAAAGATTATATATAATGATTATTACTATTAAATTAATTATATTATTTTAAATATATTGATCTTATCTTAATCTGGAAAAATATTAAAAATATAATGATAATATTAAATTAATTTTTTAAAGAAAAAAATATTAGTTTTTAAAAAATCCCTATTTGTCAATATTCACTCAAAAAAAATATTTACGAAAAAATCAAAAAACCACATCATAATACTATTGAAAATTCATGATTTTAAAAAGATTTTATATTTTTTCAAGTATAATTGCAAAAAATTATAAATTAGTTATAATATCCACACATAAAATGTGACAATACCATTTTTGAAGAACATGTATTTCTTAAGCGTAAAGTAACATTATTCATGTTAGATTCCAAATAAACTTTATTAAATTGACATGAATTCATTCAATTTCATATATAATATTATTATATCAAAAGAATTATTTATTAGTATTTATTAATTTAATTTATCAAGAAAAACCGATTTTTCACAAAAACAAATTGGTTTGAAAAATTGTCTCGTTCATTTTCAAAAGATTGTATCATCACTTTCGACCAATTGATAATCTATTTGTGGTTGTTGTTAATTTTATTATAGAATTTTTATTACATCCATTTTATAATATATCTATTCCTATTCATTCTTAGAAAACTAGTTATAATTTATTATTAGTCATATTTAAATAATAATATTTCTATTGTATATCGGGGTTTGTTTATGCTCAATGTTGTGTATACGACATGATATCAAAATATTAGGGTTTTACATTATTGATTTTGATGTCATGTGGTAAAAGGTTCACATTCACAACTCGAAGAGAACTAACCCGAAATGAATGAAGATTCACACACTATTAAAAAAACCTTAGTTGTTTGTTAAATTAAATTTAATGGATATTTATGGATATGTAATTTGTGTGAGCCACTGTGAAATTAAATTTTTTTTCTTATCATTCATTTGATTTTAATTTCCAAATCCAATTTGTAGATTCCCACAAACCCCGCCATCATAATTAGTCTCTTTCATGAAATTTGGAGCTAGTTTGGATGAAAATGGTTGAATTTCTAACTTCCAGGCATCAAGCGATGATGAATGTAAAATTTTAACAAGCAATATAAATTTTCCTATGCATTTCAAATTAAAAACTAACATATACGTGTCCTATTGTTGAATTTATCTATACATGCAATATTAAATCTATACATGGATTCTTCATGAATTTATCTCTTATACATGTGTTTAACATGAAATCATAGAATTACATTAAGGTTTGTTATTAATTATAATTTAAACAACCTTATACATAAATTAGTTTTGTGGAGTAGAGTATAAATATGTAAGGGCTCATTGGATTATGTGTACATTCATACACTATGAAATTATTTCATGTTTCATTCATTTTAGATATTTAATTTCATTTGTACTTCCTTAAAAATGCAAAATAGATGCAAAAATATCGAAAAATTATAAGTTTTAAATCATCCAAGAAGTTGGATTATATGGTATTTATTGTTCAATTAGAATTGTTATATCATCACTATCTAACACATCGGAAGACAGTAAATATCCTTATATAGGAATTCGACCATTATTCACATTTTAAAAAACTTCGACAATATGGATTCAGTTTATATGATGGGATTCATATTCCCATTCAAAGAATAAATATAAAGATAATGTCATATAGATATTCTTCTAGCTACAATCAAGTAAAAATTCCTATCAAAGTCCTCCACACATAATAAAAACATTATTTAGGGAGGTATAACCTTTGGTACAACATAAAGATTTTTTCTTTTTAAAACTATATATTGGGGACTAAATTGATAATTTTTTTATCTTCATAATAACTTTTATCACCTACTTGATTAGATGTTAGAGTAACTGTTGATACCTATTTTTGGGTGATAATTTCCCAAAGGAATGGGAATGGTCACTTTAGTTCCATAACAGTTATCAAGAGTTCAAGAAGAGATTCAATAAAGGTGGGATATAAGGGATTATTAGTTATTTATCTATAACCATGTGTATTTGGAACCATAAATCCATATATAGTGGTGTATAAAGGCTAATATCATCTACTTTACACTTGGGAAAGTGGGAATAAAATTATTAGAAACCCATAAATTGGAAGGAATCCTCATATTAGGGGGAGTTATATTACTAGTTCTTTCCTTAAAAATGTCTAGAATTATGGATTATGTACCTCGGTACTAGACAATTTTTTATAGAGGATTTAAAGGATAATATAGGGAAAGTAGTCTTGTGTCACCCTAAAATCCCATTCACATGTTTGGACATGATATTTCTTGTCAAAGAAAGATTATAATTAAAAATACCCCTATTGTTTTCCAAATCTACTCTAGATATAGAAAATAAGGTGCACACTAGACACTTTTGGAAGAATTTATGTACAAAAAATAGTGTTACCACATGAAGGAAGGTAATACATGATATTTGAGAATTTTGAGATACCTAAATATACACATCAGTGGTTGTAATATTACTATTAGAAAACAAAACAATGTTCGTTGAACCAACCAAATAATGCACCACCATTTCACTCCTTACCCTTAAGGTGTATGCTTCTGTAATAAGGGGTTATGTATTTAGAACCAATTAACATGAATTTTTATATATTTTTACGAAAACAATTGTTATATTTATCACTTTTTATTAAAAATATCAATGATTATATAATTTTTTTGATACAAATTGATTTTGACATTAGGAGATTGTAATTCTATTTTTTGGAAATATAAATTTTAAACTAATAAAATCATTCTATTTTTTAAGTAATTATTGAAATAAATAATATTTTAACAAAAAATTCTCATTAAATTGTTTTATAATATAATTTAATGAACTCCAATGTAAATTTTATACAGGTTTAGAATGTTTTTTAACATAATACAAACTGGTATTTTTTAGTAAATTGAGATTTTAATTTAAAACATAAAAATATCATATATAAAAATGGTTTTACAAAAAAAACTATTATTATAGAAATCAACTTGTAGAAATTATAAAATTTTGTATTTTTCAAAATATTTTGAGATGGTCAGATTTTTTGGGTAAAACATTTATACAGTATAAATATACTTTTTATATTATGACATCATAAAATCCAAAAATGTGATGTAATAAATATTATACATATTAAAAATGAAAAAAAAATATTTTCTCCTAAAAAAATATTTGGTTTTTATGTTATTTTATTAATTTAAAACTAGCATAAATAGTCCTCTAAAATCATTATTATATATTAAGCTTTTATAATAAATTCATTATAAACATGACTCACATCCTCATCACCATGTTCATTATTTTAAGGAGTTCAGTTATTAGACATAATAAATATTAGAAACCAATAGTATATAGATGAAACTAAATTGAAAAACCATGCAAAGGATTTTGGTTTTGATAATTTTTTTATATTGTGTCCAAAACCTAAGTTTATAAATTAATAATGAATTTCCCCCACTTTGTATATAAACACCAACATCAACCTCCCACTCTTTTTCATTAAAAACACATTTAACATGAATTAATTCTATATTTCCCCCTATAGATCCCTTCAATTACGTTCCCAAGATCATAAGATTATACATCCATGCTTTTAAAATCTCCCCCTCGAGGTAAGGGATCCTCTCATCTTTCTTTTTATTTCTTGTAATTTCTTTATACTTACATTTTATTTCAAAATTTTTATTTTGAAATGTGTTTTTCACATATTACATTACATTCCTTATTATTCAAGAGTAATTATATATCACCTTTTCATTCTCGTTAAATTCTTTTATGAATCATAATGTATGAATGTTAACATGCGAAATCAATCCTATAATTTTTTCATGCCAAAATTTTTTGTGGTGAATACCCATCCCCATTTCAACTCGAGAGTTTTCAATTTTATGTACCTATACTTCATTGATTGGTTACTTCCATGTATATAATACCACACATATTAACATTGGGACTAAAAGTAATGAAGTTTGTTCTTATATTGTATGATCTATATGGAAGAATAATGCACGTACAAGATAATAATGTGATGGGTTGCCCAGAAATTATATAGATCTACAATGCATTGGGTAATGTTTTATTATTATAATATTCCATGTATGTTTCATGATAGGTTTTACAAATAAGAAAATGTATTGATTTCGTGGTGGTCAGTTGTAACATCATGACCCACGTACCACACTATGATGCCCAGAACAGATCGCTCACATGACCTCAGGCGCGACTACCAGTATGCTAGAGGTTGTCCACTAGAAGTGAGGGTCTAATGTCGATCATGGGGATAGTATACCCTCATTTTTTACCTTTATTAAAGTAACACATTAGTTTAAATAGATTAAAAATAGCATAAGATTATATATGACAATAAGCAATACCAAAATACTCATAATAATCCTATCAGGAAATAAAATATCTAACTAAGGTAAAAACATTCCATGCTAATGTATGTGTAAAGTTTCTAAAATGAAAAACCCAACATAAGGACCCTGACGACTCCCATGTGGGTCCCGAACAATGTATGGTACCCTCCTCCATGCACTAACCCCAAATATGTTATCCAACATGAGTCCCATGCCCAGAACCTGTCCAGAAACCACAAAGTCTATTCAAGTACTGATAATCCAGACCATGTAGGGTGCATGTAAAATATAGCACACCACTATCAAGGTGGTTTAAAACAATCATGTCATTAATAGTGTTTTTATTTTTATAATGAATAAAATACAAGTAATAATGTTAAAAATATTACATTTATATAATTATCATTAATTTAAGCGCTGAAACCATCAGGTTCTTGAGGACACCTGAACATCAATACCTACATTGGATCATACTAGATTCTAAACTATCCTGAAGGGATATCAGTATCCAGAATGTTCATTTTACCATCCATCATCATAGATCACATTTCATTAAATGCACAAAACATGTAAATTAGTCTGAAATGGGTAATGTCCACTATGGGATATAACCTCAAGGCTCTATAGTGAGTACTTCAAATCTATGTATAAATGATTCATATGAAAAATGGGGAAGATCTCATGGTCTTTCCCGGTAAAATATCACAATACCCTTAAAAAAATCAAAAGATCACACAATCGTATTCCTTTAAGGCTCACATAGTACATAGGTAAACAACATTAGAAGCTATCTTAGTCTTCATTACATAATCCGCACACTGTCCTTAAGTAAATAATAGTATAATCCATCTTAGACTTCTCCCTTTAATCTCATTATCACACCCAAGTTATCCCATGAGATATTCCAAGCAAACATTATCACGACTATTTCCCATTTCACCAAACATTCCATTAATTAATTCAGAAATTTATTAATCATATTAGACCCTTGAATCAGTTCAACAATTAATTAGTCCTTACAACTCTATTAATTAATTCATAACTTAATTAACTACCTCAATTTCCATTAATTAGTTCACTAATTAATTAAGGACTACCCATTTCCATTAATTGACCAAATGATCAATGAATCATATCAATTTAATTAGTTAATTTTGATAAATAATTAAATATAAAAACGCCTTCAATTAATTAATCAATTGATTGGTCACTTAAACTCCATTAATTATTTCAAAAATTAATTTAAATCAACTCATTCAATTAATTAATTAAACAATTAATTAATCATAAACAATTTTCATTAACTAATAAAACAATTAAGTAGCTATGTATATTTCATTAATTAATTTGAAAAAATTAATTATTTTATAACAATAACTTCAGTTAATTCATCAATTAATTTTTCACTTATACTTATTTAATTAGTTAGATAATTAATTAACTACATAAAGAACATTAATTAAATAATATATTGATTAATCAATTTACAACTAAAAATAAAATAATTAATTAACCAATTTCAAATTCACCATTTATAATTCAACAATTCGATAAATAACTCAACAATTAATTATCCTCCAAATACATTTATAAATCACAAATTATTTTTTCACATAAATATGCTTAATTAATTTCCAAATTAATTCAATAAATTAATACCATTAATTAATTCATCAATTAACAAATTAATAACCAAAAACTCAAAATCCAATAATTAATTCTACAATTATTTATCTCATTTAAAATCTCAATACTTCATCATTAATTCCACAATTAATTATATCGATGATCAAACATCAATATCTCAAAATTAATTCATCAATTAATTATCCAATTCCATCTATTCAATATCCCAACAATCCACATTAATTAATTCACCAATTAATTAATCCAATTAAATTGATTTCACCATCCCAACAATCCCTGTTAATTAATTTAATAATTAATTAATCTAATTCACTCAACCGCATCAATTCAATAATACCTATTAATTAATTCACTAATTAATTAATCTAACTCAATGCATATAATTAATCCATCAATTACTTTTTCCCATCACTCCAATTATTTAATTATTCCATTAAATAATCACATTTTATCTCATTAGTTAATTGATTAATTAATCCCTTTATTTAATTAAAAATTTAAATAATCACATAAATTTCATTAATATATTAATCAATTAATTAATGAATTTATTAAATTTAATAATTAAATAATCAAATCGGTCACATTAATTAATTCACCATTAAATTAGTCCCACTATTTAATTCCAGAATTAAATTAACAAATTGATTATATAAATTAATTCAGCAATTAATTAATCCCATAATTTAATTCAACTATTAAATAATCACATTGATCACATTAACTAATTAGTAAATTAATTAATCCCATTATTTAATTACAAAATTAGATAATCATAATACACATATAAATTAATTCATCAAATAATTAATTTCGTCTAAAAAAACATTATCACCAATTAATCCATTAATTAATTGTTATACCTCTATTAAATCAACTTCCTAAATTAATTCCTCAATAAATTTTTCCATATTAAATATTTTTATAATCATAACAATCTCCAATAAAAATTCTATAATTATTATCAATATACAACAACATCAATATAATAATAATTAATTCTTCAATTAATTATTCAATTTCCAATATACTTATCTCACGAGAAATAATTCAAAAAATAATTATACAAAATCATAATTTCATAATCCCAACCATTAACATTAATTAATAATAAAATCAATTAATTATGTTCAAAAATTTCAATAGCTCGATAATTTATTGAACAATTATTTATTCAAGATCTAAAATCCCAATATCCCAATTTCAAATAAATAATAATTAATTAATTTAATCAAGGAAACAATTTTTAAAAAACAAAAACAATTCTTGAATTAAATACAAATAAATTTAATAAATATTTTTTAATTTTAATTATAGTCCTCCTACCACAATAACGGTGATTAACACAAGAAAACTGATAATCATAATTTGAAGTAGATCAAACGAGAACGGGATGATGAATGTGGTATAGATTCAAAACCTAAATCCACTATTAAATGTAACCTGATCTATTAAATCTAGATCTAAATCCAATAATTATAGACCTATAATCAAAAAATATATATCAATATCTTATAAACTGAGATCGTGATTCATTAAATCTAGATATAGATTAAATAGTAGGTAATCATATTTCTTTTATCTGAGAAGAAGAGTGAACGAGAAAGATATATCTAAACGATAACAACACATATTCCCAAAAGGTGTGTTGAGGGTATTAAGATCAAATATGGTGGTGTGTGGAGGAGGTTTGGACCAAGGAAGAGGTGTGTAGAGGAGTTTTGGTCTAAGGCATAGGTTCATAGAGTAGGCTTGGTCCACATTGTAGGTGTGCAGATGCTCTAGAGGGTTCATATAGGAGAGATCATTTTTCCTATTTTCCCCCCAAATCCCATCAGCACCCCATTAAAAAAATATTAAAAATAATTATACATGGTCTAATTTACTTTTGTGACATGTTGATAGGTGAATTATAGTTACAGGGGGTGCAATATAATTTCAATGACATGTCAACATGTGGTGAAAACTACTTTTGTGACATGTTTACATGTGGTGAAAAATAGTTACAAATTGGGTAAAGTTTCTAAGTTTTGATTTAATTCAGTCTCACAATTAAATTAATAGGGTCTACCCAAATCAATTCACTTAGTAAATTGGGCCCATGATGTATATTTGTTATGCATTTACAACACACCACTTAATCCTGGTACACCCCTAGAAAAAATAGGATCATACAACGGTCCATTATTGAGATCTATATCCAAGAACCTCTAAGATCATGATTAAAAAAGATTAAGCCACTAAGCCTGCATATCCACTTCCCTATACCACAATTCCTCCTACACATGCCCATGTTTAAACTATACATGATTTAAAAGCACAAACTTTCCCCAAAACACCTTCATAATACAATCCCATACACGTATCAGATGCTCCTCAAAGGATGCATCAGTCTCTTGATCAAAATCCCAAAAAATACCTAACTCGTTTTCTTGACTCATTATTCCCAAAAACCTCATGAAACCATAAAAAATTTTCACTTATCCATTCAATCAAAAAATATCTAGAAGTGATGTACATCCACTGCCTCAAAGGACCACAGAACCTTTATCCATTAAATATCAACATAATCTTTACAGATTATTCATTAGAATTCTGTTAACACCACAAAAAACCAATGGTATTTCTCCACACACCTACTGCTGACACATTGCTCCCAACCTTTGGGGCATTTCTAACACCACTTTTTAAAAAAACTCAACCACTATGGTTTTGATGGACCTCTAGTCAATCCTAAGAACATCATTTTGTAAACTATCGATTTTTTATCATCCTTTATCCAACTCCACATATAATAGAGGAAGCATATTTATAATCACAAGAAATAAAATAAACTCATAATAATCAAAGTTTGAAATACAATATCCATCTAAAGAAGAAAAAATTGCATACTATTGTACGTTTCAAGTGTCTAAAACGAAAACCCCAAAAGATGGACAGTAAAAACTCCCATGTGGATCTAGAACCATGTTTGGTTCAGTCGTCCATACTCCATCCTCAAATAAGCTATTCATAATGAGCCTTATCCCCTAACCAATATAGAATAGACAATGTCTATTTGGGTATCAATCAAGATTCCAGAGCAGGGTGTGAGTACATATCAGTAGGCCACCACCAACGGTGTCTAAAAAATCAGAAAATAAATGTGTATGAAATTTTATAATGAATAAAATAAAAGTAATAGAGTAAATAGTTTAAATTTATTCAATTATACATTGTTTAATAGCATAAACCCTCAGGATCATGAGGATAACTGAACCTCAATTCCTACTTTGTCTCATTCCAGAATCTGAACTATCCCCAAGGGATATCATAATCCTGAATGTCCATGTTAAGATTCATCATCAAAAATCACATTTCATCAAATGCATAAAACAACTAAATCTATAGGACAAGAGTAACATGAATTGTGGTATTTTACCCCAAGGGTATATTGTGAGTAATAAAAAATGAAGTATAAATGATTCATAAGAAAAATGGGAAATCTCTCATGGTCTTTCCCCTTAAAGGATCATATAGTCCTTAAATAAACAATCAGAAGCCTAGATAGTCTTCTTCCCTTAAGGCTCACATGGTCCTTAAGTAAACAATATTAGAAGATCTATCAGTATTTTTCTCATAAGGCTCACATGGTCCTTAAGTAAAAAATGTTATAAGATCTCCCGATCTTCTCCCTTTAATCTCATTCTCACACCCTAGTTATCCCATGTTCTACTCCATACCCAAATTATCAAAACCATTTCCCATTTTAAGAAACATTCCGTTAAATAATTCACAAATTTATTAATCATATCACACCCTTCAATTAATTCAAAAATTAATTATTCATTCCATATCTATTAGTTAATTCAACAATTAATTATTACAACATTTTTTATTAAATAATTAACAAATTAATTTATCATAACCCATTTCTATAAGAACCCATATCTTTTTTTTCAGGTATGGATCTTTATTTTGGGTTGTTTTGAGGAAAAAAGAAGAAATGAAAAATTTTCTAATTATACGTTGTATACCTAGTTGCCGTGTATAGTCATGTACTGGTCATGTAACGGTCCATGAGCTATCTCTTCCCCTTGATCCTTTATTCTTGATTCCTCCTCTCTTGTGTGTTTTTCAGAGAATATTTTTTTTACCCTTTATGTAGATCTACTTCATTCTTCTGATTCAAGGGCCGACATTCAAGAGTGTTAATTGTTTGATATCAAGGTAAGTGCTTTGTGCCTTTCTTTGATTGTATTTGGATTATAAATGCTTAAAGTTCTGAATAACCATTTTTGGGGTATTGCATGTTTTTTATTTTATCCCAATTTAGTACATGCTATGGTTTGTTTGATTGAGAAAGGGGTTATTGGTTATGCATAATGTTTGATACCATGTTTTGGGACACCCCATGTGTGTGTTCCACTGATTGTTTTATTATGGCCATGTGGTCTAAAATTCCTATTAGGTTTGCTTTGTTTTCTATGACTCGTGTTGCTATGATGGAGTTACTGATTATATGATATGGATGTGATTCACATTGTTAAGGATTGACCAAGGGGAATTTGACTGTGAGAGATTCCTATGGTAGGTTCATTTATGATAAAGTTGTTGTTATATTGACCAAGAGGTATTTACTGTGAGAGTTTCTAGGTGGTCATAGACCAGAGGTGTTAGACCATGATTTGTACCCATAGGGTATTTATTCAATGAATTTTGGATCCTAAGGAATTCACAATGAGAGTTACCAGGTGGTCATTATAGTTTATTTTTTCTATGCAGACGAAGGGGGTATTTACCATGAGATCTACCCAGGTTGTCACTTGTATATGATTAGTTCTTTGTGGGACCAAAGGGGTTAGACTATGTGGGATTTCCCAAAGGGTCATTATTTATTGAATTGATGATATGTTAATCCCCAAGGGTTGGACTACGAGAACTGTCCCAGAGGGTTGCTTATGAATAATTTAATTGTTGTGAGGAGTCTTCCAAGACAAATGAAACGTTTTGACACATACTTATTATATTGTTTAGATGTTCTACTGAGACATCTGTTTTTTATTTATATAGGGAATACAATTCTTAGTCTAGATTATTAGATTTCATTATTCAATAGTATGAATAATTATTAAATGTAAATGAATGTAATTGAAAACTGTAGGATTTTTTACTTTTGAGAACATTCTTGTTCATTGATTCATTTCATCATATTACCTGCTATATATATTCACTGATAGTTAGGAACTGATCTTTTGTTGGTTTCCAACTGGGATTTGTCTCACACTTCATTTGGGTAATACTTTTGGAACCAAATAGATTATATAGTTGCAGGTATAGATAAGAGAAAGTACCCTCCTTAATCAAGTACAAATTTATGTTAGAGTTTGAGAACATGGGACAAATATGAGGCATGTGACTCTATTTGAATTTACTTCTTTTCTATACTTGGGTTTCAGTATTTTATTTTCAGCATTATGACTTTTTTGGATTCTTTCTTAGACACATGTGACCTGTATTATTTATATATGCTCTAGTTGTTATATTACTATCGGTCTTTCAATGTTCACTTTGGTTGTATGGTATTGCTACTTCCGATATTGTTTACTATTTTTTTCTACAGTGTATACTCTACCAATGAAGGCATAGTTTCCCCATTATCACACCGTGGCCCTCACTACAATTCGGATACGTCTGGTTTTTTTTGGAAATGCGCTTGAGGTCACACTGCCACAAAATAGGGCAAGGGGAGTACTGCCCTTTATCCGTGCTAAACAGAAAGCAGTGATAAAGGGCTATGCCTTTATCAGCGCTATCTAAAAGCACTAATAAATTTGACATTTATCAGCGCTAAAATAAGAAATGATAAAGGGAACCCCTTTATCAGCGCTTTTTTTAGCGCTGATAATGGTTTCTCTTTATCAGGGCTAAAAAAGCGCTGATAAATGAATGTTTTAGTAGCACTTTTATTTTAACGCTGATAAAACATACATTTATCATCTCTTTTAATGAGCGTTGATAATGGTTCCGTCGGTTTTTATTTAATAACCCTAACAGGCCATCCTCACTCGCACGCGGTCAAGCTCTCGCGGACGCTGAACCATGCCCCTCGTCATCGCGACCTCATCCTCCTCCTCCTCATCCTCCTTTTCCTCCTCATCCTCCTCCTTCCTCCTCCTCCTCCTCCTCCTTCTCCTCCATCACCGCCGTCACTGCCCCCGCACCTGCTGTCACGAACCTCACTACCTCTTCCCCCTCCACCCCCACCGCCGCGACCGCTGCCACCTCTACCACCGCCACCGCCTCCGCCTCTGCCGCCGCCGCAACCTTTGCCACCTCCGCTGCCTCCGCCGCCACCGATACCATTATTGTTATTCATTTTCAGGTAAATTGTTTTTCTACCGCTTGAATTTAACATGTTAAATCCTGACTTAAGGTGTTATTGCAAAAGATAATGGATTATTGATATTATTGAGTTCTTTATTTAATCCTTGCACCTAAATAAACACCTATTGAATCTTTTTTCATGGGTTAGATGTTCTTGATCTCCTTTATGGACACCCCTTGAGTGTGCCAAGTAAAATTATCCCTTTATTTTGAAATTATTAATTTCCCTGAACACCTATTTAGCTTATGTAAAATCTCCTAATGAGGTTTCCCTTGATAAAAGGGTATATATATGGAATTGAAGACATATTATAGGTTTTTGGCCTCGATTATTAAAGAAATTTACCATGTAGGAAATTTCCATATTGATTATGGACCATATTGAAGACCCTTTGAGCCGTATTAGTGAATTTTCCATTTTTGGTAAAATTGAATGTGTAATAATCATGAGGAATGAATTTTAATTGATCAATTTATTTTAATTTAATGAATTAATTAAATGAATTGAAATGATCTATAATGGGTTGAAAGGGAACACCATCTAATGCATGTTATATAGAATGATAATTGTGTATTTCATTTCATTGAATGAAATTGTACATGGATAATGGGATATATAAGATATTTTTCTTCTTATTTTGTAATAAAAATATGAATCCGAATAATGCCTTACTTATACAAATGGTCCTAATTAAATTGATGGATGAGAGGTAATTCCCCATTCTACATAAAATTAAAATAAACATTTATATAGGATAACATAATATGGTAAGGTAATTGTTGATAATATAGGAAAATCACACTCCCATACATTGGGTGTTGAGAAAAAGATATCGCACCACAAATACTAATAGGATGTTGGGATTTTCTCACCACACCAATTTCATAGAGTTATTACATGATTGCTTACTCCCCATCCTAAGTTCCATCTAGTTCACATTGTTCAATGCTTGATCACTATTATGGTTGGATTTGTTTTCTCGAGGTATGTGATCCTTCTGATTCCTCTTTCGATTTGTTTGCACTTATGGTATGGATAAACATTAGTGATCAAATAGTGATTTCTATCAATAAATTTAAATTTATTTGCATGAATTGTCTTTTGGGGTTTGTGGCATGTGGTAAATGGTGTAGTCAGTTTTAGATTAATTAATTCTCATGGGTTTCCCCTATTTTATGTTTTCTTTTCAGTTGGAAATCTCCTCTGCTATGCGCCTCTCCTCTGCCACGTACGCACCTCTATCGTGTGGCTAACAACACCTTCACGGTATGTTTTCTCCTTTTACTCATTGGTTTCCTCTTGTTTGCATGTTATTATTGTTTGATATTGATGGTTATAATGTGAAATGTACACTCTAAACTCCCCGCTGAAAATCATGGTCGTTGGTGGTCCTTGTTTGCGCACTAAATGAATTGAATGTTGGTTGGTTCTTGTTGAACATTGGAATATATAAATTGGTAATTTACATATACTTTACTTATGAATGAACACCCTAGGATGATAAAACTTCTGTGATAACCCCTGAATTAACATAAAAAATTGTATAAGGTATGCCTTGTAAAATCTAAAATTTTATTGATTGGTTTGTATGGTGTTGCGATTGTGATCACGATTGTGTTTTTGTTTGGTGTTGCGGTTGTTGTCATGATTGATATGCCATTTGTTTTCCATGTTGTAGTTCTCCCACCATTAAATTTTACATTTTATTTGAACCTAGGTCACACACAATGTATCTCAAAGACATAAGCTTCACCATGAAACCATATACATTCCATGAAATAATAGTAGAACCATATGACATGTGTTTTACTTCACTCACACCATGTATAGATAGCATAGAGACTTTATGTGTATATACTATACACCCTTAATGGTCATGTAAGGACTACACACTGCGTATTCCACAAAAATGTGATGCATAGCTAATCAGGTGACTCAATATGTATCTAAAGTACACGCCTTTAGCTCAAGTTGTTCTAAATTTCATGTATTTTCAAAGGCATCATTTAGTCTTTGTAAGACTAACATGGAATAAATTTAATATATGTCAGTTTAAATCAGGTATCTTATATATACACGATGTTCACCCTACTGGACACACCATGTATATGGATTTCACATGTGTTTTAAGGCATTTTTACCATTATTTGTTTTTATAAAACCCAAACAATGCTACCTGATTAATTAAAACATTATATTAGGGAATTTCAAGATCGAACCCATAAATACGATGAATTTGAATAAATAATGGATGAATGTATATTGGTTGACAAAATAGTATGAAGATGGCGTGAAAGAGTTTATCATGTTTTCAGAAGATCGTGTATGTGACTCTTCTCAAATCCTTTGTCTGTGTTTACGCTGTTGTTGTTCAAGACAAATTAGTCCAGAGAATTTGCAAGAACACCTGATCTGTCATGGAATAGATCGAATTCATACATGTTGGAATAAATACGGGGAAAAAATGAATGTAGGTAGTGACTCAGAGAACACAACATTTTATAGATCATCTGATATGATTGGAAGTGTGAATAGTGAAGACGATCGTATGGAGGGTGTGATTACAGATGTGAATGATGATGAAGATCGTATTGAGGAAATGAAAAGGACAGTTGAAGATGAACATCATGATTTCCCAAAATTGTTTGACAAGTTAAAGAGTTTTGAAAAAAAACCATTGTATGCTGGTTGCACTAAATATACAACATTTTCAGCCGTATTGATGCTGTATAATTTGAATGCAGGAAAAGGGTGGAGTGACACTAGTTTTACGGAACTACTTTATCTCCTGAATGACATGCTCCCAAAAGATAATGAACTCCCAAGATGAACATACGATGACAAACAAATTCTAAGATCAATGGGTATGATCAATAAAATAACACATGCTTGCCCGAATGACTGTATATTGTTTCAAAAGCACCACAAATCACTTAAAGAATTCCCAAAGTGTGGTGCTTCCGGATACAAGAAAGTTTATTCTAGTCCTACAAAAGTTGTATGGTAATTTCCAATCATTCTTTGTTTTAGACACCTATATGGAAGTGAGGAGACATCAGGAAAATTGACATGGCATGCAGATACAATAATTGAAGATGGGAAACTACATCACCCGGAAGACTCTCCTCAGTGTAAGAGAATTGATCAAATGTATCCTGAATTTTGGAACGAGCCACGAAACCTTCATCTGGCGTTATCTACAGATGGGGTGAATCCTTTTGGTTTTCAACGCATCAGTCACAATACATGGTCGGTTATGTTGGTAAACTGTAACTTACCATCGTGGTTATTCATGAAACGAAAATACATCATGTTATCTAAGCTTATATCCGGACCAAAACAACAAGGTAATGATATTGATGTTTATTTGGCCCCATTGATTAAGGATTTAAAAATATTGTTGGATTCAGGTGTTATGTTGTATGATTCTTACAAAAATGAACATTTCACATTGAAAGACATGTTGTACGGGATGATAAATGACTTTCCTGCTTATGGAAATTTGTCAGGATATAGCATTAAAGGAAATCATGGGTGTCCTGTTTGCGAACATGGTACACAGTCAATTAGGTTGAATCATTCATCGAAAACTGTGTTTCTAGGACATCACAGATTTCTACCCCGACGACATATGTACCGATCTTGGATGAGATAATTCAATGGAAGTTTAGAAGAATGTACAACATCGTCTCCACTAACAAGTGATCAATTGTTTGAGAAAGTAAAATATTTGGACACTACTTTTGGTAAAACGTTTTCGAAAAACCTTACAAAAACAGGTTGGAAAAAGAGATTTGTTTTTTTTTGAATTACAATACTATAATTTTCTGTTTGTCAGGCATTTTCTCGATGTTATTCCAGTTGAAAAAAATGAATGAGATAGTGTCATCAACACATTGCTAAATGCACCTGGAAAAAAGGATGGAATTAAGGCTAGATTGGACATGGTTGATATGGGAATTCGAGAACAGTTGGCACCCGTGAAGGGTGAAATATGAACATTTCTTCTTCCTGCTACATATACTCTTTCCAGGAAGAAGAGATATCAGTTTTTCAACTTCATGAATGATATAAAGGTTACAGAGGGGTATTCAACAAATATCAATAACATTATGTCAATGGGAGATTTAAAATTAAAGGGTCTGAAATCAGACGACTTCCATGTTTTGATGCAAGATCTAATTCCTATAGATTTACGTTGAATTTTTCCCAAGAATGTATGCCATAAATTAATGAAGATCTATTTCTTCTTCAAAGCCATATGCAGAAAAGTTATAGACCCAGTGAAATTGCCAACTATGGAAAGAGAAATTTCCATCATATTATGTGAATTGGAAATGTTCATCCCGACGACATTTTTTGATATGATGGTTCATTTGATGGTTCATTTTGTCAGAGAGATTCGACTATGTGGTTGTCACGACCCATCCTCGGGACTTGTGCCAGGACTACCCTGAGCCCGCCTTCCATAGGCCAGGGGATGGTGACTAGAACCAAGGCTTAATTCTCATTAAAAAGGGAAGGCATTGCCTTTGTAAACGAAACAAACACACAGAGTAAGATAACAGAAGTAAACACTAAGTAACACTGGGTATAGTAGAATGTGAGGAAAAGTATGTGGGCCAGAATACAACCCCAAACTGAAAGTAAAGTACAACTGAAAAGGGAAAACAACAATTGAAAGTAAATCCACAAAGTCGAGCCGTTCACAGGAAGTCCCACCTGAAGGGTGGGTACATATAGCCTCCACAGCTCCTCGGGTCCAGCCATCTGCTCCGAGTAGGTCCCGTCCAATGGTCCACCTTCAGGTACAGACCTGCTCCGCAAGCCTCAACCACGATCAACGCTGTCTGTTGTCTACAACCAACACAACGTAGTACGGGAATAGCCTGTGCAGGGGTGAGTATAATCTACTCAGTAGGGACCACGATACCCCCTAAGGTCTCCCAGAATCCACAAAGTATAATCCACAAAGGAAGATACAATCACGAAGTAACATCCGACACCACTTAGGTATATGCCCATACATATACCTAAGTCATCAATTCTCATTCGGCTCCAACATTCGAGCCCAAGTACAACCCACTCCACACAGGAAAACACAACCCAAACCACATAGGAAAGAGTAACGTATTCCCCACAGGATAACAAGTCAATCTTATCAAAGATAAGAATTGAAAGTCAAGATTCAGATCACACAGGTATACTTCTTCGTAAGTCGATAGAGATGATCAGATGTAGCCACTGATTCATCTAAGCCATCAGACCCACACAGGATCGATAGGTACTAACCCCCGCAATGACCCACAAAAGATCGATAGGTAACTAACCCCCGCAATGACCCACACAGGATCGGACCCACACAAGATCGATAGTTAACTAACCCCCGCAATGACCCAAACAGGATCGGACCCACATAGGATCTGTAGGAGCTGGCCCACACAGGACCACTGAGCGCTGACCCACACAAGATCTGACCCACACAGGATCGGTAGCACTGATCCACGTAGGATCGCTGAGTGTTGTAGTCATCACCGTCGAATCCACGGAGGATTTCTGTACAGTCGTCATCGTCGTCGCTGTCTCAGCCAGCTCTAGGGTTCCCGCACATAGCAAGCTCGTTCGGGAGGGTCCGTTCCATGAGCCGAGGGGCTAATACATCAACTGACACATTTTCCGGAGTTGATGTATCCAAAAGTTCTGTATCATCAACATGAACTCAACGTCACAGACCGCGCGTCAATCGTACGCCCGGTCAGAGAGTTATTGGCTTTTTCGTACCAGGGGCCCTGTTGGTTTTTAAATCAAAACCAACCCTACCATACTCCAACTGCATCCAAACCTTGATCGGAGTAAGCCAAAAGGTCCATCTCACTAAGAGGAATCCAACAAAGTTGACGTCACGTCAATCGGACGTCTGGAGCTCAAGTTATAAGTGTTTCTGCTCCGAGGCCCCGGTAGGTTTCATGAACAAACCAACCTGGCCAAACACAAAGTACGCCAAAACCTTGAGTGTGATATATCAAAACGACCATCTCGTTCCAAGGATCGCATCTCTGTGGACAGTGCATCAATCGGAGGTCTGCAGCCCATGTTATGGGAAAAAGACCGTGAGAGGTCCAGAAGTGGGGGTTTCGGACCCGGACCGACCCGGCATGAGACCCCCTGGGTCGGCCCGAATTGGGTCGACCCGACATGGGTCCGGGTCCGGCCCACTGGGGTGCGGCCCAGCCTGGGCAGCCGGTCCGGCACGCTGATGCGCTGGCCAGAGCCAGGTGACACAGCCATTTCGGCCGAGCGGACAGGGGTGCGGGGGGGGGGGGGGGGGGGGGGCACTGCCCCCTGCTACTTTGTAACTGCGGCCCCCATGTGGGGGGCCACTCATGTCCGGCCAGCCAGGGGTTTCCAACCCCCGGCTCCTCCTCTGACCGGCCGACCCGCTCCGGCCGGCCGGCTGTTGCCGCCACGGGACTGGCATGGCCGGTTCCCCTGCTTCGACGCCGGTGGCCCGGAACCGGCCACCGGTCTTCCTGCTCAGCTGCGGCCTATGGCCGCGGCCTTGGTTCTCCTGGTGCGGCGCAATGGCGTCGGGCCCCTCACCCGCGGCCCCGCTCTAGCCGCGGTGCCTTTGGGGTTCTCTGACGTGGCGTGACGGCGCCACGACCTTGTTCGATTCAATGGTGTGGCACGACAGTGCCACGCATTTCATGATGCAAGACCCCACGCGGTTCAATAGCACCGCGCCATCCCCGTTCCAATCCACCACAAGGTAGATAAGAGAAAAATGGGAGGAGGTTCGGCCGTGCTTGTGCGGTCCGGCCCCCTCCCGTTAACTGATAACAATCGGTCCAATTGTAAGAGGAATGATGAAGGAAGAAAATCAAGAATATAAACACATAAAACTCCTACCTCATCGAATTTGTTGAGCGAGGATTCGTCGTGGAAATAACCATCGCGGAAGAAGGCATTGCTGAAGGAGAATCGTCGCGCCGTCGATCTCCTGAGGATCCGACGTTCTTGTCGACCTTCATCGGAGGTCGGCGTTCTTCGCGTTCTTCGCGTTCTTCATCGGAGAAGAAGAAGAACTTCAAGTTCCTTAGATTATCTCCCAAATCCTTCCAAAGCAACAAGTTCCAACACAAATAAAATAAGTACAACACTTATTTTATTAACATAACTTAAGTATTTGAATTTCAAACATTCAAATTAAACTCACCTATTTAATTAACATAACTTATCAAAATTAATGGTGTGTTGAAGAAGTTAGGGAATATGAAGCGGTGAGGTTCTTGTGGGCCCCACGACCCTCATAACCTCCCATGGGATGTTGGGTGGTTTCCCCCAACTTCCACTCAAAGGTTTTAACCACTTAGAAATAAAAAATGAAGCTAAATTTTTATTTTAACTTCCACAATTTTTAACAACTTCTCTCTTGAAAACGCAACTCCGGAGAAAGTGTCCCTAAGAAATTATCGGTGTTGAGAATCCATTGGTGCCCTCAAAATTCGATTCTGAGCACCGGTTCAACAGTTAGAAAAACCCGCTCGTACGTTCACTGAACATACCTGAGCTAAACTTCGGATAGAAATTCCGGGAACACCGGTCCTCGGAATCAAGTGCCGTCAGAAATTGCATTCTTGTAAAATCCCAATGAAAATTAAGAAAAAAAATTCCTTGAATTTTACGGGTCTTTATATTACTCCCACCTCAGGGCTTTATGTCCCCGTAAAGATACGTCATAAACTAGGGAAACAAATGTGGGTACTGAGAACGCATCTGAGCCTCCCGCTACCAAGTGCTCTCCTGGAGGTTCCCTTACTGCCATCTGATTCGCTCTAAAGGAATCGACAATCTACATAGGACCCACTCCTATCGATCCTCGATCTCCACTAGGACCTCCGAAGAAGTCACGCCATCATCTATTTTCAGCTCCCCATGGTCAATGATATGCGTTCGGTCGTGCACGTATCTCCTCAGCTGAGATATGAGGAAGACGTCGTGCACTTGGTGCAACTGAGGTGGTAGAGCCTAGCGATAAGCCACCTCGTCAATCATGATGAGGACCTGAAATGGTCTTATTAAGTGTGGAGACAACTTTCCGCCTCGTCCAAATCTCTGTAATCCATGTCGAGGTGAGACCCGCATGAAGACGTGGTCGCCATCCTGGAAATCTACTGGCCTCCGCCTCTCGTCAACATAAGATTTCTGCCAGCTCTGATCTATCCTCGTCCACTCCTGGATTACCTGGACCTTCTCTGTCATGGCATGGACCATCTCTGGTCCCACAAGTGCTGACTCCCCTGGGTCTGTCCAACACAGAGGTGATCTGCAAGGTCGGCCGTACAATGCCTCGTATGGTGCCATCCCGATGGTGGAGTGGTAGCTATTGTTGTACGCTAACTCCACCAAGGGAAAGTGGTCCTACCAGCTGTGACCAAAGTCGAGGACACATGCACAGAGCATGTCCTCGAGAGTGTGAATGGTCCTCTCCATCTGACCATCTGTCTAGGGGTGAAAGGCGGTGCTTAGACGTAGTTGTGTTCCGAACGCCTCCTGCAACCCTTTCCAATGCCGAGAAGTAAAGAGAGCATCTCGAGCGTAGATGATAGACGATGGCACACCATGAAGCCGTATAATCTCCTGAACGTAGAGTCGTCCCAAGCTCTCTACTGAGCCCTTCTCTCTGATGGGTATGAAGTGAGCCGACATTTTTATTTGGTCGACAATCACCCAAATGGTGCCGTGACCTCTAGAAGTGCGTGGAAGTCCAGTCACGAAGTCCATAGATATCCTGTCCCACTTCCACTTCGGGACCTCCAAGGGTTGTACCATGCCTGCTGGTACCTGGAGCTCTGCCTTCACCTCCTGGCAGGTGAGGCATCGAGAAACGAAATCTTTCATAGGAATATACTGTAATGCGCTCCCCCATCAGATAGTGTCGCCACATCTTCAGAGCAAAGACCACTGCTGCTAACTCTAGGTCATGGGTAGCGTAGTTCTGATCATGCTACCTCAACTGACGTGATCCATAAATGATCACGGCCCGCTTCTACATTAGGACACATCCGAGTCTGGTCCCGGATGCATCGCAGTAAACTACGTACCCAACTCCCTCCATCAGTAGCCTCAAGATAGGTGCGCTGGACAATCTGTGTCTCAGTTCTTGGAAGCTCTGCTAACATCTGTCTGATCACATGAAGGTTTTCCCCTTCCTCATTAATGTTCTGCAAAGATTCAAAGATTTCTACTTTTCTGAAAAGGGAAATCCGGTCTTATCCCCTGGATGAACCACGTTCCTTGCCTAATACAGTCAATATCGTCATATTTAGTTAATTCATGCCATAGATGACGTCATAAGACCTCGACGCTGCTACCAAGAGATCCAACCGTTACTCTCATCTCCAAGGGTTATGTCACACTATCGGCATCAGTGTGTGGTCACTGGGTCTCTTCCAGTAAGAATCTCATAATTGAGGGTCATGTCAGCAGTTTTTAACCGATATCTCTTAGTATTAACATACAATAGACAAGAAAGAAAATGTCACCAATGCAACTGTCTTTTATTACTTCAACTCAAAGAACAAGGAAACAAGGCAACACAAACAAAAAATCTAGAGGCATTATGGTCAAACACCTCTATGCCTGGAGTTAGTCCCAAACATGTCCACCCGCTTCCAGAGCTCCATGATCGTATGCTTCAGCTGCCTGAAGTTCTGTTCTCCCCTAAGGTCGGGGTGGACCTCCTAGTGGTGGTGGTGGTATAGCCTCAAAACGTCGTCCACCACCTGCCAATCGACCAGCTCCTCGGCCTCATCCACCTGCTCCCTGCAGACCGCCACAGTTGAAACTCTGCCTTTTCCTTGGTGGTTCCTCATCCGTCTGCGGCTCCTTTGCATAGCGGGTCAGGCAGTCACGCGCCATGTGGCCCTGCCTGCCGCATGCATAGCACTGTCTTCCACTCGTAAGACTGGTTCTGCTCCGTGTTCCCCACACCTCCGAGCCAATATCATGAGGTCGTCCGCCTGATGGCCTGGTCCTCTTGGACCTCTGCGACATCTGTCTACTGCCGGCTGCAGAAGAATCCGCCACGTGTTGCCCTGCGGTAGGTCTCGCTGCTGGTGTAGACTCAGTAAGGAAGATCTCGATGAGAAGGTCTCACTCCCGTACCCCAACCTATGTCAAAATGCTGAGGGAGATCATCAATGCCCTGATCTCATACCTCGGTCCTTGCTCGAAAGTCCGGGCCCGGAAGAATGGGTCCCGTACCATGTTCATCGAATAGCGCGAGAGATCGGTAAATCTCACCGAGTACTGGGCGACCATCAGGCTGCCCTGCCGCAGCTGTAGAAGCTCCTGGATGTGCAATCCACGGAGGGTGGCTAGGACAAATTGAGAGAGGAAGAGGCTCTCAAAGTCCATCCAGAGGAGAGATTCCTCGTCGTGGACCTGGAGCATCAAGCTCCACCATCTTCCTACTGTCGCGTGCAGGAGGCTCTCTGCGAGGATCACCATGAGGTCTGCTGGTATCCTCACTAACCTGAAATCCCGTACAACTGCCTCCATCTAATCCTCGGCTGCCTGAGGGTCTGTCTCCCCGCAGAACATGGTCGGTCTCTGGCACTAAACTCGTGTAGTGTACTAAGGCGACGTGCATCGTCAGCGGCTGGGGCTGGTAGCATCGGTGGCTCGGTGGGTAAAGGTACCGTCGGTGCCTCTACTGTCAAAGGGCCATGTACCGAGGCCTTGTAGCTCGGTGGGCTGTCGCCACGCACAATGCTCATAACCCTAGCCGGCTGCCATCGTGGGGCCATCCTGTTTAAGAAATAGGTGCGCCACGATCAACAGTATACCTGGTGAGCTGACACAAAGTAATCACAAAGAAAACTTGAAACACATAGGCAATCAATGTTTTCATGCATTAAGTTGGAAATCAAAATTCATGGTCCTGGTGTACAGATACGTTGGCCGCCGCACCAACAATGGACTCCATGGACTGATAACCACACTCAATACCCTTAACACTATTGCTTCACTTTGAAGAAAGATCATAGTCCAAAGTTCTATGGTAGAACCGAACTCCTCTGATACCAATTTTTCACGACCGGTCCTTAGGGCCCATGCCGTGACTACCCCGAGCCATCCTTCCATAGGCCAGGGGCTGGCGACTAGCACCATGGTGTAATTCCCAGTAAAAAGGGAAGGCATTGCCTTTGTAAAGTAAAAAAACGCACAGAGTAAATAAGTAGATGTAAAAACTATGTAAAACTGGGTACAATAGAAGGTGCAGAAAAGTAAGTGGGCCAAAATAAAAACCCAAACTAAAAGTAAAGTACAAATGAAAAGGGAAAACAACAACTGAAAGTAATGAAGAAACGTCGATTCTTCCACTGGATGTCCCACCTGAAGGGTGGGTACAGATAGCCTCCACAGCTCCTCGGGTCCAGCCGTCTGCTCCGAGTACGTCCCGTCCAGTGGTCCACCTCCAGGTACCGACCTGCTCTACAAGCCTCAACCACGATCAGCGATGTCTGTCATATGCAACCAACACAAAGTAGTGTGGGCATAGCCCATGTAGGGGTGAGTATAAGATACTCAGTAGGGACCCCGAGACCCCCAAAGGTCTCCCAGAATCTACAAAGGATAATCCAAAAAGGAAGATACAATGAAGAAGTAACATTTGACACCACTTAGGTATATGCCCATACATATACCTAAGTCATCAATTCGCGCTCGACTCCAACATCCGAGCCCATGTACAACCCAGTCCACATAGGAAAACACAACCCAAACAAGACAGAAAATCATAATGTATTCCACACAGGATAACAATTCAATATTATCGAAGATAAGAATTGAAAGTCAAGATTTAGCTCACACAGGTATACTTCTTCGTAAGAGGATAGAGACTATCAGATGTAGCAACTGATCCATCTAAGTCGTCGGACCCATATAGGATCGATAGGTACTAACCCCCGCAATGAACCACAAAGGATCGATAGGTAACTAACCCCCGCAATGATCCACACAGGATCGGACCCACACAGGATCGATAGATAACTAACCCCCGCATTGACCCACACAGGATCGGACCCACACATGATCGATAGGTAACTAACCCCACAATGACCCACACAAGATCTGTAGGCGCTGTCCCACACAGGACAGCTGAGTGTTGACCCACATAGGGTCGGTAGCACTGATCCACATAGTATCACTGAGTGCTGTAGTCGTCACCGTCGAATCCACGGAGGATTTCTGTACAGTTATCATCGTCGTCGCAGTCGCAGCCAGCTCTAGGGTTCCTGCACACAGCAGGCTCGTTCGGGAGGGTCCGCTCCACGAGCTGAAGGGTTGATACATCAACTGACACATAGTATGGAGTTGATGTATCCAAAAGTTCTGTATCGTCAACAGGAACTCAACGTCATAGACGGCGCGTCAATCAGACGCCCAGTCTGAGAGTTATTGGCTTTTTCGTACCAGGGGCCCGGTTGGTTTTTAAGTCAAAACCAACCCTACCGTACTCCAACTGCGTCCAAACCTTGAGAGGATTAAGCCAAAAGGTCCATCTCACTAAGAAGAATCCAACTAAGTTGATGACACATCAATCGGACGTCCAGAGCTCAAGTTATAAGCGTTTCCGCTCTAAGAGTTCGGTTGGTTTCGTGAACAATCCAACCCGGCCGAACCCAAAGTACTCTGAAACCTTGAGTGTGATATATAGAAACAAACAGCTCATTCCAAGGATCGCATCACCGCTGAAGGTGCATCGATCGGAGGTCTACAACACAAGTTATGGGAAAAAGACCGTGAGAGGTCCGAAAGTGGGGGTTTCGGGCCCAGACCGACCCGGCCCGAGACCCCCTGGGTCGGCCCGAACTAGGCGACCCGACCCGGGTCTGGGCCCGGCCTGGCCTGGCGCGGCCAGGCCCGGCCTGGGCAGCCGGTCCGGTGCACTGACACGCTGGCCAGAGCTAGGTGGCTCGGCCATTTCGGCCGAGCGGACAGGGGTGCAGGGGGGGGGGGGGGGGCGATGCCCCCTGCCAGTTTGTAACCACGACCCCCATGTGGCGAGGCCGCTCATGTCTGGCTAGCTGGGTGTTTCGAACCACCGACTCCTCCTCTGACCGACCGACCCGCTTCGGCCGGCCGGCTTTTGCCGCCATGGGACCGGCATGTCTGGTCCCTCTACTTCGACGTCGGTGGCTCGGAACCGGCTTCCAGTCTTCCTGATCCACCACGACCTTGGTTCGCCCGGTGCGGCGTGATGGCACCGCACCCCTCCGTCGCGGCCCCACTCCAACCGAAGTGCCTTTGGTATTCTCTGACATGGCGCGATGGCGCCACGACCTTGTTCGATTCAACTACATGGCACGACGGCGCCACACATTTCTTTCCGTAAGACCCCGCGTGGTGCGACGGCACCACCCCATCCTCGTTCAAATCCACCACAAGGTAGACAAGAGAAAAAGGGGAGGAGGGTCAGCCGTTTTTGTGCGGTCCGGCCCCCTCCCATTAACTGATAACAATCAGTTCAATTGTACGAGGAATGAGGACGGAAGAAAATCATGAATAGAAACACACAAAACCCCCACCTCGTCGAATTCGTTGAGAGAGGGTTTGTCGTGGAAATAACCATCGTGGAAGAAGGAGTTGCGGAAGGAGAATCGTCACGTCGTTGATCTCCTGAGGATCCGGCGTTCTTGTCGACCTTCGTCGGAGGTCGGCATTCTTCGTGTTCTTCCCGTTCATCGTCGAAGAAGAATAAGAACTTCAAGTTCCATAGCTTTTCTCCCAAATCCTCCAAAAGCAACAATTTCCAACACAAATAAAATAAGTACTACACTTATTTTATTTACATAACTTAATTATTTGAATTTCAAACATTCAAATTAAACTCACCTATTTAATTAACATAAGTTATCAGAATTAATGGTGAGTTGACGGAGTTGGGGAATATGAAAGGGTGGGTTTCTTGTGGGCCCCACCACCGTCATAACCTCCCATGGGATGTTGGGTGGTTTCCCCCAACTTCCACTCAAGGGTTTCAACCACTTAAAAATAAAAATTGTACCTAATTTTTATTTTAACTTCCACATTTTTTAACAAATTCTCTCATGAAAACGCAACTCTGGAAAAGGTGTGCCTAAGCAATTACGAGCATTGTGAATCCATCAGTGCCCTCAAAATTCGATTCCAAGCACCGGTTCAAAAGTTAGAAAAACCCGCCCGTACATTCATTGAACGTATCCGAGCTAAATTTCGGATAGAAATTCCGGGCACACCGGGCATCGAAATCATGTGCTGTCAAAAACTGCGTTCTTGTAAAATCCCAAAGAAAATTAAGAAAAAATGTCCCTTGAATTTTACGGGTCTTTACAGTGGTCCTGTACATTATAGATCGGTGTACCCCATTGAACGGTATATTAATATTTTGAAAGGGTATGTCAAAAACCGAAGTCGGCCAGAGGGTTGTATTGCAAAGCAATATATTATTGAGAAAGCTGTTGAATTTTGTACCGAATAACTTTCTGGTGGGGAAATTGTTGGCCTACCAAAATATCGTCAAATTGAGTGGCTTGACGGTGAAGGAATTTCTGAAAGAGAGGTTGTTACAATCAATATTACAGATCGGGAGCAGGCCCACCTAAACCTTTTATATAATAGTTTCGACATTTCCCCATATGTTCAATCCCACAAAGATATTCTTAGGCATTTGAATCCTTCTAGGGATGAAAAATGGATATCAGATACACATAATCGATAGTTTACATGATGGTTTTGAGACCATAATTTTAAGCAGTTAGATGAAAATCCAGACTCAATTTTAGAACGACTTCGATGGCTAACTAGAGGAGCATGTGTGTACGTATAATCATACAATGCTTATGCAGTTAATGGTTATACATTCTATACTAATGAACATTATGAAGACAGTACCATGCAGAATAGTGGGGTTACACTTGTGGCTGAGGCAATGCATGTTTCAGGTGCAAAGGAAAAAAAATCCAATTAATGCGAATATGTCATACTTTGTCATCATCAAACGAATATGGTAGTTGGATTATACGAAATTCAAAGTGCCGATTTTTCAATGAAAGTGGGTTGATATAAGGAGTAGTGTAAAAATACATGAATTATGATTCGTGAAAGTTGATTTTAGTATGGAAGGGGAGAAAGGAGAACCACTTATAATGGAATCACATGCAGTACAAGTATATTATGTTCCAAACCCCGGAAAATGAAATTGGTCAATTGTTCTGCTATCGACTTAAACAACAGAAGGGTCAGATGAAAGTTCAATGGAGGTTGGCCCTTTAATAAGGACTTCCCAATCATTTCGCAACGGTCCCAACGTAGTGGACGTTTTGTACGTCAGAGGAGACCACAATGAAGGTATTTACATAGTCGATAGAGGATTCAAATTTCTTCAGCCTTTAAAGAAAAAAATAGAGTACAATAATCAGGTTATTTGTTTATTGTAACATACATTGTGTTACATTATGTTATTATATGTTCACTGTGGTTTTTATGTAATCTAAATTAAATATAAAACCACTTCTACAGATAATGACTTCTTCACCTACTGATGCGCCCAATCCCGAGGCACAAAGGTATCTCAACTAGCAACTGGTGGTCCCACTGCAGAGAAACAACGGGTTCCTCAACCAGATGTTGGTGGTCCCAGTGCAAAGCAACAATAGGTTTCTCAAACTTTTGTTGTCGGTCCCAGTGCTGAGGTACAACATGTTTCTCAACCAATTACTGCTAGTCCCATTGACGATGCTAGCGCTCTGGGGGAAGTTATTGACACTACTTCTATAAAAATGGTAGGAAATGAAACCCTAAAAGTGCAAAAAAAAACAAGAGCGTCGTAGTTTTACAGTGTTAGCCAAAATCCTTAAGGAAAAAGAAAAAGGCATAAAATTTGAGGTGGGATGGAACAAGCGAGGCCAATATGTTAACCCCATCAAAGACATCTTTAGTAGCTACATTGGAATCATCACTCAGCAACGCGTGCCGATTGATGTACAATCGTGGAATTATGTTCTCACTGGGATGAAGACACTAATGTGGGAAGAGATTACTACAACATTATGAATCATTTTTTTAATTTATTAAAATAAAATAAAATACCAAAAAATTGACTTAATCTTCATCATCCATTGAAGAGGGCATTTATAGTAGATGCCTCGCACAAAGAATATGTGTTAAGAGTTTCAGGAATTATTCATAGTGGTTTCTGCACAATTTTAAAGAAATATCATCTTAATGATGCAGAAGGGAAAATCAAGCCACACCCACCTCCTCTTTACGCACACTTGATATCCCAAGGAGCATGGGATGCATATAGCAACCGTCGTGGGGAGCAGACTTTTCTGGTACATTGTGTGGGGTAACACGTTGTTTGACTTTTGCTTGTATTCATCACTCTGATTGATAGTTTTTTATTTATGAAATAGCTACTGAGTGCCGAAAATAAAAAAACACAATAGAACCAGTATACCCTTACCATAAAGAAATGATAGGGTATGATTTACTTGAGAAAAAATTGGTATGTCTTTTAAATCTATCCTACTACTAGTATGTGACATAAAAAAACGCCATAACCATGTTTATCTATTTATATGTAGATTTATTAATCAAAATAAAAATCCATATTCATCCCACGCAATGTGCTATGGAAGGATGATCGGGTAAATAAAGTGGAGATACTGATAGATGAAAACACACAAAAAGTGTGGGAAATATGTGTAAGTATGACATAATATAAATTTCATTTGCTTTAAATCTCTATTACATTACAATAACTACTTATTTTTCTATATTTTCTATCTGACATAGTCACAAGTATCAACAACAACCACACCAGATGCATACATACTTTCAGTAGCCTTGAAGTATCCAGAACATAAGGGGCGCTTCAGAGGTGCAGGTTTTGGGGTGACACCCCAAACTTATTTTCAAAATCAAAAACAAGAGGAGAATCAAAATGAAAAAATGGAAAAGCTGCAAGAAAAATTATATATTTTTTATAAAGAATTACAATACCAGAGAGAGATGATACCAGATAGAGATGATAACAACAACCCATGCGTGACGATCCCGCCCCACCCCCACCATCTTTGAGGCGATCCATTCCCCTAAAAAACCTGACTTAGATGAGGTAATCAATGTTTTAATAATTGTTTCTATGAAATGTGATTTACATATACATGGTTACCTTTCCTATACTAATATTCTACAGGCCAAAAATGACTATGATTTATATTTATCAACTCCCACCTATCACCTTGTAGTGAGGGTTGCGGTGTTCAATACGCAAAACGACATGCTACAAAATAGAAAGCTTCCAAAAGATCATCTTAGTGTGTCAATTAACGTAGATAATGAGCCGAGTCCTGGGCTACCTGTTCCAAACAATGATGACGACATTAATATGGTTGAAAATTATGTTGGAACATTCATCGCATGGCCGATAGTTCTTCTAAAAAAACATATCGACAAAAAGGTATTCATTTCCAATTTATTTTTCATGCTGGACCTTTAAAATTTAATGAAATAAGGTCTGAACCGATGAATGTTATTACAGAATGACATAGACTGTGTGGTGAAACAAAATATCAGCTCAAAACTATCTCAAGGATCTACCAACCGATTGAAACGGTCTACTGAGAGAACCTTCACCCCACCCGTTCTATATACACAGTTAATATCATTGTATGCTCATGTGGATACAAAGTTAAAATATGGATTTACTCACACATTTGATTCCGAAAAAGATTTATATGGAGAAGAAACATCAGATTTCATTAGTGTTGAAAATGTAAATTAACTCCTCAAATATGAATTGCTAGGCGCCTCAGTTGTAAATGTATACATGAGGTAAGTTTTCATGATTTGATTTTACAAAAGCTGATATACTATGATAATTATAGCTAAATACATTTTATATTTTTTGCATACGTATATATGAAAAAAAATGAAGGGATTTCCCCATGAACAAAAATTTGGACTCGTTAGTCCTCACACCACCTCTTCAAATGATGAAATAGATTCTGATAATGAGGCTACAATAATGTCATCCCTGATCAAATCGTTTGAAAACAAAATTATAGATGACAGGATCTTTTTAATACCAATGATTCAGGGGTATAACTCTACAATTTAATCATATCAACTATATTTTCATTTCTTTCATCACTTATTCCTTTTTGTATTTTTAGGGAGCATTGGATGCTGATTGCAGTCTATTTGGATACTCCAAAGATTTATTTTCTGGATTCAACTCATGGATATCCAACAATCTGACCACGCATGATGGAATTTGTCAATTTTTAATACAATAGATCCAACATTTTAAAACTAAACATCTAGTTATACAATTTATTTTATCTTTTATTGAGGATTCTGTTATGATAGGGACAGTGCATCAATATCATCTAATGCATGGAATGAATCCGGGGCATAAGGATGAAAAATCCTACAAGATCTTCAACTGGAAAAGTATCCGGGTATATATAATAACATTTCACTATCCAAACTCATATCAAAACAAATTACTTATTGTTGTCGATGTTTCTGCAGTGTTTAAGACAAACAAACGGAAAGGAATGTGGTTATTATGTTTGTAAATTTATGAAAGAGATCGTATTTCATCAACAAACTAGCATCCCGGATGAGGTATTTTTGAAAATAATTACGAGTTAATTTAAAGTAAATATTAATCCTTTGTGTATTTATATTTTTTCAGTACTACCATGACTGTCGCAAAAACTCATATTCAGAAGATGATATACATGTGTTTCAAAATGAATGGGCAACATACCTGATGGAAGATTGTACACAAATAGGATGAAGGTTAATTCCAACTACTAATGTTATCTATATATGTTCATTGATTATCCTCCAACCTTCATTGGTGAATTGAGAATTCTATGATGTGTTGAAATCTTAAGTTATTACTCAATGTTTTAATTCCTCGAATTCATATTATTGATCTTTGAACAAATCAATATTGAAGAAAGGCATGATGATGTGTAGTGCGTATGGGGTGAACGAAAAAACCACCAAGGATCAACATAATACAATTTCCAACAAACGATGGATGGAAATGAAAAATATGGTCTATATCCACCATTATCAGTTAGATATAGAGCCTAAATATAAATATTGCTGAAATTAAGGTAGAGGGATCAGATTGAACATGCAGAGATAGTATTTGAGCACATGTGTACCCCTTGGTTCATTTTTAAGAAATTTTAATGTTCTGTATCTCATTTGATTGAACTTGTATTTGAGCACATGTGTTGTTGTTTGACATGAACAATTATTTCTAGGTAGATGCATGAGATAATCAGAATCGTTGAGGGATTTTTTTGGATCCAAAATATGTGTCCCATGATAATTAATGTAAGGGAAAGCCTGGTAGAGATGAAATCCAAGCTCAAACAACCAGTACATCATCAAAATAATCAACCCTGTGATGCACCATCATGTAGAATCTGGTCCTCATGATGTTTTGAGGAGTTTATGGAAGGTATGGGGATTCTAATGAGCCCCATGGCCACCATAAATAATGTTTACAGATAGCTCCACATGTTTTTTGTGCCTCATGCATCTTTACAAGGATCACGCCATTCATATGGTCCATCTTAGCACGTATGTCCCATTCATTCCACTGCTACTCTTGGAAGAACCTATGAATATGACATTGCATAAGCCCCACAAAACCCATACTCATCCAACCAAGAGTATTAATAGTGTGAAGGGAAGCTAACCATGGGTAATACCCACACCATACCTCTTTTAAATATTTGGACATTGATCCTTGTATTCTAAATAGGGTATGTATGAAGCCTCCATGAGGTTAAATCCCAACCAATGGTAAACCATGGTGACCCCCTCACTAGGGTACACCTTCGCTTATTTTCCCTCATGTTTTTCCCTTAGTGGTGTCTGAATAAGTCTTACAAATGAGAAATATTACCTTTATGGGATGCACCACCCTTGGGTCAGACCTTATTGGGCATTTTTAATTGATATATCTATCAGGTAAACATTCCAGGTGCTCCCTCATAGATATGTACCTACCTGATCCACCTTTATAAGTGTTTTGATCCACACATTACATCTCTCTAAGACATTAAATCATGCCCCTCTATTCTTTGGGGATGTTAAACTCATGGAATACCACAAGTTAAACATGGGTTTCCATTTCGTGGAGAATCCCTTTGACGACGATGAATACATGTGACCACTATTCCAGTGTACATACATTCCACTGATTCCCAATGTGAATACTTTCCTAACCAAAGTATTATGCCCTGGAATGATGTAACCTTTGTAACGTACTGATATTATCATTGTAATTAACTATCATCAATAAAGAGATGGAACTAGGAACAAGTTTCACGAACAACGTCGTATTCTGTAAGGGAGATTCATACTAGGTAATGAATTCTGGGGAGGAATCAATGGATGGAATGAACGACATCCCATAACCCTGTTTCAATCAAGGAGAAGACATCTCTTTCTATGTGATGAATGTCACTCACCTTTGTAACAAATGAATGTGTGGTACAATGCACTTCCATCAGATATCAACATGCTCCAGGCAACGTGCCCCTGCAGAAAGTGTCAGAAACATATGTCATGCTCAATCGTACATGGCATTCCATTTTCTCATAAGGACCTCTCCAAAAACAAGATGTATAATGAGGTTCCTTATAAAAGACTATATTAGAATTAAATCCATGAAAAAATATAATGGAAATTAAAAATTGAATTTTGATTTTCTTATAATATTTTTCATATAAAATTTCTATAAATTGAGATTATTTGGTCATCCAATTGATCAAAACAGATACTTAATTCTACCATCGAGGGGTACATAAAAACCTAACCTAATATCCCACATAAATCATGTATAACTTCCATGTCAAAACTGTAAGTGGTTGAAGAAAACATGAATGTCTCTAATGCTTGGATTTGATGTGTTGGTATGTATAATAATGAGATAAATATACATTTATGTCTCATATAATACATGGACACAAGAATATCCATGGTATATCATATAACATCTGATTATTACATTGATACACTTCCAATGGGGAATTATGGAATTCCATAATAACAAAAAAATCATCTAGAAAGGTTCAATTTACCAGTTCTAATAGTTGTTTCAGACATGTATTGGTGCTAGAGGGATGTCATTGGGTTTTGGGAGGATATCAAGGATGATTTGGGTTGTCATTCTATTGAAGTGTAGTATAATTAGGCTACTCATAGTGTGAAAGGTTAATTCACAACATGGATGCATTTAATAGGGGGATAATGGTCGGGAATGGGGAAAAGGGGTCAAGTAAGGGTTTGGACACAAAATATAGTGATGTCACCACTTGGTTCATTTCATGTAACATGATTTAAAACTTATTTTTATGTGGGTGATGGGTTTATAAAGTATAAACCTCCTTAGGATTCTTCGTTTGGGCCCCAAGTTCTTAGGGGGTGGCCAAACCCCATTCCCCTCCTTCCTTCCCCTTAGACCTAAGTGGATTATCGGTTGATCGTCATCTTGAATCAATGTGGTATCTTCTCCTACATCTTCCTTGCTTCTCTAACTTCTTGCTCAAAGATTTTGATTTAGTTTTTAGTGTTTTAGGTGTAACTATTATACCATAGTATGGATAAATCATTGTTCTTCATGGGACTTTTATATATGACTCGTAGAGCATGTATCAAAATTTCACAAACTAGTAATAAATCATTATTTGATGCAGATTATATTTTGTGGAAGATTTATTTATGGGTTTTCAAAAATTTAGGCTTAATTTGTCATAAATTTAGTAATATAGATTTGGGATTTAGTGTTTTCTAGGCTTAGGGGTGCGTCAGGAGTGGATCTCGCCTAGTTTCTCAGTATTCTGGCTTTGTTGGATTACATGATGAGTTTGGCGCCTATTATACCATGCTGGATTTTTGGTTAAAATTAACTAATTATCTAATTTAATGTTGTTGGACATTAATACATGTGATCATGGACTCAATTGTAGTTGGTATGAACTGATGATAGTTTATTGGACTTGTGGTTGATGTAAGGGCATTGACCTAGTTGTGTCTCTTCGTTAATTGGTTATTTTATGTTTTGTGACTCACTAGTATAATTCCATTTAGAAACCCCATTATTTATTTCATTATTGTATTACTAACATAATATTTGTTTTATTATGTAGGTGAAATCTTTTTCCTCAGTTCGAATTCTTTGTTCAGAAATCGTCGCCATGGACGACAATTTTTTAGAGCGGATGGATGCAGAAAGGAAGGAACATCACTGTTTTTTAACTATTTGTTGGATAAATGTAATTGTAACCAAATTAAGCATTGTTTGAAATGTATATAGCAGCGTGTTGTTTTGTATTCATGATTTCATGTTAATTTATTTATCATAATTTTTATTCTACGCTTAGTGTGTGGGTGTTGTTTGTGTTGTGTGCAGGTGTTGTTTGTGCTCTATGCAGGTGTTGTAATGTGTGCAGGTGTTCGGCAGGTTCTGTGCAGGTTCTGGTTTTGCACATGATCTTAGGACTTTATCAACGCTAGTTAAGTGCTGATAAATGGATAATATATCAGTGCTATTTTGAGTGTTGATAAAGGTAGTTTTTATCAGCACTCAAAATAGCGCTGATAAAGGTTGTGTTTATCAGCCCTGTTTTTAGCGCTGATATATTATACATTTATCAGCACTGAAAATAGTGCTGATAAACACTACCTTTATCAGCGCTTGCTTAGCGCTGATAAAGGGGCACTTTTATCAGCACTGATAAAAGTCCCCCTTTATCTTCGCTGAGATTAACAGTGCTTTTTTAGCGCTGTTAAATGCTGTTTTTAGCGCTATTATATGCCATATTTATAATAGTGTCATGTGACCAACTTGATTCGGGGCACCTTTGGGTGGAACCCAAAACCGGGAAATTACAACGTTTTATCATTGGATTTAATTTTATGCTTTGTCATATTATTTGGATCCTATAGACATGCATAGGAACGAATATGATGTTTTTAATAAGCTGTTCCTGGGAGCAGCTAACCCGTGTACAGGGAAAATCCATGTTACCTCAAATATTTCAATTTTTCTGTTTTTTGAAATTGTTACAGTTGATTTAATTTCACTATTTGGTGATTCACTAATTTTGTGATGTTATGATTTATATCATTGTGGATCTATTTCAGTTTCATCCTGATGAGATAAGGGTATTCCATCTCATGCATCATATAGTAACTTGGTGTAGATTACATTTCATGGATTCTTGTCATGCCATTTAGGATGCATTACTGATTGCATACTATTGTGATAGATGTTGTGCTAAATATGGATGAATTTGTGATAGATGTAATGATAGAATAACTTCTATTTTTCTTGGGTATTGTTATATTTAAATATTCATTTTGATGGATACTAATATTTGATCCTTGAGGTGTTATAGGCCCTCTTGGATATGAATTTGGTGGATAATGATTGACATTTAGTTGAGTTTTTTCAAGTTATGATGTGAAAAAAGGATGCCAAAATATGATTCTCGGGGAGTATGTAAAGTCACAGGTTGGAATTTGTCATGCCTTGGGCAAAATTTTAATTTTTTTCAGGGTTATAGAGATGTTCCAGAGGCCTACTATTTGGAAACCCAGACAACACAATGTGTGATATTATAAACACATTCCATGTGTTCTTATTTTCTATATGAAACAACTTTTCATAAGTACACGCCGTGTAGAATATGTAAACATTGTGTAGTTGTTGACCGTGTGACTAACTAGAGGGTAGATACACATGGTCGATATATGTTCGGTATAACATTCCATGTACTGGATTGACACGTTGTGGTGTTGAGACCGTGTATCTAGCCGTTTGACCAACGACACGGGTGGATGAAACATATGTTGTACACACCATTTCTAGATTATACAAGCCATGTAGTTATCAACTGTGTATCCGAAAATGTGTCCAATGACATGGGTGGATGGGAAATATGTGGTACATTTCGTGTCTAGGGTGAACACGCCATTTACAATAACACTAGGAGAGAACCCTGTTGTTCTAGCCGTGTAGAATAAAAAGGACATGAGGGAAAAATTCTTTTACACACCGTGTCTCAAGAAGAACACCACGTGTGTATGGGGTGTTACTTGAATAGGTTGGAGGAGGTACACACCCATGTTAAAACTCAAGTCAACATTCTTGTAGTGGTTATATATGCCGTGTCACCCACTTTTGTAAGATAAGAATGGTTTTTTTTTTCTAGTTCTGTTCTTTCACTTCTATGTTGTTTTCATTGATAATCATATACTTAGGTGTGCGCCTTACCTTGCAATGTCATGCCACCCAGACATACTACAATTGTACTCTAGGTATAGGATGGAGACCAGACACCCAAAATGGTTGATCAAGGACTACCAGCAGATCCTTCCATCATTACCATCTTAGCACCAGATGTTATACCAGATTCCAACGTTAATGCACGGTTTCATGATTTCTTTTTGAGGATATTACATAATGCATAGTCATAGTTTGAGGCCATTTTTTCATATCATTGAGCATCTATAGATGCCTCTAGATAGGAGGGTGATGTTTACGACGTACATGCTATGTGATTCAGCCAAAAGATGGTGGGATGTTATATCATTGGAGAAACATCAGTAGCATATGTCATGGGATGATTTTTAGAGGACCTTGTATGATTACATATCTCTTGAGACGTTGAGGGAGAATCGAGCCTGAGAGTTCATGCATTTAGAGTAGGGAACTCTTTTGGTGATGGAATATTATTCTCATGTTATAATGCTTCAGTGCATTACACCTATTCTTGCAGGAGATGAGTTAGATTTGGCTAGGGGAGTTGTGGATGGTATCAAGTAAGACATCTGATCACGGGTGAATTTTATCAGGCTGACATCAGGGATGGATATAGTGAACCGGGCACTGATTATTGACCACAATCTGAGGGAGTTGGGAGATATGAGCTAGGGCGGTTCAGCATCCAGGTAAGGAACTCCTTCGATAGATAGTAGTAAGTTCCATAGGGAACATTCACATGATGTTTCTTCAATTATCCATGTGGTATACTACCAGTGCGGGAAGAGTGGTCACATGATACCTCAGTTCTAGAGAGACCTAGTTCAGTGCCATATTTATGTAAATATGGCTCATCTTCATCATTATTGTCAGATTTCCTCACCAGTATCTAGTGAAAAGGGGATCTAATGTGACTCCACGTTCAAAGGAAGGACCACGAGTAGGATCCTAGACCCTTTATACTTAGAGGTATGGTTCCAGTTGCCTCGGTTTTAGCTACTTCCCTTTTTGATACAGGGGATTCACATAGTTTTATATTTTTTTCCTTTTTGGATATACTTGGGCTCTATATCATTACATATAATTATGTTATAATGCTGGAAAATCTATTCGGGATTTGGATGGCTTGTGTATGTCAGTGTAAGGAGTTAACTCTTGAGGGCTGTGGGTGTCACTTCTTATGGGACCTCTATGTCTTAGAGATGATAGGTTTAGATATCATTCATTGAATAGACTATTTGGCCTTTTTAGGACATTGTTTAATGGTTTCTCCGTAGGGTGAGTTTCACATCACAATATGGCAGGTTTTTTTTAACAATGGAAAATGGGATGTCTTGGCAAGAAGAGATGGACCTTATCATAATGGGTTGGGAGGAGGCACAACCCAGATTGCTAGTTTATATATGTATGACCAGGAGAATTCACAGATGAACTTTACTCTAGTGGTGGATCATTTCATTGATTTATTTCTAGAGAACCATTCTGGTATACTTCCGAAGTAAGAGGTAGTTTTCTTTATTGATCTTGTTCCAGGAGTGGCACTGGTGTCTATTCCTCTTTATAGGATAGATACCACATAGTTACATGAGCTCAAGAAGCAGGTAGAGGAGTTCTAGGAAAAGGGATTCATTTGACATTGTACTTCTCCTTGGGGTTTTCCTGTCCTTTTTGTGAGAAAGGTGGATTGTACCCTCCAACTTTTTGTGGGTTATCTGAAGCGGAACATGTTGACGGTCAAGAACTGATGTCCCTTGCTGATGATTGATGATCTCTTTGATCGTTATTGGGGATCCTAAGTGTTCTCAAATATTGACTTGAGATATAGTTATTAGCGTTTGTGAATTATACAATATGATATACCTCTTACAACAATTCGGAGTAGGTATGTTGAATACAAGTATTTGGTTATTTTGTTAGGTCTCATGAACACACCAGTTGATTCCACAGATCTAAATAACTTGTTGTTCCATCCTTATTTGGATTATTTTGTTGTAGTTTTCATAGATGATATCTTGGTGAACTCTCCCAATCGACACTACCGTGCCACCCATCATGATATTGATTTGAGTACATGAGAGAGCATTTATTGTATGCTATTCTCTCAAAGTGCCACTTCTGGATGGACCATATTCACTTCTTCGGTCATGTCATGTAAGAGATAAGAGTATCAATAGACACATAAATTATGAGAGATGTTTTTTCCTGGGAGAATCCCGAGAACTTCTTTTAGGTACCGAGTTTTCTGGGGCTGGTTAATTACTATAGGAACTTTATATAGGACTTTTCACACATAGAAGGGCCACTGACAAGCCTGGATATGAATGGTTCAATGTAATGGTGGATAGATTCCTATGATTCACCCTTATATGAGATGAAAGGGAGATTGAAAACAGCACTAATACTAATTTTTTCAGACTTGGGAAAGCGTTGCACTATTTATTTTGATTCATCGGGTCTCGGGATGGGGGAAGTTCTTATTAAGTGGGGAAAGATTCATTGTGTAAGGGTCTCAGTAGTTAGGGCCACATAAGATGATTTACCCGACAGATAATCTTGAGTTGGCTACAATTGTTCACTCTTTATGATACTAGAGACATTAACTATTGGGAGAGCATTTTGTGGTATACACTGAAAACAAAATCATCAATTATGTCTTTACTTAGCATGATCTATATTTGAGATAGGGAAGGTGCATTGAGTACCTTCAGTCCTTTGACATTGAGCTTGCCTACATGTCTGGGAAAGGAAACACAGAGGACGATGTGTCGATTAGGATGACTCAGATATAGGTTGTTGAGGAGGCCAGTAGTGACTGAAATCTTATGGATATGTTATTTGAGATTCATTTAGAGGTGAAAATTTTAGAGGGGAATATGTTTCTTTTTTCTTTAGTTGTTACCTCGACTCTACTGCATCATGTGAAAATGAGGTAGTTATCTGATTCCGAAGACCTAGTCCTACGAGTGACTTTTTTAGGAGAGGACCCTACTCCTAGGTGGACCATATGTGGGAATGAGGTTTTACATTTTCATGGGTGTGTATGGGTGTCAGCAGGCATACGTAAGGAGCTGTTGTGAGATTTTCGTTCCTCAGTATGGGCAGATCATACAGGTGACACTATGATGTATTGAGATCTACACCGTCATTATTACTGGCTAGGTATGAAGAGGGATGTAGCTGGTTTCTTATTGATACATTCCTTCTGTCAGCAGGTGGAGGAAGAGCATTAGAGACTGATAGGGCTTTTACAGTGGTTACCCATTCTTGTGTGGAAGTCGAAGGATGTTGAGATGAATTTTGTGATAGGTTTACTGAGGTTGTATCAAGGGAATGATGCAGTTTGGGTTGTTATTGACAAGATTAAGAGGGTTTCACACTTTCTCTCAATTAAGTAAACCTTTAGTGTTGATGAGATGGGAAGGTTCTACATCTGGGAGATTCTACCTTTGCATGGGGTTCTGCACTCTATAATTTTAGATAGGGACGCCCGATTTACTTCTTGTGTATGGATGGCACTACATAGGGCATTGGATACATAGGTACTTCTGATTTAATCATACCATCCCCAGATAGGTGTCTTGTCCAAGTGCACGATTCCGGTTTTGGAGGAAATTATTCTTGCATGCGTATTGGATTTTAGAGGCTTTAAGGAGAGACACAAACCCTTAGTGTATTTTTTCTCCAATAAAAGTTTTCAAGATACAATTAAGATGGAACCTTATAATCATTTGTACGGTCGGCCAAGCCGATCACACCAATGTTGGATTGAGGTAGGAGAGGTACCTATAATGGGACCTCATCTTGTCCAGGTGACAACTGAGTTGTTGGAGCTGATTCGGAAGAGTAAGGTACTACACAGTATTAGTAGAAATAATAAAGTGATCGATGGAAACAACCTATGTAGTTTGAGGTTAGATATCAGGTCTTTTTACGTGTCACATCGCGTTTGGGACATAAAATGATTAAGAGACTGGGTAAGCTTTCACCGTGATATGTTGGGCTGTTTGAGATTTTGGAGAGAGTCAAGCCGATTTCATATCAGTCGTAGTTACCTAAGAGGTATCAAGATATGTACAACTTTGTCCATGTCTTTTAGCTATGACGTTACTTCTAAGACCCATCTCATGTTTTTCAACATGAGGAGGTTGAGTTGGAGGAGGATGAATCCTCCCAAGAGCACCCTATTCAGATTGTAGATCACAGCTCAAAGGTTCTCTAAAGATGGTCTGTTCCTCTGGTACGGGTTCTGTGGTAGGTTAGGTGATTACAGGATGAGACGTGGGAGAGGGAGGTCGACGTATGATCACAGTTTCCAGATTTGCTACAAGTTTCTTTTTCACAACCCTTGGAAGGGAAATTCAGGGACGAGTTGTTTTAAGGGGGATTGTTTGTAAGGAAAAAAATTTTCTTCATTTAGGAACAAATGAAGAAATAATAAATTTTCTAAGTACACTCCATGTACTTTTTAGTGCACATCATGTAACCACTTTTTGTGTATATCTACATACTATTCGTGTAATGTCTAAGTCCATGACCATTCATGTGACTTGGAAGACTACCTAAAGAGAGGGATGGATGAGGCTAGTACACAACATGTAAATTAAATGAACCTAAATTTTAGTTTTAATTTTATTTGTTATATTGGTTCAGGGTTGCATCTAACATCCAGAAACACCTTCTTCTCTACTTAGTTTTTATAGGAGAGCGATAGAATGATGAAGAACTCAGAACCCCTCACAATTCTCCATCTAAGCTCTGATAAACACGCCTCTCGGTGCATTGGATTCCCACTGGTGTGCTCTCTCATCCCCTAAATCCTTTATTCTTGATTCCTCCTCTCTCATGATTATTTTTAGAATGGGGTTTTTACCCTTTTTATAGATATACGCCATTCTAGGTAGATTCATGGGTCGACATCCAAGATTGTTCATCATAAGACATCAATGTAGGTGGTTTCTTCCTTCATTTGATTGTCTTTGCATTATATATTCTTAATGCACTGAATACCCATGTTTGGGGTATTGTGTGTTTTGTAATTTAACCATGTTTAATACTTTATATGGTTTTTTATAGAGTAAGGGGTTATTTTTTATGTGTAAGGTTAGATACCTTATTGTGGGACACCCCACGGGTGAGTTACCTTGATTGTTTTATTATGGTTATTTGGACTAGAATTCATGTTAGGATTTTTTTTCCATGCCTCGTGTTGTTAGAAAGGAGTTACTGATTATATGAGATGCATGTGATTTGAATTGTGAATGATTGAACAAGGGAAATTTGACTTTGTGAGCTTCCTAAAGTAAGGATATTTTTGTATAAGTTGTTGTTATGTTTACCTAGAGGTATTGACTGTGAGAGTTTTCAGGTGGTCATAGAACTGACAGGTTATACTATTAGGGCTACCCAGAGGGTCATCATTAAATGAATGTTGGACGATATGGAATTGAATGGGAGAGATTCCAGGTGGTCAATATAGTTTATTATTACTATGAATGCCATGGGGTATTGATCATGAGAGTAACCCAGGAGGTCATTTGTAAATGATTAGTGCTATGTGGGACTAAAGGGGTTAGATTATGAGGGATTTCCCAAAGGGAAATTATTTATTGAATTTATGGTATGTTAAACTAGAGGGGTTAGATTGTCAGAACCTTCAGAGAGGGTTGCTTATGAATAATTGAATAATTGTGATGAGTCTACCAAGCCAAAGCACAGGCTTGGACATGGTCTTACTGTATTGTTTAGATGGTCTTCTAAGATTTCTATTTTTTTATTACATATGGGATACATAACATAGGATAGATCCAAATATTTCATTATTCAATGGTTTGAATAATTAATAAACGTAATTGAGTGTAATTGAAAATTGTATGATTCTTTACTTTTGAGTACATCCTTGTTTATTTCTTCATTTTTTCATATAACCTGCTATATATATATTAACTGATAGTTAGGGATAGATATTTTGGTGGTTTTCTACTAGGATTTGTCTCACACCCTATTCGGGTCATGCTTTTGGACCCAAACATATTATATGGTTTCATGTATAGGTAAGGGAAAGAACCCTTCATCATCAAGTAGATGACAGTTGTTTGAGATGGAGGGAATGAGACCAATATGACGCTTTCAATGTGATTGGTGTTTACTACTTTTCTATACATTGATTTTTAGTGTGGTATTTGTTGAATTGCGACATGTTTGGCTTCATTCCTAGACATGTGTGACATACATCAGTTGTATATTCTCTGGTTTTAAAATTACTATCAATATTCTGCTATTTACTTTTTTTGTATAATATTACTACTTCCGCTATTGTTTACTAATTTATAATTTGTTGTGTATACTTTACCAACAAGGACATAGTTTCCCCATTATCACATAGTATCCCTCTTTGATAGTCAGCAACATTTGACGTTTGGGGAAATTCACTTGAGTTTATGAGACCAACCAAATTCAGGGCACCTTTGGGAATCCCCTAGAACCAGGACGTCGCAATTTCCATCAATTATCCCAATGATTAATTAATCACATCAGTTTCATCATTTAATTTCCACAATTAATAGATCATAATAATCCCATAAATTAATTTTCCACTTCAACTCTGTGAATTTCATAAACAGTTAGTTTAATTCATCCATTCCATTAATTAATCAAATGAATAATTAATCATGTCAATTTCTTTAATTAATTTGAAAAAATTATTAATTATAACAACCACTTCAATTAATTCATCAATTAACAGGTCACTTCTACACCATTAATTATGTCAAAAAATAATTAACTACATAATTTATATTAATTAATTCATAAATTAATAAATCATTTCACAAATTGACATCCAATAATTAGTTTTCCAATTAATTATCCCCAATTTATAATTTTTTAATTCAATGATTAACTCAAAAATTAATTATCCTTCAATTCCCATACTAATTCTAAAATTATTTTCTCACATAAATACCCTTTATTAATTCCCTAATTAATTAAGGAAATTAATCCCATTAATTGATTCATCAATTAATTAATCAATATCTTCAAACTCAAAGTCAAAAAAATAATTCTAAAATTAATTATCTCCCTCAAAATATTGATACCTCATAATTAATCACACAATTAATTATTTAAATTCTCATACATCAATATCTCAAAATTAATTCATCAATTAATTATCAAAATATACATATTCAATATCCCAATAATTGACATTAATTAATTCACCAATTAATATTATAAAAGCTTTCATGAGTCATGAGTCTCTCACTCTATCTCTATGGCGTGTAGGGTTTTCTATTTCGATGAGTGTGTACTTCAATCCTGTGGAGGTTTTCATACTCCTGAGGAAGGTTGGTGGAAGTTCTATCTTTCCCCATAGAGAATCTGTGGTCATGGATCCTGTGGATCATCCAATACACTTAAAGGGTTCTATTGATGGTGATTCATCTCAACGAGAATATTCTCCATCTTGTACGGATGCAGACACCTTTTTTCTTAGTGTTTATGATGGTTAATCTACCCCCCACATGATTTAGAGGAATGGTATGATTGTTGTAGTTGATCAAATCCTAAGTTATTATAAGAATGATTTGATTCCTGTCAAGACTCTATTATTTCTCACCTATGTGCGCAATCAATAAATTTAAAGTTGGAGGATTTAAGGCATCATCTTTGTCAGATCTGGGGCTTCGGAAATTAGATCAATGTTTCCCTCATAATGATTTTTTTCAAATTACATTCAGTTCGAATCAATTGAAAATGAAATATTGGAGTTGTGGCTTTGTTAATGTAAATCCTGGGGTTTTTAGGTTTCAAAACTGAGACCCTTGGTTGGACCCTATTCATGTAAAATGTATTGTTTCCCAATCTTGAATCTAGGTCAAACGCATGAATTGGGTATTTGGGAACCCATGCATCCTATATGATATCACATTCCCCATTGTCACCCCAATTAAGCTAGACAAAGAGACTAAATCAGTTAGGTATGGTCATTTCACATATTTTTTGGTCGATTTTGAAATGACTATTCATCTAGTTGAGAATATTTATTTTATTTCTAGTGAGTTTAAATTTGAACTCGATGTTTAATTTTAACATGTCCCCGAATTCTATGTTAATTTTTCAACTATTGGACAAGTCAAGGATAATTTTCAGAGGGTTTCGATGTTCGAATTGGAAGTTATATAGACATCATTTGGACAAGTGTATGTTTATTTTTTTGGATGCTGGTGATCCCTCCTAGCCTATACACATGAGTATGAAAAATATGATGGGTGGTAATTCATCTATGGTGGATGTGTTGACCGTTATTTATTATGGTTCATTGAATGTGAGTGTTCCATATTTTTCTAATGTGGTTACCAAGAAGAGGCATGACCACAACCAAGGTGATGTAGTCTGTATTGGAGATGTACTGGATGTACATCCCCCACTGGCTTCTAATCATCTGACCCTGATAAAAAAAACTTCTAAATGGGGACATGTTGGAAGTAATGATGTTGTGGGTGATCTTGAAACATTATTAGAGGAGAACTTCCTACCTAAAGAGAAATTATATCCTGGTCCTGTTAAAAGGATCTTTCCAAATCATCAAGTTGGGAATAATTTACAATCCATTATTAATGATTATGAGAAAAGGAATGTGTAATATTCTATATAGTTTCATGGTTCTGATATGGCTCCTTAGGAGAATTCTTATCGTCTTATCAATGCTTCATCAGCCTTGGGTGAATCTTCCCCTAGGATGCAGGTTGTTTTGGGTCTCCATATTTCTACTCATGGGGTGAGGAATACACCTCTTCCTACTGTATAGAAGGATTTGTGGATTTTTGATCCTACCTCTTCACTTGCAGCCTTTAGTGACTCAGCCCATGTGCTATGGATTGACAGAGCTGATTCTATCCATAGGTTGATATTTCTACCTACCACTTTTGTTGTCCAATAGTTTGAGCATGCTGTTGATGCTAATAAGCATGCCTCTGGTTCTATGGGAATTGAAAAATTCACATGTTTCTATATCAAATAAGGTTATGGAATTAACCCCTCATGCTCTACATACATCTTCAATTTCATTTCCAATGAATTTTTTTAATAGGTATACTTAGGTCTAATATTGTGAAATAGAACTTCGTCACCATGATAGAGTATTTCAATTCCCTAGAATTTGATGCATTATAAAAGGAGATTAAGGAATGGAATGGTAAAAAATAATTTTCTACTATAGTTATTAATGACCATGGCCTAAACAGGTTGATCGTGTCGACATATAGGCAGCTGATCATGTCCAGGATGAAGGACTGCTGGTTGAAGGTGTGCAAGGTGATGATGTGGTTCTAGTAAATGATCAAAGTTTTAATGATGATACGGTTGAGGAACCTGTGGGTTTCAATGATCAAGGTGGTGACTGGAATACTATAATGAAATGGTGGAGGAAAAGGAATTCAAGAGGTTTGGTGGATTACGTGGATGGGGTAGTATAAATAAAGGTTGACCGTTTTATCTGTCTTTTGTGTTGGTGGGGGTATTTCTCACTTTTTCCCTCAACTTTTCTCTTACACTAACTCTTTTATTTTATTATGATTATATGGGAACATGGAGTTTCTCTATGGTCTACACTATTTCATTAATTCCACAATAAATTAATCCAATTGAATTGATTGATATATCCCAAAAATCCCCATTAATTATTTCACCAATTAATTAATCTAAATCAATCGTTTAAAATAATACACCAATTATTTAGTCACATTACTCCCATTGTTTAATTCATAAATTAAATAATAAAATTGCACCTAAATATATAGTTCATTCATTGATGAATACATTTATTTAATTGAACCATTAAAAAATTACATAGTTCTTATTAATTAATTGATTAATTAATTAATTAATCCCTTTGATTAATTCAATAATTAAATAATCACATTGGTCACATTAATTTATTCACCAATTAATTAACCCAATAATTTAATTCAATAAGGAAATAATAAAATTGATCACATTAATTTATTCACAATTAATTAATTCCAATATTTAATTCAATAATTAACATATCACATTAATCACATTAATTAATGAAAAATAATAAATAACATGATTATTTAATTCGAAAACTAAATAATCACAGTAAACCCATTAATTAAATAATTAATTAATTGCATCTCAAAAAAAATATCACCAATTAATTCATCAATTAATTGTTCTATCTCTATTAATTCAACCACCCCAATTAATTCATCAATTAGTTATTACATCTCAATCAATTTAATAAGCATAATGATATCTAATAATTAATTTTACAATTAATTATCACTTTTCAAAAACATCGTTATAACAATAAAAAATCATTAATTAATTATACAATTTTAAAAATCTGTATCTCCCATAGTTAATTAAAATATTAATTATCCTAAATCACAATTTATTAACCCCGACCATTCACAATAATTAAATGTACAATTAATTAATCAAGTTAAACAACATATTTAACTCAATAATTATTTTATCAATTAATTATTCATGATCTAAAATCCCAATATCCCAATTTCAGATTTCCCTTAATTAATTATATCAATTAATTAATTAATTTAATCAAGAACAATATTGTTAAAAACCAAATATGTTTTCTACAATTAAATACACTTAAAAGTAATTTAGACTTTGGGATATGAATTATAGACATACTACCACAAGAACAATGACGAATAATTTCTAATGGATAATCCCAAATTGATGCATATCGGCTGAGAATGTGATGATGAATGTGAGAAAGATCAGTAACGTAAATCCACAGTTAAATGATACAAGAACTCTTAAATATAGATCTAAAGACAACAAGACAATATCTAGATTTGAAAAATATTTATCTAGATCCAACAAGAACATATCTTGATTAAATAAATCTAGATCTAGATATAAAAATAGATAAACATCTTTCTTTTATCTAGGAAGAGGAGTGGATGAGAAAAATATATCAAAAAGAGAAGAACACCAATACATGGGTGGTGAACGAAGGGTATTAGATCAAAGGTGGTTGTGCATGGAGGAGAATCGGTCCACGGTGGACCTGTGGAGAGGAGTTTTAGTCTATGGTACAGGATCATAGAGGAGGATCAGTCCAAGTAAGAGGTGCGCAGATTCTCTACAGGGTTCATACGGGGAAGCCCCCCTTTTCACATTTTCCCACAAAATCCCATCACCATCTTTTAAATGGGCATTAAAAATAATTACACATGGTGTAATTTACTTTTCAGGCATGTCGACACATGGTGAAAGATAGTTATAGGGTGTGAAATATAATTTCATGACATGTCAACATGTTGTGAAAACTACTTTCATGACATGACTACAAGTGGTGAAAAATAGCTATAGATGGTGTAAATTTTCAAAGTTGTAACTTATTTAAATGTCATAATTAAATTATAAGGGTATACCTAAAATATTTCACATCATGAATTGGGTCCGTGATGCATACTTTTTTAATATCCATAACTCACCACTTAATCCTACTGAACACCTTAAAAAAGATAGAATCTTACATTAGACTTTAATTATTCTTATGATTTCATGTTTATTGTTTTTTCCACATTCATATGTTGCCTTGATGTCATCATCTTATATAATTATTAAATGATCATGTTTATTTTTATCACACCTTTTATAACACATTATTATGAATCTTAACATACATGTATTACTTTAATCATGTTATTAATTATTATTCTTTTACTGGGATTTATATCTCAACCCCTTATTATGCACACCCCCATGTTATCTTATGCTATTTTAGAAGACTGATGAAATTTTAAGGGAAGGTTGTTAAGTTTTAAAATAATGTAATTATACCCTTATTTAAATTAAATTTGTTATGTACCTACATTACCAAATAAACAAGGCCAAAAATATTATAGGATTGTATTATTAGTATCTTTATGTAATTATTTACGAATTTTGTTGTATTAAAGATATAGGTAGTCATATTGGTTTTACATACTTATGCATGAGTGACATTATCATTTACAAACAAATATAAGGGTAATATTTTATGTAATATATTATGTTAATAAATCATACATATATCTTAAATATCATATTTATTAATAAAACCGATCATAAAAACGGTTATTATGAGTTGGGATGAAAACAAAACAAATCGTTTTTTGAAGGAGGTAGTCTATAAATACATATGAATTATGTTTTTATTTCCCATTGGATGGAAAATTATAAGAAATAGGGATTCTAAATAATCATAATAAAATTTAATTATATCGTAGATAATATTTTTTAATATTTTTTTATTTAATATTCAAAATGAGGTAAAATAATAAATAATCATGAAAACACTCAGTGAAGAGTCTTACATATTCATTGAGAAACCTCCTTCATCTTGAACCCAAAGGCATATTGGTTTTTCTTTTAGTGATACCAAAAAATAATGGATATGGGTAGTGATATGGAGGAGGTATTTGGGTACGTATTTGTTGAGATAAATAGAAGATGATATTTCATGAAGAGTGGATATGAGAGGAGTTTCCCTTTTTTATAATGAGTCAAGTTAAAATATTATAAATATATGAAGTTTAAAAATATTATATGCTTCGTAAATCATTTAAAATTTATAAAATGTTATATATATTAAAACAAGAGGCGTTTAAGGTTGAAAAAAATCCAATAATATTTTTATATGTTTATGATTCATTTTAAACTTTATCTTTTTTAACCCCTTGTTATTCCTATTTAACCATAACTGTTGTAACCAATTTTTTAATCTTTATGGGTCCTTAAAGTATTATTAAAAAATAAAAGTAGAACGTAACAGGATAATTTATTAAATCCATAATTATATCTCGTGAAATTTATTTTTGATAATATAGTTTTTGTGATTTTCCAAATATTTAAAAACTATTTTTAAACAATAAATACAATTTCAATTCATTTTTATCACTATTCACATATGTTGACATAAAAGGCTGAAATATTAAATATTAATTCGAATTAAAACACTTAAATCATCATGTATCAATAATTATTATTTATAAAATACATTTAATAACATAGATTAACTAAATAGTACAACTTTCAATATTATTACAATGATTATTTTATTTCTATGTTTTTAGAAGAGTTGTACCAACATTGAATGAGAGTTTTATATAATTATAATATACTTAAAAGATCAAATAAATTAATAAATTTAAATTACATTATTATAAATCGTTATGTTTTTCTTGTTTCATTCATAATTTACATTTAATCTTATCAAAATCAAGAAAACAAATTTAAGATATTAAATGAATGAAAAATGACATCTTATTAAACATAACACATTCATATCTTAGAATCCAACCGTAATTTCAATGGAATCTAAAAAATATTTCAATAGAATCTACCTAAAATATTCCAAAAGGATGATATTTTGATATATCTATCATATAAATATAAGGTATATTTATTGAGTTATATTTTACTTTTCTACTTATTTCAATTTTGAATTTAATTTTCCTTTATCATGATAACTCTATTTTTAACTTGGTAAATATTTTTGTGTCCAAAAATATAATTAAACATATATACAAATCTAGACATTATGATTAAAATTTTTAAATCAACTTTATAATACATAATAACCAAATGTTGTAAAAACAATAAGTATAAGTTCAAAAAATGAAATGAAAACCCATTTTTTAAAAAAATACACATTCTACAAATATAAATGAACTTATAAAAAAATAAAATATAATTAAAATTCATGTATAATTTTTTATGTTGTATTCAGAAAACCTATCTTGTAAAACATGAAAGAAAATGTAAAATAGAGTTAAATATTTGAATAACATTATTTAAGGTAAACAAATGACATTTTAGAAAAAACTGACATTTTTCTTTATTCAATCAAAAATAAAACTTTCTAGAAAATATAAAAATATTAATCATAAGAAAATTAGGAAATGATGAATTTAAAAAATATTGCAATTTTTTGAAATAAAAATTATATAAGTGGAATACATTATTTATAATATAGATACACTAAATGCTATAAATTCATTTTTTTAAAAATGTATTTTTAAAGTATAAAATAAATTTATTCCCATTAATTTCATAATATTTAAAATTAAATTATTATTAATTCATTAAATTGGATATATAATCTATGTTTCCAATTATAATAATTTTAAAATATTAGTTAATTTAATCTATTTTGATAAAATACATTATGAAAATAAAAATAGTATTATGATAAGTTTATTCTTTACCTTAAATGTATTTTATCTTTATTTCCAACCCATTTAAATTATATTAATGAATAACTAAGAATTTTATTAAGGAATAAAATTCTAAATATATTCTATAATAATGTTATTCCTATTCATACCCTCGATACAAATTGTTATATAAGAATAATCATATTTAAATAATAATATTTACAACGTATATCATGGTTTTTTTAAACTTAGTGTGGCATATACCACACACTAATAGAAATATTTATTAAATAAAATTACTTCTAAAATATTAGGGTGTTACATTCTATCCCTATAAAATAAATTCCATCCCCACAATTTTAATTTGATTCTCTCAATATTATTTTTTATAACATACCTATAAAATAATATATAGATTTCATTGTGTAGATTATCTTATAAGTTAATACAAAAAACATATTTTTTATACATGACTATACGTATATATAACTCATACAAATAGTTTAATTTCTAAAATTGTACTTTCAAATTTGAGAGTTACATTCCATATAAGACTCAATAGATTTGAAAAATTATTTGACCATAAAGATAAGTATTTTAATAAAATATAAATCCTTGATTTATTTTCACTTTTTATTTTTTTTACCACTAATTTTTAATTAAATATTTTCCTATGTTAATTTTTTTCACTAAAATTAACAATAAACTATACATAAGATCCAAAAAAGGTCGAGAAATAATTCCTCTAATATTATATCCATTAATAAAAAAAGGTTAAAATAATTTAAGCTAATATCTCATATTAATGAATAGTAATTTAATAAATAATACCTAAATAATAACACCTAATGTACAAATTAAATAATTCCTAACCATGTTCAAAACCCAAAAAATATATTTGATCACACGTTCTTCTAATACCAATTTAACATTTTTCTCTAAATGACACGAATCACTCATAATGTTTTGTTAGAAAAAGTTTATATTTCCTAATCATAATATCTCTAATGTATGCTAATAATTTTCATAAATAAGCTGAATCACCATAAATCCAAAATTATATCACATATACTTCTAAATAAAATCCAAATTAATCAAAATATATTTACATTTACATTAATCATATAATGTTCCCAAAATGTAATAACCCATTTTTCCCTATTAACCATAATTACCACAATGTCAAAATTAATGTTAAAGATAAAGGTTATCAATTCCATTAAACATATGTACATAAAATAAAAAATCATATTTCCTCAAATAAAATTTTCAATAAAACAGAACATAAACTGTTAAATTACATATTACTCAAAAATATATTAAAACAAAAAATGTATCATAATGTAATCCCATTAGATAAATTATTAAAATAGAATTAATTCATTTAACATTATGATCATACATAAATTTATAAACCTTAAATAAAATACAAATACATTATAACTCTTGGAACCCAATATATAGACACAACAATCGTTCAACGTTCTTCATTATCCCTTAACAAATATTTCCTATATTATTCCTTAATACTTACTTCCTATAATGAAAATATGAATTAAGTACTAATATTCATCAATATTAATCTAATAATTTTCCTATTTTAAATATAATAAAATTGTTTAAATAATATAGACCTTCCATATATTATCCACAGTTTACGCGCCTTTAGTTGTAATAACATTAAACATTGGTAAACCATTATCTTTATGATCCTATAGATCTAATAATATAGTTTTACCTCTAGGAAATAAAATTTCATATTTCATATTTCATATACACCCAAAATTAAAAACTTATTTCATTCCTTATAATACATTTCAGTAGGTACTTATCACCACATTCATGAAATATAAGAAATTTCATGTTTTTTTCTATCATAGTCATTATCACAAGATCTTCCATGAAACTATAATTTTTTTATTTTTTGTGACATGAAACACAAACAAGTTCATGATTTCAAACATATATTTAGATATGTTGTTATAATAACCATAATATTTTTGACTTCAACTCATATATAATTTTTTCCACATTCGTACATCTATAGTATTGTCTTTTACACCCATTACTATCTTGGTTCCTACTGGGGAAAATAATTTACTGAAACAATAAATTATTAGTGTGAATATACAAAATTAATCCATATTAAACCATCATATTAAGAGTATAGACACTAAAATATCCATAACCATCATAATAACCAATAATTTGTTTTTTATCCAAAAAAACATATCATCTTCTAATATTATCAAAGGTTTTCCTCTGATACCAACTATAAGACCTCACAACTCAAAAATCAAACAACTAAATGATTTATGAAAAGGGTTTACGTTTATTAATTTTAAAGGATATTTTTAGTTTATAATTTTAGATAATTAAGGAAAATGTTACATATAATTTAGATCACAATCACATATTTTCCAATTTTTTTCCTAAAAATAGGATTCTAAAGTTCACACTCCAATTTCATTTATTTCAAACATTATTTGTTCAATGAAATTTTCCTTTATTCATAGATAGAAATAAAAATAATTACTACTCATATATGGCCTTCTAATTTTTTTAAGACATATTATGAACAAAATAATGCTCAGTAATGGATATCAAAAAAAAGGAAACATGTTATTCCATTTAAAATTTCTTTAAAACCTATAAGAATGTTTTATTTTTCATTATTAAAATTGATATTAAATAATAATATGATTACCTATGAAATGATATTATATGGCCAAATTTTTTTAAAACAAATTATGAAAGAAATATAAGAAACATGGGGGTTTCATAGAAAACATGAGAACCGATGAAATACATTTTCTTTGAAAACAAAACTTTCACCCTTAAAAGGGTGATAAACTTTGTGAAATCATAATATCATTTTATTACCTTCTGAAATAAATAGAGTTCAATGAAAAGTAATTTACCAGAATAGAAAGATCACATAGGATTCATGTGACATAATATTCATATAAATATTATAAAATCTCTTATAATAACTCTTATATACATAATAACCCACATTGTTCATCCAACATGTATTCCCCAAATAATAAAATCATTACCTAATTATTTGGTGATATTATAATGTTAAAAAATAATCATGAAGAATTTTCAAAGACCATAAAATACATAAAAAGCATATAATCTTGAGTTTACATGAATAAATATCATAAATTATTCTATTTAACACATATATTGAATTCATTTTGGGACCAATTTAAAAATGAATATAAATATTCATTTTCATTGAAAACTCATAAAATGAAAAATTCTCCAAAGAATAAGAAATAATATTTTATTTATAAAAATATAAAAAAATATAGCTGAATTTTCTTAAAAAATAATTATAATGATGGTGTGAAATCCATCTCACGGGGTATATATTTAAAATATAATCCTTTCACACATTATTAAAAAATAAAAAAATATCATGTTTGGAAAACATTACAGGAATTCTTCTAAAACCTTTATTAAAATAGTAAATAAGGGTATAAAACTACTTTGAACAAAAATTTAATTATATTAATAACATATATTAAACTTTTAAAGGATGTTTTTATACATAAAAAATTTAATAAAAACATTAAATCTTTTAAAATAATGTTTTAAAGAAAAATCACTTACCTTAAGTCCTTTCTATCTTCCTACATTCTCTAACTCATGAATAATAAAATTATAGTAGTCATTTACATACATAATAATATTTTTCATTTTAAATACATTATTATCATTCATTATATTTCAATTGATACCATGACTTCTATATTTATTAAAATAGTTATGTTTACTTCAGACATTAGTAGGACAATCAGTTCATAATACCAAAACAAATTTGTTAGGATGGAATTGGTCAATGGGATAATCATTATATCATATAAAAAATTTTAATACAGAAATAATTATATTTTTTATAAATTTAATATTTTTTAAACCTATAATCAATGGGGGATATAAAATTAAATCATATAACTTCATGGAGATGGCAGTCCACACATACGCATGATCCACATTATCATTTTCCAACAAATGGAAGGGTAGGAAGGTAATAATTATATTAAAATTCCATAATTATAATAAGTTAGTTAATATAAAATATATTAGTTAAATATATCATAATTATTTTCATAGTGATGTGGAGATGAAAAAAAAACTCATCACTTTATGGTGGTGGTAGTCCACACATGCAAGCGAGTGATGTATTCATTTCACATATTGTAAAAAAAGTTGATGAAAAAGGGTTGTAACACAAAAATAATAATATACTATTATATTTAAGATACTTATTTTATCATATTATCCTCATTATTGAATATTTTATGGAGTTAAAAATAGATATTAACATAAAAAACCCAGTTAAGTGTTGTACATCTTCTTTGAGAAATATATTTTCGATTGACATGAGGATTTCCAAATAAGTATTTTGGTTAGACTAGAACCTCTAGGATATGTGAAGGGATGTTTTTAGAGAATTTTTTTTCATATTGGATTAGATATATGGGTCAATAAGGTTATGGAAGATATGAGATAATATTCCCATTCATAAGTGAGGTGAGTGGAAATCATATAAATACATAAAACAATAATACATAATACGTGTCTATATGATGTAAAATTTATATAATGTACTATATTTTTGAATATAATAAGTATAATTTTGAATTATAATCAAAAAGGTAAATTTATTGGGGATTATGTGTTATTTAAAACCGTGTAAATTTTTTTATCCGCCTCATTCATCCCATTTAACCTTAAACATTGTACAAATGTTTTCAATCATTATGGGTCACGAAAGTAATTTTATAACTTAAAAGTAAAAAATAAATAGATCAACTATGAATAATTATAAAATTTTTAATATAATATACTTATAATAGTATTAGTATGATTTTATAGTGATTTTAAAATTATTTTTAAAAAATAAATAGCATTTAACGTCTTTTTCAACAATATTCACATATTTTGACTTAAAACGAATTAATATATCAATTTAATTTGAATTAAAAAAAACAAATCACCAATTATCTTTTATAATTATTTATAAAATACATGGAATACAATATATCATCTAAATAAATTTACTTTTAATATTTTTAAAACCATTCATTTTATTTTTTTATGCATGGACAAGCATTGTATTGCTGCAACATTAGTGTTTTAAATAATTAATATAAAAAATAATAAAAATGTATTAAAATTAAATTAAATTAGTATAAATACTTAAATTCATATTGGTTCATAAATAAATTTTTGTTACACTTTTCATAATTAATAAAATATTTTTAATCTATAAAATGTGAGAAAATGGCTTTTTATTAAATTTAAGAGTTCCTTGTCTTGGAAGAAAATCAAGATTTAAAAGAAATTCACCAAAAATATTCTACAAATGATTATAGGTCTATATAAATCTCATAACTTAATAAGTCACAATGTTTGAAGTATTTTTGTAATTTTCTACTTAATTTTATTTTCTACCTTAATAAACATTTACCATGATTACTCATTTATTTACTCAGAAACTATTTTTTGTGAAAAAAAGTAAAATAGAAAGTATAAAAAAATTTCTATGTACTGGTTAAAAATTTTAAGTCCATTTTAAAATATTTAATTTCCATAGTTGGTAAGAATTTAATTTTATATACGTTTGAAAAAAACAATGAAAACCCATTTGAAAAAAAATACACGATTTTAGTAAAAAAAAGTTCCTGTAACAAGATTATATAAAATGATGATTACTATTAAGTGAATTATATTATATAAAATATTGGGATATTATGTTAATTTGCAACAAAATTCAAAATATAATGATAATTTTAAATCAAATTTTTAATGAAAATAAATGTTAGTTTTTAAAAAATCTATATTTGTCACTATTCACTCAAAAGAAATATTTTAAAAAAAATCAAAAAACATTATCATAATAGTATTTAGATTTCATAATTTTAAAAAGAGTTTATATTTTTTGCACTATTATTTCATAGTTTTTTATAAATTAGTTAAAATTTCCACACATAAAATGTGACAAAACAATATTTTAAGAGCATGTATTTTTTAAGCCTAAAGTAAATTTAATCTCATTAAATTCCAAATATCCATAATTAAATTGAAATTAATTCTTTAAATTTCATATATAACCTAATTATATCAATATAAATTTTTATTAGTGTTTATTAATTTAATTTATTATAAAAAAACCACAGTTTGTAAAAAAATTGGTTTGAAAAGATGTCTCATTCATTTTCAAAAGATTGTATCATCACTTCTAACTAATTGATAATATATTTATGGTTGTTATTAATTTTATTATGGAATTTTTATATATCAATTATATAATATTTCAATTCCTATTCATTCTTAGCAAACAAATTACTATCTCTTACTATTCATATTTAAATAATAATATTTCTATTATATAACATGGTTTGTTTATGCTCAATATCGCATATACCACAAGCTATAAAAATATTACATAATGAAAGGAAATTATAAAATATTAGGGTGTTAAATTATCGTTGTTAGTTTCATATAGTAAAAGGTTCACTTTCCTAACTCAAAGTGAACTAAGCTGAACTGAAGGAAGATTCACACACAATTGAAAAAAACCTTAGTATTTTATTACATTAATTTTCTTGGATGTTTGTGGATATGAAAATTATTACTTGACATAATTGGAGGCCATATGTTTCTTTTATTAAAATTAATTCTTTTTTTCATGATATTTTTTTTCTAATCCCATGATAAATCTTCCTTAATAATAAAATATCTGAATTTTTCTCAAGTATCACTCTTCATTTTTCAAATTGATATTTTTTCATATTTTGTAGTTTAAGGCCTTCTATTTTGGACCATGAGGCATTGAGGACATAAGTTCATCCAACATTAAATAAACGGGTGGATTACATTTAAGGGAAAAAAATATGGACCACCTATTTTGGTATACACAATAAAGAGGCATAATTGTCAATACATGTATTAGAATTGCTGTGTTGACATACAAACCACTAGGGGGAGGTATTGAGAACATATTGATTATAATCACAGTTCTCAAACCAAGGTTCAGTATCAAATATAGTGATGGCGGTGTAAAAACCATTGAGTGTGTTTGAATAAGTATTGGTTGATAAGTTATAGTTTTACCCATGTTAGGAAATATGGGCATCACCACATATCTTGTGATAATGAAATTAAGGTAAAAATATTTTTAGAGTAGTAAATCTCTATATAGATCTAGATTATGAACATGATAAGGTATGATGGTAAAAATGGGATATCTTAGTGATTGGTGTAAAACTAAATCCCATTAAACTATGAGAATTCAATAGTATATTTTTTAAATAAAATGAATATCAAATTTTTATTTATGATTTCGGGGATGGTAATGATTCATGAGTGGTTTAAGAGAACTAAACTTCCCTAAATTTGAAAAAATATAAGTTTTATCCATTCATGATGTGATGATAAGTGTCATGACCTAATATGGTTATTGAGGAGGGAGGTACAATTTCCATGATTTATGCATTATGTTGACCATGAGGTCACAGTATAAACCATGTTGGGGTTAGTTTTTTTATTTTTATTAATTTATTAATTTATAGGTGATTTAAGTGTTTAGAGGGATTCACCCAATCTATATTTGTGATGTCTTTATCCATCATTAGGGGTCTTCCTTTCTAAGATGGATTTCATTCACCTTTTTTATCTATGTCATATCATTTCATTTAGTGTGATCACAATATTTGGGATAGGATATCAGTCCATTATCTTCCTTTCTTGGTCTATATTGTAATCAATTAGTGTCTAACTAATTTTATCCATTATGACTTATTTTTAGTTTTTTCATCAAATTTTCAGATTCACACAATATGATCTCAAATAAATAACTGATATGGGATGGGTATACATATAAAATTATAACATATACGATCATAAATCCATCCCTCTATTTCATAATATTTCAGTTCATATGATATGTAGTAAAAAAACATAGTACACGCTTGGCCTAAATTAATTATTAAATGATATATATCCCTAAATCATGAAATTAAGCCCCACTATAGGCTATAATTAGTCTATTTGTGAGTTATATTATTACTTTAACAATTTATAAAATGCATTGAATTTGGTAATTAAATGCGTAATTATGTGGGAGACTCTGTAATGACCCAAACTTCTGAATAATATTTTTTTCGTGAATTTGTGTGTTTTTTTTAAACTCAAAAACTATATATTTTTTAATGAAGTATTTATAATTAAGAAAATACTATTAGATTAAGATGGTTATATGATAGTTGGTGAATATTTCAATTAAAAACTATACTCTTAACGTTATGAATGTTGTTTATAAATAAAAATGATCTTGCTTAATTAATATTGAAAGAAGTGTAAATGGTATCATCTAGTAGACAAGGGCCATATAAAGCCCATATATCAGAGCTTGGGAAGGAGGTAGAATCACTGGGATTTTCTCTCGACCAAGACCAAGCTGAGCATCAACATCTTAATCTTGAACGTAATAGATTTCTAGAGAATTCAAGCTAATAGAAATCACCACTCCAACAATATTGTCCGAGCCGCCCCAAGATTCTATCGACATTTTAAACCTTAATCTTATGTCTTATACAGGTATTTTAACGGGCTACGTAAGAAAGTCATAGTTACATTGTGAAATCCTTTTTTTATAAATAAAATTATTATTATGTAACTTTTTTGAATCTCAAATATCAAGAAAAATATAGGATGAATTTATAGAAGTTCAATATTATTGATGAATATCGGAAAAAGGTATTTTAAAATATTTTTTAATACTATAAATAATTAATAATGTGAAATTAATTTAAAAATAATAGTCTTATACAGTTGTGATCACTATGAAATTTATAGTCTAATAAGACATACTTAATGTTTTGGTGAATAGTGAATTATGAATAGTAATATTACCCTTATAAATTTTAATGTAATCAATGGAAGAATAACCTCACTTAAGAATGTGTTAATAAAATTTAGGAATTATCAATGGTAATGTCATATAACAGTATAAGTAAATAACTACTTTAGAAAATATTAGTTATGTATTGGTATTGCTTTAGGTAAATAGTGATTTTGCATAAAAAATAAATATCTATTTTTTAGAACATTATTTTCATAAAATTGAGTTCATTTTTGAATTTAGATCATCGATATTAGGTAAGGGTTAATTTTTGAGTTTTTTATAATTTTTTTTCTTTTTTGGTGAATATTAAAAATACAGTTTTGAGATTCAGTGTGTTTAATGACATCATTAATGATGAAATAATGATGTAATAATTATTATCGACATTTTTACATTAAAATATGTTATAAGGTGTCCCAAGTGTCCAATACCATGTGAAAATACCATTGGAAAGCTCATGGTTTTCCAAATACCACTAATGAAGTGTCCAATGGATATTAATAAAATATTCTCTCGATTTTGCAATAAATACCAACCCATTACTTCATGTATTTCATTCCAAATTCCTCATAAATTAAGTTATGGTATTTTTACCTCCACTGGAGTCCTCTTTATGTTCCCTTAACCCCCCCAAGGTCCCAACCTTCTAGTTTTTTATGTTTTTTTCAAGGTAAGGGAACCTTTCACATTCCTTTTTAGTCAACACTTCTTTTATGTTATGTATTTGAATGCCTATTTTCATATTTTGCAGTATGATATTATGTATCCCTATTACTGTACTTTTTCTTGCCATATAATGATATTCCCATTTTTCTCTCATCAATTCATTTTTGAAATTTTTATGTGATGCCGATAGGCAGCTAATTTTTTTTAAAAGAAATCACATATTCTCTTTTATATCAAGATTCATTTTCATGTGATATATAATTAAAATATCCATACCATGATGTTATTTATATTTTATTTTGTCTCTATACTGTATTATTATTTAATAATGAGGGGGTGACCCTTTTCCCCTCTCTTTTAAATATTTTCTAAAACCATGTTATATAGCTGTTATGATGCAGAATTTTCATCTCAAAATCTCTATTTTTTCTCAAGAAATTCTTTAATTTTATTTATGTGAATACACAAAACTATTTCATTTTTAGGTGTATTCATCAAGACATAAAAAAATATATATTTTAGTATAGAATTTACATATATAAAACCCTCATTCACTCTCTATCAGTTATAAATGACATAATGATCTTGTTTTTAAGGACTTTTTAAAACGTCATGATTTTGATATGAATCCACTTTATTTTATTCTCATTGGGTTATTTATGAAATTTTTTATTATGATCTATGTGTAACACATGAAAATAAATAAATATTAATGGTGTGCCTAGATAGCGATCTAATGCATTGGGTAATGAATTAATCTCCAGAAATGACATTTTTTAAGATACCTTGGTGGATAAGTTTGGTAATTTTTATAACACCATGGTGATGGACCTTGGTGGTATTCTTATTAATATATAAATTAAATTTTGTAGCCACATTTTCAGGTTACGTTTCTTGTTATTATTTTGATAGGCATCTTTATCCCTTTGTTCTTATTGATATCTCTCAAGTTCACATGTAAACTATTTTACTTGTTTTCTTTACTAGGACATATGATAACCCTTTCCTTTGATATAGGCCCCTAGGTTATGAGGTGAAATAATTGTTCTATGGAGAAAATTTTCAAGAATATTTTCAGTTGGATAAATATATTCTTATCTGTTTTCATGTATTATATACCTTATTTCCATGAAACTGGACTGTAAGGATCCTTTGGTTGCAATTTAATGAAAAGTTGTGTAATACGAAGGTGGGATGCCATAGTTGGTATCAAAGGATAGATTAGTTATTTATGGAAATTAGGGTAATAAAACTTTAGGAAGAACCATATATAGAAGTTTAAATATAGGAAAACATATTGGTATTTTGGTTAAAAATTAAGTTAGTGGTTTTTGGACAAATAAATCCTCATATGGATACTAATTAGTTGATGTGGCTCTGGCATAGATGTACCTAGGTGTGAAAACTATGACACAAAGTTTCAGGCTTTACACAGGGTATCCTGGTACATGATAATGGTCCTTGCTGCACTCTGGGTTTGACACTCTTGGGGGATATGTTTGGTTAAAAAATGATTTTTATGAATTATTATGAAGGATTTATAGGAAAATGTTATTGTTTTTAAAGAAAAAAAAATTAATCATGGTGTTTTAAGACATAAAACCCCTTTATAATTAAAATGTTATTAAATGAAATAAACTTCTCACTAAGGATTTATTCTATTAAAAAATCATGGGAAATAGGAGGAACCATGCAAATGGTGACCATAGTGGACCATGCACTGATGGATGTATATTGGATGCTGAAATGGAATCATTCATGAGAATGCTGAAACAAATGACTCAAGTTCTGGGAAATTACATGAATCAATATAATAGACTAATTTCACCGTGAAGGAAACAAAATTCTGTTGAGTCCATTATGAATCAATAACTACCAAACATCAGTGGATCTACCAACCCATAGATTGAAAAATAGTGGATAAAATCTATTGAGAAGATCTTTTCTATGTTATGTTGTTCAGAACAAGAGATGGTCACCCTTACTATTTACCTCTTAGAGGGAGAAACTGATTAGTGGTGGGAACTGATTAAAAACATAACTCCAAGTTTTTATGTTGATGCTATAGAGTGGTAATATTTCTTAGGGATATTATTCAATAATTATTTCCCCTATTCGATGAGAAAAAAATGGAGAAGAATTTCATAAAAATGATGAATATAAAGAATTAATCTGTTGGAAGCTATGAGATAAACTTCACAAGACATTCCCATTACACCTCATGATTTTTCATGGATCCTAATGTGAAGTTTGATAGATTATTTGTTGGAATATGATGTCATCTACAGAATAATCTATCCAACTGAGACTATGATAGCTATGAGGAGATCCAACAGAGTGCGATGAATACCGAACTAGAGTTTGGTGAGATGTAGTGGTCTCATAAATCCAATAACAATAAGAGATCAATCGAGACCATATTAGGGAGGAACATTGGCCAGGGAAGATAATGCAAACAAGTGAAACGTCCCACGTGTATTAAAAGCTAGAATAAGTAGTCGGGGAACTCCCCTATTTATGGAACGAAGTGATACAAGTGTAGAAGATATGGAAACATCGTGATGAATTGTCATAGTGAGTTGAAGCATAAAATCCCAACTCTAATGAAAAGTGGAAGACGGTGGATTCCATAATTTATGTATATTTCTATAAGTATGGTAAACATGGGCACTTTTCCAATCACTTTCCAAATCTGAAGGTAGTGGAGGGGAATCACCATCATCCTAGGGAAAGGCCTGGGGAACAAGATTATACTTTTTCTATCACTATAGATGAATTTGTATCATGAAATGATGTGGTGGTTGGAACTCTTATTCTTTTCTAAATGATAGAAAGTACATTGTTTGATTCTGGTTATACATTATATGTTATTCCCTCTATGTTTTCAAGGAATTTTGAATCAAACACTAAATTTCAAAAAGTAGTGTTATCAGTCAAGATATCTAGTGGGGTTATCCAAAGCATCAACAGGATTTTGAAACACTAGTATTTACTTTAGTGAGAACTATATTATCGCAAATCCAATAGTTATTCACTTGTTGGAATTCTACATTATACTAGGGATGGACTAGCTCTCAAATTATAATTCTAAGATCAAATGGAGAAGAAATTAAATCACAATAGTCTGGAATTTAAAACCCATAATTATCTTCTATGGAGAAACATCTCAAACTGATATATTTCTATAAGAACATCCATTATCCTTCATAATAGAGTTAATCATTATAGAAGAAGAATAAACTGAGAGTATAAGGATAGAAAATGTCCCCATTTTTCAGGAATACATTGATATATTTCCTAAGCAGTTACACAGACCTAACCTAGAAAGAGAGGTAGAGTTCTCTATTGAACTCGTACCAATATCTAATCCGATATCAATGACCTCGTATATGATGGGAAATGATGAGTTGGAAGAATTAATGAAAAAAATCCGAGATCTCTTGGAGAAGGTGTTTATCTAACTGAGTGTGTCTCCTTGGAGAGAATATATTCTATTTGTGAATAATAGGGATGGATCAATGCAGCTATTCATTTTTTATAGAGAACTAAATGGGATAACTGTGAATAAAAAATACCCTCTTACAAGAATTTATGACTTATTTGAACAACATCGTGGGGCTCAATTCGTCTCTATGATTGATCTTCGATCTAGTTATCATCAATTGAAGGTGATGTAAGAAGATATTCTCAAAAATTCCTTATGATCAAAATATGGGCATTATGATTTTTTTGTTATTCACTTTGTATTGACTAATGATCCGATAATTTTTCTGGATTCGATGATCAGAGTCTTTAAGGTCCACCTTGATAAATTTGTAATAGTTTTTTTAATGATATTATAATATATTCCAAATTTTGTGAGGATTATGAGGATCATATAAGGGTTATTTTTCAAACATTGTAGAAGGAGATTATATTTGTACATTTTAAAAATTGTGAATTTTGGTTACAACATGTTCCTTTCATGGGGAACATTTTAAACAATGATGTAACCCTAAGGGAACCTGTAAAGACAAAGGTTGTAGAGGAGTGGCTTTTGCCTACAACAATAACTGGTATTCATAGTTTCCTTAGACTATCGAGGTATTATTGGAGCTTTGTGAAATTTTTTCCAAAATTTCTATTCCATTAACCAAGCTGACTCCAAAAGGGGTCATGTTCAACAAAAAAAATGATTATGAGGTAAGATTCCAATAGTTAAAGGAGATATTGGTTACTGTAACCGTGTTAACTCGTCCATCAAGTAGATATGACTTGTTATTTTTAGTGATGCATCTATGAATGTTCTTGGGCTCATCCTTATGAAAAAGTATATAGTAATTGCTTACGAGTCATTAATTTTGAAGAATCATGAACAGAACAATCCTATGCATGATCTTGAGCAGGTATTAGTTGTTTTTTAGATGAAGATATAGAGGCACTATCTTTGTGGAAGAAATGTGATACATACACAGACCATCAATATTCGAAGTATATTTTCACACAAAAGGAATTGAACATGTGACCTAGGAGATGGTGAGAACTCCATAAATAATATTATTGTTCAATTAATTACCATCCTGGAAGAGAAAACAAAGTCACTAATGCATTAAGTAGGAATGATCTAGTAGTTTTGTCAATGATGAGGATTCCAAGAGACCCCTTTTTCAAAGACCTAGTTAAAATGGACATGGGAATTATAAGGGAATGTAAATCTTCCACCCTATCCCAAGTTACTTTTCAATCTTCATTAATATATATGATAATGAAATATTAAAAAGAAGATCATTTGTAATAGAAAAATTTTGAGGCTCTGAAGGATGGGAAGTTTCTTGAGTTCAATATTGATCTAGAAGATGTATTGAAATTTTGTTGAAGAGTTTGTGTACCTTCAATTCCAGAAATAAATAAGGACCTGATGGACAAAGCTCATAGATCTAAATTTTCTATACATCCAAGAAGTGAAAAATTTATAGATATCTTCGTGATCATTATTAGTGGGATAAAAAGAAAAATGACATTTTCAACTACAATATAAGGTGTCTGGTATGTCAGAAAGTGAAGCCAGAGAGGCAACTTCCTAAACGTGTATTACAACCACTACCCATACTAGAATGGAAGTGGGAAAATTTCACCGTATATTTTCTCATTGGTCTCCCAAGAACATTAAAATAAAACATTGAGATATGGGTTATAGTGTACTGTCTCACCAAGACATCCCATTTTATCTCTATTCGAGAAGATTTCCCTCTTTATAAACATCTCAGGATTTACGTGAATGAAATGGTAAGGCTATGTGGGGTTACACTTTATATCAAATCTGATCCTAATTCAAGGTTCTAATAAAAATTCTGGAGAACTCTTATACATGATTTGAGTACCAAATTTCATTTCATTATAGCCTATGACCACTAAAATGATGGCCAATATGAAAGGAAAATTCAAACACTCGAGGACATACTAAGAACATGCTCAATGGAATTTCAAGGTGGATGGTGTCAGCATCTTCCACTAGTTGAGTTCTTTTACAATAATAGTTTCCATTCGATCATTTAAATGCAACAATATGAATCTCTGTATGTGATCGAAGTAGAAATCCTACTTTTTGGGATAAATTTGGTGAGAGAAATATTTTTTGGCATGATCTTGTGAAAGAGAAGGAAGAAAAGGTTCATGACATCCAGAAACACATTAATGTTGTTCGGAGTCAGAAAAAGAGTTGTGCTGCCAACCATTGAATGGAACTGGAGTTTGATGTTAGTGAAAAAATAATTCTCTGAATCTCACCTTGGAAGTGATTCATGGGGTCTTGAAAGAAAGGGAATTTCAGCCCTAGGTACATTGGCCCATATTAATCCTTTCATCGCATAAGAGCAGTGACCTATCAGCTTGCACATCCTAAAAATCTAGCACTTATTTGTGATGTCGTCCATGTATCCCCCTTGAGGAAGTACATAACTGACCCTTCACATTTAAAAAATCTAGAGGTGGTACAATTAGAACATGACCTCCCTTATGATGAGAAGCCGGTGGAAATCTTGGATCGTAGAGACATGTTTTTATTAAACAAGACTACCTGGCTTGTTATGGTGTTGTGGAGAAACCAAAAATGTGAGGAAGCCACATGGGAACTAGAGGAGTCTATGTGGCAGAAGTACCCACACATTTTCTCTTCAAAGGGTGCGAGTTAAAATTTCAGGGATGACATATTTTAAGTGGGTAAGAATGTAACGACTTGAACTTTTGAAAAATATTTGTTTTTTTAATTTGTGTATTATTTTATTTTGTACTCAAGAGAACTATATTTTTTAATGATGTGAGTATAATTAAAAATATACCACTGTATTTTAACTCTTATATGACTGTTGGTCAATATGACTATTGGAATATATACTCTTATTGTTTTGATTATTGTTTATAAATACCAATGATAATGTTTAATTAATATAGAAATAAGTGTCGATGGACTAATATAGTAGACTGGATCCACATGAAGCCCATCTGTCAAAGCTTGGGAAGGAGGTAGCATCACGGGGCTTTGCTCTGGACCAATCCCAAACTAAGCTTCAACATATTAATCTTGAACATAATCATTTTTGGCAGATGTCTGAGTTGATAAAAATCACCCTTTGGGAAATGTTGTCTAAGACTCTCCAAGATTCTATCACCATTTCACACCTTACTCTTAGGTCCTATGTAGGTGTTATAAGGGGATATATAATGAGGCCATAATTACTTTTTTTTATCCTTTTTTATAAGTAAAATTATTATTATAGTAAAAATTTTAAATTTTATATATCAGGATAAATATAGGATGAACTTATAAAAGTTCCATATTATTGATAAATATCAGAAAAATTAATTTTAAAATATTTTTTTATACTTTAAATAATTAATGATGTGAAATTATTTTAAAAAAATGGTCTTATACAATTGTGACCATTAAAAAATTTAGAGTCTAATAAGATGAACATTATTATTAGTGAATTGTAAATTATTAATAGTGATATTGACCTTATGAATAGTAATGTGACCAATAGAATAATAACCTCACTTAAGAAAGTATAAATATAATAATAGCATCTTTAATTATAATGTGATTTAATAGCATAAGTAAATAAGTGTTTCAGAAATTATTAGTTAAGTATTAGTATATTTTTAGGTAAATAGTTATTTAAGTTAAAAAATTAATAAATATTTTTTAGAAAATTATTTTCATAAAATGGAGTTCATTTTTTAATTCAGAACATGGATAATAGGTTAGGGTGAAATTATGGTATTTTTATAAAATGTTTTGTTTTTCGGTGAATAGTAAAAATACATTTTTTTATTTTCAGTGAGTTTAATAAAATCATTAATGATGTAATAATTATATAATAATTATGGTGTACCTATGTACATTAAACTTTTTTATGAGATATCCTAAGTGTCTAATACCATGGGAAAGTCCATGGTTTTTCAAATACCACTAATGAGGTGTCCCTTGGTAATTAATAAAATAATCCCTCACTTGTTCTATAAATTCCAACCCATTACTTCATTTCATTCATTCCAAACTCATCATTAAATAATATTTTGTCTTATTACCTCCCAAGGAGTCCTTCAATGTTTCCCTTAATCCCCCCAAGGTCCTAACCATCATGTTTTTTATGTTACTCTTAAAGGTAAGGGAACCTTTCACCCTCCTTTTTAGTCAAAACATATATTATGTTATGTTTTTGAATTTCCATTTACATATTATTGGGAATAATATTATGCATCCCTATTAATTTACTTTTTATTTCAATATTCTAGATCTCCTTTTTCTCTAATTTGTTAATTTTCTGAATTTTTATGTGATTACATTAGGCTGCCGAATTTTCATAAAAGAAATTGAATCTTCTGTTTTCTTTCAAGTTTCCTTTTCATGTAATATATCATCCAAATATCCATACCAGGATCTTATGTAATTTTTATTATTTACCTATACCTAATTATGAATTATTTATGACTGGGTTACCACTATCCCATCTCCTTTTAATATTTTCTAAAACCATGTTATATAGTCGTTATGAAGCATAATTTTCATCACAAAATGTATCTCTTCTTCTAAATAAATTCTATTATTTAATTTATGTGAATACCCAAACATATTAAAATTATATGGGTATTAATAAAGACATAAAAATGTTATATTTTATTCTGTAATTGACATACATAAATCATTATTCCCTTTTCATTGGTTATAAATTACATAACGATCTAATTTTTAAGAACTTTTTAAAACGTCATTATTTTGATATGAAACCCATTTCTTTTATTCTTTATTAGATATTTGTGAAATGTTTGAATATGATATATATGGATCAAATGTAAATAAAGACATATTAAGGGTTTTCCATGATATCTCTCAAATTCATTGGGTAAATAATTAATCTCTAGAGATGACAAGTTTTATGATACCTTGGTGGATAAACTTGGTAATATTTATGACACATTGAGGATGGACCTTGGTGATATGATTGTAAATGTTTAAATTAAATGTTTTAGACACATTTTAAATTTATGTTTCATGTTATTATTATGATTTTCCTCTTTATCCCCTTGTTCTTATTGATATCGCTCAAGTTCACATGTAAACTATTTCACTTCTTTTCCTTACTGGGCATTCTGCTCACCCTTTACATTGATGTATGCGCCCAGGTTATGAGATGTAGTAATTGTTCTTAGTATAAACATTTCATGATGTCTTTCAAGAGTATTATAATTATGCTGTATTTTTTATGTATTATTTACCTTATTTCTAATACAATAGACTTTAACGATCCTTTGTTTGTAATATAATGAAAATTTATGTAATAAGAATATGGGATGACATAGATTCTAGGGATTTTATGGACATAATAAATGACCCTGAATTTATGACTGGGGATTCCTAGAATGTACTTTGTGATCCGGTGTACATGGTTTTTATAATATACCTAATCTAATTATATTAAATGAATTGTTTTTTGATTACCTTGGTATGTACCTTATGATTATTATAGACATCATAGGATCATCCTCATAGGTGCTGATGATGATACATTATTATTATTGACCTCCCGTGATCATCCTCACAGGGGTCAATGATATAAAATTATTATTATGGAATGCATATTATCATCCTTTTTGGAATTAGTGAGGATTCTTAATTATTATGGACTTCCCAGGATCATTTTTATAGGGGTAGGTGATGGTAATTTATTATTGTAGACCACCCAAGATTATACTTAAGGGGTTGTTGGGATATATGAAAAATTAGGATCTTTCTATTAGGGTATAGTAAGGATTATGTATTACTATGGACCACTTAGGATCATAATCATAGGGGTCAGTGATAAATATTGACTATTATAGATGGCCTAGGATCATACTCTTTGGGGACTGATATGACGCATGATTATAATATTCTACTATGGATCACATCCAAAGGGTAATAAAAATGAGTAACAACTTTTGAAAAAAAGGGTAAATCCTAGGAATTTAAACTTTCTCTCTATAATACACTATGATTATTGACATTATTCACGATCCAAAGTAGGTATGGATGATCCAAGGTTTAACTATGGAACTCAATGATCAATGGTGGTTTTCTTTATTTATTTCATGCCTTTATTTTATTATACACATCGGTAGGAAATTTATACTCTATATGGATTTTTATTTTAGACAACATTTGTGAGGTCCAACTAATTCATACTCACACACTGTTCGGGTCATTGCTTAGTACCCACTCATATTTAATAATTGTTGGACAAGACAAGTGAAACCACCCTATGTCCAATATTGTATTCGAATAACTAGGGATGAGAACGAGGCACTGATAATGGGCTTGGACTACAGAAAAATTTTATAGGAATTTCCTAATTTTATTTTTATTTTTTAGGATATTGGTGTATATGAAAGGATATTAGATGTATGACTACTTGGTATGTATATTAATATATCATGGGTTGCGATTATGTATTATCTCTTACTATGATATCAAATTAATAATTTATCTATATGTATGCATGTGATTATTATTATTTTTATTGTTATTGGATACTAATACAGGGTTATAGTCTCCCAACTATACCACCATGGACCCTCTCTACTAGTCGGAAGCCTTTGGAATATGTGGAGGAGCGCCTATGGTAATGTGATAATTCTAGCTGAGACTTCGACAATGGTCACTGATCTGGAGGCATGAAAAAGTGGTATGAGAGACCTATTATTTTATCTAACTACTTAATTATGTACAGAAGTGATATGGAACTTTATGCACTTGGTATGGAACTGGTTCCGAGGAGTAGCGATGTAACATCCCAACTCAGGATACACTAATTCGATTTCGCATGACAGCATGTTACATAAAATTAGGCATTCCTCCCCATATGCCTAAGGCTACCGACATGTAGTCAGTGTTTAATAAAATATGTTGGGGAGACTGTATATTTTTAATCAGAGTAATACGCACTAGATTAAATGTGAAGTAATGGTAACCATATGAACAATAATCAACCCCACAAAATTAACCAAAATTGGGTACATGAACACAAACAAATAGTATATATTCCATGTCATGTAGTACAGTTCCAAATGTAAATGAAAAAAAATAAGGACCCAATGAAGAATACAAAAAATGGGTTCAAAAACCAATTATATTTCTCAAATAAATACACATCCCTAAGCCCTAAATTAATCTTATAGTATAGGGACTTTTCTGTTATCTTGACCTATAATGATGAAGACTTCTCAAGAATCCAATGGATGCCTAAGTAGGGTTTGAGTATAACTCAGTAGGCCACCACAAAGAGTATCTACAAAATATCAAGCCTAATATAGTGTATCCATAAGTATAGATAACAGTGTAAACATTAAATTAATTAGGTTCCATCATTAAAAAATATTTAAATCAATAAATAGTATTATTATTTACATGTTTAACCACATTCATCAAACACGGTTAATCCCGTATCGGTCGTCTGAACTATTTTTCTTTGGGTCATAGATTGGAAAACATGGATCCATAGTCCATGAATCCATCATAGATTCGTAATTCAATATCCTACTATCCCAACCACAATATTAAACACCACGTCCATACCCTTATAGTTAGAAGCATCAGTCCTTAATCAAAAAACTACTATGCATTGTTGTTCCTGGATTACAATTCTAGATTTCCCACTAGAATGGGGAATTAGACCATCATCCCACCAACCACCAGTTCACATTTTCAAAGGCTCATCATCTTTAACATTTATATCACATAATAACAAAGATCATGTAGTATCTCCAATTTTTCACATTTATAAGGTTCATCCCATTCATCATGTTCTCAATTACAATAACAAGCCCATTTTTCCACATCAACACAATACCATCATTCATTACCCCTTACAAGCCATTTAACCATGAGGTCACCCCACATTAACCATTTATCACATTCAACAATTTCCATTACATAACTTATTAAACTAATTCTAGTTATGTCATGCATACCATATTGTCATGATAATGTGTCTATAAAATTGGAAATTGGATTAATCACACAAACCATACAATTCACCATTCAACATACCAAGTTCCATGTTTATGGGAGTGGCCCAACCCATGGGTGTCCATAACCCATGTTTACTAATCCTCCACGTATCCCAAAAGAATATAAGGGGTTATACCACGTTAATTAGAAGTATAATTTATCATTTCCTATTAAGGATATCAAATTCATATCATAACAACACCAAAAGAAAAACCACATACACCTAACTAACATAAAGAATATGTGATATAACATGTAGGCCACCAACCTCATGTTTATTGAAGAATGCTCACTTATCCTTATCCCATGATTTTAAATAGAATAACCTTCAAATAAAAAATATATAATCCATTGGAAAAGATAAATTTTTGGGATTCATAAGGATAAGAATATTTAAGCAAGGCCACTTTTAAATAATATAGGGATGATGATTGTTAGACTCACCCTAATCTTTGACTCACACAAAAAACAATCGAAAAGAAAAAATGGATAGAGATTCATCTAAGTAGTTTTTGGGAAGTAAGGGTTTCCCCCATTGGATATTTTTAGATAAAATGGGGGAAAATCAGGTTAGAACCCTTAATGCCTACGACAAAAAACTGGTAAATATACACACTTCTAATAGTCACATGGTTTGGCTGCATGGTTGGCCCAACCATGGGAAAAATGTGTGGAACCCTCAGTTCCAGTGGGTGGGGGGAGACTACATAGTTTTTCTAGGTCACTTGTACGGTTTTAAAAACACTATAACATCTATGTGTCTACATTTATTAAAGGGGAGGTCCAGGCTGCATGGTCTTTAGGGCCATGGCGCAACATTATCTCTAACCATGTATCAAACAATCACTATGAACTGAATAGCTTTATTTTCTTCCAATTTTTCCCCCCAAACCCCAAGGAAACCCCCAAATCCCCTCATATTCGTGGTAATCATTTTATTAATAAACATTATGTGAAAAAAAATATTAATTAAGAACGTATCACTTTAAAGGTAGTGATATTTCAACCACCCCACCTTATAAATGCTTAAAATCGAGCTAATCTTCCAAGAATCACTAATCCTCTAAGGTAAAAATATAAGGTCAATTGGCCAACATATACACCTCCATATCCAATGTTTCCTCCAAAATGCAATCATGCCACCACAACACCCAGACCAACATCACATTCATACCCCAAAACACTTTCTCACTGTGATTTAATGTATGAACCATATACACCTAAAAGCACGCATCATCCTCAATATCAACATCATCGTCCTTGATAAAATTATAATGGTGGGGGTGATACTACCAAATCTATGACACATAAAAAAAATCACGCATACATTTATACCACTATAGGTGAGCTAATAAGTAGACCAACGATGTGCCATAGGGTGGAAATCCATACCTAGAAACACTTGAGTACCAAGAGATTTTTGCAATCCAATATATAGGAAATATGTAAAATGTGGTTCCTGATCTAATGCTTTCTTTAAAAAAAACTCATGAAACTTCACTATCTCTCAAATAGATAATTCAGCGAACTCCACCATAATAAAGTATCTTGATTCAGTAAGAAATGTGCCTATTTTGATAACTAATCCAAAATTTTAAATATCAGACCATTCTTCAGAGGGGTTCTCAAAAGAAATACCAAAATTTACATGGTGACATCATCCCAGTACCATTTCAGAATGGGAAATGGTTGTAGAAAACAACTCCCCCAATAATGCTTGGCCTACCCCTATTGACTGGTGTACCACCATATATTGAATCCTGCAACATATTTCTTTATCCTTGGAAACCAATACATTCTATGAATATCACATAACTTCTCAGTCAAACTAGGAAGTTCCACCAAATTCAACGCATGGAACTCATGCATCAGATCTTATCATAAACACATAGGCCAAACAATATGGCAACAAACATATAGGGCCTCAATATTATTGATTGACTAGTTAGATGGTGACTCCTCACTCTCAAGGACTTCCCTTAAGGACTAACTCTCTGGATGATCATACATCATATCATGGATCCGACACAGATTTGTGGACTCAACTAACAACGGTATGAGGGTCATAGATCCTTGTCCCTCCTAAACCTCTATATGCATCTTTATGAAAAAATTCTCATTTTCCACATGTAACTGGAATCCTGGATAGCATGAGTCTATGTATTCTAGATAAAAGAGCCTACACCACAATTTCTACTTTGTGTATATATTCTAGCTCAAAGATAAATTACTACATGTACTTAACTCATCTATATTGATAGATATTTCAATCAAATTGAGAAAATTTGTACTTCATATTTTAATGGTTGGTATACTCAATAAAATGTTCACCCAATAAGTAATGCCTCTAACACTTTAAATAGTAAACCATGGTAGCCAAATCAAGATTAATCATAAGGTAATTTCTTTTATGTGGCCTTAACTTTCATGACTGATTTTCCATGACTCAATATCTCAGCATCAACATTTCTCTATGTCTGATTCTAGATGCATCAAAAAACAAGGTAGACTCCCCACCCAACATGGGTATGATAAATATTGGTGTAGTGTTCAATTGTTTCTTCATATCCTAATAATAATTCTCACATGCATCAGACCACTCAATTATTAAACCCTTCATGATCAAGCATAAAATCTTATCTTCCAAAAAATAAAAAAATTTGACGAAAATTTGATAATAAATAGACAAAACCAAAAAAATCTTGGTATCATAAACATTTATGGGATTCCTCTAAGATAAATTCACATACTCTTTCTTTTATTACACTAAAACACATTTATTATAGATGATGTGACCCTGAATATATGCCTTGGAAATCAAGAATTAATAGTTGGATAATGTTTCTTATAGCCTATTATCTCATAGCATACTTAGTATAATGTCAAGATGTTAGGCTGCATCGCTATGAGTCTTAGAGAATACCATGATTTCATTGAATAAAATAACCACAAAATGATCTATGTATGGGTGGAATATTTAGTCCATTAAGTCTACAAACATATTAGAAGTGTGTCACAATCCAAATAATATTACAAAAAAATCATACACACTATATCCTAACCTCAAAACAATATTTGAGAACACACAAGAACCCCTCATACGGTTAAAAAGATCATTGATATATAGAATAAGTCACTAGTTATTAACATTAATCCTACTTAACATCCTATAATTGATGTACAAGAATAATGGTCCATTAGAATTATTGGAAAACAAGACTAGAGAAACCCATGGTGACGTCCATGTGAAGATAAATCCATTACCCTCCAACTCATCAATCTATGCCTTTATCTTCAGAATATCTGTTGGTTCCATCCTATATGGTAGAATAGAAACTATCACTACTTTAGGAAAAAACTCAATCGCAAACTCAAGTTCAATCTTGGGTGGAAATCACGATAATTCATACAGAAAAAACTCTTGAAACAAATCTAACATAAGGGGGAATTCATTATAATGTAGCCCACCTTTTCCAAGAATATGATATGGAACATAGGATATGAGTTCACCTAACTGTTAAAGAAATATCCTTGCACAGTCTTCATCGATATCTCGATCACCATTGAGAAAAAAAGTGTCACACTCAAGAGACATGAATTTTACCCATTAGTAGTAATAATAAATATGATTTTGATATAACACCAAAAAATTCATCAAATACATTAGGTAAATACGTGACATCTCAATCATCAACAAGTCCCAAATGTAGATATAGCTACGAACCTCGAGGGAACACTCTTTTTACTGTCTAATAATCTCTTCCCATACTCCTAATGATGTATGAAAACCTTGTTCATTATTACACAATTAAACATGATTTATTACATAAAAATCACATGATAGAACATATAAGATCAAGAGGTCTAGTGTCTTTGGGGATTAGGAGCATTACATAACTACTTAAAACATAAAATACAACATATTTATTGAAAACATCTTTTACATGACCCCTACATACATTCGTACTTAGCATTTCATTGGACAACCCAATGACATGCATAAGGAAAGGGTGAGCTATAAATCCCAGTAAGGGAATAAAAATGGAATAACATGAGGAATACAGTATTTGTTAGAAAATAGGCATATCAATGGAGTACAAGAGAAACATAAAGGCATGATAAAGCATGATTATCATAACATGGAAATGTTGCAACAACACATATAATGGAATTAGCATGAGCCAAGGCTCATTGCCCATGGATCATGAGTAAACCATAATTGCACATGAAGCATGATTAAACCCTCATTAAACTTGAATGAGAATGAGTCAACACCCATTGCACATGATGTTTCATGATACAATACTCTACCCTGTGTATTTGAGTGCTATTAGGGCGCACCCTTCTTAAACATTTCATTTCATTCATAAGTGTGCCACATAGATCCTAAAACATGGATTCATTAAACATAATCATTTATTTGATGATAATGGAGTGTGGAATTAATATATGAAACTCTTTAAACAATAAGTAAATGTGCATAATGGTGAATACCCATGATAGAGAAATGGGCACGGTATTCAAAACACATGACTTTGGCATGGAAAATCACAGTGCAATTACTACTGCATAACAACATGACATAAGAAGTCATAAAAATGGTTTATGAGAGAAAAATAGGTGTCTCGTCATATTTACATGAAATTTAATGTAAGGGGTTCCCATAGATACTTGTCCCAATAATTTTATTGGAATTTATATATGTAATAAAAAATAATTTCTTGAATGTAAATGAGGACAGAGATATTCCTTACGGAATTTCTTCATGGTAACAGGTATACATAGAAGACATTGATGAGAGATAAAGGGGTATATTTTCATTAAAACATAAAGAGGATAGTATAGGAGAGGTACTAAATCATACCCCAAAATTTATAATTCAAAATAAAATGTCATAACAATATGAAGAAACAGAGACATAAATAAGGAAAGTGAGAATCCCTTACATGGAAGTGTGATGCCAAAGGCTTGAGAGGGGCCTGAGAGAAACTTCTTGAGAACTTGGAGCACCATGTGAGGATTATAGAGAGACGATGGAATTTGTTGGTATAACTCCAAATTCATTGAGAGTAGAGGAAGTGGGAGCTTGGGTGGGTTTATATTGGAAAAAAGACAGAATTCTATATTATTTAGGTTTCAGACACCTCACATGAAACTAATCCAAAACAGAAACCATCCCATGGTTTTTTCCCATGGTATTTTCAAAATTGGAGTGTAAAAATATATTTTTGTAAGTCCAATGGACGATGTTTTTAAAATAATAGGGTTGCTTATGTGGAGGTGAGTCACACTCTCAATGAAAATAATTGGAAAAGACAAAATGTTTTACAAGGTTTGAAGGGTCCACTAAATCATTGTAAAATAAATAAAAAAATACAAAATCAAATTATTGTCCTGGAAAAACATATATTGGCCTAACATAATGTTTATAGTATTTTATTACATCACTATTGGGTCATTATGATGTCATAAAATACATTATATATTTAAACGGTATTTAATTTTTACCCAAAAATTCAACTGTCTCAGAAAATTATGAAATATTCACTGTTGAATAATTTAAACGTCCAAATTCAAAAAAAATAATATAGATTTTTTATAAATTATTTTCTAAATATTGGAATTTTTAAATTTAAAATAAAAACTAACATTTCTTGAAGATGTATGGGTTTTGAGAAAAAAAGATTTCAAACCTTAATAAAAATTACCATTGCATTCATAAAATTATACAATAATTTATATTTTATAAAAAATATTTTAATAATAATAATAATATCATTATATTAAAATATTATTTAATTTTGAAATCCCTTAATTCAAAAATATATATTTCATAGTTGATTATTAACTATAAATACTATTTATGCTTTAAAAACTATTTACCAAGTAACAATAATAAAAAGAATGTATATTCTCTATACATGAATAATGTACAAAATCATATTACTAGGTTCTTGTTACATAACCCATTAAAACACTTGGATAAGACCTTTGGGTAAGGTGCATGATTGTGGTAAACTCTTGGGGTGGCTCGGATAACATTGCTCGAGTGGTAATCTCTATCAAATTCCTTATCTCTCATTGAAAGTTCTTCTCAAGATTTACATATTCAATCTTGGCTTGGGCTTGGTCAAGAGAAAATCCCAATGACACAAACTCCTTTACGATATCTGACAAATGGGTTTTGAATGGGGAAAGTCTACTGGATGAGGCCATCAATTCCATTGTCTAAGTAAATTGGATTTTTTAAATCCCAATATTTATACTGATCATGTGATCATTGTTCAAAGACTATATTAGCAATGGTGACAATTAATAATGGTATTTAAAAAAAGAAAACATAGAACCAAATAAGTGTATACATTTTACATAACGAAAAGAAAAAATTTAAATAAACCCATAGGAATTTTCATTAATAAATTTTTGTGTCATTACAACCTTCCCCCATTATAAAATATCACACTCTAAATTTCCTTTCCCACACTAAAACAAATGAAGTTAACTCTTCTTACTCACTTCCTCTAATTCCCATGTCTCTACTTAAAACTTGTGGTTCATCCATAACACCGTGACAAGGTGAATTCTCTTATTTCATAGAAATTTTTCTCTATTGCCTTTGATCATCACTGGTTTATCCTCCTAAGAAAGATCATCCTCCAGATATACTACCTCTAAAGAGAGTAAATGTGAATGGTAAGGTATGCACTTATTTAGGAGGGATACAAGAAAGACATCATGTTCCTTGGCCAGGGTAAGTCGAAGTGTTATTCGATAGACCACATCCACAACACGATCAAGAATCTCGAAGGGGCTGATGTACCTAGGACTTAACATCCCTTTCTTTCCAAACCTCATGACCTTATTCCATAGAGATATATGTAGAATTAATATGTCTCTAAAATTAAACTCAAGGTCTCGTAAATGGTTATCTGCATAACTATCCTATCGACTCTAGGATGGCTTTGATATACTACTGAATGGTTTTCACCTTCTCCACCATCTCTTCGACCATTTCTAGTCCCAGCATCTTATCTCACTGACTTTATCCCAACACATAGGTGTTCTGCACCTTTTCCCATAAAGGGCATCATATGGTAGCATTTGGATTCTCAAGTGGAAACTGTTATTATAGGAGACTTGAACGAGAGTAATATGTTGTTCCTATCCTCCTTTAAAGTCCATTGAGTGTGCTCTCAACATATCCTCAAGTGTTTGGATAATCCTCTCATATTGTCCATCAGTTTGCAGATGATAAGCTGTACTAAATATCAGCTCAGTATCCAGAGCATGTTGAAGACTCTTCCAAAACATAGAGGTAAATGTTTGATCTCAATAAAATAAAATAGATATTGGTAATCCATGAAGCCTTACCAATTCCTTGATATATATCTGTTCTAGTTGATCCAATGAGAAATCTTATCGAATTGCAATAAAGTGTGCATACTTTGTAAGAAGATCCACAACCACCAAGATTGCATTGTTTCCTTTGGATGTCTTCGGATGTCCGGTGACAATGTCAATGGTGATGTTCTCCCATTTACATACTGGTATGGGTAATGGTTGCATCATCCCCTTAGTCTTCTATCTCTTATCCATCACATGCAGACACACCGGACACTTTGATGTGAATTCAGTGTTCTCCTTCTTCATATTATCCCACAAATAATGCTATCAGATATCTCAATACATATATCTATTTCCTGGGTGAATATAGATATTTGAACTATGTGTATCATCCAAAAGATCCTTCTTCAGCTCTGAACTTGATGGAACACATAGCCTATTCCAAAATCTCACAATTCCTTCTTCATTAACATTGAACCTTGAGTATTTCCTGCTTCTAATAGGTTCCGATTTCTTCTGAATTCACACATCATCCATTTGATAATCCTTTACCATTTATAAAAGAGATGTTTGAGCAATCAATTGTTAATGTATTAATGATAGTCGCTTCATTATGATTATCATATCCATATTCATCAAATATATGATGATTGGATCCTTCTCAATTCTCATTAGTGATAGAATCACTTGGTCCTTTCTACATAGAGCTTCTACCACCTTGTTTGCTTTCCCAGGGTGGTAATGGATTGAGCATTCATAGTCTTTGATCATATATAACCGTCTTCGTTGGTGCATGTTCAACTATTTCTATGTGAATATATACATGAGGCTTTTTTGGTCCGTATATATTTCACACTTTTCCCCATAGAGATTATGCAACCAAATTTTTAAAGAGAAGATTACCGCAGCCAACTCCAGATCATGTGTTGGATAATTCTACTCATTAGAATTCAATTTCATTGAAGCATGGGCAATGAATTTGTCACAATTTATCAACACACAGCCCAAGACCTTCTTCAAAGAATCACTCAATACCAAAAAATGTTCTCCACTTGTGGGGAATGTGAGCACGGGTGCAGTGACAAGCCTCCTTTTCAACTCCTTGAAGCATTATTTTCATTCGTCACTCCTAGAAAACCTTACTCCTTTTAGAGTTAGCTTGATAAGAGGGTTGGAAAATTGTGTGAAATTTCTCACAAATCGTCGATAATATCTAGATAACCCAAAGAAGCTGCAGATATTCGTTACCAATGTTGGCCTCATCGATCCCACTATTGCAATTGTCTTGGAGGGATCCACAGATATCTTATTCGTTGTGATGGTATGGCCCAAGAATGAGAATTCATTCAACCAGAACTGACAATTTCTGTAATATGCATAGAGATTCTCCTTTTTCAAGGTCTCTAGTATAGTTCTATGATTGTCCTTGTGATCCTCATTGTTTTTTGAGTATATAAGGATATCATCTATCAAGACTACCACAAAATTTTTGAGGTAATCTCTAAAGACTATATTCATCAATTCCATAAAGATTATTGGAGAATAAGTGAGTCCGAAAAGCATTAAATTGAATTCATAGTTCCCATATCTTGTATGAAAAATAGGCTTGGGTATATCGTCCTTCTTCACCCTTACATGACAATATCCCAAACGAAAATCCACCTTGGATAAGTATTTTGCTCCATACAGCTGATGGAAAAAGTCATCTGTTTGTGGGAGGGGATACTTGTTCTTTATCGTGATTTTGTTAATCTCATGATAATCAATGCAAAGACGCAGTGACATGACTTTTCTTCATGACGAAGAGGACTCGTGCACCCCATGGTGAAGTACTTAGGTGTATAAACCCTTTATCCAGATTCTCTTGTAGATTTTTCTTCAGCTCCTGAAGCTCTAAAACAGACATTCTATACAGATTCTTGGATATTGTAAATTCCCTAGGTATAATATCAATTGAGAAATAATCATATCTTCTAGAAGGAAGACCAGGAAATTCCTCAAGAAACACTTCAATGAATTCCCTCACAGTAGGCATGATTTCAAGGATGATTGCCTCCTTAGACTCAATCATCTGAGTCAGATACACGTGCTCATAGAAAAGTAATATCCATTCTTGAGATAATGATTCTAAAGAAAATTCATCTTCCTCCTTCCACTTGTATAGAATCAGGGGTCGATTCTCCACCTGGAGAGTGATTTACCTATCACAGAAATTTATGTTGGCTCCATATAAGGGAAGCCAATCCAAGCCAAGAATTGCATCAAATTACACTAGAGGGAGTATGAAGAGGTTCGCTGGGAAATGCAATCCATAGATTATGACAGATAAGGAGTTATATTCCTGTGATGAAATGAATTCCCCATTTGTCATACTCACTGATATATTTAGATCTATGATTTTTGGTGGTTCTTGGATAGTTCTTCTAAACTTTATGGATATAAATGAATGCGTAGAACCTGAATCAGAAAGTACGATCTCTATTCATGAATGAATAACTAGAGTACCTATCACAACTTCATTTTAGGGGTTCACATAGGATGTAGTGATGGAAAAAGATCACCCTTTTTGCCTTGGAGGTTGTTGGTTGACTCCAAAATCCCTTGGCTTAGGGCACTGATTTGAAAATTTCCTTGGTTCTTTGAATTTGAAGCAAGAAAAAATGCGTTGATTGTTGAGTGGAGCATTATTCTTTTTTGTCATAGCCACAGATTATTCTTTCCAACAGTTAATAGAAAGGTGCTCGTATCTTTCACACCTAAAGCATATCTTCATCCCTTTCATGCAATTTCCAAGGTACTTTTTTCTGCACCTTTGGTAAGTGGGGTGATAGATCATATTAGAACCATTGGATTTATCCATCAGACCACCGGCATTGAAGTACACTTTACACTTCTTATCCGCATGATACCCCTGAGAATCTCCATTCTCCATTTCAAACTTGAGGACCCACTGGACAATTTTCTCATAACTGTCGAAGTCACGAATCGCCAACGCTTTCCGCAGGATAGTTTTCATCCCACCAAAGAAGCGGTCAACCATGAATTTTGGGGTAATGACAAAGCCAGAGGTGTATCGTGCAATACTTTTGAAGTTTATCTTGTATTCTGTAATAGATTCATCATCTTTTTCAGGGCAAGGAAGTCCCTTTCGTTCTTAAATTGAATGGTTCATAGAATATATTTATCGAAAAACATATTTCATAAATCCTTCCATTCCAACGCCATGATCTCCACCTCAGGATTCGAATGTCTGATCAATGTCCACCATTGTTCAGCTTTACTCTTATTGCGATAAGCTGCTATGAGAACCATCTCTTGTTCAGATCATTGAAGGATGGAGAATATATTTTCAATGGATTTGATCTATTTTTCTCCGATTGAGGTATCCGATGATCCATTAAAATCAGGAGGCCTTTGTCTCATGAAGCTCTCGAGAGCGTCTTGTTCTTTATTTGGGGGGGTGAACCTTCCTCTTGACCCATGTTTACATTCAATGCTTGAGTTAACTGAGAGAGTACACTGACAATGTTCATGATTTCTACTCCCATCGTATTGGTCATCTTATTTGCACAATCATCACATTGAATAGTTGTTATCCTGAGTCCTCCTATTACCATCCATTGGATAGAATAAAAGGAATGTAAGGGGAAACACATAAAGGGTAATCCAAGGACAAAATAGATGATTTATAAATAGATTTTATTTCCTTAACATATGAATCTATAGACATCAATATATGTTATGCAACATATATTCTTAGTGTATTTTTTTTAATTCTCTTAACAATGGTTCATACTAAGCATGTAAATTTACCAATTCATATCCCCCCAGAGTGGCATATCCAATTGTGTAATAGTTTACTTTGTCGTGTACCAGGATATCTTGGTTCAAGCCTGAAACTCCTTGTCTGTGTTTTCACCCCTAGGTACATATGTCCTAGAGCCGCCACTTCCTACTCTTAACTAAAAAAGGATGTATTTGTTTGATAAACTACAAACTCAATACTTATCAAAACTTAGAGATGTTTTTATTATACTTAATCTTAACAATAAGGCTTTACTTGTGTTTCCTATTCCTTATCCCAAAAATAACTAAACCTATCCTCTAATACTAACTATGACAACAATCTTCATTATTACATACTTAAAAAAGATTTATTACATAAAATTCACTTGATAAAACATAGAAGATTGAGAGGTCTAGTGTCTTTGGGTATTAGGACCATTACACAACAACTTAACACAAGAAATACAACATCTTTATTGAAAACGTATTTTACATGACCCCTACATTCCCTCATATTTAGCATTGTATAGGATAACATGAGGAAATGCACCAGAAAATGGTGAGTTACAAAGCCCAGTAAGGGAATAAAAAGGGAATAACATGATTAATATAGTACATGTTAGAAATAGGCATATCAATGGATCATAATAAAAACATAATGGCATGATAAAGCATGATTATCATAACATGGAAATGTGGCAATAAAATTTAACATGGAATTAACATGAGCCAACGCTCATTGCACATGGAGCATGAGTAAACCCTCATTTAACATGAAGCATGAGTAAACCCATGTTGCACGTGAATTTTCATGAGTCTACACCCAATTCACATGACGTATCATGATATTATACATTACCCAATGCATTAGAGCACTATTATGGTGCACCCTTCTTAAACATTTCATTTCATGCATAAGTGTGACACATTGATCATAAAACATGGATTCATTAAACATCATCATTTATTCGATGATAAAGGAGTGTGGAATTCATACATGAAACTATTTAAACAATAATTAAATGTGCATAATGGTGAATACCCTTGACAGAGAAATGGGAACTGTATTCACTACACAATAACATTGGCTTAGAAAATTGTGGTGCAATTTCGGCAGCATAACGACGTGACATAAGAAGTAATAAAAATGGCTGATGAGAGAAAACGGGGTCTCCAATCCTAAATATATGAAATGGAAGGTAAGGGGGTCATATAGATACATGTTCCAACAATTTTAAAGGTATTTACATATGTAATACAAAATTATTTCTTGAATGTAAAGAAGGGGAGAAAAATTCCTTCTGGAATTTTGGCATGGTAATGGGTATACAAGAAAGACATAGATGAGAGGGAAAGGGGTCTCTCATCATTAAAACATAAATAGGAAAGTATAGGGGAGGTGCGAAATCATACACCAACATGTAAAATTGAAAATATAAGGGCGTGACAATATGAAGAAACATGGACATAAATAAGGAGAGTGAGAATCCATTACTTGGAAGTATGATCCCAAAGGCTTGGGAGGGGTTTGAGAGGGACTTCTTGGGAGCTTAAATCACCTTTAAAGGATTTTAGAGAGAGTATGACAGGGGTTTACCGAACTAAAATGTCGTTGAGTGAAGAAGAATTGGGAGCTTGGGTGGGTTAATATAGTAGAGGAGAGGGAATTCATTATTATTTTGGTTTGGGACACCTCACATTAAACTAATCAAAACCAGAAACCATCCCATGGTTTTTTCCAATGGGGTTTTTCAAATGGGAGTGGAAAAAAATATTTTATATTCCAATGGATGAACTTATTAATATAATATGGTTTCTTATATGTAGGTGAGTCACACTCTAAAGGAAAAGAATTTGAAAAGACAAAATGTTTTATAAGGCAAGAAGGGTCCACTAAACATTTGTAAAATAAATAAATCAAACCCAAAATAAATTTATTTTAATTATAAAACATATATTTGCATAAAATAATGTTTATAGTATTTTATTACATAAATATTGGGTCATTATGATGTCATAAAATACATTATATATTTAAACGGTATTTAATTTTTTCCCAAAAATGCGACTGTCTCAGAAAATTATGAAAAATTAATCATTAGATAATTTTGACATCATGATTCAAAAAATAATATTTATTTTATCCAAATAATTTTCTTAATATGTTAATTTTTATATTTAAAATAAAAACCTACATTTATCAAAAATTTATGGGTTTTGAAGAAAACATCATTTAAACCACAATAAAAATTAAAATTGCTTTCATAAAATTATTCAATAATTTATATTTAATAAAAAGTAATTTAATAATAATAATAATAAATATATTTTATTAAATATTATTTAATTTAAAAAACCATTAATTCATAAAAATATATTTCATAGTTGAATATTAAATAAAAATACTATTTATGCTCTAAAAAATACTTCCAAAGTAACAATAATAAAAAGAATATATATTCTATATACAAGAAAAATGTACATAATAGTAGTATTGGGGTCTTGTTACATAACCCCCTAAAACACCTACATAAGACCTTAGGGTAAGGTTTGAGATGGTCACAAACTCTTGGGGTGGCTCGGATAACATTACTCGAGTGGTAATATCTATCAAATTCATCTTCTCTCATAGGAAGTTCTGCTAGAGCATTAAGTATTAATGTTGGGCTTGGGCTTGGTCATTATCAAATCCCAATGATGTCCCCTCATTTCTGAGCTCCGACAAATGGGCTTCGTATGGGGAAAGACTACTGGATGTGGAAATCGCTTCCTTTGTCTGAGTAAATTTGATTTGTTAAATACCAATATTTATTCTAATCATATGATCATTGTTCAATGACTATATTAGAAATTATCACAATTCTTAATGTTATTTAAAAAAACAAAACATAGAACCAAACATGTGCATACATTTTACATAACCATAAGAATACATTTATATAGACCAAGAATAATTTTCATTAATTATTTTTTGGTTCATTACATGATGTGTAAAACATCATAACCCTACACATGTATTATAATTCAAGATGGAAAACATTCACAAACAATGACGATATAAAATAATTTGAGGGCCTTGTATCATATAAAGCATTAAAATACCTAGAAGCAACACAAATAATACCTCAAACACTTGAGAGTCTAACCTATCCACTCCCTAGGGTTGGCTAAACTACATGAGGATTTTCATACCATCTACCATGGGATCCAATATGAGTTACTAGTGCTGCAATCCCATACTAATATAGATATTCTTTTCTGAGAGTACCTCATCCTCCAACCCATTTTGTATGGATGTTGGGACTCCATCTTTCTGATTGATACGGGGTACCTGACCCCTTGCCATCTCTCTATACTGGATAAGATCCTCCACAACTTCCTACCTATTTTTGGTTTATGCAAAACCTCTTTATATGACCCATCATTCTATATGGTTGTAATTCCACTAGAGGTTACTGAAACTAACCTCATAGATGGAGTGGTCTTCTACCCTAATTGATGAATAATGAACAACCTCACTGAGAGAAAATTCCTCTTATCTAGATTCAATTTTCATCACTAATCTTGTAGAAATTCTCATAAAAGAACCTCTTACTATTGGAATACATAAAAGTAGATCTCCCAAATAAAATGATCTATCCCCCATAATAAGTTTCATTTAGGTACCCATAATAAATGAGAGCCTAGTCTACTACATTAATAAACCTCTTCCAATAAAATATATTTACCTAGGACTTGATCTCACAACTAAGAACATCCTGAAAATTTCAATCCATATCCCCCTATTCTCTTATCATATTCAGAGTGAATCATCTTAAATCAATGAATCCATCATTGTTATACCTTCTAGATTAATGAATTGAAACTCTTCATTTTTCCTCATCATCATGGTCACTAGATAAAAGTTTTCTAAAAACATCACCTAAAAGTCCTTCCACCCCATTCCATCTATTTTCTCATCCCAAACCAGTATATCCCTATAAAACCTCCTTAGTCCTCACAAAATATAATTTTACATATTACCTTTCTTCATAGTATGAGTTTCAATTTCATATATAATCTTATATATGGATTCAATTCAAAACATTGCTACATCAGGTCCACCCTCTCTAGAAAATTTCTGATGGTACTACATCTAAAACTCTCTCATCAAGTAGAACAAACTTTGTATATCTCACCATTGATATCTTTGTAAACTCCCTAAAATGGGTGATTTTATCATTGAATTTATCTTCTCTCTATTACTCAAAATAAATGGGGGGGTTCATGCCCCAATACTGGAGGATAATTATAGAATATTTTCTTCTTTTTCCCAACTGGTAGATGTCAACATGGTAGAATCTGTCTATAATTCCAAATATTTATCTCCAAACACAATATAAATTCGAAAAATTAAAAAAAGGCTCACAACTATCCATAAACAAAAAACATTGCACCCACTATCCCAAAAGATATAATCATAAAACCATCACTACTCTTAACTATCTCTAACATAGGCCATGATTACATGGGTTAAAAAATCTCCCCAAATTTGACTCTACATTAGATTCTATTTTAGCAATCCCACACATGTCTTTCAATTCATTGTACACTTACAACATTTTTGTTAGAAACATTTTCTTTACAAAAACAATATAATCAAGATGCATTTCCAATTCCTATATATGACTGTAACCTATTTTTCCATGTGTTCCTAACATGTATTAGGTCACATATCTTTAACTGCCTAAAATTATGTATTCATATACCAAAATCATTCAATTTTGAGAACAGAAAATCTGAGAAAATAATAATGTAACACATCAAGTCCATCCCCTTGTTGAAATAACATCAAACATTTACAAAATAAAAATCATGAAAATAAATCCCATTATAGGTAGTCATGTTTTCTCATATAAATTGGTTAACTAGTCCCATGAATTAGTGCATTTCCAAGAACCTACCCATCTTAGTATCCTTTATAACTTCCCCAAATAAAATAAATAATATAAAATAAACTCTTTTGAAACCACTTTGTAACATTATGACATGGGTTCCAAAAATACAGTGCCCCGTTCTAGTTCACTAGATGAACTCAGGAACACCTCCCCATACTCTAATGGATTCTATCTAGTAGTGATGGTCCAATAAAACACCCAGGGAGAAAAAAATATATAGAAGATAAATCCAAAACAAATAAAATATGAAGTAATGGAAAAAATAAAATTAATCATCAATTGTGCAAAAATAATTCCCAAAACTAGGTACATTATCCTAACCAAACAATAAATATTCATTTTTATATCATAAAATTCCAAAAATTAAGGAAAAATAAAAATAATGTCACACTAAAGAATCCCAACATGGGTCCTAACACTATATACAGATCCATTATCTATTCGCGCACTGAATCCCAAAATCAACCATATATTATAGGACCTTTTCCATTATCCAAATGTGTAACCATAATGTCTACTTGGGTACCTAAGGCAATCCTGAGTGTGATGTGAGAAAAAAATATTAGGCCATCATCAATGGTGTATTCAAAACATCTATTCTAATAGAGTCTATGTAGAAGAAAAAATAATAATGAAACATACTAAAATAAAACAGGATGCATCATTCAACATTATTTAAATCAATCAATTTTATCCTTAGTTACATGTTTTATCTATATCTATAAAACCTTTTTCATACCATGATAGACATCAAAACAATGTGTACCAGGGCTATTGGTTGAAAAAAATGATCCTTAGTCCCTGAATCTAACAAGGATTCAGAGAAAATTTTTCAACCATCCCAACCATGATATTGAACACCATGCTCATGCCCTTTGAGTTAGGAGATCTAGTACATTATCTGAAAACTACTATTTATAGGTGTTCCAGGAGAAAAAGTTTTCCCTTCCTATAGTAGTGGATCAATAGTCCATTATCCCAGAAACCATTAGTTCACATTTTTAAAGTATCATAATATTTACATCATTTATCACATAATAACAACGAGGGTGAAAAATTTACATTTTATCGCATTTCTATAGTTCATCAGATTCTTCATGTTCTCCATCCACGTAACAATACCATTTTACAACCTCAACACATTTTCACCATTCATATCCTCTTCTAAAACATTTAACCATTAGACTAATCGTCATTAACCATTTATCACATCCTTCCATAAACATTCCCTAACTCATTTTACTCTTTCAGGTTAAGTCAAACACCCAATCATGTCATGTTAACCTGCTAAACACATTTATAAATGGATTAATCACATATACCTTTCAGGTTACTCAAGATCCCAATTTCTATGTTCAACGGAGTGTTCCACCCCATGGGTGCATGTATACTCATTCCAATCATCCTCTTCCAATCCCTCGGGGATCATGAGGGCTCCAACACATCATTTAGACACCATATTTATCATTTCCTACTTCCAAAATTAACTTCTCTACATAATGGAACCAAAATAACAACTACATACACATAACTAACATCAAGACTATGAGATATAACATATGGAAATCCTATATCATGTTCATAGATGAACGCTCTTCAATCCTTAACCCTTGATTCGAACACAATAATCCTTATAAGACCATATATAGAATCTACAAGAAAAGAATGGTTTTGTAGATTAATGTGGAGATTATCAATTAGAAAATGTCTTTTCCAAAAAATAAAAGGAAGATGAGTGTTAGAATGACTCGGATCTTGGATTTCCACCAAAAAACACTCCAAACTTCCAATGATTGAATGAGATTCATCTATGAAGTGTTTGGTAGGGAATGAATCATCACCTAGAATGATGGATGATGAAATGGGGGAAATATTTTTAGAAACCATAATGTGTGAGAGGGTAAAATGGTAAAAATAACCCCTTTTATAAGTCACACAGTTTGGTTGAACAGTTTTCCAAACCATGTGCCAATTGTGAGAAACCCTTTATCCTAAAGGTGAGGCCAGGCTGCTTGGATTTGTAGGGCCACCCACATGATATGAAAAACATTTCGGAGATTGTGTTCCTACCACTCTCCAAGGGTAGGGTCATGCAACACATTACCCTAGGACATAGTGTATGGTTGTCTATAACTATACACCATCCATGAAATATGTACTGCATTCTCTTTTCCCAATCATTATTCTCCCAAACCCTAGGGAAACCACCAAATCCACTCATATTTTTTTGAATCATTTTATTAACATAAAATGGAGTTATAATAAATTTTAAACAAGGATGCACCTCTTTTAAAGTTCGGTATCTTATAAGAGAACTCGTATATAGTAAATTTTATGTTTCATAGGATGAGACGGATTCAATTTATGATTTATTTTATAGTTGATCAATTTCAACTTAAGTGATACACATAATCGTGAAATTTAGGGGTTATGATATTTTATCTATTGGATGGAATGATTTGAGGGTTTGTGTTTGTGGATCATACCAGGTAAATAGGATTCACATGTTACCTATACTATTTCTTTTGGTTGGTTACATTCAATATGAAAAGGGTTGGTTATTTAATGAGACAATATAAATTTATATTCTATTTTACTAAATAAACTTTTAGAGGCATATTAATTAAAAAATATTCATAATGGGTAAAATTTTGTTTCATGATCGCTTATCATGATTATTATGTGGAAGAAACTAAATAAAATTTCAATTTATAAATTATAAGGCATGTTCCTATATAACTTGTAACTAATCCAAAATTATTAAAATTTTTGGTCAAAAAGTGTGATGACAAGGATCCTATGTGTTCTGTGTGTATCAAATGAGTATATGATATTTAATGTGTTTGTGGGAAATGGGGATTGTGAGTTCCCCCATGTTGTAAGATCCCTGTGATATGAGATGGAGAGAATAGCGAGACATCATGTATGTTATGTCTTTTCATAAAATGTGATAAAAAAACTATTTTACTAACCTTCTTTGATGCATTTATTTATAATTTTTGGAAAAAAATTCCATGATATCTTTATTTTGATCTAAAAAAGTGTGGAGATAAGAATTCCACTAAGGTGGTCTGGTCAAAACCTCTAATTGTAGCGGGGAAGGTGATGGATGATTAACATCAAGTGAAATTACTATGAGATGTGAAAGAAATGGAAAGAGGGGCATTTATGAAATATTTTAATGTTTTTTACATTTACTAGGGATATTTAGTTGTTTCAATAACCATTATTTGTCATAATGGGTGGTCACCAGGGAACTTAGTTCTAGATTGAATCTATCTAGATGATTTTGGAACACCTAGAGATGATTTTGGAATGGAGAGTTAAATGGGTAGTTCATATGCTTTTAGGGCATGTAAATTGATGGCTGAAAGTTTTATTTTAGGAATATCAATATGTGTAATTTTCTTGGAAGGACATTTAGACATGTTTCTTTGGCCATTTTTTCTAGATACCCCCATAACTGATAAAGATATCAAGTTCATGTACCTTAGGAAAGGAAATATATCAGTCATATACAATTATAGTATTTTAATGGATTTATATCACATTACCAATATGATAAAGGGGATGAGGTATCCTAAGAGGGATAAATTAGTGATGGTCTATGATGTGTGATTCATGTTTAGGTAAACAATTTCTTGATTTCATCCTATTCTATGGTACTAAACTAGACACTTATTATAGGGAAGAACACGAGTGAGGGTAGAGACATAGGGAAGTTTTCTTCTATTGGGTCAATTAATGGAAGTAATTAATGTAGTATAAAAATATATTTTGATAGTTCATGTCAATGAAGTGGTGGTTAGGGTTTATAGGGTAGCGCGTCTTGAATTCTTTCTCAATGAAGGCCATCATTTTGATGTCATTTTTGTGGATAGATTTGATAAATTCAATCCCTTTGTGATTAACCATAGATGAATTATCATTAATGAGGCTGGATAGGTAAAATATATAGGTTATATAGTAGTCATTAGTATCATTCTAATAATACTGAATCTATTTAGACTTTAGAGTATAGGGTATGGGTTTTCTGTGACACAACTAATGGGTATTTGGAGTTCAAATGACCACTTATGTAGGTGGAGAGGGTGAAATGCTCATGGGTAGGGGTATTAGTACTAGAATGGTAGGGAAACATAGTGTGATAAGACATGGGATCAAGGATATAGTACATTCTATCTATATGTTGTACAACCTACTACCACATGCCAGGATGTGGATAATTTATATTGTCCTAGGTATATTCATGGAATATTATAATTTAGTGTGTACTTTTTTAGATACATGAGATTCAAATAATGTTATATATTGTTTTTTGATGAATGGACTAGGTCTGAATATGGATTATTTTTAATGGGTAGTGTCTAATGACACGCTATTAGGAGTGCATTTATATATTGTTATTTGATGTAGTGGATGCACACTAGATGTTTGAGGTTATCTATTTCTATAGGATCTCTTTTTAATAGAAATGAATAGTTTCAATATAATTCGATGGATAGAATGGTTAGTTCCATTCTAATACCAAAAAAACTTCATCACATGTGTCATTTACAAATCCTCGGGGTAGTGAGTATGTTTATTCAAGAGAATGAGATATTTGGGTGGGTTATTCAGGTCTTGACCAATGATAGTTGAGTAGGATTTCTGTTTAGGATTCTATATTTGTATTGGATGATAGAATGGCTCATCATAACACCTTTCCTCCCATGAAGGATCAGTTATGGTATATGTTTCCATAATATTTGACAAGGTTTCAATCTGAGAGAGTGGTTACATTTACTATTGATCTCATACTAGGTATTGAGATTGTTTGTGTCCAAACATACATGATGGATCTAGAAAAGCTATGAGATATGAAGGAATTATTGTATGACATGTATGATATGGGTTTCATCAACACAATTAAATATCCTTAGGGATGAATGGTCCATTTTTCCATGAATTCAATTGGTTCTTTGAGGTTTGGTATGGACCATTGAAAACTAAATCAACTGAAGGTTAATTTTAAGTATCCACTTCCTTAAATTGATGAATTTTTGGATCTGTTTAGAGGGACCTGATTATATGGTATGATAAATTTTAGATCTATTAATCACTAATTGATGTTATGATCTTTGGATATACCTTTAAAAAATATCCAGTTGTATGTATGGTCTCTTTGAGTATTTTCTAATGTCATTCATGTTGACGAATGCATCAACAATATTCTTAGTCATGATGAATCATTTTTTCTCATGTAAATAGTTAACATTATGGTATAATCTTTCAATTCAACTATCATATGATGCAATTTGAGGGATGTGCATGCATGAAATACATAGATAATCTTGGAAATACATAGAAAATATAAAATATATGTAAATCTCACCATGTATCATTTTTGGGGTGACCGGATTCATATTTTTGTAAATTTCATATCTAATGTTGGTCTGTCTATAAAATATGAATAGGTTAGAGAATTCGTTTTTTGGGTATGAGCTAAAAAATTATCATATATTAACATTTTTTGGACATTTCTAGTTGTTATTGTGGGATTATCCTAGTCATCCTATTCGGTAATGCTGATGAAGAACCTTTTTAGGATATAAGTGTGAGGAAGACAATAATAATAATCATTACCTTACCAAAGATGGGTAGGTAGTTCCCCATGAATTCTGATGCATTCAGCGATTTTATGGGATATGTATTGATGTAGGTAGGTTGGGTGGTAACATATGAGTTTTGAAATTTGAGTACGAATGTGATGAATTATCAAATGGTTGACTAGGATTTGGAAACTATAATGAATACTCTATGGTTTTGGAGAAAATACTAGTTGGGTGAGAATTGTTTCGGTGTATATTGACCAAAAAACATGAAATACATCTTCTCATAAAGGGAGATGAACCTTCAATAACTATGGTTGGTCAAGTAAATACTATCCTTTTACATTGAACTATAACACATTTTTGGAAAGGGAACTGTGGTTGTATATGATTTAATCCAGATAACATAGAGTTAGGTGGTATATGTGTTTAGAAAAAAGTGATAGTTGATGACTCTCATAGATGAGATGCCTTTTGATGAATAAGAGTACTAGGGTCAACTGAACATTATATCATTGTCCATTGTTCCCTCACCTCTCAATAAGATTAAGAGGTGGATAATGTGGGTCTGGAATGTTTAGATCTGTGGAAAAATATATATAGTAGGTAGCCTTTACTAGACTGGACCCTTGATGATGATGGGATTCTTCATTTTGATGGTCATTTATTGGTTCCCATAGACATGCATGAAGAGTTGATAAAAACTAAATTTTTTTGAATTTGTCAATAATCCTAGGTTTGTCTATAATAAACCAAAACATGTGAGTAAGTATTGTTGGATGAGAATAATGAAATAAGTGGTGGGTTTTGTCACACCGTACTCCACCTATAAATAAGTGGAGGATAAGAACCAGTGTCTCATTAGGTACATATAACCATTACCTATTACTAAGTAGAAACAAGATGAAATCACTATGTAATTCACGATATGGTTGATAAGGACATCTAGAGTCCATGATGTAGTTTGGGTAACAGTGGAGTTGTTTACAAAAGCTTGTCATTTTCTATACATTGGAGAGAACATTTCAGTTTATGTTCTAAGTAAGCTATATTTTTGGGACATAGTACACATACATGGGATTCCATAGAGTATCATTTTAGATAGAGATTCCCACATAGCATTGTTTTTATAGTAGGTATTGATAAAAGTGCTAGGTATAAAGGTGTATCTGAGAACTACCTATCATCCACATATAAATGGGAAGTATAAATGTACTATTATGATCTTAGAGGATAATATGAGAGTATGATTCTTTAATTTTGATGGTTTATGGGAGAAAAAATTTTAAATTGGGGGTATTTCTAACAAAAATAGTTATTAGATATCTCTATATATTTCACATTATGAGTATATGTATAGTAGTGCATGTTCTTCACCTCTATTATGGTTGGAGGTTGGCGATTTAGTTATGATCTGACTAGGTCACATGCATTAGATGTTGGAAAACATTTATTTGATTTGAAAATAGATGGTGACATTCTAGAGTAGGAAGAGGTCATATGTGAACTGATGCTACTCACCTATTGAGTTTGAGTTAGGGGACCAGGTACTATTAAGAGCATCACAGACATTAAGAAATTATCATCTTCAAAGATAGGGGAAGTTAGTACCCTGGTATAGTGGTCCATTCAATAACAAAGAGGATCAGTCTAGTCACCTATAAATTGGACCCCCCATATTTGTTAATTATTATTAATGATGTATTCCAAATTTTAGATTTGAAGGTATAATCTTGATCTATCTCATACAATCAACACCAATGATGTTATTATTAAGGATGATACATTCTATGAGGAGTGTCCAGTTTCTATTATAGATCATAGAAAGAAGAATATATATAAAAATAAAGTTTCCCTAGGACTAGAGAAGTGATAGTGTTGGTTGATCCTATAGGATAAGTAAGATAGGGAGTCAAATAATCTATCTCAGTGGATAGATTTATTCATTTAAGATTCTTTTTGAGGTTCAAAATAGCATATTGAGGAAAAACTGAAAAATGATGGGGAGGTTGTAAAAATAAAAACTTATTATTATTTAAATATTTTATAAATCTCATGTAATTCAATATTTTATGATTATTAGGGAGGATAGTAAAAATATGGGAATAATTTAAGAGAAATGGATTAGACCTATAGTTAAAACCATGTAAGCTCAAACCATTGACAACATGATGTATGTATCATGGCATGAAACACTTGGGTATAAGGGAGGGCCCACTATCTTGACTGATTAACGGCTTGAACCAAGTGGGCACTCAATAAACCATTCTTGGGTTTCTTTTTTTGGTTAAATTAATTAGTTATTTTTTCTGTGTTTCAAGTTCCATGTGGTATTATCACACTCCAAATATATGATGTATTCCACTTTCTATCTCTCCCCCATCATGATGGGTTTATTTATAATTTGTTTCTCTATAGAATCTCTTCATGTTCTATGTGATCAAAAGATTGGGGTAAAGATATCTATCCATTCCACTCAATTCTTAGTCTCTTTTCCTATCAATTGACCTCATGCTTATTTCTTCTATTATACCAATTTTTTTTTGGGTTTTATTATTCTCTTGATTATCACCATTTTAGCTCAAATTAATGACCTGTATTGGATGTGTATACATATACAAGTATAAAGAATGTTGTAAAACCACGAGATTTTGTGAAATATTTTCTTTGAATGAATTAATTTTTTTTTCTATTTTCATGCATTGAACTATGGAAAACATTCCTTTCAGACTACACTAATTTGTATTGCGCTACACGCAACACCATGTTTCTACAAAACATCATTTTATTTTTAAATTTATTTAAACGAGATAGTTATAACTTGGATAATAAAATGTTTAATATGAATAGAAATAACTACCTTAAACATATTTATAATGATGGTTTTATGTATATAAAACATATTTATTATAAAAAATATAATTTTTGGTAAAGTCATTATATGTTTAAAAATAATATTTTCACAAATGAACTACTTTCATGTCCTTTTATGAAAAATAATAAAATTAATTTTAGGGACTTTTAAAAATTGAATTTAATAAAATAAAATTAATATTTTAATTTATAACATAAAAATTAGATTATGGTGAAATCTTGGCATTTTTTAAAGCAACATCATTTTTTGATGAATAATGAAAAATACTATATTTTAGTTAAAAAATGTTTTTTTGTTTAAATAGATATAAATATTAATTGTATTTTAATTTCATCTTTACAGTAATAATTAATGTTTTTTATATATATTAATACACTTTAGGTAATTTAATTTATTTTTATAAGGAAAATGGTCATAAAAACTAATTGTTCTTTTGAAAGTTTTTACTTTAACTACCTGCTTTATCCCTACATCTTCGGGATTATCGTTAAAAGTAATTTTCCCACATCTATGATTTAAAGTTTTAAAAATCGGAATAACTGGTTATAATAGGTGTATTACTTTTAGTTTTATAATATCAAATTAATTTTTGACAAATAAGATTAGTGAATGTGATTAAAATTAATCATATTGAATATTGTAAGATTAAGCATAATTACTGACTAAATCTTAATATTAGGGTCCAAAATGACCTGGTCACTTTTAAAAACCCCATTTATGGCCATTATTTAGCCATGAACCTTCCAGTATTTAGTTTTGTTGGTTTGGTTTGATGTTTTTTAGGTAAAAATAGGGGTACACCATACTTGTTTTAAAAAATGCCAGGTGTTCCCTTTCCCTTCCTTATAAAATGCCACCACATATCCATCTTCTTAACAAATATCAAATAACTTAGCTTCATCCATGTTCTTACCAATCAACTAAAAAATCCCTACCTTCCTACTAGATGTATCCCCTTGGGTAAAAATCAATATAAGGAAGGTTTTTCTCACAAACCAAAAATAGTTACCCGATTAGAGGTAATATCTTCTCTCAAGATCCTTTATTTTATTTTCTTTTTACACCATATCCAATATATTTATTCCATTATTGTATAGAAAAGATATTATATTAAATATACTATGATATTTTTCTGATAAGGGTTCAACCTAAACTTATACACACCTCCATTGAATGGGTAATGAACATATTGTTTATATGTACGATAAACTATCTCCTTACAAATGATTATTGTTCGTTTTTTTCCTTACCACCTCTCATGGTGGAAATTATGATAAAAAATATATTTATATATGTTATATATTATTTTTTATTATTTTTTGAAGCTTTGGTAATCCTTTTACATCACATATCTTCATACTTTCCATTTTGTGTAAATGTGATAATTTCGTTTAAGGATGTGTTGACTACCACCCCCTCAAAGCGATGTGATTCATTTATAAAATACTTTGAATTTATTAAATATATGTTTAGTGAATATATGTGATATATATTATATAATAAATTTAATGTATTAAATATATATATATATAAACCTATTTTTATTTTAATTTATTTATTTCAATGGGATACTTAAACATAAATAGTGTTCATGCTTACATACAACATAATATCTCCATGAACGGTGTATTTTTATTCAATCATATATACTCTATTGATATTATAATAAAAATATATTGAATATAATTTTTTTAAAACTTCGTTTACATTCTTGAAATCATGATATAAGTAGAAGGACCAAAGTTATAAACAATTAAGACAAATGTGAGAAACAAAGCATATATTACCCAAAGTGAAATGTTACTATATAATTGTTAAAAATTGTGTATTATAATTAAATAATAAAAAATATTGTTTTATAAGAAATAATATGGGTCTGTGATATATTCATAATAAATTTAATTTTATTATACAAGAGGTTTTTACGAGTACGATGAGAGTCAAAACACAAGGTAAGGATATTTCAACTCGCTTCTTATTTCTGTGAGATACATGCTTTATTCACCACCCATTACTTTTTTCTAGTGTGTATAATTCCCATTGATTAATTGTGTTTTTATATTACATAAATTTATGACTATTTTAATATCCATTTTATTGTCTTTCTTTAATGGATTTATGTTTTCAAAAAGTTACCAAATCGGTAAAACAGTTTTGTCTCATTTTTCCTTCATTAAGACTCATATTGTGTTATAAACCAAAATGATCTTTTAAGCTACATGTAATAACATTTAAATGTTATTTTATTAATCACCTTAATTTCAAAATATTTTAAGATTCACGTAATTTTTTTTATTACATTGAGTTTATTATCTCATGTTAATAATTATTAAGTGTTAATTGAAACAATTTAATCACGTATAGAGATTATTTATGATTATACTTCCGTTACTGAAATATTATGATACATATCTCAATACAAATCATGATTTTTATTATCCTATATTTATTCAATGTATCACCCTTTATTAGTTACATTTTTACACACTTTTTTAGTTAGATAATTAATAATTTAGTTTTAAGAAAAATCATATTGTATATCTATCTTCGGTCAAATATTTGTTTTGTCCCAAAAACCAAATTTTTTGAAATGTTTTGCAGTGATAATTGATGATATTTTTTAAGAAAAAATGATTTTTAAAAATTGGTTTATTGTTCTAAAAGGATCCTTTATATGTATTCAAATATGTTTTCAATGAATTTTTCTTCATAAATGTTCTTTGTTTTAAAAATTATTTTATATGATATAAATATTTCATTATAATTTTTCAAATAAATTTAAAATTGTTTTTTTTTCAAAAGGTTTTCAGTATTTATTGATAAATTTTTAAATAAATTTTCAATGAAATGGGTTTCCAAACTTTTTCAATATTTCATTAAATGTTTTTGAAGTGTTTTAAATGAAAAAGTTTTTTAAAATTTTATGAAGATTTTTTTATTTGTTTCAAACAAAAATGTTTTTAAAATATTTTAAATCATAAATTATTATTTGTAAATTGAAATGGGTTTCAAATTGTTTTAAATTTACTTTTATAATTGTTCACAAAAAAAAGTTTTCAAAATGATTTCAATTTTTCTTTTATAAATTTTAAGGTATTTTCTACAAAAATTATTTTCAAATGGTTTTATGTATTAAAAAACCCTTTTATGAATAAGAAAGTAAAGGTTACTCAAGAACCATTTTTGAAAGGTATTTCAAAATTATTTTCTATATTAGATGGTATCCATTGATGTTACTCATTTCATTCTAGGAAATGATATAAAGGTTCCATTCATATGCTCTCTCTGAATAGGTTATGATTAATGCAATTATCTTTATGAAATCCCTTTATCATTTAAAAGTTATTTGTTTATGAAATATGTTTCTATTTCATAGGTTATAATTTTTATGAAATGATTATCAAACGTATAATTTTTCTATATGTTATGATATGATTACATGATTATGATTCCCATTTTATTTCATGGGTAATGAGGTTATTTTTTATCATTTAGTGGACCATGTTTGTATATTTTCCTTATGAGATGGGTGATACCTATATTTACTTCCAATGCATTGTTTAAATATTTATATCTAATGAGATAGACTAAGTCAATCTTGGTAATCAATCTTTTCTACAAAGATTGACTTTGGAGTGAACCATGACTACCAAGATGGTATGAGGAGTGAACTGATGCTACAAATATGACCATTGGAGTGTACCATTACTACCAAGATGGTATGGAGAGTTATCCCATACTACTAATATGGTCTTGGTAGTGATTCCTTATCTACAATGGATATCATATTATATACTTATGTGTCTGCCAAAATTACACATTTTATTCCTATGTTATTATTTCCTGGATTATGTTCTTTATTTCATTATGATTTATTGATTATAAACTGTGAAGCTTTAATACATGATTCTTGTTTATGATATTTAATATGTAAGGTATGATCTTATATTTTCTCAATCATGTTATTTTACCCTTATGTTCATTATTATTCTTATGTATATCCCTTGTTTACCCTTACAGAAAATTTTATATCATCCCTTTTTATGTTTCATTTCCCCCAGGTTATGAAGATATGTATTGTGGTTGATGTGTATATGAAGGATGATAGTCCACAAGAGCCTAGTGGGTGATGATTTAGCTTATTTATGTAACAATTTTTATGTTTCTAGGTTTCCAAAAGAACTAAACTAGTATGGTGTTTCGCCATCAAATTTTATAATGTTTTTAGTATTCCACAATTTTTATGTAATTTTAATGTCTGAAAATGAGGTTCACTAGAAATGTTTTATCGAATCTATCCCTCATCGTCTCAAATTTTTGTTGTGTGTAGGAAGTGTGTTCACACTGACATAGTGCTCACATTAACTAAATTAATAATTAAATGTTACATAGCCTTAAATCATGTAATTGATCCTCATCCAAATCCATTTGTAGTTCTTTTGTTATTTAGATTATGACATTATAAATCAATGATGCATGTTGGATTTTTGAATTAAAGGGATAAATAATTGTGGATAACCTAGCGGTGTTATAGACCTATGAAATGCCTATGTGTGTGTGTGTGTAACAGAGGATTCCAATAATGTTCTTAAAGATATGATGTACACGTTTATTATGTGATACCATATGTAATTGAATTAAATGAATTGGTTTATGAATTTACTATTTAAATAATATAAAATTACTAGAGACCACCTATATCATCATTCTAGTGGTTTATAATGACACATGTTTATTATGACACCAAGGATCATCCTCTTAGGTGTTGGTGATGAAGCCTAGTATTTATGGATCACCCAAGATCATCCTTCTAGGGGTCAGTTATGAGGCCAAATTATTATGGTCTACCCAAAATCAACCTCCTAGGGCTCAGTGATAATAAACCATTATTATAATCTATATATTAGACAATCTTATTATCTATCTATGATGATTCGAGAATATTATGAACCAACTAGTATTATCCCTATAGGGGGAAATTATTAATACTGATGATTATGGACTACAAATGATCATCCTCCTTGGTGTTAGAGATGATTCATGATTATATGGAAACATTTGGAATATCCTCCTACGGTTTATTAGTGACACGTGATTATTTTAGGCAACCTAAGAGAATACTCTTAGGAGTCAATAATGACAAACAATTATTATAGTAAACCTTCTATAACTTCATTGGAGTTATCAATAATACTTGATTAACTTTGGTCACCTAAGGGAACCTCCATGGAGTTATTGGTTTCACATTTTTGTACTATTTGGTATGATTCATCGTTTAATGGTTGAAGAAGTTATGGTATATCTAGGGCATCCCTAAGGAAGTATAGAATCAAAAATGGATTTATATATTTATATCATGGTTATATTTTATTATGCATGTAATCATTCACTTTATTCTTAGACTGTATATGATTTTCAGAAACAATTGTTGGTTGCCTACTAAGTCATGCTCACACTTTTTTGGGCCACTGGTTGGTACCTAAGAATAATTCATAATTTCATGATAGGATAATGGAATGTTCCCTTTATTTAATTCTTAATTTGAGTGGCTAGGATGGAGCATCGGTGATATGAATCAGACTAGGACTAAGTACCACTTTTAATGAAGTTTCATAATTCTATCATTTGTTCTTTTATGGATATTTTTCGTATATGAAAATTTTTGGTATTAATTACTTCATGATATATATAAATATCATATTGATATACAATGATTTTTTATTTTTTTATTAGATTATTTCATGATATATATTAAATAATTTTTCACGATATATTTATGTGATTATTTTTATTTATGGTGTCATTATACTATGATAAATGTTTATAATCTACCAATTATTCCATTAAAGACCCTCATTACTAGTCATTAACCTATAGAATATGGGGACACATGATTGAGGTCATTTTATGACTCCTAGTAAGACACTAATCCCAGTTATTATGTTTTAGTTTTTAAAAAGAGTATAAAATGTTTTCAAAATGATGTATAAAAAACCCATTCTTTTATATTTGTAATTTTATTCTAAATATTCATGTGTGTTCATGTTCAGAATATGTCATAGTATAAAACACATGGAACATATAAAAAAATAAAAAGTATTATATTACCTAAATATGAAATGTTTCATATAGAGGATAAATATACTCAATAAAATTAAGAATATTTTATTGGGACTACAAGCACTAAAGAATAAAAAAATAATACGAATTTTTTGAACATCAAATTCTCGATGATTTCTCATAGTTGTGATGATGATTATAAATATAGAACAAATAATTATAAATATTATTGGAATTTGGAAAATTATATAGTGTAATTCGTGATAAAACAATTTTAATGATAAATATAGAAAATATTATGTATATACGGAAAGTATAAAATCAATATGACAATTTTAATAGTAAGTAAACAATTAGGAATATATACTTAGCTTTTGAATGAAAATATAACCATTATAATATATATACATGAGTAATAAAATTGTCAAAGGACATGTAAATAATATTTACCATGAATTATTTAAGTAAATATAACTACTAGAATTCCAACAAATAAATATTCATATTAGAAACTCAAATAATGAATTGGTGAATTCTAATATATTTTGAAATAAAACAATAAATATATGAAATAATAAAATAGTTTTTTTCTAATGAATTTAGTATTTGGAACTCAAAAATTGTAATTTTTGAAGATTATTTTTTAAAATTCAAAAAAAACATGTATTATTGTAAATATTATAAATATATATTTTAAAATACCATGATTTTATGATTTAATTTTGATTTAATAATGATCTATATAATACTAAAATAGTTATATAATACCAAAATAAAGATAATTAGATAATAAATTCGGTTGTGGATTGTTTTAAAGGTTATAAAAAGGAAATTTAATTCAATTATAAATCAAAACAACATATAATATCATCATTTCATGTTTTACCTTTAAAATAATAGTGTATTCATTATTTATTAAAAAAATATCTCTTTTATAAAGTATAAATACCCTATCTCCATTCACATGAAAAATTTGTTTAAAATGCTTAAAAAATTTAAATACACTCCCAATTATCTTATCTTGTTCCTCACTGAATCCTTAGGGATATTCTTCGTTTATTTCTCTCCAATCCATCTAGGCTTTCGTTCCACAATGAAAGAGTAATAATCAATGAATAGGTAACCACACAATCCCTTTATATTCAGGTTTTCCTTATACTCTATAAATATCATTTATTTTCCTAAATTTATAATCATTTTAATTGAAAATTATATAGAATATTTATTTTATTATGATACGGAATGACTATATAAATCCATTTACAACATATATACTAGACCACTAGTTTATAAAGTCACCATAATAATTATTTTTATTTGGATATGAGGAAAATGTCGATTATTTACTTATCACCACCTTCCTGTTTGGTCAACATACATTATATATAATGTATAACCATTTTTTATGTATCCTTATGGATTTTGAGGTAATTTTTCTAATGGAAAATAAAATGGAATAACTTAATGAACCATGGAATTGACCACCTCATCTTTAACAAATGAATTAATTATATTATTAAAGGGTATAAAAAATAAAAAATAATATAAAATAATTATATACACTTTTGTATTCATTTATTAAATAAATTATGTTTAATATACAAGTGGTGTAATTTCAATAAAGCTGGATCAGTCTTAAGGTAAGTGTATTCTCAAACTCAACTCTTTCATTTGGGTTAAACTTATTTTCCATAATTTTTTCACTATATTTCTTCTAAAACCCCTTAAAAATACATTCTACTTAAATTACAATTTTTATTTCCTATAGATATTCATTTCTTCATTATATAGTAATGTATTCATATCCACTTTCATATTTTCATCAATAATGTTTATCAATATTTCATAGTGATTCTTCTATTGCTGACCCAATTCATATCTATAAATTATTATGCAAAATTTTTTTAATGATAACCTTGAATATACAAAATAATGATTCCAATTAATCTTTTTTGAATATTTAAGTTTTTTATTCATGATATGATTCATGAAACTTATACAAAACCTATTCTTTTATCCTGTGTGTATTTCATATTTATTATTCATATATGATTAATTTCAATATTTTCTACAGAATTACTAGAATATTATGATGTTATGGGTGTCTCTAGAGTAATATAGCCATCCAAAGCATTGGGTAATGTGATTTAACTTATGAGATTCTTATTTATGAACATGATGGTAGATGTTTTAAATTTTTATGTAATAATCATCATACACATATGTTATGAATGAGCATGATACTGGATTTTTTTACATTCTATGATTTGGATTTACCATAAATGTTATGAAGTTTCATTATTAGGATTGTTCCAAATTTTATGTCTCCTTCAAATGGTTTCCACATTATTCTGATACTGATCAAATTATTAAGATATAATTATGATGATTATACTCTCCCCTGTAATATATTGATTCAAGTATCATGTTAAAAACCTATTATCCCTCCCCTTAATGCGATTGTAGAACACCCTTTATTTTATATATGTCCCTATAAGATTACATGTAATAGGATGATCATGAAATCATATAATAAGATAATAAAATATGAGTTAAATAAATATTAGTTTTCAATATTTTTTTATTTATTAGGATCCTAATTATCCTAAGCTACTAAATAAATTAATATTGGTCTTTTTAATACTATTTATGCATTCTGAGAAAAATTTTAATAATCATGTATGATTGGTTCAAATATATATAGATTGTATCAAATAAAGGATTAAATAACATGAGAAATATGGGAGTATGAAATAAACTATTCTAAAAATATATCCTCCATATGTTATGACCTTAGAATTTATTTATTCATGTGAATAAGTTATTTATCCCTACTATAGAATTATATTTATTTTCAAATATTTTAAATTTTACAAAATAGTGAGAATCAACAGAAACAAGACCAATATAAAATTTGATTTAATTTGAAATATTTTTTTGAATGATAATTCTTATATAATAAGATATTTAGTTCAAGATCCCTTGTTTATACTTAATCACATATCTCATGTTAGGAATAGTTTACTGATATGTCAAATATAAACACCTTCACCCAAGAGGGAGAAAATAACCATTGTTTCTTTTGTGTTATAGAAATCACTGAATTTTGAGTTGATATTCTAAACCATTTTTTCTAAATAATTTAATCATAATGTAAAAAATTTTGTTTATGATTTATTTTTTAGATAAAGAGAAAGTTACTTTATATATATACCATTTTGATGGATAAATATAGAAATGGTGGATATTGATTAATAATACCAAACCAAATATTGAAGTTAAAGAAATGTAGTGGGAAGTATTTAATAACATATTTCTTAACAAATATTTCCATCAAACACTATATACCAAGTGGGATAGAATATTTAAAGAGTTTATGAAAAAGAAGGGTAAATAAATTATATCTTAATAAATGAATTCTATAAGGAATTCAAGGTACACCTCTAGTTTTTATCAACCATGTTTTAAAAATAGATATATTAATTAGTGGTTTGAAAAAAATATTTAAAACGATTTACTAATAAGATAACATAGTTTTTATAAAGATGTGGTACAATGTGATATCAATGTTGAGATGGAGTTTATAATATTATACCAAAAAATAGATACAAGTAAAAAATGATGGAGTTTTAATATGGAGGAGTAAATGATAAATTAGGGAAGAAGATACAACCACCAACATGTAAAAGATGTGGAAGGAACCATAATAAAAAATTTCAACAACGAAATGAAGAAATAATTTAATTTATTAAATGAGGGGCATAAATCTCATAAATTATCAAGGGATATGAAAATACACATGATGTATTGGAGGAGAGGAAAGTACTTCCAAATTCACCTCCCATGGTTAAATGATCAAACTACATTAAACATGGGAACTATAGAAGCTAGTGCACCAAACCAATATTCATAAAGGGTAATCAACATCGACATCGACCTATGAAATGAGAGAAAAGTAAAAATTATTCCATCCCCACTGTTGAGGTGGAGAAATAGAATAATGTTGTAATGTAAATGAATTTATTTGATTTTGGTTATATGTATTCCATTAAATAATAAAATTTTTTTAATGATATTGAATGATATCTATGAAACATTAATGTAGATACAAAATAAAACTATAGTTCAATAATTTCAACCCATGTTTTGATCTCTTACCTAATTAGAAAATATGTGAATGTTTTTCTAGTTAACCTCACAATAATTCATTTGAAATAATTCAACACTATAATAGACTTGGATGGATTCCTATAATATTAAGATGAATCACTAATCAGCAAAAGAAAAATCCTTTTCTTATCCTATAACAACATATGTTTTTATACAAATGAATATAAGATTTTTATTTTCACATATAAAATAAATCAAATGTATTGGTGTTGATACCCAATGATGAATCATATCATGGAAAAATGTTTAAATAATGGAAAAAATAAACCTTGAAGAGATTCCCATTATATGGTAATTTACTAATGTGTTTTCTGAGGAGTTTAGAAAACATCCACTAGATAATTCTGAATATTTATCAAGAAAACTTATAAAAAGAGCCAGACATATATCCAAGAGTAACTATTCTATGGTCCTAATACAAATCTAAGTGATAAATAAGTATATATAAGAGAATTCAGACTAGGTGTTTATATTCTACAATGAATTACTTTGGAGGTGAACCTATGATATTTGATATAAAAAATATTGGATCAATTACTATTTTCATCGATGGACCATAACTCAATAGTATAATCATAAATAATATGTATCCACTTTGATGGATTGATAAACTGTTTGAAAAACAGTTATAAGTTAAATAATTAAAAAAATTATATTTTTATTCATGATATCATCAGTTGAAGATGAAAAAAGAATATATTACCATAAAATACATACAAGATATGACCACTATTATTACATATAGATTTCATTTATAATTAAAAATGCTGTAAAAATATTAATGGACTTAATTAATAGAGTCTTTAGAGACTACCTAGATAAGTTTTTCAGGTTATTTATTTAAAGTATTCATATATACTCCACGTTAAGAAAATAAATAATATATTATGATTATTTCAGAAACATAAATTTAGCATAATTTGTATTCTATTTTTAGAAAGTTTTATTTTGGAAACAACAAGTCACATTTTTCTCCATGTGATAAGAACTGAAGTAATTTCTATGGAACCTTAAAAGATAGTGATAATTGTAGAATATCCTAGAACCAAAAGCGTCTTGGAAATCCAATTTTTCCAATATTATTGGTTATTATAAAAATATATGTGAAAAAAATATCATGATTTTGTAGACCACTAAATAATTTAACAAAAATGAGTAAATCATTTTCAGACAAATAAATATGAAGATATATTTGTATATTTCAAGATGAAGCTAATCAATGTACTTGTACTTACACTACCCTATAGTAGATAATGATTTATTATATAAAGTAATTATACAATGAATGAATTGTTTTTTTACTCATGAAAATGGTAAAATTGTAGCCACCACCTATTGAAATTTAATATCCATGAGAAGAACTACTAAATAATTTTTTTGGTGTTAGCATATATTATCTTTGTATTAATAATTTAGAGAAATTTTATCTATAGAGATGATTATGACATATATAATAAAAAAGGTTAAAATATATATTCACACACAAGGAGTTGAAATTTCATAAAAATATGGTTTGAGTTAATAATGAATTATGATTACTCAATACACTACCATCTCAAAATGAAGAATAAGGTAGTTGATTCTCTAATTATAAAGTGAGATGAAAACCTATCTATGATGAGTATGGAGAAATTACCAACCTTCATGTACATTCAAATGAGATATCCTAAAATAATAAAGGTATAGAATATATCATATCATTCCTGGATTGTTATCTAAACATATATCTTACAAAAAAGCAATGGGGAACAGATGGATGGTATGAAGCTTCAGAAGAAGTTTAGAGTAATAATGGAATATAAGCATCATGAATTTAAAATGAAAAAAATATAGAGTTATCTGGTTTATAATAAAACTCTATGATTCATTAAATCATAACATAAAGAAAGAATCATTGGATGATTCAAATAGCTATTGTATCTCCATCAACCCTAGATGTATCAGGCTATATCAAGATATTTGCGAGAACTTATATTGGGACTATATTAATAAATTGATTGATGATTACAAATCAATGTTAATGGTATGTTAGAAAGAAAATGTAGATAATTATAATTATAATGGGATGATAAAACCATTAATCACAATAATTTTAAAATATGAGAACATGAAATTTAATTTTTTTCATTGGTATTATGAATATATCTAAATGAAATAATTTTATAGGGATTTTGGTAGATCAAATCACCATGACTACCTAGTTTATTACTATTAAGGAATATTTTTCACCTAATCAACTTTGTATGATATATAAAAATTAAGTGGTGAGTCTAAATTGGGAAATACATTTGATTATATCATATTAGTATTAGTGGACCACCACTATGTTTTGGAAGAGTCTTCAATATGAAAAAATATAGATTTGGACATATATATGTAATATCACCCAAAAACTAATGTTTAATATAAAGGGATCATTTATACACTTGAGCACATGCTGAGATCTTCCTTTATGGGCTTAAATGGAGTTTGTGATCAACATATTCCATTAGTTGAGTTATCATACATCAATTATTACCAATCATGTGTTCGGATGGCCTTATATTAATCAATTTATAGAAAGATATTTTTATCATTGAAATTATGGGACTAAATTATTGTTTGAAATCTATTTGGACCAAATGAATTAATATATGATAAAAATGGTTCATGTTAACAAACACATTAGAGATAATTAGAGTTAAAAGAAGATCTATGCTGATAATAATAATGGAGATATGGTATTTAAGGATAGAGAAGAATGTGTTTTTTCAAATATCACCTTTGAAGGAAGTTATGAGGTTTGTAAAAAAGGTAAATATCATCCATAAGTAGATTATCAACTTCATGATCCTAGATCATATAGGATCAGTGGCATATTCACTAGAACGTCCATTAATCCTAAATATAGTGCATGACATATTCTATGTGTCTCTTATATGAATATACATACCTTGTCCATCATATGTACTGAATTTAGAGATGGTAAATATATAGCATGAAATATCTACTAAGGATAAGCTGATGAACATATTGGATCATAGATTCAATGTTTTACATAAAAGATAACACATCTTGTTAATGAATTTTAGTGAAACTATAAGTACGATTTAGACACATGGGAACCTATTGATGATATGAAATAGATGTACCCTCATCTATTCTCAACTAAGGATATAATTTGAAAATTGGAGGTTGAAATTTATAAACTCGATATTAATTTAATGCCCCATAGATTTATATATGAAATTGAACATATTTATATATATGTGTATCATATTTGGGAATATAGTGTAGTATAAAAAATGAACCACATAATAAAAACCAAAATTAATTTATTAATAAAATATGGAATGTTGTATATGATTAATAAATGTAATATATATAATTATAAATAGTAAAATGATACCAAAAACAGTGAAAAATAACATAATAATTATCTAAAAATATACAATTTCCAGATACAAAAGAATTATCTCACCCATTAACAGCACTATAAAAAGGAAAATATCATTAGAAATATGACTGGAATTTTTTAAAGATGTAGATAACTTGGAAAAAAAATAATTGCATAATTAATAAATTAAAATTTAGTTATTTAGAGAATTTTAAAACCAATATGACCATTGTAATAGTAATATGGCCATTATCAATAGTTGCATGGCCATTAGGAATTGTAACCTTAGTGTTATAAGAGTGAAAAGACCATTGAAATATTAACTTAACAACTAAAATAGTAAAATTAAATTTAAATACTTTTTACCAAGAAAAAATTATGTAATTATAAATATTATTATAAATAAAATAATCAAATTTGAAACTCAATGAATGTATATGTGTTTTTTTAACGAAGTGCATATAAATGTATTTTAAAAAATAATAATTATTATATTAAATGATGAAATTTATAATTCGAAAAAAATTATTATAATATGAATGATTTATTTTAAATTATAAGTCCAAATTTACTAAAGGTTGTATTTTTTATAATTTTATAGAAATATGTAATATTTTGAAAAATTGTAAAAATATAGTTTTTAAAATATCAATATTTCAAGGTGTAAAAATGATATAATGAATAATAAAAGTGTTATATTGAACCAAAATAGATTTAATAAGATAAATTATATATTTTAAAATAATAAAATTAATTTATAAATATAAAAGTAGTTATCAATGACTAAAAAGATAAGGTGTAACACTAAAAACGACTTTTCATTCATTCATTATTTCTTTTGAATAAACAAATAATTTTTTTGTTGGAATGATTTCAAAGTCCTAAAATTATATAATTTTTATCAAATTAATATTAAAATGTCAAATAATAATATTAATTTTATTTTTAATTTGTATATATTATTTTATTTGTTATTTATACCAAAAATACCCATCTCATCAACTATAAATACACCATCAATTTACCATTGGTAAATCAATTTTGAGACACTTAAAATTTCACTAGTCTTGATCAGTAATCCTATACATTGAATATTAGTATTCTTAGTGATATTTTTTTGTAATTTAATTCCATTCCATCAAGGAATAAAATCAATAGAAAAGGAGAAATAATCAATGAAAAGATAACCCCATAATCGTCTTCATTTAATTTTTTCTTTATAATTTCCCAAATATGCTTTCTATTTCTAACATCCTATACATTTTAATTCACAATTATATATTATGTTAATGTTATTATGATATTTTATAACTATTTTAAACAATTTAAAATATATATACTCTCTCACCCCTCTTTAGAAAAGTCTTATTAATGGTAGATTGTATCTACCAATGAGGACGGCATCAATTCCTTTATTGTCACCAAATTCATGGATGGATTGTTTTTAAAATTTTTATTTTATAAATTTTTATTTTCATCTATTTTTATTTTTATGTATTTAGTTTCCGTAATGAGTAAAAAAATAATTAAAACTGTTGAATTAAAAAATGGAATAATTTAATGAAACTTGTTATAAAATATTTAAACTTTTACAAAAGAATTGATAAAAATTTATAATGAAACAAATTGAACAATAACAATATAAAATAATGTTATAAACTTCTAGATTAATGTCTTAGTAAACCTAATTTTTAAATAAATGTTATGTAAGTTCAATAAATTGAGATGAGTCATATGGTAAGAAGACTTTCGAACAGAGTCATCTTTTTAGTTCATCTTATTTTCCATTATATTTTTGTTTTTTCTTCAAATTTACCAAATTAATTTAATATATTTTTTTCCCTTTCTATTCCAAGGATATAATTTTCATCGTTATGTTGGAATACAATCATATACACCTTTATGATTCTGGTCAAGTCTTTCTAAACATTCTTTATCAACTATTATTATGTTTATTCTTTTTCATTTATTTGAATTATGATATTTTATTTCTTAATTACAACCTTGAATATCTAAAATAATTGATTCTATTTTTCTATTTAGAAATAATAGTTTACCAACCATTATATACGTCCAATTCATTGTGTAAATTTATGTATCTCCAAATATTATCATACAAGATCACTATTTTAGCTTTGTTAATGTTTTATACAATAATCCTTGAACATGTATATGACGGGAAAAGATGATTCTATATTTTTACACATTCTATGATTGTGATTTTCTTAGAATATGATGATGTTTAATTATTATTCTTATACAAAATTCAATGTCACTTTTAAATGGTTTTCTCGTATTTTTTATGATGATGATCATATGCTTGTGATATGATGATGATTATTATTCTCACCCATGTACTATATTGTATCAGGTTTCATTATCTGGACCTAATATTCATCCCCTTAATAATAAATTAAATCACCCTTTCTTTTTAATATATTTAATAGTTATCACAAGAACATAATATATTATGAAAGTATATTTTATTCCAATGAATATGTAAATATATAAATATTACTTTTTATATGTATTCATGTTGTATGTACAAAATTTTCCCAGGACATTAAACCTTCTAATTTTTTGGATTTTCAATATTATGATCATTTACCATAGAAATGATATAACACTATTTTATTAAATATGAATATCTATATAACTTAAATGATGTAGCCTTTCTCCAATTAGAAATGGGGAATGAAATGATGATGTAATTTTTGATTGGGCCCAATATTGTGGACATAGGAATCACTATATGTCATGTGATAATAGTAATCAAACCGCATATAGATTTATTATATATGGCCTATGTATAGGTTTTCCTCTTTTTCAAAGGAAACTAGTTGTGTGGGTGATTTTCTTAATCATACGATTCAAGATTAAGAATAATTTTAATTGGTGAGGGTCCCATCACAAGAAAATAATATATTGAAATGTGAATTGTGGTAGGGATAATGATATGAGATTCATGTGTCTGTATTTATCCTATGATAATAGAAATCATGAAAATAGTAGTGACATCAAATTGGTGGGGTTTATTTTTCCCCTAGTGTAGAGTTACTCAAGAAAACCCACCATGAATAATTAACCACACTCTAGGTAATAAGAGAAATATTATAATATTATATAAGAAAATAATGTCATATAATTTAGACCGCACTGAGTGGATTAACATTCATGCAAGATAGAAAATTTATTATGATGTTTAGGGTTATACTATAAGGAAAAAACTATGTGTAGTTTATGTTCATTTGCTAAGGACTCTTGGCTATGAAATTTATAGTATTTTAATGATTACTATATGTTGTACAATTTAGATTCATCCATTGGGAACTTTATGTGATGTAGTTTATTGTATTATTATTAAGACTACATGATGTTTAACTTAGTGTCATATAAAGAGAACATTATACCATGAAATTTATAGTATTACGAAAAGGATTATATTCCATGAAATTTATAGAAATGTGTTGAGTACTGTATTCCACATTATTTAGAGTCATGTAGTGATTAAATATATGATGATGTTAATTTATAGATACATTTATATAAGAATATTACATGGATTATGGGAACAATACACTCCTTGTTGTGATTATAGAATATGATCTATTTGAATGCACTATGAGTATAATGTCTGGAATCACCCATTGGTGTTCTAATTTTATAGGCTTCCTCCCTTGATTCATGGTTACCCATAAATCTATGATTGATTCTTCTTAAAGGAATGGATTGAGTCAATAGATTTTATTCAACGATCTTTTCATTCTATCATGATGAAATTTACATTTATTGCAGGATTGAGACCTAATCTCATTAATACATTCAAACTCATGTAGATAGATTTGAGACTGTTCATATTTAGTCAGGTGATCATATAAGATCATTACACATGATGGAAAATAAACCGCAAATGGCATGATAACTTCATCCCTATACACTTGTGAAAATGGATTCACTAGTGTAGGGATAAATTTGGTGTTATAATAGTCTAATTAAGAATTAATTATATTTTTTATAAATTTATTTTAATCATTGGACACCATTTTCATTGGATTTATGAAATGTTATTATTGAATACCTCTATTTATCAATTAACTTCTAGGTAATAATGAATTTATTAATTGGATATGTTGTTTTATTTCATATATAACTTTTTAGACTCATGGTTACAAAATATTATATTATTATTATTGGGTATAACATGGGGAAATATAAGTCTGGTGATGATGTTAGACTTTTTAAATGTAATAATATCCTTGTTCTTTACTTATTTTAATGGAATTTATATTGAACATTTAATGAAGATGTTAATGTCAATGATAATGTACATAAGTTTTTTATTTTTCATGGATATATATCAAGACATGGTCTTAAAATCCATTGTTTAAAATTCTTATGAGTACATGGTAACATCAAGTAGCTCAAGGGGTTGATGTATAAAATTTTCAAGAATTTGGAAAACATGTAACTTTCTTATATATTTGGAATAGTCCTGCATTAAAAATGGATGTAAATATCCAAGCCTCTTGGACGTATTTTTTGAGTTTGAATACTTTATGACAAGTCTTACATGGTACTGCAAGGGATTCGTCTATTAAATAAGGGGTACCTCATTATTCAATGCACCAAATAAGGACCCCATCAAACCATCACTTGCAAATATTTTTAAAAGAACTCATGGAATCATTGAAAACAAGTATCACCTCTCATTTAATGATTGGTTTAATTTTTACATGATTCTATGGGATAGTCCCATATTGAAGATAGTCCCCTATTAAGAAAATCCTATTTTATAATTGATTATCTTGAGAAGGAGGAATTCTTTCTTCCAAACTTGTATTATTATTTACTTCATCCAATCCATTTACCTCTTTTTTTAATAAAGGATCTACTTCCCTTTTATGTTCCACATGGATAACATATCCTAATTTATACAAATTTAAAAAGGGAGAGGATAATTTATCTATTGAATCACTAATGTAATTTTTTGACTGTGGAATATGTGATAACATAGTATTTTGGATATGTTGATCCATCATAACTAATGTGTATATGGGAATGAGATTTATATCCTCTTACTTAATGGAATAATCCCCATTTATATTGTTGACAAACAACTCAATATAACCATTGAAATTATGATATTATATTACTATTTTAAATGATGTATCTTATCCTATGAATAATCCTAGTATTCAACCTTGTTGTTGGTGCATCATTTTAATAAGAGGAATAAATATAAAAGAATATAATTTTTTAGGAAAGTGAAACAACTCCCTATTCCAACCCAATGAAATATATATTCCATTATCATTTTATGTGTTAGTATCTGGGATGTTTTAAAAATTTTAATATTCTATTTTGAGAATCATAATTGATAGAGAATACTATTTCATTAGGTTATTATATGTAATTTTTCAAATTAATGGTGGTATTATTAAAAATTTACAAGCTATAATCCCTTGATTAGTATATGTATTACATAATGAGTTATTTATTCATTTCCACCCATTGTGAAAAAATAAATTTTCATTATCTGAATATAGATAATTTACATTAGTAGACAAATTTAAAAGATTATATGTACATCATGTAGCTTCAAGGTGTTTTTTAAGTTTTGTTTATTAAATATAAATGAGAACAAATTCTTCTAAAATATATTATATCAACCATCTATCTCTATTAATGTGAAACAAAGGTATTATAAACTATTTTATTTGTCATTTTAATTTTTATGAGCCAAGTGTTCACCATGAGATCACTTTATATCTATCACATAGAGGATAATAATAATACCTTCCATGGGTGGCATTAAAACAAAAGGATGAGATAGGTCACACACTTATTCATCAATTTTAAGATAAAAAAATACATCCCAATATGGTTTATAATGAATCATGTAATATATGTTAAGTATACTTAAAGGCCTCTCAAATCCTAGATATTTTTAGTAGGGGTAATGTTAAGAATGGATTTGGTCATTTTTGGATTGACTATAATGAATAATTCATAAAATAAAAAAATAATTAATTTATTTTATGTAACCCCAAAAAATTATTTTATAATTTTTTTTTATAATATTCATTAATATATGGAAAATACCACTATAAAATTAGTTAATTGATCATAATTTGTGTAAAATTACTACACCATATCATCTATAAAAAATCCCACTATCATCCTAGGTGGGTATTAAATATTTAGTGAATTTCTAACTTGTAAGTGTCTCTATAATTTTTCATGGATAAGTATATCTCATGAAAATAGTACCACAATGTGTTCTATGAAATATATTGAATTTTCATCTTCATGGGATATATATATTTTATTATGTCAAGATATATATCCATAGTAGAGATGGATTAATAACCTACCATGGAATTTATTAGTTTTCTAATGACTAGGGATAGAAAATAATATTTCTGTATGCGATGATTGAGGTCCCAAAAGATAATATAGAATCTGATATTTATATTGTTTTTTATCATTCGGAAAATTGATGGATTGCTATCTAGGGAATTAAATTCCCAAAAATAGGCCTTAATTCAATTATCCATCTCAACCTCCACAATATAACCATTGGATGGATGAATTTATCTTAGGATCTATTTGTAGAAAAAAATTTATTTAGGAGACCCAGTTGATGTATTAAAATATAGTGATCTAAACTTAACACCAATAAGTAATTATAAATGAATATTTACCAATTATTATTCACAAATTTCATATGTTTATCTTGTTGACCATGGGTTATGGAAACATTGATCAATATAGTAAATACCCAAGAATGACGTACATGGAAATTACATTAATTTTGAGGATACATAATACATGACACAAAAAGATTCCCAAAGACCATATTATTTTATTGTCATTGGGAACATGGAACCTAATCTTCTAACATGGTGAAATATCTTCAATATCTCCTATAAAGACCATCCCCTTTTGTTTTTATACCTAAATCATTATTTATATCTTGGGGAAAAGAAAACATGAAATGGGTGAGATCAAATTCTTAGTAAGGATAAACATAGAGAACATAAATAAAACCATAAATATTTGAATATAAAAACACGAACATAATGTTTAAACATCAAATTCATGAGTCCTGAAATAAAGCATGTCAGTACATAAGCCATGGATCATAATAGAGAATTAACAATTATAAAATAACATTGAAATAAAACATGTAATTGTGGAAGTCTAATAAACACATAATATTGTTTCCATATTGTACAAGGCATTGCGGCCATGACCATTATAGTATCCAAGGTTCATTACTTAACCAAGATTACATGATGTTCCAGCCAGGTATTATTGTACCTTATTTACATGTTGTTCCAACCCTATATTATGGAACCATATTTACATGAAGTTCCTTTCATTTCTATCTCATGATATATAAATCCTTACCCAATTAATTTTAGGGAGAGATAATTGTCACCCATCTTATAATGAAATCATTATCCATGTTCCACAGATCATAAATCATTCATCATAACATAACCCCATAAATAAAATGGGTTTCTTAATTTCCATCACAACATAATCCATATGAAAGATCATACTATCATTAATGATATCAATTTATAGTAATAATAGGGATACAAACATAACCCTATTTAAGAGCATCATCTTATTTGGAAAATAATTTTAATAAAACACTTGAAAGTAGTTCTTGAGGAATGTATCATTTCATCTTCAAAAACATTTTCATTTATAAAAATGTGGTGAAATTGTTTTAAAAATAATTTAGTTAAAATATACATTAAATATTATAGGGGAAGCTTCTTGGAAACAAGGCATCATGAAACCGTAAAAATCCATTAATTCCATATATGTTAAATAAACATCCTCTAACTTTTTTCGGAAAATTAAAAAAGCACCTCGTATGGTAAATAAAGTAAAGATTCCTTCCATTCCTTGTAGTAAAAGTTCCAAAAACAGTGAAAATGACATTATACACACATAGAATGATAGTAAACATTTTAGGAAAATATATTTCGGAAACATGGACATGGATGATAAATATATCCCTAGTAAATACTTACGTATAAAGAATCTCAGGAAAAATGAGATTGAAAAATTATACCATACCAATTATAATCATTGGAATCATGTGCCCCATAAAATAATTTAAATTTAAAGCATATGTAAAAATCATATATTTCATAATAAAAATCATAAAACATTCATGGTAATCATAAACACCTCACAAATATAATAGGTGGTGTTTAAGGTATATGTCCCATAGAAAAACAAAGTGAGACAAAATTATACCTTACCTTGTACTTTTCATTTGTCGAGGGTGTGGTAACCTCATGTATAATGGTTAAATCATGTTATTAAATTATTCCATGACCATATCCATATTTATGATATCATATATGATCCTATATAATCCTATTTTTTCATTTTGTTAATAATATTTCAATGTTACCATTATCTTGGTTGTGAATTGCTTCATTTTCCCATTCTGGTTTTGTCTTGTAAGTCATTTTTATTATGAATAAGATGTATTTTAACCCGGAAATTATGTTCATAATTATTATATTCACTCATTTAATAAATATTATAATCATTCTTTAATTGTTAACAGGGATAACCAATCTCACTGTGTCATAGAGGCGATAGGCCATACGTACGCACGAGCAATAGTATCATTATCATGATGGTTAAATGGTATGTAATTGGATGGTATATTAACAATTAATAATAATTATAATGTAATAATAATTATCTAAATCTATTTTACTCAACATTATATCAATCCTAATAAATTATTTATGAATATAAAATTACACCACAATGTGGAGACGGTAAGTTGTACGTACGCACAAAAGGTGATGTTTTTATTTTCGGGGTTTATAAATGGAGGTATAAGGATTCCAATTAATTATAATAACATCTCATAATGTATAATATACTAGATTTATTACTTTATTATGTAATTAACATAAAATTTGGAAGTAGAAGAAGATAAGAACTTTGATTGAAGGGATAAAACGATTACCTCTTCTTCGGGTGTTTCCTTTTGATTTGAACAAAAGTGCTCCATAAGACGTCTATATGCCCAACTATAGTCCTATAAGATGAATTTAGTGAGGTTGGTAGGAGAAATGGGATGTTTTTTACTGAACAAAAAGGCTTTAGAGGTGTGAATTAAAGAGAAAGGGATGTTCCCTTTTATAAGAGAGGTGAGGGGCGCTTTAGGAAAAATCTTGAAATACTTATTTATTATAAGAGTATTTTCGGTTTATAATAGATAAAAATTAATTTATTTTTTTTATAAGATGATTATGTGTCTAAATAATCTCAATTAATAGGTTTTAGACATATTAAGCTCATAAACGTAACCTTATCTGTTATACTTAACCCTTTGTAATATTAGTTAACTCTTACCATACCCTCTTGTATTTTTATGCTACATGGTTAATATATTCACTATAAAATGAAAAGAGAACCTAATGATGATATTTATGACATTTTATCACTATCCAAGTTATTTGGGGAAATTTATATTTTTAGGACTATTATATCATTTAATAAAATAGTTTTTTTAAGAACTCATTTATGTCAATTTTTATACTATTCATTATTGAATTTTTTATAATATGTAAAAACATGAATAATTATAAAAAAATAATTAATTAAAATATAAAAAGTCATATTCATCCATAAAATTCATGGATGGCATAAAAAGTTTCAAAATAATTTTATTTTAATATTTATAATCTCATTTATTAAAATAATTTATTAATAAGGTAATCACTACAACATCATGGTGTCATAAATAACTTTATTTATATGGTGTCAAAAAATTATAAATAAAATTCCATGATATAGAAAATAATTTTATCTTTCCAATGAATATTTATAGTTTAATTTATCTTATGTATAACCTCATATTAAAATTGTTTTATTAAGAAGATATAAGTTTATGTCATATTTTTCTTTTCTTTAAATTAATTTTTATAAAATGTCATTTTCACATCCAAGTGGTTACATGGGGTCTGAAAACTGATCCAAGGATGCTCATTGTCAGAAATATCTCAACCAGTAGGATTAGGACATGTGTTAGGGTATTTTAATATTATTATAACGTTATTTTTTACCCTTATTTACCTGATTTACACTTTAACTATGGTAAAAAAATAATTAATGAAGTTACAATTAATAATGTCAAAAAATAAAAGGTATCTATTTACACAATTTGACCTTTATGATTACAAATATGTTATCCATTTTTTCAAATTCAATGTACATAAGTTTTAGTAGTTAATTTAAAATTTATTCTCGTTGTCGAAACCTAATAAGAAAGGTTTTAAGAAGTAATAACATTCAAAACATTGGATTAAATGAGAAAAATATAATCAAATTAAACATTGAAACCAATTAAAATGATAAGATACCTATATAAATAAATTTTATGAATAGGCAATTTTGGTATAAAATGTTGTATTTTTTCATTATTCATCAAAATATGAATTTCATCAGAAAAATACCAAAATTTCAACCCATTTAAATTTTGATGTCCCACTTCCAAAGAATATTTATATTTTTTAAAATATTATATATACAATTTTTAATAACTATATTTAAAAATGGTTCACCATAAAAGGATTGTAAAACTGTATTTTTTAAAAAATACTTCTTTTACCAAAAAAATAGATTTTGTTCTCATATAATGTCCTAGAAAATGTGTAGGAGGAATGATAATGTTAATTAATATTGAAAATGTTTTTAATGTTATTCATAAAAGATATTTTTTACCCCATTAAGTAATAATATTTTAATAATATATCATTATTTGGCGAAACTCGGTATCGCATACAATGCAAGCTATCCATGAAGGTCAATCTTGCATGTAATATAGGCCATGAATTGTGTTGTGTATAATACAAGATAATACGGTGTTTCATATAGTGAAAAAAATATTGGTGTAGCTTACAACACAACACATAAAAGAAAATAGAAAGAATTTATCCCATAAAATCTTGAGGTGTTACATTCTACCCCCCTTAAAATGAATTTCTCCTTCGAAATTTAAAATTGTTATTAATGGTTTACTAATTGGAAGATTCATTCATGGAAACCAACATAGTAAAAGGGGCTACTAAAACATCATTATAAAAAGGAAAGTTAGAAATATAATGGTTGCCCAAAGTTACTCATCACTATGTTTCCACATGGGAGAACATAGGTGGGAAGTGAAAACATAGATATGGAAGAGAAATCTAAGCATAATGTTTTGATGGATAGTGATATAGAATAATTTTTGGAGAAATTTTACCATAAAAAATCCATATATTTTTGTTGATTTAATAGACCATATGATTTCTCAGATAATAAGGTAATAGGAAACATTTTTGGTTTCAAGATAAGTTTCCAAAAGTTGATAAATTTTTTCACGAGGAGAAATACTTACATGATTTACGTACAATATCACAGTTGGTTATTCCCAAAACAATTTCCACGTTATCTCTTATTTAATAAAATAAAGGTGAATTTTATTTCTTGATATGTTAGAAGATCACGCGATATAATGATCGGTCATTCCATCAGCCTCAACAAAATTTTTTGAACAGGTTATCAAATATGCATAAGTCTAACTGCAGTGAGATAATACATTCATCTATAAAACATCAAATGGAATATAACATATACTATCCATAAATTGATAATATTAAAATCCTTCCAAAAACTGAAAATATAAAACTTTAGAATGAGGTGAACTAAATCATCTTAACATTTGTCTCACGTTTCCTCTTTGGAAGCTCTTGGATGTCATATTCCAAAAACGTGAATACCTTAATCATGTATTATATTTAAACATGATAATAACAGGAATTACCATATAAACTTAGTAAAGACATGAATTCTATCCAAATTAACTATTTTTGCACCGCAAAAATTCCAGAAATTCTATATACTCAAATCACAATATAACTTTGTCCTTATATCAGTCATGATCTCATTAAGACTATCAAATATCTCTTTATCTCTTTATCCCTTAAATATGAATATATGATGTTCATTCCAAAAATATTTCAATCACTATTCATGGTTACCAATACCATATAATTATTAAAAACCACAACAAACCAATACATAGAAATTCCAGTACTCCATAATACTATAAATGAGATTCCACAACACTATTTTGGAATCCCATTACATAAACACTTAATCATTCCATCTCTTAATTGTCATACTCAATATCACCATTAGTTATAAAATGTGATTTTTGATTATCTCTACCTTTAAGAGTTTGTTGATGTCAGTCATCATCATTTACCATTGGATTTGAGCACTAATTAGCATAATTCCCCATTTCCTTCTACTTGTAGCATTGATGTGTTGGTGCTACATCCCTATTAGTCTTTTCTCTATTCGCATCATTAGAAACATTTTTTCTCATTACTTCAACACTAAACTACTCGATGACGTTATTTTCAACCCTTAAAACATTTTATAGTATCTTTAAGAAAATATCCACCATGTTTTTCCACAATTTTATCATATAGAAACATTCAACTTCTTTTCACCATTGTTTTCATATTTTCCCTTAAACTCCGTCTTTAATTTCCTGTCGAAACCATGATATGTATATGTAACACCAACTTCCATTTCTACATTGATAGAATAATTCACAAAATCTTCATATCTACTAAAGTATCTTATAGTTAATTCCCTTCTAATTCAGGGTTTTAAGACACTAAATAATCGATCAACTTTACTTCAAGGTTGGATGATAAAGCTATAAGCTTTACTTGCAAGTCTCGTAAAATTTGCCTCATATGTACCAAAAAGTTCATTATCCTTTTTCTTAAGCTCAAGGAACTCCTTTTAAATATTTTTTTTAAGAATATGATGGATTTAAATATTGAAAAATAATTTATTTAACTCATACCATTACATGGATTCATTTTCATAATGTTTCCATGTATTCTTAATTAGAGTCCACCACTAGTTTGCTTCAGGTTCTAATCGATAGACTTCCAAAATGAATTTTTCATTTTTCAAACAGTGAAGGATGGAAAATTAATTTCTAAGGATGTTGATCCATTGTTCAGAAATAAGTGGATCAGAAGACCCACTAATATAAGGTGGACGTTTCCTCATTAAGGACTCAATAGAATATTATTACCTTCTCTGGTCATTTGGAAGTCCAAAATGATTAACAGCTTGTGTAAGTATACAAATAATACTTTTCATTCCATCTCCCATAAAATTTGGTTGTTTAGGAGGATAATCATTACATTTCCTACTGCAATTATTATTAACATGGTTCCTTTGGGTTCCAACCATCATCTAAAACCCAAAAAGAATAGTGTGAGAAAAAAAATCATACTAGGAAAACAACATAATCAAGGTGTTAATTTCAATTTATATCATCTTAGGTTTAATCCTAGGTTATTCATGATAGTTATCATAATTATAGGATTTTAAACTATAGTTATACTTAACCATAGGTACATCCCTAGACATACCTTAAAAATATCTATAGGGATCTCATTAAACGTTTTCCATCCTTGTTTCCAAAGGATGACTAAACCTTCGCTCTGATACCATCAGTAATGACCCAAGATTGACGTACATGGACATTACATAATTTTTGTGGAATAATTAATATAATACACAAAAATATTCCCAAATACCATATTAGTTTAGTTTCTTTGGAAACATGGAACAAAATCTTCTAACACGGTGAAAGATCTTCAATATCTCCTATAAAGATCTACCACTTTTGTTTTCTTATCAAAAACCATTTTTTATATCATAGGGAAAATAAAATTTAAAAAGGGTGAGATAAAATGATCATTAAGGGTAAATGAGTATATCATAAAAAACCATAAACATTTGAACATAAAAACATGAACTTAAAGTTTAAACATTAAAAAATTTAGTCATGAAATAAATTTTGACAGTACGTAAGGAATGGATCATAAAGGATAATTATCCAAGATAGAATAGAATTTAAATAATACATGTAATTGTGGAAAACTAAAAATAAAATAATATTATTTCTATAGTATAAAATTCATTACTGCTAATTCCATCACAGTGGAAAAGGATCATTACTGAACATGGTTTACATGTCGTTCTAGCAATGAATTACTGAACCCGATTTACATGCCATTCCATCCCTGTATTACTGAACCAGATTTACATTCCAATCTAGTCATGTGTATATCTTGAGATATAAATCTTTACCCATTACTTTGGATCGAGTTATAGGTCCCTCCAATCTCATAATGAAATCATTCTTACATGTCCCACAATAAATAATTCACTCATCATAACAAAACCCTTGAAATAAAATGGGATTCTTAATTTCCATCATAACATAATAAATATGAATGATCATACAATAATTTATGAAATCAAAGAATATTTATAAGAGGTAGATAAACATAACCTCATTTAAGACTTCATCTTACATGGAAAATAATTTTGATAAAACACTTTAACTTAATTCATGAGGAAAATATCCTTTTTTTCTTAAAAAACATTTTCTTTTCCCAAAATACCATGATATTTTTTAATAAAATAATTTAGTTGAAAATAACCATGAAATAGTGTATAGTAAGCTAATTTTTAATAAGGAATCATGAAACTATAAAAATTCATTCATGCCTTATAAGTTAAAAAAATTCTACTCGTACTTTTGTCGAAAAAAGTCAAAAAGTACCTTGTAAGGTAAATAAAATAAATATTTCTTCCAAAAAATGTATTAAATTTAAAAAATGGGTAAAAAAGACTCTATAAATACATATAATAATATTATTTTTTTTAAATATCTTTAGGAAACATTGAAATGGACGATAAATATATCCCCAGTAAATACTTATATATAAACATTCTCGGGTAAAATTTAGATTACAAAATTATACATTAAAAATTATAATAAGTTTAATAATATGACTAATAAAATAATAAAAATTGCATGAATATTAAAATATCATAATCTTCATAATAAAAATCATTAAAAATTCATGGGAATCATAAATGCCACAAAAATTAAATAGGTGGTTTTTAAGGCATATATCCCACAGAAATAAAAGTGAGACGAAATAATCCCTTACATTTCATTAGTTGAGGGTGTGGTCACCTCCTGTATAAATGTTAAATAATGATTTTAAATAATTATATGACCATATCCATATTTATTATATCATATATGATCCTAGATAGCCCACCTATATCGTTTTTCTAAGAGTAATTCAATATTACTATTATCTAGGGCGTTAACTCCTTCATTTTCCCATTCCTTTCTTTGTCGTGTAAGTCATGTTTATTATAAATATGATGTATTTTACCCATAAAATTAAGTCCATTAATATTATTTTAACTCATTAAATAAATTATATAATCATTCCTGAATTGTTAACTTGGAGAACGAATCTCGCCGCGTCGTGGAGATGGTAGGTCCTACGTACGCACGAGTGAAAATATCATTCTCCTGATGGTTAAATGGTATGTAATTGGACAGTATATTATTTATAAAGAATATAAATTATGTAATATTAGTTATTTAAATCCATTATACACTTCATTATATCTATCTTAATAATGTATTTTTGAATAACAAATGACACCACGACAGGGAGATGATAAGCCATATGTATGCACACATTATGATATTGTTATTCATAGGACTGATAAAATGAGGTATAAGGTTGTAAAATAATTATACTAACATATAATCATGTATCATATATAGGATTCATTACTTTATTATGGAATCAACATAGAAATTGAAAGTAGGAGAAGAAAATAACTTTGAAAGAAGGGATAAACGATTACCTCTTATTCGGGTGTTTCCTTTTGATTTGAACAAAATGGATTCTTAGAATGGTTATCCTCCCAACTTTAGGCCTCTAGGATGATTTTAGGATGGTTGGGAGGATAAATGGTCAGGTTTTTAAATAACCAAAAGGCTTTTTAGGTTTGACGTCAAGAGAAAGGGAGCTTCCCTTTTAAAAGAGAGGTGAGGGTTACTTTAGAAAAAATATGAAATATTAATTTATTATAAAACTATTTTCGGTTTCTAATACCTCCAAATTTATTTATTTAGAGTCTATGATTATTATAAGTCTAAATTATCTCAACCAATAGTTTTTATGCATGCTTAGGTCATAAAATTAATATTATCGTTTAGATTTATCCCTTTGTAAAATAAGTTAACTCTTGTCATGTCCTCTTAAATTTTAATACTACATGGTTAATATATTCACATTAATATTCCAAGATACCCTAAATTGGATAATTTATGAATATTTTATCAAAATAAATTTTACTTGGAATATTTTAGATTTTTATGACTATTATATCATTTAATAAAATTGTATTTGTTTTAAAAACTCATTTTTGTCAATCATTATACTATTCATATCATGAATTTTTAAAAATCCATAACAACATGATTAATTCAAAAACAATTCATTAATTCAAATATAACAATTCATAATAATCCATAAAAGTATTGTAGATAATAATGAGTTTCAAAATAAGTTTATTTTAATATTTATAATCTCATTTATTTAAACCGCTCATTAATATGGTAGTCACTACATCAGCATTGTGTCATAAATAAATTTATTTATATGGAGTAAAAAATTCTAAATAAAATACCATGATGTAGTAAAAATTTTTATATTTCCAATTAATATTTATAGTCTAATTTATATTATGTATAACCCCATATTACAATTGTTTTATTAACAAGATACAAGTTTATGTCATATTTCTCTTTTAATTAAATTTAATTCTTATAAAATGTCATTTTCACATCCAAGTGGTTTCATGGGGTCCCAAAATCAAAAAAAGGAGGAACATGGTAGGGAATATGTCATCCAATAGTATTAGTACATGTGTTAGGGTATTTTAATATTGTTATAATATTATCATTTACCCTTATTTACACGATGTACCCTTAAACCATGGTAAGAAAATAATTACTGATGTTACTATTCCTAATATTCAAAAATAAAAGGTACCTATTTAGATATTTTAAACCTTATGATTAATTATTGGAAAACCATATTTCAAAATTAAAGACACATAAGTTGCAGTAATTTATAGAAAATTAATTCCCCTTGTCAAAACCAAAAAGCAGGTTTTTAAGAAGTAAAAATTATCTAAAGATTGATTTGTGTTTATAAACAATTCAAAAGTGAAATTACATCCAATGAACCTGATTAGATTAAATAATAAAAATATAATCCATGTATATATTAAAACCAATTAAAAATATAATCTATCTATATAAATAAAATAGATGAAAATACAGTTTTGAATTAAAATGCAGTATTTTTTCACTATTCATCGAAATATGCATTTCATTAGAAAAATAATAGAATTTCAACTGAATTAAATATTGAAGTCCCTATTCCAAATAATATTTTGATTTATTCTAATATAATATATAAAATTGTTAAAAACTATATTTAAAAAGGTTTCTCCAACAAAATGAGGTAAAACTATATTTTTGGAAAAATACTTCTTCTATTTGAAAACTTTATTTTGTTATAATATCATGTTCTAGAAAATGTAAAAGATAAAATATAATGATATATAAAATTAAAAATTTGGTTAATAATTTTCATAACATCTAGTTTATATCCCTTCAAACAATAATATTTTAATAATATGTCATTGTTTAGTGATACTTGGTATCGCGTACAAAGCAAGCTATAGAGGAAGGTCCCTCATGCATATAACTCAAGACAAGAATAATGTTTTGTATATTTAATGATAATACAGTGTTGAGTATAGCCCATGCTAATATTGGTGTAGTATAGAAAACAAGACATCAAATAAAATAAAAATATTCTATCCCATAAAATCTCAAGGTGTTACAAATATGGGTTTTGGGTCTTTATCAGTTCTCAACAACACCATTATGAGATAATTAAAAATTTCTGGGATACTTGTTGACAATTGAAAAATTACCTTAAACAAATTAATAAAGGAATAAATACCTGAATTTGAGCTTTAGTTTCACTATAAAATAAATGAATGAAGAATGTGGCCAATGACACGTAGATCACATGAACCTCCAAGAGAGAAATGATTTCATGACCAGGAAATGGTTATATAGATGGGAATGCACAGGGTATAACTTGCAATAGGTCCCATAAATCCCCCTTTTACAATCCCTTATTATCTTATGAAGGTGCCCCGAACAATGACTAATCACGTGAAGATATCTTAAAAATCACCCCCATGACACACAGATTGTTACGAGGTGGATTCTTGATAAAACCTCCAAAAATCCTTTGATAATATATGAACATTTCCAAAACACAAAGGCCTATTGTTTTCATAAAACTCTAATTATGGATCATTGATGGGGAGAATGATTTTCCTCAACAGAATTTAAGAAAACTCATGATATACCTATACTTTTTAAAGTAGGTAATGACAATAAAAGTGGAGGAGGAGGGAGCCTCATGAGGTCAAAAAAATCATATGATATACCATTAGAGGTCTTCAAGACACTGAAATCCACCAGCAATGTGGCTGAATCATCTTGAAAAATGTCACTGGCATGCCATCCTCATTACACAAAGAGTTGTGGGTATGTCCAAGTGACCTCATACTCCCCCTTTGGCTCTGCCAGGACCAACTAATGGAGTTGTCCACAAAATTCTCTCACATATTCACAGGACCTCGGTTGGTCACATGACACGTAAACAAGAGGTAGATTGGTTGTATTTAAAGATAATCATACAATCTCACATCATCCCCAAGATTTGTAAAATTAAATAATGTAAATAATGAGAGGAAAAGGGGTAGCCTCTCATGGTCGTAAAATATTAAAATTGGCTAAGGATGGTCCCAATATGGTCTTCCAAGACAAATTGACAATATGGAATTATCCCACAAACTCCTTCTAATATTCCATCCTTGTCTAGTGAAATGTCCCAGAATAGTACCTCAGATCATTCTAAGGCCTTTCGATAAGTGCCCTGATCTCGTGAAGGATCAAGGACATGTCAATATGATATTATTAAAGTCTGTAAATATGACCACATAATCCAAAAAGTCCCCATTAATTGGTAATAATCCAATAAAAAAGGATTTTAAGGGATGGTCTGGAAGTCACTGAATATAAAGTGATTCCCTAGGGTGATCCACATAAGGGAATCCTTAAGATGTGTAATAGAGAAGTCCTCCGCCAACTCTATCCGGGATTCCTGGGATACATTCCACACAATTCTGATAAAAAATGTGTAGGAGAAGATAATAAATCGCGAACCACAGCCTCAAATAAAGGATTGGTCTTTTTTTCATCCATATGAACTAGAGAACCAAAATACCCAATTGAATTTCTCTTAGTGGCAGATCTCATAGTTGAAAAGTTTTCTGCCAGGAAATACATAGATGAAAAATTGAGTGATCATGAAAGATATATATTCACATCATGTGATCAGTCTTAGATCACACAAAGGTCATATGACAGGATACCTGAAGAACATACCGCATATTTCCTCAATCATGAATGAATTAAAACAAGATAATACTGAAAAAATCTACGGAATTCGCAATATAATGGTTAGAAAAAAACATTAAGAGGGGTTAATTATGAAAATAACATACAATATTTTCTTCATTCACTTCACGTGAACCATCCAAAACACATGAAAGCATGATGACATATCACCCATATCTCACGATAGTCCTTTAGTATACAATTTGGATTATTTGAGGTCCTCTGGAAGTGTCACATTAAGTCACATGGGACCCCTTGAACATGCCATCCATGTCTAATGAAAACCTTTGGTTTCACCATTCTAGCCTCACAATGTTTTTCTAACATGTATCCTGACTCGTATGGAGGAACCAGTCATGTCACATGTGTCTCTTGGTCACACTTGGGCATGTATAATGGATCTCGTGACGCCCTCTAAATATTCTAGCTAGGTCACGCGATGCCTTCTAGACCGGTCACGCAAGACATGCGACACCCTTCATGACATCTCATATTGAATATCATGATGCCCTAAAAGTGTGTCTTCCATCTCTCATGATGACATAAGAAAATGTTATTTGGATGAGGATACACCATGTAAACTAGAAATAGGATATCATGTAATGGATTCCAAGATCAACCAACTGGGTTTTGTGATGTACATTGGACAAGTTTGTTTAGATCATGCGATGACCCTCAAACATGCCTTCCAAGATATGTGTTGTCATTATATAAGACAACTAGATAATGAAATTAAAATTTGAAAGGTGTTAAATATAACTAGAAATGTATAAACATCCTACAACATGTAATAATAGAAAATCAAGCCATGTCAAGTAGGCAGTCAAGCGTGTCAGGCAGGAAAGTAGGCTAGGTCAAAAGGAAATCCCCATACACGATAAACATATCCGTCCTCAGTGTGTAATCAATGATAAATAGGAAATTATTAGTTTTTAAGCCCTAATAAAGGGAACTATGTTGAATATGATTCATTCCATAACTAGGAAACAAATGATGCCTCTCTAAGGATCAATCTCTATATTAAATCCCCCAAGGACAGTCCTAGAACATAATCCCCACATCAGAAAGAAAAGACATTGATTATTTGTTGTCCCATTTTTCTCACAATGAGCATGGATAATGCGGGAATAGTGAAGTAAAATAATCATATCAATTTCATTGTAATAATCTAAAAAGTTAAGGGAAACCTCAGAGTGTAAGCCCAATTCAGAGACATAATATGATATGCCCCACATATAAGGGAAACATCATTTTGTAAACCCCGATCAAATGATCGAAGATGACTATGATTCCTACCATAACTAGGATATGTAGAAAGCATTACTAAGGCATGATCCCATGTTTTAATGGTAATCTACCTCAGTTCAATTCCCTTAATGTCTGTGAAATTTCAACCACAATACCCAATCATTTCCATGGGCTAATCACCATACCTCAGACATCAGGGGACAATGAAATCAAAAAAACGATGATGACTTTTGTTGATTATATTAACATTATATATAGGAAACCTATCTAAGGCCTGAGCTCCATATTAATAAAACCCAAGGGTAGGCCCCACATAATCCCCACACTTATATGAAATGAGGATGACCACTTTATATCCCTTGTTTCTCACACCGAGCATTGCTTATGTGAGCTACGAAAGACTTAATGAACATACAATTGGCATCATGAATATCCACAATGTTGGGAAATCTTATCTTGTGAGACATGATGATCGAAAGGATATAAAAATACCCCCATATAAGGGAATCAACCATAGGGCTAGTCCTAAGGGAAGTACTAATCATAGAGAACTCTGATTACTACTATAACTCGGATATATAGGATGCCTTCTAAAGGCCTGAGTTGAAATAGGCATCCATCTCATTATAATTCTCCCAATTTCTATAACATCTCAACCTTTGGGACCCAATTATTCTCATGGGATGATCATTATACATTATCTATTAGTCGACTGATAAAAAAATAAACTATGGTAACATTTATTCTTTACATAATCATGACATTTAAGGAATATCCCTGAGAATCTTTCTTGAATAACCAGTTCATCAGTACCGACATATATGTCCTTTCCATATGACATTAAAATTCATGATTTTAATAGACTACCTGGGTTATGATTCTTGAAATAACTAGGATACATAGGATGCCTCATAATGGATCAATTACCTAATCATAATATTAACTGCATCTTTTCATGATAATAAACTTTTAATTATATGGTTTTACCACTTCAATATATTAGAAGGTACACATCATTATGAAACTAATGATGAACCTTGGATTCATATAGATGGATTCACTAATCAGTTCCCCTTATTTTTTCTATAATCGGGATTTACCAAAAGGTAATTCCTTTTATATAACTGTTCCCATATCAAGATTAGGAAGTGGTTCTCAAACATATCTTAAATATATAAGATATTCCCTAAGTAAGAAATTATTCCCCAAGAAAAAGGGTTTGATGAGTTCGACCTCCCATCCCCTCAACCAATTCGAGTCCCTAAGAATCATTAGATCTGAATCCCCGACAGAACACTATCCTTTGGAATGTTGTCCCATACCCAATTATGGACGAGGGAGCCCTTGTGAGTTTCCATTAAGAATGGTGATTGTGATCTGATGTTATTAGTTGTGAATGAAATTTTCCCCTCACAACCAACCATCAGACTGAACTGAATCCACCTCAATTGGGGTTCGTTGTCGTATATTTCCCAAAAAAATGGTGAACATGACATGAATATCTCAATAAAAAATTGATTGGGGTATTAACTATTGATATATATTATTTTCACACTATACGCAAACAAAAATAGTGAACTCGATGTGAATCTCTCAATAACAAAATGATTAGGTTATTACCCATTGGTCAATTTATTTACACACTACACACAAACAAAAAAGTCAAACTGATGTTAATATACCAATAACAAAATTATTGGGTTATTACAAATCAATAAATATTGTTTGAACACTATATAAAATAAAAAATATGAATATGAAATTAATATCTCCATAAAAATTATTGGGATAATCATCCATAAGTTATTTTTTATTTCCATATTCTACACAATGAATGAGTCAGATATAGTGAGATTGTTGGCTTACATTATGTTAGGCCACTTTGTTGGCATATCATGAAAAAATAATATGCCTGGAATTAATCTTATGGTCAATAATTTGTAAATGGGGTTCTCATGATATAACATAATCCTCATGTTGATAAGTCCACACATGCACAATGGCTAGTTATGAAATAAAAAGACAATTGTGTTAACCATGCATATCTGATTGAGCACATAACGCCTAATATATTGCACTAATGGTAACATTTATCCCTTTTGTCTACATGACTGTAGACACTTCTCTCATCAATAGGATCCCAATATAATATAATGTCTCCTTCATTCAGTGACCATTATGATAAATCACATATGGCTGCAACCCTTACGGGTGGAAGAACGATCTCACCTAATTGAAAGCTCCAATGTCATGTGGTAAACACACATGACCAAGAATACCATCAATGTAGTATAATCCTGATGTTATAATCTACCTGTGAGGGTCTCTATGTATGAAATATGATGATTTCTCATCTCTCAGGGAATGTTACAGCTAAGCTAGTGGTCCTCATTGCCACAACCAATAACATCAAAAGCATATCCCAGAGTATGAAAACTACCACCTTAGATCTATGACGATGGTGCATAAAAGAGTAAAATATATATCCCTTATAGTTCATGGGATACCATGGTGGGATCCTATCAACCGCTTACACCATCATTATCCCACCTATACCCATCAGTTTCCAGTTTAGGGTACCACCCGACACACTGCTGCCTATGATGTTGATGTAGAGGAAGTAGGGAAGATACATCAGGTGATGTAGAAACATATTATATATAAGAGAGGTCTCATATACAAACTCTTACTAATGGTGGATTCCGGAGTATTCTGTTAGTGACTCATATGAAAGCTCATATCCCTACTCACTCAAAATAATTTTGTGGGCATACTCCTACTGAAGGCATGGGGGAGGGGCATAGCCCAACCCCGTGTGTGATTCCCATCAGCATATTTAGATGTCACAAGGAGAAAAAAAGTGGAATCACATCCCCATTCTGATCGAATACATATTCTTTTATATAATGAGTATGGAAAATGTGTTGTATTACACCCTTGTACATACATTGCTAAAATTTCATTATATCATAGAAATAACTAAAGAAATATGATGACATATCCCGGAACTAGTTTAGATGTAGGGAAAGGTGCATATTCTTATCCCTATAGTTATGAAATATCAACACTCTAATCATCTCGTATATGTGGATACTCTAGAGAAAGCTCACATTATTTCTCCTGTCTATGAGCATTATCAGGATATTTTAGTAAAGGAAGAGGCATCAGACTGAGCTCATATTCCAATTCTAATAAGGGATCACTAGGTAAGAGAGATACATGCCTCATTATAGAGGAATATTCCTATTGAGATTGTTTAGTGGAATATTATAAAGGCCCAGGATTAGGATCATATCCCCATCTTGGCCGAGGCTCACCAGGTAAGAGGGGAACATGCCTTGGGATAGGATCATATTCCTATCGATGATGACCAACAACATTATCCAATGGCCTAGGATCAAGCTTATACACCCATTCTATCTGGGGATAACCAAGTGAGGATGGAACATGCCTCAAGACATGATCATATTCTTGTTAGTTAATCTTCTTGGCATATTCCAATAGACCATTTATGAAAGGCACATATTCTTACATACATCATTGAATGACTACACCAACATCATTATGAGGAAAAACTAGAGGAGGCACATATCCATTCCCTCATTAAACAGGGTTTTCAGAATATTTCAGTAGGGAATTAATATTTGGAAAAATGTCATATTCTTATTCCAATAGGGCAACAATAGGTGACCGTGAAACATTCCTCGGGATCGGATCATATTTCCATCAAGAAAAACCAATAGGATATTCTATAGGATCATGATTGGGCTCATACTCTCATTTTGACAGGGGATCACTAACTGTGAATGAATCATTCCTTAGGATTGGATCAAATCCTTTTCAATAGTGAAGATAGATCATTGGAATATTCCTATAGCTTCTCAACAGTGGGAACATATCCCTAAAACACAACGAAGTTTTCATAATGTTTTGGAAACCATCGTATAGATGGATTATATCACTGAGAAAATCCAAAATCTAAGTCGATATATTCCCTCTAGAACACATATCAAGACCCATATTCATAATTTTCCCAATTACAGTGTCCTTGTGGTTGTTTGAGACACATTACCAACCACAAAATGGTTCATTAACTCTTCTGCTGATGTCAAAAATGATCACTACCATTATTGTCCTCATAAAGGTAGTTTGGAAGAGAATTGTAGGGACTCTACTCATGAAATCCACCATAGTCAACCACCCGACTATGATATCTCCTACAGAAAAGGAAATCCTCCCCATTCCTATAAACATCACTATAGGGAGGTGATTAAAACAGTGATTTGTTTGTATAACGAGGTGCTCAAAATATCGTGGTTAATCACATATAGTTCTCCATCAACTTCTAAAAGTACACAAATCTAGTCATTAGTAGGCCCTCTAAAGGCTCTTCATTGGTCTTACCATATAGAGGCATATCATCCTAGTGAAGAGGAGGCCAGAATTGACATATAGAGGGATTTAGTTCAAAAAAACCAACCCATCATGTTATTTCCCCTCACCACTTTAGACTATGATGTCCTATAAGAGATAGAGACAGATTGCATGCCTTATCTACACCGAAATTTTTGGGATAATCATCAGTGACTAAATTGTAGACATATACCTTATCCATTATATGAGGGTTACCTTAAAATAATCAAGATACATTGGTGTTAGTTGAACCTTTGTTCTATCTCTGTGGACCAGGATCCAAAACCTGAAAAGAACCGCACAAATTTATAGTATTCTTTCTACCACTACATCAGAACCCTTCGGTATCTTATCTATGATGTCATTTCATGCATCTGTATTCCTAGATTTGAAAATTATAGAGTGTTTCACTTTTCCACACCCTTGGAATAATAGAACCCCTCAGATTTAGCATCCCCTAATATCATGGCCTCTTGTGAAATTAGGGAACTAGGTAACTCTCAATCTATTTGGACACTACAAGATAATTAAACCACTTAAAATATGCTTAGACATAATTAATTGAGGGAGTGGATGTCTAAAAGGACATTAAACTAGGCTCCTCGAAGCAATGAGAAATAAATTCATACATGGAAACCAATGTTGTGATCACTTTTAAAACTTCTCGTATAGAATGGTTTTCATAATGGGATTTCATTGTACCCAGTTCCTTTGTGAGAACAGATGTGCGACATCAAATGGGAAATAGTGGTAACTTCCATGACAATCTTTTATATGTGAACCCAACTACATGTTCGGAGGGAATATCTACCATCGCCTCCACCTCATTGATCTTCAATTATATATAGGATTCCTGATATATCAATAACCACTGAAAATAAACACCAACCCACATGGGTGGGGGAAGTTATATCTCAATCACCATCACTAGGTTCATCATCCCCAGAGAGGGACCTGCGGAAATCAACTGTGATTCCAGATCAACCCCATCTCATGGGGCTAAGAGAATTTATATCTAAATGTATGTTAGGGGAGTCATTAAATCCCAACTAGAATCAATGTATCCTCAACAATATGATTATTCAATGCTAATTATGGCATATATTTTTACGAAACCTATTTTGATAGGATAATTATCTTCACAATCATCATTATAGAGAGAATAAGTCTTCACCAAGTTTAGAGAACAATATCGATGGTCAATATCCCATTTGTTCCTCCCAACACAAGACTAACCTCAATTATTTGGGGCATATTTCATGATCATGACTAGAAACTACCTCAAATTCATTGTTCCTAGACAAGGATAAAAGGAATAAAAAATGAATTAAATCATACCTCACTAGGGTCATAAGACAAAATGGACCAATATTTCCAAGGTTTATAGTATTGAATCTGATAAAGTTAGTGTAGAATCATCTCATTGCATCAAAGGTAATGGAACAATCACCATTCCCCGATATTTATCTGTGAAAGTATTCATATCAATATGATAATAATTGTGTATCAAGATGAAAATGCATAGTTCCACAAAAAATAAATCCTAAATCGAGAAAGGGTGATCTAGATGCACCAACCAAGGATACAAGAACTTAGAACCAAAGAAGGCTCCAAAATCTGGCACCTACGAATATTGAATGGCCACCTCTCCGGTCGAACTCTTCTAAGGAAAAAAGAAAAGTTGTGGATAAATCTCAATAACCTACTAGAAGAGTTGATGTTATTTCCATATAGGAATAGTAGTCACAATATGAGAGTGAGATAGAAACTATCAGATGACTAAATGAGTAGCTAATTAGGGGAAATATTCATTCTAAGTATCATCTTTAGACAGAGATGGATATTGTCTCTACCATAGATGATCCACCAGTAAGAGAGGAATCTAACATCATAATGGTTCTAGATCTAGGTATCTAGTCTACATAGATGAGGACATAGAAAATGATTGTGACTTCCCTCCATTTTGGCTATAGCCACTCCCTCACTAGGTTGATCATTCAATATTAGGAAGAATCATGAATCAGCAGGAGAATAAGGAAGATCCACATCACTGATCCCCACCTGCTCTCAGTAGATGGGAGGTGGATTAGATAGTAGTAACCCTTGACCTACTTAATGACAGAGAGTAATTGGATTTTCAAATGGAATCCATGGAAATATTATGTGCACCTATAAAAATTGAGAGATATCCATATCTCAAATCGGTGGACAACACTTTTCCTCGCCTAATTTTGAAAATCCTACCTTATCTACCTTTGATGGTCAAGGTGACCTTGAATAACATCTCACACACTTCATATCCTAATGATGGTCGATGATGTTCCCTCATGATCGATAAGATGAAACCTTGGAGAGGTTTTTTGTGAAAATTATGATAGACCCAACCTTTTCATGGTACACAAATTTACTAGTAGGATGCATTGTTGAATGGGAAGGCCTTCATCATTAGTTCCAATATCATTTTAGCTCCATGTTGAGGAAAATGGAAATCATAAACCTGAATAAGTACAAGCAATGTTAAAATAATAGGGTGTATGAATTCATATGCAAATGTAAAGGTTTAACATATTCATTGAGAATCCATCCCTCATAGGAGATACTACTAAAACTCTAGGGTGAAATTCTATCAGTTTAGTTGCAAACAAATTTACTTCTAATAAAGTATCCAAGCGGGTTCCATGGGTTCACATAAATGGAAAAAAATCATAAGGATTCCATTTAGTGAACCTGATCCTAATATATAATGATTCTATCATCATAAGATAAATGTCTAGGAAAAGAAGATGTTGCAATTGTTACTCTCAAGACATCTGTGGTGCCTGTCCTGGCACCTAGCAAGGTCCCGAACCACCCAATACATCATGTTGAGTGGAAAAACCCACAATAAATCCCTCTTCTAGAATAATAGAGAAATTAGGGTCCACCAATTTTTGATGAATGGATGAATAAATACTTTTCCCAAAATTAACAAGTACACAATTATTTCATGGTATCTATGGATAACAACTTGTTCAAGCTTCTACAACCCAGGAAGCCCAATGAGCTCAACCTCACCGACCATCCCAACTACACACATTTTCAAAGAATATGGAGTTATAATATACATGAATGATTCTTATAAAAATACATATTTCAATTAATGGTCAATTCATGATAGGTAGTGCTTTATTACTCCTCAGAGAAGGTTTCCTGCACAGCTTTTTCCCAGTCAGAAGAAAAGGGTGGATGGAAGAATTTTCAGCCAGGCGTTAGTGTAAGTACAATAACTAGATGAACCAAAATATAGTTCATCAAGATCATACCAACCTAAAGTAATAGATATGAAACCCCACAATAGCTCCAACACATAAGGAGGTAACATCAGATATTTCTCCAAAAGGTGGACATAACCACCATAAGCAGGAAGAAGTAGAAAAGTAGGAGTCATATTCTACACTAATGCATGATCTGACTCTTCCATGTTTCTTCGCATAAATATTTTAATAATGGGCACTAACCCACTAAATGAATCCCTCATCTTAGGGATATATCATATTTAGTTTTATCTACATGATACACTTGAAAAAACCCTTCTCTAATGATGATTGTGCTTTAGAATATGAGTTTTCCAAGCATTACTAGGGAATAGGAGGCCACATGCGCATGAATCGAGGATATATGAGACAAAATGGGTTTGGTTAGACCCAATATTTTGGTCACATCCCTAAAAAGAACATATACTACGTTGGGATCCATGGGAAGGCACTCCAAAATGTCTAAAAGAGGAATGAAGGTGTCCTAGAACCCTCTAGTAATCACCCATTACCAGTTGTCTTATATGACTGCCTAGTATAGGTTCAATGATCTGACTAGTCCAGATAATAGGGAAGGGCGGAAAAAACATTCCAATAGTAATATATACTCCCAATACTTATGAACAAGAACAAAACCCATCCACCTCATATTCATTGGCTCCCAATACACATATTAAGGAAAAACCCCAACTCGATAAGCGTCGTCCTCTTTCGTAAAACTAAATCATTCTAAAATAGTTAGCAGTTTCTTTTACCAATAGCTCAATCTGGGATTCACTCTATCTTTAAAAATATATTATGTATGAACTCTTTCAATCCCTCCAGATCCCGTAAAATTTTGAGGTAGAATTCTATATGGATGATGTTTATTGAGTGGAGAAAATGTCAGCAGAATTCCATGTCGCCATTTCATTCAGAAAAAATGAATAATAAGTGGTCATCCAAGGGAACCTCAGGCACCTATATATTTTGGTAACCCTAAATAATATCTATGTACAAATGTATCTGATTGAAAATGGTTATATGATCACTCTAATCATGGTTTGAACCCTTCGAAAATTAAGATATAGTGAATGGGACTTGTTTCCCACAAATCTAACCATTCAACAGTATGATATGCATGAGAGAAGGCCTATTGGGAAGATAAACTCAAAGGTCAACTTGGAGATCAGAAATATGAAATTGATTATTGGGTTATCTAGTAATACACAACAAATAATGTCCTAATCTGAAGTCCCTATCTCCATATCCAAATAGAGGAACCATTAACATTCCCTTAATGACTGAAATACCCTTTCGATGGAAGGGTCAGAATACTACATTTTGACTATACACCCTTTCAGACACTAATACCCACTTATGAGGAATCATATCTCAATAAAAGGGGAGGGAACAAACTAATGGAATGTGATGAAACATTGGCTTCAACACCCAATGGCCTAGGTATTTCCCATTAAAATCCACATAGTAACGTCGACATCAACCATGTGCTCCCCATAAATCATGTCGATGTGATAAACATAGTCCCAAATTCTCAAGCTCATCCTGATCCCACTTAATGTGTTAGAAAAGCAGTTATACCATCCTATACAATGAATCAAGATGTAGGGGATGATAATATCTATTGTAATGGCCTATCATACCTCGAAAGTGATATTGAATTACCAATATTTTCAACTTCGTCTTAATGTGCCTCCAAGACTCATAAGTGGAAGAATGTGAGGATGAACATAGGAACTCCCATCCAACATTCAAGGAAGGAATCTCCACCACTATTGATGAGATCATATAGATAAATATGGGAACATATGAAGACCTAAAACCGATATTGATTAGTGTTTCCATGCCCTTTATATAGAAATATATGTACATAAATTTCTAAAGAAGTGTTGATATGTGTTTTATTGGAACAATATAGAAATTTCTGGAAAGAATCCATAAGTTTCTATACACTATCTCTGCTTACCCGATGAGAATCAAGGCTTTATACAGAAATCAAGGAGAATGCATCCCGCTCATTCCATTAATTTTGTGGTAGGAGTTGTAAAATTAATCAAATATAACTTTGTATGATATGTGAAGTACCCAAGAGGGCTTTCCAACATCACCACTGTCAAGAAAAAGAATGGTCCCCTTAGGGGTTACACCAAATTTAGAGACGTTATGTAACATCTCGAATAAATGAAGAATATTAAATTTTCATATTTATTAATATTTGTGAATTAAATATTAATTTTACTTTAAAAGGCTTGATATGTTCAACGGCGTACCTGATACGCAACAACGGGTCTCTTTGAAATCTTACGTTGCACACTAATAATATATTATTATTTTAAATGGTAGTTAACTCCTAGCTATTGTATTGGAAGGAATGAAGGAAATTAACTAAAATATGATTATACATGTTTGTTTAATGTATTTACATATATCCAATAAATGTTAGAGGCTTAAAATGTGATTGAATCTAATTTTAAGCATAATTTACCTTAAAAGGACGATTTATCTCCTTTTAATGGTGAACCCTTTTTAAATCTATTTTTGGATACATTAATACATTCTATATGATCTAATAAAATCTTTTTTTAGAATGGGGACACAAAAATTTACTTTGTGTAAATATTTGAATTTTTTTCGATAAGGTTCTTTTTTTAATGAATAGTGAAAAATATTGTATTTTAATTCAAAAGTGCATTTTAATATAATTTAATTATATGGATATATTATGTTTTCATTGGTTTTAAAGTGAAATTAATATATATTTTTATCATTTAATCCAATGTTGGTCATTGTAAGTAATTTCACTTTGAAATTTTACATAAACAAGTGTCAATCTTTTGATAGTTATTGTTTCTTAAAAACACTCTATTTGTTATAACGTGATTTAATTTTAATATTAATTAATTCTACCTCTATGTTTTGAATTTGGAAAAAATAGACATAATTTTTGAATTCAGAATATCAAATATAGAATAGGCTGATATTTTGGTATTTTTCTAAAAAACATAAATTTTTTATGAATAGTGAAACCACTTAGTGGTAGTTAAAAAAATGACTTTTTCATTTAAATGAAATTTTATTACTTCTGTGAATAGAATTTCAAAAAAATTTCATACATGGTTGTTATCAAGAAGTAAAATTTGGTTCAATAAGATTAAAATAATTTTTGGTGAATAGTAATTTTTGACTTTTATTTACCGGGGTTAACGGTAAATAAGGTAATTCAAGGTAAAAAGAATATTATAATAATTTCAAATTACCTTAACACTTGTCCAAACCATATTGGTTGTGTCATTTACGACCATGGGCATCTTTGGGTCGATTTCAGGATCCCATTGAGCCTCTTGGGAGTGATAATGACAATTTAGATTGATTAATTTAATGTGAAGACCAAATTGACATTAACAAAAATCGTTTAGTAATTAATTTTTATATGGTGTTATATAAGTCCTCTTTTAGACTTTAAATATTATTTAGAAATAAAAAACTATTTCCTACATGGTAGTATTTTTTTAAAATTTTTAGACATCGAATAAATTAAATTATTTATGACACAATAATGATGCAGTATTTACCTCATTAATAATTGATTTAAGTAAATAAGATTATAATGATTAAAATATTATCCAAACATGTCCCATTTGGATTAGGTGATTTTATTTTGAATATGTTTCATATTATTTTCGACCTTAATGATTTTTGGACCATTAAAAACTGAATATCATTATATAATAAAATAATGTTTTCACACTTTCCTAAATAGCCCCTCCTCTCCCTTATAAAAGGAGACCATTTATATCCAATTACTCACACCTCTCAAGCCATTTTGCTCGTCCAAAATCTGTCCAATTAAGCTACCTACATCCCTATCCTCCTCCTAGAATCCTTACCTTGGGCAGAAGGCACTTCAATAAGACCTTTGGTTCAGACCAAAGGGAGTTACCCAAAATAAAGGTAATGGTTTCTCTTAAATGGTTTTCTTTTATATTACTTCTCAAACCCCTAAAATATTTTAATTACATTCATTTGTAACAAAAAAATTATCCTAAATATACAAGGATGTTTTTATAATAAGGATTTGAACTACAGTTACACACACCTCCATCTAATGGATAAAGACCATAATGTTTTTGTGGATGGAAAACTAACGCCTCACGAAACGATGATTGTTCAAATATCTACAACCACCTATCATGGTGGCCATTATTATGGAATTGTATTTATATATGATATATATTATGTTTATGATTTCCTTATTCTTATGTACTACACAATTATATCAATCTTGTAGACTTCCCATAGTGGGTAAATACGATAATCTCATTTGAGGAAGTGCGGACTACCGCCCCCTCAAAGTGATGTGACTCGTTAATGCCTTCTTTGGGATATGTAATAGATGGAGTTAATAATATTGTATATGATATTATACTATAATTATAATATAACTATGTATCATTATGTTTTTAATTTCCATTAAAATAAGAAATAGAAATGGAATTAGCGTTCATGCGTACGTACGGCTTACCGTCTCCATGAACGGTGCATTTCATTTCTTACCTCCAAATGTTATGTACTATTATAAATACATGTATATACTGGATATATGTGATATATATGATATCTAAATAATGAGTTTAATTATGAATATAATTAACCTTTGACCAGATGAACAACATGTAATTATAAGAAGTCCATTTTTGACTCAAGTACCAAATATCGACATAACGAACATTATTAACTTAAAATATTACATAATGTTTATAATAGGGTAATAAGTGATATAAAGGGAATAATTAAATTGTAAATGGTTCTTAAGAAAGTATAAATTAACTTTAGTTTATTATTTAATAGATTAAAGAACGATCGAGTCAAGTCGGACATGAGGTAAGGAGAATTCTTTTCTCACTTTTAATTCTGTGAGATTTCCATTGTTCGCAACTTATTTATTGCATGTGGTGTATTATGTACTGACTTTTGATATATATTTTCATTATTATCATTATATTCATGATATTATTTGATTCATTTGTTGGTTATTAACTTTTTTTCATACGTCTCGATTGATTAAAACGTGGTAAGGGGTTTTCATCTCACTTTTTATCCCCGTGAGATTCATGCTATATTTTTCACCACTAACTTTTGTGTGGTGAATGTACTGCCCATTATTGTATACTTTGTGTAAGACAATTTAATTTATGGTTATTTACATCTTCATTCTATGATCCTTCTTTCATGTGGTATATGTTTTGTAAGTTACCAAATCGGTAAGGGAACCTTTCACCCCCCTCTTTTTAAAAGACTTCTTTTCTTTATGTCTTTTGATTTACATATTATTATGCTGGGATATGTTTATCTATATAATTATTGATGTAAAATGTATTTCCAAGTGATGAGATGCCATTTTTTCTCATCTGCCCATTTTCTGAATTTTAAAGTGATGTCGTTAGGCTGTCGAATGTTTACAAGGGAACTTCTTAACCCAATTTAGATTTCTTTGGGTTCACCTTGTACTTATTGAATATGTCATCCAATGAATATGTGTGAATGACCTATGATTTTTTTACACTTAATATCCACTTATATTGGGTGTATTTATATTTTTCACACATAATTATGTGATTGATTTATCCTTAATTTAACGATACCATCTTTATAAGGGATTTCATCTCATTTTACCTTTCCATTGAGACTTCATTGTTGTTATGCACCTATTCAAACTAATATGGTGTATAAACTGTACTTTGAAATATAATATCATAAATCCATTTATTCTCGTGATATTATAAAGTTCTGATTAAATTTTATTCCTCAATTAGTTGAATTCAAGTGTCTCCCTTTTTTGATAAAAACTCTTTAACTAAAATATCATTTTAAATGTTTTAAAGATTTATTCTTCTAAATATTTCTCAATAATGTAAATGTTTTCAAAATGGGTTTTACGATTTATTTATATGGACATTAATTTTTTCAATTGATAATTCATTTAAAAGCTTCAATGTGGTATGGGAGACTTTGATTCAAAAATCTCTTTTTAAAAAGGTTTTGAAAATGATTTGATAAAACATTTTTTATTTAAATATCTTGATTTGAAATATTGAAATTTGGAAATGTTATCTTTTTTTATACATGTGTTATATATTATTATTATATTATGGTTATTGGGCATTGTTTACATATACGGGTGGTTCTATGATAATCCTAGTGTGGGTGAGCCTGAGATAGTTCTCCAATGCATTAGGTAATGTGACGGAGGTAAACGCGATGTTTCTCCAAATAGATTTAGGGAATATACTGTGATGGGTATTCCAAGTGTAAATCCCTACGTAGCTGTGATAGATACAATTTAAGTTTGATATGGATGCCATAACTAACCATTATGATTTATGATTTGTGTGTGTTATTCATAAATCTTATGATTTCATAAGGTATGTTATGATTGAAAAGTATGGTTTCATGGATTTGTATTTATTGATGGGTTAATGTTTTCCTTCCTAATTGTATAACCCTTACTGAGCTTTTTATGCTAATCCAATGTTTTTGAAACGTTTTCCACAGGACTTAATGATGAATAGGTTCAAGTATGGGATCAATGAAAATTCATGCTATCTAAAACAAGGAACTAGACATGTTTCTTTTTAAGAGTTTTAATTTTATGAAAAAAATGGATACTGAGAAGTGGTGTCTACTTGTAATATTCAAGTTATAATGTAATAGTTATGGCCTAATTCTCTAAAACTCTAAACCTGAAAAGATCCTCAATGTGAATTATTCATTGAATTCAATATCATGTAATGTTTAAGGTTGGGTCCTTATAGTTGGTATCAAAGGTTAGATTAAATAACTTTAGAGGTTATGGAATTATTTAAGCATAAGTGACATTACCATAATGGTTAGGATTTCATAAAGAGTCATAGTTTTTTTAGATAAAGTGATTGAGTTTAAGATAACATGAATAAGTATATCTTAGTGTTTACCCTCCTCGTAAGATATTATATGATGGTCTTACTGATATAATCACACTGGCCTTTTTGGTTTTAGTAAATGGCTAGTTCTAGCAGGCACCAAAGTAATAGTGGATATAAAGAAAACTGTGACAGTTTTCTGAAAGAGAAACTGAATGATATAGGAGCAGCAATGAGAACACTTGTGGTTATTCTCAACCAACTATCTGGAGTCATGATTGACCACCTGAACCTTAGTTATCTTTATAAGGAATCATATATGCGAGAAAAAAATCCTTACACATGTTCAGGTAATAATCATAAAGGGAAGTGTGTTAAAAAACCTATGTATAAAAGATGTTGAAAGAAACACCTAGGAAAATGTTTCAAATGGAAAAAAAATATGCTATAGATGTGGAAATAAAGGTCATAAATCAAGAACCTTCCATGGAAAAATAAAGCGTCTCATTGACTCTAGGAAAGGGAAAGAAGTCCTTTCTGAGGGATCAATTGAATGTTTTAAATGTGGTGTGCATGGTCATTATTCAAATACATGTCCTACGAAGATGTTTTGGGAATTTGATCACCAGGATCCTGAAAATATTTGTTTTCCAATACCTAATGCCATTCTGATTGAGGATGAAGAAACTGACAATGACCAATGAAAGGTCTGGATTATTTCATAACATATGTTTTCTTATTATTGAAATCATATGATATGATTCATGATTTTGTTTGTAGGAAAGAATATTTTCAGAATAAGTTGGAAAGGAATGGTTAATGGATCACGAGGAATGTTGAATGAGTACAAAGTCAATATATAAGGGATTCAAGAGTTATCGTAGAATCTTGGATGGTGAAATGGATAAAATTATTAAGTATCCTTTGATGATGGGATTACATTAGAGGAATTTTTATAGTATATGTAACCATGATTTTTGATATATGAAAATTTTATTCAAGGAATAATTATCTTCTCTTCTGTGTATATAGTTATAAAGAACCATTTGGGTTTATATGATCCTTGAATTTGAGGCAATTACCAGTTAATACATTTTGGGGTGCAAAACGAAAGCTATTAGATAACCTTTGTGGTTAAAATATGTTATGGTTATTTTTGATGAATTTATCTCTTTTTGGGAATGTTATAAAATTATGTAGTTTTTGAAAATGGACAACACACAAACAATGTGGCAACCCATCGCATCGGACGAAACTGTGGGAATCGAACCCTCAACCAAAGTGCGACTCGTATTTATCACCTAACACTAGACTACGTGAAGTCCCTGGTTAGTATGAATAATTATTTTTAGTTAGATTATCTTATGAATCAGGAATAAGTTGATTTTGGGTTATCTATGGAAATGATTAACCTATCATGGATGATGTGTGATTAGGTTAATTACTTTCCAGTATGAGACTTTAAGAGTAACTGATGTTATTTGGAGATAAATGTTAAGAATTACCTTGGAAGACTATGTGATTAAATCCTTCAGAGATTTGGGATTCAATATTAGTTTGGATTAATTTGAATAATTTTAAGGATAACTGTTTATATAATGGTCTTTCTTGAACCTTGGGTTTTTTTTGTTTAATTTTGGAGATTAAGAGTAGTATTTCTTTTTATAAAGGATTATCCTTTTGATGATTAGCTGATCTTTTACTAACAATTTTTCTTTTAGTTGATTTCTAAATACAAGGGAAATATATTTTTCTCCTTTTGTGGATTATGTGATTATTTAGAAGATGATTCTTGTGCCTTTGATGTGACCATGTCTTTTTGAATTCTCATCATTTAGAGAAATTATTAGTTTTAGTAGAAAATTATGAAAAGGTGAAACACTACTTGAAGGTAAGTATATTTCCTTATATTTTTATTCTATGTAGAATATGAATAACTCAAAATTATGAAACGGAAAGTAAAACAAAAACGTTGTTGGTTTACGTTTCATATTGGGTAATCAAAGACCGTTTACACACATCATAAGTTTGTGATTTTCTTGTGGTTAACTTTCTCCTACTCATGTTTCCTATCACTCTCCATCAGAACTTGACCCTTTGTTTTCTCCTCCATATACATGTTTTCATGGAATATTAGTATGGGTTAACTCGGGAGATCATTTTACTTTTCTTTCTTTCTTTAAAAGTGATATTTTTACTGACTCTTTTCCAATGTGTGAATTATAATGAAGTTTCTAAGCCCAGTTATAAAATTGTGAGGATGCAATTCCCAAAAGGGGGAAAGGATGTAACATCCCGAATAAATGAAGAATATGACATTTTAATATTTATTAATATTTTTTAATTAAATAATAATTTTACATTAAAAGGGTTGCTATGTTCAATGGCGTACCCAATACGCAACAACGGGTTTCTTTGAAATCTTACATTGCACACTAATAATATATTATTAATTTAAACGGTAGTTAACTCCTAGCCATTGTATTGGAGGGAATGATTGAAATTAACTATAATATGATTATACAAGTTTGTTAAATGTATTTACATTTATCCAATAAAATTTAGAGGCATAAAATGTGAATGAATCAAATTTTAAGAATAATATACATTAAAAGGCCGATTTATCTTCTTTTAAGGGAGAACCCTTTTTAAATATATTTTTGGTCACTTTAATACATTTTATATGACCTAATAAAATCCTTATTTATAATGGGTACACCAAAATTTACTTTGTGTAAATTTTTTAAATTTTTCTGATAAAGATCATTTTTAATGAATAGTGAAAAATATTGTATTTTAGTTCAAAAGTGCCTTTTAATATAATTTATCTATATGGTTATATTATATTTTTAATTGGTTTTAAAGTGAAATTAAAATATATTTTTACCATTTAATTCAATGTTGTTCATTGAAATTAATTTCACTTTGAAATTGGACATAAACAAGTGTTAATATTTTGATAGTTATTGTTTCTTAAAAACACTCTTTGTTTTGATAACATGACTTAATTTTAAAAATTAATTAATGAAACTTCTATGTATTTAATTTGGAAAAAATAGACATCATTTTTGAATTCAGAATATCAAATATAGATTAGGCTGAAATTTTGGTATTTTTCTGAAAAACATCAATTTTTGATGAATAGTGAAACCGCTTAATGGTAGTTAAAAAACTGACCTTTTAATTTAAATGAAAATTTCCCACTTCTGTGAATTTCATTTCTAAAATATTACATACATGGTTGATATCAAGAGGTTAAATGTTGTTCAATAAGATTAAAATAATTTTTTATGATTAGTAACTTTTGATTTTTATTTACTGTAGTTAAAGGTAAATAAGGTAATTCAAGGTAAAAAGAATATTATAATAATTTCAAATTACCTTAACACTTGTCCAAAAATTATTGGTTGAGTCATATACGACCATGGGCATCTTTGGGTAGATTTTGGGACCCCATTGAGCAACTTGGGAGAGAGAATGACAATTTAGATTGATTAATTTGCTGTGAAGACAAAATTGACATTAACAAAAATCGTTTAGTAATTAATTTTTTTATGGTGACATATAAGTCCTATTTTCGACTATGAATATTATTTGGAATGATATAAAGATTTAATACATTATGGTATTTTTTTAAATTTTTATACATCTAATAAATTAAATTATTTATGACACAATAATGATGCAGGATTACCTCATTAATAAATGATTTAAATAAATAAGATTATAATGATTAAAATATTATTACAAACGTGTCCAATTCCGATTGGATGATTTTATTTCGAATATGGTTCATCGTATCTTCGACCTTAATGATATTTGGACCTTTAGAAACCGAATATCATTATATAATAAAATAATGTTTTAACACTTTCCTAAAGAGCCCCTCCTTTCCCATATAAAAGGAGACCATTTCTATCCAATTCCTCACACCTCTAAAGAAATTTGGATCATCCAAAAAATGACCAATTCAGCTACCTACATCCCTCTCCTCCACTTATAAGCCTTACCTTAGGCATAAGGCACCTCAAGAAGTCCTTTGGTTCAATCCAAAGGGAGTTATCCAAATTAAAGGTAATTGTTTCTCTTAAATTGTTTTCTTTTATTTTACTTCTCCAACCCCTAAACTATTTTTATTCTATTATTTTGTAACAAAACCAGTATACTTAATATACTATAATGTTTTTATAAGATGTTTTAGAACTACACTTACACACACCTATATCTAATGGATAAAGAACATAATGAGTCTGTCGATGGCAAACTAACGCCTCACGAAACGATGATTGTTCAAATATCTCCAACCGCCTCTCATGGTGGCCATTATGATGTAATTTTATTTATATGTGATATATATTATTTTTATTATTTCTTTATGCTTCTGTACTACCAAATTATTTCAAGCCTTTATGGTTCCCATAGTGGGTAAATACGATAATCTCATTTGAGGAAGTGCGGACTACCGCCCCCTCAAAGTGATGTGACACGTTAACTCCTTATGTGGGATGTATAAAGGATGGAGTTAATAATATTGTATATGATATTATACTGGAATTATAATATAACTATGTATCATTATGTTTTTAATTCCATTAAAATAAGAAATAGAAATGGAAGTAGCGTTCATTCGTACGTACGACTTACCGTCTCCATTAACGGTGCATTTCATTTCTTACCTCCAAATGTTATGTACTATTATAAATACATGAATATACTGGATATATATGATATATATTATATGTAAATAGTGAGTTTAATTCTGGATATAATGAACCTTTGACCACATGAACCACATCTAATTATAAGAAGTCCATTTTTGACTCAAGTAACAAATATCGACAAAATGAACATTATTAACTTAAATTATTACATAATGTTTATAACATGGTAATAAGTGATATAAAAGAAATAATAAACTTGAAAAATGTTCTTAAGAAATTATAAATTATCTTTAGTTTATTATTCAGGAGATTAAATAATTATCGAGTCAAGTCGGACACGAGGTATGGAGAATTGTTTTCTCACTTTTAATTTCGTGAGATTTCAATTGTTCACCACTTATTTATAGCATGTGGTGTATTATGTACAGACTTTTGATATATATTTTCATGATTATCATTATATTTAGGGTATTTTGTGATTCATTTTGTGGTTATTAACTTTGGTTCATACATCTCGATTGATTATAACGTGGTAAGGGGTTTTCAACTGACTTTTTATCCCTGTGAGATTCATGCTATATTGGACACTACTTCCTTTTGTGTGGTGTATGTACTGCCCATGATTGTATTCTTTATGTAAGATACTTTAATTTTTGGGTATTTACATCTTCATTGTATGATCCTTCTTTCATGTGGCATATGTTTTGTAAGTTACCAAACAGGTAAGGGAACCTTTCACCCTCCTCTTTTTAAAAGACTTCTTATTGTTATGTATTTTGATTTACATATTATTATGTTGGGATATGTTCTTCTATATCCTTGTTGATGTAAAATTTATTTCCAAGTGATCAAATACCCTTTTTGTCTCATCAACCCATTTTTATAATTTTAATGTGATGTCGTTAGGCTGTCGAATGTTTACAAGGGAACTTCTTAACCCAATTTCGATTTATTTGGGTTCAACTTGTACTTATTGAATATGTCATCCAATGAATATGTGTGAATAACCTCTGATTGTTTTACACATAATATCCACATATATTGGGTGTATTTATATCTATCCCACATTATTATGATATTGATTTATCCTTAATTTAAGGATACCATCTTTATAAGGGATTTCACCTCAATTTATATTTTCATTGAGACTTCATTGTTGTTATGCACCAATTCACTGTAATATGGTGTATATATTGTACATTGACATATTATATCATGAATCCATTTATTATCATGACATTATAAATTTATGATTAAATATTATTCCTCAATTATTTGTATTCAAGTGTCTCTCTTTTTTGTTAAAAAACTCTTTTACTAAAATATCGTTTTATATGTTTTAAAGATTTATTCTTCTAAATATTTCTCATTAATGTCCATGTTTTAATAATGTGTTTTAGGATTTATTTATATGGATGTTATTGTTTTCAAATGATAATTAATTTAAAAGCTCCAAAGTGGTATGGGACACTTTGATTCAAAAATCTCTTTTTAAAAAGGATTTGAAACTAATTTGATAAAACATTGTTTATTTAAATATCTTGATTTGAAATATTGGAATGTGGAAATTTTATCTTTCCTGTATAAATGTGTTATATGTTATGATTATGTCATGGTTATTGGGAATTGTTTATGTATATGGGTGTTTCCGTGATAAACCTAGGGCGGGTGAGCCCGAGATAGCTCTCCAATGCATTGGGTAACGTGACAGAGGTAAACGCGATGTATCTCCTAAGAGATTTAGGTAATATATTTTGATGGGTATTCCAAGTGTAAATCCCTACATAGCTGTGATTGGTACAATTTAATTTTGATATGGGTTCCATAAGTAACCATTATGATTTATGATTTCTGTGTGTTATTCAAAAATCTTATGATTTCATAAGGTATGTTATGATTGAAAAGTATGGTTTCCTGGATTTGTATTTATTGATGGGCTAATGTTTTCCTTCCTTATTTTATAACCCTTACTCAGCTTTTTATGCTCATTCCATGTTTTTGAAATGTTTTCTGCATGACTTAAAGATGAATAGGGTCAAGGATGGGATCACGGAAAGGTCATGCTATCTAAAACATGTAACTAGACATGTTTCTTTTTAAGAGTTTTTATTTTATGAAAAAAAAATGGATACTGTGTAGTGGTGTCTACTTGTAATATTCAAGTTATAATGTAATTGTTATGGCCAAATTCTCTAAAACCCTAAACCTAAAAAATCCTCAATGTGAATTATTCATTTATTCAATATTATGTAATGTTTAAGGTCGTGTCTTTATACGTTAATCAACATTTTCCAAAGAATGAATTACCAATTCCAATCAAAAAGCTGTTTATCAATGAAAATTATATATTCCAAGCCATTTCATCCATGGATTGGTATTCATGATACAATAATATAAAGATGGACAATGAATGTGAGGAATCCACTTCCTTTAGTGTGCCTTTGAGGATATTTTTCGATCATGTAATTCCCTTTGAAATAAATATTGTTGGTGATACATATCAATTCTCCATGCATCATATCTTTAATCCATTCATGCGAACAATATTCGAATATTATGTCAACAACATGTATGTTAAATCCTAACAGTGATTTGATCACTTCAATGATCATTAAAAAATAATCAATAAGATATGACAAAAGAATTTGAATGTGAATTCACTAAAATTCACCTTTGTGGTTGTATTATGGATGTTCCTTGGCCTTGTGGTATTCAACCACAACGTTGAGGTTGAACCAAACAATAATAGTGCTATTTTAGCAATTTCCCCACTAAAAATCTCATGGAGTTGAGGGGTCTCCAAGGGAAACTTTTTTGCATTCAGTGATGTATAGACAATATGGCTAGTAAATATCACCCCTTCACCTAGCTAATGAGTATGGGAATGAACTATCAATGATATGATGACTTCCATGAATCATTCAATAGTATAAAGATGTACCTACTACACCCACTAGTTCTAATTCCTCTGTTTGATGGGGTGCCACTTATGTTATGTATGGCCTCCATTGAATGCTCATTGGGACCTCCCATTACTCCTAAATATGTTGCGAGGAGTGATAAAAGTCTATATTACATAAGTCAAGTCATGATAGGTAGTGAGACTCGATAATATGATGTAGGGAAGAACTTCTTTGAACTCATATTTTCAATAAACAATTATGAGGAATTACTTGAGGCACAACATATGACATATGGTATCTCATATCAATCTTATCAAGTATAACTTTGGACATTCTATGGAAAATGGGCACCTAGCCTGTTGGGAAGTCATTCTGAAACAATATGACATCTAGTTTATTCCATAGAAGTCATAGAAATGGAATGCACTGACTGATTTTCCTCATTTCACATCCATTCACGAAGAATACACTAATGGACAATAAGATATGTATGAGGAGGTATTTTATTCCCATAACACTCCCTGAAACGGGAGATGTATTTTGATAGATCCTACTGGAGTACTGTCTGAAAAGGGTGGAAAACCTGAAGCTCAATCAGGTTGGTTTAATGATTATAATTTTCTCTACAGAGAAAGAAGTTTTTTCCTACTCTCTTTCAGTATCTTAGGGCTTCATGAATAATGAGGTTGAATATCAATGACTCGATATTGGCTTGGAACTAGACTTAGTACTAAATATATCCTTCCATAATATTATAAGGGTTTTATGACATGTGATAATGTAGATCAAGATAGAATATCAAGTCAAAAATGAAGAAATTGAACCAATCACAGGCTATGTTAGGGGACTGATAAAAGACTTCTCTTTTGAGCCTAGGTTTCATCATGTTCCCCGGTCATAGAATTCTCATGGCGATGCATGTTCTAATGTAGAAACCATATAGACAACCCTGACCAAGATGAAAAAATATTATGTATCACACATTGATGAATGGTATCATATATTATCATATGTGATATAGAATAAATAAATTAGGTCAGCACCAACCCAGAGCATGATGGATGGGTATCCAAATCTAGATGGATTGAATACATAATTGGATATCTCCAAAATGGGAATCTCTAAAGAGATCGAGATGGAAGGCAACATATAACGCACTATGCATTGAACTTCACCCTATAGTATGTTCCAAAAGAGAAAAAATAATTCTACAAGTGATGATTTCATGGAATTATCCATAGATTCATAGTATACATAGAGATTCATTCCATCATGGAATAAGTCCATAAAGGCTCATGTGATGCTCAATGGTATGAGAATAGTCTCTCCAACCAAATCATGAGGTGGGGTTACTACTATAAAATCATGATATGAGACTATATAGAGTTCACCAAGAAATTTCATTCATTCTAGATCCATGAAAACCATATCGATCAACCCCCAAAATTGCAAAATAAATCTTTGTTTTCTTACCCACATTCCTTTTGGGGAATAGATGTTGTGGGGCCATATCACCCAGCCACGACTAACCAGTTCAAGTACACCTCACTTCTATTGAATTATTTTCCATGTGGGGTTAGGTAATACCCTTCAATAATGTTTGGATGAAGAATATAAATAAATTCATAAATTCCCATATTGTCACCAGGTTTAGGGACCCTCACACTATACTAATGGACAACGATACCAACATCTATTCTGCGGTGATGAAGAAACTATACCAAGATTACAATATCGAGTCCAATCACTCATATCACTATCATGCAGTGGAAAATGGATAGATATAGGACTTTAATAAGACTATTTAAAATATATTCCTGATCATTGTGAATAATGATAAGAGTTCCTATCTGAATAGGATCCTCCCTGATTTATGGGCCTACCATACCAGTGCACATACTACTACACAAGAAATGAAATATTTATTGGTGTATGATATCGAGGTAGTTCCACCCATATATTTCCGACTACCTTTATCTGAATATATTACTTTATGTAGATCTTAGATAATGAGTAATTAAAAAAGAAGATTGATGAATTGGAGTAGCTTGACGAGAATATGTTTATTATGTTGCACAACCTTGAAGTCCACCAAAATCGGATCACATGAGACATTAATTAAAAGGTTCACTTTCGTTCAATCCTCTAAGGAGAATAGGTATTAGATCCAAGAACCCTAATGAAACCTAGGAAGAAGCCTCCGATGATGGATCCCAAATGGTAAGGGTCTTACATAATACATAAGTTTTATTATAATGGAGCCTACTCACTGAACATAGTGGATGGTGAGCGTGTCACACCTTCCACCAATTCTATTTTTCTCAAGAAATTATTTTCATTGCTTCCATAAAGAATCAAGTACTAAAAAAAATACATTAAACTAAATGGTTTCCCGCATCATTAAAACATAACATTAACTGTTATAAATAATTTCTCACCACATGAAATTATACTACATGGAATATCATATTCATCGCATGATGATTAAGTGTACGGAGTATTCCTAGAAGTATGATGATAAACTGCATAACATCTCTCATCCAAACAACATTATAGTAAACTATATTGAACACATCTATTCCTCATGACAATAAACTACACAGAAAGAATCATCTCAATAATAAATCACACACACACAATCCAAATATATGTTAAGGAAGAATAAAATACCATCATCCCTATATGATAGTTAGCTTCACTTGGGGAATATCTTCTTCAAAGAACAATGTATGTTTCGATTCCTATCATCACATGATAAATAAAGACACCTGAACCTCTATTATAGGGACTAGTAATAACTATCATTTCCCTCACATTATGCGATACATGGAATTATCATATGTCGTTAAACTTCACGACTAATTTCATTTTCTCATGACATTAAATTTCAAAATATTTGTATAACTACATTATAATTGATTTTATTATTAAATGATTTACATCAGTTTTCCTTGATCCTATATCTTCCTCTAGGAAAAACATGATACAAAATTCCCCAATCTTATTCTCAGTTTCCCCTGCATGGCTATATGTACCATTTCCCTTCTTTTCTTCTCACACCGAGCCTAGCACACATGAGCATTGGAATTTCAGTAAGGGCTTCCCCACACAAGAGAGGATTGAAGGATCAGAAAAATATCATCATGTTATTGAATAAATGAATATAAAATACATACCTAGAGTCCTCACCACATGATGTTAAACTCATGGTTGATGTCCCTTCTATGACATAAAATTGAACATCCATGTGAACCGCACTTGAGAGGAACACTAGGTTTTGTGTTATTCTCTTACCAAAACTCCCTTCATGAACTACATGTGACTTTATTCCTAATTTCATAGGATAGGTAGTGAGTCCCATATGTTATGTCATGGGTCTAGTCATATTAGATATAAAAATGAACCCTCTCTGTATATAGGCCATATTTGAGTAAGAAATTCATTCCTCAAGAACTATGTTTGGATTAATTCGTATTAAAATAGGATACATATTGATTCCCATTTTTATATCCTTGCGTCAAACCACAATTCCCCTTTTCATGTTGGGAATCTCACATCCTTATAAAATAATGTTAAAATTCATTGTTACTCAAGACCTGCACGTGGATGGATTCTTGTAGTCACATGATATGCAATGACACCTATATTTCCAATCATGGGCACAACTATAAAAATCAATGGAAATAATTTCTACCTTTTTATATGGGTTTGAACAGTGTAGAGAATTTATCATTCAAAAAATACATGTGTCTTGATTACTTTCATCACATGATATAAAATGATTCCCAGGTCTCCAAAGATGGGACTAGTTGTAACAACCGATAAAAAATGACCTTCAACTTCATAGGGTCCAAGTCATAAGGAAAAAATTTCCTATGTACAAGTCAGATATATTGAAGGATTATTTATTCATTCAATATATATAGGTCACAAGTTTTTTAAAAATGTTCTAATGACCATACCACGTGATGTTAAACTATACGAAAATTATCCTGGTCTTGTGACATTAAAACTTCATGAAAAAAATCATTACATCAAGATAATAAACTAAATGGAAAATTTTCTTATTACATGATGTTAAACTACATGAGATACATCCCCACAATATGCCAATAAACTCTGTTGGTCATCTCCCATTATTCATCCCCTATAAAGGGACTAATTTTTTTTACCCTGCTCGGCAATAGTACGAGGTGCTTCTTCCATATTTTAAAATTAAGTAGATATATAAATCACACTTCATATCTCGAGTGCCTCAAGTTTACAAAACCTTACACTACCCATGGAAAATATATCATGTTTTAGGGGAATCATTTCTTTACTATGCATGTATTCCAATGTCACCTACATATGCACATATTGTCATCAACTAAATTGTGTCACTCTGAAAAAGGTATTTTGAATCCTTCTGAGACTTTAAATCACTAAAGATGAACTCAACACCTCATTGTGCTAGAAAATTATCCCAATATGATTTTACGATATCATTATTCATATCCAGCGAACATTGATCCATGATTTAAAAATTTTGCATCCTCTATTCATAAGAATTTTGGGTTACTCTTGAACCTATGTATAATAATTGGAAATTTTGTATCACCCACATATTATTTCCTTGTGTTTCGAAAACCTAAATTCCATGAACATTGGTCAAATATTAACAACATTAAACTCTAGCCTATAATGATCCAAATCATGAGACATTAAACTGCTACTGAAAGAGACACAAAACTGTTCAGGTTGAAAACCCTCATATGGAAGCCTGAGAATAAATAGAGTCTTTTATCACTAAACTATTCATATATAGGGTTTAGGAAAAAACTCAGGTGCTAATAATAAATGAATAAAGCTCATAGGGAATACATGTTAGCCTTAATAAATTCCAATCTATTCCCACTAGAACCCATTCTTCATGAAAAAGTTAGATTAATTGTTTTTCACATCTCCTCACCATAAAAATATGTTCTCTATGTAGTGAAACAACATTTAGTGTACTCGAACCCTTATTGGATATTATGATTTCTGATAGTTTCACTTCGTGACATGAGCGTCTCAGATCACCACAACCTTCCATGGAGCCTAAAATGTATACTAGGATTTAAGGGACCTTTTATTGAATATTATTGTATGCCTATGGATCCTTCATATGCACCTATATTCATCAACCAAATGCGTCACTCTACAAAAAGGTACTTCCAATCATCACAATCCCCGAATAACTATAGAAGTTCCCAAAACCATAGAAAATTATAGCTTATTACCATTAGGATTATCCCATGTCCTCTTAAACTGATCACTTCAAACCATGATTTAAAATATCCATACCAAACTATCCAAGTGGATTTGACATCATCAATGTTACATCGTCGTGTTTTTTTTTCATTTTCTCATATCGTGAATGAGGCACTCCATTACCGAACATTTGATGGACCACACCTCATAATTGAAAATTACATATAATAGGGATAGATATTCATAATGTATATATAAAATTCTGTAATGTTCAAGAACCCTTTCTAGATAGCTTTCATCCCATCCGTAAACACAACATCTGGATGTTTGAGTATACAAAAATATTTCATGGACCTCGGAAAGGGGTGGATATCATATTTTCATGGCCATTATATTAATAAAAAAGGTATATTACATACAAGATAAATTAATATCATCCCTATGATAAAGGAACTTAAATAATTTTGAGCTATGGAAATACCACGATAGAACCTGGAACCTAAGAGTGTTACGGGTAATCCTTGGCATGTTATCCCTATCTAATATTCACAAATTCAAACTTTTGGGTTATAATTTACATCACCCATATTCCAACCATCGAGGTAGACCTAAAAACCCTCGTATTTCTCCGTAAATATATATTACCCCCCATAAACCTTTCATGACCCTTGGAAAAGAGTTGGGGTACCTTGTTTTGGAAATTCTACTAACACACAGGGGCTTTGACCTACGAACAAGAGGCATCTCCACTTTGCAAAAAATGAGAACTGATCCTCGTGATCATCAACAACACCACAAATGAACCCAAAATCTTAGTATGTTTTGGGTCATTCCTATATTTTCTTCCCATATACCATGATCAGAAACTAGGTATGAGAAAAAGACACTAAACTAAAATGATAAAAGGTATATGCTAAATGAGTAGAAACTATATGGATCGAAGGTCTAAGCTAAATGTACCTAAACAACAGTGATGGAAGGTACGAGCTAAAAGATCCTAAACTAAAACTATAGAAGGTTTGAGCTAAATGACCCTAAACTGCAATGATATAAGGTTTAATCTAAAGGAACATAATCAACAACGATATAAGGTCTGATCTAAAAGTCCCAAAACTGTAGTGATAGAAGGATCAAACTAAAAGATCCTAAAATATAGTGATATAATGTCCAACCTAAAAGACCATAAACTATAGAGGCAGATGGTTCTAGCTAAAATAAACTAAACTAAAATTGTATAAGTTCTGATATAAAATATCCTAAACTGCAATGACAGAACTTATGAGCTAAAATACACTAAACCAAAATGCAAAAAGGATTTAGTCTTTAAGAGCTTGTAATACCTACCATATTTCCATATATACTAGTGGGATTCTCTCACCATGGATATCATATTAGAGAAAATATAGAGTGATCTCCCCTTCATACATGTATTCTACTCAATTATTCTTTTACAAGTCTAGTTATATAATTATAACTAGAATTTATATGTTAATACAGAATCTCATGTTGGTGGGAATTCATGATAATTTCTCAAGAATAATCTGTTATAAATTCATGTTTACATTATGTTATGTTATGGATGGGTATCATTGGTGATTCATATAATATCATATTAGTGAAATTTCGTGAATATTATGAATGGAAAATAGATATACCATAAAATGTACAGTTTATAAAATTCATTCATTGAAAATTTAAAATGGGTGTGGAATATCCCCATTTCAGAGTCTCTATTTTAATATCATTAAAAGAAGAATGAATTTCAATGATAAAACCAAAATAATATATGATCAACTGAGATGGACAAGTCATCAAGAGTATATAAGGAAGTGTCAATTGAACGTTGGAGTGCAGCTTGCCATGCATGTCCCACTACTTCCATGGGACATAGAGTCATAACTAAAATTTTCAGCTCCTCAACTCGCTTTTGAATAGTTTACAATGATTTTGAGGATGTTGAAAGGTTAGTCCTCAGGTGAGGTATGATTTCCTCATGTCTCCATATTTATGAGTTCTTGGAAACCATCAAATATTGTAGTTTAGATATAAACCAGAGACCCGTATCCAATGACATCGATATCTCCTTCATCTTAACAGCACGGGGAGCCTAGTTTGAAAATTCGTGTAATTCCCTATCATTAGTGACAAAATGATGCCAAGTCAGAACAATTTTCATTATGATTTAATAAAGTGAATTTTTTTCAAAACCACCTACCCCAAGAGATGAATTATATTATGAAGGTGTTACCTTTTCTCATGATATAATTCAAAAGGATTCATAGTAATCAAGGATTGACTCTGTTTCCAAATCATCCTACATTGTGATTGAGCTTATGTGACAGGAAGGTAAGTTGTGTCAAAATGAGGAGTAGCCGGATTGTCATGACCGGTCCCCCGGGGCTCATGTCGTGACTACCCCAAGTCTGCCTTCCATAGGCCAGGGGCTGGAAATTAGAACCGAAAGGCGTATTCCCTAAAATGGGAAGGGGTTGCATTTAAACCTGTACAAACACATTGTCTGAGAACACAACCAGAATCAACTGTGAAGTAAACTGCTGTAGTAAAAAGGGGGGCTGAAAGTAAAAGGGGTCGGAATTCAATCCCAACAAAAAAGTAATAATACAAGGGAAAGTAATAATATAACTAAAAGAACAATACAACTGAAAAGGGAAAATAGCTATTGAGTCATCCTCTGAGGATCCTACAAAAAGGGTAGGTACAGATCGCCTCCTCAACACTCTATGTCCTCCTGTCTCCTTTTTGTACCACCTAATCTTGGCTCACTCAATCCTCATCCCAACTGCTCGTCGCTTTTACAAGATAGAACACGGTGCGGGTGAAGCCTGTGCAGGGGTGAGTATAACGATACTCAGTAGGGTCCCCGAGACCCCAAAAGGTCTCTCAGAATACCACAAGGAAAACGACAAGGTTTTATCTCAATCACAAAGCACAAGAAATATACAAATCTTAGTTGGAGTCTCATCTCAAACCAGGTGTACAAATCATAGAAACAGGATATGATGCTGACCCACACAGGATTTCTATGAATGTTGATAGCCAGCCAAAGATACTCTAGTCCTAAACCAAGTAACATTCCCAGTCACAATTTCGAACACCTCAGCTACGAGAGAAATCATCTTTTATCAAGTATAGTGTTCCTACCACATCACACAGAGGCGCTTCCCCCTAACCTTGAACAACTTAGGTACTCCTCCACATTGCGTACTATCGGTCTGCTGGGTTACACAGAGTCGCTCCCCCACTGTGTCCTACTGAGGTACTCCTCCCCATCACGTATCGTGGCCGATCCCCACCATGTACTATTGAGGTACTTTACCCAATAGTGTATCATGTCCGTCGAGTCACTCCGATTCGAAAATTCAGCAGTCGTCAGGTCTCAACTAGTCGCAGGGTTCTATACGTAGTGCAGTTGGTAGAACCGCTCCCCAAGACATCAGTCACATTTCAACCATCACTAAGTCTCACAAAGAAGTAACCCAATTATCAGTCATGTCACAAGGGTTCCAATTCAACAGACGGCGCGTCAACTAGACGCCTAGTTTGTGTGTTATTGGCATTTCAGTGCCGAGGGCCCGGTTGGATTCTGGTGGGATCCAACATGGTTGTACTCCAAGTTTCTCCAAAACTCTCATGGAGTACGTGAAAAGTAATATCTCTCTCCAAGGATCCCGACGCTATAGAAGGTTTGTCAAACAAACGTCCGGTTCTCGAGATAAGGCCCTTTATGTGTTTCTGGGCCCAAGTTTGGTCTGACTCGGTTAGACCTACCAGGCCCGACCCTGTCTAGGCTAGGCCGTGGTGGACTTGGACTATTGGGCCGAGGAATTTCCTGAACCACAAAAATGGGTGGCCCATAACGGTGACCCGACCTGTATAGGGAGGGGCCCGAAAACTGGAGGCCCAACCCGTAGTGGGGCACGACCCAAAAGGGGACAGGCGGCCCAGCCCGCTATCCAGTGGCCCGTTGGAGGGAAGTCCTATAGCGAAGGGCGCGGCCCGTAGTGCTTCTTCCAGGTGTCTCAAGGGAGATGCTCCCCCAAGATCCCGAACAGCTAAAGGTTGTTCGGCCTTTAAAGCGGCAGCGCCACGTGGGCGCCGCCAGGTCACCCGAAACTCACCGGAGGTGCGGGTTCTGCCTCCTCAACCATGGATGCAATCATAGTCTCCTACTCACCGGCGGCATGAGGCGTCGTGCCTCCCATCCCTTCTGCGACCGACCGACAAGCCGATCACCTTCTCCGTCTTTTCCGGCTGACGAGTTGCGGCTGTTTTTCACACTAGTGGCGTGTGATGGCGTACCATACATCCTCCACGACCAGCCGGTGCCGACCATTCTAGTGTCTGTCATGGCTTCATGTCGTGGCCTCCTCTAGTGGCATGAATTTTCATGTCTCTCCTTCATAGATGGTTGGTGTCCCCAGGCATGTGTTCTTCCACAGAAGGCACAAGGGAAACAAAGATGCGGAGGGTTTGGGCCTGGTTTGTTAGGCCTATGCCCTCCGCGTTAGCTCATGATCAATGGGAGGATAAACGGGTTTAACAATTTCCTGTATTAAGAAACAATAAAAACCCACATGGATTCCCTAAAATAACCTCACACAAAATGAATGATTCGCGGATTAACCCATTATTCGGTTGGCCAGCATTCTTCATATTATTTTCAAGAACGAGGAAGAGGGAATATTTTATGGAAATGTAAAGGAATAAACCAACTACCTATATTATTCATAGAAATACATGCGCTTGACAGTGGGTCAGTGTTCTTCATTCCTCCAATAGGCTTCTATGGATGCCGCTCACATTTCGTCCTCCGATTCGTGGTTTGGTGTCACTCGTCTCCTCCCGCTGGGATCAACTCTATGTTCTAAGGGTTTGGCATCACAGTTTTCCTTCAGCACTTCGTTGTTTGTAGAAGTTGTGCCGATACCTCTCCCCAAACACCATATATATAGTAGAGGGGAAGGATAAGTAACGACGTTAAAATTTAATGGGGATCATCAATTAGGAAACATCCTAATTCACCAATGATGTCATTACCTAGGGTTGACAGGTCAAGCCATTTATTTGCTTGAAACATCACTGGCCCCACCCCAATACATTTCCATTGGAGGATATGAAATAAAATATTAAAATTATATTCTTTATTTTCATTTAAGAAGTCACAAAATATAACTTTTTCTCCGGACCTACTATGGTCAATGTATATCCTCCCTTAAGAAAATCATGACGCTATGTATTCAACAGTTCCCTCAGATTTTTAATTCATGCAACGGTTTAGAAGTTTTAAAATGCCGCTAATGCGCTTACTGAACGTACCCGAAAAAATATCAATAAATTATTATCTTTCACCCTTGACCCACGCTGGTTGAGGTTAGGATCCGCCTAAAGAGAACACGCCCCAAAGAACCCAATCATACCCTTGAATTTTCAATCTGATTTACCGTTTAGAAGTTATGGATTTTACAAAAAGAAGTAATTTCCACTTATTTTATTTACGACCAAAAACTAACTTTTACTGGTGGCCCACACCGGCCAATGTTAATATCAACCAAAAGAAATCATACCCTTAGACGTTAAATGGTGGTCCATGATTTTAAATATGAGTTACCATTCGTCAGTTATATTCATTTCAAAAATAAAATAACTTTATAAAATAATTTTATTTATGACTATTCCATTTTTGGGTTTTCTCACTGGAGGCCCGAGCTGACTAAACATAAGTCACACCTAGGGAAAACGTGTCATCTAGAGCCCAATGGTACCCTCCTATTTCTGATCTGGGCAACCATTTAAGAGTTAATACACATTTTCAATAAAACTGCTTATATTGCGCTATTTAAAGTTTAACAAAAATTTGACGGATCATTCTGGGCACTCTAGGCCTCAGAATCATGCACCATCAGATATCATGATCTTGAAATAATTAAATATAATTAAAAAAGAAAAATTCACTTGAAAAAAATCTGGGTCTTTACATTCGTTCCATCTTATAGATTTCCGTCCCAAAAATCCATAATATAGACTAAGAGAACAAATGGGGGTATTGAGCTTAAATCTGAGCCTCCCGCTCCCATCTGCACTTCTAGAGTTTCTCATGCTGAAAACGAACTTGCACCAGAGGTATCAACCACCCATGAAGGGTTTTCTCCTGTTGATCCTCAATCTCTACTAGAACCTCAGTAAATGTCTCCACATCTTCTAAATATATCTTTCCATGGTCGATGATTTGTGATGGGTCATGCATGTATCTCCTTAGAAAAAATACATGGAAAACATCGGGCACCTTCTCCAATTGTGCTGGAAGGACAAAGCATTATTCCACCTCACCTATCCTAAGAAGTATCAGAAATTAAAAATAAACCTCATTGATAACATGTTTCCCTGGAAAAATCTCTGCAGTCCTCATCAAGGAGAGACTCACAAGAAAATTTGGTCCCCCTCTTGAAACTCCAAGGGTCTCCAACTTCTGTCGGCATATGACTTATGTCTACTTTGTGCAGTCTTCATCTGCTCTTGGATGGTCTCCACCTTCTCAGTGGTAGCTCATACCAACTCTGGACCCCTAAGTGCTGACTCCCATGGGTATGTCCAACATAGAGTTTATCTGCACGGTCGACTGTATAGGGATTATAATGGTTCCATACTGATGCTGGAGTGATAACTGTTGTTGAATGAGATATCTACTAGGGGAAAATAATCCTAACAATTATTGCCAAAATCTAGGGCACATGCACATTTCATTTCCTCTAGCGTCTGAATGGTCCACTCTGTATGACCATCCTTCTGAGGAAGAATGGCAGTGCTCAAACACAGCTAAGTCCCGAACCCCTCCTGCAATATCTTCCACAAATAGGATATGAAATGTGCATCATAGTCATAGAAAATCGATGATGGAAACCAATGAAGTAGCGCAATCTCTTGTACATAGAGGCATCCCAAGACCTCATCTGATCCCTGCTCTCAGATAGGTAGGATGTGGGGTGACTTGGTGAGTCGGTCAATGATCACACATATAGAATCATGTCCCATTGACATTCGTGGAAGCCCTTTCACCATGTCCATAGAGATCCCATCCCACTTCCACTATGGCACCTCTACTGGTTGCGCTAAGCCTACTGGAACCTAATGCCATGCCTTCACATGCGTACATGAGAGGAATCGTGAATCAAACTCTACTATTTCCTTCTTCATCCCTGGAAAACATTTTTGATACCAGAGGTCTTGGTACATCTTTGCCACACCAGGATGTACCGCAAGAGGGGACGTATGGAACTCCCTCCATATATCCTCCCGTAGAACCACTGGTACAAAGTTACATCCTCTGAAGAGGATGACATGCTCCCCACATTCAGAACATCCACCAGGAGACATCCCTGAGGATATATGAGCATGTTGAGCCACACGGTCACTATCCTTAAGCTATGCCTCCCTGACCCGCTAAAAGAGTTGGGGAGTGACTGTTATAGACTAGAGTTATGCTACTCCATCCCTATCCACAAATGATATCTACAACACGACTAGCTTCAATATTTCCTCACTCAGCAACTACAGACCATACCTCCTGCTGAGTGCATCTGCTACCATGTTCCTCTTCCCAAGAATATAGACTATCTATAAGTCATAGTCCTGGATGAACTCTAGCCATATTTGATGTCTCGGGTTCATGTCCTTCTTATAGAATATATACTTGAGACTCTTGTGATCAGAGTATACTGTAAAACGGTCTCCATCAAGTAATGTCTCCACTTATTCAAGGAGAAGACCAATGCTACAAACTCTAGGTCATGGGTGGCGTAGTTCTGCTCATGTTGTTTTAGATTTCGTGATCCATAAGTGGTCATTGCTTGCTCCTACATCAAGACACACCCAATCCCGGTCCCTGATGCATCGCATTAGAATACATACCCAACACCCTCATCTGGTAGCCTCAAGATGGGGGCACTCTTCAGCCTCCGCCTCAGCTCCTGGAAACTCGGATGGCATCACTCCATCCATATGAAGGGCCGCCCCTTCATCATCAATGCTGACAAGGGTGTACAAACTCTAGAAAAGTCAAGCATGAACCTCCGGTAGTACCCAGCCAACCCTTGGAAACTCTGAACCTCCATCACGCTCCTCGGTGGCTCTTAAGAAATCACAGCCTATATCTTCGATGGATCCACTGCAACTCCTAACTCTAAGATAACGTGTTCCAGAATGTGGAAATCTCTTATCCAAAACTAGCACTTCGAGAGTTTACCATAATGCTGGTGCTCTCAGAGTGTATCCAGATCAACGTATAGGTGAGAGGCATGCATCTCCTTCACTGTTGAGTATACCAAGATGTCATCAATGAACACCACCATAACGCTATCGAGGTATGACTGAAAGATCATGTTCTTGATTTCGATTAACACTGCTAGATAATTGGTCATGTCGAAAGGCATAACCAAGAAATCATAATGGCCATACTTACATTTGAAAGTTTTTTTCTGCACATCCTCATATCATATCCAGAGATGATGATAGCCTGATACGAGGTCTATCTTCGAAAACCAACGAGCTAACTTCAGATGATCAAAAAGATCATCAATACTCAGAACTTGATACTTGTTCTTAACAGTCACTTGGTTGAGGCACCAGTAGTAACCACAGAGTCTCAAACTCCCATCATCCTTCTTGTCGAATAGAATCGGGGCTACCCATGGTGAAACACTGGGTCTTATGAACCCCTTTCCCTGTAAGTCCTCCAACTGTACCTATAACTCACGAAGCTCTGTGGGAGCCATCCATTATGTTGGTGTAGATATCAGTGTCGTCCCAAGGGATAAGTTGATGTAAAAGTCTACCTCTCTACATGGAGGTCGTCCTGAAACGTCCTTAGGAAAGACATCAGTATAATGGTCCACCACTACAGGATAGCTCAGACTCTCAACATCAGCTGCTCCTAGGGTAAGGATAGCCAACTGATGATTAATTGGCTACACCTGTAACGCCCCGACCCTAGTTACCCAGAGTCGGTGCATTATTACATAACATTGGCATGATCACAAGAAAGATCAAATCTCGAAAGACAGATTGGTTTAGTAGCCTTGGAAACACTAGATATATTCATAAGTCTTACATTACATCATAAAATGAAAAACTACTACAACAACATATTATCTCCATAAACCACACTCATATCCCCACATAATATCCCTGCAGGTCATTCATAATTTACTTCTTCACTTCCTGGGAAAAATAAAACATAGAAAAGGGGTGAGCTCAAATGCCAAGTAAGGATATCAATATAGCGGAAACTTTCATAAATAAGAATAAACATTTAAGGCAATGTATAACTAAAACAAAAGCCTTTCAAACTTGAACATCAACCTAATATGGCAAAAGTAAAATGAGATAATTCCATTTACTTCTTCACATAGATATTCTACTAATCGAATAATCACATGCAAAATCAATAACCACTTTCATAATGATGGAATTCATAATGCTAAACTATAATTTCTTTGTCAAGGCCTCGTCCCAAGACCTTGGGGATATCTGTAACCGGAACCCAACCCGGAGTGCCTCTAATAACCGGACACCAACCCGGAGTGCCTCTAATAACCAGACACCAACCCGGAGTGCCTCTAATAACCGGACACCAACCCGGAGTTCCTCTAATAACCGGAGACCAAACCGGAGTTCCTCTAATAACCGGAGACCAAACCGGAGGGCTTACTTTTACTGGTCCCCAACCCGGAACATACTTGTCTAACACATTCATCTGAATGAAAGGTTGAAATATAACATAAACATTTGGATTAAAAATAACTTATGAAATGTCAATACTTTAAAAAAAACATGAGTGACATAAGAATAGCTTATCCACAGTCAAAAATATCACAAAACCTTTAATAAAATATGGATGTTTTGTATCATAATAAACCAACTTCAAATAAGCTTAAAAGCCATCAAAGGATGTTGACATAGATGAAATCAAAATTATTTTTAAAGAAATATCTCTTTTTATTTTGAAATCATTTAAGATCCATATAAAATAAAACATTTTCTTTGAAAATATTCTTATAAGCTTGTAATGGAAGCTTTGACGATTTTATAACGGCGGTAAATAGCCGCACCCGCCGTATAAGTTAAAAAAAACATTCTTACCTTAAATTTGTCGAAATGGTTAAAAGTGCCTTGTTTGGAAAACGACGAAAAGATTCATTTCGAAACACATAAGGGTATAAATGAATTTAACCCATATTCTTGTAAATAGTAAAAATGTTTTGAAATACATTATTAAGAAACATGGATGTGGATGATAAAGAGATCCCAGTAGATTATTATGTATAAACAACCTCGGATAATGAAGAGATTGTGAAATAACCCTTACCAATTTGGTAACTTATGAAACATACAACCCATGAAAGAGGTATCATACAATTAATATGTAAATACACATAAATTAGAGTGTATTACACAAAGAATATAATTATGGGCAGTACATACACCACACAAATGGTGATGGTGGCAATATGGCATGAATCTCACGGGAATAAGGAGTGAGATGAAAACCCCTTACCTTGTGCTTTTACTTGGTTGGGGTAGGTTAACCTCCTATATAATGGTGAAATAATTGTTATTAAATTATACAAGAATCATATATATTAATATGATATCATATATGATCTTTTAACATTGATTTGTTAATAATATCTTAGAATTATCGTCGTTTCGGGTGTTAACTTACTCATTTTATTTTATATGGAATGTTACATAAGACATGTTTGTTGTATCTTATTCATATCCAGAATGATATCAAGTACTTAAACATCATTTTTAAATCATCAAATGATAATTATACTTGAATGGATACGATGGTGAATGAATCTCATCGCGTTCGTGGAGACGGTAGTCCGTACGTACGCACGAGCGACAATATCATTCTTTTGATATTAAAATAATATATAAATGGATGGTATATCATATATACAGAATAATTAACATGTTATATTTATTATTTACATGAGTTAAACATCATTATATTACCCATCCAAATAATAATATATTGAATAACAATTACACCACGACGTGGAGACGGTAAGCCGTACGTACGCACGTATGGTGACATGTTAATCAAAGGGTGGATAGAATACTGAATATGGTTGTACCATATTTATAATAACATCACAGTATATGTGAGATACTGGAGTTATTATTTTAGAATGGTAAGAAGAAAGTAAGAAGAAGTGGAAGAAGAAAGGAACTTGAAAAGGGGTGGTGAAAACATTACCTCTTCTTCGGGGTTTTCCTTTTGATTTGATCAAAAGGGATCCATTGGTTGGCTTTCTGATCAAACTAAGGCCTCTGGGTTGTAGTGAGGGATGTTGGGAGAGTATTTGGGCAGATTTTGGCCAAACCAAAAGGCTTTTAAGGTGTGAAGAAATGAGAAGGAGGAGTGCTCTTTTATAAGAGGGGTGAGGGGCACCTTTGGAAAAGGTAGAGATATTAATTTATAATAAATTCATATTCGGTTTCTAATGGCTCCAAAGTTTATTATTCAAAGGTTAAGGTGGGGATAGGTCGAAAACCACCCAACCAATAGAATTTAGACAGGTTTGGGTACTTATATTAACCTTATCTTTAAGTATTAACTCTACGTTAATTAGTTTCACTTTTACAATGTCTCTTTGTATTTTTATATAATATGGTTAATAAACTTACTATATACATACAAGCGACCCTCAAGTGGTCCATTAATGATGAACCTATCATGATATAAGTCTCTTGTCCGAACCTTAGATTTTTAGGAATTTAATATCAATTAATAATATAATATTTGTTTTAAGAACTCTTTTATGTCAATTTTGACACTATTCAATAGTTGATTTTTGTGAAACTCATAACAGATTGATTACTTAGAAAAAAGTCAATTAAATCAATCCTAATATATCATATTATCCTAGAAAATTAGTTTAATTCATTAAAAGTTTCATATTATATTTATTTGGGTATTTATAATATCAATTATTTTAATTTTTCACTATTATAGTAATTACTGCATCATAATTGTGTCATAAATAAAATAAATTATTTAATGTCTAAAAATTATAAATAAAATATCATTATGTATGAAATCTTTTTATCTTTCTAATGAATATTTATAATATAAAATCCAACATATATAACCCTATGTAAAAAATGTTTAGCTAAAAGATATATGCTTGTGTCATTTTTGTATTCATTTTATCTTAATTAAAATAAAGTGTCATTATCACTTACAAGTGGATCCATGGGGTCCCAAAATCGACCCCAAGATGCCCATGGTCGACCATGTATCAACCAATAGGTTTAAGACACGTTTTAGGGTAATTTAGTATTATTATAATATTATTTTTAACCCTTATTTACCGGATTTACCCTTAACCATGGTAAATAAAATATTTACCGCAGTAATTATTCAAAATGTCTAAAAATAAAATTTACCTATTTACACAATTTGAACATCCTGATTCCAAATATGGAATCCATTTTTCTAAATTCAAAACACAGAAGTGGCAGAAATTAATTTAAAATTAATTCCCGCTGTCAAAACAAAAAGCGTGTTTTTAAGAGATAATAACTATCAAAAGATTGACACTTGTTTATGTTCGGTTTAATTGTAAAATTATGTCCAATGACCAAAATTATATTAAATGGTAAAAATATATTCTAAATATACTTTAAAACCGCTCAAATTCATAATTTATCACTATTAATTATTTTGATTAAAAAAGTTGTTTTTAATTAAAATTTAGTAATTTTCACTATTCATCAAAATATGAAAGTTATCCGAAATGTACCAAAATTTCACCTTAGGCTAAATTTGATATTCCGAATCCAAAAATGAAGTCCATTTTGAAATATAAAATATATATAATTTCAAAAAGTAGGTATTACTATTCATAACGGCTAGTTTGATCGGTTGTGGTGTGTGTTAAAACTCGAAGTTGCGTACAACACACGCTACTGTATTATTCAAAGGAAAGCGTACAGTGGAAGCTTGGGATGTTTCATTTTAAATTTTTTGATGTCCCCATTTAGTCAAAAAGTTTAAAATATTGTATTAAAAAAAAGGGATCACTATTAAATGTTGATAAAAGTGCAATACTGAAAATGAATTTGTTCTTACATTATATCTAAGAAACTCACAATATGGATTCTAAAATTATAAGGATTATATAAAGTTTAAAATTTAGATAATACTATTCATAACCTCTTTTGAATGGATTTTGTTTGTAAGTCATGGTGTGATTGAACTCAGTGTTGCGTGTAGTGCAAGTTATTGAATTATTTTGAAGAAATAACACACTATGAAATCATGGGGTGTTACAACACCCGCGTCTGGGTAAGTCCATATTGTGAAACAAAGGATCCCTTCTAGAAGGTGAAAAAAAACCTGGTCCCATCCATGCAGAAAGACCACACTTTGTGCCTAATATCTTCCATCTGAGCATGGACATTGGATTACTAGTCCATAACCATGATGACATCATAAGGTCTCGATGTCGCTACTAGGAGATCTTAGCTGAAGCTCTGGCCTCCAAGAGTAATCTCACACTGCTGGAACCAGTGTGACATCATCAAATCCACTTTCATAGGAGTCTCTATCCATAATAACTGAGCCAATGACTCCACCAGAATCTTCGTGCTCCAAACAAGGGTTTTGGAAATAAAATAGTGACTTGAACCAATGTCTATAAGTACTAAAGATAAGGTAGAGTAGCACAGATTGTACCTCTAATAATCTCTAATGAATTGTGGTTATAGGAATCAAATACCTGGAGCTAATATCATCCCAATCCTCCTGATCCATATAGTCAAGGTGAATCACATGTCGGCGGTGGTTGTAGATCCTCTAAACGCTGCCCATCGCCTGTTGCACGACCAGCACCTTCGTCACATCCTCCAACCTATGGACCTCCTCTCTCGAACCTCTACCTCTACCTTAGTAGTCCATTTACTATCTTCTGGTCGTCCGTATGGAGGGATGGGCAGTGGCGAGCCATGTGATCTTGCCTGCCGTATATGTAACACTAAGCGTACCCCGCCTGTCTTCCTCTGCCTCGTGAACCTCGAACCTCTATCCCTATGTCTCGAGGTCATCAACCAAAAGATCTGGTTCGCATGGAAATCAATGATATCTGCCTGCAGCCTGCAATAAACGTCTCTACTACCTAGAGTCTGGTGGTGGCTCTCGTTGTGGGTGCCTTCTTAGGTAGGAAGATCTCCACCAATAGTACTCGCTCTAGCACCCCAACCTGAGTCGGTATACTGAGTGGTGCCATCAATGATATGATCTCTAGTCAAAGACCCTTCTCAAAGGCATGTGCCCCGAAGAAGGGGTATTGTACCATGTCGGTGGAGTAGCAGGAGATATCAGTGAACCTCGCCAGGTACTGGGCCACTGTCATGTTGCCCTATAGTAAGTGCAGTAGCTCCTGTTTACGCAAAGAGCATAAGGTCATTGGGAGAAAATCTGCCCTGTAAAGTCCCTCGAAGTCTGCCCAGATGAGGGTCGGCTCATCGTGTATCTAGAGCCTCTGGCCATACCATCTCCCTGATGATTCCTGAAAAAGGATGGCTATTGGGATCACCATAAATCAGCTGGTGTCCCAACCAAAAGGAAAACTCTAGCTACAACCTCCATCCAGTCCTCAGCCGCCTGTGGGTCCGTCTTACCTTATAACCATGGAGGCATCTTCCATTGGAACTCGTGAAACACGCTCAGTCGGCGTGCATTCTCTACTAGTGGAGCTGGTGGTAATGGCTTCCCAATGGGTAGTGGTGTTACTGGTACACAACCCGATGGTGCCAATGCCATAAGAGGGCCCCACACAAAGGCCTCATTTCTCTGTGGGTTTTCATCGCGTACTCTATCGGGAATCATGGCTGGCTGTCTATGTGGCGACATCCTTAAATAAGACATTTGTGCAATAGTCAATATGTTATACCTAGTGAGGTGACTCAAGATATCAAAAATGACACTTTTTAAGAGGCACACAGTCAGTGTTTTCATGTGGTGAGTCAGAAATCAGTGTTCAGGGTCCTGGTGTGTGGATACGTCGGTCGCCGCACCAACACTAGACACACCGAACTGAAAACCAAACTCATAACACTTAACACTTTTGCTTCTCATAAAATATCAGAGTCCTAGTTGTTTGGTAGAACCAAACTCCTCTGATACCACTTTGTCATGACCCGTCCCCTGGGGCCTCTGTCGTGACTACCCCAAGCCCACCTTCCATAGCCAGGGGATGGAGACTAGCTCCGAAAGGTGTATTCCCTAAAATGGGAAGGTGTTTCCTTTAAACATGTCCCAACACAAAGTCTAAGAACACAACATGAAGAAGCTTTGAAGTAAACTGTTGTAGTAAAATGGAGTGCTGAAAGTAAAAGGGTCCAGAATACAAGCCCAATAGAAAGTACCATTACAAAAAAAGTACAAATACAATTGAAGAAACAATAAAACTGAAAAAGGGAAAATAGATACTGAGTCATCATATGATGATATTACCTGAAGAGTATGTATAAATTGCCTCCCCATCACTCCACATCCTCCTATCTTCTTCGTGTACACCCTAGTCCTTGCTCCCTCAAGCCTCAGCCCAACTGCTCATCGTCTGCACAAGAGACAACTTGGTGTGGGTGATGCCATTACATGGGTGAGTATAATAATACTAATTAGGGACCCCAATAGCCATGAAGGTCTCTCAGAATTCCACAAGGAAAACCATAAGTCTTGATCTCAATCACAAGGCACAAACCAATAGACACAGCTCAGTTAGAGTCTCAGCTCAAACCAGGTATACAACTCAGGGAAATAGGATATGATGTCGAAACACACATGACTGCAATGAATGAAGATAGCCAGCCACATATTATCTAGGCCTAAGAACAAGTAACATTCCCAGTCACAATTTCGAACACCTAAAATGGTGGAGAACTCCTCCTCTCTTGAGTACAGAGGGTATGCCCTGTCACATAGAGGCACTTCCCACTAACATTGAACTGGTGAGGTACTCCTCCCCATCTGGTACCGTGGGTATGTTGGGTCACACAGAGCCGCTCTCCAATAGTGTCCTGCTGAGGTACTCATCCCCATCGCGTACCATGGTATTCGGGTCACTCCAAGTTGAAAAGTCAATAGTTGTCAGGTCTCAGCCAGTCATAGGGTTCCATACATAGTGCGCATAGGAGAACCGATCCCCTATCCATTTCTCATATTTCAACCAGCACGAATTCTCAAAAAAAGTAACCTGATGATTCTTTGTGTCAAAAGGGTTCAAACACAACAGATGGAGCATCAACCGGACACCCGATTTGTGTGTTATTGTCATTTCAGTGCCGAGGTCCCTATTGGAGTCAGGTGCGATTCAACCCGTCCATATTACAATTTTGTCCCAAACACTCATGGATTAATTCAAATGGACCGTCTAGCTCCAACTATCCCAACACCGTAGATGGTTTTGTCAAATGGATACCCAGTTCTCAAGATAATTCCCTTTAAGTGTTTATTGGCCGGGTTGGGCCCGTGTCTGGTCTGACTCAGTCTGAGTCGGGCTGTGGCATACTAAGCCCAATGGAACGAGGTTTGGCCTGGCTCAAAAAAAGGGGGGACCCACAATGGTGGAACACACCTTGTAGGGAGGGGCCCGCAAAGGGGTGGCCCTATCGGTGGGGTGCAGCCCAACCCACTGGGTGGCAGTCCGGCCCATAAGAGGGCGGTCTGGCCATGAAGGGAATGGTGCGTGGTGCTTCTACCAAGAGGCTTGGGGAACCCACCGGAGGTGTGGGTTCCAGCTCATCCACCACGGCTTCAGCCCCAGTCTCCTGCTCAATGGTGGCGCGCGACGGCGCAGCTCCCTTCCCTACCGCGCTGGGCCTATGAGTCGGTCGCCTTTTCCATCTATCATGGCTGATGAGCCGCGGCCACTTTGCACAAGGACGGCGCGCAATGGCGTGCTGCACCTCCTCCGCGGCTGGCCGGTTTTGGCCGCTTTGATGTCTACTACGACTTCTTGCCGCACCTCCTCTAGGGGCATGTCATGTCCTGTTGCCACCTTCATAGCCTGTTGGTGTCATCACGTTGGCGTTCTTCCAAGGAAGGCGCAAGGGTAACAAAACTTCGGATGTTTTGGGTCAGGTTTGTTAGGCCTGTGCCCTCCCTGTTAGCTTGTGATCAATGGGAGGATAAAATGGGTTTAACAATTTCTTGTATTAAACAACAAACAAAACCCCACAAGGATACCCAGTAACAACCTCCCGCAATATTAATGACTCGTGGATCAACATGTTAGTTTGTTGACCTTCATTCCTCATATAATTTTCAAGAACATGAAAGTGGGAATCTTTTATGGAAATGTAAACAAATAAACACCCTACCTAGAATCTTCAAAAAATGGCGCGGCTGAAGGTGGGTTAGTGTTCTTCGTTCTTACAACATGCATCTAATGATGCTTCTCACACATCGTCCTCTCGTTCATGGTTCAGTGTCACTCGTCCCCTCTTGCTGGGATCGGCTCTGTATTATAGGGGTCTAGCATCACGGTCTTCCTTCAACACTTCATTTCTTGGGGAAGTTGTGATGATACCCCTCCCCATGATCCATATATATAGAAGAGGGGGAGGCTAAGTAACGAAGGTAGAATTTAATGGGGCTCAACAATTAGGAAGTTCCATAATTCCCCAACGACGTCGTCACTTAGGATGGGCAGGTCAAGCCATTTATGGGCTTGAAACGTTGCTGGCACCACCCCATTACTTGTCTGTTGGAGGATATGAAATAAAATAATAAAATTATTTCATTCCATTTCTTTTAAAGAGTCAAATAAATTAACATTTTCTCCAGAAACATTGTATTCAAATTAAAGCTTCCCTTAATCGAATCCTGATGCTGCAGATTCAACAGTTCCCTTAGATTTTTAATATGAGCAACGGCTCAGAAGATTGAAAATGCATCTCGCACTTTTACTAAATGTACTCATTAAAAATTTCAATAAATTATTAGCATTCACCCTCGACCCGCCCCAGTCAAGGATATGCTCCTCCTATTAATAAAACACCCAAACAAACCTAATGGTACTCTCAGATATTGAATCTGAGTTATGTTTTAGATGATATGGATTTTACAATAATATTATTTCCACTTAATTGTTTTATTTATGGACAGAAACTAACATTCACCGGTGGACCGCACCAACCAATGTCAGTATCATCTTATGGAAAGCATACCCTCACGATATTAGTGGTGGTCTAAGATTTTCAATTTGCCTAACCATTCGCGATTTATATGAATTTGAAATATAAAATAATTTTATTTAATAATTTTATTTACAGTTATGCCATTTTCAGGGTTTCTCACAGGTGGCCCGCGCTAACTAAACTTATGTCACTCCTCGGGTAAACCCGCCATCCTGAGCGCAATAGTGCAATTGAATTTCTAATCCAAGAAACTATTTAAGAGTTATTCCACCATTTCAGTAAAACTGCTTATATGCACTATTTAATGATTAACAAAACATCGACAGATCATTCTGGGAACTCTAGGCATCGGAATCATGGGACTTCAGATTTCACGGTCTCGAAATAATTCCTTAAAATTAAAAAAATCATTGAAAAAATACAGTTTTTACACATATGAGATGGTGAGGAGATAAGAGAGGAGGCTCTAGATATCACCACCTCAAAAAGACACCATCTATCCCTTGTATTGTACGAATTACTTCATCATCAAATTTTCTCCCAAAATTGGAATAATAATCTCCATGATGAAGGATATTCCTCTAAATATCTCACAGATCATTAATCAATTCCATCATTTACATGATTAGAGGGGTTGGTAAGGAATGTGTCTTGCAAAAATGAGAAACCAGTTGTCTTATCATACCTATCAGAAAAGATACTACCCAATACTGGGAATAATCTTAGCTCTGAAAGAAGCATCAGAAGGTGGACGAATGATCCCTATTGTAGTATCTTTATGTGACAACATCATCCAAAATCGATTGACGATCTCATGGTTTCGTTCTCCTCATATTCTAGAAAATGGAAGTGGGTACACCCTTTGGGTGTAGCTAAAATGATGTAAAAATGATATGGTGTGTATAGATCATAGATTAATAGCTCGTCCATCCTAGATGCAAGAACCTAATCCAAAAGGGAGTTCATATACCACATTTCATTAAGAGAGATGATCACATTATCAATAATTGTCCTAGTTAGTACACAATAGGGGTGAAATAAAAACTATCAGATCAAATCAACACATCCCTATCCTCATCAGTTCTTATCGACATAGCCCCAACCCTAGATATGTTCAACATTTTGGGATGAGATAAGGAATCATAGATAATATAAGAATTTTAGTTTTCATAAGAATTGAAATGTTACCCTATCAATCAGAAAAAAAATTGGAAGGTACTACTGATCTTGTTGTGGGTGATTCCCTGTTGATGGAGTTACAAGAGTTGGTAATGTTATACAGTGACTAAAACTATATAATTGAGACCTAATCCTTCTACTAGTCTCACGTAATCACAAACATGTTGACACCGATCCATGAACAAGCATCTCAAGCTGCAAAAATTTGTCGATTAAAAAATGTTCATAATGACTCCCAACATAAGGCTTTGAGATACCTCATATACACTAGTTTCCTCCATGAAGTATGATCCCTAGATTCCAAAATTTCCTAATATGAGCCAAAAATATTGTGAACCTACTTGGATGGGCACCGATGTGGGCGTATGGTGGTCAACCTGACCCTGTTCGGATAATGGAAAATATTTATGATGTCCCTGAAAGAGATAAGTGAGAACATAATAAGATCCTTTAAAAAATTATGCTTCAAGATGATGAGTACATATCTTGCCAATACTAGAGTCTACCAAGGGACATCCCAGACATTTGAAGTATTGTGGAACTATTTGTACATATCTTTTATAGGGAGGATCGTGTCTAGATAGTTGATTTACCATAGGTTGATTTCCACCTCACCGTGATATAGATGAAATGAGCTAGTTCCAGTACTCCAATGGATAATTTGTTCTGAAAGAAGATCGAGATGGTGATAGGCAAAAAATTAGAAAATCCAATTGGATTCATAAATACAAACCATATATAACTTTTCCGAAAACTATGTGATGCTTTTTCTGGCCTAGAAGGGTCATTCCCATTCATCATAGAAATTACCACCAGAATGTAGATCTCATTTCAAGATCCATCCACCACCTGGGATGATCAGTTAGGAGACAAATAAACATGATTAATTTTAGGAAATATAGTGATGAGTGAAATCACACCAATCTAGATCAATGTGATATTTTGGATAAATATAAGACAAACCATAGGGTTGAGATGTGACGAGATTTCCTTCATCAACCATTTTCACTTGAATACTGTGAGGGGAAGATGAAACCCAGTGATATGGAATATTGATGTCCAAAGGAGTGATGGAAATATTTTTTAGAAAACCAAACCTGTATAGAAGAATATGGTAAGATATTTGATAATCATGAAGCTTGGATAAGAATAACCTCTTCAACATTTTAGTTTTTTCCAATCATGGAACTTTCATTGGACATAGAAGAGGAACCTCTGAGTGTACAAAAATCCATCAGATTAAAATTAATTGGCATATTTAAGACACATAAAATAAAATATTTTCAAAGTAAAGGCATAAATTGATAACATCATGCACATCAAAAGAATTAAAAAATTCAGGAATCTCCTTGAGGTATCGAAAATTGCATAAATCCCTATGGGATCACGGGCTTGATAAACCCATGTAGTATCAAAAATCCACATAACCCCTCAAATAATCATGATTTCATGATCTTAACATGGTCACATGAGCCATAAGATATTCAATCGATCATATGATCGAGCTTTCAAATTCCATTGACCCCTCAATAAAATCACATCCACATGAAAAAGGTTCCAAAAAATACAAAAATAATGTTCATGATTGGTTTGAGTGGGTTCGTAGGAAAATGAATTGTTGCATAGGATTTCTCATGGAACATGCTCACATCATGGAATCACGATCGGGTTTGAAAAAAAGGTTTGGTGATAAGGACATTCAATTGAAGTAGTGAGAAATTTTCTGAGGAATGAGTATATGTTGATTGAATCTATCTACCCTAACATATTTATAGGGAATCATTTGGGATACCAAACATCACCTTATAGATGAATTATTTCCTAATACATTGAATAATTACAATGCAAAAGTCTTAGGAAAAAATTACATTCCCAAAATTTGAGTCCTTTTCGCCACGAACATTGCTCTTGTAGGGGGGCATTTGTTTTCACCATCCAAGTGAGAATCGAACAATTCAAAAAGGAAGAAATACAAATATATGGGTAATAATTTACATAAAAAATGAAGAATAAAGTGACCCAAGATTCACGGATCTCATGAACCCCCCTAAGAAACATGATCACATGACTATAAGAAAGTCATGAGGATGGGAATGGATAGTGCATTACCTATAAAATATCTTAGAGTGCCCCTTTTTTACATTCTCTTAATCAATCGTGAAGGTTCCCCAGACAACCCATGATAACATGATAGTAGCTAGGGAAGAACACCTTGTACACACAAATTGTCCACTGGAAGATGCCTAACAAACCCCCTAAAAATCATTCAAAAATAGGAGGAAAATATGAAAAATGTGGTGTCCCATTGCGATCATAAAACTCACGTGATGGATCATTGATGGGGAGAATTACTGTTATCAACATCACTCAAGAAACTCACAAGATCCTTATAATTTGTAAAATAAACTATGAAACTAAATGTAGAGGAGAGATCCTATTTTGGTCGTAAAACATCACGCGATGCACCCCTGACAGTCCATATGATACAACAATACCCCAGCGGGATGCACACCTCATCTTATGAAATCATGTTGACATATCATCCTCATCACACGAAGCACCGCAAGTATGTACAGGTGACCTAACCCCCTTTGGCTCCACCATGTAAAACAGATGGGGTTTTCCATGAAATGGTCATGCATCTAAATATGACCTTTATTGGTCACATGACACATCACCAAGAAGTAGAATAATTATCTTCAAGAATACTCATAAAATATCTAATTATCAACAAGATTTGTAATGATAAAACAAATGAAATAAATATGGGAAATGTGTGAGACTCTTGTAGTTATAAAACTCTTTTGATGCAATAATTTTTTTGTTGTTGTATGGTCCTACGACACCCCTTGGAAAGACATCCTTACCCTATGAAGGCCTCCAAACAGGACATCCTTGTCTCACAAAAAGTCATAGAGATGTTTCCTGAGATAATGTGTAGGACATTCGATATGTTCCCAAATCCCATAATGGTCCTTGTAGATGTCAATATTATAATACAAAATTCAATCAGTATGCTCGTATAATTTAGGAAGACCCTATTAATTTGAAATAATAGAATAATGGAGCAGTTGACGAGATGGGCATGTAGTCACTAAAAATTAGTGGACGCCCTCAGGGTGATCGATGGAAGGTACTCGCGAAGACATATAACATTGAATCCCTCCACCAGATGTGGAATATATTTTTTAATATAATCCCTAAAAAGTGAAAAACAAATGTGGTGTAGAGGCTTATAAATCCCCCACCCAAGCCTGAAATAATTGGTTGGAATTTTTTTCTAGATGCACTAGCATACCCAAGAACCAGAAAAAATTTCATAGAGTGTATTATCTCGTGATTGACAAATTTTAAAGAGGATAAGACACTGATTAACTACTAGAGCGATCACGCAACAGGAATATGTGCTTCACATGATCACAGATTGATCAAGGGATGGACATCTGGTAGGACACGAAAAGATAATCCAGCATATCTTTTCAACCACATGGGACATAAAATAGGGTAATAACGATTTAATATAAATAATTATCTATATAAAGTCTAGAAAAAAGGAAAAATATGGGAGAATTAAGAAAAAAACATACATGCTGGTCCTCATGTGCCATGCATGAACTATAATGATCACAAGACAACACTAAGACATATCCCACAAATCTCATAGTGCTCCTTCGGTATACTTTTGGACCATGATATTTTCTTCTAGAAATGTAAGATCATGTAACATGGAACCCCTTGGTCGTGCCACCCAAGTCTTGTGACACTTCATGGGCTCGCCATTCTAGCCTCACAATGCGCTTCAGACATATCACCTGACTCATATAGAGACCTCAATTTATGCCATCAAAGTCTAATGGTAGTACCCAGGCATGTTGACTATATCTTACAACACCCTCTAGGTATGCTAGCTACATCTCAAGATGCCTTCTAGACATATCATCCAGGACATGTGACACCCTCTAAGACATGTCACATTGACTCTCACAACTCCCTCCAAGCATTTCATTCACCTCTCACAATGCTACCAAGGAAAGTTAGTTGTATTATGTAACATGCACTAGAAAATCCATCTGAGATCATACAATGTCTTCCAGGATCAAGTAGCTAGGTCCTGGGATGACATTTGGAAAATTCATCATTGATAATGTGATGTGTAATGACATAGACTTTTTTAAATAATAGTTTCCTTCGTGAATAAATTTGGGTTTTATATAATATTATACATGTATAAAATAAAAAGAAACCAACAAAAATTTATATCTTTAACAATTATCATTACATTATTTATCTATGAATGAAATTAATATTCTACTCATTACAAGCAGACAATGAATATAAAATACAATAGCTAAAATGTGAATGTATGGATCACCCCAATCTACTACAATCATTTTTGCCACAACAAATACTATTGAAATGGAAATAAATATTATTAATCCAATAAATATCTTATAAAAATGAAAATATATCAATTAAAAAAATAGTAGAGAATTTTCGTTGAAAAAAAGAGGTATTTTTAGGGTATAAAGGGAAATGTGATGATTGGATTCAGCTATTATATGACTGTTGATAAATATAACCTTTGGTTAATATGAACATTAGAAACTATAACTTATTTGATAATTATAATATTACAATTAGTTTTTATAAGTAGTAATTACATTAGATAATTGATACATAAAGGAGAATTGATGGCCTCAAATGATAGTGTCCTATCATTAGAAGCAAAATTGTACGAATTTTGGAAACAGATATCATCATTGAGGTTCTCCCTTGACCAAGCCCAAGATGAGCTCTAGTAAGTGAATCTTCAAAAAAATCTCCTATGATAGAAGTTAAAAAAAGAAGATATTATCTCTCAGTCGATGTGTGACAAGACACCTCATGAAACTACCATCATCACACACCATATCCTTATGAGGTATACAGGTGTAATATGGGGTTAAGTGCCCAGACCTTAGTTTCATAAATTGTAAATATTCATTCTATAAATAAAATTTTTAACCCAAAAATTCCTTTTAAGAACTATTTTTCTTATTAAAATATATGTATAATTCTGAAATATTTAATATTTATATTTTTGGATGAAAATAAAAAAAAATATTTTAAAAAAGATATAATTTTTTATAAAAATCCATGGTATTATGAATAATGTTTTTTTAATGAAATAGTTTTTTGGAAAACATTATTTTATTTATAAATTATAAAATATTTTTATAATTGTATAGATATTTTTTTTATAACTGTCAAAAATATGACTATGTGATAAAAATTTATATTTTAAAATAAATAATGTTTTTAATATTTAAAAGCTTAGATTCTCATATTTATATAAATTTTTATAATAAAATAAAAATCAATTTTATAATTATTACATCAAATTTCTGTTAGAGGGAATTTAAAAGTATTTTCTAAACTACATTATTTTTTCGTGAATAGTAAAGAGTACTATTTTATGATTTCAGTATAGTTTATGACATTATACTTATGTTGTAAAGATGTAATGAATATATATAAAAACTAAAAAACCTAAATTATGTAATTTTATTATAATTATGTATTTTAATAGATTTTATTCAATTTTTAAACTATAAGTTACATTCCAAAGACTAAAAAGGAAAATTTTGATTTTTAAAATATTAATTTATGGAAAATTTAATTTTCCATTAGAAAATAATTATTAAATAATAGTGTTAGGTAATATAAGATTAAATTATCATAAAAAAAGAATCTAAATTTCCTTAAAAGTTATTAAAAACCATTGTTAAGCCATTTGTTTTTCATTTTCCCTAACCTAGTTTTCCTAGACCTATATTTTGAAAATATTAAACAAATCATCATTTTATCTTATAAATATGCACCAATTTCTTCATTTACATTAAGTAAAAATTCATCCTCCATGAATTTATAGATATTTTAACTGTCAATGAGTCTCTCCAAGGTTTCCTTAACCCATCAGATTCCATCCTCATATTTTAGGAACAACTCTTCCAGGTAAGGGAAATATTTATTTCACTTTTCCATTCATGTTCTATTTTCATGTTCTGTGTATTATATTTTTGAAAATAAGTTATTTTCTCTAGTTTGTATTATCTATTGACAATAATATTTTTTCAATTTTAGAACCTTCCCCCATTTCCACTTTTCTAAAACCATGTTTTATACGTGTCATTCTACAGAATTTTCTTCTCCAATTTCCAACTTGTATATGAGAAATTCTCATCTATATTTTAGTTGAATTCCCTAACCATTTTTTTCTATAGGTATTTAACTAGACTTGAAAATTAATTTTTATTTTGGTATTTACATATATAAAACTCTCATTTCATTTTTTTGATAAAAATGATGTAATGATAATGTCTTTAAGCTCTTTTGTATGTCATTATTTTATATTAGAAACCCATTTTTTATTCTCCATGGGTTATTCGTGAAATGATTTATTATGATATTTTTGGATCATATAAAATTATATCATATTAATGGTTCACTTTGAAAGTTATCCAATGAATATAATCTCTAGAGATGAAATGTTTTATAATACATTGGTGAATAACCATGATGCTTTTCATTTAAGACATGGTGATAAACCATGGTGATATTCTTTTCAATGACTCATTTAAATATTGATCTACATTTCAATTTTATGATTCATGTTCTTATCATTATATTCCTAATTTTCATAAATTATTGTGTTTTCCCCATTTATATATATCATGATCACATGATATATTTATCCTTTTCAATTTCACTTACTCAGCTTCATGATCACCCATTTCTTTTGATGTATATCCTTAAAATATGAGATGCAGTAAAAGAAACACTAGTTAAACTCATGAAGTTGTATTGAGGTAAAATTAGATGAATTATTTAAGCTTTAATTTAATCTGTACCTTATATCCATTAAACTAAATTTTAAAAGAACATCTGTTGTGTACCAGGTAATGAAAATGTATGTAATCAAAGGTTGGATTCCATAGTTGGTATAATTGGATGGTTTAGTTATTTATGGAAACATTGAATTGTAAATATTATGAATAACCTTAGTGAAAAATCTAAATATATTAAAATGATCAGGAATTTTTTTGACGCATTAAGTAATTAGTTTCAAATAAAAGTAACATTTTCCTAGAGAAGAACAAGTGGATATGGATTTGAGATGTGCCTATGGGTAACAATTGCATGATAAGAGGCCTTTCTGCACTTTTTTTCTAACACTACTGATGGATATGTTTGGTTAATTAGAATCATTTTATACCCATTTATGAATGATATATGGAATATGTAGTTATTATTAGAGGATATTAATAACAATATTAAGAATGATGTTTCAAGACATAAAAATACTTTTATAAATATAGGATTCTTAAATTTAACACATTTCTCACTATGGTTTTATTCTCTTAGAAAGATAGTGTGCAATAAGAGGAATAACCTAAATGATGATTGAAACTCATGAAGCACTGTAAATGTTACAATTGAAGCTAAAATGGAAAACTAGATGAGGATGATGAATCAACTAGCTTGAGTTATGAACAATAAATTGAATCAACTTGATATACAAGATTCACCTCAAAGGGAAAAACTTTCCATTTATTTCTTCATAAAACAACGACCAAATTCATTCAATGGAATTACTAACAATTTGATTTTTGAACAATAGATATGCTCTATAGAAAATATATTTTCTATACTCTGTAGCTTAGAGTAAGATCCTGGAAGTATACCTCTTAGACATAGATGTTTACTAGTGGTGGAAACTGATTAAAACCCTATCAAATGAAGGGAGATAGATGTTATAGAGTGAGAATAGTTTATGGGAGTCATTTTTAATAAATACACTCCTCATTTGATGTGAAAAAATAGAAAAGGAATTTATAGAACTGAATTAGAAGGTTAATTAATTTGTGGGAGTTTATGAAATTAATTTTACAATAATTTTATGATACAACTCTTGCACTATAATGGATTTTATGGGAAACTTTAACATATTACTTTGTGGACTAAGACCCCGTCGTCAGAGAAATAGAGAAAAAACACAAAAAATCTATGGGGAGATAGTGTGTATTGTTGTGAAAGTTGATATGGAGTTTAGATAAGTACAAATGTCACATAGATGGTATAAAAAGAAGAGATCAATGGATCCTAAATCAAGGGCATATTTTTATCACAGAATAAGAGGAAAGAATGTGAAACATCCCATAAGAATCAAATTTTGGAATAAGCATCTGGGGAACAATATACTTGGGAGTGGAATGAAATACAACTTCAAATGATATGGACATATAGATTCAAACTTTTTTTATGAGTTGAGGCCTCAAATTATCAACACAAATGATAAATGGATGAGAGTGTAAGCCCAACCAAAAGATCAATTCTTCAAGTGTGGAAATCATGGGTACTTTTCCAATCTATATACTATTAAGATTATATTACTAAGAATAAACCATAAAACATATATTAGGAAAAGGGGGAATGATAAAGATTTTTCTATCATAATAAATGAAGAAAATGATCTGATTTATGTGGTGCTAGGTACAATCGTTGTACTCTCAAAACTAGTAAGTCCATTGTTTGATTTTTATTTTATGCATTATTTAATTTCATTAATGTTATTGAAGAATATATAATCAGTCCCTAAAATAATATAATTAGAGTCATCAGCCCTAAATAATGGAAAAATTATCTTAGAATCAATAGTGTATAGAAACTCATATATTAACATTGGCGAGAATAATCTCATCACAAATTGATTAGTCATTTACATGGATGAATTGGAAATTATACTTTTGATGGAATGACTCTCAAAGTATAATGCTAAGATAAACTATAGAAGAAAGGGAATTTGTGTTGAATTTATTGGAAACCCCACTATCATTTTCAAGGGAGATATATCCCAACCAGAGCATTTCCTGAAAGAGCTACCCATGTCCATATTTAAAAAATGATCGGTGAAGAGGGGGTGGGAAATGAAATAATAAAGATAGAGAATGTCCTCATCATTCATGATTACATTGGAGTATTTCCAAAATAATTTCCTGTAAATCCCCTATTAATTTAGTTACAGTTCTCCATTAAACTCATTTATGGATTCAAGACAATATCAAAGACCCCATATATAACAGAGAATATGAATTTATAAGAATTATGGAAACATATTCATGATCTTCTGGAGAAAGGTTTTATCCGACCACGTGTGTCTTTTGGGGGAGAAACTGTTCTCTTCGTTAATAATAGTTATGGATCAATGCGACTATGAATTTATTATAGAGAACATAATGATATCAAAATGAAGAAAAGTACCCTATATTAAAAATTGATGATTAATTTGACTAGCTTCATGAAAATCAATTATTCTCCAAGATTGAACTCAAATATGGGTAACATTCATTGAGGGTGAAGAAAGAATATATCACATCAACTTCCGTCCAAACAAGATATAGAAATTATTAGTTTTTATGCCCTTTATCTTGAATTATTTTCTTTATATATTTATAGATTAGATGAATATAGCCTTTAAGGACTACTTTTGTAAATTCGTGGTAGTTTTTATTGATAAAATTATGGTATATTCAAAAATTCATGAGGAGAATAAATATAATATAAGTTTTATACTTAAAATCATAATAAGTAGAATATTTTTGAAGAATTAAGGAAATGTGAATTCTTGTTGAAAAAAGTTGCATTCATAGGCACACTGTAACCAATGAAGTAATCTCAGTAGACCAAGTGAATATAAAGGTTATAGAGCAGTGGCCTCATCCAATAATAGTAACTAAGAGTCATATTTTCCTAGTACTATCAGGATATTATTGGAGTTTTGTGAAATTATTTTCATGAATTTCTAATGCAATAACAAATTTAACTCGAAAATGTGCTAAGTTCATCCGGACTAAGGAGTGTGAAGAATGTTTCCAAGAACTATATAAGAGATTGGTTGCTGAACTAGTGTTAACACTACCCTCTTTTGGACAAAAATTATTTATTTATAGTGACAAATAAATTAAAGGGACAAGGTTAATCCTTATGAAAAATGAAAATGTTACTCCTTATGTATCTAATTAGTTGAGGACCCATGAGAAAATGTATCAAATGATTGACATGGAGCTAGTTCAAATTATTTTTTCTCTGATGATATAGAGTAACTATCTTAATGGGGAGAAATGTTATATATACATAGACCACCAAAGCTTGAAATATATTTTCACACAAAAGGAATTGAACATGGGAAAAATGTTATGGTTTGAACTTCATAAAGACTATTATTTTTCAATTCACTATCACCTCGAAAAGGTTAACAATGTCATTGATGCATTAAGTAGAAAAGAACATGTTGTACTAGCATTGATGAGGATTCAAGGAGATCCATCAATCAAGGACCTAATAAAATGATACATTGGAATCGTAAGTGAAGGGAAATCATTAAACCTTTTAAAAATGAAGTCTTAACCATCATTACATTAGAATATAAAAAAATATCAAAGAGAAGATCCTTTGTTACAAAAGAATATAGAGGCAATGAACAGTGATAATTTTTTCAATATCAATATAGTTAAACAAAGTGTATTGAAATTTCATAGAAGGATATGTGTTACACATAACCTGGAGATAAATAAGAGGTTTATGGATGATTCTCGTAGAACCAAATTCTATATACATAATAGAATCACTAAAATTTATAGGATCCTTCATGATCATTGTTAGTAGGATAGTATGAAAAGGGAGATTGTCGACTATAATGTAAGGTTCTTGGTATATCAGAAATTTAAGTAAGTTCAAAAACTTCTAAAAGGGGTATTGCATCACCTACACATATCAACATGGAAGTGGGACAATATCAATATCTACATAATTTTGGATCTACCATGAACTTTCAAAGGATACTATGTGATATGGGTTATAGTGGATCATCTCACCAAGTCCTCCCATTTCATTGCTATTCAATAAGACTTATCCCTTGAATAACATGCCATGATATATTTAAATGAAGTAGTAATGTTACATGGGCCTCCACATTCTATCATTTTTTATCATAGTATAAGGTTCACATCTAAATTCAAGAGAATTATTCAACATGCTCTGAACAGTGAATTAAATTTCAGTATGGCATATCACCCCCAAACTGATGACCAATATAAAAGGACTATTTTGACACTCTAAGACATTATATGAACATAATAAATGGAATGTAATGGAGGATGGGATCAACACCTCCCATTTATTGAGTTCGCATACAACACCTTTTATTCGGTTATTAAAATAGAACCATATTAAGCTCTATATGGATAATTATGTAGAACTACTAGTTATTGTGATGATGTTGGTGGGTGGAAATTTTATGGGCCTGATCATGTAAAAGAGATGAAAAAAAAGGATCATGACATCAAACAACATATAAAGTTTACTCAGAGTCAGTAGATGATCTATGAAAACAACCATAAAAGGGACTTGATGTTTGAGGTTAGGGATAAGGTTTTCCTTCGAAATATCACCATGGAAGAGAGTCATTCAATTTTTATAGAAATGGAAGCTTAATCCTAGGAACATTGGCCCCTATAAAATCATATATCACATCGGAGTAGTGGTCTATTAGCTTGAAATTCCCCCAAATCTATCACATGTTAATGAAGTATTACACAAAACTCTCTTTTGGATGTATATACATGATCCCTCATATTTAATGAATTTGAAGGTGGTATAACTAACACATGACATCTCTTACGAGGAGAAACAAGTTGAGATCTTGGACCATAGAGTCAAGGTTCTACATAAAAATACTACTAACCATTTTAATGTGTTTTGGAGGAACAAAAAATATAATGAGTTGACATGATAACCAGAGGAGAAAATGAAGAAAAAGTATAGTAACCTTTTCTCAACAAAGAAAATGTGTCGAAATTTCAAGGAAGAAATTTATTAAGGGTGGAAGAATGTAATAACCTAGAATTTTTAAATTATATTTTTTTCTGAATAAATGTATCTTTTATGTTATATTATACACACAAAATATAAAGGGAAAACCAATAAATTATTATGTCTTTAACAATTACCATTACCTTATTTACCATTGAAACCAATAAAAATTCAAAACATTAAAATAGAATAACAATATACAATTGAATAGATAAAATGGAAATGCATGGATAACCCCAATGTTGAAGAATATTCACCCCCATTACCAATGATATTGAAATGAAAAAAAAATTATTGAACAAATCAAAATATTATGAAAAAGAAATTATTACAATAAGAGAGAATATATTGAATTTTGAGTGAAAATGAAGTGTTATTTTTATGGTATAATGGGAAATGGTACCATTAGGATTAAACCATTTTATGAAAATTAGTAAATATGGAAATTCGAAACTATACCTTGGAAAATAATTTTACTTTTATAATTAGTTTTTATATTTAGTAATGACCTATGATAATTGATACATAAAGGTCAATCGATGGCCTAAACCATTTAATATGTCCAATATAAGCCCTTTTGTAATAACATGGGAGGGAGGAATCATCACTAGATTATTTCCTAAACCAAGGAAAATCATATAATTAGAATGTAAATCTTGATGGAAATTTACTACTGGATAATTTCATGTTAGTAGAGATTACCACTAAGTTAATGTTAGTCATGTCACCCTAGGGAACTACCACCATCACACACCATACCCTTAAGGCATATATGAGTGTAATAAGGGGTTATATGTTAAGAATATAGTTACATAAATTTTAGTTTTTTATAAATAAAATATGTGTCCCATAAATTCTATTAAATAATAATTTTTATTAATAAAATATGAATTTCATTGAGACAAATTCGGTAATATTTTTGGGCAAAAATGAACTATACCTATATTCTTAGAAAAATTTTTGATTTTTATACATAACCATATTATTATAAATACTATTGGTTTTAAAGAAATAGTATTTTGAACAAAAAATTATGTAAACAAAAAATATAAAAAAAATTTATAACTTCTTTTGAAATTTTTTTATTTATGTCAAAAATTAGTATATGTGTAAAAAACAGATATTTTAAAATAAATATTGTTTTTTATTTATAAGTTAAAATTTTCATATTTATATAATTTTTTTAATTATGTAAAAATAATTTTTGAAATCAGCATATCAAATTTATGTTTTGGTCAAATTATTAGAATTTTCTATATTAATATTTTTTTCTGTGAACAATAATAAATACAATTTCGGGTTTCAATATATTTTATGACATCATACTTAGGTTAGAATGAATTAATAATTAATTAAACACATCCCAAGACATAAAATATGTTATTTTATTAATATTTAATATTTTCATATAATTTATTTCATTTTTAATACGATAAGTTAGTTTCCAAAGTCTAAAAAATTATTTTAAAAACATTACATTGTAAAAACAATACATTTCCTTGAAGAAAGGCGTATTAAAAATTGGTCTTCGGTTATGGATGATTAAAGCAACATTTAATTTTTACACAAATTTCTTATACCATGAGAAAATACCCTAGGCATGCTAATGTTTTTTTATTTTCCACTACATTGTTTTTCAAGACCTACATTGGTTAAATATTAAACAAATCGTCGACTTCTCCTATAAATACCCACCCATTTCACCATTTCCATTCAATCCAAATCCATCATCCATTATGTTTTGGTGATTATTTCTTCCAATTAGTCACCCAATGTGTTCTCAAGCCCCCAAGGATCTATCCTAATGTTTTTGGAACAACTCATTAATTAAGGGAAATCTCTACATCTCCTATCCATTCATGTTTCCTTTTCATGTGGTATGTATTTTAATTTTCAAAATATGATGAATTGTCCACTTTCTATTGCCTATTTAATGTAATAATAGTATTTTATGAATGGGAGACCCATGTACCCTCCTATTTTCCCTTTTATAAAACCATGTTTTATACCCACCATGCTACTAAATTCTGTTATCAAAACTTCCTCTTTTACCTGAGAAATTCTATTTTCCTTTTCTAGAATATCCCAGCCTCTTTTATTTATAATTTTTATTAAAATATATTTCCAAATGAATTATTATTCTTGTATTTATATATATGAATCTCACATTTCCTTTTGTGGGATAAAAACGATGTAATGATCATGTATATAAGCTCTTTTGTATGTAAATAATTTCGATAAGAAACCCATTATTTGTTTTCCATGGGTTATTAATGTAATGATTTATTATTATCTATGTGGAACAAATGAAATTAATAAATATACAATTTTCACCTTGTTATCACTCAAATTACTTGGGTAAAGTGTTAGTCTCTATAAATGACATGTTTATGATACCTTAGTGAATAACTATTGTAATTTTCATTTACGACACCTTGGGGAATGACCTTGGGGATATGATTAGGAATGTCTCGTTTGAATTTTATATCCATATTTCCATGTATTGATTAATTTTCTTATCATTATATTCCTAGTTTTTATTCCTTATTTTCATTTTATTATTATTATTTCTCAAGATCAAATGATATATGTCTCCCTTACTATTTCATTTAATTTGATTCATGTTCACCCCTTTGCTTTTAAATATATCCGCTTGATATGATATATAACAAAATTAACATAGGGTGAACCCATGAAGGTGTTTTCAAGTGGAAAAAGAGAAATTAATTAGGTTTTCAGTTATTATGTAGCTTATTTACAAGAAACTAAACATGAAAAACACTCTTTTTGTTAAATGTAATAGAATTTTACAAAATAAAAAAGGCAGGATTCCAAATAATGTCCCTCAAACATGCCATCCAAGATACATGATATACCTTATACAGGACAACTATATCATGATATTTCTTTTGAAGATGTATGTAATATAACTTGAAATTTATAGATATCATTCAACATGTTAGAATAGTCAATCAAGGCATTTCAAGCTAGATGTCGAGTGCATTATGTTGGCAAGAAGGTCGGGTCAAATGGGCATCCTATATAATTATCTGTCCTCGGTGTGTAAGCCCTAATAAATAGGTCATTATTAGTGTGTAATTCCATATGAAGGCATCTATAATGTATCTAATTCCTTCTATAAATTGGATATGTTGGACCCCTCTAAGAGGTTCGAGCTCTATATAAAATCCTATATGGGAAGTCCAATCACATAATACCCACATCAACTAGCAATGACATTGAATATTTTCTATCCCATGTTGCTCACAACCATCATAGATCATGTTATATTAGGGAAGTACAATAATCATAAAATTTTAATCGCAATACTCTACAATTGAATGGGAAACCACAAATTTCAATCCTTAATTAGTGGAAAAAATAGGATATGTTCCACATATAAGAGAATCATCAGTGTGTAATCTATGATCAAATGAACTATAAAAACTCTAATTTCATCCATAACTAGGATACGTATGACATCTTCATAAGGTCTGATCCCATGTACAAATGTGAATAAAACATTATGTAAGTCACACTATGTCAACGAAATTTCAACCATTGAGACCCATTCATTCCTATGGGTTGATCACCCTACCTTATCCCTCAGTAAACTGAGAAATTAACTTAACTACGATGAATTTAATTACCCCCATAACTGGGATTCTTAGGACACCGTCTTGAGTCCCAAGCTCTATATTAAACATCCCATGGGTTGTTCAAAAACATAATCCCCACACCCACATGCAATGAGGTTGATCACTTTCTATCCCTTATTTCTTACACCGAGCATATCTCACATGGGATTAGGGACTCTCAAAAAACACATCACTATAATTCGGAATCTCCCACATCTATTGAAATATAAGAATGTAATCCACGATGAGTGGAATGATACAAACCTCCTCTATATAAGGTAAACTACCTTGGGGCTAGTCCCAAGGGTGTGAATAATCTATGAGAACCATTATTTCAGTAATAATTAGAAAATGTTGGACACATTCTTAAGGTCAAATCTCAAATGGGAATCCATCTTAGTATAAGTCCCCCAATGACTCTGGCATCTCAACCATTAGGGCCGAATTATTCCCATGGGAAGATCATTCTACTTTATCAATCAGTGGATAAAAGAAAACAAATTAATTATGGTAACACTGATTCTTTTCTTAATCAAGATACATATAACATCTCTCAGAGCCTTGAGCTTCAATACATGGTGCCACAGATTCCACATATATTTTTTTTTTCTGTAGGATGTTAAAATACATAGGCTTAACAAACATTGGGGGTTTTATTCCTATAATAACCAAGATGTGTAAGATGCCTCATAATGGATCAATCCCCTCCTTGAAATATTAAACAACTTTCAGCGTGGTATAAAATTATGAATTACCTTTTTATTTGTATACCATCCCAATCATTTACAAATAAATTTAATATAGAAAGCCTTAAACACCGAGTCTCTATGAAACAACCCCATTTTATAACCTAGATAATAAATATTATTTTTCCACTTTTGTGATTTGAATTTTGAAAAATAGACAGACAAAGCTGAGATCAAAAAAATATTTAAATTCAGATATGATAAACTTACATTTTTGGTGAATATAAACTTACCCTTATGAATAGTAATGTTCCCTGATGAATAGTAACCTCCCCTTGCAAGTATTTATAAAATTTAGGCACCATATAATTGAGAGTGAATATTTTAAAAATTAATAATAACGTGTTTTCATTTTTATGACTAATAAATTAATAAATTAGAATAATTAATTTTCATAAATTGTACTCCAAAATAAATATATTTTTCCTTTGATTTTTGGATAATTTTTTGAGACCCTTGTTAATATTTGAAAGTATTTTAAATTGAGTTCTAAATTTAAAATCAGTATTTTTCATGTACATAATGATTTTAATTAAAAATTAATTTTATATTATTTATAAAATTATTTTAACAAAGTAGAGTTTATTTTTTAATTATACACATCAAAAAATGGGTAGGTTGTTTTTTTGATATTTTCTTGAAATATTTGATTTTTTGGTGAATAGTTAAATTCAATAAATTACAAAATATTCTAAATAAATGAATTTCTGCATCATGGTGGAGTCATTGGTGATGTAGATGGACATTTTTTATAACTCACATATAGTCATTAATTTTTTAGTCACAATAATCAATACAATTCATAGTCTTGAGGAAAAATAATAAAATAATGGAAAAACTCTCCTCTCCTCCACTATAAAAACAACCCCACTCCATATTCTATTCACTCCTCTATGACTTGAATCTTCTTAGAGTTCTTCCCAAATACACCTCTGTATTCCCTCCCCAAATTCAAGATACCATGGTCTTTCCAAAAGTCCAAAACCCTTTCCCTTAAGGAGGTTCCCAAGGAGATTATTTTAAGAGATAAATCCACTTCCTTTAATTTCATTTTAATTTAAATTATTTTATTACTCTATCATAACCCCTAATATCTAATGGATCATGATAACTCCAATATAATCTATATTAAATAATGTTCTAGAATGACCCATACATCACTCGAGACTATATAATTCATGTATATATCTAATATTGTAAATTATTATATCTCAATATTCATCAAAAATTCAATTTTTTAGAAAAATAACAAAAATTCACCCTAACCATTTTTTGACGTGTATAATTAAAAATGGACTTTCATTTATAGAAATAATTATCTAATTATGAGAAGTTTAATTTCTAAATAAATCATCATTTACTCAAAAATAAGGATTTTAATATTATAACTATTTTTATAAAACATTGAAAAATTAATTAAGGTCTAATTAAATTATATTGTACTGATATGAAAAATAAATTAATGTATGAATCTATTTTGTGAACGTAAATTATTATTATAAATCATTATATTTATTATAATTTGTAAAGAAAAATTTTGTGTTTCAAGAAAATACCATAACAATATTTATCATTTTTAAAACATTTATTTACTTATTCCATGATATGAAAACATTTTTCATTTATCTGTTACCCAAATTTATTTTATATTTTCATAGGTGAAGTTACAATTATATTATTCATATTACTACTGCTTATGGCTACATTACTATTCCAAAGTTCATATTTAATTGTATATTTTTGTTTTAAACTCCATGTTTCTTGAAGCATAATATATTGAAGATGTTAAATTTTAAAAGTTACATTCCAAAAAATCATGGGGTCTTATAAGGAACCTCATTAAGATACGTAAATTTAGAATTTTGGTAAGACCAACAGGTCTTGGACGTGAGGGAAGAGGTTTGGGAAAGGGAATTTTTTATAATTTAGAGAATATTCAAGGCATAATAGGTGTGATAATAAGGGGTGATGAGGGAGGTATTTATAAGGAGAAGAGGGGGTATTTTTTATTATTCTATTCATTTGATTCTTATTTTGGCTCAATACTATCAATATTATTGATTCCAATGAATAAATACTATAACGTGATCATGTGAGTTAGAACCAATGGGTGATTACATCATCCATACATCATTAATAACTCATTAATTCATATATTTACCTATAATGTTAAATACCAAAAAATACTGTATTATACTATTCTTAAAAATCAACTATTTTAGAAAAATAAAAAAAATCATTGTAACCCTTTTTTATGTGTAGATTTCAAAAATAGACTCCATTTTATGATAATAATTTTCTAAATATGATAAATTTAATTAAAATACCCATTTATTCAATAAAATACCGAATTTAATATTATAACCAATTTTACAACACTTTGAAAAATTAATTATCGTCTCTTAAAATTATCGTATAATTATAATGAAACAAAATAATAATTTATTAATATAATTTATGAAAATAAATATTGTTTTAAATTATTATATTTTTTATAAAATTATAAATATTCATGTTGGTTTCCCAAAAACACCAACACTTAATTTATCATTTTATACGATTTATTTACACATTCCAAGATATAAATGTATTATATTTTAATTTAATGAGAAACCTAAATTGTATTTATACATTCATAAGAGATGTTATTATTCTAATGGCTAGATTACTTTTCGTAATGTTCACATTACTATTATAACATTCATGTAAATATATTAATAGTATATCATAGTTTGTATGATCGATTTGTTGTGTGAAACATAAATTATTGAAGATGCAAAATGTAAAAATAGGCATTACATAAAATATTCAAGTGTAATATTCTAACATAATTTATGAAATTGCATCCTCGCAATTCATACATCTTATTGGAAATCATGGAGTCTGTGTTGTAAAATAGCCTTGTGGAAATCCCACATTGTCAATAGGGTTAATAAAACATCAATTTAAATGGAGGGAAAGGTAAATGTGATGGTAACCAAAAAACCAAGATTTTTTATAGGATAAAATTAGTCAGAAGTGAATACAAGAACATTAAAAAGTAACCTAAATATAAAGTTCTAATATATAATGATATAAAACGTGGTAATTATAAATTATACCATCAGAAAAACATAAACTTGTGATTTTTTAAAATACCATTGATTTATTAGTAAGAAAATTAAAAAGATAAAATTTATATTCCATAAAATGTTTCCCAGATTTGAGGGATTACTTTTATATATAGATAATAACTTGAAAAAAATAAACTTAAATGAAGAATTCCTTTGTCTTTAACATAAAATCATCATTTTTTTGTGCTTCTTTCAATCTTCATACCATTTCTGAAACCAAAATATGGATATTCATGATGAATTTTTATACCTAAAGCAAATTTATCAAATGATCCATAAGTCGTTACTTTGAACTTAAAATATATACCAAAATCAAGAAGGTTGGGACATATTTTCCAATAAAAAATTCATATATTTTCTAAAGCTAAACATAATCTATTCCATAATTAGTTACCTGAAGACACATTCAAAATAAAATTTTCTGGATTCAAAGTTGAAAAATTTATAAGGAAGGTCACTAAATTTCAAAAATCATCTTAACATAAGATTTCCACTATAAGGTATCTTTCATTGTCACATACCAAATATACAAATAACTTAATATCCTTTAAACCTTTAGGAAACATGCATTCTACCCTGAGTAAAATCTCATGTTGTTGATTATATTCCATAAATACAAACATCTAACAATTCCATCATTATAAAAACCACCAAATCACTAACCACATTCATGGTCACCAATATTATCCCCTAAACTTCTATTTATAATTATATTAATGTCTAAAAAAATTAGGGCATCTTTACGAAGTCATATGTTTTCAAAAAGATAAAATATGCAAAAAAATCACTTCTCTTGATTACCAGTGATAGTCATAAAATGCTTCCAATTATTATAAAAATAAGTATTATAGTAAAATATTAATATATTTCATGATTCATATAACCATGATATATTCTTATAATATAATTCCTAAATCCAAACACAAAAATACTTTATCTATTCCACTTTGATTAAAGTAATGGAATAATATTCACCATGATCCCTTAGCTTTTTCTGGGAAATATTCCTTTGATACTTGGGACACTAAATTTTTTAGTAACCCGTATCATTTTTGATGAAGAATTTTATAACTTCTTTCTTTCCTTTATAATCAAATTCCTGGTTTCCATTCTCTCCACATTTTTTGAAAACTCTCATTTTATTCAAGAAAGTACCAGGGTGTTTCCTTCTACAATTATCAAATATGGGAAATCCTACTTTTCATTCTTCCCATTATCCACCAATTGATCCACCATTCACCTCTTCTATTGATTCCCTTTAATGTCATAATACATGGATAAATAATATTATGTATTGATAGAACATGATATTATATACTCATATTATGCGAATGGTAGGGATACTAGTTACCTTTATAGGATTGGTCTAATGTTATCAATTAAACTATCAAAATTAATCATGGGATTATGTACGTATTCTAAATTATTATTGGATAAACATGTAAAGTTTTCTTCATACATAGAAATAATTTATTCTTCCTTTTTTCTCAAACTCAATAATTTTTTCTCCACATATTCTTGTTGTTCTAAAAGAAAATATTTTTTGAAAAAAAGTTACTTAAAATTCGGGAATTATATAATAACAATTATCTATTCCTCCTTAGTGTTTTAAATCAATGACCATGTTTAGTCCCCAATAACTAATATACAATAATATTAGATGATATCCTTATCATGTTTATTACTTCTCAATTGGAGAAATATATTCTATAAGGAACTTATCCATTTCTCATCTACCAAAGGATTTGTAATCTCATATAATAATTGATGTTGTAATCACATGAAGCAGTCTAACATTGTTACCGCACATTGTGGATTAGGTTTTCACATACGAGTATGTTTATTACTCATATCCTCAGTCAATTCTCGTAGTAAAATTATAATTATTTCATCCTTAACAAGAGTTCAGTATCCAACATCATTATCTTTCATATGAGGGAAATTCCTAAATGGATTATACAAATTGATATAGTTTCAAATCCTTACACTATGTAATATTTCTAAATAATGGAATACACAATATTAGATCATAACATTTTAAAATGTAACGTATAATCTAAAACTAGTGAAATATGTAACGTAAATTAAAAATTTAGCTACAAATATTCTCTAAATCATATGCATGGTTACATTGGGAATATGGTCAATGCACACTATAAGGTTATGTTTCCCTAATAAATTTATTCTTAAAAATAGTTCCCCATCTTTATAAAAAACATCTTATTATACCAAATTTAAGGACCATGAATCCAATAGCATGGAGATAGTGCCTTAATTTATTACATTGTCATAATTATAAGGAATTATATCACCAAAGAGATAACAGTTTAGTAGCCTTGGAAAACTAGATACATATTTTAAATTAAAAATAAAATTTTCAAATAATACCCAAAATGTTTTTTATTTGAAAGCACCATTAATCCCCATTGCATAACCATACATATAAATAACAATAATCTTCATTGAATCATATGGAAGAACAAAACATTAGAAAATGGTGAACTCAGATGCTTATTAAGGGTAAGAATACAACAAAAGTTATCATAAATAATCATAAACAATAAGGCATAGTGAATAACTAAAAACACATTCCATTAAATCATAATTTTGAGAATAATTTGGAATGAATGAAAGATGATCAAATAACTCCATAAAAGTAATCACATTATAATTTAACATAAACATGGATTTTATAATTATAGAATAATCACATGGATTTTCAATAACTAATCTCATAACGAGAGAATTCTTAATATAGGATGCCTAAAACAAACCATAGAGGACTTATCTAAGAAGTATACATAAATTGGTAATTCATCGGTCAAAACCGGGTCTAGTTTGTCTCAAGAGACAAACTTATACATAGAGGGGTTATAGTGGGCCCTGAATGACTCTTATTAATTCCATTGAATTACTCATATGAAATGGATGAAACATAATCCTCATATATATTCATATTGAAACTTGCATATGAAATGTAAATAACTTACCCAATCAATAAAAATAATCATAAACTATCCAGTGTAATATGGAGAATGGTATCAAGATAGTATATCCACATTCAAAATGAGCATAAAACATTCAATAAAATATGGTAGCTGATATCAAAATAGATCAGGATATTTTAAGAATAATATCCAATATTAGGTGTTTGTGTAGCTGAAAATAATCTAAAAAATCAATATAAATTTCAAGAGGGAAGTACACTATTTTTATTTTGGATTCAAAAATTTACAAAGATGATCAAATATAAAATAAAAAATTACCTTTCAAAATAATGTCTTAAACAAGTAAATTATTCTTAAAAACATTAAGGCATTATGAAAGAAGTAAAATATTCGCATTCAGTACAAGTAAATAAAATTCCATTAGAATTTAAAAAAACCATATAAAGTGTTTTTTAAATAAATTATGAGTGTTAAACAAAATATTCAATTAATTCTATAAATTTTAAATCCACACAAAGAAAGTGTAAATACAACATCTGATAAAATAATTCATTTTATAATAAATCATAACATTATATAATCAAGGGAGTAGAATTCTAACCCGAAGAAGATAAATTGAGTTAATACTTGAATGAACACTATGAAAATAGTCGAATTGTATGGATCATAAAATAAATTATAATCAAATAAAATTTTAATTCCATGAATATAAATATATTCATTTTTTTTAAAATGTTGGGGCTGAAGCCTCATTTATTATTAAATCAAAGCAAAGACCTCCTTAACTGGGTAGAGGGGGACCCATTACATATCCCGAAGGCCTAGTGGGCATTTAGCCCATTACATGACCCGTATGCCCATTTTTTTGGCCTAAAGCCCATTCTGTGAATATTACTTCTACAGTACTCATGCTGCTACAGTACTGCACAGTACCCACCACTGCTACAGTACTCTGCCACCGCTACTGTGACCTTCCGCCGCTATAGTACCCGTCGTTGCAACAGTGACGCCGCTGCTACAGTCCGCTACAATACTACTACAGTAACCTGCGCCCAATGGGATTTGAACCCCCATTTTCCATGTAGAATTAAGGGGTGCTTACCACTAAGCCAAACCCCAACTACAGAAGATAAATATATTCATGATATATGTAACACCCCCAAAATTCTAAGAAGTATTTTTTATTTGATAGCATGTGTGATAGGAAGCAACAAACATAGAATGAAAGATAACCCATCAATAATTTATTTTATATCCAATATTTTAGAAAAATTAATAAACTTATATATTTAATTTATTTAAATTCTGAATTTACTTTCATTACACATAATAATTGCTTTCTTATGTAGTTTGCGTTATATGCAAGACCAAGTTTTGTCAAATAATAATATATTATAAAAATATTTTTATATAATATAATAATACATAATCTATTTATTAAATTAGAGGTTATGAGTATGATTCAATAACTTATGAGAATATATGGACTACAAAAATATATAATAAATCCATTGGTTATCAATTTATTAGAAATGAATATCAGAACCAATTGAATACTAATGAAATATTTTTTCATAGAAGGGTGTTTTATCCTAATAAACATTATTAATTATTATTACTGAATGATGTTAATGAAATATATATTATGTATTAAATAAAATATTTATTTATTTTTAAAATATTTTTGATGATCATAAGATATGAATAAATTCAGTTTTATTCTTAAACATTAATTTTGTCTAAAAAGGTAATTTCAAAACCCTTTTATGGAAAAACCATTTTAATTTTTTTTTTAATTTTTTAAATTTTGTATCTAAAAATAAACTCCATTATTTAAATATTAATATAATAATTATGTTATGGTTAGTTTTTGATATTTTTTGCGCGGTTTCTTTTTTGATGAATAGAAATAAAATATAGAAATTTAATTCAAAACGGTTTTTAGTATAATTTACATATAAGGTTAATTTTTATTTTTATTATTTTTATTGTTTAATTAGATATATTTTACAAAAAATAATCCAATATAGGTCATTGGAATCAGTTTTATATTGAAATTTTATATTAAAGAATGTCAATATTTTGAAAATTGCTTCTTTAAAACCCAGCTTTGTCATCCCCTTTGTAGGATTAATATTAAATTAATTTCTATGAATTTTGTGATTTTAATTTTTTAAAAAATATTAAATAATTTTAATCATAATAAATTATAATGTATAATATGTTCATTTATTTTTTACCGAAAATATTACTGAAGGAGATTAAAATTAATTACAATGATTAAGATAGAAATTAGTTGAACAGAGGATTAAATCTGAAACTTAGGGAAAAACATTACCTAGATACACGTAAAAAATCCATTATATATTCTTATTTATACCATATACTCCAATTTATATAATTAGATTCATTATTGGAGGTACATTACATAATAATGACCTATCATTAGTGTTTAACATTTTATATTTAAATAATGTCACTCCTCCCCCACTATAAAAAGGCACTCACCCCTTGTATTAATTACTGACTATCAATCCATTTTCCTCACCCAAACTATGATAAAATAAGATCCCAAATTCCCCTCCCTCGTCCTAGATTCATTGTCATTGTATGAAATACATCCAAGGATATATTTTTATACAAACTAATTTGAGTTACCCGAAAAGGGGTAACTTTATTCAATGTGAATTTATGTTTTATTTGTTTCTGTGTCCCTTGATTTTTTATTATTGCATGAATTTATAAAAAATAGGTAAATAAAATTTAATTATATATTATTATGTTAATGTTTCAATGTACACATTTTCACACTACCATCAAATGGGAAACGAACTTAAGACTTGTGTACGACGAACGACCCCCTTGTAAAACCACATCATTTTTTTTCATTTGCCACCTCTCATTACTGGGAATTATGATAATTAAACTATTTTTTATGATATATATGACATTTATATTGTCTTAATATTTATTTTATTTTTATATAAAAAATACCTTTATGATTTCTATTTTGTGTAAATGCGATAACAATATTTGTGAAAGGGGGTACTACTGCATTCTCAAAGCGATGTGACTCGTTATCACCATAAATAGAACACATAAAAGATTTTTTTAATAAAAATATGTAAAATATATGACATATATATGACACTATAAATATAATATATATATATATATATATTATTTAATTTTTATATTGTTAAATATGATAGAGAATTAGAAGTATCATTCATGCTTTCGTACATCCTATTGTCTCCAAGAATGGTGTATTTGATTTCCTATATCAAAATATTATGTATTTTTATAAATACATATATACTAAATATATAAAAAATATACATCATTATTTACATTATATATAGTATTAAATAATTATCTATTTAATAAGAGAAAATAGAAAGTTAAAAAATACCTGACAACTAAGAAATTAACACTCGAAATAGTGAAAATTGTGAATTATTATTATCAAATGTGTAATAAGGTAATATAAGAAGTTAATATATGATATAATGAATAAAATTATGATTTTGTTATTAGTTACTAATATTAGTTTAACCATTATACATTAGGATAAAGTAAATTCACCCAAAATGAAATTAATGTAAGGGATTTTCATCTCACCTTTTATATATGTGAGATAAACATCATATTAACCCCTTACATATTTTCTTTGATGTATCTACTAAAAATTTGGAATATTATACCACGGATAATTTTATCTTCATGGTATTTTTTTATATTCAATTTTAATTATATCTTCTATGGTTATTTTAATTAAAAGTTACCAACTAATAAAGAATTTCATAAACTGATTCCTTTTCATTGGATTCGATGAGTTCCCCATTGTTGTTAATAATAAAATTTTATAATTGTAACCAATTTTTAATTTTAATTTCTGTGTTTAATTTTTTATATGTGGATTTAAATTTTAAATACATAACATAGTAATTTTTTTGTTCTCAAATCAAAATTATAGAATTTTCCAGTATTTACTTTACAATCTTAATTTTTTTCAGAATTGTTTACAATATAACTTCAATTAGGGATAATTATTGGACTTTTTTAAGGAATAAATTCTTTTTTATATCCTATGGTTATTCAAACAAATGATGTAGTATTTCCATTTTCCACTCTTTAAAACACAAAAAATAGAAAGAAAATGTTCTTAAGAAAACAAGATATCATATCTCCCTTTAGTCAGAGAACTTGTTTTCTTCCAAAACCTTATTTTATATAATGGCTTTAATTTTTTTTAACCTTTTCAGAATGATTTATTAAATAATGTTTTACCCTTTGTTTTATCTAGAAATTTTTTCAAATAAAAAATCCTGTCACTTACTTAATAAGGAACTTTTCTTACATTTTTACCTTAAAAAAGGAATAATCATTTTACCTTATAAGACATGTCTGGAATTACCCTCACTGATTTATTTATATATTCCTATGAATGTTTAAAATGTTATTTTTTAGGAAATTTTTTTAAAATTGATTTTAAAGAAAACTCGTATTAAAAAAATTTAAAATAAAATTTACATTTACATAAACATTGTTTTTTAAATATATTTTTATAGTATTTCCATTTATCAATGAAAAAAACACATTATTTTAACTCTAATGGGGATATGTTGTATTGATATGTTCTCTATTATTCCTATATATGTGTTTTTATTGATTTGATCAATGATAGTACTTACATTCACTTAATTGATTAATTTTTAAAGTCCCCTTGAAATATTATATTTTCTACGAACATTGAACATTAAATTTCGCATAATTATCTATATAATTTATAATATATATGTTAATTTCCTAACTCACATAAAATTTTTACCTACGGTGGTTACATTGGTTTATTTCTTCTACTGGGAAAATATTGATAAATTTGTATCCTTTACTCAAAATAGAAATTTATAAGGAACATTTTTTTGAACTAAATAGATTAATAAATGTATGAGGAATGATTTGGACATACAATACATGAGGGGATTTAATTTCCCTTGATAAATTTGTAGTCACATGAGATGAAATCAATAGGGTAAAAAGCCTTCATGTTTCATTCAAGTAGAAAATATAGGTTTCTACCCATAGATTTAAACTATATTATGAAATGTCTTGACGGTATTCTGATATAATATCTTTTAAAGAAGATCGATGGTAAATGAATCAAATTCATAATAAACATGATGAATAATAATTATTCCTTTCCTTTAATGAAAATTCAGTTATTATTATAATCCGTGATATTTCGCCTTTGAAATTATCAATGGTTTTATTTTATTATCATTTCATTGATTAAATGGATTTTATTTGGATTATATTACTTTCCATATTGATTATGCCTTATATTTTATTTTAAATTTCATGTCTTATCAATTATTAACTATCCATATTAACTATTCTCATTGATTCGTTATTGCTTCTTTCATTCGTGACCCTTAATATTCATCTGATTTGACCCTTATTTTGTTTTTTCTTTTGTTTCTATAAGGTTTAATAAGAAATATATCCAATGATATTGTCAATGGAACAATTTTATTTAATACTAGCAAGAAAAAAATTATGTTGTAATTATTGTATTCATTTTTAACACAGGACTCATGTATGTATATGGTTAACCAAGATTACTAAACTGATCAGTCATTTATGATTTGATTCCTTATAACCGTACCAATCTAATGCTAGTAAACACTTGATATGAGTTTACAATGGTTGAGTCACTATTGTTGGAATCATAAAACATTCAGTAGAAAACTTTTGAACAAGATTTAAAAAAATATTGGAGAAAATAATGCTTCTATAGACTTTGAGGATAAGTATAAAAGAACATCCTAGAATTTTTTTGAGGTAGATATTATGTGGGCATTCATAGAAATACATCTTTATCTAGATAATAAAAGTGGATATGGTTCCTGAATAGATGTACCATGGGGTAACATCTCCCAAAAGGTATGTTAGGCTTGACTCATGCTTAACCTAGTATATGACAATGGGCCTTACTTGGCGCTTGATTTGATACAGAGGGATACTCTTAGGATAATATAAATTTTCATTATAACCCATTATGAAGGGTTTTAATAGATAATGATAATAAATTTACTACATTAAACCTTAGTACAAGTAAGTACCTATGGTTAAATAAAATGGATGAAGTATTTATGCATTGATATTGTATTTAAAACCTTATTCAAAAGGTTATTTAGTGATTAACCATATTTCAAGGATTCCATCACATTTTTTTGGGAAGCTATATGAATTATATGAATATTGTTTTAGAAAAGGACAACCTATATTCAATGTGACATCCCATCAATTCTAATAATACTAGAGGACCTGAACACATTATTTAAAGATGTAAAGGATTTCACACCTACCACAAACTTATGTTATGTCATGGTTAATGTGTAATTATTTTTAGTTTAACAATTTGATCAATAAATATAAATAATGAATGAGTAGTATTAATTATTTATGTTTATATATTAATGTATTAACCATATTTGTTTTTGAAAATTACTAGATACAAATATAATAAGTTTTTTTATAGGTATTATGATATCATAAAAGAAAACAATAGCTCTTTAAAATTTAAAAAAAAGTACATTTTAGGATACAAATTTCATGGAGTAAGGGATGAATTTGAAATTGATCAAAGTACAACAAAAAGTTGAAGTTATTCCTTTGAAAATGAAATGTGTCATTTAAATACATTTCCTTATATTCATAGTTTGTTATATAGTTTCTCAACATTAGTAAAATTATCTTAACATAAAAAATTTTTCCTAATACCTTAAATTTTGATGAACATATTGTCTTTCATTCATCATGTATTTGAGGATATGAGGCCATAAACATTCCATTGACCATTCAATTTTTTTATGATTGATGACCTCAATCACTATCTATAAAAATTTATGATTCTCCTCTAAGAACATATAATCACTTTCCAAGAATGTTCTCCAATGTGGAAGCCTATTTATTTTTTATTCCATGTGACCTTCGAACATATCATTCACTCTTATTAAGAATATATTTTATTTTATTGACTCTTCTCGTGATGTGTGATTTGAAAAATGTTTGTTTCAAAAATAAAACACTAGATTTTTTAGATCATTTTCATGTTGCGAAGAAACAATTTATTTAAGTTCGTAAGAATGTAACACCCCGAAATTTCAAAAAAAATATCATTTATTTGATAGCATGTATGACACTCAAAACCAAATGTTGAAAGGAAGATAACCTCTTGATAATTAACGTTATATTTAGTATTGTAAATAAATGTAATATATTATATATCATTTAATGCATGAAATACTATGTTATCTTTCATTATATGTAAGAATTATTTTCTCTGATGGTTTGAGTTACACGTAAGAACGAGTTTTACTGAGCACCAATATATTATTAAGCTATTATTATTTTATATAATAATAAATAACCTTGATATTAAATTAGTTGTTTTCTAATGGGATTAAATAAAATTCTAAAATACATGGTTTATAAAATTTTTTATTGAAATCATTTGTAATCAATTTATTAAAAAATAACGTAAGAACTAATTGAATATAAAGGAAATGTTTTAATATAAAAAAAGATGTTTTATCCAAATAAATTTAATTAATAACAATTAGTGAATGATAATAATTAAATATATTTATTATATATTCAATAAAATAGTGTTTATATTCATGAAATAATTTTTAAATACATAGAATAAGAATAAATCTTGTTTTATGCTTAAAAGTTTCATTTTCTAAAAATGAAATTTTGTCTCCTTTTAATGGAGAGCCTTTATTAAATGAAATTTTTCGAAATTTAATAAAATATATAGGGCCAAATAAACTTCATTTTTTAAATAATAAGATAATAATTATCTTAGGGTAAATTTTTGATATTTTTTATTAGGTTTCATTTTTTGATGAATAGTGAAGAATTCTGAATTTTAATTGAAAATTTACTTTTAATATAATTATTTAATTGGGATAAATTATAGTTGTTATTTATTAATAGTTAAATTAGATAAATGTTACATAAATTAATCCAATATATTTCATAGGAATCAATTTTACATTGAAATTAAATATGAAAGTATTTCAAAATTTGGAACTTTTCACTTTAAAACCACACTTTATTGTCCCGTCTGTAAAATTAATTTAAAATTATGTTTTTACAATTTTTTCCCTAGACATTATAAAAATATATTGAATATTTGGAATTAAAATATTATATAATTTATAATATGATCAAATTATTTTTTGACCTAAAAGGTTCGGGAAATTGATTAAAATTAATTACAATGATTAAGAGATAAATTTTCATAACAAAAGAATAAACCTTAATATTAAGGCCAAAAATACCAAGAAACATAAAAAAACTCTTATATGTTAATATTTAGAATATAAATCCCTTTTATATAATTTTCTCATTATCTAAGTCACATTATGTAAGTCATTCCTCTCAATATTTTTTATCTTTTTATATGTACATGAATTCCACTCCTCTTATATAAAAAGGCACCCACACCTCTTAATTATTCACACCAATAAATACCTTTGTGTCACAAAAAAACATCACAAAAAACCCCATATTCCACCCCTTAAAAATACAATCCTAGAATTGGTCATAAATCCAACCAAGGTAGTATTTTAGTATAAACTAATACTAGTTACCTGAAAAGAGGTAACATTAATCAATGTGCATTTCTGTTTTATTTTTTTCTCCTCCCTAAATTTCTTTTTATTAAATTATTATATAATAACATAAGATTTATAAATATACTTAGACGTTTTTATGTTAAGGTTTATACATTCCCCTAAAGAAAATCCCATCAAATTGGCTACAAATATTCCGTTCATGTACGGAAAACTATCGACTTGCAAAATGATGTAGTTTATTTTTACATTAAAAAATCTAATTGTTGGTAATTATGATGGAAGACATGTTATTATATGATAAAAATGATATTTATGTTTTATTTATACTTATGTAATTTTTATATAACACATACCATTATTCCTTTCATTTTGTTACAATATTATAACATCATTTGTGGAAGTGTGGACTACAATCTCCTGAAAGCGATGTGACTCGTTTCCACTATAAATAGATCATAAAAACATGGATTTTATAAAACAAAGTGACATATATAAATTAAATATTATACTATAATTATAATATAAATTTATATAATTTATTTTTCATTCTGTTAAATACAAAAATTAAAAGGAAGTTGCATTCATGTGTACGTACAACCTATGGCCTCCACGAACGATGCATTTTATTTCCTATATCCAAATATTATAGATTATTATGAATAAATATATACATGATATATATAACATTTAAATATTTTTTTACATTATATATATGATGAAATCATGATCAATGTAATAGGAAAAATATAACTTGATAAAATATACCTGATAACTAGGCAATTAACACCCAAAATAGTGAAAATAATGAAATATTATTAAAAATAGGATAATAATATATTATAAGATGTTAATATATGATATTGTAAATATTATTATGTTTCTATTAAAAGTTATAATCACAGATAAAATCATTATTTTGGAAAATAAAGGATGTTCCCCAAAAAGGAAATGCATATTAAAAGATTTTCATATCATGTTTTACATTTGGGAGAGAAAAATCATATTCACCACTCAAATATTTTGTGTAGTTTATATACCCACAAATTCGATGTATTATAAATTTAATTATATTATATTTATGTTATTTTATGTTTCAAATTGAATTAAATTATTTATTGGGATTTTAATTAATACTTACTATGTGGTAGAGATTTTCATAACCTGTTTCCTTTTCATTGGGTTATATTACTCCCTCATTGTCATTAATATTAAAATATTATTTGTGAAATAAAATTTTAATATCCATTTTTCCATTTAAAATTTTCTATTTGGATTTAAATTTAAAGCAATAAATCTATTCATTCATTGATTCTCACAACAACATTATGGTCTTTTCAAGGGTTTAATTCATAAACTCATTTCATTTGGGATTACATACAATTGAATTTACTTTAGAGGAAATTGGTTGGTCATTGATAAAAAAATACTTTATTTTCTTATCTTCTGGTTATTTATGAACCTTTTCAAGTAATATTACATTTTTACACTATTTGTTACTAAAACTGTTTTAGAAAATGTTTTTAAGAAAACCCAGTATCATTTCTCTATTTAGTGAGAAACCCTATTTTCTTAAAAAAAATAGTTTTTCTAAAAAGGATTTAATTTTTTTTTAAATGATAAAAAATGATATATGAAAGAAATTTTTAACATTTCATTATTTTAAATATGTTTTAAAATTAATCTTCTTATTACTTTTTGGATGAGGCACTTTTATAACATTTATACATGGAAAAATAAATTTTATTTTTACCATTTATAAAATGTATGGAATTAACCATCATCATTTCATTCAATCTTCCATTGAAAATTTAAAAGGTATCTTTTTCAAAATAATTTTTTTTCTAAAAGTTATTTTCAGTGAAAATAATTTTCAAAATTTTTTTCAAAATGAAAAGAATATTTTCCTCAATAATATTTTAAAATACCTTTTCATAATATTTACATTTATCCTTGACAAAAACCCTTTATATTTAATTCCATTGGGATATTTTTTATTTATAATATTCATATAATTCCTCTTTATTTTTTATTTATTTATCCATAGAAAGTATTGATATTCACTTCCTTGATTCATTTTTTCCCTTGAAATATTCAATTTCCTATGAACATTAAACATTGAATTTAACCAAACTATACATATCATTCATCATGGATATATTCATTTCAAAATTCATATAACATTTTTACATACAATTATTACATTGAAATTTATTTGATTTTCTGAGGAAATATTGATAGATTGGTTTCTATTACTCAATATGGAAACTTGATAAGGAACATTGTTCTTGAGTTATATCAATTATTAGATATATTAAAAATTATTTTAACATGAAATAAATGGGTTGTGTATGGTTTATTAAATACCATAGATGAATCTGTAGTATCATGAGATGAAATTAGTTGGTAAAAAACCCTTTGAATTTGTTTCTAAGAATAATATATGGGTTTCTACCCATATATTTTAAATTCCTTGTGAAAGGTCTTTATTGTATTTTGTTAAACCATATTGTAATAGGTTTTGATATCAAAGGTATTATCTTATTCAGAAACATGATGTCTTTTAATTAATCATTCCCTTTATTGAGAATTTATTATTATTATTATTATCAATGATATTTTTTATTTAAAATTATCTATGGATGCATTTCATTATCATTTATTTGATTAATTAGAATGTGTTCTAGTTATTTGTATTTCTATATTTATTATTCCTTATCCATGTATTTAAATGTAATGTTTTTTCAATTATTACCTTTCTATAGAGACTATATTTAGTGATTCATTATTGCATCCATTATACTTGACCCTTTTTGAGCATCTGAGCTCATACTTATTTTTTTCTTTCACAAATATTCCATGAAGTGTAATATGATCAATATTAATAGATATTGTAAGAAGAATAAAGTTACCAAATACATTAAATAAAAAAACTGCATTTTAATTATTGCATTCATTTGTAATACATGACACATGTATGTATCTTGTTTACCAAGAATACTAAACTAATCATTCATTCATTATTAGATTCATAGTAATCATACCAATATAATGTTATAGGACACCAGCTCCAAGATTACAAGAGTCAGGTCAATAAATTTGATATATCAAAGTGTAGTATTCATACATATCACAAAGGAAATAACTGGCGAATAACGCATATCTTCAAAAAATAAATGTGAGATGAGAAAACCATCACCTTTTGTGTGAATGCGCTCTTCACTTATACATAATGTCCGGGATAATAAAATTAAATGTATTAATTACTCAATTAATTAACTCTTAAACAAATATTCTATTTATTATAATTTTATTAAGTACATTTATGGCCAATATGATGAGTTCAAATGTTTAAAGTTGTTGTTATGGGAGTGTCTGTTTGGTTGTTTATGGTCGGTTCCATTGAGTATAAGTACAGAAGTTATTTTAAAATGGTAATAAATTCTCCATAATTTAAATTACTTTTTATTAATGAACTTGTAAACGTTTTAATGGTTAAAATATCAATTTTTATAAGGTATAAGGATTATTTGTTAGATAAAATGTTGAGGAAAATGTCTTAATTTATGTTGGCAGTTTTTACAACATCACGAACCTGGGTAATTATATTTAATATTATTCCTATAAATTGTTTCCTAAGCATGACAACACTTATAATATCTATAATAAAATATTATTAGGCCATAAAATGGTTTTATTACCAGCATTAAAGGTGGTAAATGAAAATGAAAACTTTTTATCCACAAATGTGGTGAATCAACACCTGACGGTTAATATTCTCATTTTTATAAATAAAAGGGGAAGATAAGAGACTTGATGATGGATATTACATTAAAATAAAAAAATGTGATACTAGATTTATCATGCTATTTTGGAAGGTTGAAGATAGAATAGGATATGAAAATAAGATAAATTAAAAGACAATGAAAGTGTATTTAACCTCTCAAATATCACCTCCTTAGGGACCTCATTAAAACACATGGATTTTTACTTTTGGTAATTCTAGTAGGTATTTCACTTGGGGTGGAAAATTGGGAAGTGAATTGGGTTAATTTATAAAATCTTCGATTCTTATAAGGTGTGAAAATATGGGGTGGTATTTATAGAGATACGAGATGAGTTTTTTTTGATTATTTTCTTTCCATGTTAATTATTTTAGATCAAGACTACCAATAGTGTTGATTCCCATGACTAAATACCATAACATGAAAATATTATTTCGATGTAATGGGTTCTTACCTCATCCATACATCATTCATGACTCAATAATTCATGTATATACTTAGAATATTAAATACCACAAATAATTATACTTCACTATAAATAAAAAATCAACTATTTTAAAAAATCAAAAAAATAAAACCTAAACATTTTTCAACATTTAAATTTGAAAAATGGAATCTATTTAATGAAAATAATTTACTAAATATGAAAAATTTAATTAAATTAATCATATATTTAAAAAATAGTGAATTTAATATTATAACTGATTTTATGATACTTTAAAAAAAATTAAATTACGGCCTCAGAAAATTGTCTTAAAATTATAATGAACAAAATATTACTTTATTAATCTATTTTATGAAAATAAATCTATTGAATCATTACATTAATTATAAAATTGTGAATAAATATATATGATTCACTAAAATACCTATACTTTATTTATCTTTTTTTAAAACATATTTACTTATTTTATGATATAAATATATCATAATTTCATTTATTAGATACCAAAATTTTATTTATACATTCATTGGTGGGGTTATTATTCCAATGGCTAGATTAGTATTCATAATAGTCACATTACTATTCTTGTAAATATTTAATAGTATACCATGGTTCATTTAAGCTTGATGTAGCGTATAATATAAGGTATTGAAGGTGTTAAATTTAAAAAGGGAAATACCATAAAATCTTGGATTGTCAGACCAAATCCATTTATGGTAAAAAAACATGGGTTTCCAATGTTCAGTGATAGAGGAATGAAATTGACACATTTTAGATATGTACTTTTACTATGATATATTGGCAAACATTTCATTAACTACCTCTGGACAAGTGTGAAAGTCTTATAATATTTCATTTTGTGACATAATCACCACTCAGTTTTTTTTACGTCCTATGTGAATTTCTAGATATGATGTCAGATTAAAATTCAACAACGGAAACTCCGGGTGCTCTATAGGGTGTAAATTCAACATGACTAGTTGGTGTGACCTAAAACATATTTCATGGGTAGGAACAACACTTTCTGGGTGATAATTTCCTTCTTGATGAGGTGGATCATCTACAGGTTGGAAAGGACCTTTTATTTGAACAACATTGTCATCAATGGATTTTTCATGATAAAGATAAAAAACAGATCACTAGTGTCTAAAAATTTATTACATGCTTTTGTAAAGTCCCCCTCAACTATGAGTATCTAAATAGTATTAGGTGGAGGGTAGTTTAAGATCATGATTATTCCTTTTCCCTTATCCTTGATATAAACTAACCAAATGGGTATGTAAACTCCCAAGAAAACCTTATGTTTTGAGTTTATATTTAGGGTTGATTTCATACATCATTCTTAATTATATTATGATCAGAAAAATTTATTTACACATTTTTGATAAGTTCATTTAATGTTTAGAAATTTTTTATTCAATAATTAATTGGGTTTTGTTTTTTCTTTTAAGTAAATATGAATTCAAGAATCAAAGGAAAAGCTGTTGAAAAATGGAAAAATTGGTTTTTCTTGTCGTGAAAGGAGTTCATGACATTTGCTCCTCATTCACAACCTTCCCTAGGATCAAAGGACAACCCATAAATATTACCATGATTTGAATTCAATATAAATCTTTTAAATACCTTACATGTCATGATACATTCAAAATTAGAATCTTGTTATAATTATACGATGTGAATAAAATACAATACATGGATCACATAAATGATGCATATAATTAACATGATTTGATGTTTTCAAGATCACATCTTGTGAAAGATATAGGGAATATATTATAAAAAATACATGATTCCCTGATAATATTTTTGATTCAAATTACATGGCATCAAATACACTTACATGTCATGTATAAGAGAAGAGAAAAAACACTTAAAGCCATTACACAATTTGAAGACCTTACACATCATATAAATTTCAAGAATAGAAATATTTGAACACTGTCCACCACATACAAGGAACTAGAGAAAAAATTTTATCATTATTTATTTCCAATTTTTTCTTTATTTTCCTTCCAAACACATTTTTCATCGGTTAATTTACCATTTTTATCAATTATTTTATCTTTACCTTTGGTTCAATGTATGAGAATTTCTATTTAACGTTCATTTTCATTTCGAATCATAACAAAATGTTTTTATGATACTATTTACTATTTAACATAAAATATTGTAATTTATTCCATATTATTTAATTATATTTGAGTTTTTTATTGATTATAAATTAATTTATATGTGGATTTATTATTTCTGAATTGGCTTGTTATTATGAAAATCATGATGCCCGAATTCTATATTTCATTTAAAACCATATTGCATGGATAATACCACTAGGACTAGTGGTCAAGAGTATGATTTTCATAATCTTAATGAATCTATTAATAGATTGGTAGCAACCCTGTTTATAGTAAGTATGTTAAAAAAAATTTAATTTCATTCATTGTAGAAACCTGACCATGGTGGTGTATTAGAATGAAACTAACAAAATTGGAGTTGAGAAGGCAATGACCATTAGCCTGGGATAATTTCAACCTTATAAGCTACGAATAATATATATATTTTATTATATATATATATAAAAGGAATATTTATAGCTTCGTTATATCCAAATTTTTTTACACTAACCAACTGCAGACCATTTCATCACTTGTAACCTAAGCCATAGGTTTATCCCAAGTTATATTTTAGGTTATCCTTTTTCAAAACCCTATAAATGATGGTAAAGATTATTATATTACTTTAATTTGAATCCAATTTATGTAATTATAGATAATCTATACATGAAGAGATATAATAAATAATCCCACCCAAGGGTTTGAATCAATTGGTTTCCTTCTTTCCAGTTTTCTCTATGCATTGAACCTCACAGTTATACATTATGATATATTTATAGTCAATTAGAGTTTGGGGAATAAATTTATAATATTTTCATGCCTGGAGGATTTAATTAAATCATTCAAACACAACAAATTTTGGAACCATTGATGTGGAATTCTATTGCCTATACACATTATCCCTAAAATTGAACCATCGATTACCTCACCCCTTTCCTTTTCTCTATTTCATTTTTATAATTCTTTCCTATATAATCAAATTAACCCTCTCTCTTTTTAATCTAGTGAGTTCACCAATGCCCCATGGTTCAATTTTGGATCCTAGACACCCAATAAGTGCTTCTTTTTTATCCAATGATTGATAGAACGATAGCTTCACCTCGAAACTTCATAACGGATAAATGTAATGAGCTTTCTCTACCTTATTATAAATAACTCCAATATGCACCCACTAAACATTGCAAATATTTTCCATCACTATAAGAGTGTATTATCATGAAGTAAGACATTCCATATATTAGTGGTGCTACAACAAACAATGTGCACCCATCAACTTAGGCACATGAATTTGAAATAAAACCTCGACTCATCCATATGATCTTGAAAATGGGACAATTTAGTGGAATAAAAATACAAGGCCCTCATGAACACATATCCAATTATCTAAAATTCTATGTGACCTTATAGAATCAATTTGTATCCTTAGACACCATTATATTATGATTCTTCTCATTATCATTGCATGATAGATCCTGTGATGGGATTAAATGTCTAGAGATAATATCCATCAATACTTTTTACAATCTAGATAATAATTTGTTAGAATTATTCTTCCCACTAACTTGAGTCTGTTTGCTACAAAATGAAATTCAAAATTCCATTCAGGCGGATAGAGAATCTTTCTAAGAGGCATGAGACCGATTTAGTGAAGTGACTCATAAATTCCCATTTCAGGGAATCATTGTGTGGCTTATGATTCGATCTTTCTACTAAGGAATTCAACATGCTTACCAAATAGTTGTAGAACCCACAACTTATATAGGACCAATGCTAAAAATGATGGAAGTCAACAGATCACTTCTACATGAGTTCTCCCATAATTAAAGTATATGTAAAAGTGATCGAGGGATTCCTAAACCTAGAGTTCCTTATGTAGAGGAAACAAATTTCCTATTATCCTAATTGGATTCCCTTAAAAAAGTTAGATTCATGTCAGATACCAGATGCACCACCACCCCTCCAGCTTCTATTATAGAGATCTGAAATTTTTAGATGTGCAGAGGCTATGTCCATTCCAAGACTACAAGGAAGGGATATATTGACCTCAAAGCTAATATTTTAATTACTCCTATTATTATAAAAAACTAATAGTTTCAGAAACCATAGTACTACCAGCAATATTACCATCAACAGAGGATGGCCCATCTTCTACAATAATTCAATCAATAGTACTATCTATAGAGGAGTATTCATGATCCATAATGGAATCAGGGAAAACCCAAGTTAACCACCTCAGGGTATAGCTTCTTGACCATAACAACATATATGTCAAAAACTCTATCCATCTAGATCTTAGAAACAATTCAACCATGCTCTACCAAGGAAACAACAATAATACCCACCTCTATAGAGTACTATTGAAAACATTCCCACTACCTTCATTTAAAAAGATGATAAAAGGATGATTACCCAAGAGGTTTAAATGGAAAATAGAAGGGATGACCTCCAAAACCCTGATCACCACATGGGAATAATCTCAAAGTCATTATCAGAACGATTACCTAGTATGTTACATGGTAATAATGAGACGTACCTGAGAGAGGAGGTGAAGTAATTGGTTATTATGAGTGGAAATGTGATATACATTCATCATCAATGTATAGATGAGGAAAATAGGTTTCAATAATTTGAGAAATGTAAAACAATCATACATAATAATGGAAATCATAGCTTGATTATATCTAGTTATGAAAAAATATCTATTTCATGCAAACTGATGAAACTATGAAACTAGATAAACCATAAAAAAAGACTCATATGAGGCACCCACAACTTACAAACCCCCTCTCCCAATTTGTAAAATAATGAGGAATGGGAAGGTCAGAAGAAAATATAAGAATTATTTATAGATGCTTAAAAAATTACACATTAATAACCATTTTTCTAAATCTGTCTCCCAACTGCCATACTTTTGAAAATTTTCTATATTAATTATCTTACAATAATATGAACATAGAATACCTTGGTTCCATCTTTTTAAATGAAGAATTATCCCTTATATTTCAGAAAATGATTTCACCTAAGATGTGATACCTTGAGAGTTTCTATATTCCATTCTATATAAGTGTATGAAAATTTAGAAGAGAATTGTGCGATCTTCGTACAAGAATCAATCTCAGGATGATGAGAATATTTAAAAAACAAGTGCTTGAATAATTGAATCTAATGAGAGTGAAATCAAAACTGGCTAACCGCCTAGTCATGTACCCTTGGATACTTCTTCGTAATTCCTTATTCAATGTTGTAAAATTCATCTTTATAGTGTATTTCATCATCTTAAACATAGAATAAGAATGAGATGTTATTATTGTCCTAGTAATACCATTTCTAACCAGTGGGAAGTATTAATTGATGAAAATAAAGGGAGACTAATATTTAATGTAGGATAAGAACATATAGTGTTTGAATTAGTGAAGGTCTTCAACCAAATCGATGACACATTTGATTAGCAAGACATCACTATTACTATTAAGGGAGATGATTTTATAACCATAAATGATGAAATAGAGAACCATCATATTTATTAAGAAGAAGGACGTTACTATGATTATGTAAAATAGATCAGACATATTGAAATGGATATTATCCCACCATTTATATCCTTAGTCACCAAACCACCAATGCTATAATCGAAACCTATGAAAAAAATGTAATTTAATCATTCTTGTATACTATTGTTGACCATCCAGTTATTATTATATTGGAACTAATTGATGTAAAAGATGAAAAACACATTGAATTCATCAAAAGGAAAAAAATCAATTGCATGGGGAGTGGATGTCATTAAAGATATTAATCCCATGATATTCACCAAAAATAGTTTATGATAAGATTGTACTAAACTGAGATGAAGACCAATGAGGTGAATCATGGATCCAATGATGGATGTAGTCATGAATTAATTGCTGAAACTTTTCAACACTATAGAAATGGTTTTAATCTGTGATAGTGAATGGGTGTGTCTGCTACAATTAATCCCAAAGTATTGTGTCTTAGTTGTTGTTGAAAATAATAAAGTGGAGTAAATATCAACTCAAACCATCATTGGATAGTGATATGAGTTGAATATAGAACCCTAAACATTCGAAACTGAAAGGATGATTTCTGGTTACCTTTCATAGATAAAATGATATAGATTCTATCTATCCATGAATTATATTGTTTCATAGATCACTACTCTAGGAAAAATATAATATCAGTCAAACTAGATCATTTTTCGAAGACTAATTAATAAAGTCCTTTTAGAATGATCACCAATAGTTTAAAGGCTTTTATAAAGATAAACATACCAGTGAATTTCTAGTGTTTCATGAGAAACATATTTCAATAAGTAGAGGATGAGTTTTCCGAAAAATGCAGAGATAAATCTATGATCTAGGGTTGTTCATTTGGGGTGAACCTATTAAATTTTGACCTAGTCCTATAACACTGTGAAGAAAATTTCCTAGTATTAAACTATGATAAATTCCAATTTATCACACATGGAGGCATAGTCCTTAAATAATAAATATCTAAGAAAGTCATTTAATTTTACCCTATGAAAATTAATTTCATTAATGATTTACCTAATCCCCTAACCATAACAGACATAAAGAGTTTTATGGACCATTGTTGGATTCTATCATCACATCATGAAAGACTTTGAAAAAATATAACCCATATTGACACACATCTTATCGAGGGACACTCCATTAGATTTCATTGAAGAGTTTTCATAGGTAATCAACACTTTAATGAAAATCCTAGTAGCAGATCGGATTATAATTTCACCATATTGGGACATGGAAATCGATCTAATATGCAAAGCCTATGATTTCAATATATGATATATTTTAGAAAACTTGGTTGGACACAACTTTTTCAGATATATTATTCCGGAAATACGTTGAATTATGCTTAGGTCAATTACACACCCATAGAAAAATAAATTCAAGAAGTTGATTATGCATTTGAAAAAGTTTGATCATACCTAATATTTTCAAAAGTAGTTCTTTGTACTAATCATGTGACACTTAAATAACAATTAAGTAATAAGGATTCTAAACAACATATAATATGGTGGGTCCTACTAATGCATTAATTGGACATAGTAATCAAGGATACCAAAGGGGTTGTGAACATCATTTCTAATAACATTTCAAGACTCACACTACCCCACATAGAGGATGATGATGATCTACAAATTGAGGTTGACTTCCCTAATAAAATATTATTCAAGATAAATATTCAAGAACATCGATGGTTTTTTGATATTGAAAATTATCTATCCATGGTATCTATTTACCTACACTTATCATATAAACAATGGAAGAAGATTTATGTCGATTATTCAAATTACAACTAGGATAAACTGTTATAATATAAGTGTTGTGATTATGGCCTATTACGATGACCTATATTAGAAGATGAAATAAAAAATGTTCTCAAAATGTGTCACATATATCTATCTAGAGGGCATCATGGAATTGTATATACCATGTCCAAAATTCTCCGTAGTAGATTATTATAGCCTACACACCATTGACATATAACTGACATCATTCAAACCTATGATATAATGCCCTGGTACTAGAATCCCAGAGAGGGTGCATTGTTTTTTTAAATTTTCATGATTACAATTAATAAAATACCACAGGACTAATAGATTTAAAAATATTTGAAAGCTAGATTACATACATGATTCCTATAATACATTGGGAAATAGAAAATACAAACATGATAATTAATAAAAATAAATAAAAAGAATCCTTGAAATATTATCCAAATAATTATTCTTCATAACCTTGGGAAATGAAACATAATATGGGGGAGATCAAATTCTTAGTAAGGGTAAGTACTTAGAAAGTAATAATGAGTCAATCGAAATAATCAAACTTGGAAAGGTAAATAACTAATAACACATTCGATTTGAATAACTAGGTAAGGAAAAATTAATATAGAAATGTGAATAACTAAAGCACATTCCAGTTAATCAATAAAATGAGAATGATGGGTATCCATAGATATGTCGGTGAAAAATTTTATGGATGATTAATCACTAAAATATCAATGAAGGAAATGCTTAGTTATGGGATTTAAGGACTAAGGATCTCGAAACCCTGTACCTTTAATACCATTAACAATATGGTTTTAAACTACATATAGAAATTCATTTAATTTGGCCAAATTATTCATCTAATGAGAAATTTTTAATGCATAAAAGGGATATATAAAAGTTGGTCCACACCTATCATTACCAGTCCAAAGAATTCATTATATAAATATATCAAAATAAATAATATTTATTTCCAAAAATCCATATTGATTAAATAATTAGAATTCACCCATAATTAATTATTGTATGATAAGTAATAACAAGTGTTGTTGATGTTGATGAATAGAAATACACTTGAAATATCATTAAAATATTCTTGATTAAAATAATCTTTAAACATTACAAAGTTTCCCATACTACTCTGAGAAATTTTAAATCGTAATCCCCATGAAAGAATAATATAAAATTAATCTAATAATATCATGATAATAATAATATTCAGGTTATACCATGCTAATGGAATGTATATAAACCATATAAAATTTAATTGGTGCATAATAACAAATAAGAGTCAATGGAAATAAATGTAAGAAAAAGATTAATTACCATAACCCTCCATTTTGTGTGTTGTATTTATAATGTGTTATAGTTGTTTTAAATATGTTAATAACTCATAATATGACAGTAATAATTTTTATAATATCATATATCAAGTTTTTACCATATCTTATTACCTGTTTGTTAACACAATTTCATTATTTCATCTATATTAGTTGTTAGTTGCCGAGTTTTCTCAAGTATGTTCTAAATTTTAATTTGTTTTTCATGTTAGATATATCAATATTTAATCATCTACAAAGTGTAAAAAAGATTTTATTAAAATATAAATTCAGTATATAAGTATTTACAATTTTACATATTATTTGGAGAGAAGAAATGAAGTGCACCGTTTGTGGAGACGGTAGGATGTACATATTCTTGAACGCTAAATTCATTTCATTTACATACTAAAATATTGAAAATTAAATGATAAATTTGTATATAATAATTATTGTATCATATATATGTTATATATGTTATATTGGTTTTTTAATATAATCCTTACTACATTCCATGTGTAGCGTGAATGAGTCACATATCTTTGAGAAGGCGGTAGTCCACACTTTCAGAAATGATGTTATCAAATTTACAAAAAAATGTTTATATAATGGAATGTGTTATATAGTAATTATATATGGATAAATAAATAATATATATAATATGAAAATAATGTTTCCATCATAATGACCACTATGAGTGGCAGTAAAGGAATAATGAACAATCATCATTTCATGAGGTGGTAGTTCACCATTAACATAAACAGAATGTTCACTACCCATTAGATGATATTGTATGAATGTTTAGGTCAAAAAATTAAAATAAAAATCATATTATATTTATTATAAAGATTGTTGTTATAAAATAACGCATGAAAAAGAGTTCAGGTGGTATAGAATGAAAAAAGTGTAAGATCATACGGAAAGATGCTACCCCTTAATCAGGTAACTCATTTTGGTTTGAACCAGAGATCATTCATGGATGGATATATGCACAATGGGGCACATCTAGGATGTGGTTTGGTATGTTTAAGATATATTTGGGTATATATTAAATGAAATTATGTTTTTTATGATTTGTGATGAAGGGGGAGAAGAGGAGGGCTTTTATAATGGAGGAGGAGTGACACACTTTTAAATCCCAAAAGGTATACATTATTAGGAAGAATAACATACCTAATGTTCCTCAAAAATGGAAACATAATGGATTCAAGAGGCAAAATTGTATATAAAATATCTCCACCAAATAAAAAAGTGAATTTTAAAAATTCGGTTTGTTAACTTCATAGATTCCCCGATTTTATCATTTTGGTGTTCATTAATGTACATAGTTTTCTATAAAATATAATTTAACCATTAAGAACAAAATAAAGTGATATTTATTAGACAATTTATATCCAATGAATTAATAATATGATATATATATATAATTTATAAAATAAAAATTTCTTGTGTGTGGGAAATTAAATTTAAAACAAGTTCATGCAACAAGAAAAAACAGTACCTTAAACCAAACCATACTAACAATGTTCACAAAAACTATGGATAGATAAGTTAATTATAAAAGATCAAGTGGTTAATTAATAAAATATATTTTATATTTATTAATAATTAAAAATTACTTGGTATAATATATTATTTTTTATCAATTTTAAAATATTTAATACAATATTATTTATTTTAAAATAACATTAATGTCATTTTTGAAATTATATATTTAAATTTAATTTTAAAAAATCAAAATAATATTGAAATTAAAATATATTAATTCTTAATATTACTGAAATTATATATTTATTTAAAAAAATAATTAAATAAAACAATTCAATCAATTTTATTTACTTTTTAATATTTATAGAAGGATTTTTTTAGTTGGTTATTAAATTAATAACCAATGCATTGGATGTTAAAAAGAATTTTGAGTAACTAATACATCTTTAAAAATTTCAAAAAAATTATTATAGAAAAACCCAATTTAAATTCAAAATGATATGTATAGCTTAAAATTTTATTTTTACATATCTCAATGTTTTATAAATGTTAAAGTTATGGAAGGTTCCCATTTTCCATAATTAACTTATTATATAGGTAACTTTCATGAAATATTATCCTAATAAACAAAAAACATTAATACAATAGGGTATAAAGTCTAACTATTGGTAGGATTTTAGACACGTTTATAGGTCATTTTGGCTCTTAAGATTAAGGTTTAGTCCCTTTTTAAGCTTAATTTATCCATAATCACACTAATTAATTATAATCACTTCCAATAATAGTTTTGGTCAAAAATTGATTTTATGTCATTATTAAACAATATTATACTAATTAAAACTATTTATATCCCTTTTTTAAAATTTATATCACAGATGGTGGGAAAATTATGCTTAATGTTAATCCTATAGACGTGGTGAGAAAACGGTTTTTTAAAGATAAAACATTCAAATATTTCAATATGTATTTATATCCAATTTCATTATAAAAATGATTCCAATAATGTTTATTTTATCAATATAGGTATAATTGATCTATGGTGACTTTAATAAAGAATTTATAGTATAATATAACATTAATAATTATTTAAATGAAAAAGTGGGTTTTAACAAAAATGTTTTATTTCTCACAATTCATCAAAATATGAAAATTCTCATAAAAATACCAAAAATCCACCCTATGTTAATTTTGAAATTACGAATTCATAAATGAATATTATTTTGGAAAATAAAATTTACAAAGGTTTCAAAATTTAGTATAAAAATAGGTGCAACATTAAAAGGTGGTAAAACTCGGACATGAATGTAATGAAACCATACACAGTTTTATGTGTAGTGTAAGCCTGAAATGGACGTTTATAATAAGAAATCTGTAAAAAAAACTAGTGTTTGTCCAAAAATGAAAATTGTTTAATGTCTCGGGGTGTTACATCCCCACCACCTTAATTAAATTATATCTTCGTAATTTAAAATTGATCTGTGTAATCAAGGGATTTATATATGAAAATGAACTATTTTATGAATAAAACACATCATGAGTGGGGTTATTAATACATATTTTTAATAAGAGAGAATGTTAAGTACAATGGTAATATAACTATATTCCCTAAAAGGAGAACGTTGGTGGGAAATGGAAACATGGATATGGAGGAAAAATATAACAGTCATCATCCAATGAAGAGTACTGGAGAATGGTTATGAGAAAGTTCACAATAACAAGGCCACAAATCTGTGATGATCTAAGGGTCCAATTTAATCATCAGAAATTAATTAATTTTGTCAAACAAAATTTGTTTTCAAGATCATTTCATTAGGATTTTAGGAATTCTTTTTCTCTCTAAGGATATAAGTAAATATACTTGCATAGTAAATTTCTATAAGCACAATCTTATCCATTGTTCAGGCCTTGAACTATATCTACTTCCTCTATTAAAAGAATTCATCATATAGTGATGTAATATATCAATCTCTAAAACCAGATCCAAATTTCAAATTAAACCATTTCATAAATTTATAGCCTTTCCAAAATATTATGATCCAAAACTTTAAGAAGAAGGTCAATAAATATCTTAAAACAAACTTATCATTATCCTTTAATTAACATGAAAAAACACTGTGTTTTCATATTCAACACATGTGAATAAATTCATCTTGTATCCTCTCAAAATATGGTAATAACTCAAATCACAACAAAACATTATCGGAAACCTGTATTATTCTTAATTCATTAGGTAAAATTCATGTTACATAAATCCAAAAGTGTTTTAAACATCATCAATGATAGCATAGAACACTTGTCGAAAAGACATTAATGAGTTCCAAGGTAGTTGGAACTTTCTAAAATCAATGATGTATTCATCATTATTAGCAGACCAGAAACATATTATGGGATTCAATTCCCTCAGTCATGTCTTTTCCAAAAAAAGTATCTTTCAACTAAAAAAATTTTTGGGTACCATTCAGCATATGATCTCAAATCCATAATGAAAAAGTACTATAGTACAATCCCCATATATTCCATAATTTTTATAACCAATACATTTCTAAAAAAATATTAATATGACATAATTATTTAATAGGTATATTAATCATTCCTCTCCATCTATGGAAGTATCAAAACATGATCATTATCCAAAAGAATCTTTTGGGGTATAAACCTTTGATTTTTTAGACATCGATATTCATAGTGTCCCATCTCATTTTAGTTGAAGCCTTGAAAAATGGAATCCTTTTTCTTACCCTTGTAATCACAAGCATGGTGGAATTTCTTTCAACACTTGTAGCAAGCTCCCATTCCTTTTAAGAAAGTATGAAGGTGTTTCTTTCCATAATTATCACATGTGGGAAGTTCTTTTAACCCTTCTTCCCTTCATTCATATTTTTCTCTATCTTCCTATTATTATTTTTCTTCCATTAAATTCCATTTAAATTGGATAATACTTTACCTATCTCATTAGCACAATATATTATTTCGTCATATGATGAGAATACATTAGAGATTATTTTTATTCGAAATGTTATCTTAAGACCATGAATAATATGATCATTCTTACTCTCTAGATAACATCCATTGGTGGAGTTCGCATTCTTTCTTTTATGCTCCATTTCTAAAAAATGGAATATACTAGTTAAAATAATAAAATAATGTATAGTCCCAAAACAAGTTATAAACTAAACATAAATTTATAATATTTATGCATAGCTATTCTCATAATCATAAACATGGTTCCTTTGAGGATATCATTACTATCAAATAATTTATATTGGTTTGTATATGAAATATGATTTATCCTAATAATATCCAATAGGGGTGTAAAACTAGGTGATAAGTAAGGCCCGTTGTCATATACCAGGTTACACCGATTTACATCTAGAGAACCATGTCATAGTTTTTTCTCTTAGGTACATCTGTTCTAGAACCACATCCACATATAATATCCAGATACAGATGTATTTATTAGAATACTCAATTAATATCTATCATAAAAAAATTCTATATGTTCTTCTATATATACCCTCAATTTATATTGTAGGGTTATGTTACATAATCTTGGTTTTCTGAATATAGTTTCTAGGTTTACTGCTAAACTTCCATTGAAACCGAATGTAATTCCCTGACCCTAGAAACCCATATCTGATGAAATATTTATGACATTATCATGATTACATGAAATCAAATCCTAAAGAACCAATCCATTTAGCATTCATGAAATTCCATATTACACACATGATACCCATAATATATTTAAAAAAAGAAATAAAAACCTCATACATAATAAATATAAATAAACATCATTTTGGAATTCATATTCAATGATTTCTTCGTCATAATCTGGGAAAAGGAAAAATAATATGCATGACCTCAAATACTCAATAAGGGTATATAAAAAATAAGCAATTATGAATCAATGCAAATAAACCATCATAGGACGGTAAATAACTGATAACACATGCCATTAAAATAACAAGGTAAGAAAAATCACAACATGAAGAAGAGAATAACTGAATCCAATTACATTTAATCAATAAACTCATAATCAAATGTATCCATATATATGTCAACACAAAATATGATATATGAATAATAATTAAACTGTCTATGAACTAAATGCTTAATTATGGGATGGCATGTATAAGGAACATGTAAACCTATACCTTCATGAACTTTCACAAGAAGGCTTAAAACTAAGGATAAAACCCCATATAATTGTGCCAACTTATGAATATCCTAAGAACATGTAGATGAATCTATGGGCTATATAAATTCTGGGCCCACCCTTCATTACTAGTCCAAAGAATTCATCATATCAATTGATCTAAATAAATAATATAACTTATCAAATATAAAAATTAAATAAATAATATAATTTCAAAAATAAATTTTCAATGTGGTAGAGTAAATAACAAGGGTTTATGATGTTGAAGAATGAAAATACCCCTAAAATTTCATTAAAATATTATCGAAGAAAATAATCGTTAAACATTCCAATGAGTCCCATAACACGTTGAAACATTTTAAATCATAAGATTCCTAAAGCAGTAACATTAAATGAAATTTAGAATATCATGAGAATAATTATATTCATGATATAACATATCAATTGGTAATCTATACACCATCTAAAATTGAATGGGTGCAAAACCACAAAAAGGTCTCAACAGAATTTAAATTGAGACGTAAATCCATTACCTTAACATTCCATTTCCTATGTGGTATTTATCCTCATGTATAGTGGTTTAAAATATGTATCCTAATTATTCTAGAAACTTAATAATATTTTTAATATCATATATTAATTTATTATTATATTTTATTACCCATTATTTATAACTCTGTCATTATTTTAACTATTTAGGGTGTTAATTGCCCAGTTTTCTCAAGAATGTTTTGACTTGTAATTTGTTAGTACTATTAAATAGATAATCATTTCACCATATTCAGAGTTCAAACCATGATTTAATTATCATATATACTCATACATATATATTTATAATTCTCCATAATATTTGGGGAAAAGAAAGGAAGTGCACCATTCATGGAAATGGTACAATATATGTACGCATTAACACTACATTCATTTCATTGTAATATTAAAATATTAAAATTTAAATGAATAATATGTATATTATAATTATATTATCATATATATGTTATATATGTTAAATAGGTTAATTAAAATCATCATTAATACATTCCATGTATAGATTGAATGAGTCACATCGTTTTGAAGAGGAAGTAGTCCACACTTCCACAAACTATGTTATCATATTTACAAAAATAAAATTTATAGAGGTATGTGTTATAAAATCATTTAATAACAACAAATAAATCATATAAATAATATATAAGTATAGTTTTGTCATAATAACCACTATTATACAATGTAATGGAAGAATGAACAATCATCGTTTGGTTATCCAGTAGTTCGTCCTTCACATAAATAGTATGTTCGTTACCCATTAGATTGGTGTATGTGTATTTGTAGGTCTAAAACATGACATAAAAATCCTTTTATATTTAGGATAAGTTTATATTCATATAATTATGGTATAAGAATATTTTATGCGGTGCAGAATGGAAATAAAACCAACGCTTTTAAGGGAAGACATTACCTCTTAATAGTGTAACTCCGTTTAGTTGGAAAAAAGGGATTCCTTGGATGGATTTATGTCTATGGGGAGTCTTCTAGGACTGGGGTAGATATTTTTTGGATCTATTTGGTCAGATCTTGTACAATATTATGTGTCTTGAGATGTGTGATGAAGACTGAGAAAGGAGGCCTTTTATAGTGCAGGAGGAGTGACAGTATTGTAAATACCAAAATATTTCCATTAATGGTTGGTCTAACTTTCATAATGTGCCTCAAAAATAGAAAAAAAAATTCATTAAAGGGGATTAATTTTTAATAAAAAAATAAATCATCAAAAAATATGTTCATTTTAATAATTTGGTTCTTTAACTTTTATGATACCCCAATTTTATCATTTTTGTTTTTATGAAAGTATCTAGTTTTCTATGTTATGCAATTTATCCATTAAGAAAAAAATTAAAGTGAGATTTATTTGAAAATATAGATCCAATAAATTTATAATATTATATGTAATTTAAAATTTTAAAATACCATATGCCTTGGAAATTAATTTTAAAACAATTGCATGCAATTCGAAAACACTAATTTAACTCGAACCATGATAACGATGTTTTTTCAAACTATGGGACAAAAGGGTAATTATAAGAGATCAATTGGAGATCTAATATACCATATCTTATATTTATTAACACATAAAAATATCTTGGAATAATATAGTATTGTTTTTTTATTTAAAATCATATAATGAAATATAATTTATTATAGAATAACATTAATGTGAATTTTAACATTGTTTATATAATTTTAATTTACAGATATCAAAATAATATTGTAATTAAAGTATACCAATTCCCACATTTTGTAACATTATTTATTCTTATCAGAAAATAATAAAATAAAATAATTCAATTAATTTTATTCACTATTAATATTTATAGAATCATTTAATTTAGTTGATTATTTACTATATAATAAATGTGATGGCCTTTCATAACCATTTTGAGAAACTAATTCATCTCTAAAAATTAATGATAAATTATTATGATAAAAAACCCTTTTATATTTCAAAAATATATGTATTACTAAAAATATTATTTTTTGAATATATCTCAATATTTTATAAATGTTAAGGTAGGGAAGGTTCCTTTTTTAGCTTATTCCTTACGTAACTTATCATATAGGAAAATTTAATAATATATTATCCCGAAAAAACCATAAAATTATAAAGAAGAGGGGATATGGTAGAAATAGTGGCATACAATGTATTTTTGACATTTTTCTCATCCATTTTCATCCTTAAAATCAAGGTTTAGTCCCATGATAAGCTCAATTTCATGTTTATCACCATAATTAATTCTAATCACTTTTATTATTTTTTTTGTCAAAAAATTAGGTGATCTTATATCAGAAAAATTATTATACTGATTACAACAATTTATTTACATTTTTAATAATTAAAATAACATATGTGGTAAAATTAATTTTAACACAACTCACACAGATATGATGAGAAAATAGAGTTTTAATATAAAATCGTTCAAAAAATTAAACAGGTATTTATATACAATTTCAATATAAAAAAGATTAAAATTTCCTATATTGGATTAATATATGTTTAATTGATATATGGTTACATTAAGAACCAATTTATAATATAATTTAATATTAATTATTATTTAAATGATAAATCAGGTTTAAACTAAAATGTATTATCTTCCACTATTCATAAAAAATAAAACCTCTTACAAAAATACCCAAATTTCACCCTAAGATAATAATTAAATTTATAATTAAAATTTATGTATATTTTGAAAAATAAAATTTATAAAATTGAAAAAACTTTGATTTATAATTTGGGCACCACTAGAAGGTGGTAGAACTCATTATTCTGTGTAACTCAAGCTAACCGAGTGTTTTTTGTAGTGTATGATTAATATGGTGTTTCATAACAAGAATTATAGCAATAAAATAAATTTTATTCTAAAATAAAAATATCATAAATCATTATGGTGTTACATGTGATCAGTTCTAATGAACATGAACCATTGTGAATAGAAATGAAATGCCCAAAAATCCATGCCTAGAAGTCTAAATCTTCGATGGGTAGGGAATAGATTATGTGGGAACATTAAAAAATTATCATGGTATATTTTATATCCTTGTCAGTGTGGAGTATGTTACCAAGTGGTTAAAATATGAGGCCACCACTCATGACTCTACAAAAATGATCACAATTTTTTAATGAAAATATCTTTTCTAGATTTGGATTCCCCTTATTAATTATTATTGATTAAAGAACGAATATTATAAATAATTATGTTAAGGGATTGATTGGAAAACGAGTAATTTGATAAAATAATATTACCCCTATCACCCCCAAACAAGAGAGAAATTTTAACTATCTAATAGGTATATCAAACACTTTCTAGAGAATATAGTTAACAAATTTAGAAAAAAGCTAGAGTGTTAAATAGGATGATGCACTTTGGGAATATCTCACAATGTATAAAATTACTATAGCCACTACTCCATTCCTCCTTGTATACAGAAATTCTTTTCACCTGCCAGTGAAATTAGAACATCATTCATAATGGGGCCTAAAATAATATAACATGAATGTTAAAATATCCAATGATGTAAGATTTTTACAGATATATGGATTGGAAGAAATTATAATTGACACCTTCCAAAATTTTAGAATTTATAAGTAAAATTCATAAAATGGAATGAAAAATGAATTACATGTCGAATATTCCCACTGTAAGATAAAGGTCCACAATTCAATTTTTGATTGAAATAATTATCCATAAAATTGAAATCATGGTGGTCCTATCCTTTAGAAGTCATCAATTTTTTTCCCTATGGGTCCATAAAAATTCAAAAAGGAAAAGAAATGCATCTCAAAGAAAACTAAGAAATGATAGAAATTTATTAGGAAGAAAACCAGGAGGGATGTGTCCTTACCTTAATATTCATCTAAATCATTGTGCACCAATCTCAATATTATAATCAAATAGATCAATAATAGGTAACCAAGAATTGTTCAAAAAGTTTTGTTTAGAGTTTATGAAGGATTAGTGATGCCGGAAGCATAAGATAGAGGTCCTGGAACAATTGAAGCACAACATGAAAAATAATCATCATGAAATCTTAACATAGATTCTAAATGTATGGGGCCTAAAAATTTTAAAATACATTACATTACACGTTGTTTATTAATACACGATGTAAAATTTTAGCGTGGATATAAAATTAGTGAGCCATAGGTTCTCGGTCATCTCCCATTATTTCTTCCTCCCATGTATGACATCCTCTCTCTCAAACCACCTATTTTCCCCCTCCATCTACCACCATCGAGTGGCCATTCCCACCATAATCCCCATTACTTATCCTTTAACTTATCAAAATCCCACTTTCCTCTTTATTATTCCTCTATCATGTAGTGGAAAGAACCAAAAACATGAATGCATGGTCCTCTAAATGTGCACCTGATCCTGAAGAGCCACCTCCACCCACGCTCTAAGCTCTAGATCCACCTCCACCACCTGCTGAGCCTTCAAAATTAGATTCCACATTTTCCACTTCCACTACTTCTTCCTCTAAAGAATCAAAAATCTCATCTAGAGTGTCATATGGTGCTTCCCAATTCCAGAAAATACACATGTTGAAACATTTCTAAGCACCCAAGGATCAAATTAGGCTAGTCAATCTACACACCAAGACTATGAGGATCAATTAGACCTTGAACCTCACTGTGATTGAGAATATAAATGTTCATGAGGAGGTCCTTGAACTCATTGGCTGGATGATCCTCTTCACCATCACCCATGTTCAGGAAGATACCTACAAGGAGACTTCCATTGAGTTTCTACCCACCTTTGATCTATCCATCAATAATGTTACGTTCAGGCTCATATGTAGGCCTTGGAAGATCACCATTGGAGACATCAATGTTTGGATCAACATCTATTTATCTAATTTCATTACCAAACTAGTTTTCCAAAACATTTTGTTAAGGAATAGCAATGAGGATGTATAATAGAATTTTTTATTGAACACCATGGATCCACAAAGTGTTCATGATCATTGAATGATGAAGATAAACTAGCCATGTGGTGCCATCTTTCATATATTGCATCAGGCACTGGCCCATGCTTGGATGGCCTAAGGAGATGAACATGTCAGAATTATCTAGATTGAGGTGATCATTCATACCTCACCGATGGGTGACCCCACTGTCAACATGGTTGGATAGTTCACCTTATAGTACTGGACCCTAGCATGGTGGGATCATGGTACTCTGGTGGGAGGTAGCTTCATTAACCATATCTCCTACCATCTCATCATGTTTTATGCCACTCATTATCATTCTTCTTTTGGAAATACGAGACCATTAATCTTTTATTTCTACATAATATGGGAATAATGCAAAATATAGAGTGGTGATATAGGTGGGCACTGAAGTATCTATTGGAAGAGGAAGAGGAACCGGTCCATTAAGGCCTGACACCATGTTTACTTGCTAGTACCTTAGCCACTACTCCATATACCTCTACCAGAGCTCCTACACCGGCTAACTCTATATTCCCTCTGCCTTCTACCCCTACTTCAAAACCACCCTTGCCACATTTTCACATACCCCCCAACATTCTACTTACATATGGACAATTCTCCAATCACATTAGGAGAACCATAGGACGATATATGAAAGTCATAACCTCCTATTCACTGACCCACCCTTCTTTACGACCATCCCCCCACCAATCCCTCTATATTCCCACCAACCCCACCTATTGACCATACTCTACATACTTCCCCACACCACCTCCCACCTCGACCAACCTACCTTCAGAGCTCACAGACCCTACCACCCAATATGAGATCTTTTCAAAGTAGGCCCAATGGTGCAAGGCCCCCACAGTTCAATCAGCCTCTAGGGTGCCTCTAAAACCACCAACTTCTAGACATATGACCTTAGTATAGATCAAAACCTATTCCATTCCATCATCAAATGAGCCTACTACAAACACCACAGTCCCTACTTTGGCGGTCAATGATCCTACTAACACTTATATATATACTATCTATCTAGAAGGGTATATCGAGAGCCTCATTACTTTGTAGGGTACTGATGATGAAGCTAGTAGAGACTCAACCAATTTTATTTAGTTTTTTCCTTGTACTCATACACTATTGTATGTTTCTTCTGGGACTATTTTATGTATTATATATGTATTAACATTTTAATAAAAGTAACATTTATTATATATATTAATGGGATACAGTATTTTATCAACCCTTCTTTCACTCTCATTTTTATTTTTTATTTATGCATAACTTTAGCCATGTATAGCTCTATTTCATCCCATACAATCATTGATGACACTATCTAGACACCACTCACCCCCACCTAATATGTATCACGATCTGGTTGACATAAAATTCCATCTAGAGGATAACAATCTCTAGATCCATCCTTAGTAGAATACCCACCCACAGTTTAAACTAAATCTACTTATTCTACTAGAGCATTACTATTGGAACATTTTAATGTGGATTAACCCCACTATTCATTATTTTGAGATTGATAACACCTCCACCAGTTCTAGCAGAAGGTAGGGGAAACCTCATCCGATGGATGACACTAAATAATCTTATTCTCCATTTTACTATCCAACAATGTCATAGTTAGCTATTTATTGGAGGAAACCCATATTTTCTGATTTTATTTACTTTTTTGGGTTCTTAATACCTTTTTTTACATTTATATAACTTTTTGTAAATTATTCATCCCAATGTCCTTTTAAGTCAATTACAACATCTATTTGGGCTACATTCTCTATATATTGATTGTTTTCACCTTCCCATAATTCATATTATGTATTGTTTAACCCCTATGTACTATGGTTTTTCTAGTATATGTTTTTTGTTTCTAACAATTTTTATAGGAATCCTATTTTTCTATCTCCATCCAACGAGTCTCCCGGTGAAATGAATTTTTTTTCTTGGAACTCTCAATTACATATTTTTATTTTATAATTTCCATTTCATTTATACATATTCTATAATATATACCTCTCATGCATCACATTCCATAATTGTGTAGAAAATGTCTCAATATAATTGTGGGGGATTCTCTACTGAGATATATTGTCAATACACTTGGATTATTTCCTCTATTCATTATCCCATGAGAAATTTTTCTTCAAAAGTAATATTTAATGTAAAATATCATTGAACCCATTTAAATTAAAGAGAATGTTAGGTTAGATATTTTTAAAAACCATTTTTCTTCATATTTATATTTTTAGAATGACTGTTCAGTTGAGTATTAATTTGAATTCTAGAATCTTGAAAGTGCAATTGATTAAATTAATATTGGATACTATAACCTGAGTAATTTGTAGTTATTTTATACTCCCATTCCAAAGTGGATACTGGACCTAAATTTTTATTTTATTTTATGAGAATATTTATTGAGATATTATTGGGGTGTGAAATCCTATCAGAACATTAATTGGAATATCATTGAGGACATTAATAAAAAATACATAGTGAAAATAATTTATGCAATATTTATTAATCCAATTTTAAAGAGACCCACCTATAAATATATTCCAAATTAGACCACAGTATCCATGAATAAAGTTGTATGGATTAATCCATTTCAATCCTATTATACCATCATACCATTAAAATAGTACTATCATGATTTAATTTTGAATATGTGTAGAGGATTTTTCATCTCTACCATACACGATAGATTATTTCCTAAGAAGACATATCATGGAACACTTACAAGATTGGTATGATATGAATCATGATTTGATTTTTCATTTCTAATGATTAACTTATTCCTTTGGAAAAGGAAAAATGTTTTTTGTAGTAATATGGTCAAAAATAAACAGTTACAAAACCGATAAACCTTCTGATAGATCATATATGGTTTGGTAGTGGAGGTGAGATCTGGTTTTAAACAAGATGATTATAAAATAATTAATAGGAAAGAGACAAAGGAAAATATTATTTTATATTTTCATACATGACATATTCATGGAACCACTTTTAGATATTGGGATAAAAGATACATAATTTTTGTCCAGGAGGAGTTACATGAAATAACTCTTCATGATTTTCATGTTTTATACTATATAGTTTACCCTCATTTTTAATCCTAATTCATACTATCTAACAACCTACCACTAGGCTTATAGTCATATGAACATTATTTATAAATCCCTCATTACTAATTTCATATTTTTTTTAAAATTTTTATATGATAAAACCAATGCAAGCCTATAATTAGAACATGTATTACTTGTTTAATCATAAATCCAATTTTATTTTTACTTATTTCATGAGAAAAAATTCATTATGATGTAAATTAAAAAATAGTTATATTTTATGAGGAAGAGTTATTAATTTTATGTAAAATAAGAATAAGTATAAATAACTAAATTAACTATATGTAATGTCTAATTTTTTATACCAGATTGATTTTGTAGGATTTCTATTTTCTTTCACTTGGTTTAACATTAGACATTGTAATACATATATCTTGTTTAATAATTGGTTTTCTTTGAATCCACTATGAGGTTATTTTTTATTAATGAAAATAAATTGTTCTTGTTTGGGGGAATTTAATAAGAATAATTTATACACACATTGTGGCTACATTTATTTAATATTTAATCATGATTTATTTGATAAATAATTGGTATTTAGTTTGTTTTTTTCTAGGAAATATGAAATCATGAGCCAAAGGAAATGTTTCTTAAATATTGTAAAAATAATTTTTACATGCCATGAATGGAGTTCACCAAATGTTCTCATCTTTGAAAACATATATAAGAACCAAAGGAAAATCAGTGAATAGTTACATGAAATGAATTTCATACAAAATGTTTAAATACAATAAATGTCATGGGATCATCAAAATTAGAATCCCACTAAATGTATATAACATGAAAGAAATTAATGATATGAATCACATACAGAATGTTTAGAATTTATACGATTTTAAATGTCTGAGATCTCATCCAATCAAAGAAAAATTCAATAGATTTTGTAAAATACATTATTCTTATAGAAGATTGTGGATCAGAAGTAAATGGAAGGAAATATATTTACCCATATCTTACAAGTTGAGATAAAATCCATATAAATATATTTAACAATTTTAATACATTACACATCATGTACATTTTGTGTCTATATATATTTATGAACTCTACACCATGTATATAGATATTATGTATTGTTTTTAATCCTGTTTTATTTTTCATATCTTGTATTTTTTCAATCTGAAATCAGTTATAATCCATTTCATTACTATTTATATCAATCTTTTTTCCTTTACTTGATGTAATAATTTTAAGGAATTCCTATCTATTTCTATTATCATTCCATCTCATGATTCAACATTTTTTTGATACCATTTACTATTGAATGTGAATTATTTTCCTTTATTTCCTATTTTTTTATTCAAAGTGAGTTTTAGATCAATTTTCAATTGCTTTCAAGTGTGGATGGATTAATTATATACTATATTATTATTATACAAGTAATATTTCCCAGTTTTCTACTTTCATTTAACACCTTTCTATGTGGTTAATCCACTAATGGTTATGGGATGAGAGTAATTATGTGTTAAACATAATGAATCTATAAATTAAAAGTTGGTAACACTATGGATATTAATTAGGTTAACAATAATTGATAGTCATATTCCTTGATGAACCTTAACAATGGGGGGTGTAATTGAACGAATCTAACTTCATTTGAGTTAAGAAGTATATGAACATTATCCCATTAGAAATTTTATAATAGAAGTTTAGAATACTATATTTTAGTTATTACATATATATAGAACAAGTAATAGTAACCTATTATATATATCTAATTGGTTTGTCCATAACCAATTGATCACATTTGCACCACTTCCCATCCTAATCCATAGGTTAAACACCAGTAGTAGTTTTTATTTCCTTTTTCATGAACCTTGAAATTGATGATAAACCCTATTTTTTTCTATAATATGAATCCAACATAAAAAATGACAAAAATATGAAGTGAGAAAATGAGTAATGCTACCCTAAGGCTTGAATGAAAAGGTTTTTTTCTTGTTATTAGTCTTTTTGGGTTCAACCCGTCACTTTTGATTTAATATTTCATTGTAATCAAGTGTAGTTTAGGATATGAATTTATAATTTGATCACATCCAAAGGATTTAACAAAATATTTTTAATGCATCATCTTATTATAAGGTAAATTCTTAGATGGTGGATCTTCCCTATAAAATTAGTTTCTAAGGTTGTTTCCAAGATCATCAATGACCATCATAATGATAACACCCATAGATACATACCACATGGGTACTATTTATTCATGTTCAGTGATGTAGTGTGAGGATTCCTATTAATTGTAATATCTATAATATACACTATTTTGGTTACCCATGTCAACTTCTCATCTAGAGGGGATCACAACTTGTTAATTTTTATGTTGTCTTTCACAATGTTTTAGATTTTTTGATATGTTGAAAATTTCTAAATGAAACATAATCTAGGTATAATCTTTAATCATTATCACTAAACAAGATCTAATAAAGTATGTACGTTGAACAAATACTAATATAGGGAGTTTTGGTTGAATTAATATCAACAAGGGAACACCCATCCTTGAAAATAAACATTTTTTCAAAGTAGTTTCCAACATTACTGTTCCTACCTTAAAACTATCCATGGTGTGGATGGTGATGAAATTTGGGATAAAAATTTCCTTATCTCTTTTGGATATGTTAATGAATGTTGGGGTAAATATTTCTCTAGACCTATGGGCTGGGGACTCCATTGACTTATCAGTACATATGAGTAAACTATATTATTTTATTTATATGGTTACATTCTGGCATTTGTCAAATGAAATATAGTTTATGATGTCTCTATAGTGAGACCAAAATCAGCTATGGGGATCATGCTATAGGAGGTAGATTGTTTTCATTAGGTATTTCCATAATCAAATAATAATTATTTCAATATGAATATATTTATAGATGAAATTACTAATGGATTGAATGAATCTATATTTCATCTTTTTAAAATTCAATTCCAAACAAGTTGGCAGTGTCCACCGATTGGTGGCTTCACTAGAGCCTAAGGAATTGTTAATGGTCATGATTTCTTACAACCACCTGATTAAATATATTATGGTGGGGGTCATATTTTTTAAAATCATGTTATAATAAAATATATGGGGTTAATTTAAAGGTTTTATTCTTAATCAGACCATGAATTCATACATGGATGGTGGCCCCAAAAATATTTCACTATTTTTTGTATGGATTTCCATATATATATGTCGAGGATTCTTATTTTGTCTCCCAAATTTTTTTATTTATACTATCAAAATGTTTTTGAGGGTAGATTTTTTTCAATAATTATTATGCATTTTGGGATTCTATTCATACACAACATTAGGTATATGTAAATAATTGAAATGATTTAATGTCACCTAGATATTATAGCGGAGGTAGGTTATATTATCTTTATATACTCACTTCATAAGAATATTTTGATGCGATGAAAAGGGTTAATACATCACTGGTTTCTACTATTTAGATAGTTATTTCCACATTAGGATTGGATTTACTTTCTATAGATGATTCATTTGGTTCTTCTACCTACATTGGTTATTTTCATGTATCTTTTATATGATGGGATATAATCCCTATAAACATTCTTCCGTACCCTAATTTAGGAATTTTGATTATGGAATATATAATGATCACTAATTTTGGATGTTTAAAATAAATTTTTAGAGTCATTAGATTATTATATAGACATAACAATGTTCTCTTTCTTTACATGTACATCCCGTTATGAAGGGGATTCCATGACTACAAGGGTGTTTTCTTGTTTATTGGTGGTTTGAGACACTGTCATAAACTATGATTCTTCAGGCATAGAGGTGTTTGTGTTTTATATTTTCATTTAAATTATAGTGTTCTTATATATGAATAATAATTATAGAATTTTGTGTATTTCATGAATCATAATGAGAAAACCCAATAAACATGTTGTTGAATGAAAAATTATTGAGGCCACTCCCTGAAGGGGCTCGTCATTATGCACAAAAAATACCTAAGTGTAGATCATTGTATCTATATGGAGGAAGTTCATGGATTATCATTACTGGAACATATATTCTATATACTCCACTCATTAATGATATGAGATGATTGATATTTTTTATATCTAACATCCCTTATAGGGATAATATTGGACACTGGGGATGAAAGAGCATGATCATTGGTAGTTGTGGACTCTAGGATTTCCCAACACTAGGTTCTCCTTTTGTCAACACATAAATTGGTGGTAAAAATATCAAGGTTCTTGGATACAATATCAAGAGAGACAATAATCCTATAAAATAGAAGGTTGATGTAAAAAAAATGGGACCTTCCCCTTAGCATCTATATTTGGAAGACCATGATTAGGGTTTATTCAGATTCCTCTTCGGAAGATTAGATCTTCAAATAATGATGATGACTATTTGATGTGGAATACCTATTAAGAAAATTATGACCAAATTCATGGATGCATGCTAAATGTTTCCCAACATCCTCCAAGTATGAGGCGAAGGCAATGTTAAACTCTAGGGATAGACTTCTGAAGTGATGGGAAGTGATAATGAAGGTTTCCTTTCCCATAATAGTACAAAATCATTACTATGGATTATTCCTCTATATCCCCTCAAGGTTTTTGTAAGGATTTTAGGATGTTGGGATACCGACATTATTTATATATTCCTTAAAATCAACACTGAATTTTTTTATTGAAGCATATGGGTGGGATATTTTGTGTAGTTGTTCCCAGGAGATGCAGTAGAGGTAAAGAATTGAATGATGATAATGGTGATCACAAGAAAATATATAACATCAAAATTTCCCCCATTATTATAAACTAATGTAATATATTGGTTCTGGTTTTAATTATTCTTTTGATATTAAAGGAACCTAAAAGATACAAATGAATGCACATTAAAAACATCATAAACAATAAAATATAATTGATCAATATCTTCAAGGGGTAATATATTTCATTTTGGGTTTACAATTTTTTTTAAAAATCCTAAATGTTCAATATTCAATTCTGGTTATTTTAATTTTATATGTATCTATAACATACAAAGTAATTAAGGGAACTTGATCACCTGGGGTCTGATGATGTATCCTTTTTTCGGACAAGAGTATAAGAGGTAAATTCATCTCACTAAGGAGCTCGATTCATTGTTTGAGACTCTATTATAGACATAATCATATATTTTTGAAATAATTATTAATAAAATACCATTTTTTACATCACTTGGAGCCTTTTCAAAGAGAACATCCAATATAAAAGGAGATGATCAATAAAGATGTTGAATATATGATGTGATTCAAGTAAACGATCCCATAATGTGGGCATGAGTAATCTCATGATAGTTTGAATGGAAATTGTATATGTGTGATGAATTTATTGATTAAATCCATTAAATATAGAAAAATGGAATTTAATGCTATTTTGGGAGGCTACTGAATCCACTGGATCATCACCAAGGAGATTGATAGATTAATAGATCATCGCTAGATGGTTTATTTATTATATTACCACTAGTGAGGAGATATGGTTTACAATCTCGTCACCATTATATTGTTTCATTGATAAATCACCAATAATATTTTTTAATATACGTATATTTATATGATATAAAATATTTCAATGGGCACAAATTATTTTAATGGAATATAAAAAGTCTTAAAGGCTTTGGTTGGGGGTTAAATTTTTTTACATTGGAAAAGAAGGTTAATTAGATTATCCCCAATCGATTCAATGATTAATTTGTTCAAAAAAGGTGGACTAATTTTTAAGAAAGGCACCCATTTATGTGGATACCATTTAATATGGGATACACTATAGTTTTATTCTTTTCAATAAGTATTAAGTGGGTAATATTAGGGTTTCATGCCAGCTAAGAAGGCTTAAGAGGGGGCTATAAGCTCATCCATAGTAGTAGAATTTTATAAATGTTTTTATTTTATATTGATAATGAGTAGGAGGTGTGAAATAGAGTTATGTGACATTGATAGAGGATTAAAAGCTTGTAGTTTAATTTTGGGTCAGAATTGGGAGTTGTTTCATGATGGGGGATTCATATATATCCCTGTAAAGGGAATAAAAACCCACATAGCTTAGTGGAATTTAATAAGTAACATTTTACCTTTTGAGGTCCTTTTAAAATAACTATAGTGGTTAATATTAAGATAATTAAAATATGACCAATGATATGACTTATAAGGTTATGCATCCTTAACCATTTTCCTATATTTTATGTTTCTATGAATAACACTATTTTTCAAGTAGTTTATTGTTAATCAGAGTAAAACACATTGAAAAATATACCTAAAAATATTTTTATATAGCTTTTATGAATGAGAGTCCCTTTATGGTTTGTGAATAAACTATTTTGGAGGTCCATGTTAAATTTATTTCACATATGTTAGTAACCTGGTATGTTCTGACGGATAAATGGAAGCATGCTTTTTATGAAATAGGAAATGAATATATAGTACTTACACTATATTGATAGACTGTTTTACCATGGATCTTTGATTGGACTCAATTAGGCTAACCAATTCGTAAAGCTATGCAAATTAGTACAAAGTATCCAGGATGAGTGTCTTCATAAAGGTAATTTTTCAATAGATTTATATGAATAAAGATCTATATTATCAAGGTAACACTATTTGATTATAATATGAGGGGATAAATTGTTATGAAGTAAAACTATGGAGATATTAAAATTAACAAATCAATTAATAATTGAAATATTTAAATGCCTATAATTTCATTTTAGAAGGCCATGGAGTAGGCCTAAACAGAATGGTATTTTCATGGTTTTAACCTGAATAAGGGGGTTCTAGAAAGAAATATCAAGGCACCAAAGAATAAAGGTTAAAGTTTGACTTCTTAATTATCCCAACATATATATCAATCAATAAGTTATGATAGATGGTTAAGAAATAACAGCCCTTTAGTAAAGAGGGATGCACACATAGTTGAATTTTTTAAACTATGGTGAATATGGTGAGACTTACATACATAGTCATTATTAGTGATTGGACAATTTGTGTGAAAGTTAAAGTTTCTCAAGATTTAGATCATGGTTATAGTGGAAGGAAGTTAAAATAAATATTTTCCATACAAAGGGTAACATGCATGAATTTGTAGACCATAGGTCCTCTGAGGTACCAAATAATTAACAGATTCATTTCATCTTAAGAGGGGTCTTGAGAAAAATATCCACATGGGGAACATCTAATATTTTTTTCCTAATTTTTCCTTTAACGTCCCATTGATTTTGAGTTAGTAGGAAAATTATAGACAATCATCTGATTTTAGAGTTTCACAAAGGTTTTTCCATCCATGTACTTTTATATAAATTTCAAATATTACATTTTGGGAGTTCTATCATTATTTAGTTGGTGTAATATTCTCTAAAATTGGTAAATAAGAAAATAATGTGGTATTATAAGTTTAGTAATGGAGGAATGTAAATGGTTTCTTGTGTGAAAAAATGCCTTCACATATGGAAATTACCTATCGTAAAAGTTATTATGTTCCTATAAACTTCATCATTGCATTTATGGGTATATTCACAATGTATAAAATCTATAGTGGCCCAATAACATGGATGTGTGTGTAGTTTGGCCAAAATGGTTTCATTATGTAAGTGGTTTCATGAAGTATAAAATCACTGGTAATTCATGATAAATTTATGTTCTAGGGGTTTTGTAGTGCACTGTTCCCTTGAATGTTTGATCATATTTGATACCACATAATCCCACTTTTGTGAGAGTGTTACATTTACATGAGGAAGCCCATTTTCATCAGATAATACGAACTGTCATTATTTTCGTAGCACCTTCAATTAGATTTCCAAATACATTTTTTTGACACCTATAATTATGAAATCACATATATGAAAGGTAGTTGTTTGGATAAAATAATTTATATCTAAACTAATTTTCATTTATATCATATTTAATTATAAATATCTCCACTATGAAAACAATGGAGTTAAAAATACAGATAAGAAACACTAATCTTACTAAACACTAAAAAACCCATCCATAGTTACTAAATAATGTTAGATTTTTCTGAGAGGATAGATTTAAATATTTTTTAGATAGCTACACATGGTAATTTAGTATATCATTTTAAAAATAATACATATTTTTATATAAAAAATTTATTCAATATTAAAAGCACGTGTGAAAAAATATAGTGTAATTGAATTTTATGTGTATTCTTCCTTATGTTATTCATGAAATATAAATCATAACAACATACTTAGTTAGAATATTTTAAAACTATTTTATACTTAAAAACCATAATTTATATATGTTTTTTATGATTTTGATTTGATAATTAACAATATATTGGTAAATCCTAGATTTATACCTTATTAATACTTATAATAAAAATTCATGAATTTTGATGATGTATTAATGAGAAGTAAATTTCATTTAGATACCAATAAATCTCATGATAAATAAGGTAAAATTGTTTTTTTGATTGATTTAGTTTGATTAGGCCATATGAAATTTCATATGTTTGTGTCATTATAATAATTTATCTAGTATAATATATACAAATTTCTTTTAAAAGAGGTTAAAAAGGATCTGTATATGTGAAATATCATTTTTGATAATTATATTATACAGTTTTTATTAAATATAAAAGTAGTGAGTGGTATTTCATTGTATTTATTATGTAGTGAATTTTTCTATCCCATAATATATTTTTACTCTTAGATGATTTGCTTGAAATTTGGCCCCACTACTGAGTAAGATCGTGGAAATATATGGCCTTTATTTTTTTCATTGACCTATAAAGTTCATATATTGATTTATTGTTATGTATATTTAGAGAATAAATAATTTATGTGTTTCAAAATAAAATATTAAAACATTCCATGATCTCATATCTAAAAAAGATATCATGGGAAAATGTAATGTACATGTATTTATATGATTGTATAGAGGTATATGTGGTTGTTGGAGATAAAAAATAACCCTTTGTATCTTAATAAAAAAGGATTTTCTACTGGATAATTTTATCCAAATATTGTTTTGAATCAGTAAACTAGAACTTTTGATATTAAATATAAATATTTTTGTCAAAAATAATTCTTCATGGATCATTAATAATTATAATAAAAATAGTTTTTTTGTAAACATGAAAAAAATTATGTTATAACATTATACAATGATTTTTTGATTTGATTTAATAACTTGTTACATACGATGTGATATTATAAGTTATTCCCATTTTCTATAGAAATTGGCTGAAATAGATATATTTTATTATTATTTTAGGAATCTATAATGGTGAATATTGTTTTAAACCATGTATTGTATTTCATGAGATTCATCAATTCTCACAAAACAAATTCATAATCTTCGATGGTATGTGTTATGGTCATCGATTAATTATATTATTCTATATAAATTATCTCTTATTAATCATACCCATCATTAAATGATTTAATTTATATAAATTAATAGTTTATCATTAATTATTTAATGGTTCATTATTATTCAACTTTTTAATGAATAGTGAAAATTGTAAGTGCATGAATTATTATTTTTTATTTGTTGATAATATAATATATTTTTAAAAGACTTTTCTCTTGTATTATTTAATAATAATATATAATATTAAGGTAATTAATTCATTTTATTAAGATGCACAACTTATAAATAACTGTATGGCCATAACTCTTAAAATGTATACCACATTTCTTCAAAAGGATCTATCACTACAAGAGGAAAAGATATATCCTATAATCTTCGTTTTCCATTATATAATAAGTAGAATATTTTAGGAAGAACATTTTAAATTTTTAGCAATTTTTTATATTCATCAGATATTGAATTAGAAGAATAAAAGATGATGAATATATTTGGGGTTTATATAAGAGTTTTTAATGTTTTTCATATAATTTATCATAATCCTGTCTAGATGGTTGTTTAATTTTTTTTATATTTACTCTGCATTTAATAGATAAGGTAGCTCTTTATAAATAATCAAACTTATCACATAATTGAGTTACCTAATATCATTATATAATATATATAAATAAAAATATTAAAAAAACATAATTTTTGAAGAAAAAGTGTATCTAGTGATATTTGAATAACATGAAGTAAAATGTCTCTCCAGGCAGTAAACAATATTATAACCCTTTAACACCATGTTAGGTTCTTCTATTTATATCTAATATGTAATTAATGAATTTATTATCATCTGAAATGATAATTATGATATCTGTAATATATATGTATGGATAGTGAATGAATAAATTTTACCTAAATACTATATTTTAAAAACTATGTAAGGCCATTTGTAGTTTCATCCCATATTAGTTTACTTGGGATAATCTAGATAAATTACAACCCATGTGTACCTCAATTTAGTTTATGAAACATAATTATTAGGAAGTGAATGGGTGGGACCTTCATAGTATAATAAGTGGGAATGAAGATGATGATAATACTAGATTGAGACTATTAAAAAATATTTCAAATAAGAAATTAAAAATTGATAAGTTATTTAAATCATGATGGTAATTTATAATTTTTTTTAAAATAATTTTAACATTAAACTACCTAGTGATCCTAAAGTGTGTCATATAAATATCAACAATACCTTAGGGTTTTCATCAAAATATCTAAGAATATCATATTTATGTGTCATATATATGTATAGTAAATGTATTAAATAAGTTGAATATAAAATTTAGTAAATGAAAATAAAATGAAAACACTAAAATATATAAATGAATATAATCAAGTAAACCCATCAATGGATTCCTAATAGTAATATTTTTCATATTGATCTGCATCATGATTTCTAGAAATAAATTTTATAACTATAATTAAAGTAAAATTATTCATACTCTCACCCATATATATCTATAGAAGTGATATTACAAAGGAGTCAATGAATATATTAAAATGATGTTTGGCCCAAATATATGTTATGACATCTTAAAAACACCCATGTAATGAGAGATTCATAATATAAAAAACACATTTTTCTGATATTGTAAATAGTTAAATTAATAATAAGAAAATATTAATCATTTATGAAAAATGTTTTATTATACATTAGTATTAATAATCATGTTAATAAAATTACTTTCTAATTGACTCATGTGAAATATATATCCACTAATTGAATGTTTGTTAGTTTAAAATTTTATGCCACACAATTCCATTATTAATTCTACCCAAACCAAAATGGTGGGTCCTATTATTTTTTATTCCAATATATTAAGACCTAACAAACATTTAAGACTCTACAAGGAAATGGTAATCTCAATAAGGATCTATCCTTAATAATTACATATACTAGTGATTTTAGACATGAATTCACTTATTAAAATTCTGAGGATCATTTTATTTTATAGTTTTAGAGACTTAGGGAAAACTCTTACAAAGTGAACCTCTAAATTACAAGTGGACAATTATACATAATATTTATTTTTCCCATGAAAAGAAACCCTTTTAAGAAAATGATTTATTTTCATTAATCATGATATATTTTTTGTCATTACCAATCTTTAGGACTAGTGAAATGTATTTTCAAACATGGGATGAGCACAAATGGCTTAGTAAGAGACATGAAAGAATAAATTCACTAGTCTAGTGGAAAACATAAAAAATAAATATAAAATTTTCCTAAAAAATCATTATCAAGAATACAAAAAACATATAGTTTCTTTGGGAAAAACATACCACATAACTCTTACATTCATCCATACAAATGAAAAAACCGTACAGTTGACTTCAAAATTTAAAGTACCCAATGCATTGGGGAGCTATAATGCAAATCACCTGTAATATCATAGTCTATAATGGGGATCAACCAATCATATATGGAGATATAATGTGGATAAAACCATCATATATTGAGCTATAATGGTATCAACTCATTATAATGAATGTCCAAGGACTATATCATAACCCTAAAGAAATTATGCATAAAAGAAGAAGTCTTGAGGATTATATTTTTCCATTTTAAAATAAATTTTCATTTTTAGAATGTCATTAAATTATAAATGAATGCATTCTGTTTAAAAATAAAAATTTAAAATTTTATTCAAATATTTATAAAATTAATCTCTAATGAAAGTGGGAAAATTATTTCATGCCTTATAAGATAAAAACATTCCTTTTAACTTTTGTAAAAGAATTGAATGAGAAACATTAATAAAGGGATTTTAAAAGAAACTCCCTTACCTAAAACCTAAAAAAAATACCTTTTGGAAAACATTTGTGTGAAATAAAAAAATTACCATTTTAAAACATTGTTTCTAATATATATATATATATTCATTTTTTTTAAACATGTCCATTATAGAGATAAATTTTTACGAAAAATTCATAACAATATTTAAAATTATGTTTTAGATAAATAGTGCTTAACAAATACCACATCAATGAATTGATTGTTAATAAAATGAATAAATTATGTGTATCCACTATAAATACACAAAAAATGATTAAATAAAACATATTATAATCACTAATTATTTGACATGTAATATTATAATTTCGTTATTATTGATGTTGAGGTTTAACACATAAAAAATGAAAATTGGGTTAAGAACTCCCTTAATACATTGGAATCAACTGAATCATATTCCACATGAAAGTGTAACATTTAAAAAACTTAAAATATCATTATAAAAAATAAATTCAGGATATAAAATTTCAAATATGAATTATATATGTGTGATAATAGAATATAGGCTCATTACATCAAATTATTCCTCAATAAAAGAAAATTGAGATGAAGTCCCTTACATTAAGTCTGAATCATCAAATAATTTATTTATTTTCCTCAAAAATAAATATATGTTATTTTATAAAATCTATAAAAACATTTTCATTTTAATAATTACTTTTATATCACTCATTTATATGTTATATACAATTACATAATTATTTTTGTCTATGTCAGACATTTTGGAGATATACGGTACTTGAGTCCAAAATGATGATTATAGTCAAAGTGGTCATTATTAAATCATAAATTTAATAATAATAATTAAATAATAATATTTTTTATACATAAATTAAATATATTAATCAATCCATTACATATGGACATGAAAAAAATGAATTCTGTTACAATCACGAAGATGATAAGTTGTATGTACAGATGAGTAACATTTCCATTTTTCAATGATCATAATGAAAATTTGGAAAATATCATTTTATATTTAATGAATGATCATAATATAATTACTATAATATTAATCATGTAAATATACTTATATATATCATACATTTGATGTGGTGATGAAAATTGAATCACATCACTTCATGGAGTTGATAATTCACACGTACGCACGAACGACCATATAATTTTTCTCTACATGGAAAGGTAAGAAGGTAATTGATATATTATACTTTCATAATTATAAATATTTCATTAGTACAATATATAAAAATTAATTCCATAATTATATCCAATATTGAGATATGGTGACAAAATGTTAATAAATCGATTCGTGAGTAGGTAGTCTTAAGTACACACTAACGATGAATTCGCCACCCATTTGATTGAAAAAGAGATATATATATATATATGTCATGACACAAAATGAATAATATATAATTATATTTAGGGTACTAGATTTATTATTTTAGAATGTTTAGATAATATTTTATGGATTTGGGATATGAAACTAAAAGGAAACCCCTAATTAAAAATCATACAACTTCTTTAGACAATCTTGTTTTCTTTACACATTTAGATGACTAAGGGTGTTGTTCTTCCAAAAATAAGGGCTCCAAAATATACAGAGTTATTCTTGTAATGTATTTGGGTAGATATTATATGAACCAAATAGGTTTATAATTTTTATAAAATTATAATATGTGGTTCCCTTTTATAAGAGAGGGGTGGGGCATTCTAGGAATTTCACACACTATTAAATTAATATAAATTAATTTTAAATTCCAAATGGAGATAAACTAATTTATTTAGAAAATATGATTACTATGGGTCCAAATAAATTACTACAATGAAAATTATAAATATTTTTACTATTTTATCAATCATTATATTTTAGTTTTAACACCTTTCACTTTTTCTGTGACAACATTAGTTTTTACAATTTAAAGGTTATTATAGTTACTATAAAGTGAAAAAATACTATTTAATGAATCAATGATTAAATTTTAAACGTTATCTAAATTATTTATCATTATCTATTATTTTTAATATCATTATAAAATTTAATGATATGTTATTTATTTTAAAATATCATTAATGTAAATTTGGACACAATTCATTATTTTGACGTTTAAAAAAATAAATAATACAAGATAAATTAAAAAAAAATTATAACACTTCACTAAAATGTAAAATTAATATTTAAAATTATTGGATGAAAATAATCACATTAATTTAATATTAATTTAATATTTTTAATATAATTTATTTGACATTCAAAATTAATTAAAGAATATCTCCATCATCATTGTGAAATCCTTTAAGGTAATTATTTATTCCCAAAAAAATAAAAATAAATTACCATGAAAATTATATTTTTTTTACTTCTAATTTTTATTTATGGTCTTTGATATGTTTTATATGGCCATATATAAAAATAACTAAACATATTAAAAACCTTAGTATGACATGTTTGAATTTTTTTAAAATAAAATACTATAAGGTGATTAAAGACATCAATTTTTCCTCAGGAGGTCATAAATTAAAAAAATGAATGATTTTGGTTGATAAATACTCATAAAAAATTGGTATGAGTGTTAAGGTAATTTTATAATATTTAGAATATTATTTTTACCCTTAATTTTATGATTTACCCTTAACTGTGGTAATTCAGTTATTATGATTTTTATTCCTATTATTTAAAAATAATAGTTTAATAATTAATAAAATTTTAAATTATCAATAAAAATATGGAATAATTTTTTCAAAATTCAAAATACATCAGTTTATATAATTAATTTTAAATTAATCCCATAGACATTTCCAAAAAGTTGGTTTTAAATGTGAAAATTTTCAAGTGTTTGATATGTTTCTATATTAAAATTTAATTTAAAGATGATTAACGTGAACTAAATTAGAGTAATATTTTTAAAATTGATATAGTTTTAATAACCAATTTAAAATATAATTTATCATTATAAATTATTTACATGAAACAATAGTTATGAATTTAAATGTAGTATTTTAACTTTTCATCATATAATGAAATTTATGAGAAAAATTCAAAAAATTAAACCAAATTAAATTTTGATATCCATATTATATAAATAAAGATTATTTTTTCAAATAAAATTTATTAAAGTGTCAAACATAGTTCTAAAACATGTCGTCTATTAAAAGGAGACAAAACCACCTATTGGAAAATACAGTCCCTTATACGTAAAATTGGATTTTGTCGTATATTATGCGTATAATATATATATAAATAATGAAAACCCATTTTATAAGAGTGTTTAAACATAAAATAGTTAGTCATATTCATACACTCTAATATAAGATCTGTGAGATAACTTCCATACTAAACAATAATATTTATTTTGTTTCTGCTCGATGTGACATATCATGTATTCTATCTAACATAGTGTTTCCTTTAAAAATATTTTGTTTTTACATTCTCACCCATTTAATATATTACATCCTTGAAATTTTAACTTGTGATCAAGGAGTAGTGGTTTTACATTTCAAAATACATTTGTTGAATTCCCATATCAGAAACAAATGGTTAGTAAAACTTACAGTAAACAAGAGAGAAAAGAAAGTTTTAAGGTCAACTAGGAAAACACATACTAGGTTTACATGTAGGAAAACATCGATATATAAGAAGAAAATTTCTCTAAATGTCTAATTGAGAGTGATTGGGAACATGATCATGTGAAAATTAATCATCACAAAACCATGCATATATTATGCGTTAAAAGGGGATAGATAAAAGTAAATAGATAATGTTTTTCTTTCCAGATCCATTTTATTGAGTTGATGAATTATATTACAACCTAGAATAAGAAACTATAGAAATAAAATTACATTACTATTTAAATTTTAACATTTCATCTATTTTTCCCACAATCTAATATTTTATCCAAATGATGAGATTCAAAGATGAATTTTTCATAATTGAAGAGTTCGAATCAACATCTATGTAACACTAAATCCAAAAAAGGTAAAAAATCTATTCTTCGTATCTGATTAAATTACCAAAAAATGGTTATGATAATATTTGATAATTCCCTAAAAATAATAAACCTTTATATGATGAAAAACAACTTTAATCTCCATAATTCAACAGTAATACCCAAAGGAAAACATAGATAATTGGATAAATAACTATTCTTAAAATTCCTCAAAAATATTTTAGAATAAGATTAAAACCAAATAATCATATGGATTTGATAACATAGTCTTCCAATATAGTATTTACATTTATCACTAAATAACATCAAGGACACTTGAAGTATCATACAAAAAAAATGATATTTCCCTAGTCATATAATCTCCAAGTTTGCTAATCATTTCAACACACAACTTTATTAACCATAAATAAAAAATAAAATCATATAATCCTCCAAAATTTTATTCAAAATATACACATTATGTATAATATGACTTTATTATATATAACTAAATGTTATTGGATTCCCAAAATAGTGAATCTCTTCTGAAATAACATTTATCTCTTAATGATAAAATCATTTTCAAATTCCGTGGAAATATATTTGATAAAACACACATTACCAAAATAATCTAATTCATCATCCATAAAATTTTTAACTAAAAATAAAAACTCATACTAACGGATACTTCATGCAGTCTAGTGGTTGGTGATGCTCAATTATCTCCCTTATGTTGTCGGTTCAATTCCCATGACCATGCTGGATGTGAGAGGTTGTCACACGATCTAAGAGTTGTAATTTTTATAACACTATATATTTATAATCCTTAAATATTTTTAAAAAATTCAGAAAAATCCTAATAAATATCCTTAATATGTTTTAACCATAATGGTTTTCCCATACCATTAATTTTCAATCCCAAAATTTAATAAATCATAATTACCTAAAAAATAACCGACTCCAAAAATACTTTTAGTCACGTTGAAATTTCATAACTTAAAGCCTAAAATTTGTTATAATACACTATTCTTAAGATCATACCTAAAATTAAAAATCCATTATGATATTCATAAATCATTATAAAATATAATAATCTTTAATTATGTCAAAATATTTACTTTGATACCAATTATAATGTAACATCCCTCATCATTACAAATTCAAGTGATTTTGAACAAGAATTCACTTCATTAAATTTGAAGGATATTTTTTGTTTATAGTTATATAGAATTTAGAAAATCTCTTACAATGTAAACCCATAAATTACATGTGGAAACTTATACTCAATATATTTTTTTCCAAAAAAGGAAACCCTTTTGAAAGAAAACACGTTTTATTTTAATGAAACATTTTAAATTCATTCATCGGGACATTTTAATTTGCCTTACTAGTATTTAACGCCTATTATTTGTTTTAAATCATTGGTTGAGAAAAAAAATTCAGTAAGGTACATTAATTAATAAAATTGTTATTCTAGTGGAAAACATGATAAACCATTAAAAATATTTATTAAAAACTCATTAAAAAGCATAGATAATTCATTAAGGTTCCTGGAGAAATCATTTCCATATCACTCTTATATTCACACTTAAAAATGGAATAACTATATGGTCGACTTCCATCTATGGAATACACAATGCATTAGAGATATAAACATGGGTAACCAGTTATATCATGAGTTATAATAGGGCTCAACCCATTATATGTTGAGCTAGAGTGGGGATAAAACCATCATACCTTGAGCTATATTGAGATCAACCCATAATATAAAATTTATAAGTACTATATCATATAAATAACACATAATTTAAAGAAGAATTTGATTTATCCCAATCAAAAATATGTGTTGAAGAATAATTTCTTTCATAAAATTTATTTTTAGTAAAATGGGAGTTTTTAATGAATCAAAATTTTTAAAATAAAATAACTCTAATGATTTAAATTAAATGTCTTATTATATATTATGGCTATACAAAACACGTGTACTTAATTGGACTTATTATATCTTATTATATATAAGATACCATTAAGAATCATTAATATTGATAATATAGCTGTTGAATAGTGATCAAATGATTTTTTTAATTTAGGGGTTTAACAAATACAACTAAGAGAGATAAAGGATGTGATGAAACCAACCAATTTGATCATACCCTATGAATCCTTATTATCAAATCATCTGAGGAATACAATATCAATAGGATTTTCCCTTCACCAATCCCAAGATGACATCTGACAATATAGGCATGAGTGAAACTGTTTATGATATAAGATCAATTTCAATGAGATCATGACCCAAACCATACATGCTGAACCAACCCATAAAATTCTCACCACTATGAACATTAACCATAATGAATTTTTTGGTGTTTGAAAGGGATATATATCTAGACCATATTAATATGAATATGTATATTTTATTTTCAATGGATTTATTTTCATATTATATTCTAATAGTTACTTTTTAGATGATTATTTTTTTACAATAAATTACAAATTGTATTTTTAATGAGTATTAAATTTCAATTAGGAAGTTTATTTTTATGAATTAATGGATTTTTAAAGCAAATACTTGTTTAAGAAATATTATTATTAAATAAATTTTATTAAATATAAATTATCATTTAACTTAAATTAATTATAATGTAATTTTTATAAGGGATCTGGGAAACTTATTGTAAAAAACCCATCATTTCACAATAACTGTCGATTATTATCTTAAAAAGTTAAAAAACACATATATAGAAAATTATTTTGATAAATGAAAATTAAATTTAGAATCATAATTTGAAAAATATCCAATGGTAAATTTTTTAAAATATTTTGAGAGAGTCAAATTTTTAAGTAAAAATTAAATACAATATGAACACATGATGTGTATTATGACATCATAATGTACCAAAACTGTTGTTATAAATAAAATAAACTATATATAAATAAAAATTATTATATACCTTTAAAATAATGTGATTCTATTTTTTTGGACTAATTTTATAATGGATTTATCAATCATCCAAAACCGTTAATATATTTTATGGTTTTAAAATAATATCTTTAATAATATGACTATCTTCGACATTAGAATGGTTATTATTTCAAAATTTTCAGACCTTTCCCATATATTATAATTAAAACCCCCATCTTTTGTAAAAACCATGGAAAACACTATTGGCCGGTTTTTTGTTTTAGTTATTTTATTATACAGAGTACAAAACATAATTTAGTGATACAATAAAGAATTCCACTCTCTTTTCCTATATAATACCACCCATGCTCTCAAGAATATCCTCCCAAAAATTTGGAGTCAAACTCTTATAGCAGGGGATCCATTTTTTCTCGTCTTTATTCAAGTTTATTCATTATCTTATTCCTTCTAGTTCCAATTCATATAGTTGGAATACGGTTTTTCACACCCCGTATACAATCCATCTGATGTCCAAATGAGGGAAAACCCCATTTTCTAACATTAACTAATTTTAATAATATTTATGTGTTGATTTTAGGCTGCTGAATTTTTAATGTGTTTCTCCCTGACAAACAAATGTGTAGTGAATACCCAATCCCATTTATTATCAAGTGTGTTCAAAAAAAAATTCACATAAACCTATTTGATTGGGGACTTACATATATTAATTCCACCAACCTCGATTATAGAATAAAATATGTTGATGAATTAATCCATGTTGAATGATCTGTGTGGAACATTTAATCATGAGAATGAAATGAATTTTATGGGTGCACCTGAAATTATATAGTGCTCTAATGCATTAGGTATTGTTTTAGTCTCATGAGAGGTCATGGAAGGTATTAGAGAGTGAACCTAATCCATCATGATAATTTGTAAATCATGTTTCCTTAGATGTAATCCTTGACTAGTGTTTATAATGTTTTTTTATGTTGTTGCCACATCACCCATGTCACCTTTATATTATCATGCTATATCATGCCCCTTTATTTATGTTTAAGATTCACACTCCTTTTACATCCCATTTATATAACTATTCTCTAATTTGTATTAATTTCATCATGTTATTTCATGTTTACTCCATGAATTGGCATTATTGTTGACCCCATTCTTATGTATTTCACTAGGTTATCCAATATAGTTTCAAGTATGATGGAATAATATTAGAACGTTAAAACATTTTCAATAAAGATGGTGTATTCTTTATTTAAGTTGTTATGTAATGTACTTAATTCTGAAAGACACTATTATTATCAATGTTCCAACTTGTATAATGTTATATTGTATTTAATAAATAACGAATTAATGTGTAATAAATATTAGGGTTTTCATATTCAGTATCAAAGGAAAACATTAGTAATATTTGGGATTAGATTAGAAAACCTTAATGAACATATTACAGATAAAACCATGTAAGATAAAACATTCCAAAATTCTGGTAATGTGTATGGTACGATTTTTATCATGTAAATACATCCATATCTATATATTACATGTTGATGTGGGTATGGAACATATGCACATAGGGGTAAAACCCGAAAATACTACCTTGAGATAGGGTCAATTATGAATTGTTCCATGATAATGGGACTTTCTGCACACTTGTTTTGAAACTCATGAGGTATATTTGTTGGTAAATTCATATGATCAATATGAACCATTATTAATAAAAAAATAATAACAATAATAATAATATATGTTAGGAAATAGATCGTGGATAACATATATTGAAGCCTAGAAATTCATAAGTTGTAGTAATATATTTAATTTATAAATTTACTTTTCAAGGTCATTGGATTCCTATTTATGTTTTTAATAGTTTAAAAATACACATCGCTAATGATCCATTTATTCATGATAATTGATTAAAATAGGATGAATTGTGTAAGAAACCGATGCAACGTGAAATGTAATGACATCCCCAACGAGAAACCCTTACTGATGGGTGTAAGAATTGAGAAATTTTTTATGACAGTCTCTCAGCTGACTCGGGTTCTAAATAGAATCCATGATTAGGTGTAGTCCCCAGCACCCCCTAAGAATGATGAAGTTGTAATTGAGAGTTTTATGTGAAAAAGTCCTCTATCATTCAATGGATCATCTGGAATCTTTATAATGGAAAAATGGATCAAATCCTTTGTAAATAGCTTTTATATTCTTCTTTCTTCTAATCAAGAAAATTTTATACCAGCTGTTTATGGTATGGTATGATAAGCTAATTAGTAGTGGGAATTTATTGATAACATGATGAATTATGAAGATATTGAATTGATGGGTTGGATAGAATTTAGGAAACTATTTTTTGATAAATATTTACCCTTAACATTCCAACTTAAAAATAAAATGGATTTCATTTACCTCTAGTAAAAATATAAAGAATCTATTGGAACATATGAGAACAAATTCATAATATGTTCACGAGTTTCCTTTGGATTTGACATTACAACTTAATTCAAGGTTGGACACTTCTTTGGTAGGATAAAACGTAGTCTATGAAAGTACAGGGTGATCTAATACTTTTATAGATTTGTGTAAATTACCATATGTTTTATAAAAGTTATGATAGATATCTTTGAAACATAAAGGTATCATGAGGACAAGAAGAGAAAAAAGAAGAGTTTAATTTTGGTGGTCTGATGAGGAAAAATAATGGTGCTAATAAATTTCAACATACCACTTTTCAATGGTTTGAAAAAATCACCAAAAATATTACATAAGTGGAAGAAGAAATTATTTAGGTATAGGAAGAAAGGACATCAAGCTTGTGATTTCTAATTAGAGAAATCTACTAATGTGTTGGAGGAGAATAATACTATAGTCAACTATAATCCAATTGTTCATTTCATTAACTACAAATAACCAAGGAACTTTCCAAACCAATACACTAATACAAGGTTTTTTCGAGTTATCAAATAACCTCTAAGGTAGAATGGGAGAGTTTTTTCCATCATAAACACTGAGGTGGATCCCAACAAAAAAAAGTGATAGGTACATTAGTTATTCATTCAGGAATATCAATAATATTTTTTTATTCTAGTTTTACACATTCATTTATATTTAGAATGCTTAGTAGAATTTTTTCAATCACTAAAACCAAGCATTGGTGTACAGGTGTTAGTGAAAATAAAAAATGGTGAAATATTGAATATTGAGTATATAACTCATCCCCTACAAAAAATTTTCTGATGAATTTCCCGGTGAACCTTATGAAACTCTATTTTGGTGGAATATGATGAAATTTTTAGTATGGATTGTATTTCCTTATATATACCGAACATAAATTTCTATGAGAAAAAAACCACACTATGTATTGTGAATCTAAATCCTATTTGTATATATGCAAGGAAGAAGATGGATCTTATTTATCACCAACATCTCTAGAATGAATATTACTTACCTATGAGTTATCATATCTTTCTCAAAAGATAGAGTCTTGGAAAATATCGTCCTTCAATACATTCCCATAGTGAGGGAATATCCTAATGTGTTTCACATAGAATTACATGGTTATCCTCCTAGTCGAGAGGTTGAGTTTTCAATCGGTCATATGCATGGGGTTTACCATTATCCAAGACTATATATTGAATTGATATTGTGGATATTGAGGATATTAAGAATCAAGTGGAATATAATATTGATAGATGGTTAATTTTCCCATGTTCTCTCCCTTGGGGTACACCAATCGTATTATTCGAGAAGAAGGATGTGTCAATACACATTTTCATTGATTATTATGAGCTCAAGATAATCACAATAAAGAAAAAATATACAATTTCATAGATTCATGACTTGTTAGATCAACTACATGACGTGAAATACTTCTCCAAGGTGGATCTTTGGTTGAGATATTACCAAGTTTGTGTGAAGGAGGATATCCCCAAGGCTACTTTAATAATAAGGTACTGACACTATGAGTTCATATTAATGAAATCTATACTCACTAATTCTTCAGAAATATTCATGGAGATAATGAATTGAGTCATTTGGGATAACGTCAACAATTTTTTGGTAGTCTCTGTAGATGTTATTCTAATATACTCCAAAATCATGGAGGATTAAGATGGGAATCACAGAACTATACTAAAAACCATATAAAAGGATAAGCTTTATGGAGTGTAAAAAAATTTATTTTTGGTTGATATAAATATTATTTCGAGGGAAGAATATCATAATAAATGGGATATTTTTAGAACCATCAAAAACAAAAGAAATTAAATGATAGATGAGGCCAAATTATGTCATAGATAGGTGTAGACTCCTTGGATTAGGTAAGTATTATGGACGATTGGAGATAAATTTATTATGATTATCAAACCCTAAAAGCCAACATACTTGGAATGGATTCATGTTTTCATTGAATAATGAATGTGAAGAGAGTTTTAAGGTATTTGAAAGAAGGCTTACTATTGTACCTGTACACACACTAACCACAAGTATAGAACGATTAGCCATAATCAATGATGTTTTAAAAAAGGTCTTGGGATGTCTGTTAATACACAATGACAGAGTGATAGGCTATGATTCATGGATGATGAAATTTCATGAATAGAACTACCTAATGCATGATCTGGAGTAGTCAACAATGATATTTTCATTAAAAATATGATATCATTATCTACCTAGGTAATGTGTGAAATATATACTAATCTCAAAATCATCAAGTATATATTCACACAAAAATATTTGAATATGATCCAAGAATGATAGTTAGAGATGATCAAGGTCTATTACTACTAAATTAAATTCTATCCTAGGAAATAGAATAAATTGAAATATTCTCTATGTATAAGTATCTATAAATTCTATCACTAATGATAATTGAGAAGGATCTGATCTTCTTAGATTTCAATTTGATGTTCATGGGAATCATAAAGGAAGGATACTCAATAATCATTTCCCAACTGATTTATCAAATATCCTTATGGAGAGCATAAATGATCATCAAATAGATTTTGTGGGAATTTAAAAAATGGTGTAATCTACAAGAAAAGGGAAATCCATAAAAATTAACGTTAATAAAGACGGATTTGTATAATTTGTTTCATGAATGTGTGTACCTAAAAATCCTGAGTTATTTAAGGATTTTTTGGATGATATACATAGTTTTACTTTTTCCATTCATCCATAAGGAATAATGATGTATCAAGGTCTCAAAGATCACTATTGGCGAGATAATATTAAGAAGGTGATAATGGAATGTACATCAATATTTCATGTATATCAGTACGTGAAGGAGGAATGAAAAAATCCAATGGGATGAAGAAACCATTACCCATAACAATTTCGAAATGGGAAAATAGTACCATGAACTTTTCCATTGGTCATATAAATAAATCAAGAGGAGATATTAATGTTTGGGTTATGTTGGATTGTCTTAAAAATACTACTCAATTTATTTTATTTCGAGGGGATTTTTTAATCAATCAACTTGTATTGATATACACTAGAGATGTGGTGAGGTTGCATGGAACACCAAAAATTGATTGTTATTGACCGAGTCCAAAGATTTACCACCATTTTATGGAAGAGTCTCCAACACCGTCAAAATATTGAGATGAAATTCTAATTGATTTATCACCCCAAAACTGATGTCCAATTAGAGAAAACTATCCAAACACTCAAGGACATGTTGAGGGCATGTTGAAATGACTTCAAAGGAGGATGGGTCCAACATCTTCTTATGGTTGAGTTCTCATACGAAAACAGTTTCCAATATAGAAAGTAAATGGATCCCTTTGAATCCCTTTATAGGAAGAGGTTCAAAACACATGTAGTTCGGGATAAATGTGGGGAACACAAACTATTAGTTCTTGAAATGGTTGAGGAATGAGTAGAAAAGGTCAAGACCATTCAGCAGCACAACGTCATCGTAGAGTGTTGACAGAAGATCTATGTTGACAATAATCAATGAGACCTAGAGTTTGATGTTGGAAACATGTTATTCCTTGACATATCATCATGGATTAATTTCATGAAATTTATGAATAAGGTAAAGTGTATTCAATGATACATCATCCTTTTTGAGATCATTGATAACATTAAAGTGGTAGCTTATCAACAAGCACTCCCCCTAGCCTTTATCAATTACATGATGTATTAAATGTAATCTACTCAAAGAAGTATATAAAACACCCCTCACTTATACTTAATTGACATGATGTACTATTGTAGAATGACCTTTCATATGAGGAGAATCTAATAGAGGTCTTAGTTCATAGATATAATGTTCTACGGAATAAGAAAATGAACCCAGTCAAAGTGTTGCAGATAAAACACAAGTTTGAATAAGAAATGTGGGACCTGGATAAAGTGAGGAAACATAATTACCCTCATCAATTTGATTTTTTGAAAAGAAAACTATGGGGGTTGAGTTTTAAAATGGGAAATATTATAATGTACAAAAAATTTATAAATAAAATTTCCCTTATTGTTAAATTAAATGTATTATTATGTATTTTGGTTATATTAAAAACATGGGATTATTTGGTATTACAATATCTTATGGGATTTAATATACTATTTAGAATCATTAAAACTGAAAATATATTCATTGAATAATGAACACCTGAAAAGTATAAATATAGTGTTTTAAAAAATCCAATTAACACTTATAAAAGATGTGATAGCCCCAACCGGTAGGATCTTTCCCTATGAAGCCCATTTATTGGAGGTTCTGAGGGAGATAAAATCACAAGAATTTTTACTTGATCAATCCCAAGATGAGGTCCAAAAACATAATCCTGAAAAAAAACTATTTATGGGAGAACTTCAATCTCATCGAGATCAAGACCCTAAATATGTATGTCAAACCACCCCATTATTGTCTCCACGTTGCGTACCTTACACTTATGAGTTTTCTAGAGAAATAAAGGGATATGAATAAATTCCATAATTATATGAATATATAAATTTTATTTTTAATGGAATAATGTTTATATTTTATTCTTATCATTTCATTATAAATTATTTGGTTTTTATACAATAAAACACATAGTGTAGTTTTAATTAGTATTAAATTTCAATTAAAACATCTACACAGATGAATTAATGGAATTTTAAAATAAATAATATTTTATGAAAATATTATTAATAAATAATTATTATTAAACAAAAATGACCACATAATTTTAATGATGTCAAATGTAACTTTTACAAGGGTTAAGAAACATATATTTTCAAAAAAACCATTATTTCTCAATAAAGGATGATTATTATTTTAAAAGTGAAGATAATAATAATTGGAAAAATATTTTTATAAAATGAAAAAAAAATGAATTAGAATGTCAAAATTTTCCAACTGATAATTTTTCTTATTTTCCCAGATAGTTTATTTTTGAACTTAAATTTAAATACCGTATAAAAATATGGTAAGTATTATGAAATCTTAATGACCCAAAAGTGATTTTATAAATACTAAAAGGTTATCCATGAGAAAATATATATTTTCAATTTAAAATATTTTTTTTATTAATTTTATAAATCTTTTATGAATCACCCGGAGCCATTAATATATTTTGTGGTTTTATTATCATTTATTTAAGAGTATGAATCAATTCCACATCATAAAAGGTATTATTATTTAAATTTTACCCCATGGTCGTATCAAATAATGATAATGGCCCCTTTTAGTAGAAACCACGAGAAAAACATTTGAATGATTTATTTTTTGGTTATTTTGTTATATTGAGTCAAAATATAATGATTTGGAAATAATATAGAATTCCCCTACATTTTCTTATATAAACCCACCCAAGTTATCTAAAATCTCCTCCAAAGAATTTGGATTGACACACTTAAGGTTAGTGATCCTTTACTTATCTTTTTTATTCATTTTCTCAATTATATTAAGCCTTCAATTTTCAATTCATTTTATTAGGATATGTTTTTTCATGTCCTTTTTACTATCCATTTGAAGTCAAAATGATGAGAGACCTCTTTCTCTCCCATAAATCCATTTTATGAATATTTAATTGATGCCTTTATTCTTCTAAAATATCACTATAATTTTTAATTCCAAAAAAATATGTAGTGAATACCCCAACCCATTCCCATTTCATGTCAAGTGTGTTCACCTTTTTTTACTTGTATCTCTTTCATTGGGCACTTACATGAATTTGTTCCACACTTATTGATAGGGGAATACAATATGATTATTAATGAATTAATGTTATATTCTCTATGTGGAACACATATTAATTATAAGTAAATGAATGTGATGAGTGAAACCAAACTTTTATAGCACTCTAATTCATTGGATATTGCCTTAGTCTCATGAGACTTCATGAAATAGATTAGAGAGTGAACCTAATCTATCATAGGACATTATATATTATGATTTACCATTAGTTATACTTTACTAATGTTTATGATTTAGTGGTTTATGTTGTTTCCACATCTTCCATGTTTCCTTTATGTTATCATGCATCATTTTTTATGTTTATGATTTCAAATATTTTATGCTGCATTGATACACCTATTGTCTAACATGTATTAATTTATTCATGTTATTCCATGTTATTGGGCTATATATATCTCCCCATTCATATATATGTCCCATTTTTTTCCCATTATCTTTTATGTACAATGGAATAATATGAGCATGTTAAGGATGATTTCAATAAAGATGATTCATTTTCCATAAGAAGATCTTATATAATATCTCTAATTCCTCAATACAGTAGACTTATTGATCCCCAGCTTTTAGTATGTGCAATATTATGTAATAAATCATTAATTAATGTTCAATAAAGATATTTTTTGTTATATATTTGAATACCAAGCCATTTTTATTGAAAAATAAATCATAGATAATACTCCTCAATTGATAAGGTGTGATTATTTTCACCGTTAACTCACTTGTTCATTAGATATTTGTTGTCTAAGGAGGAAAAATCAACCAAATTCACTTTATTTTTATCAGATAATATATTTATAAAGGGTTATAAATAATATATATGGGTTTAATAAAAAACAAGTGATTAAGAAAATAGTTTAGATATGTCATTTTTATGGGGAGAATACATTTATACGACGTTTTGAAAAGGGTTATGTTATGAGGTTATAATGGTTATATAATTTGTGAACTATTATGAATTCTTTGGTTATCACTTATGGATGAATTTATTTTACCTAGGTTCAATAAATAGTTTGTTGAGACATAGAAACAACTGTGATAAAATGGAGTTGTGATAGAGTTGATTTAATTCTCTATTATAGATAACATGATGATAATGTTCAATATTATTTTTTATTAAATTATTTTTTCCCACACATGAATATAAGTATTGAATAAATAGTCATTTATATGTGATTTGAGTTTTAAATGTGATTTATTTTCAATGGTTAGAAACAAAATCCAAAGGGATAGATTGTTGAGGCCATTAATGAATATGATGTTGAGATCAACAATGGTTGTGACTATGGGGAGATTTTTAAGACTTATGGGGAGTTTTCTATGCCGAGAAGATAAAAATATTGATATGATTCTTAAGATATATATGGTTATTAATACAATAATATTTTTTATAATTATCTTATAATGTGATCTTAATTATATTAACATTGTCAAGGGTGTATGAAAGAAACTTGTATTTTTTGGAAAAAGTATAAAATCTTCTCTAAAAATGAAAATGATCCAAAAGTAAAAAAGGTTATACATAAATATAATATGAAATATATATAGACTGTACTTTATATTTGAAACTATATAATGATACCTGAATATTACATGGGATAAAATGATAATGTTTTGTTTAGTGTAGAAGTGAATTATTTTTTATCTTAGAATATTTTGATGTATTTTTCAAAATAAGGAACATAAGATACATTTTTTAAGATAAATGGAATATATAAGAAAATTATCATCAATACATAAGATTTTATATTTATAATAGTTGAAATTCCCTAATGTAATCAATAGGAATGAGTAACTTTTTTCCTACCAAAATTAATAATGTGGAGATAATGGGAAATTTAAAAAGTTCCTTAATATGTAAGATTATTTTTTATTATATAAGAGTAATATTGCTGATATATAATAGTAACTATGAGAAGTCTAGAGTGTAAATTCACCAAATTCATTAACACAAATAGTTTTTATCATATACATGATGTTTTCTCTCTAAATTATGAATTGGAAATACCCTTTAATTTATTTTTTTTCATGTTATGATACATAAATATTTCGACTATATGATGTTTTTATCTTTGAATAGTAACTGGAAAATTTATTAAACACAAAGGGTTGATACATATGGATTTTCACATATGATATTTATTATTATGTAAGGTATTGTATTTTTTTCAGAAATAAAATTTTGTGACAGTGATGATATTTTTTTGTGGATTAAACACCATTAATACAAATATTTATTAAATATTTTGAGAAAATGGGTCAAATTTCAAATATGATTTGACATCATGATAACATAGGAATGGTATAAAAAAATATAATCATTATTCCATGAAGATATTTATCTTGAAATAACTTGATAATAATTCTCTTTAGTAGTTATAGGAAAATAAGTTTATCACAACCCAATGTATATAATCACACCATCATTTATGCAAGATACATTCTAGATAGGTCGATGGTCAAAGATATTGAAGAGAAGGTGAAGAGATGTTGAAGAACTATTTTATTTTACATTTAAATTTGTATGTAAATGTTGAACATTAAAAATCTAATATTTTCATAATATATTTTAGAACATGGGTATTGCATAAGGATAAAAGTTAGAGATAGTGGAAGAGGAAGAGTGTGCAAATACATGTTCATAGAAGATGAATAAAACACACTTGGTTTATTGTTATCATAAAACCATTTTTATGTGTTAAGAAAAATAGAATATTTAAAATTATATATATTGAGAATAAGTGAATCGGAATTATCAAATTATCATAATACAATTATTTGTAGGAAAATAACTATCTTCCCTAAACTACTCTATAGTTTCTAGGCTGGTGGGGTTATAAAACCTCGGGTGTGCCTCCCCATACTCCATAGAATTTTGACGTGTATTGAGGATCATAGGTGTTACTATTTGGAAAATGTACCCTCATATCAATTTGAAACAATAGTGAAGAAATTACTATTTATTATCCATAATAATATTTACGATACACAAAAGAAGTAAACAATAATCATGTTATAACGAATGTAATGAAAGATTATAAAGTAATACATTATAATTGATCACCCAATAGGATGAATACATATATATGATGAATAAAAAATAAAATAAATTTTGATATACTAGCATCACCATGATTCATTATATTTATGTCTTCTAACCCTAATATAATATATTCATACAAATAATACAACCTTGATATATATCCCAACTTGAACCAATGATAAATAGGATCTGTTCGGGTAACCTAGTGCAATGGAATCCCATGAAATGAGTGAATAAAACTCTTTAGGGAAATAGTGAAATGTTTCCATATATAACTAGTAAATATATTGTATTAACAAGTTATATGATCAGAAAATAAATAAATAACTAAAAAATAGGAATAAAATTATCATTTTCGATCCTCCGGCTCTAAAGTGAAAACCGGGGATGGCCATACATTCTCTTGTTAGTACTAGAGTATATCTAAACACATTATATAATCATTCCAAGGGTTCTTCTAACACAATCCCATAGTATCATCAAAATTATAAATGATTACTCAATGGATGAGTGTGCCACCCAAATAACAAATTACACTTGACATAAATACCATGTAAAAACATGATCGAAGGAAGGATCCATGGTTTCACATAAATGCAACATGGCATAAATAGAGGGTCCAATAAAGCATCATATGAATCCAATGCAGTTTATGGTTTAAACACTGAATCATTGGAATCACATAGATTATTAGGCATAATAATGAATCCTAGGAAGTATCTTAAATATCCATAAGTAATCATACATAATTTATGGATCCTGGGATGTATCCTAGGAATCTATACATCATCAGAATTAAAAATATATTCCAAGATAATATCATAGGTATCCAAGAGTCATCAAACATAATTTTCTGATCCTTGGATGTATCCTTGGCATCCTATAGTCATCAATATTAATCACTACATTCTAGATGAGTACTACCAGAAACCTATAATCATTAGGAATAAATTCCAAATCTGAGGAAATATCATAGAAATCCAATATAGAATGTATATTCAAATTTAATTATAGGGTTGACCGTCCTTCCAAAATCATATCACAAAACCAAGGCTAGCCTCACAAGTTTACGAGTTATTATTGACAATAAATATATTTTATCTTCCAATAATCGACCATTGGGTTCTAATGTGACACCCGAGGTGAACGATAATTTCTATCCCACACTAGTTGTATTATGTTTAAACATGACAATGGGGAACCCACTAGGGCCTACTATGGCTATACTATAATTAAGGAACCCTAAATATGATCCTCTATCTCTTTATAATCACATGGGTCAAGACTGATACCAATAGGGCATACCATCCATCAACATACCCACAATAATTACTTGACATCAGTAGGATTATATAAAATAACACCCTTCCATCACTCTAGAGAGATGACATAATGCCTATATAACATCCAATGTCAGCCATGATCTATATTTTCACCCCACTAATCATACAAATACCTAACATATACCCACCTGAGTAATTTTATATTAGTGGTAATGGAACACTTTTCCGACACTCTATTCAACCCACTCTTCAACTATAAGGTATCTCAGATCCCACATATCCTATTACTAGGTTCTTAAGTACATCAAAAGTTATCCATGAAATTTTGTCACTTCTCCCCACCTAGGGTAGTTAAGGTAACTTATACTGTGGTCTACTACGGTCATTTGTTTTAAATAATTCATACCCATCATGGGGTTCAATTATCAAAGAGAATATATTTTGGATAAATCACTAAGCTATCATTGACCTTAATTGTAAACCCAGTTTCAAGGGTACATCATATACATTAACATGTTGTTCATTTCATAAGAGCTTAATAAAATAATTTTTTTAATTTTATCTAAAATTAAATCAATCTTTGGTGGTGAGACAATATAACAAATGCATATGAATAATGAATTTAATGTAGTGATATGTTTAAGGACCAGCTACCTTATACATAGATTCATTCCTATTAAAGTAAAATTGATCATCCCTAACACAGAAATTTAAAGATATACTGGTCATCATCCATGAATAAGATGCCCTAGTATACCAAAATTATTCTCAATTTAATCAAAACCCATTTTTATTTAATTTATTTATTTAACTAAATAAAATCTTCAATTTATTCAAATTTTAATTTTTTTTGTATTATAATGTGAATTAAACACTAGTTATATCTTTTAGTTTACATATATTATTAATAAATTATGCACCACCCTTGATATCTATCCAATCCTTTATTACACAAAGGAATAAATTTCTTAGTTCACTTAATCTTTTAATTTCACCAAACACATTAAAATACCTAAATAATTTTGGACAGTCACATACCATTATAAATCATCATGAAATCTAGTGCAGTAAACCACTGAGGATATCCTCTAGCAATGTGGGGAAAACCTAGTTGATACTGATATTATTCCATCATAATCAAGTGAAATGATCTCCAAATCCCATGTATAGTTTGTATAAAATAGAAATGAAAATGAGGTGAAGAATCCAAGTAAAAATATATAAAGATTTTCAGATTTACCATAATCATGTCTTCAAATCAATTCATAGACAATTTCAACAATAAATGACTTAGATATTTGGAAAAAATATATATAGGGAAAAACATATTAAATCAACCAAAGACCATGATACAATATGACAATATGTGAGAGTATGGTTATGGACTGATATATTTACAATTATCTATCACATGGATAGAATGAGTATTGATTACTTTTAGAAATTATATACACATTCATTTAAGATGAAGAGTGGTGAAAATGCATCTATTTGGATTATCTATTTCTATTATAGGGAATGGAACAACAAAAACTCCCTTTAAATAGTTTTTCTAATCCTTTATTTAATATTTAGAAATTCTAGAAACCCTATTCATCTTCCAAATTTTGACAAATTATAGGACATTAGAAAGATTAATAATAGATCAAAAAAAACTTATACTAGACTCTAGTAACTTTAATACCAGACTCTATGATCTTTTATCTACCCACATATCCTTTCATACTAACTCTGTAACCGTTCATACTCTATCTAAAACCATTCATACTATGTTGAGGACCTTCCATACTAAGTCTAGAACCTTTCCTACCAAGGAAAAAAACTTCCATACTATGCCCAAAACATTTCATACCAAGTATAGAACATCTTATAAAAACTATATAACCTATCAAAATAAGTATATAACCTTTAATACTAAGTCTAAAACCTTTCATATTATATTTATAACGTTTCATATTAAGTCCATGATCTTTAAAAAGAAGTCAATCCCCTTTTATACTATACTTAATACCAACCATAATAATTCCATAAGCATTCATACTAAGCACTGAACCACTCATAAAAATTATAGAACCTTTCATAATGATTTTAGAACCTTTCCTTATATGTATAAAACCTTTAACTAATTTTTTTTACTTTTCCAATTTTTTTAAAATCTAATGATATTCCAAAAATCCCCAAGAACCCCAAAAGTTCATTTTTGTCCCTCTAATAATATCAAACCCACTAAATATATTTAAATTAATATAGAAAACTCTTTCGACATTATTTTATAAGACTTAACCCCTTGATCTTGGTTCAACTCCCTAGGATCATTCCTCGACCTATACTGACACTTCCAATATCTCTTTAGGATATAGGGTCTGATTTCCTCCTACAATAGCCATGAAAAAATTCATTCTCCCAACTACTACATGTGAAACCTAAGAATTAAGATGGACTCAAACAATGTAAAAAATATTACATGGAGGTGTTCCAACTCTAAAAATCCCAATCGAATCCATAATTCCAAAAACAACCCTTATCCGGGTTTAAAAATTAAAAAAAATAAAAAAAATTAATTTACACTACTTTTTTAACTCATAACAACATGGGTAATTATGCCTACCAATTTAGTTCATAGTAACACAATACAAAATATTAAGATACATTTAAAGATACAATGTTTTTGTATTCTTATAATAAGAGTTCAAGGATAAACCCTTCTCGTTGTATTAATAATGGTTTTTGTATGGGACTATATGATCATGGGTGATTTTGGATCATGACAATGATTTTATACTAATTTTGATATGTGAGAATTATATATTGAGTGTCTATTTTTTCACTCATTAATATATGTGAGTTAATAATTGATATATATCATCATAATTGTGATGAAAATTTATTTTACAATAGATTTTAAAACCGAAAAAGGAATATATTTCACTGATTCAGCCTTATCTTAGTGAAACGACACATTTCACTAGACTATAAAATTAAAAAGGTTCCCAACAATATTATAAAAATTTAAAATAATATTCCATATATAACCAAATAAAAAATTAATATAACAAATTATATTTTATTACTTAACTTGGTTATCTATCCCCTTTCCTTTTCCACATTTAAATCTCTTTACTATATTAATTTACTCCTATCTACTTACTATAATACTTGTATATCCATTAATTCATTATTTGATACCTATTTAAAAAACATATCAAAACATATCCTTTTTTATGTATATTTATATAATGTTATCATATGATTTGAAATAAATTCCCATCATCATTTCTGATAAACTATAAAAAATTTACATTACATGTAGAAAGAGAAAGGCTAGAATCCCTACCTCATAGAATCTTGGATCTCTCGACAATAATACCCTAAAACATAAAAAACACCATTCTTTTATTGAAACTATAACAACCTAACCTAAATTAACTCAAACATTTTGGAAAATTGAATATTCACCTCAATAAATGTTAATAACCAACATTGAGGAATTAAAAATATCACATAGAATGATATTTACTCTCTTAAGGTCCATTATGATAAAATGTTAAAATAATTAACCCAATAAAAAAACTAGTATAAATAATATATTAAATATATATTAAATTATATAAATATATCCAATAAAAACACATCAAACCATGCTTCCAAAAAAGGTACAAAATACTTCTGAAATATAAATGTCATGGACAATGAAACTGAAATAATCATAAAAACAAGATGTGGAAATTCCCTCCCCATGAGTCCAAAAACACAGTAAATCAACTCCTTGATGTTTCATAACATAAACTTACGAATAATATGAGGATATAACACTACATAATTCACTATTTAGGTAATTCGTATAAACATAAGATATTTACATCAGTGTGTGGGGAATAATATTAATAGAAACCATTCCAACCCCAACCATGATATAGTGTTTATTGTACTCAAATTTAAAGGTTGTAAATCTATTAAATGATAAAAAAATAATTTACAATATGTTTTGATAATATTATGATACTACCAAATTCACCTGGGAATTTTTTTATTACATTGTAAAATTTAAATAAAATATTTAATGACGGATTTTTGAGTATAGAAACCAAATTTATATAATATGTAGATTTATTAAAAATACATGGAAAAATGTACATATCTATATATTACATCAAATATATAATAATATAGAACCTAAATAATGTTCTAGACATACTCATGGATATAATATTTTTATCTCATGTCATAGCTAAACTCGTGGTTCCCCAAAATTTTGAAAATCTCATTGAATTGACCAAATAAAAATAAAAAATAATAAGAAACTACTTATAATTTTTTTTAAATGGATTATTAATTTTTTTAATTAGTAATGAATGTACTCATTTCTTATACCTTAATTAAAAAATTCAATCAAGACAAATTTTCTAAAAATCCTCAATATAAACCCCTTGTTTTACATTACCAATTGGTTTTAAAAATAACAAAGTATCTTCCTAATATTTCAACTTTATATTTAATAAAATATAGATCATTATAATTATAAATCATTCAAAATAATATAATAATATAATATAAATATTTTCTTATTGAAAATTGTTATATGCTAACAAATTTTCATAACTTTTCAACACAAATCACCTATATTCTAATGATAAAAATAAACATTCCAGTAACAAATTAGAAAAGGAAGTATTTAATTTCTTCCCATTCACTTTTCCATAATTCACTCAATTTTAAACAATAATAATGTGTAATTATATCACAATACATATATGTTCATATCAATGTTAAATATTAAATATTTTATTTTTCATTACAAAGAATTCATTATTAACGTAAATAATTCCTATAAAAATAAACTAATAACTCTATATATCTCTTATTTATCATTTTTCAATTTTCATTTTCATTTATAACCATGATTAATAAGAAAATATATATCCTTAACACATAATAATTCATCTAAAATCATTATCTTTATGTCAAAAATATGTTTCATTACACTAAGATCATGCATATCATCAAACCATCAAGTTCAAAAATTATATTTAAACACTCAAATAAACACAAAAGAAATTAAATAAGTAAACCTTCTATGGTATGGAATACCACATAATGATTAGAATTTAATTTTTATCCAATCACAACAACTTTATAATTTCCTGAAAATAGATGGAGAAAATATATTAATATGTTAAATATATCGAAACCTACTTTTCCTAAAACAAATTGATAGGTATTATGATCCAATTAACAATGAAAATAAAACAAAATACCTAATTTAAATTATTCAAAATTTTGATAAATAAATCATCTAAGGGAATTTAGAGATAGAGAGAGAACATGGAGAGAGAGAATCCGATAATTATTTCTTTTGGGAATGAAGAAATGTCATTAAATTCATAAATACCATAATATAAAAACAATAAAATATAATTGTCAATAATAATATGAGAACCCACTAGGTAATTGATGTATATCCCCTGGCGACCTAGTGAAAAATGAACACCCGGTATAAGCCTTATAACTTCCAAGTTGTTGATACTAAATACTCCACCCCTGTCTAGGATAATAGGTACTTGGTAAACCACCAATCAAAAAACACGGGAAATTGATATTGTGTTTCATTTATAAACACCTATGATTTACCCTAACCTTCGTTTTATTTCAGGAAACATTCAATAAAATAGTTTCATATAGTTCAAATGAATAATAACTATATTTAAATTCAAAACTAAAACTACAATAAATACACAGGGTTGATAAAAAAATACCAACTATAGAGATCTCATAAAAGATAAAGTTCATCAATTATCTTAAAGGAATATATTCATAAATTGAGATATCATTTAATTTTCTCACTCTAAGTTTTTTCTTGTACTCACAGTTTCTTCTATAGAACACATATAAGTGGGAAAAAATTCCCCCATATTATTTTGTCACTCTAATCCAATATATATTCCATTATCTCAATGAATGAGGTGTTTGAGTCTAATTACATGAAAAAATAATGATGTATATGAGATAGTACAAATTTATATTTCATAATATTTGATAAATTAAGACATCATGCATCCTTATATTTTATGGAGGTTATTTCAATTGATGATAAACCTCCCCAATTCTCTTATGAATGTAAAATCTTACAATAAACTGTGATTAGAATTTTCTTTTATTTTCGGAATATTGACGACTCAATAAATGAAATACATAGAGAAGAAAATTATATATTTTAATAATCTTGGGAGGTTTAAATCCAAAATCAACACTAATCCTCTTCCGAATATGATACATAACCCATAATTTTCAATCAATGTAGAATAAATCGTTTGTTTATTGGACCTCTTTGGGCCAAAATAATGACTCCTCATTAAAATCCTTTAAAAAAATAGGTGATCGACTCAACCTCAAAAAACATCAACAAATTGATCCATCTAACAAGATTCTTGGAAGATATTATTATAAACAAAATCTAATTTATATTCATACACAATTCAAAATAATAGATATGTTTATGAATCATATATTTAATTATATATATATTATTTTCATAACTCCCATCATTTATTTTATAATAGGATTTAATCAACTTCATTGAGTACCCAAATCTTTTTATAAATATCAAGAATCAATATGTAAAATTATCTCCTTGATTAGACAAAATAAAATTGAGTTTTCTATATAGTCTCAAAAAATATCATATATAAATCATTCTAAGATCATTAACAATATGAGTTACTTTGATCATAAGAATATATTTTTTCTTCAAATAGCCAATCAATAATACCCCAAAACATATCTATACCTTTCAATGATCTTGGAAGAATATTCCTAAATACAATAATAATGTCATCTTATTTAAAATAGTAAATAAGTAATGACTGAATAATATCCAATAGTCTCCAATGTTCTTCCATAACCTTTTTATTGGTAGGGAATTTTGAAATAAATATATCCACATCATACATCATACCTAGACATTAAAAGGGTCACAAAAAACAACAGTATATATTTTTTAAACCTGGTTAAAATTACCATTATAAAATATTTAAATAGCTTATATATTCTTTTTAAAAATAATATAGAGATGAAATACACCCATGAATATATAAAATAGAATAAATATAAAAAAATTTCGAATCTTCATCAGACAGTTGATATTATGAATAAAAACATATAATTTAGAACATGAATACTGACCCCCCCATACTCACACCACTAATTATGATGTGATGGTAAGGGGTGACAGGAATACACAAACATATTTTTCAAATATATTATGTAAAAATTATGAGACATGTGATATAAGATATCAGTGATCCTATGATTCAAGAACTATATCCTCCAGAGAATTTTAGCTTATATCATTAACAGTGCAATTTCCTTTATGTGATGTATTTTTTATCTAAATATAAAATGTATGAAGAGAATAAACATATATTATTTTTAAAATATTCAGATCTATCTAAGAAAATATATACATTAATATATTAGGATTAGTAAATATGATAAAATTATCATTAAACAAATATTGTATTTAATTATTATGTGCATGTAGTACCACATCCATTTCATAATCATAGATAGGATAATTTTTCCAAAGTGTCCATTGATTTCTAGAACCATATTACCCTACTCATCGCTCTATCATCAACTCACACCCTATGACCACACTAAATGCATCCATATAAACCAAATAGTTATTCACTTACGATAATAAAATGAAAAAAAGAGATAATGTCTATATCCATTTAACTATTAAAATATAACCCAAAATTATTATCTCATTACAAATTCACCCCTTTCATAATCAACACCATCATTAAAATAGATAAATGTGAGAAATCTTGAATGGAATTATGTTAATGACTTGAAAACCCTAAGAAACATTATATTTTGAAAACATTATTTTTTATTCCCCAATATGTCATAACTGCAATTTTTTTAGTATCCATTTATTTTATATATTCATTGACAATAATATTAAAGAATTTCATAGATAAGATTAAAAAATTAAATTTTTGTTGTTCCAAAGTGAGAATGGATTCATTTGTTTTCAATATTTTAAAACTTTTTTTATCGAAAATTTTTCTTATGAATATTTGAGATGTTTGAGTGAAGATATATTCCTTGATTCATGTAAAAAACATTTATGATAGAGAATATGAAAATATTATAAAATATGACAGGAAAACATACTTAAGGTAGATGATTTTATAGAAATATTCAAGTTCTCCACATAATTAACATACTCTTGATCTACAATTAGTTTGAAAAAATTCATAAAAATGAATGATGTTTATTACGTGGTGGAGAATAATGTTACCAAGAGGAACACATTCATTACATCCTTATTCTAGGTGCCTCCCAAAGGATCCCCGAACCTGGTTGGTCACAATACCTCAAGAGCATTTCCCCAATCACCAGAGGCTTCCAACTAGAAGTGAGGGCTACAGTGTAATAATGGGGAAACTATTCTCTCAATGAATGAGTCTACACAGTGGAAAGAAAATAGTAAATAATAGCAGAAGTAGTGATACCACACACAAATAGTAAACAATGGAATAATGATAGTAATATAATAACTGGATAACATATAAATGATTCATGTCACATGTGTCAAGGAATGTAGCAAAACAAGTAACAATGCTAGAAGTAAAATTAAGAATCCAAAGTAATGAAAAGCAATAAACTACAATAGTATCGCAAGCCTTATCTAGGTCCCATGCTCTCCACCTCTAACAGGAATCAGGTAACTGATGATGAAGGGTGATTTCCCTTTTCTATACATGCATCCACATAATCTATTTAGGTCCAAAGCATCACCCAAATAGGGTGTGAGACGAATCCCAGTAGGAAACCACCAATAGATCTTTTTCTAACATTGAGTGAATACACAAAGTCGGTAATATAAAGAAATGAAGAAATAAACCAGATTTTACCCAAATGTAAACAATACTACAATTTTTAATATAATTCATTTACAATTTGTATTCATAAAATGAATTATGTAAACCTTGGTATATATCCTATGCTCCATATCCCCTGCATAATAGAAAAATAGATGACTTAGAAGGCCATCTAGACAATCTTGTAAGATTGTGTCCAAGCTTGTAAATTAGCTTGGGAGACTCATCACAATCATTCTCTTATTTATAAGCAACCCTCTTGGAATTTTCTCACAATATAACCCTTCTAGTTTAACATATCATCAATTCAATAAATAATTATCCTCTGAGAAAACACACACATTATAACCCCTTTGGTCCCACATAGCACTAATCATTTACAAATGAAAACCTAGGTAGCTCTCATGTTCAATACCCCCTTGGACTATATAAAGAAAATAAATTAAAATGAAAACCTCACAGCTCTCACATTCAATGCCCTAGGGTCTAACATTCTTTTGTTAATGTCCCTATGGGAAGCTCTCATGGTCTAAACCCTCTTGTCTATAAGCACTAGGCAGATCTCAAATTCAATACTTATGTGTCAACATATCTACAAAACATACATAAATGACCCTACATCGAGAAGCTCTTGCAGTCAATTATCCTTGGTCAAGATATCACAACATGAATCAAATGCATTCTCATATAATATATAACTCTATCCTAACAAAAGGAGGCATGGAAAAAAAAAGAAATTGTAACAGGAATTCTAGACCCAAACAACCATAATTGAATCAAACGATTGAAACACACCCATAATCAAGGTATAAAACCTTATACATAAGCAATAACCCTTTCTCAATCAAACAAACCATATCAAGTATTTAACATGGATAAATTACAAAACACGCAATACCCCAGGAATGAGTATTCGGCACTTTAAGCATATATAATCCAAATACAATCAGAGAAAGGATAAAACCACCTACCTTGATGTCACACGATCAACAGTCTTAAACGTCATCCCTTTAATCATCCTAGAACAACATTGATTTATAAAAATGTTAAAAATGGTCTTCCATGAAATAATCATGAGAGAGTTGAAATTAGGAACAAGGGATCTAGGGAAAGATAAAACTCACCAGTGGGAAACCATCATACCAAATGTATTTCAATTGGAGCATGGATGAAGAATCGGTAGTGGTTCAGAGTTCTTAGGTGTTCTGTCACTCTCCTATACAAACAGAAGGGAGAATAAGTGGTTTCTGGATATGATACACGACACTGCTCTGATATATCAAATAAAAAGAAATGTACATGGTGTTTTCATTTAATGTACACACCTTGTACTAGCCTCAAACTGCCCCTCTTTAGGCAGTATTCCAGGTCACCAACATGGTTGTGTACTTGGCTTTTACATGGCCAGTATGTGGCTATACACGAAAAACAGGTACACGATATGTACTCATTTGTACCAGGCATGGACATAGAAAATTTTCTATTTCTTCCTTTTTCTGAAAAAACACACTGAAATAAAGATTCATATATGAAATAAAGATATAGGGTCTTAAAAACTTCCCCCTTAAATAAATTTATCCCTGAATTTCCCTTACAAGGGTCGTGAAGAAGAAACATCAAAAAACTTTAGCCACAGGGATCGTACATCAGCCTCCTTATCACAAGTCTCATCATGTAATCACCCATGCTGCCATTTCACTCATATAGGAGGAACGAACCAACTACATAGAATCTTAGTGTTGTGATCCACAATCCGAATAGAGTGATCTTAAAAGGATATAACCTCTTCTGACTCAAGAACCTCAAGTTAAAAACATTAAATGGGTTTGAAAAGTAATGTTTTAGCTGAGAAACACGGAAGATGTCGTGCATAGGCCGGTACCTCTGAGGTAATTAGAACTGATAGGTAACTAGCCTAACTCTTTCCAAAACCTCAATCATCCCGTCATATCTCACTGAAAGTTGTCCCTGTTCCCTTATCCCCTTATGTCCCAACCATGGGGTGACACGTAAGAAAACCTGATCTCCGACCTCGATTTTCAAGGGTCGTCTCCGTCTACCTGCATAAGATTTCTAGCAAGAAAGTACAGTATCCATCCTCTTCCAAATCAACTCCACCTACTCCATGTTCTTCAGGACAAGACGAGGTACCATCATAGCTACCTCTCTTACCTCCATGAAAATATGGGTGTGATTGACATTATCTACCATATAAATCCTCATATGGTTCCATCTGAATCATTTCTTGAAAACTGTTATATTAGGAGAAATCCACTAAGTTTATGTGTCTCCCCTAAGATCCCCAGAAATCCATGAAGCATGCTCAAATAATAACCTCCAAAACATGAATCGTGTGCTCATATAGGACATCTATCTATGGATGGTATGCGGTACTCACAAGTACCTATGTACCCAAACCCATATGTAGTCCCTTGCAGACATGAGAAGCCGATAGGGAATTCCTATCTAAAACGATAGAGTACTAAACTTCCAGAAAGAATATAATCTATCTAATATAAAACCTTACAATATCATCAACACTGATGGTTTCCTTAATTTTTATGAAATATGAAACGTTTGTGAGCTTGTTGATAACAATCCAAACTGTATCATTACCTTGAGGGGACCTCGGTAAACCCATCACAAATTCCATCACAACATCATTCCACTTCCACTTGGGAATGGGTAATTGCAGTAGAAGCCATGTTTTTTGTGGATGCTCTACCCTAACTTGGTGAAAGGTGGAACATCTCATAACAATACCAACTATATACTTCTTCATACTCGTCCACTAGTACTAATGATGTAGATCTCGATACATCTTGGTGACACCAGGATGAATTTCCCAAACTGAGGAATGAAAATCTTGCAACATTTTATCGCATATGTCTGTTGAAACCCGTACACGCCCATGAAAACGCAAAACCTCATCCTCATTTATGGTCCACCTAGAAGTAGGGTCATCTCCAGATACACTCTTCTATAGTACTAGGTCTTCAAAAACTGATAGATGCCTCATTCGCACTCGATGCAGTAGAGTAGCAGTAACAACTAAGAAAGAAAGAAATGTCTACCCCTATTTTTCATTCCCCTAAAAATTCATCATTGAGAATATATCCATAATATTATACTAACTTTGAGCCTCTTAAACTACCTATATATGAGTCATCCAACTCAATGCATCATCCACTGTATTTCCTTTCCCAGATGTGTAGGTAGGCTCAATCTCAAAAGACTGAAGTTAATCAACCCACATTCACTATCTTAAATTGATATATCTCTATGTAAAGTTATACATGAGGCTTTTTTGGTCAGTGTATACCAAACAATTATCTCCCAATATATAATTCATCCAATAGTGAAAAGCATTCACAACTGTAGCCACCTTGAGATTGTGCATTAGGTGATTTCTCTCATGTTGTATCAACTTCGGAGACCCATATGCAATGACTCCTTCCCCATGTATAAGCACATCACCCTTCTGAATATCTGAGGCGTCACTATAAATGGTGTAACTCTTGCCCGGCCCTGTGAAATTCAGTATCAGTGCTGAATTCAATCTCCCTTTCTGCTCCATAAACGCACAATCGCAAGAATCTATCCACATGTACTTCACACCCTTCTTAGTCAGGCCAGATAGTGGGGTTGATAAGCATTAGATGTTTTGAATAAAGAATTTTTAGTAACCATACATCCCCAAAGAACTATGTACCTCAAAGATGTTCCTCGACTTCTCCTAAGAAACTACTCCTCTCACATTATATGGGACTACTGATACTTCTATATCTAATATGAAATGACCCAATAAGTGATCTACTCCATCCAAAAGTGGCATTTTGAAATCTTATCATATAATTTATTATCTGTCAGTTTACTCAATATGATCTCAAGATGGATGGCATGGTCATGTCGAGTGTCATAGTACACCAAGATATCGTCCATGAAAGCTACCACAAAGGAATCCAAGTAAGGATGGAAACTCGATTCATCAGTGCCATGAAAACTACTGGTTCATTTGTGAGACCTAACAACATAACCAAATACTCGTATAGACCATACCTGCTTTGAAAGGATATAAGGGATATATAGGATGGTCTAACGTGCAACTGAAGATAAATGAATCCCATGTCAATATTTCCAAACACTTGGGCTCCTCTAAGATGATCAATGAGATCATCCATCCTTAGTAAGGGATATAGGTTCTTGGATGTCAACATGTTCAGCTTCTAATAATCCATGTAATGTCTGAGGGTACCATCCACCTTCTTCAAAAAAAATGATAGGAAAACCCTAAGGATATGTAATGGGTCATTGAAAACCCTTTTCTTATAACTCCTCTAACGTCTTATTGAGATCTTGTAACTCTGGTGCAACCTTCATGTAAGGAGGAATGGACTTTGATGCCTCTCCTGACACAAGATTAAAAGCAAAATCTACCTATATCTCAAGTGGTAAACCTGAATAGTTGTCTAGAAAGACAACTATGAAATGATACAACACTCGAGGAAAGTCTATTTTTGAATTCCTATGGTCATCGATATATAAAATAGAAATCTGGGCTATAACTCCCCCTAACCCAGGAATATTAGGTCCAACTCTGCTCACCTGGACATCCCATTCACCCTTGCATATAAAATACCTACCCTCTGGTGATGTGACACTCAAACTGTGGCCATAGAAGTCAACAATGCCTTGAAAGGATGCAAACCAGTCCATTCTGATAATGACATTGAAACCATTAATCCTTAAGACATAGAGGTCTCGTAAGAAGTGACACACACCTACCTCAAGAGGGAACTCCTTACACATACATACACTAGCCTTAATAATCCCCAACAGAGTGTCTAGTTTCATAATATCCTCAGAAGTAATGATATAGAGCCAAAAAATATCTACAATGGAAACATATATGAAACTATGGGAAGCCCCTATGTCAAAAAGTGCAGAAGCTAAAACTGAGGAAACTAGAATCGTACCTCAAACTATAGAAGGTCTATGATCCTGCTCTTACTGGATATACTCCATTGAAAATTTCATACTTATAACACAGCCATGTGACCCTTCTTGAATACCCTAAGATAATACACCTAATGTCATAGAAAACCTAACATCTGGCTACCATGACCATGAACTCCTCCTCGGCCTAAATAGCCTGACAAACTCCAGTTCCCAAACTGATGAGAAACTGTTGGTCCTTCTATGAAACATTGAGTCATAATAGAACCTCTATCACTTTATGCTGGTGAGAACATCCTGTAAAAACACTAAAGATAAAAATTATTTCCACAAGATCAGCACTCGACCGGGTCCTTCAGGCAATGTGGTCTAATATTACCACTCTTCCCGCACTAGAATCATACCACCTAACTACCTGAAGGAACATCACATTAAATATTTCTCTGGAACTTCATGTTATCTATTGAAGGAGTACCATCCCTCGATGATAAAACACCATAGCTCACAACTCCCAACACCCTTAGATTTCTCTTGGTAATTAGAATCTGATTCACTATAGTCATCACTGACATTATCATTAAAACAAGATGCCTACTGCTTGATTTGGTACATTATTCTATGATTTCAACTGATAATCCTTCTTTGAGGAGCATGCAGATATACAAACCTGATTTTATTCATTCAGGTCTTATAAGAATGGGTAATTAGGTTCGCTGAATTCCTCCAAGCATGGGTCTCAAGCTTAATTTTGATGACTCATGGATTGGAGGAATTATCCGAGGTGGAGGTGTTGTGCGGGATGGGTATGGAATTATTCTTCTTGCTTTTACTACTTTTTATGGGAGGGGATGTTCTATCCAGGCTAAAGCTGAGGCAATGTATATTGGGATATCATTGTGTGCTCAAAGGAACATATGTCTGCAGTAGATTGAAACTGATTCAAAGATCATACATGACTCAATGAGTGGCAAGATTTCTCCTCCTTGGTTGATTGCGTATATAATCAGTAAATGTAGACGTAGCCTCAACATCAACAAAACACATTTGTTCCATACATGGTGAGAAGGTAACAAAGTAGCAGACTACTTAGCTTCTTTGACGGTGGCGGATCAAGGTACCAATATTCTTTGTTTGTCTAGTTATCTTCAAATGTAACTGGAAGGGGTGGACATAATTAGGGGAGATCAACTGGGCCTTCACTATTTTAGGCTACCTTAAGTTGTTTGTGTTTTCCGTATGGCCTATTTGTTTTGGGTTTTATTCTTTTTAATAAAAATAAAATGTTGTTCAGTCATCACCGATGTTATCTTGAAAACATTCACCTATGATCAGATTTCATACCTTAGACCATCCTCAAATCACCTAGCCAATTATAACCCGTCACTACCCCGAACAGGTGCGAAGAACTGAAGATCTATAAAATGGGAAGAATAATACATCACTAAAAGAGATATCTACTCCAAATTCACGAACACTCATGCTTGATCAACCCAATTTTTCTTCAGATAGAAGTAATCATAGAAGGTCCTCTGCAAATTTTCCCAAGCCATATCCTGATGATGTTCCTCTTGTGAGATAACACCCCACCATCTCTGGGAGGAATCATGAAGCATGTACATCATGAGTTTCACCCTCCTCTTATGAGGCATCTCTAGATGCTCAAAGATAGAAAGTATGACCTCCATATATGAATATATATCATATGGTCCTCCATCCCTAGAAAAAGCGGGAGGATGCTGCTACTAGAACACCAGCGTCACCTCATCCATAGTCGGGGATTGATGCGGTGCCCCAAAAAAGTCATTAACATCCTCAAAAATCCTTCATAAAACTGTCCATCATCACCTATGTCTGGTATAATAGGTGGTACATAGACAAGAACAATGGGAGATTCTATTGGTAGACCATGATCTACCATTTCTAGTGTCTGATCACCACCTAGTACCTAGCGTACAACCAAAGGACATCTTGATGGCATGACTCTGAAAGGTCAACTTTACACCTCAGTAACAGATTATCAAGGAAAACGATATATAAGTGAATGAATGAAATAAGAGAAGGAAATCATTAATTTTTTTTAAAAAGAGGGTTACACTGTGTGTAGAACAACTACACAACATGTTCCCTTATTCTTTAACATGTCACGTACCTCGGAAAACCTAGTCATGTAATACCTCATACCTACGACGTGTTCTTCCTGAGACACGACATGTACTTGAGTTTTTTCCTACCTCCCAGGTTCTTCTACATGGCTAGAACTACACGGTTCTCTCCCAGTATAACACTACACATTGTGTTCATCGTAGACACGACATATACCACTTATGTCCCATCCAATTGTGTCATTAGTCAGATTGCCGGATACACAATTGATAACTACACAATGTGTACAAGATAGACACCATGTGTACAACCTATGTTTCATCCGCCTATGTCGTTGGACACATAACCGGATAGACAGTTGATAAATACACGGTGTGTACAAGCTGGACAAAATGTGTACAACTTAGGTTTCATCCACATGCGTCCTTTGTCACACGGTCTATTACATAGTCTCTACAGCATAGCATGTACTTCTAGTACACGACATGTTCTTCAAAAAATATATCTACTCCTTGTCTCATCCCACATAGTCAGTCAAACAACCAATAACTACACTTCATTTACATACTATACATGGTGTTTACTTATGGAAAAAAAATAATCCACGATAGAAGAACATATGGCATGTTTTCATAACATCACACGTCATCAAGTTTGGATTTCCAAATATTAGGCCATTGAAACTTCTCCAAAACCATTAAAAACCTAAAAAAATTTCCAAGGAATGATAAATTCCAACACATGGAAGATCATACTCCATGTGAATCAAGGTTTTGAATCTTTTTTTAACATCTCAACTTGAAAATTTTTATTTAATGTTAAACATGATCCACCAAATTATGGTCCAAGAGGGCCTATAACACCTCCGAGATGAAAGTTAGACATCCATCCAAAAGAAACATCACATATACCTATACCCTATCAATATTTATGGTATGTGTGTATGGAAATCCATCAAAAAAACATGCATATCTATAAAAATATCTATCAAAACAACATGAAGTCGGTAATGCATCCTAAATGGCATAGAAAAATGCATGACATGTGATCTCTAGCAAGTTCCTATATGATGCATGAGAAGGAATACCTTCTTCTAATTAGGTTGCAACAGAAATAGAACCACAAGGATATAAATCATAATAGAAAAAAAAGTGATTCACCCAATGGTGAAGTCAAATCAACTGTAACAAATGAAAAAAACAGAAACATTACAATGATCGAGGTAAATTGGATTTTCCATATACACAGGTTAGCTACTCACAGACTAATATTCTTACCAACTTCCAATTCCTTATTATCCCTATCTATAGGCATAAAATTGTATGAAAAAGATAAAAATATATTCCGTTGATACCAATTTGCAATGTTCTGGTTCTGGGTGCCACCCAAAGGTGGCCTGAACCCGGTTAGTCACCTGACCTCAAGCACATTTCCCCAAATGATGAAGGCTTCTAACCAGAAGTGAGGTCCATAGTGTGATAATGGGAAAACTATTCCTTCATTGGCAGAGTATAAATAGAGTAAATCAAATAGTAAACCATAGAAGAAGAATTAATACCATAAAATAAATTTAAAAAAAAGAATCCTGATAGCAATATAATAACTAGAGAATATATAATTGATGCATATCACAGGTGTCAATTAATGTAGACAAAAAATTCAAAATGATGGAAATAAAATACTAAAACCAAAGTAATGAAAATTAGTAAACTCCAACAGCATCGCAAGCCTCATCTTGGTCCCATCTTTTCCAGCTCCAACAACAATCATGTGCCTCATGAAGAAGGGTTTTTCCCTTATCTATACCTAAAACCATATTTTCTGTTTGGGTCCAAAAGCATGACCCAAATAGGGTGTGATATGAATCCCATTATGAAACCACCAAAATATCTGTTCCTAACTGTCAGTGAATATATATAGTAGGTAATATGAAGAAATGATTCAATAAACTAGAATGTAATAAAAAGAAAAAAATGCAACAATTTTCAATAACATTTATTTACAATTAGTATTCATCATTTGAATTATGTAAACCATGGGATATAGCCCTTTCTCTATATCCCCTGTCTAATAGAAAAACAGATGTCTCAGAAGACCATCTAGACAATCTACTAATACCGAGTCCAATATTGTACTTTGGCATGGAACACTCATCACAATCATTCAATTATTGACAAGCAACCCCCCCAGGAAATTTCTCACAAATCTAAGCCTTAGAATTAATCATATCATCAATTTAATTAATAATGGATCCCATGAAATTCCAACATGGTTTAGCCCTTTTGGTCCTAAAAAGCACTAATCATTTAGAACTTACTACCTTGGTATATCTCATGGTCAATAACCCATTGGTCAGCATAGAAACAATAAATTATAATGACCACCTCACAGCTCTTGAAGTCAATTCTCTACGGTCCAACAATCATTTAATAATGACCCTCTGTGTATCACTCACAGTATAAACCCTCTAGTCTATGACCACTTGACTACTCTCACAGTCAATAACTTTGTGTTAATATATCAACAAAACATACATACATGAACTTACCTAGGTAATCTCTCATAGTCAATTCTCTTTGGTCAAAAATTCAAAATAAAAATCACATGCATCTCATATAATCTATAAGTCCATCAAAATAACACGAGGCATGAAAAAAATCCTAATAGGCATTCTAGACCCAAACATCCATAATCGAATCAAACGAAGGAAACACACCCATAATCAAGGTATTGATCCTTATTCTTATGAAAAACACTTAATCAATCAAACAAACTATAGCAGTTATTAAACAAGGTTAAATTACAAAGCATGAAATACCCCAAGCATGGGTATTCATAACTTTAAGCATATATAATCCAAATATAATCAAAGAAAGGCACAAACCACCAACTTGATGTCACACAATCATAACTCTTAAATGTTTGACCTTTAATCATCCTTAAATGACATAGATCTATAAAAAGGGTAAAACGACCATCCTTGAAATACTCACGTGAGTGGAGGAATCATGAAGAAAGACTATAGGCCATGAAAGAACTCACGGGTGGGAATCCAATGCACCCAGCAGTATCTCAATTGGAGCTCAAACAGAGAATCAAGAGGGGTTCAGAGTTCTTTGGAATTCTGTCACCCTACTGTACAAACTGAGGGGAGATGATGTGGTTACTGAACATGAGATGTGACCCCTCTCCAATATATCAAATAAAAAGAAAATTACATGGCGTGTTCGTTTAATGTACACATTATGTACTAGCCTCAACCAGCCCCCTCTTTAGGTGGTCTTCCAAGTCACCCACACGGTTGTGTACTCATCAAATACATGGCCATTATGCAGTTATACGTGGAAACTAGGTACAAAGTGTGTACTAAAAAGTATACAGTGTGTACATAAAAAATTTCACATTTCTTCATTTTTCCTCCAAAACAACCTGAAATAAATATCCATGCCTAAAATAAATATTAGGCTTCTTAAAATGGATTATGTTGGTAGATAGATAGTTTTAAGAATCAGGGTTTTCTGGGTATTTATAAAGAATAAGATGTTCGACTTTGGAGAAGGCTTTAGCCATAGGTTGTATGAATTTGAAAAATATTTCCAGATGGGAAAAAATGTTAATGGATTTAGTTTTTTATATTCCAAGTTAAAATGATTAAAGATGAAGTTATATGGATATTTATATATATTTTTGTGGCTATCGAAGGTCAGGATTCCGATGTTATGATGATCAAATGAATAATTATTTGATGGAGTAAATCGATGTAGTGAACCATTTAGAGAGTTGTATACAGATTACTAGAAAGATATGAAAAAATTCATACATAACAGACACATTTTAGATAAAGCATGATCATAAATAAAAAGAGTACCAATTAATGGATAATTTTTACAAGGTTCATGATATAAGGATGATGTGACAAGTAGTTTACAGTATTACATTATGAAATATATAAAAAATTTAAGGAACAATGTTGAAAGATATATCTATTGGATGATATCATGTCAATTATATTATATAGATATTACCTATACATATCATTTGATAGATAAATCTATTTGGTTTCATTAATTGAAAGTACATTGATATGGGACAAGAAATATACAATGGAAGGAGTGTTATGATTCCATCAGATAAATAATTTTGATGTCGTCATATGGGTCTGCTTCAAGAGGAGTGGGGGATAAAATTAATAATGTGTTTTATCACGAAGAGATCTGTTAAGGAAAACTGAAAGGGGGTTCTTAAAAGAGTGGAACTAATAGAATTCATACCAGAAAAATATTTTCCTTCTGAGTCCATTATGAATTAAATACTGAAGATGTAACATCAGACCATGAAATTATTTTACTATAAATTGAATATAAATACTATAAAAACATCTAATTAGATTTACATAATCATTTTAATGTTTGTAAAAATGATGATGCTAAGTTGTTCATTTTACAGTTGTAATATTTCCAGGTTAAGGAATTTTTAAGAACTCCAAGTTATTAAATCTTTAGAAATATTCCAAAATATTTTATAGGATCCAATGAAATTGTAATTAGAGAAATATATGACTTTTTGGTTTCATTCAAAAATAATATAATTTTTATTTACTATCAATTCATATGAGAATCACACCTATATAAACGGGTGAAACATATGAAAGTGTAATATTTTTTATAAATTTAGGTGAAGAAGTTTATACGGATTGGTGATTTGAGTATCCAAATAAAGTTATACTTAGTTGAAGGAATGATAATTAGGAAAAATAGCTTCATGAAGGTGGACATAAGAATGATTTTCATCATGTGATGTTGTATGTATCAAACAGAGTATCGGCTTCTAATAACGAATATGATTGAGATTTTCAAACTATATTTATACTAATTCAAAGAAAGTATACTATAATGATAAGTATATTTAGTGTGAGGATTATCAGAATGAGTTTCACCATAATTAAGTGCTATAATTGGAATAGAACATGATGAAGACATACCAAAACGAGTTTGTGACCCATCAAACTAAGGTTATACCAGAAGATGAATGATCAGATATAATTTTACTATGTTAAAATTAATTTAAATGTTATGAAAGGTGATATTGATTATCCTTAGTGATTCCAAGACCACAAAGATTATTAAGACCAATAAAATAATTATTGAGTTGTTAAAAATATTTAAAATTTCAGCCAGGTGAATCTAATCAAACATTCTTAGAGAGAAAAAATATCTAAAGAATAAGATATTTTTATAACTTATCGAAAATTAAGAAGGAAAATATTATAGATATTTTATGGAACATATTTATGATAATGATTTTGGATGGGATGTATAAACATATGGTAATAATGTAGATATAAGAAAGATAGTTTGGGATGGGGAATAATAAACTATAGAAAAAGAGTTTATTAATGGGGTATAAGACTATGGTTAGTTTGATGAATTATTGCTGGGGTGTATAACTATTTTTTTATGTTCCTTAGTATTCCTGAAAAACAGAGACAAATAATCCATGTTGAGGGAGGTAGGATAACAATTTTGGAAAGGGGAAGCCTTTTTCCTAAACTTTTTCAGTATATTGGGTTGATAACTCACTTTATATTTCATCATAAAAGGTAACATTGAGATATATATTTCAGTGGATCTTAAATCTAAAAAGTGTCCAATATTGTGTATATAAGAATAATTTAGAAATGAAAATGATTCCTGATTTACCCCTCCCCCTCACTATGTCCCTACAATGATACTGAAACATCAATTGTTATAATAGGTGGTTCCCTTTTAAATATCCAACGATCTAAAAAATATGGATAGTATATATATATATTAGGGTAAATACATTTTTTATTGTAGAAACTGTCATATTTGGAGGAATAGGATGTTACCATATCTTATATATCTTTGACTTTATGTTAGAGATTCGACAACCTTTGGATTTATTTTTCGTTAATGAGTCTTATATGATAGAAAATAATAAGAAAAATTTGATTTTGATGAAAAATATCAGAATTTTTTTTATGGATCTCACATAGAATGTACATATAAAGATAATGGGGTCTCCCTCAACTTAACAAATGCATGATAAGTTAAGAAAATGTTACGAAGGAAATACAAAATTTAAGGAAGCTAAGATAAAAATCAGAATATATGGAATTAAGATATTAAGATTATTGATGAATAAATTATTGATGAATAAATTAAAAACATCAATGAAATTATTATCAATATAATAGGTTTTAGTGAGAAGTTTTCAGATTATACTACCATTAAATAACTAATGACAATGAATGTAGACATATTTGATTCCAATGTGTTGGCACTACCAGATCGAAATATTATCTTTGTATGATCTTCAAAATATTATTATTATATATGACATGAGAAAAGAGCCTATATTTATGTATAAGGCTGATTAATATATATATATTAATTATTTTTTTAAAATGTTGGTCTAATTATATAGAAGTAGAATAATAATCAAGTGAATGAAATGATGTGTGACATATAGAGGACATCAACACAATCATTTCTCTTCCGTAAAAGTGATATAAAAATACAATTAGAATGGAATATATGAGGAATATCATGAATATTTCAACTTTAATAATAAATTCATATTTTCAAGATAGTTTCCAAAAGATATTATTAAAAATTCTTGATAAGAATAACTATATCAGAATTCTTGAAAATAGAATCGAATGAGACAAAAGAAAAAATATGTTATCGATAAGAATAATAGTCTTTGAAGAAGATAAGATGATGTTTTTTCATCTAGTAATGAATCATAGTTTCATGTCAACTTTATAGATGATAAAATAAAGGGGAGTAATTTATCAAATAGTGATGATTATGTAGAATAGAGGATATAACTTGAGTATATTATGAAATAAAATGTGGAAGATTCTCTTAATAAAATATCACAACACAATATGGGAATGCTAATGTTCAAAAAATAAGTTAAGGACATACATTTTTAGTATAATGAGAAAATAAAAAAGAAACTAATAGACCTTAACAATATTAGATATTAGAATAAATTTTTTGATATGATTTAAAATAAACTAATGGTTTGGGAAGGTAAATCTAAAGGAGATGATAATCTCAAGATGGTGGAAACAACACTTATTGTGGAATGTAAATAGAATATTCTGAAGTTTGTTAAATTGAAATAAATAATGTATATTATTAAATAAATACCTGATGAGAAAGAAGAAAAGTTACCCAAAATAAAATCAATGTTTCTTAAAACATAAATAATGATAATATTGTTTATAGAAGACATTACCAATGCAGTTCACATTACTAGTGAATCTTATCATGATGGTGAAAAGTTGGGTTCACATAATTAGGTTGTTTTTATTCATAGACCATATAAATATACATATTCTTTTACTAGCAGTGTAGGTTCAAAAGATAATATTTTTTAGAATTAGTCTATCTTTAAGAAAGAGTGGAATTAATTAATAATATACCTCCTATAACAAAGCATCCCATATTTTCTAAAGAAACAACAATACAAAACCTCATAGTAGTAATACTATCAGTATAAAAGAACAATATTCATAAGTTACTACTAGTGTAGTTGAATATTTATCCATAATGTATATTCATACTATTAAAATATATATCTACTATGAATAATGTATGAATTAAGGGGGTATATAAAGAGAAGAGAATAAAATAAACATTACATATAGTTTTTTGAGTTTGAAAAAGTGTTAAGGAGGTGGAGAATGATAATTCATCAAAAAATACCTGTGAGAAGATCATGAAAAATATGATTAGGTTAAGAAATTTGAGCATTGAAAGGATATAAAGAATGTTGAGAAAGGTAGGAAAGAGTATTTAGTTATTTGGATATATCAAATGGCTAGGACAATAAATATGGATGTAGCATAAAATATTGTTTAAGAAAAATTAAACAATCATAGTTCAAAATTTGAGAAAAATGTTAATAATTAATTTCCAATAGATAGCCGTTTGATGATTCATAAATAATGAAATGGATGTGACCAAAATGATAATATTACTAAAAGTTGTATGACTATATCACTGACCAAGGAGGAATGAATGTAGAGGATGTTACAAACATAAGGTAACAAATAATTTACAAACAAATAAGATAAGATAATAAATTCATTTTAAGATTTGAAAAATTAAATAAAATCCATTAAAAAATGAAATTTTTGATTATAAGTAATAAATTACATCCCATGATAAATCTATGAAGAAAAATATGAATTCTAAACAAGGAGAAGACTCTCAGATACATAATTACTTTTGAGGAATATTGAGGTTCCTCTTTATTAAAAATATAATTTTTTATTTGTATTAATATATAGATAATTAATGTAATAGTTGTATAAATTCAATCTATGTGATTTAGAAGTTTCTCAGCATGAAGAGAAACCCATCAAGGAATATTATCCAACCATGGTGAGGAATATAGGGCTTCCAGTAAGGGGGAGAAAAGATAATGATGAGGTATGAGTTTCATAGTTTTCTTAAATAAGTATTAATGATGTTCATAAATATAATATCCACAAGGAATCTATATTTGTGAATTTTAAAAATTTTGACATGTTTTTTAAGATGGGTATAGGTTTTTATAGTAACAAATGTACTCATAATTCCTTAGAGATAAATTCGTTATAAAGAAAAATTTGGAATGTGTTACCTTATAGATGTGTAATTAATGACTTTTTTCACCTTGATAATATACTACTATTTTCTACATCATGTTCTCCAATATAGACTTAATTTTTTCAGTTAAAGGATCTCTGTTAAGAAGCCTATGTGATATAATTGTTATCTTGAGGAAAATTTTACTGTTTCTGAGATGAAGGAAGATAAGATGATATGACGCATGTGTTAATCATTATTTTTTATTCTAAATATGGTAGATAAATGTTATGAAGGGACCAGGATAAAGAAAACATAATATGGGGAGAAATTATTTATCATAGATATTTAGATAGAATATGATTAATATTTTATAAGGATATTTAAAATAAACACAAAAGGGGAGGCTGTTTTTCTAATTTGATTTTGGTTTCATTTATTATAAATATAAAAACATGTACTTATAGATAATTTTTCATAGTAATCATTGAGAGTTTTTTATGAATATATTTCACAGGAATCCAACAAGAAATTTGGATAAGGGAGTGTAAGAAAGTTTTATTAATTATATTAAGAAAGATTTCATTTTCCAGATGATGTTATAAAAATTTTCATGTTCCTAACCTCATAAACATAATCATTATCTATGTCATTTATATTCATTTTTTAAAGTAAATTAGTAAAAAAGTTGATACATTAATATGACACTAGATGAGAAATGGATGATGCTATTTGATAGTGGGTTGTAAGAAGTTAGCATTGTTGAGTTTGTATAAGTGGGAGAAGTTGGCTTCCATAGAATAACTGAAATACATACAATATGAATTTTAATAATATTATTAGATGTAATAAATCAATGTTAATGAATGGAGTCATATGTATTCCATGTTACAATGATTGAAAATGTGTCTTTATGAAGATTTATTTATGATGTTACATATATCCAATGATTGATTGTAGAATTTATCTTAACCAGACGAAGAATGATCAGATGGTGGAAACACATTTAGTTAATGTAATGTCCTGGAATTTTTGTGTATTATTTTTTAGTGTTATATGGATTAAATTCGAGACCAAGAACTAAAACAACATTCTATTCCAAGGCCTAGTGTTCATGGAACAATTTCTTGAAAAATAATAAAATTTTAATAGCAAGTGCACACATTTTTCATAAAATAGTAAAATAACTCATAAAAAGATGACCAGATCAAATATTTTTGGACATCATTGAGCTTAGAATTATAGCTTCACACTAGGAATGACCTAAATTTGGTCGGTGTATGTCATCAATAGATAAAGTGACCAAAAACATAACCGTAAATAAAATTATTAAATAAAATTATTTTATGTTTATGTTGTAATAACTCATGACATGTGATTTGGATTCAAAATATGATACCACCGTTGAGTACATAATGTTGTGTTTTCCCTAGGTGTGGATTAACATTAGTTGGCGCATGTCTTCTCTGAAAAAACATCAAAAATATGTGATCATAATTTAATAATTTAAATAAAAATTATTTTGTTCACATAATGATTTACTTTTAAAATACCCTTATAAAGAAATAATTTGGTTAGATGCCATACCCTTGGAATAATGTATAATCTCTAGGGATTTCATTTGAAAAAACTCTCAAGAAAACAATGACAGAATCACAGATTGAGGAATGTTGTTCTTAATGGATCATCCCAGTGATGGAGACTTACCGATCGATCTTCATCAGCAAGCGATCCAAATAAAAGGTAGGAAGCATTATTTTGGATTTCCTTCTCATGTTATTGAATTCAATGACCAACTCATAGCAAAAAATGAATAGTTTTATCTGTGGGTTTATCATAACTATGCGGGATGGGGTTTATTTCTGTGAGATTTATTGGGGTTTTGATCTTGTGATAATTTTTTACCTAATTCGATTCTCTAACTAATGGAAAAAACCCTGATCAACCCAATGATTGAATGAGGTTCATTCCTATTTTTTGATTTGTTTTCCCCATTCATCATTCATCATGGACGTTCTTCACTTATCTCGTGACACGATATATCATGATAAATCGATCGTTACACACCTGATTATTAGAAAAATGATCTCATATCGCAGATCTGGGATCAGCGCGGCATGAAGGAGGTGACAGGATAGACACAGTGTGATTTAGATTATGGTGGATCCCCAAACCCATGTTCTTCAACGTTCCACATCCGAATGAATAATGAAGATATTAATCCATTTGTGACTGGATCAGAGGACGAAACATGTAGTTTGGGTGATGAGTTGACCAAACGAGGTAGGTTCATGAGTTTCCCTGTATGGAACAACCATAATGGTGGTCGTAGTAATGGAGGAGATGACCATAGTGTGAACTAGGGATTTTGGAAATTCATGAGCTAGAGTGTGTGTAATCTGTGATTACACAGCATGTGGGTCCCCATAATTGGTGGCTAGAAATTCATGTAATTGATATGTATCACATGACATGTGGTACTTCATAAAGATTATGTGGTCTATCCCGGATAACTGGGCATGTACATGGTAAGTACAAAAACATGGGGAGGAGTACATGGGTTGATTACATTGTGTGTAATCCCCCATATCACTTGGACTGAATGAAGTACATAGACTACCCCATGTATAGATACCTAGGATGAGATACATTGGTTGAAGAAATGTACTGACACACGGTTGAGTACATAGGTAGGACCCGGATGGAAGGACATGGTGTGCAAATCCTTCTACACACCATGTACTCATCTTCTATGAAATACGATTAGCTTGGAATGAGCCATTGTACACTGGTAGTACCTGGGATCAAAGAGCATGACTTGTAACCTTTCTACACACCTTGTACGCCTTTATACAGGTCTTGAATCACATGTCCACTATATCTTGGACTTTTTTTCGGTTTTTGTTCCCTAGAACTTTTCCACGAAGGTTGGTGAGTGTTTTTTCTCTACTCATTGAAGTATGATTCCATCTGATGGGATTCCTGGATAGAGTTGTTGAAATCCCTTGAGTGTCCCAGAGTAGGATCCTCTATTCATTCCTCATTCCAAATGTAGATTCTTCATTATCATCACGACCAATCCTACTGGACGACACTCCTCTACTTAGAAGGTTAATATTGAGATATTTGTTTGTATCACCCCATGGACCGGGCTTTGAGCCTTATTTTGTTGTGTAATATTATCTTTAGATCACTCAGTGTATCACTCTCGTGATGGTTCCCGATGAACAATACTTCTCAATTGAATACCATCAGTGATATCAGGATCAGAATTTTGTTCTTCTAGAGGAGTGCTTCATGGAATCATCATGATTGATTCCTATTGTTTGTATACATTGGTTGTTACATACCTCTAGACTGTGTTTCTTGGATTGAGTATATCTGGATATTCTCAGTATATTTATCATATAAATGTACTTTTGTAGAGATGACTAAACATTTTCTTTCTGTATTCCTTTCTGGTTTTAGGGTTTCCTACTGAGTATTTTCATACTAACCCCTACATGGGATATCTTACAAGTGTCATGTCTTGTGTAGAAGATAGATCATTCGATTGAGTCCTAGGTGGACCATGGACAGATGGTGCCATGTGAGAATAGACAGGCTAATGTGTATTTCTAAGACTACAAAAAACTTTTATTCTACCTCTTCTCACAGGTTGGTCTTCTAGTTTCAGAGTTCTTTTTGGGGAGTTTTATTCTATCCTTTTTTATTTTAAATGCCTCACATTTATTCATACTATGTTTTTAGGGGTATATTGGTATGAATGCATTGATTTCTTAGAATTTTTTACATTTCATTATTTTGTGGGATTAGATATGTGTGTGTACACACATGTATGTAGACAATGCCTCCAATTTTATTCATATGCCTACTCAGTGGTAGTCACCATCCCCTAGCCTATTGAATAAATGCTTGGCGAGTCACAAAATGAGCCCCACTTGGATGGGTCGTGATATTGAGTTATTTGGATATCTATAAAAAGATTATCAAATTGGAATAAAAAATTCATACCTACCAAAATCATTTTGGGAAAAGAGTGATGATGAATCAATGGAGTTCCAATAGATAAACAGCTTGTGTAAAGGTCTTGTTACAATGTTAATGTTACATGCAGTACAAAATTTAACATTATGTGGTTTGGAAAAATCTATGGTATATAGTTAAATGAAATATTAGATAGGGGATATCATGTGATTTCTATCATGTATAGATTACTAGTTAATATCACTAGATAGAGATATCTAAGAGGTAAAACTAAATTAAGCTCTATCATATATACACTAGAAAGATCCAATTGATGAATTATTATATTAAAGTCAAATAAATTTTTTTAATTCCATTAGATTGTGGCTCTCCAGTAATAGTAAGGCACACAATGTATTAGTTAATGTAATTTATACAAGGAAAAGATATGTTGAGATCAACAGATAGAGGTTTCCTAATATAATGTAACTAAGATATGTCAAATTAGACATAGATTTTTCTTATGAGTCTATCTGAAAGATAATTATGAAGATATACCATATGATATAGGATTTATTATAAATTAAATAATATATAAATAACAAATTAATATCTAAGAACCATTACAAAAAATATTATGGTCCGTAGAAATGATGATGTTTATATTCTCATTCAATAATGGGTATCCTTCAATAATAAGTATGTTTTATGAATTACAGCATTATAAGAAGTTTTAGAAAAAAATTTACGAATTTATAGGTGTTTAATGAAATTTTAATGATTTACAGATCTTATTTTTTAGATTTTTATATTAGGAAGTTACTTTATAGTTTCCTTTTATTCATCTAAGAAGTGTACCAATATAAATGGGTACAACTGAACAAATGTTGAATACTATTTATACATATAGGGGAATAATTGTTTAAGTATATTTTCCAGTGAGCAAGAAAACAAATTTCCACATGGTTTTAGGAAGAAGCATTAAAATGAGGAGCTTCAAGAAGAAGAACATAAAATAAAGTTTCATCGAAAAAATAATGATGTATAAAGTTGAGTATCATTGCTTGAAGAAGAATTTGAGAGTGATGAGTCAACTAGATTTCTACTTATTTAAAGGAAGTGCATTGGATGAAAAAGGAGAATCATTCTGGTGTCTATTGGACCATGATTCATTGGCGAATAAAGTGAATTTATTTTAGGAGTATAGGATAAGGAATTTATAGATGGAGTTTCTAACCCATTAGATGGAGGACAGGCTAGAAAAATACTGATTGATGAATATTTTGAAAAGGTAAAATTATGGAAAAATTATTGTATAGTGATTTTGAGTAATATAGTTATTTCAAATATCATAATGAAATTTCAAAACCAATAAAAAATTAAGATAATTATTGTTGATATTCAAGATTTTACTCATGTGATAGTGATACAAAATTCTTGGGGGGAATAAACAACTAAAGAAGAATATGTTTCTATAGTAGATCAATGAAGAAGAAAGATGAGCTTGTGGTTCTGTTACTGAAATAGATGATGAAAATTATTATGGATGTGGTGCATAACTAGCTAGTAAGGAAGTGGAATGATAAGGATTAATTGGTAGTATACCCTGTTATAGTGTAAGAGTTGATTGATAGGTCTAGAACCATGATTATATGGAGGAACAATTACTGTGGTGTAGAAAAAGTTTCTTCCTTTTCCATTTTGTTATAGAAAAAAGTTAGTAAAATAATCCATGTAGGGGATAGCCAATATATCCTAGAGTAGGTAATTTTACTTATCCTTTTAAATTTCATATGCTGATATTGGACATTATATTACTATACACGATGTGAGGCTAGGAGATATATTTGAGTGGCTCATAACTCTAATGAGTTTTAGAGTATGATTTTCTAAGAAGAATTCCTAAAATAAAGTGATCAATGATTCACCCATCACCCTCTCATTGTCCTTACATTTGTAAGGTTAATTAAATTTTAAAATTTTAATATATAACTCATGATCTCTCAACATTTCTTTGAAAATGAAATAATATTCCATATGTTCTCTATATGTTTTTGAATCAATAACAATATCATCAATAAATATGATAAAAAATTAATCTAGAAAATTTATTAAAACTCAGTTCCCCGAATCCATAAAAAATTAATTTAACCATCACCCAAATAGTATTACTGAAAACATAAAACGTCCATATCTATTTTAAAAAGATATATTTGGAAAATCTTCACCTTGTTATCTAAACTGACGATGACTAAATTGAATGATGATCTTAGAAAACTACTTGGGTACTTTGAACTACAAAAAAGATCATTGATTCGTGTAAATTGGTTTCAATTATTGATTGTATCCTCATTTATCCTATGAAAGTAAATAAAAAAGTACAAAATCACATTTTCCATCTTGAAAGAAGTAATTAAGAATCCCAAGGTAACACACATTTCCTAATAAATCTATTAGATTCAATATATTCTAACAATGTTTAAAATTATTCTATCTTATTTTGATATATATGGTATAGAGGAATAGTGATAGGATTAGTACCCAATAAAAAGGTAATCACAACTACCTCCATTTTGAATGAAACCCCTATAATGTCCTTTGAAAGAATTTCATGATATCTATCAACCATAAAAGAATACACACTATTACTTCCATTAATTAATTCAATAACCGTCTTTTTTATATATGATATGACTATCATCAACTCTCCCAAATCCACGTTCTCTAAAAATTCATGATAATATCAATTTCTAAGTAAAATATATGATTTATCATAAGGTATAAATAATGACCCCAATATTCAATAACAATCAATTTAATCCTAGAAACTATTCTAAATTCAAACCTAATAATCAAATTAAAATCCTTCCTCTATAATATTATGAAATGATAAAGATGAGAAAACATAATAATTACAAGAAAAAAGTTGGGTATCCTCTAATAGGGTCTTCTCTCCTTCTTGGGTAGTAATCATGGTTAAAAATATAGATTCAAAATAAAAATACAAACCCAAAATTGATACCAAAGAGATATAGTTATACAAATATGAAGTGCCAATATCAAATATCACACAAGATGAAATAGAAGTAAATAACATTGTAATTATGACTATTAAATACCCCTCATATATATTAATTGGTGAAAAGTATATATATAATAATTGTTTAGAATAAATAATTATACTTTTTACCTGAATTTATTTACCCCTTGAATTATGTCACCATTAATCTTATAGCAATGAAGCTATACCACCCCTATTAAAAGACACTATATATAAAATATTACTATCACACTATTATATAGCACAATATCATGGATAAGATTCTTTAGTAAAAGAAGGATCTGAATGCCCAATCCTCTAAGTCCCCATTATGTATAATTTTTAATGATTTAATATTTTCCCCCAAGAATGAAATTACATTGTCTTATTAAGACATATTGTACATGTATGGCCTTTCCACCCACACAAATATGACTCAAATAATACCTTAATTTTAACATAACAAGGAAAACAATATTACTCTAGCCCTATGATCACTCATTAGATCTATTATAATACCCCATTTTCTTGTTATTTTAAGATCTATATCAACTATAACCCATTTATTCCCACAAGTACTCATTATATTCATTATCTAATATAATATATTTTGGTCACCCATTCCTTAAATGTAGTAAAAAAAATAAAATAACAATCAAATGAAGGTCTAATTTTAGACTATATTCAAAATGGAAATATTTGTAGGACTCATTTATGCACAATATTAGAGAAAAATAGATTATGTCAATTAAAATATATGCATTACCAATAAAATGAATAATTTCAAAGATAAAATAATTTAAATTTGAACCTATATCAATTCTAAATTTGTATTGATAAAACTAATCAAAGGAGAGATCCTAAAATATGTCCTAGGTTAATTATATTGTTGTATTTTTTGTGATCAATGTATCCAACAAATTTTATGATTTTCTCTTCATAATAAAAACTACATGGTTTTCCGTATTCAAATTTGGTGCATCAATAATTTTATATATCCTATATATTCCTTTTAATAACTATAAAAGACTCAACATATCACCTTATGATATAATGGGGATGAGAAAAAAACTATATCCACTTCAATTTCCATTACCATATACTAATAGGATATTTCCTCTATTATATAAATCATTCAAGAGAGGAATATTCGGATAGTGTAGTAACTATGATACTTTGTGTCTGGGGGAGTGTGAATTATTGTGAACCTAATATTATTAAATAATTTTCAATAAAATGCATTATAAACTCTCAACAAGTTAGGATGAATGGATACTATATGATTCACTCAATTCATTTAGATTACATGATAGAAATAAATTTATGAAATAATAACACCCAATAATTTTTTAGAGTTCAATCCTAATGTTGGTATCTACTAAATGATACATTTGGGTAATGTTTGAGACACCAGTGATTCACTAATATAATAATGTGAATACATATGGGAAATGTTTCATCCTTTACCATAAATATATCTTCTAAAAAGTCTTTAATATCTCACTAAATATTCATTATAATTTCTTATTATAGTTTACAATGGAGTTCATATAGTAACACTAGTGAGATTAATATTTACATCAAAAAGTGATGCCATAACATAAAATGTTTAGATCTTCTTTATCACACAGAGGTCCTCGACTACTAATGGATGTTCAGATGAGATAACAAGTTATTAAACAAATTATTCAAAAAAATTAGAATAAATAAAATATTCATGAGAATAAAAAATTATTTTTTTCATCTTTCCCAATATTCATTAAGACTTCTAATAATTATCAACAACATCAACACCTAATTATTTCTTATTCTTGAAAAAGATGTTCACAAAAGTGGTTCATGTCAATCTATTCTATATTATTTTTATTTTTTTCCCCACCAACACTTTTTTAATTAAAATATATGTTGCTAAAAATATTAATAATTCTTCAGAACTTGATCTATTCAGTTACAATAACATCATGTTCTACCTTGATCACTACGTTTCACATATCTTCGCACATTTTTCTTTTTATAAACACCAAATAATTACACATAGATAATTTTCAATAAATTAAAATATGTAACTCTAATAAAATTATCGACAGGATTCTTATTTAAAATTTTCAAACATAATCCTAAAAAAATATCCCAAATTTTATCTCTATTTATGAGGTCCAAATATAAATATTTTGAAACTGTATAAATATCTCACTTAATCTCTTACCAATATTCTTTTTTATTTATGAAAAAATATAACTTCTTTAAGCATGAAAAATTTTCTTTAGAAAAAAATTCCATATTTATTCCTTTATGTAATAATATTTGAGAATTTATATTTATCATGTAATGATATTATCAAATTATTGTCATTTAGTATCCTCAATTATCAGTTTTAATTCCACTTAAAAACTGACCCATTCTTTATTTATTTAAATTTTCACAATCCTTGGACTCCCTTATTCAACATACCCCTACAAAATATACTTAAATTTTTTATTTTTATAAAGTCATATCGAGAAAGATTGTGGTGTGAAGAACATCACAATGAGAAAAAATTTAACATTTTTAAATAACTCTTCCTAAATCAAAATTTTGTGATATTTATATCATTGATGATTATTATGTGCATATTATCATAAATTTTAATAACATTTATCTCTCAGTTTTGAGTTTAAATATTTTAAATATCTTCCTAATATTCTCTTTCTGAAGTTCTTCCTTTCGTATATCCCATTTTTAAAATAGATAGTCCGTAGAAATTATCAAAATCATATTATTATATATAATTTGTTCTAATAAAATATTACATAACTTAAGAATGATAATATATATATATATGAAAATATTTTTTTATCATTTTAGATGTTAGCGTATTTTTATAAAACTCTATATTTAATTATTCACAACATTTTAAAATACAAGGTTATTCTTACACAAGTATCTACCTTGAGTATTTTATCTTCCATGAATTTTACTTTATTCTGGTATAACAACACTTTTGGAACATGCAACACTTTTGTAGTTTTTTGTTACTTTTATAGTTAATGTTCAATACCTCCATCAAATATTTTGGATGTAATCTCCCATATACTAAAATCATTTAGGTTTTTTATGTAAATCTATTTCAAAACATATTTATCTTATGTATCTTTATTTCTTAGGGGAAATATTATAACGTATCTTCTAATATTTTATGACTTATTTTTTTGTATCCTTGTGTTTTTTGTATATACTCTAATAGAGACATTATCTAATCATCTATAACCTCAAGAATTTAAAAAAATATCATCTTTTAAATAATTAATAATTTCAAATCATATTCTTATATATGTCTTATTTTCACTATCATACCTCTATTTATTTATATATTTGTAATATAAATGATATTATTCAAATTATTCTACTCCATAAAATTTCAAATCATTGAAAATCACATCAAATCAATTATATCAACTCAAAGTCGACATTCTCTCTTCATATGGATTTTGAAAACTAATATTACTATTTTAAAATCAATTTTAATATAAATATGAATAATTTGAAACATATGATAATCCAATAATGATTATTTTCAATGACATTTTATTACCTAAATAATATATATTAATCTTCATTAAACATTCTCAATGATAATGTATTAATTAATTTTTTTGAAAAACACTATTCTAACCTCAAAATAGAAACCCCTTTAAATATATTAGATTACTTAAAAGGATTTAAAAATAATATTTTTGAAATATAAATCATTAGTATCAAAAAAATTCGTAACTAATTTGTTCCTTCAAAACAAGGATAATCATTACTGGATTGTTTGTATAAAATTAGTTCCTTCAAAACAAGGATAGGGTAATGTGACTTAGCAACCTCTTTACGTATATACAACAAATAAACTTTTATAAAATATCCCCACATATATGGATATTTATTCTAACTCATCCAAACTAATTTTACCATCTTCTTTCGTCGTATCTTATTATTAAATATTTAACATTAAAAATCTATTTGGAATTTCAATCTCCCTCTATGGATTTATGGTTAATACCTAATTTAATTTCTAAATAAAAATAAAATTAATATTTAAAGTTTATTATTTCAACACGAAATTTATTGTAAATTAAAAGGTTCTTTAATAAGGGAAACTCACACTCATCTCACGTTCCAATCATGATTGAAACACTCTCTTATCCCCAATAAAACTAAAACTAAATTCACTTGAGAGAAGGATGGTATCAAATTTTCCATTGAATTAATCTGTAAATTAATCAAATCATTATCTACATGAGATATATTATTATAATGAAAAATATAGATTAACATTGACATCAATTGTTTCCATAAAACTCTTAATATGTGACAAAAATCAGATTCAACTTTATGGGGATTTCAAGAAATATTATAATAATTTTCAATTGTAATCAATTATAAAAAAACATAAGAAACATTATAGAATATCTAGGTTTCATATATTCTATTAGTTTTATTTTCTAAAAACATATCAAATTTCACAACATTTTTTAATTTAATATCTCCAAATTTTCTTAATAATTAGTTCCTTTGCAATAAGGATAGGGTAATGTGACTCAGCAACCTCTTTAATGATTTTTTTTTTGAAAATGTTTTAAAAATTATGATTTATATAAAATGGTATATTATAGTATATTATCACATCTTAATTCCACCAAAAGGGAAAAATTTTATTATCTATTCGTCGTGGTTGTACATATTTAAAAATTAACACCAATAATCCTTCATTAAAACATGAAATGTTTGAAAAAATCATATAGATATCAATAAAATCATTCCTTGTTTGAAATATCTTATTTTAATAACATTATTAGATAAATCATAAATATTACCCTATAAATAGAATACCTTCAATACCATTTACAATGAAAATAATAATAAAATTCATTAGAATTATGTTTATTTTTAATTTATCGATGCTAAGTGAAGAATGGTTTATAGTTGAATATAAACTAAGAAAATCCAAATATAAAATATCTTAGAATTATGTTTATTTTTAATTCATCTTTCTTCGTATGTGGATGTTTCTTTGTAACATCAGATATGAAATAATATTCAATGTTTTGTGATTTCCCAATCTACCTTGGCATCTCGCATTTTTATGGTCAAATAATTAGAGTTCATTTAGAACATTCTCAACTCTCATTGATCTTCCACATGGATTATAAAGAATCATTTTTTCACCGTTATTTTATGACCTCATGAAATTATAATTATTCATTTTAGTGGATACCACTACACATTAATATTTTTCCTTTTACCAAACAAATGAAAAATATCATCAATTAGATCCAATAATCCCTAAAATCAAAAGGCAAGATAAGCTTCCTCAAATTGAGCACTTGGAAATCTAATGAGTGTTCATTATATAACTTATAATTCATCTATTTCCTATGAATATAAAAATTATCAATGCATACATGGGGATATTCATGCAATCGTTGTCTTATTTTTTAAAATCAAATGATACTTTTGAAAATAATTAGTAACAATAGATCAAAATTTTCTAGAATATTTATATATACTATACCAATATTGATGCATGTTGGTATCTTATATATTCTTCTCCTTCATTGTTTTATTATTATAGTTTGACACTTCTGATTTATAATGGAATCAATTTATCATCTGAAAAAATATTCAATTCCCAATATATCAAGGAACAAAAATTATTAGTTCTCTATTAATAACTATATTAAAAAACTCTTATCATCCATATCTTATTATAATATCAAAAAAATATCACATAGAAGTTTTTTCATATTTTGAAATATTTAACTTCCATGAAATCAATAATGTTATTTTCAATGAAAACTGGACACCACAATCTTCAAGATCGTATACTGGCTTTGATCTCAATTTTCGGTTTTCAAATCATTGTATTTGAAAATTTCTGAATTATATCAACATAGATCATTTTAATACTCCTCTTTAATTATCTTTAATTATCTCTCATTTAAGTTGGTAAAATATTATCAAGAAGAATACTTCATATTTGATATTCAAAAAATGTAAAATAATTTTATTTGATCTAATTTATTATTCTTATAAATATATTTAAAAATTATTATAATTGATTATCAAAAATTATAAAATATAATTGTTACTCTTAACTCATCCTTTATTTAATCATTTAGTTTTTAAAAATTATTAGCCTTTCTTACTCATCATTCTACCACTAAATAAAAACTATGTTTCATATATTCATTAACACACACATCAAGAGCTTGCGGTGTGAAGACACTAAACATTAAATATCGATAAACTTTTTAAAGAAAATCATCTTGAATCTCATAATAATGATATTTATATCATTTATGATCAATAAAATGATTATCTAATTCATTTATCTTTTATTTTCCCCTTAATTATCTATTTTTAACCAAAAATAGGAACTTCAAATTAACCTTCATAAATCCATCAATTGAAATATCCCACTTTTGAAACATATAATATTTACGATTTCTCAAAATCACATTTTTATATTGTGATATTTTTAGTCAAACTTATGTATCCTTTATTATAACTTACATATTAACTAAAAAATTAACTAATCTTATTGAACTTTCAGACTTTTTTTTAATATCTATTAGTAATCCAAAACATACTTTTGAAATCCTAAATTATTATCATATAGTTGTCTATATTATAGATTTATAATGTACTCATTTTTTATCATTTTAATATAGCACCACATATTGAACATGATATTATTCTATATATTTGTTTTCTTCCGTGATTAGTCAATTATTTCTCTCTCATATAATCCAAATGAATTCGTCCCAGTCCTCACCTTTTTTATTTATTATAGGAAAAAAATCGGAATGGGTTTTTCTAATGGACTATGATTCCTCTAAAACATATGATGACATAGATACTGAGATTCTGAAGCTTATTCCTCTATAGTTTTACTTTTGGAATTTAATAAAATATAACACTAATAATATCATTTTTATATTTACTTCTTATAGAATTATTCATATTTAAATATATTTTTTATTCATGAACTTATTATTTTATGGTACTTATTTAATCAGTCATGGGAATGTTTATAGGAACCTAAATATTTGAAATCAAATTATTAAAATTTGATGCTCCAAAACATTTAATGTGATTTTAAAACCATTTCAACGAAATTGCAACTAGTCTAAATAAATATTTTCACATCAAATAACTGAAATTCATGTGTATATTTTTCAAAATATTTAATATAATTCTCACACATTTTCAACATATGATAACTCAATCATTGTTATTTTCCATTCAAAATTAATTCCACAATAATCTAGATATATTTAAATGAAATATTATAATAGATAGTGTAGTTCTTAATATCTAAATAAAGGAATATTATTCTCAACATGTCTTCATTTTTCATTTATACCCATTTGATGTTCTAACCTAATAAATAAAATCTCTTCATGAAACATCAACTAAAAAATTCCTAAAATTCCCCATCAACTTTTCCAACCATCACTAAATATAAATTCTATTTTTATGGTAACATTTTTTTTATTCTAGGAAAAGTTATTAATGGTTCTATGGAACACACCCAAAAAATATCCTTTTGTTAAATCTCCCAAATAATGTGTACTTTAGTCTCACACATATTATACATACATTACCATATTATTTCCTAATCCTTTATTGAGAATAGATTCAAAACTCACAATCAGTTGGGAATTTAAACTTTATAAATACATTCAATATTATTATTATCAATAAAATGATTAGGTTATCCCACTATAATATGGTGATCGGTCACTCCATATATATTCCTTCCCTTAGAATACTCATACTCTACCCCTTCCCAAAACATATCAATAATACTCTTCTTAGTACTATGATTCTAATAAATCGTTATAATAGTTAACAATCGACATCAAAATTTCATTAAAAACACATAGTACACATCAATTTATATATTTTTTAACATGATAATTAGTTAAATAAAATTAATCACATTACATATTAAAACTTTCCCCACTATGTTTTGTGAACATCATTATTATTAATATCATATTTAGGAAAACACGATTTTTATTATTAATTTATTCATTTAACTGCAATAAAATCCCCAATAAAACATATTCCCATGTTAACACATACATATCATGTTCTTATATTCGAGAATTTTGTATGACTAACCTTGTCTCCAACTATATTAATGTGAGTAATGTAACTTAAATTATATTTTATAAATCAATAAAGTCTAATTATATTCTCAAGAGGAAACATGGATTTTTCATATGGTTTTCCTTTTTAAAAACATGTACATAGATTCTAGAAAAATTCCTTAATCCTTGTCTCTTTTATACCATTTTAAAATATTTCATGAAATTAAAAAACCATAATAATACCATTTTTAAAATATCATGGAATCATTATTGTGATGATAAAGAAAGGTGACAAAAAGACTCACGTGAAATCCCGAATCACTTTGCACTGGAGATTAGTTCGAAGGTTCTAAATGTATCACTCGAGGAAGGATTTACCTTATAATAACCCATCATAATAAAAAATTATCATAAAGAACTAAATAACTATAAAAAGTGAAATTAAGTGGTAACGTTTATAAAAAGACTAAAATTATAGTCCATAAATGCTCAATGAAATAGTATATCCAAAAAAGGTGTAAAATATATCCTAAATATATATCATTTATAATTTATCTTAAATAACATGAAAAATAATACATGAAAAACTTTCCACATGATTCTAAAAACATATTAAATAAATTATCTTATGTATCCTAACATTTAATTTTAAGTATTGAGATTATTCTATCTTACATATATCACCATAAAAATAATCTATATTCATAGGAGAATTTTACATACAAGGGGTAAAAAATAATGTTATTACAAAACATCACAACCAAAAGAATGCCAAATTGTTTAATCTGATCATGTATATATCTTTTAAATCAGATAAATTATGTAAAAATAACATAAAACATATGTTTAGAAAAGTTGGGTTGTTAAAATTTCACCAAAAAAATATCATTTACCTACTTTGACTAATGTTTTTGAAAAATATAAAGACTAATTAATATGTATAGTAGTGAAAAAAATTAATCATTTAGAGTTATTTTGAACTGATGGCACAAATTATGTCCCTTCCAATCAAATATAATATAACCCAAGGAAGAATTAATGTCTTAGAAAAAAAATGGTTATCATTCCATCAACACATATCACAACTTATTCCAAGGATCCCAAAAAGTTAAAAAAATATCATCTAATTAATAAAATAATTATTCATTATATTATATAATAAATAAAAGATTACAATTTATCGGAACAGGATATTATTTATCCTTATATTATTTCACACAAATAATTGATTTATTTTTTAAATATTCCTACCAACAGTCAAATATCATACACATTTCTTCCAATGTTATTTAAAACTTATAGTAATAATATTCTATTAAAATTTAAAATTTATCCCCTAAGTATCACATTCCGATTTATATAAAAATAATAATGTATATATATTATAGTTCCCCCATAGATTTATTTAATTTTTTCTAAAAAGTTTAAATCACTATACAATATAAATACTTCTATAGGAAATGCACAATAACCAAAAACTTATCATTTTAACTCATTTTGTTAATTTTTTTCTTAAATTAATTATATTCTCAAATAATAAATAAATATTATGTTTCATAATTACTTATGACAAAAATTAATTTTCTATTTTTTATTCTAAATTGTTCACCTGATATTACAGAAAAATATTATGAAATTATATAACAACCAATAAATCTTTATATCAATATATAACATCAAATATATAATTTTTAGTTGATATAAATCATTATTAAAATTGTTAATAAAAATTTAAACAGACTAAAAATAATAATATTAACTCAATATTGTGTTTATTTAACATTTTATAATTGTTTCTTTTCATTTAAAATAATGGTTTATATGTAAAATTATGATCTTGTCCCAATATAATTGAACTAAAATCATCCAATTCAACCCAATATTAATCTTAATAAATTTATTATCACATAAATTATTGAACCACAATACCAATTCTAAACCAAAAATATAAATAGTAATTTAAACACAAAATAATTGAAATATGAAACTTACATCTTATATAGACAACAAACAACACCAAAGATAAACATATATTTTTCCTTAAGAATTAAAAATTCTCAATTTATTTAAACATGATGAATATAATTGAATTACCTGGTAAAATTATAAAACAATGATTCCTTTTAATTCAATGATATATATTATTATCCTATTAGCATTGAGAACTGAATAGAAACAATGTAATTAATTTTTTTAATGAATTGATAGAGAAATTATCTAAGGAATATGGAGAGAGAGAGAGAGAGAGATATTAGAGAACAGGAATCCCATAATTATATCAAGAGGAAAAAAAAGTTATAATAAATTTCAGTTAAATTATAATATAATTATAAAAATAAACTTATTAAAGAAACCAAGAAACCCACATTGAACTCGGTGTAAAGCCACTGGCGATATAGTGTCTACCAGGAACCCTATATAATTATAATAGATACCCGGTGAAAGTCCATGGTTTTTCTAGATACTCGTTCTATCATAACAAGCACCTGATGAACCCCCATTGGTTACCCAATGTTATCTATTATCATATTCATGCATGAATCACCTCCATCCCCCATATCCCTTTAGTCCAAATATTCATGATCAATGAATCACTATAAACAATAATTAAACCTTATTTTGCAAAAAAATGGATCTAAAGACGTAATGATGTTATAGAAACCCTATAGTTCATCTTTCCACACATCTAATCTTAATATAAATAGATAATAAATTGATTCTTGAATGATAATTAGAACAATCATCAAGAATATCATTTATCGAGGATCTAGACATCAATTTGGTCGCTATCATAAATAAATCCATCAAAGGGTTCCAAGAACCTATTTAAATATACCTCAATCATCCCTTTCCTTTTACATTAGGTTTTATAGAATTTTCATGAGAAAATAAATTGGATCATATATTTTTTGAATATTTTATCTTCTTTTTCAAAAAAAATTCGATAAAAAAAATAAAAATTATACGTTTTCACTATGTCAAGCTTAGATCAAAAAATATTTTTGTAATCTATCTCATCCATATAATTTATCAACCAACATTATTTTTAAATAAATCCTACCAAAAAAATAATTAAAACATTGTTTCTAAATATTAATGTGTGTTTTATGAACTCTATAAAAAGCATGGATTATTATTGCTTAACCACCATCCTTTTCACAACCATTAAAAACAAAAAAAATAAAATAATAATATTCTATGACATAGATTACATAAAAATTTATAATACCTCAAAAAATCTTATAAACCATTGATCATATAATCCAATAATTTTAATAATCTCATAAACATTAATTTTAACCAGCAGAAGATTGAACTATTTTCTATAAAAAATATCCTCTATTTATTTTAACTAAACACAAGATGATTCTCTTATTAGGTTGAATTTATATAAAATTAAACTATCCATATTAATATTTATTTTTCGTTATTATATAAAACATGTGAAGGATATAATAACTTTTTCTTTCAATATTATTTACCTTTCAAGTGATTCTCATCGTTGAGAATACAAAATAAATCAAAATATAAGAAAACTAATTTTCTAAATACTAAACCACTATATGTGATACTTCATAAATACATCCTTCATCATCAAAATTGATTATCCATGACATTCTAGTAGAATTAAATCAAAAAAATTACATTAAATTTTAATTGGTGCCTCGACTTATTATTATATGCGAAAAGGTAAAAAAATAAAAAAAAAGTACCTCTTGACCATGACACTCCCTCCCATATAATATCCTTCAAACTACCATGCCTCCATTAAAAATATCCAAGGGAGTTATTCATCCTTTAAAAACAATCTACTGAAAATCACTAATCACTACAAAACATAAAATAGACATCTCACCTTAAACAATTTCAATATATTCACAATTTATCCTAAGAGATTCATAATAAAAATATAACAAATTTTTTTATAAATGTATGATTTTTTTGACTGAATACAGTCTAGTTAGAGGCTTCAACTAATATTTCACTTTTCCAACCCATTCCGATACATTTATGGGGATTAAAAACCTTGAATAATGTTTATTAACACAATTATATATATCTTTTCCGTGAAAGGGTGAAATAATATAACTTTACTAATATTAATATTTAGTATCTTTACTATATGATTAACATATGATTTATGATACTCTTGTACAACCATTATTCATTCCCAAATCATATACACCAACTTCATCCTTTTCTATTCAAACTATATTTTAAAACTCTTTATCTCTCCAATAATAATCATTATAATTGGGATTTTCGTGGCCTCTCATAAATATATGCGACACACATTAAATATACCATACATCATTTAATTTATACACTTAGTTTTTCCATTCTTCTAGAGGTAGAACTATTTTTTAGGTAAATTATGGTACTAAAATCATTTTGAACTCTCTTTAATATTCATGATATAAACCAATGGTCATGGTATGAAACAAGCATGATGAAAAACCATAAATGTTAATTACATTATCCACATAAATCCTTACTAAAATATCCACCTTGATGAATTATTTGATAGAAAAAATGAGATTATTTCATTGATATAATAATAGAAAACTAGACAAAACCATTCTACTTTTATGCATGGGATAATATTGTTAAAAATTTACTATAGATATCCCATTTTCTATAACAATTCCTTGAAGGGATATCAAAACACTACCATAATCAGTGCCTAACCACAACTTAAAAATATTTAAACCATATTAACACAATGAAACCCACATATTTCCTCACTCAACTTGAAAAAATATAATTCTTTAAATCATTATTCATCATTCCAATACACATATGAACTGTTAAGGATGATTTATTATAATCATACAAAACAAAATATTTCATGCGCTTCGTATCATATATATTCCATTGATATAATATCTAATGTTCATTATACTATTTCCAACCATAATGAATATATATATTATTTGATAAATCTCTCTACTCTTCCACCTTAAGGTCTCTCAAATAATAATTATCCACCTACTCAAAAAAAGGAAAATATATTATCATCTATTATAGGAAACGTTGGCCACCAACATCATCTAGATCCAATATTCAATACTATGAGTTTTAATATTATCTTCCACTAATCATATTATTCTTTTGATAAATGATTATAAGTATTCATACTCAATATCTAAGATATCATGATTCCTTTTAATAGAGTATACATGAATAGAAATACAAAATATTAAAGAAAATATGTCATATTTACTGAAGAATATTTCATTCTCTTTTAAAAAAGATTTAACGAAATATCTTTTCTTGACTGATGGACATAAATTATTCTCAATGAATATAAAAACTCCATGAGATAAAAAAATAAAACCAGTAACTCAAAATCATGGGAAACTTAAATGAATTCATTAGACTATAATGACTTAGACATTTAATATTTAACCACCCTATGCAACATTAATTCTCACTCCAATCCATGGTGTGATGTATCATAATACATCATGGACATGAATCGCTCTAAAGGTTAGTGAAATCAATAATTTATAGTTGTATTATCTTATAGGCACATTTTTTGTTTCTCAAATTATAAAAAATATATTTATTCTTTTGGTTTTTGGGTCATAAATAACAAGGGAGAGGAAATATAAGAGAAACTGGATACAGACTACTCATAATATCTGGTCAATATGAGAAACATATAAACTATAATGATATTATTTGAGACATACATAGATTCAATTACTTAAGTATCAAATAGATCCTAAAACAATCCTTTAGTGAAATAACTTATCCAAGGATGTGGAATTCTAATAACAAAACATTCTTTTTGTTATACTTCTATACAACTGATGTTGTTTAATAAACTCTAATACGACTGCAAAATTGAAAACATTATTATCATTAATCATCGAGTAAACAAATATATCATTGATAAATACACCTATAAAGTGATTAAGAAATTTTCTTGAGCTTATGATATATGTCCAATAAAACATACTAGTTCATTGGAAACCTTAAAAGGGCATTACCATAAACTAAAAATGCCGATAATAACACTAGAAGGAAGTATTATGGATATCATCCTTCTTTAACTTCATTTAATGGTATCCCAACTATAATTATAACATTAAGAACCCATTACCTTCCCTTAGTTGATCAAACAAGTCTTCAATCCTTTATATAAAATATACACTCATCATTTTTATATTGTAAATGCTCTACCAATCAATACTCCATATTAACCTCCATTATCCTTCTTGGAAAACGATATTGGTTCACCACATACACATTAGCAAGAATAAATCCCTTGTAAATGAAATCATAAATTTTAGTCCCTGAAACCTGAAGCTCATATGGCTCCATCTAATTAGAGGATATAATTATCTAAAATATATGAGAATATAATGTAATAAAGAACTTTTTCCCCCACCTTGGAGAAATATTAGTAATTACCTCCAGAGAAAAATTATAAAAATACTTAACACCCCCAAAATATCCTTCACATGTACATAATATATACAAATAATTAAACTCATAAGTTATTATGTAATGATATATGGTTTAATAAATCACAACAAATTAATCCAATATATTTCATGATATGAACAATACAATCTCGGTCCACATTATAAGAAACTACCCAAATTCAATGAAATTAACTAATATATCACAAGGTATTTAACATACCCATAAAATGTATGACTTCATTTACTTTTATCGAATTTAAAACCAAATAATTCTTTATATGGTCACATTTTCTCACTTACATGCATCCAATATCCACCTCAACTAGCCTTGAATTATCTACCATAAGGGTATAGGATGACGAATCACCTACTCGTTTAGCTCTAACCCTATCACTATGAGATAGTAAATACAGTAATTTGTTTTATATTAATTCAATTAAAAAAAGAAATATTCAAGAGGAAACATCATATAATATGAACTACCTTATGTCCAACATGATCATCTATAGGACCCCGAAACACCCTGAGAGGGGATGAGTGAATCAGGGTGACAAATTTGTCTTTTAAAAACAAGGATCTTGTTCCCACATTGGTAGGAACTAGTTAAAACTATATGACAGATATGATCAACAATTAAACATTCACATGAAAAGAGATGACACAACAATTTTTACTTGGTTCACCGCTAAGGGCTACATCCAAGGAGCATACACAGACAAGTTGCCGGACATACCAAATTCCACTATTCTTCACTAGATGTAGATTAAAAAGGTTTGGGCACAGTCACCCTATCCAAGGCTCACTTCCTTTACAAAAGATCAGGGGTAGCTCACTACGTCCCTCGAGTAACTCCCATTGACTCCCCTTGGCTCACTGCCATTGGTGAAATCACACTAACTTTATAGGCATCCAGGTCTCTTCATCATTTCTAATGAGTACATACTCTATTCTATGTAGATTCTATGTTGAAGTCCAACTTTCACCCATAGATGAATCTCACTTTGCACCGAGGGTACTGGGAAATCTCCCAACTTTCACGCAGCTCAAACACATTATAGCACTTTTTTACTGCTTGGCGGTCAAGTCACTTACATGGCACAAATTCAGCACACAGATGTCACCAAACCACATTCGCAACACCTCATTTTTAAACTACAAACTTGTGCGACTCATCTTCTTTTACTCCCAAAACACCTTGGACGTGCAACCAATAACTGGCGCGCAACCTGCACCTGCGCGACCTAACTAGCACTTGCGCGACTACAACACATGCGCGATGGGAGCTCGGAAAAACTCTATGTATTGAAAAATATAACAAATTAGGAGGGTTGGTCCTCTATTAAAAGGCAAACTGGACACCCTACATGGTGGAACGCAAGCATCCTCTTGGCGCGGAAGTTCCGGCGTGCAACTCCAACAGCCCTAGCCTCTGTTGCACTACTCACTAGTGCTACAAAACCAATACATACACGACCCTCTCTCCTTTTCCATATTATGAAGTTCTGATCTTTAAAAACATATGGTGTGCAACTTTCCAGTCCCCCTAGGCACTGGCGTGCATGTCCTTTCTCAGTGTGCAAGTCACTTGCGTGACACATATCCGGCGCGCAATTCCCTTTTCCCCAAAACACTATTTTCTCCTTTTTTCAATTTTGAGGTCCGGAAATTTGGAAAACACTGGAAAATTGTTCCACCTTCAATACAGTTATCTGCTTGACATGTATGATTCCTTTTCTGGTACACATTCTGAACTTCCACTAAGGATTGACAACAAACACAAACCATACTAAAATTCATGCATAGATGACCATGGTTCCAACAATCTCCCCCTTTGGGTTTGTTGGAAATCAATAAATAAATTCAATAGATCACCATCCACATACAAACCAAAAACACAAGAATCAAATCATCTAACACTCTAAGTCTACGTGAGGAATGATCAGTGTAGAAAACAATAGAGAAAGATTGAATTGGGTTCCTGTATAATGAATTCCTTACCATCCTATCAACTACACTGAATTATCAATGTGTCACACAAGCATTACATGCCTGAATTTATTCATTTCTACCCCATTGACAATAAACCAAAAGACCGGTAATTATTCATTGTTCAACTCAAAGCACACTCCCCTGGATAGTATCTCCCCCACAAACTGCATCGTATTCATAAAGATATTAAAAACAATTAACATAACTAGGTAGAAGGGATTTTCGTAACCTCCTTATGCACTAGGAGGTGGATGAACACCGAGGTTCAACCGATGCCTCTCAAACATAGCCGTTGACAGTGGATTTTTCAGGATATCAGCCACTTTCTCATCAGTTCCCACATGATCCATTCTAATCACACCTTGTTCAACTTTCTCTTTACTAAAGTGATACCTAATTTCAATATGTTTTGTAGGAGAATGTTGTACCAGATTCTTCGTAAGATCAATTGAGCCCTTTTTATAACTGTAAATACCCATTGGTTACTTCACCTCATCACTAATATCTATTAATTTTTGCTTCATACATAGCAGTTAAGTGCATGCCTTTGTGGTGGAGATATACTCAGCTTTAGCTGTACTAAGAGAAGTACTTTCAAGTTTCTTGCTCAACCAGCCAACACATTTATTCCCAATATAGAATGCTCCACCACTGGGGGACTTTCTTTTCACAACATTGCCAGCCCAATCAGTATCATAGAATGCTGATAATTCATTGTTCCGTCCTACATCAAAGTATAAGCCACAATTGTGAGTTCCTTGAATATACCTCATGATTCTTTTTACTGTTTCCATATGTTCCTCCTTTGGATTTCTCTGAAAGTGGGCTGCAATACATGTGGCAAAGACAATATCTGGTCATTTCGATGTCAGGTACAGTAGGCTTCCAATGATCTTCCTGTACATGGTGGGATCTACAAAGGTCCCATCCTCATGCTTTCAAGTTTAGTTTCAACTGCAATCGGAGTTGAAATTTTATTGGAGTCTGGCATATTTAACTTCTTCAGCAGATCTCTTGGATACTATTCCCAAGAAATGAAAGTGTAATCTTTCTTTTGAATCACCTGAAACCCCACGAAATTTGTGATCTCCCCAATCATAGACATTTTGAATTCTGACTTCATGTGATTGGCCAATCCATCCACTGATTTCTGACTGCTTCCACCAAATATGATATCATCAATGAAAACTTGAACCATGAATTGATATTTTAGAAAATTCTTCACATATAGATTGTGATATACTCCTCCTCTTTTGAATTCCAGCTTCATGAGATAAGAGTCCATCCATGAGTACCATGCATGTGGTGCCTATTTCAAGCCATAAAGTGATTTTGTTAGTTTTTAGACCTTTGTTTCACCAGTACCAAGAACAAACCCCACTGGTTTTTCAATGTAGACTTCTTCTCCAAGTACACCATTTAAGAATTCTATCTTGACATCCATTTGATATAATTTATATCCCTTTTGGAGAGCCATGGAAAGGAATAGCCTGATTGACTCCAGTCTAGCCACTGGATCAAAGGTTTATTCATCATTAACACCTTCAATCTGGGAATATCCCTTGCATACCAGTGGAGTATTGTTTCTAATAACACTACCATTCCCATCAAACGTTTTCTTGAAGATCTATTTTGTACCAATCACATTGTGACCTTCGGGTCTCTGGATAAGATCCCATGTTTGATTATTGTCAATCTGATCTAACACTTCATTCATGGATTTCACACAAGATTCATCCTTTGCATCTTCTTCAAATGAGGATGGCTCCACAACTGATAGAAATGCAGGTTGCGTGTTATTCCTCATCCTCCCTGTTTGAGTGGGTGCACTCCTGTCCCCAATTATGTTAGATGGATCAATCTATACTCTACGATTTCTCCTATGAGGTTCAGATTCATTCTTTCCAGCCACAGTTTCTTCTTCAGATTATTATTCTGAGTCAATATCATGATGTGACTACTGAGTGTTTTGTACAGCCTCCTCTATTTCTATATTTTTATTTTATCAACGTTCACTTTCTTCCACACTTTCTATCACATCAACATATGATGTCCATGAATCATTTGTGGTTTTCTCTTCAATTATCTTAACATCATTTCTTACAACAATCCTTCCTAATCGCTTGTTGAAACACTTGAAGTCTTTTCTATTCATTGGATACCCAATAAAAATTCCTTCATCAGCATTGTCACCAAACATCCCTTGATTTCATTCTTTGTTCTGGATGAAACATCTTCTTCTGAAAACATGAAATTATTTCAACGAAGCCTTCCTTCCATGCCACAATTCATATGTTATCTTTGTTTATACCATACAAAGCCCTGTTCAATCTTGAATGTTCATTTTAGCTTCAATAGCTTCCTTCTAGTAATGGTGACAGATACCACTCTCAATCAGCATAGTCCTGGCCATATTGTTAACCTGTCGATTTCTGCGCTCAACAACTCCATTTTTCTATCGAGTTCTCACAGAAGCTACCTCATGTTGTATCCCATGATTCTCCATGTAGTTTTAAAATTAAATGGATTTTTATTCCACTCCATTGTTTGATAGCAACACTTTGATTCTTCGTCTAGTATCATTCTCAGCGATTCGACGATAAGTTTTCATGCAGTAAAGCACTTGTTGTTTCCTATGTATAACCATTACACATTCTATCCTGCTGTAATCATATATTAAAAGGACAAAGTACCTTTCTCCATGAGTTCCAGAAACATTTATCGGGCCACATGCATCTGTATTAATGAGAACAAGAAGATGTGATGCCCTTTTCTTATTTGGTCGATATGAACTACAGACCAGCTTCCCACGAATGCAATCATCACAAGATTTTTTCCGTTCATGTTTCAGAATGGGGATATCAATGACTATCTCTAGCTTAGATATCTTTTCCATGTCTTGTTGGTTAATGTGCCCCAGCCTTCAATGCCAGAAATTGTTTACTTCTTCAACAAGAAAATAGCAGGAGTTCACATTGTGGTCAACTTTATATAAGTTTTCATCACTTATACAACCTTCCATAAGGGAATTCCCTGTTTTTATTTTTATAGTGCATCCTTTTTTATTGAAATTTACTATGAACCCTAAGTCATAGAGTTAACTCACACTAAATATATTGTGACAGAGACCATCCACATGAAAAATTTCAGTCCTCATTATATCTCCATTGGCGAGAGCAGTATTCCCACTGACTTTAATCTTCAAACCACCATCATTTCCAAACCTCACTATTCCATCAGCCTTCTTTTTAATGTTTTTCAAAAGTTCAGCATTTCCCATCCTATGGGAAGAGTATCCACTATCAAGAATCCAGGTGTTGCTGCTCTTTGTAGCTTTGAGGGCTACTTTTGCAAGATTGGATTTCTTGATCTTTTTATTTTCATTCCATGAGATATTGGATTGGGTAAAGGATACTGATGGCCTTTTAATACTTTACTCCACATAATCTGATTCTTCATACTAATAATCATCTTCTAGAGGAAAGAAACTATTTGTGAGAACAACACCATCATGAGGGTGAAAACTGGCCCGTCTCTGAGAGTTGTATGAATTTCTCTCGTCGTACCTCTGCCTGCAATACATATCTTTATGGCTGAAGTTAGAACAATGATAGAAGTAACCGTAGAAGCTATTTCTTAAATAAGATGGAGGATATGAAATAGGTCTCCTTTGTTGACTTCCCAGATCACCCCCATTCAAGTAGCTCCTTTCCTTTCACAATATGATGTGGTATTACCGAGATAGCCACAAAACTGACACTTCATGAGGGGAAATGACTTCTCACTTAAATTTCTCCTCATGCCTTCTTCCTTGGGAGAATGGTTGGACTGACTGTTATTTGTGATGGTTTGAGGATAATCTTCAGTTATTCTTTTATTTTGGATTGAGGGTTTCTTTTTCAGCACTTCAAACAACATTTAAACATGTCCAACTTTCATCTTGTCTTTCTTTTGGCTCTCTTCACTTCCAGCAGTTGATGGCCCAGCTTTAGAGCTAATTCCACTATTTCCCATGCAAGCGGGTTTTTGATCACTCAAGATTTTTCCAACCCCATATGAACCACACTTGGCTCATTCCTGTAACTCTTCATCTGAGAATCTTCCAAAATGAATTTTTTGCTCACCCTCATTTGTGGTAGATCGACACTCAAGTTTACTCCTAAGTATAACAAATTCTTCCTAAAGTGTAAGATCCTGGTTTTTTGGAAGGTTTGTTTTGATGTTTTTCGGGTTGAACCCTTTGCTGTTGCGGCTTTACAAGGTTTCTTGGTAGTTTGAGGGGACTTGGGGGGTGTTCCGGGGGCTCGGGGCACGGAAGAAGGGAAGTCTGGGCAAAGCAGACCAAGGCGCACAGCCTGTGCATGGTCAACGAAACTGTGCGAACTGCCCAGACTAAGTTGTGCGACCCTCCCTCCTTTGGACAGAAGAGAGTGCACGGTTTGTGTACGGTTTGCCAAACCTTGTGGCTAAATCATGCAACTCCCCCTCCTCTGGGTAGTGGCATGCACACGGTTTTCCAAACCGTGCGACTAAACCCTGTGGCCACTTAAAGATGGAAAATTTACAAAATTGCCACTATGGGCTTTATAACCCCAATTCGGGATTTTCCTTTATTTCCTCCCTCTTCACCCTAGGAACGAAGCAATTATCCCAAGAGATCCAAGAGATCGATATCCCTCGTTTCTAAGGCATTTTTGGTGATGTTGGTTGTAGATTGATTCTCTGGGTAAGTCTAATCTCCTCCTTGGTTCTTTCCTTGGTTTAGGGTTTCTGTATTCTCTCCCTCTTGTTCTGAAACCCTAAAACACTATCATTTGGGTGAGTTATAGGTTTATGCTCCAAGGGTTGTTCGAATCGTGGTATAAGGACTCGATTGAGGATGCTTTCAACAGCGGTTTCGAGGTAGGTGTTCTACAATTTATATTCCATGGTTATTTAGGGTTTTGTGCATGTTTACTTGTGTTCTTGTTTACCTTTGGTTAGGTTTTGGATAACCTTGTCATGTTTGGAATTAGTGGTGTTTAAAATGGAAAATGGGAACCCTCACGATCCCTATGGGATGTGTTGGGATTGACTTGACCTAATTGGGGCCATCCATGGGATGTGCTAGCTCCTCTCGGGCATAGGGATTGTATTTGAACAAGTGACCTTATTGTAATTAATGGTAGAGACTTAAATGAATATGTTGGCATGATTGGTTGAACTTGAAATAGATGTTTGGTGATGCACCAAGACTTTGCAATAACCTAGTGGTTATTTGTATTGGAATGAATGGTTGATTCATAAAAATGATGAATGGGTTAAATGGGTTAATGTGTAAACTGATTTAAGACCATAATGGGATAGGTTATGGGTCTAATGTTCAATGCTTAGTGAGATAGGCATAACACATGGGAATTGGGTAAATCGTTAAATGATGTGAAATGGTAATGTGTTAATGGGTTAAGTCCTGATGTGGATTCCCATGTGGGTTGTTGTGAATAGTGGTCACTGAAAGGAAATGGTTTGGATGGTTGATTGTTACTTATATATAATAATGTTCACATGGCTTGGTAGAGTGGGGTATGACTTGAGGATCTACGTCCATGGGTCGAGTGAAGACTGAGGATCTAAACTCCACCCAAAATGCACAGGTTAGGAAAGGGGACTTAGGTTCTATTATCCTAACGGTTGCATCCACCCGGATTGAGGCTTCGAGGTGAGGATATGGTTGTTATGAGGGAGTTAGCCCTAGTGAGATAGGATAACGATGTGTTTACCCTCTTTAATATGATTGATGGACTTATACCCATGTAACATGAGGCATGTGACTAACTCATGGTGATGTGATGAAAGGGTAAGTGATGGTAAATGGTTATAAATGGATTGTAACGGAATGGCAAGGGCATGGGCCTTAAACTGGTTAATAGCACCTTAAATAATTACTTGGCATTTATCATTCATTTTCCTTTTTCATGCACAACTGTTTATAATAGATATTTTGTAGACACTATTGGTGGTGGCTTACTGAGTTGTACTCACACCCTACTCGGGCCGCCGTTGGGTATCTGATCATATTTCTTGTTTGCAGGTCAGGGAAAGGGAAAGGGTCATTGCTAGATAGTTTAGTGGAAATGGGTAGCACTTAGTGGAGGATCCAGACATGGAGTCAGATCCATTTTGGGGATTTTGGCTGTTGTCCTTATTTTGGATTGTGTTCACTCTTTCACTTGTAGTATGGGATGGCATATTTATTGTTGTATATGATTGTAATACATGTTCCTTGTTTATTAGTCATTGTTCCCTCTATCTGGTTATTCTGTTGTGGCTTACACTGATAAAAAGGGGGTATAGTCTCCCCACTTGACCCCATAGACCCCCGCTTCTAGTCGGAAGCCTTTGGCATATGGGGAGGCATGCTTAAGGTCATGTAACCACGCGGATTGGAGCACCGGTTTAGTGGCTTCTGGGTCGGGGACGTTACAAAGTGGTATCAGAGGAGTTCTTTCTTCTCTTTCTCTAACGTTTTTCTATTTGGGATTGATAGAAAAGGGTTAGGATGTGTCAGGCCTCGTCAATGAGATCATTCTTGGGAGTAGTTTTCCCTGGTACGGGGGGAAACCCAAGTCACCATGGGTGGGAAATTTTGTTCTTGGTTGTGAGTTGTTATAGTTTATGATATTTCACTATTGGGTGATACACATGTGGTTTGCTGTGATTGTTTTATGATATTTGTCTCGTGGCCTAAACGGCATGAGGATTGGCATTAATGATTCATTATAGGCACATATGGAGATAGGGGACATGCATTTTATGAGAAACATGAACGAGGTGGGTGTGTGAGGAATGAAAGTAGGGTGCATTATACATTTCATGAAATCAAGAAATAATCAGAAAAATGAAATAAAACAAGTGGGTAAAGGATGTTTAATGAAACCTAAGGGTTTGAAATGAAGTGGAAAATGTCTTGTAAAATGTTGTGTGACATGGTGGTAGTGCATGGTTGTTTTCCACATATGAACCATGGATGCGGTATGGATGGTTGGGGTGGTTTTAGATAGTGAAGATATTTTTCTGCAGTTGTGATGTTTTATGGTACGTGTTCCAAATCCCGTGCTTTGCATTGTTGAGAGATGCCACTGCGACACTGATTTCCAGTTGGGAAATGGGAGGATGTTGCTGAGAATACTCCTCTAGTAGAGGGGTAAAAAAATACGGTAATCAATGAAGGTAGAGAAGACCAGTTCTGAGAGAACATGGCTCGCCTTATGAAAATGATGGATCGGGACCCTTGGCGGGTTGCACCGAGTATGTTTGAGCTGACCAGGGAATTACAACTGCAGCACCCTCAGACTTTCACCAGAGAGGGTAGGCCAGAGGCATCGGAGTTATGGTTAGATTCTATCCAGATGATACTAGATCATCTAGAGACCCCTGTCATGAAGCGGGTAAAGCTGGCTACTTATATGTTGTGAGGCCAGGCTAGGCGTTGGAGGGACATTCAGGATCAAATCGAGCAGGTGAGGGAATGTCATGGAAGGTTTTTCAGGAAACGTTTCTCGAGCATTTCTACCCAGAGAATTTGAGGCAGGAGAAGGTTGTAGTGTTTATGAGCCTGACTGAGGGGGCGTTGTCGGTGATGGACTATGCTAGTCGCTTCACCGATTTGAGACGCTTTATCCCAGTGTTAGCAGGGGATGAGGCAATGGTAGAAAGACGTTTCCAGGTTGGGCTGAGGAATGAGAACAGGTCTCAAGTAAATATATTTCTTTTGAATAGGTTCACAGAGGTAGTGGATCAGTCATTGATCTCAAAAGGAAACCTGAAGGGAGCTTTGGGTAGTGGGCTACTGGTGCCAGTGGGGCAGAAGAGTAGTACAGCTACCGAGGGTCGGAAGCGACGCCATGGGGGCACACAACATGGCAGAAGTGTGTAAAAAAAGATGGAAGAGAGGGTACGCCTCTCGGAGTGGGGATCAGGTGTTCTGTTATCATTGTGGCAGGCCGGGGCACATGCGTGGTCAGTGTCCTCGACCTCCAGTTGAGTGTCGTTCGTGTGGCAGGATGGGGCATGTGTCGAGGTTCTCTAGGAATCCATGGAAGGTGGGAGAGTATGATGGTGGGAAGCAGGTACCAGATACAGGAAGTGGATCATTTTCCCCGTATCAGGCATGCAGTAGGAGCTCCACGGGCCGTACTGGCAGGGTAGGTGGACGTGGGACTCCAGGTAAAGATCGCTCATACCAGCAGGGCAGTGTGGTGTAGAGTATTCCAGCTGGAGCCCAGGTTGGAGGGGCAGGGCAGCTTCAGGAAGTTCATTTTGCGCCCGGTGATGGAGAAGCCAGACCATCGACCGTTCGAGGTACAATTCTTATAGCTTCCACTTTTGCTAGTGCATTGTTTGACACAGTTGCTACACACTCTGTTATCTCTACTCAACTGGTGGTAGTTTTGGGTTTACCTATGGAAGGGGTGTGTGGAGTTATGTCAATTGACACCCCTTTGGGAGTGCGGGTTGAGGATATCAAGCAGTGCAAGGGATATTCCATGGAAGTTCATGGGTATCGTTTTCTATTGGACCTCTTCGTCCTCAAGATGTATGGGTTCTATCTAATCTTTTGAATGGATTGGTGGGTGTTGTACTGAGAACACATAGACTATTATCATCACAGAGTATCGTTCTGTTCATTTGAGGGTGATGCTTACGTTCACCATGGTGAATGGGATATTTGAGAAGGGCGAGGGGGCCATTTTGTCAACATATTAGTGGACTCACAGACCAAGTGGCATGTCTCATGATAGAGGATGATGAAAGAGGGGAATATCTTGTTTTTCCTCCTGTGGAGGAACGGTTCTGGGACGTGTTTCCTAATTATTTCTCGGGGTTTCCACCCAAGAGGGATATTGAGTTCACGATCGAGTTGTTGCTGGGAGCAGATCCAGTTTCTATTACACCATACCTAATGGCACCGGCAGAACTCCAAGAAATAAAGGTTCGGCTTGAGGATTTGGAGTGTAAGGGGTTTATCCGCCCTAGTACGCCTCCTTGGGGATCTCCTATGCTTTTTGCAAAGAAGGCCGATGGGTCATTGAGTCTGTGTGTTGACTATCTAAAGATGAATCAGATGAAGGTTAAAAATCGGTAACCTTTTCCTAGAATTGATGACATGTTTTATCAGTTGAGGGGTGCATCGGTGTTTTCTAAGATTGATCTGAGGTCAGGTTATCATCAGTTGATGGTGAGATCTTCTGACATACCACGGACACCTTTCTGAAGTCGGTACAGGTTGTTTGAGTTTGTGGTAATGCCTTTCGGCTTGAACAATGCACCAGCGGTGTTTATGGCTTTGATGAACTAGATCTTTCATACCAATCTTGATCAGTTTGTGGTCGTCTTTGTTGATGAAATCATAGTGTACTCAAAAACTCATGATGATCATGCCCAACATCTTGACATCATCTTGGGTACTCTAAGAGAGGATTGGCTATACTCAAAGCTATCCAAGTGTCAATTCTGGATAGGTTAGGTGAATTTTCTGGGTCCCATCATCTCGGAGGAAGGTGTGACATTGGATCTAGATAAAGGGCAGGCAGCTGTGCCTTGGGAGCATCCCAAGAGTGTTTCTGATATTTGGAGGTTTCTAGGTCTGGCCTGGTATTACCGAAGGTTCATTCAGGATTTCTCTCACTTGGCAGCACCACTCTCGGGCATGACCAAGAAGGGAATCATGTTTGAGTGGTTGGGGTATTTTGAGGATTCCTTCCAAGAGTTGAAGAAGCGGTTGACGACCGCACCTATCCTGATCTTACATGAACCGGGTAAGAAATACATTGTGTTTTGTGATGTGTCCAGAATTGGACATGGGGCTGTGTTGATGCAGGATGAGTGCGTAGTGGCTTATGTGTCAAGGAAGTTGAGACCCCATGAGCGGAACTATCCCACTCATGATCTTCAGTTTGTTGTAGTGGTGTACGCCTTGATGTGATGGAGGCACTATCTATTGGGAGAATGGTTTACAGTGTTTAATGACTATAAGAGTTTGAAGTTCATATTCTCATAGCGGGATCTGAATCGTCAGCATCAATGATGGGTTGAATATCTCCAGTCTTTTGACTTTCAGTTGGTGTACACGCTGGGAATGGGAAACAGTGTTGTTGTTTCTCTGAGTAGGAAGATTCAAAATCAGACAGTTCGGGAGTCCATCCCCAAGTGGAGGGTGATGGCTTTGTTTGCAGAGATGCACCTAGAGGTGCAGGAGGAAAGTGGTCGGGTCACTTTTACTTCTGTAGTGATGGATTTGACGATTTGGTTCTTGTTAAGGAAGCTCATCTTGATGATCCTGAGTGTTTGGCCGTGAGGTAAAATCATAAATGTGGGGAGCTACCATCTGGTTGGGTCGTCTATGCGGAAGGTGTTGTTCGCATTTGTGATCATGTGGTTGCACCAAAGTGTGTGAGGGAAGAGTTGATGCGTGAGTTTCATACATCAAAGTGGGAAGTGTATCATGGTTTGACCAAAATGTACCGTGATCTCTGGAGGTAGTTTTGGTGTCCTGGAATGAATAAGGAAGTTGCGATATTTGTGGCATGGTGTCTTACCTGTCAGCAGGTTAAGGTTGGGCATCAACGCCGAGGTGGTTTGTTGCATCCATTGCCCATTTCGGAATGGAAGTGGGACGACGTAACGATGGATTGTTTCATGGGTCTTCCAAGGATTCTATGGAAGAATGATGCAATATGGTTGTTCATGGATCGGTTAACTAAAGTGGCTCATTTCTTATCGATTTAGGATCCCTTTATAGTCGACCAGTTGGGTGAGCTCTATGTTCGGGAAGTAGTGCAGTTCCATGGGGTACCGCAGACCATAGTTTCGGACTGAGATTCGCGTTTCACATCACGCTTCTGGAAAGGGTTGTAGAAGGTTCTTGGTATGCAGGTGTTTTTGAGTACAACATTCCACCCACAGACGAACGAGCATTCAGAGAGTACGATCCAAGTGTTGGAAGACATGTTGAGAGCCTGTGTCTTGGACTTTGGTGGTTCTTGGGAGAGGAACCTATCATTGGTTGAGTTTTCCTACAACAGCAGTTTTCAGGCTACAATTCAAATGGCACCATATGAGGTGCTTTATGGGAGACCATGTAGATCTCCGTTGTGTTGTCTATAGGCTGGTGAACCTGAGTTGTTGGGGTCGAGTCTCGTGCAGGAAACTTTAGAGAGAGTTCAGTTGATCCGGAAGTGAATGGATATGGCTCAGAGTAGGAAGAAGTCGTATGTAGATCGGAGGCGTAGACCTCTTGGGTTTGGGGTTGGTGATGAAGTATTCCTTCGGGTGTCGCCAAGGTTGGGTCACCGTCAGATTCAGAAGCAGTGTAAGTTGGAACCCATGTATGTGGGACCTTTTGAGATTGTGGAGTGTATCGGACTGGTGGCTTACTGATTAGCTCTTCCACAACGGTATGGGGGGATGCATGATGTGTTTCATGTGTTGTATCTTCGATAGTATCAACCTTTCACATCTCATGTTTTTGATGTTGAGGATGTGGAGCTTGAGGTTGATGTGTCCTTTAAGGACTATCCGATTCGTGTAGTGGATAGTAGTGAAAAGGTCTTGTGAGGCAAGTTAAAGCCATTAGTGAAAGAACTATGGAATCATGGGAATGTTAAATAAGAAACATTGGAGTGGGAATCGGATATGCGGGCTCAGTGGCCCAAACTCTTCTCTTTGGTGGAGCAATGAGGCTTGGATGCTCGGATCGAGGATGAGCCGTTATAAGGTGGGGAGGTTGTAAGATCCCAGTTTTTGGAAAGGTATGTTTTGTTGTGTTTTGGGTTGAACCCTTTTCTTTTGGGGCTTTAAAAGGTTTCATGGAATTGTGAGAGGCCTTGAGGGTGTTCTGGGGGCATGGAAAAGGGAAATCTAGGAAAAGTAGACCAAGGCGCACGGCCTGTGCATGGTCATCCAAACCGTGCATCCTGCCCAGACTAAGTCGTGCGACCCTCCCTCCTCTGGACAGAAGCGAACGCACCGTTTGCGCACGGTTTTCCAAACCTTGACGCTAAATCGTGCGACTCCACCTCCTCCAGGCAGTGGCGTGCGCATGGTTTGCGCACGGTTTTCCAAACCGTGCGGCTAAACCGTGCGACCACTTAACATTGGAAAATTTGCAAAATTTCCACTGCAGGCTTTATAACCCTAACGCAGGATTTTCCTCCATTTCCTCCATCTTCACCCTAGGAACGAACCGATTCTCCCAAGATCTCCCATAGATCTATCTCCCTTATTTTAAGGAGTTTTTGGTGCCGTTGGTTGCGCATTGAAGCTCCAAGTAAGGATAATATCCTCCTTGGTTCTTTTCTTGGTTTATGGTTTGTGTCTTCTCTCCCTCTTGTTCTGAACCCCTAAAACCCTATCTTTTGGTTGAGTTCTAGGTTGATGCTCCAAGGGTTGGTCGAATAGAGGTCTAAGGACTCTATTGTGGGTGCGTTCAACCGCGGTTTCGAGGTAGGTGGTCTACAAGTTATATTCCATGGTTATTTAGGGTTTTGTTCATGTTTACTTGTGTTCTTGATTACCTATGGTTATGTTTTGGGTAACGTTGGAATGTTTCGAATTAATGATGTTTAAAATGGAAAATGGGAACCCTCACAATCCTTATGGGATGTGTTGGGATTGACTTGACCTAATTGGGGCCATCCCTGGGATATGCCAACTCCTCCCGGGCTTAGGGATTGTATTTGAACAAGTGACCTTGTTGTAATTAAGGGTAGTGACATAAATGAACATGTCGGCCTGATTGGTTGAAATTTTTCTTTTTAAATAAAATTATGAAAATAGAAAATACCATTGTAGAAAACCCACATCAAATATAGGGTTAATAAAATTTAGTCTTAATAAGATCGAAAGGGAAATGAAAAAGTCTCCACAAAATTAGGATTTAGAGTAGAAGAACATTGGTAGAACTTTGAGACACATAATTAGGGGAAAACGTAAATATTTATCGGGAGTGATTAATGTCATGAATCACAAACAAGTGAACAATAAATAGAAAATTAAGGGCCAAAAGGCCGTAAATCTAGGATGAACTAAAATATACTCAAAACAAATGGTATTTGGATGACACATTTTTTGTTTTAAGATCCTTTCCCTAAATTTTAAGAATTAATTTCTTCATAGAATAAAAAAATTGAGAAGTAGAGTTCCATCCTTAAACTAACATCTACCATAAAATCATATTTCACTCAAAATATAATAGAACTAAAAAATACTCTTTTTATCCTAATAGTATGGGGTTTCAAAAAAATGAATTTATAATTCATCTATCAGATCATTTAAAAAACTACATTATACAAACCTAGACATCACGTTGGATAGTGGTAGGTGATGCACCATTCCTGCCCTTCATTTGTGGGTTCAAGTCTCGCGGCATTGCCGGATGCAACGAGTTGTTGCCCGACCTTCGGGTTGTCATCTTATAAAAAAATCCAAATATAATATTATGAAGAATTTTAACCTTAAACCATAGTATCCAATGTCCAACTTAATCCATTCCGACCTTTATACTTATCCAAAATACTTGTGTCCAAACTCATAGTCCAAATATTTATCAGGAAGGTCGACATGACATAATGAAGATCTCTCTTTGACACATAATATCATGTGAGTACCTTCATCATGTATTCTATTAAAACATGGTAATACCCTGAATTACCATAAAACCTTATTGATTACATTCAGGTTCCCTTATTTCTTATATAATATTAGAGATATTACTTATATCCAAAAAAATTAATTCTTCAACAGTGATGGAATAAACAAACCATTAATCTGTTCCAAGGTAGTCAAGAATATCTAATATAATTTATCCATATAAACCATATCTTATTCAAAAGTCATTACCTCATTCCATGACAATATAACAGTTTATCTTTCCTTCGATTGTGTATTTTAAAAAAATTATTAACTTGTTGTGGAGTTACTTTTCTTCGTACCATATAATCTCAAATCCTCAATTAAATAGTATTGTAGTACAATCCTTATTTATTTTCATAATTAATTTAACAAATAAATCATTAAAACAACACTCAAATGACATAATTCATTAATAAAAATATAAAAACACTAATTCTACCACTTCATCTGTGGTAGTATCATTACATGATTATTATCCAATAGCATCATTTGGAGAATACTCTGATGATTAGGGCACTGATTCGTGTAGTGTCTGAAATCATTGCAGAAGAAGCATTGTACATTTGAAACCTTTTCCTTACCCATGAAATCATGTACTATTTTTTCTTTTTCTCCACACTTATAAAAAACTCCCATCCCCTTCAAGCATTTATCAAGGTGATTCATTCCACAGTTATCACATATGGGAAACTCCTTCTTTCCCTTATTCCATTTATTCATCTTTCTCTCTACCATCCTTTTAATGTTTGGATTCCCTTCAAAGCCATATGACTCAGATAATTCATTACATATCTTATTAACACATGATACTATCTATTCATATGATAAGAATATATGGGATATTATTTCCCTTCTAAATGTTGGATTGAGACCATGAAATATTTCATCCTTCTTACTCTTCGGAGCATGTGTATTTATGGAGTTCTCATTACTTCTTCTAGTCGACATTTCTAAATGGAAACATACACTTGGTTAGATCATATCATAATTTATAATCTAAAAACTAGAAAAATTCCCAAAATTTATTTTATATTTTCACACATCTAGTATCATATTCATAATAATGGTTTTTTGATGACATATTTACTCAAAAATCCTTCATAATGGTTTTTAAATAAAATATTAATTATTTTAAGCTTATATCTCTAGAGTTTCATAACCAAGAGTTCAACAAGGCCTTGTGTCATCTACCAGTTCTTTATCGATTCTAGCTCAAAGTGTTGTTTTCGGGTTTTACCCTGAGATACATATTTTCTAGATCCACCTATACCTGGTCGTATCAAGGCAAGGATGTATTTTCTGGATGATTCACAAAACATCTATATTATAAAAATTATAAGAAATTATTCTATACTAATCCTAAATGTCTATCTTAGGGTGATGTTTCAATATTAGAGTTTATTAAAATATATTTCTAATGTTGTTTCTAAACTTCCTTTGATACCAACTGTAACTCCCTGACCCCAGAAACCCGGAGCCAGTTCATTATTTAATACATTGTAATTATTATAAGGAATCATGTCCTAAAGGACAGATTACATAAGCAGTCTTGAAAAATAGATTACGTAAATGAACGTTAAACTACACATTCACACAAAAAATTAAAAAAAACCTTTGATAATTCCATTATTCTTCTATCTTAAATCTGCTAATAAATTGTAATACACTTCTTAGAATCCAGGGAAAATAAAACATAAGAAAGGGGTGAGCTCAGATGCTCAGTTAGGGGAAATAATTTAGTGAAAGCTATAAACTTTTAAGGAATGATTTTCAATAAAAATAAAAGCCTTTTTAAACATAATCTTGAACATAATATGGAAAAAATAAATGTAACATTACCATATAAACATGCACATGGATATTCTACTAGTCGAAAAATCACATGTAATAACTAATTTTATAATGAGGGAATGCATAATTTTTGACATCACAACAACATAGTCAAGGCATCATTCTAACACTAAAAAAGAAAATTTTTCTCAAGGCCCTGTTCCAAGACAATAGTTTCTCTCATGAGACCTACCGATGCATCAAGGAGATATAGCGGTTCTACCCATCACTTACTAAGTCCAATGCATTACTCATATGAAAATGTTGAAACATGACATAAACATTCATACTAAAACTAGCATAGGAAATGTCAATACATTAACCATAAAACATGAATGGTATAAAAATAGCACATCAATAGTCAAAAATATTATAACTCACTCAATAGAATATGGAAAATTTTATTATAATAAATCTCCCTCAATCAATAATAATATATAGTAAGGGTTGTCGACATAGTTGAAAATGAGGAGTAAAACTCTTTGATAGAAATATCCCTTTTGTGAAATAATTTAAAAGTAACTCTTTTATAAAGGAAGTCATTAAAAGATATTTTTTGAATCAATGTTTCCCATACAACTATGAAGCTTTTGAAATTAATTATCATTTTAAAGCAGTCATGTCCATATAAATAAATCTTTAACATCATTTTTATAACATGAACATTAATTAAAAATATTTTTAAAAATAGATCATTAAAACATTAAAAATGATGATATTGATAAAGATTACTTTCCAAAAATCTTAAAATATTCATTTTGAAAACATTTTTATGAAACATATACATGGATGATAAAAATGTCCCAGTAAATACTTATACATAAACAATCTCAGATAATAATGAGATTGAGAAATTAACCATTACCTTGTTTTTTCTTTTAGCCGAGGGTACGTTTAACCTCTCATATAATGACCATAGTATGTTATTAAGTTATACCAGAACCATAATAATATTTATGATATCATATATGATTCATTTATGACTTTATACTACCCATTTAATAATAATTTCAATGTTAAGGTAACATTTCGAATAAAAATCGCTTTCTTTATCATATGTGTTTTAACTTGTTATTATTGATCGTGTCCCATAGATCTTGATTTACATAATTCCAGAATAAAAAACATGATTTATATATCATATATATTCATAATATATATGTATAATAGATATATGAAATGGAAACAGTGTTTCTTGAGATGGTGGTCCGTACGTACGCATGAACATTGTTTCTGTTCTCTTATCATGGTATATAGAAGTAAGTAAACAACATATATTTATAAAAAAATATATATATTATTATAGTTTCAATATTATTCCTTATATCTCATATTTAATCAATATATATATATTTATAAAAATTCTTGAATGGCGATCGTTGAAGATGAATCTCATCGCGTTGTGGAGATGGTAATCCATACGTACGCATGAGCGACAATATCATTCTATTGATGGTGAAATAATATGTAATTTGATGGTATATTATACATACAGAATCATTAAAATGTTATATTTATTATTTACATCAATTATACTCATTATTATACTCATTAAAATAATGAAGTGTTGAAATAACAAACTACACCATGACTTGGAGATGGTAAACCATGTGTACGCACATATGGTGAGTTTTTCATTCATAGGATGAATAGAATAATGAATATGGTTGTAATATATTTACTGTAACAAAAAATTATGTATAAAGTACTAGATTTATTATTTTGTTTTGAAAAAAAACGAAGAATTATGAAGTGGATGAAGAAAAGAACTTTGAAAGAGGTAATAAAATTATTACCAATTCTTTAGATGATATCTTTTTTATTTGATCAAAAGGGCTCCTTATGATGTCTTTCTGATCAATGTAAGTCCTCTATGTTGAAGTGAGGGAAGTTGGGAGGATATTTGAGCAGGGTTTGGTGGATCCAAATGGATTTGGAGAAGTGATTTTGAGAGAAGGGGATGTACCCTTTTATAAGAAAGGTGAGTGTCACTTTAGGAAAAGCTTGATATATTATTTTATTATTAAGTCATTTTCGGTTTCTAATGGATACAAAAAGAATTATTTCGAGTATAAGGTGTGGATAGGTCTAAAACCTCTCAAATAATATGTTTTAAACAATTTTAGGTCACCATATTAACATTATCTTTTAAATTTAACTCTTAGCTAAAGAGATTAAATTTACCATGTCTTCATGTATTATTTTAATAAATGGTTAATAATCCAACAATAAAATTCCAATAGAACCTAAAGTGGTTCATAAATGACATATCTATCATTATATGAGTCCTTTTTCCTACCCTTATATATTTATTAATATTATATCATTTAATAATATAGTATTTGTTGTAAAAATTCACTTATGTCAATTTTGACTCTATTTAGCATTTGGTTTTTGTGAAAGTCATAAAAAATTTATCACTTTGAAAAAAATTATATAATCAGCAATAAAATGTCATACTATCCATGAAAATTCATGTAATGTATTAAAAGTCTCAATTTACATTTATTTTGATATTTATAATATCAATTATTTTAATCATTTATTAATAAGGTAATTACTACATCATCATTATGTCATAAATAAATTTTATTATATAACTTCAAAAAATTATAAATAAAATTACAAGATGTAGGAAATATTTTAATATTTATAATGAATATTTATAGTCAGATTTATCTTATGTATAACCTTATACTAAATTTTTTTTATTTACTAAACATTGAATTTAATACTTTTAACTCTCCTTTAAATAAAATAATAATAAATTTTCTAATCTAATACAAGTGGATCAGAAGGATAATATTTTCTTCCAAAGGTTTATTTTGGTCGAAATAAACTTATCCAAAAGAATTATGACTTCTGTTAGGGTAATTATAATATCATTTTTACCTTTAATTACCCTATTGACTTTTAACCGTGGTAAATAAAATTCAAAAGTTATTGTTCATCAAGAATTATTTTTGTAGAGACCCAAAGCATGTCGTACATAGAAATTACATTAATTTTAAGGAATACTTAATACATGACAAAAAAAGACGCTCAAAGACCGTATTAGTTTAGTGTATTTGGAAACTCATAACATAATCTTCTAATCATCATGAATGATCTTCAACATCTCCCATAAAGATCTTCCCCTTTGGTTTTCTTACCTAAAACTTTTCTTTATATCCCGGGGAAAAGAAAACATAAAAAGGGTGAGCTCAAATTCTCAATAAGGGTAAACATGGACAACATAAAACAATCCCTAAACATTTGAATGTAAGAACATGAACATAAAATCTCAAAATCATGAGTAATGACATAAATCTTGGCAGTTCATAAGGCATAGATCATAAAGGAACATTAACAATGATAAAATAACATGGGAATAAAACATGTAATTGTGGAAACCCATTAAGAACATATTGTGATTTCCATAGTAGCCAAGCCATTGTTTCCAAGACCATCATAATGTAAAAAGTCCATTACTAAACCGGGTTTACTTGTCGTTCTATCCATTTATTACTGAACTGAATTCACTTTCCATTATATCCATGTCTATCTCATGAGATATAAATCAGTAACCAATTAATTGGAGGTACATATAAGTCTCACTGATCTCATAATGAAATCATTCTTACTTGGGAAACAAAATAAACAAAAATCATTCATCATAACCCAAAGAATAAAATGGGTTTCATAAACATCATCCCATCATAACATAATCCATATAAAATAAATGGATATCATTTCATCATAAGAAGAATCAAACCATGTAAAAAATAGATACATTATACTTGAAACATAATCATATTAAATAATTTCATCTTATATGGAACATAGTTTTGAAATAACACTTGAAACGAATTCTTGAGGAAAATATCTTTTCTTCTTCAAAATCATTTTCTTTTCACAAAATGCCCTGAAATTTTAAAAGAAAAGAATTTTGTTGAAAATAATCTTGAAATATTGTAGAGTAAGCTTCATGAAAATTACTCATTATTAAACAGTAAAAATCAGTTCATGCTGTATAAGTTAAAAAAACATTCTCTTTGTACTTTTGTCGGAAAAGTCAAAAAGTTCCTTGTATGGTAAACAAAAGAAAGATTCCTTCTATAACACAATGTAAATGTCAAAGAGGGGTAAAATGACATTAAACATACTTGGAACAATATTAAACACTTTTTTAAAAACATTTTTGTGGATATGGATGAAAAATGTAACCCTAGTAAATACTTACGTATAAGAAATCTCAGATAAAAATAAGATTTGCAAAATTATCCCTTACCTTATGTCTAACTTCGTCCGTATGTGTCTGATACTCTTATATAGTGGGTTTAAACATATTATTATCTTGTAACATAACCATAATAATAATTATGATGTCATATATGTTTCACTTAAGCCATTATATTACCTGTTCATTTGTCAATTCCATGTTAAAGCAGCATTTTGGGTAAAATCGTTTCATTTATCGTCCGTGTCTTGACTTGTAATTATTCATATGATTACATAAATCATGATTAATAAATTCCAGAATGTAAAACACGATGTATATATAATATATATTCAGAATATACATTCAAATATATATATATAATAGATTGATAAATGGAAATAAATACACCGTTCATGGAGACGGTAGGTCGTACGTGCGCATAAAGACTGTTTTCGTTTCGTTATAAAATTGAATGGAAGTAAGTAAATAACATATACATAAATACATTATCATTAATATGTCATATATTTTATTATTATTTAATATATATACTTTATAATAATTCTTTAATGGTAAACTTGGAGAATTAATCTCATCGCGTCGTGGAGATGGCAATCCGTACATACGCACGAGCGATGATATCATTCCCATAATTATTGAATGGAATTATATTGGATTATATAATATCTCAGCATTAGTATCATGTTATAATAATAATATATAGTTATTCTTTACACCATTATACCCATCCATGTTAGGTGGTGGTGGAATAGTAGATTACACTACGGCGTGGAGACGGTATTCTGTATGTATGCACACGCGATGATTTCGTTTTCCGTATGATGGATAGAAGGTGAACTAGGGTTGTTCCATATTTATAATAACATATAAGTATATGAGTGATAGTTATATTATTAATTTATTATGAAACAACAAACTAAGTGGATGTAGAAGAAGAAATGAACTTCAAAGAATCAGTAAAGGATCTTACCTCTTATTTGACGCGCCTCTTCTAAGCCTCCTATTAGGGAACAAATGGTGGACTTTGAAGAATACCAGAACCTCTAGTATGATTCTAGGAAAGTGGAGAAGAAAAATTTTCTGGGGTTGGCCAAGCTTGAAGGCTCAAAATGGTGTGAGGAGGAGAGGGAGAAGATTCCCTTTTATAAGAGAGGAGAGGGGCACTTTTGGAAACCTCTAAAATATTAATTTATAATAAATTGAAACCCCAAGAAAAATCCTCAAACAATGACTCAAATTCAAATATTAGATGAGATAGAGTGGTAATCGCATCAACCAATAATATTTATACATGTTGTTAATTTATTGAAAACCTTATCAGCTTGATTTATCCTTATTTAATCTATTTGATTTTATTTGTGGTAATAATATTCTAAATTTTAAATTGTTATAAATAAATTCTTATGTGTTGTGAATTTTCCATAATTGAATACTTTATGACATTTTAGACCATATAAATTTCAATTTTTAATTTTTAAATATTTTTGTGAATTTCAAAAAATTGTAATATGTTATTTTTATAAAATAAAAATTGTGACAATTTTGGCACTATTAATTTAATTGAATTTAAATAAATTCCACACAGAAGATATATTCGAACATAAATATTTAATAGACTCATAACATTTCATATTAATCTATAAAATTTGTGGATAACATTAATTAGTTCATATAATATTTATTTTAATATTTTTAAAACCATTTATTTGATATTTCAATCAATAAAATAATTTCTACATCACTATTGTGTATTCATTAATGATAATTATTTAATACATAAAATTTCTAAATAAATTCTCATGATGCATATAATTTTATTAGCTTTCTGGAGACTATTTATATTAGATGTTTTCTGAGGGTTATCACAAAATTAAAATTATTACACTTATAATATATAAGAGAGTGACATGTTATCACTTTCTTTGGTTTTAATAATAATTATATCATTTTCATGGTCCAAATTTCCTGAAATTAATATATACCGACCCTTAAATGATATGGATCTACTATTATTCATCCAATAGAATTTTGGCAGGTCTTAGGGTAATTTTATAATCTTATGTTTACCCTTAATTACCAGATTTACCTTTAACTGTAGTAAATAAAAATTACCGTTGTTACTATTCATAATATCAAAAAAAAATAAAAGTAACCTATTAAACTAATTTGAACACACTTAATCCAAATATGGAATCCATTTTTTAAAATACAAAAAATAGATTTTGCAGTAATTAATTTAAAATTAATCCAGTTGTTAAGAAAACGGGTTTTAAAAGTTAAAACATTGTCAAAGATTGAAATGTTTTTACCCTTGAATTTAATGTAAAATGAATGGTAATGACATATATTATATTAAGTGGAAAAAATATATTCTATTTATACATTAAAACAATTTACTATTATAATTTAACCATAGAAATTATCTTGATGAAAAAGTTTTTTTTAGTAAAATTTCGCCAGTTTTTACTATGCATCAAAATAAGAACATTGTCATAAAAATATCAAAACTTTATCCAATGTAAATTTTTATATCTTGATTAAAAATAAGAAGTTTATTTTGTAAAATTGAACTAATAAAATTGTCAAAAATTAGATTTAAAATAGGTGCGCCATCAAAAGGCAGCAAAACTGCATTTTGTGAAAAATACTTCTTTTATTCGAAAAATTGATTTTGTTTTAATACATCATTCCAAAAAATATGTAATATGAATTATAATGTTATAAATATAAAAGTATGGTTAATACTATTCATAATGTGTAGTTCTTAATAATATTATAACAATATATCATTGTTTAGTGAAACTTGGTCTTTCATACAACCCAGACTATTGAGGAAGGTCGCTCTTGCGTGTAATGCAAGCCAAGTCAGAGTTGCATATAGGGAACGAATCCTTTGGTGTTGCATATGATGTAATCAAAATATATTTCAATTATACATTGATCAAAATCTATACTTGGTGTTGTTTAAAATGAATTTTATTTGAAAGAACTTGAAATTGTGTGCATTACAAGCCAAGAATAGTGTTGCCTATACAACAAGCTAATATGGTGTTTCATATAGCACAAGATAATCTTGGTGAAGCTTACAAAAAAAGACATCAAAGAAATTAAAAATAATAATTCTCATAAAATCTCGGTGTGTTACATTCTACCCCTGTTAAAATGAATTTCACCAACGAAATTTGTCAGGGTTATAAATGGTTTTCTACTTGAATGTTTCATTCATAGAAACCCACATCGTAAAAAGGAATACTAAATGATAATTTTAAAAAGGAACGTTAGAAACATAACGGATACCCATAGTAACTCATCACGGGGTTTCCACATAAGAGAATATAGGTGAAAATATGGATATGGAAGGGAAATTTGACCATCTTGTTTAGATAAAGAGTGGTACAAAACATGGCTATAAAAAGCCAAAAATCACAAAGCCATAAATTTGTAATGATCTATGGTACCATCTAAATCATCATATATTAGGGCATTATGAAAAAAATTTAGTTTTTCAAGATCATTTCCCTAATGTTGATGAATTTTTTAATTAAATGGAATACATACTTGATTTTGGTACAATCTCACTGTTGTTTGTGCCTTGAACAATTTCTACTTCATCTCTAAAAGAAATGAAGTTGAATTTGTCTTCCGTGAAGTGTTAGCAGATCATGAGATAGAATGATAGGTCATTCCATCTGTCTCAAACATAAGGTTAGAAAAAGTTATATAAATAAGTCAATCTTATGGTGAGATTAATTGTATATGGTTCAAAAAATGGACTTATACTTCATCTATCATACCTCTTAATAAAATAAAACTAGTTTATACTATCACGACCAGTCCTCGATCAAGTGTTGTGACTACCCCAAGCCCACCTTCCTTAGGCCAGGGGATGGCGACTAGCACCAAAGGAGTAAATCCCGGTAAAAGGGAAGGCATTGCCTTTATATAAGAAAACAAACACAATAGAGTACGCAAGATGAAGTAAACACTAAGTAAACTGAGTACAAAGTATGTGATGGAATATAAATGGGCCAGTATACAAACCCAACTTAAAGTACAGTTCAACTGAGAAAAGTGATATACAATAGCTGAAAATTGAAGCAGCATCCACCGAGACGTCCTCTAGAAACCCCACCTAAATGGTGGGTACAGGTGGTCTCCTCAGCTCCTAGAATCAAACCGTCCACTTTGTATACGTCCCGCCTGATAGTCCAACTCCATATATTGTTCTGCTCCACAAGCCTCAACCAGGATCATCGTTGTCCATCATCTACATCCAACAAAACGTAGTGTGGGCATAGCCCGTGCAGGGGTGAGTATACGATACTCTGTAGGGACCCCGAGACCCTGAAGGCCTCCCCATAATCCACAAAGGACAAAACAAAAAAAAAGATACAAAAATGAAGTATCAACCAACCCTTCTTAAGTATATACATAAGCATTTACCTAAGTCATAATTTCCAGTTCAACTCCAACTCAAGAGCCCAAATACAACCCAGTCCACACAGGAAAGCACAACTCAGTCCACACAGAAATCAAGAAAACCATATCGAAGATAATGATTGAAAGTCAAGACTCTGCTCACACAGGTATACTATTCTCTAAGTGGGGTGGAGAAGATTGATGTAGCCTCTGAATCATCTCCCCTGCCGAACCCACGTAGGATCCAAGTATAGAAGTCATCTCTGCCGAACCCACGTAGGATCCTAGTACAGTAACCATCGATGTCGAACCCACGTAGGATCCAAATACAGCCGTCATCACTGCTAAACCCAGGGAGGATCCAAGTACAGTCTTCCTCACTGCCTAACCCACATAGGATCTAAGTACAGTTGTCCTCGCTGTCGAACCCACGTAGGATCCAAGTACAGTCGCCATCGTCGTCGTAGTCACAACCAGCTCTAGGGTTCCCACACACAACACCCTCGATTCCGGGAGGGTCCGATCCATGATCCAAGGGTTCGATACATCAATTGTCACAATTTTTAGTGTTGATGTATCAAAATGTTCCGTCTCTTCAATAGGAACTCAATGTGACAGACGATGCGTCAATCGAACGCCCGGTCTGAGAGATATTGGATTTTCCGTCCCAGGGGCCCGATTGATTTTTAAGATTAAACCAACCCGACCGTACTCCAGATGCATCCAAACCTCAATTGGAGTAAGCCAAAATAACTATCTCACTAAGAGTAAATCAACATAATTGACGGCACGTCATTCAGACGTCCGGTCCTTAAGTTATAAGTGTTTCCGCTCCAAGGGCCCGGTTGGTTTCAGGTTCGAAATAATCCGGTAGTACCCAAACATTTCCAAAACCTCGAGTGTAATATACCAAAACGACCATCTCGATCCAAGGATCCCTACGAAACTAACGGTGCATTGATCGGAGGTCCATAGCCCATGATATTAGTTTTTGACCAAACATGTTCCGAAAATTGGGGGTCTGGGCCCGGTCCGACCTCGCCCAATACACCCTGGGTCAGCCCGAACCGGGTCAACCCCGACCCGGATCTAGGTCCGGCTCGATTGGGCGTGGCCCGGCTTGGAATCTGGCCATGGCTCGGCGCTGGCCGAGCGGGACGCAAAGGGGGCGCCACCCCCTTTTTACGGAAACAACGGACCCTCTAGAGTCCTTCCTAAAGGATATTTGGGGGGGGGGGTTACTGTAACGACCCGAAATTTTTAAATAAATTTTGTTCCCTAATTTTATGTGTTATTATTATACTCAACAAAAATGTTTTATTTGGTAAACATGATTATAATTAAAATGAGATCAGTGGGTTTTGACTATTATATAACCATCGGTCAACATGACCGCTGTGAACAAAATGTTTTGATTATTGTCTCTAAATATAAGTAATCTTGGTTAATTATTATAGAAAGAAGATTCGATGGCCACACCTAGTAGTCTTGGACCGATCAAAGCCCATCTAACAGAGCTTGGGAAGGAGGTAGCACCACTGGGCTTTGCTCTGGATCAAATCCAAGCCGAACTTCATCATGTGAAGCTGGAACGAAATCGCCTTCGTGAGAAGTTCAAACTGATAGAAATTACTACTCGAGCAATGTTGACTGAGCCGCCCCAAGATTCTATCACCCTAGCACACCTTACTCTTAGGTCCTATGCTGGTATTATAAGGGGTTATGTAACGAGACCTTAACTACCTTGTGTAATCCTTGTTTTAAATAAAAATTGGGATTTCTTCTTATGATGAAGTTTAGGAATTTTGAAATGACCGGATAAATATAGTATGCATATTTTTGATGAATTTTAGAAAAAGGATATTTTAAATATGTTTATGTAAACCCTAAATAATTAAAAATGTGTAATGATTTTCAAAAAATGGTCTTCTACAATTATGTTCAGTACTAAATTTAGAGTCTAATAAGATCAACTTGATTTTTGATGAATAGTAAATTATGAATAGTGATTTTATGATTAGGATTAGTAATATGACCAAATGGATTAGTAATCTCACTTAAAGAAAGTTTTAAAATAATCTAGGCACCTTGATTAAGTAATGTGATTCAATAAAATAGTTAAATAACGGTTTCATTATTTATTATTCAAGTATTAGTTTTTTCGGGTGAATAGTGTTTTTTAATTAAAAATTTAATTAAAAATAATTAGAAAATTATTTTTATAAAAATGACTTTATTTTTGAACTCAGAGCATCGATATTATGTTATGGTAATTTTTGGGGTTTTTTCTGAAAAAAATGAATTTTCGATGAATAGTGTTTTTATTTAAAAATTAAATTAAAAATATTTAGAAAATTATTTTTATAAAATGGATTTCATTTTTGAAATCAGAGCATTGATATTTGGTTAATGTGAAATTTTGGGATTTTTCTGAGAAAGTTGAATTTTCAGTGAATAGTAAAAATACAGTTTTAGGGTTTCGGTATGTTTAATGACATCATAACGGTGTCAAGATGATGTCATGAGATCTTTTGAGGGTTGGCCTGCCAAGGGTGATGGATTATTGTTTTGGGGGCCCCATGTGGCCTAACTCCATGATAAATGACAAGGGAGAGCACATGGGTTTGAGAAAAGCCCATGTGAGGTGTCCCTTGGCCATTAATGCATTGTCCCCTCACTTTCCCTATAAATACCAAGCCCTACTCTCATCCATTCGACTCCCCACTCATTCCCAACGACTTTCTGGTCTCATTACCTCCCAAGGAGTCCTCCCAAGGTTCCCCCAAGCCCTCATGGTCCCAACCTTTGAGGTTTAAGAGTTACATTTTAAGGTAAGGGATGCAACCTCTCTCTTTCTTTTCAAGTAATCTCTTTTATGTCTTTTCTTTTATACTCCATGTTCTTATGTTGGAGGATGTTCTTTTATATTCATCCTACTGCCTATTTCATGTTCATATGATGAGAGACCCCCCTTGCTCTCATCAATTCGTTTTAAGAATGTTTAAGTGGCGCCGTTAGGCTGCCGAATTTTTAAGGGATTCTTTCACCTTCCTCGTTTTCAAGTTCTATTTTCATTCAAGTCTTTCATGTTTCTTTGTATTATGTTGGGGCATGATCTCTAAATTTATCATATTGATCTTTTATGATCATATGATGAGAGACCCCATTTTATCTCTTCAATTCTATTTTTTTGAAGTTTTATGTGGCGCCGTTAGGCTGCCGAATTTTTTAAGGGATTCTCTCACCCTTCTCTTTTTTCAAAGTTCTACTTTCATGTCAAGTATTTCAAGTTAATTTCTATTATGTTGGGGTATGATCTCTATATCTATCATACTGGACTATTATGTTCATATTATGAGAGACCCCATTTGATCTCTTCAATTCAGTATTTTGATGTTTTAAGTGGCGCAGTTGGGCTGCTGAATTTTTAAGTGGTTCTTCACCCTTCTCGTTTTGAAGTTCTACTTTCATGTGAATTATTTCAAGTTCCTTTTTGTTATATTGGGGTATGATCTCTATATCTATCATACTGGACTCTTATTTTCACATGATGAGAGACCCCATTTGATCGCTTCAATTCAGTGGCGTTGTTAGGCTGCCGAATTTTTAAGTGGTTCTTCACCCTTCTCGTTTTGAAGATCTACTTTCATGTCAATTCTTTCAAGTTCATTTTTGTTATGTTGGGGAATTATCTCTATATCTATCATACTGAACTCTTATGTTCACATGATGAGAGACCCTATTTGATCTTTTCAAATCGTTTTTGTTGAAGTTTAAGTAACGCCGTTAGGCTGTCGAACTTTCATAAGAGAAATCTAATTTTTGTCTTCCTTCCATGTTTTTCATTTCAAATGGTATGTCCTTGAAATTTCATTACCATGATCATGTATCCTTCTTATTCTGTCCATATACTGTTTTATGGGTCATTTATGAATGTTTGACTCATTTTCCCTCTCTTTTTAATGTCTTCTAAAACCTCATAACATAGCCGTTATGCTGCAGAATTTCCATCTCAAAATGTCTCTCTCTTTTTATAAAGTTCTTTTATATTATTAAGTGAATACTCAAAGCTCTTTCTTCTAAAGGGGTATTCACATATATACCAAAATGTTCTATTTTAAATTCTGGGATTTACATACATGAGACCCACCTTCCTTTTCTGTGGGTTTTAAAGTGACGTAAAGATCATGTCTTTAAAGCAGTTTTTAAAACGTTATGATTATGAAATGAAACCCATTTATTTTATGATATGTGGGTTATTTATGAAATGTTTGATGATGATATAAGTGGCTCACGTGATAATAAAGGCAAATTTAAGGGTGCGCCCTGATAGCGCTCCAATGCATTGGGTAATGATGTAACCACTAGAGATTACAATTTTAACGATACCTTGGTGAAAAACCTTGGTAATTTTTAACGACACCTTGGGGATGGACCTTGGTGAAACGAAACGATTGTCAATATTAAATGTTGCAGCCACATCTTCAAGTTATGAAAAAGTTTTATTTTTATTATGATATGCCTCATGATTTCATTTTCATGCATTAAAGTTCTTTTCATGACTTTATTGATGTATCTCAAGTTCATATGTAAAATGTTTCACTTGTTTCCCTTGCTGGGCCTTCTGCTCACCCTTCCTTTTGATGTATGTCCCCAGGTTATGAGATGCAGTAATGAGCCTAGGATGAACATGAGGAGAAGCCTTTCAAGTGTTTAAGAAGAATTTTTTTTTTGTTTCATGTTTTATGTTCCTTGTTTCCAAGACACTAAACCTTAAAGATCCTCAGTTCCGTGTAATGGAATGAAAATTTATGTTATAAAAAGACGGGATGCTATAGTTGGTATCAAATGATGGTTTAGTTATTTGTGGAAATTAGGATATGAAAACTCTAGGAGGAACCCTATAGAAAAGTTTAATATAGGAAATCTTCCTGGTATTTTGGTGAGTATTGAGTAAGGGGTTGCCAAGCAAATACATCCCTGTCTGGATACGAGCAGGTAGAGGTGGCTCTGGCACAGATGTACATAGGGGTAAAACCCGAAAACACTGCTTTGAGCTAGACTCGAACGGGAACTGGTACACGACAACGGGCCTTGCTGCACTCTTGGTTACGACACTCCCGGGGGATATGCTTTGGTAAATTCATAAGCCTGGTATGAACCATTGTTAAAGGAACAAAGATAAAATAAAATAAAGGTTCACATAAGAATATATGATCATTCATAACCTAGATGGGAACCTAGGAGATCACAAGTTAGGGTATACCTTTCATATACAAGTTATACTTATATGCTTTCAGTTCCTTTTCATGATTATTAGCTAAGTACTTAAGCCCCTAATTATGCTTTCTCTTCTTAGTTAATGGTGGGAAATGGAAGAACATGTTCTGACAACCAATGTGATAGGAAATGCGACGATTTTCGTATTAATATGACAGGGATGATTAGGGGATTAAAATATGATTATTATTTTGGAAGACGTTCATTATTTTGGGAACCATATTTGATCGAGGGAAATATATTACTTCGGTATTTTCATTGAGGAGTAAGGTTGACTTATATTTTGAAGAATCGATGAATTTAAGGTGAACTTATAGTAATTTAGGTTACTTATGGGAATGACTAACCTATCTTGGGTAAAATATGTTTAGGTAAGCTACTTTTTTAAGATGTTAGGAGTGGTTGATGTTGTCTGGAGATGAACAATGAAGTTGTTTTGGAAGACTATGTTATCAAATCCTTATTGTATTTGGGTTTCAATCTTAGTTTGGTTTGTTTTGAGGAATTTTAAGGACCGTTATTTATGGAATGGTATATGATGAACTTTGGGTAGTACCATGGAACTTTGATGATTTAAAAGTAGTTTCCATTCCTATGGGATTCTTTCTTTTTTGAAGAGTTGTTTTACCTTAACCTTTCTGTTTTTGGGATAATGTTTAAAGATAGAAGAAATAGATAGTTAATCTTTTGTAGATTATGTGATTCTATAGAAGATAATTCTTGTGCTTTTATGAGACCAAGTGTTTTTGAATTCTCATCATTTGGAGAAAAGATTAGTGTTGGTAGGGACTTGTTAATGGATGAAACTCTACTTGAAGGTAGGTATATTTTCTTATGTTTTTGTTCTATGTAGTAAATGAAATCCTCAAAATTATGAAAAGAAACGTAAAACAAAAATGTTGTTGGTTTACGTTTCCTACTAGGTAATCAAGGACCGTTTACACACATCATAAGTTTGGGATTTTCTCATGGTTAACTTTCTCCTAATCATGTTCTCTATCACTCTCCCTCAGAACTTGACCCTTTGTTTTTCCTCCATGTCCATGTTTTCCTACATGGAACCCTAGTGTGGGTTAACTCGGGTGACCATTGTACTTCCCTTTCTTTATTTTAAAGTAATAGTTTTACTGACTCCTTTTCCGATGTGGGACTTTCAATGAAATTTCAAAACCCAATTTTAAAATTGCGAGGACGCAATTTCTTAAGGGGGGAAGATTGTAACGACCCGAAATTTTTAAATAAATTTTGTTCCCTAATTTTATGTGTTATTGTTATACTCAACAAAAATGTATTATTTGGTAAACATGATTATAATTAAAATGAGATCAGTGGGTTTTGACTATTATATAACCATCGGTCAACATGACCGCTGTGAACAAAATGTTTTGATTATTGTCTCTAAATATAAGTAATCTTGGTTAATTATTATAGAAAGAAGATTCGATGGCCTCACCTAGTAGTCTTGGACCGATCGAAGCCCATCTAACAGAGCTTGGGAAGGAGGTAGCACCACTGGGCTTTGCTCTGGATCAAATCCAAGCCGAACTTCATCATGTGAAGCTGGAACGAAATCGCCTTCGTGAGAAGTTCGAACTGATAGAAATTACTACTCGGGCAATGTTGACTGAGCCGCCCCAAGATTCTATCACCCTAGCACACCTTACTCTTAGGTCCTATGCTGGTATTATAAGGGGTTATGTAACGAGACCGTAACTACCTTGTGTAATCCTTGTTTTAAATAAAAATTGGGATTTCTTCTTATGATGAAGTTTATGAATTTTGAAATGACCGGATAAATATAGTATGCATATTTTTGATGAATTTTAGAAAAAGGATATTTTAAATATGTTTATGTAATCCCTAAATAATTAAAAATGTGTAATGATTTTCAAAAAATGGTCTTCTACAATTATGTTCAGTACTAAATTTAGAGTCTAATAAGATCAACTTGATTTTTGATCAATAGTAAATTATGAATAGTGATTTTATGATTACGATTAGTAATATGACCAAATGGATTAGTAATCTCACTTAAAGAAAGTTTTAAAATAATCTAGGCACCTTGATTAAGTAATGTGATTTAATAAAATAGTTAAATAACGGTTTCATTAATTATTATTCAAGTATTAGTTTTTTCAGGTGAATAGTGTTTTTAATTAAAAATTTAATTAAAAATAATTAGAAAATTATTTTTATAAAAATGACTTTATTTTTGAACTCAGAGCATCGATATTATGTTATGGTAATTTTTGGGGTTTTTTCTGAAAAAAATGAATTTTCGATGAATAGTGTTTTTATTTAAAAATTAAATTAAAAATATTTAGAAAATTATTTTTATAAAATGGATTTCATTTTTGAAATCAGAGCATTGATATTTGGTTAATGTGAAATTTTGGGATTTTTCTGAGAAAGTTGAATTTTCAGTGAATAGTAAAAATACAGTTTTAGGGTTTCGGTATGTTTAATGACATCATAACGGTGTCATGATGATGTCATGAGATCTTTTGAGGGTTGGCCGGCCAAGGGTGATGGATTATTGTTTTGGGGGCCCCATGTGGCCTAACTCCATGATAAATGACAAGGGAGAGCACATGGGTTTGAGAAAAGCCCATGTGAGGTGTCCCTTGGCCATTAATGCCTTGTCCCCTCACTTTCCCTATAAATACCAAGCCCTCCTCTCATCCATTCGACTCCCCACTCATTCCCAACGAATTTCTGGTCTCATTACCTCCCAAGGAGTCCTCCCAAGGTGCCCCCAAGCCCTCATGGTCCCAACCTTTGAGGATTAAGACTTACATTTTAAGGTAAGGGATCCGACCTCTCTCTTTCTTTTCAAGTAATCTCTTTTATGTCTTTTCTTTTATACTCCATGTTCTTATGTTGGAGGATGTTCTTTTATATTCATCCTACTGCCTATTTCATGTTCATATGATGAGAGACCCCCCTTTCTCTCATCAATTCATTTTAAGAATGTTTAAGTGGCGCCGTTAGGCTGCCGAATTTTTAAGGGATTCTTTCACCTTCCTCGTTTTCAAGTTCTATTTTCATTCAAGTCTTTCATGTTTCTTTGTATTATGTTGGGGAATGATCTCTAAATTTATCATACTGATCTTTTATGATCATATTATGAGAGACCCCATTTTATCTCTTCAATTCAATTTTTTTGAAGTTTTATGTGGCGCCGTTAGGCTGCCGAATTTTTTAAGGGATTCTCTCACCCTTCTCTTTTTTCAAAGTTCTACTTTCATGTCAAGTCTTTCAAGTTAATTTCTATTATGTTGGGGTATGATCTATATATCTATCATACTGGACTCTTATGTTCATATGATGAGAGACCCCATTTGATCTCTTCAATTCAGTATTTTGATGTTTTAAGTGGCGCTGTTAGGCTGGTGAATTTTTAAGTGGTTCTTCACCCTTCTCGTTTTGAAGTTCTACTTTCATGTGAATTATTTCAAGTTCCTTTTTGTTATATTGGGGTATGATCTCTATATATATCATACTGGACTCTTATTTTCACATGATGAGAGACCCCATTTGATCGCTTCAATTTAGTGGCGCTGTTAGGCTGCCGAATTTTTAAGTGGTTCTTCACCCTTCTCGTTTTGAAGATCTACTTTCATGTCAATTCTTTCAAGTTCATTTTTGTTATGTTGGGGAATTATCTCTATATCTATCATACTGAACTCTTATGTTCACATGATGAGAGACCCTATTTGATCTTTTCAAATCGTTTTTGTTGAAGTTTAAGTAACGCCGTTAGGCTGTCGAACTTTCATAAGAGAAATCTAATTTTTCTCTTCCTTCCATGTTTTTCATTTCAAATGGTATGTCCTTGAAATTTCATTACCATGATCATGTATCCTTCTTATTCTGTCCATATACTGTTTTATGGGTCATTTATGAATGTTTGACTCATTTTTACTCTCTTTTTAATGTCTTCTAAAACCTCATAACATAGCCGTTATGCTGCAGAATTTCCATCTCAAAATGTCTCTCTCTTTTTCTAAAGTTCTTTTATATTATTAAGTGAATACTCAAAGCTCTTTCTTCTAAAGGGGTATTCACATATATACCAAAATGTTCTATTTTAAATTTTGGGATTTACATACATGAGACCCACCTTCCTTTTCTGTGGGTTTTAAAGTGACGTAAAGATCATGTCTTTAAAGCAGTTTTTAAAACGTTATGATTATGAAATGAAACCCATTTATTTTATGCTATGTGGGTTATTTATGAAATTTTTGATGATGATATATGTGGCTCACATGATAATAAAGGCAAATTTAAGGGTGTGCCCTGATAGCGCTCCAATGCATTGGGTAATGATGTAACCACTAGAGATTACAATTTTAACGATGCCTTGGTGAAAAACCTTGGTAATTTTTAACGACACCTTGGGGATGGACCTTGGTGAAATGAAACGATTGTCAATATTAAATGTTGCATCCACATCTTCAAGTTATGAAAAAGTTTTATTTTTATTATGATATGCCTCATGATTTCATTTTCATGCATTAAAGTTCTTTTCATGACTTTATTGATGTATCTCAAGTTCATATGTAAAATGTTTCACTTGATTCCCTTGCTGGGCCTTCTGCTCACCCTTCCTTTTGATGTATGTCCCCAGGTTATGAGATGCAGTAATGAGCCTAAGATGAACATGAGGAGAAGCCTTTCAAGTGTTTAAGAAGAATTTTTTTTTTGTTTCATGTTTTATGTTCCTTGTTTCCAAGACACTAAACCTTAAAGATCCTCAGTTCCGTGTAATGGAATGAAAAGTTATGTTATAAGAAGACGGGATGCTATAGTTACGCCCCCCCCTTTTTCTTTGAAAAAGCCATCTGTGATGGTCGTCCATTGTATAACAGCGGTACCCCCTCGGGTCCCGCCTCCATGTGGCACAGACGGCTGGTCGCCCCTTGGATGTCTGCTGCGGCCTTAGGCTGTGACTCGTGTTCGACCGGCGTGGCGTGACGGCGTTGCGTGCCTCCGCCGTGGCCCGCTCCGACTGCGGCCTTCCTCGGCTTCTCCAAAGTGGCACGCCAGCTCCGTACCCAACTTCCACGGCCCTCTCATGCCGCGGTCCTTTTGGCCTCACCGGCACGGCATGACGATGCTGCGCCCCACCGCCGTAGCCCGCTCCGGTCGCGGTCCTCTTCGTCCCTGCACGGTGTAACGACACCTCGCCGCCTTCGCGTCAAACGTCAACGATGATCAACAAGAAAAAGGGAGAGAAGAATCTGCCATGTTTGTGTGGTCAAATATCCTCCCGTTCTAGCAATATCAAGTGGCCAATATTTAAGCAATGAAGATCGATAATAAAAACATGATCAAAATTAATCCCTGACTTGACAATCGATGTTGATCGTCGAGTATTGCGGAAGACGGCGTCGCGGGGTGAGGTTTTGAAGAAGGTGTTGGCGTGCATCCAAGGAGAAAACGGAGTCGCCACACTAGTTTCGGAGAGAATAAGGAAAGGCACGTCTTCTCTCTTTGCGGTGATGGTGTTCTTCTTCGAAGAGGAGACGTTCTTCGTGGGAGAATGAAGTTCTTCCCCAATCTTCCTCACACAACAATTCTCACCAAAAATAAAATAAGCTCCTCCTTATTTTATTTTACTTTGCCATGCATTTCAAAAACGTAAAATTCAAACACTTATTTAAATTAATTGAAGAGGTTTAATCAATTAATTTAGCATGTGTTGGACTAAATTAACGTGGGAGAGGAGGAGTTACTTAAATAAGTTCAAAGGTTTGCCAGCATTAAACACAAGGAGTTTAATGGTGAGTTTTAGGGAATTTGAAGTGTTGGGGATCATGCGGGCCCTACCTCACATTTATCCTCACATGGGTAGTTAGGATGCTAGTGACTCCCACCCTAACTCCCCCATGTAGACTAGAACCACCTTAGTTAGAAATAAAATTGTACCACAATTTTATTCACTTTTTATTTAATCCACTTTTTTTAACAACTCCTCCCAACCAAATGCATCTTCGGTAAAGGCCCTCCTATGCAATTATCGGCGCTGCATTTTCATTGGTGCCCTTGTATTTCTATTCCATGTACCGATTGAAAAGATTGAAAAACCCGCTCGTTCGTTCACTGAACATACCTTAGATAAACATTGGAAATTGATTCTGGGAACACCGGGCCTCGGAATAAGGTACCTCCACAAACTATGTAATCATAAAATCCAAATGAATTTAAGAAAAAATGTTCCTTGAAATTTATGGGTATTTACGTTACTCCCACCTCAGGGCTTTACGTCCCTGTAAAGCTACATCATAAATTAGAGAAAAAAATGAGGGTATTGTGCACGCATCTGAGCCTCCCACTCCCATGTGATCTCCTGGAGGTTCCCGTGCTGCCAGCTGATGTGCACTAGAGGAATCGACCGTCCATGTAGGAATCAATCCTCTCAATCCTCGATTTCCACCGGGACCTCTACAAATTTTTCCCCATCATCGATGTCCAGCTCTCCATGGTCGATGATATGCGTCAGGTTGTTCACGTATCTCCTCAGCTGAGATATGTGGAACACGTCGTGCACCCTGTGCAACTGAGGTGGAAGAGATAGGTGATAAGCCACCTCGCCTATCCGACTGAGAACCTAGAATGGTCTGATGAAGCGCGGAGATAACTTTCCGCCCCGACCAAACCTCTGCAATCCACATCGAGGTGAGACCCGTAAGAAAATGTGGTCTCCATCCTCGAACTCCAGTGGTCTTCGTCTCCTATCAGCATAAGACTTCTGTCGGCTCCGTGAAGTCCTCATCTGCTCCTGGATGATCTACACTTTCTCCGTCATGGCCTCGACCATCTCTGACCCTACAAGTGCGGACTCCCCAGGGAAAGTCCAGCACAGAGGTGATCTGAAAGGTCAGTTGTACAATGCCTCGTATGTTGCCATCCCGATGGTGGAGTGGTAGTTGTTGTTATACACAAACTCTTCCAAAGGTAGGTGATCCTCCCAGCTACGACCAAAGTCGAGGACCCATGCACGGAGCATGTCCTTAAGAGTTTGAATGGTCCTCTCTATCTGGTCGTCCGTCTGAGGATGAAAGGTAGTGCTCAACCATAGCTACGTCCCAAATGCCTCCTACAACCCCTTCCAAAGTTGGGAAGTAAAGCTAGCATCTCGATCAGAGACGATAGAAAATGGAACACCATGAAGTCGTACGATCTCCTAAACGTAGAGGCATCACAAGCTCTCAGCTGAGCCCTTCTCTCTAATAGGTTGAAAGTGGGCCGACTAGGTTAGTCGTTCTACGATCACCCAGATGGAGTCGTGTCCTATGGATGTACATGGATGTCACATCACGTAATCCATGGATATCCCATCCCACTTTCACTCTGGTACCTCTAAGGGTTGCACCAATCCTGCCGGTACCTGGTGTTATTCCTTTACCTACTGGCAGGTGAGGCATCGTGAAACGAACTCTACCACAACCTTTTTCATACCTGGCCAAAGATCCTGGTACATCTTCGCTACTCCTGGATGTACCTCCAAAGGGGAAGTGTGAAACTCTCTCAGCACCTCCTCCTATAATGCAACTAGTACCATGGTACGTCCTCTGAAGAGGATGACATGCTCTGCTCCTTCAAAAAGTCCATTAGGCACCTACCTTGTGGAAATCTGAGTACGTCGTGTCTCACAGTCAACATCCCCATGTTGTGCTTCTTTGACCTGTTGAAGTAGTGGAGGAGTGACTGTGAGTGACTAAAGAAAGGTTTCTCCATCTCTATCCACGAAGGATATCTGCAACGCGGCTAGCTGCTCTGTCGCCTCTTCAAGTAGTTGAATGCCCTATCTTCTACTGAGATCATCATCTACTACATTCCCCTTCCTCGGAGTATAAATTATCTCAAAGTCATAAACCTGGAGGAACTCGAGCCATCGCTGCTATCTCTGGTACAGGTCTTTCTGTGAGAAGATGTACATGAGACTCTGGTGGTCAGAGTAGACTGTAAAGCACTCGCCAATCAGATAGTGCCGCCACATCTTCAAGGCGAAGACCACTGCTGCTAACTCCAGGTCATGGGTAGCATATTTATTCTCATACTGCCTCAACTATCGTGAACCATTAGCGATCACTGCCCCGATCCTGCATCAGGACACACCCAATTCTGGTCCCTGATGCATCGTAGTAAACTACGTACCCTACACCCTCCTCTGGTAGCCTCAAGATGGGTGCACTAGTCAATCCCCGTCTCAGCTCCTGAAAGCTCTGATGGCATCTCTCTAACCACATGAAGGGTTTTCCCCTTCCTCGTCAATGCTGGTAGTGGTGCAGCAACTCTGAGAAGTCTGGCTCAAATCTAAATATTTCCGACTCATGAGTGATCGACTGCACCCACTCATTCATGATTCCATCCTGTGCTGCCTGGGGTTTCCTTTTCACTGACCAAGGAAAACCCATACCAATGTTGTAGGTAAACCAAAACCATTTTGCCTAATATAGTCAATTTGTGTAAGCACTATGGTTGCCCAGTCCATACCCAAACTAACGTCCTATGGCCTCGACGCTGCCACCAAGAGGTTCCACCCGAAACTCTCGCCTCAAGGGTCAGATCACACCGTCTGCGTAAATGTGATTATCGAGTATCCTCTCCAAGGTATATCCAGACGTGAGGGTCAAGTCAATGGCTTAACCGGAAACTCTAGGTCTGGGACAAGATTCATGGAAGGAAGGAATGAATCGTATCAATTTCTGTTGATACGGTAGCTAGTAGTAGACATAGACCGTACCTCAAATCATTCCTAGACCCCTTGAGTCACACTCCTTGACCGCATGAAGCTATCCTCGTTCCTTGTACTCTTGTTCCCTTAGCCTAGAGAGGAATACAAAGGAGGGTGGTTGTAACATGTTGAAATGTTCACCAACTCATATTGCTCTCTTAGCTCTGCTTCCATCTCCGTTGTCCTGCAGATTCATCTATCCTTAACACTTCCTCTTCCCGAAACATTCTACATGCTCAAGTCTCTGAGATTGGCAGCAGTTTCATGCTTCCCACTACTAACATTCACTGGCTGTATCCGCTCAGCAAAAGATCGTTCAACCACAAAAGTTCACTCTAGCACCGTAGAATAAGTAGGAATGCTTTAGATAAAAAAGTGCGGCTCAGGATTCCTCAAACACACCTCGTTCAGAGGTCCGATCATTAAAGCACTGATCAATCATATTCATCATGTACCAGGAACGGTCGGTATGACTCGATGAATACTCAACTACCGACATGCCACCCTGTCGAAATTGTATCAGCTCTAGAAAAACTCTCAGCCACCTCCCCAAGCCAGTCCTCAGTCGCCTGTGGGTCGGGCACGCCTTGTAACTTGAGGGATGTCTGGTGATGAAACACATGTAATTCACTAAGCCTACAAGTGTCCTATATCGGTACCGTTAGTTGTAACTACTGACCAACGGACAGTGATATAGTTGGCACACTACCCGAAGGTACTACCTCAAGCAACTATCCACATACAGTAGCCTTATAACTAAGTGGACCATCCTCATGGTCACTTGCTGAGAAAGTCTAGTGGATAAGATCACCATCTACTCTACTAGTGTCTCAACTAGGCGGTAAACTCTAGAAATTGCCTCCATCCAGTACTCTGCTGCCTGGAAATCTATATCGTATCAAAAACTCGGAGGCCTCTGCCACTAGAACTCGTGCAATGTGTTCAGTCGGCGTGCACTCTCTGCTGTTGGGGATGGTGGAATCGGTGGACCAGAAGGTAGTCGTACTGCTGGTGCCTCCATTGTGATGGGGCCCTACATCAAGGCATCGTTGCTCGGTGGGCTACCATCTCGCACGTAATATAGAACCCTAACTGGCTACCTTCGTGGGGCCACCCATGATAAGGAATAGGTGTGTCACGGTCAAACTGTATACCTGGTGAGATGACACAAAGAGACCATAAAAGAAAACTCCGGGAACACCCATGCAATCAGTGTTTTCTTGCACTGAGCCGAAAATCAGAAGACAGTGTCCTGGTGTATGGATACATCGGCCGCCACACCAACATTGGACTCACTGGTCTGAAAACCACACTCAATACTCTTAACATTATTGTTTCATAGAAAGATAGATCAGAGTCCAGAGTTCTGCGGTAGAACCGACTCCTCTAATAGCAATTTTTCATGACCCGTCCTCAGGCCTGTGTCATGACTACCCCAAGCCCGCCATCCATAGGCTAGGGGCTAGCGACTAGAACCACAGGCGTAAATCCCGGTATAAGGGATGGAATTTCCTTTGTATAATAAAGCAAACACAACAGAGTACGTAAGCTGATGTAAACCCTAAGTAAACTGAGTACAAAGTAAGTGCTGTAAAGTAAATGGTCCAGTGTAAAAACTCAATAGAAAGTACAGTACAACTGAGAAAAGTGATGTAAAATAGCTAAAAAGTAAAGCAGCATCCACTAAGACGTCCTCCGGAAACCCCACCTGAAGGGTGGGTACAGATGGTCTCCTCAGCTCCTCGAATTCGTCTGTCCACTCCGTATACATCCCGCATGATAGTCCACCTCCAGATATGGTCCCACTCTACAAGCCTTAACCACGATCAGCGCTATCCATCGTCTGCATCCAACACAACATAGTGCAGGCATAGCCCTTGCAGGGGTGAGTATACGATACTCAATAGGGACCTCGAGACCCCATAGGCCTCCCCAGAATCCAAAAAGGACAAACCACAAAGGAAAGATACAAACACGAAGTATCAGCCAAACCTACTTATTTATATGCCCATACATTTACCTAAGTCATCATTTCCAGTTCTACTCCAACTCAAAATCCCAAGTACAACCCAGTCCACACAGGAAATCACAACTCATTCCACACAGGAAAGTAAGAAAATAATATCGAAGATATTGATTTAAATTCAATACTCATCTCACACAGGTATACTATTCATGAAACGGGGTGGAGATGATTGATGTAGCCTATGAATAATTTCCCGTACCGAACCCATGTAGGATCCAAGTACAGAAGTCGTCGTTGACGAACCCACGTAGGATCCTAGTACAGTAACCATCGCTGTCGAACCCACATTAGATCCAAGTATAGCCATAGTCACTGCCGAACCCAAGGAGGATCCATGTACAGTCATCCTCACTGTAGAACCCATGTAGGATCCATGTACAGTCGTCCTCGATGCCGAACCCGCGTAGGATCCTAGTACAGTCGCCATCGTCGTCGTAGTCACAGCCAGCTCTAGGGTTCCCGCACACAACACGCTCAATTCCGGGAGGGTCCGCTCCATGAGCCAAGGGTTCGATACATCAACTGTCACAAAGTACAGTTTTTATGTAGCAAAAATTTCTATCTCGTCAATAGAAACACAACTCGACAGATGACGCGTCAATCGGACGCCCGGTCTGAGAGATATTGGGTTTTCAGTCCCAGGGGCCTGGTTGATTTTTAAGCTCAAACCAACCCGACCGTACTCCATATGGGTCCAAACCTCAAGTGGAGTAAGCCAAAAAAACTGTCTCACTAAGAGGAAATCAACGTAATTGACAGCATGTCATTCGGACGTCCGGTCCTTAAGTTATAAGTTTTTCCGCTCCGAGGGCCTAGTTGGTTTCGGGTTCGAACCTACCCAGCTATACCCAAACATCACCGAAACCTCATATTTAATATACCGAATCAACCTTTTGATTCAAGGATCCCTATGCAACTGACGGTGCGTCCATCGGGGGTCTATAACCCATGATATGAGCATTTGAACGAACCTGGTCCCAAAATAGGGGTTCGGGCCCGGTCTGACCCGGACCAATACCCCATGGGTCGGCCTGAACTGGGTCGACCCAACCCAGTTCCAGGTCCGGCCCGATTGGGCATGGCCCGGCCCGACTGGCGTGTCTGGGTGCGGCCCAGCCCGACCGAGCGTTGGCCGAGAGGGACGCAAAAGGGGTGCCACCCCCTGTTTGCAGAAATAGCAGACCCTATGGGGTCCGCCCTAAAGGATTTCGGGGGAGTTACACCCCCCCTCCCTGGTTTCTTCGAAACGGCCAACCGTGATGGCCGACCTTTGTATAACCACGGGACCCCCTTGGGTCCTGCCTCTAGGTGGCGCCGACGACTGGCACAGCCGATCGCCCCTTTGTTGTCCGTCGCGGCCTTAGGCCGCGCCTCTTGTTCGACCAGCGCGGCGTGATGGCACCGCACACCACTGCCGCGGCCTACTCTGGCCGCGGTACTCTTCATCCCCACGTGGTGCAATGCCATCGTGCTGCCTTCAACTCAAACGTCAACGATGATCAACAAGAAAAAGGGGGAGGATAATCTTCCATGTTTGTGCGGTCCAATATCCTCCTGTTATGGCGATATCAAGTGGACAATCTTTAAGCAACTAAGATCGATAATAAAAACTTGAATAAAATTAACCCCAACCTCGACAATCTATGTCATTCGCCGGGCGTCGTGGATGACGGCGTCACGGGGTGAGGTTTTGAAGATGGTGTTAGCGTGCGTCCAAGGTGGAAACAGAGTCTTCACACTAGTTGCAGAGAGACGAAGGAAATGCATGTGGTCTCTCTTTGCGGTGACGGTGTTCTTCGTCGAAGAGGAGACGTTCTTCACGAAAGGATGAAGTTCTTTCCAAATCCTCATCACACAATAATTATCACCAAAAATAAAATAAGCTCCTCCTTATTTTATTTTACTTTGCGATGCATTTCAAAAACTTAAAATTCAAACACATAGTTAAATTAATTGAAGAGGTTTAATCAATTAATTTAGCATGTGTTGGTATGAATTAAAGTGGGAGAGGAGGTGTTACTTAATTATGTTCAAGGGTTTTCCAACATTAAACACACGGAGTTTAATGGGGGGGTTTAGGTAATGTGAAGGGTTGGGGCTCATGCGGGACCCACGTCACATTTATCCTCACATGGGTAGTTAGGATGCTAGTGAGTCCCACCCTAACTCCCCCATGTAAGATAAAACCACCTTAGTTAGAAATAAAATTGTACTACAATTTTATTCACTTTTTATTTAAACCACTTTTTTTAACAACTCCTACCAACCAAACGAATCTTCGGTAAAGGTCCCCATATGAAATTACCGGTGTTGCAGTTTCATCAGTGCCCTCCGATTTCAATTCCGAGTACCGGTTCAAAAGATAGAAAAACCCGCTCGTTCGTTCACTGAACGTACCCGAGCTAAACTTCAGAAATTGATTCCGGGCACACCGGGCCTCAGAATTAGGTGCCACCAAAAACTACGTACTCGTAAAATCCCAAAGAATTAATGAAAAAAATTTCCTTGAAATTTACCGGTCTTTACATCTACTAACTAGGGACTTCATGTAGGCCAGTGGTAGGTGATAAAGGCATGTCACACTTCAGTTGTGGGTTCGATTCCCGCAACCTTGTCCGACGCGACAGGTTGTCACCCATACTCCAGGATGTCATTTTTCTAAAACCACACTATTATAATTCTAGAAAAAATTTTACCCAGAAACAATACTATCTGATGTCCAACTAAATCCATTCTAACCTTCAGTCTTATCGAAAATACTTCTGTCCAATCTCATAGTATAATGAAAATGATTACTAGAAATGTCATCTACCAAGCATGTGAATACCATCATTTATCCCCCATATATCATAAGATATATCTTTTTGGTCACTTTTCAAACATGTGAATACCTTAATCATGTATTCTATTGAAAAAATGAATACCCATTGAACATTAGTGAAACATGAATTCTATCAAAAGATAAATCATTCGAGATACCAAAATCCCAAAATTTCTATATACTCAAACCATGATATAACTTTGTCATTATATCAATAATGAACTAATTAATACTATCAAACATTTCATTTTCTCATTATCCCTTCATTATTGGCATATCATCTGCTTTCCAAAAATATTTCAATCACTTTTCATGGTTACCGGTACCATACAATTATTGAAAACCAATACATAGATATTATAAAATTCCATGATACTATAAATGAGATTCCATTATACTATTTTGAAATCCCATTACACAAACACATAATCATTCAACAACATCATTGTTATACTCAACATCACAAATAGTGATCGCATGTGACTTCCATTTGTCCTTTTCCTTAAGAGGTTTCTCATGTCAATCATCATTAACCCTTGGATTAGGTCATTGATTAGGATAATTCCCTATTTCCATTCTCATTAAACATTGACGTGTTGGTGGAGCGTTCTATGTAGTCTTTTCTCTATTCATGTCATTAGAAACTTTTTACACATTACTTCGACACTCAGCTACTCGATGACCTTCTTTTCCACACTTGAGACATTTTCTAGTACCTTTTCGAGAATCTTCACCATGCTTCTGTCCACACATTGAGCATAAAGAAACATTCACCTTCATTTCACCATTGTTCTGAGATTTTTCCTTGAAATCCATCTTTCATTTTTTTTCAAAACCATGAGATGGATATATAACACCAACTTCCAGTTCTACCTTGATAGCACAACACACAATTTCTTCAAAGCTACTGAAGTCTCTTATAGCTAATTCCCTTCGAATACTTGGTTTTAAGCCACTGAATAATCGATCAACTTTACTTTTAGGATGGATGATAATGCTAGATGCGTACCTTGAAAGCCTTGTAAAATTCGCCTCGTATATACTAACAGATTCATCATCCTTTTGCATAATCTCGAGGAACTTATTTTCCTTCATTGTTCAAAGAATACGAGGGAAGTACTTGTTGAAAAATAAGTTCTTGAACTCATCCCATTCCATGGATTCAATTTCACCTAGGGGCCTTGTATTATTAGTTAGAGTCAACCACTGGTCTACTTCACCTTCTAAACTGTAAATAGCTAGAATGAATTATTCGTGTTCTTAACAACTATGTATGGAAAATATCTTTTCAATGGAACTGATCCCCTTGTCAGCAACAAGTGGACCAGAAGACCCACTGAAAGAAGGTGGACGTTTCATCATGAAGGACTCAATAGAATATTGTTCCCTTCTCTACTCATTTGGAAGTCCAGAATGATACATAGCTTGTTTAAGTATAGTAATAAGATTTTTCACTCCATCTCCCATAACATTGGTTTGTTCAGGAGTAAAATCATTGCATTGTACATTACATTGATAAACACGGTTCTTTCGGGTTCCATCCATCCTCTAAAACCCAAAAAGAATAGTGTGAGAGGAAAAAATCATGCTAGGAAAACAACATAATAACGAGGGAGTACCTTAAATATATAACATCTTAGGTTTAAGTCTAATATCATTACCATAATTCTAGGACTATTACCTATACTTATACTTAACCTTTGAGATATCCCTAGACATACATTAGAAATTTCTCTAGGGATTTCAATAAAGTTTTCGCATCCTAGTTTCCAAATGATAACTAAACCTTCGCTCTGATACCAACTGTAGAGACCCAAAGATTGTCGTAAATAGACATTACATTACCTTAGATTAATACTTAATACATGACAAAAATAGATGCCCAAAGACTGTATTAGTTTAGTGTCTTTGGAAACTCGTGACATAATCTTCTAATCATGGTGAAAGATCTTCAACATCTCTCATAAAGATCTTACCCTTGGGTTTTATTACCTAAAACCTTTCTTTGTATCCTAGGGAAAAGAAAACATAAAAAGGGTGAGCTCAAATGCTCATTAAGGGTAAACATGGAGAACATAAATCAATCCCTAATCATTTGAATAGAAGAACATGAACATAAAACATCAAAATCATGAGTAATGACATAAATCGTGGCAGTGCATAATGAATAGATCATAAAGGAACATTAACCATGATAAAATATCATGGGAATAAAACATGTAATGGTGGAAAACCATCAGTAAAATGTTATGATTTTTATAGTAGACAAGGAATTGTTTCCAAGACCATCATAGTGGACAATGTCCATTACTGAACCGAGTTTACTTGCCATTCCAGCCATGTATTAGTGAACCGAATTCACTTTCTATTCGATCCATGTCTATCTCAGAAGATATAAATCTTAACCCACTACATTGGAGGGATATATAGGTCCCACCCATCTCATAAAGAAATCATTCTTACTTGTGCCACAAAATAAATATAAATCATTCATCATAACCCAAAGAATAAAATGGGTTTCATAATCATCATCCCAGCAAAAAATAATCCATATAAAACAAATGGATATCATTTAACCATAAGAAGAATCATACCATGTAAATAATAGAGAACTTATACATGAAACATAATCATACTAAATAATTTCATCTTAGATGTAAAATACTTTTGACAAAACACTTGAAATGAATTCTTGAGGAAAATATCCTTTCTTCATCGAAATAATTTTCTTTTCAAAAAATTACATTCAATTTTAAAAGAAATTTTTTTTGTTGAAGATAATCATGAAATATTGTAGAGGAATATTCATGAAAATTAGCCGTTATGAAACTGTAAAAATCAGTTCATTCCGTTTAACTTTAAAAAACATTGTCCTCGTAGCTTTGCCGGAAAGTCAAAAAGTTCCTCGTATGGTAAACAAAAGAAAGATTCCTTCCATAACAAAATGTAAAAGTCAAAGAGGAGTAAACATGACTTTAAAAGTACATGGAATAATATTAAAAACTTTATTCAAAACATTTTTGTGGACATGTATGAAAAATATAACCCCAGTAAATACTTATGTATAAGCAATCTCGGATAAAAATGAGACTTGCAAAACTATCCCTTACCTTATGTCCAATTTCGTCTATATGTGTCCATGAATCCTGTATAGTGGGTTTAAACATATTATTAACTTGTAACAGAACCATAATAATATTTATAATATCATATATGATTCACTTAAGATTTTATATTACCCGTTCATTTGTCAATTCCATGTTAAAGCAGCATTTTTCGTAAAATCGTTCATTTATCATCCGTGTTTTGACTTGTAATTATTCATATGATTACATAGATCATGATTAATTACTTCTAGAATGTAAAAAACGATTTATATATAATATATATTCATAATATACATATTTATATATATAATAGATCGATAAATGGAAATAAATACACCGTTCATGGAGACGGTAGGCCGTACATACGCATGAACGTTGTTTTCGTTTCCATATTAAATTAAAAGTAAGTAACTAAATAAAATATACATAAATCCAGTATCACTAATATGTAATATATTTCACTATTATTTAATATATATACTTTATAATCATTCTTGAATGGTTAACACGGATAATGAATCTCATTACGTCGTGGAGACGGTAATCCGTACGTACGCACGAGTGATGATATCGTTCTCATAATTATTGAATGGAATTAGAGTGGATTATATAATATCTCATAATTAGTATCATGTTATAATAACCATATATATTTATTCTTAACACCATTATACCCATCCATGTAAGGTGGTGGTGGAAAAACAGATTACACCATGGTGTGGAGACGGTATTCTGTACGTACGTACGCGCGGTGATTTCATTTTTCGTAGTATGGATAGAAAGTGAAATAGGTTTGGTTCATATTTATAATAACATATCAGTATATTACTAATACTGATGTTATTAATTTATTATTAAAAAACAAAATAAGAGGAAGTAGAAGAAGAAATGACCTTTAAAGAATCGGTAAAGGATATTACCTCTTCTTCGATGCACCTCTTCTAAACCTCATCATAGGGCACTAAAGATGGACTTTGAAGAAGACCAGGACCTCTAGAATGTTTCTAGAAAATTGGAGAAGAGAAATTGGCTGGGGATGGACGAGTTTGGAGGCTCAAAATGGTGTGAGGAGGAGAGGGAGGAGATGCCCTTTTATAAGAGAGGAGAGGGGCACTTTTGGAATCCTCTAGAATATTAATTTATAATAAACTCAAAACAAACTTAAAAACCTACAAAAATGACTCAAATCAAGATATTAGATGATATAGGGTTGTAATCTTATCAACCAATTAGATTTAGAAATGTTGGTAATTTATTTGAAACCTTATCAACTTTATTTGTCCTTATTTAATCTATTTAATTTTATTTGTGGTAATAATATTCTAAATTTTTAATTGTTATAAATAATAACTTATGTGTTATAAATTTTCCATAATTTTATAATTTAAGACATTTTAGAGCATATAAATTTCAAGTTATAATTTTTAAGTATTTTTTTGATTTTTAAATAATTTTATAATATGTTATTTTTATAAAATAACAATAGTATCAATTTTGACACTATTACATTATTTGAATTTAAATAAAATACAAACAGAGGATATATTCAACCCAAATTGTTTAATAGACTCCAAACATGTCATATTCATCTAGAAAATTTGTGGAGAACATTAATTAGTTCATATAATATTTATATTAATATTTTTAAAACTATTTATTTGATATTTCAATAAATTAAATAATTTTTACATCACTATTATGTCATCATTAATGATAATTATTTAATCCCAAAAAATTATAAATCAATTATCATAATGTATACAATTTTGTTATATTTTCTGGAGCCTATTTATATTCACGTTTTTTATGAGTTTTATCACTAAATTAAAATTATTACACTAATAAGATATAAGAGAGTGACATGTTGTTGCTTTCTTTGGTTTTAATTATAATTATATCATTTTTAGTATCAAAATTCCATTAAATTAATCTATCCCGACCCTTAAATGATATGGCTCGACTTTTATTAATCCAATATAATTTTGGAAGGTCTTAGGGTAATTTTATTATCTTATTTTTACCCTTAACTACCCGATTTACCTTTAATGGTAGTAAATAAAAATTACCGTGGTTACTATTCATAACATCAAAAAAATAAAAGTAAAATATTAACATAATTTGTACCCAATGAATCCAAATATAAAATCCATTTTTCAAAATTCAAAACACATAAGTTGCAGTAATTAATTTAAAATTAATCATGTTGTTAAGAAAATGGGTTTTAAAAGTTAAAACATTGTCAAAGATTGAAATATTTTTACCCATGAATTCAATGTAAAATTAATGCTAATGAAATACATTATATTAAATGGTAAAAATTTATTCTATTTATACTTTGAAACAATTTACTATTATAATTAAACCATATAAATTATCTCGATGAAAAAATTTGTTTTTAAGTCAAATTTAACGTGTCTTAACTATTCATCAAAATAAAAATGTCAGAAAAATATCAAAACAGTATCCAATGTAAATTTTTATATCTCAATTAAAAAAAGAAGTTTATTTTGTAAAATTTAACTTATAAAATTTTAAAAAAGTAGATTTAAAATGGGTGTTCCATCAAAAGGAGACAACACTAATTTTTTTGAAAATTACTTCTTTTATTCCAAAAATTGGTGTTGTTCTCATACCTCATTCCAGAAAATGTTAAAGATCAATTATAATGTTATAAAATTCAAAATTCGGTTAATAATATTCATAAAATCTATTTCATAATAATATTATAACAATATATTGTTGTTTAGTAAAACTCTCTATTGCATACAACACACACTATTGAGGAAGGTCGCTCTTGCGTGTAATGCAGGCCAAGTCAGGATTGTGTGTAGGGAAATCTTCCTTTGGTGTTGCATATAACATACTCATAATATAGTTCAATTATACATTGACCAAAATCTATACATGGGGTTGTGTAAAATAAATTTTATTTGAAATAACTTGTAATTGTGTGCATCACAAGCCAAAATAGTGGTGCGTATACTACAAGCTAATACGGTGTTGCGTATAGCGCAAACTAATATTGGTGAAGAGTACAACTAAGGACAACAAATAAATTAAAAAGAATAATTATCAAAAAATCTCACGGTGATACAATTTTTATCCTATTGAACCACATATAACATAATGATGTCAACCGTGTGTCTCAGATTTTTGAAAATCAATTCATCGAAGCGATAAAATTACGTTTTATGTAAATTTGAAAATGTGCCTAGAAGGTGGGTAAAAGACGCTAAGAAGTTCAATAATTTTTTTTTATATTTAATCATTATATAAAATGACTCTAATAAATTTCATTGGACTAATATAGGTATTGTGTATCTATTTTGACTTTGAAAATAATTTAAATAAAAATTAATATTATTATTTAAATAAAAGATGCTTTTAAACAATAACGTATTGTTTTTCAATATTCAACAAAAATTGAATGTTTTTAGAAAAATACCAAAAATTCACCCTAAGATAATAATGATATTCCAAATTTGTAAATGAAGTATATTTTACCAAATTAAAAACATAGAATTTTCATTAATTAATTTAAAATTAATTCTCATTGTCAAAACCAAAAAGTATGCTTTTTTAAAAAAACTATGAAAAATTGACATGTGTTTATGTCCAATTTGAATGTGACACTACATATAATGAAATAAATTATATTAAATGATAAAAATACAGTCTAATTATAATTTAAAACCACTCAAAGGCACAATTTAACAATATAAATTATTTAGATTAAAAAAGTGTTTTTTAATTAAACTTTATTATTTTTCACTATTCGTCAAAGTATGAAAGTTATCAAAAATGAACCAAAAAATTATCCAAAATATAACTTTTTTGTCCCTTTTCTAAATAAGAATTTAATTTAAATAAATGGAATATTTAAAAGTGTCAAATATTGGATTTAAAAAGAGTTCACCATTGAGGAGAAAAAAATAGCTTTTAAAAAAAAATACTTCTTTTATATGTAAAATTGAATTTTTCAATATATTATATCTAAGAATCACGAAATATAAATGTTAAAATTATATAGGATATATATAAAATCTGAAATATGGTTAGTACTATTCATAACCTCTTAAATGGCTAGTTTGATAGGCTGTGATACGCTTGAACATGATGTTTCCTGTAGCCCAAGTTATTGAATTAATTAAAAGAGATAACATACTATGAAATATTGGGGTGTTATATTCTCCCCTACATCAATAAATTGTGTCCTCATAATTTGAAATTGTTTTTCGAAAATAAATGGTTGAAAATAGAAAATACCTTCAGGGAAAACCCCCATCAGTAATAGGGTTAACAAACTATAGTTTTAATAAGTGGGAAAGGGAAATGAAAAAGTCACCACCAAATTAGTATTTTGAATAGAATAACATTTGTGGAAATTTGAGATACATAAATGGAGGAAAATGAAAATATTAATAGGGAGTGATTGTGTTCATCAATTATAATCAAGTGGACCATAAATAGAAAATTTAGGGCCTCAAATCCTTAAATCTATGATGTCCTAAAATATCATCAAAAAATAAGGTATTATGACAACAAATTTTTGATTTAAAGATCCTTTCCATGATGTTTAAGAATTAATTTCTTCATAGAATATAAAATACTTGACAAGTAGAGTTCCATCCTTCAACTAACTTTTACCACAAAATCATCATTCAATCAAAAGATAATATAACCCAAAAATATTCTTTTTATCCTAATCGAATGGGATTTTAAAAAAATAAATTTATAATTCATCTATCAAATCATTTAAAAAAACTACATTATAAAAATTAGGACATAACATAGGCCAGTGGTAGGTGATGCACCCATGTCACCCATCAGTTGTGTGTTCAAGTCTCGCAGCCTTGCGAGACGCGACAGGTTGTAACCCGACCATCGGTTTGTATTTATTAAAAAAAATCCAAAAATAATCTTAAGAAATGTTTTAACATTAAAAATTAATATCCAATGTCTAACTTAATCCATTCCATCTTTTAGTTTTATTCAACATACTAGTTTCCAAACTATTTGTCCAAAAATTTATAAGGAAGGTCAATATAACATAATGTATATCTCTCTTGGCCACATAATGCCATGTGAGTACCTTCATCATGTATTCAATTAAATCATGATAACACCTTGAATTAAAAAACTATATTGATTGAATTCTTGTTCCCTTATTCATTATAGAATACTAGATATATTGTTTATATCTAAAAATTTTGAATACTCCAACAATGATGGAATAAAAAAACCCTGAATCAGTTCCAGTGTATTATTGAATATCTAATATAATTTATCAAAATCAACCATCTCTTATTCCAATATCACTACCTCAGTATCAGGGCCCTGTTGAGGTTTATCATCCCTTAAACCCGGTATTTTACAAAAATATTAACATGTTTTTGAGTCACTTTTCTTATTCCACATAATCTCATATCCTCAATTAAATAGTAATGCAGTAAAATCCTTATTTATTTACATAATTAATATAACTAGTACATTGTTGATACAACACTCAAATGAAAAAATTCATTAATAAAAATATAAGAATACTAATTATTTTGCTTCCTCTGTTGTAGTATCATTAATTGATTCTTTCCCAATAGCATCATTTAAGGTATACTATGATGATTAGTATATCGATTAACGTAGTGTCCGAAATCCTTGCAGATGAAGCATTATACATTTGAAACCGTTATCTTACCCTTACAATCATGTAATGTGTGTCCTTTTTCTCTACACTTATAACAAAATCTCATTCCCATAATGAATTTACATTGTTTATTCTTTCCACAGTTATCACATATGGGAAATTTATTCATTCATTTCTTCCCTTTATCCATCTTTCTCTCTACCATCCATTTTTTGTTGGGCTTCCCTTCAAATCCATATGACTCCGAGAAATCATTAATTATCTTATTAACACATGATATTATTTCTTCATATGATGAGAATATATGGGAGACTATTACCCTTCTTAAATTATGTCTTAATAACATGAATTATATTATCCTTATTACTCTTTGGATCATGTGTATTTCTGGAGTTTTCATTCCATCTACTGGGCACCATTTCTAAATGGCGACATACACTAGGTTAGATCATATCATAATTTATAATAAAAAAACTAGAAAAATTATCATCATTAATTTAATATTTTCAGACATCTAGTATCATAAACATAAAAATGGTTTCTTTACTAGCATATTTACTCATAAATCCTTCATAATGTTTTTTAAATAAAATGTTAATTATCCGAAGAATATCTTGTAGGAGTGTCGCAACTAACAGTGCAGCAAGGCCCGTTATCGTGCACCTAATTTCATTCGAGTCTTGCTCAAAGCGGTGTTTTTTAGATTTTACCCTGAGATACAAATGTTCCAAATCCTCCTATACCTGCTCGTATCTATATAGGGATGTATTGTGTTGGTCGGAGTGGACACTCAAGAGGGGGGTGAATTGTGTTCCAATTAAAATGTCTGTTTAAAAACGTTGTCTTATAATCCCCCAATTAAAATACAAAATTAAACTATAGTGAATTTATACCAAAGTAAAGGTTTTGTTAGGTTCTCAAAGGATTGATTATTTCCCAACTAATCAAATCAAAATAGTTGATTAACTTTTGAAACTAACTTATTGATTTACAACTAATATAAACACTAGCGAGTTTAATTATCAAAGTGACTTTGAACAGTTTTGGTTTTAAAGTAATTAGCAGTGGAATAAAAATAACTTTGAAAATAAATAATCACAACAGATTTAACCAAGAGGTTCAGTCTCAAGCTGAGAGTTAGTCCTCTTAAAACTTTGTATAAAAGTGATCCACACCCTGGATCGGGGATAAAAAACAGTATACAATTGTCCAGGTTATACGACCTCTACCACTGTTATCCGTGGTAAACAAAAACAACAGCAACCAGATGTCCAGGTCACAGGACCTCTACCACTATCCCAGTGGGAAATAAAAGATGTACGAGTGTTGAGTGAGGATTTACAGATCCTTTAGTTATTGTTCAGGAGACAGTGTGTGTGTAAGATACAGAAGATAACACACATAGCTCGAAAAGTAAATAATAAATCACAGAGCAGAGATATAGAGTTTGGGAATGGATGTAGTGATTGTCAATGTAGATCTGGACTCGTTGGATTGAGCAGGAATGTTTTGGAGTCCTTCTCTTGTTTTTCTATTGAAAAACAGAGTGTCGTAGTTCATCTTGTGTTCTATAGTCTCTTGATTCATCGTGTGTTCTTCAGAAATGCAGGATTGCATGTATGGAACTTCTTTGAGGATCATGCAATGTGTTCTTCACAGTTGGGCTCCGGATTGATCTTCGCTTCAGTACAGAGCTCGCATGTATTGTAGTATATGTGTCGAGACATGTCAGGCGCGCGTCATTCCTCTAATGCAGCTCAATCTTCTTTATATTCCATGAGCTTTGGCAGTAGGAATGATTCAATTTTCATAGGTACGAGATACGGTTTCCTGTCAAGCCAACAACTAACATTAAATAACATTAATTTCATTAAAAACAACAAATATTACAGTTAGCATCATTTAAAATAATATTGACAAAACCTTAAGAAACGGTATCACAGTGATCAGGGAAACGATGTCTTCTTCACGGTGTCTGATCACGGTGTCTGGTCACGGTGTCTGGTCATGGTGTCTGGTCATGATGTCTGGTCACGGTGTCTGGTCACGGTGTCTGGTCACAGTGATTCCTTCACGGTGTCTGGGTTACGGTGTCTGGTCACGGTGTCTGGTCATGGTGTCTGGTCACGGTGTCTGGTCACGTTGAGTCCTTCACGTTGTCTCCATACTTAGACAAAAATATCTGTATCCAGACTAAGACAGAGATATGCAGAATATGAGTTAAGGTTACTCATTAGAGATAATATATGAGAGAATTGTGATTACGCATAACACTTGTAAAGAGTAATTAACATCCATAAGATTTGTTATTATAAAAACATGATATGCACATATTGTTGAGTTTGAAGAGCATTAACAAGATGTGCACTGAAGATCAATATTAATTAACAGTAATGAGATTTGTGATTATTAAAACATGATTAACACATGAGGAGTCCAAAAATCTCCCCCTTTTTCATGATCACAAATCATATATAGGCAGAATATAAAAGATATGTAATATTAAAGATACTAGAATAGAAAAAACATTATAGAACAGATACTTGCAATTTTTCTCCCCCATTTATACTATTATAGAACTGATACTTGTAGGTTTTTCTCCCCCTTTTGGGATTATAAAAAATTAGAGAAAAGGAAATGAAACTCGGCAGTTGTCATTAAACAAAGCATTCATAATACAAAGTACAGGAGAAGTACAAACTGTAAACAAGAAATGACATCCCATCAAAAAGAAAATCAGTCGGTAAACTCTTTAGGGATCCATTTTTGTCTTGCCTTTATCAGCAGCAGGATCTGGTACTGAATTATAAGACGGCATAGAAGAGGTAGACAACGAGGGTAAGGGTAGACCTTCAAAAACAGATGGATCCAAAGTAGGAGCAGTAGAAGATCTAGGTGTAGGTTGGTCAAGATTGACTGGCCGGATCTGAGAATGGGTTGGCTAACTGTCATGGTAGTTGATTCTAAGGCAGGTAGTCCAGGTCTAAGGGGTGCAGAAGCTGGATCAACTATATCAGTACTCTGCACATGAAGATACGATTTCAAAAGATTGATGAAATCAGTAATGATTTCACCACCATACTGCATAGCCTTTTCAAAATCATCCTTATTCTCCAGAAATCTGTCCAACAATCTGGTGAACTCTGAAAGTTTCTGAACTTGATCTTTAAAAGCATGAGTCACCTAAGGGATTCTCAGACTTTCCACAAGATATCTAAAGGGATCTATCGTGTCACTTTTAGAGAAAATTCAGGAAAGATACAAATCTATTTTCTTGTAGATCTCTTGTTGAGCATCACTGGCAATCTTTGAATGAATCCTAACCAAGTCCAATGCTCTATCACTGTTCTTAATCACTTCTGACAAAGAAGATAGATCCAAGCCACTGAAGGCATTCTGTAATTCTTCCTTAATTAAGGATATCAGCAGAGAATCATCCAAAGCAGGTGTGGAGGTCTGACTAGAAGCAGGTGAAGCCTTGACAGCTTCGGATAGAACTGTGAGCTATTTCAGAACTTTTTTGCATCATCCAGTGTATTCATCTGTAAGCTTATTCAGAGTTTCCACAAGCTCTCTCATGCGTTCCAGCATCTTTGTGTGCCTTTTTACGATATTTTCATCAAAATATAGTAGGTAAGGATGAACTTGAGACACAATATCTGTAACAAGGAGGGAATCAGAAGAATCAGGAGAAAGAGTAGCAGGTGTAGGGGCAGAAACAAGAGCAGGCTCTGATCTCACAGATAGCTCATTCTGCAGACTTTCTACCATACTTTTCAGATTTTCAACATCAGCACTCAGCAGCTTATTCTCTACTCAGACTTCTTGAATTTCTCAGATCATCCTTGGTTGAATATGCAAGATTATATTTTCCAAGAGAATTGATGCATCTTCTTGACATAATTGAGTCACTGGGAGAGGTTGAGTGGAGACAATTTTCTCAAAACCAGCGAACAATGTATCGCCAAAAACATTCAGATCATCTTTGGTTACAAAGGAGTAATGCTCAGGTAAGGATGCATGTAAAGGTAGAGGTTCAGATTCTGGTTGAGGGTCAGAGTCATCTTCAGACTTAGATTCTGATCCAGATTGAGGTTGGAGCTCTGGTTCTGGTTCAGAATGAGCTAAGGACTTCAGTTGAAACAGGGATGAAAGATCCATTCCAGTTGCAGTCACCTGCTGTGACTCATTCACATCATAAAATCTTGGGAACTCATACCGAGAGTGTACAGAGAAAGTGACAGAAGGTTGAGAAGCTTCACCAGATCCAACTTCCACAATATCAAGATTTCGAGTTTCCTCCCCCTAAACTTGTGCTTCCCTTCCATATTCTTGAGGTTCAGGAACATGGAAAAGATCCACAGGATCATCCCTAATCTCTTCAGAAAACTCTTGCCTTGACAGCTGAAAGGAAATTTCCATTCTTTCTTTAGCAGATGGAATAATATCAGGAACTGATTATTCCACTGGATAATCTTCCAGACTTGCTTCATTCTCAACTGAAAGAGTATCTTCAACAAAAACTTCCTCAAAGGTTGCTTGCTGTTCTGAACCAGGAAAATCTAATTTCCTTGCAGCATTGGGATGAGCTTCTTCCTCATGAATAACAACTAAAGGATCCTCAGTCCTTTCCTTTTCAACAACAACTTCCTCTCGTGGAGGTATTTCAGCCGGGATAACTCCCCTTTCCTCTTCAACAAGAACTGTTTCCATTGGAGGTATTACAGATTCTTCTCTAGGTGGAACTTCAGCTGTTACTTCTTCTTGTTCTTCTTCTTCTTAGTACTCAGCCACTTCATCTGGTTCCAAACCAGGATCAGCTAGGTTATTAGTCATTCTTGGATAGTCAACAGGATTATAATTTTTATACAGTTGATCACTATCCTCAACCCATTTCTTTTTCCATTGATTCCAGCTAATATTCATCCTTCTGATGATAGGCACGGATAGGCAGAAATCAAAGTCCTCTAATTTTTCTTCATTCGGTCCAACCATTCCTTTTGAGACTAACATGGCTGAAATCATCCTTGAATAAAACAGGGAGGTGGATTTGGAATTTACTTTGATCAGCTCACAGATATGGTTGATAACATACGTACACAGATTGATCTTTTGGCCATTCTTCAACAGGTGAATCTGGAACACATCCTGATATTTCATCACAGCAAAATCTCCTTTTCTTGGACTAACCAAATTCTGAACAAACATGAACAAAACTCTTGTCTCCCCATCCAGTTCAGCAGTTATGGCCATTCTCTTGGTTCCATTTCCAGTTAGATTTTCCAAAGAGGTTTCTAGGTCAAAAATGTCAGTTGTTGGAGGAGGGTATCTCTGGTAATCTTCACACACTCCTTCATGTGGAATTCTTAGGCATGTAGCCCACAACATTGAAGAAAAAGAGCACTTCTGTCCATCGATCTAGTTGGTCACCAAAAATCTTTCTCCAAACTCAAAAGAGAACTTCACATACTAATAGAACTGAGATACAATCCTCGGGTAAATCGGTCTATTATATCCAGTGAACCATTCAAGCCATCCTTGTTCTTTTAAAACTTTCAAAACTAATGATCTGCTAGACATCAACCATTTAGGGCAAACCTCTTTTTCAGGTACAACAGTATGGCTTACCAGGTTTGGGTTTAGAGGTCCTTCGGGATCTATCCTCAGTATCCTCTTTTGTTTCTTAGAGCGGTGTTTATCAGACGAGGGTGAAGATGGACGCTTCATCCTTGGCATTCACTAAAGGTTTGAGTGAGAGGGAAGAGAAGATTCATGAGAGAATTCGGGTAAGGAGTCGAATGAAACCCTTAAGTTTTATCATTTGGGAATGTCAAACGTCATAAAAACACAAATGCAGGAAATCAAATAGCGGTGAAATAAAAATTACCGCGATACGGGTAAAAAAAAATTATCATACTTCTCACGGTGAGACAGAAAACTAGCCATCACAGTGAGACAGTTTATAGTCATCACGGTGAAACAGTGAGCAGTGTATATAGTCACGGTGAGACAGTGAGTTGTCAGACCGTGAGCATAAAACAGTAACTTAGAAACAGTAAGTATAAAACCGTAATGTAAAGTACAGTAAAGTATTAAACATTAAGATCAGTAAGATATTAATTTATGATTAATCATACCAAGATCATGTATGATTTAGTATAATATTTCAGAATTTAATGGTTTAGTGAATATATCAGCAAGTTGATACTCAGTACCAATGAATTCCAAAGTGATATCACCTTTTTGATAATGATCCCTCAAAAAGTGATGTCTTACATCAATATGTTTTGTCCTAGAATGAGACACAATATTCTTAGAAATATTAATAGCACTTGTGTTGTCACAATTTATTGAGACATGTCTGAATTGATATCCATATTCTAGTAATGTGTGTTTCATCCACAAAATTTGTGCACAACAACTTCCAGTAGCTATGTATTCAGCTTCTGCAGTTGACAATGCAACAGAATTTTGTTTCTTACTACACCATGATACTAGTGACTTGACTAAAAGATGACATGTTTTAGAGGTTCTTTTTATATCTAGATTACATCCAGCAATGTCAGCATCAGAATAACTAACTAGTTCAAATGATTATCCTTTGGGATAGAACAGTCATAAATTGGGAGTATGCTTGAGGTATTTGAAAATTCTCTTTACAACATTTAAATGTGACTCTTTTGGGTTTTCTTGAAAATGAGAACACATACACACACTAAACATAATATCAGGACGACTATCAGTCAGGTAGAGTAGACTTCCAATCATTCCTCTATAAGTGGTTTGATCAACATATTTACCATTTTCATCAAGATCCATCTTATAGGTGGTACTCATGGGAGTGTCACTACTTTTTGTGCTATCCAATCCAAAACGTTTTAAAATATCTCTAGTATATTTACTTTGAAAACCAAGAAAGAATTTAATTTACCCATTAATCTCATTTCAAATTAATTTTGCATCATTTTTGAAAAATCAATACATAAATAATTTTTAGAAGATCCAAATATAATATCATCAACATAAATTTGAACTACTAAAAAATATTTTTAAATTCGTTTTATAAAAAGAGTAGGATCAGCTATTCCTTTTGTAAAACCTTTAGAAATTAGAAAAGTACTTAATCTTACCAAGCTCTTGGAGCTTGCTTTAAACCATATAAAGCTTTTGATAGTTTGAAAATATGATTTGGAAAATGAGGGTTTGAAAAACTAGGTGGTTTTTCAAGAAAAACATCCTCAGTAATATCTCCATTTAAGAATGCACTCTTGAAATCCATTTGATATAGTTTGAAATTTAGATGTGTATCATAATCAAGTAAAATCCGAATAGCTTCTAATCTAGCTACAGAAGCAAAAGTCTCCTCACAGTCAATACCTTCTTCTTGACTATAGCCTTGTGCAACTAGTGTAGATTTATTTCTAACTATGTTTCCGGATTCATCTACTTTATTTCTAAACACCAATTTTGTGCCTATTGTGAAAGTGTCCTTAGGTATTTCAACAAGATTCCAAACTTTATTTCTTTCATACTGATTGAGTTCTTCTTGCCAAGAAATTACCCAAAATTCATCATTAATAGCATCATCAATGTTTTTAGGTTCAAGCTGTGACAAGAAGGCTTGATATTCAACCTGATTTCTAAGAGAAGCTCTAGTCTGTGTCCCTCTATCAAGATTTCCTACAACAGAATCTAAAGGATGATTCTTCAGAATTCTAGTTGCTCTAGTAAAGGTAGGGCTAGAAATTTCAGGTTCATCAACAGGTTTGGAATCAATAGAAGCAGGTTCTGGAAAATTTCCAGAAATGGACATTTTAACTATATGTCCATTGTCTTTATCATTAAGGTTCAAAACAGAGAGATCATCTTCAAGATTTTCAAGAGAGGTATTAGGCTCATGTGGATCAGTTTCATCAAACTTTATGTGAAAAAATTATTCCACACACATGGTTATCTTATTGAAAACTCTAGAGGCCTTACTAGAGATAGAATAACCTAGGAAAATTCCTTCATCACTCTTTGATGAAAACTTGTCATGATTATCTTTGGTATTAAGAATAAAGACTTTGCAGCCAAAGACTTTGACGTAGTTAACCTTAGGTTTCCTATGGTTCTACAACTCATAAGTGGTCCTCTTAAGAACAGGTCTGATTAAGACTCTATTGATAACATAACAAGCTGTATTTATAGCTTCAACCCAAAAATAAGCAGGTAGGTCAAACTCATTGAGCATAGTTTTAGCAATTTCTTATAGGGTTCTATTCCTTTTTTCTACTACACCATTCTACTGAGGTGTCCTAGGGGCAGAGAAATTGTAAATATAGCCATTGTGTGAGCAGTATGATTCAAATTCATGATTTTCAAACTCATGGCCATGATCACTTCTCAGAGTTTTAATTTTAAGTACACTGAGGTTTTCTACAGACTTGGAATATTTAACAAAGTAAGAACAAGCTTCACTTTTGTGAGCTAGAAAATATACCCAAGTATATCTAGAAAAGTCATCTACTAAGACATAGACATAGTGCTTCCAATTTAAACTAGATACTCTAGATGGTTTAGACAAGTCCATGTGAACCAACTCAAGAGGTCGAAAAGTTGAGACTTCTTTCTTTAGATTGAATGATATTTTGTGTTGCTTTCCCTTTTGACAAGGATTACAAACTTTGTCATTTGGAAACTCATGTTTGGGTAGGTCTCTAACTAAGTTCTTCCTAGTATGTTTTCTAAGTGAGTGTATATTGTAGTGTCCTAATATTCTGTGCCGAAGCGAAGACTCTTTATGAAAAGCATTTAAACAAGTAATATTTTGTTTAGTTAAAGATTTTAAATCAACAGCATAAACATTTTCATTTCACAGGGCAGAAAATACTAAATCATTTTTATAATTAAAAACATTGCAAGAATAATTTTCAAATTTAACATAAGAACCATCATCACATAACTGAGAAATACTTAACAGATTATATTTAAGTCCATCAACAAATAAAACTTTAGAAATTAATACTGAGTCAGTGTTACCAATCTGGCCTAAGACGATGATTTTCCCTTTAGATTTATCACCAAAGATGAAAAAATCTCCATCAATCCTAACTAGGCTTTTAAAGCATGAGAAGTCTCCAGACATATGTCTTGAACATCCACTGTCCAAGTACCATGTCTTCCTATAAGAGCTCTTTAAGAAGGTTTCCTACAAAACATATTTAGATAGGAAATGATTTTGTTACCCAGATCTTCTTGGGTCCAGAAAGGTTAGCCAATAAAACTTTAGGTACCCATATTTGTCTAATGGGTCTCATTATATTTTTAGAGTCAACTGATTTTGAAAGATAAATATTATTATATCCATAACTATGAATATAACTAGTTGAAGCATATAAATGTCCAGAACTAGAACTAGCAGTATTCTGTCCATATTTAGGAATGAATCTAGTTTTGGTAATTTTCATTTGTCCAGGTTGGTATCCTATACTAGTAGTGTATCTAGGTGCTATTTTCTTAACTAGAATCTGAGTAAGAGTATCTTTACCATTTGTGAATTTCTCTAAATCCTTTCTGAGTTTCTCATTAGATAATTTCAGTTCAGTTTTTTCTTTAAGCAACTGAGCATTCTTTTCCATTTAATTATCAAGATCACATTTATGTTTAACTGTTAAAGCATACAATTTCATTAAACCTTTGTATTTGTCTTTTAGTTCATTACAGGTTTCTTCTAACATATCACAATATTCAAATAATTCAGATTTTGACATGTTATCAGAGTCAGTATAATCTCCAGAATAATGAGAATTTAAAGCAGGATTTCCAGTTGTTACCTCAGAAGTGTTTGTCATAAAACACATGTTTGGCTTATTTCTGTGTTCAGTTGCAGAAACTTCAGATTCAGTGGAGCTATCCTCAGAAGTGCTCCAAGTAGCCTTCATAGCCTTTTTGTACTTACTATCCTTGTAATCATATTTCTTCTTGAATTTGAGCTTTGGGCAGTCTGCTTTAATATGTCCTTTTCTTTTTCACTCATAACAGAAAACTTCATTACTTTTATCAGATTTCTTCCAATAATTTTTTCGAATTTTCCTTATTGTCATACTTTCCTTTGTAATTTGATTTTCTGAAGAATTTATTTTTCCTATAAAACTTCTTAAACCTTCTGGAAATGTGAGCCATTTCAGCATCACTATCAGAAGCACATTAACTGTCTTCACAGCTTGAAATCTCGTTTATAGCTTGAAGTTTCTCCTTATCCTTGTTCTTTGAAGTTGAAGATTTGAAAGCAACAGACATTCTTCTAGGTTCATATTCTTCTTTTTTGTTCACCTTGAGTTCTTCTTCATACAGCATCAGCTTGACAATTAATTCCTTGACTGGCAGTTCTCCTATATCACACGATTCTCTAATGGAGACAGAAGTTCCTCTCCATCTTTTAGGTAGAAATATCAGAATTCTCATAATTTGTTCCTTTGATGAAACATCCTTTGCCAGAGATATCATTGTGTTGACAATTTCGTTGAACCTGAGATACATGTCAGAAATGGGTTCATCAGGATTCATCTTAAAATTATCATACATAATAGTATAAGTGTTCAATCTCATTTCCATAACATTAGTTGTTCCTTCATGAGAAACAGCTAAGGTATCCCAAATATCAAAAGCAGTTTTACAAGCAGAAATTCTGTTAAAATCTTCATCTCCTAAAGCACAGTACAAGGAATTCATGGCTTTACAATTATTATTGTAAGCATTCTTAGTAGCTTCATTCCAAGTAGATCTAATAGTAGTAGGTATTTTATATTCTGATTCTATAGCAGTCCAAATACCAAAACCCATGCTCTCTAAATGAATTTTCATTTTGATTTTCCACTGAGCATAGTTTGTGCCATTGAAAAATGGTGGTCTACTGGTAGAAGCACCTTCATGTCTGTTATCCATGATAACTTACTTAAAGCAAAGATTTTACAGAGATTAAAATTTATAAATAACAGAAATTTTAAAAACTTTAAAATACAACTCAAATTACAGTTGAAAAACAGAGTACCAAATATTTTAAACAATCCTCTGATACCAAATGTTGGTCGGAGTGGACACTCAAGAGGGGGGTGAATTGAGTTCCAATTAAAATTTCTGTTTAAAAACGTTGTCTTAAAATCCCCAAATTAAAATACAAAATTAAAATGTAGTGAATTTATACCAAAGTAATGGTTCTGTTAGGTTCTCAAAAGATTTATTATATTCCAGAAAATCAAATCAAAAGAGTTGATTAACTTTTGAAACTAACTTATTGATTTACAACTAATATAAACACTTCCGAGTTTAATTATCAAAGTTATTTTAACTGTTTTGGTTTTAAAGTAATTAGCATCAGAATAAAAATTACTTTGAAAATAAATAAGCACAGCAGATTTAACCAAGAGGTTCAGTCTCAAGATGATACGTAGTCCTCTCAAAACTTTGTATAAAAGTGATCAACACCCTGGATCGGGGATAAACAACATTATACAACTGTCCAGGTTACACGACCTCTACTACTGTTATACATGGGAAACAAAAACAACAGCAACCAGTTGTCCAGGTCACAGGACCTCTACCACTATCCCAGTGGGAAATAAAAGATGTAAGAGTTTTGAGTGAGGATTTACAGATCCTCCAGTTAATGTTCAGGAGACATTTTCTGTGTAAGATATAGCAAATAACACACACTGCTTGGAAAGTAAATAATAAATCACAAAGCAGAGATGTAGAGTTTAGGAATGGCTCTAGTGATTTTCAATGTAGCTCTGGACTCGTTGGATTGAGAAGGAATGCTTCGGAGTCCTTCTCTGGTTTTTCTGTTGAAAAACAGAGTGTCTTAGTTCAGCTTGTGTTCTACAGTCTCTTGTTTTATAGTGTGTTCTTCAGAAATGTAGGATTGAATGTATGGAACTTATTTGAGGATCATGCAATGTGTTCTTCACAGTTGTGCTCTGGATTGTTCTTCGGTTCAGTACAGAGCTCGCATGTATTGTTGTATATGTGTCGAGACGTGTCAGGCGCACGTCGTTCCTCTAATGCAGCTCAATCTTCTTTATATTCCATGAGCTTTGGCAGTATGAATGATTCCCTTTTCATATGTACGAGATAAAGTTTCCTGTCAAGCAAAAAACTAACATTAAATAACATTAATTGCATTAAAAACAGAAAATATGACCGTTAGCATCATTTAAAATAATATTGAAAAAATCTTAAGAAACGGTGTCATAGTGATCATGGAAACGGGGTCTTCTTCACGGTGTCTGGTCACGGTGTCTGGTCACGGTGTCTGGTCACGGTGTCTGGTCACGATGTCTGGTCATAGTGTCTGGTCACGGTGTCTGGTCATGGTGAGTCCTTCACGGTGTCTGGGTTACGGTGTCTGGTCACGGTGTCTGGTCACGATGTCTGGTCATGGTGAGTTCTTCACAGTGTCTTCATACTTAGACAAAAATATCTGTATTCGGACTAAGACAGTGATATGCAGAATATGAGTTAAAGTTACTCATTAAAGATAATATATGAGAGAATTGTAATTATGCATAACACTTGTAAAGGGTAATTATCATCCATAAGATTTGTTATTATAAAAAAATGATATGCACGTATTGTTGAGTTTAAAGAGCATTAGCAAGATGTGCACTGAAGATCAATATTAATTAATAGTAATGAGATTTGTGATTATTAATACACAATTAACACATGAGGATTCCAACATATTGTTTAGAAAATTCCCAAAATCCTTACATTACCAAAATTCTACGAAGTTGTTCTATACAAACCTCAAATTATATCTTATGGAAATGTTTCACAATCAGAGTTTATCTAAATCTATTTACAAGGTTGTTGCTAAATTCCTTGGATAATAGCTGTAACGCCCCGAACCCATAAGCCTGAATCCAGTGCATTATTTTAATACATTTTCATGATTAAAATGAATCAAGTCCCTAAGTCCCTATCCATTCTGGAGTCTTGGAAAATTTACTACATACAAGAAGGTTACATTACCCATAGACCCAAAAAATTAGATAAAATCTTTTGAGAATTCCATTATTCTTCTAGATTTAACCAACATATAAATCATAATACACTTTTTGACATCCTGGGAAAATAAAACATAAGAAAGGGGTGAGCTCAGATGCTCAGTAAAGGTAAATAATTTAACCAAAGATATAAACTTTTAAGTCAATATGTGTAATAAAAACAACTGCATTTTAAACATAATCTTGAACATAATTAGGAAAAAATAAATCTAACATTACCATATAAACATCCACATGGATATTCTACTATTCGAATAATCCCATGTAATTACTAATTTCATAATGAGGGAACGTATAATACTGGACATCATAACCACATAGTCAAGGCCTCGTGCCATGAATAAAAATAAAACTTTTGATTGGTCCATGTGAAAGACACTAGTTTCTCTTAGTAGACCTACCAATGCATCGAGGTGCTATAGTAGGCTCCACCCATCACTTACTATGTCCAATGCATTCCTCATATGAAAATGTTGAAACATAACATAAATATTCATATTAAAACTAGCATATGAAATGTCAATACATTAACCATAAACCATGAATGGTATAAAAATAGAATATACATAGTCAAACATATCATAACTCATTCAATACAACATGGAAAATTGTATTATAATAAATCAACCTCAATCAAGAATAATATCCAGTAAATGATTTTGAAATAGTTTAAAATGATCCATAAAACTATTTGAGAGAAATATCCATTTTGTGAAATTATTTAAAAGTCATTCATTTATAAATGAAGTCATTTAAAAGATATTTTTTAATCAAAGTGTTCCCTACAAATTTGAAACTTTTTAAAGGAATTAACATTTGAAAAAAATCACGTCCATATAAATAAATCCTTAAAATCATTTTTAAGACATGAAAATTGATAAAAAATATTTAGAAAAATAAATCATTAAATAATTTAAAATGGTGATCATGATAAATATTTCCCTCCACAAAACATTATAATATTAATTTTGGATACATTTTTATGAAACATGGTCATGGATTATAAAAATGTCCTAGTAAATACTTACACATAATCAATATCATATAATAATGAGATTGAGGATTTAACCTTTACCTTGTTCTTTCCTTTAGTTGAGGGTGTGTTTTACCTCATTTATAATGACCATAGTACGTTATTAAATTATACCTGAACCATATTAATATTTATGATATCATATATGATTCATTTATGACTTTATACTACCCATTTATTAATAATTTCAATGTTAAGGTAACATTTTGGGTAATAACCGCTTTCTTTATCATATGTGTTTTAACATTTTATTCTTGATCGTATCACTTAGATCATGATTTACATACATAAATAATATAATACATGATGTAATATTATATATATTCAAAATATAAATATGTAAAATTGATATATGAAATGGAAACATCGTTCATGGAGATTGTAGTACGTCCGTACGCATGAACGATGTTTCTGTTCTCTTATCGTATAGTATAGAAGTAAGTAGACCACATATATTTATCTAAAAAAACATATAATATTAATGTTTAAAAATTATTTCATATATCTCATACTTTATGATTATATATATTTATAAAAAATCTTTAATGGTGATCGTTGACGATGAATCTCATCGCGTCGTGGAGATGGTAAGTCGTACATACCATTGAGCGTCAATATAATTTTATTGATGGTGAAAAAATATTTAATTGGATGGTATATTATATATATATATAGTCCTTATAATGTTATATTTGTTATGTACATCAATTTTATTCATTATTATACCCATCCAAATAATGAAGTTTGGGAAAAACAAACTACACCACGATGTGGAGACGGTAAGTCGTACGTACGCACATATGGTGACTTTGTCATTAATTGATTGTATAGAATAATGAATATTGATGTAATATATTTATAATAACATCACAGTATGTATAAGGTACTTTATTGTTTATTTTGTTATTGAATCACAAGTAAAAGATGAAGTGGAAGAAGAAACGAACTTTGAAAGAGGTGATGAAATTATTACCTCTTCTTTGGGTGCTTCATTTTTTATTTCATCAAAAGGAATCCATAGGTTATATTTATGATCGATGTAATGCCTCTAGATTGACATGAGGGATGTTTTGAGGTTATTTAAGTAGGGTTTGGCCAAGACAAATGGATTTGGAGGTGTGATTTTTAGAGAAGGTGAAGTACCCTTTTATAAGAGAGATGAGGGTCACTTTAGGAAAAGCTTGAAATATTATTTTATTATAAAATCATTTTCAGTTTATAATTGCTAGAAAAGGATTTATATCGAGGCTAAAGTGGGGCTGGGTTGAAAACATCTCTACCAATATGTTTTAGACATGTTTATGTCACCATATTAATCTTATCTTTTATATTTAACTATTATTTAAATAGTTTAACTTTTACAATGTCTTCTTTTTTTATTATAATAAATGGTTAATAAATTTACTATAAAATGAAAATATAACCTCATGTTGTTCATCAATTACATATATTTCATTATATTAGTTATTTTTTCAAACCATATATTTTTAGTAATATTTTCTCATTTAATAATGTAGTATTTGTTTAAAAACACATTTATGTCAATTTTCACACTACTTAACATTTGGTTTTTTGTAAAAGTCATAAAAACATTATCACTTAGAAAAAAAATTATTTAATCAAACCTAAAATTTCATATTAACCTAGAAAATTCTTTGAATAAATAAAAAGTCTAAATTTACATTTATTTTGAAATTTATAATATCAATTATTTTTATCATTCCTTAATAAGTTAATTACTACATCATCATTGTGTCATAAATAAATTTAAATTTATAAGTACTAAAAATTATAAATAAAATACCAGGATATAAGAAATCATTTTATCTTTATAATGAATATTTATAGTCTGATTTATCTTATGTAAAACCCTATATTAATAATTTTTTAGTTATTAAACTTTTAATTTAATACTTTTAACTCTTCTTTAAATAAAATAATAATAAATCTCCTAATCTAATCCAAGGGGATCAAAATGATCATATTTTATTCATAAGGTTTATTTTTATCGAAATACACTTATCCAATAGAATTATGAGGTTTTTTAGGGTTATTAAAATATCATTTTTACCTTTCATTACCCTATTTATTTTTAACCATGGTAAATAAAATTCAAAGTTACTATTCATCAAAAATTATTTTCATACTATTGAAACACATTTTACTTTCTAATGTAAACCATGTCTCTCAGATTTTTGAAATTCAATTCACAATAGTGGAAAAATTACATTTTAGGCAAATTTTCAAATTACATAGAAGGTGGGTAAAAGACCTTAAAAGGTTCAATAAAATATTATATATCTAATAATAATATAACATGACTCCAATGAATTAAATTCGACTAATGTAAGTATTATTTATATATTTTTACTTTAAAATATATTTAAATAAAAGTCTATTTTAAACAACAACATAGTGTTTTTCACTATTCATCAAAATTGAATGTTTTCAAAAAAATAACAAAAATTCCCCCTAATATAATTTTGATATTATGAATTAAAAAATAAAGTATATTTTACCAAATTAAAAACATAAAAGTTGCATTAATTAATTTAATATTAATTCCCGTTTTCAAAACCAAAAGGCGGGTTTTTAAAAAAAAGTATAAACTATCAAAAGATTGACGCGTGTTTATGTCCAATTTAAATGTGAAATTACATATAATAACGTACATAATATTAAATGATTAAAATATAATCTAATGAAACTTTAAAACCAATAAAACTTATAATTGAACACTATAAATGTTTTTGATTAAATTTTTTTTTTAATTAAAACTATGTATTTTTCATTATTCATCAAAATATGAAATTTATCAAAAAAGTAACAAATATTTATCCAAACTAAAAATTTTATGTCCCGCTTCTAAAGAAGGATTTAATTTAATTAAATTTAATATATTAAATGGTCAAATATTGGATTTAAAAAGGGTTCTCCATTGAACAGCAGAAAAACTATATTTTTTTAAATACTTCTTTTATCGGAAAAAATGAATTTTTCATTATATTATATCTAAGAATCACAGAAAATTAATGTTAAAATTATATAGGATATATATAAAATAATAAATTTGTTTAATAATATTCACAACTGCTTTTAAACGGCTAGTTTGATAGGTCTTGATGTGCTTGAAAATGATGTTCCATGTAGCGCAAGCTATTGAATTAGTTTAAAGAGATAATGTACTATGAAATATTGTGGTTTTAAAGATAGTGTATTGGGTAAGGTAAGAATATGTGATCTATTTCTTAGTATTTCATTGGTTGATATGATCATTGGCCCTTGTGAAAGTGGTTTAAGTTCCACATTCTTTATATGGTTTTTGGAGGCACGTTGGGAATTTATCAACTCAATGTGGAAATTTTATCATGAATGTGAAACCAAGGTATGTGGGGAAAATTATTTAAAAAACATCCAAGTATTCTTGGGGATGAGATTCCTAAGGTCGGGATTTTAAAAGATTATGTGTTTTGGGATGGTTTGAATTTACAATGGTATTTTATTTTTTTCCAACAACTGGATGGGACAAATTGAAAACCCGGATTTATAATGTAATTATGATATTTAGAGTAGTTAATGTTGTTATTTTTATATGGTTTTTAAATCATAGAAGGTTTTTTAGGTAAATAGACAAGTTTAAATAAAATAAAGATATAATAACTATGTTTTTAGAAAAAATCATAGTGCACAAGGTTGGCTCACATGTACCTAAAATGGTGCGGCCCTAACAATGAGATACTTTTATATAGGACTAAGGTTTCATTAGTAAAATTTGAGAGAGGTTGTATGGATGTGTGAACATAAAAAAATTGTAAAGGTGATTCACAGGATGTACACATAGTTTTTCTATTCCTATATGTATCTGTGTGATGGGTTGAGCCATTTGGGGAGTGGTACCAAAAATGCATTGCATGATTTTTTAATAGTGTTCCTAGATGCGTGTAGCCATGTGTATTTGGAATATATGTGAACATGGTAGGAAAATAGTTTTTTTTACGATGATGCTGAACAAAACACCCCTTAAAAAATTTTAATATTAATATTTTACTTTTTTTCTTTAAACTTAAGATATCCTTCCTCCTCCCTCATTTTTATAGAAACAACCATCAATGGAAGTTATCATATCCCTCTCTGACAAGATTTTATGGAACTCAATTATTTGATATTGGATTCGAAAACTGATCATTATGGTGGATCAACCTTGGCATGTCTAATAATTTTTCTATTTAAAGTATTTTTTCCCTCACTTTCTTTGAAGATATTTACATATTATCTAATATTCCCTATTTTCAGTTTTTTCTCTAGTTTCTCATTTTATCTTACTTTTTCCCAAATCAGTGTCTAATATCAAACATTTGATTCTTCCTTAGCAAGATGTAGGTGGTCTATCACATTTCCTTATTGTCTTTGTGTTTATGATTTCCTGTTGTCATGTTTCATGTCTGACTTTCCTCATGTTGCTCATATATTTTTTAACACCATTAATCAATTATCTATACCATGTATTAATATTTCACTAGACCCTTTTTCAAGGTTTGAGGTTGATTACCTGAACTGGAAACACCAAAAAATGTGGGAGCTGTTAAATTTTATTAACTACTATTCTTATTTAATACCAAACACGCAGTGGGTGTGTTTATGTTTTCAATTACATAATGAATGAGTTAAAAAATAATGATATTTTCTATTACAAGGATACTCACTTAACTCATATAGAATAACAATATTATGAATTTTTGTGTAAAAAGTCACCCATGGGTGTGATGAACATAACGATGTTAGTAGTAGTGATATTATTAAATAAATGAATTTTCAAATAGTTGTATTCCATCCCTTTATTATTTATCATTATAAATATATGACAAATGAGATAATAAAACTGAAAATCCCATGATGTGGTTGGGATTGTATTTTGATTAAAATTGAAAAAATGAATTAAACAAAAATTTAATGTTAAGCCATTATCACTTAGATCTTTTTTAGTTATGAGGTATTCATATAAATACTAATATAATGAAAACTAGATCAAATGAAATTATAATACGCCAAGAGAGGCTTGGACTCCTTATATATAATTCCATGGAAAGGCTCATAGTTTAAATGAAATTAAATTTTAACTTGAGAGATACATAGGTTCCTTATATTTAATTCCTTACATGAGCTCCTAAAATAAATGAAATTAAATCCTACCATAGGTGATACACATATTTATTATACCAAATTACATTTATGGAATCATAGTTTAGGTTAAATAATATTATACCTTGGGAGATACATGGATAACTTATACAGAATTCCTTTGACATGCACTAGATTTAATTAATTTATATCATTACTTGGGTGATATATATGATTCATATTTGATGGGATCATAGTTTTAATGTAATTATATTATTCCATAAGTGATAAATGGAATCCATGATAGAATTTGTTCTAAGATATCATATGTCAAATAGAATTATGATAATCATGGTTTCTATTTCGTTTTCCCTCAATTTCTAAACCATTAATTTCATGAATCATTTAAGAAACATATTTTTTTTTAATTATATATGGTTTCCATGGTGGTAAAACATGAGATCTTGGATTATAAATACATGTATAAAAATTTATAATGTATAGAGACATTACAGCTGAGGGTGATGTAGGTAGAGTCGACTAGGTATCCCATGAGGCACCCAAACCAACATCATTACTGTTTATTTAACTTCATTGTTTTTTATACCATCACACTTCACATTTTATATTCATGAAGTAGATATTAATGGAGACCATTATTGTTTTTTTATGATTTAATGACACCCTACTCAAAGCATCATTTTGTACTTGGGAATATTAGTTATATATAGGTATGGAAAAGGGAATGAGAACAACTATAGATGATTGAATTTTTTAGGATCATAACATGGTAGTAGATGACTAAGGTAGTTGTTAGGATTCCGATGAAATTGTTTTTTATTTTTTCTTATATATACAATTATAGTATATATTCCTATAGTCATTTGTTCATGTTAAATTTGTTATAGACATGATATCATTCTTATATGATAGTACTTATGTATTTTAACCATTAATTATTATTGGGTTGATTTACATCCATTGTATTATTTTATATTCTTATGTTGTTGTATTATTTTACATCCACTTCATTATTATTATTCTATACCACCATTATATACTTATATAAATAGGGTATAATATCTATACAATACCAGTGCAGACCCATGGTGATAATTCGAATCCTATTGCATATGAGGAGGTGTTCTAAAGGATAGGTGGCCACTCTGGCTGGGTTTCTAATGAGTGAATTAGGCTTCATACATCACAACATTTAACATTTCATCAGAAAAAATGTAATTGTAATCATAAAGAAAAATAAATGTGTATCTAAGGATTTCATGCATCATTCTAGGTAAATTATACTAAAAAATATTATTTTCCCCGTTGGTAGTTACTCTATATAGGGAATGGATATTGGGATAGAAAAAAACATCCCAAATAATTTCTATAATGGGAAACTATGTTAACCATATTTAATTAATTGAATGGAATATGATATATTCTCATAGGAAACGCATTTGAATAAAATCATGCTAATAGAAGTGGATGATTAAGAAAGAAAAAATTAGTGAGGGATAATCCTGTTGATGGAAAATTGAGTTTCTTAATCCATATAGATAAATAATAAGGACGGTATCATTTAAAAAAATAACTTTCTAAATAATATTATTTAAATGAAGAAAATTCGTAGAATAATTATGAAAATTTCAATGAGAATATGAAAATTCATTATCATTTGAAAAAATATTAAGATGAATGTTTTCATGATCAAAGAAAATAACAATTTACTTATTGAAAAAAATGAATATAAAGGGAGGTATTTATAAAGAAAATGAAAAAAGAGATGGAAAAATAAGTTTATAAAATATGTAAAATATAATCATATTGGTAAAAAAATAACCAATATTGAAAAATTTAAATGATTTTTTTTTTGTGATAATTAATGATGTAAAAAATTATTATTTTAATTTTATTTTGGAAATAATGTATTTTCAAAAAAAATAAATCAAGACTTCAGAAGAATTTTTTTTCAACGATAATAATGCCCAAAAAATTAATATCCATTAAAACTTTTTACTGAAATCCACATCAAAAAATTATGTTCCAAGAATTCATTGATATGGGATAAAGATAAGTATGAAGGTCACAAGAAATATTTTTGTAAATATATTTTATATTAAAATCATGGATATGGAAGAAAACAAGTTGTGTTCTTAGTCTATGAACCATTTTTCTTAGTGATGACTTTTGAAAGAGATCATGATCCCCTAAAGTGAAAAATATTAATATAATGGATTTATTATCTAAAAGGGAATTTAAATAAAAATACATAAAATGAAATGGTTGTAAAACGAGTTCTTGTAAGATCAATGTCAAGAGAAAAATGAATTACTTCTATAAAGTTAATTTTATTTGAGAATTGAGTAACATTTTAAAAAAACCCAAGAATTAGAAGGAGATTAAAAATTAACCTCTAATAGAATATATAAAATATATATCTTGATAACTTAAAAAAATGGTAATAATATAAAAAATTAAATGTAAATTTGTCTCTACTGTAAAACTCATCTCAACAAAGGAAGTTTGAGATAAAAATACCATATCTTTTTGTCAGAAATTATTATAAACAATAACTTAGATTCATGTATAAGTATATTATTTTCGTTAAATATATTACAGTGAGAATTATTCATCTATATTTATTTTATACTGTATAGTTATTATCTATTTTAATTTTTTAATATGGTTTCAACTAATGTATGTCACTCATGGTAGTTTAGTTAATATTATTATAATATCTTCTATATGTTGAACATGGGATATAGTTTTATAAAATATTTTAATAATATACCTAATTGAATATTATTTCATCCTTAAATATTCCTTTAGAAATTAATTTATAAAATCACGTATGTTATCAATGAATGGGAAAGGTTTATAAAAGTTAAATTATTATATCATTTTAGAGATTTAATTTACTATAAAAATGTATTGTCGCATTGCGTATGTAATATATAATATCATCATTAAATAATATTAATGGTTTAGTAAATAACATATTTTATACATTAAACAAATTCCTATTTCCATTAATATTTTTTGATATGGAAAAATAAATACAAACATCATCTCATTGAGGAGGTAGTCCATACATACAAGCAAACAATGCTCTTATTTTCGTATAACGACAAGAATGTAAAACAAAAAATATCTTATAATTTCAAAATCATAAATTTTTTATAAATTTTGAATTATCTTAGTATTAATACTTTTTGAATCATATATTGAAGGCAATGTTGAAAATCCAAAACTGTCACTTCATGGGGGCTGTAATATTGTTACAAACACAAATAAAGATTCTTATTTTTCTTTATAAATGGAAGGTAATAAATAAGTGTAGTAAAATTATAATAATAAAATATAGACACAATAGTTATGATTAGTTTATTATTATAATAATGATATGTTATTTTTGATAAGAAAGAATAGGAATGAAACGTTATGAAAGACATGCTACCCATTTTGACACAATGACACTTCATTTAATGAATGCCATATATTTGAGGTAATTAGGCCACTTTTGGTGACCATGGGAACAAGGGTGTATAAAAGACGTCAATTAGATGACCTTTGGGTCTGTTTTAATGTAAAATTTTAAATAGGATTGGTGTATTGAAAGGGTGTATGTGATCCCCCTTTTATTAGTGAAGATAATTGACTTTTTCATAGAAAAGAATGCTATGTATTGGGTAACAATAGAAACATAATAAATTTTTTTGATTTAGACGAGGATAATTTGTTTAGATAAAAATGTTATATATTATGACCTAATTTTTTTAATATTTATAATTCACATGTAAATTTAAGAAAATTTAGGCCACTTTATGTTAGTGTTTTAAACACTTGTTATTTTAATTAAATATTATTAATGTCCATTATTTTATTCATAAAATTTTAGGGTGACCCTTAATACAAAATGTTCACATGATTAATATAAAAATGGAATAAATTTTCAAAAAATAAATAAATTTCTAAAATGTTGATAGTTATTTTTTAAATCAAAAAATACAATGTGTTGAAAATCATTTTAAGAAACTTTTTATTAAATATTATGTTTTTATAATATTATTTGATATTTATTACCCATAAAATGATTGTTAATTACGTTTTTTTATGGTTAAACATAATATTATTGTTTTAATTATAAATTTATTCATATAATTATAAAAATATTAAATATATAGAAATGATATATTTGTTGAAAAAAATTATTTTTACTAGGTAATTAATAGTTAACCAAGGTAACATAATATTTATAAACATAATTAATCTATCCCTTATTATATAATTTGTACCATATATTTTAAATTTTAAATCAATTTCACTTAATTAAATTTATAATATCTAATTCTAAAATATTATTGTATAATGTATTGAAAATAATTTTTTAGAAAATATTTCAAATTTACCAAAATATAAAATATAGCTTTTAATTCAAACATGATATTTTAAAATATATAATATTACCTTAAATTCATATATTTGGTTGAGAAGGTGGATTCATATGTTCTAGGTTTTTTTCATATCTAACTGATATATTAAAATCAATGATATTTCAAAAATGATATATTGCACTATTCACCTAAAAATTAACTGTTTCTTAAAAAAATAAAAAAAATCTTCTTAAGAAAATATTACCATGATAAGTACAAAAATAATGTTAATTTTTTCAAATTAATATCCTAAATTTTATTAATTTATCATTAAAATAATATCAAAAAATATCACGAAAAACATATTTTTTATATAAATTATTTTACTCGATATTTATTTTTCTTTTAAAACCATTTATAATCATAAATATATAAAATATTAAAATATACATTTTATAAATAAAATTTTGAATATAATGATATTTTATTAGTTTCTTACCATTAATAATGCATTTTATTTTTAACTATATTTTTATATTATTTTGGTTACATATATATATATATTATAATTAAATTACCTCTGTTTCAACTGAGTAATTCTACAACTAACATAAAATGGTCTATATTGGTAAGGTTTTCAATGTTTCATGTGGATAAAATCATATAACACAATATTTTTTAAGGGAAAAAACTCATGTCATTACATTCTTCCATCTTAAAATAATTTCATCATTAAAATTTATTCACTATTAACATAAAGGAATAGGTTAGGGTTGATCAAAGTTTAACATGACTCAATATATTATCCCTAATGAGATATGATACTCAATATAATAGTGATGACTAGAAAAACATATTTTCCATATCAATTTCAAAGAAATATAGCACATAAAGTGGTGTTGAGGACCACATAAAGTATTTGTATTTCTTCATAGTTAATTCATATATGTCATTATTTTAATAAATTGTCATAAGTGATATACAATGTGTTTTTACCCATAATGGAGATTAATGTTGGGTCAAAGTGATGATGACAAATCTATTTTGAAATTAATGAAAAATATACAGAGGTGGATATTATGATTTAAACATTTTTTATTTCCATAGACATCAATATCATACTACTAAAATTTTTCCTTAAAAAATAAATCATCAAGGTTGGTGAATATATGTTTATATAATAAACCCTAGATATAATATGATTGATAAAAATAGAATACATACTGTAATTTGAGTTGGAGTTCAATGTGAATCCCATTTACTACTATACTCTCTTTCTTTAGTCATTGTATAGATTCATTATAACACACTCGGTCTATGAGGTTGTAGATTCTTATCACCGTTAGCAATCCCACGATTAGTTCATTGACATATATAATGACTGGTTCTCCAAAAAAAAGACATTTAATTGTGAGTGGTTCCCATGGATTAGTTATATATTCTAATTTCTTTATTTCCCTTGACTGTTTGATGCTTGATGACCTCCTTTACCACGAATAAATCATCTTCCATTAACCTTCATGAAATTTTCTTAGGGCTTCTTAATGAAATTTTGACATATAATAAATTGAACATGTTTTACTTAATCATCTTCATCACTAGATCATTCTTAATACTCTATCATTCAATTAAATTGTCTATTTTGGACTGTAATTATGTTCTCATTGTTAATTATATTTTTTGATAATGGGATTAAAAAAATCACAAGGTTTATCATTACAGATTCGATTCCCATGGGTTTTTCATTGAGGTAATCTCTAATATATCAGTCACATCATTGGTACCTTCTAGTTCCATCCATTAATAAAACTAAAAGGGATAACATTCATGACCAAAATTTTATAATTGGGGGATATTTTTGTTATCATAAAAATGAAATCAACAATAAAAGTTCTGTTTCTATTACATTTTGATATTGAACCATTATTATTGTAGTTCATCCTATATAAAATATAGTTTAACCACAGTTACTTTAAGTTTCATCATATATATTTTTGACCATTTTGCATTATAGTAACTATGAAATCAATCACTCATAGTTTTTCATAAACAGCATATGATCAACAAAATAGTATTCCCTTGGAGTGTCAAAGAATGTGTGTGGTAGTGGACTATTCACCATGCACCATAATGATGGATAAGATACAATTGATCAACTATTTCAAGGGGTATAACAATGAAAATTATTTTTACAAAAAATTAAGTCCACATGTAGTATCTATATAAGTATTAATATTTAGGAAAACCTCATAATATCTACCTTATAAAAACATTAGGATCTGATCTTATTATTCAGCTTCATTAATATTATCTGATCTTAATCTTAAAAAATAACTATATCTTACTTTCATATCAATTATAATGACCCAATCCTTAAACATACTTTATTACATTATTATTAACATAATATTCCAAAACATACACACTCATGAATGAAATTTCTAGTGTATTTGTCATATTATATACATAAATACCATATCGTAAATATAAACTAATCATAATAATTTAAAACTCAAAATGGATCTCCTACTCCCAAAAGTCCACTAAAAATTCATGGGATACCCTAGGAAAACATAATTTCTATAAAGGTTGAGATAAATTATTCTCATAACATAATAACCATTTTAATAAAACATAACATTAGGGCCAAGAGGTATAATTTCATATCTTAAATAAAACAATCATAACAAATAAAACATAGTGTAACCAATTGATATCATAAGAGCATGGAATAAAAATGCTCATATTGTAAGATAATTTAATAATTGGAATTTGGTAACTATAGATACATGATAATATAAGTATAAATCAAGGCTCCTAACCTTGTTAACATAACATAGGTGGTTAGGAAAATTGATCACATCCATAATTGGTTAGAATCAGTCCCACACACCATTATACCTCATGAGATGGAAACATTACCCTATGCATTGATGTTTTTTCTTGACACACCCATTATAATGAGAAATAATAAATATGTTTTCAAAAAGGTTTCAAATATCATATCATAATAATACATGAAAATAAAATGGGTTTTATATTATTTTCAAGTGGTTCCCAAAAGATGCCATCATGATTTCATCAATAATTATTTCATGATAAACCGAGGAAAATAAATTTTATTTAAATGAATTGATTCATAATTTTATGTAAATAAAAGTCAATAATGATGATTAGATATATTTTATTTACTACATATAAGAAATGTATATATGGTTTTAGAAAAAAAATCCCCAATCATTTAGTTTATTGGGTATATAGGTGAACATAATTCATACAATGAAATAGGTCATGTGTAATTAAAATAGGATTAAATTATAAGAAAATAATGATATACATGTGTATGATTATGCAAGATAAAAATAATGATTGGTCATTCTATATATTTTAAAAATAGTTTCATAATAAATATAGATTAATAAGGTGTAAAATATCATTTGAAGAATAATATTGATCATGAATATAACATAGATGAAAAACACTCTTATATGAATTTGGAAAATTAAATAGAAAAAATCAAATAATTTTTCCTCTGAAAAAAAAATATAGAAGAAAATTTTATTATAACAATATAATAACAATTACTTCCTAAAAAATGAATGAATATAGAGGAACTATTATAGAAAAAAAAATGGTATAGAAAGATACATTCACACAGAAATGTATAAAAGATATTCCTTTTGCTCTAAAAGGACCCATATGACATCAATTAAAATATTTTTTTCTTAATATTTTTCAATGAGATTAATGTATATTAAAAATAATCCATTTTTAAACAATTTGTAAATAAATTATACTAGAGCATTTTAAAACATTACATAAAAATTTTATGAAAAAATCATGATGAAAAATATTTAAATTCAATTTAAAAAATTTAGTGTAGAAAATCATAAAAAAGAATGGTAAAAAAATTCATTTATAACATGTTAATATACATATTAAGGTCACATGTAATATAATATAAAATATATTTGATAGGTAAATCATGGATATGGATGAAAAGGGTTATATTCTTTGGTTGGGAATCAATCTTTTCAGTGAAACATTTTAAAAGAGAACCTAATTTCCAAAAGTGATACATTTTAATAAATGTGATTAATTTCTTGAAAGGTAAAATAAATAAAATAAATTAAAAATAAAATCGTAAAATAATGGAAACCTATAATATTATTGTTAAGAATAAAATTTGAGACTCGTAGAAAGAAAACATGAATTGAGAAATGTGTATATTTTTTAGATAAACCTAGGGAGGAAAACATTCTTGAAAATGAAACCTAAACATAATGAATAAAATATATTTCATGATAAAATAACAATGGGGTACCATATAATCCATATAAAAATAATTTTTTGTATAACGTAGAACATATGTCAATGAAGGGAGTTTGAGAAAAAAATCCTTTCCAATTAAATCTAAAAATTTCTATAGTAGAATATAAATTCTTGTATAAATAAATTATGTTAATTAAATATATACCATATAAAATTATTTATCTCTATTTATTATTATATGGTCTATTTATAATCTTATATTTTTTTGTTATTTCTTCTTACATCGATCACTCGGGGTTGTTTGGTTAATTTCAGCCAGATTTTTTTAGTTTAGTTATTGTTCTTAAAGGAGTTTTAAATAGGTTCATAATATCTATAATTGAATATTATTTTTTACATTAATTTAATAGTAGATTATAATTTTTATAGTTAATTAGGTTCTTTATGAATTGTGATACTTTTTAAAAGTTATATTAATATTACATTTTAGCGATTAAATTTACTATAATAATTTATTCCTAATATTATAAATAAAATGTATAATATTATACTTCTAGAATTTATATGGGGTTTTAAGTAAACCTTTATATAAATTAAATACATTTTTATGTTCATTTTTCATTTGATATGGAAAATTAAATAAAAATTTCTTCTCATTGAGGCAGTTTTCTGCGTGTATACATAGACGATGATCACATTTTTGTAGAATGGAATGAATGTATAAAATAAAAAATCATATAAATTCAAAATAATTAAAATATTATAAATACTATATTATGTTATTAAATTAATATTTAAACTATCCATGAAAGGTGGTGATGAAAAATGAAAAGTGTTACATAGGGGAGGTGATAATCTATAAACACATACTAATGATGATTATTTTTTTCATTCAATATATAAGAGAATAAATAATGGTTTTCCATATCATAATAACATATAAAAAATTAATTATTATATAGTTATTATTATAAAATGGTTATAGATGATTTATAAAGGAATTATTAAGAAATGTATTTTACTAATGATATGTAACTTTTGTAGATACATTGGACTTTCTCTTAATGAAGGCCTTAGATTCTATGGCATTAGGATAATATATGGTAACTATGTTCATTTTTTCATGTAAAGGAAATAAATTATTGTATATTTTCATATGGTTTCAAGGAAAATTTTATATAGGAGTGTAGTATAGAAAGTGATTAAGTTATCATTGACACACACTTATAATGGGGTTTGGAAAAAGGAATTTATTTTTCCTAAGGTTTAAACTATTTTTAGTAACCCAAGTCATCTCTATAGATATATTTTTTTATATTTTTTTCCTGGGAATAAAAGAAAATACAATAAGAAAATTATAATGAATTGAAATCAAATAAACTTGGATTTAGGAAATTTAGATGAAATATAAATGATTGGGTTTGGGTAAGGATTATATTTTGTAATTATATCGTGGTCCATAATAAAAATGAGTCTTTGTATTTTTCTATATGATTAAAAGAATGTATTAACAATAATTAATATTTTATTCAACTTTGAGTAATATTTATTATGTCTAATATTTATATGTCTCCTTCCACGAAATATTTTCTCAATACCATATCTAGTACTGATATTCCCCAAATACTCAAATAAGTTAATTATTCCTTCCTCACATGTTAATTAGTAACTAAAACCCTTCTAAAAAAGATTTTTGATAAACTAGTTGGTATAATCAAAAACCCATATTGTGGGAAAATAAAATTCTTATTCAAAGTATTTTAAAATTTCATAATTTAATTAAAATAAATCATATTTAATTTAATTGGAATGATTATTAGATTAAAAAACATTAAAAAAATATATAAAATTCATTTTTAATTTGATTTTAATTAGGAAACAAGAATCCCGAAGTGGTCCCCTCTCCTTCACCAAGTAATAATGGATTTCGGATCAACATAGAATGAGGATTCATAAAAGCTAGCAGATAATAATACATAAAAATAATGTTAAAGTGTGAAAGAGGATAGACAGTAGCCACAATGGTGAAAGGCATCGAGTCTAACTCTCATTATCTTCTTCATATCAGCCTCTACTACTAATTAAAAGGAAGATGTGTCCTTTAATTATCCAAAAAAAACCCTTTTTTTCTGGGTTTTCCTCTTCTTATATAGGATAGGAGGAAAGATTCTAATTCACATCACTCACTATCTCGAGTGTATCAAAATTTAGAAACTGAAGTTCTCTCTTCCCCAAGACATGTGATGGTAATATGAGAAAATTGAAACACATGAACATATTGGGTGATCCAAAAATGATTTTTTCCATGTATGGTGTCTTAGGTATGGACATCATGGAGGATGGACTTTCATAGGGGCATTGGCCTTATATGGTGGAGTGCATGGGATTTCACCAACTCCACATGGTGGTTGGGCATGGATGCAAAAAGTGAAAGTTGTAGTGGTGAGAAAGACATTGGGGAGTGAGATTACTTTTTGTACTGCCTTCTGAGTTGCAGGATGAAGCTTTGAATGGATTCACAGTGGCTGTACATGGTTCAGAAGATGATTCATAGTGGTAGAAGATGTCATAAATGGTGATTGAGTTCAAGATGAGCTTCCAGGGAATCAACTATGGTGGTCCAGATAAGTTGCAGTGATACTGGTGATTCGAAGTCCGTAGTGATCAATAAATATTGAGGTCATGTTGTATCTAATAAGAGTAGTGGTGTGGTGATGAAATAATTTCACATTTATGTGTGATTTGAAAAATACTAAAAAAACACATCCCAGACCAATTTTGGAATTGTGAGTCACAATATCTTTAATATCAATACACTATATTGATTTTTTAGTGATTTCTGTCGAGGGATAGTGGACCCCCACTGTGGTTATTGAATGAACTATCTTGTAGAGCATCGCCACACGTTGCTTCATGGGTTTCACCATCATGGACCAGGAATTCTTATCTTTTCCACAAATCTACTCTTTGTAGGTTTTCCCCCACAAGTTCCATTTCAAGGGATCAATTTCCCCACACTACCCTATCTCTAGTGGGCCCTCCTAGGGGTCTTTGTGATCATATTTACCTCTTGGGATTGCTATATGGTGCGTGGAGCCTTTTTGAAGCCCTTCTTAGGGCTGGTAAGTTTTTTGTTAAACTCATTAAAATGTATAGAACACCCTTAAAAAATATTCAAATTAATCTTAAAATAAATCAAAAAATTCAAATCCTTAATAACTTAAACTCTTTAAACTATTTTAATTCCAAATTCTTATTTTCCCATGATTTAATAAAACATTTTAATAAATAGGCATAATTTTTTAAATTCATTTAAAATAATTGGAAATTATTTATAAATATACACTATATAAGAGGGAATAAAATACTACCAAACATAAACCATGAATATACTTAATCATAAAATATAAACATTGAATTTAAAAGTCACTAATGTTTCCATTATTAAAATATTAAAACAAATAAAATTAAATAATTATGAATGAAAAAACAAATTTTCAAAAAACTGAATAAAATATCAATTTTATTTATAAATTATTATAAAAATAATCAACTCATGTATTTTACCTTTTTCCATTTGAAAAAAATGTAAATTCTCTTATCATTCAGTTAAGATTCCATAATAATTAATAATAAACATTCCAGATTATGATATACCTAACTTTTTAATATTTTCTCTCATCACTCATGATACAATTAAAATAGATTTATTATCATATCATGAGAATATTTAATAATACATAAGAATGTAAATGATAATTTTTCTCCAATTTGTAAAGATAAAAGTAACAAAAAAATGTGCGGACTTTCAAATCAAGGATCATAAAACTCTATGGCATAAGGTTGGTAATAATTAATGTTTAAAAATCAATTCTCAAGGAAGAGGTTTATCTCATAAAGTATAAATTATGATATAAAAAGTAAATTCTCAATTAAATTCCCCCCTTTAAAAAAGAATCACTATGTTCCTACAGAATTCAAAGTTAATTTTATGATCAGAATAATGAATAATGAATGATTTTTTCACCCTCTTGAATTTTTCAAAATTTAAACCACTTTTTCCAATGTACATTATTTTTAGTTCTTCCAAATTTTATTCATATAATGAATCTTACAACCACTACATTACCACATATGATAAAAATAATCTCTCTAGTTATTGTGACTGTTGATTCTTCAATGTCCCAACACATTCCAATTTTTTATTTTTTAAATAAGGTAAAAATGTAGAAGTAGAATATATGAATGAAAGAACATTTATCATTACACTATTTTTCAGCCCCACACATATTCCTTATAATTATTTTCATCCTATTTATCATGAATTTCCCGACCCCCACACATAATCTAATAAAATATCATGAAGATACATAGATGAGGGTTGGAATAGATATAAAAAGATCGAAACATGGATCATTATTAAAAAGATAATTCATGGTCTCTATGGTCTAAATAAGGATTATTTTAATGGTGGATTTCAAGGATATGAGATTCAAAAATGTTTTATCAGTCATTTTAAATTTGTTTTTTCATGTTCATAACTTTGATATGTTTCAATGCATGTTATGGTAGGTGGCATGTCCCATGCTCACTCATGAAATATAATTAATCCTAAATAAGATATTCATGGTCTATAAATCCTCTTTGGAATGTGTAATGTGATTTTTGATAACCACTTAACGAATGAATAAAAATAACTAATCAATTCAAATAAATTTATAAATTCAATTTTCAATTTTTTTTGGAAATTTAATTTATATGAATCAATTAATTTATTGAAATCATGTGTCCACATTTAAATATTCTTGGTTGATTTTAATTATTTAATTTTCCATTTTACTCATTAAATATCATTATCATTCAATTCTAAAACATGTAATCACATGACGCCTAATAAAATCGTGTCTCCTTGAATAATCAAGTAAATCATAATTTCAATTACTGGCACACAATTTTCTGATTAAAGATCAAAACATGTGTTTAAAAAATGTAGTTAGTTTTACTGATAATCATTAAAAGTGTAAAACCCTTTTGAAATAAATATTTGGTCCTATTACTCCACTACAAAGGGCTTCCATGTGACTTCTTACCATAATTTTCCTGTAACAAAACCCATACCAGTGTAATAACCATTCCATTAGAGATCTAAGGGGTGAAAGTATATTTAATTAAATCATAAACTTCCTCATTCCTAATAAAATATTAAAATGTGGTTTTCCTCCTGGAATTTCCTTTGGTAATTTTTTTGGATCATCTTAACCCCATGAGAATAAGTAAAGAGATGGGTGGGATATGTTTGAGCTCCATCACCGGTTCTTGAGGTACAATTCCATGGAACTTTTTCATCTTTTTCCCATTTATACTAAATAGGGTTCATTCCTCTAATTTCTTCATCCCAATAAAAAAAGGTAAATAAATTAGTAATAATAAAATGTTTTTACAACCTATAATTAATCATAAATGTCCATAACATTATTCGTGAATTGTAGAGAATCAAATGGTCTCTTGGTTGAAAGGTCGTTGGGTGGATCAATCTTTCATGTGCCACTTGGGTTATTTCTTGGGAATTTATGAATTTTCAAAATATTATTTTCTTCTTAGATTTATATCTTACATATAATTTTTTATCTCTTTTATATCACTATCTAAATCCAAATTCACGTTATTTAAATCCAAATATTTTTGGTTGTATAACTCTACTGGTAGATAAATTTTTTCCCATAATTCAACTGGAGGGGGTCATACCTAAAAGTATCTTTTATATTGGTTGGTATTCCCATAATGAGTCTTCAACTCCTTTCCCCTCAAACTTTCAGTTTGTTTTGACTTTTTTTCTCTAAAATACATTTAATATCCAAGTTGGACAGTTCAACTTAGACATTTTTTGGGTTGTTAACTGTAGATTTGTTGTGGTGAATACCATTTTTTAAGGATATCCTGTATCCATCTCTTGTAAAAATGTGTCCCTTGGTAACTTATGATAGATCATGGTATTCAAATCCTATAAAATATGTTTTCCCTCATAAAACAACAGAAAAAATTGGAATAATCAATAATAGTGACCCTAGATTACACCCATTTAGAGACATAATCCAAAATAAGTAAAATATATGATTTACCAAAATTCATGGAAAGGGTGCCATAAAATAAACGCCCCATAATTGAAATATTTCACAAAATACAATGGGGTTTTGGGGAATCTCATGTCTATTTTAAATATATACATAATTTAATAGTTTTCCAATTTTTTAAAATATTTATCAGTATTTTTAACAATGTTGGACAAATGATTATAGATTACAAATTATTACCAGCTATTCATTGAGGTCCAAGGTGGCCTCTATAATCCAGTGCATGGAAAAATTTAAAAATAGATTCTATTTCACATTTTGGTAAGAATATTCTTATGATATTGTCATTGATAATTTTCTTGAGAAATCTATCTTCCCATATATAGAATCTGTATTTGGAATTTTGTTTCTTCATTTTATGGTAGTTAAGGGAATAAGGTACCTGATATGTGGAAAAAAACTTATTATGTCGGTATTACTTGGTAATTATCTTATTAAAAAGTTATTTTTCTATCTGGGTATGTGATCATTCAGTAGGATTAGTTTTGGAATTTCTATTTCATCAATGTTGGGTATCCTACTAAGGTTATCTAACCCTTGATTTCAATCTCCTTTTTTAATCTCGAGATTAAACTCAAACAAAATTATTATCCATCATAATAGCCATGGTTTGGCATTGATCTTCTTCATCAGTTACATATGTTTGGAATGATTTGAAAATAAAACTACATTAGGTCCATGTAAATATAAGATGAATTTATATAATAGAAATACAACACCCAAAAACAAATATTCAAGGGTTGTGTAATTTATACAAGTGGAATCCAAGTTTCATAAAGAATGTGAAATGAGTTAGGGGTTTCCATAAATTCATTGGGAATGAATAGCTCCTATATTATGGTTTGATGAATCAGAAATAAAATAAAATGGATGTTCCAAATATGATGGATTCGTTATCATTGGGTTAATCAACTTCAATTTCATCTCATAAAATGCATCCATAAAATTATCATTAAAAACAAGTCCATATTATTTTTAAAGTAATTTAGGAAGTGGTGTTGAAATCTTACTAAATTCCTTTCTGAATCGTCAATAAAATCCCACATATGCCAAAAATGATCTAATGTTTCTCATGCAGGATGAATATGGAAAAAATTTGATCATGTAAATTGTGTACTTTTCCACCTCAATGCCATTTGTTTTAATGATATGACCTATCCCTATTTCATTTTCTACCATAACCTGACATTATTCAATGTTCAAAACCAGATTTTCTATTTGTATGTTTTAAAAAAAATCTAGATTCCATAATATGTGATCAAAGGAGTTTAAAAAAAACATTCAATTCATTGAGAAATAACTCTAGGTAGTCCTCAATGTGATCTAAGAAAAATATTACCATACACCTATGAAATGTACTTGGGGAATTATATAATTCGAAATAAATCTTATTGTAAGAAATGTTCACCAAAGGACTTGTAAATTTTTTATTCTATTGGTCACTTAGAGAAATTGAGAAATTAAAATAATAAGAAAAATCATCCAAAAAATTTTAATTCATCTTACCTGATAACCATTATTTTTTTGAAAAATACATGGGATTGGGATGTGGACATTTTGGGAAAATTGGATCAATTTTATATAATAATTACAATCCATCCAGCTATTTTGAAATCTTATTTAATTATATTCATTTTACCCATTTTTCAAAATGGTTAATTTTATTTTCATGGGAATATTAGGGATTTTTCTAACCCATTGGGAGTCTTAAATTTGGTAAAAGATATCGGATACTAATAGTTTTTCAATTTTTTAATATCCTTCACGATGTTGGGGTTAATTCTACTTTGTGGCTTCCTCACAGGTTGAGAGTATGCTTCTAAAAATATTCTATAGGAGTATAACTTGGGTTTGATTCTCGGTATATATTCTAAAATCCATCTTATGGTTCATGTATATATTTTATGAATATAAATCATATTTATTTCTTATGTATTAGATAGATTATTGGAAATGATCACTAAAAACATGTATCCCCCATAAGATACACATATTTGAAGTCACATGGTAGGGGTTTTAATTCCATATTTGGGGGTTTCCCTATAGATGAGATTGAATTCAAATTTTCAACTTCAAAAGAATTAATGGTCATATTGAAGGGTATAATATGAAATTCCTCTAGAAATTTACCATGGAAATCAGTAAAATTTCCCACTTTTTGAGTAATCACTTTCTCTTTTCTGTTTTCAAAATCATTGTGATCTATTAAGGATAATAATTCTCTAAGAATAATAGAATATTTGATGGGATCAATACCATTATCAGGTTAAATTCTAATGTGTAAATTATCATTTGAAGGTTTCTGCTTAGAATAAATAAACATTAATGTTTAATTTGATGTCTCCTAGATCCATGGTGAGGGATAATTCATGCATAATGATGAAATTTTTGTCAATCCATTGGAATGGTCTTCCCAAAATAATGAGAAAATGTATAGATATTTATCTTCCTCCATGGTGATCTCTTAAAATATTCTATAAAAATCTATCATATAACTCTTACAAGCACAAAATCCACCACTCCTTCTAAAATAATAGTGGATTGGTTTTCTAGAAGGAAAAGAACTCTGTTTGGATTCATTTAACATATTTTCAACGATAAAAATGATCATTTAGACCTGAAATTAATAGAATCACTAAGATCACCCAAAAGATAAAAAACATAAAGAACTTATAGTGGGGGAAGTAGAAATTATCCTTGTATACTAATTTTTTTTGAGAAGTGGTTGTGTGATCATGGAATAAACACTCCTCTCTATGCTTATTCTTTAATACCTATCAATCCACATTCTATTGGTTCTTTTTTCTTTGACAAGCTTTACATTAGTTTGGATTTTGTGTATTTACTATAGTTTTGGATTTTTGATTTCAACTTTCTAGTAGGTTTCCAATCTCTCTCATTAATGTTGATATTCTATGAACCTTGTTGGCAGAGTGAACACAGAAGGGAATAAAGCCTTATTTTCTTTTTTCCCTTTATGGCCATTATAAACATGTTCATAGCCTCTCTTTTGGATGGATGGATTGATCTACATAATTTTTCTTTAAATCCTAAAAATTACATTTTTCAGTTGATTGAAGATCATTCCAAATTTTTATGATGAGTTCTATGACATTCTTCATGGGATTCTGAATTTTATTTGTTGGTAATTTCCATTGATTGTTGGTAAAAATTTCTATAAAACTTATGAACTGGTCTACAAGATAATAAATCTTATCTTTTAATTAAGAAAATTTTCTCTCCATGAGATGCCCCATGGTTGTTTCTACATCATTAAAATAATGTAACAAGTATTTCTCTTGAAAGGAAGTGGTTAAAAGGTTTTTTGTTGATGGATGGTCTATTTTAATGATTATTAGAATGGTTTTGAGTATTTATATTTCAACTGGAAAGGTTTATGGATAGAAAAAAAAGGTTCATCCTAGGTTTAATGACCTCCAAATCATTTTTAGGACATACTTTCTCTACAATGTTGATTTTTTAGAAATTGTTTTGGCTATAATTTAACTAAAATATTCTACATACCCTATATCTCAGCACATTGATTAGTGTAATGATTGGGTTGTGTGCATAATCTATATACCTAACATGTGTATTATTTTTATACAACTTTTTTACAGTCATGTGTCTCACTCAGATTGTCAATTATTTAATTCTATTTATATCTAATGGTGATGAATTTTTATTTTGTACTTCATTTATTCCTCTAGTGCATATACTTTTACTGCTTAATTCCTATGTGTTTTTTGTAATATTTTCATTCAGTATTATGAAATAAACTGGTGAATTTCCAATGAAGAATCCTCCAAGTGAGGAATTGAGAATATTTTGGTCATTATAATGCATCTCATGGTAGAATAAATTGATGAAGTGATGTTCCTTTACAGTATGATGTGGGAAGAAACATAGAGTTTCATGAAGCATTCTCATACTTGTAGAGAGTCTCTCTCATTTATTAGAGTATGTCAGAAATATCATTTCTAATTTTCATTAATCTTTTTGTGGGAAAAAATATGATCATCAAGAATATTTTGAGTACTTACCAATCATTGACCTCCATATAGGTTAAATATTGTTCCACGAATCTTTAGAATATCCTTCATGTAAGATGAATAATTACCTCCACTGAAATTGATCTTTGGGTACTCCTCTAACACTAAAGTTTCTGAATTCTTGAATGTTTAGATAATGATATTCTCGTAAAAGACCATGAGATTTTAAAAGAACATGTATTATTTTAATATTTAATTCTAATTTATTATATATAGTAGGAATATTAAGTTGGTTTTGAGGATTCTTGAATTGGGGTGTGCATATTCCCCTATGGGTTTGGTTGGTATTACCAACCATTTCCTCATTTTCAAAATAAAAACTAAAAGTTTCAATTAAATATAAAAGGGTTATTTACTCAATGTTTTTAAGGTATTTTTTTCAGGATAAGAAGGTTATATCTATCCTAGGGTAATAAATTAATAGTTCATCATTGGAAGTCCAAATCATAAAAATTTGAACTGTTATATTAATACTCACTCAAAGGAATCAGTGCTAGTTTTGATGAAAACCTATAGTGGTGTGTGGGAAATTCAATTTATTTTACCATAGGGTTTTATTATTAGTATTAACCAAATACATATCCATATATTAGTTTTTTAATCTAGTTATCATGTGTGTAAACGTAAAAAAGAGCATGATATGAATGATATGAAACCAAGTAAACATATACTTATGAAATTAAGATGTGTGAAAAGTGATTAGGTTTGGTTAATTTTTTCCATTTTTAATTCTATCATGGTCTTTAACAAAAATTAGTCTTTTTATTTTTTATATGATTAAATGTATGGAGTAATTATTTTATTCTCTTTTATTCTCTTCTGGGTAAGATTTATCATGTGGGAAAGTTACAATGGTCCTTCCATGAATTATTTACAAAATTCCAAATATAGTATTGAAGTTCCCAAAATAACTAAATTATTCTATTTTTCCTTCCTTATGTGTTCATTTTTCGCCAACACTTATCAAAGTTATGTTACATCAACTAATCGGTTTGACCCAAAAACCAATAGTAGGAAAAATAAAACCATTAATCAAAAACTTTTAATATTTATGAATTAAATAAAAATAAAATTTTTTAATTTAATTTAAATATTATTAAATTTATAACCATTCCAAAATAAATGAAATTCATTGTTCTTCTTATTTCAAAATGGATTCAAGCATCACATTAGGGTCCCCTCTAATTCACTGAACCAAAAGATATTTTACCCAAACATAGAGGGGAAATCATTGAAACTAGAGGTGAAAAAGACATAAAAATAAATATAATGTGCAAAATTATTTAGGATGTAGCCACAATGGGAGAGGATGTTAGTATTCCACTCCTACTCTTCTCCATAGTATCCTATACTGATACTTCTAAGGATCAAGTGTCTGGTTGATTATCCTATCAAAAACTAATTTTTGGGTCATGTAAGCCACATAATAGATTAGAAATAATGTATGTACCTTGCCTTACATTTCTGATTTTAATCACCCCAAATATAAGGTGTATCAAAATTTAAAAGTGGAAGATATTTCTCACCCAAGACCCATAGTAGTCATATGATAAATGGAAACACTCGAACATATCAGTTGTTCTAAGAAAGTGATCTTCCGCATACATTGGCATTGGAGTGGAAAGTGAAGATAATTGCCTTTCATAGTGAAATTATAATTTCATGGAAACAATGATGGTGTTGTATAAACTCTATGATATTGTTATGCATTGTAGTAGTGAGGTCATGTGACAACTGTGGGAATGTAAGCAGAGAGAACGATTATTTTCCCTCCGAAATTCACAATTGTTGGATAAATATTTGAATGGATAAGAGATGATCTTATGGTGATAAATAGATGATTCATAGTGGTGGAAGTGTTCCATAATAGTGACCTATATTGAAACAATCTTCCATAAAATCTAACATAGTTTTCCTGGTGAGTAGAACTTACATCGAGAAGTCAAAGGTGGGGGTGAGTGACAGAGATCAGGGTGTGGTCTGTTCGAGGGGGGTAACAGTGAGGGGATGGGAAGAAAAAACATTTATATATTATAAGAATATTAACTATAAAAAATAATTCATATATAGGTTCTGAAAATAGGAGGTTTGTGAGCTTAAATATCAAGCCACTACATTGATTGGGCAGTGAATTCACTCAGGGGCCGGAGGACACCAACTATCATCATATACCACACCACCCCGATGAGCTCCTCCCCTACCACATCATTGGTTTTACCACCATAGGCCAGTGTACTTATATTCTACCAATCTCAACTCCCTATGGGATTTACCCCCCATGGGACACTATACTCGTTTGATGCCCCCATGCTCTACTGGATCTCGAGAGCCCTCTAGGTACCTTGTGTGGATGACCAACCCTCTTGGGTTGGTTCTATGTTAGGTGGTCCCTTGTTGAATCTTTTCTTAGTCTTGTACAATTGATTTGATAAAATAAAAAAAATTATGAATCACCTCTAACAATAAATCAATAGAATATTTAAAAAATAAAAAACATAAAATCCATAACAAGTTAAACCCTTTAACAAATTTTAATTCCATTTTCATAATTTCAGACAATTTAAAAAAAAATATAATCCATGGGAATTTTTAATGAAAATTAATTTATAATAATTGAAAAATGAATAAAAATATGCACCAAATATGTGTTCTTAAATCACACTTTTATAGGTAAGAATAATAGAATTTTACTAGGAAAATAATGGTAAAGGGTAAGAATTCAAATATTTGGTTGTTAGATGAGGCTTGCGAGTTAAATTAGGTAATATACATACATGTAACAATTTTAAACCTAAATAAATATTTACACAAGACATGAGGTAAGTTTTACCCATCATATGTTATTATTTTAAATAATTATTACTCTTAATTAAATGTTAATAATATTAATTATTTTGTTTCTATGAATATGATGTGACCATTTTTCCCAAATTTCTATGTAATTAATTTTAATTTTGGATCAATTTAACCAAATTAAATTTTTTAATAAGATAAAATTGATTTTCTAAATCAAAAAATAATAATTTGTTAATTTTATTTGAAAATTTCATTTCCATCACTAAGTTATATTAATATTATTGAAAAGTTATTACCCATTGAATGAATATAAATTAATTTTTTTATATGTTTAAAACAAATATTTTTGTTTTATTTTAAAATTAATTCAATTAATAATAAAAATAAATAATATTTATAAAATTAATATTATTTGAAATATAATTGATCTACAAGGGTAACTAATTTTACACATGGAAACTTAATATTTATGCCTCAAAATAAATAGTCCCTTATTAGAGAATTTATACCTAATTATTTTTATTTTAATATCCATTTAATTCGATTCGATTGATAAAAAATTATTTTAAAATAATCGTTCAAAATTTATTTAAAACAATTTTATTTAAATATTAAATATATTCTAAAACATAAAATATAGGGGTTTAAATAAAAAATGATATTTTAAAATATATAATTGTGCTTAAATGACATATATTGGATCAATAAAATGGTTTCCTAAGTTTTATGTTCTGTTCAAATTCATGTGATGGAATAAAATCCATGGTATTTATGAAAATGATATTTTTCACACACCACCTAAAAATCAATAATTTTTGAAAAATTATAAAAATTCATCTTAAGTTAATACGGCCATAATAAATCCCAAAATGATGTTAAAATTTTAAAATTAACATCCTAATGTTTATAAACTAAACATTAAAATGAAATCATAAAATAGGTTTAAAGGTATATTTTTGTTTGAAATAATTTTTCATATATTATCATTTATTTAATAAAAAGTTTTAATCATAAATATATATAAATTGAGTAATATAAATTTTATAAAATAAATTTATACATTAAAAGACATATCATTAGTTTTAAAGTTGTATTAATTGTATTTTATATTTACGGTGTATTTTATTTTTATTTTTTATTTTTTATATATTTCATAATTCAGTTACCATAGTTTATATAATATAATTCTATGGATACCATACAATAGTCAATATTGTTTTTTTGGTGTTATTTTGGAGTAAACCATAAATATAATAATTATTTATGTATGAAAATTGATGATTTTATAATTAAGGGTTTTTAGTGAAGTCATAAGAATCCGTGGAAGACATGGGGAAGAAAAAAATGTGATTGTTTTTAGATATTAAATACTAGAAGAAAATTGAAACATTTAAAGAAATTATTATTGGTTATTGGATGGGTTTTGATTAATTTAATATCCATTATATTATAAAAAACACATCATAGTATGAAATATATATTTTCATGGATTGAAGTGAAAAGATCCATGGTTCAGATGATCATGATTCCAAACATACTATTGTAGTACATGGGAAGGAAACATAACTTGGTTAATTTACCTACATGTTATGGTTCCATTTATCCATACAATGTTAACTAAAATGTATTTATTCTAGATTATCAAGGGAATGATATTCAGTTATGGTTTTTATATATCACTTTGACCAACAAAACCATTCCATGAAAACCCATAATACACCATGGTTTTTGTAAAATATTGAATATGAGGATTTAAAATGTTTTATCTTTTTATAATGGATATATGATTTTGAAGAAAAAATTAAGATGCTTTTCTAACATCATTTACATGAGATTTCTTAGGAATGTCATGTTGAGGGAGATGAGGCTAATGGGGATTCGAGGACTGATCATGACCATTGATTATGCCATAAATATACAAAATATCTCTATTTATATATCGTCTTAATATGGTGAAATGGTATAATATTGTTGATAAAGTAGTATATTTTATAAATTGAAGCGATTTCTATGAAAATGGTTTGTTCTTGAAATAATAACAATCCTCCCAACATCCATTATACTAGTAGATATAAAATATGATAGAGGAATATTAAACATTCCAATGAGATTTTTTTGTTGATATTATTTTCCATACTATTTTATTTTCAAACATGTAGGTGTTTTAGATTATCTTTCTACTTCATCATCTACATTGTTCAATTTTGATAATAAGATATTGATATGTGATGCATGATCATAAATAATATGAATGAAGGATAAAAAATATTGTATAAAGATTATGTGTGTAGTATAATTTCTTTTTATGTGTTTTACATTATTACTATCCCTATCTCTGATCATCATCACCTATATTACCCAAATATATTATAGATTCATTCCCTAACTAACATCGTCATCATGATGATTAGAAAAGGAAATATAGAGAGAATATTATATTGGATATTCACCACTTACATATTACCATATTCATTCACAAAATAACCATATCTATTTTTTGAAGAACAATAAAGTCATGCTATTTGGGATCTTAACTTATAAAAAATAATTATTGGGGAACTCGATAAATAAATTAGTGACCATTATAAATCACTTGTTTAATGTTCCAATATTACTCTCTCACAATCTCTCATCAATACAATTTACATGGGTACTTATAAATCCATGGTATAATTAAAATATTTTAGTTATAGTATTTTTAGGATAGGTTTTGGTCATAATGGTTTACCCCCTCTCACTACTTCCCACTTTGATTTCATGGGAAATATCTTTTTTGAGTTTCATGTTAATAAATGTGATTTTTTTGATGGAATAATAGATATTTATAGAATTAGGTGAATGTGGGTAGGGATTGAGTTAGTATTGTTTTTCCATTATTTTATTTTATTCATGTGTGTTTGGTAAAAGTATAACTTTTGTTTTATTTTATATTATTTTATATATACTTGCATCAAATTCATGGGACCCTACGGAAGTTAATATAGTTTATAAATTGTGAGTTTATGAGAGTAATATGGGTTAAATATCAATCAATTGTATTTATTAAATCCTAAATATCGATAAATACCTTAGGTTATTTTGGATTTTTTAAATTAAAAGTACTAACAACATTATAATCAGGGTTTGGTTAAGTAGTCGGTTTTACCAAGATATTAAAAATAGTATTAATTTTGTTTAGTTGGGATATTATTTTTAGAGATAATATAGTTGAAACTTATAATTTAAATTATACCATTCTTAATAAAAATATTTACAATGAAATCTGAGTTGATAATAATATTTTTGGATGTTCAAAGTGTCTGTTTACTCTAAATGAGTTAGTATTTTTTTATGGTTGAGAGCATTATCAATAACGACTAATATAAATTTTGATTATTTGAAACCACGTATTATGATGTTGAAATTCTCAATATATGTTATTATTAATTTTGGATTTTTTATTAACATTAATGAATATTTTTTAATTTATTATAAATTTTTTGATATACATGTGATAGATTATTTTGAATGTTTAATTTGGTATTTTTTTTCATGTGGGATTTTTTTTAATCTTTATTACTATTATTTAGATTAATTAACTGATAGTAATATTTTAGAATTTAATATATTCTTTAATTTTATTTAATATTCATAAAAGACTGAATCAAAAAGGGTAAATGGTTTATTTACATGATGAAATAATTTTATATGAATTTTTCATCCACTTGATGGATTATTTTTTTAGTTATTTTTGAAATTTTATTCTTTATAGAGTCTCCAAAATTTAATTTTGATGTTTAAAAATTGTTAATATTTTTTTGGATTTGAATGGTAAAATCAAAAAAAATTGACTCAAAATGAAATATTGAGTGTGCAATTAGTTCATGGACATTATATTTACCACTGGGTATTAGGTTTTTAATTTTTTTAGGTCATTGGAAATTTCCATTATATCGATTTTTTCTGAACATTAAATTATTATTTATTTATTCAGGTAAGTCATTTAATACATATTATTTTTATATTATAAATAATTTCATTATTTGAGATATAATATGCGGTGGTAATGAGATATAATATTAGTAGGTAAAGGAGGATTAATATTTTTTACCTCACCAATATCATTAATGGGATATCCTAATTAGCAGAAAATTGATAAGAAGGATATATGTAATGTTAATGATAATTACGATATTCAATAAACGGTAGAATTTGAGGAACTAGATCATGTTATTTTTTCTCTTCAAAAATGGAATTTGATTGGTTCTTTATTTTCCCTATTATTAAAAGATAAACTATAATTATTAGTGTGTCATTGTGATTCATAGAAATATGATGATAGGGAATGAAATATAGATGGTTCAAATTAGAGGATTATAAATTTTTATCCATTTTGGTGTCGAGATGGGTGATTTTATATTTTCCCCTATTATTTAATCGATTTAATTTTACCATGACTTTGACTATTTATGACGGGTATATATAGTGAAAAATCACAAAACATTATAGCTAAAAGAAAAAAAATTATATTTTTACGAAACAAAATAAATTAATTATTTATGTTTGAGAGTTGGATTAGTGATTTCTTTATAAATATGTTTTGTTTTATTGAATCTTTTAAGAACTTTCTTGTGGTATCTTTTGAGAATTTTAGGTTCAATAAATATTTTTTGGTTTCTTTAATCAGGGTAGGTGGAGTTATATTAATTTTAAAATTTTGATAAATTTTGATAATTTCTGTAACATCTCTATATAAACCATTGTCTTTTTTTTCGGGTCAGTGTTTCTATTGAAAAAATGTGGAACTCTCCTAAAACCAAAGGCTGAAAATAAATACTAATATTTTAACACTAGACCATGAGGGGAAATGGTTTACCCTCAACCACGAAGACAAAAACACATACTAGAACAAATATGAAGATGTACTTATAGATAATATAATAGATAACTATATAATAACACATGAGATAATGTCTAACAGTTCAAAATAATAAACAAGATTATATCATAGTAATAGTAGAGATTAATGAACAAAAACAACTATGACTATAATATAGTGATAGACTCAGGCACTAATGTGCAACCAACTTAAACTCAAAGAAACAATAAATAATACAAGATACATATTAAAACATCAACGATTAGCACTATCATGGTGCTCCACTAGTGAAGTGCTAAACCTGTCCCTTTTCCAATATTATGATATTCAACATCAATATATGCACTTGGTGTATAAAAATGGGTGATTACAACAACCTAAAGAAAAACATATGTTAATTTTTTGCAATTCCATTAAGACCATAATCATGTTAGATAACTTTTTAATAATATATTAGTATGAATAACAACAACAGTTTAATGTAGTTTATACAATTATAAATATATAAATAGATTTTAACCAAATTATTATAAACCATAATTCAGGTGATCACAATAGTTTTTCCAAAGTAAAATTTTTATTTTTAAGGTAGTATAAATAATTTATATAAATATAAAATCAATTACTCCACTCACTCATCCATGAAAACCCTAGTACTACAATAATGATACTTTAATCATGGTGTCTTCCATCCACAACACATTCATTAATAGTTTATTTAAAACAAATTATGTACTAATTCAATGTAACAATGTAAACATACCCCACACATTAATTGTACCACCCAAGAAGGTCTTAAAATCATGGTAACCTCTTCCTATGTAAAATTTTTATAATGAACAAGAACACACAGAATCGACACTAAGTTATGAAAATCCATAAAACATCCTTGATTTACCATATGTTTTATTTTTCAAAAAAAAATTATTTTCAATACATTGTGTCGTTATCTAAATCTTCATAACTATGAATGTGATTTACTAGAGGGTTTTATTATTTTTCAATGTAAATAAAATTTTTATTAAATATATTAAAATCAAATAGAAGCATGAGATCTTCCAAATTCTTTAAAAAACATTGAGGGAGGGAAGCTCCTCCTACATCGAATTCATACACCCTAGTTATTCTTCATATGATCCCATATATCAGACCCCTTTCATTAATTTCTCTATCAAATCCTAAGAAAAATCTATTAAAATACGTATGATTCCATATATTGAGGTATAAAAACACTGATCTAAGGGTCTATTCAAGATGAAATGGGAAGATCCAAGAAGGAAAGGATGAACTATGTCATAACCTTTGATTTACATGTTCAAATTCTTGAAGAATCGTTATAATTTGAGATTATAAGTAACTTGTTATTTAAAATCACAAATAATAATATAAAAATATTATATCATAGGTTATCGGAGGAAAATTGATAGTTTTTAGGAATGGGTTCGGTTCAAAATCCAATACCCATATAATTAAATTTTGAGTGCATTGCCAGGCCAAAAATGGTTTGATTCTTCTCTATCCTAACAGAAAACACATCCTATGGAATCAACCAATAATGAAGATTCTATGTCATGAATTATATAATTCTTTTCATTTATTATCTATTTCCTTGATCCATAACCCACCAAGTGATCTCTCTATTGTGGAAACACCCCAAACAAAATCCAGATACATCATAATAAAAAAACATAACACTGAACTAGTTATATATATATTAGGGTTGGTGTCAATGATACTAGATATTTAAGATTCAAGATGTATGTTTGATAGTTATCATCTTATTCGAATATAATTACCTTACTTTTCAATGTAGTCAATAGAGAATCATGGCTTTGAAAATATAAAAAAAATTGTTGTGTTAATACCCTTCACAAGATAGAAAAATTTATATATACAATTCGTTCTTATGTATATTCCAAGAAATAATTACTTTGACCTTTGAAGGATCAATATATATTCATTATTAATAAATAAAATTCCCATTGAAATGAAATTGATGAATACAAAAGTCACACTAAAAATGGTTACTGTAATCTCGATGATAGTGAAATGTGTTCATAACAATCGATAATTGATCCTCTTCACAATTCATGTTCCCGTAACAAACCATAATTTCATCTTTAAATTAAATAATAAAATAGTCAAGGTACATAGGGAAAATGTGTAACACCCCAAGCTTCTACGGTACGCTTCTCTTTGAATAATGTGATAGCGTGTGTTGTACGCAACACCGAGTTCTAACACACACCACAACTAATTAAACTAGCCGTTGTAAATAGTGATACCTACTTTTTGAAATCATATATATTTTATATTTCAAAATGGACTTCATTTTTGGATTCGGAATATCGAAATTATCCTAGGGTGAAATTTTGGTACTTTTCGGATAACTTTTATATTTTGATGAATAGTAAAAATTACTAAATTTTAATTAAAAACAACTTTTTTAATCAAAATAAGTAATAGTGATAAATTATGAATTTGAGTGGTTTTAAAGTATATTTAGAATGTATTTTTACCATTTAATATAATTTTGGTCATTGGACATAATTTTACAATTAAACCGAACATAAACAAGTGTCAATCTTTTGGTAGTTATTATCTCTTAAAAACACGCTTTTTGTTTTGACAGCGGGAATTAATTTTAAATTAATTTCTGCCACTTCTGTGTTTTGAATTTAGAAAAATGGATTCCATATTTGGAATCAGGATGTTCAAATTGTGTAAATAGGTAACTTTTATTTTTAGACATTTTGAATAATTACTGCGGTAAATATTTTATTTACCATGGTTAAGGGTAAATCCGGTAAATAAGGGTTAAAAAAATAATATTATAATAATACTAAATTACCCTAAAACGTGTCTTAACCCTATTGGTTGATACATAGTCGACCATGGGCATCTTTGGGTCTATTTTGGGACCCCATGGATCCACTTGTAAGTGATAATGACACTTTATTTTAATTAAGTCAAAATGAATACAAAAATGACACAAGCATATATCTTTTAGAACAACAATTTTTACATAGGGTTATACATGTTGGATTTTCGATTATAAATATTCATTAGAAAGATAAAAAGATTTCCTACATAATGATATTTTATTTATAATTTTTAGACATTAAATAATTTATTTTATTTATGACACAATGATGATGTAGTAATTACTATAATAGTGAAAAATTAAAATAATTGATATTATAAATACCCAAATAAATATAATATGAAACTTTTAATGAATTAAACTAATTTTCTAGGCTAATATGATATATTAGGATTGATTTAATGGACTTTTTTAGAAGTAATAAATCTGTTATGAGTTTCACAAAAATCAACTATTGAATAGTGTCAAAATTGACATAAAAGAGTTCTTAAAACAAATATTATATTATTAATTGATATTAAATTCCTAAAAATCTAAGGTTCGGCCAAGAGACTTATATTATGATAGGTTAATCATTAATGGACCACTTGGGGGTCTCTTGGATGTATATAGTAAGTTTATTAACCATAATATATAAAAATACAAAGAGACATTGTAAAAGTGAAACTAATTAACTTAGAGTTAATACTTAAAGATAAGGTTAATATAAGTACCCAAACCTGTCTAAATTCTATTGGATGAGTTGTTTTCGACCTATCCCCACCTCATCCTTTGAATAGTCAACTTTGGAGCCTTTAGAAACCGAATATGAATTTATTATAAATTAATATTTCTAGCTTTTCCAAAGGTGCCCCTCACCCCTCTTATAAAAGGGCACTCCTCCTTCTCATTTCCTCACACCTCTCAAGCCTTTTGGTTCGGACAAAATCTGCCCAAATACTCTCCCAACATCCATCAATACAACCTAGAGGCCTTAGTTTGATCAGAAAGCCAACCTAAGGATCCCTTTTGATCAAATCAAAAGGAAGAACCCGAAGAAGAGGTAATGATTTCACCACCCTTTTCTAAGTTCATTTCTTCTTCCACTTCTTCTTCCTTTGTTGTTACCATTCTAAAATAATGACTCCAGTATCATTTATATACTGTGATGTTATTATAAATATGGTACAACCATATTCAGTATTCTATCCACCCTTTGAATAACATGTCACCATACGTGCGTACGTACGACTTACCGTCTCCACGTCGTGGTGTAATTGTTATTCAATATATTATTATTTGGATGGGTATAATAATGATGTGTAACTCATGTAAATAATAAATATAACATATTAATGATTCTTTATATATGATATACCATCCATTTATATATTATTTTAATATCAAAAGAATGATATTGTCGCTCGTGCGTACGTACGGACTACCGTCTCCACGAACGCGATGAGATTCATTCTCCATCGTAACCATTAAAGTATAATTATCATTTTATGATTTAAAAATGATGTTTAAGGACTTGATATCATTCTGGATATGAATAATATACAACCTATCCTTTACAAACATGTATTACGTAACAAAACATATGAAAGAAAACAAGTAAGTTAACACCCGAAACAACGATAATACTAAGATATTATTATCAAATCAATATTAAAAGATCATATATGATATCATATTAATGTATATGATTCTTGTATAATTTAATAACAATTATTTCACCATTATACAGGAGGTTAACCTACCCCAACCAAGGAAAAGTACAAGGTAAGGGTTATTTCACAATCTCTTCATTATCCGAGGTTGTTTATATGTAAAAATCTACTGGGATCTCTTTATCATCCACATCCATGTTTCTTAAAAATCTATTTCAAAACATTTTTACTATTTACAAGAATATGGGTTAAAGTCATTTATACCCTTGTTTGACTTTTTATAAGAGGTTTATAAAGGAATCTTTCCGTCGTTTTCAAAACAAGGTCCTTTTTAACCTTTTCGACTGAATTGAGGTAAGAATGTTTTTTTTAACTTATACGGCGGGTGCGGTTATTTTCCGCCGTTATAAAATCGTCGAAGCTTTCCATACAAGATTATAAGAATATTTTCAAAGAAAATGTTTTATTTTATATGGATCTTAAATGATTTCAAAATAAAAGGAGATACTTCTTTAAAAAGAATTTTGATTTCATCTATGTCAACATCCTTTGATGGATTTTAAGATTATTTGAAGTTGATTTATTATGATACAAAACTTCTATATTGTATTGAAGGTTTTGTGATATGTTTGACTATGGATGTGCTATTTTTATACCATTCATAGTTTATGGTGAAATTATTGACATTTCGTATGCTAGTTTTAATACGAATGTTTATGTTATGTTTAAACCTTTTCATATGGGAATGCATTGGACTTAATAAGTGACGGGTGGAGCCTGCTATAGCTCCTCGATGCATCGGTAGGTCTTATGAGACAAACTAGTGTCTTGGCACAAGGCCTTGACAAAATCATATTTGTAGTCTTGGCACGAGGCCTTGGCTATGTGGTTATGATAGTCTGGCATTATGCATTCCAACATTATGAAAGTGGTTATTGATTTTTGCATGTGATTATTCGATTAGTAGAATATCCATGTGAATAAGTAAATGGCATTATTTCATTTTTACTTTTGCCATACTATGTTGAAGTTCAAGTTTAAAAGGCTTTTGTTTTAGTAATGCATTGCCTTAAATGTTTATTCTTATTTGTGAAAGTTTCTGCTATATTGTTATCCTTACTGGGCATTTGAGCTCACCCCTTTTCTATGTTTTATTTTTCCCAGGATGTGAAGAAGTAAGTTATGAATGACCTGCAGGGATTTTATGAGGGGTTAATAGTGTGGATATGAAGACTTTGTTGTTGTAGTAGTTTTTCACTTTGAAAAGTAATGTAAAACAATATGATTATATCTAGTGTTTCCAAGGCTACTAAACCAATCGGTCTTTCGAGATTTGATCTTTCTTGTGATCATGCCAATGTTATGTAATTAATGCACCGACTCTGGGTAGCTGGGGTCGGGGCGTTACAGTTGGTATCAGAGGAAGTTTAGTACAAACCTTGGAAGCTAGATTTAGATAAACTCTGATTAGAGCACATAGACCTAAGATGAACTTTGAGGATTAGTATAGAAGAACTTCCTAGAATTTTGGTATTGTAGAGATTTTGTGAGTTTTTCGAGCAATACATCCCTGTCTGGATACGAGCAGGTAGAGGCGGCTCTGGCACAGATGTACCTAGGGGTAAAACCCGAAAACACCGCTTTGAGCTAGACTCGAACGGGAACTGGTGCACGACAACGGGCCTTGCTGCACTCTTGGTTACGACACTCCCGGGGGATATGCTTAGGATAACTCTCACTATCTTTACAAATCATTATGAAGGGTTTATGAGTATATACTTCCTCAAAGAAAACATTTTTATGATTATGGATTATATCCATAAATAGTTCAATTTATGTTAAGTGTTTTATAAGTATGGGATTATGTATTTTGATGCATAAACTGATCTAGTTTATGCCATTTTTTTAGAAATGGCGCCTAGTGGAAGAAATGGAAACCGTATCAATGAACGCACTCCATGTAGGGATTGCCCTCCTGCTCAAGATAATTATAGTGGGGCTGGTGATGCAACTGGTGCTGATCAGCTAATCACCGTACTGGGACAACTTACTCAGGTTATGAATAATAACCTTACCCGTATGGAGCACCCTGATCCGCAGCGTGGAGGATCAATGTTAGATCGATTCATGAGACAACAACCACCAACGTTCAATGGGAGTACAAATCCCTTAGTAGACGAGCAATGGATATTTTCCCTAGAGAAAATATTTCAGGCTTTGGGGAGTAGTGAAAGGGAAAAAGTTACCATGGCAGTTTACCGCCTCACTGGAGATGCTGATCAATGGTGGTCATTGATTCAAAACATGAAGGAAGATGATGAAGTATCAAACATGGAATGGAGGGAGTTCAAAGATCTGTTTTTAGAAAAATACTTTCCTCGCGACCATCGAGCAGATATGGAAAGGCAATTTCTGAGTCTGAGACAAAAGGAGGATGATAATGTCACAAAGTATGAGGCTAACTTTACAAGGTTAGCGAGTTATGCTGGAGATTATATTCGCAACCCAAGAAGTAAGATTGATCGTTTCTTTGATGGGTTAAAACCATTTCTCCGTCGAGCATTAGTCTCACAATCCTTTTCATCGTACGAAGACATTGTCTCATGTGCTATCAAGACCGAAAAGGAATTCTCTAAGTCTTATGACTTTAAAGCAAAGCAAGAGAAGAAGAGACCTGCTGATCAATCTGGGAATGGAAATAAGGGGAAGAAGGGAAAGGTTGAATATCCATCTTGTGGTAAGTGCGGGAAGAAACACCCCGGTGCTTGCCTGAAGGGAATGGGAGTCTGTTACAAGTGTGGTGAAAAAGGCCACCAAGCTCATGATTGCAAGGGGAAGAAGGAAGCTACCAACGTTCAGTGCTAAAATTGCAGGGAGATGGGGCATTATGAAAATGCATGTCCTAAGCGTCAGGAGAACTTATCTCAGAAAAGGCCAAGGGATCAAGGCCAGGCTTATGCTATCACTACTGCTGAGGTAGAAGCTCCGAAAGACGTGGTGGCAGGTAATTTAATGGTTTCCTCAAGTTTAGCAAATTCATTATTTGATTCTGGATCATCGCATTGTTTCATATCTTCCCAGTTTGCTAAGAAAATTAGATATTTCCAATTTGATTTAATAAGGGAGTTGTCAGTTAAAACTCCTAAGGGATGTATCGTTGCAACAAAGTTTTGTGAATCAGTCCCCATTAGAGCACATAAATTTTCTTTATCTGCTGATTTCATCGTCATACCTATGATTGAGTTTGATATAATCCTCGGTATGGACTGGCTTTCGGACTATGATGCGAAGATTTATTGTAAGAAGAAAGAGGTTACGATTCTTGATGATAATGATAAGGAGCACCTTATTTTTAGAGCAGAATCGTCACCACCTAATTCTTATTTAGATCCACCCCCTGTAGCTCAACTTAATTCAATTATCGGGGAGGAAGAGAATGAAATAACTGTCGGTGAGGAAAGGAATGTTCAAATAGAGGATGTACCTGTTGTGAAAGAATTTGTAGATGTATTTCCGGAAGATTTACCTGGACATCCTCCAGAACGAGAAGTTGAGTTTTCTATTGATTTGATTCCTGGATCAAGGCCTATATCGAAGACCCCTTATAGAATGGCCACTGTAGAGCTAGTCGAACTAAAGAAACAACTAGAGGAATTGAGTAATAAGGGATTTATTCACCCTAGTGTTTCTCCATGGGGAGCCCCTGTCCTTTTTGTTAAAAAGAAAGATGGATCTATGAGGTTATGTATCGACTACAGGGAGATCAATGCTATAACAATAAAGAACAAGTATCCCCTACCTCGTATTGATGATTTATTTGACCAACTGCATGGAGCTCAATACTTTTCAAAGATTGACCTTCGATCTGGATACCATCAGTTGTGTGTAAAGAAGGAAGACATTCCGAAAACAGCATTTCGAACCAGGTACGGGCATTACGAGTTTACTGTAATGCCGTTTGGATTGACTAATGCACCCTCTGTATTCATGGATCTGATGAATAGAGTTTTCAAGGAGTATCTCGATGAATTTGTGGTAGTATTTATTGATGATATATTGGTATACTCCAAAACCTATGAAGATCATGAAAATTACTTGCGCATTATCTTGAAGACTCTGAGGAGGCATAAATTATATGGAAAGTTTAGCAAGTGTGAATTCTGGCTTCAGGAGATTTCTTTTCTTGGCCATATTGTCTCTAAAGATGGAATCTCTGTTGATCCTTCTAAGACCAAGGCAATCCAAGAATGGCCAGCACCTACGAGTATAACTGAGGTACGTAGTTTTATTGGTTTGGCAGGTTATTATCGACGTTTCGTCCAGAATTTTGCCCGATTGGCTAACCCATTAACGAAGCTCACACGTAAAGGGGTTAAATTTGTTTGGACAAAAGAGTGTGAAGAATGTTTCGACGAACTGAAGAGAAGATTAGTCAATGCTCCTATATTGACTCTACCATCGGGGAATGATGGGTTCGTTATTTATAGTGATGCATCGAAGAAAGGACTTGGCTGTGTCCTTATGCAGAATGATAGAGTAATTGCCTATGCATCACGACAGTTGAAAATTCATGAACAAAACTATCCTACTCATGATCTCGAGTTAGCAGCAGTGATCTTTGCTTTGAAAATATGGAGGCACTACCTCTATGGTGAAAAATGTGAGATTTATACTGATCACAAGAGTTTGAAGTATATTTTCTCACAAAAAGAACTCAACATGAGGCAAAGGAGATGGCTTGAATTACTCAAGGATTATGATTGTACGATACACTACCACCCGGGGAAAGCAAACAAGGTGGCAGATGCTTTGAGTAGAAAAGACTATGGAGTTTTGAACAATATGAGAATTGAAAGGGATCCAATTTTCATGGATCTAGTGAATATGGACATGGGAATAACCAGGGAAGGTGAAACATCAATACTTTTTCAAATGGTTGCCAAACCATCTTTACTAGAAAGGATTAAGAGTTCTCAGACCGATGATGAAGAATTCCAAAAGAAGATTAAAGTTGTGAATGATGGGAGATTGAGAGACTTTGTGTATGAAGATGGAATTTTGAAATTTGGGAAGAGACTTTGAGTTCCCAATATACCTGATCTAAAAAGGGAATTGCTGGATGATGCTCATAGTTCCAATTTCTCTATACACCCTGGGAGCACCAAAATGTATAGAGATTTGAAGGAACATTTTTGGTGGGACAACATGAAGAGGGAGATTGCTGATTTTGTGTCAAGATGTATGGTTTGTCAACAAGTCAAAGCTGGAAGGCAACAGCCTGGAGGAGTCATGCAACCTCTTCCCATACCGGAGTGGAAATGGGACAATATTACGATGGACTTTGTCATGGGGCTACCAAAGACTCCTAGAAGGAACGATGCAATATGGGTTATTGTTGATCGTCTTACCAAGTCAGCACATTTTCTTGCTATAAGAGAAGATCTACCCCTGGAACGTCTAGCAAGACTATATATTAATGAAGTTGTGAGACTTCATGGAGTACCCCTATCGATTGATTCTGATCGTGATCCCCGTTTTACTTCAAGATTCTGGAAAAGTCTTCAGAAATCCCTGGATACTGAACTTCATTTGAGCACTGCATACCACCCTCAGACAGATGGACAGTCAGAACGGACTATTCAAACCTTAGAATATATGTTGAGATCTTGCTCACTTGACTTTCAGGGTATGTGGGATCAATATTTACCACTGGTAGAATTTTCCTATAACAATAGCTTCCATTCGAGTATACAGATGGCACCATATGAAGCGTTATACGGAAAGAGATGTCGTACACCAACCTGTTGGGATGACGTTGGTGAAAGAAAACTTGTAGGCCCAGAACTAGTGGTGGAAATGGTGGAAAAGGTGAAAGTAATCCAAAATCACATCAAAGCAGCTCAAAGTAGGCAGAAGATCTATGCCGATAATCGAAGGAAGGATTTGGAATTTCATGTCGGTGATCATGTTTTCCTAAAGGTATATCCGTGGAATGGAGTAATACGTTTTGGAAAGAAAGGTAAATTGAGTCCCAGGTACATCGGACCTTTCGAAATTCTAGAACGAATTGGGGTTGTAGCTTACCGATTGGCAATGCCGCCAAGTCTCTCCAAAGTTCACGATGTGTTCCACGTATCTCTGTTGAGAAAATACATGCCTGACCCAACGCATGTACTCACCTATGAGGAATTAGAACTGGAACCCGATCTGTCTTATTGCGAAGAGCCCGTCAGGATTCTTGATACAAGAGAACAAGTACTGAGAAACCGGACGACGCGTCTGGTAAAAGTTTTGTGGAGGAATCATAAGATGGAAGAGGCAACGTGGGAACCCGAGGAACTTATGATGAAGAACCACCCGAGTCTTTTTATACAGTAATACCCTAGAAATTGCGAGGACGCAATTATTTGAAGTAGGGGAGAATGTAACACCCCAAGCTTCTACGGTACGCTTCTCTTTGAATAATGTGATAGCGTGTGTTGTACGCAACACCGAGTTCTAACACACACCACAACTAATTAAACTAGCCGTTGTAAATAGTGATACCTACTTTTTGAAATCATATATATTTTATATTTCAGAATGGACTTCATTTTTGGATTCGGAATATCGAAATTATCCTAGGGTGAAATTTTGGTACTTTTCGGATAACTTTTATATTTTGATGAATAGTAAAAATTACTAAATTTTAATTAAAAACAACTTTTTTAATCAAAATAAGTAATAGTGATAAATTATGAATTTGAGTGGTTTTAAAGTATATTTAGAATATATTTTTACCATTTAATATAATGTTGGTCATTGGACATAATTTTACAATTAAACCGAACATAAACAAGTGTCAATCTTTTGGTAGTTATTATCTCTTAAAAACACGCTTTTTGTTTTGACAGCGGGAATTAATTTTAAATTAATTTCTGCCACTTCTGTGTTTTGAATTTAGAAAAATGGATTCCATATTTGGAATCAGGATGTTCAAATTGTGTAAATAGGTAACTTTTATTTTTAGACATTTTGAATAATTACTGCGGTAAATATTTTATTTACCATGGTTAAGGGTAAATCCGGTAAATAAGGGTTAAAAAAATAATATTATAATAATACTAAATTACCCTAAAACGTGTCTTAACCCTATTGGTTGATACATAGTCGACCATGGGCATCTTTGGGTCTATTTTGGGACCCCATGGATCCACTTGTAAGTGATAATGACACTTTATTTTAATTAAGTCAAAATGAATACAAAAATGACACAAGCATATATCTTTTAGAACAACAATTTTTACATAGGGTTATACATGTTGGATTTTCGATTATAAATATTCATTAGAAAGATAAAAATATTTCCTACATAATGATATTTTATTTATAATTTTTAGACATTAAATAAGTTATTTTATTTATGACACAATGATGATGCAGTAATTACTATAATAGTGAAAAATTAAAATAATTGATATTATAAATACCCAAATAAATATAATATGAAACTTTTAATGAATTAAACTAATTTTATAGGCTAATATGATATATTATGATTGATTTAATGGACTTTGTTCGAAGTAATCAATCTGTTATGAGTTTCACAAAAATCAACTATTGAATAGTGTCAAAATTGACATAAAAGAGTTCTTAAAACAAATATTATATTATTAATTGATATTAAATTCCTAAAAATCTAAGGTTCGGCCAAGAGACTTATATTATGATAGGTTAATCATTAATGGACCACTTGGGGGTCGCTTGGATGTATATAGTAAGTTTATTAACCATAATATATAGAAATACAAAGAGACATTGTAAAAGTGAAACTAATTAACTTAGAGTTAATACTTAAAGATAAGGTTAATATAAGTACCCAAACCTGTCTAAATTCTATTGGATGAGTTGTTTTCGACCTATCCCCACCTCATCCTTTGAATAGTCAACTTTGGAGCCTTTAGAAACCGAATATGAATTTATTATAAATTAATATTTCTAGCTTTTCCAAAGGTGCCCCTCACCCCTCTTATAAAAGGGCACTCCTCCTTCTCATTTCCTCACACCTCTCAAGCCTTTTGGTTCGGCCAAACTCTGCCCAAATACTCTCCCAACATCCCTCAATACAACCTAGAGGCCTTATTTTGATCAGAAAGCCAACCTAAGGAGCCCTTTTGATCAAATCAAAAGGAAGAACCCGAAGAAGAGGTAATGATTTCACCACCCTTTTCTAAGTTCATTTCTTCTTCCACTTCTTCTTCCTTTGTTGTTACCATTCTAAAATAATGACTCCAGTATCCTTTATATACTGTGATGTTATTATAAATATGGTACAACCATATTCAGTATTCTATCCACCCTTTGAATAACATGTCACCATACGTGCGTACGTACGGCTTACCGTCTCCACGTCGTGGTGTAATTGTTATTCAATATATTATTATTTGGATGGGTATAATAATGATGTGTAACTCATGTAAATAATAAATATAACATATTAATGATTCTGTATATATGATATACCATCCATTTATATATTATTTTAATATCAAAAGAATGATATTGTCGCTCGTGCGTACGTACGGACTACCGTCTCCACGAACGCGATGAGATTCATTCTCCATCGTAACCATTAAAGTATAATTATCATTTTATGATTTAAAAATGATGTTTAAGGACTTGATATCATTCTGGATATGAATAATATACAACCTATCCTTTACAAACATGTATTACGTAACAAAACATATGAAAGAAAACAAGTAAGTTAACACCCGAAACAACGATAATACTAAGATATTATTATCAAATCAATATTAAAAGATCATATATGATATCATATTAATGTATATGATTCTTGTATAATTTAATAACAATTATTTCACCATTATACAGGAGGTTAACCTACCCCAACCAAGGAAAAGTACAAGGTAAGGGTTATTTCACAATCTCTTCATTATCCGAGGTTGTTTATATGTAAAAATCTACTGGGATCTCTTTATCATCCACATCCATGTTTCTTAAAAATGTATTTCAAAACATTTTTACTATTTACAAGAATATGGGTTAAAGTCATTTATACCCTTGTTTGACTTTTTATAAGAGGTTTATAAAGGAATCTTTCCGTCGTTTTCAAAACAAGGTCCTTTTTAACCTTTTCGACTGAATTGAGGTAAGAATGTTTTTTTTAACTTATACGGCGGGTGCGGTTATTTTCCGCCGTTATAAAATCGTCGAAGCTTTCCATACAAGCTTATAAGAATATTTTCAAAGAAAATGTTTTATTTCATATGGATCTTAAATGATTTCAAAATAAAAGGAGATACTTCTTTAAAAAGAATTTTGATTTCATCTATGTCAACATCCTTTGATGGATTTTAAGATTATTTGAAGTTGATTTATTATGATACAAAACTTCTATATTGTATTGAAGGTTTTGTGATATGTTTGACTATGGATGTGCTATTTTTATACCATTCATAGTTTATGGTGAAATTATTGACATTTCGTATGCTAGTTTTAATACGAATGTTTATGTTATGTTTAAACCTTTTCATATGGGAATGCATTGGACTTAATAAGTGACGGGTGGAGCCCGCTATAGCTCCTCGATGCATCGGTAGGTCTCATGAGACAAACTAGTGTCTTGGCACAAGGCCTTGACAAAATCTTATTTGTAGTCTTGGCACGAGGCCTTGGCTATGTGGTTATGATAGTCTGGCATTATGCATTCCAACATTATGAAAGTGGTTATTGATTTTTTCATGTGATTATTCGATTAGTAGAATATCCATGTGAATAAGTAAATGGCATTATTTCATTTTTACTTTTGCCATACTATGTTGAAGTTCAAGTTTAAAAGGCTTTTGTTTTAGTAATGCATTGCCTTAAATGTTTATTCTTATTTGTGAAAGTTTCTGCTATATTGTTATCCTTACTGGGCATTTGAGCTCACCCCTTTTCTATGTTTTATTTTTCCCAGGATGTGAAGAAGTAAGTTATGAATGACCTGCAGGGATTTTATGAGGGGTTAATAGTGTGGATATGAAGACTTTGTTGTTGTAGTAGTTTTTCACTTTGAAAAGTAATGTAAAACAATATGATTATATCTAGTGTTTCCAAGGCTACTAAACCAATCGGTCTTTCGAGATTTGATCTTTCTTGTGATCATGCCAATGTTATGTAATTAATGCACCGACTCTGGGTAGCTGGGGTCGGGGCGTTACAGTTGGTATCAGAGGAAGTTTAGTACAAACCTTGGAAGCTAGATTTAGATAAACTCTGATTAGAGCACATAGACCTAAGATGAACTTTGAGGATTAGTATAGAAGAACTTCCTAGAATTTTGGTATTGTAGAGATTTTGTGAGTTTTTCGAGCAATACATCCCTGTCTGGATACGAGCAGGTAGAGGCGGCTCTGGCACAGATGTACCTAGGGGTAAAACCCGAAAACACTGCTTTGAGCTAGACTCGAACGGGAACTGGTGCACGACAACGGGCCTTGCTGCACTCTTGGTTACGACACTCCCGGGGGATATGCTTAGGATAACTCTCACTATCTTTACAAATCATTATGAAGGGTTTATGAGTATATACTTCCTCAAAGAAAACATTTTTATGATTATGGATTATATCCATAAATAGTTCAATTTATGTTAAGTGTTTTATAAGTATGGGATTATGTATTTTGATGCATAAACTGATCTAGTTTATGCCATTTTTTTAGAAATGGCGCCTAGTGGAAGAAATGGAAACTGTATCAATGCACGCACTCCATGTAGGGATTGCCCTCCTGCTCAAGATAATTATAGTGGGGCTGGTGATGCAACTGGTGCTGATCAGCTAATCACCGTACTGGGACAACTTACTCAGGTTATGAATAATAACCTTACCCGTATGGAGCACCCTGATCCGCAGCGTGGAGGATCAATGTTAGATCGATTCATGAGACAACAACCACCAACGTTCAATGGGAGTACAAATCCCTTAGTAGATGAGCAATGGATATTTTCCCTAGAGAAAATATTTCAGGCTTTGGGGAGTAGTGAAAGGGAAAAAGTTACCATGGCAGTTTACCGCCTCACTGGAGATGTTGATCAATGGTGGTCATTGATTCAAAACATGAAGGAAGATGATGAAGTATCAAACATGGAATGGAGGGAGTTCAAAGATCTGTTTTTAGAAAAATACTTTCCTCGCGACCATCGAGCAGCTATGGAAAGGCAATTTCTGAGTCTGAGACAAAAGGAGGATGATAATGTCACAAAGTATGAGGCTAACTTTACAAGGTTAGCGAGTTATGCTGGAGATTATATTCGCAACCCAAGAAGTAAGATTGATCGTTTCTTTGATGGGTTAAAACCATTTCTCCGTCGAGCATTAGTCTCACAATCCTTTTCATCGTACGAAGACATTGTCTCATGTGCTATCAAGACCGAAAAGGAATTCTCTAAGTCTTATGACTTTAAAGCAAAGCAAGAGAAGAAGAGACCTGCTGATCAATCTGGGAATGGAAATAAGGGGAAGAAGGGAAAGGTTGAATATCCATCTTGTGGTAAGTGCGGGAAGAAACACCCCGGTGCTTGCCTGAAGGGAATGGGAGTCTGTTACAAGTGTGGTGAAAAAGGCCACCAAGCTCATGATTGCAAGGGGAAGAAGGAAGCTACCAACGTTCAGTGCTACAATTGCAGGGAGATGGGGCATTATGCAAATGCATGTCCTAAGCGTCAGGAGAACTTACCTCAGAAAAGGCCAAGGGATCAAGGCCAGGCTTATGCTATCACTACTGCTGAGGTAGAAGCTCCGAAAGACGTGGTGGCAGGTAATTTAATGGTTTCCTCAAGTTTAGCAAATTCATTATTTGATTCTGGATCATCGCATTGTTTCATATCTTCCCAGTTTGCTAAGAAAATTAGATATTTCCAATTTGATTTAATAAGGGAGTTGTCAGTTAAAACTCCTAAGGGATGTATCGTTGCAACAAAGTTTTGTGAATCAGTCCCCATTAGAGCACATAAATTTTCTTTATCTGCTGATTTCATCGTCATACCTATGATTGAGTTTGATATAATCCTCGGTATGGACTGGCTTTCGGACTATGATGCGAAGATTTATTGTAAGAAGAAAGAGGTTACGATTCTTGATGATAATGATAAGGAGCACCTTATTTTTAGAGCAGAATCGTCACCACCTAATTCTTATTTAGATCCACCCCCTGTAGCTCAACTTAATTCAATTATCGGGGAGGAAGAGAATGAAATAACTGTCGGTGAGGAAAGGAATGTTCAAATAGAGGATGTACCTGTTGTGAAAGAATTTGTAGATGTATTTCCGGAAGATTTACCTGGACATCCTCCAGAACGAGAAGTTGAGTTTTCTATTGATTTGATTCCTGGATCAAGGCCTATATCGAAGACCCCTTATAGAATGGCCACTGTAGAGCTAGTCGAACTAAAGAAACAACTAGAGGAATTGAGTAATAAGGGATTTATTCACCCTAGTGTTTCTCCATGGGGAGCCCCTGTCCTTTTTGTTAAAAAGAAAGATGGATCTATGAGGTTATGTATCGACTACAGGGAGATCAATGCTATAACAATAAAGAACAAGTATCCCCTATCTCGTATTGATGATTTATTTGACCAACTGCATGGAGCTCAATACTTTTCAAAGATTGACCTTCAATCTGGATACCATCAGTTGTGTGTAAAGAAGGAAGACATTCCGAAAACAGCATTTCGAACCAGGTACGGGCATTACGAGTTTACTGTAATGCCGTTTGGATTGACTAATGCACCCTCTGTATTCATGGATCTGATGAATAGAGTTTTCAAGGAGTATCTCGATGAATTTGTGGTAGTATTTATTGATGATATATTGGTATACTCCAAAACCTATGAAGATCATGAAAATCACTTGCGCATTATCTTGAAGACTCTGAGGAGGCATAAATTATATGGAAAGTTTAGCAAGTGTGAATTCTGGCTTCAGGAGATTTCTTTTCTTGGCCATATTGTCTCTAAAGATGGAATCTCTGTTGATCCTTCTAAGACCAAGGCAATCCAAGAATGGCCAGCACCTACGAGTATAACTGAGGTACGTAGTTTTATTGGTTTGGAAGGTTATTATCGACGTTTCGTCCAGAATTTTGCCCGATTGGCTAACCCATTAACGAAGCTCACACGTAAAGGGGTTAAATTTGTTTGGACAAAAGAGTGTGAAGAATGTTTCGAAGAACTGAAGAGAAGATTAGTCAATGCTCCTATATTGACTCTACCATCGGGGAATGATGGGTTCGTTATTTATAGTGATGCATCGAAGAAAGGACTTGGTTGTGTCCTTATGCAGAATGATAGAGTAATTGCCTATGCATCACGACAGTTGAAAATTCATGAACAAAACTATCCTACTCATGATCTCGAGTTAGCAGCAGTGATCTTTGCTTTGAAAATATGGAGGCACTACCTCTATGGTGAAAAATGTGAGATTTATACTGATCACAAGAGTTTGAAGTATATTTTCTCACAAAAAGAACTCAACATGAGGCAAAGGAGATGGCTTGAATTACTCAAGGATTATGATTGTACGATACACTACCACCCGGGGAAAGCAAACAAGGTGGCAGATGCTTTGAGTAGAAAAGACTATGGAGTTTTGAACAATATGAGAATTGAAAGGGATCCAATTTTCATGGATCTAGTGAATATGGACATGGGAATAACCAGGGAAGGTGAAACATCAATACTTTTTCAAATGGTTGCCAAACCATCTTTACTAGAAAGGATTAAGAGTTCTCAGACCGATGATGAAGAATTCCAAAAGAAGATTAAAGCTGTGAATGATGGGAGATTGAGAGACTTTGTGTATGAAGATGGAATTTTGAAATTTGGGAAGAGACTTTGAGTTCCCAATATACCTGATCTAAAAAGGGAATTGCTGGATGATGCTCATAGTTCCAATTTCTCTATACACCCTGGGAGCACCAAAATGTATAGAGATTTGAAGGAACATTTTTGGTGGGACAACATGAAGAGGGAGATTGCTGATTTTGTGTCAAGATGTATGGTTTGTCAACAAGTCAAAGCTGGAAGGCAGCAGCCTGGAGGAGTCATGCAACCTCTTCCCATACCGGAGTGGAAATGGGACAATATTACGATGGACTTTGTCATGGGGCTACCAAAGACTCCTAGAAGGAACGATGCAATATGGGTTATTGTTGATCGTCTTACCAAGTCAGCACATTTTCTTGCTATAAGAGAAGATCTACCCCTGGAACGTCTAGCAAGACTATATATTAATGAAGTTGTGAGACTTCATGGAGTACCCCTATCGATTGTTTCTGATCGTGATCCCCGTTTTACTTCAAGATTCTGGAAAAGTCTTCAGAAATCCCTGGATACTGAACTTCATTTGAGCACTGCATACCACCCTCAGACAGATGGACAGTCAGAACGGACTATTCAAACCTTAGAATATATGTTGAGATCTTGCTCACTTGACTTTCAGGGTATGTGGGATCAATATTTACCACTGGTAGAATTTTCCTATAACAATAGCTTCCATTCGAGTATACAGATGGCACCATATGAAGCGTTATACGGAAAGAGATGTTGTACACCAACCTGTTGGGATGACGTTGGTGAAAGAAAACTTGTAGGCCCAGAACTAGTGGTGGAAATGGTGGAAAAGGTGAAAGTAATCCAAAATCACATCAAAGCAGCTCAAAGTAGGCAGAAGATCTATGCCGATAATCGAAGGAAGGATTTGGAATTTCAAGTCGGTGATCATGTTTTCCTAAAGGTATATCCGTGGAATGGAGTCATACGTTTTGGAAAGAAAGGTAAATTGAGTCCCAGGTACATCGGACCTTTCGAAATTCTAGAACGAATTGGGGTTGTAGCTTACCGATTGGCAATGCCGCCAAGTCTCTCCAAAGTTCACGATGTGTTCCACGTATCTCTGTTGAGAAAATACATGCCTGACCCAACGCATGTACTCACCTATGAGGAATTAGAACTGGAACCCGATCTGTCTTATTGCGAAGAGCCCGTCAGGATTCTTGATACAAGAGAACAAGTACTGAGAAACCGGACGACACGTCTGGTAAAACTTTTGTGGAGGAATCATAAGATGGAAGAGGCAACGTGGGAACCCGAGGAACTTATGATGAAGAACCACCCGAGTCTTTTTATACAGTAATACCCTAGAAATTGCGAGGACGCAATTATTTGAAGTAGGGGAGAATGTAACACCCCAAGCTTCTACGGTACGCTTCTCTTTGAATAATGTGATAGTGTGTGTTGTACGCAACACCGAGTTCTAACACACACCACAACTAATTAAACTAGCCGTTGTAAATAGTGATACCTACTTTTTGAAATCATATATATTTTATATTTCAGAATGGACTTCATTTTTGGATTCGGAATATCGAAATTATCCTAGGGTGAAATTTTGGTACTTTTCGGATAACTTTTATATTTTGATGAATAGTAAAAATTACTAAATTTTAATTAAAAACAACTTTTTTAATCAAAATAAGTAATAGTGATAAATTATGAATTTGAGTGGTTTTAAAGTATATTTAGAATATATTTTTACCATTTAATATAATGTTGGTCATTGGACATAATTTTACAATTAAACCGAACATAAACAAGTGTCAATCTTTTGGTAGTTATTATCTCTTAAAAACACGCTTTTTGTTTTGACAGCGGGAATTAATTTTAAATTAATTTCTGCCACTTCTGTGTTTTGAATTTAGAAAAATGGATTCCATATTTGGAATCAGGATGTTCAAATTGTGTAAATAGGTAACTTTTATTTTTAGACATTTTGAATAATTACTGCGGTAAATATTTTATTTACCACGGTTAAGGGTAAATCCGGTAAATAAGGGTTAAAAAAATAATATTATAATAATACTAAATTACCCTAAAACGTGTCTTAACCCTATTGGTTGATACATAGTCGACCATGGGCATCTTTGGGTCTATTTTGGGACCCCATGGATCCACTTGTAAGTGATAATGACACTTTATTTTAATTAAGTCAAAATGAATACAAAAATGACACAAGCATATATCTTTTAGAACAACAATTTTTACATAGGGTTATACATGTTGGATTTTCGATTATAAATATTAATTAGAAAGATAAAAATATTTCCTACATAATGATATTTTATTTATAATTTTTAGACATTAAATAAGTTATTTTATTTATGACACAATGATGATGCAGTAATTACTATAATAGTGAAAAATTAAAATAATTGATATTATAAATACCCAAATAAATATAATATGAAACTTTTAATGAATTACACTAATTTTCTAGGCTAATATGATATATTATGATTGATTTAATGGACTTTGTTCGAAGTAATCAATCTTTTATGAGTTTCACAAAAATCAACTATTGAATAGTGTCAAAATTGACATAAAAGAGTTCTTAAAACAAATATTATATTATTAATTGATATTAAATTCCTAAAAATCTAAGGTTCGGCCAAGAGACTTATATTATGATAGGTTAATCATTAATGGACCACTTGGGGGTCGCTTGGATGTATATAGTAAGTTTATTAACCATAATATATAGAAATACAAAGAGACATTGTAAAAGTGAAACTAATTAACTTAGAGTTAATACTTAAAGATAAGGTTAATATAAGTACCCAAACCTGTCTAAATTCTATTGGATGAGTTGTTTTCGACCTATCCCCACCTCATCCTTTGAATAGTCAACTTTGGAGCCTTTAGAAACCGAATATGAATTTATTATAAATTAATATTTCTAGCTTTTCCAAAGGTGCCCCTCACCCCTCTTATAAAAGGGCACTCCTCCTTCTCATTTCCTCACACCTCTCAAGCCTTTTGGTTCGGCCAAACTCTGCCCAAATACTCTCCCAACATCCCTCAATACAACCTAGAGGCCTTATTTTGATCAGAAAGCCAACCTAAGGAGCCCTTTTGATCAAATCAAAAGGAAGAACCCGAAGAAGAGGTAATGATTTCACCACCCTTTTCTAAGTTCATTTCTTCTTCCACTTCTTCTTCCTTTGTTGTTACCATTCTAAAATAATGACTCCAGTATCATTTATATACTGTGATGTTATTATAAATATGGTACAACCATATTCAGTATTCTATCCACCCTTTGAATAACATGTCACCATACGTGCGTACGTACGGCTTACCGTCTCCACGTCGTGGTGTAATTGTTATTCAATATATTATTATTTGGATGGGTATAATAATGATGTGTAACTCATGTAAATAATAAATATAACATATTAATGATTCTGTATATATGATATACCATCCATTTATATATTATTTTAATATCAAAAGAATGATATTGTCGCTCGTGCGTATGTACGGACTACCGTCTCCACGAACGCGATGAGATTCATTCTCCATCGTAACCATTAAAGTATAATTATCATTTTATGATTTAAAAATGATGTTTAAGGACTTGATATCATTCTGGATATGAATAATATACAACCTATCCTTTACAAACATGTATTACGTAACAAAACATATGAAAGAAAACAAGTAAGTTAACACCCGAAACAACGATAATACTAAGATATTATTATCAAATCAATATTAAAAGATCATATATGATATCATATTAATGTATATGATTCTTGTATAATTTAATAACAATTATTTCACCATTATACAGGAGGTTAACCTACCCCAACCAAGGAAAAGTACAAGGTAAGGGTTATTTCACAATCTCTTCATTATCCGAGGTTGTTTATATGTAAAAATCTACTGGGATCTCTTTATCATCCACATCCATGTTTCATAAAAATGTATTTCAAAACATTTTTACTATTTACAAGAATATGGGTTAAAGTCATTTATACCCTTGTTTGACTTTTTATAAGAGGTTTATAAAGGAATATTTCCGTCGTTTTCAAAACAAGTTCCTTTTTAACCTTTTCGACTGAATTGAGGTAAGAATGTTTTTTTTAACTTATACGGCGGGTGCGGTTATTTTCCGCCGTTATAAAATCGTCGAAGCTTTCCATACAAGCTTATAAGAATATTTTCAAAGAAAATGTTTTATTTCATATGGATCTTAAATGATTTCAAAATAAAAGGAGATACTTCTTTAAAAAGAATTTTGATTTCATCTATGTCAACATCCTTTGATGGATTTTAAGATTATTTGAAGTTGATTTATTATGATACAAAACTTCTATATTGTATTGAAGGTTTTGTGATATGTTTGACTATGGATGTGCTATTTTTATACCATTCATAGTTTATGGTGAAATTATTGACATTTCGTATGCTAGTTTTAATACGAATGTTTATGTTATGTTTAAACCTTTTCATATGGGAATGCATTGGACTTAATAAGTGACGGGTGGAGCCCGCTATAGCTCCTCGATGCATCGGTAGGTCTCATGAGACAAACTAGTGTCTTGGCACAAGGCCTTGACAAAATCTTATTTGTAGTCTTGGCACGAGGCCTTGGCTATGTGGTTATGATAGTCTGGCATTATGCATTCCAACATTATGAAAGTGGTTATTGATTTTTGCATGTGATTATTCGATTAGTAGAATATCCATGTGAATAAGTAAATGGCATTATTTCATTTTTACTTTTGCCATACTATGTTGAAGTTCAAGTTTAAAAGGCTTTTGTTTTAGTAATGCATTGCCTTAAATGTTTATTCTTATTTGTGAAAGTTTCTGCTATATTGTTATCCTTACTGGGCATTTGAGCTCACCCCTTTTCTATGTTTTATTTTTCCCAGGATGTGAATAAGTAAGTTATGAATGACCTGCAGGGATTTTATGAGGGGTTAATAGTGTGGATATGAAGACTTTGTTGTTGTAGTAGTTTTTCACTTTGAAAAGTAATGTAAAACAATATGATTATATCTAGTGTTTCCAAGGCTACTAAACCAATCGGTCTTTCGAGATTTGATCTTTCTTGTGATCATGCCAATGTTATGTAATTAATGCACCGACTCTGGGTAGCTGGGGTCGGGGCGTTACAAAATGTGTTTCATCAGTTCCTTGAAGACTACAATAGCATTCATTAGACCAAATAGATTGAACAAATATTCATAATTACCATATCAACTCCAAAATTTTGCCTTCAGAATATCCTCTTTTCTAAATATAAATTTATGGCCTATTTATTATATATAAATCTTATAAAACCTCATGGTTCTCTTTAATTAATCAAATATATCACCAATTCATGGAGTAATATATCATACCTTGATCATAATTTGGTTCAATCAATGATAATGAACATAAAATAGAATTGAACCATCACCCTTATTTGTGAATAGAAGTGGATCATCCCAAAGAGATGGTCCATTTCTGATAAATAATTTCATTTTCAATTTTCAAAGCTATACCATTAATTCCCACAATTATTTTTTACCCTTAATGTATGATAGAAGTGAAGAAGGTCTAGTTATTAAAATTATATAGATAATATATTTTATTTTTTGCTAAGGTAGTTTCCTCGAGAAATCATTTTAAAATAAATTCTTATGTCACTCCACTTTGAAAAGAATATTATTATTATCAGTATCATGAATAGTTCTAATGGTCTATTCATCCAAATGGATGGAAATGGTTTTATCCAATTTTACTAAATTTTCTTATCTACCTATATTAATATCCCTCAATATCATAAGTGATGTTTTTATAACCTGTTTTTTATTTGATTTCTATATATATTTTTGCTATTTTTTTTAAATTGGTGTTAAATAGTTTTTAATGTTTTGATGAATGTTTTCCTTATTATGGTTTCAAAAAAATAACGATGATTTTTTAGAGGAGGTGATCATAGTTTTCTTAAAAAAATTGGAATCTATTTGTATATTGAAAAATTATAAGATGATCTCAATTTCAATAATCTTGAAAAAATAATGATCTAAGATTATTTTGTAATAGTTTATATCATGGGAGAGTGTTTTTGACAATTTTTTCATATAACAAATTATAACAGTGCAATTGATAGTGAATTATTGAGTTACCAAACAAATAGTTTCATAAAGATCAAGGGGTTGATGTTTTTTCTCAACCTGTACAATAATCAGTGAGACCTTTTCATGACTAAGGACTTGGGTGAGTGAACCTTATATATAAGGTAGAACTACATTTCTATATCATAATTGGACCCTTACACAATGGGTGACGAACCCATACACAATATTGCCTCTAATATTATGTTGAAAAAAAATAAGCGTTAGAGATGATGCATTTTAAAGCCATTATTTTTAGTTCATTTGAAGAGAGTGACACAATAATTAATAATATTTTCGAAAGGAAGTATTAATGAAGATACAATAGGATGAGTTTTGTAATTAAAAGATAATTGAGATGAGGTGGTTTTATTTCATAGATCCATGATAACTCTTTGGAAAAATCAAATTAGAAGAACATTTCTAGTGTCCTTTAGTCGGAGGTATTATTTTAAGAGAATCATTTCAAGAGAAGCTGAGTTCTATGGAGAGAATTAGTTAGTCAATGAAATTAGTAATTATGTGGAGACTATTTTTGCAAAGAGAAGTCCCAAATATTTTATTAGTAAAAAACCTACCAAACAATGTATTTAGTAGATTTAAATAAAATATTATTTTTTATAACATGATGATATGATGTTGAGGGTTCAACGTTTAGTTATCTATAAAGTACTATAAATATTACATAGGTTTGTAAATATTGAGGTTAAAGAATTTTTAAAATATTTTAGATGTATGATTTTACATGAATATTCAATTATAAAAGACTTTCGATGAATCCAATTAATTGTAAATGAGTTGGAGATTTTAAATTTCTATTTTTTATATGTTTGAAATTGTATTTGACTTCCAACATATTATCATTTGAGCGCACACTTAAAAATTTATGCAAGTGCCGTATGTGGTGTGTATTTTTCATTCATGTTAGAAATTAGAGTTACTACATCAATATTACTAGATAGTGATACTAGAAAGAAAATTAAAAGGTAATGTTTTAGTAGAAATTGTTTCCATATAGTTTGATATTTGGTTGAAGTTGAAGAAATAATATTGGGGTTTTATGAGAAGAGTTACTGAACACAGTTTCCAGTCCGAGATATCAAGAAGAGTCATCATTCAGAGTATACCAGGAAAAGAATATATCAGATATATTTTCCATTTAGTTTGTGAGGTGTAGTAGTTTGTTCACTACATGGAACACAGAATCAAAGGTGCAGTTAGTGAGGTGCATAGGATGATGTATGTCAGATAAAGGTAGTGTGTAGCTGAATGAATCTTACCAAACATTGAAAATTAGATGGTTGATATACATATGATTTTGTTCGGAACTATTTTAAAAAAATTCATATTCTTTTGTTCATTTATATTCACAATATACGATTATAATTTATTTGAGTTAGTTTAATCATACCTATTGAGAGATATAATGAGTCTAATTGGATTTGTCGCATAGTATTGCCTTCTATATTATAGTGAATTTCCATGAACCAAGGAGAGTTTCCATGGGGAAGACGTATTCACCCATACTGGGGTGATCCCTATAAATCAGGGATGTCTTTCATTATTTTCATTAATCTCATTCTAGGAAGATTGTAATATATTTTTGATAATATTATTAAGTATAATGAGTTGTATGGATCAATTTCAAGAGAATTTAAATTATAAAAGATCACAATTGATTCACCCCCACCTTAGTGGTTCATATGATTCTAAGGAGTGAAAATTATTATTAGAGAAAAGGTTAGCATGTGTGATACCCATCATGGAAAATCTCAAATCATTGGGCAATAGAGGTATTACAACCCTTGATAGAAAAGAATATCATGGTTAAAAAAATAATGAATGATACTATATAATATATCTCACGGTCTTAAGGTAATTAATGCATCTATTGATGATTTTACACCAATTTAGAAAGATTATAGCGTAAAATTATATGAAAAATGATATCCAACGGTAGATGGAAATGATAGAAATACTATTCTAAACCCTTTGATAGAAACTATTTTTATAAAGTTGATGGGTCAGAAAATAGCTAATGAATATTTCAAAAAACATTAAATTTTCATTAGGGGGAATATAAAAGTTAATGAAAAAAACTAAAAATATTTTTTTAAAAGATTGAAGATATCATAATAGAAGCTAACAATACCATTAATGAGTACTTAAGTTCAGTTAATGAATTTTTTTTCAACATCAAAGGATTCATAAATGTATTTTTAAGATTCCACATTTATTATGAAACTGATGTGAAATTTTCTAGAAAATTTTGATGTTGAAAATAATACCACATAAGATATTGACTATTAACTCTTGATGAATTACACGGCCTTCCTATTCCAAATGAGATGAGTCGGGATCCATCAATAATAAATAATAGCAATGCTAAAATGGATTTTGTAGCCATGATAAACTAGAGAATCCATGATACTGATATTAAGATTAATGATCTCAGTGTTTCTGAGGTTAAGGAAGATGAATGAATTAATGAAAATAGCATGTCCTTGAAATTAGGAAATTAATGAATAGGTGGAGAAAAATATGGGTGAAAAATACCACATAAATGTTTCATGTAAGGGATCAGATCTGCATCGAATGGACCTTTTCATGTTTCCAAATCTCATGGTTCTTAGAGGAGGCATGGAGTACATATAGAATATTTTGGATATTAAAATATAGAACCATGGTGAATACATGATGAGTAAAGCTTACATGCAGTGTAAGTGTGTTTTTTCCACTTATTAAGGGTAGTTAACGGGGTGATACATGTTATATGAATATTCAGAATTAATTTCATCTAAGAGATTTGGTTTTTTGTTAGATTTAACCCTCAACATTTACACGACATGTAAATTGTTTAAACACCATGTAAATATCTTATTAAGATCCTTTTTAAATGATTCAAAAAATAGGGGTTTCTCAAAACCCTATGGCCAGCAGTTTGTATGAACCCAGAGCTTCGGTTTCAGGTACGGATCTCTTTTACGGGCTTTTTAAGGAAAAATGGAGAATCTAGAAATTTTCAGAGTACATGTCGTGTACTTTATGAGCGCACGTCATGTACTCCCCGGCCACTCTAAGTCGTGTGTTGGCCGAGACCGGGCCACACACACGATGTGTATCAGGAAATTTTTAGACTACACACCGTGTACATTATGAGCACACGCCGTGTACCCCTCTACCACTCAAAGCCGTGTGGTTGGCCGTGTCCGGGCCACACACACGGTGTGTAATTTTGAGGTGGAGGCTGGTTAATTCGGGGTAAATAAATTTTTAGTACACACCATGTACTCTAGAAGTACACGCCGTGTACTTTATTTTTATTTCATTAATCGGACCGGGGTCGTGCCTAATGATCGTAAACACCTTATTCTCTGCCTATTTATGTCTAGAGCATCTGAGGAGGCCGAATCTTCTCTGAGCCACCGATCCGTCACTGGTTGTCTGAATCGAACTCCGTCGATTACAGAAGAATCACAGCGGTGAGTTCTTGGTTCTTCTTTAGCCTTGTTTCCTGATTCTTTGTAACACCCGAGACTTTTATAAGAAATATTTTGTTTTTATTTTATATAAATCAACAAAGGAATATTTCACTATAGACAACACTTTCTTGGCTTGATTTACACGTAATCATGACCTTCCTTGATAGCTTGTGTCGTACGCAATACCGAGTTTCACTAAACAACGATATGCTATTAAAATATTATTAAAACTAGCCGTTATGAATAGTAATACACACTTTTTGAATTTCTGTAATTTTTATTTTTCAAAACAGACTTCATTTTTGGATTCGGAATATCGAAATTAGCCTAGGGTGAAATTTTGGTATTTTTCTGGAAACATTCAATTTTTGATGAATAGTGAAACCACTAGGTTACTATTTAAAAACCGAATTTTTATTTAAATAATTATTTATTTTATTTAAATTTATTTTATGTAAAAATTGATACATAATACCTATATATGTTCAATGTTATTCATTAGATTAGTTTTATAATAATTTTAGATATATAAAAATTTTATTGAACTTTTCACTGTCTTTTACCCACCTCCTAGGAGAATTTGCAAATTTACATAAAACTTAATTTTACCGCTTCTGTGAGTGGAATTTCAAAAATTCGAGAGACACGGTTGATTTCAGTAAGTAAAATGTGGTTTAATGAGATGAAAATAATTTTTGGTGAATAGTAACTTTTTGCTTTTTTTTACCACTGTTAAAAGTAAATAGGGTAATTGTGGGTAAAAATGATATTATTATTACCCTAACAGATGTACTATTTATATTGGATAAGTTTAATTAAACCAAAAACAACTTTAGGAATAAAATATGACCATTTAGGATTACTTGGATTAGATTAGGACATTTATTATTAATTTATTTAAAGAAGGGTAAAAATAGTTAAAATCAAAGTTTAATAAGTAAATAATTTTTAATATAGGGTTATACAGAAGATATATTCGACTTTGAATATTCATTATAAAGCTAAAAGATTTCATACATAATGGTATTTTATTTTTAATTTTTAGAAATTAAATAATTTAATTTATTTATGACACAATGATGATGGAATAATTATCTTATTATTGATATATTGACATAATTGATGTTATAAATACCCAAATAAATGTAATTTGAGCCTTTTTATGAATTACACTAATTTTATAGGTTAATATGACATGTTAGTATTGATTTAATTATCTTTTTTCGAACTAATCATTCTGTTATGGTTTTCACAAAAAACAATTACTAAATAGTGTCAAAATTGATATAAAATAGTTTTTAAAACAAATATTATATTATTAATTGTTATTTTATTCCTAAAAATATAAGGTTCGGCCATATGACTTAGATAAGGTTATATATATTAATAATAAACAACATGGGGTTATTTTGGCTTGTTATAGTATGTTTATTAACCTTATAGTGTAAGAACACAAAAAGCCATGGTAAAAGTAAAATTATCTAACTTAAAGTTAAATCTAAATGATAAGGTTAAAATAGTAATCTAATCTTGTCCAAATTCTATTGGATGATATTATTTAGACCCATACCATCCTTAGCTTCGAAATAAATCAATTTGGAGCTATTTAAGGCCAAATATGGATTTATAATAAAATAATATTTTTAGTTTTTCCAAAGGTGCCCCTCTCATCCCTTATAAAAGGGCACCTCCTCCCTCTCTTCCTCACACCACTTTGAGCCTTCAAGCTCGGCCAACCCCTACCAATTTCTCCTCTACAATTCCCAAGAAACATCCTAGAGGTCCTGATCTTCTTCAAAGACCAATTTTAGTTCCCTAAAAGGAGGTCTCAACGAAGCGCTTCAAAGAAGTGGTAATATTTGTTACCGATTCTTTCAACTTTATTTCTTATTCCACTTCTTCTTATTTAGTTGTTTCATTATTAATTAATAACATCATTATCACTCATATACTGATATTTTATTATAAGTATGAAACAACCCTATTTCACCGTCTATCCATCTTACGGAAAATGAAATCACCGCGCGTGTGTACGTACGGAATACCGTCTCCACGCCGTGGTGTAATCTATTTTCCACCACCACCTTACTTGGATGGGTATAATGGTGTAAATAATGAATATTTATGATTATTGTAAAGTGATATTGATTCTGAAATAGTATACATACACTCAAATACAATTCCACGATCATGGGAACGATATCATCCCTCGTTCGTACGTACGGAATACCGTCTCCACGATGTGATGCGACTCCTGCTACATGATTTTCACTTCATAATGATTACATAAATTAATTGAGTGAATAAATATGATATATATTACAATAATACCATTCTGTAAATGAGGTATATATAACCTAAAATGAAGAATAAGAATTTATTCGACAAAACACGCATAAGAACAATAAGTAATAAACACCCGAATAACAAGTAGCAATGAAATATTACTAATAATAAGCTAAGAATATGACCATATATGATATCATAACAATGAGTATGATTATGGAATAAGTAAATGACATTATTTAAATCATTATGCAGGAGGTTCAGACACTTACGAAGCAAATCGAACCTAAGGTAAGGGAAATATCACAATCTCATTTTTATTCAAGATTGTTTATACATTGGAATTTACTGGGTTGAATTTTATCATCCACATCCATGTTTCCTCAATATTTAATATTATTTTCATCCACCTACAATTTTTTAAATCCATCTTTACCCTTTGGTGAGTTTTTAGTAAATGATATTAAAGGAATCTTTTGTCGTTTTTCATACGAGGTACTTTTTGACTTTTCTGTCAAAAGTACGAGAAGAATGTTTTTTTAACTTATACGGAATGAATGGATTTTTAAAACATTATTTACAAGGAGCTTCCTTTACATGTTTTCATGTTTTTTTTAATCAACTTCTTTTAGTTTAGAATTGTATGACATGTTAAGAAAGGAAACGTGTTTTTGAAGTAGAAAGGATATTTTCCTCAAGAATGGAGTTCAAGTGTTTTATCAATATTATTTTCCATCTAAGATAATAAAGGGTTCTGTTTCTATCCCTATTATTACATTTTTATGATTATGTTGTGATGGAATTATTTTTATGAATTCCTTTATCTTATATGAATTGTTTTATGATGTCACGATGTTTAAGAATCTCATTTTTATTACATGGGTTATGCTATGATGTATGGTTTATGATTTTTCTGGCACACATAATAATGGTATCATTATGAGATGGGTGAGACCTATATCTCCCTCCAAGGCATTGGGAAAAGATGTTATATCTCATGATATAGACATGGCTGGAACGACAGGTTAAACTGGTTCAGTGAAACAGGACTGAAATGAGGAATGAACTCGGTTCAGAAATGGACTTTGTCCACTAAGATAGTCTTGGAAATGAGTCTTGACTAATAAGAAATGATTCTCTATGATTATGTGTGTATGCCACAAAGCTTCATGTTTTAATTTATGATTATTGTGATTACATTTCACTACCATGATTTATCCCATGTTATGAAATTATGATCTCTTTTGCAGGGTAAGATTTCCAAAATGTTATGTTCTTATGAATATGATGTGATTTATATTTCTTTTTTTTAACCTTACAGAGCATTTGAGCTCAACCTTTTGAATTTTTTCTTTCCCCAGGTCAGGAAGAGGGTTATTATGTAAGATATTCCAAAAGGGACTATAGATATGATGAAATTAATTGGAGACAGTGTAGATGCTTTATGAACAAGTTGTTTATGTTTCCCAGTTTCTAAAGACACTATACTTATATGGTCCTTTCATTGTTTTTTTATATGTTGTAATAAGTGTACTTCAATTTTGAATTACTAACAATGTATGTAAGGTATGGGTCGTTATAGTTGGTATCAGAGGCAAAGGTGGTTAGAATGTATCCAATCCTTGGGAACTCTCACATGTGAGCATTGGATAAAGCATGGTTCGCCGCCCAAGGGCTTCATGGGGAAATGGATGCCACTAGGGATGGTGGTGTGTCCCGCCCAGGGGGTGTAGCCACCCATGGAGTACCCTGATATGTATCAATTATAGTCCACTGGAAGTGATTCTAGACCGTTATAGTTGGTATCAGAGGAAAGGTATAGTCAACCTTTGGAAACTAGGATGTGAAAGCCTTAGTAAGAATCCTAAGGATAAGTCTAAGCCTAGAACACATTATTAGTGTTTTAGAAATGGCCATGAATAACCTAGTATAAGACCTTAAGTGTAAAATTTATTCTTGATTATATGGTTTTCCTATTATAATTATTGTTGCTCACACTATTCTTCTTGGTTTTAGTCAATGGCTGGAACCCGAAGGAACCGTGTTAATGCGGAATGCGATCGGAAATGCAATGATTGTCCCCCTGAGCAACCAACATTATGGGAGCTGGAATAAAAAATCTTGTAGCCATGCTCACACAACTTTCTCAAGCTTTGAATCATGCAGTACTTCCAAACGAGCAAAGGAAGGAGCAACATTCTGTTGAATCCTTCATGAGACAGCGTCCACCTTCATTCAGCGGGTCTATGGATCCATTAGTTACTGAACAATGGATCAGTACTACTAAAATGATATTTTCAGTTCTTCAATGATCTGAACATGATAAATTCATCTTAGCATTGTACCGTTTCGAAGGTGATGCTGATCAATGGTGGAATCTTATCAAGAATACGAGGCCAATAGATGAAATTGATTCCATAGAATGGGACGAGTTGAAGAACTTATTTTTCAATAAGTAATTCCCTCGTATTCTCTGAACAAAGATGGAGAAAAAATTTCTTGAACTAAAGAAAAAGGATGGTGAATCTGTTGGTACATATGAAGAAAATTTTACAAGACTTGCAAGGTACGCTTCTGGTATTATTATCCAACCTGAGAGTCAGATCAATCGATTCTTTAGTGGCTTAAAACCAAGTCTTCGAAAGGCGTTAGCCAAAAAGGACTTCAATAGCTATGAGGAAATCGTTCGATGTGCTCTCAAAGTTGAGATGGATATTGGAGTAACCCATCGGTAATATGGGTTTGAAAAGAAGTGGAAAATGGAATTCAAAGGAAAATCTAATGAGCACACTGAATAGAAGAGGAGTTTTCCCTTATGATCAAAGTTTAGAAAGAAACATGGAGGGAGTTGTCTTAAAGGGACAAGTAAATGTTTAAAATGTAGAAAGGAAGGTCATCGGGCATTTGAATGCTGCAATGATGGAAAGAAGATGTCTAGTGATGCGAACAATGAAAATGCTAAACAGAGTGAACCTCCTATACTTCAATGTTACAAGTGCAAGAAAATGGGTCATTATGCCAATCAATGCCCTAATCCAAGGGATATTGATGATGATATACGTCAACAAACTCTTAAGGCTAAAGACAATGGAATGTCACATGCAATCTCTATCAGCGATGTGGAGTACGATGACAAAGTGGTGAAATGTACACTTACCATCCACTCTAAAGTAGAAAATGTTTTATTTGATTCCAGATCCACCCAATCTTTTTTTTCTTAAGAATTTTCTAAGGGTATCACCGTATTACCTCAATAATTAGATGTTGAGTTAGTTGTGACAACCCGTAATGGCACAACAGTCGCATCAAAAGTTTATAATTCTTCTCCGATTAATTTTTGAGGGAAAGTGCTTCATGAAAATATTTTGATCCTCCCTATAGTGGAATTTGATGTGATTCTTGACATGGATTGGCTTTCTCTATATGGAGCTCATATCAATTCCCAAATAAGGGAAGTCACATTTCATATTCCAGATCAATCTTTGATCGTCTATCGATGCAAGGATGAACATAACCTTCTAGTGGAAATTTCGTCCATCTTATGGGTCTTGATTCCACTAAATGAAGGTTATTTATCTCAAATGGTTAGTGAGAAACTCACGATTAAGAATATTCCCATTGTACGGGTGTTTTATAATGTCTTTATAGAGGAATTGTCGGGTCTTCCACCAAATCGTGAAGTAGAGTTTTCAATAGAAATTGTACCGGGTGCTTTGCCTATTTCAAAGACACCTTATAGAATGGCCCCAATTGAGTTTCAGGAATTGAAGAAGCAACTCCAAGAGAATCTTGATAAGGGGTTCATACACCCTAGTGCGTCACCTTGGGGAGCACCTATTCTGTTTGTTAAGAATAAAGATGGATCAATGAGACTCTGCATTGATTATCGAGAACTTAACAAGATCACTATCAAGAAAAAATATCCTCCCTCGCGCATTGATGACTTATTTGACAAACTACGCAGAGCTCAATACTTTTCCAAGATTGATCTTCGTTCAGGTTATCACCAATTAAGGGTAAAAAGGGAGGATATACCAAATATGGATTTCCGTACAAGGTATGGACACTATGAATTTATAGTGATTCCATTGGGTCTTACTAATGCCCCTACTATCTTCATGGATCTGATGAATAGAGTCTTTAGAGACTATCTTGATCAGTTTGTGGTAGTATTTATAGACGATATTCTTGTATATTAAAAGAGCAAGGAAGAACATGAAGATCACTTGATAATTATATTGAAGATCCTGAGAAAGGAGAAGCTTTATGCCAAATTTACCAAGTGTGAATTTTGGCTTCAAAAAGTTTCATTTTTGGGTCACATTATCTCAAAAGAGGGGATATCTTTGGATCCAGCAAAAACGCAGGCTATCGAAAGATGTTCGAGACCAACAATTGTAACTGAGATCCAAAGTTTTCGTGGTTTGGCTGGATATTATCGATGTTTTGTGAATGATTTTTCACGATTATCTAATCCACTCATCAGGTTGACTCGGAAAGGAGTTATGTTTGTTTGGATGGAGTAATGTGAAGAGAATTTCATGGAGTTGAAAATAAGGTTATCCAGTGCACATGTGCTCACACTGCCTTGTAGTGGAGAAAGGTTTGTGATCTACAGTGATGCACCCATGAAGGGATTGGGGTGTGTTCATATGCAAAATGATTTGGTGATAGCTTATGCCTCACGACAGTTGAAAATCCATGAGCAAAATTACCCAACTCATGATTTGTAGTTAGCTGCGGTAATCTTTGCATTAAAGATTTGGAGGCATTATCTTTATGGAGAAAGGTGTGACATTTATTCTGATCATAAAAGTTTAAATTATATTTTCACACAAAAGGATCTGAATATGCTCCAAAGAATATGGTTGGAGACGATTTAGGATTATGACTGCTCAATTCATTACCACCCTGGGAAAGAAAAAAAGGTTGCAGATGCATTAAGTCGACAAGACCATGCCAATTTATCCATGATGAGGATCACAAAAGATCCAATATTTATGTATTTACAAAGATGGATATTGGAATTATAATGAAAGGGGAAAATCGTATCTTTCTCAAATGAATGTTAAACCATCTTTACATGTTAAGATTAAAGAGGCATAGAAAGAAGATGTAGAGTTACAAAAGTAGGTGAGAAATGTTCCTGAATTCAACCTTGATTGTGATGGGATAGTAAAGTTCAGGAATCGGGTTTGTGTTCCTCCCATCCACAAATTAAATAAGGAGTTGATGGATGAGGCTCATAGTTCTTCATTCTCTATTCATCCTGGAAGCACGAAGATGTATAGGGACCTGAAAGAGTACTTCTGGTGGGATGGCATGAAAAGAGTTGTTGCTGAATATGTCTCTCGATTATTGGTTTGTCGGCAAGTTAAAGCTGAGAGACAGATGTCTAAGGGGATGTTACAACCATTACCCATACCGGAATGGAAATGGGAAAACATCACTATGGACTTTGTCACAGGACTTCCTAAAACATCCAATGGCAATAATGTTATCTGGGTCATAGTTGATCGTCTTACAAAGTCTGCACACTTCATTGCTATTAGAGAGGATTTCTCTCTGGATCATCTTGCCAGGATATATGTAAAGGAACTGGTAAGATTTCATGGAGTACCATGTTCGATTATATCTTATCGATATCTGAGGTTTAACTCATTGTTCTGGCGAAGTCTTCAGCATACTCTAGATATAGAGTTGATTCTCAGCCCTGCTTATCATCCTCAGACAGACGGTCAGTCTGAGAGGACAATTCAAACTCTAGAAGATATGTTGAGAGCTTGATCTATGGATTTCAAAGGTGGTTGGGATCAACACCTACCTTTGGTGGAATTTTCTTATAATAATAGCTTTCACTCCAGTATTCAGATGGCTCCTTATGAAGTTCTCTATGGAAGGAAATGCAGGACTCCAACATGCTGGTATGAAGTTGGGGAAAGAAAGCTATTAGGACCTGATCTTGTTGGTGAGATGGTAGAAAAGGTCCGATCTATTCAACAACACATAAGAGTAGCTCAGAGTTGACAAAAATGTTATGCCGACAACCAAATAGAAGACTTAGAGTTTGAAGTGGGTGATAAATTGTTCTTATGAATATCTCCTTGGAAGAGAGTAATGAGATTTGGAAAGAAGGGAAAGTTGAGCCCTAGGTATATCGGTCCTTTAGAAATACTGCATCGTGTTGGGAAGGTAGCTTACCGATTGGCGCTTCCACCGAATCTCTCTCAAGTTCACGATGTGTTCCATGTATCTCTCTTGAGAAAGTACATACCTGATCCTTCACATGTACTCAGCTCAGAAGTTGTACCGCTAGAACAAGATCTTTCTTATGAAGAAAAGCCGATAGAGATTCTCGATCGTAGTGAAAAAGTCCTACGGAACAAGACCACTCGCTTGGAGAAAGTTTTATGAAGGAACCACCAATTAGAAGAAGCTACATGGGAGCTTGAGGATATGATGAGGGAGAGGTATCCTCATCTGTTTGTTACAAGTGACGAATTTCGAGGGCGAAATTCATTTTAAGGGGGGTAGAATGTAACACCCGAGACTTTTATAAGAAATATTTTGTTTTTATTTTATATAAATCGTCAAAAGAATCTTTCACTATGCATAACACTATCTTGTATTTCTTTACACGCAATCGCGACCTTCTTTGATAGCTTTCATCGTATGCAATACCGAGTTTCACTAAACAACGATATGCTATTAAAATATTATTAAAACTATCATTATTAAGAGGAATACCCACTTTTTGAAATTTTGAAATTTTTATTTTTCAAAACGGACTTCATTTTTGGATTCGGAATATCGAAATTATCATAGGGTGAAATTTTTGTATTTTTCTGGAAACTTTCAATTTTCGATGAATAGTGAAAACACTGGGTTACTATTTAAAAACTATATTTTAATTTAAATAATTATTTATTTTATTTAAATTTATTTTATGTAAAAAGTGATACATAATACCTATATAAGTTAAATTTAATTCATTGGAGTAATTTTATAATAATTTTAGATATATAAAAATTTTATTGAACTTTTCACCGTCTTTTACCCACCTCCTAGGAAAATTTGAAAATTTACATAAAACATAATTTTACCGCTTCTGTGAGTGGAATTTCAAAAATCCGAGAGACAGGGTTGATGTTAGTAAGTAAAATGTGGATCAATGAGATGAAAATAATTTTTGGTGAATAGTAACTTTTTACTGTTTTTTACCACAGTTAAAAGTAAATAGGGTAATTAAGGGTAAAAATGATATTATTATTACCCTAACACATGTCATAATTCTATTGGATAATGTAATTCTACCAAAAACAAAGTTAGTAATAAAATATGACCATTTAGGCCCACTTGGATTAGATTAGGACATTTATTATTAATTTATTTAAAGAAGGGTTAAAATAGTTAAAATCAATGTTTAAGAAGTAAATAATTTTTAATATAGGTTATACATAAGATATATTCATCTATAAATATTAATTAGAAAGATAAAAATATTTCCTACATAATGGTATTTTATTTTTAATTTTTATACTTTTAATAATTTATTTTATTTATGACACAAAGATGATACAATAATTATCTTATTAATGAAATATTGACATAATTGATGTTATAAATACCCAAATAAATGTAATTGGAGACTTTTTATGATTTAAACTAATTTTATAAGTTAATATGAAATTTTTTTATTGATTTAATTAACTTTTTTTGAACTAATCATTCTGTTATGAGTTTCACAAAAATCAATTACTAAATAACGTCAAAATTGAAATAAAATAGTTTTTAAAACAAATATTATATTATTAATTGTTATTTTATTCCTAAAAATATAAGGTTCGGAAAAATGACATAGATAAGGTTATATATATTAATAATAAACAACTTGGGGTTCGTTTGGCTTGTTATAGTAAGTTTAATAACCTTATAGTGTAAGAACACCAAAAGACACGGTAAAAGTAAAATTATCTAACATAAAGTTAAATCTAAATGACAAGGTTAAAATAGTAAACTAAAATTGTCCAAATTCTATTGGATGAGATTATTTCGACCCATCCCCACCTTATCTTTGAAATAAATCAATTTTTAGCTATTTAAAACCGAATATGTCTTTATAATAAAATAATATTTTTAGTTTTTTCAAAGGTTCCCCTCTCCTCCATTATAAAAGGGCACCTCCTCCCTCTCTTCCTCACACCCCTTTGAGGCTTCAATCTCGGCCAAACCCTGACAATTTCTCCTCTATACTTCCCTAGAAACATCCTAGAGGTCCTGGTCTTCTTCAAAGACAAATTTTAGTGCCCTAAAAGGAGGTCTCAAAGAAGCGCTTCAAAGAAGAGGTAATGTCTGTTACAGATTCTTTCAACATTATTTATTCTTCCACTTCTTCTTCTTTAGTTGTGTCATTATTAATTAATAACATTAGTATCACTAATATAATGATAGGTAATTATAAGTATGAAACAACCTAATTTCACCATCTATCCATCCTATAGAAAACGAAATCACCGCGCGTGCGTACGTACGAAATACCCTCTCCACGCCGTGGTGTAATCTATTTTCCACCACCACATTACTTGGATGGGTATAATGGTGTAAATAATGAATATATATGATTATTTTAAAGTGATATTGATTATAAAATAGTATAAATACAATCGAATACAATTCCAAGATCATGGTAACGATATCATCGCTCGTGCGTACGTACGGAATACCGTCTCCACGATGTGATGCGACTCGTTCTACATGATTTTCATTGCATAATGATTACATAAATGAATTTAGTGAATAAATATGATATATTTTACACTAATACCAATCTATAAATTAGGTATCTATAACCTAAAAACAATAATAATAATTAATTCGACAAAACACGCATAAGAACAAAAAGTAATAAACACCCGAATAACAAGTAGAAATGAAATATTACTAATAATAAGCTAAGAATATGACAATATATGATATCATAACAAGGAGTATGATTCTGGAATAAGTCAATGCCAATATTTAAATCACTATACATGAGTTTCAGACACTTACAAAGAAAATCGGACCTAAGGTAAGGGAAATATCACAATCTCATTTTTATCCGAGATTGTTTATATTTTGGAATTTACTAGGGTGTATTTTATCATCCACATCCATGTTTCCTCAATATGTAATACTATTTCCATCCACCTAAAATTGTTTAAATCCAACTATACCCTTTGGTGAGTTTTTAGTAAAAGATATGAAAGGAATCTTTTGTCGTTTTTCGTATGAGATACTTTTTGACTTTTCTGTCAAAAGTATGAGAAGAATGTTTTTTTTTCTTATATGGCATGAATGGATTTTTAAACCATTATTTCCAAGAAGCTTCCTTTATAATTTTTCAAGTTTATTTTTAATAAACTTTTTTTAGTTTAGAATTTTATGACATGTTAAGAAAGGAAAAGTGTTTTTGAAGTAGAAAGGATATTTTCCTCAAGATTGGAGTTCAAGTGTTTTATCAAAATTACTTTCCATCTAAGATAATAAAGGGTTCTGTTTCTATCCCTATTATTACATTGATTTGATTATGTTGTGATGGAATTATTTTTATGAATTCCTTTATCTTGTATTAATTGTTTTATGATGTCACGATGTTTAAGATTCTCATTTTTATTAAATGGGTTATGCTATGATGTATGGTTTATGATTTTGTGTCACACATAAGAATGGTATCATTATGAGATTGGTGGGACCTATATCTCCCTCCAATGCATTGGGTAAAGATTTTATATCTCATGAGATAGACATGGCTGGAACGGCAGGTTAAACCGTTTCAGTGAAACAGGACTGAAACGAGGAATGAACTCGGTTTAGAAATGGAATTTGAGCTCACCCTTTTGAATGTTTTCTTCCCCAGGTTAGGAAGAAGGTTATTAAGTAAGATATTCCAAAAGAGACTATAGAGATTATGAAATAAATGGGAGACAGTGTAGACGCTTTATGAACCAGTTGTTTATGTTTCCCAGTTTCAAAAGACACTATGCCTATACGGTCCTTTCATGGTTTTGTTATATGTTGTAATAAGTGTACTTCAATTTTGAAGTACTAACAATGTATGTAAAGTATGGGTCGTTATATTCTTCCTCTCGTGTGAGTTATCTGAGGTTGAGTGTTTTAGACGTTTTTGCAGATCTACTCCGTTATAGGCAGATTCACGGGCCGAGGTTAAAGTTTATCGATCTCAGAGGATCGAGGTAGGTGGTTTGTTTCCCTATGTTGAAGTTCTTTGAGTTTTGGTTGCAAAAGTGTTGGATACCCATGTATTGGGTATCCTGTGTTACGGTTTTGATCCTATTTATTTATCTGACTTAGATTTCTTGTATGCTTGAGGTTATTAGATGATTAATAATTGCTTGTTAGCTTGTCTAAGGATCACCCCATGGGTGTTTTCCCTTGTCTTGGCTGTTTTTTCCCGTTTGGCATGGTTTTCCTACGAGGCAACCCCTATTGCATTGCTAGTATGCCTATTGAATTGATTGCATGTATTGCCTGCTGTTATATGATTGTGGAAGCTTTTGTAGCTTTTATCCAAGTAGTTGTTTAACTTACTTAGGGCTACTAACAGTCGATTACGCACGACTGGACTGCTCAGGGCTGTGAGAACCTGGTGCGGGAGATCAAAGAGGGAATAAACGATTATGTGCTTCCCTAGAGGGTCTTTTGGTTTTTGTTTCGTACGCAGGACCTACGATAATCGGACATTGTGCTTCCCAAGAGTGTCTTTAGTTTACCCACACTTCGAGACCATAGGAGGAATTAGATATAACTTCTTCCTCAGAGAGTATGTAGCTTTTATTTCAAGACCATAGGGGAATTGACGTAAGAGCTTCCCAAAGTGTTTGTGCCTTATTTGATTACTAGACTATAGGGGTCTGCTAGTTTAACCCACCCAGAGAGTCAGTGTAAATTTTAATGGTTGGTTGTGACGAGTCCACCAAGCCAAAGAACAGGATTGGGTTTTTTACTGTTGGTGTTAGGTAGTCTTTTTAGATAAATGTTGTGTTACTTGATTATTTTGGAATAAAAAACTTTGTTGTTTTCCTTGGTTGTGTAGTTAAATGAATGTGAATGTTAATTGGTAGAATTGTTTATTGCATTGTTTCCCTTTACTTTTTCTATATCACTCACTGATAGTAGGGCAAAAATATTATGGTGGTTTCCTACTGGGATTAGTCTCACACCCTGTTTGGGTCCTGCTTTTCATCCCAAAAAGATTATATGGTTTCAGGATTAGGTAGGGATTGTGGACCTTCCACCTCAGGTACTTGATTGCTGGTCGGAGCTGGAGAGCATGGGACTGGGTCTTGGCCCGCGATGCTGCTGGAGTTTCTATTTACCATTAGTACTTTGGTTTCAGTTGTATTTCAGCATGTTGTTTTTCTTACTGCTTTCCATAGACACATGTACCATCCTGTATCATTGTTATATCAGACCTTTCTTTTACTTTAAGTTCAGTTGTCGCATGCTATTTACTTCTTCCTCTATTTTGTATGTTTATTCATCCGTTGCATACTTTACCAAATAAGGGAATAGTTTCCCCACTAACTCACCAAGGCCCTCGCTGCTAATCGGCAGCCTCTGGCGTTTGGGGAAACGCGCTTGAGGTCATGTGGCGAACCGGATATGGGGCGCCAGTGGAAGTGCTCTGGAATTCGGGTCGTTACAAAGTGGTATCAGAGGCAGCTTTTCCTTCTTTCTATTGCCTTACTGTTTTGCGACCATAGATAGAGATTGGAAGAACTGGGTAGTTAGTACTTAACTGTGCCCGGGAGTAATTAACCCGTGTATAGGGAAAAGCTATATTACCTCGTAATTGCAATTTTCAGTTTTTGAAAGTGTTATAGTTTATTATATTTCACCGTTGGGTGATGCACATGCTTTGTGTTGTTACAGTTTAAATGATTATGGTTCTAATTGGTTGCAACTCGATGAGATGAGGGTGTGTCATCTCAAGCATAATATAGGCACCGGGCAGGAACTCATTGGTCATGCATTTTACCATGCCATATAGGGTGCATTAGAATTGCATGTTGTTGTGATAAATGCCGTGATAAATTATTCATGTCGTTGTGGTAGTTGTTGTGATAGAAATACTGGTTGTGATGATAGAGTATTACTTATTTTACATCCTATTTAGCATGGGCTCCAAGCTCTGGTCTTAGAGGTGTTATGGGCCTTCGAGGATCGGAATTTGGAGGATCATTGTTTGTTATGTTGTTTACTTGTTGTATGCATTGTGATGATGCCAAGATTTGATTCGCAGGGAGTATGGGCACCCACGGATCAGAATTTGGCACATAGCTGGTTGTTTTTCAGTGTTTCTGGTGTTCGGAGCAGTTTTAGAGCTACTGCGCGGAAAAACCCAGAATACACGGCGTGTACTTCCTTCATACACGCCGTGTAGTTTTAAAACCGTGTTACTATCTGTGTAAACAAAAAACATGTGGTGTCGGAAAATCATTAGGGACACTCCGTGTACCTTATGTACATGTCGTGTGGTAGTCAACCGTGTACCTGGTCGTGTCACCAACAACACGGGTCGAGGAAGCTTGTGTAGTGCACGCCGTGTGATATAAATACAAACTGTGTAGGTTTCTTCTGGGTACTCGGCCATGTCACGAACAACACGGGTCGGTGTTATCCATCCTTATACACACCGTGTTGGTTCGGAACATGCCGTGTGGGGGATTAGCCGTGTAGCCAGCCGTGTAACCTGTTACATGGACCGCCGAAGCCTGGGTTGTACACGCCGTGTCCTCAGTGAACACGCCGTGTGGTCTAGGTTTTGGAGGACCCTGTAGTGTAGTCATGCAAGGAGACCCGGGCATGGGAGTGGAGTCCAGGTACACACCATGTTTTTATAGAACACGTCGTGTAGTATGGAAAGTTACATGACCGATGGTGGCAGAATTTCACGCCCATGTAAAGGGCTTAAACAAACACGTCGTGTATTTTAAATATATGCCGTGTAGTTCTGCTTTTCAAGTTTAAGTGTTTCTCTCTCCTATTCCTGTTTTGTACTCTTGTGTTTTCTGTTCTTATTGATCCTACATCTAGAGTGTGCCTTTGACCTTGTAGGGTTATGGCACCAAGACATCCTCCCGTTGCATGCCAGGAACCAGATAGTGGAAGTACGCATGATACGGCAGACCAGGGACTACCTGTAGTTCCGCCGATTATTCCGGATATGGCACCTGCATTGATTCCAGACACTGGTGCGAAAGCTCAGTTCAGAGAGGGTTTCATGAGGGTCATGCAGACCTTCCAGGGAGCTCAGCATCCTGCCCCATCTATGGAAGAGCTGACGTGATTCTTCCAGTAGCAGCATCCTCCCACTTTCACAGGGGATGGAGGACCTTAGGTTGTAGAGTCATGGCTAGAAACCATTCTTTCCATCTTCAAGCATCTGGAGACACCCACAGACAGATGTGTGAAGCTCACGGCTTACATGCTACGAGATTCTGCCAAGAGATGGTGGGATGTAGTCTCACAGACAGGGCGCCCGCGAACTATGGCTTGGGACGAATTCCAGCGTATGTTCTACGACTACTTCTATCCAGCGATGCTGAGGGCCGACAGGGCCAGGGAGTTCATGAACCTACATCAGGGTACTCTTTCAGTTATGGACTATTCTTCCCTCTTCCCTGAGTTATAGCGTTTCGCTCCCGTTCTGGGAAATGACAAGCTTTTTTTGGCGAGGAAGTTTGAGGAAGGCCTCAAACCAGAGATCCGATCATAGGTGAACATTTTCCAGTTGACTTCTATTACTCTGATAGTCAATCAGGCACTGATCACCGAAAGAAATCTGAGGGAGACTGGAGTTATTGACCAGGGCGGTTCAGCATCCAAGGCTGAGTCATTTCATACTGACAGCAGGAAGCACCACCGAGAGTCTACTCGAGGTTACTCGAGGAAGCGAGGTATATCTTCGGGTAGACGGGACCTTCCTTCTAGCAACCCAGTGGTATGCTATCAGTGTGGAAAGAGTGGGAATAAGAATCCTCAGTGGCCAAGAGATCCAGTGGAGTGCTGAGCTTGCGGGAAGATTGGTCATTTGCAGCATTTTTTGCAGGGTTATTCTTCCAGCGGCTAGTGAAGGATGATCTGTTTCTACCCCTCATTCAGGATCAGGATTACTAGTCCCACAGCAGACTGGGGGCTGGAGTTCTTTAGGTCGTTCAAGCCAAGGTAGAGGTCACAGACGCGAGGGTCGGGCTCAAGGGGGATCAGCTTAGGGATATCAAGCTGCTACACAGGGTCGCGGTACAGGATAGACATTTGTTGTAGAGTAAATTCATCGGGAGCAGGATCCTGGACCTTCCACAGTTCGAGGTACGATCCTAGTAGCCTCAGTTTTATCTTCTGCACTTTCCGATACCAGATCTTCTCATAGCTTTATTTATGTACACACTGTGGAGAGATTTAGACTCACTGTCCTTACATCTGAGGATACTTTGGCACTAGACACTCCTTTGGGACATAGAACTATTAATGTGTGTCAGTGCAGGCAGGGTCCCTTTGAGGATGGTGGGTGTCACTTCGTGTGGGATCTTTACGTCCTGGAGATGATAGGTTATGATGTCATTATCGGAATGGACTGGATTGTCCCTTTTCAGGCCTTTGTCGACTGTTATCGTCGCAGGGTGAGTTTCACATCACCAGAGGGCAGGTATCTTCTTCACAAGGGCGAATGGGATGTCCAGGCAAGCAGAGTTGGACCAGAGCATCATGGGTTGGGCAGATTTATGACCATGATTTCCAGTTTATACCTGGATGATCAGGGGACCTCTCAGATGGATTTTCCTCCAGTGGTTGATCGGTTTCCAGATGTCTTTCCAGAAGACTTCTCAAGTTTGCCTCCAGAGCATGAGGTAGACTTCTCGATTGAGCTTGTGCCAGGAGCTGCACCGGTATCCATACCTCCTTATAAGATTGCTATGCCTGTGTTGCAAGAGCTTAAGAAGTAGTTGGAGGAGTTACAGGCTAAGGATTTCATCTGACCCAGTACTTCTCCTTGGGGTTCGCCTGTGTTGTTTGCGAAGAAGGCAGATGGTACCTTATGGCTTTGCGTGGATTATCGGAAGTTAAACCAGTTGATGATCGAGAACCGATATCCCTTGCCGAGGAATGATGATCTCTTTGATCAGCTTCGGGGAGATTGATTATTCTCGATGATCGACTTGAGATCCGGCTATCGTCAGCTGTGCATTAGGCCTTCAGATATACCCCTGATAGCCTTCAGGAGCAGGTATGGCCTCTATGAGTCTACGGTTATGCCGTTCGACCTTACTAACGCGCCATCAATTTCCATGGCACTGATGAACCGAGTGTTCCATCCTTACATGGATTCCTTCGTCGTGGTCTTTTTGGACGATATCTTGGTGTACTTTCACACTGGACACGACCATGCAACCCATCTTGAGATCGTTTTGAGTACACTGAGGGAGCATCATCTTTATGCTAAACTCTCAAAGTGACACTTTTGGATAAATTATATTCACTTCCTGGGTCATGTCATCTCAGAGACAGGAGTATAAATAGACCTAGAGAAGGTGAGAGTAGTAGTCACCTGGGATCAGCCGAAGAATGTCTTTGAGGTACAAAGCTTCTTGGGGCTGGCTGGTTACTACAGGTAGTTTATACAGGAATTCTCACGCTTTGAAGCGCCGTTGATAGGCTTGACTAAGAAGGGTGTGAAGTACGTTTGGTCAGAAGCTTGTGACTCAGTCCTCTAAGAGAAGAAGGAGAGATTGACTTCAGCACCGATTCTAGTTCTTCCAGAGCCGGGAAAGAGTTATACAGTTTTTTGAGATGCATATGGCATAGGTGTTGGAGTAGTGCTCATGAAGGTAGATCGTGTTGTCGCGTACATATCTCGGCACTTGATGCCACATGAGAAGAGCTACCCTATGCACGATTTGGAGTTGGATGATGTTGTCCATGCATTGCGTTGTTGGGGTACTATCTCATGGGAGAGCATTTTGTGGTATATACTGACCACAAGAGCCTCAAGTATATCTTCACGCAGCGTGACTTTAATCTGAGATAGTGGAGGTGAGTCGAGTACCTACAGTCTTTCAACATCGAGCTTGCTTATATGCCTGGGAAGGGCAATGCTGTGGCGGACGCACTGAGCAGAAGGACTCAGTTTCAGGCAGTTAAGGAAGCCAGTAGTGAATCGCAGCTCATGGCTCTGTTCTCTGAGATTCATCTGGAGGTACAAGACAGACAGGGTCAGACGGTTCTTTCTTCCGTAGCTGTTACCTCTACCTTTTTTGATCGAGTTCGAATGAGGAAGCTATCAGACCCTGAAGGCCTAGTCCTACGCGAGGGTGTTTCAGTTGGAAACCCTACTCCGGGGTGGACAGTGGGTGATGATGAGGTGATACATTTTCATGGCCACATATGGGTTTCAGCAGACATACATGAGGAGATGATGCGGGAGTCTCATGCCTCATCTTGGGCAGTTCATCCTGGTGTCAGCAAAATGTACCAAGACTTGCACCGCCAGTATTGGTGGCCAGGTATGAAGAAGGATGTGGCTGGTTTTGTTATGCGGTGTTCCACCTGTCAGCAGGTGAAGGAAGAGTATCAGCGACCAGCAGGGATTTTACAGCAGTTACCCATTCCTGAGTGTAAATGGAATGATGTTGCGATGGACATCGTGATAGGTTTACAGAGATCGACTCGAGGAAATGATGCGGTTTGGTTTGTAGTGGTTAGGCACACGAAGGTTGCGCACTTCTTTACGATTAAGGAGACCTTCAGTGTTGATGATCTGGGACAGTTGTACATTTGGGAGATTTTACGTCTGTATGGAGTTCCACACTCCACTATTTCAGACAGGGATGCGCGTTTTACTTCTCACTTCTGGAAGGGGCTACATAGGGCGTTGGGTACATAGGTACTTTTGAGTATAGCATACCATCCCCATACTTATGTCCGGTCCGAGCGTACAATCCAGGTGCTTGAGGATATACTCCGAGCTTGCACTCTAGACTTTGGTGGTTCTTGGGAGAATCATATTCCTCTGGTGGAGTTCACCTACAACAATAGTTTTCAGGTGACTATTCAGATGTCACCTTATGAGGCTTTTTACGGTAGGCCTTGCCAATCACCTTTATGCTGGCTAGAGACAGGAGAGGCAGCCTTACTAGGACCTTGTCTTGTTCAAGAGACTTCAGAATAGATAGAGTTAATTCATAAGAGGATGGCAACAGCGCAGTCTCAACATAAGTCTTATGTCGATCAGCAGAGACGGCCTCTGGAGTTCGAGGTTGGGGATCGGGTTTTCCAGTGTGTCGCACCGAGGTTGGGACACAAGAGGATTCAGAGACAGGTTAAGCTTTCACTGAGATACGTCGGGCCGTTTGAGGTTCTGGAGAGAGTTGGTCAAGTTTCTTACAGGTTGCAGTTACCTCAATGATACCATGCTATGCACGACGTCTTTCATGTTTCTCAGCTTCGACGGTATTTCTCAGACGCGTGTCATGTTTTGCAACCCAAGGAGGTTTAGTTGGAGTAGGATGCATCTTTCGAAGAGCATCCTATCTGGATTGTTGATCGTAGTACAAAAGTGCCCTGTGGCTGGTCTGTTCCCCTAGTACGGGTGCTATGGTAGCATGGCCGTATACAGGATGAGACTTGGGAGAGGGAGGCTGATATGCGATCAAAGTGGCCAGAGTTGTTTGACGTTTCTTCTTCTAAGACCTTATAGGGAAATTCGGGGACAAATTTCTTTAAGGGGGGAAGTTTGTAAGAACCCAGAGCTTCGGTTTCAGGTACGAATCTCTTTTACTGGATTTTTAAGGAAAAATGGAGAATCTGGAAATTTTCAGATTACACGTCATGTACTTTATGAGCACACGTCGTGTACTCCCTGGCCACTCTAAGCTGTGTGTTGGATGAGACCGGGCCACACACACGGTGTGTATCTGGAAATTTTCAAAGTACACGTTGTGTACTTTATGAGAAAACGTCGTGTACTGCTCTACCACTCAAAGCCATGTGGTTGGCCATGTCCGGGCCACACACATGTTGTGTAAGGCTGAGGTGGAGGCCGGTTATTTCGGGGTACGGAAATTTGAAGTACACGCCATGTACTCAAGAAGTTCATGCCATGTACATTATTGTTATTTCATTAATCGTACTGAGGTTGTGCCTAATGCTCATAAACACCTTCTTCTCCGCCTATATCCGTCCAGAGCTTCTGAGGAGGCCGATTATTTTCCGAGCCACCGATCTGTCACCGGTTGTCCAAATGGAACTCCGTTGATTGCAGAAGAATCGCAACGGTGATTTCTTGGTTCTTCTATATCCTCGTTTCCTGATTCTTCCTCTCGCGTGAGTTATCTGAGGTTGAGAATTTTAGACATTTTTGCAGATCTACTCCATTCTAGGCCAATTCACGGGCCACGGTTCATGTATATTGATCTACGAGGATCGAGGTAGGTGGTTTGATGCCCTACGTTGATGTTCATTGTGTTTTGGTTGCAAAAGTGTCGGATACCCATGTATCAGGTATCTCGGGTTAGGTTTTTGATCCTGTTTATTTATCTTCCTTAGAATTCGTGTATGCTTGAGGTTATTAGATGATTAATAATTTCTTGTTATCATATTTTAGGATCACCCCATGGGTGTTTTCCCTTGTTTTGGATGTTGTTTTCCGTTTGGCATGGTTTTCATATGAGGCAACCCCTATTTCATTGCTAGTATGCCTGTTGACTTGATTTCATGTTTTGCATGCTGTTATATAGTTGTGGATTCATTTTTTAGCTTTTAGCCAAGTTGTTGTTTATCTTACATAGGGCTACTAACAGTTGATTACACACGACTGGACTGCTCAAGGCCGTGAGAACCTGGTGCGGGAGATCAAAGAGGGAATAGACGATTAAGTGCTTCCCTAGAGGGTCTGTTGGTTTTAGTTTCGTACGCAGGACCTATGGGAATCAGACTTTGTGCTTCCCAAGAGTGTTCTTAGTTTACACACGCATCGATACCATATGAGGAATTAGATGTAAGTGCTTCCTCAGAGAGTTTGTAGCTTTTATTTCAAGACCATAGGGGAATTGACTTAAGAGGTTCCCAGAGTGTATGTGCCTTGTTTGATTACTGGACTATAGGGGTATGCTATTTTAAGCCACCCAGAGAGTCAGTGTAAATTTTGATGGTTGGTTGTGACGAGTCCACCAAGCCAAAGTACAAGTTTGGGTTTTGTACTGCTAGTGTAAGGTAGTCTTTTTAGATACCTACTGTGTTACTTTCTTATCTTAGAATATGAAACATTGTTGTTTTCCTTGGTTGTGTAATTAAATGAATGTGAATAGTAATTGGTATAATTTTTTACTGCATTATTTACCTTTACTTTTGCTATATCACTCACTGACAGTAGGGCACAAATATTGTGGTGGTTGCCTACTGGGATTAGTCTCACACCCTGTTTGGGTCCTATTTTTCGGCCCAAACAGATTATATGGTTGCAGGTTTAGGTAGGTATTGTGGCCCTTCCACCTCAGGTACTTGATTGCTTGTCAGATCTGGAGAGCATGGGACCGGGTCTTGGCATGTGATGCTGCTGGAGTTGCTGTTTACCTTTAGTACGTTGGTTTCATTTGTATTTCAGCATGTTGTTTTGCTTAATGCTTTCCATAAACACATGTACCATCCCACATCATTGTTATATCAAACCTTGATTTTACTTTAAGTTCAGTTGTTGCATGCTATTTACTGCTTCCCCTATTGTGTATGTTTATTCATTCGCTGCATACCTTACCAAATGAGGGCTTAGTTTCCCCACTGACTCACCAATGACCTCACTGCTAGTCGGCAGCCTCTGGTGTTTGTTGAAACGCACTTGAGTTCATGTGGCAAACCGGATATGGGGCGCCAGTGGAAGGGCTCTGGATTCGTGTCGTTACACAGTTCCTCTCTCTGTCTCTCATTCAAGGCAAATAGTGACTCCCTCCCTCGGTGTCTTGATATCCTTTCGATGATAATCAATACTTAGGATTATGGTTGGTGATCCAAGGTGATTTACTTATTCATTTTATAACAACTTGCCTAGTTTGATATTTTTTCCTCACATTCCTTTTATTATATGATAGAGCATGATCTCCCATGTTTTTAATAGGGTTTTTTTTGTTTTTTGTTGGTGCGGTTGTGCGATGACATCCTCATATAGATATAGTTCTTTTAGGATAGGTGATCAATGATTCATGATGTGCTAAATTCTCATGTCAAAAACATTGATGAATTTTGTGGTATGAGATTCATTTATTATCTAACATTATTTATGTAAAATATTAAATTGAGAATAGTGTATCAATTGAATGGAAATGGAATTAACTTAATAAATATTAAACTAGAATAAATAAATTATTTTCAATCATATATTGGTGATGTTGTTTCTGTTTATTATGATGGAAGTTTCCATAAATATTTTATTAATAGTGGGATATCTATGATAGACTTTTTTAGAATTGTTTTTATCGAATTTGGTATAGAACATGATTTAAGAATTAATTGATAAATAATTGGATTTTCAAATTTGGGAAGATTCATGTATTTAATCATTTATTTGTTGTACTTTCATATTGATGAATGTGATTCAATGATGAATATCTAATTGAATTTGTTAATTAAAATAAAAAACGATAATTCTTGTTGAATATAATTAAAAGGAGTCATTATTTAGAATGAAACTTCTCTCGATTCTTTGGAACTATAATAATTTTTAAGTGCATGTTTTTTGATAACTTTTTCTTGTTTGATTCTGTTAATTTCTTATTTTTGGAACATGTTAATAAAATTAACGGTTAATTAAATATTTAATAATAACTAGTTTTGTGGTAAATAACTTTTTGGGACCCAAGTTTACCATTTTCTTGAGAAGATCGAATTCCTTATTTTGGATCCATGAGAGCTCATTGCATGAGAAGGCTGAATGCCTTATTTTGAGGGCCTCATTTACTATATGACTATTCATGATCATTTATGATGATTGCAATGTGATCTAGATACCAGCCTTGTTATATTTTTTGGGGAGGCACATATGTTATGTGAGAAAAGGGTGTATGATCTTAGGATGGATATTAAAATTTGGGGGGAGGGAGCCGTAGATGATGTGGTAGTAGATGATTCTTGTGATTGAGAGATGCATTGGTATTTATATAAGGTTTTTGGGGATAGAAACAAGGGTTACAGTATGGTTTAAATATGGTATTACACATTGAAAAAATGTTGAGATATGGATTCATCACTTCAATATATTAAATGGAAGGTGGTAAGATTACTTGTTTTATAGGTATTCATTTCTCCACTTATTATGGTGTATGGATGTGCTTTCTTTAATTTTTTTTATCAGTGGTATATTATGTGTTTTTTCCTAGAGTACCTAGATAAGGAAATATGTAAATAATAAATAAATTTTTAACCTAGGGTGTTAGTTGATGAATGAATTAGAATGATAAAAGGAATGTAATATTGATAAACTATATAGATGGTTTCATCTATTCCTAGAGGTAATGGTTGATACTAGGATAATTAATGTAATGTAATGTAATGTTGAGTAAAAATAATGGATAATTAATGGCTGGTGAATTAATGAATTCATGAACAAAGATAAAAAAATAATGAATTTAATGTTGCTCTTTTAAACACTTATGTGTCTATAGGATATCTGGTATTCGTAGTGGAAAATAGGATTGTGATTGATGTTAAATGTAATTGAGTCAGTGATTATGTTATTACCATAGTTTGGTTGTGAGAAATATTGCATCATGTTTGTTCTGTGATTTTTTATGCTTCCCTATCCATGTTAGATTGGGAAACTAACACCTAGTGTTCTATTGGTGGATGTTTTCTCCAATATCTCGGTGGGAGGAAGGATGGATAAATACCCCCTCTAGCCATGGTCTCTTTCTGATGGTAGTTAAATATTTTGGTATAAAAGTCAATTTGTATACCTCTGGACCTTCAGGTCAAGTACTGCGGGTTTTTCGGGCCTTGTGCCTTGGTACTACAGGTCATGTACGGGTTCCCCTTCAACCCTTAAAATGGGGATTATCCATAACAAATTAAAAAAGAAGGCCTTCGGGCCATTCAGATTCGGATTCGGGAGGTGATGTCTTGGGGTTATTTCACAGAAATGTATTACCTGTTATAGTTTCAAAAGGATTATTATAGGTATGAAGGGTATAATTTGTGACATCTTGAGGTGTATTCTCGGTGTATGGGATATAATGGCTTGAATTATAATTCCTAATATTGGATACATGTAATATGATATGTGGTGGATCCTAAAAACTACATGGTTATTATATATTGTTTTGTGATATGGCATGATGTGGTTATGTGATGGATGGGGTGCATGTTGTGATTCCTTTCCAAGGAGTCTTCGGTCCACCATTCTTTTGGAGAGAGATGCTCAAGATGTGTGATGTTGGGGAACATAAGAAAAAAATGGGGGAATTAAAAATGGGGTACACTTTATGTGTCATTATTATATTATATTCTCTCTTTTTTGTGATACTTGGTGAGAGTTTTCCATAGTGAGGATGGGAATTTTTACACCTGTTATGTGATGAGTTAGTTTAATTGTTCATCAATATATTTTAGCATGCTTTCCTTATACTTTTAATTAGAGTCTCTAGGGGGATCCTATTTAGTATACTGTTATTATCATCCTAGGTATATATAATTGTATTTCTCAGTTAGGCTAGAGGAGGTTAGAAATTGAGATGTATTTTACTATCTTGTGGTTTTAGAGGATCTGTTTGGGATTCCTGGTCGATGTCATCATTACTTATTTGGTACTTGTAGTTTTCCTTTATTTTGTTTATTATTTTATGAACTTTCATGTATTCAATTTGAATTTAAATATATTTATATGTCAGATAATGGTTTGGTTTTTATATCTTTTTAATCTCTCACTTCATCATGTTTCACTTAGGGGGTAATGACTCCCATATGCATGTTTATTTTACCCTCGATGCTAGTCTCCAACATAAGGCCTACTAGATGAAGGAATTATTTAATGACCAAATATTTTCCATAATTATGGAATATTTAATTGGGGGTGGTCATGATAGATTAATATCAAATTTTCAGGTAGAGAGATAGGATAGTGTTTGGAGTTGGGAGCATGTGAGGTTGCATGGGTCAGTACGGAAATAGTCTTAGCAATGATTAAATATAGATATAAACCAGAGATACTAGAGAAGAGACAAGTATTAAATTCCCCCTATGATCTCATACATTGAACATTATGTTTAAAAATCTCACTAAATGGAGTGATAATGGTAACTAGTTTCGACCTAGGAATGGATCATTCATCATTCTTCTTTTCCGACTATCATTGAAATGGGTAGACCTTGGGATAGGTTGAAACCTTAAACAATATAATAAATTAATTAAATAATTATTGTTAATTATTGAATATTTAATGTGTATGAGCTCTAAAAGTTTGTTATTTTTTCATTAATAGTTCCAGGTTGACGCCCTCATTAGGTTGAAACCAAATATATTTAGCAGGTTGTTCCATTAGATTGGCATTGAGTAGAGTTGGACAACGATGTCAATTGGAGTAGGACAATCCAAGAGTTTTATAAAAAAATCTGCATGTGTATGGGGGATATATTGTAGATTCATTCATAGGTAACAGGTTGGAGGAGGTTGATAAATATTTCAGATTGATCCATTCTCTAATGTAAGACTGGGATTTTCTTGTTGTGATGATGTTGTGTGGAGAAATGAGGAAGTTTCAGTTCTTATTATTTGGTGATTTTTAGGATTAAAAAGTCTCTTGGGAGATGTTCCAAGACCTTTTCAGATCATATTTTATTTCATCATCCATGAATCTAGCTATTCACTGGGAGTTTATTACCCTTTAGTAGTAGAGTTCCATTGTGTGATAGTTTGATATCCATTTCAAGAACCTTCTGCAATCTGATTCTGAATAGTAGGTAGATGAGGAGGCTAAGAAATTCATTTTCAAGAGGATTTTAATCTAGATATCTAGGTATTGGTCGCCCCATTTATGATGAAGATGTATCTCAAGGTTCTTGTGGGAGGATAGTTTATAGAGAGGATGTTGTCTGGATCCAAATAAGCACAAGAGGGGAGTCTCAGGATTCCTCATGAATCATAGATATTGTCTGGGGTTCCCACTTTTCATGATAGAATATTTTTAACCATATGGGATTAGATCTTGTAACTCATAATTTCGTTTCTCTAAAGGATGTGACTCTAAATCATGTTACAAAGGATCAGATACAGTTTTTCTTGTGGTGACTAAGGCCACTAGTTGAGATATTGCTGAAATTTATGAGCAGTCTGTATGTGCCATGTGTTCCACTTTAGGTTCATCCATTAAGGATGTTTTAGTTGATACAAAAATAGTAGGTTTATTTAATTTGGGATAAACAGAGAGGATATAGGAAACGTAGAGGAAATCCATGAGACGCACCTCATCCACAATCAGTAGAACGCATCCTTGAAGGTTATCATCAGTAGGGTCAGAGAGACTATAGAGTAGGTCATCGGAAGCCTCATAAATTAGTGTTTCCAATATAATGGGAGATAGATATTATTCAAGGTATTCATTTCTTTTTTTACATATTGGTATTCTTTTTTTAGTAGAAAAAAACTCCATTATATCTGCTACCCCTACCTATGAATAGAGAATTGAGGATTCCATTTTCATTGAATAAACATGTTGGAGGTTGAGATAAATTATTGGTAGTATGTAGGGACTTTGAGATAGTTATTTGGAAGCATATCTTTTGGCATGATATCCTATGTTTATGGATGAAACCATATGATATCATCCTAAGAATGGATTGGTTGTATTCACTGTAAGCTATCATGGTTTACATTAGAAGGAATGTTTTGTTTTATGATTCTGTGGTAGAGACATAATTGTTTTCAGTAAGAAAGATCCTCAGATTGGTTTGATACATGCTTCAAACTTATCATCTTTCATGACTAAGCTGAGGATGATTTCATCAAAGTATCAATAGTCTGTTTTTCCCATGGTTAGGGAAGAGTACCCCGATGTTGTTTTGGAAAAGGTTGTAGTGTTACACCCTTGATTGGGAAATTGTGATTGGGATAAATTTAATTAAAGGAGTGTAACCTATATCAAGTTATATATAGGGGATGACCCCCCCCCCCCCCCCAATTTTTTTAGCCTAGTTAGTAAATATGGATGATTTTTTGTAGTGTGGTTTTATTCGATAGAGTGGGTCACCTTGGGCAGAACTTGTCTTGTTCAAGAAGATGGTTGATGGACGTTTGTGTCATTGTATCAATTATTATTACATTAACCATGTGGAAATGAAGAACCTCTATCCTATTATATGGGTCAAAGACTTATTTTATTAGCTAAAGGGATAATGTTGGTTCTCAAATATCATTTTTGAGTTAGGATATCTTCAAGTATAGGTGAAGGATAAAGATAGTCAAAAGGATTATTTCCATTATGATCAAGGGAATTAAGTGTTAACTTTGATATAGATTACTGTGAAGAAATCCATATAAGTGTTTATGGGGTTGATGAACATAATGTTCATAGAGGTTCTCAGTAAGTTCATGGGGGGGGGGGGGTTTCATTAATGAAATCCTTGTGTACTCTACATATGAGGAGGAGCATGAAGATAATCTGTGTACCATTTTGGGAGTACTTAATGGTGACTAACTATTTAGGAAATTTTCAAATTGTGAGATTTGGGATACTGAAGTCTGACTATTAGGTAATGTGGCTTCCCAGTAATGACTAGTTGTAGATCCTTCAAAGATGGAGAAAATTTTGTCTTGTGAAGTCTCTAAGATAGTTGTTGAGGATAAATGTTTCCCAAGTCATATAAACTATTACAAAAGGTTTGTAGAAAATATCTATTGGTTTCAGACTCCATTGATATGCTTGACTAGAATGGATAAACAGTCATTGTAGAATAACTAGTGACATGCAAATTTTGAATAACTCTAGGAGAAGCTGGTCAGCACTCCAAACCAGTGTTATATAGGAGAGGGAGTGTAGTTTTTGGTTTCTTAGGATGCTTCACATGTTGTCCTGGGTTGTATTATAATGAAACTGAGATCATTTTTCACTTATGGGACATGGAAGTTACATTCCCTTGAGCATAACTATTCCACCCATGATCATGAATTTGCAGTAGTGGTGTTTTCATTGAATTTTTAGTGACATTACATAATCCTAGTGACTTTTTGGGTTTTTGATGACCATAAGAGCATGAGGTATGAATTTTCCATGTGTTACATAAACTTTTTTCTACATAGATGGATGTAATTATAGTATCATGAAGACTTATATATTTAAAATATGCTGGGAAAGGGAAAAAATTTGGTTGATACACTAAGAAGAAAGTCACATAGTGATCTAATGTGTGTATCTAGAGATTCCAGTAGATTTATCAAAGAACACTTAGTGATACATCATGATATGTGAGATGTTATAGGTAAGGGATATCTTTTCTAGATGAATGTGAAGTCATATATGGTGTAGAATGTGGAGGATTCCCAGATGATGGATTCTTGTGGTGGATTTCTGGAGGTACTGAGTTTTTTTAGCGATGTCCCTGACAGTCGGTATAAGGATAGACAACACGAGTTATTATTATAGGGAATTATTTTCATTCAAATGGTTATGTGTGGGATTGTTTGTCCAGAGATCAATAGTTCACCTATGGAACTATATAGAGGTGTTACAAAGATGTAGCGAGGTTTGATATATTGTTTTTGGTGTCCTGGTTTGAAGCATCTAGATACAAAGCTTGTTTCTTGATGTTTGGATTGGAAGAATATGAAGGTTGAGCACCTAATCCATGGTGGTTTTCTCCAACTATTATATATTTACTAGTAGATGTGAGATTTCATATCAAAGGAATTTTTTACCATTTTACCTTGATCACAAGGAGGCTAACCTCCAATATAGGTGATAGTGGATCATTTGAAAAAATCATCCCACATTATAGGAATTAAGGAGTAAAACCTACTAAAGGTTATGTCAATTAGAATCTTGAGGAGGTGGTGGGACTCCAAAAAATCCCAGGCATTATCATATCTGATTGAGATCCCCTTTTTACCTCCTAGGTAAAGAGAGATCTACACCATTATTATTGTTCTTAGTTATTATACAAAACTTATTTTCATCTATATATTTCTTGATAGAGTGGAAAATAGTGTCCCTTAAAGACCTATTGTCTTCGTGTGTCATGTATTTTTGAGCTTTGTGGATGAAGAAACATTCATTGGTTGATTATTATTACAATAATAGTTTCCACTCCACTATTGGTATGACTCCATTAAAATATTTTTATGAAAAACCTTTTAATTCTTCATTATGAAAGACTACGGTCAGAGAGGGAGTAATTCTCATACCATATTTGGTATAAAATAGGTTAGATAGGGTTTATATAATACATCAGAGGATGAAAAAAACATATATATTATCAAAAATCATATTCTTATCATAGGATGAGGCCTCTATAGTTTGATGTTGGAGATCATGTGTTCTATAAGACGACTCATCATCATGGATAGAGAAAGGTTTGTTCAAAGAAAGAGGATTTCTCTCCATTTTGTTAGGAAATTCAAAGTGTTCGATTTTGTTAGAGTCCTCGAAAATCATTAAAAACTTCCCTCAAAGATGTGTTGGATACATGATGATTTTCATGTGTCCTACTTCCATCACTATCTTCATGATGACTCTCACATCATCGATTGGGTTGAGATCAATATTGAAGAGGATTCAACCATTGAGAAAAAGAATGTTGAGATCCTAGATTTCTAGGATAATATATTTTTTGGACATGATATTCCCTTGGTTCCTACCCTATGGAATCCTAATGGCATGAAGCACAGTACTAGGGAACATGAGTCATATATTTGTTCTTAGTACCCCCAATTATTTAATTCTTAGAAATTCTCTTACAATTCAATTATTTGATGATTTTGACATTTCAAGTCTATAATATGTTTTCCTATTGTTTCATGTGGTGTAATTAACCTTGTTTGAGAGGTATATCACCTAGGAGAGTGTTTGGGAGTTGGTTTCATTTGTTGCATAGTTTTGTGCTTATTACTTTAATGAGGTCATTGGACAACTCCAGTGGTGAGAACTTTGAGAGGTTTCTTACAGGGTGGTTGTATAGACATGCCATTCTCATTTACTCTATGGGTTGGATTTGGAATCTCAAGTATAACAGTTATTTGTGAAGTATCTATTTTATGGTTTTGGATCTATGTGGATCATCCCTTTCTGTTATTTCAAATTTTTTGGCCCCTAGAGGAGTCTTGGAGTAAATTTATGGGATTTTAACTATTAAAATATTAACTAAATGTTGTGTTAATCTGACACGGTTGTGTAGGTGTGGTTCATAGTTTTCCAAGGGTGTTTCATTGGGTGTTACATGAAATGTAAATATTCCATTTTAATTGGTTTTAGGAAAAACATTTTACAATGAGATATGGTCACTAACATTTACACGACATGTAAATGGTTTACATGACATTAAAATCTCTCTTTTTATCACTTTTATACATGTTTCATCGACCCATGTTTTCTCCAAAACCTATATCCAACTGCAACCGTCTCATGTTCTAGGTGAACAATGACTCCCTCCATTGGATTTTTGAAATCCCTTCTATGAGAATTCAACCTTGGGCGTCCATCTTTAAACCATGGTGATCCAAGGTGCATTCCTTCTTTGTCTTCAAGAAGTTTTTCCCAATTTAATCATGTTTCCTCCCCGTTATTCTTTTCATTCAATGGAGGATTATTTCCCATATTTCTAATGGGGTGATATTTTATGCCTGTTAGGGAGGTTATTCTGCTACATCGTCCCCATGACGTGGTATATTTATGTGTGAAGAACATTGAAGGATTTTGAGGTATTCTATTCGTCAACACTTTTAAATTATTTACATTCAATCATAAATTGACCATGTTTTTCACCTTAGTATGGTAATGGAATTAACATAATATATATTTAATTAGATTAAATAAATTGGATGTGATCACATATAGAAGATGTTGTTGCATGGAACCATGACAGTGGTTTGCCTTTGAATTTTATAAATAGTGTGTTATATATGATATATTGTCTTATCATGTTTTCATTGATAAGAAATGGTAAATAATTTAAATCTATAATTAATAGATAATTAATTGGCCTGAGAAATTAAATAAGAGGCATGTTTGTAATATAATGATGCTTTTAATATGGTGTTGATCAAATTGATGTAGGTATTCAAGTATAATTTAATTGATTAATGAACATAAATCATGATAATGAATGTTAATAATAATTAAAAATCTTTAGAAGTTATAGTTTAACATTTCTACGTTTTTTAAAACAGGAATATCTTCCTCAAGCTTGTTTTTCCTTGGATAGTTTGTTATATATTGATTAAATTGGTTACCTGTAATTTAAAATTGTTAACGAATTCATCATTTAATTAAAAATAGAATAAGAACCATTTTTGTACTAAAAAATTATCTATTGCCGGAGCTTCAAATTTTCATGAGAAGTATGAGTTACTTTTTCAGAGTTGTGAGCGCTCGTTGCATAAGAAGGACGAATTCTATGTTTTGAGGGACCGGTATCCCAAATGACCATTATTGTTTTTTCTTGTTTAATGTGATGTTCTATTTATATAAAACATCTGATATGGGGTAGGGATGTATGGGAACGATGTGATCCTAAAATGGATGAGCCTGGGATGGATGTTGTGATATGTAGGCCGGGAGGCCCAGATGACGTGGTAGAAGACGACACCTATGATGGAGTGATGAACCTTATAAGAATGTGGGTGTTAATGATGACATCAATGTTGATGGTACCTTTCAAAGCAGGGAATAAAAATTTAAGAAACACTAAGGGATGATATTATCTAATGAATCTATTTAATGTATGGTGGTCATGTTTCTTATTTTAATTGAATTCCATTTCACATTGTGTGAGGTAGTTGGATATTCTTGGATTCATTTTTTTTCTTGTTGGAATATTAGGATGGTTATAAAAGAGTACCTAGATAAATAATTATTATGATAATAAATAAAATTTTAACCTAGTGGGTAGGTTGAAGATGGAATGAAAACACAAATAGATTTTAATATTGATAATCCATGGACTTAGTTTGGATTATTCCAGGAGGGCATGGTTGATACAAATGTAATTTATATAATGTAATGTGGAATAATTTTAATGGTTAATTAAGTGATAATGAATTAATTAAAAAAAGTAAAATGATAAAAAAATAATGAATTTAATGTAGCTATTTTAAATATAGGTGTGCTTATAGAGTACCTATTCTTAGAAATGGAATCCAGGAGTCTAAGAGACATTTTTTGTAGTTGAGTCTGAGACTATGTTATTCCAATTGTTTGGTTATGGGATATATAATTTAATGTACATTATATGATTTCATATTATTCCCCATCCATGTCAGTTAGAGAAATTGAAAACCATTGGACTGTGAGGGCATGTTTTCTCCAATATCACGGTCGGAGGATAGATGGCTAAATAACCCCACTAGCCCCATGCTCTTCTCTTGGTAGTTATGTATTCTGGTATGCAGGATGGATTGGTTCCTCGTATAAGTGTGTGGAGATCTGTGATGGATTATGGTTATTAAACACAAATGTTTTATAGGATATATCATCCAAAGTATTATTATATTTTAGACGGGTATAAGATGTTATGGATTGAGGTACATAATCAATTAATGTGCTATATGGGCTTGAGGTGTAATACCTGATGTTGGATATACATCATACAGGTTGTGGTAGGACCCATAATGTACTTTGTTACAATATATGGTTATGTGATATTAGATTATGTGTTTATGTGATGCATGAGGTGAATGTTGAGATTCTTTCCCCTTGTTTCCTCAAGCCAGCTTACTTTTAGAGAGATATTCTTAGGATGTGCGATTTTGGGATAGAACAAAAATCAAGCGGGTAACAAAAGGGATATAATAATTGATGTTAAATCATTATATTATATGATATCTTATATGAGATACATGGTGACAGTGATCCATTGTGAGGTTATCAACTTTGTATGCCTATTTGGTGAGGAGTTTGTTTCACTTTTCGTCACTATGAATAACCATGATTTTTTTAATTTTCATGAGATTCTATGAGGATGATCGTATTATAAATAAATTTAATATCATACTATGTAAAATAAACCATTTTCTAGTTCGGATGGAGTAGGTTGGATAATTTGATGTACTTTACTAGATCATGGTTTTGTATGATCTTATTGTGTTACATTGTCACTACCATCTTTACTATCTTGGTACTTGTAGTTTTCCTTCCATTTGTTTAGTATTTTATAGAAATGAATTTTTCATCATAGGATATATATATATATATTATTAAGTAGGTTTTGGTTATTTTATACTTCTTTTCTCTCACTACCACATTTATCTATTAGAGGGTAATGCCTATCATATACATGTTTACTATCGATTGAATAATTTTAATTAGATTTATTGATGAATTTGAATTAAACTTATAGGTTACAAGATAAATGAGGTCCAAAATGTGTAAAAAATGAAATTTAATAGTCTTGGGATGAAGAATGTGAAAAAATAATTATTATCTAAAATTTATTACTTCACAAAAATAGGTTGAAATTGAGATCATTTTTAGAACTCAAAAAACATCAGTTCAGAAAAATATGAAGTTATGTTTAGAGTATCAAACATCACTAATCTGATAGTTGGAACCAAAATACAGTTTCATTGGTAGTTGAATACAATGAGTAAATAAATTTTATTAATGAACAGTTATATTATATTGATAAAAATGACAGTTGAAATCTTGTTCTACGACTAGTAGAAGATAATGTTTTCAGAAAAATATGTTTCTTCCAAAAATGAACACAATAAAAATAGAGAGATCTTAGGAAACAAATATCAACCTATTTAAAAAGGTTATATACTAGTGTACGATGTTTATTTTGAATAAAAATTGAACCTATTGAAATACTTGAATCAATTAGAATGTTCGTGGTAGTTTCTTGACATTATTATTATAAGGTTTATTAGTTGGATGTTAAGTCATCAGTCATAAATGGAGAAATTTTGGAAGTAGTTTATATTGATAAAAAAATGGGTTTCTAACTTTAAAATATGGAACCATGGTGTTTATATTGGATTAAAATTTATATGGGATGAAACAAGGCCATTTTCCCAAATACTCAAAAATTGATAGTTTCTTAAAGTATTTAAACTTTTCTAAAAGAGAGATTTAAAAAAATTATTTGTAAAGAATATGAACCCAGGTACCTTAATTGTTATTAATTATATTGATGACATAATTTATATGCATAATAAAGATAAATATTATAAATATTTTTAAGAATTATTGAAAAAAAATTTGTATGTTAATATTGCTAGATTAATCATTTTTCTAGGATTAAAATCTCAAAAAAATTAAAAAATATTTACATCATAAGAAAAATTATATAAAGGAGTTATTATAATATTTTTGGAATGATAGATTCCAAAAAAAAATTCTACTGTAGTTTATATTTTTATGAATATTGGTAAAAATGAATGCAGGAACTCTCTGAATCAAGAAGACTGTTAGAAGTTTATTAGAAGCCATCTCTACCAAATAGCCTTAGGGAAAGACATTGTTTAAGTTGTTACATTATGTTCAAGATATCATTGAGATCCTAATAAATCACACATGTTAGTATCTAAAATAAATTTTAGGGATGTTAAAGGAAGATATCCTAAAGGTATATTTTTAAACTATGTTGTTTAATAAACATTCATGGATACACTTATGCTTATTGGGATGTATAATATGATGATAGAAAGTCACCAGTAGATGTATCATTCAATTTGGGGGATGTTGTTTGTACTTAAATAGTGAAAGAAAGTTTTATTACATTGAATATATTGGAAATATAATATGTTACCACCAACCATAGTTTTATAAAAAAATATATAAATGAATGTTTTTCTAGAATATTGTATAATTAATATTAAAAAATTGACGATTTTATATGGTAATTATATAGCCATTGATAATTCAAAAAACCAAGTAAAATATTATATATTAAATCACATTGATATTAAGTAACATTTCATAAATGAGAATTTTTTTTTGGAGATGTATTTATTTAGTATATTTACACAAAGTATGAAATTACAACTATTTTGAATAAAGCTATTCATATAATATGATTTCAAGAATTGAGTCTACAAGTTCTTTTTTATCATCCACCAATGTGTTCCTAATGTATATAAAGATGGTCCATCATCATTATTTGGATTATATTTTTAGGGGGAGTTAGTAAACCCAATTAAGATTATGTATATATCTTCCAATTATGAATCAAAAGATATTTTTATCAGAAAAATGGGGATTGGAAAAACAGTATAGGGTATTTATTTTTATCATGACCAAAATATTTGTTTTCATTAGGGGATATAATTCCATAAAATTTTATTTTCTAGATGTGTGGTGACAATAAATTCTCTATTATAATATTAATGGTCTAATAAAAGTTGAGAAAATATATGTTTTATAGAAAACATTAAAATTTCTTACAAATGCTTCCAAAAATTAAAAATGAGAGATTTAAGTTCCCTTGGGATGTTTTTGAAACATGTAATATATTTTTATCGAAATATAATTTAGTTAATGTTTTTCTTATAAGTTTTAGAAAGAGTTTTTGAAGTTTTTGGGATTTTTTCCCTAAAAGGGTTTGGAAAATTTCCTGACGAGATGCTAGAAGAAGTGACTGATGTTTTCTTAACAATGATTGGAAAAATTATTTATGATTGATCATAATAATTCAATTTAAATTTCTAGAAATCCTGATGAAACTCTTGATCACATATGAAGTAGTAAATTTTTATACAAAGGGTGATATTTTTCTATAATTAATCAGATATTCTGTGTCTCGACTTCCCCCAATAGAGGTAGATGGGGTTACTATATAGATAGTTTTTATGAAGATGATGTTGGCGAAGGTTTTGTTTCAACATGTACAAGGTTCAATGAAACCATTATGTAAATAAGTTTTTGGGTGAGTGACTCATATAATGTGAGTTGAACTACATTTATTTAGTGTTGGTGGACCCTTATGTGATGAGGGAGTTAGCCATACACAATTTCATATATAACTTTACGTAATAAGGAGTATGAGTCCTGATGATATTTTGGTATGAATCCATTGGTTTAAGTCCTTCAAAAAATCATTAGACAATCATTAACATTTTAATCGAACAAATGATTCTATGAAAAAAAACTTGGAAGAGTTTTATAAATATATGAATATTGATTTGAGTCTGGATGAATGGAATAATTCATTATAAATCATTGTATAAGTCACATTAGATAGACATATATATAATGTACATTGGCTGGAGGAAGTACTTGAAGAGAACTGACTGAGGAAAAGATATGTTCACTAGACAGATTCACTATGTTAGTGAAATTAGTAGAGAATTGGAGAGTATATCGCAACAAAAAATTTCTTAAGATGTTATTGAAAAAACACCTAATGAACATAGTTTTTAGGGGAATATCATAACATTTTAGAGACCCTAACAGGAATATATGATGTTTTGTGTTCAATGTTCAGTTAGCTATCAATTTATATAAATGTTGAATTAGTTTTGTAAATTATAGGATAAGGTAGTTTGTATAATGTTTCATATTATAGAGTTTACATGATTCTTCAATAATATTCAAGATGTCTTGGGAAATGTCCAATGAATTTAAAATGATTGGGATATTCAAAATTTAGGTTTTATGAAGTAGAAAAATAAATTTTACTTCCTTCCTATTCTCATATAAGCTCACCAATAAAAAGGGGGTCAAGTATAGTATATGGTGTTTATTTTTCATGCATGGATGTATGATCAAGTTTTCTATAAAAATTATCATATAGATATATCATATGAATAACTAAAAAAATGTTTGATCAAGAAGAGTTTCTAACCAAGTTGGTGTTTTGTTGATGTGGATGAAAATTAAAAAAAGTTCCAATGAGATGCATGTAACACCCCAAGATTTTACGAAAAATATTCTTTTTAATTTCATTAATGTCTTGTGTTGTACGCTACACCAAAAATAGCTTGCACAACACGCATCCATGACTTGGCTTGCACTACACGCAAGCGCGACCTTCCGCGATAGTGTGTGTTGTACGTAATACCGAGTTTCTCTAAACAATGATATACTATTAAAATATTATTAAAATTAGCCATTATGAATAGTAATACCGATTTTTTTGAAATTTTATAAATTTTATTTTTGAAAATGGACTTCATTTTTGGATTCGTAATATCAAAATTAGCATAAGGTGAAATTTTGGTATTTTTCTGAAAACTTTCAATTTTTGATGAATAGTGAAAACACTGAGTTACTATTTAAAACCCGACTTTTTATTTAAATAATTATTTATTTTATTTAAATTTATTTTAGGTAAAAATTGATACATAATACCTATATAATTTCAATGTAATTCATTGGAGTCATTTTTTAATAATTTTAGATATATAAAAATTTTATTGAACTTTTGACCGTCTTTTACCCACCTCCTAGGAGAATTTACAAATTTACATGAAACTTAATTTTACCGCTTTTGTGAATGGAATTTCAAAAATCCGAGAGACACGGTTGATGTCAGTAAGTAAAATTTTGTTCAATGAGATGAAAATAATTTTTGGTGAATAGTAACTTTTTACTTTTATTTACCACGGTTAAAAGTAAATAGGGTAATTAAGGGTAAAAATGATATTATTATTATCCTAACACATGTACTAATTCTATTAGATAAGTGTAACTCGACCAAGAAAAACCTTAGGAATAAAATATGACCATTTAGGCCCACTTGGATTAGATTAGGACATTTATTATTAATTTATTTAAAGAAAGGTTAAAATAGTTAAAATCAAAGTTTAATAAGTAAATTATTTTTAATATAGGGTTATACATACGATAAATTCGACTATAAATATTCATTAGAAAGATAAATGGATTTCCTACATAATTATATTTTACTTGTAATTTTTAGACTTTAAATAATTTAATTTATTTTTGACACAATGATGATGCAGTAATTATCTTATTAATGAAATATTGACATAATTGATGTTATAAATACCCAAATAAATATAATTTGAGACTTTTTATGAATTCCAAAAATTTTCTATGTTAATATGACATGATAGTGTTGATTTAATTGACGTTTTTCGAACTAATCATTCTTTTATGATTTTCACAAAAATCAATTACCAAATAGTGTCAAAATTGACATAAAATAGTTTGCAAAACAAATATTATATTATTAATTGTTATTATATTCATAAAAATCTAAGGTTCGGCCAAATGACTTAGATAAGGTTATATATATTAATAATAAACAACTTGGGGTTCTTTTGGCTTGTTATAGTAATTTTATTAACCTTGTAGTGTAAGAACAAAAAAAGACACGGTAAAAGTAAAATTATCTGACTTAAAGTTAAATCTAAATGATAAGGTTAAAATAGGAACCTAAACTTTTATAAATTCTATTGGATGAGAGTATTGTGGTCCATTCCCACCTAATCTTTTAAATAAATCAATTTGGAGATATTTAAAACCGAATATGACTTTATAATAAAATAATATTTTTAGTTTTTCCAAAGGTGCCCCTCTCCTCCCTTATAAAAGGGCACCTCCTCCCTCTCTTCCTCACACAACTTTGAGCCCTTAAACATGGCCAACCCCTTCCAATTTCTCTTCTCAACTTCCATAGAAACATCCTAGAGGTTCTGGTCTTCTCCAAAGACCAATATTAGTGCCCTAAGAGGAGGTTTTAAAAAGGCGCTTCAAAGAAGAGGAGGTTTGGATACATACGAAGCATATCGGACATAAGGTAAGGGATAATTTTGAAAATCTCATTTTTATCCGAGATTGCTTATTCATAAGTATTTACTGGGGTTATTTATATCATCCATGTCCATGTTTTGTAAAAGTTTTTTCATGTATGTTTAAAGTCATTTTTACCCATTTTTGATTTTTACTACATGGTATGTAAGGAATCTTTATTTTGTTTACGTTACGAGGTACTTTTTTGACTTTTCCGACAAAAGTATGAGGAGAATGTTATTTTTAACTTATACGGGATGAATAGATTTTTATGGTTTCATAACATCTCATTTTCATGAAGCTTACTCTACATGATTTTATGATTATTTTCAACAAAATGCATTTATTTTAAAAGTGCATGGCATTTTTTAAAAAGAAAATGATTTTGACGAAGAAAGTATATTTTCCTCAAGAATTCATTTCAAATGTTTTATCAATACCATTTTCCATCTAAGATGACATTATTTGATATGTTTATGTTTCATGTTTAATGTCTCTATGATTTACATGGTTCACTTTTCTTATGATGAAATGTCCGTTTGTTTTATATGGATTATGAAATGATGGGATGATGTTTATGAAACCCATTTTATTCTTTGGGTTATGATGAATGTTTTATGTTTATTTTGTGGCACAAGTAAGAAATATTTCACTATGAGATGGGTGGGACCTATATCTCCCTTCAATTAATTGGGTAAATATTTATATCTCATGAGACAGACATGGCTGGAACGGTAAGTTAATACGGTTCAGTGTTACAGGACTAAAACAAGGAGCGAACTCGATTCAGAATGGGACTTTTTCCACTAAGATGGTATTGGCAGCAATGCCTTGGCTACTATGGAAATCATGACATGTGCTGAATGGTTTTCAAAATTACATGTTTTATTCCCATTTTATCATGGTTGATGTTCTATTATGATATATGTCTTACGTACTTCCACAATTTATGTCTTTGCTCAAGATTTTGATGTTTAAATTTCATGTTCAAGTTTTTGCTTCCAAATGTTTATGTATTGTTTTCTGTAATCTATGTTTGCACTTACTGAGCATTTGAGCTCACCCTTTTTATGTTTTATTTTCCCCAGGAAGTAAAGAAAGGTTTTAGGTAAGGAAAAAAAAGGGGAAGATCGTTATGGGAGTTGTTAAAGATATTTCAACATGATTAGAAGTTTATATTCTGAGTTTCCAATGACACTAAACTATCACAGTCCTTGTGTGTCTGTTTTTGTTATATATTAAGTATTCCGCAAAAGAAATGTAATGTCCATGTACGTCAAGCTTCGGGTCTCTAGAGATGGTATCAGAGGAAAGGTTTAGTCTACCTTTGGAAAATAGGATGCGAAAATGTTAGTGATATCCCTAGAGATATTTCTAAGGTATGTATAGGGATTTCCCTAAGGATAAGTATATGTATAGGATATAGTCCTTGAAGTATAGTAACAATATTAGAATTTAACCTAAGATGTTAGATATTGGAGGTACTCCCCCTTTATTATGTTGTTTTCCCTAGCATGATTTTCTTCCTCTCACACTATTCTTTTTGGGTTTTAGACGATGGCTAGAACCCGAAGGAACCGTGTTGATCAATGTAATGGACAATGCAATGATTGTCCTCCTGAACAAACAAATGTTATGGGAGATGGAGTGAAAAATCTTATTGTGATACTTATACAAGCTATGAATCATTCTGGACTTCCAAATGAGCAGAGAAGGGAACAATATTCTATTGAGTCCTTCATGAGGTAACGTCCACCTTCTTTCAGTGGGTCTTCTGATCCACTTGTTGCTGAACAATGGATCGGTACCACTGAAAAGATATTTTCAGTTCTTCAATGTTCTGAACATGATAATGTCATCTTAGCAGTATATCATTTGCAAGGTGAATCTGATCAATGGTGGAATCTTATCAAGAATACGAGGCCAAGAGATGAAATTGAGTCCATCGAATGGGACGAGTTCAAGAACTTATTTTTCAATAATTACTTCCCTCGTATTCTTCGAACAAAGATGGAGAAGTATATTCTTGAACTAAATCAAAAGGATGATGAATCTTTTGGTATATACGAAGTGAATTTTACGAGGCTTTCAAGGTATGCATCTGGCTTTATCATCCAACCTGAAAGTAAAAATGATCGATTCTTTAGTGGCTTAAAACCAAATATTCAAAGGGCATTAGCTATAAGAGACTTCAGTAGCTATGAAGAAATTGTGTGTTGTGCTATCAAGGTATAAATGGAAGTTGGGGTTACATATCCATCTCATGGTTTTGTCATGAAAAAAAATATGGAGTTCAAAGGGAAATCTCAGAATAATGGTGAAAGGAAGATGAATGTTTCTTTGTGCTCAAAGTGTGGAAAGAAGCATGCTGGTGATTGTCTTAAAGGGACTAGAAAATGTTTTAAGTGTAGAAAATAAGGTCATCGAGCAGTTGAGTGTCTAAGTAATGGAAAAAGGGTTTCTAATGGTGTGAATAATGAAAAGACTGCAGAGAACGCACCAACAACACTTCAATGCTTCAAGTACAATGAAATGGGGCATTATGCTAATAAATGCCCTAATCCAAGGGTTAATGATGATTGACATGAGCAACCACTTAAGGCAAAGGAAAATGGGAAGTCACATGCGATCACTATTGGCGATGTTGAATATGAAAATGATGTGGTGGAAGGATTAAGTGTTTATGTAATGGGATTCCACAATAATGTTGTATATAGTATCGTGGAATATTGGAATATTTATGTATTGGTCTATTGTGGTTTTCAATAATTTTATGGTTCCGGTAACCATGGAATGTGATTGAGAAATTTTGGTAAGTAGATGATATACGCATAATGAAGGGATAAGAAGATAATTAGATATTTTATTGTATTCATGAGCTCATGATTTATATAAGGACTAAGTGATATCATGGTTTGAGTATAAAGAATTTCGAGGATTTTGGTATGTGGAAAGTGTTAACTTTTAACTGCATTCATGTTTTCACTAAGGTTCAATGGGTATTCATTCTTCAATAGAATACATGATTAAGGTATTCACATGTTTGTAATTTTACCAACAAGATATATCTTATGATATATGGGGGACAAATGATGGCATTCACGTGATTGTTATGTGACATTTCAAGTAATCATTTTCTTTATACTATGAACTTGGACCGAAGTATTTTAGATAAGCCTAAAGATTGGAATGGATATTGTTGTACATAAGTTAGTATTGTTTAAGGATAGAACCTTTTTCGATATTATTGACAGGATTTTATAGTAATATAGTTTTAGAAAAAGGACAACCTGCAGGATGGGCGACAGCCCATCATGTCGGACAAGGCTGTGGGAATCAAACCCACAACCGAAGTGCGACTGGCCTTTATCGCCTACCACTGGCCTACAGGAAGTCCCTGGTTAGTAGAAACTAGTTTTATTTTATTACGCGGTATGATATATGAATTATAAATTCATTTTTGGAATTGTATAGGATTAACCTCACCATAATGGACTTATGTATATTTGATAACTTTTTCTAACCTTTTTTTTGAAACAGATGGAATGACCCATCATTCTACCACATGATCTGTTAACACTTCACGAATAACAAATTCAACTTCATTTCTTTAAGAGATGAAGAAGAGATTGTTCAAAGCACGAACAATAGTGAGATTGTACGAAAATAAAGTAAGTATTTATTCTAATTCAAATTCTTCAACTTTAGGGAAATGATCTTGAAAAACAAAAATGTTGTCCTAGTGCTCATATATCCGATGAATCAGATGGTACCCTAGATAATCACAAATCTATGGCTTTGTGATTGTTGGATTTTTCATTTCCATGTTCTCTAGCACTCTCCATCAGAACATGATGGTTAGATTTCTCTTCTATATCCATATTTTCACCTATGTTCTCCTATGTGGAAACCCAGTGATTAGTTAATTTGGGTAACCATTACGTTTCATATGTTAGTTTTTAATACAAGTTTTGGTATTCCTTTTTACGATGTGGGTTTCTATTAAAGAAACATTCTAGTAGTAAACCATTTATAACCCCGACGAATTTCATGGGCGAAATTCATTTTAAAGGGGGTAAAATGTAACACCCCATGATTTTACGAAAAATATTCTTTTTAATTTCATTAATATCTTGTGTTGTACGCTACACCAAAATGATCTTGCACAAAACACATCCCTGACTTGGTTTCCATTACACGCAAGCGCGACCTTCCGCAATTGCATGTTTTGTACGCAATACCGAGTTTCGCTAAACAACGATATGCTATTAAAGTATTATTAAAATTAGCCATTGTGAATAGTAATACTGACTTTTTGAAATTTTATAAATTTTATTTTTTAAAATGTACTTCATTTTTGGATTCGGAATATCGAAATTATCCTAGGGTGAAATTTTGGTATTTTTCTGAAAACTTTCAATTTTTCATGAATAGTGAAAACACTGAGTTACTATTTAAAACCCTACTTTTTATTTAAATAATTATTTATTTTAGTTAAATTTATTTTAGGTCAAAATTGATACATAATACCTATATAAGTTCAATGTAATTCACTGGAGTCATTTTTTAATAATTTTAGATATATAAAAAGTTTATTGAACTTTTGACCTTCTTTTACCCACCTCCTAGTAGAATTTGAAAATTTACATAAAACTTAATTTTACGGCTTTTGTGAATGGAATTTCAAAAATCCGAGAGACACGGTTGATGTCAGTAAGTAAAATTTGGTTCAATGAGATTAAAATAATTTTTGGTGAATAGTAACTTTTTAGTTTTATTTACCACGGTTAAAAGTAAATAGGGTAATTAAGGGTAAAAATGATATTTTTATTTCCCTAACACATGTCCTAATTCTATTAGATAAGTGTAATTCGTCCAAAAACAACCTTAGGAATAAAATATTACCATTTAGGCCCACTTGGATTTGATTAGGACGTTTATTATTAATTTATTTAAAGAAGGGTTAAAATAGTTAAAATCAATGTTTAATAAGTAAATAAATTTTAATATAGGGTTATACATAAGATAAATTATACTATAAATATTAATTAGAAAGATAAAAGTATTTCCTACATAATGATATTTTATTTTTAGTTTTTAGACTTTAAATAATTTAATTTATTTTTGACACAATGATGTTGTAGTAATTATCTTATTAATGAAATATTGACATAATTGATGTTATAAATACCCAAATAAATGTAATTTGAGACTTTTTATAAATTCCAAAAAATATTTATGTTAATATGACATGTTAGTGTTGATTTAATTAACTTTTTTCGAACTAGTCATTCTTTTAATTTTTTCCACAAAAATCAATTACCAAATAGTGTCAAAATTGACATAAAATAGTTTTTAAAACAAATATTATATTATTAATTGTTATTATATTCATAAAAATATAAGGTTAGGCAAAATGACTTAGATAAGGTTATATATATTAATAATAAACAACTTGGGGTTCGTTTGGCTTGTTATAGTATGTCTATTAACCTTATAGTGTAAGAACACAAAAAGACATGGTAAAAGTAAAATTATCTAACTTAAACTTAAATCTAAATGATAAGGTTAAAATAGGAACCTAAAATTGTCTAAATTATATTGTATGAGAGGATTTAGATCCATCCCCACCTTATCTTTGAAATAAATCAATTTGGAGCTATTTAAAAGCGAATATGACATTATAATAAAATAATATTTTTTTGTTTTTCCAAAGGTGCCCCTCTCCACCCTTATAAAAAGGAACCTCCTCCCTCTCTTCCTCACACCACTTTGAGCCTTAAAGCTCAGCCAACCCCTGCCAATTTCTCTTCTCCACTTCCCTATAAACATCCTAGAGGTTCTGGTCTTCTCCAAAGACCAATATTAGTGCCCTAAGAGGAGGTTTCAAAAAGGCGCTTCAAAGAAGAGGAGGTTCGGATACATACGAAGCATATCAGACATAAGGTAAGGGATAATTTTGCAAATCTCAGTTTTATCCAAGATTGCTTATTCATAAGTATTTACTTGGGTTATTTATATCATCCATTTCCATGTTTTATAAAAGTGTTTTCATGTATGCTTGAAGTCCTTTTAACCCATTTTTGACTTTTACAACATGGTATGTAAGCAATCTTTCTTTTGTTTACGTTACGATCTACTTTTTTGAATTTTCTGACAAAAGTATAAGGAGAATGTTATTTTTAACTTATACGGCGTGAATAGATTCTTACGGTTTCATAACACCTCATTTTCATGAAGCTTACTCTACATGATTTTATTACAATTTTCAACAAAATACATTTATTTTAAAACTGCATGGCATTTTTTGAAAAGAAAATGATTTTGACGAATAAAGGATATTTTCCTCAATATTTCATTTCAAATGTTTTATCAAAACCATTTTCCATCTAAGATGACATTATTTGATATGTGTATGTTTCAAGATTAATGTCTCTATGATTTACATGGTTCTCTTTTCATATGATAAAATGTCCATTTGTTTTATATGGATTATGAAATGATGGGATGATGTTTATGAAACCCATTGTATAATTTGGGTTATGATGAATGTTTTACGTTTATTTTGTGGCACAAGTAAGAATTATTTCACTATGAGATTGGTGGGACCTATATCTCCCTTCAATGCATTGGGTAAAGATTTATATCTCATGAGATATACATGGCTGGATTGGTATGTTAATCCGGTTCAGTGTTACAGGACTGAAACGAGGAGCGAACTCGATTCAGAAAGGGACTTTGTCCACTAAGATGGTCTTGGAAGCAATGCCTCAGCTACTATGGAAATCATGACATGTGCTGAATGGTTTCCAAAATTATATGTTTTATTCCCATTATATCATGGTTGATGTTCTATTATGATATATTCCTTACGTACTTCCACGATTTATGTCTTTGCTCAAGATTTTGATGTTTAAATTTCACGTTCAAGTTTTTGCTTCCAAATGTTTATGGATTGTTTTATGTAATCTATGTTAGAATATACTGAGCATTTGAGCTCACCCTTTTTATGTTCTATTTGCCCTAGGAAGTAAAGAAATGTTTTACGTATGGAAAAAAGGGGAAAATCGGTATGGGAGTTGTTGAAGATATTTCAACATGATTAGAAGTTTATATTCCGAGTTTCCAAAAACACTAAACCATCACGGTCCTTGTGTGTCTGTTTTTATTATGTATTAAGTATTCCGCAAAAGTAATGTAATGTCCATGTACGTCAAGCTTTGGGTCTCTACAATGTATTACTGAATAGAGTCTCCAATCATAGATATTATATAGAGTCGTAAGTTATAGTATACAAGAACGATATTTTATTTCATATAGTTTCTGATCATGTTTTGAAGTGGAATGGTTTTATTCACCAGATAGAACACAACATCGGAGGTGTTATAGGATAGTCACCCCAGATAAAATCTTATGAGATATAGAAAATCATATAGTTGCTTTTATGATGAAACCGTATGATGTTCCTTTATAAATTTTTACATTTTATTTTTGGCATAGTTTCAAAAGAAAATGGTGTCACTAAAAGGATTCAGTAAAAAATTACCTATTAGGAGATAGAATGAGTCTTACATGGGATGGATGTTTTTTCACTTTTATATTATAGTGAACTCTTATAGACTAATGGGAGTTTCCCTATAAAGGATTTATTCACCCAAACTAGGGGTGAACCTTATAAATATTTCATACATTTCTTTAACTTCTTATCAATAAATGATTGTGAGAATTTTATTGAAATTTGTAATGATAAAAAGTATAATAAGTTACAAGAGTTAATTTTAATAAAATTGAAATTGAAAAATATCACCACTCATTCTAACCTCTCTAAATTGTTCTCAAAATACTAAGGAACTACAATTCAAATTCCCCTAGAACATAAAAACGTTACCATCAATGAATGTAAAAGTTAATTTCCAAGAATAGTTGTATATGTGGGATTTTAAATTCTACTTCCAATACTTTTTAAAGAATAAATCAAAAATATCCATATCTAGGATTGTATAATATTAGAAAAACTACACAACATCAATGGTAATAGAATTTTATCAGAATTTGAATCTTCTACACTCACATTTCATATCAGGTGTCTCAATACTTATGAAGATATGCATTATTTTGACCTACAAACTTAATTTTATAACTACATGAGAACATAGAGAGTTATGTCACAAACCAGTATCAAACAAAACATGCATAAGAGACTATTTCAAAAGTATGGTTCCTATCACCAAGGAGGGACCTAATTGATCAATTAAAATAGATTGCTCAGCTCTATACAGCTATCTATTAATCGAAATAGAATGATTGTTTCACCCCAACCAAGGTACTATCTGAAACATACAGATGTTTCTAGTGTTATCTTGATTATCCTAATGTTTTAATGATAATTGTTCATGTGAGATTGATTTTTCCGAGAACATATTGACTGATGAATAGTTTATATCTCCTCCAATCAACTTCTAAGGTCTGGGGTAATAATTATTAGGATTTTATTTATTCTTATAATTGTGGAACTTCTTTGGTTGTGTAATAAAATCCATATTCGTATGCTGAAGAGAGACACATTTATATATATTGTTTTCATTTCTACAATTTTGGGGATAAGTTGAAAATCCAATATATGAGTTTTCATGTTCATTTTTTACTTGGTAGTATCTCCCATCATAATATTTTTCATGTGATAGTGTTACTACCCATACTTTGATATATAATGGTGTCACCTACACATTGATTTCTTTCCAGATATCACTCTCTATTACCATCAACTTATTCTCCATCTCATTATAATCCCTAATATAGAACAAAACCATTTTTGACCAAACATAAATTCATGGTCTATCCTTTAATATTAGATCCCTTAGTATCACACTAGAATCTATGTTTGGTGAAAATAAATCAAGTGAGTGAATTGAGTGGAATAATGTTTCATTAGCATGTATCTTTATTTTAGCTAGAACAAATCCACCATCTTTACTAGTTGGTACATTAATGGATAAAAATTATTATTGAACAACTCCTAGAAATCTTTATATGTAATATTTCACCCAAATGATATTGAATAGTTAAATCCCACTACTATATTTCCATATATTCTTACATAAATATCACTAGTTGTACATTCATATTAGAAGTGTTTTTAAGGATGTAAAAAATTATTTTAATCATACATATCCAAAATTCTTCTTTTTGAAGTCCTAAATCAACTCAATATTTCAATGGATACCTCTTAGGGTAATTGAAAAATGTGATTTATTGAAGGATTTTCCACTTCCCAATGTCCCCATCCAACAAATTTTAATTTTTATATAATACTATGAAATGATTGATGGTTCACATGTGGGGTATGTACAACCACATTATCTATTGTGCCCTCCCACATATTTCCCATTATCCTCTTTAGGCCCATTTTATATCTAAAACCACATCACAAATTCATAATTAATTTCATTATCAATATTTTTAACATATGCTTAATCATATAAATCAAGGAAATATAATAATAAAAAAAGAGTATCAAAATCAAATAACCATGTGAAAATGTCTTCTTAGCAAGAAGAATCCTCGCTAATTCATGATAAAAAACACTCATAAACTAAACCCATGATGACGAGTTGACATGATAAATAAAAGTTCTTTACAAGAATTTTTTTACCTATAGATAACTAGCAAAAAAATCATACCATAAAATGTTATCTATGTTTTTTTAATTTTATACATTTCAAGTATCAACATTTCCAATCATGTTGAATCCATAACAACTAAATAACTAAACAATATGATTACATTTGTAACAACCACATCCAACCCAATGAATTGTGCTGGGACAATGGTGATATATACCTTATTTGGAATTCAAAAGAAACTAAAAGTTAGAAATAAATACTATAGTTCTAACACAACAATAATTTGCTTAACATTATACCGTTAATAACATCATGAAACCCATACAAAAGATAAAATATGAATAAAAACATTTAAATAATTAGAGAGACAACAATATAATGATGAATGAGATAATATTAAATAACTCAAAATATTCAACAATACAATATCTGAGTGACATTGGAAATAGAAGAACCAAAACAACTAATACTTCAAAGTTGAGACAGAATTAGGTACCAAGGTGGAATAAATATATACTTCAAGATTCATCCAAGTATGCAAGATATATCTCCAAAGATCCATTACAACCACTATCATGGTTCTCTACTAGTGAAGTATGAAACCATTACCTTTCCTGTATCTTGATAGAAACCATCTACATATAAACTAGGGGGAATATGTAGGGGAGAGAATAATAACCTAGTAGAAATCCGAAAGTGACTTTTCCAACATAACACTAAGAGAATAACTATGTTATATAAGAGTTTTTAAAACTAATAACGGGAATATAAAAAATAGTTTAAAGGAGTTTATGCATATATAAATAGAAAATAAATTCCAAAATAATTATAATCTAGAAATCATGTGGTCAAAACATTTAAAAAAATAAAAAATTTAATTTTAAAGTAGTAGAAACATTTAATCCAAATATCTATTAAATTATTCCAGTCACACACCCATGAAAAACTTGGACCTCATAAAATGGTTCTGTAATGAAGGTGAATTATTTATATGTTACATTTATTAAAAGATTATTTAAAACATATTGGAAATTATATTCCATGCACACACCCATGTTAGAAACATTAAACTCCCAAGATGGTGATATGACCATGGAAACCTCCATCAATGACCTCTTTTGTTGATGAATAATAACTCTAAAATTATACACAATATAATGAAAACCCATAAAAACTACTTTGAGTTTCCAAAAGTATTCTTTTTTAGAAATGTTTTATTTTAAACTCATGTGGGGATAAAAACATCCCCAAAACCAATAAGTAGAGAAACCAGATGGGTTATAGTAGAGTCTTGGAAATTAAATATTTATTCGACCAATAATAATAAAATAGAGTCATGTGACCTTTCAAATCTAAAGAAATGTTGAAGATTGAAATCCCACCTACCACAAATTCATTAGGGACAAAAATTCATTAGAAAATATCATCAATATGGGATTTTAAATTCATTTATATATCAAATCCCATGAAAACTGGAAAAAAACTAATATGAACCCATAGATCTGTGGAAAAAAACTCTAATATAAGGTTGTGTTAAAGATGAAATCAGAAATTAAAATATGTGAAAGATTAATGGATTAAAAACCATTGATTTTCCTGATTAAATACTTTAATAATAATTGTTCTAACATCTAATATTATTTAAAATATCTTATGTGGAAACTTTAAATTAAAAGGCTAAGTCATTGTGGAAAGAATCATGCTTTTATAAATGTTTGGGATTTAAATTACAATTTTCATTCTATTAAATTCTTATCACATAGTTAGGCCACAAAGTTTGATATACCATGTGGCTATGGTGTTAACAAGATCTATCCAAAATAAAACAATTCCCCATAGGTAGATACAAGATTTATCCAAAATATATACGAACCATAAAACATCGCATTAACCCCATGACAAATCACACAATTTATTGAAGACTTTATAACAAGTTTTACTAACTACACTAAAATAGTTTACATATAAAAAATCATTCAAAACCACCTAAAAGATCTAATTATTAAACCAAACATTACATAACCTTAAATAATATTTCAATAGTCAAATGCCTCAAACCAGGGGTGTTATAGTGGATTTTATTCCAGTGAATTGAAAATTTCAAATATTATTAAATTTATTTTAAATAACAAAGTTTTTTATTTTTTATTTTGGTTATATATATTAATTATGTAGTAATATGCTTTTGAAACATGAAAAAATATAGATATTCATGAAATTAAATCCAATAATTTTAATTTTTTGAATTTGAGTAGTTATAGTTAAATAAATATGGTTTTCTTAAGATATTTTGGGGTTTTGTGTGTCATTGTAATGTATTTTTATAGATTCTTAGAGTTCATGGTAGTGGTTCTAGATTTTGACTGATGGATATTACAAGTGTTAAATTATAGATTTTGTTTCATTTACCAATGTGTACTTGGTAAGAGCCACAGGGTATCGGATAGTGCTAAAAAATTAATGTAAACCCATTAGTTTCATCAGGTGGCTATTTTGATGTCACCAACTACAAGATGGCCCAATGGATACCATATATTGTCTAACATCATTATTTTTATCCATGTAAAGAGGTAATTTTAATTCAATATTTGGTTTTCTTCCTCCCTTCTGTCAAACCGATTGGGGGAGCCCCACCTTTTCTTATCTACCCTCATAGTTTTATCCTTTAATACAAGATGGATTAAAATCACTAATCATACATAATAATGTTAGATCTTCCCTCTTATTACTTATCTTATCTTAATATATCCATTTTTCTAATTTGGGAATGGTTTTATTTAATAATTTGATAAATATTATATTACATAATAAATTGAATATTTCTAAAATAATGGGGTTTTATGGTGTGGTTGATAGAGGACATCACTGAGTGGTGTTTATAGGTTTTTTTTTCTCTTGAGTTAAGTAATATAGAGAATTTATAGTTCTATTTTAACATGATTGGATTGAATTATATTATACTATTTTGAAGATGATGTGTCTTTTGTTCATTGATATAATATATCCATTCCATGGATATTCCACATTCCATTGGCTATAGTGGTAGTATTTTATCATCAATTAATGTGTTTGAAAATATTATACAACCTTAAAATACATTGAGAATTTGGTTATAATATTTCTCAATTGGTTATTTTGGATTTTTAGAATGAGATATGAGAGAAAGATTTGTCTTATGAATAAAGGATTATTCTATATTTTATGAAAATATCATAAGTTGTAGAGTAACTATATATTAAATTATAGGATCCCTATAATGTCTCAGGTATGTGGAGTACATCAAAATTCTTCCCTTTTGTATTTTTTTGAAATTTTTTGGTATTCTAAATTATTATTCAATCATAAAAACTCTTTCTTGAGAGTTTCCTCAATCTAATAATTTGCTTTTGGATGTGTTTAGAGGCTTGGAAAGTTCCTCGGGTGTTTGGAATGGGTTTTGGGTTCATTGAAGGCCCTATTTTAGTGAGTTGTAGGTTGATATGAATATTTTGGGTAAACTGTATGACCTCTCATTGAAAATAGTACAACCCAATTTTGAACTACCACTTTGTTTTGAAAACCATGGGGGTTGGGGGTGCATCCGTGCATGAAGTTATGTATATTTTATAGATGTATTTCCAAAAAATTGTGCATTATTTAACAAACCATGCGCATGATTCATGGGTAGTGCCACTTAATCAGTACCCTCACATTGTATCCCATATGGCTACCACATAGTTTGGAAAACTATGAGAGCTAACTATGAGGTTTCATTAATTGTGTGAAATTTCCAAAATCTCACCTCAATCAGATTTTTTTATTCTCATTTTCTCCCCTATTAGTCATGCATGCAAGCAGGTGGATCTCTCTTTTCATTATTTTCTTGAGTTTAATCCCTCTCCTTGATCTGGGCTATATTTCATTGACCTTTTTTTGGTTGGAACCATATAGGTAAGGCTCTCCTCACCCATTCTACCATATTCCCTTTCTCTCACATCTTGAAATTCTAAATCCATCTGAGTTGTTTTTCTCTATTTTTAGGACTCTCGTTAAAAACTATAATTTCTTCCAAACTGATCAGAGTTATATGATAATATAAGACTTTCCTACATCTATGAATCTATGTTAGGGGGGGATACCTTTAATTGACATTTCCCAAGTGTTCGAGGGGGGTCTTCTTTTAGAGCACTGTTGTATCGATCGGGTGACAACCAACATTTTTTAGAGTTGATTTTAAATTAATTATATTTTTGATATGGGATTTTGTCAGGAATTACCTTCCATTTTTTGTATGTGTGAGGTTGGGTAAGAGGTGTTCAATAACATGTATGGTTAGTCCATGTGTGGTCCTTATATTAATTTGGGTTGTTTATTTAAACTAATTGTTCAATTAAATTATATTAAATTGAATATCTTATTTAAAAGAATTTTTTTCTTAAACTAGTGTTATTTTCAACTATAAATTACATATGTTGTGCTGATGAGATCCACTGGATGATGAAGGGATCAGGATGATGATTGAAATGGTGATTTCCATTTGGAATTGAGGTGATGTGATCATAATGATGTGCTTAGCCTAGGTTACATGGGTGATGCAATAATTAGTTGGGTGACAATGTTATAGTTTGAGGTGGAAAGGATGTTAGGTTTAGGGCATGTTCATTGATATCTGATGAAATGGCCATCATATTTGGTCATCTTTGTCGTAGGGGAATGAGGTGCCAGATTTTACGTGGATTAGGAACTATTTTTGCTTATTTCCACTCACACGTGATTCGCCAAAGCACCATTTGGAGTCATATTCATAGAGGTTGACTCCATGATGCTGAAGTTTTGACTAGTCATGTGTGTGTATTCCCATGGTATTGAAGCTTATGTAGTTGGTTTTGGGGTGGTTTCCATACAAATCCATGGTGATGGAGTGGAAGCATTAGATGAATGAATCGAGGCTATCATATGAAGGATGAGGCTCACTATATTGAGGCCATTTGGACAAGACTATTTTGGGATGATAGAGATCAACATTTCATAGGGCGTTGAGATATTATCCTAAATCAATATGAAATTGAGGAGAGATATCACAATTCATTCATACACTGGGATTCAAAATGATGAGTTATTCTGTGAAGGGGACTGAGGGACCAGATACATTTGTTTGGGCATGCCTTCTGGACATTGGTGATGTGATTTGGACATTAGGATCTGGGAGGCATATGGTGACTGGTCACTCAACAGAAGGTGAAACCTGAGGTTTCACCTTGGATTATATGATATTAGGGGGTGCCCTGAGCCATATGCCAAGGATCCTCTCCACTTCAGAAATTATGGAATTAGTCAAATAAGGGGGATGGTTATTGGAATATTTTTAGAATTAGTGATGTGTGTTTTTATTTATATGCATGTAATTTTGTTTTATCAATTAATAGATCACACTTTCTTAATCATGAATGTAAGGTACACAAACGTGGGTGGGAATCTTATAAGACTCATTCTAACACCCTACATGGGCCCTTCGATTCATGTGTAGCCTTTATTCATCTGTGTTTAGGTAAGGGTTTGAGCTCTAGTTTTGGATCCTAGTAGTTGAGTTTGAATGTATGGAATTAAAGGGACAATATGTTATTGACACAACAGGGGTTGTGTTTTTGGATTTCATTTATTCTTAAGAATTATTATATATGTATATATTGTGGAATTCCTTTTAGATACCCTTTAATAGAAATTTTATTGTATGAACTAATATGGATGTATACTTAGCTATAAATTAATGATTGTATTGTTTATTTATTTTCACTATGTATTTTTTATATTGCTTCCACTATTGTCTAATATTGAATGTTCTTCCCCCATTAACAAGTGTGTTTTGAGTTAGATAATTCTTTATTTCCACTACATGATATATATATACACTCATTCCATTATGTTATCATCACATGAGGGTAAAATATCCCAACTATCACCCTTATTGTGCCCTCGCTGCTAGGTACTAGCCTTTGGTGTACGGGGAGGTGTTCATATGCCATGTGACACTTAGGATTGAGGCATTATTCTAGTGTAAATTTGGGTTGGGGAAAAACATATGGTTTCTAATGTATTTATTTTACCAATGTAATTATTTTACTATTTGTGATATGGTAAAATGGATATTAGGATTTTTCAGAACAAGGTTTAGATCTCATTATTTACTGCCTGAAACCCCATGCATGAAGAACATACTGAGTTTCCATGGGTGGAAATTTCTATTCGTATATTTTCCATTTTACAATTGATATATTTTCCACCTCTATTAGTGAAAATGAATGTGAATTTTTATCCATTTTTACCTATTAATACGTGTGACCCTATCCTGGTATAGAAAGGAAAGAGTATTGGACCCTTAGACCAATGTGGGGAAGGGTGTTATTGTGTTTGTTTTGAATTTTTATGCTTATTATAGGCACAAAGTATGTTTAATTATATATATTATTGTAACATGACATGAATTACATGTGAAATGTTTTGTTACATGTGATATATATATATGGTCCAATATCTTATTAGAGAACACATGGAAAATGATACGGGGTGATGTGGATAACCAAGTTAGGTGATGAGGTCATTAGTTTGAGATGACATAGTTCATCGGGATGGGAATGGCTCTGGGAATACTTGATACCCAATTCGATTATGGGAAGGTAAGAATTATTTAAGGCTAGGATACCATGTGGCATGGTTAGGATGGGGGGAGTAAGGGTAGTGAGTTTTTGTTGCATGTTACTGATTTCTATATTTTTTGATATATATGTTTGTTATATTGGTTTTCTAACCATGTAATGGTATACATTTTGTTTCATCCTAGACATCATGGATGGAGCATCAGAGAGGTGGAGTTTTAGTGTGGTAGAAGCATGTGTATATTGAGACCCTTGAGGGTTAGTCAGATCATAAGACACCGGTATAGGCTTAGTCATAGATTCATATTCATGTGGTTTAGCTAATTAACATGATATCTTTTGGATCATGGCTTGATGAGTAGATTAGAGTGAGCCTAGTATGGGTTATCCAGGGTATAAATAGGGGAGCTTAGGGAGCAGAGCCTTCTATGGAATATCTTACTCAAGAGTTTCAGTCATAGAACCCACCACTATTTTAGGGTGAGGGTGATCCATAAGTGGCTGAAAACTGGAATGAGTCTTTCTATATGACTTTAATGAAACTAGTTACCCCTCTAGGTACATGGGTGAAACTGGAAGACAAAATTCTCAAAGGATTCTCTAAGCACTTGAGGGACATGTAAGTGCAGAAAAGAAAAACATGTGGGGCTGGCATGGAAGGATTTTGAGGTCAGGTTCCTTGATAATTTCTTCCTTGAAATATTGAGTGCTGAAATATATTGAGATCTAATTATCCAAAAGTATTATGAAATATTCTCTATGGGATATTTAATGAAATTCGGAAAGTTGTCTCACTTTTCAGCTGACATGGTGGGAAAATACACCTCAACGGTGAGGAATTTCGAGGATGGTTTTTGAAACTCTATTCGTGTGCACGTAAAATAATTTATGTTGGGATCATTCATGGAGCTAATGAATCTAGTGCTCGTAAATGGGTTAAAATGAAGGATTTTTCTTACTCAAGCTGGATTAAAACTTCCCGCAATTTTAGTGGTGACACATCAGATTGTTGGAATCATAGCATGATGATTTTTAGTCGGGAAATCAGACTAAGGACTTGATTATACCACTTTGGAGTGGGTCTTAGATAGTATTATATTAATGTGGGAAGCCAAGACATGTTTGGAATCTTTGTGATTGGATTCAAAAGGATTTATGGGCCTGTGGAATGGTTGGGAATCTTAAGAGGTTCTGTAGGAAGCCTTATAAAATAGCTGCTAGTCAGGGACCATGGTAGAATCGGAGTTCTGAGATCATATGGGTAGTAGTTCCATGTGATGGTAGCTAAGTTTCTGCTGCACAATGAAAATGTTGATTAGATAGTGGGACCCATCAGTTGGATCAGTGGTAGTGGGTGGTGTAGAATTGTAAGGAGTTTAGGATACATCCAATTAGGGTTTGGGATATGTGCATGTCCTAGAGTTGGCAGGGTCAGAATAGGCTAGTGAGGAGACGATGGTCGAAGATACACCGTTGGACTAGTTTTCATTATTATCTTATTTTGGAATTGCCTTTTTAAGAATTATTTTTTTGGTTTAATTACATACATATATTGACAAACCATATTCTTGTTATTTGTTTAGAATCATATCAGATGCATTTTGGATACATATGTATGAGGTGAAAGGCCCTAAGATAGATGTGAGAATTATTGGATTCATGTTTATTGAGGTGAATTGGAATCAAGGTATTGAGGTTATGTGGGTCAAATGAGGTGGTTTAGCCTTTGGGAATTGTTGCAGTACAATACTAGTTGAGGTGTGAGGCACCATGATTTATTTTAACATATATTAATATCCAGGTCCTCATGGGTGCCATGTGGGCCATGGGAAAAAGGAGGGTATCGATGTGATCCAGGATCCTGACTAGGGTCAGATATGACCAGGTAGAACCTGATGAGGTTAAAAAGTGATGATTTGTCAAGGGGGGACTCTTGAGTCTTGGAATTGGCTAATGGACATTTTTTTAAATTGAGAATTGGTTTGGGTTGTGACCGGGGTAGGTCACTCTTAAGGTGGGGAGACACCTTGAAGTAGTTGAGCATTCCCTTGAGGCCAAGTTAGTCTAGGTGAATTCTAATAGGATCTGTAAGTTTAGTACCACCTAAGGGATTTGTTCTAAATATCAGGTATGGGTTTTTCTAATCTGTGGAGACTGTACTGTTTTGGGTTTTTGAAGTTGATCGAAATCATCACCAATTTTGAATTTCTAGAAATTTTTCGGTATTCTGATTTATTTTTTGATCACCACAAAACAATCAAGATAATTTCTTCTATGAATTATTATTATTTTAGATGGTTTTCAAGGATTTGAAGGTGACTCAGGTGTTTTGAAGGTTTTTTGGTGCATCGAAGTCCCTATTTTGGTGAGTTGTATATTGAGGTTTATAGTTTGGGTAAACTGTGAGACCTCTCAAATAAAACCATGTAGACTAAACATGAACTACCTAACTATTTAGAAAACAATATCGGTTTTTGATGCACAACGATTATATAATATCTTTAATTTTGGGAAAAGGATTTCACATATCTTGTGTATGTTTTGGATAATCATTCTCACATCACATGGGTAGTTGCAAATATGAACCACCCTCACACTATAGCCTCCATGATTTTTGAACAACTTGGAAAATCATGACATCTAACCATGAGTCCTCAGAAAAGGAATAAAATTACCAAATTTCCCCACCCTCATATTTTATTCTTCTATTTATTTTATACCCTATTAGTTGCATGTCGTAGCAAGGGGATCACACTTTTATTCCTCTACTATGGTGTGATCCAACTTCTTCTTCCAAGCTCTATTTTTTCCACCATTGGTTGCATTGAAATCATATCAGTAAGAATACCCTCACTTGTGATTCCTTTTTCCCATTCTTTGATATCACAGACGGCTAAATCCATGTGAGTCATTTTTCTTATATTTAGGGTCTTCATTAGGAACTCAAATTTCTTCCAAAATATTGGGAGTTATAGGATGATATCATATTCCCAAACATCTATGAATCGATGGTAGGTGGCCCATAAATTTCTTATAGATTATGTGAGAGTCTGGGGGGTTTGCATTTAGAGTGTTATTGTGTCGACTGAGAGAGACCTGTAATTTCACATAATTATATTTAAATTATTAAAATTATTAATTTGGGATGCTGATGTGCATGACATCACAAACATTTTACGTGTGAGGCTCGGTTATAGGATATCAAAAATTTGGGCTGTTAAAAAGGGGGTGTTCCATATATTAATTTGATTTGTTTATATAAATTGATTTCCCATTTCTATTATATTAAATTTTATTAATTAATTAATTTAATTATTTATTTAAAATTTAATTTAATTGAATATATAAATTTCAAGTTATATACTTCTTAGAACCATGTGATCTTGATGGGACTATCCTAATGGTGGATATAGTTATGACCATTAGGAATTGAGGTGATGTGATCATAAAAATGGGATTGGCCCGAGTTACCTGGGTGATTTGATCATCAGTTGAGAAACATGGTTATTAGATGAGATGTATATGAAAATATGTTAATGTTATTGACCATTATACAGGATAGAATTACCATCATATATGAGTGACACAGTCGTAGGGGCATGCGGTTCCAGATTTTATGGGGATTGGGTACTATTTTTTGTGGTGTTTCTCTCTTGTGATTGGAAAAAGTGATTTTTGGATTCATGTGCACACAAGATGGATTAGTGATGATGTTTTTTGAACAATCAAGTGGGTAGAGGCCCCCTGTAGTGTATCTTATGAAATTTATTTGGGTTTTCTTTCTGTAGAAATTCACAATGACTTCATGTATGCATTTGAAGATAGTGTTGAGGATATCATTTGGTGGTTTAGGCTCATTGTATTAATGATGTTTGGCCAGGACTATATTGGGAGTATGGAGATCACAATTCCACAAGACATCATGCTATGGGATGATAATGATATTACATTGAGGATAAGTTCATCTATTCATCTGGACCTCAAGCTTTGAACCGACCGGTTATTTTAAGTAGGGTTATGAAAAACCGAATACATTTCTTGGTATGCATTTGGGACATTAGTGATGTGATTTAGACTTGAGGTGTATAGATGAAGTTGGTTCCGAGTTACTCTATTGAAGGTGGAACCATATGGTTCTCCTATGACTATTTGAAATCCTGAGATTCTTTGGTCCATGGGCCGAGGATCATCTCCAATTAATAAATTTTAGTGTTGGGTGCGGCGGGTGAAATTTTCCTACTGGATTTTGAGCATCAGATAATTGTAGTTTATTTATATTCTTGTACATCTATTTTTTATTTATAGATCACACCTATATAATCACAAATTATAGGTACACACACCTGGGTGGCACCCTTCTAAGACTTGTTCTCACATCCTACACTGTCCCTTTGGGGTGGATGAGTAATTTATTCTTTTTCATTTAGGTAAGGGTAAAGGCTCTGGAGTTGGATCCTAGTAGTTTAGTTGGAATGGATATAAGGAATGGCACCATCGGTTCATGATTTATCTGAGTTTACTTTTTTTTTAAATTTCTACTTCAACGTGCTTCGATATGTATATATTGTGGTCAACCATTTAGGGACCCTTTACTATAAATTGTACTATATAACTTATTATGGATAAATTCTTAGAAATAAATTACTGTTTTTCTTGTTTATTTATTTCTTCTTATAATGTTGTATATTGTTTCCACTTTTGTGAAATATTGAATGTTATTCCACCATTGGCGGTCTAGTTTGAGTCTACTAAGACTTCATTCCTACTGCATGTTATATATATACTGATACCAATATATTATCATCACCTAAGGGTATAGTATCCCCACTGCCAACATTATTAAACCCTCAAAAATATTTGGTAGACTTTTGAATATATGGAGGCATACCTAAGGCCAGTGGAACTCATCCCAAAAGCACTGTGTGGGTGGTAATTTAGGTTTGGGTGCTACTATACCAATGATATTTAACCATATTCTTTTGTGTAAGTGTAATAAAGTATACTCATGAGAGGTATTGATTTTGGGAAGTTTGAGTTGACACCAAGGTATTCCCCTTTATAATTTAGACTAAGGGTTCATTATTTTATTTAACAAAAAATACCACCATAAATTACTGTGGTAATATTTCTTGAAGTCTCAATTGGAAAGGGGTGTAGGTTCTAGTTAAAACCAATGGATCCTTAAGTGGTCTTAAACAGTGAGATAAAATGTGAATATTATTGGGTGGATATACTTATGTTAATTTAAGTGTTCTTGGAGGATTAGTCCTTCTTGTATGTAGATGTGGTGAATAGATGGTCAACAAAGACATGGCAATACCTCTTTAATTTTCAAATAAGAATATTGAGTATTATTCAATGGTATGGTATGTTTTCTGAGTACGTGTATTTTTAGGATAGAAACATATCAATGAGGATAATGGTTGGTGGGGTATTACTGTTTTCCCTCTTGAATATCATTGATGAATGAGCGGGAAGACTAAATTGGACATTTTCATAGCCTCATGACATGGACTTTAGAGAATTTATTCCTTAAAATTTTTAGGTTTTGGTGGGGGATCAATCTAAATGTGTGTTGATTGGAATAATTGGAAATGAGTTCACTTATGCGCCTAAAACATTTTTTAGTTGAGTTTGTATTATGAAATTCTCATAATTATGGGAATTACATGGAAATCATCATGTATGTAGGTAGTTTTGGGTATATCTGTTGAGATAGTTTTAGATAAAGCCTATAAGATTAATATAAACCTCAAGGGTGATGAAAATGGATGGATCATTTGGTGTATAAACCTAGGGTAGGTTCTTGGGAAGAGATTTGGAAATTTGTTGGTTTATGGGTAGTAGTCTATGCTAAGAAATGAAAAATACATGATTTTGTGAGTCAAGATACGGAATGTATAGGATGTGTGTGAGAGGAGATGATAGAAAGGTCTTGGGATGTGTATTACACACAGAAATTTGTGATATTTTAAAATTAATGTTCTGTAACATTATTATGAGGTTACAGTTATATCTAATGGGGGCCTAAAATCATAGAATCCTAAGGGAAAATTTATAGATCCTTGATGTGTTCCATCCAAATACAAATCATGATATATCATTGGGTCATTCTCTGATTTGTGTCCAGTTTGTCATGATCCACCCCTAACATTCATGTTTTCTTTAAAAATATGTTCTATGAGTTACTACATATATATTTCTTGTTAGGAAATATATATAACTATTATGTTACCATGAATCTTTTATAGTTTTTGGGATAAACAAAATGATTTTGTTATAGGGAATCTTTTATTGTGTGTATCAAGGATGTAATAATTTTTTTTCTAGTAATTCTATGTAGCCTATATCATTAACATAACTATTGTCATATGGGACTCCTTGATATTCTATGGAATCAACATACCAATTCTGTTACTAGGGATCCTTTTAATCCAATTTCTTAGTATATAAGTTTGTTGTGGGATTCTATCAAATTATTTGGATTGGAAAAAAATTTCATAGGTCTAAACAACTTACTGGATCATATTATATATTGGAACATTTTAAAATCATCACTGGCCATGATCAAACTAAGTATGTTTTCATGTCACGGATCATTTACTATCAATTTACACCCCATTATGTTTTCTTATATAATTTATTTTCTTTCACTAATTATTTTTTTCATACACACACTAGTATATTATGAAATATATTAGGGGAACCATTAAGGGATCACTACTAATAATTATAACAAATACTCTATATAAGAATCTCAATGTATGTTCATTCATTATGTATGATGAGCATGTTTGAGAATAGGATAAATATAAGATCATGCTTTAGTTTCTATATGAATATTTGATATGATATTGAGGAGAGGTTTGAGGTTTTAGTTGAGTTTCATAGTTTATTTTTCTATATATTTTTTATCTTATATTTTTGGCCTTGTAGGAGATCTCTTGATGTGTGTGATGGATTATATTCATTTTTTTTGATAGAATGAGTGTGTTTATTATATTTTTGGGTTTCCTATAATTGTAGATGTGTGATATGATGTTATTTTATGTATGATTATTTGGACACTTATTTTTAATGGATGAATATGATATTAAGTGTATAATATTATTAATGTTTATGATATAATATATTCACTAGTCTAAATCATATAATATATGGGTAGGTGAACTTGATGTCACATAGTACCCCAAGTAACTACCGTTTTTTCAGGATAAATCATAATGGGGAATTGCAAAATTATATCAAATCATGGTATTTTACTATTTCGGGACTTAGTAGATGGAAGAGGGAAAATTAATAACTTGGGATAGAAAATAGTAGTATTATTTATGAATACCTATATTGGGAAAATACCATGTTACTGGGTTTATGAGATAAATCTTCTTGATTTTATCAATTACAATTTTTTTTTCTAAATATATATATAATTGTGATTATTAATTAACTTAAGTTACTCTTGGACTAAGATGTGGAGAGGTATCTGTATATATTTCAGACTTCAAAAGTAGGATTACTTAACATTTCCATGATTTCTTATGATTGGAATAAGTTTTTGGTATTTTTTTTTGAAAAAATGAGTAATTATTTTGAATGAGTATTGAAAATGGATTTTATTTAGTAAAAAATCCACCGTAATATATTTTTTGTTTTCCTAAATAACATATTACATTATGTTTAATTAATTTAAAATAATGATTTTAGATTTCATGTGATATTATCTATTTATGAAAATATAAACACTCTATTCATGTGGTGTATGATATCCATTAATGGGTATGTTTGAGAATCATATTCATTTTGTATGGTTTAATTCATGAACAATATGTCCAATATATGGTTAAAAATGTGATGAGAATTTATTGGCAGAATAGATTTCATGGATATGATACAAAGTTAATTTAGAATTCCTTATGAAATTAAGATATATAGAACTTATGGTGCATATATAAATGTGTATGTGTTTATAGAATAAGATTAGTCGGATTCCAAGCATAGTAATTTTTTAGTTGGTAGTATGGAAGCATTAAATAAGTTTTGATTGGATTTTTTTTATTGTTTATTTATTTATCATTGTATAGAGACAAGTGGGAGAGGTTCATGTGTCATGTTACATTTTCAATAAGGAGAAACTAGAGTTATTCGAGGTGGGGTAGTGGATTAGTGATTTTTACAATGATAGAGGGACTATAATAATGGGATTGATTCCATCACGGGAAATTCCTTGTGTGTTTTGGGATAGAAATTAATAGTAGTTATCTCTGAGGAATACGGGACACAAAAAATGATGTCTCATTCTATGGTTAAGTGCGTGAGACTTATATATTTAGATGTTACTTATATGATTTTAGGGCTTGAATAAATTGTTTAATGGTGTATAACAACTCTCAATGATAGATTATTCAAGAATGATGATGGAAGATAACCTTTGGAAGGTTTATCTAAAAATCACATTGTCATATTTATGTGGGAGAGTGAGTGATTGGGTGGATTAAAATGAGGATTCTTGAGGTATATTACTATATTATGTTCGTTGCATGTGGGTCTTGTTATTTGAATTGGTTGTTTTCAAGACAAACACGTGTTGGTCATTTAAAAGTAGGTACGGGTCACGAAACCCAAAAATAATCTATTGAATTGAAATTATGTTAATGATATAAATTCCTAAACAAATTAATGTGTTACATGGTATATTTCAATTCTTCAATGAATAAATATTTATGGCATAAGAAAAGAAATGAGGTGAATCCTATTTAAGTTTTTTAATTATGTCAGATGACTAATAGGTTTAGTGAGATGTCTAAGGGTAGAATGGTTTTATGAATGGAGATTTGAGTTAGATGGAATTCCCCATATTTAGAGAAATGTGACACATACTAGAAATCTATAGTGAAATGTGGCATTTTATTCATGAGATAATGATTTCGTTAGTTGTTTTTTTGTTTTTTTATCAATAACCAATTATTGGAATGATAAACTATTGATGTTATCAATTAGAGATGTCTGGGAGAATTATCATGTTATAAACTTACATGTGAGGCTTGATAAGTACTTTTTTTAGGGATATGTGTATCTGAAGTGGATCGGTGTGTGAGTAATGTTATAATTATATCAACTCAGTACTCAAGACAATGTGCTAATGGATGTTATATAGTCAAATTATACAATTGTATATTTGAGAATATAGCTATCATGATAGATATGTAAAAAATATTTCACATTTGGCTAGTATGTTTAGTAGTTAGAAAAATATTGAATTCAATTGTTGTGTGTTTTAAATTATGTAATGTTGGTTTTTTATAATCCTGTTTTGGATGGATCCTCTATGATATTTGGGCTTCAAAAACTATAAATAGAGGGATATTTTGAATAAAAAACATTATACGTATGTAAAACAAGTATCACAAGTGAGTTAATGGTATAGAATGACTAGTTATATATATTTCATTGTTATATACAAAAATTAGAATTAATCTATGAATTTTATATATATTCAATGCAATAGATAATTAACTCGATAAATTATTCAATGACGGATTTGAAATGAATTCGAATTGGAATCATGTTGGTTCTTCTGGACAGAGTTCATGGTTTAAATTTTGATTTAGAATTATCTTAGGGTATTGTACCTATAGATTCCCAATACTAAATGAACCATTGGGAGTGAATTAGATATCAATTATTTTAAATTCCATTTAATTAGTCCTCTATAACATGTTGGAGATCTCAATAAACAATATCATTACTCACATTCTTACATCATGTTAAATAATAATATTAAACAGATCAAGACACAGTATTTTAAAGGGTTTTCGAGAAAAGATTACTCCTTTCTATGTTGGTTATTCTATAAAATATTGATTCATTACAATCCTAAATATTCTCTAATAACAGTGAACCAATACTTTCTATAAAGAATCAATTTTTTCTCTATAAAATAAGAGTATAATAAAAGATTTAAATCTCTTCAATAAGTAATATCTTGTTAGGATCATGTTATTTATCAGTTTTATTTTTTTAATAGATGTTATATGTTTGATGTTGTGAAAATATGGAGTTTTGGTTTCAAAAAACACCCCATCCGGATGAAAAATAAGATTCACCATCTACAATAAATTAGATGTACCAAGAAAATAGAAACACATAAATTCATTCCCATGCCACTGGTATGAGGAATTGATATCTTCCCATTAACATGAGTCAACATATCTAATCCTTAAGAATGAATCATGGTTGGAAAGACCAAAGGTTATAGAAGGATTGAAAATCGTATAACTTTTTAATGTGAATTTTGACATTCTTAGCTGGTTTGTAATTCTGATCTATGATTAGTTTTCGGAAACACTTGTGTTCCATGGTTTCTGAATGATATTTGGAGAATACATTTTTGGAAGGAGTTGCAGAATCTAGATATATTTTATTTAGTTTCTGTTTGAAGGAATGATATTCTCTATGAAGGATGAATGAAAAATTCTGATTGCAGAACCATCAGTATGAGCATCAATATGTGAATCACCAGACATGAAATAACACCAGTTCATCGAACATGATATTCACCAAATCCATGAGAGGAATCCTCACACTGATCCATCAGGCATGAAACATGAATCTATTCAGGGGGAGATCTAATTGGTAATTGGAATCATAAAATAGGTATGATCATATGTATGAAATGTTCCATCATAATGAGGAAGCAAATCAAAATGTGGAAAATTTTGGTTGACTACTAAAGTGGCTGTAAAATTTTTAAATCGTTAGAAGTTACAATTATATTATTCCAAAATATAGTCAAATATTTTCAAAATACCTATAACATCTGAGTAAGAAGTCCTTTGATTGTTTTTATTACATAATGTTTCAAAAGAATTATTTTGTGAGACTTATTCAATTGGGTTTAAAGAAAAGAATTATAATTTTTATGTTGTCATCCCTCAGATTAAATTTTCATAAGAAAGACAATCAGACACATTTTCTTTAAGATAATACATTAGAGAGAGACAGAAGTAGAAACATAAATGAGAGTCATAAAACAAATAATTATTAGACTCAGGTCAATTTGAGTAAAGAATTAATAATAAAGATTTATAAATTTTTAAAAATATTTGAGATGCTACATGAATCTCCTAAAATATTTTAGGAGAGTTGAAAAATTCAAATATGAATACTTAAATGAATTTGAAATTCAATAATTGTTAATTTTATTGAGCAGGAACAGGAATTAGTTTTCTTACCTTTTCTATTCAAGTGTTTCTATAAAAATAGAGAAAAATAATTTTATAAGTTGATGAGGTAAATTATTAATGTGTTTTGGGAGATGAAAATATGATAACTTTGTGATATGCAATGTGATTCCAACCATAATTTTATTTGTTAGGTTGAAGCTATAAAAGTTTCATGAGAATGTGCCCATCAGATTTTTTTTCATCAAACCCGATCCATTGGATCAAGGTCTATCAGACCACATTCTATCAGATGGAGGAAAATTGTGTTTCTATGTAAATTTCTACTCAATTATGGTATAATAAAATGGGGAAAAATAGAATGAATTCCAATTGGATAAATACCATTAGATAGTGGTTACCACTCTCTGGTTGAACAGATTTACTTTTTCTAAGGACGATTTCATAACATAGATTTTAGAGAATGTTTCAAGACCAAAAAAATCCTTAGATAATTGTTGATGTTCATTATGATTATTTGTAGTTAAGGTTGGATTTATCTAACATGTAGAGGAAGTGAAGAATGTTTTAATGTGGATAATAAAAGATGATATAATGTGAAGCTTGTAACTATAGATACATACCAGTTACAAAAAATTCATGTGGGTTGCTGGTTGTATAATCAAATATGGGAAGGAAATATGGAAAATTATTTTTGATGGGTATTACCAACTATTTTAGAAAATTTTCTTGTGGTATTGTATATTTTTTCGCTCCTTATTCAGATGTATTCTAGAGAGAATGAAAATAAAAAATCCATGTTGGGGGGACTATCCAACATAAAAATGAATATGTATTTATATCAAACCTTTTAAATATCATGTGCTATATTCTCTTTATTTTTTTCAAACAAAAATAAAGGTTGATATGTTATATTTTAGTGTATCATAACTTTATCTCATTTTATATGATATGAAATTTTACTAAAGAAGTAAAGAATCGTTATCATAAAATAATAAGAAATTAATGATTCACCCCTTGATAGTCATGATCCTACATCAGAACAATAATTGGTACCATATCTAGTTCCCTATGAAATATCCATCTATGATAATGGAGACATTTAATTAAGTGAACAATAGGGGTGCTCCTATTTTTTATTGAATGAACTATCAAAGTTGGAATAATAGGATGTTACCCTACATTATTTCTCTCAACCTTAATGATAGAGATGCAACAATAGTGGGATTTACTACCATATATGAGGATGATATGACAACAAAATATATAATAAATATCGATGATGATGGAATAACCAATAATTATTTGTTTATGGATCTAAATGATAATGTTTAAAAAAATTATAATGGGGAATCCTATAGCTAAAAAAATGGTGGATAATTTGATAAGTAAATATAAAGGGAATGAGAAATTTAAAGAAGCCAAGATACAATTCTATAAAATTATATTTGAGGATATGAAAATGGATGATGATTAATGTATGGATATTTAATTTAAAAGAGTAAATTCAATTAAGAGTAACATTATATATTTTGGTGAGAAGATGGAAGACTACACATTCATTAAGAAACTTGACTACTATATCATAGATATAATTAAAAATGGGCAGAGTAAGAGTACAAAAACATTAAGGGGTACTATATAAGTTTTAGTGATTATGAAACAAATGAAAAAACCCTTAGAGATATATTTTTTGACAAAGTTTCTACTATAGAATATCATGAATATTTATCTTTAGAGGAACATTAGAGTGTCCATGTGGCATAAAAAATTATAAAATTTCCCGCTATTATGAAAAAACGTATGATAGATAAATTACTATCAAATGGTTAATTAAAGGTAAAAATAATGATAATGAAGGTGAAGGAGAACCATGGGATATATAATAAGAAGTATAAGTAGAATATTTCAACACAATTGTTTCCCGCCTTTTTACAAAATACAATAAGGGTAATTGTAAATGTAAACCCCAAAAATGTTGGAAGTGTAAAGGGAAAAAACGTTTTTAAAAGTATTATCCTTATAATAAAGATTAATAGTATGAGTATGAGGAAGATGATGTTAAATATTAGAACCAAAATTTGAAGAAACACAATGAAGGATTTCCCTATGATAATTTGAGTAAAATTTATTTTAGTAGAAGAAAGAATGATGGATCCTTATCTAGTGGTAAGTTTGATTATCAATTAAATGTTATTAATCAAGTTATAAATTGAATTAATTATTAATTTGATGATGGTGATAGTGAAGATATTAATGAGATGGGAGGGATTCATAAAAAATACAAAAAAAATAAACAAAATAGAATACTCAATATAAGAATAAAAGATCGAAGTCAAATATATATGATGAAGACAAAGGTTTTTAGAATGGTGATCAGATTATGAAATAAGAAAAAATATAAACATGATTAGACCACAAAAAATAAAGATAAGTGATCTCAAAATAAATCTAACAATTTATTAAGAGTATAATTGTAATGAGAAACTCAATATGAAATAATCTACACTTGTTCAAGAAAACATGTAGAATAAGATGAAGATTATTGAATCTGAAAAGATAATAGATGTTATAAAATTGAGTCTTGATGAGATTGAAAATGATTTATTTGAAAAATAAATAAATTCTTCTTACAATATAATGTGTGATAACTAATATAAGAGAAAAAATCCCCAAGTCATTTTATGTTACCAGTTAAAATTCTAATGAATTTAAAGATAATTATTGATAAAATAAAGTTTTTGACTATAAAATATTCAACAAGAAGGTTGGAAATATATAATAATAAATATCCCAGAGAAAAATTATCCAATATTATTGAAGAAACAACAAGAAAAACATTTAGTTGAATAATTTTAATAAAAGTTATAAAAATAAAGGATCTATGGTCACTGTTTCTATTGTGGGGTTTTCAGACACAAAGTTTATTATTCTTGGTATAACATGTATCAACTCGAAAACTGGTATGAATTAAGGGGGGGGGGGGTTATGGTGAGAAAATATGTTCAAATTTATCTACAAAATTTATGGAACCAAAAAAGGAAACTCAGAAGGTGAATATTGTTGAAAACCCATTAAATAAAAATGAGAATCTAAATAAAGTTTAATAAGGTAAGAAAGATGAGAAAAGAAAACATGATATATCAAAAAAATTGTACTTAGTTATTTGGATAGAACAAGCTTCCATGGGTATAAAGAAAGAAGAAGCATAAAAGTCAGCTAAATCAATGGAAGAAAAGATATTTGAAGTTTAGAATAAAGTTGATAAAAAAAATTCAACAGATTTTGAGTTGATGATTTAGAAAAAGAGAAAGTGATATGAGATTGAAGGGAATGTAACAAAATAGCTGTGTAGATATCTTTATTGAACAATATGATGGCAGGAAAAAGTTGTTACAGACTCACAATAATAAATATGTCACTAATTATAGAAAAAAAATTAATCCTCATCATAAGATTATATAGATGAGAATTGTATTCTTAAAAATCTAAGAAGGTTGAATAGATTTAAGAAAACACATCCAATATAAAATTCATGAATATGAAGATAAATTCCGGACTTAGTGAGGAATATTATTCACAAATATTCTTTTGATAAAAAACCAAGGCTTATCCTTATTCCCAAATTATTTGTATATTTCTTTTAACTTCAATGGAATTTATCGACCTGAAATAAAGAAGCCGATAAATGAGTCCCTTATGATTGTAGAAAAAGAAATTAATTATGTTACAATGAAATTAGTGTTTTGAATATTTAATTTATATACCTAAACATTATGATATGTTTATTGAAATGAGTGCAGTTTAATTTTTATCTTTTTAAATCCTCCCAAAAAGTTCCCCATATTTTTGAGTTTTTAAAGAAGCATTCAAATGAATTAAATGAATGTTGTGCTATAGAAAAAAATTTCTAACCATTAATATACACTATTTTTTTTGTTACAGTTTCACCGTCAATGAGATATTGTTTTTTTTTAAAGGCTTAGTATTAATGAACCCATGTGATACTTATTTTGATATAATGAAGCAGGTATTGACAAAAATAGAAAGGGGATATTATTATTACCAAGTTATTTTCTATTCAATTTAGTGTCAATAAATTATATATGTTTGATGTTGAGAAGAGGAAGAGTTTTTGTTTTCAGACACATCCCATTATTCTGACTTGGATGATTAACCAGACATAGTATATCTGATTCATAACATAAAAGGAAACCAAAAACGTCTACCGAAGCCATTGGTATGCGGAATCAAACTCATCCCTTCGACATGAGTCATTGGATCCTAGACATTGAAAGGAATCTTGTATGGAAATACATAAAGTTATATAAGGATGGTGTATTAAATAAAATTCCAATGTAAATATGATTAGTATTTTCTTTTCTGTAATTATCAAATATCATATGTTTTCTGAAAAACATGTGGTACATGAATTTTGAAATATAGGAGGAGAAGATGTGTTTTCAAGGAGTTTCCAAAAATTATACATCATAATTTTTCTGACATAGATAAATCATATATAGTTTCTATTAGAAAGACTGATGTTCTTTAAGAAGGAAAAGCGATAAATTATGGACACATAATCATCGGTATGAACATCAATATGAGAATCATGGGATGGGAAATAACACCAGTTCATCAGATATGGTATATCACCAATACACTTAAGGAATTATGAAACTACTATATTAGATAAGAAATAAAAACCAATTCAAGGGGATATCCAATTTGAAATTAGGTTCGTATAATCATTCAAAGAATATGTATAAAATGTTCTATTGTAGTGAGCATGTAATTGAAGATGTGAGAATTTAGGGGTGACTATTAATGGATTTGGAAGCAATTGGAACTTTATAAGTTGAAATGTTGTCATTCAACAATGTATTCATCCATTTTTAAATGAAACAGAGCATCAGGGTATGAAATCAATTGATTTTTTATTTTTAAATGGATTTAGATAAAAAGTTTTGAAGCATATTCAATTGGGTAAAGAGAAACTAATTCAAATTTTGATGTTGTGATACATTAGATTATATTTTTATAATAAATTCCATCAAATACATTTTATATAATAAAATATATCATACTGAGAATGTGGTAGAAACATCAATCTTAGTTAGAAAAAAATGATGATCGTACTGAATGATAATTGTACTGAAAAATTAACCTCAATGAAACATGATTTTTTAGAATATTCAAGAAATATTTATAATATTCTAGAGGTATTGAGAATATTTGAAGATGTAAAATATCAAGACATAAATAAAAATGTAATTTAGGAATTTTGAATTTCGTTGTGCAGAAAGAGGAATTTATTATCTGGCCTTTTCCATTCTAGGGTACTTATAAATGGATAGGATAATAAATTGTTTATTTGATGTCTTGAACTATTCACGTGTACCGAGGGAATGCAATCCTAAAAATGTGTTATATGTACTATGATTATAATATTACATTTATTTTCTGGTTGAAGTTAATAATGTTCTATATAAATGAGTTCAATAGATTAAGTTCCATCAGAGCCATATCCATCAGAGCAAGATCCATCCGACCAAGTTACTTCAAATGAAGGAAAATTGAGTTAAAGATTGAGTTTCTACTCAATCAGAATTGAATAAGTATAAGATTAATGATATAGAGGCCAATCCGGTAAAGAAAATCAGAAAAAGGTTACTAGGAAGAGGCAGCTCTGACAAACTTTTAATAAGGATTCTTTATAGAAAAAGAATCTGGAAGATGTTTCATGACCAACAAGTTCCTCATATAATTCTTAATGTTCAGGAATATTATACCCAAGTAATGATTGATTAATCTCACTTTTTAAGGATGTGAAAATATTTCTTAAGTGGATTAGAAATGAAGAAGGAAAGTGAAGCTTGTCGCTATTGATACTTACCAGTAGATGAATTGGATTTTGTGATATTGTGGGTGGTACATTTTGTGGGAAGTGGATAAGAAATGGATTATTTGGGGGTACAAAAACTGTAGCAGGAATGTTTCTACTTGGATTTTATAATCGTTTGTTTCTTGTGAGTGTTTATTCAGAAAAATAAATATTGTCATGGAATCTATGTTTTTTGGTCTATCCCACATGGCAAGGATTTGGTCTTTAAACTAAACCTTATAAATGTTGAAACCCAACCCAATAAGTCCCAGGTTCGGTGTCTACTACCAATACATTTTCTTGATTAAAAGGAATAAAATTCGGAAGGATGGTAAAGTTTAATAGTCTTTGTAACCACATACATACATGAATTTTTTAATATAAAATAATACATTAATTATAATATAATTTTTTCTTATTTCTAAATAAATACCATTGTAGATGAATCTTATCCCACAATTATTTCCCCACATATAATTCATGGTATGTTTCATGGATTCCTGAGATAAATCATAATAATGTTGAGATCAAATTCCCAGTAAGGGAAAAATATAGTAGAAGAAATAATGAATTAATGAGAATAATTATTATGACATGCAAAATAACTAAACTCGCATTCTATATAATCAATAAACGGAGAGGAAAGTATATAAAAAATTGAAAATCTAATAACTAGAAACACATGTCATTCGAATAACAAGATAAGGAAAAATCAATATTGAGGGTTATGAAACAAAAACACATTCCACATAAATATTGAACTAAGAATAAAATGTATCATTGATATGTAAACACAAAATCTCATGGATAAATAAAAACTGAAACTGATTGAGGGAAATTCTATCTTAATGAATGTCATGTCCAAGGAACCTAAAAACCTATACAATCATGACCATTCACAAGACAGCTTAAAATATTCTAGTTTTCATAACAAATTTGACTCATGAGAACTTGTCGATACATCGAGGATCTATATAACGTCTAGGATATTCCCATCATTTCCTATCCAAATCATTCCTCTTAACGAATAATATAAATAAAGAATATGACTTACCAAATATCTATATTGAATAAAGAACATGTAATTATCAATATTTCCCCAGCTAATCAAATTACTATCAAATTATACATCATATGTAAAATTGAATATAGTTTAGGAAATAGTAATATCCATGATAAATGAATTGGATAATTTAGGGGATATTAAATTTTCAATGATCAAAGGAGATTCAATATCTCAAGGGGTAAAAAATCAATAAATTGAATGTGAATACAATCACTGAAAAAAAATCAATTATAAACCTTCCAGAGGAATAATATTGATGGTATCAACACAACATATCCCAAGTGGATTATAATAAAGGATTGTTGTCATTTATTAATGGAAATATTATAAAAATATCTTTTAAAATATTCATGAGAAAAATATTCTTTGGTTTTGGAAAAACCCATTGAATTTTTTTTGGAAATTAATTTTTCAATTTTTTTTTTAAAAATTAACCTTATAAACATGAAAATGAATCATAATAGGAATTAAAGTAGGTAAATCCATACATTCTATAAAATTACATACCCTTGGGATGGTAAAACTTTTTAAAACCCTTTATTTATAAATTGATAATAATATCCCATTGAATGCATCAGTAAAAGGAAAAAGGGGGAAACATACATTATAAAATCATTTTCATTATATTTTTTTAATCATTTTATTAAATCATGGGTTTTAGAAGAAAATAGGATCTCTGATTAAAGAGAGAAATGAAGTTGGGGTTTCTTATAAATATTTTCTAAAATACCTTGAGTACCAATAAATTGGAAAATGGTATTAATACATTAAAAGGTCATTATTAACTATATTATATTATAATTAATTTGTCACTTAAGAATGGTTATATAATTTCCTCAATTGTAAATTAATTACCAGTAAAATTGTCATTGTGGAAAATATTCTTTAAAAATTCCAAAGTGTCACATACAAGTATGATACATTTTAAAAAATAATCCTCATGATGAAATAAAATTATATGAATTTTATAATATCAGGAGATTAATTTGATTTATGTTATCTCTTATAAAATATCATTATATATATCATATAAAATAATCTAGGTGCATCACAAGAAATAAGTCTCAATGCAATATAAATTGAGACGAAAACCCTTACTACTTGACATGATTTTGAATCATGGGATCTATGAAATAGTAATAATAATTTTAAACAATTAATATCATGGAATAAATGGAAATAAGGATATAATAAATCAAAATGGGTAGTAGATGCACCACACAAAAGCAAATTGCGTTGTAAATATTGTATACCTCTTACAATGAAAATTGAGACAAGAATCCCTTACCTTGCATTTCCTATCAGTTGAATGTCTTATAACATCTAGTATAATAAAATTATATTAATTATCTACTTTATTCATTACATTTTTCATATTTATCATTAATTTTATTTAATTTATTAACATTTTGTATACAACTACATAAACAATTAAGTTTATATATGGTGTTTTCATGAAAATCAGTTTATATGTTAAAATCAACTTTGGTAGTTCAACTATGGTCAGATGTGTCATTAAATAAAATCTATAGAATAATAATCATGAAATAGTTACAATATTTATTTATTAATTATTATTTTAAATTCAAAAATTAAATATGGATTTCAAAAATGAATCAATGTTACATATATTGAGATGGAAGGTAGTACATACACTTGAGTAACATTCTCATATGTCAAAGATCATTATGGAAATAAGGTAAGTAATAATATATATTTATATAATTATAATTATTTCATAAACAAAATATTATTTAATCATATGTACTTAAATATAGATTTTTTTATATAATGGGAATCACATCTTGTCAAAGAGGCGGTAATCAATATGTCTACAAAAAATGTTATCACTTTTTTGTGATAAGTTAATAAATAAAAAGATATATATAAATATATATTTATTTTATTATATTTCAAGAAATATAATTTTTTCAAGAATATAAATTTGATTATTTATATTACTCATATGATTAATTAAAACCATCCTTGATACATTCCATGTATCTTGTGAACTAATTACATTACTTCAAGGGGAGGTTTTCCACACTTCCTCAAATGATGTTATCAACATAACATATACTGGAATGTATTATTGGATTGTGTACTAAATGGATTAAAAATTATAAATAAATAATAAATATCATTTATATCAATTATAAATATAGTTTCCATTTGAATATATAACCTGATGCCTCGTAAGGGAAAAATAAACAATCATCTTTTCATGAGGTAGTAGTTCATCACGCATAAAAATATTCTGTTCATTAACCATTATATATAGGTGTATGTATTTTTAGGATGAAAACATTACATAAAAACATCCTAGTATATTTATTACAAATTTTTTATATAATAATGTCATAAAAATATTTTAGGGGTTAGAGAATGGAAACGAAACTGGAGAGTTTGAGAGAAGATGTTACCTCTTAATCAGGTAACTTCTTTTAAAGTGTACCAAAAAACATTTATTTGAAGGATTGATTCACAAATATTGTATTTTAGGACTAGTATAGAGATTTTGGGATATAATTTGGGAATATATTGGCTCAAACTAAGTGTTTTTAGAGGTTTGAGGAAGTAGGGGAAGTAGTGGCCTTTTATAAGGTAGGAAAATGACTCACCCGGTATTTTTGAATATAAGTTAGGTTTACCAATATTTTTACCGAATAAAGTCATAAAAAATAAAATAACGAAAGATTAATATCCAAATTAAGGCCATTCAATTGGTTTTGGACATGTTTCTAGGTAAATTGGTCCCTTAACATAAATGTTGAATCATTTATTTAGCTTAATATTTCCTTAATAATAGTAATTAATTATAATCACATTCATTGATTTTTTCATAAAAAACAATATTTTTGTTATTTTAAAAAATAAATTAATAATATCTTAAATACAAAATCCATTTTTCAAATTCCAAGAACATAATTTTCATAAATTTATTTAAATTTAATCTCATTGATAGAACGATAATGCGGTGTTTTAAGGTAAAAATATCCAAAAGATTGTTTTATTTTTGTAGTCAATTTCAAAATGAAATTGATTCCAATGGCATAAATTGAATTAATTGATAAAACATATATCTTATTAAAAATTAAAACCAATTAATAATATGATTTAACCTTATAAATAAATTATATGAGAAATTAGTTTTGAACTAAAATTTATTATTTTTAACTATTTATTAAATAAATAGATGTTTCCAAAAAATATAAAAAATTTACCCTAATATAATTATTATTTTTCACATTAAAATTTGACGTTTTTTTCAAATAATAAATAAATTAAATATTCACAAAAATTATTTATAATGGGTTCTTAATTAAAAGGTGGTAAAATTACCATTAAAAAATACAGGTTTTTATTTGTAAAATATAGTTTATTTTTATCTTATGTCTATGAAACCTAATGGATGAATAATAAAAATATTTGATTGAATATATAATATATATATTACATTAACGTCACTTATTAATTATAATAAATTTAATGTATTAGTGTAAACATATTTTTGAGTATGAAAATTGTTTTCTATTATAATATTCGCTTTATATTCAATTCCTTCTTATGTTCATTTATAATTAATTTGTAATGAATTAATTCAATATATATTTTTATATAAAATAATATTCGTATATTAGTTATTACTACTCATATCTAATAATTTAAAAGCTTTTTTATATATCAATATATTTTAATAGTATATTATTGTTCCATAAAACATGGTTTTGGGTGTAATTCAAGCCATCGACAAGGTCACTCTTGTAGATAACACATGCTAACTCATTTATTCATGAATTTAAATATATAGAATTTATTTTAAAATAATAATATATTATAAAGTATCTAGATATTATATTAACCTACACTCTTGGTGCCATGTGGCATACATGCTATCAAATACATGGTTATTACTTTATTCTTTCAGGGAATCACATTATCCCTACCTTATTTAATTTATGTCCTCTCGATTTAAACTAAATCATGGTGAATGTTTTTTATTATTCAATTTTTGAAATCCCACAACACTAGAAGATTTCATAAGTCATCCTCTATAATAGAGATAATTGAAAGTACAAAGGTCACATGGAATCCCATGTAACTAGGTCCCTGTGTAGGATAATATCAATGGAAACTAAAGATACATACTTAGAGAAAATGAATAAATATTTATATGTAGTGATTTATTTCATCAATAAAAAAAAATTAATGATCAATATAATTTTTAAGGCCTCAAATACATAAATATATAAGGATTAATAAGGACATTGGTTCAACATAAATTAAGGTATTAGGACACCATTTTATATTGAAGTCATTTTCATAATGTTGGGTAATTCTTTTACTACCTATGTATACCTACTTGATATATTTATATAAATATAATTTCATCAATTTTTTGATATTCGATTTATTTTCCAATTCATTCAAAAATTAATATTAATGTATGAAGCATAAAAAACATTTTTAAATGCCATTAAGGCCCATAAATGAGTGACATATCTTACTATTTGTCATTAACTATCTTCCAAAACCAATATGGTTAATAGATATATATATATATTTCAATAGTTATACTATTGGTTCATCATTAAGATTGTTTCTTCAAATTGTTTAACTAAAAATAATGTGAAATTAACCAAGATGTTGCATAGGTTAGTGGTTTTCAGGAAACCCCTATCACCCTTCTATCACATGTTTAGGACTCATGGCCTTATCAGATTTTATTGGTTGTCACCTGGCATATAGGTTTCCATTTCTAGAAAAAAATTAATATAATTTCCATAATAAATATTACATACATCCTCGAAATAAGTTTTATCTCTAAATATCCTTTTAACTAAGGGTTTCAATACATCCTCAATAGATGAATACTTTACCCATTTATATCAACATAGGCCCTTCCATTGTCTATGATCTATCCATAATATCATTTCTAGTATTTATAAATCATGAATCCTTGTTTTTAATCTAAAAAACATTAGGTTTAAACTAGGTTATTAATTGTCAAAAACCTTCATAGTGGTTTGAAAATAAAATGTGAATTATCCTAAAATTCTTCCCTGAGAGTGTCAAACCAAGTGCGCCTTAAGGCTCATTGTCATGTACTAGGTTACCCCAAGTCTGGCCCAAAACAACTTGTTAGACTTATTACTCCTAGGTACATCTATTCCAGAACCATGTACACTTGTATTATATTAACATGGATGTATTTATAAGAACACCCTCAAGTTTATACCTTAAAAAATTATATGATTTTATTCTATAATTATTCTGAATTTTACATTAGTGTTATATTCTCTAACATATGTTTTCCTAAATCCAGTTCTAAAGGATTCTATTAAACATACTCCAATACCAACAATAGATAGATAACCCTCGAACTCCTAGAGATGATATCAGATACTATTACACAAGCATGATAGCAATGAATCAAATACTGAAGGACTAAAGAGTTTAGTATTCTTGGTAACCGGATACATACATGTGTATTTTAATATAAAATAATACATGAATCCCAACACTATTTTTCAATTATTCTGAATTCAACCAATTCAACCAATTTGTTGGATAAAAATTATTAATGTCTCTCCTGGAGGACCAAAAGTTGTTGAGACACACATCCCAAAGCCTCAATTTAACCATCATTCTAGATCCAACTGGGATAGGTGCGGAGGAACATGATAAAGGTGCAGCGATGAAGATGTGGATGTTTTTTATGATGGTTTGATATGATAGAAAGGTGATTATGTTTTAAGGTGGTTTTATGGTTTTCAACAGTCCTCCCATTGAAGGTCTACAGCAATAATGCTTGAAGGATGAAATTTGTTTTTCTCTGGTGATGGGATTCAACTACGGCGGTGGTTTTCTATGTTTGTGATGGAAATGGAAGGCAACGTAATAATGATGAATGTGGTGATGATGATGGTGTTGACACGTTGGTGCCTTGGTTTCTCGGGCAGAACACGTGATTTGTGGGATTGCGTTGATCTACGTGATTTGTGGTTTTTGAATTTTGAATGTCCTGCTGAATGGTATATTCGTTCGGTTGGTTCCCACAAACCTATAGAGGATTCTATAAAAAAAATTGGAGGTGTAACATTGAATCAATGATAATAATAATTTTGACATGCAAACTAACTGATCCCACATTCCATATAATATATAAAGTGATAGGAATGTGCATAAACAATATGAAAGGTAATAAATAGAAACACAGCTCAATCTAATTAATAGATAATGAAAATAAATATGGAAAAGAAAGAAACTAAAACACATGAAATTTAATAAATGAACTAAAAATTAAATGTATCCATAGAAATGTTGACGACAAATCTCATGGGTTCAAAAAAAACTGAAACTATATGAGGGAAATGATATCGTTTAGAAGTCAAGATTGAGGAATATGAAAACATATACCTTTTATACTATTCACAATATTGTTTAACCAATTTTTATTTGTGAAACTAATTTATATGATGATAACATATCAATGAATTGGGGATCTATATGATTTCTAAAATCCTCCATTCATTTTCTATCTAAATAATTCCTCTTATTGAATAATTGAAATAAATAATATGCCTCATCTAATATCTATATTGAATAATGAATAAGGAATTATCAATATTTCTCCAAATAATCAAATAAATATCAAAGTTGACATGGTGTGTAAAATAGTATACAGTTTATGTAGTAGTAATACCCATGATAAATGAAATGGATAATTTTGGGGAAATTCAATGTTTAATGATTATAGGAGATTGAATATTTCAAGGGGATGGAAAAATAAATCATGGAAGTGAATGTCAAAAATATTGTTCACCAAATCTATAATAAATCATATAGAAGAATAATAAGTATGGTATCAATGAAACATATCACAAGTGGAGTATAATAATGGGTTTTTGGTGATGCGGAATGAAAATATTATTAAAATATCATTTAAAAACATTTTGGAGGAAAATATTAGTTTATTTTGAAAACCCCCATTTGAAAATAATTTTAATTAAAAATTAATTTGTAAATAATTTTCTTTTACAATTCTCTATTCAAAAATTAAAAGCATTCATTGTATGAATAATGGATGGTAAATCTATAGATGTCAGAAAATAACATTCCTTTTTCATGATAAAATGGTTATAAAAACAACATGTTTGGAAAAACGTTAGAATAATTCACTAAAAAAATTAGAAAAATAAGAAATTTAAATTTTTCATTACCAAATCATTTCCAATTTTATTTTTGAAACGTTTTATTAAAACATATTTCTTAGCAGAAAACAGTTTCTCTGACAAAACAGAGGAATGAAGTTAGTTTTTCCAAAAAACATTTTCTATAACACCTCTAGTACCAAATAGTGTAAAATGGCACTGATACTTGAAAAATAACATTATTAACTTGATGATAGTAAAATATAAGTTTTATTGAAAAAAATTCATATAATTTTCTTTAAAGGAAATGAATGATTGATAAAAGTTTCCTTGAGGAAAATAATCATTAAACATTATAAAGTTCCCCATTCCATATTGACAAATTTTATATCATAAGCCTTGTGAAGGAATAAAATTAAATGAAATTTATAATATCATTAGAGTAATTATATTCATGATATATTATGTAAAACTGATGAATATACATCATGTAAAATAAACTAGGTCAATAAAAACAAATAAGTCTCAATGGAATTTAAATTGAGACAAAATCCATTACTACTTTGGTATATTATTAATCATAAGATTCATCATAGTGTACTACTTTTTTGAAACGTTTAATATCATGAAATAAAGGTAAATAATGATATAATATATCAAAAGGGTTATATATTCCCCAAAAATAATAATTTGGGGGTGTAAATGGAATATACCTCACGAAAAGATAAGTGAGAAAAGAATACCTTAACTTGAATTTATTTTTGGTTTAACTTCCATAATAAAATTATGTTGATTATATACATTAAATAGAACCTTTTCATTTTAATCATTATTTTTATTTCACTTATTACCATGTTTAATACAAATACTTATACAATTATTTTTACGTCGGGTGTTTCGAGGAAATTTGATTTATATGTCAAAAACAACTTTGGTAGGTCAACTATGGTCAATGGCTCATTATATAAAATCTACATATAATAATCAGAATATAATTAATATATATATATTAATTATAATTTTTTAACCAATAATTAAATATGGTTTCGAAAAATGAATCATTGTTACACTCATGGAGACGGTAGGTCGTACGTACAAATGAGTAACATTTCCATTTTCAATGATAGTTATAGAAATAAGGTAAGTAAAACTATATATTTTCATAATGATAATTATATCATAAGTACAATATTATTTAATCATATATACTTACATATAAAATAATTGTGATTTAAAATGAATCACATCATGTCAAGGAGGTTGTAATCCATACATCCATGAACGAAGTTATCACTTTGTGTGTGAAAGGGTAACAAAGAAATTGATATATATATATATATATATATATATATAAAATATTTTGTTAAAAATAATAATGTAATTAATATCAAATATAGTCTGTTTATGTCTCATATTTTTAATTAAAACCATCCTTTATACATTCTATGTATCATGTGAATGAATAACATCACTTCGATTGGCGGTTGTCCACACTTCCTCAAACGATGTTATCGATTTAACATAAAATGGAAGGTTTTAAAGTTATGTGTAATAAAAGGATTAAATAATTATAAATTAATAATAAATATCATATTTTCATATATAATTAGTTTTTACATAATAAGGGACACCATGATAGGTGTTATGGGAAAAACGAACAATCGCCATTTTGTGAGATAGTAGTTCATCTTACATAGAAACATTATGTTTGTTACCCATTAGAAGGAGGTGTGAATAAGTGTAAGTAAAACTATTTAGATAAAAAAATATTATATATTGATGATACTAGGGTTGTTATATAATAAGGGAATAAATAGATTTTAGTGGTTGTAGAATGGAAATTAAACTAGAGAGCTTGAGAGAAAATGTTAACTCTTAATCAGGTAACTGCTTTTGGTTTGTACCAAAATGATTTCATGGATCGATCTCTACCAAAATGGGTTATTTAAGGAATAGGTTAGGGATATTTGGAATATATTTGGGATGATCTTGGATGAAATTAAGCCGTTTGAGAGCTTTGAGGAAGTAGGGGGAAGTAATGTCCTTTTGTAATGGAGGAACAATACTCACTTGGGAGGGGTGGTATCAGGAATGTGCATCACTGCACATGTCAGATAGCCGAACAACCATGCAAAGGTGGAGTGCTGATGACGATGCAGATACAAGGTGGAGCAGTTCCAAGTAGTCATAGTTTGTATGATTTCGTTAAGACCTAGGTGTCCCGTAATGTCTCTAATCTTACAGGCAATGTAATATATAATCCTACAGGACTTTTCAGGGTTCCCCCTCATCCCTTGAAAGGGGGGTTGTCAAAATTCAATAAAAAAGAAGGCGTTCAGGCCATTCCGGTAGGCCTTTTTAATTGAAATTAATTTTAATCACATTCAATAATCATTTTGTTCAAAAAAATATAGTCTTATTAGACAATATACAATACTATAATTTCGAATAGGGAATCTATTTTTCTACATTCTAATCATAGAATTGGTAGATTATGATTTAAATTTTATCCTACAGATGGCAATACAATGTGGGGTTTTAAGGTAAAAATGTACAAAAGATTTCTATGGTTTTATAGTCAATTTCAAAGTGAAATTGATTCCAATGACATAAATTTCTTTTACTGATAAAAATATTATCTAATTAAACTATAAAAAAATTAAAAACATTATTTAACCATTTAATGAAATATGAGGATAAATCACTTTTGAACTAAAATTTAGTATTTTTAACTATTCATTAAAAAATGATACGTTTCTAAAACAATTCAAAAATTCACCCTTACCTAATTATTATTATGTTTTAATTATTTTTAATTCTTTTTATATAAAATCAATTAAATATTAATAACTTTTATTTAAATTTTTTCCCAATTAAAAGGAGGTACAATTACCTTTATAAAAATATAGAATTTTATGTGTAAAATTGAGTTTTTTTCTTAACTTATGTTTGTCACACCTAATGAATGAATATAAAAAATATTATATTGAATATTATATATATATATATATTAAATAATTACAAATCCTTAATTGTAATTAATTTAATTTATTAGTGTCACACATCATTTTTTGAATAAAAATAGTTTTCTATAAAAATATTCACTTTTTATTCAATTTCTTCTTATATTAATTTATAAATTATTTGTAACCAATTAATTAATTATATATTTTTATAAAAAAATTATTTCCATAATTTAGTTATTATTATTCTTACATACTAATTAAATGGATAGTTCATATCTCAATTTATTTTAATAATAAATTGTTCTTTGATAAAACTCTGTCTTGTGTGTAGTACAAGCCTTAAAGGACAGTCACTCTTACGTGTCACTCATGATTACATGATTCTGCTTGCATTGAAATATATTGAATCTATTATAATTAATAAATTAATTTTAAAGTATGCAGATATTATATTATCTTATGCACTTGGTTTCACAATCCAAATACAATATCGAATACAATGTTCTTACTTTTGACTTTCGGGGTGTCAAAGTAAAAATCATTTGATTCCTTCATTTTATTTTTGTTAAATATGGATGGTAAGTTTGAGAAGTTATATTTTAGTGGATATTAATGTTTAAAAGTTTTATTGCTTAATAAATTTTACTAAATAAGTTATGAAACCTTCATATAAAAGGGAGTGTAAATACTAATTTATCCCTCTCAATGGTATTTAACCAACACTTGAGAAATGAATCCATCATGGAAATAACTTCAACATCATAAAGTGATCCTACTCCATGAGAAGATATAGTTATATATATAAACATGTAAATTTATTAAAGATACAATTAGGTTTCCAAGGAATAATGGTCTTGAAACTCCCATCATATGAGATGCGATATAATTCTACATCTTCCTATTTACACACTCAAGTGAAACAAGACTCATTTCCTTGGATAAATAATAGATTTAAACACTTCTTTCTCTATGATATAGTTATGTATCATATTCCCAGAATTATTAGATTATTTGAAAGCCTAAAACTAAATTTCTACCTATTATATACAACCATATACCCAAAAAAATATCATGTATATAATCTCAAAACACTTTTCATCAGTTGGAACTTGTTTTAACACACATTTTTAATTCAGTGAAGAATTATCGAATTATTTCAATATTAATTATAAATATTATCATAGGTTTAAAATAACCTAATAATTCTTCATGAAATAATGTATAAATAAATATTTATATAGTGTCATTATTTCTTAAAGGATTGACTTAATTTCATCTTCAAACTTAATCCATAATTCCTTGTTATTATTATGGTAATTATATCATGTTTAATAAATCATAGTAATTACTCATTTTTCTCACAAGAATTCATCATCTCCATGTATAGAATTCATTGTATTACTCATTTTAATATAAAAAAATCTTATTTAATTCATTTTTTATCAAAATATACACAACATACATTTCATATTTACAATAATCATTTAAATGTTTTATATAACAAAAAATCTCAAATAAATACCTATTGGGTTCATGTATTTTTATTCATGTAATATATACACCAATGACTCGTATAACTCCGCAATGCATTCATGTTTCTTATTATTCACATGGTTTATTTATAAACCTTAGATCCTATCATAAAATTATGTTGTTATCATAAAACCCATGACATGAATTATGTAACATCATCTTTGGACGCGTCTCATGTTCATCCCAAAATTTTATCCCATAACATACCATAAAGTACATTCATGTTTCTTCTCACTGTATTCAAGGAACGTCATGAACTTGGATTCTACTTGTTTTGTTAAACCTTCCTTCATATGAATCTAAAAAAACAACATCCATGTAGCAATGTGTTCAATACTCACATTCTTTTAACACATCACACTCATCATCTAAATATCATCAACAATGCCATGAAATATGATATTGTTTATTTTTCTATAGGAATCCAAGAATAATATCATTCCTTCCCATTTATGTTCTAATTTCATCCAATAATAATAGTGTATTTAATAGTTTCAAATATATTACCCTAAGAGGCCTTCTTGGACTCTCTCTTATTCTAATATTCTTATTCACATATAATATTTTTATTTGAAAAGTCACATAACTATTGGGCTAAACATCTGGAAATGATAATTCCCAGAGATGATAAACATGAAAAGTTATTTTTCATGAATGATATCTGAGTTATTTATAGAATATCCTCACCTTATCACGACTGATAATATATTCACATAAGGTCCTAATGTTATTTGTAGAAGTTTCAATCACATGGAAGGTTCTATATTCTCACAAATGATGTGTGCCACCCACTACTTGTAGAAGAATTTTCTCCTCGTACTCACATATGAAATATGGATTGAATGTCGGATAAAATGTCTCAAGATGATAGAATATGTACATATCATAGAAACTAATATACATGGAACCATGAATATTTTTATATTTAGAAAACCCTAAGGTAGATAAAGGTTATATGAAATCTCATGGATTTGATAGGTTGAGGTAAATAAATAATATAATATGACTTCCCTTGTCATTGTCTTTTTTAAATATAGGGAAAATATCTTCTACAATTCTATCCCACATAGATTTATCATATGGATTGATGCTTCTTAATAATTATCCTTATATTCTTATACCCTATGTTGTGAGTATCTGGATCTTATTTATTAGCCCCAACTACCTCCATGCCACACCAAACATGGCATTCTTTCGATGGTGTCCGCACCCTATGCCTAATATATGCTTACCCATTTAGGCGGGCTAGTTGAACAATAAACCAGGCCGACTCAATCCTAACATGAACACTAGTTACAATGTTTTGGAGAATAACTCACACATTTGTGGTTGAGCTTTCCCCTTGGCGTTTTAGGGACTGACAGATTTTTTGTAAACTCATATAAAAAGGGTTAGTAAATTCTTCAGGAAACAATTTGATGACTCCTCAATTTCCTAAATTACTTCTTAAAAAAACCAATTTCAAATAAAATATCAATAATAATAGCCTCATTCAAAAATAATAGTACATGGAATTTTTCACTAAATATTCTTCATAAAATAACTACATGGACTTATTATTGTATTCTTCAACATGTTTTTGAAAACATGGATTCTTCAAACAACATTTTCACAAGACACAAATAATTAACTATGGTTCCACATTAATATCTAGATATTCAGGTAAAATTCATAATTATTATATATAATGACATTTTATGAATCCGTAACAACCCTACAAGCATTATCAAATAATATCCACTCAACAAACATGTATTGACTCATTGAAATGATATGAAACACTTATATGGGATCAATAATCACCCTCTTTGTTTTTTTATTTACAATATATCTTTAAAATATTATTGGTAATATATGTGATCCAATAATTCTCCCCCATATTAATATCCAAATGAAAAGGGTAATTCATGGGTCATCTCAAATCATTCATCTTTTAAAAAATCTCATACTTTTAAAGACTCGGATTTTCCATGTAAATTAAATTTTAGTTATATGGAATTATAACGAGTCTGTGAAAATCTACAGCCCGTGATTCTGAGGCCCGGTGTGCCCAGAATGAATTTCTGAACCTTTTTTAATGTAATTTCAGTAAATGCGTGGGCGGCATTTTCTATATTTTGAACTGGTGCTTAGATTAGAAATTTTAGGGTACTGTGGAATCCACAGTTCTAGTATTTTTTAAAGGGAGGCTTCACTTTAACACTAGTATGTCTAGAGAAAAAGTTAAGTTTAGGGGCATTTTAAAAAAATAAATATTTTAACTTTGTTATTTTATTTTCACTATTTTCCCCTATAGACAAGCAGCGGCATGGGACTAGCGACATGTCAAACCAATAAATGGATTGACCTTTCAATATTATGTAACAATGTCATTGGGGAATTAGAAAGGTTACTAATTAATGAGCCCCCACTAATTACGAACATCGTTACTTACCCTATCCCTCTTATACTTATATGGATTTAGGGGAGAGGTGTCGGTACGGATTCACCAAGTAGAAAAGTGTTGATAAAGTGCTAAGACAACAAACCCTTGGAGGATAGAGTTGGTTCCAGCGGGCAGTGACGAGTGATGCTGAAACCAAAAACCAAATGTCATTGATCGAGCGATGTCGTTGGAGGCTAGTTTCGGGGGACGACAAACACCGACCCACTTCCACAAACGCACACTCACCATCATTTATGATGTAGGGTTTACTTTTGGTTTTAAATTCAATATTTGTTGAATAATTTAATCCTCTCTCACCTTTTTGAGCTAACGGTGGGGGCGCGGGCCTAACGAACACGACATGAACCCTTGGAAACCTTGTTTACCCCATGTGTTCTCCATAGAAGTCCTTAGGTGTAGCGGTATTGGCGACCGACGCCGGTGAGAACCAAGGTGGCAGCTGGCACATGCCGATCACGAGGAGGGAGGTTGCGTACTCGCGCCACCGGAGGAACCGGCCGCGACTCGTCAGACAAGGATGATGGAGGAGTCGGCACACTCATGCCATCGGATGAACCATCTGTGGTTCATTAGCTTCGGTGGTCAGAGGAGGTAGACGGCACACCAGCCGGCCACGGATGAGAATGGCAGCGCGAAAAGCGCGCCTCCGGTGGAAGCAACCTGCAGCTCATCCATCGTGGAGGCGAGACCCGAAGAGGGTCACGCATGACTTGGCAGTGTCATTATGTGATCCCGATTTGGTTTCAACAAAAGGGGGGACCACTCCCCTCCCGTGTCAGCCCTAACGGACCCTGTGCTAGTGGGTTGCGTGAGCCAGCAGGCTGCGCCTCATGTGGACAGGACACTTTCCCAGTGGGTCGCCAGCCCAGCGGGCCGCGCACCCAGCGAGTCGTGCCCCCCTCAAACCAGGCCACCCCATTCAATCCGGGACAATCCTAAAAAATCCAAATTCATCCGGGTCAGACTCAAATCGGGTTGGGTCGACTCGAACCGGGTCGGGCTGGGTCAGACCTGAGCCAGGCCCAACCTGACCCAGAAACACTTAAAATGCCATATCTTGAGAATCGGGCGTCCATTTGACTAGCCATCTGTGGCGTTGGGATCCTTGGATTAAGTCGGTTTGTTAGCTATAATCGACATGAGTTTTGGATAATGTTGGAGTATGGCCACGTTGGATCGAACCTGAATCCAACCGGGCCCTTGGAACTTAAACTCTTATAACTCACAGACTGGGAGTCCGATTGATGCACCGTCTGTCGCGTTAGAACCATTACAATATGGCAGACCTTTGGGTTAATCCTTTTTGGAGCTTAGTGGTGGTTGAGGAATGATCTATATTCTAAGGGGCTATTTCTATGGAACTCGAGCGCACCAAGTGTGATGAATCTCATGGCAGGCTGTAACGTAAAGAAATAACATCGATCATATGTCTGTCATATCCTGTGTGGGTTAGCATCTATCAGATCCTATGTGGGCAAGTGCTCAATGATCTTATGTGGGTCTGTGAATACTAATCCTATGTGGGTCAGGTCCTACGTGGGTCAGTGGGGGTTATTATATATCAATCATGTTTGGGTAAGAAGCAGTTCCTCTTAACTGAATAATATGATCTAACTTATGACTAATCATATCTACTTCTACACTTAAGTTATACGTATTGTGAGATGAGCCTTTCCACCATCATGGTGTTATCTTCGTGATCTTACCTATGTGGTACTTCTATCTTCATGGTGTTACTGATGTGGTACTTCTATCTTCATGGTGTTACATGTTTGGTACTTCTACCTTCGCGGTGTTGTCTTCGTGGTGTTACCTATGTGGTACTTCTATCTTTAAGGTGTTACAAGTGTGGTACTTCTACCTTCGTGGTGTTACATGTGTGGTAATTCTACCTTTGTGGTGTTGTCTTCATGGTGTTACATGTGTGGTACTTCAACCTTCGTTGTGCTACCTTTGTGGTATTCTTACCTCATGTATGATATGAGTAGATCATCATAACATAGGTATATGTATGGGAATATACCTAAGTTGAGTTGATAACTTGCTTTGTGGGTTTTACTTTTTGGAACTCTAGGAGACCTATGGGAGTATCGGGGTCCCTATTGAGTATCATTATACTCACCCCTGCACGGGCTATGCCTACACCTTGTTGTGTCTTGTGCAGACGATGGACAACATTGATCGGGGCTGAGGGGGCTAGGACTAGATGGTACTCAGAGGTGGAACATTTGGCATGATGTGATTCAGAGACTAATGATCATGTGTTGTACCTACCCTTCCGGTAGGATCATCGGTGGATGATCCATAAGCTGTTTTGAACTTTTTAGTCGTATGTGTAGTTTTTAGTTGGGCTTGTAGTCCAGCCCCTTCACTTTCAGCACTCTTTTACTGCAGTAGTTTCCCTCATGGTTACTTCTTGTTGTGTTCATGGACTATGTGTCTATACAGGTTAACGAAAAATTCCTTCTCGTTTTAGGGGCATGAATTTTTGGCAATAGTCGCCAGCCCCTGGCCTATGAAATGCGGACTTCTGGAAGTCATGGCATGGGCCCCGAGGGACGGTTCATGATAATGTGGTATCAGAGGAGTCGGTTCTACCAAAGAACTAAGACTCTGATCTTTTCATTGTACCAATAGTTTCATGTGTTATGAGTGTGACTTTCTCTTTGTGGAATCTCGTTTAGGTGCGGTGGCCGACATATCCATACACCCAGACCCTGAATTCAGATTTCTGACATAGCGCACAAAAACATTGATTTCTTGTGTTTTGAAAAGTTTTCTTTTGATATCTTGAGTCAGCTCACCAGGTATAACATAATGAGTGTGGAAAACTTGTTTTCTTCTGGGATTCCACCATGTAGATAGCCATCCAGGATTCCCGAGAGAGTATGCGATGACGGCCCCTTGAGCGATGAGGCCTCGGTGCATGACCCTCTTACATCGATAGCACCTTCAGGTTGTGTACCAGCAGCACAACTACCCATTGGGTAGCTGTTTCCACCAACCCCACTAGTAGAGGGTTCACGCTAACTGAGAAAATTGCATGAGTTCCAGTGGCAATGGTCACGGAGGTTCTAAGGTGAGACAGATCTGCAGGAGGCTTAGTACTGGCTAGAGGTTGTGGCTAGAGTTTTTCACTTAGTTGGAACACCAGTTGATCTGATGGTGATCCTAGATTCCAGTCTCTTCTAGGGAGTTGTTGGGAGATGGTGGAGTCTGACATTCTAGATAGAGGATGAGGTTACCCTTATCTGGGTGGACTTTGAGTGCCTTTTCAGGTAGAGTTCATCCCAAATACTCTACACTCAGTGCGTACATAGGAGTTGTTGCACTTACATTAAGGTAACACGGCTATGGACCATTACATAGCGAGGTTCACTAATCTCTCTCACTACTCCACCGATAGAGTACACGACCCTTTCTTCTGGGCCTAGACCTTTGATAATGGTCTCCGATGGGAGATCAGAGCATCGATGATATCGCTCAACATACCAACAAAATCTGGGGTGCCAGAGTGAGCGCTCATGGTAGAGAGATTCTTAGCTGAGTAATAACCAACGGCGAGAGCCACCACCAGACGTTAGGTAGCATAGTCATCTGCATCAGGCAGTAGGTGGATGCCATAGGGGCCCAAGAGGGCTAGACCATTTAGTGTATGACCATAAGATACCTGTTTGGCGGTGTGGGGATCATAGGATAGAGGAGGACAACTGAGGAGAAGGCAGAGGCAGAGATTTGATCAGGGAGGTCTACATGAAGCCGTCAAACATGGAAAAAAAGCTATCCATGCAGTAGGAAGAGGGAGATGATTCGAGGTTCTACTACCACCACCTCCAGGTGGTCCACCCTGACTATAAGTAGCAGGAGGTCAGGGAGGAGCTCAGCTGCATGAAGCTGAGGCCTACAGTCATGGTGATTCGGAGATGATTAGAGGTATGATCTGTTTCTACTCCATCATAGATGTAGTACTAATAGACACAGGTGCCTGTCATTATTTTATTTCCACAACACTTTTTCAAAGCTTGGAGATTCCAGTGGAGTATTTGGCTCGATGCTTACGGCTAGAGACTCATACGGGAGAGGATTTCATGATTACACACTGGTGTCGACAGTGTGAGCTTACTCAAGGAGGTGAGAGCTTCAGCTGAGATTTTCTAGTAGCAGTGTCGAGGCCATAAGACATCATCTCGGGTATGGACTGGTTATCCACATTCCACACCCTGATTGTCTGTATTAGGAACAAAGTGAGGTGTGTCTACGAGTATAAGACTGGTTTTTCCTTCACCAGAAAGAAGGGAACATTTTCAGAACATGATGGACTTACCCAGAGGAGGGTGCATCCGATCACACACCAGTTGGCTAGCCTTACCCTCGGAGCAGTAGATGTTGGGAGTCAGAGCTATCCTGTAGTGGTGGACCCGTATGTCGATGTCTTTCCTGCTGATGTTATGGGACTCCCTCCATGAAGAGAGGTAGACTTTTACATCGAACTATATCCTGGTACGACACCGATATCTATACCATCATATCGTATAGCTCCCATAGAGCTTCATGAGTTACGGGTACAGTTGGTGGATTTTCCAAGAAAGGGGTTCATAAGGCCCATCATTTCTCCATGGGAAGCCCCAATTTTGTTCGCCACAAAGGCAGGTGAGAGTTTGAGACTCTGTGTGGAATACCGATGCCTAAACCAGGTGACGGTGAAGAACAAGTATCCACTTTTGAGGATTGATGATCTTTTCAATAAGCTGAATGGAGATCATTGGTTTTCAAAGATATACCTCAGATCAGGCTATCATCAGCTCATATTATGAGATGAGGATGTATTGAAGACGGCCTTCAGATGTTGGTATGGCCACTATGAGTTCTTGGTTATTCCATTCGGTGTGACCAACTCCCCTACAGTGTTAATGGTACTCATGAACATGTTCTTTCAGCCATACCCCAATCTCTTTGTGGCGGTCTTCGATGATGAAATCATGATATACTCAGCGATAAAGGAGGAGAATGCCTATCATCTGCAGATATTTATGGATAAACTCCTAGAGCACCAGCCATTATGGTAATCTCTCTATGTGCCAGTTCTGGATACGAGAGGTCCACATCCTGGGACACGTTATCTCGGAGGCTGGAGATATAGTGGATCCAACAAGGATTGAGGTTGTACTTTATTTGGAGCCACCCATGAGTGTGACTGAGGTACGGAGTTTCCTAGGGTTGGTTAGATACAATCGTAGATTCGTTCCTGACATTTCCAAAGTTTCATATTCCTTATCAGTATTGAAAATGAAGAGACCGTCCTTCATATGGATAGAGAGATTCTAGCAGAGTTTTCAAGAGCTGAGGCAAAGACTGACAAGTGCCCCCATCTTGAGGCTACCAGAAGAGGGAGTTGGGTATGTGGTCTATTTTGATGAATAAGGGACTGGGCATGGGTTTGTCCTGATGCAATAGCTAGTAGTGATTGCCTACATCTCACGACAACTGAGGCAACATGAGAAGAACAATGCTACCCACGACCAAAAGTTAGTAGTAGTGGTCTTTTCCTTGAAGATGTGGCGAAATTACTTCATGGGAGAATGTTTTACTGTCTAATCTGATCACAAGAGTCTTAGGTATATCATATCTTAGATGTAAAAGAACCTGAGAGAGAGGCGATGGCTAGGGTTCCTCCAAGACTTTGATTTTGAGATTGTCTATACTCTTGGGAAGGGGAATATGGTAACAGATTCACTCATCCAAAGTTTTGGTCTACAGTTGCGGAGTGAGGTGACCGAGCAGTTAGCAGCGTTGCATATATCCTTCATGGATAATGATGGAGTAGCTTACCTCAAGTCTATGACAGTCACTCCCCCACTCCATCAGCGAGTCTGGAGGGCGCAGCTTGGGGACATTGAATGTGAGGCTTGAAGTTCTCATATGTCCTCTGGACACGCACATGATTTTTTTTCTAAAGGTGGGGAGCACGTCATCCTTTTCAAAGGATGTACCATGGTACCGATGGAACTACGGTAGGAGGTGTTTAGGGTGCTCTAAACAACCCCTATATCGGTACATGCTGGTGTAGAGAAGATGTACTAGGACATTTAGCATTAGCACTGGTGGCCAGGGATGAAGAAACTAGTGGTAGAGTTTGTTTCTTGATTCCTCACTTGTCATCAAGTGAAGGATGAGAATCAGTTTTCAGCAGGCTTAGCATAGCCACTAGAGGTGCTCGAGTGGAATTGGGATGGGATATCCATGGACTTTGAGACCGGGATTCAACATATGTTCAGGGGAAATGATTCCATCTGGGGGATAGTTGACTGCCTCACCACATCGGCCCACTTCCAACCTATTTGAGAGTAGGGATCTATAGATCTCTTGGGATGCCTCTATATACAGGAGATTGTGCGACTCCATGGGGTTCCATTGATGATCATCTCTGATCGTGACATATGTTTTACATTATATTTGTGGAAGGTATTATAGGAGGAATTCGGGACTCAGATATATTTGAGCACCGCCTTTCATCCTCAAACAGATGGTCAGACAGAGTGGACAATTCAGACGCTGGAAGACATGCTTCGTGCAAGCATCCTAGATTTTGGCAGCAACTGGGGGATCACTTTCCCTTTTTGGAGTTCTCATTCACCAACAGTTATCACTCCACCATCGGTATGACACCATTAAAGGCCCTATACGGTCGACCATTCATATCATCTCTATGCTGGACAAACATAGGGGACTCTTCACTTATGACTCCAGAGTTGGTATGGGCTTCCACTGAGAAGGGGAAGATCATCTAGGAGAAGATGAGGACTATGAAGAGCAGATAGAAGTCTTATGTTGACAGGAGACAAAAATATTTGGTGTTCTAGGAGGAGGACCATGTATTCTTGTGAATCTCTCCTCGATGGGGATTACGGGGATTCGTCCGAGGTGGTATGTTATCACCGAGGTTTATCAGACCATTTCTGATACTTCAGAGGATTGGTGAGGTGGCATACCGCTTGGCACATCCACCATAGTCGGAGAGGGTGAATGACATATTCCATGTATCCCAGCTGAGGATATATGTTCAGGACCCATCTCATATCATCGACCATGGCGAGCTGGACTTTGAATATGGGGCGACATTTACAGAGGATCCAATAGATATTGAGGATCTATAGGAGCAAGTCCTTCACGGGATGTTGATACATCTTGGTGCGCATTTGGTGGCAGCACAGGAAACTCTAGGAGAGCAGATGGGAGCAGGAGGCTTAGATTCATTCTAAGTACCCCCCATTTGTTTTCTTAGTCTATATTTTGGGTTTTGGGGATGAAAATCCCTAAGGTGAGGATATTGTAAAGACCCGGATTTTCCATTTAATTTTTTTTAATTATATGGAATTATTACAAGTATTTAAAAATTGCTGGTGTGTGATTATGAGGCCTGATATGACCTGAATGAATTTCTGAATCTTTTTTAATGTAGGTTCAATAAACACATGAGCGTCATTTTCTAGCTTTTGAACCGGTGCTTCGATTAAAAATATGAGGGAACCATTGAATCTGTAGTGCCAGGATTCGCTTAAGGGAGGCTTCCCTTTGACCAAAGTAGGTATGGAGAAAAATTTATGTTTCAGGGCTTTTTAAAAGAAATAAATAAAATTACTTTGTTATTTTATTTTCATTATTTTCTTCCAGTAGACAAGTGACAATGTGGGACCAGCGATGTGTCAAGCCAATAAATGGCTTGACCTTTCAATCTTAAGTAACAACGTCGTTGGAGAATTAGGAATGCTTCTAATTAATGGGATCCCATTAATTCCCAACATCGTTATTTACCCTCACCCTCTTCTATTTATATAGAGTGAGGAGAGAGGTGTCGGCATGGCTTCACCATGCAGCGAAGTGCGGACAAAGTGTCAGGATGCCAAACCCTTGGAGGATGGAGCCAGGTCTAGTGAGCGGTGATGAGCGACACTGAAACCCTGAACCAAAGGTCAACGATCAAGCGACATCGTTGGATGATAGTTGCAGGAGGTGGCGAACACCGACCCGCTTCCACAAACGCACGCTCACCATCATTCTTGAGGTAGGGTTTACTTTTTGTTTTAAATTAAAGAGTTTTTGAATCCTTTAATCCTCACTCGTGTTTTTGAGATAACACGGAGGTTGAGGGCCTAACGAACATGTCCCGAACCCTCCACAACCTTTTTAACCCATGTGTTGTCCATGGAAGTCGACCGGAACGATGTTATCAGTGACCGGTGCTGGAAACGACCAAGGTGGCGGCCGACACCAACCGACCGCGTGGGTGGAGGTGGCACACCTGTGCCGTCGGAGGAACCGGCCGCGGCGCAGCAGCCGCGGAGGTCGGAGGAGGCGGAACACCTCTTCCATCGAAGGAACCGGCCCCGTCTCGTCAGCCTCAGTGGTTCACGGATACAGACGACACACCGACCGGCCGCGGATGAGGAGGGTGGTGTGACCAACGAACCCCCAGTGGAAGCGTTCTGCGTCTTGTCAGCCAATGCGGCAGGACCCGTAGCGGGTCATGCATGTCTTCTTAGCACCATTAAGTGGTTCCAATTTGGTTTACAAATAAGGGGTACCACTTCCGTCTCATGCCATCCCATCCGGACCCCACTCCAGTGGGTCGTGTGAGCAAGCAGGCTATTCCTCACACGTCTGGGATGCCTACTTAGCGGGCCACACCCCCTACAGGTCGGGCTGCCTGCCTAGCGGGCATGACCATCCCCTAGCAAGCTATACAACACCTTTCTGGCTGGGGATGCCCCCTTTTGGGTCGGATCGCCCCGTTCTGGGCTAGGCCGGACCTTAGCCTCGCGAGCCGAGCCCACCGCGGCCCAGTAAATCCGGGTCAGACTCGGATTGGGTCAGGTTGGTCTGAACTAGGTCGGGTTGAGTCGGTTCGAACCGGGTTGGGTAAGGTCGGTCCAAATCGGGTCGAGTCGGGTTGGTCTGACCGGGCCGAGCCAGACTCGGGCCCAATATGACCCAAAAACACTTATAGGGACATGTCTTCAGAACCGGATGTCCGTTTGACAAACCTTCTGCGGCATTGGGATCCTTCGAACAAGGCAGTCCTTAAAGTATACTCCATTTTTGTTTTGGAGAAAGTGGGATTATGGACAATTTGGATCGAACCCAAGTCCAATCGGTCCCTTAAAACATAAATGCTTATAACCCAGAGACTGGGCATCCGATTGAAGCATCGTCTATTGTGTTTGAACCCTTATGACACAGAGGGAAGTTGGGTTACTTCATTGTGGAGCTTAGTGGTGGTTAAGGTATGACCGATATTCCAACGGGAAGTTTCTACGAATCTAGAGGGCACCGATTGGGAGGAAACCTATGACAGGCTGTAACATGAATAAAGAACATCGATCTTGTGTGGGTCAGATCCTGTGTGGGTCAGCAACTATCAGATCTTTTGTTATTCAGCACTCAGTGATCAAATGTGGGTCAGCACATACCGATCCTATATGGGTCATAGGGGGTTTTTACCTATCGATCCTGTGTGGGTTAGAAGAAGTGTCTCTTAATAGAATAAGATGATCTAGCTTACGACTAATCGTTTGTACTTCTGTACTTAAGTTATACTAGTTGTGAGCTGAGTCTTTACCCCTTTGTGGTGTTATCTTCACGATTTTACCTGTGTGGTACTTCTATCTTCATGATGTTACCTCTATGGTACCACTATCTTTGTGGTGTTACATATGTGGAACTTCTACCTTTGTGGTGTTGTCTTTTTGGTATTACCTATGTGGTACTTCTATCTTCGTGGTGTTACCTATGTAGTACTTATACCTTTGTGGTGTTACTTGTGTGATTCTTATACCTTTGTGGTGTTGTCTTCATGGTGTTACCTATGTAGTACTTCATCCTTTCTGGTGATACCTTTGTGGTATTCTTACCTCATGTATGAGATGAGAAGATCTTGTAACTTAGGTAAATGTATGGGATATAACTAAGTAGTGTTGATGCCTTGATTTTTGGATTTTCATTTGTAGAAATCTAGTAGACCTATGGGGGTCTCGGGTCCCTACTGAGTATCGTTATACTCACCCCTACATGGGCTACACCCGCACCTTGTTGTGTCTTGTGTAGATGACAGACAACATTGATCGAGGCTGGGGGATCCAAGACTGGATGATGCTTAGAGTTGGACCATTTGGCACAACGTGATGCAGAGCCTACTGATCATCAGTTGTACCTACCCTGTAGGTAGGATCCTCGGAGGATGATCCTGGAGCTATTTAGTACTTTTTGGTTGTACATATACTTTTCAGTTAATCCTGTACTCCGACCCCTTTAAATTCATCACACTTTTACTACAACAGTTTACCTCATGTTTGAATCTTGTTGTTTTCTTGGATTGTGGGTTTGTACAGGTTAAAAGGAAATGCCTTCCCGTTTTAGGGATACACCTTTCCGGTGCTAGTTGTCTACCCCTAGTCTATGGAAGGTGGGCTCATGGTAGTCATGACGCGGGCCATGAGGGACAATTCATGACAATACTCCTCCCTTTCAACATCATTTCTTATGCCATTTTAAAGAGAGGATTGATATCACATTTATATCCTTGAAAATAAAATTTATTTTCTCTAATCGTAGTTTAAATGGGATAACCTGGTGTAGAAAATAGTAGGGATGCAACCATTGTTTTATCTATTGTCCATAAACTATCATGCATATGATATTCTGCTACAAATTTCATCATTTCTAAAATTACGGATATGTAAAATAAAGTAATCATGAGAATTTTAAAACATACTCATATATCAAATAAACAGTCAAAATTGTGCATGTTCAAGAAAAATATCCCCCAATTTTATCATTATTTTCATCAACCAAAACTCCCCAATAATAATAGTGACAAATAAATTTAAAAATGTGTAATAGGTGGGACTAATTACCAAATTACTCCAATTTTTAAATATTTCTAGAATTCTCACTCATTCATTTCATTTCATAGTAGTCAGTATACTAAATAAAGAGAAATTAATTTATGATATCCAGTAGTGATAACTGAAATATTATTATTAAATAACCCCATGTTAGTTCTGAATACAAAAAATCATATGGAATATGGAGTGACCTATTTGATACTTAGATACAAAATTCATCATAAGATATGCCTCTCAAACTAGGATATTCGTTTCTTTAAATATTTAAATAAAAACAGTTCCGTGGACTCTTACATTTCTTTTGAGTACTAATAGATTTTTTATTTTTTTATCTGTTGGGATACTTCTTAGTGTGGAATATTTTTCAACACATCATTTATTAAGGTTGTTTCACTTTTTATGGTATTTTCATCATTCCTTTCAGACATTCCTGTTGAGCTAGAAAAATAACCATATTACCACTTAAACTATTCAAAACTTTTCCATACATATTACAACTTATGTGAGTTTAAACTCACTAATTATGGTTGAAATCTCATAAACTTCTTCTTTTTAATCTATTATTTATTTCTTTCCTCTTTCAATATAATTAATCCCATAATATTTATTTCCCTTAATTAAAACGTCTTAAAATTTTCTTTTTACACTTACATTGTTAAAAATATAAAATCAACTTTGTCATGATTAGGTAAATGTTTAACTTTATCTCTTGGAATTGTCTTCTAATTAAGTTTCAAGTATTCTCATTTTTCATCATTTTATTTGGAGAAGTATTCTCTAATATTATTTAACTCAAGATGAACATTGATACATATGGGCTATATCTCAAATTGTTTTTCTAGCTTTTCAGAATGATTATCCTCAAGATCAGTTCCCATATTCTCATGCCCAATTATATTATCTTTATAATATATGATATCATTAATAAAGAATTATTCATTTTTATCATTTACACTTTTCATTATATTACACTAGTTTTATCCTTCAAAGAAATAAACTTCTCTTTCTTGAGTTGTTTTATTTTTTTCCTATAGGATTCAAATTTTTGTTTTAGTTCCCTACTAGTTTATATTCATTATTTTTCATCCCCATCATTTGATGAATAAGAATATTTATAAACATGTATAATGAGAGTGACTTTATTATCTGAATTTATGTATGAGTAAGATTTATCTTTCTTACATATAGATATTCTTTTTCTGAATTAATGTTTTCTACTTATTTTTATCCCCTGGATATTGTCTTCTAATTTTTAATATATTTTAAAAAAATTATTTTATATGGTTTTATTTTTTAAAAACATTTTGGAAAATTGTACCAATCCTTCCATTGAAATGAACTAAAAATATGAATGATCTACATTTCATTACAACTAAAAAATTATCATTTAAATTTTAATACCCAATATTATAGTGGTGAGAAGGGTTTGTCCAAAAAGAATGTTGTTGATATGTTCTTAGGGATTATTTTTAGCAAGTATAGTGAATTCAAGGACGTGAGTGGAAAATAATGAATATAAAATGCGTGATAATTTCATTATGATGAATAAATAGAGGATACAATGTTATGGGTGTTAGATATATAGTATGTTAATGAGTAGGAGTATCCAAAAATATATAAGTAGAGAAATTTATTTGAAGAAACTTGACCAGATGATGGTGTTCTTGAAAGCATATCAAATTGAACATGAAAAATAAGAATTCATATTCCAATGATCCCTCATTCAATATCAATTTCTCACTCATCGATTCCTACTAAATAAACATTATATTTATTATTATAATAAAATAGTCCAAGTTTTCTTAAAAATACTTTTCACCTCTTTGTGCTTCAAGTAAGTTCAATAATGAGTTACGAATAATTAATAAAAAGAAGAGTGAGTTACAATCCAATTGAATAGTTACAATTAAAACATGAAAAATTAAAATTAAGTATATCATAAAATTATCTCATGAATATTAAATATAGTGCATTATTGTGGAAGTTTAGTACTAGGTACACAAAAAAAGAGACATTAAAATGTTAATAAAGAGGAAAGAAAGAATATTTTCTCTCTCATGTTGAATTTATTATCCTTCTAATCTATACTTGATTTCCCTTCACATTGTATCACTGGATCATACATCTTAAATAACCTCTTACTATAAACATTGAATCAATGTTTCTATAATTTTTATTTTATATCTCTCTCTAAGATTCTTTTCATAATGAATCAAAGACCCTGATGATAACTCTATATGAAATGGGTCAAAATTAATTTTTATCTCATTTGATACTAAATTATTTGTAATAAAAAAAATAACTTATACCCATATATTCTTCAATAACATCCAAATGGACTTTTTCACTAAATATAATCCCTTTTATGTGACACAAACTAGACCCTTCCGACAAAATTTAACCAAAAAAAGTGAACATGGTTTCAATGAAATGAGAAATTGTTATGCACATAACAATATCATGTCTAAATTTTTTCTTGATTCTTTATAAAAGTACAGAATCTACTCATGATTCAATTTTCTTTCTTATATGGCCTTTTTGTTTAATATTATATTATTTTAGTTAAATGAGTGCTCCTAAAAAACACTAAATTCAGCCACATTATAACTTGGAAAATTTTCTCCAAAAAAAGATATTGTGTGATATTATTTGAACAGCTCCTTGATAGTAGAAATGTACATCCTGATATTAGAACCACAACACAAAAAATATTAGACATAACAAACCAATACAACCTCAGAGATTTGGGGGTGGATTTGATGGAATAGGTGGCATGAACTATTAAAAAAATTCACAACCTCAACATAAGAGAGTTAAGAATCCTCTTCATGTTCATAATCATAAACCTTAAAAGGGAAGGAAAAAATATTGATTAGGTCTCCATATAATGTGTTAAAATAATTTTATCCCTATTAATATTTATTCCATATGTCTATGTCAAACTCGACTTCCTTATCTAGTTTTATGGTTTTGGCCAAAATAATATTTTAAATTAACATTTTGATGGATAGAAAATCCCAACTCAACTCTCTATCTAGTAATTAAGTTGTTATTGATGGAAAAGCTAAGAAAACATACTCAAATCAATCGATAAATGTTTAATTAAAGTTAAAGAATGATTAGAATTTCATATGCATAATGTCTACCACCATGTTCATAGAAACCAACAATATTAGATGCTTCTACATCGTTTACGACTTAAAAAATAGTCATTTTCTTCATTCAGATGGACATGATCATCAAATGTTATGAAATCATTCTTATTTTTAGATTCTAGTAATATTTACCTTCATTATTGTTTTCACTCACTGAATTCTTGATTAGGCGGATATTGACATTCAACATCATCCACTGATCTAAATCTAATCAAATTCTTGATTTTAGTCTCATATTTCTATCTTATGCTTGGATTTTATTCCTTATATAGAGTATGAGTTCTGAATTGGTTTCCCAAGAATGGATGGGGAAGGGTGGACATCTGTAGTAGAATAGATCAAGCTAATATAAGAAGATGTGAAAGGTAGTTGGAAATAAAATCTATGGAAATAATAGGTAAATAATAATGGAAGCAGAAAATGTCACACATAGTGATAGAAGAAGATCTAGTTATAGAAGTTCTAATAATAATAATAAAAATGTAGAAAGTAGATATAGAAAAAAAACAAAACATATAATCATAGTTTGGTGGATGGTGGTAGAACTATGTCCAAATCGTAGCAGGTTAGGGTAACACTGATGATAGAAGTTGGTTCTACCACCTTTGTTATATCACAGATGAACACGCTATTACAGAACTAGAATAAAACTACAAAAAAGTAAATATTGACTTTAAATATTATAAATAGAAACGAAGATTAATATTTAAATTAATTAAATTATCTAATAAAATTAACAGAATATTTTAACATTAAAATCAAGATTTAAAATTAAATAAATTTAAACTAAATAAAACATTAATAAAAATGTAGATCAAAATATTAAATAAAAACGATTTTAAATAATTTTATAATTAATTACATTAAAATAATTAAAAAATAATTTAGATAAATTTCATAAACACATTGATTAAACAAAAACATCATTAAATTAATTTTTAGAATAAGATTTTATAGTTAAATTAAGACTCAAATATCATAATAATGAAAGTTTTAAACATAATCAAATCTTATTTAACCATAAAAATTAATAATTTAAAATTTCCACAATAATAAAACCACATACAATAATTAACTAATTACAATACATAATTATCACTAAAAATAGATTTTAGGTAATGTAAATTATGTGAACAAATATATCAAATAAATTCCACATAAACCATTTCTTTACTTGATGTTTCTCTTATTCCTTTTATAAGACATACTCCACAACATGAATATTTAGACAATATTATTCATCATAACCAATACCATCACAATTAAAACAACTGGGTATGTTCTTACCTTTGAATTTCCATTTTCCCTTCTTGTATCTCTTTTATATAAGGGTAATAATTTGGTTTATGTTTTCTTTTTCATCGTCGTCATCTAAATCACCTCGTATAAAAACATATTCTCCTTAAAAAATTATTTTTTGTCATGGATTAAAAATGAATCTATTATTTCATATTATTGTTAATAGAAGGATCATTTCTTATCTCATTTTAAATGATAATATTATATACCACATTAACTATCAAGTATGATCTATCATACAATGAAAATATTGTTGAATTAAACCTATCTGATAATGTTTTTCTTTAGATTTTAAATAAATATCAAATCATCAATATTCATAATAAACCCTCAAATATTTATAAATATATCATTTAATCAGGAACAATAGTATTTAATGTTATCATAGATAGTGATTTTTATATATTAAAATAATCACCATTAGACTTAAATGTTGGATTCGTTTACTTTGATGTTTCCCTCATAGTTTCTCCCCAATTTATGCATGAATTATTTACCTACATCAAGATTTGTAACCATGATTCAATCCTATTATGATAAGACATCACTTATAATTATGTGTCTTTATATCCATCTCTAAATATCTATTGAAAACATGGTTCATTGATGAATCATCAAAAATATATTGAAAACCCGCTATGTAATTATCTCCAACTTCAAGGCTAAGTGAAATGATGTAGGACAACATCATATTACTCTATATATAGATGTGTTTTTGGTCAAATATATGAACGCATTGGTTATTAATACAATTTATATTCTAAATTATTCAAAAAATTATATTGGACCTTTATAGGAAACCATCATCATATGATACCAATAATAGATTCTAAGGACTAAATAGACCATTGAGGGGGGGGGGTTGAATCTGTTATCCCTTTTGATGTATTCTTTTTAATTCAACCACTTATACATGTAATAATTCTTTATCCACTAAATATCTACTAACAATATCACCTAAAGTACAATAATAACACGAAACATATAAGAACAAAATATTTATAATGTTTATCTATAATAGCATACTCCTTTCTGTGTTATTTATTCCACACAACAAGAAATCTTCAATATATTCAATAGATTCTTACCACCAATGACCAATCCCTTAAAAATACACTATGTTCTCTCCACTTTAACTTTCCACTTAAATATGAAACCCTCTTTAACAAATAAGAGTCAATAATGAATTACTTCTTTCTTCTTCAAGATATCTTCCTCCACCTTTAGATGGATCAACAAATATTCATGTATAAAATTACTCAATATTTTTAATAGCATGCGTATGACATATTTTCAAAAAACTCAAAACATATCAAATGTGATTTTTTTATCCTTCTTCATTTAATACATTAGTTTAAAAAAAACTTCTTGGATAACTCCAATATTTTATCCATCTTGTATCTCCGACATAGTGATGTATTAGTTTCACATAATTCTTAGAATATTCATGAATTTTGAAATAAATATTCATCAATCACCTGTAACAACATATAAACCACAAATATCATTAATATAAATTCAAATTAATTATTACTGTCAATATAATGTGTTTTTTGATCATTTTTAATTCGGAAATGAATCCCTAAATTATTTCCTCGCTAATTCTCTCTATAAAACAATGTTTTACATCCCAAAATTATTCTTCAGAAAATAATGCATAAATAAAGATTCAAGAATCATAATATTAATCATTAATGGATCAACTTAATTTTATCATCATAGTTTATCAATAAATCATCATTTTTATTTTATGTATTATATATTTTTTAATAAAACATAATAATTCATCATTTATTCTCATGTGAATTGATCATATTCTTCCATGTAATTCTTGATCTTCCACATTTTAATATACATTGACCTAAATTTAATTCATGCAGTATAAATCAATAAATGATATTCTTTTCAAAATTATAAGCATAATTTACATGTGTTATAAATAAAACATTGTTTTTATCAATTATATTCTAAAAGTGTTAAAGTATTCTTCTCTCCCCTAGATTAAACACCCACTAATAATATTACTACTCGAAGAACTCAGGTTTCATTCTTATTCACATGGTTTTTTTATAAACCATAGATCCTTAAATTTTAAATTATAGTTATCCTAAAACATATGAAATGAATAATGAAACATCTCATTTGGATGTGAAACATTATCACCAATATCATGGATTATACATCTTACCATAAATAACTTTTATGTTTCTTCTCTTAGCTGTTATGGAAGATCATGCATGTGTATCTTGAATTGAATTTTAACCCTCTATACAAATGAATGCACATACAACTACATGGATATATCAATGAATCCATAACTCTCTCATGTATGAATGACATAAAACTCATATTCTAAATATCATTATGAATGATATTAATTGATACACTACCGTTTTTTCCCCCAAAATCATATATGTTAGTCCAAACGTCCAATTCTTGTCTTGATCTCATTCAATAAAATAGTGTCTTTAAAATATTCAATTATCTCACATGTGTATTATTTCAAAAACTATCTATCATTGGTTAATTCTTATTGATATGGGATAATTTTGTTTTATCATTACATAATGTGATGTTGAAACATCACATAAGATCTATTCAAATGAAATATAAAAAAGAATGTTTCTTCTTTTTGGAAGATCCATGTGTTATTTATGGAACCTCTTATCCTTCTCACAGATGATAATATGTTCATGGAAAATCAATAAATTCTTCATTGATTCTTCTCAAACATTCAAGGTACACTATGATCCTTGAAAATATATTCCACTCACCAATCACAAACTCATTTTCTTCCCTTACTCATGGTCATTCCTCATCTTGAATATATGAATGAATATCTCAAGAAAATAGAGTATTTAAATATATCTGATGCTCATATTCCAAAAATAATTTATAGGATATTATACTAGGAATCCTTGGGTGGATTATGTTTTAAGGTAACCCCACATCATTGATTGGATGGGCCAGATAAATCATATTAGTTAAATCGACTTCATTTTGGATTTTTTTTAAACATATGAACAACACATGCTGTTTTGTTACATCAAATTTATTCTTCATGAGGATTTCCACTTCTTAATATGAAATATTTTTACCTTATCCCATCAGTTGTGAGTATCCTAATTTAATCTGTAAAACCCATATTCCATCATGTCACCCACAAGGAGGCTCTCAATGGAATATCCTTTATGTTCCTTATGTACATGACTTTCTTACCCATTTGGGAACTTTGGTACCAATTTACACCATGACACCTTCATATTCACATATGTCCCAACTCCCATTTGGTATAATATAGTTCCCATGTGTATGGTTGATATAACCCATTATATTTCTAGTGGTTGACTTATTTATTGTAAACTCGTATAAAAAGTGGTGTAAATTAATCAACATATAATCCAATTTCATCTTAATTTATTATATTACAATATAAAAAATACAATATTTTTTTATGACATTCTATTCAAATCCAACCAATAGTCTAAAAATGCCGTATTACCATATTTCATGGTCTTTTCTCAAAATATTTTTCATGTTATAATGTAGGGACTTATCATTCTATTATTCCACATTTTTTAGAAAATATTAGTCCTTAAAACCCTATTTGAATGTTAAATTAAGAATTAACAATAGTTTATCAATAAAAATTAGATATTTAATGAGAATTGATCAAACATTAAATCCAATTCCATTTTTTATTTTATATCAATCCTCTAAGAATCGTCACCTCAATTCAACTCACCAAACATATATTGACTAATTAAAAAAATAAAACACTTAATTAAGTTCAAAAGTAACATATCCCATGAATTATCAATATAACATATGTTAGAGTGAATTTTTTATATATCCTAGAGTTAATTTTCCATGATTATATTGGATAATTTTGTGTTTAACTGTGAATGCTTAGAGTTTTTAATGGAAGTTAGTGGTGATGTACTGACCATTGTTTTCAGGGAGTGCCATTTATGATGAGTTATTTTTTATATCTGGTGTGTCATTGATAAAATGATCGACGATTATTGTTATTAAAAGTATAATTATTAAAGAAAATATGTTTTTTTGGATTGTTTTTGGACATTAAAACATCATCCAATTCATAATCAATATTAAGATGTTCTATCCAATTTATTATATATATAGAAGTTTTATGATAAATTCGAACACTTTTAGATGATGTAATGTATAATTGAAATGTTTTTGTAATGAATTTTCCCACAAAATTATTGTAAAGCTATATAAAACGTCTGAATAAAATAATTTAAAGCATGTAAATTTAAATTAATAAAAATCAGAGTAGGGGTTATTATATAATTAACTTTCGTTTTGAGTTTTTGATGACCATGGTGTCCTCTAAGAGTGTTTTTCCAGGTAAATAGTGGTTTTTGGGTAGTATTTGTTGTTTTAATGAAAGATATATAGATGGTAAATGATAACTTTTCCAACCATTACTATCATGAACCTTGTAGGTTAATATAAGTAGTGGTGTGTGAAAAAGGTATGTAGGTCTTGAAGGTCTATCAGGAGGATAGTTTTCTATTGGGGACCCATTACTAGCCACCAGGATCCTTATAGGTTCATTCTATATTTTTTTAGATGTGATAAAAAAATACTTTTAAAATCCTTTTCATATATAATCCCAAGCTAGTTTCTTTCTCCCAGTTACTAGAATAATAAAGGGAGGTACCTTTATTTTCTTACCTCATTCTTCTATCCCTTTATCAATTAATGTTTTTGATAGATCTCCATGAATAATAAGGATGGTTCCATCCCCTTATACATTATATTCTCTTCGTCTTTATGTTCTAATAATTTTTGTTTTTTTATTTAGTAACTGGATAATGATTCCAATAATGTATGTTGAAGTGATCCAAAAATAGAGGGACTTCTTAGAGTTATGGATAGTGGAATTCGATGAGAAAAGATAGTAAAAAATGTTTCACTATTTATCTTTATGTTATGTCATTTATTGAATTCATTTATGGATTTTGGTTTAATGGGATATAATTGGAAGATATTGTGTGTTGAACAATGTGTATTTTGACTGTAGTATTAATTAATGTATATCATTGTACTTCTTCCTTCCTTTAGATACATTTATAGTGTTGTTTCATTACTCAATTATTTTTAATTGATTTAAATACCTAAAATTAAATTGATAAAACAATTATGAATTCTTTTTATGAATTATATATGCATTGCGGGATGAGATATAATCTTAGGATTTGGATGAGTATTTCAACCTTTGCAAGGTTTCAATGAAAACAACTTATGGAGGTAGAAACTCAATATTAAACTAGATGGTCCCTATTCTATATAAATATAATATTTGTGTATATATTACAACATGTTCTTGTGTGAGGTGTAGAACCCATGGATTATGGTATGTATCCCTTTCTTTATTCTTTTTTTGTATATAACGTATAATTGTGATGTTTGGGATAGTTTAGAGAACATTAAAAGTTTCTTTGGGGAATTTCTATAGGTGCATGGGTGGTGTACAGTTTCTAGAAATTTTGTATCACTTATAGGAAATTGTGTATAGTGGGACATTGAAATAAGAGAAGGTGTATGGGAAACACATTATTTGTCCAAACCATACAGTTTGCTAGTAAAAAACTTGCTCTTTGAGAAATGGATTTAGTCATTTTGAGTTAGGGGATTCTTCACAGTTGGAGCATGATTTCAAGACCATGTGAGATGATCGTTCAAGGGCCATCCTTAATGATGATTCTAATTTATGGTTAGCACATGGTTTTCCTAACTGTTTGACTAGACCGTGTGTAGTTAAAAACAAGATCCATAAAATGTGTATCTATATTTGCTTAGTATTTTACCAGTTTTTTCTTCTATGTGGCCCTAACTCAGTATTTTTCTCTCTAAAAGATAATTTAGGGTTCTTCCATTGATCTATAGGTGATCTAAAGGCTTCCCTTGGTGATTAGAAGTGGTTTCCTTACAGTAAGTGAAAATTATTTTTTATTCTTGATGTTTCTCTTAGATCTACATCCCCATCTCTCTCATTTTTATATATATGGATGTTGTGGATAGATATAAGTTTTTAGATTCCAAATATGTTGATATTTGGTCTTGTTGTTGATAGGAGAAAGGATCTAAGGTTGTTTATGGAGATTCAACCCGATTTTTGGGGTGTTTTCATGATGTTTATCATTTTTCCAAAAATATCAAGGTAGGTGGATTCACTCTCGATTCCTATATTTTAGAACATGAATTCGTGGTTTCAAATTTATTTCAACAATTTAAATTTATTGTTTAAATTCTGTGAAATAATTTTTAAAACCCTCTTTAGTAACAATTTCGTTGAAATTGTTGAAAATTAGTTTTTTATTGGAATATGTTCATAACATGATTTTAAAAAGTAGATTGTAAAATAATTGCTATTTTATCATCTTCGTAATATGTGTTTCAATAAAAATATGATTTTTTATTGAAATGGTTTGAACACACTTGGTTTGGCATGAGTTTGTCTGGTTTTGTGGTATGTGTCCATATGCTTTGGGATGGATAAGGGCGTGAAGTACCCCCATCAAAAGGTTGGGATGGATATTAGCGTGAAGTACCCCAATCATGTGGTCCACTGTGTGATAGATTTGTTGAAGGATTAATCACCACTCACATGTATAGGGATTTCCATGGGTTTCATGAGTGATTGAATTATGGTTGTGTGTAAATTAATTAGTTAATCTAAATTAAAAATTGTTAGATGATTAAATTAATTGTCTATAATAATTCCTAGGAAAACTATTTATGATTTATTTTTTTATATTTTGATATAAAATATTTTATAATTTGTATTATATAAATATTTCTTACATGTTCTATTCATGTTTCATGATAAGGGAAGTCATTGGGGAAAACATACTGAGTCTTCGTACTCGCACCTAATTTTTCACTTCGGTGATTTTGTAGATGTCATTTACCAAGACATAGATAAAGGTAAAGAATCAATGATCTTGATCACTAAATTGTGATACTTCTGCAACTTGGGGATGTTGGAGAATAGATCTTGTGGATCTCAGAGTCTTGTAGTTATCTAGGAGTTTTTTTAGTTTTTCTTTTTCTGTTTACATTGATATTGTATTATTATTCTATTAAAAATATTTTAGTACGATTTATCTAAATGGAATCTTGAGTTGTCTTTCAATTTTATCATCAATCATAGAGTGGTTTTTTGGTTAGGGATTATTTGGTTATTGGTTCTATTCTTAAAGGGAAAATCATCCCCCACATGTAGTGAAACCCTTCATTATTTATTTCTTTCCTTTGGCATCATTAGGATGTCACTTAATTCCTAGTAACACCCTTCCAACCAATCAATATAGTGAGAATGTGTAGGCTGTTACAAATAGTATTAGTTTTGTTCATTATAAAACCTCTATTAAGATAAATGGTATTCGTTTTTTTTGGTCCAAAACATCTTTTGAGAGAAATTGAATCATCTTGGTCCTTCAATCTTGGAACAAGTGTTTTTAACATTCTCATTCTTGGAGTTGATAGTCATTCTGGTCTATTCCTTGGGTCAGGTTGGTATAAAAGATTAGTATTTTTAGGACTCAAAATGTAGATCAAAAAAATATATCTAACCTTTTATGATGAACATAATGTTACAAGGGAGTTGGGTACAAAAGTTTTTTGGAGTAACATATAGGTTTTGGAAATATAATTGTCATGATTTTAGCCAATGTGAAGAGAATGAAATGAATTAGAGGAATGAATTCCCATTAGGATTACATACATCATTTTGAATAATGATTTATGATCCTATGAGAAAGTTTTTTCAAATGAATGATTTTGAAAATGAGAATGGTTGGGGGATTTTAGAAGTGGTCTGACTTCAAAAAAGAAATCTAATGTTTCCAAAAATGGTTGAACATGGAAATGGATGATTTTTTAAATCAATGTTGTGATAGTTAATGTGGTATAATTTGAAATTATTAAGACTTCAGTTTCTAGAGAGTGAGACTTATGGTGTTTTTTTATATAATTTACCCGAGTAGGTGTCGTAGAAACCAACTATAAGAATATGTGAGAAGGTTGTTTCACATGAGTCATAAGTGATGCAAGTACTGGTTCAGAGTGTCTTCCAAGAGCCTAAAGATATGTTTATAGGGAATTGGAGGAATGATTCAAGAAAAATGGATCATTCAGCATACTTATAAGTGTAAAATCTACCTGTCTTCTCATGTGATTATAAAACATATAAAGGTATAGGTGTGGATGAACATGATGACCCATATATTTGATTTCATCGGCACACCAGTGGAGATAAAAGTTAAGAAGGTGATGTACATGCATGAATACCTTTCAGTCACATGTTGAGATCTAGCAGTACAAGAAAAAGTGAATCAAGAACTTAGTTTATAGGATTTTTAGGAATTCTTCCATAATCAATTATATCCTCACATGTTCAAGATTTAGAGAATAGATGAACTTTTTAGCCTAAAGTTGGAATTTCTCTCAGTCATGAATATGTGGCTAAATTCATGAATTTAGTATGCTTTGAACTCGAGGGTTCATCCATTGTGTCCTTGAAGTCATGCATATTTGAATCAGGGTTCAGGTAGGAAATTCACTCAAAGATACATGTGCTCCATATTACTGGCTATACAGAGAAGGTGAGTAGAGAGATGATGTTAGAAAGGTAAATCTGAGGATCTATGGGACGAGAAAGTGTATTGATACCCATGGGAAATGGTGGAAAATATAATGTTAAGATCAAGTGGAAGAGTGACACTTACATTCCATATGGGAGTGTGAATCCGAATAATAGGTATGGATTAGTAAACCCTCCTCCCCAAACCAAGAAAAAAGTTAGTTGTTTTCAATGTGTTTCATATGAAAACATATATAGAGAGTGTATGACCAAACCCAGATCATTTCACAACTGAAACAATATGGGGAATATTTAGTGCTATTGTCACAATGCTCCATGTTCAGGTGCTTGGGACACTTTTCATTTGTCGCAGACATCATGGGCTTTGACGAGATAAAGATAGTAGAACTTATATCATCCACCTAACACAGCTATCTATGGTGATTATAGTAGTACCATGACTCCTCATGTACAGAAATTTCAATAGGGAAATAGGGAACAATGTGAAATGATTAAGCAATTATGTGGAACTGATCAGGTTATTATGGATGATCTGGTGGAAGCATCTATAGTGAGAGTTTTAATTCATTATAATTCTATCCTTCTCTAAGAGTTTTTTGATACTGGTGAATCTCATTCCTTTATTTCTTCTCATGCTATTGATTTTTTGAATTTAAAACATTAGATGACTCCATCTATAACAAACTTCAAACTCTTCTTGGGGAAAGTGAATTTATGGCCTTTTGTGTAGAACATGTTCTATATATGTTGATAGAGTTGATGTAAATTGGGACTTCTCAGGGATGGAGATGAATGTCAGCAATGTAATCCTAGGTATGGATAGTTTGAAAATGTTCAAGGCTCACATCGACTGCTATAGTAGAACAATTAGTTTTGAGATTGAGATGGTGTCAAGCATTTATATAAAAAAGAAAGGTAATAGAAGATTGTTGAAATGGAATTTTTTCCACTAGCTATGGGAATCATTTCATACCAATTCACATCTTTTCCCTTAGCATCAATAGAAGTGGTTGGGATAAGTTATTTTCTAGTTATGTTGGATAAGTTTCAAGATGTGTTTCCAAAATATTTCTTAGGGTTTCCACCCATGAGAGATGTAAAGTTTAAGATTGATCTCCTTTCAGGGAACAATCCTATCATGCATCCAACTTATAAACTATAAAAATAGAATTAAGGGAGCTGGAAGTGAGATTGTAAGAGATAGAAATCATGGTTATCATTCAGTTGAGCACATCTCTGTGCGAAGAACCAGTCTTGTTCATAGAGAAAGCTGATGTAACTCTAAGTTTTTTTGTGTATTATCATTAGATTAACCATGTTATGATAAATAAAAGGTATCCACTTCCATGAATTAATTATTTATTCTATCAATTGACGAGTGCATAGTGGTTATCTAAGATTGAATTATGCTCTATCTATCACCAATTGTGTATTTGGAAGGAGGATATTCCAAAAATAGCTTTTAGAAGCTGATATGTCCATTATGAGTATGCTTTAATGCCTTTGGGTCTAATTAATGAACCAGTGGTCTTTATGGAATTGATGAATCAGATATATCAATGATATCTGGATTCTTTTTTTGTGGTGTTTGTTGACAAAATCTTAGTGTATTCAAGGATAATGGGTGAGCATGAGAAACACTTGCTGACATTGTTAGAAATCTATAGAGACCATCATTTTGATGAAAAATTATGAAATTGTTATTTTTTGGATAGAATAAGTATGTTTTCATGTCCTGATAATTTCTAAAAGTGGTGTTTCAGTGTATCAAAAAATTTAGAAGTTGTTATCTATTAGAAACCTCCAAAGAACATCTTTGTGATACAGAGTTTTCTTAACCTAGATGGTTATTATCATCACTTTGTAAATAAAATTTCATGGATATCCATGCCAATTATATCTTTTAAAAAGAAGAATATTCCATTCCAATAGAGTGAGTAATGTCGTAAATCTTTTCAACAGCTAAAGGTTCTCCTTACAACAGTACCAATCGTGATTTTTCTGGAATCAGAACTATGGTTGGTGGATTATTTTAATGGTTCAAGATCTATATAGGGGTGTGTTATCATGAAAGGAGCCCATTTTGTTTCTTATGGTTCATGTTAGTTAAGAGTTCTTGATGAAAACGTCCCAACACATGATTTAGAGTTAGCTGTAGTAATCCAAGAATTGAAAACATTTCATCATTATCTCTTTGGTTATAAATTTAATTTATTCACATATTAGAAGATCATGGAGAATATTTTCTCATAGAGATATTTTAATATAAGGAAAAAAAATATGGATGTAGTATCTCCAAATGTTATATTTTGAATTTATGTATACATCGAATAAAGGAAATTCGGTGCCTAATGAATTAAGCCTGAATTTCTATCCTCGGTTGGAAAAAGAAGTATTAGATGAGTGGCAGATAATGTTGGTCATAGAGAACATGAATATTTAATGTAGTGAATAAGGTGATGTATCATTGTCCTTTCTATTTTATATTGTTCTTGATTTTATAAATATGTTAACGGAGCTACAAACATCTGTTGTAGAATGTGCTTTAATGAGGTCAAAACTCAATGGTGGGGAGACCATTGAGGGATGGAGATTGGATGAGTGTTCATTTTTTTTGTTTCATTAATGGATGGTTGTACTGATTAATTTTTATGAAAAACATATTCAAACATACCTCCATTTGAGATGGGTTGTCCATCTTGAAATACAAAAGATTTATAAGGCATTGATGGCAAAATTTTGGTGGATTGGTTTGAAAAGGAAGGTAGATGAGTTTGTTTATAGATTCTTATCTTGTCAAAATGTTAAGATAGAACCTCTAATAAAATATGGTATGTTACTGTCTTTACCTATCCCAGTCTTGAAATGGGAGTAGATAGTTATGGATTTGATAACAGGTCTCCTATTAACGGTTTGGAAACACGGTGCCATATGGGTGACTGTGGATCAGCTCATGAAGTCATATCATTTCATATATGATCTAAAAACACATAAAATGGATGATATATCCAAAACCTATATATTAGAAGTGTTAAATTGACATGGAATACCAGTTTCGATCGTATTAAATAGAGTTCATCAGTTTAACACCCATTTTTTGAAATCCTTATGGAAATCCATTTGGACTCAGTTGACTATGAGTGCATTGTATTATCCTCAGATGGATGGAAAATATGAATGGATGATTAAAGAAATAGAAGACATGTTTCAGGATTTTTTATTCTATTTTGGTGGGTCATGGGAATATAACATACCCTTAGTGGAGTTCTCATGTAAAAACAGTTATCATGCACTTATACATATGTATCCTTTTGAAGAATTGTATGGACGTCCTTATTATTCTCCAATTTTTTGGTTAGAAACATGTGATACATCACTTTTTGGGTCGATCCTTGTAAAAGAAACAATAGAGAAGATTCAATTGATTTGTAAATGGATGGAGATGGTTTAGAGTTATTAGAAATTGTGTACAGATTATTGTCAACGACCATTGTCATTTGCATTGAAGGATCATATGTTATTGAATATTTATATATAGATTGGACATAGATGTATTTGTAATAAGTTATACTTATATCATAGATGAATAATCACTTTTGAGATATTGGAATGGGTGGTAGAGGTGGTATATGGGTTTGTTATTACCACCACGGTTCAATGCGATTCATAGTGTGTTCTACATATCTCAGTTGAAAAAGATTCAGACTGATACTGATCATGTGATCGGATAGGAACATGTTAACCTACAATAATATTATTCATTGGTATATATCTTAGTGAATGTTTAGGATAGAGAAAATAAATATTTCATGTAAGAAGAATCGGTCTAGTGTGGGTTTTTTTCCAAAATAGAAAAATTCATAAAGATAAATGGGAATGTAAAAAGAAAATGAAAGGGATGTATCTTGAACTATTTCATGACTCTGATTTTTTTCTACTTTTTATTTATATAAATACCAGTTGTGGGAAGAATTTATCATCCTGGTTTTTGGGTAATAAACCCTTTATTTTCTATTTTTAAGTATATAAAGTATAAGGGTGAAGTCTGAAGGAGTTTGGAGAAAATTCAACGTGTCTTTCTGTCTTTTATATAGATACATCAGTGGAGTAAATTTTTTAATAACTATGCAACACTTACAAGAAACTGTGCACAATGAGACATGGGAAAAAGAGAAGGAGCACGGGTGACACACATTTTGTCAAAATTGTGTGGCTATATATCTAAAATTATTCCCTTTGAAAGATGATAATAGTCATTTTGTGGTAGGGTTTTCGACATGTTTGGAGCACAGTTTGGAGACCATGTGAGATGATCATGTAAGGTGCATCCTAAATTTAATTTCTAGTGCATGGTTTGTACATGGTTTTCCTAACTGAGTGACTAAACCATGCATAGTTTAAATCAAGATCCTTAAATAGTTGATATTGGACAAATTAATCTTTTGACCCCTCATTTTTTACCCTATGGGTTCCTATCCTTGGATTTCTCTCCCTCAAAGTTTAAGGATGGATCTTCCATTTATCTAGAGTCTTTCCATGGTGATTATAAGATGTTTCCCCATAGAAAGTGATTTATTATTCCCATTCTTAATGATTCTCTTAGAACTACTTTTCCACATCTCTCGTTTTCATATATTTATGACCATTGATGGTATATATATGGTTTTTGATGAAAAATATGTTTTTGTTTGGTCTTTTTGTTGATAGGGGAAGATATAAATGTTGGTTTCTTACATATTCAACCCAGTTTTGGGATGTTTTTGTGCCAATTATCATTTATTTAAAAACTCTCAAGGGAGGTGGCTTTACTCTCAACTGCTCTATTTTAGAACAAGAAGGGTAATTTCAAAAATTGATTAATTTGATTTAAATTGATTTTTTATTTTCTGTGAAATAATTACTAAAACCCACATGATATACAGTTTATGGAAATTGGGTAAAATTGATTTTTCATTGGAATGAGATCGATAGAATGATTTTAAAATGTCGATTTTAAAATAATTACTGTTTTATTGCATTGAAAAAAAACATTCAAAATATCAATGTTTTATTAAAATGGATTAAACCCACATGGTTTTCCATGAGTTTGGCATGGTTGTGTAACATTTTTTTCATTTTCATTTGGATAGATAAGGGCGTGAAGTACCCCCGTCAAATGGTTGGGGCAGATATGAGGATGAAGTACCATGTCAAGTTGTCCACTATGGGATGTCTTATTGGAAGGATCACTCACCACTCAGGAGTATATGGAGTTACATGGGTTTCATACACGGTAGTATGTATGTTTTTGTGAAAATAATGGGTAATTCCAAAGTATAATGTTGGATTATTTAATGAACTGAATATTCACTTTCTTTGGAAAACTATTTACAATGGATTATGCTTATATTTTGATATAAATTGTTATATAATTATTTATTTAATTTTTTATAACATGTTCTATCCTTATGTCATGAGTATGGAAGTCATTGGGTGAAAATATACTATGTTTTAGTAATCACACCTGTATTTTAAATTTGGTGATACTGCAGATGTCATTTACCGAGACATGGGAAAATGTAGAGTATCACACATCATTTGAAAAACTTCATGATTCTTGGGATATTTGGCGATGATTGAGCATTGGGATTGTGGATCTTAGAGTATTTTGGTTATCTTGGGGTTTTGTTAGTTTGCCTTCCACTGTTTAATTGGATACTACAATCTCCTACTGTGACACATGATTTAGTATAATTTTGAGAAATTGAATGTTGAGTTGTCTTTCAATGTTACCATGAATCATATATTGGTTGTTTGGGTATGTATTATTTAGTTAGTGGTTTTATTCTTAAAATTTAAATCATACCCAACATGTATTAAAACCCTTTGGAATTTTTTCAATCCTTTGGAATCTTGGAGATGTCACTTAAGGTCTAGAAACACCCTTCCTCCTTCTTAATCCAATAATAAATGGAAGAACGTTAAATGAGGGATTTGATTTGGGTTGCATGAATTGGGAAAAAGGTATTCCCTATTACATTTTATAGTTGGAAGTGTATTAGTTAGATATAATAATCACACTTCCCTATGTTCATTGGCTAGGATCATTGAGATAATTGGTCTTGAAGGGGTTATCTATGATAGTTATGGCTAATTGAACCTAAATTGGATTAAGGCTTGGGTGAATCTTTGAATAATAAAGGATTTATATACATAAGAAAATAAAAGGGGTATTGAAGTATTTGGCATCCTCGAGTTTTTATGAGGTGAAAGAGTGGTCATGTGGGAAATATAAATCCTTAGTTAATAGGGGTAAGAATATGTTTTAATCATATTCTTAGGTGTGATATATTTTACAAGGCTTGGTGAATTGAGAATATGAAAATGATAATGGGGTTTGTGGTTGATGGAGGATGATTGTACCACATTTTTGTATCATCAATGAATCGTTGTAAGTAGGGTATCTATAACTCCCAACTCCTATTTTGTGGGTATATTCCCTTATCCATAGTGAATAATAATAAAACTAGTCCTTGGTATGGCTTAGTGGTCATGGGTGAGGTATCTACCAGACGGTGGGTTGAGAAATAACCTTATAAGTAGGTTCTCCTACATGATTAGGGTTTTTTAGTTGGGAATGAGTTATCATATATAATTTCTCATATCACTATACCACTAGACGGTTCCCAAACTGGTGGTGTCCATATCAAATCAAGAGGGCATCCTCATATGCTAGTGGCTGCAGACTAGAAGATATGCTCAATTTTAAAGATCTGAACATAAAAATTACAAATTCAAGTGAAATTAAACTATAATTAACTTTTTTACATTCACAAATATATTTTAGATTTATAGTTTTGGATATTTATGTCATGTCTAGTACATAATTAAACCGTACACATACAAAGTGGACACTTCAATTTAGTATATATTTTTTCAAAAATTTAAAACATTTAAAATAAAACATGATTTATTTTTAGGAATAACATTTAAGAAATTAAAACTTACTTCTTGTATTCCATCAACCATACATAGTACATGTTAAAAGCATTTTGAAATGTGGAATGGTCATAAATAGCTTAGTAAGGGACCTAATAAGAAGAAAGTTATTAGTCTAGTTAATAACATGAAATCCCAAGAAAAACAATTCATAAAAAAGGTATGTATTATTTTATTATTTATATAACTATCATCATATAATAAATATTTTAATATTTATTTAATTATACATATATATATAATCCATGTGATGTGGTGATAAAAAATGAATCACATTACTTCATGGAGCTGGTAGTCCACAGGTACACACAAATAACATTATCATTTTTGAGTGAATGGAAATGTAATAATTTAAATGATATATTATATTTTTATAATGACAAATATATCATTAATATCATATATGTACATTAAATTAATCATTATAACCATTCTTAAGATTTTTAGATGGAAAAACATTACGTTTGTTTACGAGGCTATAATCTGCTGTACAAATGAATGATCGTTTCATTGCATATTCGATGGAAGAGGATACAGATATTATTGGTCCCACTAACATAAAAAATATTATTATATTTAAGTAATATTGGAAGGATTTTTTAATTAAATCAAATTAAATGATGTGTTTAAAAACAATAACTCTTCTTTTAAAAGGCTCATTTGATTAACAACTTAATAATTATTGGGTTAGTATTATGGTAAAACAATATGGAATAAGGTAATAGATTATAGGATGGTATTTGGGTAGGTATTCCCCAATCCAATTGGTTTTGGCGTGTTATGAAAAGGGAATAAGAGATTCCCCTTTATATAGGAGGGGAGCTGTATTCATGGAATTTCAAATAATAATAAATTTATATAAATTAATTTTCACCAAAATATTGACCTAAAATGATTTATATTGGACATTCGACGATGATGAATCTATATACGATTATAAAATAAAAAATAATCATTTTTTCACATTTTTTATCATTTATTTTAACAGCATGTTACTCCATTTGACACTTACCGTGACAACAAGGATTTTTTACTCATTAAGGTTAAGTATAGTTAATATAAATTGGAATATTAACATAAATGGGAAATTATTGGTATTTTAAACCATATCATAATAACTTGGATGAATATAATTTTTTTAGGAATTTTAAATCATTTAATAAAATATTTATATTATTATATATCATTAATGTGAATATTTAAAACTATTCATTAATTAGATTTTAATAACATTATGAAGAAAATTAAAATTTAAACCTAATATTTTAATACACATCCAAAACAACAATTCCATGAATAAATATAGTTTATCACATTAACTATTAAAAATCATATTACTCATGATATTATTAATTCCATTTATTATACTTTTTTAATAATCCAACAATTACTACTTTAGTGTTGTGTAAATATTTAATGTATTTATTTAGTTGTGAAAAAGTAAAAATAAATTACCATGACAACAATAAAACATTCATATTTTAAAATAATATTTATAACCAAACATATCCACTAGTTTACTATATGTAAAAAATATTAAATTTATTAAAAATACGATTTTGACAGGTTTTACTTCTCATGAAATAAAATATGATAGAGGTAATATTCATTTCCAAATGAAAAATGGGCATATAAATGAATATTTTAGGATAATGGATGAAATTTACCCAAAAATTAAAAATATATATAGTTTTAGGGACATTTAATAATCATTATCATATTATTTCTAACCCTTAATTACTCAATTCACCCTTTACCATGGTAACAAAAAATACTATGGATACTATTAATAATGAATAAAAATGAAATGAACATTTTAAAAAAAATTATAACTCATGATTAAAAAAATTAATTCTATTTTTCAATATTTCAATAACAATAGTTTCATAATTTAATTCAATATTGATCAGGTAAAACATGATGAAGAAACAGTTTTTTAGAAAAATTCCCTTTTAAAATATATTTTTTATACTAAATTCATTTATAAAATTCCTTAACTCTAAAGGAAAAAATTATTTATTTATTGATGTTATAAGAGAGTATGAAAAGAGATAATAAGGAGAGGGAATGGTGAAGGGAATCTCAGTAATCATGGGGGTCTAAAATAGTGAATGCTAAGAGCATCTACTTTCCACGGATTCACTACATCTGTGGGAAGGGACCCAATGCTTGATAACCATTATACCCATTCACCTAGAGTTTTTTAAGAATCAAGGAATTCAAAAAATGATATTACCTTCACACCATATATGAGAAATATCCTAGTGGGTTTTCATCAACTATTTACTTCTCTAAATGGTATACTTAATAAACTATAGTGTAGACCTGTGACTACATAACACATTAAATATGGCCATCAAATAAGTTTCAACTACAATAAGAGGAAATTTTTTATGATTACACATAAGAAGACCAGTGAGAATGTCTTGAGCCTCCACCTAAAGAGAATTTTTTCATCCAAATTAAGCACAAAACACTTTAACCACAAAGCCTCTCACATCCCAAATAACCCATCCACCCCTCATCTTGCACGAATTTCATGATCCATAAGTGTTCATTTTAAGACTCTATTGAAAACTATATGACTGTACCCATATACTTGGCCTATTTTTAGAAACACTGTTGAGTGTCTAGGATCATGAGATTTGATGTTGGCGATGTCACACATTTCTTGTAGAGTTGTGCTAAATAATCGAGAATGCATCTGGTCTTGTTCATAAGGCCATTTATAGTACCTCAACAGCCCAAGTGACCCACCCCATTTTGATCTATCTAAATACACCAACATCTAACTGAAAATATAAGAGAACATTCCATTTTCTTTGGGCCACTATTTGCAGCCCTGTGGAACCATCAGCTGATGAAGTCGCCACCCGAGCACCCCTCTAGAGACAATTTCATGAAACTACCAAACACATGACACACCATTTTTACCAGTTTCTATCAAATGAGATATTATTAGTGTCTATGATTTACAGATCCATGTATAAAATAAATTTTGGAGCATTATGCACTCCCAAGTGAATAATGTTCATTTAGGTTAGTAACACATTACACCACAATCCCTAAATGAGAAAGTTAATCTTTGATGATATTTATTTGATCCCTAGAACATTAGTCCATGCCACCCTACTTTGTTTATTAATTTATAGGTTGTGATATTCCTTGGTTGAGAAGAGACTCTATGGTGATCATGTGAAGATACATCGGTCCGGATTAGAGTTCATGATAATGGCATCAAGAGTAGACTGTTGATCTCTATCCAGAATGGCATACATGAAGTTGTGGTGTGTCATCGCATGTATAAGCTTGATTTCTAGAACATGACATCTAGTAATCCCAAGATTTATAGCAACCCAATTTAACTACCATAGATTTATGACACCTCTACCCACAATCCAACGTGAGTGATGATAGAGTTCTAGATAATGTGGTTGAACCAAGTTCTAGGTGGCCGAAGTTCTTCCCCTTTTGTTCCCCCACCCCCCCCCCCCATATCAGATCTGTATAGTTTTCTCTACAATGTCTTTCTTTCAACTTCCTCCTAATATTTATTAGCATGGAGGCCCTCCATAGTCCCAGTAACTATTTTGACATTAATTTCACCCTCGGGAAAAGGTTTTTCTATCCTTTCTCGTATCACCTAATGATATCCTCCATCCATCTATGCATCCCACAAGAAAGATGCCATCATATTCTCTATTTTTGACGTGAAACTCTTTCTAAACATGAGTGAGGATATAATATGCATTGTAATATAAGATAAAATTCAATTGATAAGGGTAATTATTAGTTTGAATGACTAAAAATGGATTTTCTAGTTAATAATTCTGCTTTTGATTTTCTCCATCACCTTGTCAAAATGCTAGATACATGACCTTCTAGGAAAAATTAGTGCACCCAAATAATCCATGTGGAATGATCCTCTCCTTAACCCCAATTTTCATTCAAGAATCCTCACACTTCTTTTTGAGCATCTGCTTGGTATAAAAAGGTTTCTTTTCTACTTGTTATCCATCTGTCCACCTGATTTGAAGTAATCATCTTGGATGGTATTAATTCCTTTGATGGAACAGTTACTTACATTAACGAACACAATTGTATAATCAACAGCCATTAAAAGAGATATACTTCTATAATGAACTCTGTATCGATAAGGAAGAATGAATTCCACCATAATTCCTCCCTTGAAATACATACCAAGTGAGTTATGTTCCATGATAATAAGAGTATGAGAGATTGGGTCACATTTCCTTATTCCTCATACCATCAATAGAAATCCATATTTATTCCCCATGAATGATATCAAAATCTAAGTATAACTAAAGCATCAAAAAAAAGTCTAATCACCCAAGCGGAAAATCCCATCATGGAGTAAATCTTATTGATATAATTCCTCTCCAATAAGGCATAAGCCATGTTCATGTCATCTTGATAGAAATATTGGATACATATAATTTCATATTGATGTTTCCAATTACCTCTTCATCCAACCCAATAGAACACTTTATAAACCACCCTTTAATAAACCCATGTTTTTCTTCGGAGATCCTGCTAGGCAGATATATATCCAATCTTCTATTAAGAATGCATTCCAAAACCTTATAGTAAAAGTTACACAAGAATATTGTCATATAATATTCAATGGAGTGTGGGTTATAAATCATGGGAAGCAGCACCATTTTAGAGGAACATTCCACACGCGGGATATTTCCCACTTTAAAGAAATAATGCATTTCTTGGACCAAGTCTATCTTAATCAAATCCCAATATTCCCTATAGACAGACCCTGAGAATCTATCAAGTCCTAAATAATTCTCTAGGTTATGTGACCACACTACTTCCTTGATCTTAGTCTCTACATGAGTGGATTCCAAAACTTTATTAACAATACTAGTAATCATATCTTGTTTTCCCTCAAACTTTGTTGTATTCTCCCTCTGGTAGTCCTCTTATATGTTTGGGATGGGTTCAGCAATAAGTTTCATAAAGAACTAAAAAAAATTTAAATCACATCCAAAATAAAATTTCAATTTTTATCAACATTAAAAGAAAATTCATATCTGAATTAAATTTTTTATTTTTCGTTATTTAGTGAAAATTTAAAAATTCCTGAAAAATTCAAATTTTTATAATAAGATAGATATGCTGACTTCAAAAATGATATTTATTATATAAAAAATTATTTCTTAAAGTTTGAAAAATTAATTATATCATTTTATGAAAAAGGAAATAAAAAACCATTTTTTCATGAAAACAAATATTTGATGAATAAAATTGATATACTAAAAATTGAGTGCTTATTTTCTATTAATTAACTAATTAATTTTTATTTATTATAAACTTTTAATTTATATATTTCAAATATTAGTGAAACTAATTCATATCCTCCAATTTAATGGCTATATTTAAACCAATAACAATTAAATAATAATATTTTTTAGTTTTTTACACTTTTTTTTTTGTATTTTCTTTGATATGGAATATAGTGTTCTTTAAAAAAATCTCATGATATTACAATCTCCACCCATTAAGAAATTTAATCATCCTAATTTTAAATTGGAATTAAAAGTAGGGTTTGAATTTTTAGAATACTTTCTTTGAAATCCCACAACATAGAGAAGTTTAACAAAACATCCACATGAAAAAGGGAAATAAAAATTAAATGGTCATCATAAATACCATGAAAACAGGTTTGTAAAAAGGGAAAAAATCATGGGATGTGAAATCTTTGAAATGGAAGAGGAAAATAATTCCTAAGGAATGGTAGAGAGTGATAAAGAACGTTGTAATGAGAAAGATAACCATCACAAAACTGTAAATCTATGATTTGTTAAAGGATGTTTATTAGTTGGTAATAAAATTCAAAAAATAATTTGTTTACTTCAAAAAATATCCTATAGTTAAGGAATTCATTTATCAGCTATACTAAAATCATATAAAAATATAATTACATAAAAAGATAAACTTTATCCTTTGATTACATTATACCATAATTTAATCTCTTATATCAAATGATGAGTATTGAATGTGAATTTTTCTTACATAAAACACTAAAATACACTTATAGAGGATCAAATAATTCCATAAAATAATAACAACTTATTTCTCCTGCCTTTTCACATTAACAAAAAAATTTATTATTATATGGTAAGATAATTCCATTCATTCGAATATATACACCATTAATGAAAAAATAATCAACAATAACACCCTACTATTAACTTAGATCATTTGAAAAATTACTAACATTAAAACTCGTCAAAATATTCTAGACAATTATTGAAACTCAGAGATTTGAAGGATGCTATAACATGTAATTATAAGATAGCTCTATTATTTATCTCAAAATAACATCAATAACTATTAATGTATCAAACAAAAAATGTATATTTTGTAATCATATAACCACAAAGATATGAAAATCTATTGAATAAATATCCTAAATCATCATAAATACAAAATACAATCTTATATTCTTCCAAAAGATAAGTGAACCATTATTCCCCAAACAAAGCCACATTAAATTTTACTTTAATATAAAAAGGTTTCCAATATTATAATGATCTTATTATAAAATAACATTATTAACATAATCACAAAATGAATTTCTATTCTCATGGTTATATATATTATTAATCATATATTACCAAATTTAATAACCCATAATTACACTAATGTTAGAGATTATATAAACCCTAAATGATACAAATTCTTTAAAAATTATTTCCACCAAATATAATAGCATTCTACATTAAATAAACATTTTAATATGTTAATTTTAAAGTTTCAATATACCTCAAACATTTACCAAAACACAATAAATGACTCCAAATGATTATCACTTTTTACTTAAATTATCTCTCAATGGTACTGATTGAATTTATTATATATTTCTAAATTTTTAAAATTAAAACTATTATTGATTAATACATAGTTGTTTCATGATTTTCATAAAGTTGATAAAATACCAGTATATCATAATTAGTATACCCTTAATACATTAATCATGATTATTTTTCTAATTACATAATACTTTATTCAAATAAACTAAAGATATAAATTATTTCCTTATGATTGGTTAGTATAAACTTAACAAGGTTTTATATTTAAACATGATAAAATAATTCATACCCTAAATCTAGACATAGGGGTCTCATTTTATGATTTTGATATCCCCACTTTCTTCTATCATGAAGTTAATGTCTCTAGGTTATAAATAGTCAAGTCCCCGAAGGTATTTCCATTTACAAATAATATATACAAATTGATAATATTAAATTAGATAAAAGAGAAACCATAATCCATAGAATGTTTTGAGAAATGAAATGTTATTAGACAAATCAAAAAGTTTCTTGATGGAGATTTTAAATACTTAAGAACCTATCAAAATAATTTGAACATGATTTTAAAATAATGGTGATAATCAAATCACCTAGAAGGGATAAGAAGGTTTTTAATTATCGCTTTCCTTCCATCTTGATAAATGATTCTTAATCAATATAAAGGAAAACCATTAAAACATGTATTGAATTATTTCATGTTAATATAAAAAATTACCATGTAATGAAAATACCCTTTGAAATTACAAAACACTTTAAACATCATATCCATTATACTTATGTGAATTTTTTTTTCTAAATAAAATCTCTAAAATATTGTTAATAACCTCAAAAATCATCCCTTAAAAATGTGTTTAATACATTATTCATATCATCAAACATAAACTTTTAACCTTGTGATGGTAACCATATATCTTAAGAAAACCTCACATGAAAATATCATAATATCCAATGTTTTATATACATTTAATTGATACTAAATATAAATACATGACCCAAAACATTAAATATTTGGGTGACCATAAACTATAATAAACATTCTTACTTTACCAAATATCTTTTAGGTTTATATTTTAATAGATTTTTGTTATAACTATCACATAGAAAATTCATATATAAATAATGTGGAAACATCTATTTAGTATCCAATTTTCCTATACTATAATATATTTAAAATAAAACATGATATCATTCCGGGAAAAATCATCACAACATTAAACATGACATACTCCTTTTAATTACCCATACATAATCCCTGGGAAAACATTTTAAAATGTGCTATGAGTGAAAAAATATCTATAAGAGATATAAGAAGAATAAATCTATTTGAAAAACATGAAAACACATGAAAAAATGTTCTTAAAAACATACCTTTTTATCTGGAAAAGTGGATTATTTTTTCGTTTTGGAACATTTTTTCAGTAATTTTAAAATCAAAAAAATCAATGAAAATCAATAACAATAATATAAAATTATCTTAAATTCTATGGGACACCATAATCTTTAAACAATTACAAAACTCTTAAAATATTATCATCCATACAATCAATTTCCAATGTAATTCATAGGAGAAAATATGCACTATCCATTATATTAGAGTTCTATCTATGAACACCCATAATATAAGCTATATTGGGCTCACCCATGAGCTATAATGATGATAAACCCTTAAAAATGGCGAAGTACAATATCATGAATGAAACACTTGAAAAGTTATTTTAAATTCATTTTAAAAACACTTTTGGATAAAAAAATACCCTTTTATTTTAAAAATGAAAATTTCAATGGAAAAACGTCCAAAAAATTTGAAAGTGGGTTTTTTATTTAATGAAAATATGAAATATTGTATAGTAATTAAAAGAAAATATAATTTTATGTTGTATAGAAGATTCATTATCGCTATATATGTTAAAATAAAACATTTCTTTTTGAATTTTTATTAAGAATGTCAAAAATTCTGTTAAAATATTCTTTATTAAAACCATTGAATGAAATTAAAAAGATAGATAAAATTTCATTAATAAATATTTTATTAAAACCATTGGATGTGTTGAAAATATTTGATTCAAAGGTCTAATATGACATCGGTAGGTTGAATATTATCAAAGGGTCCATTATTCCTCCATCAAAAAAATATTAATAAATAAATAATTAATATTATTATAAATCAATAATACCTTAAAATCCAATCATCAAATATGTTTATGAAAAATAACCTATATTACAGTTATGGAGATGGTAGGTCGATCATACGCATAAGTAATGGTTCCATTTATCAATGATCATTACGAAAAGAAGGTAAAAATAATTTTACATATAAATAATTATCATAACATCATAAATAAAATATGATTTATTTATTATACATATATATACGTCATTCATGTTATGTGGTTATGAAAATAGAATCACATTGCTTAATGGTGGTGGTGGTCCACCCGTACGTGTGAATGAGGTTATCGTTTTTCAAACAATATAAAATTAATAGATTAAATAATATATTATCTTTTAATAATGATAAATATCTCAATAATATCACACATATAAATGAAATATATCATTATAACTTGACTTGGGATATGGTTATTGAAAACAAATTACATATTTTCGTGAGATGGTAGTTCATCGTACACACAAAACAATGGTTTTGTTTCCCATTTGATGGAAGGGAAGTTGAATTTTTTAAATTTAATATAAAAATTGGAATATTTTTAATATAATGGTTTGATTATATAATTTTTTTATGATATATTTGATGGATTTTGAAGAATAAATAAAACTAAAACAAGCAGTTAAAACTATACGTCTTCCACAGAATTTCACATGTGATTCACACATTAATCTATATATGTTTTTTAGTCTTATAAAACATGAACTATTGAATAATATTAGGGACTATATAATGTTTTTTTTAGTGATTCACTTAACCAATTGGGTTTTGGATTGTTATGCAAATGGAAGAATAGATTCCATTTTATAAGAGTTGGGAGGGGTAATTTTGAGATACCTAAAAATATAAAGATAATATTATTTATTTTTAAATTTAAAATATGTCCAAAAAAATTTATTTCTAATATAGGGTGACTATGTATCTAATTAATATTTTATAATAATAATTAGCTATGTTTTTATAACATTTTCTCCATTATAGTCTTATTTTATCCACTAGATAAATCATTTCACACTTACTATGACAATGAATATTTTTACACATTGGGGGTCAATATAGACACTATAAATTAATGAACAACCCACAAACTTACTATGGTTGATATTATAAAATATAAATTAATAAATTGGAAAAATATAATATTTTTATGAATTTTATATCAATTAATAAAATATTAGTTATTATAACATATCATCAATATTAATTTATATAATAGTTCATTACGTTGATTATAATAACATCCGAAAGAAGTAAAATTCAATCCAAATATTTTAATATGCCCCTAACATGTCAAATTATTCTCTAAAAATAATTTATCACATTAATTTTCTAAAATTATTTTACTTTTAATATTTTTAAAAGCAATTATTTTATTTTTCATTAATGGATTGGTTAATACATCTATGTTATATAAACATTTAATGAAATTATTTATTTTCTAATAATTAAAAATATATTACAATGATGAATATGAATCATTTGTATTTAAAAATAATATTTATAACTAAATATATTTTATGTTTAACACAATGTTAATAATATTTTTGTAATTAAAAACAAGAGAGTCCCATTTTTTACTTCTATTTCAACCAAATTATATAATAGCTATAATGAAATCCAAATATTAAAAATTCTATATAACCAAATATTTTATGTCTGTGTGATTTTATTAAAAAATACAATAAAATAAATTAATTTTTATAGTGTCATTTTATAATCTTTATTATATAATTTTTTCCCTTACTTACCCACTTTATCATTTATCTTGGTAACAAAAAATAACCATGTTTCCAATTCATAAAGAATAAAAATAAAAGGATAATGGTACCAAATTTTTAACTTCTAATTAATAATATTTATTTTATTTTCTATATTCAAAACACTAAGGTGTCATATTTTATGTTAAAATTAATCTGGGAAAATATGAAAGAAAATATTTTTTTAGAACAATTCCTAATTTAAATATAAATTGTTTTTATACAAAATTAAAGCAAAAAATACTTTTAAAAACAAAAAAATGGATTTTTTTTATTTTAAAAAGGAATTAATTGAATTTTAAAATTAATCCAAATTATTATTTCAATTTCTATATACTATAAAAACTATATTCAATAAAAATTAATATTTTCACTATTTTGGGAAAAATTAATCTTTTCAGAAAAAAGATAAATTTTTTACTATAAAATAATTTTGATATTATGATTTAATAAATTATATGTATTTTATAAAATATGATTTATTAAAATTTTATAATTTAATTATACAAAAATCTCAAAACAAATAAAAACTCATTTTTGAATAAAACATATCTTTGAAGAATATAATTGTTTTACAAAAATAGATGGAATATTTAATAAAAATTAATTAGTAAATTTATGTTGAATATAAAATTTAAGGGTATATATTTCAAAATTTTGTTAACCTTATTCATATACTTAAATTTAATGGCTTGGTTATAATGGTTACACATAAATAATAAAAGAAAAAATAGAACTATGTTTCTCCAGTATAAATGATAACGTTTCATGAACCTACCATAAGTGTTTTTTATCATTATAAAGTAGAATCTAATGTGTATCGAAAAAATCCCCAATGATATCTTCCAAATTATGTGGATTAGGATAATTAGTGTCACTGACCTCCCCTACTACAGTTTTCTTAGCATGTGACATAAGTGAATAAGTAACTTGGACCTCCCATATTTATGTTTTCCCAGCCTATGGAGTATACTAACAAATAACATAGACCCTTATATGTGAGTTTTATAGCCTAATATCACAACCACAAATAAAGGGTGTTTTCATTTCCATTAAAACAAAATCACCCAATGGTAATTTTCCTTTATTTTTAAATAATATTTCCCCAAGGGTGTTCTCCATTCCATTAAATCAAAACCACCCCAATGGAAATTTTACCATTATTTTAAATGAAGTCCACCCCAAGGTAATTTTCCGTTAATTTAAAGAAAGATCACCCCCATGGAAGATGTTCATTTCTATTAAAACATTTAAACACAGATCACTTTTTACAAAGATGATTATAATGTTTTTTAATTTCCAAAATTAAATACTCCACCATGTATTCATTTCCCACTCAAACATGTGTAAATTTCATTTCCATAAAAAACACCATTATAAAATCCCACTTTCCATTTCAAAAAACGTTTCCAAGATATTAATATTTTCCAAAGGATACCATTTGATTCCCAAAACATAACACATTATATTAGTAGCTTCAAAATGAAATCAAGTATTATGAAAAAAAATTCATTTCAATTAATGTAAGATAACCCAAAATTCACCATTTTACAAACCATAATACCATTTTAAATTACTATATTCAAGAGTCAATTCCATTTAATTAAACCGATAATTGTGAAATTTTATTTTATATTCCTTTAATCCATTACAAAATACTCACATTATAATAATTCGGACATGACATAACAATTTAATGAAAAGGAGGTAAAAATATCATAATTTTATAAATTAAGTGAATTATAACCGAAGAAAAGTAGTTTATAATACATTTAATTAATTATTGTACCATATCATTGTAAATAGACGATAGCACATACCACATTCCCCCAAAATAAAATCAAGAGTCTGGGTTAAGTTAAGGGGCCACCTACCTTATTGTTAGAGAAGTATACTCATCCTATATCAGCCATCAATTCATCCAAAATCCAATGAAATCAATAGATAAGAAAACCGCCCTAAAAGTAGTGTATGTCAGACTAAACTAAATAGAGAGAACTATTCATTTAAAGAATAAACTTTTAGTGGAAATAGTAGATATATAATTACTTTAGGCTCTTGACCACAATAAGTAGAAAGTCCAAGTGTTAATAACTAAGGGAGACCCACCATTTCATAAGGAGATGTATAAAATTACATAGAAGATGTGTAATTAGAAAAATGTGGACTAGAATCTTGAATAAGAAGAAAAGTGGGTCGAATTGGTGAAATAATAGGGCTACCCTTGACATTAAAACTCCCAAAGAGGCCATTGATTCGGAGATTATAGATCACTGGCTAGTATGTGATTATAGATGAATATATGGGCTTCTTTCTTGAACACAAATGGGCCTATTGATCAAAACTATCTAGCTAGTGGGATTGAAACATCATATAGTAGTAACAAAACCATGTCCCAAACAGTCAAAACACTCCCTAAAGGCCCTCTATTCCAAAAAAAATACATCTATTATGGTTGATTACACAAGGTTAAAGATGTTTTAAACTTATATGTACCTTGGTGGAAGGGAGGGATCTCAAAACGTCCCCAACATTTAACAAATCATCCCCATGAAAAAATCTTCAGCACCAGTGAGCCTCAATTCATTAACCAATATCGGTCTTTCACTGGTCCTAACCATGCCATTATTAAACCAAACCTACTCTACCATGTGGATCATCAAAAACCTATTTATCAAATCTAATATTTATTTAATAAACTCCACCGCATTTATCTATTTTAGTGGAACTTATTTAATTCAACAACTATTATTACACACCTATAGATAATTCTATCATTCTACCGTATTCGGGACCTCAGCTGGACACACTTATCAAAAAATCTAGTCTCACCTAACCAATAGATAATATTGAAGATCCTTCAAAGAAATGACTACCCCATCATACATCTCAATAAACATAGTAATAAAAACCACCTTCACATTATTCTATATTTTATGGTTCCCAGTTAACTGATCGTATCAATCCAATTTGAACCTCACACACTACTGTCTACTTACCTCTATAAAATGATATCCATGTACCCACTCTTTCCATGGTGTAATATCCACCATAATACTCCCTAACCAACATCATATATGTTAGAAAGAATTCCTCAATACACCATTAATGACTCTAAATCCTTTCCCTAAACTAAATTATATGAGTAAACATTTCTACAAATAATTCCCTAAATGTTAAAATTTTGATTTAAATTCCAATACAAAACCCTGAAACACGTCAGTTAAATTACAAAGCCACATCCTCTGAAAAACCCAATAAACTACTTATACTTGATTTATTCATCACCAAATGAATCCAATAATCATCCCAATAACACAAAAATGTCTAACCCCAACGTCCTAGTGTGATTCTATGGACAACATTCCATTTTTCCACACTACTCACTATGGCATAACCTGAGCACTGATAGTCCAAAAAAACATAACTCTCTTGAATCATGACATTGCATCCCAATCCCAACTCTATCACTTGGACTCTAAAAAAAATCAGGTAGAGATCAACCTATCATATTCATTGTGGAATCACATTTATAATGAAACCAATTATGAACTAACATCTAATTCCATCAAAATTGTCTGTAGACTATTCCAATTTATTTGGAAACCATTCTATCAAGAAGGCCATAATCCCATGATGAAAATAATACTCCCAGTTATAGTAGTGTACTTATCATCACTCGATGAATAAAAACTAAATAACCAAAATTTTGATCTTTCCATCATGGAATGTAATGGATAGACACCGTCATACTACTCATACCAAATATCCTTGAATTAAACACCAAAAATTTACCTATTCTGGAAACATAGGAATGTTACAATCAACATTTATTGAAATCCAACTCATAATGAGGTTAATGACCTCACCCAAAAAATGGTTCTCTCACCAAAATACGGATTCACATATAACACTACTAGATAATAGCTTAATCTTGTTCTAATTATCTAAGATCCATTTTTTCCCTTCCAAGCATCACTCAGTCACTTAAGCACTAACACTCATAAAAGGGGTCAATCTTAGATCAACCATGTCACTATATTTTGATCAATCTACGAATAATATCCTTTACCATCGGGACATTAAAAATCCATCAATAAACTTCAATCCATAATCCCACAATCATCTGTCAATTTTCACTCACCAAGTTCTAAAAAGGACTACTAAATAAAACATGTTATGGTTTCATAGTTGTTTTCCATGAAGCTATGAAGAGAATCCCACCATGGAACTACAACCACCAAATCACTTCAAAATTTCAAAAATCCATAATATTCCCAAATAAAATTCACATATCATGTTTCTTCAGTCAAAGTTCAGCAATCATATAATGCACTAACTCAATTCAAAAGATAAATAATTGATTTATCACTCTCTCGCCACTGGGTCTAATTCATCCATAGGGGTTACATGGTACACACTAACTCCTTTTGAAAACGCATCCCAACATCTTGTGAGTTGAGAATCATAGATCATATGATCATTTTACTAATGAAGTATATTAACATGCACTTATAGTGTCACATTTACTAACTAGATTCCTCCTAGATTCCTTCATAAATTAGGTTTAACACATTGCATGTATCAGAACTATGTGCATAGCCACCCATAAACTTGGTTTCCATTATAAGAACCCAATTCACTTACCTACACAATCTTCATGTACTATAATGACCTGATAAATGATGGTTTTAGTTATCCAAACAATAATTTCCTTCAAAATTGGCCTATATACTAGACACCCAAACTCTAATTTTTCACCCATAACTACATCAACGCTGGGAAGCATTGAACATGCACTAATCACATAAACTGAAGCATTTACGCATGCTCTAGATATCTAATGGAATTAAAAATAAAATGATAACCTCTCATGGGTTACCCTTTTAAAACCCAAGCAGTGTACTCATTAAAAATCACCAGTCATGTATGAAAGGTCACTATGTCACCTCATATATTTTATCAGCCAAGAACATAAAAAATCCACAACTCATGGGATGTCACACTCCCATATCTAGGATAAATTGAATCTATCATTCTAAACACCGAACTCAGGGTTCCCATAAAGAATCCTAAAGACAATATATCCTACCCACTCAAGAGTTAAACTCGAACCCCATGTATAAGACATAACCCCACTACTCAACAAAACATATGAAAAACATGAAATGTTATACCCCAAGATGAAAATGAAATTGGTGTCGCATTAACTATGAAATACACTACACCGTGAAAAAGGTATCCCAAATGAGGATCTATCTCTATCCACATAAACCCCCTACCAAGATCAACATTCTTGATACACATGGTTTGCCACCTCCAAAGGTACTACCAGAATACATTCAACAAAAAAATCAAGCCACAAGCATTGCCAAAAACTCTCCAAAACACCATAATAATGGTTAAGAAACATATAAAATAGTTCCAACGCCATAATAATGGTGTTCATATACTATTTACTACAGTTTACCATTACAAAAACATCTTAATTTAGACCTTTCAACAAATTTACATTTCTTTTCTTCAAATTCTCACATTTTCAAGTATTCCAATTTCAAAAGGATTTAAAAACCACCACTTATAGGACTCACCTTTTATATTTAACAATATTATAAATTTAAATTTTCCAAATCTACAAATCTCATATGATTCATATTTAATATTTAATCCTATAAATTACAAAGATGAAAAATTCTTTAAGCCACCATATAAGTTTATATATGAAATTATATTTAACAAATACCGCCATTTAGTAATGTATTTACATCTTAATTTACAAAAATATATCATCAATGGAATTTCATATGTAAATTTCCAACAAATCCTTATATGGGAAAACACCATATGGGATACTGAAGACACATTAAATAAAAAACCCCCTTTAATAATAAGTAGTCACAATTAAAGTAAAATATAAATTAGACAAATATACTCCCATGTTTATTTAAATCATATGCATTATGTAGTCGACAGATGAACTCCATGCACCTATCATTATTCATTTCATATTAAATCCATTTTCCCTTAAAATGATGCGTGAACATATACATACTCTCTTTCTATACTAGTCCATGCGTAAAAAACCCCATGAACTAATAACATAAAAAATAAATTTTCTTAATGAAGGTAAAAATAAAATACAATTTTAAGAGTGAAATCCTTAAAAAACACTCATTCCCAGTAAATTGGGGTTTCCTCTAGGAAAAGGTTTATCTCTCCTAAAAAAAGATCAGTACAAGGCCCCAACACCCCTAATCCTACTATCTACCACATCCAAATATTAAAATATAAAAATACACCACTATGATACAAATTTGTAAATATATAACTCCCCAGACCACTAACAAGTTCTAGGATTGGCTGTCATAACATCTCATTAATGGAGAATCCATATACCCATATTCACTTGAATAGAAGTGGGGGTTTATGAGGATACTATGGGGACACCATAACTTTTAATAAAAGTAAAAATGTCTAAAAAGATAGTAAAAATGTATACAATAGTGTAAATAACCGACATAGATAAAATGAGGAATATAGAAATATCACAACAATATCAAAATAATATAGTAATGATATATGTATAATTGATCCCCCATGGGTAAATCATATATACAAGATAAGAAAATTTAAAAAAAAATAAACTGAAACTATAACTCATATGAAATTCTCCCAGAGTCTACTCGGTCTCATCCCCCATATTTCACTCTATAATGCTTCAAAAAACATCATACAATGATCCATTTCCCTAGAACTATAAAATTTGACGTAACCGTGATGCTAGGTTGAGTACACAAGTTCAATGGAACACCAAGAAAGTTATGAGTACACATCAGTAAGCCACCAACAATGGTGTCACTAAAATAACTACATTTATATACAAGTGCATGATCAATTTCTATAAATAAACAATTTATTCATTTAAAATTGTTTAAGAAATCAGTTAATAGACCCCAATGGCTGATTGACATGGTGAAACAAAAAAAGAGTCATACCAACATTAATCCTTACCTCCATGGCCCTGATCAACCATAAAAACTGTCACGACTTGCCTTCACCAAAATGAGGGAAGGGTTAGCAGATTTCCAGGCCCCTCCTTCCTTAATTTGAAGGAGAGATAATGACCCACGAGACCCACCTTCAATAGATCCCGGAGTGGCGACTAGCACCAAGGGTATAGAAATTTCTCACAAATGGAAGGCATTACCCCTTTTTGTTTTATAAGATCGAGAGATGAGATGATGAAACTCACCAACACCAAGGTAAAAGAAAAGTAAATCCAAAAGTACAAAAGGTTACTACAAAGGTAAGTACAAAAAAAAGCAACAACTGCAACCGCCCCAAAGGTCTGAACTAGTATGGTTCTGCGTGATCCCTGAAGACCTCCTAGAAACCTGAAAGCAGTTTTATATACGTAGGGTGAGCATACAAGTACACTCAGTAGGGAAAACCAAAGACTCTCATGCACAAGTGGGGGAACGTACTAAAGTCCCGTGAAAAAAAAAGAAGTAAACCAAACACCTATCAAGGTAAAATATCCACCCCAGGCCTCACCATGGAACACTCCCCAAATAACGCAAGTCAAGTAATATATATAATCAGAGCACATAGATGTTTGGGTACCCCATGCCACTTTCCCACTGGTTTTTGAGACATCCTACGCATCAAACCAATCCCGCCATTCTCACCGCAGTCTCACTGCCACACCCGCCCGCACACACCTGGGACACAACCACCACACGTAGTCCCTCTACCAAATCCCGCCCGCAAACACCTAGTCCACAAATATCACATGTAACCACGCCTGCAAACACCTAGGCCAAAACAACCACCACCACACACGAAGACACCTGGGCTAGAAAATCCACTGGCACGCCCGAAGACACATGTGCCTCATCCTGAAGACACTTGGGAAACCACCTACAGCACACACCTGGCCAACCACCACACTACCCCGACCGAAGGTTTTTGTGCTAATAATGGACCTCATGCCATCACAGCCTGCCCGAAGATGCTTGGGCTATCCAGGAAAGGGAGAAGAAAAGGAGCTAATAACTAGCCACTAAGAATAGTATTGGAAAAAACACCCTCCCCCATGAAATGGGGGTGTTCGGCACTAAGTGCTCAACTTGGGTGGGGTGAGAATAAAAAACACAAAACTAAAAGTATATATATAGGTAACAAGCAATCACCCCAAACTAGGTTTTTCTTCAGACAGCCTACAGATCACAACATCACTCAAGTGCGAGTCAAAACCCTCGCTAACAAAACCCATTTTTCCCCTTCTTGTTTCAAGTTCAGTGATAATGTTTAATTAAGTTTAAGCACTACTGGGAAACTAGTAGGAATAGGCACAAGTCTAGGAAAGTAAACAGTCAAGCATCAACTGTAACGCCCACACCCGGTTCTCAACAACAGAGGATCCCACCCCAATTCGTGATATAAACAAGTACCCAACTGGTCTTAAAACTCACAAACACTGAATCCATACCAACAAGGGATCCCATCCCCAAATTCACACAACCACCGAAGGTATAAAGACAGGGTATCCCATCCCCTCCCACATCTCCAGCAATCGGCCCGAAAAAAGAAAACAACCAACTACCACCACCAACACAAGTCAGGGCCATGCCGGTATTTTCAGATTTAAACGACTTAACACACTCCATGATTTCAATTTTTGAGTGTTTTAACCGGGGTTGTCACAGAAGGATTGATCCTGGTGCCTTAATTTATTTGGCCAGATATATGTGATTAACGAATTTACTTTCACAGTATGAGTTTACAACCACAAACAAGCCATTTAAAACATCAGCAGGGGTTCATTAGTTCACAAATAACAACCACCAACGGTCTCGATTTTCAGAAGGCGTAAGCCAGCACAACTCAGAAGGAATATCATAATATAAAACAGCATCAATGATCACATCCCCCCTTCTTTCTTTACAGGATTCGTTCATTATCTCTAATTAGGTCTGGTTTATCCAATTCTACAGAATCAAAAGCACGCCCACCCCGCATGATACACAAAATAGAGAGACAAAGGAGAAATTACCTACCTGTTGATAGATGATCAACGTTTAGGCCGGGCGTAGAACATTACAGATAACGATACAACGCACCCGATGCACCAGAAGCTATTCGTGAAAAGCCACGATCGAGGAAAGGAGAAACCACGGCTAACCCTTAGTTTATAAAATCCGCGGACAGTTGAGGTGAGAACGCGAAACCGCGTAAGGCGCGGGGGTTGTGGGATGACCACGCAGCTGGGAAGTTACACACAGAGGTCTCTCGGGATTTTTAGGAATTAATTATGGGCTTTAAATGGATTTAAAAATGAGTAAAAGGATTAATTTACATCGAAACTTACGTTGCCGGAGCAGAAAAGTCAGGTACTGGAAGAAGAACGAAAGGCTCGACGAGGGGACACGATGTCACCCTCATGGTGCCACAGTCACGGTGTCACCCTCACGGTGTCACCTTCACAGTGTCACCCTCATGGTTCCACCGTCACGGTGCCACCGTCACGGTTCCACTGTCACGGTGTCACCTTCACGGTGCCACTGTTTTGGTGGAGCCTCACTTTTGGCAAAGTAAAGGGCCAGGAGGGTCTGGGCCATTACATTAGATACCTTTTAAACGATTCTTGTCCTCGAGAATAAAAACAAACCAAGAAGGAAACAGAGGGCCCAAACAACCACCTCGAAAGATGCCTCTTATAAGTGAACCCATGAAAACCAAAAACACTTCTCTGTCATGAACCAAGCAACATACCATGCCAGACTGCCCAGGCATGTGGGTTGGGGAGTCTCCTCTCCCATGTCAAGATATTATCCGCTTTGGGCGGCACTGACTTGACCGCACGGGTTTAATCCCATCCGCCTTAGTGCGTCTTGATTAGGGGTCCGGTTATCTCCTCCCCCATAGCCAGGGCTTTTTACACACAATCAGAGGAAAGGAAACAAGTACATTTCATAGACAAAAGACAAAACGTTCTACCACAACAGGTACAATAAGGAACAAAACTTAAAACACCTCTGGGTACTGGGTATGCATCTGTGCTTCCCTCTCCCACATACTCTCCTCAAGCCCACCATGTCTCCACAACACACGAACCAAGTGAATGGTTTGCCCACGAAGCACCTTCTCCTTGCGATCCTCGATCATCACTGATCTCTCCACAAAGGTCATGTCGTCCTCGATGTCCAGCTCACCCCAATCAAGGATGTGTGAATCGTCGTGTAGATACTGACGGAGCTGGGACACATGGAAGACACCATGTATCTCCAGTAGCGGCGGTGGTAACGCTAGCTGATAAGCCACCTCGCCGACCTGCCGCAACACTTAGAAGGGTCCTATGAACCTGGGAGAAAGCTTACTCCCCTTATCGAACCTCCGCTGCCCACGCCGAGGGGAGACCTTCAAGAACATGTGGTCCCCAACCTCAAACTCCAAGGGCCTTCTCCTGGTATCAGCATATGACTTCCGTTAGTCCTGGTCCGCCTTCATCCTTTCCCGTATGAGTTAAACCTTTTCTGTCATGCCCTGCACCACTTTCGGGCCAAGGATGCCTGACTCTCCTACTTCGGCCCAACACACAGGTGAACGCCATGGCCTCACGTACAAAGCTTCAAACAGGTCCATGCCAATGGTAGAGTGATAGCTATTATTGTAAGCGAACTCTACTAGGGTCAAGTGTCGCACCCATGATCCTCTTGAGTCCAGAACACATGATCGTAGCATATCCTCCAAGGTCTAGATGTTGCGCTCTGTTTGTCCATCTGTATGGGGATGGAAAGCAGTGCTAAGGCGTAACTAGGTGCCGAACGCATGCTGCAATCCTCTCCAGACTCGTGAGGTAAACCGTGCATCCCTATCCGAGACTATAGACCTTGGAACTCCATGCAACCGCACCACCTCATCCATGTACTTTCGTGCCAATGTGTCCACAGTACTCGACTCCCTGATCGCCAAAAAGTGAGCTGATTTCGTCAACATGTCCACTACCACCCAGATGGCGTCGTATCCCCCTTGGGCATTGGGTAGTCCCGTGACAAAATCCATCGAGATGTCATCCCACTTCCACTCGGTGACATCTAGGGGCTGTAGTAGGCCGCCTGGAACTCTGTGTTCAGCCTTCACTTGCTGACACACTAAGCACTTGGCCACAAACTCTGCCACCGATCGCTTAACTCTGGGCCACTAGAACTGCCTCTTCAGTCTCTGGTACATCTTAGAAACTCCTGGGTGTACCGTCAGGGTTGAGTTATGGAACTCACTGAGAACCTTTCCGCGCATCACTCCTGGAACAAACAACCTTTCCTGGAAAAGCATCAGGTTCTGACCATCCTCTGTCCATCCTTCTGGAGCATTGCCCTGGTCGACTCGGTCACGCATTACATCACACTCCGGGTCTCCCCACTAAGACTCCTCCACTTGTCGAAACAGAGGTGACTGCACTATCATCTGATATAGGCAGCCTCTGCCACTATCCATCTTCGCATCTAGGTGTAAGGAAGCCAACTCCTCCATTGCCTTCCAGGCATCCGCCGACTCTTGAACCGCATCCTTCTGCATCTTCCTACTCATGGCATTGGCCACTACATTGACCTTTCCCTCAGTATAAGAGATCTAAAAGTTGTAATCCTGGAGGAACTACACCCATCTCCACTGTCGCAAGTTTATGTCCCGCTGGGAGAAGATATACCTCAAGCTTTTGTGATCCGTGAAGACCAAAAATCATTCCCTGATGAGGTAGTGCAGCCATAACTTTAGCGCAAAAACGAACACTACAATCTCCATGTCGTGGTGGCATAATTACGCTCATGGGGGCGTAGCTGCCTGGACCCATAAGAGATCACCCCTTGTCGCTGCATCAACACACATCCCAGACCCTTTCCTGAAGCATCACAGAACACCTCATAGGCCACCCCTTCTTCTGGTAATCTCAGCACTGGGGCACTAACCAAATTCTATTTTAGATAGCTGAAGGCTGACTCGCACTGCTCACTCCACCCGAAAACCTGGTCCTTGGTAAGGGCTGTCAAAGGGGCTGCTACTCAGGAGAAGTTGGGTATGAACCTCCGATAGTAACCTGACAGCCCAAGGAAACTACGGACCTCTGCCACATTCTTTGGTGCTACCCAAGAAACAACTGCCTCAACTTTTGATGGGTCCACTGCTACCCCCTACTCGGACACCACATGCCCGAGGAAGTGCACTTCTCGTGTCCAGAACATACATTTCGACAACTTCCCATAAAGCTGATGATGTCGGAGGACCTCGAAAACTGTCCTCAAGTGCTCTGCATAGTCCTCTTCTGACCTCGAATAGATCATGATATCGTCGATGAACACAACCAAGAACCGATCCAAGTACTCCCGGAATATGGAGTTCATAAGCCCCATGAAAATAGTCGGGGCGTTCGTAACACCGAAGGGCATGACTAAGAACTTGAATTGTCTATACCAGCACCTGAAGGCCGTCTTCTGGATGTCTCTCTCCTTCACTCTCAATTGGTGTTACCCAGACTGCAGTTCGATCTTCGAGAACCATCCTGCCCCTTTCAGCTGGTCGAAAAGATCATATATCCTCGAAAGAGGGTAGCGATTCTTGATTGTCACCTAATTCAGCCTCCTGTAGTTTATGCACAACCTGAGACCACCATCAGCCTTCTTTGCGAACAAGACTGGATCACCCCACGGTGACGCACTCGGGCGAACATAACCCCTCTTCATCAGATCATCAATCTGGATCTGCTTCTCCCATAGCCCTAAAGGCGCCATCCGGTAAGGAGCCATCGAGATTTGTCGAGCGCCGGGCTGCAGGTCTATCCCAAACTCGATATCACACCGAGGGGGTAGAGTCGTCACCTCCTCAGGGAAGATGTACATAAACTCACGGAAGATCTCTGGCACTTCCACCATTTCAGAATCTACTGATTCCACTGTCAGCTCGGTCAACAAGGAGAGGAGAGGTTCCTCTCGCCTGTTTCCCTTCGGACTGCTCCGCTCGCCGGTGAAGGTAACACGCCGGCCTTCTATGTCCGAGAACACCACCCTTCTTCAGAAACAGTCGATGACGGAACACACAGAAAATAGCCATTCGATGCCTAGGATGACATCGTATGGCTGAATCTGTAGCAGAAGAAGATCCCTAACCGACTGATGTGGCCCAATCATCAGTCTACATCCCCTACAAACAAACAACAACATGGTCTGACCTCTGACTGGTGTGCTCAACAACAGGGTCACTGAAAGCATCTCGAAATCTAGACCCAAGGAACGGGCTAGACTAGGTGAAACAAAGGAGTGCGAAGATCCGGTGTCGAACAAAGCATAAGCAAGAGTGCTACACAAACTGATCGTACCTCGAACAACCTCCGGCCCTGCTGGAACTACTGCCTCTGCAGTGTGCAACTGTCCACATCCAGATCCTCTGCCCCTCGGCTTCCAGCCACCTCCCTGACCACGCCCCGGTCGAGGTCCCTGAGGTGCACCCTGAGGTCGGCCTCATCCTTCTATGTCTACCCTCGGAGGAGCGGGAGCTCGCTGTCCCTACTGCTGCTGCTGGAAACGTCTTGCTGGAAACAGCTGCTAGGGCGGGTGGTGGGGCTGTCCACCACCATCGTACTGCACCCCGTCTGGCACTGACTCCGAAGTTGTCTGGGCTCCCACAGATGAAGCACCGCGGTCCCGGGCCCGAAGGAAAAGGGAGAGAGCCAGGGGATCAAAACTGAAACTACTGTGGTCTGCTCCCAGCTGGTCGGAACCTGGAGGGTCCTGACGCTGGAGGCCAGGTGCTGATGGCCTTTCCCTTCGATGGACCCAGCTGGATCCCCTCTCGTGACACTCCTCCAAGAGCATTCATCCTATCCACCACTACGGCTTTCTTCTGGACCTCCAAGTACGTCAGCAGGGTGAAGGGGGTAACAACATACTGGAGGGAGGGTCGGAGCGCCTCCTCTAAACGTCTTGCCCGAGACTCCTCATCGGGAAAGTGGTCCGGAGAAAAACGTAGGAGGTCCTTGAACTTGATCCCTAGCTCCCTCGCGGACATACTCTCCTGCAGGAGGGAGAGTAGCTCCTGTCTCTTTTATGCCTTCATCGTCGAGGAGAGGAATTCCACCCAGAACTCCCTCTCGAAATCCACCCAAGCCACCTCAGACTCTCTCCTCTCCCCCAGGTAAAGCGTCCACCACTGACGCGCCGCTCCCTGCATCTGGATGATGGCCAGAGGAACCCAATACTCGGTCGGGGCCTGAATCAGGCCAAAATCTATAACTATCTCCTCTATCCAGCCTTCCATCTTCATGTCAGAGGTGCTGCCCTCATACTTCTCGTGGGCATGTCGCTGGAAGGCCCAAAGAGTCTTCTACCACTGGTCGTCCTCTTCCTCTCGATCATCTCTCTGCCGATCGGCCAAATTAGTATCTGGGGCCTTGATCGCATGTACCACACGTGGTCACCTTCCAGGTGCCATAGCTTTAAGGTAAACAAGGAATGCCTAAGCCCAAGTAGTGCAGAATATCGTTCTTAAAACTTTTTAAAATTTTAATTTATCCTTAATTCCCATGGAATCCCATAAACACAAGAACACAAGTCATTATGATGCATATACCTTTCCTAGGGTCTCAACCCTGCAATCAGTGTGGCCTCACTTGGTCGTTCGGTAGGTCCAGAGTCCTTGCACAGGATCATGGGGGGCCTAAAATCTCATGTCCTAGCTGGTCTTCCCTAGCCTAATTCACGCGCCAAGGTCACCCAACACTGTTTCCTTACCATCCCATGCAATCCTCACTGTGCATAACTCCAGACTGCATCCTATCTCTCAACCATCACCTCTGATACCATTCTGTCATGACCCGCCTTCACCAAAAGGAGGGAAGGGTTAGCAGATTGTCAGGCCCCTCCTTCCTTAAGTTGAAGGAGAGATAATGACCCCCGAGACCCGCCTTCAATAGATCCCGGAGTGGCGACTAGCACTAAGGGTACATAAATTTCTCACAAATAGAAGGAATTACCCCTTTTTGTTTCATAAGATCGAGAGATAAGACGATGAAACTCACCAACACCAAGGTAAAAGAAAAGTAAATCCAAAAGTTCAAAAGGTGACTACAAAGGAAAGTACCAAAAAAAGAAAATCAACAACTGCAACCTCCACAAAGGTCTGAGCTAGTATGGTCCTTCATGATCCCCGATGTCCTCCTAGAAACCTAAAAGCAGTTTTATATATGTAGGGTGAGCATAAAAGTACACTCATTAGGGAAAACCAATGACTCTTGTGCACAAGTGGGGGAACGTACTAAAGTCCCGTGAAAAAAAGGAGTAAACCGAACACCTATCAAGGTAAACTATCCACCCCAGGCCTCACCAAGGCACACTCCCCAAATAACGCAAGTCAAGTAATATATATAATCAGAGCACATCGATGTTTGGGTACCCCGTGCCACTTTCCCATTGGTTTTTGAGACATCCTACGCATCGAACCAATCTCGCCATTCTCACTGCAGTCCCACTGCCACACCCACCCGCACACACCTAGGCCACAACCACCACACACATTCCCACTGCTGAATCCCTCCTGCAAAAACCTGGGCCACAACTATCACATGTAACCACGCCTGCAAACACCTAGGCCAGAACAACCACCACCATGCCCGAAGACACCTGGGCTAGAAAATCCACTGCCACGCCCGAAGACACCTGGGCCTCATCCCGAAGACACTTGGGAAACCACCTGCCACACACACCTAGCCAACCACCACACTACCCCGCCCAAAGGTTCTTGGGATAATAATGGACTTCAGGCCATCACAGCCTGCCCAAAGATGCTTGGGCTATCTGGGAAAGGGAGTAGAAAAGGAGCTAATAACCAGCCACTAAGAATAGTGTTGGGAAAAACACCCTCGCCCATGAAATGGGGGTGTTCGGCACTATGTGCTCAACTTGGGTGGGGCGTGAATAAGAAACACAAAACTACAAGTATATATAATGGTAACAAGCACTCACCCCAAACTAGGTTTTTCTTCAGACATCCTACAGATCACAACAACACTCAAGTGTGAGTCATAACCCTCGCCAACAAAACCCATTTGTCCCCTTCTTATTTCAAGTTCAGTGATAATGTTTAATTAAGTTTAAGCATTACTAGGCAACTAGTAGGAATAGGCATAAGTCTAGGAAAGTAAAAAGTTAAGCATCAACTGTAATGCCCACACCCGGTTCTCAACAACAGAGGATCCCACCCCAATTCGTGATATAAAAAAGTACCCACCTGGTCTTAAAACTCACAACCACCGAATCCATACCAACAAGGGATCCCATCCCCAAATTCACACAACCACCGAGGGTATAAAGACAGGGGATCCCATCCCCTCCCACATCTCCAGCAATCAGCCTGAAAAAAGAAAACAACCAACTACCACCACCAACACAAGTCAGGGCCATGCCAGTATTTTCAGATTTAAACGACTTAACACACTCCATGATTTCAATTTTCATGTGTTTTAACCGGGGTTATCACAGAAGGAGTGATCCTAGTGCCTCAATTTATTTGGCCATATATACGTGATTAACCAATTTACTTTCACAGCATAAGTTTACAACCACAAACAAGTCATTTAAAACATCAGAAGGGGTTCATTAGTTCACAATCAACAACCACCAACGACCTCGATTTTCAGAAGGCGTAAGTCATCACAACTCCGAAGTAATATCATAATATAAAATGACATCAATGATCACAGCCCCCCCTGGCCCCCTTCTTTCTTTACAGGATTCGTTCATTATCTTTAATTAGGTCCGGTTTATCCAATTCTACAGAATCAAAATCACGCCCACCCCGCATGATACACAAAAGAGAGAGACGAAGGAGAAATTACCTACATGTTGATAGATGATCGACGTTTAGGTCGGGCGTAGAACTTTACAGATAACGATACGGCGCGCCCGATGCACCAGAAGCTGTTCGTGAAAAGCCGTGATCAAGGAAAGGAGAAACCACAGCTAACTCTTAGTTTATAAGAGCCGCGGACGGTTGAGGTGAGAACGCGAAACCGCGTAAGGCGCGGGGGTCGTGGGTTGACCACGCGGCTGGGCAGTTACACATGGAGGTCTCTCGGGATTTTTAGGAATTAATTATGGGCTTTAAATGGTTTTAAAAAGGAGTAAAAGGATTAATTTACGTCGAAACTTACGTTGCGGGAGAGGAAAAGTAAGGTACTGGAAGAAGAACGAAAGGCTCGGTGAGGGGACACGGTGTCACCCTCACGGTGCCACCGTCACGGTGCCCCCGTCACCGTTCCACCGTCACGGTGTCACATTCACGGTGCCACTGTTTTGGTGGAGCCTCACTTTTGGAAAAGTAATGGGCCAGGAGGGTTCAGGTCATTACACATACTTTGACCAATTATAAGGTGCCTCACAACATGATAACAATTCCTAATGATAATAGACCAAAGTTTCCTCCATATATTAGATTATGTAACATATAAATAAACTACAAGAGTTTTCTTAACATTTTGAATAAGACAATAAGTATCACATACCTCCACTATAATAGTTATCTTACCCCATGTAATAAGACAAAAAGTACCACGAACAATACCGACTATAGTATTCTCATCCTATGGAATAACAAAATATGTAACCTATAAATCCCCAATGAATGTTCTACTATTTTGTAGAATATGAAAATAGGTAACATGGTCACCCATTATGGGAGTTTTCTTAGCAACAAATCACAACCAACCATATAGGTTGTATTTATTCTCTTTAGAACAAAACAACCACAATGAGAATTTTCAATATTTTATAACAATACCACCTGCAATGGTAGTTTTATTTAAATTAAAAAAAACCACCATAATGGGTATTTTCCATTACGTTAAAACTATAAAACACCAAATGGATCATCCTTTCCTTAAAAAACTACAACACCCTCGTGGTGTTTTCTATTCCATTCAAGCAATTGTAAACATATCCCCATTTCAAAACAAGTTCACAAATATCATCAATTTACAAAAAAACCACACCAAGTATACATTTCCCACTTGAAAAAAATGAAAAAAAAAATTTTACTGGACATGTCAATATAATATACCACTTTACATTTTAGAAAACTATTACAGGATATACAATCATTTATTAGAAAAGTATTTAATAAAAAATACATTACATTTCACATTAGTATCTTTAAAATGAAATCATGTATTTAAAAATCATTATTGGTCATAAATTATACCAAGCCAACCTAAAATTTATAATTTTACAGACAACATTTCCATTTCACAAGGATCATTTCAAGGTTCAATTCCATTTCATTAAACTAATGATTGTGAAATTACCATTCATAACCCTATATTACAAAATATAATTCCCACTTTAAGAGAATTGTAAAATCAAATAAGAATTTAATAAAAACATGTAAAATGACAAAATTTTTCAAAAATAGGGGAAATATAACTGAGGGAAAACCATATTTAAAATATTTAGTTACATGAATGACCATCAAATGAATAACCTATGAGTCCACACAACATATGAATGAAATACAAAAAACATACATGGTATAAATTAAGAGACAACATATATCATTCTTAGTGAATCTTTCTTATCTGATATTAACCACATGTTTTTCCAGAATCCAAATAAATTTATAAATATTTCATCCAACCTATAAGTAAGTCATATAATACTAAAATAGAAAGAAAAAATTAGAAATTAAGGGAATAAAATATTAGATACAAGAGGAATCATAACATTATCATAGCCTCTTGATCACAACAAGAGGAAACTCCAAACAAATAAACCAAGGGAGACCCACAATGGGAGATGTGTTACTGGCCAAAATGGGTCCAAAACCCTGACTAAGAAGAAGAGGGTGTGGATTGGGTGAAATTACAAAGCTTCCTCCCACATAAACAACTATCCAGGTGGCCACAAAGGTTACTTCCTTTTCTATCATCTATATGGGGGACCTATACAAACTATTTAATGGTGCTAAAACATGAAATCGTATCCATGGATCCATGTCCCAACCCATCTAAATTCCCCTAGAAGACCCACTATTAAAAAATAAATCACTGATTAAGATAAAATAAAGGAGGTTCTAAAAGTTTAAAATTTGTTTGTACCTAAGTGGAGGGGTGGTATCTTAGAGTATATTCTAATAATTGAAGATGTGTTTGTGAAGGAGTTTGTATGAGGTAAGATTTATGTAAATCCCTTGAGAATATCTAAGATATTTCTTATAGGATCTATAAAATCCATGAGGGTAATGAGAAGGGATATATCCCTTGGGGTAATAACATAAAGTAGGTTTTTTGGAATCGAGTGGAAAATGTGTTTCTTTAGGATTTACTGGCTATGTCATGTAAAGAAAAGAGTAAGTGATTTAGATTTATGATACAGAACATGTAGTATGTGTGAGGTACAGACCATGAGATTGGTTTTCAGTTGTGTATGACAATTACATGTATTTATTGATAATAACATTAATGTAATGAAGGATTATTGTGAGGCTGAACATTCCTTTGATGGGGGATAATGGTCATAGAAACCCATGGGTTGATACAATGATTACATATAATGTTTAATCTAGTTTCTTGTCTTGGTCTACTACTAGGATAGACTTCGCTATCAGTATGGTGTAAGATGATTATACAATCACATTTCAATTTTCTTTTAGTGTTCCTGTTATAAAATAAATCATAGATATTTCTAGTTTTTTCGTGGAAACAAATCATATAATAGACACTCCTTTCTAGTCAATGGAATGGGAATACATTTTACCTTGATTGGAATCCATTCTAGTATCTGAAATTGATAGACTGATTCTTTTATCAAGACTGCATGAGATTATGAGGTAAAGAAATAATATTAATATAATCACGACTCTTATTTAGACCATATATCATATAGATTGATGAATATGAGGGATAACTTCTGGTATGTGGGTTGGTTAAAACGATCATACAATAGGTCACTTTAATGTTCCTTAGATTATAATAGCATGTTATAGACTCTGTACTTTCCAAGATCAAACATGGAAGGGGCAATTTTTAGGGAGTTCAAGTTATCATATGATGACCGAGCATGTTTTCATTCATTATTTATATTCCTTATTAATTTATTTTTCTCATACGTATAGTGTGATATAATGAAATATATTATGGGCTTAAAGGTGGTTCTATAATTATATTTATTTCTCACACCATACATGTGTACCTCAGTGGATTTGGATACCTTATGTATTTTATATACGTATGAGCACTGGTTTTATATGGGATTGATAAGATGTTTCCATATAATGTTTTTGGATTATATTTAGGTTATAGAGCATTTATTATTTTCAGGAATTTGAAATATATCATGTAATATTTTTGGATCTAGGAACTGAGATGGATTGAGATTTCGAAGTCTGGTGATCCTAGAATAAATTTTATAAAAATATTAAATGTATTTTCGAACACATGCATCAATTTATTCATATTTAATATGATATATCTTGAATATATTCCTTTATTAGAAATATGATCGCATTATTGAATTGGAAGCATTGGGTTTACCATAGGAGTCACCTATAGTTGGTCGATAGTAGACATCTAGTCCAGGTAATCATTGGATGTTCATTTAAATAAAATAAACAATTAAATTTATTTATTTTATTTAAGAATTGATTAAATATATTAATATATTTATACTTAATTATATAATATTCTCCATGATTAGCTATATAAACCTTGTCAGAATTGAGAGTATCTCTAAGGTTCTTATTTAGCATATTGAGTTCAGACGACGAACAAAGACCGAATCGAGGTGAAACGTTAGGTAGCAAACATAAATGATCATCCTCCTCACTATAAATAACATTATTCTCTAAATGTAAATATGAATTTAAGTAGGGATCATAATTTTTGTGTTCTTCCCTCATGCTTATAATATTTAGCATGATAAAACATTATTTCTTGATCTTGGTTTACATAAATTATTTTCATGTCTCTGCATATTAGATTTAAATTTCTTATTCAATTTATTATTCTTCTTATGTTTTTTTAACACCCCAGTTATACCTAATCTATATTTTTTATGATGAACACTTGGCTAATGATTTTGAACATTTTTTGGTGATTTCCCCTTCATGTACTTCATGTTTCACATTAGTAGACCACATGGTCACAATTCGAATTTTCCAAAATGGTTCAAGTGTCATTGAACCCCAGATTCATGGGGGATTTATATATGATGAATTTATTGGAATTTTGAGGATCAATTATAATATTTTTTGGAATATGGGTGATGAGTCCCATTGATCCGAGATCAAGGAATGTTATGGTAGTAATGAACAACCAATAGTGCACATGAGATATTTGAGCTAAGAATCAAAAACTTGTTTTCAGGCCTTTAGAGGCTATGAAGTTGATGGTTAGGGATTTTAGCCTCCCATTCAGTTGATTTTTAGTGGTTAATGACTAGAAATCCTGGGAGAGAGTAATAGATTTTTAATTCATTTAAAATATCTAGATTACTAGAAGAAACAAAATTTCCTGACATCTAGTTCGAAGAAAACATGATGTGTTTTCTAGTTTAGATGGTTGGTAGGGTTTTTTGATGAATTTAAATATGAAACACCTTTTGAATGGACCACAAACCTTGTAAAACCTATATATATGGATCAATATATCAAAATGATATATTCCTAGGATCCCATGTGGACCATACTAATTTTATGGAAAGATACACACAATGTACTTTAGAATGTAAATAATATTTGGTAGGGACACATTCTGAGTGTCTTCTTGAACATGATGCACAGTTTATGGTGGGGAATACTCTGTATAAATTAGAGAGTACATGAGCATGATCATACGATGCAAAACGAGTTCCAGGATGACACTGACATGATTTGTGTTACAAGGGACACATCGTATACAAATACATGGGTAGTGTATATAAACACGACCCAAACAACATGGGCATGACCAGGAGAACACTTGTTGGCCCCAGGTAGTCTTTAAATTTTATTTTGTACATTTAGATTCCTTGTAGTACTACATGGATAGTGTTCTGTGTGATTGTAGGGACACATCTATGTAGGGGAGTGGGGCCACATTCCAAATAGACCCCTTACAGTTCTTGTACTTCCTTTTTGAGGACATTTACACCTCTTATATATCCATAGTTTTGACTCATATTATGGTCTAATAGTACCATATTGTATGTGTTTCTATGTCTAGAATGATATGGTGGCCTTCTTGGTGGATTTTGAGATACAGTGTGAGATATTCTGAGCAGGATGCTTCATTATGTTCTAATCAATTATTGAATTTAATAGGCATGATCATCATAGAGTGGAAACCTAAAGAGAAGTAAGGGTGTGGGTCCTATATATACTAAGTGTAACCCACCTACAAATTCAGGGTATGGGTACTATATATACTGAGTGTCACCCTCCTATGGAGTCCGGGAATGCGACCTCTACCTAAAAAGTGGAACTCTCTTTTGGAGTCAAAGCATGGATCCTCTATCTACTAGGTGGAAACATCATGAAAGGTATGGATAAGTTTCATCTATTTATATAGAAACACTCTCCCATGTAGTTAAATAATGGTTCCTCTAACTATAGAGTAAAACCCTCCAAGGGAGACAATTCATGGGTCCTCGATCTATTGAGTGGAACGCTCCTATGGAGTAATGGAATGGGTCATCTATATTATCAGTGTAACCCTGTTGTGGAGATAGGGAATTAGTCATATATATTGAGTGGTATCCCAAGGGAATACAAGGGTGTGGGTCCACTATCTACCAATTGGTATCCCTGATGGACTAGGTATTGGGTACTCTACTTGGTGACAATGCCCCCACGACTAGGCGACATATAGGTGATGTGTGGCTCTACATAGATTCTTCTTAATATAGAAAAATGATATTTTTGGCATCATTTATAGACCATTGGATGGAATTAGAGACTATTTTTATGGGATGTGATATGAGATAGATATCCCAATCCTCACTCATCCGGGCTTCTTTGAATAGCATATATATCTCTGTTGTTGTATTTTATTTCTATCTTTATATGGGTTTAGTGGTATACTTATATCATGTTATTATTTTTCCCCATTATGTTTCTGGGGAGTCCTAGTAGGTAGTTATATACTCACACCTTCATGGGATTTCATTTCATGTGTCAGGTCTTATGCAGATGCTAGACAAGTCAGCGATGATTTCAAAATAGCATAGGGATACTCTGCTGTATTTGGGCACGCACATTGGTTGTATGTTGGAGATTTGGAGATGGGATATCTCAAAATTTACTTTCCAATAATTTATAGGTTGATAGGTCTTTATGGTTGGTTTAAAATTTTCCCATTTACATTTCTTATTACTTTTTATTACTCTTGTATTTCCAAGAGGTTGTTACATGCATGGATGTTACTCATATGTTTCTATTTTTTATGTTAATTCCCCTGAATTTCTAAATGGATACGGTTTGGTGTGTGTATATAGGTTTATTATGATGAACCTCCCATGTTATTTTTTACTTTAAATTCTCATCACTATCCCTTGTCCCAAAGACGTGGGTTTGAGGTAGTTGTGGATCATCTCTCTACAGAACAGGTGGGCTCTAGTGGGTTGGGTTATAACAGATTGGAATCAAATATTGTTTGCACATGGGATATTGTTTGGAGTTATGTCCCCCGGTGTGGTTTGGTTGTTAATTTAGGTAAATAGTTCAATGTGTCTCTAGTGTGGACTTAAGGCTAGATAACCCAGTTTTGGTGTGGCAGATGACATTTCGATACACTAGGACTCTGACTACATGCTTTTCAAATTAGTATTATGACACATTAGTTACACGAATCAATGTTTTATACTTCATATAAGATTATGACCTTTTACTATCCTTCTTGATTCAGATCCCCATATATATTATCATTTGACCATAGTATATATTGATCACTTTCTATATGTCTCTATTAAGACAACCATTCTGGTTATCGATTCATGAATGTGATGATTATTTAATGAGTGATAAGGCCTTAGTTCACGGGACATCATGTGATATCTTTATTCTAGTAGGGAAGGTTGAAGAAACCTTTCCACTCGATTATGAGATTATACATGCAGACCATTATATTGAAACATGTAGTATTATTTACCTTTGTGAGTTTTGAATCTAGATGTTCTTGTGGTTTCTAGGATAACAATATACATAGGCATCAGTGGAATTGATATAGTCAGTGATATGAGTTTTCAAACTTTTGTGGATCACAACTCACCATATGGTTTCACTCATAAAAAGTGCTCTGTGTAGAGAATACGATGGTTCTAGTGGTAGTATAAAATGATGCACCTATTCTATGTTCCCATTTTATGTTCGACATATAGATATTTCCATGGTTTATTGTTCTATAAATTTCCCTTCATAGATGGTTGATTATAGGCCGATCATGTGGTTTTGATATCCATCTCGGATAGGACCACTTTTTTGATAGTCCTCAAGGTGAGGCCGCTCTAGGGAGACATTGAGAATCATTATAGCCATGTGATTGAAATGTTTATCCTTGATTTAGAAATTCAAGAGATAGGGACACATCACCCACAAAAAAAAGTTCTTGTGACACTATTTAAAGCCTAGAGGGTGAGTCCATGCCACACAAAGTGGATAGTCTCATTGTGTGGAAGATGAGACTATTTGATTTTTTTTTCAGGGTATGATGGAATGATGGTTTTCCAGAGAATTTGATGGTTGATGAGAGAAGGAAGGAATGGGAAAAGATGAGAATATGGTAGAAGGGGCTTCTAGCAGGGAGGCTCAAGTGTGGTTTTAGGTACAACCCATGTCTCTATTTCATGAGTTATAGTTATTAGCATATAGTTAATAGAAAAATTTACAAAGAAATTTCCCCTGTTTAGGACTTAATAAAACCAGTGGAGGCCCTTTCTTCTTGAACCCAAGTTAGAGGATCATATTGAGATGATACATTATCACCCATTTCATCTGATGGGGTAACCTTAATGTATGAGGAGGGAGATAGAGAGCCTCAAACTAAATATTTCCATAGCTATAGTAAGACCCAATGACTTTTTCCCTATTATTAATTGGTTATATACCATACATACTCAAATGATTTGTACCATAAGTATGGTATTTCTTCAAGGTTGTGGGATTGATTTTTCATCCTTGATAAGGAGTGATCCTAAGGAAGAAAATACCAAGCTCATTCAATGTAAGTTAGATCCAATTTAATAGTTGTATATTATTACCCTTGGAGGAATGTGTGTTATGTGCTCTCAGCTTCCAAAAAATTTTGTAGGGGAACGATGAAGTGTTTCATGAGGATATGATGGGTTTACCTCCCCACCGTGAGGGGGAAGTCGATATAGAATTGCACCATAAACTACTGATGCTGGTGAATTGACATCCTATTAACCTGTGGGTCTGCAAGATCTAGTGGTACAGTTGGTTGTCCTATAGATGTTGGTATTCTTGACACCCAATGTGTTGGCCTTGTAGCCCTATCTTTCTTTCCGAAGAGGCGAATGATATATCTACGTGAGTTGTGGATTTACATTTCCCAAACTTGGTGACAGTCCGTCACAATTATCCACCTCATGGAATATATTAGTTCTTCAAACAATGTATTAGGTTGAAGTATTTCATGTAGTTAAAATTGCGATATGTTATCATTAGCTCAGGGTTCAAGAGGAAACTATACCAAAAGAGTCTTTATAAATATGTTGTGGTTACTTTGAGGGGATGGAGAAAACTATAGTCATATTTTATACCAACATAAGTGTTGAGATATTTGTGAGGTACGTCCATAAAACCATTTGTTATTGGTTTGTAATAGTATTGTTTTTTGGAACCATTGTTTCCCCAATGTATGAGTTTTTCTAAATGAGAAACATGAGGATAGATTATAGATGAAGATCTAATTGTAACAGTATCATTGGGAACTCTTATAGAGTCAGTTATGGATTTATGTGGTTTGTGGTGGAATGCTCAATGGTTTCAGCACCTTTGATAACTCTAATGTGTAAATGGTATCCCTTTACCTAAACTGAGCATATATATACGGGAATTTTTGGATTTGAGGATGAGGCAGATGAGTTATCCTATTATGAGACTACAATTGGCGGGAATGGAGTACATTGTATATCGTGATTCCTCTGGAGATGGGTTCAGATTCGTGTTGATGCAAAGGAAGGATATGATCAGATATGGGTCAATATAGTTGAGACCTCACTAGAATAATTATGTGACACAATACCTAATGTTAGAAGTGGAATTCTTTTCTCTGAGGATGTGGTGCAACCATCTTATGGGAGAGATATTTATAGTTTACTAATACCATCAGAGTCATGGGTATGTCATTATACAGAGACACATAGACTTGAGAAAGAGATGATGGCTAGAGATCATGTGGGACTATAACAAGTAGATAGTCTATATTCATGGTAAGGGAATCGTGGTGTAAATTTCACTTAGTAAGAAGTCCTAGGCTTGCATGGTGGAATAGGCATCATAGAATTTTGCCTCTGTATAGCTAACACTAATAGTGGAGGAGGGTGAATTTTTTCCTCAGTCAATGGTGTTGGATACTCTGATTCTATAGTGTGTGTGGTAGGATCGGTTAGGATACATTGAGTATGAGGTCCTACATGACCAATTATCCCCACGATATTCACCATATGGATTTTATATAGGAGGGAATGTTGTAATCTATTTCTAGGGATGGGTTATATTATCAGTCATGATGTAAGAGGAGGCGATGATGGAGTTTCACACATCTATGATGTATGTATATCTTGGGGTGGGAAATGTCTACGAAGACCATTAATTGAAGTTTCTATTATCAAGAATGAGGCTATGCGTGGATGAGTTTTTCTATTAGTTCCTCACAAGTCAGCAAGTGAAGACTGAGAACCAGGTTCTGAAAATGTTGTTTCAAATTGTTGGTACTTTGGAGTAGATATTGTATGACATATACTTGTACTTCATGATATTACTTTCATGGATAGAAATATTCCATGATTCTATATGGGTGATTGTGGAATAAATTAATAATTTAGCGCACTTAATTGTTATCAATGAGTAGTGTTTGGTTGAGATTTTTGGGGAAGTTCTATATGAAAGAGATCATATTAATTCATTTGTTTCCCTCAGTGATTGTATCCAACTATGATACATGGTTTACATCAAGATTACAGAGAAGATTGTAGGGGTCATTCGGGACCCAAATGAGGATTACTATATCTTTTCTCCCCATGATGGGTGGTAAGACTTAATACCCTATTTAGGTGTTGCAGGATATGCTGATGGATTTCATATTAGAATTGGGATGTGTAGGATTGTTATTTTCAAAGAACATTGGTCCATTTATGGTATTTTATAGGTTTTTCATGGCTTCTTATTTCATCACGCTACCCCCATTATTGGAGAATGTAATTGGAATCATTCATATGTCGTAGCTGAGGAAATATTTGTATAATCCCACACACATAATTGACTAAAGAGAGATAAACATCAAGGATGGATCCACCTTCATAGAGTGTCCAGTGATGATTGAGGACTGGTAGTATAGGATCCTTGGTGGATGGATCATTTCCTTGGTTTGTGTGTTATAGAAATTTGGGAGCATGTAGGAGATCTCTTAGGTGTGGGAGAGCCATATACAGACTCATTATCCCAATCAATTTTCTTAGTTTTATCTATTAGGTGATGAAAATATTGAAAACTAGAATAATGTAGAAACCTTTGTTTCTTGGTAATACTTTATAATATATCAAGAAATGTTTTTAGATCTAGGCGTGGAGACATAACATGATTTTAATTCCCATTTGAGCCCAGAATTAATTTTATAAAAATATTTAATGTATTTTATATCACTTGCACTCATATTTTATAAAATAAGGATACATATCTTGGATGGTGCCTCAAATAAAAAATATGAATCCATGGTTGAATCTTGAGTATAGGGATTACCATAGGCTTGACAAAAATATGGGCTGAACTAGACATTCAGTAGAGTCATCTGTTGTTGGTGTGTTTATTTAAAATAAATAGTTAAATTAAATATTTATTTTTTTAAATGCCCTATAATTAAAAAAATATATTTAAAAATCATTATAAAAAATTATCTATGTTTATAAGTCTATACATTGTGATAATCTATAGGAGCTCTACTATCCTTTTTTGGTGATCGAGATCGAATGTGAATGAAGATCAGATTGAGGTGGAACAACATGTAGCTGATGCAACAGTACATCCCCATCACTAGAGAACAAGTTTTTCACTATTAATAGATAAAAATTTAGGTAGGATTCATCATTTATGATTTTATACCTTATTATTAAAATATTTATCATGATTAAACTTTATTCTATGATCCGAGTTTACATAAATCCTTCTCATGGGCCCATATATCATATTTAAATTTTTTACAAAATTTATTATTCTTGTTGTTTTATTTTTTCAACCCCCCATTATCCTCCATATGTATTCATTTGACCATGTAATATTTGCCAATGATTGTTTCATATTTGTTTTTGGTGCATGTATGCCACCCATTCATCACATTCTTCATTGTTAGACAACGAGGTTATGATATCACTTCCCCTACAGGGTTCAAGCATGATTGGACCGCTGAATTCATGTAGGATTTGTATGAAACAATTAGATGATTATTTTGAGAACATATCATGATTATTTTAGGGAAATAAATTATTATTCCTAGGGATCCAATAACCTAGAATGTATTTTTATAAACAAAAATCCACATGACACATGCAGAATTCTTATGGAGGATCTGAAACTAAATTTCCAACAACAAGAGGATGGGATGTTAATGGATGATGATGTCACCATTTTCATTGGAATATTTTGAGACTTCATTGGATAAAAATAATTATAGATAGTGATGTATTTAATATCCACATAACAGACCATGATTTCTGTAAAAAACAAACTAAATTCCACGTAGTTTGAAGAATACACACTGTGTAGTATAGTTTTTTTAGTGGATATGATTTCAATATGAAGTTAAATACGACACACCATGTGACGGTAACACATTCCTTGTAACACAAAGATGACCATATCATAATATAAAAAGGGTACACACTCGGGATCCCATGTTTCCCGACACAATAAGTATGGAACGATACAAACCATATAATTTAGAGAGTACATGGGATTTGGAAGGAGACACACACCGTGTGTCTTCCTAAACCTGACATTACTTGTATAGAGAGGCGTACATCATTTACATTGGAGATTACATGGTATTTAGTATGTGACACAAGCCGAGTGTCAGAATGACCCTGACATGTTGTGTGTTATAAAGGAAACAGTGCATACAGATACATAGCTAGTGTATATGTACATATCCTAAAGAAATCTAGCATGGACAGGTGAACACGGCTAGGCCGTAGGTGGTTGAGTCATTCCATGTAGTTCCCTTACACATCGTGTAGTACTAAATGGTTGGTGAGCCATGTGCTGGTGACGATACGACCATATATATGAGTGGGGCCACATGTCATGTAGACCCCCTTACAAAACAAGTGTTTAATTTTTGAAGAAAATTAAACAACCTATATCTCCTTCTCTTGGACTTGAATTTTAGATAGTGAGTGTCCTATACTATTGTTTTCCCATTTATAACAGGTTAATGGACATACTAGTGTATTTTTATACATTAAACATGATTTTTTGAGTGTGATTCTTCCTTAAGGGGATGTTGGTGGTGGAAGTGATCACACATGATCATCGTAGAGGGTCACCTTCTTGCAGAGTTGGGGTTTGGTTCATCCATCTACAGATTTGTACCCTCATGTGGAGTTATGGAATAGTTCCTCTATAAACATAGTAGAAAAGTTTTATCGATTTAGGGCATGAGTCCTCTATTTATTTAGTGGAAACCTAGAGTGGATCCAAGTCATTAGTTTTTTATCAAATGAGTGGCACCCTCCTTTGGTGTCAGAGAATGGGTCCTCTATCTACTGATTGGAACCCTCTAGCAGAGTATGTGCATTGTTCCTCTATTTGATGAGGGAAACTCTCATATGGATTCAGGGAATGGGTCATCTATCTGTTGATTATAATCCTCCCATAGAGGCAGCTAGTGGGTCATCTATCTACTGAGTGGAACTCTCCTACAGATTTATGGATTGGGCCCTCTATCTATTTAGTGGTACCCCGTCATGGACTAGGTATTGGGTCCTATATCTACTGAGCGGCACCCTTTGACACACTAGGGTTTGGTTCTTCAACTTGGTTACTTTCCCCCCTCGACTCTACAACATAAAGGTGAGGTGTGGATCCACATGGATACTAATTTAGAGAGACACGTGAGATGTTGGGAATCATTGAAAGACCCTTGAACCAGATGGAATGATTTTTTTATGGGTTCAGATATGATATAGGGATCCCCTTTATCTCTCGAAAATGATTCTTTTTTGAACATATATATCTCTATTGTTAGATTTCATTTACCTATTAATATGGTTTGAACTATCTACTTATATTGTGTCTCTAATATATCCACCTCAAGTTTTGGGGGAATCCAAATTGGTATGTATATACTCACTTATGTATGGGAATTACCCATACATGTCATGTCATAAGTAGATGTCAGATAGGCCAACGTCAATTTCAAAGAAATATAGGGCTACTGTGGTGTATTTAACCATGTAAATTGGTCAGATCATGGATCTGTTTTTCTAGGGAATATTATAATTTAATTTTTATTTATTTTCAGTTTGAGACATCATTATTTTTTTAAAAATTATTTTCCTCTTTACCTTTTATATTACTCCATCGTACTTTTTTATTTCCTATGGGTTTTTAATCTATATCTTACTATATTTTATATGTTTCCCCCTACAATTATGCTTGTATATGGTTGGGTGTGTGAGTACATGAATATTGGTAAATGACCTCCTATATTAGTTATGCCTTTCCACACTTGTATCTACTCTCTGGACTATAGAGGCCATCATGGGGTAGTTTCAACTCAGCTCTCCACCAGCCATGTGGTCTCTAGTGGGTCGAGTCAAGACAAAGGATAGGACTCAGTTTGTAGTAGTGTGTATTAGTGTATTTTTTTGTATCATATGATCCACCTAGTGCAATATATATTTATGTATAATTTCAATATTCATTTATATAGTAGGTATGTATGAAAATTTCATTATGATTTTCTATTATCTTTATTTCTAAAGGACCATTTTTATGTTCTATTTTAGATGTTTTTTTGTTATTTATTTTTTTGTTGATTGAAATGATCATCTTAATATAGATCATATACTCTTACAGTTTGATTTTAGCATTTAGAAAACACTAATTTGACCCAAAGGTGACCCTGAGCCATTGATTTCTATTGTCATTCAGTTTAATGCATGTCTATGAATCTTGATAATTAATAATAACTTAGGAAACCAATATGTGGTAAGTTTTAATTGGAAATGATATATGTTCTTGAAATAGTTGAAATTAATATTCAATAAATTTTTAATGATTACATATTATCCATTTTAATATTACCTATGTATATTTGTAAATGATGTGAAAGAAATATATTGATAAAAGGAAAATAAATCTCTATTATAATAGATGTTTAATTAATAAATATATAAGTAAATAAGTGATGGAAAATCATAATTGATGTATAAGAACGTGTGATTGATGGATTGGTGTTTATTATAGCTTATATTTCGTTTGTGAATTATTGATGAGTAATTTAACATTATAATTGGTGAAACAATTTATTTGTGAATAATTATAATATATTTATTAATTCACTATATTGAATTTTGAGCTTTAAAGATGATGTATAGTTAATTTTTGATAATATTGTGAGATGTGTAGATTAATAGATTTTTCTATGGCTATTCCAAAAGTGAATAAGGGACAAAATGATTTATAGACACATTTACTAAAAATTTGTGATAGAAGTATATGAACTATTAGTGTGCTACATGATGGGTATTCTATATTGAGATGAGTTAATGAAACATTCTAAAATAAACGTACTTTTTAAAGAGAGTTACATATAGGTGGTGTACGTTTTACATGGGCCATGAAATATCCAACATGGGTCATATAATTAATTATTTTGTGATATTTTTATTGTTTGATAATATGACAATGTCGGTGGATCTCAAATCACATATAAATATCAAGATAAAACTATCTAGTCTGAATAATTGGACTTATGAGTGTGGTGGTATGATTGATGATGATGTTGAGTTAGTAGTTTATTTTATGATATGTTTCATCTACAGATGTATTGGTAGAACTTTTTTATAACCTATAAATGAGGAATATTAATGGTGGGGTGAATTAATCCCTAGTTATTGAATTTTATTATATCTAGTTTGGTGTATGATATATGTTTTTTTTTGTGATTTTATTCCATATGGCCTTTATTTTTTATTGGAATTAGTAGTTGAATAAATTGAAATGGGGGTCTAAATATTTTTTTTATGATTTATAGTGGTTTTAATTTAGTGACTAATTATGTGGAAGTAGTTTGTGATACGTGGTGAATATAGTAATGGTGATGGGGATGATGGTGATAGTAGTGTGGATAATATTTATTTCCAAAGTGTATATAAGCTATATGGTGGAATTTATTCTGGTTGAGAGTGGGATAGTTCCCTAGGGTAGTCCCATTGTAATAAAATGAGAGTTATAAAGGGTTAAAGCATTCTTAACTAATCCATGTTATGTGGGGATATTCCCTATGGGTAAAAACCTATTAAATTATTTAGGAAATACCAAATCAATTATTGAAATTCCTAAAACAATTAAATTAGTATGTTTTTTCATCCTCGGGTGTTCAGTTTTCACCAACACTTCTCAAAATGATTTTAGATCAACTAATCAGTATGATCCAAAAAACCAATAAGAGGGAAAATATAACCCTTAATCAAAGAATATTAATATTTCTAAATTAAATAAAAACGAAATTGTGTCTAATTTAATTTCAAATATAATTAAATTTATAACCATTCAAAAAAATATGAAATGAATTGTGATTTTTATTTCAAAATGGATCCAAGCATCAAAAAGGGGTTCCACCTATTTCATCAAACCGAAAGGGATTTTACCCAACCATAGAAGGGGAAATAAATGAATCTAGAGGTGAAGAAGACATAAACATAAAGATAATGTGTGAAGTTGTTTAGGTAGTAGCCACAATGGGGGGGAATTTAATATTCCACTCCAAATTTTCTATATAGTAACGTCTACTATTACTTTCATGAATCAAGTTTCTTCTTGATTATCCTACCTAAAACTAATTTTTTGTCAAGTAAGCCAATTATTATATTGGAAATTTAGGAAGTTCTTTACCTTCCCATTTCTATTTTCATCACCCAAAATCTCAAGTGTATCAGAATTAAAAACCAAATCATATTTCTCACCCAAAACCCATTGCGATAATATGATAAAAGGGAAACACTCGAACATATCAGTTGATCCAAAAATATTATCTCTTACATACGTTGTAAATGGAATTGAAATTGAGGAGGATGGACTTTCATGGTGAAATTAGACATTCATGAAAAAATGGATGGTGTTGTAGAAACTACATTTTATTATTATTCATGGAATTAGTGATGTCATGTGACAACGGTGAGGATGGAATTATAAAGAAAGATCCTTTTTCATCTGACCCTCACATTTATTAGATGAAGCTTTGAATGGATATGTACTGATCTGACGATGTTAAATAAATGATTCATGGTGGTGGATGTTTTCAAAAATGGTTATTGAGATGGATAAAATATTCCAGGGCATCAAACATGGTGTTCCTGGTTAGTAGAACTAATATCGGTGAGTCAATGGTGGTGGCGAGTGACAGAGATCAGGGTGTGGTGTGTCCATGTGGGGAAACGGTGAGGTGATGGGAAGAAACCACATTTATATATGTTATGAATAGTAACTCTAAAAAATAATTCCAATATGGGTTATAAAAATGGGAGGCGTGCAGGCTTAAATTTCATGCCACTTCATTTTTTGGACAGTGAGGTCAGTCGGGGCTAGAGGAAACCTACTTTCATCATAGACCACACCATCCTGATGATCTCCTCCTCCTACCACCTCATGGTTTTTACCACCATATGCTAGTGCACATAGATTCAACCTATCTCAACTCCCTTTGGGATTAACCCCCCATGGGACACTATATGGGTTTGATTCCCCCATGCTCTACCGACTCTAGCAAGCCATCTAAGTGGTCTATGTAGCTGACCAACCCTCTAGGGTTGGTTCTATACTATGTGGTCCCTTGTTGAAGGTTTTCTTTGACATGTGCAATTTATTTGTTAAACTCCTAAAAAAGTTATAAAACACCTCTTATAATAAATCAATAAAATATTAAAATAAATGAAAAACATCAAATACAAAACATGTTAAACCCTTTAACAAATTTTAATTCTACACTCATACTTTCCTATATTTTAATTAAAAAACTATAAGGTTTGGGAATTCTTCATTACATTTAATTTAAAATCATTGAAAAATGATTAAAATTATTCACCAAATATGTGTGTTTCAATCACACTTTTATAGGTAAAGATAATATAATTTTACTAGGAGAAAGAATGGTAAAGGGTGAGAATTGTAAGATCTGGTTGTTAGATGATTCATGAAAGTGAATGTCAGTAATATACATACATGTAAGAATTTTGAACCTAAAGAAATATTTATATAAGGCATGTTCAATGTTTGATCAATCTTATATAAGTGTTTTAAATACTTATCACACTTACTTAACTATTATTAATATTAATTATTATGTTACTAAGAATATAAGGTGACGATTATTACCAAATTTCAATGACATTAATATTATTTTTTGGATAAATTTTACCAAATTATATTTTTTAATGAGATAAAATTAATTTTTAAATCAAAACATATAATTTGTTTTTTTGTAATTATTTTCAAAACATAGTTTTATTAATATTATTTAAAATTGATTACCCATTAGATGAGTGTAAAATCGTTTGTATATTTTTTTAAACCTAAAATAATAGTTTTAATTTCAAATTAATTCATTTAATATTAAATATATATAATATTTAGAAAAATATTATTCATTGAAATATAATTTTGTTACAAGATTAACTAATTTTTACACATGGTTACTTAATATTTATGCCTCAAAATAAAAAGTCCCCTATAAGATAATTTATATAATATTATTTTAATTTTAAAACCTGTTTCATTTGATTCGATTAACATTAATTATTTTTAAAATACTAATGCAAAGTTTATTTAATTGTCTTGATAAAATATTACTTGTGATCTAAAACATCAAATATATGTTTTTAATTAAAAAGGGTTTTTTTAAAATATATAATGTTTCTAAAATGACATATATATTTTCAATAAAATGGTTTCCTATGTTTTATGTTATGTTCATAACCATGTGATGCAATTAAATACATGGAATTTTGGAAAATGATATTTTTCACGCATCACCTTGAAATCAATAATCATTAATAAATTATAAAACATCTAATTAAGTTTATATGGCCATGATAAATTCCAAAATTATGTTAAAATTAAAAAATTCACTTCCTAATATTTATAAACTAAACATTAAAATGAAATCATAAAATATGATAAAAGTTACATTTTTATATGAAATCATTTTTCATATATTAACTTCTATTCTATATCAGGTTTTAATTATAAATATATCAAAAATGAGTAATATAAATTATATAAAATAAATTTAACTATAAAAAGGTATTTTATTAGTTTTTAAGCTGTATTAATTGAGTTACATGTTAACGGTTGAATTTTATTTTGTTATTTTATTATTTATATATTTCATAATTCTATTACCACTGTTTATATAAGATAATTTTATGGCTACCTTACAAAAGTATATATTGTTTTTCTTTTTGGGGTTTTTGTGGAGTAAAACATAAACATAATATTTATTTATGTGTGAAAATTATTTTTGATACAATCTGGGTTTTTAAGTGAAGTCACAGGAATCCATGTAAGATATGGGGAAGCAAAAAATGTTAATGGATTTAGCCATTAAATATTGGTGGAAAATAGAAACACTCAAAGAAATTATTCTAGGTTATTGATTGAGTTTTCATTAATTTAATATCCATTATATGAGAAAAAAACATGTCATAGTATTATATATATTTTTCATTGATTGAATTGAAAAGATTCATGGTTCAGATGATCATGTATCTAGACATACTGGTGTAGTACTTGGGAAGAAAACATAACTCGGATTATTGACCTACAAGTTATGGATTAATTTATCCCATATAATGTTCAGTAAATAGTATGTATTATAGATTATCAAGGGAAATATATTTAGTTTTGGTTTTTAAATATCACATTGACCAACTAAACCTCTCGATGAAAAAACATAATAAAATATTGTGTTTGTAAAATATTGAAAATGATAAATTAAAATGTTGTATCTTTTTATAATGGATTTAGGATTTTGAAGAAAAAAATTTACAATCTTTTATAACATACTTTATTTCAGATTTTTTATAAATGTCATGTTTAGGGAGATGAGGCTAATCGGGATTTGAGGACTGATCTTGACCATTGATTATTCCATGAATATAAAAAATATCTCTGTTTATATATCATATTAATATTGTGAAAGGGTATAATAAGGATTATAAAATAGTATATTTTATAAAATGAATATATTTCCACCCAAATGGGTTGTGCTTGAGTGATGAAAAATGCACCCAACATCTATTAGACTAGGGGAACTGAAATATGGTGGTCGAATATTAAAAATTCCAATGAGATTTTTTATATTATTTTACATAATAATTTACTTTCAAACATATAGGTGTATTATTTTATCTATATACACCATCATCTACTTTGTTCGATTTTGATAATAAGATATTTTCTTATGATGCATGATCATAAACACTACGAATAAAGGACAGAAAAAATAGTAAAAATATTATGTGTACATTATAATCTTTTTTATGTGTTTTACATTCTTAATTACTTTATCTATGATCATCATCACCTTCGTTCTTTAAATCTATTAGAGATTAATTCCTTAACTGACATCATCATCATAATTTTTAGAAAAGGAAAAAATAGGAAAAATTTATATTAGATATTCACCACTTTCATATTACAGTATTCTTTTAGATAAAACCCTGTCTATTTTTTGAAAACAAAGGCATGAAATTTTGGATATCAATTTATAGAAAATAATTATTGGGACACTCGATAAATAATATAATGAACCTTATAAATCACTTGTATCATGTGACAATATTACTCTCACATAATCTCTGATCAACACAATTTACATGTGTACTAATAGATCCATGATTTAATTAGAAATATAGTAGTTATAATATTTATAGGATAGGTTTTGGTCAAAATGTTTTACCCCCTCTCACTACTTCCCACTTGGATTTCATGTGGAATATTCATATTGAGTTTCATATTAGTATTTGTGATTTTTTGTATGGAATAATAGTTGTTTTGAGAATTAGGTGAGAGAGGGTAGGAATTGAGTTTGGATTGTTTTTCCTTTATTTTATTTTATTCTTGTGTTTTTTCTTAAATTTTAATTTTTGTTTTGCTTTATATTATTTATTATATACATGAATCAAATTTAGGGGACACTATAGAAGTAAATATATTTTATGCATTGTGAGTTTATTTGAGTTATAAGGGTAAAATATAAATCAATTGAATTTATTAAAACCTAAATACTAGTTAATATCATTTGTTATTTGGGATTTCTGAAATTAAATTTACTAAAAACCTTAGAATGAGGGATGGGTTAAGTAGTCAGTTTTCCCTACGTATTAAAAATAGTATTAGTTTTGTTTAGATGGGATATTTGTTTTAGAGATAATATAATTGATAATAATAATCTAAAATATAACTATTTCTAATAAAAATATTTATAATGAGACCTGATATGATAAGCAATTTTGGGATGTTCAAAGTGTTAGTTAACTATAAATGAGTTAGTATATTTTTTTATGGTTGAGTACCTTATCTATAAGGACTAATATGATTTTTGAGTCGCTGAAATCATGTAGTATGATGTTAAAATGTTCTTGATATGTTATTATTATATTTGGATTTTTTATTAACATGAATGAATCTTTTGAAATTTCTTATAATTTATTTGATATACATGTGATAGATTATTTTTAATTTTTACATTGGTATTTCGTTATTCATATGGGAATTTTTTTTATTCTTGGTGACTATTATTGATATTAATTAACTGATAGTAAAATTTTAAAAATTAATATATGCTATTATTTTATTTAATAGACTTAAAAGACTATATGAAAAAGGTTAAACAATTTATTTAGATGATGAAATAATTTATTAGGGATTTTTGTTAAACTTGATGGATTATGTTTTAGTTATTTTTTAAATTTTTATCTTTATAGAGTCCCAAAAATTGAATTTTAAATTTTAAATTTTTTTACCTTTTTGGATGTGAATGGTAAAATCGCATTTTTTTGTCTCAAAATGAAATATTGAGTGTGAAATTATATCATGGAAATTATATTTATCACTAGGTATTATGTTTTTAATTTTCTATTGTTATTGTAAATATTTATTATAACAAGGTTTTTCCTAACATTAAATTATTATTTATTTATTTGAGTAACACGATTTAGATGAAATATTTTTACAAAATAAAAAATGTTATTATTTGTGATATAATAGGTGGTGGTAATGACACAAAATATTAGTAGAGAAGAAAAGATTAATATTTTATTACCTCTCCAATAAAATTAATGGGATATTTTAATAATTTGAAATTGATAAGAACGAGATATGAAAAGTTAATAATAATTATGGCATTTAATTAATGGTAGAATTTGAGGAACTGGATCAAGTTATTTTTTCTCATCATAAAGGTAATTTCATAGGTTCTCTATTTTATCTATTATGAATAGATAAACTATTAGTATTAGTGTTTCCTAGTGATTCAACGAAAGATAATGGTAGGGAATGAAATATAGAGGGTGATAATCAAAGGATTATAAATTTTTATCCATTGTGGAGTTGATGTATGTGAATTAAAATTTTCCCCTATTATTTAATCTATTTCAATATACCATGAATTTGACTATTCATGATGGGTATATATAATGAAAAATGTCAATACATGATAGGTAAACATGAAAAATGTATGTTTTGATGAAACAAAATGAATTAATCTAGAATTTTTTAGAATTTGATTAGTGTTTGTTTTATAAATAGGTTTAGTTTTGTGGAATATTTTTAGAACTATCTTAGGGTATATTTTGAGAATTTATGTTCAATAAATAGGTTTTGGTTTTATAAATTTATGTATGTGGAGTAATATTAATTAAGAAAATTTGTGATTTTTTAGAATTTTGGTAACATCTACAATCAACCCATTGTCGTGGTTCGGGTCATGGTTTTTGTTGACATAATGTGGAACTCTCCTGACACCATAGGCTGACAATTCATACTGATATTTTAGCATAAGAAGATGAGGAGAAATGTTTTACCTTCAATCGCGAAGTGAAAACCACTTAAAAGAAAAAATATGAAGATGAACATATATAGAATAAAAGGGATAGCAATATAATAACACATGACCTAATATCTAACTATTCAAAATAATAAAAAAGATAATATCATCATAATAGTGGAAATTAATGAAGAAAAACAACTATGACTTAAAAATAGTGATAGAATTAGGCACTAATGTGGAACCAATTTAAACTCAACGAAAGAACATAGAATACATGATCCATATACAAACATCAATGATAAACACTATCATAGTGCTCCACTACTGATGTACTAATCTTATCCCTTTCCTATATCATAAAATTGAATATCAATATATGAACTCGGTTTATAAAAATTGGTGATTAGAAAAACCCCATAGACAACTCCATGTGAAGTGGTCCAAATTCCATTAAGACAAGAATCATGTTATCTACCCTTTTTATAAAATACTAGTATGAGAAAAAACATTAGTTTAATATATTTTATATAAATATAAATAAATAGATAGATTTTAACAAAATTATTATAATCCAAAACCCATGTGATGACAATAGTTTTTCCAAAGAAATTTTTTTACTTAGAATGTTGTAAAAATAATTTATATAAAAATAAAATAAATGATTCCACCCACTCATCCATGAAAACTATAGACCTCCCAGAATTGTGTTGTAATCATGGTGACATTAGTCTATGACCGATTCATTAATAGTTTATTTAAAACTAATTTTCATATTAATTCCATGTAATCATGTAAACATACCGCACAAATTACTTGGACATCCCAAGAAGGTATTGTGATCATGGTAACCTCTTCCTATGTAAAATTTTTCTAACACACAAGAACACAAAAAATCAACACCATGTTAATAAAATCGATAAAACCTCCAAGATTTACCATAAGTTTCCTTTTTCAAAAACAATTATTTTCAATCTGGTATATATTTACATCCTTGTAAGTATGAATGAGAGTAACTAGTGGGTTTTCTTATAGATCATAGGAAGTATAATTTTTTTTAAAATGATTGAAATAAAATAGAAGGATGAGAGATTTTGTAATACTGCAAGCTTCCACGGTACATTTACCTTTGAATAATTTAATAGCTTGTGTTGTATGCAACATGGAGTTTTAACACAACATGGACAATCAATCTAGCCGTTATGAATAGTAATACACACTTTTAGAAATTTTTTAAATTTTTTTCTGAAAGGGACTTCATTTTTGGATTCAGAATATCAAAATTAGCTTAGGGTGAATTTTTTTTATTTTTCTGAAAACATTCAATTTTGGATGAATAGTGAAAAACAATGCGTTATTGTTTAAAACAGATTTTTTATTTAAATAATTATTTATTTAAATTAAATTTATATTAGGTAAAAATATATAAATAATACCTATATATTTTCAATTTAATACATTGGAGTCATTTTATAATATTATTATATATATATAATTTTATTGAACTTTTTACCGTCTTTTACCCACCTTCTAGGCACATTTGAAAATTTGCATAAAATATAATTTTACCTCTTCTATAAATTTAATTTCAAAAATCCGAGAGACACGGTTGACATCATTAATTAAAATTTGGATCAATAAGATGAAAATAATTTTTGATGAACATTAACTTTTGACAATTATTTACCACGGTTAAAAGTAAATAGGGTAATTAAAGGTAAAAATGATATTATAATAACCCTAAAACATGTACTAATTCTATTGGGTAATTTTATTTCGACAAAAATAAACCTTGGGAATAAAATATGATCCTTTTGGTATACTTGGATTAGATTAGGACATTTATTATTATTTTATTTAAAGAAGAGTTAAAAGTGTTAAAGTCAATGTTTAATAACTAAACCATTTTTAATATATGTTTATCCATAGGATAAATTCTACTATAAATATTCATTAGAAATATAAAAATATTTTCTACATAATGGTAATTTATTTATAATTTTTATACATTAAATAATTAAATTTATTTATGATATAATGATGATGCAGTAATTACCTTATTAATGAAATATTAAAATACATGATATTATAAAAATCCAAATGAATGTAAATTGAGACTTATGATGAATTCCACTAATTTTAAAGGTTAATATGACATTCAAGGGGTGATTAAAAAAAATTCGAAGTGATAAAGTTGCTATGACTTTCACAAAAACAAAATACCAAATAGTGTCAAAATTGACATAAATGAGTGTCTAAAACAAATACAATATTATTAATTGAGATAATATTACTATAAATATATGGTTCTGAAAAAGGACTTATATAAGGTTATATATATTAATAATGAACCACTCTAGGCTCTCTTGTCTTTTTATAGTTTGTTTATTAAACATTTATTTTTATAATACAAGAATACATGGTAAAAGTTAAACTATTTAACTAGGAGTTAAAAAAAAGATAAGGTTAATATGGTGACCTAAACCTATCTAAAACCTATTTTTTGAGAGGATTTTGCCTCATCCCCACCTTAAACTTGAAATAAATTATTTTGGAGACATTATAATTCGAATATTATTGTATAATAAAATAATCTTTCATGCTTTTCCAAAAGTGACCCTCACCTCTCTTATAAAAGGGTACTTCCCTTCCCTATAAATAACACCTCCAAATCCATTTGACTTAGGAAAAACCTGCCCAAATATCATCCCAACTACCCTAAATTTAAACTATAGGATGTACATTGATCATAAATCCAACCTAAGCAGCCCTTTTGATCAACTTAAAAAAGAAACACCTGAAGAAGAGGTAGTAATTTCACCACCTCTTTCAAAGTTGTTTTCTTCTTCCACTTCCACTTTATTTGTTGTTTCCATAACAAAATAATAATTCATGTACCTTATACATACATTGATGTTATTATAAATATGGTAAATCCATATTCATTATTCTATTCATCCAATGAATGACAAGTCACCATACGTACGTACGTACGGCTTACCATCTCCATGTCGCGTTGTAGTTTGTTATTCGAACACTTCATTATTTGGATGGGTATCATAATGAGTAAAATTGATGTAAATAATAAAAATAACATGTTAATTAATTTTTATATATGATATATTATCCAATTACATAATATTTCACCGTCAATAGATTGATATTGTCAGTAGTGCATACGTACAGATTACCGTCTCCACAAACGCGATGAAATTAATTCCTCATAATAAAAATTCCAAAATAATTTTCATTTTATGATTGAAAATAATGTTTAATAACTTAATATCATTCTAGATGTTAATCAAATACATCCTATCCATAACAAACAAATATTATTTCACCAATCATATGAAGGAAAAATAATTAGTTAACACCCGAAACAATGATACTACTGAAATATTATTAACAAAGCAGTATTAGAGGATCATATATGATATTATATTTATGTATTTCATTCTTGTATAATTTAATAAAAATTATTTAACTGTTATAAAAAACTTTAACATACCCTTGATCAAGGAAAAGTACAAAGTAAGGGTTAATTCTACAATCTCTTCATTTTCCAAGGTTGTTTATAAGTGAGTATCTACTAGGACCTCTTTATCGTCCACATATGTGTTTCTTAAAAATGTATTTCCAAATATTTTTACAATTTTCTAGACTATGATATAAAGTTATTTATACCCTTGTTTTACTTTTTATAAAATGTTTCTAAAGGAATATTTTCTTCGTTTTCCAAACAAGGTCTTTTACGACCTTTTTGACAAAATTAAGGAAAGAATATTTTTTAACTTATATGGTGGGTGCAGCTATTTTATACTGTTATAAAACCTTCGAAGCTTACCTCAAAAGCTTATTAGAATATTTTAACATAACTATTTTTTATAATTACATTAATTTTAAATTATTTTAAAATATAAAGAGATATTTCTCTCAAATAGTTTTGATTTAATCTATGTCAACATTCTTTAATGGATGTTACACTTGTTTGAAGTTGATTTAATATTATAAAATATTCCATAATGTATTTAAGGTTTTTCGATATGTTTGACTATTGATGTGTTATTTTTATACCAATCTTGGTTTATGGTTAAAGTATTTACATTTCATAAGCTAGTTTTAATATGAATTTTTATGTTATGTTTCAACCTTTTTGTATGAGGAATGCATTGGACTTAGTAAGTGATGGATAGAGCCCGCTATAGATCCTTGATTCATCGGTAGGTATTATGAGACAAATTATTATCCTGGAACAAGTCCTTAATATAATCTTATTTGTATTCTTGGCCTGAGGCCCTGACTATGTGGTTATGATGTCCAGAATTATGCATTCCATCTTTATGAAATTGGATATTGATATTACATGAGATTGTTGGAATAATAGGATATCCATGTGAATACGTAAATAGATTTATTTTATTTATCTTTTCCATATTATATTCATGTTTATGATTAAAAGGCTTGTGTTTTAGTCTTATATATTTCCTTAAATGTTTATTCTTATTAATGAAAGTTTACGCTATATTGTTATCCTTACTAAGCACCTGAGTTCACCCCTTTCAATGGTTTATTTTTTCCCGGATGACAAGAAGTATATTATTACTGACCTTCAGGGATAGTCTAGTGGAGATGATTGTGTTAAAAGGAGACACAATTTGGTTATTTTATTTCATGATGTTATGTAAAACATATGTATGTATCTATTACTTCCAAGGCTACTGAACTGATTGGTCTTTCAGTACATGATTCGTGTATCATACCAATGTTACGTAATAATGCATTGACACTGGGTAACTAGGGTCAGAGCATTAAAATTATTATCAGATGTAATTTTTTACAAACCTAGGAAGCTAGATTTAGAAAAACTCTGATTAGATAACATTACCCTAAGATAGACTTTGAGGATTAGTATATAAGAACTTCCGAGAATTTTGGTAATGTAGAGATTTTGTGAGTTTTAAAAGTAATATATCTCTATCTGGATAGGAGAAGGTTAGGGCGGCTCTGTCATAGATGTACCTAGGAGTGAAAACACTGACATGGAGTTTCAGGCTTTACCCGAGGTATCCTGGTACACGACAATGGGCCTTGTTGCACTCTTGGTTGCGACACTCACGGGGGATATGCATAGGATAATTCTCATAATCTTTACAAATAATTATGAAGGATTTATAAGTATATACCTCCTCAAAGAAAACATTTTTTTATTATGGATTATATCTATTAACTATTCAATTTATGTGAAGTGTTTTACATGTTTGGAATTATGTATTATGATTCATAAAATAATCTAATGTATGTCATTATTTAGAAATAGATCCTAGTGGAAGGAATAAAAACTGTATCAGTGCATGTAATCCATGTTGGTATTTCCCTCCTACTCAAGATAATTATAGTGGAGCTGGTGATGAAATTGGTGATGTTCAGCTTATCACCACACTGAGACAACTCAATCAGGTTATGAATAATAACCTTACCCTTATGTAGCACCCTGATCCACAATAAGGAGGATCAAAGTTATACTTCTTCATGAGGAAACAACAACCAAAAATAAATGGGACTACAAATCCATTTGTAGTTGAGAAATGGATTAGTTCCTTAAAGAAAATATTTCATTTTTTTGGTGTGTAATGAGAGGAAAAAGGTTTTTAAGGCAGTTTATTGCCTCACGGGAGATGTCGATAAATGGTTGTCATTAATTCAAAACACAAATGAAGATGGAGAAGTATAAAATATGGAATGGAGGGAGTTTAAAGAGATTTTGCTAGAAAAATACTTTTCTCGTGACCATCGATTGGATATGGAAAGACAACTTCTGACTTTGAGGCAAAAGGAGGACGAGAATGTCACAAAGTATGAGGCTAACTTTACAGAGTTAGCAAGGCATGCAGTAGATTATATAATTAACCCAAGGAGTAAGACTGCCCGATTCTTGGAAGGGTTAAAACCATTTCCCCATCAATAATTAGTATCACAATCCTTCTCATCATACGAATATATTTTCTCATGTGCTATCAAGATAGAAAATGATTTTTCTGTGTCTTAAGACTTTAAACCAAATAAAGAGAAAAATAGATCTTCTGAACACTCTAGAAATTGAAATATGGGGAAGAAGGGAAAATATGAATTTACATCCTACAGTAAATGTCGGAAGAAACACCCTGGTACATGCTTGAAGAGAATGAGAGTCTGTTACTAGTGTGTTGAAAAGGGCCCCCAATCTCTTGATTGTAAGGGAAAGAAAAAGGTTTTCAATGTTGAATGATACAATTGTAGAGAAATAGGGAATTATTCAAATGAATGTCCTAAGCGTCAAGGAAAATTACCTCAGAAAAGGCCAAGGGAGAAGAACCAAGATTATACGATCACTACTACTGAGGTCAAAGATATAAATGATGTGGTGGAAGGTAATTTAATGTTTTCCTTAAATTTACCCAATTCTTTTTTTGATTCTGGATCATCGCATTTTTTCATATCTTCCCCGTTTTCTAAGAAAATATGATATTTCCAATTTGATTTAACAAGGAAGTTGACATTCAAAACTCCAAATGGATGTATCATTGCAACCAAGTTTTGTGAAATAGTTCCCATTAGGGAATATAAACATACTTTATCTACTGATCTCATCATCATATCCATGATTAAATTTGATGTAATCCTTGGTATGGATTTCATTTCAAACCATGATGCGAAAATTTATTATAAGAAGAAGGAGGTTACAATTTTTAATTATAATAGGGAGTACCTTATCTTTAGAGCAAAAAGGTCACCATCTGATTCTCATCTAGATACACTCCCAGTATCTATACTAAATTCAATTATTGGGGAGGAAGAGAATGAGATAACTATTGGTGAGGAAAGTAATGTTCAAATAGAATAATTACCTATTTTGAATGAATGTGTTGATATATTTCCAAAGGATTTACCTAGACATCCTCCAAAAAAATAAATTGAGTTTTCCATTGATTTAATTCTTATTTTAAGGCCCGTATTGAATACCCTTAGATAATGGACACTGTGGAATTAGTGGATCTAATGAAACAACTAGAGTGATTGATTAATAAAGGATTAATTCTCCCTGGTGTTTCTCTATAGGGAGCCCTGTTCTTTTTGTTATGAAAAAGGATGGATCTATGAGATAGTGCATTGAATACAAGGAGATCAATTCTATAACAATAAAGAACACGTATCCCATACCTCGTATTGAGAATTTATTTGAAGAACATCATGGGGGTCAATATTTTTCTTCTATTGACCATCGATCTGGATATCATCAGTTGTTTGTGAAGAAGGAAGACATTCTAAAGATAGTATTTCATATTAGGTATGAGCATTATGAATTTAAAGTATTTCCATTTGGACCGACTAATGCATCCTCTGTCTTCATGGATCTAATTAGTATAGTTTTCAAAGAATATCTTTATGAATTAGATGTGGTATTTATTTATGATATCTTGGTATACTCCAATATCTACGAAGATCATGAAAATAACTTGAACACTATTCTAAAGACTCTTAGAAGAAATAAATTAAATTAGAATTTTAGAAAGTGTGAATTATGGCTTCTGGAGAATTATTTTCTTTTCCATATTGCCTTTAAGTATGGAATCCTTATCGATCCTCCAAAGAACAATAAAATAAAATAATGGCCACCACCGGAAAGTATAACTAAGATGTGCAGTTTTATTGGTTTATAGGGTTATTTTCAGTGTTTTGTCCTGAATTTTACTTGTTTGGATAACCCATTAACCCATCTCCCATGTAAAGGGGTTAAATTTGTTTTGAAAAAAATGTGTAAAGAATTTTTTGAATAACTAAAGAGAATATTAGTAAATGTTTCTATCTTGAATCTACCATCAGAGAATAACAGGTTTGTTATTTATAGTGATTCTTCAATGAAAGGACTAGGTTGTGTCCTTATATAGAATGATAGAGATATTTACTATGCATAATTAATGCTAAATTTTCATGAACAAAACTATCCCACTCATGATCTTGAGTTAGCAGCTATAATATTTTCTTTGAAGATATAGAGACACTATCTCTATGGTGAAAAATGTGAGATATATACTGATCACAAGATTTTGAAGTATATTTTCTCATAGGAATAACTCTATATGATGAAAAAATGATGGCTTAAACTACTCAAGGATTATGATTTCACTATACAATACCACCCAGGGAAGGAAAATAAGGTGGCAGATGCTTTGAGAAGAAAGGATCATGGAGTTTTGAACCAGATGAGGGTTGAATGGGAACCTATGATCATGGATCTAGTAAATATAGATATGGGAATAATCATGGAAGGTGAAACATAAATATTTTTTAAAATTTTTGATAAACCATATTTTCTAGAAAGGATAAAAAGTTCTCATACTGATGATGAGGAGTTTCAAAAGAAAATTAAATCTCTGAACGATGGGAGATTCATCGACTTCATATATGAAGATGGGATTTTTAAATTTTAGAAGATACATTGCGTTCATGAAATACCTAATATAAAAATGGAATTTTTGGATGATTCTCATAGCTCCCATTTCTCTATACACCTTGGTAGCACTAAGATGTATGGAGACTTGAAGGAACATTTTTGGTGGGATAAGAGGAAGAGAGATATTGCTGATTAGGTGTCAACATGTATGGTTTTTCAATAAGTGAAAGCTAGAAGACAACATCATAGAAGAGTCATGAAACCTCTTCCCATACATGAGTAGAAATGGGATGATATTACGATGTAATTTGTCATGGGACTACCAAATAATCCTAGAAGGAATGATGCAATATGGGTCATTGTTGATCATCTTACCCAGTCAGCTCATTTTCATGATATAAGAGATGATTTATAACTTGGACGTCTAACAATACTATATATTAATGTAGTTGTAAGACTTCATGGAGAACCCCTATAGATCATTTCTAATCATGATCCCCATTTTTCTTCAATATTTTAGGAAATCATTCAGAAGGCCTTGGATATTGAACTTCGTTTGAGAACTGCCTACCACTCTCAAACTGATTGAAAATCAGAATAGAATATTCAAACCATAGTAGACATGTTGAGATCTTGCACACTTGACTTTCAAGGTATGTGGGATCAATATTTAAGTCCGGTAGAATTTTCTTATAACAATAGCTTCCATTAAAGTATTCACATGGCACCATATGAAGCTTTATATGGAAAGAGATGTCGCAAACCAACTTGTTGGGATGATGTTCGTGAAAGAAAACTCATAGGCCTAGAACTTGTTGAGGAAACAATGGAAAAGGTGAAGGTTATCCAAACCAACATCAAAGCTATTCAAAGTAGGAAAAATAGATATGTCAATAACCAAAGGAAGGATTTGGAATTTCAAGTATGATATCATGTTTTTTGAAGGTATCCCCATGGAAGGGTGTTATACATTTTGTTAAGAATGGAAAATTAAGTCCATGGTACATTGGAGATTTCAAAATTATTGAACGAATTGGAGTTATAGCTTATTGTTTGGAAATGCCTCCATGACTCTCCAAAGTTCATGATGTGTTCCACATATCACTGTTGAGAAAATACATGTCCGAACTAATACATGTACTCACCTAGGAAGAAATAGAACTGAAACATGAATTGTCTTATTGTGAAAAGCTTATCATAATTTTTGATATGAGAGAACAGGTGTTGAGAAATTGGACGAGTCGTCTGGTGAATGTTCTATGGAGAAATCATAAGATGGAAGAGGCAACGTGGGAACCCGAGGAAAATATGATGAAAATCACTTGAATTTTTTAATGAAGTAATATTCTAGAAATGTCTAAGGACAAAATTATTTGAAGGATAGGAGAATGTAACACCCTAGACATCAACAATATATTTCTCTTTGAATAATTCTATAGCTTGCGTTGTACGCACCATGGAGTTTTAACACACCACAACCAATCATTCTAGCCGTTATGAATAGTAATACCCTCTTTTTCAAAATTTTTAAATTTATTTTTTTGAAATGGACTTCATTTTTGGATTCGTAATATTAAAATTAGATTCGGATGAATTTTTGATATTTTTCTGAAAACATTCATGTTTTTATATATAGTGAAAAACACAATGTTATTTTTTAAAACAAACTTTTTATTTAAATAATTAGTTATTTTATTTAAATTTATATTAGGTAAAAATAGATACATAATACCTATATGTTTTCAATTTAATTCAATGGATTCATTTTATAATAATATTAGAAAATAAAATGTTATTAAACTGTTTACCGTCTTTTACCCACCTTCTAGTTGCATTTTAAAATTTGCATAAAACCTAATTTTACCACTTCTGTGAATTGAATTTCCAAAATCCAAGAGACATGTTTGACATCGGTATGTAAAATGTGGTTCAATAAGATGAAAATTATTTTTTGTGAGTAGTAACTTTTGACTTTTATTTACCACAATTAAAAGTAAATAGGGTAATTGAAGGTCAAAATTGATATTTTAATTATACTAAAACATGTCCTAATTCTATTGGATTTGTTTATTTCTACCAAAATAAATCTTAAGAATAATATATGATCCTTTTGGTCTACTTGGATTAGATTATGACATTTATTATTATTTTATTTAAAGAATAGTTAAAAGTGTTAAATTCAATGCTTAACAAATAAACCATTTTTAATATATGGTTATAACTAAGATAAATTTGACTATAAATATTTATTATAAATCTAAAAATATTTCCTACATAATGGTATTTTATTTATAATCTTTAGACATTAAATAATTAAATTTATTTATGATACAATTATGATGCAGTAATTACCATATTAATGAACGATTAAACTATTTGATATTATAAATATCCAAATAAATGTAAATTGATACTTTTGGTGAATTCCAATAATTTTCTAGGATAATATGACATGTTAGTGTTTATTAAATAAATTCTTTCAAAGTGATAAAGTTTTTACGACTTTCACAAAAAACAAAATACCAAATAGTGTAAAAATTAACAAAAATGTCTTTTTAAAAAAATACTATATTATTAATTGATATAATATTATTAAAAATATAAGGATCATAAATATTACTTATAGAAGGTTATATATTTTAAAAATAAACCACTTGGGGTTCTCTTGGATTTTTATTGTAGTTTTATTAACCATTTATTATTATAATAAAATAATACATGGTAAAAGTTAAACTATTTAACTAAGAGTTAAATCTAAAAGATAAGGTTAATATGGTTTCCTAACCCTGTCTGAAGCCTATGGGTTGAGAGTTTTGGGTCCCATACCCACCTTAACCTTGAAATAAATTATTTTTGAGCCATTATAAACCAAATTTGATTGTATAATAACATAATATTTCATGTTCTTCATAAAGTGATCCCTCGCCTCTCATATAAAAGGGTACGTCTCCTTCTCTCAAAATTACCCAACCAAAGCCATTTTTCTCAACCAACCCCTGCTCAAATATCCTCCCAACTACCCTAACTTATACCTAGAGTCCATAGATTGATCAGAAATAAAACTTAAGGATCCCTTTTGATCAACTCAAAAAGGAAACACCCGAAGAAGAGGTAATAATTTCCCACCTCTTTCAAAGTTATTTTCTTCTTCCACTTCCTCCTTGTTTTTTCCATAGTAAAATAATAACTCCATTAATTTATACATACTGTGATATTATTATAAATATTTTACAACAATATTCATTATTCTATCCATCCTATGAATGGAAAGTTACTATATGTGTGTACGTACGACTTACCATCTCCACGTCGTGGTAAAGTTTGTCATTCAAACACTTAATTATTTAGATTGGTATAATAATGAGTATAACTGATTTAAATAATAAATATAAAATTTTAATGATTCTTTATATAAGATATACCATCCAATTACATATGATTTCACCATCAATCGAATGATATTGTCGCTTGTATGTACGTACATATTTCCGTCTCCATGAACGCGATGAAATTCATTCCCCATCAACACCATTCATGAATAAGTTTAATTTTATGATTATTAATAATATATCATAACTTAATATCATTCTGTATATGAATCAAAAACATCTTATCCATAACAAAAATGGCTTATGTAACAAATCATATAAATGAAAATGAATTAATTAACACGTGAAACAATGATACTACTGAAATATTATTAACAAAGCAATATTAGAAGATCATATATGCTATCATAGTTTTGTATTTGGTTCTTGTATAATTTAATAACAATGATTTAACTATTATACATGAGATTAACATACCCTACATCAATGAAAAGTACAAGGTAAGGGTGTATTATACAATCTCTTCATAATCTGAGGCTGTTTATACGTGAGTATCTACTGGGACCTCTTTATCATCCACATTTGTGTTTCTTAAAAGAGTATTTCAAATCATCTTTTCTATTTCCTAGACTATGGGTTAAATTTATTTATACCATTATTGGAATTTTTATAAAACTATTATAAAGGAATATTTTTTTCATTTTCCAAACAAGTTCTTTTACGACCTTTTCAACAAGATTAATGAAAGAATGTTTTTTAACTTATACGGTGGGTGTAGATATTTTTAACCATTATAAAACCTTTGAAGATTACATTAAAATCTTATAATAATATTTTCAAAATAAATATTTTCTTTTATAATGACATGACTCTCAAATGATTTCAAAATAGAAAGAGATATTTCTCTCAAATAGTTTTGATTTCATCTATGTCAACATCCATTGATGGATTTTACACTTGTTTGAAGTTGATTTATTATGATGCAATATTCTATATTGTATTGAAGGTTTTGTGATATGTCTGACTATATATGTGTTATTTTTATACCATTCAAGGTTTTTGGTTAAAGTATTGAATTTTCATATTCTATTTTTAATACAAATGTTTATATTATGTTTCTACCTTTTCATATGAGGAATGCATTGGACATAGTAAGTGATGGTTGGAGCCCTCTATAGCTCTTTAATGCATCGGTAAGTCTCATGAGACAAACTAGTGTCTTGGAAAAAGTCCATGACAAAATATTATTTTTAGTCTTCACACTAGGCCATGACTATGTGGTTACGATGTCCGGCATTCTGTATTCCATAATTTTGAAATTGGTTATTCATAGTACATGTGATTATTCGACTAGTAGAATATCTATGTGAATAAATAAATGGAATTATTTGATTTATCTTTTCCATATTATTACCATGTTTATGTTTAAAAGGCTTGTGTTTTAGACTTATACATTTCCATAAATGTTTAACCTTATTAATGATAGTTTCCGCTATATTGTTATCATTACTGAGCATCTGATCTCACCCCTTTCTATGTTTTATTTTTTCCAGGATACGAAGATGTATATTATGAATGACCTATGGAGATATTCTAAGGGAGATGATTGTGTTAAAATGATACACAATGTTGTTTTTTTATTTCATGATGTGATGTAAAACTTATGTGTGTATCTAGTACTTCGAAGGCTACTAGACTGATCGGTCTTTCGGTACATTATTCCTTGTATCATGCCAATGTTATGTAATTATTCACTCATTTGGGTAACTAGGGTCATGGAGTTACAGTGTTCAAATTCAAAATAAAATAGGGAGGGGAAATCATTTTACCTCGAATTCCTACTCCATAATTACTCTTAATATGATCCCATAGATCGGAACATTTAATTTGATTTCTCTATAAAATCCGAAGACAAATATGTTAAAATAAATCTAATCCCATATATTGAGGTATAAAAACACTTATCTATGGGTCCATTCAAGAAGAAATGGTACGATCCAAGATAGAAAGGAATAACTATGTCCTAACCTTTGAATTACATGATCAAATTCTTAAAGAATCGTCATAATTAGAGTTTTGAAGTGAAATTTCATTTAAAATAACCTTGGAGAATATAAAAATTTAGATCCTAGATTAGTGGAGGAAGGGTGATTATTTTTATGAATGTCTTATGATCAAAATCCCATTATTATATAATAAAATTTTAATTTCGTTGCCTTGCCAAAAAGATTTTGTACCCATGGTTTGATTCAACTCTATCCTGATAGAAACTACATTGCATTGTTTGATGTATAGTTTTTCTAAACCATATACTTACCACATTGCTTCCCATTGACCCTGAAAAAACATTCACAATTTCATGGAGACTAGTTCATAACTTACACTAACCATCATCAAATCATGGACCTTTAAAAAATATGACAGAAATGTCTAAACCAATCTATAAACTTCTCAATTATTAACCTAAACATTACCTATTATTAAATTACGCATAATATAGGAAAATAACTTAGACTAATGGTTTTAAATTCTCCCCACCACTAGGATTTTCATTCTTAAAATGATGGAATATGTTTTTCTATTAGTATCACATTAACTTCTCTTATTCCAAATTCCCTTCTTGAATTTGTATGTGCTTCCATAACAATAAAACTGAAGGAATATATCTGCCCCAAAAGTTCATCCCATTCCATCCAAAATTCATACCTATTGATGTATAAACATCACATTCAGATCAATCTTAACATTTTCCCAACTGATCACTTGAGTAGGATAAACTTGATACTTCTTCGGTTGAGAAACACAAAAGACATCATGGAAAAAACTAAATCTTGGTGGAAATTACATCATGTATACAGCTTTTCCCACCATTTACAGAATCTTTAATGGTCCAATATACCATATATACAATTTCCCTCACTTTTATATGAATTTTTTTCTACTCCTCATCGACACATTCCCAAATAAAATCTCATTATCATTAAATGATATGTTCAAGATTTTATTTTATTCATATGATTTTTGATGACTCTAAGATATATAAATTCTCATCTTGATCATTCAAATATTATTTTATCCTTTTTACAAGGCTACTCTAAAATTTTGATGTAAATCATGTTTCCACTCAAAAAAGTGGAGAAATAAAAGGATGTGGAAATAATTCCTCAAATAAGTCCGTATATATCATGTACTAAGAACTTTTATTGTGTATGAATTCGACTAACAATATATGATCTTCCCATTAGCCACTGAAATTTTTAACACATATCCAGATCATTCCTTCTAATATCAGAATTGTTTAATCTGATTTCTAATCTTTCAGAGGATGATATACAATGATCATGGTAAATTATATTAATATCTAAATCATTCATTATTTTTTTCCAATATTTTGTAGGATGATATTCCATGATCATGGTATATTATATATCATAAAAATCTTATGAGGACTTCCAAAACTATAAAGTGAATAAAGGATCTATATTATAATCGATCAAAATTGGAACTCATTACACCTTGACCACTTCTCAAGAATATACCATTTCTAGATCCTCTAATTTATTGAACTCTCCAATTAGGATAATGTTTTCTAGATCGGTATATCAATAAAAAATCAACCATATAGTTTCATGTTACCATATCATAAATGATAAACTAATTACAATGTCAATAAAAATTCAGACCCATTTCCAAACAGGTATAGGCATAGAATTCAATATATCTACTGGTCTTTAATTCCCAACCTTGACATGTTTAAATTTTAGGAATTTGGTACCATAATATGAAATATTTATTTTCAAATGTGATATATAGAAATGAGCATTCATTTATTTGAACATTTTATTATTTTTTAGTTGAATAGCCCATTTTGAATGGTGTTTTGTTAAACAAAATTATTCATGGAAAGAATGATACTCCATGATTCAATTAAAAAAATTTCTTCAGATCATTAGTCAAAATTTCCATGATATCTACACCCTTTAGGATTGACATAATGGTTATAGAGTCAGGATCTGATCATTATGCCACTCTGACCGAAATAATTAAATATAAACCAATGTCATCTTGAAGAAAATGAATTCTCATTCTATTTCTTATAGTCTAGATTCATATTGGTAAAAAAAACACATCAACTACCATTGTAAATGATACTTTATAACCACTTAAATATATTAATTATAACTAAAATGATCTTCAACATAATTCCCTCTCCCATATTCATACATGAATTAAAAGTCAAACATTTGGAGATTCTCCATCCATTATCATTTCCTCATGTTCATGTCACATTGATAAACGATAAGTGTCAATATCTAAGGATCAATAAAATCTATGAAATTTAAAAAAAAGATAGTGGTGCAATGTTTTCAGAAAATAAACCAAAAATTATGATTCTATGTCATGCATTATATAATTCTTTTCATTTTTCATCAATTTCCTTGATCCATAACACCCCACATGATCTCTCTACATGAGGAAACACCCCAAACCGAAACTACATGCATCATAATAAAAACATAACACTGAACTAGTTCTAGAAATGTTAGAGTTGGTTTTAAAGTTACTAAAGATTTAATATTCAAGAATTATTTATGATAGTTATCATCTAATTTGAATATAATTACCTAAATTTTCAAAGTATTCAATAGAAAAGGATTCCTTGGAAAATATAAAAAAATGATTACAATAGCCTTAACATCATAGAAAATTTTACATCTAGAATACCTTCTCAGGTATATTCTATGAAATAATTTCATTAACCATTCAAGGATCAATATATATTTCTTATTCGTAAATTAAATTCTCATTGAAATGAAATTGAGGAATACAGAAGTCACACTTACAAAATTTAGCACAATATATCTAATAATGATATGTGTTCAACACAATCTATAATTGATTCTCATGTTAATTCATGTTCCTTTAGAAAACCATTATTTCATCATCTAATTAAATAATAAAATAATCAAGGTACGTAGGGAAAATATGGTTCATCAGTTCCTTGAAGACCACATGAATATTCATTAGACAAAAGAGAATGAAAAAAATCATAATGACCATATCAACTCTAAAACATTGTCTTATGAATATCCTATTTTCTAAATATAATTTTATGGTCTCTTGATTATATATAAATATTATATAAATAATTTTATCTCTTTAATTGATCAAATAGATCACCAATTCATGGAGAAAGATATCAATGCTTGAACATTATTTGGTTCAGTCAATGATAATGATCATATAATAGAAGTGAACCATCTACCATATTAACTAATAGAATTGGATCATCCCAAGGTGATGTGCGGGTCTGATAAAGAATTTTATTTTAAATTCTTCAATCTAGACCATTAATTACCATATTTATTTTGTATCATTAATGTATGATAGAAGATAAACAGGTCTAGTTCTTGAGAATATATCGATAATATATTCTATTTTCAGCTGAGGTGGTAGCCTCGATAAATCATTTGAAAATAAATTCATGTGTCACTCCACTTTGAAAATAAGATTATTTTTCTCAGATTCATATATAGTTCCTGTGGTCTATTCATAAAACTGGATGGAAATGGTTATATCCAATTTAACTAAATATACTTATCTACCTATATTAATATCCCTCAATATCATAAGGGAAACTTTTATAGCCTGTTTTGTATTTTATTTCAATGTATATGTTTTTTTTTAAATCATTGTTCAATAGTTTCTAAATTATTTAGGCACGTTTTCCTTATTATGGTTTCAAATCATTAACGAAGATTTTCTAGAGGCAGTGATGATTGTTTTATTAAAAAAAATTAGAAATTATTTTACATTGGATAATGCTAAGATGATCTCAAGTTCAAAAAATCTTGAAAAAAATCATCATCTAAGATTAATTTGTAACCATTTCTATCTAGGGAGATTAGTTTCGAAAATTTTATCAGAAAATAAATTAATAAAGTGCACTTACTAGTGATATATGGAGTTAAAAAATAGTTTCATAATGATCAAGTGGTTGATTTTTTTTACAACCTTTACAAATATCAAAGACACCTTTATATGACTAAGGACTTGGGTGAGTGACCCTTTCATATAAAGTGGAACTACATTTATGTATTATAAATGGACCTTTATACAATGGGTGAGGAACCTGTACACAACATCACATCTACCATTATGTTGGTAACAACATGAGCATTATATATTATGTATTATGAATCCATCATTTTTAGTCCATTATAATATAGTCACATTATCATTAATAATGTTATCAAAAGGATGATTTGATAAAGCTACAACTAGATGAGTTTTGTAAACAAAATATGATTGAGCTGATGTAGTTTTATCAGATAGAGTAATACTAACTCTTTTAGAAAAATCATATTAGAAGAACATATATAATTTCCATCGGTCAGTGGAATCATTTTAAGATAATCATTTCAATAGAAGTTGAGTTTATTAGAGAGAATTATTTAGTCAATCCAATTAGTAAATTTGTGGAGACTAGTGTTTCGTAGAGAAGTTCCAAATATGTTATTTGATAAACACCAACCAAACATTGTATTTAAGAGATTTAAATAAAATATTACATTTCATAACCTTATGATATGATATTGAGGGTTCAATGTTCATTTATATATGAAGTACTATAAATATTGAATAGGATTATAAATATTGAGGTTATGGAATTTGTAAAATATTTTATATGTAATATTTTATATGAAGCTTAAATTATAGATGACTTGTAAAGCATCAATATTATTTAAAATGAGTTTCCGATTTAAATTTTGTATTTTATATAAGTGGGAAAAATTATTTGACTTCCAACATATTATTCTATGATTGCAACTTTAAAAAGTGGTGAAGTGTCATCTGGGGTGTGTCTTGTTCATTCATGTTAAAAAGAGGAATTACTACGTCAATATTAATTGATAGTGATACCAGAAAAAGATAGAAAAGTTAATGTTTGAGAAAAATGTGTTTCCATCCAAGTTGAGATTTGGCTGAAGTTGACGAAAATGGATTGGGGTTTAGTGAGAAGAGTTACTGAACACAGTTTCCAATCTAAGATATCAAATTGAGTCATCATTCATAGTATACTAAGAAATGAATGTATCATATAGAGTTTCTAATTAGGTTGTGAGGTGTAGTGGTTTTGGTTCACTAGATGGAACATAGAATCAGAGGCGAAGTTAGTGAGGCACATGGGATGATGTATGTTAGATAAATGTAGGGTGTACTAGAATGAATCTTATTGAATCGTGAAAATTAGATCATTGACATACCAATGATATTGTAGGGAACTATTTTACAAATTTTCAAATTCTTTTATTTGGTTGTATTCACAATATATCATTATAATTGATTGGAGTTAGTTAATCATACCAATTGGGATATATAATGAGTCTAATGGGATATGTCTCATAGTATTCACTTTTATATAATAGTGAATTTCATTGAACTAATGAGAGTTTCCATGGGAAGGATGTATTCACCCATACTGGGGGGGAACCCTATAAATCATGGATATCTTTCTTTATTTTAATTAATATCATTCTTGTGAGATTGTTTTATAATGTTTATATGGTTAATAATTATAACAAGTTGTAAGGATCGATTTCAAGAGAATTGAAATTATAAAAGATCAACATAGATTCACCCATACCTTAGTAGTTCTTATGATCCTATAGAATGATATTTATAATTAGAGAAATGGTTACCATATTTGATTTCCACCATGGAAAATCTCAACTCAGTGAGATATAGAGGTATTTCTACCCTTTAAGGGAAAAAATACCATGGTTAAAAAATAAATAATGATACCCTATCATCCATCTATTAGCCTAAAGGTAATTAATTTATCTATTGTTGATTTCCCCCCATTTAGATAGATTATATCATGAAATTATATGAAAAATTATATCCAATGGTAGATGGGAATCATAAAAATACTATTCTAATTAATTTAATAGAAAATATTTTTTTAAGGTGATGGGTCTGAAAATATCTAATCAATATTTCGAAAAACGTGAAATTATCATTGGAGGAAATATAAATGTAAAATAAAAAAACTAAAAAAATTAAAATAAGTTTGAGGATATAATAATAGAAGTGAAAGATACCATTGATGAGTACTTAACCAGAGTTAATGAATTTTTTTCAACATCAATGGATTCAAAAATGTCTTTTAAAATTCCACTTTTGTTATGAAACTGATTTTATATTTTCAAGAAAATTTTGATGTCAAAATTTATACCATATAAGTTAAAGATGATTTATCACTTGATTACTTACAAAGCCTTCCTATTCTAAATGATATGAGTAATTATACATAAATCAAAAATAATATCAGGGGTAAAATGGATTTTTTTAGCCATAATGAAATAGAGAATCCAAGATATTGATAATAAGATTAATGATCTCAGTGTTTCTGATGTTATGGAAGATGAACGAATTAACTAAAATATCATGTCCTTGTAATCTGAACATTAATGAAGAGGTGTGGGAAAATATGGGTGAAAACTCCCATATAAATATTTCATGTAAGGGTTGAGATCTGCATCGAATGGCCCCTTTCATTATTCCAAAGCTCATGGTGGTCAGAGGAGGCATGGAGTACATTCAGAGAATTTGGGATGCTAAAAGCTAAACGTAGGGTTAATACCTGATGAGTTAAGCATACACTCGATGTAAGTGTGGCCCACCAATTATTAAGGGTATTTTAGGAGGCTCTATAATATGTTTGAATATTCAAGATTAATTTATTCTAGGAGATTCCTTTTTTGGTGATATTTGACCCTTTTCATTTACACGACATGTAATTTTTTTAAACACAGTGTAAATCTCATGTGAAGAGCCATTACAATTGTTTCAACAACTAGGGTTTTCTAAAAACCTTATGTCTATTAGCGCCTCTCTCTCACATTCTAGGTGAATAGTGACTCTCTCCTTTAGTGTCTTAATATCCCTTCGATGGGAATCAATCCTTAGGATTATATGTTCGGTTGGTGGTGATACAAGGTGTGTCCCTTCTTCATTTTAGAGCAGCATACATTTTTTGATCTTGTTTCCCCCCACTCATTTAATTATGTGATGGATGATGATCTCCCATGTTTTTATTGGGGTTTTTTGGTTTTCTATTTGTGTGGTTGTGTGACGACATACTCATACAGATATAGTTCTTTTAGAAGACATGATCATAGATTCATGAAGTGGTCAATTCTCATGTGAATAACATTGATGACTGTTTTGGTATAGTATTCATTTCGTATCTAACATTATTTATGTAAAATATTAAATTGAGCACATTTCACCAATTGAATGGAAATGGAATTAACCTAATAAATATTAAACTATATTAAATAAATTATTTTCAATCACATATTGGTGATGTTGTTTCTTTTTTACTATGATAGAAGTTTCCTTCATGATTTTATTAATCATGTGATATCTGTGATAGACTTTGATATATTTTTTTTCTTTATAGAAATTGATAAATGAAATAATTCTAGAATTAATTGATAAATAATTGGATTGGTAAATTAGATAATATTCATATATTTAATCATGTATTGGTTGTAATTTCATGTTGATGAAAGTGATGCAAGAAAGAGTATCTAATTGAAGTGGTTAATTAAATAAAAAATGATAATTCTTGTTAAATATAATTAAAAGTCATTATTATTTAGAATGGAACTTCTCTCGATTTTTTGAAACTATAATAATTGATAAGTGCATTTGTTTTCTTTTAATAACATGTTATAGCTAAATTCCTTATGCTTATTGTACTTGGAACTTGTTAATAAATGAATCAGTTAATTAAATATTTAATAAGAACTACTTCTGTGGTAAATAATTTATCGAGACCTGATTTTGCAATTTTCTTGAGAAGGTCGAGTTCCTCGTTTCGGATCCATGAGAGATCATTTCATGAGAATTCCTAATGCCTTGATTTGAGAGCCTAATTTCCTAGATGACTATTTTTGTTCATTCATGATCATTTTGATGAGATCTAGATACGGGACTTGTTATATTGGGTGGGGAGGCACATATGTGATGTGAGCCTAGGGTGGAAGATCTTGGGATGGATGACCCTAGGATGGCTATTGAAATTTGTGGTCAGGGAGGTTCATGTGATATTTTAGTAGATGGAGATTATGATGAAGAGATGCATTGGTATATGCATAAATGTGTTTTTGATGGAACCAGGGGTTATGGTATGGTTTAAAGAAGGTCTTACCCATTAATAAAATTTTGGGAAATGGTTTGATTGTATGAATCTATTAAATGGACAATAGCCAGGTCACATGTTTTATCTGCATTCTTTTGTCCACTTATTATGGTAGTTGTATGTGATTGGTTTAATGTTTTCTCTTAGTGGTAGCTTAGGAGGATTTTCCTAGAGTACCTAGATATGGAAATATGTAAATAAAAAATAAATTTTTACCCTAGGATGATTTTTGAAGATGGAATTAAAATTATAAAAGGAAGGTAATATTGATAATCTATAGAATTGGTTGCAGCTATGTCTAGAGGGAATGGTTGATACTAGGATAATTAATGTAGTGTAATGTACTGTGTAGTAAAGATAAATGATAATTAATGGGTGATGAATTAATTAATATAAGAAAATTGAAAAAAAATAATGAATTTAATGTACCTATTTTAAACACTTGTGTGCTTATAGGATACCGGGTCTTAGTAGTGGAAAACATGATTCTGATTGATGTTAGCTATAATTGAGTTTGATACAAAGTTATTACAATAGCTTTATTGTGAGGTATATTACATCATATATGTTTTTTTATTTTATATGCTTCTGTATCCATGCCAGTTAGGGAAAATGACACCTAGTGGACTATAGGTGGGTGTTTTCCCCAATATCTTGGTGGGAGTAAGGTTGGATAACTACTCCACTAGCCCCAATCTATTTTAATGGTAGTTAAATATGCTGGTATACAATAAAATTAGTTTGTATATAAATGTGTGTAGAGTGATGTGATGTCTTGTGGTTATTTCACATACATGTATTACTTGTTATAGTATTCAAAGGATTATTGTAGGTATGACGGGTATAGGTTGAGACATCTTGAGGTACATTCTCGGTGTATGTGTTGTAATGGCTTGAATTATAATTCTTGATATTGGAAAAAGGTTATATATTACGTGGTGGCTCCTAAAAACTACATGGTTACTATATATGGTTTTCTGATATGGGATTATGTGGTTATGTGTTGTATGGGGTGCATGTTGTGATTCCAATCCAAAGTGTCTTCGGCCCACCATACATTTGGAGATAGATGCTCAGGATGTGTGATGTTGGGTAAGTGAAGAACACTATTGGAAAAGTATAACTGGGATACTATTTATGTTTCATTATTATATTGTATTCTCTCTATTTAGGGATACCTGGTGAGCTTTTTCCATAATGAGGATAAGAACTTATTATACTTGTTAGGTGATGAAGTTATTTTATTGTTCTTCATAATGTTTTAGCGTGATTTTTTTCTCTTTCTAATGAGAGGATCTAGGGAGGATCCAATTGAGCATATAGTTATTATCACCCTATGTATATATAATTTTTTTATGAGTTCGGCTAGAGGAGGTTGGAGATCGAGATGGATATTACTATCTTGTGGTTTTTTAGGATCTATTTGGGATTCATGGTCGATGTTGTTATTACCTATTTGGTACATGTAGTTTTCCTTTAAGTTGTTAGTATTGTATGAAATTGAATTTATTCAATTGGGATTTAATTATATATATATATATGTCAAATAAGGGTTTGGTATTTTTTTCCTTCTAATAACTTTCTTCAGCATATTTCACTTAGAGGGTAATGCCTCCCATATTCAGGTTTATTATACCCTCGGTGCTAGTCTCCAACTCAATCTCTACTTGACGAAGGAATCATTTAGTCACCATATATCTCCCATAATTTTGGAATATTTCTAGGGAGGTTGTTCTGATAGATTAATATCAAATTATCAGTTTGAGAAATTGGATAGTGTTTCAAGTTAGACATAGGTGAGGTTGCATGGGTTGGTATGGAAATAGTGTTAGCTATGTTTATTGAGATACGTAAACTAGGGAGATTAGTGGGAAAATGAGTATTTAAGTCCCCCTATGATCACATACATGGAAAATTAAGTTTACTAATCCCATGAAATGGAGTGATAATGGTTACTAGTTTGTGTCCTATGAAAGGATCATTCAACATTCTTCTTTGAGACTATATTTGAAATGGGTAGGCCTTGGGATAGGTTTAAAACTTAATCAATATAATAAAATAATTAACTAATTAATGTTAAGTATTCCATATTTCATGTTTAGGATCTCTAACAGATTATTATTGTTTTATTAATATTTTCATGTTGACGCCCTCATCAGGTTTACACCAAAGACATTTAGCATGTTGTGCCATTAGATTCGTGTTGAGTAGAGGTTAAAAACGATTTCAATAGAAGTAGAACACTCAAAGAGTTTTAGAACCAAAGTCAGCCAACGTATGGGGGATCTATTTCATATTCATTCATTGAGGACATGTTGGGGGAGGTTGATATAGATTTCTATTTGATCCATTCTCAGAAGTAGAACAAGGGTTTGTTGGTGGTGATGATATTGTGTGGAGAAGCGAGGAAGTGTTGGTTCTTATTATTTGGTGATTTTGAGGATTAATAAGTATTATGGAAAAAGTTATAATACCATTTCAAATCATAGTTTCTTTCTTCAACCATGAATTCAACTATTCACTAGGAGTTACTAACCCTTAAGTATTAGAGTTCCCCCATGTGAGAGGTTGAGATCCATTTCAAGTACCTTTTGTGATACGCTTCAAAATTGTTGGTGGATGAGGAGGCTAGGTAATGCATTTTCAGGAATATTTGTATCTAGATATCTAGATATTGGTCACCCCATTTATGCTAAAGATGTGTCTTAAGGTTATTTTGGGAGGATTGGTTATAGAGAGTTATATTTCCTTAAAAATACATGTTTTTTCACATATTTTTAATTATTTTTTATCAATTTAATTATTTATTTTAACACCTTTTAATAAATAATGGAACGTTTGTATTTTCATTATTAAATTTTCTATTTAATAAATATTTATAATTAATTGTGTATGTTAAGACAATAAATAGTTATTTTATTTCTTACTTTAATTTAACAGTATAAAAAATTATTATCTAGTGTATTGTATGTGCCTTCATTATTAATAATTTGACTATTCTGTAAATTAATTAATTATTATTCTTTTTTTTACATTTGAATTATTTAGTTGTTAATTCAACTTGTCTTGTATAAAATTTTAATTAATTTATTGTAACATAATCCAATTAGTATCCATCTTTAAACAATTAAACTTTTATAAATTTAATTTTATAATCTTGATTCTCTTGTATAATTTCTATAGTTTAATTTCATTTATTTACTTAAGTATTTAATAACTAAATAACTAATTTTTTACCCTAATTAATTTAATTTGTTAAATTAACTATGTTAAACAAAATTAAATTTTTTATATAATTTAAATCTGGTTTTTATTTTATAATTTAGTTTCTTTTTAATTTTAAGTTTTATTTTAGTTCCAATTTAAGTTAAATTATTTTAAGTTAATAATAATTTAATTTATGTTTTATTTTTTAATATATTTTTTTTAACTTTATGATTTACATAATTTCTCATTTTATATTATTAATTGTTAAATTGAATAACATATTTTTTTAGTCTTAATTATAGTTTTAATTTTTTTTAATAGCATTATTGTTTGCAGTTTAATTCCAAAGTCACGGTGCCACCATAACTCCCTCACACCATTTCCATTTCACGATGGCACCGCAACACCACGCACCACATCCATTTTCCCCTCTTCCTCGTTCCACCATCAACCCATCTCACGATTCCATCGTAACTCCACCATTACACGGTATCACCTTCGCTTGACCTATCCATCAGACACTGCAAACTCTTCCCATCCTCACTCATTCTTTTCCACCGCTTCCATTCTCTATCACCGTCCCAAATCCAACAGAAAATTATGATATAGATAGAATCAAAACACTTTTTATTCCCAACACTCAGTCCCAAAACAGAATTATAATGAGATTCAAATCCACAACCACCAACCATGAGTCGTTCTCAAACAAGTTCTGAAGCTGCTGAAGTGGAGGAGTATGCACACGCCATGATTGAAGAATTCTGACAAGGGTTTGCGTGTCACTATATCTGAAATAAAACACCTTCCATCACTTTTAATGACATAGCTTGAGAATTCTATCGACACGTCCTCCATGGAGGAGCCAACCTGGACAGCCACAAGCTGTAAGATCGAATCACCAGCCTTGCTGATCTAGAGGAGCTCCAGCTTCATGTCGCCACACTAAAGGAGGATTCATGACCTGCTGTTGCAAAGATATGGAGGAGTTAAAGCCATCTCATGTTTCTACTGGAGAAACAGGATGGGTTGTGTGCTTTCCTGATTTGGTCCACAAGCCACCGCAATCCTAGGTCGAGCTAGAGGTGGGGAGCTGAAGTCGTCACCTGGTACCAAGAGCCACCAGAGGAGGTCAACCAGTGTCTAAATTCCACCGCAAGGATGAGTTGATGCCTAGCAAGGAGATACAGATCTCGTTCCAGGAGAAGGAATCAAGAACCCCCACCCCCCTTGTAGCACTGATTTTGGGGGGGAAAGATAATCTTAATTACAAAAATAAAACAACAAACAAACAAATAATATAATATTAAAAATGTTAATAATAAATTAATGATTAGTAATTAATTTACTAAGATATTAAAATAGTTATATTAACTAATTAAACTAAGTTGTAATTTAATTTATCTTTTTATAAAATAATTTTAAAGTGATTTATATTAGTCTAATTTATGAATTTTATTACATTATGTTAACAAATTATTAATTATACTAATATTGATAAAATAATTAATTATTAATAATAAATAAAAAAATTAATACTTTTATTGTATTAAAGACTTAATAATTAATTAATTATGATTATAATAACATTTAATTAAGTAAATAATAATTATCAATTATTTATTTATTAATTAACGTTAGTTAACTTTTTAACCAGCAATATAACATTAAACTAAAAAAAATAACTATTTTTCATTCATTGCGTTTTCATTTATTTATTTTTTGTTCTAACAGTGAAGGTTAATTCAGGAGATGGGAACACATCCATATTCATTTGACCAACTCACTAGGAGTTAGTTACATGGGAAAAGATAGTGCGACATGTCAGTCAAGAAAAAATGTACATGTGCGGTGCACATATGAAGGACACTTAAAGTCGGTGGAAGGCAGGGGTGACGTGCAGCAGATGACAGTGGAATTAAAAGTAGAGTAGCAGTAGAATTTTTCAAGATGCTCATTGATTCCACAATCACATCCATCCGATAGTGGATTCGGACGCTCATTCACTCGAACAAACACACCAATTTTGAGAGAGAATACTCTTGAGAGATATCATAGTGGATCTAGAGAACTGGAGTCACAAAAGAGAAAGCAGTAGTACATGATATTTTTCATCAGGGGGAGGAAACTTCTTCCTCTGTATTTAAATTTTTTACTCAGTATTTATGCTTCTATATTGAATATGATCCTAGTATAACTTTGTGTTTTTGAGTGCTTTGAATTTTTACTGGTTTTATTTTCTTTTTCTTCATCTTATTTCACTCAACAAGAATCGGATTCTTTCCACAAGATTGAATCTTATTCTCAAATCATAAGTTGATTCCACACTGTTTCGATCATAATTTCAAACTCAATGATCTTTTAGTGAGATTTATCATTGAGGCTATCCATCAAACTCAAAATTCAATTTTTCATCTTCAAAAACATTTGGTGAGAAAGATTTTTGTTGATATATTTTTATCATTTTGTTGGTTGTAAGTATTTGAAGTGGTGAGCTTCAAAAATTTACAGATCAGCATGTTAATATTATAGGGAGGAAGAATTAACCATGAATTTTAAGGTGTGAATTCAATATGATGAAGAAAATACTATTAGAATATTAGATTTCAAATCTTCTGACCTCATTCTGTGATCAATTATCAGCACTCCAGTTTATATTTCCTATTATCTTTAGTCTATATGGTTACTTCTAGCTATTTAATTTTCTAGTTAAGTAAATAAGAGATTTACATAATTAGTGTCCTTTGTTTTCAATTCAGCATAAACATAATATACAATATATATAAAAAGTTGAAAAGTAAGTAAATTTTTCCCCACTTCTGACAAAAGTGGGTATTTAAAATTAAAAAAAACATTGTAATACTCACCTACCTTCTTTGTGGATCGAACCTACACCACTATGCTAGTGTAGGTTCATAAATGTAATTTTTAGTACCGTAACGACCTCTAACTCCATAAAAATTTGGAACTGTTGTCAGGGAAGGCACGCGCTAAAAGTAAAGGGTTAGAAAAAAATAGAAAACAATTAAAAAAAACTTTAAAAATTCATTAAAAATCTGCTAAAAATTAGTGAAATGTATCTGCTTCTTGTGTTTTTTGTTATAAATTTGCTTAACTATGAACTGTCATGTGTTTAATCCCATCTGGTTTTAGTTTAAAAATAGATGTTCATGAAAAATGGGATCAACTGGGGCCTCATTGTGTTTGTTGTGACTGTTATAGACACACTGCCTAGCACTGTGCTTATAACCAGCCAAAAGAAGATGTGTACATTGAATAAAATGAGCAATATGAGTCTAATCCTGAATTTCTATCTAAAATAGAATTAATTTAAAACAGATTGGATACTAGGTAGGATTCTTGGAAGTCATGGATTAATAAATCCCATGAAATTCAATTTATAAATTCTCAAGAGCAACGTAAAAGAATGAAAATATCAGCAGACATGCTCTTGGAATTAAAACAAAGGGTTAACGAACAAGAAGAGTTTTATGAAAATGAAAAATAAAATGTGTATAAAATATTTTAAAATCAAATTGATATGGAAAGCGATATTGAAATTGGGAAACAATACTTCATTTCCAAAAATTATGAATTTGATAAACCAATTTTGGAAACTATCAACCCTCTAAATTAAGAACAAATTGTTTAAGACCCAAAAAATAACATTGATGATGTTGAGGTGGAAAATAATAAATATGAATACAAACAAATTGAAAAATATTTCCTAGTTATTTTCATCATTCCTTATTTCAAGAAAAATCATTGTTTTAGAAATTTTGAGAATTAAGACACTCGGGCTGAAGTCAAACATGAAACTGAAAACAGGAATGTTCAAAACAATTCACCCTATTTTTCTAAATTTGATAACAATGAAGTTGAACATGATATTGGGTATAACCTCAATGAGAAAATTAAACTGGAAAATACATAATCTGATATTTTTTAACCTAAACTGATAACCATTCTTCCATGTTTGAACCTATAGACCCAATAATTTTTGAATTGTTGGATAATGAGGAAGATAGAATGATATTTGAAGAAAGAATAACTTATGAGATCTCATTTCTCTATTCTCATATTATGAACATTTCTGAAACATTATACAATTAAATGGAAAGTAGTGATAACCAACATGAGGAGAATTTTCTTAATTTGAACATTCTGGAAAATTTACTTATTAAAACTGAATTGTTCAATTCTTCTCCTAAAATATAATTACAACACTAAAATGACAAGGTTTTAGAAAGTGATCATTTTAAAGTTGAACTTGAAAGAGAGGTTGAACACACATTAGATGATGGTTGTAGAATTTATTTTTTATAATTAGTGGTCATTCAGTATGAGTTAACAAATGAGGATCTTTTAGAAGAGATTTACAACATAGTTAGACCTGAATCTTTTTGTGACAAAATAAATTCTCTTCTTTGTCTGTCACGTCCATCCTAATTTGAGTCAGGTCAAAAAGATCTTCATGATGCTGATATTAGATAAAAATTGGACTTATTCTAGAGTTCCATTTAACATGATTCTATTCCTTATTTTAATGAATCCCCTTTTGAATCTAATATTCAAGATTTACTCATTTTTACACCTTGAATGTTAATATGTTAGTGTTCAAGTTGAAGAAGATAGTTGTGAGGACAATTTCATATAATTTGAAGAACCGTATACATTGCTTCCAATTCTTAAAAATGTTAATTTTTTCAAATTTGAAACAATTAAGGATGTTGAGAGGACCATGTCCATAACTGATAATGGGTGTTGTTTAGGGATTTATGTAGCTAATGAGAAATTGGTTTTAGTCTGTTTAACTTTTGGTGACAAAAAATTCATCTTTCTGTTAAAAAATTTCCCAAACACATGTGGTGGTTCCTATTAAAGAATCCATATCCTCCTAGTGACTACGGATAGTTTCTTGGTGTGTCCGGCTGGGGACTATAAACCTAGCGTTGCATGGGGGAAACCCATTGTTTTTCTTTTTTTTTCAATTGAACTTGTAATTAAATAAATTCTAACTGAAGACTTTAAATTCAGTGCTTCATTGGAGCCAACCCATTATCTTTCTTTTTTTCCCTTCTAAAATATTTTCTTTTGAATAAAGTGTTGCTTTGCTATCTTATGTTTGTTATGTCTCTGCTAAAAAATTTGTCTTTTTTGCTTGCCTAGTGATTTTTTAGATGTTTCTGATGGTGTCATGAAGGAGTGGAATTCCCTTGATGAAGCTTTAATTGAAATTTTTTTACAGGGAAGTTCTTTTACATTACATTTCCAATTCTTCCTTCTCTTATTTTATTTTAAAAAAATCATTCTTATACTGAATAAAATTCTGCTGCATGTCTTGCCACTGAAATTAAAAAATTCTACTTATTTTAAAAAATCCTACTTTTATTGGAATGAAATTATGTTTTATGTCACTGTGTAAATAAAAATTCTGCATGTACTTTATGGCTCAAAACTGAATTTCATTGTTATTAAAACCTCTCATTGCATTAACTTAAGTGTGGGGGGTACATGCTGGCTGAAATTTTTTTAATTGAATCTGCTTTAGGTTGGCGTATTCTAGCATTATTTTTTCTGCTCTATTGAACATATTATTCAACTCAATGTGTTTAAATGATTACACCATATACGCAGTTCACTTACACCTGACATGTTACTTCTGAGTTATATTGGAGATTATACATAAGACTTAAATGTTAATGATATTAATTTCTAATGAACCTATTGTTAAGAATATCATTTTGGAAAACTATATTTTTTAACTTCAAAGAAACCCTTTATACATTTCATCAATCTACTAAATTGAAAATATTTTTTGAACCATAATTATTTAATTGTTATTCTCCAGTTTGGAAGTAAACTTTGGGGAAAAATTTGGGTTTTAAGTGTGGGGGAGGGGGTCAATTCTTGACTCTGCTAAACTGTGCTTTCTTAAAATCCCATCAATTCCCACTAAAACATAAAACTTATTTTCAATTAATGGTTAAATTTTTTCAAAATTATTGCACAATTTTAGGCTTTACAGTATTTCTCAAATGAGTTTTTCCTGAGGACAATGCCTATTTAGTAGTTAAGAACTGTTTTGAATTTGAAATTAATGTGGGTGGATGATATCTGAGTGAGTATACTTAGTGATTTAATGGAGATTTAGTTTTAATACTACTTATGAGAGTGATATAGGTGACATGTTAGTGTAATTATGATCGTAACCCTTGGAAATTTAAGTTTGATCTTGATCCTAGGGGCCTCGTTCATATTTTAATTATAAAAATTAATCATCTTAATGAGATAATATAAATGATTTTTATATAAACCTTTTGAAAATAGTGTATTTTGGGCATCTTGGATCTGATGGTGATTCTATGAGACCCTAGATGTTGGGTTTGTTTCTGTTTACAATAAACCCTATATACATTTTGAATAAGTGCATATGCACAGTTCGTAACACCTGATACATGGCTTGGGAAGAAAATAGAATAAATTGTATGTGGTCAAAATTGAGCTAATTAAGGTGAGTGGAATAATGAATTCCCAATGAATAAGGGGTTCAAAAGGTTTATATGGGGTACATTTAGGTTGTATCATTAATTTGGTTCACAAAAAAAATTATTTTTGGAACTTATGTAAAAAGTCAAAATAAAAGGTTCTGCTGGTTATGTTTTTATTTCCACTGTTATTTCACTTCTTGTCACCCTCAGACTTTGGACATATGCTTGGATTGAATTTAGACGCTATGTAGTTCCATAAATGAGGAAGACCAATTTCATTTCTTGATAATTCATTTCTCTTTTAACTACCAATTAGAATTTGATTATTGGCAAGGTTTCAGTTGAACAACTCATTCTCTAAAAGCCTTTTGATAGTTTCATTTTCCTCTTCTTCTAAACAGCTGGACATGTTATATATTGAGCTGAATCATAATACAACTTTATATTCCTCAATGATATTAAAACATGGAATTGATTTAGGAAAAACAATAATTAAGTGTGGGGAAATTTGATGTGGCCGTAAAAACACATGTTTTTAAAAATATTTTTAATTAATTTTTATCAATTTATTTATTTATATTAACACTTCATAATAAATAATGGCACTTTTGTATTTTTGTTATTATATTTTTAATTTAATCAATTTTTATAATTAATTGTGCATATTAAGACTATATATAGTCATTTTATTTCTTACTTTAATTTTATAGTATAAAAACATATTATCTAGTGTAGTTTCTAAGCCTTCATTATTAATAATTTGATTATTCTATTAATTAATTAATTAATTTTTTTTACCTTTGAATTATCTAGTTGTTAATTAAACTTTTCTGGTATTAAACCACAATTAATTTTAAGTAACATTATCCAATTATTAGTCGTATTTAAACAATTTGACATTTATAAATTTAATTTTTTAAGCTTTCTTCTCTTGTTTAATTTCTTTCATTTAATTTCATTTATTAACATAGGTATTTAATACCGAAATAAAAAATTGTTTTCATTAATTAATTTAATTTGTTAAAGTAAATATTTTAAATTAATTAACATTGTTATATAATTTAAATCTGGTTTTTATTTTATAATTTATTTTCTTTTTAATTTTATGTTTTAGTTTAGTTTTAATTTATGTTTAATTAATTGAAGTTAATAAAAATTTAATTTAATTTTTATTTGTTTTTTATATTTTATTTAAGTTTATGAGTTTCTTAATTTCTCATTTAATTTTATTAATTTTTACTTTAAATTAATTATTGTGTTAGTCCTAATTTTAGTTTTAATTTTTTTTAATGACATTGTTATTTCTAGTTTAATTCCAAAGTCATAGTGCCACTGTAAATCCCTCAAATCATTTCCATTACATAATGGCACCACAACAACACGCACTGCTTCAAGTTTTCACTCTTTCCCCTGCCACATTCAACCCATCTCACGGTGCCACTGTAACTCCACCTTTACATGATATCTTCATCGCTTGACCTGTCCATCACGCATCGCAAACTCTGCTCATCTTCACTCATTATTTTCCACCACTTTCTTTCACCACCACAAATTCAACAGAAAATTATCATATACATAGAATCAAAATAGCTTTGATTTCCAACACTCAGACCCAAACTAGAATTACCATGAGTTTTACATCCACAACCACTACCCTTGAGTCATTCTAAAACAAGTTCTGAATCCACTGAAGAGGAGGAGTATACTTGCTCCATGATTGAAGTAGTTGATCAGGGTTTTCACATCACTATATCTAAAAGAAAACACCTTCCATTGCGTTTAACGGCATAGCTGGAGAATTTTTTCGACATGTCCGCCATGGAGGATCCAACCCGAACAGCCAAAAGTTGTAAGATCGAATCACTAACCTTTTTTTAATCTGGAGGAGCTCCTACTTCATGTCGTCACACTAAAGGAGGATGCATGACCTGCTTCTGCGAAGATCTGGAGGAGATGAAGCCATCATGCACCATCCGATGGCGGACCAGGAGGGGTTTATCACTGCCCAGATTTGGTCCGCAAGCCACCATAGACCTACGCTGAGCTAGAGGTGGGGAGCTATAGTCATCACCTTGTACCAGGAGCCACCAGAGGAGGACAACCAACGTTTGAACGCCGCTGCAAGGATGATTTGATGCCTAGTAGAGAGCCATGGATCTACTTCCTAGAGAAGGAACCGAGACCCCCCCCCCATAGTGATGATTTGGGGGGGAACATAAAGGTTTAATTAAAAAAATGACAATCAAATAAACAAATAAACAATATAATAATATAAATGTTTATAATAAATTAATGATTAATAATTAATTAACTAAGATATTAAACTAATTAAATTAACTTATTGAACTAAATTTTAATTTAATTTAAATTTATATAAAATAATTTTATAGTTATTTATATTTGTCTAATTTCATAATTTTATTAATTTATGTTAAATTATTATTAATAATACATATATTAATAAAATATTTTAAGTAATAATAATAAATTTAAAAATAATAATAATTTAATTGTATTAAAGACTTAATAATTAATTAATTATCATTATAATATTTTTCAATTAAGTAAATAATAATTACAATTTAATTATTTGTTAATTAACGTTATTTAACTTTTTAACATGTAATATATCATTAAACTAAAAAATAACTATTTTCATTTCTTTGCGTTTTCATTTATTTATTTTCTATTCTAATTATGAAGGTTAATTAAAGAGAAAGAAAAACATACATATTCATTTAACCAACTATTCGGGAGTTAGTTACAGGGGAAAAGATAGCATGATGTGTCAGTCATGAAAAAACGCATGTGTGTGGTGCACATTTGAAGGAAAATTAATGTTGGTGGAAGGCTGGGGGTGACGTGCAGTAGATGATAGTGAGATTAAAAGAAGAATACAAGAAGAAATTTTTGATACACTCACTAATTCCATGATCACATCTATCCATCAACGGATTCGGACGATCATTCACTCGAACAAACACACCATTTTTGAGAGAGAAGTCTCAAGGGAGATGGCAGAGCAGTTCTAGAGAACTGGAGTTGCAATGGGGCAAGCAGCATTTCATGATCTTCATCATTAGGTGGAGGAACATTATTCTTATTTTTCTAAATGTTTTACTCCATATTTGTGCTCTTATTTTTAATATGATTCTAGTATAACTTTGTGTGTTCAAGAGCTTTGAATTTTTACTGGTTATATTTTGTTTTTCTTCATCTTATTTCTCTCAACGAGAATCTGATTCTTTCAGCAATATTGAATCTTATTCTCAATTATTAAATTGATTCCACACCATTTTGATCTTAATTTCAAACTCAATGATCATTTGGTGTGATTTATCATCAAGTCTATCCATCTAACTCTCAATTCAATTTTTCATCCTCAGAAACATTCGGTGATAAAGATTTCTGTTTATATCTTTTTATCATTTTTCTAGATGTAAGTATTTGAAGTGGTGAACTTCAAAACATTACAGAGCAGTGTGTTAATATTCTAACGAGGAAGCATTAATAGATAATTTTAAGGTATGAATTCAATAAGATTAACAACATACTTTTAAATCATTAGATTTCAAATCTTTTGAGCTCATTCTATGATCAATTCTCAGCACTGTAGTTTATATTTTCTGTTATATTTAGTCTATACTGTTAATTCTAGTTGTTTCATTCTCTAGTTAAGTAAATAAGAGATTTACATAATTAGTTTTATTTGTTTTCACTTTAGAATAAACATAATATAAAAAATATATAAAAAGTTGAAAATTAAGTAAATGTTTTCCCACTGCTAACAACAGTGGGGATTTAAAATTCAAAAAAAACTTAGTAATACTCACCTACCTTCTTTGTGGATCAAACCTGCACCACTATGATAGTGTAGGCTCATAAATGTAATTTTGAGGACCATGACGACCTCTGACTCCATCAAAATTTGGAACCATTGCCGGGGAAGGCATGCGCTGAGAGTCTTGGTTTAGAAAAATAATAAAAAACAATTAAAAATCATTAAAAAAATTTAAAAATCTGATAAAAATTAGTGAACTATATCTGCTTCTTGTGTTGTTTTTGAGAAATCTGCTTAACTATTAATTGTCGTGTGTTTAATCACATCTGGTTTTAGTTTAAAAATGGAAGTTCATGAAAATTGGGATCAAGATGGGCCTTATTGTGGTTGTTGTGACTGTTATGGACACACTGCCTAGCAGGGTGCTTATAACCAGCCATAAGAAGATGTTTAAATTGAAGAAAATGAACAATATGAGTCTAATCCAGACTTTATAGCTAAAATTGAATTAATTTAAACCATATTGGATACTAGGGAGGATTCTTGTAATTCATGTTTTAATAAAACCCATGAAATTCAATTTAGAAATTCTCAAGATCAATATAAAAAATGAAAAGATTAGAAGACATGCTCTTGGAATTACAACAAAGGGTTAAAGAACAGGAATAATTTTACGAAAAATAAAAATAAAATTTTTATAAAATATTTGAAAATTAAATTGATGTGGAAAGTGATAGCGAAATTGGGAAACAATACTTTATTTCTAAAAATTATGAATTTGATGAACCAATTTTGGAAACTATCAGCTCTCTAAATCAAGAACACATTATTGAAGACCCCAAAAAAACATTAATGATGTTGAGGTGGAAAATTCTAAAGATGAATTCAAATAGATTGAAAAATATTTCCCAGTTCTTTTCATCATTCCTTATTTCAAGAAAAATCATTGTTTTATAAATGTGTAGAATTATGTCATACGGGTTGAAGTCAAACTTGAAACTAAAAACTTGAATGTTAAAAACTTGTCGCCCTATTTTTCTAACTTTGTAAAAAATGAGGTTGAACTTGATATTGGGTATAACCTTAATGATAACATTAAATTGTAAAATACATAATTTGAAATTTTTGAACCTAAAATGATAATCACTCTTCCATGTTTGAACCTTTAAACCCAATAATTTTTGAATTGTTGTTGAATAATGAGGAAGAGGGAATGATATTTGAAGAAAGACTAACTGATGAGTTCTCATTTCCCTATTCTCATAGTATGAACTTTTCTGAATCTTTGTGAAATTAATTGGAATGTAGTGTTTACCAACATGAGGAGAATTGACATAATTTTAACATTCTGGAAACTGAACTTATTGAAACTGAATTGTTCAATTCTTATCCTTAAATTGAATTGCAACACTCAAATGACAAGGTTTTAGAAAGTGATCCTTTTAAAATTGAACTTTAAAGAGAGGTTGAACACACATTAGATGATGTTTGTCAAATTTATTTTTTATAATCAGTGGTTTTTCAGTTTGAGTTAACAAATGATGATCTTTAGGAATAGATTTACAACATTGTTAGACCTGAATCTATTTGTGATAAAATAAATTCTCTTCTCTATCTGTCACTTACATCCTAAACCGAGTCAAGTGCCAAAGATCATCATGATGCTGATATTATATTAGAATTGAATTTATGCTTGAGTTCTATTTATCATGATTCTATTCATCATTTTAATGAAACATTTTTTTAATCTACTATTCAGGATTTACCCATTTTCACCCTTGAATGTTAATCTGTTTGTGTTCAAATTGAAGAAGATAGTTGTGAGGACATTGTCACACCATTTGAACCACCGTATACATTGCTTAAAATTCATAAAATGTTAATTTTTTTAAATATGAAACAATTAGCGAAGTTGAGAGAACCATGTCCAGAATTGTTAATGGGTGTTGGTTAGGGATTTATGCAGTTAACGAGAAATTAGTTTTAGTCTGCTTATATTTTGGTGACAAAAAATTTCATCTTTCTGTTAAAAAGACGTGGGAAAAACACGTGTTTTGGTTCCTATTAAGGAAACCATATCCTCCTAGTGACTACAGTTAGTTGCTTGGTGAGTCCGGATGGAGACTATAAACCTAGCACAACATGGGAGGAAACCCATGGTTTTTCTATTGTTTTTAATAGAAATTGTAATTAAATAAAGTATAACTGAAGCCTTTAAATTCAGTGCTTCATGGGAGCCAACCCATGCTCTTTCATTGTTTTCACTTCTACACTATTTTTTGTTGAATAAAGTGTTTCTTTGCTGTATTATGTTTGATATGACTCTGCTAGAAATTTTTTCTCTTTCTGCTTGCATTGTGATTTTTCAAATGTCGATGGTGGTGTCATGAAGGAGTGGAATTCCCTTGCTATATATTTAATTGAAATTTTTTTATAAGGAAGTTATTCTACATTACTTTTTCAATTATTATTTCTCATATTTTATTTTAAAAAATCATTCTTATACTGTATAAAATTCTGCTGCAAGTCTTGCTACCGAAATTAAAAAATTCTACTTATTTTAAAAAATTCTTCTTTTATCGGAATGAAAGTTTTTGTGTGTCACTGTGTATATAAAAATTCTTCATGTACTTCATGGCTGAAAACTGAATTTCATTATTATTAAAACCTCTCATTCCAGTTTTTAAATAGTAGATTTTTATAATTAGTTTCATTTTTTCACTTCATCATAAACATAATATTATAAAAATATAAAAAGTTGAAAATTAAGTAAATTTTTCCCCACTGTTGACAATTGTGGGGATTTAAAATTCAAAAAAAAACCTTAGTAATGCTCACCATCCTTCTCTATAGATCAACCCTAAACCATTGTTCTAGTGTAGGTTTATAAATGTAATTTTGTGGACCATGACGACATCTGAATCCATCAGAGAGGATGTCTTATTGAACCAAATCATCACAAGATGGGATTCGTTATGATTTTTCCTAAAGCAAAGCTATGGTATGGGGTTCCCATTTGTCTGAAAATATTATTTTTTAGCCATATGGGATTAGGTCATATAACTTATAATCTCATTTCTTTAGGGTAGGTAACTCTAAAACCCATTACAAATGATGGGACACATGTTTTTCTGGTGGTGACTGAGGTCACTTGTGGAGGGAGTGCCGAAATGTAGGAGCAGTCAGTATGCGCTATGTGTTCCACTTCGGGTTCATCCATGGAGGAAGTTTTAGTCAATACAAAAAATATTAGGTTTTTCTAGTATGCGATAAACAAAGAGGATATGGGGAAGGTAGAGGAAATACCAGAGAAACACCTCATCAATAATGAGTAGAGCACATCCATGGAGGTTATCGTCAGTAGGGTCAGAGAGACTATGCAGAAGGTCATCGGAAGGTCCATACATTAGTGTTTCTAGAATACAGGGAGATAAATTTTCTTCAAGGTACACATTTACTGTGTTGACATGGTGGTATGATTTTTTTTCGAGTGAAAAACACTCCATTATATCAACTACCCTCATCTATGCATTGGGAATTGAGGTTTCCCTTAGAATTGACTATACAAGTTGGAGGTTTTGATGAATTGTTTGAATTATGTAGAGACTTTGATACAGTTCTTGGTAAGCTTCTTTATTGGGGTGATTTCCAATTTTTACTGATGCAACCATATGATATCATCCTCAGTATGGATTGGTTTTATTCACTACAAGCTATAATGGTTTACATCAGAAGGAAGCCTGTATTTTATGATTCTCATACAGAACTAGAATTTTTTTCGGGGAGCTGGACCCTTATATTGGTTAGATGCATGTTTCATCACTATCATATTTCATGACTATGTTGAGGATGATTTAATCAAAGGATCAATGGACTTTGTTTCCCATGTTTGGGGAAGATTACCCTGATGCCTTTCTGGAAGAGGTTGTTGTGCTACACCCTCGATGGGAAATTGATTTTGAGATCAAGTTAAAAAAAGAGTGTATCATATCTCAATGTATCTATATAGGAATATTTCCCCTATGTTTTGAGAATGTTATGTTCATCTCAATTATTTGTTGTAGTGTCGTTTTATTCGGCTGGGTGTATCACCTTGGGATGAACCAGTTTTTTTCATGATGATAGATGACAAAAGATTATGTATTTGTATCAATTATCATTGCTTGAACAAATTGGAAATGAAGAACCTCTATCCTCTTCCATGGATTGATGATTTATTCTATCACCTTATGGGAGAATGTTGGTTCTCAAAGATCTATTTGTAATTAGGTTATCAATAGAAGCATTTGAAGGTTGAGGATATTCAAAATGATAAAGTCCATTATGATCATGGGAATTATGAGTTCATTGTGATACAAATAATTATGATGAATTCCCCATCTGTGTTCATGGGGTTAATGAACGTAATGTTCATAGAGGTAATGAGTAAGTTCATGGTGGTTTTCATTGACGACATCCTTGTGTACTCTACATATGAGGAGGAGTATGAAAAGCATCTGTGTACCATTTTGGGAGTACTTCATGGTGATAAACTATTTAGTAATTTATTAAAGTGTGATATTTGGGCTTGTGAAGTCTGTTTATTATGAAATGTGTCATCCCAATAGGGAGTTCCTCTGGACCCTTCGACGATAGAGGAAATTTGTTCTTGTGAAGTCACTAAGATAGTTGCAGAGGAGAAATGTTTCCTTGGTCTTGTATGCTATTGCATGAGGGTTATAAACAATATATCTTGGTTTCAGACTCCTTTAATATCTTTGACCAGAATGGATCAACCGTTCTTGTGGAATAACAATGACATGGAACTTTTGAGTAACTAAATAAGAATTTGGTCAGTGCTCCTATCCCATATATTATAGGAGAGGTAGTTCAATTTGAGGTTTCTTATAATTCTTCACAGATTTTATTGGGTTGTATTATAATTAAAATGAGATCATTTGTCTCTTATGGGACTAAGAAGTCACGTTCCCATGAGGATAATTATTCCACCCATTATCTTGAGTTTTCAGTAGTGGTATTTTCATTGAATTTTTTGTGACATTACCTCATTAGAGAGACTTTTGTGGTTCTTGATGACCATAAGATCATGAGTTATGTCTTCTCCATGTGTTACTTTAGCTTTTTTTTGTATCGATGAATGGAATTATTGTATCATTAAGACATATATATTTTATATGTGCTAGAAAAGGGAAATTTTGTGGTTGATTCACTGAGAAGAAAGTCACAATGTGGTCCAGGGTGTGAATCTAGAAATTCTAGGAGAGTGATCAAAGAACACATAGTAATGGATCATGATATGCGAGTTGTAAGAAGTATAGGTTATAATCTCTAGATTAAATTGATGAAATCTTTGGTGTAGTAGGTGGAGGAGGCCCATATGGTGGATTCATAGGTGGATTTATGGAGGGACTAAATTGTTTTTAGTGATGTCCCTAACAGTCAACATATGGATAGACAACACAAGGTATTTTTTGGTAATGATTTTCATTCCTTTGGTTATGTGTGAGATAATTCTTCAATAGTTTCATATTTTACCTCTAGAAGTATATAGTGGTGTTACAAATACGCAGTGAGGTTTGAGAGAATATTTTTTTGTGTCGTGGTTTGAAGCATGTAGTTACAAATTTGGTTTCTCAATGATTGGATTAGACGAATGTGATGGCTAAGCATCGTAACCCTTGTTTTTTTCTATTACTATAAGGCATTCCCAAGTAGATGTGAGTTTTATAATCAAAGGACATTTTTACCATTTTATAATTATCTCAATAAGTCTATGATTCTATATGGGTGATATTAGATTAATTGAAAAAATCATCCCACTTTATACGAGTTAGGGAGTCAAACCCTATTCAGGATTTGTCAAGTATAATCTAGAGGACATGGTGCAACTCCAAAACGTACTAGTGATTATCATATTTGATCAAGACCCTCATTTTACCTCTATGGTGTGGAGAGGTCTCTATCATTATTATGGTTCTTAGTTATTACATAACACATCCTATCATTTGAATATTTTCAAATAGAGTATACAATCATGGCCCTTAAAGACCTATTGTGTTCGTGTGTTTTTTATTTTTGAGCTTTTTGGATGATGAAACATCCCTTGGTTGAGTATTATAACCATAATAGTTTCCACTCCAATATTTTTATGACTCCATTTGAAGATTTTTATGACCAACCTTTTCATTCTTCTTTATTCTTCACTAGGTTCGGAGTGAAAGTAATTCTCAAAATGGATTTGGTATAGAATATGTTCTAGATAGTTCATGTAATTCATGAGAGGATTAAGGAGACATATTACTATCAATAATCATATTCTTATCATAGTAGGAGGCCTCTAGAGTTCAATGTTGGCGATAATGTGTTAATGAAGATAGATCATCATCGGTAGTAGATAAGTGTTATTCATAGAATTAATATTTCTACAAATTTTGATAGGAAATTCAAAGTTTTATATCGTGTTAGAGTCGTGGAATATCATTCAAAAATTCCATAAAAGATGCATTGTATACATTATGTATTTCATGTGTCCTACTTCCATCGTTATCTTCATGATGAATCTCACATTATATATTGGTGTAAGATCAATTTTGAAGATGATGAAAACATTGAGGATAGGCCTATGGAGATCCAAGACCACTAGGATAAGGTATTGTGTGGACATAATAATCCCTTGGTTCGTATCCTATGGAAATATGATAGTGTGGATGAGATTACAAGGAAAAGTGGGTCGTATATCATTTCTCAGTACCGCATGTTGTTTATTGTTTATCTCTTCTCTTAAATGATATTATTTTGGGGTTTTGACCTTTATAGTATATAATATGTCTTCCTATAGTTTCATATGGTGTAATTAATCTTGTTTGATAGGTATCTCTCCCAGAATATTTATTGGGAGCTAGTTTTATTTTTTGTGTAGTTTTGTTCTTGTTCCTCTTATGAGGTCATTAAGCTCTTCTCGTGGTGAGAACATTGAGAGTTTTCTCACAGGGTGGTTTTCTGGACAACCAATTTTCATTTCCTCAAATGGTTGAATTTATATTCTCAAGGATAATATTCATTTGTGAAGTATCTATTTTATGGTTCTAGATCCATGTGGATTTTCCTTAAGTTTGTTTTTGAATTTCATGGTGCTCGGAGTAGTATTAGAGTATGTCGAGAGGGTTTTGACTATCAAAAACTCAAATAAAGGTTAATAAATGTTGTGTAAAGTATAAAAGGATGTGCAAGTTTGGTTCATAGTTTTCCACAGTTGTTTCATAGGGTGTTCCATGACGTGTAAATATTCTATTTTAATTGGTTTTTGGAGAAACATTTTACAGTGAGATATGTCCACAAACATAAACATGACATGTAAATGGTTTTCATTGCATGTAAATATCTTGTGTATCACTTTTATACTTGTTTCTTCCACTCATTGTTTCTACAAAACCTATATCCAGCTGCACCAGTCTCTCGTTCTAGGTGAATAACGACTCCCTCCATTGGATTTTTGACATCCCTTAAATGAGAATCTAACATTGGGATCCTATCTTCATCCCGTGGTGATATAAGGTGTGTTCCTTCATTGTATTCTAGTAGCTTCTCCCTATTTGATCTTTTTCCTCCCCATTATTGATTTTATCCACTGGAGGATGATTTCACATGTTTCTAATGGGGTGATATTTCTTTTTTTTAGTTATTCAGCGGCATCTTCATATGGATACAGTTATGGTGGGATAGGTGATCAGAGATCCATGATGTGGTCTGTTCTCGTTTGACGTAAATTGATGGATTTTGAGGTAGGGGATTAATTAACTCTCTTATATTATTTACATGCAATAATTAATTGAGCATGTTTTCACCTTTTTGTGGTAATTGAAGTATCCTAATATATATTGAATTGGATTAACTAAATTGGATGTAATGGAATGGTGGATATATTGTTGAATGGAACAATGATTGTCGTTTCCTTTAGGATTTTCTATATATTGTACTATCTCTGCTATATTTTCTTATCATGTTTTCCTTGAGAAAAATTGGTATAAATTTTAAATGTATAATTAATTGATAATTAATTGGTCTTAGAAATTAAATAAGAGGCACATTTGTAATATGATTTTGGTTGTAATATGATATTGATCAAATTTATGCATGTATAAATTTATAATTGAATTGGTTAATGAACATAAATTATGATAATGATTGTTAATAATTAATAAAAGGAATTAGAAGTTATAGTTTAACTTTACAATGTTTTTTGAAACTAAAATAACATCTACAATCATATTTTTCCTTTGATATTTTTTATAGCTTGATTACATATGTTGTGAATAGTTTAAACTTATTAATAAATTAATCATTTAAAAAATATATAATAAGAACCATTTGTGTGTTAATGAATTTTCTAGGGCTAGAGATTCCCATTTTCTTGGGAAGGATGAGTGCCTTTTTTTGGAGTTGTCTGAGCTCATTGCATAAGAAGGATGAATTATATGTTTTGAGGGTCTGGTAGCCCAAATGACCATTATTGTTTTTTCATGGTGATTGTGATGTTCTCTTGATGAAAACCTTGTGATATGGGGTGGGGATGTATGTACGTGATGTAATCCTGGGATGGCGGAGCCTCTGCTAGATGTTGTAGATGAAGTTTGGGAGTCCCAAATGATGTGGTAGCGGATGACGCCTGTGATGGAAAGATGTATCTTTATAAGAATGTGGGTATTAATGAGGACATCAATGTTTATTGTACGTGTCAAATATGGGAATAAAAATTGATGAAACGTTGAGGGATGGTATGATCTCTTGAATCTATTTAATGGATGATGGTCCAGTTTCTTGTTTTAATTTAATTCCATCCTCCATTGTGTGAGGTAGTTGGATGTTACTGGTTCTATGTTTTTCTTGGTGGTATCTTAGGATGGTTTTCCTAGTGTATTTAGATATGTAATGATTCTACTAATAAATAAAATTTTAACCTAGGGGGTAGGTTGATGGTGGAATGGAAATGAAAAAAAAAGATTTTAATATTGATAAACCATGGACTTTGTTTGGATTATTCTTAGAGGGCATAGCTGATACAAAGATAATTAATGTTATAAAATATTGAATAATGTTAATGGTTAATTAATTTATAATGAATTAATTAAAAGATGTAAAATGATAGAAACAAAATAATGAATTTAATGTATCTCTTTTAAATTCATGTGTGCTTATAGAGTACCTATTCTTAGAAGTGGCATTCAGGATTCCAAGTGACATTGGTTTTAGTTGAGTATGAGACTAGGTTATTCCAATAGATTGGTTATGGGATATATTATATCATTTCTGTTGTGTTATTTCATATGCTTCCCCACGCATGTCAGTTGGGGAAATTAAAAACCATTGGACTATGGGACGGTGTTTTTCCCAATATCACAGTGGGAGGATGGATGCTAAATTACCCCTCTAGCACTAAACACTTCTCTTTATAGTTATATATGTTGGTACACATGATGGTTAGTTTCCCCATATAAGTGTGTAAAGAGATGTGATGGCTTATGGTTATTTAGCACACATGGTTTACAGGATATAGTCTCCAAAGTATTATTATAGGTATGATGGGTATAAGATGTTATGGATTAAGGTACTTTGACAGTGAATGTGATATAAGGTCTTGAAGTGTAATACACTATGTGGTATGTACATCATACAGGTTGCGGTAGGACCCATAAACTACTTGTTACTATATGTGGTTATGTGATATTGGATTATGTGGTTATGTGATGAACGAGGTGAATGTTGAGATACCTTTCCCTAGTTTCCTCGAGCTAGATTACATTCAGAGAAATATTGTTAGGATGTGCGATGTTGGGGATGAATGGAAAGGAAATGGGTAATAAAAAGAAATGAATAATTAATGTTGAATTATTATATTATATGATCTCTTATATGAGATACTTGGCGATAGTGATCCATGTTGAGGTTATGAACATTGTATCATTGTTTGGTGATGAGTTAGTTTCACATTGTTTCACTATGCATACCAAAGTTTTTTAGCTTCATGAGATTCTACGAGGAGGGTCTTACTATTGGTACAATTTATATCACCCTATTTATAATAAACCATTTTTAGTTCCGCTGGAGTAGGATGGAGATCAGACTGAATTTTACTAGATCATGGTTTTGTAAAAGCTTATTTTGTTTCATGGTCACTATGTTCTTTAACATCTTGGTACTTATAGTTTTTCTTTCAGTTGATTAGTATTTTATAGAATTGCAATTTTTCCCCATGGAATATATATATATATATATATATATATGTTTTTGAGTAGGTGTTGGTTATTGTATCTTTATTTTCTCCCACTACCACATATATCTCTTAGAGGGTAATGCCTCTCATATGCATGTTTATTATTGATTGACTAATTTAAATTAGATTTATTGATGACTTTCAGTTATAATAATAGGTGTGAATATGAATAAGATCCAAAATGTGTTCAAAATGAAACAGATCAGTCCTGTGATGTGAAATGTGAGAAAATAATAATTATCCAATATTTATTACTTTAGAAAAATATGTTGAATTTGATATCATATTTAGAAGTTAGAAAACATCAGTTAAGAAAAAATTGATGTTATGTTTAGATTATCAAACATCTTTAATCTCATTGGTGTAACCAAAATCTATTTCATAGCTACTTGAATATAAGGAGTAAATAAATGTGATGAACGTAGAGTTAGATAATATTTATAATAATGGCAGTTGAAATCAGGTTCTATGACTAGTAGAAAATAATGTTTTAGGAAAATTATGTTTTTTTAAATGAACTCAATAAACCTAGAGAGATTGTTGGAAACAAATATCAACTTGTTTGAAAAGGTTACATACCTGTGAAATGTCTTGATTTTGAAGAAATTGTTTCCCCTATTGTAAATCATGAAACAATTATAATGTTCATGGTAGTTTCTAGACATTATTATTCTAATGTTTATTTGTAGGATGTTTAGTCATCTTTCAATAATTGATAAATATAGGAAGAAGGTTACATTGAGAAACATAATGTGTTATTAACTGAAAAATATGGAACCGTGGTGTGTATGTTGGGTTAAAAATTATATGGTATAAAACATGGTCCTTGTTCCTAATTTTTAAAAACCTGATAGTTTCATAAATTAGTTAAACCATTATAAATGAAAAATTGAAAATAGATTATTTTAAAGGATATGAACATAGGTTCCTTAACTTTTATTATTTATATTGATGACATAATTTCTACCCATGATAGGGATGAATATTATAAATATTTTTAAGAATTAGTGAATAAAAATTGAAAATGTAAATATTCATAGATAAATTATTTTTCTATTATTAAAATCTCTTAAAAATTAAAAAAAATCTTTATATCATAAGAAATTTATGTAAGGGAGTTTGTAAAATTGTTTTGGAATTACAGATTCCAAATATAACTCTATTATAATTTATACTAGTATGAAGATTATTAAAAATGAATATGGGAACACTCTGAATCAGGAATACTATTAGATGTTTATTAGAATCATTCTCTACTATATAGCTTTAGGGAAAGGAATTGTTTATGTTGTTACATAATGATCACGGTATCAACGTGATCTAAATAAATCACACGTTTTAGTATCTAAAATAAATATTAGGGATGTTAAAGGAAGATGTCATTATGGGATATTGTTTATAATAAGTTTTTTAATAAACTTCTAGGGATAAACTAATACAAATTGTGATGGAGAATCTGATGATAGAAAGTCACCAGTAGGTGGATAATTCATTTTGGGGAATTTTTGTTGTGCTGAAATAGTTATGAAAAATTATTACATTGAATTTAATAGAGACATAATATGTTACCACCAACTATATTTGTATAAAAATCGTAGATATTAATGTTTTTCTAGAATAATCCATAATTAATATTAGGAAAACAAATTTGATGATTTTATATGGTAATTATATAGACATTGATAATTCAAAAAACCAAGTAATATATTATAGATTAATGAAAATTGATATTATATATCATTTTATAAATGTTAATTTTTTTGTCCAGATGTTTTTCTTTAGTATATTTCCACAAAGTATGAAATTACTACTATTTTGAATAAATTTAATCAAATAATATGATTTAAAGCATTGAGGACACAAGTGCTTGTTTATCCTTCACCAATGAGTTCCTAATGTGTATAAGTATGATCCCTCATCATTATTTGGATTATGTTTTTAGGGGATTTAGTTAAACCTATTAATATTGTGTATATATTTTTCTATTATAAATCTAAATATGTAGTTATTATAAAAATGGGGATAGAAAAACATTATAGGGTGTTTCTTCATATCGTGACCAAAAAAAATTTAATGAAGGGATATAATTCCATAAAATTTTATTTTCTAAATGTGTAGTGACAAAAAAATCTCTATTATAATATTTATGGTCTAACAAAAGTTGAGAAAAGTTATTTTTTAGACAAAACATTACAAAAAATTACAAATGCTTCTAAAAATTATAAATGGGGAGATTGAATTTCCCTTAGGATATGTTTGTAACATGTAATGTTTTTTTCATCATATATTATTGTGAAAGATTTTTTTTAAAAGTTGGAGAAATAGTTTCTGACGTTGTGGGGATTTTTTTCGTAAAAAGGGTTGGAAAATTTCTTGATGAGATGCTAGAGGAGGTGATTTATGTTTTCTTAACAATGGTTTGAAAAATTCAATAAGATTGATAACCAAAATTAAATTTCAATTTCATGAAATCATGAAGAAACGCATGATCCAAGATGAAGTATTAAATTTTCAAACTAAGGGTGATATGTTTCAACAATTTTATCAGATATTCAACTTCTTGAGTTCCCCAAATAGAGGCAGATGGGGTTACTATATAGACAGTTTGTATGAACATGAAGTAGGTAATGTTTTTGTTTCAACCTATATAGGGTTTAAAGAAACCATTATTTATATAAGGTTTTGTGTGAGTGATGCATACAATGTGAGAGGAACTTCATTTATGTAGTGTAGGAGGACCCTTATGCGATGAGGGAGTGACCAATACACAATTTCATATATAAATTGATGTAAGAAGGAGTATGAGCCCTGCTGATATTTTTATATGAATCCATTGGTTTATGTCTTTCAGAAAATCGGTAAACAAATCATTAATAGTGTAATTGAACAAATTATTTCATGAAGCTACACTAGGATTATTTTTCTAAATATATGAAGATTGAGTTGAGGCTGGATGAATGTAATGATTCATTATGACTCTTTGTATAAATCACATTGGATAGACATATATAATTTCCCTCTGCTAGAAAAAGTACATAAAGATCACTGATTGAGGATAAGATAAGGTCACTGGAGAGATTCACTCAATGTAAGAAATTAGTAGAGAATCCGAGAGTAGAGACCAACGTAAAAGTACTTAAGAAGTTATCAGAAAAAACACTTACCTAACATAAAATTTAGGAGAATTTCATAAATTTGTAAAGACCCTAACATGAATATATGATGTGGTATGTTCAATGTTCATTTAACTATCAAGGTCAATAAATATTTTATTAGTTTCTTAATGTTGAGGACAAGGTAGTTTTTATAAGGTTTCATATTATAGAGCTTACATTATGCTTTAAGAATATTCTAGATGCCTTGGGAATGGTCCAATGAATTTAAAATCAGTGCAAGATTCAAAATTTATTTTTTTATTAAGTAAAAAATGAATTTTACATCCTCCATATTCTCATATAAGATCACCAATAAAAATGTGTTCAAGCATAGTATAGGGTGTGTATTTTTAATGCATTTATGAAAGATCAAGTGCTGCATAAAAATTATCATATAGGGATATTAGATGAATATCTAAAAAGAAAGGTTTGACCAATAATACTTTATTACCATGTTGGTGTTTGGATGATGTTGATGAAAATTATAAATAGGTATAGTGAGATGTGCTTCTGAACAAAGTCTACAATCATAGATATCAGATATTGTTTCTGATCGGGTTTTGAGGTGGAATGGTTTTATTCGATGGATGGAATGCATCATCAGAGGTGTTGTAATATAGGCATGCCAGATATAATCTAATGAGATAGAAAATATCAAATAGTTTTTTTATGATGAAATTGAATAGAGTTGTTTTATATATTTTCAAATTCTATTCTTCGCTCATTTTCACTTGAAAATTATGTAACTAAATGGAGTCAGTACAAAATTACCTATTAGGATATATAACGAGTCTTACATGGGTGGTATCTTTTCAATTTTCTATTTTACTGATTTTACATAGACCAATGGGAGTTTCCATAGAAATGATGTAGTCACCCACACTAGGAGTGAACCTTATCAATATTGCATACCTTTATTTAATTTCTTATCAATAAATTATTTTGAGAATTTTATTGACATATATAGGGATATTAAATATAATAAGTTACAGAAGTAAATTTCAATAAAATAGAAATTGAAAAATATCATCACCGACTATACCCCTATTAGTGGTTCTCGGGATCCTAAGGAACTACAATTCCAATCCCCCTTGAACCTAAAAATGTTACCATCAAGGGCTGTGAAAGTAAATTTCTATGTATAGTTGTTAATGTGGGATTTTAAATTCTACTTCTAATCCTTTATAAAGAAGAAATAATATATATCTATTTCATGTATTGTAAACTCATATAGAAACTACAACAAATCAATGGTAACAGAACTTGATGGGAACTTGAATCCTCTACACTCTCATTGAATTTTAGGTGTATTAATACCCATGATGAGATGAAATATTTCAACCTAGAGTCCTAGTTTTTTAAACACATGAGAACATAGAATGTAATTTGACAAACCAGTATCAAACAAAACTTGCATAAGAGATTAGTTAAAAATTATGGTTCCTCTAACAATGAAGGGGAATAATTTCTCAATGAAAATATACTTCTCATCTCTATATATCTATCGATGAATCCAAATAGACATTATTTTTTACCCCTACCAAGTTACAATAAAAAAACACTGAGATATTCCAAGAGTTATCTTGGTTATCCTAATGGTGGGTATGAGTATTGTTCAGGTGACATTTTTTTCTAAGAATATGTTTGCTGAAGAATAGTTGAGCTATCTCCCCCAATTGACTTCAAAGTTCTGGGGTAATATTTTTTGAGATTTTATTTATTTCTATAATTATGGAACTTCTTTGGTTGTGTAATAAAATATATATTCTTATGCAGAAGATAGCCAAATTGAAATCTATTGGTTTCATTTCTACAATTTGGGGGATATTCTACTAATCCTATTTTTTAGTTTTCATGTTCTATGTTTCCTTGTTAGTATCACCCCTCTTAATTTTTTTCATGTACTAGTGTTTCTACCCATACATGGATAGATAATGGTGTCACATAAACTTTGATTTCCTGTCAGATATCTCTCTCTATTACCATCACCTTATTATCAATCTCAATATAATCCCTAGTATAGAACAAAACCATTTTTGACTGAATTTAAATTCATAGTCCTTCCAAGAATATTAGAGCCTTTAGTATCACTCTAGATTTTATGTTTTGTGAAAATGAACCAAGTGAGTGAATTGAGTATAATAATCTACCATTTCCATGTCTCTTTATTTCACCTAGAAAAAACCCATCATCTTTACTTGTAGGAACATTAATGGATAAAAAATATTATTGAAAAAATCCTATAAACATTCTTATGTAATACTCCACCCAAATATTATTGAACATTTAAATCTCACTAATATTTTTCCATGTATTCCTATATAAACATTACTAGTTGGACAATCAACATATTTGTGTTTTCAAGGATCTAAAAAAATATGTTAATCATACACATACAAACTTCTTCTTTCTAAAGTATTAAATCAGATAAAAATTTCCGTGGATTCCTCTTAGGGTAATTGAAAAATGTGATTTATGAAAGTATTTCCATCGTCCCAATGTCCACATCAAACATCTTTGAATTATTCTATAATACTCTGAAATAAAAAATGGTTCACCTGTGGTGTGGGTACAACCACATTCTCTACTGTACCCTCCCACTTGTTTCTCATTCTCCTCACTAGGCACATTTTCTATCTAAAACACATCACAAATTTTAATTAATTTAATTTTAAATATTTTTAACATCAGATTAATCATATAAATAAAGGAATGATAATAATAATATAAGAGTATCAAAATAAAATAAACATGTGAAAATACAGTCTTAATAGGAATAATCATCACTAATGAATGATAAAAAACACTCATGAACTAAACACAAGATGGTGAGTTGAAAATTTGATTAAAATTATTTTAGAATAATTATTTTACCTATAGAGTACTAGTAAAAAAATTCATAACATAGAAATGTTAGATATTTTTTGTTATTCTATACATTTCAAGTATCAACATTTTCTATCACATTGAATCCATTTCAACTATATAACTAAAAATGATGATTCCATTTCTAAAAACCACATATAACCCATTGTATTGTGTTGGTACAATGGTGCTACAAACCCTAGCTAGAATTCCTAAGACACTAAAAGATAGAAATAAATTCTAAGGTTCTAACACAAGAACAATTTGGGTTACATTATACCATTAACAACATGAAAAAAACCATACAAAAGAAACAAGAAGAAGACAAACTTATAAATAATGAAATTGAAAACAATATAATGATGCAAGAGATAATATCTAATAACTCAAGATAGTCAACAAGAAAATATCATAGTGACATTGGAAATAGAAGAACCAAAACTAGAAATACTCCAAAGTTGAGGTATAATTAGGTACCAAGGTGGAAAAAATATATACTCCAAGATGCATCTATGTACCCAACCTATATCTATAAACATCCACAACAACCACTATCATGGTTCTCTATTAGTAAATTATGTAACCTTTATCATTCCTATATCATGATAGAAACCATCTACATATACACCAAGGGGAATATATAGGGGTGAGTATAATAACCTAGTAGGAATCCCAAAGAGACTTTTCCCACATAACACTCACAGAAGAACCATGTTAGCTTACAATTTTTAAAAATAATGAGAGTAATATCAAATATAGTTTAAAGGAGTTTATAGATATATAAATAGAAAAAAAAATCCCAAATAATTAGAATCTAGAAATAAAGTGATCAAAACATTTTAAAAAAATTAATATTTTACTTTTAATATAGTAAAAACATTTTATCCAAATATCAATTACATGATTCCACTCAAACACCTGTGAAAATCTTGAACCTCATAAAATGGTCCTATGAATAAGGTGATTTTTTTATAAGGTACATTTATTTAGAGTTTATTTAAAACTTATAGGAAAATAAATGTCATATACACATATATGTCAAAAACATTGACCTCCCAAAATGGTTATATGACCATGGAAACTTCCATCAATGACCTATTTTGTTGATGAAAAATGACACACAAAATATAAACTATATCAAGAAAACCCATAAAAACTACATTGATTTTCTATAAGTATTAATTTTTAGAAACTTTTTATTTCAATCCCATGTGGGGATAAAAACATCCCCAAAAAATGATAAAAACCAGATGGGTTATAGTAGAGTCTTGGAAATTAAATTTTTATTCAACGTATCGAAATGAAATAGAATCATGAGAACTTTCACATCAGAAAAGTTGAAAGAGTGAAAACCCACCTACCAAAAATTATTTAGGAAAAAAACTTCTTTAGAAAATATCATAGATCTAACTTTTTACATTAATTTCTATATCTAATCCGATAAAACATGAAAAACATTAATATGATCTCATAGATCTGGGTAAAACAACTCTAATATAAGGTTGTGTTCAAGTTGAAATCATAAAATCAAATATATGAAAGGTTAATGGATTAAAACCCATTGACTTCAATGATTAAATTATAGAATAATAATTTTCCTCAAATCTAATATTATTTGAAATCTATTAGGTGGGAACATAAAAGGAAGAGATTAAGTCATTTTAGAAATAATGAGGCTTTTAGGCAAGTTTATGATTTAAAATCCAATTTTCATTCTATTAAATTCCCATACATGGTTCGGCCAAACTGTTTCATATACCATGTGGAAATGGTTTGAATAATCTCTATCATAAATGAAACAATGTCCCATAGTCATCCACAATATGTTTCCAAAAAATACCCCAAACATGAGCCTTCTCATTAACCCCATAACAACTCACATAATTTATTTAAGACTTTATAATATTTTCTACTAACTACAGTAATATAGTTCACATATAAAAAATCATTAGAAACCTCTTAAAACAATCTTATTATTAAACAAAAAGTTACCTACCGTTAAATAAATTTTCAATAGGAAAATACCTTAATCTAGGGGTGTTATAGTGGATTTGAGGCCAATGATTTGAAAATTTCACATATTATTTAATTTATTTTATATTAGAGAGTTTTTTATTTTTTATTTTGGTTATAAATATAAATTTTGTAGTTATATGTTTTTTGAAACTAAGAAAAATATAGATATTCAAAAAATAAAATCGATTGATTTTGATTTTTTGAATTTGAGTAGTTATAGATGAATAAATATGTTTTTATTAAGATTTTTTGGTGTTTGGTATGTCACTATAATGTGTTTTCATAGACTATTATAGGACATATTAGTGGTTCTACATTTTTATTGATGTATAGTACAAGTGTTAAACTATAGATTATATTGCAGTTACCATTGAGTACTCAGTAAGAACAATTAGGTACCTGATGGTGCTAAAAATTTGAAGTAAACCATATAGTTTCATCAGGTGGCTAGTTTAATGTCACTAGCTACACAATGGCCCAATGGGTACCCTTTAGGGTCTAACATCATTATTTTTATCCATTAAAAGGGTAATTTATAAACAATATAGGTTTTTCTTCCTCACAACTGTGAAATTGATCGGGGGAGCCCCACCATTCCTTCTCTAACCTCATAATTTTATCCTTTAATACATGATGGTTTAAAATAATTTATCATACATAATAATGATTGATCATCACTCTTATTACTTCTCTTATCTTACTATATATATTTCTATAATTTTGTTTTGGTTTTACTTATTAATTTAATGAATATTCAATTAGATCATAGTAGAATACTTCAAAAATAAGGGGGTTTTGTAGTGAAATGCCAAGAGGACATCACTAAGTGGTGATCACAAGCTACTTTTTCCCATGAGGTAAGTAATATATAGAATTTATAATTCTATTTTCAGATGATTGGATTGAATTAGAGTATATTATGTGGAAGATGATGGGTCTTTTATTCATTTTTATACCAGATCCATTCCACGGATCTTCTACATTACATTGGTTTTAGTAGTGGTTTTTTATCATCAATTTACGTGTTTTATAAGACTATACACCCTTAAAATACAATGAGAATTTATTTATAAAATTTATAAATTTGTTATATTTTTTAATGAGATATGAGATAAATAGTTGTATGATGAATAAAAGAATGTTGTATCTTTTATGAAAATATCTAAAGTAGTGTAGTAACTCCATATTAAAGTATGGGATCCCAATAATGTCCCAGGTGTTTGGAGTGGGTCATAATCTTTTCATGTTTAGATTTTTCATAAATTTGTTGTTAATATAAATTCTTTTTCAATAATAAATACTCAATCATGAGGGTTTCCTCAGTCAAATATGTCTATTTTGGATGGGTTTAGTGGCGTGGAATGTACCTCAGGTATTTAGAAGGGTTTTTTTGGTTCATCAAAGTCCCAAAGGCCCTATTTTAGTGAGTTGTATGTTGAGGTGTATAGTTTTGGTAAACATTACGAACTCTTAGATAAAATCAAACATGACAATTTTGAATTTCGACATGGTTTAAAAAAATGGGGGTTGGGACGCACAACCTTACATGAAGCTATTCATATTTTATAGAGGTATTTACCACGAATATAGATTTATTTTAAAAACCATGTGCAAGTTGCAATGGTAGTGACACTTAGGAAGTACCCTCCCAAACTATCCCACACGACTACCACATAGTTTGGAAAACTGTGAGAGCTAACTATGCTGCCTCATTACCAGTGTGAAATTACCAAAATATCCTCTCTATCCTATTCCTTATACTCAGTTTCTCCCTACTTAGTCATGCATGGTAGCATGGGGCTCTCCCTTCTCTTTCTTTTCTAGTTCTTTATCCCTCTCCTTCATCGAACCTCCATTTCATCCACCCATGGTTGGTTGTAACTATATATGTAAGGCTCTCCTCACCGATGCTACCCTTTTACCATTCTCTCACCTCTTGAAATGCTAAATCCTACTATGTTTTTTCCCTTATATTTATGATGCTCATTATGAACTCTAATTTCTTCCAAAACAGTCAGAGTTATAAGATAATATCAGACTTTACTACATCTATGACTCCTAGTTAGGTGATGCATACCTTTATTTTATATTTCCCAAGTGTTCGGGGGGGTCAACTTTTAGAGTTTCATTGTGTCGATTGGGTGACACCCCAAAGTTCATAGAGTTAATTTTAAAATAATTATATTTTTGATATGGGTTGTCATTGATCATTCCCTCACATTGTTGGTATGTTTGAGTTTTGGTTAAAGGTTGTCAACCACATGGATGGTTTGGCTATGTGTGATCCTTATATTAATTTGGTTTATTTATTTAAACTGATTTCTCAATTAAATTTTAGTAAATTGAATTTCGTATTTCAGATAATTATTTCCTTGAAATTGATGTGATTTTCAACTGTAAATTACTTAAGTTGTGCCGATGATATCCACTAGATCATGAAGGGCTTGAGATGATGATTGAAATGGTGATGTCTATTTGGAATTGAGGCGATGTGATCATCATGATTGGCTTAGTCCAGATTACTTGGGTGATGTGATAATTGGTTGGGTGACACTGTCATAGTTTGAGGTGGAAAGGATGTTAGGTTTAGGGAATGTTCTATTATATCTGATGACATGGCCATCGGATTTGGTTATCATGGTCGTAGGGGAATGAGGTGCTGGAGTTGAAGTGGATTAGGACTATTTTTTGTGATTCCACTCACTTGTGATTTTCGAAACCACCATTTGGATTCATGTGCACATATGTTGACTTCATAATGAGGTAGTTTTGACCATTCATGTGTGTATATTACCTTGGAAGTGCGGCTTACGTAGTTGATTTTGGGGTGGTTTCCATAGAAATCCATGGTAATGGTGTGGATCCATTAGATGAGAGTAATGTGGATATCATTGGGGGATGAGGCTCACAATATTGAGGCCATTAAAAAAATTCTATTTTGGGATGATATAGATCATCATTCCTCGGTACATCATGCTATATTCCTACATTGATATTACTTTTAGGATAGATATCATTGTTTCTTCATATGTTGGATTCAAAATTATGAGTTCTTTTGAGAAGGGATTCAAGGGAACAGATACATATGTTATCGCATGACTTAGGGACATTGGTGATGTGATATGGACATTAAGTTTTGGGAGGAACATGGTGAATAGTTACACAACAAAATGTAGAACCTGAGGGTTAAACTTGGATTACATGACATCAGGGGATGCCTTGGACCATGGGCTAATGATCCTCTCAAAATTAGAAATGTCGGCATTGGTCGAGGAAGGGGAAAGGTTCATGGAATAGTTTTATAATTAGTGAAGTTTGTTTTTATTTATATGCATGTACTCTTATTTTATTTATTAATAGATCAAACTATCTTAATCATGAATGTAAGGTACACACATGTGGGTGGTACCCTTCTGAGACTCATTCTCACATCGTACACTAGCTCTTCGAGTCACATGTAGACTTTATTCATTGGTGTTTTGGTAAGGTTTAAGGATCTGGTTCCGGATCCTTGTAGTTAAGTTGGAACATATGGAAGGCAAGGGACCATAAGTTATTGCCTCAACTGGGGTTACATTTTTTGATTTCATTTATTCTTAGGAATTCTTATATATGTATATACTGTGGAATTCCCTTTAGAGACCCATTAATTTAAATGTTATTGTGTGACCTATTATGGATGTATACTTAGCTATAAATTAATGATTGGATTGTTTATTTATTTTGACTATGGATTTGGTATATTAATTCCACTATTTTTTTATATTAATTTTGCTTCCTCCATTAGTAAGTTTTTATTGAGTTTTCTAATTCTTTATTTACACTACACGTTATATATATGTACTCATTCCATTATATTATAATCACATGAGGGTATATTCTCACTACTATCACACTAATTGTACCCTCATTTCTAGTCAACAGTCTTTGGTGTACGATGAGGAATGCCTAAGCCGAGTGGCACGTAGCTTGGAAGAACTATTCGGATGGACATTCTGGTTGGGGCACTACATATTGTTTAAAATGTGTTTCTTTTACTTATATTTGTATTTCGGAAATGGTAGAATAGATGTTAGGATTTTTTTTCAGAACTAGGTTAGGATCTCGTTGTTATTTTCCTAAAACCCCATACATGAGGAACACACTAAGTTTCATTGGGTGGTAATTTATTTCTTTCTATTTTGAATTTTACTATTGATATGATTTCCACCTCGAGTAGTGCACATAAATGTACATTATTCTGCATATTTACATGTTATAACATGTGACCTTGTCCTGGTATGGAACAGAAATAGTATTGGACCCTTGGCCCGATATAGAGTAGGGTGTTGTTGTGGTTTTTATGAATGATTATGCTTCTAGTACGGATAAAGTATGTTTAATTATATATATTATTGTACCATGATATGAATTACATGTGCAATGTGATGTTACATGTGATATATATATATATATATATATATGTGTATGGTGCTAGCTCTTATTAGAAAACATTGGGACATTGATATGGGGGGATGTTGATCACTGAGTTGGGTGATGAGGTCAAAAGTTTTAGATGACATAGTTTTTCAGGATATGTATGGTTTGGGGAATTATTGATATCTGACTCAGTTATGGGTAGGTAAGGAGTCCATGAGTCTTGGATACCATGTGGCATGGCTACGATGGGGGTATAAGGGTAGTGAGTTGACATTTCATGTTACTGATTTCCCTATTTGTGTGATATATATGTATGTTTTTCTAGTTTCTATTACCATGTAATGGTATTAATTGGGTTTTCTCCTAGACATATTTGATGGAGCATCAGACAGGTGATTGTTTTGTGTTGTAGGAGTATGAGAAAATTAAGGCTTATGGGGGTCAGTCAGATCATGAGCCACAAGTGTAGGATTAGACTCAGATTACTATTCTTGTTGGGTAACTGATAGAATTGATAGATTTTGGGCCATGTATTGATGAGTATATCAGAGCGATACTGATACAATTTATCTATGGTGTAGACGTTGGAGCTCATAGAGCAGAGCCTTCTATAAAATATTTGACTCGGGAGTTTTAGTTGTAGAACCCAGCATTGTTTCATGGTTATTATGGTCCACAGGAAGCTGAGAACTATAATGAGGCTTTGTATATGATTTTAGAGAAACTATAGACCTCTCTACGACAGAGGTGAAACTAGAAGAAAAAATTCTAAGAAGATTGTCTAAGAACTAGTGGGACATGTCGGTGCAGGCAGGCAGACACGTGGGACTCGCATGGAATGATTTTGAGGTCAGGTTCCTTGATCATTTCTTACTTGATATACCATGTGATGAAATATGTTGAGAGTTATTAATCCAAAAAAGGTTGAAATTTTTTCCACGGACTATGAAACAACATTCACCTTGTTGTCTCACTTCTCACCTAACATGGTGAGAAAATACATCCCGAGGGTGAGGTTTTTGGAAGATGGTTTATAAAACCCTATTCAGTTTCAGGTAAACATCATTATTATGGATTCATTCATGTAGGAATTGAATCTAGTGCTCATAAATTGGTTAAAAATGGAGGATATTTCTTACTTGAGTTAGATTAAAACATCAGGTGATTTTAGTGGTGACACATCAGATAGTAGGAATCATGGCTATTATGATTTCCAATCGGTCAGTCAGAATAAGGACTCGAGTAGACCACTTTTGACTGAGTCATAGATAGTATTCTAATGGTTTCGGAAACCTGGACATGTCAAGACTCTATGTGAATGGACTCCAAAGGAGTGATTGGAATGTGGAAAGGTTGGTAATCTTCTGAGGATCTCCAAGAAGCCTTATTGTATAGATGCCAATGAAGGACCATGGTATAATATGGGTTCTGATAATAGACGGTGAGTAGTTTCATGTGATGGTAGCTGAGTTCCTACTGTACATAGTTTTTTTGGATTAGATAGTGGGACCCATTATTTGGTTCAGTGTAAGTGGGTGGTTCATAACTATAAGGAGTTTAGGCTTCATGTAATAAGGGTTTGGAATAAGTTTATGTCCTAGAGCTAATATGGTCTGAGTAGGCTGGTGAGGCGATGTTGGTCATAGATACACCAAGGGAATAGTTTAGATTATTATCTTGTTTGGGGATGGAAGTTTGAGGAATGTACGTTTTGGTTTCATTAGGTTCACTTGAAACATATGAAGACTAACTAGGCACTGGTCATTTGTTTTGAATCATATCAGATTCATTTTTTGATACATATCTATGAGGTGCGAGGCACTGAGATATATGTGAGCATTAGTGGATGCATTTTTTTTGAGGTTCTTTTGAATCAATGAATCAAGGATATTTTGGTTACATGAAGTGTTTGAAATTCGGGAATCATTTTAGTATAGTACTAGTTGAGGTGCGAGGCACCAGAATTGATTTGAGCATTTATTAATATGCAGGTCCTCTTGTGTGCCATGTGGGTCATGGGAACAAGGTGGTAATTGATGTGAAGTAGGATCCTGACTGGTGTCAGATATGACATGGGGGAACCGGATGAGGTGAAGAAGTAATTTTTTTTCACAGGAGGACTCTTGAGTCCTGGAATTGTCCAATGTACATTTTTTTAATTGAGTTTTGTGCCAGGGTGTGACCAGGGTAGGTCACTCCTAAGGTGGGGATTCCCTATGAAGTAGTTGATCATTACCTTGAGACCAAGGTATCCTAGGTTAATTTTAATAGGATGGGTATGTATAGTACCACCTAAGGGATTTTTTTTAAAGATCAGGGATGGGATTTTATAATGTGTGGAGACTATAACATCCTGGGTTTTTTGTAATGCGTCGAAATCGTCGCGCATTTTGAATTTCTATAAATTGTTGGGTATTCTAATTTATTGTTTGATCATCATAACACAATTGAGATAGTTTTTTCAATACAGTATCTTTATTATAATTGGGTTTCAAGTCTTGGAATGTGAATCAGGTGTTTGTATGGTTTTTAGGTGCATCGAATGCCCCAAGGCCCTATGTTGGTGAGTTGTACAATGAGGTGCATAGTTTGGGTAAACTGTGAGGCCACTAAAATAAAACCATATATCCAAAACAAGAACTACCTCACAGTTTATAAAAAAATGTAAGTTGGGGTAATCCACCATGATTTAAGATCTTCAATTTTTGAAAAGGAATTTTACTCATCTTGATCATGTTTTGACAAATCATTCTCATGTTTCATGGGTAGTTCTACATCGTCCGCACCCTCAAACTATATCCTTCATGATTTTTGAATGACTTGGAAAATAATGCAAGATAACCACGAATACTCATTAGAGGTATGAAATTATCAAATTTTCACAACCTTATATTTCATTCTTCTTCTTCTATTCTAACATCTTGGTCACACTTGGTAGTAGGGGGCTCACACTTTTCTTCCCCCACTAGGGTATGATCTTTCTCCTTCTTTGAAGCTCTATTTTTCTACCTTTGGCTGGATTAAAGTCATATCATTAAGGCTCTCCTCACCCATGATTCCTTTTTTCCTTTCTTTGATCTCATGGATTTCTAAATCCATGTGATTCATTTTTCCTATTTTCAGGGTGTTCAGTAGGAACTCTAATTTCATCCCAAATAGTTGAAGTTAGAGGTTAATATCATATGTCCCTACATATACGACTCAAATTTACGTGAATCATATATTTCTTTGAGATTTAGAGAGTGTCTTAGGGGTTTGTATTTTAGAGCATTGTTGTTTCGACTGAGAGAGACTTAGAATTTCAAATAGTTAAATTTAAATTATATAAAGTAATGATATGGGATGATGTATTTCATTCCATCACCCAATTTGTATGTGTGAGGATCATTTAGAGGCTATCAACAATTTGGGAGGTTAGGAAGGGGTTGTTCCTTTTATTGATTCCATTTTTTTTATTTAAATTTATTGTTTAATTCTATTATATTAAATTGAATTGATTATTTAAATTATTTATTTCTTTTAAGATGAATTTAATTGAATATATAAATTTATTGTGCTATACATGTGAGATTCATGTAATCTTGATGGGATTGGCCCAAGGTTTTATATTGTGATGACCATTTGGATGTGAGGTGATGTGATGATTAGGATGGGCTGGGCGCGAGTTACTTGGGTGATGCGATCTTCAGTTGAGAAAAATGGCCATAAGTTGAGCTGGAAAAGAAAATAGGATAAGGGTTTGTCCCATTATATTGGATGTAATGATCATTATATTTCTGTAACACAGTCATAGGGGTATGATGTTCCATATTTCATGGGGATTGGGTACTATTTTTGGTTATTTTTTCTCTCACATGACTGGAAAAAGTGCTATTTAGAGTTGTGTGCACACAGTTTGACTCAGTAATGAGGTGTTTCTCACCAATCGAGTAGGGAGAGGCCCTAGTTGTGCATATTAGGTAATTGGTTTGGGGGTTCTTGATGTAGAAATCCACAAGGATAGTGAGTATCCATTTTATGATAGTGTTGAGGATATCAGTTGGGGGTTGAGTCTCACTGTATTAATTTTGATAGTCCAGGACTATATTGGGAGTGTGGAGGTCACCATTCTGCAATACATCATGCTATGGGACAAGAATGATATCACTTTGAAGGTAGATTTCTCTATACCTCTTAATGTCAAGCTTTAATCCAACAGGTGCATTTAAGCAGGGTTATAAGGTACCAAATATATTTTTTGGTCATGCCTTTGGCACATTGGTGATGTGATCCGGACACTAGATGTCTATATGAACATGGTTTTGGGTTACTCTACTGAAGGTGGAACTATAGGGTTGCCCTAGGTATATATGACATTAGGGGGTTCCTTGGTCTATGGGCCATGGGTCCTCTCCACTTAATACAATTTAGTGTCGGGTGTGGTAGGTGAAAAACTTAATGGTGGATTTTTAGCATCAGTGAAGTGTTTGATTATTTATATTTATGTACTTGTATTTTTTATTTATATATCACACCTACATAATAAAAAATTCCCAGTACAAACGCATGGGTGGTAACCTTCTAATACTTGTTCTCATGTTCTACACAGGCCCTTTGTGGTGCATGTAGAATTATTTCTTTTACATTCAGGTAAGTGTTCAGGCTCTAGAGTTGGATCCTAGTAGTTTAGTTGGAATTAAAGGAAGGAAAGGGACCATCAGTTCATTCTCTAACTCGGGTTATCTATTTGGTTATAATTTCTGCATCAGCATGCTTCTATATGTATATATTGTGGCCAACCCTTTAGAGTTCATTTACTATAAATTGTATTATATATCTTATTAGGGATACATACTTAGCTATAAATTACTATTTCTCTTGTTTATTTATTTCCACTACTAATGTTTTATATTGCTTCCACTGTTGCAAAATGTTGAATGTGCTTCCACCATTGGAGGTTTGGTTTGAGTATGTTGAGTCTTTATTCCTTATACATGTAATATATATACTCAGACCATTACATTACCATCACCCAAGGGTATATTCTCTCCACTATCACCCTTATTGCACCCTCACTGATATTTTTTAGACTTTGGAATATAGGTAGTCATGGCTAGGGAATGTTGAACTCATCCTCGAAGCACTGTTCGGGTTGTAATTTCGGTCGAGGAGCTACAATCCCTCTGATATTTAACAATATTTTTTTGTGTATTTATAATAGTGTATAATGAGGAGTGGAATTGATTTTGTGAGGTTTTACATGACAACAAGGTATTCCCATATTCAATTAATAATATGGGTTCTTTATTTGATTAAATAGAAAACCCACCCTAAATTAGTGTGGTTTGATTTCTTGGAGTCTCTATTACAAAGAGGGTGTAGGTTCTAGTTATAACCAATGGATTCTTAATTGATATTAAACCTTGAGATAATATGTAAATATTCTTATGTTTCATTAAGTGTTCTTGGAGGATTAATCCTTCTTGTGTGTTGATGAGGTAAATGGATGGTCAACAAAGATATGAAAATACCTCTTTAATGTCGTGGTAACAGTATTGATTACTATTCATTGGAATGGTTTTTTTTAGTAATTGTATTTTTAGGTTAGAAACATATCAATGAGGTTAATAGTTGATAGGGTATGATTATTTTCCCTCTTGGATATCATTGATGAATGAGTGGGAAGACCAAATGGGACATTCTTATAGCCTCAGGGCATGGGCTTTAAAGAATTTATTCCTTAAATATTTTTGGTATGGGCGAGGGATCAACCTAAATGGGGGTTGATATGAAACCTTGGAAATGAGTTCACATATGTGCCCCAAACATTGTTTAGTTGGGTTTGTATTAGGATATTCCCACAATTAAGGGCGTTATTGGGAAATAGTGGGATATGCTGGTAGTGTTGGGTATATCTATTGAGATAGTTTAATATAAGGCCTATAATATTAATATAATACTCAAGGGTGATAAAAATGGAGGGATCATTTGGTTTATGAACCTAGGGTAGTATCATGGGAATAGAGTGGGTAATGTGTTGGTTATTGGGTAGTGGGCTATTCCAAGATATGAAAAGTACATGATTTTGTGAGTCAAGATGCGGAATGTAAAGGATGTGTGTGATAGTAGATGATAGAAAGGGCTTGGGATGTGTTTTAAACAAAGATATTTGATGATATTTTAACATGAATGTGATGTAACATTCTCATCAGGTTGAATTTATGTCTAATGGGGTCCTGACATCATAGAATCCTAAGGGGAAATTAATAGATTCATGATGTGCTCATTCCAAATAGAATTCATGATATACCATAGTTTCATGCTCTTATATGTGTGTTTCTTTTCATGATTCTCCCATCACATTCATTTTTTCATTCAATTTATGATATAAAAGTACCTACATCGATATTTTTGTTATGGAATTTTTATATATATTACTATTATGTTACCATGAATTCTTGCTAGTTTGTTGAAAAAATAGAATGATTGTGTTATAGTGGATACTTGATTATGTATAGAAAGGATTTACTAATTATGTTAACAGGAATCCTTTGTATTCTATATCATTTAAATACCTATTGTCTCATGGGACTCCTTGATATTCCGTGGAATCATCATACCAATTATGTAATTATGGATCCTTATAATCCCATGTCATAGATAGATAAGTTTGTTCTAGGATTTCATCATCATTTGTGGCTTGGAATAAAATATCATAGGTCTAGAAACCTTACAGGTTCATGGTACATATTGGAATATTTTAAACTCATCACTAGTTATGATCAAACTAAGTCTATTTTCATGTCATGGTTCTTTTGTTAACAATTGATAACCCGATATGTTTTCTTATACACTGTGTCTTACTTTAATATTTATTTCTTTCGTACACACACTAGTATATTATGAAATATATTAGGGGAACCATTATGGGATCTCTACTTATAATGATCACAAATAGTTTAAATGGGATTCCCATTGGATGTGCATTCATTATGTATGATATGCATGTTTGAGCATAGGTTAAATAGAAGATCATGCTTTTGTTTCTATATAAATATTTGATTAGATATTGAGGACAGGTTTGATGTTCTAGTGGAGTTTCATTATTTTTTTCTCTATATTTTTTAATTTATATGATTGGCCTTGTGTGAGATATCTTTATGTATGTGATGAATTATGTTCATTTTGTTTTTTATAGAATGGGTGTGTTTATTTGATTATGGGTTTTTAGCTATAATTTTAGACATGTAATATGATGTTCTTTTATGGATGATTTATTGGTTAATTATATTTCTATATGGATACAATATTATGTGTATATTATTCCTAATGTTTATCATATAATCTCTTCACTAGTCGGAATCATATGACATATGGGTAGGTGAACTTGATGTTGCATAGTACCCTGAGTAACTACTGTTGTTTAGGCTAAATTAGGTTAGGGAATTGCAAAATGATATCAAATCATAGTATCATACAATTTTGGGACTTAGTATATGGACATGGGAAAATTATGAACATGGTATAGACAATAGTATTATTCATTATGAACACCTATCTTGGAAAAATTCTATGTTACTGGGGTTCTGAGTTAATTATTCTTGATTTTTTCAATTACCATTTTGTTGTTCTAATAATATATATAATTTTGGTTGTTAATTTATTTAATTTAATCTTGGACTATGGTTTATAGAGGTGTGTGTATATATATCAGACTTCAAAAGTTTTATTATTTAACTTTTCCATGATTACCTATGATTGGAAAATGGTTTGTGGATTTTTTTTTTTGAACAACTATGTGATGTCTTTTAATGTGTATTGAAAATAGATTTTATTAAGTAAAAATTCCATTGTAAAATATTTTTTGTTTTCCTAAATAACATATTACATTAGTTTCAATTAATATAAAACAATGATTTTAGATTTCATGTGATAATATCAAGTTATGAAAATATAAACACTCTATGCATGTTGTGTATGATAGCCCTTAATGGGTATGTTTGAGCATCATATACCTTTGGTATGGTTTTATGCGGAAAAAATATAGCCAATATATGGGTTGAAATGTGAATAGAATTTATTGGAAGATGATATTCCATGGATAATATGGAAGTAAAATTTATAATGCCTTATGAAATTGATATTTATGGAACTTATGGTGTGTATATAAATGTGGATGTGTTTATAGTGTAAGATCAATTGGATTCCTAGAACAGTTATATGTTACTTAGTAGTTCGGTAGCATGAAATAAGTTCTGTTAGGATTTTTTTTATTGGTTATTTTTTTCATCCTCTACAGAGACAACTGAAAGAGGTTCATGAGTCATTTTGGGTTTGCATAAAGGAGAAACATGATTTATTCAAGGTGGGGTATTGGCTTAGAGATTTTTATCAAAGATCGAGGGAGTATGATAATGGGATTGATTTCATCATGGATATTCTTTGAGTGTATTGGGATAGGAATGAATAGTAGTTAACTGTGAGGAATGTGGGAAAAAAAGGATGTCGCATTATTAGGTTAATTGTGTGAGTCTTAAATATTGAGATGTTAAATATATGAGTTTAGGCCTTCAATGAATTGTTTATGAGTGTATAACCACTCTCAATGATAGGTTAATCAAGAATAATGATGGAAAATAACAGTTGGAATGTTTATATATAACTCACTCTATCATTTGGTGTGGTATAGTGAGTGTTTTGGGGGATTAAAAGGAAGAGTCTTGACGTATATTACTATATCATGTTCGTTGCATGTGGGTATTTTCATATGAGCTAGTTGTTTTCAATCCAAACATGTGTTGGCCATTTGAAAATTTGTATGGATCATGAAACCCAAAATGGATAATTGATTTGAAATTAAGATAATGATCTCAACTCCTAAATATATTTAAGTGTTCTATGGTACATTTCAATTCTTTAATTAATAAATATTTATTGTGTGGGAATGGAAATGAGGGGAATCCTATTTAGGTTATGGAATTATGTTAGATGACTAATAGGTTTCATGAGATGTCTGGGGGTGGAATAGCTCTAATATTAGAGATGTGATTTGGATGGAAGTCCCCAAATTTATAGAAATGTGACCCCTACCATAAATCCATAATGAAAAGCATCATGGGATTCACGAGATGATGATTTGGTTAGTTTATTTTTTGTTATTTTTATCAAGAACCAATTATTAGACTGATGAACTATGGATGTTATCAGGTAGAGATGTCTTGAAGAATTATCATGTCATAAACCTATATGTGAAGATTGATAGATATTATTTTTATGGGATGTGTGTTTCTCAAGTGGATCAATGTGTGTTTAATGCTATAATTATACCAACTAATTACTCAAGACAATGTGGTAACCGACGTTATATAATCAAATTACACCATTGGATATTTGAGAATATACCTATCATGGGTTATATGAAAAAATATTTCACATATAGCCAATATGTTTAGTAGTTGGATAAATATTAAATTCAAAAGTTGGGTATTTCAAATTATTTAATGTTTTTTTATAATCTTATTTTTTTAGGATCCACTAAGATATTTGGGGAGTGAAAACCGTAAGTAGAGTGCACTGTAGAATAACAAACTTGAAACATAGATAATAAAGGTATCACCTATGAGTTAATAGTATGAGAGGACTAGTTATATATATTTCATTGGTATATTCCAAAATTGGAATTGATCAATGAATTTTATATATAGTTAATGTAGTAGATAATTGACTCAATAAATTATTCAATGACTTATTTGAAAAGAAATCAAATTGGAATCATGTTGGTGCTTCTAGACAGAGTTTTTGGTTTTAATTTTGATTTGGAATATTCTTGGGGGTAATTTAGCTATTGATTACCCAGATAGGATGAACCACTATGGTGAATCAATGAACATTTTTTAAAAAATATATTTCATTTTTCCTCTAGAACATATGAGATTTATCGATAAACACTGTCATTACTCACATCCATACGTCATGTTAAATAATAATATTAAAGAGATCAATGCACGATATTTTCAAGGTTTTTCAAAAAACTATTACTCATTTATATGTGGGTTATTCCCTAAAATATTGACACATCACTATCCTATATATTCTCTAATAAATTTGAATCAATCCGATCAACAAAGAATCCATTTTGTTATCTCTACTTCAAGAGTCAAATAGAAGATACAAATCTCTATAATAAAGAATATCCTATTAGGATAATTTTATTTATTGGTTTTATTTTTATCAATATATTCTATATGTTTTATGTTGAGAAAATGTGGAGTTTTGGATTCCAAACACACCCCATCTGGATGATAAAGAAGATGCACCAGACACAACAAATTACATGAACAAAGATAACTGATACACATAAATTCACCCCCAGGACACTTGTATAATGAATCAATCTCAGTACATCAACATGAGTCAACATATCCAAGCCATCAGAATGAATCTTGGTTGGAAATATAAATATTTATAGAAGGATAAAAGGTCGTATAACTTTTCAATGTAAATTTTGAAATTCTTTGCTAGTTTGTAATTACGATTTATCATTTTTTTCCGAAACACTTTTGATTCATGGTTTTTAAATGGTATGTGGAGAATATTTAATTGAAAGGAGTTACAAAAATGGGTACATCATATATGTGATGACACTGATACATTTTATTAAGTTTATGTTAGAAGGAGTGATATTCTCTAAGAAGAAAGAATGAAAAATTCTTATTGAAGAATAATTAGTATCAGCATCCATATGAGAATCATTTGACATGAAATAACACCAGTTCATCAAAAATAGTATTCCAACAAACCATGAGAGGAATCCTGGAACTGATCCATCAGACAGGAAACATGAATCGATTTATGGGGAGATCAATTTTTTAATTGGATTTATACAATAGTTCGGATCATATGTATGAAATGTTCCATCATAACAAGGAAGTAATTGAAATTGTGAGAAATTTTTGTTGACTACTAATGTGGTTGTAAAAATTTTAATTCATTATAAGTTACAATAATGTTATTCCAAAATATAGTCAAATATTTTCAAAATACCTATAAAATATGAGTAATAGGTCATTTGATTATTTTTATTCCATAATGGAACAAGAGAATTTTTTGTGATACTTATTCAATTGGGTTAAAATAAAAGAATGAGTAGTTTGATGTTGGCATACATTAGATGATATTTTCATAAGAAATACAATCAGGCATAATTTCATTAAGAAAATACATTAGAGAGAGACTGATGTATAAACATAAATTAGAGTTACAAAAAAATAATTCTTAGACACAACTTAATTTGAGTGAAGAAATACACTTCAATAATTGTCAATTTTTTATAATATTTAAGATGTTTCAATAATATCCTAGAAGTATTTAGAAGAGTAGAAGAAGTGAAATATAAAGACATAAATGAATTTGAAATTCCATAATTGTGAATTTTATTGAGTGGGAAGAGGAATTAGTTTTCCAAAAAAATTCATTATAGGGTTTCTATAAAAGGGGAGAAAAATACATTTTTACATTAATGTGGTAAATTACTCATGTGTGTTGGTAGATCAAAATCTAAAAAATTTGTTACATGTATTTAGATTCCAATCATACATTTATTTCTTAGGTTGATGCTAAGGAAGATTCATCAGAATGAGTCCCTCTGAGTATATTTCATCGGAGCCCAATCCATTGGATAAAGGCCCATCAGACCGAGTTCTATCAGATGGAGGAAAATTGATTTTCTGATTATGTTTCTACATAATTATAGTATAATACAAAGAAGAAATATCGGATGAATCCCAATTGGAAAGAGACCATTAGAAAAAGGTTACCGCCTGAAGGCTCGTCAGATTGAATTTTCTATGGATGATTTCAGAATATAGATTCTAAAGGATGTTTCAAGACTAATATGTTCCTTAGAGAATTTTTGGTGTTTATTAATATTGTATGAATTTGTGGTTTGATTTACCATACATGTGGAAGAAGTGAAGAACATTGTAATGTTGATAAAAAAAGAAGAAGGAAAGTGAAGCTTCTAACCATGGATATATATATCAATTGCAGAAAAGGCATGTGTGGGTGTTGGGGTGTATAACCAATTGTGGGAAGTGGATATTGGAAATGATTTTTGAGGGGTATAACCAACCAATGTAGGAAAGTTTCTTCTTGTATTGTCAAAAAATTATCCCAGTTCCAATGTAGTCTAGTGAGATATAAAATAAAAAATCCATGTTGGTGGGACTATACAACATTTAAAAGTGTATGACTTTGTATCAAAACATAAAAATATCACGTGCTACATTCTCATTATTTTATTCAAGAAAAAGGAAAGTAGGAGAAGTTATGTTTTAGTTGATCATAATGTTAACACATTTCATATGTTAGAAAATTTTACTAAATTAGTGAAGAAACATTATTATAAAAGAATAATAAACGAATGATTCACCCCCATATGGTCTTGATCCTACATCAAAATAAAAATTGTTACCATATCTAGTTCCATATGAAAGATCCATCTCTGATAATGTAAAAATTAAATTCACAGAACAATAGGGGCTCTTATATTTTTGATGGAATCGAGTATCAAATTAGGAAGAATAGGATGTTACCCTGCATTCCTTCTCTCAGCCTTAAAGATAGAGATGTAACAAAAGTGGGATTTAATCCCATATTTGAGGATGATTTGACTGCTAATGATATAATTAATATAAAAAATGAGGGAAAATCATCATTAATTATTGATGGCTCATAATGATAATGGTTATGAAAATATTGCGGGGTTTCCAATAGCTAAAAAATGTTGGATAATTTGATATGTAAATATAAAGGGAATGAGAAAGTTAAAAATACAAGCTAAAAAGTAGAAAATTATATTTTAGGATATGAAAATGGATGATGATTAATGTATTGATATTTAATTTACAAGAGTAAATGAAATTGTGAGTAACATCAGATATTTTGGGTAGAAGATGGAAGACTACCCATTCGTTAAGAAACCTGGAAACAGTATGAGAGATTTTATTAAAAATAGGGAGAGTATGAGCACAAAGACATCAAGGGGACCTATAGAGGTTTAAATCAGTATGAAACATATGATAAACCTTCTAGATATATTTCTTGAAAATTTTTCAACCCTATAAGATCATGAATATTTATCTTTATATGAACATTAGAGGGTCCTAGTGGCATACAAAAATCAGAAAATCCTCTACTATTAAGAAAAATGCAGATAGAAAAATTAATATCAATGATTTGATAAAAGGTAAAAACAATGATAATGAAGGTGAAAGAGAACCATGTGACTTATAAGAAAAAGAAGAAGTATAATATTTCAATACAATTTTCTCACCCCTTTCTATAAAATAAAATAATGGTAAATGTAAAAATAAAACCCAAAAATGATGGATTTTTTAAGGAAAGAAAACATTTCAAATAATAATCCTTATAAGAAAGTTGAAGAGTATGAGTATGAGGAAGATGATGTTAAATTTTATAAAAAATTGTTGAAGGATCATAAGGAAGTATTTCCCTATGATAATATGAAGAAAAGTTATCTAAGTATAAGAAACAATAATTGTTCTTTATTTGGGGGTAAATTAGATTATCAAATGAATTTTATTTATAAAGTAATAAATAAAATTAATTATTCATATGGTGAATGATTATGATGAATATATTAATGAGTTGGTTGGGATTATAAAAAAATAAAGAAAAAGATATTAAATAGAACACTCAACTTATGAGTGAAATGTAGTAGTAAAAGATATATGATGAAGTCATAGCTTTTGAGAATGGTGATCATATGAAGAAATATGAAAAAAGTATCAACATGATTAGACCACAGTAAATTAATACATGTGATCTCAAAATAAAACAGAAAAGTTATTAAGAGTCGAATTGTAATGAGAACCTCAACATCAAATATTCAACACATGTTGAAGAAATTGTATAGAATTAGTTGAAGACTATTGAATATGAAAAGATAATAGATGATCTAAAAGTAATTCTAGATGAGAAATAAAAGGAGTTATTTTGAAACAAAATCAATTCTTCTTACAACGGAAAGAGAGATAATAAATATAAGAGGAAACATCACTAAATAATTTTATGTTAAAGGTGAATCTTATAATGAATGAGAAGAGAAAGGTTTATAAAAGAAATTTTGTTAGAAAAATTTATTCAACAAGAAAGATAGAAAATATTTAGAAATGAATATACTAGAGAAAATTGTTCCATGATTTTTGAATAAACAATAAAAAAATTCTAAATAATTTTAATAACAATTTGAAAAATAAAGGATTTGAGGTCAACGTTGATGTTGTGGGGTTTTCAGACACAATTTTTATTCATGTTGGTTTAACATGAATCTACTAGGAAACTGGTATGAATTAAGGGGGAGTTATGGTGAGAAAATATGTTCAAATGCTTCTACAAAATTGATGGAACCCAAAAAATAAAACTCAAAAGATGAATATTGTTGAAATTCCATCAAAGAAAAAATTGAATCTAAAGAATGTTGAATATGTTGATTAAGATGAGATAAGTAAACATGATAAGTCCAAAAAAATAGTTCATTGTTATTTTTTAGAACAATTTTCCTTGGGTATAATTTTAGGAGAAGATTAAAATTCAGCTATATCAATAGGAAAGAAAAAGGTATCTGATGTTGAGAATAAAGTTGATAAAAATATATCAATAGATTCTGATTTGGAAATTCAGAAAAGAATAAAGTGGTATGAGAATTAAGGGAATGTATCCAAAAATTGTAGGACTATCTTAATTAAACTATTGGATGGCAGGAAGATCTTGTTATAGACTCACTATAACAAATATGTCACTAGAGATAGAAATAAGTTGACATCCTCATAAGAAGATTCTATATATGAGAAGAGTATTCTTACAAAACCTGAGAAGGATAAATAGAAGTAAGAAAACACATAAAATAAAAAAATTATGAATAAGAAGAAAATTTCAAGAATGAGAGAGGAATATCATTATGAAAGATTGTCTTTATAAAAAAACTATGGCTTCTCATTATTCCCAAAATATTTTTATATTTGTATTAATTGAATGGAATTGAAGGGGGTGAAATAAAAAAGCTGATAAATGAGCTTCTTATGATTCATGAAAAAACTAATTAATGAGTTTACAAAAAAAATAGTGTTTGTAATGTTCTTTTAATACATCTAAACTTTATGTTATGTTTATTAATATGGGTAAAGTTTACTTTTTAATTTTTTAAATCCAATAAAAAGTTTTTCCAAATAGAATAATGTTGAAGGAAACATGAATATGTATCAAATGAATGTTGTTCTATAGAAAACATTGATAACCTTGACTATAGATTCTTTTTTTCTATTAAAATTTCAACCACATTGAAAAATATTTTTTTTGTTTAAAGCTCATTATTATCAAACCCATGTGATACTTATGTTATCCTAATGAAAATATTAAATATTTTAAGATGAAATGTTCCAACCTTTGGAAATGATACAATTTTTCCATAATGGGGGGATTTTCTTGATTTAATCTTTTAATTTTATTTTCAAAAAGGTGTAGAAGATATATTAATGGGGTAGAATACATGATAGGGGAACCAAAGTTTATGGGGTAGATGATATGTGGAAAATAGAATGATAATGTTGATTTCAGATCCTAATGTTTTGATATAATGAAGTGGCTATTGAAAAAATATAAAGGGTTGTTATTATTAAAAACATACGTTTTTCTATATTTAGTGTCATAGATGAAATATGTATGAAATTGAGAAACTGAAGAGTGTTTGTTTTCATACACATCCCATTAGTCTGACATTGAATATTCACTAGACATAGTAAATCAGATGCAGAACACAAGAGGAAATAGAAAACTTCAACCCAAACCATTGGTACGAGGAATCAGAATCAACCCTTCGACATGATTCATTGGATCATAGACATTGGAATGAATCTTGGTAGGAAAGACATAAAGTTCTAGAATTATGGGACTTTATATAACATTCCTATATAAATATGATAATTATTTTTATTTTTTTTTAATTATCAAATATCATATATTGTCTGAAAATATTATGATACATGATTTGTGAAATATAGGTGGAGAAGATGTGTTGGAAGGAGCTGAATTTTTTTTACATAATATGTGTTCATACATAGATAAACCATATTTAGTTTCTATTAGTATGACCGATGTTCTCTAAGAAGGAAAAATGAGAAATTATGATCACATAATCATCGGTATGAGCATCGATATGAGAATAATCATATAGGAACTGACACCAGTTCATCAGACCTGGTATGTATCCAATAAACTTGTGGAATTATGACCCCACTCTATTAGATAATAAATAATCACCAATTAAAGGGGATAACCAATTTGAAATTGGGTTCATACAATTGGTCTAATCACCTGTATAAAATGGTCTATTGTAATGAGGAAGTAATTGAAAATGTGATAATTTTTGGGTGACTAACAAAGTGGTTGGAATCAAATGGAATCTTTAGATGCTACAATGATGTCATTCAACAATTTAGTCAACCATATTCAAATGAACCATATAATCAGAGTAATAAAACATTTTATTTTTTATTTTTTAATGGATTAAGAGAAATAGTTTTGAAGCTTCTTCAATTGGATCAATAGAAAATAATGAATATTTTGATGTTATGATACATTGTATTATACTTTAAAAACAATTCCATCAAATACAATTTATATAAGAAAATATATTAGATTGAGAATAAAATAGAAACATCAACAGAAATTTAAAAACAAATTGACGATCGTATTAAAGTTAATTGTGCTAAAGAATTAAACTCAATGTAATTGGAATTTTTTAGAATATTCAATAAGTTTTTATAATCTCCTAGAGGTATAGAGAAGAGTTTAAGAAGAAAAATATCAATACATAAATTAGAATGAAATTTGGGAATTGTGAATTTCATTGAGAAAAAAGAGGAATTAATTAACAGGTCTTTCTTATTCTGGGTTTCCTAAAAAAAAGATAGCACAATACATATTTAATTTTATGACTTGAACTATTCATGTGTACTGAGAAAATGAAATCTAAAAATTGTGTTATATGTATTGACATCCAAATAAAACAATTTTTTCATGTTGAATTTAAGAAAGTTCCATTAGAACGATTCCATCAGTGGAAGTTCCATCAGAGCCACATCTATCAGAGCAACCCCATCGGACCAAGTTTCATCAGATGAAGGAAAATTGTGTTGATGATTGATTTTATACTCAATTAAAATTAAATATATAGAATATCAAGGATATTGAGGCCAATCGGTAGAATACCATCAGATAAAGGTTACTAGGAAGAGGCTTCTCAGAATGAATTTTTCTAAGGATGTTTTCCAGAAAATGAATCAGGAAGATGTTTCAAGACCAACAAGTTCCTTATAGAATTGTTAAATTTTGTTAATATTGTACCCAAGTAAAGTTTTATTCATCTTACTTTTTGAGTAATTGAACATTTTTTTAAAGTGGATTAGAAAATAAGAAGGAAAGTGAAGCTTGTAACTAAGGATACTTATGAGTTGCTGAATTGGATTGTGTGTTTTGTAGAGTGTATAACCTTTTGTGGGCAGTGGATACAAAATGGTTAGTTTCAGGGTACATAAAACTATAGTTGGAATTTTTTTTACTTGGATTTTATAATTATTTGTTTCTTCTGAATTTTCGTTCAAAAAAGAAATATAGTAAAGGAGTCCTTGTTTTTTGGTCTATCCAACATGGAAAGCAGTTGGCCTTTATACCAATCCTTATAAATGTTGAAACCCAACCTGATAAGTCCCTGAGTTGGTGTCTACTACTATTATATTTTATTTATTAAAATGAATAAAATCTAGAGGGATGGTAATGTTTAATATTCTTCTTATCAAGATACATATATGAGTTTTTAATATAAAATAATACACAAATTACAACATAATTTTTTTATTCGTTCTAAACAAATAAAATTGAGTCTAACTCTAATCTATCAAGTATATCCTCGCATATCTTTCGTATTAAATTTAATGGATTCCTGAGGAAAAACATAATGAGGTTTAGATCAAATATTCAGTATGGAAAAAATATTGTATAAGAAATAAGGAATTAATGAGAATATTAATTATGACAAGCTAAATAAATGAACTCACATTCCATATAATCAATAAACTGAGAGGAAAGTACCTAAAAACATGACAAGGTAATAACTAGGAACACATGTCATTAAAATAACAAGATAAGGAAAAATAAATATGGAATGGTAAGAAAAAAAAACACATTCCACTTAAATAATGAAACGAAAATAAAATGTATCCACAGATATATCAACAAAAAATCTCATGGATAAATAATAACTGAAACTAAATGAGGTCAATTCTTTCTTAATGAATGTCATGTCTCAGTCACCTAAAAAATTATACCATCAAGACCATTCAAAAGATGGTTTAAAATATTTTAATTTTCATAACTAATTTTTTTCATGAGAAGCTTTTGATGCGTCATGGTTCTATATAAAGTCTAAGATCCTCCCGTCATTTTCTGTCCAAATGATTCATCATAACAAATAGACGAAATAAAGAATATGACTTATAAAATATTTGTATTGAATAAAGAATACATAATTATCAATATTTCAACATCAAATAAAATTTTTATCAAATTATACATCATATGTAAAATGGTATACAATTTAGGAAATAGTAATATCCATGAAAAATGAATTGGATAATTTAGTGGAAATTCAATTTTCAATGATCATTAGAGATTCAATATTTCAAGGCCATAGAAAAATAAATCAAGGAAGTGAATTTGAATTTTATCATTGAAAAAATAAATTACAAACCATCAAGATTAATAATAAGGATTTTATCAATACAACTATCCAAAATGGAGTAAAAATGGGTTTTTTGTCGATTAATGGAAATATTATTAAAATATCTTTTAAAAAATTATTCAGAAAAAAATCCTTTTTTTGAAAAACCCTTTGAAAATTTTATTCTTTGGAAATAAATTTAACAAAAATTTCCGTTAAAAATAGCCTTTTAAACCCTTAGAGGATGCTTCATAGTAATGATAGTTGGTAAATCCATACATCCCGTAAAATAACACTCCCTTTGTGGGGTAAAAATTTTATAAAATTTTTTATTCAGAAATTGATAAGAAGATTCCAAAGAAGACATTGGTAAAAGGAAAAAGGATAAAAATTTCTTTAACAAATCATTTTAAAAAAATTATTAAAATAGGTTTTTAGAAGAAAATAGGTTCTCTGACTAAAGAGGGAAATGAAGTCGGGTTTTCTTAAAAACATTTTCTATAATACCTTGAGTACCAATGAGTGGAAAAATGGTAGTAATACTTTAAAATGTTTTTATTAATAATATTATAATAAAATTAAAGTTTTATTGAACAATGGATTTATAATTTCATTAAATGGAAATGAATGATCAATAGAATTATCCTTGAAGGAAATATCCTGCAAACATTCTGATGTATCCCATACAACATTGATATATTTTAAATAATAATACTCATGAAAAAATAAAATTAAATGAATGTTATAATAAAATGAGAGTATTTTTATTCGTGATATATCTTGTAAAATTTCATTATATACAACATATACAAAAACTAGGTGTATAACAACAAATAAGTCTCAATGGAATGTAAATCGAGATGAAATCCCTTACTACTTGAGTGGATTCCAAATCGTGGGATCCGTGAAAGAGTAATAATAAATATTTACATTTAATATCATTAAATAAATAAAAATAAGGATATAATATATCAAAATAGGTATTAGATACACCACTCAAAATAAATTGGCATTGTAAATAGTGTATACCCCATTGAATGAAAAGTGAGACAAGAATCCCTTAGCTTTCACTTCCTTTCGTTTTAATGTCCTATAACATCTAGTATAAAAAAATTATGTGAATTATCTAATTTATTCATAAAGTTTTTAATTTTTATCATTACTTTTCATTAACTTATTACCATTTTGTATACAACTACTGAAACAATTATGTTTATATCTTTTTTTACCAAATTTGGTTTATATGTCAAAAACAACTTTAGTTTGTCAACTACGGTCAAATGTGTCATTATATAAAATCTCTAGAATAATAATCATGAAATAGTAAATATATTTAATATTTAATTATTAATTTAAAAATAGTAATTAAATATTGTTTTCAAAATTGAATCAATATTACACTCATGGAGACGGTTGGTCATACGTACAGTTAGGTTACATTCCCATTTGTCAATGATCATTATTGAAAGAAGGTAAGTAATAATATATTTCTAAAGAATTATAATTATATCATAAATAACATATTATTTATTCATATGTACTTATGTATTGATTTTTTTTAATGTAATGGGAATCACATCGTGTCAAGGAGGCGGTAATCCACACGTCCATGAACAACATTATCACTTTGTTTCTGAAAGGGTAATAATGAAAATGATATATATATATATATATATATTATATAAATTTAATTATTTTATCAATATAAAATATATTCTTTTTATGCATCGTATTTCTAATTAAAACCATCAATTATACATTCCATATATCATGTGAACAAATAACATTGCATCGAGGGGCGGTAGTCCACACTTCCTTAAACGATGTTATTGATTTAACTGAAAACAAAATGTATTATATGAATGTGTAACAAAAGTATCAAATAAGTATAAGGAAATAATAAATATCATATATATCATATATAAATTTATTATCCATCATAATGTCCACCATGATTACTGGTAAGGAAAAAATGAAAAATCATCTTTTTGTGAGGTCGTAGTTCTTCATACATGGAAGCATTATGTTCATTAACCATTATATGGAGGTGAGTGTAAGTGTAGGTCGAAATAATTACATATAAAATCCTAGTATATTTATTATATTGGTTCTTTGTATAATAATGTAGTAAACTGATTTTAGGGGTGGATAATGGAAATGAAACTAAAGAGTTTGAGAGAAGATATTACCTCTTAATCAGGTAACTTCTTTTAGTTTTTACCAAAAGGATTTATTTGAAGGATTTTTTCATTGAGTTACAATTAAAGGACTGGTTTTGAGATTTTGGGAAGCTATAAGGGAATATATTGGCCGAACTAATATGGTTTTAGAGATCTGAGGAAGGGGGAAGTGGTGGCCTTTTATAACATAGAAAAATGACTCACTTGGTATAATTGAAAATAAGTTAGGTGTACCGTGGTTTTTACCTAAAAAGTAATAAAAAATATTTGGAAGATTCATGGCCAAATTATGGCCATCCAATGGGTTTTTTACATGTGTCTAGGTCAATTGGTCCCCTGAGATAAAATTTTAGTCCTTTATTAAGCTTAATTTTTTCTTTAATAATTATAATTATTTGTAATCACTTTCACTAATGTTTTTCATAAATAAAAAAATTATTATTAGAAATAGGAAAATATTATGATTCCAATTTTGAAATCCATTTTTCAACTTCCAATAATATAATTTTCGTATATATATTTATATTTAATCCCACAGACAGAACGATAATATGGGGTTTTAAGGTAAAAATGTCCAAAAGAGTGCGAAATTTTTATTGTAAATTTCAAAATGAAATTGATTAAAATGACATAAATTGAATTAATTTATAGAATATTTATCTAATTAAATATTAAAACTAATTAATAATATAATATATACTTATAAATAAATTATATGAAAAATTATTTTTGAACTAGAATTTATTATTTTTAACTATTTATTAAAAAAATAGAAATTGACAAAAAAAATATATAACAAGTTTACTCTAACCTAATTATTATGTTTCAAATTAAAATTTGAAGTTTTTTTTGACATTTCAAAAAAATTAAATATTCAAAAAATAATATTTAAAATGGTTTCTCAATTAGAAGGCTGTAAAATTACCTTTACACAAATATAAGGTTTATGTTTAAAATATAGTTTATTCTTATCATATATCTATAAAACCTAATAGATGAATATAAAAATTATTTTATTTTTTATATATAAGTATATATTACATCAACATCACATAATAAATTTAATTAATTTAATCTATTAGTGTAAACATCTTTTTGAGCGTAATTTTTTTTTCTATAAACATATTCAGTTTATATTCAATTTCTTCTTATATTCATTTATAATTAATTTTCAACCAATTAATTAATTATATATTATTATAAAACACAATATTCTTATATTATTTATTAATACAGATATCTCCTAATTTAACAGCCAGTTTATATCTCATTATATTTTAATAATATATTATTTTTACCTAAAACATGTTCTTATGTGTAATGGAAGCCATCGAGGAATGTCACTCTTGAATATAACATATGCTAACTCGGTTCTAAATGAATTTAAATTTATAGAATCTATTTTAAATATAAAATATATTATAAATTATCTTGATATTATATTACCTTACATGATTAGTTTCATATGGAATACATGTTATTGAATACATGGTTCTTACTTTAGATTTTGAGGGCATCACATTCTCCCACATTATTTAAATTGTGTCCTCATAATTTAAACACAATCATGGTGAAATTTTTTTTCATACTTTATATTTTTTAAATCCTACATCATGAGAAGATTTCATATGTAATCTTCTATAAAAGATAAAATTGAAAGTACAAAGGTCAAATGGACTCCCATGTAACTAGGAGTCTATGTATGATAATATCAGTGGAAAGAAGAGATACATACTAGGAAGAGAAGCATAATTATTTATAGTGAGTTATTGATTTCATCAATCATAATAAATTTAATTATAAATAGAAAGTTTAGGGCCTAAAATTCATAAATATTTGATGATTTATAAAGCCATTCGTTCAACATAAATTAAGGTATTATGAAAAACATTTACATAAAAATCATTTTCCTAATATTGGGTATTTCTTTTACTACCTATGAATACCTACTTGATATATTTCTGTAAATATTATTTCAAAATTTTATTATTCTTTGATCTATTTTTCAATTCATTCAAAAATTAATATTAATGAATGAATCATAAAAAACATTTACAATGGATATTAAGGCCTAGAAATGGGTGACTTGTCTAACTATTTGTCTTCAATTATCTTCCAAAACCAATATGGTTAATAGATTAATCTATAATCCTAAAAAAGTGATAGTATTGGTTCATCATTAATATTTTTTCATAAAATTGTTTGACAACAAATAATGGGAAATTAACTAGGATTTTGAGTCGGTCAGTGGTTTTCATGAAACCCTTATCATCCTTCTATCATGGGTTCAAGACCTCTGGCCCTGCCGAAATTGATTAGTTGTCACCCAGTATACAGGTTTCATTTTTTGAAACCAAATTAATATAAGTTCCAAAATCAATATCATGGAAATACTTTAAATAAGTTTAATCTCTAAATATTATATTAAATATGGGTTTTAATATATCCTCAATAGATAAATACTTCATCAATTTATTTCCATGTAACAACGCGAGATTTTATAAGATACATTATTTTTAATTTCATTCATGTCTTGTGTTGTATGCTACATCATTATTATCTTGTGCTATACGCAACACCGTATTAGCTTGCAGTATACACAACAATATTCTTGGCCTATGTTACACACAATTTCAAGTTTGTTTGATATATGTTGTTCTACGCAACATTGAGTGTGTGTATATATATATATATATTCAATGTATAAATAAAATATGGTTGGATTCTGTTATACGCAACAACAAAGGAGTCATGCACTACACGCAACCCTGACTTGGCTTGCATTACACGCAATCGCGACCTTCCCTGATAGCGTGTGTTGTACGTAATATTGGGTTATACTAAACAACAATATATTATTATAATATGGCTATGAACTAGCCGTTATGAATAGTATTAACTAAATTTTGAATTTTATAACATTATTTTTCATCTTACACATTTTCTAGAACATGGTATAAGAACAAAATAAATTTTTCGTGTAAAATAAGTATTTTTCAAAAAATGCAGTTTTACCGCCTTTTGATGGCGCACCCACATTAAATCTAGTTTTTGACACATTTATAAGTTAAATTTTAAAAAATAAAAAACATATTTGTACTCAAGAAATAAAAATTTACTTTGGATAAATTTTTCATTTTATTCTGATAACTTTCATATTTTAATGAATAGTAAAAACACGCTATATTTTAATTAAAAACATCTTTTTTCATCATAATATCTTATGTTGTTAAATTATAATATTGAATGGTTTTAAAGTATTAATATAAAATATTTTTACAATTTAATATAATTTATGTCATTCGCATTGATTTTACCTTGAATTCATAGGTTAAATCAATTCAATCTTTTGCAATGTTTTAAAGAAAACCCCGTTTTCTTTCGACCACAGGATTAATTTTAATTTAATTTATGAAACTTTTGTGTATTGAATTTGGAAAAATTGATTCCATATTTGGAATCAGTGGATCCAAATTATGTTAATAAGCTACTTTTTATTTTTGGGAATTATGAATAGTAACTACGGTAAATTTTATTTACCATAGTTAAAGGTAAATTGGGTAATTAAGGGTAAATATAACAATATTAAAATTACCCTAACACATGTCAAAAACCTATTGTATGACTAAAAGTCGACCCATATCATCTAAGGGTTGGATTAGATTCATTTAATGGACTTTTTTCCATGAAAATAATTTAATTATTATTAAAACCAAAGAATGTGACAACATGTCACTTTCTTAAATCTTATAAATATAATAATTTTAATTTAGTGATAAACTTCATGAAACATCGAACATGAATAGTATCCAGAATTATAATACAATTATATACATCATAGAAATTTATTTAGAATTTTTAAGGATTAAATAATTACCATTTATTATGACACAAAGATGATGCAATAATTGTCTTATTAATGAAATATTGACATAATTGATGTTATAAATACCCAAATAAATGTAATTTAAGACTTTTTATGAATTACACTAATTTTATATGTTAATATGACATGTTATTATTTATTAAATTAACATTTTTCGAACTAATCAATCTGTTATGAGTTTCACAAAAATTAATTACTAAATAGGGTCAAAATTGACATAAAATAGTTTTTAAAACAAATATTATATTATTAATTGTTATTTTATTCCTAAAAATCTAAGGTTCGGCCAAATTACATATATAAGGTTATATATATTAATAATAAACAACTTGGGGTTCATTTGGCATGATATAGTAAGTTTATTAACCTTATAGTGTAATAAAACAAGAAGACACGGTAAAAGTAAAATTATCTAACATAAAGTTAAATATAAATGATAAGGCTAAAATATGAACCTAAACTTGTCTAAATCCTATTGAATGAGAGGATTTAGACCCATCCCCAGATTATCTTTGAAATAAATCAATTTAGAGCTATTTAAAAACGAACTTAACTTTATAATAAAATAACAGTTTTAGTTATTCCAAAGGTGCCCCTCTCCTCCCTTATAAAAGGGAACCTACTCCCCCTCTTCCTCACACCACTTTGAGACTTCAAGATCGGACAAACCCTGCCAATTTCTCCTCTCCACTTCCCTAGAAACATCCTAGAGGTTCTGGTCTTCTTCAAGGACCTATTTTAGTGCCCTAAAAGGAGGTGTCAAAGAAGCACTTCAAAGAAGTGGTAATTTCCGTTACTGATTCTTTCATCTTTATTTCTTCTTCCACTTCTTCTTCTTTAGTTGTTTAATTATGAAGTAATAAAATAAGTATCAATAATATTCTTATATGTTATTATAAGTATGAAATAACCCTATTTCACCATCTATCCATCCTACGGAAAAAGAAATCACCGCGCGTGCGTACGTACGGAATACCGTCTCCACGTCGTAGTGTAATCTATTTTCCACCACCACCTTACATGGATGGGTATAATGGTGTAAATAATGACTATATATGACTATTATAAAGTGATATTGATTCTTAAATATTATACATACACTCCAATACAATACCACGATCCTAGGAACGATATCATCACTCGTGCGTACGTACGTAATACCGTCTCCACGATGTGATGTGACTCGTTCTACATGATCTTCATTGCATAATGATTATATAAATGAATTGAATGAATTAATATGATATATATTACACTAATACCATTCTGTAAATGAGGTACCTATAACCTAAAGAGAATAATAAGAATTTATTCGACAAAACAAGCATAAGAACAAAAAGTAATAAACACCCGAATAACAAGTAGTAATGAAATATTACTAATAAAAAGATAACAATATGACCATATAGGATATCATAAAAATTTGTATGATTCTTTAATAAGTCAATTACATTATTTAAATCATTATACAAGAGGTTCGGACACTTACGAAGCAAATCGGACCTAAGGTAAGTGAAATATCACAATCTCATTTTTATCTGAGATTGTTTATACTTTGGTATTTACTGGGGTGTATTTTATCATCCACATCCATGTTTCCTCAACATGTAATATTTATATCCTTCTACAATAGTTTATATCCAATTTTACCCTTTGATGAGTTTTTAGTAAAAGATATGAAAGGAATCGTTTTTTGTTTTTCGTATGATGTACTTTATGACTTTTCCGACAAAAGTACGAGAAGAATGTTTTTTTAACTTATACGGCATGAATGTATTTTTAAAACATTATTTCCAAGAAGATTCCTTTACAAGTTTTCATGTTTATTTTTAATAAACATCTTTTAGTTTAAAATTTAATGACATGTTAAGAAAAGAAAATGTTTTTGATGTAGAAAGGATATTTTCCTCAAGAATGGAGTTCAAGTGTTTTATCAAAATTATTTTCCATCTAAGATAATATAGAGTTATGTTTCTATCCTTGTTCTTACATTGATTTGATTATGTTGTGATGGAATTATTTTTATGAATTCCTTTATCTTATATGAATTGTTTTATGATGTCATGATGTTTAAGAATCCCATTTTTATTAAATGGGTTTTGAAATGATGTATGATTTATGATTTTGTGGCACACATAAGAATTGTATCATTATGAGATGGGTGGGACCTATATCTCCATCCAATGCATTGGGTAAAGATTTTATATCTCATGAGATAGACATGGCTGGAACGGTAGGTTATACCGGTTCAGTGAAACAGGACTGAGACGAGGAGTGAACTCGATTCAGAATGGGGCTTTGTCCACTAAGATAGTCTTGGCAATGAGTATTGGCTAATAAGAAATGATTCTATATGATTATGTGTGTATGCCACAAAGATTAATGTTTTAAGTTATGATTATTGGGATTTCATTTCACTACTATGATTTTTCCCATGTTATGAAATTATGCTCTCTTTTGCAGGTTAAGATTTCTAAAATGTTATATTCTTATGAATATGATGTGATTGATATTTCTTTTGTTTACCCTTACTGAGAAATTGAGCTCACCCTTTTATGTTTTCTTTTCCCCAGGATATAATGAAAGGTTTTAGGTTAAAAAAAGGGGGAAGATCTTTATGGGAGATGTTGAAGATTTTTCACCACGATTAGAAGATTATATTCCGAGTTTCCAAATACACTAAACTATTACGGTCCTTGTGTGTGTGTGTTTTGTTATGTACTAAGTATTCCTCTAAAGTAATGTAATGTTCATGTACGTCATGCTTTGGGTCTCTACAGTTGGTATTAGAGGAAAGGTTTAGTCAACCATTGGAAACTAGGATGCGAAAACGTTAGTGAGATCCCTAGAGATATTTCTAAAGTATTTCTAGGGATGTACCTAAGGATAAGTATATGTATAGGTTATAGTCCTAGAACTACGGTAACGATCTTAGAATTTAACCTATGATGTTAGATATTGAGTGTACTCCCCCTTTACTATGTTTGTTTCCCTAGCATGATTTTTGCCTCTCACACTATTCTTTTTGGGTTTAAGAAAATGGCTGGAAACAGAAAGATTCACGATAATGGAGGATATGATAGACAATGGAATGATTTTCTTCATGAGAAACCAAATGAAACGAGATATGGAAGTCCAAACATAGTTATTATGCCTAATCAGAAATCTCATAATATGATCAATAATCTCAACTTTGGTAAGTTTCCTGACTCAGATAATAAGAGAAAGATGGAGTTTCATGATGATCATAGAGGAAAGAAAGTTCAGTTTCCCTCATGTAAATCATGTGGGAAGAGGCATCATGGAGATTGTTTCAAAGGAACTGGAAGATTCTTTGGGTGTGGAAAAGAAGGACACAAAGCCAATAAGTGCAAAGGAGAAGGTTCAGTTAACACCATGGACAAGGATAATGGTATTGCTATGACATCAACAATGATTATATGTTTTCAATGTGGAATGTACGGGCATTATGCAAACCAATGCCCTAATGGATAATCTCATGAAGAGAATAAGCATGTTCATATGGGTAGTATTTATGTGGATGATGATGAGGAGACTAAAAATGATATATGAGCTGAAAAAGTGTTGAAGCTCAGTCGATTGTTTTAGAAGGTAGTGGAATGATTGTATGTTTATCGAGAGTTATGTTGTATAGTTAATGTTACTATGGAATAAAGAATCATCTAAGGATTGTTACACTATTGTTTTTTCTAAAAGTATTTGAAAGTATATGTTGAATTGTACCAGTAACCATGGAATGTTATTCAGATATTTTTGTAAAGTAGATGATATGCGCATAATGAAGGAATAAGAAGATAATGAGATGTTTGATTGTATTCATGAGCTCATGATTGATATAAGGACTAAGTGATATCATGGTTTGAGTATATAGAATTTTGAGGATTTTGGTATGTGGAAAGATTTAACTTTTAACAGCATTCATGTTTTCAATAAGGTTCAATGGGTATTCATTATTCAAGAGAATACATGATTAAGGTATTCACATGTTTGTAATTTTACCAACAAGATATATCTTATGATATATGGGGGATAAATGATGGCATTCACATGATCATTTTCTTTATACTATGAGCTTAGACCGAAGTATTTTAGATAAGCCTAAAGATTGGAATGGATTATGTTGGACATAAGTTAGTATTGTTTAAGGATAAAACTTTTTTTGATATTATTGATGGGATGTTATAGTAATATAACTTTAGAAAAAGGACCACCTGCAGGACGGGCGACAGCCCATCATGTCGGACAAGGCTGTGGTAATCGAACCCACAACTGAAGTGCGACAGACCTTTATCACCTACCATTGGCCTACAGGAAGTCCCTGGTTAGTGGAAAGTAGTTTTATTTTATTAATCGGTATGATAAATAAAGTATAAGTCCATTTTTGGAACCATATACGATTAATATCACCATAAGATGGACTTATAACTTTTGCTAACCTTTTGTTTGAAATAGATGGAATGACCCATCATTCTATCACATGATCTGCAAATGCTTCACGAATAACAAATTCAACTTCATTTCTTTAAGATATGAAGTGGAAATTGTTCAATTCACGAACAATAGTGAGATTGAACCAAAATCATGTAAGTATTTCTTTTAATTCATCAACTTTACGGAAATGATCTTGAAAACCAAAAATGTTGTCCTAGTGCTCTTATATCCGATGAACCAGATGGTACCCTAGATCATCACAAATCTATGGCTTTGTGATTGTTGGCTTTTTCGTAGCCATGTTCTCTACCACTCTCCATCAGAACTTGATGGTTAGATTTTTCTTCCATATCCATATTTTCACCTATGTTCTCCTACGTGGAAATCCAGTGATGAGTTAATTTGGGTAACCGTTATATTTTAGTTTTTAGTTTTTAATGTTCAGTTTTGGTATTTCTTTTTACGATGTGGGTTTCTATGAATAGTAAAAGATTTATAACCCCGATGAATTTCGAGGTAGAAATTCATTTTAAGGGGGGTAGAATGTAACAACCCGAGATTTTATAAGATACATTCTTTTTAATTTCATTCATGTCTTGTGTTGTATGCTACACCATGATTATCTTGCGCTATACGCAACACCGTATTAGCTTGCAGTATACGCAACACTATTGTTGGTCTATGTTACTCACAATTTCAAGTTCGTTTGATAGAAGTTTTTATATGCAACATTGAGTATATATATATATATTCATTGTATAAATAAAATATGGTTGGATTCTGTTATACGCAACAACAAAGGAGTCTTGCACTACACGCAACCCTGACTTGGCTTGCATTACACGCAGTCACGACCTTCCCCGATAGCATGTGTTGTACGCAATATCGGGTTCTACTAAACAATAATATATTATTATAATATTGTTATGAACTACCCGTTATGAATATTATTAACTAAATTTTGAATTTTATAACATTATTATTCATCTTACACATTTTCTAGAACATTGTAACACCCCAAGATTTCATAGTGTGTTATTTCTTTAAAATAATACAATAACTTGCACTACACGCAACACCGAGTTCAAACACACCATGAATTACCAAACAAGCCGTTCAAAAGAGGTTATGAATATTATTAACTAAATTTTAAACTTTATATAATCCTTATAATTTTAGAATCCATATTATGAGTTTCTTAGACATAATGTAAGAACAAATTCATTTTCAGTATTGCACTTTTACCAACTTTTAATAGTGAACCCATTTTAAATACAATATTTTAAACTTTTTGAGTAAAGGGGGACATCAAAAAATTTAAAATGAAACATCTCAAGCTTCCACGGTACGCTTTCCATTGAATAATACAGTAGTGTGTGTTGTACGCAACTTCGAGTTCTAACACACACCACAACCAATCAAACTAGCCGTTATGAATAATAATACCTACTTTTTGAAATTATATATATTTTATATTTCAAAATGGAATTCGTTTTTGGATTCGGAATATCGAAATTATCCTAAGGTGAAATTTTGGTACATTTCGGATAACTTTCATATTTTGATGAATAGTGAAAATTAATAAATTTTAATTAAAAACAACTTTTTTAATCAAAATAATTAATAGTGATAAATTATGAATTTGAGTGGTTTTAAAGTATATTTAGAATATATTTTTACCATTTAATATAATTTTGGTCATTGTACATAATTTTACAATTAAACCGAACATAAACAAGTGTCAATCTTTTGATAGTTATTATCTCTTAAAAACACACTTTTTGTTTTAACAGCGGGAATTAATTTTAAATTAATTTCTGCCACTTCTGTGTTTTGAATTTAGAAAAATGGATTCCATATTTGGAATCAGGATTTTCAAATTGTGTAAATAGGTAACTTTTATTTTTAGACATTTTGAATAATTACTGCGGTAAATATTTTATTTACCATGGTTAAGGGTAAATCTGGTAAATAAGGGTTAAAAATTAATATTATAATAAACATAAATTACCCTAAAACGTGTCCTAGCCTTATTGGTTTATACATGTTCGACCATAGTCATCTTGGGTCGATTTTGGGACCCCATGGTGCCACATTTAGGTGGTAGGGACACTTTATTTTAATTAAGTTAAAATGAATACAAAAATGACACAAGCATATATCGTTTAGAAAAACAATTTTTACATAGGGTTATATAGGTTGGATTTTAGATTATAAATATTCATTAGAAATATAAAAAGATTTCCTACATAGTGATATTTTATTTATAATTTTTAGACATTATATAATTTAATTTATTTGTGACACAATGATGATGAATTAATTACTATAATAGTAAAAAATTAAAATAATTGATATTATAAATACCCAAATAAATAAAATATGAAACTTTTAATGAATTAAAATAATTTTCTAGGATAATATGATATATTAGGATTGCTTTAATTGACTTTTTTCGATGTAATCAATCTTTTATGAGTTTTACAAAAATCAACTATTGAATAGTGTCAAAATTGACATAAAAGAGTTCTTAAAACAAATATTATATTATTAATTGATATTAAATTCCTAAAAATCTAAGGTTCGGCCAAGAGACTTATATAATGATAGTTTCATCATTAATGGACGAATGTGGGGTCGCTTGGATGTATATATTAAGTTTATTAACCATATTATATAAAAATACAAAGAGACATTTTAAAAGTGAAACTAATTAACTTAGAGTTAATACTTAAAGATAAGGTTAATATAAGTACCCAAACCTGTCTAATTTCTATTGGTTGAGTTGTTTTCGACCTATCCCCACCTTAACATTTAAATAATCAACTTTGGAGCCATTAGAAACCGAATATGAATTTATTATAAATTAATATTTTTAGCTTTTCCAAGGGTGCCCCTCACCCCTCTTATAAAAGGGCACTCCTCCTTCTCATTTCTTAACACCTTAAAAGCCTTTTGGTTCTCCCAAACTCTGCCCAAATACTCTCCCAACTTCCCTCAATACAACCTAGAGGCCTTATTTTGATCAGAAAGCAAACCTAAGAAGCCCTTTTGATCAAATCAAAAGGAAGAACCCGAAGAAGAGGTAATGTGTTCACCACCCATTTTCAAGTTCCTTTCTTCTTCCACTTCTTCTTTCTTTGTTATTACCATTATAAAATAATAAATCCCGTATATTATATATAATGTGATGTTATTATAAATATGGTACAACCATATTTATTATTCTATCCCCCCTTTGAATAACATGCCACCATACGTGCGTACGTACGGCTTACCGTCTCCACGTCGTGGTGTAATTGTTATTCAATATATTATTATTTGGATGGGTATAATAATGATATGTAACTCATGTAAATAATAAATAAAACATGTTAATGATTCTGTATATATGATATAAAAACCATTTATATTTTATTTTAATATCAAAATAATGATATTGTCGCTCGTGCGTACGTACGGACTACCGTCTCCACGAACGCGATGAGATTCATTCTCCATCGTATCCATTAAAGTATAATTATCATTTGATGATTTAAAAATGATGTTTAAGAACTTGATATCATTCTGGATATTAATAATATACAACCTATCCATTACAAACATGGCTTACATAACAAAACATATAAAAGAAAACAAGTAAGTTAACACCCGAAACAACGATAATACTAAGATATTATTATCAAATCAATATTAAAAGATCATATATGATATCATATTAATATATATGATTCTTGTATAATTTAATAACAATTATTTCACCATTATACAGGATGTTAACCTACCCCAACCAAGGCAAAGTACAAGGTAAGGGGTTTTCATCTCACTCCTTATTCCTGTGAGATTCATGCCATATTGCCACCATTACCTTTGGTGTGGTGTATGTACTGCCCATAATTATATTCTTTGTGTAATACACATTAATTTATGTGTATTTACATATTCATTGTATGATACCTCATTCATGGGTTGTACGTTTCGTATGTTTCCAAATTAGTAAGGGTTTATTTCACAATCTCTTCATTATCCGAGGTTGTTTATGCGTAATAATCTACTGGGATCTCTTTATCATCCACATCCATGTTTCTTCAAAATGTATTTTAAAACATTTTTACTATTTACATGAATATGGGATAAAGTCATTTATACCCTTGTTTGAATTTTTATAAGAGGTTTATAAAGGAATCTTTCCGTCGTTTTCCAAACACGGTGCTTTTTAACCTTTTCGACAAAATTAAGGTAAGAATGTTTTTTTTAACTTATACGGCGGGTGCGGCTATTTTCCGCTGTTATAAAATCATCGAAGCTTCCCTTACAATATAATATAAATATTTTCAAAAAAAAATGTTTTATTTCATAAATATAAGACTCTTAAATGATTTCAAAATAGAAAGAGATATTTTTCTAAAATAGTCTTTATTTCATCTATGTCAACATCCATTGATGGATTTTAAGCTTATTTGATGTTGATTAATTATGATACAAAACATCCATATTTTATTAAAGGTTTTGTGATATTTTTGACTGTGGATAAGTTATTCTTATGTCACTCATGGTATTTGTTTATAGTATTGACATTTCTTAAGTTATTTGTAATCCGAATGTTTATGTTATATTTCAACCTTTCATTCAAATGAATGTGTTAGACAAGTATGTTCTGGGTTGGGGACCGGTAAAAGTAAGCCCTCCGGTTTGGTCTCCAGTTATTAGAGGAACTCCGGTTTGGTCTCCAGTTATTAGAGGAACTCCGGGTTGGTGTCCGGTTATTAGACGCACTCCGGGTTGGTGTCCGGTTATTAGAGGCACTCCGGGTTGGGTTCCGGTTACAGTTAGCCCCAAGGTCTTGGGACGAGGCCTTGACAAAGAAATTAAAGTTCAGCATTATGCATTCCGACATTATGAATGTGGCTATTGATATTGCATGTGATTATTCGATTAGTAGAATATCCATGTGAATAAGTAAATGGCATTATTTCATTTTACTTTTTCCATACTATGTTGAAGTTCAAGTTTAAAAGGCTTTTGTTTTAGTAATGCATTGCCTTAAATGTTTATGCTTATTTTTGAATGTTCCGCTATATTGTTATCCTTACTGGGAATTTGAGCTCACCCCTTTTCTATGTTTTATTTTTCCCAGGATGTGAAGAAGTAAGTTATGAATGACCTGCAGGGATACCAGGAAAGTCTGTCAGGGGGAAAAATCCCCTGACCATTTATTAAAAGAAAAAAAAAGAAAAAGAGTACAAAGGGCCGAGCAGTTCCAAAATCACAAACCCATTCAACCAAAAATTCCACATTCAAATTTCAAGAAGTCCGCCAAAATCCACCTCGAACCACGATCAGATCCACCGCAATCCAAAAAGAATCGCTCACCCACCGCAAATCGTACCGATGTCGAAAACATCATCCAGTCAACATCCAGTCCCCATCATCATCATGCTGCTCGAAACTACCACCACCGTCGTCGTCACCAGAGCACCTCACCGTCGTCGCCGGAGCACATCACCAGAGGTTCCAAGAAAACCATCATCGACTTCACCAGAAAACGCTACCTTCACCATTCCAACATATTCAAGACGGAAGAGCCCACCATACTCCCCTTCAGCATCAACTTCAGCATCACAACCCCACAGACATTCATCCATTCGCAAAACCACGAAAAACCACGCAAACCATACAGCATCACCGCCACATGGAGGGCAGAACTCCCAATCCATCAGGGAAAGAAAAACCCTAAAACGAACCAAACAAAACCAGAACAACGAAAACAGAAGAAGTTTCACCAAGAACCGAATCAACACCCTGATACAAAAGATCCCGCCTCCACCGACTAGTTCGACCGCATCAGGTATAACAGAACCCCCCGCACTCACCTAAGAAGATTCGGGACCCCCAAATCGCTGGCGCATGAGAGCAGACCTCAACCGCTGAGAAACTCACTGGAGGACAACAGCAAGCTGCATCGAACAGAACCAAGAGCGCTCCGGAGAGTATGTCGTCGACGAAGACCGGTCTTACACCCGCAGATCTGAACCAGAAACCACCGACATCCATTGTGCATCTCCACAGCCAGAGAGGAGCCACGAAACGCATAACACCACAGCAACAGGGATCATCCACCAACCCACCAAGCCCGAGGACGAGCGTCGTGCCATCCACAGCGGAGGAGCTTGCGGCGGCCGGAGGAAGACCTAGAGAGGGATCCCTTTACGGGATAATAGTGTGGACTATGGAGACATTATGTTGTCGTAGTAGTTTTTCACTTTATGATGTAATGTAAAACTTATGAATATATCTAGTGTTTCCAAGTCTACTAAACCAATCGGTCTTTCGAGATTTGATCTTTCTTGTGATCATGCCAATGTTATGTAATAATGCACCGACTCTGGGTAACTAGGGTCGGGGCGTTACAGTTGGTATCAGAGGAAGTTTAGTACAAACCTTGGAAGCTAGATTTAGATAAACTCTGATTAGAGCACGTAGACCTAAGATGAACTTTGAGGATTAGTATAGAAGAACTTCCTAGAATTTTGGTATTGTAGAGATTTTGTGAGTTTTTCGAGCAATACATCCCTGTCTGGATACGAGCAGGTAGAGGCGGCTCTGGCACAGATGTACCTAGGGGTAAAACCCGAAAACACCGCTTTGAGCTAGACTCGAACGAGAACTGGTGCACGACAACGGGCCTTGCTGCACTCTTGGTTACGACACTCCTGGGGGATATGCTTAGGATAACTCTCATTTTCTTTACAAATCATTATGAAGGGTTTATGAGTATATAATTCCTCAAAAGAGACATTTTTATGATTATGGATTATATCCATAAACTATTTAATTTATGTTATGTGTTTCACAAGTTTGGGATTTGGTATTGTTATTCCTAAACTAATCTAGTGTATGCCATTGTTTAGAAATGGCGCCTAGTAGAAGGAATGAGAACTCCAGCAATGTACATGATACAAAGAGAAAGAAGGATCATATATTTCATGGTCTTAAGCCAGAATTTATAAGAGAAATAGTCTCGCATGTATTATCATCATACGAAGAAATAATATCATGTGTTGATAAGATAAGTAAAGATTTTACTGAGTCCTATGGCTTTGAAGGGAAGCAAGAGAAGAAAAGGATGGAAGAGAGAAAGATGGATAAAGGGAAGAGGGAAAAGACCAATTTTCCCATATGTGATAACTGTGGGAAGAAACACCCTGGAACTTGTCTGAAAGGAATGGGAGTTTGTTATAAGTGAGGTGGAAAAGGGCACAAAGTACATGACTGCAAGGGTAAAAAAATGGCTTCAAATATACAATGCTTCATTTTCAAGGAGTTTGGACACTATGTGAACCTATGTCCCAGTCATCAGAATATGCCGCAAATGATGTTATTGGATAATAATCAAGTTATGATACTACCACAGATGAAGAGGAATGATTAGAGTTTTTATGTTGATTTTGTCAATTGAGTGTTGTATCAACAATGTACTTGTTATAATAATTATGGAGTATATAAGGATTGTAATGCAGTACTATTTCATTAAGGACTTGAGATTGTGTGGAACAAAGAAATGTGACTCAATAGCAGGTTAAATTTTTGGAAAATATATGGTTGAGAGAATGATAAACCATAATATGGTTCTGATACCGAGGTAGTGATTTTAGAATAATACATGATTGATTTGGATAAATTATATTGGATATTCTTGACTACCTTGAAACTAATTAATGATTTTTATATTCCATCATTTTTGGGGTTTAAAACATTTTTGGATTGATGAAGTATATCCAGCATTCTATATGGAATAAGGGAGCATGAATGTAATCAATATGGATTATGGTAATTCAGGATGTTTCAGTGTTTTAAAAGAATACATGATGAAGTTATTCATATGCTATTACGTGGTAAAAAGGATCTACATTATGTTTAACTTCCTTATAAATGTTGGACTGTGAGTTTGGTCAGAAGTATTTTGGATAAATTCTAGTTTGAGATTAATTTTGGATTGCCATAAAAGGACAACCCGGAGGTCGGGCGGCAACCCGTCGCGTCCGGCAAGGCCGCGAGACTTGAACCCGCAACCGAAGGGAGACAAGGGTGTATCACCTACCACTGGCCCAAGAGATGTCCTGGATTAAATAATGTAGTTTTTTTTAAAAGATCTGGTAGATGAATTATAAATTCGTTTATTTTGGAACCCTGTACGAATAGAATAAATAGAATTTTTTTTACGAGTGAAAGATGAGTTTGTGGTAGAAATTTATTAATGGACAAAACTCTAATTATAAAGTAAGTATATCTCCTTATGATCTTAGCCAATCTCATAAATAAATTCCTCAACATTAAGAAAAGGAACTTAGAACAAAAATTTTGTCCTAGATGGTACCTTAAATCATCACTAATTTATGGCTTTGGGATTGTTGGCCTTTTCATAGCCATGTTCTCTACCACTCTCCATCAGATAATTGATGGTTAGATTTCTCTTCCATATCCATATTTTCCTACATGGAACCCTAGTATGTGTTATTTTCGGTAATCTTCATACTTTCCACTCTTTATTTTAAATAGAGGCCTCATTAATTCATTTTTCGATGTGGGATTTCAACTAAGATATTTTGAAACGTCAAAAATGTGTTATCCTAATACCCTATGTTTTGTTGAACCGATGGTATTTCAAATCATCATAGATTGATGAGTTTAAGGAACTCAATTTTATACTTGTTTGTGATTGATGACCTCAATCACTACCTATAAATATTTACGTTTTTCCTCCAATTATATGTCTCTAATTGCCACCAATGTTCTCTTAATCGAGATCATAATTTGGTGGTGACCCTTTCATTTCTCTTTTCCTCATATTAAGACTAAATTTTAGTAACCCAATTTCCGATGTGGGTTTTCCCACAAAGATATTTTTTATTTTCAACCTTTTATTTTGGAAGAACAATTTCAAATTGCGAGGACGCAATTTATTGAAGGAGGGGAAAATGTAACACCCCAAGATTTCATAGCGTGTTATTTCTTTAAAATAATACAATAACTTGCACTACACGCAACACTGAGTTCAAACACACCATGACTTACCAAACAAGCCATTCAAAAGAGGTTATGAATAGTATTAACTAAATTTTAAACTTTATATAATCCTTATAATTTTAGAATCCATATTATGAGTTTCTTAGACTTAATGTAAGAACAAATTCATTTTCAGTATTGCACTTTTAACAACTTTTAATAGTGAACCCATTTTAAATAAAATATTTTAAACCTTTTGAGTAAAGGGGGACATCAAAAAATTTAAAATGAAACATCCCAAGCTTCCACGGTACGATTTCCTTTGAATAATACAGTAGTGTGTGTTGTACGCAATTTCGAGTTCTAACACACACCACAACCAATCAAACTAGCCGTTATGAAAAGTAATACCTACTTTTTGAAATTATATATATTTTATATTTCAAAATGGACTTCATTTTTGGATTTGGAATATCGAAATTAGCCTAAGGTAAAATTTCGGTACATTTCGGATAACTTTCATATCTTGATGAATAGTGAAAATTATTAAATTTTAATTAAAAACAACTTTTTTAATCAAAATAATTAATAGTGATAAATTATGAATTTGATTGGTTTTAAAGTATATTTAGAATATATTTTTACCATTTAATATAATTTTGGTCATTGGACATAATTTTACAATTAAACCGAACATAAACAAGTGTCAATCTTTTGATAGTTATTATCTCTTAAAAACACGCTTTTTGTTTTGACAGCGGGAATTAATTTTAAATTAATATCGGCCACTTCTGTGATTTGAATTTAGAAAAATGTATTCCATATTTGGAATCAGGATTTTAAAATTGTGTAAATAGGTAACTTTTATTTTTAGACATTTTGAATAATTACTACGGTAAATATTTTATTTACCATGGTTAAGGGTAAATCCAGTAAATAAGGGTTAAAAATTTATATTATAATAATACTAAATTACCCTAAAACGTGTCCTAGCCTTATTGGTTGATACATGTTCGACCATAGGCATCTTTGGGTCGATTTTGGGACCCCATGGTTCCACTTGTAGGTGATAGGGACACTTTATTTTAATTAAGTTAAAATGAATACAAAAATGACACAAGCATATATCTTTTAGAAAAACAATTTTTACATAGGGTTATATATGTTGGATTTTAGATTATAAATATTAATTAGAAAGATAAAAAGATTTCCTACATATTGATATTTTATTTATAATTTTTAGACATTAAATAATTTAATTTATTTGTGACACAATGATGATGAATTAATTACTATAATAGTAAAAAATTAAAATAATTGATATTATAAATACCCAAATAAATAAAATATGAAACTTTTAATGAATTAAACTAATTTTCTAGGATAATATGATATATTAGGATTTATTTAATTGACTTTTTTCGAGGTAATCAATCTATTATGAGTTTCACAAAAATCAACTATTGAATAGTGTCAAAATTGACATAAAAGAGTTCTTAAAACAAATATTATATTATTAATTGATATTAAATTCCTAAAAATCTATGGTTCAGCCAAGAGACTTATATAATGATAGGTTCATAATTAATGGACTACTTGGGAGTCTCTTGGATGTATATAGTAAGTTTATTAACCATATTATATAAAAATACAAAGAGACATTTTAAAAGTGAAACTAATTAACTTAGAGTTAATACTTAAAGATTAGGTTAATATAAGTACCCAAACTTGTCTAAATTCTTTTGGTTGAGTTGTTTTCGACCTATCCCCAGCTTAAAATTTAAATAATAAACTTTGGAGCCATTAGAAACTGAATATGAATTTATTATAAATTAATATTTCTAGCTTTTCCAAAGGTGCCCCTCACCCCTCTTATAAAAGGGCACTCCTCCTTCTCATTTCTTCACACCTTAAAAGCCTTTTGGTTCGCCCAAACTCTGCCCAAATACTCTCCCAACTTCCCTCACTACAACCTAGAGGCCTTAGTTTGATCATAAAGCCAACCTAGGAATCCCTTTTGATCAAATCAAAAGAAAAAACCCGAAGAAGAGGTAATGTTTTCACCACCCCCTTTCAAGTTCCTTTTTTCTTCCACTTCTTCTTTCTTTGTTATTACCATTCTAAAATAATAACTCCAGTATATTATATATACTGTGATGTTATTATAAATATGGTACAACCATATTCATTATTCTATCCACCCTTTGAATAACATGCCACCATACATGCGTACGTACGGCTTACCGTCTCCACGTCGTGGTGTAATTGTTATTCAATATATTATTATTTGGATGGGTATAATAATGATATGTAACTCATGTAAATAATAAATAAAACATGTTAATGATTCTGTATATATGATATAACAACCATTTATATATTATTTTAATATCAAAAGAATGATATTGTCACTCGTGCGTACGTACGGACTACCGTCTCCATGAACGCGATGAGATTCATTCTCCATCGTATCCATTAAAGTATAATTATCATTTGATGATTTAAAAATGATTTTTAAGGACTTTATATCATTATGGATATTAATAATATACAACCTATCCATTACAAACATGGCTTACGTAACAAAACATATAAAAGAAAACAAGTAAGTTAACACCCGAAACAACGATAATACTAAGATATTATTATCAAATCAATATTAAAAGATCATATATGATATCATATTAATATATATGATTCTTGTATAATTTAATAACAATTATTTCACCATTATACAGGATGTTAACCTACCCCAACCAAGGAAATTTACAAGGTAAGGGGTTTTCATCTCACTCCTTATTCCTGTGAGATTCATGCCATATTGCCACCATTACCTTTTGTGTGGTGTATGTACTGCCCATAATTATATTCTTTGTTTAATACACTTTAATTTATGTGTATTTACATATTCATTGTATGATACCTCATTCATGGGTTGTACGTTTCGTATGTTTCCAAATTAGTAAGGGTTTATTTCACAATCTCTTCATTATCCGAGGTTGTTTATGCGTAATAATCTACTGGGATCTCTTTATCATCCACATCCATGTTTCTTCAAAATGTATTTTAAAACATTTTTACTATTTACAAGAATATGGGTTAAAGTAATTTATACCCTTGTTTGACTTTTTATAAGAGGTTTATAAAGGAATCTTTCCGTCATTTTCCAAACACGGTGCTTTTTAACCTTTTCGACAAAATTAGGGTAAGAATGTTTTTTTTAACTTATACGGCGGGTGCGGCTATTTTCCGCCGTTATAAATTCATCGAAGCTTCCGTTACAATATAATAAGAATATTTTCAAAAAAAATGTTTTATTTCATAAATATAAGACTCCTAAATGATTTCAAAATAGAAAGAGATATTTTTCTAAAATAGTCTTTATTTCATCTATGTCAACATCCTTTGATGTATTTTAAGCTTATTTGAAGTTGATTTATTATGATACAAAACATCCATATTTTATTGAAGGTTTTGTGATATTTTTGACTGTGTATAAGTTATTCTTATGTCACTCATGGTTTTTTTTAGAGTATTGACATTTCATAAGTTATTTGTAATCAGAATGTTTATGTTATATTTCAACCTTTCATTCAGATTAATGTGTTAGACAAGTATGTTCCGGGTTGGGGACAGGTAAAAGTAAGACCTCCGGTTTGGTCTCCGGTTATTAGAGGAACTCCAGTTTGGTCTCCGGTTATTAGAGGAACTCTGGGTTGGTGTCCGGTTTTTAGAGGCACTCCGGGTTGGTGTCCTGTTATTAGAGGCACTCCGGGTTGGGTTCCGGTTACAGTTTGCCCCAAGGTCTTGGGACGAGGCCTTGACAAAGAAATTAATGTTCAGCATTATGCATTCTGACATTATGAATGTGGTTATTGATATTGCATGTGATTATTAGATTAGTAGAATATCCATGTGAATAAGTAAATGGCATTATTTCATTTTACTTTTGCCATACTATGTTGAAGTTCAAGTTTAAATGGCTTTTGTTTTAGTAATGCATTGCCTTAAATGTTTATGCTTATTTTTGAATGTTCCGCTATATTGTTATCCTTACTGGGCATTTGAGCTCACCCCTTTTCTATGTTTTATTTTTCCCAGGATGTGAATAAGTAAGTTATGAATGACCTGCAGGGATATTATGAGGGGATAATAGTGTGGACTATGGAGACATTATGTTGTCGTAGTAGTTTTTCACTTTATGATGTAATGTAAAACATATGAATATATCTAGTGTTTCCAAAGCTACTAAACCAATCGGTCTTTCAAGATTTGATCTTTCTTGTGATCATTCCAATTTTATGTAATAATTCACCGACTCTGGGTAACTAGGGTCGGGGCGTTACAAACATCGTATAAGAACAAAATAAATTTTTCGGGTAAAATAAGTATTTTTCAAAAAATGTAGTTTTACCGCCTTTTAATGGTGCACCCACAATAAATCTAGTTTTTGACACGTTTATAATTTCAATTTTACAAAATAAAATTCTTCTTTGGAATCAAGAAATAAAAATTTACTTTGGATAAATTTTTCATTTTATTCTGATAACTTTCATATTTTAATGAATAGTAAAAACACGCTATATTTTAATTAAAAACAAATTTTTTCATCCTAATATATTATGTGGTTAAATTATAATATTGAATGGTTTCAAAGTATAAATAGAATATATTGTTACCATTTAATATAATTTATGTCATTAGCATTGATTTTACCTTAAATTCATAGGTTAAATCAATTCAATCTTTTGCAATGTTTTAAAGAAAAACCCGTTTAATTTCGACAACGGGATTAATTTTAATTTAATTTCTGCAACTTTTTTGTGTTGAATTTGGAAAAATGGATTCCATATTTGGAATCAGTGGATCCAAATTATGTTAATAAGCTACTTTTTATTTTTGGTAATTATGAATAGTAACTACGTTAAATTTTATTTACAATAGTTAAAGGTAAATATGGTAATTAAGGGTAAATATAATATTATAAAATTATCCTAACACATGTCAAAATCCTATTGGATGACGAAAAGTAGACCCATATCACCTAAGGGTCAGATTAGATTCATTTAATGGTCTTTTTTCCATGAAAATAATTTAATTATTATTAAAACCAAAGAATGTGACAACATGTCACATTCTTAAATCTTATAAGTATAATAATTTTAATTTAGTGATAAACATAATGAAACATCGAACATGAATAGTCTCCAAAATTATAATACAATAATCTAAATCATAGGAATTTATTTAGAATTTTTAGGGATTAAATAATTACCATTTATTATGACACAAAGATGATGCAGTATTTGTCTTATTAATGAAGTATTGACATAATTGATGTTATAAATACCCAAATAAATGTAATTTAAGACTTTTTATGAATTACACTAATTTTATATGTTAATATGACATGTTAGTATTTAGTTAATTAACTTTTTTCGAACTAATCAATCTGTTATGAGTTTCACAAAAATCAATTACTAAATAGTGTCAAAATTGACAAAAAATAGTTTTTAAAAAAAATATTATATTATTAATTGTTATTTAATTCCTAAAAATCTAAGGTTCGGCCAAATGACTTATATAAGGTTATATATATTAATAATAAACAACTTGGGGTTCTTTTGGCTTGATATAGTAAGCTTATTAACCTTATAGTGTAAGAAAACAAGAAGACACGATAAAAGTAAAATTATCTAACTTAAAGTTAAATATAAATGATAAGGTTAAAATAGGAACCTAAACTTGTATAAATTCTATTGGATGAGAGGATTTCGACCCATCCCCACATTATCTTAGAAATAAATAAATTTGGAGCTATTTAAAACCGAACTTAACTTTATAATAAAATAATAGTTTTTGTTATTCCAAAGGTGCCCCTCTCCTCCCTTATAAAAGGGCACCTCCTCCCCCTCTTCCCCACACCACGTGGAGCCTTCAAGATCGGCCAAACCCTGCCAATTTCTCCTCTCCACTTCCCTAGAAACATCCTAGAGGTTCTGGTCTTCTTCAAGGACCTATTTTATTTCCCTAAAAAGAGGTCTCAAAGAAGCAGTTCAAAGAAGAGGTAATTTCCGTTACCGATTCTTTCATCTTTATTTCTTCTTCCACTTCTTATTATTTAGTTGTTTCATTATGAAGTAATAAAATCAGTATCAATAATATACTGATATGTTATTATACGTATGAAACAATCCTATTTCACCATCTATCCATCCTACGAAAAAAGAAATCACCGCGCGTGCGTACGTACGAAATACCGTCTCCACGCCGTGTTGTAATCTATTTTCCACCACCACCTTACTTGGATGGGTATAACGGTGTAAATAATGACACTATATGACTATTATAAAGTGATATTTATTCTTAAATAGTATACATACACTCCAATACAATTCAACGATCCTAGGAACGATATCATCCCTCGTGCGTACGTACGTAATACCGTCTCCACGATGTGATATGACTCGTTCAACATGATCTTCATTGCATAATGATTATATAAATGAATTGAATGAATTAATATGATATATATTACACTAATACCATTTTGGAAATGAGGTATCTATAACCTAAAGAGAAGAATAAGAATTTATTCGACAAAACACGCATAAGAACAAAAAGTAATAAACACCCGAATGACAAGTAGTAATGAAATATTACTAATAAGAAGCTAAGAATATGACCATATAAGATATCATAAAAATAAGTATGATTCTGGAATAATTTAATGACATTATTTAAATCATTATACAGGAGTTTCGGACACTTACGAAGCAAATCGGACCTAAGGTAAGGGAAATATCACAATCTCATTTTTATCCGAGATTGTTTATACTTTGTTATTTACTTGGGTGTATTTTATCATCCACATCCATGTTTCCTCAACATGTAATATTTATATCCTTATAAAATATTTTATATCCAATTTTACCATTTGGTGAGTTTTTAGTAAAAGATATAAAAGAAATCTTTTGTCGTTTTTCGTACGAGGTACTTTTTGACTTTTTCGACAAAAGTACGAGAAGAATGTTTTTTTAACTTATACGGAATGAATGTATTTTTAAAACATTATTTCCAAGAAACTTCCTTTAAAAGTTTTCAAGATTATTTTTAATAAACATCTTTTAGTTTAAAATTGTATGACATGTTAAGAAAAGAAAATGTTTTTGAAGTAGAAAGGATATTTTTCCTCAAGAATGGAGTTCAAGTGTTTTATAAAAATTATTTTCCATCTAAGATAATATAGGGTTCTGTTTCTATCCCTATTATTACATTGATTTGATTATGTTGTGATGGAATTATTTTTATGAATTCCTTTATCTTATATGAATTGTTTTATGATGTCATGATGTTTAAGAATCCCATTTTTATTACATGGGTTATGAAATGATGTATGATTTATGATTTGGTGGCACACATAAGAATTATATCATTATGAGATGTGTGGTACCTATATCTCCCTCCAATGAATTGGGTAAAGATTTTATATCTCATGAGATAGACATGGCTGGAACGGTAGGTTATACCGGTTCAGTGAAACAGGACTGAAACGAGGAGTGAACTCAGTTCAGAATGGGACTTTTCCACTAAGATAGTCTTCGCAATGAGTCTTGACTAATAAGAAATGATTCTCTATGATTATGTGTGAATGCCACAAAGTTTCATGTTTTAAGTTATGATTATTGGGATTTTATTTCACTACTATTATTTATCCCATGTTATGAAATTATGCTCTCTTTTGCAGGTTAAGATTTCCAAAATGTTATATTCTTATGAATATAATGTGATTGATATTTCTTTTGTTTACCCTTACTGAGAATTTGAGCTCACCCCTTTATGTTTTCTTTTCCCCAGGATATAAATAAAGGTTTTAGGTAAAAAAAAGGGAAGATCTTTATGGGAGATATTGAAGATTTTTCACCATGATTAGAAGATTATATTCCGAGTTTCCAGAGACACAAAACTATTAGTGTCCTTGTGTGTGTGTGTTTTTTGTTATGTACTAAGTATTCCTCTAAAGTAATGTAATGTCCATGTACGTCAAGCTTTGGGTCTCTACATTCCACATAGTTCCTTCACTGGTCTAGGGTTTATCCATAATATAATATATAGTATATCAATATCATGAAACCATATGTTCATTCTAAAATTTCCTAGGTTTAAAATATTTTATTCGTTGTCAAAATCCTTCATAGTGGTTTGCAATTAAAATTTGAATTATCATAAAATTATCCCCTAGGAGTGTCAAAACATGTGGGTAGTAAGGCCTATTGTCAAATACTATGTTACCCCGATTCAGGCCTAGAACACCTTGTTAGGGTTATTACTCCTAGGTACATATATTCTATAACCATGTACACTTTTAGTATCTAGACATGGATATATTTATATTAATACCCACATAGTCTATAGCTTACCAAAATTATATGATGTTCTTCTATACTTATTCTAAATATTTACCATAGGGTTATGTTATCAAACCCATATTTTCCTAAATCAAGTTCCCAGGTTTTCTAACAAACTTCCTCGGATACCAAAAATAGAGTGATAACCAATGAAGTACTAGAGTTGATGTCTTCTACTGTTATATTAGAATGATAAGAAGGAATCAAATCCTAAATGAATACAGAGTTTGTTATTCTTGGTAACCAGATACAAACATGAGTATTTTAATACAAAATAATACACTACTCCGAAAATAATTTTTTTCTTCTATCTAAATAAATGATTTTGAGATAACACAAATCCATCTAGTATATAATTCCATATCTTTCATAGTACACTTCTTGGATTTCTATGGAAAGAAACATACTAAGGGTGATCTCAAATGCTCAGTAAAGGAAAAATATATCGGAAGCAATAATGAATCTATGAGCATGATAATTATTACATGCTATATAACTGATCTCACATGCCATATAATCATTAAAATTAGAGGCAAGTGTATAAAAAATATAAAAATGGAATAAATAGAAACGCATCCCATTATAATAACTAGTTAAAGAAAAATAAATTTGGAAAATTAAGAAACTAAAACACATTCCATTTAATCAATGAACTAAAAATGAAATGTATCCATAGATTTGTAGATGAAAAATATCATGGATAAATAAAAAATAAAACTACATGAGGTAAATGATTTCTTATTGGACATCAGTTTTGAGTCACATGAAAACAAATAACATTAATACCTTTCAAAATATGGTTTAAACTATTTTGATTTATGCATCTAATTTATATCATAAGAACCTATCAATGTATTGAGGTGTTATATAATTTCTTGGATCCTCCCTTCATTTCATATCTATATAATTTCGCATTTTGAATGATTAAAATAAATAATATTCCTTATCAAATATCTATATTGAATAATGAATATGGAATTTTCAATATTTCCCCAAATAATAAAATAAATATCAAAGTAGACACGGTATGTAAAATAGTATATGGTTTATGCAGTAGTAATATCTGTGATAAATGAAATGAATAATTTAGCAGAAATTCAATGTTCAATGACTATACGAAATTGAATATTTCATGGGGACTGAAAAATAAATCAAGGAAGTGCATTTAAAAACTACCCTTGACCAAATTAATCATAAACTATCCAGAAGAATAATAAGTATTGTATCAATACAATATATCCTGAGTGGATCATAATAAAGGGTTGTTTTTTTATGAATGTAAATATTATAAAAATATCATTTAAAACATTCTTGAAGAAAATATACTTTTTTCAATAAAACACTTTGAAAATAATTTTATTGAAAAATTAAATTTTAAAATATTTTCTTTAATAATTGTCCTTTCAAACATGAAATTTATTCTTTTTATGAATAATGACACAGTAAATCTATACATATTATAAAATAACATTCCTTTTCCATGGTAAAAAATGTTATGAAAATGACTTGTTCATAAATTGATAAGAATATTTCACTAAAAACATTGGTAAAATAAAAAATTGTAAAATTTTATTTACCAAATAATTTCGAATTTTATTTTGAAAACATTTTATTGAAACATTGTTTTTAGAAGAAAATAGGTTCTCTCACAAAAGAGAGATATGATGTCAGTTTTTCTTTAAAACATTTTCTAAAACAATTTGAGCACCAAATAGTAGAAAAATGAATTTGATTATTGAAAAACACCATGACTAACTATTGGAGAGGAAAATATAATTTCTATTGAACAAATATTATATAATTTCCTCAAATGGAAATGAATGATCAGTAAAATTATCCATGAGGAAAATAATCATTAAAAATTCTAAAGTGTCTTATACCACATTTATAAATTTTAAATCATAATACTAATGAAGGAATAATATTAAATGAAATTTATAATATCATTTGAGTAAGTATATTCATGATATATCATTTAAAATGAAAGAATATAAATTAAATAAAAGAAACAAGGTCCATATCAACAAATAAGTCTCAATGGAAGGAAATTGAGACCAAATCCATTAATACATGAGTAAATTTTTAATCACAGTATTCATGAAAGAGTAATATTTAGATGAAACATTTAATATCATGAAATAAAGGGAAACAATGATATAATATATAAAATGGGTTGTAGAAACAATATAAAAAATAATTTGGTGGTGTAAATGGAAGATGCCTCACAGAAAGAAAAATGAGAAAAGAATCACTTACCTTGAATTTATTTTTGGTTTAACATACTTTACCATCCTGCATAATAATATTATGTTAATTATATACTTTCTAGAGTACATTTTTCATGTTTATCATTACTTTTATTTCACTTATTATCATTTTGTATACAACTACATAACTAATTAATTTTACGTCAGCTATTTTGAGGAAATTTGATTTATATGTCAAAAAGAAATTTGGTAGGTCAACTTTGGTCAATGGGTAATTATATAAAATCTACATAATAATAGTCAGAATTTGATTACTATATTTATAAATTAATTACACTTCTAACACCAAAAATTAAATATTGTTATGAAAAATGAATCAATGTTACACTCAAGGAGACGGTAGGTCTTACGTACACATGAGTAACATTTCTATTTTCAATGATCATTATGGAAAGAAGGTAAGTAATACTATATATTTTTATAAAGATCATTGAATCATAAATACCATATTATTTAATCATATAAACTTACATAGAAAATTATTGTGATATAAAATGAATCACATCATGTTAAGAAGGTTTTAATCCATACATCCATGAACGACGTTGTCACTTTGTGTGTGAAAGGGTAATAAAGAAATTGATATAAATATATATTTTATATATAAATAAAGGTAATAATTAAATTAATATAAAATATATTCTGTTTTTCTCACCTATTTTTAATTTAAAACATTCTTTTTACATTCCATGTATTGTTTGAATGAATCACATCACTTTGAGAGGCGATAGTCCACACTTCCTCAAATGATCTTATCGATTTAACATAAAATAAAAAGTATTAAAGTTATGTGTAATAAAATAATTAATTATTTATAAAGAAATAATAAATATCATATTTTCATATATAAATAGTTTTTACATAATAATGGCCACCAAGATAGGTGGTATGGAAAAAACAAAGAATGATAATTTTGTGAGGCAGTAGTTTTCCATAAATAGAAACATTATGTTTGTTAGCCATTAGATGGAGGTGTGTATAAATGTTGGTAGAATTATTTAGATAAAAATACTAGTATATTTAGGATGATGGATTCGATATATAATCATGGAATAAATAGATTTTAGGGTTTCTGTAACGGAAATGAAACTAAAGAGCTTGAGAGAAGATGTTACCTCTTAATCAGGTAACTTCTTATGGTTTATACCAAAATGATTCCTTGGATAGATTTCATCTAAAAGGGATGATCAACGTCTAGGTTAAGGATTTTGGGAAGATATTTGGAAATATATTGGATGAAAATAAGTGGATTGATAGGTTTGAGGATGTGAAAGAAGTGGTGGCCTTTTGTAAGGGAGGAGTAGTACTTAAATGGTTTTTCTGAAAAGAAGTTACATGTACTAGCGTTTTTTCCAAAAAACGCCTTCAAAAACCAACCAAAATAAACAATGGAAGATTAATGGCCTAATTATGTTCATCCAATGGTTTTTGGAAAAGTTTCTCGGACATTTGGTCCCTTAAGATAAAATTTTAGTTCTTTATTAAGTTTAATTTTTCTTTATTTATTATAATTAGTTTTAATCACTATTAAGAATCAGTTTGGTAAAAAAAATTGACTTCTTAGAAATTATAAAATATTATAATTATGAATATTTAATCCATTTTTCAATATTCCCATCATAGAAGTGGTATAAAATTATTTTAATTTAATCCTACATATGGGACAATAATGTGGGGTTTTAAGGTAAAAATGTCCAAAAGATTGTTGTGGTTTTATAGTCAATTTCAAAGTAAAATTGATTCGAAGGACATAAATTTTTTTAATTGATATAAATATTATCTAATTGAAATTTACAACAAATTAAAATTATTATTTTACCTTTTATATAAATAAGAATAAAATGCTATTTGAACTAAAATTCAGTATTTTTAACTATTCATTAAAAATGATACATTTCTGAAAAATTTCAAAAACTCACCCTAACCTAATTATTATGTTTTTTTAAATATTATGTTTATTTTGAAATATTAAATAAATTAAATAATCAAAATTATGATATAAAATGTGTTCCCCAGTAAAAGGTGGTATAATTACCTTTATAAAAACATAGATTTTTATGCATAAATAGTGTTTTTTCTTTATCTTATGTCTTTCAAACCTAATGGATGAATACAAAAAAATATTTTATTGAATATAATATATATATTTAATTAATATAACTCATTAATTTTAATTAATTTAATATATTAGTGTAACATAACTTTTTGATAATAAAAATAGTTTTCTATAAAAATATTCACTTTATATTCAATTTCCTTTTATATTCATTTATAATTAATTTATAACCAATTAATTATTTATTTTCATAAAATATAATTATCATAATTTTGTAATTATTATTCATAACTACTAATTTATTGGATAGTTTATATCTCATTATATTTTAATAATAAATTATTGTTTGATAAAACTCAGTCTTGTGTGTTTTGCAAGCCATCGAAGAAGGTCTCTCTTACGTGTAACACATGATTACTGGCTGTTGAATGCATTGAAATATATAGAATCTACTATAATTAATAAATTTATTTTAAAGATTCCTTATATTATATTACCTTATTCACCTGGTGTCACATTCCATACACAATATCAAATATAAGGTTCATACTTTTTGATTTCGGGGTTTCACAACAAATATCATGTGTTTCCTTCACTTTATATTTGTTTTATATAGATGTTAAGATTGAAGAGTTATATTTTAGTGGATCTTAACATTTAAAATATTCATTGGTTAATAAAAATTTAAAATTAAGTTAATAAATTTTCATATAAAAGGAAATGGAAATATTGATTCACCTCCCCCCCATGGTATTTTCCCAACATGGGAACAATGAATCCAACATGTAAATAAATTCATCATCATCAAGTGATCCTCATCCATGAGAATATATAGTTGTATATCGACCTGTGTGAAATTATTAAAGATCCAAATAGGATGATTAGGACCTGTGGTCTTGAAATTCCCAACAAATTTGATGTGATATAATTCTACATCTTCTTATTTACAAACTCAAGTGAAACAAGTCTCCTTTCCATGGATAAATCATAGATTTAAACACTTATTAATCATCGATATATTGATGTATCGGATTATCAGAATTATTAGAATATTCTCAATCCTCATACTAAATTTTTATCCATCATATACAATAATATACCCACAAAAAATATCATGTATATAAATTGAAAGTAATTTTCATCAGTTGGGACATGTTTTTATAAACATTTTTAATTCAGTGAGGAATTTTATAATTACTTCCATATTAATTATAAATATTAACATAGGTTTAAAATCCCATAAATATAATTCATGAAATAATGAATAAATAATATATATGTATTGTTTCATTATTTATTAAAGGTTCGACTTAATTGTATCTTCAAACATAATCCATGACTCCTCATTATAATTATCCGCATTATATAATGTTTAATACATCATAATAATTACTCATTTTCTTATCACATTAATTCATCATCAAAATGTATATAATTCATAGTATTACCCATTTTAATATAACAAACAATTTTTTTATTCATATTTTATCAAACTACACAAAACAGATCTTTCATAATTATAATCATAATTTAAATTTGTTATAAATAACAAAAAAATCTCAATTAAATAAATATTGGATTCAAGTATTTTTTTTCTTCTTGTAGTATAAACACCAAAGACTCATATAACTCCCCAATGCATTCATGTTTTTCATCTTCACATGGTTTATTTGTAAACCTTAGATCTTTTCATATTATTTTGTGATTATTATAAAACCCATGACATGAATTACATTACATAATCTTTGGATGTGTCTTGTGTTCATCTCTAAATTCGTTCCTGGTTCTTACCATAATGCACATTCATGTTTCTTCTCATGGTATTCAAGGAAGGTCATGCATTTGGATGTTGCTTGTTGTTTTAACTCTCTGTTAATATCCATCTACATAAAACATAATCCACATATCAATGTGTAAAAAACTCTCAAATTCTTGTAACACATCACACTCATTATATTAATATCGTCAACTATGCCATGAACTAGGATATTATTGGTCTTTCTATAAGAATCTTAGAATATTATCATTTCTTCCTATTTATTTCCAAATCACATCCAATAATAATAGTGTCTTTAATACATTCAAATATATTACTCTTAGAATCCTTACAAGACTCTCGATAATTAAAAAAAATTAATCACATATAAGATTTGTGTTTTTATAGTCACATAACTGATGGGGAAAACATCTAGAAATATTAATCCATAGAGATGATAAACATGAAATGTTATTTTTTACGAATGATATATGATTTATTTATAGAATATCCTAACCATATTATGTTTGGTAATCTATTCACATAAGGTCCTTGTTTTATTCATGGAAGTTTCAATCACATGGAAGGTTATATATTCTCACAAAAGATGTGTGCCTCTCACTACATGTAGAAGAATTTTCTTATCGTACACATAGTTGATCTATGGATTGAACGTATAATCAAATTACTCATGATGATAGAATATATACTTCTCATAGAAACTAATATACATGGAAGAATTAATATGTTTTTTTTATAGAAACCCCTAATGTGGATAAAGGTTATATGCACTCTTATGTATTTGATTGGTTTATATAAATAAATAAGATAATATAGCTTCCATTCTCATTGTATTTTTTAAACATAGGGAGAATATCTTCAAATGTTCTATCCCACATCGATTCCTCAAATGGTTTGATGATTCTTAATAATAAACCTTATTTTCATATCCCCTTAGTTGTGAGTATCTAGGTATTTTTTAGGATCACCCACTACCTTCATGCCACCCCAAACAAATACATTCTTTCGATGTTGTGTTCACCCTATGCCAAAGATATGCTTGCCCATTTAGGTGGACTAGTTAAACTATGAACCATGCAGACTCAATATTAACATGAATAGTAGCTACCATGTTGTGTAGAATAACTCACACATTTGTGGCCGAGATTTTCCCTTTTTCTTTTTAGGGACTGATATATTTTTAATAAACTCATATAAAAAGGGATAGTTGATTCTTTAGAAAATAATTTTCTGACTTCTCAGTTTCATAAATTACTTCTTGAAAAAAAATAATTTCACTTAAAATATCAATAATAATATCTTCATTAAAAATCAATATTTCAATGAATTTTTCACTAAATATTAATTATTAAATAATTGCAGGGACTTCTTGTTATCTTCTTTAACTTGTTTTAAAAAATGTGGATTCTTGAAACACCATTTCCACATGACACTAAACATTAACAATGGTTCTACATTAATATCTAGATATTCATGGAAAATTCACAATAATGAAATCTAATTACATTTTATGAATCCATAACAACCCTACAAGAATTATCACCTCATATACACTCATAAAACATGTATTGACTCATTGAAAACATATAAAATACTTATATCAACTCAATAATTTCCATATTTTTTTATTTCTAATATATCTTCAAAATATCAATGGTAAAATGTGTGATCAAATCATTTTCCCCCATATTAATATCCAGATGAAAATGGTAATTCATGGGTCATCTCAAATCATAATTTTTTAAAAAATATCATACTCCTCCCTTTCAACATCATTTCTTGAGCCATTTTAAAGAGAGGATTGATATCATATTTATATCCTAGAAAATAAAATTTATTTGTTCTACTCCTAATCAACATTGGATAACCCAATGTAGAAAATAAAGGGGATGTAACCGTAGTTTTCTATGTTGTCAATAAACTATCATGCATGTGATATTATGCTCAGACATTCCTCATTTCTAAAATTAGGGATATGTGAAATAAATTTAATCATGAGAAACCTATAACATACTCATATCTCAATAAAACTACAAAATTAGTGCATGTTTATAAAAAATAGCCCCCCATTTTCTCATTATTTTTATCAATCAACAATCCCAAATAATAATATTTATTAAAATTTTAAAAAAAGGGTTTCAAGTGGGTCTAATTACCAAATTAATCTAATTTTAAAATATTTCTAGAAACATCACTCTTCTTCATTTCATGGTAATTAGTAGAAAAAATAAAAGGGAATTCAATTTATGATATCAGCAGTGATAACTTAAAACTTGTCATTAAATTCCCCCAAGATAGTTCTAAATATGTAAAATAATATAGAATATGGAGTGACCAATTTGGGACACAGAAGAAATAATTATCCTAAGATATTCCACTCAAACTAGGACATTATTTTCTTTAAAAATTTGAATAAAAACACCTCCATGGACTCTTACTTTTCTTTTGAGTACTAATATAATTCTTATCCTTTTTCATCTATTAAGCTTTTTATTAGTGTGTAATATTTTTAAACACATCAATTATTAAGGAAGTTTAACTTACTTTTTCATGTATATTCTTCATCCCCTTCACACTTTCTTGTGGAACTAGAAATATAGCCCTATTATCCATTAAAATATTTAAAACTTTTTCATGCATAATAGAATATATCTAAGTTTTAAACTCGCTACTTGTGGATGAAATCTCATGAACTTCTTCTTATTCATATATTATATATTTTATTCCTCTTTAAATATAATTAATCTCATCATATTTATTTCCCTTGACAAGAACCTCATCATATTCTTTTTGACACCAGCAAAGTTAAAAATATAAAATCTATTTTTATCATTATTAGGTGTAGTTTTAGGTTTTTTATCTTAGAACTATCTTCCCATTGGATTTAAAATATTCTCCATTCACATAATTTTCTTTGGTGAAGTATTATATAATATTTCTTAATTCATGATGAACATTAATACATATGTCCTATGTCTCAATTTTTTTCACCTTTTCATAATGATTATCCTCGAGATCAGTTCCAATATTCCCACGCTCAATTATATCATCTTTATAATGTATTATCTCATTAATAAAGTATTATTCCTTAATATTAGTTCAAATTTTTATTATGTTACACTTTTTTATCCTTCAACACATTCCACTTTTCTTTCAATAGTTTTTTTATTTCATTCATATGGGATTCCAATTTTTATTTTAGATTCATCCTAGTTTATATTAATTCTTTTTCATCATCTTCACTGGATGAATAAGAATATTTATTAACAGGTACAATTTGAGTGAATTTATTATCAAAATTTATGTATGAGTAAGATTTATCATTATTAATTATAGGTATTCTTCATCTAATTTAATATTTTCTTCTTATTTTTATCCCCTCGTTTTTGACTTCGTATTTTTAGTGTTTTTTGAAATTTTTATTTTATATGGTTTTCTTTTTTTCAAAAACATATTAGAAAATTGCACCAATCCTTCCATAGAAATGATGTAAAAATATTAATCGTCTACATTTTATCATAACTATCAAATTATAATTTATATTTTCCTACCCAATATAATATTGGTGAGAAGGTTTTATCCTTAAGGAATGGTTTTAATATGGTCTTATGGATTATTTTTACCTAATCTAATGAAAGTAAGCACATGAATGCAATATAATGAAAATATAATGTGTAAAAATTTTATTATGATGAATAAATAGAGTATACAATGATAGTTTTATTAGGTATAACCTATGTTAATGAGTAGACGTATCCAAAAATATATAAATAGAGAAATTTATTTGAAGAAACTCGGCCAAATGATGATGTTCCTAAAAACATAACAAACTGAACATGAAAACTAAGAATTCATTTTCCAATGAACATTCATTAAATATAAATTTATCACTCATTTAGTCCTAATAAATTAAATATCAATTTTTTATTATAGGAATATAGTACAAGCGGTCCTAAGAATACTCTTCACCTATTTGTGTTTCGAGTAAGTTTTGGAAGGAGTTATGAAGACTTAATGAACAGAAGTGTGAGTAATAGAACAATTTAGTAATTAAAACTAAAACATGAAAATTAAAATTAAGTAAATAGTATAATTTTCTCATGAATATTAAATATAGTTCTTGTTTGTGGATGTTTAGTAGAAGGTACAAAAAATAGATATTTAAATGTTAATAAAGAGGAACGATAAAATATTTTATCTCTCGTGTTGATGTTCTTATCCTTCTAATAAATATTTGATTTCCCTTCACATTGTATCCATGGATCATAATTATAGAATATCCTCTTAATATTAGTATTTAATCAATGTTTCTATAATTTTTAGTTCATCTCTCTCTCTAATATGTTTTTTATACTAAATCAGATACCCTGATGATGACCCTATATGAAATGTGTCAACCTTCATTTTTATCTACTTTCTTACTCGCTTTGTTGTAATCTAAAAAAATGGAATTATAAACATATCTTATTCAATAACCTCTAAATTTAATTGATTAATAAATAAAATCCCTTTTATGTGACATAAACTGGACCCTTCCAAAAAAATTACAAAAAAAGTGAACATGTTTCAATGAAATGAAAAATTCTTATTCACACAACTATATCATGAATAATGACTTTCTTGATTATTTAAAAAATTTCAGAATCTTCAAATGATTTAATTTCATTTTCTATAGACCCTTTTTATAATCTTTAATGAGTTTAATTCAATTGGGTCTCCTAAAAAACACTAAATTTAGCCACATCATAACCAGGAACATGGTCTCCAAAAAACAATATTGTGCCATATTGTTTGACCAACTCCTAGAAAGTAGAAAATTCCATCTTGATATTTGAAAAAAACACTATAAATCTTATCCATAAAAAATCAATACTACCTCAGAGGTGTTTTGGGGGAATTTTATGTAACATGTGGCATGAACAATCATCCATATTCACAAATAGAACATAGGAGAGGGAAGAATCCCCCTTCAAGTCCATAATGATAAACCTTCAAATAGAAGAAACAAAAATATTAAATAGGTCTCTATATAATTTCTTTAGATAATTTTATCACTATTGATATTTACTCAATTTTTTGTGTCAAACTCGAGCTCCCTTATCTATTTATATGGGTTTGGAAAAACTCAAATTCTAAATTGAAATTTTGATGGATATAAAATCCTAACTCATCTCCCTAACTTGTAATTCAATATTTATTTATGGAAGAGCTAGGAAACCATATTCAACTCAATCAAATAATGGTTAATTCAAGTAAAATAATTATTAGAATTTCATATGTGCAATCACTCCCCACTAGTTTATAGAAACCAACAATAGTAGATACTTCTACATCGTTTACGCCTTAACAAATATTCATTTTATTCATTCTAGGGGACATGGTCATCACATCTTGTGAAATCATTATTATTTTTAGAAGAGAGTAATATTTACCTTCAGTATTTTTTTCGATCATTGAATTCTCAATTAAGTGGAGCTTGAAATTATTCATCTTCCATGGATCTAATTATAATAAAATTCACAATTTTAGTCTCATATTTTCTTCTAATGCTCTGATTTGATTCCTTGTATAGAGTAGGGGTATTGAATTGGTTACCTGGGAATAGTTGTGGAAGGGTTGACATCTATAGTAAAATAGATAATGGTAATAGAAGAAGATGTTAAAGTTAGTAGGCAATAAAATCTATGGAAATAGTAGCTAAACAGTAGTGGAAGTAGAAAATGTCACACATAGAAATATTAGAAGATCTAGTTATAGAAGGTTTATACAGAATCATATAAAATGTAGAAACTAGAGATAGAGAAAAAACAAACATATTATCATAGGTTGTTGTATGTTGTAATAATCAAGGAAAAATAGTAGAATGTTAGGGTAGCACTAACGACAGAATTTGGTAGTACTACATTTGCTGTATCAGAGATGAAAATACTGTTGTAGAACTAGAATAAAACTAGGAAAGTAATAAAAAATGATCTTCAATATTATAAAATAAAAACTAAGAATAATATTAAGATAAATTTAATTAACTAATTAAATTAACTGAATATTTGAACATTAAAATCAAGAGTTTAAAATTTAATAAATTTAAACTAAATAAAACATTTAACCATATATAGATCAAAATATTAAAGAAAATTTATTTTAAATAAATTTATAATTATATAATTTGAAATAATGAAAAAATAATGTAGTTAAATTTCATAAACACATTGATTAAACAAAAACATCATTAAATTAAATTTTAATATAAGATTTCATAATTAAAGTAATAAATAAATGTCATAACAATAAAAATTTTAAACATAAACAACTCTTATTTAACCATATTTCTTAATAATTTAAAAATTCAATAATAAGTAAACCACATACAAAAATTAATTTATTAAAATACATCATTATCACTAAAATTAAATTTTATGTAATAAAAATGATGTGAAAAAATGTATCAACTAAAGTCCACATAAAACTTTTCTTTTTATGGGGTATCTCTTCTTCCTTATACAAGAGTGACTCTCCAACATGAATATTTAGGCAATATTTTTTAACATATCCAATACCATAAAAATTAAAACATTTGGGTTAGTTATTACCTTTTAATTTACATTTTCCCTTCTTGTATCTCATTGATAGAAGGGTAATAATTTTTTTAAGTCTTATTCTTTATCATCAACATCTAAATCACCTTTTATAAAAAAGTATTCTTATTAAAAAATTATTTTTATCAAGGATTATAAAATCATCTCATATTTCATCTTATTATTATTAGGAGCCTTTCTCATCTCATGTGAAATTAAAATATTTTATACCTCATTAACTATCAACTATGATCTGTCATATAATAAAGAAATTTTTGAATTATACATATTTAAGAAAACTTCTCTTTAAGTTTTATGTAAAGACTGAATCATCACTATTATTAATAACCACTCAAATATTGATAACTATCGCATTTAACTAGGAAAAATATTATTTAATGTTATCATCACCATTTATTTTTATATATTCAAATAAGATCCTTTAGACTTGATTGTTTGATTCTTTTACTTTGATGTTTTCCTCAGATTTCCCCCCAATTTATCCTCTATTTCTTTATATATTTTAGGATTTGTAACCTTGGTTCAATTCAATTATGATAAAAATAAATTATAATTATGTTCCTTTCTGTCCACCTCCAAATATCTATTGACAACATGGGTCAATGAAGAATTATTAGAAATATATTTAAAAATATCTTATATATGTATACCCAACATCAAGGCTAAGTGAAATGAGGTTGGACAACATCATATTCCTTTATCTATGGAATTTTTTCCATAAGAGATATGAACACATTAGGTATTTATATAATTTAGAATCTAAATTATTAAAAAAATATCTTAAGACTTTATAGGTAACCTTCCTACTCTGATACCAATTATATATTCTAAAAACTATATTGATCATTTAGGGGGGAGGTTTAATAGGTGGTCCCTTTGGATGAATTATATTTAATTCAACCACTTAAACATGATAAATTACTTGATCCACTAAATAATTACTAACAATCTCGCCTCAAGTACCATAATAATATGAAATATATAAGCACACAATATTTATAATGTTAATCTACAATATCATAGTCCTTTCCAAGTTCTTTTTTCCACCCAACATGGAATCATCACTGTATTTAATATATTCTTACAACCGGGGACCAATCCCATCAAAAAAATCTATTATGTTCTCTCCACTTTGAGATTACACTAAAATATGAAACCCTCTTCAAAAAATAAGATCCAATAATGAAATACTTCCTTCTTCTTCAATATATCTTCCTCCACTTGTAGTTGGATAAAAAAATATGCACGTGTAAAATTATTCAATATTTTCAGTAGCTTGAGTATGACTTATTTTCTTAAAACTTACTACAGATCAAATGTGATCTCTTTCTCCTTATTATTCATTGAATAATTTAGTGTTACAAGAAACCTATTCTTGTATAACTCCAATATTTTAACCCTATTTTATCTTTGATATATTGATGTATTAGTTTCACATAATTCTTATAATATTCTTAATATTTGAATTAAATATTCCTCAATCATGTGCAACAACATATAACCACAGTTATGATTTATATAAATTCAAATTAATTATTACTATTATTATAATTCGTTTTAAATAATTTTTAATATATAAAATAATACCCAAATTATTTCGTCATTAATTATATCTATAAAATAATTTTTTACATCCCAAAATTATTCTTCAGAAAATTATGCATAAATAATGATTCAAGAATAGTAATATTATTTATTAATATATCAACTTAAATTCATCATCATAGTTGATAGATAACTCTTCATTTTTATTTTGTTTATTATATATTTTTTAATACACCATAATAAATCACTATTTATTCTCACATGAATTAATCATATGCATGCATCTAATGCATGATCTTCCAAAAAGTAATATATATTGACATAAATATAATTTATGTTGTATAAAACTATTCATGATATTATTTTCACAATTATAACCATCATTTATATGGGTTATAAATAACTAATTATTTTTCTCAATTGAATACCCAAAGGGTTCAAGTATTCTTCTCCAACTAGAATAAACACCCACAAATAATATTACTACTTGAAGAACTCAGGTTTCATTCTTATTCACATATTTTATTTGTAAACCATAGATCCTTGAATTTTCACTTGTGGTTATCATAAAAACATATTAAATAAACAATTAAACGTCTCCTTGGGATGTGGAAAATTCTTACAACTATCATGGATGCTTTATCATACCATAACAATCTTGCAAGTTTCTTCTATTAGCTGTTATGGAATATCATGATTCTGGATGTTGAATGGAATTTTAACCCTCCATCCAAATGCATGCACATAAAAATGCATGAATTTATCAATGAATCCAAAACTATCTCATACATTAACAACATTATAATAAAAATATAAATATCATTACACATGATATAAATTGATACACTGCTACTTTTTCTCCCAGAATACTGGATGTTAGTCAAAAATTCCAATGCATTTCTTGATCTCAAACAATAAAATAGTGTCTTTAAAAATTTATAATATTTTTCCTATGGATGATTTCAAAAAATATCTATCATTGGTTAGTTTTTATATATATGGTAGATTTTTTTAGGATTTCATAATGTGATGGTATGCCTTCAGATAAGATCCATTCAAATGGAATACAAAAATGGATGGTTCTTCTTCATGGAAGATCCATGTGTTACTTATGGAAGCTCTTATCCTTCTCACAGATGATAATATGATTATGGAATATTAGTAAATTCTTCATTGATTATTCTCTAATAGTCAAGGTTCACTATTATCATAGACTATATCTTCCACTCACCAATCACAAACTCATTTTATTCTCTTACTCACACACATTCCTCATCTTGAATTTACGAAAGAATATCTCAAGATAATATATTATTTTAATCTATATAAATATCATCATACAAATAATCATTTATATGATAATATATTAGAAATTCATTGGTGGATTATTGTTGAATTTTACCTTACAGCTTTGATCGGATGGGCCAGATAAATCATATTGGTCGAATTGGCTACATTATGTATTTCTTTAAACATATGAACAATTCCCACTATTTTGTTACATCAATTTGATTACTCATGGGCCTTGCCTCTTCTTAATAAGAAATATTTTTCCCTTATACCATTGGCTATGAGTATCCTGATCTACTCTAGAAACCCCCTCTTCAAACATTCCTCCCACATGGAGGATCTCCATGGACTCGCCTTTGTCTTCCCTATGTACATGAATTTCCTTCCCATTTAGGAACTCTGATTCCATTTTACACCATTAAACTATCATCATCACTTATGGGCCAACTCCCATGTGTTATATCATAGTTCCTACATGTATGGTTGATATGGCACCTTATATTTCTAGGGGTTTACCTATTTATTCAAAACTCTTATAAAAAATTAGTAAATTTATCAATGTATAATTCCATTCCATCTCAATTTCTTTTATTAAATCATAAAAAATACTATGTTTTTCATGGCCTCCTCTTCAAATCCAACCAATAGTATAAAAAATATAGTAATACAATATTACATGCTCTTTTCTCTAAATATTGTGCATGCTATAATGTATGGATTTATCATTCTGTTCATCCCCATTTTTTAAAAAATGCTAGTCCTTAAAACCCCATTTGTAAACTAAATTAAGAATTAAAAATAGTTCAGAATTAATCATCATATATTTAATGATAATTGATCATACATAAAATCTAATTCCATTTTATGATTCTATATCAATACCTTAAGCATCATCACCTCATTTCAACTCACTAAACATATATTGAATCATTAACAAAAAATAAAACACTTACATGATCTCAAAAGTAACATATACCATGATTTATCACTATAACAGATGTTAGACTGAATTTTTTATATATTATATAGTTATTTGACCATGATTATATTGGATAAGTTGGTGTTTCATTGTGAATGTTTAGATTATTTAATAGATGTTGGGTAGTGATAGACTGACCAATGTTTTCATAGGTGACCTAGTATAATAAGTTCTTTTTTATATCAGGTGGTGTATTGAGAAAAGGATCGATGGGTATTGTTATTCATAGTATAATTATTAAAAAAATACAGTCGTTTGGATTTGGTTTTTGGACATTAAAACACAATAATATTAATAATCATGATTTAGATGTTCTATCAAATTTTAATATATGTTTAGAAGTTGGATGATAAGTTTTATCACTTTTAGATGATGTAATGTCTAATTGAAAGATTTTTTAATGAATTATTCCATTCAATTCTAGTAAAACAATATAAAATGTGGGAATCATTGAATTAAAAGAATGAAAATTTTCATTATTATGAATCAGATTAGGGGTTGTTATATAATTAACTTTTTTGGGTTTTTGATAACCAAGGTGTCCTTTAAGGGTGTTTTTTCAGGTAATGAGAGGTTTTGGAGAGGATTTTTTGTTTTAATGAAGGATATATAAATGGAAAATTATAACTTTTCCAACCATTACAATCAATAACCTAGTAGGAGAAACTAAGTAGTAGTTCATGAAAAAGAGAAGTAGGTCCTGAAGGTCAATCAAGTAGATAGTTTTCCATTGGGGACACGTTACTAGCCACTATGATCCTTATAGGGTCATCCAGTATTTTTTTAGTTAGGGTAAAAATATTCATTTCAAAATAATTTTCTTATACACTCAATTGGTATATTCTTTCTCCCAGTCACAAGAATAGTAATAAGACCTACCTTCGTTCTTTTACCTTCTTATTTTATACATTGATTAATTAATGTTTAGGGTATATATTCATAATGAATAAGGATAGTTCCATCCCTATATACATTATATTGTCTTTATCTCCATGTTCTAATATTTTAGGTAATTTTTATATAGTTACTAGATAATTATTCCACTAATGTATGGTGAAGTGATCCTAAAATAGTGGGACTTCTTAGTGTTATGGCTAGTGTAAGTCCATGAGAAATGAGAGTAAAAAATTATTCACTATTTTTATTAAGTTATGTCACTTAATGAATTTATTTATGGACTTTAGTTTAATGGGATATAATTGAAAGATATTGAGTGTTACACAATGGGTATTTTGATTATAGAATTATTTAAGGTATTTCATTGAACTTCTTCCATCCTTTTGTTAAATTTTATTGTTCCTTCATCACTCAAATATATTTTAGAGATTTCACAAACTAAAATTAAATTGATAAAATATTTGTAAATGTTTTTTATGAATTACATATGCATTTCGGTTTGAGATATAAGCTTAGGAGTTGGATGAGTATTACAACCTTAGCTAGGTTTTGATGAACATAACTTGTGTAGTTGGAAATTATATATTAAAATATATGGTCCCTAAACTATTTAACAATATTCATTATGTATATATGACAACATGTTCTTGTGTGAGGTGTAGCACCCCCAGTTTTTCGTATGTATCCCTTTCTTTCTCCTTTTTATTTATATAACGTATAATGGTTATGTTTGGTATAGCGTGGAGAACATAAATAATGTATTTTGGGATATTCTGTCGGTGAATCGGTGGGTCAAAATTTTTGGAAACTTTCTAAAACCTATTGGAAACCATGCTTTCTAAAACATAGAGAAAATAGAATGTGAATGGGAAACAAATTATTTGTCCAACCCATGCATCTTCCTAGTAAAAACCTTGCTCATTGAGAAATGAAGTTGGTCATTTTGAGTTTGGGTCTTCATCATGGTTGGAGCACATTTTCGATACCATGTGAGATGATTGTGCAAGGGTCATCCTGAAGGATGTTTCAAATGCACGGTTAGTGCATAGTTTGCCTAACTGGTAGAAAAAACTGTGTGTAGTTAAAATCTATATCTATAAAAAGTACATTTAGTTCAACTTAATATTTTATCCCGTTTTTTTTTCTTTTATGAGGCCCTAACTGAGTTTTTGTCTTTCTAAATGGTCAATGAGGGTTCTTTCATCCTTCCATAGGTTATCTTAAGGCTTCCCTTTGTGATTAGAAGTTGTTTCCTCACTATAAGTGATCATTCTTTGTCTTTCTTGATGTTTCTATTAAATATACTTCTCCACCTTTCTCATTTTCTTATATCTATGGATTTTTTGTGTAGATATATGTTTTTGGATGCCAAATATGATTATATGTGGTCTTTTTGTTTATAGGGAAGATATCTATGGTGGGTTCATGGATATTCATCTTGGTGATGTGATATTTTTCATGTTGTTTATAATTTTTTCAAAAAATTACTAGGTAGGTGGCTTCACTCTCAACTCCTATATTTTAGAACATGAATTACTAGTTTCAAATTTATTGCTTTTATTAAAAAAAATTCTTTATTTTCTGTGGAATAATTGATAAATCTCTCTTGAGTAACAGAATGTTGAAATTGTTGAAAATTGTTTTTTATTGGAATGTGTTTATAATATGATTTTAAAATGTTTATTTTAAAATAATTTTTATTTTATATTCATCGAAAATGGGATTCAATATAAATAATGAAGTTTTATTGAAATGGTTGGAACACACTTGGTTTGGTATGAGTTTGGAATGGTTTTGTGGTATGTGTTCTTATGTTTTGGGATGGATAAGGGCGTGAAGTACCCCCACTCAAAAGGTTGGGATGGATATTTGTATGAAGTTCCTTAGTTAAGAGGTCCACTAAATGACAGATTATCTAAAAGATTAATCACCACTTTAATTTATATGGAGTTCCATGGGTAGCATGCATGATTGGATTATGGTTGTCTGGAAAGGAATTGTTTATTCCAAATTGAAAAATGTTAAATGATTTAATTAATTGTCTATGCACATTACTTAGTGTCATGATTAAGGAAGTCATTGGGGAAACCTAATGAGTTTTATTACTCACCACTACTTTGTCACTTTGGTACTTTTGTTGATGTCATTTATCGGGACATGTGGAAATGTAAAGTATCACACATCTTTAGTACTGCTTCATGATGCATTGGCTAGTTGGTGATATTGGAGAATGGGTCTTGTGGATCTTGGATTCTTGTGGTTATCTTGGAGTGTTGTTAGTTTTTCATCCACTATTGACTTTGATATTGTAGTCTTTTTCTATGACACTTGATATAGTATGATTTTTATAAATGGAATGTTGAGTTGTCTATAAATGTTATCATGAATCATAAAGTGTGTGTTTGATTATGTATTATTTGGTTAGTTTTTCTCTTTTTAATGGGTAAATATTCCCCCATATTTATTGGAACCCTCTGTCATTTATTATTATCCTTTGGAATCTTAGGAATGTCTCTTAAGGCATGGTAATGACCTTTTACTCTCTCAATCCAATTAAAAGGTGCAGGATGTTGCAAATGGCATCATTTTTATTCAGACCAAAACCTTTATTAAGATAAATGGTATAATTTTTGTTCTGTCCAAAAGTTATTTTTAGGCAAATGGTATCAGCATGGTCCTTTTGTCAAGGATCAAGTGGTCTTAAGTTTCTCAATCTTGGAGTTGATAGTGATTCGGGTCTATTCCTTGGGTCAGGTTGGTATAAAGGAGTAGTATTTTTAGGACACAAAATATATATCATAGAAATATGTAGCTAAACTTTTTATGATGAACATCATGTTACCAATGATTTGAGTACATAATTGTTTTTGAGGAACTTATAGGTTTTTGAAATCTCATTGTCATGGATTTAGCCAATGAGAAGAGAATAGAATGCATTGGAGGAATGTATTCCCGCTAGGATTAAAAATATCATTTTGAATAATGATTTATGATCTTGTGAAAAAGTTTTTTCTAATGAATGATTTTTAAATAGAGCATGGTTTTGGTTTTTTGGATGACGTTTGACTTCCAAAAAGTAAGTTAATGTTTTCAAAAATGTATGAACATGGAAAAGGTTGATTTTGGAAATCAATGTTGTGATAGTTAATGTGGTATAATTTGAAATTATTATTCCTTCAATTTCTAGAGAGTGAGAATTATGGTGTTTGTTGTTTGTTTATAAAATGGAACCCGGTATGTGTCTTAGAAACCAACTACAAGAATATGTGGAGAATGTGGTTTCACCTGAGTCATAAATGAAGCAAGGGATGGTTCAGAGTTTCATCCAATAGCTTTAACATATTTCATAGAGAATTCAAGGAATGAGTCAAGGAAAATGGATCATTCATCCCAATTCCAGATGTAGAATCCACCCGTCTTCTAGGGTGATTCTAAACCATAAAAGGTATAGGTGTGGATGAACAGAATGACTTGTATCTTTGATTTAATAGGCACACCAGTGGAGCTGAAAGTTAATATGAAGATGTAAATGCTCGAAGACCTTGATGGAATGTGGTGGGATCTAATGGTATAGGAAAATTTTAATCAAGTCCTTAGTTTGGAGGATTTTTAGGAATTGTTCGGCAAAAAATTATATCCCCGCACATTTGAGATATAGGGAATGGACAAATTATTCATCCTAAAGTAGTAAATTCTCTCAGTCACTGAGTATAAGGCTAAATTCATGAATTTAGTATTCTTTGAACATGAGGTGGCGGCCAGTGCCTCTTTGAAGGCACACATATTTGAATCAGGGAAAAGGTAAGAGATTCACTCAAAGATACATGTGCTTTGTATTATTGGTTATATGTAGACGTTGAATTGATAGATTATGGATGAAAGGGACATCTCAAGTGTTATGGGATGAGGAAGTTTGTTTATACCCATTGGAAATGGTGGGATATATAATTTTGAGATAATGGGGAAGAGTAAAACCTACTTCTTAGATGCTAGTGTGAATCCGAATCATACGGCTGGATCAGTAAACTAAAATTTACAAACCAAGCCAAAAATAGGTTGTTTTCAATTTGGTTCACATGACCACATAAAGAGAGAGTGTATTACCCAACCTAAATCATTATACAAATGAATCCATATGAGGAATCTTTAGTTCTATTAACGTAGTGATCCATGTTTAGGTTCTTGGGACACTTGTCATCTATCGTAGACATTTTATGCTTTGGTGAGATAAGGATAGTAGAACCAATCTTGTTAATAGAACATAGCTAGCCATAATGATTCTAGTAATACCATGACTCCTCATGTACGAAAATCTAAATAGGTTAATAAAGAAAAAATGTGCAATGATGAAGCAATTATATGGAGCTGATTAGGTGATTATGAATGATCAGGTGGGAACATCTATTATGATAGGTGTGAATCATTTTAATTTTAACCTTCTGCATGTGTTGTTTGATACTAGTGCATCACATTCCTTTATTTCTTCTCATGTTGTTTATTTGTTGAGTTTAAAATATTATATGATTCCCTCTATAATAACACTTCAAACTCCTCTTGGGAAAAGAATATTTAGAGCCTTTATATATAGATCATGTTCTATATCTATTGATAGAGTTGAGCTAAAATGGGACTTCTCAGTGATGGAGATGAATTTTTGTGATGTAATCCTAGGTATAGATTGGTTGAAAATGTTCAAGTCTCACATGGACTATTATAGTAGGACAATTATTTTTGAGGCTAAGGATGGTGTCAATCATCTCTTTAAAGTAGAATCAAAATAGAAGACAATTGCAATGGATTTTTTGGCATCATCTATGGGAACGATCTCTTAGCAATTAACATATTTTTCATTAACATCAATGAAAGTGGTTAGGATAAGTTCTTTTCCTATAATTTTGGATAATTTTCAAGATGTGTTCCCAAAACATTTCTCATGGTTAACACAAATGAGAGAATTAGAGTTTAATATATATCTTGTTTCGGGGACCAGTCCTGTCTTGATTCCATCTTATCAAATGGCACCAATAGAATTAATGGAGTTGGAAGTAAAATTGGAAGAGATAGAAACTACAGTTTTCATTCAGTTGAGCATGTCTCTGTGAGAATCCACAAGTCTTTTTCATGAAGAAATATGATGGAACTCTAAGGTTGTGTGTGTATTATAATTAGATTAATCAAGTTATGAAAAAATAAAAGGTAACTAATTCTATTCATTGATGATCTATTCCATCATTTGAAGGGAGCATAGTGGTTCTCTAAAATTGAATTATTCTTCATTAATCACCAATTGTGATTATAGAAGGAGGATATTCTAAAAACATTTTTTAGAAGTCGATATGGCAATTATGAGCATGTGTTAATTCATTTCGGTCTTATGAATTATCCATTTGTATTTATGTAATTGATTAATCAGATATTTCAATGATATCTGGATTCTTTTGTTTTGGTGTTTGAGAGAAAATCTTGGTGTATTCAAGGATAAGAGCTGAGCATGAGAAACACTTGGTGACAATGTTATAAATCTTGAAAATCCATCATTGTTATGAATAATTACTGTAGAGACCCAAAGCTTAATGTACATGGACATTACATTACTTTTGCGGAATACTTAGTACATAACAAAAACACACACACAAGGATCGTAATAGTTTAGTGTCTTTGGAAACTCGGAATATAATCTTCTAATCGTGGTGAAAGATCTTCAACATCTCCCATAAATATCTTCCTTTTTTACCTAAAACCTTTCTTTATATCCTGGAGAAAAGAAAACATAAAAGGGTGAGCTCAAATGCTCAGTAATGGTAAACAAATGAAATATCAATCACATCATATTCAAAAGAACATAACATTTTGGAAATTTTAACCTGCAAAAGAGAGCCTAATTTCATAACATGGGATAAATCATAGTAGTGAAATGAAATCATAACTTAAAACATGAAACTTTGTGGAATACACACATAATCATAGAGAATCATTTCTTGTTATTCAAGACTCATTTCCATTACTATCTTAGTGGACAAAGTCCCTTTCTGAACCGAGTCACCCTCGTTTCAGTCCTGTTTCACTGAACTGGTATAACCTACCATTCCAGCCTTGTCTATCTCATGAGATATAAAATCTTTACCCAATGCATTGGAGGGAGATATAGGTCCCACCCATCTCATAATTATACCATTCTTATGTGTGCCACAAAATCATAAATCATACATCATTGCATAACCCATGTAATAAAAATGGGAATCTTAAACATCGTGACATCATCAAACAATTCATATAAGATAAAGGAATTCATAAAAATATTTCCATCACAACATAATCAAATCCATGTAATAATAGGGATAGAAACAGAACCCTATATTATCTTAGATGGAAAATAATTTTGATAAAACACTTGAACTCCATTCTTGAGGAAAATATCCTTTCTACTTCAAAAACATTTTTCATTTCTTAACATGTCAAACAATTTTAAAATAAAAAAAGTTGATTAAAAATAAACTTGAAAACATGTAAAGGAAGCTTCTTGGAAATAATGTTTTAAAAATCCATTCTTGTCTTATAAGTTAAAAAAACATTCTTCGTACTTTTGTCGGAAAAGTCAAAAAGTACCTCGTACAAAAAATGACAAAAGATTCATTTCATATTTTTTACTAAAAACTAACCATTGGGTAAAAATGGATTTAAAAAAATTGTAGGTGGATGGAAATAATATTACATATTGAGTAAACATGGATGTGGATGATAAAATACACCCCATTAAATACCAAAGTATAAACAATCTCGGATAAAAATGAGATTGTGATATTTCCCTTACCTTATGTCCGATATGCTTTGTACATATCCGAACCTCCTATATAATGATTTAAATAATGTCATTAACTTATTACAGAATCATATTCATTGTTATGATATCATATATGCTTCACTTATGACTTTATATTACCCGTTCTTTTGTAAATTCCATGTTAAAGAAGCATTTTGGGTAAAATCGCTTCATTTATCGTAGGTGTTTGGACTTGTTGTTCTTGACATTATTATTACTTATATCATGATTTACTTACTTAAAGAATATAAAACATGATTTATATATCATATATATTCAGTATATATATATATAATAGATAGATAAATAAAATGAAACACACCGGTCATGGAGACGGTAGTCCGTACGTACGCATGAAAGCTGTTTTCCGTTCCTTATTGTCTTTAATGGAAGTAAGTAGATGAAATATATATATACATAAATCCAGTGGATTTATAATGTCATATATTTCATTATTATTCATTATATATACTTTATAATCATTCTGGAATGGTTAACATGGATAATGAATCTCATCGCGTCGTGGAGACGGTAGTCCGTACGTACGCACGAGCGATGATATCGTTCCCATGGTCGTGGAATTGTGTTGAAGTGTATGTATACTATTTCAGTATCAATATCACTTTATAATAATCATATATATTTACTTATTACACCATTATACCCATCCAATTAAGGTGGTGGCGGAAAATAGATTACACCACGGCGTGGACACGGTATTTCGTACGTTCGCACGCGCGGTGATTTCCTTTTTCTGTAGGATGGATAGAAGGTTAATTAGAGTTGTTTCATATTTATAATAACATATAAGTATATAATAAATACTGATGTTATTACAGTATCATTAAACCACTAAATAAGAAGAAGTTGAAGAAGAAAGAAATTAAAAAAGATCGGTAATGGATATTACCTCTTTTTGACGCGCCTTCACTTAACCTCCACATAAAGAACTAAGGATGGTCTTTGAATAAGACCAGGATCTCTAGGATGATACTAGGGAAGTGGAGAAGAGATTTTTTCAGGGTTTGGCCGAGCTTGAAGGCTCAAAGTGGTGTGAGGAAGAGGGGGAGGAGGTGCCCTTTTATAAGGGAGGAGAGGGGAACCTTAGGAAAATCTCAAAATATTATTTTATATTAAGGTCAAATTCGGTTTATAATGGTTCCAAAGGGTCTTATTTCGAAGATAAAGTTGGTATGGGTCAAAATCCTCTCATCCAATAGGATTTAGACAAGTTTAGGTTATTATTTTAACCTTATCAATTAGATTTAACTCTAAGTTAAATAATTTAACTTTTACCGTGTCTTTTTGTTTTCTTACACTATATACTTAATAAACTTACCATAACCAGCCAAACGAACCCCAAGTTGTTTATTATTAATATATCTATCCTTATCTAAGTCATTTGGCCGAACCTTAGATTTTTAGGAATTAAATAAAAATTAATAATATAATATTTGTTTTAAAAACTAATTTATGTCAATTTTGACACTATTTGGTACATGATTTTTATGAAATTCATAACAGAACGATCAGTTCAAAAAAAGTTACGTAAATAAACAATAACATGTCATGTTAACCTATAAAATTATTTTAAGTCATAAAAAGTCTCAAATTACATTTATTTGGGCATTTATAACATCAATTATTTCAATATTTCATTAATAAGACAATTACTGCAGCATCTTTGTGTCATAATAAATGATAATTATTTAATCCCTAAAAATTTTAAATAAATTCCTATGATGTAGATAATTGTATTATATTTCTGTAGACTATTCATGTTCGAAGTTTCATGAAGTTTATCACTAGATTAAAATTATTATACTTATAAGATTTAAGAAAGTGACATGTTGTCACATTCTTTGGTTTTAATAATAATTAAATTATTTTCATTGACAAAATTTAATTAAATGAATATAATCCAACTCATAGTTGTTATGGGTAGACTTTTATTCATCCAATAAGATTTTGACATTTTTTAGGGTAATTTTAAAATATTATATTTACCCTTAATTACCCGATTTACCATTAACTATGGTAAATAAAATTTACCGTAGTTACTATTCATAATTCCCAAAAATAAAAAGTAGCTTATTAAAATAATTTGGATCCACTGATTCCAAATATGGAATCCATTTTTTCAAATTCAATACACAAAAGTTTCAGAAATTAAATTAAAATTAATCCTGTTGTCGAAAGAAAACAGGTTTTTCTTTAAAACATTGCAAAAGATTGAATTGATTTAACCTACGAATTCAAAGTAAAATAAATGATAATGGCCTAAATTATATTAAATGGTAAAAATATATTCTATTTATACTTTAAAACCATTCAATATTATAATTTAACCACATAAAATATTACGATGAAAAAAGTTTTTTTTAATTAAAATATATCGTGTTTTTACTATTCATTAAAATATGAAAGTTATTGGAAAAATATCAAAACTCTATCTAATGTAATTTTTTATATCCTGATTAAAAATAAGAATTTTATTTTGACAAATTGAACTTATAAACATGTCAAAAACTAGATTTAATGTGGGTGCACCATCAAAAGGTGGCAAAACTGCATTTTTTTAAAAATTCTTATTTTACCCGAAAAATTTATTTTGTTCTTATACCATGTTCTAGAAATGTGTAAGATGAATAATAATGTTATAAAATTAAAAATTTAGTTAAAACTATTCATAAAGGCTAGTTCATAACAATATTATAATAATATATCGTTGTTTAGTAAAACCCAGTATTGCGTACAACACACACTATCGAGGAAGGTCGTGATTGCGTGTAATGCAAGACAAGTTAGGGTTGCGTGTTGTGCAAGAATCCTTCGTTGTTTCGTATAACAGAATCCAACCATATTTCATTTTTACATTTAATATATATATATATATAAATATACTCAATGTTGCGTAGAATAACTATTATCAAAATTGTGTGTAACACGATCCAAGAATAGTGTTTCATATACTGCAAGCTAATACGGTGTTGCGTATAGCGCAAGGTAATCTCAGTGTAGCATACAACACAAGACTTTAATTAAAAGAATATTTTTCATAAAATCTTGGGGTGTTACATTCTACCCCCCTTAAAATGAATTTTGCCCTCGAAATTCGTCAGGGTTATAAATGGTTTACTATTCGAAAGTTTCTTTAATAGAAACCCACATCGTAAAAAGGAATACCAAAACCAATCTTTAAAAACAAAAGTATGAAACGTAACGGTTACCCAAATAAACTAATCACTGGGTTTCCACATAGGTGAAAATATGGATATGGAAGAAAAATCTAACCATCAAGTTCTGATGGAGAGTGGTAGAGAACATGGCTATGAAAAATCCAACAATCACAAAGCTATTGATTTGTGATGATCTAAGGTACCATCTGATTAATCGGATATAAGGGAACTAGGACAACATTTTTGTTTTTCAAGATCATTTCCCTAAAGTTGATTAATTAAAATAAATACTTGCATGATTTTGGTACAATCTCACTGTTGTTCGTGAATTGAACAATTTCCACTTCATCCCTTAAAGAAATGAAGTTGAATTTGTTATTCGTGATGTGTTAGCAGATCATGTAATAGAATGATGGGTAATTCCATCTCTTTCAAACAAAAGGTTAGCAAAAGTTATAAGTCTATCTTATGGTTAGATTAATCATATATGGTTCCAAAAATGAACTTATACTTCATATATCATACCGCTTAATAAAATAAAACTAGTTTATAATAACCAGGGACTTCCTGTAGGCCAGTGGTAGGTGATAAAGGCCAGTCGCACTTCGGTTGTGGGTTCGATTCCCATGGCCTTGTCCGACGCGATGGGTTGTCGCCCGTCCTGAAAGTTGTCCTTTTTCTAAAACTATATTACTATAACATCCCATCAATAATATCGAAAAACAAACAATACTAACTTATGTCCAACATAATCTATTCCAATCTTTAGGCTTATCCATAATACTGCAGTCCACTCTCAGAGATTTAATACCATCGTTGATCCCCATATATCATAAGATATATCTTGTTGGTCACATTCCAAACATTCAAAGGCCTTAATCTTTTACTCTCTTGAATACCCATTGAACCTTATTGAAAACATGAGTGCTGTTAAAAGTTAACTCTTTCCACATACCAAAATCCTCAAAATTCTATATACTCAAACCATGATATCACTTAGTCCTTATATCAATCATGAGCTCATGAATACTGTCAAATATTTCATTTTCTCGTTTTCCCTTCTTTATGCGCATATCATCTACTTTCCAAAATATTTGAATCACTTTTCATGGTTACCGGTACCTTAAAATTATTGAAAACCACAATAGACCAATACATAAATATTTCAATACACCATAAAAGTACCTCAACAACATTATTCTTGAATACCAATACATAAACACTTTAGTCCATCCACTTCAATGATTGTACTGGAATAAGTCCTTCCTTGATTTAGAAGTAACTTTTTAGGTCAGGGCATTGAGTTGGGTAATCCCCATGTTCTCCGCAAATAAGACATTGAACTCCATAATAGTTTGTCACTCTATGACCATTTTCTCCACACAGATAACATCGGTCCCTCCATTTGAGGTATTCCTCAAGGTTATTCTTCCCTTCTTTAGAAATCTCAATCTTCCTTTCTTTATGCTACTCAACATGCGAACATGAATAATAGTTTATCTTCCTCTTCTTTGATGAATTAGGCGTACCACTAAATTTCACCTTGTTAATCATATATCGCGATGACTGATTCGGAATAATCACAATATCTTTCTCTCTAGGAATTACACAATTTTGTTGCTCAGAGTCACTAATTTGTCCATTGGATTCAATGTTAACCGAATTCCTTCTGGTTCCCTCCATTAACTAAAATATAAAAAGAATCTTGTGAGAGGAAAAAATCATGCTAGAGAAAACAACATAGTAAAGGGGGAGTACCCTCAAAATCTAACATCTTAGGTTAAATTATAAGATCATTGCCGTAGTTTTAAGACTATATCCTATACGTATACTTATCCTTAGGGACATCCGTAGACATACATTAGAAATATCTCTAGAGATCTCACTAGCATTTTCGCATCCTAGTTTCCAAAGGATGACTAAACCTTTCCTCTGATACCAACTGTAGAGACCCGAAGCTTAATGTACATGGACATTACATTACTTTTGCGGAATACTTAGTACATAACAAAAACACACACACAAGGATCGTAATAGTTTAGTGTCTTTCGAAACTCGGAATATAATCTTCTAATCGTGGTGAAAGATCTTCAACATCTCCCATAAAGATCTCCCTTTTTTTACCTTAAACCTTTCTTTATATCCTGGGGAAAAGAAAACATAAAAGGGTGAGCTCAAATGCTCAGTAATGGTAAACAAATGAAATATCAATCACATCATATTCATAAGAACATAACATTTTTGAAATCTTAACCTGCAAAAGAGAGCATAATTTCATAACATGGGATAAATCATAGTAGTGAAATGAAATCATAACTTAAAACATGAAACTTTGTGGCATACACACATAATCATAGAGAATCATTTATTGTTATTCAAGACTCATTTCCATGACTATCTTAGTGGAAAAAGTCCCTTTCTGGACCGAGTCACCCTCATTTCAGTCCTGTTTCACTGAACCGGTATAACCTACCATTCCAGCCATGTCTATCTCATGAGATATAAAATATTTACCCAATGAATTAGAGGGAGATATAGGTCCCACCCATCTCATAATGATACCATTCTTATGTGTGCCACAAAATCATAAATCATACATCATTGCATAACCCATGTAATAAAAATGGGAATCTTAAACATCGTGTGTAACGCCCCGACCCTAGTTACCCAGAGTCGGTGCATTATTACATAACATTGGCATGATAACAAGAAAGATAAAATCTCGAAAGATCGATTGGTTTAGTAGCCTTGGAAACACTAGATATATTCATAAGTTTTACATTACATCATAAGGTGAAAAACTACTACCACAACATAATATCTCCATAATCCACACTATTATCCCCTCATAATATCCATGCAGGTCATTCATAACTTACTTCTTCACATCCTGGGAAAAATAAAACATAGAAAAGGGGTGAGCTCAAATGCCCAGTAAGGATAACAATATAGCAGAACATTCAAAAATAAGCATAAACATTTAAGGCAATGCATTACTAAAACAAAAGCCTTTTAAACTTGAACTTAAACATAGTATGGCAAAAGTAAAATGAAATAATGCCATTTACTTATTCACATGGATATTCTACTAATCGAATAATCACATGCAATATCAATAACCACATTCATAATGTCAGAATGCATAATGCTGAACTTTAATTTCTTTGTCAAGGCCTCGTCCCAAGACCTTGGGGCTAACTGTAACCGGAACCCAGCCCGGAGTGCCTCTAATAACCGGACACCAACCCGGAGTGCCTCTAATAACCGGACACCAACCCGGAGTTCCTCTAATAACCGTAGACCAAACCAGAGTTCCTCTAATAACCGGAGACCAAACCTGAGGGCTTACTTTTACCGGTCCCCAATCCGGAACATACTTGTCTAACACATTCCTCTGAATGAAAGGTTGAAATATAACATAAACATTCGGATTACAAATAACTTATGAAATGTCAATACTCTAAACAAAAACCATGAGTGACATAAGAATAACTTATCCACAGTCAAAAAAATCACAAAACCTTCAATAAAATATGGATTTTTGGTATCATAATAAATAAACTTCAAATAAGCTTAAAATCCATTAAAGGATGTTGACATAGATGAAATAAAGACTATTTTAGAAAAATATCTCTTTCTATTTTGAAATCATTTAAGAATCTTATATTTATGAAATAAAACATTTTTTTTGAAAATATTCTTATTATATTGTAAGGGAATCTTCGATGATTTTATAACGGTGGAAAATAGCCGCACCCACCGTATAAGTTAAAAAAAACATTCTTACCTTAATTTTGTCGAAAAGGTTAAAAAGCACCGTGTTTGGAAAATGACGGAAATATTCCTTTATAAACCTCTTATAAAAAGTCAAACAAGGGTATAAATGACTTTAACCCATATTCTTGAAAAAAGTAAAAATGTTTTAAAATACATTTTGAAGAAACATGGATTTGGATGATAAAGAGATCCCAGTAGATTATTACGCATAAACAACCTCGGATAATGAAGAGATTTTGAAATAAACCCTTACTAATTTGGAAACTTACGAAACGTACAACACATGAATGAGGAATCATACAATGAATATGTAAATACACATAAATTAAAGTTTATTACACAAAGAATATAATTATGGGCAGTACATACACCACACAAAAGGTAATGGTGGCAATATGGCATGAATATCACAGAAATAAGGAGTGAGATGAAAACCCCTTACATTGTACTTTTCCTTGGTTGGGGTAGGTTAACATCCTGTATAATGGTGAAATAATTTTTATTAAATTATACAATAATCATATATATTAATATGATATCATATATTATCTTTTAATATTGATTTGATAATAATATCTTAGTATTATCGTTGTTTCGGGTGTTAACTTACTTGTTTTCTTTTATATGTTTTGTTACGTAATCCATGTTTGTAATGGATAGGTTGTATATTATTAATATCCAGAATGATATCAAGTCCTTAAACATAATTTTTAAATCATCAAATGATAATTATACTTTAATGGATACGATGGAGAATGAATCTCATCACGTTCGTGGAGACGGTTGTCCGTACGTACGCACGAGCGACAATATCATTCTTTTGATATTAAAATTATATATAAATGGTTGTTATATAATATATACAGAATCATTAACATGTTTTATTTATTATTTACATGATTTAAATATCATTATTATACTCATCCAAATAATAATATATTGAATAACAATTACACCACGACGTGGAGACGGTAAGCCGTACGTACGCACGTATGGTGGCATGTTATTCAAAGGGTGGATAGAATACTGAATATGGTTGTACCATATTTATAATAACATCACAGTATATATAATATAATGGAGTTATTATTTTAGAATGGTAATAACAAAGAAAGAAGAAGTGGAAGAAGAAAGGAACTTGAAAAGGGGTGGTGAAAACATTACCTCTTCTTCGGGTTCTTCCTTTTGATTTGATCAAAAGGGCTTCTTAGGTTGGCTTTCTGATCAAAATAATTCCTCTAGGTTGTAGTGAGGGAAGTTGGGAGAGTATTTGGGAAGAGTTTGGGCAAACCAAAATGCTTTGAAGGTGTGAAGAAATGAGAAGGAGGAGTGCCCTTTTATAAGAGGGGTGAGGGGCACCTTTGGAAAGGCTAGAAATATTAATTTATAATAAATTCATATTCGGTTTCTAATGGATCAAAAGTTGATTATTTAAATGTTAAGGTGGGGATAGGTAGAAAACAACTCAAAAAATAGAATTTAGACAGGTTTGGGTACTTATATTAACCTTATCTTTAAGTATTAACTCTAAGTTAATTAGTTTCACTTTTAAAATGTCTCTTTGTATTTTTATATAATATGGTTAATAAACATACTATATACATCCAAGAGACCCCCAATTCGTCCATTAATGATGAACCTATCATTATATAAGTCTCTTGGCCGAACCGTAGATTTTTAAGAATTTAATATCAATTAATAATATAATATTTGTTTTAAGAACTCTTTTATGTCAATTTTGACACTATTCAATAGTTGATTTTTGTGAAACTCATAACATATTGATTACTTTTAAAAAAGTCAATTAAATCAATCCTAATATATCATATTATCCTATAAAATTAGTTTAATTTATTAAAAGTTTCATATTTTATTTATTTGGGTATTTATAATATCAATTATTTTAATTTTTTACTATTATAGTAATTAATTCATCATCATTGTGTCACAAATAAATTAAATTATTTAATTTCTAAAAATTATAAATAAATAATCACTATGTAGTAAATATTTTTATCTTTATAATGAATATTTATAATCTAAAATCCAACATATATAACACTATGTAAAAATTGTTTTTCTAAAAGATATATGCTTGTGTCATTTTTGTATTCATTTTAACTTAATTAAAATAAAGTGTCCCTATCACCTACAAGTGGCACCATGGGGTCCCAAAATCGACCCAAAGATGGCTATGGTCGAACATGTATCAACCAATAAGTCTAGGACACGTTTTAGGGTAATTTAGTATTATTATAATATTAATTTTTAACCCCTATTTACCGGATTTACCCTTAACCATGGTAAATAAAATATTTACCGCAGTAATTATTCAAAATGTCTAAAAATAAAAGTTACCTATTTACACAATTTAAAAATACTGATTCCAAATATGGAATCCATTTTTATAAATTCAAAACACAGAAGTGGAAGAAATTAATTTAAAATTAATTCCCGCTGTCAAAACAAAAAGCGTGTTTTTAAGAGATAATAACTATCAAAAGATTGACACTTGTTTACGTTCGGTTTAATGGTAAAATTATGTCCAATGACCAAAATTATATTAAATGGTAAAAATATATTCTAAATATACTTTAAAACCACTCAAATTCATAATTTATCACTATTAATTATTTTTATTAAAAAAGTTGTTTTTAATTAAAATTTAGTAATTTTCACTATTCGTCAAAATATGAAAGTTATCCGAAATGTACCAAAATATCACCTTAGGCTAATTTCGATATTCCAAATCCAAAAATGAAGTCCATTTTGAAATATAAAATATATATAATTTCAAAAATTAGTTATTACTATTCATAACGGCTAGTTTGATTGGTTGTGGTGTGTGTTAGAACTCGAAGTTGTGTACAACACTCGAGCGACAATATCATTATTTTGATATTAAAATAATATATAAATGGTTGTTATATCATATATACAGAATCACTAACATGTTTTATTTATTATTTACATGAGTTACATATCATTATTATACCCATCCAAATAATAATATATTGAATAACAATTACACCACGACGTGGAGACGGTAAGCCGTACGTACGCACGTATGGTGGCTTGTTATTCAAAGGGTGGATAGAATACTGAATATGGTTGTACCATATTTATAATAACATCACAGTATATATAATATACTGGAGTTATTATTTTATAATGGTAATAACAAAGAAAGAAGAAGTGGAAGAAGAAAGGAACTTGAAAAGGGGTGGTGAAAACATTACCTCTTCATCGGGTTCTTCCTTTTGATTTGATCAAAAGGGCTTCTTAGGTTGGCTTTATGATAAAAATAAGGCCTCTAGGTTGTAGTTAGGGAAGTTTGGAGAGTATTTGGGCAGAGTTTGGGTGAACAAAAAGGCTTTGAAGGTGTGAAGAAATGAGAAGGAGGAGTGCCCTTTTATAAGAGGGGTGAGGGGCACCTTTGGAAAAGCTAGAAATATTAATTTATAATAAATTAATATTCGGTTTCTAATGGCTCCAAAGTTGATTATTAAAATTTTAAGGTGGGTATAGGTCTAAAGCAACTCAACCAATAGAATTTAGACAGGTTTGGGTACTTATATTAACCTTATCTTTAAGTATTAACTCTAAGTTAATTAGTTTCACTTTTAAAATGTCTCTTTGTATTTTTATATAATATGGTTAATAAACTTACTATATACATCCAAGAGACCCCCAAGTCTTCCATTAATGATGAACCTATCATTATATAAGTCTCTTGGCCGAACCTTAGATTTTTAGGAATTTAATATCAATTAATAATATAATATTTGTTTTAAGAACTCTTTTATGTCAATTTTGACACTATTCAATAGTTGATTTTTTTGAAACTCATAACAGATCGATTACTTCGAAAAAAGTCAATTAAATCAATAATAATATATCATATTATCCTAGAAAATTAGTTTAATTCATTAAAAGTTTAATATTTTATTTATTTGGGTATTTATAATATCAATTATTTTAATTTTTTACTATTATAGTAATTAATTCATCATCATTGTGTCACAAATAAATTAACTTATTTAATGTCTAAAAATTATAAATAAAATATCACTGTGTAGGAAAGCTTTTTATATTTGTAATGAATATTTATAATCTAAAATCCAACATATATAACCCTATGTAAAATTTTTGTTTCTAAAAGATATATGGTTGTGTCATTTTTGTATTCATTTTAACTTAATTAAAATAAAGTGTCCCTATCACCTACAAGTGGCACCATGGGGTCCGAAAATCGACCCAAAGATACCTATGGTCGAACATGTATCAACCAATAAGGCTAGGACACGTTTTAGGGTAATTTATTATTATTATAATATTAATTTTTAACCCTTATTTACCGGATTTACCCTTAACCATGGTAAATAAAATATTTACCGCAGTAATTATTCAAAATGTCTAAAAATAAAAGTTACCTATTTACACAATTTGAAAATCCTGATTCCAAATATGGAATCCATTTTTCTAAATTCAAAACACAGAAGTGGCAGAAATTAATTTAAAATTAATTCCCTCTGTCAAAACAAAAAGCGTGTTTTTAAGAGATAATAACTATCAAAAGATTGACACTTGTTTATGTTCGGTTTAATTGTAAAATTATGTCCAATGACCAAAATTATATTAAATGGTAAAAATATATTCTAAATATACTTTAAAACCACTCAAATTCATAATTTATCACTATTAATTATTTTGATTAAAAAAGTTGTTTTTAATTAAAATTTAGTAATTTTCACTATTCATCAGAATATGAAAGTTATCCGAAATGTACCAAAATTTCACCTTAGGGTAATGTCAATATTCCGAATCCAAAAATGAAGTCCATTTTGAAATATAAAATATATATAATTTCAAAAAGTAGGTATTACTATTCATAACGGCTAGTTTGATTGGTTGTGGTGTGTGTTAGAACTAGAAGTTGCGTACAACACACACTACTGTATTATTCAAAGGAAAGCGTACCGTGGAAGCTTGGGTTGTTTCATTTTAAATTTTTTGATGTCCCCCTTTATTCAAAAAGTTTAAAATATTGAATTTAAAATGGGTTCACTATTAAAAGTTGGTAAAAGTGCAATACTGAAAATGAATTTGTTCTTACATTATGTCTAAGAAACTCATAATATGGATTCTAAAATTATAAGGATTATATAAAGTTTAAAATTTAGTTAATACTATTCATAACCTCTTTTGAACGGCTTTTTTGGTAAGTCATGGTATGTTTGAACTCGTTGTTGCGTGTAGTGCAAGTTATTATATTATTTTAAAGAAATAACACACTATGAAATCTTGGGGTGTTACATCGTGACATCCTCAAACAATTCATATAAGATAAAGGAATTCATAAAAATATTTCCATCACAACATAATAAAATCCATGTAATAATAGGGATAGAAACAGAACCCTATATTATATTAGATGGAAAATAATTTTGATAAAACACTTGAACTCCATTCTTGATGAAAATATCCTTTCTACTTCAAAAACATTTTTTATTTTATTAACATGTCAAACAATTTTAAAATAAAAGAAGTTGATTAAAAATAAACTTGAAAACTTGTAAAGGAAGATTCTTGGAAATAATGTTTTAAAAATCCATTCTTGTCATATAAGTTAAAAAAACATTCTTCGTACTTTTGTCGGAAAAGTCAAAAAGTACCTCGTACGAAAAACGACAAAAGATTCCTTTCATATTTTTTACTAAAAACTAACCATTGGGTAAAAATGGATTTAAAAAAATTGTAGGTGGATGGAAATAATATTACATATTGAGGAAACATGGATGTGGATGATAAAATACACCCCAGTAAATACCAAAGTATAAACAATCTCGAATAAAAATGAGATTGTGATATTTCCCTTACCTTATGTCCGATATGCTTTGTACGTATCCGAACCTCCTGTATAATGATTTAAATAATGTCATTAACTTATTACAGAATCATATTCATTGTTATGGTATCATATATGGTTCACTTATGACTTTATATTACCCGTTATTTTTTAAATTCCATGTTAAAGAAGCATTTTGGGTAAAATCGCTTCATTTATCGTAGGTGTTTGGACTTGTTGTTCTTGACATTATTATTACTTATATCATGATTTACTTACTTCCAGAATATAAAACATGATTTATATATCACATATATTCAGTATATATATATATAATAGATAGATAAATGAAATGAAACACACCGTTCATGGAGACGGTAGTCCGTAAGTACGCATGAACGCTGTTTTCCATTCCTTATTGTCTTGAATGGAAGTAAGTAGATGAAATATATATATATATATATATCCAGTAGATTTACCATGTCATATATTTCATTATTATTCATTATATATACTTTATAATCATTCTGGAATGGTTAACATGGATAATGAATCTCATCGTGCCGTGGAGACGGTAGTCTGTACGTACGCACGAGCGATGATATCGTTCCCATGGTCGTGGAATTGTGTTGAAGTGTATGTATACAATTTCAGTATCAATATCACTTTATAATAATCATATATAGTTACTCATTACACCATTATACCCATCCAATTAAGGTGGTGGCGGAAAATAGATTACACCAGGGCATGGACACGGTATTCCGTACGTACGCACGCGCGGTGATTTCCTTTTTCCGTAGGATGGATAGAAGGTTAATTAGAGTTGTTTAATATTTATAATAACATATCAGTATATAATAAATACTGATGTTATTACTTTATCATGAAACCACTAAAGAATAATAAGTTGAAGAAGAAAGAAATTGAAAAAGATCGGTAATGGATATTACCTCTTTTTTACGCGCCTTCACTTAACCTCCACATAAAGAACTAAGGATGGTCTTTGAAGAAGACCAGGACCTCTAGGATGATACTAGAGAAGTGGAGAAGAGATTTTCTCAGGGTTTTGACGATATTGAAGGCTCAAAGTGGTGTGAGGAAGAGGGGGAGGAGGTGCCCTTTTTATGGGAGGAGAGGGGCACCTTAGGAAAATCTCAAAATATTATTTTATATTAAGGTCAAATTCGGCTTATAATGGTTCCAAAGGGTCTTATTTCGAAGATAAAGTTGTGATGGGTCGAAATAATCTCATCCAATAGGATTTATACAAGTTTAAGTCATTATTTTAACCTTATCAATTAGATTTATCTCTAAGTTAAATAATTTAACTTTTACCGCGTCTTTTTGTTTTCTTACACTATATGGTTAATAAACTTACCATAACAAGCCAAAATAACCCCAAGTTGTTTATAATTAATATATCTATCCTTATCTAAGTAATTTGGCCGAAATTTAGATTTTTAAGTATTAAATAAAAATTAATAATATAATATTTGTTTTAAAAACTAATTTATGTCAATTTTGACACTATTTGGTACATGATTTTTATGAAATTCATAACAGAATGATCAGTTCAAAAAATGTTACTTAAATAAACAATAACATGTCATATTAACCTAGAAAAATATTTTAAGTCATAAAAAGTCTCAAATTACATTTATTTAGGCATTTATAACATCAATTATGTCAATATTTCATTAATAAGACAATTACTGCAGCATCATTGTGTCATAATAAATGATAATTATTTAATCCCTAAAAATTTTAAATAAATTCCTATGATGTAGATAACTGTACTGTCGTTCTGTAGAATATTCATGTTAACAGTTTCATTAAGGTTATCACTAGATTAAAATTATTATACTTATAAGATTTAAGAAAGTGGCATGTTGTCACATTCTTTGGTTTTAATAATAATTAAATTATTTTCATTGAAAAAAAATAATTAAATGAATATAATCCGACCCTTAGGTGTTATGGGTCGACTTTTAGTCATCCAATAGGATTTTTACATTTGTTAGGGTAATTTTAAAATATTATATTTACCCTTAATTACCTGATTTACCTTTAACTATGGTAAATAAAATTTACCGTAGTTACTATTCATAATTCCCAAAAATAAAAAGTAGCTTATTAACATAATTTGGATCCACTGATTCCAAATATGGAATCCATTTTTCCAAATTCAATACACAAAAGATTCATAAATTAAATTAAAATTAATCTCGTTGTCGAAAGAAAACGGGTTTTTCTTTAAAACATTGCAAAAGATTGAATTGATTTAACCTACGAATTCAAAGTAAAATCATTGATAATGACATACCTTATATTAAATGGTAAAAATATATTCTATTTATACTTTAAAACCATTAAATATTATAATTTAACCACATAAAATATTACGATGAAAAAAGTTGTTTTTAATTAAAATATATCGTGTTTTTACTATTCATTAAAATATGAAAGTTATCGGAAAAATATCAAAACTCTATCTAATGTAAATTATTATATCCGGATTCAAAAGAAGAATTTTATTTTGTCAAATTTAACTTATAAACATGTCAAAAACTAGATTTAAAGTCGGTGCGCCATCAAAAGGCGGCAAAACTATATTTTTTGAAAAATACTTATTTTACCCGAAAAATTTATTTTGTTCTTATACCATGTTCTAGAAATGTGTAAGATGAATAAAAATGTTATAAAATTCAAAATTTAGTTAACACTATTTATAAAGGCTAGTTCATAACAATATTATAATAATATATTGTTGTTTAGTAAAACCCAGTATTGCGTACAACACACACTATCGAGGAAGGTCGCGATTGTGTGTAATGCAAGCCAAGTTAGGGTTGCGTGTTGTGCAAGAATCATTCGTTGTTTCGTATAACAGAATCCAACCATATTTTATTTATACATTTAATATATATATATATATATATACTCAATGTTGTGTGGAATAACTATTATCAAAATTGTGTGTAACACGATCCAAGAATAGTGTTGCGTATACTGCAAGCTAATACGGTGTTGTGTATAGCGCAAGGTAATCTTGGTGTAGCATACAACACAAGACTTTAATTAAAAGAATATTTTTCAAAAAATCTCGGGGTGTTACAATTATCAAAGTTTTATTTTTGGATATAATAAGTATGTTTTCATATCCTTGTAATTTTTGAAAGGGGTGATTCAATGGAGCCAAAAAATATAGAAGTTGTTATCTCATATAAACCTCCAAAGGACTTCATTGAGATATGGAGTTTTTATTGGCCTAACTGGTTATTGTCATCAATTTTTTCATGAAATTTCATGGTTATCCACACTAATGATATGTTTGAAAAAGAATAATGTTCCACTCTAATGAAGTGAGGAATTTCGTAAATCTTTTCAAGAGATAATGGTTCTCCTTACATCCATACCAATATTAATTTTTCTAGAATCAAAACTAGGTTTTGTAGTGTACTGTGATGCTTCATAATCTGGGTAGGGGTGTGTTATCATGCAAGGAGACCATGTTGTTTCTTTTGTATCAAAGAATTTAAGGGTTCATGATAAAAACTTTTCAACATATGATTAGGAGTTAGTTGTAGTCATCTAGGCTTCGAAATCATTGCATCATTATCTCTTTTATTTGAAATTTAATGTATGCACAAATCATAAGACCATGAAGCATATTTTATCACAATGGGATTTGAATATAAGGAAAATAATATTTACGGAGTATCTCCAAGTGTTCTACTTTGACTTTATGTATAAATTGAGTAAAATATTTTAAGTGGCTGATTCATTATGCATAAATTCATACGCTCAGTTGGAAAAAGAATCTTCAGATGAGTGGTAGATAATGTCAGTCATAAAGAACATGGATTTGGAATGTTATGAATGAGGTGACGTTGCAGCTTTATTTCTACTTTCAACTGTTCCTGATTTTCTAAAGATGGTAAAGGAGGTACAAACATATGATGTAGAATGTATTTCTATGAGGTCAAAACTCACTGGTGGGGAGACCATTGAGCGATGGAGGCCAGATGAGAGTTCATTTTTGTGGTTTCAAGATTGGATGGTTGTAAATATTACTTCCCATGAAGAACTTCTTCAAACATACCACCATTTGATATGGGATTTCCATATTGGAATATATCAGATTTATAAGGCATTGATGGCACAATTTTGGTGGATTAGAATGAAAAGAACGGTGGCTATGTTTGTTTCAAGATGCTTAACTTGTCAGAAAGTTAAGAAAGAACCTCTGTGACCATTTGGTATGTTACAGTATTTACCTATATTAGTGTGGAAATTGGAGCAGATAACTATGAGTTTGGTAACATGTCATCTAAGAACAGTTTAGAAACATAGTGTTATATGGGAGATTGTGGATCGGCTCAAGAAGTTGAACCATTTCATCCAAGTTTGTTAAACTCATACATTAAAGGAACTACTGAAAACCTATAATTTAGAGGTGGTAAAGAGACATTGAATACCAGTTTCGATCATGATAGACAGAGATCTGTGTATTACCATCTGTTTTTGGAAATCCTTACAGAAATCCACTGGGACTCATTTGACTATGAGTAAGTCGTATCATCCTCAGATAGATGGCCAATATAAATGGATGATAAAGATAATGGAAGACATGTTTCATGCTTGTTTAATTTATTTTGGGGGCTCTTGGGAAGGGAACATACCCTTAGTGGAGTTCTCATATAACAATAGCTATCAGGCCTCGATATATATGGATATTTTTGAAGCATTTCATGGGAATCCTTGTCGTTCTCCACTTTGTTGGGTGGGAACAGGTGAGACTTCACTAGTTGAGCAGAGCCTTGTCCAAGAAACAATAGATAAGATTCAGTTGATTAGTAAACAGATGGATATGGCTTAGAGTCGTCATAAATTGTATGCAGATTATCATCGATGACCATTTTTGTTCGTAGTAAAGGATCATGTGTTCTTGAGGATTTTTCCAAGGATTGGACATCAACGTTTTATAAATAAGGTCAAGTTATCTCCTAGATACATTTGTCTTGTTGAGATATTTGAATGGTTGGGAGAGGTGGAATATTGGTTGGCATTACCACCATAGTTCAATGTGATGCATAGTGTGTTCCACATATCTCGGTTGAAAATGTTTTAGCCTGATCCTGATCATCTGATCATATAGAATAATGTAAACCTACATATGGATGCTTTGTTAGTAAGTATCCTATTGAATATTTTAGATAAGAAAAAGAAATCCTTGTATGGAAGAAGCATCGGTCTAGTGTGGGTTTTTTTGGAAACTTCATAAAATTCAGGAAGATACATTGGAATGTGAGAAGGAAATGAAAGAACAATGAACTGAACTATTTCATAAATTTAATGATTTTTTTATTTTTGGGGACATAAATCCCTATGGTGGGGAGAATGTAGCTACCCAGGTTTCAGTTAAGTAACCCTTTATTTATTCTTCTTAATTATATAATGTATAAGGGTGAATTCTTAGAGAGTTTAGAGAAAATTTGACTTGTCTTTTAGACTTTTCTATAAATACATGGGTGGTTCATAGTTTATAAAAATTGTGAAAAACTTGCAGCAAATTGTGCATACTCTAAAAAGTGGAAATATAAGGTGAAAAGGTGACACACTGTTTGTCTAAATCGTGAGGTTTCATAGTAAAAACTTTTCACTTTGAAAAATGGATTTGTTCATTTTGAGGTAGGGGATTCGATATGGTTGGAGCACGGTTTGGAGACCATGTGAGATGGTTATGCGAGGTTCATCCTTAAGGTAGTGTCTAATGAAGGGTTAGTACATGGTTCTCCTAACCGAGTGACTAAACTGTGCTTAGTTAAAATTAATATCCTTAAAAAGGGGATATTGTACAAATTAAACTTTTGACCCATCATTTTTCCTCCTATGCATCCCTAACACTGGATTTTTCTTTATCAAAGTACAATGAGGTGTCTTCCATCGATCTGGAGTCTTCCCTTAGTGATTAGATGTTATTTACTCATGGTAAGTGATTGTTTATTCTCGTTCTTGATATTTCTCTTAGATCAAATTTTCCCTCTCTCTCGGTTTCTTAGCTCTACAGACACTATGGGTAGATCTAAGATTTTTTATGCCAAAAATGCTTATATTTGGAATGTTTGTTCATATGGGAAGCTATATATTGTGGTTCATGGATAATCAGCCCAATTTTTTGACATTTTTGTTCCATTTATCATTTTTTTTAACTCTTGAGGGAGGTAGCTTCACTCTTGACTCTTCTATTTTATATCATTAAGGGTTAGTTTCAAATTGATTAATTTTATTTAAATTGATTTTATATTTTCTTTGAAATAATTAGTAAAACCCTCTTGATTTATGGTTTTTGGAAATTGGGGAAAATTGGTTAATAATTAGAAATAGTTTGATAACATGATTTTTAAATGTTGATTATAAAATAATGGTAGGTTTTACTGCTTGGAAAAATTATTTTCATTAATAATAATTATTATTTATTGAAATGGATTGAACAATCTTGGGTTTTAATGAGTTTGGAATGGTTGTGTGACATTTATTCATATGTGTTTTGATGGATAAGGGCATGAATTACCTAAAGAAAAATGTTGGGATAGATATGGGGATGAAGTACCCCCATCAAGTGGTTGACAGAGTGCTATCTTATTGGAAGGATAACTCACCAATCATGAGTATAGGGAGTTCCATGGGTTTCATGCACGATTGTATGTCCGGTTGTGTGGAACAAAATGGCTAATTCCAAAGTAGAATTTTGAATGATTTAATGAATTGATTATGCACTTTAGTTGGAAAACTATTTATAAAGGATTTTATTTATATTTTGATATAAACTATTTTTTAATTTATTTTATAAAAATACTGCTAACATGTTCTATCCTAGTGGCATGAGTATGGAAGTCATTGGATGAAAATCTACAAAGTTTTATTAATCACCTCTGCATTGGAACTTTTTTGATATTGTAGATGTCATTTGCCCAGACATGGGAAAAGCTAAATATTAGATGTCATTAGTACAACTTCATGATTCATGGAATATTTTTTGATGATGGAGCATATAGATTATAGAGATTGGAGTCTTTTGTTTATTGTGGGTTTTTTTAGTTTGTCTTCCACTATTTACATTGATATTATAGTCTCATATTGTGACAATTATTTTAGTATAATTTTGAGAAATGGAATGTTTAGTTTTCTTTCAATGTCATCATGAATCATATAGTGGTTGTTTGTTTATGGATTATTTGGTTACTATTTTTATTCATAAAGGGTAAATCATCCCCCACATGTATTAAAATCCTTTGGAATTTATTTCTAGCAATTGGAATCTTGGTGATGTTGCTTAGGGCCTAGTAACACCCTTCCTCCCTCTTAGTATAATGATAAGGGGAGGGACATTAAATAAGGGAAAGGGTTTGGGATGCATGAATTGGGACTAATGTGTTCCCTATTACATTTTATAGTAGGAATAGTATTCATTAGATAGAATAAGCACACTTCCCTGTGTTGATTGGTTAGGATCCTTGAGATACATGGTCTTGAAGGGGGTGTCTATGATAGTTATAACAAATCAAACCTAAATGGGTATTAAGTATTGGGTGAAACTTTCAATATTAAAATATTTATCGACATTGGAAAATTAAAAGGGGTATTGGAGTATTAGGTATCCTTGAGTTTGTATGAGGTGACAGAGTGGTCACGTGGGATATAGAAATCTTTACGTAGTTGGGGTGAGAAGAGATTTTAATCCTATTAATAGGTTTTATATGTTTTACAAGGCTTAGTATATTGAGAAGATAAATATGTTAATTAGTTTTTTGGTTGATGGAGGGTGATGGTACTACCCTTTTTTATCATTAATGAATGATTGTATATATAGGATCCATGAGTACTAACTCCTCTTTTGTTGGTAGATTCCCTTATCCATAGAGAATAAGCATTAACTTAGTCCTTGGTATGTCCTAGTGGGAATGGGTGAGGTATCTACCACAAGGTGGTCTGATAAATAACCTTGTAAGTAGGTTCACCTACATGATTAGGGTTTTTTAATTGGTATTGTGTTACCATATATAATGTATCAGGAAACTATACCACTACCCAGTTCCCAAACTGGTGGTGGCCACATCAAATCAAGCGGGCCTCCTCACATTCAAATGGTTGTAGACTTGAAGAGAGGGTCAATTATAAGTATCTGAACATAAAAATTACATATTAGAGTGAAACTAAACTGTAATTAACATTATTAAATTCACAAATATCATTTAGGATTAGTGTTTTGGATGTTTAGGTCATAACTAGTACATAATAGAACCGTACACATACAACGTGGACACTTAAAGTTATTATCAATTTTTTAAAAAATATAAAATATTTAATACAAATAATGATTTAATTTTAGGAAAAACATTCAAGAAATTAAAATTTACTTCTTAAATTCCATCACTCATCCTTAATCCCTATGAAAACCATTTTGAAATGTGGAATGTGCATAAATATCTCACTAAGGGGCCTAAGAATAAGAAAGTTGTCAGCCTAGTTAATAACAAGAAATACCAAGAAAAAATATTCATAAAAAAGGTGTGTATCATTTTACTTTTTATATAATTATTATCATATCATAAATATTTTACAATTTATTTAAATATAGTTATATATATCAACCATGTGATGTGGTGATAAAAAATGAATCACATCACTTCACAGAGGTGGTATTTCACACATACACACAAATCAAATTATCATTTTTCATTGAATAGAAATGTAATATTTTAAATGTAATATTTTATTTTTATAATGATAAATATATCATGAATTTCATATATGTACATTAAATGGATCATTATAACCATTCATACAAGATGTTGATGGAAAAAAATACATTAACTTACGAGGTGGTAATATGTTTTACAAATGAATGATGGTTTCATTTACCATTTTATGGAAGTGGATATGGATATTGGTTGTCCCATTAACATAAACAAATATCAGTATATTTTTATAATATTAGAAGGAGGTGATGAGTAAATCGAATTAAATGATGCGGTTAAAAATGAAACCTCTTCTTTGAAAAGTATAATTTGATTAACAACATAATAAATATATAGTTGGTATTATGCTAAATACTATAGAAAAAGGTCATGGATTATTGGATTGTATTTGGGTGGGTATTTACCAAAACAATGGTTTCAGAGTGTGGCATAAAGGGAAGAAGAGATGCCCCTTTATAAGAGAGGTGAGGGCAGTCTTAGAATTTCAAAAAATAATAAATTAATATAAATTAATTTTCACATAAAAATTTACCCAAAATGATTTATATTTGACATTAGATAATAAAGATTCTAAATACTCTCATAAAAAAAATTTATATCACATCTTTTATCATTTATTTTAGCACCTCGTTACTCCATTTCACAATTATCGTGACAACAAGGATTTTTTACTTATGGGGTGTAAGTATAGTTACTATATATGTAAAATGGTTGATAAATAGAAAATAGATTTTATTATAATACATTATTAAAAACATTGATGAATATAATTTTTTTAGAAATTTTATATCTTTTAATAAAATATATTTTTTATTATTATATATCATTAATGTCAATATTTAAAACTATTCATTAATTTCATTTTAATAAAATTATAAAAACAATTATAATTAGAACCTAGTATTTTAATACACCTCTAAAACTTTAATTCCATCTATATATATAGTTCCTCACATTAATTATCACAAATTATATTACTCATAATATTATTAATATATTTTATTATATTTTTTTAAAATTGAATAATTACTACTTCAATGTTGTGTAAATATTTAATGTATTTATTTATTTTCTAAACAATAAAAATAAATCACCATAATTAGAATAAATCATTTATATTTTAAAATAATATTTATAACCAAACATATCCTCTAGTTAACTATTTGTTAAAAGAAACTAAATTCATTAAAAATAATAGTCTAATAGTTTTTACTTCTCTTTAAAAAAATATGATAAAGGTAATAATATTTTCCATATCAAAAAAAGGACATATAACTAAATATTGTAGGATTACGGAAGAAATGTATATAGAAAATAAAATTATGTAATGTTTTATGGACATTTTATAATCATTATCATATTATTTTAACCCTTAATTACCCAATTCACCCTTTACCATTGTAAAAAAAATTCCATAGTTACTTTTCATGATGAATAAAAATGAAATAATCATATTTAAAAATATTGATTCCATTTTTCAAGATTCCAAGAAATTTAGTTTCATAATTTTATTCAATATTGATCAGGTAAAACATGATGAAAAAACATTTTTTTAGAAAAAATTCCTTTTAGAATATAATATTTTTATACTAAATTCATTTATAAAATTCCTTATAACGAAGAAAAAATATTTATTCATTTATTCAAGATATAGGAGAGTAATAAAAGATAGAACACTGAGAGGGAATAGGTAAGGGAAGCCTGGGAATTATGGGGGTCTAAAATTGTGGAGTCCAAGAACATCTACACGCACCAGATTCACTAAGTCTATGGGAAGGGACCCAATGCGTGAGAAACAAGATACCCATTCACCTAGAGTTCAATAAAATTCTAGTAAGTCAGCCATTATATTACCTTTTCACCAATTATGAGAAATATCCAAGGGGGTTTTCATAAACTATTTACATCTCTAAATGGTATACTCAATAGACCATAGTGTAGACCCATGGACATATAATGCATTAAATAAGGTCATCAAATCGGTTTCCACCACTATAATATGAAAATTCCTCTGACTGCACATATGAATACTAGTGAAAATCGCCTAAGACTCCACCTAAATAGAATTTTTTCAGCCAAATTAAGAACAAAATACCATAACCACAAAGCCTCTCACATCCCAAATCAACCCTCCACCCTTGATCTTGCTCTAATTTCATTTGCCAAAAGAGTTCATTTTAATCCCCCATTGATAAGGATATGACTGTAACCACCTAACTGGCCTATTATTGGAAACACTTAGTTTTGGAGTGTCTGGGATCATGTGACTAATATATGGGGTTGTCTCAAAACTTCTGTAGAGTCGTTATAAATCAATGAGAATTCTTCAGGTCTTGATCATAAGGCCATTTACAGTACATGCACGTCCCTGGTGACAAAACACATTTTGATCTCTCTAAATAAACCAAAATCCAGATACAAATATAAGATCATGATACATTCTCTTTAGGGCACTATTTATATCACCATGGAACAATCGGCTAATGAATTCGACACCAAAGCCCCCCTACAAAGGCAATCCCATGAAACTACTAAATGCATTCCAAACCATTTTTTCCCGGTCACTATCAAAGATGAGATTTATAGTGTCTTCAATTAATGGATCCTTGCAGTAAATACATTTTGAAGCAATATGAACTCCCAAGTGAATAATGTTCACTTCGATTGGTAACACATTATACTGCACTCTCAAAACATGGAATTTAATCTTTGACGATATTGCTTTGATCTATAGGAAATTACTCCATGCTACCCTACTTTGTTCCATCATTTTCAGGTCATGATATTACATGGATGAGAAGATACTCTATGGTGATCCTTTGAAGATACATTGATCCATCTCTGAGTTCATGACAATGTCATCAAATGTAGATCGATGATTTCTATCCAGAATGGAATAAATGAAGCTGCGGTGAGTATTCGCATGTCTGAGGATGATTTCTGGAACTGGACATCCACGAAACCCTAGATCATACCAACCCAATTTCAATGCCACAGGTTGATGTAACCGCTTCCCAAAATCCAACATTGGTGATGATAGAGTTCCAGAAAATGTTGTTGAACTATGTTCTAGGTGGCCAAAGGTCTTCCCCTATGGTTCCAAAACTCTTCCCCATATCAGATCTCTGTAGTATTCCCTATAGTGTCTTCCCTTCAACCACCACCCAAGATTACATGTCTTGGAGGACCTCTATAGTCCTTGCAACAATTTTGACATTAATTTCACCCTCTAGAAATGTTTTCCATCCTTTCTAGTGATTCCTAGTAATATCTTCCATCCATATATACATCCCACAAAAATTATTTCATCAGCATTTTTATTTTTTACGTAACACACTTTAGAACCTTGAGTGTAGATAGAATATATGATTTAATACTATTGATAAGGGTAATTCTTCCTCCAAACAATAAATATGTGTGTTCTAGTTGAGAATTTTTATTTTCATTTTCTCGAGAACCTTTTCGAAATGCTAGATACATGGCCTTCTATGAGAAATCAATGTACCCCAATAGTCAATGTTTAATGATCATCTCTTTATACCCAATTTTCTTTCAAGAATCCTCACCCTACATTCTGAGTATCTGATTGATATGAAGTGGTTTCTTTTCTACTTATTATCCATTTCTCTGCTCCATTTATAGTAGTCATCAAGGATGCTACTAATTCTCTTGATGCAATGGTTACTTCCATTCACAAACACAATTGTATCATCAAAAAACATTAAGTGATATATACCACTATAATGAAATCCGGATTGATAGGGAAGAATTAATCCCACCATAATTCTACTATTGATATACATACTACGCGAGTTATGTTCCATGATAAATAGTAGGAATGATTAGGTTACCTTTCCATAACCCTCATACCATCTAGAAAAAGAAATATTGTTTCCTCGTGAAGGATATCAAAATATAGGAGGAACTGAAGAATCAAAACAAATGATCGATCACCTAACTGGAAAATCCCATTATACAGTGAACCCTAATGATAAAATTCCACTCCAACATGTCATAATCCTTGTTCATGTCTATCTTGATAGAAATATTGGAGCCAAAGGATTTCAGGTTTATGTCTCTAATTACCTCTTGAGCCAAACCAATAGCACCCTTGATAGAATAGCCTTTGATAAACCCATGTTTCTCTTTTGAGATCTATTTGGGCTGATATATAGCCATGAATCTATTAAGAATGTAGGCCAAAACCTTGTAACAAAAGTGACACATTCATATTATCCTAAAATGTTGAATGGTGTGTGGGTTATTAATCTTGGGAATCATCACAATTTCAGTGGAACATGAAACCCGAGGTAGATTTACCCATTTAAATAAATTGTGTATTTTTGGGACCAACTCTATCTTACTTAAATCCCAACAGGCCCTATAGAATGACCCTTATAATCCATCGGGTCCCAAAAACTTATCTGGGTTATGTGACCACACTACTTCCCTAATGTTAGTCTCTACATGAAAGGATTCCAACTGTTCATTAACAATACTAGTAATCATGTTAGGTTTTCCCTCAAATATCTTTGTATCCTCCCCCTAGTAGTCATCCTATAGGTTTGTGTTGGAATTAGTAAGAAGTTTCATGAATAACAACTCAAATTCTAAAACTCATCCAAAATAGAATTTTACTTTTTATCAACATTAAAAGAAAAACATATTTGAATTGAAATTTATATTATTAATTATTTAGTGAAAAATAAATCATTCAAGAAAAATTCAAATTTTCACCATAAGATTGATATTATAATTTCAAAAATGATATTTATTTTATAAAATATTATTTCTAAAATTTTGAGAAATTAATTATATCATTTTATGAACACAGATATAAAAAACCATTTTTTCAAGAAAATATATATTTTAAGAATAAGATGGATTTACTAAAAAATGTGTTCTTATTTTTTATGAATTAAATAATAAATTTTTATTGGTTACAAAATATCTATTTATATATTTCAAATAGGAGTGAACCTAATTCACATCCTCCAATTTAACTACTATTTTAAAAAAATATCAATTAAATAATAAGATTTTGTAGTTCATTTACACTCAATGTTGTGTATTTTCTATGATATTGAATATAGTGTTCTTTAAAAAATATATCATAATATTATTGTCTCCACCCTTTATGAAATTTAATTATCATAATTTTAAATAGGGATTGAAAAGTAGGGTTTGAATTTTTCGAATACCTTTCTTGAAATCCTATATTATAGAAAAGTTTAATAAAACATACACTTGAAAAAAAGGAAAGGTAAATTCAATGGTCATCTTGAATAACATAAAAATAGGTTTCCAAATAGTGAAAAATTCATGGGAACTGAACACATGGATGTGGAAGAGAAAAATAATTCTTTATGACTAATATATAATTATAGAGAACATGGTAATGAGAAAGTTAACCATCACAAAACTATAAATCAATGATAGGATATGACCATTTATTTATTGTTAACAAAAGTAAATAGATAAAAGTTTTACACGAAAAACAATTTTCTATAGTTAAAGAACTCATTTATCATCTATACTAAAATCATATAGAAATATAATTACTTGAAATGTTTAATTTTTTCCGTGGATCACATTATAGAAAAATCTAATATCTTATTCCAAATTCTGAGTATTAAATATAACTTTTTCATACCTAAACACTAAAATTCATTTATAGGGGATCAAATAATTCCATAAAATAATTAAAACTTATTCCACCTACCTTCGGACACTAACAAAAATTAAAATTATTAGTATATGGTAAGATAATTCCATAAATGAATAAAACGTTATTTGAATAAATACAACAGTAATCATAAAATCATCAACAATATCACCCAACTATTAACTTAGATCATTTGAAAAAATTACTAAACTTAAAACTCATAAAAATATACAAGAAAAAGATTGCAGTCCGGAGATTAGAAGGATATTATCACTTGTTCTTTTAAGATAAATATAACATTTATATCAAAATAATATAAATCAATCTTAATGTCTCATACAAAATATTTATATTCCATAATCATATAACCTCAATGATATGAAAATATTTTGAGTAAATATCCTAAATTAGCATAAAGAAAAAAAAATACAATCTTATATTCTTCCGAATGATAACTCAAACATTATTCCCCAAATCATATCACATTTAATTTTATTTACCTTAATGATATAAGGTTTCTAAAAATATAATGATATTCTTATAAAATAAAATTATTCACTTAATCACCAAATTAATTTCCAAAAGCAGGGTTATAAATATGATTAAATATATGTTACCAGTTTTAACAACCCATAATTACATCAAAATTAGAGATTATATAAACCCTAAATGATACCAATACCTTTAAACTTATTTTCACCAAATGTAACAACATTATTAATTAAATAAAATATTTAATAAGTTAATATTAAAGGATAAATATATCTCTAACATTAACCAAAACTCAATAAATGACTCCAAATGATTATCACTTTTTCCTTACATTATCCTTCAAAGGTATTGGTTGAATTTAATATATGATTCTAATATTTGAAAACTGAAACTATTATAGAATAATATTTCATTGTTTTATGATTTTCATAATGTGTACACCCTTAATATATTAATAATGATTATATGTCTTATTTCATAATACATTATCCCAATAAACTAATTATATAAAATATTTTCTTATGATTTTCAATATAAACTTAGTCATGTTTCATATTTAAACATGATAAAAAAATTCATACCCTAAATTTAGACATAGGGTTTTTCTTTTATGCTATTTATATTTCTATTGTCTTCCATCATTAGTTCCATATCGTTAGACTATAAATAGTCAAGTCCCCGAAGGTCTTTCCATTTACAAATTAAAAGTATAAATTGATAATATTAAATTAGATAAAAGGGAAACCATATTCTAGAGATATTTTTGAGAAATGAAATTTTATAAGACAAGTAAGATATTTTCTTGATGAAGGTTATGAATACATAATAACCTTTCAAAATCATTTGAACAGGATTTTAAAATAATAATGGCAATAAAATAACTTATAAGGGATAATAAGGTTTTGAATTATCGCTCTCCTTCCATCTTGATAAATGATTCTTAATCAATATAAATGAACACTATTAAAACATGAATTGAATTATTTCATGTTAAAATTAATATTGTACCTGTAATGACTGTACCAATTAAAATTATGAATCAATTTAACCATCATATCCATTGTACTTATGTGAATTACCTTTCTAAATAAAATCTCTAAAATATCGTTAATAACTTTATAATACAACACTTAAAACCAAAAGAAATGTGTTTAAGACATTGTTTATATAATCAAACATAAAATTTAAACCTCATGATGGCTACCATAAATCTTATGAAAACCTCACATGAAGACATAATAATATAAAAAGTTGTGCATACATTGACATGATACCAAAAATAATAACATGACCCAAAACATTAAATATCTGGGTAACCTTAGACTAGAATTACAATTTTTACATTAACAAATATCTTTTAGGTTTATAGTTTTATTGAGTTTGGTTATAACTATCACATAAAAAATGCATATGTTAACAATGTGGACACTTCTATTTAGTATCCACATTTTCCACACTATAATATTTTGAAAATAAAACATGATTTCTTTTCAGGAAACATCTTTCAACATAAAATTTGACTTATTCCTTTTAATTACCCATGAATACTCCCCATTATAAAATTTTTAAAAAGTTTGTATGAGTGAAAGATTATTAGTAAGATATATAAGAAGAATAAATCTATTTAAAAAACATGAAAACCCATGTAAAACTATTCTTAAATATATATCTTTTTCTCTGAGAAGTAAATTATTTCTCCTACAGGAACTTATTTTTGAGTCATTTTTAAAATGAATAACATTCCCTGAAAAAAAATTGTAATAAAGTATCATAAATTATTTGGGACACCTTCATCCTAAAACACATACAAACCCTTACAATATGATCATCATACAGCCGATTTCTAATATAATTCATAGGTTGACATAGCCATTACCAATTGTATTGGAGTACTATCTTATAACACCCATCATATAAGATATATTGGGCTCACCCATGAGCTATAATGTTGATCAACCCTTATAAAACAATGTCCATATACCATATCATGAATGAAAAATATGAAAAGTTCTTTCAAATTTATGTGAAAAAACACTTTTGGATATTAAAATACCCTTATATTTTAAAAATGAAATTTTTATTGGAAAAGTTTCCAAAAAAGGGAAATTGGGGTTTTAATTTTATGAAAATATGATATATTGTATAGGAACTTAAACAAAATATAATTTTTTAGTGTATAGAAGTGTCATTGTCACCATGTAAGTTAAAATAAAACATTACTTTTTGAATTTTTGTTATGAAAGTAAATAATTCTGTGAAGACATTCCGTTTTAAATCCATTGAATAAAATTAAAAAGAAACATAAAATTTCCTTAATAAATATTTTTATTTATATATAAAAACATCCATTATATATCTTCAAATATATTGATATTAAAGAAAAATATTGTTTTAATGGAATCCTAAAAAGATGATTTTTTAAAAAAATCATGCACCATGAGTTTGAATTGTCACGTACATTATTTATATTCATGAATAATAAACATAGTTTAATTATTTAATTTATCTATAACCTTATAAAGGTTTATTATTCATTCTATCTCACTTATTTCTATTTTATAAAAATTACATAACATTCATGCGGGTTGTTTTGACAATATTCGATTCATAAGTCCAAAATGACTTCTGTAGGATGAATATGGTCAAAGGGGTCATTATTCAAAATTATAAAAAATATTAAGAAAAAAATAATTATCATTTTTATAAATCAATTATACCTTAATATCCAATCATGAATGATGACTATAAAAAATGAACTATATTACAGCCATGGAGATGGTAGGTTGAATATACACATGAGAAACAGTTCCATTTGTCAATGATCATTATGGAATAAATGTAATTATAATTGTGAATATAAATAATTATAATAATATCATAAATATAATATTATTTATTTATTATAAATATATATATCATCCATTTGATGTGGTTCTGAAAAAAGAATCACAATTCTTCATGGTGGTGGTGGACCACAGATTCGCATGAATAACGTTATCATTTTTCAGTGAAATGAAATGTAATAAAGTAAATGATATATTATCTTTTAATAATGATTGATATATCAATAATATCACATGTATATATTAAATATATCATTATAATTGGTCTTGGGATATGGATACGAAAAAAAATTCATATGTTCGTGAGATAGTAGTCCACCGTACACACAAATGATGGTTTTGTTTCCCATTTGATGGAAGGGAAGATGAATTTTTTTTAATTAAAATAAAAAATATTAATATTTGTAATATAATGTTTTAATTATATAAATATTTTTTTGGTATATTTTTTGGATTTTGAAGATAGAAATAAAACTAAAAAAGTGGTTGAAACTATACATTTTCTTTTGAAATTCTCCTTTGATTTACACATTAACCCTTTTAGGGTTTGTATACCTATAAAACTGAACTATTATATAAGGGTAAGGAATATATGAGATTATTTTGTTATTTATTGACTTATATAATTGTGTTTTGTAGTTTTATGTAATGTGAATAAGAGATTCCCATTTATAAGAGTTGGGAGGGCCACTTTTGAAATTCTTTATAAATATAAAAATATTATTATTTAGTTTTAAATTTCAAATATGTCTAAATAGAATTATTTATATTATAGTGTGAGTATGGATCTAATTAATATTTAATAAAAAAAATTCATGTTTTGATCACATTTTCACCATTATATTTTTGTCTTAACCCTAGATAAATCACTTCACACTTACAGTGACAATGAGGATTTTTACACATTGGGGGTCAATATAGATACTATAAATTAATGAACAACTCATAAATTTAATATGGTTGTTATTATAAAAACTAACTTAAAAACATGGAAAAATATAATATTTTTATGAATTTTATGTCATTTAATAAAATATTATTTATTATAATATTTCATTAATATAAATTTTAAGAGAAGTTCATTACATTGATTATAATAACACCTGGAAGCAATAAAATTCAATCCAAATATTTTAATACACCCCAAAAATGTCATATTCTTATATAAAATTAATTTTTCACATTAATTATCTAAAATCCTATTACTTTTAATATTTTTGAAATAATTTATTTGATTTTTTCATTTATATAATAGTTAATGCATCGATGTTGTGTAAACATTTTAGGAAATTATTTATTTACTCATAATTAAAAATAAATTACCATGACGAATATAAATCATTTATATTTAAAAATAATATTTATAACTAAACATATCCTTTATATAACCCAATGTTAATAATATTATTGTAATTAAAAACAAGAGCGTCCCATTTTTTACTTTTATTTCAAAAAAAAATATTATAATAGAAATAATCAAATAAAAATATTAAATAGTCCATATAACCAAATATTTTATTAGTGTGTAAATATTTTATTAATTGAATAAAATCAATTAAATTTAAAGGGTCATTTTATAATATTTATCATATTTTTTTTAACCCTTAATTACCCGCTTTATCCTTTACTATGGTAACAAAAAATAACTATATTTACAATTCATAAAGAATTAAAATAAAATAACACTATTTACAAAATTCTTAACTACTAATTAAAAATATTTAATTAATTTTTATAGATTTAAAACACTAATGTGTCATAATTTATGCTAAAATTAATTCGTGAAAAGAATATGGAAAATATTTTTCTAGAATAATTCCAAATTTAAATATAAATTTTTTTTCTTAAATTGAAATATAAAATACTTTCAAAAACAAAAAAAATGGATTATTTTATTTTAAAAAGAACTAATTACATTTTCAAAATATTCCAAAATATAATTTCCCTTTTCATATACTTTAAAATTCATTATTCAAAAAAAATAGTATTTTTAACTATTTATGGAAAAATCAACCTTTTCAAAAACAAATTATAATTTTTACTATAGGATAATATTGATATTATTATTTAAAAAATGAAATATATTTTATAAATTATTATTTCTTAACATTTGTGAATTTAATTATACAAAAATCAAAAAAAAAACATTTATAAAAACCATTTATGAATAGAACATATCTTTGACGAATATAATTATTTTAAAAAATTGGAGTGATTATTTTCTAAGAATTAATTAGTAAATTTGTGTTCAATAGAAAATTTATATTTATATATTTCAAAAATTAGTTAATCATATTCATACCCTCCAATTTAATGTCTTGGCTATAATGGTTACCTTTAAATAAAAAACAAACCTATGTTTCAATGTTATATATGATAATGTTTCATTAACATACCCTAAGTGATTTTTATCGTCATACAGTAGAAGATAATAAGTATCACAAACATCCCCTATGATAGTTTTAAAGGTATGTGGCTCAGAATAATATGAATCACCGAACACCCCTACTGGAGTTTTCTTAGCCTATGAGATAAGCAAATAAGTAACATGGACCTTCAAAATTGATGTTCTATCAGACTATGGAATACATTAATAAATAACATAGACCCTTATATGAGATTTTTCTTGTCTAAAAACACAACCACAAATAAAGGGTATTTTCATTTCCTTTAAAAAACAACCCAATGGTAATTTTTCATTCTTTAAAAAAGAGGACTCCCCAATGGCGTTTTCTATTATATTAAGTTAAAACCGCCCCAATTGGAATTTTACCTATATTTTAAAAATATACTACCCCAAGGGAATTTTCTATTCCTTTAAAGAAAGGTCACCCTAATAGGGGATTTTCATTTCTGTTAAAACATTTAAACACATATCACCTTTTACAAAAAAAAGAATGTATTTGAATTTCCAAAAAAGAAATACTCCACCAAGTACTCGCTTCCAACATTTAAAATTTTAAAACATATTTCTATAGGACACACCATTATAAAACCCATTTTCCATTTCAAAAAAGATTTCCAAGATATTCTAATTCTTCTAAGGAAACCATTTGATTCTCAAAACACTACACTTTATATAGGTAGCATTAAAATCAAATCAAGAATTATGAAAACATTTTTTCATTTCAAGTATTCCTATACAACCCAAAATTCACCATTTTATAAACTATAATACCATTTTAAATGAATTTATTCAAGATTAAATTCCATTTAATTAAATTGAAAATTGTGAAATTTTATTTCATAATCCGTAAATCCAATACATAATACTCACATTATAATAATTATGACATGACATAACCATTTAATACCATAGAGGTAAATAGAAGATTATTTTCTAAAATAAGGTAATTATTACCAGTGAAAATAGTTTTTAATACATTAAATTAATTATTAGTTAATATCATTCTAAATAGAAGATAACACATGGCACATTCACCAAAAACACAATCCAGAGCGTAGGTTAAATTAAGTGTCCACCTACCTTAGTATTAGAGAAGTATACTCATCCTATATTAGTCATCGATTCATCCTAAATCCAATGAAATCAATAAAGAAGAAAACCATTCTAAAATTAGGGTATGTCAGACTAAACTAATGACAGATAAGTATACATTGAATGAACACAATTTTAGGGGTAATAGAAGGTGTATACATACTTTAGGCTCTAGATCACAATAAGTAGAAATTCCAACAGTTAAGTACCAAGGGAGACCCACCATTCAATATGGAGAGGTATAAAATTTCATGGTAGATGTTTTATTAGAAAAAGTGGACTAGAATATTCATTAAGAACAAAATTGGGTGGAATAGGTGAAATAACAGGGCTACCATTGACTTTAAAACTCCCTAATATGCCATTGATTGGGAGATGCTAGATCACCAGCTATTAGTTGATCATAAACACCCACATGGACTTATATCTTGGCCACGAATGGACCTATTTATATAAACTAGTAAGCTGGTGGAATTGAAACATCATATAGTAGTAGAAAACCATGTCCCAAACACTCAAAACACTCCATAAAGGCCCTCTATTCCAAAAAAAATGCATCTATTAAGGCTAATTACACAAGGTTATAGATGTTTTAAAATTATGTATAGCTCCGGGGAAGGGAGGGATCTTATCATATCCCAAAAATTTAACAACTCATCCCCCTGCTAAAATCATTAGCACCAGTGAGCCTGAATTTATTAACCTACATGGTCATTTCACTAGTCTTGAACATACCATTATTAAAACTAACCAAAACCACTATTTGGATCTTCAAAAACCTATGTATCGTATCTAAGATTCATTTAATAAACTCCACCACATTTCTCTCTTTTGGTTGAACTTCCGTAATTATACAACTATTATTACACACATATGGTTAATTCTATCAGTCTACTACATTCGGGTCATCACTCGGACACAATTATCAAAACACCAAGTCTCACATAACCACTCAAGAATACTAAATATCCTTCAAAGAAATGACTAATCCAGCATAAATCTCAACCAACATGGTAAGATACACCACCTATACATTATTTTATATTTTATGGTTTCTGGATCCCTAATCATATTGATCTCATTTGAACCTCACACACTATTATCTACTTAACTCTGTAAAATGATATCCAAGTACCCACTCTATCCATGGTGCTATATAAAACATATGACTCCCTATCCAACACCATCTATTTTTGAAGGAGTTGATCAAAAAACTGTTAGTGACTCTGAATCAGAGCCCTAAACCGAACTAGATGAGTGAACATTTCCTTAAATATTTTCCTAAAAAACCAAAATCTGATTAATATTCTGAACCAAAACCCTGAAACACGTCTGTGAAATTACATAAACACATCCTCTGAAAATCCACTAATATACTTGTCCTTAATTCCTTTATCACTAGATGAATCCAATAATCCTGCCAATAACACACAAAGGACTAACCCCAAACTCCTGGTGTGATTCAAAGACCGACTTACCATTTTTCCACACTACTCACTGTGAACTAACCTGAGAGCATATAAGCCAATAAAAACATAACAATCTTGGATCATGTCATTATATCCCAATCCGAAATATATCACTTGGTTTGTAAAAAAATTAGATAGAGATCAACCTATTGTATTCCTTTAGGAAACATTTTTATAAGGAAAATAAATGGTAACAAACATCTAATTCCATCACAACTATCTATATAATTGTCCCATTAATTAGGAAACACTCCTAACAAGAGGGTCACAATCCCATGATGCAAATAATTATCCCTGTTATAGTAGTGTCATTATCATCACTCGATGAAAAAAACCCAATAACCAAAATTCATGATCTTACCATCATTGAATGTAATGGATATACCTCATCATTCTACTCATACCTAATCTCCATGAATGAAACACCATAAAGATACCCATTTTGGAATCATAGGATTGTAATAATCAACATTCATTGAAATCCAACTCATAATGAGGTTAATGACCTCACAAAAAAATGGTTCTCTCACTAAAATATGGATTCACCTATAACACTACTAGAGAATATCATGATCATGTTCCAATAATATTAGATCCATGTCACTCCTTCCAAGCATCACTCAGCCACTGAAGCACTAACACTCCTAAAGTGGATAATTCTTGGATCAACAATGTCACTACATTTTGATTCATCTACGAATAATGTCCTTTACCACTGGAACCTTACAAATCCTACAAGAATCATCAGTCCATCATCACACAATCATCCACTAATTTCCACTCACCATGATCCGAAAAGGAACTACTAAATAAAACATGTTATGGTTTTATGAATATTTTCCAAGAAGCTATAAACTGAATCCCACCACGGACCTACAAACATCACTTCACTTCAACTTTTCAAAAAACCATAATATTCCCAACTAAGTTGTACATAGCATGTTCTGTCAGTTAAAGTTCAGTAATTATATCATGTACTAACTCTATTCCCTCTATAAACAATTGAGTTATCACTCTCTCACCATATGGTGTAATTGATCCATAGGGGTCACATGGTCTACTGTAACTTATTTTCAAAACTTAACACACCATCTAGTGAGTTAAGAATCACAGATCCTAGGATCATATTACTAATGAAACATCTTAACATTCTCTCATAATATCACTTTAACTAACTAGATTCCTCCATGATTCCTTCATAAAATAGGTATAACACCTTTCATTTATCATAGTTATGTACATAACCACCCATCATCTAAGGTGCCAATCCAATAACCAAATGAACATACCTACACAATTGTCATGTACTAGAATCACATGGACAAATGATTGGTTTAGTAATTCAAAAAGCAGTTTCCTTCAAAATTGGCCTATATAATAGTCCCTCGAACTCCAAGTTCTCATCCATAACTACATCAACACTAGGAAGAATTGAACAATCACTAATCACATAAAGTGAAGAATCGACCCATGCATTATATATCTAAAGGGATTAAAAAACATTATAACCTCTCAGGGGTAACACTTTCATATCACAAGCAATGGACCCATTAGAAATCATCAGTCATCTCTGAAAGGTCACTAGGTCACCCAACATAGTTTATCATCCAAGAACTTACTAAATCCGCAATTCATGGGATATCACATTCCCATATAAAAGTGACATGGAATCTATCATGAAAAACCCCCAACTCAGGGTTCCCATAAAAAAATTTAAAGACAATATATCATACCCACTCATGAGTTATACTTAAAACACATGTACATGACATAAACCCCCTACTCATCAAAACTTATCAAAAAGTTGAAATGTTATATCCCAAGCCGAAAATGAAATTGGTGTATCATTAACTATGAAATACACCAAACCTCAAAAAAAATTCCCAAATGAGGCTCTATCTCTATCCACATATACCCCCAACCATGTTCAACACTATTGATACACAATGTCTTCCACCTCCAAAGGTACTACCTCAGTACATACCACAAAAAGAATCCCAAATCACGCATTTCTAAAAAACCTCAAAAACCCTATAAGCAAGGTTAATCAACATATAAAATTGTTCCCACACCATAATAATGGTGTTAAAATACTATTTACAAGGGTTTACCATTAAAAACACAATAATTTCCACCTTTCAATAATATTTACATTTCTTTTTGTAAAATACTCATATTTTAAGGTTTTCTAGTGTGAAAAGGTTTTAAATACCACAACTAATAGGACTCACCTTTTAGATTTTACCAGCTTATAAAGTTAAAATTTTCAAATATATAAATATTATATGATTCATATTTAATCTTTAGTCTTATAAATTACAAAGATAAAAATTATCTAAGGCACCATATGTGTTTATATATGAAAGGCTATTTAAGAAATACCAAAATTTAATAAATTATTTATATCTTACTTTAAATCAATATATCATCAATGGAATAGGATAAGTAAAAATCCAAAAAAGACTTATATGGAGAAACAACATATGGAATATTAAGGATACATTAAATAAAAACCCCTCTTATAACAATTGGTAGTCACATTCATTGTAAAATATAAATTAGACAATGATTCCTCCAAGTTTATTTGAATCATATGTAGTATGAATTCGATAGATGAACCTCATGCACTTAGAATGATTGATGTCCTTTTTAATCCATATTTTCCTAAAATGATGCATGAACACATTCATACACTCTTTCCATACAAGGACAAGTGTATAAAACCCTCTAACTAATGACATAAAAAATAAAGTGCCTTACTGAATGTGAAAATAAAATACAATTTTAACGGTGAAATCCATAAAAAAAATTCTTATCCATAGTAAATTCGATGTTCTTCTAGGAATAGGTTTATCTCTCCTAAAACAAGATCACTACAAGGCCCAACACTCTTTATCCTCTTATTTACCGCATCCAAATATTAAAATAAAAAATAAATATTCCTCTTTAATAAAAATTTATAAAATCTCACTACCCAGACCACTAATCGGTTCCTAGATTGGCAGTCACTACATCACCTTAATGTAAAATTCATATACCTAGAGTCTTTTTACTAGCAGTGGGGTTTTATGAGGATACTATGGGGAGACTATAATGTAAAATCAAATTAAAAATGTCAAAAAAGATAGTAAACAATGTATAAAATACTCCAAATAAATGACATATATAAAATAAGTAATGTTGCAATATCACTAAAATATTTTAATACTATAACAATTAGATATGTATAATAGATTCCCCATGGGTAAATCATATACACACGACAACAATATATAAAATAAACTGAAACTATCACTCATACTCAACTATTCCAGAGTATACATAGTCTCATCCCCCATAATTTACTCTATAATTATATGAAAAACATCATAAAAACATCCATCACCATAGAACTATAACCTTTGACATAATAGTGATCCTCGGTTGAGTACCCAAGTTCAATGGCACAACTAGAAGGTTCTGAGTAAAATCAGTATGCCACTGACAATGGTGTCACTAAAATAACTAGAATAATATACAAGATCATGATTAACTTCTATAAATAAATAATTTATCCATTTAAACTAGTTTTAGAAATAAGTTAACAGAACCCAATGGCTGAGTTATATGGTGAAACATTAAAATAGTCATACCATCATTAATCCTTACATCTGTGACCCTGATCAACCCTACATACTTCGACCAATTACAAGGTGCCTCACAACATGATAACAATTAATCAAGATAATAGACCCAAGTTTCCTCAATATATATGATAATGTAACATATAACTACACTACAAGAGTTTTCTAAGCATATAGAATAAGACAATAAGTATCACAAACCTCCCCTATAAGAGTTTTCTCAATGCATGGAATAATCCAAAAAGTACCACGGACATTAACTACTATAGTATTATAATCCTATAGAAAAAACAAATAAGTAACTTTTAAATCTCCTAATAATGTTTTCTCATTCTGTATAATATGGAAATATGTAACATGGACATCCCCTAAGAGTGTTTTCTTAGAAAAAAAATCAAAACCACCCATAAAGGTTGTATTTATTCTCTTTAAAATAAAAAAACCACAATGGTAATTTTTCTCTCTTTTATAAAAAATCCACCCGTAGTGGTTGTTTTATTTCCATTAAAGAAAACCCACCCAAATGGGTATTTTCTATTATTTAAATACTATTAAACACTGAAGGATTTTATTTATTTATATTCAAAAAATTATACACAAATCACCATTTCCAAACAAGTTCACAATGACCTTCAATTTCCAAAAAGAAACACCACACAAAGTTTTCTTCTCCCACGTGAAAAAAGGAAACGCTAATTTTGATAGAACATTTCAATATAATATACCACTTTACATTTTAGAAAACCATTTCCAGCTATAGCATTTTTTCCGAGGAAGCTATTTAATAACCAAAATATTACATTCCATTTTAGTAGATTTATAATTTACTCATGTATTTGGAATGATTTGTTGAACATAAATTATGTCATGCCATCCTAAAATTTATAATTGTATAGGAAAAATTTCCATTTCTTGAGGAAAAATTCAAGTTCCAATTTCATTTCATTAAATTGATGATTTTGAAATTCCTATTTACAATCCTTGATTCCAAAACATAATTCCCACTTTAGGAGGATTGTAACCTGGAATAAAATATTAATAAAAACTAGGAAAACATGGAAATTATATAAAATAGGGTAATTATAACCAAGGAAAAAAGAAAATTTAAAATATTTAATTATATCTATGATCATAAGATGAAAATCTTACGAGACTAAACCACATATGAATGAAATACCCAAGAAAATTCATGGTATAAATTAAGGTTCCACATATATCATTCTTAGATAATATTTATAATCCTATATTAACCACAAGTTTCACCTGAATCCCACTAAATTTATAAATATTTTATACAACCTATAATTAGGTCTTATAATACTAAAATGAAATGAGAAAAGTAGATAGTAAGAGAATAAATATTAGATACCATAGGAATCATAACATTATAATATGATCTTGATCACAACAAGAGAAAACTAAAAAGAATGATCCAAGGGAGATCCGCAATTACATATGTGGAACTGTCCAAAAGGGTTTCAAAACCATGACTAACAAGAAGAGGGTGTGGTTTGGGTGAAATGATAGGGCTTCCTCCCACGTAAAAAAATTATCTAGGAGGCTACTTAGGCTAATTCATTTGCTATCAGCAAGCTGGTGGACATAAACCAACTTGTTACTGGTGCTGAAACACGACATTGTATCCATGGATCCATGTCTAACCCCTCTAATTTATAAAATGGTATGTACCACACTGGAGGGGTGGTATCTTAGAGTATATTCTCATAATTAAAGATGTGTTTGTGAAGGATTTTGAATGTGTTATGATTTATGTAAACCCCTTGGTATTATTTAAGATATTTCTTATAGGATCTATAAAAACCATGAGGGTAATAAGAATGGATATATCCTTTGGGGTAAGAACCTAAGTTTGGATTTAAAAAATCGAGTGGTAAATGTGTTTCTTTAGTATTTACTAGAAATTTCATGTAATGAACAGAGTTTATGCTTTACATTTATGATAAAAAAACATGTAGTATGTGTGAGGTACCAACTGAGAGCTTGGGTTATAACTATGTATGCCAATTACATGTTTGTTTTAATAATTACCTTGATGTAATGAAACATAATTGTGAGGTGAGACATATATTCAATGGGGGATAGTGGTCATATAAACTCATGGTTAGATACAATGATTCCATATTATTTTTAATCCAGTTGTGTGTCATAATCTACTACTAGGATATACATCTCTTTCACTATGGTTTAAGATGATTATACCATCACATTCCTGTTTTCTTTTAGTGTTTCTATTCTTAACAAATTCATTGATATTTCTAGTTTATTCATGGAAAAAATCATATTATTGAGACTCCATTATATTCAATGGAATAAAAATACATATTAGGTTGGTTGGAATCCTTTCTAGTATTTGAAATTGATAGGACGATTTTTTTATCGAGGCTTCATGAAATTATAAGGTAAGAAAATAATAATATAATCACGACTCTTAGATAGACTATATATCATATAGATTGATGCATATGATGAATAATTTATAGTATGTGGGTTGGTCATACCGACCATAAAACAGGTCAACTTAATGTTATTTGGATTATAATATCATGTTATAGACTCTTTACTTCCCATGATCACACATGGAAGGGTCCCTTTTTAGGGTGTTTTAGTTAGCATATGATGACCGAGCATGTTTTCATCCATAATATGTATTCCTTATTCATTTATTTTTCTCATATGTACATTGGGATATAACAAAATATATTAGGGACCCAAAGGTGGTTCCATAATGATATTTATTCCTCACACCATACATGCGTACCTCGGTGGATGTGGATACCTTATGTATTTAATTTCGGTATGAGCACTGGTTTGATAGGGGATCAGTAATATGTTTCTATATAAATTTTTCGGAGTATATTGAGGTTATAGATGAATTTATTACTTTTTAGAAATTTGAAATATATCATGTAATATTTTTGGGTCTAGGAACTGAGATGGATTGAGATTCTGAGGTCAAGTGATCCTGGAATAAATTTTATAAAAATATTAAATTTATTTTATAAAATGTTTATCAATTTTTTCATATTTAATTTTATGTCTCTTGAATAGAGTCTTATATGAGAAATATGATCCCACTATTGAATCTGAATTTTAAGGTTTACCATATGAGTCACCTAAAGTTAGTGGACACTGGACATCTAATTCAGTTAGTCATTGGAAGTGCATTGAAATAAAATAAAATATTAAATTTATTTATTTTATTTAAGCATCGATGATATATATTAATCTATTTTTACTTAATTATAAAAAAATAAACATGATTAGCTACATAAGCCTTATGAGAATTGAGGGTGTCTATTTGTTCTTCTTTATTGGATTGAGATCAGATGATGAACAAAGACCGAATCGATATGAAATGGAAAGTAGTGAACATAACTGATCATCCTCCCCAGTAGAAATCACATTTTTTTCTCCAAAAGTAAATCCTAGTTGAGGTAGGACTCCTCATTTGTGGTTTCCTCCCTAATTATTATAATATTGAGAATTATCAAACATTATACATTAATCTTTGTTTGCATAAATTAATTTCATGAGTCTATATATTAGATTTAAATTGTTGATTCAATTTATTATTCTTCTTATGCTATGTTTTTCACCCAATTTTAACCTAACTTATATTTTTCCCATGAAAACATGGACAATGATTTTGACAATTTTTCAGTGCTTTCCCCTCCTTTACTTCATGTTCCACCTCACTGGACCACATTGTAACAATTTGAATTTTTCAGATGGGTTCAAGTGTGATTGAACCCCCAATTCAGGGTGGATTCACAAATGATGAATGGATTTAAATTTTGAGGATTGATTATAATATTTTCTGGAATATGGGTGATGATTCCCATTGATCCGTGATCAACTAGTGTTATGGTGGTAATGAACAACCCATGGTGTACATGAGGTATTTGAGCGAAGAATCAAAAACTTGATTTTAGGTCTCTAGAGGCTAGGAAATTGATGGTCAATAATTTTACCCTCCCATTCATTGGATTTTGAGTGGTTAATGACAATAAATCTTGGAAGGAAGTAACATATTTTTAAACCACATAACAAATCTATATTATTGTAAAAAAACACAATTGCATGCCATTTAATTCAAAAGAAATGATGGGTTTTCTATTTTTGATGGTTGGTTGGGTTTTGTGATGAAGTTAAATATGAAACACGTTATTAAGGGACCACACACCATGTATCCACTATATATATAGCTCAATATATGAATATGGTACATGCCTAGGATCCCATGTGGACCATACTCAGTGTATGGAATGAGACACACTATGTACTTCAGAGTGTACATAATATTAGGTAGGGACACATACTGAGTGTCATCTTGACCATGACACATTTTTTGTGGTGTGGAATACTCTATATAATTTAGAGAGTACATAAGAATTATCATATGACACAAAATGAATTCCAAGTTGACACTAACACGTTTTGTGTTATAAGGGACATTGTGTGTAAAAATACATGGGTAGTGTACATAAACAAGACCCAAAGGACATGGGCATGACCAGGAGAACACTGGTCTACCCCAAGTGGTCTAGACATGTCATTTAGTACACTTAAATTCCTTATAGTACTACATGCCTAGTGTTTTTTGTGCTGGAGGGGACACAACCAGGTATGGGAGAGGGGCCACATGCCAAATGGTCCCGTTAAAAGCCTTGTAATTCCTTTTTGAAGAAATTTCTACCACTCATATCTTCTTCGTTTGGACTCAGATTATGGTCTAATAGTACCCTATTCTGAGTGTTTCTATGTGTAGAATTATATGGTATTCCTTTTGGTGGATTTTGATATACGATGTGAAGTGTTCTAGGCATGATAGTTCCTTAGGTACTAATCAAGGATTGAATTTACTGGTAATGATCATCAAAGAGTGGCACCCTCTTGCGAAGTAAGGGTGTGGGTTCTATATATACTAAGTGAACCCCACTTGAAGAGTTAGGCTATGGGTCCTATATATACTAAGTGGCACCCTCTTATGAAGTCCACAAGTGTGACCTCTATATAATAAGTAGAACTCACTTTTTGATTCAGAACATGGATCCTCTATCTACTAAGTGGAACCATCATTCAAATTATGAAAAAGGGTCATTTATCAATAGATCAGAACTCTCTCATGAAGTTAGGTAATGGTTCCCCTAACTATATAGTGAAACCCTCCTAGGGATACAATTCATGGATCCTCTATTTATTGAGTGGAACCTTGCTATAGGGTAAAAGAATGAGTCCTCTATCTTATCAGGGGAACCCTATTGTGGAGTTAGGGAATTAGTAATATATACTAAGTGTTTCTCCGAGGGAAGACTAGGGTTTGGGTCCTCTATCTACTGAGTGGTACCACTAATGCATTGGGTCTTGGGTACTCTATGTGGAGACTATTCCCCCTCGACTGTGTGATAAAATGGTGAAGTGTGTCTCTACATAGATACTTCTTAAGACATACAAATGAGATGATTGGAATCATTTGTAAACCATGAAGGGAGACTATTTTTATAGGATGGGATATGAGATATAAATCTAAATTTTCACTCATCTAGGCTTCTTTTGAAATCATATATATCTCTATTTTTAGATTTTATTTCTCTCTTTATATGGGTTGACATGTCTACTTATATCATGTTACTATTTCTCCCTATTAATTTTTCGGGGAGACATGGTAGGTTGGTATATACTCACACCTTCACAGGCTTTCCTTGCTTGTATCATGCCCTATACAGATGTTGGATTGGTTTGCAATGATTTAAATGAAGTATAGGGATACTCTGGTGTATTTAGACGCATAAATTGGTTAAATGTTGGAGATTTGGAAATGGGATATCTCAAAATTTACTTTCCAATTATTTATAGGTTGAGGTGTCTTTATGGTTGGGCTAAAATTTTCCCATTTACATTTTTGATTATGTTTTCATACTCTTGTCTTTCCAAGAGGTTGTTACATGCATGGATGATACTCATATGTTTCTATGTTTTATATTTATTCCTTTACATTTTAGAAAGGATAAAATTGGTGTCTATATATATAAGTATATTAAGAAAAAACATCCAATGTTATTTATTACATTCAATTAATATCCCTAGCCCTTGGCCCATAGAGGTGGTTAGGGTAGTTATGGTAGATCTCTCTACCAAAAAGGTGGGCTCCAGTGGTTTGGGTTATAATAGATTGGTATCAAATGTTGTTCGAACATGGGATATTGTTTGGAATTTTTTCACCTTGTGTTTTTTGTTTGTGAAGATAGGGAAATAGTTCAACGTGTCTCTAGTGTAGACTTAAGTGTAAGAACTCATTGTTGGTGTGGCATGTGACATATCCATACACAAAGACTTTAACTACCTTATTGTCAAATTATTATAAAGATACAGCAGTTGTAAGAATCAATGGATAATACTTCATATAGGAATATCACCTTTGACTATAATTCTTGTGTCACATCCACATATACATTCTCATTTTACCGTAGTATATATTGATCACATTCTAGATTACTCCCTAACAACAAATATTCTGATTATCTATTCATGAATATGATAAATATTTAATGAGTGATGAGGCCTTAGTTCAGGGGGATGTAATATGAGATCTTATTTCAAGTAGGGAGGGTTGAAAAAACATTACCTCTTGATTATAAGATTATACAAGAAAACCATTCTATGGACACATGTAGTATTATTTCACTTCATAAGTTTCAAATCCAAAGGTCATTGAGATTCTAAGGGGAGAGATATCCCTGGTCATTAGTGGAATTTATTTGGTCAGTGATATGAGTTTTGAAACATTTTTTTATCATGACCGACCATATGGTTTCACTCGCAACAAGTGCTCTGTGTATATCCTCAGTTGGTTCTAGTGGTAGTAGAAAATGATGAAACTATGCTATGTGAAAATTTTATGTTCCAAAGATAGATATTTCTTAGGTTTATTGTTCAACCAATCTCCCTTATTAGATTATTGAGTATAGGATAATCATGTGGTTTCGATTTCCATCTTGGATGGGACCACTTTTAGGATAGTCCTCAGGGTGTGACCACACCAGGGAGAAATTTATCATCATTAGAGCCATGTGATGGAGATGTTTAGCCTAGATTCATACCAGCAATGGAGAGGGACACATCATCCACTGAGACCCATTCTTGTGACACTATTTAAATCTGTGAGGGTGATCTAGTTCCATACAACGTGTACGGTGTCATTGTGTGGCGGATGAGTACATTTTTATCATTTTATAGTACGATAGAATATTGGTATTTCAGAGAAGGTGATGGTTTAAGAGAGAAGGAAGAAAAGGGAAATGATGAGATTACGGTAGAAGGGGATTCTAGCATGGAGGCTTGCGGGTGTTTTGAGGTACAACGCAATTATCTATTTCATGAGTTATAGTTATTATTACATATTAAAAAAGAAAACTTTTCTGGGAAATTTCCCCTATTTAGGACTTAGTAATACCAATGGAGGCCCTTTTTCTTAACCCTATGTTGGAGGATCCTGTTAAGATGATTAGTTATCACACATTTCATGTGATGGGTTAACCTAACTCTAAGAGGAGAGAAAGAGCCTCAAACAAAATATTACCATAGTGGTAGTAAGACCCTATGACTTTTTCCTCGATATGAATTGGTTATATATCATCCATACTCAAATTATTTCTTCCAGATGTATGGTATTTCTTCTGTGTTGTGGAATAGATTTTTCATCCATGACAAGGAGTGATCCCTATGAATAAAATAACGAGCTCATTCATAGGAGGATAAAGCCAATTTAATAGTTGGATATTATTACCATTAGAGTAATGGGTGTAATGTTTTCTAAGATTACTAAAATTATGTAGGGGTATGATAAAGTATTTAATGAGGATGTTTTTTGTTTAACTCCACACCATAAGGTGTAACTCGATAGAAACTTACACAACACACAACTGATAATGGTGAATAGACGTCAAATTAACATGTGGGTCTGCAAGATCTATTAGTGCGGTTGGTTTTTCTATAGAAGTTGGGATTCGTAAGACATAGTGTGTTTTCCTAGGTAACCCTTTGTTTCTTTCCTAAGAGGTGAATGAGATATCTAGGTGAGGTGTGAATTTAAATCTCCCTAACTAGGTGAATTCCAATCAGAATTATCCACCACATAGAATATATGATATCTTTGAAAAAATCATTGTGTTGAAGTATTTAATGTAGTTAATATTTGGATAGGTTATTAGTAGCTTTGGGTTTAAGAGGACACTATATCAACAGATTCTTTCTAAAGCTGTTGTGGTTACATTGAGTTAATGGTGATAAACTTAGTCATATTTTATACCCCATAATTGTTGAGTTATTTGTGAGGTCTGTTCATAAATCCTTTAGGTTTTAGATTTTAATAGTATTATCTATTGAAACCCTTATATCCTTGATTTATGAGTGGTAGTACATGAGAATATTGATGATAGATTCTAGATATGATCCAAGAGTAAAAATGTCATTGAGAACTCTTATAGGGTTAGTTATGGATTTAGAAGGTTTGTGGTGGACTTCTCTTGGATTGTAGAACCTTAGATAACTATGATGTGTAAATGGTAACCCTTTACCTAGACTGAGAATATATAGAGACACATTTTGGATTTGATGATGAGTCTGATGAGTTCACTTTTTATGAGACGACATGTGGAGGGCATGGAGTAAATTTTATATTCTGATTCCTATGGAGCTGGGCTTAGATGCACATTGATTCAGAGGAAGGCTATGATCACATATGGGTCAAGACAGTTGATACCCAACTATAAAAACTATGTGACTGATAACTTAAAGTTAAAATTGGTATTAAATTCTCTAAGGATGTGGTGGAACCATTTTCTCAGAGAGATATTTATAGTTTACTAATACCATCAGAATCTTGGGTATGTCTTCATACTGAGAGACATAAACTCGAGAAAGAGATGCTGGCTAGAGATCCTGTAGGACTATGACAAGGACCAAATCTATAATCTTGGGAAGGGAAAAAGGGTGTAAATCTCACTTCGTATGAAGTCCCAGGCTTGCGTGGTGGATTACGCCTCTAAGATTTTTTCCTCTATAACGATAACCTTAATAGAGGAGGATGGTGTATTTTATATTGAGTTAATGGTATTTAATCCTCAACTTCTATAGTGTGTGTGGGAGGATTAGTTACGGTACATAAATTATGAGGTCCTACATGACCAAATATTTTTAGGATATTCACCATATGGATTTGTTAAAGGATGAAATAATGTCATCCCTTTCCAAGGATGTATGATATTGTTATTAATGATGTTAGAGTAGACAATGAGGGAGTTTCACACTTCTCTGATGTATGTACATCTGGGTGTGGGAAATGTGTATGAAGACCATTCATTGCAGTTTCATTTTAATGGAATGAGGCTATCCATGGATGATTTCATCTCTTAGTGCCTCACATGTTAGTAGGTGAAGACTGGGCACCATGTTCTGAAAGGATTGTTTCAACTTCTTGATATATTATAGTAGAAATTGTATGACATATCCATAAACTTCATGATATTACTTTCTTGGATGGAAATATTCCATGATGTCATCTGGGTGATTGTGGACCGAATTAAGAATTTGTAACACTTCATTGTTATCAAGGAGTAGTGTTTGGTGGAGAGTTTGGGGAAGTTCTACATACGAGAAATCATATTACTTCAAGTGGTTCCCTTGGTTATTGTATCCAACTATGATACATAGTTGACATCACAGTTATCGAAAGGATTGTAGGGGTCATTCAGGACCCAAATGGGGATTACTATATCTTTTCTTCCCCGGGTGGATGGCAAGACTGAGTACCCTATCTAGGTGTTCTAAGATATGATGAAAGATTTCATATTAGAAATTGGATGTGTATAAATGTTCTTTTCAAGGTTCATTGGTCCATTTATGGCCTTTTATAGGTTTTTCATGGATTTTTATTTCCTCAAACTACCCCAATTATTGGATAATGTACCTTGAATCTTCTACATATCGCAATTGAGAAGATACATGGATAATCCCACACACGTAATTGAATGAAGAGAGCTAAACATCTATAATGGAGCGAACTTAATAGATTATCCAGTGAAAATTGTGAATAAGTAGTATAGGATCCTATGTGGATGGATCATTCTGTTGGTTTGTGTGTTCTAGTAATATGGGAGCATGGAGGATACCTCCTAGGTGTGGGAGATCCACATACAGACTCATTATAACAACCACTGTTATTAGTTTCATCTTTTCGACGATAAAAATCATGAACAAGGGAATAATGTAGAAATCTTTTATTGTAGGTAATACTTTAAAATATATCAAAAAATGTTTTTAGATCCAGGCACTGAGACAGAATTTGATTCTAATTCCTGGTGAGCCCAGAATTAATCTTATAAAAATAATAAATGGATTTTATATCACATGCGCTCATATTTTCTGAAATAATGAGACACCTCTTGGATGGAACTGCAAATTAAAAATATGAAACCATGGTTGAATCTAGAGCGTAGGTATTACCATAGGCATGACAAAAATATTTCATGAACCAAACATTCGGTATAGGCATTCATTGGTGATGTGTTTAATTAAACAAATAGTTCAATTGCTTATTTATTTTATTTAAACACCTTATAATTAAAATACTCTATTTAAAAATCATCATAAAAAATTCTCTAGGTTTATAATTATATACCTAGGGATAATTTAGAGAGTCTCTACAATCCTTTGTTGGTGGATCGAGATTTAATGAAAATGAAGATCAGATCAAGGTGGAACAATAGGTAGCAGATGTAACAGTTCATCCCCATCACTAGAGAACATGTTTTCACTATTGAAACATCCAAATTGAGGTTGGATTAATCATTTAATTTTTTATACCATATTATTTAAATATTTAGCATGATCAAACATTATTCTATGATCTGAGATTACATAAATACTTCTCATGAGCCCACGTATCAGATTTAAATTTTTTACTCAATTAATTTTTCTTATTCTTTCATGTTTCCCACCCCTATTGTCCCAAATATGTATTCATTTGTCAAAGGAATCTTGGAAAATGTTTTTTTCACATTTTTTTGGTGATTTTACACCACCCATTCTTCATGTTCTTTATTGTTAGACCACAGGGTCATGATTTCACTTTACCTGGTCGATTCAAGCATGATTGGACACCTGAATTCATGGATGATTTGTATGCAACAAATATATGATTATTTTTAGGAAATGTCATGATTATTTTAGGTATATAGATTATTATTCCTAGGGATCCAAGATCTGGGAACATTGTTTTATAATCAAAAAATTCACAGGGCATAGGATGGATTCAATCGAAGGGTCTGAAACCCAATTTCCAACCACCAGAGGCTGGGAAGTCAATGGATGATGATGTTACCATTTTCATTGGAATATTTTGAGTCTTAGATGGATGAAATTCATGTAAGAGAGTGGTTTATTTTGATTATACATAAAAAACCATGATTTTCGGATAAAAAAACCAACTATTTGAAATGTAGTTCGAAGAACACACACTATGTAGTCTAGTTTTTATGGTGGATATGGTTTCAATATGGAGTTAAAAAAGATAAACCATGTGAAGGTACCACATTACTTGTAACCAAAAGATAACCATATCAGAATATACAGAGGGTACACACTCAGGATCCCATGTGGCCTCACACAATAAGTATGGAAAGAGACACACCATGTACTTTAGAGAGTACGTGTGATTTGGCAGGATACACACATTGAGTACCTACCTAATCCTCACATTACTTTTATAGTGAGGCATACACAATAAACATAGGGAAGTACATGGTCTTGAGTAGGTGACACGTGCATATTGTTAGGATGACCCTGACATGTCGGCTGTTATAAAGGGCACGATTCATATAGATACATAGATAGTGTACATGTACATGGCCTGAAGGAGTCTAGAATATGCAAGAGAACATGGGTATGCCCTTGGTGGACGATTCATTCAGTGTAGTTCCATTACACACCATATAGTACAACATGGAAAGAAATACATGTGCTAGCAAGGATACGACCATGCAGATGAGTGGGGCCACGTGTCGTGTAGACCCCCATACACGCCATGTGTTTAATTTTTGAGGAAAATTCTATTTCTTATATATCCTTATCTTGGACTCTAATTTTGGATAGTGAGTAACATATCCTATGTTTTTTTACATTTATAACATGTCAATAGAATTATTAGTGGATTTTGAGACAAGAAACAAGATTCTTTTAGTGTGATTCTTCCATAGGGGGTACTTGGTTATGGAAGTGATCACACAGGATCATCAAATAGTGACACCCTCCTGCCGAGTTATTGTATGGTTCATCCATAAAAAGAGTTGTACCCTTATGTAGATTTAAGGAATAGTTCCTTTATAAACATAGTTGAAACATTATATGGATTTAGGGCATGAGTCCTATGTTTATGAATTGAATCCCTAAAGTGGAGTTATGTCATGAGTTTTTTATCAAATGATTGGAACCCTCCTTTAGAGTCATGGTATGAGTCCTCTATCTACTTATTGGCACCCTCCATTAGAGTCAAGGTATGGTTACTCTATTTGTTGAGTGGAACTCTCATATAGATTCAAGGACTGGGTCATCTATCTATTGACTGGAACCCACCCATAGAGGTAGGTAATGGGTCCTCTATCTCATGAGTGGCACTATCCTATAGATTCAGGGCATGTTTCCTATATCTATTCAGTGGTACCCCCTAATGGACTAGGTCTTTGGTCATATATCTACAGAGTGGTACCCTCAGACCCACTAGGGTGTGGTCCCTCTACAAGGGGATTTTCCCCCTCAATTTTATGAAATATAGGCGATGTGTGGATCCACATGGATACTAATTTAGACAGACACATGAGATGTTGGGAATCACTGACGGACCATTGGACCCGATGAAATACTTTTTTATTGGCTGGGGTATGAGATAGGTATCCCCTTTACCTCTCAAACATGATTCTTTATTGAGCATATATATCACAATTGTTATATTTAATTTCTCACTTAATATGGGTTGACATGTCTGTGTCTATTTGGTCTCTTATTTATCCACCTCATTTTTTTGGGCCATCCTACTAGGTATGTATATACTCACTCATGTATGAGAATTGCCCCCACATGTCATGTGTTAAATATATGTTAGATAGGTCAATGATTATTTCAAAGTAATATTGGGATAATATAGTGTATTTGACCACGTAAAGTGTTCGAATCATGGATATTTTTAGCTAGCCCCCCCCCTAGAATTTATTTTTATTTATTTTTAGTTTGAGACATCTTTCTTTTTGGGAATTTATTTTTCCCCTTTACCTTTTATATTACACTATCATACTCTTGTATTACCTATTGGTTGATTAATGCATGGTTGTTACTCTATATATTACATTCTTTTATATGTATTCCTCTACAATTCTACATGGATATGGTTGGGTGTGTGTCAGTATAAAAACATTAGGAAATGACCTCCGATATTATTTATGACTTTAAACCCTTGTATTTAGTCTCAGGACTATAGAGGCCTACATGGGGTAGTTTCAGCTCAACTCTCCACCAGCCAGGTGGTCCTTGGAGGGTCGATTCCAGACAAATGATAGGATTGGGGTTGTAGTAGTCTTTATTAGTGTATTTTTTGGTGTATTGTATGATCCACATAGTTTTATATTTTTTCTGTATACTTTCTATATTAATTTCTATAGTAGGTGTGTATGTAAATTTCAATACGGTTTTCTATTATCTTTATTTCTAAATGACCAGTTTGATGTTCTATTATAGATGTTTTTTTGGTATTTATTTTTAGTTAATGGATATGATCTCACTAAAATAGATAATATACTCTCACAGTTTTATTGTAGTCTTTGTAAAATACTAAGGTGACCCTATTGTCACATAGAACCATGGATTTCTATATTTATCTGGTCTAATTCATGGTTATGCATATAGATAATTAATAATAACTTTGGAAAACAAATATGTGGTAAATTGAAATTGGAAATGATAGATGTTCTTGAAATGGTTGAATTTAATATTCAAGATATTTTTAATGAATAAATATTTTCTATAGTAAGATTAGGTATGTAAATTAATAAATGATTTGAATGAAATATATTGATAAAAGGAAAACAGATCTCTATTATAATAGAAGTTTAATTAATGAATATATAAGTAAATTAGTGATGGAAAATGATAAATTATGTGTAAGAACATGTGATTGATGAATTGTTGTTGATTATTTATTATATTTTGTGTTTGAATTATTGATGAGTTATTTAACATGAAAATTGGTGAAACTATTTTTTTTGAATAATTATAATATATTTATTAATTACCTATATTGAATTTTTAGTTTTAAATGATGATGTATAGTTAAATTTTTATAATGTTTTGATATGGGTAGATTAATGGATTTTTCTATGATTATTCCAAAAGGGAATGAGGGCCACAATGATTTCTAGACACATTTACTAATGTGTTTGTGATGGAAGTATATGATGTGTTAGAGTGCTAAATAATGGGTATTCTATATAGATATGAGTTAATGACATATTATAAAATAAAGTTAGTTTTTAAATGGAGTTATATATAGGCTGTGTACTTTTTACATGGGCCATGAAACATCCAACATGGGTCACATAAGTCATTATTTTGGGATAAGTTGATTGTGGGATAAGATAACCATGTCGGTGGATCTCAAATAGATTAAAAATATCAAGATAAAACTAAATAGTCTGAATAATGTGGTTTATGATTTTGGTGGTATGGTTGATGATAATTCTCAGTTAGTAGTTCATTTTATGATATGTGTCATATAAATATGTGTTGGTATAACTTTTTTATAACCCATACATAAGTAATATTAATTATTTTTTTAATAAATACCTAGGATTTTTATTTTATTATATCTATTTTTGTGTATGATATATGTTTTTTGTGTGATTATATTCAATATGTCCTTTATTTTTTTAATGGAATTAATAAATTAATAAATCTAAAAGGGGGTATAAAACTGTTTTTTTTATTTAAAGTGGCTTTAAAGTAGTTACTAATAATGTGTATGTAGTTAGTGATATGTGGTTAATATTATGATGGTGATGGGGATGATGGTGATACTGGTGTGGAAACTATTTCTAGCCACAGTAGATATATGTTGAATGGTGGTGTTTATTATGGTTATGAGGTGGATAGTTTACTAGGGTGGACCCCTTGTATTAAAATGAGAGTTATAAAGGGTGAAAACATTCCTAACTCATGCATGTTTCATGAGGATATTCCCTAAGGGTGGAAGCCTAATGAAACAAGAAGGGTTCTTGAGGGTGGAAAATAACTCAACCAAAATGTGTATATAGAATAGTCCATGAGTTTCAATGACTATTTGGCGATGGTGATATGATAGTGTTTTCCAAAATGGTGGATATATAATTAGTAGTAGTGGTATTATAGTGAGGTATCTATGAGTGGATAGGAAAATTAGTATAATATAGGGTGACATCTCTAGGTGGAAAGAAACATAGTTCTTAGACAAGTATTAAATATTGGTTATGATTTTATTTATTTATTGTGTGATGATGTGTTATAGGGAAGGTGTTACTATTCAAAAAATGAGATGATTATGTGGTTTGGAATAATAGTGGATGGATATGTGGAATTTTAAAGATGTGTATATGTTTAATGTTTATTTATTTATTCTACAGATGGATGCATTAGCACATTTAATTCATATGGACATATGATAGATCTTTTGAGGAACCAAATGTGTTTTTTTATCTTCTAATCCCTGAGTTATATATACATTTTTAGATGATCTAGATTGAATTAATGGTGGTTTTGGATAAACTTATATATATAAATAGAATACTGGTCAAAAGTATAAGTTTCATCATACCATACTTATGGTATAGATGAGATGATTGATTTGTGCTTGTTTTATCAATTTTTTGTTGGAATTTTATGGAATGAAATGAATTAATATTCCTTTTTCATGTATTTTTGACATGAAATTAATATTTCAATCCTTTTTATATGTGTTTGAAAATATAACATTGTAGATAGTTAACAAACCATTACCTATTGAATGTAGGTTTTGGAAGGAACTCTTAAAAAATTTCTAGCTTATGAGAAGACCCACTGAGGGTATATTAGGACATTATTGTAATATTTATGAAGATACCTTTATTTTTTATATGTTTTTTATAATTTAATGGGCCTAAAATTTTATTATAAAGATTTTACATGTGTTTTATTGTGTTAAAAATATCTTTTGGTTCTTCAATTCCTTTTACAGTTTTTATTATTTTATGGTTTAATTTAGTTATTTGATGGAAATATTTCCATCATTAGTAGAAATATAATTATATGGTGTTTTGTAAACATTAATTTTATTATATGGTTGTCACTTATTCATTAAAAAATGAAAAAAAATAGTTTTAAAATGAAATTTCTGTGGTTATTTTTAATTTGAAAAAGGGTAATGTTTTAATATATTAATGTCATCAAATTTATTTTTAAATGAATTGGGATTTTATTGTTTTTTGACTGGATTCATAAATGTGATATTTTAATTTGAGTTTAAATTAATTTATCTAATATATTTTATAATGATTGATTTTTAAAATGAAATTATGATTGGACCATTTTTATTTTGATGGTATTATATGATACCTAAAAAATAATTTAGGTTAATGAACACTTATTTTAAATAGTTATCTTAAAATAAAAATAGTGCGATTTGAAAAGATAAAATTTTATTGATATAATATTATTTGTAATGTAAATGTATTTGTTTATTGAGATAAATGTATATATTTTTTACCTATCTATTTTTTAAATGGGGGATATTTTCAGTTGAAATTAATATTTTGAATAATTTTTGTTCATGAGATATACCTTTGAAAAGAAATGTATTTTTAAAATTACTATATTTTAGGGTGTATTTTTATTAAAAAGGTGGATATTTTGTATAAATATTTTTTATTATATTTATTCATTTATAATTTTTGTATTCATTAAAAAATAATATTTTTATATTATTATTTAATTATACTAATTCAATAGCTTTGGTTAAATTTTTTATTATAATTTTACTATTTCTTTAGTTGGAATGGTTCAAACAACATTTTTTTCAAGGATAAAACCTATAGTATAATTTTATTTGAAAACAAAAATGATTCTATAATATTTAATTTTATTGGTATTGAAAAATATATGATACATGTCACTATTTATCAAATAAGGAATTTAGTTTTTTAGAAATCCAATTTGAGAATCATTTTCTTAATAATTTTTAAATTGTTGGAATATATTGTAAAATAAAAATACGTTTTAAAATATGAAAGGTGTTGTGTAATAATATGGATTTAAAAAAGGTTGGTTTTGTTATAATATATATATATATATATATATATATATATATATATATATATATATATTAGTAATGTTGATAAAAATATGACAGTCTTAGGTTTTGGAATGGATGTTAGACAGAAGTAACCAATTAGGGTGTATATTGGTTTGGATATTAGGAAGTAGTTTCCAATCGTGGTATATATTGGTTGGGATTTTTGATTTATTCTAACATTAAAATGGTATATTTATATATATTTTATACATAATATACCTATATAAGTATATATTGATGGGGATATTGGTCGAAAGTTCCACTCCCAGTATGATTATATGAACTGATAAATGATTTTTTCCTAACATCAGTTTTGTCGTGTGTTCAAATTTTGCGGTCCCTCTAAAAATAGTTATATTAAATTATTATTTGGTAATTCTACCTATCTAGGACTCTTATTGTGTTTTTTTTGTTTCTTTAGTGACATTTTTGGTAAACCAAATGTACATTATTTATTTTTTCTATTTTAGATGTCCATATTTTTATATTTGGAGGCCTATTGAATTAATAGGTCATGTGTTCCTTGGTATTTTATTTGGCTTTAATTTCAATTAATTTAGGATTATTTGAGATGTTTATTTCTTTAGTGAAACTCAAGATGCATCATTTTTGGAAGAATTCAACTATAAAAGGAATAAAGTGTATTTTAGTACTATGATAAATTTTTTATTTTGTAGTGTGAATATGGAATTACATCTATGGAATTACCGTTTCATTCTTGATATGTTGTTCAACATAAAATTTATTAAATATTATTTTTATATGTGCATGGTGGATAATATATGTTTAACTATGATTTAATAAGATCTAAATATTGTCCTTTGTATGTTTTAGAAAATAGATATTTTGGAGGAGTTGAAATCCAAGAATGGTTTGCATATTATTATTTTTTTCATGTTATTAAAAAATCGTTAGATTATTTTTTTGATTTGAAAATTGAAATAAATTGTTTTATTTCTTATTGTTTTATGTATAATGATTACAATTAAGATATTTGGGTTACCTGAAAATTGTTTAAATTGTATATGGGTTTTATGATAAAACTTTATTATATGGGTTGTATAAAATATCAATTAGTCATTTTGAAGACTATTAATTATCTATGATTATGTGTCTAACTTGGGCCATGGTAATTTAATATTTGGTTATTCATTTTGACTTTAGAGTAGCCCTATTAATGTAAAAACCATAATTAAGGTATAATAGGAATAAAAACATTATTAAATAATTTTTAGGTAAACATTGTGTAACTTTTCACTCAATGGAAACATTTATATAGAGTCATAGTTGTTTTATAGTGGGTCTAGAGTTATCCAAACTATTCCTTTTAAGAAAATAATTTTAGTTGATTTTTAATGGTTAATTTTTTGTTTACCTATGTAAAAACCCATTCATTAACGTAAGAAAATTACTGATTATTATATTTTTAGCATGAAATATTTTAAATTTTAATTTAAATCTATTATATAAACATAAACTATTAATATTATTTTTATGTAACACTTTATTTGTGTTTGGTTAATAAAAATTATTGAGGTTTTTCTCTATTTTCCAAAAACATAAACCTTTTTTTATAAATTTGTTGGCTTTTTGAAATGGTTGTGATCACTATGATTTTGAATCAAATTTAAAATCAAATTTTTTAGAATGAAAATATATATCTCTTTTTAGTAATTGTATCAGTTTTTTGAATCATTATGATGGACGGTTAATTTTTTGATTTTATTTTGAATTATTTAGAGAAATTATTTCACTTATTTAATTAATAATAATTTTTATAATATATTAAATTATTAATTTTTATAAGACTCTCACTTATGAGGGGAGGTAAGTTTCATCACTAATTTTTCAACTTGTTGAAAATTAGGTTTTAATCACCATGTTTGGTTTACATGAGATATTTTTGAAATAATTTTGAAATAGATTTAGTGATAAATATTTTGAAACATTTTATTCACTTTTATTTATATTAACATTATTTAAAAGTGTTCTTTAGGTTCATATATAAATATTATATGTCTTTATTTTATAAAAAGTGTATTTAAGCACTACATCAGATCATTTATGGGTATTTAGGTGGTCTATCCATAGTTTGTAGTGTTTACATAGTTTTGGTTATTCTTGTTAAATATTGTTCAGCTTTACCTGTCAGTTAGATTTCTAGGGAAGAAAATCATAATAGAGTTGAGACTTTTAGTACACTCTATTATGGTTTTCATTTGAAGAGTTATCTTGTGAAAAAAATTAGGATCAAAACTTTTATGCTTTAAAAGTTACAATACAATGATTTTAGATTAAATAATGATAATTATTCTATTGGATGTATTAAAATTTATTATGTAGTGATTTTTTGTTGGAAAGGTATTGTTTTTCCAATGAATAAGTTATTGGATAGAAATTGATGAGAATTGTCAAGGTGAAATGAATTTATTAGAGTGCATTTTATAAAAGTAATGGGTGGTGAAAAGTGTAACTCTAAAAAATTATATTATATGTTTATCATTAAATTAGACAATTTATTTGAAAGATTTCTCCATATGATAAACAGAACAAAAAAGAAGCCATGATATATTTAGATATAATATAAATATTTATGTATGTCTATAAAAACCCTACCCATTGAATTGGTGAGAATGAAAAGGAGTTACCACATTATGAATTATATGTATATATAAAAGAAAGGCTACCTTTAATATAAATTAAAATCAATTATTTTGCATAAAATTATTGATGAGATCATTTATTATTTAGAAAATTATTTTATTAAAATTTTCCTATTATAATATGTGAATTATATTTGAAGATAAATATTAATAATGATGAAAATTTATGTTTTATATTAATAATTTATTAAAACCAATTTGGATTATAAATGATATGAAATAATAATAGTAACAGTTAATATTTGGAAGTGTCATTTTCTAATAAAAATGATTTTTCATTATATGATACAATTTTATTAAAAAAATGAATTTATATTTTTGATAATTTTTAATAAATAAAAATTAAAATAATTTTTCATTTCCTCATATAAAAATTCCGTTATAATTATTTTTTTATCTTTTTATGAAAAGGTAGGTTTTTATTCAAAAATATAGTTTTTTAGAAAATTTGTAATTTGTATGACTTTACCATCAAATAAAAATGGGATAAAACTTTATAAAAACATTTATATAATAAAATAATAATTTTAGAAAATTAAATTACTCATTTTAATAAAAATTTTAACATATTAAACCTATGACATCTATTTTTATAAAAAATTAAAATGATACATTAAAATTAAACTAATATTGATCTTATCTTTAAATAAAGTACATATCCAGGGAAATTCAATTTTTTATTTCCCTTAATGACTAATATCCATTATTTATTATATTTTATTTTAATTTATGTCATTATAATCTATATACAAAATAATTTTACATTAAATGAAAATTTAGTGCATAAAAATGTTATTTCTTTAAAAACTATTTTTTACATCATAAAGTTTATTAATTTAGAAATTAACATTTCACACATTTAGAAATGGAATTTGATAATTTTTTTAAAATTATGATTTATAATTATCCAAGTATGTGAAAAGGTAAATCCTAGTGTTTAACATTAAAATTAATTACTAAGGTTAGAAATAAATTACCAAGGAAAAAATAAGATTTGGTAAAAGGAGAAAATTTTGAAAGCCCATAATACACACAAAGTCTTCTATACTAGAAGCGTCTGTAGTGGGTAGAGACCCGAAGTAATTTTACTCATCCATTTTTCCATTTTTAGCCTTTGAAAGATGATTTGTAACCAAAAATTAATGAAAATGTAATGGGTACTCTTAACACTTCCCTTTCCTTTACTTATAAAAGGATAACATCTTGAAAGCATAAATAGTAACCTATAATTACAATTTATCCTTGAAATTATTATTTTTTTGTCCTTCCAAAAACCACTCCATGTTTAAAAATCTTATAGTCACCACTAGTTAGAATAATTCCTTCATTTCCAAGGCAACCTCCATGGGAAATTGAAGTCCTTGATGTGGGTAAAGTAAACTACATAGTTTTAATTTTTTATTGTATTATTTAAATTTTATTTCAACTACACAAATATAATGATATTATTATCATTTATATAATTTAATTATACTATATTATGTTTATTGTCATTTTTTATTCATAAACCTCATCCATTAATAAAAAAATACCACCATTCATGCATTGTGTGGACTACCACCTCCATTATGTAACAAATTTTGTTTTGCTTCACTTATTTACAAGGATTTATCTAAGGATTTTATGAAAGTATAAATATTATTTTCATGATATCATTAAAGATACAGTATTAAAAATTAGAGAAACTATTGATTATATGATCAAAAAATGATCATCAAAAATATAATCATTTATTAATTTTTTTTAATGTTATTATATAATTTAATTATTCTTATAATTCCTTGAAATTAAAATCTTTCACACTAATAAACAATAAATAAGATCATTATAATTATGGTATAATATTATTATAACATAACCACCTTATAATCATTCATTAAATAACGATTGTTCAAGTTTGGAATAGTTTAACAACCTAATTGAATAATATTTTTAACTTATATCATATGGACTATGGGAACATAATTAAAATTATAATAGGATTTAAATTTTTAAATATATATTTTTACTCTAATTATGTTATATTTATATTTAATTCATTAATTTATAAGACACCATTCGATTGTCATGAATCACTAAAACATGTTTATTATCATTTTCATTATCAGTGATAATGACTAAAACACTCATGAAATTAATTTTTAAAAAAATAACAATAAATAATCACTAAAAATAACATTAATGGTCTCTTAATGATGAAATTTTTAATAAAAATAAAAAAAACATTTCTATTATGAAACTAGTGTAAAAGATTAAAGCTAGAAACACCCAATATGGAAAATGAGAAGAAATTAATAAGATAATTTCTATTTAAAAAATATGAATGAGAATATATATTAATGTTTTTATGAATTGAGTAAATAATATATGTATATTTTTTATCCACAAGATTAAAGTGTGATTATGGATATCGAGAAAGGATGTAAGGGTCTTTTTTCCAATTTCCCTTCATTTAGTGAAGTATTTTATTGATGCATCCAATTTCATTTATGTGGTATATCTATTGACTATTTTAGATATCATTTCATAAATTAACTTTTAATCATTATATTTTACATTAAATTGAAACACTTATCTTACTAGCGGTTTTATTTTAAATTTTCTAGGGCATAAGGGTTTTATTGGTCTCAATTATTATTATTTGAGTCATAATAAATTTTGTGCATGATGATTTATTTGAATGGTGTATTCAATAACCATGTATAAATTTTCATCTTTATCTTTTTATTTCATGGGATTTACTTCCCAAATGATGTTACCTTATTCAAGTGGCTATTGATTGGATTATTTCCCCAATAGTGACAATTCTCAGTAACTGAATTTTCATTCATTTATTAGTGAATATTATTTGAACTTATTTCACTTGTGTTGATTACATTATTCCCATGGATTTTATGATGTGTTATTTCCTTATTTATATTCAGGGATATAAATTCCTACAAAATAAACCCACCAAATACTATTTCTCCCTTATTGGGATATTTTGAAACCACCAATTTATTTTTTAAGATGGATTAATCTCATGTTATTTCATTATTATAAAAATTTTATACCCATTACTCTATACTACATGAGCATCAAATTTTACATAACTCATAATCAATTATGTTCCCCTTGAAAGTATTTTATTCAATTATAATGTGTAAAATTATTGACATTCCAATACTAATGCTTATTATAAAGTCGGATGAGTATTGTTTGACCATTCACATTCTTCCTCCTGATGGGTTATGATCATGTTATCACTATTATTGAAATTAGAAAATGGATTGGTATTCTAATTTCATTTACTATTGGTAACTTCACAATGTATTATTTGTCTATAAATATTATTTCTCTGGAAGAGATATAATGACATTATCAAATTTATTGATAAAGGGTAAAGTATTGAAATTATAGATTTCTCATTATATAGATAAACATGTTTTTACTTAGTAAGAGTTCCCTTAGGGAATGATAATATTGGTCTTGATGACTCTTATGGTGAATACATATGACTTAAAAAGTGAAGGTGGGGCCTGATATTATATATCCTTTCAATGAATTGATAGGTCTCATGAGACAAAAAAGGTTTGGATATTCAGTGTATGTCTTCCCAATTTAGTAATATTTCTTGATTGTGGTCTCGATGTCAAGTAAAGTGTATTGTCACAATGCCAAGACAATAGGTTTTTTATGTATGTTATTTTCATTCCGTCTATATGACATAAGTATTATTGATATCCATATTTTCTGTTATTGTAAGGTATATAACATGATCTATATTTCATGTTGATTAAGGATTCATGTTGTTTTACTATTCATTACATAATAGTTATTCCATGTTTATTAGATGATAACATCAGTTATATATTTCCCTTACATATCATTTCTTCCAAAACATTATTATGTTTATATTTTTCTAAGTTATGGTGAAAATAAACACGTAAATCCTGTCTAAAATGATAACCCTTATGGTATAATTCGTTGGAGATATAGAATAATTTTAAAAAAATTAATAGATATGTATATAAATGTAAAATAGTATATTTAAAACAAAGAATATTGGATTTATTAGTTTATAATGTGTATTAATTCTCCATATCTCTATACATGAAAACATCATTCCAATGTAATAGTTTCAATAATAATTTTTTCTTTTTTAATTATGGATGGTCATATGTAGGATTTTACTACTGGTATCAAAGAAATTGTGTCAATTATGTGTTTCAGATCACGGAATATAAGAGTATGGGTCCAGGGTGTCATAGTTCGTATCAAAGGAAAGGATTTGATAAAATTATAGATTAGGTTGTTTTTTAAGATAATTTAATGGTTGAATGGTTAAGGATGAACGTAATAGATAATTCATGGGGATAAGTATATGTTTTAATGTTAAGGTAATAATGAACTATATATTTCAAAATTAGGATAAGATAACTTAAGTGAGAATCCAATGAATCGGTTTAATTATTTTATTACATCCTGATGTTCTACTAAATAAGAGATTATGTAGTTTTTCAGAGAAATAAATATCAATATGGATACTTCCATATGGATATGGTGTGTCAAAAATGATCTTGTGTGTAATAACCTTGAAAATTGTTGGTTGAGCATCGACTAAATCATCACACATATGCAAAATTAGTTAGTTTAAGACTACATTCTAGTTAAGAAATTTCTTTTGGATATCCTATGTTTAATCACATTCTCATTATGTACTAGTATAAAGGATTTAATAATTATGTTAAATAATTAACTCATACAAACTTGAAAGGAAATGACCATTGAGAACAACAGATTGAGAAAAGAGAGTCATAGGCTTATCTGATAGCATCATTTTTTAAAAACAATGTTTTATAAGGGATGAAATATTTGGATCGATGTTTTCATATACATATTTTGGACATTGTCGTATTTATTTTATTTTAGTATTTTTTTTGTAAAATTGTCATAGAAATATAGTAGATAATGGTATGTACCTTGTAACAACTATTTTTTATAACCAAATATGGGAGAATGATTAAAATTTTGAGAATATTATTATATAACATTAATGATGGAAAAGGAAAGTTTCCTAGTCAGACCTAAGGAATCATGTTTGATATTTTCTTGATAAAATTATCAATTTTTATTACTGAGGTCTCTTTATGTACATCCAAGAGACCCTAGATCAAATCTGGGCTGAGAAATATTTTAGAATTACTGTATCAGGTAACTTTCAGTATTGTATCAACTGAAACTATTTATTTATTTCCCCTGTTTGGTCCTAGAGTAATTCAAGGCCTTTAGGACACCCAATTACTTCATACCAACAATTATTTAGAGCCATCTCAAGGCCTTAAAACAACATCAAGGCTTTTGGGCCTCTTCGATGCCTTCAGGTCCCATGTAATATTGATGCAACCAGAAATATTTTAAATGAATATGGCTCCAGATGAGGATTCAGAGCAAGAACATTCACTAGAACAAAACAAACTGGAATTAGAATGAATGAGAGGGTATGTAATTTCCATTGCTTCCAGGCCAATGCATATCTATATAGGATAGCAAGTTGTCTAGCCTTGTGAAGGTAGAGATATATCATCAATAATTATGCTATGGAGGGGTAGATACATGTAGTATGTTTAGGTTAAATTATTCTAAGTCCTTCAGGTCATGTAATGTGTCACTACCCCTACAAGCCATATAAGGGATCCCCATCAACCATTAAATGGGGGATTATAAAAAATAAATAAAAATGAATGTCTTAGAGAAATTCAATAAGGATATAAGTGATGGGGATTATGTGATATATTTTAGGATTATTCTTCAGTTATTTTACATTAATGTTATGGTGAAATATATTAAATTACATCAACAACCATGAAAAGAGATTTTTTTTCATGGTATTATTATTGAGGATAAATATTGGAGAACACATGACTATGGTATAGATTACACTTAAATTGAGTATACAAAAGACACTGGGATTAAAAAGTGTGGATCAATTTTGAAGAAGTAAGTTAAATAGTAATTGGTCAAATATGGATTGAAAATTGATTCATGATATTTTTAGAGGAGCTCAACCCATTTTTGTGACTATGATATATAGTGACTAGTCTGTGATATGTTCAACTTGAGGTTAATTAAATTTGAGTGTTAAAGAGATAATTAATTTTTGGTGGAATATGTGTATTCCTTTTTTGGTTCAATGTCTTGAATGTTCAACTTGGTTTTGGGAATGGTATGTTATTGACAGTGTTTGACTATGGTATATAAATATTAGGCTAAATGATTATAAGAGGGAAATTTTATTATGGAAGGATATGCTATATTTTAAGACTATATATTTCAATTATTTTTTTGTTTAAAATTCTTTATGAATGACCAGGGTAGTTTAAAATATCTATTCTATGGATTACGTTAATAATTATCAGAGAACCCTACTCAAAGTAACTTATATTGAACAAAGAAATATATTTTTTAAACTACGGGTGATATAGGTTGAACCAGGTATTATAAAATTTGTGTTGTAATAACTATAATATAATATAATCATGTTATAAAGTAATAAAATTAATGGTTAAAACATTATGTGGTTATTTATAATAATTCACAGATAATGATTTCTAGTCGTATTAATTATATTGGTTTTTGTAATGGATGGAACTAAAAGGAACCCTGACTGTGAGGGATAATGTTGAGATTACCTAAATAAACAACCCAACAAAATATGAGGTAGATTAATACTTGTGATTATTCCATACCATCTATCACAAAATATTATTGACTATGTTAACATAGTCGACGTCCAAAAAACCCAAATAATTGAAATATAGAGTCTTGTAAAAGATTAATAAATGATGTTTTTTATGGAAAAGTGTTCAATTTCCTATATATCACAATGTTTGAAGAAACCTACCTAAAATTACCTTAAAGGGATAGGAAAATTCTACTAGTGTAGAGTTAAATGTTATAAAACTCACAAGCATAAAGTAAATAAAGAAGCTACAATAATATATTGATTATATTGAAAAAAAGATGGTCCATATGAGACTCAATTTCCCAATACAAGGGACAATGACAGAGATAGTCACTAAAAACCATAAAAATATGGAATGTCCTATGAATATAATCATAAAAATTAAGGTGTTGAGTTTTCACTATAAATTTTCTAGACTTGTATGTCATGTAAATATTCACCACCTAATCGACATTGAGTTATAAATAAAAAACTCTAGGTGTATGATTATCATATAAATCATTTATAAGGGTTGTGTAAAGTAATTCCTTATAGATATTGATCTTATTTCCATAGTATAATTTATTTAAAATCATAAATAGGTTATCTCTATTTATAAATAACACACACTAATTTTTAACATATAAAAATATTGTTCTATATCCTTAACAATCCATCATCATCTCATGGTGTGTAAATTTTTATGTGTTACCTATAGAAATTAATATGATCTTATGAGTAAAATTATAAGGACATAATTTATTTTGGGGAGGGTATTTAATACCTCAATATTATCATATATTATTACCTTTAAATAAGTTAATTTTTTGGATAAATTACACCCATGGAGAACATAACATAAATGAAACTGAGATATATATATATATTAAATATAAATATTTAAGTATTAACCTTTAAAACCTGCATATTGAATTATAGGGAATGCATAGTAATAACCTATTTATAAATATTATGTATATATAAATTAATGGATACCTTTAATATGAATTAAATATAATTAGTTTACCTGATATTAAAAATTATATCTTTTATTATTTAGATTTGATTTTTTTTAATTACCATTTATGATATTTTAATTTATAATTCATGATTTATATGATAAATTATAATATATTATGTTTTATTTTAATAATTTTGTAACACAAATTCAGTCGATAAATGATATTAAATAAGAATAATAATAGTTAATATTTGAAAATCTCATTTTCCAATTAAACTATTATTTCATTAGATTTTATGATTTTATTAAAAAAATTAAATTTATATATTTTATAAATTTAAATCAATAATAATTAACTTTATTTTTTAATTCCTTGTATAAAAATTGACTTAGCATGAATTTATGATCGTTTATGAAAAGGTCATTTTTAGTTGAAAAAAAATCTTTCACAAAACATGTAATTTGTATGACTTACACTGATAAATGTATGAACTATCAACTTGTAAAACTATTTAAGTAATAAATTATTAATTTTAGAAAAAAATTATTCATTTTAAATTGTTATTTTAACTTATAAAACCAATGTAAAATTTTTTATAACTAATTAAAGTATAAAATTAAAATAAATATTATTGACCCTATTTTCCTTGAATTGAGTATTTTTCAAGCTATATATATTTATTTTCATTCCGACGAATCTGAATATATATTATTTGGTTTATAAAAAATATATTTTGGTCATTTGAATCGGTATCAAAGATAATTTTAACCTATATATAAATTTAATGCTGAAAAATGTTATTTCCCTATAAACTACTTTTTACGTGATTAAGTATATTTATTATCAAATTAATATATCATTATTTTAGAAATTAAATTTGAAACAATGATTTTAAAATTTTCAATTATAAGTAATCAATTAGGTTAAAATTACAATATTACTATCTATCTATAAATTTTATTATTATGGTCATAAATAAATTCTCAAGGTAAAAGTATGGTTGGGTAAAAGGAAAAAAGTCAAAAAAAAAAAGCCACAAAACACTCAAAGATGTCTAAAATGAGTATTGTACTTGATTCTAGACCCAAAATAATTTTACACAACTTTTCTTCAATTTTTATCCATTCTGACTTGAATAAAAACCTCAAATTATTTAAAATGTAGGGTTAATCCAACACTATCAATTATTTTACTTATAAAATGGTAATTAATTCAACACTTAAATACTCACCTATCATTATAAATTTTTCATTAAAATCTTCAATTAATTCCTATTATATCCTCATTCAACTTTTAAATGTGTATTGTTACTAATTGTTAGAGAAATTTATTCATTTCCATTGTGTCTTCCTAGCAAAATTCATCTTTTGAGCATGAGTATTATAAATTACATAGTTTTTATTATTAAATATATTCATTAATATTTATTAAAAATATACTAATATAACGAAATTAGTAAAATATATATAATTTAATGGTATTATATTAATGGTATTGGCATTTTTATCCACATACACTTTCTATTGAGAATATTAAAACCATCAATCATGCATTGTGTGGACTGTCGCTTCCACAATGTAACATGTTTCTTTTTTACTTCACTACCTTAAAAGGATGGATATTAGGATGAAATTAAACTATAAATATTATTTTTATTCTAAAATTAAGTATATGGTTAGAAAAATTAGAGAACCATTAATGATTTGATCAATAAATGATCGATGTTAATTTAATCATTTAAAAAAATCATACTAAGAGGATAATAATTAATTAAAATTTGGAAATTTTTTCACATATATTCACTATTTTTATTATTCCATAAAATTCATATATATCATACTAATGAACGTTAAATAAAATCATCATTCATTTGGAATAATTATATTACAACAAAAACACCTCATAATCATTCATTAAATCCATATACGTTCATGTTTGGGTCGGATTAAATACCCTATTGAACATAAAAATGAATTTATATGATGAATTAATTTGGGAACATAATTACTAGTTTAATACATTATAAAATTTTAAATAATTAATTTTTATTTTCAATAAGATATATTAATAATTAATTCATTAATTTAGAAAACTCCCTTCGATTGTCAGCAATCACTAAAACATTTTTACTATCAATTTCATCCTCAAGAATAATAAATAAAACACAAGTTAATGGAATATTAGACATTATATAAAAATTATATATCATCCCTAATATTAAAATTATTGATATATTAATAATGAACTCAGAAATAAGAATAAATATATACCTCTCTATTATAAAACTCATACAAATGATCAAAGATACAAACACCTGATGTAGAAAATCAGAAAAATCCTTGTAAAGAATGAAATTTTGTGAAAAAACTAAATTAAAATGGATACAAGTATGGTGGTTTACGAATTTATTAATATAGATATGTTTTTGATACATTAGGTTAAAGTAAATTCGTGAAATTTAGGAAATAAGGTAATTTTTCTCTTCAATTATGTCACGACCCGTCCTCGGGGTCCGTGCCGTGACTACCCCAAGCCCGCCTTCCATAGGCCAGGGGCTGGCGACTAGCACCAAGGCGTAATTCCCGGTAAAAGGGAAGGCATTGCCTTTGAAAAGTAAACACACACCACAGAGTAAACAAGCGGAAAGTAAACACTAAGCAAACAGAGTACGACTGAAAGTGCGGAAAAGTAAATGGGCCAGAATACAAACCCAAACTGAAAGTAAAGTACAACTCAAAAAGGGAAAAACAGCAACTGAAAAGTAAAGCCGCTACTCCGAGCTGTCCACTGGAAATCCCACCTGAAGGGTGGGTACAGATAGCTCCTCTGCTCCACGGGTCCCGCCGTCCGCTCCGAGCACGTCCCGCCCAGTGGTCCACCTCCGGGTACCGTCCCGCTCTGCAAGCCTCAGCTAAGGTCAACGCTGTCCGTCGTCTGCAACCAACACAACGAAGTGCGGGAAAAGCCCGTACAGGGGTGAGTATAAGCTACTCAGTAGGGACCCCGAGACCCCTGAAGGTCTCTCAAATCCACAAAGGATAAACCACGAAGAAAAGTACAATCACGAAGTAACAACCGACACTGCTTAGGTATATGCCCATACATATACCTAAGTCATCAATTCAAATACGCTCCAACCTCCGAGCCCAAGTACAACTCAGTCCACGCAGGAAAGTATACGTATTCCACATAGGAAAGCAAAATATAATCCACACAGGATTGCACAACACAATCCACACCGGAAAACAACAGGATTCAGCTCATACAGGTATACTTCTTCAGAGGACGATAAGATGATCACTGATCCATCTAAGTCGTCAGACCCACGAAGGATCGATAGGTAACTAACCCCCGCAGAAGACCCACACAGGATCGGGCTCACACAGAACCTGTAGGCGCTGGCTCACACAGAACCGCTGAGCGCAAGGACCCACACAGGATCGGGCTCACACAGAACCTGTAGCACTGATCCACGTAGGATCGTTGAGTGCTGTAGTCGTCGTCGTCAAATCCACACAGGATCTCTGTACTGTCGTCGTCAAATCCACACAGGATCTCTGTACTGTCGTCGTCAAATCCACACAGGATCTCTGTACTGTCGTCGTCAAATCCACACAGGATCTCTGTACTGTCGTCGTCGCAGTCACAGTAGCAGTAGAACAGTCGCAGCCAGCACTAAGGTTCCCGCACACAGCAAGCTCGTACGGAGGGTCCGCTCCACGAGCCGAGAGGCTGATACATCAACTGTCACGAAGACCAGAGTTGATGTATCCAAAAGTTCCGTATCGTCAACAGGAACTCAACGCAACAGACGGCGCGTCGATCGGACGCCCGGTCTGAGAGTTATTGGCATTTTCGTCTCCGGGGCCCGGTTGGTTTTTAAGGCAAAACCAACCCGACCGAACTCCACCTGCGTCCAAACCTCGGGCGGAGTATGCCAAAAGATCCGTCTCTCTAAGAGGAACACTACGCGACTGACGGCACGTCAATCGGACGTCCGCAGCTCAGGATATGAGCGTTTCCGCTCCGAAGGCCCGGTTGGTTTCGTGAACGAACCAACCCGGCCGAACTCAAAGTAACCCGAAACCTTGAGTGCGATATACCGAAACGACCGTCTCGATCCAAGGATCGTGTTGCCGCAGACGGTTCGTCATTCGGAGGTCCGAGGCTCAAGTTATGAGCCAAGAACCGAATCTGGTCCGAAACAGGGGGTCCGGGTCCGGGCCGACCCGGCCCGACCCCCCCCCCCCCCCCCCCGGGGCGGCGCGGCGGCCGGCGGCGGCGGTCGGCGGCGGCGGACGGCGGCGGACGGCGGCGGCGGGCGGCGCGGCGGCGGCGGCGGGCGGCGCGGCGGCGGCGGCGGGCGGCGCGGCGGCGGCGGCGGGCCGCGCGGCGGCGGCGGCGGCGGCGGGCCGCGCTGGCGGCGGGGTGCCGCACGTGGGTCACGCGGGGGGCAATCAAGCCCCCCCCCTGTTTGTGAAGGCGGAACGGCTTTGAGCCGTGCCTTTGCCAAAATAACGGCCCCCGCAAATGGGGGCCGTCTGGACGAACCGGGGGGGCTTTGCCCCCCCCCCCTCCTTTAAACCCCCCCCCCTCTTTAAGAGGGGGGTTTAATAAACCGGCCGGGGAATTTAATTCCCCGGTTTAATGGCATCCGGCCGGCCATCTGGCCGGCCGGTCTTCTCCAACGGGACCGGAAAATCCGGTCCCCTCTTCGGCTTCCGACGCCGGCGGCCCGGCCGCCGGTCTTCCCTTCCGCCGCGGCCCGGAACCGGCCGCGGTCTCCTCATCCCGCCGCGGCCCGGAACCGGCCGCGGTCTTCTCGTCCCGCCGCGGCCCGGAACCGGCCGCGGTCTTCTCGTCCCGCCGCGGCCCGGAACCGGCCGCGGTGTTCGTCGTCCGGCGCGGTGCGACGGCACCGCGCCCCTTTCGCCGTGCCATGAATCCTTCCAACGCGGCGCGACGACGTCGCGTTCTTGAAGACTCTCCTCGGTGAAGCGCGACGGCGTTGCGGAAAAAAATAAGCATGTTCATCCGCGTGGTGCGACGGCACCACGCCACTTGCTTCCACCCGCATGAATAAAACGAGAACTAAGGAGGGGGGGTTCGGCCGTGTTCATGCGGTCCGACCCCCCTCACGTTAAATAAAAACATAACTAAAGAAAATCCAAAAGCCTCACGTTTAGTCATGCTAAAATCCATGATTCAAGAATGGAATAAAATAATCAATAAATAACATCCCCTACCTCTGGTTTGAGATTCAAAGAATCTTCTACGTTCCGCGGAAGACGGCGTCGCGGAAGTCGGGCGTCGCGGTCGTCGTTCGTCAAATCCGTTGACGAAGAGTTACGTCCGATGCGACACGTTGTTGGCGGATCTTCGATTGCCGACGAAGAAGGCCCGAGGAGGATGCGGCGTTCCCTCTTGTTGACACCGAGGACGAAGAAGAGAGGCGTCGTTCTTCGTCGGAGTTTGAGCGTTCTTCGTCAAGATGAACGTTCTTCGTCAAGATGAAGAAGATGGAGGAGGAGCTCTCAAATGAAATCCACACAAGTTGGCTAACAAAATAAAATAAGGTCTCTCCTTATTTTATTTACCAAGCCTAGGAATTCAAAACTTCAAAATTCAAACATAACACTTAATTAATTAACATGTCATGTGTAATTAATTTGATGTTAAGTTTACAAACAATTAAGAGGGAGAGAGGGGAGTTTAAGGGGGAAGTTGAGAGGTTTAGGTTCGTGTGGGTCCCACCACACTTAATCCTCTCAAAGTAGGTTAAGTGGGTGTGGGTCCCACCCCCAACTCCTTTTGAGAGGAGTTAACCTACAAAAGTGAAATAAAAAGAATCCACATTTTTTTATTCAACTTTTTATAATTCTCCCAAAAACTAACTTTCGTCCCGCAACAAACGCAACTCCCGAAAGGGTCTCTTTAAGCGAATATCGGCGCTGCGAGTTCATCGGTGCCCTCGGATTTCAATTCCGAGCACCGGGTCAAAAGTTAGGAATTCCCGCTCGTTCGTTCACTGAACGTACCCGAGCCAAACTTCGGAAATTAATTCCGGGCACTCCGGGCCTCGGAATCAGGTGCCGTCTGAAACCGCGCTCTTGTAAAATTCTAAAGAAAATTAAGAAAAAATTTTCCTTGAATTTTACGGGTCTTTACATTACTCCCACCTCAGGGCTTTACGTCCCCGTAAAGCTACATCAAAAACTAGGGAAACCAAAAGAGGATACTGAGCACGCATCTGGGCCTCCCGCTCCCATGTGCTCTCCTGGAGATTCCCGTTCCGCCATCTGTTGCGCACAAGAGGAATCGATCGTCCATGTAGGACCCGCTCCTGGATGACATGGACCTCTTTTGACGTGGCCCGGACCATCTCTGGTCCCACAAGAGCTGCAAGATTTCTTCTTTGCCGAAAAGAGAAACCTGGTCTCATCCCCTGGATGAACCACATTCTTTGCCTAAAACAGTCAATCCTAACATGGATGATACTAATCCATACTAAGGATGACGTCGTAAGGCCTCGACGCTACTACTAAGAGATTCAACCGTTACTCTCGCCTCCAAGGGTTGTGTCACACTGTCGGCATCAGTGTGTGGTAACTGGGCCCCCTCCAGTAGATGTCTCACAAGTGAGGGTCAAGTCAACAGCCAAAACTGGAACCTCTTAGTAACATTACGATAGAGGACAGGAACGAAAACATCACAAGGTATGCGTCTTTTATTATTGCAGCTCGTATTACAAGACGCTACACAAAAGCAACAAGGAACCAGAAGTACAAAGGATGTAACCACTAGTTCTACTCCTGTCCATCGGCTCCCAGAGCTCCATGATCGAAGGCCTCGGCTGCCTGAAGCTGAGCTCTCCCCTGCGGTCGGGGTGGACCTCCTGGTGGTGGTGGTGGTGGTAGAGCCTCAAAGCGTCGTCCACCACCTGCTGCTCGGCCTGCTCCTCTGCCTCGTCCGCCTCCTTCCTGCAGACCGCCACGGTCGAACCTCTGCCTCTGCCTAGGTGGTTCCTCAACCGTCTGCTGCTCCTCCGCATGGCGGGTCGGGCAGTCACGAGCCATGTGGCCTCGCCCGCCGCATGCATAGCACTGTCTTCCACTCGAAAGACTGGCTCCGCGTTGTGTGCCCTGCACTGCTGAGCCAGTGCCCTGAGGTCTGGTCTGTCTGGACCCCTGAGTCATTCGCCGACTGCCAGCTGCAGATGACTCTGCCACGTGCCGTCCTGCGGTGGGTCTCTGTGCTGGTGTAGACTCAGCAAGGAAGCTCTCGATCAGAAGGGCCCGCTCCAGTACTCCTGTCTGAGTCGGTATGCTGAGGGAGATCAGCGATGCCCTGATCTCGTGTCTCAAACCCTGCTCGAAGGTCCGGGCCCGGAAGAATGGGTCCCGTACCATGTCGGTCGAGTAGCGCGAGAGATCGGTAAATCTCGCCGAGTACTGAGCGACCGTCATGCTGCCCTGCCGCAGCTGTAGAAGCTCCTGGATACGCACCGCACGAAGGGTGGCTGGGACGAACTCCGAGCGGAAGATGCTCTCAAAGTCCGTCCAAAGAAGAGATGCCTCATCGTGCACCTGGAGCATCAAGCTCCACCATCGTCCTGCTGCTGCGTGTAGTAGGCTCGCAGCGAGGATCACCATGAGGTCTGCTGGTGTCCTCACTAGCCTAAACACTCGAACCACTGCCTCCAGCCAGTCCTCTGCTGCCTGGGGATCCGTCTCCCCGCGAAACCTGGGCGGTCGCTGGCGCTGAAACTCATGCAGTGCGCTGAGGTGACGTGCATCGTCAGCGGCTGCTGCTGGAAGCATCGGGGGATCGGCGGGTAAAGCTACTGCCGGTGCCACTGCTGAAAAAGGGCCCTGCACCGAAGCCTCGTCGCTCGGTGGGCTGTCGTCTCGCTCGACTCTCGGAACCCTAACTGGCTGCCGTCGTGGGGCCATCCTGAAAGAAACAACGTAACACGATCAAACGATTATACCTGGTGAGCTGGCACAAGTAATCACAAGGAAAACTTGAGACTTTCATAAAGCAGATCAGTATACCCAGTGAGCTGACACAAGTAATCACAAAGAAAACTTGAAACACACACGCAATCAATGTTTTCGTGCATTAAGTCGGAAATCAGAAGTCAGGGTCCTGGTGTACGGATACGTCGGCCGCCGCACCAACACTGGACTCCCTGGACTGATAACCACACTCAATACGCTAAACATTATTGCTTCACATAGAAAAGATCAGAGTTCGTGGTAGAACCGAACTCCTCTGATACCAATTTGTCACGACCCGTCCTCGGGGTCCGTGCCGTGACTACCCCAAGCCCGCCTTCCATAGGCCAGGGGCTGGCGACTAGCACCAAGGCGTAATTCCCGGTAAAAGGGAAGGCATTGCCTTTGAAAAGTAAACACACACCACAGAGTAAACAAGCGGAAAGTAAACACTAAGCAAACAGAGTACGACTGAAAGTGCGGAAAAGTAAATGGGCCAGAATACAAACCCAAACTGAAAGTAAAGTACAACTCAAAAAGGGAAAAACAGCAACTGAAAAGTAAAGCCGCTACTCCGAGCTGTCCACTGGAAATCCCACCTGAAGGGTGGGTACAGATAGCTCCTCTGCTCCACGGGTCCCGCCGTCTGCTCCGAGCACGTCCCGCCCAGTGGTCCACCTCCGGGTACCGTCCCGCTCTGCAAGCCTCAGCTAAGGTCAACGATGTCCGTCGTCTGCAACCAACACAACGAAGTGCGGGAAAAGCCCGTGCAGGGGTGAGTATAAGCTACTCAGTAGGGACCCCGAGACCCCTGAAGGTCTCTCAAATCCACAAAGGATAAACCACGAAGAAAAGTACAATCACGAAGTAACAACCGACACTGCTTAGGTATATGCCCATACATATACCTAAGTCATCAATTCAAATACGCTCCAACCTCCGAGCCCAAGTACAACTCAGTCCACGCAGGAAAGTATACGTATTCCACATAGGAAAGCAAAATATAATCCACACAGGATTGCACAACACAATCCACACTGGAAAACAACAGGATTCAGCTCATACAGGTATACTTCTTCAGAGGACGATAAGATGATCACTGATCCATCTAAGTCGTCAGACCCACAAAGGATCGATAGGTAACTAACCCCCGCAGAAGACCCACACAGGATCGGGCTCACACAGAACCTGTAGGCGCTGGCTCACACAGAACCGCTGAGCGCAAGGACCCACACAGGATCGGGCTCACACAGAACCTGTAGCACTGATCCACGTAGGATCGCTGAGTGCTGTAGTCGTCGTCGTCAAATCCACACAGGATCTCTGTACTGTCGTCGTCAAATCCACACAGGATCTCTGTACTGTCGTCGTCAAATCCACACAGGATCTCTGTACTGTCGTCGTCGCAGTCACAGTAGCAGTAGAACAGTCGCAGCCAGCACTAAGGTTCCCGCACACAGCAAGCTCGTACGGAGGGTCCGCTCCACGAGCCGAGAGGCTGATACATCAACTGTCACGAAGACCAGAGTTGATGTATCCAAAAGTTCCGTATCGTCAACAGGAACTCAACGCAACAGACGGCGCGTCGATCGGACGCCCGGTCTGAGAGTTATTGGCATTTTCGTCTCCGGGGCCCGGTTGGTTTTTAAGGCAAAACCAACCCGACCGAACTCCACCTGCGTCCAAACCTCAGGCGGAGTATGCCAAAAGATCCGTCTCTCTAAGAGGAACACTACGCGACTGACGGCACGTCAATCGGACGTCCGCAGCTCAAGATATGAGCGTTTCCGCTCCGAAGGCCCGGTTGGTTTCGTGAACGAACCAACCCTGCCGAACTCAAAGTAACCCGAAACCTTGAGTGCGATATACCGAAACGACCGTCTCGATCCAAGGATCGTGTTGCCGCAGACGGTTCGTCATTCGGAGGTCCGAGGCTCAAGTTATGAGCCAAGAACCGAATCTGGTCCGAAACAGGGGGTCCGGGTCCGGGCCGACCCGGCCCGACCCCCCCCCCCCCCCCCCCGGGGCGGCGCGGCGGCGGCGGCGGGCCGCGCGGCGGCGGCGGCGGGCCGCGCGGCGGCGGGGTGCCGCACGTGGGTCACGCGGGGGGCAATCAAGCCCCCCCCCCTGTTTGTGAAGGCGGCACGGCTTTGAGCCGTGCCTTTGCCAAAATAACGGCCCCCGCAAATGGGGGCCGGCTGGACGAACCGGGGGGGCTTTGCCCCCCCCCCCTCCTTTAAAAACCGCCCCCCCCCCCCCTCTTTAAGAGGGGGGTTTAATAAACCGGCCGGGGAATTTAATTCCCCGGTTTAATGGCATCCGGCCGGCCATCTGGCCGGCCGGTCTTCTCCAACGGGACCGGAAAATCCGGTCCCCTCTTCGGCTTCCGACGCCGGCGGCCCGGCCGCCGGTCTTCCCTTCCGCCGCGGCCCGGAACCGGCCGCGGTCTCCTCATCCCGCCGCGGCCCGGAACCGGCCGCGGTCTTCTCGTCCCGCCGCGGCCCGGAACCGGCCGCGGTCTTCTCGTCCCGCCGCGGCCCGGAACCGGCCGCGGTGTTCGTCGTCCGGCGCGGTGCGACGGCACCGCGCCCCTTTCGCCGTGCCATGAATCCTTCCAACGCGGCGCGACGGCGTCGCGTTCTTGAAGACTCTCCTCGGCGAAGCGCGACGGCGTTGCGGAAAAAAATAAGCATGTTCATCCGCGTGGTGCGACGGCACCACGCCACTTGCTTCCACCCGCATGAATAAAACGAGAACTAAGGAGGGGGGGTTCGGCCGTGTTCATGCGGTCCGACCCCCCTCACGTTAAATAAAAACATAACTAAAGAAAATCCAAAAGCCTCACGTTTAGTCATGCTAAAATCCATGATTCAAGAATGGAATAAAATAATCAATAAATAACATCCCCTACCTCTGGTTTGAGATTCAAAGAATCTTCTACGTTCTGCGGAAGACGGCGTCGCGGAAGTCGGGCGTCGCGGTCGTCGTTCGTCAAATCCGTTGACGAAGAGTTACGTCCGATGCGACACGTTGTTGGCGGATCTTCGATTGCCGACGAAGAAGGCCCGAGGAGGATGCGGCGTTCCCTCTTGTTGACACCGAGGACGAAGAAGAGAGGCGTCGTTCTTCGTCGGAGTTTGAGCGTTCTTCGTCAAGATGAACGTTCTTCGTCAAGATGAAGAAGATGGAGGAGGAGCTCTCAAATGAAATCCACACAAGTTGGCTAACAAAATAAAATAAGGTCTCTCCTTATTTTATTTACCAAGCCTAGGAATTCAAAACTTCAAAATTCAAACATAACACTTAATTAATTAACATGTCATGTGTAATTAATTTGATGTTAAGTTTACAAACAATTAAGAGGGAGAGAGGGGAGTTTAAGGGGGAAGTTGAGAGGTTTAGGTTCGTGTGGGTCCCACCACACTTAATCCTCTCAAAGTAGGTTAAGTGGGTGTGGGTCCCACCCCCAAATCCTTTTGAGAGGAGTTAACCTACAAAAGTGAAATAAAAAGAATCCACATTTTTTTATTCAACTTTTTATAATTCTCCCAAAAACTAACTTTCGTCCCGCAACAAACGCAACTCCCGAAAGGGTCTCTTTAAGCGAATATCGGCGCTGCGAGTTCATCGGTGCCCTCGGATTTCAATTCCGAGCACCGGGTCAAAAGTTAGGAATTCCCGCTCGTTCGTTCACTGAACGTACCCGAGCCAAACTTCGGAAATTAATTCCGGGCACTCCGGGCCTCGGAATCAGGTGCCGTCTGAAACCGCGCTCTTGTAAAATTCTAAAGAAAATTAAGAAAAAATTTTCCTTGAATTTTACAGGTCTTTACAAATTACCCTTTATTGAGACAAGGGTTGTATATATGCACCTAATTTCATTTATGTGGTGTATATGTTACATATTTTTTATATAACATCATTATTTTTTTATAATAATGGAATTTCCAAATAATATTAACTCCCTTTCTTTCAAGGGGGTTTGAGTTGAATGTTTCTATAGTCGTAACTATTTTCTTGGTCTTAATTCTAATTCATTGTGACATAATAAATTTTGTGCAACATGTTTTCTTTGAATGGTTTAATTAGTACCCATGGATATAGTTTTTCATACAATTTTTGTTTCTTGGGATTTAATAGGAAAATAATTTTCCCTTATTCAAATGGATATTGATTCAATTATTTCCCCTTTAATGAGGATTTTTTGATAACAAAATTTTTGTTCATTCAATTATGATAATTCTTAAGATTATTTCATATATTTCGGATACATTAGTCTCTTTGATTTTAATATGTGTTATTTTCCCTTTTATTAAATTTATTTACATTCAGACAAAATTAATCCTTTGAAAAATATTTCAAATTTTAAGGGATATTTTGAAACTACCATATTTCTTTCTCTAAATGTCTTAAGATCATTTTATTTTAGTATTATCTTATTCATATACCCATTCATCTATATAGTTTAAACACCACATTTCCTTGTCATAGATTGCATTATATTCACCAATAATGTATGTTATTTTTTTATAACGGTTAAAATAATTAATGTTTCATATATATGATGTAAGAACCCGGTTCTTATTTTTGAGGTACGGGTTTCTTCTTTTCCTCTTTCCTTAAGTGTTTTTTAGAAAATAAGGAAAATGGGGGAAAATCCAAAAATTTCGGACTACACGCTGTGTACATTTCCACATGCTATGTACTTTGGCCATGTGGGATGAGTACACAGGGCGTGTAGGCATGTCGGCAATGAAAGGTGAAAAAACTGACTACACGCCCTGTATAAGGTATTTACACGTCGTGTATTCAGTTGGCATGTGAACAGTAAGGAATTGGAGGTAGCTGCCAGTGGAGCGACAGTACACGCCATGTAATCAAGAATACATGTTTTGTACCCATGTCGATGGATGAACAGTGTCACGGTGGAAAGAAGCCTCTATAGGAACATTTTAAAAAATTAAAAGTACACGTCGTGTACTTGAGAGTAAATGTTGTGTAGTTTGTTTTTTTTCACTTAAAATGGGTAGTAGCCTCCTCTGTTCACAGAGAAGGCTTAGAAACCACTTAGAGCTTGGGAGGATGGCCGGAGCTTCGGATATCTCCCGATCGCGCACCGGGAATCCGTTTTCGTGAATGTCAATCACGTTTGGACCGTACGGGTAAGCCCTCCCTTCTCCTTGCGTTGTTGTTACCAACTCTTCCTCTAAGGGATGTTATTTATGTTTGAATGAGAAATCTCTTATCCCGGATCTACATCATTCTTGGACGATTCGAGAGGCATCGTTCACATATACCGATCAGAGACAATCGAGGTAGGTGGTCCGGTGTTTAAATTCCAACTGATGTGTGTTTTGTATACCACTGTGATACGCGCCCATGTTGGGGGTGTCGTATGGCTGAGGCTTGGAGTAATTCAATTCCTATCATTTCATAGGTAGTTTAATGAATATTTATAACTATTTTTTGGGATCACTACTTGGTTCTAGGACCACCCCAGGGGTGCGTTCCTCGGTTTAGCCATTTGGCCAGGATACACGATGGTATGCCATGATTATGTTGTGCATTGCTTTTTCTTGAGAGAAAATTTATATAAATTCTTTCTATGTGTTGGGTTCGGCCCGGTTACTTGATTATGTTTCGCCTAAGGGAAAGGCCTGAGGACAAGGTACTATTTCTCCTGAGGGCAAGGCTTGAGGGAAAGATTATGTTTCACCTGAGGGCAAGGCCTGAGGGCAAGGTACTATTTCGCCTGAGGGCAAGGTCTAAGGGAAAGATTATGTTTTGCCTGAGGGAAAGGACTGAGGGCAAGGTACTATTTCACCTCAGGGAAAAGCCTGAGGGAAGGATTCTATTTCTCTTAAGTGCAAGGCCTGAGGGAAAGGTTCTGAATGGCCTGAGTCAAAGTTTCTATTTAGCCAGAGGGCATGGTACTATTTATCCTGAGGGCAAGGTGCATTTAAATTTTCACTGTTGTGATTTTTTTTATGGAACTATATATTAGATTTTTGACTGGGGATGAGTCTTAAGAACATATAATTCAATTATATTGAATTGATTAGTAATAATTAATTGGTAATGATAGTTACTTTTGAGTACTTACTAGTTTACTGCATTTACTTTTTCTCACTATTGTTGCACATTCTCCATAACAGTTGGTCACAAGCCTTTGGTGGTTGGCTAATGGGATTTATTTCTCACACCCTATTTGGATCATGTCTTCGGCCCAAACAGATTACATTTGTGCATGTTTGGATAAGGGAAAGGGTCCCTATACAAGTACATGATTGTAGCAGAGAAGTGGGAGACCATGGAACCGAGCTTCGGCTTGCGATGCTCCTGCGTTCTGTTTACTCTGCATTGTTTTGTTTGTTGCACTGTGTACTTTGATTTTTATTTTATTTTATTGCAGTGTATCTTGTTCTAACTACTTTCATATAATTAGTGACATGTTGTATCTTTATATATATGACTGCTGGTTCTCTTCTATTTCAGTTGTTCATTTCAGTTGCATATTGTTTACTGCTTCCACTGTTGTATGTTTATATTTTTTTTTCCGCTGTGCTACAATTTGAAAAATGAGGGCATAGTTTTCCCACTATCATCCCTTGTCCCTCGCTGCTAGTCGGAAGCCTCTGGCATTTGGGGAAATGTGCTTGAGTTCATGTGACCAACCAGGTTCGGAGCACCCGTTGAGTGGCACCTGGATCCGGGACGTTACAAAGTTGTATAAGAGGAGTTCTTTTCTTTGACTTACTATTTTAAGCCTTATTTAGGGATAGGATTGAAATGTTAGTTGTTTATAAGTAGTTCCCACAAGTAGTTAACCCATGTACAGGGAAAATCCAGTCTAACTCGGTTATTGCAACTTTTCTGATTTTTCAATTTTACAGTTGAATTGATTTTCACCGTTGGGTGACGCACTTGTGTTGTGTTGTTTATATTTATACATGGGTAATATTTAGTCGCAACCAGAATATATGAGGGCATGCCATCTCATGCATCATTTAAGAACATGATATAAATCACATGTCATGCATTCATCTATGTCATGTAGGTGCATTAGAAATTGCATGTTGTTGTGATAGTTGTTGTGATAGGAAAGCTTGCTGTTGTGATAGATGCTTTGAAAAATACCTGCTAGTTGATAGGGTATTCTTGTGTGATACTGATAAAATGAATTCAGAACTTTGGTTATTGAGGAGTATGGGCCCTCATTGACTGGAATTTGGTGGATCACTGACTGTTTATCTTGTTATAACACGCATAAGATGCCAAAATTTGATTCACGGGGAGTATGGGCCCTCACAGATCGGAATTTGGCACTTAGGTTTTGTCGTTAGTTTTTCTGGGTTCCGAATTAGTTCATATAGCTTGCTATCCGGAAAAACCCAGAATACATGCCATGTAGTTTTGACTACACGCCATGTATTCTTCTGTTTGGGAAGAAGAGAAAAAAATTTGAGTACACGCTGTGTAGTATCTACCTCTGTCATAGTTCGTGTGGGCAGAGACACAGGATGGGGAAGTTATAGAGGGTGCACACCGTGTAGTTATTTCACATGCCATGTTGTGTGGACCCTATGTCCATCCATGTAACTAACAACAAAGACAGAGAAAATCTTTTCTTATACACATCGTGTCAATGATGAACACACCGTGTAGTTTAACCTGGGGACTCGACCGTGTAGCTAACAGACACAGGTCAGGGTTACCTCTTCTTGAATATTTCGTATACATATGGGACATGCCATGTAGTCATTCCCGGGGAAATACATTGTGGAATTTACCGTGTGTCAGGGATGACGGAGTTGTGTACACGCCGTGTGTGGGTGTAACATGTTGTGTATGGTCATCTGAGTAGTCGGCCGTGTCACTAACAACATGACCATTTGGAATTTAAATCATACATTTCATGTCTCTCTAGAACACACAGTGTAGTCTGAGCTGTGTACCAAGATGTCTGAAATAAAACACGGGTCAGTGAAGCTCATATAGTACATGTCGTATAGATCTTATACACGCCGTATAGTCTTGTTTAAAGGAGAGTCGTGTGGCTATGCCGTGTAGAGGGACTTGGGCAGGGAGGAAAATTAGGGTACACTCCATGTGTGTGGATAACACATCATGTGTTTTGGGGTGTTACACGAACAGTTTTGGTAGAGTACACGCCCAAGTGAAAGACTTGAGGAAAAATGTCGTGTAGTTATTATACACGCTGTGTAGTCTTGTTTTTTAAAACTTGAAAGTTTTATTTTCCTTGATCCCTTCTTACAATCCTTGTTTTCAATCCTTGATAATTTTTTATCTAAGGTGTGTGTTTGACCTTGTAGAGTCATGCCACCGAGACGACCTCAAGTTGTTCTCTAGGAGAGCAGCAACGAGTATACTCCAGATATGGTAGGCCATGAGCTACCAATGGATCCTCCAGCAGATCCAGATGTGGCACCAGCCATTATACCGAACACATGCTCTGATGCGTAATTCTGTGAAGGCGTCATGCAGCTTATGCAGACCTTCCAGGGAGCACTGCAGTCCACCACATCTATGGAAGAGCTGACGCGTATCTTCCAGTAATAGCAGCCGCCTAGGTTTTCTGGGGATAGCGGACCACAGGCTGTGGATTCATGGATAGATTTGATGCAAATGATATTCGAGCATCTTGAGACACATCCAGGGAGGAGGTTCAAGCTTGTGACTTATACGCTGTGTGATTCCACCAAGAGGTTGTTGGATGTTACCACCCAGTCTGAGAATCACCGAGACATGGTGTGGGATGATTTTTAGGATGTCTTCTATGACTTTTTCTTTCCTGAGATGCTACGGGAAGATCGAGCTCGAGAGTTCATGAATCTACAGTAGAATGTTATGTCAATGATGGACTATTCTACTTGTTTCACCAAGATTCAGCGTTTTGCAACTATTCTTGTGGGAGATGAGACACTGAAGGCTCTACACTTTGAGTATGGTATTCAGTATGACATACGAGCGCTGGTGAACTTTTTCAGGTTGCCTACAGTACATGCTATTGTGAACTAGGCATTGATTACTGGGAAGAACTTGTGGGAAGCTAGTGGTGCAGGCTAGGGCGGTTCAGCACCAGTTTATGATACTGTTTCTACTGGTAAGAGGAAGAGGAAGATGCATTTCTCTCACTGTGGCAGTACTAGCTAGAGGAATTCTACGGGTGGTCCGATAATTTGATAACATTGTGGTAAAGAGGGGAACAATAGACCGTAGTGTCCACGTGACTCAACAGAGTGCTGAGCTTGCAGCAAGATGGGTCATCTGCAGCATTTCTGCAGGGCGTTCCTACCATTGTCTAGTGAGAGAGGTTATGTGTAGACTCCGCATAGAGGTTCAGGGCCAGCAGCTTCTTACCAGTTAGGAAATTGGGATACGTCAGGACGTACAGGCAGAGGTGGTGGTCATGGTCGTGGTAGCTAGACACCAGGATCTCAAAGACAGCAGGGTGGGTCATCTCAGGGTAACCAGGCTGTGTCGCAGGTCTGTGGCATTGGGAAGGATATGCAGTGCAACATACCCAATTAGAGGAGAATCTTGGACCTTCCACTATCAGAGGTACTATTCTAGATGCTTTTGTTTTTTCTTCTGTACTTTTCAATACGGGTTCTACACATAGATTTATATATGTGCCCGTTGTGTAGCTCCTTGGGCTCTATGTTTCTTCTTCTTATGATGTTATGACGCTAGACACTCCGTTGGGGACTAGTATGGTTGGTGTGCGTCAGTGCAAGGAGTTCCCCTAGAGGTTGGTGGGTGTCACTTTCTATGGTACCTCTAAGTCTTAGAGATGATGAGCTATAATGTCATTCTCAGGATGGACTGGTTGATACCCTTTCGAGCCTTTGTAGATTTCTATCGTTGTAGGGTGAATTTCACGTCACCAGAGGGCGGAGAGTTTCTATACAGAGGTGAATGGGATGTCCAGGCGAGCCGAGTTGGACCCTAGCATTGTGGAGGAGGTAGAGTGATATCCCAGATTGTGAGTTTATATCTGGATGATCAGGGTACTTGTGAAAAGGATTTCCCTCCAGTGGTTGATTGTTTCTAGGATGTCTTCCTGGATGACTTTTCAATTCTACCTCCGGAGTGAGAGGTGCATTTTTCCATTGATATTCAGCGAGGAGCAGCACCAGTGTCTATTTCTCATTATGGGATGGCTACACTAGAGTTTCATGAGCTCAAGAGACAGTTATAGGAGTTATAGGTAAAGGGTTTCATCCGACCCAATACTTCTCCTTGGGGTTTTTTGTCCTTTTTAAAGAAGGCGGACGATACCCTTAGACTTTGTGTGGATTATCAGAAGCTGAACCAGTTGACGGTTAAGAACTGATATCCCTTGACAAGGATTGATGACCGTTTTGATCAACTTTGAGGATCACAAATGTTCTCGAAGATTGAATTGAGATCTGGGTATCATCAGTTACGCATTAGACCATGGTATATACCGCTCACAGCTTTTCGCAACAGATATCGTCTATACAAGTACTTGGTTTTTCTGTTTGGACTCACAAAAGCACCATCAGTTTTTATGGCTATGATGAATCGTGGGTTCCACCCTTATCTATACTTTTTTTTGGCTGTCTGTATGGACGACATCTTGGTGTACTCTCACACTCGACATGACCATTCCACCCATCTTGAGATCATTTTGAGTACACTGAGAGAGCATCAGCTATATGCTAATCTCTCAAACTGCCACTTTTGGATGGACCAGATACACTTCCTGGGTCATATCATCTCAGAGGCTGGCGTTGCGGTAAACCCAGAGAAAGTGAGAGAAGTAGTTTCCTGGGAGCAGCCTAAGAACGTGTTTGAGATACGGAGTTTCTGGGGGCTAGCTGGTTACTACATATGGTATATACAAGACTTCTCATGCTTAGCAGCGTTGTTTACGAGTTTGACTAAGAAGGGTGTGATGTTCATTTGGTCAGAAGCTTACAAGACAGCCTTTCAAGAGATGAAGGGAAGGTTGATATCAGCACTAGTCCTAATACTTCTAGAGAAAGGGAAGATCTATACAGTTTACTATGATGCATCAGGTATTGGGGTGAGAGTTGTGTTAATACAGGGTGATCAATTAGTTGTGTATAGGTCTCGGTAGCTGAAGACACAAGAGGGGAATTACCCGACGCATGATCTCAAGTTGGCTACAGTTGTTCATTCGTTGTGTTGTTGGAGACATTATCTCTTGGGAGTGCATTTTGTGATATTCACTAACCACAAAAGTCTCAAATATATCTTTACCCAGCGTGACTTGAAACAGGGACAACGAAGGTGGGTCAAATACCCTCATTCCTTCGACTTTGAGCTTGCCTATAGACCTAGTAAAGGAAATGTAGTAGCTGATGCACTGAGCAAGGGGACTCAGATACAGGAAGTGTGGGAGGCCAGTGGTGAGTGGAAACTTATGGCCTTGATCTCTGAGATGCATTTGGAGGTGCACAAAAGTTAGGGGAAGACCTATCTTTCTTTCTTATCTGTGACTTCTACCTTCCTGGATAGAGTGAGGATGATACAGCTATCGGATTCAGAATGCCTAGTTCTACGAGAGTCGGTGGAAAGTGAGGACCCTCCTCCTGGTTGGATGATAGGCGATGACGAGGTACTGCATGTCCATGGACAAGTGTGGGTTCCAGGGGACATACACAAGGAGTTGATGTGAGAGTTTCATGCTTCATCTTGGGCTGTACATCCCGGGGTTACCAAAATGTATAGTGACTTGAGACGTCAGTATTGGTGGCCTGGTATGAAGAGAGAGGTAGCTGATTTTGTTTCAAGATGTTCCACCTATTAGCAGGTGAATGCGGATCATCAGAGGCTAGCTGGAATGTTACAACACTTACCAATTTCAGAATGGAAATGGGATGATTTCGCGATGGATTTCATGACAAGGTTTCCGATTTCACCTAGAGTCAATAATGTCGTATGGGTTGTTGTGGATAGACTCACGATGGTAGCTCACTTTTTTTCTGATCAAGGAGACCTTCTGTGTTGACGAGGTCATAAAGTTGTATATCCGAGAGGTAGTACGTCTTCATGGGGTCTCTCATTCTATTTTTTCTGATAGGGAATCCCGCTTTACATCTCATTTCTGGTAGTGTTTTTAGAGGGAACTGGGTACAACGGTGATTCTGATCACATCTTACCACCCTTAGACCGATGGTCAGTCAGATCATATGATATAGGTTCTTGAGGATATGTTGCGCGCATGCGTCCTAGACATTGGGGGGTCTTGGGAGAAGCATATACCACTGGTTGAGTTTTCCTATAATAATAGTTTTCATGAAACTGTTGAGATGGCACCTTACAAGGATTTATATGGTAGGCCATGCCGATCACCCTTGTGCTAGATGAAGGCAGGTGAAGCATCTTTACTGGGACCACGTCTCGTGCAAGAGACTTCAGAGAAGGTCCAGATGATTCATAAGATGATCGATACCACACTGTCTCGTCATAAATATTATGTTAATCGCCACAGATGACCCGTGGAGTTTGTGGTTGGGGATTAGGTTTTCTTGTGTGTTTCACCGAGGTTGGGACACAGGTGTATTAGGAGACAGGGTAAACTTTCACTGAGGTATGTGGGGCCGTTTGAGATTTTGGAGAGATTCGGGCCAGTTTCCAATCATTTGCAGTTACCATAGCGGTATCGGGCCATGCACGATGTCTTCCATGTATCTCAGCTACGTCGTTATTTTTCATACTTTTCTCACTTCTTTCAGCCCGAGGAGGATGAGCTTCAGATCGATGTGTCCTTCGAGGAGCATCTGATTCATATCGTTGATAGAATCATGAAGGTTCTTCGAGGCCGGTCAGTTCCTCTCGTATGAGTGCTATGGAAACATGGCTGAGTATAGGACGAAACCTAGGAGCGGGAGACAAACGTACGTGCTCAGTAGCCAGATTTTTTCTGAGCTTTATCTTCACCACCCTTGGAAGGAAAATTCGGGGACAAATTTCATTAAGGGGGGAATTTTGTAAGAACCCGGTTATTATTTTTTAGGTACGGGTTTCTTTTTTCCTCTTTCCTTATGTTTTTTTTAGAAAATAAAGAAAATGGGGAAAATCCCAAAATTTATGACTACATGCTGTGTACACACCGTTTACTTTGGTCGTGTGGGATGAGTACACAGGGCATGTAGGCCTGTCGGCAATGAAAGGTGAAAAAACAGACTGCACGTCGTGTATAAGGTATTTACACACCGTGTATTCAGTCGACATATGAATAGTAAGGTAGTGGAGTAGACACCAGCAGAGCGATAGTATACACCATATAATAAAGAATACACGTCGTGTACTCATGTCGACGGATGAATAGTGACACGGTGGAAAGAAGCCGCCAGAAGAACAGTTCAAAAAATGAATAGTACATGCCGTGTACTTGAGATTACATGCCGTGTATTTTTTTTTCTTAAAACCGGTAGTATCCTCCTCTATTCACAGAGGAATCTTAGAATCATTTTTGAGCTTGGGAGGATGGTTGGAGCTTCATAGATCTCCCGATTGCGTACCTGGAATTTGTTTCCGCTTCTGTCGATCACGTTGGGACCGTATGAGTAAGCCCTCCCTTCTCCTTGCGCTATTCTTACCAATTCTTCCACTAAGGTAATTTATTTTCGTTTGAACGAGAATTATCTTATCACAAATCTACGTCGTTCTTGGATGATTCAGGAGGCGTCGTTCACATATACCAATCAGTGACAATCGAGGTAGGTGGTCTGGTGTTTAAATTTCAACTGCTGTGTGTTTTGTGTACCACTATGATACGCGCCCATGTTGGGGGTGTCGTATGGCCGAAGCCTTGCGTAATTAAATACCTATAATTGCATAGGTAGTTTAATGAACATGTATAATTGTTGTTTGGGATCACTCCTTGGATCCAGGACCACCCCGGGGTACGTTACTCGGTTTAGCCATTTTTCCAGGATACCCGAGGGTATTCCATGATTATGTTGTGCATTGCTTTTTATTGAGAGAACATTTATATAAATGCTTGCTATGAGTTGGTATTGGGTCGGTTAGTTGATTTTGTTTTGATTGAGGGAAAGGCCTGAGGGAAAGGTACTATTTTTCCTGAGGGCAGGGCCTGAGGGAAATATTCTATTTCACCTGAGGGCAAGGGCTGAGGGCAGTGTACTATTTCTCTTGAGGGAAAGGCGTGAGGGAAAGATTATGTTTCACCTGAGGGAAAGGTACTATTTCTCTTGAGGGCAAGGCCTGAGGGAAATATTCTATTTCTCCTGAGGGAAAGGCCTGAGGGGATGATTCTGAATGGCCTGAGGGCAAGTTTCTTTTTAGCCTGAGGGCATGGTACTATTTATCCTGAGGGCAAGGTGCATTTAAATTTTCACTATTGTGATTTTTTCTGTGGCACTGTATAGGAGATTTTCGGATGAGGATGAGTCTCGAGAACATATAATTCAATTATATTGAATTTATAAGTAATATTTAACTAGTAATGATAGTTACTTTTGAGTACATACTACTTTACTATATTTACTTTTGCACACTGTTGTTTCACATTCTCACTGACTGTTGGCCACGAGCCCTTGGTGGTTGCCTACTGGGATTTATTTCTCACACCCTGTTTGGGTCATGCTTCGGCCCAAAAATATTACATTTCTACATGTGTGGATAAGGGAAAGGGTCCCTATACAGGTACCTAATTGTATTAGAGAAGTGTGAGAGCATGGGACCGATCTTCGGCTTGCGATGTTGCTGCATTCTGTTTACTCTGCTTTGTTTTGTTTGGTTGTACCTTGTACTTTGAGTTGTATTGTATTGTATTGTAGTGTATCATGTTCTGGATGCTTTCATAGAATTAGTGACATGCTGCAACTTTATATATATGACTTCTGGTTCTCTTCTATTTCAGTTGTCCATTTCAATTGCATATTGTTTACTGATTCCTTTGTTGTATGATTATATATTTTATTCCATTGTGCTACACTTTGACAAATGAGGGCATATTTTCCCCACTATCAGTCTGTGGCCCTTGCTGCTAGTCGGTAGCCTCTGCAGTTTGGGGAAATGCACTTGAGGTCATGTGACCAACCGGTTTCGGGGCACCTGTTGAGTGGCACCCGGATCCGGGACGTTATAGATGATAATGGGAATGTTGACTATATATTTTTTAACCAGCCAACTTCTTCCCACGAATGATTTGTGATCATGTAATCCATTATATTGATGTGAGGAAAGGAATAAACATTCCAATAAAGATTATTATTGTAAATTAGACTATGTATTATATAACTATCCAAATTATCACTATGGATGGGTAATTATCATGATATCCCATTTATTGAGATAGGGAAAATCATTAAAATTATATATTATTCATTATATGAATAAACATCTTTTTATTCTAAAATATGTTCGTCATGGAATGGCATTAAGGTAATTGATGAATCCTATACTGAAATCGTTAGACATAAAAAAGTTATAGTTCTGTCATAAAATTATATAAACCATCTAAATATCAATAGGTCTCAAGAGAGAAAAACATTTTCTAGTAATTATTATATACCAGTACAATTCAAAAATATCTCTTGGTAGTGGTCTCAAAGACAAGTAAAGGGTGTTAGAACAAGACCATGATAGTAGGTATTCGATGTTAAAAATCATGTATTCCATCTTTATGATGTCGGTATTATTAATATCTATGTTTTGATTTGTTTTAATGGATATAACAGGAAGATGGTTTCAGGTTTATTATGGTTTCATTTTTATTACCTATGATGGACATAGTATTTACTCCATGTATAGGCCATGATTGATTTAACTATACATTTCACTTACTAAGAATTTGATCTTACCACTTTCTTTGTTTATGTTTCCCTATATTATGTATAAGATTAAAACATGTGACAGGTTTATAAGGATAGCACATGGGAACAAATTTTTTGAAGAAAAGGAATAATTTTCATGAATTAAGTAATGTTGTATATAATGGGGAAAATTCCCAATTGATATAATGAAAATTTGAGTGATTATTTTATATTTTTAAACAATTCTCTATATATATAATCCTAAAAAATTTCATTCAAATGAAATAGATTTAATTTCCATATCTTATTTTTTTTAATATAGATGGTTATACCATGTCTTTTATATGTAGTATCAAAGGATGTCTATAATGTATGTGTTTACAACACTGGATCTGGGATAGTTGTCATGGGGAACCACAAAAAGTTAGTTTATCATTATCTTTAACTTATATTTTTTTAAATTGGAGATAGTAAGGAAGGCATGTGTTTTTCATGATTATAGGAAAATCATGCATCCACAATGCATTTATTAAAAAATAGTCCACATTTTTTTTCATTCTAGACTCTTTTCTCCCCTATTTTGACCTCCTATTAAAGAGAGATCCATATAGAGAAATTATTTACGTATTTTAGATCATTTCCATCTTCCCTATGGCTCATGAATCAAAGTTAATTTCTTTCTATATATTATTCCTCCTATTTCCATCTTCTTATTATTCTTTAATAGTGAAGGTCCAAAACTAGAAATTTGACTTGGGGTATGACATGGATAAGTTGTTCTAAATGTTATTTTTTATTATCTTGGTGGGTTTAATTTTCCATTGTGATTTTATTACACACCATCACTAGGGGTTTTCATATCTATGTTGACTTTGGTGATTATTTATCTATTTTCAGTTAATTAAGGATTTTTATTCTTTATTTTGGGAATTGAATTGCTGATTTTTAATAGTATGGTAGTATATGATGTTTATGAAGGTCTAAATGGATGAAAATAGATGTAATGATGTGGTTAATGGTAGGAAAATCCAAATTATATATATTAATTTCTAATAATGTTATTTTTGGGTTAGAGATATAAGAAAAAACTTATAGGCACAAAAAATAATTTGTGGTTTCTCATTGAGAATGTTACATAGGTTTGATACTATGATGAAGAATTATAGGTTACTTAATTAAGACTCTTGATAGGGGATTTCATAGAATGTTTGTGGTTATTATTATGTTTAGGGTTTTTGGGTATAAAACTTATATTTTTTGTTTCTTTAAGGGTTTCATGATGATGATGATAGGCAGTCAATGGATTGGTTGGATTATTATATAATTATCATCATTTTTGTGTATAATTATCTATTTTTATTATATACCAATTTATTATTATATTATGTTATCGGTAGTTAGCATGCATTGTATATGAAAAAACATGATAGAACTAATGTTTTACACATTCATGTAACTTATTTGGGGTCATTTGGGTAAATCCATCTAACTATATTATACTCACCACCCATTTTATACTTCTCAATGGATATTAAAATGTTTTTAAGATTGAGGAATATATTTCAAATAGATTTTTTGGGATTCTATAAGAAATATTTATATCAATTACAATAAGATATTATGGATAGACTGAATTGTGTTGTGTATTTTTGATTGTTTTTTGTTAAATTTTTGTTTTTGTTTTTATTAATGGGTTTTTTTAATTTTTTATAAATGTATTCATATATTTGATGGGATTTGGTGTAATTTTTTTTATTTTATGAACTTTTTTGTTCTCTAGGTCTTAAGGAAGGCCATCCCCTAATGGTGTTTATAATATTATTTGAACTAGTTGTTGGACTCTAAAACCTAGAGTATATGGTCACGTTAATGTAAAATTTTATACTTTAAAATAAATAAACTATAATTATTTGTATAAAATAATGTGATAGTTCTTGAAATCATTCCATTATCACATATATATGTTTGATAAAGAAAGGGAAATAATCTGAGAATAATATCCCCTAGTGAACAACCATTATTAATTCCAAAAAAACATTATTATATTAAAATTCAACGAAAAAATTGTTTCAATCAATTATAATTCATATGAAATCATTATATTAAATAAATTTGAGTAATTAATTAAGAAACTATAGTATGAATTTCCTTGAAAATCATGCTTTCATGAAAATATTGACGAACTAGTTTTTTTTATAATAAATATACCCTTGACGCAATGATGAAATGACTGATCAATAATTTAATATTATTATAAATCTATTTATAATGTTTTTAAGTAGAAATTTATAGTAAGGGAATAAATTTATAATGCACAAGCATAAATGGTTTCATAAATGAATAGGGAATGTTTAGAATTTCCTACATGGAAGTGATAAAACATTTACACCTTAAATAAATAGAATTTATTTTTTATTATACAAGGATTATCTAGACATTTGAAAAAAAATCCCATTTGAAAATGTGGTTTTTGAATTTAAAAAGAATAATATCAAAATACCCTAAAATATATAATAGAAATGGGAATGAGAGTAATAGGAAAATGGGATATTGAATAAAAATAGAATAAAACTTCAAACAAAAAATCCAATGTGGAGCCTTTTTTGGAATATAAATAAGAAACCCATGGACATTGTTGAAGTGGGTAAAATTTCCAATGCCCCTCCTCTTGATCTTGAGATAAGAGAGGGTATGAGGGGTGTTACACAACCCTTTATATTGAATTATAAAATTACAATGATAATAATAATAAGGAAATTATAACATTAAATTTAATTTCTATATTTGTCTCGAAAAATCTATTTAATAGACATAAAAAATAATCACATAATAAAAATAATAATAACTAGTTCCAACAATAATTTAAATTAATAAATAATAAAAATGACAACAATAATTTAATAATACATTCCTTCAACACATAAATTTCATTTTAAATAATTTAAAAATAACAAAATTTATTCCAACCTTCATGACTATAATAAATATATAATAACATGAAAATATAAAATTATAAAAAATTAACATTTCCCTCGATAAGTTTTGATATGAAATTTGAATTTTATAGAATGATGTAGGGTGTTATGAAGATAATAAATATAAATAAATAATAATATACTATGGGATATATTTTTCCCCACTATAGTGATTTTTCTATTGATGGAAATCTCCCTTAAGGTATCCTTATTTAATATAGAATTATAAATTTTTGCAGATAATAACTAATTATTTGTAAATATCATAAAAATTATATTTTTTGAAAAATATGCATCAAGTTAAAATAAAATTCTACTCATAGTACCTCAACACTCATTGTGGGTTCTCCAAACCATATGAATTATCATACTATATAAATGATTATAATAATGGATATATGTAGTGGAAAACCATTACAAGGGTGAATAATCACACCATAATATAATAATATATAATAAATGACTCAATATAATGGATTCATTAACTAATTTCTATTTCTTGTTATTAGTGATGATGTTCTAAACTAGGGCTTTTATCCTAGAAAATATCCACATGTTTTGGTTAAAACCACCATTTTCACAAAATAAAATAAATTATAAAATTTTTATTTAATTATATGTTAAAAATATATATGAAAAATCATGTTTTAGATCAAATTAGTTAGCATAAATATATTTTTTGATCCCAAAAAATTTCTATAAAATTTAAAACCAATATATGAAATTTGATAAAAATATTATAAACTATTTTTGAGTACTTATGGTACTCTTTTGATAAATAAAAAATGGTTTATGGGACCCCACGTACCAAACATCATAGGAATTGCCAAAATGTTTCATTTGACATCCCAAAGAGCACAAACCAATACCTAGATCAAAATTTTGGTCATTTGATGTTGTAAATCCATTTGAAACCTATTTTTATAAATATAGAATATATAAAAAAACATAAAAAAAATCATGAAGAGTTTTTAGGGTTTAATTAGTGTCAAAATAGTTTTTATAGGTGTTTAAATCATTACATTGGTATTGTTCATGGGACCTGGACAATGAGAAATATTAGTGAAACACACTACCCCAAAAATTGGGATTGTTAAAACTTGCATGGGTAACCCAAATTTCCATGTAATATTCCCATACCACACAGTTCTTTATATATTTCTCACTATAACCCATTCAAGTGAATAGTGATGTCCACTATACCCAATCATCACCCATGAATTTTAAAAAAATTCCTAAATTTGAGCCCATTTATAATGATTTAATCCTTGACCATTAAAGACATAATAAATATAAAAAAAATTAGGGGAAAATTAAAAAATTTATCAACTTGTTTCCTAGATTTTTCATCATTCCATCACTCATTACATGTAAAAAGAGATGTTTTAAATTCTTTGAATCTCATTCAATGAACTTAATAAGAAAAATTCAGAATTCTAATTCATAAAACATTTAAAAAATACTCAAAAAACATATATATGAACATTACATTTCATAAAATATGAATCGCATGTTTTTAATCCGTATACTGATAAACTAACTGATAACCCTTACATTCTATTAAATCATATAATAATACCATAATTTATGGAAAACTAATAAACTAAAAATGTCCCAATTCTAAATAATTTTCAAATACCATGAAAATCATCATCATAACCAAAAATAACAAAAATTAATTATATAATATACCAACCATCCTCATAAAACTAATTTAAAACATTGAAATATCCTAAAACTATTTCTTAATAAATACATACATGAAAAATAAATCAACTAATCAATCACTCATTTGAGAAGCCTCTAAAATTTATAGACATCAATACCTAAATATAAGAAACCAACTATCCCATTTTAGATTAAAAATTTTGGTGAAAACAAAAAATCATAACTTTATAAAATTTTCACACCTAAACAAAACCATTTTTCTTAAAGAGAAAAAAAAATTCAAATGGAAATCCTTTAAAAAAAATTGAGAAATATTTATCGTCTCACTTTTAAATCTAAAAATGTTCCAAAACAATATTAAACAAACCAAAAATCAAATCAGTTAAAAATAAATATTCCAAATAATTTATATATTATATTATATACGACTTAAATATTTATAAATTAATCAAAAACATTTAAAAACATTGGTTAAACCTTTTGTTTTTATAGAAATTTCATTACATCACTTTTAAAAATTGATTAATAATTCATCATAAAAAGTTAAAAACTTTAATAATGTCTCTGAAACATCCTAAATCATATATTTAACTATAGGATTAATGAATTTAGAATATATTTTTTCTCTAACATATTAGTTTAAAAAACAAAATAAAATCACAACATTTAAACATACACATGAATAACAAAAACACATATTGATCAAATTACAAGTAAAAATATTTAATAAAAATGGATTTTAGAAATTATTTATATAAAAAATTATAAAATAAACCCTCTACTCAAAAAAACAAAAATAACCAATTTATGATTCTTTTAATCGTAGGAGTTTATAAAAAGTAGGATTTTATATAATAATTTACCCATATTTTGGATTAATCTCTAATGGCCCAGACCACATTAACCTAAAGATAGTGTCCGCTTTATTAAATTTTCCACAGATATAAAAAAATAACATTCCAAAGGACTTAATAGTATATTATTGTTGGTATTATAGATATATACATTAATTAACCTTACATTTCTAAAAAAATACTAAAATTGTTTTCATTGAGAACACGATCATTTCCCCTTTGCATATCACTACATATCAATCATAAAACCCTTCCTGGTATCTAATCAAAAAAACATTAGAAATGTATTAGCTCATATTCATAATAAGTATATGAATTGAAAATAATCTATGAATTAATAAGAAATAATACACATGTAAAGGTAAATAATATAAAAAAATCAATTTAGTGAATAAATTTAAAATAATATGGTAGGAACAAATGATGATCAAATAATTCCCCATAAATAACCACATGATCTTGAAAAAATAACCATGGATATTCTAACTAATAAAACAATCAAATAGAATATCAATAATTGAAATCATAATGATATAATGAATAATTTAAGACATCTAAAACATATTGTCAAGGACCTGTGGAAAGTAATCTATATAATTTGGTAGTGACTCATCTAAAACCATTTTGAGTTTGTTTAATAAGACAAGTAGAAGCATCATGGGCCTATTAATAATCATTAGCCACTCAAAACATACTATGTACAATTCATTCCTAATGTTAAAGGGTAGAAAATAATCATTATAAAAATATTAATAACTGACATGTGAAATTTTAATACTTACCCATTATCAAATAAACATAGTCATAAACTACTCAAAAATATATGTTGAATGGTAATAAAATTGTACATGCTAAGTGAAACATATCATAAACCATTACAAAAAAATATGGTTGATTTATATCCAACATATCACAAGTTGATCATGTGTACTATAAAGTAATTAATTCATTTATTAATATTAGTACCATAAAAATGTCATTATAAACATTTCTAAAGGAAATAATCTTTTCACATTAAAATTAACCTTTTAAAAAGGTTCACAAATATTTTTCAAAATTTTTTTATTTGAAATTAACCATTTAAAACATTTAAATTAATATTTAATAGATTTAGAGGACATGACGCTGTAAAATTCCCATCATTCTATACATGTTAAAAAAATGTTCCTTTGACATTTTCAGTTAAAGCCAAAGTGACTTTATTTTTAAAATGACCTGAAGATTCCTTTCAAAACATTTTTTAGAAATTCAAATTGGTTAAAAACGTTTTTAATAAATAATTTGGATTTTTTTTTGAATGTATTTTGAATTTTTTTATAAAACATGGATTTAAATAAAAAATAATTTTTGAATGAAGAGAGAAATGAAGTCTAGTTTTATTAAAAACATTGTTACGATAATTTTAAGTACCAAATAAACAAAAATGGTACTATTAGTAGATGTATTCTATCAATAAAAAGAGGATGAGAAAATAGATGTATTTTAAGATAGATATATCTAATAAATCCTCCATGTGAAACTTAAAAAAATCCTAAACAATGATGAAATTTTGAAATAAACCCTCGCCACTTTGATAACATTAGAATCATAATCCCTATGGATGAAATAACGTCAAATAAGTCATTAAATACCCAAAAGATAAAAATATTCATGATATAACTTATTAAATGGATGTCTATAAACCCCATAAATGAAATAAGTGTTTAATATGGAATATTTAATACAAAAGTAAAAGTGAGAGGGGAAACACTTACCACGTGGTTCATTTACTTCATATGTGTTTGTACTTCCTTCTCTAAGAGAAATCTCTTTGGATACCCTCTTAAAGACCCTGCAGTTGGTATTTTTGGAGTATAAGTAGAACAAGAATATGATAATGTATATAGGGGGTTTATTTTGGTATGTTTTGGTCTAGAAAAAGGGTTTGGGGTGGGAATAAGTGAATGAAGGTAGTTATCTTTTATAAGTGGGGAAAACTGAACCCTCATGAAAATTATATGTAAATTTCAAAAAACATTCTAAATTGATAATTTCATACACCTAAAAAAATTGAAAATAACCATAGGATAGAATTTTGGATATTTTTTTGTGTTTATTTGGGTTCACAATAAGATTTTTAAAATTATGTATGACTTTTAAACCCTTATCTTTTTGGTTTAACAACTATAAAACCCATATTTACATTAATTGTGGTAATTATTTATTTTTATTTTCACAATTAATTTGGGTAAATAATAAAGTTTAAAATATTATATAATATAATTATTTTTGATTAAAAATATGAAATCCATTTTTTAAATTTCAATTCACCTCAGGGGTAGAATTCAATTTAAAATTATGCCACCCAACATGGTGAAAAAGAGAAGTTGTAAGAGAAAAATCTCACAAGTATAGTAGGTTATGATATAAAAATTAAATATAAATATAATTCCATTAACCTAATATATAATTATTATAATATAATAAAAATAAATTTACTTAAAATTTTAAAACATATTGTTAATTTTTAAATACTTTAAATAGAAAGGAAATTTTCTGTAAAAGTCAGCAATTTTCAATATTCAATGAAAGTTTAAAAATCTCAGGAAAATAAAAAAAACTATAATATAATTTTGACATTCTATTTTCAAAAATGAATTTAATTTTATCAAATAAATCTTATAAATTTGACAAAAATTAATTTTTTCCTAATTAATAATGAAGTGACGAGACTTTTTTCTTTGAAAAATAAAATTTTTTATAAAACATTTATTTTACTTTCAGATGATTTGTATTTTATTTCTCGTAAAAATATATCAATTTGATTTATATAATATATTTTTAAACAATATATTCTCACAATTTAGTTGGTACTATTCAAACTCAATAATTTAATGGCTAGATTAAAATGATCATGTTTATATAATAATACTTTAATTGAGTGTCATGTTTTGTTTAAACCTAGTGTTTTTTGCATCACAAGATATTAAAGAGATTCAATTTCTTAAAAAATAAATATATCATAAAGTATATGGGTGTTATATTTTCTTCAATTCTTGGTGTTTTATGTTATATACAATATCTAATAATATTATTCTATTTTAAAGTCTCATGGTGTTATATTCTACCCCCCATAAATAAGCTACATCCTCATAATTTAATCTTGATGTCAATAGTCAATTTTTTAACATTTGAAACTACATTTTTTCAGAAAAATCAGTAAAAGGGTTAATAAAAAAACATTTTGAGAAGATATAAAGGGAAGGACAATGACCATCAAGAATAACATATTACTAGGTTTCCATTTAGAAGAACATTGGTGGGAAATGTAAAAATAGGCATGGGAGAGAACACTAAAATCTATAGATTTATAGGGAGTGACATAGATCATCGATCATAATAAATTTGGTGATTTTTATATTGTTAATGACCATTAAACAATAAATCATTGATGAGTTTAGGAGTTATTTTTATTCATTGAAAATGAAGGTACTAGGATAAGATTTTTTATTTTAGGATATTATCACTGTAGTTAAGGAATTAAATTATGATATAAATTGAGAACATAAGAGACTATAGTATATTTATATATTTCTATTGGGAAAATTTCATCCACTGGATGTTTTTTGATCAATTAATACTTCATATCTTACTCCAATAAAGTAATTTCCAATATGAATTTTTGTGCCTGAATCACTAAAACAAACATTTTAGAGATCAATATCTGAATAAAATAATGGCATTTAATTACTCACATATTTATTTTATTTTGATGAAACAAATTCTATAATATGATATTTAATAAAACCCAATGTTCAATATAATCCACTCTATAAATAGTAAACTACAAGACTCATCTGAAATCTGTCTATCTAAATTAAATGTGAATTTTTTTTAAAGGAAGGACACTAAGTTAACATCTTTCCAGTAAAAAATTTAATTTGGATTTTAATTTTACATTAAAAATGTGTGAATACATTTATCAAAATTAATCTTTAAAAAAATTAATTCTTCTAAATATAAACCTCAGGTCGTAAAATATATTCCAAAAATCAATACAGGTAATAAACTCTAGAAAATTTGATAAAAACCATTACACCTCTAACCAATTTCATATTCACTAAAATAATACCACATACATCTCATTATTATCTCATAATTTTGAATATATTATGTGTTATCCACCCTCAATCATGTGTTTCCTATTATGTTCAACGTGTGAATCAATCAATTTTTTGGTCATCTATACCAATCAACTTATTCTCTTAAATCCTTTATGAAATAGTAGTGTACTATAATATTTGTGTATTTTTTTATTCATATAACAAGAATATAATTGGTATAATAGTTCTATAATATAATCCTATAATCTAAACACAATAAAATTAATCATTCCACTTCATCTGTGGAAATAGAATAATCTTGACCATGACCCCTTACTTATTTTGAGGTATATTGCCATGGGACATGGGGAATTAAATTTAATAGTTACCCATATCCTTAATGTTGAAGAATTGATCATTAGAAATTTATTTATTTCCCTTGAAATCATGATCATGTTAGTCTTTCTCTACAGGAGTGTATAAAAATATCATTCCCTTCAAGAAATCACTCTATTGTTTCTTTCCACAACTATAACATGTGGGAAATCCTAATTTCCCCCCCCCCCCTTATCAATTTTTTATCTTTAATCCTCTTCTTCTCTTTCTTCTATTTTAAGACATAATACATGAAGAATTATTTCTCAAAATTTATAACACATGGTACTATGTCATTTTATAAGGATAATGTCGGGGAGACTAATTTTCATTGAAACATTAAGTCAATCCCATCATAGAGATGATCATTCATACTCTTCAAATTATGCACATTGATATGGTTCCCATTACATTCACTATGTGACATTAATAAAAATAGAATAAACTATAATAAATCATAACATTATTAAACCTAAAGTATAATCCCTAAACTAGTGAAACACATAACATAAATTTAAATATTTATGCAATGAAAATATCATAATCATATCATTGATTCTTTTGGAGATATCATTATTTTCAAGTCCTTCATAATGGTTTGTAATTAAAATGTAAATTATCCTAATAATTATCCCAGGATCCTAAAACTATGTTAAAAATAAGGACCACTCTCATGAAACAGGTGATGACTAGGTCAAAACAAATTAATCATTTTCCTAGTTATTACCCCTAAGTACATCTTTTACATAACCACTTCAACTTGTAGTATCTTTAGAATTGTTTATTTAAATAGAAAACAACATAATCCTTTCCCTAAAAATACATTACAATGTTCTTTTATAAATATTATCTAATTATATCCAATGGTTATCTTCCAAAATCTATGTTTTCCAAAATATAGTTCCCACGGTTTCTAATAACCTTATTTTGATACCAACTTTAATATCCCAAACTCGAGCAACCTGGAGTTTGTGGATTCACTGTTTCGTTTTCACTAGATACAAAAAAACTCATCCCAAAGGACTAAATAGGATATTGGTATTGGTAATACAAAAACATATATTAAGTTCACATCAATTTTCAAAATATGAAATAGAAAAATTATTTCCATTTATAATTCCATTATTTTTTCATATAATATCTCTTCATATCAATCATAAAATACATCCTAGTATCCTGGGTAAAATAAATCATAAAAAAGTGGTAAGCTTAGATTCCTTGTTAATACATTCCTATAATAGAATCTACGAAAAACTAATTCATTGACAATTTATATGGAAAATAACATAAATAATTGTGTTTATGCCATAATGTGATCATAATAAGAAAAGAATAAATTATTGTCAAGTAATTTGATATAAATAATCAAATGATCTTGAAAACAAAACCATGGATATTTTATCTAGTCAAATAAAAACATGTAATATAAAAAAATGAATTCATAATGATTTATGAATGATTCCAAAAATCTAAAACAAATCATCGAGGCCTTATAATAAGTAATATATATAAATGTGAAAGGCCTCATCCAAAACCCAATATAGTTTGTCTAATGTGATCTCTTAATGTATCAAGGGGCTATCTATAAATAGAACCCACCTATAAAATACTATGATAAATATATTCATCATTTTAAATTTGAGATTCATAATCAACATAAACATTTTTATTATAAAATGTCATTTGAAATTTTAATACATTCCCCAATCCAAAAAGAATAATCATGAACTATCCAATGTAATATTGATAATGTTAAAAATAGTTTTATAACCTCAGTAAAATAGATCATAAAGCACCTAATTAATGAATGAGGAGTATATCCATACAATAGATCTCAGTGTATCATAATTATAATATTTTTTTGATTTCATTGATAAATATAAATACCATAAAATTTTGATTTAAAATATTTTTGAGTAAAATAACCTTTTCAATTTGAAAATCACCTTTTAAAACCAAAGTCTCAAAAAAATAGAATAATTTTCATTGAAAAAAAAAATTAAAACATATACAATATTATATAAAAAATTGTGTGGTCATAATTGATTACAGTTTTATTCATTCTATACTTGTTAAAACAATGATTCCTTTCAAATTTTCAATAAAATCCAAATTTGTGTAGCTATTATAATGATATGAATATTCTCTTTATTACAATTTTCTAAAATGTATAAATCGGTGAAAATTTATTTTATAAAACATTTGTGAATGTTTTAATAAAAATTTAAATCATTTTTACAAAATGTGCATTATAATGAAAAAGGATTTGTGACCAAAGAGATAAATAAGTTGGATTTTTCTTAAAAACATTTTCTAATTTATTTTAATTAAAAGAGTATAAAATGGTATTATTACTTGAAATAATTCATGAATAACCATAAGATAAGAAAAAAGATTTATTTTAAGATAGACGTATCAAATAATTTCCCCAAGTGAAACATAAATAAACACAATCATGGATAATTTTTATATTGTGAAATAAACACATACAACAATGGTAACTTCTGAATCATACGCCCCATAAAAGATATAAGATCAAATAAAACATTAAATACAATGAATATAAAAATATTCATGATATAAAATATCCAAGTTATAGTATATAAATCACATAATGGATGTAATTGGTGAATATATATTATGTATCAAGAATGTAAAAGTGAAATGAGAAACCCTAAACTCAGGGTTGATTTCCTCCATATGTGTTTGTACCTCCTTCTCTAAGAGAAACCACTTTCAGATATCCTCTTAAGGGACCCTTGGGTAAATATTTTGGGAGGACTATTCGTTGTATAAAATGAATATGGTTGTTTGAGATAGAATTTGGCAGGTTTTGGATGATCCAATGGTCTTGTGAGGTTTTAATAAGGGGAGGGAGGGAGTTCCCATTTATAAGTGGGTAAAGAGAACCATTGTGGAAATTACATGGAAATTTGGCAAAATATGCCCAAATTAAATGATTAAAAATAAACATAGGTTCAATTTAGGGATAGGTTTAGTTGTAACTATGGTCATCCAATAAGATTTGGACAAGTTGGTAGGCCATTTTAACCCTTATCTTCTTATTTAAACCCTTGGTTAAACCATTTTTACCTTTACTGTGACAATAAATTTTTACTATTTTTATGATTCAATTTTGTCAACAATTTAGTTTCCCAGGATCAATAATATCGATTATGTGAATTAAAAATATGTAATTAATTTTTCCAAATTCAATTCACATAAGTGGAATAATTAAATTTAAAATTATACATGAACATGTGATGAAAATGTGAGCCTCCAAAGAGAAAATTCAAATAAGTATACAAGGTTTTAATATAAAAATTCAATAAGAAATTGATTCATCTGATGTGATTTTTATTTATTATAATATAATTTTTCTAATGTTACTTTAAAACAAATTTAAAATATTATTTTCATTTGTAAATAATTTAAATGAAAAGGAAGTCTTCTGCAAAAGCTGGTATTTTTCACTATTCAGCAAAAAAAACTACTTAGAAAAATACAAAAAGGCCATCGTAAGATATTTTTAGTATGGTTATTTCAAAAATTATGTTAATTTTATGTCATGACCCGCCTTCTTCCTGATAAGGAAAGTGATATCAAAGTGCCCCTCCCTCGTTTTTCAACACTGGGGGTAGATAATGACCCCTGAGTCCTGCCTTCAATAGGCCCCAGAGTGGTGACTAGAACCAAGGTTATAGAATCACACATGATAAATAAGTAATTACCTTTATTTTTAACAATATCAAGAGATAAGATTGTAAATCCCAAAAAACTAATATGAAATGTAGGAGTAAATCCAAAATCCATTCCCACATGCATGTTAAAAAGTAAATCTAATACAAAGTACAACAAAACTCTAAAGAAAACTCCCAAAAGAAAAGTGTCTAAGTAGTAACACCAAAAAATCCCAATTCCTGAGCTAGTAAAGTCTAGCACAATCCTCAATGTCCTCTTGAAAACCTGAGAACATTTTTATATACATAGGGTGGATATACAAGTATACCCAGTATTAAAACAAAATCCACTCATTCATAAGTGAGGGAATATACTAAAATCCCTGTGATAACACATTAGAAACTCAATGCACCTACCATGTAATACTAACCATCCCATCCTCACCAAGGCACAATCACTAAATAACACATGTAAAGTAAGGTAGTGGTATAATAACATCAATATTTGGGTACCCCACACCACTTTCCTGCTAGTTAACGGCTCATCCCTAACAGATAATGTCTTGACACTACCACTACTCTTATATGCATTCAAACTAACACAACCCAACCACACAGACCTAGGCCTCAAACCACACACAATCTTACCTATAGACACCTGGGCCACAACAATCATGTCTCTCGCCCACATACACTTGGGCCTCAACAACCATGCCTCTCACCCGCAGACACATGGGCATCATCTTGAAGACACTTGGGAAAACAATTCCGGCCGAAAAAAACCTATTACACTCATCCAAAACAAAACCTTTCCCAAAGGATCTTGTTCTATGGTAATCCTCAATCTATTACAGCCTCTTTAGATACGCTCGAGAAGTAAAAACCCGAAAGAGGGTTTGATAAATAAAGTCAGTAATAAGACATCCATCCTCCCACCGAGATGTTGGGGAAGGCACCCTCCATCATGAAATGGTGGTGTTGGACACATATTCCTCAATAAGGGTGGGATGTGTATAAAAATACTCAGGAAATAAAATTTATTTATGTATATATAGGAAAACACTCAGCCTATTCTTTTCATTTCCAAAAAAACAACCAACCCACTTGTCACGACCCGTCCCCCAGGGCCCATGTCATGACTACCCCAAGACCACCTTATATAGGCCAAGGGCTGGTGACTAGTAATGAAAGGTGTATCCCCTGAAAATGGGAAGGAATTGCCTTTATATCCTATAAACACACTAAACCAAGCGCACAACAAGATACAAATGCAAGAAAACTGTATAGAAAAAGAGTGCTGAAAGTAAGAGGGGATGGAATACAATCCCAATAGTAAAGGTACAAATACAAATGAAATACAATACAACTGAAGAAAGTGTAAGACAGCTACTGGGTCATCCTCTGAGATTTCTACCTGAAGGGTAGTTACATATCACCTCCTCAGCACTCCACATCTGCCGGTCTCCCCTACGTACCAACACGTCGTATGGTCTACCACTGGCACCATCCAGTTTGGGTACCCTCAGCCTCGATCAGTGTTGTCTGTCGTCTGCATCAAATACAACACGGTGCGGGCATATCCAATGTAGGGATGAGTATAATGATACTCAGTAGGGACCCCGATACCCTCAAGGTCTAACAAAATCCACAAAGGGTAAACCAAAAAGCATGAAATCAACTCACAACCCTACTAAGGTATATGCCCATAGATATACCTAAGTTATCAAGTATACCCATCTCAATCATGAGGAAACACAGGGTCCAACCTAAAATCCCAAAGTTGAACTATTCCACAAAGGAATAAATACCACAAAGGTAAGTACCACACAGGTATGCTACACAGAAGAATACCACCAAGGTATTTCTACGAAGGAAAGCACCACATAGGTACGAACTCATCTCACACCAGGCATATTTTAGGTACAGTAGTAAAGATGATTAGATGTAACTAATAATTCATCTTAAACTGTTTTGAGGAATACCCACACAGGATCCCAAATTACAGACCCACACAAGATCCTAGTACACTGTTAGACCCATAAAGGATCCTAGTTCAAAGTATGTACATCGTCAGACCAACTCAGGATCCTAGTAAAAGGTAAGTACATCTTCAGACCCACACAGGATCTTAGTACATCATCAGTACATCGTCAGACCCACAAAAGATCCTAGTACATCTTCAGACCCACACAAGATCCTAGTACGTCATCAGTACATCATCATACCCATACTAGATCCAAGTACATCATCATTATATCTTCAGACCCACACAGGATCCTAGTTCATTTTAAACACATCATCAGACCCACACGGGATCCTAGTACATCATCCGTACATCATTAGACCCACACAGAACCCTAGTACTCTATTAGACCCACACAGGATCGTAGTACATCATCAGACCCCCGCAAGATCCTAGTACTTCGTCAGACCCACACAAGATCCTAATACATCGTCAAACCCACACAAGATCCTAGGACTCCACCAGAGCCAGCTACAGGGTTCCCGCACTATGCTCGCTTGTCTCAAGGAGGGTCCGCTCCTCAAGCCACTGGTCAATACTCCAAATGCCATGAAGTCCCACGAAGAATTATCCTAAAAGATGACCATGTAATAGAGGTATCAATACAATAGACGGTGCGTCAATCGATTACCCAATGCCAAAGTTACGGCCAAAAGAACGTATAGAGTCGAAACTAGTCCGAGTCCAGTCTAACCCAGTCCGGTTCGGGTCATCCCAGACCACTGGATCCGACCCGCCCGCGATGGGCGACCCGCGGCTCGGCAGGTTGGCCGCTATGCGGTGGGGCGATCGTGGTGCAGCAGTCCACCGCGGCGGGGCGGATGGCCAGTCGTCCTCTCCACGCAGTGTGGTCGCGCGTTGTGCCTTCACCGGCGGTTGGCGCGGCCGGTCGTCCTCCCTTTATCACTGCGGCACAATCCGCATCCCCTTGTTTGTCGGGAAGTGCAGATGCGTACTTCTTCCACCGTCATCTGGCCATCCTCTAGTTTTCATCTTTCTCCGTCGCAAAGATTTCATCAAAAACCACAAAGGGATTTCTGATAGGTCGGCCCGTGTTTGTTTGGCCCACACCCTTCATGTTTGAGTGGTAGCAAGCAGTTCAAAACTTTGGAATCCTGAAGAACATCAAGAATGGGTAAGGGAGGTATTTAAAATATGAAACCCTACCTCGAAGGTTCGTTGATGTGTCGCGAGATGAAAATGGAGAAGGCGAGGAGGGTGCCAACGATCGTCGCCTCTGCAACATGCTTCCAAATTCTGGCTCGTGCTTTGTCATCTTTCTTGGCTCCGAAGAACGTTATTTAATGTAGATAATGATCTTCGTTCCAAGGAGAAGTTCTTCTTTAGAGATGAGTTTCTCCAAGCTCTCCCAAGCTTCTCCCTTTTCCAACAATTTCCAACCCGGAAAAATGAGATGTCCCAACTTATTAAATTAAGTCTATCAATTTAATTTAAGTTGGCGCAATTAATTGTGGGCATAATTAATTGTACCATGTTGGCATTATTAATTTGGAGGATGTCCATGGGTTAAATCTTCATTTAATGATGGAGTGTAATGGGTTTCCCCCGTTAAGAGGGTTCGGGTGGTCCCCAAATATAGAAATTTACAATGGGGGTTTCAATAAAAAAAGTTCATTTTATTTTATTATTATTTCCAGGAAAAAGTGAAACGTTCTATTTCACCCTCGATCTACTACGGTCGAGGAGAAGGTCTCTATAAGCGACTACTGGCATTGCGAGTTCAACGGTGTCCTCAGATTTCAATTCTGAGCACCGGTTCAAAAGTTACAAAATCTCGCTCGCACGTTTAATAGACATACCCGAAAAAAGTTCAGAAATTAATTCTGGGCACACCGGGCCTCGGAATCCCACGCCATAAACTTTCTAAAACTCGTAAAATTTCCATATAAATAAAAAAAATTACATGGAAATTCTGGGTCTTTACATTCTCCCCACATCAGGGCTTTGCGTCCCCAAAAGCCACATCACAAAACTAGGGAAACAAGTGGGGGTACTGAGCACGAATCTTTGCCTCCCACTCCCATGTGCTCTCCTGGCGGTTTCCATGCTGCCAGAAAATGTGCACCAGAGGTATCAACCACCCACGAAATACCCACTCCTGTCGATCCTCAATCTCTACTGGAAACTCCATAAAATTCACCCCATCATCGACGTCCAGCTCTCCGTAGTCAAAGATGTGAGAAGGGTCGTGCCCGTATATCCTTAGCTGGGATACATGGAAGACATCATGCACCAAGTGAAATCGAGGTGGAAGAGGCTGGCGGTAAGACACCTCTCCAGCTCTTCTAAGGACTCGGAAGGGTCTGATTAACCTCAGAGATAACTTGCCACCCTGACCAAATCTACACAAACCTCATCGAGGTGAGACTCGTAGAAAAACATGGTCACCATCCTTGAACTCTAGAGGTCTCCTTCTCCTATTGGAATAAGACTTATGCCTACTCTGTGCAGTCTTCATCTACTCTTGGATGACATGCACCTTCTCTGTGGTAGTCCGTACCATATTTGGTCTCATGATTGATAACTCCCCCGGGTCAATCCAGTACAGAGGTGATCTACAAGGTTTCACGTCTAACCCCTCAAAAAGTGTCATCCCAATGGTGGAGTGATAGTTGTTGTTTTATGAAAACTCCACCTAGGGAAAGTGATCCTCCCAACTACAACTAAAGTCGAGGATGCAAGCACGTAGCAAGTCCTCGAGGGTCTGAATGGTCCTCTCAGTCTGGCCATCCATTTGAGGATGGAAGGCAGTTCTCAAATGAAGATGCATCTGAAAAGCCTCCTGTAACTCCTTAAAATATCCAGGAAGTGAAAAGCGCATCTCAATCAGAGACAATCGTCAAGGGTATTCCATGTATCCGCACAATCTCTTACAAATAGAGGCGTCCCAAGCTCTCTACTGAACCCTACTCTCTGATCGGTAGGAATTGCGCCGACTTGCTGAGTCGGTCGAAAATCCCCCAAATACAATCATAACCACTAGATGTATGTGGAAGTCCTATCACAAATTCCATGGATATCCCATCCCACTTCTACTCTGGGACCCCTAAAGGCTGAACTAAGCCTGCTGGATCCGGATGCTCCACCTTCACTTTCCTACAAGTGAGGCACCGAGAGACAAACTCTGGTACTGCTTTCTTCATTCCCGACCACCAGCATTGTCGTCGGAGATCTTGGTACATCTTCTCTACTCCTGGATATACCGCTAGATGGGATTTATGGAACTCCCTCATCACTTCCTCCTGAAGTGACACTGGTACCATGGTACATCCTCTGAAAAAGATGATGTGCTCCCCACCTTCAAAAAATCCATCAGGTGCATGTCCTGTGGATATCTCTGTACATCGATTCTCGTAGTCAGTGTCCCCGGGATATGCCTCCCTGACTTGCTAAAGAATTGGGGGAGTGACTGTAAGAGACTGAAGATAAGATGCTCCATCTCCATCCACAAAGGATGTCTATAAAGCGGCCAGCTACTCAGTCGTCTCACCTAACAGTTGTATACCAGATCTCTTGTTGAGTGAATCTGCTACTACGTTCCCATTCCCAAGAGTATAGACTATCTCGAAGTCAAAGTCCTGGAGGAACTCAAGCCAACGTCGTTGTCTCAAGTTCAGGTCCTTCTGAGAGAAGATATACCTGAGACTCTAGTGATATGAGTAGACTGTAAAATTCTCACCCATCATGTAATGTCTCCACATCTTCAAAGTGAAGACCACTGCTGCTAACTCTATGTCATGGGTAGAGTAGTTCTTCTCATGTTGTCTCATCTTTCAAGAACCATATGTGATCACTGCTCGCTCCTACATCAGGACACATCTGAGACCGGTCCCTGATGCGTCGCATTATACTATGTACCCTATGCCCTCCTCTGGTAGCCTCAAGATGGAGGCACTAGTAAGCCTCTACCTCAGCTCCTGAAAACTCTTCTGGCATCTCTCCAACCAAATGAATGGTTTCCCTTCTTCATTAATGCTGATAAAGGTGTTTCAACCCTAGAGAAATCCGGCACAAACCTATGGTGGTATCCATCCAAACCCAGAAAACATCGTACCTCCGTCACACTCTTGGGTGGCTCCCAAGAAAGTAAGGCATCGATATTCACCAGATCTACTGCAACTACAGCCTCTGAGATGACGTTTCCCAGAATGTGAACCTCTCGGAACCAGAACAGGCACTCCGAGAGCTTACCATATTGTGGGTGCTCTCGGAGTGTGTCCAGAACTATCTGCAAATAATAATCATGATCCTCCTCTGTTGCTGAGTATATCAGGATGTCATAAATTAATACCATCACAAATAGATCAAGATATGGCTGAAATATCCTATTAATGAGTCCCATGAACACTGATGGGGCGTTGGTTATTCCGAACAACACAACCAAGAACTCATAATGGCCATACCGACATTTGAAATTCATCTTCTGCACATCCTCATCTCGCACACTGAGCTGGTGACAGCCTGACCTGAGGTCAATCTTCGAGAACCACCATGCTCCCTTTAGATCTTCAAAGATGTTTTTAATCCTTAGGATTGGGTACTTATTCATCACGGTCACCTAGTTCAGGTGCTGATAGTCAACACAAAGTCTCAAGATCCCATCCGCCTTCTTGGCGAACAAAATCAGGGCTGCCCAAGGAGAAACACTGGGCTGAATGAACCCCTTTCCATGTAAGTCCTCTAACTGTAAATGCATATCATGAAGCTCTTTGGGAGCCATATGATACTCTGGTGTAGATATTGGTGTCGTCCCAGGGTACAAGTCAACGAAAATTCAACCTCTCAGCGAGGATATAGAAATGGAACATCATCAGGGAAGACATCCGCATACTAGTCCACCACTACAGAAAATATTGGACTGTCCACATCAACTGCTCTGAGGGTAAGGCTATCCAACTGATGAGTGATTGGCTACACTCTCCTCTGGTAAAATCCAACCTGTATTGCAAAGTCTCCCTTCTCTCCAATGAAGGTAAACTTGGTCACATCAGTGTGGACAAACCACACTTTTCGCCTAATACAGTCAATCTGATCTTGGATTCTAGATAACCAATCCATACAAAAGATGACATCATAAGGCCTCAATGCCGATACTAGGAGATCCCAGCTGAAGCTCTCCCATCCTAGAGTAGGCTCACACTGCTGGCACTGGTGCGTAATCATCGAATCATCTACCGTATGAGTCTCTAGACATAAGGATCGAGCCAATGGCTCCATTAGAATCTCCGATCTCGGAACGAGGCAGTGGCAATAAAATAATGACCGGCACCTGTGTCTATAAGTACTGCAGCTAAGGTGGAGTAAACACAGATCATACCTCATATCATTTTCGGAACACCATGATCATAGGCCTTCATTTCCTCGATCTGAGATTTCCCTTGTCCACCTTCTCCCTGCTGTTGGGGTGGACCTCTTGGTGGTGGTGGCGGTAACACCTCGAATCGTCGCCCACCACCAGCTGCAAAGCCAACTCCTCTGTCGCGTCCGCCTTCTCCCTGCGGACCTCCTCGGTTGAACCTCTCTATCTACCTGGGAGGTCGTTCGACTATCTTCTGATCATATGTATGGCGGTTCGGTAAGTCACGATCCATGTGACCATGCCCGCCACATGTGAAACACTCTCTGTTCCTCACATGACTGGCTCAGTCTCCGGTACCTCGCACAACCAATCCTGAGTCATGTGATCGTCCACCTATAGGTCTGGTCCTCTTGGACCTTTGTGACAACTGTATATTTTCAACTACATAAGACTCCGCTATGTGACGCTCGGTGGTGGGTCTCACTACTGGTGACTTCTCAGTAAGAAAAATATCCACTGAGAGGGATCGCTCTAACACCCCCACCTATATTGGGATGCTGAGAGAAATCATCGAATCCATGATCTCCTGCCTAAGTCCCTGTACAATGGTTTAGACCCTGAAGAATGGGTCTTGCACCATATCATTGGAGTATCATCAGAGGTTAGTGAACCTCGCTAAGTATTGAACCACAGTCAGGATTCTCTACTACAGATGAAGAAGCTCCTCTATGCGCACTGCGTGAAGAGTCGCTGGGAAAAAATCTGGCCGAAACAAGCTCTCGAAGTCTGCCTAGAGAAGCATCACCTCGTCGTGAACCTGAAGCATCAAGCTCCCCCATCTGTCTGATACTGCCTGTAAGAGACTGGCGGCAAGGATCAACATTAGATCAACTGGTGTCCCTACCAGTCGGAAGACACTCACTACGGCCTCCAACCAATCCTTAGCCACCTGTGGGTTCGTCTCTCCCCTAAACCTGGGTGGCCTCTGGTGTTGAAACTTGTGCAATGCGCTCAAGTGGCGTGCACCCTCTACTGCGGGGGCTTGGGGAATCAGTGTTCCAATGGGTAATGGTACTGCTGGTGCCTCTGCTGGTGCCTCTACTGGAAGAGGGCCCTGCACTGAGGCCTCGTCGATCGGTGGCTATCAGTGCGTACTATACCTGAAACCCTAGCTGGTTATCTACGTGGAGGAATCCTGAAAAGAAACAGGTGCGCCATGTTCAGTAATTTATACCTGGTGAGCTGACTCAGATAGATCACAACGAAAACTCTTGAAAATACACACGCAATCAGTGTTTCTGTGCACTGAGTCAAAAATCAGAAGTCAGGGTCCTGGTGTATGGATACGTCGGCCTCCACACCAACACCGGATTCCCTAAACTGATAACCAAACTCATTACACTTTACACTATTTCTGTTAAAAATAATATTAGAGTCATATGTTCTATGGTATAACCGACTCCTCTGATACTAATTTGTCATGACCCGTCCCCCAGGGCCCGTGTCGTGACTACCCCAAGCCCGCCTTCCATAGGCCAGGGGGTGGTGACTAGCACTAAAAGGTGTATCCCCTAAAAATGGGATGTAATTTCTTTTATATCCTGTAAACACACTCAACCAAGCACACAGTAAGATACGAACACAAGAAAATTGTATAGCAAAAAGAGTTCTGAATGTAAGAGGGGTCAGATTATAATCCCAACAGTAAAGGTACAAGTACTACTACAATACAATACAACTAAAGAAAGTGTATGAAAGCTAATGGGTCATCCTCTAAGGTTCCTACCTAAAGGGTAGGTACAGATTTCCTCCTCAGTACTCCTCATCTGCCTGTCTCCACTGCATACCGACACACCGTATGGTCCACCTCTAGCACCGTCCAGTCCTGGTACCCTCAACCTCGATCAGCGGTACCCATCGTCTCCATCAAACACAAAAACTTGCAGGCATAACCCATGAAGGGGAGATTATAACGATACTTAGTAGGGAACCTGAGACCCTCAAGGTCTCACACAATTTAAAAAGGGTAAACCACAAAGCATGAAATCAACTGACCACCCAACTTAGTTTTATGCCCATACATATACCTATGTTATCAAGTATACCCATCTCAATCAGGTAAAAACACAGGGTCCAACCCAAAAGCCCAAATCTCAACTATTCCACAAAGGAAGAAATACCACAGAGGTAAGTACCACACAAGTACGCCACACAGAAGAATACCACCAAGGTATTACTATGAAGGAAAGTACCACACATGTATGAACTCAACTCCCACAAGGTATATCTTTGGTACGGTAGTAAAGATGATTAGATGTAACTACTAATTCATCAAACACTATTTAAAGGCAGATCCACACATGATCCAAAATTACTGACCCACACAGGATCCTAGTACACTGTCAGAACCACATAGGATCCTAGTTCAATGTTAGTACATCGTCAGACACACTCAGCATCCTAGTACAATGTCAGTACATCATCAGACACACAGAGGATCCTAGTACATCGTCACTACATCGTCAGACCCACATAGGGTCCTAGTACATCCTCAGTACATCATCAGACCCACATAGGATCCTAGTACATTTTCAGTACATCGCCAGACCCGCACAAGATCCTAGTACATCATCAGTACATCATTAGGCCCACATAGGATCCTAGTACATCATTAGTACATCGTCAGAACCACATCGGATCCTAGTACATCGTTAGTACATCGTCAGACCCACACATGATCCTAGTACTCCGTCATACCCACACAGGATCCTACTACATTGTCAGACACACACAAAATCCTCGTACACCGTCAGACCCACACAACATCCTATTATATCGTCATACCCACACGGGATCCTATTACTCCATCAGAGCCAGCTAAAGCGTTCCCGCACTAAGCACCCTTGTCTCTGGAAGGTTCCTCTCCTCAAACAACTAGTTTAGACTCCAACTTCCATGAAGTCCCACAAAGAAGTATCCCAAATTACTTCCATGTAATAGGGGTCTCAATGCAACCGACGGTGCATCAATCGGATGCCTGGTCTGTATGTTATTAGCCTTTTAGTTCCGAGGGATCAGTTGGATTCGTGCTCAATCCAACCCGACCATACCCCAAATTTATCCAAAACTCATGTGGTGTAAACCAAAAGGACCATTTCGCCCTTAGTTTTCCAGCGCCATAGATGGTTCATCAAACGTACATCAGGTGCCAATGTTATAGCCAAAAGAATGTATAGGGTCAAAACTGGTCTGGGTCCAGTCCGACCCGGTCGGACCCGGTCCGGTTCAGGTCAGCCCGGACCACTGGGTCTGGCCCGCGCTAGGAGGACCAGCCCACTTTGTGTGTCCAGCGGTTCGGAGGGGTGTCCGCGGTGCGGCAGGGCGGTCGCGGTGCGGCTGGGCAGCCACGGTACGGCGTCCGCCGCGGCCGGTCGGATGGCCAGCAGTCCTCTCCGCACGACGCGGTCGTGCGCCGCCCCTTCTTCGGCGGCCGGCTTGGCCGGCCATCCTCCCTTCATCGTCATGGCACAAGCTGTGTCCTCTTGTTCGCCGAGTGGTGTGGATGTGCATCGCCGCCCCCGTCGTGTGGCCGACCTCCAGTTGATGTCTTCCTCCATCCCAAATATATCATTAAAAACCACAAAGGTATTGCGGAAAGGTCGGGCCATGTTCGTTTAGCCCGCACCATCTGTGTTAGAGTTGTAGCAAGTATTTCAAAACTTATGAATCACTAAGAAAATCAAGAATAGGTAATGGAGGTATTTAAAACATCAAACCCTACCTCCAAGGATCATTGATGTGTTGCGAGATGAAAATGATGAAGGCGAAGAGGGTGCCAATGATTGTCGCCTCCGCAACATGATTCCGAAGACAGGCTCATGCATCATCCTCTTTCTTGGCTCCAAAAAATGTTATTTTATGGAGATAGAGTTCTTCATTTCGAGGAGAAGATCTTTGTGGGATATGAGTTTCTCCAAGGTCTCCCAAGCTTCTCCCTTTGCCAACAATTTCCAACCCAGAAAAATGAGAGGTGCATACTTATTAAATTAAGTCTATCAATTTAGTTTATGTTGGGGCAATTAATTGTTGGCATAATTAATTGTACCATTTTGGAATAATAAATTAGGAGGAAGTCCATGGGTTAAATATTCATTTAATGAGGGAGTTCAAGGGGTTTCTCCCATTAAGAGGGTTTGGGTTGTCCCCACCTTTAGGAATTTAAAATCGGATTTTCAACAAAAAAAGAAGTTTATTTTATTTTATTATTATTTCCACAAAAAGGTGAAAAGTTCTCTTTCACCCCCAATCTATAGTGGTATAGGTAAATGTCTCCTTAAGCGAATATCGGTGTTGTGAGTTCCATTGTGTCCTCAGATTTCAATTCCGAGCACCGGTTCAAAAGTTACAAAAACCCACTCGCATTTTTACTGATTGTGCCTGAAAAAAACGTTCATAAATTCATTCCGAGTACACCGGGCCTCAGAATCACGTACCATCAATTTTTGAGAACTCGTAAAATTCCCACATAAATAAAAAAAATTACATGGAAATTCTGGGTCTTTACACTACTCAAAAACACTTTCGCTGCTACCCTTACATGAACAACCACATATACCAAAATTCTTTTCATTTAACCACGTGACATTTATTTATTTAAGGGATCAATTTAATTTATTCCGGCACTACCGGGAAACTACCAACCACAACCACACCATAACAACAAGAAAACTCAAACTGCATTCCCACTGCACAACAATATAAAACCAGATTTATAGTCCACTACACAACCCCCATATTCCTAGAAACGTATTTAGTTTTTTCTAAAAAGCATTCATCAATGTTATACCGCACAATCCTTATCTCAAAACCCAGCCCCGCAGCCTCGTTGCCTAAAAATTATTGAGATACATTCCCACTGCATATAATTTCATAACCGCACCACAGTCCCACTTCCCAATTCCATTCAACATCCATGACACACACTATAGATGTTCACCTGCCAATAATTCCATCCATTCCACAATCAATCAGTCACTCAAACTAGGATACCAACACACCCCCTGTACTACCCCACACACAAATCTCACCGCAACTACTATTAACCTGCATCCCTAACGTACACACATACCACACCCTTCTCACGTAACCAACTCATCTATCCAACCTTGTACCCACAACGGTGCTCCCAATAGCAGCACCACACAACTCACACAAGGTCAAAAAACTCAAATAACATAGCATTCAGCTACACATATCAATAGGATGGGTATATATATTCAGATTCAACTAGCATAGGTCTTTTAATTCCAGTTAATTATAACTGGGATAATCACACAATATGATTGATCTGGGGTATCCATTTATTTATCAAGTATATGTGGTTTAACCATCTTTCATGTTGAGATAGTTTATCAATGCATCACAAAAAAATAGAACATCACTTTTGCATAAGAATATAACACCGACATTCATGATTTTCAAGAGGAATACATTCACAATAATCTTTAGAATAATCAATGCTAAAAAATTAAATAGGCGATCAACATCAAAAATTCAAACCACTCCATTCCTATTTTTCCAATTACCCTTATTATCTGTAGATCATATTTAATTCTTGTTTATTTCTCATTATAAGAGCATTATTCAGAAATTACTCATAAGGAATCATTTGTACACCCTCCCTGCATGATGTACAAATAAAGAGAGACATAAGAAATCCCAACCGGATGATCAAAGGATCGATATTCCTCGTTAGCCCAAGAACAGGGGATCGTACGAGTGGTAGGGAAGAACTCCAAGAAAACTCAGCTGGAGGGGCTCTAGCACAGGTGCACGACTCTTCTGGGAAGTAAGGCTCTAGGTGCACCATGTGGAAATGGATAACACACTAGAAAGGGAAGATCCAATCTTTGAAGAGCAAGTTACTATTTTAAAGGAATAATGGTTTCCAAAAGCCATTTTTGTGGGATCATGGTCAAGATAACATGGTTTGAGTATCTCAAATCACCCAAGATGTTAGGATATTTAAAGATGTAATTAATACACTTCTAAACACCATTTAAAATGCCCGAATAAGGATTTAAACTTAGTTTACATTGAATTAGCTGTAAGAGGGGTGAAATTGGAAAACTGGGAAAAAATGGAAAACAACATATGAGTCACTGATGGGTGAGTCACCTATGTAGATCCACTGATGTGTGAGATACCAATAAAACCTACTGATATTGATCCATCAACATAGAGCTACCAACGCAATGAACAACTAACGCCTCAACCCACCGACACCTCGACTATCCAATGCCTGGACTCATCGATACGGACGCTTTCGACTCACCAACACTGATGCTCCTGACTCACTAATGTCAATGACCCTAACTCACTAACACGCTGACATGATGATGTATTGACATGCTGATGGAAAAATTTAAATTTGGAAAACTCTTGAAATGTGCTACCATTGCCTCCCAGAACACCCTAAACACTTGTATTTCACAAAGTAAAGGCCCAGAGAAATCTGGGTTGTTACATCAGATACCTCTCAAGTCATTCTCATCCTCGAGAATTCAAAACTATCCTAAAAGAAAAGAGGTTTGAACAACCATCACTTAAGATAACTCTCATGAACAAACCATTGTGTGTTATTTTTAAAGATGGAGTGAAAACCTCGACATCCAAGGACACCTCCTAGACATATATATCCTGAAAAAATGTAGAAACACTAAGGCCCCACTTCCCAAAAAAACCACACAAACACCAAAGTCATGGTGTCTAGACACAGGGATTTGGGAGATCATTCCTCCATGCCAAGATATTATCCTCTTTTGGAGGAACTATCTCACTCGCGTGGGTTTAATCACATCTGCATTAATGTGTCTTGATTAGGTACCAGGTTCTATCCTTCCCATGGTCAGTACATTTCACACAAAATCAGAGAACAAATAAAGAACATATGATACAACAGACATGGTCAAACGTTACATCAAATGTAAGGTACAAGGAAGAACACAATAGCAATCTCAAAACAACTCTAGGTAATAGGAATGCATTTATGCTTCATTCTCCCAAGTACTCTCCCCAAATCCACCATGCCTCCATAACACATAAACAAATGGATTGGTCTTCCCACAAAAAACATTCTCCTTACAATCCTTGATTCTTACCAATATCTCCATAAACATCGTGTCATCTTCAAAATCCAACTCTCCCTAGTATTGGGCATGGGAGTCATCGTGTAGATACCGACGATGCTAAGAGGCATGAAAGACGTCATGGATTCTATCCAACTACAGTGGAAACACTAGCTAATATTCCACCTTTCCAACTCATCCCAACACCTCGAAAGGTCCTATGAACATGGGAGACAGATTTATCCCTCTACCAAACATCCACTACCCATGACGAGGGGAGGCCTTTAAGAAAACATGGTCCCTAACATCAAACTCCGAAGGCCTCCTCCTATGATTAAAATATGAATTATCTTAGTCTTGTGCACCCTTAATCCATTAAGGCATAAGCTGAACCTTCTTTGTTGTACTATTCACTACTTCTAATCCAAGAAGGGATGTTTCCCCAACCTCTGTCCAACATACTAGTCAGTGACGCGGTCTTCCATAAAAGGATTGAAATGGTGAAATTACAAAGGTAGAGTGATAACTATTATTGTAAAAAAACTCAATAATTAGTAGGTGTCATACCCATGATTCTATGAAGTCTAGGGCACACACTTGTAGCATATCCTCCAACGTCTGGATGGTTCACTCTGTTTTCCCATCCGTCTGAGGGTGGAAAGCAGTACTAAGTTGTAACTGGGTGCCAAAAGCATATTGAAATTCCCTCCACACTCACAATGTAAAACTTTTATCCTAACCCGAGAGAGTGGATCTTGGAACTCCATGTAGCCATACCACCTCATCCACATTCCTCTGCACTAAGGAATCCACTGCACTCGTCTCCTTGATCTCCAAGAATTGAGCCGACTTCATCAACTGGTCCATTGATACCCATAGATCATCGCATCCTACCTGTTCCCTGGGTAAACCAATGATGAAATCCATCGAGATGTCATTCCACTTACACTCGGAAACATACATGGGTTGTTACAGTCCACTGGGAACACAGTTCTCGGCCTTCACCAGCTGAGACACTAGACAACTTTCCCCAAACTCTTCCACTTCCCACTTCACCCTGGGCCACCAAAATTGTTCCTCCATGCCTCGGTACATCTTAGAGACTCCGGGATGCACCTCGAGGGGCAATCTATATAACATATAGATAACTACCTCATGCATTGATATTGGGACAAACATCTTCCCACAGAACAACATCTGATTCTGGCTATCCTCCGACCATCCTTTCGGAGCATCACCTTGGACAATGTGATCACGCATAACATCAACCTCTGAGGCTCCATGTTTGATCCACAAGGCTGAATACCCTGAGAGTGGGGGTGAATCAGGGTATGACTAATTTAAAATTAAATCCCGTTATGATCTTGTTTCGCTATTAAGCAAAACACTCTTATCCCCCTCTCCTGTTGCACGATATAAACATAAAGTAAAGCAAGCACATGACACAACAATTTTACTTGGTTCACCACTAAGGGCTACGTCCAAGGAGCATACGCCGACAGGTTTTCGGTCATACCAAATTCCACTAAACGTTACTAGATGTGGATTACAAGGTTTGGGCATAGTCACTCTGTCCTAGGCTCACTGCCTTTACAATGTTTAGGTTCAGCTCACTGCTTTCCCAAGGGTCACTCCCTGTTTCTCTCTCTGGCTCACTGCCGGTGGAGACGATCACCTTCTTCCTCTTCCTTCACTCACTGCTCTGAAAAGGATCCACTCATAGTTTATAGAACTATAGGTATCTTCATTTTCATGAAGGAATGAATCTTCCTATATATGTAGATACTCTTTTGAAGTCCAAATTTCAACCGTATATGAATATCTCTTTACACCGAAGGTATCAGACAAACTTCCAGCTTCCACGCAGCTCGAAAACCCTATCGTAAAATCATCCATACTTGGCGCGCAAGTCTATCTTGGTGCGCAAGTATCGGTGCCCAAGTCACAACTGGCATGCAAGTCTTCCTCAACCACTTGCGTGACACAATCTTCTGTGGCTCCAAACCTATGCGACTCACTTCCTTCTTCGCCTAAAACACCTGAGGTGTGCGACTAACACTTAGCGCGCAACTTTCAACACTGGCGCGCAAGTCCCACTTGCGTGACACACACCACCACTTGCGCGACCACCACACCTGCACGACAGGAGATTTGAATCTTCAATGTTTTGATCTTCAGTGAAAAATGAGGAGGGGTGGTCCAGTATTTATGGGAAAATTGACCACCCTACGCGATGGCACGCAAGTCAACCTCTGGTGAGCAAGTCTCGGCACGCAAGTCACTTCCCCTGCAAATCACTTGCGCGACCCAATTCCAAACTTGCGCGAACCTCTCTCCTTTTCCATATTTTGATCTTCTGATCTTGAAAAACCAAAGGCGCGCAAGTTCTCAAGCTTCCAAGGCATCGACGCGTAAGTCTCTTTCACGGTACGCAAGTCACTTGCGCGACACCACCAATACTTGTGCGACACTTATCCCTTTTCCATATTTTGATGATCTGATCTAGAAAAAAATATGGCGCGCAAGTTTCCAATCCTTCAAGTACTCGACGCACAAGTCCCTTTTCCAAAAACCACTTTTCATCATTTGTCAATTTTCAGGCCCAAAAATTTGGCAAACACTGGAAAACGGCACCACCTTGTATCTGTTATTTTTATACTACCTATAGATCATTCATTCCTTTTTCAATGTTCTTGAATCAATCATGGATCGTTGACCTCATCCCTTGAACTCGATATTCAATCATGAAATCCTCTTTGTCAACAAATTTTTATGTCATTGTTTTTCTTTTTCAATAATCACCACTCAGATGTCCACTTTATCAACAAACACAATCACCTCAAAAATTCTTCAATGATACCTTGAGGGATTTTTTCCCAACAATCTCCCCCTTTGGGTTTGTTGAAGACTCTTCCATAAAAAGATATATCGTTACTTCTTCATACACAGTTCACCTGTCACGATTCTGATTGCGATCAAGGATTTATTCAACACATACTCTAAGCCCACATGAGCAATGCTCGGTGTGAGAAATAAGAGTAAATGAAAAGTTCATCAATGAATCACTTCATCTCTGACACCCACTATTGAAACCTAACTGATACCAATTGTTTCCAAACTGATACCAATTTTTGAAAATGTCTTTACCACTTTCCAACACCACTCTTCAGCTTTTATCATTATCCTCAGCTGTCGTGATATCTATTCTTTGATCGATCACTTCTAGCATCGTCAGATTTAATATGCTCCCCCTATCTCGCTGCTCAACTTGTCAGCTTCTCCCCGTATCAATCATGATTTATCAAATTTCCACACTGTCTCCCCCTTGAACAATCACTATTTTCTCCCCCTTTGTCAACGAACCCAAAGGTCACTCCTTTGCAGTCTGTAATAGAGTAGAGAACACATATTAGCACATTAGGGAAAAACACATCATACCTAGGGGAGAGTGGGTTTTCGCATCCACACTATTTCAAGTGAGGGGAGTCAACTGAACTCCCAAAGCCAGTCGATGTCTCTCAAAAGCTTCCTTGGGTAAGGCCTTTATCATAATGTCTGCAACCTATAGATCTGTAGGCATATACTACAACTTCACAATGCCTTGCTCCACCTTCTCCTTGATGAAATGATATTTTATCTCAATGTCTTTTGTCCTTGAGTGATGAACTAGATTTTTTCTAAGATTGATAGAACTTGAGTTATCACACTAGATTCTGATCGGAGACTTCACTTCAACTCCCATATCATCAAACTGCTATTTCATCCACAATAACTATGTGCATGCATGAGTGGCCGCAATATACTCAGCTTCTGCGGTGCTTAATGAAATGAAATCCTGCTTCTTGTTTAACTAATCAATAAATAGTCCACCAAGATAGAATGCACCTCCAGAAGTTGATTTTATATCATCCGCTGAATCGGCCCAGTCTGCATTAGTATATCCCAATAACTCTGTCTGAGATTTGTTAGTATATGTCAAGACAAAATCCACTGTGCCCTGAATATAATGAAGTATTCTTTTCACTACAAGAATATGGATTTCCTTGGGATTACTCTGATATCTCGCTGCTTGGCATGTGGCGAAAACAATATCAGGCCTTGTCACAGTCAAGTATAACAAACTTCCAATAATATTTCTGTATTCTGTGATATTAACTGCCTTGTTATCCTCATCTTTTGATAATTTCATCCGGGTAGCAACTGGAGTCTTCATATCCTTGGAATTCTCCATTCCAAACCTTCTCAAAACCTCCTTGGAATATTTGGATTGCGAAATGAAAGTTCCATTACTTCCTTGTGTCACCTGTAAGCCAAGGAAAAATGTTAGATCTCTAATCATTGACATTTCAAACTCATTTTTCATCAATTCAGAAAACTGTTTGCACTGAGCTTCATCTGATCCACCAAAAATCATGTCATGGACATACACCAGCACCATCATCCTTTGATTACTGTCATTGCTGAAATAGAGATTGTAATCAACTCCTCCACGCTGGAAACCATGATTCTTCACGTACTGATCAAGCCATGAGTACCATGCCCTTGGTGCTTGTTTCAACCCATAAAATGCCTTCTTCAGCCTGAAAACTTTGTTCTCATCTTCATGAATGAGAAAACCGTCTGGCTTCTCAATATACACCCCCTCTTCCAGAACACGATTCAAGAATGTTTAATTGACATCCAACTGGAACACTTTGAACTTTCTTTGCACTACTATGGCCAAAAATAATCTGATTGTCTCCAGTCTTGCAACCGGTGCAAATGTCTCATCAACATATTTTCCCTCTATCTGGGAGTATCCCTTGCACACTAGCCACGCTTTTTTCTGAATCACTATGCCATATTAATTCATCTTGTTGCGATAGACCCATTTAGTACCGATGACATTCTTGTCTGGTGGCCTCGAAACAATCACCCATGTCTGGTTCTTCTCAATCTGATCAAGCTCTTCATTCATATCATGAACGCAATTTTCATCTTCAGCTACATCGGAAAAACATTTTGGCTCCATCTGAGACAAAACTATGTTTTCTATAACGATTTCATTCTTCAAGTCTGAACTAGATCTGTCTGATCACCAATGATATTCTTCCTATCAATTTCAGCTTGACTCTTTGGCTTCCTTGCGGACACAGACTTGACACTTTCTTGTTCATCATCAGTATCTTCTTCTGAGTTAGCCTCTGCCACTTCTTCTCCCCTTGTGTTTCTTACCTCATCATCACTTTCATCCAGGAACTGTTCACTGGGTCGTTGAGTATTTTGTTCATTTTCAACAATAGTGACATCATTGCTCTCATGAATTTTTCCCAGCCTTTTGTTGAAACATTTATATTATTTGCTTTTCCCGAAGTAGACAAGGAATATCCCCTCATCTCCTCGTGACTCAAACTTTCTATGATTTTATTTGTTGAGAATGAAACACTTACTTCCAAAGATTCAAAAGTATTTCAATGTCGGATTATTTCTGTACCACAGTTCATACGGATTCTTCCCTTTCTTTGGACACAACAGATACCTATTCGAAATATAGACCGATGTCAAAACTGCATCCTTCCAAAATTTCCCTGGTATGTCCTTTTCAATAAGCATTGTTCTGGCCATGTTGTTGATGATCTGGTTTCTCCTTTCAACAAATCCATTCTGTTGGGTAGTTCTCACTGATGAAACTTGATGCCTTATCCTCTGTTTCTCGAGATATTCTTCCACTTGACTATTTGTTAATTATGTACTGTTATCTGTACAAAACTTTAAAATTTTCTCCCCACGCATCCTTTTTTATTCCCTCTTATACTGCTTGATACAACTGAACACCTCTGTCTTATGGGTAATCACAAAAACCCAAGCCATTCTGCTATAATCATCAATGAAAATAACATAGTACCTTTCACCAATTATGGCTCGTGGTGAGATAGGTCCACATACATTAGCATGCACCAATTCAATCACTCTGGTTGATTTATGTTCCTTTGCCCTATATGACTTTCTAGTGATATTCCCTGGTTGACAAGCATCGCGTGTATGAGTATGATCACGTGATAGTTTTGGAAAGTCTCTAGCAACATCACATTTTACCAGATCTTCCATGGATAGTTGACATAGGTGACCAAGTCGCTTATACCACAGCTAGTTTTCTTCCTCTTTGGATAAAAGGCACATATCTTCTACCCCACTTACAAGGTAAAGATTTCCCTTTGTCCTTTTTCCTTATAGAACAATTACTCCATCTTTTGCTTTCACAACACACATCTTCTTGGTAAATCGTATAGAGTGCCTAGAGTCACATAATTGACTGACACTGGGTAAGTTATGACTAAGCCCCTCTACTACCAAGACATCAGCACATCTCATTTCTTTTCCCCCAAATTTGGCTTTTCCGGAACCAACAATCTTCATCCCTTCATCATTCCCAAATACAACAACTCCTTCTTTGTCATATTTTATGTTTGTAATGAGATCTGTGTTCCATGTCATATGGGATGTGCAACCACTGTCAAGGATCCATATTCCTGAATGATCTGAATATTTAAGGGAAATTTCCACAACTACTTCCTTTTCTTTATTTTTATTTTTGGTCCATACTTTTTCCTTCACACTCAGCATAGATTGAGACTTCTGTTCTTTCTCAGAGTATGATGCACCAGCTTCATCTTGCAAAGCAGAAAATCTATTCTGCATTTTTAACTCACCTGTGAGTTTATTGATCTGCTTCTTGCATACATTTTGATTTTTCTTTGGCACATTTCTCTGAATGGTCGAAGTGCAGTACCTAGCCATGTGCCAAAATCCACCACACAAAAACAATTTCCTTCGAAATATGTTCTGGAAAATTGTTCTCTGTTTGGCTTCCACCTCTGTTCTTGTTCCTTTCTATATATCTTGGCTATGGAACACACATATTGTGAATGTCCCATATTCCCACAACAATAACACCTGATATAAGGTGCATTCCTTCATGTTACATCAGCACAACAATTTTCCCTTTGGGATCTTTTAATATTCTGATTTTTCATTATTCCCAAATAAACCTTCAATTTCGGGATAGGTTCTTGCAGTCTGAACTTAATTATCATAGATTTCTATTTCTAATTAATCCCTGAAACAGCCTTAACTTCTAAGCTCAATTGCTGCTTCTTCCCTGCTGAACTACTAGGCTCCTCTTTCATCTTTTCAGTCTTCGTAACAACCTGACTTCCCAAGAATGTGTTTGGAATCAAAGGTTTCTCCTGGTCTTTGACTTTTCTCCACAGACCGACAACTTCCTCTTCAAGATCTTCAATACGCTTGACGTGGTCTTTCAATTTTCCATTCAATCCATCAATCTCCCTTTTCTGTTCTTCAATCTTGAGCTTATGCTCATCAACCTTTTCTGTGCTCTCTGGACTTGAAGACTTAAGGTTTTCTATTTCTTTTACAAGATCGGACTTCTCATCTTCCTGTTGTTGCATGTAGAGTTTGGCATCATGTACCACCTTGTTAGCTTTCTTTTTTTTTCTCTCCAAATATCTATCTCTTCAAGAGCTGCTTCTAATTCAGCTTCCATGTCAACTCTACCTTCAATTTCTTCTTCTTCTTCAACAGCGTCGGTTTCTTCCTTTTCTTGAGTACAACCGACAACATCCACCATTGCATTTTGTCCATGATCTTTACAATTTTCAAACTCTTCAACCTCTTTATCCTCAGACTCATCTGAACTATCTATATCTTGTGAAAGAAGATTCTTCTTCTTGAAGAAATTTCTCTTAAATTGTTTCTTCCCTTTCACAAATGATGAAGACTTCTTCTTGTGAATTTTGACTTCGTCATAATCATTATTGTTATCTTAAAACTTTTTGGGTCACCTTGCCGCAAGATGACTAACCTTTCCACATCGAAATCATGCTAGTGGAAGTTTCCCTTTAAAATTTCCTTTTCTTCTTTGTAGATTTGAAGAAAGGAATGACATCACCTCATCTGTCTCTTCTTCTTCCCAAGAATCTTCAATGGTGAGCTTCTTCATGACCTTAAATTCCATCTCTTTGGATTTCCCCTTTTCCACAGCTTCGTTATCATCATTCTTCATCTCATATGAAACCAAGGTACTGTGAAAATTGTCCAATGTCATCTCTTTGGAATTTTTATCTTCTAGTACTGAAACTTTCGTATTGAACTGAGGTGGAAGCTTCTTCTAGATGCACTTTACGATCTTTATGTCTTTAATAACTTCACCAAGTCCTTGCATATCTTCTACAACAATATTTACCCTGTAAAAGAATGCATCAACAGACTCATTCGGGTTCATCTTCAGATCTTCATACTTATTCCACATCACTTGAAGCTTTTCCTCTCTTACCTTTGTATCTCCTTCATATATATTCGATAGTTTTTCCCACATGGCATGTGACGTTTTTCATGAAATCACCATTTGTGTAGATGGGATTGGAAAGGGATCCCCCTAAGTCATTGATTGATTTTTCATCAGTATCCAATTCTCTATGCTCAGCTTCTGATAATGCGCCACTATTAATATCAGCTGTGATACCATGCATAGCTGCTGAAAACACATCCATTCCCAAAGATCAGAAATAGTGTTGAATTCTATTCTTCCATATCTGAAAATTAAATCTGTTGAAGATTGCAATCCCTTTATGATTAGTGACCTCAATTGAGAGAAGAACAAATCTCAACCTTTCCTCGGATACCAATTGTTAGGTCCACAAGGCTGAATACCCTGAGAGTGGGGGTGAATTAGGGTGTGACTAATTTAAAAATAAACCCCGTTCTGATCTTCTTTCTCTATTAAGAAAAACAATCTTCTCTCTCTCCTGTTTCACGATATAAACAGAAATTAAAGCAAGCACAGGACATAGCAATTTTACTTGGTTCACTGCTAAGGGCTACGTCCAAGGAGCATACGCCGATAGGTTGTCGGTCGTACCAAATTCCACTAAACTTCACTGGTTGTGGATTACAAGGTTTGGGCATAGTCACTCTATCCTAGGCTCACTACCTTTACAATGTTTAGGGTCTTCTCACTGCTTTCCCAAGGGTCACTCCATGTTTCTCTCTCTCTAGCTCACTGCGGGTGGAGAGGATCACCTTCTTCCTCTTCCTTCCCTAACTGCTCTGGAAAGGATCCACTCACAGTTTATAGACCTGTAGGTCTCTTAATTTTCATGAAGGAATGCATCTTACTCTATATGTAGATGCTCTGTTGAAGTCCCACTTTCACCTGATGATGAATATCTCCTTTCACCGAAGGTATCGGGCAAACTTCCAGCTTCCACGCAGCTCGAAAACACTGTGGGAAAATCAACCTTACTTGGCACGCAAGTCTATCTCAGCGCGCAAGTATCAGTGCACAAGTCACAACTGGCACGCAAGTATCGGCACGCAAGTCACAACTGGGGCACAAGTCTTCCTCAACCACTTGCGATACACAAGATTTTACGACTCCAAACCTGCGCGACTCACTTCCTTCCTCGCCTAAACCACCTGAGGCGCGCGGCTAACACTTAGCGCGCAACTTACAACACTGGCACACAAGTCCCACTTTCATGACACACACCACCACTTGTGCGACCACCACACCTGAGCGATGGGATCTCTGAATCTTCAAAGTGTTGAACTCCAGTGAGAAATGAGGAGGGGTGGTCCAGTATTTATACGCAAATTGACCACCTTGCGCGACGGCGCACAAGTCAACCTTCAGCGCACAAGTCTCGGCACGCAGGTCACTTCCCCTGAAAATCACTTGCGTGACCCAATTCCAAACTTGCGTGAACCTATTTCCTTTGACATATTTTGATCTTATAATCTTTAAAAACCAAAGGCGCACAAGTTCTCAAGCTTCTAAGGCATCAGCGCGCAAGTCTCTTTCACGGCGCGCAAGTCACTTCCGCGACACCACCAATACTTGTGTGACACTTATCTCTTTGCCATATTTTGATGATCTGATCTTGAAAAACATATGGCACTAAATTTTCCAAGCCTTCAAGTACATGGCGCGCAAGTCCCCTTTCCAAAAACCACTTTTCTTCATTTTTCGATTTTCAGGCCCAAAAATTTGGCAAACATTGGAGAACAGTGCCACCTTGTATCTGTTCTTTTTATACCACCTCCAGATCATTCATTCATTTTTTGATGTTCTTGAATCAATCAGGGATCATTGAACTCATCCCTTGAACTCGACATTCCATCATAAAATCCTCTTTGTCAACAAATTTTTATTCCATTGTTTTGCTTTGTCAAAAATCACCACTCAGATGTCCACTTTGTCAACAAACATAACCACCTCAAAAATTCTTCAATGATACCTTGAGGGATTTTTTCCCAACACTCCCCACTGGGACTCCTCTACCTGTTTCACCAAGGAAGAATACACTATCTTCTGAAAGAGATAGCTTCTACCACTTTCCTCCACAATATCTAGGCACAAAGCGGGAAACTCCTCCATTTCCTTCATAGAATTTGCAGATTCCCCAACTACCTACTTCGGTGACTTCCTACTTGAGGAATCAGCCACCATGTTCGCCTTACCTGGGGTATAAGTGATTTTGAAGTCATAATACTGGAAGAAATCCATACAACTTTTCTTCTACATGTTCAGGTCTCACTGGGAAAATATACACCTCAATATCTTGTGATCTATGAAGACTACAAAGAGATCCCCAATGAGGAAATGCTACCACAAATTCAAGGTGAACATGACCACTGAAAGCTCTAGATCATGGGTGGAATAGTTATATTCATGGGGATGTAACTTCCTAGACCTATAAGAGATTGATTTTTAATTATGAATCAGAACAATTCCAAATCCTAGTTTGGAAGCATCACAAATCACCTCGAATATCACCCCTTCCTATGGAAACCTAATCACTGGGGAACTGACCAGCTTCCCATTTAGATATCTGAAAGCTCCTTGACACTACTCACTCCATATAAAGGTCTGGTCTTTTTTAGTGAAATATTTCAAAAGAGCTGCAGCTCAAAGGAATTTGGGAAAAAATCTCTAGTAATAGATGAATAGACCAAGGAAGCTATGAACCTCCACCACAGTATTGGGTGATGCCAAAGAAAAAACCTTATCGACCTTTTACAGGTCCACCTTTATCCCTTGTTGAGACACCACATGTATGAAGAAGTGCACTTATCATTCCTAGAAAATTCACATGGAAAACATTCTATAGATTTGGTGGGGTCATAGGACCTCCAAGACTATCCTAAGAATCCCGACGTGATTCTCATCTAACCTTGAGTATATCAGGATATCATCGATGAACACAACGACGAACTAGTCCAAGTAATCATAGAAAATAGATTTCATGAGCCTCATGAACACATCAGGTGCATTCTTGACATCGAAGTTCATGACCAAAAACTCTAATTGCCCATACCAACACCTGAAAGTAGTATTCGGTGTGTCACCTTCCTTTACCCTCAACTAGTTATATACAGACTGCAGGTCAATAATAGAGAACCAAGATGCTCCCTTTAATTGGTAGAAACGATCATCGATCCTCGGGAGGGGGTGAAATTTCTTTAACATCATCTAATTCACCCTCTGGTAGTCTATGAATATTCTCAAAACACTATCCGCATTTTTCTCAAACAAGATTGGAGCACCCAATGATGACACACTTGACCGGATAAAACCCTTCTGCATTAGGTCGTCAACCTGAATCCTCAACTCCTGAAAATCATAAGGTTTGATCTGATACAGAGCCATCAAAATTATATGGTAAATGGGTGGCATGTCTATTACAAACTCAATGTCAGGTTGTGGGGGTAGATTCACAACCTCTTCAGGGAATACATCCAGGAACTCCCTAGAAACCCTTGGAACTTCCACTATATTTGTATCTACTGATTACATTGTCATCTTAGCTAACAAGGAAAGTAGAGGCTCCATACGTCAGTTGTCCTCCTGAAAACTATTCTCACCAACGAAAGATATGAGTTGAATACCAATATTTGATAACACGACCCTTCTTTAGAAGTTGTAAATAATTGTGTGCATAGAAAACAACCAGTGGATGCCTAGGATGACATTGTATGACTACATCTGTAGCATAAGAAGATCCCCATTGGACTGATGTGACCCCATCATCAGTCTACACCCCTGGAAAAAATAAAACAAGTTATTCAGACTTCTAAATGGCATACTCAACACCAAGGTCCTATAAAGTCTTTCTATATATATAACTAGTGCATGGGATAGACTGGGTGGAACAAAGGAGTGTGAGGATTCTGAATCAAAAAAATCACACGCAAGGATACTACATAGACTGATCATACCTTGAACAACCTCGAGCCCTACTAGAACTGATTACTCTATGGCATGCAACTGCCCACACCCAGCTCCTCTGCCCATCTTCTATCGACCACCTCACCGACCATTCCCTGGTCTAGGTCCCTATGTAGTTCGATCAGTTTTTACTCCTCCGGCACTGTCTAACCTTAGGGGAGCAGGATATCACTACCCCTACTACAGAAAGGGCCTGACCGAAAACTAGTGTTGCTAAGGTGGGTGCAGAACCTTCCCACCCCCACTATCTAGAGTTATTACTTGGAACTGGTTCTGAAGAAATCCACAAACTCCATAGACAAATCACCTCAGTCTTGGTCCCCTAGAAAAAGGGTGAGAACAAGGAGATCAGAACATGAACTACTGAGGAATACTCCCTACTAGCCAAAACCAAGATGGCTCTGATACTGGAGACCTTCTGCTGATTACTTTCCCTTTAGATGAGCTCGGCCAGATTCCCACTCATGGAACACCTCCCAGTGATTGAATTCATTAATCTACCTCATCCTTCTTCAGAATCTCTAATTATGTCAGTTAAGTGGAAGGATTGATGGAATACTAAAGAGAAGGTCATAGTTCTTCCTATAAGCTTCTTTCTTGGGATTCTTCATCCAGAAAGAGATCTGGTGTGAATCACATGAGATCTTTTAACTTGATCTCCATTTCCCTTACCTACATACTCCCATGCTGGAGGTAGAGTATCTCCAACCTCCTCTCAGTCTTCATCGTAGAATAAAGGAATTCCTCCAAAAGCTTCTTCTCATAGTCATCCCACACAACCTCAGTTTCCGTCCTTTCCCTAAGGTAAAGCGTCCACCACTGACGCTCTACTCCTTGAATAAGGATCCTTGATAGAGGAACCCATTACTCTGTCGAGGCTTGGATCAAGATGAAAAAGATCATCATCTCCTCAATCCAACTCTCCATCTCCATGTCTGAGATGCTTCCCTCGTACTTCCCCAGAGTCTACCGCTGGAAGGCATGAAGTGCCTTTTTCCACTAGTCATCTTCCTCTTCTCAATAATCCCTCCATTGATCAACCATGTCAACCTATTGGGCTTATACAAATCATACAACATATGGGAGACTTCTGGGTTCCATAGTAGGAAAATTAAACATGGAACCCCTATGCCCAATGAGTGTGTAAATTTTCTTTTAAATTTGTTTTAAATATTCATTTATATAAAATTACCAAAAAACTAAGGAAACACAAGAACAAAAGTCATTATTATGAACATACCTATCCTAGGGTATCTACCCTACAATCAGTGTAGCCTTACTTGGTCGTTCAGTGGGTCAAGAGTCCTTGCATCGGATCACGGTGGGGCCTCAAATATCATGTCATAGTCCATCTTCCCTAGCCTATTTCGCATACCAAGATGTTCGAACACCATTTACCTACCATCCTATTAAATCCTTACAATTCCTAACCCCTAAATCCATCCTAAACTCCCCTATCATACCATTTTGTCACAAACCACCTTCTTCCAGATGAGGGAAGGGACAGAAATGTTCTTTGGCCTTCCTTCCTCAGGATGAATGAGAGATAATGACCCTCGATTCTCACCTTTAGTAGGCCCCAGAGTGGCGAGTAGAACCAAGGGTATAGAACCACACATGATATGGAAGGAATTACCCATTATATTTTACAAGGTCATGATATAATATGTTAAATCACAAGAAACATCTAATATTAAAAGTAGGAGTAAATCCAAAATCCATTCCCACATACATGTTCAAAAGTAAAGATAGTAAAATTTACAACAAAACTCTAAAGGAAAGTACCAAAAGAGAAGAGAATAAACCGCAACAACAACTATTCTTAATGTTCGATTTAGTAAATTCCACCAAGGACCTCAATATCCTCCCAAAAAAACTGAAAATAGTTTTTTATACATAGGGTGAGTATACAAGTATACCCAGTAAAAAAACTAAATCCACATGTGAAAAAGTGGTGGAATATACTAACGTCCCTTTGATAAAATATTAGAACCTCAAACCACTAACCAAGGAATACTAACCATACCATCCTCACCAAGGCACGCTCACCAAATAATGCAAGTCATGTAATGTAGTGGTATAAGCACATTGATATTTGGGTAACCTGCACCCCTTCCCCACTAGTTAACTAATCATCCCTAATGTCTAACAAATTGACGCTACCAATCTTCCTATACGCAGTACCACTTCCATAACCCACCCACACACACCTTATACTCCAACAACAAACAATCCTGCCCAGAGACACCTGGGCCAAAATAACCACATTAATTTCCCGTAGACACCTGGGCCTCAACAACCACGCCTCTCGATTACAGACACTTCGTTTTCATCATAAATACACTTGGGAAAACAATACTTGTAAGAAAACACCTAAGCCACTCATCCACAATAAACACTTTCCCAAAGGATCTTGGGCTATGGTAAGCCTCAATACATTACATCCTGCCTGGATACGCTTGAGCGATAAGAACCTAAAAGAGGGTGAGAGGATGATAGTCAGTTACCAGCCATCTGTCCTCCCACCAGGATGTTGGGAAAGAGACCCTCCCCCATGAAATGGAGACGTTCGGAACATAGTGCTCCACAAGGGTGGGATGCATATATAAATCCCAAGGAACTACAATTTATATGTATAAAGGAAAACACTCTTCACAATATTTGGGTTTTTGAACAAACTACCAGCCCACTCAGGACCACTTTTGCTACTACCCTTACATGCACAACCATACATACCAAACACATTTTCATTTAACCAAATTCCATTTATTTAATTAAGGGATTAGCTTTACTTTATCCCAGAACAACCAGGAACCTACCAACCACCACAAGACCAAAGCAATAAGAAAAACCAAATTGCAGTCCCACTGCACAATAACACAAAACCATATATATATATTCCTCTACAGAACATCCAATCTTTATAGAAATATGGTCAGTCATTGCTGAAAATTATTCAAAATTATACCACACAATCATTATCTCACAACCTAGCCACGAATTCCCACTACCTAAAAATTCCGAAATGTTTTCATGCTGCATACAATTTCATAACCACAAAATATTCCCACTTCCCAATGTCGTTTGATGATGACAAAACAAATAAGGGCAGTTCAGCTACCTACAAGTCCATCCATTCCACAGTCAATCGGTCTCTCAAACTGGGATACCAACACACCCCCTATACTACCCCACACACAAATACCACATCAAATACTATTAACCCATTACCTCGTTGTACACACATACCACACCTTTCTTATAAAACCAAATCCTTCGTTAAACCTAGTATCCAAAACCGTGCACCCAAAAATAACACCACACAACTCACACAAGGTCACAAAACTCAACAGAACATAGCACTCAGCTACACCTATAAACATTATTTTTACATGTATTCAGATTTAACCAGAAGAGATCCTTTAAAAACAATTAATTGCAATTAGGGTGATCACACAATAAATTTGATCCTGGGGAATCCACTTATTTGTCAAGTATATGTGGTTTAACTGTTTTTCATGTTAAGGCCATTTATTAAAGCATCGTAATAAAACAGAACATCACTATTTGAAAGCATATACCCCCAATAGCCATGATTTTCAAGATGCATAGAGACACAACAATCCATATAAAAATAAAAGGTAAAAAATAAAATAGGGGATCGATATCAAAACATCAAACCACTCTTTGTCCATTATTTTAATTACCTTTGTTGTCTTTGGATAATATTTAATTCATTTTAATTTCTTTTTCTAAGAGAAATTTTCAGTTGTTCCTCACAAGGAATCATTAGTACACCCACCCCGCATGATCCAAAAATAATGGGAGATAGAAGAAATCCCTACTGGATGATCAATGGACCGATGTTCCTCTTTACACCAAAAACAGGGGATCACGTGAGTAGAAGAGGAGAACTCTAATAAAACTGTGTATGAGGGGCTCTATCATAGGCACATTACTTGACTTGGGCCGAAGGATCTAGGCGCACTAAGGGGAAATGTAAAACACAATAAGAATATAAGTTCTCGGTTTGAAGATCCAGATCATATTTTAATGTAATAAAGTTTTCTAAAATTCATTAACATGAGATCGTGTTCAAGATCATGTAGATTGAGTACCTCAAATCTCCCAATATGTCAGGATATTTAAATATATAATTAATAATTTTTGTAAAACCCTTTAAAATTATCAAAGAAGGCTTTAGAATCATTTTACGTTAAATAATCCATAAGAGGGGAGAAACTAGAAATCTTGGAAAAACTAGGAAATCTGTAGATGAGTCACCGATGGGTGAGTCGCCGATGGGAGATTCACCAACGCAGAGCCACTGATGGGTGAGCTACGAATGTGAACTACTGATGTTGAACCACCAACACCAGCCTACTGACATAGCGACCTATCAATGCCTTGATCTAATGACACCTCAACCTACAGACAACCTAACCTACTAATTCCCTGACTCCCTAATATGGATTCGCTCGACTCATTGACACCGACTCTCCTAACTCACTAATGCTGACACCCTTGGCTCACTAACACACTAACATGCCAATGTCGTAACATACAAATAGAAAACTAGAAATTTAGAAAACTCTTGAAATGAGAAATTTTTTCCTCCTTAGAACACCATAAACACTGGTTTTTCACAAAGGAAAGGCCGGGGGAAAGTCGGGTTATTACATCTTATAAGGTTGAAACACAAGTACTTACCAAGAGATCACACATCCTTATACTACTCTCACCCAAACATGGTTAACTACTGATTTATAATGTGATATGGGGCATTAATTCTAGTGTGATATTGGTATATTGTAGTCCTTAACTAGTATAATTTTGAAGAATGGTTTTTGTAAATGACTGCATAGGTGTCTAGGAAGATTGGGGGTTGTGCAGTGGACTATAAATCTAGTTTTATTATGGGAACTGGGACTGAAATTTGGTTTTTCTTGTTGTTATGGTGTGGTTGTGGTTGTTAGTTTCTGGGTAGTGTTGTAATAAATTATAGTGAATCCATTAAATAATTAAATTCCATGTGGTTAAATGAAAATGGGTTTGGTATGTGTGGTTGTGCATGTAGGAGTAGAAGAAGAGGTGGTTATGAGTGGGCAGGTTGTTTGTTTGGAAACCCATAGGTTGGTCTGATTGTTTGCCTATATATATAAATAATTTTACCTTGTTATTTCTATATGCATCCCACCCTTATTAAGAACTATGTTCTGAATGCCTCTATTTCATGGGGGAGGGTGTATTTACCAACATCCCAGTGGGAGGATGGATGACTGGTTACTGACTTTATTCCTTACACCCCCTTCTGGGTTCTTACTGCTCAAGCGTATACAGGCATGCTATAATGACTTGAAGCTTTCCATAGCCCAAGATCCTTCAGTAAAGGTTTTGTTGTAGATGATAGGCCTAAGTGTTTTCAGGCTAGTATCATCTTCCCAAGTGACTCTGGGATGAGGTGCATGTGTAGAGACCCGAAGCCTGACGTACATGGACATTACATTACTTTTTCGGAATACTTAGTACATAAAAAACACACACACACAAGGACCGTAATAGTTTAGTGTCTTTGGAAACTCGGAATATAATCTTCTAATTGTGGTGAAAGATCTTCAACATCTCCCATAAAGATATTCTTCTTTTTTCTAAACCTAAATACTTTATTTATGTCCTGGGGAAAAGAAAACATAAAAGGGTGACCTCAAATGCTCAGTAAGGGTAAAAAAAAGAAATATCAATCACGTCATATTCATAAGAACATATCTTTTGGAAATCTTAACCTGCAAAAGAGATCATAATTTCATAACATGGCATAAATCATAGTAGTGAAATGTAATCCCAATAATCATAACTTAAAACATGAAACTTTGTGGCATACACACATAATCATAGAGAATCATTTCTTGTTAGTCAAGACTCATTGCCAAGACTATCTTAGTGGACAAAGTCCCTTTTTGAACTGAGTTCATTCCTCGTTTCAGTCCGGTTTCACTAAACCGGTATAACCTACCGTTCCAGCCATGTCTATCTCATGAGATATAAAATCTTTACCCAATGCATTAGAGGGAGATATAGGTCCCACCCATCTCATAATGAAATCATTCTTACTTGTTCCACATAATAAACATACATCATTCATAATAACCCAACGAATAAAATGGGTTTCATAAACATCATCCCATCATCACATAATCCATATAAAAGTAATGGATATCATTTCATAATAATAAAAGTGAAACCATGTAAATCATAGTGACATTATACTTGAAACATACACATATGAAATAATGTCATCTTAGATGGAAAAATGGTTTTGATAAAACATTTGAAATGAATTCTTGAGGAAAATATCCTTTCTTCTTCAAAATCAATTTCTTTTCACAAAACATCATGCAATTTTAAAAGAAACGGATTTTTTTGAAAATAGTCATGAAATATTTTGGAGGAAACTTCATGAAAACAAGTCTTTATAAAACCGTAAAAATCTGTTCACGCCGTATAAGTTAAAAATAACATTATCCTCGTACTTTTATTGGAAAAGTCAAAAAAGTACCGCGTAATGTAAATAAGAGAAAGATTCCATAAATACCATGTAGTAAAAGTCAAATATGGGTAAAAAGGACTTTATACATACATGAAAACACTTTTATAAAACATGGACATGATAGAAATAGCCCCAGTAAATACTTACAAATAAGCAATCTCAGATAAAAATGAGATTTGCAAAATTATCCCTTACCTTATGTCTGATATGCTTTGTACGTATCCGAACCACCTGTATAATGATTTAAATAATTTCATTAACTTATTACTGAATCATATTCATTGTTATGATATCATATATGGTTCATTTATGACTTTATATTACCCGTTCTTTTGAAAATTCCATGTTAAAGAAGCGTTTTGGGTAAAATCGTTTCATTTATCGTAGGTGTTTGGACTTGTTGTTCTTGACATTATTATTACTTATATCATGATTTAATTACTTAAATAATATAAAACATTATTTATATATCATATATATTCAGTATATATATATATATATAATAGATAGATAAATGAAATGAAACACACCATTCATGGAGACGGTAGTCCGTACGTACGCATGAACGATGTTTTCTTTTCCTTATTGTCTTGAATGGAAGTAAGTAGATGACATAGATACATAAATCCAGTATATTTATAATGTCATATGTTTCATTATTATTGGTTATATATACTTTACAATCATTCTTAAATGGTTAACATGGAGAATGAATCTCATCGCGTCGTGGAGACAGTAGTCCGTACGTACGCACGAGCGATGATATCATTCTCATGATCGTGAACTTGTGTTGAAGTGTATTTATACTATTTCAGTATCAATATAACTTTATAATAATAATATATAGTTACTCATTACACCATTATACCCATCCAATTAAGGAGGTGGCGGAAAATAGATTACACCACGGTGTGGAGACGGTATTCTGTACGTACGCACGCACGGTGATTTCCTTTTTCCGTAGGATGGATAAGAGGTTAATTAGAGTTGTTTCATATTTATAATAACATATTGGTATATAATAAATACTTATGTTATTACTTTATCATGAAAAAACTAAAGAAGAAGTTAAAGAAGAAAGAAATTGAAAAAGATCGGTAATGGATATTACCTCTTTTTTGACTCGCCTTTTCTTAACCTCCACTTAAAGAACTAAGGATGGTCTTTGAAGAAGACCAGGACCACTAGGATGATACTAGGGAAGTGGAGAAGAGATTTTGGCAGGGTTTTGCCGAGCTTGAATACGAAAATTGGTGTGAGGAGGAGAGGGAGGAGGTGCCCTTTTATAAGGGAGGAGAGGGGCACCTTAGGAAAATCTCAAAATATTATTTTATATTAAGGTCAAATTTGGTTTATAATGGTTATAAAGGGTCTTATTTCGAAGTTAAAGTGGTAATGGGTCGAAACACTCTCATCCAATAGGATTTAGACAAGTTTAGGTTATTATTTTAACCTTATCATTTATATTTAACATTAAGTTAAATAATTTTACTTTTACCGTGTCTTTTTTTTTTCTTACACTATATGGTTAATAAACTTACCATAACAAGCCAAAAGAACCCCAAGATGTTTATTATTAATATATATGTTCTTATATAAGTCATTTGGCCGAACCTTATATTTTTATGAATTAAATAACAATTAATAATATAATATTTGTTTTAAAAACTAATTTCTGTCAATTTTGACACTATTTGGTACATGATTTTTATGAAACTCATAACAGAATGATAAGTTCAAAAAAAGTTACTTAAATAAAAAATAACATGTCATATTAACCTATAAAATTAGTTTAAGTCATAAAAAGTCTCAAATTACATTTATTTGGGCATTTATAACATCAATTATGTCTATATTTCATTAATAAGACAATTACTGCATCATCTTTGTGTCATAATAAATGATAATTATTTAATCCCTAAAAATTATAAATAAATTCCTATGATGTATATAATTTTATTATTTTTCTGGATACTATTCATGTTCGAAGTTTCATGAAGTTTTTCACTAAATTAAAATTATTATACTTATAAGATTTAAGAAAGTGACATGTTGTCACATTCTTTGGTTTTAATAATAATTAAATTATTTTCATGGAAAAAAGACCATTAAATGAATCTAATCCGACCCTTAGGTGATATGGGTCGACTTTTAGTCATCCAATAGGATTTTGACATGTTTTAGGGTAATTTTATAATATTATATTTACCCTTAATTACCCGATTTACCTTTAACTATGGTAAATAAAATTTACCGTAGTTACTATTCATAATTCCCAAAAATAAAAAGTAGCTTATTAACATAATTTGGATCCACTGATTCCAAATATGGAATCCATTTTTCCAAATTCAATACACAAAAGTTTCAGAAATTAAATTAAAATTAATCTCGTTGTCAAAAGAAAACGGGTTTTTCTTTAAAACATTGCAAAAGATTGAATTGATTTAACCTACGAATTCAAGGTAAAATCAATGCTAATGACATACATTATATTAAATAGTGAAAATATATTCTATTCATACTTTAAAACCATTAAATATTATAATTTAACCACATAAGATATTAAGATGAAAAAAGTTGTTTTTAATTAAAATATTGCGTGTTTTTACTATTCATTAAAATATGAAAGTCATCAGAATAAAATGAAAAATGTATCCAAAGTAAATTTTTATTTCTTTATTCCAAATAATAATTTTATTTTGTCAAATGTAACTTATAATCATGTCAAAAACTAGATTTAAAGTGGGTGCGCCATCAAAAGGTGGCAAAACAGCATTTATTGAAAAATACTTATTTTACCCGAAAAATTTATTTTGTTCTTATACCATGTTCTAGATAATGTGTAAGATGAATAATAATGTTATAAAATTCAAAATTTAGTTAACACTATTCATAACGGCTTGTTCAAAACAATATTATAATAATATATCGTTGTTTAGTAAATCTCAGTATTGCGTACAACACACGCTATCGAGGAAGGTCGTGATTGCATGTAATGAAAGCCAAGTCAGGGTTGCGTGTAGTGAACGACTCCTTTTTTGTTGCGTATAATAGAATCCAACCATATTTTATTTATACATTGAATATATATATATATATATACACTCAATGTTGCGTAGAATAACTTCTATCAAACGAACTTGAAATTGTGTGTAACAAGAGCCAAGAAAGGTGTTGCGTATACTGAAAGCTAATACGGTGTTGCGTATAGCACAAGATAATCATGTTGTGTTGTACAATAGAAGATTTTAATGAAATTAAAAAGAATGTATCTTATAAAATCTCGGGTTGTTACATTCTACCCCCCTTAAAATGAATTTCGCCCTCGAAATTCGTCGGGGTTATAAATGGTTTACTATTCGAAAGTTTCTTTAATAGAAACCCACATAATAAAAATGAATAAAAAAACCAATCTTTAAAAACAAAAGAATGAAACGTAATGGTTACCAAAATAATCTAATCACTGGGTTTCCACATAGGTGAAAATATGGATATGGAAGAGAAATCTAACCATCATGTTCTGATGGAGAGTGGTAGAGAAAATGGCTATGAAAAATCCAACAATCACAAAGCCATAGATTTGTGATTATCTAAGGTACCATTTGATTCATCGGATATAAGTGCAGTAGGACAACATTTTTGGTTTTTCAAGATCATTTCCCTAAAGTTGATGAAATTGGAATTAGAAGGTATAGTGTCACCGTTTTTCATTCTTTGGACAATTTCCACTTCATATCTTAAAGAAATGAAGTTGAATTTGTCATTCGTGATGTGTTAGCAGATCATGTGATAGAATTATGGGTCATTCCATCTGTCTCAAACAAAAGGTTAGAAAAGTTATCAAAAAAAATACATAAGTCCATCTATAATGAGATTAATCTTATATAGTTCCTAAAATGGACTTATACTTCATATATCAAACTCTTTAATATAATAAAACTAGTTTCTACTAAACATGGACTTCCTGTAGGCTAGTGGTAGGCGATAAAGGCCAGTCGCACTTTGGTTGTGGGTTCGATTCCCACAGCCTTGTCCGATGCGATGGGCTGTCGCTCGTCCTACAGGTTGTCCTTTTTCTAAAACTATATTACTATAACATCCCATCAATAATATCGAAAAAACTTCTATCCTTAAACAATACTAACTTATGTCCAACATAATCCATTCCAATCTTTAGGCTTATCCATAATACTTCAGTCCACTCTCATAATATAGTGAAAACGATTACCAGAGATTTAATACCAAAGTTGATCCCCATATATCATAAGATATGTCTTGTTGGTCACATTCTAAAAATTCAAAGGCCTTAATCATGTATTCTCTTGAATACCCATTGAACCTTAGTGAAAACATGAATGCAGTTAAACGTTAACACTTTCCACATACCAAAATCCTCAAAATTATATATACTCAAATCATGATATAACCTTCTTCTTATATCAGTCATGAGCTCATGAATACTATCAAAAATTTAATTTTCTCCTTATATCTTCATTATGCGCATATCATCTACATTCCAAAAATATCTGAATAACCTTTCATGGATACTTGTAACATTAATCATACACTTTCAAAACTCAAGGAAAGACAACAGTGTAATAATCCTTAGATGTCTCTTTATTCCATAGTACCATGAGATTACTTATACAACATTACACATGATAAACATATAATCATTCCACTACATTCTTAAACCATTGACCGAGCTTCAACAATTCTTTCATCTCACATATCATTTGTAGTCTCTTCATCATAATCCACATAAATACTACCCACACGACCATACTGATTCTCTTTATGAGACTTTCCCTTAGGGAATTGGTTTGCATAATGCCCGTACATTCCACATTTAAAACATTTAAGCATTATTGATGTCGTAGAAATACCATTATCCTCATCCCTGGTGTTAATTGAACCTTTTCCTTTGCACTTACTGGATTTTTGTACTTCTTTTCCACACCCAAAGAATCTTCTAGTTCCTTTGAAACATTCTCCTTGATGCCTCTTCCCACATGATTTACATAGGGGAAATTGAACTTTCTTTCCTCTATGATCATCATGAAACTCAATCATTCTCTTATTAGCCGAGTCAGGAAACTTACCAAATTTTACTTTATTGATCATATTATGAGATTTCTAATTTGGCATAATAATGATGTTTTGACTTCCAAATCCCATTTCATTTGGTTGCTCATGAAGAATATCATTCCATTGTCCATCATATCCTCCATTATCGTGAATCATCTTGTTTCCAGCCATTTTCTAAAACCCAAAAAGAATAGTGTGAGAGGCAAAAAACATAATAAAGGGGGAGTAACTTCAATATCTAACATCTTTGGTTTAATCTAATATCGTTACCATAGTTCTAGGACTATATCCTATACGTCTACTTATCTTTAGAGACATCCCTAGACATACCTTAGAAATATCTCTAGGGATCTCACTAACGTTCTCGCGTCCTAATTTCCAAAGGTTGACTAAACCTTTCCTCTGATACCATCTGTAGAGACCCGAAGCCTGATGTACATGGACAATACATTACTTTTGCGGAATACTTAGTACATAACAAAAACACACACACAAGGACCGTAATAGTTTAGTGTCTTTGGAAACTCGGAATATAATCTTCTAATCGTGGTGAAAGATCTTCAACATCTCCCATAAAGATCTTATTCTTTTTTCTAAACCTAAATCCTTTCTTTATGTCCTGGGGAAAATAAAACATAAAAGGGTGAGCTCAAATGCTCATTAAGGGTAAAAAAAGAAATATCAATCACGTCATATTCATAAGAACATATCTTTTGGAAATCTTAACCTGCAAAAGAGATCATAATTTCATAACATGGGATAAATCATAGTAGTGAAATGTAATCCCAATAATCATAACTTAAAACATGAAACTTTGTGGCATACACACATAATCATAGAGAATCATTTCTTGTTAGTCAAGACTCATTGCCAAGACTATCTCAGTGGACAAAGTCCCTTTCTGAACCGAGTTCATTCCTCGTTTCATTCCTGTTTCACTGAACCGGTATAACCTACCGTTCCAGCCATGTCTATCTCATGAGATATAAAATCTTTACCCAATGCATTGGAGGGAGATATAGGTCCCACCCATCTCATAATTAAATCATTCTTACTTGTGCCACATAATAAAAATACATCATTCATAATAACCCAACGAATAAAATTGGTTTCATAAACATAATCCCATTATCACATAATCCATATAAAAGTAATGGATATCATTTCATAATAATAAAATTGAAACCATGTAAATCATAGAGACATTATACTTTAAACATACACATATGAAATAATGTCATCTTAGATGGAAAAATGGTTTTGATAAAACATTTGAAATGAATTCTTGAGGAAAATATCCTTTCTTCTTCAAAATCAATTTCTTTTCACAAAACATCATGCAATTTTAAAAGAAACGAATTTTGTTGAAAATAGTCATGAAATATTTTGGAGGAAACTTCATGAAAATAAGGCTTTATAAAACCGTAAAAATCCGTTCAAGCTGTATAAGTTAAAAATAACACTATCCTCATACTTTTGTCGGAAAAGTCAAAAAAATACCCCGTAACGTAAATAAGAGAAGTATTCCATAAATACCATGTAGTAAAAGTCAAAAATGGGTAAAAAGGACTTTATACATACATGAAAACACTTTTATAAAACATTTACATGATATAAATAGCCCCAGTAAACACTTACAAATAAGCAATCTCGGATAAAAATGAGATTTGAAAAATTATCCCTTACCTTATGTCCGATATGCTTTGTATGTATCCGAACCTCCTGTATAATGATTTAAATAATGTCATTAACTTATTATAGAATCATATTCATTGTTATGATATCATATATGGTTCATTTTTGACTTTATATTACCCATTCTTTTGTAAATTCCATGTTAAAGAAGCGTTTTGGGTAAAATCGTTTCATTTATCGTAGGTGTTTGGAATTGTTGTTCTTGACATTATTATTAATTATATCATGATTTACTTACTTAAAGAATATGAAACATGATTTATATATCATATATATTCAGTATATATATATATATATATAATAGATAGATAAATGAAATGAAACACACCGTTCATGGAGACGGTAGTCCGTACGTACGCATGAACGATGTTTTCCTTTCCGTATTGTCTTGAATAGAAGTAAGTAGATGACATATATACATAAATACATTAGCTTTATAATGTCATATATTTCATTATTATTTCTTATATATACTTTATAATCATTCTTAAATGGTTAACATGGAGAATGAATCTCATCGCGTCGTGGAGACGGTAGTCCGTACGTATGCACGAGCGATGATATCATTCTCATGATCGTGAACTTGTGTTGAAGTGTATTTATACTATTTCAGTATCAATATCACTTTATAATAATAATATATAGTTACTCATTACACCATTATACCCATCCAATTAAGGAGGTGGTGGAAAATAGATTACACCACGGCGTGGAGATGGTCTTCCATACGTACACACGCACGGTGATTTCCTTATTCCGTAGGATGGATAGAAGGTTAATTAGAGTTGTTTCATAATTATAATAACATATAGGTATATAATATATACTGATGTTATTACATATCATGAAACAACTAAATAAGAAGAAGTTTAAGAAGAAAGAAATTGAAAACGATCGGTAATGGATATTACCTCTTTTTGAAGCGCCTTTTCTTAACCTCCACTTAAAGAACGAAGGATGGTCTTTGAAGAAGACCAGGACCTCTAGGATGATACTAGGGAAGTGGAGAAGAGATTTTGGTAGGGTTTTTCCGAGCTTGAATGCTCAAATTGGTGTGAGGAGGAGAGGGCGGAGGTGCCCTTTTATAAGGGAAGAGAGGGGCACCTTAGGAAAATCTCAAAATATTATTTTATATTAAGGTCAAATTTGGTTTATAATGGTTCCAAAGGGTCTTATTTCAAATTTAAAGTGGTTATGGGTATAAATCCTCTCATAAAATAAGATTTAGACAAGTTTAGGTTATTATTTTAACCTTATCATTTATATTTAACATTAAGTTAAATAATTTTACTTTTACCGTGTCTTTTTGTTTTCTTACACTATATGGTTAATAAACTTACCATAACAAGCCAAACGAACCCCAAGATGTTTATTATTAATATATATATCCTTATCTAAGTCATTTTTCCAAGCCTTAGATTTTTAGGAATTAAATAACAATTAATAATATAATATTGTTTTAAAAAACTAATTTCTGTCAATTTTGACACTATTTGGTACATGATTTTTATGAAACTCATAACAGAATGATAAGTTCAGAAAAAGTTACTTAAATAAACAATAACATGTCATATTAACCTAGAAAATTAGTGTAAGTCATAAAAAGTCTCAAATTACATTTATTTGGGCATTTATAACATCAATTATGTCTATATTTCATTAATAAGATAATTACTGCATCATCATTGTGTCATAATAAATGATAATTATTTAATCCCTAAAAATTCTAAATAAATTCCTATGATGTATATAATTGTATTATATTTCTGGAGACTATTCATGTTTGAAGTTTCATGAAGTTTTTCACTAAATTAAAATTATTATACTTATAAGATTTAAGAAAGTGACATGTTGTCACATTCTTTGGTTTTAATAATAATTAAATTATTTTCATGGAAAAAAGTCCATTAAATGAATCTAATCCGACCCTTAGGTGATATGGGTCGACTTTTAGTCATCCAATAGGATTTTTACATGTGTTAGGGTAATTTTATAATATTATATTTACCCTTAATTACCCGATTTACCTTTAACTATGGTAAATAAAATTTACCGTAGTTACTATTCATAATTCCCAAAAATAAAAAGTAGCTTATTAACATAATTTGGATCCACTGATTTCAAATATGGAATCTATTTTTCCAAATTCAATACAAAAAAGTTTCAGAAATTAAATTAAAATTAATCTCGTTGTCAAAAGAAAACGGGTTTTTCTTTAAAACATTACAAAAGATTGAATTTATTTAACCTACGAATTCAAGGTAAAATCAATGCTAATGACATAAGTTATATTAAATGGGCAAAATATATTTTATTTATACTTTAAAACCATTCAATATTATAATTTAACCACATAATATATTAAGATGAAAAAAGTTGTTTTTAATTAAAATATAGCGTGTTTTTACTATTCATTAAAATATGAAAGTCATCTGAATAAAATGAAAAATTTATCCAAAGTAAATTTTTATTTCTTGATTCCAAATAATAATTTTATTTTTTCAAATGGAACTTATAAAAATGTCAAAATCTATATTTAAAGTGGGTGCGCCATCAAAAGGTGGCAAAACTGCATTTATTGAAAAATACTTATTTTACCCGAAAAATTTATTTTTTTCTTATACCATGTTCTATAAAATGTGTAAGATGAATAATAATGTTATAAAATTCAAATTTTAGTTAACACTATTCATAACGGCTTGTTCAAAACAATATTATAATAATATATCGTTGTTTAGTAAATCCAGGTATTGCGTACAACACACGCTATCGAGGAAGGTCATGATTGTGTGTAATGCAAGCCAAGTCAGGGTTGCGTGTAGTGAACTACTCCTTTTTTGTTGCGTATAATAGAATACAACCATATTTTATTTATACATTGAATATATATATATATATACTCAATGTTGCGTAGAATAACTTCTATTAAACAAACTTGAAATTGTGTGTAACAAGAGCCAAGAAAAGTGTTGCGTATACTGAAAGATAATACGGTGTTGCGTATAGCACAAGATAATCATGGTGTGTTGTACAATAGAAGATTTGAATGAAATTAAAAAGAATGTATCTTATAAAATCTCGGGTTGTTACAGCAGGTGTCTGTGGGAGAGAGATATTATTGTTTAGGCCCAGGTGTCTATGGGAGAGATATGTTGTTGTTGTGGACTAGGTGCCTGTCGGGAAGTTGTGGAAGTGGGACTGTGTATGGGAAAAGTGGTAGCATTAAGACATTATCCATTACAGATGATCAGTTAACCTATGGAAAGTGATGTGGGGTACCTAAATATTGATATTCTTATACCACTGCATTACTTGAATTGAGTTATTTGGTGAGTGTTCCTTGGTGAGGTTATGTTGGTTAGTTTTTCTTGGTAGGTGCTTAGAGGTTCTACTATTTTCTCATGGAGACGTTAGTATGTTCCCTCACTTATGCACAAGTGTCTTTAGTTTTCCTACTGGGAATACTTGTATACTCACCCTATGTATATAAAACTATTTTGGGTTTTCTAGAGGAATTTGAGTATTTTTCTTGTCATTACTAGCTCGGGCATCGTGATTAGTTGATGCTTCTACTTAGTCTTTTTTATTTTGGAACTTTTCTATGCGGTTTTCTTCTACCTTGTATTAACTTTACTTTTGATCATGCATGTGGGAATGGATTTTGGATTTACTCTTACTTTTAGTATTTAGTGTTGATTGGGATTTACCATCTTATCTACCAAAATTGTTAAATAGAAAGCATAATTCCTTCCATATCATGTGAGATTCTATACCCTTGTTGTTAGACGCCACTCTAGGGCCTACTGAAAGGGAGAATCCGGGTGATCACCCCTGGATAAAACCTATTGTGTGATCACCACAGTTATAATTAAGTGAAATTAAAGGACCTCTACTGGTTAAATCTGAATATATATACACATCATGTTAATAGGTGTAGCTGAGTGTCTTATTCTATTGAGTTTTTTTACATTGTCTGTGTTTTGTGGTGCAGTTGTTGGGAGCATGGTTGTGGGTAAAATTTTGGACAGAGGAGTTGGTTCCGTGATAAGGGTGTGGAATCTGTGTACAAGGGGTTGTGGGTTAATAGTAGTTGTTGTGGGCTCTGTGTGTGGGGTAGTATAGGTGGTGTTTTGGTATCATAGTTTGAGAGACTGATTGATTGTGGAATGAATGGACTTATAGGTAGCTGAACTTCCATTATTTGTGTCATGGCCATCAAACGGCATTGGGAAGTGGGATTGTGGTTTGGTTATGACCTTTTATGCAGTGTCACTACATATGGGAATTATTTGGTAGTGGGGTTGTGGGACTAGGTTGTGAGAGATGGATTGTGAAGTATAATTTTGAATAATGACTATCAGAAACAGTTGAACAAGTGTCTAGGAAGAATGGGGGTCGTGCAGTGGACTGTAAATCTGTTTTTGTGTTGTTGTGCAGTGGGACTGAATTTTGGTTTTCCATGTTGTTTTGGTGTAGTTGTGGTAGGTAGTTTCTTGGAAGTGTTGTAATAAATTACAGTGAATTCTTTAAATAAATAAATGGAATGTGGTTAAATAAATAGGGGTTTTGGTGTGTGTCGTTGTGCATGTAGGGGTAGTAGTGAAAGTGGTTCTAAGTGGGCTGGTTGTTTGTTGAAAAACCAATAGGTTGGTCTGAGTGTTTTCCTATACATATGTGTATATATATATATATATATATATATTAGTTCTTTGTTATTTATATATGCATCCCACCCATAGGATGGGCTAAGTGTTTGCCTAGATATATATTTAATTAATTTATACAGTATTAAACCTTATAATTTCATAATATAGTAGGTACTATTCATCCCCACCAATTTAATAGCTATGTAATATTAGAAATGTTTAAATTATAATATTTTAATAGAGTATCTTATTTTATTTATACCATGTGTTGCTTAAATCACATTCTATTAAAGATATTGAATTAATTTAAAAATAAATATATCCTAAAATATCTGGGTGTTATATTTTCTTTAAATCATAGTGTTGTGTGTCACACATGTTATCTAACATGATGATCCTATTTTAAAATTTCTTGGTGTTGAAAAAATATCTATTTATTTCAAATAGAAAATAAAAAAACAATTATTACATTAAATTAATTATGAAAAAATTAGTGATTCAAAACAATTATACTAAAATATCACCCATCTTCCAACATAATCAACAAACAGTGGTCCAAAAAATGATCTGGAAGCCCCTTTAAATTATATTTTCTCTAAAATGAATCATTTATCCTTAGATATGAAATTTATATAATGACTGTTAACTTATTTTAATACCCATTCCATATTATATTGTCCTAACACAATCAATAATGTACATTTATATGAATACACTTCATAGAAAACTATCAAACCAAATTCACATAATTTATTTACACCTCAAAACATCACAAGGAATAAATTAAAAGTAATTTAATAAAAAAACTCATTATAAACATATGAATTAATAATAAGAAAAACACATTGATATTAACTTTTATTTTTAAAAAAAAATTAAATTTTCTTAAAAGTCTTTGATTTTACCAAATAAATCCTTTATTTTATTCTATATGAAAATACTACAACATAAATTTTAATTCTAAAATAAATTTAAAATGTATTATCCCGTTATAAATAAAAATAAAAAAGATTATAACATAGAATTTACCAAAACATAATTAATAAATCTTATTTATTCATTGAATATTGATAAATAAAATTCTTTATTATAAATATATTATTCCTTTGAGTTATTTGAATATAAATTTTTATAAGAAAATATTATATTCTATATTTAAATAAAATACTCCTAACCTTACACATAATTACAAAAAAATACTTTAAAACCAACTAAACACTAAATCACATGTAACATAAGAAGTAAACACGTATCATGAAAATTTTAAAATTATTTAATCAACTAGATCACTACTAACAAGAATTCGATTTAACACCAAATGTTTAAAAGGGACTCCCATTGATACAAAATAATAGTGATTAATGAGATTTAAAATGTATTTCTTTCATTATTAAATAGAATTCAAAACAACAACCATGATAAAAAAGGAGAAGGATAACATATTCAAGGGTTTTTATACGTCAATCATTCCTATACTACCACGTGAAAAAGATTTTATACCATAAATTGTTTGATCAATTTCATTCATAGATTACTTCTTACATTAAAATGATATTTGTGTTACCAATTACTTTTATATCCATCTGTTTTCATTATTATAATCTTTTGTGACATTCATACATAGATACTTGGCCACTATACTCAGTATATTCCAAATCATGATGGGCCAATGACTAGTGAAAAGGGTACTATATATATAATGGGAATGAAAAAACCTTTATCATATATTTATGAATTAATTAAAAATAACCCAACTATCTAACTAAAAAAATTAACAATCATGTCTACCATATATATAATTTCAAAGTCAAAAAATTATATAGTAAATACATATTACTCGAATAGAAATTAACATTGAACTCGAAATGCCACACTTGAATCCTTATATATCACCTCCTTTACAACTCCACTGAGCCATGGTCCACACTACAAAACCCTGGACTTTAAACAAACCTATAAGAAAGTCCATCAAAATAGAAGATTATATATAGAAAAAGGTTTGTATATATGGTGTGATATAAAGTTTGTTAAAATTACAGTCAATATACAATAAATTCAATTTCTTTGAAATTTCATAAATCTTATTTAAAAATATAAATATAAATTAGATTTTATATTGTCAAGTAACATGGGGTTAGATTTTAGAACATAATTTTAAAATATAAAAGTAAATACTTGTTAATAAAAAATAAATAAAATTTTCTAAATATAAAATTATTTTAAAAATGTGTAATAAAATCCTTAAACATTCATAATGGGGAGATAACGTATAAAACTAAGATATGGATGCTTATAATAATAAAACATAAAATATTCATCACCATAGTCATAATGATAATCATGATTGTACTGATATCCACAACGATATCATACTACACATATGCCATCAGCTCGAGTATAATGTTAAACTAGTAATGTATCCCATTATGGATTTTTTTAGATTCTCATCATGAATAGAAATCCTAGACAGAGTACCATCATTACTAGGATGGTGAAATATATGGAGAGTTTAATCAAATCCTATCTTGGTCCGTTCCATAGTGTAATGAATCCTATCATTAATGTCTATCATAAATTTGGTTATGATCTGTATTTTTTAATTTGAGTTTATATTGGAGATGGTTTTATGAAGTCAAAGGTGAAAAGTATATAAGGATGTAGAAGTGGGCATGGAATGTATAGAAATTTTATATAAAGTTCTATTTAGTAGCTATTACTTGGGTGATAGGTGGATATTGGGTAGAACATAGGTACAGGTGAACTAGAAGAACCACTTTATGGGAGGTTGGTTCTAACCAGGTACCTATTGTGAACTAGGTCCATTTTCTTTAATGATGTATTTCAATATTTTCATAGTAATTTAAATTTATTATTAACATAGGATCTATTAAATTTTGGGGTCATATAGATTAAATTCATCATACATAATGAGACTAAAATCCTTATCTTCAATTAAAAAAATTATCCTTTAGTTATAGATTTATTTGAGCTCTAATTTGAAATTATATATTTTTTGTTATCTTTATATAGGTAATTGATTCATGAATATTACTTTGTGTTTCTATGTTGATGATTTTCCCCCTATTTGATTATAACTCTCACTTGTTTTCTTTAGGTTCATTGGATTCTTGAATTATTGAGTTCTTTGAGATGTAAAAGGTTAACTCCTTAAATGAATTCCTTATAATTGTTGAGGTGGGTGTAATATCTATTCTCTTGTATTTTGGAATGTGTTTATGTGTGAAATATGGATAACATTTTAATTTAAATTGATTCTATGTGTTATGTGTATTGGAAATTGAATTAATTATCGACTGATGAATTTACTAAGACTTATTGAATTATAATTGTGACCCTAAAATGTTTTCATAAGAAACCAGATAAGGGGTATCAGTTTTAAGATGAGGTATCGGTAAGTTAATTACCAAATAGGTGTGTGAAAAGTAAAGGAATTAAATATAATAATATTGTAAGGATAAACATGTGATTTAAATTATTAAATGGGAAAATATATGTGATCAGATCGAAACACTACTTAATAAAATACTATAAGGAGATTATATATTTTTTATGAGTTTGGGAAAATTTTACATAGATTATATTGTTTAAATGATTTTTTCAGTTCTAATATGAATTTCCTTTTGTAAACATGGAGTTTTATATGACAGTAAGGCAACATGACTTCCAGTGGAATTAACCACATGATTTAGGGGGTAAATTTGTGTGTTTGATATGATTAATATTGGGATGATAAAGTTGTAAATAGAAACAAAGAAGGCCAAAAAAATTATCATAGTAAGGGTTTGGTAATAAATCATACAATGGAATTTGTGATATTGGGACAATGATATTGGTTCTTATTGTGTGATTTCATGTTGAGAATCACGTGAATTAATGATATAAAAGAATTTATAAATTCATGTGGGATGAATGTGTTATGCGAGGTTGAAAAAATGGAAACTAGAGTTTACATGGATGGAAATTGATGTATTGAGATGTGATTTATGTGACATCAAAGTTTTTTATCACCACCCTTACCTTGTTATGATCAAGACATAAATATAGTAAACTATAGTAGGATAATTATGGGTTGATATGTTGTATTCAATGATATTAAATAGATAACCATGAAAGGTAAAAATTTGATATACCTTGGTATGGTATAGTTGACCATGGGGGTTCAGATGTGTACAATGTTATAGAGTGATATGGATTTTAAGGGGCCAAATGTAGTTTGTGCATGACCATGGTTAGCCTTTAGAGATGCTAGGATTTATTGATGAGCTAGTAGAATGATTTTTGATCCTATGGTATTAGCATTGGTTGAAGAAGGTACGTGTTTTGGATACATTATTGCTCATACACTATTATCACATTTCTAATTTTGGTTATAATATGGTCATTTAGATATTACGATGTTATATATATTCACATATTGACTCCATGAGTTGGAAGGGGTTACAATGTTTTATACTAAAGGGTATATTCTCAAATATGATATGTATACACCTCATGTTTGTACAAAATAAATGCATGGTATTTAAAGTGAGTATAAGATGATTATATAGCTTGGAGTTGGTTTTTAGAGACACTCTAGAGTTGATTTCATTGGTAGTTGGGGACTTGTAGAGTGGGTTATCTTCACTTCTTCTTTTATTATTTTTTATTTGTTTCACTTATGTTTATAATAATATGATATATTATAGATTCCCTTTTATCAATAATATATATATGGGAATGTTGGGATATTATTTTTAGTTTATTGAGTTGATGATGATATCTTCCACTATTTATTAATGTAATTCTTAATATTATCTATTTATTTTGTTTAGTGATCCATTTTAGGGTAACTATATCCTATATAGATATCTGAAACCCTAAGTTCGTTTTTATTTTCCTATAGTTATTAGTGTGTAAAATTTAAGACATGTGGAATTATCACACTGTGGTATTGTCACACTGAGGTGGGACATTTCAAAATGGTATGAAAGTGAAATTTTCTAGGAGCCTTTTTTAATATTATCTATTGTGCATAATAGTATTTTGGACATGGCATAAAATCTATTTGTGGGTTCTTTTATTTCACATCCAGAATAGAAGGACATGTAACCTAGGGTTATTTGATTTTATTTTCTATGTTTTATGGGTATTTTGGTATAAAAACTCACCCAATATAGGTTGATATTTGTGGAAATTCATGCATCATTCTTAGAATATAGGATAATGGAATATATATATATATATATATATATATAATTAGTACATAAGATATGTTATGTGTAGAGTTAATATGACTAACTGTTTAGAGAAAATTATATGAAGAGTTTCATGATATCATTTCTTGATGTGACCGTGTTGTTTTAATAGGTGTGTTGATTATTTTTTAGAATTATTTCACAAAATAGGAAAGTTGATGAACCTTGAAGAAAGGATATTAACTAGGATTTCTATGATGAGATGCGTATATAGTGGGAAGTAGATCATGTTCCCTTAGTCTTCATGTAAAAGAACCCGATATATAAGAGGATTATTGATAGTTTGTTGAAGGTGATCAAATGTATGAATGGGAATGCATCATAAGAAGTGGTTGTAGTCTTAAATAAATTTATTTTAATTTTAAGTGTAAAATCATCCACTTTTCAAAGTTTAGGATAAGTATCATTGACCTATATGTTTTCAAGAGTAAATGGATTATATTTTTTTGTTTTTTGAGCCATTGATAGGGAAGAATTTAAATATGGATGTTATTGTTCTTGAGGGTCCTTATTATAATTGGTGGTCTATCTTGGATTAAATGGGGAGGAAAAATGGTTCACCTTGGATTCCATTTAGGACCATTTCTTGAATATTTTTACACATAGAAACTATTGATAAATAGTCTGTAAGATTTCACATAGGACCAAAAAAGAAGTACAACTATTCTTGATTGTGATTTCATGTTCTAAATTTTTCATTGATTTTGTCCTACCATTGTAGTGTATTATAATTCTAAGGCCCTCCAGTATTCATATCTATTGAGTTATGACACCCTTTACTTGGATCATTTCTTTTATGACACTTATTTATAGTGTTTATAATAAAGCCTCTTACGGATGAGAGATATCTACATGACAATAAGCGATTATAAATGGGATCTCCGGGGTATTATAGTGGTAAGAAGTGGATATGAGTTGATTCTAATAGATATAAAGGTTTTTCGGAGAGGGGTCAGGGAAATACCAACACACTTTTTTCCTCTACTAAATTGATGTTGATTGTATAATTTTTGTGTGCAAGTAAATGACACACTCAATTTGTTTATTGTAATAACCCCAAGGGGAGGAAGTCATAGGGAAAGATTGGACATATTCATTGTTTTTTTGGGTTATCACTGGATTTTAGGTCATGGTATGGCTTCTACGTAGTCAGCACGGGATTATGCTACTAATATATAATATAGTGTGAGGTATATTACAACTATGATATCAGGAAAGGTTAGTGGATGAGGGTCTAAAAGATAGTCTCAACGAGGTGATGTAGTGTAGGGGAATAAGGGAGAGTATGATCAGGTTCGTAGTTCTATTTTCTACCTATTTATTATTGTTATGAAGATAAAAATGGATATCAGTTAGGGTTATTTTATATTATGAGTTACATTTATAGGTATCTTTTCATCGATTAAGGTGTCATTTAATTCTAACCATTATCATTATTTTATGTCTCTTTCTTCAATTTATAACCAAGAATTAATTGTAGAGTTTCATTCTAGAGTTCTATTGCCGGTTACCCCATTTGGGAAGTGGGTGGATCATTTTAAGAGGTGTTTTTTTGGTTCAATTTATGTATGTATTTTTTCTTATATCTTGGATGTCATTAATATAGAAAAGTTTGGTTTTATGGAAATTATTATAATAGAGTTTATATTAAATTTCAAGGAATATATTGAATACAATTATTTATATTTTATGTTCTATTATATTAGATTATATTCTTGTGACATTTAGGGATACTGGGATTATATTTCTTGTGGAAAAAGGTCTTCTTTTGGGACAACCAAAACAGATCACATATCTGGTGTTAGAGATGTATGTGAGGCTTTTAGAGAGTGTTTTTGGTTCTTTTTTTCCTCCTTTGGTCGATCAATATTTAGATGTGTTCATGAGGACTTCTTTAAAACAAAATATGATTCATGATTAAAATATTTTGTTGTAGGATCATGAGATTAAGGGATTTTATTTAATATATTTTATCACCATGGGTTTCTCTAGTGATTTTTTTTAAGAAGGCTGACATGATATTTTGGTTTTCTATTGATTACTATTTGATGAATGAAAAATTGATCATGATTTTATACCCTTTTAAACAAATAAATGATCTATTTCATTAGTTATGTAGAGCCAAATAGTTTTCTAATATTGATCGTCATTCAATTAATAATTATTTGTGAGTCTAAGATGACGTTGAATCTATGATTTCTTTCCCTAAATGATAAGGTCATTTTAATTTTTTTTATATCGTTCGAGGTGACCAAATAACTTATTGTTTTTATGTCTCTAGTAAATAATTTTTTTCATCCCTATTTGGATTCCTTTGAAATCATGTTTATTAATGATATTTTGATATATTCTTGATTGTTTTAGGATTTGAGAGAATTTTTTTCTCTTTTCTAGATACCTTGATAGATTATCACTTTTATAAAAATATTTCAATATACTAGTTCTAGATTTAGGAGGTGAAGTTAATTTGGAATGTTCTCTCAAAATTAGGGATATCAATGGATCATGAAAATAAAGATATTAGGATGTCCTAGAATGTACACAAGAATTTTTTCAGTGTTTGGAGTTTCATGGGACTCAAGGGATATTATAAAAACATTATTTTGGACTCATATCACTTAGATACACTAATAATGACACTAACTAGGTAGGTATTACTTTTATGATGTAGTGATAAATGTGAGTTTTATTTAGAGGAACCAAATAAAAGATTCATGTCATTGTAAATTATCACTTTATCAGAGGCCCGAAATGAAATGTCATATATTTTGATGGTTTGGGTTTGGGATCTCGATATGGGTTTATTAAATAGGTCTATTTAATAGTTTATATTTCTCAAAATTTTAATCCAAATAAGAAAAATTATCATACTCATGATCCAATGTTAATTTTAGTCATTCATGTTGTTAAGAGTTTATGGAATTATTTGTTTTGGGAAAAATTTGTGTTTTTACCAATCATTGGAGCTTGAAATATGTATTTGAATAGTTGGATCTAGAGAAAGAATATGATTTTAGTATCTTTAGCTATTATAATTTGAGATGATATCTATACTTGCTAAATGGAACACTATCACCAAATCTTTCTACATGAAGTCCCAATATGATATTTTTTGAAAAGAAAAAGATGGGTTGTATCTTTATGTGTCTCTTATCAAATATATATCTTTATATTGGTCAGGAATAATGGATTGTTTCTTTCATTCCTTTTTCTATTACATTACATTTGGTTTAATGGGTGAATTAAGATCGAGGTTTTGACTTGGAGTGCCATATTTATATAGAAAATCTATATGATATAAACTAATTAATCTGATGGGTACTATGTGGTAAATAATTCTTGTACATTAATGAGAGTATTTTTTATGATTAATTTATGAGATGATTTATCAAGATAATTTCATATTTCATAGTACATAATTCATCCTTGTTCAACTAAGATGTACCTTAGTGTTTGACATCACTTCTAGTGGAAGATAATGATGTTGAAAATGTCATGGACTATTTCTTGGGTTATTACCTATTAGTCTTCTAAAATTTGGTATATGAGATGATAATTTGATATTTATTCCATTCCTATTCCATAATATACATAGAATTAGGTCACCATGGATTTTGTGACAAGATTTACAGGATTACAAAATGAGAATAATGTGATATTGGTTTATATTCACCACTTGATGAAATCTCCCCATTTCTTCTTGAAAATATAAACCTATAAGGTTGAGGAATGAGGGAATTTTAGGGTATAGGTGTAGCATAAGCATGTGATGGGTTATGTCCAAATTTCCTTTTGTCATAATCAGTGATCAATCTATGATTTACCCAAATGTAAATTCCTTGATTAAAATAATTGAATCAATGATTGATAACAATGGATAAAACAATAGAAAAAATCATAGGATCATCATATTATATTTATTATACATATAAGAAATTAAATAATTACTTTTTATGAAATTATTTCTTCATTATTGGATCTGAATATAGATCTATGTTGTTCGATCATTACGTTTTAGGAATCAATAATAGATTCCATTTAGTGGTGATCCACACATGTTTCAAAAATCTCCAAATATCGCATATAAATTACTGGGTTCTAACATAGAAAATCACATCACTTTTGTTGTTCACCATTGATTTCCTATATAATCACAACCAGAGTATTCTATTTGATCTCTCTTGACTTGAGATTAAAATGAGGGGGAATATCACTCTTTAATATTTGGAGTTTTCTTTGATAACAGATCTATCTAGGGAATCCATAGAATTTTATAGATTCATTTGTCCACAAAAAATGAAACTAATTGGATCTATTGAAAAATAATATAACTGAGTTCATATATTACTATGGTTAGAAATAAATAATTACACAAGTTTCTTTTATTATTAATTTAATATCTAGGAAACCTGATGTCTATAATAACAATGATAATATTATTTCTTGACATGCAATAAACTCAAGAATTGAAATTAAATATTACTTATTAAAATAATATTCAATATATATTATTTCTCACTAGAACATTTAACTCAGTCCACTATTCCTCCACAATATTTATATATATGGGAATAATGACTATTTATTTGATAAATAAATATCACTCCATTATTCACCAATAAATAAATAAATGTTATATCCATTAAATAGAAAATAAATATTTATTAAATATTCTTTTCACATAATATTATCTCAAATAACTAGTGAAGAAATATATGAAATGAATAAAACATAAATAATTATGAAACCACATGTGGGAATAATATTTATTCGTCTTGTTAAATAATAAATAATAAATAATAATATAACAAATATTTTGGATACACATAGTGGGTGTCCCTCTAGGCCTCCTTCTTAATGTAATTATGTAGAGATACTAAAAATACATGGTTATTTTCTTGAAACATGAAAAGTCTCCCATAGAGAAATAAATTAATTTCATAATGACATAAGACCCCATATGTATTATTACTATGTCATATAATCCCATTATCTTGATATCTCTAATCAATATGGTTTCATGCTAGGGCCATAAACCTATGTGCTTCATTTTTCATTCATTGAATATTCAGTAATTGAACATTAATATAGAACACCATGGCCATGGATTTATTGGGGATACATCATTTCCATCAAAGGGCTTGTGATATAAATTTTCATTATAGAATAGAAGAGAAATTTTTTTGTCATATTATTCATTAATGAAATATTAACCATGATGTACCCAATGTATCATACATAGTTTTGACATAAGACATCCTGGTTTTCATCAGTACATGAAATTACATGACTTATAATATTCATTATTAATAATAAATTTAATGTATCAATACAGTCATTCATATATTAGAACATCCAATGACACCTATACATATTGACTTCATACTAGTGGGGATAATTCTCATAGAGTCCTGTAATGGATATTACCAAGGGAGTACACCATGAGAAGGATCCTTAAATTCCTACGTGTCTTCAACCCTTATAGAATATTTCATTTGTGTACCTCAAATTATTTCATCTAACTATAGAACATTTATTTAAGAATACCATCGCGGAACTTCTGGGTTCTCATCATAGTGGGGAACTACTATGACTATTCAGTGAAACATAAACTCTAGGGATATTATCACACTCTATGGCACACAAAATAAATATCATGACATGATAAAAAGATTTCTAATATGAATAAATATGAATAAATGTTTTCATAAACTATATAGAAGACGGTTCTAGGGAATAAAATCTTATAGGATCCCACATGTACCATATCCAACTACTAATAACCTTCATTCTTTTAGATCACACATGATGATTATGATTTTACTGAGATATGTATTTAGTCAGGGGTTACACCGTTTTTTCTTCAGTAATAACTCTTCTTAATTCAACTTCCCAAATCTAATAAAAATCCCTCGATAGTAGATACTTCCAAAGTATATGTTATTTCCATTGGTGTGACCTTGTCCATTTTTCAAGATCCACACTATAGTATTATCACAAAAAATTGTGATAGATTATTTATTTCTAGGTACTTCATAATGCTTCTCAACCAATTATAATTTCCAAATACCTTATTTAGATGCATAATAAGTTTCTATATACTCGTAATCCACTATAGAATCTAGAATAATTGGATTCTTTGAAATCTTTCAGCTCAAAGATCCTTATTTGAGAAAGAAAACATGTCCTGACTATGACATCATATCATTATTATCTTTTAGAAAACTAATATTAATAAAACCCCTGATGACTATCTCTTATCTCCTCCACACACCATGAACACATCCTTATTTATTCTCAGATACCTAAGGATAGCCTTCATATCATACTTATATTTTTCTCCAAGATCAGATTGATATATGTGTACCTTGTTCGATGCTTAGGGAACATCTCGTCTAATACATAACAAGCAATACATGATTTCCCCTCTAACTTAAACATATGGGATCCTACCCATTCTCTCTTTCTCATCTTGTTTCTGAGGAAGATTTTTTATAAAATGATGTTTACCGTGTGACTTTTAAACCAATCACCTCATAGACTATTCCATACTAAATCTCATTTTAATCTAATTAATATATGTACATTAACTTAGTTCTAGAATCCTCTTGGATCTAGTACAAATGATCTTGATCCCTAGAATACATGTTTCTTCACCTAAGTCCTTTATAGAGAAACACTTGACTAACTAGTCCTTAATAGACTGTAATACAGGTATTTTATTTCCAATAATTAATATGTCATCAATATATACAACTAGGATAAAGACCACATTCCCAATAATAAATTTTTAATCTCATGTCTCACATTAATTATTAATGAAAACAAATTATTTTTTAGCAACATCGAATCAAAAGATCCATGACTTGGAATCTTGCATTAATCTATAATTTGATCTCTGTAACTTGGAAATGTTATTATCATCACTTGGAGTCATAAAACCTTATAGTTTTGTCATATAGACATCTTATTAATGGTTAACATTAAGGAAAATACTATTTTACATCAGTCTTTCAAATTTCATAGTTATGGTATGATATAATAGAAAGTAGAATTATAATGGACTTAAACATGCAAAATACTTAAAATTTATCATCATAGTCAATTACATAAAATTGTGTAAACCCTTTATGCACTAGACTTACATTATAGAAATTTAATTTACCTTCCATAACCAGTTTTCTCATGAATACCCATTGTACCCTAATAGATTTACATCATTTGGTGCATTGAATAGAACCCAAACTTGGTTCTGGTACATGGAATCCATTTCATAATTAATGGATTCCATCCATCTAACAAATTTTAATTTATATACTACCACTTCACAGGAGATAGGTTCATTATTTCCAACCAATAATTAGTCACCATCTTCTATGACTAGAAAATAACATCTCTTTAGTCTCTTAAATCTCTTATTCTCCTACACATTACTTGTGCTTTAGTAAATACCTCTTCCACTAGGACCTATAGAATATGTTCCTCTACCATTTGTTGTATATCTCGAGTAATAACTACATCAAATTAAATCTTTCTCTGACTATCATTTTTGAGGATGTGCTCCATATCCAGAAAGATGGATTGTCTGGTGATATAAAATTTCTTATATTAGGATTTTGATAGGTAATATCTATTTGTTTCCTTGGGATTCTCTATAATAATAAACTTTATTCCTTAGGGTGTTAGTTTTTTTCCTGAGAAGTCATTAACAATCTCCTCAAAAACCCATACATGCGTATGAGAGAAAATAAGTTTCTTTCAACTTTATAACTCAAAATGAATTTCATTTTCCTCTTTATATGGTACTTGGTTTAGTGTAGATATCGTAGTTTGTAATGTATATCCCCTAAAATATAATGGAATATCTACACAACTCATCAGAAACCTTACAATTTCTAAAAATGTATGATTCCTCCTTTTACTAACACTATTAAAATGTAGTATTTAATGTGGACTAGCTCAATATAGAATACCAAACTCTTGTAAAAAGTAGATAAACACTTGGTTAAGATATTCACCACCTTGATCTGATTAAATATTATTTATTTTATTTCCAATTTTATTTTGTACATCATTCTTGATTTTTTTTAAATCTCTAAAAGGAATCATACTTATAAATCATTAGATTTTTATAACAATATCTACTCTCATCATAAATAATGGTAATAAACTAAGAATACCCGCCAATATCGTCTTCTGGAAATGGTCCACACTCATCAATGTGTACCAGTACTATAATATCTTTTTCCTTTTCACCATATCCAAAGAATGGTGTTCTATACGTTTTTACATGTAAACAATCACGAAATATTTCAAATGGTTTTAGCTTAGAATACTCTAAGTAACCTTCCTAATAGATCATTGTCAAACACTTCATTTCATCATGACCAAGACTTTGATTCCATAGGTAGGTGCTTTATGGGTCATCTAAACACGATTCATTATCTATTTATAATACTTGGTTTTCATAATATTATATGTAAAGAACATTATATAAATGTGCCATAAAATAACATATGTTATCTTCATAAAAGAAAGAACTATTATATCCAAACATGAAGTTAAATCAATATGAATCTAGGCATGATAAAAAAATTATATTCTTGGTAATTGTTGGTACTTAATAACAATCCCTTAAAAATAATATCATTCTCATTTTCAATGAAATTTTGTAGTCACCAATTGATAGAGAAGAAATCCTCACACCACTTGAAGCTCACAAATCCACTTCTCCTCTATCAATCATTCATAATCTACACGTTTCCTTCATTTGGATAAAATTTTGAGAACCAAAAGTCATATATAATAACCAATTTGTAGATATTCCATGATTAAACTTGATAATGAATGAACCTGTAGATTTTTCTTTCTTCTAGGTGAAATTATACTTTTAGTAACCTTTCTTGGATTATTCAAAACATAATGCCTCTTTATCATTTCCATACCTATTGATCTTCTTCTATATGGATGTATGGATCTTAGGATCTTTATATTTTTTAGGAGTACTGGGCCCCTTCTACATGTTCTTCATTATCTTATTCACTAAATGTACAATGAGTTTATCTAATCCAATGTCATTATTCACTTAGTGAATCAAAGTAAGAAGTTTTTAAAGGATATTATAATTATTACTCATATTATAATTAATAATAATAAGAGAGAAAATATGGGGTATTAAGGAAAGTATGAGATCTATGAACAAGTTATCTTGGAATTAAATCTATAATAAGTCTACATGTTCAATATAGCCATTAATCTTGACTACATGAGGCCTATCTAGCACCAGATCTCCAAGAATAGCTATAATTAGAGTATTGGTGACTCTTATCTCTCTTTTTTCACTTACTCATTATAGAGTATCCAAAGTTGAGAAAATTTTCCATACGCATCCATTCCCGCATATTTTTTTCAAAATCTCATTTTCCATGGATGATATCATAAAATAATGAACATACGTACAACTATTCAAATTCTTCTCATAGAGAGATAAATCTACCTCACTATCCTAATTACGTGGTGCATGAGGAATAGTTTATTCTAGAATATATAATTTCTTCATGGTGTAGGATAATGGGTAAGTACCTTTTCCATTCATGGAAAAAAATTGAGGATACCTTTATCCTTCTCATGTATGGATCACAATGATATATTTGAAGTCATTTTTATTTCTATTTCTACAAATAATATGAGAAAAATATTATTAAATTATCTAATAAAATTAGAAAAATAAATAAATATTATAATTATTAATCTCCCACTATTTTATTAAAACCCAGTATCCCTCACCCTTTTCATTAGAGTATAATTATTCTTTGAAATTATATTAGAAATGATCCATATTCCTCTTTTAGTTACACTAATATTGGTAGGTTAAGAAATTTTAAGGGTTCTAGGTAGGCATTCCAAATTCCAACTGTATTAACTCAAAGTTCCTTGGTCTGTTGAGTGGGATTTCCAATATTGAAATCCTTGAATTGGATTTTCTCAAACCTTACATCTTAGTGACACAATGTCCTTCTTTGAAAGTATGCCCTTGATTCGAACTAAGTTATTTCAATCCAAAACATCATATTAAAATTACATGATAATTGAAAGCACCATGACTTTGGTTGGTGAATGACTTTGAATTGAGGATTCATTTTTGCTGAAGTGGTGGAAGGCTATAAAAATATAATATTTATAATTGAAAGATTTTAAATTTTATGAATAAATTTCCAATTGTTATATTTATTAAATTATTTTTAATATTAAGTGGATTTATTTAAGTGATTAATAAGGTCATAGAAAATATTTAAACATAAGATGGTATATTTTAGTTCTCTATTACTTTCTTGTTAATTCATTGATTCATGCAATATTAAAAAAACATCTGAAATGAAATATCCATGATACATTACATAAATAAAAATCATTGTGTCAAGATCATTTTCATTAACAAATGGTTATATTATCTAGTGGATTATAGAATAACTGTTTTCATAGGGGGAAAACACATCGGACCAATTATGGTTCTCGTTGTAGTTTTCTACATATCCACCAATATATATCTCTTGGATTGGTTATTCCTCAACTCCAAACATGAACCCTCTCCACTAATATATGATATCCATTAATTAATTATGCATTTTATCATATGCAGGAGAGGGAAGAGGTTTATATAAAAGAAACCATGGGCACAAAGTCCCTTACATTATAAGATGAGTTATGGCATGCATGAAAATGAATATATTTAATAATAATTTAAATAAAACAAATAACATAAAATGGTCTTCTCTAATCTCAACATCATCCACATGCTATGAATTATCATTTAAAAAAATTTCATTTGAATTTAATTATTATAATTTAAGATAAATCAAACCTAGATCAATTAATTATATTATTTAATTAATAAATTATTTTTTCGTAATTCTCATCTGAATCTCCTTGAGACTCTCATCAATCATACTTTTTTTAAAAAAATAAATTAAATTAAATTATTTAAAATCAATTATGTACAAAAATTTACCTTGGAGGCAACATGGTGATTAACCATCCGAGCTTCCCAACCTGTATTATATTTATATACTATTTACTCTTGTGAAATATGGAATACATGACTTATCAAATACTTTCATAACATGTATTATCTATTTAATGATTACATAAATTAGATGATTTATATATCATGTGTCGTGATTCAATGCACGTAGAGTAATAACTGTAAAATAGATCATACATGATATACATATATAAGTAGTAAAAATATTAATTAAAACGTTTATATATTAAAACCAATAGCATGGTATGTCCAATAAACTTAATGACCACAAAAAATAAAATATTAATAAGTTTTTCATAGTAAAATAAATTAATTTTAATTATACACAATTTTGTATAAGCACACAACATGTACGAGCCAGTAAAACAGCATGTACTTTTATTATTATCTATCTGAGGCACACACCTAGTGACTCATAATGCAACCATGACCCAGAAAAATGTTATAGTACATGGGATATAAATGGGATACACATCATGTGGTATTTAAGTTACACAGTCACTAGTCTGGTGGTTCTGTAAGAATATACAAGGTTCTTTAATTATTAATGAACTATATATTGTGTACATCTATTACATGACATGTACAATGACTGACCATATGCTAGGGTGGCTTGGTCATCATGTTGTGTATAATTAAATGTATGACATATAATATATTTAAATGACCTGAATTAATCTTGAATTAATTATTACTGCATTAAACACTAGTACACTGCGTTTACCTCTGGGTTAAATGATTCATACACCTATGTCATCCAACCAGATTCCTCATAACCTACAAATGAGATATTTGAATTTAATTCATTCATAAAATTAATCGATTTGATTATATAATTCAGAAATGAAGAGGAAGATGCATATAATGAAAATTGTATTTAATGATAATTAAACTAAAATTGAAAACTGAATTACAAATGCATGAATAAATCACTGATCTTTAAATAATTATAAATAATTTTGTGACCTGCTTTGATACCACTTTTAGGTTTTGGGTTTAGCAGAAGAATCTGATGAGTCATGCCCAACATTTCTTTTTGTCATGATTGAAGATAAATATAATATTTAAACAACCAGAAATTCCATGATCAATATAATTTAATCAAAGTATATAAAAAATGGATATAATTCTAGAACCAAAGCATAGAATCATCACATATTATTTATAATTAATTTATGAAATTCAAGAATTACCATGTGAGAAATTATTTCTTCATTGATGGATATAAAAATAGATCTATGTAGTACTGTAATTTCCTTATAGGAATCAAGAATAGAGTCCCTAAAATAGTGATCCCCATGTGTTCCACAAATATTTGAACTTTGTTGTAAGAATATCACGCAGATATCACTAATGATCATTTCATTTGCATTATTATCCTTTTATTTCCCCAAGAATCACTTCAATAGGATTCTTAATGGGTTATCCTGACATAGAGTGGAAGGTGGGGAGAATCACTCTCTATTCCTAGGATTATTCTTGTATAAGGTATCTCTATAGGGATTTGAGAGGATTCTATGGATTTAACCATTCAAAATAAATGAAATTAATTAGCTCTATTGAAATATAATTTAATTGAATTTTTATAATTCTAGGGTCAGTAATAGGTAATTACAAAGTCCCCTTTATTATTTATTTAATCCCTATAGATCCCCATGTCTATATTAATAAAATTATTATTTCTTGTCAAGCGCTAAACTGGTGAATTCATTATATATATTATTTACTCCAATAATATTCGATATATATTATTTCAAACTAGATCATTAAACTCGGTCTTTCTTTCCTCCAAAATCATTATCAGTATTTGAATAATAATATTTATTTAATAATTAAATATCCCATCATTATTCCTTAATAAAGAAATAAATATTATATCCACTAATTATAATATAAATATTTATTATATATTCTGATAACATAATATTCTATTGAATAACTGGTGACAAAATTTATTCGATCAATAAAAGATGAATAATTATTATACCACATTTAGGAATAGTATTTATTAAACTTGTTAAATAATAGATAATAATATATTATTTAACTCATATTCATGATATAATTAGTGTATATCCCTCTAGGCCTCTTTCTCAGTGGCACTAGGAAGAGCAACTTGAAGTCCAATGTTAGTTTCTAGAAACACACCCAAGAACCCATAGAGAAACATGTTAATATCTCAATGCCATGTGACCTCGTAAAGATAATTAATATATAATATAATCGTTTTATCTTGATATCACTAATAAAGTAGGTTTCCAACTGGTGACATCATCCTATGTGTTCATGTTTCTTTCTTTGATTTTTTGGAAATAAAACATTCCTCTAGAACACTATGGACATGTATTTATTTAAGAAATATCATTTCCATAAAAGGGTATGAGATATCAACTTTCGTTAAAGAACAGAGTGTTCAAATCCTTTCTCTGATTATTCATTAATGAAATATTACTTGTGAAACATGAAACATATCCTACCTCACTATGAATATATGTCATTATAGGTTTTTCAATAGATTAAAGTAAACAAATGAAAATATTCATTAATAGTAATATTAATGTTTTAGGATCATAAAAAACATCCCCAGATAAATAAATCCAATGACACATATAAATGTGGATTTGTTACTATAAGGTCTTATTCTCATTATTTCATACACAAGATATTACCTAGGGTGTAGACCATGATATGGTAACACAATTTCATGTGAGTATACCCCCCAATAGCCTATATCATTTTTTCCCCTTGAATGATTTCATCCTGCTATAGAATATATATATTTTAGAATACTATTTTTCACTTAGGTATTCTCATAATAGAATCAATATAATATGACCATTCAGTGAATAATCTAGTCTTAGGACATTATCCCACACTTATTACACATAAGAACAATCATTTTGTGATAAGAGTTTTGTAAAAATTTAAAAATATTAATACCGGTTATCATAATTGACAAAAGATTTGGTTCAATGGAACCAACTCCAACAAGAATATCTATGTTAATTAAGTATTAAGATGTTATGGGATATCACTTAGAATTGTATCAGTCCATGTTAGGTGATTCATATTTTGGTTTCATAAAGAAATAAGAAAATAATTGAACTGTCATGTAATGTTTAGTAAAACTTATCATCTATATATGGGTGAATGATGTGGGAATACCATCTAGAACATTTAGGATATACCCCCTAGAAATGTTTACATGATTTTGTAGGTTTGTAAGAGGATCATGTTACATTGATTGAGTTTTATTATAAGAAAATATTCTATACATTGATTCATATGGTATTATTTTAGGCTTTGTACGATAGCCCTTATATCCTTCCATACTTAATGGAATAGAGTGAAATGTCCTTGGATAGACCATTCTTAGTCCAATGGACTTCTGATCATTTGTAGATGAGAATGAAGAGTTTGATTACCTATCTGAGTAGAAAAAATTACTATACCATATTTAAACATCAATATCTTTAGTTTCTTGGGGTTCATGTTTTCCTTTAGGTTTCACCTGGGTTGGAGAATCTGATATTTTGTAAGAAAGTAAAATTTTCTTCATGGTATGTAAGAAAATCGGATATTTTTTAGAGGGTCAATGAAGTTTCATACCAGTTGGAACTATTTTTGATGTATGATGATATTAATTTTCTCTTTTATATATCATAATTGAGAAATCATGAAAAAGATCATTCTCATATGCTTTTTTATGATGAAGTGAAGATATAAGAAGATGATTCAATCATAGAGAGGATAGTGAAAATTTTTAAACATAGTAAGAAACAATTATAGGGAAATATTATTCATATTGTATGAATCATATAACCTCATTTTATTGTATAATTGGATACCTAGGAATGAGAAACCTAAATAAGGTTCCAATGTCCACTATTATCCATTGGTTACTCTTGATGACACTTCTTAGTGATGAGAAACATTATGGTGGTGAGTTTTTAAATAATTTCATCATTAAGGAATGTTCTTAATATTTTTTTGAATATTACTTAATGTTTTGGGTCTAGTTTGGAAACAGTTTTCAGTAGTTAGAGGTATAGTGCGGTAAGAAAATAGTTTAGGGACAAAATATGTTGGAATTTGACTTTTACATCCACCTGATACACAATGGTGGGGTAAAAGGTACTTTATTGGATGACCAGAGGAGTATTTTTATTGAAATTTTCATTGGGTGGTCGGTGGACCAAGACTGCATAGTCGGTGGGTGAGGGATGTTTTCCCAGTGTCCTCAAAGTGAATTTTAATGTGAGTGTATTTTATAATTTTTTAGTAATTGAAATTTGTTCTTAAACATGAATATCTTTGTTATAGGGATCATTTTTATGAAATTTGACATATTTTTGGAGACTTAGAAAATCTCTTCATATTACAACCAAAATTAATTTTGACTCTAGTATCAATTGATTTTTAATTTGATATCTGATTGTTGTGGTGACTTCATCTTAGTAATTGATTCATGAATATTACCATTTTACTATGAATAAAACAAGGCCATAATAACAATATGGTTCTAATTCTAACTATGTTTCTTTTAGTTCACAAGATTATATAATTCTTGAGTTATTGGAGTTTCTAGATTCCCTTTACTTGTTAGGATTTTTCATATTTGTTAGGGTAGTTGGCCTCTTTCTTATCTTAGATTTTGTCTTGTATTTATTTGTGAAATTTGGAATACATATTGGTTTTATTACATTCAAAAAATTATTTATTGAAAATTGAATTATTTATTGAGAGATGAATTAAATATGTTTTATTGAAAGATAATTGTGACCCTAAGAAGTTGATTTCGGTATGGAATTATGTTTTCTAACATTTATGATGATATTTTAGTAGGGAAACAACCAAATTATTGTGTACAAATTAAAGGAATAATAATGTGATTAATTTAAAATGTTATACATAGGCATAAAATTACTAAATTATGGTAATGTTAGCTTTATTACTATAAAGTTTACTTAACCTAATTATATAATTAGATTATGGATTTTTTATGTGTTTGTGATAATTTAAATTTTTTTAATTTTAAAGTGTAGATTGGATTCTATAATGTATATTTACATGTGTGAAAATGGTGTATTTAATGAGAATAAGTCAACATAGCTTCCTAGGGTATTAACCTACTGATTTGGGGACTAATTTGTGTGTTTAATAAGATGAATAATATAATTAAAAACATACAATTGTAACATAATAATATTTAAATAGAATATTATCAAATTAATGGTTATGTTTAGAATTATGGCTGGGAATGTGTGGTTTTGTGAACTTTATGTGCGATCTTAATATTTTATTGATTTCTAAAAACATGTGCATTACTGCTAGAAATGAATTTATAAATCATTATTGGATGGATACGATATGAAGGGTGACTAAAATTACAAAGCCTATTTTCATCGGATCAAATTGTTCTATTGAGAATTGATTGAACTTATATGTGTTTTATTTATACTTAACAATATTGTGTTATATTTTATAAATGAACATTGTTAAATAAATGTTGTTGATAGTGTGTTGAGATATGTTATCAAATGTACTAAAATATTTGATCTTGAAAGAATATATATGTGATATTCCTTGGTAAATAAAATTTTCCCCTAATAGGCCATATGTGTATGATGTTATTGGGTGATATGTTCTCGAGGGACTGAATGTGGGTTTTCCAAATGAGTGGATAGCCTAGGGTGACGATATGATTTTATAATGATATATGAGCATGTTTAATAATCCTTAGGTGTCTATATTAGATTAAGTGGGCATGAATTGTATGGGTGATAATATTTCACATACTCTGTTATCAAATTACTAATGTTGATATTAATTGTATCATTTTTTCATTAAAATATATATATATATTATCATATTATAGCTCCTTGAATTATATTTTGTTGAAGTGGTTTCTTCTGAGGGTATAATTATCACTTACAATATAGAGACATTGCATGGGTATAAATATTGCACGCATGACATTTCCGGTAAAGGTAAGAGGCTATTGTGACTAGGTGTTAGTTTTTGGAGTTAATTTGAAGATAGCTTTACTTTCATTCAGAGAGTTATTTATTATGTTATCCACTATTCTTATTTTTTTCAGCTACTTCACTCATGTTATGAAATATATGATATAACTTTAAGTCATTTTTGGTTATAAGATACATATTTTACTATTGGGTTATTATTTCGAGATTATTGAGTTAATAGTGAGGTATTTCATTATTTATTGCGTTATGTTTATTATTATCTATTTATTTTATCTGATGGCCTATAGAAGGGTTAAATCACTCCCTAATTGGTATCCAATACCCTAATCTCTAGTTAGTGGCTTCTAGTGATTGGGGAATGAACTTAAGGACATGCAGTATTTTATCTCTCTAGCAAAGTTATACCATGTGGGATGTTGCATCTAAGAAACCTCTTAATAACCCATGGGTTTACCCATATTATTTTTATATTATTTATTTTTTTGTAAAACATCCAATAATACTAGTGGAGTTAGAAATTTTTATAATATATATGAACACTAAATAATAAATATAATTAATTTATAAAATCATTTTCAATAACATGGGAGTGATTTATAGTGAGTTAAGATAAAAATAAAAATTTATTTCATTATTTGACATGAATACTCAATTCATAATAAAAATAGTTTCACAAACCATAGAAATATGGTTTTAGTGTCATTAAGGGAAAGATACATAAGAAACACATGTGAATATTTCAACATAATCGAATAATAAAATACTCACTTTTAGACTTCTCATAAGTTTTACTGATCATCCTGGCTAGGGTAAGGGTAAATTAAGAAATAGGTGAGCACAAAAAATTAGTAATTCCAAACTTATCAATTTACCCAAAAGTGTTAGATCATACTAATATTTTGAATCATGTTTATTTTTGATATATCTTATTAAGAGATCATGGATCAATAATAATTTTATATAAGTCATGATAGAAGGATAAAAATTCTCATATAAACAATCATATACTAAGGAAAAATATTGTGGACTCATGAGAAATTAAACACGAGTCAATGAGAATAATCAAATATGTAATATTATAAAATATCATCACGGGATAAACATTGGAATAGAAATTAATTTTTGAGGATACCCATGAAAAAATTCATCACATAGTATTATTTGGATAGTCAATAGTGTACCATATTTGGAATTAGTTAATACTTGTTTTGTACCATTCATCTTGGGATAAAACCTCCCATGTAACCCTTTACAATGGGTAAATCCTACCATGTACCGTAGCGCTTGGGATAAATAATCTCATGTTCAATTTGGCATGGTATAAATCCTCTTATGTATACTTTATCTTTGGATGAATCCTATTATGTAATCTTTGGCTTTGGATAAATCCTGCCATGTACCCATTTGTATGGATAAATCCTCTAATATACCCTTGGAATTGGGGTGAATCCTCCGATGTAGTTGTAGGATTCAGATAAATCCATCTATGTACAATTTTGCTTGGTAAAAAAACTCTATTGTACCCTATTGATCTCCTGGGATATAAACATTAATCATACATTGGAGGCTTATATAGAAACCCTTTCATAAATCATCCATACTCATGGTCCCACATGAAAAAAAAATCTTTTAATATATCATAAAATACCCATGGAAAACAATCTTAGATGGTGATACATGAAAAATAACATCCATGGAAATAATACCTTTAGAGATAAAGGGAAAAATAGTAGTGAAATCATAAAATAGTTTTTTAGAAAAAACATCAATATTTGATAAAAGTGATGAATATATGGGTCACTTGAAAAGTCAATTTCAGAAATGTCACTATTGAGAAATTAAAAAAAGAAGAATTTTTTAAAATCAATATTTACAAATAAATCTCAATAATGTAGCCTTATAAAGGACATAATGGTTTCAATAATGTGAAGTGAATGACATGGAAAATACTTAATTTTGAAAAAATACTCTTTAATAAAAGATCCTTTAAATGGAATAATGGTTATCATAATAAATGTGATGTGGAAGATAATACATTTGATTTTGAAAGGATTAAAACATTTTTTATTATTTTTAGATAACTTTGTTGAAAAAGAACATCTTAAAAAGTGGTAGTAATAATTCTCTTGGAATAGTTATAATTGAATATAAGATGGTCGCATGAGATAACAAATAAATTGTATTTATAAATATAAATGGGATCATATTAAGGAAATCAGAATATATAAAAGGATGAAATACTATTGTTAAAGAGGATGATATTTATTCTCAATAATAGAAAACTTTTGTTGGGGAATAAATTATAAAAGGATAATTAATTGAATCAATGGTGTCATTTTTCTAAGATATAAAGGGAAAGTACCATAAAATAAAATATTTTTAAGTAAAAAAACTAATATTAGAAGAAATAAGTTGAAGAAGAATTTTATGTAAATGATATGAGTTGAGTTAACAAAGAACCTTATGATCTTAATATCCTTTTAATTAAAATCCATTTAAAGTAATAAAATTATATTAATGTTTAAAAATAATGAATAAAAAGAATATTTTTAAGAAATTTTTATGTATTAATCATGCCATATAAAACCTTTCATGGTGAAAAATATAAATTTGTCTTGTGAAATTAAATTTGAGTCATTAAACACTAACCTTGAATGCTCCAATGGCAGATCTCCCAATATCCACCTATATAAAAAACATAGCCATCCTAATCACAAATTTCTAAATGTTATTCATGTCTATGATATTTAATAACCTTTATTATCAATTATTATCGATATCCATATTAGTTAGTTACTATCTATTTTCAATGCCAAGTGTGAGTAATCTTGATCAATTTGAATTGATTTCGTAATAGCTCTGTTATTCTTTATTCCACTTAAAAATTTCATCATTCATAGATCATAAAAGTTATTTTACTTGATATTTTTAATTATATATAATGATATTATATAATTATAAGGGAGTATTGTTTGTGATCATTTATGATGAATTTGTTGATGATCATATTTTGATGATTCTTAGCAATCGAATGGTGTTTTCCAAAATTATGAGTAAAATATTTATATTACTATTATATAATAAACTCACTATTTATTTATTTATATTATATATTAACAAAAATTAAATTCTCATAGACATGCAAGATATAAATTTATAGTGTAGTTCAAGTAGGTTTGTTAAACAAACAGAAACAAGAACATACCATAATTAATCGATGTTTACGAAGTGATTAAGTTATAATTTCATTATACAAGAAGAATAATGATCTTATATAGTATTTATTTGTGTGATATAGTAACACCTGAGACTTTTATAAGAAATATTTTGTTTTTATTTTATATAAATAGTCAAAGGAATCTTTCACTACACACAACACTAGCTTGGCTTGCTTTACACGCAATCGCGACCTTCCTTGATAGCTTGCGTCGTACGCAATACTGAGTTTCACTAAACAATGATATGCTATTAAAATATTATTAAAACTAGCCATTATGAATAGTAATAACCACTTTTTGAAATTTTTTAAATTTTATTTTTCAAAATAGACTTCATTTTTTGATTCGGAATATCGAAATTAGCCTAGGGTGAAATTTTTCTATTTTTCTGGAAACTTTCAATTTTTGATGAATAGTGAAAACACTCGGTTGCTATCTAAAAACCAACTTTTTATTTAAATAATTATTTATTTTATTAAAATTTATTTTAGGTAAAAATTGATACATAATACCTATATAAGTTCAATGTAATCCATTGGAGTAATTTTATAATAATTTTAGATATATAAAAATTTTTATTGAACTTTTCACCATCTTTTACCCACCTCCTAGGAGAATTTCCAAATTTACATAAAACGTAATTTTACCGCTTTTATGAGTGGAATTTCAAAAATCCTAGAGACATGGTTGATGTTAGTAAGTAAAATTTGGTTCAATGAGATGAAAATAATATTTGGTGAATAGTAACTTTTTACTTTTATTTACCACGGTTAAAAGTAAATAGGGTAATTAAGGGTAAAAATGATATTATTATTACCCTAACACATGTACTAATTCTATTTGATAAGTGTAATTAGACCAAAAACAACCTTAGGAATAAAATATAACCATTTAGGCCCACTTGGATTAGATTAGGACATTTATTATTAATTTATTTAAAGAAGGGTTATAATAGTTAAAATCAAAGTTTAATAAGTAAATTATTTTTAATATAGGGTTATACATAAGATAAATTCGACTATAAAAATTCATTATAAAGCTAAAATTATTTCCTACATAATGGTATTTTATTTGTAATTTTTAAACATTAAATAACTTAATTTATTTATGACACAAAGATGATGCAGTAATTATCTTATTAATGAAATATTGACATAATTGATGTTATAAATACCCAAATAAAATGTAATTTGAGACTTTTTATGAATTACACTAGTTTTCATGGTTAATATGACATGTTAGTATTTATTTAATAAACTTTTTTTGAATTAATCATTCTGTTATGATTTTAAAAAAAATCAATTACAAAATAGTGTCAAAATTAACATAAAATAGTTTTTAAAACAAATATTATATTATTAATTGTTATTTTATTGAAAAAAATCTAAGGTTTGGAAAAATGAATTATATAAGGTTATATATATTAATAATAAACAACTTGGGGTTCGTTTGGCTTGTTATAGTAAGTTTATTAACCTTATATTGTAAGAACACAAAAAGAAACGGTAAAAGTAAAATTATTTAACTTAAAGTTAAATCTAAATTATAAGGTTAAAATAGTAAACTAGACATGTCCAAATTATATTGGATGAGAGTATTTCGACCCATCCCCACCTTAGCTTCTAAATAAATCAATTTTTAGCTATTTAAAACCGAATATGTCTTTATAATAAAATAATATTTTTAGTTTTTCCAAAGGTTCCCCTCTCCTCCCTTATAAAAGGGCACCTCCTCCCTCTCTTCCTCACACCGCTTTGAGCCTTCAATATCGGCCAACCCCTGAAAATTTCCCCTCTACACTTCCCTAGAAACATCCTAGAGGTCCTGGTATTCTTCAAAGACCAATTTTAGTGCCCTAAAATGAGGCCTCAAAGAGGCGCTTCAAAGAAGAGGTAATGTCTGTTACCGATTATTTCAACTTTATTTCTTCTTCCATTTATTCTTATTTAGTTGTTTCATTATTAATTAATAACATCAGTATCACTCATATACTTATATGTTATTATAATTATCAAACAACCCTATTTCACCATCTATCCATCCTACAGAAAACGAAATCACCACGCGTGCGTACGTACGGAATACCGTCTCCACGCCGTGGTGTAATCTATTTTCCACCACCACCTTACTTGGATGGTTATAATGGTGTAAATAATGAATATATATGATTATTGTAAAGTGATATTGATTATGAAATAGTATACATACACTCCAATACAATTCCATGATCATGGGAACGATATCATCGCTTGTGCGTACGTACGGAATACCATCTCCACGATGTGATGCAACTCGTTCTACATGATTTTCATTTCATAATGATTACATAAATGAATTGAGTGAATAAATATGATATATATTACACTAATACCATTCTGGAAATGAGGTGTCTATAACCTAAAAAGAAGAATAAGAATTTATTCGACAAAACACGCATAAGTACAAAAAGTAATAAACACCCGAATAAAAAGTACCAATGAAATATTACTAATAATAAGCTAAGAATATGACCATATATAATATCATAACAATGAGTATGATTATGTAATAATTCAATGACATTATTTAAATCATTATACAGGAGGTTCGGACACTTACGAAGCAAATCGGGCCTAAGGTAAGGGAAAATATGACAATCTCATTTTTATCCGAGATTGTTTATACTTTGGTATTTACTAGGGTGTATTTTATCATCCACATCCATGTTTCCTCAATATGTAATATTATTTCCATCCACCTACAATTTTTTAAATTCAATTTTACCCTTCGGTGAGTTTTTAGTAAAAGATATGAAAGGAATCTTTTGTCGTTTTTCGTACGAGGGATTTTTTGACTTTTCCGACAAAAGTACGAGAAGAATGTTTTTATTAATTTATATGGCATGAATGGATTTTTAAAACATTAATTCCAAGAAGCTTCCTTTACAAGTTTTCAAGTTTATTTTTAATCAACTTCTTTTAGTTTAAAATTGTATGACATGTTAAGAAAGGAAAAAAAAATTCAAGTAGAAAGGATATTTTCCTCAAGAATGAAGTTCAAGTGTTTTATCAAAATTATTTTCCATATAAGATAATATAGGGTTCTATTTCTATACCTATTATTACATTGATTTGATTATGTTGTGATTTAATTATTTTTATGAATTCCTTTATCCTATATGAATTTTTTTATGATGTCACGATGTTTAAGAATCCCATTTTTATTACATGGGTTATGCAATGATGTATGATTTATGATTTTGTGGCACACATAATAATGGTATCATTATGAGATGGGTGGGACCTATATCTCCCTCCAATGCATTGGGTAAAGATTTTATATCTCAGGAGATAGACATGGCTGGAACGGCAGGTTAAACTGGTTCAGTGAAACAGGACTGAAACGTGGAATGAACTCTGTTCAGAAATGGACTTTGTCCACTAATATAGTCTTGGAAATGAGTCTTGACTAATAAGAAATGATTATCTATGATTATGTGTGTATGACACAAAGTTTCATGTTTTAAGTTATGATTATTGGGATTACATTTCACTACTATGATTTATCCCATGTTATGAAAGTATGATCTCTTTTGCAAGTTAAGATTTCCAAAATGTTATGTTCTTATGAATATGATGTGATTGATATTTCTTTTTTTTATCCTTACTGAGCATTTGAGCTCACCCTTTTGTATGTTTTCTTTCCCCAGGTCAGGAAGAAGTTTATTAAGTAAGATATTCCAAAAGGTACTATATATATGATGAAATAAATGGGAGACAATGTAGATTCTTTATGAACCAGTTGTTTATGTTTCCCGGTTTCTAAAGACACTATACCTATACTATCCTTTCCTGGTTTTGTTAAATGTTTTAATACGTGTGCTTAAATTTTGAATTACTAACAATTTATGTAATGTATGGGTCGTTATAGTTGGTATCAGAGGAAAGGTATAGTCAAACTTTGGAAACTAGGATGTGAAAGCCTTAGTAAGAATCCTAAGGATAAGTCTAAGCATAGAACACAATATTAGTGTTTTGGAAATGGCCATGAATAACCTAGGATAAGTCCTTAAGTGTGAAATTTTATTCTTGATTATGTGGTTTTCCTATTATAATTAAAGTTGCTAACACTATTCTTCTTGGTTTTAGTCAATGGCTGGAACCTGAAGGAACCATGTTAATGCAGAATGTGATGGGAAATGCAATGATTGTCCCCCTGAGCAACCAAACATTATGGGAGATGGAATACAAAATCTTGTACCCATGCTCACACAACTTTCTCAAGATATGAATCATGTAGGACTTATAAACGAGCAAAGGAAGGAGCAACATTCTGTTTAATCCTTCATGAGACAGCGTCCACCTTCATTCAGCGGGTCTACTGATCCATTAGTTGCTGAAAAATGGATCAGTACTACTGAAAAGATATTTTCAGTTCTTCAATGTTCTGAACATGATAAAGTCATCTTAGCAGTGTATCGTTTGGAAGGTGATTCTGATCAATGGTGGAATCTTATCAATAATATGAGGCCAAGAGATGAAATTGAGTCCATGGAATGAGACGAGTTCAAGAACTTATTTTTCAATAAGTACTTCCCTCTTATTCTCTGAACAAAGATGGAGAAAGAGTTTCATGAACTAAATCAAAAGGTTGATGAATCTGTAGGTACCTATGAATCAAATTTTACAAGACTTTCAAGGTACGCCTCTGGTATTATTATCCAACCTGAGAGTAAGATCGGTCGATTCTTTAGTGGCTTAAAACCAATTCTTTGAAGGGCATTAGCCATAAGGGGATTCAATAGCTACGAGGAAATCGTTCGATGTGCTGTCAAAGTTGAGATAGAGATTGGAGTCACCCATCAGTCATATGGGTTTGATAAGAAGAGGAAAATGGAATTCAAAGGAAAATCTAAAGAGCAAACTGAAAAGAATATGAGTTTTCCCTTATGCTCAAAGTGTGGAAAGAAACATAGAGGGAGTTTTCTTAAAGGGACAAGTAAATGTTTCAAATGTGGAAAGGAAGGTCATCGGCCATTTGAATGCCGCAATGATGGTATGAAGATTTCTAGTGATTTGAACAATTAAAAGGCTACACAGAGTGAACCTCCTACACTTCAATGTTACAAGTGTAAGGAAATGGGGCATTATTCCAATCAATGCCCTAATCCAAGGGTTGTTTATGATGATTGACGTCAACAAACTCTTAATGCTAAAGACAAAGGAAAGTCACATGCAATTTCTATCAGTGATGTTGAGTACGATAACGAAGTGGTGAAAGGTACACTTACCATCCACTCTAAAGTAGAAAATGTTTTATTTGATTCTGGATCCACCCACTCCTTTATTTCTGAAGAATTTTCTAAGGGTATCACCATATTACCTCAACAATTAGATGTTGAGTTAGCTGTGACAACCCCTAATGGCACAACAGTTGCATCAAAAGTTTATAATTCTTCTCTGATTGATGTTTGTGGGAAAGTGACTCCTGCAAATCCTGTGATACTCCCTATAGTGGAATTTTATGTGATTATTGGCATGAATTGCCTTTCTCTATATGGAGCTCATATCAATTTCCAAAGAAAGGAAGTCACATTTTATATTCCAGATCAATCTTTGATCGTCTATCGATGCAAGGATGAACATAAACTTTCCATGGAAATTTCTTCCATCTTATGGGTCTTGATTCCACTAAATGAAGGTTATTTATCTCAAATGGTTGGTGAGAAACTCATGATTAAGAATATACCCATTGTACGGGAGTTTGATGATGTCTTTCTGGAGGAATTACCAGGTCTTCCACCAAATCGTGAAGTTGAGTTTTCAATAGAACTCGTACTGGGTGCTTTACCTATTTCAAAGACACCTTATATAATGGCCCCAATTGAGTTGTAGGAATTGAAGAAGCAACACCAAGAGAATATTGATAAGGGTTTCATACGCCCTAGTGTGTCACCTTGGGGAGAAACTGTTCTGTTTGTTAAGAAGAAAGATGGATCAATGAGACTCTTCATTGATTATCTAGAACTTAACAAGATCATTATCAATAACAAATATCCTCTCCCACGTATTGATGACTTATTTGACCAACTACGCGGAGCTCAATACTTTTCCAAGATTGATCTTCATTCATGGTATCATCAATTAAGGGTCAAGAGGGAGGATATACCAAAGACGGCTTTTCATACAAGTTATGGACACTATGAATTTATAGTGATTCCATTTGTTCTTACTAATGCCCCTGCTATCTTCATGGATCTGATGAATAGAGTCTTTAGAGACTATCTTGATCAGTTTGTGGTAGTCTTTATAGACGATATTCTTGTATATTTAAAGGGCAAGGAAGAACATGAATATCACTTGAGAATTATATTGAAGACCCTGAGAAAGGAGAAGCTTTATGCCAAATTTACCAAGTGTGAATTTTGGCTTCAAAAAGTTTCATTTTTGGGTCACATAATCTCAAAAGAGGGGTTATCTGTGGATCCATCAAAAATAGAGGTTATCGAAAGATGGGCGAGACCAACAACAGTAACTAAGATCCGAAGTTTTCTTGGTTTGGCTGGATATTATCGACGTTTTGTGAAAGATTTTTCACGATTATCTAATCCACTCACCAGGTTGACTCGGAAAGGAGTTAAGTTTGTTTGGACAGAGGAATGTGAAGAGAATTTCAAGTATTTGAAAAGAAGGTTATCCAGTGCACCTATGCTCACACTTCCTTGTAGTGGAGAAAGGTTTGTGATCTACAGTGATGCATCAAAGAAGGGATTGGGGTGTGTTCTTATGCAAAATTATATGGTGATAGCTTATGCCTCATGACAGTTGAAAATCCATGAGCAAAATTACCCAACTCATGATTTGGAGTTAGATGCGGTAATCTTTGCATTAAATATCTGGAGGAATTATCTTTATGGAGAAAGGTGTGACATTTATACTGATCATAAAAGTTTAAAGTATATTTTCACACAAAAGGAGATGAATATGCACTAAAGAATATGGTTGGAGCTGATTAAGGATTACGACTTCTCAATTCATTACCACCCTGGGAAAGCAAACAAGGTGGCATATTCATTAAGTCGACAAGACCATGCCATTTTATCCATGATGAGGATCACAAAAGATGCAATATTTGTGGATTTACAAAGGATGGATCTTGGAATTATAATGAAAGGGGAAAAATCGTATCTTTCTCAAATGAATGTTCAACCATCTATACATGTTAAGAATAAAGAGGCACAGAAAGAAGATGTATAGTTACAAAAGAAGGTGAGAAATGTTCCTGAATTCAACCTTGATTGGGATGGGATAATAAAGTTCAAGAATCGGGTTTGTGTTCCTCCCATCCCCGAATTAAAGAAGGTGTTGCTGGATGAGGCTCATATTTCTTCATTCTCTATTTATCCTGGAAGCACGAAGATGTATAGGGACCTGAAAGAGTACTTCTGGTGGGATGGCATGAAAAGAGATGTTGCTGAATATGTCTCTCGATGCTTGGTTTGTTAGTAAGTTAAAGCTGAGAGATAGATTACAACCATTACCCATACCCGAATGGAAATGGGAAAACATCACTATGGAATTTGTCACAGGACTTCCTAAAACATCCAAAGGCAATAATGTTATCTGGGTCATAGTTTATCGTCTTACAAAGTCTGCACACTTCATTGCTATTAGAGAGGATTTCTCTCTGGATCAGCTTGCCAGGATATATGTAAAAGAAGTGGTAAGATTGAATGGAGTACAACTTTCTTTTATATCTGATCAGGATCTGAGGTTTTCCTCAAGGTTCTGGCGAAGTCTTCAGCATACTCTGGATATAGAGTTGAGTTTCACCACTGCTTATCATCCTCAGACAGATGGTCAGTCTGAGAGGACAATTCAAACTCTAGAAGATATGTTGAGAGCTTTCTCTATGGATTTCAAAGGTTGTTGGGATCAACACCTACCTTTGGTGGAATTTTCTTATAATAATAGCTTTCACTCCAGTATTCAGATGGCTCATTATGAATCTCTCTATGGAAAGAAATGCAGGACTCCAACTTGCTGGGATGAAGTTGGGGAAAGAAAGCTATTAGGACCTGATCTTGTTGATGAAATGGCAGAAAATGTCTGATCTATTCAACAACACATAAGAGCAGCTCAGAGTCGACAAAAAAGGTATGCCGACAACCGAAGAAAAGACTTAGAGTTTGAAGTGGGTGATAAAGTGTTCTTACGAATATCTCCTTGGAAGAGAGTAATGAGATTTTGAAAGAAGGGAAAGCTGAGCCCTAGGTATATCGGTCCTTTCAAAATACTGGATCGTGTTGGGAAGGTAGCTTACCGATTGGGGCTTCCACCGAATCTCTCTCAATTTCATGATGTGTTCCACGTATCTCTCCTGAGAAAGTACATACCTGATCCTTCACATGTACTCAGCTCAGAAGTTGTACCGCTGGAACAAGATCTTTCTTATGAAGAACAGCCGATAGAGATTCCCGATCGTAGTGAAAAAGTCCTATGGAACAAGACCACTCGCTTCGTGAAAGCATTGTGGAGGAACCACCAAATAGAAGAAGCTACATGGGAGCTTGAGGATATGATGAGGGAGAGGTATCCTCATCTGTTTGTTACAAGTGATGAATTTCGAGGGCGAAATTCATTTTAAGGGGGGTAGAATGTAGCACCCGAGACTTTTATAAGAAATATTTTGTTTTTATTTTATATAAATCATCAAAGGAATCTTTCAGTACACACAACACTAGGTTGGCTTGCTTTACACTCAATCGCGACCTTCCTTGATAGCTTGCGTCGTACGCAATATCGAGTTTCACTAAACAATGATATGCTATTAAAATATTATTAAAACTAGCCGTTATGAATAGTAATAGCCACTTTTTGAAATTTGTTAAATTTTATTTTTCAAAATGGACTTCATTTTTGGATTTGGAAAATCGAAATTAGCCTAGGGTGAAATTTTGGTATTTTTCTGGAAACTTTCAATTTTTGATGAATAGTGAAAACACTGGGTTACTATTTAAAAACCGACTTTTTATTTAAATAATTATTTATTTTATTTAAATTTATTTTAGGTCACAATTGATACATAATACCTATATAATTTCAATGTAAGTCATTGGAGTAATTTTATAATAATTTTAGATGTATAAAAAGTTTTATTGAACTTTTCACTGTCTTTTACCCACCTCCTAATAGAATTTGAAAATTTAAATAAAACTTAATTTTACCACTTCTGTGAGTGGAATTTCAAAAATACAAGAGACATGGTTGATTTCAGTAAGTAAAATGTGGTTCAATGAGATGAAAATAATTTTTGGTGAATAGTAACTTTTTACTTTTATTTACCATGGTTAAAAGTAAATAGGGTAATTAAGGGTAAAAATGATATTATTATTACCCTAAAACATGTCCTAATTCTATTGAATAAGTGTAATTCGACCAAAAACAACCTTAGGAATATAATATGACCATTTATGCCCACTTGTATTAGATTAGGAAATTTATTATTAATTTATTTAAAGAAGGGTTAAAATAGTTAAAATCAAAGTTTAATAAGTAAATAATATTTAATATAGGGTTATACATAAGATAAATTCTACTATAAATATAAATTAGAAATATAATAATATTTCCTACATAATGGTATTTTATTTGTAATTTTTATACATTAAATAATTTAATTTATTTATGACACAAAGATGATGCAGTAATTATCTTATTAATGAAATATTGACATAATTGATGTTATAAATACCCAAATAAATGTAATTTGAGACTTTTTATGAATTAAAATAATTTAATAGGTTTATATGACATGTTAGTATTGATTTAATTAACTTTTTTCGAACTAATCATTCTGTTATGAGTTTTACAAAAATCAATTACTAAATAGTGTCAAAATTGACATAAAATAGTTTTTAAAACAAATATTATATTATTAATTGTTATTTTATTCCTAAAAATCTAAGGTTAGGAAAAATGACTTATATAAGGTTATATATATTAATAATAAACAAATTGGGGTTCTTTTGGCTTGTTATACTAAGTTTATTAACCTTATAGTGTAAGAACACAAAAAGACACTGTAAAAGTAAAATTATTTAACTTAAAGTTAAATCTAAATGATAATGTTAAAATAGTAAACTAAACTTGTCCAAATTATATTGGATGATATTATTTCGACCCATCCCCACCTTATCTTCTAAATAAATCAATTTGTAGCTATTTAAAACCGAATGTGGCTTTATAATAAAATAATATTTTTAGTTTTTCCAAAGGTGCCCCTCTCCTCCCTTATAAAAGGGCACCTCCTCCCTCTCTTCGTCACACCACTTTGAGCCTTCAATCTCGGCCAAACCCTGACAATTTCTCCTCTCCACTTCCCTAGAAATATCCTAGAGGTCCTGGTCTTCTTCAAAGACTAATTTTAGTGCCCTAAAGGGAGGTCTCAAAGAGGCGCTTCAAAGAAGAGGTAATGTCCGTTACCGATTCTTTCAACTTTATTTCTTCTTCCACTTATTCTTCTTTAGTTGTTTCAATATTAATTAATAACATCAGTATCACTTATATACTTATATGTTATTATAAGTATGAAACAACCCTATTTCACCATCTATCCATCCTACGGAAAACGAAATCACTACGCGTGCGTACGTACGGAATACCGTCTCCACACCGTGGTGTAATCTATTTTCCACCTCCACCTAACTTGGATGGGTATAATGGTGTAAATATTGAATATATATGATTATTGTAAAGTTATATTGATTCTGAAATATTATAAATACACTCCAATACAATTCCACGGTCATGAGAATGATATCATCGCTCGTGCGTACGTACGGAATACCATCTCCACAATGTGATGCGACTCGTTCTACATGATTTTAATTGCATAATGATTACATAAATGAATTGAGTGAATAAATATGATATATATTACACTAATACCATTCTATAAATTAGGTATCTATAACCTAAAAAGAAGAATAAGAATTTATTTGACAAAACACGCATAAGAACAAAAAGTAATAAACACCTGAATAACAAGTAGCAATGAAATATTACTAATAATAAGCTAAGAATATGACCATATATGATATAATAACAATGAGTATGATTATGGAATAATTCAATGACATTATTTAAATCATTATATAGGAGTTTAGGACACTTACGAAGCAAATCGTACCTAAGGTAAGGTAAAATATCACAATCTCATTTTTATCCGAGATTGTTTATAGTTTGGTATTTACTAGGGTGTATTTTATCATCCACAACCATGTTTCCTCAATATGTAATATTATTTCCATCCACCTACAATTTTTTAAATTCAATTTTACCCTTCGGTGAGTTTTTAGTAAAAGATATGAAAGGAATATTTTGTCGTTTTTCGTATGAGGTACTTTTTGACTTTTCCAACAAAAGTACGAGAAGAATGTTTTTTTAACATATACGGCATGAAAGGATTTTGAAAACATTATTTCCAAGAATCTTCCTTTACAAGTTTTCAGGTTTATTTTTAATCAACTTATTTTAGTTTAAAATTGTATGACATGTTAAGAAAGGAAAAATGTTTTTAAAGTAGAAAGGATATTTTCCTCAAGAATGGAGTTCATGTGTTTTATCAAAATTCTTTTCCATCTAAGATAATATAGGGTTCTGTTTCTATACTTATTATTGCATTAATTTGATTATGTTGTGATGGAATTATTTTTATTAATTCCTTTATCCTATATGAATTGTTTTATGATGTCATGATGTTTAAGAATCCCATTTTTATTACATGGGTTATGCAATGATGTATGATTTATGATTTTGTGGCACACATAAGAATGGTATCATTATGATATGGGTGGGACCTATATCTCCCTCCAATGAATTAGGTAAAGATTTTATATCTCATGAGATAGACATGGTTGGAACGGCAGTTTAAACCAGTTCAGTGAAATAGGACTGAAATGAGGAATGAACTCAGTTCAGAATTGGACTTTGTCCACTAAGATAGTCTTGGCAATGAGTCTTGACTAATAATAAATGATTCTCTATGATTATGTGTGTATGCCACAAAGTTTCATGTTTTAAGTTATGATTATTGGGATTACATTTCACTTCTATGATTTATCCCATGTTATGAAATTATGATCACTTTTTCAGGTTAATATTTACAAAATGTTATGTTCTTATGAATATGATGTGATTGATATTTCTTTTGTTTACCCTTACTGAGCATTTGTGCTCACCCTTTTGTATGTTTTCTTTCCCTAGGTCAGGCAGAAGTTTATTAAGTAAGATATGCCAAAAGGTATTATAGATATGATGAAATAAATGGGAGATAATGTAGATGCTTTATGAACCAATTGTTTATGTTTCCTAGTTTCTAAATACACTATACCTATATGGTTCTTTTATGGTTTTGTTATATGTTGTAATAAGTGTGCTTCAAATTTGAAGTACTAACAATGTATGTAAAGTATGGTTTGTTATAGATATATCATAAATTTCAAGTAGTATAATAATAATATAACCAATATGAGGATTTTTTGTAATTTTATGAAATGGTTTTTTCCTCTTAGAACACACTTTTGGATGTTGAATTTACTATGGTCTTTAATTTCTCATATTAAAAATATGTTGTTCAAGTTGTATTTATATAGACATAATAATATTATAATAATTCGATTTATCCATTAATCCAATTATCATCACTATCTATGAAAGTCCCTAATGAAAATATGTATATAAATTGATTATTCCATGGAGGTGGTAGTCCTCATGTATTCATGGATGATGATTTCATTTTCCATAGAACAAAATAAATGTATAATATAAAATTTCATTTAAAAAACTCAAAAAAATTTATACATATCACAATTATATATATATATAATTCCATATTAGTACCATATTTTTATGTTTTTGAAGGAAAAGGAAACACATTGCATCATAGAGGTGGTAGTCCAAAGAACTCATGAATCACAATAGTTTTCTTAATAGAAAAGTCAAAAGTTGATAAAGTGTATAAAATAATTATAATAAAATACCACTATAATAATTTCAATGAATTTTCCATTTTAATATGGTGTGATTCAATATTAATTATAATAAATTCACATAAAATATAAATAATATTGCAGTGGTTAGAAAATTCTACAATTATTTTTGGATTATATCATTTAAAAATGTGTTAAGCCTTCAATTAATGGTCCTCAGATTGGGGAAAACATAATGAAGGTGTCTAGGGGTGTAAAATAAGAGGTTGGGTAATTTGTTTCTGAAATAATTGTTTTATAGTGTGATGGTATGTGAGGAGGGGGTTGACACTTCAATAAGTGAAAATTGATGTCATTTTTATAAATAACCAAGAATTGTAATAAAGGGTTGTTACTCATAATGAATATAACTGAAAAATTTGGATATAATGGATAGGGTGATGGATTTTTTCCATGAAGGCCATATTAAACCATTCAGTCACATATTTTAAACATGTTTATGTCCTTTCAATCTATGTAAAATCCTTTTTATCCCTCTTTATTTTTACTGTCATAACTAGTTCATACAAAATTTATTTATCCATTATAATTGAAAATAAATTGGTAAATATTACATTATTTTGACCTAATAATTGAAAATATGAAATATATTTTATTTTATTATTTTCATAACTATGATAAAAAATAATTTAAAAATACAAAACTATATTATATATTAAAAATAGTAAAATATATCTAATATTCTAAAATGGAAAATATGGTTTTGAAAATTAAACCCAAAATTTTTGAAATAATAAAATTACTTATAAAATATATAATTTCTCTTAGAATATTATAATTCATACTTATTTACTAATAATGTCAAAAAAGTCATGTTATTTATAAAAATGGTGTTTTTTAAAGTTAAATTACAAATAAATTTGTTTTTAAAAAAATACAAAAAACTAATTCTAAATTAATATTCATATAATTAATTCAAAAATGAGTTTAATTTTGATAAAATAAAATTATTGAATTAATGCATTTATCATTTAATTAAAAATATAATGAAAATTAATTTTTTTTAAACTACCATTTTTACATAGTAATCATTCTTAGTACTATCCCATACAAATTCCTAACATAGTATTGTTAATATGTTGGTTAATGTTTTGAAATATTATATATTTTTGAAATAATCTTTTAAAATTTATTTATTTCAATTTATTAATTCATGAAATAATCATTTTATAGTGGTAAATAATTTTATATATTAAAACATTCTTATTATATATCCTCTAAAAATAATCATTTCTAATTTATTAATGTATTTTTTATTTACTGAATGTTTTATTATTATTAATTTTTTTGATAATAAATATGTTCTAACATGTTTTGGTTCGGTATTATTCATAGATCAAGATATTAAATAAATTATATATTTAAATAAATATATTCCAAAATATCAATGTGTTTCATTCTTCACTATTAAATAAACTACATCTTCAAAATTTTAATTTTCAGTTACTAATGAAACTAACTAAGGGTATCTAAGAGATAGACATTACTCATGATATAATTTCTAGAGTGGTATCGATAAAATTAGGAAATATATCATTTTTCCTTAAAATAAGTCATTCATAATATGGACCTTTTCTCCAATCAATTGAGATAAACATCCCTCATTATTTTATTTCATAAAATGTATAATGTAACAACTTTTTAAAGAGATATCATTGTCATCCTTTCATAGATAATTTATTAATGGTCAGTATGAAATATGAAATGTTATTTCCTTATTTTTTGGATTACTATGGGATTTATTTAGAGAAGAAAAATATATTCCCAAAAATTACACTTAATTCATCCAAAGTGGGAATAACAAAAATTCCCTGAATCATATTCTAGAAACAACACCAAGGGATACTATAATAATTAAAGATTATATCAAATTAATTGGTTTTTTATTTTATTCTCTTACAAAACATCATTGGTGTTCTAGGGTGGCTAAAATTGGATTCTAATTAGATTCATGAAAATCTAGATTGGTAGGTGATTATACATTTTACCCTTATTTTTATGAGTTAATTTCCATAGTGGAGATATTCTAGGTTATCCCTTATTTCTAAGGTGTATTAGGTTTCCTATTCTATTATCCTTATTATCTATTAAGATATGGAATCATTATAAAAAATTCCAAAACTCCATACATATGAGTTATTGGACATCACTCACATCCTTTTCATTGATCTAATTCTTTACCCCTGCTTAATAATCATGATCTTGAGAGCTAGTACCTCCACACATTAAACACTTTATTTTCCCTCTATAAAATTCCCATGGGCTCTTCGTTCCACATTTTTTACATGTAAGTTGTTTAATCTTAATTCCTTTACTATCTTCATCACCTGATGTTCTATGGAACCCCATAATTATCTTATATGGTGTGTTCATATGTTTTGAAAAATTCAAGTTGTTAATCACACGATGAGATAGTTGGGTGATTCTAACTTAAATATTTCCTACAGTTGATTTTATCAAATTTTGTTCCTAATTAGGAAAATATTTTCATTTTCCATCACATTCATTGTTAACAAGGTTCCCCTAACTCCAACAACTTAAAAATCCCAAAGGAATTATTCTTCGTTAATAAAAAATTAGCACTATAAGGGAATTATTATAGGATAATTTCCTGAAAAAAAATAATCAATATTAACATCTTTTCTCATATGCCACTAACTAGTTCTCCAAGTAAATTTTACACATAACCTCAGGTGTGCATCCTCAAACAAAAGAGGACTCTAAATATAAATGATTTTATAAGATAGTACTATAGGGATACTATACCCCAATATCATAGTGCACAATAACAACATAAATAACAAGAATTATGCACATCAGAGTACGCATTATGTATAAATCAACAAGTCATGATATAATGTAAAATGATTCTTAATAAAGGCTTGAACAATCATAAAATCCATATATCAAGCCACCCATAGGACTTATACAAAATCAAATCACAAAATATTCAGAGTATAAAAATGATCCATTATAAAAAAATCGTTACTAAGAACTACTATGTAACCCTTAACCATTAAATCAATCCAACCAACAAGCTTAATTGAGTTAGTATCATAATCCAATTATGTTACTCTTTAAAAACACATTAACCATTTCCATGAAATTTAATATCTTGAGGGATAATGAATCTGATCTTATAGACATCAATGTATCCAATGGATTCCATAGAAGGAATAATGAATTAATTTAATCCCAAAAACCACTTACTTAAACTAAGGATGAAAATACACCACACATGGGAGTTAAATAACATACCACATGAACATATATGTAAGTTAACAAGTATATGAGTGAATATCACAGGCCACATACCACATTAACAAGTCCTTCCATAACATTTACAATAGATGGAAGCCTTTCTAAGGCTTGTAAAATCCTTTTCCCAATTCCTTGACATATTAAAGATCACATCTCAATAACCCATGCTCCAAAATCGCACCGAGAAATATTAATTAGTTAATCATAATAATTATAATTAATTAATGTATTAAACCCAAACTAAGATATTGAAGGAAATAAAAATGGGAGCTCACCACTTATAATAACTTTGTGTAAACATGGTGGTCCATAATAGACCTTTTCTACCATTTCCAGTAAATACCTTAGAGGAGATACCATTACAACAATTAATTAAATTACTTCATTATAAAAAATAAACCGAAACTATACAAGGATTCGTAGCCTAAAAAACTCCATGAAATAACATGAGGAATTAATTTGGGTATCACCACTATGAAAGAAAAAATAAATCCCTATGAGAAACGAATGATTACTCCGTGATTCAATAGAATGGTTATAAAATCCTAAACCATAGAACACCAAACATTAAGAGGATAAAGAATAATAGTAATAGAAGTTTCCATAGTATAATAACTCACCAAAAATTATTAAGAATGGTCATGAACACACCTTGAATTGAAGGGTTGGATAAGGAGAAAAAATTTGGGAGAACCCCTAGTTCATGTGTGCTTATTGAGGTGGGGACAGGGAGGATTGTCCTAAAAACATGATTAGGAATTTTGGTTATTCATAACTTTTAAATAAATCCATGACATCCACATGGTTTGGATTCATGGATTAAAAAACTGTACACAAACTATGGGCCCCCTTATATCCAACATCACAACCCTCACAAAATTTGGTCTCAAAGTTAGAAAAAACCATAGGCCTTATACTTTCCAACACCAACACATCCCACATTACCTGTCCACATGGTCTCCCAACCATGTTCCAACAATGTAAGAACACACTATATATCTCTGTAATAAGGAGCAATGTTTGTTTAAAATCATGTTGTGACTCAACGTTATTCATATAACCCTTGAACAGCTCACATGGATTCTCCTTTATCTCGCATGTTTTGACCTAAACCATGAGTTAACCAGGAAACATAGACATTACTAGTTCAAAATGACCTGAAAATTAACATAGTTCCATTTTTGTGAAGGGTTTCTACAAACCATTCCACACCAAAACATGCACCTCGGCCATAAAAAACCAAAAACTAATAAAACATAACTTGAGGATCTCAAGGATCTCATGAACACCTTAGATACCATTAGATCAACATTAGTGATATAAAAACAACACATTGAGGCATTATAAATCTCAAAATCTCATTCTTTGTCTTGATTAAAGCTTTTACCTATCTGACAAATGTAAATTAATTTTTTTTTTGGAATATTCAACTAGTACAAATGTCGGACCATACAATCTTCTCACCATAATACTTCCCATACCAACAAATTATTGATGGTTATAAAACCCCACCACCCAACCTTTTTCATCCACTAATTATATCAAATGTAATTTTTTTAGTTTCATAATTCATGAAAAAAAATCACAACCTCCAACTAGGGGTACTCAACTATCCAAAACCCAAGCCAACACTTGTTTTCAAACTAGAAAATCCAAGATAGAACTTCCCCAATCTCATCCAGACAAAAAAAACAATTTCTCAACACCTAATCACATGATAGATATATAGTCTTACACATATATGATTTATCTTCTAACCACTCACTTCTAATACTTGAATCCCACGCCATTAGAAAATACCAAGAGTTCCTTGAACTCATGATCTCACAATGCACTCTAAATGGATCTCAAATCACCATTCCCAAATATCTATAAGAATTACAATCATCATTTTCACCCATCCTCATCATTTAAATCATACTAGAATAGAAATATACTTGACATCCATGTATGAACTATTAAAAATTCATATATTCCTCAAAATATAGATTTAAATTCTAAAAAAATCTATCATTTCAAAAATGATAGGTCTGATGTGGTTTGAAACATACCTTGTATAGTCCATAAAAACCTAATTCAACCCATCATTAGTTAGATCATCCCAAATACACTTGGATCAAACTACTATCACATCACCACCTCAACTATTTATGATTACCTTATGCCCTAAGTCATCCCATGATCATCCAAACACACCCACCAGAGTCCATAAACAACTCTCGGTGATTTCCCATTATCAGATCCCCCACTAATAAAAAATCATCTTCATAACCTACCACATTACGGATGCACCATTAATAAAAGCCCCACCAATTACTCTTTTGAATCACTTAGATCTTGAATCTAACACTTAGCGTGATCATCCACCATAATTGATTCCATATTTAAATTCCTTATGTAATTTAATCACACTACTCATTGATTCCTCACTACAATTATAGTTCCACCACGGCTAATCAAAGACCAATTCTACACACCTCTGAATCTTCCATCAAGAGGTTCACTTATTTTTAATTGACATAATGATGCCCACCATATGTGTTCCATTATCATAACCATACAAAAGAATCTCCAATAATCATGGATCATTCTCTACACACTACTAAACCATAGAATTGGATGTTTCCATCTCACTCTCACCGGAGAAAAAAACAAACCATTAATAATTTCCCATTCCCATATTCCAAGAACAGTTTTCATGATATTCACTTACATTATTCCAATTACACTGCTTCACATGATCTTCCACTATGGGAGACCCTTATTATACCAAAAGTAATTTTGATATATAGGTGTATATTTAATTCAAATTCAAACTACCTTGGATAATGTCAAGATATAAGTCATGATCTTATATAATCTTTGATTACACTAATATTTCATCTGTGAATACCACCATAAACCCATAATTTTTCTATGTCACCTATAATTAAATGGACATAAAAACACATTTAATTACACCATCCTATCTAACTACAATAATCTCATCACACCTATATCAGTTCTCAACCTACTCATAGTTACTTACTTAACTCATGCACCTTTAGTGTATGATTCACTAATATTTGATCCACAGGATAAGAAACACACCTATTCACTACCAGATCATGACTCAAGATCCCATTAACACTTAACAATTGCAATCTATTATGTAACCTGACCAAAAATCTGATTCTAACATAAACAAGTCACGCCTTATGTATCCTTGATGTACAAGACCAATCCATTGGCCTCCCCCCCCCCCCATATGTATATCTCACCCAATGAAATTAATTGTTGGTTCTTTTCAAAAACAAAGACAAATCACTCATCCAAAACCACATGAGTGAAAACGTTTTATCAATAATCACTTAAAAGTTCCATTAAGACCATTTAAACTCTCACAATATTCATGAATACATATCCAAGGTAAATTAGTCTAGGAAACTAATTGTTACGATAATCAAAAATTACTTGTGGAACTTAATAACCAAAATTACAAGTGGTTTTCATCTCATCAGAACCATCCATATTTATGAACCTCTAACTAAAATCATATGAGTTTTGTCTCACCAATATGGTATCCAACCATATAAAACCTACACACCTAGAACCACATTCCCTTGAGCACCACCTATGACCCCAGCCCAGCTCATAACCACCAAGAACATCCCATCTAAAAAAACATCCCTTGGGCCTGGAACCCTAACAAGACATACCCTATAGAAACCAACTAAAATTATAATGTATAGAACATAGGTTATCCTTATCTAAAAAAGGAATGAAACATGACTAAACCCTATACTTGGATACACCCTTCATGCACTATTGAAAAAATTCCCAAAACATCCTACCATGCTTCACGTGCCAAAAAGCACAAACAAATTGGCCGAACCCTCTCATGATTCACCCTCAAATTTAACAAGAAACTAACAACCTATACTAGAGTAAAGTCAATAGGGTCATTATGATCTCCCACATATCCTTAACAATCACGTGTCACATAAAACAACTATGTCTAACCACCTAGGACTCTAATAACTCACAAAAGGACATAACCCACGCAGAATCAAACATTCGCCATTCCCAATAAAAAATGGTATCAAAATGTAAAAACACCCATCTCTATGTTATCACATTTAAAATTAAAACCAAGAACCTACATCTGGGAATCCTTCCTCTCTGAGCATAGATACATCAGACCGTCCCTAAAGGTCTATGAAACATAATCAATTCTGAAAAAAATCCACCAAAAAGGGGTCTAAAAGTCATATACCTATTCTATAATGAACCAACAGTTTCAAAAGACCTAATATGGATGAGGACCACATTAGTGTACTTATTGTCAAGCATCTCACCAAATATCCACATTACCATACATCATAAATATTTATATATTCAAGCTGACTTAACAGAGAAGAATTTTACCATGTATTTATACTGGAAGATTCTTTATAATAAATTGTTGAAACATTAAGAAACATTTACCATTTCTTCATTAATATCACACCCTAGAAGGATTATAACATGTCAATCCCACATTCAAACCATTATTCATGAGACACCTCTTGAATCTACATAAAAATAATAAAATCTAGAGTGATATCCTATTTCTAAATGGACAAGAGCCCTAAATCCATAAAAATAAAAACCTGAAACCACATTTGAATCACTCATTGGAGAAATATTATACAACCATAACATTGTATAATAAGAATCTCAACCCCATACATATAAAACTTGTAATTAATATCATAAAAAAGTGTTCATCACACATCAGTCTGATATCCATTATAGGGTCTGACACATTCTTATACACCCAGTCTAAAAACTCCAACATAGTTAAACAAATGGAAAGTAACTAATCTGATTCGACTTTGTTACATCCCATCATAGATTCCACTATCCAGTGCCCAGATCCAGTTCTCCACATGACCAAAACTGCCCCACCTCATACTCCAGAAAATGGTAACTAGTAGAAGGTGTCTAAAAGAAATAAAGTGACTATACCACCATATTAAAATGTGAAATAACAATATAAATAAATATGAATCATAGACATCAGAGTTTTTAGAAATAATAAATCAAATGGTCATGGAATAATGTAAAATGGAATGTATTAAAGTCTCTAATAGCCCTAAAATATATAAAACTGAGCACCCACTGTCCCATTTATATAAATATTACAAAAATTTGTAGACTAATCAAAATTATCTACTACATCCCAGAGGAAAACTCCATTCAGTCCCCTAATAGAACTTGATCTATCCAACAAGATCATTCCAAACTCATCATGTTCCTTAGCCCAACCCATGTATTAAATAATCATGTGAAAGCTACTCTAGTACCCATGTCTAGTGGTGGGTGGAACATAATGTGGGAAAAATTCTGTAGACCACCACCAAATAGTGTTTGAAGAAAATACTAGTCATTGGAAAATTTTATATAGATAAATATTCAGATAATTAATTATAATGTAAATTAATACATAATAAAAATAACCATCTACTTATTTATTCCCCATTGGATCTAATAAACATAGGTGACACCAGGTCCAACCAAACCTACATCAACCAAAACCAATCATCCATGTTATAAATATTGGGCAATACCTTTTATAGGTAATGCAATTGGGATTTTTCATCCCTCATATAACTCATGAATTTATTGAAAATTAGTTCAATATTCTATAACCTATATGTGGAACACCATGTTAAATATCTAAAACCATAATGATAGAGCTACACATACAACTCTATAATCCTCATATATGGAGAACGATGTCAAGAATCTAGAACCTTACTTATAGGGAATCATGTTTAACTCTCTATATAATGTATGTGTAGTGATAAGAAAAAACCACCAAAACAATGCTTATGGAATTATATCTATAACCCTCACTAATCAATTTGTAATTCCATATCAACACATAACCAATTTATTCATTTACTAAAAACCCAGGTCTAATATCTTAATGTTTCAAAACACTAACAACCCACTCATAAACATTTTTCATTTACTAAGGTCCCCATAGACTCTCAACACCAAAACATGTCTCAAACTTATGAGCCCTTTTCACACATCAAAAAAATTCCATGAACTCCATAAAAAACATTAGATGTCACTTAAAAGTTTAAAAAAAATAATACATCCCTAAACATTTTTCTGTCTCTTTAACATTCAAAATGATTACAAATTATTCCTTTTGATGAAAACCTTTAAAATATCCATCATAAAATTTCACCAAAGGTGAAACCACACACTCATTTAAAATAAATAGCTAATATCCATTTATAAAACCCATTTTATTTAAAAAATTATATTTTAATAACAAATTTTAAAGAAATAACCATTTTAAAACATAGCTTTCCCCCTTTGGAAACAAAAACTTGGTCAAAACCTAATGCATTGGGTTAATTACATTTCAAAGTCATCATTGGTCTTTCATGAAATTATGGTATATAAAAGATTTATGATTCATTCTATCAACATATTATAAAACATCCAATCCAATCACCTATCATGTATCTCTTAACCATTCAATTAATATAACAAAAAAGATTAACCTATTTAATCTCATAACCTAATTGAATTACCCTTTACAACCCCATGTTACCATTTCTAAAAAATGGTATATCCAAGGTAGGCTTTTAGACTGATGTTATAGAAATAAATAGAACTAATGAGGTATATGGTTGGTATGAGGTATCAATTTATTCTCAATACAACTTAATCAAACTAAGGAATTAAACACACCACACATTGGATATAAATCACTTACCACATACACATGTAAATAAATTAACAAGTCTATGGATAAATATTTCGACCACCTGCTCATTAAATAATCATTCCATAATATTTAAAATTATTGATGGTCTAGAAAATGAACATCCAAGCCTCATCCCAAATCATAAACATCTAAACAATATCTTCTCAACCACAAAATATATAACATAATTCCAATAAATAATAATTATAATTTATTAATTCATTAAACCCCAATAAGAAATACGTTAAAAAACTCACAGGGATCCCATTGCTTATAAAAACTCAACATAATAACCATGGGTAGTCAATAATGGACTACCATCACCATTTTTGAGAAAAATCTTAAGATTTTATAATATTACAATAACTAATTAAATTGATTCATTAATAAAACCATAATAAAATTCACCTAGGTCATATACATTATGAAAGATTATTCTATGATGTAATAAAGTCATATCATGATATTCGTTATCCAATACAACCAAAATCCCCATTTGAAATAGAAGAGAACACCATTATTCTGTGAAATCTTAAGTAAAACCTAAACTAAAAAACTCTAAAATTTGGGAGGAAGAATAAGAGTAAAAGGATCTACTGGAGGAGAAAAACTCACCTATAATTCCCATAAATCAATATGAAGAGATGCCAATTTAAAGGGTTGGATAAGGAGGAAGGGGTTGGGTGCACTATTGGTTTGTGTGCGCCTAATGGGAGAGGAAGAGGGATACATCGAATAAAAACACAAGGGGTGATTTTTTTGGTATTCCTCCCATTTAATGAATTTATAATAATCTATATGCTTTGGATTCACGGTTTTCAAAAGGTTGTGCCAACCATTTATTCCCCCCCCCCAAATATCCAAAATCACTCCTCAAATACAGTTTTGAAACATTCTTTTCGAAACCATTTTCTAACAGTGTTCCTACCATTGACCAATACTAATAACTCTCTCATGGTTTGACTACACAATCTCATAACAGGGATCTATGCTTGAGGATCTTCATAACCTCACTTAGTTTATCCTTTGGTTCATAATGATTACTAGAAACCATGACTTAACCATGACACCTAATCATTATCTATTTAAATTGAAATAAAAACACCATGAGCATTAAAGAAGTTTCATAGTTTCTCTTAAATCATGCATTATAAACCATTCACTCGATCTAGAAACCAACAAAACTCCTAAAACATAACTAAAGGATCTCAAGTATTTCTTAAACAAAACATATATATTTTATGATGAATTACTTATCTAAAAACATTACTTTGAGGTAATATAACTCTAATAATTATATTTCGAGTCATGATTCAAACATTGTACCATATGAAAAATGAATATTCAAGTTCTTTCTAAAATTTCTAACTCTTATGGACACATGATCATTCAACCTAAAAATATGTAAATCTTAAAAATCAATTTATTATAATTAATTTCAACCAAAATAACTCATGGTTTAATATAGTTATCATTTTTTAGGGTTTATTATATTCTTTTAACTGATTCATTAACAAAATAAACCTCTCATAATGGGAAGTAAATAGAATGTGTTTAACCAAATCATATTCCATGGGAATTTCTATCCAGGTGTAAAGTATTAGGGATACTCACCAAGCACAAGAGTTATGACCAAGACAATGTTAAACCATCCTTTTTAGGGTGATTGTCTTAAGGTATATTTGTTCTATAGCCATATCCACATAGAAGTATCTAAACAACAATGTAATTTCTAGGGTAATAACATAATATCAAAATTTCTAAAAAATATTGATGTTATCTTATAGATATAATTATCCCTTGGGTTAACACTAATGTTATCTTATCCAATTCCCCAAAATTAATACAATAATCATAAATAATAAATAAAACTTCCAATGATAACAACTATAGAGACCCAATCTATACATAAACAATTATATTATTATTTTACATAAATAATAAATACAATTCACAAATTTTTTCATATATTAGATAACATAAGGTTTATTATCTTTTTGTATTAGCTATATTTTTAACACATGTGAACCATTACCATTAATCAAACAACACAAGACATTCTTATTGACTTCTCCTATGTCATACTCATCTTTATAAACCATATAAGGGATACATAAGAAAAGGTTGATATCAAATTCTATGTTATGCAAAACATATCAATATGTCATCAAGGGTTATGTCATTAGCATATGGGATAAATTTTAAATGGGAGAAATTTAACATTAAAATGGAATGTAACGATAATATTAGTCTATGTGTGATGATAGAACAACATTTAATATCAAATGAACAAACATATACCATAGAAAAGTTGTATGCCATCATGAGATAATAAACATGAGTCAAAGAGCATAATCCTAGGAAAAATATTAGGTCATAGTGTGTGTAATAAATATAATCAGGCAAATAATATTCCAAATAAACCCAACAAAGAATTCATTTCAATATAGGCATGTCCAAATAACCTATGTACCTTATTAGGATTTTAATTACCCTCCCTTGTTCCCATTGTCTTGGAATAAAACCTCAGGTGTACCCCTTATCTTCGGATAAATCCTCTTATGTACCCTTTTCCTTGGAATAAATCCCCCCATATACCCTTTGGAAAGGGATAAATATTCCCTTGTATCATTTATCATGAAATAAATCCTATCATGTGCCCTTTATTTTGGCATAAATCATATTGTGAACCATTTAGAAATGGATTATTCCTCACAGTGACCCTTTACCTTGCGGTAAATCCTCCTACAGAATGTTTTGATCCTAGGGGATTTAAAATTTTCCAATGCATTGGAAGGATATATAGACCACCCATATGCCAAATTTTTATATAGTCCCACTTGAAAAAAATTCATTAAACATATCATAAGGAACCCATGTGAGTAAATATAGGTTTCACAACATTTATAAATGGTATCACTAAAATTGGCCTTAAGAAAGTAACTATATGATACCCAAAATTATATCTCCCCAAAAGATTATTTCATAATTGCATTTAAAGGGTGATACATGAAAAATAATTTCTAGGGAATTAATCCCTTTATAGAAAATGACTAAAATGATAGAGAAATCATAATAGAGTTTTATAAAAAACACATTAAATTTTTATACATGTGATCAACTTATGGGTCTCTTTAAAAAGTTATTTTTAGATATGGTAGTATTTATAAATTCTAAATAAATAATTTTAAAAAAAATATTTGGAAATAAATATTATTAATTAAACCTTGCAAATTATATTGAGGTTTCAAAAAGGTTATTTTAAATAATTTTGAAATATTAGACTTTTGAAAATAATCTTCAATAATTGATCCTTAAAAAACATAATGGATTAAAAAGGTGAAATAAAATTTTTAGAAAACAATGAAATCATAAAATTAGACTTAAATCATATATCTTTTATAATAAAATAATTAATCCAAATAAAAGAGGATTGTGAGATAAAACAGTTGATTTTGAAAGGATGAAAAATATGTTTAATACTTTTAAATTCCATTGTTAAAAATACACATCATATATAAGAGGTAGTAAAATATACATTTTAAAAGTCATAGTGTAAAATAGGAAGGCCACATGTGATAACACATAAATAGGATTTTTCAAATAAAAAGGATAATATTTGAGAGCATGGATATATGTTTAAGGAGGGGATAATGTCATTACATAGGATGGGAATTATTCTCAAAATGATATAATTTTTTATTTGGAATAAATTCTTCAAGGAAATATATTTTTTAAAAAATTTTAATTTTACATAGATATGAAAATAATTTACAATGAAATGAAATATTATTATAAAAAAAACTAAATTTTTAGAAGGAATTTCAAGATGAAGCATTGTAACTCAACTAAGGGAGTTGAGTTAATAAAGAACCTGAATATCTTGCTTCAATTTGAATAAAAATGAACTCAATAAAGGAATATTATATTTATATTAAAACTCGTGATTTTCATGAATATTGTAAAATTATTTTAATTGGTATTATACATACAATATCAAAGATTTCATAGTTCACAATAATAAATAAATATCATTAAATTAAATTTGATACATGGAACCCTTACCCTGAATTCCTAACTACTTAATGACACTATAATATCCTTTATAAAAACATAACCATCATAAACACCTATTTTATAACCTTATTAATTCAAATAAACTTTTATAAAAATAATATATAATTTTTTCCTTTTTGTATATTAGGTAGCGATTATATATTTTTAATATCAGGAATGAATATTCTCGACCATTTTGAACTTCTTTTGTAATAGTGGTGTGGTTCTTAATTAATCTTCAAATGTTCATAATTCCCATGTCATAATAGATACTAGAATTTATGTGTTATAATTATTTATAATTTCATAATTCCATTATATTAGACGTTTTTTTACTATCTATAAACATGAATTTTTCGATAAGCATGTTTCAATGATTCTTGGATATCGAAGGGTGTATTCTTAAATAATGCGTCAAATTTTTTATTTTACCATTATAGAAAATTTTATAACATTATTTACTTGTTTTTATTAAATATTTATATAAATTAAATTCCAATAGTTATCTATTATATACATTTATTTTATTGTTCAAGTAGGTGGTTAATCAAACCCAAATAAGAGCATACTATAATTAACGGATGATTATGAGGTTATTTATTTTTAATATCACTACACATAATGAATATATTATGTGTTGATAATTTTGGTATATTAGAGTTGTAAAGTATGATAATAAGAATATAATATATGTGATGTTATTATATAATATGAAGAAATCATTTTTTCTCTTAAAAGGCTCTTTTGAACACTTGAATTTACCATGTTTGTTTATTGCTTATATTTTTAATAGATTTTTCACATTGTCTTAAAAAACATAATAATTACATAAACATATATCTATTTATTAAATATATTATAATTTATATTCATGTAAGGGATCAATGCAATGAAAAATGGAAAATGATTATTTTATGTTGGCAGTAGTTTGAACGTACACATGGATGGTGATTTTTTCTATAGATTAGGATAAATAAATACTATATTTTATAATTTAATATTATAAAATATGTCATAAATATCATACGTATATATAATAAATAACCTATTATTACAATAAAAGTATGGCAGTGAAGAAAAAAAGTAACATGATGCGTTGTGCAGGTGGTAGTCAGCACAATGTGCGGATGATGTTTTGTTTTTATTATTCAAAAATGGAAAAGTGGATGATAATTATTGAATATTTATAAAAAAATATAAATATAATAAGTTTAATGTGGATATTATTTTATTATGATTTAATTTATTTTGAGTAATATGAAATGTACAGAATGAAATAGAAATGAGAAATGAGTTGTTATAAGTTTATACATCACTTCTTTGATTATAACATTTTGAAAAGGGATTAATCATTATAAGGATGGTATTAGGAGAATAAAAAATATAATTTAATGTATATATTAAAATGGAGGATGGGTTTTATTATAATTTGTACTGAACTATGTGGATTTTAGTGTGAGGGTAACTGAGTTGAGGAGTAGTCCTTTTATAAGTTTAAAGGGATGGTACTTCTGTAAAAACACAAAACTTTTTAATAAAGTGAATTCAATATCCTGGAAAGTATATCTAAATTTATTAGTTAAAATGGGTTTTAAGGGGTATGGTCTATCATTTCCTCAACCGCACATTACCATTTATTTTTTAAACATGTTTTTAGTCATTCCCTCTATGTTAAACCCTTTATACCCCTGTCGACCATTACTTAGGTAACCAGTTTTTACCAGTGTAAATTATCCTTTATACGTGAAAATAAATTGGTCATTATTACATATTTTTTCTTATAAAAAGGTTTCATCAATATAAATTTCATATTTATAATATTATAATTTCATAAAATTCATATACTTTTTAAAAATTTTATTTTATACTATTCATCTAAAATAAATTTTTTTCAGAAAAAATTAAAAAAATCCTCTTAATATAATATTGAAATATAGAATTCCTAAATGATTTTTTTTAATAATAATTTAATAATATAAATATATAAATTTATAAATTTATAAATTTATCTTCAAAATGAAAATATAATGATAACAACTATTGTTATAAAAATGTCATTTTGAAACAATAATTATTTTTAGTACTATCTCGTAAAAATTACAAACTTAATGATGTAAATATATTGGTTAATATGTTGAAATATTATAGGTTATGAAGATAATATGTTTAAATGTGATCTATTTAAATTCATTAATACATTAAATAATTATTTGAGAATTTACAACAAATTTATTTTTTTTATCGTATTAATTATATATCCTACATATGTAAGTATTTTTATTTGGTTGATATTTTTTTCCTAGAGGTTTTATTTTTCTTAATTTTTTTTAATAAATATGTTTCAAATCATTTATGTTTATTGTTACAAGTGGAGTAAGTTGTTGACCAAAATATTTATTTAAAAAAATATATTCCAAAACCTCCGGGGGTTACCTGATCGTAGTGATAAGAACATTCAAATAGTCAAACATTAAATTATATATTAAATACATAAAATGAAAAACCTATATAAGTTTTTAAAATAAATATTGGTTACTTCCTTAAAATAATTCCATTGATAGATATATGTAATTATGGTAAAAAACATTCAATGATCATGTGAAAATTTTATACATAATGATCTTACTTTATTAATCTCGAACACAAATTTATTACCAAAAAATCCACGTATATAATTATTTTTATTATTTTTATTAAAATATAATAATTATATTAAATCAAACTTGGAAATTTCTTAATAAAACCAAAGGATTCATTTCATTTAACACCTTATTTACATAAAATATATATTTTCAAGATCTTGTTATTTTTATCTATGAATTCCCACTATTAAATATCACTAAAATGATTAATAAACAATAGAATTATATTATAAATCCAATATAAAGATTTTAAGAGACAATTAAAAATAAAAATCCAATTTAAAATGAACATGAAAAAAATGTTTTAATAATGAAATATAAGAGGATAAAATCACCTACCCAAAAATGATGAAACACTAACACCTCAATCATTTTTCCATTACATGTAAAAACCTCCCAGTACAAAGGACCTGAGTCCATGAAATAGTATAATAGAGAGAAGAATAGGAAATGATAATTGAGAATAGAATAGAATTCTCTATAATGAATCTTGAGTGGAATAATTTTTGAATGAAGAAAAGGAAAATCATGGAAGTTGTGCATGTGGAGGAGACCTCTTATGCCTCTATTAGCTGATATTGTGAGAAGAGGGGAGAAAGGGGACCTACAATTTTTTATATAATTATATAATAATATTAATATTAATTTTTATTACTATTATTATTATATAATATAACATAATAATAAATTATGTTTCTGTTTTTCTCTAGAACTTTCTATTTAACACACACACACACACACAAAAGTCATCACTCAATAATAAACTAAAAATTTATAATTCCCACACGAATATAAAATGTTAATAATTTTAGTAGTAGTAGTAGAAATAGTAGTAGTAGTACTAATAATAACAATCATAATAATAATAAATAAATAAATAGGACATTCCTTTACAAATAAATTTCATTAAAAATGATTTATCTTAATAAAATATATTCAAAATACCACATGACTATATAAAATGTAAAATAACATGACTATAAAATTAGAGAAAAAAACATCAATTTTTATCAATAAATCCTAATAAAAAATTTGAATGTTTATGAATCATTGAGGGTGTTCCATAAATAATAAATATTCTTTAATAAATAATGTGTTGATGTTACACATCCAATATATTAAATGGATTATTTATTAATATTTCATAAGTTACAACATTCTAAACTATGTGATATTAAAATTGGATTATTTTTTCAACATTTACATAATTAATTTTAAAATTAAAACTATTTAAATCATATTTATTGGATAATACACCGAAACATGATAGGATATAGTTAGAGAAATAAGAAATTAATAGGAATCATTTTATAATTCATAAACTACTATATACAAAACCATGTCATAGAGACACTCACAACAACATGGTTTACAATATATTAAACCAAGTTATGGTTAATCAAAAACAATATTCATTAGTACATATTTCCATCTAAATCAATGACATTGATATGGATCACTAATGAAAACCAAATTTTTTTGTTCCTATTGGTAGGTTAGTTCTCACGATCTATAATGTTTGAGATTGTCATGTTTTAAAACTATAAAACTCTGTCTCAATTCATATGAGTAATCGACAACTAATATTCAAATATTATTTTTGTACTATAAAATTCAATGTTATAGAATAAAATACATATTTTTAAGATCACTATAATATTATTATATGGTTCTCAATATATATTGTAACTATAATAACCTTTTGATTCAACATAAAATCTAAGATCTTTACCATACATGAAAAATGAAAAATTAACATTACTATTATGAAAATTATGAATCATTCATGTATCATTCTATATGAATGAAATGTGAAATAAAAAATAATGTGTTTCATTTATGTCAAGGGAATTAAATATCACAATACTCCCACATATACTATATATAGATGGATAAATATTCAAAAGAATAACTATCATAAAAAATGATTCTCCTAATATATGGATCTAGTCATTCTATATTATATATTTTTATTTAAAGACACTCTAATTGCTATAAATTCTCCACATTATGTAAAATTCATCAATATAATATATTTTCGATGTATTTACCATTTATACTCTATCATAACACATAATTATTAACCACTACAATCACTATAATATTATAACATTTTTTCAAAATTGTACTTTATACAATTTAATGATATAGTACAATGTTGAAAATTTATACTTATTCATAAAATATATCTAAATTTGAAACAAAAATTATATTCTATAGAATTGGATACCAAAAGATATTATGAGTTTATTACACTAATTTACATAGATTTATTATTAAATTTGAATAAAATGATCTATATTAATGCTAATATTATGACCCAATAATATCTTTCTATATTTATTCTCATAGTATGTGGATAATATCCCATATATTAATCAATTACTTACGGATTATTTCCACTACTTATCAATTTTTTTCTCCTCAATTTTATTGATATTTTATGCCTATAATTTTTATACCAGAATCATATAATCTAGAATATTCCATGAAATATTTGATAACCTATATCCAAATAGTATAGACTCTAGAGATTGCTCTCAATCCACTCATATGTTTGAAACACATCATCATGGGGAGGTTAATTCCATTTTATATTGGGGGAAATCCTCTCATAAATTTTTCATTATAATTTTTACTAATACCTAATATGTTAATGTACTTTTACTTAGTTGAAATGATAAAATAGATCAATCTCAATATATATTTTTTCTTAAAAATTATGTTGCAACCTTTTTAATAATATGAGAAATATTTTTAAGCATGTATTAACTAATGATACGAGTAATATTTATTTTACATATGTTATCAACATGTACCATTTAGAAAATCATTAAACTTCCACAAAACTATTATTTATATAATTCATTCCATTATTAAAAAACCATCTCATTATTTAATGTTTTATCTAATCCATAAATGAGTCAATGTAGATTTTATAACATATTAACTAATTTTAATGTCAGAAACCCTTTGGGATATATCTCATAGACATTTTTATATGTTTCTATAGTACAATTTTTGACATTTAACTGTTAAATATATTAATCATGGTAAAATATAATCTTAATTATAATCCAAATGGATTTGAATATCCACTATTTGGTATTACATTGACAATTAAAAAACAATTTCAATAATAGATATTTTGGATTCAATATTAATTTAATTAAAATAATAACAAACCCTGATTGTAATATTTTCTAGTTTTATGACATGAGTAATGAATTAAAATTTTTAAGAACTAAAGTGATTCCATTTCCTAACTATTTGATTAATACCCATATTAACTTAGTGGGTTTTATAATATCTAAAAGTTCTACCAAAATTCAAAATTTATTTTATTTGATGGAATCTATATGTTAATTCATAGCTACAATCCATTCATAACATAATTTACTATTAATTTCTTCCTTATAGAATAATGATTTATTATTCTCAATGAATAATATAACACCTAACATATTAATTACCTTGATACAAAACATTTTAATCTTTAAAACATTATTTTCCATCATCCCTTTTGGAACTTGTTCATAGGACTTTGTTTGTGCCCATTAATGCTTAAATTTATCAATGTGTATCTCTCTCACACTATATGAATTAAATATATCCTCTTTTATTAAAGATATATTTTATTTAACTAAACTATTATTTTTCTATCTTAGGTATAATATATATAAAATTTTTATAAATTTGGGATAAATTAAAATTTTGGAATTCATATATCAAAATGTATTTTTTGTTTCTAGAATTATATTTAACAAACATTTTGTGTCATAATACATTAATTTTCGGTATAATGGATTTATATAATATTATAACTCATATAATATCTTGACAAATATTTTAATCAAAAATAAATTAAGGATCAATTCTTCTATTTCTGAATCATATCCAAAAAAAGATAATGAGAGACTTGGTGTACTCATTATTGATATCACCTTAACTAGAAATGTATAATTACTCTATTTACCTACACCATTAATATGTTTTTTATAAATTTGTATGAGTTTAATAAAAATATTCAATCTACATTTAATGATTTTTTAATGATTTTTTAATATATATTTTTCATTGTGCAACTGCATAATATTTATGTACTTACAATATCATTATTTAATTTTATATAACTTAAATATATAAATGTAATATCATTATTAATTAATCAATTATATATGTTTATATTTATTAATGATATTAAAATTTTCTATGTATTATAATTTACCTCTAACATCTACTTGAAATAGTTTAAATATATCTTTCTTGAATAATTTTATATTCTTTATATATCTAACAAGATTAATATCAAAATTTGTCTTGGTTATTATAATTTATCACAAGTCATGTAAAAGGAATAAAGTTTTTAGTTATAATGATTCTAAACATGATTATTAGTTTCCTTTGAAATTTTGATATGGTTTTCTATAAATAAAAGTCGTATAATACTATAAATGGATAAATATTAAGTCTTAGACTTTATATCTATAATTTATTGTTATCATAGGATATCTCAAATTTAGGTATAATTAAACTATTATTCTTGTATGGAATACCATAAAAACATTTATTTCCATGAATAAAATAATACTTCATTTTCTTTTAACATGAAAATTTGACTATGTTTTCCATACCTCATAATATAAAATAATCGTTTTCAAATACAATATCATCTCCCTAGGAAATGTGATGATGTGATCTTATTTAGATGATATAAGATTCAAGATCCATTAGTGACTATAAAATCTACTTTAAACCTTATAATATTTAAATTAATTATTATTTAATTTATTTGGATACAAGTGTCTGTGTGTCAGAAATTGTATTTAATTATAAATAAATGAAATTAGAAATATTATATGGAATGGTGAATATACGTGAATTATAAGATTCCATTTATTTATTATTATATTCATTAAAATTTCAAATATAAGTTACCTTCATACCTCATTTGATAAAAAAATATACTCAAATTGGTTTCTCTCCTTATTAATATTTTGTTTTTTAAAAGGATTAAGTTTTGAGGATCTCAAATTTCTAGCTCTCATTAGAATTTTTTTCTTAAATTTATTATTCATCATTTGGATAATTAAATATTTATCACTCTTTATATTATTATCAAATTTAATAAGATTTATAAAATATATTTACATTATTTTTCATGACTATTGACATTATAATTTTAAATAAAACTTATGATATTGGGTGACAAGATGACTATTTGAAATGTATGGATATATCTTTATTAAACTTAAATCCTAACTCTACCAATCTATAAATGTACTACATATTCATGAGTAAATTAGAACCTAATTGTTAATCATATTCTAACATAAACATGTATTTTATATTGATATAATCATTAATTGCATCGCATTATGTTCTTGGAGATATGACAATATGGAGCAACTCTATGGATGTTGATGATAAAAATAAGATACAAACATAAAAAAAAATATCCCTGACACTCTTATTAGTATCTTTACCACTCTCAATTTCTTCCTTAGGTGACTTATTATGTATAGGAGGTTCCAACACATAAACATTCCCCTTATTTAATTATAATTTTGACAAGTTCCTATAACATTTTAGTAAATTTTTGTTTGTGTGGACATGTTCATTTTTCAAATTTATTCATAGTGATAATTTGGTATTTATTTATATAAAATATTAGTTTTTTGAATAATAATTTTTATTAGTCTGTATTTAAACACTATTTATTTATAATATTGTAATGTCTCCCATTATTTTTTAAATCAGAATATCATCAAACCATTACATTCAAAATATTTATTTTCATTAATTATTTAATGGTAAATTATCTTTAATTATCTTTTTATAGATAAATTTATTTCCATGATATTAGTAATATATATTTAAGATTTTATTTTTGATTGAAAACTCAATCATGTCACACCTTATTGATCCATTGACTATATTCCCACTTCATATTATTCAAATTCCCATATTTACTTATAAATATTACACAATACTAGATCAGACTACTTATTTTGTGTGAATTTTAACTCATTATATCCAACAATATTATTATGAGTCCCCTAATGGAGAAGGAAGCATAAAAATTGGATAATAAGAACTATGAACAATGGTTTTATTCTAAACCATGTGATATTATGAATTAGTGACTTAGTAATAGTTTTTTGGTTGTCTATATTTTTATTATATACTAAAGGGATATCCAATTCTATTTAACATGATTTAAAATTATATTATGTGATATTTTTTAAAAAATTAACCATATATAAATAGGAAAAATAGATTTCATATTTTTTTTATTTTTTAATTACCTAGTTATTAAATATATTAAGAGATATTATTTCATACATTTATTTTTAATATAAATAATTAACCATTTTTAAAAAAAATATTGATGTGATCATGAGTTCAATATTGTTGGTTGATTCATAGAGTAGATCGTGTCTAAAATGACACCCATCAGTAAATCCATGAGGTATATACATAGCACAAGTTATATAATCTATATTCTCTAATATATTCATTCTTTATCAGATTTATTCTACCCCTCACCCAAACTACCTCTTTTCAAAAAAAAATTATTTACAATAATATTCTACATCATATGTGGGGTAATATCAGTTAGATAAAATTTTATTTAAAAATTTAAATGTGGACATTTAGGGACTTATACATTATTAAGCGAGGGATAAAATAAAAAATCATAAGAAATTAAAATATAATAATTAATTATTAAAAAATATCACCAATTGAAATAAATAAAATAAAATAAATAATAAACCAAACTCACGATGTTTTTTCAAATCTAATGATCAGTCACAATGAATTAACATTGTATAAAAATTATTTTATTTGAATAGAAGATACTTGATTCAATTTTATATGTTTTATGTAATGTGATTGATCTCATTCACCTCCCTTGTGACTGAATTAAATCTTTATATACATTTAGTGAATCGCCCAGTATGCTAGAGGCTATTGACTAGTAGTGAGGTCCAACATAAATAAGTGATTATGTTATACCCTAATATTATAATAACCATAAATTTAGAATAAAAAATAGGATGCTTTCATCATAATATAAAAAAACATTTAACAATAAATACAATAAATAAATGTCATCCATTAGTAAATATCAACATCATTTTATATAAAAATGTATTGTGATTCATATTAGATGACTCTTAATTCATAAATCATATATACTATGTTTATATCATATATAATATGGTAAAAAAATAAAAAACAATATTAAAAACACCCATAAAATATGTATTGAGTCTTATATTTCCCCCATCATCAAACAATGATTCCTTATACCAACTTCACCATCCAACACCTGGGTTAGAAAACATAATTCCTTCTTGCATACGAAAAAAATAATTAGGTTATGAGTATAACTCAATAGGCCCCAACAAAAAGTTTCCCTATCAAATCAAATAAATAACAAATCATGATTGTTATGAAATTCCAAAACAGTAATTAAATATGTAATCGTTCACCCCATGGATTTATCTAGTACCAAACCAAATATGACCATACCTACTTCACCCAATACCATAATTGTATTATATAACAATGATTTGAAAAAAAAACTTATGGATGAATTATGCATAAATCCATATAAAATAGTTATGGTAAATGATCTATCACCATTGAGCATCACTAGGTAAATGATGTATCAACATCATAATACATCTAGGTAAATTCCCCATTATCAATCAAACTTTAAGGAAATTATTCCAATGACTAGTGAATGTGGAATTAAAAATCATATATGGATGATTTTATAGTACCACCCATCATTAATTTGATGATATACCACTATTAAACAACCTCGGATGATTATAAAAAACACAAAAAACACCAGGGGAAGGTGATACACAATAGAAATTAATTCCTCAGCTATAATAAATACCACTATTATCCAACTCTAGGTGGATGTTTCACCACAAAAATAAATCTCTAGATAGATGATACCCAACAAGTACAGTCCCCAAGTAAACGAAGAACCGCCAAAGAAACTATTTAGGTAGATAATGTATCACCGACATAACATCACAAGGTTGATAGGGTACCATGAATATACTAGCTCTATATGGTTTAGATAACCACATCTCAACTCAAATAGAGAATGAGTGAACAATAACATATCAAGGTTTGATTATGCAGCAAATGTTTTTATCATAGTATAAAAATCATCACTTATAACCATTTATATTACATTTTTAATCATTTAATTTATGGTTTTTCTCCCAACCCACTAACCTTATCAGGAAGGTTTCAGGCGCAGCAAAAGTGTGGTTGGGACGACACCCAACTTTTATTTTTACCATGATCAATTATTATTCTCGGAACAATACGATGACAAAATCCAATCTCTATGGAATATAATCAAAGATTTAGATAAAAAAGAATGAGGCCTGAAACCTTAGAGAGGATCTTGCACATCATGTTTATAATTAATTTAATTAATTTCATAAAGAAAATAATACATGGATCTTCTGTATTTTATTCATTGATGATGTTGATTATTCGGAATGAACCTTATGTATTATCTCGTTCTGCTTGTAAGGATCCAAACTAGAATCCCTCAAGTGGTGATCCACACGTGCTTTGATGGACTCTGATTGACACGGCTCATTCTCTGGGTGCTAGCACGGCAAAAAGATTTTCTTGTGTTGGTTGTTCTTGATCTCTTTTTCTTCGGTATTGAAGAACATCTCTCATTCTTGAGAGGGGAGAGAATAAAATTCGAGAGAGAAATTGTTTGGCTCAAAAATTATCAATTCACCAGGCATGTGGTGTGGTGTATAGTATAATAAGAATACTTGTCTATTTATATACATGAAATTTTAGTTACAATATTTAATTGCATAGAAACAATTAAATATATTCATGAACTTAGAGAAAACCCATGAATTTAATAATAATACCGCGTCATTATTTATGGTGTGCCAACTTGCGCAAAATTGAATTATAAATAAAATTCTGTGTCAAGAAATAATAGAAGCGTTATTTTAATTTGTGCCAACTAGTAAAATAATTATTTATCGTCTTTCAAATATTTATTTTACTACTGGATCGACCTTGGTCAGCTCGAACACCACTTACATTTATTGAACACCCAAATATATAAATAAATAATTTATTCTCTTAAATAAATATTTTTTTACAAACTAGTAAATAAATATTTATTAAATGTTAAACAAAATAAATAAATATATTTTATTTAATTTATGTGATCCTTGTAACTTGAATAAAATTATTCCATTTTCCTGAGAATAATATTTATTTCATTAATTAAATACAAATAGAATTTAACCGAGACCACCAAAAACACATAGTGTGTGACCCTCTAGGATTGTTTCTCATTGGTATTAGGTGATCTTGTCTCGATTCCAAGAGTATTGTCTAGGAAAGGGTCAAGGAACCCAAGAGATAGAACCTAATGTCGCAATAATTAAATCCACATACAAACTCTCACTGTGTAATATAATCCCTTTATCACTATATCTCATCAACTAGGTTTCATGATTGTGTCATCTACTTTTATGCTTGATACATCTTTCTTTTGACTACCTAAAATAAACTCGTTGTTACACCCTGGCCATGGAATTTTGTGCGACGGTTCTGTTTCAATCAAAGGGCTGAGATATCAACTTCCATAAATGGAAGGTACAAATCCTTCCTTGAATTATCCATTAATAACATGCCACTTGTGACGCAGCCAACGTATACTTCCCGTAAACTGTCTGCATGATGGTTTTCATCAGTAAATCAAAGTGTGTAAGTTGTGACACATATTAATGATAATATTAAAGTCTAAGGATCATTACACATGCTCGTAGATAGAAATATCTGATGACACCAAAACATGTGGAATTCCTACTGGCGGGTCTGTTATCATAATCTCTTATCTTGGATATTACCAAGTGCAAACTTCATGAGAGGAAGTCTCATCTGCTTACGAGTACTCTCACATGACAGTCTACATGTTATGTGTCCCATCATAGTATGTCATCCAACCACAGAACTATATTTAAGAATATTGTTATAGCATTTCAAGGTTCTTATCATAGTGGGTAACTGCCATAACCTTATTAATGTAATAAATACTCTAGTACATTATTACATCATATTCATGAAGAGCAATGAAAAATATGTAATAATGAATTAAATATCCATGTAATCAATGTAAACCCATTTGGTTCTAGGACACCAACTCTAACAAACTCCCACTTGGACTAGAGCCAACTGCCTACGAATTTTAGTATGCTAGACCTCACATGATGATTATGCTTCTGCTGAGTCAAGGCTTAAGTCAAGGGGTCCGGTATGTTGTCTTCCGTGGAAATAATTCTCACTCCAACTTCACCTCTATGAGAAAAATCCCTCAAATAATGATACCTCAGAATTATGAGCTTCATCCACTGATGAGACCTTGGCTCTTTGGAGAGAGCTGTCGCTACAGAATTATCATAGTATAGTGTGATAGGATCTTTACTGCTTAGTATCACATCTAGCTCCTTGACGAAGCTGCGTATCCAAACTGCTTCTTTAGCTACCTCAGAATCTATGATATACTTAGAATCTACTGTATAATCTATGAACACACTCTGTTTTGAGCTCTTCCGGCTCACTGCACCACTATTCAAAGTGAAGATGTATCCCGTTTTAGAATTCATGACATCTTGATCAGTCTAGAAACTAGAATCTTCATATCCTCTGATGTCTAGTTCCTAATCTCTTCTATAAACCAGGAACATATCCTTAGTATGAGTCTGATACTTTAGGATAGTTTTGACTGCCATCAAATGGTGGTCACCTGGGTCAGCTTGATATCTTCCTACCACACTCAATGTGTTGGCGACATCTAGCCTAGTACATAGCATGGCATAAAAGACTAACCTAATAGCTTATGCATATGGAGTCCTTGCCATTATCTTTTTTTCCTCTTGTGTTTGAGGAAACATTTTATTTTAAATATTAATGCCATGTGACGCTGGTAATAATCCACTCTTGGATTGTTCCGTACTGAATCTCTTCTGTATCTTATCAATGTATGTACTTTGACTTAAGCCTAGCAATGTCACGACCCGCCTTCACCAAAAGGAGGGAAGAGTCAGCGGATTGCCAGGCCCTTCCTTCTTTAAGTTGAAGAAGAGATAATGACCCCTGAAACCCGCCTTCAATAGGTCCCGGAGTGGCGACTAGCACCAAGGGTATAGAAAATTCTCGCAAATGGAAGGCATTACCCTTTTTATTATTTAGGATCGGGAAAAAGGACAAGTCGACCTCCCAAAAAGAAAAAGAAACAAGTTTATATAAATGAACCCAAATAAAGACCCCATGCATGTTTAAACAGTTTACAACAAGGTACAAGCACAAAAGAAAAAGAAAGCTCTCAAGTACAATACCAAAAGAAAACAAAGATACGACAACAGCGACAACTCCAACTGTCCGACTAATAGGGTCCCGCGCAGCCCTGGTAGTCCTCCTGGAAACCTGAAAGTAAACGTAGGGTGAGCATACAAGTACACTCAGTAGGGAAAACCAAGACTCTCGTGCACAAGTGGGGGGGAACGTACTAAAGTCCCGTGAGAAAAGAGTGAACCAAACAACTAACAAGGCAAACTATCCATCCCAGGCCTCACCAAGGCTCACTCCCCAAATAACGCAAGTCAAGTAATATATATAATAAGAGCACATCGATGTTTGGGTACCCCGCGCCACTTCCCCACTGGTTATTGAGACATCCTACGCATCGGACCAATCCCGCCATTCTCACCGCAGTCCCACTGCCACACCCGCCCGCACACACCTGGGCCACCACCACGCGCAGTCCCACTGCCAAATCCCGCCCGCACACACCTGGGCCACAACCACACGCAGTCCCACTGCCAAATCCCGCCCGCACACACCTGGGCCTCAACTGTCACAAGTAACCATGCCTGCAAACACCTAGGCCAGAACAACCACCGCTACGCCCGAAGACACCTGGGCTAAAGGATCCACTTCCACGCCCGAAAACATCTGGGCCTCATCCCGAAGACACTTGGGAAACCACCTGCCGCACACACCTGGCCAACCACCACAACACCCTGCCCGATGGTTCTTGGGCTAATAATGGACTTCAGGCCACCACAGCCTGCCCGAAGGTGCTTGGGCTATCCGGGAAAGGGAGAAGAAAAGGATCTAATAACCAGCCACTAAGTATAGTGTTGGGAAAAACACCCTTCCCCCATAAATGGGGGTGTTCGGCACTAAGTGCTCAACTTGGGTGGGGCGCGAATAAGAAACACAAAGCTACAAGTATAGATATAGGTAAAAAACACTCACCCAAAACTTAGGTTTTCCTAACCAACCTACAGAACACAATACCACAGCGTCCGAGTCACAATTCACGACCCTTGCCCACAAAACCATTTGTCCATTCTTGTTTCACGTTCAGTCAAAATGTTCAATTAATTTTAAGCACTACTGGGCAACTACCATAAGCATAACCAAGGAAAACGTCAAAGCATAGATCAACCAAAACACTCACACCCGGTTCCGCCAACAGAGGATCTCTCCCCAATTTGTGATAAAAACTCACAACCACTGAAACCATGCCAACAGGAGATCCCATCCCCCAAATTCACACAGCCACCGAGAGTATAAAAAGAACAGGGGATCCCATCCCCTCCCACATTTCCAGCAAACGGCCCGAAGGGAAAACAACCACTAACCACTACCAACACAAGTCAGGGATTTTCAGATTTAAACGATTTAACACACTCCATGATTTCAAATTCCGTGTGTTCTAACCGGGAGTTATCACAGAAGGGACGATCCTGGTGCTTTCAATTATTCAGCCGGATATACGTGGTTAACCAATTTCACAGCAGGAGTTCACAATTTCAGCAACCTATTTAAAACATCATGAGGGGATTCAAGTGCACACATACGACCACCAACGGCCTCAATTTTCAGAAAACATAAACCAGTACAACAAAAGGGATGATCACAAGATAAAGCATAACAACGATCACAACCCCTTCCCCTTCTTCCTTTAGAACTTCGTTTATTATCTTCATTAGGGTTTGGTTCAACCAATTCCATAGGAACAAAAGTAGCGCCCACCCCGCATGATACACAAAAGTGAGAGACGAGAGAAATTCCCTACCTGTTGATAGATGATCGACGTTTAGGCCGGGGGCGCGGAACTTTACGGATAACGACGCGGCGGTCCCGATGTACCAGAAGAGCCACGATCGAAGAAGGGGGGAAACCACGGCCTAACCCTTAATTATAACAGCTGGGGACGGTTGAGATGTAACACAAAACCACGGAAGACGAGGGAGTCGTGGGTTGACCACGTGGCTTGACTCATCATTAATGGCACTGGGTGGTTTTAACCGACCCATGAATTAATGAAGCATTTAATTAAAACCTTTGTGCGCGTTTCGGATTCCCAAGACATTTTTAACAAGGCAGAATAGGTTTTAAAACCCTATTTGCGAAAAAGGAACGTTACTGGAACAACTTGGCAAGGCAGGGCGACGTCGGCCGGTCTCACCGATCAGTCTCACCGATCGGTCGCACCGATCGGTCTCACTGATCGGTCTCACCGATCGGTCACACCGATCGGTGTCACCGATCGGTCTCACCGATCGGTCTCTCCGATCGGTACCCCGCAAGGAAACCGGATTTTTGGCAAAGGAAGGGACCAAGGGGGGTCTGGGTCATCACATCAGATACCTCTTAAACGATTCTCGTCCCCGAGAATCAAAACAAACCAGAAGGAAAGAGAGGATCCGAACAACCATCTTCGAAGATACCTCTTAGGAGTGGACCCCCGCTAATTGAAAACACTCCCTGTCAAGAACCACGCCAAACCGCCCGGTCATGTGGGTTTGGGGAGTTCCCCTCCCCCATGTCAAGATATTATCCGCTTTGGGCGGCACTGACTCGCCCGCACGGGTTTAATCGCATCCACCTTAATGCGTCCTGATTAGGGGTCGGGTTTCCCCTTCCCTTTAGCTTGGGCTTTCCACACATAACAGAGGAAAGGAACTAGCACATTTCATAGACAAAAAGGTCAAACGTTCTGTCACAACAGGTACCAAAGGTTCAAAGCTCAGAACAACTCGGGGTATTGGGCACGCATCTGTGCTTCCCTCTCCCACGTACTCTCTTCGAGGCCGCCATGTCTCCACAACACACGAACCAGGCCGACGGTTCGTCCACGGAGCACTTTCTCCTTGCGATCCTCGATTCTGACTGGCCATTCCTCGAAGGTCGCGTCTCCTCCCACATCTAACTCTCCCCAGTTGATGACATGAGAGTCATCATGTAAGTACTGACGAAGCTGGGAGACATGGAAGACGTCATGGACCCTCTCCAACTGAGGTGGTAGGGCCAGCTGATATGCTACCTCGCCAACTCGCCTCAGCACCTCGAAAGGTCCGATGAACCTAGGGGAGAGCTTACTCCCCTTCCCGAACCTCCGCTGCCCCCGTCGAGGGGAAACCTTCAAAAACACATGATCTCCCACCTCGAACTTTAGGGGCCTCCTCCGACGATCAGCATAAGATTTCTGCCGATCCTGAGCTGCTTTCATCCTCTCCCGCACTAGCTGGACTTTCTCCGTGGTGCTCTGCACTACTTCTGGTCCAAGAGTACCAGTCTCACCAACCTCTGCCCAGCATAAGGGTGAACGACATGGTCTTCCATACAAATCCTCAAAAGGAGCCATGCCGATAGTAGAGTGAAAACTGTTGTTGTAGGCAAACTCTACTAAAGGCAAGTGTCGTACCCATGATCCTCCGAAATCCAGAACACATGCTCGCAGCATGTCCTCCAAGGTCTGGATAGTCCGCTCTGTCTTCCCATCAGTCTGAGGGTGAAAAGAAGTGCTAAGGCGTAGTTGGGTGCCAAAAGCATGTTGTAACCCCTTCCAGACTCGTGAGGTGAATCGAGTGTCCCGATCTGAGACGATCGTTTTCGGAACTCCATGAAAACGCACCACCTCATCCACGTACCTCTGTGCTAAGGTACTCACGGGTCCTGACTCCTTGATAGCCAAGAAGTGAGCAGATTTTGTCAATCGATCCACCACTACCCAGATAGCATCATGCCCGCCCTGAGCTCTGGGTAGTCCCGTGACGAAGTCCATCGAGACGTCGTCCCACTTCCACTCGGGAACATCTAGAGGATGCAACAGACCACCAGGAACACGGTGTTCAGCCTTCACCTGCTGACACACCAGGCATTTAGCCACGAACTCTGCCACTGCCCGTTTCACCCCGGGCCACCAAAACTGTCCCCTCAGGCCTTGGTACATTTTCGAAACACCCGGATGTACTGCCAAGGCTGAGCTATGGAACTCACGAAGGACTTCATCACGCATCACCTCTGGAACAAACAACCTCCGATGAAAGAGCATCCGACGTCGGCTGTCCTCCGACCATCCTTCCGGGGCGTTCCCCTGATCGATACGATCCCGCAACACTTCCACCTCAGGATCTCCCCACTGAGACTCTTCCACTTGCTGCAACAAAGAGGACTGTACCGTCATCTGAAACAAACAGCCTCTAGTACCTTCCACCCTTGCATCCAAGTGAAAGGCAGCCAACTCCCCCATCGCCTTCCAAGCATCAGCAGATTCCCGAACCACCTCCTGATGCGGCTTCCTGCTCAGGGCATCAGCCACAACGTTTCCCTTACCTTCAGTGTATGAGATCTCAAAGTCGTAGTCCTGGAGAAACTCGACCCACCTCCGTTGTCGCAAGTTCAAGTCACGCTGGGAGAAGATATAGCGCAAGCTTTTGTGATCGGTGAAGACCACAAAGCGCTCCCCAAAGAGGTAATGTCGCCACAGCTTTAATACGAACACTACCGCTGCAAGCTCTAGGTCATGGGTGGCATAGTTCCGCTCATGGGGGCGTAGCTGCCTGGACCCGTAAGAGATCACCCCTTGTCGCTGCATCAATACGCACCCCAGGCCCTGTCCTGAAGCATCACAGAATACCTCATAGGCCATCCCTTCTTCTGGAAATCTCAACACTAGGGAACTAACCAGTTTTTCTTTTAGGTAGCTGAAGGACGACTCACACTGCTCACTCCACATGAAAACCTGGTCCTTCTTGGTCAAAGCCGTCAAAGGGGATGCTACCCGGGAGAAGTTGGGTACGAATCTCCGGTAGTAGCCTGCCAGTCCGAGGAAACTCCGAACTTCCGCCACATTCTTGGGTGCTGCCCAAGAAACAATTGCCTCAACCTTTGATGGGTCGACTGCTACTCCCTGCTCAGACACTACATGTCCGAGGAAGTGCACTTCTCGTGCCCAGAACTTGCACTTTGACAACTTCCCATAGAGCTGGTGCTGTCGGAGGACCTCCAAAACCGTCCTCAGGTGCTCTGCATGGTCCTCTTCTGACTTTGAATAGATCAGGATATCGTCGATGAACACCACCACAAACCGATCCAGGTACTCCCGAAAGATGGAGTTCATAAGCCCCATGAACACGGCCGGGGCGTTCGTAACACCAAAGGGCATGACCACGAACTCGAAGTGCCCATACCTGCACCTGAACGCCGTCCTTGGGACGTCGCTATCCTTCACCCTCAGCTGGTGGTACCCGGATCGCAGGTCGATCTTCGAGAACCATCCTGCCCCCTTCAGCTGGTCGAAAAGATCATCTATCCTCGGAAGAGGGTAGCGGTTCTTGATCGTTACCTGATTCAGCCTTCTGTAATCGATGCACAACCTGAGGCCACCATCTGCCTTCTTTGCGAACAAGACTGGGGCACCCCACGGTGATGCACTTGGACGAACATAACCCCTCTTCATCAGATCGTCAATCTGTATCCGCAACTCCCGTAGCTCCGAAGGTGCCATCCGGTAAGGAGCCATCGAGATTGGTCGAGAGCCGGGCTGCAGGTCTATCCCGAACTCGATGTCACGTCGAGGGGGTAGAGTCGTCACCTCCTCAGGAAAGACGTCCATAAATTCACGAAGGATCTCTGGTACTTCCACCATTTCCTCATCTGTTGATTCTATCGTCAGTTCGGTCAACAAGGAGAGGAGAGGTTCCTCCCTCCTGTTTCCCTTCGGACAGCTCCGCTCGCCGGTGAAAGTAACACGCTGGCCGTCCAAACCGGAGAACACCACCCTCCCTTGGAAACAGTCGATGACGGCGCACACAGAAAATAGCCAGTTGATGCCTAGGATGACATCGTACGGCCGAATCTGTAGCAGAAGGAGATCCTTAACCGACTGATGTGGCCCCAACATCAGTCTACATCCCCGACAAACGAACAGCAAGTCGGTCTGACCTCCAACTGGTGTGCTCAACACCAGGGGAACTGGAAGTCTCTCGGGATCTAGACCCAAGGCGCGGGCTAGACTGGGTGCAACAAAGGAGTGCGAAGCTCCGGTATCGAACAAATCATAAGCAAGAGTGATAAACACACTGATCGTACCTCGAACAACCTCTGGCCCTGCTGGAACTGTTGCTTCTGCGGCGTGTAACTGTCCACGCCCAGCTCCCCTGCCCCTCGGCTGTCGGCCACCTCCCCGACCACGCCCTGGTCGAGGTCCCTGGGGAGCGCCCTGAGGTCGGCCTCCCCCTCCTATGTCTGTCTGCGGAGGAGCGGGAGCTCGCTGTCCCTGCTGCTGCTGCTGGAAGGGTCTGGCTGGGAACTGCTGCTGCGGCGGACGCTGAGGATGACTGCCACTGCTGTACTGCACCCGATCGGGGCACTGACTCCGAAGATGTCCAGGGCTCCCGCAGATGAAGCACCGTGGCCCCGAGCCTGAAGGAAAAGAACGTGGGCCAGGGGATCGAAACTGAAACTGCTGCGGCCTGCTCCCTGCGGGTCGGAACCTGGAGGGTCCCGATGCCGGAGGCCTGGTGCTGACGGCCTTCCCCTTCGATGGTCCCAGCTGGATCCCTTCTCGTGACAGTCCGCCTAGAGCGTGCATCCTTTCCACCACTTCGGCCTTCTTCTGAACCTCCAAGTATGTCGGAAGGGTAAAGGGGGTAACAACATACTGGAGGGAGGGTCGGAGCGCCTCCTCCAAACGTCTTGCCCGAGACTCCTCATCGGGAAAGAGGTCCGGAGCAAAACGCAGGAGGTCCTTGAACTTGATTCCAAGTTCCCTCACGGACATGCTCCCCTGCTGGAGGGAGAGTAGCTCCTGCCTCTTCTCCACCTTCATTGTCGAGGAGAGGAACTCCTCCCGGAACTCCTTCTCGAAGTCCGCCCAAGAAACCTCAGACTCTTTCCTACTCCCCAGGTGAAGCATCCACCACTGACGTGCCGCTCCTCGCATCTGGCTAACAGCCAGAGGAACCCAGTACTCCGTCGGGGCCCGAATCAGGCCGAAGGCTATGACTAGCTCCTCCAGCCAGCCTTCTGTCTTCACGTCGGAGGTGCTGCCCTCATATTTCTCGAGGGCCTGTCGCTGAAAGGCTCGAAGAGTCTTCTGCCACTGGTCGTCCTCTTCCTCCCGACCAGCTCTCTGCCGATTGTCCAAAGTAGTCTCAGGAGTCTCGATCGCCTGTACCACACGTGGTCGCCTTCCAGGTGCCATAGCTGCAAGGTAAACAAGGAATGCCTAAGCCCAGTAGTGCAAGGAAAACCGTTCTCAAAACTTATTAAGATTTAATTTATTCTTAATTTCCCAAGACATCCCAGAAACACAAAAACACAAGTCATTTATGATGCATGTACCTTTCCTAGGGTCTCTACCCTGCAATCAGTGTGGCCTCACTTGGTCGTTCGGTAGGTCCAGAGTCCTTGCATCGGATCACGGGGGGCCCTAAAATCCCGTGTCCTAGCCGGTCCTCCCTGGCCTAATTCACGCACCAAGGTCACCCAACGCTGTTGCCTCACCATCCCATGCAATCCTTACTGTGCCTAACTCCAGACTCCGTCCTATCTCTCAACCTCGCCTCTGATACCATTCTGTCACGACCCGCCTTCACCAAAAGGAGGGAAGAGTCAGCGGATTGCCAGGCCCTTCCTTCTTTAAGTTGAAGGAGAGATAATGACCCCCGAAACCCGCCTTCAATAGGTCCCGGAGTGGAGACTAGCACCAAGGGTATAGAAAATTCTCGCAAATGGAAGGCATTACCCTTTTTATTATTTAGGATCGGGAAAAAGGACAAGTCGACCTCCCAAAAAGAAAAAGAAACAAGTTTATATAAATGAACCCAAATAAAGACCCCATGCATGTTTAAACAGTTTACAACAAGGTACAAGCACAAAAGAAAAAGAAAGCTCTCAAGTACAATACCAAAAGAAAACAAAGATACGGCAACAGCGAAAACTCCAACTGTCCGACTAATAGGGTCCCGCGCAGCCCTGGTAGTCCTCCTGGAAACCTGAAAGTAAACGTAGGGTGAGCATACAAGTACACTCAGTAGGGAAAACCAAGACTCTCGTGCACAAGTGGGGGGGAACGTACTAAAGTCCCGTGAGAAAAGAGTGAACCAAACAACTAACAAGGCAAACTATCCATCCCAGGCCTCACCAAGGCTCACTCCCCAAATAACGCAAGTCAAGTAATATATATAATAAGAGCACATCGATGTTTGGGTACCCCGCGCCACTTCCCCACTGGTTATTGAGACATCCTACGCATCGGACCAATCCCGCCATTCTCACCGCAGTCCCACTGCCACACCCGCCCGCACACACCTGGGCCACCACCACGTGCAGTCCCACTGCCAAATCCCGCCCGCACACACCTGGGCCACAACCACACGTAGTCCCACTGCCAAATCCCGCCCGCACACACCTAGGCCTCAACTGTCACAAGTAACCATGCCTGCAAACACCTAGGCCAGAACAACCACCGCTACGCCCGAAGACACCTGGGCTAAAGGATCCACTGCCACGCCCGAAAACACCTGGGCCTCATCCCGAAGACACTTGGGAAACCACCTGCCGCACACACCTGGCCAACCACCACAACACCCTGCCCGATGGTTCTTGGGCTAATAATGGACTTCAGGCCACCACAGCCTGCCCGAAGGTACTTGGGCTATCCGGGAAAGGGAGCAGAAAAGGAGCTAATAACCAGCCACTAAGTATAGTGTTGGGAAAAACACCCTTCCCCCATAAATGGGGGTGTTCGGCACTAAGTGCTCAACTTGGGTGGGGCGCGAATAAGAAACACAAAGCTACAAGTATAGATATAGGTAACAAACACTCACCCAAAACTTAGGTTTTCCTAGCCAACCTACAGAACACAATACCACAGCGTCCAAGTCACAATTCACGACCCTTGCCCACAAAACCATTTGTCCCATTCTTGTTTCACGTTCAGTCAAAATGTTCAATTAATTTTAAGCACTACTGGTCAACTACCATAAGCATAACCAAGGAAAACGTCAAAGCATAGATCAACCAAAACACTCACACCCGGTTCCGCCAACAGAGGATCTCTCCCCAATTTGTGATAAAAACTCACAACCACTGAAACCATGCCAACAGGAGATCCCATCCCCCAAATTCACACAGCCACCGAGAGTATAAAAAGAACAGGGGATCCCATCCCCTCCCACATTTCCAGCAAACGGCCCGAAGGGAAAACATCCACTAACCACTACCAACACAAGTCAGGGATTTTCAGATTTAAACGATTTAACACACTCCATGATTTCAAATTTTGTGTGTTCTAACCGGGAGTTATCACAGAAGGGCCGATCCTGGTGCTTTAAATTATTCAGCCGGATATACGTGGTTAACCAATTTCACAGCAGGAGTTCACAATTTCAGCAACCTATTTAAAACATCATGAGGGGATTCAAGTGCACACATACGACCACCAACGGCCTCAATTTTCAGAAAACATAAACCAGTACAACAAAAGGGATGATCACAAGATAAAGCATAACAACGATCACAACCCCTTCCCCTTCTTCCTTTAGAACTTCGTTTATTATCTTCATTAGGGTTTGGTTCAACCAATTCCATAGGAACAAAAGTAGCGCCCACCCCGCATGATACACAAAAGTGAGAGACGAGAGAAATTCCCTACCTGTTGATAGATGATCGACGTTTAGGCCGGGGGCGCGGAACTTTACGGATAACGACGCGGCGGTCCCGATGTACCAGAAGAGCCACGATCGAAGAAAGGGGGAAACCACGGCCTAACCCTTAATTATAAGAGCTGGGGACGGTTGAGATGTAACACAAAACCACGGAAGAAGAGGGAGTCGTGGGTTGACCACGTGGCTTGACTCATCATTAATGGCACTGGGTGGTTTTAACCGACCCATGAATTAATGAAGCATTTAATTAAAACCTTTGTGCGCGTTTCGGATTCCCAAGACATTTTTAACAAGGCAGAATAGTGTTTAAAACCCTATTTGCGAAAAAGAAACGTTACTGGAACAACTTGGCAAGGCCGGGCGACGTCGGCCGGTCTCACCGATCAGTCTCACCGATCGGTGTCACCGATCGGTCTCACCGATCGGTCTCACTGATCGGTCTCTCCGATCGGTGTCACCGATCAGTCTCACCGATCGGTCTCACCGATCGGTCTCACCGATCGGTACCCCGCAAGGAAACCGGATTTTTGGCAAAGGAAGGGACCAAGGGGGTCTGGGTCATCACAAGAAATCTCTTGGATCTATCACAATGGATCATGATCCCATGAATATATGCTGCCTCAACTAGGTATTTCACAGAGAATGATTGATTCAACCCTGCCTTAATAGACTCTAATACTAGAATCTTGTTTCCAATAAGTAATATGTCATCAAAATATACTATTAGAAAAATTACTGCACTCCCACTAAACTTTTTTTAGGCACAAGGCTCACATGAATTGTTAATAAAACCAAATTCTTTTATGGTCTCATCAAAACAAATGTTCCATGACCTGGATGTTTTCTTTAATCCATAAATGGATTTATGAAACTTGCATACCTTATTGGCATCCTTTGGAGTCAGAAATCATTCAGGTTGTGTCATGTAGACATCTTCCTTAAGGTTCCCATTAAGGAATGCTTTTTTGAAATCCAATTTCCAAATCTCATAGTCATGGTAACCCACAATAGCATGTAGAATTCTAATAGAATTCAGCATTTCAACTAGTTAAAAGGTTTCATCATAGTCAATTCCTTGTTGTTGTTTCAACACTTTTGCAACAAGTTGTGCCTTATAGGTATTGAATTGTCCTTTCATGTTCATTTTCTTCTTTAATACCCATTTTCAACCAATAGGGTTTACATCAACTGGAGGATCTACCAAAATCAAGACTTTGTTTTGGTACATGGAATCTATTTCATAATTCATGGAATCTTGCCACTTGGCAACGTCTGTGCCACTTACTACTTCCTTGTAGGGTAGAGGATAATTATTATCAACTAATAATGAGTCACCATCCTCAGAAACTAGAACACCATACTGTTATAGTTCTCTAACCTCTCTTGTACTCCTATACAGTACTTGTGTCTCTAGAACAGATTCTTCTTACATGGGGCTTTGTGGAATCTGTTCTTGTGCCAACTCTTGTGTACCTTGAACCTTGACTTCATCGAAGTCTATCTTTCTCCAACTATATATTTTTAATATGTTCCCCCTCTCAAGGAATATGGAATGTCTTTCCACTATAACCTTTTTGTCTGAGGTGTTGTATAGGTAACATCCCCTTGTTTCTTTAGTGTATCCTATAAAGGTACACTTTGTGCTTTAGGGTTTGAGTTTATTACCTGAAGAGGAATTTACAAATGCATCACTACCCCACACATGTAAATTCAATAACATGGATTTTATTCCACTCAATAACTCGTATGGAATACCATTTATCGATTTAGTTGTTACTTGGTTTAGTATGTGTGTCGCAGTTTATAACGCATACCACCCAAAGGATAATAGAAGACTAACATGACTCATCATTGATCTCACCATTTCCAACAACGTGTGGTTCCTCATTTCACTTACATCATTCCATTGAAGTGTGTAAGGAGGATTGAGTTGGGATAGGTTCCCAAACTCTTGTAAGTAATCAATGACGTCCTGATTAAGATAGTCCCCACCTCAGTCTGAGCGGAGTTTCTTAATATTCTTACCAAGATGGTTCTCAACTCCATTCTTGTATTTCTTGAACTTATCAAAGGAATATGACTTATACCTAATTAAGTAGATATATCAATATCTATTAAAATCATCAGTAAAAGTTTATAAGTATGAGTATCCACCCCTTTCTTCAACTAGAAATGGTCCATACACATCGGTATGAACCTATTCAAGAAGCTCTTTAACCCTGTCACCTTTCCCACCAAATGGGGATTTGGTCATTTTGCCTTGTAAACATGAATTACATATGCCAAGTGTTTTTAGGTCAAAAGAATCTAAATATCCATCTTGATGTAACTTTGTCAAGCATTTCTCATTTACATGACCTAGTCGGTGATGCCAAAGTTGGGTGTAGTATGAGTCATGTGATGTATCTTTGTCGTCGATTTCCATTACTAGGTTTGTGTAATCCCACACATAAAGACCATTGTATAAATTTTCCCTAAAAAAACAAATGTTATCTTTATAAAATAAGAAACATTAATTTCCAAACCTGAAAACAAATCCATATATATCTAATCTTGATACAGAAATTATGGTATTGGTTGTATAAGGCACATAAATTCAACCCTTTAACACCAAGATCATCCCAGTTAGAAACGTGAGGTGGTAGTCCCCGACAGCTACAACAACACGTCTAGCTCCATTGGCTACTCATATATCTACCTCCCCTCTATCAATATTCCTAAATGTACATGGTTCCAATATTTGGGTACATTTGTAAGAACCACACATTGTATCCAATACCCAATTTGTAGAAACTGGTAGATTTCATTCGATAAAAAACATAATCGAAGCTTCCCCTTGCATCTTAGGCTAGGTGTAGTTATTTTTCAAGTGGACCTTCTTTCCACATGAGAAACAAACAACCTCATGTTCCCATGCCTCCCATTTTGTCTTCCTTTTCATGAAAATACGTGAAAATGCTTTGGGATTAAATCTCTTCTCCATCCCTTTCCTCTTATTCACCATAACGATAGAAGGCTTTTCATGCTTCATACCTTTTTCCACTTGGAGAATGAGGATAAGAAGATCAGATAGATACTTCTCAATGTCTTTCATATTGAAATTGACAACAATATTAGAGAAGCTCTGAGGAAGTGTTGCGAGAATGAGATCGGTGCCCGGTTTTTTGGGGATTTTAACCCCTAGAACCTCTAGGCGCTCAATGTATCCAATGATCTTGACTACATGAGGACCATCTAGGGCACCTTCTCTAATATTACCTTGAAAGAGTGCCTTAGATATCTCAAGATTTTCCTATATTTATCTCTCTTGGTAAAGACCACAGAGGTGCTCGAGCATTCTATAAGAATCCATGTTTTCATTAGACTTCATGAGATCTATAGAAATTGATGATAAAATAAAACATTGAACATCGACCGCATCATTCATATGTTTCTCATTGACCAAGAAATCCTCATCACTCGCCTCTTCGGTAGGAGGATTAGGTAATTCTTACTCGATCACGTAAAACTTTAGTCCATGGAATAGGATAACCCGAAGGTGTCTAAACCATTCCTGGAAGTTACTGCTAGTGAGGATGTTGTCTTTATCCAGAATTGATCGCATGGATAGTTTGGTTGATGATCTTATCGTTTTTATTCTACAATTAAAAGAGGATATCATTAGTACTTTCTTGATTACATTTTATGAGATATAATAAATTTTACTATGTCTCCCACTATTTTATCAAGTCCCAATGGCCCTCACCATTGAACTCGGAATGTTCAGTTTCCATGAATTTCTTGTGGAAAGGATCCATATTCCCCTTATAATAACCCCAAAAAGGGTTGTTCAAGATATTAGAAGGTATTTAGGTAGGTAGATATTTTCCAATAGCAGGCTGGAAGCTCTTTGATCTGTTGAGTGGACTCCCCAATCCTAAAATCATGACATCGGATTTCCTCAACTATTGCCTCCAATATTACACCAAGTCATAAAGAGATACTTCTCTTGATGTAATATGGTTAAATCAACTTGAAACCTTTCATAAGGTCTTCCTGTATAAAAGTAAGTGTCTCAACAAGGGTTGGTCAGGCACATAGTTTTATTGAGTTTTTTTAATCAAGTAACGGAAGGCTTGTTCTGACTTAATATTTTATTTGATAAATTTTTATCTCTTATGTGTGACTTGTTTATTATCATTATCACATGATTGTTAATTTTAAGTGGAACTTACTTAAGTGATTAACCATGTCTTGATAATATTTATGCATAATTATGGTTTATTTTAGTTCCATCTTGCATGCTTGTTTAATTCATTAATTATGTGATCGTGAAAACACATCCATAATGATAAAACATGAAATTGGAAGAAATAAAATAAAGTAAGTAGAATTATCATGAGCTTTTATAATGGTTAGTTTATCTAGCGGCTGATAAAATAACCCTGGCCTAGGGGAGAAACACCTAGAACCTTTTGGGTTCCTGTTTATAGCTTCCACCTGTCCACCACTGTATCTCCTGGGATTTGTTTCATCTCGGCTCCAGCTTGAACCACCTCCACTAGCATGGGAGTTACAACCATTAAATATGACTTTTTTAACTCATATGTTGGTGAGGGGTAAAAGGGGGTTTTACATAAAAGAAACCTTGGGCACACAGGCCCTACATATTAATGAGGAGAAGGCTCGCAGGCCAAGAAATTTAATTCAAATAAATAAATTAAAAGAAACCATCTACATACAAAGGTCATAGTCTAGCTCATGATCATCCATAAAAGAAACAATATTTATGCAAAAATAAAACTAGAAATAAATTCTTTAATCATTTTTGTTTAAGATAAATCATTCTCGAATCAATTAATTATCATCTTTAATTAATAAATCCTTTTATCTTAAACCATTTTTCTAAATTTCCTTGATATTCTCATCCATCATAATTTTAAACAAATAAATTCATTTAAAATTATCTTTGTACATAACTTGTACCTTGGAGGCTTTTTGGTGAATTCATATTCATAACTACCCAATGTGTAGAAATAAACATTACGCAGACATTAAATTAAACACATATATATATAACACCTATCACATGGTGTTCCTCAGCTTTACGCTCTCATGATGGTATACGTCTCAAGGGTTTGTATAATATAATAATAAATTTAAATAATTATGTGTAATTTGGATGAGTACACAATGTGTAGTTCAAACTACACTATGTGTACTATTTTTCACTATCTATCCGCAGTACATGCCCGGGGAAACGGTGTGTGAGTGTACATCGGTAATCTTCGGATTATACGGCGTGTCCAGTGGGTCACACATTGTGTAGTTCCTCGTTACACGGTCTCCATCTGGGCTATCCATGTATGGGGTACACAGTCCAACCCTAACCCGAAAGGACTATAGGTTTTGTCTATTGGGCCAAAGGGTGTGTAATCTGGAAATTGTGTGCCACCTGTTCCTGGTCAACACATGGAGTCATTTAAGACTTAGAAAGACTCCAACACATGGCTTGGTATGGTAGACCGGTCCGATAAATTGAATCTTGAATAAACAGAGTGTACTGTCGAATACATGCCATGTGCTCTGGTGTTGTACGACCAGGAAGATTTCGCACCTCGGGATGAGATCCCCTATTATATTTAAATCAAAATTAAAAGAAAAAATCATTTCTGTAAGGTGAACGAGAAACGAATGAGGAGGAATAGATCTCAAGATTCATATTTGAAAAACGATTAACTTGAATTGAAACTACTAAATTATTAAATGTGTAAGTCATCAACAAAATATATAAATAATTATAAACTATGATGTAACTGCTCTAATACCACTTGAAGGTTCCAAGCATAGTGGAAGCAAGGTTTGGACGGCACCCAAATTTGATTTTTACCATGATCAATGATTATTCTGGGATCAATACGACGATGAACTCTAGTATCCACAGAATATAATATAAGATTTAGATAATGAAGAAAGAGGCCCTAAACCTTAGATAGGATCTTTCAAATCATGTTTATAATTAATTTAATTAATTTCACAAAGAAAATAATACATGGATCTTCGGTATTTTTTTCATTGATGATGTTAATTGTCCAAAATAACCCTTCTGTATTATCTCGTTGCGCTTGTAAGGATCCAAACTAGAATATATCTAGTGGTGATCCACACGTGCTCTGATGTCCTCTGATCAAAACCGCTTATTCTCTAGGTGCTATCGTGGTGAAGCGAGTGTCTTGTGTTGGTCGTTCTAGATCACTATTTCTTCTGTCTTGAAAAACTTCTCTCGTTCTTGAGAGGGGAGAGAAGAGGATTCAAGAGAGAATTTTTTTAAAAAAAATGTTGGGGGTGAAGCCTCAATTTATTATTTAAAGCAAAGGCCTCTTTAAGACTAGGTAGAGGGAGATCAATTATATATCCCAAATTCCCAAGGCCAAGTGGCCTGAATACAAGGCTTGAAAGCCCACTTTTTGGCCCAAAGGACCCATCAGTGAACAGTACTGATACAGTACCCGCACTGCTACAGTCCCTCTGCCGCTTTAGTTCCCTGCTATAGTACTACTACAATACCCCAGAAATTTATCCATGCCCGGATTTTATCTTGGGTCTTTTGGATGCCAAGCAGGAGCATATACCACTTGGGTACAAGCTTGTTGGCTCGAGAGAGAAATTTTTTGGCTCTATAATTCTCAATTCACCAGGTGTGTGGTGTGGTGAATAGAACAATAGGCGTACTTGTCTATTTATATACATGGAATTTTAGTTACAATATTTAATTGTATAGCAACAATTAAATAAATTCATGAACTTAGAAAAAACTCGTGCATTTAATAATAAGACCACGTCATTATTTATGTTTCGGCAACTTGCGGAAAACAGAATTATAAATAAAATTCTGCGTCAAAATATAAAATCACCGTTATTTTAATTTGTGCCAACTAGTTAAATAATTATTTACCATCTTGAAAATAATTATTTTACTACCAAACCGACCCTGGTTCGCTCGAAATCCACATATATTTATTGAGCACCCGAATAAATAAATAAATAAATTATTCTATTAAATAAATATTTTATTTACAAACTAGTAAATAAATATTTTATTTACAAACTAGTAAATGAAAATTTATTAAATGTTCAATAAAATAAATAAATTTATTTTATTGAATTTATGTGATCATTTTAACTTGAATAAAATTATTCCACGGTATTGAGAATAATATTTTTTTCATTAATTAAATTCAAATAGAATTTCACTGAGACCACCAAAAACACTTAGTGTGTGACCCTCTAGGATTCTTTTTCATTGGTATTAGGTGATCTTGCCTCAAGTCCAAGATTATTGTCTAGTAATGGGTCAAATAACCCAAGAGATAGAACCTAAAGACGCAACAATGAAATCCACATATGAACACTCACTGTGTAATATAATCCCTTTATCGCAAAATCTCATCAACCAGGTTTCATGATTGTGTCATCTACTTTTATTCTTGATACGTCTTTCTTTGACTACCTGAAATAAACTCATCGTTACGCCCTGGCCATGGAATTACGCGGAATGGTTCTGTTTCAATCAAAGGGTCGAGATATCAACTTCCATAAATAAAATGGACAAATCATTCCTTGACTTATCCATTAATAACATGCCACTCGTGACACACCCAACATACCCTACTTCCTGTCAATTGTCTACATGACGGTTTTCATCAGTAAATCAAAGTGTGTATGTTGTGACATGTATAAATGATAATCTTAAAGTATAAGGATCATTACACACACTCAAAGATAGAAATATCTGATGACACAAAAACATGCGGAATTCTTACTAGTGGTTTTGTTCATATAATCTCCTATCTTGGAGATTACCAAGTGTGAACATCATGAGATGAAGTCTCATCTGCTTACGAGTACTCATACCTGATGGTCTGCATGCTATTTGTCCCATCATAGTATGTCATCAAACTACAGAACTATATTTAAGAATGTTGTTATAGCATTTCAAGGTTCCCATCGTAGTGGGGAAAAACCATGACATTATCAATGTAACAAATACTCTATAACATTATTACAACATAGTCATGAAGAACAATGAAAAATATGTAATAATACATTAAATATCCATGTAATCAAAGTAAAACCATTTGGTTCTAGGACACCAACTCTTACATATCAATGGTTTAAATTTAGTCTAACTCACTATTAACCTATTGATTTTTCAAGTCACTCCATATAAAGAATTATACTAGGACACCCCATATGGATCCCGATGTCAATTATAATGCATAAGTACCCATCCTGTGGATAAGTTCATGGTTCCTAATACCAACTCACAAAGAAATGTTCTTCAATTTTAACGAAAAAATGTTTATAAGTGAAATTCGTTTCTGGAATAAATTTGTGTTATATTATATAGTATTATACACATACAACATAACAAAACATTAAAAATCCATATTTCATTAATGGATATAATTAAATTAGTAATTATCTTAATCTAAGAAAATTCTAAATATTACAGTGTAAAAAAATATTAAAAAGAAAAATTAGAATGAAAGAACATAGAACATTCCAATCTTCTAGAATTATCTCTCCCGCAAACAATAAAATCGAAAAGAAAAAGAATTTTATTAAACCAATAGACATCATGGGAAAGTAAAGTATAGAAAATTCAGAAGAATTATAGTGAATAATGTATCTGAGAATGAATAAGTATTTATAGGTGCTAATATGACCATTTGAATAGTAATGTGACCATTTGAATTGTAATGTCACGGTTGGAATTGTAACTTGGCCATTATGAAGAATAGCATAACTAATGGGAATTTTATTTTGACCTCAAAATAATAAAATGAAATATAAATAAAATTTATAATGAGTAATTTAAGAAAATATGAATATTATAATTCCATAAAAATATCAATATTAAAAACCCATTGAAAATATAATATGATTTTTTATAAATATATTTCTAATAAATTTCGTATATACCATAATTTTTCATTTACCAAGATACACATGTTTTGAAAATAAGTTCATTAAAATTAATTTATTTTTTATAAACATCCTGTCGAAATTGTCTAAGGGTCAATTTTTGGTAAAATTTTAAAATATTTAAATTTTTAGGTGAATTATACAAATATTGTTTTTTAGAACTGGTATGTTTTAAATGACTTAATTCTTGATTTAATAAGGGCTAAATCAAGTAGATAAATGTTTACTCAACCAAAAATAATAATTTTATAAATGACTAATATAAATTCAATAAACACATTTTGCAAACCAAAAAAGGGTCTTCTAAAGTCTAAAGTCTAAATTATTCCATTAAATTAATATTTTTTAGTTTTTACACATTTACTATTAATTAAAATGATAAATTCATATTTTAAAGTGTTTTAAAGTATTAAAATAATGTTATATTATTAAAATATCATTCATAAAGTTTAAAATATTACTATTCAATGTTTTACCTTAGATATAAAATTTTATTCAATATTATAACTCAAAAACATTTTTCTCCTCAAATATAAAAAATCCTCACACCAACATTGAAAACACACTTAAATTCCATATACATGTGTACCTAAATATCCACTATTAACACCCTTAAAATACATAGGGACATTCTATATTAATCCAACTCCAAACATCATTGGAGTGTTGCGCTATAGGAATGATTAAACACTGAGAAAAGAGTGAGTTTTCATCGACTTTTCTTCTTACTTTCCACTTCTCTTAATTTGTTTCTCTATTAGTTTAATACCCGAATCATATAATATTAACTTATTGGAATATTAATATTATATAATTTATTCTAACCATTTATAATAATTATATTTATTATATATATATATTTCAAAATTCCCTTTCTTCTTCTTTGGAAAATATCCCATTAACGGTCAGTTAACCACTAACAAGGAAGTTTCAAACTCAATTGTTAACACAAAACATACAGATGATTGTAATAAATTATTTGTACTATATAAATTTATAAATATATTTATTTATTATTCTAGAATTAATTTTAATTGTATATAAATGACCATGAACAAAATAGATAAATCGAAAAAAGACAATATATTTTAAAGGAAAATATGATATCAAAATAGTCCGCCTATAATAAAGGGAATAAAGGAATAAAAAAATAATTATAATTTATCAAGAGTGAAAAAATATAATAATTCCATTCTGTTTTAATGCTTTTATAAACCTATGTTAATTATTAAAGAGGTGGAAAAGGATCAATAAATAGGGATTTATGGTATGAGGATCCTCAAACCCTATTCCTTCTTTTTTGGGTTATCTTATATTTCATAACATTCTAATTATAAATGTTCCTATATTATCCATCATGTTTCCATTAAAGCTTATGTACCTTTTATATTTCTTGGATATATATGTTTTTTTCTTATCTAAAGGACTTCAATGCTAATTACAATGATTTTTCAAAAAGGAATTTATTTTGGAAAGCGTATCTTTGAATCCCATTGAGTTATTTCTTATTCAAATAAAAGGGATATTTAAAGAAAAAAATAAAAAATACATTATTAATTATTATACCCAAAATCTTATTCCTTAATGTATGATTTATGAAACCCTCAGGAAACCCATTCTATTCCATCAATATATTTAATCAATATGATTGTTTTATGTTATTTTTTCATGTGGCGTGATTTATTATAGATATTTTTTTATGTGACTTGTGCGACAAGAATAATATATCCCTCCAATTAATTGGTGAATATTTTATACCTCGTGAGATTATATGTATTATTAATAAAAAAGATTCTATATTTATTAAAAATTATGAATTTGATATTTTTGGACTTATGTTACATATAAATATAATTCTAGCTTTATCCACAACTATGTATATCATTTGATGAATGTATTCAGATGTTTCATTTATATGTATGTTTCACATTCCATAATTTTTTTATATTTTTCCCTCATGTTTATGATGATTATCATATGATTATTATTTTATGATTTTGATTATTTTCAACCATGAACTATTGATTCATGTCACATATTCCCCCCTAATATTTATGCCCTACCGATCTTTTAGTTAACCTGTTTCATTGATTTTTATCCTCAGGTGAATACATATAATAAATAAAATGTAATATACTATAGGAGTATAATGAATTATTATTTAAATAATATTTGTTTCATTTTTGTACATGTGATTTATGAGATTAATTTTCCCAAATTACTAAACCATTGGATCTTGGATTGTATCATTATTATGTTGTTCAACATTGAAATGATATAATAGTCATGTAATCAAAATTTGGAACACTATTATTGGTATCAAATAACAGTTTTGTTAATTTTTTAATTATTATTAAAAAATGTTAGTGACTTCCATAAGGATATTTCTATGTAAAGTCAAACATACTAATTTTTTGTATGGTATAAGGGAATGTTACTTTCAAGTACCATAATCCTTATCTAGATATTACATATGGATGTGTCTCTTGTATAGATGGACCTAGGGGTAATTACCATACAAAAGAAAATATTAGGTATTTACAGGATCATTACCTGCTTCACAATAAATAAAAATTTCTTTACACCTATTTTGACACTCCCTAGGGATATGATTAGGTTAGTCACAAGATATGTGAAACCCATTATAAATGATATATAATTAATTTAATTCTTCCCCTTAGTGTTTTAAAATAATTAAATTAAATGATCCTAGAAGAATAGTTTAAGAAAAAGGTTATCCATTGGGATCCCATAATATATATAGATTCATAATTAATTTAATCATATGAATAAATTTTTTATTCATGCTTTTCTAAAATATGTTTTGTTCAAACTATTTTTATTTTTGAAAATGGTGGTATATAAGAGAATCTAGACCAAAAACATGTGTGAGGGAAAATGTTATGATTTTCAAAAAAAAGCTTATTAAGATGGGAGGGTAAGTGGAAAAAACTATGGAAATTATTAACAAACTATATTAGGATATGAACGGTATCCTATACCATGTGGAACTTCATCCTTCTAGTAGGCCCATAGGAAACCACTAATTACCTATGGGTCTATAAAAAATTATAAAACTGAAACTATCCTACTCAATTAATTATAATGTAGTAAAACATCAGTTTGAGGTCAAAACCATAATGATAGATAAATTGGTTTGATTAGGTTTTTAGAAAGATTTAATTTCTTTATATTAGTGAAATATGTGATGAAATGATTGTTTTAATTGATATTATGAAAGTAGAATGAAAACGAAACAAATTGATTAATTGTTTTGAAAAGAGTTTTTAAAAGTGTGACAGAGTTTTATAATTTTAGGGTTTAAGTGAAATTGGATTTTAAAAAATATGTTGTTTAATTCATGATTTGTGTTAGATCTTAGACAAGGAAGATCCAATGGTCATAGAATCTTCTCCTTGGTGCGTTAATACCCTATTTCTCTTGGTCTGGAAATTTAAGATTTTTCTGAATATATTTTTTCATGATACCATAATTAAAATAAATTTTCCCTAAATTCTACAGTGGTCATGCCTTTTTTAGGGTTTTCAGGAGTGAAAATTTAATGTGCCTTTTTTATTATATTATCAATGGTCATGATAGAAGAAAATAATTGATTGGAATATGAATAATAAAGTACAGTAAGCCAAACAAATTCATAATAAAAAAAAATCAATCTAATGAACCATCCCCCTTTGATAACATTGCCCTAGCACAATCCCTTTTTACCCCCTCATCCTATTTCTTAGAGAATAAGTGGGAAAGAGAAAATAATTCATAAAGGGAAAGAAATAATAACTTGGGGAGGGTACAACATCTAGCTCCAAGCTTTGGCCTCCAAAGGATCTGGATATGAATGCCTCCAATAAGATAAGAATATCCCTCCTTCTATAGGATTTGTTTAGGCTATGGAGTTAATTAATTACAAAAATGTAATGGTCCAACCGTGGCCTGGGGTAAGTCCCATGTTGAATATTTGGTCAAAAAACAATGATTTGGGGAATTTGGGTGAAAACCCCCATCAGGGAATTTATACCACATGTAACTTGGTTACACCAAGTGTAATTTTTCAGGACGTTTTTATTTACTTCAAGGCATGTGCTTTTAACTGCATGCACTACTACACATATTGTAATGATTACATGATGTTTTATTCTATTTTTCTACTCAATAATCCTATTTTTTTATCGGTTCTTCAGTTTAAATCACTCAAAAACTGCTAAGAATAATCAATTAAATATTTAAATAAATATATTAAAATACCATAAAATTTATGAATGAAATATAGTAATCAAATATCTCAACACATGAATTCATACTTTTCCTCAAGGATGGAATCTCAACATACTAAAAATAATTATTAACTTACCATGCTTCAAAACCTATTTCAATAAAAGAAATTGATTATATGTTAAAATAAATGTTAGAGCATTATAGGTATTGAATTTATCAACACATAACTTTTCAAAGAATCTAAATCGACCATGTATTTTATTCTTCCACTTTTGAAAGATCCAAGCCTTTTCATTCATCCATTTTCATTTTTCAATCCATTATAAATATGCATGCCATTTTTTATTTACCTCACATTGAATTTTTTTCTCTCATCAACATGGTTTGAATGAATAGAGTGATGTGCATACATGAAAAAAAATGTAACTTATCATAGGCTTTAAATGCATCAAACATCTCCACCGTATAATTATAGAATTACAATTCATCATTATGGATTCATCTTTTAGGTTAAATGAACTAAAAGTCTTAGGGCAGGTACAAAAAAGATCTAAATCAATTATGTCACAAAAATTATGTTCAAATCTAAATTACTTTTCATGATAATAAAAAAACTCAATGAATGTTTCATATCCCTCAATTATATTAGAGAAGGATTGTAAAGATATGAAATGAAATAAATGAAACACCCCCTTTTGTAATTATTATTTTTTAATGTTTTGCTAGGGACAATTCTCAAATTCACAACTCAACCCCTAATAATCTCATCAGGACAATATTGTATATAATTAAAATAAGATCACTGGTCAAATAAATGGTGATTTTTTAATTTCCCTATACACCACTATTTTTTATCATTTTTTTCAAGAGGGTTTTTAATAAATACAATGAATGTTCCATCCAAAAATTTCATGAAATTTCTCCCACACTTATAAATACCAAAATGTGCATCCCTTCCACCATATTTCATTTCCCCCACTCTTATATTTGATAATCATGTAAAATATTTATATCTCTGTAGGATTAGATAAAATAGTCTTATAACATAGCTCATTTCCTAACAAGTCTATTCATGGATTCTATGGGCGTAAAATGATTAATGTAAGGTGGATCTCAGGGTAGGGTCAAACAAAAACAATTCATCAATGTTATAGAATAGCCACTGTGGAATTAGTATAACTGAAGAAACAACTAAAGGAATTGAGTGATAAAGGATTTACTCACCCTAGTATTTCTAAATGGGGATCCCATATTCATTTTTTCAATATGAAATATGGATCCATGAGGTTTTGAATTGACTATAGAGAAATCAATGCTATTACAATAAATAACAAATATCCCCTGCCTCATATTGATGATTTATTCGATCAACTTAACAGAGCTCAATATTTTTCAAAGATTTACCTTCGATATGGATATCAACAATTGTGTGTGAGGAAGGAAGATATTCCAAAGACATCATTTCAAACCATGTATGAACATTATGAGTTCATTGTAATTGCATTTGGACTGACTAATTCACCCTTCATTTTCATGGATCTAATGAATAGAATTTTCAAGGATATCTGGAAGATTTTTTTGTGGTATTAATTAATGATATCATAGTATACTCCAAAAGATACAAAGGCCATGGAATAAATTATGTATTTTTGTTAAGACCCTAGGAATAAATTAATTATATGGGATGTTTAGCAGGTGTGAATTTTGGATTCAATAAGTTTCTTTTATTGGAAATATTGTCTCAAAGGATGGAATCTCAGTTTATCCTTTGAAGATAAAGTTGGTTAATGAATGGCCTAAATTGAAAAATATAAATGAGGTATGTTATTTTATTGTTTTAAAGAGTTATTTTAGACATTTTAGTCAGAACTTATCCAGATTAGCTAACTTGTTAACCAAGATCACTCGTAAAGGGGTTAAGTTCATATGGAAAAAAGAATGTGAAGAATTTTTTGATGAATTGAAGAGGAGAATAGTGAATGATCTGATCCTTAATTTACCATTGGGAAATGGTGGATGTTTTATTTATAGTTATGTGTCAAAGAAAGGAAACGAGTTTTTCCTTATACAGAATGGTATAGTTATTTACTATTCATCAAGGAATTTAAAAATTCATGAACAAAAATATCCAACTCGTGATCTTGAGTTAGTGGACATAATAATTGATCTCAAAACATGGATACACTATATATATGGTGAAAGATATGAGATATATATAGATAAAAATATTTTAAAGTATATCTTCTCATAAAAAATAAATAAATATGAGACAAAGTTAATGGCTTGAGCTGCTCAAGGATTATGATTTTTCAATAAACTACTACCTAGGGAAGGTGAATAGGGTAGAAGATGCATTTAGCAATAAGGATCATAGATTTCTAAACAAAATGAGGATTGACAAGGATCTCATGTACATGGATCTAGAAAAGATGGATATTGGAATTATCAAGGAAGGTCAAACATCATTACTTTTTTAGTTGGTTTCCCAACAATATTTATTGAAAATAATTAAAAGTTCTCATCGTGATGATGAGAATCTTCAAAAGAAAATTATAGTTTTGAATGATAGGAAGTTACCATACTTTGTGTGTGAGGATGGAATTTGTAAATTTGGGAGTAGATTATGTGTTCCCTCTATACCCGATCTAAAAAGGGAGTTATTGGATGGTTCCCATATATCTCATTTATCTATAGACCCTATTAGTACTAAGATGTATATATATATTAAGGAAAATGTCCGGTGGGATAACATGAATTAGTAAATTGATGAGTATGTATCAAGATGTTTAGTATGTCAATAGCTAAAGGCTAAAAGGAAACATCCTAGAGGAATCATGAAACCTCTAATTATTCATATATGTAAAATGGTTGACATAACAATGGATTTTGTCACTGTATTACCAAAAAATCAGTGAATGATTATTGGAATATGTGTGATTTTCAATCAACATACGAAATCGGCATATTTCCTTGCTATAGGGAAGGATTTTCTACTAGAACGCCATGCATGACCTTATATTAAGGAATTCTTATGGCTTCATGGAGTTACACTTTCCATTATCATGATCCATGATTTACATAAAAATTCTTGAAAATTGTTTAGAAATATTTGGATACTTATATTCATTTGAGTACTTCTTATAACCATTAAACTGACAGACATTTTGAAAGGACTATTAAAACATTAGGAGACATGTTGAGATCTTGAAACCTCAACTTTCAAGTTATATGGGATCATTATTTTCCTTTGGTTGAGTTTTCATATAATAATAGTTTACATTAAAGTATTCAAATGGCACCACATGAAGCATTGTATAGAAAGAGATGATGTACACCAACATGTTGGGATACAGTTGGTGAAAGGAATATTGTTGGCCTAGAGCATGTAGAGGAAACAACAGTAAAGGTAGAGACTATTCAAACCCATATCAAAGAAGATAAAAGTAGTAAAAATAGGTATGATAATAATCAAATTAAGGATTTGGAATTTTGAATGGGAGATCGTGTTTTTTTTAATTTACCTCCACGGAAAGGTGTTATAAGATTTGGGAAGAACAGGAAATTGAGCCCCATTTATGTTGGCCTTTTTGAAATTCTGAAGAGAATTGAAGCTATATATTATCATTAGGAAATATAACCTAGCCTTTCCAATGTACACAATGAGTTAAACATCTCCTTGTAAAGTAATTACTTTCCTAACCCAACTCATGTACTCACTTCGGATGGAATAGAATTAGAACCTGACTTACCTTACTGTGAAGAGCATGTCCAAGTATTGGACAAAAAAGAATAAGTTCTGAGGAATCAGATGACTTGGTTGGTAATTGTAATTTGAAATAACCATAAAATTGAAGAGGGGACATGGGATATAGAGGAGCTTTTGATTATGAACTACCCAAATCTTTTGGTGGGACGGTAATCTGTAAATTTCGAGGAAGGAATTTTTGTAGGAGGGGAGAATGTAACGACCCATAACTCTTTCATTGAAATTTTCCTTTTTATTTTTATTTCATATAGTATATTTCACATAAAATCACTTATATATTAAAATAAAAACATCATAAATGAAGAATTAATAAGATAAGGAGTATTTCTAGAAGTTAAGGAACCTATACCAGGGAAATAGTAACCTGACCTTAAGAATAGTGATATAAACCTTATTAATAGTAAATTAGACTAATGAATAGTAACATCACCCATTAAATTATAAAAAAAATTGTATCCACCTTATAAATTAAAGTACCATGTAATTATATTATAGTATATGTAAATAAATGTTTTAAAAAGAGTTCAATTAAGTGTTGGAATTTTTTTAAGTCATAAATATTTAATTATGATTTTATAATTAATAAAATGACTAAAAAACTATATTCATATTAAATTTATTTATAAATCAAAATTTCGTTTTCTTGTGATTTTTGGAGTATTTTATGAGACCTTAGTTAATTTTTGAAAGTGTTATAAAATCAGTTATAAATTTAAAATCAGTATTTTTCCTGTAAATGATGGTTTTAATTAAAAATTAAATTTCTCATACTTAAAAAATTATTTTCAAAAATTAGAGACCATTTTTTAATTCTTCATGTTGACAAATGGTTTCATTGAATTTTTTAGATTTTTCTAAAATACTTGAATTTTTGGTGAAAAATATGATAATTTATGATAAATTATAAATACATGATTTATTGAGTCATATGTGATGTTTGGATAATTTAAGAACCATGTGTTCTAAATCACATGCACATATTGCTTTATTTAGTCGCAATAATCAACAATATTGGTTGTCTAGAGAAAAAAAATAAAATAATGAATAAAATGATGAGAAATCGCCCCTCTCTTCAACTATAAATACCACCCTTCACCACCTCTTCTCCTAACACCTCTACTCCTCTGAGCCTTGTCAAATTTATGACCAATATTCTCCCAAATCCTCTCTCCCCTATCCAAGATATCTTTTTCCCATCAAAATACCAAAACTAGTCCCCTTAAGGAGGTTCTCAAGGAGGAGTATTCAAGAGGTAAAATCCTCTTCCTTTTCCGTTTAATTTATTTTCAAGTTCTTTTCATTTATTATGCTCTCCTCACATCCTTTTTTCCAAATAATATTGATAACACTAGTATCATCTATATACTATAATTATATCTTGTTAATGTAATATCATTCATCAAACTCCTTTACTTGTCTCTTTTATTTTAAAAACAGAATCATCATCTGTGAGGTGCTGATTTACAACCTTCATCAATGATAGATTTTCGTTATTCAATTTATTCTTCAAGGATGGTAACGAAACCATTTTTTGGTTAAACCAGAATATAATATATGTATTAAAACATTTATTATGTTTGTGATGTAACATATTTACATAATACTAAACAATAAAACAAAATGAGTTCTTTATGATAAATAACCACTGTTATAATATAAACAATGGTGGAATTATCCCTCAGATCAGGGATGGTGTCTTGTCACATTTTCTGGTGTCTATTGAAGCTCTAGGTGGGGTGACCAAAGGGTTGTTTTGTATGGATGATCTCTATGGTACTCTTGAATCTTCTTCTGATGGTGGGGGGGGTAAATCTACTGACTCTATTCATTCTATGTTTATTCCACCGATCACGGTGGAGTAGAGGGCCTTCTAGATGATCGATGGGTCTCCTGTGGTGGAACTTTAATCATAATAACTTCAAGAGGCTTCATCCATCCATGATCATTCCCCATTTTCTCGATTTGGTCACATAAAACTGTCTCTGGGTTTATTTTAGAACATTTTGGGTTCGTGTTCCCTCCGCCATCCCGTGACAATCTCAGAGCTTTCTAGGACTACTTTTTTCATTCAACTGTTTTCATAAGAAGACTTTGTAGCATCTTGGGATTGAGAGGATTAGAGGTGTGGATACTAGTGTTACTCCCTATCCAGCTGGTCATTGGACTATCACTATGGTATGGATTCACCTCAAGAGTCTATCTAGATTAGTTTACCTGGCTTCCCCCTGCCTTTCCATCATCTGGTGATTTTAAAAGCAATTGGTGATTCTTTGGGTTCTTTTCTATGCTATGACGAGAACACCAAGTACATGTAGGCCTATCCCAAACCACACATGTGTGTGGAGCTAGAAGTCTTAGTGAAATGTCATTCGTGTGTGTTGTTGATGGTGAACAATGGTGGAAAAGTATCTTTTATCAGTTCCACAAATTTTTTTTTGGTTTTTGTGGCAAACATAGACATTCAGAGGCTAGATCCTGAAAGCAATAGATGAATGTGAACTCATCTGGAAATGGGTCTCAATTCGGACAGGTTGTGGGCCCCTCATGTTTGTCAGTGTATAAGACAAATTGAGTTAATTTTGTAAGGGTTTTTCAAATTCAAAAATCGATGGTGGCCCTCATGTGACTAGTGTCTCTAGAAAAAATTTCCCTTCTAAAATAGTTGTCTCCTGGTCAACCATGTCTCTCGATTAGGATGACCTTATGGTTTGGTTTCCTGGACCCTGTCCTTTTGGTTGTTTCTCCTTTCTAAGGCATCACAAGGCTCTATCCCCTCGGTTTCTTCTGATATATTCTTTGTTACAAGAGGATATTATTTCATGCCTGAAGTACCCATCATCGTAGAACCGGTTATCTCTAATGGAGGATCCAGAAGAATCTTTTGAGAAAAATTTCATTTCTCCAAGATGGGGTCCCTCAATGTATGGGATAGTAGGGCCTATCACACATTTCAAGAAGATGGATATGGGACTCCTTGCATCTTCGTTATTCTACAACACTTATGGCCTAAAATATCGGAAGTGTCGGTTCCTCTGATTATATTGAATGCATAGGGATTGGGAGACCAAGTGAAACATTCTTTTGTTGCCTTTGAATCCAGAAAACATCACTCTTCTTTCATTTCAAATATCGATCCCAAACAAAATCCAAACAATCTCCCCTTTATGTCCAATATAATGGGGTTCCATAATATTTTGCATGGGTAACCAGAAAATGATAAAATTTGGATCTTTTGTAAGGAACTCTTTTTAGTAGAGGTGTTGAGTCTCATGTCGCAGTGTATCAATGCTAAGATTTTCGACAATGGTATCGAGGTCTTCCTCACTTTTGTATGTGCTAGTACTGACCCTATTAAGGGGATAGATCTTTGAAAAAACCTATAATTCTTCAACTCATGCACCCTCTCATGGTTCATCAGGGGTTATTTTAATTCAATCATGAATACTTTAGAGAAAACAGGTGGCACGGCCGAAACTTTTGTTGGTGAACAAGATTTTTGAGGTATCTTTTTATATGTAGGGATGTTGGACCTAGGATTCACTGGTTCCAAAAACATCTGTTGAAATAACCAAAAAGTTTCCAACTGTATCTGGAGCCATCTATATAGGTGTCTTACAAATATCCAGGGGTTTGATTTTTTCTCTCAGGCATCGGTTACCCATTTTTCTCATTCTGTTTCAGACCATTCACCACTTCTCATAGATCTTATGTAGGACATCTCCATCTTTCAAGGGTTTTTATATTCCAAAACATAGCATCAGGATGAATCCTTCATGAAATTGTAGAATATTTCATGGGAGCAAGGGGGTAGGAAGGGCTTGGTGTGTCTTAAATAACGGCCTTAAATACCTCAAGGAGGATATCAGATTTTGTTGGCTAGCAGGACGAATGATGCTAAAGGGGTGGTAAATATTCAGGAATATATTGAAAGAATGTAGGATGCTCTCCATGCCAATTAGGATTATAACACCTTCATTATCTTCTATGATAAAAGAGCGGCCCATGTTGGGAATCTGTTGGAGATTGAATCATTTTTCAAATAGCAGTCTCCAATGAGATGGATAATGGAAGGAGACTACAATAATACCATTTTCAGGCATGTATAAAAGAGAGGAAGAACATATAGATTAACCTATGTCTTGGAAACAGGGTGTCTACCTCATACACAGAAGTGTTATTCAAAATGGATTTAGAGAACTTTGAAGGCCTCTTGGCTGGGGGGGGGGGGGTTCAGTCTCCATCTTTGTGCATTCTTGAAATGACTTAGCAGGAGAGTATTTCTTGGGATGTTTTCCCCAACTAGTGGGGATGTTTGATAACACATTCCTGTTGTCAATGCCTTTGGAGAGTGAGATCAAGGATTTAGTCTTGAAGTTGTCATATGACAGTGCACCAAGACCAGATAGATTCCCAGTTTCTTCCTACGTTGCAGCATGGGAGGTGGTTGGTCTGCATATGGTGGAAGCAGTTCAAGACATAATTTGTGGTGGAGTGATAAACATAGGCACTTTCCCATCCATATTAGTTCTTATCCCAAAGAATAAGGATCCTATGAATATTAATCACTATTGGACCATTTGTCTTTGAAATGTATCTTACAAGATCTTGGCCACTATCATTTAAAGGATGTTGAATGGAGTTGTTCCAAGGTTGGTTTCGAGGGAACAATATAGATTTTTTTAGGGTGGAGTATTCAAGGGGTAGTCTTCATTACTAATGAACTAGTGAATGATATACATAAAAATGGCTGGGTTCGAACGTCATCATTCAAGTAGATATGGACAAGTCTTAGGATAAAATGGAGTGGAGTTTCATTTTTGGTGTGATAAGGAAATTTGGGTTTTAGGAGTGGTTTTGTGACCTCTTCATTAAGTGATACTCATCCCCTTATCTTTCAATATCTATCGTGAGAAAAAATTTAGGTTTCTTCAAATCTATTCAGGGTGTTCATCAAGGTGATCCTCTATCCCCTAGTCTCTTTATTTTGGCACAGGATGCATTATCCAAGAATTTACAAAGAGGATTAGAAAAGGGAAGGTAGTTTCCCTATCTTTTTTGATGTGTTATGAAGGGTGTCTCTCACTTAATTTCTGTAGATTATATTTTGTTCTTTATTAATGGAAGGAATTGTTCCCTATCCAATCTCATGGAGATTATGAATGTTTACGGTCACTTGAGTAGTCAGAGTATCAACTCATCTAAAAGGAATTATTTTATTTCCAATAAGTGTTATGGAAGAAAATGCAGATACATCCAAAATATCTTTAGTTTCCAACAGAATAAACTTCTGATTTTATATCTTGGTGTCCCGGTCTCATGAGGTCGAATCAAGAAGCTCTACTTTGATTATATTCTCAACCACCTGCTAGGGAATATTCTTAACTGGAAAAATAATCATACTCCTTTTGAAGGTTGGGTAACATTGATTAACAGTGTCCTTTCATCTATCCTGATGCATGTGTTCTCGATTATCACCCCCCCCCCCCAAATAGGTTGTGTGAATAATGGAGATAATCTTCATGATGATTCTATTAGATGCCAACCAAACTGGTCGTGCACACTTGGTGTCCTGGTCCCGTCTGGCCAAGACTTTGGTCGGGGGTTGGGGGTTGGGCTCTAGGATCTCAAAAAGGCATGTAAGGCCAGTGGGCGTGGGATATTCTTATTGGGGAATCTCTATGGGTGGATTTTTTCAGGGTGTTGTACGATGATCCATCATATATGACTACTTATCGAGGTTGTAAAGCATCCAATATTGTGCACTTTATACTCCAACATCTAGATATTATATGTGATACAAGCTAATGGATTATTGATGATAGTGTCGTCAAATTTGGGACTGCAAACTGGGCCAGAGAGGTTGGCGTATCCATATTTACCTTTTCTTGATATCTCTTTTAGAGAGTCATTAATTAATTACGACCTAATTCAGAAGACCCTCACTATTGATCAGATGAATGTGTTCCAATGTATTTTATGAGTAAAGAACCGAACAGATGTTATTTTACCAGATCCAGCTCAGGAGAATTCTCCTCATGGGAATAAATGGAATTACTTCATGCAGATAATGAGCTGGATGAGTGGGTAATGAAGGTTTTTTGCAATGATAATTCTATGAAAATTAGATTATGAGTTTGGTTCATCAGGAATAAGGACCTCTCAACAGATATAAACATACAAAGGAAGGGTATATCCATGGCATCTCGCTACTTCTTCTACGTGAATATGTGGGTGCAGTCTAGTCCATACTTTTTTTTTCAAAGAAATTGGGTGAACTATATTTTGTCTTTCTTCACCCCTCAACCCTACCTGGATCCTGACTAGTTTTATTTTCATGACTTCCTTTCTTCCTAGTTTTTTCTTGGAGCCCAAGATTTTGGGATGACCGTTATCCTAGTGTCCATCTTATGGAACATATGAGAAGCTCACAACCACATATTGCTTGGCTCTAGTCGTTCACTTCTCTTCCTCTAGATGACATTAAGATCACTCGTTTTCAGAATGGATTCATTATTAAAAGGGGTAAATGGTCCTCTACATTTTTCAATCTTCTCAAAAAAACTTGCATGTCAAACAGAGCGAGAGGCCTTTGGGTCAGATGGGAACCTCCAATCAGTGGCATGAATCTAAACATTGACGGCTCCTTCATGACTGGGGTGATAAGGGGTGGTGGGGTTATCCAAAATTATTTGGGATTGGTTATGTTGAGGTTCAGTGCCTGTTACGGTCTATGAATCTTCTTGGTTGTGAATGCATGTGCTTGCCTAACCAAGATTATGGTTTGTTGGGGACACGAGTTTCCTATGGCTGAAGTCGAGTCATATTCGGAGGTCCTAGTGAGAGTTATCCAAGGTCGTCAAGCAGTGCCTTGGGAGTTGGTATACATGATTCACAGATGCAATATGGAGACCAAGGAAGGGAAGATTCTTCATTATAGTTTGAGGGAGTCTATATTTGTTTCAGACTCGCTCACCCATAGGGGAAGTCAAGAGGAAGAACTTATTGTTTATGATACTTCGAGTTCTCTCCCTGATGAATGTAATGTTATCCTTTAAGGAGACGCCCTAGGCCTCCATCACTTTCTCCCCCCTTGAAGGGATTGTGGTTCGGTTGCCTTATTCCTTTCCTATATTTAAGAAAAATTAATATTTAGTCACATGAACCTCCATACTCATATATAAGTTTATCGATCAGGAAAACCACTGAAATGAATGATCTTGACAAATAAAATTGTATCTTATATATCATAAAAAGAAATAAATCAACATAATAAAATTTTAATAAATAAAATACATGTACAGAAGGTTATGAATTAGTTAATTAAGGGGTTTAATTTTATTAACCAGTACATTAAGGTCAACTATAAAACACATTTTGACATAAGGTAAGGGTTATCTTTTTAAACCTCTATTTTCATTCAGGTTACACTTTCTTTCCCTATACACAAATGCAATTATTCATTATTTTTATATAATTATTCTAAATTATGTGCATATGTTCCAAATAAATATATCCATATCAGTTTATCTTTATTTTATGGGATAGTAAATGTTTTTCAAGGCTCCCTTTTCAATTATTCCTGATACACAAGCTTGATTAAAGGGAACATCTCAAATTCTTACCAATTTTCATGTTCCATCCATAATCTATTTTAAGACACAATTATTTTCCTATGATTACTAATTTTTTCATGAAAAACAATATTTTTTTCATTAATTGTATTATAAAAACTATTATGACATATAAAAAAGAATTTTCCAAAAGAAGACTTCTTTGCAAAGTAAAAAATGGTATTTCTCTCAAGAATTCCTCAATTGTTTTATTAGAGTATTTTCATATATTTCAAAATCTCTATTGAATTTTATTATTCTTTCATATTGAAATCTTATTATTATCGTCTACCATATTTTATTAAAAGGTTTATGACTGACTTGATTATGTATGTGCTATGTTTATACAATTTACTATGCTACTCAAATTTGTTATTGATTATGATTACAGACTGTGGAAAGTTCTTGAAATTTCATATGTTCATATTTTTTATTTTTATCCCAATTAATATGAGGAATTCATTGGACATGTAAAGTTATTTTGGGCCCCCCTAAAACCCCTTGATGCATCAGTATGACTCATGAGACAAAACAAAATTGAGTTTTCATCAAGGCCTTACCCTAATATTTTCAAACATCTTGGTCGGTGCCTTGATGATATGATTCAGATGTCCGGCATTATGAATTATCACATTATGATATTATAAATTGGTAAACCATGTGATATCTAACTAGTATATTATCCTTGACTAAGTATAATTCCCTTATGATCATGTATATATCATTATTTACTCATATGTCATTCCTACCATATTATGATCAAGTTTTTTCTTAAGGGCATGTATTTTTACTTATTCACCATGTATAATGTTTATGTTTATGATAAATTCCACATCATTACTTTCCTTACAAAGCATATTATCTCACCCCATTATTATGTTTTATTTTTCCCCAGTATGCGATGATGAATATCATGAATGACATACAGGGATAATCTTGGAGTTATGGATATTTACAATGGAATCTCTATATCGTTTTTCATTTCATGTTGTAATGTAAAAATTATGTATGTATCTGGTTTTCTAATGATACTAAACTATTTGGTCTTTTGGGATGTAATTCCTTGAAATCTTCCCAAAGTAATAAATTAAGGTACTGGCTCTAGGCTATTGGGGTTGGGGTCTTTACAATGTTTTTACCTTGATAATTTATTTTTTACTTAAAATTGAAATTTACCATTTTAATTATTATCAAAGTTGTGATTATATATTTGGAATCCAGGTAATCTAATTTAATTTCTAATTTTTTTTAAATGTAAATATTAAATAAAGATATAATATATATAAATAATAAACATTTTATAGAAAAGTAATTTTTTAAACATTATGTGTTTTTAATCCTAAATCATATCAATTAACAATTCATTCTATGTATATCATTTTTTTATTCATTACAACATTACATTATATTCATCACTTAAAAGTGAAAATGTTGATTTATCAAGGAAAAAACAATACATAAAAAGTAAGTTTCTTGAAAAAAATAATTTTTATTATAAATAATTTTAATCCATCCTTTTAAAATAATAATACAACTTACACAAATTTAATTGTATGATTCTATTGGTATTAAAATTTATATTTTTTTAATATGTAAAATAATTAATTAATAATAATATTAAAATGTAACACACAAATAATATATTTTTGGTAAAAAAATATTTTCTAAAATATTACCTTCATACTTAATTTAAGAATTATAATATTTTCAATTTGTTACAAAAAATTACAAAACATCAATATAACTATTTGATAAATTAATACCAAATCACCATATATACAATGTCGATATACCAAACTTCCAAATTTTCAATAAACATACATACATATAACTCATGTTTAACTCTATATATTGCCTAACATCAATTCAAACTATTATATTTTAAATTCATCACATTATTTATATTGTTGTAATCGGTAGTATGATCTTCCATAAAAACTGTGAGAATAAGGATTACCAATTTGTGGTCTTTTTATTAACTTGTAGTTTTTATTCCTATTTTAATTTTATTAATTATTTTCTGTATTACATTCTTATAATGTATTATTGTTTATTTTTCATTTTAATTTTTTATATAAATAAAACATTTCATTTTCATTTTAGTTTCGTATTTCATTTTCAACAAGATGATTAGTACAATGTTTATTTAAGGATAAAAAAAATATAAAAATCAAGGTTCTATACATCCATTACTTTCATTATAAAAAAGAATATTATGTTTTATTTTTCTAAAAGGATATCATATAAGAAATCAATTTGTGGGATATATTTAAAAAAATTTAGAATAATGTTTTTATATATCTAATATTAAAATACATTAAACCTATAAATTTTAGGGTATTATTTATTTAGAGATAAAATATATATTTATGTTAAATGATGTAATATGTATTAATGTTGTACTCTGTTCTCTTTAGAATTAATATTAGCATGATTAATGTTTGAGAAGGAAATTAGTAAACCACGTGCATGAAATCATTGAGGCGTACCTGAATCAACCTGTTGTCAATCTAATTACCTTTGAATCTCCTACAAAAATGGAATCCCCATAATCACAATCATTTAATAATTAATAAAATAATCATCATTTGAATTAAACCCATGAATAAGACACTTCATGGGAACATAAACTGGTCCAAAATTTTCTAGATTAATTTTTATTTCCATTGATAGCCCTCAAAATGGAATTTTAATGTGATAATATTCCAAAACAGTTATATAGATGTCACCCATTTGACGAAAAAAAATTCATGAACCTCATCATGCTGGTTTGAGAAAAAACTAGAAAAAATATAATTATTTCTCTTGTTTATTTCTAAAAGTAAAAAATGTTATATATTTTGTAAATTGATATCTGATAAATTTTTTGACCCCTCTTTTGGCCTTAGAGAAAGGTCTTTTCCATAGGGAATATGTTTTGGGAAATTATAAGCTATTCAAATTTTCCTAAAATATTTAATATTTAATTAAATATCTAATTATTCTTTATTCCTGCATATTTTTAGTTATATATAATATTTGGAGAATCTAATTGGAATTTAAACTTTATTCTTAAGTCTGGTATGGTGGGATTTCTATTGTGATACATGAAATCGTGTCGGGTTTGGGGGATAGGCTTGATCCCCTTTTTCTTTTTCTTTTACCTTTTCTCATATTATTTTTTCTTATTTTTATATTTTGTTCTCAAATTATTTACATTTGATTCTCACTTACACCCCTTGGTTCCTCTCTTTTTTATAGCCAATTCATGATAGAGAGAGGGATATGTCATCATAGAGATCGGGTGGAGCCAAATCATTATGAAACAGTAGTGGATCATAAATCAGATCCAAGTATTAAAAATTCTCACCTTGAGGTAGGCCCTTTTAATATTATTATTTCAAGCCCCCGTGGGTTATTTTTTTATTCTTTCACATTTTTTGGGTTATTGAGGACCCTTAGTGGATCGATCTAGTGAGTTTTAGAGGAAGTATAGGGTTTTGGAATGTTTTTAGTGGTTTTTCATTTTGAAATATGGATCATGCTTCTTTTGGTTTCAAGTAAAAATTTCATGTTTCATTCCTAGTTGGGGAAGATGGAGTTTTAGGACTATTCATCAAGTACATTAAGTAAAATCCATGTAGTAGTACTTTTCCATGTTGCCATGTAATTCGACATGTGTTGCTTTGTGAATAACACAATATGTACTCTGAGTACATGTCATGCAGAGGTACTTGGTCATGTATCCAAGTACTGGGGAAGATAATGGTGCTTGGAACTACACACCATGTACTTGAAGTACACGTCATGTATTTGTACATGGACCCGTGGTAAAGTACTTGGGAAGACACCCTGTATGAGGGATACATGGTCATGTAATAGTACACTACCAGACCCCATGTATACCCTAGCCATGTATTAGTATATGGATATACCATGAGTGTTCCATAATAATATGTAAGTACCATCCCAGGTTCACATTAGAGAGTTCAAACTATATTCACATAATTAAAAACATTTTACTTTTTTCTTCAAAGGGTTTGGGGAGTGTTTGTGCCATGGAGATCAAATTTGAATTTTGAGTTATCTGTTCTGAGTGTTTTTTTACATAGATCATGATAGTGTATGTTTTTCATTTTTTATATTCCATTTGGATGTTTTTTTATTTAGAGTTATTTGTGTGAGAATTCATCTAAAGATGTTTATCTACAATCCTCATAGGGTATGGGGTGTGAGTTGCATGGCCCGGGTGAGGGTTATGAGATTTATGATCACTCTGGTGTCTGTATTTGATTTGAGTTTTTTAGAGTTATTTTGATAGATCCCAAGAGATGGAATAGAGTGATTTCATATAAGAGATCAGTTATTCAGTTACTTGAGGTTTAGATATGGCCTCTTGAGGTATAGTCTGATATAATCATTCTATATGGTATGATGGCATTGGATTTTATGTACATTTAGATGCAGTTGATTAAGGTTTGAGATAGTTTTGAGGGACCTATTAAGGGAATTTCCTTTTGGGTGGGTTATTTCATAAGGTTTCCATTTTGTGTGTGGTTTTGGGGGTTTTTCTATTATAATAATGGTGCCTATTTACGATTCCCTTATATGTGGGTGGTCATTAAGTTTTTTTTAGGGAGTCCAGCTGTAGTTCCATTTTTTCATGAATGATCCTTGGTTTGGTTTTGTTATATGATCCCCTTGTATGATGCCTCATTTGAGCTATGCTTTTGGGAACCATAGATGCTTGCCAAAAATTTATTTTCCTATGAGATGTTCAGTTCTAGTTTTAGTGGTTTGGATTTTTATGCTTGGGGGTTGGACAACCTGAGATTTTGAGATCAAGGATTATATGTTTAGAGATTATATATTCTAGGACTGAATGAAAGTGGAAAATTCTAGGATATTTCTAGATTAGGGGAAGTCCTTGAGATTGATTATGTTCCTCTCCTCTATTGTATAGCTATTGATAGGTGGTTCCTTTGGGGTAATAGATGATCTGGATAAATGTAACCACCCTATTTTAGCCGATATCTCTTTCTAGGGGATAGTATAACATAGAAAACTTTTCACTATTGGTCCTTGTTTTTTATTTTGGTCCTTTTTGGGAAGTGATGCACTGATATGTGTTTATAACCTAGTTAGTACCATAGGTCTTCTAGGACATCAGTAGGATTCATCCATGGTCGATAGGAGTTTCTACCGAAAATCCATATCATTCCATTGGTGTCTTATATCTTGGTAAATGAACATAATTTTTTGTATCCCTATGATGATATTCTAGGGTTTGGTATTTATTTATTTCCTCGATTTGGACTTTTGTATCTATTTCTTGATTAGGTAGATGCACCTAACGATGAGTCTGGGTGAGCCTTGTCTCTTAATTACCCTATCTTGTGCTAAATAAAGGGTATATTTACCTTGGGTGTCAGGCTATAACCTAAGGTAAATTATTTTCATTTATGTTTATAGCATTCTTTGATTTTATATTTTTTTCTTAATATTCAATTTGTACTTGTTTGGATAGGCTATGAATATCATGTGTTTTAAGAAAATGTAATGATAGCAGATGTTAAGACCACTATTCGGGGTGGCCTACTAATGTTTGTTTCTTATCCCCTTCACATGATCCTCGATCTACGTAGATATCTTACATAAACTTCATGATTGAGAAAAATAATATATTGATTAGTTAGAGTCATAGTGTTTCAGGATTCTCTATGATTTCCCATGTAAATTCAGAGGTTTCTATTGGATTAGTTCTATAGTTGTAGAGAATGGGTATGTTTTTCATCTTGGAGTAGTAGTGGATCCTTGTGTATTTATTTTATATTATTTAATTAATTATATGTCTTTGGAACAATGAAAAACTATTGTTTGTAAGATTTTTCTTTGAGTATGTATTCTACATTTCACTAATTAAATTAATTTCAGTTATTTTTTTATAAATGTGTTTTATGATGTGTATGTGTTTAGTTTATTTATAATTTTATTTCACACTGATATAAAAGAATAATCTACCCACAATATAATTTTAGACCCTCACTGATATTTAGAAGTCTACGGAATATGAGGAGTCATGCTTGAGGCCTTATTGCATGGCAGATTAGGTGATTTGTTGGGTCAAACTGCACTGATCCATGAAAAAATAGAAATAATTTTTTTTTCTTTGTTTTAATATTTTGGGAAAAGGTGGACAATAGATATTGGAATTTTTTATATCTTGTGATGGATTAGTTAGTCTATCATTAACAACTATTTTAGTATGATTTCCAAGTAATCAGGGTTATGTTATTTTTTTATTCTTTATTAGATTTCATTTTTTTGATTTTCACCTTGAGTGATTCAATTTTATATGGATTTTTTGATTTATGAGTTTTTTTAACTTAGAATGAGGGAAAGAGTCATATTTTTATGTATCATAGAAGGCATGTAGTATCATCATTATTTTTTCCTAACTGTGTGTTTTTTCTGAATATAGAGTTTTCTCTATTTAAAGTGTCAGTAACAGCCTATATGGAAGTGACCCATATATCTCATTGGTGGAATTGTACTCAAATTAACTGATCTTAGATTCGTTTTGATGATATTTTATGTGCATAATTTTGATATTTTATCTCTAGTAATAGAGTTTTAGTACCTTTATTAAGTGATGTGTGGAAACCCTTCTAGGTTGGTGTGACATTTTGGATGCCCTACTAGTGTGTTTGGATCAATAATGTCAGAGATTATTGAGAGATGATTAGATTAGGCTCGAGTTTCTGAAAATTTTATTGTTTCACTAAGTGGTTTTTTATTGAGTTTGATATTGAGTTGGGATTTAAATGTAGACCATTGATAATTTTCATCAATTTCTTGGTAGGTTTCGTGAGATACTTGGCCCAGTTGATTCGGGTTTCACTCTGTGTAACATAGTGAGAGCATTTTTAGGAAATCATGAATTTATATTGACTCCAAATATAAGGGGGACATGTGGTGGAATTCATCTGGAGCGATATCCCTTGTTTTTTAAGAGGAGTGTTAAGGGTGATCTAGTTTGTGGAACTAGTCTATTGGAGTAGAATAGTAAATGTTTTAGGAATGTTAACCTATGTTCATTAGGTTATGGCTCATTTGAACATGTGATCCCTTGAGAGGAATATTAATGACTTATTCTTTCTTAAAGAGTTGAGTGGTATTTGTTTTTTATTTTTAGTAGAAAGCCTTATTCGGTGGGTGAATGTGTGTATAGTTTATGTGCAGTGCCTATTGAGTTATGTGTGGGTCCATTGAGATTCATTCAGTTCATGAGAAACCCTAGGTGATTTTTTCATTACTAGGAACAATAATTTTTGTAAAAATATATCACGTAGTAATATATTAATTTTCATTACATAACATATCAAACTATGAAAGAATCATATAGATCTAGTGACTTTAGAAACATGGACATATAAATAGCTGGTCAATAAAATATCAACATCATCTCCCACATAGATGTTCATAACAAGAACTATTCATAGAAATATCATATTTGGTACCTTTGTTTATAACATGGGGAAAGGAAACATTAAAAAGGGTGAGTTTAGAAGCTCATTAATGGTAAACACAGGTTATATCAATTATCACTTCATAAAACATGAACATAATTGTATAATAACATGATTATAACATTTCAAAATCATACCCTACATATCATAGATCATAATCTTGATTCATGGAATAAAACATGGATGTTCATAAGAGATGAATCGAGATGGAATCAAAGAACATGGGATATGAGATAATAACATTGGAAAAATACATATACTTTTTTCAAACACTTAACAAAAAAATCTTTTATTTAGTTTTCAAGGATCATTTTCAAGACTATCATAGTGAAATGGGTTCACTCCCCAAACCATCATAGTAGTCATTGTTCAGTCCCAAGACTATCTTAGTGAAACAAATAACTTAATGAATTAGGATCACTCTCTATTATATTCCTATTAATCTCATGTGATATCAATATTTACCTAATGAATTTTATGGAGATATATTCCCCACCCATATTTGGTTGGATCATGACCTACATCCTTGGTTATAGCATCACCACTATCCTTGTTTATAACTTAACCACCACCCTTGTTTATAACATAACCACCATCTATGGTTGTAATGTAACCACTTTCACAAAATGAAAACTATACATATGTGTTCCAAAATATCATAAGCTAATCAATATATCAAAACCCTTGAAAATAATTGGGTTTCATAATTTTTTTAATCATAGAATAAACCATGTAAATGAAAATGGTTTCATAAACATTTAAACATTTAATCATAGTATAACTCATGGAAAATTATGGGTTCCATAAACATATTATCATCATAAATATAAACCTTTCGGATAATGAATAATTATGTTATCCTTTGAATATATCCCTAGTAAATCATAATTCAAATAAAGTGTTTTTATCTTTTATGAATTTAGATACCATTAAAATATGATTAAAACATTACTGGGGGAAATAACCGTTCCATTTTGAAATAACTTCTTTAAAATATAAACATTTCAAAAATATTATGGAAAAAAATATATTTTAAAATAACAATCATAATGTGTAAATGAAGCTTCAAATAATTTAGTGGTAATGGTGGTGTTGGGAAAAATCCCTCAAGGTGTCATCTCGAAATTTTTTGGGTGTGATTTTGTTTATTGACAAAGATAGATAATCGTGAATGATAATTGATGGTATTTTCCGAAGATAGGTTTTTAAGGTGGCACATTTTCCCAGTTTTTTCCAAATTTTTGAGCCTCAAAATTGGGAGTTTGATGTTGTAAATAGAAGGATTTATTCATAGGAGTGAATTATATGAATAACATTGAATAATATCGGAAAATGGTAAAAACTGAGTACCATAATAAATTGGTCACATACCATGTTCCAGGAACGGTACGCAGAGCAGAGGAAATGGTACCCAGGTGTGGTTCAAAAAACTGAAAATTGTTCGCAGAGAAAAGCGGTGTAGTACATATATGGGTTAAAGTCAGCGGAGGAGATCGATGGTGTAAGAGAAAAGGCAGTACACATATCACGTATGAAAAATGTTTCGCGGGTGGCTTGTGGTTAGTGGCGGAAGAAGAATCAGTAAGCGGTGGAGGCTGTATTGAAGATTTGTTAATTCTTGATTTAGTGGGTTTTATGAATATATTTTCTTAAATAAGAATCTATAATCCCATCGATTATGTTTGAGATCTAATTTCATTAGAATATGTTTTTTCTCTGGGAATTCGGAAAATTCCAAAGCTGATTTGTGAGGGATAATCCTGTGAAAGCTAGAGTGTTTCGTGCAGAAGACTTTCTGTTGAAGGATTTAAGTAGAAAGTTGTGTCCTCTTAAGATTCGGTATGTGGAGGAGGAATCTTTGGTACGTGAGAGAGTGAATTCTATAAGTGGTGCGTAGAGGGAGAGCTCTGGTACATGGAAGTGAAGGCAGTCCGCGAACAGCGAAGAGTTTGTGGACAGAGGGAGATTAACAGAGGAGATTCATGGAATTGGTACGCAGTAATGGTATGCAATAGCAAAGGCAAAGGAATTCCACGAATAGAGAAGGATTGTGGTAGTGGTGGTGGTACGCGAATAAGGTGTCCCGTGTACCAAACCCGGTACATAATACCTAGTGGAACGAGGTGGTTTGTGATTTGCACTAGGAAGCTTGAAAAGGCATCAAATTAGTTTGAGAATGTATTTTCTAGTACCTAGCAATACTCGGGAAGGTGGACTTCATCTGCAGATGAAAAAGGGACTTCAATAGAGCATCTACCTATAGTTGAGGATGCAACATTTCATGAAAATGAAGGAACCCACATGTCCATAAACTGTGTTTGACCTAAATGATGATAAGTTGTGAGTGGATTCCTCTCCCAGAGTAGGGAGTGAATGAAGAGGAAGATGGCGACCCTTTCCACTGGTAGTGATCCTGATAAAGAGACATAGGGAGTGACCCATGGGAATGCAGTGAGTAGACCCTAAACATTGTAAAGGTATTGAGCATGGGTATAGAAGATCTAGCCTGAACATTGTACTCATTATTGGCTTTGATTCATAATGAATTTGGTACATCAAAACATCTTCATTTTATGCTCCTTGTATGTAGCCTAGTGAGGGTGAACCAAGTAAAAATCATTTTTGTCATGTGCATGATTTCATATTTTTTGTATATTACTACGGGAGAATGACAGAATTTATTTCTTTCTAACAACAAAACAAGATCTAAATGGGAGAAAGTTTTAATCTGTTATACCCTAATTCACCCCCCCCCCCCCTCTCAGTGTATTCGACCTAGTGGACCTAACAGATGGTGGTAAATATGGTTCATGTCATATAAGTTAAAAAACATTCCATTCACACTTATGTAAAGAATTCTAAAAGTAAATTGTTCAGAAAATGATAAGAACAATACTTTTAAACCATTTTTTAAAAATAAAAACATTGCTTTAAATGAATTCAAACAATAATATGATAATATTAAATTATTTTCATGAAAAAAATTATAATACATAGAAATGGAAGAAAAATGATTTTCAAAAAAATAATAAAATAAAGAATATTTTCCTTAAAAACATATTTTTACTTTTACGAGGACTTAAGGAGAGAAAAATGAAAATAAAACATGTATTTTAATGGAATAAATATTTTACAATAAAATTCCAAATATTATAGATATATATAAAAAAATATTTCATCATTGTAAATATAATGTCAAATAATCCTAATAAAAATTTGAATATAACAAAAAATCCCTTCCACTTTGGTAAATTTTCAATCATAAGTCCCATGAAATAAATATAATTATATTTATATGTAAGTCCCAAAAAATTTCATAATTTAAATCCTAAAATACAATAATGGAAATTATATACACCACACGAAATAAACAAATGGTGCATAAGGCATGTGTCCCAAAGAAATAGAAGTGAGATGAAAATCACATTCCCTGGGTCTAACTTCTTTTATATCTGTTAGAACCTCCAATATAATAAATATAGATTTAATATGAATATATATAATAAACATACTAATATATATTACACCATATATGATTTACTTATAACTTTTTATCAACCAATTGTTAATATTTATTTATTGAAATCATAGTTTCTGATGATATTTGATTCGTTTTTTATGTACGTTATGGTTTAATAGGTTTGGTAATTTTATTTTGATCATGGTTTCATAGTATCCGTAATTTTATTCATGATATAAATATAATATGAGTTTTTTTATACATGTTTAGATACATTTATAAAATATAGAGAATGAAAAATTATTTTCACTCTTTATGGTGATAGTTGGTCGTACATATAGATTAACGTTGCTTCCATTTTCAATGGATGGAATGACAGAAATGTCAGCTATAAATATATTTTATAGAATAATTATTATATAATATTTATCATATATATATATAATATTTATATTCAATCCATCCTTATTACCATCTATGTAAAATGGAAATGAAAAAATCACATTGTTTCGTATAGGTGGTAGTCCACATGTATGCATGAACGATGTTATTGTTTCCTGGAATTTTAGAAGCTGAGAAGGTTGATATTATATTATCATTTAAAAATTATTATTACATAATAATTATTATATATAAATATTAACTACATCATAATACCCTACCATTTAATATAGTTGTGATAAATGAATTGTATCGCTATATGGAGAGGTAAGCGAACATACACATGGGAAATAGTTTCACTTCCCATTTGATGTAAAGAGGGTGAAAATGGTGGTTCCATGGTAATAATAAAATTTTAGAATATTTATGATACTAAATTTATTATTTTAGGTATAATATAATAGATTTACAGGAGGTAAAACAAAATTTTAAAAAGATATTGATCGGTTTATGTGATTACATATTCTTTTAAATAACTCTTTTAGATATTCTCTTAAGGGAATTGTGGCTAGTATTTACTGAATAAAATAACATATATAATGATTCTATGGGATTTTAAAATTCAAATAAGTATTTTTTTTTTATATATAAGACTTAATGTTGTGTGAAAAAAGAGAAAGGAGGGGTTCCCTTTATAATTGTGTTATGGGGAACTCATGGAATTTCTTAAAATATTAAATTAATATAAATTAATTTTGAGGTAAAAATGGATAAAAATTGATAATAGTATAATATAAGATGATTTTTATTATAAATATTATCATAAAATAAAATTTAAACAAGTTTAGATCACATTTTTTCCCTTATCTTTTTTTAACATTTCGTTAACCCTTTTGAAAAATATGGTAATATCATCATTTTCTACCATTAAAGGATTAAAGATGTCAGAATAAAATTAGAAATGAAACATAAATGGACCATGGATTATTTATACAATCGTATATCATTATTTTGAACAAATATAATATTTTTATTAATTTAATGTCATTTAAAAAAATATTATTTATTATAAAATATCTTTAATGACATTTTTTACACAATTCATTTAATTTGACATTAAATACATAATGTCAGAGATTAATTTAGAATTTAATTATGTAATACCTATATAATATTTCATATATATATATAAAAATATACATATTAACTTCTTATATTTACATGAATTTTAATATTTTTAATATCATTTATTTTATTTTTTGGCTAACCGAATAAATAATATATTTGCATTAAACACAAATTTAAGATAATTATATAATTCATAAAAATTATATAAAAGTTTAAATATGAAAAATAAATTTATTTATATAAAAATAGAGATTTATATTCATTTATAACTTTCTTTTTTCCTAATTTGGTCATATAAGATATATTTAATACTAAGAGTGTGATATTCTCTAACTTTCATTTCATTAACTATTATATAGTCCTTTCTTGGGAATGTTCCCATAAAACAACTACATTTATATGATAAGGTTGTAATTATTGAGTAATATTTATAAAATAATCATTATGATGAAAAACTGTGGCCTTGTCGGTCATTTTTAGGCATGATTAACCAGATTTACCATTTACCAAAGAGATGAATTGTATGATGATTACTATTAATATTGAACAAAAATAAAAGAGAAATGATAAAAAAAATTAACCTCTTTATTCCAAATATGTAATCCATTTTATCAAATTCAACACCTATAAATGGTAGAAATTAATATTAAAATTAATATGAAAAATGCGATAAAAACCTCTTTTTGAAAAATATTTTTTATTATAAATTGGATTTATTCAAATATCATGTCTAGAAAAATATTATATGAATGATAAAAATTTTATTGATTAAATAATATATAAAATTTATTAAATCATTAAACATTTTTTTTAAATTTAATTTACTAATATAAAAAAATTACATGGACAAAACAGTTTTATGAGAAAATTCCTTTTTACTAATAAAATTTTTTTATTATAAATTCAAATATAAAACTAAATCCAATGAAATTAAGTTTACTTTTTATAAAATATAATAGAACTAATTTAAATTTTAATTAATTTAAAAAAAGGATCTTCATGTATAATTGAAAAAAAATACATTTTTTGAAAAATATCAGTATATTTTCAACACACTTGAAAATCAATCATTTCATAAAATTATCAAAAAAATAATCCTAATATAATATTAATTTTTAGATTTTAAAAAATTATTTCCATTTCAATAAAATTCTAAAAGCTACATAAATTAATAATAATATTTTCTCACAAAATCAATTTAAATCCTTTTATGGAAAATGTATTTTTGAAGAATTAAATAGATTTACTAAATATAGTGTAAATATTTAATAAGTATTTGTCAATTAATTTATATATTCTTAATAAATAATTTAATTTTATGCATACTCGTAACTTTATTTAATAAGTTATAACTATCACATTAACTGTTATTTTAATATTATATTATTATTCATTTAATCTTGATGTTGTGCAAGGTATCGAAGAAACTAAATTTAATTGAAGAAATTATTTCATAAAACCTTGGGGTGTTACATTCTCAACCTTCAAAAAATTGATTCCTCACAATTTGAAATTTATCTCTATAATAAAGGATTTTATATTTTAAAATTATTTTATTTAAAATCCACATCATAAAAAGGTTTAGTGAAACTTTATCTTGATGAGGGATAATGGAAAATATGAAGGTCGATCGGAATAACACAAAACTAGGTCTCCAGAAAGGAGAACATTAGTTGGATGTGAAAAAATATATATTGAAGGGAAAAATGACACCCAATGACAAATGTATAGTGTTGGGGAACATTTTGAGTAGAAATATAACAACCATAAATCTATAATAGGTGAAGATAACATTGATACATCACAAATTAAGGTAATAAGAAAACATTTTTGTTTCAAGATCCTTTTCCTATAGTTGAGTAATACCAGTACCATATAGAATAATAAAATAAGGAATATACTTAATTTAAAAGTATAATTTCATCCCTTGATCAATTTTCACCAAAGTTTAATTTTTTTCTCCTAAATGATTAGTATTTGAGATGAATTTTTTTACACATGAAAAACTAAAATCAACTTCAACATATCAAAAATCTATATAAAGATATTTCTCTAGACTTTAAAAATTGTTCAAAAAAAATTCTAAGTTAAATATAAGATAATTCCCACAATATATAAACCTTCATAAGAAAAAATACAACATTAGTCCACAAATCCTTAAAAATTACGTCTAAGTTTTGACTTAATAAATAATCCCAAATCCAAAATTACTACAATAACCTCATAAGTAAATAATTTTTTAACCTAGAACTCTTTTTCATACCCTTCAACTTAAATCTTAAAAAATTTAATTACATTTTTCCCAAATCATCAATCATATTATATAACAAGTTAAACCTCAACTCAAAGAAATAACTATAAAAATTTAATTAATTGTGATTAACCATAATATAATCTTATAATATAGTAAACGTATCCCAAAATATCATGAATCTATTATACATACTAACCCAAAATGTATCCTTATATAAACAACAAATATTTCTAAAAATATTTCCTTTTAAATGAATTACTTTTCAACCATTCAAATTATTTATTTCCCACAATCTAATGGACAAAAATTAACAAAAAATAAAATCATATACTAAACTAAAGGGTTATTTGAACCTCAAAAGAGTTTTTTCTAGAATAGATTCAAATCACCTCAAATTTACTTCACTTGAAATATCTATAATAGTATTTATAACTTTTAAGTTCACCTCATGTGAATATATATATATATATATATATATATATATTCTTCTAAAAATTAACACAATCCTTATTCATAAAATAAGTTCACAGGTTATTGAAAATATTTAATAAATCAAAAAAATTAAATAAGTATCACTAAATATGACCTAAATTAATTTTTCATCAACTAATCAATTTAACAATTACTAATATTATCCTACTAATTTCAATCATTTCATTATCCCAAAAAACATATGTGTTCAAATAATTTTGTGGAATAATTCTTAGATATTTCATGATTATTATATCCAAAATATCATTTATATAACTCTTACAAATAATATTTCTTGTCATGTAATTTATTAAAACATAAATCATATCACATCATAAGTCATTAATTGATCAAAGAGTTAACCCTTGGATTAGGGCATTGGCTCAGATAATGCTCGTTTTAACCTCACATAATAAATTGAAATATAAATGGTATGATATGATTGTATTCATTTTCCTCCATCAAATATATCATTTTTCTATTATAATTACTTTCTATATTCCCTTCTTTTCCACATAGAAAACATTTTTTTGTACATTTGAGACATCCACTTGAGTGATTTTTTTCACATTCTCTATATATAGGAATCTGAATCTTTATTCCCCCATAGCCTCCACCACACAAAACCTCAGTAAGATCTATCATTATATTATTTTATGATTCTAGGATTTTTTTACGGTGAATGTTATAACTTTATATTGTGATAACCGATTAGTCATAATAACATTGTTTTTCATTCAATCTCTCATTTCATTTTGTTTTCATTAAGAACAATCACTTCTTTTTATGTCAATTTTAACATCAAGTCTCTTTATTCCATTCATTGACTTCAACCAAAGAGCATAGTTTGTGGAACAATAGTCATGGTTAGGAATTATTAAAAATAATTTATAGGATGTCTAAATGTTTGCACCTCTATTTTAATCTATGAAACCATAGGCTTTACCTAGGTTTTCCATGATGATTAAAAAACATTAATATATTGTACATTACATACACTTATCCTTAGTGTTCTCACTAAGGTTTTATCATCCTTATTTCCAATGTTAAGAAAACCATTATCTAATGACAACTATGTCATTAGAGAATGTTCATCCATAGATATCACATATTAATGGATGAATATTCATTATTTTACAAAACATTCCCTATGAAAATCATATAGATCATGTTTCTTTAGAAAAGTGGATACATAAACAACTCACTCATAAAATATCTACATCATATACCATTAAGATATTAATTTCTAGAAACCTTCTTATACATATCATACTTAGTACATTCCAACATAACCTAGAGAACATAAAAAAAGGTGTTCTTAGGTGAATATTAATGGTAAATAAGGGAGATATCAATGATAAATTAAGTAGAACATAATCACAAGGGTATTATAACACAAGAATAAAATATGAAAATCATACCTTGTATATCATAGATCATAATATTGAGTCGTAGAATAAATGATGTAAGTTCTTGATAAATGAATCAATGAACTTGTGTCATGAGATCATAACATTGTCACAAGACATAAGTTTATGAAATACACATATGTATATAATATAATTTCATTATTAGTTAAGGATATTTTTCAAGACTATCATAGTGGAATGGGTTCACTCCCCAAACAATTATATTATAAAAGGTTCACTCTAAAGACTGTTATTATGGAAAAAGTCCCTTATTAAACTAGGTTCACTGACCATTCTAGTCATGTTTATATCATTATATTTAAATTTTAGTCAATTCATTTGATGTAGGTATAGTAATTACATATCATTAGGAAAAACATGACCATTTTCTGTGGTTATTACATGACCACCATCCTCTGTCATAATGTAACAACTATACTTAGTTATAACATAACCATAGTTCTTTGTTATAATTTAATCACCATTAAAAAATGAAAAAAAAACACAAACATTTTCTATGAGATAATAAAACATTATTAACATTATACCTCATAAAAATAAATGGTTTTCATAAACAATTCATCATATTATTACCTAGGTAAAAATTGGGTTTGAGAAACATTTCATAATTTCATCAACTTATAACCCATGGAAAAGGGATGGGTTTAATAAAAATCTGGTCATCAAAAACATAAACCATCTAGATAATGAATAAGGACAGTATAAATTGATAATATCCTCAGTAAATCATAAGTGAGATCAATATTTTTTGTCTTTGATGAATATAATTACTATTAAAGGATCATTAAAACACTCTTGAGAAAAATAACCATTACATTTTAAAATCACCTGTTTAAAACCAAAAAATTACAAAATATGTTGGATAACATTTTATTTTAAAATAAAAGTGGAAAAATGTAAATTAAAATCAAATTATTAATTGTTCATGATATTTGGATGTTTTATTCATGCTATATATCTTAATATAAAACATTCCTCTTACAATTTTTTAAATATCATTCTTTGGAGAAAAATAAGAATATTCCTTTTGATTCATTATTTCAAAAATAATACATGGGTAAAAATGTCTTTAAAACCCATAATATATTAATTTAAATCATCTTTAAATAATTTTTTAGAATATTGATATGAATTGAAATGTTTCTTCAACTTGAAAGAAAAATAAATTTTATTTTCCTAAAAAAATAATTTCTGTTTCTTGAGTACATGAAGTGAGGAAAACAAAAGGAAAATTTATTTTAAATAAATAACCTTGATTAGATAATTAATTAGCTTATTAATTTATATATAATTATATTTAATCATTGGGAACATAATAACCAACAATACTGATAAATAATGGGATGGTAACATAAAACCCTTACCGCTATGGTAACATTTGAATCACAAGTCTCATGAATGAAATAGGATTATATGGATATTCAAATCACAATAATTTAAAAAAAACAAAATTAATATGTATTATATAAACTGTAAAAAATAAAAAAGTTATGTATAAGAAATTTGTCGCACAAAAATAAAATTTAGATGAAAATATCGTACCTTAGAAATGACTTCATTTATACACATTGAAAACTCCAATATAATAAATATATATTTTTTATACATGTATTACATAACCATAATTCTATATAAATACAATAAATATTTTATTTAAATCATTTTATCACCTATTTGTTAACACCTATTTATTAAAATAATTATTATTGGTGATATCATCTTCATTTTATTATGTATGTTCAAGTTTGGTAGTTTTGGTCATTGAATTTTGATCATGGTTGAATCATTCAAAAAATATTAATCATGATAAAAATATAATATAAATACTTTATAAATTAATTATATACATTTTTAGATTCATTCATAAAATATGGATATAGAAAAATAAATTGCACAGTTAATAGAGATGGTAGGTCGTACATACGTGTGAACGTTTTTTCCTTTTTTATGGATGAAACAAAAGAGGGGTAAATGATAAATCACCTTAAAATAATCTTTACTATATCCTATATATAATATATATTCATTAAATAAATCCACATTATGATCTAATTAGAAATATAAATGATAAATAAATCCCAATTCTTCATGGAGGTGGTAGTCCACATGTACCGAGGCTCAACGTCATCATTTTCTAATGGTTTTTATAAGGTATATATGATATTATAATTATAAATTCTAATCATGTCATAAGTATAATATATAAACATTAAAAAAATCATAATACCCATCCAAAAAAATATGTTTATGAGAAATTAGTTTTATCATTATGTGGATATGATATGTCGTATGTACGTAAAAGTGATATTTTCACTTCCCATTTGATACAAAGATAGTGAATAAAGGTGTAAAATCCCATGTAAATAAATAATATATAATTTTAATATTTATTAATATTTTTAATTAAATAATAATTTTACTTTAACGGTGATTCTATTTTTGATGGCGTACCTGCCACACAACAATGGGGTTCTCCGAAAATCTCATGTTGCACAAAAGGATGAGTCATACTGAAAAAAATAAAATAATATTATTTTAAATGGTAGTTAACACATAGCCATTGTATTGTAAGGAATGAACAAAACTAACGAAAATATGATTATACAGTTTTTTTAAATTTCTTTTCATTTATCCAATAATTTCTAGAGGTTTAAAATGAGAATGGATCCAATTTTAAGCATAAAACTCTAATATTCGTTAAAAGGTCGATTTACCACCTTTTGATGGAGAACCCTTTTTAAATATAATTTTTCTCACTTTTATATGTTATATTTGAAAAAATAAAATTCTTATTTATAATTGGGACATATAAATTTAATTTGGGTAAATTTTTGGTATTTTTCTGATAAAGTTAATTTTTTAATGAATAGTGAAAATAGTGCAATTTAATTCCAAACTATCTTTTCATCTAATTATTTATATAGTTATATTATTATTTTAATTGGATTTAAAGTGTAATTGGATTATATTTTTACCATTTAATCCAATTTTGGTCATTGTAATTAATTTTACTCTTACATTGAACATAAATAAAGGTCAATCTTTTGATAGGTATTATTTCCTAAAAACACGCTTTTTGGTTTTGACAACAGGAATTATTTCTAAATTAATTTCTGAAACTTATGTGTTTTCAATTTGGAATAATGGATTCCATATCTAGAATCAGGAGTTCTAAATTGTGTAAATAGGTAACTTGTATTTTTAGACATTATGAATATTTACTTCAATAAATATTTTATTTTCCCTAATTAAAGGGTAAATCTGGAAAATAAGTGTGAAAAATAATATTAAATTACCCTTAAACATGTAAAAAAACTATTTTATAAGATATTTATGACCAATGATATCCTTGGGTAGATTTTTGACCCATTTATCCACTTGTGAGTGATAATGACACTTTATATTAATTAATTTAAAGTAAAGACAAAAGTAACATAAACATATATCTTTTAGGAAAATAGATTTTATATGGGGTTATATAAGTGATATATTAAACTATAAATTTTTATTTGAAAGATAAAATTATTTCCTATATCAGGGTATTTTATTTATAATTTTTATACATTAAATAATTAAACTTAATTATAACACAATGGTGATGCTGTAATTGCTTCATTAATAATGGTTTCAAATAAATGATATTATAAATATTACAATAAATTTATTTTCAAACTTTTTATGCAATAAACGAATTTTAGGGATACTAATGACTTGTTATCTTTAAATTAATTATGTTTTTTTCGAAATAATAATGTTTTTATATATTTTTTAAATGTCTTGATATGAATAATTTAGAAATTTACATAAATGAGTTTTTAAATCAATTAATATTTTATTAAATGATAAAATAATCCTAAAAATATAATATTCTTCCAAATGACTTAAATAATGTTACAAATGTACTAAATTATCCATTTATGGTTTCTTGGAAATTTATTGTCAATATATTAACCATATTGTATGAATATATAAGAGGACATTGTAAAAGATAAATAAGTTAACAAAGGGTTAAATAAAAAATGAAAAGGATTAAAAAATATCCAAAACCTATCCAATTATTATTGGATGATTCTATTTAAACTTATATTCACCTTATATTCTAATTAATTATGTTTTTGACCTTTTTAAACTGAAAATAATTTTATAATAAAATAATACTTTCAAACATTCTTAAAGAGCCCCTCCTCCCCCTTATAAAAGGCCATCACCTCTAACCCATTACTCACACCTCCCAAGCCCCTTGGATCGTCAAAAATCTTCTCAAAGAAGCTCCAAACATCCCTCTATTCCTCCGAGAACCCTTCCCTTCAGCAAAAGGCAATTCAAGAGAGACCTTTGGCTCAAATAAATAGAAGTTACTTAATATAAAGGTAACTTCTTCTCTCAAGTTCTTTTCTTTTATTTTCTTTCTCCAACCAAATAAACTATATTTATTACATTATTTTATAACAAAACCAGTATATAAAATATAATAGGATGTTTTTATGAAGTTTATTTCAACTACACATCCACACACCTTCATCTATTGGATACGAACATATTGTTTCTATGGACGGCAAACTACTGCCTCACGATACTATGATTGTTCAATTTTATCCTACCACCTCTCATGGTGGCCATTATTATGAAACTATATTTATATGTGATATATATTATATTTATATTGTCCTTATTCTTCTTTATTTTTCATTTATATCATTCCTTTATGGTTTCCATAATGGGTAAATATGATAATTTCATTTGAGGAAGTGCGGAATACCGCCCCTCTCAATGTGATATGACTCGTTCATGCCATACATGTAATGTATAATGGATAGAGTTAATAAAATTATATATTATATTATAATTTAATTATAATATACCTATGTATAATTATGTTTTCATTCCATTAAATACAAAATAAAAATGAAAGTAGCATTCATGCGTACAAACGGCTTACCGTCTCCATGAATGGTGCATTTCATTTCTTATTTCCTAATGTTATGGACTATTATAAATACATATATACTGAATATATATGATATATATTATATCTAAATAATTAATATCATTCTTTAGATAATTTAATTTTGACCACATGGACAATTAGTAATTATAACAAGTTTGTTTTTACTCAAGTTCCGAACATCGACAAAAAGTCCGATATGAACTCAAATAATTAATAATTGTTATAGAAAGGTAATAAGTGATATAAAATAAATAATAAAATTTAAAAGGGATATTAAGAAATTAGAAATTAAATTAAGTTTATTATTCAAGAAGAACAAGGAACAAATGAGTCAAATGGGACACGAGGTAAGGGAACTCCTTAACCCAATTTCCATTCTTTGGGTTAAAATTATACTTCTTGATTATGTCGTGATGTGTTTATGTGAGAAATAATGTTTTTATAATATCTTTTATTTATAATTTCTTTATGTGAACTTATAGTGAATACACATAATTTATCTATTTTATTTACAAACTGGTCTTTGTAATGGAACCTTTCATCCTCCACTTTTAGTCAAAGAATTATTTAAGTTATGTCTTTTAATTTCGATTTTCCTATGTTGAGATATTTTATTATATATCCTTATTTCTTTAGATTTTATTTTCAAGTTATGAGATATCCTTTTCTCTCCCATCAACTCATTTTCTGATTTTTAAAGTGACTTCGTTAGGCTGTTGAATGTTCATAAGGGACTTCGTCACAATCTCCTTTCATTGAGGCATATCTTGATATTGTCAAACTTGATTATCCTGTAAGGTGTATATAATACCCTTTGACATATTATATCATGAATATAATTATTCTCATGATATTATAGGTTTATTTTACTATTACTCTTTAATTATTTTATTCAAGTATTTTCTCAAGTGGTAAGGGACTCTTGAACTAAAACATTATTTTAAATGTTTTAAAGATTTAATCTTCTAAATCTTTCTCATTAATGTCCATGTTTTCAAAATGGTTTTAAAGATTTATTTATATGTACATTAATGTCTTAAAATTTTAATTCTTTTAAATGTTTCAATGTGGTATGGGACACTTTGATTCAAAAATATCCTTATTAAATGTTTTAAATGGTTTTGGAAATGGATTGACTATTTCAGTATCATGAAATGTTATATTTTGATTGGAATGTGGAAATTATTTCTTTCATTTATGGTTGTTTTATGTGTTATGAATTTGTTATGGTTCTTGGGACTTATTTATGAATACTGGTGGTTCCTTGATAAACCTGGGGTGAGTGAGCCTGAGATAGCTCTCCAATGCATTGGGTAACATGATGAAGGTAAAAGTTAATGTTTCTCCTAAGAGATTTTCTGAATATACTATGATGGGTATTCCAAACATAAATCCTTACATAGCTGTGAAAGATACAATGTAAGTATGTTGTGGATGTTACAAGTTACCTTTATCATTTATGATTTCCTAGTGTTATTCATAAATCTTATGATTTTGTGTGGTATTTTAAATATTGAAAATTATGATTTCATTGATTTGAATGTATTGATGGACTAATGTTTTCTTTCCTTGTTTTATAATCCTTACTGAGATTTTTATGCTCATCCCATGTTTTTTAAATTTATTTTACACGGTATAAAGAAGGTTAATAGAAAAGAAGAATTAGAGAAGATTAATATCAAGAAAAAAATTCCTGTTTTATTTAAAGAGTTTTATTTTTGTGAAAAAATTTGATAGAGTAGAAGTGTCTTGTTTGTTATTTTTGAGATATAATGTAATATTTATGGACTAATAATCTAAAACTCTAAACCAAAAAAGATCATCAATGTGAATTTTTAACTTATTTTATGATTATGTAATGTTTAGGGTTGGGGCCTTATAAAAGGTAGATTCATAATCATAATAAAATTTAATTATATTGAGTTTTTATCATTTAAAATTTTATGAAAAATATAAAATATTTATATATGGAAAAAAATAATTAAATAGAAATCAATTGTTATAGGTGATTACCACTTATTTGAAATAACTCATTTAGATATCATATTAAGGGCTTTAGAGTTGGTATTCTGGGAAGAAAAAAAACAATATAATATGGATTTGTGAGTGTATAAGTTAACTTTGATGTGTTTTCTTGAGTAATGTTCCTCAAGGTGGTGTGAAAAATAGAAAGTATGGGTTTTCATTTACATTTGATGGGAGGGACACTCTTTTAATTTCTTATAATATTAAATTAATATAAATTAATTTTGAAATAAAATTTTTTCAATGTTGATAATATTTGAATTAAGTTGAATATAGTATAAATAATCTCATAAAATAAAATTTGGACAAGTTTGGATCACATTTTTACCATTATCATTTTATTTTAACCCTTTGTTAAACGTTTTGAAAAATATCGTAATATTAATGTTTTATAAAGGATAAGGTTTAATAATGTTATTATAAAATGAAAAAATACACCTAAATGGACCATTTTTTACTTTTAAAACCATATCACAATCATTTTTTTTAATCTAAAATTTTTATGAACTTTATATCATTTAATAAAATACTATTATTTTATAAAATATCATTTATATTAGTCCACACTATTTACATAATTAGAAATAAAATAAATCAAAAAAGGGAATTTCAAATATAATTCCTTCACACCTACATAATATGTCATATATATCTATAAAATTCTTTTTATATACTAAATAAATCAAATTATATCAATTTTAATATTTTAAAATCATTTATTTTTTTGTTAATTGAATAAATATTGTATTAGTATTTCATAAGAATTTATGTTAATTATATTTAAAAAAAATTAAATAATTTATATCATGAAAATTATTTCATTAAATAGAATATATAAATTTATATACATTCATAACTTTATTTTGTCATTATGTGAACATATAATATTTATTTAAAACTAAGAAAGTGAAATTTTGTAACTTTATTTTCATTAAATATTCTATATGAAATTTTCATTGAAAAATACCCATTAAACAATTAAATATAACTCTTAAGATGAATAATTTCAAATTTATTTCTTCCATTATATATTAGTATGAAATATTATTACCTTCTTACTTAGTTGTAACTTAGATTAACCGGATTTACCCTTTACTAAAATGATAAAATTTACCACGTTACTATTCTTATTGACCGAAAAGGGGCCTATTTACAAAGTTTAAACCTCCTAATTATAGATATGAAATAAAAAATTTCAAATTTAACACCTATAATTGAAATAAATTCATTTTAATAAAACAATGAAAAACATGTTGAAAACCATTTATAGAAAAATAAATTTTTTAGGCATAACAACAGATTAATTATTATCACATACCAAGAAAATTATTAGATGAATGTTAAAACATATTGTGGATTATATTATATATATAAATTTACTTATAATATTAAAATAATATTTATAAATTTAATTTATTATGATAAAAACAAAATATGTGCATAAAACTAGTTTTTCATAAAAAATGACTCTTTAAGTATAAAAATGTTTTTATACTAAGTTAAAACATTAAAATAATTTCAATGACCATGATTTTATTTTTTTATAAAATATAAGAGTGGTAATTTTAATTTTAAAATGTTTTTAAACATAATTTATCTTTATACATGTCTAAAAATATATATTTTTCAACCAAAATCTGTATTTCTTCAATATTCACTGGAAAATATATCTTCTCAAATCATTCTAAAAAATTAATCATCTGATAAATTAAATATATTAATTTAAAAAATAATTTTCATTTTTTAAACTTCATAAAAATAAAATAAATTAGTCATAGAATTTTATCACAAAATAAATAAAACCCCTTTTTCAAGATAACATATATCTGAAGAATAAAATTACCTTACTAAAAATTGGGTGATTATTTACTAAGAATTTATTGATATATTTATATATATTTCATAAATTAGTTAATAATATTTATATCTTCCAATTTAATAAATAGGTTATAAATTTCTCATTAAATAATTTTTTAATAGTATATTTTGGTCCATTTAAGCTAATAGTTATGTATGTTATTGATGAAATTAAATTTAATTGAAAAAATAATATCATATAATTTTAGGGTGTAATAATTTTATTAGATCTTTTGTGTTTCATTCTCAAGGTTTAGGGAAAGGGAATCTTTCTGGTTGGTAGTTCACCATAGTCCATCGGTGGTTGTGTTCCTCATTATAAGTTGTTCATTGAGTATGGGGATGTTGTTCCAAATGAGCCAAAATTTTGTAAATATTGGTGTTTGATGTTAGAGAACTAGTGTGAATGTTTTTTCCACATGCAGTTATTTTGATTGGTATTTCATGGAGTGAGCGTCATTAGGGTTGGTATTCAGTTGAGGGTGATGATAAAGGATACATATGGGAGCATCAGATCTTTCATGGTTGAATATCCCCCATGTTAGGAGATTCATTGATGTTATGAGACATATTGGTGGAAATTCATGATTTTTTTGTAGTAATCCGTGATTGGGGGGAATATTAGTAGTTATTTGACCATCGAGTCTTCTTGAGGTTGATAACTATTTAAGGTGTGAATTTTTTCATGAATAACTTCATGATAGTTTGAGAAAAAATAAGGGAAATTGAATTTTTTTCTCTTAGGTGGGACTTAAACGAAAAAATGGGAATTTAACTGATAAAATGATCTTTGATAATTATTCTAACCAATCTATTGGTCCTAGAATAGGGTGTTTACCCTAAGGATGAATTTTAATGAAATTTTGATCCAATCTAATTTTGGTGTAATACTTAATAATTACTTAATTAATTACATATAATTTATTTTTTCATGTTTATTTAGTGATATCATATATTTGACGCATCAAATTAAAATTCTGATATCATGTTTATGTTTGATATCATGATTTTTACATAAGAAAGTCATATCATTTTGTTGATTGATGGGCCTAGGACCTGGTCCAGTTTTGTTTTCATTTCCTTTTCACCTTTTCCTTTTTTCTCTTTTTCCATTTTTATTTTCATATTTTCCCCTTTTATTATCTTTTACTCCCTAAGGTTCCTCCATTTTTTGGGGCTGGGAGTGAAGAGTGAGAGGGAGAGAGAGATTTAAGTGTATCCATTGAGCTAAGGATGAGTTAGATCATTGTGTGGAATCTGTGGATCCTGAATTAGATCAAAGCATTTGTCATTTTCACCTATAGGTAGGCCCTTTTAATGTTTTCACTAAAAATACCCATAGGTTATGCAAGGATCCAACTCAACGAGGACAAACTAGTCATTGGGAGGCTAATCTTCAACTACCTCAATTCCACCTACATATTCCAAGACATGGTAAAAAGTGGTAAAAGGCATAGCTAATATGTGAGCAATTATACAAGTTTACCTATACACATGTACCCAACCATATTCACGTAGAACTACGTAGAAATAAAAAAAAATATAATAACATCTAGAGCTATAATATTGTATCTAAAAATACTCTAGAGAATATAAAAGAGTTTGATAGTGTATTCCGCAATGGAAAGGGGGAATATACTAGCCCAACATTAAAATATGTCCCAAACTCACAATAACTAGAAAACTAAATTTTGAGAGAGTCATTCTCTAGATATTGAATCTATGACAAATGTATGTGGTCAAATTCACATGGGTATCCCTATGGTCCTCTAAAATCACCAATGACCAATAAATCATTATCATAAGACATGACGTGTGGGAAAGTCCCTTGAATGTGTTGGTATATATATACCTAGTACGATTCCCTAAAAACTAGAGGGGGAAGGAATATGATACATGATAAAATAATACATCTCAACCCATATCAAGAGGGAAAAGGAACCAAAAATAAAGATATATGATAATAAAAGAAGGCCAAATAATATAGAAATGGTATATCTATATCACTTCTGATTCCATTATGATGAGTCTTCCAACGTTTCTAAAGTTCCATCAATGATGCACGATATCTCGCATTTCTGTTTGTAGAATTAATCATGTGGAGGACCCACACCTCGCCAAAATGTGGCATAGTCAAGGGACTAGAACCTATATATAGATTAAACTTTCCCTAGTGTGATTGGGGGTACCACCAAATAGGTAGAGGATATGCACCCTAGTTGGTCAGGGGGTACCACTCAGTAGATAGAGGACCTGCGCTCTAGTATAACAGATGGTACCACACAATAAGTATCATACCCCCACCCCAGTCCATCGAGGGGTACTAATGAGTAGGTAGAGGAATTTTGACTGAGTCTATCAGTGGTTTCCACTTAGTGGGTAAAATATTTGTGCCCAAGTATGATAAGGGTATTCTACTCCGCGCACGGAGGACCCTCACCCTAGTTCCATATGGGGTTTCCATGCAGTATGGATATAGAACTCTCACCCTAGTGCATCTGGGGTGTTCCACTCAATATATTGATAGAGTACCCACTCCCTAGTCCATCAGGGGGTAACACTTAGTATAAAGATAGAGGACATGAGCCCTAGTCTATTAGGTGGTGTCGCTCAATAAATAGACATAGGACACATTCCCTGGTGTGTTAGGTCATACCACTCAATAGATAGATAGAGGACCTACACCATATTCCATTTTTTGGGTTCCACTTAGTTAATATATAGAGTTACTTTTCCCTAGTCCAACATGGGGGGTACCACTTAGTAGATAGATAGAAGACTCACACCCTAGTTCATCAGGGGGGCCATTCTCTAATGATCCTACCCAATCAGCGTTTTCATTGAGATTTTACAAAAGAAACATCACATTAGAAATATATCACATCTTTTCTCCAAATCCACAATGATATAAACTATCACATTCTATGAAGAAAACTACTTAGGATAAGATACTTATAAGACAATATTCAAGGAAAAATTAAGGAGTTGTGATTGGTAGAAGTTTCCTAAAAAAGGAAGTACATGGAATGTAAGGGGGTCCACATGTCTTGTATCCTTGCTTCTCTGTCTATCCATATCCTCACCTATACATGAATAATTATCCATGTAGTATTACATGGTGAGTAAGGGAACTAAATTTCATGTCACGGAAACCCAAGGCCAACCCGTGTGATATAGTCCATGCTTGTGTCCTTCAGGTTGTGTCTATGTATATTGACCATGTACCATTACATGGAATTTCCCTTGTAATATAGAGTGTGTCAAGGTTATGCCAACACTCAGCTTGTGTCATTTTCCCAAGACCATCTACTCCCCAAAGTACATGGAATGTCTCTCGATATACATGGTGTGAGGTGCCACATGGGCTCCTGAGAAAGTACCCTATGTAAAAAATGAGTCAGATAGATACGAGTTTTATAGTGTGTATTCCCTCTATATAGTGTGTCATATTAAACTCCAACAAAGAACCCTGGATGCCATAGAAACTCTAATACACTATGTTTGTTCATCCTAATAACTGCTCTATAGTTCATATTTTCACAGAAAGTAAAATTTATCATGCGGATCGTATAACTACACCCTCCACCATGATTTCTAGTATATGATCATAATAAATTGTTTAAAAATTAGGTTAACATCATCATATTTATATTTTCATCCATCCTTCATCGAGAAATTGGATCTCAAACCACCATTCAAAGCCATCACCGCCTCGAACGCTTCTTGTTGTCGCTGCAGCTCAGTCCCAGATCCCATGTATATGGTAATCATCACTTGTATCCTGAAAAGCATCCCAATACATCCTAAAATCATAAATAAATTCATCTTATTCAAATTCACTATGAATTTGGTGGTTTGATCATGCTCAAACACACTCAGAAAAGTCAACCATAACCCCGTAATCCCACAATGAAGAACATCAAGAATGATGGGGTAAAATCACCAAAATCAAAGGTGAATAAATCATTGTGAATTCATTCTAGGACAAAAATCATATATCACTGATAATCGGGATGAGAAACATGGAATAATAATGAAAAAAGTGAATAAAATTTTTAATTTTATTTAAACGAGTTATTAGAATGGTTCAATTAAACACAAACCATTTAAAACATATTTGATCATGCTAAATATTTTAATCATAAGGGTGAAAACCAAAAATTATGAGTCCAACCTCATGATTCAATCATTCATTGGTAAAGATTGTTTTTTCCATCTATGGGGAAGATTTTTTGTCGTAGTTTCACCTTAATTCACCTAGATCTGGATGTCGGTCATCACCTGATCTCAATTCTCTAATGAATAATAGTGGAATCCATATCTCAATATTCCCAAGGCTATGTATCTAACCCAGTATATTCTCCATTACAACATATAAATAGAGGTAAAACATTTAATTTCATTTAATGAATTAATTAATTCACTTAATGTACCCACCAATTAGCACTATATCTGAATGTCTTGCACCGATCAATATTAGGTCACACCTAGGGTAAATTCCACATTAGGAATTCAACAGTTGTCTCAGATTTATGATATGATACTCTATTCATGGGATATGAAATTATTTCTAAAAATTCACATTCTTATTATAAAATAAATTTTTTATTTTTATAAAATTAATTTTTAGTTCACCGAGCATTGAAATCCCATGAATTCTCATCACTTATCTCTAGAAATATTCCTTAATATATTTCAATGTATTAAAAATCAAAAATAGGGTCACTGTATTGTTCCCTCTTCAGTATTTTCATCCTCAAAAAAGAAAAACTTATCAAATAGGTGGAGATACTCGGCCCGCATCTAGTTCTCCCACACCCAGGAGCTCTCTGGCATTCTCCCATGCTACCACAATACATGAACCAAGTGAATGTTCAATCCACGTAGGATATTGTTCTATATAAGCCAAATAATCAATCCCTCAGCATATATTCCCACATCTGGATATTGTGCTTTGTCTTTCTATATATTTAGTTGTGAAAACATATAATTTTCCTCATTTGGGTCTCGAATGACTCTTATAGGCCTCACCGCATCCATGATTTAAACCACACATCACCGGGGAAGACTACCATCTAGAGAACCCCATGAAGTTGTATGAGCTCCCACATGTAAAACTTCTATAAACTCTACACTGAACACCTCTCCCTGATATCAAATAAGTGCACTGAATTCGTATGTCAATAAACAATCATCCAAATGGTAGCATGGAATCTCACTATACATAGAAACCATATCCTGAAGTCTATGTATATATCATCCCATTTCAACTATGAGATCTCAAGAGGTTGCAACAAACCTTCCAAAACTAGGTTATCAACCATCTCCAACTTATATTTGAGGCACTGAGAGATGATATTGTACACACTCAACATCCTACCATCCCACCAAACTATTGTTGAATGTCTCTATATATCATTCCCACATGTAGAGTTATATCCAGAGGATATGGGTGAAACTCCCTTATCAACTCCTCTCAAATCGTGACCAGAACCAACATCTTCTCCTAGAAAAGGATGACATGATTCCCTCCATTAGAAAATATATATGGTGAATCTACTTTGGATATCTTGTCATGTAAAACCTCAAATTCTATGTCTCTTAATTGATCCTCCACCACACACTGATGAAGGGAATGAGTCAACACCATTGACTAAAGAAAAACTATACCCTCCTCCTCATCCATGGTTAGTGATAAGAAAGCCAACTGATCAGATGTATCATTCATTAAGAAAGACTAGGGCTCTATACTATGGGATCATCCACCACAATGACCTTTCCAATAGTATAGACTATCTCAAAGTTATATTCCTTCATTAACTTTAACTATTTCCTCTATTTATGGTTCTGGTATCTCTATATGAAGATATAGTTAACACTTTGATAGTATAAGTAAATAATAATGAACTATCCTAGAAGATAATTTCTCCACATTCATAATGAGAATACAACCAATAGAAACTCAAGGTCATCAATCACATAGTTTTTCTAGTGGTGTCTCAACTATCCTCATCCCATATGTGATCACTTCTTATATCTACATCAACGTGCAACCGATCTAAGATCCATAGGCATCATAATATACTATATACTCATTGAACCCCTCTGGTAGTCTCAAAAAAGGATAACTCATCAGCCTCATCCTCAACTCCTAAAATTCTCTCTGGTGCATCTATTCCTAGGTACATAGCTTCCCTTTCCACATCATGTTGGTTAAAGGGGTTACAATCCTTGATAAGTACTCCAAAAACTTGAGGAATACATAAGTGACTCTATAAGAGTACCCTAAGATAATGGTACTCACATGGAATGTATAGATTCCTTCCTGAAGTGTCTCACATATGGATAATATTTACATGAGGACAATTGGGTGGAAATAAATAGGACTAACCCAAAATAATCCACGAAGTGATTAAGGACATGGTTTACAAATCTATCAACACTTCTAGGGAATCCAACCCATCAAAGGGTATCACCATAAACTCAAAGTGAATATAGTAGATTTAAAATACACTTTTGGTATAGTATCATCTCAAACAAGGGGATAGTGATAACCCTTCCTAAGGTCATCTCTGATAACTACTTCTCCCCAATTCACTGGTCTCTGATTTCATCCATTATTGAGAGTGGAAACGCCTGCCTAATGGCCACCTAGTTCAGAAGACATCAATCCACACCTCACCTCAAGCTCTCATACACCTATAAGGAAAACAACATATGTATATACAAGTGAACACACTGGGCCTTACTAATCCCAACCTCTATAGACCTCCAACCATACCACTACCTCTCATATACCCATGGGGTCATCCGATATGCTAGCGCAAATATAAGCTCAACACTAGTGAAAGACTAAGAATATTTCTATATAATGGAGGTAGTTAAACACAATATATCCAAAAGAAAGAGTTCATCACACCCCCACCATAATATTAGTAACCTAAGAACTCAAAATATAGACTGGACTAAGGGTAATGCTATCTATATGATAAATGGGTTGTAACCACCTGTGAATGAGATTATCCTACCCTACCCATGGATTTCCCATTATCAAGAATAAAAATGTTGTCCCACAAACCATAAATACTACTATACTCAATGGTATAAATCATATGATTATTGATGGTAGATAACTAGTCTATATTGAGGAAAACATCACCGGGTCTCATCGCAGTAATAGAAATATTTCATGTGATCACTGATCCTTTCAATACGAGACTCAAGCACAATGGTCAAGAAAAAAGTTCCTATAGTATTAAATCTACTTCATGAAGAGGGGATATATCTAGTAAAATTTGGCTTTCAAATCTATGCATAAAACTACATCTGGAGTAGTGGAGACATAGTTCATAGCTCAAACCACACTCAAGACTCTTGTCCAAAATCCCCTTATATTAGATGTTAATCCTTTCCCTTCTCTAACTGATCTCATTAACCATGTCCTACTCTGACACCTCATCACACCAGCCTTCCCCAAACACAAAACTCATAGGGGCTCATCCACCACTCATAGACACTATCCGCTTTAGGAATCACTGAATCTTCTGCACATATTCACAATAATATGTCTTGGTGGGGGTAGTTTTTTCCTTCCATGAATGTCCAAATCCATGATAAATATCCCAATCACAAGGATCTACTAAGTCACAACATCATTTGGAAAGGGTGTCACCATAAGTTCTACTATCTAAAGGGGTATTATCGAAGTGGAATATCAAAAAAATAGGATCAATCCTATCCTCAAACTACTGATAAGGGATGACGGATCAATATGAAATCTGGGAAATCTCTATATTTAGAACCAAGAATGTTTAGTTTCCATAGTTGGGTAATATTTTGGTACCACCAGAACCAACTACTACTCTATAAAGAGAATTATTTGTAATTTCAACCATCCAATCAGTCAGGATCCTCACAAGTTTGAAAACTCAAATCATTGATTAAAGATAATCCTTCACTACTGGGGATCTATCTCTTCATAGAACTTGAATGGACTCTATTGATGGAACTCACGAAGTGTACTAATCCTACTCACATTCTCATCTTTCTCTACTAGTATTTTTTTTGAAAGTAAGGGGTGCTAATACCAGCTCAACTAGATGAAATATCTTGTGAGCTCTCCCCTGAACTGAGGCCTCATAACACATTGAATCTTCATAATGATCCTAATTTGGTAACCTATATAGATATATTCATGGAGGAATCCTAAAATTTTAATCAATACATTCCACGGTTAGATGAGCATATATATATGGATCTAACTCAAGAAGGATATTCATAATACACAATTCTATATTCTGAATGTACCTAAGTTCTCAGAAACCAATGTTTCAGTATATTGAATAGAAAAGTACATAGTCAGTGTCTATGTAAATGGATGTGTTGGCTGCCACACTAACACCGGGTCCCCTGACCAGAGAGCTACACTTGAGAAACATTGACACTATAACCCTAAGTTCCCAAACAAACCTCAAAAGGTGAAACAACTCCAGTCTTTTTTCTAAGGTTGAAAATCCTATGATACGAATCGGCCATGACCCAACCCACAAGGGACCACTTGTCTAGTGTAATTCCAATATAAAACTACCCCAAGCCTACCTACGTAGGTTTGGGGATATAAACAAGTGTCAAATTAATAAATAATATGGGATACCTTTTCCTAATTTACCTGTATGCACACATCCAACCATGTCCATATAGAAGTTCACATGAATTAATGGAAAGGACAATAACTTCTAGAGTAATAAAATTTCATGTAACAATCCTATAAGGAATAAAAAAGTGTGTTCTAGTGTAATCTAAAAAGTGAAGGGAAAAATACACCCAACTAGAAAATATTTCCCAATCTGTAAATAAATACAAAATTAAATTCTCAAATATCCTAGCTCCAGATATCCATTCCCCAACCACCATATGTGATCCAATACACATGGGTATACCTATTATCTTCATAAATCACCATCAACTTATTCATCTTCTACATAAGACAAAACATGTGTAGGTCGTACCCAAATAGGGTGAGTATATACATACCTAATAGGAAACCCTAAAAATTAGATGGGGAAGAAATAAGAGATATGATAGAATAAAATATATCAATCCACATCAGGAGAGAAATGGAACCCAATAATGAATATATATACGCATAAGAGAGTACCATATGACAGATAAATGGGTTCTCTATCTCACATCCTATCTGAGTATTATAAGTCTTCCAACAATTGCAATGGAACATTAGTGGTTCCCATCATCTTGCATGTCTATCCATATAAGTAACAATGTTGAGGTCTTAACCTCACCACTATGCCCCATAGTTGAGTGGGAACATTTTATAAGTAAAGGACTCATTCCCCAGTGTGATATGAGGTACCACTAAGCATATATAACACCCACTCCCTCATCTTTTGAGGGTTCCATATAGTATATAGATTACCTGAACCCTGGTATAATAGGGGGTGTACCTCTCAATGGGTAGAGGAGCTACACCCTAGTCCATCAGGGGGTAAAAATTAGTAGGTGGATAACTTCTACCCTACCCTTTAAAGGGGATCCACTCCGTGGGTAAAGGATTTTTGTGCTAGTATGATAGGGTTATTCTACTTAGTGCATGGAGTACTTGTGCCATACTACCATATGGGGAGTTCTACATTATAAGTATTAGTAGAGGACACTCACCCTAGTGTGTCATGGTGGTGCCACTCTATAGATTGATAGAGTAACTTCACCCTAGTTCGTCATACGGGTACCACTCTGTATAATGATAGAGGACCCACACCCTAGTCCTTCAGAGGGGGTACCACTCTATAGATAGATAGAGGAATCATTCCCAAGTCTATTATGGGGGATACCATTCAGTATATAGATAGAGAACATGCAACCTAGTGCATCATGGGGGGTACCAATAAATTGATAGATAGAGGACCAATGACCTAGTACATCAGGGTAAACCACTCAATAGATAAATATAGTACGTGCATCCTAGTCCATTAGGGGGTACACCTCTCTGATGATCCTATCTGATCACTTCCATAATCAAGAACCACTAAAATAATAATCAATATTATTATATCTCTCTTCTTATCTAAAAATAAACTACTATGGCCACCATTTCATTCTACATGGAAAACAACACATAATAGGCTACTTGCATGACGAAATCTGAGACCAAAAAAAGGAGATAAAGGAGGAAGAATTTACCTCAAAAAAAGTACACAACATGTATGGGGGTTCACACAATGTGTGACCCTCTTCTCTACCAGTCCATGTCCTCGCCAGTGCATGGGTCACTCGCTATGTAGTACTAAATGGAATGTAAGGGTATTACATGGATTGTCCCAGAAATTTGGGGCCTGCCTATGTGATCATAGTCCTTCCCATTTCCTTCTGGTCATTTCCATGTACACTATGCGTGTGTTATTATGTGGCATTTCCCTCATAACACATGTCATGTCAGGGTCAAGCCTACACTCAGAATGTACCGCTTACCAAATCCTTTGTACTCTCTAAAGTACATTGAATTTATCTTACATGGAATGTGAGGACACATGGGATCCTAGGAATGTACCCTTTGTAAAAGTCAATATGGATAGCCAGGTTTTACATAAAATGTTGTCCCTCTACATGTGTCGTATTTAACTCCAACATGAAACCCTATCCACTATAAAAACATCACTACACATGGTGTGTTTATCCTAGTACATTCCATGTAGTCATGATTTTCACAGATTGTCAAACCTATCACATTAATCCTAGATCATCCCGCACATCTATGATTTCAATCCATTAACAACTCAAAATTCTCTGAAAATAATATAAACTTCATAGAACATTTATTTATAGCCATCTGTTTTCCTGAAATCATATCTGTAACCACTTCTTGAATTTTTTGCTTCCTCATACACTTCCTGGTATCACTACCTCTTTTTCACGAATCATATATCTACATTATTCATTACCTATATCCCACAAATCATCATGATCCATACTGAAATCCTCAATTAATTCATTACAGGATAATACTCTATGAATCTGGGGGGTTCAAATGTGCTCAAACCCACCAAAAAAAGTTGAACTATAGCCCCATAATCCAATGATGATGAACGTGAATAATGATGGGGTAAACCAAGAATAAAAAATGTTTAATCACTCATTGGGAAATTTGTTTTACAAATAAAAAATATTTTGGATAAACAAGGTGATAAATGGTGAATAATCATGAAAAGTTTGAATAAACATTTTAATTCAATTCTAATGGGCTCATGTGAAGGTTCAAATAAACAAATATCAAATAAAATAGATTTTATCATGCCCAATATTTTTATAATGGGGGATTAAATAAAAAATGAGGATTCATTCCTTAGTATTTGATCATTTTTTAGTGAATAACATGTTTTTCATCGACGGGGAAGATCCATTTCATTCTTTTCACATCAATTCTATTTGATCTTGTTTTCGGTCTTCATACAATCTCAATATTACAATTATTAATGGTGGAATCATCCTATAAATGGTCCCAAGGTTATGAAGATAACCATAGATATTCATTATAATATAATATAAATTTAGGTGAAATGATTTAGTCCATTTAAGGAATTAATTAATCAATTCACTTAATGTATCTTCAAATGGTCGCTTTATCCAAATGTCTAGTTCCAACCATCTTTAGGTCATGTTTAGGTTATAAAACATGATTCAGATTCAACCAAGGACTCATGTTTCTAATCTAATAATCTATTGAAGATATTTTAAATTATTTATGAAAATAAGAACAAACATGTTATAAAGTACATGTAACATTTTTTAAAAAAATAATTTGGTTTCCCCGATCATTGGAATTGCACGACGTATTATCACCTAGCTCTAAATATATTCCCTGAACTATTTCAGATTCTTATAAAGACATAACATGGTCCTTATAGGTTATTTTTTTATGTTTTAACCATTTTGGGTATTTTGGGGAACTCTAGTGGGTTAATCTGGTGAATTTTGGGAAAATTGGTGATCTAATGATGTTTTCAAGTGTTTTCAATTCAGAAATCCTGATCAAATGGTGTTTGGTTTCAAGAAAAAATTCAATGTACCCATTCTATTTAGGGAAGTTGGAGATTTTAGGACTACACACCATGTACTAAAATTACATGTCATGTAGTATTATTAGTCCATGTGGACAAGTACTTGGGAATGTGAATATCGGGGGAATATAAATTGTCTACACTACATACACACTATCTAGTGGTACTTTTCTATGTATTGAAGTACTTATAAAGGTTATGGTTTTGGAACTACACACTATGTACTTGAAGTACACATCTAGAAGTACTTATGGTCATGTGTCCAGTGCTTTGGCAGACACCCAATGGTGGATATGTGGTAATGTAGTAGTATAAGACCAAAACCCATGTTTTCAATTTCTATGTACTAATACAATTCTAGACCTTGAGTGTTACCTTGTTATGTGGAATAATTTTTCTATGTGAACATTTGAAATTAAATGTCATGTACTATGATGTACACACTGTGTACTTTCTCTTGTTATGGTTTTTGGGGGCCTTTGTTCCCCAAAGTAAGAATTTTACTTGTGAGTAGTCCAATCTAATTATTTTTTTATTGAATCTCAAAATTAAGGAATCATTTTGGATTTTAGAGGTCATCCATGTGGTCTTATGGTCTGGGAGTGTTTTTATAGGATTCCTTTGAGGTTTTTTATCTTGAATACTCTTATGGGTTAGGTTGTGAGTTTTGAGGTGCAGGTGAGGGTTTTGTTTCTACTAATTACCTTGGTGTGAGGATGATAGATAAGTTTCTTTGTAGTAATTTGGATGGATCCATGAAGTTCAAATATAGTTCTTTCTTAGAAGTGATCATTAGTTTGGTTTCTTAAGCTCATGATCTAGTCGCTTAAGGTTTGGATAGGTAGGATCCTTAAATAATGTATAACATCATGGAATTTTAGGTATAACTAGGTTCTTTTGAGAAGGGTTTGAGATATTACTAAGAGAATGGGTTGAGAAATCCCCTTCTGTGTGAGGTGTGGATTGAGGTTTCCCTTATTGAAATGTAGTAGTTAGGATTTCTCTTTATAGGCATGGGGAATCTTGAAGTTTCCCTTTATTTTGGGAGATCCTTGGGTTATGAGTTGGGAGGACTGGTGTGGTTCCTTTCTAGATGTATTATTCTGAGGTGTGGGGTTTTTCAAGGATACCCTTGTATGGTGTAGTATTTTAGATGATTTTTTGGAAAATGTTGAGGCTAACCATTGACTTTTTCCCTATGAGATAGTTAGTACTGGTTTTAGTGGTTCTAGTTGCAGTTTTTTGGTGTTGTCAGACTAGGGATATTAAGATCTTGGCTTGGAGGATTTAGGTTGTTCTTGTCTAGAATTATATGATAGAGGAGACCTTAAAAATATTAATGGACTAGGCCTTATCCATTATATTTTTTTTAACTCATCTATTGGTTAGTTGTTGTGAGGTGGGTTTAGGGGGATAATGGATGGTATAGATGAGTGAATCCACCCTAGTTTTGTTGGTTACCCTTTCTATGGGTTATTGGAACATGGAGGCTTTTATTCTCTCAAGGCCTTGTTTTTTGTATCTGGGAATGGTTATGAAGTTATGTGCAGAGTGGTGGTTAAAACCTAGTTAGTACTGCATGACTTATATCACATGGATGAGATTCCCCCAAGGTCAATATGAGTTCCTATAACAAGGTCAAACCATTCCATTAGATTCCTAGAACCCGGTTGAAGTGATTCATCTTTTACAAAGTTATTATAATATTTTAGGTTCTACATTTCATACATTCCCTTGTGTTCTAATTTTGGTGAACCTTCTTGATCAGGTGTGCATTCTTGATGTTGTGGTTGGGTGACCCTCATTTAATAATTAATTTGTATTATGCCATAGTTTATGTATATTTAATTTGGTTAACCATATAGTACCCAAGGTTCATTGTCTTCCCTTTTATTTTACCCTTCTTTTATTTTCTATAGTTTTTTTACTATTTATTCCAGTAGTCATTATTTTACTAGGATAGGCATATAAAGTGTTTAATACATGTTTTTTTTTCTTCCAAATGCTAGGACCACCATTTTGGGTGGCCTACTGAGTTTTTTTTCTCACCAACTATACATGCACTTAAATATATATACATACCTTATATCAACTTTTAGCAATGGATCAGGAATAGGCCCAATGTTTCATGATTGGGATGGATTTCTCTTGTGGTGTAAGTGTTCTATATTAGATCTCTTCAGTGGTTGTGGAGACCAGGTATGTGGTTCAGTTTATAGTAGAAATTGATCATTTCATATTTATTTTATTTTATTTTATTCTATATATATGGTCATCCTAGTGGTCAGAAAATGTCTGTATTCCTTTTCATTGAGTGTGTATTCTACAATTAAGTTATTGTAGTTTATTCTAGTTATTTATTTATTTATTATCAATCTTATGTTTATTGATGTGTATTTGTTTTTCTTATTTACCCAAATGTATTCTTTTAGTCCCTCACCACTAGTCGGAAGCCTCTAGTGTGTGGGGAGGAATTATTGAGGCCTTACTGTGAGATGGATCAGGTGATGGGTCTGGTTATTACAGACCAGTTTGTGATTAATTATTATTAAATAGGACTTATATAAACTGATATTCCTTAATAGTAATCACTAAGTAGTATAAAAGTATCGTGGCATATATAGTAAAAGTTGACACCAAACATTCTGTGTCATCCCCACAGATATCACAAATGTGACTACAACAAAGAGTCAAGATATTTAATTATCATAACATGAATTTCAATATAATTAAATTCCTATAAAAACCATTCTATCATAATTATATTTTTAGATTCATTAGAATATATAAATTCACCCGATCCACTTAAAAAATAGAGAATGATATCATAACCAAACCCATAAATAATAAAACAAAACCAAAATTTAATATAATGGAATAATCATTGTTAAATACGAACCCCAAGAATCAAGAAACACAACTTCAATAGGATAGAAACATGTACCTATAACCTATAAATAAGTTGTTCTAAATAACCTGTGTATATTATTGACATATCATTCAATTCTAAAATATCTTAACCACACTAAGGAACTTTTAGAATCTCTCCTTGAATATATTTCAAGTTGAAAAGTGTTCATGATTTAGGTTTTCCCTACTAAAATTTATCATATAGAAATGGGTTCTACTAAATTTCACACTATCATCTCCTTTACGAAGTAATATCAAGAAGCCTCCACGGACAGAAATTGAAGGGCCCATAAAACAGTGACGATGAATTTTTTTTATTTTCAATGGATTTTTTAAAATACAATGAGTAAGTTGAATTTAATGTTATTTGTGGGTGTTATAGAAATAATCCCAAACAAATGTAGAACCAGTAGATTTTGGATCATCCTAGAGGAAATCCATACTTGACTGGGTGATAGTACTAACTCATTTCACAAAAATAAATGAAAATGAATGAATAAAGTAATTCTAGTGAATGAAGAATGAATTCATGGGGATTATTCTATATAGAATAAGTATATAATTATTTAATTTTTTGGATTATTCCTCAAGTTAAAGAAAATTAATGAAGTTGTTTAAAGTATTTTATTTAAAATTTTATATGTAAATATGATATTAAAGAGTTCACATTAAATAGTGATGTTGGGATATAAGGTGATTGAAGACCCCATTATAGAGATTCAAGATCTAAGTAAAAGATAGCTAAAATATGTTAACCAAAAGGTAAAAAACTATACAACCATAAAAACATATTTTCTTGGATACTGTAGATCCTATTGTTGGAATGTTTATATGACAATAAGTGACTTAGTGATGAATGATGTAGCTAGGATGATTGGAAGGATGAACCACACTTATAGATTAATAGAATTCTGCAATATTGATCTCTGAGGAATGTAATGTTAGCATAAACATAGGAATATATTTTCTATAAAATAATTTGGAAAAGGTATGAAGTGTCATGTATCCTATGAAACACATGTGTAAGTACCATCGCCGAATAAAATACTAAAAATAAAAATATGGAAGATCCCCATAAGAGGAAGACAAAAAAGTAATAATATATTTTTGTGATGAATCAAATGATCAGATGTTATGTTTGGTGATGCATGTGATGTTTTTTTATCATAAGAACATTGCGGTAGTAGAATATTATAGCATCCCACCATTTTATAACATAAACTTTCATTACATTACACAAAACTGAGGATCGTTAAGGTTTAGTGTCTTGGAAAAAAGGATCATAATACATAAAAAAAACATAAAAACATTCTTCTTAAACACTTGAAAGGATTCTCCTTTAGTTCATCCTATGTTCATTATGCATCTCATAACCTGGGGACATACATCAAAAGAAAGGGTGAGCAGAAGGCCCAGTAAGGGAAACAAGAGGAACATTTCACATGTGAACTTGAGATACTTCAATAAGGACATGAAAAGAACTTTAAGGCATGAGAAAGAAATCATGAGGAATTTCATAATAAAAATAACATTTTTCATAACTTGAAGATGTGGCTACATCATTTAACATAGACAATCATGAACATATCACCAAGGTCCATCCCCAAGGTTTCATTTGAAAATTACCAAGGTTATTCACCGAGGTATCGTGAAAATTGTAATCTCTAGTGGTTACATCATTACCCAATGCATTGGAGCGCTATCAGGGCGCACCCTTAAATTTGCCTTTATTATCATGTGAGCCACATATATCATCATCAAACATTTCATAAATAACCCACATAGCATAAAATAAATGGGTTTCATTTCATAATCATAACGTTTTAAAAACTACTTTAAAGACATGATCTTTACGTCACTTTAAACCCACGGAAAGGGAAAGCGGGTCTCATGTATGTAAATCCCAGAATTTAAAATGGAACATTTTGATATATATGTGAATACCCTTGTAGAAATAAGAGCTTTGAGTATTCACTTTATAACATAAAATAATTTTTGAGAAAAGAGAGAGGCATTTTGAGGGGAAAATTCTGCAGCATAACGGCTAAGTTTCGGGGTTTTAGAAAACGTTGAAATGAGAGGGGACATGGGTCACCCACTCATAAATGATCCATAAAACAGTATGGTGAAAGAATAAGAAAGACATATGGATATGGTAACGAAATTTTAGGGACATACCATTTGAAATGAAAAACATGGAAGGAAAAAGATTAGATTTCTCTTATGAAAATTCGGCAGCCTTACGGCGTCACTTAACTTCAAAAGAAAATGATTTGACAAGATCAAAAAGGGTCCCTCATCATATGATCATAAGAGATCAGTATGATTGATATAGAGATCATACCCCAACATAATAAAAAGGAACTTGAAAGACTTGACATGAAAATTGAACTTGAAAAATGAGAAGGGTGAAAGAATCCCTTAAAAATTCGGCAGCCTAACGGCGTCACTTAAACTTTCATAAAACGAAATGATGAGAGTAAGAGGGGATCTCTCATAATATAAACATGAAAGGGCAGTAAGAGGAATATAAAAGAACATACTCTCACATAAAAACACGGAGCATAATAGGAATGACATAAAAGAGATTTCATGAAAAGAAAGAGAGGGGTCGGATCCTTTACCTTAAAATGTGACTCTTGAAACTCAAAGGATTGGACCTTGAGGGCTTGGGGGCACCTTGGGAGGACTCCTTGGAGGGTAAGAAGACCAGAACTTCGTTGGGGGAGAGTTGGGAGTGAAAACTAAGGGAGGAAAGGGTGGGTATTTATAGGGAAAGTGAGGGGACAAAGCATTAATGGCCAAGGGACACCTCACATTTGCTTTTCTCAAACCCATGTGCTCTCCCTTGGCACTTATCATGGAGTTAGGCCACATGGGGCCCACAAAACAATAATTCATCACCCTTGGCCGGCCAACCCTTGAAAAAACTCATGACATCATCATGACACAGTTATGATGTCATTAAACATACCGAAACCCTAAAACTATATTTTTACTATTCACTAAAAATTCAACTTTCTCAGAATAATCCCAAAATTTCACCTTAATCAAATATCAATGCTCTGATTTCAAAAATGAAATCCATTTTATAAAAATAATTTTCTAAATATTTTTAATTTAATTTTTAAATAAAAACACTATTCATCGAAAATTCATTTTTTTCAGAAAAAACCCCAAAAATTACCATAACATAATATCGATGCTCTGAGTTCAAAAATGAAGTCATTTTTATAAAAATAATTTTCTAATTATTTTTAATTAAATTTTTAATTAAAAAACACTATTCATCCGAAAAAACTAATACTTGAATAATAATTTATGAAACCGTTATTTACCCATTTTATTGAATCACATTACTTAATCTAGGTGTCTAATTTATATTAAAACTTTCTTTGAGTGAAATTACTAATCCATTTGGTCACATTACTAATCCTAAGCATAAAATCACTATTCATAATTTACTATTCATCAAAAATTAAGTTGATCTTATTAGACTCCAAATTCCTTACTGAACACTTTTGTAGAAGACCATTTTTTGAAAATCATTACACATCATTAGTTATTTAGGGTTTACATAAATATTTTAAAATATCCTTTTTTCGAAATTCATCAATAAAATACATTCTAAAATTATCTAGACATTTGAAATTTCACAAACATTACTAAAGGAAGAAATCTCAATTTATTCACCCGAAAGGATTACACAAGGAAACTAGGGTCTCATCACATAGCCCCTTATAACACTGGCATAAGACCTAAGTGTAAGGTGTGCTATGGTGAGAGAATCTGATGGAGTCTCAGATAACATTGCCCTAGTAGCAATCTCCACTAACTTGAACTTCTCCTACAAGCGTTTTCGTTCAAGCTTGACACGCTGGAGCTCGGCTTGGGCTTGGTCCAAAGCGAAGCCCACAGATGCTACCTCCTTCCCAAGCTCTGATAAGTGGGCTTCGTAAGGGTTGAGTCTACTGGATGAAGCCATCGACTCCTCTTTCTGCATTAACCATTAACATCTTATTAAATAAATAAGAGTAAGTTAATATACTACTCAAAAAGATTGGGTCGTTACATTCTTCCCCCCTTAAGAAATTTCATCCCCGAAATTTATACTTGAGGCCTAGTTGAAAAGGTGAGGGTACTTTTGCTTCATCGTTTCCTCAGGCTCCCAAGTCGCTTCTTCATATTTATTATTCCTCCACAACACTTTCACAAGGTGGGTAGTCTTGTTTCGTAGGACCTTGTCTCTACGGTCCAAGATCTCCACTGGCAGCTCCTCATAAGAGAGGTCATGTTCAAGTTGTACCACCTCTGGGTTCAGTACATGCGAAGGGTCGGGTATGTACTTCCTAAAGAGAGATACATGGAAGACATCATGAACTTGAGCTAGGTTCGGTGGAAGTGCTAGACGATAGGCCACTGCTCCTATGCGATCAAGGATTTCATAGGGGCCAATGTACCTAGGGCTGAGCTTCCCTTTCTTCCCAAACCGCATGACTCTCTTCCATGGAGAAATTCGAAGGAAGACTTTGTCACCAACACCAAACTCCAAGTCCCTTCGACGATTGTCAGCATAGCTCTTCTGCCGACTCTGAGCAGCCTTTATGTGTTGTTGGATGGCATGAACCTGTTCTGTCATCTCTTGCACGAGATCAGGCCCAAGAAGCTTCCTCTCACCAGTTTCATCCCAACAAGTAGGAGTTCTACACCGCTTTCCATACAGAGCTTCATAGGGTGCCATCTGAATACTCTCATGGAAGCTGTTGTTATAAGAGAACTCCACTAATGGGAGGTGTTGATCCCATCCACCCTCAAATTCCATTGAGCATAATCTCAACATGTCTTCGAGTGTCTGAATATTCCTTTTAGATTGGCCATCAGTTTGAGGATGATAGGCCGTACTAAAATTCAATTCAGTATTCAGAGCATGCTGAAGACTTCTCCAGAATTTTGATGTGAATCTTGGGTCACGATCAGATACGATGGATAGTGGTACCCCATGAAGCCTTACCACTTCCTTCACGTATATCTTGGCAAGCTGATCCAGAGAGAAATCTTCCCGAATAGAGATAAAATGGGCTGTCTTGGTGAGACGGTCCACAATAACCCATATCGCATTGTTTCCTTTGGATGTTTTTGGGAGACCAGTTACAAAGTCCATGGTTATATTATCCCACTTCCATACTGGTATGGGTAGCGGTTGTAATACCCCCTTAGGAAGTTGTCTTTCTGCCTTTACTTGCTGACACACCAGGCACCTTGTAGTGTAATCGGCAATCTCCCTCTTCATGTTATCCCACCAATAATGATCACGAAGGTCTCTATACATCTTAGTGCTTCCCGGGTGTATAGAGAAAGTAGAGCTATGAGCTTCATCCATCAGTTCTTTCTTTATCTCCGGAATAGATGGAACACATAGTCTTGTACGAAATTTCAATACACCTTCTTGATCAATATTGAAATCAAGGAACTTCCCATCCTTTACAGCCTCGAACTTCTCCTGCAGTAAAGGATCTTCTTTTTGAGCCTTCTTGATATTCTCTAGTAATGAAGGTTGAGAAATCATTTGGGATAGGGTTGATGATGTCCCTTTCCTTATAATTCCCATGTCCAGTTTTACTAGATCTTTAATCAAGGGATCTCCCAGGATCCTCATTGTTGCCAGAACAACAGGATCTTTCCTGCTTAACGCATCCGCGACATTGTTTGATCTTCTAGGGTGATAATGAATTGAACAATCATAGTCTTTAATAAGCTCCAACCATCTCCTTTGTCTCATGTTCAATTCTTTCTGAGTGAAAATATACTTTAGACTTTGGTGGTCAGTGTATATATCCCATTTCTCCCCATAAAGATAGTGCCTCCATATCTTTAGAGCAAAAACAACTGCCGCCAGCTCTAGATCATGCGTAGGATAATTCTGCTCATGAATCTTCAACTGTCGAGATGCATAAGAAATTACTTTGTCATTTTGCATGAGGACGCACCCAAGCCCTTTCAGAGATGCATCGCTAAAAATAACGAATCCTTCTCCGATAGAGGGTAGTGTTAACACAGGTGCAGTAACCAATCTCTTCTTCAGCTCTTGGAAACTTTCCTCGCATTCCTTTGTCCAGATAAACTTAACCCCTTTTCGAGTCAACTTGGTTAGTGGATTAGAAAGCCGTGAAAAGTTTTTCACAAACCTCCTATAATATCCCGCTAAACCAAGGAAACTACGAATCTCAGTTACTGTTGTGGGTTGAGGCCACTCCTCCACAACCATTGTCTTTGCAGGGTCAACCGAGATTCCTTCATTGGTTACGATGTGCCCCAAGAAAGCCACTTGTTGTAACCAAAACTCACACTTGCTGAACTTCCCAAAGAGCCTCTCCTTCCGTAGAGTTTTCAAAACAACCCTCAGATGATCTTCATGCTCCTCCCGACTTTTTGAATATATCAAAATATCATCAATAAAAACTACCACAAAGTTATCAAGGTAGTCCTTAAAGACTCTATTCATCAAATCCATGAAAATAGCAGGAGCATTAGTCAAGCCGAAGGGCATAACAGTAAACTCATAATTCCCATATCTTGATCGGAAGGCAGTCTTTGGAATATCTTCCTTCTTCACCCTCAGTTGATGATAACCAGATCCAAGGTCAATCTTAGAGAAGAATTGAGCCCCACGAAGTTGGTCAAATAAATCATCAATTCTTGGAAGAGGGTATCTGTTCTTCACTGTGATCCCGTTCAGTTCTCTATAATCAATGCATAGCCGCATTGATCCATCCTTCTTCTTCACAAAGAGAACTGGTGCTCCCCAAGGAGACACACTCGGTCGGATAAACCCCTTCTCCAACAAGTCTTGGAGTTGTTTCTTTAGCTCCTCTAGCTCCACATTTGCCATTCTATACGGAGTCTTTGATATCGGTTGAGACCCAGGTACGAGTTCAATGGAGAACTCTACCTCTCTTTCTGGGGGAGGTCCAGGTAACTCCTCAGGAAATACATCCATGTATTCTTGAACAATCAGAACATCTTCAATTTGTATGCTCCCTTTCCCTTCTTCCTCATCACCGATTAACTCCATAAAGAAAGCTATAGGAGGTGCTTCTAGATAGGGATCAGTTCGGGATATCTCTCCTCGGAAGATAACTGTAGGTCGTTCATTCAAGACTACTGAGATTTCCTTACTTCTTCATTTGATCTTAGCATTATACTTTGAGAGCCAGTCCATCCCTAGTATAATGTCAAATTCCATCATGGGAATGACTACTAGATTTGCGATAAGATTGTGCTCACCAAAGTAAACACTAGAGTCTCTAAACACTGTTGATGCATGGATAATCCCACTTGGAGTCTTGACTGACAACTCTACCTCAAGCAATTCGGGGATTGATTCTATATTCTTTGCAAACTTGGAAGAAATAAAGGAATGCGTAGAACCAGAATCAAATAAAGAACTTGCTAGTTTTGAGAGGAAAACAAGAGTACCTTCTACCACATCGTTCGGAACTTCAACTTCAGTTGTTGTGATAGCGAAAGCACGACCTTGCTCCCTTGGCCTCTGCTGAGGTTGATGGTGATTCCCCTCCACCGCCCTCGGATTTGGACATTGATTAGCAAAGTGCCCAAGCTGTCCACACTTGAAGCATGTGACTTCGGGTAGGGCCGGAACCATCTTTCCTCTGTCGTTAGTGTTGGGAAGTTGAGGCTTCACATCACCACGACAATTCCGAGAAATATGGCCTTCTTTTCCACACCTATAGCACTTGCCACTTCCGATCAAGCAGTTCCCCGTATGCTTCTTCCCACATTTATTGCATGTGGCATGTTGCATATGCTTTCCACCTCTTTCCTGATCAAAACTTCTTCCCAGGCTTGGTTCTAGAGTTCTCTTCTTCTCATTAGATTTGTGAGACCACTGTGTCTCTCCAAACTCTAGTTCAACTTTCATAGCACTTCGAACTATTTCTTCATAGCTATCGTAGTCCCTGTTGGCTAGATTCTTCCGCAGATGTGGTCGTAGTCCGCCAAAGAATCTATCAACCTTCCCATTAGGGTCCATGACAAAGCTTGAGGTATAACGGGAAAGCCTTGTGAAGTTCATCTCATAGTTTCCGACAGATTCGTTCTCCTTCTGCTTCAGCTCGAGAAACTCTTTCTCCATTTTCGTTCTCATGGAACGAGGGAAATACTTGTTAAAGAAAATCCCCCGAAATTCTTCCCACTCCATAGCTTCCATCTCTCCTCGTGGCTTCGTGTTTTTGATCAGTGACCACCACTGATCAGCTTCTCCCTCTAGGCGGTAAACAGCAAGGGTGACTTTTTCTTGTTCCGAACAATGAAGTACAGAAAAGATCTTTTCAATGGAGCTTATCCATTGTTCCGCAACCAATGGGTCAGTAGATCCACTGAATGTTGGCGGTCGTTGACGCATGAAGGACTCAACAGAAAGTTGTTCCCTTCGTGGTGAGGTCGGCATCTCAGCTTGATTCAAGTTATTACTCATAACTTGAGTCAGTTGGTTCATCATCCGCATGAATGTTTCCATTCCGGCTTCCATCGGAGGGCCGTCAGCACATGGTGCATTGCGGTCACCATCGGCACGGTTTCTCCTATTGCCCGCCATTTTCTAAAAGAATAAAACCTTAGTGAGAAACTTATTTCATTTATGAATCTTTTAACTAAGACTTCGTGCTTAGACAATTATAGTTCTCTATAATTCCTTCATAATGATTCATAAAAAGCATGTGATTAACCAAACATATCCCCCGGGAGTGTCGTAACCAAGAGTGCAGCAAGGCCCGTTATCGTGCACCAGTTCCCGTTCGAGTCTAGCTCAAAGCGGTGTTTTCGGGTTTTACCCCTATGTACATCTGTGCTAGAGCCGCCTCTACCTGCTCGTATCCAGACAGGGATGTATTTGTTTGATAGACCACTTACTTAATACTTACCAAAATACCAGGAAGTTTTCCTATATTTAAACTTTTCTATAGGGTTCTTCCTAAAGTTTTTATATCCTAATTTCCACAAATAACTAAACCATCCTTTGATACCAACTATAGCATCCCACCATTTTATAACATAAACTTTCATTACATTACACAAAACTGAGGATCGTTAAGGTTTAGTGTCTTGGAAACAAGGATCATAATACATAAAAAAAAACATAAAAACATTCTTCTTAAACACTTGAAAGGCTTCTCCTTTAGTTCATCCTATGTTCATTATGCATCTCATAACCTGGGGACATACATCAAAAGAAAGGGTGAGCAGAAGGCCCAGTAAGGGAAACAAGAGGAACATTTCACATGTGAACTTGAGATACTTCAATAAGGACATGAAAAGAACTTTAAGGCATGAGAAAGAAATCATGAGGAATTTCATAATAAAAATAACATTTTTCATAACTTGAAGATGTGGCTACATCATTTAACATAGACAATCATGAACATATCACCAAGGTCCATCCCCAAGGTGTCATTTGAAAATTACCAAGGTTATTCACCGAGGTATCGTGAAAATTGTAATCTCTAGTGGTTACATCATTACCCAATGCATTGGAGCGCTATCAGGGCGCACCCTTAAATTTGCCTTTATTATCATGTGAGCCACATATATCATCATCAAACATTTCATAAATAACCCACATAGCATAAAATAAATGGGTTTCATTTCATAATCATAACGTTTTAAAAACTGCTTTAAAGACATGATCTTTACGTCACTTTAAACCCACGGAAAGGGAAAGCGGGTCTCATGTATGTAAATCCCAGAATTTAAAATGGAACATTTTGATATATATGTGAATACCCTTGTAGAAATAAGAGCTTTGAGTATTCACTTTATAACATAAAATAATTTTTGAGAAAAGAGAGAGGCATTTTGAGGGGAAAATTCTGCAGCATAACAGCTAAGTTTCGGGGTTTTAGAAAACGTTGAAATGAGAGGGGACATGGGTCACCCACTCATAAATGATCCATAAAACAGTATGGTGAAAGAATAAGAAAGACATATGGACATGGTAACGAAATTTTAGGGACATACCATTTGAAATGAAAAACATGGAAGGAAAAAGATTAGATTTCTCTTATGAAAATTCGGCAGCCTTACGGCGTCACTTAACTTCAAAAGAAAATGATTTGACAAGATCAAAAAGGGTCCCTCATCATATGATCATAAGAGATCAGTATGATTGATATAGAGATCATACCCCAACATAATAAAAAGGAACTTGAAAGACTTGACATGAAAATTGAACTTGAAAAATGAGAAGGGTGAAAGAATCCCTTAAAAATTCGGCAGCCTAACGGCGTCACTTAAACTTTCATAAAACGAAATGATGAGAGTAAGAGGGGATCTCTCATCATATAAACATGAAAGGGCAGTAAGAGGAATATAAAAGAACATCCTCTCACATAAAAACACAGAGCATAATAGGAATGACATAAAAGAGATTTCATGAAAAGAAAGAGAGGGGTCGGATCCCTTACCTTAAAATGTGACTCTTGAAACTCAAAGGATTGGACCTTGAGGGCTTGGGGGCACCTTGGGAGGACTCCTTGGAGGGTAAGAAGACCAGAACTTCGTTGGGGGAGAGTTGGGAGTGAAAACGAAGGGAGGAAAGGGTGGGTATTTATAGGGAAAGTGAGGGGACAAAGCATTAATGGCCAAGGGACACCTCACATTTGCTTTTCTCAAACCCATGTGCTCTCCCTTGGCACTTATCATGGAGTTAGGCCACATGGGGCCCCCAAAACAATAATTCATCACCCTTGGCCGGCCAACCCTTGAAAAAACTCATGAAATCATCATGACACAGTTATGATGTCATTAAACATACCGAAACCCTAAAACTGTATTTTTACTATTCACTAAAAATTCAACTTTCTCAGAATAATCCCAAAATTTCACCTTAATCAAATATCAATGCTCTGATTTCAAAAATGAAATCCATTTTATAAAAATAATTTTCTAAATATTTTTAATTTAATTTTTAAATAAAAACACTATTCATCGAAAATTCATTTTTTTCAGAAAAAACCCCAAAAATTACCATAACATAATATCGATGCTCTGAGTTCAAAAATGAAGTCATTTTTATAAAAATAATTTTCTAATTATTTTTAATTAAATTTTTAATTAAAAAACACTATTCATCCAAAAAAACTAATACTTGAATAATAATTTATGAAACCGTTATTTACCCATTTTATTGAATCACATTACTTAATCTAGGTGTCTAATTTATATTAAAACTTTCTTTGAGTGAAATTACTAATCCATTTGGTCACATTACTAATCCTAAGCGTAAAATCACTATTCATAATTTACTATTCATCAAAAATTAAGTTGATCTTATTAGACTCCAAATTCCTTACTGAACACTTTTGTAGAAGACCATTTTTTGAAAATCATTACACATCATTAGTTATTTAGGGTTTACATAAATATTTTAAAATATCCTTTTTTCGAAATTCATCAATAAAATACATTCTAAAATTATCTAGACATTTGAAATTTCACAAACATTACTAAAGGAAGAAATCTCAATTTATTCACCCGAAAGGATTACACAAGGAAACTAGGGTCTCATCACATAGCCCCTTATAACACTGGCATAAGACCTAAGTGTAAGGTGTGCTATGGTGAGAGAATCTGAGGGAGTCTCAGATAACATTGCCCTAGTAGCAATCTCCACTAACTTGAACTTCTCCTGCAAGTGTTTTCGTTCAAGCTTGACACGCTGGAGCTCGGCTTGGGCTTGGTCCAAAGCGAAGCCCACAGATGCTACCTCCTTCCCAAGCTCTGATAAGTGGGCTTCGTAAGGGTTGAGTCTACTGGATGAAGCCATCGACTCCTCTTTCTGCATTAACCATTAACATCTTATTAAATAAATACGAGTAAGTTAATATACTACTCAAAAAGATTGGGTCGTTACAAATATCAACTATGATCCAAGTTTATGTGATCAAAAAAAATTTCCATCAGATGATTAGAGACTAAAGGATGATGTTGAATGTTCCTAAGGTAGGTCATAAAAGAATGAGTTGATCATTAATTAAACTAGGATTCAATTTATCAATTTAATATGGTAAAATTTGATTAATGTAAAAATAATATATTGAAGGAAATGTATGTTCATGTAACTGATCCAAAGTATGAAGTGCAGTGAGATATTAAAAATTCCATATATATATATATATATAGATAAGGTGTAAACATCCGAAGATAGTGGATATAGTCAAACAAGTATTAAATATATTAGATTATGAGATGATCAGATGTTGAGTGAAGTCTATCTGTGAAACCACTACATAATGGAGAAACAGATAATCCAAAGTGATGTTATCCTTACACGAATAATGGGAAACTTTGGAATTTGTGTAATTATCTAAAACCAAAGGCAGAGATGATCGATCTATGAGACAACGTATGAACATGTTGATTTAATTAATAGAAAAGAATCACAGAAATATGATAACTAGTACTAGAGTTTGTTTTTTGGAGAAAAGGTAGTGTAATTTTATTTAATGATGATTCAATGTTAGGAGTGGAATATTACGAGATAAGTCTATGAATATTTGACCACTAGATGATTTTGAGTGAAATTGTATAAAAATTTTAAATTCACAATCAAAGTGAAAATGTTGACTAAGATGTTCAAAGACCCAATATTCAAAATGAAATGTTTTTTATTCGATAATATATTTTTTGATCAGTAGAAGATATTTTTTGGAATTTTGACTAAGTTGGGATCCAATATCTTTAGAAGATATTATAGAAGGTCAATTGTAGGATAATTATGTGGGAATTTTGAATTCAATAATAAAAATTCCTTACATCTACTAGAAAATGTTTTTTATATAATGAAGTAATATCATTCAAATAAAATTAGTAGACAATAAATAATAGTGAGAGTAGAACATACTATTAAGAATCATAAAATTGAGTGAACATATGACCATATATATTAAAGAGGATTGTAAGGGTCAGTAAGGGATAAGAATGAAACATTATATTTCCAAGAAGATGAGTAAGGTCACTTAAATAAGGTGCTTATAAATTTAAATTCAGAAAACTATCATGTGGTAATATATAGATATTTTGATCATTAAATATCATGAAAATTAGTTCTATGAATTATATTTATTGAAATTAGTGTGTAATCTTAATTGCATGTCATTCTATTGGTAGTTAAATGGTACTAAAATTATCACCCATGGTTTTCTAGGAGAAACCTTAAAAGTTGGTGATTCTAGTATAAATAATGTTACATACCAACTTGGAGGAAATAGGCTCTTTATAGTAGATTTCCAATCCAGTTATAAAATATAATGTAACTGGATTTTATTTTGATACATTCTCATAGGTTAATTAAAATAACATTACATGTTGAAATGATTTTTAATATTGTGAAAATATACAAATCATTATAATAATATCATGTATAAAGGTGTAGGTTTCCCACAATAGGGTGTAAATTTGTAAAATTATTTAGGTATTGTGTCCAGTTCATTTTATTTATTAGATGAGGTAGTAAATGTTGTGGATGTATATCAAAGATCCATTCATCCTGACTGATTACAGAGGTTTAATAAAATTAAAGGAATAAAATGTTTTAGTTGATCATAATTCATAATAATTATTCTCGCAAGATTTATCCCCCCCCCCCCATCTTAGGGTGACTAAATTATATATTGGGACCAAAAAATTGTATAAGAACTAACCAGCCACTCTCTTTTTAGATCTAGTAAATTTTTATAATTTGTTTTCAATAATTTATAGTAAGTGAAAATTTTAGTATATACGAAGATAACTCTACTAGAAGATATGAAATTTATGCTTGAACTATTGAAATCAATAGCTATTCTAAGTACTTTAAACTTGGAGGTTTTGGATCAAGCATTTAAAAACTAAAAGAAGAAATAATATCAGTACTAATGGAAGCTATACTCTTTGAATCTGTGAAAGGAAGATCCACCACTACTAAAAGACTAACTGAGTGGGTGTTGTACTAGAAAATCTATAGTAATTAATTATTATGAATATGATAGTATGATTTTTGATAAGTTTGAGTTAGTTGAATCTATTAACAAAATCAAAATTAATGAAAATGATTACAGGATGAAGGTTCCTTGTAAATATGTCTCTATGATATTTTTATTCATCAAGTTAAAATATGTAGATTAAGTAAAATTTAAATTATAAGCCTAAGAAATGGATAAGGAATTGGATAATAATATACATTTTCATTACACATTCACAAAAATAATTGATGAAAGAAGAATAATATTTATTTATTTTCATTTAAAAGATTTATGTAGTTAAAGAATAATTATAAAGTTATGGTAATGAAGAAGTTTTATTTAAAAAGGGTTTTAAGGAACTAATACATTAATTATAAGTTACCATAAGTTTCTATATTTTTTAGTTGGATATTAAAATAAATGGTTTAGGGATTTTGAAAAATATCATCTTGATAAAAGGTAGTTTAATGATGATCATATTTAGAAGATAAAGTAGCATGTAATGAGAAATTAAATTTTTGTGAAAATTAAAAGAAAAATATATTAAATTTAAAGTGTTTTATGTTAGAAATAAAATTGAAAAACGTTGATTTTATTCGAGTTTAATATTCTTATGAATCCCAGAAATGTAAAACTACTAAATTTACTAAGGAATTTATTTGATCATGGAATACATAATCTAGTGGTAGAAGGAATTAAAATCATCAAAACAATCATCTTTTGAAGGATTTAAAAAGAAGGTAACTAAAATTTTTGATGAATTTATATACACTAACTCTCATACTTTGAATAATATAGGTGATAGTTCTAGAATAAATTTTTTAATGTTTTTATAGTGAAACCCACCTCTTTGATGAAGGTGAAAGTAATAATAGAAAAAGAATGAGGTTCATTTTAAGATGTCTAGACAAAATAACTTAAAATCCTAAAAATAGAAAAACATACCACTATCCAATGTTTCAAACAATGAATGTACATAAAACATTTTGACCATTAATGGTGTTGAGGAAGGTTTGTACACAAAGCCATTGATTATTTTCATTGTATTATAAATTATTAAGACTGTAGATAGATTACACAAAGGATGAGAAGAGTATAATTTATTAGTTATTCAACTAAGTATAACTAAACCTCATAGAAGGAGGAAAAAATGTTGAAATTCAATATATTTTTACATCTTTAAAAAAATTATGTTGTAGAAGAAGTGGTCATGAAAATGATAAGTTTTAGATAACATCCCTCAATAAAAATACAACTACAAAAAAATAATAAGTCTATGACAGCTAAATAAAAAATAATGTAAGGAATAATATAAGTATTCCATCTAGTGAAAAAAATTGTAATTTTCCAAGTATAACAGACCTAGGAACTAATAAAAAGAAAATGTCATGCCAAAGAAAATATTCATCTTTTATGGAAGGAAATTCCATTTCATCAATTATTTCCAGCAATCCTTGCTTGTTAAAATTAATGGACCAAAGATCAATGTACAAAGTTAATTAATATAATAAATGCACAAGTATATTGTAAAGGTGGAAGATATCTTAAATTAAGAATTTTAGGTTTAAAGAAAGTTACCACAAAAGGGTAACCAACCAAAAGATAAAAAGTTTTGTGGAATGTGTAATAAAGAAAAAAACACCCATATCACACAGTGAGTATAAGGTGGTAATTAAAAAGAAATAATAATCATAATGTATAAAGTTTTTTTATAAATATAAATATCAAAATAAATAGAAAGAAAAATATATTTGGAAATTTTTTATAACTATACATCAGAGTAGTTGGAAGTTGAATGAAATTTTGAGGGAAAAATAAACTCTGAAGAATTAATTATTCTTGTTATAGGTAAAGAAAAAAAATCACATACAAAGTTAAAAGTAATTTTTAAAGGAATAATTTAGTGGTTCCTAAGAAGATAAATGCTTTGAATAGTAATGGTTATATAATGGGTAAAATAAGGTTAAACTAAATTGATTTTTTGGGGTTGAAAATATTTATCATCCATGTTTCTCTAATTATTGGTAAATGGAAACCAACATCATTCCCTCATAAGTATAATAACATTCACTAAAAAAGGGTTATAAGTTAGTGTAATCATGGGGATATGAGTACAGTGTGTGGTATAAATATTATATCATATCAAAATTTATCGATTATAGTGGAAATTAACACAATGTGGTAACAACCAAATTATCACTGATTTGTGTCATTCATGGTGATGAAGTAAAATTAATTTCACCCATATAGGGGTTGTAATGTTAAATATGGTGATTCTAAATAATTTATAAGAAGATAATTTATGATGAAGATGTAAGATGATGTTTTCCCTTATAGGGTTAGTAAAGTTAATGATGGTGATTCTATATAATTTATAAGTATATATTGGGAAACTAAAATTATATTCCACCATAGTACTTCAATATCAGATGTTGATAATCTTGTGGATTGAGGATTCATTTTCATAAAATAAGATGCTATGAATGATTATGAAACCCTAGATACTAAAAATATAGATATTTAAACCTATTTTCATCTTTGATGTATGTTTTTTATACTCTATATATAGTTACCCGAGCATTTTACACATACCATTACATGATTTTAAGCATTTTAAAGCATCATACTACATGCCAAGGATTGTAAATTCTAGTGTCTTGGAAGACTAGGTACATAAAAATGAAAACATGGGACTAAATACAATATTTATTTATTTCATCTTCATAAAGAGATCCTAAATTCAATTGTGATCAAACATATTCATGGTTTAATTGGGGGATAACATGAACAAAGTGATTAGATAAAAAGTCCATGAAGGGAATAAATATAAGAATAATGCATTAGCATATGGGTTAGAAGGCATGACATAATGATATAAAAAGTCATGGAATATATGGAATAATAACTTATAATAATGGGATCATATAAAGTTGCAGTCATATTAATGTGGAAGAAACATAAAACATGACATTATCATGAGTCATGGCTCATTTCACATAGAGTATCACAATTCAATTTTAACCACCAAGTCTGTTGCACATGGTAGCACTAGTCAAGGATAACCTCCAAGACCATTTCACATAACATCTCATGAGACTAAAATTTACCCAATGAATTAAAGAGATATCAGGCTTCACCTATCTTAACAAGTTTATGAATATGTTTTCCACATAAAGAGTCATACATAATCAATCATAAAAAACATAAGGGTACCCCTGGAAAGAAATGGACATCATAATCATGTCATAAAGCATAATAATTGATTATATCATATATATGTCCATGAAATAAAGGAATTAGAAAATAAATTGAAATTAATCAGGTAAAATAGGCATATATAATGGTATGTGATTTCAAATAGAAGTGATAACAAGTAAAAAGAGTACTTATGAAATTTTATCATTGAAACATTTTAGTGTGCTTTTAAGGAAAATAATAAATATCATTTCAAATAGAAAAGGTAATAAAATTTTATATAAAACCAGAAGTGAAAAATAGGGGTTTTATAATAAAAATAATGATTTTATAAATATAATATTGGCTTAAAATATATTATAGATATCACTTGAAATTCTGTAAGAATTCATGAAGATACTTTAAATGAGTTTTCTTATTGGAAGTCATTGAGGTTGGGAACCACCTAAAAACATGTATATCCCCAAAAGTGAATGATGAATGGACCTTTATAAATGATTTTTTATTATTTACATATCATTTATTAGATGTAAATAAAAATAAAATATAACTTAATTTGGGTGAGAATAAATATTGAGCAACCTGAAGGAATAATGGATGTTCGGGTAGAATCTGTTACCTTAAGTCTGAAGGTTTCCTTAACTTGATATTAATGTCCTGGATAATAAAATTAAATTCATTAACTTGTATTTATAGAACCTATAAATCATTTAATTGATTTATTATATCCTTATTAAGTTCATTAATTACCTTTATGGTGCATTAATAGGTTCAATTTCATTTTTTGGGAGCGTTTGTTTCCTTGGATTTTATGATAGGTTTACTTATATACATGTGAGGATAAACATGTAAGATTAGAATTTTATTATAGAATTGGATTCATATGTTATTAGTGAATATATATAATATTACATGGTTATAAAATTCATTTTTTTATTTGGAGTGAAGATGAACCATCATATAAAACATTAATGATAACTGTTTTGGTTAATTGGCGGTTTCTGATCACAACGAATGCATTTTTCTTTATAAATTAATATCATGAGTGAGAAAGATTTCAAAACATTAAATTAGGAATAATATATGTATTTTAGTCAGTCTCAACCATAAAAATTGTTTCATGACCAGAATTGAAAATTGTATTATAAATTGAAAACTCATCTCCCTTGAATGTGATAAATTAACACATCTTGGATGGTGTTTTCATTTCTAGTATAAAAGTAGGAGAAAAGAGATATGATGATGAATTATTAATTTATAATAACAATATTTCATTACATTTAAGGTACTATAGTTATCATAACATTTTGATGAAAGGAGGAAAGTAAAGAAAAGTAAACAAAGGAACTTGAAAGAAAATAAAATAAATGAAAAGAGTAATTTAACTCTTGAATATATCTTCCTTGAGAACCTCTTTAGGGGAGAGGATTTGAAATTTTGAAGAGACAAAGGGATTTTTTACATGGGATAGGGTCTTAGGGAAATATTTTAGTATTATTTGGACTCTACACAAGGCTTAATAGATATGATGAGAGGAGGTAAAGAGGGGTGATATTTAAAGTGGAGGAGAGGAGGCTTTTCTAAATATTTTGTTCATTATTTTATTATTTTTCTCAAGAAAAGAAATTTTAATGATTATTGTGACCAAAAATAGTAATATATTTATGTGATGTTGAACCCAAGGTGCCTACCATAGCATAACATCATTCATGACTTAATAAATCATGTATTTTTATTATTCGGTAAATTATAGTATTTTACTATTCACCCAAAATTCATGTATTTCAGAAAAATAACAAAACTTCAGCCCAAAAATTTTTCAACATGTAGAATTAAAAATTGAAGTCCATTTTATGAAAATAATTTTATAAATATAAGAAATTTAATTTTTAATTAAAATCATAATTTACTTGAAAAAACTACTTTTCTAGCACATTGAAAAGTAAAATAAGGTCTCTTAAAATTTTCTTATAATAATAAGTCATAAAAATAATTTTTCATGAATACATATTATCAAGATAAATTTTCTTATAAATTATTAAATTAACCATAAAATTTTAATTAAATATACATGACTTATAAAAAAACCAACCCTTAATTAATAATTTTTAAAATATTTACTTATATTATGATATATTTATATCATATTTTCAATTATAAGATGTATAAAATTTATATATTCTTTCATTAGTTAGTTTAATATCACATTGGTTAGTGTACTATTTATAAGGGTCACATTACTATTCCAAATGTCAAGTTACTACTTCATCAGTGTATGATCCTTAACTTCTAGAGATACCTTTTATTTTACTCATTATTCATTTATAAGGTTTGTATTGTGTTCTATATGTAATCTTATATTATTATACTGTAATACATAATTATAATATGTAAATTCCATTGATAAAACATTGGTTTGTTACATTCTTCCCCCCATATGATATTTTTTCATCAAAATTTCATTTTATTTTCTAAGTTGTAAATAGGTGCAGGTACTTTTTGTTCATTGCTTCCTCCAGTTCCCATGTTGCCTCTTCATACTTATGGTTCCTCCTTAGTACTTTTACCAGGTGAGTAGTCTTGTTGAATTGAAATTTATCTATATGATCCAATAAATTCACTAGTTTCTCCTCGTAAGAAAATCATTCTCCAACTGTACCACCTCTGAAGATAGTATATGTGAAAGATATGGTATGTATTTCCTTAAGATGGATGTGTTGAAAACACCGTGTACTTTAGACATGGTTGGTAGATGTTATATTCTATAGTCCACAGCTCCAACATGATCAAGAATCATGAAGGTGGTGGTGAACTTGGGACTTAGCTTTCCTTTTTCCAAAACATCATGACCTTATTCCATAGAGATATATGGAGGAATACCATGTCTCCAACTTTGAACTCAAGGTCCCATCGATGATTGTATACATTGCTCTTTTTTTAACATTGGGCCACGTTGATGTGCTGAAAAATTGTTTTCACATTTTCCACCTTTTCTTCGACCATTTCAGGTCCTAGTAGCTTACTCTCATTGACTTCATCCCAACATTCCGGTGTTCTATACCTTTTCCCATAAATGGCTTCATATGGTTCCATTCGGATACTGGAGTGGAAACTATTTTTGTATGAGAATTTAAATAGTTGATGATGTTGGACCCGTCCACCTTTAATGCCCATAGAACATTATCTCAATATGTCCTCTAGTGTATGAATAGTTTGCTCAGATTTCCCATCAGTTTGAGGATGATATGCCATATTGAAGTTCAGCTTAGTGCATGGAACATATTGGAGACTTTTCCAGGACGTTGAGGTTAATCTTTATTATCTATCAGATAAAATATATAATGGTACTCAATGGATCTTTACCACCACTTTGATACATATCCCTGCAAGTTGATCCAACATGAAATCCTCTCGAATTGAGATAAAGTGAGATGTCTTTATATGATGATCCACAATGACCCATATAGCATTGTTTCCTCTGGATGTCCTTCAAAGTCCAGTGACAATGTACACGGTGATGTTCTCCCACCTCCATGTTAGTATTGGTAGTGGTTGCATCATTCCCTTATAATTTTATCCTTTAATCCTTCACTTTCTATCATATCAGGAACTTTTATATATACTCATCAATCTCCTTATTCATATTGTCCCACAAAACGTTCTGTCGAAGATCTCGATACATCTTTCTACTCTCTGGGTGAATAGAAAAGGTTGAGATATGTGCATCATTCAGAAGCTCCTTATTTATCTCTAGATTGGATGGAAAACATAATCTAACCCAAATATTACAACTCTTTACTCATCAATCATAAACTCGGAGGATTTCCCATTTCTAATAGCTTCCACCCTTTTCAAAAATTCCACACCTTTTTGTTAAACATCATTTATTTTATGCATTAGGGATTGTTGAGAAACCATTTGAGAAAGGATTGATTATTTTCCTCCCTTAATTATTTCCCATATCCATCATCTATAAATATATAATTATTTGATCCTTTTTAATTCTCATCATTGATAAAGATGTTGTATTATTTCTACATAGAGCATTGACCACCTTATTTGCCTTACTGGGATGGTTGTGAATTTAGAAGTTATAATCCCTAATGAACTCCAACCATCTTTTCTAATTCATATTAAGCTATTTCTATGTGAATATACATTGAGACTCTTGTGAATAGTATTTATCACACACTTCTCCCCATAGAGATAATGTTGTCATATTTTCAACACAAATATCATAGCTGCCAACTCCCGATCATGTGTGGGATATTTTTTTATCTTGGATTTTAAAATACCTTGAGGTGTATGCTATCACTTTATCATTTTTAATTATCACATATCCTAATACCTTCTTTGACGCATCGCTATACACCACAAAGAGTTCTCCACCTGTCGGGAGTGTGATTACTAGTGAAGTTATAAGCCTCTTTTTGAGCTCCTTAAAGCTTTCTTCACATTCTTGGGTCCAGAAAAACTTCACTCCCTTCTATGTCATATTTCTCATTGGGTTTGAAAATCATGATAATTTCTTCAGAAATCGTCGATAATACCCGACTAGACCATTAATGTTGTTGAGCTCTATTACAGATGTTGGACTATGCTACTATTCAATTGCCTTTGTCTTGGAAGGGTCTAGAGGTATTCCTATTATAGTGATAACATGCCCCAATAATGATAATTTCTCCAACCATAACTCACATTTATTGTAATTTGAATATATATTTCTCCCTTTGCAAATCCTTTATCATAGTATTCAAATGCTCATTAGGTTCCTCCTTTCTCTTGGAGTAAATAAGAATATCATCGATAAATACTACCACAAATTTGTCAAGGTAATATCTAAATAATCTATTAATTATATCCATGAAAATTTTTGGATCATTAGTGAGTCTTAAGAACATAACTAAAAAATTATAGTGTCCATACCTCATTCGAAAGGCAGTCTTGGGAATATCTAATTTCCTCACATTTAATTGATGATATCCCGGCTAAAGGTCCATCATAGAGAAATATCTTTGTCTACGTAGCTGATCGGACAAGTCATCTATCCGGGGTAGAGGATAATTTATCTTAATAATGGTTTTATTAAGATTGTGATAATAAATGTAGAGGCGCATTGATCTATCCTTATTCTTGAAGAAGAGGACTGGAACTCCCCAAGGTAAAGCACTCAGGCATATAAAACCCTTTTCTACTTTCTCATGTAACTACTTCTTCATCTCTTCTAGTTGAACAGTGGCCATTATATAAGGTGTATTTGATATAGGTTGGGATCTAGGAATAAGTTCAATTGAGATCTCAACCTCTCAATCTGGAGGAAGACCATACAATTCTTCAGGAAATACACCAGTGTAATTCCTCACGATGGGCATGTCTTTAAGTAGTATCATCTCTTTTGTCCTAGTAATTTTATCTAGAAATGATAACTCTTAATATAGTTATATCCACACTCAAGATAATGATTCTATAGAGGATTCATCTTCCTCCTTACACTTTTAATGAATTTGAGGAAGCATTGGAATGGGAAGAGTGATCTCCCTTTCCTGATAGTTGATGTTTGTTTTGTATAAAGATAGAAAATATATGCCCAAGATAACATCAAACGCCACTAAAGGGATTATAATGATATTTTTTGGGAGGCTTTGTCCAAAAAAAATTAACTGGGAGGAATTATATACATTGGATGCAATGATTTCCCCATTCAATGTTCTCACAGATAACTCAACCTCAAAAATTTGTAGTGGTGTTTGAATAGTTATACTAAACTGGAAAGATATTAAAGAATGTGTAGAACTAGAATCAAATAGTTTGTTTGTTATTCATGAATGAATAACTATCATACCTATTACCACATAATATTTTCGCTCCACCCCAATAGTAGTGATAGCATAAGCCCTTCCTTGTTTCCTTGGAGGTTTTTGTTGATTTCCTCTGACAACCCCCAACTTAGAGAAAATTTTCACATAATGCCCATATCCCTTGGAGTTGAAACACTATACCATTGGCTGAGTGTTGATATAAACCATCTTTTTTCATCCATGTTAGTGGGATTCTTAATATCCCTTCAATAGTTTTTATATAGATGTCCCATTATTCCACATTTTAAGTTATTACTAGTTCCCTTTAGACAGTTCCCATGACGCTTCATCCCACAATTTTGACACGTGGGATGTTCAATATTCTTTCCATCATGGGATTTATTTTCCAAAACACCGATATCAGACTCCATTTTTCACTTTTTTTTTACCAGGCCCAAAAGACCATTCAGAGTCTTCGATCTCCATTTCAACCTTGAAGGAACAATGGACAATCTTCTCATAACTATCGTAGTCTTGAATCTCTAACGATTTTCATAGACTCGTCTTTAGTACACTAAAGAAGAGATCCACCTTTCTTTCAGTTTTCATGACAAAGATGAAGGTGTATCTTACAATCCTTGTGAAGTTTGCTTCATATACCCTTATGGACTCCTGTTCCTTCTACTTGATTCTGTGTAACTCTCTTTTATTCTTGAGGTGGAGGGTTCAAGGCAAATATTTTTGGAAAAATAATTTCTTAAATTCCTCCCAATCCATTGAATCAATTTTCCCCTGGGACATTGTATTCTTAATTAGTGTCCACCACTGATTAGCTTCCCTCTTGAAATGATAGACTTATAGCAAAATATTATCTTCTTCTAAGCACTAGTGGAAAGAGAATATCTTTTCAATGGAGTTAATTCATTGTTATGTGGGGAGGGGATCAGAAGACCTACTAAACATGGGAGGTATTTTCTACATGAAGGATTATATTGAAACATTATTTTTCTCTGGAGGAGGAGGGCATTCCTTATGATTCATGTTAATATTCATAACTTGATCTAGCTGAGCATGTATTGTTCTAATGTTTTGATTACCCATTCCCATTATATCAGGAATATCATTAGGTAAATAATCACATTGCCTATCACATTTAATGTTGGCATGTGTTCTTAAATTTTACTCCATTAAATATGATAAAGAACATACAATTAGGGGGCTTAAATACTTATCTAATAAGCATAAAAAAGGAAACATTATACATAAAAGAATAAAATCTTAAAAGAAAAGTATATCCTAAATTTTGTTCCCTTGGTTTCAATCTAAGTTATCCATGATCTATTTCCTAACATATATTCTTATGGTAATATTTTTTTTTCTCCCCTTAATAATGCTTCATACTAATCTTATGAATATACCAAGGCATATCCCTCGAGAGTGTCAAACCAGAAGTGTAATAAGGCTCGTTATCATGTGCTAGTTCTCATTTGAGTCTAGATCAAAGTGGTTTTTTTCGGTTTTACCACTAGATACATCTATGTCAGAGCCATATATATTTTTTTATATCTAGACATGGATGTATTTTATTGATAAACCACTTACTCTATAATTACCAGAATTTTGGGATATTGTCTTATCCTTATTCTCAACCCTAAGGATCATACTAAAGTTCTATATTCCTAATCTCCAAAAATAGCTAGACCATCCTCTAATACAAACTAAGTGACCCTAACCTTTTAATAATACCATTATATGATGTTAAACATATTAAATAATCATAATATGATCCAAGGATCATAAATTCTAGTGTCTTGGAAGACTAGATACATAAAACAGAAAACATGGGACTAAATAAAAAATATTTATTTTATCTTCATAAAGAGGTCCTAACTTCCATTTTTCTCATACATATTCATAGGATAACCTAGGGATAACATGAAAAAATGGATGATCTAAAATTATTAGTAAGGGAATAAAGATAATAATAAATCTTTAGCAGATGGGTTAGAAGGCATGATATAATGATATAAAAAGGCATGGAATATATGGAATCATAACATATAATCATGGGATTAGAAAAACATGGGGTCATAGTAATGTTTCATCAACATAAAACATGTCTTTATCATGATTTAAGGATTCATTCACATATAGGATCACAAGTCAAGGTTTACCACCAAGATCGTTACACAAGGTGGCATGAGTCAAAAATAACTGCCAAGTCCATTGCACATAACATCTCGTGAGACAAAAATTTACCCAATAAAATAAAGATATATCTAGTTGAATTCATAATAACATTTTCATGAATATTTTTTCCACATAATCAATCATACATTAACATAAGGGTACCCATTGAATGAAATGGGTATCATAATCACGTCATAAATCATAATAAATGAGCATATCATACAAATGTCCATGAAAGAAAGGAATTAGAACATACATGGACTTTAATAAGGTAAATAGTAATATATCATGCTAAGATATTTCAAATATATGTGATAACATGTAAAAAAAGTATTTCAAAAATTTTAGAATTAAAATATTTTAGGGCGGTTTTTAGGAAAATACTAATGAGCTTCTAAAATAGAAAAGGGAATAATCTTTTATATAAAATTAAAAATGAACCTATAAGGGTTTCATAATAAAAATAATGATTTTATAAAAATAATTGTGCCATAAAACTAATTATATAGTTCCCTTGAAATTGGGTAAAAATTTGAGAAGTCCCCATAAACGGGTTTTCTTATTGAGATGTATTGTGGAGGGAACCACTTAAAAACATGTATATACCTAAAATATAATGATTAGTGGAACTTGATACATGAATTTTGGGAATTTATAAAGAATTTAGTATGTGTAAATAAAAATAATAGATAACTTCATTTGAGTAAAAAGAATGATAGAGAAACCTGAAGGAATAATAGTGGTTCAGGTATAATCCCTTACCTTAAGATTGAAGGTGTTATTAACTTGATCTATTATCCTAGATAATAAAATTATATTCATTAATTTTTATTTAACTGACAAATTATTCATGTAATTAATATATTATAGACTTATTAAGTTCATTCGTGGCCTTTTTGATGGTTTAAGAGGTCTAATTTCCTAGTTTGGAAGTGTTTGTTTCCTTGGATTTCATGAATGGTTTACTTATATACATGTGAGGATAAAAATGTATGATTAGATTAGTTTTACAGAATGGAGTTATATGTTATTAGTGAACATCCATAATATTACATGTTTATAAAATACTTTTGGTTATTTTAGTGAAGACGAATCATTATATAAAACTTTAATGATAACTATTTTGGTTAATTGGTGGTTTTTTATCATAATGAACACATTTTTATTTATAAATTAATATCATGTGTAAAAAAGACTTTATAACCATAAATTATATATAATACATGTATTATAGTCTGGATCAACCATAAAAACAGTTTCATGATGAGAATTTAAGACGGTAATAGAAATTGAAAACCTGTCATCCTTGAATGTGATAAATTAAAACATCTCGGATGCTGTTTTCATTTCATTTATAAAAGGAGGGGAAAGTAGATATTATGATGAATTATTCCATTATCATGAAAATATTCTATTATATATAAGTTACTCTACTTATAATAACATTTGGATGAATGGAATTGATAAAAGGGAAGGAAACAAAGGAACATGAAAGAAAATAAAATAAATGAAAAGAGGAATTTACCTCTTGAATATATAATCCTTGAGAACCTATTTAGGGGCAGGATATTATCTATTTAAGATACCAATGGCTGATGGATGTGGTAATGTGGATTATAGAGATATTTGTGTAAAATTTGAGTAGGCACAAGGATTGATAGGTGTGAGGAAGGGGGTATGGAGGGGCGGTATTTATAGTGGAGGAGAAGAGGTTTTTTCTCAATATTTTATTCATTATTTTATTATTTTCCTCAATGGAAGCGATTTTAATGAATCTTGTGACCAAAAGCAATAATATGTTCCTGTGAGTTCCAAACCAAAGTTCTTACCTCAACAGAAGATCATCAATGACTCAATAAATCTAGTAATTATATTATTCGGTAAATTATTGTATTTTTCCATTCAAAATAAATTCAATTATTTCGGAAAAATCAAAAAAAATATCACCCCTCCAATTTTTCATTGTTTATAATTTAAAAATGAACTTCATTTTATAGAAATAATTTTCTAAATATGAGAAATTTAATCTTCAATTAAAATCATAATTTACGTGAAGAAAACTACTTTTATAACACTTTAAAAAATTAACTAAGGTCTCTTAAAATTATCTCATAATCATAAGACATAAAAATACTTATTCATGAATACATCTTATGAAGATAAATTTTCTTTTAAATTTTTAAATTAAACATAAAATTGTTACTAAATATACATGACTTACAAAAATAAAAACACTTAATTCATAATTTTTAAAATATTTACTTATACTATGATATATTTATATCATATTTTCACTTATAAGATGGATAAATTATATTTATAATTTAATTATTTAGTTTACTATTACATTGTCGAGTTTACTATTCATGGCAGTCACATTATTGTTCCAAATGACATGTTACTATTTCATTGGTATATGTTCCTTAACTTCTAGAGATACCTTTTATTTTACTCATTCATAATTTATAAGGTGTTTATTGTGTTCTATATGTAATATTATATGATTATACTATAAGACTTAATTATAATAAGGAAATTCCATTGATAAAACATTGGGTAATTACACTATAATCCTAACAAGAATATATAAGATTAAATGAAAAGGGGGGAAATTGAACTTTCATGATGAAGTAAAAAATATCCTATGAAGTGGAAGAGATCAAATTTTGTGTTGAATGTTTTGATCTATTTTTTGAGATATTTATAAGAAATTATTTTCATAAAAAAATTATTTACTTTTCCCCTTGAATATGTTTTGTGAGTAGGTATCACATGGGGAAATTTTATTGACATCTTTGGTGACCAATATAATTACTCTTGTTTTTCGAACTGATCATTTCTTATGTAGTATTAGAGTTGGTTGATTTGTGACTCAATACATTAAGAATAGTGATACTATACTTATATCATAGAAATAAAACATTGCAATTGGTACAATTTAATATAATGGGAGAAGAAAATAAATTTGTAAATTCCCTCACTTAAATTTATGAGGAGATATAAGATACATAAAATTTAGTGTCGATAATAGGGAGAAATATCATTGAATTTAATTGAGTATTAATAAATATATATAAATGAGGATATGAAGAGACCATCAGATGGTGATGATGAAGTATTGTATTTATTTTATATGGATTCTAGTAAATTAAGAGAGTATGTTGAAATTAAAGGTGCTTATGGTTGTTTCGAAAGTAAGACCACCAAATAGTGGAACAATCATATATAGAAAAACTATAGAGGAAATACCTACTGACTAGATGATAGGAGTAACTTGTGTCCCCATATGTAAGGAATATAATTAAATAAAGTGATATTTATTATTGAAGAATGAATTCATGGTGACTATTCTATATGGAAGTATAATGTACATATTTCATTAGTTAAACTACTCCACAAGTGAAATATAGGAACATAATATGTTTTAAAGTGGTGTCTATCATATTTCCTAATTGAACACAATATTTTAAAGGGCCTATAGAATGGTGAATCTAGCATATGGGAAGATTGAATATCCAACTATATATTGAAGATCTATGTTAAAGAATAATAAAATATGTTTATTGACAGGTTAAAAATGTAATGTTAGTGGAATAAGATCTTACCGGATGTTTTAGATCCTGAATTTATAAATATTACATGATTATAATTCACTCAATCAAGAAATATAAAGAATGGATGATCCAAAGGATGAACTATACACAAAGAATTAATAAAATTACTTGAATTTATATCCTTGAATATTTTATTGTAAAATTAAACTTAATAATTGAATTTCTACCAAAGGATTTGTAAAAGTCATGAAGTGCAGTGTGTCCCAATATACACATGTGGAAGCAGTTTCACTTGAAAGTACACATTAAATAAAAAAGGTAGGTATCCAGAATAGGATTCTATAAAATAATAATAGAAGCCTAGAATAACATAAATGATTATAATTTATGTTAGGATATGCATTTTTTATTCATTCATTACAATAATATTACTTTTGAGGAAGATAAACTATCATTCAATTCAGTTGATGGAATGTAAATATGATTGAAAGTTAAAATACTGAAGGATGGTGAGTCTTCAAAATAAGGAGATAAAATTATAATGTTGTTATTAATTACATCATAAGTCCATACTATTAATTATTCTAATAAACATTAGTTTATGTAAATCTAATATATCAAAGGGAATGCATGATCAAGTGACTGACCCAAATAATGAAGTAGATTGCGAGACTGCAATGTCAATATATGTTGAAAATGTGTGAAAATTGGAAGCTGGAGGATAAATTTTATCAAGTAGTAAAGAGATCAAAGAATGAGTATATTAGAATTTGAGTTAAGAAAATTTGTGAAATTACCATCATATAAAATAAAATAGACAAGAGAATGATTATATAATCTTGGTAATGATGATAAACCTCATGATTTTTCTAGGTTTTGAAAAATAAAATTGTGAGATAATCAAATTGTATGATAATGATAGAATAAAGAGATTGAATAAATGTTTAAGAATCCTTGAATTCGCCAAAGTAATGTTAGAGGTCTGTTAAAAGATAAAATTGGGTAGAAGTTTAACTGATGATGAGTCCATTTCATAAAAAAAATATTCTATAATCCTATATAATTTAATTTTTTGGAATATTTCATGGTAATTAACAAAAAAATTGAAGTCACAATCAATATGACAATTCTAATGTGGTAATTCAAAGTTCCAATACTAATAAAGTAAACTTATTGATTCAATATGAGATTTGAGGATGATTTTATGATTACTGACACCATGTTTTGTGGGATTTTTTATTAATTCCAAATCTAATATCCTTGGATGATATTAAAAGTGGTTAACTGAAACATGAGTTGTTGGGAGTTTTAAATTGAAGTCATTATTTTCCCTACATTTATCTACGGAAGTTTGGATCTATAAAGGGGGTACATAATTTGAGTGAAATGATCTAGTAATGAAAAATTAAGAAATCTTTTCATATTATTGAGAATAAAAAAATAGATTTTTAAATCAACTAAGTATATTCTATAAGATAAGAATTATTAAATAAGTGAGAAGTCTGTAATATCATATTCTAAAGAAGATGGGTAATGTCACTAAATTTCTTTGATAAAAGGTTGAGTTCTAGAAGAGCATCAAATTCCCACTGTCATAGGTTCCAAAAAAAGATGATCATGATAGTTTCTAATATGGAATCATTTTAATAAAATAAAAGAATATGCCCACTTTTATAAGATTCTAGTGAATTTTTATGATGCATTCAAAGTTTCATCTATAGTGTTTTTGGATAATAATTGGTGGCTTGTGGTTCAAATAAAAATAGCACCACATACCCAATTAATATAAAAGATGTTTTTCATGATATATCCTATCCACATGTGTGATATAGTGAAATCAGAGTTCATGTTGACAAATATAATTGGGTTAAGGATAATATAATTACTTATTATAGTACTTATGAGAATACTAAAAAAAATGATCAAGATGATAACTGGATTAAGAATAGTGTAGGTTTCCCACAATGGGTGTAAACCTTGTAAAAATCACATTATGTTATTTCATTTACATTATTTGTGTTTCATTAAGAAGTATGTATCGAGGAAACATATTAAATATTCCTACATCCTAACTATGGTTATGTTTTTAATCAACACAAAGGAAGAAAATTTTTATGTTGTATGTATATGGTAAAACTTAATCACCAATTATTCACCTCCTCCCCCCACTTCCTATCAGTTTGATTTCATGTAACACTGGGACTAATAGTCATATCAGACCCTTATATATATGAAGAAAACTCAATGAAATCCATATTAATTAATCTTTGGTTGATAATGGTTAAAGGATCTAACACATTATGGTATAAATTATTCCTCAGCTTCGATATAAAAAAATGATCCAACACCATTTTTTGTTACAATCTTAGGACACAGTAAGTGTGAGTAAATGAATCAATGAATGATCAAGATAAGAAACTATGTTTGGGGACCATATATATTATTTTTCATTTTATGGTAGTCTAATAGGATATATCCTTCAATGTCCTATTGGGAAGACCTTATATTCAAATTCATGTACTTGTGAATTTTTCCTACCATTAATTTTTTATGTATTTTATTGATTGAAAATTGGGGGTACTCTATCGTGACATTCCACACTTTTAAAACATATAATATTGATACATTGACACTATATATTAATAAAGTGTGGTTAGATGCTATTGGTAAATGAAAATAAACTCATTTCTTTACCCATAATATATGGTGGAAAGATCTATTCAATCCATGTAAAGTTCTAGATAATCAATTGGTGTTACCCACAAACCCCATGGATGAAATGAAACATTATTTGGGAAGTCATTGAAACATTCTAACCACTTGGAATGATTCTCAAAAAGATTATTTATTATGATCGGTAGGTAAATGCCATAATGTATCAACCTCCCTTTCTAGAATAAAAAACCCTAATGCATCCCATGTACATTAATCAAGCCTTGAATAAACTCTATGAAATGGAATCATTGACTGGTGTATTTTTAACTTAAAAAATAATTTATCCATTGCAAATATACTATCAAAGATGGGAATTGGTGTAATGTACCATTTTTTCATTCACCTATAAATAAATGGTCTGGATGAATTCTCACACTCTTCATATGATTATTTCCACAATAGTGATAAGGTTGTTCCACCACCATCTCATAAATATCCAAAGTTAATTATATTTCCCACTTATAAAAATAAGTTATAGGAAAATATCATGTATTTTACCCTAGATTTTGAATATGGTCTTTCCAGAAATTTTATATCATCTTGGGAAGGTGAATGTGGGGAATTAAGAAGACCCATAACCCACATTAATCTATGCATTCATGGATCCAGTAGAGCTGAAGAAATATATTTCCTTCCTAAAATATAACTATGATGTATTAACCTTTAATTACATAGAAAATATTACATTAGATCCCCTCGTATCTATTCACCATTTTGGTTTTCTAGGCAACCACCATGATTTGAAATAAGTGGAAGGAAGGAGGCATCTAACTCATGGTGATTAGGTAAAATCCATGACCGATAAGTTTTTCAAATAAAATTTCATCTCAGAGATTCAATACAAAAACTAAATTTTCAAAATTTTAGTAATACAGAAGAAGAATGAGAAAATTTGATTCTATATTGATTTCAGAGATCGAAACCACCATTTTCCAAAGGGCGGACATGTAGTACCAAGAATGGAATTCATAATTAAGGTAATGGATGATATTAATGATCTATTCTAAATGGATGGGTTTTTGAAAATATAATAAAATTTACATGGCTCCTATAGATTAAAAGGAAACTATATTTAGGGAACCTAAATGGGTATATTTCTAGAGAGTGATTTCCTATAGAATAAAAAAATCTATTTCACTTATCAGAGGGTAATTCATATAACAAATGAACCTGGTCCAACTGGATTCTTTACACGAGACAGCCCACCACATGGCTCAAAGCACATTATTGATCACCATGGGATGGTAAAAAGGACATCGGTATCAATATAATAAATAATGGGAATTATTTATCATGAACATCATCAAGACATGTCTCTTGTACCAATGGAAATTTATATATAAATAAACCCAAAACTGAGTACAAGGAGTAAATATAAAAAAACATCAAACATAATATGAATAGATACTAATTGTCTTAAACACATGAGAAACCACATTGAAAGAGTCTATCTTCTTTTTTAAATCAATCATCACTATCCCAACTCACCTAAAGAAGACATAAACAAGGAGGATCCGCCAAGCTACATAAAACCCTTCCAATTACATAAGTCCTAAAGAACCAAAAACATGTTCTCTTAGTAGGATACATCCATGAATATATACAAATTATTTCATAATGAAACCATTTTTTCTACATTTAATAAAAATATAGTTTCATAAACCTAATTTATATGAAAAAAAAATTACATAAAACACCCCTTCGGTGATCCTTTTTAAAAAAATACATGTCCCGAGATTTAAGAACATAGAATTAAAATAATATTATTTAAAAAATGGTTAGAAACCAAGAAATCCATGAATATTTTAAAAAAACTAGGAAATTATATTATAATAATCCAAATAATTTCTTTTTATAATACATTAATGGGTCATAATATGGATACTATGATACTAGGACATCCAAAAAACTCAATCTGGCATAGTAAATCCAAGGTCCCTTCCAAGAAATGTATCACAATGTATTCCCCATGTTATAAAGTACACCATTACATGTAAGACAATCCAATACCAAAATTTTCAAATTATCTTTTTTTAATTTTTTCAAAACACAAACTTCATAAAACAATTTTTAAATAAATTACCTTTTTTAAAAAAAATTCACTACCATAAAAGATCAAGTAGAATCATGGATTTAAATTTATACATAAACAAAATCAGAAAAATCATTTCACAATAAAATTCTGGTAACACCCTATGATTTTATAATATACCCCTCTGTATAAATAAATATTCTTTCTATGATATCTTTCATTACACACAATAACAGTTTTAAAAAAACCATGCTATACACTTTTAATATAATTATTTAATGTGGCAATTATCACCTAGATGTTGAATTGGTAGGTATGAATTGGATTAATGACATTATATAATATATATAGTGGTCATAATAAATAAAACTGTATTGATTAATTCTTAACAAATAAGATCAAAATTATTAGTAAATTATCTTAATTCTACAAAAAAGAATTCTTATTTAAAAATAATTTTAATTTTGTTAAGAAAGGGAAAATTATAATTAATTTTTTAAAATTATAGAAATTGTTTTTGATAAAAAATATATAATTTTTAAAATAAATATATTAAAATTTTCATAGGTTTTATTTTTTATTTTTATAAAACTATTCATTTTTTAGTGAATAGTTAAAAATACTGATTTTTTAAATGGTATTTTTACTTCAATAAATTGAAATATTGTATTTTTATAAAGTGGTTTCATTGAAAATTTAATTTTATTAACTTAAATATATCTAAAAAATTCATAAAGTTAAAAATAGGATAATTTTGCCTAAAAATGTTTATTTTTAAATATGAATTGTTTTTTATCATGGTAATTTAAAAATAACTTTTATTTATTGATTAATTACCTTAAATACTATTGAAATTCCAATAGAGTATTTATTAAATTAAAAAAAATATAATCAATTAAATTAAAAATATTAAAATTAATAATATTGGGGTTAAATATTGTGTTCCAATAATTTTTATAGATAAATATTTCATATTAGGAATGTTTAAAATGTTTATATTAAAATTAATTTTCTTTCATCCTATCATTATAGTAAAATTAAATGAATAGTGTCAAAATGAAATTAATGATATTTTATTTTAAATAATATTATATTAAATAATATCAAAATAATAAAAAGACTACAAGAGGATAAGTAGGATAAAAAATGGACTAAAATGTCATAACTTGTCCCTTTTTTAGCTAACTTTTACCTTAGATGTTAAATTTTTATCTTTTAATATTGTAAAATTTGTAACCATAATTAAGGTTAAAATCAATTTATGAAGGGGTTAAATGAAGATAATGTCATAAATGACAGAAAAGCCTATCTAAATTTAATTTTATAATGATATTTAGAACATATACTATTTTTTAGGTAAATTTTTTTTTAAAATAAATTTTATTATGAATTACATATTTATATTTTAATCTTCTTATCAATTACAAGTGTGTCATTTATCTCCCTTAAAAAAGGGCATCCCTTCTATCTTTTATTTACATCACTTTGAGCCATTTATCTCTACCAACCACTGAAAAATCCTAATATAAACATCCCTATACAAGAATTTTTTTATTTCATCTTGAATTACTATTACATGTGTCCTTAATTAGGGTTCTAAAAGAGGCCCTCTCAAGAATAGGTAATCATATTTCCTTACCACTTTAAATTTATTTATTCTTTTACCTCCGATACAATTATGCTATTCACCACAAAAAAATGTATTAATTGTTTTTATTATAATTAAATGTAATTATGATTATTTAACTACAAATACCCATCTTCCTCCAATATTTTGTAAAATAATTTCCTTGTTCATTCATATGTGGGGACTACCACCTCTACGAAGTGATGTGATTTGTTTTTCATGATTTGTTTTTAATTTCTTATTTACATGGACAGTAATCAATATTTATTTAATGAATATATATGATTTATATTATTTATTAATTATTTTTTAATGGTGAATTTTTTTGTACCATTCTTTATTTACATCATTCAAAAGGTTAAAATAGAGTTCATGAATATGCACAGCCTATTATCTCCATGAATAGTGTAATTCATTTTTTTATTTGTACCAATTATGGATGAATATAAATATATATATATAATGAATATATATGATATATATATATAATGATTAAAATTATAGAGATTATTTAACTAGGATAAAAGTATAAGGACCAATACTTATGAAAAAAACATGCATGAAAAAAATGAAACATTTATTACCTGGAATTGTGATTTTAGTAAAAAAATATTAAATGTGTGATAATATATTATAAATAAGAAATATATGGTATGATATGTATTATTATTTTTATATGATAAAGGAAAAATATACACATTTTTATTATTCATAAGGTTCAAACACATATGGAAATAATTATACTTGAGGTACAGAATATTTGTCTCAATTTTAGTTCTAGGAGACAAATTCCATATTCACCAATTCATTATTTTTTATGTTGTGTATACTTACCATGAATTTAATTTATAAATACTATCATGAAAATAATTTGTTTTTACATATCCATATAATTTTCTATCTTGCGTGAGGTTTTGATTCAATAGTTATAAATGTGGTAAGATGTTTTATTTTTCAATACCATTTTGTTTAGGATTGTTTAGGCTTGAATTTTAATTGAGGAAATTATACAATCCATATCTGATAAATACCATTAATATTTATTCTCCTTTAATTATTATTATGTAATAAATTTTTTTCATTTCATTTTTTCCACTTTATTTACTCAATTGATTGAATTAATTTTTTTATGGAAAACCGACTATATTTTACTTATCAATTAGGAATATTTTCTTCCATGTCAACTTTTTCTTTAAAAAAATCAAGAATGATTTTTATTATTATATTAATACTTTAAAATGTAATTTTTTCCCATGTCTAGTTTTTATGAAAATATTTCAAAGCAATATTCTTGTCTTTTATAGAATGAGTCACATTTCTCTTTTTCAGGAATGGAATATTTATTTTAATTAACATGTAATAAACTGAATTTCCTATAATCGTGACCACCCAAAGATTTTAATATTCCATTTCAATAATCAATGGTTATTTCAAATGAAATTTTTTTCTATAATATTGTAGAAATATTTTTTAACAATTGATATAAAAATTAAAAGTGTATTATCTTCACTAAAAATTATAATAATATTTTAATAGAATTTTCAACTATGATAACATCATTTAAAGTTAATTATGATTTTTTGGGCATAGGATCCATTGATTCCATCCTTATTATTTTTCTATATGGTTAATTATTTTATGAAAATATTTATTTGAAAAAAATTACTTTCCATTCATTATGATATAATGAGTTGATAATATTTTTATAGAACATGTTTTCATTCCATGATATGTGTTATGATGATATGATGGATGTTTTATGACCTTTGGGAACACATATGTATGGTTTTAATTATTTCATGGGTGGGCCTATAATTTTGTATCCGTTTAAATCATTTGTTAAAGAATTATATCTCATTATATAATTTTTAGAAATAAGACGATATTATTGATCCACTGTAAGAAATAGGTAGGGATGTATTATCCACTATTGTAAACAAGTGACGATGCATGATACGTTATTATATGGGAAATAAGTTTTGATTCTTGGTCCACTATGATTTTATAGTCATGCAAGATAACATTTAAATATGGAATGGTGTTTATGCCTATGATGGTTTGACACTTTTATGACATGTATTTATGTTTATTATTAGAAATTATGGTTTATGATTTATTTATGATGATTCCTAACTCTTATAATTCATGACTTTTAAAATGATAAGGTTTTATTCCATTAATTGTGTTTATAATATATGATAGATTGGGTAAAAAATAAATTTATGGTCATGATCTCATACAGTTATGATTATAATATTATTTAATATCATTATCGATTAATATCTCTCATATTTACCCTTACTGGGCATCTAAGCTCACACTTCCTTAATTTTTATTTCCCCAAGTTTTAGAGAATGGTTTCATGTATGGTATGTCAATAATGGTACAAAGTGAGAAGAATAATACGATATATGATGAAGAATGTACCCAAATAAGATCTTTATGTATCTAGTATCCAATGACACTAAACCATTATGATTCTAGAATAGATCATAATGTCAGGCATTGAATTTTCATCTAAAAATATGTAATATTTATGTATGAAAATATAAAACTTATATAGTTCATATCAAAGTAGGATTTAATAAATCTTTTTAGAGTAGGTTTAATACACTTCGGTGAAAACCGTAGAGATAAGTATATGTATACGATAATGTCCTAATATTTTTTGTAATGACCCAGGATAACCTAGGATAACATAAGTTTCCATAGATTGAGAAGAAAGTTTCAAGAATTAGACATCCTATTAATGATATTTCATTAATATATTATTTCTCACTTTAATTAATGATTATTAATGGTCATGCAACCCATTTTGTTTTTGGGTAGGGATTGATAATTGAATGATGAAGTTTAGGTGGTGATATATATACTCAAATATTGATGTATATTATTTAAGAATGGTCGTATAAAGATATTTATATGATGACAAATATCTAGTAATTTCAAAAAATATACTCAAAGATTAGATATTCATGAAAATATATATTGGTACTATGGTTGCATATCATATCTATAATTCCTATATGATTAAAGATTATGAGAAATTAATTTCAATAAATCTTGTGATTACCCATTAATTTTAAATTTTTGTTATTCAAGGCATCGATTAGATTTCATTATACAGAGACCATATTAATTTTCGGAGAAGTAAAGTCACATTTTATATTCCAAATAAACATATGGTTGTTTATTAGTGAATGTAAGAATACAAAAATCCAAAGTAAACTGATTCTATCTTCTAGATCATAATTATTATCAGTGATGGGTGTTTATATCAGTTGGTTTATGGTAAACTCAATATTGAGGATATTACAATTATAACGGAGTTTGAGGATGACTTTATAAATGAGTTTCCTAGTTTTACTATGAATCATGAGGTTTATTTTTTCAACATAATTCATACATGATTCCATTCATGTTTCAAATAATCCTTATATAATGTATCCAATTAAAATGTAGAAATTGAAAACGTTTCTCTAAGAGAATCGTAATAATGGATTCATACACCTTAGAGCATCACCATGGGTTGCACCTATTATTATTGTTAAGAAAAAGATGTTTTAATCTGTATTTTCATTAATTATCTAGAACGTAACAACATCACTAACAAAAACAAGTATCCTTAACCATATATCAATTATTTTTTTGATAAATTATGAGTAGCACAATACTTTACCAACATTGACCTCCGTTTTGAATATCAGCAAGGGACGGTTATAGAGGAGGAAATTCCCAATAAATCCCTATATATAATTTAGGGTCATTATGAATTTTTAGAATGTTATTTTTACATACTAATGACCATGTTATTTTCATGGATTTAATGAGTATAGTATTGAGAGATTACCTTGAATGGTTTGTAGTGGCCTTTATAGATGATATTCTTATATATTTAAATATAAAGTAAGGGGATAAAAATAATTCAATAATTTTTCTAAAGAACCTGATGAAGGATAAGTTGTATGAAAAATTTACAAAGTGTGAATCTTAGCTTTAAAATGATTCGTTATTGTGTCATATAATCTCATGCGATAGTATATCAGTGGATCTATTTAATACATATGCCATTGATTAGTCTCTTAGATGAACCATTGTAAATAATATATAGTTGTCTTTAGATATCTAGATACTATCAAATTTTTGTGGGAGATTTATCATGATTGTCTAATCCACTCATCAATTTGAATCATAAGGTAATAAGTTCTTGTGGCTGGATGAATGTGATGATAATTTCCAGGATCTAAAGAGAAGGTTTTTGAGATCATCTATACTCAAGCTACCCTATAGTATAGAATAGTTTTTTATCTATAGTGATTAATAATATAATATAATAGGATGTGTCCTATTTTATAATTATAAAGTGATATCATATGCCTCACTCTAATTGAAAATACATGATAAATGTTACCAAACTCATGATTTTTAGTACGCATTGGTATTTTTTGTGTTGAAGATCTGGAAAATAATCTTTATGAAAAAAGGTATGATATATATACTGATCATTAAATTTTAAATTATATATTCACTCAGAAATATTTTAATATGTTCCAAAGAAGAAGGTTGGAAGTAATTAAAGATTATGATTTCTCAAAACATTACCACCCAGTAAAGGCAAACAAGGTGGATGATGCTCTGGGTAAGAAATACCTTGTTAATTTGGCCATGATGAGAATTGAAAGGGATAAAATACATATGTATCAGAAGAATATGGAACTTGAAATACAAAAGAAAAGGGTATATATCCTATATTTCTCACATTAAATTTCAACCATCTATCCATATAGAGATTAATGTGGTGAATAAGGAAGATGTAGAAATGTAGAAGAAGGTCAATTATGGTCTTGAGTTCAACTATTATAGTGATGGATTGATAAGATTCAATAATAGAGTATGTGTCCCATCAATTCCATTATCTAACAAGTAAATATTAAATAAATATCATAGTTCATTATTCTCTATACATCCAAGAAGAAAAAATATATATTGATATTTGATAGAATATTTATGATGAGAAAATGTTACAAGCGATATTGGAGAGTATGAATCTTGATGCAAATTATGTCTTCATGTTAATATAATGATATCAAATTATAAGGGGATGTTACAACCATTACCCATACCTAAATTATATTTAGTAAACATCACCATGGATTTAATATTCATACTCCCAAAAAAAGGCACAATGTAGTATGGGTTATAGTAAATCGCCTTATAAAGTCAATACACCTCATTTCAATAAAATAATATATTTCTGTTGATCAGAATTCTAGGTTACACATTAAGGATTTTTTTTATTGTATGGATTACTGCATTCTATTTTATCTGATCAAAAATTGAGGTTTAACTCAATGTTTTGGATAAGTCTTCGGTAATCTCTAGAATCAAAGTTCTGTTTTTGTATTGATTATTATTGTTAGACATATGGTCAGTCTGAGAGAACCATTTATACCCTAGAGGATATGTTTCTTACATGTTATCTAAATTTAAAGTGTTGTTTAGATCAATAACTTCCCCTATTTTAGTTTTCTTACAACAATAGATTTCATTCTATAATTAATATAGTTGTTCATGAAACCCTCAACACTAGTACAAAAACCTTTTTTTACATCGGTTTTTTTCTTTTTAATGTTGGTTTTTAAGCGACGTTATTGCGAGCGATGTTAAAAATATGATTTTTTACGTCATTTATTTAATAACCAATGTATAAAATGGGGTAATATAGTTTTTAACATCCGTTTTTAAAAAACCGATGTTAAATACATTCTGGAAATGGCGATAAGAAGCCATATTTTATGTCTATTTTTGAAAAAACCGACGTTATAAGTCATTTTTTATGTCGGTTATTTAATGACCAACATTAAAAGTTATTTTTAACTTCGGTTATTAAATAACTGACCTAAAAAATGTTTACTATCTTGTAGAAACTTTTCTAATCTTTCATTTGACAAGTCGTAGAGCTCAAACGGATTTACGGATCAAAAGTTATGACCATCAGAAGTTTGATATTTTTTTCGAGGAAAGATTGAATGAGCCAATTGTAGCTTCATATTAGAAGGAATTTTTGAATCCAAAGGGGGATTTGTAGTTTAATCATGATATAAAGAATCATCCATAATTATAATAAATTAACAATCGTTAAATAGTATATCAATTAAGAAAACTACTCATAGAAAATATAAATCATGGGAAAATAATTACAAATACCTTGATGAGGTCACGGAAATAAGAAATCGTTGATTCGCGTTGAAGATAAAACAAGTTGATTCGGTGTAACGATGATGGTTGAATGAAATGATCATAAAATGGTATATCAATTAAGAAAAAAAATCATAAAAACCATAAATCATGTATGTATTATTAACTATACCATGACGAGATTGCGGAAAGAAGAAATAATTGATTCAAGTTCTAGAGAAAAAGAGTCGATTTGGGGGAATGATAATGGTTGAAATAAATAATCGTCAAATTAGGATGGGTGTATAATGGAAACATATAATTGAGATTCTATGAGAAAACATGGTATTAAAAATTTTAGGCGGCAATTCAAAATTTCGATGTCGCGATGTAAAAAAATTGAAATTTCGCGTTCGTGGGATATTAAAAATATCATTCACATTGGTTTTATGATAACTTACGTGAAAAGATATTAAAATTTTCACTTATTTTTCACATCATTTATTATAAAACCAACATGAAAAATCAATCTTCGTCACTCTTTCACGTCGGTTATTAAATAACTGACGTGAAAAATCGATTTTCATGACTTTTTCACGTCAGTTATTTAATAACCGACGTTAAAAGGTATTTTTCATGTCAGTTATTTAATAACATACGTGAAAACAGTTTCAAAAATTGTAGTTCATTTTTCAAGCTTTAATTTGACAGGTCATGGAGCTCAAACGGAGTTACGGATTAAAAGTTATGGCCATCAAAAATTGGACATCCTTAAGACATCATTTAGAGATGATCAACTTCTGAAGGCCATAAATTTTAATCTGTAACTCTGTTTGAGCTTCGTGACCTATCAAATTAAAGCTTGAGAAATGAACTGTATTTTTTAAGCATTTTTCACATTGGTTATTAAATAACCTACGTGAAAAATACCTTTTAACGTCAAAGATTAAATAACCGACGTGAAAAAGTCATGAAAATCGATTTTTCACGTCGGTTATTTAATAACCGACGTAAAAAATAAGTGAAAACATCAATATATTTTCCTGGAAAAGGATTTTTCACGTCAGTTATTTAATAAGCGATGTGGAAAAGTTATGTACATTGATTTTTCACATCGGTTCTTATATAACCGACGTGAAAAATTAGGGAAAATGTATTTTTATGTTAATTATATAATAACCGACGTGAAAAATAAATTTTTAGATGTTTTCACGTTGGTTCTAAAAAAACGATGTGAAAAATGGTGACGTAAAAAAATCTTTTTGTACTAGTGCTATGTTAAATAGTATATGACTCTACAATATTGTGATGAGGTTTGAGAAAGAAAGATATTGGTCCTAAGCTAGTTGAGGAGATAGTAGGAAAAGTAAGATCTATTCAATAGTATATTATAAAATTATAGAGTAAATAGAATATTTATACTAAAATTCATCAGTGATAACTGGAGTTCTACTTTTTTTAAATGGTACTAAAATGATTATCTACTTGGAAGAAGGTTATAATATTTTGAATTAATGGAATTTTGATCCCTAAATATATCATCCCCATTAAACTTATTGATCTTATTAGGATTTTTCCTTATCATTTTTCACATCCACTGAATATCTCTCAAGTTCATGATTTCTTCCATGTATATCTATTTAGGAAGTAAATACATGATTTTCCACATATACTAAACATAGAGGTAATACCATTGAATAATGATATCTTATATGAGGAACAAGTGGTGGAGATTTTGGATCATGGAGAGATATTTCTATGAAACAATTCCACACACCTGTTCAATGTTTTTTAGTGAAACCGTAAAATAAAGTAAGCTACTTCGGAACCTAATCATGTGTTGAAATAATGATATCCTGATTTTTTATCAAAGTTATGGAATTTCATGGGTGAAATTAATTTTAATGGGGTTGAATTTAGAATCCTAATATTTTATTATATAGTTTTGTATTAATATATTTAATTTCCTTAATATAGTTTTTTACATGAAATAATTAGTTTAAACAAACCATGAAACATTATTAAAATGTTATTATATAATGAGAAAGTTATCATCAGGACATTGAATCGGCATGTATCAATATTATTAACCACATTATGAAATATATAAAACATTCCTACACAATAGAAACGAATTAATTAATTTTTTATAAATAATAAATAAACTTTTATTAAAGTCATTTTATTCTTCAAGAATACATTTTCTTTAAAAATGGTTTTTATTTCCTTTTTTATGCAAATATTATGATTAATTTATGGAAATTTTATAAATTTTATTCAATAAATAGGTATAATTTTTTAAGTAATCATATTAAAATTATCCTAGGTTTCATATTTGTTATATTTTCGAAAAAAACCTATTTTCTAGGGGAAAATGAAAACTACTCATTTTTATTGAAAACTATATTTTGTTTCAAGAATTTAAAAATATTTAATTCCTTTTATAATAGTTTAAAAGTAAAATTAGTTCTATTATATTATTAAAATTAAAATTACACTAATTGGAATCAGTTTTACTGTTTAATTTTGTATACAAACATTTTTATACTTAAAATGGAATTTTTCTAAAAACCTGTTTTTGTTTCATTCTGTGTTTTTACATTAAATTGATTTACACCACATCTATAAATTCAATATCTAAAAGTGGATACCAAATTTCTAATTAGGATGTCCAAATTTGGTAAATATGCCCTTTTTATTTGTTGACAACGTAAATAGTAACCACACAAAATTTATGTAACCAATGTAAATTTAAAATAGATTGATAATAGTTATAAATGATGTGATAAGGCTCAAAATTTATACAAAACATTAATTTTTCCTATTGGATGAGTTTTTATCATCCATTTCTTTCTAATTCTCTAATATATGGTAACTTGGGTTCATTTTTCTCTGATTATGACTTTTATATTAATTTATGTAAAGAATAAATACAACCTTTCACTCGCTTGACCTAAATATCTCTAAAATTTTCTTATAAGAATATAAATAGAATAATTTTGGTTCTAAATAATTATCTAAAATACGAATTAATTTTTTTATCATGTTAATTTATCTCTATTTTTTATTGGCTGAATATTTATAGTAAATTATTACTCAATGTTGACGTAGTATTTATTTGTTTAAAAGATAAATAAAATTAAATTAATTAAAAGTATTAAAATGAATAAGATAAGGGTAAATTATATTTTTAAAGCAATTTTTATAGATAAATATAAAATATTAGGAATGTTTTAAAGGTTTATCTTCAAATTAATTTATTTCTATTTTATATTTAAAGTAAAGTTAAATGAAGAGTGTCAAAAATAACATTAATGATATTTGGGGTTAAATAATATTTTATTATATTATTCAAATTTCATAAAAAACATTAAATAGGAAAGGTAGGATGATATTTTAATTAAATTTTTATCCATTTTTGATTTATTAGCTAATTTTTATTGTATAAGAAAAATTATAACCTTTTATTATTTAAAAAGTTGTTACTAAAGATATGATTAAATTCGGTTAATAAAGGGGTTAAACCAAAATATATAGTTTAAAATGACCCCAAAACCTATCATAATTTTATATTATGATTATAATAGTGAATTATCCTATTTTTATTTGAATATATTTTCATTTGGAATTATTTTTCATTAGAATAACTTAATTATATTTTAATATTTTATTAATTCCAAGTTTTTCATTTCCCTCCCTCATAAAAGGACACCCATTATATATTTTCATCAAAAACAATTTAGCCATATATCCTGACCAAAATCTACCTAATTATATTTTAAAATTCACTATCAAAAAATTATAGGTTATTTTATTCTATAAAGACCATTCCAAGGTTCCTTATTAATGGATCTAATGGAGGCATGTCGAATAAGAGATAATTTTCATACCTATCCTATTTCAATTTATATCTTCTTATAGATCATCTAAAACTATTTTATTAATAAAAATATAATGAATTAAAAATAATCAATATACTTAAATTTTACTATTATTAGGGAACTATAATTATACCCCTTCTTCTAATCAATTTGAAAATGATGACATTGATCATGCATAAGTGTGGACTACCATCTCCACCAAACGAAGTGATTAATTTTTCATTTCAGATTTATATTGATGGAAATAGGGATATATTTAATGATCATATATGATATATATGACATATTAATTATTTTATTATTTTTAATTATTATTTAACTTACTTTCATTCAATCCATTGAAAGTGTAGATAGTGTTTATGTGTGCATACGATCTACCGTCTCCATGAATTATTTAATTCATTTTTCAATCTCTAAATTTTATTAATGTTTATAAATATATATCATATATAATGATTATATATTATATCTATATAATTATTAATGTTCTATATATTATGGAACTATTATCAAATTATAAGGATCGAGACTATCGAACCAAAACATGTCGGAATAAAATGAAGTAGTAATCACCCAAAATGGGGATTTTAATAACAAATAGTAAATAAATGGGTGATAATATGTTATAATTAAATCATGCATAGTATTATATGAATTAGTAAGTTTCTATAATACATTTATAATAAACAAATTTTTATTATTTAGTAATTTTGAACATGTATGATGAAAGAATATACTTGAGGTAACGGATTTCCATATCAATTTTATTTATATGAGACACTTTCCATTTTAACCACATGCTTCTTTGGTGTGGTTTATATACTACCCATAGATTTATTTTATGATTATTATCTTAAAAATTATTGTTATATACATATCTATATAATATTCTATAATTCATGAGGTTTTGATTCTAATGTTACAAATGTCGTAAGGGATTTACATCTCAATCCCATTTTATTTGGGATTCTTTACACTTTAATTTCCATTGAGAAAATTATATGATTGTTATATGAAAAATATATTTTATTTTTTTCACCTCTTATTATTTTTATATAATAAATTTTTTCCTTTCATTTTCTTAACATTATGTACATAATATACTATAAAAAAAATTATAAGGAAAACTGAATATGTTTTACTTTTCGATCAGTTATATTTTTTGCTTCCATGTACATGTATTCTTTAATATATTTTCAAGAATTATTTTAATTATTCTAAAATGATATTTAAAATTAATTTTTACCCATTTTTTAGTTTTTATAAAAAAATTCCAAAGGGATATTCTTGTTTTTTATGAAAAAGTTACCTTTTACTTTTTTCGGAAAGTAATATTTGTTTTAATGTACATGACATGAATGGAATTTTATAACATCATGACCTCTAAAATTATTTAATATTACTTTATAGGTATCAAATATTATTTTAAAATAAATTTTTCTTATAATATTTTAGAAATATATTTATTTTAAATATTTAACTTCTTAATAAAAACGAAATTTTCCTCATAAAATATTCTAGTGATATTTAATTGAAATGTTCATCTATAATAACATCCTTTTATATAAATTATGATCTAATAAGGATATGATCCAATGATTTCATCCTTATTCTTTTTCTAGATTTTTTAGTATTTTTGATGATGACATTTATATAAAACCCATTTATTTTTCATAGTTTATGATATGTTGAAATGATTAAATATTTATGAAACTCTTTTCCCTTACCCAGGTTATGTTATGATGCTATGATGAATGTTTTCTAATCTGGTGGCACACATATGTTTGGTTTTAATTATCTAATGGGTGATCATAGAATTATATTTCCCTCTAATAAATAAGGTGAATATTTATATATCATGAGATAATTATGGGAAACAAGTCGATTTGATTCATCCTCTAGGGGAAATAGGTGGGGATTCCCAATCCACAATGGGAAAACTAGTAATAATTCATGGTATATTATGATATGATAAACATGTGTTGATTATTGAACCACTATGATTTAATAGTCTCCATAGTTATCCATGACATATTAAATGGTTTCTATTCTTATAATGGATCCATAATCTTATGACATGATTTTATTCTTCTAACCTAAAATTCTGGTTTATGATTGATTTATGATTATTCCTCACTCTTATAATTCATTTATTTCGAAATAAAAAAGTTGTATTCCATGACTCGTGTTTGTGATTCATTGAAAATTGGGTATAAAAATTGTAAGTTATGGTCATGATCTCATACCTTTGTGCTTATATTATTCTGTTATATGACCATCGATTGGTATCTTCCATGAGTATCCTTACTAAGTATCTAAGATCACCCTTCCTTATGTTTCCTTTCCACGAGTTATCAAGAAAGTTTTTGAGTAATTTATGTAAATAATGTAATAAGTTGAGAAAATAATTATGAGAGATAATAATGATTTTACTTAAATAATATTTTTATGTATCTAGTCTCTAAATACATTAAACAATTATGGTTCTATAGTGGATTTTAATGTTATGCATTGAATATTCATCCATAATATTTAATATTTATGTATTAAAATATATTCCTACTATAATTCATATTTTCAATTAGAATGAATCAATTGGATTAAGACACCTACATTGCCAATAAAGTAAATATCAACACATTCAAATACGGTGGCAGGGTACAAAGAGATCTGATCCCCATGAGACCATATTTACAAATAAAATCATTAATTATACATCCAAAAACCGAGATCCAGCAATCATATCCCATTTTGGTTCTAATAAATCTAAGGGTAGAGTGACCAAAAAAATATAGGGAAATAAGAATAAATGTAGAGTAAATCCAAAAGACCATAAAGAGATCCACCCAAATCCATAAATAATAACCAAGGAATAAAATGGAGAGTCCAATAGAAAATTATAGAGGGTTATTTTGAAATAATTAGGGGTTAGGATGAGTTTATACAAAAAAAACAAGTTCATTGAGGTAATTTACAATTTTGAAATGTTCAGACTAGGTCGCCTGATTGGGTGACATGGTTTAGAGAAATGTGTGGTAGCTACTATCCCATAAAATCCAATGTAAATGATTTTCAAGGAAGAAACAAATAATTAGAGAACTCATGACCAGACATAGAAAATAACCAATTGAACCTATATATTCATGTCCCATGGTTACTTCATGGTCACTAAATTGTTAGTATTAACTATGTGAAGATTTTTAACCTACCATGTTTCCCCAAAATATTCAAATTTTCAACCCCAGAATATGAAAAAAATTTAACACCTAAAAATATAAACTAAGAACCAAAAAAGAAACATACTATTGACCTATAGGGTTTCATACTCTCCCCACCATGAAACATTCCTCCCCCAAAAATTTATTAATATTATAGATTCATAAAAAGAGAAAATACATTATTACATATTTAATAATTCTCAGTCATATGTCTCGTAGCTAAATAATCTTCACTGCCATAGTACATAGTCATAGGGAATAATTTTTTCACATAGAACATTATCTTGGTGATCCAAAAACATTATTTGTTTTTGAACCTCTATGTTACAGAATCTAGATCAATATCATCACATTCTATCTCATGGTAAGGGTCAAGTTGATAATTTTTGAGTTAGGAATCTTAGAATACTTCCTGAATTACTATTAATTGAGATCGTAACATCAACCAATATACCACCTTTAGAGGTCTATTAATGATCTTGGATGTTTTAATATACCATATATACAACTTACCCTACATTCCTCCAAAATAATTCCCCATCCAAAGAGAAACTTTGAGAAAAAACTAGTCACCAAAATCAAGTCCCAATGGTCAAATAGAGTGATCATCATATGACATATAGTGACTTTAAGATTTTCTTAATCACTTTTTGTTCAATTGAACATTATTTATCATCTCGTGCACAATACTATGTTTCATAACTCACCTATCACCAATAACTTCCCAATACAATAGAGAACTACAGGTATTCCTATACAACATTTCAAAGTGTCTCATTATAATCAAGGACTGATGACTATTGTTATAATGATGTTATATCAAGGGTAGATAATTCCCTTATAAAATACCAAATTTGATCACGAAAACCTGAAGCATGTCTTATAGTTTCTAGAATTCTCTAATAATCTGATCATCCTTTTAAGGAATATACATCATGTTTAACTTCAATTTCTTACCCATTTCCTTTTGCAGTCCATTCCAGAACTAGGAACAAAATAATTAGTCTCAATCAAAAAAAATACCTAAAGGCACACCATGTAGTATCACAATGTCTCAAACATTCAACTTCCAATGTATTCTTCCTTTTTAAACTTCTTAATTTCAATGAAATGATCCAATTTATTGACTTTATTGATAATCACCACAATAACACCATTTATATCTGGTTTTTAAGTTAATATAATAACTAAGTCCATGTATATATTATCTAAATGCAACAAACATAAGGGTAAGGGTAAAAAAAATCTAGAAGGTTTCTAGTGATCCATATTAATCTTCTATAAAGGCAACATGACATGGTGACTAAAATCCACTACCTCACACCTATCCACCAGTATTGACATGCCAAATCATGATACATCTTGGTATTCCAAGGATTCATTGAAAAAAAAAGAATGATGTCCAATTTCTATCAAATATTTCTATAGAGATATATGAATGACCAGTCTTAATTGGAAAATAAATGTGTCATCGGGAGACCAAGACCATTCACTCGAGGTATCCTTTCCATATAGTTTTTTACTAGATCATTGACAATCAATGTATGTTTCATTCCCATGCCAAATCTGATCATCAAAGTATGAATCATATTTCTAAAAAGATAATACCTCCATATCATCATCTTATTCCACCTACAAGATAATATTTGCAAGAAAACCCAATAAGGACCATTCATACACTGATTCCTTTAATGATCGAGTTGGAAAATTATTTCTCAACACATCGGAAACCACATTAACTTTTCCAAGTGTATATAAAATACAATAAAAATAAATAATTTTGAGATATTTAACCATGTATCTCTATCATATATTCAATTCACTTTGGTTGAAAATATAATTCAGTATATTATGATATGTATACAAAGTAAACCATTCGTCGAAGAGATAGTGGCACCACATCTTGAGAGAGTGAATCGTGGATGTCAACTAATGTTTGTGGGTAGGATAATTAGTCTCATGAGGGAATAATTGGTGTGATAAATATGCCTCCTTGTATTTTATTATCATCCAAACATATCCCAACCACATACCTAAAGTTTCATAATAAACATCATTGCTCAAACCTAGGTCGGGAAGAATCTAAATTAGAGAAAATGTTAATCTCACCTTAGATTTCTAAAAATATCTTTGTCAATTATCATTCCATTTGAACACAAAACCCTTGAAGGATAACTCTATCATAAGAAATTAAATCTTGTATAAGTCTTAAACCAAATTTATATAATTTCTTTCTAAACCCATGATTCTCTATATCTCAAAATCATTTATAGAATTCATCAAAAAAAATCTAACTGAATCTTCTAGAGATCCATTGAGATGACCATCTCAGATATCACATAACCTAGAAACATTACTTATCAGATAGAAAATTAACATTTTGATAGCTTCTCATATATATTATTTTCATTCAAGATTATAATGATAATATCCAAATGTTCCCAATGTTCCTTATCTTACATGGATTACAGAAAAATATAATCAAAAAACACAATTATGAAAGAGTCAAAAAACACATGAAATAACTAGTTTAGTAATTACATAAATATTTTAGGAGTGCTAGAATGATTGAATAGAATAAATAGTAACTAAAACTTTATATAGAATCTACTAAATGTTGTATTAGAAATATCTTATTTTCGGACTCTCAACTTATGGTACCCATATCATAGGAAAATCTTAAAACCCCAATTAGGATCCTCTTATTTGATCAAAAAGGTTATAAATCCAAGGAAAATTATACTTGATCTTAATAGTAACCTAATTGATATTTTTTTAATAAACACAAGGTCTGAGGCTTCCATATACCTTCTATGAAAAGTGAATATTCAAAGACCAATTTGATATTATAGGAAAATATATATTTTGGATTCAATATTACCTAGTTGAAATATAAAATATTTCAACTTATTGGGTTTTAAATGATAGGATTTCAATGAAATGGTTCTCATCCCAAGAAGCTTGAAAATAGTGAACTAAAACAATCTATGGGGTGGTAACCCAAATAAAATAATCAAAAAATACATCAATGTATACAATCACCACAATAGGAAGCGGACTTCATAAACACTAGTCAATGGAATCAAGAAGCTTCTTAGAAAACTAGCATGTTAAAATAATAGAATAAAGAAAAATTATGTCCAACTTTCCCTTATCTAGGATCCTAATCACCCTAAAAGACATGAGGGATTCCATAAGAAGAGGTAATCTGAAGTTTATGATGATAACACCTGATCTAGGCCATAAAACTAATCAAAAAATATATACCACTAATAATATTAATGATATAGATATTAAAAACAAAGAAATCTCAGACAACACTGATGTCAGAAACCATCACCCAATACTCCTAGAATTTACTACTTTACCCCATCCTATTTCCCAATGGAGTAGAAATATCTAACACAAAGGGAATAAAATAAAAATTAAAAAACAAAATATTAATCAAATAAAATGACATGATAGAATGAGATTCACCAATATCATACAGTTCCAACACTATAGATGATGAAATAAAAATTTTACCTGTTAAAGTATCTAGGCCTACTTAATATTCCTATGGTCTATACTCCACTATATAAATATGACTAGTGGAAACCCCCTATAAAAATTAATTTATTTATCATTACTGTATTTATAATAATAGTGAGATCTGCCTCCTTTTTTATATCAGACTAGAAAAAAGATACTTTGGAAAACTGTGGATTCAAACCTACTACTTTGAGGAAGCTTTATATTGAAGTTATTTAGATGACTAGACAAACCACATATAAGGAATTTTCTTTGATTTTTATATAATTAGACTTAGGGTGTCCATATCTCTCACTCTTTATGTAGACCATGTGGATCTGTTCTAAATTCTTCTTCATACCACTACCATTACCCAAGCGTGGCTCACCTCTCTTACTTTTCTATCTAGAAGGAACATCATGGATTCCCCTAGTGGTTAGTAAAACTCTATTGAGGTCATTATTCATGGAAAAATATATATCTTCCATGTATTCTTTATTAACTACCTCACTGATTTTCATAAAGCACAATATTATCATCATTGTCCAGATATCATCCCCTAATCCCATATTGAATCACCTGGATTTTAGATAGTAATTAAAAAATTCATTGATTGATATGTACACTAATTTGATGAAACATGTATCATATTCCATAATTGGGCATTCCCCTTGATCTACGGTCACAAATTCATGAGTATTTTTCATTAGATACATTTTAAGTTTGAATTACTAATTGAAGACTTTATTGATGTTATTCCACATAATTTAATTATGTATATTAACTTTCTTGATGGAATGCTGCCATGTCCTCACATGTCCATCTAATATATACATAGTGAAACCTACCTTTTAGTCCTCTGAAGTCTTTATGAAGTGGAAAATTCTTTCAATATATTCATGCCACTCCTCATGTTCTTGATTTCCTTTTTTACCATTAAAGATAGGTGGATTTACGTTGGATAATTTTGAAGCCTGGTCACTCATCCATTACTAGCTTCTAAGAACTTCCTTACCTAGAGTTGGGATTGTTCAAATAAACACATCCACTAATGAATGGTATAACAGCAGATTCACCTGTAGGACTTCACTCATTGATTCTACTCTTGTATTTTTAATAGCTCCTCTAGGAGGCATTATCTATTAATCACAAACGATAACAACTGATTAATACAAAAATAAAATTTCAAATTCATAAATTTAAACACTTTCAATTTTCTATAAATATATCAAACAATAAGAAATACCACCAATAGAATATTCATATGATCATAGATTGAAAACACGTAATAATTAACATTATTCCTATTATGCACGATTTGGATCAATGATTTTTCAAACAATTCAAAACCGTGAAACATCTACTAGAGGGTTAATGAATCCTTCAGATAGTTACCTTATATTATCGGCATGGTTTTTCATGATATGTGACGATATTTACTTCCTCGTTTCTCCCTGAATCTATGTCTCTCATTATAATAACCAAATTTTATTCCTCCCCCTGGCCCCAACACTCAAAATCAATATTTAAGCATGTTTTGGTTTTTGAGGAAAGATAATAATCAATATCACGTGAAGGGTGAAACTTTTTGAATACCCATGTTAACACAAATTACAATATATAAGTTAACTGTTTAGGAATCCATCTGTACTTACTACCCATGTTTTTAGGGTCCTACTGTAGTCTACAAAAAAATCCCTAGAGATGACCTCCTCAAAGACTAATTTTCAATGAACTGAACTCGGTTGAGAAGATACATCACCTAATACAACCCTCCACAAGGACTAAACCACATTTTTAATCACCATTTATGTAAAAGCACATATATATCAATATAAAAAATAATGGGAATTATTTAATAGTTAAAATTACAAAGATATGTCTCATTTACCAAAGGAAAGTTTTATGAAAATAAACCAAAAAATTAAAGTAAAAAAGTGGACATCTTAAAAACAAACTTGAGATATAACATGGAAATATCCAAAAGGTCCTGAACACATGAGAAACTATAATCCAAGAGTCTATCACTCTGTGATCATTGGTCACCACCATCCTAACCCACCCAAATATGACTTCCACTAGGAGGAACCTCCAAGCTACATGATCCCACCCATTTACATGAGTCCTAAAAACCCAAATCTATATATACCCAAATAAATATATATGGTGTCAGGAAATTCCCAGTAAGATACCACCTTGAATCTATACAAATTACTTCACCATAAAATCCTTAGTCATTTCATTAAAAAAACTCAATTTTATTAATACAATTCATATAAAAATACTTCACATAAAAACTAATTTCATTTTCAATTTAAAAAAATCATATTCTAATCCATAAGAACATGTAAGTTAAACATGTTCAATCAAATAAATGAATAAACTAAGAAATCCATGTATATTTTAAAAATTGGAAATTAAATAACAAGAATCCACATAATGTGTCCTTATAATGCACAAAGAGGACTACAAGATGAAAACTATGATACCAATAAATAAAAGGATGTCTATATGGAATATTATATCCAAGGTCCCTATTAATACATGTATCCCATGGTCTTCCATAAGTTCAAAAGTTTACCATTATATGTAAGAGAATCCAAGACCAATATTTTCAAATAATTTTTGTGCCATTTCATTGAACACTTATAGTTTATAAAATACATTTTAAATAAAATCCATTTTTAAAACATTTCACGTCACCAAAAAAGATTAATTAGAATAATTTATTTGAATTTATCCCCTAAAAATCAAACCTACCATTTTACAAGAATGTTCAGTTTCTCAATGGGAATGAATTTATTGGATATATACTCCAACCAAACCATTGGAGGAAATGTAAAATACTTCATATCTAGTGATAGACGACAAATTGATACGGTCCTAAATATTTTCTACCTAAAAATAAAGCCATAAATTATCTACTAAAACCCCTCTATATGATAGTAATATCCCATTTTTGTTCCAAACAATCAAGGGGGAAGAGATATTAATGACATCTCTTTGGAAAATAGGGGAAATAAAAAAACAAAATTCAATCATATCTTCCAGATATACACATTAATTGATCTTGAATCATTAATGAGAAAAGGGGAGAGTTATCAAGAGAGTCAAGTAGGTGATGGGTCATGTTAACGAGTGATTCTGATGAAAACAGGGAAAAAAATTACCAAGTTCATTGGGGTAATATAGAATTTTAAGAATTTTGGACAGGGTCACATGGTTAAGATGTATGTTTATAAAAATTATAAAGTATCCATTATACCATGAAAACCAAGGCACAATGTTTCCTAGGAATAATATAATAGTTAGGAAAACTATTCTCATGCAATGGAAATCACCACTAAAACCAATAGATATTTTTCTCATGGTTACACGTATTTAGGACCAACCATGTGTAGATCATTTTCTTATCCTATTTCTCTAAAAACATCATATTTTTTACCCCCAACTCTAAAAATCCTAAATAACATCAAAATATATAAACTAATCCACAAAAATAAACATAATTTTCTCTTATATGACATCATAATGTATCAAATTTTTAATCCCTTTATGGTTAATATCATGGAATGTTTTTTGGATGATATGGTATTCAAGTCACATCAACATCAAGATCATTTCACTAAATTAGTTATTATCTTATTCAATATTTTCTCAAATAAATTGAAAATAAATAGTCTAAATTTCACCTTCTAAGCCATTTTAGGAAAATTTCTCATTTTTTGGTTCATCAATTTGGTTTCAAGGTAGACCATATGAAGATTGAAAAAATAATTAATATTTTACATCCACATGATCTTTGATAATTGAGAGAAATTTAGGGATACCTTTCATGAATTAGTCATTTTATTTCAAATCGTACTAAAAAATGTTTTCCCTTAAAAAACATGATGAAAAAAAGAATTAAATTTTTAGACGGTTGAGGATTGTTATAAGGCTTTGATGATCTAAAAAAATATAGTCCACACCATTTTTTTTATTCCACACATTGAAGGATAACTCGTTATTTCTTATGTGGTTGTAATACAATGATCCATTAATTCCCACCTTTCCATAAAAATGACATGATAAATATTGATGAACTATAATAACTCTGTAGAAATATACTTGATATAGAGACTCAGTAAAGCATTGAAAATTATATCCAGGTGATTTTCCCTATAACATATAATCTTCACTTTTATCTAGATCACCATGATATTCATATGATCCCTCTTGTATATTCACATAAGTATATCCTTGATAATCCCATGTTTACTAAGTAATTATAATGGTGGGATATCATTTAGTAAAAATTTTAAATACACTTTATTTACCAAAATTTAATCTATGGATAGGCACTGGGAGACTTTATATTAGTACTCCCTACCCTAGATAAATCATCGTCAGACACGGAACTACCTAATGAAGAGATTTCCTTTATACATTAATCATTGAAAAGATGATAAATATACTTTTATAGTGAATCTAAGAGTATAATAGGTTGAATAATCAAATACATAGAGCTAAACCAGGCCACTCGATATATTTTTCTTCATTTCTATAACAATTGAACATTTTCCTTATTATTTATTCCTCTCCAAGGAGTGCACCAAAAAAGTGGTGGAATATCAAGCCCTAATCATTGGTTTAATAATATGCCTATAAATAAAAGATTCACAATTAGATATCGAAGGTGATTCAAAGTTAGGGATAATTAAAATAAATAGAGATGATTCAACTAATAAGAATGATTTAATTCTCATGCTTGATTATATTTTGGAATTGATGTCATAATTTTCATTCAAACCCATTTATTCTCACATTAAATTTCATATAATAATCAATAGGATTTATTAGATAATTTTAACTTCACTTTATCATATATAAATTAGGATGAAGTAGTTATGAATATCACCCATCAAAGGGTGATTTATCTATTTATAAAAAATTATAACAAGGGAAATAATGAAATTAATATCACTATAAAATAAGGTGAATCCTCATATCTATTGATTGATTCAATAACTTACTAGAAATATACTATAATATAATATATTTAGAATGGTTCTATTCTAAGAGATCAAGATTGAAGGAATAAAATCTACTGATGGGTTATAAACTGTTTTCTTTATGATGGTCTAAATTTCCAAAAATTCCCCTATAAGAGGGATTTAAAGAGGTCCTCCTCATATAATTTTAATAAGGAAGGAACCTTAATATTAAGAAATAATTATACATTGGTTCATATCATTCTTTTAAAATATGGGATATTATTTAATATTAAATCAATAAAATCGAGTATTTTTAGCTATCAACAATTCAAGATTGTGTAGAATTCATTAAATTGTGTCACACATGTTTGATGCATGAGATATGAATTCATCATGCCCCATAGTTGTTTCAAAACACCAAATAATTCATATTATTTACTATTTGATAGTTATATTTCTTGGGTCCCCACCCTCTAGCCACTATGGTCTAGTTTATGTTTACCCTTTTTTATATTGACCACTTCAATAAATGGAATGAAGTATTTTTCATAAAGTAAGATAGTTCAATGGTTATGATCTGATTTTTGAAATTTATTATAATCATTATATATAGGAATCATCACATGATTTCAACAAATAATGGAATAAATTTTTGTTTTTCCAAATTGAAAATGATATATACATTGTATAAGACCTATCCTAATCATATATCCTACTATCACATGAGTAAAAATTTATAGGTATAGTCATTCATTAATATTATTTTTAATATCTATTTGAAAATAGTTATAATGCATAAAAATTATTATCCTGGTATAATATTCTATTCCTTGTGGGATTTTCACACTAATACCTATATAAAAAAGGAAACCCTATATTTACTAGTGTTTGGGAACAAGGTAGTAATTCTCATTTAAGTTCATCTAACTTCACATGAAATAGATATTTGTGATCAAATGAATAAAGATGAGAGATACCAAGTATTACTTGTTGAGTTATAGATAGTTTATGAGAATGGGTTAAATAACTTAAATAACCATAAGATCTATAACAACCATATAGAAGTAGAATTCAATAATAAGCTGTAATTTTTCTTAGCCATTCAATGGGATTTTGAATTATCTTTGATTATTCTAATGATATATGTAAAGAATCATAAAAATAGAACAAAAATGGGATGTACATTACATTATCCACAAGGTCTTCTCAAACAAATAATATTCCCTGATTTTGATGGATGAGGAGTGAATCACACCTCCCACAAATGTAAGTTTCTCAAGAAATACTTTTCATAACTTTATATAAAATTCTAAAAAGTCATTGCTACAAAAATCTTATCTATAAAGAACAAATTCCACTTCATAAGAAAACATAAACTGTAATGAACCATTTTCTTATTCCCAAAAAATTAAAATACGTGACCAAAAAGGTATTTATTACATAATTTTAAAACTATAAGGAACATGGTCTATCATGCATGACCTTAAAATATTTGGAGTGTTCTAATCTATAGGACCCAATCCCCTTACATAATTTTTTCATTTATATTAGAGTATAAATTGTTGATACCTTTTACCAATTCATGTTTTGTCCTCCTAATTCAATTTATATTAATTAATCACATCACTACCCTTTTAATAAAACTATATGTGACTTGATTCACACTATTGAGGGATATGTAATGATACCTAGATCTCATATCTCCGGCATATGTACAAGTTTCATTCATTTACATTTCCCTCCCTATATAATTTTTTGTGTCTATATTCATTCACATCAAGTATATTTTAATAGTGTAACACTAGGATGAAATAATATAATTTTCCAATTCTTATGATCTAGATATACCTAGATTCTTCTTTAGATAAATATGTGTAGCTTGATTTATATTCTCATAAGATGTGTAGTGTTTCCCATATTTTATATCATGGTCCCAACTATTAAATTTTTCCATTAAAATTTCCCACTCTATCCTAGTGTTTGGGAAATCACTCATTCACATTCATCCTCTTCTAATATCCCAGTACTTGGATGGAGTCATTTCATTATTTTCCATGTGTATGTGCCACACCTATATGGATACTTCTTCTAAGACCTATATGTGTCTTAACTTTAGTTATAATAGGATATGTAGTGATGACAAGATTTCATATCATGAGATAATTCAAAAATTCTAATTCTTTAAATTTCTCATTCTATCATAATGGTTTGGCCTTCACTTATTCATGTCATGCCTCTTTGAATATCCTAAAACAAAGACAGAGTCATTTCTCCTAGTGTGTGATCCAAATCCATCTAGAGACCTATTCCTGTAAATATGTCTCTGTTTTTATTGATTCTATTCTAATAGAACACTGGGAGATTCCTATATATTTTCTCATATGGTCCCAAAATTAATTTATTACCCTTGAAACATCTCACTTTTCCATACTATTTAGGTCTTCACTTATTAAAACTAGTTCTCTTATGAAAGCATGGTACTTGGAAAAATCATCTTAACCCTAAGTATACGAAAGATTTGTGCATAGACCTCTTCTAAAAAAATATTTGGATTTATTATAATTATTAAAGAATATATACAAACATACAAATTACCTATTTTTGACCTATCCATAGGTTTTCATTCATTTTCATCCCCTTTTGAAACATTATGGAGATCAAATTTTGGTTGTTTTCAAATCAATGTGTTTTGATTATAAATTATATATTTCTCATTCATATACCACAATTTTTTTCTTATCCATATGATTAACCATAATCATTCTATATATATTGGTAACAATTACATAAAATCCCAAATGAACCATTTTTTTGTGACGACATACTAGTCTTTTATATCCCAAACACCTATAATCAACAATGGTAGGATTTATTTATCCTATAGAAGAGATACCCTAATCTTAAATACCTTTAATATTATTAATGTTTAATCAATATTTCTAATGTGATCAATGGCCATCATCAATATGAATGTTTAACTCTATAGTAACACACTTGTCATTAAAACCCATTCAATGGTTATCCTAGATTATTGGTTAGCATATCATCATTTTCTGGTTCATATGACTCAAATAATAATTTACATTACACTCCAGTACAATTTCAATATGGATAAAATGTTATTATTTTCTAAAACTCCACCTGGATTGTTATGTGTCTCTCATTTTTTGTCACTCATTTTAGTTGAATAGATTAAATGTTACTTCCATTATCATGTTCCATGTCAAATGATTGTAAATTGTGTGATGTTTAGGTGTAAAAATTATGACATTATGTGCATTATTCTTAAAAATCCTGGTCATAAACTATATTTTCCTCCCCTTTTTGATTTTTTTCACCATCCTTGGTCTCACCAATTCATGTCTGCATGAACTTAAACATCGATCATAATTTTAAGAAAAGTTATATAAAATTAAATATAAACTATTTTTTGTATGACTTCCAAGATATTAAAATTCCTTTGAAAAGAGATGTGTTACTCACCAGGTTTAGAACCCTTATAAGGAATTCGAAGAAAAATGATAGTCTCCACTCACTGGTCCTTCACTTACCACATAACAAAAAATATTCTATGTTTGAAACAAAATAAATAGGAATAAAAGTTCTCATGTTGGAAGCCCAAAATGGAAATCCTTAAAAAATATATTTTTCTTCTCATTGAACACCCTTCTATGGATTAATTAAATTTTAGATCACAAAAAAAGAAAATAATAAAATAATGTGGGTACCAAAACATGGCTCTAGAAAAATTCAATCTATTCTCTCTCGATCTATGGGTCTTCAAAAAAATTAGTGTACATTTCAGTTCCCCATAGGTATTGGTTTAGATGATCTATGTAAATCATATAACTGTGTAATTTTAGGGTACTTAAAAAATCTTGAGAATTAAATCACACATATCCAAACTCCCTTTATTTTTTAAATTATATTTAGTTACTCACAATCTCTTATACTAAAATAGATTAATTATGGCCTATAATGATGGTCAATATACTTCATATTTCTCTTTATATATCCATCCAGAAGCATAATTTAATGAGGGAATTAAAATTAGGTATATTTAGTCTAATATGTTAACCTCAATTTAATAATACGTTATATATTTTCTCTATCAAGCTTTTCTATATCCATATTGAATCACATTACTTATAAATGATCAAACGATTCAATACTTCATCATTGAATCAAGAATTTTGAAATTATAATTTACCATATCCATTTCTATTTAAGATTTAGATGGATTTAGGTACAATTATATTTCTTCCATGTGTATTTTCACATGATAGTTAGAGTCATAAAATTCGATAATAGAAATATAAAAAATGTATATATTGTTTCAAGTTAGAGGTTATCATTGATTGATCAAAAGAAGATGAGAATATATAATTTTGAGTCTCTATTTATAATCTAATAAATTAATTTTGGCATTGATTACATGGTACACTCCCCTGATTCTCATATTTGTTACACTATATAGTTAGAATCATTTATACCTCTTTGAATCCTAAATATCTTCATAGATTTATCCTTTTTATCAGATTATAGTCCTTTTACTTGTATTGAAGTATCTTCTTCAGTATTATGTGCATCCTAAGGATGCTTACGACATTATTTCATCCACTTTTATGTAAAAATTATCTCTTAACATTTCTTATTTTTCCAGGTTGTTTCTTTTTCAGTAATCATGTAAACGGTTCAGGCCTATCAGGTTCATGCTAGAAAAATGTCAACACAATTGTTAATCAGGTATGTCTAGACCAACCTACTCTCAACCAACTTATTATTCAATCCTTAAAAACTCAATTAAAGGCCCAGTAAAAAAATTCTTAATTTATTATTCATTCAATAAAAATATTTTTAAATGAAAAAATATTAGATATAATAAATATTATTTTGAAATAAAAAATACATTATATTTTTTAAAAAAATCTCATTATAATATAGTTTATTCAAGTTGTATAGATCATCTGATGGGTTACTTATTAAGGACCTTGCTTGAACCTTTGGTTAATTGATCATTAGATATATGCTCACTTAATTATAAATTAAAAACAATTATAACCAATAAGAAATATTCATCAAATTGGGGTTATTGGTATGGGTAAGTCCTCTATCCCATGAAAAGGTATATTAATGAATCAAACACTTCTATTCTTCCATCACCACATCTTGGTGGGATATAAATTAAATCAACTTTTTTATAAGATTAATTTAATGGGGGGAAATTTGGATTATAAGAGACATACTTGTGGAATCTTCTCTCTCACACATTCATGACTAATTTATTTCATAACATTATGTAGAACATGGTAGTCAAACCCACCATTCCATAGAGTTACGAAAATATTATGAAACATGTGTAATTTCTTATGTAGTTCTTCCAAAACAATTTTATGGATTAGATTAAAAATTTATTTCCAATCCTATAGTCATGAAATTTATATAATATTTGTGGAATTAGGATCAAACATGGAATTTCCTTTATAAACATGAATGTACTCTGGTACGTGGTCAATTAAGGAGTTTGTATATTCAAAGTTTTCTAATATTTATGGCACTAGAAAAGCTTTATTTTGTATACCCTTTGAAATATAAGGCCCATGGTTAGTGTATTCATAAAAATGTGACTCTTTTGTGGGTAGTAAGAATTCTATAAGTGATATAAAAGAGACATATTCTAGTGGTATTTATATCCATCCATAGAGGAACTAGTCTATCTTTTTATCTTCATCTAATTATTCATAGTAATGTAAAATTATTCATTAAAAAAAATTTGTTTCATGGAGAAATGTGGAATAGATTCCATCTCTTTTTTCCACTACATTTTCACTCACTATGGTGGGAGTTTCTTCACTAATTATTTTTTTTAATTAGTTCTTTTAATAAGAATAACTTCTCTCAATAACATAGACCAATCAAGAGAGATATTTATACCTTCTCCCAAAGTGTCTACTCTAATGATTTTTTCAATTTGATAGTCCAGATAAAATTAAACCCTCTCAAAAACGTTATGGTTCAATTTTGGAAAACTCTCTAGATGTGCACTCGCCAACTATCAATTTATTTAGTGATCCACTCAAAGAGGTGTTATAGTTCTGGTTTCTCATACCCAAATTATCCAATATATAATTTCTATAGAATATGTTTTGTAATATTATAATTTGAGTTAATATAAAATGAAATAAATGTTAAATCATGCATAAGGAAATAAGTCTAATGCAAAACTATTAGTTTTCTGGAATTTTAAAATTTGATGATAAATGAATGGATCTCTCTCATAATTTTTTAATGAAATTATTATGTGGTAAATTTCATTCAAATCATATTATTGAGTTATTTTATAAGAATAAATGATTAATATGACTATGATATGTTGTAATTTAATTTAATAATATTCCATGTAGATATACTCCTTGAACAATATTGTTGGTCAGATCAATATTCGGAAATTACACTCCACAACATGTGGAGGTTTAGTATGAGTTTTTGGGAGCACCTTCAATGCACCAATAGACCCCATGTGTAATTTATATACTTCTCTTTTAGTAATTAGACCATTCATTTATATATTTAGAGTATTCCTCAGAGTTGTTTTTATACCTCCAACAACATAGGTAGATTCAACAAATGTTTTTGAATCTTCCGTCATAGTTTTCATAGTCCTCACACCAATATTATGTAAGAGTGTTTCTAAAAGACCCCCTATTCCGTATCCATTCTTGTCTTATAGGGATTCTTACTATAAAATAGAGATACTATAAACATAAACAAATAGAACATATGTATTTGAGTAATAATATGGTATGTGAATTCTATGACAGACCAAATTCGCCAATAAGGATATTTATACCCATTCTAGAGACACACTGTCATAATATATACCAGTGTGGTGTTCTATCGGGTTTTATTTCTTACTCAAACTAACCTAAAATAGGTAAAATACATATTATGTCTTGTACCTCAATGTCTATCACTTATTTATGGTTGGTGGATGTCATATTTTCTGTTGGGTTTAAACATCCTGATACATTGTATATTAGAGTTCCAACTTCTCTATACTGAGGATATTGTATTGATTCCCCTGAGATCTCCATCCTCTGAAAGAAGAAGATATTTGAACATATAAAATAAAGTGAAAGATTAAAATTTTAACCTTTTTAATATGACTTCATATTACATATTATTAATTAAAAACACTCATCCAACTCATTTTTAGTCAACTAGTTTTGGATTCCTTCAAATTGAGAAACCCATCCCACTCATTTTCATTCAATTTATGGGTAATTTCTTCATCAGTGCCATGATCTAACATCTCCTTCACTTTTTTGGTAACAATAACTCTAAAATAAATTACATTCACTAATATAGTTATATCATTGAGGTATTTATTGACATTGAGTATGACATCCATGAAAAAAATATTATTGGGAATGTTTAGATCACTAGTCATAGGAATATTCAAACCATCATGATGAATACCCCAAATTTATTCATATTTTTTTACCAAATTTTAACTATTACAAAAGTGGCAGTCCTAAACACATATATTGTCTATGGTAAAATATGAAAATCCCCCTATGAGTATGGGAGAGGTCTCATGTTATTTCATATTTAACTTCTTTCATAATATTTTGTCTTTGGTAAAAACTTCATTTTAGTACGTCCATCTATATCGTTTCACCTCATGCTAATTGTATGACAGTTTATAATTTGTGAGGTATCAAATAACTTATGATTTAATTATGTATAGATAATCATATGCGGTTACAAAAGAACACTTATTTTTAGTCTTTATGGTGTCCCACTTTACTTTACCTGATGATGATAACACAATGACCCCGATGACCTTTCATGTGAACATCTCATGGGAATATGGAGAAATATAAACATAATCATACAAATAAGGAAGTTAATTAAATAATTCATATATTTAATAATCATTTTAGCTTTATTTTTACCTTAATCCACTATCATCCATAGTTTTCATAACACCATAGGATATTGTTCCATCCACAAATTCATGGGTGGCATAAGAAATTTTCTTTTTATTTATTAGAATTTATTCTCAAATCTATGTATCATGTAATAATTATAAATGACATAATGATCTATCCACACCAATAAAATTAAATCTTCTATGGCCATCTTGTTTGACAATTAATCATAACATAAATATCCATCATCCAAAATTTTCAAACTATAGGCCTCACTATAGCAGAAGGAATTGAATTTTGAGTGTATCATTAAAGGTATGATGGCCTTTAAAATTTCATAAAAATTGGGTGGAAATAGATGGATCAAAAGTCTCCAGGTTCTCCTCTCCCCACACTCTATGGTTTCCCAATGTCGCTGCTCCCTCCCTCTCATCACCCTTTCGCGGTGAGAGTTCTTTGGTGTTCTTACTCTTATTTCTTCTACTCTCATCCCTTTTCTTGGATTATTTCCCCTATTCTATCCAAGTTATATACTCTCTCATCCCTTTGATCATTTTTCTCCACCTTCCTCATGTATTCTTGGCTTTAATGATGCTTTTTTTTCCTTTTGTGATGACGAAGATGACTATATTCATGATAGCTTGTTGGGCCCAATTAAAGTGGTTTTCTAAAGAGATACTTGGATGATTTACTTAATCTAACCCCAAGTGTATATTCTCCTCTCATATTTGGATCTAGAACATAGGTAAAATCGTAGTTTTGGGAAATGTGGTTCAGTGTTCAAAGGGGTTCGAGGTGTTGCTGGAGTTAGAGTGTTTTCATTTTTTGTATTCGGTTTTATTCTTATATTTATATGTTTATATGGTTTTTGGGATTTGTGGTTTCTTTTTGAATGGATATGGTTCTCCAATTATTTTTTAGTTTGAAAAATTCTATTATTGAGAAGGCCTCTTGGTCCCAACAACAGTTGTGTGTTGAATCTCCTTGGTTGCTCAACCTGTTCTGACACAAAGTTTTAATTCACCTCTCCTAGTTGGATCTGGTGTAGTGGTAATGATGTGGTTTTAGGATTTTTGGTTTTTCAATATAATGGATTCAAGGAACTTCTGGGGTGGGTGTGCTTTGGATTTGTTGGCTTTGATTTTATTTCACTATTTCCTTGGTGAACTATTATGGTTTTTTTGGCGGTGATGATGGTTTTCGGATCGATTGTCTCAAAACCTGATTATTTATCAGCGTGTTAGAAAGTAATGTTGTTTTGGTATTTTTTTTTTTGTGGATTTTGGTGGTAAACGCTGGTGAAGAGGGAAATTTTATGGGATGATGGCATCAAATTATATATAGGATGTGTATTCCTTGGTTATATAACGGGATTTTCATGATTTGTGGTGAGGATAGTTTGAATTTTGAATAAGTGTGTGATGATGGTCTTGGAATAGTGTTTTGGTTATGTTTTATTTATTAACATTTGAATTCTATAATGGGTGTTTTTTGAAGGTGTGACTTCATGCTGAATGGTTTTGTATGTTCCCATTTACCCTCAAAGTGGCTTCTCAAAAAAATAAAAAATAAAAGGACTGTGAATAAAAAGTGGTTGGATACTAGAAACCCCCAAAATTAATGTCTTAAATTTTAACCTATTTTTTAGGTTAATAGTTTTTAAATGTATGAATTTCAACCCCCAAATCACTTAGAATATCCCAATGATGTGAAGCAGAGGATTCTAATTAAGTTAGTGGGAAAATATTAGTTTATCTGGTCCAGTATCGGTACATACAAGCCTATAGGCCCCCTTCATCCAGCCTCTCTACCATTACAAAATTACTCTCCCACATTCTTAAATTTGAATAAACAAATGAGAGAATATATCCCTTAATCCACATTTTAAGAATCCAGTAATATGAACCCAAGGTTTTATGTTCGGATTGATGTTATAACCCCATATTTTGTATTATCCCCACTCTAATATATGAAAATAGATTCTTTGAGTTCCTCAATTTTTCATAATCATACACCCATTATAGAATTTTTAGGTTGACCTATCACCTTCACTGATTAAGAGGATCACTATCCATATTTAAAAAATTATAGTATTCCATCGGTGTAGTTCTTTCCCCATAGTCCACTCAGTCTCCAATGGTAATGAATGGTTCAATAAAGGTGTTATCAGGGTATATATGTTTGTTTTTTTGGGGCGAATAAATACATAAAAAATTTAATATAAGTATTGATGGGTATAAATATTATATAAAAACTACAATATAATTCCCACATATCTATAAAATAGGTGGAATGTGTTCATTTGAGGTGTTTAATGACTTAGAAGCTCAAACTTTATCTCAGAATTATTATACACATATTTCTATGCTACCCAGGTGGTTTTGTATATCACTCTCACTCTATTATTTTACTCAAATTATACATACACCTATCTGACCTAGTATGACCATATCCATTTGAACTAGAATACATATTTGGAATGTTTATCTTAATCATCCTTTCTTACTTGAAGTTGTTTAGTAGCTACTCAATAGAATATGGAAGTGTAGAAATGTTTATATGGATCTGATTCATATGAATAGGTTTTAGGGTCACTTTAGAATGACACTAGAGGCTTGTTGAGTTATTAGTGGATTTATTAATATATAATCCCTTTCATGAGATAATGATTATTTATAAGAACATATATTTAGTAAAATTGGATTCCACGAAGATTACATCAAGAAAAGGTATATTAACATTGATCATAAGACCATAAAAATATAGGATATTGAAGTCTTATACTGAAAATATTTGGTGATGAACTAGTATAATATATATAAGAGTTTACATAAATGAAATATTCTTCCAAAAATTCCCCCATTAAATATTATCAGTAAGATGGTTCATGTGGGAACTTATTTTGTATCAGAAATAGTGTTCAAATGGAGTGATGTCTTATCATTGAATAATTCATTATGTGATGGTGAAAATAATAATTAACTTGGTAAATAAAAGGGTAACCTTGTGAATGAAGAAAATCATAGAATGGAAATAAATGTGAAAATTTTGAAAATGTACAAAATTTTTATCTAGTCACTTCACACAGACACCATTTCCTAGGTCAATTTTCCAAAGTGTCCTCATAATGCATCGGTGCACCCATCACCATGCTCCAAGGTGAAGAATTCCCAAACTAGTGCCTTGTAATAACACAAAAAAATTATAGTGAATTAAAGGAACCTATACTTATCAAGAATATTTTGTGTGTTGAGGTTACTTGAGTGACAAGAAAAATATTGAATCTATCATACTCATTCGAGTGAAGAAATGTTATTTGATCGGAGTGGTCTCCACTTATTTATATATAGGGAATGGTTTGCCTCCACATACCATTTAAGTGTAGCTTTCTTTAGTAATGTGCAATACACATTCCTTTTTCATCAGTCATACATGTTCCCTTAAATATATCTACACACATTCCAAATGTATTCATCAAACCATACACCCTCCTTTCTGAAAATTGGTGCATATCCTTATTTCAGATACCTTCACACCAAAACCTCACCATCCTCATAATTCATTCCTCTTCATTATATTCGACGCAATACTATCAAATTAGTTTATTAGTGACCAAATATTTTAAGGATGAATATTATATGAAGTTCAAGAACCTCAAAAAATGGGAGTCAATTATGGAACCCAAGCCTTTATATGTCTTCCCTCAATACACCCATTTAGTAATGGTTTCACCCCCTTAAACACACTCCCTTAATAATATGTTCCAAAATCTCATCTCCGATACGCATCCTTCATTTTAGGGGTTTTCCGCTTCACACACCCATTATTCCCTTCTTATTATCATCTTTGCTCAGTTCCTTACTTAATATTCATTCCCCAGGAACTTATTATTTTACTAGGGAACTCAGGTTCTTATGAGAGGTTATCACACTAACCAAAGAACGTATCAATCCCATCACATAAAAATGGCCTCCATTCCTCCCATTTTCAGAATATGTTCCAACAAGGGGACAACTCATAGAAAAAATGACACATGAACCTCATTATTTTGATGATAAGATGTAACACCCCAGAAATTAGAATACATTAAAATTATTATTAAATTTTTTACACATAACTATGAATTAAAGATAACTAAGATATAAATAAAGTATGATCATTATAACAAATCCATTAAATTGGTATGAATTAATAAATATAACCACATTATAAAATCAATATTGTATGTTAAGGTTTGAATGATATAAATACAATGTAATAAATTTTATCAAGAGTGTTTTCATAAATTTTTATTTCTACCTTTATATAATAAGAATTTATATTTTTAATATATATTTATTTATAAAATTCAATTAATATTGTTAAAAATCTAATAAAAATTTTATTATTAAAAATATTTATTACTAAAAAATTTGTTTTTATGTATTATACGTGATTATAATAAAATTAATCAACATTGGAAATGGAGTATAAAAAATCGTTTTCATATTTCAATAAATATATAAAAAATTATTAGTAACGTTAATTCAGTTTTCAAAATTAATATATTTTACCAAAGTAAATATTAGTTAACAGCGTAAAATAATTATTTTAAATGTATTTTTTTATAAAAATTGTGTAGTTTTTTTAAATAATTTAAATTGTTCCATTTTAAATGATTAATCTAATATAAAATATATATATATATATATTAATAATAATTTAATAATTAATTAATATAAAATTAGGTTAAGAAACTTAATGAATACAAAGGCATTTTTCTATAAAAATAGTTGTCTATATATTTTATATTTTTTTTAATAGTAAATTTTATCATATTTATAAATTTAATTATGATAAATAGAATTTGGATTATTCAAATTTAAATTAGTTATGAGTGTTAATATAATTTTTTTAATACCAAAATAAACTTGATAAAAAGGAAATCAATGTTAATTATGGAAAAAATGGGCACCTTAAGATGGTTTTATGTTTTTTTATATAAAACATATATCTTTTAGAAGACCATTTTTAGGTCTAAAAGTCATAACTACATTTCTTTCTAACCTTTCTATACCTAACATTCCCAAATCTTATGTGATTACATTTTACCACTCACTAACTATTCATTTTAAAGAAAATGTCTCTCTTTACACCTATAAAAAGTGATCACATACACCCACTTTAAGAAACACCTCTTATTAGTAATTCTATTAAACCCTACCAATTGTACCTTTCCTATATCATTATTACACATTCATATTCACTTATTGATAATATTTTGGATTATGTCCCCTCTTTCTAAGATGTCCTTAAAGAGAATGTTCAAGTTTTCAGTGTGACTACTAATCATTCCCAAAACATTTTATAATTTATCCTTATTCTATAAACCTATATTCACAATTATGATATAATTATATTAGTATGAATTGTATATTAAGAGAAATATTTTCAAAAAATAATCATTCTCTACCTTTCCCACTTTCCATATAAAAATGATAATGTCATTCTAGTTTTGTTTGGACCACTACCTCCCCGAACGATGTCATTTTTTCACCACTATATATTATGGATGTATTTTAAAATAGAATTAATATATAAATATAATATTTATGATAATATTATAGTGATATAAATATATATTTTTAATTATATTAATAATATCATTCTATAAAAAAATGAAAATGTCATGTTTGTAAGGTATGGAGTACCACCTTCATAAACAACATGTTTCATTTTACATCACCAAATTCAGGGAAGGTTAAAGAAATAATTTATCATAAATTATGTTTATAATAATTATATTATAACAATTTTCATATTTTTTATGTATTAACTAATAATTAATGATCATTATAATATAATCTGTTAGTATCTGTAAATTACCCAAAATAGGCTCTTCACTAATTTAATCTTCACAATTCATGTCCAAACCTCTAATTGAATGAAATTATAAAATTATAAATAATCATAGAACAACTATTAATGATAAGAAAATAATATATTAATGATGAAATTATATCAAATAAGGGGTATTGATATCAACAATGAAATTTATTTGAAATAATCAAGGGTACTAACATTCGATGATGAAGTTAAACAATAATTAATTAATGATTGTATAATGGTTGATTATAATTAAAGAGTATAAATTGTAATAGATATAAATAATTTTAGAAAATAATTTATCAATATGGTTGTGTTTATTATACATAAGTTTAGAGTACTTTTGGAAAAATCATGAGTTAAGTTAATGGTTTCTCATCTCAAATTTATTTCTTTGAGATATATGTCGCATTATCAAATTGCATTATAAACTAAATTTTAGATTAATTCCACCAAAATTTAATTAAATTTGAGGTATTGAAAAATATATCACATGTTACATTTTTCAAGGACTTCTAATTCAAGTTTTACTAAAGTCATAAGGGTTTTTCTAGCTCAATTTTCATCCATTAGGTTATGTTCTTTATTTTTGAAATTTATTATGATAATTTGGGAACAATATACCTTATAATTTAATTATATTATAATTAAAATTTCATATATATATATTTACATATATTTTTAATAGACTCCTTTTCAAAGTATTATTACATCATTTATTCTTTTTTCATTGAATTCCTTTTTTATAAAAGTACGATGTTTTTGAAAATATTCCACATCCCCTCTAATAGATGTTCCTCCTACATATGAATATTCTATCATTCAAAAAATATTTTCTTTTAGTATTTTATAATTCAAATATAAATTATCTCATGTGGTATTTTTATTTTTCTTCACTTGTTTTAAAAAAAATTACTACCCTTCTTGCGATGTGGGTTTCAATAAATGTATTTTTAAAATAATAAAGGGATATTTCTTTCTGGTTTACTTATTTTATCTTCCAATCCATTTATAATGACATAAAAAATATTTACATTAATTTTTACATAATTGGAATGTGTTATTTATTAATTTTTAAAAAAATCAATTAATTTATTGAAAAATATTTCTAAAAGTGGCTCATTCCACCATTTTTCCTTAAAAAATGTGAAAATGTATTATAGAATCTAATTATAAAATTTCCCTGCCTTTTTCATTTTAATATCTAAAATATCAATATACTATACATTTATATTTCAATAATTAGATTCTAAATCCTCTTTTTCTATTTTTCTTTTGTGGAATTAAAGGCATAATATCAAATAGTCTAATTCTTGATCCATTCTTATGTAATATCGTATGAATTATTCTACTTAAGGAGGTGTTTATAATCAATTTCAACATCCTTTAATGATATTATGTTTTTCTTATGATATTACCAAATTAGTCAATCCTCCATCATTGTCTAGAAGTATTTTGATCATATTAGTTTGTTTATTGACCAGGGAATGTATTGCCATTCTATATGTTTTTTATTCCAATATGGATGTGTATTGATTACTAAGGAAATTATATTGCATATTTAAATGATATTCATTTCATTAATTAAATAAATCCATTGTTATTAAATAAGTTAATGTTGGTTCATGGAGTAATATATTCAATTGATGCATTGGTAGGTCCCATGAGACAACTAGTTTGGATATTTGGTGGATACCTACCCATTTATTAATATTTATTATTTATAGTCCTAATAGTATGTATAATGTATTGGTTGTGTTATTGATGTTACATAATATTTCTTTGATGATTCATTGATGGTAATATTAATATGTCCCCCATTATACATTCCATCAATATGAAATGAGTTTTTATTATCCCTAAGTTTATTTATATTGTTACATCATCCATGAATTTATTTCAAAATCATGTGAGCATTTATATGGAATTATTTCATTCTTATTTAATTTTTTCAATATTATTCATTCCTTGTTTTTAAATGATAGATTATGATATTCACTTCCCCCTTACCAGTTATTTGATCTCACCCTTCTTATGTTTTCATTTCACTAGGATTATAAAAAAACTATTATGTATGAATTATATAGATGGGTTTCATCGATGGAGAGTTTTGTGGGAAATGTATAATACTTGTTGTTAAATAATTAACCCTTTGTCTAATGGGAAAAATATCCATTGGAAAGGAAATATATAGTTTTTGTTAGTTAAAAGATTTTGTAAATTCATTAAAACTGTCATCCTAAAAGTTACTTGTTATGTGAGTGATCCAATATTTTTTAGTCATTTTTTAATTATAGATATTTATTTTTTGGTTTCTTCATTTGATTTTTAATATTTTATATAAATAATATGTTTTTTCACATCATATTCTGACAGTGCGGGTTCATGGAATAACAGTTGTTATCAATATATGATTTAAATAACATTGGATTTTAGGAAGAGTAAATTATCGAGATATATGTAACCCTTAGGATTTGTATGTGATTTTATGTTAATGAAATTTAGGTTAATTTCAGAAAAAAATTATATCATTAAAGACTATACATGATTAAGGTATATATGAATTAGTATATGATTTTATGTTATTAAGTTATAATGATTAAGTTTTATTTTTTGAGAATACATTTCCATGAATTTTGGGTTTAGGATATACTAATAATTATCATTATTTCAATATTATTAAAAATTAGGACAAGAATACGTTATTAGAAACCCAATGGTATAATCTAAATAAAGGAAAACATCCCAAAATATTTCTAAAGTATGTGACTTCTTAAAAATTGAATCCCTATCTGGATATAAATAATTTGATGCAAGAAATATAATAGATGCCCCTAATATTAATAAGCCAGGTAATGTTGGTTGGGTATTAACTCAATCTTCACTTAGTGCGCAATAAGTGGGTTTAACCACACATTTTTTTTGACACTCCTGGGAGAATTTTATGTGTATGATTTATAAAATCATTATGAAATATTATAAATTGTTTAAATGTAATTTTTTGTTGTAATGTATAACAAGTTAGGTTTTAGAACCTCATAGGTATATGACTATGTATAACCGAGATGAAAACCTATAGTTTGAAGAGGAAGTTTATGCATATAATTTATGAGTTACTTATTCAAGTTTATAGTTTTACTTTCTATAAATTCACTAATTTAAGTATTATCATACCTAAAATTTTCATTATTTAATGTAATAGATGAATCATGGAAAAATAAAGTTATAAATGGGTACTATGGAAAATGAAATGATCATCCTAAAAACAAGATAACGAGATTAGATATAAAGTGAGAGAATGTGTCGTCATACTTAAATTTCTATCAAGATATATGATTAACCATTTTAACCAAGTGAAATTTCTAAACACACCACATAAAATAAAAAATATATTTTATATGAGCATTCATTTGATAAAGGCTATAGAGGAAACAATATTAAATTTCCAATGATTAAATAATGTGAAAAGAATCAGATGGATAAATTTCCCATAGAAACTATAATATTCCTTATCCTTTATTAATGTGATCATAGAGTATCCAAATACCTAAGAAAAATGAATATTTTGGTTAATAGAGTGGAGGTAAATAATAGTAATCCTAATATACCACTAACAATTCTATGTTTTAGAAGTAAGTATTTTGAACAGTATGCAATACAATTTCCTAAACCAAGGGTTCAAGGAAAATAGTACATAATAACTTATAATTAGGTGGATCATGATAATTAAGTTACACTTATCCTATACTATATATTTTTAGATATATTATTTTATTTCGATTCTTTCAACTCTATTGTATTTAGTATGTTTTATTAAAGAATTTAAATCATTTCCCCAAAGATTTGATATTTTATTATTTAAGAATCATTCTAGTTATAGTATTTTTTTGTATCCCAATTTTAAGTTTATTGAAACGTGTTTCATAAAAAAATTATTATTCTTTATTAAGATGGATTTAATTTAACTTTTTTAATTGGATTGGCTATCCCCACATAGATGTTATTTTAAATACCAAAATAAGTATATCACATTTCATAACCTAAATTAACTAATGACATTATATCAATACAAGGTTGACAATAAAATATCTATTAAAATAACCTCCATTATATGGGTCTTAATACTAAATAATTATGTGGGTTTTCTTGACTAATATGATCAATTAAGGTTCATATGTCATTAGAAATTATATCTTGATTCATGGCTATCTTATATATACCTTTATCTATTTTCATTGGGGTGTGATAATTAAAATTATGATGAAGTAATTTTTTAATGGGTTGTAATGTGACACTACAGAAACAAAAATAACTAAGAATTAGTATAGATTTTTTTTATTTATAATGGTGAACAAAATTTTGACCAATTATAACTGTAAAGACCCAGAATTTTCAAGGAAATTTTTTTTCGTAATTCTTTGGAATTTTACGAGTCTGTGGATTCTGACGGCACTTGATTCCAAGGCCCGATGTGCTCGGAATCAATTTATGAAGTTTTTTTCGGGTACGTTCAGTAAACGTACATGCGCGATTTTTTTTATCTTTTGAACCGATGCACATAATTGAAATCTGAGGGCACTGATGAACTCGCAGCACTGGTATATGCTTAAGGGGACCATTACCGCAGTTGAGTTTTATGCGAGTTGAAAGTTAATTTTTGGGTTTAATCTTAAATTAAATAAAATTGTGTAGTACACAATTTTATTTTGAGAGTTGTTTATTTCCTCCAATGGGGAAGTTATTGGTGGGGACCACACCCATATAACTTCCCATGTGTGTATATTTGTGAGGTGGGGTCCACGAGATCCTCAACCTTTCATCTCCCCATAACTCTTTTCAACTCCCTTAAACCCCTTGTTTAATTCTTGACAACTCCCTCTTTAAATTGGGTGGAGCCTCTCCACAGTCCTCCTCCCTCAGTCCATTTAATTTTTTCCAACCTATCTCAATTAATTAAACAACTCTTCAATTAATTAATAAAAGAGTTTGAAATAATTTTAATTCATGGAAAGTTTATTCAAATAAGGGAAAGACTTATTTTAATTTTGGCTTGGAAAATATTATGTTGGGAAATCCTTGGAGAATCAAAAGAGAGCTTTAACATTCCACGAAGAACGACGTCTTCTTCGATGAAGAACACCAACTCCACGAAGAATAGTGACGTTCCTTTCTTTCTCTTCTCCGAAATAAGTGAGGATACGCCGCTTCCTCCTCGGACGCACCCCGACGTCGTCTACAAATCCTCTTTCCGTGACTCCGCTCTTGTAACCGAGGTAGGGGTTTGTTTCAATTTTAATTGAATAAAATTGTTCTTAGTCCCTCGTTGAAATCATGTTTTACCTTTATCCATTTGATATCTCCTAACGCGGAGGGCATGGGCCGAACGAACATGGCCTGACGACCCTCTGATTGTTCTTGGATACTTTGGTACCAGCAATGAGAGGCGGTGGCGATGAACGGAATCGGCGGCCGTGCGCCAACCACGTGCGAAAGAACCGCGGGCCGCTTGGCCGACGAAGAACCGGCCGGTCCAAAGGAAGACCGCAGCCATCGTTCTATGGGCCGCTCGGCGGGAAAACCGGTAGGAAGGCGGTCGGCTGGGCTGAGGAGAACTGCGGTGTCAGCAGGGTGCCGCACTGGATGAACCACGGCCCGCCTGAGCGGGCAGCTTGCGCCGAGAAGGTCGTCCGGCTTCGGCCTGCCGGTTTGGGAGGTCGTCACTGCCTGGCGCCTCTAGTTTGGGTAGCCGGGGGGTCGCGCCCCCCTCGGACCACTCGGCCACTTCGGGCCGAGCTGCAGCCAACCAGGCCGTGCCGTGCTGGGCCGAGCCGCGCCCCGCTGGGTCGAGTTGCGCCCTCTTGGGTCGGGTCGCACCCCTTCGGGTCGGGCCGCGCCTGCCACCGGGCTGGGCCATGTTTCTTTAGGTCGGGCTGACACCCCATGGAGGGTTGGACCTGCCGAACTGGGTCAGGCCGACCCGCCAGCCCACTGGGCCTGACGGGTCGGTCCCGTACGCTTAAATTTGAATATCTTCACGGTCGTGCGTCTGATCGACACACCGTCTATGACACTGGGACCCTCATGACGTGGAGGTCCTTTTGCAATACTCTAAGTGAGTTTTGGAAAACTTTGGATAATGGCCAGGTTTGGAACGATCATATTTTTAACCGAGCCCCTGGAATGGAAAACCCAATATCGCTCAGACCGGGCATCCGATTGACGCGTCGTCTATCGCATCGGGTTCCTTTTGATGAGATTGAAATTGGGGATACATCAACTTTGGACTTTGTGACAGTTGATATATTGACCCCCTGGCTCGAGCAGCAGACCCTCCCAGAATCGAGTGTGCTGTGTGCGGGAACCCTAGAGCTGGCTGCGACTACAATGACTATCATACTGGAATTCGTCATGGGTTCGGAGACGATGACTATCGTATTGGAATCCTCCATGGTTTCGGAGACGACAACTACCGTACTACAATCCTCCATGAGTTCAGTGATAAATACTACCATACTTGAATCCTCCATGGGTTCGACGGTGATGATTATTGTTCTTGTATCCTACGTGGGTCTGACAGTTCGACTACTGCACTTGTATCCTAAGTGGGTCTGACAGTTCGAATATTGTACTTGTATCCTACATGGGTCTCACAGTTCGACTTATGTACTATTATCCTACATGGGTCTGACAGATTCACTGGTCTAGTATCCTACGTGGGTCCGACAGCTTAGCTGGACTAGTATTCTACGTGGGTCCGATAGCTTAGATGAATCAGTGACTGCATCTGATCATCTTTATCACTTTATGAAAGATGTATACCTGTGTGAGCTGAGTCTTGACTTTCAATCATTACCATTGGTGTGATTAAATTATTTCCTGTGTGGACTAGGTTGTGCTTGGGCTCAAGAGTTGGAGCCGAACTGGGATTGATGACTTAGGTATATGTATGGGCATATACCTAAGTAGAGTTGGTTGATACTTTGTGATTGTATCTTTTCTTTGTGGATTATCCTTCGTGGATTCTTGGGAGACCTTAGGGGATCTCAGGGTCCCTTATGAGTATCGTTATACTCACCCATGCACGGGAAATGGCCGCACTACATTGTGTTGGATGCAGACGATGGACAACGTTGATCGTGGTAGAGTCTTGTAGAGCTGGACGGTACCCGGAGGTGGACCACTTGGTGAGATGTACACGGAGCAGACGGATGGACCCGTGGTGCTGGGGAGACTATCTGTACCCCCCCTTCGGGTGGGATTCTCAGAGGATGACTCGGTGGTTGCTGCTTTACTTTACTGCTGTTGTACAAGACTTTCAATTGTACTGTACTTTTCAGTTGTGTTTGTATTCTGGCTCATTTACCTTTTAGTACTAACTTTGTATTCAGTGTTACTTTGTGCTTACTTCAGCTTGCATACTCTTTTGTTTTTGTTTACTATAATAAAGTCAATTCCTTCCTTTTTTATTGGGATTTATGCCTTTGGTGCTAGTCGTCAACCCCTGGCCTATGGAAGGTGGGCTTGGGGTAGTCACAGCAAGGGCCCTGAGGATGGGTCGTGACAAATTGGTATCAGAGGAGTCGGTTCTACCACAGAACTCAGGACTCTGATCATTCCTTTCTATGAAGAAATAGTATTAAGAGTATTGAGTGTGGTTTTCAGTCCAGGGAGTCCATTGTTGGTGCGGCGGCTGGCGTATCCATACACCAGGACCCTGACCCCAGATTTCAGACTCAGTGCACGAAAACACTGATTGCCTATGTGTTTCAAAAGTTTTTCTTGTGATTACATTGTGTCAGCTCACCAGGTATACTATTTTGACCATGGCGCACGTGTTTCTTTTCAGGATGGCCGCATGAAGGCAACCAGCTAGGGTTCTGAGTCACGTACGAGATGGTATCCCACTGAATGATGAGGCCTCGGTGCAGGGCCCCATCACAGCGGAGGCACCAGCAGTACCACTACCCACTAAGCCACTGATACTACCAACCCCAGTAATAGAGATTGCACGCCGCCTAAGTGCATTTCATGAGTTTCAGTGATAGAGGCCACCCAGGTTCTGTAAAGAGACAGACCCTCGGGCTGCTGAGGATTGGCTGGAGGCTGTCGTCAGAGGCTTCAGATTGGTAGGGACACCAGCCGACCTTATGGTGATCCTTGCTGTGAGTCTCCTGCACGCAGCAGTAGGTAAATGGTAGATCTTGATGCTCTAGGTTCTTGACAAGGCATCTTTACTTCGGAAATACTTCGAGAGTCTCTTCCACTCGGAGTTTGTTCATCACACCCTTCATGCGGTGCGGATTCAAGAGTTACTTCACCTGCGGCAGGGCAGCATGACAGTAGCTTAGTACTCATTGAGGTTTACTGACCTCTCTTGCTACTCCATATACATGGTAATGGACCCATTCTTCAGGGTCCGGACCTTTGAGAAGGGACTGAGGCATGAGATCAGGGCTTCTATGATCTCCCTCAGCATTCCGACGTAGGCGGGAGTGCTAGAGCGAGATCTTCTTGTGAAGATCTTTCTTACTGAGCCGACACCACCAGAGAGACCCATCGTAGGGAAACACGTAGTGTATTCTTCTGTAGCCGGTAGTAGACAGTTGATGCAGATATCCAAGAGGACCAAGGCATCAGGTGAGCGACCACAGGATACATGTTCGGTTGTGCGGGGCACACAGAACAGAGCCAACTATACGAGGAGTAGTCAGTGTTATGCATCTGGCGGGCAGGGTCACATGGCTCGAGACTGCCCGACCCACCGTGTAGATGAGTAGAAGGAATTATAGGGACCTACCAGGAAGAGGTAGAGGTTCGACCGTGGTGGTCCGCCGGGATTAGGCGGACATGGCAGAGGAGCTGGCCAAGCAGTAGGTGGTGGAAGATGTTTCGAGGCCCTACCACCACCACCAGGTGGTCCACCCCAACCACAGGGAATAGATGGACAGGGGAGATCTTAGCTTCAATCAGCTGAGTCCTATGACCATAGTACTCTAGGAGTAGGTGTACAGGAGCAGGACTAGCTCTAGTTATGGAGAATTTTGTTCATGATACTTCTAGCTTTGTTGATGTCGCAGTTTGTGGTTGCTTTGTGTCTTTTTAATTTGAGCTACTGTAATAAAATACACTAGTCCATGTGATGTTTTCTTACCTACCTTTTCATATGGTTATTACTGAGAGGTTCTGGTTAAAACCATTGAATTGACCCTCACATTCAAGATTCCTACTAAAGGAGACCCAGTGACCACACACTGCTGCGGACAGTGTGACTCAACCCTTGGAGGCGAGAGTAACGGTTGGATCTCTTGGTAGTAGCGTCGAGCCCTTACGACGTCGTCCATGGAATGAAATATTAATGTTCCTACCTAGATTGACTGTATTAGGAAAAGAACATGGTTCATCCAGGGGATGTGATCAGATTTCTCTTTTCGGAAAAGGAAAAATCTTAGCAACTCTTGTAGGACATAAGAAAAAAAGAGTTTAGTCGAGTTCTTTACAAATGTCTAGTCACACCCATAGTTCGTTGAGTGAACGGTTTACAATTTACACTAATCTAAAAATTCTTAGGTGTGTCTTCTCGTAGAAGGAACTGGACCTGAGACGGTGACATTGACTTGAGTTCCTCTGGGACTATGACTTTGAGATAGACTAAACTTATGGGAAGAGGAACAATATAGCAGAGTTCGTTTCACGATGCCTCACTTGTCAGTAAGTGAAGGCGGAGCACCAGGTACCAGTAGGCTTAGTACAGCCCTTAGAGGTCCCAAAGTGGAAGTGGGATGGAATATCCATGGATTTTTTATGGGACTTCCACGTATATCCATAGGGAATGACTCTATCTGGGTGATCATTGACTGACTCACCAATTCGGCCCACTTCCTACCAATCAGAGAGTAGGGTTCAGTAGAGATCTTGAGATGCCTCTACGTACACGAGAACGTACGGCTTCATGTTGTATCATCGATGATCGTCTCCAATCAGGACACATGCTTTACTTCTCAGCTTTGGAAGGGGTTTCAGGAGGAAATCGGGACGCAGTTACGTCTGAGCACCACCTTTCATCCTCAGACGGATGGTCAGACTGAGAGGACCATTCAGAATCTTGAGGAAATACTTCGTGCATGTTTCCTCGACTTTGGTCACATTTGGGAGGACCACCTACCCTTGGTGGAGTTTTTGTACAACAAAATCTTCCACTCCACCATCGGGATGGCACCATATGAGGCACTGTACGGCTGACCTTGCAGTTCACCTCTGTGTTGGAATGACCCTGGGGAGTCAGCACTTGTAGGATCAGAGATGATTCAGGCTACGAAGGAGAAGGTGAAGATCATCCAGGAGTGGATGAAGACCGCACAGAGCAGACGGAAGTCCTATGCTGATAGGAGACGGAGACCACTGGAGTTAGAGGATGGTGACCACGTCTTCTTACATGACTCACCTCAATGGGGTCTACAGAGATTTGGCCATGGTATCAAGTTATATAGGTGTTTCATCGGACCATTCCAGGTCCTCAGCAGAGTAGGTGAGGTGGCTTACCGCCTGGACCTTCCACCTCAGTTGCACCGGGTGCATGACGTCTTCCACATATCTCAGCTGAGGAGTTACATGCACTACACGACCCACATCATAGATCACGAGGAGCTTGACATCGATGACGGGGCGACGTTTGTAGAGGTCCCAGTGGAGATCAAGGATCAACAGGAGTGGGTCCTACCTGGATGTTCGATTCCTATGGTGTGCATTTGCAAGCAACACGGGAACCTCCAGGAAAGCACTTGGGAGCGGGTGGCACAGATGCGAGCTCAGTATCCCCATTTGTTTTCCTAGTGTGTGTTGTAGATTTACGGGGATGTAAATCCCTGAGGTGGGAGTAATGTAAAGACCCGTAATTTTCAAGGGAATTTTTTTTCTTAATTCTTTGGAATTTTACGAGTCTGTGGCTTCTAACTACACTCGATTCTGAGGCCCGGTGTGCCCGGAATCAATTTCTGAATTTTTGTTCGGGTAAATTCTGTAAACGTACGTGCGGTTTTTTCTATCTATTGAACCGGTGCTCGGAATTGAAATTTGAGGGAACCGATGAACTCGCAGCACCGGTATATGCTTAAGGGGACCTTTACCACAGTTGTGTTTTATGCGGGTTGAACGTTAATTTTTGGGGTTTAATATTAAATTAAAGAAAATTGTGTGGTACACAATTTTATTTTGAGAGTTGGTTATTTCCTCCCATGGGAAAGTTATTGGTGGGTCCCACACCTACATAACTTTCCATGTGTGGATATTTGTGAAGTGGGGCCCACATTATCCCCAACCTTTCATCTCCCCATAACTCTTTTCAACTCCCTCAAACCCCTTGTTTAATTCTTGACAACTCCCTCTTTTAATTGGGTGGAGCCTCTCCAAATTCCACCTCCCTCACTCCATTTAATTTTTGCCAAACCATCTCAATTAATTAAACAACTCTTCAATTAATTAATTAAACAGTTTGAATTAATTTGAATGCATGGAAAGTTTATTAAAATATGGTAAATCCTTATTTTAATTTTGGATTCGAAAATATTGTGCTGGGAAATCCTTAGAGAATTAAAAGAGAGCTTTAACCTTCCATGAAGAACGATGTCTTCTTCGATGAAGAATGCCGACTCAACGAAGAACAGTGACGTGCCTTTATTTCACTTATCTACAAAAAGTGAGGAGACGCCGCTTCCTCCTCGGATGCACCCCGACATCGTCTACAAATCCTCTTTCTGTGACTCCACTCTTAAAACCAAGGTAGGGGTTTGTTTCAATTTTAATTGAATAAAATTTTCCTTCATCCCTCGTTGAAATAATGTTTTACCTTTGGCCATTTGATACCGCCTAACGCAGAGGGTGCGGGCCGAATGAACACGGCCCGACGACCCTCCTATTATTCTTGGATACTTTGGTGGCGGTAACGAGAGGCGGTGGCGATGAACGGAAGCGGTGATCGTGCGCCGTCCGTGTGTGGAAGAACCGCAGCCCACAACCGCGGGCCGCTCGGCCGATGAAGAACCGGCCGGCTAAAGTCGGTGAGGATGAAAGAGGACTTCAATGCCACATAGGGTGTCGCACTACGGAAGACCTCAACCCGCATTCCGTGGGCCGCTCGGTGGGCAAACCGGCCGGCAGGCGGCTGGCCAGGCTGAGAAGAACCACGACGCCAGGAAGACGCCGCGTTGGACAAACCGCGGCCTGCCCGAGCGGGCCACTTGCGCCGAGAAGGCCGGACGGCTTTGGCCGGCCGATTTGGGAGGGCGGCGCTGCTGGTTCTAGTAGTAGGGGGGTCGTTCCCCCCTCAGACCGCTAGGCCCCTTCGGGCTGAGCCGCTCGGCCAGCCGGTCATGCCCCTTCTGGCCGGGTCACACCTGCCACCGGGCCGTGCCGCATTTCATTAGGTCGGGCTGACACCACATCCAGTGTCGGACCCACCGAACCGGGTCGGGCTGACCCGCCAGCCCACTGGGCCTAACTGGCCTAGCCCGTACGCTTAAATGTGAATGTCGTCACAACCATGCGTCTGATCGATGCACCGTCCGCGGAACTGGGACCCTCATGACATGGAGGTCCTTTTTCGATACTCTAAGAGAGTTTTGGACGACTTTGGATAATGTCCAGGTTTGGAACGAGCATATTTCCAACTGGGCCCATGAAATGGGAAAGCCAATATCTCTCAAACCAGACATCTGATTGACTCACCGTCTGTCGTGTCGGGTTCCTTTTGACGAGACGGAAATTTGGGATACATCAACTCTGGACTTCATAACAGTTGATGTATCGTCCCCTTGGCTCGAGGAACGGACCCTCCCAGAATCGAGCGTACTATGTGCAGGAACCCTAGAGCTGGTTGTGACTGCAATGACTATCGTACTCGAATCCTCCATGGGTTCGGCGATGACGACTATCGTACTGGAATCCTTCATCGGTTCAGCGACAACGACTACCGTATTGGAATCCTCCATGGGTTCGGCGACGATGACTACTGTACTGAAATCCTCCATGGCTTCGACAGTGATGATTACTGTTCTTGTATCCTATGTGGGTCTGACAGTTCGACTATTGTACTTGTATCCTATGTGGGTCCAATAGTTCGACTATTGTACATGTATCCAACGTGGGTCCGACAGTTCAACTTCTGTACTAGTATCCTACATGGGTCCAACAGAGTAGCTGGTCTAGTATCCTACGTCGGTCTGACAGCTTAGTTAGACTAGTATCCTATGTGGGTCTGACAGCTTAGATGAATCAGTGACTGCATCCGATCATCTTTATTACTTTACGAAAGATGTATACCTGTGTGAGCTGAGTATTGACTTTCAATCATTACCATCAGTGTGATTGACTTCTTTCATGTGTGTACTGGGTTGTGCTTAGGATCGAGATTTTGAGCCGAACTGGGATTGATAATTTAGGTATATGTATGGGCGTATACCTAAGTAGAGTTGGTTGATAGTTTGTGATTGTATATTTTCTGTGTGGATTATCCTTCGTGGATTCTGGGAGACCTTCAGGGGTCTCGGGGTCCCTGCTGACTATTTTTATACTCACCCCTGCACGGGAAATGCCCTCACTACGTTTTGTTGGATGCAGACGATGGACAACGATGATCATGGTAGAGGCTTTTAGAGCTGGACGGTACCCGAAGGTGGACCGCTTGGTGAGATGTACACGGAGAAGACGGATGGACCCGTGGTGTTGGGGAGACTATCGGTACCCACCCTTCAGGTGAGATTCCCGGAGGATGACTCGGTGGTTGCTGCTTTACTTTACTATTGTTGTACTGGACTTTCAGTTGTACTGTACTTTTCAGTTGGGTTTTTATTTTGGCCCATTTACCTTTCATCACTTACTTTGTATTCAGTGTTACTTTGTGCTTACTTCAGCTTGCGTACTCTGTTGTGTTTGTTTACTATCATAAAGGCAATTCCTTCCCTTTTTATTGGGATTTAAACTTTTGGTGCTAGTCGCCAATCTCTGGCCTATGGAAGGAAGGCTTGGGGTAGTCACGGCACGGGCCCTGAGGACGGGTCGTGACAATAACGAAAATATGATTTTTTTAATGTAAAATTCAATTTTTGGGCATAAATAGAAATAACCATATTATGAAATCAATATCGTAAGTAGAGGCTTGGATGATACAATACAAACTAATAAAATACAATATACGTATTTTTAGGAATTTCAAATTTCTACCTTTAAATTATAATAATAGATATTTTTATTAAAAATGTATTTATAAAATTAAATTAATATATAAATATAACTAATAATATATATTTTTACAATTAAAAAGGTATTTTAATAAAACTTGAAATCTTATGTAGTATGTGCACTTATATTAAAATTAATCTACACTATAAATGGATTATAATTAAACATTTTTCATAATTTAATAATAATTACCAAATTTAGTAATAAATTCATTTAATTTTTTTAAAATATAAATAAGTTTCCAAAGTAAATATTAGTTTAAATAGTAAAATGGTTATATTTCAATGAATCGTTTTTCTATAAATATTTTCAATTTTTTTAAAATAAAGTAAATTAATATATTTTAAATGATGAATATAATTTAATTATTATATATATAAACAAATATATTAATACTCATCTAATTAGTAATAAATATGAAATTTTGTTAAGAACATTTAAATAAAAAATACTATTTCCCATTAAAAACAATTTCTCTATATATTATATGTTTTAATTTAAAGATTAGTTTTATCATATTTAGAAATATAAATAAATTAAATGGATACAAAGTTTATATTTACCACATTGAAATTATGATCTATATTTCATCTTATATTTTTATTAAAAAAATATTTACCATGGTAAAAGTTAATTCCAAGCTAACTACGGTAAAAAAGGTGAACTTAAGGTGGATCAATTCTTTTTGGTTAACAAGAAAAATATTCCAAATGGATGAATTTTTTTTTAATTAATAATTACATATCTTACCAATCCTTTCTTACCTAAATCATCTAACTCCCAAGTGATTTCATGTTTAACCTTTACCAACCATTAATTTTCATAAAAAAGTTCTTCTTTTTCACTTATTAAAATAACTCACTTACACCAACTTAAAGACACACCAATCATTTTAAATTATAATTAATACATTACCATTTTAACTTTAATATAGTTTTATTCTAATTCTATATTCCCTATTTCAAAATAACCTGTCCAAATTATAATATTTTCTAGAGGTCCTCTAAGAGAAGGTTCAAGTTTTCAATGTGAGTAAAAGTCACTCCATAAAATTTTTATTCTCTATATTTATCTTCAAAATCTATATTATCCATTATAATATAATGAAATTAGTATTATTTATATAATTAAATTTTTTATTCTAATGGAATATCTATTCTCTACCTTTGGCCCCTCATTGGAAATATGGGAATGTTGTTTCTGTTACATGTAGACAACTGCCTCCATGAACAACATCTTTCATTTTCTCCCACCAATGTTCATGAATAGTAATTAAAATGTATTTAATAAATTTGTATTATATTTATGACATGATTTAGGTTTTTTAATTATAAATTGGTCATTCTATAAATAATATCATAAAATGAAAAATGAAAACATCACTTGTGTTATGTTCTAGTTAATACCTTTATAGATGATGTGTTTCTTTTTCAATCACCACCATAATGGATGGTTATATAAATACTTTTACAGTTAAATATGATTATAATAATTATATTATAAATTTATTCTTATTCAATAATAATTAAACAAATATTAATGATCTTTATAAAGTAATCCATTGATATTGGTAAATTACCTAAAACAGACACATCACCAATTTAATCATCACGTATCATTACTAGATATCTCCTGGAATGAAATTATAACATTATAAATGATCAATCAACATAAATTCTAGTAACTTAGATAATATAGGAATGATGAAATTGTATCACGTAATGAGGATTAATATTAACTTTACAAAAATTAAAAGAAACAAACAAGGCTACTAACATCTGATTATGAAAATAAGCAATAAGTAATTAATGAGTGGATAAAGAATGATTATAAATAATGTTTAAAAATGTTAATAGATATGAATAAGGTTATGAAATAAATTATCAAGATTTTTATGATTATTATACCTAATTATAAAGAACAATAATGGAATTTCAATGTTATGGTAAGGGTTTATTCTCTTAATTTTATTTTATTGAGACATATATGACATCCACCACTTGTTTTATTTTATGTGGTATACATACTACATTATAGATTCATTTCATCATAAAACTAATTTATATCAAGTAATTTATAATTCCATCACACGTAATATTTTTCAATGGATTCTTATTCAAGGGTTTCTAAAGTTGTAAGGGTTTTTCATACTCAATTTCTATTCATTAAGTTATGTTCATTCTTCTTAAACATTATTACTATGACATGGGAACGTCCAACCTTATGATTAAATTATTTTATACTTCCAATTTAGTTTATTTTTTTAAAATTCATTCTTATTAAATCCTTTTTTAATGATTTTTATATTAATTATTCTTCTTTGATGTAATTATTTCTTCACAAAAATGTAACATGGTTGATAAAAATATTCATCCAATATAATGGATGTTTATCCTACATATCCATATTATATATTTCCAAAAAAAACATCATATTTTTAAATCCTAATATATAATACCCTAATATTTTAATATATATATATATATATATTACTCTTCTAATAAAATTTCTTTGATATATTGTGATACAAGCAACCCCAATTCTAAATGAATCGTAATATAGTATATCATTATACGTAGTTATTAAATTAGTGGGTTTGAATAGAACAAAGAAATAAAGAAAATTTTATTTATAAAATATTTTAATAGGTAATAAATTTATTATAAATGAAAATAACAATCATTTTACATTAAGATAAATGATTTCCTAAAAACCCTTTTTATGTTCATAATTTGTCTTTATCTTAATAAATTAAATTGATCGTTATGGTGCATGATTTTAATAAACTGTATTTATTATATATAAATCAATTTTTTTCTATATTAATCTAATTTGTTTTAGGAATTCTATTGTTTATATTGATGGATGTCATGGTATGGTTGTTTCCTTGGCTTAGGAGACATGATTCTCAATTCCTATAATGATTCGGTTATTCTATCATTACATTCTTTCACCATTTTCATTCCTTTGGTTGATTATCGATGGTTTAATTATGGTTTCAAAATCATTCATATAGGGTTTAAAATTTCCATATTTCATAGAAACATCAAATTATTCCTTGATCCATAACTAGGCATGGACCTTCATTCCAACGGAAAGCGGCCAATTTGGGGTTTCAACCCCAATAATGCTTAGGAACTCACACAGGTCGAGATGATGTATAATAACTATGCACCTTATTAAACATTAATTAATGATTTATTATATAATATTACACATAATAAAACATAGAATTCTAATAATTGTAATTTATTTGGGAATTAGGTACATTATATACCAACTTAAAACAAAAAATACATCGCCATTATTGAAAATGTCCTTAACGTGATCATATTATTATATCATACTTAAAACTACCTGGAAACCTGGGGACATGCATAAGAAAGGGATGAGATATAAGTCTTCATAAGGGAATGATAATTTCATAAAATGAATAAATTTATACATGTAAAACAATAGGAATACAAATGGGGCATAAAATGGGTGAGAATCATAAAAATGAATAATGATGCATGATATATTATGATAATATAATAGAAACATGGTAAATGTGAAACAACATAAAACACTTCATCATAAATATAGTTCATGGGTAACTTCCAAGAAATAATGATGGAAAATCCTATGATTGATTAGGTTCACTCCCAAATCCCTTACATGATTTCACATTAGACTAAAACATTACCCAATGCATTGGAGCACTATATAATATGGGCCTTACTTGTCACTTTCATTTCATTCTCACGATTAAGTGCACAACATAGATCGTAAATCATGGAATCAATTATCATCACATTGTATTCCATGATCAAGGAGTGTGTAATAATACCTATAATCTGATAATAAAAGAAGTATAAGTTCTTGAAGGTGAACACCCTTGATAGGAAATGGATATGGTTATTCACTACACAATTAATTTTGATGAAAAATTGTAGTAACATTTTGGAAACATAACAGGGGGGTATAAATTTTCATGGAATTTAATTATGATATTAAAAGGGTTCTATCATAATTTAAACATAAAATAGACAGTAAGGGGGATATGTAAGAATATATCCCATCATTAGGAATTGTACATACAATACATAATGTAATGAAGAAACTTGAATAAAGTAGACAAGTATAGGGTATCATGCCCTGAGATGGTGATTCCAAATGATTGGGAGGAATGCCATAATATACTAGGGGTACCTTTTAAGGACTATATAAAGGTGAGGGAAGAGTAAGGAACTGATAGAAGTTTTTTTGGTGAAGAGAAATAAGATCCCAGGAGAGTTTATATAGGAAATGAGTGGGGAATTCTTTATTATTTCTTAAACATAGGTTTTGGACACTATGTAATAACATAAACATAACCACAAAACTTACCATGGTTTCTAAAAAATGATTTTTTATTTATTTTATAAGTCCACAGGCCTATCATATTAAAATAATATCATTTCTTATGTGGAAGTGAGTCATTTCCTTAAACAAATTATTTTAAATGCATAAAATTTATTATATGTTTTTGAGGATTCATAAAGGCTTTATAAAATTATTACAATAAACTAAATATTAAATTAATTTAAATTAAAGACATATATTTTATCTTGAAAACATTTTTAGTATTTATTACATAATTTTATGGCCATTATGATGTCATAATAGATACTATATATTTATACAATATTTAATTTTTTCTTGAAAAATCGACTATCTCATAAAATTATAAAAAAATTACTATTGGATAATTTAAAACTTATGATTCCAAAAATAATATTTATTTTTATCCAAATAATTTTCTAAATATGTCATTTTTTACTTTTAAAATAATAAACAACATTTATTTTGAATTATTGGGTTTTTTGATAATCACAGTTTTCAAACCCTTATAAAAATTACTGTTGACTTCATAATAATTATATAATTTTTTATTTTTAATAAAGAAAAATTAATAAAAATATTTTTATAAATATTTTCTATTTCAAAAATCCATTGATTTATAAATTCATTGATTTTATTTTTAACAATACCCCTAATATAATTTTTCTATTATTGTATCAAAATCGAAAATAATTTATAGTGTAACGATAAGAAAAAGAAAATATATTCATTATTATATAAATATACATATTCATATTATTAGTGTCTTGATACATATCCCTTTAATAGACCATAAAACTCGCTAATATTAAAGTGCACGATGGTCAGACTTTCATGGTGTCGTTCAGCATACATGTTTGGTATGTGATCTCGATGAGCTTGATCTTCTTCCATAAATAGTTTTTCTCATGCTTTAGTTTTTGGATATTATCTTGGGATTGGTCAAGGTAAAATCCCAATGATGTTATCTCCACTACAATCTTTGATAAATGGGCTTCATTGGATACAATTCTATTGGTTGGGGTCATCGCTTATTTTTTCTTAAAAATTGGATTTGTTAAAACCCTATATTTATACTAATCATATGATCATTATTCAACAGAAATATTATAAATGGGAATGATACATAACCATATTTTAAATATGATGGGATATAATAAAACCAAATAAGTTCATGTATTTTCTATATTCATAATTTATAATAATGATTTAATTAATTTTCAAGGGGAATTTTATTTATTAAAATTTGGGTCATTAAAATATTCCCCCATTCATAAATTTCACCCACAAGATTTTCATTTCACACACTAAAAAAGATGGGAGTGATTTGGTTTCATCATTTCATCTGGTTCCCACATCACTTCTTTAAATTTGTTGTTTCTCAATAGTAATTTGACCAGCTGGATTTTATTATTATGTAGAACTTTGTCTCTGTGCTCTACGTGCTAAGATGGTATGGAGTATAATATACTCTATAATACCAAAAGTAGGATCTAAATAATATAGATACTGAATGAAGTATCTAATGATGCTCAAAATACTAGAGGGGGTGAATTTTATACTTTAAAAAATTCCTATGGAACTTTTAAAGATGGTTATGTTTAACAAAGTTAAACTAGGTAAATTCACAAAACCTCTAGTTCTACAAACTTGCTTGATTCTGGAAAAGTGATTCCAAAAAAGTAATTCTGGAAAAGTTAGTTCCAGAAATGAAACTAAACAAAAGTTTACAAAGATAAATTTTCTACCTTAAAGCGTATATAATCTTACTAATTCATAGTATACTTGTATAAGGAAGTATAATATAGTTATACTTTCCTCAACAATCAAAATTCTGCAGAAAACTTGAAACAATACAAGTAACAAGTAATAAATCTTTTTACCCAAAGAGAAGGGTATCCGGAAACCTTGGATAAAGGTCTCTTGATTTTTTTTTCAAGAAATTATTTCTTAGCCACACTAGGGTAATCCCTCGATACAAATATCAGAGTTTGTCTTGCTATCTCCGCAAGCCCTCAACTTCAAGTTAGTCAGCACCTCTATCTTCCTCAGCGAGGAAGTCCTCAAACTTTAAGGTAGTCGGCACTTCTGTCTTCCAATCCGTGGATGCCCTCTAATGTACTCAGCAATATTCGGAGTCGCACAAAGTAATTCTAAATGATAAGTTCAGTACGCACTAAGCATGAGAGTCTCTCTCTTGAAATCACTTCAACAGTATGTAATCTCTATATTCATATAATATTTCATCAAAGTTATGAGCTCTTTCAAATGAGCTCCTATTTATAGGCACAGCTCCAACGGTCTGCTCCCTCCTCCAACTGTCATATTTTCCCTTGAATTTCGAAGGGACCTATACACGTTTCACTCAAAAAATGGTTAGTTAGTAACTGAATGCATGACATCATTTTATAACCAAAACAAGTTTAAGAAAAAATATGGTTACTTAACCAAAATCAATTGTTCGGAATGTAAGGAAAAATAGTTCAGAGTCTAAAGAAAAAAAATTCGGTATCTATAATTGAAAGATATTCATATTCCGTTTTCAAAAGATTTAAGAACCTGAATTATATAGAAATATGGAGTCTGAATTTCAAGGAAAATCAGAATCTGGATTTACAAGAATTCAGAACCTGAACTTAGAAAGTTTGGAGTCTGAATTCAGATAATTCGGAGTCTGAACTCGTAAAAGTTCAGAGTCTGAATTCATAAGAATTCGAAGTCAGAACTCGTAAGAGTTTGGAGTCTGAATTCAGATAATTCGGAGTCTAGACTGGTAAAAGATTGGAGTTTGAATTCATAATAATTCAAATTCAGAACTCATAAGAGTTTGGAGTCTGAATTTAGATAACTCTGAGTCAAAACTCATAAGAGTTCGGAGTCTAAATTCAGATAACTTGGAGTCAGAACTCATAAGAGTTCAGAGTCTGAATTCAGAGAACTCGGAACCTGAATTCAGATCCTGAAAATAGAATTATTTATATTTAAGTATATATATAATTCTGAGGTTTTTGATATGAAACCAAAATTTACACTGAGACAAAATAACGAACAATGAAAAACATGATAAGGATAAATTTCCTTGGGAAAGGAAAATTTCCCTTATCAAGTAAAACATAGGGTAAATGAAATTTTCCTTAAGATAAGGTGTTTGTGATTTTTAAAACAAGAAGTAATGGAAAATTCATAACGAAACCTTATTGACTCAACAATCTCCCCCTTTTTGGAAAGCACAAACATCCTTATTAAAAAGAATATAATGACTTAAAAAAATTCTGGACATTTAAAGTAAAGCTTATCTCCCATTACACTTGGACAAAGATTAAAATGACTAACTCCCCCTAAGGCTTTGGAACCACTAAGGATTGTATTCTTGATTTCTGGAATGATATTTTTCATTATCCTTAATACGGAAATCTTTGTAATTAAAACTCCCCCTTAGATAAACTCCCCCTTAGGGAAATTTCTTCTTTTCTTAGTATTCTTTTTTTCTTTCTCCCCCTCTTTGATTTTAAAAAAGGAATATAGGTAATGGAAAAGAAATTATAGTACCTGAAAAATTAGTACTAAATATCCAAAAGACAAGAAACCAAACATTTCATTATGATAGAAAAAATTTGTAAAAGAAAGGAAAATACATCAAAAGATCATATTTAAAAAGGTTTATCCTTACTTTTCCTTGGCCATCAGCTTCTTCACTATTTTCTTCAGCTTCTTGAGCTCCTTGTGGTCTTACCCTGCTCACTTAAGAATCTGATCCTAATCCTCTGCTTTCTTTTCTAGGGCTTTGATCTTTTCTTCCTGAGCCTTAAGAATTTCAGCCTGAGTCTTCAAGGATTCTTCCTGCTTCACTAGCTTCTCTTCAATCTCAATCCTGAGATCTATTTCTCTCTTCCAACTCAGGGAAACTGAATACAGTTTCCCATTCAAATCCTTCACTTCTTGAATCCAATAATTCTGTTCCAGAGTCCTCTTTTCATCAAAACTGCTTGTGAGATCCTTTATCTTACCATCTTCAGTGTCAAATGCCTCCTTCACACTATCATGGAACTCATGAAAACTTCTCATGTCTTCTATGGTTTTCCTGGACCAACTGGTCATCTTCCAGCATGATCTTTTATGGGATTCATAGTTGATGAAAAAATTCTTGAAATCAGCCTCAAGCTTGACACAGATATCCATCACCATGGATACAGAATCTGATTTCTGATTTAGTGTGTATTGAAGCATATGGCTTCTGTAGTCTATGCTTGAAAAAATCAGAATGGTCCTAACAAGCTTCTTCAACGACTGAACAACGAAATCATGTCCAAGGGATGATGATTCTGAATTTGAAACTTTGCTAGCTGAGGTCTCTTTCTCTATCTCAACATATTTCCTCTTTAAAGATCCACCTGCTTCCTTCTTATTCACAATAGCTTTATCAGTTGTATCAACAACCACCTGTTTTCCCTTATTAGTTCTCGGAATGGCTTCCTCATCTGGAGATTCATGTTCACTGTCAGACAGCTGAACAATTTTATCTTCATCTATCTTTTCTTTCTCAGCTCTTACCTCAGCATCCTCAGGGTGAATGAAATGATGATTAAAACATTCTTCTTCAGATATCTTATTCACTTCTTCTTCAATATTGTCATCTTCTCCTTTTTCATTTTTTCCATGTGTAGCAAGCTTTGAAGATTCTGTTTCAGAAGTTCGAATTGACAGCTTCTCAGATGGGCTTTCTTTCTCATGGAAATATTCAACTTTATTAATCAACTCAGCAGTGTAACCACTACTTTCTACTTCTTCTTCAACTTCTTCTACTTCTTTTACTTCATTGACTTTTTCCAGAGTCATAAATTTCTTCCTCAGAGTTTCAGGTAAAGCTTCTACCAGGAAGGATTCTGGTACCATAATTTTTTCGAAAGCTTTATCAGTATCCCTCAGAAGGGACTGCACAATGTCTATTTCAGCCATCTTCTTCTTTTGTTTCTTTTCTTTCTCTTCCCTTTCTAGATACTCAGTTGTCTTCTCCTTTAGAGATTTTTTTTTAGTAGGGTCAAGACCAAACTTGGGCTCCTCTTCTTTCATGTTCTTCTTGTCTTCCCTCCACTTAGCTACTACCTCATATGGATAGTCTTTTTTCTATTTCAGCTTTGGGGGTGCTGACTGAACTTCCTTGTACTATGAAGTTTTTCCTTCCTCTTCTACCTCCTTCAAATTATTCTTCCTTCCAACCTTTTTAGACGGTTCATCCACTTCTTATTTCTTCGAAATAGCTTCATCCTCTTCTTCAGGTAGGTCATAAAATTCTCCGGATTCATTAGAAAAACCGGCATTCATCCTTCTCAAGGTATCATCACTAACCAGCATGACTTTGCAATTCCTTGGTTTTGAAATGCATGAAATTTCGAAAGACTCTAAGCACCAAATAATCAGTTTTGAAAGAATGGTTGGATACATAATGATCTGAGCCTTCAGATTTCAATTCTTTATATTATCGATCATAATCAAAATATTCTTAATCAAATTAACCTTCCTCAGATTCACCAAGTAATCCAGGATATACATGTCACTCTTCTTCAACATTTCCTTGTCCCCTTTTCTCAGAATTATGAAACCTTAAACCCATAATTCAAGAATCCGATAGTTTATAGACAGATGAGAAATATTCAAAGTCATTATTTCAAAAAGTCCAAGACAATCCATAGCCTTAACCTTATTAAAACTTCCTTTATTATCAGGAAACTTATGAGAACAAAACTCGGATTCTCCTTCATACGGAATACCAACCAAGCTAGAAGACTTGGTGTATGAAAGAGAACAAATATTTCCATATCTCTTGAAAGAGAACTTATCTCTGTCTTCTTCCTTGAAAAAACGTACTGTTTCTTAAAATTCAACTAGAAAATATGGATAAACTAAATCTTGAGCTCCTGGATTTGATACAGAAACACTTTCCCATCTATTCAGTTTGATGTTATTTGAGACTGTGGAGTAATTCTTGGCAAAGAAATTTGGATACACCAACATTTCTCTGTAAACCTGCCACTCTGAGATTGGCTTGATAGTTAACATGTCTTCCTAAGAAGATTCTTCGACAGACATTCGGATTTAAGAAAGATCTAAGAAGTTCAGAATGGGATTAAGTACAAGGGCAGAACTTCAGCATGCGAGAGCTTGAGTTTAGATATGGGACAACCATTGGGGGTCTTTTATATAGGTCTTTGATGCAACGGTTCAACTTCCAAACTCAATCTAATGGCTGAAAATCCTTCTGATCAGATCTGATGGTTGATATGATAGCCGCATGGAAAACTTGGTAGAATCCATTCTTTTGATATTTTTAAGAAAAAAATTCAGATTTAAGGAAAAGATAATCTGAAAATTTTAAAAAACAAATGAAAATACCAACAAGTAAAATATGATTACGAAAATTCAAGAAAGGAAACATACCTTTTGGATTTCCAGGAAGATTATTCGTAACGGGGAAAATTCTTCTTGAAGAACTTTATATTCCGAAAAATTTTGCAAAATAATTTGAAAACAAAACTACAAAAATTTTAGAAAATATTCATCACGAAAATTTAAAAAATATTCATTACGAAAATTTAGAAAATCTTCATTGCGAAAATTTAGAAAATCTTCATTACAAAAAATTTTAGACTACGAAAAAAAATTGACTACGAAAAAAAATTAAAATACGAAAAAATTTAGACTAACTAAAAAGATAATGTACTCCCCCTATGAAAAGGAGTTTATTGTTGTAAGGATATTGGTTTCAATAGGAATTTAATAAGGAATATTAACTTATGGTTATCATTCCTAACTTCTATTTAATTTATTCAAATCTATCGAAGGGTAAAGATTTTGTGAAAATATCAGTAAGTTGTTCTTATGTTCTGATAAATTGAAGATTGATATCTCCTTTTTGTGTGTGATCCCTAAGAAAGTGATGCCTAATATCTATGTGTTTTTCCCTAGAGTGGTGTGTAGGGTTTTTCCTTAAAGCAATGGTACTAGTATTATCACACAAAAATTTTGTTTTGGTAAAACTCATACCATAGTCTGTGAGTGTGTGTTGCATCCACAACACTTGAGCACAGCAACTTCTAGCTTCAACATATTTGGCTTCAGCAGTGGAAAGTGCTATTGAGTGTTGCTTCTTGCATGACCAAGAAAATAATGAATCTCCTAAGAAATGACACATTCTAGATGTAATTTTTCTATCCATTCTACATCCACCAAAGTCATCATTTGAAAAACTTTTTAGAACAAAACATTTTCCAGAAGTATAAAAGAGCCCTAAATCCATGGATCCCTTTAAGTAGTGACAAATTATTTTCACTGCCTTTCAATGATATTCCTTAGGATTGGATTGATATCTTTCACATAAGCATACTGAAAACATTATGTCTGGATGACTAGATGTCAAGAAAAGTAAATTTCAAATCATACCTCTAAAAGATGTTTGATATACTAGTTTCCCAGCTTCATCAAGATCAAGTAAATTTGAGGTGCCAATGGGAGTACTTATACTCTTAGTTTTTTCATATCCATACTTTTTAAGAATATATTTAATATACTTATGTTGGGATATATAGATTCCTTCTGGTTTTTGAGAAATTTGAAAAAAAAAAAGAAAAATGTTAACTCACCCATCATACTCATTTCAAACTCATATTTCATTAGATCTGCAAAGTAATCAGTTAAAGATGGCTGGGTTGAACCAAATATATTGTCATCAACATTAATTTGAACAATAAATACATTTTCTTTATCTTTCTTTATAAAAAGTGTTGGATCTTCATTTCCCTTAATGTAATTATTTTGAAGAAAAAATCTTGTAATTCTATCATACCAAGATTGAGGGGCTTGATTAAGTCCATACAAAGCTTTGGAATGTTTGAAAACATGATCAGGATGTTTTAGATCTTTAAAACTAGGAGGTTGTTTACCAAAAACATCCTCTTGAACATAACCATTAACGAAAGCACATTTCACATCCAATTGAGAAAGTTTGAAATTGAATAATGCTGCAAAGGCATGTAAAATACGAATAGATTCAATTCTATCTACTGGAGCATAGGTTTATTCATAGTCTATTCCTTCTTGTTTATTATAGCCTTTAGCAACTAATCTAGATTTATTTCTTACTATGATTCCATTTTCATCACACTTATTTCTAAAGACCCATTTTACTCCAATAACATAATTTTCCTTATCTCTTTCAACCAACATCCAGACTTTATTCATTTCGAATTCATTTAGCTCATCTTTCATTGCTTTTATCCATTCATCAGTGCTTTTTGGTTCTAATTGGGAAAGGAATGATAGATGTTCTACTTCATTTCTTAAGGAACTTATAGTCCTTACATGTTGATTCACATCACCAATGATACTATCACTAGGATGATTCTTTAGAAACAATTGATTTGGGTTTTGTAAAACCTGTTCATCAACATAAGGTAGTAATTCTTCTAGGGTAAATGATTCAGAAACATTTTCTTGGACATTTTTCTTATCAGAAGGATCTTCTAACAAAGGTTAATAATTAGGTTTTGAAAACACGTCTGAAGATGTATATTGAGGTTGTTTAAATAAAAAGGGATCAGTTTCATCAAATTTTTCATGTACTGTCTCTTCAACAGTACAAGTATTCTTATTGAAAACTCTATAATCCTTAGAAGTTGTGGAGTAGCCTAGGAAAATTCCTTCATCAGATTTTGGTGCAAATTTGTGAAGATTATCTTTATTATTCATAATGAATACCTTGCATCCAAAAACATTGAAGTTGGAATGTCTAGGTTTTCTACCATTCCATAACTCATAAAGAGTTTTATTAAGAAAAGTTCTAATCAAAACTCAATTTATAGTATAAAAATAAGTACATACAGCTTCAGCCCAAAAATATTTGGCTAAAAAATACTCACTCAACATGGTTCTAGTTATCTCTTGAATAATTCTATTCCTTCTTTAAACAACACCATTTTGTTAAGGTGTTTTGGATGCTGAGAAGTTATGAGTAATTCCTTTTCTACTACAAAAAGTTTCAAAATTAGAATTTTGAAATTCGCCTCCCTGATCACTATGAATAGTTATCAAAGGAAGGTTTTTCTCATTTTTAACTTGGGCTCTAAAACTTCTGAAATAATAAAAATATTTAAATTTCTTTGCTAGAAAATGTACCCACATAAATCTAGTGTAATCATAAACTAAAACAAATACATAATAATTGCCTCTAATGTTTCCAGTTTGTGTTGGACCAAAAATATCCATATACACTAATTATAATGCATCATGTAGTTGAGACTTCACCGACTGATTTAAAACGTGATTTATGTTGCTTTCCAAATTGACAAGGATTATAAACTTTTAAAGAATCAAATCTAAGCTATGGTAGATCCTTAACTAATCTTTTCTTAGAGAGATTTCATAGGTTCCTAAGGTTACAGTGTCCTAAACTTCTATTTCATAACCAAGAATGATCTTCCATTGCACTAAGGAAAGGTAAGTATTAGCTCTTAAGGTCTTCTAAGTTTAGTGTGTATACATTCTCTTACCTATGGGCATAAAGAATAAACTCTTCCTTGGAATTGTGTATTAAACACTTTTCATTCCTAGAATTCAAAAGGTAAACTTCAACACATAATTAGATTATGCTAATGAGGTTGTGCTTAAGACCCTTAACAAATAAAACATTTGAAATTAATGTTTTTCCAAGAAGAAAGATGTCACCTATACCAATAATTTCTCCCTGAGCATTATCTCTGAAAGTTACTTTTCTTCCTTTCATCTTGATAATATTTTAAAAATAGTTTTTTGTTGCCATTCAAATGTTGGAAACATCCACTATCCATGTACCATGTATTGTTGTTGGTACTTTCATTACACTCCTGAAAATAAAAGAGTTAGACATTCGGAACCCAAACTTTCATGGATCCAGAAATTTCAGAAAGAAAAATCTTAGGCACACACATTTTCTTATAAAAATAGGCTTTATGAAATCCTAAAGACTGAGTTCTATTTAGGGAACAATTTTTTTCCCAATTCCCACCACACTGGCATTTAGTACAGAATGGATCACTTTGAGGAACAAAATAATTGTTACTAAAAATCGGTTTAGAACTAGTATAATCAAAACTAGAATTATTCCTTAGAGGTCAGATTAGAGAATACATCTTATCAAAATTTTCCTTACCTAAGTTAAAGTTTGAAAAAAACTTTCTTAAGGAAAAAATTTCGGATTTTAGTTTGATAACTAAGTTATTATCTTCCGAAACATTATCTTTAACACTAGAGTTAGGCTTGAAAACATTTTTCTTTGAAATTACTTTTTCTAGATCCTTAGAAAGTTTATCCTTCTCATAATTTACTTCCTCAAGGTTTTTTAAAATACTTTCAAAATAAAAAATTTTCTTATCAAGATCTTTAGAAAGATTTGATATTTCCTTAGTAAGAATAGTATTTCTATAATTTTCTTTATCAAGATTTTTCTTGAGTTTTGAATTATCATTATCATGGAGTTTAGAAAATCTATAAACTTATTCATAGGAAGGTAAAGTATCATATTCATCAAAAGAAGATTCTTCATCAGAAGAGTTATAATATTTACTATCACTATAATTAGAATTTAAAGATACATTGGTCATAGATTCAACATCGTGTACCTTAGTCATTAGACAATGATTTTCAATAGGTAGTCTGGCTATTAAACCTAGATTCTTCTATCTAGAATATTTTTAATCTGATGATTCATCTGATGGGTCTCCACCTCTGGCACTCCATATGTCATTAGCTTTCAAAAATATCTTAGCTTTAGCTTTGTAGTACTTTTTTCTATTAATCTCAAAATTATTTTCCTTTCTTTCTTTTCTCTTAAGCATAGGAAAATCAAGTCTTATATGTTTATCTCTTTTGCATTCATAACATGTGACTTCTGAATCTTTCTTATATTTCCTTTCTTTCTTCTTATATCTGGATTGAAAGTTCTTCTACCCAACAATATTTTTAATCCTCCAAGCAAGATTGGCTGGTTAATTTTCTAAATATTCACTTCCACTAGATTCATATTGAATAGAAACTTTCTTAGATTTGGATCTTGTAACTCTTTAAAGATTCTTAGCTTTCATATGATTTGAAGTTGTAGTAAAAACAACACTTCCATTCCCATTCTTCTTCATAGTATTGTTAGAATCTCTCTTCATTCTAGTCTCATGTTGAAAAAGAGTTCCAAAAAGTTCATCCATAGAAATCTGTGTAACTTTTCTATTCTAATATATAGCTATCCTCTTGGATTACCACTCATTCGGCATGATATCTATGATCTTATCCACGGGAGCTTTATCATATAATCCTTTCTCACCCATAGATTGTAAACTATTAACAATATTCATGAATATTTTTTGCACCTTACATATGGGTTCTCCATAAGGAAAGCAGAATCCATGATATTCAGCTCTGAACATGGTTCTCCTAGTTTCAATAACTTTTTAAGTTCCAAAGTGAGTTACTTAGAGTTTCTTCCAAATACAATTTGGTACTTCACAAGATGAATTTTTTCTATATATATTTCTAGTCATAGAACAAAAAAAGTATTGTGTTCCTTATAATTCAATTGATATTCATGCTTTTCTTGATTTGTGAAAGTACTAACTTCCTTGTTAGAAATTTTATATCCTCTAGTAAGCATAACAAAATTATCCACTCCAGTGTTGATAATAAATGTCTTCATGAAATCTCTTTAATATTCATAATCATTGCCATCAAAAATAGGTGGTCTAGTTGGATTTAGGTTGTCAATAGAACCAACAATGATTCCTGCCATCTAAAACAAAATATATTTCCACACAAACTTTTTAGTAATAAAAGTTTGTAAACAAGGAAAATATTCCTCATCAAGGAAAAATCATAACAATGAAAAACTTGAGTAAGGAAAACTTATATGTGAATATAATTATTTCAGAGACCTCCTCTGATATCAATTGTTAAGATAGTATGGAGTATAACATACTCTATAATACCAAATGTAGGATCGAAATAATATAGATACTGAATGCAGTATCTAATGATTCTCAAAATAAAAGAGGGGGGTGAATTGTATACTTTAAAAAATTCCTTTGGAACTTTTAAAGATGGTTATTTTTAACAAAGTTAAACAAGGTAAATTCACAAAACCTCTAGTTCTATAAATTTTCTTGATTCCGAAAAAGTGATTCTGAAAAAGTAATTCTGGAAAAGTTAATTCTGGAAATGAAACTAAATTTTTTTTTACAAATATAAAGATTCTACCTTAAAGCGTATAGAATCTTACTAAATCAGAGTATACAATTATAAGGAAGTATAAGATAGTTATACATTCCTCAACAATAAAAATGCAGTGGAAAACTTGAAACAATACAAGTAACAAGTAATAAATCTTTTAACCCAAAGAGAAGGGTATCTGAAAACCTTGGATAAAGGTCCCTTGATTTATACTATCAAGAAAGTTTATCTTACCCACACCAGGGTAAGCCCTAGATATGATGCTCGGAGTCTATCTTGTTATCCCTGTAAGAACTCAACTTCAAGGTTGTTGGAACCTCTGTACTCCTATACCTAGAAGCCCTCAAACATTAAGGTAGTCAGAACCTCTGTCTTCCTATCCTCGGAAGTCCTCGAATGTACTCAGCAACATTCCGAATCACACGAAGCAATTCTGAACAAGAATTTCAGTACGCACTAGGCATAAGAGTCTATCTCTAGAAATAACTTCAACAATATGTAATCTCTAGAGTCATATAATACTTCATCAAAGTTATCATAAATTTCAAATGAGCTCCTATTTATAGGTACAGCTCCAACGGTCGACTCCCTCCTCCAATGGTCATATTTTTCCTTGAATTTTGGAGGGACCTGTGCATGTGTCACTCAAACAACGGTTAGTTAGTAACTGAATGCATGACATCATTTTATAACCACAACAAGTGTAAGAAAAAAAATGGTTACTAAACCAAAATAAATTGTTTAGAATGTAAGGAAAAATAGTTCGTAGTATAACCAAAAACACATTAGGTATCTATAATATAAAGATATTTGCATTCTGTTTTCAAAAGAATTCAGAACCTGAATTCTATAGAATTTTGGAGTCTAAATTTCGAGGAAATTCGGAATCTAGATTCACAAGAATTTGGAACCTGAACTTAGAAAGTTTGAAATCTTAATTCATAAGAATTCAGAGTCAGAACTCGTAAGATTTCGGATTCTGAATTCAGATAATTCAGAGTCTAAACTCATTAAAGTTAGGAGTCTGAATTCAAAAGAATTCGGAGTCAGAACTCATAAGAGTTCGGAGTCTGAATTCAAATAATTTGGAGCCTGAACTCGTAAAAGTTTGGAGTCTTAATTCATAAGAATTCGGAGTCAGAACTCATAAGAGTTTGGAGTCTCAATTCAGAGAACTCGGAGTCAGAACTCATAAGAGTTTGGAGTCTGAATTCAGGGAACTCAAAGTTAGAACTCATAAAAGTTCAGAGTCTGAATTCAGAGAACTCAAAACCTGAATTCGGATCCTGAAAACAGAATGATTTATATCTAAGTATATATATGATTCTGAGTATTTGTATATGATACCGAAATTTACACTTAGACAAAACAATGAACAATGAAAAACATGATAAAGATAAATTTCGTTGGGAAAGGAAAATTTCCCTTATCAAGTAAAACACAGGGTAAATAAAATTTTCCTTAAGATAAGGTGTTTGTGATTTTCAAAACAAGAAAGAATGGAAAATTCATAAGTAAAACCTTATTGACTCAACACTGCGATCTTCACCGAATAGATCTCATATGATAGATAACTTTCTAGTGGTACCTCATCTGAATTGAGTACATGTGAGTGGTCTGGTATTTACTTCTTATAGAGGGATACATGGAATATATCATGATCTTTAAATAGGTTATATGGGAGTTCAAGTCGATAGGCCACCTCTCTAATGAGATCAAGGATCTCAAAGGGACCAATGTTTCTTGGACTTATCATTACCTTATTCAAAAATATCATGAAATTGTTCTATTGAGACATGTGGAGAAATACCATATGTAATGACCCACTAATTCTCATTAGCTTGAGAGCTCAACGAGTCATTACTTGTCCTTAAGAGATATCCCCTAGGTGCCAAAGGCTGGCAATAAATTACGAAGGGTTTCAAAACACATGGGGGATGATTTACCCTTTCAATGAAAACACCCAACAAAAATGTAAACTAGATAAACATCTCCAAGCAACCACTATATGATGCATGATTTAAAACCGAACAACTCAACCATTATTTTCATAATAACCCAACCAAGTGCATCAACGGAATACAAAACCAAATTAGAGTAAACAGAAGAAAGAAAACTACAAGACTTCAAGACGATAACCCAACTCCATTCTCCACAATCTCAAAGCTCCAACATCACGAATCAGCCCAAGAGTCACGAAGTAGTGCTATAAATGTGTGACACTTTACCTTTTCCAACATCCCGGTATATGACATCTGCCAAAGCACCAACGTGCCAAAGTAGGGGGTGAGTAATGAAACTCATTAGGTTTTCCCCGATGACTTCCCAACTCATGCCTCTAGGATAAAACATGTTAGCACATTTATATAAAACAATTTATATAAAACAGTTCCAAAACAGTTCACAATATAACAAGTTCCATGTCAAATCCATTTTTCCAACAAAACCCATTTTCTAACAAAACCCATATTTCTCATGAAAAGCAATGAAGCAAAGTTTCCCATCAAATTCCCATTTCCATTTTGGTACATTCATTCCATTTCACAAATCCACAACCAACCATGCATGCGTCGTTATGTCAGTTCAATACTCATGAGCGGTCTCTCGTCGATCTACCAAGTCGTCACAAGGTAATTATTCCCCATGTTCCATTACACTTTTGGCACCGAGCACAAGGTCATATTTCAACCAAGCCTCATAAATGTAATATAAACACACACACCAAGTATGCCCAAAAACCACATCATTTCAACCATTCCAAAACCATTTCAATAAAACATTCCTTTTTTCGAAAACATTTTCCCCGCAAACCATTTTCCAAATCTAGAAAATCCATATTTTAAAATCACCATTTTAAAATCAGGAAACCAAAACACTTTGCACAAACCATTCTTTCAATTTCCACAATTCCATCAAAACCCATAAATCATCACTAAAAATGATTTATAACATTCTATGCACCAAATTTCACAATAAAAACCAAGAAATTAAATCAATTTGAACTAAGCATTCAAGTTCTAGGAAAGGTGAATCGAGATTGAAGCCACCTACCTCAAAAAATTGTGTGAAACCAACCAAAGGATGAAGAACGCCAACAAAACCAAGCTGATTCTCCAAAAACCTTCCATAGATCTCTTCTCCTAACATAACCAAAACAAAATCTTGTCATATTTTTCATCCACACCCTTAGATCTACCAATAACGAGAGTAGATCTAAGAAAACAATAGAATAAGAGAAGTAGATCTAATAAACCAATCAAGAACGTTCACATACCTTAAGAATCCAGCTTCGATTCACCAAGAGAAGCCTTCGGATCGCCTCCAGAACACTTGGGAGAAGTCTTCCAACCTTAAAGAGAGAGTAATCCTGAGTTAGGGCTGCTAAGGAGCTTTAATGAGGAAAATAAAGGCAAAAAGAATTAGATCCATAATTTTAGGATCTAATTTTAAGTGACCGCATGGTTAGTCTGCACGGTTTGACAAACCATGCACTAACTGTGTGTTAGCTTTTGCCTCGGCTATCCTTCACGCACGTCATCATCGCATGGTTTCCCTTAACCGTGCGTAGACCATGCATAATCCACTGCCTCCCCAGTTGGCCACGCATGGTTTGGCTGCACAGTTTAGACTAACCGTGTACCACCCGTGTGCCTTCCCCTTTGCTTCAAACTTCAATCCAGGATCTCCCAACTCTCCCAAACGTCACCCTTAACTTTTAAAACTAAGAAAAGCATCAAGTAAGGGTTACATACCAGAAACTGGGGGTCCTAAATTCTCCCCACCATTGGCCTTTCCATCCCCGAAAAGTAGAAAACCATTTCTTAACTGGAATAGTTCTGGCCACTTCCCCTTCATTTCTTTCTCACGTTCCCAAGTCTCTTCCGGAATCTGACCATGTTGCCACAAAACCCGCACTAGGTCGATGATTTTTCCATGCAAGACTTTATCCTGCCTATCCACAATCCGCACCGGGATGTGTACCAATGAAGCATCCGTCTCTAGGTCAACGTTATCCCATCTGATCACATGGTCAGGATCGGGCTGATACTTCTTCAACTGAGACACATGGAACACATTATGCACTTCACTGAACTGTGGTGGTAATTCCAACTGATATGTCACCTCTCCAACCTATTCTATTATCTCAAAAGGGCCTATATATCAAGGATATAACTTTCCCTTCTTCCCAAAATGGTGATGTCCATGTCTTGGAGAGATCCTCAAGAAGACATGATCACCCGCAATGAACGCCAACGGTCTGCGACGGTGATCTGCATAAGATTTTTGATGACTTTGAGTTGTCTCCAGCCTCTTTCTAATCAACTAAATCTTATCTGTTGTTTCTTGGACAAGGGTCGGCCCAACAAGTGAAGTTTCACCCGTTTTCACCCAACATAGTGGAGAATGACAAGGACGCCCATACAATGCTTCAAACGGAGCCATTTGTATCGAGTCCAGATAACTATTATTGTATGAGAGATCCACTAAGGGTATATGATCCTCCCATGAGCCACCAAAATCCATTAAAAAATCCCGCAACATGTCATCCAACATTTTTATCGTCCGCTCGGATTTCCCATCCATCTGAGGATGATACGTCATGCTCATAGTCAACTGAGTTCCAAGGGATTGCTATAAGGATTTCCAGAAATGAGATGTGAACCTCGGATCTCTATCTGAGACGATAGACATTGGTACACCATGTCTCTTTACCACTTCCCAGATATAGATTTTTGAAAGATCTTCCACCGTATGAGTTTCACGAATAGGGATAAAATGGGCCGACTTGGTTAGACGATCCACTATCACCCAAATGGTATCGTGTTTCCAGACCATTCTTGGAAGACCTGTAACAAAATAAATTGTTATCTGATCCCATTTCCATACAGGGATAGGTAAATATTATAACATACTGGCTGGTCTTTGATGCTCTGATTTAACCAGTTGACAAGTTAAGCACCGTGAGACGTACTCATCCACCTTCCTTTTCATGTCGCTCTACAAAAAATGTGTCTTCAACACCTTATACATCTTTTGTGTACCTGGATGTACAGCCCATCAGGAATGGTAGTAAACATGAAGGAGTTGTTCCTGAGTAGTTAAAGGTATAACCATTCGATATCAAAACTGCAAAACTGAACTCCCATCTAGATTCCATCCCTCAATGTTCTCCCCACCATTGTGTTTTAAAATCATTGCAACATAGTCTAGGTCGGATTCCTATGCCTCCTTTACTATCTCTACCAAATCAGGGATTAGTGAAATTGGAAATAAAACCACAAAATCACCCCAGTCTTCACATTCCACATGCATGTCGTCTAAGACCAACATCAACCGTCATTCGTCTGAAGCTTCTTTTTCCAACTGAACATACGACTTCCTGCTTAATGCATCGGCCACCGAATTGCCCTTACCCGTTGTATACATTAAGTCAAAATAGAACATTTGAAGATAATACATCTATCTCCTCTGCCTCAGATTCATATCTCATAGTGAGAAAATGTGTTTCAAGATTTTGTGATGTTTAAACACACTGAACCTCTCACCAAAGAGATAATGACGCCAAGTATTCAAGGCATGGACAACTGCAGCTAACTCTAAATCATGTGTTGGGTAATTCTTCTCATGCACCCTCAACTGCCTTGAACCGTAAGCAACAACATGGTCTCCTTTCATGAGAAAAAATCCCAACCCTATTCGCGAAGCATCACAAATACACTACATACCCCTATCTTGATTCAAGAAAGATCGAGATGGGTGCTGATGTAAGGAAAAGTTTCAACTCTTTAAAAGATTTCTGACATTCCTCAGTCCATTAAAATGCATTGTTTTTCTTTTTCAATGCTGTCATAGGCAAATATAGTCGTGAGAAGTCACGCACAAAGCATCGGTAATAACCAGCTAGACCAAGAAAAATTCGTATTTCAAAGACATTCTTCGGTGGTTGCCAATAAATAACAGCTTCTATCTTTTCTGGATCCACTGAAACACCTTTCTCAGAAATGACATGGCCCAGAAAATATACCTCTTGTATCCAAAAATCACACTTTGATAATTTTCCATACAGCTGATGGTCCCTCAAGATTTCCAACATTGTCGCCAAGTGTTTCTCATGCTCAGCCCTTGTTCTTGAATACACCAATATTTCTTTCACAAACACAACAACAAACAAATCCAGATATGGCTGAAATATCCGATTCATCAAAGCCATGAAGACCACTGGTGCATTCGTAAGACCAAAAGTCATGACTATATATTCTTAGTGTCCACATTTGCTTCTAAAGGTTGTCTTCAGAATATCCTCCTTCCGAACTCGAAACTGGTGATATCCTGACCGCAAGTCAATCTTGGAGAACCACTGAGCTCCCCTCAATTGATCAAATAGGTCATTAATGCGTGAAAGTGGATATCTATTCTTTATCGTAACTTGGTTAAGTTTACGATAATCCACACATAGCCTCAAATTTCCATCTGCTTTCTTTATAAACAAAAACATTGCTGCCCATAGAGACACGCTTGGCTGAATAAAACCTTTGATTTCCAGTTCTTTCAACTAAAATTTCAATTCATTTAACTCCATTGGTGCCATCCTATAAGATGGAAGTGAGATAGGACTAGTCCTCGAAAAAAGATCAATCATAAATTCCACTTCTCTCACATGTGGTAACCCTGAGAAGTTTTCAAGAAACACATGAGGAAATTGATCCACAACTACTGGAAAATTATTATTCACGATCTCGTCCATCTTTTCCAAGTTTAACGCAGCCAACTGATAAGAAATTTTTGCCACTGCTAGTGCCAACAAGACCATTGCACCTACCTTCACCACTCTTTCTTCTCTAAAGAGATGCTCGACGCCATCCTCAGTCGCGAAACTGACTGTTCTTCTATAATAGTCGATGTGAGCCCTAAACTCTGTCAATCAATCCATACCCAGGATTATATCATAGACATCCATCTACAGCACAGAGAAATCCCATTTCAACTCATCTCCATCAACAGTTATAGAACAAGATCTACACATGAAGGCTCTACATTCTCTTTCACCGAGAGGTGTTTGAAGTTTTATCATAGAAGGCATCATTTCAACTTTTAGGTTTAGAAAATCAGCAATACGAGAAGCAAGAAAATAATTCAATGCACCAGTATCGGAAAACACTTGCATGAGGGTAGAATTCAAAAGAATCATACCTCTCACCATAGATGGTCCTGACTGGTCATCCACAATCACTTGTTCTGCTCCATACAATTGATTTGTTGCTGCACTTTGATCCTTATTTCCTTATTGAGATTGTCCTGCCTGAGGAGTCATAGTATTCCTGGAATCTCAATAACTAGCTCTGTTCTGCTGGCGAGACTGATTTTTTTGTCCTTGCCATGTCGAAGCATAAGATGCTTGTGATGCCAGGGAAGTGTCACGTGCACCCGACCTCGGATCACTGCGAAAATATCGCTGAAGATGCCCCATATTGTTGCAATTGTGACATGCTTTCAGTGGTGATGTACATTCTCATTTTATGTGGTCAATTGTGCCACATTGAAAACACCTGACTTTCATCATGGGTCGTGGAGGAAGATTTTCCGATCCAACCGTTTGATTCTGATTTTCACTCCCACCTTGGAAATAGGTGTCCCTCTTCTGCTTGTTCGCTGCATTAGATTTCCCACTCATTCCCATGGGTATCATCATACTTCCTCCTCCCATAACTCATGATATGTCTCTTTCTGCTATTGTTGCTCTGTTTACCATCTCTTTATAATTCGTAATACAGAGCACAGTAATATTTGAGCGAATCTCCTGTCACAATCCTCATTCAAAGATGTGTGCCTTCAGCGACGCACTTGCAGCAAATTTCGATGAAAAGCATACTAAATTCATGAATTTAGCCGCATACTCCATGACAGGGAGATTTTCCTACTTCAGGCTGAAAAAGTCAGTTGTCCTCTGGATCTTGAATGTGTGAGGATAGAATTTTTTATTGAACAACTCCTCAAATTCCTCCCATCCCAGGCCTTGATCCACCTTAGCCTGCACCATCAGCTCCCACCACTATCGTTCAAGAGCCTCTAGAATATATGTCACCAACTTTACTTTCAGTTATACTAGTGTGTCGTTGAAATCAAAGATATGATTTATCCTTCTTAGCCATACCTCCACCTTTTCTGGTTTAGAATCACCCCGAAAGATGGGTGGATTCTGCTTCTAGAATTGAACAGAATGGTCTACATGCCTTGACTCATCCCTCTGATTCCTCGTGTCCACCACTGGGAAGGCTTGAACTATACTTTGGACTAGCTGTTGGTTCACATGTGGCTCAAGTGCGACCACATTCTCCACAGCCCCTTCCATTTGGTTTCTACAACGCCTAACGAGGCCATTTTCTATACAAACAATGCACGTCGTTAGTCTCACTTCTTAGCAACTGAAGGCTTAGAATTTAAATTTATATTACATAACTATCACAAAATTAATTTCCAACCATTTCTGAAACAGATCATTTCTTTTATTTTGAAAATCAATCTATTTTCAAAATACTTTAACAATTATCTTTTCAAAATCTTTCATTTGAAAACGTGCTTAAAATTTTCAGAAATCCCGCTTTTGAATCAAACTATAATCTATTTCTCAAAATTATTTATGCAATCCTAGTGGGAATTCATTCCTCTACAATGCATTTCATGTTCATCTCATTGGATAATCCCATGAAAATGAGATTTTAAACATTCTATAAGTGTATCAAAAACACTTATGTACCCAACACCCTGGTAACTTGAAGTTCGGCATAAACGGGTTAGCTACATCCTTTTATGCTATTCATTTCAAGTTCCGACAATCCTACTCCGGTCTAAGATGACCAACCAAGGAATAGAAAAGAAGGAATTTTAACTCCAAGACCATGAAAATTTATGACCACTTGTTAGGCAAGGACCGAACAAGCTGATAACATTTGTAATGACCCACCAATTCTCATTGTCTTGAGAGCTCAACGAGTCATTACTTAGCCTTGAGTGACATCCCCAAGGCGCCAAAGGCTGGCCATAAATGCCAAAGGGTTTCAAAACACATGGGGGACGATTTACCCATTTAAAGAAAACAACCAACAATAATGTAAACTAGATAAACATCTTCAAGAAACCACTATATGATGCATGATTTAAAACCGAACAACTCAACCATTATTTTCATAATAACCCAACCAAGTTCTACAATGGAATACAAAACCAAATCAGAGTAAATAGCGGAAAGACAACTACAAGACTTCAAGACGACAACCCAACTCCATGCTCCACAAGCTTCAAGCTCCAACATCACGAATCAGCCCAAGAGTCATGAAGTAGTGTTATAAATGTGTGACACTTTACCTTTTCCATCATCCCGGTATATGACATCTAAAAAAGCACCAACGTGCCAAAGAAGGGGGTGATTAATGAAACTCAGTAGTTTTCCCCCGATGAATTCACAACTCATGCCTCTAGGATAAAACATGTTAGCACATTTATATAAAACAATTTATATAAAACAATTCCAAAACATTTCACAATATAAAAAGTTCCATGTCAAAGCCATTTTTCCAGAAAAACCCATTTTCCAACAAAAACCATCTTTCTCAAGAAAAGAAACCAAGAAAAGTTTCCCATCAAATTACCATTTCCATTTTGGCACATTTATTCCATTTCACAAATCCACAACCAACCATGCATGCATCGTTAAGACAGTTCCATACTCATGAGCAGTCTCTCGTCGATCTACCAAGTCATCACAAGGTAATTATTCCCCATGTTCCATTGCACTTTTGGCACCGAGAACAAGGTCATATTTCAACCAAGCCTCGTAAATTCAATATGAACACACACACACCAAGTATGCCCAAAAACCACACCATTTCAACCATTCCAAAACCATTTCAATAAAACAGCCCTTTTTTGAAAACCTTTTTCCTGCAAACCATTTTCCAAATACAGCAAATCCATATTTTAAAATCACCATTTTAAAATCAGGAAATCAAAACACTTTGCACAAACCATTCTTTCAATTTCCACAATTCCATCAAAACCCATAAATCATCACTAAAGAAGATTTATAACATGATTTGCACCAAATTTTACAATCAAAACCAAGAAATTAAATCAATTTGAACTAATACTTCAAGTTCTAAGTAAGAGGAATTGAGAGTGAAGCCACCTTCCTCAAAAAAATTGTGCTAAACCAACCAACGGACGAAGAACTCCAACAAAACCGAGCTGATTCTCCAAAAACCCTCCTTAGATCTCTTCTCCTAACACAACTAAGACCAAATCTTGTCATATTTGGAATCCACACCCTTAGATCTACCCATAATGGGTGTAGATCTAAGAAAAAGAAAGAATATGAGATGTAGATATAAGTAGATCTAAGAAACCGATCAAGAACAATCACATACCTTAAGAATCCTGCTTCGTTTCGCCAAGAGAAGCCTTCGGATCGCCTCCGGAACGCTTGGGAGAAGTCTTCCAACCTTCAAGGGAGAGTAATCTCGGGTTAGGGATGCTAAGGAGATTTAATGAAGCAAATATAGGCAAAACGAATTAGATCCACAATTTTAGGATCTAATTTTAAGTAACCACAGGGTTAGTCCACACGGTTTGACAAACTGTGTGCTAACCGTGAGTTAGCTTATGTCTCGGCCATCCTTCACGCATGGCCTCATCGCACGATTTCCCTTAACTGTGCGCAGACCGTGCGGAAGCCACTTCCTCCCCAGTCGGCCATGCACGGTTTGGTCGCACGGTTTGGCTGTACGGTTTAGACTAACTTTGCGCCACCCGTGCACCTTCCCCTTTGCTTCAAACTTCAATACAGGATCTCCCAACTCTCCCAAACGTCACCCTTAACTTTTAAAACCAATAAAAGAATCAAGGGTTATATACTAGAAACCAGGGGTACTACACCATATCTCCAATATCAGAATCTAGGTATCATCGATGATTATCATCATAGCTCTTATGTCGGCTATGAGAATCATTGATATGCTGGTGAATGGTCTTGAACTTTTCCACAATTTCCTCAACAATTTCAGGACCTAGAAGTTTTTGTTTCCCAACATAATCCCATTATATTGGTTTTATATATCTCTTCCTATAAAGGGATTCATAGTGATCCATTTTTATTCTTGATTAGAAACTATTATTGTATGAAAAATCGAATAGAAAAATATTTTGATCTCATCCTCCATTAATGTAAATTGGAAATTCTATCTATATATCCTCTAGTTTTTGGATAGACTTCTCAGATTGTTCATCAGTTTAAGGGTGATAATTCATTATAAAGTTCAACTCATTAATTAGATAATATTGAAGACTCTTCCAGTAATTGGAGGTAAATCATAGATCTCAATAAGATAAAATCAATATTTGTGTTTAATATAGCCTCACCACTTCTCTAATGTATATACTTGCAAGTTTTTCAAGTGATAAGTCCTCCTGAATTTCAATTAAGTGCATAGACATAGTAAGATGATCCACTAAAACCTATATAGCATAATGTCCTATTGATGTCTTCAGAAGACCATTGACAAATATATGGTGATGTTTTCTTATTTCCATGTCAGTGTAGGTAATGGTCATATCATCCCCTTGGATTTTTCCCTTTCCGCCTTCACTTGCTAACACACAATACGCCTTGATGTATATTTTACGATACCCTTCTTCATATTGTCTCACCAATAGTGTTTCTAGATATATTGATACATATTCATGATTCTAGGATGGATAGAGAATTTTGAGATATGTTAATCATCCAACAACTCCTTATTTAACTCATTATTTGATTGTACACATAGTCATGACTCAAATCTCACAACTCCTTCACTAACATTGAACTCTGATGATATCCCTTTTCTTATAGATTCCACTTTCTTCTGAATTCCCACCTGATCTCATTGAGAATATTTTATCTTCTCTAGAAGAGACAGTTGAGCACTAATTTTGGAAATTATTTGTGATGTTCCTTTCTTTATGATTCCCATTTCCATATTTCTCAAGAAAAATAAGATCATATCCTTCTCAAATATCATCAATGATAACATTGAGGGATCCTTTCTAAATATACCACATTTTACTATATTCTCTTTTCTAGGATAGTGGTGGATTGAGAAGTCATATTCCTTGATCATATCAAACCCTATTAGTTGGTTTGTATTCATATATTTCTGTGTGATTATGTACTTGAGAAGATTTTGATCCGTATATATTTCATGCTTCTCCCCAATTAGATAATGGTACCTGATTTTCAACACAAAGATTGATGCAGCCAAATCTAGATCATGTGTTGGGTATTTGTGAACATGAACATTCAATATAATTGAGTCATAGGTTATCAATCTTTCTTTTTTTTTCTTTAACACATATCCTAATACTTTCTTTGAAGAATCACTAAATACCAAAAAAAAGTTATCCCCTCATGGATATTGTGAGTATATGTGCAATGTATAAGCCTATTATTCAAATAATTAAAGATATCATTGAATTAATCATTCCAAAAAAATGGACTCCCTTCTGAGTTATCTTAGTTATAGGGTTTGACAATCATGAGAAATTTCTTACAAATCCATGATAATTCACAGTTAACCCTAGGAAACTATATATTTCTGTCATAGATGTTATCCTCATCCATCCTTAAATTGATTATATCATTGAAGGGTCCATAGATATCAAATTTATTATGATAATATTCTTTAATAATGATACATACATTAACTAAGACTCACATTTGTTGTGTTTTTTGTAAATCTTATCCTTTTATAAGGACTTTAGCAATGTTCTAAGATTCTGCTCATGCTTCTCTTTACTTGTAGACTATATTATAATATAATCTATAAAGACTACCAAAAATATGCCGAAATAATATTTAAATACTCTATTCATTATGTACATGAATATTTATAGATAATTAGAGAGTCGTAATGGCATTACTATGAACTCATAGTGCTCGTACCTTATTAGGAACATAGTCTAGGGGGAATCCTCCTCCTTCATCCTTACTTGACAATACCCCAACCAAAGATCCATCTTGGATAAGTATTGTGATCTGTGTAACTAATCGAACAAGTCATTGATACATGGTATAGGATACTTGTTCTTTATCATGATCTTATTAAGCTCACGATAATCAATGAAAATTGGCATTGACCTGTCATTCTTCTTGATGAAGAGAACTGGTACACCCCATGGTGAAGCACATGGATATACGAACCCTTTATCTAGATTCTCCTATATTATTTTATTTAGCTCATCAATTTCTACAACATCAATTCTATATATATTCTTTTATAATATAAATTCCCTAGGGATAAGGTCAATTGAATGTTCAATCTCTCGGCTAGGAAGAAGAACTAGAAATTCTTTAGGAAATACTTAAGTGTATTCCCTCCCAATGGGCATGTCTTTAATGATGATCCATTCCGTATACTCAATAATTTGTGATAAATATTCTTTCTCTTTGGGAAATAATATCTATGCTTGAGATGTTGGTTCTAGATAAGATTAATATCCTCCTTTCACTAGTATAGAATTCGAGGCTTGCCTCCAATATTGAGATTGATTTCCTTCTCACTATAATTTATGATGGATCTATATAAGAAAATCCAATACATGCCCATAATTTCATAAAATTAAACTAAATGGAGTATCAAAAGGTATTTTAGGAATTTCATCCCAAACATTTTTATAGGGGACGAGTTATATACTTGGAATACAATAATTTCCAAATTTTCTATTTTCACTAATAGTCCTACTTCTATTTTTTGTGGTGGGGTTTAAATAATTTTACTAATCATGCATGATATAAAGGAATACATAGAACTATAATCAAAAGTACATTATTTATTCTTGAATGAATAACTACCATACTTATTTACATATCATTGTTAGGATTCACCTCCATGGTTGTGATGGAAAAATCTCACCCTTTCTGCCTTGGAGGTTGTTGGTTGTATTTGAAAACCTATTAGCTTAGTGCATTGGTTTGAAAAATGTTTTTGTTCCATAAAGATGAAATAATGATCAAAAGATTTAGGGTAAAACAGATCATTACTTTCCTCCATCACATAAGTTGGATTATCTCATTTGAAATCACAATCTAAGTGTCCTTTCTTCACACACCTAAAGCATTTCTTTATTCCCCTTAGGAATTTTTTTTGGTGAATCTTTTCACATATTTGACAACTGGGATGATGAAATTTTTTATCACTATTATATTTATTTGTCTTAAAAATAGAATTAAACTCTAATTCCCTCTTCTTATCCTCATGATACCCTTAAGATTCATTGATCTCTAATTCAACTTTGAGGGAATATTGGATAATTTTCTCCAAGCTATAAAAGTCTCAGATCACCAGGGATTTTCACATACTAGGTTTTATCCCACCAAGGAGGTGTCCAAAAATGAATTCTGGGGTAAACATCCCAGAAAACATTGTATGCATTCCACACTCCTTGGTCGTGGAATAAAATTTGATGATAAATGATACCATGTTTTATGATCTATGTTCCACACTTAAGTAAGATAATGAAATGAAAGTAACAGGTGAACCTTGAATTATATAGTGCTCCAATTCATTGGGTAATGTTTTAGTCTCATGAGATGTCGCATAAGGGATTAAGGAGTGAAAGGATGTTCTCCAAGGTTTTTGAGTGTAGATAAAATTAAATCCTGGGTGGGTTTATATATGAAATGGGTGGGGAATTCTTACTTATTTATTAAACATAGGTTTTGGACTCTATACAATAAAATAACCAAAACCAAAAACCTTATTGTGGTTTTCTCCCAGGGTTTCTTCCAAATAGGAGTTGTTTTCATTATTTTATAACCCTAAGGGATGAAATTATTAATATAATACTCTTTCTAATGTGAAAGTGAGTCATGTTCTTAATGAAATGATTTCAAAAAATTAAAATATATTATATGGTTTGGAGGATTCGTAAAGGTATTATAAATATAATAAAATAAAATTAATATGAAATTATTTTAAAGGGGAAACATAGAATTTTTTGTGAATTCCCTTTATAGTATTCATTACATCATTTTTTGGTCATTATGATGTCATAATACACACCGTATATTTATATAGTATTTAATTTTTACCCAAAAATTAAACTATCTTAGAAAATTATCAAAAATTCATTGTTGGATAATTTTGATGTTCTAATTCCAAAAATAATATTTTTCTACACAAATAATTATCTAAATATGTGGATTTTTACTATTAAAATAATAATCAACATCTATTGAAAAAATTTGGGTTTATTTACAATAACAGTTTTCAAACCCTTATAAAAATTATATTTGACTTCATAAAAATTATATGATCATTTATATTTAATAAAAATTATTTAACAATAATATTTTAATTATATATTTTCTATCCCAAAAGTCCATTAATTCATAAATGCCTTTAAATTTTAATAATACCCAAAATATAATATATGTTTTATTGTTTCAAAATCAAAAATCATTTATAAAGAAATAATAATCACTACGCTAAAACAAGCATTTAGCGAAGATTTTTTTCATTTAGTGGTGGTTTAAACTATTTCTAAATCATGTGTCGGTAATCATTTTGTGTTGGTTTTTCAAAACCATCTCAAAACTATATAGCAGTAGTATTTTGAAATATAGATAATCATTTAGCATCATTTTAAACCACCACTAAATCGTTTCATAGATATTTTTTTATTTTTTTATTTTTTAAATTTTTATTAATATTTTTTTATATTATTTTTATAGTATTTTTTATTTTTTATTTTTTTCTATAATTTTAAAGTTTTCTTAATTTCTTTATTTTTTTATTTTTTTATTTTTTAAAAAAATTAGTTAATTTATTATATTATTTTATTATTTTATTATTTCTTATTTCTTATTACCATACACATACCCATGCTCATGCACATGCCATATATGGCATGCTGAAGTTCTACATTGTAATGCCCCGAAACTCAAACCTCATGTATTGATAAGTTTATGTTTTCATTTTGTTTGAATTTCTTAAACAAATCTTAACTCTCATAAGAAAATAATAGTAATGTGGTTTTATTTTATATTAGAATACAACCGAATAAAACACACAAATAAGCACAAATCTCTTTCATTTAAATAAAAACACCGTAGTGTTTACAATACACCAAGATTAAAAGGGGAGCCATGCTAACCAAAGATACCTACTAAAACCCTAACAGAACTATGGGAAGGCCCCCTAAAAATACAACAAGACATGGTAAATAAAGGAGGTCCTTCAGGTCAATGAAAATAAAGAACAACACCACCATGACCATGAAAATTGTGCTAAGCATCAACTGTATGGAAAGCACCATATTATCCTCCCCCTTCTCCTTCTTCTCTTAAAGTTTAGGTCACTCTGAAACAAGGTTTTATATGGATTCAGCTTGACCGTTACCTTGGATGACTGTTGGGAATCCAAATGGCTATAATTATAACCGTTAGTATTGTGTTGTTTTAACTAAAGTACCATTTAGTATAACTTTACGTTATAAATTGAAAAACTAAAAGATAATCCCTAACTATGATATAATTCTTTGAATTGTGTTTTGAAACATAATAAGGAATTCAAAAAAACACTTTGTGGGCTTTTTGATTATAATTTAAAGAGTTTCATTTCTCAAACAATGTTAATAATTATGTTTAAAACCTTCAAATCAAATTATGTTTTTAAGTAAACTATGTTTTTCTATAATAATAATTATCATAAGGGTTATTAAATCTCAATTTATAACTTTTATGTTAAAAACTTAGTGTTTGTGAATAATTGCTTTCTTTTTGAAAGACTTTTGAGACAAAGTCCAATTTATGTTCTTTAAACTTGTGATGTTTAAGTGGAAGTCTAAAAAGATAATCTTTATAAGGTTTTCATAAATATATTCTTCCTTAAGACTTAAAATATATATAAGTTAGGTTTTATAAAAAAAAATTGGGCCATCTCGGGCCATCCCTTTGAAGGCAGGGCTAAGGGAGGAAGCCCACACGAAGTAGCTGAGCCTAGCCCTCGGCCCAAGCCAAGTCTGGCCCAAGGCATAGGTAGAGCTTCCCCGAAGGGCGCATGGGAGAAGGAGAGCATGGGCGTGCCACAGTGGGCACATGGTCATGGGGAGCGGGTAGGCCGAAGCCTGTAGGGGGAGGCAGGAGCCCGTGTGTAAACCTCTCTGGTGTGTGTTGTGTTATTGCTAGTGTTTCGGGAGGCTCAGACTTATAATGGACCTCCAGAGCTCTCACTGATTCGATGTGGGACAACAATTTTCACCTGGGATCAAATCAGGACTGTCAGATCGCCTCGCGCGTGATTTGAACCGTTGAATTCAGTCCAGGGGTCGATCCCTAGAAGCTGCGAATCCCTCCGCGATTTTTCATGGACCGTCTAATCTGGCATGATTTAATCGTGGTCTTTCATGTTTTTTTTAAATTATCATGGCAATCCAGAGCCGCCCGATCTCTCCTTGAATCACTCTGAGCCATCCATCGCTTTTATAAACCACGGTTGTATCCCGACCGTCGGATCAATCCAAGATCAAATCTTGTCCATCCTTTTTTCTCTCGGTATCACCCCCCATTGCTTCATCTTCTTTCTTCCCGCGGTATGCACTGCACCGAACCCTACTCTTTTTCACCTTTTTTCTCTTACTTCTTCAAACCAGGTGGACCCTCCTTGTCCCCCTTACCCATAAGTCTTCCCCGACCAATAAATGGACCTGTTGGACTCGGCTCTTCTCAACAGTAGTAATAAAATTTTAGAATACTTTATATATTTTATGTAGTTTATAAACTGGTTGAACCCCTTGGTTTTTCCTTCCTGAAACACTAGTAATCCTCATCCAAGTCTACCTCGAAGATATTCTTCTCCTCGGATAGAGGTAAGGGTTTTATGTTTTGTTTTCTAGTGAAAAATCCTATATACATATATATGCTTTACATATATATACGGGCATGTATATTTTCATAATCTCACACCTATATATATATACCCTCTAAGGCGAATCTGGGTTTTTTAAGGGTCTTTATTCTTTGATATCTTTATGAAAAATCGTGTATTCACACATTATATATATATATACGAGTATGTATATGTCCATATATTCACATTGGTTTATATATATATAAACTCTCTAAGTTAAATCTCAATTCTCTAAAGGTTAAAAATGTTGTATGCACAGTGAATGATTATATTTGGGTTCGTTCAAATATGATTTTAGTTCTTTTCAAAACCAAATATACACCTATTGTACTTTCATACATATACACATATCCCCATATACTCTTATCTTATGTTATTAAGGATTTTATATACAATCTACAAATAATGTTTGCGTGTGATTAAAGTTTTGTTTTCGAATGAATTTTTATTAGTATGAAAAAAATTAGTTTTTATATAGATATGTTCATGCGTTATATACTCCAAACCACGCATGAGTGTTGGTTCTCAATATGATGTGTTAAAAAGAGGTTGTACAAACTTGGGGGAGTATTTTAATACAAGAGAAATATAATCTATGAACTATACATATATATATATATATGTATATGTTTTTTGTATGTTCAATTTATGAAAGTATGAAGGAATGTATAGTCATACAGATTGGGTGGAAATCATCAAATACCCAATTCTATGTCCATCGTACCTTCAGGTTATGAAAACTTGGATAAATAATCCATTTTCTCATGAAAAATACGTATGTGAAAACCTTCCATGATTATATAGGTATACATGGTCACATATATCATAATCTATCATGTTTGGGTTTTTAACGAAGTTGAAATAAATATGTTTTACTAATGAGAAATTATTAAACTTGGTTTACAAGTTGGAAACTCATGTATATTGTGTATATACGGCTATGGATTCCCTCACTTTAATATGTATGGATCATTAGAAATTAATTGATTAAAACTTTAAATAATGTCGGTCTTGATGAAGGCCAAACCGAGAGGTATTTACATAAAGCTGTGTGTCATAATCCTTAGAAGTATGTCAAACTTGTTCAGTTAAAGAGTTCTTAAATGATGATTCTATCCTTCAGAAGTATTTCATGACTAACCCTATTTATTTTTATGATTTAAGAAAATATAGACATCTTTTTTTCCAATATATATTTAAAAGATCAAATGTTGTAATAAACCATGCAACCAGGTTATGCACACTTGAGGTTTTATCAACTACAGTGATTGTTGTCAGTTGAGTCGTAATTTATTTACTTGGTCACTGACACTTATTAGAAATGTATTAAATAACATGTAATTCCATTTTTAATAATTATGAATGGAATAGTTATCAATTTCACATCTCATGTGGAAACCCCCTTCTCACCCACTAAGTGATATGCTTTAGTAATTATCATTTTTTCACATAATGTAATGATCCATGTATGCCTTTGGTAAACTCTTACTAGAATGACTGTCATATTATGTATTCATGGTTTAAATAGTTTCATTTTCCATTGTATAGTTTCACTCATTGATGTATGCATATGGATTAACATGATAATAAGATAAGGAAGTCAAATTACTCAAGGTGGTAGGGGACACCTTGAGTACACGACCCGATCTGACATATGAGGAATGTATTGGACTAGTATGTTCCAGGTTGGAGACCGGTAAAAGTAAGCTCCACAGGTTAGAGACTGGTAAAAGTAAGCTCTTAGGGATGGGGACTGGTAAAAGTAAGCCCCTCGGGATAGTGTTCGGTCATAGTTTTCCCTTAGATCTTGGCACAAGTCCCTGACACAGAAGTCTGGAATTATACATTCCCTCATTATGTGTAAGATAATCATGTAACCAAATGGATAATCTATTAGTAGAGTATCCATGGTTATGTGATAGTACTTATGAGTATCAGAAAAGTAAAAGCTTATGGAATGACGTGTGTTTAATTGGAATTCTTTTTATGTAATTGCAGTTATTATCTTTTTGTGCAACTATGATTGTTCTCTTTTTAACCTGTGCTTACATATCCATATGTCATACATGTTTAAAAATCCTTTTACTTATTACACCAAATGGTAATTCCTAAATTGAAGCATTTATCCTCTTATTTTTGATATCATGTTCGTTTAGTTGAGAACTTTTATGATATGTCACATGTGTTATAACTTTTCTTCAAAGAAAGTGTTTTATGTAAATTTTTAAAGAATATTTTTAAAATTTGTATTGGTTTATTTTAAACCCCTTACTGGGCCTTGTTGTGCTCACCCTACGTTTCTTTTTATAATAAATTTTCAGGTTTTATCCTGAGCTAAAAGAAGTATGATAGGAGAGGTCGGTTTCCCAGAACCTGAACTGAATTCGATTCTCTAGACGGGACATGATTTGTAATTCATCAGTGCATGTATTCTTAAAATGTACATATCATGTTCTGAAGGCACCGGCTCTGGGTGTTCTGGGACTGGGTCTTCGCAGTTGGTATTAGAGGATTTGGTTTAGATAACTCTGGAAAACCAGAATTTAAAAAAAATAGAGGAATTTACTTAGGTATTACTAAATATGTGGTTTTTCCCTAATTTTTACATGGAAGGACAGACTCACATCCGTTCACTCCCTACCGAGATATTAGAGACCATCTTGGTCAAAGCATGTGAGAGAGAGTACCGATCTTTAGCAAATTTAAGAGAAACATGCAAGCAATTTTACGAAGTGTCAAACAATCCGATCATTCTCTATTTTTATTAAGAGAATGACTATATTTACCATGGTATAACTAATGCACAACTTGTTGTGTATAGACGAAGGGGAAGGTACCATGAAGTTCTTTTCCTATGTTTCACCCAATCCCGAAACTTCATGGCCAGGATGTTGTTTCAAGATGCTACCTTGAAAGGGGACCTATGCACAGCCTACTTGTACCAAATCTTGAGCATCAGTATGTATGATCATGTTGAAGTCATTAAAATGTCCATACAAGAGTCAACCCAGAGAATTCTCAGATAAATTTTCCATTCAGGCATTTCTGAACTCTCCACCTATCGAACCTCTCTTTGGAAGCCCGAGTGCACACAACACGAGTTTAACCCATACTATCTGAAGTGTGTATGGGCCCAAGAAACAGAAGAACTGAACACCAGCTTGGGTATTCATCTAACCTTACCTGATGATTCTCTATGATGGTTGTTTTGGTGAGGTTGCAAGGGAGTCTTTTAGCGAGGTTGTGTGAAAGGAATTGCAGAGACACAATTATTTAAAGGGGGGATAATGTAACACCCCGAAACTTGAACCTCATGTATTGATAAGTTTATGTTTTTATTTTTTTTTTGAATTTCTTAAACAAAACTTAACTCCCATAGGAAAATTATAATAATGTGGTTTTATTTTATATTAGAATACAACCGAATAAAACACACAAATAAGCACAAAACTCTTTCATTTAAATAAGAACACCGTAGTGTTTATAATACACCAAGATTAAAAGGAGAGCCATGCTAACCGAAGATACCTACTAAAAACCCTAACATAACTACAAGAAGGCCCTCAAAAAATACAACAATACATGGTAAATAAAGGAGGTCCTTAGAGTCAATGAAAACAAAGAACAACACCACCATGATCCTAAAAATTGTGCTGAGAATCAACGGTATGGAAAGCACCATATTCTTCTCTTCCTCATTCTTCTTCTCTTAAAGATTAGGACACTCTAAAACAAGGTTTTATATGGCTTCAGCTCAACCATTACCTCGGACTACCGTTAGGAATCCAAACGTCTATAATTATAACTGCTAGCCTTTTGGTGTTTTAACTGGAGAAAAATTGAGTACAACTTTACATTATGAATTGAAAAATTAAAAGATAAACACTAACTATGATATAATTCTTTGAATTATGTTTTGAAACATAATAAAGAATTCAAAAAAAACACATTGCATAATTTTCGATTATAATGTAAAGAGTTTCATTTCTCAAATGATGGTATGAATTATGTTTAAAATCTTCAAATCAAATCATGTTTTTAAGTAAACTATGTTTTTCTATAATAAGAATTATCATAAGGGTTATTAAATCTAAATTTATAACTTTTCTGTTAAAAAGTTAGTGTTTATGAATAATTGTTTTCTTTTTGAAAGACTTTTGAGAAAAAGTATAATTTAATTTCTTTAGCCTTGTGATGTTTAAGTAAAAGTCTAAAAAGATAATCTTTATAATGTTTTCATAAATATATTCTTCCTTAAGACTTAAAATCTTTATAGGTTAGGTTTTATAAAAAAAATTGGGCCAGCTCGGGCCAGCCCTTTGAAGTTTGGGCTAAGGGAGGCAGCTCACATGAAGTGTCTGAGCCTAGCCCTCAGCCCAAGCCAAGGCTGGCCCAAGGAATAAGCAGAGCTTCCCCGAAGGGCGCGCAGGAGCAGGAGAGCGTGGGCGCGCCATAGTGGGCATAGGGTCACGGGGATCGGGTAGGACGAAGCCTGCGGGGGGAGGCGGGAGCCCATGTGTAAGGCTCCTTGGTGTGTGTTGTGTTATTTCTAGTCTTATGGGAGGCTCAGGCTTATAAATGACCACTAGAGCTCTCACTGATTCGATGTGGGACAACAATTTTCACCTGGGATCAAATCTGGGTCGTCGGATCGCCCCGCCCGCGACCTGCACCATTGAATTCAATCCGGGGGTCAATCCCTGGAATCCATGAACCCCTCTGCAGTTTTTCATGGACTGTCTGATCTGGCACGATTTAATCGTGGTCGTTTGTGTTTTTTTTATATTACCGAGATGATTGAGAGCCACCCGATCTCACCTCAGATCACTCCGAGCCATCCATCGCTTTTATAAACCATAGTTGTATCCCGACCGTCGGATCAATCCAAGATCAAATCTTGGACATCCTTTTTTATCCCGATATCACCCCCCATTGGGTCATCTTCTTCTTTCCCATGTCACGCACTACACCAAACCCTACTCTTTTTCACATTTTTTCTTTTCTTCCTCCTTCAAACCAGGTAGACCCTCCTTGACCCCCTTGCCCATAAGTCTCCCCCAGCCAATAAATGGACCAGTTGGACTCGTCTCTTTTCAACGATGGTAATAAAAGATTATAATATTTTATATATTTTATGTAGTTTATAAACCGGTTGAACCCATAAGTTTTCCCCTCCTGAAACACTAATAATCCTCAACCAAGTCTGCCTCAAAGATATTCTTCTCCTCGGATAGAGGTAAGGGTTTTATGTTTTGTTTTCTCGTGAAAAATCCTATATACATATATACGCTTTACATGTATATATGGGCATGTATGTGTTCATAATCTCATGACTATATATATACATATATATATATACCCTTTAAGGTGAATCTGGGTTTTGTAAGGGTCTTCATGCTTTGCTTTCCTTATGAAAAATCTTGTATTCACATGTTATATATATATATATATACGAGTATGTATATGTCCATAAATTTACATTGTTTTATATATATATAAACTCTATAAGGTAAATATAGATTCTATAAAGGTTAAAAATGTTGTATGCACTAATTTTTTTCTAAAGTGGATGATTATATTTGGGTTCGTTCAAATATTATTTTAGTTCCTTTCATAACAGAATATACACCTATTGTACATTCAGATATATACAAATTACCCCACCTACTCCTATCTTATGTTATTAAGGATTTTATATACAATCTACAAATAAGGTTTGGGTGTGATTAGAGTATTGTTTTCAAATTAATTTTTATTAGTATGCAAAATTTTAGTTTTTATATAGGTATGTTCATGCGTTATATACTCCAAACCAAGCATGAGTGTTGGTTCTCAATTTGATGATGTTAACAAGAGGTTGTACAAACTTGGGGGAGTATTTTAATTCAAGAAAAATATAATCTATGAACTATACATATATATATATATATATATATGTTTGTTGTATGTTCAATTTATGAAAGTATGAAGGCATGTATAGTCATACAGATTGGGTGGAAATCCTCAAATACCCAATTCTAGGTCCTTCATACCTTCAGGTTATGCAAACTTGGATAACTAATCCATTTTTTCATGAAAAATACATATGTGAAAACCTTTAATGATTATATAGGTATAAACGGTCACATATATCATAAGCTATCATGTTTGGGTTTTTAACGAAGGTGTAATAAATATGTTTTACTAATGAGAAATTATTAAACTTGGTTTACAAGTTGGAAACTCATGTATATTGTGTATATACGGCTATGGATTCCCACACTTTAATATGTTTGGATCATTATAAATTAATTAAGTAAAACTTTAAAAAATTTCAGTCTCTATGAAGGCCAAACTAAGAGGTATTTATGTAAAGGTGTGTAACCTAATCCTTAGAAGTATGTCAAACTTGTTCAGTTAAAGAGTTCTTAAATGATGATTCTATGCTTCAAAATTATTTCATGACTGACCCTATCATGTTTTATGATTTAAGAAAAGATAAACATCATATTTGCAATATATATTTAAAAGTCTAAATGTTGTAATAAACCATGCAACCAGGTTATGCACACTTGAGGTTTTATCAACTATAGTTATTGTTGTCTTTTGAGTCGTAATTTATTTACTTGGTCACTAACACTTCCTAGTAAATGTATTAAATAACATGTAATTCCATTTATAAGAATTATGAATGTAATTGTTATCATTTTTACATCCCATGTGGAAAACCCCTTCTCACCCACTATGTGATATGCTTTAGTAATTATCATTTTTTCACATAATGTAATGAGCCATGTATGCCTTCAGTAAACTCTTACTAGAATGACTATCATATTCATGGTTTAAATGGTTTCATTTTCCATTGTATAGTTGCACTCATTGGTTCATGCATATGGATTAACATGATAATAAGATAAAGAAATAAAATTAAGGTGGTATGGGACACCTTGAGTACACGACCCAATCTGACATATGAAGAATGTATTGGACTAGTATGTTCTTGGTTGGAGACCGGTAAAAGTAAGCTTCCTGGGTTAGAGACCGGTAAAAGTAAGCTCTCCAAGAAGGGGACCGGTAAAAGTAAACCCTTCGGGATAGTGTCCGGTCATAGTTAGCCCTTAGGTCTTGGCACAAGGCCCTGACACAAAAGTCTGGCATTATACATTCCCTCATTATGTGTAAGATAATCATGTAACCAAATGGATAATTGATTAGCAGAGTATCCATGGTTAAGTGCCAGTACTTAGGAGTATCAAAAAAGTAAAAGCTTATGGCATGATCTATGTTTAATTGGCATTCAGTGTATGTAATTGTAGTTATTATCTTTTTGCAAAACTCTGATTGTTCTTTTTTTAACCTGTGCTTACATATCCATATGTCATACATGTTTAAAAATCCTTTTAATTATTACACCAAATGGGAATGACTAAATTGAACTATGTATCCCCTTATTTTTTCAAGCCTATTCTTTTAGTTGAGCACTTTTATGATATGTCACATGTGTTATATCGTTTTTTCAAAGAAAGTGTTTTATGTAAAGTTTTAAAGAATATTTTCAAAAGTTGTATTGGTTTATTTTAAACCCCTTACTGGGAATTCTTGTGCTCACCCTACGTTTCTTTTTAAAATAAATTTTCAGGTTTCAGCTTGAGCTAAAATAAGTATGACAGGAGAGGCTGGTTTCCCAGAACCTGAATCGAAATCGATTCTCTAGACAGGACATGATGTGTAATTTATCAGTGCATGTTTTGTTAAAATGTACACATCATGTCCTGAAGGCACCGGCTCCGGGTGTTCTGGGGCCAGGTCTTCACATACATTGGGTGAGATTTGAACCCCTTGCCTCTTGGTTATTTTGAACAGATATTACCACTCTAGTAGGCTCTTCATGTGGTAACTAAATAGAATTTTATATACTTATATATATATATATATATCAATAGAAAAAACAAATAATACATAACAATAATAAAAAATTATCAATTAATAGATAAAAAATATATAATCAATATATAATAAATAAATGATAAATAATCTGTTAATTATAAATTAATGATTATATAATAAATAATAAAAAATGGTAATTAATGTATAAAAAACAAATAAATAATAAAAAAACATATTATTTATCATTTATTTATTATATAATCATTAATTTATAATTAACATATTATTTATCATTTATTTATTAATAAAAATGGTAATTAATGTATAAAAAACAAATAAATAATAATAAAACATATAATAAAATAGTAATTATAAATAATAAATAATAATAAATAACTAAGATGTTAATAATAAAATAATAATAAAATAATAATAAAATAATGTTAAATTAGAAAAAATAATATTAAAATAATAGTACATTAAAATTAAATTAATTATTCATGTATAAACAATAAATAAATAATAGATAAAGAATTAATATATAAGAAATAAGAAATAATAATAAAATAAATACTATATAAATAATAAAATAATAATGAAAAAAATAAATAAATAAATAAATAAATAAAATACATATATAATATAGAAATAAAAAAATAATAATGAAAAATAAATATATTATAAACTAATGAATAATAAGTAATAAATAGTAAGTAAAAAAATAATAAGAAATAAATAATAATTAATTAATTTATATTAAATATTAAATCATAAATCATAAATCATGGCTAATAAATAATAAATAAATATATTCAAAAAATAATATTTAAATAATAACTAATATATAAATAATAAATAACATGTTAATTATAAATTAATAATGAATAAAATTTAAATAATAAAAAAATAATAAATTAAAAATAATCTGTAATAATAATTAATAATTAATAATTAATAATTAAATATTTATTTAACAATAATTTGATAATACCAATAAATTAATAATAAATAAAAACAATCATATATATAATTTTATATTTATATAAATATATATATATATATATAAACCTAAGTAAATATAAATATCTCTATATATATTTACATATATTTGATATAAATATTATTAAACAAAACTATGTATAAATATTTAAAAATGTAGATTAATTTATAAAAATATTCATCAATACATATAAACACACACATATATATATAATTGATAATAAATCACCAAAAGTTGGGAAACCACAATAATTGCAACACAATCAAATCAATATGAATGTAAATCAATGGAACAATGTAACATCATGTTACCAATCTATCATGTATGACATTAACATTTTCATGGTTTTTTCCTTTTTTGACTGGGTAGGGTTGAGAAAAAATTAGAAGGATACTTATAATGGTGAAGTTAGAGATTTATTGGACTCTTAGCTTTAACCGAGCTTTATTACAGGCTACCGAAGGGTTACACGTCATGTAACTAGGTTACACGACATGTAATAATCGATAGGTTCATACCATGAGAGGGTTCAAGTCATGAGAATATTCACAACATGAAAGGTTACATGCCATGAAGATCCTTTACCCATCGTGAGTCATTTAATTGACAGTTTTTCATTTTAAAGCGACGCATTTTTCGGCAGTTATGAATCTTATCTATTTCACGACGTGTAGTGTGATTAGACGTCATATAATACCTTAAATATGGTTTTTTAATGGGAAACATGGCTGAGGTCCTTTTTCCCCTCCTCTCTTTTTTCATTTCCCTCGACCTAAATCCTTCCCCATATGATCTTGGAGCCACCCAACCCTTCTGGGATCCTTTATTCAGCATTTGATTGTTGTTGCACTTGCAGTGTGGATTCTTGGGTAAGCATTATATTCATTATTCATCTTTCTCTATTTCTCCTCCTTTTTTATTTTAATATATCATCTGGAAATTGATGTATTTAGGCTCTGTATTTTTTAATCTAGTCTTTAGGTTGAGTTTTGAGGTCTTCTACACCTTCATTCTTGTTGAAAAGTTTAGTTGTGAGTGTTAGTTTTCAGGAAAAAGGTATGTGATTTTGTTCCATTGGTCCAAATTGATTAACCTTGAATTTATTGATTTACTTCAATTTTTGATTTAAATTAATTTTCTCAAACTTTATTTCAATTTATTTGATAAAATCCATTTCCAAAAAATTGGGAGATTTGAAATAGTTTCGCATAAATTTGGGGAAACCCCAGAATTCTATTAAATTGGGGAGTATTTGTGTAAATTGGTTGATCAAAATTGTTTAATTTAAGTTGTAAATTTAATAGAAGATATTTCAATTAAATTATTTAATTTAATTATGGAAATGGATTATGAAATTTATTCAAATGGTTTTGAATTTACTTCAAACATGTTAAAATGGATAAAAAGTTTTGAAAGAAACCTAGTGATTTTATCTTATTAAAGTGGCATGTTTTTTATTAAAACGTGTTTTTTTAAAATGGAAAAGTGGAATTTAAAATAGAGGAATGGGATTTAATTATATTTTAAGTTTTCTTAAAATAAATTTCTTATCTTTTATTATGAAAGATAACATGAAAGCCTTATGTAGTATTTGAGTTATTTGGATACACTCCAAGATTATACAATGTTTTAAAACATAAATGAATCATGTCACATCCCCAATGGGATGGTGAAAAATCTCAATTGGCCATTGTTAGAGGGAATAGTGTATACAAATATTGTTTGGATCACTTATAGAGTGTAGAGTCCAATATCCTATAACATTGGTACATATTTTTCAAAGGACAATGTTTCTCACTTACTTTATTTTTTAGATATAAATATATTCCAATGTTATTGAACTTCTCGACATACCTTTTGGATTTATATAAACTTTTTTATATAACTATTTTATTTAATCCATTATTTTAGAAATATTCCATCACTTTTGAATCTGTTTATTAAATTACTTTCCATCATTTAAATTGTATAGCATTATTTGCTTATATATGCATTATAATTCCAGACATGTTAACTCTAAAATTTAAATCATTACATTGTTTAATCTATTTTTGGAATATAATATTTAATTCTTGGTTAGACTCTAATAGGATTTTTATCTCACACCCAATATGTGCCTTCAGGTGTCGGTTGATTATCTACTTCGAGATTCGAGTAGGTCAAAAGGATCTTTTGAAGGTGGATCATGTTGTTCAACCTTGGAGGTGGTGGGTTATGTCCATAGGTACTTGGGTTGTTTTTCCCTATTTTGGTACTTGGGTTTTAGTATATTGGTCTATAATTCTTTGTTGAATTCTGGTATATTACACCAAGTGGAGTTTCTTTTGTATGAATGTGGACTTTCTTGTCTTGTTTCTTCTATGTTTTGTGGAAAATTGATTCCAACTTTCATGTTATACAGTGCCATGTTCTAGTCACTAACCCATGAATATTGGGAACACCCTTTGGGATATGTCAGTGTTGGATCTATTATCGTGTTACTAGGGTACCCAATCTTGTTCATGATAAAATGGTATTAGTGGTAGGTTGTAATTCATATTTTCTTCGTAAAGTCATTATGCCTTTTTTAAATCTTGTTAAGAAATTTAAGGTTGTTGCGATTGAGTGTCTGAAAATTTCTCTTTGTAATGACCTTAAGTCATCAGGGTTGGTTAGGGAGATACTTCTTGTGGATTATTTAAAATATTTTCCCTATTGTGATTTTTATAGAGTGAAATCTAAATCGGGTTTGTTCTATATGTTGGGATTAATTTCTATTATTTATCAGTGACTGTTAACTTGATGTATTCCTTGTTGTATGTTGATGTTGTGTAGAAACATTCCTCTGAGAAGATATTGAAATTGAATCCAAGAGGAATATTTTTTAAAACCATAAAAATTTAATCCTCACGTAGACTCAAATCTAGTTGATGATATTTTGCACAGTTTCCAAACTCTAGGATAGGCACCACCACTAGTCCTCATTTAGGACCCAACTATGGATCCTCAAGGGGATGTTCTTCATAATGGTTCTCTAGTGTTCCTTCACAAAAAGCCACTAGTTTTCAAAGACTCCCCTAAGTCTCAACATGACAAATAATTCTTGGGTAGGATATAATTTCTATTTCAGATCATGGAGACATCAGATGAAATAAAGGTAAAGTGTGCCTCCTTCATGCTGGGAGGACCGAGTAGGAGATGGTGGGACATAATGGTGATGGAAAATGAACACGTGGGTTATCATGGAAGGACTTCAAGGTTCCTTTAACCAAATAGTTATTTCAAAATTCAATGGTGTTGGCCAAGGATATAAATTTTTTAATCTTGATTAGGCCTTTAGAATCATGATTGAGTATTCAAATATCTTTGTTGATCTTGTGCAGTTTTCTTCTAAAAATGTATCTAATGAGTGCATAAAGTCTTAACAGTTCGAGTTGGTACTTTTATCGGATATTGTTTCTCAGGTATTCTTTTTAAAGCTTCCCAATTATGATGATGTTCTAGATAGGGCGATTATGGTTGAGATGGACCTAGCTAAAAAGTCAGGGTTTATGGGAGTTCCTTTTTCTCCTAATGGTAGTGTCAGTTCCTCAAGGGAAAGAGGAAGCATGATGATTCAAATGGTAGTTCTCGACAGAAGGGTTATTCTAGACCTCATATAATTATAGGAGGAATTTCTTTGAATTTATATAAGTGTGTAAATCCAGGACATTCTAAGAGGGTTTGATTTGAGGCGCCTAAGAACTATAGCTCTTGCAAGCATTCAGGACATTTACAAAGATTCTGCTATGTCTTTTCTACTTCGCATAGTAGAACAGTATCATCATATCCTCCTAAAACTGTGGGGAAATAATATGCTTCACATATAAAAGGGTTCTAGCCATAGGCACCCAGAAAAAAATCTAATTAATGCATTTGAATAGTCTCTAGAGGATGTAGACATAGATCCAGCGATTGTGAGAGGTACTATTACTATAGCTTCATCATTAGTGACTTCTCTATTTGATACTGGTTCATCTAATTCATTTATTTAAACCCAAATTATTTATATACTAAATATTCCAATGGATATTTTATCTTATTTAATGGATATTACAACATACCTTTGAACAAAGAGAGAGTTGGGTCTTTATAGTCCTTCTTGTGTCTTCTCTCTTTCATATGTCGAGATGGATTGGAATTTTTTGATCCTTGACATGAAACCTCTTGAAGTATTTTTTGGAATGGATTGTCTCATTTCCAATAAGGCCCATATATATTATTTTCTATAATAGGTCAACCTTAATACGCCTAGTGGTGTTTCTCTTTCCTTTCAAGAAGAATGGGACCTGAGGTAGAGAAGGTCCAGACCTTCTTATCCAGAGTTGGGGAATGTAATATTAGGGTTTTATTTTAACATGGAGTAGGAATATTTGAGTAGTGATCTCCATCCAGTTTTTGTTGAGTTCTCAAATGTTTTTCCTTCTGATTTCTCTAGTTTTCCCTTGGTAATGGAGGTCGAGTTTTCTATTAACTTAATGCATGGTACTCAACTAGGTTGTATTCCTTCTTACCATATGGATCCATTTGAAATGAAGGAGTTGAATCCCTAGTTGGATGATCATCTTGAGAAAGGCTTTATACACCCTATTGTTTCACCTTTAGCAGTGTTAGTTCTCTTTTCTAATAATTATGATGGTTATCTTCACTTATGTGTTCATTACTGAAAAGATAAATCAAGTTGTGGTAATGAAAAAGTATCCATTTCCATGGATTAATGATTTTTTTGATCATTTGAAAGGTTAAATGGGGTTTTTAAATATCAACCTTGGATTTGGTGACCATCAGTTGAGGATAAAAGAATCTGACATTCATAAAACTGCCTTTTAGAGAAGGTACAACCATTATTAGTACCTTGTTATACCATTTTCCCAAAAAATATCCTACAGTTTTTCATGGCCTCGATGAAGAATAATTTCCACATGTATTTGGATACCTTTATTGTAGTCTTTGTAGATGACATCCTCATTTACTCAAATTCCGATGAGGATCATATGCATCATCTGAGAATATTTCTGAGTATACCGAGAAATCACCAACATTATGCCATGCTTTCAAAATTTTATTTCTAGATTCAAGAATTTAAATTCATGGGACATGTGCTGTCTAAATAGAGTATATGTTTTGATATTGAGAAGGTTATGTTTGTTATGATATTAGATCAACCACATAATGCCTTCTAGATTTAAATCCTCTTGGGATTATGCAGATATTATCTCTGGTTTGTGAAGGAATTCTCGAAGTTGGATTCTCTGATGACTGCTCTAACTCAGAAGGGGGTGAGTTTTTCTTGGAATGATAAATTTTAGAGTTATTTTGTTAAGCTGAAATGTCTTTTGACTACTACATTGGTTTTGAATATTTCAGAAGCTATGTAGGGCTATGTGGTCTTTTGTGATGCATCAGGTTCAGTCTTGGGCTACTTTATTATGCATGGTGATCATGTAGTTACTTATGGATCTCTTTAGATTAGGTCACATGAGAATAATTATCATACCCATGAACTTGAACTTATAGTTATGATGCATGAACTTAAAAGTTAGTGGTGCTGAGTTTTCAGAACATAGTTATATATGCATTCATACAACAAAATCATGAGTTATATCTTCTCTAAAAAATATTTAATTATCCACAAGAGGTGTTGGGTGGAGTACCTGAAATCTTTTGACATTGATATCACCTACACCCAAGGGAAAGGGAATGTCATTTAAGATGCATTGATATGGAAACTTCCAACCCAGGCAGTGAAAGAATCATTAAAAGAGTGGAATTTGATGACTCTCTTTACATAGTAGCATTTTTGAGTTCAAGAGAAAGGGGATGAAGTTTCTTTATCCTGTTTTCAGTGGAATTACACTCTTCTAGAAATTATTTTTCAAGATCAAGATCTTGATGCATAATTTTTTATCATTAGATACTCTCATTATGGTGGGGATGTAGTTTCTCGTTTCTCTCTCTCCAAATAGGGTATTTTATGCTATTGGCATCACTTATTTATTCTATTTTCATCAATAAACACTATGATGAGGGATTGTCAAAATCCATAGTGGGTGGTACACCCAGGAACCACTAAAATGTTCTATGAAATGTAGTGGAACTTCAAGTGTTTAGGTATGGATTTCTGAGTTTTTTTCCCCCTGTTATACATGCCAACAGGTTAAGGTCGAGCATCAGAAACATTTAGGTTTACTTCTCCCACTTCTAGTCCCTACATGAAAGTGGGATGAAATATCTATGGACTTTATGGATGGGTTTCCTCATAACTAGAGAAAAAATCATCTTATATGGGTATTGATCGATAGGTTGACCAAGTTGTCTCACTTCATACCCATTTATGATACTACAAAATTTGAGGTGTTGTGAAATATCTACGTGAAAGAGATTATTCATTTTCAAGGAGTTCTATATAAAATAGTCTTTGATAGGGATCTCCTGTTCACTTCTAGATTTTGTAAAGTCTTTCATGAGGCACTGGGATTTCAATTCAATTTGAGAATGGCCTACCATCCGTAGTCAGATGGACAGATAGAGAGATCTATACATATTCTTCATAATCTGCTTTGCGCTTGTGTCCTTGACTTCAGTGGGGATTAAAATGATCATTTTGGAATAGTTTAGTTTTCTTATAATAATAGTTACCAATATATGATCAGAATGGCTCCTTTTGAAGACTTTTATAGATGTACTCATAAATATCCATTGTGTTGGTTGGATATTGGTAACATTTCTTTGGTTGGACCATGTTTTTTCTATGAGAAAGCAGCAAAGATTCAGTTAATTCATCAGATAATGTTGACACCACATAGATTATATAATTCGTAACATGGTCTTCACCATAAACATTTGGAGTTCTCAGTTGTTGACTAGGTGTTCTTGAATGTTTCACCATGGTTTGGTCTTCGATGACATAGAATGAAAGGGAAACTTTCTCCTCGTTTTGTGGGACCTTTTGAGGATGTTGAACAGGTGTAGAGAGTTTCATACCATTTATAACTTCCACCATAGCTGACGCCAATACATAATTTATTCCATGCATCCTGAATGATAAAGTATTTATCTGATCCATCCCATTTTTTGAGCTGGAGTGGTCTTGAGATAGAACTTAGTTTATCTTTGATTAAGTGTCCAGTCATGAATGTTCATTCTGAGACCAAGGTATTATGTTGGAGGATGATGCCTTTGGTTTGTGTTCTATGGATCCATCATTTTGATAATTATGAGATATGGGAACATGAGAAACTTATGAGAGAGTAGTCGTATCATATTTTTGGCCTAGAATTTTCTTTATAGGCTTTCTGGGAATATAAAGTTTTTTGGTGGGAAGATTGTAACATCCCGTTAATGACCTGTCAAGTACGTCTTTAACCTTGTCATGGTTTTTTCTTTTTTTTACTAGTTAAGGTTGACAAATAACTGGGAGGATACCTATAATGGAGAAGTTAGATATTTTTGGGACTCTCACCTTTAACTGGTCTTTTTCTAGAATGATGGAGTTTTACACACTGTGTAACCAAGTTACATGACATGTAATAATTTCTATGTGCATACCGTTACAATGTTCATGTCAGGATAATATTCACACCATGAAAGGTTACAAGTCATGAAAATCCTATACATATTGGGAGTCAATTAATGAATGTTTTTTCATTTTTAAGTAATGTTTTTTTTTTAAATTAGGATTCTTAACTATTGCATGATGTGTAGTGGGATTAAGCATTGAGAAATACCCTGACTGCAATTTTTAAATGGGAAGCATGGCTGAGATATTTTTTTCTCTTCTCTTGTTTCATTTCTCTAAACCCAAATCCTTATCAAGGTGATCTTGGATCACCCCAACCCTTCTGGGTTCCTTTTTTCATCATTCGATCATCGTTGTGTTTGTGGTGTGGATTCATGGGTAAGTATTCTCTTTGTTCTCTACATTTCTCTCATTACCCTCCTTTGATATTTAAATGGATCATCTTGAAAATAATGGATCTATTCTATGTACTATTTTATCATGTTTATTGATTGATTATCGATGACTTCTACACCTTTTTTCTTGTTGACGGGTTCATTGCAGGTGTTTGTTTTCGAGAAAAAGGTAGGTGATTCCATTCTATTGGGCCAAATTGATTAACCTTGAATTGCTTAACTTATTTCAATTGTTGATTTAAATTAAATTTCTCAAAATTTATTTCAATTGATTTGATAAAACCCAATTCCGTCAAATTGGGAGATTTGAAATGGTTTTGGAATGAGAATTGGGAAAACCCCCAATTCCATTGAATTGAGGAGTGTTTGTGAAAATTGCTTGATTTAAATTGTTTAATTTAAATTGTAAATTTTTATGGAAGCTAATTCAATTAAATTTTGGAATTTAATTACAGAAATGGATTGTGAAATTGATAGAATTTGTTTTAAATTGATTTCAAACATAAAAATGGCTTAAATAATTTTGAATGAAACCAAGTGGTTTTATCTTGTTAAGGAGGCATGTTTTTTATTAAAACCTATTTCGGTTTTAAATAGAAAATGGGCATTTGAAATGGGGGGATAGGATTTAATTGTATTTTAATCATTCTAAAAATAAATTTATCATCATTGATTTAGTAAGATCGCATGAAATAATTTGGTAGTTCGAGAGTTATTTAGACATACTCTACACTTATACAAAATTCTAAAACATAAATTTAGTAGGTCACATCCCTGATGGGATGGTGATGAGTCATATTTGGATAGTGTCAGAGGGACATGTGTATACACATACTGTTGTGATCACTTAGAGAGTGTGGATTCCTATAACTTGGAACTATTATACCTATTTGGAAGATGGCGTTGTTTCTCGCTTGTTTTATATTTGAGATATAAATATATTCCAATGTTGTTAAAAAACATTACACACCAACTAGATTTATATAAATTATTTTATATAAGTGTTTTATTTAATCCATTTTTTAAAAAATATTCCATCATTTTTGGATAGTGTCAGAGGGACATGTGTATACACATACTGTTGTGATCACTTAGAGAGCGTGGATTCCTATAACTTGGAACTATTATACCTATTTGGAAGATGGCGTTGTTTCTCGCTTGTTTTATATTTGAGATATAAATATATTCCAATGTTGTTAAAAAACATTACACACCAACTAGATTTATATAAATTATTTTATATATGTGTTTTATTTAATCCATTTTTTTAAAAATATTCCATCATTTTTAAATCTTTTTCTTAAAGTACTTTCCATCATTTGAATTGTATAGCATGATTTGATTAAATATGATTTAAAATTCCAAACCTGTTTATTCTAAAATAAAAATAATTCATTTGGTTAATTTATTATTGGCATCTGATATGGAATCCTTGGTGAGACCCTACTGGGATTTTTAGCTCACACCCTACTTGTGCATTCGGGTGTTTGTAGATTATCCCTTTTGAGGTTCGAGCAGGAGGCAAGGATATTTTTGAGGTGGATCCAACTATTGAACCTTGGATGTGGTGAGTTGTGTCCATAGGGACTTGGGTTTTTCCCCTATATTGGTAATTGGGTTGTAGTACTTTTGGCTTTAATGCCTTATTGACTTCTAGTATTTTACTCCCAGTGGAGTTTAATTTTTCTGTATATTGACCTTCCTGTCTTACTTCCACTATATTTTGTGGAAAATTATTTCCCACTTGCATGTTGTATAATTCTAGGTTCTATTCTTCAGCCCATTGAGATTAGGAACGCCCTTTGGGCTATGTCAGGTTCGGGTCGGTTATCGGGTAACCAGGGTATCTGGGCTAGTTCGTGATAAATAAAATCATAAACCACAAAAAAAAATCATATGAAGAAACTCTTAAGAAAGATGAAATATCATCAAATGTGTATGATATATATGTATATATATGTACATAAATTAATTTAAATATATTATATGTTAATATTTATTTTCATATATTAAAATATATATATATATATATGTTTATCCATACAAACAAATATGTATATATAAACATTATATATATATATATATGTATATATATATATATTCATATAGTTTTACTATAAATCCCTTCATATACTATATTTAATGATAAATATATATTTATACAAAAATATATTTATATATGATGTATTCACACAATATTATTGATACACACACAAATATACACATATTCACACACTCAAGTACACATTTATTTTTCCCAAATACATATATAAATATTTGCATATATAAGTAATTTTATAAATATATTAGAATATACACATAAATATATATTATTTCTAATGACACATATATGTTAATATATAAATATTACTTGTATAGTTATATATATGCATATTAATCCATTTTTAAGGCAATAAAATCGATAATTATTTATTTTAAATTCAATGAATAATAAATATTTACTTCCATATGGTTTATTTGTTTAAAAGTATATTTCTATGTAAATATGTATTTATACAATTGTTTTTTCATAAGAAAATATACATATATTTAATTTTAAATAAAACTACATTATGATTGTAATAGCTAGTAATAAATTCATTCCCCCACTAAAAAAAGACAATAAGATCCTCTTAAACAAGGGATAAAGTACATAGAATGTTAAAACACTTGGGTACCCCGAATAAACCCTTAGTTTTAGAGGCCTTTTGGGACTTTTTATCCATGAAACATTTGATCAGGGCTATTTGTTGTCCTCAATGTGTACTCGATTTGATATGTTGTAGATAATAAATAGACAACCTGATAAAAATCTATGGCAGTTTGAATTTGATGTTTGATTACCAATTTTTCATAAAACTATAATAAATTTTATTCGTTTAATTATTAAAATATTATTATCCAATGTTGTTTTAGTTCATTTCATATGCTTTGATTTGAATTTTTGTGGAGCTAAAATAGAATATTAGATAAAAAATTGTGGTCATTTGATGTCAAAGTCTACTTTTCAACTTATTGATGAATTATTTTAACTTTCAAATTATTATTAACTAATAATTATAATTTATTAATTAAAATATTATAATTAATTAATATCATAAATAATAAATAATATATGATAGTAAATAATAAATAATAAATCATAAATCATAAATCATAATTAAATATTTTATATTTTATATTTTTTTTCTTTAATTTATTGGCGGTTTTAAAAAAACACTGCTATTTTGGGGTGGTTTCTAGAAAATTACCACCAAAAAAATTAAAACAAATTAAAAATTTAAAAAAAATTATGAAAAAAAAATTAATAAAATTAAATCCACATTTATAATCATTTTTTGAAACAGCTTCAAAAAACCATCGCTAATTTTTTTTCCCAAATAAATTTCACTACGGTATTGAAACCCATCTCTAAAAAACCATTGTGAAATCTATATTTTTTGTGGTGAATAAAATAAAAATATTTTCATTATTATATATAGTATACATATTCATATTATTAGGTTCTTGATACATATCCCTTTAATACACTAGAAAACGCCCTAAGAGTATGGTGTGTGCTGGTGAGACTTTAATTGGGTTGTTCAGCGTACATGGTTTGAGTCGTGATCTCGATGTGCTGGAAAAACACTCATAAATATTTTTTCTCATGATTTTGTTGTTGGATATCAACTTATTATTGGTCAAGAGAAAATCCCATTGATTTTATCTCCCTTATAAGATCCAATAAATGGGGTTAATACGGTATGGTTCTTCTGGTTGAGGCCATTACTTCCTTTGTCTGTGTCAATTGGATTTTTCAAAACTATATATTTGTATTAATCATATGATCACTATTCAATGGCTATATTATCAACATTAATGATACTTAATTCCCATTTAAAACCTATAGGTTATAATAAAACCAAATAAGTGCATGTGTTTTCGATATCCATAATATTTAATAATGTATTTAATTAAATCACAATGGGAATTTTATTTAAAAAAATTAGGTGATTAAAAGATGGGTGGTTGCGCTCATCACACCATTTTAGGGGGAATTAATTACTATTATAGGACTCTCTTAAAAATTTAATATATGTTCATGAATATTTTATAAATCCTAATATAGGACAGGTTTTCTTAATAACATGATCAGGTGTTTAATCCTTCTATATATAAAGGGGTTCTATTAATGAGACTATATATATATGTGTGTGTGGTTCTCAATCTATTTATTGTTATTTATTAGCAGTATTTAATTTGTTATACTTTGAAGCCATATAACCTATCAGTCATTGGTTTACTTCCATCCAGGGATGTGATTTCTCTTTCTTGGATGGGATTCAACCTTCATGAGGTGTCCTACGTATCCTATTCATAATATGAATCAAAACACAAAAAGTAAATTTAAGTTCAATATATGTAAGTTTAACATAATGTGGAAAGGATATATATATAAGGGGACTCTGGTGGTGAGTATGGAGCTCAATCCTTATGAAGGGATCCTATATATCCTACTTATAGTAAGAATCATAGTCATCATAGTGTGATCTTCCCACAACCCACCGATGGTACATGATAGATAATTATTATTTGTTAGGGTTATTTCCCTATGGTTAAACAATATGGGAATTACCTTCAGAATTACGCCATGAGGATTCCCGTATATTGTGGAAATCATATCATATCACTAAATGGAACCTACATGCTAAATTTTCTATGGCTAAGAGAAATTCATAATGAAATTAATATTATTATTTCAAATCCATAAGCACACATGAGTCATGCTCTGTGTGAGAAATAAGGGGAAATAAGCAATCAAACTCACCACATGTGTGTATGGGGATTATGCTATGGGTGAAACCTAATGGGGTGTTTGAAATTGATCTTGGGACTCAGTAAGGCTTCCTACATATCTGTCTTATAGTAAGAATCAGAGTCATCATAGTTCAATTAATATTCTCAATCCTCGAATGGATGATGAAGAATGATAAACCCACAAGATATTTTGGGTCCTTTATATTATAGTGTCTGAGAAATATAGGAGATTATACTAAGGTGGATTTTCCAATTGGGGATCGAGCCTTATGAAGGCATCCTACGTATATTTTTTAGATAGGAACCAGGGTTCTCATAGTTTAATTATGGTGTATGTCCATGTGCATCTTCCAGAAAATGTTACTATGTCTTGGGGTTTCTTCTTGGAATGTGTGACATGTCAGAGGTATTATGAGTAATGAATTTGACATGTTAGGGATATCTTTCAACCATTCCCTAGTTTTCTTTTTGACATGTCAGAGTTATCTAGCTAGTATGTATGAGGATGTCTGGACATTCCATAGTGTCTGCCACAAAATATGATTGACATGCACAGTGGCCACCACATGACAAGACTCACATATCCAAGGATAATTGGATGATTGAAGTATACATTTCAATATACCATCACATGATTCGAATGAATTATTTTAGATCTTTCACATGATCATTTTGGACACATATATGGGGGTTGTTTTATTGGTTGTACATGTCTGGAGGAATTCTTTTTTCCTTAGACGATATGCCTGGAGTACTTCACATGATCTGGATGACATGCCTGGAGGGATTCATGTGAAATTCATACATTCCTGGATGGTTCCATGTGATCTAGATAGGTCATGTGAAGGGCACAATCTTGATAGGTCATGTGAAGAACATGATGACATTGTTTGAAAATAAACATATCTGTATTCTCTTAAGGACACCATCTTTTTCTATATTTATTACATAAATGCCTCAATATTTTTCAATAATTGAACTGATGAGGCTTTTCATAATCAATTTGACACTCAGAAACACATTAGAATAATATGTTTGGAACACTATAAGTCTAATGCATGATCAATAATATGATCATGTGAGAGACATATTTCTTGAACATAATTCCTTAAGTCATTCCATATATTTACCTAGTGGGAGACCCTTATGGTTGCATGTATTTATAATCTGATAAGTATCCTCTTCCTTATTCACTCTTTTGTGTCTCATCTCTTTTGTATGTGTTTTTTTCATGGAAGGGGTGGGGGAATTATTGGACTATCCACCCTGATTCCACTTCTCCTTCCATGATGCGTTCATTATTGAAATGGTCATGAGTAGGTGGACGGATTATCACATCTTGTGCTTCTCATGATCATGTTTTGGCTCATCTTTAGCATCATTTTTGTGTCACATGATAAACAAAAACCTTGATTTCACTCCATCATCACCATATTTATTAGACCAATGAATTTTCAATGGGATTTAAAATGATTAAATTGATATGTAAATTGGATTTCACATGATTGAGATGATATAACCAGTAGTCCTCACGAGATCAGGATTCTTATTTAAAATTATTGCATTTGATCAATGGAGACTTGTTTGGGGACCTTCGTGAGATAAATTTTTCTTATTGGAGGCATGAGATATATCTATAATTTCATAGTCTATTAATGTGATTATTATGGCATGTTTAAGTGTCTCTGTGTGGTTAATATTGATCACACATGGTAAATATCCCCTTCACATGAAAAAAATGTAACTTTTACTCGCATGAGGATTCCACATTTTTTAGTTTTATTCCTTATTTTATAATATTTTTTCTCTTTTCCTAATGATTTCTCGTCATGGTTTCAAGAGATCAATAATGTATCTCACGATGGTATGTGATCATCATCATGGATGTTTTCTCTGGTTGTTTGTGGTATGTCACGTGATCAATACTAGATCTTGTAATGGTGTGCATGCATTGTCGTGGATAGTCACCCCAATTTTCTATAGTGAATCACATGATAAATGGTGGATCATGTGGTGATGTTTGATAATTATCATTAATAGTCACCCTTCTTGTCTATGGTGTGTCACATGATCAAATAGACATGTCAATGGGAATTCTCAAGATTGAGCTGACATGTATGGGAGTTTTCATGATATCATGATTCTTTTAAAGTGGCCTTCGTGTGATCAAGGGGAACTTTTCTAGGGAAATTCATTAGATCAATATGGCTTATTAGAGAGCCTTTACGAAGATCAAGTTGGAATTACAAAGTGCCTCTGTGTGATAAATAGTGACCACATGAGGAAAATAAACCCTTCATAATAAATACAATTCCACTTTACTTTTCATGAGGTTTTCACCATTTTCAGATTTATTTCCTTAATTCCAAAGGGTATTTGGGTGATTTTCAATCCTTTATCTCCTAATATTTCGTATGATTAGGGTAACTCTCCAAGAATCCTTTCAACGATCATGGGTGATTATTTATAATCCTTCTCAATAATAGAAGGGACTGTTAGAGGGTATTCACATGATGAAGTGGGGTGTCTTATAGGATTTAGTATGATCATAAGGACTCATAGGAGGATATTCATGTGATCATTATCATATCACACATACCACATCATATGTCTAGGTGACATTTTAAGGTCATGTGATTGTGTTTCCTCTTGGGGATTACAGGATTCACATGATCCTCCCACATGATCTCCATAGGTCCATCTTACTCTTCCATTCAATTTAAATAGAAGATAATACTTAAACTTTGGATATTTAATCAATCCAAAAAAATTATATGCTCATTTGGTAGGCTTCAATAAAATCCTACTTCAATAGTGAGGTTTGTAGGGACAAGGACTCAGTTCTAGGGAAAGTAATTACCGTCCTAAGTCACGGATCCTAAAAAACATTCTTCTTGATGACCTTTAATATTTTGTGGGGTGATTTATAAATTGATTTAGGGATATACTCACTCCACTTGTGACTTAAAATTCATATCTCTTGAGATCTATTTCTTACATCCATGTTTCACAAGATTTCTTCACAAGAACCACTCTGTAAGACTGCTTCGTGAGATTCAATCTTGTAATCTGATCGCGTGATCTTGTTTTGTGGCTTCTCTTGTCTCAATGAATTACACAAAAAATATTTTACTAAACTTGTAATAATTTTATTGAACCATATCAGTATGGATATCCCATGGGATTCAGATGATCTGATGGAATTTTCATGTGATGGCTTGATCATTACACGGTTCATGTGACCACCTCATAGTCACATGATCACAAGTATTTTAATGATTCTTGTGATCATGAGATACTCCATGGGTAATGAGATTCATGAGACCTATGATGGATCATGAAATCAAGAACCCTTGTATAGTTCATGTGATTCACATGATGTTTACCAAGTTATTCATATCTTTTGGTAGGGTAACTCATTCATATGAAACCTGATTATTTCATTATAGAGATAGATTCCCATTCACATAATACTTTATGTAAAGAGTTTATAGTATTGGTGACTCATTGAAATTTCATTTTTATGAGTGTGTATATCATCTATCATTTAATTTTTTATTTTTCATAGATAAACCTGATAGACTTGAGGGGGGAAAGTCTTATGGTACATCATCTATCATACATACTACTTCAATAGAGAATTGGTCTTACAAATTATGTTTCTATCCTTCCACCATAGTCATCTATTAGGAATCCTTCTTCGGTCTTGAGAAACTATAACACCATTGGAGAAAATATTTCCCATGTGGAATACATTATTGTAGAGGAAAAATAATTATATGGGTACATACTGAATTTTATACCAACATAATATGGAAAGAATCATCATAAATCCAATTTGAACATCCATATGTGTCAATCAATAATGAGTACATCTATAATGAACTAGAATTTCATGTGGTTTTCTAGTTGTAACCTTTGATCAGAGGGGGATTTGGGATGGACTAGGGTTGGACCATCAGGGTGTTGTATATCAGTTATGAATTTTTCATGGATCCAAGAAGAGTGTGATGTATGAATCCATATGGATCTTCTAAACCATTTAGAACTATAATAAGGGCTTTATGGAGGATATAGTTATCCGATGGAGTTAGGAAACAAAAACATTTCATCTGATTCATGGAGAAGTGGAAATCATTTTGTGGGATGTCAAGAATATTTTTGGCACACCCATTTTAGGATACATGTATGATGAGTATCTCTCTCCATTATCTACATCAGATGATGCATATCAGACCCCTCTGATTACCAGGTAACTGTTCAAGATGGAAGATAAAGCCCTTGAGACATACACTTATCCTAGAGAATACATCTCATTTAATCAATGGGTGGTATATTTTATCATGAATGTATATTCTAAACCCAAATCATAGAGTCTAAAATATTCTACCATAAAATAATATCACAGTACTGAGGGTTCCTACTGGACCACCATTGAAGAGGGTTCTTTTACCAACTAGGGGAGGGAGGTTGTCTCTAACATTGACTAAGTCGTTCGGTAGGCCGATTTACTATCTATTTACCTAAGTGGGTACCTAGTCCTAAAAAGAGAAGGTGGAGTCAGAGTCTCCACTTTTATGATGGAATCCTTTATGGAAGGATGGAGGAATGTTAGATTGGCTATTCTTATGTTGTCAAAACTATACTCCCTCCTTCTTCACATTTTTAGGGGAAATCCCCACATATAATTTAGGATCCCTTTCAGGGGTTATGGTTTTGGATGGGTTCCTACCTAGGAGGCTATGAATACCTGAGAATCCAAACTACCCTAGTGTTTGTTTCAAACCCTTTTTGTAGTGCATCAATGGGGGAGGCCCATCACATTAAAGTATTTGGATATTATTTCCTATTTGAGTCATCATGACCACTTATCTTTCAAACCCTATGAGATTCCCATTGGCAGTATAACTTACAATGGTAGGGGTATCTATGAGGGTTAGTCTTATGTGATCTCAATCAATGAGGGATTCTTTTCTACCTGAATTGATAGTAGCATACTTTATGAATGTTATATTATTTTTTAGTTCATTCTTAAATTTTTGTGATTTATGATAAAACTAACTACCCCTATTCATGTGCAATATGGAAATAATCCAATGGTGAATCATCAGTTTTGGATAATGTTTAACAAAGAGGAAACCCAAATTTAAATTGACTTCTTCAAAAATTTATGAGATCAATTTTTTTCAAAATTATTCAGATATTTGGATTTACTTGTATCTAAATGGTCAATTATCCATATCAGTACATGAAGATACAAACTTACCACCAACTACTGAATACAATCCAAGTCTTGGTAACTAACTCGCTTAATATAGAATAAAAACCTTAGAGATTCCTCAAAAGTATTTGAGATGTTTATCAAAATTTTCGTTACAATTATAAGTGTCAACCAGCGTATCTGCAATGAGTATAGATCATGTGAGTGAGGTCATGTTTCTAATGTTATTTTCCATTTCCATTCACTAATATATGATCTTGATGGAATTGAACTCATATAATAAGCTTAAGGGTATACTACACCTTATTAGGATACACTTGAATTTATTTTCATTTGATACTAATTTCATAGTTTTTTCCATTAAAATCCACCCTACTAAGGTTGAGTTTTTTCTACAGGACCTCGATGTGATGATAGTAATCATGAAGGGTTGGATCTAGTACCCACCTTTAGTGTATCAGATGGTGGTTACTGTTATGATGGATATTATTTCGGATGAAATTTTTCATCCTATTGTCGAGGGAGTGGTAATATTATCCTTGATATTATATTAAAATGGTTTTGATACCATTAAATTCGTACTAATGACTTTTAAAAAAAATTATTATGGTAGGAAGATGAAGGAGACTAGTCACTCTCATCATCCCCAGTATATTCACCCAGGGTATGGCTATGGAAACTAACTTGGATGGTGAATTGGGGACCGATGATGAGGGGTCTCTTGGTCAACTGGATCTATTGATGGTGGGACTACTATCCCTAATGAATCATAATCGACACTTCAATTTGTTTCATCCTCAACACCTTTAGTGTTGGAACCTTATGGGGGCCCTTCCTCATAGAGGAAAAGTAAAAAGAGGTGCATCAAATTATCAGATCCCTCTCACCCAAAATCCTCAATTAAGCATTACTCTTTACTATTTTTATCTTCTAATCCATTATAGTATCTCATTCTAGTTAACAAAAATTTATAGCCCCACATTGATCTCATTTGGAGGAAAATACATATATTCCCATGGATATGGGAGGGTATTCTATTTGTCTAGTAGAACCTTCATTAATGGTCCCAATCCATCTAGATGTGGAGATGGTTGTTGTTTCAGAATGGTTAGGATTGGTTCGTTAAACTAACATTCTAGTAAAATTTACATTTGACTCATTATGGGTTAGCACACTTCTAGTGAAGGATGATACTAGTAGAAATTTTTCTACTAGTTTAACATTAATGGATGTATCTTTGGGATAAGGTGGTTACTTATTTAGATACTAAATATATTTCCTAATTTGTTCCATTTTTTTAACATTTCATTCACTATTTCCTTACATAAAGGTTGAGAGTGAAGTATTCATAAAGAAAATAAGCATCTGGTTCCCCTAGTTCACTCATTTTAAGAGGGTGTTGCCTCTTCTCTTGAATATGGGGTCAAGGTGATGGAAAATTTTAGTGATGCAACCGAGAGAGGTATATTTATAATGTTGATCTCATTTTTTTGATATATGATACATTTTATTATCTACCACTTTACTGGTAATCCTTTTTGACTCTTGTTATAGAACATCACCTTAGATCTTTTAATTTATGGTATGTGGGTTCCCCTGATTTATTCAACTATTGTGGACATCGACTCTATACCCACCTTTTTTAAGGATTCTAATACAAGTTCGCTACTCATTGAATTAGTCTCAGAATATATTCATATTATTGGATTAGGTTTGTTTCAAGTCTTAGAGTCCACAACACTTTATCAACTAATGTAGTGGCAAGTGTGGATGGAAATCTGGACCCTAATCTCGGATACCCATTTGGAAGAGATAAACAACCAACCTGGCCATCTCTTGTTTATGTTTACTACCCTCAGGTATGGGTTATTTGACTATATATCTCTTCATTATTAGGTGAAAGAAGCAATTTCCTTAAGAGATAAGAGGAGGTATCTGTAATTGAGAATAGTAGTGGCATAAGTACCATCATTGTTTTAAAAAATAAGTATGGGGCCTTGAATGAGGCTTCCCAACACGTAATGGAGGAAAAGGCTCACAAAAATGTGATCAATATTAGGAATGTCGAAATTAACCGATTGTAGTTTAAAATTATTTATCTTTGGAAAGATCTAACTTATTTAAAAAATTAATTAAAAACCTCAGAGAAAACTATTATAGAGAAACATGGTCTCTTTGACCAAGCGAAGGAGGTCAGACTTGTTGTTGTTACTAGGGATGAAGCATTGTAAAAGATCATGGAGACAAAAACCAAATACATTGATCAATTGATCCAATCCTTTGTCTCTCTATAGTATAGGTCTATAAATATTAATGAATACTCTTAAAAATTGTTGTAATGAGCCAATATTTTGATGAATATCGCTTTGTTTTAGAATTTATGGGAGATACTGTGGGTTGTACATATTCCTCCCTCTTTAAAACATTATCAATGAATAAATCATTTTAACTTTACATTTTGTTGTCCATCTTTATTTCATTCATAATATGTATGTAATTTCATTGAAATTATATTATGTGGATCATTAAAGATACCCATCCTTTGTATAATACCATGTAACCCAAACACCAAGATTTTAATTCTTAAATCATAATAGATTTCTTTCGAAAAATGATCATGATTCCTACAAACATGAGATTGATCATTGATCTACCTACTTCGTTCATCCTAGGATTACTTGGATTAAAAGGATAATTTGGGTAAATACATTACATAGGGAAGGTTCTCTCTGAGTCATTGGACTTAGCATGCTTATATTGAATTTTTATAGGGATAGATAATGATACTTATATGATTTGAATCTTTTTTTTATATTTCCTAACATATTCCTATGATTCATATAGGGGAATATTTGTGGGCATGGACCTGGATTTTTCTTAGGCCGCCCACTTATGGTTTTTTGAACAGAATGGTTTTGTTCATTATTTAATTTTATAAGTGATAAATATTTTATGGATCACAAAATGAGTATGTCCAGAAAGAAGAGACTCAAAGTTTTCCTAAGTTTCCCTTTTTGGGTTTACAACCTAGGGAAAATTGTGTCTCTTTCAATTGGATGTTTTATGGTCTTTAAAACTATACTATTACTGTACTTTAGTGTGGGGTCTTATAGCTCAGATCATCAGGTTCATGTGAAGTGTATCATTTTCAAAGTAATTTTCTCTTTTCACTTTGACATCATATGGTCAGGATTACTTCTTTATAGTTTAATTTCATGTGTTAAGGATGAATTTCATAAATTTTAGCATCATGTATTAAGGATGACTTCTATGTAGTTTTACATCATGTGGTAAGTATGTCTTCCATTCATTTTAATGTTATATGATAAGGATGACTTCTGTATAGTTTAATATCATGCAGTAAGGATTTATTATGTAAATATTTAAATCTTAAAGTAAGGATGTATTTCATATAGTTTAATTTCTTGTAGTAATAATATATTCTTTGCAGTTTAATTTCATATGGTAGGGAAGAAAAACTATATGTAGTTTAAAATCTTTATTCTAAGACTTGAGTCACTACAAAGTTTAGAGTCTTTCTTCAAAGGACTATGGTACCATTTAGTTTAACTGTATCCTTTAGGACTTGCGTTTTTGTGTAGTTTAGAGTCTTTCTTCAAAGACTTAAGATGTTATACAGTTTAAATCCTTGACTCCAGGTAAATATAGCAAGATAGGGATTGTGAATAAACATAGATAGTTGTAATATGGGATATAGGAATAATAACCCAAATGTATGGATAGATGAATATGGAATGGATAATAGATACTAAGGATAACTGAAAACAACCTAAGGTTTTATGTTCTACTGCAGTTTTTTCAGTATTTTGGAGTGGGATGAAGCATACATACTGAGTATGACCCAAAACACTCTAAGGTGATAAGTTATATTCATTATTTTTAGGGCTCATGAGGATTTTATGTCCATTTATACAAGGATTAGACACCTCTATTTGTTGGTTCAAAGGCCCTTATTCATGACCCTTTAGGGCCTACATGCATGGTTAATCATAGGTTTCCCCACTCTTTTCAAAGGTCCATAAATTAATTCTGAAGACTCAAATATCTCAAAGATTAATTTGGAATTGGAAAGAAGGTTATCCAATAAGGGTTCTAGCACCCTATGGGTAGTTTAGTTTCTGTTTGGGAGGCTCGGGACTTGTGCCATGTGGTTTCAAATCACATGTTGTGGGCCATGAAAAGTCTTGGAATTGTAATATTGTATTCTTTCTTTGAGAAAGGAAACAATACACAATGATGTAATGTCAAGGATGTAAAATCCTCTTGAATTTTCTAGTGATGGGGATTTTAAATCTTGGTTCAAGAATATTTTAGATAAATGGATGTAAAAATTGGTGGCTATATGCCAACCATTGATAATGGAGAAATCCCATATTCCATATGGTCAAGATAATAACTCCTATATTTTTTGGGGGGGCGGGGGGTCATTTTAGGACCAATAATCCTTTAGGCAGAAGTTCTTTGGAAGGGTTTCAATTCTCTAGTGAATCCTAGTGGGGTCCTTTTAGATTAGCTAGTTACTGTTACCAGTTTCCTATAGGTAAGGACTAAGATCAAGGGAGGTCAAGGACCATGGTTTTCTATGAGAAGCATACAAACTTGATGAACTGGTTGTGTTATCTCATAATTAAAATAAATCAAGTTGTTTTATGGAAAAATTAATACTCAATAAGGTTTTGGGCACCCTAATTTTTTTTGCTGCCTAGTGAAGATTTCATCATGGTGAGGATATATGAACAATAATTAATATAACTTTTTTATAGACTAGGGGGTCTAGAGAGAATATATTCTCTTTTCTTGGGGCCACAATTTAGGTCCCATAAACTTTATCCCTTATTTATTTTTGCTATATCCTTTTCTTAAACTCTAGAGGTGAAGAGTTTCATGAGTAGAGACTTGACTTTTTCTCAAGAATCCCTTTGCGAGTTTTAAACCTGAATAGTTTTATGTCTCCTTCAATAGTAGGTTAGGGTCTTATGATTCGTACCTTAAATGTCTAGAGTTTACAGTTGTAAAAATTTTACCAATGTGCAAGCAGTTTTAAGTCATGATTCTTGTTGACCTATAAGGAGGGGCATGTTACACAATATCCTAATTAAGATACCATGGGTGAAGAGTACTCCAACATTATTTTCAGTGGAAAATGAAAAATATTGAAAATCATGGATCAAGGTTTTCAGGTCTTGAGTGATGGTATGATACAATCATGATAAAAATTATCGCCAATCAGTCTTAGGTGATGAGCATCACTACGATGATGTTAGGACTCATAATGATTGGAAATCCATCCTATAAGGTCCAAGATACCTCAATTTGGTTGTTCTAAGGCCCTTTTGTAGATAAACATCTATCATGGTCAAAAAAATAGATCTTTTCAAAATTAAATGGGTTGTGAAAGGTTTTCTGCAACTCAAGGTGCTCAAAACACTATGTTTGGTTTATGGGTTGAGGTTATTGGAAGTATTATAGAAGCACCCTAAACTTTGGTTGAATAGGGTTTGGATCTAGTGGTCCTCTAATAAATAATAAAATTGTTTTATTCTTTTCACATTTTAACATCATGTATTGGGGAATTATTTTCCAGGCATTGTAACATCCTCTAATAAGGAAGTTTTTCTAACAGTTTAGCATCATATAGTAAGTATATAGGAACCATTGTGAAATTTTTCACGATATAATTGCGAACATTTTATGTTGTTTGAGGGAATTTAGATGTGAGAAAATACTTTTACACATGCACATTATAATTAATGGGTGTCCATATATTGGATCCCTTCTTATACAGATTTTACTCATGTGCAAGTGGGCTATATGTAGATCTATCACGTACATAGGTAAAGTGAGTCTATATGACTTAGACCACTTTCAATAAGGGTATATGAAATTTTTATGGCTAGTATTCCTATGTTTTCCTATAAATATTTAAATGGTAGTAATCATGGAATGATCACTCCATTAAGGATATCCCACTGTGTATTTCTAATGTTTATGCAGGGGATATGGGCATTTTATCTTCTTCCCTTAATGAGTCTCTACATTGAGGTTGGATAAGGTGTTCTCTATATAGATATGGATCGTATGTATAAATATGTTTTTTCCATATTTCATTATAGTAAAGAGGTGATAAATTCACACCTATCATAGATTCATGGATATGATGGCCCATTTTAAGAAAATGTAGGTCTTTCAGGGTAGAGCATATGTCATTCAGTTTAATATCATGACATTAGAACATTATTATGCAGTTTAATGTCACGTGACTATGTCTTGGTCATGTAGTTTAACATAATGTGACCAGGATATGGTTCCCTATAGGAAATATTTATCGGTTGTGTTGTCCATAGTGGCTTTTCGGTTTCCTTATGTTCACATTATCCATGATCAGTGTAATAAACATGGTATAACTAGGTATTTGATTAAGCTGTGTGATATTACATGATGAGCAATACATCATGGTGTTCATAATTTGTCATAGATAATGACCTATACATGGATCTGATTATTTTGAATTGACATGATTGGGAGTAATGGTAACTTATGTTTGGGCCTATAATGTATGATTTAGGCATTCGTACGTATCCTATGATAGCAGGAATCAAGCCACATGTAGTTCATGGATAGTTCCCAGCATAGGTCTAGTCTATATTTAGGGAGGTGAGTTTTTATATTTTTATATTTTCTATAGACCAAATATTTGAGATATGGGCATCACTACATATCCATTTATAGCAGGAATCAAGACACACGTATTTCTTGAATGGAAAACTCTCCAGTTAGGATTGACACATACACGGAGGGGGGAATCTTTCCATTGATATTGCAGATGAACCCTAGATTGGAGATATAGGCATCACTACATATCCTACAATATAATGAATAAATCTAATCATTGTTATTGAATGAAAAAATTCCCATGTAGGTATATCCCATATGAAGATGCGGGATTTTTTCTTATTGGTATTGCAGATGAACCTAGGATTGGAGATCTGGGTGTCACTATGTATCATGTGATGGAAGGAATGTGACCACACATATTTAATGAATAGAAAACACTCTATGTAGGTATGACCCATATATAGAGGGGAGAATGTTTTCCTTTGATATTACTGATATACCTAAGATTAGAGATCTGGGTGTCACTATGTATCATGTGATGATTGGAATCATGCAACACATAATTATTTCATAGAAAACTTTCCATACAGGTCACACCCATATGCATAGGGGGGGATTTCCATTGATATTGATGTTGGACCCAAGATTGTGGATCTGGGTATCACTATATATCATGTGATGGCAGTAATAAATCTATAAATAGTTATTTAACATCGTTTGGAAACAGACTGAAACTAATGGTAGTGTTCACGTCAGGCGAGGTCTATAGCATTAAACAATTTTATGTCATGTAAGAGATGTTAAACAAGAAGCTTAACATTATATGGTAAATATTTTTGGTGTTACTTTTAATATCATTCATTAGAGACTATGTTAACCCTGATGTGAACTGGAATTCCTTGATCATGTTGGTAACCCCTTACCAAAATTCCTAAGCCTACGTGATCTATTCTCAGTGTGAGAAATAATGAATGGAAAAGGTTTATTTCCCCACATAGATAAGATTAATATTGAGGATATGAGAATTTTAATAATTATGTATTTGTACCAATATATATGATCTTGTCATAACTACATATTTCATTGAGATGAGAATCAATCCACATATATTTCTTGAACATGGCATGGTGGGAGACCGACACTAGAAGTGTGATGTCCTCTTGAGAGAGGATGAAATGAAAACCGAAGGGGGAATTGTTTTATTGAAACATCATTGATGAAGAAAAATATATGTATTAAGGGACATAGAGGGTCATATTCAAATATATTACGGTCTTAATTTTTGGACCATAAGTGAGGTAGTTACTCTGAGATTGTTCAGGTGGTGAATAATAGTTAAAACTCAATGTGAAAAAGGACCCCATGTGGACCTACACCAATAAAATTAATCATAAAATTAGTTTCTTAAAAATTAATTTCATGAGGCTTGGGCCAGGGGAAGGCCCAAAAATATGTTGGTTTTTAGGTTTTCTTCCATGTATTTTAATTTTATGTGGTAAGGACACATGATACTATGTAGTTTAAATTCTTGCTTAAATGACTTGGGGTGATGTGTAGTTCAGATTATTTATTTCAAGACTTATTCTGTGTAATTTAATGTCATATAGTAGGGACCTGATATGCTTGATATTATCTATTAAATGATCTTATTGAGATACATTGCATTACTGTGGGTCATAATGCATTCCCCATCCATTATGGTCAATGAGTAAGTTCTATTAAAATAGACCTTATGAATTATGTAAGGCCCTTCCCACTTAGGTTCTATATTTGGAGGTTTCTTTCTCAGTATCGATGGGTTTATAAGAGATGACACAGGTACAGATTATAGGAATGAATTGTGGGAAAAAAATTATTAAATGCTAGTTCGATCTAATTATGATTAAATTCAAGGTTTTGTAGGGTACACTGCCTTTTTTCATCGAGTTTATCGAACTCATCTTCTAGATTTTTTCAAATGTTCTTCATGTAAGATTTTTCTACAGATATAGATATAGACTGAGGGAAACTATACTTCAATTGGATACACTACTTCTTTTCCATACTTTAATGAATATGGAGTCTCATATATGTTCGTGTGTGTGGTGGTACGGTAGGCTCATAAAGCATGAATGAGCTTGTTCGTCCAAGACTTCTTATCATTTTATATTACGTTTTGGAGTATATTAGATAGTGTCTTATTGGAAGCCTTTTTTCAATTTACCATTGTATTATAATGAAATGAATGGTAAAATTTTATGTTGTATTCTTGGAAAAAAAATTCAATTTGGTAAAATAGCAGTTGATTTTGTTTTCTATCAATATCATGTGAGTGATACTGAAACTAGTTATGATAAGGGACTTCCTAAAGTTGATGATATTATTCATTACTACTTCTTTGATGTGTATTATATCAGTCAATTTAGAAATTAAGTAGGTGAAAGTAAGGATGAACATAAATTTCTTAGTTGTGTCTGGAGTATATGGCCCCATAACGTCCATTCCCCATACGAAAAATGAATAAGCATGTTTAGATTTATGTAGAAACTATAGGAATTGATGGATGAAGTTTTTTTGAAAATGGAATGAATAAAATTTCATGGGTAATTCCACATAGTCATGTATCATTATTTTCCAATAATAACCAAGTTGTCTAATTTAGAGGGAGATTCTAGTCACAGACTGATGAGCATCACAAGGCACTATCACAAAAATAGTTTTTCCCACCCCCCCCCCCTTATCAGCGCTAACGAAAAAGCGCTGATAAAGGGTGCCTTTATCAGCGCAAAAAAAACGTTGATAAAAGTACCCCTTTATCAGCGCTTTTTTAGCATTGATAAAGGGACCCCCTTTATCAGCGCTTGTTTAGTAGCGCTGATAAAGGGGGGGGGGCTTTATCAGCGCTTTTTTTAAAAGCGCTGATAAATGGTCGAATTCAAAAAAAATTAAAAAAAATATTAATATATAAATATATAAATATAGTTATATTGATATAGATGTAATATATAATTTTTAAATATATTTTAGATAAGTATAAATGTACATTAACACTTAATATACTTAATATATAAGATATTTAGTGAAAATGGCTTTTTGAAAAATTAAAAAAATATTTTTAATTAATAATTTGCTAATTATTATGGAGTGGTAGTCATTTAATAACAATTTGAAGACTAAAAGAATTAAAAAAATTAAAAAAAGATCCAAAATAATTTGAAAACGCAACTCAAACTTCAAACGGCCATAACTTTTGATCCGGGTGTCCGTTTGAGCTCTACCACATATCAAATCGAAGCCTGCGACGAGATCTACATCTCTATGACCAAAGGGTACCCTAGTCAAGCGTTTTTCAAGTCCAAAAAAGGCCCAGAAGACCTCCAAAACTGAGTTTTTAGTCGTGGTACCCAGATTTTTTAACATTTTGTGGGTTTTCCGCCTCGTTTGAGGGGGTATTATTGACTTTTTTGGTGGGGACTGAATTTAATCCAAGGTATTACATTTATATTGACATTATGTTTTTGAAATTTTATTGTTTTCTATAATGCACTGCTATTTATAATCATATATATAACTATATGTACATATTTTTTATATATTCACACCTAAAAATTAAATTTTTAAAATAAATAATTAAACATATTTACATATAAAATATATTAGCTCTATCTAAATAATAACTAATATCCATTTTATTTAAAATACCAATATATGAATATTTATATAACTACTATATATTAATATAACTATATATATATATTAATCTAGCTATATATATATATATTAATATAACTACATATATATTAATATTACTATATATATATATATTAATATCACTATAAATATATATATTAATATCACTATAAATATATATATTCATATAACTATATATATATGTATATTAATATCAATATATATTACTATATGAATAAATATAACTGAATATATATATAAATAGAGATATATATTAATATAACTATATATAGATATATTAATATAACTATATATATATATTAATATAAATATATATTACTATACGAATAAATATAACTATATATATATATAAATCGATATATATATTAATATAACTATATATATATATTAATATCACTATATATATATTAATATAACTATATATATATTAATATAACTATATATATATATATTAATATAACTATATATATATTAATATAAATATATATTACTATAGGAATAAATATAACTATATATATATATATATCATGAAATAGCAAACAAATCAAAATAGAGTAGTGGTAAGGGCTTAGGCGCGCAGGGGGGAGGTCTCGAGTTCAAAACCTACTGGAGGCAGAGGCGCGCGCATGGGGGTGGATGTTGGGGCTATCACTGATAAAGGGTGGAGGGGGTGCGTGTGGGCGCTGGAGGGGCTAAAAAGTGCTGTTAAAAGGGGGGATCAAGCGCTATAAAATCCCCCCCATGATTCGCATGATTTTTTTAATTTTTGGTAATTTTTTTTTAATGTTTTTAAATTTTTTTAATTTTTTTTTATTTTTTTTAACTTTTATCAGTTCTTTTTAAAAAGAGCTGATAAAAAGTTCTTTTATCAACGCTAAAATGAAAGCGCTAATAAAGGAAGCGCTGATATAGGACCCCTTTATCAGCGCTAAAAAAAGCACTGATAAAATACCCCTTTTATCAGTGCTTTTTTTAGCACTGATAAAAGGGGTCTTTATCAGCGCTTTTTTTTAGCGTTGTTAAAGGGGACCCCCCCCCCCCCCCCGTTATCTTCGCCGACTTTAACAACGCTTTTCCTAGCGCTGTTAAAGCCCCTTTTTAGCACTGATAAAGGGCGTATTTTTAGTAGTGAGGGCCTACATGGACTTCTTCCATGAATGTGGGAATATCTAATTCTACTATGAATCTAAGAAATATTCCATTAAATTCACATTTTTATAGGATTTTTTTCTCATTTTCCCCATCTTGAAGTGTAAATTTCACTAATCATTGTCCAGTCTATTCTATTTTGGATCGATCTGAAGGTAGGATCCTATTTTGGAGGTAATTGAATATGGGATCTATCCATTTAGGGTGGATATATGGTCTTCAAACTCTATGATAGTATTATCCTAATTTATTTATTACATGTCATAGAATATAACTAATGATACCATCTTTTGGTGTGTAATTTAGAAAAATGTATCCTCCGGATCAGGGTTAACCAGTATTGTGGCTGCATTAACCAGTGCACCTGTATGATCATTTTGTGATTGAGGGACATGATGTAATGTTGGTTCAAAAGGGAATTCATCCATAATTCCTCTGACTTAAATAGTGAAATGGGATAATTCTTATTTCTTGATGGAATACGCATTTTCTATTTGATTGATCACTAGTTATGAATCCCCATTGATGTTCTGGTAGGATATCTAAAGTTGTAGGTCTAGTTCTAGGAAGGTAATGAGGGCTTAGTATTCTACCTCGTTATTAGTGTAGACATCAAATAGTGAGAAATAATATGGATGATTTTCTTTATCTGGGAAACAAACACAATCCTTATACCAACCTAATTGATCTTTGGGTTTTCTATCCTCTTTCCAATAATACTTAGGGAGGAACCATAAAAATAAATCTCTCATGTTTTAGGATTTTTATGAGAATAGAAAACCTCTTCCTCTAGAAGTTTGTTTTCCACTAGTGTGCTTTCTAGTGTGGGATATTCTGCAAGGAAATCATCCATGGTATACCCTTAAACTACTTTTTATGGAATGAACTGGCTATCATATTATTGTATAATGACTTTCTATCGATCCAAACACACAATTAATATAGGTATAACAAGGATTTACTTGAGTGGGTCAATATAAGAAACTATTTATAAATCATTATACCATAAGTAATGTATCATCTTCTTCACTACTAATATATGTGTGAGGAAATTCCTATCGATATTGGAATACATTGTCTCATTACCTACCATCATTTATCTAAGGTAGTAGAATTTTTTTTGTAAATACCCATCCTTAAACAGTACATATTCTAGTTATTTTAAAACTATAAAACACATTATTTTACCAAAGATCTTTTAGTTTTATTGTTTTAGAGAATTATGAAAAAACACTTACATAATAAACTCAGACAATAAAAGTGTACACTTGTACTCAGTATCCATTATTTCCACTAATGGAAACCCTTTTAAAATTAAACATTATTTATTTTCATGAAAAATATACAATACTTCCATAATGACATCTTCTTTTTCCTTCCCAATATTTAATACCTATGAAAAACATTTTTAAAACATAGGAAGAAAATAAAAATATCAATAAGGGACATAGATATTTAAATTTTTTAGTCTAGTGAAAAACATGAAAACTCCTATAACATTTACCTTTATCTTCAAAGTTCATTGATCATAGGAAATTAACATTTCAACTTGAAAAACACACATATATTTTCCGGAAAGAAAACCATTAAAACCTATTGGGAAAAAAATACCTTAAGGTGTTATCTCAATATTTTTTGGGTGTGATAATGTTTGTTGAAAAATCCATATGACTATGAATGATTATGAATGTGTTTTTCCAAATTAGGTGTTTAAGGTGGTGTAGTTTCTTGATGATTGCCAAATTTTTTGGCCTCAAAATCAGGATTTTGGTTTTTGAAAAAGGGAGATTTCCATATATGAGTTAACATTACAAAAACCATGAACTACAATTCATTGATTGTAAAGGAGGTATGTAGAGTGGTTCAGAGAAGGGAAAATGGTTTGTGGGGAGGCTCACAGTTCGCGAAAGCAGTTTGTGGGATAGTATGGGGTTCATGGGAGGTTTGTGGTACGTGGGTTGTCTTGGAATTTGTGGAAACGAGGTAGTGATTTGAGAATCAATGAAGGGAATAATTGGTGAAAATGAGATGGTGATTTTTATCGCCATGAAGGAAGAGAGGTGGTGCGTGGACTAAGTAGGGAAAATTATTTGTGGGACGATTGTGGTTCACATAAAACCCATAGTATGTGGTGAAGGCGGTACCACATTAATGATTTGGTAAATCTTTCATTATCAAATTTTTTGGATCTATTTTATTATATATTGAGGATTAATACCATCATTACTAATAGTTATTTTCAAAAGAAAAACTATTTTCTTTGGGAATTCAGTTATGTCCAATGGTGGTTCGCAAGAAAGGATTTTGTGAAGGGTGAAGCAGTTTGCCGAACTGATTCTGTGAAAGGGTGTTTTTGAAGAGTTGTAGTTCACAAAGGAAGAAGTGGTCTGCGGGGAGAAGTAATCCATATAAGAAGTAATTATGAAGAATATGAAGTGGTATACAGAAGCAGTATGCAGAAGTGGTATGTGGAAGTGATACACGGAGGCTGTACACGGAGGCAGTATGCGGAGGCGGTACACAGAGGTAGTATGTGGAGGCGGTACACAGAGTCAGTATGTGGAGGTAGTATATAGAGCTAGAAGTGGAGGTAGATCTCATAAAAGTTGTTATGCGATGAATATGTGCTACACAGTTCGGGGAAGAGAAAGGTAGTTTTTGGAGGTCTTGAGAAAGTATAAAAATGAACTTAAAAAGTTCGCAAAAGCAATTTCTGTGAACATAACAGTACATGGAATAGGGGATTTCATCTACTGGTGAAAAAGGGATTTCAATAGAGTGTCTACCTATTGTTGAGGATATGTGCTTTCATAAAAATTAAGGGACCTACAAGTCCATAAACTATAAGTGGATACCTTCTAGGAGCAGTGAGCGAAGGAAGAGGAAGATGGTGATACTTTCCACTAGCAGTGATCCATAGAAAGAGACATAGAAAGTGACCCTTTGTAATTCATTGATCAGACCACAAATCTTGTAAATGTAGTGATCCTGGTATAGAAGTTATCTAGCCCAATCATTGTAATTTTTTAGTGAGATTTATTGGATTTGGTACATCAGCACATCGTCGTTGTATGCTCCATGGACATAGCCCAGTGAGGTTGATCCAAGTAAAATTTGTTATTTCATGTGCATGATTTAGTTTCTATTTATATATTTATATAGGATAAAGAGAGAAGTGTGTATTTTTAAAAAACAAAACTAGATATGAAGAAGAAATTGTTTTAATCTGTCATACCCTGATTCACCCCCCCCCCCTCTTAGGGTATTTGACCAGGTGGACCTACAAATTGGTATCATTGAAAAGGATAAAAGTCATTGGTTCTATATCAGTAAAATAAATATAGTTGGTCAATCATAAAGTAATTCTGATCTTCGACGGAAACAATTTTCAACTATAGAAGAATCAGATGCAACACTACTTTTGATCATTAGTAATGGATGTCTTCATAGTTTCTATGCTTGGAATATCAGTCGATATCAATAGTGGTGCTTTATCAAAATCTCAAAGAATAGAATTGGATTCCAATTCTAAAGGGATCAATGCTTTAGGGGGGCTCCCTATCAAATAAAATTTATAAAATGGAGATGTCATGTAAAACATCGCATTCTATGTTAGAAAATCTATTTTACATCTATTAAAGAGATTCAAAGGTTAATGAGGAAAAGTTGAAGGTTTTGTGGAACAACTATAAAGATCTAATAATGAAACCAAATGAATATGTTGATGCATTATTTGATAAGGTGAATGTTGTAGTGGAAGTCATGTGGGTTCTTGTAGAATTCATTGAAGATATAAATATTGTGAAGCGTACCTAGAGGAAACTTCCACCTCAGTTTAATCTGAAAGTTTCAGTATTGGAGGATAAAGATCTAAGGGAGATGACACAGGATAACTTTCATAGTACTCTCATTGCATATTAAATGAGAAATGATGATGGCGATGCAGTGGAAAGGGGTAAGTCCAAATAAGTTTCATTCAAGGCCATGAAGAATCTCTATGTTGAATATATTCATGAGGAAGCCAATTTGGATGATGGAATTCCATTTCTCTCCTCAAATATACAAATAAAAAAGGAATTTTCAAAGGTAAAAATTTGCATTCTTCTAATGTGGAAAGATTGTGAATTTTTTAGAAAAGTGTCCTAAGATGATTGAATATGACAATGAAGACAACTAAAGGAATCCCTGAAAGAAGTATTCATAAAATGTGAAAGGTATGAGAATTAATAATAGAAAATTCATCAAAAATAATAATTTTCTTTCAAAAGAAGATGAAATTTCAGAAGAATATGGGGACGAAGAGTTAGAGGATTGCAAGGATCATGAAGTGGATGATTTGGTGGAAGTTTTCAAAAATTCATTAACAAAAGAATAAAGCGGTAATGAAGAAGGAGAAGTTTAAGGAATAATTGTCCCTCAGGTGGAATTAAAAGCTTCTCTTAAAGAGATATATGTTTGGAGATCCAAAACAGAGAAATATAACAAAGTGGATCAGGATACCCAACTCTATATGCATTAGTAGGAGGAAGTGAAGTCTGAGTTAAATGAAGAAATTGAAAAACTTAAGTCTCCAACACCAGAAATCCAAAAAAAGGTAGTTGATTACAAACAAAAAATTGAAGAATAAAAAGATAGATTGATATTTTGAATGAAAATGGAAAATATCAAATGAAACATATTGAATAACATGAAGATAAAGCTATCGGTATATTATGAAGTGTTAAGGATGAAGAAATTTTTTCCCCATAGAACAACATCTAGAAACAGATAACACAAATAACAAAAAAGATGAAAGTGGAGCATGTTTTTCTAGTAGAATATAATCAACCATAAAATTCAAATGATAAGGCCGATATGGGGCTTGATCAAAAATAGAAATCAGTAATGGTTGAAGTCATACCACAAGCACATACTCCAAGATTGAATATTGGTTTGGGTATGAAGAAGAATCATAAGATTTAGAGAATCCAAGGGATAACCAGTCGGTAGTATTTCCATTAAGGAATGTACCCCTCATAAGATTCTATTATTGAGGAAATATGGGACACACAAAAATATGTTTTCCATATAAAAGTGATACCGAATGAAACATGTCCAACAGAGGCAGTCATACATAGGTCAATTTTATATGTCATTATTTGACGGTCACTATTTCATGTGTGGAGGATTCAGAAAAAGGGAACGATATTTCTCATCAACAATACAGAGGAATTTTTTGAAGACAAATAATTTTCATTGTAAGAAAAAGAAAAATATATCATCAAATAAGTTGAAAATTAAAAATCAATTTGCATCCATACAATATGAATTTGGTCCGTCATATTATGAGGAATGTCCTGAGTATCAATCAATACTATATATGAAGTCAGAAACAAGGATCAAAAAGAAAACATATGAGCTAGAAGTGGTTATAAGAATTGCATTCAAGTAATTAGATCAAACTTGAATTAGGTATGATAAAAAATGAATCATTATATTTGGAAATTATGAAGGGTTGAAAATTATTTTCTTTGGAAAAATAATGTTTGGGTAAAAAGACATGAGATGTGTAGAAGTCTTAGTTGTTGAAGGTCTTAGTAAAAACTTATTAAGCATAAGTCAATTGTGTGACATAGGTAACGAAATAATTTTTCCAAGAAATTATATGTCATCAAAGAAAAATATGGTGTTGTTGTATTGTAGGGAATAGAAACAAAATGGAATCACTACCTCGATAGTGGATAAGAAGATATGTGATCTCTGTCCAAGAAAGAAGAAAATAAGTTATGGAATAAATGTCTTGGTCACATGAGCCAAATGTCCTTGAAATATCGAGTGAAATTTGTTGTTGCTTGAGATATACCTTTATTATCACATGATCATACACATATGTGAGATTCCTGCCAATAATAGAATATTATTTAAAATACATATAAGGAAAAAGATCAAAGGTCAAAAATATTTCTTGAGTTGGTTCATATTGATGTGTGTAGACCAATTTCACCAAGATCTCTTGATAGTAAGAGATACTATGTTCTCTTCATTGATGATTATAGCATAATGGAATGGGTGTCAATTATTACCCATAGGTTTGAGGTGTTCAGTTTCATTACCAGATATCGATGGGAAGTTGAAAAGATTCTAGGTCAAAAAATCTAGAAGATCCAAACAGATAATGGAATAGAGTTCAAACATAGCCATGTGTAGGATTATATCGACAAACACGGGATAAGAAATCATATTTAAATGGTAAGAACTCCACACTAGAATGGAGTAGTGGAGAGGAGAAATTGAATTGTCAATAATATGGCCAGAAAAATGCTCTTTGAGAAAGACCTTCTAGATAAATTTTGGAAAGAAGTAGTGATGAAAGTAGTATACACTTAAAATAGAGTGTTAATATGTCAGAAAGAAGAAAAGACTTCATATGATCTATGGTATGGAAATAATCCATCATTAAAGTAATTTAAAGTCTTTATAAGTGTTTAATTATCAACAAGGAGAAAAAATAGAAGTTTGAATCTTATGGATCTGAATGGATTTTTCTTGGCTACTCAAATAAAAGAAAACCAAATAAATTCTTTAACAAGAATCTAGGAAATATTATTGAAATCAATGATGTTACCATAGTGTAGAATGATCATGGCCTTTAGAAAATACATGTTTAGTATTAGGAGGATATTTATGAAGAAATAAGAAGATTAGGGGATGCTCCAATTCTAGAGGTTGATTCATAATAAGACTTAGCTGATAAGAAGGATTAGGATAAGTCAGTATCTATACAAGGATCAGTGAGAAGAGCTAAAACTAATAGAAAAAATATAATTGGTGATCAGACAGCTCTAGTGTAGATAATGATGATGAAGAATCTACAACAAGAATCATACCTATCATAGGAAGATCCTAAATGTTTTGATTAATTAGATAGTGATAAAAATTGGGTTCAGGATATGAATAAAGTGCTTGATCATTTTGGAAAAAATAAGACATAGGAGATTGGTTCGAGACCAATAGAAAGGAATGTCTTCCAGAGGAAATGGGTCGTTTTTATCAAAATGAATGAAAACGGTGTGGTGATTCGAAACAAACCATGACTAGTGCGCAAAGAGTACTCCCAGATAGAATGAATCGAAGTTGATGAAACATTTTTACATGTTTCAAGGCTAGATATAATCATAATATTCATGGGCATGGCAGTGAAAATAAAGCTCAAATAATTCCATATGGATGTCAAGTCAGCATTTCTAAATGGATTTCTAGAAGAATGAGTTTACATTGAAAATCCATATGGTTTTCTCATTCATTATGATGAGAATAGTGTTTTTTGGATAAATAAGGATTTATATGGTTTGAATCAAGCACCAAGAGAATGGTATTCAAGGCTAGGTCAATTTCTAAAAAAAGATCAGTTTTCAATGTGATGGATTAGATTACAATCTATATGTTAACCATGATAATAGTAAAATAATAATCATGTTGGTATTTGTTGATAACATAATATTTGGAAGATCAGATGAAGCACAATGTAAACCATTTTCTGAATTCATGAAATTTGAGTTCGAAATGTCAATGATTGGTGAATGTAATTTTTTACTTGGTTTACAGGTAACATAAAGAACTAATGGCATATTCATTTCTCAATCTAAATATTCCAAGGATGTTTTGAGAAGGTTTGGAATGGATAATTACAAGGAGATGAAGACTCTGTTGGCTACCCAGATTAAACAGTTAAGGGATGATGAAGGTAATGCAATTAATGTTATTGAAAATAGGAAAATCATTGGTAGTCTACTATACATGATAGAGAAAAGACATGATATTGTTTATTATACAATTCAAGAAGCATGGTAGCAAAGAAATCCCAAATAAAACCACATGATTGTAGTGAGAATAATAATTCATTATATCAAGGGCATGGTGGATTTCTATTTGATGTACAATAATATATCTTTGTTATATTTATTGGGACATAAAAATGTATATTGGGTCAGTTTAGTGGATTATATAAAATCAATATCAAGTGGTTCATTTTATCTTGGTGGTCTGTGTATTTCTTAGCTTAGTAAGAAACAAGATTGAATCTCATTGAGAACTGTAGAAGCTGAATATATTGAGGCTACTCAAGAATGCACACAGATATTATGGATGTGATAGTAGATTGATGATATGTTAGTTGAAGTAAATTCTATAATTGGAATCCATTCAGACAATTCAAGTGTGATAAATCTTAGAAAAAATCCAATAAATCACTCAAGGAAAAGGAACATTAAAATAAAATATCATTTTATCAACGTGAAGGTTGAGAAAGGTCTTATGATGTTGAGTACATTCCTACATAACAATAAGTTATGGATATTATGACAAAGACCTTACCCAAAGAAGAATTTGAAAGATATTGACTAGATCCGGGAGTCCATTCGACTCTCTGCACTTTAAAAAGTGTGAGTGTGGTACCCCCTCCCTTGAGGTATGGTGTGTTTTCCCTAATATGCTAATATTTGTTCTTTACCCTATTATAGATCTCAAAGGACTAGCCTTCGAGTTTGTTGACAAAGGGGGAAAATTAGTGATATGAAAGGGATAAACTGTCTTTTTAAAGACATGGAGAGAGGTTGTTAGCTGGAGAAGTGATATAGGTGGAGTTTAAGTTATTTGGAGAAGTTGTAAGATAGGAGGAGTTTTGAATCTGACGGTTCTAGAAGTGATCGATCAAAGGATACATATCATGACAACTGAGGTCCATGATGAAATAAAAATAATGGTTTTGGAATAGAATAAAGTGATTCATTGATGATATTTGCATTATAATATTGTTTCTCACGTCGATCATGGCTCATGTGGGATTAGAGTGTGTTTTGATTAAATCCTTTATTGCTATATTAAACGCAAGAATTGAATGATAGAAGAAGATAGATGAAGGTTTAATGAGATATCTAATTATGAAAGTGTTTTTAAAAAATCCAAAGTAGTATATTTTTCAGAAAAAATACCTCAAGGTGTTCTTTCAGTATGTTTTGGGTTTGATTGTGTTTTTTGACAAAGTTATATGACCAAAAATGAGAATCAATGGAGTTTTCAAAATCAGGTGTTTAAGGTGACGCAGTTTCCCAGTGTTTCCCAAAATTTTTGGTCTCAAGATTGGGCATTTGGTTTTTGGAAAAGGAAGATTTATGTGTAATATTGAATAGTAAATGGACATGAAGTAGAGTTCTTGGATTGAAAAATAGGTATGCGGAATGTTTTATGGAAGGAAAAATGATTCGTGGGGAGGCACATGGTTCGCGGAAGGAAAAAGAGTTTGTAGAAGCGGTTCATAGGATGTCATACAGTTCATGGGAGGCTTATAGTATTCAGGATGGCTTGTCATTTGAAAAAAAGAGGTAGTGATTTGAGAATCCTCGAAGGTCATCATTGGTGAAAATGATATGTTGATTTGGGTTGTTGTTAAGGAAGATAGGTGGTACGTGGACCGCATAGGGAAAATGGTTCGTGGGACGATTGCAGTTTGCAGAAAATGCACAATACATGGTGAAGGAAATACCACATTGAAGATTTGGTAAATATTGGATTAGTGGATTTTGAGGATCTATTTTCTTATTTAAGGATAACTAATCCCATCATTACTGAGATTAGTTTTTGTAAGAAAACATCTTCGCTCTGAGAACTCGTTTAAGTCTGAACAAGGTCCATGAGGAAGGATTCTACAAAGGCTGAAGCAGTACACGGAAGCAATTCTGTGAAAGGTTGTTTGCAAAAAAAACTATAGTCCACAAAGAAATAAGTGGTCCGCGGGAGATTCAATCTTAAAAAGAATGAATTCTGTAGAAGTGGAAGTGGTATGCATAAGAGGTATGCGGAAGCGGTACGTGGTACACAGAAGCAGTACGTAGAGGAGGTTCATGAAGGTAGTAAGTGGAGGAGGTACACGACGGTAGAAGCAGAGTTGGTTCGCGAAATAGTTGGTCTGCAAAGCATATGTACTACATAGTTCATGGAAGTGCAAGGTAGTTCGCGTAGGTCTTGATAAAGTATGAAAATGCACTAAAACCATTCATGAAGGAAATTTCCTCTAACCTAACAACATGCATAAAAGTATATTTCATCTATGGGTGAAAAAGGGACTTCAAGAGAGAATCTACCTATAGTTGATGATATGTTCTTTCATGCAAATTAAGGGACCTATAAGTCCATAAATTGTGAGTGGATCCCTTCCATGAGGAGTAAGCGAAGTAAGAGGAGGATAGTGATCCTTTCCACTAGCAGTGATCCAAAGAAAAAGACATAGGGAGTGACCCTTGAGAATGTAGTGAGAAGACCCTAAATATTATAATGGTAATGAGCCTGAGCATAGAAGTTATTTATCTCAAATGTTGTAATTTTTCAGTGATCTTTATTGGATTTCTTACATCACTATGTCACCTTTCTCTACACCTTGGACATTTCCTAGTGTGGGTGAACCAAGTAAAATCATTGTTTCATGTGAATTATTTCATTTTTATTTGTATATTACTATGTTTGAAAGATAGAAGTGTGGTTTTTTTAATGACGAAACAAGATCTGAAGGGGTATTTGTTTTAATCTATCATACCCTGATTCACCCCCCCCCCCTCTTAGGGTATTTGACCTAGTGGACCTGAAAAAACCCAAAACAGGCAATTAAAACCTCTTTTGGTGACTTAGAAAATCATATTCATAAACCCCTTTTGAAAACATTTTAATTTAAATAACCCTATGTTAGGATTAAAAAATTTCATTACCAGATGCATTGGAGCACTATCTGGTTGAACCCATTATTTAATCTATTAAGGTCTTACCCAACGCTATCTGGACCACCCCATGTTAAATTGTAATAGGCTTACTCAGTACTATCTTAGCCACTACATGTTAAGTTGTAATGGTATTTCACGATGATATCTGGGCCACCCCAGGTTTAATGATCAAGTACCATATAATGAATAAAATATTTTTATGATTAATTTTTTTATCATAAATCATTTCAAAAACACTTTTAAACTCATAATAAAATCACATTTGGATATCAAAATACCCTTTCCTTTTTAAAAATAAATTTTAAAATAGAAACATTGCATGCATCATAAAGAAATATTTAAAAAAAATGAAAATTTATAAAAGAATCATCAAATCATTAAATATTCATGATGGTGGGAAAATCGACTCATTTTGTATAAGTTAAAAAAATTCTTTTTATCTTTTTTAATAAGACGCTTTAAAAGAATACTTTTACAAAGAAAGTCCCCTACCTCAAGTCTTATTTACCACATATGTCATTTATATTCCTTAATAATAAACTTATTTTAATTATTTACTTTTTTATAACCTTATTTAAGTTTATTATTCCTTTTACATCACTTATTAACATTTTATAACAATTACTTAATTATTTAAGTTCATGTCGGATGTTTTGATGATATTCGTTACTTGAGTTCAAAATGACTTTGGTATGATGTATTCAAAGTGGTCATTAAAATTTCATATCCATAATAATAATCATGAAATAATTATCATTTTATACATCAATTATACTTTAAAATCCATCCATTAAAAATGGATATGTAAAATGAACTACAATACAATCATGGAGACAATATGTCGTACGTACGCATGACTAACGTTTCCATGTTTAAATGAGAATTATGAAAATAATGTAAGAGTAATTTTATAAATAAAAAATTATAATAATATCATAAATATAATATTAATTATCTAAATATACTTATATATATCATTCATGTTATGTGGTGATGAAAAATGTATCACATCGCTTCGTGAAGATGATAATTCACACATACACGCAAACAAAATTATCATTTTTTTAGCTAAAAAGGTAAGAATGTAAATGATATATTGTCTTATAAAAATGATAAATAATTCATTAATATTATATATTAACTTTAATCCTATAATTATAACTAGTCTTCATAGATGGTGATGGAAAACGGATTTCATCGGTTCGTAAGGCGGTAGTCCACCGAACACACAAATGATAAATTATTTTCTCATTTGATGGAAGTGGAGATGGATATGAGTCAAACCACAACCATAATGACATATAATTATATATATGATACATTAGTTTTTATTTTATCATGTTTTATTAAGGTTTGAGGGATGTGGAACAATAAACAAAACATAAATGCTTGATTAAAAATGACACCTTTTCTTTAGAAATCTCTCATTGCTTAATACATTAATAAGACTATGGGTGGTGTTATGCCTAAACTAAGACCTCTATAATGTGATTATGTATTAAAATAAGGTATTTTAGAATATATATTTTGAACCAAAATATTTTTTATGTGTGAATAAATGAGAATAATATGTGTCCTTCTATAAGAGAGGGGAGGGGAACTCTTGTAATTTCTAAAAAATATTAAATTAATATGAATTAATATTCAATTAAAAATAACTCCAAACATATTAATTTATAATAGAATAGTTTTTTTCAAAATAATCTCACACAATAAAATGTAGATAACTTTTGGCTAAATATTTACCCTTATCTTTTGGTTTTAACCCCTAATTAACCCCTTTAACTCTTACCGTGACAACATGTATTTTTACTCTTTGAAGGTTAATATTGTTACTATAAAATTAAAAACAACCAATAAATGGATTAAATATGAAATTTTAAACATTATAACAATAAGTTTATAGATTATAAGTTTTTTATAAACATTATATCATTTAATAAAATATTATATATTTTAAAATATCATTAATGTCAATTTTGATACTTTTCATTAGTTTCACTTTAAATAATATCAATATAAATATTATAATTATAACCAAATATTTATTGAAATTAATAAAATTTCAAAGTAATATATAAATTTCATTTAGCACATTAATTATAAAAAAATTATATTTATTTAAATATTTTTAATAATATTTATTTAATATTTACATTAATTAAATAATTATTATCTCAGTGTTGTGTATAAATTTAATGTAATTATTTATTCCCTAAAAATTGAAAATAAATTTCTTTTATTAATATAAATACTTTATCTTTCCAAAAAAAATTCTGGTAGAATATGTCTTCGGGATGATAACTTATTAAAAATGTTATACTTAGTAAAAAAATTAGTGTGACAAGTTTCACTTTTCTTAAATAAATTACTATAAGGGTTTAAAGCCATCCAAGTGGATAAAATAGGTCATAAATTTGTTCAAATAATTTTTTTTCAATAATAATTCATACATTAAAATCAGGATATGTTTTAGGGTAATTTTGTAATCCTTATCATAATTATTTTTACCCTTATTTAATTGATTTATCATTAACTATGATAATAAAAATTAGTATGTTTACTATCTATATTGTCTAAAAAATAAAGGGACCTACTTTATAAATATGTAACTTATTTTTCCAAATATTTAATCCATTTTTCAAAATTAAAAACACATAAGAAGCTAAATTTTATTTAAAATTAATCCTCTAGATGGAGTGAGAAATCGGGTTTTTAAGTGAAAATGTTCAAATATATGATATGTTTTTATATCCAAATTCAATATAAAAATTATTAATATGACCTAAATTGTATTAATTTATGTATTATTGATCTATTTTTACTTTTAAATTAACTTAAAATATATTATAACATTATAAAATATTTAGATGAAAACCCAGTTTTTAATTAGAATGCATTATTTTTCACTATTCAACAAAAAATAAAACTAATCAAAAAAATATAAAACATTCACCCTAAATAATTTTGAAATTAATATTTCAAAAATAAAGTTTATTTTGTTTAATAAAATTTATAAAAGTTTCAAAATTTAGTTTTAAAATAAGTGTGCCATCAAATGGCAACAAAACTACCTTTAGAAAAATACAGCTTTTTATGCGTAAAATTGGTTTTATTTTTATATCATATCTAGAAATAACATAGAATGAATGGTAAATATTATATTGAATATATTATATATATATATTCTTAATATTATCCAAAAATTGTGTTTTTTTTAATTTTATTGGTATAAAACACACTTTTGGGCATTTAAATAGTTTTTCATAAAAAGATTTCCTTTTTTTTAAAAGGGTTTTATTTTCATTTATAATTAATTAGTCACCAAATAATTCCTTATATATACATGTGTAAACCATATTTTAATAACTTAGTTAATACTTTTTGTACCCTCCATTACAACGGCTAGGTTATAATGGTAATATTTAAATAATAATATTTAGTTTTCCATTTAAGCTTGATGTGGCATATCATGTACTTTATCAAACATATTATTTCCTTATTAAAATCTTAGGATGTTACATTCTAACCCCTTTCATAAATTACATCATTAAAATTTGAGCTCAAACTCTATTACGTATGTTTTACTATTCAAATTACCTTTATTTAAATCCCACATTAGAATAAGGTTCAATAAAACATTCATTTGAAAAGGAAAAAATGAAAGTACAAAGGTCACATAAGATAACACATACTAGGATTCCATGTTGTAAAACATGGAAATGGAAGAGAAAACTATCCATGAAGTTTGAATGGAGAGTGATAGAGAACATCACTATGTGGAAGTTGATCATCACAAAATCACAAATTTGTAATGGTTTAAAAGGCCATTCATTTCCCATTATGAAAAGTAAATGGATAATGATTTTGTTTAAAAATAATTTTCCTATATTTTATGAATTATTTTACTTCATTTAATAAGAACATAAGGAAATATACTTACATTAAAAGTATATTTTCATTATTTAAGATAATTTTTTACCTCAAAGGATATCTTATACCTTTCATTTTTAATCATAATTCATACTTACCTCAACTTCTTAATTCCAAAATTCTTTTATATCTCAACATTTTAAATTTCATCTACATATGATATAAATATAACTATTCCAAAATGAAATAACTTCTTACCTTGATTATGGTGTTCACCTAATTTCATTGTCATTTTGTTCACCTAGATAGAAGGTCCACACCTTGAAATAATACTTGAGAGCTTCTTCAAAGTCCCTTACTTATATTTCATAAATGAACCTAGTGAAACGTGGGTTGTATGGATGTTTACAAATAAATGTTTTTGGAAAATCATTTTATATGACATATAATTTCAAAAAATATTGTAAAAAATAATTTTTATAAAACATTCAGACCGATTTTTTATTTGAAAAATTTAATTAAGGGCCCTTTTAAAATTCCATAAGTATAACCTGGAATATTATAAGTTAAAACCAACTATAAATAGGCTGCATGAAGTTATACCTTGTTGGATTCTTTATTAAAATCATGAAACATCATGCCTATCCTCACTGTCTTGAGTCGAGGTAGAGGTGCTAATTGTCCCTAAGAGACATCCCCAAGGCACTAAAGGCTGGCAATAAATGTTAAGGGATTCATGAAAAGTGGCTGATGATTTCCCATTTAGAAATAAAACAACTAACTAAATGTTCCATTACCAAAAACAACTACATGATTCATGTCAAAAATGTATTATAATTCAACCTCATACCCATGAAAACAATATAGAACCATACCAAAACCAAATCAGAGTACCAATAGAAAGAGTAAAAAACAAAGCTCAAAGACTCCAACAAAGTTCCCAAGCTCCGCCCCAAGCTCCAAGCTCCAACACCACAAGAATACCCATGCATCATGATGCACCACTAATGGAATGAGATACTTTAACTTTACCTCTGTATCGAAATACAACATCTACTAAAGCACAGAAGTTACAAATTATGAGTGAGTAATAATACTCATTAGGCTTTCCCCAAATGACTTCCCTATACATTCCACTAGGATAGAACTATTAGCACATTTTTATAAAACAATTTATATAAAAACAATAACCAATGCACAAATTTCTATAAATCCAAACACATCATTAACAAACCATTTTACTCAAATCATCACAACACCCGGGAAAACAACCAAACACGTCATTAACCATTTTCCCAACACATATTCTCATAACCATTTCACCTTGCATGGCCTCACTCATATTCCATCCATCTTCACAAGTTCCACACACACACATCTAAGGTCAGTGTTACCATGACTTCAAAAATTCACTTCCAAAACCATACACACTTTAATTATAGAGATACTTCATACCAACTTAGACTTGATGGTTTTCCATCATGTCTATTATCCATCCCCTTTTTATAGTGGCCCTTCATGCCCACTATACATCCATTCCCATCCCTATTTTCCCCGTAATCCAATAACCATACCAATATCATTTTCCAAAATCACAAAAATATGGAAATCAACAATTTCCAATATCATATCAACAAACACATTCCAATCCATACTATCCAAAAATTTCCAAACCAAAATACAATTTATTCCAATCAAAAATTCCAACAACATGCCAAAACCACTTCAATAAATCACCCATTTATGGAAAATACCCTTAAGCCATCCTCCATGCCTAACCAAAAATCAATAAAACAGAAATTTATTGAAATTTTTTTTGCAAAAACCATTTTACATAAATAAACCAAGCCCCCAATTTTATAATCATCATTTTAAAATCCAACAGAAAAGAACATTTCACAACAATAACCCATACTCCCCAAAATCTGAAAATCAACAAAAAATAGGGTTCTACCAATATTTTCACATCACATTCACAATAAATTTCAAGAAAACCCAATTAATTTGAAATTAATCCTTATAATTATTGAAAAATTGATTCAAGAGTAAATCCACCTACCTTGGTATTTGGGGAAATCGACCCATCGCACAACCACACACCAAAACTAGGTGAAACTTCCAAAAAATCACCTTAAATATCTTTCCCTAACATAAAAAGGCCAGAATATTACCATTATAGGAAATAAAAACCCTTGATAAACATGTGAAGGAATTAGATCTATGAAACCGGGAGAGATAGAGAATTAGATCTAGAGAAAATCACTAAAAAACTAGGATATGAGACTTATCATGGAATAATTACCTTCAAAGAACCATGAAAACTCGTTGAATCAGTTCCAAAATGAGTGGGAGAGCCTCCCTAACCTTGGAGAAGAAGGAATACCATGTCAGGGATGCATAGAAGGGAGAATGTGATGTTTAGAGAAAATCTCGACCAAGCCCCATTTTTAGAAACCCACATATTAAGCCGCCCACCGTTTAGCCAAACAGTTAGGCAAACTGTGCACGAACCATGTGCTTTCTACTGCCTAAAGAGTTACCCTGCATGGTTACCCAACATAGTTAGAAAAATCATGCACCAACCATTCTAAATCCCACTATCCCATGTCACATGGTTTAACTAGGGAGATCTCACATTTGGGAAAATTATGTATCTTAACCATGCATCATCTCCCTTGACTTTGTCTCAATTTTCACAGTTTCCTACAAGTGTTGCATGGTTTTCACTAACAGTGCTCAAACCATGCACCCTTATAAAATCCATAAAACCATCCCAAAAACATTCTAAACCATCCCAAAAATTTCCCAACCACATTACACACATAAAAAGACATAAATAAGGGATAAATACCTCAAACCAGGGGTACTAAATTCTCACCACCTTTTGTAATTCTTTCTATGGAACGTTGAAAACCATACCTTTCATAAAAAATATCAGGCCATTAATTAATGATCTCTTTATCCCGTTCCCATGTCTCCTCTTGAATCTGGCCATGTTTCCCCAACTACAAATTAAACTGATTCTTTTAACATGAAAGAATTTCTCTTGCCTATCCACAATCATCACTGGCATGTGCACCAAAAAAGCATATGAATCTAGTTCTACATGATCTCATCAAATCACATGGTCATGATTCAGCTGATACTTTTTCAACTAAGACACATGAAACACAATGTGTTCCGCAATGAACTATGGTGGCAAAGCCAAACGATATTCTACCACTCCAACCCACTCAAGTATCTTAAAATTACCAATATACCTCGAAGATAACATACCCTGCTTTCCAAAATGATGATGTCCAAGCCTATGATATATTCTCAAGAACACATGATTACTCACCTTTAATGACAATAGTCGTCGATGATGATCCGCATATAATTTTAAATGACTCTGAGCCGTCTCCATTCTCTTCCTGTTCAATTTACTCTTCTATGTGGTATCTTTGACAAGGCTCGGCTCAACCATTGAAGTCTCACTTGTTTCCACCCAACAAAGTGGAAAACAATCAGGATGCTCATAAAATGATTTAAATAGGTCCATATGTATAAAGGCTTGATGACTGTTATAATATGATAATTCCACCAATGGAAATTTCTCCTCCCATGACCCACCAAAATACATAACACAAGCCCATAACATGTCTTCCAATGTTTGTATCTTCCTCTTATATTTTCCATCAGTCTAAAGAATATATGTCGTACTCATTATCAACACTATCCCAAGGGATTTCTACAATGATTTCCAGAAACAAGATGTAAACTTTGGATCTCTATTTGATACAATCAAAAATGGTATACGATGCCTCTTATCCACCTCACGGATATAGTTTTTGGACATATCTCCCACTGTAAAAGATTCATGAATAAGGATAAAATGATCCAAATTTGTGAGCCAATCCATAATAACCCATATAGAATTGTGTTTCTTAACAATTATTAGGAGACATGTAACAAAATTAATCGATATTTTTTCCCACTTCCATAGAGGGATATGTAAAGACTACAACATACCTGCCAGCTGTAGATTCTCTACCTTGACCTGCTTACAATTCAAACATCTTGAAACAAACTCAGCCACTTTCCTTTTCAAACAAACCCACCAAAAATGTGATTTCAACGACTTATACATTTTATAAATTCTAGTATGGACATCTAATTTGGAATTATGATATGCATTGATAAGTTTCTCTTAAAATTCCACAGGTAAAACCATTCGATTTCAAAAGAATGACACTAAATTCCCATCCAGTTTTCATCCCTAAATGGTCTCCCCGCCATTGAATTTTAAACTCATAATCACACACTCTGAATTGTATATTTGTGCCTCTTTAAGAAAACCTACCAAGTGAGGAACCAATGAAACTGGAATTAAAATCGTTTCATCAACCAGGTCTTTACATTCCAACCTCATATCAGTTATTACCAACCTTATCTTCCATTAATCTGATGTATGTTTCGCCACATACATGTATGGATTTTTATTTAATGCATCTTCCACTGAATTTCCTTTTCTTGGTTCTTACATTAAGTTTAAGACAAACACTTATAAATACTTCATCCATCTCATTCACCTCAAATTCAAATCACTTTTTGGGAAAATATACTTCAATATTTTATGATTAGGGAATAATGTGAATTTCTCACCAAAGAGATAATGACACCATGTTTTCAAAGCATGAACCACGACCACTAACTCCAAATCATGTAACAACCTCAAAATTCTCCGAATCCACTGAAACACCTCTCTTAAAAATAACATGTCCAAGGAAATTATCCTCTTGAATCCAAAAATCATACTTTGATAATTTGAAATACAACTGATGATCTCTCAAAATTCCCAACACTGTTTTTAAGTTTTTATCATGATCAACCCTTTTCCTTTAACACATCGATATATCATCGACAAACACCACAAAAAAAGAATCCAGATATCTATAACATATCTGATTCATTAATTCAATAAAGACTGATGGTGCATTTTTAATAATTTATGTCATAACCACATACTCATAATGGTCATATCTACTTCTAAAATATGTTTTTGGAATATCCTCCTCCCGCACCTACAACTGATGATATCTTGATCGCAAGTCAATTTTAGAGGACCATTGAGATTCCCTTAACTTATCAAACATGTCATAAATGAATTGGAGTGGATATAGATTCTCTATTGTAACATGATTGATATTATGATAATCAACACAAAGGTGAAGAGTTCCCACCACCTTTTAAACAAACAACACTAAAGCTGCCCACAACAGTATCCTATATCGGATAAACCTTTTGTTTTATAGCTCCTCCAACTGCACATTCAATTCCTTCAACTCTTTTGGTTCCATCCAGTAAGATGGAAGTGAGATAGGATTGGTGCTCAAGAGAATAACAATCATAAACTCCACTTCACTCATGGGTGGAAACCCTGAGAATTATTTGGCAAAGACGTCTAGAAATTGATCAACCACTGCTGAAAAACTACTTTGCTCAAAATGTTACATCAATTTCAATGACAAAGTTGCCAACTGATATGATATTGTTCCAACCTCTGTTGCCAACAAAAATTTTTCACCCACCCTTTCACTCATCTCTCCTCTAAAGAGGTTCCTGATTCTATCATCCATCATAAAGATAACCATTCAGGTATAACAATTAATGTGGGACTTTAACATCATCAACAAATCCAAATCTAGGATTATATCATTAATCTCTATATCAAGCACTGAGAAGTCCCACATCAACACAACACCATTAACATATAGACAACATGCTCTGCATAGGAAGGCTCGACACACTTTTTGACCAAGATGAGTTTGAAGTTTCAAAATAGAATGAATCATTTCTACATTTAAACCCAACAAATCAAAGATACAAGAAGAAATGAAAGAATGAGATTCAATCATCTCAAAAAAATGCATAAATTTAGAATTTAAAAGAATCATACCTCTAACCATGTCTGTCCCTGAATGATATTTCACCACAACCTTCTCACCACCAAACACCTGGTTATTGGCTACACTCTAATCATTATTACCCTGTGGAAATTTCCTTTACTGTAGGCTCATCGTACTCCTAGAATCACCATGACTAACTTTGTTGTGCTGATAAGGGGTACGTTGTTTCCCCCGTATCATTGAGGCATAAGATGCTTGATACCCCCTAGAAGTGTCATGGACACCCAAACTCGGAGTATTGTGACAATAACAGTGAATATGACCCATATTCTTGTACTTATGACATTCTTGAGGCTGTGTTGTAAAATCTCACTTCATGTATATAAGGCCCCAGCTTTAAACATAACTTATTCTAGTGTTTTTGAACTAGAAATATACTTTAATAATATTTATGTTTAAAGTTTTATAGAATTAGGAACAAATATTAAAAGGAAGCATCATACATTATTTGTTGATAGTTTTACTTGATATCTACTTTTTCTACAAAAGTAAACCCTTTTAAAAAAACATGATTTCTTTTCATGACACATCTTCAACACCTTCATCAAGGTATATTCATTGTACTTAACAATCTTAAGACATATAAAAAATATTTTAAAACATGGGATGATCACAAAATCTCAGTAAGGGGCATAAAAGTAGGAAAGAAATTGTTAGTCCGTGAATATTTTAAACTCCTGATAACATTTTCCCAAAAGCATACTTTTCACCCATAAATCATAAAACCTTTAGCTTACCTTAAGAAATCATAAGATTCCTATAAAACTCCTAGAAATAATAAATAATAAAGGTAAATTTTGGAATCCATATCATACTTACATTATAGCTTTTAGAGATATATAAGGAGTAACCATCATGGTACACTTGGAATACCCATCACAGTATATTTCATAAATATATTAGGAGAAAATTTATCGTTTAACTCTATCTCATTACCCAATGCATTAGGGAGATATCATGAGCACACCCTATCTCAGTTTATCATGGAACCACCAATATATATAAACAATTTTCAAGTACCATAAAATAATCACAACACACAAAACAAGATTAAATGAAAAAAATAACATTTTCTCTTTGAAATCACATTTCATCTTTACAAGTCATGCACTCATAAATGAAATCACGTTATTTTAAAATAAAATTGTAAAATTGTAAAGTAAAAAATCAATAAATAATAGTGACATAAAAGTTAGAATTTCTATTTATATCTTATATTCCAAAAAAACCAATTTACTGAAATAATCAATGCATTTTTAAAACACAATCAAACCATTTAAAAAGAAGACTTTTGAATAAAAGTGTCTCATACAAATTTAAAACTTATGAAATTATTTTAAACTTTAAAACATTCAAGTACATATAAATAAATCATGAAAACAATTTGGAAAACATGGACATCAATTAGAATGATTTAGAAGAATAGATCAATTAAAACGCTATTTTAGTTAAAGAGACCGTTTCAACTTCAGGAACACTTGAATAAAATTTATTAAGGATTGACATTTAACAAAATATTAAATATCATGAGAATATAGTAATTCATGATATATTATGTCAAATTTGTTTTATACATGCCTTATTGGATAATAAAGGTGAATAAAATCAAGATATTCCTCAATGAAAGCAGATTGAGACGAAGTCCCTTACCTCGAGTCTGAATCATCTCGTATGTTCTTTGTATTCCTCTTCTTTGGTTGATCACCCTTGAAGAACACCTTAACATCACTAAGGAGGGTGTTCTGAATAAAACAAGGCCTCAATATTATGGGGAGGGATTTTAGGAAGGGTTTTGGGTAGATCTTGGCTGAACAAAAATATTTTTGAAGTGTGAGTAATAGAGAGGAATGGGTTCCTTTTTGTAAGAGAGGGGGGCACTCTTGGAATTATTAAAAGTATTAAATTCAATTTCAATTCCAAATGGAACAAAAATGATTTATATAAAACATAGGATGATTTTGGGTCAAATCCCCGTCATCCAATTAAAATTAGACAAGGTTTGAATATTTTTTAATGCTTATCTTTTTGTTTTAACCCATTTTAACTCTTACTATTTTATTAAATAATTTACACTTTGAGGGTTAATATTATTACCAAATCATACCAAATGATCAATAAATGGGTCATTAATGATATTTTTATAATTATCCCAACTGTTTTGCCAAATATTAGATTTTTATAAATTTTATATCATTTAATGAAATATTTTATATTTTAAAATATGAATTATGTCAATTTTGACACTATTCATTACATGATTTTTTTTAAAATATTAGAACTTGATTCCTTCAAAAAAAACTTCATTAACTCAATAAAAAAATGTTATATTCATCCATAAAATTTGTGGATGATATCAAATATTTCAAATTATATGTATTTTAATATTATTAATATCAATTATTTAATTCTTTCTTTAATAAATCTATTTCAACATCAACTTTGTGTCACTATTAAATTTAATTATTTAATTAATAAAAATAATAAATAAATTACCATGATGTAGGAAATATTTTTATATTTCTAAGGTCTATTTATAGTAGAAGAGATACCCTGTATAACTCTATATTAAAATACATTACTTTTTTAAAACAAAAGTGTAACAAAAATGACTATTCATTGAATATAATATTATAAACGCATTAAAGTAATCCATGTGGCTCTAATTAGTCCTAAAATCGGCCTAAGGAAGCTCATGGTCAGAATAAACTCACCTAATTAAATTAGTACAAGTGGTTGAGTAGTTTTATATTATTATAATATTATGTTTACTATTATTTGCATGAATTGCCCTTAATCATGGTAATTAAAATAATTATTAATGTTACTATTCAGAATATCCAAAAATAAAAGAAACCAATTTAAATAATTGGTAACTTATGATTCCAAATATGGAATCCATTTTTCCAAACTGAAAATATATAATTTGAAGAAATTAATTAAAAATTAATCTCATTGACTGAATGAGAAAATGAGTTTTTAAAGTAAAATGTTTAAAAGTTAACATTGTTTTTCTATTTAATTTTAATTTGAAAAAGTATACAATGAACTACATTGGATTAACTGAAAAAAAAAATCATCCAATTATACCTTAAAATCATGTAAAAGGATAATCTAACAATATATTTAAATTAGATGAAAATACAGTTTTGAATTAAAATGCAGTATTTTTCACTATTCATTAAAATGTGAATTTAATCAGAAAAAAACCAAAAAAAATATCCAAACTAAATTTTTATGTTCCTATTCAAAATAAGAAGTTTTTTTCAAAAATAACATATCAATGTGTCATAATTAGATTTAAAATGGGTTCTGCATCAAAAGGCGGTAAAACTGTATTTTTAGAAAAAACACTCATTTTATCCGTAAAATTGTGTTTTCTCTTATATAATGTCTAGAAAACACATAAGATGAATTTTATACATTATATTGAATTAATATTTCATTAATATAATCCAAAAATAAAGATTTTATTATTTTATAAACAGAATTATTCACAATTATATAGTTATTCATAAAAAAAATGCATCATATATATTAGATTGGTTTTTAGTTTCATTTCTAGTTAATTTGGAAAACAAATGAATCATTGTATAAACATGTGTAAACTATATTTTCAAAAATCAGTTAACACTATTCATTCCGTCCATTCTAATGGCTAAACGATAACTACCATACTAAATAATAATATTTAGTTGTTTGTTTATGCTTGATGTGGCGTATCATTACGCTATCGGACATTGTGTTTCCTTTTAAAAACTAAAAATGTTACATTCTACCCCTCCCAACTTTTAGAAATTTCATCCTCGCAATTTGAATTTGTGGTCGCTAGCTAATATATGAGTTTTCAAAATACCTTTATGCATTCCTGTATCGGAAAAGGATTAATATAACTTCCATATTAAAAGAAAGAAAAGATTGTACGAAAGTCATTTGAGATAACACATACTAGGATTCCATATAGAAAAACAAATATATGGAAGAAAAACTGACCATAATGTTCTGATGGAGAGTGATAGAAAATATTATTAGTAAAAAGTTTACAATCACAAAGGTATAAATTTGTGATGGGTTAAATGGTCTTTGACTTCATTATTGGAAAAGTAAAAAAAACATTTTTTTTGTTTTAAGGTCCTTTTCATAAAGTTGAGGAATTAATTTACTTTCTTGACTAAGAACATAAAGAAACATACTTACTTGATAAGTACAATTTCATCCTTTAAACAATTTCCACCACAAACACATCTTTTTCTCTGAAGGATGAGTATTCAAAATGATTCAACATCTATGGAATCTGATATGGCTATTTTTAATTGCTTTTTTCCAAATCAATTTTCACTTTTTCTTCTCTTTTTGGTGTTTAAATAATGTATTTTGTTTAATTATTAATAATTGTCGTATTTTTTAGATTAAATTGTTCAAACTGTGTTTATGTGTTAAAAGTGTGTTTTTAGTGTTTATTTTTGGTGTTTTTAAATAATAAAATCAATTTATTATTTCTCTTTTTAACATTCATTTTTTTATTATTTTCTTTTGTTTGAATTACATTTTTTTATTATTTTATTAATTTAATTATTTCATTGTTTTATGTTTTCCAAAATAACAATTTAATTAATTAATTCTTTATATAATTAATTTTCAATTTAATAACGTTTGATTCATTAATTTCATTAATTATTTATTTTAAAATTGTAAATAAACATTTCACTTTTTATTATTTAAATAATTAAATTAATTTTAACAATTTAAATAAATTCTTCAATTAATCTAATACATATTTTTAACATAATTATTTAATTTAATTAATTCTTTTAATTACCTTACTTTTTAATTAATTTAACAACTAACATTAAATATTTTTCTTTGTTTTAAATTAATTACTAACAAGTTGTAATATTAAATAAATTCATTATTTTAAATAATTTGTAATTTTTTTTAAAAGATTGGAGCTGAAACCTCATTTTATTATTAAATCAAAGCAAAGAACTCTTTTAACTGGGTATAAATAGACCTATTACATAGCTCGAAGACTTAGTGGGCTTGTAGCTCATTACATAGCCCATAGGCCCAATTTTTTGACTCGATGTTCATTTTGTGAATAGTAACCTGCATGCTACGGTACCCGCACAGTACCGCCGCTGCTACAGTACCCACAATCACCCCCATTTTTCTCTTGTCCCACGGACAAATGAGCTACTGATACACCACCAACTGATGTGACTTCTCTCCTCCCGCATGTCTTACTGACACAGACCTACCGATACACCCCTCCTGACCTACCTACGCACCCCTCCATTTCAGAGCTCCAACCGCACTTGCAGCAACAATTCAACAATTCAAGCATCAATACAACATCAAAATCTAAGAAGAACAAATCGACCATCAGTATAACATCAAAATCTAAGAAGAACATCGGAAAATCATCCAAACCAAACGAAAGAAACATAATTGAAGCAACAATTCAAGCATCAATACAAGAACAAATCGAAAGACCTCAAAATCAGTTGCACAAACATCTAAACTCCTTCCAGATCTGTAAAAATGGAAACCCACCACAAGAACTGAATCTGAAACGGCTAAACCTCGCTGTGACCCCTCTGCTGCTGACCTCGCGGGTGCTGCCTCCCCCGCCTCCTGCCTCACAGCCGGCCTAACCCCCTACTAACCTCACCTAAAATCATCACCGCTCCTCCTCTCTCTTCCGCACTCGGCCTCCTCCATTGCGTCGTCTGTGCAAGTCGACCCCTACATCGATTCGCCTGATCTAAGCCTCCTTCCACACCGTACCCCACCACTGGTCACCGTGCAACCAAGCCTCTTCCACTTGAAGCCCGACCACCATGAAGCAGCAACCGCTAAACCCTTCTACTCTGCACCTCTCTTTGGCGCCGCCCCTTTCTTCCCCTTTTTACCCGAAACCCACTTCCCCCTTCTAATTTCTTTTTTCTCATTATATATATATATATATTAAATAACATATAATCTAATCTAATTTTTTATAATATACAATATATAATACTATATAATAATAATAATACATATATTAATAATAGTAAATATACCTTCATTTACTTATATATATAATATCAAGAACTTTTATGTTATATTAGTAATTAGTACTAAATAAATATAATAGTTATGACATATATATATCAGTATATATAACATTAAATATAAATATTCATTTATATATGTATAATTATAATTGTTGCATTTTTTTATTCTTATGCTTCATGTGTTTTTTTTTTGTTCTGCACATGCGAAGCTACTCGCAGAGGTGATCATGACGGCTAAACTGATCATGATCGTGGGAAAGTGAGAAGGGTAACCAATTCATTGTAGGAGGTTGAATCCATTCCCTCAAAGTGCACCGAAATCCTGTGACAAACGTACAGAAAGTGCACCACATGGATTCACTGATTCTTAGTTTCATTTTACTTGATCTTTCTTTTTGGCATGAATTTTCCGAATAAGAGGATACTCTCCTCTCTATGAAATGTAGGTACACTCCACAAACTACCACTCACCGCATCATTCACTTTATCCTAGAAGGGGAGCCATCTTTGACATCGAAGATGGGGAACCTGCTCTGGCTGCACCTTCATCTTCCACCACTTCCCCATGCATTGTTTTTCCTATTTCAATTTGTGTCCGTAAATATTGATATGAATGTTTTGTTTAGTGAATTGTGGTGTTTGTTTTTATTGTTTTGTGATGTTTGGTGCTTCTTTTTTTTTCATTTTCTGTTGTGATCTCGAATCTCTAGAAATGAAGAATTAATTTGCTAGGCTAGATCCAGGTTATGAGACCTAACGTGATCTGGAGATCCCTTCTTCATTATGATTATTTACTTCTTCTTCACCTTAACAGATCATTTTTGTGAATTGAGCTAGTGAAAGAGAAACCGTGAACATGATTGGTTTTTTATTCACTCATCTCACCTCTTCTCCCCTTCCTATCTTAGTTTCTCAACTAATAAATCGAGATGGGATGTTCAATTTGATGATCTCAAGGGAATCATTTTGGCTTGTCATAATTTCTTATCAAGATGCCTTCACTGGGGGAATTTAGATTGAAATATGGAGGAATTCTCGAGCACTAAAGAAATTTAGCTGTTCGTGTGTCTGATTTTATGTGAGATTGGTGTGTGATCCAAGTCATTAGTTGTGTACTAAGTGAGGCTGAAAGTTGTTGATTAATTTTTATGTTTATCTAGGATAGAGAGTTGTGAGTGGAAGAACCTGGGTTCGACCTTGTTCTTACTAACTGTTGTGATTTTTTTCTGTCAACTTTTCTTGTTCCTTGTAGTTTTTTCATGTGTCTTTTGTTTTTCTTCAGTTTTCATCCAATGTTTCCTCTGCCGCTGTGATTTTCATAACTATTCATTGTTTTTTAGGAGTTTTGTTTTACTATTTTTGAAATATAAAAACAATACAAAAATATTTTCGGGAATACCACTTAGTCATTCAACAATGCTTCCTTGGGAGTGACCCTAAGATTATCCATTGTGCTATATCTTGGGACTTTATAAATTTGACCTTCCTCGTGATAAGCATGCTATCAAATTTTGACACCGTTACCGGGGAAACAATATTTTCCTGAGTGGTTTTTTCCATTTTTTTATTTAAGAAAAACATAATAAAAAAACACACTCACACACAACAGTGATGAACTCCAACGAATCTGATTCAATGTCACTGTTTGACCCGGTTCAATATCTTGAGGTGGATGTTTCTAAATTTCAATTTTGGATGCATGAAAGGAAACATTGAGACCTTATTGATTATGAGACAACTTATGCTCATGAGATCATGAAGTTGATGCAGCAATCCATGGATAAGGTCAAAGGAAATAAAGAAGATAGTACAGTAACACCACTACCCACTGAAGTTCAAAACTTTGGAAAGCAATTGAGAAGGAAGGAGAAAAGAAATAGATGAAAGAAGAAGATAGAGTTACCCAAATTTGATATGAATCTACTCCTTGAGTAAAGGCTGGAAATTCCAGAACCACTTTCTATAGATGTTTTCAAGGGTTAGAAAAATATGGGGTTTTCTCAAATTCAAGATGCTGGACATTTATTTGATGATTATTATTTCCCTGATTTTCAAAATGATGATTTTGATTTCAAGTTCTTATCTAATTATTTTTCACTAATTCAAAAGGTGTCTCCCTCACAAGGCATTCTCTCTTTTTCTATGGATTATTTAGAAAATGAGGTGATGTATTTTGAAGAGAGGTTATATGAGGTTCAAAACATCACTCTTGACCTGACTATACTTCCAGGATCACTGTACAACTAGGAGAAACAAGCTACACTATTAAAGGGAGTTGACAATTTTATGGAAGACGCTGTATTTTTATTCAACTTGTATTACATTGAAGATGATTTTAATTATGTTTCTCCAATTCTAGGTATTGAAGATGCAGTTCACTTTTGTGATATCATAGAGATTGAGGAAGTTAAAGTTTCATCTGCTAAGGAGCTGTTGGAACTCCAAATTCTAAATGACACTTCCAGTTTGGGATTTTGTATTAAGGAGGAATTATTGGAGTTAGTCACAAGTTCACCAATAGATGATGACATGATTTTTTTGGCCTAAGCGAAAATATATTTTTTGGATTGAACCAGATGACAAGTCACATCCTCGAGTAGATTTCTTACAGAATGTGCACACCAAAAATCAAGCAGTAAAAGGAGAGAAGAACCCATATTTCCTATTCTCCTCTCCAACAATCCATAATAAGTACTCTACTATTAAGGAGGAGGAATTACTACAAGTTTGATAGAGGTTACTCCACAAACTGTAAGTGAAATAAGTTCGAAGAACCACATCATGTGGTTCTTGAGAACGAAGTTAAATTCCCCCATCATACTAAGGTTGATAAAAGGATTGTACAATTGTGGATAGTTAAACTACAGAACCCCCTAGGGGTTATCCCAAGATTATCCCTTTTCATTTCCTACTTTTGTTTCTTTTTTTCATGCTACTTTTAATTTGAGTTATTTTTCTTGTAGGACAATAATCAAGAAGTCAGTTTCATGTGGAATCTATATTTGGTCAAGGAATCTATCTCGCTGTAAGATCATGGACAAAAATCCCTATCTCACACTCTATGGTTGTATTACTTTGAGATTTAAATCTTGATGACTAATTCTAATCTATTTACACTTGTAGGTGCTTTAATGGAGAATCCAGAGTCCCTGCACAATGCAAACAAAGGGAGACTTCATTTCGATGAATTTAAACTTGAGAGGATTCCCATTCAGGGGAGTATTATTTTATGCTTCAATGATTTAATCTACACATCTATATTGAATGCTTCTATGAACTAAGTGTGGGTGAATTCCCCCTAATTTTTGAAACTTTTGAACTTATGTTCTTGTTGGGTGAAAGCAAGCTGAAATCTAGTGAGTTGAAAAAAAAATTATTTTGAGACGAATTGTGAAACATGATAGCACCCATTGTTTTCCTTCTCATTTTTGTTATTGTTGTACTTCATTTAATACCATGCTACTTTTTGAAATGAATTGTTAAATATTTTTTCTACTTCTTAAAATTAAAAGCATGAAACTTTCAAGAAAATGAAAATGCACTTGTTTGCTGGTGGTGGTAGGTGGGCCTTCTTCTATATTTTTGTTTTTGTTTCTTCTTTTTCTTTTTGTATGTGGCGAACATTATTTTGAACTTCATTATCACCCCTCCTCTTTCTTTTAAGTGATTAATTCTCCACCTATCTTGAACTAATATGTCTCCCACCTTACGAGTAAACATTAGGGGTAATGTAGAGTTTTAAGTGTGGGGGAGGGTTTATTTTACCATTTCAAATTCCACCTAACCTCTTTTTCAAAAAACGGTCAATTTTTTCAAAATTTTAAAAATTACATCAAAATTCATTTAATTTTTCCTTCCACAATCCGAGGGTCATCTAGCTTCAAACTAAACATCAATTCAGTCTTTCCTAGTGTATACCAACCTATTAGAAGTTGAGGGTTTCACTAAGTCTGATGCTATTGGAAATGAGTGATTACTGAGTGAGTAGCACACTATCATTAAGGATTTTCTATTTAGGAAATGAGGAAGAGAGTGATATATGATATATCTTTATGGAATTATGATCATGGATTTAGGAAACTAGAAATTTTAACTAGATCCTAGAGGACTCATCTTTTAATATAAAAAATCACATAATTGAGCCTACTCAAATGATAATTAGTTAAGTCCATTGTAACTGGTGTAAAATGGGATAATGGGATCCCACAATGAGTCTCTGAGACAATGTTCACGGGGTGTGTTTCGTTGAATAAATAAAATCCAATTTCAATTAGAATAAGTGTTATTCACAGTTCCTTGCACATGATGTATGGCTGGGAAAAATTAAAATAAAGTTCCATGTCAAAAATGAGCTCATTTTGGTGAGGGGAATTTTGAACCTAGTTGAAGAAGGTAAAAACTGACTTAATTAAAGATCATTTGGGCGGTATTAGTGAAGTGTTTAAAAAAACTATTCTTTCATTTTTGGAACCTAGGAGAACATGTGAATTGAAGGTGCTTTTGTTTTAAGTTTTGATTCCACTTTTATCTAACATGTCATTAATTTTTGAATTAAAACTTGAACTAGAATTTATGTAGAACAGTAGATGACTTCATATAAGAGGCATGAAATCTTTAGCAGTGGATGAAACTATGTTTCCTTTGGTTTTCAGTATGTAATTGAAACTAAGAAGGAACACTTTTTTCAGCACTCTTGAAAAATCAAACCATGTTTTGATTTGGTACCTCTGGTTTTAAAGTCCATACATGCTCTATTTTGGAGTTCACTGACAAATCATTCATTCTATTTTAAAAAGACAAAAGCATGCATTTATTTGAGGACAAATAAATATATAACTATGGGGGAGTTTGATGTGGCTATTTTTATTGCTTTTTGCCACATCAATTTTCACCCTTTCTTCTCTTTTTGGTGTTTAAATCACATATTTTGTATAATTATTAATAATTGTTCAATTTTGTAGATTAAATTGTAAAAATTGTGTTTTTATGTTAAAAGTGTGTTTTTAGTGTTTTTTTATTAATAAAATTAATTTATTCTTTTTCTTTTTAACATTTATTTTTTATTATTTTGTTTTGTTTAAATTAAACTTTTTTTATTTTTATTTTCGTTATTCCATTTTTTAAATTTTCCAAGATAACAATTTAATTAATTAATTAATTATGTAATTAATTTTCAAATTAATAACATTTGATTCATTAATTTAATTAATTGTTTATTTTAAAATTGTAAATAACTATTTAAATTTTGATTATTTAAATAATTAAATTAATTTTAACAATTTAATTCAATTCATTAATTATTTTAATGCATAATTTTAACTTCATTACTTATTTTCATTAATTCCTTTAATTAATTTACTAGTTAATTAATTTAAGCAACTAACTTTAAATATTTTTAATTGTTTTAAATTTATTACTAACAAGTTGTAATATTTAATAAATTCTTTGTTCTAAATAATTTTTAATTCTTTTTTATGTTGTTTTAACTTTGTTTATTTTTTTGTTTAGTTTTTAATTTTAGTTGTTAATTGTTTAATTTATTTATTTTGTGCAAGTGACTCAACCCACTGACACCATCATGCCCATTTTTCTCTTGTCTCACCGACATCCCTTTTCGACGACTCAAATGAGTCACCAATACACCACCCAATGATGTGCCTTCACTCCACCCACATGTCTCACTGACACTGATCTATTGATACACCCCTCCTTACCTATTGAAACACCCCTCCATTTCACAACTCCAAAAGCACTAATAGCAAACAAAAACCATTGGAAGCACACTAAAAAACTGGTAGAAAACACCAAGATCAACAAGAAAAATAAATTTACCATCACCATAACATAAAAATCTAATTAGAACAGCGAAAAAGAATCCAAAGAAAACCAAAGAAATGAAATTGATGTTGAAATTCAAGAAAAAATACAAGAAGAAATTGTCAGATCTCAAAAATCAGTTACAAAAACATATAAACTCATTCTATATAGCATCCCACCTTTTTATCACATAAAATTTCATTACATTTTACAAAACTGAGGATCTTTAAGGTTTAGTGTCTTGGAAACTAGGAACTTTAAACATGAAAACATAAAAAATTCTTCTAAAACACTTGAAAGGCTTCTCCTTATGTTCATCCTAAGTTCATTACTGCATCACATAACCTGGGGACATACATCAAAAGAAAGGGTGAGAAAAACGCCGAGTAAGGGAAACAAGAGAAACATTTTAGATGTGAACTTGAGATACTTCAATAAGGTCATAAAAAGAACTTTAAGGCATGAGAATGAAATCATGAGGCATATCATAATAAAAATAACATTTTCATAACTTGAAGATGTGGCTACATCATTTAACATAGACAATCATGAACATATCACCAAGGTCCATCCCCAAGGTGTCATTTGAAAATTACCAAGGTTATTCACCAAGGTATCGTGAAAATTGTAATCTCTAGTGGTTACATCATTACCCAATGCATTGGAGCGCTATCAGGGCGCACCCTAAAATTTTCCTTTATTATCATGTGAGCCACATATATCATCATCAAAAATTTCATAAATAACCCATATAGAAAAAAAATAAATGGGTTTCATTTCATAATCATAACGTTTTAAAAACTGCTTTAAAGACATGATCTTTACGTCACTTTAAACCCACGGAAGGGGAGAGAGGGTTTCATGTATGTAAATCCCAGAATTTAAAATAGAAAATTTTTGTATATATGTGAATAACCCTGTAGAAATAAGATCTTTGAGTATTCACTTAATAACATGAAGTAATTTTGAGAAAGAGAGAGAGACATTTTGAGACGAAAATTCTGCAGCACAACGACTACGTTACAGGGTTTTAGAAAACTTTGAAAAGAGAGGGGACATGGGTCAAACAATCATAAATAACCCATAAAATAGTAGAGGGACAGAATATAAGGGATTTAAGAACATGGTAATGAAATTTGAAAATATACCATATGAAATGAAGAACATGAAAGGAATACAAAAATAAGATTTCTCTTATGAAAATTCGGTAGCCTAACAGCGTTAAATAAACTTCAACCAAAAATGAATTGATGATGTAAAATAGGGTCTCTCATAATATGAACATAAAAGATCAGTATTATAGATATAGAGATCATACCCCAACATAATAAAAAGGAACTTGCAAGACTTGACATGGAATTAGAACTTTGAAAAGGAGAAGGGTGAAAGAATCCCTTAAAAATTCGGCAGCCTAACGGCGTCACTTAAACTTCAACAAAAAATGAATTGATGAGATCAAATAGGGTCTCTCATCATATGAACATAAGATTCCAGTATGATAGATATAGATATCATACCCCAACATAACAAAAAAGAACTTGAAAGAATTGACATGAAAGTAGAACTTCAAAACGAGAAGGGTGAAGAACCACTTAAAAATTCGGCAGCCTAACGGCGCCATTTAAAACTTTAAAATACTGAATTGAAGAGATCAAATGGAGTCTCTCATAATATGATCATAAAATATCAGTATGATAAATTTATAGATCATACCCCAACATAATAAAAAGTAACTTGAAATAATTTACATGATAATAGATCTTGAAAAATGAGAAGGGAGAAAGAATCCGTTACAAAAATTTCGGCAGCCTAACGGCGCCACTTAAAACTTCATAAAACGAAATAATGAGAGTAAGAGGGGATCTCTAATTATGTGAACATGAAAAGGGAAGTAATAGGAGTATAAAAGAACACCCTTTAACATAAGAACATGGAGAATAAAAGAAATTACATAAAAGATATTTCTTGAAAAGAAAGAGAGAGATCAGATCCCTTACCTTAAAATGTAACTCTTAAAACTCAAAGGTTGGGACCTTGAGGGATTGAGGGAACCTTGGGAGGACTCCTTAGGAGGTAATGAGACCAGAACTTCGTTGGGGGAGAGTGGGGAGTCGAATGGATGAGAGGATGGCATGGTATTTATAGGGAAAGTGAGGGGACAAGACATTAATGGCCAAGGGACACCTCATTAGTGGTTTTGGAAAAACCATGGGCTTGCCCATGGTATTTTCCCATGGTATTGGCCACTTGGGACACCTCATACCTTATCTTTCTATTCATAAGTCGAACATATTGATTACAAACTTAATACATCATTTAATGATGTCATTAAACACCCGTAACTTAAAAACTGTATTTTCACTATTCATCGAAAATTCAACTTTCTCAGAATAATCCCAAAATTTCACCTTAACCAAATATCAATGCTTTGATTTCAAAAATTAACTCCATTTTATAAAAATAATTTTCTAAATATTTTTAATTTATTTTTAAATAAATACACTATTCACCGAAAATTCATTTTTTCAGAAAAAACCCCAAAAAATTACCATAACATAATATTGGTGCTCTGAGTTCAAAAATGAAATCCATTTTATAAAAATAATTTTTTTAAATAATTTTTATTTAATTTTTAATTAAAAAACACTATTCACTCAAAAAAACTAATACTTGAATAATAATTTATGAAACCGTTATTTAACCATTTTATTGAATCACATTGCTTAATCAAGGTTCCTAGATTATATTAATACTTTATTTAAGTGAGATTACTAATCCATTTGGACACATTACTAATCCTAATCATAAAATCACTATTCATAATTTACTATTCATCAAAAATCAAGTTGATCTTATTAGACTCTAAATTTCGTACTGAACATAATTGTAGAAGACCATTTTTTGAAAATCATTACACATTTTTAATTATTTAAGGTTTACATAAACATTTAAAATATCCTTTTTCTAAAGTTCATCAAAAATATGCATACTATATTTATCCGGTCATTTAAAAATTCATAAACTTCATCATAAGAAGAAATCCCAATTTTTATTTAAAACAAAGGATTGCACAAGGCAGTTACGATCTCCTTACATAGCCCCTTATCACACCAGCATAGGACCTAAGTGTAAGGTGTGCTAAGGTGAGAGAATCTGAGGGAGGCTTGGATAACATCACACGAGTAGTAATTTCTATCAGTTTGAACTTCTCGCAAAGGCGATTCCGTTCTAGCTTCACATGATGAAGTTCGGCTTGGGTTTGGTCCAGAGCAAAGCCCAGTGGTGCTACCTCCTTCCCAAGTTCTGTTAGATGGGCTTCGATCGGTCCAAGACTACTGGGTGAGGCCATCAAATCTTCTTTCTATTATAATTAACCAAGATTACTTGTATTTAGAGACAATAATCAAAATGTTTAGTTTCCAGCGGTCATATTGACCAATGGTCATATAACCGTCTAAACCCAACAGACTCATTTTAATTATAATCATGTTATCAAATGAAACATTTTTGTTGAGTATAAAAATAAAATAACACATAAAATTAGGAAATAAGATTTATTCAAAATTTCGGATCGTTACATTCTTCCCCCCTTAAGAAATTGCGTCCTCGCAGTTTTTAAAATTGGGTTTTGAAATTTCATTGAAATTCCCACATCGGAAAAGGAGTCCGTAAAATTATTACTTTAAAATAAAGAATGGGAAGTACAAAGGTCACCCGAGTTAACCCACACTAGGATTCCATGTAGGAAAACATAGACATGGAAGAAAAACAAAGGGTCATGTTCTGGGGGAGAGTGATAGAGAACATGATTAGGAGAAAGTTAACTATAAGAAAATCCCAAACTTATGATGTGTGTAAACGGTCTTTGATTACCTATTAGGAAATGTAAACCAACAAAGTTTTTGTTTTACGTTCCTTTTCATAATTTTGAGTAATTCATTTACAACATAAAACAAAAACATAAGAAAATATACCTATCTTCATGTAGAGTTTCATCCTTTAATAAGTTTCTACCCAAAACTAATATTTTCTCCAAACTATGAGCATTCAAAACTACTTGGTATCATCAAAACACAAGAATCATCTTCTAGAGAATCACATAATCCACAAAATATTAACTATCTATTTCTTATATCTTTAAACATTATCCCAAAAACAGAAAGGGTAAGGTAAAACAACTCTTCAAAAAGAAAGAATCTCATAGGAATGGAAACTACTTTTAAATCTTCAAAGTTCCATGGTACTACCCATAGTTTATCATTGACCATTCCATAAATAATGGTCATTAAGATTCCTCAAAATAAACCAAGCTAATATTGAAACCTAAATACAAGAAAGATTTGATAACATAGTCTTCCAAAATAAACTTCATTGTTCATCTCCAAACAACATCAACCACTCCTAACATCTTATAAAAAAAGTAGCTAACCTAAACATATTTTACCCAAGATAGGTTAATCATTTTCATAAGTAACCTAAATTACTATAAGTACACCTTAAATTCATCGATTCTTCAAAATATAAGTCAACCTTACCCCTCAATGAAAATACTACAGTAATCTATTTACCTCAATCATATAGGGTCCCCAAAATAGTGAACGTCTTCAAAAATAATAATCATATTTTAATCCCCTAATCATCCCTGTCATATTAATACGATAATCGTCGCATTTCCTATCACATTGGTTGTTGGGACATGTTCTTCCATTTCCTGCCATTAACTAAGAAAAGAAACCATAATTAGGGGCTTAAATACTTAGCCAATAATCATGAAAAGGAACCGAAAGCATATAAGGATAACTTGTAGAAGAAAATTATACCCTAACTTGTGATCCCCTAGGTTCCCAACTAGGTTATCCATGATCATATATTCTTATGTGAATATTTATTTTATTTTATCTTTTTCCTTTAACAATGGTTCATACTAAGCTTATGAATTTACCAAAGCATATCCCCCGGGAGTGTCGTAACCAAGAGTGCAGTAAGGCCCATTGTCGTGTACCAGTTCCCGTTCGAGTCTAGCTCAAAGCGGTGTTTTCGGGTTTTACCCCTATGTACATCTGTGCCAGAGCCACCTCTACCTGCTCGTATCCAGACATGGATATATTTGCTTGGAAACCCCTTACTCAATACTCACCAAAATACCAGGAATATTTCCTATATTTTAACTTTTCTATAGGCTTCTTCCTAAAGTTTTCATATCCAAATTTCCATAAATAACTAAACCTTCCTTTGATACCAACTATAGCATCCCACCTTTTTATCACATAAACTTTCATTACATTTTACAAAATTGAGGATCTTTAAGGTTTAGTGTCTTGGAAACCAGGAACTTTTAACATGAAAACATAAAAAATTCTTCTAAAACACTTGAAAGGCTTCTCCTCATGTTCATCCTAGGTTCATTACAACATCACATAACCTGGGGACATACATCAAAATAAAGGGTGAGAAAAACGCCCAGTAAGGGAAACAAGAGAAACATTTTACATGTGAACTTGAGATACTTCAATAAGGTCATGAAAAGAACTTTAAGCAATGAGAATGAAATCATGAGGCATATCATAATAAAAATAACATTCTCATAACTTGAAGATGTGGCCACATCATTTAACATAGACAATCATGAACATATCACCAAGGTCCATCCCTAAGGTTTCATTTGAAAATTACCAAGGTTATTCACCAAGGTATCGTGAAAATTGTAATCTCTAGTGGTTACATCATTACCCAATGCATTGGAGCGCTATCAGGGCACACCCATAAATTTGCCTTTATTATCATGTGAGCCACATATATCATCATCAAAAATTTCATAAATAACCCATATAGAAAAAAAATAAATGGGTTTCATTTCATAATCATAACGTTTTAAAAACTGCTTTAAAGACATGATCTTTACGTCACTTTAAACCCACGGAAGGGGAGAGAGGGTTTCATGTATGTAAATACCAGAATTTCAAATAGAACATTTTTGTATATATGTGAATAACCCTGTAGAAATAAGAGCTTTGATTATTCACTTAATAACATGAAGTAATTTTGAGAAAAAGAGAGAGGCATTTTGAGACGAAAATTCTGCAGCACAATGGCTACGTTACAGGGTTTTAGAAAACGTTGAAAAGAGAGGGGACATGGGTCAAACAATCATAAATAACCCATAAAATAGTAGAGGGACAGAATATAAGGGATTTAATAACATGGTAATGAAATTTGAAAATATACCATATGAAATGAAGAACATGAAAGGAAGACAAAAATAAGATTTCTCTTATGAAAATTCGGCAGCCTAACAACGTTGCATAAAATTCAACCAAAAATGAATTGATGATGTCAAATAGGGTCTCTCATAATATGAAAATAAAAGATCAGTATGATAGATATAGAGATAATAATTCAACATAATAAAAAGGAACTTTCAAGACTTGACATGGAATTAGAACTTTGAAAAGGATAAGGGTGAAAGAATCCCTTAAAAATTCGGCAGCCTAACGGCGTCACTTAAACTTCAACAAAAAATGAATTGATGAGATCAAATAGGGTCTCTCATCATATGAACATAATATTCCAGTATTATAGATATAGAGATCATACCCCAACATAACAAAAAGGAACTTGAAAGAATTGACATGAAAGTAGAACTTCAAAACGAGAAGGGTGAAGAACCACTTAAAAATTCGGCAGCCTAACGGTGCCATTTAAAACTTCAAAATACTGAATTGAAGAGATAAAATGGGGTATCTCATCATATGATCATAAAAGATCAGTATGATAAATTTAGAGATCATACCCTAACATAATAAAAAGGAACTTGATATAATTTACATGATAATAGATCTTGAAAAATGAGAAGGGAGAAAGAATCCGTTACAAAAAATTTCGGCAGCCTAACGACGCCACTTAAAACTTCATAAAACGAAATAATGAGAGTAAGAGGGGATCTCTAATTATGTGAACATTAAAAGGGAAGTAAGAGGAGTATAAAAGAACACCCTTTAACATAAGAACATGGAGCATAAAAGAAATTACATAAAGGAGATTTCTTGAAAAGAAAGAGAGAGATCAGATCCATTACCTTAAAACGTAACTCTTAAAACTCAAAGGTTGGGACCTTGAGGGCTTGGGGGAACCTTGGGAGGACTCCTTGGGAGGTAATGAGACCAGAACTTTGTTGGGGGAGAGTGGGGAGTCAAATGGATGATAGGATGACTTGGTATTTATAGGGAAAGTGAGGGGACAGGGCATTAATTGCCAAGGGACACCTCATTAGTGGTTTTGGCAAAAGCATGGGCTTGCCCTTGGTATTTGCCCATGGTATTGGCCACTTGGGACACCTAATACCTTATCTTACTATTAATAAGTCGAAAATATTGATTAAAAACTTAATACATCATTTAATGATGTCATTAAACACCCGTAACTTAAAAAATGCATTTTCACTATTCATCGAAAATTCAACTTTCTCAGAATAATCCCAAAATTTCACCTTAACCAAATATCAATGCTCTGATTTCAAAAATGAACTCCATTTTATAAAAATAATTTTCTAAATATTTTTAATTTATTTTTTTAAATAAATACACTATTCACCGAAAATTCATTTTTTCAGAAAAAACCCCAAAAAATTTTCATAACATAATATCGGTGCTCTGAGTTCAAAAATGAAATCCATTTTATAAAAATAATTTTTTTAAATATTTTAAATTTAATTTATAATTAAAAAACACTATTCACTCGAAAAAACTAATACTTGAATAATAATTTATGAAACCGTTATTTAACCATTTTATTGAATCACATTACTTAATCAAGGTGCCTAGATTATATTAATACTTTCTTTAAGTGAGATTACTAATCCATTTGGACACATTACTAATCCTAATCATAAAATTACTATTCATAATTTACTATTCATCAAAAATCAAATTGATCTTATTAGACTCTAAATTTCGTACTGAACATAATTATAGAAGACCATTTTTTGAAAATCATTACACATTTTTAATTATTTAAGGTTTACATAAACATTTAAAATATCCTTTTTCTAAAGTTCATAAAAAATATGCATACTATATTTATCCGGTCATTTAAAAATTCATAAACTTCATCATAAGAAAAAATCCCAATTTTTATTTAAAACAAAGGATTACACAAGGCAGTTACGGTATCCTTACATAGCCCCTTATCACACCAGCATAGGACCTAATTGTAAGGTGTGCCAAGGTGAGAGAATCTGAGGGAGGCTCGGCTAACATCGCACAAGTAGTAATTTCTATCAGTTTGAACTTCTCGCAAAGTCGATTCCGTTCTAGCTTCACACGATGATGTTCGGATTGGGTTTGGTCCAGAGCAAAACCCAGTGGTGCTACCTCCTTCCCAAGTTCTGTTAGATGGGCTTCGATCGGTCCAAGACTACTGGGTGAGGCCATAAAATATTCTTTCTATAATAATTAACCAAGATTACTTGTATTTAGAGATAATATTCAAAATGTTTAGTTTCCAGCGGTCATATTGACCAATGGTCATATAACCGTCTAAACCCAACGGTCTCATTTTAATTATAATCATGTTATCAAATGAAACATTTTTGTTGAGTATAAAAATAAAATAACACATAAAATTAGGAAACAAGATTTATTCAAAATTTCGGGTCGTTACATTCTAGATCTGTAAAATGGAATCCCACCACAAGAACTATATCTGAACTGGTCGAACCTCACTGAAACCCATTTTTTATGGACCTCGTCAATGCCACCACCCCTTTCCTACTACCTCACAGCTGGCCAAACCCCCTGCTAACCTCACTTGAAGTCGGTGCCACCTCTATTCTCTCAGCCACACTCAAGATCCCCCCCTGCGTCGTCTGTGTGAGCTGAGGACCTGCTTCGAGCCACATGATCTAAGCCACCTTCCCCACCGTACCCCATAGATGGTCACCACGCACCCAAGCCTCCACCGCATGAAGCCTGACCCCCACAAAGTAGCAACCACTGAACCCTTCTCCTCTTAACCTCTTTGTAGCGCCACCCCTTTCTTCGCCTTTCTACCCGAAACCCACTTCCCACTTCTAATTTCTTTTTTTTTAAATTTTTATATATATTAAATAACATATAATATAATCTAATTTCTTATAATATAAAATATATAATACTATATAATAATAATAAATATACATTTATTTACTTATATATATAATATTAAGAACTCTTTTGTTATATTAGTAATTATTATTGAATAAATATAATAGTTATATCATATATATATATATTAGTATATATAACATTAAATATAAATATTCCTTTATATATATATATAATTATATTTGTCTCATTTTTTTGATTCTTACTCTTTGAGTGTTTTTTTGTTCCGCATAGGGGGAGTTGCTCGTAGAGGTGGTCGTGGAGGATAAACTGATCATGATCATGGGAAATTGTGAAGGGTAACCAATTTGTTGAATAAGGTCGACTCTATTAACTCAAAGTTCCCTAAAAATCCCATGACAGGTGTACTACAAGTGCACCACATGGATTTGATTCCTGTTAGTGTCATTTTACTGGATCATTCTTTCTGGCGAGAATTTTATGAATAAGAGGATACTCTCCTCTTTATGAAAAGGGGGAACACTCCATAGACTAACACATACGACACCATTCACTTCATCTTGGATGGGGAAATATCTTCATCATCGGAGATGGGGAACCCGTTCCTACTCCACCTGTATCCTCCACCACTTCCCCATGCTATGATTTTTCTGTTTTAATTTACGTCTATAAATATCAATTGACATGTTTTGTTTAGTGAATTGTGGTGCTCGTTTCCCTTTTTTTGTGATTTTGTTTTCTTCTTCTTCCTTCATTTTGTGCTGTGATATCGAATCTCTAGAAATGGAGAACTAAGTTTATACTATAGTTCCAAGTTATGTGACCTGATGCAATTTGGAGATTATTTCTTCATTTCAATTATCTTATTATTATTATTATTCACCTTGTCAATTCATTTATGTGAATTCAACTAGTGAAAGAGAAAGTGTGCATAGGATTGGTTTGCTACTCTCTTTTCTCACCTCTTCTCCCCTTACTCTCTTAGTTTATTGACTAATAAATTGAGACGGGATGTACAATTTGATGATCTCAAATCATTATGTCTTGCGATAATATCTTATCATAATGAATTTTCTGGGGGAATTTATATTGAAATGTGCAGGGGTTATCGAGCGCTGAATAAATTTTGGTGTTAGTGTGTCTAATTTTATGTGATATTGGCGTGTGATCCAAGTCATTTTTCATGCACTAAGAGAGGATATAAGTTGTTGATTAATTTTTAAGCTGGTCTAGGATAGGGAGTTGAGGGTGGATGAACCTGGGTTCAGCCTTTTTATTGAATTTTGAGACTGTGTCTGCCATCTTTTCTTGTTCTTTATAGTTTTTTCCCATTTCTTCTTTTTTTCTTCAGTTTTCATCAAATTTTTCCTATGCCACTCTGATTTTAATCACTTTTTAGTGTTCTATTAGGATTTTTGTTTTACTAATTTTTAAATATAAAAAAAATACCAAAATATTTCTGAGAAAACCACTTAGTCATTCGACACTACTTCCTTGAGAGAAACCCCATGGTAAGCCATCACGCTATATCATGGGTATTTATAAATGTAAACTTGATAATCCTCGCAACAAGGATGCTATCAGAATCACATAATCCACAAAAGATTAACTATTTATTTCTTCTGTAGTGAAACATTAACCAAAACCAAAATGGTTAGGATAAGATAAGATAATTCTCCAAAATGAATGATCCTTTATAAGAAGAAAGACTACTTTAAATTTAAAAAATTTAATAGTAATAACCAAATTTCTAAATAGACAATTAAAAAAAATATCTATACGGAAAATTCCTCAAATATATTATAACAAAGATTAAATCCCAAAAATCAAAACGTTTTAATGGAATAATATTTCAAGATATGTTCAAAAATTTAACTCCAAATAACATCAACCACTCTTAATGTGTCATACCAAAAATGTAATTTCAAAAATCACATATTCTATAAGTAGATTAATCATTTCCACAAATAAACCAAATCTCCATAAGTCCAGAATCAAAACACATATTCTTCCAAAATAAAATTCAACCATTAATCCTCAAATAAATTCCTATAGTATTATATTTACATTAATAAAATAAAGTTCCCAAAATAGTGAACATATGCCAAAATCACATTAACTACATAATTCCAAAATCTTTTTACAATACCAAGGATATCCATTTGATAAAAAATGAGTTCCCAAAATTAAATTATCAAATAATTTAACTAAAATAACGAATTCATACTAAATAGAGACTTAATGTAGGCCAAAGGTATGCAATTCACCCTTTTCACCCTTAGGTTGTGGGTTCGATCCCCATGGACTTGTTGGACACGATGGGTTGTCACCTATCCTGTGGGTTGTCCTTTTTCTAAAACTATATCATTCTTATAACATTCCCAAAATGAGATAAAATTTTCAAAAATAACCATAACATATTTTAACATCAAATTTTATCTCATGACTTTCATTTTGCATCCCAAAATTTAATAGTGCATAATTACATACAAAATAGAAGTCTCTAACAATTCCATTAATCACCTTAAAATTTCATAACATAAATCCTCAAAATGGGTTTCTAAGACATTGAACGTATAATCAACCTTAAAATTGTAAACTCATGATTATAACCCTAACTCTTAAGAAAACATCTTAATCTCCAATGTTGCCTAAACCATCATATGATACCAACTATAAGGCCCCATCATTAAACATAACTTATTCTAGTGTTTTTGAACTAAAAATCACATTTGAGGATCTCTAATTTTAGAGTTTTAGAGAACTAAGAAAAAATCTTTCAAGGTAGACTCATACATTATATTTGGACAGTTATACTCGGTATCCACTTTTTCCACAAAAGAAACCATTTTTAAAAAAGAATATTTTTTTCATGACACATCTTCAATACCTTCATCAAGGAATCTTCATTGTCCTTACCAATCTTAAGAACTGTGAATTTTTTTTAAAACATTTGATTATCACCGAAGCTAAATAAGGGGTATAAAATCTATAAAGAAACCATTAATTCATGAATATTTTAAATTCATGAAAACATTTTCACAAAATCATACTTTTCACCCATAAAACATAAACCCTTTAGCTTGACTCATGAAATTATAAGATTACTATAAAAACCATAGAAATCATAAATCATAAAGGTAACTTGTGGAATCCATATCACACTTATATTGTAGCTTTTAGATATATATAGGGAGTAACCTTCATGATTATGTTTGGAATTCCCATCATATTATATTCCATAAATCTCTTAGGAGAAACCTTATAATTTAACTCCTTCTCATTACCCAATTAATTGGAGAGTTATCATGGGCTAACCCAACCTCGTTTTACCATGTAAACACCCATATACATAAACAAATTCCCAAGAACCATAACATAATCATAACACATAAAAAAAGCATAAAGAAAAAGTAACATTTATTCTTTGAAATCACATTCCATCTTTACAAGACACACACTCATAAATGAAAACACATTATTTTAAAATAAAATGGTAAAATTGTAAAGTAAACATAAATGAATAATAGTGACATTAAAGTGAGAAATTAAATTCATGGTGTATATGATAATACAAAATTCCAAGTTATTGAAATAATCAATTCATTTTTAAAACACAATTACAACATTTAAAAAGAAGATTTTTGAATCAAAGTGTCATATACCACTTTTAAACTTTTATAAGAAATTTACACTTTAAAATATTCTTGTCCATATAAATAAATGCTTAAAACCATTTTGAAAACATGGACATTAATGAGAATTATTTATAAGAATAAATCATTTAAAATGATGTTTTAGTCAATGAGTCCCTTACCACTTAAGGAACACTTGAATATAAATTATTAAAGAATTACATTAAACAAAGCTTTAAATATAATGATAATATAGTAATTCTTGATATAACATGTCAAATGTGTTTTATATAACCCTTATTGGATAATAAATGTGCATAACATCAAGATATTCTCCAATTTAAGGATATTGAGATGATGTCCCTTACATCGAGTTTGAATCATCTCATAAATTCCTTATATTCCTCTTCATTAGTTGATCACCCTTTATGAACACTTTAACACCCCTAAAGAGAGTTTTTTGCCTTAATTAAGGACTCAAGAATGAGGGGAGGGATTCTAGGAAGGGATTTGGGTTGATCTTATCTGAACTAAAAGGTTCTTTAAGTGTGAGTAATAGTGAATAATGGGTTCTTTTTTATAGGAGAGGGAAGGGGTACCCTTGGAATTATTAAAAGTATTAAACTAATATAAATTTCATTTTGATTCCAAATGGTCCCAAACAAAATTATTTAAAATATAGGATGATGTTGGGTACAATCCACATCATAAAATTAAAATTATATGTGTTTTGAATATTTTTAATCCTTATCTTTTTGTTTTAACCCCCTTTAACTCTTACTATCTTATTAAGAAATTTACACATTGAGGGTTAAAATAATTACCAAATCATGCCAAATAACCAATTAATGAGTCATTAATGATATTTTTAAACTTACCTCAACTTTTCGGCCTAATATTATGTTTTTATAATTTTTATATCATTTAATTAAATATTTTATATTTTAAAATATGAATTATTTCAATTTTAACACTATTCATTACATGCCTTTTTTAAAATATCATAAAAACTAGATTTATTCAAAAAAAATTCATTAACTAAATTCTAACATGTCATATTCATCCAAATGTTTTTTTGATAGAATAAATTATTTCAAATTATATTTATTTTAATATTATTAATATCATTTATTTGATTATTTCTTTAATAAATCTTTTTCTGCATCATCTTTGTGTCACTATTAAATTAAATTATTTAATTTTTAAAAATTATAAATACATTACCATGATATAGGTAATATTTTTAAATTTCGGTTGACTGTTTATAGTCAAAGATATACCTTGTATAACTCCACATTAAAATACATTACTTTTTAAAAACAAAAGTGTAACAAAAAATTACTATTCATTGAATATAATATTATAAATGCATTAAAGTCATCCAAGTGGCTCCAAGTGGTCCTAAAATTGAACCAACGATGATCATGGTTGGAATAAACTCATCTAATTAAATTAGGACAAATGTTATGGTATTTTTATGTTATTATAATATTATTTTTATCTATAATTACCTAATTTACCCTTAACCATGGTAATTAAAATAATTACTAAATTTACTATTCATAATATCTAAAAATAAAAGGTACCTATTTACATAATATGAACCTTATTATTAAAAATATGGAATCCATTTTTTCAAATTCATAACTTAGAATTGTATGAAATTAATTAAAAATTAATCCTGTTGACAGAATGAGAAAATGAGTTTTTAATGTAAAACGTTCAAAACATTACAGTGTTTTTCTATTTAATTTTAATTTGAAAAAGAATCCAATGATCTAAATTTGTTTAAATATTAAGAAATTAATCTAATTATACCTTAAGACCATGTAAAAGTATAATCTAACAATATAAATAAATTATATGAAAATATAGTTTTGAATTAAAATGCAGTATTTTTTACTATTCATTAAAATGTTAATTTAATTAGAATAATACCAAATATCCAAAATAAATGTTTATGTCACACTTCTAAACAATAAGTTTATTTTTTCAAAAATAACATATAATTGTGTCAAAAACTATATTTAAAATGGGTTCGGAGTCAAAAGGTGGTAAAACTATACTTTTAGAAAAACACTCATTTTATCCATAAAATTGTATTTTTTTCTTATATAATATCTAGAAAACACATAAGATTAATTTTAAACATTATATTGAATAAATAATTCATTAATATAATCTGAAAAGAGTGGTTTTATTATTTTTTGAACACAATTTTTCAAAAGTAAATATTTTTTCTTAAAAAATACATCATTTATATTTGATTGGTTTTTAGTTTCATTACATGTTAATTTGGAAACCAATGAATCATTATATAAACCACCATATTTTCAAAATATAGTTAGCATTGTTCATTAACTCCATTCTAACAGTTAGTCGATAAGTACTATAATAAATAATAATATTTGGTTGTTTGTTTAAGCTCAATGTGGCATATCATGTATGTTATTGAACATTGAATTTATTTTTAAAAACCCAGGATGTTACAATGTAGCCTATAAAACCACAATTTAAACATAATATCTTACTCTGAGACTTTGGAGGAAGATTCACATATACTGTTGTCAGATTTTGAGCCATAATCTTAGCCTGGAAATAAGTACCCTTCATCTGCTTGCTCCCCACATTAGAGTTCCCACTATTTCCCTTGGGTAGAAACATACTTCCTCCCATGTATCCCCCAAGATATTTATTTCATCCATAGTTTCTATGTGTACCATCTCTATATAATTCTTTATATATAGCACTGTGATTTTTGAATGGGTTTCCTATCTCATCACCGATTCAAAAATACGTACTATTAACGATATACTCACAAAAACTTTAGGTGAAAACCATACTGAATTCTTAAATTTAGTCGCATAATCTATCCCCAAAATGTCCACTTTTTCAAGATAAATAAACTCATCATTCACAGAATTCATAACGTGTGAGGATAGAAATTTTTGTTTAAAAATTACTCAAAATCCTCCCATGTCATACCTTGGTCCCCTTTAGTCAGTACCACTAACTCCCACCACTGACGTGCATGATCTTAAAACATTTACACAACTTACTTGACATTCAACTCCCTTAGTGTTCCTAGGAAATTAATGATTTTATTCACCATGTTCAACCACACTTCCACCATTTTTAGTTCTAAATAACCCCAAATATGGGTGATTATGCTTCTAAAATTGAACAATGTGATCCAAATGCTTCATATTATCCATTATATTACCACTTTCCACAACTTGGAAAGATTTAACTATTCTATGAACAAGCTACTGGTTCACGTGGGGCTCAAGTGCAACCATGTTTTTGGCAGTATCCTCTAATTGGTCGCTACAATGCCTACCTGATGCCATTTCAATCAACACAACAACAATCATAAGTCTCACTCCCTCTAAACTGAAGGCTTATAATTTCAAATTGTATCACATTTTAGATATCACAACCATGCTTTAAAAAATCTCATTCTTCCATGTTGAACCATTTTTTGAAAAATATACTAGGTTTTGAAAATCAATCCATTTTTAAAATAGCACAACCATTCTCTTTTTGAAACCACACATTTGAAAACCATTTCTAGATTTTTAAAAAATTAAAACATTCATACCACAACATAAATAATTATTCCAAATTAAATATTCAATCCTAGTGGGAAGTCATTTTTAGCATACATGTCATGCTCGTCTCATTGGCTACACCCACGATAGTGAGATCACACTTCTATAAGTGTCTCTAAAACACTTATGTACCCATTTACCTAATAACTTAAAGTTTATCATAAAAGGGTTAGATATGTGATTTTATGATATAAATTTCAAATTACAAGAATCCTACTCCTTTATACAATCCTAAATCAAGGAATAAACCATGAAAAAATGCCAACTCCAAGACCGAAAATCAACACCAAAGAGTCTGAACAAATCTGGTATCACTTGTATGTCATGGACTGAAAAAACTGATACTAATTGTAACATCATGCCCATATTCATTGGATTTATATGAGTTTAAGGTACTACTTATCCTTAAGCGACATCCCCAAGGCGCTAAAGTATAGAAAATAAACGTCGAGGACTTCATGAAAAGTGGAGGATGATTTTCCCTTTGAAAAAAAAATAACCAACCACATGTACAATTACCATAAATAACTACATGATGCATGTCAACAATGTATTAAAATTAAAACTCAAACCCATGAAAATAACAAAACTATACCAAAACTGAATGAGAGTATAAATTGGAAGACTAAAGGACAAATCTCAAAGACTCCAATATAGTTCCTAAGCTCCACACCAAGCTCCAAGATCTAACACCACAATATTTCTCAAGCATCACGATGCACCACTAAGGGAATTAGATACTTTCCATTACCTGTTTCTTAGAATATGACATTTGAAAGAGAACCAAAGTTCCAAAGCAGGTTTGGAGTAATAATACTCAGTAGGCTTTCCCAAAATGACTTCCCTACACATGCCACTAGTATAGAACCATTAGAAAATTTATATAAAAAATATATATAAAGATAATAACCAATGAAACAATTTTGATCAATCCAAAGACACCCTTAACAAACCATTTTACCCAAATAATCACAATACCAAAGAAATAAACCAAAAATTAATTAACTATTTTACCAACAAATATTGGAATAAACCATTTCACCTTACATGGATGCACACATATTCTAACCATATTAACAAGTTCCACACACACACACACCTGAGCTCAGTGTTACCATGATGGAAGAACTTCTCATCCAAACATGTCCACTATTTAATTACATTGGTACCTCACTTCCACTTAGACTTGATGGTGGTCCTTCATTTCCACTATCCATACCTTTTTATAGTGGTCCTTCACACCCACTATCTATCTATTCCCACCCATACTTTCCCCGTAAGCCAACAACCATGCCAATATCATTTTCCAAAATCACAACAACATATAAATCAAAATTTTCCAATATCATATCGACCAAAACACTCCAAACCATACTACCCAACAATTTTCAAACCAATAAACCCTTTAATCCAATTATAAATTCCAACAACATGCCAAAACAACTTCAATAAATAAACCATTTATTGAAAACACCCTTAATACAACATCATTTCCAAACTACGCTTCAATAAAATAATATTTTTTTTTGAATTTTTTTTTCACAAACCATTTCCCATAAATCAACCAAGACACCAATTTTAAAATCATCATTTTAAAATCCAACAAAAAAGAACATTTCACAATAATAACCCATTTTCCCCAAAATCCACAAATCATCACAAAATGGTCTTTCACCAAAAATCACACATCACATTAACATTAAATTTCAATAAAACCCAATAAATTTAAAATTAATTTTTCTAGTTATATAAAAATGGAGTTTATGTTTAAGCCACATAAATTTGGGTTTGGTGAAATTGACCCACCACACAACCGCACACCAAAACTGGGTAAAACATCCACAAAATTACCTTAGATCTCTTTCCCCAACATCAAAAATCCAAAATCATTCAATTATAAGAAACATAAAACCTATATCTGCATATGACAGAGGTAGATCTAGGAAACTAGAAGAGAGATAAGTAGATCTATAGAAAACCAAAAAACCACCAAGAGCGGAGACTTACTAAGGAAGAATCACCTTCAAAGAACCTTAAAACCCCTTCGAATCAGTTCCAACATAAGTGGGAGATCCTTCATAACCTTGGAGAATAATAAATCCCTAGTTAGGGATGCACATGAGGAAGAATGGTGTGTTTAGGGAAAATAATGACCATGCCCCATTTAAAAAACCCACTTTTTAAGTCATGCACAGTTTAACTATATGGTTAGGAAAACAATGTCCAAACTTTTCACCTGATAATTCCACAAGAGGGACCCCTCATGGTTAGAAAAAATATTCTTCAACCATGTGAAATACCACTATCCCATGTTTCATGGTTTAATTGGGGAGTATGAATGGTTTGGAAAACTATTGACCTTAACCTTGTGCCATCTCAGATGCCTATATCTCAACTTTCACAGTTTTCTACACATGTTGCACGATTATCACTAACCGTGCTCAAACTGTGAACCCTTAGAAAAGCACAAAAACCTTCCAAAAAACCTTCAAAACCATCCCAAACATTTCCCTATAACATTACACACATAAAAAGGCATAAAAAAGGGATACATATCTCAAAATGGGGGTACTAAAAATCATAATATGCTTCAAAATATTATGATAAGGTAAAATATTGGAAAAATAAATTGATGATATTTACCTTTATGGAAAAATGAAAAATTTGGGAAATTTGGATTTGATTAAAAATTACCCATGAACCATGGTGGTATCGAGGTATAGAAGAGGTTTTTGATATTTCATATTATTGTGTTCAGGAGAGTTGTATGTTAGAAAAAGTTTAAGATTCATAAGGACATGAATTTGCGGTAATTTTTTAAAGAATGTCATTAGGAAGAGATATAAATGTTTTTTGAGATCCTCCTCCTTCCACTTGTAAGTGACTTTCCAAAATCTGAAAAATTTCTAGAAAAAGGATTTAACTAAAAGCATATAAATATAAATGTAACCTATGTTTAACCAAAATTCATAATCCCTTAGTATTAATAAACCCGACTTTGATACCAACTATATGGACTTGGAATTAAAAAAAATACATATTCTAGTTTTTTTAAAACTATAAATCACTTTATTTTCCCAATGATTTTTTTGGTGTAGAGTTTTAGAGAATTAAGGAAAACAATTATATTGTAAACTCAGATATTAAAAGTGGACACTTATACTGAGTATCTATTTTTCCACCAATGGAAACCATTTTAAAATAAAACATTATTTATTTCCAGGAATAATCTTCTATACTTTCATCACGAAGCCTTATTTATCCTTTAAAATCTTTAAGACCTATGATTTTTATTAAACTTAGTATGAGCACAAAAAAATCTATAAGGGACATAAAGAAAAAAAATAATTTTCTAATGAAATAAATAAAAACTCATATAACATTTACATTTATCTTAAATGTTTATTGAGAATATGAAATAAAATATTTCATATTGAAAGACACACATACATTTTTCTCATAGAAAACCATTAAACCTATAGAAAGTAATTAATACCTCATTTGGTGACTTAGAGCATCATATTCATAAACCCCTTTCAAGATCATTTTAATTATAATAACCATATGGACGACTTCCAAAATTTCCATTACCCAATTCATTGGAGAACTATTTGGGACAACCCATCATTTCAGCTATTACGGTCTTACCCAGCGCTATCTGGGCCAACTCATGTTAAGCTGTTACAGGATTACTCAGTTCTATCTAGGCGACCCCATGTTATGTTGTAATGGGATTTCCCAGTTCTTTATGGTCGAACCCCTTTTTAATGATCAAGTACCATATAATTAATAAAAAAATATTCTTGTAAATTTTTTATTATAAAGCATTTCAAAAACACTTTTAAACTCATAAGAAAATATCTTTTGGATATCCAAAAACCCTTTCCTTTTTTAAAAATGAATTTTAAAATCAAAACACTAAACAAATAATATATAAACTAAATTCACTAAAAATAAACATGAATATTTTAAAAAATAATAATCAAATAATTAATGTGTCATGACGGAGGGAAATCCTCCCTTTATTTTCATGTTAAGATTTTTTTTTACTTTTCTAAAAGGGAACTTTAAAATAATATTTTTCAAATTAAATCCCTTTACCTCAAGTATGATTTTTCAGGTATGAATTTTATGTTCTTTTATATTTATCTTATGTTAATTATTTACTCGTTTTAATACGTTTTTTAAGTTTACTATTGCTTTTATATCACTTATTTTTATTTTATAACATTTATATAATTATTTAAGCTCATGTCGGATGTTTTGAAGATATTCGGTACTTGAGTCCAAAAGGAATTTTGTATGATATCCATAGTCAAAGTGGTAATTATTCAATCATATATATAATAATAATAATTAAATCATTATAATGTTTATACATAAATTATAATTTTAAATCCATCCATTAAATATGGATATGAAAAATGTACTATGTTATAATCATGGAGATAGTAGGTCGTATATACACATGAGTAACATTTCAATTTTTAAATGATCATTGTGGAAATAAGGTTAAAATAATTTTATCCTTAAATAATTATCATAATATCATAAACATCATTTTAATTCTCTAAATATACTTATATATATCAATCATGTGATGTGGTGATGAAAAATGAATCACATCACTTCATGGAGGTGATAATTCACGTGTACACACGAATGACATTATCAATTTTATGGGAATGGAAATGTAAGAATTTAAATAATATATTATATTTTTATAATGATAAATATTTCATTAATATCACATATAAACTATAATTCTATAATTATAACATGTCTTGAGAGATGGCGATGGAAAACAAAATTCATCAGTTTGCAAGGCGGTAGTTCGTGGTACACACGAATGATGAATTATTTCCCCATTTGATGGAAGTGGGGATGGATATGGATCATATAACAAACATGATAACATCTATTTATATTTAATATACTTTATTTATTAATCTATAATGTTTGAGTAAGGTTTTAAGTATGTTTAAAAGTAAAAAAAAACTAAAATTCTCGATAAAAAATGATACATCTTCTTTAGAAATTCTTTGTTTCTTAAAACCTCAAGACCACTAAGGTTGGTTTTATGCCTAAAATAATACCCCTATAATGTGTTTATAGATTATATTAACGTATTTTTGTATATATTTTCTGAAAAATGGTTTTAAATTGTGAATAAATGAGAAGAAGAGGTTCCCTTTTATAAGAGAGGGGTGGGGCACTATTGGAATTCCAGAAAATATCAAATTAGTATAAATTAATATTCGATTAAAAATGGATAAAAACTTATTAATTTGGAAGATAATATTATTTTGGGTCTAAATCCTCCAATACAATAAAATTTAGTTAAATTTTGACTAAATTTCTCCCCTTATCATTTGGTTTTAACCCTCATTTAAACCCTTTAACTCTTACCATACCAACATGTGTTTTTACACTTTGAAGGTTAATATAGTTAGTATAAAATTTAAAAATACCCATAAATGGGTCATGGTTAAAATTTTAAACCTTATAAACATAATTTTTATGAATTTAATATTTTAATTAATTTTATATCATTTAATAAAATATCATATATTTTAAAATATCATTAATTTAAATTTTGACACTATTCATTACTTTGAATTCAAAAATTATCAAAATAACTATTATAATTATAAAAATCTATTTTATTACATTAATAAAATATCAATTTATTCTATAAAACTATTTAATAACATTAAATATATCTAATTATATTTATTTTAATATTTTTAATAACATTTATTTGATATTTCCATCAATAAAATAATTATTACATAAGTGTTGTGTAAGAATTTAAGGCAATTACACATTCAATAAAAATTAAAAATAAATTCTCATGATGAAGATAAATATTGTATATTCACAAATAAAATTTATGTTCAAATATATCTTCTAGTTGACTATGTATTTAAAAAAATTATACTTATTAAAAACATTAGTATGATAAGTTTGACATTTCATAAAATATAATACTATTAGGTGATTAAATTCATACAAGTGGCTCAAAGAGGTCATAAATTAAGGGAAATTATGATTTTGGTTGACAATAACTCATCTAATAAAATTAGGACAAGTGTTAGGGTAATTTGATCATCCTTATCATAAATATTTTTACCCTTAATTACCTGATTTACCCATAACTGTACAAATTACTAAGTTTACTATTCATATTTCTCCCAAAATAAAAAAGACCTATTTACTAAATTTTGAACTTATGATTTAAAATATGTAAACCATTTTCTAAAATTCAAAAAAATAGAAGCAGCTAAAGTTAATTTAAAATTAATCCCATATATGGGGTGAAAAAGCCGGGTTTTAAAGTAAAAATATTCAAAAGATTAAAATATTTTTAAATCCAAATAAAGTATAAAAATTATTCCAATGAAATAAAATTTATTAATATATTTGTAATTGGTATAGTTTAAATTTATAAAAATTTAACATATAATATAATATTATAAATTATTTAGATGAAAAGTCAGTTTTCAATTAAAATGTAGTATTTTTTATCATTTATCAAAAACTAATCCTATCATGAAAATACCAAACAACCACCCAAAGATAATTTTAACATTAATATTTCAAAAATTAATTTTATTTTATAAAATAAAATCTATAAAATTAAAAAAATTAAGTTTTAAAAAATGTGTGTCATCCAATTGCGGAAAAACTACCTTTAAAAAAATACATCTTTTTTTTCATAAAATTGGATTTATTTTTATATCATGATTAGAAAAAATAGAATGAATAGTAAACATTATATTGAATATATATTATATATATTTCATTAATATATCCAAAACGAGTGATTTTTTTATCTTATTGGTATAAAACACACTGGGGAACATTTCAATAGTTTTTCTAAAAAGATATAATTTTATATTAAAGGGGGTTTTGTTTTTATTTATAATCAATTAGTCACTAAATAATTCATTAAATATATATTTTTAAACTATATTTTCATTATTTAGTTAATCTTATTCATACCCACCATTCTAAGGGATATGTTATTAAGGTAACATTTAAATAATAATGTTTAGTTTTTCATTTAAGCATGATGTAAAGTATCATGTATTATATCAAACATAGTATTTACTTATTATAATCTTGGGATGCTACGGTTTTCATTATCCCAATAATTTTTCTATGCAAGGATAGCACTAAGAAACTATTCCTTGTAGGTTATATATATGATAAGAGACTTTCCTTCTACCAGTGGCTTCAAGGCCGTTGGTTAAAAAAAGTACTACTTGAGATTATCAAAGACTTCCTAGAAGACTTCATCCCATTTGTAAGTGACTCTATTCTTCATTAACTTTGTGAAGTGGAGAGAATTTTCATCCAAGTTAGCTATGAAAAGTTTAATGTGAGTGGGGTTCCCTTAGATCCCCTTCAGATCTTTGAGATTCTAAGGGAGTGAATTTTCTAGGATTGCACTAGTATTTTCTGGATCAACCTTGATGCCATGATGGTGTACCACAAATCCAAGTAATTTTCTTAATGTTACTTCGAAATAACACTTCAGTGAATTCATATCCAAACTATGTTTTCACAATATGATAAAAATTTCTTGAATATCCATGATATGATCACATAATTGTCAAGATTTGACTACCAACTCATTGATATAACATTCTTCTATTCATCCCAAGAAGGACATAAAGATATGATGCATGGAAAGTTGATAAGAAACACAAAACTTTTTTAATATAAAGTACATGACCTAATAGAAAAATATCCTCTGAGGTTCTCTGAATTTAGTGGTTTCCTCATCCTCAAGGTCCATCTTAATCAGATTATACCCTTAAGACCCATCCATGAAGGACAAGACTTGGAAGCTAGAATTTGCATTAATCAAAAGTTTATTGACCAGTAAAGGGAAATCATCCTTTGGACAATATCTTTTCAGATCTATGAAATCAATACATACATTGATCTATCTATTATTTTTCTTATTGGGGAAGATGTTGGTAGTCCATTTTGGTATTTCACTTCCCAAAAAATTCTGGCTTTGACAAATTTTTCATCTTATGATTCTATATTAGTACCATGATTGGGGTGTATCCTTCTGGTTTCCTACTTGAAAACTCAATGATCATCGGGTGAGCCTTGGTGATTCATAGACACATTGAGGTTTAACCCATGCATTTATATATAATTCCAAGTGAATAATAATTTATTTTTCTTTATAAATATGATATACATCTCCTTATCCCCGAGTGGCATGGTGGTACTAATCAATGTAGGTCGTGATTCTTCTTCTGTTCCAAGATTCACCCAACTAAGATTATAGATTGTGGTGGAGACACCTTCCTCAAATGCGGGAGTGAAATTACAAATTCTATACTCTTCTTATAATGTCCCTGATTCAATGGAGTTATTTTTATACATAGTTGGTAATTTAGGGGCATCTCTATCCCTGTTAGGGTAAGAGAGGCCATGGGAAGGGGCATTGTCACCCTAAACATTTGGAGTCATCACAGAGAGATCTTAGAGATTCTAATTTTATTTTATATTGCCTTTGGGGGTAGGATGAGACTATATATCTTATTTTAAGTCTACTACCTCAATCAGGTTTTTTTGTAGCACATAATTATTATTAAGCATGATCCACAGATTTTTAGGGGTGGTCCCCAAACCTTTGGGGGCTGAAACCAACATATTATTATCCACCATTTTTACTACTTTTTTTAGAAACCTAACTCAACATATATGGATTCAAAACAGATAAAGGGGGTACTTTCACCATATAGTATTTTTACCTACTTATCAATGAGGTATTTCAAAAATTGATAAAATGTTAAATGTACTACTACATGGATATGATTCCATGGTCTTCAATGTAAGACATTATATATTGTGTCATGCTAGATAACCATTAAGTCAATGTTAGATATGATATACCCAAACTTATCCTTGAGATTCATCTTCCCAATACAACTTTTATCACTCTTATAATACCCTTGAATGGTTATATTTGTCAGTGATAAGTCCCCATAAATATATCCCAAATATTGAAGGGTTTGAATCATGATAAGATTGATCCCAGAACTATTTTCAACTAGATACCCTTGGATGTAAAAATTATCAAGTTTTCCAAAAACATATAGGCGTATTATGTGTCTCTCTATAAATTCTTTATAATCATGTATAGTAAATGAGACAGAGACATGGAATTCTAATGTCTAGTTTCCACATGATAAACATCAAATGCAACGACTTATGTCTTGAAATTATATGGGATATAGAGGGATTCGATGAGTGCCTCTTTGAGTTATTTTTTAATCTGGAGAGAATCAAATATTGAAAGTTTGGTTAAAACAACATATAAGTATTGCAGAATGTTGGATTTTTTTGCCGTTGGTCCGCACTTCCCAAATTGGGGTTCCTCTCTATTCTGTGGCTTAAGAGTTGTGGTGTTTGATGTGGAATATACTGGTTCATAATCAATGGTCTAAGGAGCATATTATCTAGGTTTATTGTGTTGCAATGTCCTTCCCCTTTGTTTAGGATGATCAATCAATTTCAACCCCACCATTCAATCATGTAACATTATTGGGTTTGGACGACCATGAGAGGGGTATGAGGAATCTATATGTTTTTTGGGCTTGCTAGAGTGATATCCCATTGTTATCATGTAACAGCCCGAGATTTTATGAAAAATGTTACTTTTAATTTTATTTATGTCTTGTGTTGTACGCTACACAAAAAGGATCTTGCACAACACACATCCTTGACTTGCCTTGCATTACACGCAATCGCGACCTTCCTCGATAGCGTGTGTTGTACGCAACACCAAGTTTCGCTAAACAACGATATGCTATTAAGATATTATTAAAATTAGCTGTTGTGAATAGTAATAACCACCTTTTGAATTTTTGTAAATTTTATTTTTCAAAATGGACTTCATTTATGGATTCAGAGTATCGAATTTAGCCTAAGGTGAAATTTTGGTACTTTTCGGATAACTTTCATATTCTGATGAATAGTGAAAATTACTAAATTATAATTAAAAACAAATTTTTTAATCGAAATAATTAATAGTGATAAATTATTAATTTGAGTGGTTTTAAAGTATATTTAGAATATATTTTTACAATTTAATACAATGTTGGTCATTGAATGTAATTTCACATTTAAACCAGACATAATCAAGTGTCAATCTTTTGATAGATATTGTTTCTTAAAAACACGCTATTTGTTTTAACAGCGGGATTTAATTATAAAATTAATTAATGCAACTTATATGTTATGAATTTGGTAAAATATACTTCCTTTCTGAATTCGGAATATGAAATATAGCTTAGGATGAAATTTTGGCATTGTTCTGAAAAACATCATTTTTTGATGAATAGTGAAACTACTAAGTGGTAGTTAAAAACTGAATTTTGCATAAAACATAATTTTACCGCTTCTGTGAATGGAATTTAGAAAATCCGACAGAAACGGTTGATATCAGTAAGTAAAATGTGGTTCAATGAGATAAAAATAATTTTTTTGGTGAATAGTAGCTTTTTACTTTTTTACCGCGGTTAATAGTAAATAGGGTAACTAAGGGTAAATATGATATTACTATTACCCTAACACATGTCCTAATTCTATTGGCTAAGTGTAATTCGACCAAAAACAACCTTATGAATAAAATATGACCATTTAGGCCCACTTGGGTTAGATTAGGACATTTATTATTAATTTATTTAAAGAAGGGTTAAAATAGTTAAAATCAAAGTTTAATAAGTAAATCATTTTTAATATGGGGTTATACATAAGATAAATTCGACTATAAATTAGAAATCTAAAAATATTTCCTACATAATGGTATTTTATTTATAATTTTTAGACATTAAATAATTTAATTTATTTATGACACAATTATGATGCAGTAATTATCTTATTTATGAAATATTGACATAATTGATGTTATAAACACCAAAATAAATGTAATTTGTGACTTTTTATGAATTCCACTAATTTTCTAGGTTACTATGATATATTAGTGTTGATTTAATCAACTTGGTTCGAACATATAATTCTGTTATGACTTTCACAAAAATCATATATCAAATAGTGTCAAAATTGACACAAAATAGTTTTTAAATCTAATATTATATTATTAATTGTTATTTTATTCCTAAAAATCTAAGGTTCGGAAAATGACTTAGATAAGGATATATATATTAATAATAAATAATTTGGGGTTCGTTTGGCATGTTATAGTAAGTTTATTAACCATATAGTGAAAGAAAACAAAAAGACATGGTAAAAGTTAAATTATTTAACTTAGAGTTAAATCTAATTGATAAGGTTAAAATAATACCCTAAACTTGTCTAAATCCTATTGGTTGATAGGATTTAGACCCATACCCACTTTAACTTCAAAATAAGACCCTTTGGAACCATTATAAACCGATTTTGACTTTAATATAAAATAATATTTTGAGATATTCCTAAGGTGCCCCTCTCCTCCCTTATAAAAGGGAACCTCCTCCCTCTCTTCCTCACACAACATTGAGCCTTCAAGCTCGGCCAACCCCGGCCAACATCCCTTCTCCACTTCCCTAGAATAATCCTAGAGGTTCTGGTCTTCTTCAAAGACCAATCTTAGTTCCCTAAGTGAAGGATTCAAAGAGGTGTTTCAAAGAAGAGGTAATATCAATTACCGATCTTTTCAATTTCTTTCTTCTTCAACTTCTTCTTCTTTAGTTGTTTCATGATAAAGTAATAACATCAGTATTACTTACATACTGACATGTTATTATAAATATGAAACAACTCTAATTAACCTTCTATCCATCCTACGGAAAAAGGAAATCACCGCGCGTGCGTACGTACGGAATACCGTCTCCACGCCGTGGTGTAATCTATTTTCCGCCACCACCTTAATTGGATGGGTATAATGGTTTAATGAGTAACTATATATGATTATTATAAAGTGATATTGATACTGAAATAGTATACATACACTTCAACACAATTCCATGACCATGGGAACGATATCATCGCTCGTGCGTACGTACGGACTACCGTCTCCACAACGCGATGAGATTCATTCTCAATGATTAACCATTCATGAATGATTATAAAGTATATATAATAAGTTCTAATGAAATATATGAAATAATAATGATACTGGAATTATTTATATTTATATGTATGTCATATACTTAATTCCATTCAATTCAATAAGGAAACGAAAACAGCGTTCATGCGTACGTACGGACTACCGTCTCCATGAACGGTGTATTTCTTTCCATTTACTGATTCATTATATATATGTATATTCTGAATATATATATATAAATCATGTTTTATATTCTGTAATTAAGTAATCATGATCTAAGTAATCATATGAATAATTACAAGTCAAAACACGGACGACAAATGAAACAATTTTACCCAAAACGCTCTTTAACATGAAATTTACAAAAGAACGGGTAATATAAAGTCATAAGTGAACCATATATGATATCGTAACAATGAATATGATTCTGTAATAAGTCAATGACATTATTTAAATCATTATACAGGAGGTTCTGACACTTACGAAGCAAATCGGACCTAAGGTAAGGGAAATATCACAATCTCATTTTTATCCGAGATTGTTTATTCGTAAGTATTTACTAGGGTGTATTTTATCATCCACATCCATGTTCCCTCAATATGTAATATTGTTTCCGTCCACTTACAATAGTTTAAATCCAATTTTACCCTTTGGTGAGTTTTTAGTAAAAGATATGAAATGAATCTTTTGTCGTTTTTCGTACGAGGTACTTTTTGACTTTTCCGACAAAAGTACGAAGAATGTTTTTTTTAACTTATACGACATGAATGGATTTTTAAAACATTATTTTCAAGAAGCTTCCTTTACAAGTTTTCAAGTTTATTTTTAATCAACTTCTTTTAGTTTAAAATTTTATGACATGTTAAGAAAGGAAAATGTTTTTGAAGTAGAAAGGATATTTTCCTCAAGAATGGAGTTCAAGTATTTTATCAAAATTATTTTCCATCTAAGATAATAAAAGGGTTCTGTTTTTATACCTATTATTATTACATGGATTTGATTATGTTGTGATGGAAATATTTTTATGAATTCCTTTATCTTATATGAATTGTTTTATGATGTCATGTTGTTTAAGAATCCCATTTTTATTACATGGGTTACGCTATGATGTATGGTTTATGATTATGTGGCACACATAAGAAAGAATTCATTATATGATGGGTGGGACTTGTATCTCCCTCCAATGCATTGGGTAAATATTTTATATCTCATGAGATAGACAGGGCTGGAACGGTAGGTTATACCGGTTCAGTGAAACAGGACTGAAACGAGGGTTACTCGATTCAGAAAGGGACTTTGTCCACTAAGATAGTCTTGGCAATGCGTCTTGACTAACAAGAAATGATTCTCTATGATTATGTGTGAATGCCACAAAGTTTCATGTTTTAAGTTATGATTATTGTGATTACATTTCCCTTCCATGATTTACCCCATGTTATGAAATTATGATCTCTTTTGCAGGTTAAGATTTTCCAAAAGTTATGTGCTTATGTATATGATGTGATTGATATTTCTTTTGTTTACCCTTACTGAGAATTTGAGCTCACCCTTTTATGTTTTCTTTTCCCCAGGATATAAAGAAAGGTTTTAGGTAAAAAAAAGGGGAACATCTTTATAGGAGATGTTGAAGATCTTTCACCACGATTAGAAGATTACGTTCCGAGTTTCCAAAGACACTAAACTATTAAGATCCTTGTGTGTGTGTTTTTGTTATGTACTAAGTATTCCGGAAATGTAATGTAATGTCCATGTACGTCAAGATACGTGTCTCTACAGTTGGTATCAGAGGAAAGGTTTAGTCAACCTTTGGAAACTAGGATGCGAAAACGTTAGTGAGATCCCTAGAGATATTTCTAAGGTATGTCTAGGGATGTCCCTAAGGTTAAGTATACATATAGGTTATAGTACTAGAATTACGCTAACGATCATAGAATTAAACCTAAGATGTTAGATATTGAAGGTACTCCCCCTTTATTATGTTTTTTTCCCTAGCATGATTTTTGCCTCTCACACTATTCTTTTTTGGGTTTTAGAAAATGGCTGGAAACAAGATGATTCACGATAATGGAGGATATGATGGACAATGGAATGATATTATTCATGAGCAACCAAATGAAATGAGATTTGGAAGTCCAAACATCATTATTATTCCGAATCAGCAATCTCATAATATGATCAATAAAGTAAAATTTGGTAAGTTTCCCGACTCGGCTAATAAGAGAAAGATGGAGTTTCATGATGATCATAGAGGAAAGAAAGTTCAATTTCCCCTATGTAAATCATGTGGGAAGAGGCATCAAGGAGAATGTTTCAAAGGAACTGGAAGATGCTTTGGGTGTGGAAAAGAAGGACACAAAGCAAGTAAATGCAAAGGAAAAGGTTCAGTTAACAACATGGATGAGGATAATGGTATTGCTACGACATCAACAATGGTTAAATGTTTTAAATGTGGAATGTACGGGCATTATGAAAACCAATGCCCTAAGGGAAAGTCTCATGAAGAGAATCAGTATGGTCATATGGGAAGTATTTATGTTGATGATGATGAAGAGACTACAAATGACATGTGAGATGAAAGAATTTTTGAAGCTCGGTCAATGGTTTAAGAAGGTAGTGGAATGATTACATGTTTATCAAGTGTAATGTTGTATAAGTAATCTCATGGTACTATGGAATAAAGAGACATCTAAGGATTGTTACACTATTTTCTTTCCTAAGTTTTTAAAGTGTATGATTAATGGTACTAGTAACCATGAAATGTTATTCAGATATTTTTTTTAGAAAGTAGATGATATGCGCATAATGAAGGAATAATAAGATAATGAGGTATTTGATTGTATTCATGAGCTCATGACTGATATAAGGAGAAGGTTATATCATGGTTTGAGTATATAGAATTTTTGGATTTTGGTATGTGGAAAGAGGTAACTTTTAACTGGATTCATGTTTTCACTAAGGTTCAATGGGTATTCAAGAGAATACGTGATTAAGGCCTTTGAATGTTTGGAATGTGACCAAAAAGACATATCTTATGATATATGGGGATCAACGACAGTATTAAATCTCTGGTAATCATTTTCACTATATTATGAGAGTGGACTGCAGTATTATGGATAAGCCTAAAGATTAAAATGGATTATGTTGGACATAAGTTAGTATTGTTTAAGGATAGAAGATTTTCGATATTATTGATGGGATGTTATAGTAATGTAGTTTTAGAAAAAGGACAACCTGCAGGACGGGCGACAACCCATCGCGTCGGACAAAGATGTGGGAATCGAACCCACAACCGAAGTGCGACTGGCCTTTATCGCCTACCACTGGCCTACAGGAAGTCTCTGATTAGTAGAAACTAGTTTTATTATATTAAGCAGTATGATATATGAAGTATAAGTTCATTTTAGGAACCATATATGATTAATCTCACTATAGATCGACTTATGTATATAATTTTTGGTAACCTTTTGTTTGAGACAGATGGAATGACCCGTCATTCTATCACATGATCTGCTAACAGTTCACGAATAACAAATTCAACTTCATTTATTTAAGAGATGAAGTGGAAATTTTTCTAGGCACGAACAACAGCGATATTGTACCAAAATAAAGTAATTATTTATTCTAATGAAAATTTTCAACTTTAGGGAAATGATCTTGAAAACCAAAAATGTTGTCCTAGTGATCTTATACCTGATGAATCAGATGGTACCTTATATCATCACAAATCTATGTATTTGTGATTACTGGCTTTTCCATAGCCATGTTCTCTACCACTATCCATAAGAACATGATGGTTAGATTTCTCTTCCATATCCATATTTCCACCTATGTGGAAACCCAGTGATTAGTTTATTTGGGTAATCGTTACATTTCATACTTTAGTTTTTAAAGCCAGGTTTTGGTATTTTTTTACGATGTTGGTTTCTATTAAAGAAACTTTTGAATAGTAAACCATTTATAACCCCGACGAATTTCGAGGGCGAAATTCATTTTAAGGGGGGTAGAATGTAATAGCCCGAGATTTTATGAAAAATGTTCCATTTAATTTTATTTATGTCTTGTGTTGTACGCTACACCAAAAGGAGCTTGCACAACACACATCCTTGACTTGCCTTGCATTACACGCAATCGCGACCTTCCTCGATAGCGTGTGTTGTACGCAACACCAAGTTTTGCTAAACAACGATATGCTATTAAGATATTATTAAAACTAGCTGTTGTGAATAGTAATAACCACTTTTTGAAATTTTGTAAATTTTATTTTTCAAAATTGACTTAATTTATGGATTCGGAGTATCGAATTTAGCCTAAGGTGAAATTTTGGTACTTTTCGGATAACTTTCATATTCTGATGAATAATGAAAATTACTAAATTATAATTAAAACAACTTTTTTAATCGAAATAATTAATAGTGATAAATTATTAATTTGAGTGGTTTTAAAGTATATTTAGAATATATTTTTACAATTTAATACAATGTTGGTCATTGAATGTAATTTCACATTTAAATCAGACATAATCAAGTGTCAATCTTTTGATAGATATTGTTTCTTAAAAACACGCTATTTGTTTTAACAGCGGGATTTAATTATAAAATTAATTAATGCAACTTCTATGTTATGAATTTGGTAAAATAGACTTCATTTTTGAATTCGGAATATGAAATATAGCTTAGGATGAAATTTTGGCATTGTTCTGAAAAACATCATTTTTTGTTGAATAGTGAAACTACTAAGTGGAAGTTAAAAACTGAATTTTGCATAAAACTTAATTTTACCCCTTCTGTGAATGGAATTTCAAAAATCCGACAGACACGGTTGATATCAGTAAGTAAAATGTGGTTCAATGAGATAAAAATAATTTTTTTGGTGAATAGTAACTTTTTACTTTTTTACCACGGTTAATAGTAAATAGGGTAACTAAGGGTAAATATGATATTACTATTACCCTAACACATGTCCTAATTCTATTTGCTAAGTGTAATTCGACCAAAAACAACCTTATGAATAAAATATGACCATTTAGGCCCACTTGGGTTAGATTAGGACATTTATTATTAATTTATTTAAAGAAGGGTTAAAATAGTTAAAATCAAAGTTTAATAAGTAAATAATTTTTAATATGGGGTTATACATAAGATAAATTCGACTATAAATTAGAAAGCTAAAAATATTTCCTACATAATGGTATTTTATTTATAATTTTTAGACATTAAATAATTTAATTTATTTATGACACAATTATGATGCAGTAATTATCTTATTTATGAAATATTGACATAATTGATGTTATAAACACCAAAATAAATGTAATTTGAGACTTTTTATGAATTCCACTAATTTTCTAGGTTACTATGATATATTAGTGTTGATTTAATCAACTTTTTTAGAACATATAATTCTGTTATGACTTTCACAAAAATCATATATCAAATAGTGTCAAAATTGACACAAAATAGTTTTTAAATCTAATATTATATTATTAATTGTTATTTTATTCCTAAAAATCTAAGGTTCGGCCAAATGACTTAGATAAGGATATATATATTAATAATAAATAATTTGGGGTTCGTTTGGCATTTTATAGTAAGTGTATTAACCATATAGTGAAAAAAAACAAAAAGACACGGTAAAAGTTAAATTATTTAACTTAGAGTTAAATCTAATTGATAAGGTTAAAATAATACCCTAAACTTCTCTAAATCCTATTGGTTGATAGGATTTCGACACATCCCCACTTTACCTTCTAAATAAGACCCTTTGGAACCATTATAAACCGATTTTGACTTTAATATAAAATAATATTTTGAGATATTCCTAAGGTGCCCCTCTCCTCCCTTATAAAAGGGAACCTCCTCCCTCTCTTCCTCACACAACATTGAGCCTTCAAGCTCGGCCAAACCCTGCCAAAATCCCTTCTCCACTTACCTAGAATAATCCTAGAGGTTCTGTTCTTCTTCAAATACCAATCTTAGTTCCCTAAGTGAAGGATTCAAAGAGGCGTTTCAAAGAAGAGGTAATATCCATTACCGATCTTTTCAATTTCTTTCTTCTTCAACTTCTTATTCTTTAGTTGTTTCATGATAAAGTAATAACATAAGTATTACTTACATACTGACATGTTATTATAAATATGAAACAACTCTAATTAACCTTATATCCATCCTACGGAAAAAGGAAATCACCGCACGTGCGTACGTACGGAATACCGTCTCCACGCCGTGGTGTAATCTATTTTCCGCCACCACCTTAATTGGATGGGTATAATGGTTTAATGAGTAACTATATATGATTATTATAAAGTTATATTGATAATGAAATAGTATACATACACTTCAACACAATTCCACGACCATGGGAACGATATCATCTCTCGTGCGTACGTACGGACTACCGTCTCCACAACGCGATGAGATTCATTCTCAATGATTAACCATTCATGAATGATTATAAAGCATATATAATAAGTTCTAATGAAATATATGACATAATAATGATACTGGAATTATTTATATTTATATGTATGTCATATACTTAATTCCATTCAATTCAATAAGGAAACGGAAACAGCGTTCATGCGTACGTACGGACTACCGTCTCCATGAACGGTGTATTTCTTTCCATTTACTGATTCATTATATATATGTATATTCTGAATATATATATATATATATAAATCACGTTTTATATTCTGTAATTAAGTAATCATGATCTAAGTAATCATAGGAATAATTACAAGTCAAAACACGGACGACAAATGAAACAATTTTACCCAAAACGCTCTTTAACATGAAATTTACAAAAGAACGGGTAATATAAAGTCATAAGTGAACCATATATGATATCGTAACAATGAATATGATTCTGTAATAAGTCAATGACATTATTTAAATCATTATACAGGAGGTTCGGACACTTACGAAACAAATCGGACCTAAGGTAAGGGAAATATCACAATCTCATTTTTATCCGAGATTGTTTATTCGTAAGTATTTACTGGGGTGTATTTTATCATCCAAATCCATGTTCCCTCAATATGTAATATTGTTTCCATCCACTTACAATAGTTTAAATCCAATTTTACCCTTTGGTGAGTTTTTAGTAAAAGATATGAAAGGAATCTTTTGTCGTTTTTCGTATGAGGTACTTTTTGACTTTTCCGACAAAAGTACGAAGAATGTTTTTTAACTTATACGGCATGAATAGATTTTTAAAACATTATTTTCAAGAAGCTTCCTTTACAAGTTTTCAAGTTTATTTTTAATCAACTTCTTTTAGTTTAAAATTGTATGACATGTTAAGAAAGGAAAATGTTTTTGAAGTAGAAAGGATATTTTCCTCAAGAATGGAGTTCAAGTATTTTATCAAAATTATTTTCCATCTAAGATAATAAAAGGGTTCTGTTTTTATCCCTATTATTATTACATGGATTTGATTATGTTGTGATGGAAATATTTTTATGAATTCCTTTATCTTATATGAATTGTTTTATGATGTCATGTTGTTTAAGAATCCCATTTTTATTACATGGGTTACGCTATGATGTATGGTTTATGATTATGTGGCACACATAAGAAAGGATTAATTATATGATGGGTGAGACCTATATCTCCATCCAATGAATTGGGTAAAGATTTTATATCTCATGAGATAGACAGGGCTGGAACGGTAGGTTATACCGGTTCAGTGAAACAGGACTGAAACGAGGGTTACTCGATTCAGAAAGGGACTTTGTCCACTAAGATAGTCTTGGCAATGAGTCTTGACTAACAAGAAATGATTCTCTATGATTATGTGTGAATGCCACAAAGTTTCATGTTTTAAGTTATGATTATTGTGATTACATTTCACTGCCATGATTTACCCCATGTTATAAAATTATGATCTCTTTTGCAGGTTAAGATTTTCCAAAAGTTATGTGCTTATATATATGATGTGATTGATATTTATTTTGTTTACCCTTAATGAGGATTTGAGCTCACCCTTTTATGTTTTCTTTTCCCCAGGATATAAAGAAAGGTTTTAGGTAAAAAGAGGGGAACATATTTATAGGAGATGTTGAAGATCTTTCACCACGATTAGAAGATTACGTTCCGAGTTTCCAAAGACACTAAACTATTACGATCCTTGTGTGTGTGTTTTTGTTATGTACTAAGTATTCCGCAAATGTAATGTAATGTCCATGTACGTCAAGATACGGGTCTCTACATATCAGCTAAATATATGGATTTTATGGGGATATGAATGAAATAATGGGTTCAACCATTCCAGTGTCATCCTATATATCCTTATATTCTACTTCCTCAGCCTACAAATCCTCTTCCAAGTATGGGGAACTCATACTCAGAGGCGTATTCATCATAATAGAAGGGATGTATTAATTTAACAACATTAAAAGAAAAAATAATGAGATATTTATACAATGAATATTACGTTTGTCGGGTCATTTACCATTCTACGTATGTTTAATGAAATAAGTCTACATGAGTCAGAGCTTATGTAGGAGCTAGATATGGCTCTTCCACTTGTGTCGATTCCTATTTCTGATGATTATGGATGCCTTAAGGAGGTGTATTCAATAACATATCCTTGGTTTCCAGGATCATTGTTGGTTTTAGAATCATTCCTCTCATAGTGGAATGATTTCATTCAACTATCCTTCGAGTTATCCAGTTATTGAACTTATGACCATGCCTGGTTGGAATCAGTTTTTTATCACCCACTTCTTCTGGTAGAGAAACAGTTACACAAGTTACCTATCCTTATGAATTATCCAGTGTCACGTGTCCATAGTAAATATTTCTTCTGAAGATGTATTTGAAGTAAAATCATTCCTGGATGGTGTGGGCCGACCTCCTATGGAAAGGGAAGTAGTTAGGATGATCAATAAGATTAAACTCATTGGGTTTCCTTGGTTTGGGTAGCATGATTAGGTTATTTTCCATGGATCTAAGGAAATAAAATGAGACCTTATCATTTTAGAAGGAAGGAAATTTATTCATCATTTAATAAAATTTTTGGGGACCCTACTCACTTTTTTCTTCTGGGTGAGAGCAATTTTATTACTATTTCCTCTAAATGGGGGGTAAGAGAAGATTCATTGCCTTCCTTGGTTCAAGAAAAGAAAATTTTATTTTTTTGAGGGTAATGGTTACAATTTCTTTCATACCAATCCTTCTTCACTATACCGAGGTAATGGTATTATATTAGTCTTGGGTCCACTGAATGAATTCTTCTAGGTGTTGCTCTGTTTCTGAAAACTCACAGAATTCAATTGGATACATCATAAACACAAAGGTGTTTATAACTCATCCCAACCATTTTATATCATTGAGTTCCAGTAGTTTCTCTTATGATAGAGGGATTCTTATTGAATAGGTTAAACCTTTCAATATTGTGATGAAGTTATAAACCCTCTCATTTTTTCATTGTATAATGTTTTTGAGGTTGAAAATTGTATTTTTTTTCCTTGGAATAAATATGAAATTATAATGGAATTGATGATGAAGGACTACCCATACAAAAATAGATTATATTGGAAGGTTTTTATACCAAAAACGGTATGAAGTATTAAATTTTGTACAAACCATATTAATTTGGTCGCCTCCTATAGATCTCGAGGGTCTATCATCGGTCCGCATCAGGACATGAAGTGTGTGAGATGCTATTCTGGATCTCTCATTCCATCAAAGGTTGAGAATATGGGATTTAAAAAATTGGGTGGGGTAAATTTCTCATCTAACCATTTGGGATTTGGATACTTTTTAGGTTTCATGGTTGTTCTCCTCCCTTCCATGTCTTCCATTTGAGCATCCAGGGACTCAGTGGCATTAAGAGTTCTAGAGGTACCACTATTTTTACCACCACCCATCTATAAAAAGCATGAAAGTTAATATGAGGCTTACCTATTTTTATATCCCACTGATTCTCGATCCATTCTTGGATTGAATGATCTCCCTAACAAGGAAGGGGTATTTTTGTAATAGAAGAAATTCATAATCATTATCAACTCCCTCATTTATATAGACTAGTTTCCTAGACCGAGAGTTGTCCTAACACTCAAATACCACTCTTACGGGTGGATTAGATCTATCCTCCTATATGGGATGAGGATTATTTACTTCTTTTTATAGTAGATACCAAAATGGGATTATTTTCCCTGAGTAGTTCTTTATTGATCTGTCTAAGATCCTATATTTCATTCTAATATTGTGTCACTCATTCCTCATTGTAAATAATCTCGGCTACCCTAGGTGGTGAGTGGTATGTAAACACATTGTTCCCTTTATCCAATGACGTGTTCTTCCATAAAGGTAAAAAGTCATTATTCGAGGGTGTTAGTTTTTGGATCCTTCTCTAGTTTTGAATATGTGCAGCCTCAATTTTTTCATCCAGATCACCTAAATCTTGAGGTATACTTTATATATTGTGTCCCTTTTTAACTATGTCTTGGTTCACATCATCTTTTGTGTTGATTAAAACAATTTTCATTGTGGTTTATTGGGAAATTGTATTTATCCCATTACTCTCTACACAATAGGATGATTATATACCACTTACTCCCCCCTTGCGGGTTGCATCAAGGTAATTTCTAGGACCCCTGTCCATATTAGACTATTTTGGATCATGACCCTTATGGGGTTTTTTTCATACATTCCTCCCATCTCGGTATTTAAAAAGTGATCTTAAGGGAGTTTTTGATCATTCTTGTTGAATGAACCCCAAATAGAAAATGTGTGTATCACATCTGGAGGGAGAAGTGGCATAACGATCATCAATATTTACCTCCCATCTTGGAAAAGAGGGATTCCTTCCATGGTGGTGATAATGATGAAAATTTCCCTAGCCCTTTGGTTTGGCAACAATTGGAGCCCACTATTATCATTTTTTGATCTTTTTATTGATGATTTGATGATTCTAATCAAGTATTTGATAGATCCTAAGATATATATTAAGATATAAATTCCCCTACCCCTATAGGATGGTGTTAATATCGAACTGCCACAGATTTCCCTAGGACCCTATTAGGGTGTGATGAACCTGGTGGTGAGAATTGAGATAAAGATCCACCCAACCCCATTATCTAGGGTTGGATTTCAGTTATCGCTGATATTTATTAGATCCTCTCTGGGTTTTATGGCTCGAGAGGTGAATTCAATTGAAAAAATCCCACCATCCCTTTAGGATGGGTTCACTCATGGACAACTATTATGGGGGTATTATTGAGATATGTTTGATTTGGTGCAATTTTGCTTGTGTATGATCCAAGTTCAATGGTTTCCTAGGATGGGAGTCATTTTCTGTTAAAATCTATCTAGTCTTATAAAACATTAACTCTTATGTATGAAATTATTTCCAATTTTTTCAAGGGGCCCATATTAGGAGTCTATTAGAATCCATCTCCATATATTCACAACATCTTTTTATTTCTAAAGATGTGATGTTTTAGGGTATTAACCAACTAGCCATTACATTACCTTGTCCCAGAATTTCTCATGTGGATATAACATTATAGGATGTTGTATTTGGGAAGATTTTCTATTTTTTAGATACAGTGAAGTGAAATTCTCTATATTTTCTCCATCATCAGATTTATATTTCCGGTTATAATTTTAAAACCAGTCAATGGAGAGTCATTATGATACGGAGACAAGAAATTTGTAGAAAATTTTCATTCTCTTCCATTCCTAGGTTCATATTAATGGAGAACATGGCCATATCTAGCTAGAAATAGTGTGTATTTATCATCTAGATATTACCCTCATATCCTTGATAATGGAGGTGTTAATCCTTCAACCACTGATGATTCTACTACATGTTTTGGCATAGGTAAGTCATGGAATCCATCACTAGCTTACCTGGGGTCACATAGGTGGAAGTAGTGATGGGCCAAATCATGGTTTGGAGGTTGTTTCTTACTAATTATATTGATATACCTATTCCAGTATCTTCTTCATTCGATTTATATGCTTCCACCTGGTTAGAGCATAGATTATTATTCTCTTGGTCACCTATTTACCATGGTGAACTGCTACTGATAGTTGGTGGGGTAATATATAAAGTTAACCTCGATGTTTCAAGATCATACATATAAAAAGGTGTTTGAGTGTTGAGAAAGTCTCTATAAGAAGGTTTCTAGGAAAGGAAATGATTTACTTGTCCTATAGATATATCATTAAGGGTGTTTTCACCATGATAGATATCAGGAGTTGAGTCCTTGTGATTTATCTCTACACTACTGCAAGGAGGGTTATCGAAGTAGTGATTGCCTTATGATTTGATTGATGAGTCAATAGAACCTTGAGGTGTTTTGGATATGCATCAAACAACCTCAAACACTAATATGGATTCATGTTTCTTCACTACCTTACCAGCTGGTCTATTGCGGTGGTTTCAAGGATGCTTTGGGATGTGTTGTTCATTCGGCCAACGATGTTCTAGGAGGTGCATCCTAGCTTCAATCCGAGCTATGATATTCCTCGTCTAATGATTCACATTAATGGAATGATGGAGTCCTTGATTTTTTTATCTTTTGTGAGGAATCATGGTTTTTGAGTCATGGCTTTCCTTCCAATGTTTTCTTTGTGGCTGATGAATGATATGGTTTGGAGGAATGAAGGATTTCCTATCATAGTTTACGGTTGTTTCTTACCTGGTGGTGTCACACCTTTTTAATTATTTAGAAGGTTCAAAGGTACAGATTGGGGATCCTAGATATGTCCATGACTCATTGTTGAGGTCCCACCCACTTCCAACTATATTATAGACTTTGATTATAGTGCTCATCTCCTAGTCGGTCTGGTGAAATGGTTTACAAGGAACCATTGAAATGTGATATTTGATTAGTCAATGGTGTTCAAAGAAACTCTACCTAAAAAAATCAGTATCTTTGAAATGACAAGGTTCTGGTTTTTTGGATTTTTATTCTTCTTGTTAACATTGATGGTTTGATGTATTTTCGATGGGTTTTGTGAAGGCTGATGATGTTGTCAAGCTACTCTCACTAGGGTTGTAGGGGACAATGACAGTGAAAGAGTATCAGGTTGTTTGGATCAAGGTTTGATATAGTTGGTCAATGGATATCTTATGTTTTATTTTTATTTTTGAATTTGATATAGTGTAATTGTGGTGGATCAGGAGGTGGTGGTGGTTCTGGATGTGATTTTGATTTTTTAATCATGATTTTCAATAGATTTGAATTCTATTTGGATGATTATGGTTTGAATGATTGGTCTGTATTCAGGTTTGGTCACTTTTCTATTTTGTAAGTGGTTCCCACTCAAGGTCAAAGTGCTTTTATTATAAAATAAAAAAATAGATATTTTGATCTTATTTCATGAATGTTGTGGGAATATATTGATAACCATGTGGTATTGTGAGGATATTATCCCACTGGTGAGAAGTTGTTCGAGTATTCCAGTGGGATTCTGTATTTTCATTAGGAATATGATACTCCCTTTGTGTGGTTACCAAAAATATGCTAGTCAATCCTGGATGAAGTGGTGGTATGATCAAAGTTAAATTATTCATTCCCTATCAGAATATTATGATGGACCTATTGAATGGTAGAAAGGATATGAACCTCCTCCTGTAGATACATTGAATGATTTTTTTGCAGTGAGTCATTAGTGGAAGTAGGGATATGATCATGGATTCCATGACCTGCTGGAATATTTTGATTAGCTTCCTTAATAGGGATATTGGAGTTCTATGAGTTAATCTCCATATTATACTAGCAAACATTGGTTGGAATGAAGACATAAACCTAGTCCTGCGACTTTGGAGTATGTCACTTCTATTTGTTGATAGGAATGTGCACCCACCCTAAGGCATGTTCTAAACTGAGTTGGTCATCCCCGGTCGAAAAAAGTGTATGAGGTTAGTCTTGTGCCATTAGAGTATATCATTGGTATTTTTTGACAGGAATGTGTTCCTATTTTGAGAAATGTTTCAAAATTATTATGTATTCCCCAGTTAGAATGGTAATATGAGCCTGGTCTTGGGACTCTTCATTTACCATAATATGCCAATAATACTACTGGACTAGAGAAGGAATGTGTGATTACTCTAGAGTAGCCACCCATTTTTACTAATCATGGTTATGCACTCCTCTAGCTATTATAATAGAAATATTTTACCTTGTCCCCATATTTGTACCAGTTCTAGAATATTCCATCAGATCTCTTGTACTATTTCTATAATGTAGTGAAACTCTAGGAAAGTGTGTGCAAGAATGTAAGCTTGCACATTCTCAGTCTACAAAATATATAGAAATATGTATTCAATTAAAGATGTGATATAATCCCACTCTTTTCCTCCTTATTCCATCAAAATTTTCTGTCAGAATTCATGTGGGGGGGGGGGATATGTGCCTCCCAATGATTGTTGTAGGAATATGTGTGCATACATGATCTGAGTGAGCAGGGATAAATGTGTACCCACTGGTTGCTATTGGAATATTCCAATGGTATTTGTTAGTGGAAGTTGGATTATAATCACACTACCAATTATCAATATCTTACTATACCTGGTGATACCTCCTTAGTACCCATTCATGGGTTTATATGGGGGAAATTTGTTAGGTGGTTCCCTCAGCTGGAAATTGAGGGGTACTGGTAGGATGATGCTGGTGATGACGATTGACAGAAGCCATACTGGGTGGATACTAAACTGGGATAGAGTCCTAGTTAGCTCCTTGATTTACCCTCCTAGGATATATAAGGTGCTAAATTCCATGCTATGGGGATAAGCTTATGGATTAATTAGTGATGGAGAAAAGTGTCATTGGTTTCATTATAGCCTTCCCTGAATAGGATAGAATTTTCGCCTTTAGTTTCTGGAGACCTTCATGTGAAGTCTCAAGGTTTTGGATTATACCATGTATTTGATATTCCTTAACCATCATGTTCCCCACCAAAATCTGAAATTTTCATGTGGGGGAGACTATTTTGCGACCTGTAGAGTTTAATTATATAGCTGAGGTTCTAGAACATTTTCTTAATGAAGTTATGATCATGGGTCAAGAGGTATATGAGTGTAGTTTCTAAAATCACAATGAAAATAAGGAACATGGTCATCGATCACTGCATCACCAAAAGTATGACACAATCTTAATCAGATACATATAGGAAACAAAATTTTCTTCTCTTGTTCCCAATTCATCCATTTTTCTCACATGGAATTTTCATGGTGAAGATGGAAATATTTCATAGAAACCTTGGATATTCCTTCTTATCAAAGGATTTCATGTTTGGAAGAACAATTTTATTTTTTCAAAGGATAAAAAACCAAATATACTAACACATGGTCAATACTTATTTTTTATTATTTGAGAGATTCACATAATGTTCACAATTTTGTATTCCTTTGAAATAAATCAAGGTACAGTTGTTTTATAGGATAAGGAGACATGAAACACAATGCCTATAATGATTCAGTTCTTCCATCATTAAATGATTTCACCATTTTTGATTATTTTAGTTGATTGTGGGGGGTAAATTATGGTTTCACAATAATTCACATTGGGTTTACCATTTCTATCATTTATAGAAACTTTCAGTGGTTCCCACATCCATAACCGGGTACGGACCTGCTTTCTAAAGGCAGACAACCAATTGTGGTTTCAAACCCAATGAAACTTATGAACTCGCATTGGTTGAAAGGATGAGAGTTTGGTCTGATCACACTCATTTGGGAGTAATTTTTAATTATTCCAGGACTCTCTTATAGACTTAAGATATGCTCGTGAAACTATTCCAAATACTGATACAAGACTGGTTACCCAAATAAAATAATCGTGTGTAGAATCATTCTATATGTAAATGGGGTTATATTAATAATACCATAAATATGTATCAAAGGTTATCTATATGTTTCATTTTATTAGTTATCAATGGGTATCTATTTATATTTTAAATCCACATAACCCTCACTCTAAGGTTTACATCCATCCTTGGAGGTTATTGGGGTTTCTAGGATGGGACTGAAATTTTATAAGGCATAGTGTGTATCATATTTATAACAAGAATCAATACCTACTTCACTATTTTTATGTTCAATCCATGCATTTTTATCTTTATGCAAAAAGGGAATATATTAGGGAACTTAGGCACTGGGTATAGATCTCAAAATTTAAGAAGTATTCCTATGTATCCTACTTATAGAAAGAGTAAGAGTCATTGTAGTTCGATCAACCCTCAAACAATTTATGGGAAGTGATAGATAATTAGTTCCTATGAGGTTTAATTCCCCAGGGTTTATCAATATGGTAATTACCTTGAGACTTATACTGAGGTGGAATCCATTGTATTGGGGAAATTGTATCATGTTTCTGAATGTGGCTTACACACTAAAGATTCCATATATATGGTAAATTCATGATGCTAGTGATATGATCCTTGAAAATATCTATGCCCACATGAGTTATGATTGATGTTATAAACAATGGGTAGCAAGTGATCAAACTCACTGCATGTGGATACAGGGATTATGTTCTGGGGTGACCCTACTGGGTGTTTGACATGGGGCTCGGGCCATAGGAAGGTGTCCTACGTATACCTATTATAGAAGGAATCAGAGTCCTCATAACTCTATTAATATTCTCAATCCACTGAGGGATTAGGAATAATGATAAACAAAAAGAATATTTTGTGTCCTATAGGTTAAAGTTTATAAGACATGGAGCAGCTAATAACAATGTGGATGCCTAATTGGGAATTGATCCTTAAGAAGTCATACTATGTATCTATCTTAGAGTGGAATCATATTTATCTTAGTTCAATTATGATGTGTGTCCAAGTGGATCTTCTGGACAAGGTTATCATTCCATGGGGGTTCTATTTGTAATGTGTGACACATACGAGGGTGTATGCCTAACATGGTTCCCATATCGGGGTTTTCCTCTGGACAGGTCCTTATTGTCTTCCTGACCTGTCTAACATATCTAAATGATATGTATGAGGATGTCTGGACGTGCTCGAGTGTCTTCTACATAATCTGGATGACATGCCAAGGAGCCACTGGATGATAATACAAATATGTCCAAGGTGCTTCGCATGATTGATGTTGACATGTCAATGGACGATCATAGGATTCATATGAATTATTTGAGAGCCTTCGTGTGATTATCATGAAAACGTATGAGGGTTTCACATGATCTAGTATACATATCAAAAGGACTATGTGTGAATTGGATGATATTCCTAGAGGAATTCGTGTAATCTAGCCAACCTACCAGGAGGGATTCACGTTATTAGGATGACATGCCCAAATGGATCCCAATGATTAGGATAGGTATAGTGAAGCACGTTATCCGGATAGGTTATAAAAATCACATGATGATTTTTTTAAAATCAATGTATCATTATTCACATAAGGATTCCATATTTTCACCTTTATTGCATAAATTTCTCAATATGTTTTAGGCATTGACCTGCTGAGACTTCACATGATCAATTCGACATGAAAAACTTATTCGCATAATCTGTCTTGTGCACCTGAATTCCTTCATGTGATCAATAGGGTGATCATGAAAAGTCAATATTCATGCTGCATAACACTTTATGTCATTCCCCAGATTTAACCATGAGAATACCATTATGATTATGTGTATTTACTCTCTGATAAGTCTTCTCCTTCTTTTATTCTCTTGTGATTTTAATCTCTTTGGTGCGTATTTTTTTATGCTGGGGAGAATTTATAGGCCTCACCACCCAAGTTATTTACTACCTTTCATGGCTCATATATAACATATATGGTCTTGACTCAACAGAGGTAGTATCACATCATTTTCTTCTCATTATCTTTTTTGGGTTGTCCATAGAGTTATTTTTTGTTGCATGATAAATAGAGACCATGAGATCACTCCTTCATTTCCATATTTATTGGACCCTAGAATTTTCAAATGGATTTTGAATGATTAAATAGGCATGTTAATGGTATTTCTCATGACCAAGCTAATATGTCTAGGATTACTCATGAGATCAAGACACCTGTTGAAAAAGCTTTCACATTGTTAAGGGAGACTTGTTTAACGCCCTTCGCAAGATCAAGATGTCTTGTCGTATTCCCTTCATGAAATGGATATAACATGTTGAAGACCCTATGTGAGATTAATATGGCATGTCAGAGGTCCAACATGTCATTAATTGTGATCACACAAGTCACATAACCCCTTTTATGAAAAATAGTGTATCTTTTCCTCACATGCGACTTCTGACTTTTTTGATTTATTCCTTATTTTTAAATAACTTCTTACTTTTCCCATTTATTGTCTATTAGGGTGTCTCATGATCAATAATGGATATCATTATAGTTCTTGAGAATCATCATGGATGATCATTCTATTTTTTTGTTTGTCACATGATCAATGTTGGATCTTGCGACTGTGTGTGAGCATTGTCATGGAATGTCACCCAGCTTGTCTTTGGTGCATTGCATGATCAATGGTGTATCTTGAGATATTGTGTGATCATTTTCATGGAATGTCACACCACATTTATTTGGTGTGTCTAATGATCAAATAGACATGTCAAAGGACCTCTAAAAGATTGAGAAGACATTTGTTGGAGTATTCTCTAAATAAGGATGTTTGTTGAAGAGGATTTCTCACGATCAAGGGAGACTTTTCTAGGTCCCTTCTCAAGATCAAGCTGGATGTTCAGAGAGCCTAAGTGAGATCAATATTTCATTCAATGTTCCTTCATGTGATCAGTGGTGGTCACACAAGGTACATAACCCCTTCTCATGAGAAATAGTGTAACTTGGATTCACATGAGGCTTCCTCCTTTTCTGGCTTTATTTATTTATTTTAAAAGGGTATTTGGGTCATTGAAAAGCATTTGTTGCCTAATATGTCTCGTTATCAGAGGAACTCAACTGTAATCCTTTGAAAAATCATGAGGAACTTTATAAATTCCTTTGAAAAAATAGGAGGACTATTTAGAGGGAATTTTCATGATGAAGCATACTATTTTATGGGACTCTATATGATTATAAAGACATTACAATGGAGTTTTTTTGTGATTATTATTAGATCAATAGGAGTACATAATCCATTTGTGAGACAGTCCATAGGCAATGTAATTGCATGTTTCCCTAGGGTTTAAATAATTTACATGATATAGCTGCCAGATCTACATATGACCATGTTGATCTTTCTTTCCTTTTATGGAGAAGATAATACCTACGCTTTTTTTTTCTTTGATCCTAAAATTGTTGATTCTAATTTTTCATGCATCAAAATGGATGAGAGTAAATATTATTTTAAGCTTAAAAATTATTTTTCTAAAAAATGGTTTTCCTAGCGTTTTTCACGCTTATTTTAAAATAAAATTCTGAAACTTATAAAAATTAAATTGTAAACAATTAATTCTGTATTTTGGAATCAGGATGTCCAAATTTGTTTAATAGGTCCTTTTTATTTTTAGTCATGATGAATAGTAAAAATTGTAAAATTGTGTCACCCCAATAAGTGTAAAATTGATAAAATATATTTAAATAGTTAGGATAAGTCTTTAAATTTTCTCTAGAACATTTTTTTAACCAATTGGATGAGTAGAGTTCATCAATTTCAATAGAATCCACAAATATATAGTCAATTAGTTTCACATTTCTATTATTATGACCTCTATATTTTTTTAATAAAATAAAAATCCAAAATTTCACTCTCTAAATTTTAATCATCGCTTATGTTTTTTTAGGATCGAAATAATTATGTAGATGCTCAATTACAAGAGGGGGTAAATTTTAATTTTAAAAACTTTCATTTTTAACATTAAGTAAAACTATGTTTAACAAAGTTAAACAAGGTACATTCACAATACCTATTTTATTTCTATTAAAAAATCTTGCTAGGTTCTGGAAATATGGTTCCAGAAATGAAACTTAAGGAAAGTTTACAAGGAAAAGATTCTACCATAAAGCGTATAGAATATTAATTATCAGAGTATATAAAAGTGATAAAAAAGTATAAAAAGGTTATACTTTCTTCCTTAATCAAAATAAAGTGGGAATAAACTTGAAACAAAACAAGTAACAAGTATGAAATCTTTTAATCCAAAGAGTATGGTATCCAAAAACCTTGAATAAAGGTCCCTTGATTTCAACTTTCAAGAAAGTCTTTCTTACCCACACCAGGGTAAGCCCTCTATAGGAATATCGGAATCTGTCTTGCTATCCCTGCAAGCCCTCGATCATTAAGGTAGTCATAACCTCTGTCTTTTTATCCCTATAAGCCCTCGATTATACTCAGCAACAATCAGAGTCGTAATGAGAAATATGAACAAGATGTTCATTACGCACAAATCATGAGAGTCTCTCTCTATAGAAATATCTTTACAAGCATAAAATCTCTAGATTTATCAACATGTGAAATGGAGTGTGAGCTCATTCAAATGAGCTCCTATTTATACACACTTCTCTAACAGTCGGCTCCCTCCTCCAATGGTCATATTTTTCCTTGAATTTCTAAGGGACCTGTACATGTGTCACTCAACCAAAGGTTAGTTAGAAACAAATTTTATGACATCATTTAAAAATAAGTATAAGGAAAATGAAATTGCTTAACCAAATCTATTTTCAGAGTCTAAGGAAAAATGGAATTCAAAATCTAACCAAATAATCATTCAGGGATTATAAGATATGGATATTGGGATTCTGTTTTCCAGATTATTCAGAACATGAATTCTATAGATTTCAGAATATGAATTCCAATGAATTTGGAATCTGAATTTTGAGGAATTTGGATTATGAATTCTGAGGAATTCGAAGTCTAAATTTCAGAGAATTCAATGTATGGATTTTATAGAATTTGGAGTCTGAATTTTAGAGAATTCAGAGTCTTAATTTCAGAAAATTCAGAGTCTAAATTTCAGAGAATTGAGAGTCTTATTTTCAAAGAATTCGGAGTTTGAATTTCAGAGAATTTAGAGTCCGAATTTTAGAGAATTCAGAGTCTGAATTTCTAAGAATTTGGATTTTGAAATTCAGAGAATTTGGAGTCTTAATTTCAAAGAATTTGAACTCTCAATTTCAGATAATTCATAGTTTGAAAATAGAATACTCTATATCTAAGTATTTATAGGGTTCCAAGGTTTTAGATGTGATTTTTTTTCCTTAGTAACAAAATTAGTTAGATATTGAGAAACTATAAAATGAACAATGAAAACATAGGTAAGCATAAAAATTTCTTTAGATAAGGGAAATTTTCCTTATGAAAATAAACCTTAGTGGAAATATAATTTTATTTAAGATAAAGTGTTTGTGATATTAAAAACATAAGGAAATGGAAAAGTCATAAGGAAACCTTATTGACTCAACCATCTCCCCCTTTTTGGAAAGCATGAACATCCTTGCGAAAAAGAATATATGGACATAGAATTTTTCTTTATGAACATAAAAGAAAAACTTATCCTCCTTTACTTATAAATCATGATGAATTCGACTAACCCACCCCCCCCCTTAGGTTTTTACATCCCTAAGGATCGTATTCTTGACTTCCTTAAAGAGATTTTGCTTTTTCTTGCATAAGGAGATCTTCTTTGATAAAACACCCCCTTAGATAGACTCCCCCTTATATAGGTAATTATATTATTTACATATTATTCTTTTTTTCATTCCTTTCTCCCCCTTTGTTATTTTCAAAAAGGAATTGAGAGAATGGAAAAATGGTACCTGAAATATTGTTACTATAAAACAACCAAAATTTTCATTATGATTGAAAAAATTTGTACAAATAATGTAATAAAACAAAATATCGGATATAAGGAAAAAATCAACCATCATTTTTCCTTCGGAATAAGATTATTGACAATGGTCTTCAGATTTTGAAGCTTCTTATGTTCCTCTTCAAAACGTTTGAGTAGTTTATCCTGATCTTTATTTTTCTTCTCCAAAGCATTGATCATTTCTTTCTGAGCCTGAATAATTTCTACTTGAGTCTTCAAAAGTTCTTTCTTACTAAGATTTTCTTCAAACTCGATTCTGAGATCTCTTTCCCTCTTCAGATTCAATGCAACTGAATTAAGTTTCCAATTCAGATCCTTGTCTTTCTGCTTCCGAGCTTCTTGTTCAAGATTGGGCTTCTCATTGAAACTAGTAGTAAGATCTTTAATCTTGATATCATTGGTATCAAAATAATCCTTCACATTATCATTAAAGTCATAAAAGATTCTCAGCGCTTCAATTTTATTCCTAGAACACTTAGTAATTTCCATGCATGACCTCATGTGTTCATCATACCTGATGTAGAAGGATTTAAAATCAGCCTCAAGCCTGACGAATTTGTCTATAATCATGGAAACAAAATATTATTTCTGATTAAAATAATTACAAATCATATGACACCTCGAGTCAATACTCGGAAACAAGGGAATTGTATCAACCAATTTCTTCAGGGATTGAACCAAAAAATCATGTCCCATAGAAGATGATTCTGAATCAAATTCTCTTATTGGTGAGGATTATCTCTCTACATCAACATCCTTTCTTTTAGATGATCCTCCAATATCTTTCTTAGAAACCTCATCTTTCTTAGGTGTATCAGATAACACCTGTTTTCCTTTATCATCTCTCAGAATGATCTCACAACCTTTGGTGATTCATGTTCACTATCTGATAGTTGGACTATATTATCTTCCTCCACCTTTTCCTTTTCATCATCTTCCACTAGATCTTCTTGTTGAATAAAATCATGGTTGGTGGTCTCTTCTTTTGATGGTTTTATTACTTCTCCCTAACCTTCATCACCTTATCTTGGGGTAGAAAGTTTAGAAAATTCATCCTGGGAAGTCCGAATTGATAATTTCTCAGAAGTAATCTCCTTATCATGATATTATTCAACATGAATTATCATATCATCTGTATCATCACTTTTTTACTCTTATTCTCCTTCCAATTCTTCTTCCTGCACAATCTCTTTCTCTTCATCAGGTTCCAGAATGACCATTTTATTTCTCGAAGTCACTAGAAGTGATTCTTTTAAAAATAATTCTGGTACCTAGATATGCACAGAAGCATTCTCAGTAACCTTGAGAAAATATTGAACAATCTCAGCTTCAGAAATTTTCTTCTTTTTCTTCTTCTCTTTTTCTAGCTTCTCAAATTCCACAGCAGACTTAATCTTTAATACTTTTTCCTCAGCAGGGTCCAAGCCAAAACTAGCCTCTCCTTCCTTCTTGTTCTTCTTCTTTTCTCTCCACTTAGCAACAAATTCATTGGGATATGTCCTTGGCTTCATAGATTTTGGAGTTTCTAATTGGATTTCCTAAACTATAGGAGTTTTTTTTTTCATTATAAGTTCCTTAATCTTTCTATTCTTTCCACCCTTATTAGAAGTATCAGCTACTTTTAGATTTTTGGATAAGTCTTCGATCTCACTTTTAGACAAGTCCTAAAATTATCCGGATTTGTCATTAAAACTGACCTTCATCCTCCTCAATGTATCATCACTGAGCAATATGACTTTGAAAGATCTAGGATTTGAACTAGAAGAGATTTTGAATGATTCTAGGCATAATAAAATGATCTTGGATAAGATTTCTAGATACATAATGATCTGCAACTTGAGGGTTCCATTTTTGATATTTGCAATCATCAACAAGATATACTCCACTAAGTTTATATTTCTTAGGTTGACCAGAAAATCCAAAACATAGATTTTACTTTTCATTAAGGAGTCCTTGTCTCCTTTTCTTGGAATGAGAAATCCCTGAACCCATAAAGCTAACCTTCTTAAAGTTAGTAGAGAGATGGTTTAACTTTGGAGTTTTCAATCCTTTGAGTCTGAGTCACTCTATATCTTTTTTTTTCAAAACTTCCTGCCTGATCAGGTAGTTTGTGAGTGTAGAAAATGGATTCTCCTTCTTATGATATTCCAATGATACTAGCATCCTTATTTTAGGAAAGAAAATAGGGTTTCTATAACTTTTTAATGAGAACTTATCTCTCCCACCTTCATTAAAAAACTTATGGATTCATAGAACTCAATAAGCAACACCAGATAAACCAGATCTTGTCCTTTCGGTTTTGCTACACACAGGATTTCCCAGCCATTCAGCTTGATATAATTTTAAATGAGAGAATCATACATTGCAAATAAATTCTGATCAACTAACATTTTTTTGTATATTTTCCATTCAGAAATTTCCTTGGTTGATGACATTTTCTTCTGCGAGGATGCTTCCAAAGACATTCAGAGTTGAGCAGATCAGAAATACGGAATGGTTCTTAAGAAGCGAGTGAGAGATTCGATACACTAGGCTTGAAAACCAATGTGGGACAATCATTAGGGGGTCTTTAAATAGACGTTGAGGTGATGGTTCATATTCCCTGATTGATCCATCAGTTGAAACTAGCTCGATATGATCTGGCAGTTGAGATGAAAGCCGAAGAAGGATTTTGGAAGATTCCAATCTTTTCAGGTTTTTGAGGTTTTTACTACTTTTAAATGAGATTCCTTAGGGTTGGATTTATATCTTGCACCTAAGAATACTAAAAACATTAAATATGGATGACTAGATGTCAAGTATAGTAAAATTCTTATCATACCTCTAAATGATGTTTGATCTATTGGTTTTCCATCTTCATCAAGATCAGGAGAACTTGAGGTACTGATTGGAGTACTTATACTTTTAGTGTTATCATATCCATATTTTTTAAGAAGATATTTAATATAATTATGTTAAGATATATAAGTTCCTTCTGGTTTTTGATAAATTTGAAAACCTAAGAGAAATGTCAACTCACCCATCAAATTCATTTCAAACATAGAGTTCATTATATTCACAAATGAATCAGTTAATGATTGTGCAGTTGAACCAAATATAATGTCATCAACATAAATTTTAACAACCAAAACATTTTTATTATCTTTATTTATAAAAATGGTTGGATCAGAAATTCCCTTAACATAATTGTTTTTTCTCAAAAATCTTGTGAGTCTATCATACTAAGCATTAGGGGCTTGTTTTAGTCTATATAAAGCATTGTTAAGTTTGAAAACATGTTTATGATGTTTTGTGTCTTCAAAACCAGGAGGTTGTTCAAGAAAAAAGTCCTCTTGAACATATCCATTAAGGAAAGAAGATTTTATATCCATTTAAAAAATTCATAAATTAAATAATGTTGCGAAGGCAAGTAAAATACAAATAGATTAATGTCTAGCTACTAAGGCATAGGTTTCTTCATAGTTTATTCATTATTTTTTATTATAGCCTTTAGAAACTAATCTAGATTTATTTCTTACAATGATTCCATTTTCATCACACTTGTTTATAAAGACCCATTTTACTCCAATACCGGAAGTTTCCTTAGGTCTTTCAACCAAGGTCCAGACTTTGTTTTTTTTAATTTGTTTAGCTCATCTTGCATGGTCTTTATCCAATCATCATAATCTAGAGCTTCATCAATGCTTTTTGGTTCTAATTGGGAAAGGAATGCTAGATGTTATAATTCATTTCTTAAGGAACTTCTAGTCCTTACAAGTTGATTTACATCAGCAATGATACTATCACTGGGATGATTCTTAAGAAAGAACTGATTTGGGTTTTGTAAAACCTGTTTATCAAAATATGGTAGGAAATATTCTAGGTTAAATGCTTCAAAAATATTTTCTTGAACATTTTCCTTATCATAAGGGTCTTCTATCAATGGTTGATAATCAATTTTTGCAAACAGATCCCATGATGTAAGTTGGGGTTGTTTAAAAATAAAATAATTAGTTTCATCAAATTTAACATGAACTGTTTTTTCAACAATACAGTTATTTTTATTAAAAAATCTATAAGCCTTAGAATTTTTGGATTAGCCTAGGAAAATTCCCTCATCATATTTGGGTGAAAATTTATGTAAATTATATTTAGTATTCAGAATGAATACTTTGAAACAAAATACCTTGAAGTTTGAAAGTCTGGGTTTTCTACCATTCCAAAATTCGTAAGGGGGTTTGTTAAGAAAAGGTCTAATCAAAACTCAATTTATAGTATAACAAGTAGTACTTACAGCTTTTGCCCAAAAGTGTTTAACTATATAATATTCACCCAGCATGGTTCTAGTTATTTCTGGAAGAATTCAATTTCTTCATTCAACAACCCCATTCTATTTAGGAGTTCTTAGAGCTGAGAAGTTATGAGTAATGCCTTTTTACTACAGAAATAATAAAAATATGAATTTTGAAATTCTCCTCCATGATCACCATGAATAGTTATCAATGGAAGGTTTTTATCATTTTTAACTTGGGCTTTAAAAATTTTGAAATAAGAAAAGTCTTCTGACTTATTTGTTAGAAAATAGACCCACATAAATCTAGTGTAATCATCAACAAAGACAAATACATAATATTTGACTCTAATGATTCCAGTTTGTGTTGGAATGAAAAGATCCATATGAACTAACTGAAATTCATTAGAAGTGGAGACTTCACCGATTTATTTAAAACTTTATTTATGTTTCTTTCCAAATTGTCAAGGATCACAGACATTTGAAGAATCAAATCTATGCTCCAGTAGATCCTTAACTAGTATTTTATTTGAGAGTTTACATAGGTTCCTAAGGTTACAATGTTCTAACCTTCTATTCCATAACCAAGATTGATTATCCATTTCACCAAGGCAAGGCAGATCTTAGCTCCTATGGTCTTTTATATTTAGTGTGTATACATTCTCTTGCCTATGGGAAGAAAGAATAAACTCTACTTTGGAATTGTGTACTAAGAATTTATCATTCCTAAAATTCACAAGGTAACCTTCATCACATAATTGACTTATGCTAATGAGGTTGTTCTTAAGACAGAAAATTAATTTTTTTTATTATCAAAACACTTTTGAGGAAAAAAGTGAGAAACCACAAAATCCAACATTACAACCAATAAAAACCAATAAAGAGTAAAACCCAAATCAAGACTACATGATCGGCCCCTCCCATCGACTACATCGTGCTGACAAGCCTTCATCATCACATACCCTCTCGACTAGCTGTCCTGTGCAGGATTGGATGGGTATGAAACTGATGGCAAATCCATACCCTCCCGACCTTCCAAATCTGAATGACTTGCAAAGGAAAAACCTTATTGATCTGAACCTCATATAAAGTAGATCCAATTAGTGAGTTGTTTGAAAACACACCAAAATTTCACAGCGGACTTCAAACTTCAACAAAAAATAGAGACACATCCAAAGAAGATCAACCAAAACCAACAGCAGATTCCCAACCCACACGAACAAGAATTCATCATATGCTCCTCCACTGAAGTCAAATCCATAACCAAACAGTGGAGAACCAAAACCAAAAATCCAGAAATACAAATATTTCACACCAACATACAGTTAAATCAAAACCTCAAAAACAAAAAACGACTCCACCGACAATTCGCAAGACAACTCCTCCTTCACCAAACTTCATTAGAAATATGCAACGAAATAGCAATATGAAAGTTCCTCCACCAATAATCCTTCACTCTTTCAACCACACCTCAGGTTCTCACCACATAAACAAAAAATTCCATAACACGACCAACAAAAAACAACACAGAAACACGCAAATCCACCACACGAGTAGCATCAACCACAACCGAAATGCCAAAAATGAAGGCGAGAAGCAAGGATCAAGAAAACATCACCAAATTGATGGCCACCCAAGCACTGAAACCATATCCAAGTCATGTTGCTGCCATAAAACATGCCCTTAGAGACCACAATAGACCACCCAACACACACCATGGGGACAAGCGGCAACCCTCAGTCAAGGGAGATGGGTCTCGACCGCTGGAGCATCATCACACCGCCAGGATAATCCCTATCCATAGACGATGGAATGAGGTGGAAGCATGCCATAAGCGATGAGAAATGTCAAGCCGGACAAACCCATGAGGTGATGATGCCACTACAAAAGATAGTTGCCGCCATAGTCACGCTGAGTGCACGTCGAAGTGGAGAACCGCCGACCCAAGGTGGAAGGAGAGATGCGGTGACATAGAACATTTTGAAAGAATTTTTTTACCAATCATATGATGAGAAAAACCACTATCCATGTACCATGTATTGCTGTTGGTACTTTCTTTGTTTTCCTGAAAATAAAAGATTTAGACTTTCAGAATCCAAACATTCTTGGATCCAAAAATTTTAGAAAGCAAAATTTTAGGTATCCACATTTTCATAGAAAAATAATCTTTTTGAAAAACTAAATATTGAGTTTTATTTAAAGAACAAATTTTCACCCAATGTTTACCACACTGATATTTGGTGAAAAATAGAGCACTTTGGGGAAAAAATAGTTGTTACTAAAAATTGTTTTAGAATGAGTATAACCAAATCCAAAACTATTTCTTAAAGGTTGAATTTGGGAATACATCTTGTCAAAATTTTCTTTACGTAGGGTAAAATTTTATAGACATTTCCTTAATGAAAATATTTATGAATTTAGTTTAATAACCAGATTTTTATCCTCAAAAGAATTAGTTTTAGTATTAGAGTTAGCCTCTAAAATATTTTTCTTAGAAATTACACTTTCATGATCCTTAGAAAGTTTATCCTTATCAAAATTAACATTCTAAATATTTTTGAAAATACTATTAAAATAAAAAGTTTTATTATCAAGATATTTAGAAATATCTGACACGTATTTGGTTAAAATAGATAATTTAGAATTTTCCTTAGAAAGATTTTTCTTGAGTTTAGAATTTTCGTTCTCAAGAAGTTTAGCAAACCTAGACACTTCTTCATAAGAAGGTAATGTATTATCTTCAAATGAGAAGGACTCATCATCTAAATATTCATATTATTTATCATCAGTATAATATTCATACAAAGATACATTAGTAATAGATTCAACATTGTGTACCTTTTCCATTAGACAATGATTTTCAAAGGGTAGTTTGGCTGGTAAACATATATTCTTCTATTCATAAGATTTATACTCTGAGGATTCATCAGATGACTCACCATCATTGGAACTCCAAGTGTTAATAGCTTTCAAAACATTCTTATATTTAGACTTGTAGTACTTATTTCTATTCCTCTCAGAATTCTTTTCCTTTCTATCCTGTTTCTTAAGCATAGGACAATCTAGCCTTATATGCCTTGCTCTTTTGCATTCATAGAAAGTGACTTCCGAGTCTTTCTTATATTTCCTTTCAATATTCTTATATATATACTGAAAGTCTTTCTTTCCAACTATATTGTGCATACTTAGAGCAAGATAAGCTAGCTCATTCTCAGAATGTTCACTTTCACTAAATTCATATAAAACAGTGAATTTCTTAGATTTGGATCTTTTAACCCTTTCTGGAGTCTTGGATTTAGTAATATTAGAGGCTACACTTCCATTTCCATTCTTCTTCTTATTCAAATCCGCATATCTTTTCATTCTTGTCACATGTTGAAGAAGAGTTCCAAAAATCTCATCAAGAATGATTTTAGATACTTTCATATTCTCATCAATAGTTGATCTCTTAGATTCCCACTCATTAGGAATAATATAAATAATCTTTTCCACAAGAGGCTAATCATATAAAACTTTCTCTTCCATAGATTGTAAACTATTGACAATGGTTATAAATCTTTGTTTCAATTTGCAAACTAGTTCTCCATATAGAAATAGAAATCCATGATATTATGCTCTAAGCATAGATCTTCTAGTATCTTTAACATTGGATGTACCAAAATGTGTAACTTCCATTTTCTTCTAGATGTAGTTAGCAGCTTCACAAGAATAAATTTGACTATATATATTCATGGTCATAGAACACAACAAATTATTTCATACCTTGTAGTTTATTTGATATTCTAACTTTTATTGGTTGGTAAAGGTTTTGAATTCCTTGTTGGGAATTTTTAAATCTCCAACAAGCAATACAAAATTGTCTAATCCAGTGTTAATAAAAAAGTCTTCATTTGATCTCTCCAGTATTCATAATCATTACCATTAAATATAGGTGGTCTGGTATGATTTATATTGTCAATCGAACCGATATTCATTCCTACCATTCTATAAGAAAATATCTTTCCACAAAAACTTGTTAATAGAAACAGTTTGTAAACAAAGATAAAAATATCTAATCAAAACTTAAGTAAGAAAAGTTAAGCAAGAAAATTTAGAATAAAGAAAAACTTGATCAAGAAAACTTATATGTGAATATAAGTAATTTAGAAACCTACTCTGGTACCAATTGTTGGATCGAAATAATGATGTAGATTCTCAATTAAAAAATAGAGGTTAATTGTAATTTTAAAAACCTTCATTTTTAACCTTAAGTAAAACTATGTTTAACAAATTTAAATAAGGTAAATTCACAAGAATTATTTTAGTTCTATTAAACAAACTTTCTTGGTTCTAAAAATATGGTTCCAGAAATGAAACTTAAGGAAAGTTTACAAGGAAACGATTCTACCTTAAAACATGTAGAATCTTATTTATTAGAGTATATAAAAGCGATAAGAAAGTATAAGAAAGTAATAATTTATTCCTTTATCAAAATACAGTGGAAATAAAATCAAAACAAAACAAGTAACAAGTATGAAATCTTTTAACCCAAAGAGTGGGGTATCCAACAACCTTGGATAAAGTTCCCTTGATTTATACTTTCAAGAAAGTATGTCTTACCCACACTAGGGTAATCCTTTGATAGGAATATCGTAATCTATCTTGTTATCCCTGCAAGCCCTCGATCTTTAAGGTAGTCGATGCCTCTGTCTTCCTATCCCCAGAAGACCTCGATTGTACTCAGCAACAATCAGAGTCGAACTAAGAAATTTGAACAAGATGTTCAATATACACAAATCATGAGTCTCTCTCTCTAGAAATAACTTCAACAGCATGAAAGATCTAGATTGATCAACATGTGGAATAGAGTGTGAGATCATTCAAATGCGATCCTATTTATAGTCACTTCTCCTACGGTCAGCTCTCTCCTCCAACAATCATATTTTTCCGTGAATTTTGGAGGGACATGTACATGTGTCACTCAACCAACAGTTAGTTAGAAATAGATTTTATGACATTGTTTCATAATAAGTATAAAGAAAATGAAATTGCTTAACCAAATCTATTTTTGGAGTTTAAGGAAAAATGGAATTCAGAATCTAACCAAATAATCATTCAGAGATTATAAGATATGGATATTCAGATTCTATTTTCTAGAGAATTTGAAACATGAATTCTATAGATTTCTGAATCTGAATTCCAATGAATTCAGAATCTAAATTCTAAGAAATTTGAAGTCTGAATTTTGAGTTATTCGGAGTATGAATTTCATAGAATTCGGAGTCTGAATTTTAGAGAATTCAGAGTCTTAATTTCAGAGAATTCGGAGTCTGAATTTCAGAGAATTTGGCATCTGAATTTTAGAGAATTCAGAGTCTGAATTTTAGAGAATTTGGAGTCTTAATTTCACATAATTTGGAGTTTGAATTTCATAGAATTCATAGAATTCGGAGTCTGAATTTTAGAGAATTCAGAGTCTAAATTTCAGAGAATTCGGAGTCTGAATTTCAAAGAATTCGGAGTCTGAAAACAGAATACTCTATATCTAAGTATTTATAGGATTCTGAGGTTTTATATATGAAAACAAATTTTCTTTAGTAATAAAATGAGTTGAATTTTGAGAGACTATAAAATGAACAATGAAAACATAGGTAAGGATAAAAATTTCCTTAGAAAATGGATATTTTCCTTATGAAAATAATCCTTAGGGAAAAATATAAATTCCCTTATGATAAAGTGTTTGTGATTTTCAAAACATAGAGAAATGGAAAAGTCATAAGGAAACCTTATTGACTCCACAGTTTTCACATACAGACAAAAGAATGTTGTGAATTAATATTATTAGTCATTTTGAGATTAATGAAATTATTTTAATGATGGTAATTTATTTCTCATTTTTTATGATTATATAATCATCTTAAATTCTTACACAACCCCGACACAGTATTTTTTCAATTAAAATAAATGATTTATTGGGTAAAATAAAATAAATTATTTTAAAAATATTAAAAGTAATATAATTTATTGAGTTATTGTGTTCTATGAATTTTTTAGATAAATATAACATATTAGTGATGTTTGAAAGGATTATATTTTAATTTCATATTTGTCTTGGTTTCTTTAAATTGAAAATTAATTGAATATTTCTAAATTTGAAATTAATGATATTTTATAATAAATAATATTTTATTCAATCATTTAAAATTATTAAAATTATAATCTTCATCCAAGTGAATTTAATATAGTTAAAAATATAAAACATGATCCATTTATAATCCACTTGTTCATTTGTATTAAACTTTTTTAACCATTTAATATTGAAATAATTGTTACCACAATTATGGTAAAAAATGTTAATGAAGTAATTAATAAACAAAGATAATGTTCAAAATGACAAAAAATCCCATCTAAATTTGATTAGATGTTATTATTTCTACCATATCCTCCTTATCTTCTAATTAGTGGTTATTAGAAAGAATTTGTCTTGGTAATGACTTTATTATATTTTAATCTTTAGACAAATTCAAGATTTTAAATCTCTATGACTTATAAAAGAAATCAGATATACGAAAAATAGATGTTTTGGTATTCTTAAAATATTATTCCAAGGTTCCTTAGTAATGGATCTAATGGAGGCCATCAAAAAGAGAGGTAATCGTCTTACCTGAAATATTTCAATTTCTTCCTTCTTCTACATCCTCTGATTCTATGGTATTCATCATGAAATAATAACTTAAATATACACAATATAATTAAAAGTTATTATAGTCATGGAATCATCATTATCCACCCTCTTTCCTGTCAAATGTGAAGTGAAATTATCACTCATGCACACGTACGGCATATCATCTCCACATAGTTATGCAATTCATTTTCCATCACCATATTTCATGGATGGTTATTACGATGGGGTTAAAGTTTATATATGATATTTATGAAATATTAATACTTAATAAATAATAATATATCATTTACCTTCTTACCTTCAAATATTTTTTAATGCGATAACATCACGTGTGCGTACGTGTGGACTACCACCTCCACAAAACAAGATGTTTTTTTTCATTTTCATTTTTCATGGATGGTAATAAGTATGAATTTAATGAATATATATTATTTATATGATATTATAATGGTTTTATGAAAGTGAATTATTATTTAACTTTCTTCTGTCAAAAAGTGAAAACAGTGTTCATTCTTACGTAAGATATACCGTCTCAATGAAAAATGTAATTCATTTTTCTATCCCAACCATTTATGGATGAATATAAATATATATATCATTAATATATATGATATTAATATCAATATTATTATTCTTTATATTATTTAACCATGATCAAAGTACGTGGATCGAGATTTACAAACTGAAATATACATGAAAAAATGAAGCAATTATCACCGAGAACAATGATTTTAAGAAACAATTATTAATAAATAGGTGAATAGATATCATAAAAAAATCATATATGATATTATAGATATGATTATGGTTATGGAATAAATTTATAATAAATATATATTTATCATACTCTATTTTTTAATATGTATAAAATAATTCAAGACTTGAGGTAATGGATTTAGGTTTCAATCCTATTTTTAATCAAGATTGTTTATTCTTTAATTTTCATCAAATAAATTTTATGATCCTTATTTGATAAATCCATTTCATTATTATTATCATATAGTTATTTCTAGAAATAAAAATTTTATTTTATTTCCTCAATTTATGTTCTCAATAGATCTACAGAATGATTTTAAGAAAAATCTACTTTATTTTTATCTTCATTTGAAAATCATTTTCCTTCCATATTCATGTTTTTAAAAAATGATTTCATGAATGTTTTAAATATTATTCTATTATTTTTTAAAGTTATTTATAAACATTATTTACTTTTTAAAAATGGTTTGAATGTTATATTATTTTTATTTTCTAAATTGGTAACTTTTTACTTTCTACAAAAAGCATGAAAGTACATTTTCTTTTAACTTATATAGCATGAATGGTATTTACTTCCATCAATATTGATCAATAATTACAATATTACTTTACAAGTTTTTATTTTTTTATTCAATGAAAAATTTTTCCTTAATATTTTTTAATTCTTTATATTTTAAATAAATGATTTCAAAGTGAAAAAATTATTTTCCTTACGAAATATTATAGTAAATATTTTAATGTAATTATCATAAATGATAACATACTTTGATGTGAATTATGTTTTATTAGAAATATATTCCAATGATATCATACTTATTATTATTTTTTGATAGTTTATGATTATGATGATGATTTTTTTGATATCTATTTATTTTCCATGCGTTTTTCTATGATGAAATTATTAAATTTGAAACTCATTTACTTTGTGTGGGTTATGATATGATGATATTATGAATGTTTTATGATCTTTTGTCAAACATATTTATGTTTTTAATTATGTGAATAAGGATCTGGAAATTATATAGCTTTATAATGAATTGTGTAATGTTTTTTATCCCATGAAATTATTGTTGGAAAGAAGTTGATATGGATGATCTACTATGAGAAAGATGTCGATGTGTTTGATCTACTATAGGAAATAAGTCGATATGATTTATCCACTACAGTAAAAAAAAATGATGTGCTTAATCCACTATGGGAAACATGTGATGATTCCTGATTCCCTATTATTTGATGGTCTTGATAGTTAACCATGACATGTGAAATAGTTTCTATACCTTTGATAGTTCCACACTTTTTTGACATGAACTTATGGATTGAGATTTATTTATGAATATTTCTCAATATTATGATTCATGTGCTTTGAAAACATAATGGGTTTTTAAATGACCTATTTTTATGATCTTTGAAAGATTAGGTTTGAACTTTGTAATTTATGTTCATGATCTCATACCCTTATCATTATCTTACGATTTTATAAGATTATCAATTGATATCTCCTATTATTACATTTATTGAGTATCTTAGCTCTCTCATTATTATGTTTCTATTCCTTGGGTTATGAAGAAGGGTTTTAAATAAGCCATATTAATAAGGGTACAAATTCAGAAGAAATAAATGGGATATAATGAAGAGTATATCTAAATAATATTTTTATGTATCTAGTCTCCAAAGACAATTAACATTCAAGATTATGAATTAGATCAAAATGTTATATATATAATATTCATCTTATATGATTTAATAATTATGTATGAAAATACTAGACTACTACTATCGGTATAAGAGTAGTATTTAGTTAATATTTAGAGATTAGTTTTAGTGAACTTTGATAAAAAACCCTACAAAAAAGTGTAAGTGCATGAAAACATCCTAAAGTATTAGTTATAATCATTGATAAACTATGTTAAACATAAGGTACCAAATATTAAGAATAAGATTTCAGGATTGAGACATATTATGAATGAAATTTCTGGATTATTTGATATATCATTGGGATTATTATAGTTTTATGCTGACACATTTCTTTTTTGATTTTAGTTAATGGTTAGAACTAGAATACATCATATTAACAGAGAATGTGATGAAAAATGAATTGATTGACCACCTAAACAACAAAATTCTATGGGGGGTTGGAATACATAATAATATTACATTGTTCACACTAATTTCTAAGGTCACCAATATTATTGAGCTTCCAAATAATCAAAGGAAGGAACAATGTATTGTTGAATATTTTATGAGGTAACATCCACCTTATTTTAGTGGTTCTTATGATCTAATTGTGGATAATTTATGGACTAGTTACATTGAGAAAATACTTTCTATTCTTTAATGCTGAAAATATGAAAAGGTTGTCCTAGTAGTTTATCATTTCGATGTTGAAGTGGACCAGTTCTGTAATCTTATTAAGAATACAATTAAATTGGAATAAATTTACTCCATATAATGTGATGAGTTTAAGAGGAAATTTATAGATAAGTAATTTCCTCATTTTATATGTACAATTATTGAGAAGTAATTCCATAGGGTTATGAAAAAGAAGGATGAATCCATTTGTACTTATGATTAAAATTTTAAAATAATTGCAAGGTATGATTATAATTTAATCATCATACTTAGAAGAAAAATTGATTGATTCTTTAGTGGCTTAAAACCAAGTCACTAATGTTTAGTATCTATAAGATACTTTAGTATCTACGAATAAATAATTCAATATTAAATAAATATAGAAATGGAAATGGGATACTCTTACGATAATCATGGTTTGTAAAAGAAAAGGAAGATAGAGTCTAAAAAAACATGAATAAATCACATGTTGAAAAAAATACCAACCATATACATGTAATAAATGTCGCAATAATAATCAAGTAAATTTATTGAATGTAACTAGGAGGTACATTAAATTTGGAAAGGTGTGTCATAAATCCTTTTAATGATGAAAGGTGATGAATAGTATGATTCATGAAATGGAGGAAAAAAAGACGCTAACTAATTCATTAGCATGATCTAATGCTTTAAATGAAATGTGTGTGGTCATTAAAAAACTAGCGCACAAATTTGAAGGTTCATTATGATGACTGGAATCAATAACCTCTTAATCACAAATAAAAAGGTAAATATTGTGTGATCACAACTACTGAATTGGGTTATAAAAATGATGTGGTGAAAGGTAAACTTATCATAAAATCTATAACAAATAATTTTTTATTTGATTCTTAATATAACCTCTATTTTACATTTAAGAAATTTTATAAGGTTATCAAGATACCACATCAATTATTAGATATTTAATTAGTAGTGAAAATTAAAATGGTATGATAGTTGTATAGTTCCCGTTCGAATGAAGTTTTTTAGAAATCAAATCCTTAAAATATTATGATTCTTCCTTTAGATGAATTTGATTTGATTATAGGAATGAAATGTATTTATTTATGTTGAACCCATATAAATTGAAGAGGAAGGTAAGTCACATTTCATTTTCTAAATGAAACTATGATTATTTATTAGTGCAAAGATGAATTTGAACTTCCAAAGGAAGTTATTTATATCTTGTGGGTTTTAATTCCAATGCATGAAAAGTAAATATCTCAGATGCTTGGGTAGAAACTACATATTAAATATTTTATTATTATATGGGAATTTGTTTATGTATTTAAAAAAGAAGATCATATTATTACTCTAAATCATAAAGTTTAGTTTTCAATAGAACTTATACCCAGGGCTACTCCAATTTCAAATACTTTTTATTAAATGCCACTAATTGAGTTGTAATAAATAAAGAAATAAAACTATGATAACCTTGATAAAGGATTAATAGTATCTAGTGCATCAACATGGGGTTCACTTGTACTATTTTTTATGAATAAATATGGATTAATGCATCTTTTCATTGATAATCAGAAACTTAACAAGATCATTATCAATAACAACTATACCCTACCCTATATAGATGATTTTTATTATCAATTACAAGGAGAATAATGCTATCCAAATATTGATATTTGATATAGATATTATGATATATTATTAAAGAAAGAGTATATATCCTATGTTTCATTTCTTACAATATATTGAAACTATACATTTTTAATGATGTCATTTTGTCTTATTAATACCCCAATTTTCTTCATAGATTAAATTAATATAGACTTTTTAGATTACCTCGATTATTTGGTGGTAATCATCATAGATGGTATTATTATATAATAAATGATAATGGAATATCATGAATATAATTTCATAATTGTGTTGAACACCTTGAGAAAATTTAAGTTTTATGAAAAATTTACATAGTGTCCATTTTCTATTAAGAAAGTTTTACTCTTGGGTCATATGATATCAGGTGAGTGTATATTGGTGGATCCATCAAGTACGGAAGGTATTTATCAATGGCCTAGACTAACCATGGTTACAAAAATATATATTTTTATATGGTTTTATAGATATTACCAATGCATTGCGAGATATTTTTCATAACTATCTAATACAATCACCATGTTGTCAAGGAAGGTTATCAAGTTCTTGTGGATAGATGAATGTGAATAGAATTTCAAGGAGTTTAAAATAAGGTTGCTTAGATAATCTATGCTCAAATTACCATACAGTGGATAATGATTTTTGATATTTAGTGGTGTATCAAAGAAGCTAATGGGATACATTCTCATGAATAATAATATAGTGATTGCATATGCCACATGCTAATTGGACACTCTTGATCAAAATTACTCAACTCATGATTTTTAGCTGCCTATAGTAATTTTTTGATTTTAATATATAGATGAATTATTTTTATGGTGAAAGTTGTGACATATATATGAATCATAAAAGCTTAATTTATTTTTCTACTCATAAATAGTTTAATATTTTCTATAGAATATGGTTTTAATTGATTAAAAAATATAGTTTTTGAATACATTACCACCCTGGGAAAGCGAACTAGGAGGAAAATTCTCTAACATGAAAGGGTTATGCTAGATTATATGTGATGAGGATCATAATAGATATAATATTTATAGATTTTCAAAGGATTTATTTTGATATCTTCATGTAAGGGGATAAATCATATATATCTAAAATTACTTTCTAACCATCTATCCAATTGAGCATTAAAGAGGTATAATATGAAGACGTGGAGTTTCAGAAGAAGGTGAGAAATATTCATCAATTTAAACATGATTGTGATGGAATAATATGATTCTGGAAATATGTATGTGTCCTATAAATATTAGACTTGAAGAAGTAGATAATGGATGAAGCTCTTAGTTCATCATTATATATTCATCATGGAGGTACGAAGTCATAATACAAATCTCAAAGTTTACTTTTTTGGTGAGAAAACATAGAAAGAGATACTCTAGAGTATGTATATAGGTGCTTGGAATGTCATAAATTTAATTATGAGAGATATAATTATAAGGGGATGTTACAACCATTACCTATACCAAAATTTAAGTGGGAAAACATTACTATGGATTTCATTTTTGTAATCCATAAAACATATAAAGGGAACAATACAATTTGGATTATAGTCGATCACCTGATATAGTAAGCAAAATTAGTTTCCATTAGATAATATTTACATATTGATTAGATTTCTAGGATATACATTATTGAAGTGGTAAGGTTTTATGGAGTACCGTATTTTATTGTATCTGATTAGTATCCACAGTTTACCTCAATGTTTTATTGATGTCTTCGGTGGTATATGGATACAGAGTTAATTTATAGCACTACATATCATCCATAGATAGATAGTACATTTGAGTGAACCATTAAAACTATAGTGTAAATTATTATATCCTTTTCTATGGATTTAAATGATGGTTGGTACCAACAATTCTTCTGTGAAATTTTCTTACAACAACAACTTTCAATCGAGCATTCAAATGGATCTTATAAATCCCTCTACAGAAAGAAGTGTAAAATACAATGTGATTGGATGAGGTTGTAGAAATAAATCTATTGGGACCTATCCTAGTCAAGGAAGTGTAAGAGAAGTTCAAATACAATCATCAGTACTTAATGGAAACTCAAACTTAGCAGAAAAGTTATGCTAAAAATCTTCGATGAGATGAGGTGTTTGAAGTTGGCGAAAAGTTATTCGTATGAATATAAAAACATAATAAGGTTATATGATTCCTAAATAATATAATATTTAGCCCTATATATATTATTATCTTTGAAATTATTTATTGTATTGGGATGGTAGTTTATCACTTGACGTATCCACTAAATCTCCCTCAAGTTCACAGTGTAAACCATGTATCTCTCCTAAGGGAGTATATACTTGATCCTTTACATTTACTGAACTCAGAGGTCATACCAATGGAGAAATATATCAATTATGAGGAACAACCAATATATATTCATGATCATATAGAGAATATATTATGAAAAAATCCCTCACTTAGAAGACTTTTATGGTGAAACCATAAATTAGACAAAGCTACTTGGGAACATGAGGATGTGATTAAATAGATATACGATCAACTTTTTTTTATCATAGTGATGTAATTATGAGGGATGAACTAAAATAGGGGAGTTAAATATCCTTATATTTAATATATATTCATATATATATTTTCCTTCATATGAAAATTTATTGATATCTAGCGATACATGAAACCAAAAATCTAAATGAACTACAATATAGTATACCATTATACCAACCCTTTAAATTGAGAGGTGTGATTATGAAAAACTAAATTATGAAAATGTTATGTATAAAATAAATTCATTGGTTGCCAATTGATTATAAATGATAGTTAAAAACATTTTATATTAAAATAGATGTTTTTATAAGAACTATTTTTATGCGTGCAAAGATTTTTTTCTTAATGAATGAAAATTTTCACTTTTGGTGAATTATATTAATTTAATTTATATATTATATATTCAATAATATATTTTAAAATTCATCTAATGTTTTTTATATGCATGGGATTAAAATGATTCCAATTTTATTCATAAAATTTATTTTTCTAAAAAGTGGTTTTCATCACGTTTTGTGAACTTATTTTGAAGTGAATTTCGTTAAATTATAAAAATTGATCTTTCAACAATGGATTCCATATTTCAAGAAAGGAGGTAAAAAAATTTTAAATCCAAAAATTTTATTTTTAAGGATAATAAATAGTAATTTTGGAAATATTTTGTCGCCCCAGTATGGGTAAAATGGGTAAAATGTGGTCAAAACATTAGGATAAGTCTTTAAAATTTCCCTAAAACTTGCCTTTATCCTATTCTATAAATTCATTTTTCCCATTTCCAACCAAGTATTGAATATATGGTCACTTGGTTCCATATTTCTATGATTATGAACTTTATATTATTTAAATAAAAATAAACACAAAATATAACTCTCTTACTTTAAAATGTCTATTATGTTTTAAGATAGGGAAAAGATCCTTTTGTGAATGAATATTACTATTTTTTAATAATAATAAAATTATTTTCATTATGATAATTTATTTATAATTTTTATATATTATATAATTATATTAAATTCTTTCGTATCCCTAACACAATATTTCTTCAATTAATATAAAAATAAAATATATGATGTTAAAATTATAAAAAGTGATAGAATTTGAGTGATGTATTATATTACATGAATTTTTTCACAAACCAACCCGGGTCGACTCTGAACTGGTCACCCGAGCCAGTCTGTGGCATGACCCGAAGGGCATTCCCAATCCCCTGGATCTGGAAACTAGTATCAGACATCAAACCATATACGTGGGAATTATTTAAGCATAAAATAAATAATCAGGACTAGATAAATAAATGGTATAAAAAGAAAGCACAACAAGACTAACAACTGAATCTCAAATAGATGAACAACTAATTCATTTATAGGATACAACTAAAAAGACTAAAAATCAAAATAAAAAAGTCTAAACTACTAACATTCATCCTCCATGTGACCTCTTGGTCACCATCAACCATAAGACCGACCTTGCTCCAATAATGAGAAACAAAATCATGAGAACCTTAGAAAAAGGAACCAGTAACTGAAAAGATAAAATAGGCATGAGCACCAAAATGCTCAGTATGAATTCTAAGATAAACCACGAGATCCAAGTGTTTCCTTTTGCAACACAATAAATTAACACTAGCTTGAAATAAATAATTAAAAATAAGTTTTTCAACATTTTAATAAACCAACATAGCTTTCCTTTTTTGAAATCCAACACACTCCCCCTTCCATTTCCAAAATGAACTAAAATTTTATAAATAAAACCCAAACGAAAAGATAATAGGGATGTGTTGAAAATAATAGATAGGGTAAATAGAAAACTAAGTGCATAAAAATACTAACAAACAAATAAAGAAGGTAACCAAAAAGTAAAAATAATAACCATAAGTGATCCTAAACATCCCTAGAAGACCCCTGGATGTACTCGGTTCGGAACCACCTGCTGGAATATGATGAATCCCCTAAGCCAATAACGATCTAGCTTGCCTAATCTTGCCTCACTAGTGGAACATCCCTCCAGACCTATCTACAAATCCAGTGGGATTAACCCTTCATATTGGATATAGAAATAAACTGTCACATGATCATCTAAAAGTAACCCATGAACCCATGGTGGTAGTAATACTATTTAAGTAGGAGGCCCCTGCATGTGTGACTCACTTTAACTACCGTCACTGCACTTTCCCACCCCAAACATAGATGCCACCTATACTATTACCCATAAAGTGAAATCCTAGATAGGTGTTCCCACTATATCCATGTACATACATATACATCATTGTATCAAAAGTTCCAATCAGGCTATCACTTCACATATGTTCATAAATCATTTCTTGAAAACATTTCAATATAAAAATCAGGCATTACACTTTCAAAACCAAATTCCATTTCTAGTACAAGATAAGGTGCCAAAAGAGCCTTAGAATACATTGGAACCCAGAATATAATACAATGGTTCCAAATAATTTCCAAAATAACTAAATGTCGCTTTCATGTTTTCATGGCCAAAAGTGCCCATAAGCTAAACATTTACTAAAACACACATTAAGAGCCAAATGATCATACCCTTTGAGATCCCATCATAGACCATTTTTTTTGAAACCACATAAAGGATCCAAAATCATTTTGGAAACCAAAACCATTTTTAAAATGTTACCACATTCTTTCAAAACAAACCCAAACACACACTGAAACACCTTGAACCCGTGATTCCCATTTCAAAAATCTTTTAATAAATCATTTACTCATCTAATAAATCATTTCAAAAGAACACAACAAAGACTTACATTATGATTTCAAAAATTTCACACGTTAATTCCATTTTAAAACCAATTTCATAACCAAACACTTAAAAAGCTAATTTTTCACCTTTCAAAACTTAACATGCACCACTTTCACAACCAAATGAACTAATTTCTCAATTTATGAAAACTAATAAATGACCCAAAAAAATGTTTTTTCTAAAAACACACTCCATGTCATATAAACATGCTACCAAAAATAAATTGAACACATATTAAATTTATTTAAAACAAATTTCACACCAAAAAATTTAATTATAGAACATGATAAATCAATTAGTCAAGAAAAATAATTTAACAAATAACCTTTATACACGTAACCACCTACAAATACTCAAAGAATTATTTCAAAAGATATTTTCAGAAATTCTAAATAATACAACAACACTATAATAAATTAACTATGATACATATGGAGGTGAGAATGACATTTGAAAATTAATTTTAAACATGCAAGTGTCCATAGGTTGTGACTAAAAGAAAAAAGTCATCAATGCATATCTCAATGGTGTGTGAACAAGATGAAAATTCAACATAAGGGAGAGAAAAACCTCACCGAACAACCACACACCCTAACCAATGAGAAAAATGTACAAACCCAAACCTCGATGAGTAGGTTTTTTCCAAGATGAAGAAAAGAACCCCAAAATTGAAAGAGTAATATACCAGAGGTGGAGGGTGTCGGCAAGGGAGGCGCAACCGGAGAAATGCCATGCATCAGGAAGGTCATCGGACTGGAGAAAGGGGATCACACCATAGGGTTTCCAGATAGAGAATTTAGATGCACATATGGGTCGTGTTGTAGGCTTCCATTGCGAGTAGGGGAGAGGAGGCATGGGAATGAGGTTCCGACGAGGGTGGGGTGCGACAGGTAAGGAATCCAATGAGGGAGATGCTCTCTATGCATTGAGTAAGTAGGAGGGGTGGGTGGGGGGAGAATGGTAACACAATGGTTTGTTAATAATATTAATAACAAGATAATAATAATAATAATACAAAAAATATAATAATAATAAATTTATTTTATATATAATCTTAATGATGATAATTTTTATTCGTAATGATAATATTAATAAAAATTATAATCATAACAATATTAATAATTTTCACTTCATTTTTAAATAATAATAACATTAATAGTAATTTAATCATATAAATATTAGAACTCTTTGAATAAAAAATTAATAATAAAAATATTAATATCAATTTTAATAATAATAATATTATCAATTCTAGAAATAATATTATTACTATTATGTTTTAAACATTTACTAATTTTTATTTTCATAAAAATTTATTTATTTTCAAGTATCAAAAATTTCAACCCGATCCCCAAACCCAACTTCATCCAAAAGATGTGACACCGAGGAAAGAATAAATTAAAAGAGTGTCTCAGGTCGGGGTGTGACAATTATCCCCACTATAGAAACTTTATTCCCCCAGAAAGTCTCTAAGATGAAAGTTAATAAAGAATTGATTCTTGGACCAAACATAACTAGAAGAAACAAGGAATTTCCGAGGTAACTATTTATTCCCCAAGTCACACCTGGCCGATCTAGACAAAACTACCATAAAAAAATGGGGGGGAAAATGAAGGGTTTCTCTCCACCATAAGGATTATACTAGAATGGAAATTAAAACCCAAACATACCACCCTATGGAGGGGGCCCCACGTGAGAACTCCCAACCAATCCAAACCTCCCAATATAATGAGAGATAGTATAACTACGGAAATAAATATAAACCAAAAATAATACTCGAAAAAAGTTTCAAAAATCCATTTTTCCACAAACCCTCACATCTCTAAAAGGTTACTAATAAAATAAAGATCAACTAACACATGGGATTAACACACTATAAGAAAAATACATGATAATAAAACCACAATCAAACAAACATACTGTTTGGATTACAATATAACCAGTTTATCACAATCTCCCAAGGAAATGATGATCTTATTGTGAAGACAAAACCACAATAGCAGAAAATAAAGAATGAAACATCTTAAAATGTTTCAATCCCAGCACAGAACCCAAAACCCAAACTGATGATTCACACCCTCAGAAACTCCTGACTATGAGCGAGCTTGACTCTGATACCTACAGGTGGAGCTATGATGGTTGAAACACCTCCTGCCTCATAATCATGTACTAGAATCATCTATTCACATATCCTGTTTCAAGAAATGCTTCTTTCATAACTTCTCATGATAGACCAGATGGCCGCAATGATGGCACGTCTTCAGAGGTATGCGACATGACAACTTCAAGTGCTAGAGCTGGCCACACTAGTGGTACACATGAGGATAATCTGAAAAATTGGAAAATAGAACCATTGAAGGAGACTACTTAGAAATAGTTTCATCTTTCATCCACTCCTTTCCAGATGGGGAACCCTTACGAATGATGAGAGGCATCAGATTACCAACTAGCTTTATTCTAGGAACCAACTCAACTAGGAACACTTCTTTACCAGCTTCTCAAAATAATGGTTATTAAAAGGTATGACCCTCTACTTGATCTTTGGATAAAGTCCCCCGATAAAGATAGAAGTCTTAATCATGTCCTATGACTCTCCCTCTAGAGAAAATAAAACCAGTTCCTTGAAATGGTCATCATATGTCTTCACTATCCATTGGCCTTGTTGAATACACATTAGTTCTTCCCTTTTTTTATTCTTTACCTCTTTAGGTATGAACCATCGGATGAAAATGAATTTAAATACATCCCATGTCATCCCATATTGCATTGATGGTAGGGTGAACAACTCCCATTCGTCCAAATATGGACCTTTGAATAGAACCAATACAACATGAACTCTAACAGCTTTTGGAGTTCCCAATTCCCTAAAGACATGATCGACCTATTCAAGACACACCATTTCCTCTAATGGACCTTGATCACTGTGAAAAATAGGTAACATCTGATAAGGACAAAAAACTAGGCATGAATCATCAGAATATTTGGGAACCTTTCTCGGTGGCATTCCCTGAACAACATCAAAACACAGAACCAAAAATCAGTATCTAATAAAATCATAACCAAAAGACAATCTCATGTCAAACAATTAGCTCGCATGCCAAACACCTCAAACAAAACTAAAAATTTCACTTTTCAAAAATCTCCATTTCATTTCAATTTCAAAACCGCCTTATTTCAAGGATGCTTTCTAGACACGCGAACCCCCTTTTCACAAAACAAGACCCACATTCTAAAATAAAAACAAATCTTTGAAATCTTTTTCCTCTTTCAAAAATAATTATTATAAAAATAAGGCCAAGACTATGGTTTCAAATAAGCACCCATGGCATCCCATGAACCATTGAACATATGTTAATCTATATTTATCTATACGATCCAACTTTCACTTTCCATGAATACCCTCATAAGTAAAAATGTTTATATGGAGTACCCCAGGTTTCACCCAAACCACTTATTTACCAATTTAAATCCATTTAAAGGAAAAATATTTCATTTCAAAACCATTTTCATTTTCAAAAACCCCTTTACACCAACCAAAACCAAGATAAGGCACAACTCACACCGAACTGCTGGAAGGAGGGACTAGCATCTATTCCTAGCTCAGCAACATGGTAGTGGGACATGCCCCAAGTAGGTCATAATGATAGGAGGGAATTTCACCATGCACTGGGAATTCACATGGGTCACCACTCTATGTGAGGTCACAACATGACATCATCTCGCCTCCATTTCCATCATTTAATCCAAACCAAGAACAAAAGTCATGAATCCCGAACTACCCATGGTAACTCAAGGATTAGTGTGAGAATGGGTTTTGATGCTCTTCCCACACCTATCACCCAAGTCTCAATAGTTTTTATCTCAATATACTAGATCCCCAAGTATCAGGAACCTACTATGATGTTATTTTCTCACAAACCAACCTAGGTCGACTCTAAACTGGTCACCCAAGTCAGTCTGTGGCATGCCCTGAATGGAATTATCGATCCCCATAGGTAGGAACCTAGTGATGGGAATCAAAAAAATACACGTGGCAATGATTTATGTACAAAATAAATAACCAGGACCAGATAAATAAATGGTACAAAAATAAATCACAAATAGACTAACTATTGAATCTCAAATAAATGAACAACTCATTCAGTTACAAGATACAACCAAAAATCCTAAAAATAAAAATAAGCAAGATTAAACCTTTACCACACGAACTCCATGTGACCTCTTGGTCACCACCAACCATAAGACCAACCTTTCTCCAATAATGAGAAACTAAATCAAGAGAACCTGAGAAAAAGGAACCTAAAATAGAAAAGATAAAATAGGCGTGAGAACCAAAATGCTCATTAAGAATGCCAAAAATAAACCACAGGATCCAAGTGTTACATTTCAAAACACAGTCCATTAACAGTAGTTTGAAATACAGAATTAAAAATAACTTTTCCACAATTTTAATAAATAAACAATGTTTTCACTTTTTTAAATCCAACACACACCCCCTTTCATTTTTATAATGAACTACCAGTTTATAAATAAAACCCAAAACAAAAGATAATAGGAATGTGTTTAAAATAAACAAATAAGGTAAAAAGAAAACTAAGTACAAAAAAATACTAACAAACAAATAAATAAGGTAACCAAGTAGCATAAATAATTACCATGGGAGATCCTAAACATCCCTATAAGACCCTTGGATATTATCGGTTCGGAACCACATTCCGGTGTATGGTCAAGCCCCTAAGTCAATAAATATCTAGCTTCCCTAACCTGGCCTCACTAGTGGAACATCCCTCCTGGCCTGTCTATAACTCCATGGGGTACTAACCCGTCTAATATGGGTTAGAAAGAAACTATCACTTGATCATCTAAAATATGCCTAGTAACCCATGGTGGTAGTAATATTGTTTTAGTAGGAGGCCCCCGCATGTGTGACTCACCTTACCTGCCCTCACAGCCCTTGCCTACCCCAAACACGGACGCCACATATATGATAACCCATAAATAGAAATCCTATATAGTTGTTCACATTATATCCATGTACATACATAGAAAAAAATTTATCGAAAGTTACAATTGGGCTATCACTTCACATACAATCATAAATCATTTCTTGAAAACATTTCAATATTCCAATTAGGAATTTAACTTTCAAAACCACATTCCATTTCTAATACAACATAAGGTTCCAAATGGGACTTCAAATACTTCAAAACCAGAATATCATACAATAGTTCCAAATTATTTCCAAAAAAACTAAATATTTCTTTCCTATTTTCATGGAAAAATTGCCCCATAAGCTAAAAATTTACCAAAACACACACTAATATCCAAATGGGAATACACTTTGAGATCTAATTCTAGACTTTTTTTTTCTGGAACAACACAAATTACCTAACATCATTTAGAAAACAGAAACCATTTTCACAAATTTACCATTTTCTTTCAAAAAAACCCAAACGCACAATGAAAAACCTTTCACGTGTGATTCTAATTTCAAGCATCATTTAATAAATTATTTACTCATCTAATAAAATATTTCAAAGGAACAAAAAAAATGATTACATCATGATTTCACCAATTTCACATGTAAATTCCATTTTAAAACCAATTGCATAACCAAAAACTTTAGAAACTACTTTCAAACATTTCAAATCATAACTAGGAACAATTGCACAACCAAATGAACAAATTTCACAATTTATAAAATCTAAAAAATGACGCAAAAAAGGTTTTAACTAAAAACACACTCCATGTCATAAAAACATGCTACCAAGAATAAATCAAATTCATGTAAAACTCCATTAAAACTAATTTTTCAGAAAAAAATTTAATTAGAGAACATGCTAAATCAATTAGACAAAAAAAATAATTTATCAAATAATGTTTATACATGGAACCACCTACACATACTCAAATAATTATTTCAAAATCTATTTTTAAAAATTTAAACTAACACATAAACACTAAAATAATTTAACTACGATAATTATGGCTGTTTGAAATACCTTTAAAAATTAATTTACAACACCCAAGTGTACATGGGTTATGCTATAAAGGAAAAAGTTGGAAACACTTATCTCAATGGCATGTGAATGTGATGAAACTTCAATGGAAGGGAGAGTAAAACCTCATGGATCAACTGCACACCCTAATCAATGATAAAAATTCCCAAACATGAACCTCAATGATTAGGGTTTGTCCATGATGAACAAAAAACCCCAAAATAGAAAGAGAAATATACTGGAGGTGAAGGCCGCTGGTGAAAAAGGTGCGACCGGAGAAAAGCTATGTGCTAGGGAGGTCGTGTGGCCGAAGAAAGGGGAGTACACTGAAGGGAATCTGGTTGGATAATGGAAATGTACATATAGGTCTCAATTTAAGACACCATCATAACCAAGGGTTAGGTGGTATGGGAAGGAGGCTCTAGTGAGGGTGGGGTGCAGCCAACAAGGGATCTAGTGAGGGTGAGGCACTACGCGCTTAGAGGAAGCAGGAGGGGGTGGGTGCACCATTAACGAGGTGGGGAAGAAGGGTTGTGCTAGGTTTTTTTATAATATTATTAATGTTAATAATATTATTAACAAAATAATAACAATAATAGAAATAATATAATAATAATTATAATAATAAATTAATTATAAAGATAATATTAATGATAATAATTTTTATTTTTAATGATAATAATTTTTATTTTTAATGATAATATTAATAATAATAATCATCATAACAATATATATAATATTTAATTCATTTTTAAATAATAATAACATTAATAATAATTTAATCATAAAAATATTAAGGATGATTTTAAAAAAAATTTAATAATAAAAATATTAATAACATTTTTAATAATATTATTATTATCATTTACCAAAATAATAATATTATTGTTATTTTTAAAACATTTAATAATTTTTATTTTCATAAAAATTTATTTATTTCCTAGTTTCAAAAATTTCAACCCGGGCCCCAAACCCCACTTCATCCAAAAGATGCAATACCGAGAAAAGACTAATTTAAAATAGTGTTTGATGTCATGGTGTAAAAAATTTGGTAGATAAATATAAAATATTAGTGACGTTTAAAAGGATTGTATTATAGTTACATATTTTTATTAGTGTCTTTAGAGTCAAATTAATTGAATCATTCCAAAAATTGGCATTACTATAATTTTATAATAATTAATATTTTATTAAATGATTTAAAATTTATAAAAAATTAAATTTAGCCAAGTGAAATGAATATGGTTTATAATTTAAAAAATTTTCCATTTATGAGTCACTTTTCAAATTATGATAATATTTTTTACCCTTTAAGATTGAAATAGTTTTTACTGTAGTTAAGTTTAAAAATGGTTAACAAAGGGGTTAATTAAAAGATAAGATTTAAAATGAACCAAAACCTGTCTAAATTTCATTAGATAACATAATATTGACCCTATATTCATTTTTTAGGTAAATTAACATTTTGAATAATTTTTCTTGAGAGTTACTTTATTATATTTTAATCTTTTAAGAAATTCCATGTTTTTCCTATACTTCCCTTGTAAAAGGAAACTCATTCTTTCTCTTCTTTACACCAATTTGAGATGTCTATATAGAAAAAAATACATATTTCAATTATAAAAATCTTTATACATTAATTATAGGTACTACTATTCTTAAAATATCATTCTAAGGACCCTTAATAAAGGATATAAAGGAGTCTAGTTGAATGAGAGTTAATCATCTTACCCGACCTCTATCAATTTTTTCTTATTATAATTCAATTAACTCTTTGGTATTTATAATAAAACAATAAATTTAGTATCCTAAATATAATTTAATTTTATTATTATTATTTTATCACCATTATCCAACATCTTTCCCATCAAATGGGAAGTGAATTTATTATTCATGCTTGCATACGACATAATGTCGCCACGTAGCGATACAATTCATTTTCCATAAGCTTATTTCATGGATAGTTATTATGATGGGTTTAAATTTTATATATGATATTTATGAAAATTTTATACTTCTGGTATTATAATATCACATCAAACTTCTTACCTTCCAATTTGTTGGAAGGCAATAACGCCGCTCATACGTATGTGTGGACTGCCACCTTCACAAAGCGATGTGATTTGTTCTCCATTTCTGTTTTACATGGATGGTAATAATGATGTATTTAACAAATATATTTGATTATGTGATATAATATTAATTATATAATGGTTAATAATTATTTACCTTTCTTATATCGAATATTTAAAATAGTGATCATGTGTACATGCGACCTATCATCTCCATTAATAGTTTAATTCAATTTTCTATCCAAAACATTTTATGGATTAATATAAGTATAAATATATTTATATATATATAAATAATATATATAATTTTAATATTATTATTAAAATTATACAGATTATGTAATAATGACCAATTTATAAGGGTTGGTAATGCCAAACCGAAACATGCATGAAAAATGAAGCATTTATCACCCAGAATAGCGATTTTAATAACAAATTGTTAATAAATGAGTGATAAGATCTCATAAGTAAATCATAAATCATAGGATATATATGCTTATAGTTATGTAATAAATTTTTAATAAATCTATTTTTATTATACAAGATTTTGAAATGTGTGTGATGAAATATGAGACTTGGGGTAATGGATTTATGTTTCAGTTATATTTTTAATCAGGATTATTTTTTCTTGAATAACCATCAAGTAAATTATATGATCCTTATATTATATATCCTTTTAAATTATCTTATACTATATTTATTTTTTTAAAAAAATACATATTTTACTTTAATTTTACTCACTTTTAGTACTCAATATATTTAAAGAAGTTTTTTAAGGAAAACTTACTTTATTTCTCTTTTCAGTCAAAAATCCTTTTTCTTCCATATCTATTTTTTCTAAAAAATATTTCAATAATGTTTCATATATTTTAGTATTTTTTTAAAGTCACTTATACACATGATTAAATTTTTACAAAATGGTTTAAAATGAATATTCTAATCATTTTCTAAACAATGTACTTTTTGACTTTTTTTAAAAGTGTGAATGTAATGTTTTATTTTAAATAATACAGAATGAATGGAATTTCATGCCATCATGGTTACTCAATTCATTGAATCTAACCTTAAATTTTTCATTCCGATTTTCGAATAAAATATTTACTTTTATATTTGGTAAATTTTTAGCATTCAAATAAACAATTTCAATGTGAATAGGGTATTTTTCTCAAAAAAATATTATAGTAAATATTTTAAAGGAATTCCCATCTATGATAAGATTACCTGATGTTAATTATTTTTTACTAGGGATATGATGTAATGATACATCTTTATTATTTACCTTATGATTATGTTCATGAAATTTTTTTGAAACCCATTTAATTCACTTGGGTTATGTTTTGATGAAATTATGAAATATGAATCCTTTTCTATTTGCATGGGCTATGATTTGATTATGTGATGAATGTTTTGTGATATTATAACCCACATATGTATAGTTTTCATTATTTTATGGGTAGTCCCAAAATATCCAATCTATTGGGTAAATATTTGTATATAATGAGATAATTATTGGGGAAAATTAAATATACCCGAATAGCCTGAAGGCCTTCTTTTTTATTGATCTTTGAAAACTCCCATTTCAAGGGATGATGGGGAACCCTTATAAGGATCATAGGCTTATATATTACATGACCCTTAGGCCTTAGGAATTATACAGACTATACTTGGATCTCCTCCTCCCAGCTTCTTCATCGTGATATCATCCCTCCAGCTTTCGCATGGTTGTTCGACTAGGCTTCCCATGCAAGCACAAGCTGGTCCCAATAGAAATGTCATACCCTCTCTTTCTGAAAATCTTCTTAGCTTCTGATCTGGTGAATTCACCTGCTCTAATCCTCATCTAGAGTCTGTTCCTTATATAGTCTGTTTGATCATTAATCACAAATTTCAGATGGCCCATAGGCCTTGAGGTGGCCTGAAGGCCTTGAGGTGGCCCGAAGGTCTTGAGGTGGCCCGAAGGCCTTGAGGTGGCCCAAGAACCTTACTGGCCCAAAGGCCTTGGGTGGACCGAAGGCCTTAAAGGACCTGAGGCCCAAACTGGTGGCCTGAAAGCCCAAATGGATGAATAGTTCAGGCTGCTACAGTACTGATACAATACTTCTATAGTATTGCTACAGTATCAGAAATATGTCTCCATCCAGTTTTGAACTCGGATCTCTTGGATGCACTTGATGAGTCCTCACCAAATGGGTTGAGGCTCTTATGCTACTTGTTTTACTATTGGAAACAAGGTTATGTGCTTGATCCACTATGGTAAAAAAATTGATGTTCTTGACACACTATGGGAAACAGGTAAATGTTCTTAACCAAATATAGGAAACATGTTATGATTCCTAATTAATTATGATTTTATAGTCTTGTTAATTAACCTTGATGTGTGAAATGGTTTCTATACATTTGATGGTGATGTTCTTTTATGACATTAACTTATAGTTCATTATTTATTTATAAATATTTATCAATATAATGAATCATCTATTTTCTAAAGATAAATATTTATACCATGACTCGTGATTTTTATCTTTGATAGATTAGTAACAAACATGGTATGTTGTAGTCATGATCTCATACCCTTATTCTTATCTTATGATTTCATAAGATCATTGATTAATAACTCCTATGTTTAACCTTACTATGAATACATTATCATGATTTATTATGTTTCCTTTCCCTATTTTATGAATAAGGGTCTTAATTAGGGTATGTCAAAATGGTACAAATTGTTGAGAACTAAGTGGGAGATGATGAAGAATGTATCTAAATAAGATGTTTACACATCTAGTATTAAAATACACTAAACCTTCATAGTTTAGTTGTGGATTGTAATGTTTTATATGGATTTTTCATCTAAAATAATGTAATTTTTTATAAAAAAATATAGGTTCATTATATAATATATATTATTTTATGTGGTTTTCTTACTTTTCTTCACCTATTTTCCAAATGAAGTTTTATTATCCATTTTACAATGTAGGTTTCAACAAAGGTCTTATTAAAATATTAAAAAGTATCTTTATTTAAAATTAATATATTTTATCATACAATGCACATTTCATACCTTAGACATTATTTCCATTCAAAAATCAATCATTGGAACTTCATTTTAATTATTTTTTGAAAAGGTTTTTTGAAGAACCTCCTTGAAAATTATTTTTAAAAGAGACTCGTACCTTCATTTTTGTAACAAAAATATTAAGTTGTATTATCAAATCTCTTCCTATAATTTCATCTACACTTTACCTTTTAATATCTAAAATATTTATATCCTATGGATTTATTTTTCATTAATTTTATTTCAAATTCTCTTATATTTTTTTTATTTTGGGGGATTGAACTCACGGTATCAAATGATATAATCTTGATCCATTCTTATTCGATACCATGAAAATTTTTATTATTATAATTTTATTTTTCATCTATGTCAATGCGTTTTAAATATTTTATGTTTCAATTGATATATTTTCTAGTGAAACCATCCACCATCCATCTATTTATGACTTATTATTGTTTTATTTTATTTATTAACAGGGTAAATTATGAAGAACCCATTATTTTGTTATTAAAATATAGATGATTATTGATTTCTAAGGAAAGTTGATTATGTATTGCAGTGATATAGATTTTTTTTTATGATGAATTAATTGTAATTAATCATGTTATGGGTGGGTATTTAATTAATATCTCCCCTCGATGTATATATATGTCTCATTAGAGCAACTAGTTTGGGTAATTGGTGTATGTATTCCTATTTATTAAGATTTCTTGGTTATGGAATTGATAGTATATAGGATGTCTTTGACGCATTCTTGATGGTCTATAAGATATATTAGTTTAGGCCATAAAGGTGATATTAAGTTTTCTTATACTATGTTTTTAATCACCATGAAATTGGTTATTGTTTATATGTTAATATTTTTATTGTTATGTCATTTAAAGATTTATTTCAAGCTCACACGATCAGTTTTGTAGAATTATTTTATTATTTTTTACCCCTACCATTTTATTCATTCCTTGTTTAAGCTTGATAGCTTCTAATATATGTAACCCCATTTCTAAGTGTTTGATATCACCCTTATTATATTTACATTTCCCTATGATTATAAAGAAGATTATTACATATGAAATTCCTATATGGGTGTAATGTGTGCATAATTTTTGGGATATGTTGAAGAATTAGTGTTAAATAAGAAACCCTTGGTATAATGGAAAAAAATCCCATAAAGTGGGAAATATATTGTTTTTTTAGTTAAATGTTCCCTATTTCTATAAAACAATAATCCTAAAAGATATTGGGTATATAAGAGGCTAAATATATGTTAGTGATTTTTTAATTAAAGATACTTTAGTTTGAATTAAATCATTGGATTTCAAAGATAGTATGAAGATAATATGTTTATCCACACTATATTTCTGGAGTGCGGGTCTAGTGCATCACAAAAGATCCCCAATTTCTCTTTTAAGTTTCTTTTTATGTAAAACAATAAGTGAAAAAATGGTAATTAAAGGTATTTATGTCATTCAAAGGATTTGATATCTAGAGTCTTTATAAAAGACTAATTATATTATACCTCATTAAATAATGAGTGAAGAACCATCCCCAAGGTCATTATCTTTCCTAATCCCCCCTAAGAGCACTACTTGGGCCTTATCTCACCTAGGAACCTCTAAGATCACTATTAGAGAAGTGGCTTACCCAAGATACACTATGATCACTACTGGGGCACCAATTCAACTAGATCTACATGGGGTGTTCTGCTTGAGAACATTTTCACCCAACTCTATAGTAGTGTCTGACTAGCATGCTAATTTGACTAATATGGAGTCCCTATGTAAAAAATCACCAAATATTCCTAGTCAAAAAATTTTACAAGCTAATTATCCAAGGTTCTCAAGTCACCTTGGAATAAATTCATACCCAACCCCAAGGGTTACACTTGGGAACCTTTCTCTCCCAAGACAATTAAATTGGTTAAATTAGTTTCCTAAAAGATCATTATGAAACAATTTTATGTGTTTAGAATTGATCTTATTTGTATGATCCAAAACTATAAGAAATCACATTACTAGTAATATATCCATAATATACTAGTCTAAATGGTTCTGGACACAATACCTTTAAAGTAACTTCTTTATTCTTGGATTTATTAACGTGAAAGAAACTTATTTATTTACAATTTCACAACCATAAAAGGAACCATGATGGTCCATGTCATGTTAACTTAGATGGTATTATTTGCCTCATTAAATATAACTGAACCATGTTCTTTATTATTAACTTGATAGGGATATGTAGGTAAAACATTTTCATACCTATTCTCAACTCCAACAAACCTACAACCTACCTTGATGGTGTAAAATTCTAGAGTGATAAACTATACAACATTAAACCATATAATAATTAAACAATGTGGGAAGAGATGGAGAACCTATCATATATATTGATGGATAATTTAATATAAATAAATATGTTCCCAAAAATTCATGGTAACAATTATTCACTTTCATGATAAGATTAATCGACATTGTTCGAGGTAAGTTTTTGAAAAATATGTCTCAAATAAAGAAGTGAATGTCTAACTAGATAATAAGACTCCACAAGGGATGAGTTTAATTCCTATCCTCTCTATTTTATTTTGTACTTCAGAGTTTCATTAGTTTATTCTAATTATCTCCTATATTTATAAAATATGTCTATAATAAAATATAGGCGGATGTGAAAATTTTTAGAAACACAAATAATATCATATTAATTATAGTGAATTTTTTAAATCCATTTCATGTCATCCTACCATATATATTTCTCACACTCAATTTATATATTTATTTGATATGTATAGATTTCACTTCATGTAATTTAGGTAAGGTAAAATAACTTATGTATATATTTCACTATGTGATTAATTAAGGATAATGGATCGAGTGAATTTAGAGCATATTTTGGAAGTTTTTTTTTTTTATATTTTTCATTAGTGAGACATGTATTGGATTATTATATTAAATTTTTTATTAAAAACAATTTATATAAATGTTTTTAAATATTTAGAACATTATTTTTTTATATATGTTCTATTACTATTTTTTGGTTAATAACTATTTTATATTGTTATTTATATAATAATAATCCATAGAGGGAAAATTTATCCCCAAATTCCTTTGTTAACCCTCAACACCGGTCACCTACCTTTGATGATTATGGAATTAATTTGAGGAGTTGTGGTTTTTTAACTCTATGACACAACCATTCTATGATAGGTTATGAAGCATTAATCTTATCTCTGGATTAAAGGGTGAATAATCTTATTACATAATGACAGACACGCTATGTGAGAGTAGGTGGAATTATCTAAAGATAATTAATGGTTTTATTTTGAATATTAAGATGCATCAATTGATATTATATGTGTATTTCATTTGTTATTGGTTAAATCGATATTTTTGAATCATTAAGTTGGTATAGAGGTTGGAGTTATAATTTTTCAATCCTTTTATTTATATTATGATATTTATGTTATTTTATTGGGAAGTACAGATAGATAATATTTATGATGTGAATTTTTTTTGGTAATCAATGAAGTAGAGAATGTTATTGACTTTTTTGTTATATTAAACTGCATATGGATAAGTTATCAAGGTACCAGATTCCTAAGAATCTATAATTCACAAAGTGTAGACGTGTATTGCTAACAAGTAAATGTGATTGGGAATGGTTGTGGGAACTTTTAAATTTTTTGGTTTTTTGTTAATGATATTGATATTTTTTATGGTGATTTTGGTGTGAGTATGATATTTGATATTGGAATGAATTTGTTTTAATGGAAGCATTAGTGAATGTAGTTATATTATTGTTTCTATGAAAGATTTTTTTAATCCATCATGAGTATAATTGTTATAATATTTATTGATTGATTTATTTCATATATATTTTATTTTTTCTAGATCTCTACCACTAGAATACCCTCCTAGGATAGTAGTATAGATAAGTGCGATCCCTAAATCCCATCTCCAATAAGCCATGGTTTGGAGAATAAATATGAGAGTATATAATTATAAACACAAGAGAAACCACCCTCATAATCCAAGGAACATAAGATAAACCACCAATCAAATATATATAATATATAATAAAATTAATCCATAATACATGTAAATGTCATTTATAAATAGGGTCCCCAAAATAAAATAAAAAAATTGAAATCTTATATAAATAGAAACAACACCAATCAAGTCCTACTCAAGCTATTGCAGTCCTTCTAAATCACCAACTCTCACTTGGAAACTTGTAAAATAGTTTAATATATATATGGGTGATCATACAACTATACTCTATTGGATCCTCCCAAAAATCTATTCTGAAAATGAGGAGGAAACACTTAAATTTCACAATGGACAAACAAACAAACTAGTACTAACCTATGAAAGGTTAACTATCACCCAACCTCACCAAGGATCACTCACCCAAGATCACATCCAAGTGTAGTAACATAATATTAAAATATTACAAGTTAGGTAGGTATCATTCAATCTTATCCCCATTGATATGGTCACTCTCATGCCCCAATTGAATACATCATCAGATAAATCCATTTATATATAACTACATAGCCACATATCGACATAACACAACAACATACCACTTATCAAAGAAATATTACAACCACACATGACATCCTTATCATAGTAGAGTATTGGGAACATTGGAATATCCTGGAATTTAAATATTAATTTCCCTTTAAATAAATACATTGTTGAGTAGCTTGTCCCACTAAAAACTCCAAATGAAAAAAATTATTATATGTTTTATTAATATAAAAATATTACAATTAAAGATAAATAAATTATGATTGTTAAATATAAAAAACATTAATAAAATTATAATTTATATAAATCTAATTTTAAATAAAAATACCACGAACATAAAATCATTATCCTTATGGTTTTTTGTGAAGATCATAACCTCAATTTCAACTATGTAAGTAAGAAAGAAATTAGAAATATAATATGAATTTTATAATATAGGAAAATGAGATGAATGATTTTAGGTTATATATAAGAATTAAATATAGTTTTTATATACATGTGGTCATTGTGCTTATACAGTCATTGGGATTATATAGTTGTTGCAACGTTACCATTGAATTGTTGGGTATAAATATAATTTAAAACCTTGTGAAATTGACATATAAAATGAAAAGAAATTGAATTAGGTAATAGAATTATACTTTATGAGGATCGTTTATTAAAACATCAAAAGAAGTTATTAGTAATTGGGTTTTACCTAGATCTATCCAAATTTGAAATTCAAAAGTATGTCTTGAGAGAAGTAATTTTTGGGAGAAACTTAAGCTCTTAAAAATAGATAAAAGATTTAATCTAGATAAATAACCACCTATGAATTCCAATATTTCTTATCTTACCCTTAGGAATTATGTGGAGGTATTTAAGATATTTTAATATATGATTTATAATTATATTAATATGTACTTATTAGTGTCTAAAATTTTATATTATTATGTGTATTTTATACATTATGTATTTCCATTAAACTAGAATTTAAAAAATGGATTTAATTAAATAATAAAGGTTTTACTTAATAAAAATTTATTTAAAAAAATTAATCAATTTTTATTAAACAATTAATCAATCTTAAATAATTAGTAATAAAATCAAGTAATCATAAAATGTTTTTTTCAAAGAAATATCATTTTTTATATATTATGTATTTTCATTTTAATAAACCCAACTAATCACTGTATAATAATTATATTATTGAAATTTATTGATAATATATAATAAAAATTAAATTAATTATTATCTAAATAATATTATTTGGAAAGGAAATAGAATACATTTCTTTTTCGTAAAAAAACACATTTTCTAGAAATAGTTATGTCTTTGTATATTAAAATTATTTTTTATAAATTTTAGAGATATAATAAAATTAAATGTTTTTAATATTTATAATAAGAATATTAAAATGAGGTAATATCATCAATATTTTCTTTAGGAAAAAATAAGTTACCGAGATAAAATTTAGTTACCACGGTAAAGATAAAAGGGTTTTTTCAAAGAATTTTTTATAAGTATTATTTAATTTTTAACTAAACAAATTAGATTTAAATATTTAAAATGAGGAAAATAATTTAATTTTTATCTATAATAATTATATTAACACTTATTTAATTATTAATTTATACAAAATTAGTTTAAGAACAATTTATATTTTAAAATGATTTTTTTCTACAAAATATGTTTTTTTAAATATTTTTTGATTCATATAAAAGATTTTTTTTATATTTTAAAAATAATATGAATTATATAGAGTCCAAATTTGGAATCATCATATCAAAACAGGGTTAGTGGTGTCAATATATTTTAAAAAAAATTCCATGGTAACTATTTAAACAAGTTAACAAAGGGTAAAAGAGGTAATATTCCATAGATCAATTTTTTTTAAATTAAATTGACACATAGGCCTTATTTAATACCATTTTTAGGTATTAAATTTATAAAGATATGTCTTATAAACCATTAATTTCATAACTCACCAATATATCATGTGATTTCATCCTTACCCCTTACCTAACATTATTTTCTAAGAATATACCCATTATTTTCACATATAAAATAAACTCCCTTACACCAAATTAAGGCTACACAATTCCTTTAAATTCACCTTTAATACCTAACCAATTTACTTCTCCTAGATTCCTATTCCATTTTTTGAATCCCCTAGTCACAAGAAGAAGTAATAAGTCCTTTATTTTGATTAAAGTCTTCACGAGGAGTAATTCTTCAAAGTGAGTAACAAGTTATTATTTATTATTTTCAATTACTTACTCATCTCTAAACTTTTTCTATAACAATGTTATATTAACATCATAATTATTATAATAAATTCATATTAATACTATATTTATATATATTCTTTCTCATTCATTGGTATATCATGTTATTTTATAGCTAAGTTTGATCACCCACATGAACAATGTTACATTAACTTCATTGAATCCATTATAAATGGTCATAAAGATCTAAAAAGTAGTAATATATTATATTAAATGGTAATTTATTTATGTATATGTTTATTTAATTATAACACAGAAAAACTTAATGATAAAAATAATGTATCTCATTGTTATCCTTATATTACCCAAAACAATCTCATAGTGGATTCCATTCTCACAAACCATACCTATGCTTTACATTAAAGGAGAATTATACTTCATAAATAGTTGAAAAAAATTATTACACCATCTTTAATAATCTAGTAATTTTTCATTTTTTATCAATACAACTGAACCAACATCTCTATTATGAAACTTATTTGAAAAAAATGAAATTATTAACATTTGATAATGAAAATAAACTATATAAAACTAATATATATTTAGATAATGATTATAAATTACGTTTATAAAAGGTAATATATATTAATAATGTATATAAATAATCTAGTAAGATATTTATGTATATTGTGCAGTAGGTTAGAGTGTGTCCCCCCCAAGTGAGAATCCAATATAGTGGGGTTTTAACTAAATCTCCATTCCTTAAGTTATAATCATTCTTCTTGAACTGTATTATTTTAATTTTTTTATTATAACTTATAGTTGTAATATATTTTATTCTCTATTTATTTTATGTGGATTTATTTTTTATTTTCATAACCTCAGTTTTATAAGACCCTTACTTCATACATTTTGATGCATGTAATGGGTTTTCTTAACTCAACTCTTTTCCTTGAGTCATAAACAATACTCAATGGAAATGGCCTTACAAGATTATTCTATTATATAATATGAGGATATTATATTTTTAACCATTATTTTCTAGGAAATTTACATCTTCACATCATAGTCTTCATCTTTAATTGATTTATTTATGAATAATTCTCACCCACTCTAAATATCTCTTTCTCCTCCATGTATATATCAATTTCACCGATATTGTACCTTATTATTTGTAATCCCAAATATATAATATTTTTATTGATATTTTAACTTATATTTTCCTATGTTCAAAATTAATCTTCATTACTATTTTAATGATGTGTGTTTTAATAAAGATATTTAAAAATATTAAAAAGGGATTTAATTTCAAGTTCATGATTTTTATCTCCCACTCCACATTTGTTGAATTTAACCTAAATTCTTTTCAAGGTTTAATTATTTGGATTTATTTTAAAATAATTTTTCTATTAAAATTATTTTAATGGTACCTTATTGAAAATTATTTTTTAAAGTGACCCACATCTTCTTCTTTTTGTGATATTATTGAAAATGTTTTTTGAAATCTATTTTTTATGAATTTCCTTCCGTTTTCCTCTTTATCCCCAAAAGATATATATAAAACGAATTTATTTTTCATTAATCATAATCTCAATTACCTTACGAAATTATATTTTGGGGTTATTAAATGCATGGTATCAATTGATTTATTTTTTACATTATCTTATGTGATACCATTTCAAAATGTTATGTAACCCATTTTGTTTTTATGGGTTATCATAATGATATATATAATTGATTTAATGTCACACACATGCATGTTTTATCATTTTGAGATGGATGATTCAGTTATAGCCCTCTAATTAATTTATTAAATATTTATAACTCATGGGATAATAATTATTGTGAGTGGAAATGATATTGTTTAGCTTTATTCACAAGATTTTGTGGGGAAATGATTGTGCTTAGATTTATTCACAATATTTTGTATTAAAATAACATTTCTTGTATTTTTTCACAAGATTGTGCATATAAATTATTTATTTTATAATTTTTCACAATGTTATGCATGGAAATAATTTTTTTATCTTATTTTTTAATATTTCTCATGGGAATTATTATGGTTAGCTATATTCAAAGGACCATGCATGAACATGACTATGAATAGATATTTTCACAAGATAATGCATGAATATGAATATGATTATCTATGTTCGAAATTTTAATATTTCCTATGATTATTCATATTCCACATGTTTATGTTTCATGCATATGTTATGATCCATGCATCAGGAATATTGTCTATTATTTTTATACTCTTATTCAATGGTTTAGGTTTTGATAAATTTGGTAATTTTGGTAATATTATATTATATTATATTATATAGATAAAACTTATTATTTTATATTATTTTTAATCATATATATCACCCATGACCATGTTTCCTCACATGTTTATGATATAACACTTTATAAATCATTGATATGTTTTCCTTTACTAAGAATTTAAGATCACTATGTCATTTGTTTTTAACTTACCTATAGAATTATATATTGTATTATAATTATAATATAGTCATGTATGAAGAATTTTGGGAGATATATTGAAGAAATTATGTAAAATAATATTTTTATATATTTAACCCACAAAGACAATAAACCATTGGGTTTTAGAGATGTCTGATTATTATTATATATAATGTATGAATTTTGGAAATATGTGGAGGTCTGAATTTAGTTATCTCACTTAGTATCAAAGATAGTGTGTAAATAATGTGTTTTTATCACTATACCTTGGAGTATGGGTCTATGGTGTATCAATTAGTATAATTGCATGGTTTAGTTATTTTTGTGGATTATAACTATAAAAAAAATGGAAACCAAATGTATTATCCTAAATATAGGGAAAAATTAAATTTTTATTGAAGTATAGAGTGTGTGTTTTCCATGAAATGAAATCCTAATATGGATAAAAACTAGTGGATTTTTTCTCTAGTTTAGGTGAACCTATGGGTAATAATCCCTTAAAATGGATGGTTTTGTATTAAATTGATCCTTACTCAATGTATAAAAAGATGTGCTAACTATACAGCTTGTTTGAAACTCCTTGGGGATATACTTTGTCAAATTTACCGGAAGTTTACATATCATTTAAAAAGATTTATATATATTGTTAGGGAATTTTATGCATTAATTTTAACTATTTATGATATAATACCTAATAGGAAAATAAACATGGATAACCTGGATAACCTAGAAAAAAAACACAATGATTCATAAGTGAGGTTATAAATTTTATTTATGATTTAGTTCTTTTATGTTTATAGTTTTCCATTTATAAATTTAATTATTCCCATTTGTAAACTTTTCTTTTTTCAAGTAATGGATTGAAAAAGAAGAAACTAAGTTAATAGTTAGTATGATGGAAAATTCAAATATTGTACCCCTAAGAAACCTAACAATATAAGGTTTGGAATAAAAAATATTCCAGTGATGAACACTCAACTATTTCAGAAAATTAATGATAATTTAAATCATGTTGGGCTTCTGAACACACCAACAAAGGATAAAATTTCAATATAGTCTTTCATGTGACAACTTCTACCCTCAATTAGTGGATTTTTTAACCCACTAATTGTCAACCTATTGATAAATTCAATGAAGTCATTATTTTTCATTATCCAATGTTGAGACCTTGAGAAGGTTGTTTTAATTGTTTATCACTTGGAAGGCGAGGTTAACCAATAAAAGAATATCATTTAGAATATAATGAAAAATGAATAAGTTAACTCTATGTAATGGGACAAGTTTGAGAAAATATTCTTTACTAAATAATTTACTTGAACTCTACCTATGAAAATGTATAGATAATTCATAGAAATGATGCAAATAGAGGACAATCCCATTAGTATTTAGGAATAAAACTTCAAAAGTATCACAAGTTATACATCATTTTTCATCCCTAACTCTAAAAGTAAAATGGATTGTTTCTTTATGGCCTTAAAACTAATTCTTTAAAATTAATTAACTATAACAGACTTTGTTAGGTATACAGATATTTTCTAATGTTCACTTAATATATAAATGGAATCTATAGACTACGAATATAATAAAAGGAAAATAGAGTACCATGGAATCTAAAATTTTAACTAACATGGGGAAAGAAATTAAAATCACCTACATGCCAAAAACATGGGAAGAAAAAACCAGGTAATTGTATAAAATAAACAAGAATATGTTTCTTATATAGAAAATATTTCTATCAATATCATGATTATGTAGGATAGATGAAGAGGCTAGTTAACACAATGGAGAATAATAATGTCTGTAAAAATTCACCATAAATACTTCAATGCTTCAAATGCAAGGAATTGTGGAATTATAAATATCAATTCCCCAATCCAAGAACTAATTTGGATAATAAACATCAATAGAAACATAAATTAAGGGAATAATTAAGAGTCAATGGAACGACTTCCACAAAAGTGGATCATGATAATTAAGTGGTAAATGATACACTTATCATCCACAACATAACTATGGATGTCTTATTTTCATGTCATGAAAGACTTATAAGAATATTTATTCACTAGATAAAACCATGGATTTTTAATTATCAGAAAAAAAACATAGTAAAATGATATTTTTATCTCCAGTATATAACTCTTACCTGATATAAATTTTTGAGAATTTACTTTATTTTTTCTAATATTATCTATTTAGTAGAATTTTATGAGATTTTGGTCATGTATTGTTTCATTATACATAGATTAAAAGTTAATTTCTAAAATTGGGAGATCAAATTTCATATTTGAAATCAACTAATGATCACCCATAAATGAAATGTTGAAAATGAACTACCAATTGAAATTGTGAGGTAACTTTCAAGTACTTTTAGTTATTATATTTAAAAATATTTCATTTCAGTTTCATCTAATGTTTAATTTTTGTTTTGGGATTTTTTAAAGGTTTTTGGGAATGTGGAATGTTGGTTTAGAGTTATTAAAAATGGTGTGACATTCCCAATAAATTGTAAAGCTTATTTCAGAACCCCTTAGGTTGGAGAACAGTTGGTGCATAGTTATTTAAAAACATGGGGCCTTCTCTTCAAATTGTACAATATAGAAAATTATAATTTCATGTGTTTGGTGAATGATTAATAAAAATATGTCTCCAAACCATATATATATCTCCTTTGGATATAAATTGGTGTATGGTTGGTACACGGTTTGTTAAACCATGTCGCATGAATTAATTAATCCAATAGTCTCTTTTTGGACCTTAAACCCCTCCATTTGAATCATTTTTTTAATAAAATGTAGGATATCAGTACTAGGGAATCCTCTTGTATATTTTGGATATCTCAACCCTTTCATAGATTGATTCTAATTTATCAAGTGGAATTGGATCTTATAAATCAATAGTATAGATCCGTTCTTTACCATTATTCAACGTTCATCTAGATCCCCTCTATTTTATTAAAAGGAATCATATATTTGGGATGTCATAAAAAATATAAGGTTTGTATTATAATCAAATGAGAATTCTAATATATCAATTGGATGGAATAAAGAAAGTGTCAGTATCCACATTTTAATTATGCAAACCTTTAAGGGTTTATGGGGTAAATTTTCTCCTTGTCCTTTTTGATCTAGATTTTGTTAATTTAGAATTTTTTTAGTATAGGTTACATGGTTTTGGGTATCATCTTGGACCCTAAGTTATCATTTCCCCTTTGGTTTGTGTATCACAATAGATCTATTAAAATTATAGTTTTTTATGTGGGTGGTTTCATAAAAATAATTTTCTTATTAAACCATTAATTCTTACTCATTTAAATTCAGTTTTATAAATTGATTTATAGTATGAATTTTTAAATGTGATGGTTGTTTTTCATTCATAAAATTATGATCCACTTTTATATTGGAAATTGAAATATATTTAATGGATTTTTTATTGTGAATATGGGTATTGATGTGTGGTATTCCCTTGAATTTATTTGTACAGTGTAAGGGAAATCCTCTTAGAGTGTGTTATTAGTTAAATTTAAAGACTCAAAGTGTGGTCCGTTTGTAAAATATAAATCCTCTAGTAGTGGGATATGTAACATGGGAACCTATTGTACTTATTAGTTCAGTATAATTAGGATAATAACTATCAATAAATTATTATTACAATACTAATTAGAAATTGTTGAGGTTATGAGACACTTCTAGGAGTGGAATCATACCCAAAGGACATGTTTCATAGGGTAATGTTCACACCTGGTGGCCTTTAATCACTGATAATATGTGATATTTCAAGATAACCCTAACCTAACCCACCCTAGGATTATTTTCCATGTCAATCCTTTTGGACAGATTATTTAAAAATTCCTTAAGAATATGATTTTTGTAAATGATTTTGAAAACATTTGATTATGAATGCTTTATAAACTATTCCAAAAGGTTATATTTCAATGAATCATTAAAAACTATGTAAATATATAGTTTATTTAATGTCTTTTTATTAAATGAGTAAATTGGTTTATTTTATAATTACTACTTATGGATCACTTGGTGGGATCCGAATGGGGTTGTTTTCTCACACCCTATGTATACCATTAGCTATGTGTAGGCCTTATTTTGTCTGAAACAAGTGAAGGTAAAGTTCTACATAATGGTGGTGGGTTTCTAGGTTTTTGGGGTGTTGTATTTTATAAGTGACAAGTTGGGGTATTTTCCCACATAACATATGAAGATGGGATGTCTTATACCTTGAGTAATTTGGTTTTAATATTTTGGTTTGGATCATATATTTTCTCTATACTCTCTTACTTCTACTATCTAACTTTTTATTATCTTGTTTTCATTCATTTATATATTCCATTTTAAAATTTTTCATTTTGTTGTGGAAAAATAGTTCCAAAATACAGTTCTTGATTTCTATCCACTTTCCACAAACCCATGTCAACCAAGAATTCCCCTCGGGTCATTACATAAGAGAGCATAATTATCTATTTTAAGGATGAAATGGGTCAATTTGTGAAAAATTATTATCAAATAGAAATTATTATTTGAGTCTTGGGATGTTCGGTAGATGGGAAATAGGATTTTCGGGACTTAATGGGTAGGTTGTTAGTGGGTTCCTAGCTATATCTCATCATAAAAACCCTTAAGTTTCCACAGGATGTTGAAAAGGGTATTTATTATGAATATTGGGATATTATATCAGTTATCTTATTATGTTATATTATTTAAAAGTGACATTTGTGTAATTTTTGATAGCCCAACTTCTTTATTTTATTTAGTACCATTCCCCAAAAAATGATTTCTGGAGTTCCTCAGGAGGGTATGATAGATGATGTTTTGTGAGAAAACCCCCTAGTTGATCATACTCATATTATCATATAATTGTATGTTGTATTTATGATGGAAAATGGTGTTTTCTTCATTTAATTTCATTCTAGGTAAGTGAAACCAAGGACTATGGGGTATAAAGATCATGCCCAAGAGTTTCTCCCCCAAAAACCACCATCCTTTCAAGGGATGAATAATCCTCATGAATTATAGGAATATGTGAGAATAATCGAGTATATTTTCAACTTCCTAAAAACTCTAGATTCTGAAAAAAATTGAAATGTTCCACTTTTAAACTCAAAATCCCTAGATGTATATAGTGGGACACAATGGTTCATGAAATACCTCATGAATTCTTGGAGTGTAAAGACATCAATACCATCATTTTATAGTAGTATTTCAAAAAATAATTGATGATGGATAACTCTATGAAGTTCTTCACCTTCAACATGGTGATTAGACTATAATGGAATATATCAGACACTTTACCAAGATTTTTCATTTATATAATGGGATTTTATTGAGTGATAACTTGAAGGCTCAGAGTTTTTAGATGATCTTGTGAATAGACATTTGATCTCAAGTTTATATGTTGAATCTTACCTCTCATGAACTTTGTTTTGGAGTTGATAACACCTCTTTTAAAGAAGAATGTGTAGGGTTTTAAATGTCCTTTATTTTATCTCTCTATATCAGAAGATGGAAAAATTTTGGATTTTTAGGTTCTGGACATGGATCACTTTGATGTTATCATTGGGATGGATTTTTTGTTTTCCCATAAAGTTGATATTGAATTCTATTATTAGTTTTTATTCTTTACGGTCTATTATAAGAACTCTAGGATATTTTAGCGATAATGGGATCCAAATATAATCAAGAAGGATCACCTTTAACAAAACATGGAAAGTTGACTTACACTTTCATAGTTGTACATGGGGATGAACTGGTGGGTTTTGATCTTCCTTTGGTGATTGAGGAATATCCTAAATTGTTTCTAGATGATTTCTCAAGTCTTCCTTTGGAGAGGGGAGTAATTTTTTATATTTATTTTGTTTCTAGAACTCATCCAATATCCATTCATTACTATCATATGGATCTTGAGGAATTGAATTAATTTAATATTTAGTTGGATTATTTAAAAGATAAATTATTTTTTCATCTTATTGTCAATCCATAGTATCCCTTCTAATTTTCACCAAAAAGGATGACCAGACTCTATGTTTGTGTATTTATTATTATAAAAATAGTCAAGAAATTATTAAGAATAAGTATTATTTTCCACATATTTATGACTTGTTTGATTAATTAAAGGGGTATAATTGGTTCTCAAAGATTTTCCTTCAGTCTAGATATCATAATATTAGAGTTAATTAGTCATATATTATAAAGACCTCCTTCAAGATATGGTATTGACACTTTTAGTATCATGAGATATAGTTTGGGCTGAATAATGATTAAGTTTTTTTTCATGGATATGATGAATTGTATTTTCCACCATATTTTTAAATCTTGATAGATCACTACCTTTATGAAATACTATTGAAATTTAATTTTTTTATTTGAAAATTTATGCTCTTATTAAAGTACTTCCAGAACCTAGTATCTCAGTTGATCTTGAAAAAATGAAACTTATTTTGGGGGAATATCCAAGAAATATATTTGATAACATATTCTTCTTGGGTTCAGCATGATATTATCAGTGATTTATGAAATTTTTCTTGAAACATACATCCTTATAGAATACAGTAACTAAGAGTGGGGAAAATTCTTGTGGAGTTCTATGTTTCTAGACTTCTTTTTATGAATTAAATTGGTGTTTGACTATAGCACTAATTTTTATTTTTCCAAAAGAAGGAATGTTTTATGTGGTATTTTGTGATGCTTCATTTGTATGCTTATTTTATTCTTATAAAATAAGATTATTTTTTGGAATATAGATCTCATCAGTAGTAGCTACATTAGAAGAATAATCCTTTCCATGATCTTGAACATACAACAGTTATACATGCTATCAAGAGTTATTGAAATTACATTTGTGGGGAGAGGTTTCATATGTATTTGGACCATAAGATTTTGAGTAATATATTTTCTCAAAATAATCTAAACCTCATGAAGTTATGGTGGCTAGAGTATATTATGTCATTTTAATTAATAAAATACTATACCCCAGTAAAGGGGAATGTTATTATGGATGATTTGAGTAGAAAGTTTCCTTATACAGTAGTGATATAATTGAAAGATTAATATAATATTATCATATTATTTTAATGGATACTCTTGGATTTTATAGAGGGATAAATGAGTATTATTATTCCCACTGATAAATTGACATCATTTATTTTCAAGTTGATTTTTTAGGAGTGAATAAAGGATAAAGAGTTCAAAAGTATCAACAACACTTTAAATTGTGTGGTGATCGTTTTGGAGTGGTATTTCTTTCTATAAGTTTTCCTCTATTTAAGAAACGTGTTTTTATCTACCTCATCAGAGAGGATGGTTTCTATAGAAATTTTTATAATTATTAGTGGGATTTTCATCCTAGTATGTCAAATATATACTATAACATGAAGAATTTGTTTTGGTGGCAGGTTTTGAAATGCAACATAATTAACCTTTTGTCTCATTATTATACCTAGTAGCATATTTAGGTGGAACACCAAAGGACTTATGGATTTCCCTATCCTCTCTTTGTAACCATTTGGAAGTAGGATGATATTTCTATGGATTTCATTATAATTCAAGTATGGAATCCCTAAGAAAAATTCTATATGGGTGGTGATTGATCAAAAAACCATCAATACTACAAATAAGGATTTTAAAAGCGCTAGAAATCACTTTTAATAGTGCTATAAAAGCGATGTTAATTGTGGCGAAGATAAGGGGAGTCCCCTTTCATAATTCTTTAAAATAACTGATAAGGGTCCCCCCCTTTATCAATGTTTTTAGTACAGATTAAGGGCCACGTTTATCAGTGCTAAAAATAGAGCAGATAAAGGCCGAGTTTCCTATTATGTGTTGTTTATTTAATAGCACACCCAACAACTTCACACCTGCACACAAACAACACTTGCACAAAACAGCACAAAACAACACCTACACACGAAACAACACCCGCACACAAATAAAACAGCACCTAAAAACCTCCACACCTACACAAAACAACACATGTACACAAACAAAACACAGAAGAATGGAAAAAATGCATACAAGAGTTTCAAAAACAATGCTATATACATTTACATGACATCATGAATACAAAAAAACACTACTATATACATTTCAAAAAAATTATATGGTTACAATTACAATTATCCAACAAACAGTTAAAATTGTTAATGTTTCATCCTTTTTTCATCTGTGATCCCCTCTCAAAAATTTTCATCCATGGTATTAGTTGCCAATCAAAGCATCCGAACTCAGGAAACAAATTCCACCTATATAAGAAAAAAATATTATGTTAGTAATACAATAATGAGATAAATTAAACATTAATATGAAAGAATATATTAATAATATATCAATTTTTTTAAAAAATATACACATTTGGAGTTATACCGATCATATCATGAATCATATTGAGTTGGGGTTGATTCCTACACGTCAAAAATGAGTCATAGATCATTGTTTTAAAATATTAAAACAATCCAAATGGGTTTTATCAGTTTTGAGTATGTCACTTGTTCTTTTAAGTATGTCAGGACTGGGTACAGAACTTATGTTTGGGTGCTTTCATCCCCATGCATAGGGGACAAACTAAGTTTCCAATAATAGTAAATTTATGATTTACTTTTCTCTATTACATTTTATTTGATTTCCACCTCAAGTGGCACACTTGGGTGTGATATTTAGCTATTATGTAGATTTTGACTCTTAGCCCAGTAAGGAAAGGGAGGTTTGATTACGAATCCTGATAGGCACTTAGGATCACATGATGTATGCTTTTATATGATTTTCATTGGGAACCTAGATTGAGATAAGAGGGTTTGGACTGTTTAAAGTGTCAGCAAAGAAGCAAAATAGTGTTTTCTTACATAGCCTCTTTTGGTGGCATTCTACTCAGCCAACCCAAACATGTGGTTCAAATGAGATCTGTATGTGACTTTATATGCATATGATATTTGGTACTGACCTTAATAAGGGTATACATAGATGATTATTGGGGGTGAGTTGTTTAAAGTGTCAACAAAGAAGATAAATAGTGTTTTTTGTATAGCCTCTTTAGTGGAATTATACTCAGCTAACCCGAATTGATACATGAGATTTTATGCCTGGACTTATCATGGGGAGGAAAGGGTCCATGAGGCCAGATTATAGGTGATTTATGACTCTAATGTGGATAGGTAAGGATCCATAGGACTATATGATACTTAATACCTGACCTTGATATGGATAGGTAAGAGGGATTAAGACCAGATGTTGTGTTACATGGTGTGGTAAGGGAGTGTAAGGGTGGTGAGATGTGTTACTTATTACAGCCTTTTATATTGGTGATATTTTTATATATACAATGATATTGTTTTTTGACCATCATGATTGGTATTCTTTGGGATTCCTCCTAGATGGGATCCAGTGGAGTGTTAGGAGGGTGGTGATATGATGCTGCTTAAGTGTTCATGAAATGAGGCCCTAGAGAGTTAGGATAAGGCCCCGAAGGATCGGGATGATCCTGATCTCTAGGTACAGGATCCGGTATAGGCATGAAAGCTGCAGATGGGAATATTTGGGCAATGTATTGATGAGAAGCTCAGGGTGATCTTGGTTTGTTTCATATAGGGCATCGATAGGGGATCCCAAGGAGATGATACTTCTATGGCGTACTTGACTCGAGAGTTCCAGTATTATCACCCATCACTATTTTAGAGTGAGGGTGGACTGCAAAAAATAGATAAATTAATAAAGTTGGTACAAACAATATTTGACCATCTCGAGACACCCCAGGTTGTAGGGTGAAGATGGTGACATACATACTCATAGGAAATACATAATGATTGTGGGATGTATAAGTATAGATAGGCAGACACAAGGGACTATCATAGAAAGATTTTGAGGCCAAATTTTTCAATCACTTCATCCAGAGACACCGAGGGTAGATAGATCTTGTGAGTTCATGAACCTATAGTAGGGGGATACATATATCATGGACTATGTGGAGAATTTCACTAACCTGTCATGATTTTCACTTGATATTGTGTGAGATGATATCACTTGGGTGTAATGTTTTTAGGATGGCTTGTGAAACACACTTAGGGTGCAGGTCAAAATCTTTATACTAACATCCTTCTCATATGAAATCAATTATCAACTTATAGCTAAGGTAAACATGAAAAACCGATCTTATTCGAGCTGGGTGAAAGTGTCAGGTGAGCTGAGCAATGATGCTTTAGGTAGCAGAGAGAGAGGCTATGAGGAGTCATAGTAGGGCAGTCAGGCCATAGACTCATGAAGAAATTCGAGAAGTGGGTCTATAGTACTGTTCTTTTAGTGTAGGAATCTAGGGAATGTTCAGACCCAATGTGATAAGGTTATGAAGGAGTGTCATGCGTGCGACCAGATGATACATTTGGAGAGGTTCTATAGGAAGCCTTATCAGACATGTAGAAGATAGGGAATAGGGTAGACTCAGGGATTTGAGGTCAGACTGAGAGTAGTACCATGAGTGGGTAGTTGGGATTTAGCTACACGTGGAGGTCTTGTAAAAGATAGCTGGACCCAATAGTGGGGACAGTTGCTAGTGGCTGGTGGAGCTTCGTAGGAAGGCCATAACCTAGGTAGTTGGGCTCAGGCCAGAAGCACACTATCAAGTTGTTAGGGTCAGAGTAGGATGATGATCTAAGGATTATTATTGGTATGTCATGGGTGTGACCGCACTTTTATTTCATTTTGAATTTGTTTGGTTTTGGTGAATGAGGTGCATGAGTATTTTTTTGGACTAACTAGGCACTAGTTACTAGGTTTCAAAAAATTATGATGTGAGATGTTTATATCTATATAAGGTGTGTTGTAATCGAAATTTATGTGGGAATTGAAGCAATGCAGATTTGTATGTGAGGTGTGTATGCATCTGGGAATTGATGTGATGTAGGTTCTATATGAGGTGCATAGGCACCCAAATTTTGATGGGAACACATATGTATATATGATGTGGGTTTATTTTAGCAATTTTTGAGATGCAATATCTATGTGAATCTGATGATATGTAGGATTTTATGAGTGCTGTGTATGAAACCAGTATATATGGGAGTTTGATGAGATATAAGACTTGATGGGTGTTAAATATGACATGGGTATTATTTGAGAACTAGATAAGGTAATAGAATTATGATGTTTCGTGGGAGGAATTTTGAGTCCAGGGATGGTTGGTGGACCATCGAGACATTTGAGTTTTGGTTCAAGAAGTTACTGGGTTGGTAACTCCTAAGGTAGGGAGTGCCTTTGAGGGGATTTGAACAATGAATTAATGACGGGGGTAGAACAGGTTGATTTTGATGAGATGATTATATGTGGTACCATATCCAGGTAACTCTTGATATCTTGGGGATGAGCTATGTTAAGGCGGGGAGATTGTAATGTCTTAGGTTTTTGAGATGGTCGAAAATTCCTCAAACTGTTTGAATTTTTCAGGTTTGGTGAGCGAGACATCTTTTTTTTATATTTGGAACCTAATTATGAGAGTTTGATTAACCCAAGTCCTTGTTTTTATATGGGGTTTAAGTATCAGATAGTTCCTTGGGGTTTTGGATGCAGTGGGGCATGAGAACTCCATTTTAGGAAATCACGGATAGAGGTGCACAGTTTGGAAAAACCACGCGGTCTCCCAGAAGAAACCTTGTGGGCCACCATAAACACTTGACACGGTTTGGAAAAATATGTATCTGGGGGTGAAGGACCATGTGAAACCTCTTTGGTTTTTAATAGAGGTGATTCACATAATTATCTCATAGTTTAGAAAATTGTTTGCCTAACTGTGCGTAGTGTGGTTCTTAGATGGTGAGCATCGTATGGTTGACACACAGTTATCCAAATTGTGCATCCAAACCATGTGGCCCATTAAAAATTGGGAAATTAATTTCTTTCCCCTCATTCAGTATTTCCTTATTTCTCCTCCCTTTCCTCCCATTTACAATGCACAACAGAGGGAGACCCTCCATCTTCCTTCTCCCTAGGCTTTGAGGGAACTCCATCATCCAGACTTTGATATTTGATCTGTTAGTGGATACAGATTCATCTCAATAATACCTTAAAATTTTTAGCTTCTCTTTTCTATTTATATCTCCATATGGAGTGGTAAATCCATGAAATCCCCTTTCCCCTTTTTTAGGGTATTCAGCTAAAACACCATCTTCTTCCGATTCGGATCGATTTTGAGGACGATATCAAATGAGTGAGCACATACTAGTACAAGGTAGGTGGTTTCTATATTTCTTGCTGATTTTGTGAGTGTTTTGGGGTGAGTTAATATACACTGTGTGGGTTGTTCGAGAGAGAACCTAATTAATTAAATACATGCTTATTAAATTTTTCTAATGATTATATGAGATGCCTATGGGAATGCTTTTGCTCCACTACGATTGGTTAAGTCGAGTAAGAGGTTTGGATTAACTTGGAATGTTTAGGCTGAGTGTAAATTTGAAATAAATTGAATTTTTATATTGGTTACTTGATTCCATGGAAATATAATGGGATTGGCCTTAGGATTGAGGTGGGTGTTGATCATCTGGATTGAGACAATGTGATTCGTCAGGTGGGGATTGGGTCAGATACTTGGAGTGATGATGATCACTAGGTTGAGGTGACTTGGTCATCGGGATTTGAGGTGGTGAAGTCATCAGGACAAGGTCATGGCTCCCAATACTTGAGATGGTGTTTACCATCATGATTTATGGACATGGTCATAGGGGCACGATGTATTGGATGGCGTGTATTAGGTTTTTTTTGGTGATTTCTTCTCATAATTTGTTGTTTGATGCATTGTTGGAGTCGTGTTAACATATATAGGACTTAGTCGAGGCTGTATCAACCATTCATTGTGGGTGGAGGCCCCTGTAGACTATGCAGTTAGGTGATGGTGTTGACCAATAGTATGTCACTTGTGTTTTTTTTTCTAAAATTAATGTCAATTATAAATAAAAAGAATCACTATGAGTCATACCAGTCGCATTGTTCGTTGAATTGAAGTGTGGTCGATTAATACAGGTCACAAATGACTTATGGATCATTTCCCTAAAGTACCAAAACAATCGGAATGAATTTTATCATTTTTTTTCATTTTTTATTTTTACTAAAAAAATGTTAATTTTAAATAAAAAGAGACACTTTGAGTCATACAGGTCGCATCATGCATCGTATTGAGGTGGGGTTTGTTCCTAAACATTTCAAATGACTTATGGATCATCCCCTTAGTGTATCAAAACAAATGGACATGTTTTCTCGATTTTGAATAGGCCAGTTACTCTAATACCAACTATAATGACCTAAACATTTCATACATTGATATCACATATGAGTAGATTAATATTATTTACAGAAAATAAATAAATTAAAACTAAATATGAAATAATGCATTAATTCTATGGGAAATGATTTTATTTTGAAAACATCAGGATTACATCTATGATTGAGCAGACACAACGTCATTTCTCTTCCTACAAAGACATGTCACAAGGATAGAAATCTTCAAAAATAAATGAACCCTATAAGAACTAATGAAAATAAAATCAATGTTTCATTATATAATTTTCGTTAAAATAGAGATACTATATTGAAACATTACCTTTACATATTTCCAAATATTTTCTTTGGTCCATATATAATCTAATAACAAAACTAATGATTCTTTTTGAACTTTACTACTATTGGTTAACTACCACTTAGCATGGAATCAGATCTGAACTTCCGATCTGGAGTCCCCATGATGATCTCATCCGACACCATATCTATGATATCATCATTCAACATTCACTTTTCCTTCTCTTCCTGCACACATTTACCTAGTAAATTAGTGTAGGAAGAGAAGAAAAAGTGAACGCTGAATGATGATATCATAGAGATAGTGTGGGATGAGAGAATCACTGGGACACCAGATCAAAATTTTAGATCAGATGTTATTCTAGGTGCTAGTTAACCAATAGTAGTAATGAATCCTTAGTTTTGTTATTAATTTTTTGAGTGATGCACAACCAATTTTATTCTCACGCACTACATCAGTAGAAACAACAACATAAATGACCAAAATACAGAATATAAATGATCCATGCCATAATATTTTAGGTCCAGTGCTTTTAGAAACATGGAAACATAAATAAATAGTTCATAAGAGTCTCCCATTAAGTTATTATTTACTAGAAAGTAAAATCATTTCTAAAACCATTCTTCATAACCAAATGATATGAAACATAATAAAGGGTGATCATAAATGCTCAATAAGTGTAAAAAAAAGACATCAATGATCATATAAGGATAAAATAAGTAGTAGGAATTCACCTTCACCTTATTTGTATACAATATTCCATCTGGTATGATGCCCATTCATTTCTAAACACATCTATATCATGTTATGAATATGAGTTTTTGCGACAGTAATGGTAGTACTGAAAAAATATAAATACACAAAAGATTAATAAATATTTTAAATGAAATAGTAATTATTTTCGAAAATACCTCTTCAAGGATAGTAGTTTGTTGATGAAATATGATCTCTTTCATAAATTTATAAACATAATAACCACAGTCCTTTTCATTTGTTTGTTTTGGACACTATATAAACATTGAAAAAAATAAGTAATTTGTTTTGATATGTGTTTGGATAGTGTAATATTATTATATATACAATGATAATTTTCCACTTGTAGATCTCATCGGTGTTATTTTCCTTAGGCCCTTGATTCATTCCATGAAGTAGATGATATTGATGCACTACCATATCATAACAAAATCCTCATTAAAAGATAATATAAATTATATAACTAGATTTTAGTTATAAAATGTTGGATCTAGTGTATTAAAAATTGACAAAAATCGTCATGCATGGTTAGTTTTTTGGATATTCATGCATTGAATCTAGAAAATAAATCTTTGGAGTATCCAAATACACTGCAATGAGCATCCAATACTGCCTAGAAACACAAAAGGGAATAATTAATGAAAGAAATGAAAATATAATTTCTATGATTAAATTTTTTAGTTTTACCCCTAAATCATTGGTATTGAAAAGAGTTTGTCATTCGTAATTTTGTTTTCAAAATATTTGAGTAGGGTTGACATTATTTCACCCTCTTTATCGTCATTTATTTATTCTTTTAAAGAGGTGATATTAGGGCTAACAAGTCCAAAAAAATTTCCATGGGGAAATCCCTTCAATTGTTTTTCATATATATGCTTGTGAAAAATATGAAATGTATTTAGGCATAATTATCATATTATATCATATTTTGTAAAATCAAATCATGAAAACATATCTCATGTATACAATTACAGCTGAGGCTCTAAGCCATTCATACTTGGAAATTTCATCTACATTTTAAGCACTAATGTAATATGATTCTTCCACTCTGTATATATATTTTTTCAAATTCAACTATGTTAGTATTGTATTCTATCAACTTTTTATCCACATGAGCATGTAATGATATTAAATGTGGATATAGAATGGGCGGGGTGAAGGTTATCTCAGTAGATCATTTCGATCGGTTGGTTGATCCTTGAGATTTTTTTGAGATGATCTTTCATTTCACCCCCTTCTCTTTGTTATTATGAAATAATATTCATCAGTTCTGACCTTTTTTCATTAAATGTGAAAGGTTAATCTTGAAAAATAAATCGGAAATTAATACCTCCTTGTCAACATGTTTTTTACAAGAATTTATGGCCATGCGATGAATGTTCCAACAGCTTGTTCGAATGTATGAATGTCATCATCATCATTTGGAATAGGTATCTTGGAACTCGACTCATTATCTATATTAATCGAAACTTTGGCATGACCTGTTGGAAGTGGTATGTTGTGTAGCATGTCGTTCTGTATATTCAACACCGTAGCCTTTACTACAAGGCGATAGATGGGAGTTGATAAATATAAATCACAGTCATTTTCACCCTGTAGAATATTAGTACAGGAAAGGTATCAATGTCTATGTGATTCACATTTCATAGAAACAATTATTAGAACATTTATTACCTTATCTAAGTCAAGTTTTTTATGGGAATAGCTCGCTTCAATATTGGTGGGGGTGGGGTGAGATCTTCACACATGGGTTGTTCTTGAGCTATTTCTTCTCTTTGTCTCACCCCATCAAACTTGCTATCAGCTCTCTATGGTATTATATTTCTTCATGAAACATAGTTATTGTTTCTCTAATCTTTTTCATTTCCTCAGTTTGATCCTACACTTGTTTTTATTTCTGAAAATATGTTTGGGGTGCCACCCCAAAACACACACCTTTAATGCGGCCATACTGTTCTGGATGCTTCAAGGACGCTAAAAGTATGTTTGCATCTGGTAAGGGTGTTGTTCATTCCTGTGACTATATAAGCTAGAAAATATAGGAAAATAAGTAATCATTGTTATGTAATAGATATTTAAAGAAAATCAAATTTATATTATGTCATACTTAAACATGTTTTCTACACTTTTTGTGTGTTTTCATTTATCAGTATCCACTATTTATTTACACGATCCTCCTTCTATATCACATGGCATGGGATAGAAGTTGATTTTGGTTTAGATTCATCAATATGAATATAAAAAGAATAACATGGTTATGGTGTTGTTTTATGAAACATAAAAGTAATACAGTAGATTTAAAATACGTACCACTTTTTTCTCAAGTGAAGCATACCCCATCCTTGCTTTACAGTAGGGGTATGCTAGTTTTGCTACCTGTTACTTATTTTTAGCACTCAATTGCTGTTTCATAAATAATAAAATTTTCAATCAAAGTGATGAATACAAGTAACGTCAAGAAATGTATTACTAGACACAATGTACATGAAAATTATGCTCTGCATGACAGTTTCTAAACACATCCCACTCTCCTTGGGATATCATGTGTGTATAAAGAAGAGGTGGGTGAGGCTTTATTTTTCCTTCAGCATATTTAAGATTATATTTCGTTAAAATTATGCTGAAGCCTCTATAAATCCTTCCTGCAACTCTTAATACATATTTCTCATGTGAGGAATCTACTATAAATACACTCTGTAAGGGATGATGAAGAGTAAGTCAATGTTTTAATATTTTATTTTATTTTAATAAATTAAATAAATGATATCATAATTTTATCATAATTGTTTCCCACATTAGTGTCTTATTCTTGGTGACAATATGGTTCCATGACTGTACATCAAACAAAATACATTTTTGAGTGATGATTCCAATGTAGCTACTAAACATGGATTTTTTTGGGGTTAACATGCTGGCCTCCCTTATTCCATCCCACCTAAAATTTGATGCATTTTTCTTTTTTCCTTAAGGATTTTGGATAACACCATCAAACTACGACACTATTGTTTTTTTGCGCCACTAGGGTTTCATTGACAAACATTTCCTTAGTTTCAGAATCATCATTATGTTCCTCTGGAGTGCTAGCATTGGAACTGGGACCATCAGTAATAGGTTGAGAAACCTGTTGTACCTCTACGTTGGGACCAACAGCAACAGGTTGAGAAACCTGTTATTTCTTTACATTGGGACCAGTATCACCAGGTTGAGAGACTTTTTATGTCTCAGGATTAGGTGCATCAGTAGGTGAAGAAGTTATTATCTGCAGAAGTGGTTTAAAATTTAAGTTAGATCACATAAAAGAAGCAGTAAATAGATAATAACATAACATAACACAATGTATATTACAATAAAAAATAACCTGATTATAGAACTCTATTTTTTTAAGGTTGAAGAGATTTGACCCCTCTATCGACTATGTAAATATTTTCATTGTGGTCTCCTCTGACATACAAAACTTTGTCTACATTGGGACTGCTACGAAATGATTGCAAAGTCCCAATGAAAGGATCATCCTATTTTGAACTTTTATCCAACCCTTCAGTTGTTTTAGTCAATAACATAACAATTGACTACTTTTAGTTTTTAGGTTCTGGAAAATAAAATACTTGTACTTACTGTGATTCCATTATAAATGGTTCATCTTTCTCCCCTTCCTTAATGAAATCAACTTTCATGAATCCCAATTCATCTATTTTAACAACACTTCTTTTATCAAACCACTTTCATTTAAAAATAAGCACTTGTGATTTCATATAATCCAAATACGATATTTGTTTGATGATGCCAAAGTATGACATATTCACATAAATTGTATTTCTATCCTTTGCACCGGAAACATGCCTCAATTCTGCCACTAGTGTAACCCACTATTCTTCTTGGAACTGTCTTTATCATGTTCATTAGTATAGAATTTGAGACCATTAACTACATAAGAATTGAATGATTATACATACACACTTGGTCCTCCGACTAGCCATCAAAGTCGTTCTGAAATTGAGTCTGGATTTTCATCTAACTTTGTTAAAAATATGGTCTTAAAAATATCTTATAAACTATCAATTTTATGTATATGATATCTATTTTTCATCCCTATATGGATTTAAATTCATAATAATTTCTTTTTGGGTTTGAACATATGATTCAATGTTGAAACTGTTATGAAAAACATTAAGGTGGGCCAACTCCCGATCTGTTATATTGATTGTGACAACCTCTCTTACAAAAATTCCTTTACCCTCAAGCTGCCCAGTGTCATGAGATTTTGGTAGGACAATGTTTTCCACACCAGACAGGTATTTGGTACAAAATTAAACGGCTTCCTCAACAATATATCGCTCTACAATACAACCCTCTGGCCGACTTCAATTTTTGACATACCCTTTCAAAATATTCATATACCAATCAATGAGGTACATCCTTCTATAATGTACAGGACCACATTTACAAATCTCTCTCACCGAATTAACCATCAAATGAACCATCATATCAAATAACTTCAGTGGGAAGAAAATTTACAATTCACATAATATGACGATAATTTCTCTTTCTATAGTTGGCAATTTCATCAGGTCTAAAACTTTGTTACATATAGAATTAAATAAGAAACAAATCTTTGTTAATTTATGGCATATATTATTTATAAAAATGCAACATAAATCTATAGGAATAAGATATTTAATCAAAACATGAAAGTCATGTGATTTCATACCTTTAACTTCAAATCGCTCATTGAAATGATGTTCTTGATATTTGATGAATACCCCTATAGAACCTCTAATCCATTCAAGAAGTTGAAAAAATGATATCTCTCCTACTTGGAAAGATTATAAGCAGCAGGAGGAACAAATATTTGTTTTTCACCCTTCACTGGTACCAACTCTTCTCATATTCCCATCTCAACCATGTCCAAAATAGCCTTAATTCTATCCTTTGTTTTTTGGGTGCATTTATCAACGTACTGACGACACTATCACATTCATTTTTTTCAACATGAATAACATCAATAAAATTTCTGACATATAGAAAATTCTATTATGGTAATTAAAAAAAAACTGATCGCTTTTTCCAATTGGTTTTTGTATGGTTTCTCAAAAATAGTTTACCAAAATTACTGTCCACATCATTTAATTTCTCAAAAAATTGATCACTTGTCAGTGGATACTCTGTTGTAAATTCTTTTGAGCATCCATAGAATGATTTCGTCTAAGATTGGTACTTAATCCATTAGGGTAGAAATATGTGATGTCTTAGAAACATGGTTTTCGATGAATGTTTCGACCTAATTGAATGCGTACCTTATTCGTAAACGGGGCACCCTTGAGTTCCATTAATGTTATATCCTAACAAATTTCCATAATAAAAAAATTTATTTATCCTCCCATACAATATGGCTCTCAAAGTGAAATCTTTATTTTTTTAATCATCATACAATGTAACACCTGAATCCCACAATAATTTCAAATCCTCGATCAATGGAGTAAAATAAACATCAATATCATTACCCAGTTGTCTTGGTACTGATATAAGAATAGTTAACATGATGTAAAACCATGGTGGTAAGTTATAATTTACCAACATAAATAGCCATTTACTGTGACTTATTATTTGAAAACCTAAAGGATTCACTCCATCTGTAGATAATTCTAGATGAAGGTTTCTCAGCTCGTTTCCAAATTTTGTATACTCATGATTAATTCTCTTCCATTGAGGAGAGTATATAGGGTGACATTGTTTCCCATATTTAATTATTATATATCCATGAAATGTCAGTTTTCCTACACTCTTCTCACTTCCAGATAGGTGCGTAAACCTTAGAATGATTGGAAAGTACCATACAACTTTTGTAGGACTAGACTCATCTTTCTTGTATCGAGAAGCACCACACATTGGGCATTATTTAAGTGATTTATGGTCTATAAGAAATAGTATATAGTCATTCGGGAAGGCATATATTATTTTAGAGATCATACCCATCGAGTGTAGAATTTGTTTGGCATAGTATGTTCGGTTCAGGCGCTCATTATCTTCCAATAGAATGTAATTCAGCAGAGAAAGTAGTTCCATAAAACTGGCATCACTCCACCGATTTCTTTATTTCAAATTATACAGCTTTAGTATGGCTAACAATGCCGTATATTTAGTGCAACCAGTATAAAATGGTGTCTTTTCACAACTCTTTAACTTCTCAAACAATTATGTGAAATCATGAAGTTCATCTTTAACTATCCTTTTCATTTCCTCAATATGATATTCATCATCATTCACATCTATAATCACATCCTCTATACGGTCATCTTCATTGTTCACGCTTATAATCATGTCAGATGATCCATAAAATGCAGTGCTATCCGAGCCACTATCTACATTTCTTTTTCCTCATGTTTATTCCAACATGTATAACTTAGATCTATTCTGTGACAGATCAAGTGTTCTTCTAACTCCTCCGGACTAATTTGTATTGAATAACAACAACTTAAACATGGAAAAATGATTTAAGAGGGGTCATATACATGATCTTTTTCAAACATGATAAACTATTTCATGCTATATTTATACTCCTTTTTCAACTGATTAGCATTTATACATTACTTATTCATATTCATCCTATTTGATTCAGTAATATTAATATTTAACAAAATAATTACACAATATATGTTCAATTAGGGTCATCATCCAACTATAATAAATTAAACTAACTATGGTAAACAATACCCTTACCTCTCCATAAATTACTCAAGACTGAAGTAGATCACACCCATCTTCCAAACCACCTGATCAATGGAACTAGATATGAGAATCTCTTTCACTAGAATGTTTTAGTATCCCACATGAGATCTATATGCATTGTTGTAAACCGGTTTTTAGTGTTTCTCTAGTAACATAATGTCTCAAGTCAAGAACTATGGTACTAAACTAATAGATGGTATTATTTTCAATATATTGATTGTGGGTGGAAGGATTCATTACATGTTTTGTTATGGTTATTTGACTAGGGTGTCCATAAAGTGTCCCATAGAGTCCCCTAGTGAAGTGGTTTTCAAAGATTCAGTGGAATTACACTAGTAACAAAGTGGTGGTGCCATTAAAATGGGTAAGGTTTGGATTGATATTCACTATGGAGGAACTACAACATGGAAACAAATGGCATACCAATCATGCCAACAACTACAACACCATAAAAACTCACAATTATGCTCTCAATTGCAACACCACACAAACCAAACAAACAAAGTTTCATATTTTACAAAGAATCCCTTATTAAATTCTGTTTGTTAATTTATGGGTTATCATAGAACTTTTATAATATTGGGGAATTAATTCATTATCCAAGTATATGTAAATTACCTATTTTTATATTCAGATGTTCAATAGGAACCAACAAACATGCAATTCATTTAGTGTTCAAACAAGGTCCACCAATGGCCATGATTTTTAGTAGGGAATTTATACTATACATTTCAAAACATAACCATCAATATAAAACAATAATAACATGGTAAAAAGAGGAAAAAAATGAGTAAGAGGAGAAAAATCACCACAAAGGTGTCGTTCAACGTGCGACAGAGGTGCATTTGCAGAAGAGGAGAGGCATGTGAAAGAGGAGATTTCCAACTGAAAAGAAAACATAAAATGAGGACTCATATGTTATACCTATCCAAAATAGGTCCAATGAGATTTAGAAATGGTACATGTCTGGTTAAATAGTTTTTTTTGTCAATGGAGGGATTTTATTTTCCATTTATGATATCTACTTCTTGTTTATTTATTTTTTTCGTATCAACTATTTTCCTAGATGTTCAAATTATGAATGGGAGATGTGTGGTTTTTAGGGGAAAGATAATTTTTAATTTACTCTAATTTAGGGGTAAAATATTCCGCATTAAATGTATCTTTTTTCCAAGGTATCATTTTTATCTCGTATGATTCATGAAATCCTATTAGGTTAGTGGAAAGTCAGGTCAGTTGTTGGTTATGATACCAGCCTGGGTCGTATCCTTACATTTCCAATTATAACAGACCCATGTCTATTTAAATATATGATTGGGGGGGGGGGGGTCAGGCACTAAAATATTCCCAACTCCACTGGAGTTCCTTTGGGGTTGGGTCCTAATAGTATCATATCTGAAAAATCTATTATAGATTGGACATTAGAGTAGTCACTGCTAAGGATTTCCTCTTTTTATGGTAGTAATGTTTGTTGAACCTAGTGTGTAAAGTAGACATCAGAAACTAATAATTGATTAAAACTTATGTGATGACTTTATAACCTATGGGAAAATATATAGGAAATATCTTACAAACCTCATTGAATCTTAATAGTTTTGCTTTCATTAGTCATATAGTTACAAGTGATGTGGAATTTGTTATTTATAAGCATGGGGGGTTAAATAATGTGGAGATGTTAATGGAAATGATGATGTGGTAGTGTGTTTAAATATTCATTGTATATTTTCCATTAGAATGAGGTTGGTTTATGTAATTATATTTAGTTCAGTTGTGTTATTCCATCATGAGGTTTAATAAGAAGAGGTGCATCAAGTATCCAAGAATCAAATGGACTTAATCAGAAAGGACATAAATATAAGGGAGAACAAGACATGCATCAAAACACAACACATACGAAATCTGGGAAAAATGAATCACAACACAACACATAGGTCCATGCCACAATGGGTCCCAAATGAGAAAGAACGACGACACAAAGGAGATGGCCACACCACAATGGTTCCTGGTAAAAACACATCTATAATCCATGTGCATCGTCCACAATGAGATCATATAATATAGGGGAAAGGGACTATGATTCATTGGTCATCACTACAGCATAAAATCTAATCCCTCACACCCTCTATAGTGAAATGATACCAAAATTGGAAGAACTGTGTGAAATCCACATTATAAGACTTCACACCACAACCAAAACTCCATGAAACAACTATTACAAAACAAATAGAACCATAAAAACTATCTTCCACGTGGTAGTTTCCCAACCATTCCACAAGAACAACCTCCACAATGTATAATATTCACCATGTCATTGAATCTGGTTATATTTGAAAAATTATTTCAATTTATCTCTTTCACCTTTAAAACCAACCCTAGGTTATTCTTTAAAATACAAGGGTGTCACAAGGATATGCACTAGATAGTCCTCACTTTTTAAGGAGAGTGTAACTCTTTAATATCTATCTTTCACTATACCAAGGAATGAATAAAAACCCCTTTCCTTTTACACACCTAGAGGCATAACCCATATATATGATTTTTTCTAATGACAAGGCATAACCTATCATCTAATTTTTGGTTAGGTTAGTATAACCAAGTCACATAAATTTTAATAAAGGTATAACCACTGTGTGAGTTTAGTGATTAAAAATCAATATAATTTTTTCTATACAAACGATATTACCCAATGGAATAAAAAATTGTTAAACCAATGAAATATTTTATATAATGCTACTAGTACAGAAATAGTTATCTTTGACCCTTCAAAGATGTAATTGAAATATGTAGCTTTGGGAAATCTATCACAATAGTATAAACAATGTGGATTTCAAACTTTACAACAATTTAGTAATCCTAGTACTATTTTTCTTTGACCTCTATTTATAGATGAAATTAAAACAACCTATAACCATTAAAATAATTAAAATTTAAATAATATTACTACCATAATTCTTGAAATGGTCTCAAATTTTATTTTATTAGTCATTGATCATGAATGAAAATTCTTCACATCAATTAATCTACATAATAATCATCATTCAAACCCTCTATAAACATTGACATTAAACACGTTGAATAATACCTGTAATCACATGAAATAACACCTTCGAATAGAGAACTACTTTAGAGTCGAATTATATTCTTTTAATATATTCATATCCATTCAAGATTCAAAATAATCTCTATAATATTTGAACTGAGAATCATTATTTAAATATTCATGAAGATTTATTCAGGTTCATTATGAAGAATATTATTTAAATTATCAAAATTATCTATCATAGACTGTGATTGATGATCATATCATAAAATATGATTGATACTCCTTATATAAAAGTAACATCACATAATTTATGATAATATATGAAATTAAATCCACTGAATACATAAAATTCATCTCTTAATTCACTGTAACATATAATATTTATATCATTATTAGATTCTCAACATGTAAATGTAATCTTCTCTTCATACATAAGAGTCTATACTCTTCCAAATCTCTAAATCTATGTAATGCAGAAGAGTAGAAATTAATTACATAAGAGAATCATTGGGGGAATCCATGCGCTGTAGAGGAGGCTGCCAGGATGGTCGTCAGATGAGGAGGGTGCTCCGAAGTAGGTCACATGGACAAGGGGGACATGCAAGGAAGAGGAGGAGAAGGAGGCGAAGGAGGAGGATGAGGAGGAGGATGCGGCAGCAGAAGCAGTAGAAGAGGATGAGTCGGCGTCTGGAGGAGGAGGATGAGGAGGAGGCAGCAACGATGGAGGAGGAAGAGGAGAAGGGTCGCATCGGAGGAGGGGTTGTGGGGGAGGAGGAGAAGAAGGCAACGACGAAGGAGGAAAATGAGGAAAGTAGCGAAGAAGGGGGAGGAGGAGGTCACAAAAGAGGAGGACGGTCACGGTGGTGGAGGAGGAGGATGGGCACGGAAGAGGGGGAGGATAAGGTAGTGGCGGAAGAGGAGGAGGGGGCACGGCGTAGGGTTCAGCTTCCAAAAAGGCTTGAAAGGGTGTGAGGGAGGAGGAGCCTGTTAGGGTTATTTTATAAAAACCACTGAAACCTTTATCAGCGCTAGTTAAAAGTGCTAATAAAGGTATGCTTTATTAGCACTAAAATAAAAAGCACTGATAAAACATACCTTTATCAGCACTAACAAGCGCTGATAAAACACTTATTTGTCAGTGCTAAAATTATCTTTGATAAAGACTTATTTTATTAGAGCTTTTTAGAGCTGATAATGGTATAATTTTAATAATTTATTTATATTATTATATATTTATTTAAAATGATTTATAGAATAAATATATATATTTATTAATAATTATAACTATAAATAGTATATATTTATAAATATTGGTATATAATTGTTAATATATATATATATTAATAAAATTATAATTACAAATGTATTTGAAATTTATTTATATATATATCATTAAAAAAAATATATTTTTTATTTAAATATATTTAATGTAATTTAATAATTACATTTTTTAGAACATATATAGTTTTATGGGTAACACTGTGAATTAATCAATATAGCACATCAATAGACAACGATATATAATGTATAAATGAACATTCATGAATATGATACATAACATATACGCATGATCAATATATTCGCTGACAAAATTCATTAGAAAACGCATATATATTAAATAATTTTAATTATAAACAAATAAATATATATATATATATTAAAAAGTATTATATATTTATAAATAAAATAAATATATTAAATATATTAAATATAAAAACTATAATAAATACAATGAATTAATCCAATAAATCTGTTAAATCTAATAAATCTAATAAATATAAATCTAATAAATCTATAATAAATATAATTAATCTAATAAATATACTTATTATTTAATTTAATTTATTATAATCTTATAATTATTTAATAATATAATTATAATCTTAGAAATACTTTTTAAAATTAAAAATTATATATATATTTTTGAATTATTAAAAAAAATATTAATTATAAACATTTGTTTTTTATTTAATGTATACAAATAAACATTATTTTTTAATATAAATATAATACTTTTATATAAATTAACAATAAAAACCTTTATCAAAGATTTTAGCTGGAACTAATAAAGGCTAACCCCTTTATCAGTGATTTCTACTTAGCGCTGATAAAAGACAGCGCTTCCCTGGACCTGTTTTGCAGTAGTTCATGTTGGATCATTTAATTATATTTTGAGACACTAATAAGGTTTAATATTTTGTAAATTTATATGTTTTTAAGATCATGAGTTTACAAGTTATTTTGTATGCTATTATTTTCAATAGGGTTACCCATTTTAACTCTCATTTTGGAAATTCCTTAGGGAGGCAATGGGTACCCATGTTAAGTTGATCACGGATTACAATCCTTAGACAGATAGATAGATAGAGCGAGATATTTTGATTTTGGGGGATATGATTTGTGCTTACATCATGGAAATTAGAGTCACTTTGGATAGATATTTGGGATTAGTTGAGTTTTCTAATATAAATATTTACAAATAAACTATCATAATGGATCCCTTTTAGGATTTTTCTGGATGACCATGTAATTCACCTCTTTGATGGTCTCAGGTGGGTGAAAATTTTCTTATGGGACCAAGTATTGTTCAAGAGATTTCCATGAACATTCAGATTATTCATACCCAAATATAAATGTATAATAGTCAAATATAATCTTTATTATGATTATTGGAACCTTCCTTGGGAATATATAGAAGGTGATTTGGTTTTCTTGAATGTTTTTCTTCGATTAGGTCACTTTTCGATTGGGAAGTAAAGAGAGTGGGATACAAGATACACGAGGCCTTTCAAGATCACTGAGAGGATTATAAAGGTGGATTATCAATTATATTTTCAATTAGAGTTTACTTTTATAAATGAAATGTTATATTTATCTCAACTTAAGTTGTATCATCATGATCCCTATCAAATTCTAAATTGGAATGAGCTTTAATTAGAGCCAAACATGTCGATAGTTGAAGGAACAGATTGAGTTATGAAGTCTCCTAAAAAAATATGTGTGGGAAATATATTTTTTTCTTAGTGTTATGGAATCAAAAAAATGTATTTTCATGATACATTGGAATGGGAATTGATGAAGATAGATCAGTGATCTCATCTATTCTTTGATCAAACTTCTTTGGCTTGAATTTTTGGGGATATACAGTGATATAATAGGGAGAATTATCCTATTCTAATGTCAATTTTAGGTAATTTTATTCATTAATTTATATTATCTTTCATTTTATTTTATTCTTGGATAATTTTTAGGGATTTATGGGACATTTTAATGGCTTATCAACATTTTCATTGTTAGCACATGTTTAGGAAAAACCATGTTGCATTCCAAATAAATTGTGTTACTTTTTTGGATCCCCATATAAGGGAGTGTGGTTGGTGCATGGTTAGTCTAAAATATTTCACCTTCTACTCAAACAATGAAATATGAGATAACAGTATTTTGAATGGTTGGTTCATAGTTATCCAAATTGTATTTCTAAACCATGAATCTTTCTCATTTGTATAGAAACAAGTACATGATTTGTTAAACTGTATAGACAAACAGTGTGACATAAAATAATTAATTTGAAAATCTATTTCTAGACCAAAAACACCTCATGTCTATCGAATTATTATTTATATATCCTATAATATTACTGTTGGGTTTCCACTTAGATATTTTTTATCCCAGCATTTCTATAGATTGATGCTTATAGATCAAGTGGAATTTGATCTTGGAACTCAATGTTGTGGATACTTTATTCATTTTTCTTCATCATTCATCTAGATATCCTCCATTTTCATTAAATAAAGCATTGATTAGAAATTTTATAACCAAATATATGGTTTATGTCATGATCTAATAATAATTATAGTTGGTCTGTTGTAGGGATGAAAGAAAGGGATCATATCAATATTGTCATTGTGGATCCTTTGAGGGTTTCTATAGTAAGTGTTACCCTTTTACCTCCATTGATATTGGGTTTTTTAAATTTTTATTTTATGATATGGGTTTCATGGTTTAGGTTCTCTTATTACACCTTAAGATCCATCTTTCCAGTTTTCATGTGGATCTTGATCGATAATTGGAAGTACCAATCTTTGAGGTGGTGGGTTTAATAAAAAGCCTTTATTTTTTAAACCATGATTTCTTTCTCATTTAAAATTGGTTTTATAAATTGATTTATAGAATGATTTAATATTATTGAAATGTTATTATTGGGATTATTTTTTAAAATGGATATCCCATTTTTCATTGAAAATATAATTGGATTTCAAACAATTTTTTTTGTGAATTTGGGTGTTGATGTGTGATATTTTCTTGAAATTATTTTAACTATGAAAGTGAAAGCTTATAAGTGTAGGTCATATTTGAAAATAAAAATCTCTAAGTGTAGGATATTTATGAATTTTAAAGACTTTATGTGTGGTCTATAACACATGTGTACTTCTCGTACTTAGTACGAGGAAGACTTGGGATAAACACTAACGTTGAATTATAATTAAAACACTAATTATATTTCATTAAGGCAGGGAGACACCTCTAAGAGTGGACTCTAACCCCATAGGCCATGTTTCCTAGGTTAATGTGCACACCAGTTTCCCTTTGATCACTAATAGTACATGAGTATCCTTGTTAACTCAAACCTTACTTACCTTATAACGAGTTTTCATAGTGCTTCTTTTTATTTATTATCTATAAATTCCTTGATAATTATTTAATTTGTAAATTCCATTGAAAATGGTTTGATTATGTTATGCTTTATAAACATTTATAAAAGCTCATCCTTCTAAAATTCATTGAAAACTATGTAAAGATATATTTCATTCATGGTATTTCTTTAAATGAGCTAATTGATTTATCTAAACACAACTTTTGGAGAACATGGAGGGATTTTATTGGGTTTTTTTCTCACACCTGGAACATACATTTTGGTGTGTGTAGACTATGTTTTTTCTAACATAGCTAATGTCATGGTTACTCGTAGTGCTGGCGGGTTTCAATTTTAGAAAGGTGTGGGAGTTTGTCTGCGACATTGTGGGGTATTTTCCCCCATATCACATGCACATGGGAAGTATTATATCTTGATCACTTTTATTTGCCTATTTTTTTTGGAAATATTATTTTACTTATAATCACTAACATCAATTATGTGAATTTTTATCAGAATTTTTTCTTTAATATATTCCATCTATTGATCATTGGGTTTATTATTTGAAAATTATTCTCAAAGCTAGTTCATGAATATTGGGCTCTTGTCTCTGGACTGTGGGAATCAATAACACTCTTCAAGACATTCCAAGGGTCGTCTTGGTTTTCTAGTTTAGGGATGATCCATATTGGCTTGTGAAAAAATTACTTTCTTTATACAGGCCTTAAATCATGAGTTATATTCTTAAAACATGATTAAAGGAAAATTTAAGTATCTTAGTCATTTGAGATATAGTAATGTAGATACCACAATATAAGTTACATATCAAGTCATGAATATATTAAGAATATCTTAAACTATTTTTAGTGAGATATAATTAAAATTTTAAGGTCATAATTTGTATATGGGGTGGACTCTTCAACATTTAATCTATAAGTGGAAGCAGTAATTGTAGTGTGTGGGGGACGAATCACCATGGACCAAAGAAATTACATTGATACACACTAATTTGAAGGGTGGTTTGGTTATAATGTGACCAAATAATTGGATTAATTTTTTTTAATAAATACTAAATTAATTTATATAATGAAAAACATAAAAAAACAAACACAAAAATACTTTAATAAAAATAATTAATAAATATGGGTCAATCCTAGGTTCTCACTCGGGCTAGAATGAATGTAATTAACTTCTTAGAAAAATTTACCTCACTAGTTCCATAATTATCTAATCAATTAGATAAGTCCCCAAAATCATTCACTAATTAAGTTAATAAACAATTCCAAGGCTGATCACCAATGAATTGTTTTTCACTTTCAGGATCACTCCAAGTAATTTGATCATAATAGCACTCAAAATGTGTCATCATTAAATTAAACGAAGAAGAATAAGAAAATAAGTCAATGAAAGAAACTATAAAGCAAAGGAAATAATTTATGAATTTAAGAACATAAACTAACAACCAATTCAACCCCAAGAAACTCTCGACAATCAAACCAAGATATGGTTATCCTACCACTGAAAAAAAATCTTTCAATGGAAGGTGACAACCAACCTAAAGAATTAGGATTAAAGGAGATAAAAAAAATCTCTCCAAAATTTTTGTGTCAATGGAATTAAACATGAAAATAACAGCATAATAGTGGGAAAAAGAGATGAATAATAATTAAGAAGAAGGGAGAACATTATATTAAAAAAATAGATTAAAAATAAATATCTTTTATGTGAAAAAGTGTACGCCAAAAAAATTAAATCAAATCATTACAAATAAAGAAAAATAACTAAAAGAACCTATTTTATTACCAAAAACCACATTAAATAGATACTTGGAGCTACGTTAGTTGACCCATTCCATTAAAATTATAATAATTCAATAGGTTAGGACCAAGGGGGATGGAAACTGGGTTGAGAATTAATCTTTCATCATTTAAAAGGTAGTTTTCATTCTATTTATCTCTCCAACTTGATAAGATAACCAATATACAATGTTTAACCGTATAACACAAAATCAAAAGACCATGAATCCTATAAAAATAATTTATAAAAATCTATGTACCTGAGCATATGCCAAGAAAAATATCATTCCTTTGATCAAATTCACCACTACCCTTCCTTGAAATCAAATGAATCATGACGATGTGTTGTACATTAAAAATATATTGGGATCATTTACTTGTTCAATGGAAAAACAAATGGAAGCAATAACTGGAAATCACATTTAACCATATGATGATTATCAATTTTTATTTTATTTTTTGAACCATAAGAAAGATGAAAACATAAAATTTGGGAAAGAAAACTATGGAGTCATTATCCCCAAGTGAGAACTTGAAAATTTTTATCAATTCAATGATCTAAATAATAGAGGTGAGAAGAAGGAATCTAAGAAAAATAACTGTGGAGTCACGATCCCCATGTGTTAAAAGCCACACATTATTAAAAAACATTTTTCTACATAATAATTTTTTATTTTTTTTATTTTTTCATATTTTTTATGCTCAAATTATACTTAAAGTTACACAAAAACCTATATTATGTGTAATGTACCCCAATAACTCATAATTACTCCAATAATCCAATGGACATGAAATGTTTCATTTTTCATTAACTGGATAAAAAGTAGATGGTAGAAAAAGACATCAAACAAACATGCCATAAAAAATTATTCCCATGAACTTAAACTTCAATCAAGATTACAATCAAGGCATGAAAACTCATTTGGAATTACATTTTCATGTTTCAAAAATTATATTATAATATGAAAGGATAATAAAATAAAATTTATATAAAATCCTGATTTTTTCAAAAAATCAATTTAGTAAAATTTTATATTTTTACCCTCCTATAGAATTGCACTAACCTAAATGTTGAATGAAAATATAAGAGACAGTTTAGAATTTGAAATAAATAGTGGGAGAAAGAAATTTTAAATGAAATCATGAAAAAAATCAAATAATTTGAATATGAAGAACTAGTAGTGATAAATTATCACATTGGATTCATTCCATGTGTACATACCATAGGGACGATTTATAGTTTGGTTTAAACTATGGAAAGAAAATGTTTTATTTAAAAATACTAATATAATTTATCTTCTAAATCTCACAAATAACCAACATGAGATAACCATGGAAACCCCAAGGGGTAAACAAAAACCAATTTTTTTTATTTTTTAATAAATAAACTAAAACAAAAAATAAAAAAATGAAATAAATAAAAATATATATCATTTTTCTCTTAGGAAGATCTTAGTTTAATGTAGTTGGCTCAACATGGTTACCCAAATATACCCAATACCCCATTTCAATACCATAAGGATTAAATTATTCAATAATTCAATTATATTTATATTGAGTCTAAATTAGGGATATCATGAAGGTTTTGAAATTGATTCATGAATAATCATATAGGTATTGGTGTATTGGAGAATCCCTTGAATATTAAAAAGTGTCCATCAAATTTCATTCTTAATCATGCTTAATACATCAAGGAAAATTTTCTAGCCATTATAATTGAGAGAGCATGAATTTATAACCAAAAGTTTTTGGTTATTTCTTATAAATGTAAAATAATAGAGGAAGGATGGAATTTTAGTTTGAGCTTGGGTTTGTTGAAATTTATAAAAGAATATTATAAATTGGAATAAATATCCATTTATTATCCAAAAAACATAGAAATAATTGGTTCCTTATGAAAAGATGTTTCAACCCCAAATTTTCCATATCATTTTAGGTGTTGGTACACACTCATAATTCATGATTATTCAAAATTGTTCAATTATTTTTGGTTATAAAAATATTCAATGGAGAAATATTCAGGAAACTCAATATATTATGTCAAATTATCCTATTTTGAATACAGAAAATAAATTTCCTCCTAATTTAAACACTCATAAATATTTATTTGATTTTATCTTAGTATACTAGATTCAAATTATATTTATTTTTCATTTTCATGAGAGGTTTGTTAGAAACTAGAAACTCCAAATAAGGTTATTAAAGAGCAACCAATGTGGGGATGGGTGCATCATTTGGTTTAATTATTTGTAGTTATAATATCAAAGATGAAGCCTAATTATTTTTTCTCACTATTTGATCACACAATTTTTTCAATTAATGTTTTTGGAACTAATTATGAAGGTAGATGAGATGGTTTATATTTAAATAGGTCATCAATCAAATTTTATTATTTATTTCTAGAATTTTGACCATGTAGTTGATTAGGAAATTTATTATCTCACCAGTAGAATTCAAGAATATAATTGTACCTTGGATTGATTTTTTTTTGATTCTTGAACCTCTTGAAAATTTAGATCATTCTACTCCATGAACTATATCCTGAAAATAACTTTCTTAATTTATGGAATGGTAATTAATTTGTTAGTTTTTTGGTCAAAATTACCACAAATTTTGAAAACATGGTCAATTAGTTGATATCTATTAACGCTTTTATGGTAAATTTCAATGAAATTAATATGTATTGAAGATATTTTGGCTTGAAATCATTCATTATCACTAAGAGTGTGTATCCTAATATCTTTGTAATATGTCAATGATTAGAATGGTTTAGAGTGTAGGCATACATGCACTGAATAAAATGAAAATAAAAAGAAAAGGGAAACGATAATATAATGGGGGTGAGAAAAGAGAATTTAGGTGAGAATATAATGTTAGTGTCTCAGATAAAATACTTGGGTCCCCAATAAAATCACCAAAATTTGGTCTCACCCAAGTTTATCTTATAGGTAGAAGTGTTCATTATAGTAAATATAGGGGTCGAATCCATAAGGACTCAAAAAGTAACCATGATACACTATAATTTTTTGCGTGGTTTGGATATGAAGTTTCTCAATAATCAGATTTATTTTATTTAAAAAAATAATTAATTATTTTAAATAATAAAAATAAAAAACACACAAATAAATACTTGAATTAAAATTATTATTAAATACGATTTAATCTGAGGTTGTCACTTGGGATAGAATATATAAAATTATTTTCTTATAAAAATTATACCTACTAGTGGAATAAGTATCCAATAAATAAGATAAGTGCCAAAAATAATTCACCAATTTAATTCAAATAAATTTATAAGTCTAATCACCATTTCACATATAGGATCACATTCATGATCACTCAATGGAATTGTATTGTACAAGAACTCAAAATGTGTAGTCATTAAATTCAGTGAAGACGGAGAAGAAAATAAGAAATTGAAAGGAAATATAAATCCAAATAACTAATTTAATAATTTAACAACATGAAATAACATACAATAGATTCCCACACAACTCCCTATAACTAAACCACAATAGGGTTATCCTTTTATCGATGTAAATCTCTTAGTGTAAAGTGAAAGTAAACTTAAAGAAGTAGTATTAAAGGAGAGAAAAGAAACCAAGAAAATCACACTACAATTATTGTGTGAATATAATTACACATTAAAATCATAGTATTGTATTGAAAAAAATAACAAGAATAATAATTTATAATAATTAAGAGATTTAAATTATAAATAAATAGTGGAATTGAACAACATACATGTGATAAACAAGTTTATGAAAAAATAATTGTTTTATAACATTATAAAGAAATTAAAATTTCAAAAAGATCTGATTTTTTTCCCAAAATTCACTTTATATATAGAATTGGATCCCCCTGGATGAAACATACCATTAAAATTATTATCATTCAATAGAGTAGGCCAAAAGGTGGAGGAAAGTGCATGAAGAATTAATCTTTCATCCTTTCCAATGTAACATACATGTCTTTTCTCTCTCCTCATTGACATGCCAGAAAAATAATTAGGGACACAAAATTGGGTTTATTCATGGAATTAAAACATTTATATATATAATTATTATAAATTATGAAAAAAATTGAACCCAATTGGATCATCTTTTTAAGAGTTGTTCCTAAAATTGTGAGATGGAATTTTAGACCTTAGAATCTACCCCATAATTTAATCTTCAACATGTTCCACCAAGATCCCCCTCCAAAACATTGAATTATCCATAGAAAAGTTTTAATTAAATCTTCTAAATTATATCTACTATATTAATTTAAAGTATTTTCTTTACTGGACATCAATTTTGGGATCCATAACTATTTTAATAGGCTATGGTCAAATCTAATTTTCCTATAAATTTCTATATTGGAGGCCTAATATGTTCACCATTTTTTGTGAATATAAAATTTCTACAATAAGAAAAAAATTCCTTTGATATTCATATTCATTATCATAAAATTTGAAATTAAAATATTCAACAGACAATGTCCCATAAGATCATGTAAAAAATGGGTTGAAATTAATACATTTTAATATAAATTACATAAATCATGAGAATTGAAGTTCAAATTATAAAATGAATTAACCTAGGATTTTATGAACAAGGAAGCATATGAAAAATAATCAAAATGTATTGAAAATTATGAAATTTAAGAATCCAGTAATGGGAGTAGAATATAACACCAGGAAAATTTAGTTTTAATTTCCCTTTAAATAAATAGTAAGTAGAGTAACTTGTTTCACACACAACTTTTAACTAAAACAAACAGTGATATATTTCATCAAGAGAAAAATTATAAATAAATATAAATACATTAATAAAATTCTATATGAAACAACACTAAGAAAATAAATATTTATGTAAATAAAAATTATTTGTGCCCAAAACCTCTATCCTCAATTTTTTACATGAAAATCATAACCCCAATTACAATTATGGAAGTAAGGAAAAGAATTATAAATATGATATACATGTTTAAAGATAGAAAAATATGATAAATGATTTTAGGTTTTATATAGGAATAAAATATAGCTTATATATATGTATGTATGTATTAGTCTTATATTGTTTTTGGGATTATATCACTATTACAACATAACTATTTGATTGGTAGGTAAAAATACAAGTACCAACTTTATGAAATATATGTAGAGAAGGAAAATAAATTGCATCGAGTAATATAATTCTTCTAAATGAGGATCATTTATTTGTGTATGGGAAGGAGTTATCATCACTATGGTTCACCATAGATCAATCCCAATTTAATCATCCATAAGTATAGGTTGAATGAAATCATTTATGGGATAGGTTCAAACTAATGGAAATCAGAATGAAATACATGCAAGTTGAATCACCATCTATGACTGGAAATATTACTAATCATACACTTTGGTTTTATGCAAAGTTCTTGAATGGATTTTTATGTAGAAGTTAAGATGTTATGATCATTTAATTATTAATTTAATAAATAATATATTATTATGTGTATTTTATAAATTTTCCATTTCTAAAAAATTTACTTTTAAAAAATAAATTTTAACAAATAATAAAATTAATATTTAATAAAAATTTATTAATAAAATATAACTAATTATTATTAAATAAGTAACCAATCTGAAATAATTAATAATAAATTCATTTAATGATAAAAACACTTATTTTCAAAGAATTGAACTTTTTTAATATATTATAAAATTTTAGTTAATAAACCAAACTGATAACTATTAAATAATTATAAAGACAATATATATATATATAATATATAAATATAAAAAATTGATGTTTATCAAATTTTTTTTACTTTTCAAGGAATATGTATACGTTATTTTGAAGCTAAAAAAGTAATCTCTATACACGTTTTTATGTTTTTTAATATTAAAATTTATTTGTAAAAGTTTTAGAGATTGAATAAAATAAAATTAATTTCATATTTGTTATCATAATATTCAAATGAGTTAATATTTCCAATTTAATTGTTAGGGAAAAAAATAAGTTACCAAGGTAAAATTTAATTTCCATGATAAAGGTCAAAAGGTTATTTTCAAAGAATTATTTTTATATGTGGTGTATAATTATTAAATATATAAATTAAATTAATATATATTAAATGAAGACTCTTATTTAATTTTAATAAATATAAAATATATTAACATTCATTTAATTAGTAATTTATATGAAATTAGATTTAAAAAAATTAATATATTAAAAATAAAATTTTCTAACAAATCGGTTTTCATATATATTATATTTTAATTTAGAATTTAAATATATATAATTTTTAAATTGAGTTGGATTAAATGAAGTAAAAAATTTTGAATCATAATTTTTAAATGTGGTAATAGATTCAATATTGTATTTTTGGAGAAAAATAATTACAATGGTAAATAATTAAACAAGTTACCGAATGGTAAATAGGTAACCTTAGATAGATTAGATTTTGTTAAATTAAATTGACACATATTCCTTATGTGATACCTTTTTTTAAGTTGAAAATTTATCCATGCATGTCTTACAAAAATTTCTTAACCTCACTCGCCTAATGCTCATGTGATTCCATCTTTACCCCTCACCAAACATTAGTTTCCAAGGATATTCCCCCCATGTTCACCATAAAAGAAGCTTACTTTGACCAACTTAAATCCACTCTATTTCTTAGAATAACCCTTAAAATAAAGTCCATTTTACTTCTTATATAAATTGTTCTATGTTTATAATTCTATTTTCATCAGAATAAGGCCTCAATCATTCTTTCTGAGGGGATTCATCATGAGGAGTGATTCACCCAAAATAAATAACAAGTTATTATTCATTATTTTAATTTACTTTATCAACTTCAATCCTAATAAACCAAATTCTATACTATAATGATGTCATATTAACATCATTATTATTCTGAGAAAATTATACTTATATTATATACTTCACACTCTTTCACATTCATTTGTATAACACGTTCTTTATGGGTTATTATGACCACCTATAAGAATGATGTTGTATTATCTTCATAATCTAAATTATAAAAGTTATAAAGACCTCAATACTTATAATATATTATATTACATAGTAATCAATAGTATGGGTATGGTTTTTAAATGGTAACACAAAAAATGAATTATTAAAATAGATTAACTCATTGTTATCAAAAAATTACTCAAAACAAGATCTTGATGGATTCCATTATCACAAACCATACCTATGATGAACTATATTGAAAATTTTTGATAATTATAAACAATGTATCAAAAAAAGAACCAAAATAATCATTATGAAACATATATGAAACAAATGAAATTATTAACTTTTGATGATTAAAATAAACTATAACTAACTAATATATGTGTAGATAAATATTATAAATTAAGTGTAAAATAGTATTATAAATTTAAAAGGTTATAAAATAAGTTATTAATGTAGTAATTTTTTTATACAAGAGGTTATAGAATTTCTGACAATGTAGAAACCCAAGGTATGGGTTTTTTGTAACTCAATATGATTTCATTAAGTTGTAGACTTTATTATTAAACCTCATTATTATATGTTTCTTTTATTATAGAATATGATTTTATTATCTTATATATCCTTTATCTTATATGGTGATTTATATTTAATTTTCATGGACTCGTTTTTGAAATATCTTTACTTCATAAATTTTGATTTTTGTTACGGTTTTTCATGACTCAACTCTTTTCTTTGATTCATAATCATTTATCATTTTCAATAGTATTAAAATATTTTTTAACTATATAATATATTGATATTATATTATGCATTATTCTTTTCTAGTTAATTTTCATCTTCATATAAAATTATTCTTCTTGTGTGGAATTATTTCTTTATAAAAACATTTCATTGTAAAAAATATTTCTTATCCACACTAAATATATATTTTTCTTCCATGTACATATTCTATCCTCCAAAGTTCTCATTTAAAATATGTAATCTCAAATATTTATTACTTATTATTTTCTTAATAATTTTATTTATTTATTTTTAAATAGAAGTTTCATTTCACTTTTAACGATGTGGGATTCAATAAAGATATATTAAAATATTAAATACGAATTTTATTACATGTTTGTGTCTTTATCATCCACTCCATATTTGTTAACATAAATATGACTTCTATTTAAGGGTACATTATTGGATATTTTCATAAAGTGGTTTATTTATTAAAAATATATATGGGGATCTTATCTAAAATTAATTTCTAAAGTGACACGTAACTTCATATTTTTAATATATTATTGAAAATTCTTTATAAAATGTATTTTTATGATTTCACTTAAATTTCCCTATTTATATCTAAAAGGTCAATATATAATAATTTTTTTATAATAACCATATAAATTCGCTTATGAAATTCCCATTTTTGGTGATTAAATTCTTGTTATCAACTTATTTAGTTCTTTACATTTCTTATATGATACAATTTGAAAATATTATGTATCCCATTTTTATTTAATGGGGTTTTATATTGAGGTGAGTGAATTATTTCATATATCACATACCTATGATTTATCATTTCGAGGTGTGTGGTTCTATTATATCACCCCAACACTTTGGGTAAATCTTCATATCTAATGAAATAATAAATATTGTGTCTGTACATGATTGTGTTTATCCTTTTCTCACAAGATTGTTTGTGTAAATGATTCCATTCATATTTTTTCACAAGATTGTACCTGGATATGATTGTTTTTATATTTTTTTATAGGATTATGAAGGGAAATTATTCCATTTAACTTTTTTCAAAATATTGTTCATGGGCATGATTGTATTTAGATTTATTAAAAAGACTATGTGTGGACATGATTATTGTTATCTATTTTCATAATACTATGAAAGTACATGATTTTGAAAAGATATTTTCTCAAGATAATGGCTGGAAATTATTTTATTATCTATGTTAAAATTGTTATCATATATTATTCTTATGATTATGACTCATTTCAAGGTTATGATCCATGAATCCTGATTACCGTCTCATATTTCTACACTCTTACCGTGATCATATTTCTTTCTATTATACCATATGGAAAATAGTTATTATTCAATGTTCTTTTTAATCATATATTTCTCCCATGATCATGTTTTCTTAAATTCTTATGATCTAACTCTTTATGACACATTTATAAGTTTTCCTTTATTGGGCATTTGATCTCACTTCTTCATTTTTTTATAATTCAATAAGGAATTATATATAGTATTATTATTAGAAGGTGGTTATGTATAGATAATTTTATAGGATAAGTTAATTAAATTTTGTGAAATAATATTTTTATATAGATAATCTCCAAAGACATTAAACCTTTTTATTTTGGAACAATGTGATTATTGTGAGATTTAATGTTTGAATTAAGAAATATATTTATATGTGTTTAACTTGATTCATATCACTTGGTATAAAATATATTAATTAAATAATGTGTTTCTATCACTAGACCTAGTAGTGTCGTTCTGTGTTGGTTTCATGTAATTTTGGGGATTTGGAATGGAATCAATTTTTGAAAACACTTAGGGTAGTTCTAAATATTGGAAAACATCCTAAAAACTAATTTAAATTTAGAGTGTGTGTTTTATTATAAATTACATCCCTTTATTGATATAAAAAAATGTATATCATCTTTGGGACACATACAAATAGGGGTAATAATCTGTGAAAAATGATGGCTGGGTATTAACTCAATTTTTACTGAGTGCAGTATGGGGGCCAAATATCACACCTAGTTTTACACTCTTGATGTATATGATTTGGTTAATTGAAATATTATTTATAAAACTGTATGAAATATTTAAATATATTTTATAGAATTTTATGATGTAAATAAAAACTAGTTAGGTTAGAGAATATAATACAAAAATTACCATGGATATCCTATATTGAAACCTAGTGATTCATAAATCGAGGTATACACATAATTTATGAGTTACTTATTATATTTTTATATTTTACCTTTTATAAATTTTATTTTTATCATCAATAAAGGTTACTTTTTTCATGTAATGGTTAGAGCTAGAAGGAACCAAGTTAAAAATGGGTGTGATAGAAAATGTAGATATTATTACAATGAAAAATATAACGAGGTAGGGTCTAGAGTATAAAATCACATAGTGATTCTCACTCAACTATTTCTAGAAATTAACAATAACATGAACCATATTGAGATTATGAATGAACTAAGTAAGAATAAAATTACAATCTATTATTTCATTTTACAACTTCTACCCTCTTTTAGTTGGTCTTCCAATGCACTAATTTTTGAGCATTAGATAAATGTAATAGAGTTGATATTTTCCATTATCCATTTCTCAGACAATGAGAACGTTATTTTAGTATACTATCACAAGTAATTTAATTAATAAGGAATAATTTTACTCTATGTAATTGGAGGAGCTATAAAAAATATTATAAACAAAATATGTTTCCTCAACTCTTCCAAGAAAAATGGAAAGGGAACTCCTCAAATTGAAATATAAGGAGGATGCATACATTAGTACTTATGAATAAAACATCACAATGATTTTTAGGTATGCCTAAAGTTTTATTACTAACCCTGTATTTAAGAAAAATCATTTCTTTAGTGTATTATAACCAATTATCCAAAAGTAATTAGAGATAAGAGATGTTGGAAGATAGAAAGAAATTATTTAATGCGAGATGAAGGTGGAAATTGAAATTAGAGACTCTAATAGACACTAGATAAAGAAAAATTATTTTCATGGAAACTGAAATGATAAATCACATGGGAGGAATAAATTAAAGTCACCTATATGCCACAAATTTGGGACGGATCATCCATGTAAGTTTCAGAATGTAATGGGAAGATATTTTAACTATGAAAGGGTTATCCATTAAGTTAGTGATTTTCAAGGGGATATAAAGAGGTTGGAAAATCTAATAAAGGATAGTAATGTCTCAAACAATTCACCACCCATTATTCAATGCTTCAAATATAATGAATTTAGGAATTAAGAAAATAAATTACTCAATCCAAGGGTTAATATAGATAGTAAGCATCAATAACCTCTTAAAAAAGGTAAAAAGAGTCAATGAAATAATTATCACTGAAGTGGATCATGGTAATTAAGTGGTTAATGGTAAACTTATCCTTATCTTTAGAATTGTACATATCTTATTTTCATGTTATACAGGTTTTATAAAAAATCTTGGATAATGAATTATCAATTAAAATAATTTCTGGTATGATGATTGTGTCTCTATTCAACAACTCTTCTATGATATAAATTTATGGGAATATAATTATGAAAAATATTAATATTATTCATTTAGTTTTATATTATTAGATTATAGTAATGTATTTTTTATCTATACATAAAATCCAAATTAATTTCTAGAATAGTAAAGTCACATCTCATATCACAAACCAACCTATGATAAACCATTAGTGTATTGTTAACTACGAACTCCCAATGTAAATTATTTCTATTATAATTTTCTAAAATCCTAAAGTGTATTTTTCTTAAATTATTTGTGGAAAAGATGAGTGCCTTAATATTTCCCAAGATATCATGGTGTATATCTCATTATAAGTTTCATATCAAGTCCTTAGTATGTTAAGAATACACTCATCTATTTTCAACAGTGAGAGATAATTAAAATTATGAGGATAATATATATTTAAGATGATAAAATTTATTACCATGTGATTTTAGTATTAATTTACATTTAAATAAATACTATTAGGAGTATCTTTTTTCACACACAACTATGAATTAAAATATTCTTTGATACATTAAATTGAGATAAAAAAATTATAATGAAAGACAAATACATTGCAAAAATTCAGTATGAAACAAAATTAATGAACTTAATGTGAAATAAATCTAAAATTAACCAAAAATACCATAAACATGGAATATTTACCTTAATGGTTTTCAATTAATATTATATCCCATATTGAAACTACAGAAGTAAGGAAAAGAACCAGAATTATATCATACATATTGAAAGATAGGAAAATAAGTTAACTGATTTTAGTTTATATATAGTAATGAAATATTATAGTTATATATATTTTTTAATTGGTATTATATGGTCATTGGACTTATATGATAATTGTAACAAAACCTTTGGATTTATAGGAATAAATACACGTAGAAACTTTATGAAATCCATCTAGAACTAGGAAAGAAATGACATTGGGTAGTAGAATTATTCCTTGTGATGGTTATTTATCTAAGATTGGGAACGAGGTAGCATCACTTAGGTTCACCCTAGACTAATCCCATATCGAACTTTAACATGTAGGGATTAAGGAAAATTATTTATGGGATAATTTTTAAATTATTTATTAAACTATATCCACACTAGCTGAATTACCACCCATGAATGATACCATTTTGTATCTTACTCTTATGTTTTATGTGGAGGTATTTAGTGGATTTTTAAGTAGAAATTTGGATGATAGAAACATGTATTTATTAATATAATAAATTTTAAAATGTTATGTTAATTTTATACATTATTAATTTTTAAAAACATTACTTTTTTAAAAAATAAACCTAATTAAGTAATAAAAGGTTTTTTGTAAAATAAATTATTAAAAAAAATTAATAAATTATTCTTAAATAATTATGAATAAAATCATTTATAAAAATTTGTTTCTTCACAGAATTGTATTGTTTCTATATCTTATGTATTTTTATCTTAAGAAACCAAATTGATCAATATTTAATAATGATATTAAAGAAATATATTTTTAATATATATTAAAAAATTATTATTCATCTGATTATTTTTACTTTTTAAATAATAAGAATAAATTGTTTTTATGCTAAAAAATCGATTTTTTCTAAAAATTATTATGAATTTTTATATTAAAATTAATTTTTTTTCACTTTTAGTGATTCAATAAAACAAAGTGGATTTAATATTTCTATAATGATAATAAAATGAGGTAATATTCACAATTTAATTTTGATGTATAAAAATAAGTTACTGAGGTAATTTTTTTTCCATTATAAAGGTGAAAGGGTTATTTTCAAATAATTTTTTTATATAAGTGTTTTATAATTTTAATCCAAATTAATTAAAATTCATTTATTGTAAATGATGAATTTAATTTAATGTATATATATTTATATATAAAAAATATATATTTATTAACACTTTTTTAATTAATAGTTGATTTGAAATTATATTATGAACACTTAAAATTTTAAAAGTACATTTTTTGGAAAAACTAGTCTTTCTATATATACTAAGTTTTCATTTAAAAGTTAAAATTTTCAAATTTATAAATTTAATTGAAATAAATGGATTAAAAATTTGGAATCATCACATAAAAATTAGGTAATATGTTTTTTCTTATATTTTTGGTCAAAAAATAATTACTATAGTAATAAATTTTGAAAGTTAGCAAAGTGTAGAAGGGGTAATCTTCCATGGATCAAATTTTTTAAATTAACTCAAAAAATATACCATATAAAAAACTTTTTTAGATTTTAAATCCGTAATTAAATTTCTCACAAACCTTTTATTACCTAAATCATCCAACCCCATGTTTCATGAACCAGCTTAGGTACCCTAGTAACCTGATAACTGAGTCGACATTAACATATCCTAAAGGGAATTTATGATCCCCATGGGTTGGAGACTAGCACTTGGGATCACACCAATTGAAAGTGAGAATGATTTTGGCACAATTTTTTTGGAATAAATATAATAAGATAGTATTAATACAAAATAAACTCCACAAGGATAAGTGTACCAAAAGTAAAACAGGTATAAACAACCTAAAGTACTAAAAAAGGCACAATAGAACTAAGAAAATATCCTAGGTACCAAAGGATGAAACTCTTTAATTATATGGAACAATAGATAAAACTTCCTATAAGTGATGATTTACCCCTGCTCGAACCTAGAAGGATATAATCTAAAAACACCCAAAGGCATGGGTACGGTGTGATATAAAATCCCAGTAGGGACTCGCCATGGATTCCGTAGAAGATGCCAACATTTAATTAACCAAATAAAGCTTTTGTGTTCAAATAAAAAGGTATAGTAGTTTAGAGAATAATTAAAATGATTCATTTGTTACCTTTAAAATGATGGAAATACTTTAAATGATAAGAGGATAAGCTCTTAACAGGAATTGGGTAAGAGCTCTTCCCACAGTGACCTACGGTTTCCCTTCAACCGCTCTCGATGTTTTAGGGTTTCCTTTCGTCGTTCTTCTCCTTACCTCCCATATAACTTATTTGAGAGTGGAATGGTCTATGGATAGGTCTTGTGGTGGTGTTGTAGTTTGGTTTTTACCCCTCCATGGTTCGCGGGATGGAATGTCCTCCGGTGCTCTATCAATATTCAATGTCGTTCAACCCCCACTGACGAATCTGGTTTGCAAGTCTTTGCTCCCACTCCTGCAATGGTTTGCCTATTTTCTCCGATGGTGCATCGTTTTTTCTCCATCATTACCCATTTATATTTGGTGTAAACTAGTTTCATCAAGGTTGGACTTTGAAGGGCCGTCTTCTTCTTTCTAGGTTATTACATGGCCAAAGGATGTGGCCTTAGGAAAGCTCAGAGTCGTCGGCGTCCCCATATACTTCCGATCCTGCATTCTATTTTGGTCATGATTTTGTGTGGTTAGTGTTTTTAGATTATATATGGTTTTGGAGTGCTTCTGATGAATATTTACCTATCAGTCATCCTCCATCTTCGATCAGGTGTGGATTAGTGTTTTTGTAGTGTTTTCTCTGGTTCTACTTTTTTCTCCACATGTTTGATTCTATCTCTAGTGATCCTCCTATACACTTATTTACCTATCCCCCCATACACGACCTCACTTTGGTCTGGTTTGAGGGCCTCTTGGGTGATTTGGGTTGGTGTTAGTGGTCCCAGTGGTGGGAGTTCTTCCGAGGGTGGCTTGTGCTCTAACAATTATCTCCCAGCGATGGTGATGCTTCAGTAATCGCTTCTAGCATGGAGTTGGTGAGATTATGATGTTGTGGTTTAGTGGCGATGGGATGGGTGATGTGGATGCATGAAATATGGAGATAAGGTGGGTTCTCGGGGTCTAATATGATATGTTCTTCTGGTTAGGGTATGGACTTGTGCTGGGATCATTGGCCATCCCGTTGTATTTTTTTTGGTTTTCATTGTGGTTTGGATATTTGTTTGGTTCTCACTAATCCATAAAATAATTTATTTAAGAATAAAAAAAATTGTGCATTATAATGGAAATAATTTAAACAAACAACCTCACAAAAAATATATATAACAATTTATTAAAATTTATTAGACAACTAAAACAATTTACAAACATTATTCCATATTTGTATCTCAAATATAAACAAGTGAGAAACATGGTCATCTGCAAAAAGGTAAAATAGTTCCAAGATATTATATCCTCACACAATCTAAGGTGATCATGGAAATATGTGTATACATGCATCCCTATGACACTTTCCAAGTGCAACCCATCCCCATCCCATCATGGATGTGACCTACAAGACTATGTTTTTGTTTCAGTTGTAAAGCATCAAAAGAGTATTATCCCAATAACTCACTAACTAGATAGGATTTCATGTTTTCTAGTACAATAAAATATGGGAAATTCATTTTAAAAATATTAAAAATAAAATTCATAACATTCCTCCATTTCAAAAGTTCTAATTTTCCATTTAAAAAATGAAACATATTTTTAATCAAATGATTCATTTTCAAAGATAGACCCACTAGGTTTCTATTAAAAACCATTCCAAGAAATTTTCTAAAATATAACCTTAAAATAAATTTCATAATTTAAATTCCACAATTTAAATTCCAAAAATTTCCATCGATTTCTCAAACACATCCCAATTCAGTGGAATTGGGGGTTTTCATAATTTCAAGCTAGAAATTCATTTTCTCATTCAAATCCCCCAATTTATTACAATTGGGTTATTACAAACCCAATTAGATGAAATTTTCCAGTAATTTAATTTAAATCAAGTCATTCATGGTTAATCAAATTTGGCTATCATAACAGAACCACCTACCTTTCTCACAAAAACACAAAGCCCACAATGGAACCTGACAATAAGAAAAAAAGCACAGAAGATCTAGGAACTCAAACTAGAAACTATAACGACCCATAATTTACATACATTGTTATTACATCAGAATTGAATCACACTTATTACAACATATAACAAAACCAGGAAAGGACCGCATAGGTATAATGTCTTTTGAAACTGGGAAACATAAACAACTGGTTCATAAAGCGTCTACATTGTCTCCCATTTATTTCATCATATCTATAGTCCCTTTTGGAATATCTTACTTAATAACCTTTTCCTGACCTGGGGAAAGACAACATACAAAAGGGTGAGCTCAAATGCTCAGTAAGGGTAAACAAAAGAAATATCAATCACATCATATTCATAAGAACATAACATTTTGGAAATCTTAACCTGCAAAAGAGAGCATAATTTCATAACATGGGGTAAATCATAGTAGTGAAATGAAATCCCAATAATAATAACATAAAACATGAAACTTTGTGGCATACACACATAATCATATAGAACCATTTCTTATTAGTCAAGACTCATTGCCAAGACTATCTTAGTGGACAAAGTCTATATCTGAACCGAGTTCACTCCTCGTTTCAGTCCTGTTTCACCGAACCGGTTTAACCTGCCGTTCTAGCCATGTCTATCTCATGAGATATAAAATCTTTACCCAATTCATTGTAGGGAGATATAGGTCACAACCATCTCATAATGATACCATTCTTATATGTTCCACAAAATCAAAACATCATACATCATTGCATAACCCATGTAATAAAAATTGGAATCTTAAACATCATGCCGTCATAACATAATCCATATAAGATAAAAGGACATAATAAAAATAATTCCATCCTAACATATTCAAATAAATATAAAAATAGGGATAGAAACAGAACCCTATATTATCTTAGATGGAAAATAATTTTGATAAAACACTTGAACTCCATTCTTGAGGAAAATATCCTTTCTACTTCAAAAATATTTTTCCTTTCTTAACATGTCATACAATTTTAAACTAAATAAAGTTGATTAAAAATAGGCTTGAAAACTTTTAAAGGAAGATTCTTGGAAATAATGTTTTAAAAATCCATTCATGCCGTATAAGTTAAAAAACATTCTTCTCGTACTTTTGTCAGAAAAGTCAAAAAGTACCTCGTACGAAAAACGACAAAAGATTCCTTTCATATCTTTTACTAAAAACTCACCTAAAGGTAAAATTGGATATAAACTATTGTATAAGGATGTAAATATTACATATTGAGGAAACATGGATGTGGATGATAAAATAAACCCCAATAAATACCAAAGTATAAACAATCTCGGATAAAAATGAGATTGTGATATTTTCTTTACCTTAGGTCCGATTTGATTCGTAAGTGTCCGAACCTCCTGCATAATGATTTAAATAATGTCATTGACTTATTCCAAAATCATACTCATTGTTATGATATTATATATGGTTCACTTATATTACCCGTTCTTTTGTAAATTCCATGTTAAAGAGCGTTTTGGGTAAAATTGTTTCATTTGTCGTCCGTGTTTTGACTTGTAATTATTCATATGATTACTTAGATCATGATAAATTAATTCCAGAATATAAAACATGATTTATATATAATATATATTCAGAATATACATATATATAATAGACCAGTAAATGGAATGAAATACATCGTTCATGGAGACGGTAGGTCGTACGTACGCATGAACGCTGTTTTCGTTTCCTTATTGAGTTGAATGGAATTAAGTAGATGGCATACATATATATACACATAAATCCAGTATCATTATTATGTCATATATTTCATGATTACTTATTATATATACTTTATAATCATTCATGAATGGTTAACGTGGAGAATGAATCTCATCTCGTCGTGGAGACGGTAGTCCGTACGTACGCACGACTAATGATATCGTTCTCATGATCGTGGAATTGTATTGGAGTGTATGTATACTATTTCAGAATCAATATCACTTTAAAATAATCATATATACTCATTATTTACACCATTATACCCATCCAAGTAAGGTGGTGGTGGAAAATAGATTACACCACGGCGTGAAGACGGTATTCTGTACGTACGCACGCGCGGTGATTTCATTTTCCGTAGGATGGATAGATGGTGAAATAGGGTTGTTTCATAATTATAATAACATATCAGTATATGAGTGATAATGATTTTATTACTTCATAATGAAACAACTAAAAAATAATAAGTGGAAGAAGAAATAAAGATGAAAGAATCGGTAACGGACATTACCTCTTCTTTGAAGCGCTTCTTTGATACCTCCTTTTGGGGAACTAAAATTAGTCTTTGAAGAAGACCAGGACCTCTAGGATGTCTCTAGTGAAGTTGAGAGAATAAATTGGCAGGGTTTGGCCGAGCTTGAAGGCTCAAAGTGGTGTGAGGAAGAGAGGGAGGAGGTGCCCTTTTATAAGGGAGGAGAGGGGCTCCTTTGGAAAAACTAAAAATATTATTTTATTATAAAGCCAAATTCGGTTTTAAATAGCTCCAAATTGATTTATTTCGAAGATAAGGTGGGTATGGGTCTAAATCCTCTCATCCAATAGAATTTAGACAAGTTTAGGTTCCTATTTTAACCTTATCATTTAGATTTAACATTAAGTTAAATAATTTTACTTTTATCGCGTCTTCTTGTGTTCTTACACTATAAGGTTAATAAACTTACTATAACAAGCCAAACGAACCCCAAGTTGTTTATTCTTAATATATATAACCTTATATAAGTCATTTGGATGATCCTTAGATTTTTATAAATAAAATAACAATTAATCATATAATATTTGTTTTAAAAACTATTTTATGTCAATTTTGACACTATTTAGTAATTGATTTTTGTGAAAATCATAACAGAATGATTAGTTCTAAACAAGTTAATTAAATAAATAATAAAAATTCATAGTAACCTATAAAATTATTGGAATTCATAAAAAGTCTCAAATTACATTTATTTGGGTATTTATAACATCAATTATGTCAATATTCCATTAATAAGATAATTACTGCATCATCATTGTGTTATAAATAAATTAAATTATTTAATGTCTAAAAATTATAAATAAAATCCTATTATGTAGAAAATAATTTTATATTTCTAATGAATATTTATAGTCGAATTTATCTTATGTATAACCCGATATTAAAAATTATTTAATTATTAAACTTTGATTTTAACTATTTTAACACTTCTTTAAATAAATTAATAATAAATTTCCTAATCTAATCCAAGTGGGCCTAAATGGTCATATTTTATTTATAAGGTTGTTTTTGGTCGAATTACACTTATCCAATAGAATTAGGACATGTGTTAGGGTAATAATAATATCATTTTTACCCTTAATTACCCTATTTACTTTTAACCGTGGTAAAAAAAAGTAAAAAGTTACTATTCGCCAAAAATTATTTTCATCTCATTGAACCACATTTTAGTCCTTGATATTAACCGTGTCTCTCAGATTTTAGAAATTCCACTCACAGAAGCGGTAAAATTATGTTTTATGAAAAATTTAGTTTTTTAACTACCACTTAGTGGCTTCACTATTCATCAAAAAATGAAAGTTTCCAGAAAAATACCAAAAATTAGGCCTAAGCTATATTTTATATTATGAATTCAAAAACGATGTCTATTTTACCAAATTCAAAACATATCAGTTGCATTAACTAATTTAAAAATTAATTCCCGTTGTCCAAACAAATAGCGTTTTTTTAAGAGATAATAACTATCAAAAGATTGACACTTGTTTATGTCTGGTTTAAATGTGAAATTACATCCAATGAAAAAAATTGTATTAAATTGTAGAAATATATTCTAAATATAACATAAAACCACTAAAATTAATAATTTATCACTATTAATTGATTCGATTAAAAAAGTTGTTTTTAATTAAAATTTAGTAATTTTTACTATTCATCAGAATATGGAAGTTATCGAAAAGTACCAAAATTTAATCCTGGGATAATTTTGATATTCCGAATCCAAAAATGAAGTCCATTTTGAAAAATAAAATTTTCAAAAAGTGGTTATTACTATTCATAACAGCTAGTTTTTATAATAGCATATCGTTGTTTAGTGAAACTCGGTATTGCGTAGTACATACACTATCGAGGAAGGTCGCGATTGCGTGTAATGAAAGGCAAGTCAAGTATGCATTTTGTGCAAGATCCTTTTGGTGTAGCATAAAATACAAGACATTAATGAAATTAAAAAGAATATTTTTCATAAAATCTCGGGGTGTTACATTCTACCCCCCTTAAAATGAATTTTTCCCTCGAAATTCGTCGGGGTTATAAATGGTTTACTACTTGAAAGTTTCTTTAATAGAAACGCACATCGTAAAAAGGAATACCAAAACCAATCTTTAAAAACAAAAGTATGAAATGTAACAGTTACCCATATAAACTAATCACTAGGTTTCCACATGGGTGAAAATATGGATATGGAAGAGAAATCTAACCACCATGTTCTGATGGAGAGTGGTAGCGAACATGGCTATGGAAAAACCAGAAATCATAAAGCCATAAATTTGTGACGATCTAAGGTACCATATGATTCATCAGATATAAGAGCACTAGGACAACATTTTTGGTTTTCAAGATCATTTCCCTAAAGTTGATGAAATTGGAATTAGAATAAATACTTTCGTGATTTTGGTATAGTCTCATCGTTGGTCATTTTTTGGACAATTTCCACTTCATATCTTAAAGAAATGAAGTTTAATTTTTCATTCATGATGTGTTAGCAGATCATGTGATAGAATGATGGGTCATTCCATCTATCTCAAACAAAAGGTTAGAAAATACATAAGTCCATCTATAGTGAGATTAATCATATATGGTTCCTAAAATGGACTTATACTTCATATATCATACTACTTAATATAATAAAACTAGTTTCTACTAAATAGGGACTTCCTGTAGGCTAGTGGTAGGCAATAAAGACCAGTCGCACTTCAGTTGTGGGTTCGATTCCCACAGCCTTGTCCTATGCGATGGGCTGTCGCCCGTCCTGCAGGTTGTCCTTTTTCTAAAGCTATATTACTATAACATCCCATCAATAATATTGAAAAAAAGTTCTATCCTTAAACAATACTAACTTATGTCCAACATAATCCATTCCAATCTTTATGCTTATCTAAAATACTTCGGTCCAATCTCATAGTATAAAGAAAACGATTACTTGAAATGTCATCAACCAATCATGTGAATACCATCATTTATCCCCCATATATCTTGTTGGTCACATTCCAATCATGTGAATACCTTAATCATGTATTCTCTTGAAAAATGAATACCCATTAAACCTTAGTGAAAACATGAATGCTGTCAAAAGTTAACTCTTTCCTCATACCAAAATCCAAAAATTCTGTATACTCAAACCAGGATATAACCTTCTCCTTATATCAATCATGAGCTCATGAATACAATCAAACATTTAATTTTACCCTTATCCCTTCATTATGCTCATATCATCTAAATTCCAAAAATATATGAATAACCTCCCATAGATATTGGTACCATTAATCATACACTTTCAAAACTCAAGGAAAGACAACAGTGTAACAATCCTTAGATGTCTCTTTATTCCATAGTACCATGAGATTACTTATACAACATTACACTTGATAAACATGTAATCATTCCACTACCATCTTAAACCATTGACCGAGCTTCAACAATTCTTTCATCTCACATATCATTTGTAGTATCTTTATCATCATCAACATAAATACTACCCATACGACCATACTGATTCTCTTCATGAGACTTTCCCATAGGGAATTGGTTTGAATAATGCCCGTACATTCCAAATTTAAAACATTTAACCATTGTTGATGTCGTAGCAATAACATTATCCTCATCCATGGTGTTAACTGAACCTTTTCCTTTGCACTTACTGGCTTTGTGTCCTTCTTTTCCCCACCCAAAGCATCTTCCAGTTCCCTTGAAACAATCTCCCCGATGCCTCTTCCCACATGATTTACATGAGGAAAATTGAACTTTCTTTCCTCTTTGATCATCATGAAACTCCATATTTCTCTTATTATCTGAGTCGGGAACCTTACCAATGTTGAGATTATTGATCATATTATGAGATTGATTATTAGGAATAATAACTATGTTTGGACTTCCAAATCCCGTTTCATTTGGTTTCTCAGGAAGAATATCATTCCATTGTCCGTCATATCCTCCATTATCATGAATCTTCCTATTTCCAGCCATTTTCTAAAACCCAAAAAGAATAGTGTGAGAGGTAAAAATCATGCTAGGGAAAACAACATAATAAAGGGGTAGTACCTTCAATATCTAACATCTTAGGTTTAATTCTAAGATAGTTAGCGTAATTCTAGGACTATAACCTATACATATACTTAACCTTAGGGACATCCCTAGACATACCTTAGAAATATCTCTAGGGATCTCACTAAAGTTCTCGCATCCTAGTTTCCAAAGGTTGACTAAACCTTTCCTCTGATACCAACTATAACGACCCATACTTTACATACATTGTTATTACATCAGAATTGAAGCACACTTATTACAACATATAACAAAACCAGGAAAGGACCATATAGGTGTAGTGTCTTTAGAAACTGGGAAACATAAACAACTGGTTCATAAAGCGTCTACACTGTCTCCCATTTATTTCATCATATCTATAGTCCCTTTTGGAATATCTTACCTAATAACCTTTTCCTGACCTGGGGAAAGAAAACATACAAAAGGGTGAGCTCAAATGCTCAGTAAGGGTAAACAAAAGAAATATCAATCACATCATATTCATAAGAACATAACATTTTGGAAATCTTAACCTGCAAAAGAGAGCATAATTTCATAACATGGGGTAAATCATAGTAGTGAAATGAAATCCCAACAATCATAACATAAAACATGAAACATTTTGGAATACACACATAATCATAGAGAATCATTTCTTACTAGTCAAGACTCATATCCAAGACTATCTTAGTGGACAAAGTCAATATCTGAACCGAGTTCACTCCTCGTTTCAGTCCTGTTTCACTGAACCGGTTTAACCTGCCGTTCCAGCCATGTCTATCTCATGAGATATAAAATCTTTACCCAATGAATTTGGGGGAGATATAGGTCCCACCCATCTCATAATGATACCATTCTTATGTGTGCCACAAAATCAAAAAATCATACATCATTCAATAACCCATGTAATAAAAATGGGAATCTTAAACATCATGCCATCATAACATAATCCATATAAGATAAAAGGACATCATAAAAATAATTCCATCCTAACATAATCAAATCAATGTAAAAATAGGGATAGAAACAGAACCCTATATTATCTTATATGGAAAATAATTTTGATAAAACACTTGAACTCCATTCTTGAGGAAAATATCTTTTCTACTTCAAAAACATTTTTCCTTTATTGATATGTCATACAATTTTAAACTAAAAAAAGTTGATTAAAAATAAACTTTTAAAACTTGTAAAGGAAGATTATTGGAAATAATTTTTTAAAAATCCATTCATGCCGTATAAGTTAAAAAAACATTCTTCTCGTACTTCTGTCGGAAAAGTCAAAAAGTACCTCGTACGAAAAATGTCAAAAGATTTCTTTCATATCTTTTACTAAAAACTCACTAAAGGGTAAAATTGGATATAAACTATTGTAGAAGGATGTAAATATTACATATTGAGGAAACATGGATGTGGATGATAAAATACACCCCAGTAAATACCAAAGTATAAACAATCTCAGATAAAAATGAGATTGTGATATTTTCTTTACCTTAGGTCCGATTTGCTTCATAAGTGTCCGAACCTCCTGTATAATGATTTAAATAATGTCATTTTATTATTCTAGAATCATACTCATTGTTATGATATTATATATGGTTCCCTTATATTACCCATTCTTTTGTAAATTCCATGTTAAAGAGCGTTTTGGGTAAAATCGTTTCATTTGTCGTCCGTGTTTTGACTTGTAATTATTCTTATGATTACTTAGATCATGATCACTTAATTCCAGAATATAAAACATGATTTATATATAATATATATTCTTAATATACATATATATAATAGATCAGTAAATGGAATGAAATACACCGTTCATGGATACGGTAGGTCGTACGTACGCATGAACGCTGTTTTCGTTTCCTTATTGAGTTGAATGGAATTAAGTAGATGACATACATATATATACACATAAATACAGTATCATTATTATGTCATATATTTCATTATTACTTATTATATATACTCTATAATCATTCATGAATGGTTAACGTGGAGAATGAATCTCATCGCGTTGTGGAGACGGTAGTCCGTACGTACGCATGAGCGATGATATCGTTCTCATGATCTTGGAATTGTATTGAAGTGTATGTATACTATTTAATAATAAAAATCAATTTACAATAATCATATATATTCATTATTTACACCATTATACCCATCCAAGTAAGGTGGTGGTGGAAAATAGATTACACCACAGCGTGGAGACGGTATTCCGTACGTACGCACGCGCGGTGATTTCATTTTCCGTAGGATGGATAGATGGTGAAATAGGGTTGTTTCATACTTATAATAACATATAATTATATGAGTGATACTGATTTTATTACTTCATAATGAAAAAACTAAATAATAAGAAGTGGAAGAAGAAATAAAGATGAAAGAATCGGTAACGGACATTACCTCTTCTTCAAGTGCTTCTTTGAGACCTCCTTTTGGGGAACTAAAATTGGTCTTTGAAGAAGACCATGACCTCTAGGATGTCTCTAGGGAAGTGGAGAGAATAAATTGTCAGGGTTTGGCCGAGCTTGAAGCCTCAAAGTGGTGTGAGGAAGAGAGGGAGGAGGTGCCCTTTTATAAGGGAGGAGAGGGGCTCCTTTGGAAAAACTAAAAATATTATTTTATTATAAAGCCAAATTCGTTTTTAAATAGATCCAAATTGATTTATTTAGAATATAAGGTGGGGATGGGTCGAAATACTCTCATCCAATAGAGTTTAGACAAGTTTAGGTTCCTATTTTAACCTTATCATTTAGATTTAACATTAAGTTAAATAATTTTACTTTTATCGTGTCTTCTTGTGTTCTTACACTATAAGGTTAATAAACTTACTATAACAAGCCAAACAAACCCCAAGTTGTTTATTATTAATATATATATAACCTTATCTAAGTCATTTGGCCGAACCTTAGATTTTTAGGAATAAAATAACAATTAATAATATAATATTTGTTTTAAAAACTATTTTATGTCAATTTTGACACTATTTAGTAATTGATTTTTGTGAAAATCATAACAGAATGATTAGTTAGAACCAAGTTAATTAAATCAATACTAACATGTCATATTAATCTAGAAAATTAGTGTAATTCATAAAAAGTCTCAAATTACATTTATTTGGCTAATTATAACATCAATTATGTCAATATTTCATTAATAAGATAATTACTGCATCATCGTTGTGTCATAAATAAATTAAATTATTTAATGTCTAAAAATTAAAAATAAAATCCAATTATGTAGTAAATATTTTTATATTTCTAATGAATATTTATAGTCTAATTTATCTTATGTATAACCCTATATTAAAAATTATTTACTTATTAAACTTTGATTTTAACTATTTTAACACTTCTTTAAATAAATGAATAATAAATGTCCTAATCTAATCCAAGTGAGCCTAAATGGTCATATTTTATTCCTAAGGTTGTTTTTAGTCGAATTACACTTATCCAATAGAATTAGGACATGTGTTAGGGTAATAATAATATCATTTTTACCCATAATTACCCTATTTACTTTTAATCGTGGTAAAAAAAGTAAAAAGTTACTATTCACCAAAAATTATTTTAATCTCATTAAACCACATTTTAGTCCTTGATATTAACTGTGTCTCTCGGATTTTCGAAATTCCACTCACAGAAGCGGTAGAATTATGTTTTATGAAAAATTCAGTTTTTTAACTACCACTTAGTGGTTTCACTATTCATCAAAAAATGAATGTTTCCAGAAAAATACCAAAAATTAGGCCTAAGCTATATTTGATATTATGAAATCAAAAATTATGTCTATTTTACCAAATTCAAAACATATCAGTTTCATTAACTAATTTAAAAATTAATTCCCGTTGTCCAAACAAATATCGTGTTTTAAAGAGATAATAACTATCAAAAGATTAGCCCTTGTTTATGTCTGGTTTAAATGTGAAATTACATCCACTGAACAAAATTGTATTAAATTGTAAAAATATATTCTAAATATACTTTAAAACCACTCAAATTAATAATTTATCACTATTAATTATTTCGATTAAAAAAGTTTTTTTTAATTAAAATTTAGTAATTTTCACTATTCATCAGAATATGAAAGTTACCGGAAAGTACCAAAATTTCATCCTAGGCTAATTTCGATATTCCAAATCCAAAAATGAAGTCCATTTTGAAAAATAAAATTTTCAAAAAGTGGTTATTACTATTCATAACGGCTAGTTTTAATAATAGCATATCGTTGTTTAGTGAAACTCGGTATTGCGTACTACACACGCTATCGAGGAAGGTCGTGATTGCGTGTAATGCAAGGCAAGTCAAGGATGCGTGTTGTGCAAGTTTCTTTTGGTGTAGCATATAACACAAGACATTAATGAAATTAAAAAGAATATTTTTCATAAAATCTCAGGGTGTTACAGAAACAATAGTAAAAAAATGGAGTTTTGATCCATCAATACCCAAGTAATATATCGAACTCTATGGAAGGAAAAATAATGAGATGGAGAGACATAGAGAACGCTAACCCGATGAATCACACCACAATCACAACAGTTATCCATCATTGATAAAAATGACTTGGAAGGGTTTAAGAGATCCAAAATCTCTTGGAAATGGATCTAGGGTCGAGAGAAAAAAAATGAAGACAAGGAAAAGAAAAATAATCCAATATTCCCGTTAAAAAAACAACCATCAGGACTTTACAAGATATGTAACCCAATTATACATCATGTAGTTGAAAAATCCCAAAATCGATGGAAACCCCATCACCTTTTTTTAAAAAAAGATTTGTTATTATTTTATAACTTACACATCATGTATGCCCATAAAACTTCAAGTAAATAGATAGAAGACTTCAGTACCAGTAGTTTTTATATTGAAAATCCAAAAATTTCATGACTTCTACATTAAAGGTATTATCCCAATTCATTCTCATCCCAATCTATAAAAAAAGGAAAACCACAACAAGGGTTAAAATATACATTCCATAAAGGTAAACAGATGTTACAAACTCTCCACTATAAAAACTTTATGTCCCCATAAATCATATCAACAAGATTCCATATATAAAATGTGAGGCCATTTCTCTCTCATCGGTGTCTCATGCTCCCATGTCTCATGAAAATCAAAACTATATTGTCATAGCACTCGAACCAAAGGTATTATCCTCCCACAAAGTACGTTGATTTTAGAATCAACTATCCTAACCAGTCGTTCATTCACGGATAAATCAGGTTTAATATCAAGATCACTCTAGCTCAAAATATGAGATGGATCAGATAGATACCATCATAAAAGAGATATATGGTACACATTATATATCAACATTAGTTATAGAAGAAGTGCTAAATTTTAAGAAATATTCCGCCACCTTCTCAATAACCTCAAAGGGTCCTACAAAATGGGGAGCATGTTTCCTTTTCCTCTCATTCTCTTGATGACCCAACAAAGGTAAAACCTTTAAGAATACCTAATCACCAACCGATAATTCCAATGGTGTGTGAAAAAAATCAAAATAATAATTATATTGTATCTATTCCGTCAACATCCATTGACAAATAAAAGGAATCTTTTTCTCCATCTCTTGAATCAATCTTGGTCCAACCAAGGAACTTTCACCAATCTCTAACCAACATAATAGAGATCTGAAAGGCTAGCCATACAAGGTCTCAAAAGGTTCCAATATGATCACATAATAGTAACTATTGTTATAAGAGAACTCAAACATCCCCAAATGTTCATCCCAAGATCCATAAAAGTCGAGAATTTAATTACAAAACATATACTTAAGAATATTTATAGATCTTTATTTCTGACCATCTGACTATGGATCGTATTCTGTACCCAAACTGACCTGAGATTCCAGTGCCTCCTGAATACCTCTCAAAAAAGGAGAAGTGAAATAAGGATCCCTATCAGAGAATATAGCATATAAAACTCTATTCATATGAATAATCTCTTCCACATAAAGATTCCCCAACTCCTCAACTTTTGTTGTATCATGAATGGGTAAAAACTGAGCCAACATGGTCCGCATGTCGATAATAACCGATATCACGTTTATCCTTCTCTGGGTATATGGAAACCCAAACACAATGTCCATAGATATCTCATCCCATAACCAAGTAGGGAATGTAAGTGGCTGAATCATACCTGAAGTATTCTGGTGCATGACCTTGACATGTTATCACATATAACAATGATAGACAAATTTAGAAATCACTCATCTCATACCTGGACACTAGAATCTAAACTAGATTTCATAGAACATATTCATTTTTCCTGGGTCCACTGAACATTTATGTCACATCCATGACTTCTTTGAAAGTCATTTTTCATTTAATTTCTATTCCTGATTTATTTTGGGGGTTTACCACGCATTTTGGTGTAAATGGTGGGTTTTTGAAATATAGGTCAAACCGTAATCCCATTTCCAGATTAAAATATATATTTTTGTTTTTTTATAACTCCTTATTTTTTCAACATTTTAAACCCATTCAACTTCCCAAATGGCATCCCCTGGTATATTTAAATCACCATATCAATTTGGAATCCATAGGAATCTATAATAATAATGGATTTGGGTTTTTAATTAAGGTGTTGGGCCAGCCCGAAAGCCCATTTCCTATATTGAAAATATTTTTTAATTTTTTAATATTTTATTAAATTTTTATGTTTATTAGGTAATTTAAACTATCAATTGAGACCACTTGCCCAAGACGCGCTCCCATGATCTCTTACCCCTCTTTAAAGATCATTTGAATCAAGAATTTCGGAGAAACTTCTCTAGATTTCCCAAATAGCCCAGATTTGAAGAGGTAAATTGATTCATTCATAACTACTTCATTTATCACTATTTTACCCCATTACTATTCCTACATGATCTCCTCATCCTTTTTAGAACCTCCCTTTAATGTTTGTCTATTTTAAAATTCAGATACTGGTGGATTTAGGGTGATTTCTCTAGGATTCCATCAAGTAAGTGTTCCTCCCTTCCATTTCTTCAATTTCCTTAGGGTTTCATCCCTCTTTCTTGATGTTCAAAAGTGTCCAGAAGTTAGGGTTCCAACCTAGGGTTTGACATGGTATCTTTTTGGTGTAATCTTGATATTTTAGGTTTCTATTCACTTCTTTGTGGTGCGACGGTGGTGTGATTTATGTTTCGCACCACAGTTTGAGGGTTTTGACTCAAAAGGTACGTGATTCCATGGTTAACCATTACTTGATGAGTTAGTTTGATTGTTTTAATATTTTTTCAAGTTCCCAAAATGTTGTGTGTGGTGCAAAAACCATTTTTGAGAGATTTTTTTAAGCATTTAATATTATAATTTCATTTTTGTTGAAGTTGTGAAATTTTCGAATGTAACACATGTGGTATCTTTTGTGGTTGTTTAAAAAAATATAAAATTGATTTATTAGTTATTTAAAGGGGATCAAAATTCTGTTTTTTTAATGACTTAGTGTCATGTGGGCCATATAAGGGGGTTTTTGGAATATAATTGGTGTGTAAAATTTTGTTATACTTCTTGAGATCATTTTATGAAAATGGGTGTTTTCATTTGTATCTTTCGTGGTATTATTCAAGGTGATTTTATAACACTTTAAAGTGGTTTTATAAATGTCTCTGGGGCTTAAAATTCTACATTTGTAGTGTTTTGGTGTGGTTTTTCCTTGAAATATGGTTTTGAAATGGGTTTTATGATCAAAGTTTGGGTATGCTCTTTAAAATTGTTTTATGAAAGATTTGAATGATTTAATGATTTATGTACGAGGTGAAACCATATTGGAAAACTATTTTAGAGTGTGTATATATTGAAATGGTACATTTTAAATGTGAAAGGGTCTGTTTTTTCATGTGTTCCATCTTGGAAATGTTTTGTAAAAATATTTGAAGGATTTAATAAAGTTTGTAAGAGATGTGAAAGTGATGTGGGATGTTTTGTGTGAGTGTGATGTGAAAAATTGATTTTGGTTATGAAAAGGGTATTATGTAACATGTGAGTGGTAAGATATGTGAGTTGAAATATCTTATAATGGTTTTATAAAATTGTTTAATGGATTTTTGTAAGTGTTAAAGAAATGTGCAAAGTGTTGTGGGAAATTTTGGTGTGAGTCGGATTTCAAAATCAATTTGAATGAAAAGTGGAATTTCGTGACTTGTGTGGTATACATGTGGTCTGTTTGGTGAATTTTTGATGTGGAAATGATATTTTCATGTGAAAATTATATTTATTGACTTTTTTAACTTGTTTTAGCACAAGGAAAACCCCGGGTATCTAGGTGGGTGGATGTGTACTAGTATGCTAGTGAATCCATGGGGGTTGACATCAATTTCACATAGCATGATTGATGCTTAAAACTCTATCTAAACTATGATAATTATGATTGTGAACCAAAAGGTTATTGGTATGTTCCCTACTAGTGGCTTGTGTATGAGAACTGATATTTGTGATGGTTACTCTCACCGAGATACGAGGTACCTGGGACCCACAACTAGCTAGCACCCAGGGGTTATTTCCTATTGATTATGCTCATTATATCCTTTATACTTAGCATCAGTATAAGGTATATTTGGATGGAAAATTCAGTATATTTGGAATTTATTTTAAAAGTGTTGATTCTTTAAATTATCCCACTTGAAAACTGAATTTTTTTAGAGTTTAATCTTTTAGAAATTGTAACTAGAAATTAAATGTTTTTTGAAAACTTACATTATTTTCATCTTTGAATGTTTATCGCATGAAATATCTTAGTGGTGGTATCCTACTAGGATTTTTCTCACACCCTACTTACACCTTTTGGTTTAAGTATACTTGGTTTTTTTATATCGTAGGTTGGGTGAAATTTATTGTGCCAGTGGTTCGGGTTTCTAGTAGGTTCTTGGTGGTGATGTCTTGTGAAGATGGCTTGAGGGAGGGGCCTCTTGCCATAAGGGTTCATGGTCTGTTTATTTTTGGTTTTGTACCTTTTTTATAGTCTTTATGAGTTGTTTTAACCTATGTAATTATGTTCTGAATTTTTTTTAAAATATTGTTTGGTTTGAAAAATCCCGATTCGTTTTATTGGATTCATTTGTTCTTTTACATTTATAAACTTAGGTAAATCATTCCCAATTTTTAGTTTATGATATCTAGGAACTTATGCCAGCCCGTGGGGATTGGAAATTCCCTTCATTCCATGTCGTAGGCTAGGTTTGGTGCCAGATTTGGTGGTGACTAGATTCTTTTTGTGACAAAATGGTATCAGAGGTAGGTTTATGATAACTGTTTGGGTCATGTTATTTGGGAAACAATCGGGATAGTCTGGAGTTAGGATTGTCCATACTTGGAATTCCGGTTATTGGTAGTGTGCATGATCACCACACCTCATGATGGGATTCAAGTCACCATGGGAGGTTAGGAATTATCTAATTAATTTGTTTTTTTTGGTTTGATGATGATTAGGGGAAGTGAAAAGAGAGTTGGGTAATGGTCTCAGTGATCTCACAGGGCTTGGAAAGCCCTATTGATATGGGGATATTGCCCTAGAAAAATATTTATGATGGTGAAGTGATTGTTGTATGACCTCAAACCATATTTCCAAGTCACCCACTAAAGTTATTTCCCCCTCACATTTTTCGGTATCCTTTAGTTTTGAAATATTGGAAGTTCAGTTCTAAAGTAAAAATGACATGGTTTTAAGAAGCATAATGTTTTTGTGAAATGATTTTCAAATAAACCGGTAAGGGTTTGTTTTTTGAAATGGTGGAACTAAAATTTCATATTTTTTGAATTAGGAAAATAGTGTGGTTACGCCCCCTTTGAAATGAAGAAGTATGTTAAAGTAGGTTTTGAAAAAGTGTTTCCAATAGAGTTTTCTAAACTATTGAAAGGTGTTTTAATGGGATGAGATGTTTTAAAATTAATGTGTATGACTTGAAAGTGAGTTTTCATTTGAATGATTATGCCTTTCTGAAAAGTGTTGTAAGCGGTAATTTGGGTTCGATTTCGTGGTTAACGGTATTGAGAAAAATGAAGTATTGGTTGATTGTTTTGGTTTTGAAAAGTGGAAAGAGTTTTTGTTTTAACCTTTTGTATTTTTGTGAGCGACCACATGAATGAGGTTATATGGGATGATGGATGGTTAATGGAATGACTAGATGAGTGCCAGGATGAATATGAGGAGGGTTCCTGATGTGGCACAAAAACATGCATGTGTCGGGACTGTAACGACCCGAAATTTTAAATAAATTTTGTTTCCTAATTTTATGTGTTATTTTTATACTCAACAAAAATGTTTCATTTGGTAACATTCGTATAATTAAAATGAGACTATTGGGTTTTGACTGTTATTTGACCATTGGTCAATATGACCACTGGAAACTAAATGTTTTGACTATTGTCTCTAAATACAAGCAATCTTGGTTAATTAATATAGAAAGAAGATTCGATGGCCTCACCCAGTAGTCTTGGATCGATCGAAGCCCATCTAACATAACTTGGGAAGGAGGTAGCACCACTGGGATTTTCTCTGGACCAAACCCAAGCTGAACTTCATCGTATAAAGCTAGAACGGGATCGCATTCGCGAGAAGTTCAAACTGATAGAAATTACTACTCGTGTGATTTTGGCCGAGCCTCCCTCAGATTCTCTCACCTTAGCACACCTTAAACTTAGGTCCTATGCTGGTGTGACAAGGGGCTATGTAAGGAGACCGTAACTGTCTTGTGTAATCCTTTGTTTTAAATAAAAATTTCGATTTCTTTTATGAATTTTCAAATGATCGGATAAATATAGTATGCATATTTTTGATGAATTTTAGAAAAAGGATATTTTAAAAATGTTTATGTAAACCCTAAATAATTAAAAATGTGTAATGATTTTCAAAAAATGGTCTTCTGCAATTATTTTCAGTACGAAATTTAGAGTCTAATAAGATCAACTTGATCTTTGATGAATAGTAAATTATGAATAGTGATTTTATGATTAGGATTAGTAATGTGTCCAAATGAATTATTAATCTCACTTAAATAAAGTATTAATATAATCTAGGCACCTTGATTAAGTAATTTGATTCAATAAAATGGTTAAATAACGGTTTCATAAATTATTATTCAAGTATTAGTTTTTTTTCGGGTGAATAGTGTTTTTTAATTAAAAATTTAATTAAAAATATTTAGATACATATTTTTATAAAACGGATTTCATTTTTGAACTCAGAGCACCGATATTATGCTATGGTAATTTTTGGGGTTTTTTCTGAAAAAAATGAATTTTTGGTGAATAGTGTTTTTATTTAAAAATTAAATTAAAAATATTTAGAAAATTATTTTTATAAAATGGAGTTCATATTTGTAATCAGAGCGTTGATATTTGGTTAAGGTGAAATTTTGGGATTATTCTGAGAAAGTTGAATTTTCGATGAATAGTGAAAATACAGTTTTTAAGTTACGGGTGTTTAATGACATCATTAAATGATGTATTAAGTTTGTAATCAATATGTTTGAATTATGAATAGTGAGATAAGGTATGAGGTGTCCCAAGTGTCCAATACCATGGGCAATCCCATGGTTTTGCCAAAACCACTAATGAGGTGTCCCTTTGCCATTAATGCCTTGTCCCCTCACTTTCCCTATAAATACCAAGCCATCCTCTCATCCATTCGACTCCCCACTCTCCCCCAACAAAGTTATGGTCTCCTTACCTCCCAAAGAGTCCTCCCAAGGTGCACCCAAGCCCTCAAGGTCCAAACCTTTGAGTTTTAAGAGTTACGTTTTAACGTAAGGGATCCGACCACTCTCTTTAATTTCAAGTAATCTCTTTTATGTCATTCCTTTTATGCTCCATGTTATTATGATTGGAGGATGTTCTTTTATACTCCTCTTACTGCCCTTTTCATTTTCACATAATGAGAGATCCCCTCTTACTCTCATTATTTCGTTTTATGAAGTTTTAAGTGGCGCCGTTAGGCTGCCGAAATTTTTGTAACAGATTCTTTCTCCCTTCTCATTTTTCAAGATCTATTTTCATGTAAAGTATTTCAAGTTCCTTTTTATTATGTTGGGGTATGATCTCTAAATTTATCATACTGATATTTTATGTTGATATGATGAGAGACCCCATTTTATCTCTTCAATTCAGTATTTTGAAGTTTTAAGTGGCGCCGTTAGGCTGCCGAATTTTTAAGTGGTTCTTCACCCTTCTCGTTTTGAAGGTCTACTTTCATGTCAATTCTTTCAAGTTCCTTTTTGTTATGTTGGGGTATGATCTATATATCTATCATACTAGAATCTTATGTTCATATGATGAAAGACCCCATTTGATCTCTTCAATTCAGTATTTTGAAGTTTTAAGTGGCGCCGTTAGGCTGCCGAATTTTTAAGTGGTTCTTCACCCTTCTCGTTTTGAAGTTCTACATTCATGTCAATTCTTTCAAGTTCCTTTTTGTTATGTTGGGGTATGATCTCTATATCTATAATACTGGACTCTTATCTTCATATTCTAGGAGACCCCATTTGATCTCTTCAATTCAGTATTTTGAAGTTTTAAGTGGCGCCGTCAGGCTGCCGAATTTTTAGGGGATTCTTTCACCCTTATCATTCTTTTCAAAGTTTCACTTTCATGTCAAGTCTTTCAAGTTCCCTTTTTAATTATGTTGGGGAATTATCTCTATATCTATCATACTGAACTATTATGTTCACATGATGAGAGACCCTATTTGATCTTTTCAAATCATTTTGTTTGAAGTTTAAGTAACGCCGTTAGGCTGCCGAACTTTCATAAGGGAAATCTAATTTTTGTCTTCCTTCCATGTTTTTCATTTCAAATGGTATGTCCTTGAACTTTCATTACAATGATCATGTATCCTTCTTATTCTGTCCATCTACTGTTTATGGGTCATTTATGAATGTTTGACCCATTTTCCCTCTCTTTTTAATGTCTTCTAAAACCTCGTAACATAGCCGTTATGCTGCAGAATTTCCGTCTCAAAATGTCTCTCTCTTTTTCTAAAGTTCTTTTATATTATTAAGTGAATACTCAAAGATCTTTATTATAAAGGGGTATTAACATATATACCAAAATGTTCTATTTTAAATTATGGGATTTACATACATGAGACCCACCTTCCTTTTCTGTGGGTTTTAAAGTGACACAAAGATCATGTCTTTAAAGCAGTTTTTAAAACGTTATGATTATGAAATGAAACCCATTTATTTTATGTTATATGGGTTATTTATGAAATGTTTGATGATGATATATGTGGCACACATGATAATAAAGACAAATTTAAGTGTGCGCCCTGATAGCGCTCCAATGCATTGGGTAATGATGTAACCACTAGAGATTACAATTTTCACGATACCTTGGTGAGTAACCTTGGTAATTTTCAAATGACACCTTGGGGATGGAACTTGGTGATATGTTCATGATTTTATATGTTAAATGATGTATCCACATCTTCAATATGATGAAAAAGTTTTATTTTTATTATGATATGCCTCATGATTTCATTTTCATGCCTTAAAGTTCTTTTCATGACTTTATTGATGTATCTCAAGTTCATATGTAAAATGTTTCACTTGTTTCCCTTGCTGGGCCTACTGCTCACCCTTCATTTTGATGTATGTCCCCAGGTTATGAGATGCAGTAATGAGCCTAGGGTGAACATGAGGAGAATCCTTTCAAGTGTTTTAGAAGAATTTTTTATGTTTTCATGTTTAAAGTTCCTGGTTTCCAAGACACTAAACCTTAAAGATCCTCAGTTTTGTAAAATGTAATGAAAGTTTATGTGATAAAGATGCGGGTTGCTATAGTTGGGATCAAAGGATGGTTTAGTTATTTGTGGAAATTAGGATATGAAAACACTAAGAATAACCCTATAGAAAAGTTTAAATATAGGAAATCTTCCTGGTATTTTGGTGAGTATTGAGTAAGGGGTTTCCAAGCAAATACATCCCTGTCTGGATACGAGCAGGTAGAGGTGGCTCTGGCATAGATGTACATAGAGGTAAAACCCGAAAACACCTCTTTGAGCTAGACTTGAATGGGAACTGGTACACGACAACGGGCCTTTCTGCACTCTTGGTTACGACACTCCCGGGGGATATGCTTTGGTAAATTCATAAGCTTGTTATGAACCATTGTTAAAGGAACAAAGATAAAATAAAATAAAGATTCACATAAGAATATATGATCATGGATAACCTAGATGGGAACCTAGGGGATCACAAGTTATGGTATACTTTTCTTCTACAAGTTATCCTTATATGCTTTAATTTCCTTTTCATGATTATTGGTTAAGTATTTAAGCCTCTAATTATACTTTCTCTTCTTAGTTAATGGTGGGAAATGGAATAACGTGTCCCAACAACCAATGTGATAGGAAATGCGACAATTTCCATATTAATATGACAGAGATGATTAGGGTATTAAAAGATGATTATTATTTTGGAAGACGTTCACTATTTTGGGGACCCTATATGATCGAGGTAAATAGATTACTATAGTATTTTCATTGAGGAGTAAGGTTGACTTATATTTTGAAGAATTGATGAATTTAAGGTGGAATTATAGTAATTTAGGTTACTTATGGGAATGATTAACCTATCTTGGGTAAAATATGTTTAGGTTAGCTACTTTTGTTATAAGATGTTAGGAGTGGTTGATGTTGTCTGGAGATGAACAATGAAGTTGTTTTGGAAGACTATGTTATCAAATCCTTCTTGTATTTGGGTTTCAATCTTAGTTTGGTTTATTTTGAGGAATTTTAAGGACCGTTATTTATGGAATGGTCTATGATGAACTTTGGGTAGTACCATGGAACTTTGAAGTTTTAAAAGTAGTTTCCATTCCTTTGGGATTCTTTCTTTTTGAAGAGTTGTTTTACCTTAACCTTTCTGTTTTTTGGATAATGTTTAAAGATAGAAGAAATAGATAGTTAATCTTTTGTAGATTATGTGATTATCTAGAAGATGATTCTTGTTCTTTTATGAGACCAATTGTTTTTGAATTCTCATCATTTGGAGAAAAGATTAGTGTTGGTAGGGACTTATTAAAGGATGAAACACTACTTGAAGGTAGGTATATTTTCTTGTGTTTTTGTTCTATGTAGTAAATGAATTCCTCCAAATTATGAAAAGAAACGTAAAACAAAAATGTTGTTGGTTTACGTTTCCTACTAGGTAATCAAAGACCGTTTACACACATCATAAGTTTGGGATTTTCTCATGGCTAACTTTCTCCTAATCATGTTCTCTATCACTCTCCCTCAGAATTTGACCCTTTGTTTTCTCCTACATGTCCATGTTTTCCTACATGGAATCCTAGTGTGGGTTAACTCAGGTGACCTTTGTACTTCCCTTTCTTTCTTTTAAAGTAATAGTTTTACTAACTCCTTTTCCGATGTGGGACTTTCAATGAAATTTCAAAACCCAATTTTAAAAATTGCGAGGACGCAATTTCGTAAGGGGGGAAGATTGTAACGACCCGAAATTTTAAATAAATATTGTTTCCTAATTTTATGTGTTATTTTTATACTCAACAAAAATGTTTCATTTGGTAACATGAGTATAATTAAAATGAGACTGTTGTGTTTTGACTGTTATTTGACCATTGGTCAATATGACCACTGGAAACTAAACGTTTTGACTATTGTCTCTAAATACAAGCAATCTTGGTTAATTAATATAGAAAGAAGATTCGATGGCCTCACCCAGTAGTCTTGGACCGATCGAAGCCCATATTACAGAACTTGGGAAAGAGGTAGCACCACTGGGCTTTGCTCTGGAACAAACCCAAGCTGAACTTCATCGTATAAAGATAGAACGGGATCGCATTCGCGAGAAGTTCAAACTGATAGAAATTACTACTCATGCGATGTTGGCCGATCCTCCCTCAGATTCTCTCACCTTAGCACACCTTACACTTAGGTCCTTTGCTGGTGTGATAAGGGGCTATCTAAGGAGACCGTAACTGTCTTGTGTAATCCTTTGTTTTAAATAAAAATTTCGATTTCTTTTATGAATTTTCAAATGACCGGATAAATATAGTATGCATATTTTTGATGAATTTTAGAAAAAGTATATTTTAAATATGTTTATGTAAACCCTAAATAATTAAAAATGTGTAATGATTTTCAAAAAATGGTCTTCTGCAATTATGTTCAGTACGAAATTTAGAGTCTAATAAGATCAACTTGATTATTGATGAATAGTAAATTATGAATAGTGATTTTATGATTAGGATTAGTAATGTGTCCAAATGGATTAGTAATCTCACTTAAAGAAAGTATTAATATAATCTAGGCACCTTGATTAAGTAATGTGATTCAATAAAATGGTTAAATAACGGTTTCATAAATTATTATTCAAGTATTAGTTTTTTTGGGTGAATAGTGTTTTTTAATTAAAAATTTAATTAAAAATATTTAGATAATTATTTTTATAAAACTGATTTCATTTTTGAACTCAGAGCACCGATACTATGCTATGGTAATTTTTGGGGTTTTTTCTGAAAAAAATGAATTTTTGGTGAATAGTGTTTTTATTTAAAAATTAAATTAAAAATATTTAGAAAATTATTTTTATAAAATGGAGTTCATATTTTTAATCAGAGCGTTGATATTTGGTTAAGGTGAAATTTTGGGATTATTCTGAGAAAGTTGAATTTTTGATGAATAGTGAAAATACAGTTTTTAAGTTACGAGTGTTTAATGACATCATCAAATGATGTATTAAGTTTGTAATCAATATGTTCGAATTATGAATAGTGAGATAAGGTATGAGGTGTCCCAAGTGGCCAATACCATGGGAAAATACCATGGGCAAGCCCATGGTTTTGCCAAAACCACTAATGAGGTGTCCCTTTGCCATTAATGCCTTGTCCCCTCACTTTCCCTATAAATACCAAGCCATACTCTCATCCATTCGACTCCCCACTCTCCCCCAACGAAGTTCTGGTCTCCTTACCTCTCAAAGAGTCCTCCCAAGGTGCCCCCAAGCCCTCAAGGTCCAAACCTTTGAGTTTTAAGAGTTACGTTTTAAGGTAAGGGATCCGACCTCTCTCATTAATTTCAAGTAATCTCTTTTATGTCATTCCTTTTATGCTCCATGTTATTATGATTGGAGGATGTTCTTTTATACTCCTCTTACTTCCCTTTTCATGTTCACATAATTAGAGATCCCCTCTTACTCTCATTATTTCGTTTTATGAAGTTTTAAGTGGCGCCGTTAGGCTACCGAAATTTTTGTAACGGATTCTTTCTCCCTTCTCATTTTTCAAGATCTATTTTCATGTAAAGTATTTAAAGTTCCTTTTTATTATGTTGGGGTATGATATATATATCTATCATACTGGACTCTTACGTTCATATGATGAGATAACCCATTTGATCTCTTCAATTCCGTATTTTGAAGTTTTAAGTGGCGCCGTTAGGCTGCCGAATTTTTAAGTGGTTCTTCACCCTTCTCGTTTTGAATTTTTACTTTCATGTCAATTCTTTCAAGTTCCTTTTTGTTATGTTGGGGTATGATCTCTATATCTATTATACTGGACTCTTATTTTCATATGATGAGATACCCCATTTGATCTCTTCAATTCAGTATTTTGAATTTTTAAGTGGCGCCGTTAGGCTGCCGAATTTTTAAGTGGTTCTTCACCCTTCTCGTTTTGAAGTTCTACTTTCATGTCAATTCTTTCAAGTTCCTTTTTTTTATGTTGGGGGTATAATATCTATATCTATGATACTGGAATTTTATGTTCATATGATGGGAGACCCCATTTGATCTCTTCAATTCAGTATTTTGAAGTTTTAAGTGGTGCCGTTAGGCTGCCGAATTTTTAGGGGATTCTTTCACCCTTCTCATTCTTTTCAAAGTTTCACTTTCATGTCAAGTCTTTCAAGTTACCTTTTTAATTATGTTGGGGAATTATCTCTATATCTATCATACTGAACTCTTATGTTCACATGTTGAGAGACCCTATTTGATCTTTTCAAATCATTTTGTTTGAAGTTTAAGTAACGCCGTTAGGCTGCCGAACTTTCATAAGAGAAATCTAATTTTTGTCTTCCTTCCATATTTTTCATTTCAAATGATATGTCCTTGAACATTCATTACCATGATCATGTATCCTTCTTATTCTGTCCATATACTGTTTTATGGGTCATTTATGAATGTTTGACCCATTTTCCCTCTCTTTTTAATGTCTTCTAAAACCTCGTAACATAGCCGTTATTCTGCAGAATTTCCGTCTCAAAATGTCTCTCTCTTTTTCTAAAGTTATTTTATATTATTAAGTGAATACTAAAATCTTTTTATTCTAAAGGGGTATTCACATATATACCAAAATGTTCTATTTTGAATTATGGGATTTACATACATGAGACTCACCTTCCTTTTCTGTGGGTTTTAAAGTGACACAAAGATCATGTCTTTAAACCAGTTTTTAAAACGTTATGATTATGAAATGAAACCCATTTATTTTATGTTATATGGGTTATTTATGAAATGTTTGATGATGATATATGTGGAACACATGATAATAAAGGCAAATTTAAGGGTGCGCCCTGATAGCGCTCCAATGCATTGGGTAATGATGTAACCACAAGAGATTATAATTTTCACGATACCTTGGTGAGTAACCTTGGTAATTTTCAAATGACACCTTGGGGATGGACCTTGATGATATGTTCATGATTGTCTATGTTAAATTATGTAGCCACATCTTCAAGATTATGAAAAAGTTTTATTTTTATTATGATATGCCTCATGATTTCATTTTCATGCCTTAAAGTTCTTTTCATGACTTTATTGATGTATCTCAAGTTCATATGTAAAATGTTTCACTTGTTTCCCTTGCTGGGCCTTCTGCTCACCCTTCCTTTTGATGTATGTCCCCAGGTTATGAGATGCAGTAATGATCCTAGGGTGAACATGAGGACAAGCCTTTCAGGTGTTTTAGAAGAATGTTTTATGTTTTCATGTTTAAAGTTCCTGGTTTCCAAGACACTAAACCTTAAAGATCCTCGGTTTTGTAAAATGTAATGAAAGTTTATGTGATAAAGAGGCGGGATGCTGTAGTTGGTATCAAAGTATGGTTTAGTTATTTGTGGAAATTAGGATATGAAAACTCTAGGAAGAACCCTATAGAAAAGTTTAAATATAGGATATCTTCCTGGTATTTTGGTGAGTATTGAGTAAGGGGTTTCCAAGCAAATACATCCCTGTCTGGATACGAGCAGGTAGAGGTGGCTCTGGCACAGATGTACATAGGGGTAAAACCCGAAAACACCGCTTTGAGATAGACTCGAACGGGAACTGGAACACGACAACGGGCCTTGCTGCACTCTTGGTTACGACACTCCCGGGGGATATGCTTTGGTAAATTCATAAGCTTGGTATGAACCATTGTTAAAGGAACAAATATAAAATAAAATAAAGATTCACATAAGAATATATGATCATGGATAACCTAGATGGGAACATAGGGGATCACAAGTTAGGGTATACTTTTCTTCTACAAGTTATCCTTATATGCTTTAAGTTCCTTTTCATGATTATTGGTTAAGTATTTAAGCCTCTAATTATACTTTCCCTTCTTAGTTAATGGTGGGAAATGGAATAACGTGTCCCAACAACCAATGTGATAGGAAATGCGACAATTTCTGTATTAATATGACAGAGATGATTAGGGGATTAAAAGATGATTATTATTTTGGAAGACGTTCACTATTTTGGTGACCCTATATGATCGAGGTAAATAGATTACTATAGTATTTTTATTGAGGAGTAAGGTTGACTTATATTTTGAATAATTGATGAATTTAATGTGGACTTATAGTAATTTAGGTTACTTATGGGAATGATTAACCTATCTTGGGTAAAATATGTTTTGGTTAGCTACTTTTGTTATAAGATGTTAGGAGTGGTTGATGTTGTCTGGAGATGAACAATGAAGTTGTTTTGGAAGACTATGTTATCAAATTTTTCTTGTATTTGGGTTTCAATCTTAGTTTGGTTTATTTTGAGGAATTTTAAGGACCGTTATTTATGGAATGGTCTATGATGAACTTTGGGTAGTACCATGGAACTTTGAAGATTTAAAAGTAGTTTCCATTCCTTTGGGATTCTTTCTTTTTGAAGAGTTGTTTTACCTTAACCTTTCTGTTTTTGGGATAATGTTTAAAGATAGAAGAAATAGATAGTTAATCTTTTGTAGATTATGTGATTATCTAGAAGATGATTCTTGTGCTTTTATGAGACCAATTGTTTTTGAATTCTCATAATTTGGAGAAAAGATTAGTGCTGGTAGGGACTTATTAAAGGATGAAACACTACTTGGAGGTAGGTATATTTTCTTATGTTTTTGTTCTATGTAGTAAATGAATTCCTCAAAATTATGAAAAGAAACGTAAAACAAAAATGTTGTTGGTTTACGTTTCTTACTAGGTAATCAAATACTGTTTACACACATCATAAGTTTGGGATTTTCTCATGGGTAACTTTCTCCTAATCATGTTCTCTATCACTCTCCCTCAGAATTTGACCCTTTGTTTTCTCCTCCATGTCCATGTTTTCCTACATGGAATCCTAGTGTGGGTTAACTCGGGTGACCTTTGTACTTCCATTTCTTTATTTTAATGTAATAGTTTTACTAACTCCTTTTCCGATGTGGGACTTTCAATGAAATTTCAAAACCCAATTTTAAAAATTGCGAGGACGCTATTTCTTAAGGGGGGGAGATTGTAACAACCCGAAATTTTAAATAAATATTGTTTCCTAATTTTATGTGTTATTTTTATACTCAACAAGAATGTTTCATTTGGTAACATGAGTATAATTAAAATGAGACTGTTGGGTTTTGACTGTTATTTGACCATTGGTCAATATGACCACTGGAAACTAAACGTTTTGACTATTGTCTCTAAATACAAGCAATCTTGGTTAATTAATATAAAAAGAAGATTCGATGGCCTCACCCAGTAGTCTTGGACCGATCGAAGCCCATATAACAGAACTTGGGAAGGAGGTAGCACCACTGGGCTTTGCTCTGGACCAAACCCAAGCTGAACTTCATCGTATAAAGCTAGAACGGGATCGCATTCGCGAGAAGTTCAAACTGATAGAAATTACTACTCATGCGATGTTGGCCGAGCCTCCCTCAGACTCTCTCACCTTAGCACACCTTACACTTAGGTCCTTTTCCGGTGTGATAAGGGGCTATGTAAGGAGACCGTAACTGTTTTGTGTAATCCTTTGTTTTAAATAAAAATTTCTATTTCTTTTATGAATTTTCAAATGACCGGATAAATATAGTATGCATATTTTTGATGAATTTTAGAAAAAGGATATTTTAAATATGTTTATGTAAACCCTAAATAATTAAAAATGTGTAATGATTTTCAAAAAATGGTCTTCTACAATTATGTTCAGTACGAAATTTAGAGTCTAATAAGATCAACTTGATTTTTGATGAATAGTAAATTATGAATAGTGATTTTATGATTAGGATTATTAATGTGTCCAAATGGATTAGTAATCTCACTTAAAGAAAGTATTAATATAATCTAGGCACCTTGATTAAGTAATGTGATTCAATAAAATGGTTAAATAACGGTTTCATAAATTATTATTCAAGTATTAGTTTTTTCGGGTGAATAGTGTTTTTTAATTAAAAATTTAATTAAAAATATTTAGATTATTATTTTTATAAAACGGATTTCATTTTTGAACTCAGAGCACCGATATTATGCTATGGTAATTTTTGGGGATTTTTCTGAAAAAAATGAATTTTCGGTGAATAGTGTTTTTATTTAAAAATTAAATTAAAAGTATTTAAAAAATTATTTTTATAAAATGGAGTTCATATTTTTAGTCAGATCATTGATATTTGGTTAAGGTGAAATTTGGGGATTATTCTGAGAAAGTTGAATTTTCGATGAATAGTGAAAATACAGTTTTTAAGTTACGGGTGTTTAATGACATCATTAAATGATGTATTAAGTTTGTAATCAATATGTTCGAATTATGAATAGTGAGATAAGGTATGAGGTGTCCCAAGTGGCCAATACCATGGGCAAATACCATGGGCAAGCCCATGGTTTTTCCAAAACCACTAATGAGGTGTCCCTTTGCCATTAATGCCTTGTCCCCTCACTTTCCCTATAAATACCAAGCCATCCTCTCATCCATTCGACTCCCCACTCTCCCCCAACGAAGTTCTGGTCTCCTTACCTCCCAAAGAGTCCTCCCAAGGTGCCTCCAAGCCCTCAAGGTCCAAACCTTTGTGTTTTAAGAGTTACATTTTAAAGTAAGGGATCCGACCTCTCTCTTTAATTTCAAGTAATCTCTTTTATGTCATTCCTTTTATTCTCCATGTTATTATGATTGGAGAATGTTCTTTTATACTCCTCTTACTTCCCTTTTCATGTTCACATAATGAGAGATCCCCTCTTACTCTCATTATTTCGTTTTATGATGTTTTAAGTGGCACCATTAGGCTGCCGAAATTTTTGTAACGGATTCTTTCTCCCTTCTCATTTTTCAAGATCTATTTTCATGTAAAGTATTTCAAGTTCCTTTTTATTATGTTGGGGTATGATCTCTAAATTTATCATACTGATCTTTTATGTTCATATGATGAGAGACTCCATTTGATCTCTTCAATTCAGTATTTTGAAGTTTTAAGTGGCGTTGTTAGGCTGCCGAATTTTTAAGTGGTTCTTCACCCTTCTCGTTTTGAAGTTCTACTTTCATGTCAATTCTTTCAAGTTACTTTTGGTTATTTTGGGGTATGATATATATATCTATCATACTGGACTCTTACGTTCATATGATGAGATAACCCATTTGATCTCTTCAATTCCGTATTTTGAAGTTTTAAGTGGCGCCGTTAGGCTGCCGAATTTTTAAGTGGTTCTTCACCCTTCTCGTTTTGAATTTCTACTTTCATGTCAATTCTTTCAAGTTCCTTTTTGTTATGTTGGGGTATGATCTCTATATCTATCATACTGTACTCTTATGTTCATATGATGGGAGACCCCATTTGATCTCTTCAATTCAGTATTTTGATGTTTTAAGTGGCGCCGTTAGGCTGCCGAATTTTTAGGGGATTCTTTCACCCTTCTCATTCTTTTCAAAGTTTCACTTTCATGTCAAGTCTTTAAAGTTCCCTTTTTAATTATGTTGGGGAATTATATATATATCTATCATACTTAACTCTTATGTTCACATGATGATAGACCCTATTTGATCTTTTCAAATCATTTTGTTTGAAGTTTAAGTAACGCCGTTAGGCTGCCGAACATTCATAAGAGAAATCTAATTTTTGTCTTCCTTCCATGTTTTTCATTTCAAATGTTATGTCCTTGAACTTTCATTACCATGATCATGTATCCTTCTTATTCTGTCCATCTACTGTTTTATGGGTCATTTATGAATTTTTGACCCATTTTCCCTCTCTTTTTAATGTCTTCTAAAACCTCGTAACATAGCCGTTATGCTGCAGAATTTCCGTCTCAAAATGTCTCTCTCTTTTTCTAAAGTTATTTTATATTATTAAGTGAATACTCAAATCTCTTTATTCTATAGGGTTATTCACATATATACCAAAATGTTCTATTTTAAATTATGGTATTTACATACATGAGACCCACCTTCCTTTTCTGTGGGTTTTAAAGTGACACAAAGATCATGTCTTTAAAGTAGTTTTTAAAACGTTATGATTATGAAATGAAACCCATTTATTTTATGTTATATGGGTTATTTATGAAATGTTTGATGATGATATATTTGGAACACATGATAATAAAGGAAAATTTAAGGGTGCGCCCTGATAGCGCTCCAATGCATTGGGTAATGATGGAACCACTAGAGATTACAATTTTCACAATACCTTGGTGAGTAACCTTGGTAATTTTCAAATGACACCTTGGGGATGGACCTTGGTGATATGTTCATGATTGTCTATGTTAAATTATGTAGCCACATCTTCAATATTATGAAAAAGTTTTATTTTTATTATGATATGCCTCATGATTTCATTTTCATGCCTTAAAGTTCTTTTCATGACTTTATTGATGTATCTCAAGTTCATATGTAAAATGTTTCACTTGTTTCCCTTGCTGGGCCTTCTACTCATCCTTCCTTTTGATGTATGTCCCCAGGTTATGAGATGCAGTAATGAGCCTAGGGTGAACATGAGGAGAAGCCTTTCAAGTGTTTTAGAAGAATGTTTTATGTTTTCATGTTTAAAGTTCCTGGTTTCCAAGACACTAAACCTTAAAGATCCTCGGTTTTGTAAAATGTAATGAAAGTTTATGTGATAAAGAGGCGGGATGCTATAGTTGGTATCAAAGGATGGTTTAGTTATTTGTGGAAATTAGGATATGAAAACTCTAGGAAGAACCCTATAGAAATGTTTAAATATAGGAAATCTTCCTGGTATTTTGGTGAGTATTGAGAAAGGGGTTGCCAAGAAAATACATCCCTGTCTGGATACGAGCAGGTAGAGGTGGCTCTGGAACAGATGTACATAGGGGTAAAACCCGAAAACACCGCTTTGAGCTAGACTCGAACAGGAACTGGTACACGACAACGGGCCTTGCTGCACTCTTGGATACGACACTCCCGGGGTATATGCTTTGGTAAATTCATAAGCTTGGTATGAACCATTGTTAAAGGAACAAAGATAAAATAAAATAAAGATTCACATAAGAATATATGATCATGGATAACCTAGATGGGAACCTAGGGGATCACAAGTTAGGGTATACTTTTCTTCTACAAGTTATCCTTATATGCTTTAAGTTCCTTTTCATGATTATTGGTTAAGTATTTAAGCCTCTAATTATACTTTCTCTTCTTAGTTAATGGTGGGAAACGAAATAACGTGTCCCAACAACCAATGTGATAGGAAATGCGACAATTTCCGTATTAATATGACAGAGATGATTAGGGGATTAAAAGATGATTATTATTTTGGAAGACATTCACTATTTTGGGGACCCTATATGATCTAGGTAAATAGATTACTATAGTATTTTCATTGAGGAGTAAGGTTGACTTATATTTTGAAGAATTGATGAATTTAAGGTGGACTTATAGTAATTTAGGTTACTTATGGGAATGATTAACCTATCTTGGGTAAAATATGTTTAGGTTAGCTACTTTTGTTATAAGATGTTAGGAGTGGTTGATGTTGTCTGGAGATGAGCAATGAAGTTATTTTGGAAGACTATGTTATCAAATCCTTCTTGTATTTGGGTTTCAGTCTTAGTTTGGTTTATTTTGAGGAATTTTAAGGACCGTTATTTATGGAATGGTCTATGATGAACTTTGGGTAGTACCATAGAACTTTGAAGATTTAAAATTAGTTTCCATTCCTTTGGGATTATTTCTTTTTGAAGAGTTGTTTTACCTTAACCTTCCTGTTTTTGGGATAATTTTTAAAGATAGAAGAAATAGATAGTTAATCTTTTGTAGATTATGTGATTATCTAGAAGATGATTCTTGTGCTTTTATGAGACCAATTGTTTTTGAATTCTCATCATTTGGAGAAAAGATTAGTGTTGGTTGGGACTTATTAAAGGATGAAACACTACTTGAAGGTAGGTATATTTTCTTATGTTTTTGTTCTATGTAGTAAATGAATTCCTCAAAATTATGAAAAGAAACGTAAAACAAAAATGTTGTTGGTTTACATTTCTTACTAGGTAATCAAAGACCGTTTACACACATCCTAAGTTTGGGATTTTCTCAGGGTTAACTTTCTCCTAATCATGTTCTCTATCACTCTCCCTCAGAATTTGACCCTTTGTTTTCTCCTCCATGTCCATGTTTTCCTGCATGGTATCCTAGTGTGGGTTAACTCGGGTGTCCTTTGTACTTCCCTTTCTTTCTTTTAAAGTAATAGTTTTACTAACTCCTTTTCCGATGTGGGACATTCAATGAAATTTCAAAACCCAATTTTAAAAATTGCGAGGACGCAATTTCTTAAGGGGGGAAGATTGTAACGACCCGAAATTTTAAATAAATATTGTTTCCTAATTCTATGTGTTATTTTTATACTCAACAAAAAAGTTTCATTTAGTAACATGAGTATAATTAAAATGAGACTGTTGGGTTTTGACTGTTATTTGACCATTAGTCAATATGACCACTGGAAACTAAACGTTTTGACTATTGTCTCTAAATACAATAAATCTTGGTTAATTAATATAGAAAGAAGATTCGATGGCCTCACCCAGTAGTCTTGGACCGATCGAAGCCCATATAACAGAACTTGGGAAGGAGGTAGCACCACTGGGCTTTGCTCTGGACCAAACCCAAGCTGAACTTCATCGTATAAAGCTAGAACATGATCACATTCGCGAGAAGTTCAAACTGATAGAAATTACTACTCGTGCGATGTTGGCCGAGCCTCCCTTAGATTCTCTCACCTTAGCACACCTTACACTTAGGTCCTTTGCTGGTGTGATAAGGGGCTATGTAAGGAGACCGTAACTGTCTTGTGTAATCTTTTGTTTTAAATAAAAATTTCGATTTCTTTTATGAATTTTCAAATGACCGGATAAATATAGTATGCATATTTTTGATGAATTTTAGAAAAAGGATATTTTAAATATGTTTATGTAAACCCTAAATAATTAAAAATGTGTAATGATTTTCAAAAAATGGTCTTCTGCAATTATGTTCAGTACAAAATTTAGAGTCTAATAAGATCAACTTGATTTTTGATGAATAATAAATTATGAATAGTGATTTTATGATTAGGATTAGTAATGTGTCTAAATGGACTAGTAATCTCACTTAAAGAAGGTATTAATATAATCTAGGCACCTTGATTAAGTAATGTGATTCAATAAAATGGTTAAATAACGGTTTCATAAATTATTATTCAAGTATTAGTTTTTTCGGGTGAATAGTGTTTTATAATTAAAAATTTAATTAAAAATATTTAGATAATTATTTTTATAAAACGGATTTCATTTTTGAACTCAGAGCACCGATATTATGCTATGGTAATTTTTGGGTTTTTTTCTGAAAAAAATGAATTTTCAGTGAATAGTGTTTTTATTTAAAAATTAAATTAAAAATATTTAGAAAATTATTTTTATAAAATGGAGTTCATATTTGTAATCAGAGCGTTGATATTTGGTTATGGTGAAATTTTGGGATTATTCTGAGAAAGTTGAATTTTCGATGAATAGTGAAAATACAGTTTTTAAGTTACGGGTGTTTAATGACATCATTAAATGATGTATTAAGTTTGTAATCAATATGTTCGAATTATGAATAGTGAGATAAGGTATGAGGTGTCCCAAGTGGCCAATACCATGGGAAAATACCATGGGCAAGCCCATGGTTTTGCCAAAACCACTAATGAGGTGTCCCTTTGCCATTAATGCCTTATCCCCTCACTTTCCCTATAAATACTAAGCCATCCTCTCATCCATTCGACTCCCCACTCTCCCCCAACGAAGTTCTAGTCTCCTTACCTCCCAAAGAGTCCTCCCAATGTGCCCCCAAGCCCTCAAGGTCCAAACCTTTGAGTTTTAAGAGTTACGTTTTAAGGTAAGGGATCCGACCTCTCTCTTTAATTTCAAGTAATCTCTTTTATGTCATTCCTTTTATGATCCATGTTATTATGATTGGAGGATGTTCTTTTATACTCCTCTTACTGCCCTTTTTATGTTCACATAATGAGAGATCCCCTCTTACTCTCATTATTTCATTTTATGAAGTTTTAAGTGGCGCCGTTATGCTGCCGGAATTTTTGTAACGGATTCTTTCTCCCTTCTCATTTTTCAAAGTCTATTTTCATGTAAAGTATTTCAAGTTCCTTTTTATTATGTTGGGGTATGATCTCTAAATTTATCATACTGATATTTTATGTTCATATGATGAGAGACCCCATTTGATCTCTTCAATTCAGTATTTTGAAGTTTTAAGTGGCGCCGTTAGGCTGCCGAATTTTTAAGTGGTTCTTCACCCTTCTCGTTTTGAAGTTCTACTTTCATGTCAATTCTTTCAAGTTCGTTTTTGTTATGTTGGGGTATGATATCTATATCTATCATACTGGAATCTTATTTTCATATGACGAGAGACCCCATTTTATCTCTTCAATTCAGTATTTTTAAGTTTTAAGTGGCGCCGTTAGGCTGCCAAATTTTTAAGTGGTTCTTCACCCTTCTCGTTTTGAAGTTCTACTTTCATGTCAATTCTTTCAAGTTCCTTTTTGTTATGTTGGGGTATGATCTCTATATCTATCATAATGGAATCTTATGTTCATATTATGGGAGACCCCATTTGATCTCTTCAATTCAGTATTTTGAAGTTTTAAGTGGCGCCGTTAGGCTGCCGAATTTTTAGGGGATTCTTTCACCCTTCTCATTCTTTTCAAAGTTTCACTTTCATGTCAAGTCTTTCAAGTTCCCTTTTTAATTATGTTGGGGAATTATCTCTATATCTATCATACTTAACTATTATTTTCACATGATGAGATACCCTATTTGATCTTTTCAAATCATTTTGTTTGAAGTTTAGGTAACGCCGTTAGGCTGCCGAACTTTCATAAGAGAAATCTAATTTTTGTCTTCCTTCCATGTTTTTCATTTAAAATGGTATGTCCTTTAAATTTCATTACCATGATCATTTATCCTTATTATTATGTCCATATACTGTTTTATGGGTCATTTATGAATGTTTGACCCATTTTCCCTCTCTTTTTAATGTCTTCTAAAACCTCGTAACATATCCGTTATGCTGCAGAATTTCCGTCTCAAAATGTCTCTCTCTTTTTCTAAAGTTCTTTTATATTATTAAGTGAATACTCAAAGACCTTTATTCTAAGGGGGTATTCACATATATACCAAAATGTTCTATTTTAAATTATGGTATTTACATACATGAGACCCACCTTCCTTTTCTGTGGGTTTTAAAGTGACACAAAGATCATGTCTTTAAAGCAGTTTTTAAAACGTTATGATTATGAACTGAAACCCATTTATTTTATGTTATATGGGTTATTTATGAAATTTTTGATGATGATATATGTGGAACACATGATAATAAAGGCAAATTTAAGGGTGCGCTCTGATAGCGCTCCAATGCATTGGGTAATGATGTAACCACTAGAGATTACAATTTTCACGATACCTTGGTGAGTAACCTTGGTAATTTTAAAATGACACCTTGGGGATGGACCTTGGTGATATGTTCATGATTGTCTATGTTAAATGATGTAGCCACATCTTCAAGATTATGAAAATTTTTATTTTTATTATGATATGCCTCATGATTTCATTTTCATGCCTTAAAGTTCTTTTCATGACTTTATTGATGTATCTCAAGTTCATATGTAAAATGTTTCACTTGTTTCCCTTGCTGGCCTTTCTGCTCACCCTTCCTTTTGATGTATGTCCCCATGTTATGAGATGCAGTAATGAGCCTAGGGTGAACATGAGGAGAATCCTTTCAAGTGTTTTAGAATAATGTTTTATGTTTTCATGTTTAAAGTTCCTGGTTTCCAAGACACTAAACCTTAAAGATCCTCGGTTTTGTAAAATGTAATGGAAGTTTATGTGATAAAGTGGCGGGATGCTATAGGGACCATGGGGTACCATTGGTGGATACGCTAACCACTGAACTATTTGTTTTCAAAGAAATTCTTTTAAAAGGATAACTTGATTTCTTGATGAGTGTTTTCAGATGGTGTGTATTATGTGTTTTTGGAAATGTTGATGTTGTGGATTGTTTTGAGTAAAAGAACCCCTCTTCTTTGAATGGTGTTTTGGGTTTGTTTTTGGTCGGTAAGATGGGTTGAAGGGTTGGTTAGTGGTCCCTTTTGAGAAAAGTTTGGGAATCCTTTATGGTGGTTCCCATCATCTATTTGAATCTGTTTGCGGTATTTCTTAACCAATGGGACAGGTTGGTTGGGTCCTTTTGTTCTCTCATTGGATACGGTATTCCCCCATTAAGGGTTAGTGCAAAACTAAAGTGAAAACCGGATTGTTTCGTTGTTGGAAAATCCTCAAGTTGATCAATTTATGGAATATTTTATTGATATTTGTTGAATGAGTCTACACCATTTAATTTTTGGGTTTTAGGATACTCTTGTAGTGGTAGAGTACTCGTGGAAGTTTGAAAGAGACCATAGTTTCTTAAGTTTCCTGATTTGTCGATGTTGGAAGTGGTCTGGGGTAGTTAGTGTGGATGAGTGTATGGACGGTGTCTAAGAGGGCCTTAGAGTCCTTCATATTCTCTTTGAAGTAGGAGTTCGCGTTAAACCACCAGTGTGGGAAATATAGTCATGAGAGGTCATTATGGCCACCTTCTGGAATTGTGTGTTGTTTGGGGACTTAGCATAAGGTCCCTTTCCATGTATTGTTTCTATCAATCGCAATGGTCATGTTCTGTGACACCTTGTGACATTGTGTTCTCATTTGAATGTAAAGGTGAAGGTCATGAAATCCTTTGAGGGTATATATTATGTTGGGAGTATGTCTCCCTTGGGAAAAACATCAAATCCTATATCTTAGAGGAAGGTGTTTATATCTGTCCTCCCCTTCTGTTGTTTCTCACCCGAAGGAACAAGGTTTGATGTGTGTGAATATTCTGATCCCTTGTATTAGTGAAATGTCAAGTTTGGGTAAAGTGAGTTTTGGAGTGTGTTATGTCTTGGTAAACGCATCGAGGTATGAAGTGTAATTTTTTGTGGAATCGAAAGAAAAAGTTCCATAAATGGGTTTCTAAAGCCTAAATGTGAGGCCGAAGATGCTTCAATCTTTTAAGCTCCAGCCATAGGTTCTAGAGAGAAGCTGGCGCATAGTCAAAGGAAATCCTAGGGATGTTTAAACCCTCGTATAAGTATTACCCTTAGCATGAATTATATGAAGAGTTTAAACCTCTGGTGTCATCATCTTTCCTCTGTTATTCATGTTTGATGGAAAGAGGTGGAGGGCCTCGTTTCCATGTTTGTCACTTAATTTCATTCCTTCCCCCTTTGGTTTCCATTGTATTTTTGGAGAAAGGTTTAAAATTTCGCTAGACAGGTTGAGTGAACGGTTTTCACATGGTGAGTTGTAACCATACCCCAGAAAACCATGCAGATATAAGGATCTACACTATTAATGCACAGTTTCCCAAATTGTGCGGACTAACCATGAGTTCATCCCAACTCTTTGAGTTTTGGGGTATTTTTGTGTCGACCCTTGCTGTTCGGTTAAGATGGTTGGTTCTTATGGCGGGGAGACCCACCATGGGTCTCATGTATGTTATTTTGAAAATGTCTAATGGAATTCTAACCCTTTTTCCAGAAAGTCCGTTTGGGCCTCCCCCTTTTAGTTTCCCGATTCTATCTCGAGTAAAATTTAAGTTGTCTCTTATGGTGGGGAGCCCATTTGTGTCTCCTTGTACCAGTAAATCAGTTTTGCATGGTCTTGGAATGGAAGTGGGTAGTATCATTTGGAGCTATCTAACTACCTACATCTTCCTGGGGTAAACGTTATGATTGGAGAGTTCCCAACGATTTAGTTATATCATGGTAAGTGTAACCTTGTTTGATGTTGTTGTTTGTTTGGGTAAATTTCTTGAGCCTTGTTCAAATAGTGTTTGAAGAGTTTTCTTTTGGGATAAATCCTGAATGTTTCTGATCATTTCAGTAAAGTGGGGTATGTTTTAGTTGTGAATTATTCATTCCTTAATTTATCACTGGAGGTGTTTTGGCCTTTGGGGGTGAAGCCTGGAAAAATAGTCCATTTCAACCTTTCGATTGGGTTTGGTTTTTTCTTTCAACCTTACTGTGGATTTATGAGGGGAGAAAGTTTTATGGTGGGGATAATTGTCACATCCATGACTTCTTTTAAATTAATTTTTCATTTAATTTCCATTCCTGATTTGTTTTTAGGGTTTACCACACATTTTTGTGGAAATGATGGGTTTTCGAAATTTGGGCCAAACCATAAGCTCATTTCTAGATTTAAAAATAATTTTTTTTTATTTTATAACTCTTTATTTTTTCAAGATTTTACACCCATTCCACTTCCCAAATGGAACCCCTGATATATTAAAATCCCCATATCAATTTAGAATCCATAGGAATCCATAATAATGATGGATTTGGGTTTTTTATTATGGTGTTGGGCAGCCCGAAATCCCATTTCCTACTTTAAAAATATTTTTCAATTTTTTAATATCTCCTTACATTTTAAGTTTTTTCAGTGATTCAAACTCTCACCTGAGACTACCTACCCAAGGCACGCTCCCATGCTCCCCCCCCCTTATTTTTATATCATTTGCATTGGGAATTTAGGAAAAACGTATCTGGATTTCTCAAATTACCCAAATTTGAAGAGGCAAACTAATTCCTTCATAACTCTATTTCTCACTATTTTTCACTATTATAGTTCCTATATGATATCCTCATCCTTGTTCGAACCTCCCTTGAATGTTTTGATATTTTAAAATTCATATACTGGTAGATTTAGGGAGATTTCTCCAAGATTTCATCAATTAAGTTTTCATCCCTTCCATTTCTTCCATTTCCTTAGGGCTTCATCCCTCTTTCTTGAAGTTATAAAGTGTCTAGAAGTTAGGGTTACAACCTAGGGGTTTACATGGTGTATGTTTTGTGTAATATTGAGATTTTAGGTTTCTCTTCACTTATGTGTGGTGCGGTGGTGGTGCACTTGATGTTTCACACCAAGGTTTGAGGGTTTCTACTCCAAAAGAAGGTGATTATGTGGTTAACCATTACTTGGTGAGTTATTTTTCTTGTTTTACTAGGTTTTCATGTTCCCCATATTCTATGTGTGGTTAAAAACCTTTTTTGAAGGATTTGGTTAAGCATTTAATATTATAATTTCATTTTTTTAAGTTGTGAACTTTTCGAATGTAAAACATGTGGTATCTTTTGTGGTTGTTTTATAAAATATGAAATTAATTTATTAGTTATTTAAAGGGGATGAAAATTATGTTTTGTTAATTACTTAGTGTCATTTGGGCCTTGGAAGGGGGTTTTTGGAATAGGTTTGGTGTGTAAAACTTTGTTATACTTTTTGAGACAATTTTATGAAAATTGGTGTTTTCATTTGTATCATTCGTGGTATTATTCAAGGTGATTTTATAATAATTGAAAGTGGTTTTATAAATGTATCTAGGGCTGAAAATTATACTTTTGTAGTGTTTTGGTTTGGTTTTTTCCTTGAAATATGGTTTTCAAATGGGTTTTATGAGAAAAGTTTGGGTATATTCTTTACAATTGTTTTTCGAAAGATTTGAATGATTTAATGATTTATGTAAGAGGTGAAAACATATTGGAAAAATATTTTGGAGTGTGTAAATTTTAAAATGGTATATTTTAAATGTGAAAGGGGCTGTTTTGTGATGTGTTCCATCTTCGAAATGTTTTATAAAAATTTCTGAAGGATTTACTAAAGTGTGTAAGAGATATGAATGTGATGTGGGATGTTTTGTGTTAGTGTGATATGAAAATGGATTTTGGTTATGAAATGGGTATTATGAAACATGTTAGTGGGATGTTATGTGAGTTTTAATATCTTATAATGGTTTTATAAAATTGTTTAATGGATTTTAGGAAGTGTTAAAGAAATGTGAAAAGTGTTGTGGGCTATTTTGGTGTGAGTCAGGTTTCAAAATCAATTTGAATGAAAAGTGGAATTTTATGACTTGTGTGGAATACATGTGTGATGTTTGGTTAATTTGTGATGTGGAAATTATATTTTCATTTGAAAATTATATTTCTTGACTTGTTGACCTTTTTTGAGAACAAGGGGAAAACCCGGGTATCTAGGTGGGTGGATGTGTACTAGTATGCTAGTGAATCCGTGTGGTTTGGCATCAGTTTCACTTAGAAATATTGATGCTTAAAACTCTAAATAAACTATTATGATGATTATTGGGGACCACTAGGTTATGGGTATGTTCCCTACTAGTGGCTCACGCACGAGAATGGATATTTTTTATGGTTACTCTCACCGAGATACGAGGTACCTGGGACCCGCAGCTTGCTAGTGACTAGGTGTTATTTTCTATTTCTTGTGCTCATTAGATCCTTTATACTTAGCGTCAGAATACTGTATATTTGACTGGAAAATTCAGTAGATTTGGAATTTATTTTAAAAGTGTTTATTCTTTAAATTATCCCACTTTAAAACTGATTTTTTTCAAAGTTGCATCTTTTAGAAATTGTAACTAGAAATTACATGTTTTTGAAAACTTGCATGATTTTATTCTTTGAATGTTTATCGCATGGAATATATTAGTGGTGGTATCCTACTGGGATTTGGATCACACCCTACTTACACCTTTGGGTTTAAGTAGACATGTTTTTTTTGATGTCGCGGGTTGTGTACAATTTATAGTGCCAGTGGTTTGGGTTTCTAGCAGGTTTTTGGTGGTGATGTCTTGTGGAGATGGCTTGAGGGAGGTGCCTCTTTCCATGAGGGTTAATGGGATATGTCTTTTTGGTTTTCTACCTTTCTTATAGTCTTTTTGAGTTTTTTAATACTATGTAATTTAGTTCTGAATTTTTGTAAAATATTTTTTGGTTTGAAAAATCCATATTCATCTTATTGGATTCATTTATTGTTTTAAGTTTATAAACTTTGGTAAATCGTTCCCAATTTTTAGTTTATTATACCTTGTCACTTGTACCAGCCTATGGGGATCGGGAACACCCTTTAGGCCATGTCACAGACTAGGTTTAGTGCGGGTTTTGGCGGTGACCAGATTCAGTTCGTGACAAAATGGTACGAGAGGTAGGTTTATGTTAACTGTTTGGGTCATGTTATTTGGGGAACAGTCAGGATAGTCTGGAGTTAGAATTTTTGGGACTTGGAATTCTAGTTATGAGTAGTGTGCCTGATCACCACACCTCATTATGGGATTCAAGTCACCATGGTATGTTGGGACTTATCTAATTACTTTGGTTTTTTTGGTTTGATCATGATTAGGGGAAGTGAAAAGAGAGTTGGGTAATGGTCTCAGGGAGCTTGTAGGGCCTGGAAAGCCCTATGGAGCTGGGGATATTTCCCTTGAACACTCTTCGTGATGGTGAAAGTGATTTTTCATTTGAATGATTGTGCCTTTCTGAAAAGTTTTTTAAGAGGTAATTTGGGTTTGATTTCATGGTTAGCGGTATTGGGAAAAAGGAAGTATTGGTTGATTGTTTTTGTTTTGAAAAGTGGAAAGAGTTTTTGTTTTAACCTTTGATAGTTTTGTGAGAGACCACATATATGGGGTTATATGGGATGATGGATGGTTAATGGTATTACTGGATGAGTGCCGGGATGGATATGAGTAGGGTGCCCGGTGTGGCACGAAAACATGCATGTGTGGGGCCCATGGGGTACCATTGGTGGATATGATAACTGCTAAATTGTTTGTTTTCAAAGAAATGTTTTTAAAAGGAAAAATTGATGTCTTGATGAGTGTTTTGGGATGGTGGGTATTTTTTTTGGAAATTTGGATGTTGTGGAATGTTTTGAGTCCAATAACCCCTCTTGTTTGAACAATGTTTTGGGTTTGTGTGTGGTCGGAAAGCTGGGTTGAAGGGCTAGTTAGTGGTATCTTATGAGGAAAGATTGGGAAGCCTTTATGGGGGTTCCCCTCATCTGTTTGGATCTAGTTTTGGTATTTTTTAACCAATGGACTAGGTTTTTTGGGCCCTTAGGTTCTCTTGTTGGATAAGGTACACCCCCATTAAGGGTTAGTGCAAAACTGAATTGAAACTCGGATTGTTTCGCCGTTGGAAAATACTTCAGTTTCTCAATGCATGTAAACTTTTCTCGAGCTATGTAGAATGAGTCTACACCCTTTAATTTTTGGGTTTTAGGACACTCTTGTAGCGGGAGAGTACTCGTGGAAGGTTTAAAGTGACCCTAGTTTCTTAAGATTCCTAATTTATTTATGGTGGAAGTGTTCTGGGGTTGTTAGTGTGGATGAGTGTCTGTATAGTGTCTTAGAGGGCCTCTATGTCCTTCATAGTCTCTTTGAAGTAGGAGTTTACATTAAACCACTAGTGTGGGAAATCCGGTCATGAGAGGCCATTATGGCCACCTTCTGGAATTGTGTGTTGTTTGGGGACTGGGCATAAGGTCCATTTCCATGTATTTTTTCTATCAATCGTAATGGTCATGTTCAGTGACACCTTGTGATTTTATGTTCTCATTTGATTGTAAATGTGAAGGTGGTGAAATCCTCTGAGGGTCTCTATTATGTTCAGAGTATGTCTTCCTTGGGAAAAACTTCAAATCCTCTATCTTTGAGGAAGGTGTTTATATGTGTCATCCCCTTATGTTTTTTCTCACCCGAAGAAACAAGGTGTGATGTGTGTGCATCTTCTGATACCTTGTATCAGTGAAATGTAAGTTTCAGTAAAGTGAGGTCTGGATTGTGTTATGTCTTGGTGAACCCATCAGGGTATGCAGTATAGTTGTTTGTGGTACCGAAAGAAGAAGTTCTATATAGGGGTTTCCAAATCCTAACTGCGAGGCCGAAGATTATTCAATCTTTTGAACTCTAGCCATATATCCCGAAGAGAAGCAGGCATGTAGTCAGGGGAAATCCCAGGGTCGTTTAAACTCATGTACAATTACAACCCTCAAAATAAATGATAAGAAGATTTTAAATCTCTGGTTTAATCATATTTCTTATGTTATTATCGTTCGATGGAAAGAGGTGGAGGGCCTCGTGCCCAAGTTTGCTGCCTAATGTCTTTCATTCCCCCTTTGGTTTCCATTGAGTTTTTGGAGAAATGTTTAAAATTTGGGTATACAGGTTGAGAGAATGGTTTATAAATGTTGAGTAGTAACCATGACCCAGAAAACCATGCAAATATAAGGATCCACACGGTTAGAGCATGGTTTCCCAAACTATGTGGATTAACCGTGCGGTCGTCCCAACTCTTTGATTTTTGGGATCTTTCTGTGTAGGCCCATGCTGGTCGGTTAAGATAGTTGGTTCTTATAGTGGGGAGACCCACCATGGGTCTCATGTATTTTCTTTTAGGAATGTCTAATGGAAGTATACCCCTTGTACCGGTGAGTTTGTTCGGGCATCCCCCTGTTAGTGTCCCAGTTCTGTCTCCGGAAAAATTTAAGTTGTCTCTTATGGTGGGGAGCTCATTTGTGTCTCCTTATACCAGTAACTCAGTCTTGTCCTTGTTCTTGGCTTGGAAGTGGGTGGTCTCATTCATATATATCTAACAACCTACATATTCCTTGGGTAAACATTGGTATGGGAGAGTTCCCAACGATTTAGTTATATCAAGGTAACTGTAACCTTGTTCGATATTGTTGTTTGTTTGGGTAAATTGATTGAGCCTTGCTTGGATAGTTTTTGAGGAGTTTTCTTTTGGGATAAATCTTGAATGTTATTGATAGTTTCAGTAAAGTTTTGTATGTTTTGGTTGTGAAGTATTCCTTCCTTAATTGATCACTGGAGGTGTTTTGGCCTTAGGGGGTGAAGCTTGGAAAATGAGTCCATTTCAGACTTTTGGTTGGCTTTGGTTTTTGATTTTGGCCTTGCTGTGGATTTCCGAGGGTGGAAAATTTTATGGTGGGGAGAATTTTTACATCCATGAATTATTTTAAAGTTATTTTTCATTTAATTTCCATTTATGATTTGTTGTAGGGGTTTACCACGTATTTTTGTGGAAATAGTGGGTTTTCGAAATTTGGGCCAATCCGTAATCCCATTTCCAGATTTAAAAATAAATATTTGTTTTTCTATAATTCCTTCTTTTTAAACATTTTACACTCATTCCACTTGAAAAATGGAATCCCCTATTATATTAAAATCACCATATAAATTTGGAATCTATAGGAATCCATAATAATGATGGATTTGAGTTTTTTATTAAGGTGTTGGGCCATCTCGAAAGACCATTTCCTACATTAAAAGTATTTTTTAATTATTTAATATCTCATTAAATATTTACGTTTTTTTAGTGATTCCAACTCTCACCTGAGACCACTTACCCAAGGCGTGCTCCCATTCTATCCTCCATCCCTTTGGAGATCATTTGCATCGAGAAGTTAGGAGAAAATTCTCTAGATTTCTCAAATCTCACAGATTTGAAGAGGTAAATTGATTCCTTTATAACTCCTTCATTTATCACTATTTCCCCCCATTCTAGTTCCTATATGATCTCATCATCCTTGTTCTAAACTCCCTTGAATGTTTGGATATTTGAAAATTCAGATACTGGTGGATTTAGGGAGATTTCTCCATGATTCCATCAAGTAAGTGTTCCTCCCTTCTATTTCTTCCATTTCCTTAGGGTTCCATCCCTCTTTCTTGATGTTCCAATGTGTCTAGAAGTTAGGGTTCCAACCAAGGTTTTAAAATGGTTTATTTTTGGTGTAATATTTAGATTTTAGGTTTCTCTTCACTTTAGTGTGGTGCGGTGGTGGTGTGCTTGATGTTTTGCACCAAGATTTGAGGGTTTCAACTCAAAAGGTAGGTGATTCCATAGTTAACCATTTTTTGATGAGTTAGTTTGCTTGTTTTACTAGTTTTTAATGTTTCCTATATTCTGTGTGTGGTCCGAAAACCGTTTTTGAGCGATTTGGTTTAGCATTTAATTTTATAATTTAATTTATATTGAAGTTGTGAACTTTTATAATGTAACACATGTTATATCTTTTGTGGTAGTTTTATAAAATATGAAATTGATTTATTAGTTGTTGAAAGGGTCTGAAATTCTATTTTTTTAATGGATTTGTGTCATTTGGGCCTTGGAAGGGGTTTTTTGGAATAGGTTTGATGTGTAAAACTTTGTTATACTTCTTGAGATCACTTTATGAAAATGGGTGTTTTTATTTGTATCTTTCGTGGTATTATTCAAGGTGATTTTATAACACTTGAAAGTGGTTTTATAAATGTCTATAGGGTTTCCAATTCTAATATTTTAGTGTTTTGGTGTTGTTTTGTTCTTTGAAATATGGTTTTGAAATGGGTTTTATGAGAAACGTTTGGGTATACTCTTTAGAATTGTTTTATGAAATATTTGAATGATTTAATGATTTGTGTAAGAGGTGATACCATATTGGCAAATTGTTTTGGAGTGTGTATATTTTTAAATGGTACATTTTAAATGTTAAAGGGGTTGTTTTGTGATGTGTTCCATCTTATAAATGTTTTATAAAAGTGTCTGAAGGCTTTACTAAAGTGTGTAAGAACTGTGAAAGTGATGTGGGATGTTTTGTGTGAGTGTGATGTGAAAAATGGATTTTGGTTATGAAAAGGGTATTATGTAACATGTGAGTGGGTGATAATGTGAGTTGGAATATCTTATAATGGTTTTATAAAATTGGTTAATGGATTGGTGGAAGTGTTAAAGAAATGGGAAAAGTGTTGTGGGCTATTTCGGTGTGAGTCGGATTTCAAAATCAATTTGAAAGAAAAGTGGACTTTTGTGACTTGTGTGGTATACATGTGGGATTTTTGGTGAATTTGTGATGGGGAAATGATATTTTCATTTGAAATGTATAAGGACCCCAACTTAAAACATTACATAATCTTGAATGAAATGAATAATTCACATTGAGGATCTTTTCAGGTTTATATTTTTAGAGAATTATGTCATAAATGTTACATTACATCCCAAAAGTTACAAAGTAGACTCTTCTACTCAGTTCCCATATTTTTCCCAAAATAAAAATTCTTGAAAAAAAGAGTCGTGTATAGTTCCATGTTTTAGACAACATGACTTTTCCTTGATCTCATTCTCAACCCTATTCCACTTTATATCCTGTGAAAAAATTTTCAAAAACTTGGGATGAGCATAAAAATCTCAGTAAGGGATACAAAAATAAATAAAATTGTTAGTTTTTTTTAAAACAACAAGTAAACCATGAATACTTTATCATAAGTAATACTTTTCACCTTTATAAAGTAGTAAATACTATTCATTGAATAAAAGATCATTTATTACCCTTTTGTAACCAAAATATTACCATAAAACCCATATAAAGAGAACATAACATATAAATGTAACTTGGGACATAAACATACTTAAATTGAATAACCATATGGTAGACTTCCACACATATCACTAAATGGAATAGTCATATGGCCGACTTCCATACACAATGCATTGGAGGTTATAACGTAACCACCCATCCTAGTTTATCACGGCACCACCCATCATTTGGTTTATCATGTAACCACCCGTAAAATGTAAAAGTACCATTATAAAATCATAACACATACAACAAATATAAAGGAAAGAAAACATTTCCACATTTCAATCACAATATATCACTTAAATATACTGACATAAAAAATCCATTATCAAAACCATTTTAAATACAAAAATACATAAATGAGTATATGGTATTTATTTTCATTTTTAGAAACAATATAGTTTGTTAAGGAATCCAAATATCAAATAATACTCACGGTGGCTAAAAGGTCGTTGTCACTTCTTACGTTAAAAGAAACATACTTTTTTGTCGTTTAGTAAAATGATTTATAGAAAAAGATTCCCTTTGAATGAAATGAAAATTCAAATGTGTTTATATAGAATATAAATAAATTCATTTATTAAAACAAAATATGCCTCAATGAAAGGAGATTGAGATAAAATCCCTTTCCTCATGTCCGATTTGACCCGTTCGTTCTTTAATCGCCTTTAAATCGGGTAACTCCCTTTGGTTTGAACCAAAAGAGTTTGTTGAAGTGCCTTCTTCCTAAGTTAAGGATTCTAGGTGGAATAGAGGGATCTTGAGAGCTTATTTGGGCAGGGGTTGGATGAGAAAAAGGGGCTTTAGAGGTGTGAGGAATGGGTTAGAGGTGATGTCTTTTTATAAGGGGGAGGAGGGGCTCTTTAGGAAAGTGTGGAAATATTATTTTATTATATAATGATTTCCGGTTTCTAAAGGCCCAAGACTTATTAAAGTAGAATATAAGATGACTCATGGTACAAATTAAATCATCCAATAATAATTGGACTGGTTTGGGATATTATTTTAATCTTTATAATCTTATTTATTTGAATCATTTATTAATTAGGTAAGCAATGCATCATTATTGTGTCATAAATAATCTTGTTTATTTGATATCTAAAAATTATTAAAAAAATACCATGATGCAGGAAATATTTTTAGATTTCCAAATAATATTTATAGTATAAAATATAACTTATATAACCCTATATAAAAATTAATTTACTAAAAGATATTTGTTTATGTCATTTTTGTCTTTACTTTAAGATAATTAAAATAAAGTGTCATTATCACTCCCATGTGGCTCTATGGGGTCCCAAAATCAACCCAAAGATGACCATGGTCGGATATGTATCAACAAATATGATTAGGACACATGTTATGGTAATTGTATATTATTATAATAATACTTGTTTACCCTTATTTACCGGATTTACCCTTTAACCTTGGTAAATAAATTTTTTACTGAAATAAATATTCATAATGTCTAAAAATAAAAGTTACCTATTTACACAATTTGGACCTCTTGATTCCAAACATGAAATCCATTTTTAAAAATTAAAAACACATAAGTGGCAGAAATTGATTTAAAATCAATTATCATTGTCCAAACAAAAAGTGTGTTTTTAAGAAATATTAACTATCAAAAGATTGACCCTTGTTTATGTCCAATTTCAAAGTGAAATTAATTACAATGAACAAAATTGGATTAAATGGTAAAAATATAATCTAATTACACTTTAAACCAATTAAAAAGATAATCTAACCATATAAATAAATTAGATTAAAAGACAGTTTTGAATTAAAATACAATATTTTTCACTATTCATCAAAAATTGAATTTTATAAGAAAAAATACCAAAAATTTACCCAAAGTAAATTTTGATATCCGAATTCTAAAGAAGAATTTTATTTGGTCAAATAGAAAATATAAAAGTGAACAAAACTATATTTAAATAGGGTTCTCCATTAAAAGGTAGTAAATCAACCTTTAAGATAAATTATGCTTAGAATTAGATTAATTCACATTTTAAGCCTCTAACTTTTATTGGATAAATGTAAAAACATTTAACAAACATGTATAATCATATTATAGTTTGTTCTATTCATTCCCTCCAATACAAAAAATAGGCGTTAACTACCATTTAAAATAATAATATTATATTGCTAGTGTGGAACATTAGATTTCAAAGAAACCCGTTGTTGCGTATCGGGTACGCCATCGAACATAGAAACCCCTTTAAAGTAAAATTAATATTTAATTCACAAATATTAATAAATATTAAAATTTCATATTTCTTTATTTACCTGTGATGTTACAAACAGTATATTTATTGACTTGTTGAACTTGTTTGAGCACAAGGGGAAAACCCGAGTATGTAGGTGGGTGGACGTGTACTAGTATGCTAGTAAATCCGTGGAGTTTGACATCAGTTTAACTTAGAAAAATTTATTCTTAAAACCCTAAATAAACTATTTTGATGATGATTTCGGACCACTAGGTTATTTTTATGTTCCCTACTAGTGGCTCGTGCACGAGAAAGAATATTTCTGATGGTTACTCTCACCGATATACGAGGTACCAGAGACCCACAACTTGCTAGTGCCTAGGGGTTATTTCCTATCGCGTGTGCTCATTAGATCCTTTATACTTACCATCGGTATACAGTATATTTTTCTGGAAAATTCAGTAGCTTTGGCATTTATTTTAATAGTGTTTATTTTTTAAATTATCCCACATGAAAACTGATTTTTTTTAAAGTTGCATCTTTTATAAATTATAACTAGAAATTACATGTTTTTGAAAACATGCATGATTTTCATATTTTAATGTTTATCGCATGGAATATCTTAGTGGTGGTATCCAAATAGTCTTTGTATCACACCCTACTTACACTTTTGGGTGTAAGTAGACTTGTTTTTTTTTTGATTTCGCAGGTTGGGTACAGTTTATAGTGCCAATGGTTTGGGTTTCTAGCAGGTTCTTGGTGGTGATGTCTTATAGGGATGGCTTGAGGAATGTGCCTCTTTCCATGAGGGTTAATGGGATATTTATTTTTGATTTTTTACCTTTTTATAGTCTTTGTGAGTTGTTTTAAACTATGTAATTCAATTCTTAATTTCTGTAAAAGATTGTTCGGTTTGAAAAATCCAGATTCGTTTTATTGGATTTATTTGTTGTTTTAATTTTATAAACATGGGTAAATCGTTCCCAATTTTTAGTTTGTGATACTCGGGAACTTGTGCCAGTCCGTGGGGATTGAGAACGCCCTTCAGGCCATGTTGTAGGCTGGGTTTGGTGCTGGTTTTGGCGGTGACCAGATTCGGTTCGTGACAAAATGGTATCAGAGGCAGATTTATGTTAACTATTTGGGTCATGTTATTTGGGGAACAGTCGGGATAGTATGGAGTTAGGATTTTTAGGACTTGGAATTCCAGTTATGGGTAGTGTTCCTGATCTCCACACCTCAGGATGGGATTCAAGTCACCATGGGAGGTCGGGACTTATCTAATTCCTTTGGTTTTTTTGGTTTGATGATGATTAGGGGAAGTGAAAAGAGAGTTGGGTAATGGTATCAGTGAGATCGTAGGGCTTGGAAATCCATGTGGAGTCAGGGATATTGCCCTAGAACACTCTCTATGATTATGAAGTTATTGAATTTTGGCCTCTAACCAAATGTTCAAGTCACTCACCGAATCTAGTTCCCCCTCGCATTGTCTTGTGTCCTTTAGTTTTGAAATCTTGGATGTTCAGTTTTAAAGTAAAAATGACATGGTTTTAATAAGCATAAGTTTTTTTGTGAAATTATTTTCAAATAAATAGGGAAGGGTTTGATCTTTGAAATGGTGGAACTAAAATTTCATAATTTATTTTGTATTAGGAAAATGGTGTGTTTACGCCTCTTTTGAAACCAAGAAGTATGTTAAAGCTGGTTTTGAAAAAGTGTTTCCAATAGAGTTTTCTAAACGATTGAAAGTTCTTTTAATGGGATGATATGTTTTAAAATTAATTTGTATGACTTGAAAGTGGGTTTTTATTTGAATGATTGTGCCTTTCTGAAAAGTTTTGTAAGTGGTAATTTGGGTCTGATTTCGTGGTTAGTGGTATTGAGAAAAATGAAGTAATGGTTGATTGTTTTGGTTTTGAAAAGTGGAAAGAGTTTTTGTTTTATCCTTTGGTATTTTTTGTGAGAGACCACATGAATTGTGTTATATGGGATGATGTAAGGTTAATGGAACAACAGGATGAGTGCCAGGATGGATATGAGGAGGGTGCCTGGTGTGGCACGGAAACATGCATGTGTGGGGCCCATGGGGTACCATTGGTGGATACATTAATCGCTAAACCATTTGTTTTCAAAGAATTGTTTTCAAAAGGAAAACTTGATGTCTCGATGAGTGTTTTGGGATGGTATGTATTATGTGTTTTTGGAAATGTTGATGTTATGGAATGTTTTGAGTCTAAGAACCCCTCTTGTTTGAATGGTGTTTTGGGTTTGTGTTTGGTCAGTAAGCTGGGTTGAAGGGCTGGTTAGTGGTCTCTTCCGAGAAAAGTTTGGGAAGCCTTTATAGTGGTTCCCCTCATCTGTTTGGATTTGGTTGTGGTATTTCTTAACCAATAGACCAGGTTGGTTGGGTCCTTGGGTTCTCTTGTTGGATAAGGTATACCCCCATTAAGTGTTAGTGCACAACTGAAGTGCAACCCAGATTGTTTCGCCATTGGAAAATCCTCCAGTTGATCAATGTATGGAATATTTTCTCAAGCTTTGTAGAATGAGTCTAATTTTTTTCATTTTTTGGTTGTAGGATACTCTTGTAGTGGGAGAGTGCTCGTGGAAGGTTTAAATAGACCATAGTTTCTTAAGTTTCCTATGTAAGAACCCGAAACTTCTTTTCAGGTATATTTTTCTTTTTTTCTGGAGTTTTAGAGAAAAGAGGAGTTTCTGGAAATTTTCTAAGTACACGTCATGTGCTTCATGTGTATATGTCGTGTACTCAGTTACCACGGGTAGCCTTATGCTGGCCATGTAGCGGCCTTGCACATGACCATGTGTGATGACCTAGAGGCTGCCTAAAGCGTAGTATGGAAACGGCGAGTACACATCGTGTACTTCAAAATTACGCGCTGTGTATTTTTTTTTCATTAAACACACTGGGGTCGCGTCTGACAGAAGAAACCATGTCCTTCTCAACCTAGTTAATCCGAGAGCACCGAGCAGCCGCAGATCTTTGACGAGACCCTGGTCAAGCATCCATTCTCCGAATCAAACACCGTCGGTTACATTGGAATCACATCAGTGAGTTCTCTCTTCTCCCAGAGAACCATATTCTGATTTATCCTCGCTCATGAGATATCATGGGTTGAACATTTTATAAGTTTTTATATATCTTCGACATTTTAAGGAGACTCAAGCTTTGTGGTTCACATATAGCGATCTCCTAACCCTGAGGTAGGTGGTTTGTGCCTTTCCGTTCAAGGTTATTGAGTATTATGTGAAAATTCCACCAATACCCTTAAACAAGGAATTTCATGTTTACCGTTTTACCCTTGTTGTTTTCTTCTATGATTGCTTGCTTGTGTAGAGGTAATTTGGATATTAATAGGGTTGATTTCTATGCTTTAGATGTATTGCCCATGCATGTTCTGATTATGACTGTTTGGTCCTGTTTGTCCAGTTTGGCTGCCTTTCCTGTTTTCCATGCCTGTTGTTGTAGGATGGAGAGTTTGTATTCTGATATGCATGATATGTTTTAGATTGGTTATCCAAGTAGTTTTGTAGGTTTACTTGGCCATATTGCATTGCTATGATTGTTGACCTACACAGGGCTGTGAGAACCTGGTGTAGTAGGCTATAAGGGTAATTGACTAAGTGAGCTTCCTCAGAGAGTCTTTGAGCACTTTAGACTATAAGAGGAATAGACCATTCCAACTTCCTTAGAGAGTCTTTGTTTTACTCTGAATTACCTTGATTACTCTAGACTATAAGGGTAATTGACCGAGTGATCTTCCTCAGAGAGTCTTTGAACGACCTGGGCTATAAGGGGAATAGACCGAGTGAGCTTCCTCAGAGAGTCCTTGACCATGGGGATATAAGGGGAATTGACCATGTGAGCTTCCTCAGAGAGTCCCTGACTACCTTATACTATAAGGGGAATTGACTGTGAGTGATTCCTCAGAGAGTCTTTATGAATTCATATGACTGAACCAGAGGGGTTAGGCTGAGTGCACTTCCCAGAGGGTTTCTTGTACTTCTTCAGTAGGACCAGAGGGGATGGATGTGAGTACTTCCTAGAGGGTTAACTATTTGAGGTTTGGCTGTTTGTTACGTTGTTGCTTGATATTAAAACTGTAGATTATTTACTGCTGAGTACTTTCCTGTTTAATACTTCCTGTACTTTTACCTTCCATATATTCACTGACTATTAGGCACAAACATTTAGCTGGTTGCCTATTGGGATTTAGTCTCACACCCTGTTTGGGCCATGCTTTTGGGCCCAAAAAGATTATATTGTTGCATGTATAGATAAGGGAAATCACCCTTCTACTTCTGGAACTTGATTTGTAGTTGATCTGGAGAGAATGGGACCAAGCTATGGCTTGAGATACTGAGGGGTTTATCTACTTTATTTTTCACTTTGGTTTAGCATTGTTGTATTCCAACATTGTGACTTGTTTTTCTGTTTTTCTAGACATATGTATTGTGCATCATTTTATATATGTTCTCCAGTTTATACTTTAGTTTTATGTTGTTACTATTGTATGTCATTATTACTGCTTCCTCTCTTGTATGTGTTTATTTACTTCCGCTGTGTACTCTGCCAATGAGGTAATAGTTTCCCCACTATAACACCCAAGGCCCTCGCTGCTAGTTGGCAGCCTCTTGCGTTCGGGGAAATGCGCTTGAGGCCATGTGAACAACTGGGTACGGGGCGCCTCTGGGTGTCTTCCGGAACTGGGACATTATAGCCTGATTCATCGATGGTGGAAGTGGTCTGGGGTTATTAGTGTGGATGAGTGTCTGGATGGTGTCTAAGAGGGCCTCAGGGTCCTTCATAGTCTCTTTAAAGTAGGTGTTCACGTTAAACCACCAGTGTGGGAAATATGGTCATGAGAGGCCATTGTGGTCACCTTATGGAATTTTTTGTTGTTTGGGGACTTTTCATAAGGTCCCTTTCTATGTATTGTTTCTATCAATTGCAATGGTCATGTTCGGTGATGCCTTGTGATGTTGTGTGCTAATTTGACTGTAAAGGTGAAGGTTGTGCAATCATCTGAGGGTCTCTGTTATGATGGGAGTATGTCTCCCTTGGAAAAAACTTCAAATCCTCTATCTTAGAGGAAGGTGTTTATATGTGTCCTCCCCTTTTTTTGTTTCTCACTCGAAGAAACAAGGTACAATGTGGGGGATCTTCTGATCCCTTGTAGCAGTGAAATGTTAGGTTTTGACAAAGTGAGTTCTGGTGTGTGTTATGTCTTGGTGAACCAATCGAGGTATGTGGTGTAGTTATTTGTGGCACCGAAAGAAGAAGTTCCATACATGGGTTTACAAAGCCTAACTATGAGGCCAAATATGGTTCAATCTTTTAAGATCCAACCATAGTTCTTGGAGAGAATCTGGCGCGTAGTCAGGGGAAATCACAGGGTCATTTAAACCCTTCTACAAGTCCTATACTCAGTATGAATGATAGGAAGAGTTCGAAACTATGGTGTTATCATCTTTCTTATGTTATTCCAGTTTTATGGAAAGAGGTGGAGGGCCTCCTGCCCATGTTTGTTTCCTAATGTATATCCTTCCCCCCTTTGGTTTACATTGAGTTTTTGGAGAAAGGTTTAAAATTTGGCTACACAGGTTGAGTGCACAGTTTTCACATGGTGATTTGTAACCGTGACCTTGAAAACCATTTTGATATAAGGATACACATGGTTAGTGCACGGTTTCCCAAACTGTGTGGACTAACCGTGCGGTCATCCCAACTCTCTGAGTTCTGGGGTCTTTCTATGTCGGCCCATGCTGATCGGTTAAGATGGTTGGTTCTTATGGTGGGGATACCCACCATGGGTCTCATGTATGTTCTTTTGTAAATTTATAATTTAAGTATACCCCTTGTACCATGGATTCTATTCGGGCCTCCCCCTATAAGTGTCCAGATTCTATCTTGGGAAAAATTTATGTTGTCTCTTATGATGGGGAGCCCATTTGTGTCTCCTTGTACCAGTAAATCAATTTTGTCCTTGGTCTTGGCCTGAAAGTGGGTAGTCTTTTTTGGAGATATCTAACTACCTACATCTTCCTTGGGTAAATGTTGGGATTGAATAGTTCCCAACAGTTTAGTTATATCAAGGTAAGTGTAACCTTGTTCGGTGTTGTTATTTGTTTGGGTAAATTGCTTTAGTCTTGTTCAGATAGTGTTTGAGGAGTTTTATTTTGGGACAAATCCTAAATGTGATTGATAATTTCAGTAAAGTGGTTTATGTTTTTATTGTGAAGTATTCCTTTTTTAATTGATCACAGGAGGTGTTTTGGCCTTTGTGGGAAAATCTTGGAAAAGGAGTCAATTTCAGCCTTTCGGTTGGGTTTGGTTTTTGCTTTTGGCCTTTCTGTGGATTTCTAAGGGTAGAAGGTTTTATGGTGGGGAGAATTTTTACATCCATGACTTATTTTAAAGTCATTTTTTATTTAATTTCCATTCCAGATTTCTTTTGGAGGTTTACCATGAATTTTGGTGTAAATGGTGGGTTTTCAAAATTTGGGCCAAATAGTAAGCCCATTTCCAGATTTAAAAATATTTTTTTGTTTCTTTTATAACTCCTTATTTTTTTCAACATTTTACACCCATTACACTTCTCAAATGGCATACCTTGGTATATTAAAATCACCATATCAATTTGGAATCCATAGGAATCTATAATAATGATGGATTTGGGTTTTTTATTAAGTTGTTGGGCCATCCTGAAAGCCCATTTCTTATATTAAAAATATGTTTTAATTCTTTAATATCTCATTCAATTTTTATGTTTTTTTGGCGATTCAAACTCTCACCTGAGACCAATTATCCAAGTCGCACACTCATTCTCTCCTCCCCCTCTTTGGAGATTATTTTCAATGGGAATTTAGGCGAAATTTCTGTGTATTTCTCAAATCGCCCAGATTTGAAGAGGTAAATTGATTCCTTCATAACTCATTAATTTCTCACTATTTTCCCCCATTCCAATTCCTACATGATCTCCTCATACTTATTCGAATATCCCTTGAATTTTTGTCTATTTTAAAATTAATATAATATTTTATATAGGGAGATTTCTCCATGATTCCATCAAGTAAGTGTTCCTCCTTTCCGTTTCATCCATTTCCTTAGGGGTTCATCCCTCTTTATTGATGTTCCAAAGTGTCCAGATGTTAGGTTTTCAACATAGAGTTTTACATGGTGTCTTTTTGGTGTAATATTGATGTTTTATGTTTCTCTTCACTTCTGTGTGGTGCGGTGGTGGTGCGCTTGATGTTTCGCACCATGATTTGAGGATTTTGACTCAAAAGGTAGGTGATTATATGGTTAACCATTCCTTGATGAGTTATTTTTATTTTTTTACTATTTTTTCATGTTCCCAATATGCTTCATGTGGTGTGAAAACCGTTTTTGAGGGATTTTTTTAAGCATTTAATTTTATAATTTCATTTTTTTGAAGCTGTGAACTTTTCAAATGTAACACATGTGGTATCTTTTGTGGTAGTTTTATAAAATGTGAAATTGATTTATTAGTTGTTTAAAGGGGATGAAAATTATGTTTTCTTAATTCCTTAGTGTCATATGGTCCTTTTAAGGGGGTGTTTGGAATAGTTTTAGTGTGTAAAACTTTTTTATACTTCTTGAGATCATTTTATGAAAATGGATGTTTTCATTTGTATCTTTCATGGTATTATTCAAGGTGATTTTATAACACTTGAAAGTGGTTTTATAAATGTCTCAAGGGTTTCCAATTCTACATTGTTAGTGTTTTGTTTTGGTTTTTTTTCTTGAAATATGGTTTTGAAAGGGGGTTTGTGAGAAAGGTTTGGGTATACTCTTTAGAATTGTTTTATGAAAGATTTGAATGATTTAATGATTTATGTAAGAGGTAAAACCATATTGAAAAAATATTTTGGAGTGTGTATATTTTGAAATGGTACATTTTAAATGTGAAAGGGGATGTTTGTTTATGTTTTACATCTTGTAAATGTTTTATAAAAATGTCTGAAGGATTTACTAAAGTGTGTAAGAGATGTGAAAGTGATGTGGGATGTTTTGTGTGAGTGTGATGTGAAAAATGGATTTTGGTTATGAAAAGGGTATTATGTAACATGTGAGTTATAATATCTTATAATGGTTTTATAAAAATTTTTAAGGGATTTTTGTAAGTGTTAAATAAATGTTAAAAGTTTTTTGGGCTATTTTGGTGTGAGTCGGATTTCAAAATCAATTTGAATGAAAAGTGGACTTTTGTGACCTGTGTGGTATACATGTGGGCTCTTTGGTGAATTTGTGATGTGGAAATGATATTTTCATCTGAAAAGTATATTTATTTAATTTTTTTAACTAGTTTGAGCATAAGGGGAAAACCCAGGTATCCAGGTGGGTGGACGTGTACTAGTATACTAGTGAATCCTTGGGGTTTGGCATCAGTTTCAATTAGCAAGATTGACGATTAAAAATATAAATAAACTGTAATGATGATAATTGGGGACCACTAGGTTATGGGTATATTCCTTACTATTGGATTATGCATGAGAATGGATATTTTTGATGGTTACTCTCATCGATATACGAGGTACCTGGGACCCATAGATAGCTAGTGCCTAGGTGTTATTTCCTATTGCTTGTGCTCATTAGATCCTTTATACTTTCTGTCGACATGCGGTATATTTGGTTGGAAGATTAAATAGCTTGGGAATTTATTTTAAAATTGTTGATTATTTAAATTATCCCACTTGAAAACTGATTTTTTTAAAAGTTGCATCTTTTAGGAATTATAACTAGAAATTACATGTTTTTGAAAACTTGCATGCTTTTCATCTTTGAATGTTTACCACATAGAATCTCTTAGTGGTGGTATACTACTGGGCTTTGGATCACACCCTACTTACACTGTTGGGATTAAGTAGACTTGGTTTTTTTTATGTCTCTAGTTGGGTACAGTTTATAGTGCAAGTGGTTCAGGTTTCTAGCAGGTTCTTCGTGGTGATGTCTTGCGAAGATGGATTGAGGGAGGTTTATATTTCCATGAGGGTTCATGGTCTATTTATTTTTGGTTTTGTACCTTTGTTATATTCTTTGTGATTTGTTTTAAACCATGTAATTTAGTTCTTAATTTTTTTAAAAGATTGTTTGGTTTGAAAAATCCAGATTCATTTTATTGGATTCATTTGTTGTTTTAAGTTTATAAACTTGGGTAAATCATTCCCAATTTTGAGTTTATGATACCTAGTCACTTGTGCCAGCCCGTGGAGATCAGGAATTCATTTCGGGCCATGTCACAGGTAGGGTTTGGTGCTAGTTTTGGTAGTGACTAGATTTGGTTCCTGATGATTCAGAATTATGGAAATCCTCCATAATAGGTTTCCTTGCCTCTAATGGCACAAAAAAGATATTTTGATAGCATAGATTTCCTTATATGGAGAAAAACCACTCAAAAACTTTCTCCCCACCATAAAGAAAGTTGTTAATGCTATAGAACTCATATTTAAAATACTACCCCTGAAGAATAAATTAAAGAAGATTAGATGTGAATTAAACACTGGACAAACCAACTTTGACCCCTATTTCCTGAACTCTAATATGAAATTGTGTAGAGAGAGCCATTAAGTTCCAATCTTCTGAAGATTCTTTCACTTCTTAGGATGGAAGTCTCATACTCAAAGTATTTGTGATGTCATTCCCTTTCCTTAGAGTATAGGTGTTGTCAAAGATGAAATATTTTTGATACTCCACCCAACATCGCATGTTAATATTCAAATAATTTTTATAGAATATATAACTCAAACTCTTATGGTTTGAAAACAATACTAAACCTTTCTTTTTAAAGTCAATATCGACAACTCTTAAGTGAATGCATCATAGTTATAATTTCATGGTCATGGTTTAGATAATTCTTATCATGTGGCCTAATATGTTGAGATTCATAAGCAATGACATGATCAACCTATATAAGAACGAATCCCAAGCCTGAACTCGATGCATCACATAAGACCACTTATCCCTCCCTACCTCTAAAAGAGTCATCTTCGATGTAGTAATACAAAGATGTTTTAGCTGAATAAAATAATTCTGACATTTTTCATCCCAGAAAAACTTTACTCCATTCTCAGTTGTAGAAGTAGTTGGAGAAACCATATTTGAGAAGTCCTTAACTAACTAGAGATAATACCCAGCTAAACCCAAGAATATCTGAATCATGAAAAAAAATTTGGTTGCTCCCATGTAATAATAGCCTTCACCTTCTTAGGATCAACTAAAATACAATATTCTGACACCATGTGTCCCAATAAAATCATTTTTTGAATCCAAAAATCACATTTTTAAATCTTAGCATAAAGTCAGTAATTTCTCAGAAAACTCAGAACTATTCTCAGATGATGCACATTATCCTACTCAAACTTAGAGTAAAAAAGGATGTTATCCAAAAATACTAGGATGAAACCATCAATATTCTCATGAAAAATTATATTCATTAAATCCATAAATATTGTAGGATAATTGATTATACCAAGGGCATGTAAAGTTGCTCATAATGGAAGAACCTGCTTCGATAGGTGGTTTTCTAAATTTCATATTATTTTATCCTCAATTGATGGGAACCAGATTGAATATCGATATTCAAGAAAGACATTTACCCTTTCAACTGATCAAAAAGAACATCAATCTGTGGTAATGTATAGTTGTTATTTATCATAATTTGACTGAGTTTTTTGATAATGAACATAAAGGCACAGTGAATCATTAGCCTTCTTAATAAAGAGAACTGGTTGCACCCATGGTGACACACTCATGAATATAAATTCTTTCTCAAAAAGATCATCTAGTTGAGTCTTCATCTCTTTCATTTGAGCTAGTTCCATGTGGTAATAAGGAATTGACACTGGTTGAGTACTATGTACTAAATCGATATAATAATTTACCTCCCTTATCAACGGTAGATCAGAGGAGTTAGAAAGAAACATGTCGGTAAACTCGATGACAACTTGAGGGAGATATCTACTCAATGGTTCTCACTCTAGATCAAAAGTGAACACATATATTAATTTCCCAAACTCCATATAAGAAGGTCTGACCCTAATTGACCTCAAGTCCCATTTTCCTTGAAATATTCAACCAACCCCATCGAATGAAGTCATGAATACATGTATAAAATAATAATAAATCTAATAATTATTGGAAATAATCCAACACATTTTGAATATTATGTCAAGAAGTTTCATGATGAGAACCTAAAACACTAAGAAAGTTCATTATCTGATAAGGAGAATGAACAAGAGGGACTAAGGAGGCCATGATCCATCCTTGTTACAATGGGTGTAGTAATATCACTCATATAAGATAAAATATCCATTATAATATTTAGTATTTTAACAATATTGGTTGAAATGAACGAAAGATATTCCCCAGTATCAAATAAATCAGTCACTATTAATGAAGCTATAGTGATGTTACCTCTCACTATCACTTGAACTATATCCACCTCCTCTAGAGACTCTTCGAATATGTGAAGAAGCTTCATTCCAGATTTTTATGATTAGAACCCCTTTGTACATGAAGTATTTGATTTCCCCACAGTCTTGGTAGGAGCTAATGATCTTGTGCCACTATGCAGAGTGGAAAATATTTGACAGAACTTTTGCAAGTGACTTAATCATCAGCTGGAGCCACATCCCATGGGTGCCTTAGTGAAAACTATCTTTGAGAGACCTATTTTTTCACACTGGTAGAAAATTAATGGACCTATACTAGGGACTACAGGTGGTTTAGAAAAACCCTTCTATCATGAACCACCATGAGAATAATCATGCCTCCTCTTTCCATTAAAGGAACTTGCACTGCCACTAGGAGAAAAAGAAAATACCAACAACACTGACTTTCTAGCCATGTCTATTTCAACCATCAATTCTCTATCCATCTCATCACCATAAGGGCGAAGATTTAGTAAGAAACAATGAGAATGAATTTCTACCTCAATTCCCAACTCAAACCATCTAGTCTTAATCTTCTCATTTGATACCACCTTAGGTGAAAACTATACTAGATCAAAAAAATGGTTTGCATACTCTATCATGGTTATTTAATCCTTCTCAAGTTTGAATAACTCTAAATCCTTGTCCAACAACATTGACTATATATTGAACTTGTTGGTGAAAAGAGACTTGATGTCTTTCAACTCTAAGCCTCCATGTTTTTTTCCATAACCATCATGTCCCACCTTCTCCAACTTGGTCCCTCCACCATGAAGGTGTCATACTTCACCTCAATCTCCTTAGGTGTTTCTAGGAATTAAAATAAACACTACATCCTACTCAACAATTCCTCAGTATCTTTATAATCATTGGATACTTTGAATTCTTGTGGCTTCTACTGAAGGAACACCAAAGAATGATTATGGATAACATCCCTCCGAGGTTCCAAAGATAGAACTTGAATGGGGACAAGTAGTGGTTTCTATCCCAAATCTTGGACAGTATTCACAATCACCTCAATTAGACTCGGGAATATAGGATGATTTTATCACTATGGTTAAGTAATAGATTATTCCTAGATCTGATTTTCACATTTTCTCAGAGGCATGATGCTATACCACATCATTAGAAAACAAAGAAGGAATCAGATTAATACTCAAATAGAGAAACAAGGGTGATTAATCTCATCATATAGACAAACAAGATTTGGATTTCAATCTATCCAAATAAAAATTTGGGAAAATACTATAACTAAACCTAATAAAGTACTTCCCTAACCACTCCTAGGGACTTACGTTTGTTGTGGTAAGATCTATCCAGACACTCAATCACAACTACCTCCTATGTCCCAACAAGAATACACAATTCATACTGACTTAAAGGTAAGAAACTCATCATATCTCTAATACCACTTTATCACGAACCAGCCTGGGTACCATGGTATCCTGATAATTGAGCTAGCACTAACATAGCCCAAAGGTAATTCCCAATCCCCAATGGTTAGAGACCAGCACATGGCAGCATACAAATTGAAATTGGGAATAATTTTTCCAAAAATAATATGAAATAAAGATAAAAATATAGTATGAATATAAAATAAAATCCATATGGATAAGTGTAAAAAAAATAAAATAGGAATAAACATCCCAAATTACTATAAAAAACTGAAATAATAGCCCAAGTCTCAAAGGAATCAACTCTCCAAGTCCACACATCAACTGTTAGAACCATCTACAAGTGATGCTTTACCCCTACTTGAACCTGGAGTGAGATAATATAAAAACTCCAGAAGGCATAAGTAGGGTATGGGATAAAATCTTAGTAGGGTCTCACAAAAGAATCCATAGAATATTCCAATATTTAATTACCCAAATAATGATTTCAAGTTAAAATAAACAGGTATGGAAGTTCAGAGAATAATTAAAAATATTCTTTCATTAGCTATAAAATGATGGATATACTTTACATAAATGGACTCACAAAAAATTAATATAAATTAATTAGGCATGTAAAATAGTTTACAAATATTGGAATAGATTTATATCTCATATATAAACAAGCGAAAAATATAGTCTTCTGCAAAAATTTATGATAGTTCCAGGCTAGGGGATCTTCACACACTCAAAGGTGATCACAAAAATATGTGTATACACACATCCCTCTAACACTATCCAATGGTGACTAATCACCATATCATCGGGGATGTGATCTACTACACTAGGTTTCTGATTCAATTATAAAATTTCAAAAGAGTTTTATCCCAATAACTCACTAAATACTAGGCTAGAATTATCTCTAGTAAAATCAAAGATTGGAAAAAAATTAAAACAATTTAAATTACAATTTATCCCATTCCCCCATTCGAAAAGTGCCAATTTTTTATTTAAAAATAGAAATAGATTTTTAATAAAATCATGACTTCTTTCAATATAAAACCACTTAGTTTCTATCAAAAACTATTTCAATCCATTTTATTAAATAAAACCTTTAAATTAATTTCAAAAAATAAATTTCATAAAATAAATTCAATAATTTAAATTCCATAGTCTTCCATAAAGTTCTCAAACACACCCCAATTCAATTGAATTGGGGGGGGGTTACAATTTCAGGATAGAAATTCAATTTCACATTCAAATCCCCCAATTTGATGGAATTTTATTGTTAATAAACCAATTGAAATCAATTTTCAATCACTTTAATTTAAATATAACAATTTAATTTAAATCAATCAATTAATTGTTAATCAATTTTGGCCATCATATGGAATTAACCTACCTTTCTCATGGAAAAACAAAGTCTAAAATGTAACATGATAACAAGAACGATTGCATAGAAGATCCAAGTACTCAACATAGAAAAAATATTAAAAAACATAGATTTTAGATCCCTCAATCCCAAGATAATCTATCAAACTCCAAGGAAAGAGAATGATATGAAGAGATAGGGAGAACACTTACCTATTGAGTCACATCCTAATTGAAACAACGATCAATCACTGATTGAAATGACCCCTAAGGGTTTGAGGGCTCCAGAATCACCTATAAATGATTTCGAGTTGTGAGAAAATAAATATGGAGAGGAAGAAAAGAAAACTCATCCAATATTCCTTTTAAAAAAACAACCATTAGTACTTTACACGATGCGTAAACCAATTACACATTGTGTAATTGAAAAATCCCAAAATCACCCAAAAAACCTATATCCTATAGTTAAAAATGGAATTATTATTATTTTATAACTTAAACCTCCTGTATCCACATTACACAAAATGTAAATCCCCAACATTCTATGGAACCAATGTGTTTTATGATTAAAATCAAACAAACATCTTACATCACTATTAAAGGTATTGTCCCAATTCCTTATCATCCCTATCCAGAAAATGAAAAAAGAAAACTATGAAGATTATTTAAATGTACCTATCAAAAATTTAATGGGATGTTATACCTTGTGATTTCAAATTTACCCCTCACCTAACTTCAGTTTCCAAAGATATACCCCTCATTTTCACAAAAAAATGATCTCACACTGACCCACTCCAATACACTATGTTCTTTATAATTTTTCTTGAATCCATGCGCATTATAATTATCCAAAAATCTTTTTCCATTTTCCAAATTCCATGGTCAAAAGATAAAATCTTAAGTCTTTTCTGAGGGAATTATCATGAGAATGAGAAATACCACCAAAATAAGTATTAAGTTCTTTATTATTTTCATTTTCTTACTCGTATCGAATCTTACTAAAGAAAAATATCTACTATAATGAAGATATATTAACATAATTATACTTTTAATAAAATTATTATACTATTACATAACTATATACTCTTTCTCCTTCATTTCTATAACACATTCTTATATGGGTTGGTTCAACCACCTATAAGAATGATGTTATACTATCCTAAATATAAACATTATAAATGATAATAAAGAACATAATAATAGTAATATATGATATTAAATGGTAATTTATTTTATGGGTATGGTTTTGGAATGGTAATACATAAAAATGAACGATCAAAATAAAGTAACTCGTTCTTATCAGCAAATTAACATAAAAAAGTTCATCGTTGATTCCATTCTCACAAACCATACACATTCCTTCCACCCAATGAAAATGGGAGATCATAAATAATTGAACCAAAATTATTCAAATATTTTTAATATATATTATTAATGACATTTTTATTAACAAACATGATCCAACATCACCATTATAAAAATTGTATGAAATAAATAAATTTTTTACTATACTATAATTAAAATAAATTATAACCAGTATATGTGTAGATAACGATTATAAATGAAGTGAATAAAAGTTAATATATATAGAAGATATTTATAAAATAATATATTACGATAGATATGTTTATTATAGAGGTGGTTAGATTGTTCGCAACCATGCAAGAATCAAAAGTAAAGGATTTTTACCACTCAATATGCTTTCATTGAGTTATAATATATCTTATTAAACCTCATTGTTATATGTTTGTTTTATTTTATCCGATAATTTAATTATGTTATATTTCCTATATATTTTATGGGTAATTATATTTCTTTTTTCATGGACTCATTTTTAAAATATTGTTACTTTTTAATGTATAATGTATTTAAGGGGTTTTCTTGAATCAAATATTTTCTTTGAAACATAAAAATTCCCCTTTGGATATGGTATTATAATATATATTTTTTATTTTATCATATGTATATATAATATTATTCCTTCTTATTTTATTTATAATATAAACATTAACATCAATATTATCTTCTTTGATTGATTTTTTTTCAAAAAAATATGAAATTGTTAAGACTAATTATTACCCAACATAAATAGATCTTTCCCTTATCGGTCCATATTTATTATTCCAAGGTTCTTATTTCTTATTCTTAGGACCAAATAAGTATTATTTTATATCGTCTTCAAACATATTTTTAGCACTTTTCAAATTTATACTTCATCACTATTTTAATGATGTTTATTTTAATAGAGATATTTTACAATATTAAAAAAAGTCATTTCATTCCATGTTCATGTATTTTATCTTATACTCCACATTTTTGACTTAACTCTTATTTATTTTAAAGTTTACAATATATGGATTTATTTTAATATAATATTTTTAAATTTTTTTCATGGTACCTTCTTGAAAATTATTTTTTAGAGTGACTCATAAAGTAATATTTTTTATGATATTGTTGAAACTTTTTATGAAATATATTTATATGATTTCACTTCCATTATAATACTTATCTCTAAAATGTCTATATTCTTTGAAATGTAGTTATTTTTAATCACCCACTAAAATTCCTTATTAAAATATCCTTGTTGTTGATTGAATTCATGGTATCCATTTATTTAATTCTATACATCAACTTTTGTGATACCATTTGAAAATTTTATGCAACCCATTTTCCTTTCACAGGTTTTTATGATGAGATGTATGATTGATTTAATATAGAAGATATGTATGTTTTATCATTATGAGATATATGGTTCCATTAAATCCCTAAAATGAATTGGGTATAGATTTATATCAAATGAGATAATGAATATTGTGTGTGTACCTAATCGTGCTTAATATTTTTTTCGAAAGACTTTGTGTTTAAATGATTGTGTTTATCATTATTCATAATATTTTTCATTAAAATGATTGAATTTATCTTTGTTCAAAATATTGTGTATATACATGGTTTCATTTATATTTTTAAAAAAATATTATTTATGGACATGATTGTGATTATACTTTTTCACAATATTTTCCATGGACATGATTGAGGTTATCTATGTTCAAAAGACAATATGTGAACATGATTGTGAATGGCTATGTTCATAAGATAATTTTTGGACATGATTGAAATTAGCTATGTTCACCATTTTATGATTTAAAATGCTTGTACTTATTTCACATTTCTATGTTTCATGTCTATATTATGATCTATGTCTAATGATTATTAAAATTTTCACATTATTACACCATAGTATAAGTTTAAAAATTTGTGGATTTTCCTTCTACTATATCTTATGTGAAACTCTTATTGTACTATATTATTTTTAATTAGATATTTCACTCATGCTCACATTTCCTCAAATTCCTATAATCTAATCCTTTATGAAATATTGTTATGTTTTCCCTTACTCATAATTTGAGCTCACAATTCCTTTTTTTCCAAATCCCAAGGGAATTATATATAGGAGTATGATTAGAAAGAAGTCATGTATGAAGAATTTTGCGAGATATGTTAAATTAATTATGTGAAATATGTTTTTAAGAATATAATATTTGAATACATTAAACTATTGGGTTTTTTGGGTTGTATAATCATTGACAGATGTAATATATGAGTTATGGAAATATATATAGGTTTTACTTGATTCAAATCACTTGGTATCATAGGTAGTAGTTAAAGAATATGTTTTTTTCACCAAACCTGGGAGTTTGGGTTGGGGAAACCTCTAACATAAAGATCATCAACCTTATACCCTCCTTACTCTATGCATGATTACTTATATTCATCCACACTAAAACTACATAATCAAGTCCACTTGTATAAATATACAACAAAACTAAAATTAATTACTACTTATATATATATACATATTTTGAGACATCACATACCATATTACATATAAAGATGGGGTGGGGAAGATGGAGAAATCATACAATCATTTCCTTTTTAACTTGGATGGTGGGGAGAACTCTTAAAAACCATGTCATCATATGTTCATCACTCCAGTCACCTAAATTTGGTGGTGTTTTTTAATAAATATCAATAAAATATAATAAGTATAATAGTGATACACAACCCAACCTAAGGGTTCATGTTAAACCAACACTATTATCACACACTTTCACCACTATACCGCTCACTAATGAACATTTTCATCACTACACCACAAACCAACTACAACTATTCACATAATATGTCCATGAAAATATTACTAACTTCCCATTTTATAATATCACTATTAAATTCCAAATTCACTGTTACTAACCACACCATGCTCACAAAAATATATTTATTCTAGATAGTAGTTAACATTTTAAAAAATTTATTATAAATATATAATGTTAAACCAATCATTAAACTATCAAATAATTAACCCCATAATTTAGCTTTCCCTACCAGCCATTCCATTTCATCAAGAATCCCTTGATTTATTGATTTCTATCCCATTTTCCTTTATCAACTATATTAATTCCAAACATGTCCCATGACACTAGGAAAGTATAAAAAAATAACAGCAACCAATTCCATCACTATTACAACCACAACACATTATATTATAACATCCACCATGACCATACAATCTCTACTGTAATGTCCATAGAACCTCCCCTTTTTCACACAAACCAACTATGCTATCACTTCAATAACAACACATAAGTCCATCCTAATCCACCAAAAAATGACAACATATCATTATACCAACCAAGACCAACAACCAACCAATACCATCCTAACCACCCCACATATATTAAGAAGAAATGGAAGTCATATCATCAAATCACATTGAACAACCACTAATTAATCAATCTTCCATATTCAACCAGGATTCCATATTCAACCATTAATATTATAATTCTATATATCTACACAAAAAATTCATTACCAAATTTAAGTTTGTACATTATGATATTTTATTTTAGTATATCAGCATTAAAAAATAGATTTTTTCCAGAATAGAATCATTAAATGAATAATAAACAAATAAAAATAACATAAGAAACTATAATCCCATGTGAATCAACCCTAATTGAATTTAAATTTCATTATAAAAATTCAATACCTTATTTTGGTTAATCTATGATATACACCTAATTAATGTTGATAAATTAAAATCCCATAAGTTCATACAAATAATGAAAGAGGATTCTTCAATCCCTTACCTCAACTGAATCTTTCAAGAACCCAGTACAAGATCAAGGAGGAGAAGATGAAAAAAATCCAAGAAGATGAAAAGAAATCCAAAAAAACCAATATCATAGAAACCATAATCAATCACTTTAAAAAACATCACCCAAACCAAACCAAAAACACTTTCATATACTCCAAAAATATGAAAAATAAAATATAACATAGAAGAAGAAAAGTAAGAATAATAAAAAGAAGGGAAATTTCCTTTGATCACAAGGAGTCGATCCCTTGAATCCAAGGTCAAATAAAATAAAATGAAGAATAAGGATCTCTAAATAAACAAAAAAATTCACCTGTGGTTTGATGGAATTAAATTTAATAAGTCATAATGTGATAAAAAAATATAATTTTATAATAAAACTAGAAAAATACAAAATCCCATTGTGGTAAGAGAATCACGCCACAATACACCCCCAATAGGAAAATCATAATGTGATATCCCTTATATCATGGATGATAAATCATCTTAAAACCAAAATTAATATCAAACGTCATGGAAATAAAATAGTTACAATTATATAATAATATAAATATCATGGATCAAGACATGTTCATTAGCCTTCTCCCTTAAATACCAATACACCATAAAAAAACCTTGATAAAATAAAATGGATCATGGCACAATGACCCAAATGATAGAAAAATATAAGAAATCAACCACTTAGGACTCCACGACATAGTAAGCATAATCACACCACAATATTCCGTAATTTAATATTTAATTAGATTACTTAATGTATGTTTATCCAATGGAATCTTCTATGTAATATAAAATAAAAAAGAATTAAACTATAACTGAACCTCACCGCACTACAAGAGGAATTCTACTTCATAAAAATGTGAAACTGGAATCTCATGGATCTTCCTCCCCACTACAACAGAAAATTCACAACACAACCGAACTAATCATAGTGTGATTGGACCTGATATAATAAAAATATATTCTCTCTCTAAATTTTCATGATGAAACATAATAGGTCATGTTGTATTGCATCACTCCAGTTGAAATATCAGCTCCAACTCCATCTTCCCCCATATAACCTTCCCATAATGCCTCCAATAGCTGAAAACCCCTATGAGGAGCCCAAAAAAACATAATCTTTGGGTATTGTGTAAAAAGATGTAATTAAAAACTATATTTTATATCAAGTTAGATATTCTAAACTAAACTTACATATATTTCAATAATATATGCATTACATATCTGAGATAGAAGGGTCTACTTTGTGAATTCATTGATCACATAAATTTTTTGTGTAGTATTTATTTATTTATATGTGGCCTAATATTCTTATAAATGTTCTTAAAACCATGATCATGAACTTCATATAGACTAGAACTATACTAAAAAAATTAATAACTATTTCATGGAAAGAATTCATTATGGTTATTGAGATGTGGGGACTTGGAATAAAGGACCTTAATATTTTTAATGATTGACTTATTAATAAGTTAACTTGGAATATTTTAATGTATAATGACATTTTATTGATTTTATTTCAATAAAGTTCAGGAATATGATGTTTTATGGATACTCATATCATTTTACATAATCTATTGGTTCTACAATCAGGTCCTCTTTTAATGACATCATGAGTAATTCAAAATAGTTGGTAAGCAGTCACTCTAATATCAAATTATGGACCTCAAACTGGCTAGACATACCTATATAAGAAACCATGGATGTACCTATCAATAGAAATATGATTTCTATTGAAGAAATTATGGCCTCCCTCAGCAATCATAATACCATTTTCCCTTAACAAAGCAGTATGGATATTCATAGGTATGCTTTTATGGATAATGACACTCTTTTTTGGAAACCAAGAAAAAATGGTCAGTTTAATACATAGTAGTACAAAAAAAATGATATGTGATGGCTTTAATATAACCTAAATGTTGTTGTTGAAGTTCAAGATTAATTTTATCCAGCCTTCAAGACTTCGACTTATTTGGTGAATCTAGAAAAAATAGGATTCCAACTCATGATAAACTTAGGAAAGCTGGTCAGAATCTTGTCTTAGCCTGTTATCTATTCTTGAGGGATGAGGAAAATATCTAACAACGTTTCCAGGGCTATAGGTTTAAAAAAAATTACAATGGAGACTTATTTGGAATCACTATATGAAACTCCAATCATCTGGATGAGATTATAGATTTCGCCAACATATATTTTTTGAGTGAACAGGTGCATAACATTATTTGTGTGGTTCCAACCTATTTTTTTGATTTTATCTATACTTCTCAAAATTTTGTTCTATTTGAAAATGATATATCATTAATTCGTACATACACCTTATCCATACACAGGGAGGTTCATGCTGCCTCAAATATGAAGATAGGTGTTATGGAAAATATCATTATTGATCTGAACATCATTAGGTTGTCAGGAGTTCATGGTAGGCCCAAAATACCACTAATTATCAAATATATATGTTATATACTACTGATCCCATTATAGATTAAGTTCAATGTAAACGATATATATGCTAGTAATATTGGAACTTCGGGTTACAAAGGTCACTTCCACACTCACCAAGGATTTTTAAATGTTTTATATCATCACATTATAGGAAGTGGAATCACAAATGAATCTTAACTATGGGAAATGATTTATGACATTAGACATGCATTCCATCATAACTAGATTTTCATTTCGATATAATCTGACTCTGAGATTTCTATTGAATCACTTAGGATCATAACTAAAAATGTCCCATATAGCATCCTACCTCATTGGAGAGAATGCCTTCAAAATTACAATCACCTCAACTTGACTGTCTCACATGTTTATAGGGAGGCTAAGAAAGTTGAAAATTATTTGTTAAAAAGAACAATCATGGAAATGTGTATGATATGTCCTTTAGATATCCTATAATATTATGTAGCAATGGTGGGTGTATACATCTGGGGTGAGATTCACTCCCACCTTTGTAAAACCCCTTGTAATTATTGATTTGAAATTAATTTTTTTATTAGTAAATTTTAGTATTGGATTTAGGTGGATTCTGAATATTCTTTTTATAATAATTACATCTCATAAAAATCACACACTTCTAAGAGAATAAGGTTTAGATTTATTGAGTATTTCCTACAAAAGCAACATATTTAACAATACATTTGAAAATTTATCCATAATCAAACCAAACTAGACCACTTTATATAATCCTTATAACTTATAGTTATCCTTATAACCTCCATTATGGAGAAATAATAAAGCGGCAAGCTCATATTCTTAGTATGGGTAAAAAATAGATAATACTTGATGATCACAAGTAAAAATAAGATAAACATGTAGGTATGAGAATATAATCAATGTCCAAGAACATAACAATAGGAGATCGTAACCAAATAAACATGGATCACAATTCATAATTTAAGTATTTGTTCATAAAATAATACATGATCCAATATAAAATGAGTATGATAAAAAACATATTAATTTGACCTAAACATAGGTGTAGAAATAATAAAATATTAGAGCATGAATTACTACTTGTTTACCATTACATGGTGTAGTAGGAATCACTATTTAATACCCATAACATAGTTGCTCAAGAATCACTACCTAATTCTCATAACATAGTGGATCGTGAATTAATACCTAATTACTGTTAACATAGTGGGGCAGGCATCACTACCTTATTCCACTAACATAGTGTAACATGTTTCAGAACCTGATTCCCATAAAATAGTGGAGTAGGAATCACTTCCTGATTCTCATAGTAGAGAGATTATTAATACTCGATTATCATAATTATATTATGAGATATAAAAAATTACCCAATGCATTGAACATCCAGATAGGTCCCACCAATCATATAAAGATAAAACATACATATGTGTACTAATTAAACATAAAAACATTCAAATTTGAAACATCACTTAGTTAACCAATCTAAAATGGTGGGTTTCATGAAAACTTCAATAAAACATTTCATAATCCATCAAAAAGATAGAAATTTTATGGTATCCTAATAAAATTTCCAAGTGGAATGTAAGTAATTTAAAATGATGATGAAATATATATAAATCATCCTTTTTAGTATTGTTGGATATTTTATTTTGAAAAATAAGAATAAATATCCCCCCTTTTAAATTATTTAAAACTCCAAAAATTATTTTCATTAAAATGAATTACATTGTGATCAATATAACATTTTAAAAATCACACCTTAAAACCAAAAAAGGGTTTTCAAAAATAAATTATAAAATAAATATTATCACAAAAATATTCTTCAAGAAGATATAAAAAATATGAAATGGTTATTTCCTAAAAACATCAATGATTAAAACCCCCTTTTAAAATAAATAATTCCAATTTTAAAATTAACAAAATTACTTTTTAAATATATAAAAAAATTTCATTTTTCTTTTAAAATCATTAATAATAAAAATAATTTTTAAAACAATTTTATAACATGAAAATGAATCATTATAAATAAGAATGATCATGACAATTAGATAATGCATTCACTTAGAAATCATTAAAAAGGATGATTTTTTCAAATGATATGTGTAGAAAAATTTAAAAAAAAATTCAAAATATTTTAGAGAGAGAAATATACTAGAAAAAAACTTAATAAATTCTTAAATCATATATAAGTACATCTATAAAATTACTGTCTGCATATAGGTGGAAAGTTCATGATCATAATAAAGAGGAGGGGATAGTTTCTATCACAAATTTCATTTACCAAGGGAAATAAAAATTGAGAGGGTACATGTATAACCTCAATAATAACTAGAGGACAAGAAAAAAATTAGGTTTATAGAGAAATAACATTTAATTTACCATATGTATTATCATTCTAATGCAATATCTATTTAAAAATGAGATTTGTGATGAAACCCTTATTTCTTATATAACCATTTGACTAAAAATACTTCAAAGATGGTACATGATATGGTCCTATAATAAATTTGATGGAAATTAAAATTATGATAAAAAATAAATCCTATGATATTATATACAATAAACAGAAATATAAGTGGTGGATATGGTATACACCTCTAATAACCCAAGTTGAGACAAGAAATATCTTACCTTATTTCTCAACTTCAACTAAAGTTATTTAACCTATTGTATAATAAACATAAACCTATTAATAACCATTTAAAAACATATTAATATCAATTAAATTTTATACTCTTCAATTATAATCATTTATTATACATTTATTTCTTAGTTACAATTTATTTTCATTATTGGATGTTCATAATTTTGCATTCTTTGAATGGGTTTTATAACAACAACATCGATCCTTAGTCCCAAAAATTAAAATTTCATATTTATAATATCATTAAAGGTACTTGAAATATATTTTTTTAAAAAATTTATAATGTTCTAAATTCATTCCACAAATGTTTTATTTACAATTCATGAAGATGGAATCAATGAAGAGATTGGTTCTATAATTTTTAATCAGGGAAGAAAGATATATTAATAATTGTTAAAGTATTAATATAAAACTTCTATAAACATAATAAAAAAATTATTTACTCATTTATATCAAATAATATCAATACTTAAGTTTATATAGTTATCCATGATATAAATTTAATGCATTGTTTATGTAGTTGGTTAAACCAAACAAAAAATATATTATAATAAATAAGAGGATATGGTTTAGATTGTAATTATTTTTGAATAATATCATTAATAAAAAAGAATAATTATATTATTTAAATGATTTTATGGTGTTTAATCATATTTTAATAAAGTTATATAATGAATAAAATAATATATAGTTGAAAAAAAAACATATCACTTCATGGAGATAGTAGTCTGAACGTACACAAAAATGATGTTTTTATTTTCCATACAATGGGTGAAGGGTGGGAAATGTTTTATTTTTTATAACATTAATCAGTATATAAATATTTTTTTTATTAAATACACATATTGAAACATCTATGTAATACGGCGAAGAAAAATAAAATATGTCATTCATGAAGGCAGTTAGTCGCACATAGACATAATGATGTTTTCATTTTTTTAAGGATAAAGGATGAAATATAGGGAATGTTTAATACATAAAAAATACTAATATATAAATAATACTTATTTAAAATTTTTATAATGGTAAATAAAATTTAGGAGGAGAAATATAGAAACAAAAAAATATTACAAATTGATTGGCTCTTCTGTTGAGAAATTGAACATTCTCTTAAAGTACTTATTGGAAATATAGGACTTAGGATTACTTAATGTGACTAGAGGATAAGGAAGTGGAATATGGTTCTTGTGTAATTTAAATGGGTAGTTTATCAAGTTTAAATTTAATTTTTAGAGTGTAATTTAAGGGGCAGTTGGAGGTCTCTTTTATAAGTGTAGGAAATAACATTTTTGTAAATATAAACTATTAATATAAAAAGAACACATGTTTCATATGTAAAGTGCCATAAAATGTATAAAATAATGGATTGAATATCGTTTTTATTGATACAAACCTCAAAAAATTATTTTAATACATTTTTGAACAATTTTTTAACATGTTTGTAGTATTTTACCATTAGATTTTACACTTTTCCCATTTTTTCGTTTTTACCGTGGTAACTAATTTTTACCAAAGTAATTTATTTTTTATTCCAAAAAATAAAATGACCTTATTAAATAATTTTCAACTAATTAATATAAATATTAAATCTATTTAATCAAATAAAATTTTCATGGTTGACCAAATTAATTTTAATATTTTCACATATAACGCCTTAAAACTATTTTTTAAAAAAAGTTTATTTTTTAGAAATAGAATTGTGTTTAGGATAAAATTAAAAAAGATTTTATTTCCATTAAATTGACTGGTTTATTATAAAAAAATATTATTTATTCATCTTTAAAATAAATAAATAAATATTCACATTGATAATATTTAGATAAAATAAAAGTTCAGAAAAAAATATTTTTTGAATAAAATAATATATAATTTTGCAGAACGTTATTCATAGATTTATTCTAAATTAAAAATAATATTTAAATTTTTTTATTTTTATTATTAAATAATAATTAATTATGGAAAAACTTTCATACATTTTAATGGTACACTTATATCCTAATGCTACCATAAAGGTCATGGTATTTGTAAAAACGTAATTTTTTTACTTTCACCTAAAAATATATCTTTCCAAAGAAATCCCAAAAATTCATCCAAATATAATAATTTTATGATGAACCCAAAAATAAATTCAATATTTTCAGTTTCAATTTTAAATATTAAATAAGCTAACTTTTATAAGGAGATATGAAATATAATAAAAACTATTTTATATGAAAATGACTTCCAAATATTATCTTTTATTAATATTATTTGATATCAATGTCTGATTAGTTTTATTATATTATTATTATGAAAAAATATGTTCATCATAATTTAACCACAATATATTTAGTTTTTTAAAATACGAATGCATAACACATAAAAGGCAATTTTTAGAAAAAAATAGATTTTTAATCATAAAATGATTTTATTGTTATTACTTGTATAGTAATAATCATAGGATGGATGTAAATTTCATTTTCTATAAATATTACCTATAATTTTAAATAAAATCATTTTTAGTCAATACTAATTAAAAATACAAACCACTTTTAAACAAATAGTTATTTTCGAAATAAAACTTTTATATTCAATATTCTTCACCCAATACCATTAAAATTAATTATTTATATTCTGAAATTTTAATTATTATAATCCATTAATATTAAAATATTTATTTTAATTTTATAATTGCATAATATATCAATAATATTTCACCCACAAAAATATATCTATTTACATTATAATAAAATATTTTAATTAAATATTATTTTTTATTTCATTTTTTCTTTCTTATAATGTATTAATGCTTATCTTATATTTTAATATTTTATCTCAATAAAAATTATCAAGGTTTTTGTACTTTGATGTTGCCTTTGTAATACTATATTAAATGTAGTATTTATTTAATGGTGAATTGATATTAAAATTTCAAGGTGTTACATTCTTCCCCCTTAAAAATTTCGTCCCCACTCTAGTGACCCAAAATTTTATCAAAGGAATTTAATCCTCATTATTGTAATTAAATGTAGTATAAATCTCATAAAATCAATTAGAGTCTATAATAAAAGCTTTATAAATTAATAATTCTAGAAAAAAATAAGTATTTTTAGAAGTTAAGGAACCAATACAGATGAAATAGTAACTTGACCTTAGGAATAATAAGATAACCTTTTTGAATAGTAAACTAGACTAATGAATAGTAGTATCACCCATTAATGTATAAATAAAAAATATGAATCTTATAAATGAAATTATTTTATAATTATATCATAGTCCAAGTTAATAAATGTTTTAAAAATTATTAATTAAGTGTTGGCATTTTTATACGTCATTAATTTTTAATTACAGTTTTATGATTAATTTAATAATTTAAAAGAAAATTTATTTTCATAAAATTTATTCATAAATTAATATTTTTATGTCTTATTATTTTAAGATAATTTTATGATACCTTAAGTAATTTCTCAAAGTGTTATAAAATTAGTAATATTTTTAAAATCTGTATTTTCCAAGTAAATGACAATTTTAATTAAAAATTAAATTACTCATATTTAGAAAATTATTTTCATAAAATAGGGTTCATTTTTTAATTCTCAGCATTGAAAAATGGGTAGTGTAAATTTTGGGTATTTTTCGAAAATAATAGAATTTTTTATGATTAGTAAAATACAATAATTTACAATAAAAGATAAATACATGAATTATAGAGTCATATATGATGTTAGGATAATGTAAGCCCAAAATATCGAACTCTCTTTCATTATTTTGATATATTTAGAGAAAATTCTCAAATTGTTCGTAGTATTGAGTCAAAAATAATAAACTAATGAACATAATAATTAGAATACACCTCTCTCATCCATTATAAATACCACCCCTCACATCCTATTCTCCTTACACCTCTCAAGCTTTGATCCTTGTAAAAATTCCTCCCAAACCTCTCCCAATCCCATATCCCAGGTCTAGGATCTCTTGGTCTCATATAAATACAAAAAAAAATTCCATAAGGAGGTTCTCAAAGAGGATAAATCTGTTGAGCCAATAAGGTTTCCTTATGACTTTTCCATTCCTTCTTTTTTTGAAAATCACAAACACCTTATCATAAGGATAATTTCATTTACCCTATATTTTACTTGATAAAGAAAATTTTCATTCCTCAAGAAAATTTATCCTTACCATGTTTTTCATTATTCATATTTTGTCTAAGTATAAAATTTAGTTTCATATCTAAAACCTCATAATCTTATAATACTTAGATATAGAGAATTCTGTTTTCATGATCCGAATTATGGTTCTTAATTATCTGAATTCAGACTCAAAACTCTTCTGAGTTCAGACTCCAAGTTCTCTGAATTCAGACTCCAAACTCTTCTGAGTTTAGAATTTGAGTTCTCTGAATTCAGACTCTGAACTCTTTTGAGTTCAGACTCTGAGTTCTCTGAATTCAGACTCCGAAATCTTTTGAGTTCAGACTCTGAGTTCTCTAAATTTAGACTTCGAACTCTTTTGAGTTCAGACTCTGAGTTCTCTGAATTCAAACTCTGAACTTTTTAAGTTCAGACTCTGAATTCTAATGAATTCAAACTCCAAAATTTCTAAGTTTAGGTTCTAAATTTTTCTAAATTAATTCTCCAAACTTTATAAGTTCTGGTTCCGAATTCTTGTGAATTCAGATTCTGGATTTCCTTGAAATTCAGACTCCATAATTCTATAGAATACGGGTTCCAAATTCTTTTGAAAATAGAATCTGAATATCCTTGTTTTATAGACACCGAATGCATTTTTTGTTAGACTTTGAACTTTTATTTTCCTTACATTCTGAATAATTGATTTTCGTTAAGAAACCATATTTTTTCTTACTCATGTTTTGGTTATAAAACAATGTCGTGCATTCAGTTACTAACAAACCATTGTTTGAGTGACATGTGTACTGGTCCCTCTGAAATTCAAAGAAAAAATATGACCGTTGGAGGAGGGATCTGACTGTTGAAGAAGTGCCTATAAATAGGAGCTCATTTTAAAGAGCTCACAACTTGGAATGAAGTTCTACGACTCTAGAGATTACATGTTGTTGAATTGATTTCTAGAGAGATACTCTCATGCTTAGTGTGTACTGAAATTCTTGTTCAAAATCGCTTCATGCGACTCCGAATGTTGTTGAGTACATTCTAGGGCTTTCAGGGAAAGTAAGATAGAGGTTCCAACTACCTTAAAGTTTTAGGAATTCCTTGCTGAGGAAGATAGAGGTGACAACTACCTTGAAGTTGAGGGCTTGCAGGGATAGCAAGACAGACTCCTATCTTCATATCATGGGCTTACCCTGGTGTGGGTAAGACAGAATTTCATGAAAGTATAAATCAAGGGACCTTTATCCAAGGCTGTTGGATACTCTTCTCTTTGGGTTAAAATATTTACTACTTGTTACTTGTTTTGTTTCAAGTTTGCCGCTACATTTTGTTTTTTGAGGAAAGTACAACTATCTTATACTTTCTTATACTTGTATACTCTGATTTAGTAATATTCTATATGCTTTAAGGTAGAATCTTTATCCTTGTAAACTTTTGTTATGTTTCATTTTCAGAACCATATTTCCATAATTACATTCTTGGAATCATATTTCCGGAATCAAGAAAGTTTGTAGAACTAGAGGTTTTGTGAATTTACCTTATTTTACTTTGTTAAACATTTCCATATTTAAAAGTTCCAAAGGAATTTTTTAAAGTGTACAATTCACACCCCTCTTGTATTTTGAGCATCTACATCATTTCTATCCTCAATTTGGTATCTAAGGCGAATATCATACTCCATACCATCTTAATAGTTTGTATTAGAGGAGGTCTCTAAAATACTTATATTCACATATAAGTTTTCTTTCTCAATTTTTTCATTGTTCTATATTTTCCTTGCGTAGGATATTCTTATCCATGTTTACAAACTTTTATTACTGATAAGTTTGTGTGTAAATATTTTTTTCCATAAGATGGAAGGAATTAATGTTGGTTATATTGACAATCTTAATCCTATTAGACCACCTATTTTTTATGGGAATGATTCTGAATATTGGAGAGATTTTATTAAGACTTTTTTTATCAATACTGGAGTAGACAACTTGGTTGTGCTTACTGGAGATTACAAGATTCCGGATAAGGAATTCATAACTTTTACTAATCAAGAGAAGTTAGAACATCAAATTAACTATAAGGTATGCAATAATTTGTTGTGTTCCATGAACAGGAATATATATAGCCAGATTTCTTTTTATGAAGCATCAATTTGTATTTGGAAGAATCTTGAAGTTACTCCTTTTGGTACTTCCAAAGTTATTGAAACTAGAAGAGCTATGATTAGATCTGAGTACCATGGTATTTGATTTCCTTATGGAGAACCTATATGTATGGTACAATAGATATTTATGACTATTGTCAACAGCTTATAATCTATGGGAGAAAAAGGTTTGGATGATGAAGCAATTGTAAAAAAATTATAGAAATCAAGCTCAATGAGTGGGAATCTAAGAGAATAGCTATAGATGAGAATAGAAAAGTCTCACAGATTACTCTTGATGAACTTTTTGGAACTCTTCTTCAACATGAGACTAGAATGAAGAGAGATGCTAAAAATGGTAAGAATAAGAATGGGAATGGAAGTGTTTCTTTTACAACTACATCAAATCATATGAAAGTTAAGACTCCTGAGAGAGTTACGAGATCTAAATCAAATAAGGTTGTTATACAATATGAATCTAGTGAAAGTGAACATTCTAAGAATGAACAAGATAATCTTTCTCGAAAGATGAACAAGATTGTTGGGAAGAAAGACTTTCATTATAGATATAAGAAGAAAGAAAGAACAAATAAGAATGATTTTGAAGTAACTTGTTATGAATGCAAAAGATCTTGACATATACGACCTGATTGTCCAATGCTTAAGAGAAAATAAAGAAAGGAAAATAATTATGAGAGAAATAGAAATAAGTACTACAAATATAAAGATAATAAAGTCTTGAAAGCTAATGACACCTGGAGTGCCAGTGGTGGAGACTCTTCTGATAAATCCTCCGAGTACAAATCTTCTGGACAAAAGAATCTTGGTTTAATTTCCAGGTTACCAATTGAGAATCAGTGTTTAATGGAAAATGTACACAATGCAGAATATATAACCAGTATATCCTTGAATGAAAATTATAGTGATATTAAATATTATGAATCCTTGGATGAAGAATCTTCTTCTAATGAAGATAATACTTTACTTACCAATGAAGAAGTTTCTAGGTTTTCTAAGCTTCTTGAGAATGAGAATTCAAAACTCAAGAAAAATCTTGATAAGGATAATTATAGAAATACTATTCTTACTAATGAAATATCAGATCTTTCTAAATATCTTGATAAAAAACCCTTGATTTTGAAAGTATTTAAAAAACCCTTAAGGAAGTAAATTCTGAGAAGGATAAACTTTCTAAGGATCTAGAAAAATTAATTTCTAAGAAAAATGTTTTAGAGCCTAACTCCAGTGCTAAAGCTAATGTTTTGGAAGATAAGAACTTAGTTATCAGACTAAAGTCAGAGATATTTTCATTGAGAAAGTGTTTGTCAAGCTTTACCTTAGGTAAATAAAACTTTCATAAGATGTATTCTCAAATTTGACCTCTAAGGAATAATTCTGGATTTGGTTATACTAATTCTAAACCAATATTTAATAATAATTATTTTGTTCCTCAAAGTACTCCATTATGAATTAAGTGTTAGTGTAGTGGGCATTGGGTAAAAAATTGTTACTTAAACAAAACTCAATCTTTAGGTTTTCATAAATCGTTTTTCTCAAAGAAAATGTTGATACCTAAAAATTTTGTTTCTAAATTTTCCGGATCCAAGAAAGTTTGGGTTCCAAAAGTCTAACACTCTTATTTTTAGGAAGGTAAATAAAGTACCAACAGAAATACTTGGTACATGGATAGTGAATGTTACCAGCACATGACTAGTAACAAAAACTTCTTTGAAAAGATTATCAAGACGAAAGGAGGAAAAGTAACTTTTGGAGATAATGCTAAGGGAGAAATTATTGGTATAGGTAACATCATTATTCTTGGAAAAACTTTGATTTCAAATGTTTTATTTGTTAAGGTTCTTAAGCACAACCTTATTACCATAAGTCAATTATGTGATGAAGTTTACCTTGTGAATTTTAGGAATGACAAGTGCTTAGTAAAAAATTCCAAGGAAGAGTTTATTCTTTCTTCCAATATTCAAGAGAATATACACACACTAAACTTAGAAGACCATAGGAGCCAAGATCTACCTTGCCTTAGTGCAATGGAAGATCATTATTGGTTATGGAATAGAAGGTTAGGTGCCATTGCCTTATGTAAAAACCCTGTACATCACTCTTGTGTAAAACACATAGATATTAGGCATCACTTTCTTAGGGATCACACACAAAAAGGAGATATCATTCTTTAATTTATCAGAACACAAGATCAACTTGCTGATATTTTCACAAAATCTTTACCATCTGATGTATTTTAATACATTAAACATAACTTAGGAATGATAACCATAAGGTAATCTTCCTTGTTAAATTCCTATTAAAAAAATCTTCTTACAGTAATAAACTCCTTTTCATAGGGGTAGTAAATTTTCTTGTTAGTTAGTTTTAAAATTTTTCGTAGTCTAAAATTTTCGTAGTCATATTTTCTAAATATTTCGTAATGAAAGTTTTTGTAGTCAGATTTTCTAAATTTTTTGTAATGAAAATTTTCGTCGTCATATTTTCTAAATCTTTTGTAATGAAAATTTTCATAGTCAGATTTTCTAAATCTTTCGTAATGAAAATTTTTGTAGTCAGATTTTCTAAATCTTTCATAATGAAAATTTTCTTAGTCAGATTTTCTAAATCTTTCGTAATGAAAATTTTTTGTAGTCTAATTTTTTTCCGTAGTCTAATTTTTTTTCATTCTTAATGTTTTCGTACGTAATATTTTTGTAATGAATATTTTTTGTACTTAATTTTTGTAATGAATATTTTCATACATCAAATTTTCATAATGAATATTTTCGTACTTAAAATTTTCATAATGAAGATTTTTGTACTTAAAATTTTTGTAATGGAGTTTTTCGTTTTAATTTTTTTTTAAATTTTCATAATCTAAAGTTCTTTAAGAAGAATTTTTCTCAATACGAATAATCTTCCTAGAAATCTGAAAGGTATATTTCCTTTCTTGAGTTTTTCATAATCATATTTTAAATGTTTGTATTTTCATCTGTTTTTAAATTTTCATATTCGCCTTTTCTTAAATCCTATTGTTTTTATTAAAAAAACCTCAAAATATCTGATTCTATCAAAATATCTTTCTAGCTATCATCTCAACCATCATATATGGTCAGAATATTTTTCAACCATTTGATTTAGCATGGAATATGAACTATTTATTCAAACACCTATATAAAGGACCCCCGATGGTTATCCCACATCGAAAATAAAGCTCTTGCGTGCTGAAGCTCTGTCCTCCTACATAAGCTCATTCCAAATTTTCAAGGTTTCTTCAACTCTGAATGTCTGTTGAAGTATCTTCCTAGAAAGGCATGTCAACTGTCAAGCCAATTTCTAAATGGTAGATTTATAGAGAATGGTTGGTTCATCCAAATTTATTTTCTAAGTATGATTCTATAATCTCTAAGAATATCAAGCTGAATAGATGGGAGAGTGTCTGCTTATCCAAACCAAAGTCACAAGATCCGATGTATCCAGAATTGTTGGTCGAGTTCTATGAGTCATCAAGATTTTTCAAGGAAGAATGAAAAGACAAGTTCTGTTTCAAGATCTATGGGAAAACCTATGCCCTTTTTTACACCAAGGAAACCAGTTTGATTGGAATTATTTATGAGGACGAGGAAGAGTTTTGTTCTCATAAGCTGCCTGATGTTAAAGGATGTTTTTATAAGGTGTAGGTTATGGAATACCTCAGTCTTTCAGATGTAAAGACTCCAAATATTTTTCACCTATCTAAAAATTCTCATATTCTTGAATTATGGGTTAAAGGATTCATAATTCCAAGAAAAGGGGACAAGGATGCTTTGAAGAAGAGTGACATATATATCCTAGACGTCTCAGTGAATCTAAGAAAGATAAACCTGGTTAAGAATATTTGGATTACGGTTGAGAACATAACGAATGGAAATCTGAAGTCTCAGATTATTAAGTATCCATCCATTCTCTCAAAGTTGATTTTTCAGTGTTTAGAGTCCTTTAAAATACCTTGTAGCTATAAGCCAAGAAACTGAAAAGTCATGCTGGTAAGTGATGATACTTTGAAGAGGATGAAAGTAGGATTTTACCTAGAATCTGGAGAGTTTTATGACTTACCTGGAGAAGATATTAAATCCATGTCGAAGAAACATGAGGTGGTTGAACGCTCTAAAAAGGTTGGAAGGAAGAGAAAGGTGAAGGAAGTAGAAGAGAAAGAAAAATTCCCAGAGGCTAAGGAAACCCAATACACTCCACCAGAGCTTAAGAAGAAAAAATTATATCTGGATGAGGTAGTAGCGAAGTGGAGGGAAGACAAGAAGAACATGAAATAAGGGGAGCCTAAGTTTGGCTTGAATCCTGCTGAAGAAAAGGCTTTAAAAGAAAAGACTGTTGATGAGCTTGAAAAGCAAGAAAAAGAAAAGAAGCAAAAGAAGAATATGACTAAAGCATATATTGTGCAATCCCTTATGAAGGATAATAAGAAATATTCCGAAAAATATTTCGGTACCAAAATCCTTCTTGATGGAAACTTTACCTAAGACACCGGGAAAGAAGTATGTGACTCTGGAAAAATTCAAAGAAAGAGAAGTAGAAGAAGTAGAAGAAGAAGAGAAATAAGAAGGTAGTGGTGATACCGAAGATCTCATTATGCAAGTTGAGTAATTTCATGAGAAGGAAAGCTCTTTTGAGAAGTTTTCATTCTGAAATTCTCAAGCCGAATCATCAAAGATTTCTACTCCTGGTAAGGGTGATGAGAAGGGTGATTAAGAAGTGAACAAGTTCTCTAAAGAAGAGAGATCTAATCACGATTTCATACACCTAGAGGATGCTAAGGCAAGAGCTGAGAAAGAAGAGATAGATGAAGATAAAACTCTTCAACTATCTGATGGTGAACATAAATCTCTAGATGAGGAAGCCATTCGGAAGGTTGATAAGGGAAAACAATTTGTTGTTGATACACCTACCAAGGTTGTGGTAAAAAGAAAATATGTTGGTGGTTCTTCAAATAGGAAAGCGGTTGAGCTAGAGAAATAAACCTCACCAAGAAAAATATCTTATTCGGAATCATCATCCCTTGGACATTATTTTGTAGTCCAATCTTTGAAGAAGCTTGTTGAAACAATACCAATATTTCTAAGTATATACTCAGGATGCCAAATTCTTCAACATTAATTGAATCAGAAATTGGATTCAGTATCCATGGTGATGGATAAGTGTGTCAAGCTTGGGGATTATTTCAAGAATTTTTTCATAAACTACGAAGCCCACAAATGATCTTGCAAGAAGATGACCAGATGGTCAAGGAAAACTATAGAAGACATGAGAAATATTAATGAGTTCCAAGAAAGTGTCAAGGATGCATTTGACACCAAAGATGTGAAGATCAATGATCTCACAAATAGTTTTGAGGAAAAGCTGACTCTGGAACAGAATTACCATATGCAAGAAGTAAAATATCAGAATGGTAAGTTATATTCAGTTGCTCAAAGTTATAAGAGAGAAAGAGATCTCAGGATCGAGAATGAGAAAAATCTTGGAAAGAATGAAGAAGCTCTGAAGGCTCAAGATGTTATTATTAAGTCTCGGGAAGAAAAAATCAAAGCCTTAGAGAAGAAAACAAGGGATTAGGATCAGATTCTCAAATGAGTATAGAAAGATCACAAGGAGCACAAGAAGCTGAAGACCATAGTAAATAAGTGGATGCCGAATAAAAAGGAATGATAATCTTTTTCAATTCTGATCTTTTTTTTGTATTTCCTTCCTTGTATAAATTTTTCCAATATTAATGAAATTTTTGGTTTCTCTTTGTATATTTTTGTTTGTCTTGTACTAATATTTTAGGTATCATATTTTCTTTTCCATTCCCTTTAATTATTTTTGAAAATCACAAAGAGGGAGAAAGGAAAAATAATGCTAAGTAAAGAAGAAATTTCCCTAAGTAAGGGGGAGTTCATCTAAGGGGGAGTTATTATCCAGGAAGATTTCTATATGTAATAAAATGTTAAGTCTCAATTATGAAATCTAGAATACGATCCTTAGTGTTTCCAAAGCCTAAGGGGGAGTTAGTCGTATTCATCTTTTCCCATTTGTTAAGGAAGATAAGTTTTATTTTCCGAGTCCTTATATTATTTTTCGTAAGGATGTTTGGGCTTTCCAAAAAGGGGGATATTGTTGAGTCAATAAGGTTTCCTTATGACTTTTCTATTCCTTCTTGTTTTGAAAATCACAAACACCTTATCTTAAGGAAAATTTAATTTACCCTATGTTTTACATGATAAGGAAAATTTTCCTTCCTCAAGGAAATTTATCATTAACACGTTTTTCATTATTCATATTTTGTATAAGTATAAAATTAGGTTTCATATCTAAATCCTCATAATCTTATAATACTTAGATATAGAGCATTCTGTTTTCAGGATCTGAATTATGGTTCCATATTCTATGAATTTAGACTCTGAACTCTTCTGAGTTCAGACTCCAAGTTCTCTGAATTCAGACTTCGAACTCTTTTGAGTTAAGACTCCGAGTTCTTTGAATTCAGACACCGAACTCTTCGAAGTTTAGACTCTGAGTTCTCTAAATTTAGACTCTAAACTCTTACGAGTGCAGACTCTAAATTCTCACAAATTCAGACTCCGAACTTTCTAAGTTACAATTATGAATTCTTTTGAATTCAGACTCTGAACTTTCTAAGTTCAGGTTCTAAATTCATGTGAATTCTGATTCTGAATTTCCTTGAAATTCAGACTCTATAATTCTATAGAATTCAGGTTCCAAATTCTCTTGAAAACAGAATACGAATATCCTTGTATTATAGACACCGAATGTGTTTTTGGTTAGACTCTGAACTTTTATTTTCCTTACATTCCAAATAATTTATTTTGGTTAAGAAACCATATTTTTGCTTACTCATATTTTGGTTATAAAACGATGTCATGCATTCAGTTACTAACTAACTATTGTTTGGGGGACACATGTACAGGTCCCTCCAAAATTCAAGGAAAAATATGACTGTTGGAGGAGAGAGTCGACCATTTAAGTGGTGCCTATAAATATTCACTCATTTGAAAGAATTCAAAACTTGTAATGAAGTTCTACGACTCTAGAGATTATATGTTGTTGAAGTGATTTCTAGAGAGAGACTCTCATGCTTAGTGTGTACTAAAATTCTTGTTCATAATTTCTTTGTGCGACTCAAAATGTTGCTGAGTACATTCGAGGGCTTTCGGGGATAGGAATAAAGAGGTGCTGACTACCTTAAATTTCGAGGACTTACTTGATGAGGAAGACAAAGGTGATGACTACATTAAAGTTGAGGGATTACGGGGATAGCAAGACAAACTCCGATCTTTGTATCGAGGGTTTACCCTCATGTGGGTAAGATAGACTTTTTTGAAAGTATAAATCATGGGACCTTTATACATGTTTGTTGGATACCCTTCTCTTTGGGTTAAAATATTTACTACTTGTTACTTGTTTTGTTTCATGTTTTCCGCTACATTCTGTTTGTTGAGGAAAGTATAACTATCTTATACTCTCTTATACTTGTATACTATGATTTAGTAAGAGTCTATACGATTTAAAGTAGAATCTTTATCTTTGTAAACTTTTGTTAAGTTTCATTTTCAGAACCATATTTCTATAATTACATTCTCGGAATCATATTTTTGGAATCAAGAAAGTTTGTAGAACTAGAGTTTTTGTGAATTTACATTGTTTATCTTTGTTAAACATTACCATCTTTAAAAGTTACAAAGGAATTTTTTAAAGTGTAAAATTAACCCCCTCTTGTATTTTGAGCATCTACATCATTTTTATCCTCAAGTTGGTATATAAAGAGAATATCATTCTCCATACCATCTTAACAAAATCAAGGAGGTAAAATCCTCTTCCTTTTTCTTTAATTTCTTTTCATTTTAATTTCCTTCCCTCTCTTATAATCACCTTATCTTATCCAAATGGAATGATAAATCTAGTATATTTGATATAATAGTATCATATCATGATAATGGAATATCCATCATTAAAATACTCCCTACCTATTTTATTTTAAAAATGAAATCATCTCTCGTGATGTGTTAATTTACCAAAATCATGCACGATGCACTTTCATTGTCCTTTAACACCTTAAAGGATATTGATAAAACCATTAAATTGTTGAAAAACGATTATAAATAGTATTTTATAACCCATTTTATGTTTTGAAAGTCACATTTATACATAATACTAAATGATAAAGCAAAACAAATTCATTGTGATAAAAAACAACCAAAATTAACCTAAAATAAACATCATTAACTTTTATCTAATGATTTATCCTCATAACATATAACCAATTTAATTATAATATAATCTAAACTTATTTAATATCATTAATAACATATAATAAAAATTCTGGATATTTATCTACATTTTACACGAACTTTCATTCATGTATACTAGTGAACCGATCATGAAAACCAGAAAAATGAATACTCCCAAATGATAAAATTAAACTCTATAAATCATTAAAAAACACATAAATGAACTTAATAAAACATTAATGAATAAAACTCATGTATAAAAGGTTATTTATATGTTATTTATTTAATCTAATGTGATTTTACATGATATTAAAGTGAAGAAATCATTCAGACATAAGGTAAGAGGAATAATCAACCCCGAATCTCTTTCTTTGGGTTTTCCCTCATTCACCCCATTTTTAGTATGGATATTCCATGAATATAAATTATTAATAATTATCTTAACTTTTCTAGGATATACATGTTTTCTACTTGAGTTTATGATAAACATAATGTTTTCCAAAATAAATATTCTTTAAAAAAACACACCTTTTTGTTCTCGAGATTATTTATTCTTCAATCAAGGTTGATGATTATTATATCAAGTATGGTATTCCCTATTTCATTTGGGAAAAAAATTTATGAATTTATTCTTTATTAAATGAAAATAATTCCTTTAAATCTTTTATTTTATGTCCATTATCTATATACATTCTATGTGGAACACAAGATAAAGTAAATGGTATGATATGATGGGTACACCCATAATTATATAACACAATGTAAATGCTATGTTGTGATGGGTGTGCCCGGAATTATATAGAACTCCAATGAATTGGGTAATGTGATTTATATCAAGAGAAAATTGAAATATTCATGAACATGATGCTATCTTTTTTTACAACGACGTGTGGTAGTTTACTACTAAGACATGATGTTTCATTTTTACGCCTTTACACATTCAAGACTTTACCCAATGCTTCCTCTCATGGTTATGATGATGATGTTATGATCATTATCACCCTATGTTATATTGTTTCATGTTCTTATCTATCCTCTTACTATTTTTTAGATCACTCTCTTTATTTTATGTATATCCTCAGGTGACTACTTGTACTAAGGAGAATTCAAGGTCCAACAAGAATCTAGAGACGAAGGAATTAAAAAATGCTTATATTTTATTTTTTTAAATGTTATATATGGTCTTAATTTTCACAAGACACTAACCCTTTGTATCTATGTCATGTAATTGTTTTATTTTTTTTTATCATTAAAATGATGTAATAATTATGTAAGAAAAATAAGGGTCTTTACAATTGGTATGAGAGCATGGTTTAGTTAATTTTGGAATTATGATTAGAGAACCTTAGTGAAAACCCATAGTATGAGGCTAATTATATGTAAAAACCCAAGAAGATTTGTTTTAAAAAATTATAAACATAGGGATTCTATAATATATTCATTTAGAAAGAATTTTAAAAATGGATAAATTATTGATGACTTGATGACTTATGTTTTGTTCAAACCATTTATATTTTAGAAAATGGTGGGAACTAGGAAAAACCAGGCCAACAACCTTTGTGAGGGACAATGTAGTGATTTACTAAACGACATCCCAAATTCCTTTGTAGGTGGAGTTCAAAATTTCATGGAAATTCTTACCCAGCTATCTTAGGTCATGAAAAATAACCAGAATAATTTAGAATGTCCTCCATCACCTTAGAGGGGGAAATTGGCTGTCGAGTGTTTTATGTGTCAACAACCACTGATTTTTAGTGGATCTTCCAATACACTAGTCGCAGAATAGTGGGTCCACATAGTCGAGAAGATATTTTTTATTCATAATTGTTTTGAGACAGAGAATGTGACCTTGGCCATTTACCATTTATATGGATAGGCCGATCAATAGTGGTCCTTGATTAAGAAAACCTAGAAAAAGGATGAAATTGAAGAGATGGAGTGAGAATAAATTTAGATAATTTTTCTTAAAAAGTATTTCCCTCAAACACTTTGATCAAATATGTAGAGATAATTAAAAGATAAGAAGAAAAAGGAAGGAGAATCTAGAATTCCCTATGAAAAAAATTTCACAAGCATTTCAATGTACACTTAAGATTTTGTTATCCAAAATGATAGAAAAATTTATAGATTCCTTAGTGGTTTAAAAAACAAATTTAAAAGGCTCTAGAGATTTGAGATATTGGGAGTTATGAATAAGTTGTTCGATGTGATCTAAAATTGGAGATGGAGTTTGGATAATGGTCCCTTGTCAATGGTGATAATAAAAAATATGGATTTTTAAGTTGGAGGATCTCATAATAAAGGTGGAAAGAAAACTCAACCACCCACATTTAAAAAATGTGGGATGAATAGTCTTGGGAACGAGCTTAAAGGGATGGGGAAATGCTTCATTTGTGGGAGAGAAGGCCACCAAGATCATGAATATTGAAAATACATGAAGAAGCATGATAATATGGTGGAGGAAAGGAGAGAAGAACCCATGGTAAAATTCTACAATTATAGGGATAAAGGGAACTATGGAAGCCAGTGTATTAAACCTAGAGTCCTTGAGGGTAATCAACCTCATCTGTCACCAAAGTCAAAGGATAAAGGAAAGGCTTATGAAATATGTACTATTGAAGTGGAAAATTAAAATGAAGTCGTACAATGTAAAATTTCTATTCAATTAATAATGGAAAAAATATTATTTTATTCTAGTTCTATGCATTCCTTTATATCTTATAAGTTTTCTAGAAATATTGAATTGAATCCCTGAAACCTAGAAGTAGAGATATTGGTAAAAAAACTAAGTGGTGAAATCATTGTAACCCAAGTGTTGGACTCTTCTCCTATTGGTGTATTTGGGAAGTTTCTTTCCTCATATCTTGTAATACATCCCCCAATGGAATTAAATGCTATACTGGGGTTTGGTTGGCTCTTATTATATAGAGCACATATCTACTGTCAATAAAAGGAAATATCTTTTTATATTCTGAACCATCACGTGCTCCTCTAAAAATGATAGCAAAATCATAAATATCCTTTTTGAAAATCCTTCAATAGTGTGGGTGTTGATTCCTTGTGAAGAAACATACCTCGCTCAAATGGATGAGTAAAAGGAAGTTTTCAATCTATGGGAAATTCTCATCATGAATGAATATAGTGATGTATTTCCTAAAAAGTTTCCAACACATCCCCAGGATTGTGAGGTATATTTCTCAATAGATCTCATACTTGAAGATTCTCCTATCTCAAAGTGTCCCTATAGGATGGCTCATATATAACTGGAGGAGTTATATAATCAGCTACAACAGAATTTGGAAAAAGTGTTCATAAGCCCCAGTGCATCACCATGGGGTGTGTCTGGGCTCTTTTTTATGAAGAAGGATATATCAATTCGGTTGTGTATCGGTTTATCAGGAACTCAAAAATATCACCATAAATAAAAAAGTATCATCTTCCAAGGATTTATTACTAGTTTGATCAGTTGAAATGATCTCAGTACTTCTAAAAGGTTGATATTCACTCAGGATATCATCATCTAAAGGTGAATAAAGAAAATATTCAGAAGACTGCCTTCTGTACAAGGTATGGGTTCTATGAGATTCTGGTGATTCCCTTTGAACTTAAAAATACCCCAACAATAATCATGGATTTGATGAGTGGAGTCTTTAGACATTACCTAAAAAAATTTGGGGTAGTGTTTATTAAGGATATTTTTATCTACTTCAAGAGTTGGGAGGAATATAAATAACATCTAAGGATTGTGTTGGTAACATTAATGAAGGTTAATTTGTAAACCAAGTTTAGCAAGTGTGACTTTTGGATGAAGCATGTCATATTCTGGGAAAACATGATCACAAGTGAGGTAATTTCTATAGACCCCTAAAAAACAAAGGCAATTAAGGAATGGACCAAACCCTCTTATGTCATAGAAATACACATTATTCTTAAATTAGCAGGGTACTATCAACGTTTTTTGAGAAATTTCTCAATATTTTCAAGTCCAATAACTATGTTAACAAGGAAAGGGGTTAAGTATGTCTAGACAAAAGAATGTGAGGAAATATTCAAGGAGATAAAGAAGAGGTTGATCACTATACTTATACTCACATTACAAAAAATTGGAGATTTTTTTTGATATAAAATGATGCTTCAAAGAAAGTATTGGTTTGAGTACTCATGAAAAATGATAAATTTATGGCCTATTCCTTATTAAAGATGAATATCCATGAGAAAATGTACTCGATGCTTGATCTGGAGCTAGCAGTCAAGATTTTTTCCTTTAAAATTCGATAGTACAACCTATTTGGTGAGAAGTGTAACATATATACCAGTAATAAGAGCCTAAAGTATATATTCACAAAAAACATATCTCAACATGAATTGAATGAGATGGTTAGAGACAATCAAGGACTATAATTTCTCTATTCACTATCATCCTGGTAAGGTGAACAAGGAAGCTGATGCTTTTTGCAGAAAAGAACCTGCTACTCTATCTATGTTGTAGATTGAGAGGGACCATATCTTCATGGATATAAAAAGGATAGATTGGAAATAATAATGTCAAGGAATACATATTATATTTCTCGAATTATTTCCAAACCATCTATCCAAGATAATATTATAGGTGCAATGTGATGATCAAGATTTGGAAAATAAGTTGAATTCAACAAAGGAAGGGAAGCTACAAGAGTTTCATATCGATGATGATAGTGTGATTCAGTTTGGAATAAGGCTTTGTGTGACATCATAACATGGTATAATGAAGGAGATATTGGACAATGACCATAGATCAACTTTCTCTATCCATACTGGGAGTACCAAGATGTATTGTGACCTATGAGAACACTTTTGATATGACAACATGAAGAAGGTGATTGCTGAGCATATCTCAAGGTGCTTGATATGTCAGCAAGTTAATGTCGATTGAAATAAGTCCAAATGGATGATGAAACTATTACCTATACCCATGTAGAAATGGGATAACTTCGCTGTGGAATTTTTATGGGTCTCCTGAAGACATCCAAAAGAAATAATGTGATATGGGTTGTGGTGAACCAACTCACCAAAACATCCCACTTTATCACTATTTGGTATGATTTCTTTCTTCAAAATTTTGGTAAAATATATGTGAATGAAGTGGTGAGAGTATATGTAGTTATGCTCTTAATTTTCTCTAATCGTGATCTCAGGTTCACATCTAAATTTTAGAGGATTCTTAAACATGATTTGAGTACTGAATTTAATTTCAACATGGCCTATCACCCCTAAAATGGTAGCCAATCTGAAAGGACTATTCAGAAACATGATGATATGATAATTGCATGATTATTATAATTGAAAGGTGGATGGGATCATCATATCCTATTTTCTGATTTATCATAGAAAAATATCTTCCACTCGAGTATTCATATGGATCCATATAAATCTCTATATTTAAATCGATGTCAAACTCCAACCTGTTGGGATGAATTTAGAAAAGGAATGCTACTTGGACCCGATCTTATGAAATTAATGATAGAGAAGGTACAAATCATCTAGAAACATATCAAAGTTTCTTAGAGTTAGGAAAAGAATTATGAAAACAACCATTTAAAGGACTTAGAGTTCGACATTATAGACAATGTATTCCTTCAAATATCACCATGGAAGAGAGTCATGTGGTTAGGAAAGAATGGGGAGCTAAGCCCAAGGTACATTGGCCCCTTTGAGATCCTTGACTGCATAGGATCTATGGCTTGTCGACTTTCACATCCACTAAATATGGATCAAGTTTATTATGTGTTCCATATATCACTCCTAAGAAAGTACATACCATATCCCTCACATGTACTGAACTCAGAGGTGGTATAGGTTGAAGATGATCTCTCTTATGAGAAACAACCGGTCAAGATTTTGGAATGGAGAGATAAAGTTATGTGCAACAAGACATCCCACCTTGTTAAATTTTTGTGGAAGAACCATATGTATTATGATGCAACTTGGGAATGAGAGGAGGTGATGAAGGAGAATTACCCTCACCTTTTTATGTAAAACAAAATTTTGAGGGTGAAATTTAAAAAGGGGGAATAATGTAACAACCCAAACTTTTATCAAAGGAATTTCTTTTTTATTATAGTAATCTCATATAGTATAAATCTTATAAAATCACTAGGATACCATAATAAAATCTTTATAGATGAATAATTAATGAAAAAAGAAGTATTTCTAGAATTTAAGGAACCAATACTGATGAAATAGTAACTTGACCATAGGAATAGAAATATGACCATTATGAATAGTAAAATGGCCAAATGAATACTATACTCCCCCATGAAAGTATAAATAAACTTCAGGCATCTTGTAAATGAAATTATGGTACAATTATATCATATTCCAAGTAAATAAATGTTTTAAAAATTATTAATTAATTGTTGTCATTTTTGTAGGTCATAAAAATTTAATTAAAATTTATGATTAATTTAATAATTTAAAATAAAATATATTTTCATAAAATTTATTCATAAATCAATATTTTTATGTCTTATGATTTTAAGATAATTCTATGAGACCTAAAGTAATATTTCAATTTGTTATAAAATTAGTTATAATTTTAAAATCTGTATTTTCTAAGTAAATGATGATTTTAATTAAAAACTAAATTACTCATATTTAAAAAGTTATCTTCATAAAATTGATTTCATTTTTTAATTTCATACATAAAAAAGGTTAGGTTTATTTTTTTTATTTTCTAAAATACATGAATTTTTTATGAATAGTAAAATATGATAACTTACAATATAAGATAAATACATGAATTATGGAGTTATTGATGATGTAAGGTGGATGTATGACCAAATTATCAAAATATACCTAATTTTATTAACATATTTAGAGGTAATTATTAAAATATTAATATTCTTGAGAAAAAATAATAAACTAATGAATATAATAATGAGAAAACACCCTTCTCCTCCACTATAAATACCATCCCTCACTCCCTATTTTCCCTCACACTTATTAAGTTTTGAGCCTTTTCCAATTTCTTCCCAAAAATCTCCTCAATCCCCTATAATATGTCTAAAATCTCTTGGTCTCATAAAAATACCAACAATTTTTCCTTAAATAGTTTCTCAATGAGGATAAATCAAAGAGGTAAAATCCTCTTCCTTTTTCTTTAACTTCTTTTCAATTTCATTTAATTCCTTCTATTAACCTCACATTATATTATCCAAATGGTATGATAACTACATTATGTTATATATAATGGCATGATATCATGTTAATGGAATATCCATCATTAAACCCCTCCCTCTCTCTATTTTATTTTAAAAATGAAATCATCACCTATGATGTGTCAATTTAACGACATCATGGACGATGAAAATTAATTTTACTTTAACACCTTAAAGGATTTTAATAAAACCATTAAATGGTTGAAAACATATTTTAAAATTTATTTCACAGACCATTTTATATTCTAGAAGTTACATTTTAACATAATAGTAAATTATAAAACAAAAATAATTCATTGTGATCGAAAAACCGCCAAAATTAACCTAATACATTCATCATTAATTTTTATCTAATGGTTCATCCTCATAAAATATAAAGAATTTATTTATAAGATAATTTATAATTATATAATATAATTACTAACATATAATAATGATTATGGATATTTGTGCTCATTTTACACAAACATTAATTCATGTATACAAGTGAACCAGTCATGAAAACCGTAAAAACGAATGATCCTAAATGATGAAATTAAACTCTATAACTCATCAAAAAGAACATAAAAGAACTTAATAAAAAATTAATGAATAAAAATGATTTATAATATGTTATTTATTTTTTTAATTAATGAATCTAATGTTATTATACATGATGTTAAAGTGAAGAAAGCAGTCAGACATAAGGTAAGGGGACTTCTCAAACCCAACACTCTTTACTTGGGTTTTCCCTCTTTCACCCCATTTTCAGATTAAATATTCATTGAATATAATTTAATAACAATTATCATACCATTTCTGGTATATACATTTTTTCTTCTTAGATTTATAACAAACACAATGTTTTCCAAAAGAAATATTCTTTCAAAAAAACACACCATTTAGTTCTCGATATTGTTTCTTCTTTGCTCAAGGTTAATAATTCTTATATCAAGTGTGTTATTCGCTGTTTCATTTCGGAACCCAAATTTTATGAATTTATGCTTTATGAAATTAAAACCCATTATTTTCCAGGGGTTATTTTATGTCCAATATTGATATACTTTCTATGTGGCATGCATGATAATGTAAATGTTATGATGTGATGAGTGCACCCGAAATTATATAGTAAAATGTAAATATTATGATGTGATGGGTGCACACATAATTATATAGCACTGAAATGTATTGGTTAATGGCATGTATCTCATGATAAAATTGAAATATGTGCGAACATGATGCTATATTTGTTTACAACTATGTGTGGTAGTTTACCACTAAGACATGATGCTTCCTCTTTATGCATTGCCATATTCCATGAATTTACTTAATTCTTCCTCTCATGGTTATTATGGTGATGTTATGATTATTCTCACACCAATTTATACTATTTCATGTTCTTATCTATCCTATTATTGGGATTTATCTCACCTCTTTATTTTATGTATATTGTCAGGTGACTACTTGTACTAAAAAGAATTCAAGGGCCAATAAGAAGCTAGAGAATAAAGAATCAAATAAATGTTTGTGTTTTATTTTGTAAATGTTATGTATAGTCCTAATTTTTCAAATACACTAAAACTATGTATCCTAGTAATTTAATGATTTTATGTTTTTTATCATTAAAATGATGTAATAGTAATGTAAGAAAAAATAGGGTCACTATACTAACACTTTTAATTTGTCTCACTTATAATAATAAATAATAGTATTCATAATATATCCAGGACATGTGGTATGATATATAATGAAATATAAACCTCAAAACTTGGGTAATACTAAAAAACTCATCTCATGATTGATTATTAAGGCCCATATATTGGATGCAATATTGATACATAATTCATAGTTACCTTTTCACGGAAATAAGATCATAGTTTGGTTTTGGATATAAAATGTGAATTCATTATTCTATAAATTGAAATGGGATCTATATAGAGAGAGTTAATCATTGTCTAAGATCAAAAAAAAAATTATTAAAGGAATAACAATATGATTCTCAAAAAGGACATTCCCATAATCATGATCTTGGGATGCAATTATCATACAACTTAATTTTTTCTCTAATAATAAAATAAATGGGTGTTGTTATATGATTATCATGAAAATATTCTTAGATATACTAGATTGGTTAGAACTAGAATTCAATAAATCACCATCAAATATATATTGGATGATAAGTATACCTTAATTTCCATGATCTGTGGTAGTGGTAGTCACTAAAAAGCTTCTTGTATATTCCCTTAGTCTTGAAGGTTATGGATGTTGATGATATCAACTAACTATTAAATTGGTTCACTGGTTGGGATAATGCCCATAATCCTTATAATTGAAGCATTGAATTGTGGTTGGAGTGTTATTTGGGACCTACTACCCTAAATGGTGTTAATTTTTTCATTCCTTTTTCAATTGTCTGAAATATTACCAGCTCTACCACACTTGAAGCATCTTTGTATTCCTTTCGTATTATTACCTTGGTTATTTTTCACACATTCTTGTCATATAGGTAGTTGGAATTTCTTTCATCTGTTATATTTATCCTATGGGTTTCCATAAAAACCTACTTCACTTTTCTTATCTTCAAAATAATAAGAGTTATCAGATTTTATCTCCACCTTAATCACACCTTAAAAAAATTATTCATGGATACTAAAATATCTTATAGATAATTCCTTTTTAATAATTTCTAATGTGATTTTAAATAATCATTTGATCTTACTCATAGGGTAAGTAAAAACCAGAGTTTTCCCTTGAGAATCTCATGAATTTTTCTTCATAAGTGCCACTAGATTCATACTTTTTATCTTTTAACTCTAGTAAGTCTCTTTCTATCACTGTGTGAATATTTAGGGGAAAATATTTAAGGAATAATAGTTTCTTATACTCCTCAAATTACATATAGTCAACTTATTCATTTTTTTATACTCTTAATAAGATACCACCATTTTCCAGCCTCAACTTCTAAATAATACACCACTAATACATCCTTCTCATAATATAATCACTGAAGAATGAAATATATCTTCTCAATAACATTGATCTATTTTATAGTTATTAATGGATTGGAAGACACTCTAAAAGTAGATGGTCATGGATTCATAAAGGATTTGATAGAAATTTTCTCCTTCCTTGGTGTATTTGGGTGAACAACATGGTTTACTTTTATATTCATAGCCTGGGATATTTGATATAGAATCACTACAATATTATATAATACTACTCTCATACTTTTTGATTGTTCATCGAGACAATCATAACATTTCCCATCATGCCCATTTTAACCCAGTTTCTCCTAAATACAATAATTACATATATAAATAAAATGTAACATATTATGAAATTAATAAATTCATAAAGGGAAACTATAAAAAATAATTCATAAATTTCATGTATAACCAAACTTGTGGATTTATAAGTTTCAAACTATGTTTTCTATGGATATTTTCTATTTGGTTATCTATTCTAAATATTTTAAAAACCATCATAATGGTTTATAAATATCATGTGAATTAACTAATGAAAACCCCCATGAGTTTCAAACTTGGTTTATAGTTGGGAATCTTTTTCATTCAAATATAATCAGTGTGTTAATACTCATCTAGACTCTTTTTTACTATTACCCCTACGTACATTTGTTTCAGATCCAACATCAACTTATTTTTATCAACATAGGGATTTCATTTCTATGAATCCAAGAAATATCTAATTTACAGAAACATCAGGATTTTATCCTATACATAAACTTATCCCATGGTTTTTTTACTAAGGTTCTCTATTCCTAATCACCAAAAATAATAAAGCCTACTTTGATACCAACTAAGATTCCCCTAACCCACACTCATAGTTATGGAACAAGAAACACATAATTTAAAAATGGTATAAATATTGAGTGATAAGTCCCAAACTAAACATAAATATATTTCAATAATTTTAACATTACATCTCAAAAAAATAACATAATCCCATGAACTTCGTATCTTTGAGTATTAACTGCATACGAAACTTATTTTATGATACTTGAAAAAATTTCTCAAAAATTAAACCACCATATACTCCCCATAAGTTGCAATCATATTCATAACCTAGGTAATGGAGAAATATGAAATGTTTTGGATTATGTTCTTGGTAAAGTTTAACATAAGAGATTATAATTGTTTATTATAGGTGAGCATAAGATATGCATGTGGGTATGAGAACCTAATCGAAGTCTAAGAACATAACATTAATTGATCATACCGAAATAAAAACATGTCACAAAATATAAATCAAGGATAAAGTCATAACATAATACAAAACCCAATATAACATGAGTGTGATGAAAAAAATATAAATGTGGTACAAACATAGGTGTAGAAATCATAAAAAAAAGTAGAGTCTAAATAACTACCCATTTCTTATAAAATGGTGGAATATGAATCACTACCTGATACCCATAACATAGTGGATGAGGAATCACAACTTTATTCCCATAATAGATATAGCAGGAATCAATTCCATAATTTAAAAGTAGAGCGAGCATAAATATGTGGTTCCCATAATTATCTATAGATATATAAATATTTCCCCAGTGCCTTGTCGGTTTATATAGGGAACACCTATAACACCATCAGTTTAAGGACATTATCTATTTTATTTTTTATGTAATGTTATTCAATTTTTTGAATAATTATTAGGTTGTTTCTATGTGGATTTAGAATTTTTTGGGATCATTTTTAAGGGTGTGATATTTAAGCACGTCTAATGTAAACTTTACAGTTTCTCTATGAAACTGTGTACGGTAATATATGAGTTATTGTGTAAACATAGAATTGGGGTATAATTTTCTTAAACATATGGCCAAACCAATTGACATGGTTGTATTTGAGAAGTGGATATTTATATATTGATAACACATTTTTCTTAACTGTTCCACCTAACCATGCAACTTAAAACATTTTGTACAGTAGTGACTTATATGGTTGGTGCATGGTTTTTCTAATTGTGCGATGACATTAATAAATTCCAAAAAATAGTTTTAAAACATGAAACTCTTCTAAACAACTGTAATTATTATTTCAATTATTTTTATCTTGAAATTGTCCATCCTCTAGGTGATTTTTAATAGAATTATACTTTCAAACTCTATTCTTTATGATTCTATGAGCTTTAAATCCTAAAAAAAGATAAGGGTTATGTTCTTCCATTCTAATCTTGATTAGGTCATTCCCACTTGAAAATAACCCTTGATAGATTTTTTTATGGATAAATATATGGAAAAATAAAAAATTGATTTAATCGTCTTATGATTCATCATTAAAATAGAATAAATATTCTATATCTATAAGATCATATGAATATTCTTTGTGTGATATATTTTTGGGGTAGGTGGTTAATACCTCCTTCTACGTTATCTAGAATGTGAAAGATATTTGATTTATAAAATAATTTCTCCCTATTTTGAAAAGAAATAATAATTTTTAAACCCTAATGTAAATTACTCTTATTGGATGATCTTAAAATCTTGGTTTGTGGGCAATTTCAACAATGTTTTTGATAAAATGACTTGATGGGTTTCCTTAAAAAAAACAATGGGTTTTGGGTGTGAGAAATTGGAAAATAAGCATGAATGTGTTGTGTGTTCATATTTTCATTGTATGGGGACTTATTGGTGTGAAATTATGAATCTGTTCTAGATTAGAGGCACAAAAAGGTATATCTATAACACCATAATATTTTACATGTATTTTCTTTTGAAATAAAACTTGAAGTATTTAATTACTTTTCTTACATGCAATGCCAAGTCTATATGAGTTGTAATATAATAAACCATTATAACCTAACCATTAATGTGGAAATTATGAATAGTAATAAAAAATATTTATAAATTTTATTATTAATACAAATTTACTGATTAATGCATACTAAATAAGTTTTTAATTTTTAGTAAAGTTATTTTATGCTTGAAAAATGGTTACTCTTTCATTTTTAACACCAAATTCATAATAAATTTCAATTTTTTTTGAATTTTTTTTGATGAAATTTATATCATTTTTAATATCATCATTTCAATATTATATTAGCGTGAATTTTTATGATTTTTTCTAAAAATATTTAATTTTCATTGAAGAGTTAAAAATTATGATTTTTGTAAAAATTATCATTTATTTTCAATAAAATATACCATTATGTTTTTAGTTTTATCTAAAATTAAACTAACAATATTTTACTTATAAATAATTTGATAAATTATATAGTAATAATAATTATTCCAGATTTTAGTATAAGTAATATTGTGGGCTTAAAATGGTTTTTTCTAAAAAACTATTTTATATGTGCATTGTATTTATATCTAAATTTATTAATTTAATATATATTTGATTAATTTTGTTAATTAAATATTATATTATATATTACATATGATATTTAAAAATTAATTTTATGGTTTTACAAGATAAGAAATCGATGTAAATTATGTTTTGTTATTAAAAATAATTTTTTGAAAGGGGGTTTTATTACTATTTGCACACTTGATTAATTTGAAATTATTCCATATATAGAAATTGAATTATTTAAAATAAATTTAATATATCTAATTATCATATTTAATATAATGTAACAGGTTAAACTTAATTTTTTTCATAGTGAATAGTAAAAATACTAAAATTGTGTTATCGTGTTTAGGGTTAAAACGGGTTTACTGAGGATTAAAATATGGGATAATAGTAGGATTTCCACCCACACCGGGAAAATTATTATTGTTTAATTTTTTTTCAAACATATATTATCCTAAATTTTAACATGTGGACATTTAGAGCCACATTTCCCTAAAATTGGACTTAAATCAATGAAATCTTTTTAGAAATTTCATGTTTATCCCTCCCCTTACTTATAAAAGGTAACCTTTTCTCATCCATTATTCATACAATTTGAGCCATATATATCATCCAAGACCTGCTCAAAATACTTCCAATAATCCTTTCCTTTATCATATAGCTTCATGTATCCTCTTAATTCTAATCTTTCAAGGTTTAAGTACCAATCCAAAGGCATCAAAGAAGTGGTGTATATCTTAGCTAAAATCTTTCAATATTATTGATTCTTATAATTCCTATAAAATTGTTTTATTAGTTAAAATATGACTAATATAGTCTCATAAATATACTAATATGTTTTTATGATTATGGAATAACCATTTACCACCGCTTCTCAGTCCAATGGGAGATGGAAGCATCGCTTATGCGTACATGTGAACTACCATCTCCATGTAGCGATACAACTCATTTTCCACCACCATAAATTGTGATTGGTTATTATGATATTCTTAATTATTATACCTAATATTTATATTATAATTTTTATTCTATCAATTTGAATTAAAATTTTCCTTTATTTTGTTTTGTCCATCAAAAAATGGAAATGTCACTCAAGTGTATGTATGGAATATCATCTCTACATAGTGATGAATTTAATTTTCCCCACCACTTTTTATGAATGGTTTTAAATATTTATATAATGAAAATATATTATATTTATATAATTATTAAAAAAATTAAGATGAAGGAACCATGATCAACATGAAAGGACCATAACAGCCTAACTCAAACGTTCATGAAAAACGAAGCAGTTAACACCCAAAATGATTATGATAATTAAAGGCTATAAACGAATGGGTGATAAGCTATTATAAATAAATAATATATGGTATTATTAGTATTATTATGTTTCTGTTATATAAGTTTAATAAATTTTAATTTATTATACAATAGGTTGCAGTGATTAAAAAGAGAGACATACTTTAGATGTGGTGTTTTTGTTACAATCTCATTTTTATAGGGACTATTTATGCTTAAATTTCCATTGATAAAATTATATGGTATATCACTAAAAGTATTATTAATTTTATTTTGATATATTTTTTGTATATTTCATTTTTTTCCTTTCATTTCCCTCAATTTATGTTATCAAAATACCTACATGATGTTTTTAAGAAAAACTGACTTCATTTCTCTCTTTGATCGAAAATATTTTATTATATGTATACATTTTCTTTATATGTTTTCAATAATATTTTTACTAGTATAAAAATATTATTTAATGTCATTTTAAATTATATTTTACATTCTTTACTAATTGTTAAAATTAATTTTATAATAATTTTCCAAATTTGGTGATTTTTTATTTTTACAGAAAATGTAAAATGATTTTTTTAATGTACTCTACATGGAAAAATTTTCCTTCGATAATGAATACACTTTTCATTGAATTTTCCTTAATAATTTTCCTTTGATATTTTCAATGAAATTTTTTTACACAATATTTTTGAAAATTTCTATATTCTATATAAATGATATTTAATGAAAAAGGTGTTTTCATCAAGATATGTTCTGTTGATATTTTAAATGTATTTTTATTTATAACAACATCCATTTATTTTTATTATGATTTAATAGGTATATTATCTAATTTGGCCATATTTATTCTTTATTTGGATTATTTTTATTATTATTATGAAATGTTTATGAAAATTATATCTCCTTCAAGGGTTATGACATGATGATATGATGAATTATTTATGATCCATTGGAACACGTATGTATGGTTTTCTTTAAGTGATGGGTTGTTATATTATAAACCATGGTCATGTGGTTATTTTATAGACCTCCAATGTATTAGGTAAATATGGTTATTTAATGAGATAACAAGGTTTGGAAAGGGGAGTCATCCCATTTTAGTAATGGTTTTTTTTACAATAATATAGTCCTAGGAGTGAACCTCGACTAAGTAAATAATGGAATATGGAGTAAACCTAATCAAATTTGATAGTCTTGATAGTAATAATAGAGTAATAAAATTATTTTCAATGCTTATGTGTACGTTGAAAACTTATTTCTTGTGCCTATTATATGTTTTCATGAATTGTGACTAACAATTAATGATTTCCCACTCTTATGCCTCATGAAATTATATCAATAAAATTTAGAGTCAGATCTCATGATTCTGATATATGAATTAATGGGTATTATATTATAATGTTTGGATCATTTTCTCATACCCTTATTCTTATCTTATTGTAACACCCTGGGTTTTTTTATGAATTAATATTTTTTGAATAAATTAAATTTCTTGGATGGCTTGCACTTCATGATACAAAAAATTTATTATTACACTACATTAAATACTTATATTGTCATTAGGTACATACACCACTATGTTTTTATTAAGTTTCACATAATACCTTGTTCCATTGATAACTTTTGTTACACAGAAAACCAAGTTTTACCGAACTACAATATACTATCAACATTATTTTTAAAATATTATTATAGTTATCACTTAGCCATTTGAATATAATTTATGAATAATATTAACTAAATTTTGAAAATATGGTTACACATGTATATAAATTGAATCCTTTGGTTATTAATTAGTTATAAATGAAAGTAAGAACTATTTCAAAATAAAGAGATTAATTTTTTAAGAAAACTATTTTATACGTACAAACATGTTTATCTATTCAAATTAAAAAAATCACTTATGGTGAATGATTTAAATGGAATATATATTATATATTCAATCCAAAAATTATCACTCATCTTATGTGTTTTCTATACAAGGGATAATAATAAATCAAATTTTACGAAAAAAAATATATTTTTCTAAAAAGTAGTTTTACAGTCTTTTAATGGCTTGCTTTTTTAAATCTAATTTTCATAACTTTTATAATTTAAATTTAAAAAAAAATAAACTTAATTTTTAGACTATAATGTCAAAATTATCTTAGGGTGAATTTTTGGTATTTTTCTGAGAACTTTCATTTTTTGGATGAATATTGAAAAATAATAATTCTTAATTAAAAACTTATTTTTTGTTTTATTTTTTTAAATATATAAATTATATTTTCATTTATTTTTAAAGTATATTTTTATAATTTATAAAAATATTAATAAAATTTATGTAATTTTACTCAATTTCACATTGAAATATTATATAAAAACATTTTAAAATTTTAAACTTTTTACATTAAAATCACATTGTTACATCCCAAATACAGGATTAATTTTAAATTAATTTCTACCAATTATGTGTTTATAATTTAAAAAAATGGATAAAATATTTGGAATTAGAATAATTTATAATTTATTTTAATTTCAAAATATATTTTGATCAAAATATATTAGAGATAGTAATTAAAATTAATTACAGCTATTAAGGTAAAAACGAGTTTAATTAGTGGTTAAACATTTACTTAAGGGGATAAATACACTATAAAATTTTCTAAAATCCATTTTATAGTCATATTTTGACCTTATACTCACTGGGATCTAAAATAGATAATTATTGTAGTTACATGATGTATGGAAGACCTATCAATAGTATTTGCCTTTTTATATTTATAAGAATATCACTCCTCCTTCACTATAAAAGGGAACTCAATCACATCACTTTTTCACACCTATTTATCCATTTGGATCCTACTAAACCAACCCAAATAATATCCTAACATCCATCATATCAAACTATAATCCCCACTTTGGGCGTAAATTAAACCAATGAATTCCTTTGGTGAAAAAAAAAGAAGTTTCCCAAACAAGAGGTAACATTCTGGAATAATCACTTTTGTTTTATTTCATTCTTCACCCCTTTAATTATTCATATTATATAATTATATAATAACCAAAGTATCCTAAATATTATGATAATTTATTATTTTAATGTTATTACCTACACTTTCACACACTTAGGTCAAATTGGATATGCAATCGTCGTTCGTGTGTACGATGGACTATCGCCTCTTGAACCAATGTTGTTCGTTCTTCCATTGCCACCTATCAAGGATGGTAATAATTATGTAATTACTATTTCTATATTATATTTATTATTTATTTATTCTTTATTAATTATCATATAACATATACCTTCATGATTTCCATTTTTGGGAATATGATAACTTCATTTGTGGATGTGTGGACTACCAACTCTTTAAAGAAGTATGATTCATTCACACATTACATGGAATGTATTATAGATGGGTTTAGTAAAAATATATGATATATATGAAATAATAATTATATTATAATTATGATATATATATACATATATTTCTTTTATTTTCTTTCTTTCTTTTAATATGATAGAAAATTGGGAACATCGTTCATGCGTATGTACAACCTACCGTCTCTATGAACGGTGTATTTAATTCCATATTTATATCTCTTATATATTTTTATAAAAAATTATATAATGAATATATATGACATTAATATCATGTTTTACATTCTTAAAACAATTAAATCATTATCTATGTAAGATGATGAAGAAAAACAAGTCTAAACATATTAGAAAAATAAAACGTTTATTACCTGATACCTAACATTAACATGAAATTGTTAAAAATGTGTAATATAATGTTATAATAATAAAATATATGGTATGATATATAAAAATATTGTTATTTGGTATATTTATAATAAAAATATATTTATTATACTGTAGTTTTTAATATTTATGAATATATTCAAGACTTAAGGTAAGGGTTTTCTCGTCTCGCTTTTATTTCTGTGGGATATACGCTATATTCTCCACTTATTATTATTGTTTGGTGTATATAATAACCAATGAAACATTATATAATAAATTTAATTTATTTAATGATAATAAAAGTTTCAATTTATTTTATTCTTTTAGGGATCTCATGATTTAAAAGTTACTAGTAAGTGAATTTCTAGTCTCACTTTTATTTCTACAAGACTTATGCCTTATTCACGACTAGTTTCTTTTGTGTGGTTTATATACATCCAATGAATATATTATATGATTTTTATCCTAAAATTTATTGTATTTAAATATCCATTTTATGATATCTCTTCCATGGGTTTTATTGTTTAAAATTTAACATTCGGTAACGTGATTTTGTCTCATTTTTCCTTCTTTGAGCCACATGTTATGTTATGCACTTATATTCATTTACAAGGTGTATATACAACAATTTTACAAGTTGTTCCATGAATATCCATATTTTAATTATATTTTAAGATTTATTTAATGTAATAATTTTATGGTGGTCATAATTCAAAGTTACCAAAGTGGTAACAATTTACTGCTACAATCTCATCATATGAGAATTATTTATGACTATGCTTCCATTGATGAAATATTACGATCCACATATCAAGAAATAACATGTATTTAATATACTCTGGTTATTAATGATATATTTATTTAATGGTACCATTTTTAAACTCTTTGGTATTTAATATTAATGAGAAAATGTTTTACAGAAAATCTAACTTTATTTCTCTCTTTGGTGAGAAATTTATTTTATTCAAAAACCATGTTTTCTAAAAATTATTTCAAAAAAAATTCAGATGATCTTTTAAGATAATTTTAAAGGAAATTATTTTAAAATTATCTAATGATATTAAAATATTACTTTTTAGTTTTCCAAAGTTATTTTAAAAGAAAAAAATATTTTTATAATGTTTTATGTTTTAAAAATAAATTCTCAAAGTGGAAAGGATCTTTTCCTCAAGAAATACTTTAAATGATATTAAAAAATCATTATCCACCTAATATAATATCCTTTGATTTATTTTATGCATTAATAAGGATATTATCCAATTACATAATTATTATTCTTTCTTATAATGTTTTATGTCTAAGATGACAAGTTGATTATGAAACATGTCTCTCTTTCACAGGTTATACCATGATAAAACATTGATAAGACCTTCTTACTTTCATGTGTTATTATATGATGAAATGATCATAAATCATATCTATTTTTCATGGGTTATTATTTTATGAAATACTTATAATACCCATTTCATTTCACTGGTTATGATTTATTGTTTAAAAAATCCATCACTTCTTATAGGTCATGAAATGGTGAATGTTTTATTGTCTTGTGGTTCATATATGTATGATTTCATTATTTGAAGGGTGAAATATAATACACCTACAATACATTGTCTAATGATTTATATCTCATGATAAATGTAACGCCCTGACCCCAGTTACACAGAGTCCGTGAATTATTACATAACATTGGCATGATACAAGGAATAATGCCCTGAAAGTCCGATTAGTTTAGTAGCCTTGGAAGTACTAGATACATTCATAAGTTTTACATTACATCATGAAATAAAAACATAAAAAACATTTTTTCCCCTTTTGAACACACTTATATCCTTAGCCTATCCATGTAGGTCAACCATAAAATACTTCTTCACATCCTGGGAAAAATAATACATGGAAAGGGGTGAGCTCAGATGCTCAGTAAGGATAACAATATAGCGGAAACTTTCATAAATAAACATCAACATTTAAGGAAATGTAAAAGACTAAAAAAAAATCCTTTTAAACTTAAACTTTAGAATAATATGGAAAATATAAAATCAAATAATTCCATTTACTTATTCACATGGATATTATACTAGTCAAATAATCACATGCAATATCAATAGCCACTTTAATAATGATGGAATGCATAATGCCAGACTTCATAACCACATAGTCAAGGCCTTGTGCCAAGACTACAAATAAAATTTTGTCAAGGAATTGTGCCAAGACACTAGTTTGTCTCATGAGACCTACCGATGCATTGAGTAGCTATAGTGGGCTCCACCCATCACTTACTAAGTCCAATGCATTCCCCATAGGAAAAGGTTTAAACATAACATAAACATTCGTATTAAAACTAGCATACGAAATGTCAATACATTCTCCATAAACCATGAATGGTGTAAAAATAACACATCCATAGTCAAACATATCACAAAACCTTTAATAAAATATGGAATTTTTGTATCATAATAAATCAACTACAAACAATCTTAAAATCCATCAAAAGGATGTTGACATAGATGAAATCAAAACTTTTTTAGAGAAATATCTATTTCTATTTTTAAATAAATTAAAAGTCATATAATTATAAAAGAAAACATTTATTTTAAAAATATTCTCATAAGATTTTATGGTAAGCTTAGATGATGATATAATGACAGAAAATAGCCACACCCACCGTATAAGTTAAAAAAAGACATTCTTACCTTAATTTTTTCGAAAAGGTCATGATGTACCTTGTTTGTAAAACGATGGAAAGATTACTTTCAAAACATTTTATAAAAAGTCAGACAAGGGTATAAATTAATTTACCCCATAGTATAGTAAATATTAAAAATTATTTGAAATAAATTTTTAAGAAACATGGTTGTGGATGATAAAGAGGTCCCAGTAGATACTTACGTAAAAATAACCTCAGATAATGAAGAGACTGTGAAATTAACCCTTACCTTGTACTTTTCCTTAGTCTATGGTATTTTAACCTTATTTATAATAGTTAAAACATTTTTATTAAATTAAAAAATAACTATATACATAAATATGATATCATATATGATCTTATAATATTGTTTTGTTAATAATATTTTAGTAGTATCATCGTTTCGGGTGTTAACTGATTCATTTTCCTTTATATGATTGGTTATGTAATCCATGTTTATTATAGATAGTATGTATTTTATTCATATAAATAATTATATTATATTCATAAAAATTATTTTTAATCATAAAATTAAAATTATTATTGAATGATTATGATGGGGAATGAATCTCATCGCGTTCGTGGAGACGGTAATCCGTAGGTACGCACGAGCGATAATATCATTATATTAATGGAGAAATCATATTTAATTGGATGGTATATCATATATAAAGAATAATTAACATGTTATATTTATTATTTTCATCAGTTATACTCATTATTATACCCATCCAAATATTGAAGTGTTTGAATAACAAACTACACCACGATGTGGAGACGTTAATCAGTACGTACGCATGTATGGTGACTTTGTCATTTATAGGATGGATAGAATAATGAATATGGTTTTACCATTTTTATAATAAAATCACAGTATATATAATATACTGGAGTTATTATTTTATAATGGAAACAACAAAGAAAGAGGAAGTGGAAGATGAAAAGAACTGGAAAGAGGTGATGAAATATTTACCTTCTTTTCGGGTTCTTCTTTTTGATTTGATCAAAAGGGATCCTTAGGTTGGATTTCTGACCAAAGTAAGGCCTCTAGGATTAAGGGAGGAAATTTGGAAGGATATTTGGGAAGGGTTTGGCTGATACAAAAGGCTTTGGATGTGTTAAATTAAGAGAAGGGTAAGTTCCCTTTTATAAGAGATGTGAGGGTCACTTTAGGAAAATCTTGAAATATTATTTTATAATAAAATCATTTTCTGTTTATAATGGCTCAAAAATGTATTATTTAAAGGATAAGGTTAGGATGGGTTGAAAAAAATCTCAACCAACCGGTTTTAGATAGGTTCAGGTCATCATATTAACCTTATCTTCTAGATTTAACTCTTAGTTAAATAGTTTCACATTTACCATGTCTCTTTGTATTTTTATATTATATAGTTAATAAACATACTATAACAATCCAAGAGAACCCCATTTGGTTAATTATTAATATATATAACTTTATATGAGTCCTTTTGATGAACCTTATATTTTTATGAATATTATATCAATTAATAATATAATATTTGGTTTAAAAAACTCAATTATGTCAGTTTTGACACTATTTAGTATTTGATTTTTTTGAAAGTCATAAAAATTTATCACTATGAGAAAAAAATATTTTACTGACCCTAAAATTTCATATTAACCTATAAAATTAGTGTAATTAATCAAAAGTTTCAATTTACATTTATTTGGATATTTATAAATCGATTAATTTAATATTTCATTAATAAGGTAATTACTTCATCATAATTGTGTCATAAATAAATAAAATTATATAATGTATAAAAATTATAAATAAAATACCATTATTTAGGAAATCTTTTTATCTTTATAATGAATATTTATAGTTGAATTTATATTGTGTGTAACCCAATATTAAAAATGGTTTAGTTATTAAACTTTGAATTTAACTCTTTTTACTCTTCTTTAAATAAAATAATAATAAATGTTCTAATATAATCCAAGTGGACCAAAGAGGATCATATTTTATTCCAAAGGTTTTTTTGGTCGAATTATACTTATCCAATAGAATTAGGACATGTGTTAGGGTAATTATGATATCATTTTTACCTTTAATTACCCTATTTACTTTTAACCGTGGTAAATAAAAGTCAAAAGTTACTATTCACCAAAAATTATTTTAATCTTATTCAACCAAATTTTACTTATTGATATTAACCATGTCTCTGGGATTTTTGAAATTCAACTCACAGAAGTGGAAAAATTAAGTTTTATACAAATTTTCAAATGCTCCTAGGAGGTGGGTAAAAGATGGTAAAAAGTTTGATAATTTTTTTATATCTAAACTAATTATAAAATGAATTCAATGAATTGCATTGAACATATATAGGTATTATGTATTTATTTTGACCTAAAATAAATAAAAATAAAATAACATATTATTTAAAAAAAATCGATTTTAACCAATAACGTAGTGTTTTTTCTCTATTCATCAAAAATTGAATGTTTTCATAAAAATACCAAAAATTCACCCTAAGATAATTTTGATATTACAAATCCAAAAATGAAGTCCATTTTGAAAATTAAAATTACAGAAATTTAAAAAAGTGGGTATTACTATTCATAACGGCTAGTTTGATTGGTCGTGGTGTGTTAGAATCTCAAAGTTCTGTACAATGCAAGCTATTACATTATTCAAAGGGAAACGTACCTTGGAAGCTTGGGGTGTTACATTCTTCCCTCCTTCTAATAATTTTGCCCTCAAAATTTCTATAATACTACCGCACAAAAAGATTCAGGTGGTTCTTCATTATATGTTTCTTTGGTTCCCATGTTACCTCTTCCATCTTATGGTTTCTCCATAGAACTTTTACCAGACGAGTCGTCCGGTTTCTCAGCACTTGTTCTCTTGTATAAATAAATTTGATAGGCTCTTCACGATAAGACAGACTAGGTTCCAGTTAAATTTCCTCATAGGTGAGTACATGTGTTGGGTGAGGCATGTATTTTCTCAATAGTGATATGTGGAACACATCATGAACTTTGGAGAGACTTGGAGGCATTTCAAAACAATAAGCTACAACTCTAATTTGTTCTAGAATTTAGAAAGGTCTGATGTACCGTGGACTCAATTTACCCTTCTTACTAAAATGTATAACACCCTTCCATGGAGATACCATCAAGAAAACATAATCTCCTACCTGAAATTCCAAATACTTCCTTCTGCTATCTACATAACTCTTTTTCCTACTTTGAGCTGCTTTGATGTGGGTTTGGATAACCTTCACATTTTCCATTGTTTCCTAAAAAATTTCTGGGCCTACGAGTTTTATTTCACCAACATTATCCCAAAAAGTTGGTGTACGACATCTCTTTCTATATAACGCTTCATATGGTGCCATCTAAATACTTGAATAAAGGATATTGTTATAGGAAAATTATACCAGAGGTAAATATAGATCCCAAATACATTGAAATTCAAGTGAGAAATATCTCAACATGTCTTCTAAGGTTTTAATAGTCTGTTCTAATTGTCCATTGGTTTGACGGTGGTAGGCAGTACTCAAACGAAGTTCAATATCCAGGGATTTATGAGGACTTTTCCAGAATTTTAATGTAAAATGGGGATCACGATCAGAAACAATCGATAGGGGTACTTCATGAAGTCTTACAACTTCATTAATATATAGTCTTTCCATATGATCAAGTGTTAAATCTTCTCTTATAGTAATAAAATGTGTTGACTTGGTAAGACGATCAACAATGACCCATATTGCATCATTCCTTCAAATATTCTTTGGTAGCCCCATGAAAAATTCCATCATAATATTATCCCATTTCCACTCAGGTATGGTAAAAGGTTGCAAGACTCCTCCAGGTTGTTGCCTTTCAGCTTTCACTTGTTAACAAACCATACATCTCAACACAAAATCGGCAATATCTCTCTTCATGTTGTCCCACCAAAAACTTTCTTTCAAATATCTATATATCGTAGTGCTACCATGGTGTATAGAGAAATTGGAGCTATGAGAATCATCCAACAGTTCCCTTTTTAGATCAGGTATATCGAGAACACAACGTCTCTTCCCAAATTTCAAAATCCCATCTTCATATATGAATTCACTCAATCTCCCATCATTCACAGCTTTAATCTTCTTTTGAAACTCCTTATCATCAGTCTAAGAACTCTTTATCATTTCTAGTAAAGATAGTTTGGAAACCATTTAAAAAATCATTGATGTGTCACCTTCCATGGTTATTCCCATATACATCTTTACCAGATCCATAAAAATATGATCCCTTTCAACTCACATCTTGTTTAAAACTCCATGATCCTTTCTACTCAAGCATCTTCCACCTTATTTTCTTTCCCAGGGTGGTATTTTATAATGAAATCATAATCCTTGAGTGGTTCAATCCATCATCTTTTCCTCATGTTGAGTTATGTCTGTGAGAAAATATACTTCAAACTCTTGTGATCAGTATATATATCACATTTTTTACCATAGAGATAGTGTCTCCATATCTTCAGAGCAAAGATTACAACTGCTAACTCAAGATCATGAGTGGGATAGTTTTGATCATGAATTTTTAGCTATCGTGATGCATATGTAATAACTCTATCATTCTACATAAGGACACAACCAAGCCCTTTATTTGAAGCATCACTATAAATAACCAACCCATCGTTCCATGATGGTAGATTAAAGATAGGAGAATTAACTAATATTCTCTTCAATTCTTCAAAAAATTCTTCACACTCTTTTGTCAAAACAAATTTAACCCCTTTACATGTGATTTTGGTTAATTGGTTAGCCAATCGGGAAAAATTTTGGACAAAATGCCGATAATAACGTGATAAACCAATTAAATGGCATACCTTATTTATACTTGTTAGTGCTGGACATTCTTGGATTTCCTTAGTATTTGAAGGATCAATATAGATTTCATCCTTAGAGACAATATGGCCAAGAAAATAAATCTCCTGAATCCAGAATTCACACTTGCTAAATTTCCCATATAATTCAATTCTTCTAAGAGTCCTTAGGATAATGCGCAAGTGATTTTCATGAGCTTCAAAGATTTTTGAGTATACCAAATTATCATTAATAAATACCACTATAAATTCATCAAGATATTCCTTGAAAACTCTATTCATTAGATCCATGAAGACAGAGGGTGCATTAGTAAATCCAAAAGGCATTACTGTATACTCATAATGCTCGTACCTGGTTCGAAATGCTATTTTCAGAATGTCTTCCTTATTTACACACAATTGATGATATCAAGATCAAAGGTCAATCTTTGAAAAATATTGAGCTCCATAGATTTTGTTGAATAAATCATCAATGTGAGTTAGGGGATACTTATTCTTTATTATTATAACATCGATCTCCTTGTAGTCAATGCACAACCTCATAGATCTGTCTTTATTTTTAACAAAAAGGACAGGGGATCCCCATGGAGAAACACTAGGGCAAATAAATCCCTTTTTACTTAATTCCTGTAGTTGTTTCTTTAGTTACACTAATTACACAGTGTAAATTCTATAAGGGGTCTTCGATATGGGCCTGGAACCAGAAATTAAATCAATGGAAAACTCAATTTCTCATTCTGGAGGATGTCTGGGTAAATCCTCTGGAAACACATCAACATATTATTAAAAAATAGGTAAATACTCAATTTGAACATTCCTTTCCTCACCCATAGTTATTTAATTCTCTTCCTATAACATCCCACCTTTTTATAACATTAACTTTAATTACATTATACAAAACTGAGGATCTTTAAGGTTTAGTGTCTTGGAAACGAGGAACTTAATACATGACAACATAAAACATTATTCTTAAACACTTCAAAGGATTCTTCATTGTTCATCCTAGGTTCATTACTGAATCTCATAACCTAGGGACATACATCAAAAGAAAGGGTGAGAAGAATGCCCAATAAGGGAAACAAGGGGAAACATTTAACATGTGAACCTGAGATACATCAATAAAGTCATGAAAAAGAACTTTAAGGCATGAGAAAGAAATCATAAGGCATATCATAATAAAAATAATGTATTTTATATCTTGAAGATGTGGCTAAAAAATTTAACATAGACAATCATGACCATATCACCAAGGTCCATCCCCAAGGTGTCATTTGAAAATTACCAAGGTTATTCACCAAGATATCGTGAAAATTGTAATCTCTAGTGGTTACATCATTACCCAATGCATTGGAGCGCTATCAGGGCGCACCCTTAAATTTTCCTTTATTATCATGTGAGACACATATATCATCATCAAACATTTCAAAAATAACCCATATAGCATAAAATAAATGGGTTTAATTTAATAATCATAACGTTTTAAAAACTGCCTTAAAGACATGATCTTTATGTCACTTTAAACCCACGGAAAAGGAAAGTTGGTCTCATGTATGTAAATCCCAGAATTTAAAATAAAATTTTTTGGTATATATGTGAATACTCCTTTAGAAGAAATATTTTTGAGTATTCACTTAATAAAATAAAATAATTTGAGAAAAAGAGAGAGACATTTTGAGATGGAAATTTGGCAGCATAATGACTATGTTGTAGGGTTTTTGAAAACATTGAAAAGAAAGGGGACATGGGTCACCCACTCATAAATGATCCATAAAAAAGTAGGGGGACAGAATATAAAGGATATAAGAACATGGTAATGAAATTTGAAATACATACCATATGAAATGAAAAACATGGAAGAAAGACAAAAAAATAAGATTTCTCTTATGAAAATTTGGCAGCCTAACGACGTCACTTAAAACATAAAAAAATGAATTGAAGAGATAAAATAGGGTATCTCATCATAGGAAAATAAAAGATCAGTATGATAGATATATATATCATACCCCATCATAATAAAAGGAACTTGAAAGACTTGACAAGAAAATAGAACTTGAAAATGAGAAGGGTGAAAGAATCCCTTAAAAATTCGGCAGCCTAACGACGTCACTTAAACATAAAAAAACGAAATGATGAGATTAAGAGGGGATATCTCATAATATGAACATGAAAAGGAATGTAATAGGAATATAAATGAACATCCTCCAACATAAGAACATGGATCATAAAATAAATGACTTAAAAGAGAGTATTTGAAAAGAAAGAGAGAGGTTGGATCCCTTACCTTAAAACGTAACTCTTAAAACTCTAAGGTTAAGACCTTGAGGGCTTGGGGGAACCTTGGGAGGAATTTTTGGGAGGTAATGAGACCATAGATTCATTGGGGGAGAGTTGGGAGTGTAAAATAAAGGAGGAAAGGGTGGTTATTTAAAGGGAAAGTGAGGGGACAAGGCATTAATGGCCAAGAGACACCTCATTGGTGGTTTTGGCAAAACCATGGGCTTGCCCATGGTATTTGCCCATGGTTTTATCCAAATGGGACCCCTAATACAATAATTCATCACCTTTGGTCGGCCAACCCTTAAAATATCTCATGAAATCTTCATGATGCAATCATAATGTCATTAAACATACTGAAACCCTAAAACTGTATTTTTACTATTCACTGAAAATTCGACTTTTTTAGAAAACTCCCAAAAATTTATCTTAACATAATTCAAAAATAAACTCCATTTTATGAAAATAATTTTCTAAATATTTTTAATTTTATTTTGAAATAAAAACTCTATTCACCGAAAATTTATTTTTCTTAGAACAATCCCCAAAAATTACCTTAACATAATATCGATGCTCTAAGTTCAAAATAAAGTCCATTTTATAAAAATAATTTTCTCAATATTTTTAATTTAATTTTTAATTAAAAAATACTATTCACCTAAAAAACTAATACTTGACTAATAATTAATGAAACAGTTATTTACCTATTTTATTGAATCACACTACTTAATCAAGGTGCCTAAATTATATTAATACTTTTTTAAGTGAGATTATTAATCCATTTGGTCACATTACTAATCCTAAGCATAAAATCACTATTTATAATTTACTATTCATCAAAAATTAAGTTGATCTTATTACTCTAAATTTCTTACTGAACACATTTTCAGAAGACCAATTTTTGAAAATCATTACACATCATTACTTATTTAAGGTTTACATAAATATTTTAAAATATCTTTTTTTTTCAAAATACATCAATAAAATACATCCTATATTCATTCGAACATTTTAAAACTAACAAACTTCACCAAAAGAAGAAAACACAATTTTATTTATAACAAAGGATTGAAAAACGTAGCTATGGTCTCCTTACATAGCCCCTTATAACCCCAGCATAGGACCTAAGTGTAAGGTGTGCTAAGGTGAGAGAATCTGAGGGCGGCTCGGCCAACATCGCACGAGTAGTAATTTCTATCAGTTTGAACTTCTCGCGAAGGAAATTCCATTCTAGCTTCACACGATGGGGTTCAGATTGGGTTTGGTCTAGAGCAAATCCCAGTGGTGCTACCTCCTTCCCAAGTTCTGTTAGATGGGCTTCGATCATCCTAAGACTACTGGATGCGGTCATCGAATATTATTTCTATATTAATTAACCAACATTACTTGTATGTAGAGACAATAATCACAACATTTAGTTTTCAACAGTCATACTGACTAACGGTCATATAATAGTCAAAACCCAACAGTCTCATTTTAATTATACTCATCTTATTAAATGAAATATTTTTGTTGGGTATGAAATAAAATAACACACAAAATTAGGAAACAAGATTTATTCAAAATTTCTGGTCGTTACACTTCCTCTCCAATAATTTAATTTAGTTGAGGTATTGGGGGTGGATCTAGATAAGAATTAGGTGGTGATGTTTCTGCTCTAAATATAAGTTACTCCTTATCATCATCAAGAATTGTAATCTCATTCTTCTTACAATAAATTTCTACATCATGGTTTGAAATCTCATCCATACCAAGGATTATATCAAATTCAATCATGGGTATGATGATGAGATCAACAGATAAAGAACATTTATATGCCCTAATGGGAACTTATTCACAAAACGTTGTTGCAATGATACTTCCCTTAGGTGTTTTGATTGAAAAATCCCTTGTTAAGTCAAATTGAAAATATCTAATTTTCTTAGTAAACTGGGAAGATATGAAATAATGCGATGATCCAGAAACAAATAAAGCATTGGATAAACTTGAGGAAACCATTAAATTACCTGCCACCATGTCTTTAGGAGCTTAAACCTCAGCAGTAGTGATCTCATAAGCTTGGCCTTTCTCCCTTGCCCTTTTCTAAGGCAAGTTCCCTTGGAGCTTAGGACATTCATTTTCATAATGCCCATTTTCTCTACAATTGTAGCATTCAACAACCTCTTTCTTCCCCTTGCAATCATGAGCTTGGTGGACTTTTTCACCACACTTTTAACAGACTCCCATTCCCTTCAGGCAAGTACCGAAGTGTTTTTCCCACATTTACCACAAGATGGATCTTCAAATTTTCCCTTATTCTCATTATTTCCATTTTTAGAGTGTTCAACATATCTATTCTTCTGATGCTTTCCTTTAATGTTGTAAGACTTAGAGAATTCTTTTTATGTCTTGATAGCACATTAGACAATATCTTCGTACGATGAGAAGGATTGTGAGACTAATTCTCGATGTAGAAATGGCTTTAACCCATCAAATAATTGATCAATCTTACTCCTTGGGTTATGTATATAATCTGTAGCATGACTTGCTAACCTTGTAAAGTTAACCTCATACTTTGCAACATTCTCATCCTCTTTTTTCCTCAGACTCAGAAATTTCCTTTCCATATCAGCTCGATGGTCACGAGGAAAGTATTTTTCTAAGAAAATATCTTTAAACTCCCTCAATTGCATATTTGATACTTCATCACCTTTCTTTGTGTTTTGAATCAGTGACCACCATTGATCTGCATCTGTTGTGGGGTGATAAACTGTCATGACAATCTTTCCCTTTCGCTACTCCCCAAAGTGTGAAATAGTTTCTCTAAGGAATTTATCCATTTCTCAGCTACTAATGGATTTGTACTACCATTGAATGTTGGTGGTTGTTGCCTCATGAAGCGGTCTAACACTGATCCTCCGCATTTTGGATCAGGGTACTCCATAAGGGTAAGGTTATTATTCATAACATGAGTGAGTTGTCCCAGTATGGTGATAAGCTGATCAACACCAGTTGCATCACCATCTCCACTATAATTATCTTGAGTAGGGGGAAAATACCTACAAGGATTACTTTTGTTGATACAGTTTCCATTCCTTCCACTAGGCGACATTTTTAAACAATGTCATACACTAGATTAGTTTAGGAATCGCAATACATAATTCCAAACTTATAAAACACTTAACATAAATTAAAAAGTTTATGGATATAATCCATAATCATAAAAATATTTTATTTGGGGAAGTATATACTCATAAACCCTTCATAATGGTTTGTAAAGAAAATGATAATTATCCTAAGCATATCCCTCAGGAATGTCGTAACCAAGAGTGCAGAAAGGCCCATTGTTGTGCACCAGTCCTCGTTAAAGTCTGGATCAAAGCGGTTTTTACAGGTTTTACCCCTAGGTACATCTGTTCCAGAGCCGCCTCTACCTGCTTATATCTAGACAAGTATGTATTACTTGAAAAACTCACAAAATCTCTACAACACCAAAATTCTAGTAAGTTATTCTATACTAATCCTCAAAGTCTATCTTAGGGTAGTGTTCTCTAATCTAAGTTTTTCTAAATATAGTTTCCAATGATTGTACTAAAAATCTTCTGATAACAACTATAACACCTCAAAACCAATTACCCAGAGTCGGTTCATTATTAAATAATACTGGCATGATACAAGGAATCATGTCTCAAAAGACCGATCAGTTTAGTATCCTTTGAAGTACTAGATACATTCATAAGTTTTACATTACATCCTGAAATAAAAACATCAATAACATTTTTTCCCCTTTTAAACACACTTATATCCTTAGACTATACTTTTAGGTCAACAATAAAATACTTCTTCACATCCTGGGAAAAATAAAACATATAAAGGGGTGAGATCAGATTCTCAGTAAGGATAACGATATAGCGGAAACTTTCATAAATAAGCATAAACATTTTAGGAAATGTATAAGACTAAAATAAAACCCTTTTAAACATAAAATTCAGAATAATATGGAAAAGATAAAATCAAATAATTCCATTTACTTATTCACATGGATATTCTACTAGTCGAATAATCACATGCAATATCAATAGCCACTTTCATAATGATGGAATGCATAATTCCAGACTTCATAACTACAGAGTCAAGGCCTTGTGACATGACTACAAATAAGATTTTATCAAGGCCTTGTTACAAGACAGTATTTTTTCTCATGAGACCTACCGATGCATCGAGAAGCTATAGTGGGCTCCACCCATCACTTACTAAGTCCAATGCATTCCTCATATGAAAAGATTTAAACATAATATAAACATTCGTATTAAAACTAGCATACAAAATGTCAATACTTTCTCCATAAACCATGAATGGTGTAAAAATAACACATCCACATTAAAACATATCACAAAACATTAAATACTATATGGAAGTTTTGTATCATAATAAATCAACTACAAACAAGCTTAAAATCCATCAAATGGATGTTGACACAGATGAAATCAAAACTTTTTTAAGAGAAATATCTCTTACTATGTTGAAATCATTTAAAAGTCATATAATTATAAAAGAAAACATTAATTTTTAAAATATTCTTATAATCTTGAATGGGAAGCTTTGATGATGATATAACGGTGGAAAATAGCCACATCTTCCGTATAACTTAAAAAAGACATTCTTACCTTAATTTTGTCAAAAAGGTCATAAATTACCTTTTTTGGAAAACGACGGAAAGATTCCTTTCAAACCATTTTATAAAAAGTAAAACAAGAGTATAAATGAATTTAAACCATAGTCTAGTAAATATTACAAATGTTTTGATATACATTTTTAATAAATATGGATGTGGATGATAAAGAGGTCCCAATAGATACTTACATAAAAACAACCTCGGATGGTAAAGAGATTGTGAAGTCAACCCTTACCTTGTACTTTTACTTAGTCGATGGTATGTTAACCTTCTGTATAATAGTTATTACATTGTTATTAAATTATACAAGAACTATATATGTAAATATTATATCATATATTATCTTAAAATATTTTTTTGTTAATAATATTTTAGTAGTATCATCATTTCGGGTTTTAACAGATTCGTTTTCCTTTATATGATTAGTTACGTAAGACATGTTTGTTATGGATAGGATGTATTTGATTCGTATACATAATTAAATTATGTTCATAAATATTATTTTTAATCATAAAATGAAAATTATTCTTGAATGATTACGATGGGTAATGAATCTCATCGCGTTCGTGGAGACGATAATCCGTACGTACGCACGACCGACAATATCACTATATTGATGGAAAAAATCGTATGTAATTGGATGTTATATAATATATAAATAACCATTAACATGTTATATTTATTATCTTCATCATTTATACTCATTATTATACCCATCCAAATAATGAAGTTTTTAAATAACAAACTACACCACGACGTAGAGACGGTAATCCGTACGTACACACGTATGGTGACTTTGTCATTTATAGGATGGATAGAATAATGAATATGGTTGTACCATTTTTATAATAGAATAAAAGTATATAGAATATACTGGAGTTATTATTTTACAATGTAAACAAAAAAGAAACCGAAAGTGGAAGAAGAAAAGAACTTGAAAGAGGTGATGAAATATTTACCTCTTCTTCGGGCTCTTCCTTTTGATTTGATAAAAAGGGCTCTTTAGGTTGGCTTTTTGGCCAAAGGAGGGACTCTAGGATGAAGTAATAAAAGTTGGGAATATATTTTATCAGGTTTTGGCCGAGCCAAAAGGCTTTGGATGTGTTAAATTAAGAGAAGGTGAAGTGCCCTTTTATAAGAGAGGTGAGGGTCACTTTAGGAAAAGCTTGAAACATTATTATATAATAAACTCATTTCGGTTTATAATGGATATAAAATGAATTATTTAAAGGCTAAGGTGGGGATGGTTTGAAAACCTCTCAAAAATGGGTTTTAGATAGGTTTAGGTCATCATATTAACCTTATATTTTATATTTAACTCTTAGTTAAATAGTTTAACAATTACCATGTCTCTTTGTATTTTTATATTATATGGTTAATAAACTTACTATGACAAGCGAAGAGAACCCCATGTGGTTAATTATTAATATATATAATATTATCTATGTACTTTGGCCAAACCTTAGATTTTTATGAATATTATTTCAATTAATAATATAATATTTTCTTTAAAAACTCAATTATGTCAATTTTGACACTATTTAGTATTTGATTTTTTTTGAAAGCCATAAAAGCTTTATCACTTCGAATAAAATTTATCTAAAAACACTAACATGTCATATTAATCTATAAAATTAGTTTAATTAATCAGAAGTCTCAATTTACATTTATTTGGATATTTATAATATCAATTATTTTAATATTTCATTAATAAGGTAATTACTACATCATCATTCTGTCATAAATAAATTAAATTATATAATGTATAATAATTTTATATAAAATACCAATATGTAGGAAATATTTTTATATTTCTAATTAATATTTATATTCAAATTTATATTGTTTTTAACCCTATATTAAAAATGTTTTAGTTATTAAACTTTGAATTTAACTCTTTTTACTATTCTTTAAATAAAATAATAATAAATATCATAATCTAATCCAAGTGGACCAAAGAGGATCATATTTTCTTCCTATGGTTTTTTGTTCTAATTATACTTATCTAATAGAATTATTACATGTGTTAAGGTAATCATGATATCATTTTTACCCTTAATTACCCTATTTACTTTTAATCGTGGTAAATAAAAGTCAAAAGTTACTATTCACCAAAAATTATTTTAATCTTATTGAACCACATTTTACTTACTGATATTAACCATCTCTCTTAGAGTTTTTAAATTCAACTCACAAAAGTGGTAAAATTAAGTTTTATACAAATTTGCAAATACTCCTAGGAGGTGGGTAAAAGACGGTAAAAAGTTCGATAATTTTTTATATATCTAAAATTATTATAAAATGACTTCAATAAATTACATTGAACATATATATTTATTATTTATTTATTTAGTCCTAAAATAAATTAAAATAAAATAACTAATTAATTAAATAAAAAGTCATTTTTAACCAATAACGTAGTGTTTTTTCACTATTCATCAAAAATTGAAAGTTTTCAGAAAAATACCAAAAATTCACCCTTAACTAATTTCTATATTCTGAATCCAAAAAATAATTCCATTTTGAAATATAAAATTTATAAAATTTCAAAAAGTGGGTATTACTATTCATAACGGATAGTTTGATTGGTTGTGGTGTGTTAGAATCTTGAAGTTACGTACAATGCATGCTATTGCATTATTCAAAGGGAAACGTACCATGGAAGCATGGGGTGTTACAATAAATACAGGACTAGAATAAGTATTGAACTCAGTTCAGTATGACAAGGATGGAATGAGGAGTGAACTCGGTTTAATATGATTGGGATGGAATGAGTGGTGAACTCTATTCAGTAATACAAGGCTAGAATAATGAGTGAACTTGGTTCAGTAATATAGGGATGGAATAGAAAGTGAGATTGATTCAGTGATACAGGTATGGAACGAGAAGTGAAACTGGTTCAGTAATACAAGGGTGGAATGGGAAGTGAACCCAGTTCAGTAATACAGGGCTGGAATAAGAAGTGATCCTGGTTCAGTATTACAGGGATGGAATAGGGAGTGAACCTGATTAAGTAAATGATTTTTTCCACTAATATGGTCTTGGGAGTGAACCTTGACTACAAATATATATTGGAGAGTAAACCTTGACTACTAATATAGTTTTGGGAGTCAACCCATTCCACTGATATAGTCTTGGTAGTAATCCTTGACTACTATGGAAATAATTTTATATGTTTACATGCCTGCCACAATTCCATGCATTATTCATATGTTATGATTTCAGGAATTATTCTTCTGATTACCTTTTGATTCATGTCTTATAAACTACCAATATTTATTCCATGAATATTTATTTTATTTTATTTTTTGATATGAAGGTTATGATCTTCTAATTTTATAATCATGTTCTCACACCCTTATTCTCAGGATTGTGCTTATATATATCCCTTTTTTATCTTACCGATCATCTGAGATCCCCCTTTATTGAGTTTACTTTCCCCCATATTATGAATAAATGATTTAAGAAGGAATAATAAAGGGGAATATCTTTAAGGGAAAAATTAGATATCTTTCTCCATACTAGAAGATTATGTTCCAAGTTTCCAAAGACACTAAACTATTATGGTCCTCGGGAATATATTTTTGTAATGCGCTGAATATTCATCTAAAATGATGTAACATCCTTATATGTTAATCCTAGGTTGATATAATTATAATAATTTATAATAATTTATTGATATCACTTATGTTTACCCTTATTAATCATCTAATATGGCCATTTGATATGTTTCCCTTCCCTAGGTTATGAAGAAAGGTTTTAAGTATGTTATGTATAAGAAGGGTGATAGTTGTGATGAATTAAATGTGAAATGATGCAGATCATTTTTATACCAGTTTTTTTTTCATATCTAAGCTTCCAAATACATTAAACCTCTATGGTCCTTAGGCATGTATCATTGTGAAATATATGGAATATTCATTTAAAATGATGTAACATTTATTTAAGAAAATAATGGGTCACTATAGTTGGTATCAGAGGAAAAATTTAGTAACTTTTGAAATCTAAGTTGAGGAAACAATAGTGAGAAACATTAGGATAATTATAAGTATATAATAGCATCCTAAGTTATGGTAAATAATTTATCTTTGTTTCCTTATGAAAATAAACCCTTGTCTGGATACTACAAGTGGATTTGATTTTGGAACATATGCATCTTTGGGTAATAACCCTAAAAGGAGTTGGTCGAGTATATGTCAAACATCATTATATTTCATGATGAATGGTCCATTACTACTCACTTTTTTTGACACTCCTGGGTTATATGCATAGGTTAATTCACATTTTATTTAAGATCCATTATAACGGATTTGAATAATAAATTCACTATGGAAGACCTATGTTAAACATAAGGTACCATAGATTGAAAATAAAGTGTCAAGATTTAGAAATCCTATGAATGGTTTTTCATGATTAATCACTTTGATTAAAAATTATTTATGGTTGTTCTAACTATAATAACATGAAAATATTAGTTTAAAGTAATAATAATTATGATATCTTATTTAGCATATAACACAGAGCTTTATGTGAATTGAGATTATTATAAAAATATTATTATTTAAATGTGATTGTTATAACCTAGCTATTAAATTGGTAGGTAGGAATATGAATGAAAAATTATGAAATATATTTATAGATTTCACATTAAATATAAATTTATTGATTAATTCTTTGGAATCATGAACTCAATTTTTAGTGACTTCATTTTATGCTTTAAAAATTTACTTTCTTCACAAGTGATTTTATTACATTTTGTGAGTAAAAATTATAGTAAATTAATTCCAATTTTAGAATTATTATTTTATAAAAGTAAAATAAATTTTTAAATTATTATATCAAAATTAACTTAGGATTAAATATTAGGATTTTCTGAAATGATTGTTATTTTAATAAATAGTGAAAATATTGATTTTCAAATATTCATATTTATTTTCAGTAAATCTATTGATTTAAAAGTCACAATATTTTTTTTCATAAAAGTGAAATAAACAATATTTTATATATAATTATATAATCAATTAAATTGGAATCATAAATATTTGTGATTTTGATATAAGTTAATTTTTATGCTCAAAAAATATTTTTTCTAAAAACTATTTTTCATTGTATTTTATAAATTTATATTAAAATTGATTCCTTCCCCTAATAGTAATTTAATATTGGAAAATGGATAAAATATTTGGAATTAATTGGTTTTAATTTGGTAAATATTTCCAATTTTTTATCACTATGAATAGTAATCGTGGTAAATATTTGTCACCTTGATAAGGGTAAAATGGGTAAAATAGTTTTAAAGATATGAGGTAAGGTTTAAAAATAGACCCAAAACTTTACCATATTTAGTTTTGTGAGATAAATTTTTCCATGGCCATCCCAAATTTTAATATTTGGAATTTTTGGCCCATTTTTCCCATAAAATGACATTTATATTATTTTAAGTAAAGTACCAAAATGGCATTCTCTTTTATTAAATTTATTTTATACGTTAATATTGGGATAATAATGTGTTATGAATGAATATAAAAGTTTATTTTGAACATGATTATTTTATACTTAAGATTTTATTTTTATTTTTAATTTTTATTAATGGAATAATTATCTTAAAATCTTACACAATGTGTCACACTGCTTGTGCAAGCAATATAAAAAACAATGTAAATGATTTTAAGAACATAAAAAGTAATATTTTTTTGAGGAATTATGGTTTCACAATAATGTTTTGGTTAATAATAATTATTAATTTATGTTACAAGAGTTTTTATTTGAATTTATTTGTTATATTGATGTATTTAAAGTCAAATTAAACGAATAGTGTCAACAATGAGGATAATGATATTTTATGAAAAATAATATTTTATTATTTTGATAAAAAATAATAAAAAACATGAACATGGATGATTATGTTGATAAATGTTCTAATATTTAATATATTTTCTATTTATGAGCCAAATATTTAGCTTAAAAGTAAAATTATATCCCTTTAAGAGTGAAACAAATTGGTATCGTGGTTGAGGTTAAAATGGTCAGTTAAGGGTTTAATGAAAATGGTGATGGTTAAAATGACCTAAACAATTTATAAAACCAAATTGGGTGGTTATGTTTTCATATTAACCATACCAACTTCAAATATGAGTCATTTTGGATCTATTTATTCAAGAAAGTGACTTAATAATATTTTTAAACATTGAAAAGTTATAAGTGCATCACTCACCTCAATTATAATTGGGCACCTACTCCCCTCACATATGAAAAAACTCTTGATCCATTTATTTTTAAAAACACTATCAAAATATCTCCCCAATATCCATATCTAAATTCTAGAGGTTTTGGTATTCTCAAATTACCAACCATAAGGTCCTTCCGTAGAGATCCAATGTAGGTTTCTCTAGGATAAGGTAATCATCTTAATCATTATTTTTCATTTTACTTATTATTTTACCAAATTTAATTATGTTCTAAAAATTACAATATAAAAACAAAAATATCTCCTATAAACTGAGATGTTATTATGTTTATTTAATAGTATTTATCCATCTCCTTCTCCATCAAATGGGAATCAAAACGAGCGCTCGTGTGTACAGTCGACTACTACCTCGCGAATCGATGTAATTTGTTTTCCATAATAAACTTACATGGATAGTAATAATTATGTAACTAATTAATATATATTATAATTATTAAATAATATTTATTCTTTAAATTTTATATATCATCTACTTCTTTACCATTTCACTGATTAAAAATATAATAACGTCACTCGTTGGTATGTACAACCTACCATCTCCATGAAGCAATGTGATTATTTTTCCATGTACATATTTGAAGAATGATTCCAAAAATAAATATATGGAACAAATATAAAATTTATAAAATTAGTATAATTCTAGATATTATGAAACTATAACTTATTCAAAATCACTGGGACATTCATGATGAAAAAACATGAAAAACTAAACAGTTAACACCTGAAACAATGATAATAATAAAATATTGTTTATGAAAAGGTGATAATATTTTATAATTGGATAATATATATTATTATAAATATGAATATGGTTAGGTTAAAAGTTAATAAAAAATTAAAACTTTATAAATTATGTTAAATAATGTTCAACAAAGTGGAAGTGTGGGTTAAGGGGTTTCTTAACTTAATTTTCATTCATTGGGTTGTACTTCTACTTCATTGAAAATGTTATTACATGATTATGTATGAAATTAAATTTTATAGTATTATAGTATATTTACACTTTTTTTTGGATTTTCATTTTTTACACATAATCACTTCATTGATTAATTTATACTTCAATGATATAATCTATGTAAGTTATTTCATCTCAATTTCCACTCCACTAAGAAATATTTGGTATTATGAACCTATTTACTTTTATGTGGTGTATTAAATTCACATTTTACATATTTAACATGAATATATATACTTATTCATGAAATTTTATGTTTCAATTCCTGTTTACTCTTTCAAGGTTTTATAATTTAAATTTATACAAGTGGTATGAATTTTTTTTAAAATATCATTTTTCTAGGATTGCTTATAATTTCATTAAACGAATATTATAATATATACTTAATAAACATCACCTAATTTTATTAACTATAGGATCTTTAAATAGTTTAATTGTTTTCAACCAACTTTTCCTCTCTTTGGAACTTGAATCAATTAAAAAATATTTAAAATAAAATTTGATCTTATTCTCTTTTTGATCATTTATATTTTTATTCCATATCAATATTTTTCAAAAAAAATTTCCAAAGTTCCATTTTATTTACTCAATTTATTTATTAATATTATGTTAACATACCCTTGACTTTTTAAAAGTAATATTTCTAATTTTTTCTTAAATATTCATTTTCTACTTCCATTACAAAAATATAAAAGAAATGTTTCTTTTTAATGTATAAGGCATTAAAATACATTCCCACCACTTTAAATCTTTTATGATATTTCTCTTCTTATATAAGTTTTAAATGGTTTTAAAAAAATATTTAATGAAAACATATTTTTTCACTTCAATTTTATTTTATTCTCTGATGGACATGATTTTATTATAAAACCAATATTTCTATAGAATTTATAGTCATATTTTATCTCTTATTAATTTTATGTTCTCTAATATTCACTTGAAAAAATTACTTTCTTGTGCTCATATTTCATTATTCATTTCATTTCTATTAAATATGCATATTCTTTGTATCATGGACATCCTTATTTCTTAAATTTTACACCATTTCTACATCCAGTGTTTTACTATTAAAGTTATTTGATTTACTGGGAAAATATTAATATTTTTTATCATTTATTGAATACATATATTTTGGGATAAGGCATACTATTTATGTATTAAATTGATCATTTGATATATGGGGAATACATTGTACATGTATTGATGGTTGGGACCCAGAATTATATATTCCCATAATGCATTGACAACTCTCATGAGATAAACTAGTTAGATAACCTTATTTAATAGGGTTTTGGTGTATACCTACCCATAGTTTATAATTTCTTGGCACAAGGCCTTCTTGGTAAAGATATCATTATATTTGATATCATGATTTCTAACATTATGTATCTCCTTTATTAAGTATTTAATACTTATTATCCATGATATTATTTTGTTTAAATTACCAATGGATTCATTTTGTTCTCAAGTTATTGATTAAAATAAATTTGTTTTTAGTTATTTAATTTAGCATATTAATTATACCTTATTTACTAATGGTATATCATATTGTAAGAAAACTATATTGAGAATTTTATATCACCCTTATTTTTTATTTCCCTAGGATATGAAGAAGGAATCTATGAATTAGTTCAAGGATGCAGAATTTTTACTTTCACTATGTTTTATATTTTATTTCCAATGTAAAATGGGTAGTATATTTGTATCTAGTACTTTAAGAATACTAAACAGATCAATCCATGGTAATGTGATCCCTTTTATCTTACTCCAATGTAATAAAGTATAAATCGACTCTAGGTTACTTGATTTAGGGTTGTTACATAAACCATTTTGGTTTTAATAGGCTTGAAGATAGAATGACAGAATTAATGTGGCTATATGTACGATCAAATATTGAATTATCTTATTTAATCTTAGTCATATGTATTAATTCATGTCATGAAAAAATATCGAGGAAGTTTTATTTATATCCTCAATGATAAATGATAAATTAATAGTAAAAACTCTTAATGGTACGATGATCATATATCGAGTCTATGATTCTTCCCCAATTGATTTTTGTGGGAATGTACTTCCTATAAATATTTTTATTTGTTCTTTAGTTGAATGTGATATTGTTTTGAGCATGGATTTTGTTTATATATAAAAATATTATATAAATTACTGAGGAAGGGAATTCATAGTTTATATTTTAAACCATATTATGATTGTTTATTAGTGTAAGGATAAATATGAACTTAAAATTGAAATTTCATACATTACATAGTTCTGAATTCCTATTAAAATATTGCATTTATCTTATATGGTTGGGGTTAAAATAAAAAAATACTAATTTTTTGGGAGTTTTTTTGTGTCCTTTTGGAAGAGTTACACAGTCTTCCTTCGAATTATAAAGTCGAATTTTCAATAGAAATCATATCTGGTGCTACACATATTTCAAAGAATCCATATAGAATAGATTTATTTCAATTGCAAGAACTAAAGAAACAACTCTATTAGATTCTTTATATGGGATTCATTCAAACAAGGGTGTATCCTTAGGGTAAAACCATCCTTTTTGTTATAAATAATGATGGAACAATGTGACACTTCATTGATTATTAGGAACTCAATAGGATAATGATCAAGAATTTCTATCATCTGTAACATAATAAATATTTTTTTGATCAATTACAAGGATATAATTATTTTTCAATGATTGATCTTTGATTGGGATGCTATCATTTAAGGTTCAAAAATAAATAAATGCCGATGATATATTTCTTTTCAAGGTATGGAGGCTGTTAATTTATAGTGATTCTATTTGATCTAACTAATGCCCCTATATCTTAATTGATTTAATTAATAGATAAATTATGTATTATCATTAATATTTTATCCTAGTCTTCAGATAAAATATTCTTATATATTATAGGGAAAGTATGATAATCAAGATAACTTGAGGATTGTACTGAATAACATAATGAAGGATAAGTTTCTTGAAAATTTTATTAAGTGTGAATTTTTGCAACATAATGTTTCATTTTTGGGCCATATAATATAAAGAAATGGTATATTGGTGAATGCATAAAAGATAAACATTGTCCCACACAATCCATTGTGACTAAAATCTATAGTTTTCTTGGATTAGATGGATATTATTATCACTTAATTATTTATTTATCTTGGATATATAATCAATTAACAAAGATAACTCTAAAGGGTGTTAAGCTTCTTTATACTGATGAGTGAAATAATAATTTCAAGGAACTAAAGTGATGGTTGTATAGTAAACATATACACACACTACCCCAGTGTATAGAAGGGTTTGTGAATTAAAATGATACATTAAATAGAGTTATATTATGTTTTCTCATGAATAATTATATGTTGATAGATTATTCCTCATTATAATTGATGATTCATGGTTAAAATTACCTAACTCATGAATTAGAGTTAATTGGGGTAGCCTTTTCATTAAAGATATATAGGCATTATAATTATATATAAATTTGTTTCATATATAATAATCATAAATTTTTAAAGTATATATTTAACTATAAATAGTTGAGTATGCATCAAATAATATTCTTGGAGTTGATTAAATATTAGGACTACTCAATACATTACCACCCTGGAAAAGTGAAAAAGAAGGTTAATGCTTTGAGTTTAAAGAATAATCCAATCTTATCTATTATGAGGATAAAAAAAGTTATAATATGTATAGATTCTGAAAATATTCTCCTTTAAATCTTGATGTAAAGGGATGGATATTATCTTTCTCAAATGAGTGTTTAACCATTTATCCATGTAAATATTAAAAGGTGAAAAAGGTGGATGGGGATTTGAAATAGCTGGTGAGAAATGTTCCTGATTTAATCCTTGATTAATATAGAATGATAAGATTTTGTAACTGAGTAAATGTTCCATGAAAACCATACTTAAGGAATTAACTAATGGAATAAGTGTATATATCATCATTCACTATTCATCATGGAATTATTAATATGTATAGAGATCTGAAAGAGTATTTCTGGTGGGACAATATGAAGAGAGATTTTTCAGAGTATGTATCTTGATACTTAGTGTGTTATTAAGTTAAGTATGAGAGACAAAATTTTAAGGGTATGTTACAAACATTACCCATACCATAATGAAAATGGGAAAAAATCACCCTGGATTTTGATTTTAGGATTTCTAAAACATCTAAAGACTGTAATGCTATTTAAGTTGTAGTTGATCACCATAAAAGGTTATTAAAATTAAATTATATCAGGTTTATTTCTCTATTAATCATCTTAATTTGATATATGTTAAGTAAATAGTAAGGTTACATGGGTTACCACCTTTTGTTAAATCTAATCTGGATTCTAGGTTTTCCTCAGGTTTCTAGAGAAAACTTCAGCAAGAACTAGATATAGAGTTGTGTTTTAAGTACTACTTATTATCCTTATACAGATAGTCTATCTTAGAGGACCATTCACACCCTAGAGTATATGTTGAGATCCTATTATCTATATTTTAGATGTGTTTGGGATCAACACATTCCTCAAGTTTATTTTTATAAAAACAATATCTTTTAATTGTTCATTCATGTGGCTCCTTATGAAGTCCTCTATAGAAAGAAGTATAGAACTCCAATGCACCAGAATAAAGTTATAGAATGAAAATAATTAGTAATTGAGCTATTTATGTAAATGGTAGATAATGTTATACCCATTAAATATAACATAAAGGTATTTTAGAGTCTATAGAAGAGTTTTGTTGGAAATCATTAGTGAGATATGTAATTTGATGTTGGTGGGAAGGTTTTATGGTGAATTTATCTATATAAGATGTTTATGAGATTTAGAGAGATGGGAAATTTAATCTCAATCTATGTTGGTCCCTTTGATATTCTTGATAGAGTAGGTACTGCATATTATCACTTTGGATTCTCAACAAATCAATCTTAGATTCATAATGTGTTCCATATATCTATCATGAAAAAGTATATAGTTGTTCTGTGATATATACTGAAATCAGTGGCTCTACCACTGGATCATGATATTTATTATGAATAAAAACCAATATAAATCTTGTATCATTGAGATAAAGTTGTATATAATAGTATTCATCACCTAGTTATGCACCTTGGAGGAATAAAAAAATTTAAGAAGCTATATGGGATACTGAGTACGTAATGAAATAGTGACATTGCCATTATTTATACTAGAGTGATGGAATTTCGAGGTAGAAATTAATTTTAAGGTGGTTAGAATGTAATTCCCCATGATTTTATATATATTTCCTTTGAAATGAAATGTGAATTATTCAATATCATTCCTTTCATGAAACCTTGAGTCTATATGAACCATGATATGGTAAACCATTACAACCTAACCATTAAATTGGAAGATATGTAGAGTAATAATAAATTTATAAAAAAATATGAATATAGTTTTTTTAATGAAAATATATTTATTAATTCATAATAAATATGTAATCAATTTTAATTAAAATCATTTTACGCTTTAAAAATAGGTTTTATTCAAAAATGGGTTTTATCGCATTTTTATACAAAACATTAAAATTAATTTTTACTATTTTTAAAAATTATATTTGAGGAAATAAATATAATTTTCTAAATTATCATGTCAATATTATCTTAGAGTGATTTTTTTACAATTTTTCTAAAATAATTTTTTTCAATGAATAAAAAAATATAGAATTTTGTAAAAATTGTCATTTATTTTAAAATAAATAACAAATTATTTTTTGAGTTTTCTCATAAATTAACCTAATTGCCATTTTATTATAAATAATATAATTAATTACACTTAAATCATAATTATATTTAATTTTGATATAAGTTTAATTTTGGGTTTAAAAACACATTTTTCTAAAAAATGTTTTTATGTGCACAATGTGTTATTATTTCTATAAATTAATTTAATTTATATTTATTAAATTTTTTTATAAAATTTATAGATTATATATTAAAATTATTATTTCAACATTCATTTTAAGTATTTTAAAAATTAACTAATGGAATAAAATTAATCTTTAACCTCAAAAAATCATTTTTTGAAAATGGACTTTCTTACGGTTTACTCGTTTAATTAAAATGAAATTATATAACTTATAGAAAATGAATTTGGTAAAGTGGATTTAAAAATTTTAATTAGAATAAATGATATAATTTTATAGGATAACTTAATTTTTGTTCATATTGAATAGTAAAAATAGTAAAAAAAAGCTCACCACGATTAAGGTTAAAACGAGATTATCAGGGCTAAAACCATGAGATAAGGGTGGGATTTACACAAAAACAAATAAAATTATTGTTTTTTGAAATATTTAAACCTTATATTATCCTACCTTTGAATCCATATCCAATTTTATCCACTTTACGATGAATATGACCTTTAATTATTAAAAACCTTTAAGAAATTCTATGTGTGTCCCTCCCTTTACTTATAAAAGGGAACCTCTTTTCCTTTATTTTTCAAAACATTTTAGCATTAAATATCAGCCAATACCTACTAAAAATATTTCATATAATACTTTCTTTAATATAATATCTTTTCTTATTCTTTTAAAAATACTCATTTAGGGATTAAGGTGTAATCTAAATGAGGTGTAGGTCTTATCCAGGATCTTTTATTTTTATTTCTTTTTATACATATTCTAAACATGTTGTATAAATAAAAACATGATGAATCCAGTAACACAAATATAATTATATTATATTATTATTACGGAACAAAAATTTAGCACATTTTCTCTATCCAATGGGAGATGAAAGTATCACTTGTGAATACGTGTGGACTGTCACCTTCACATAGCGATTCAACCCATTTTCTACCACCATCACTAATGGATGGATATTATGATAGAATTGATTTATATATATGATATCTATTTTATAATAATAATTTTTTGAATATTAATTAATATTTACCTTTCTTTTGTTCCACCCATCAAAAAATGGAAATGTCACACGTTTGTACGTACAGACTACTGTCTCCATGTAGTGATGTAATTCAATTTTCATTACTAATTTATATGATTAGTTATATATATGTATATAATAAATATATATTATTTTATATAATTATTAATATTATATATATTAATTTACCATGACTAATCTTCAAGGACCATAACCGCCGAACAAAAACATATATGAAAAATAAAGAAGTTAACACCCGAAATGATGATGATAATGAATAATTGTTAATGAATTGGTGACAAGATGTTTCTAGTAAAAAAATTATAGTATTAATGATATGATTACATTTTTTATACAAGTATAATACATTTTAATTTATTACATAGGATGTTATATCACTTATGAAGAAATAGATACATTAACTAATGGTTTTAAGTTAAAATCTCATTTTTATCAGAAATGGTTATGATTAAATTTACAATGACGAAATTATATGATCTATCTCTCCAAAATATTATTTATTTTATTATGTTATTTTTATTTCTAGAGATTACATATTTTACTTTCATTTTCCTATCTTTATGTACTCAATATACTGAAAGGATTTTTTTAAGGAAAGTTTACTTCATTTCTCTCTACAGTTAGGAGACATTTCTTATATTCCTATATTTTAGTTAAAAATATTCCAAGAATGTTATTTCCAATTTCAAATTATTATTTAACATAATTTTTTACAAAATTTTACTTTCTATAAATAATTTTAAAATTAATTTTTTTACCATTTTCCAATCTTGTTACTTTTTAATTTTTACTAAAAATGTGAAAGGAATTTTGGTTTTAACATACACCTCATTAAAAAATTTCTCTATCACAATGAATAATATTTTATTTAAATATTCCTTTATAATTTTACTTTAATTTTTTAAAATAAAATGTTTTCCTTAAAATTTTTGTAAACTATTAGATTCTAAATAAGTTGTTTTAAATGAAAATGTCATTTTCCTCAAGAAATGGTCTAGTCATATTTTAATGGTATTTTCATCTATAACAGAATAATTTGATGTTTATTATGATTTATTATGGATATGATCTATTTTTATCATGTTTATTATTTATATGGATGGTTTATAATTATTATGACTATAAATTCTTTTTGGAACTTGTCTCATTTACATGGTTTATGAAATAATGATATGACGTATGTTTTATAATCATGTGGCACACACATATATATATTTCATTATGTTAAGGGTGGTAACATTATAAAACAAGGTCAATTGGGTCTGTTATAGACTTCCAATTAATTAGGTAAAGTTGGATATAGAATGAGATACTAAGGAAAAGAATGGGGATTGTACCTAGTTCATTAAGGGTCTTTGTTCAATAATATAGTCTTGGGAGTGAAACTTGAATAAGTAAATGATAGAATGGAGAGTGAAATGAATCCACTATGATAGTCTTGAAAGTGATACTTGACTAAGGAAATGATTTTATATTCTTATGTGTATTCCACAAACATATTTCTTATGCTTTTGAAATGTTTTCAAGGCTCATGGTTGACTATTGATGATTTTTCACCCTTATGTATTATGTATTTTGATTGAAAAAAAATTATTCCATTTTTTGTGATTATGATATATAAATTTATGGGTACTATTTTTTAATTCTTAGGTAATGTTCACATACTCTTATGTTTATGTTATGCTCACTTATGATCAATTATTGATATCTCTTATGTTTACCCTTACTTGGAATGTGATCTCACCCTTTCTTTTGTTTCCCATAACCATGTTATAGAGAATGGATTTAAGTGTGTTATTTATAATAAGGGTTCATTTTTTGAATAACTAAATGGTAAATTATTTAGATATTTTAGTTACCATTTTTATTATCCAATTTTCTAAAGACACAAAACCTTTATGGTCCTCAAGTGTGTTTTATTGTGAAATATATTGTATATTCATAAAAAATTATGTAATATTTATGTATGAAGTATATGTTTCACTATAATATCACCAATTTAAGTCTTGATGAAGTTTTTTTCACCACTCTTGAGTATAGGGACTATCATTCGGCATGCATGGGTATTTGTGTGTGTGATAGAAAACATGATCTATGGATCCAATGTATGTTTAAAAGGTCGATAAATACAATTATGAGAAATAAAAGTCTGATGAACTCCACTTTAATTTTCTTATTCATATTAAATATATATAAATTGAGAAAATATTTTAACTTCCTTAGAAATTTTTACAACTATTCAATAAAAACTATGAGCTAACAAAATTCTTATTTTAATGGCTTATTGGGTAAGTCTTTTTAATTTTACAACATGGTTATTATACTCACCCCCTAAATATTCAATTTTTTCACATGTAAACATTTTTTTCTAGGATAAAATAAATTTTATGGTTTAATATTTACCTTATGGTTTTTCTTGATATAATTTTCATGGATGATGGAGATGGATCTTGGGAGTTATTCATGTTCTAGGAGTCTAGAGTGGTTCCACCTTGGTGATGTTTTCTTACTTTATTTTGATGTCTTGTATTTTATGGTTTTATATTTCTATTTTACTATAATAATTTATAATATTTTGGTTTTTTTGTTACTTTGGCTCATAAAAATTATTGTATTAGGGTTGAAACTTTTTTATGTATATTTATGTTTGTCTGTGTGTGTGAAATAGTAAAATGTTCCCCCTCTTTCTTGTTAAACACATATAATTTATTTCCAACCATTAGTGTCTAGGGAGTTTCAATGTTAGAGGAACCTTAGCTCTTTCTAAGACAATGGTTAATGTTAGGTTGTTACACCACCCATAATATAAAGATAAAACATACATATGTGATCCAAGATAATATAAAAACATTCATATTTCAAACATACCTTAATTAACCCATGGAGAAGATACTTGTTTTTGGAAAACTTCAAATTAATGTTTCATAATAAATTCTTAGAATGAAAGTGGGTGATATTATAATAATATATCCAAGTGTAACCTATGTAATGTCAAAGGATGTTGAAAAAAATATAAAACACCTTTATTAAGATTATTGGATAGTTCACATTATAAAACAAGAAAAAATATCCCCATTTCAAATGCTTTAAAACTTTTTAAAATGATTCCTTTTAAAAAATTACATTGATATAGATAAATTTTTTAAAAAATTACCCTTTAAAACATAAAATATTAAAAATATTTATAAAAAAATAATTAGTTGAAAAAAAATCTTCAAGTACACGTAAAAAACATTGAAGAATTATTTCATAAAAAATAATAATCTTTAAAATCCCTTCATAAAATCAATAATTACATATTAAAATTAGCCTTTTACTTTTGAAAAATATAAAAATATTACTATTTTTTAAATAAATAAGAATGAAAATTATTTAGAAACCCATTTAAAACATAAAATTGAATATTTATAATAAATAACTCCCATAATGGAAAAATAATTCACTAACATGAAAAAATTTAAAAGTGATGATTTTTCCAAATGGTGCATGTGTAAAATGTTGAAAAATTCATATAAAACTATTTAAATGAAAGTAAAATAATATATAATGACCTTATTATATAATTTAATCAAATATAACTACATTTATATAATGAATGTAGATATAGAGGAGGAATATTCCCAATTTTAAAGAAGAGGTGGGGGTCAGTTACTCTCACAAACGTACCATTAGGTAAATTAATTACAAAGGGAAAAGAAAATTTTGGTATAAAATGTAAAACATAGATAATAAAAAAGGATAAAAATATCTTTTATAAATAAATATCATACAAATTCTCTATTTGTATTATCATTCAAAATAAATCTTTATTTTTAAATGAGATTTGCGATGAAACCTTACAGCACTAATAACTCTTAAAACCAAAAGTCATTGAAAGATATTAATTGATATAGATAAATAATCCATTTCATAAAAATTAATAAAATGTTTTTAAAAAATAAATATATAGTCATCATATGCACTACACAAAATAATACTTGTGGTTAATATGGAATAAGTCTCAAATGATAAAAATTAAGATGAGAAAACCTAACCTTAATTCTCAACTTCCATGAAAGTTATTTTATTTACATTATAATAAACATAACTATAAAAATAACCAATTTAGAAAACATAGTCAAATATAATTCCTTATATAATAATCAATTATAATCATTTATTAGACATTTATTAGTTAGTTATAATATATTTTTTATCATCATTTGTTTTTAATTTCATTTTCTTTAAATGGGTTTTGTAATAGCGATGTTGATCCTTACTCACTTAAACAGAAGTTCATCATTTCTAGATCATTTAAGATTATTGGAATATATATTTTATAAAAATTCATAAAGTTTTAAATTCATTTCATGAATTTTTTATTCATGATTCATGTTGATAGAATCTATTATGAACTTATTTTGGTAATTTTTAAAGAGGGAATGATGTTATGTTAATAATAAGTAAACTAGTAACATAACACTTCCAAAACCTTAAATAAAACATTATTTTATCATTAATTTATAAAAATTATATTATTTATGTTTACATATTCATCCATGTTATAAATTTATTTCATTATTTATGTTTGTGGTTAAACTAACACAAACAAGAACATGCTATAATCGATGGGTGGGTATGGTTAATAAAGTGATTAACTATGTATAATATCATTATTAAAAAATAATTATGATATTTTTTACATTATTTTAATTTTTTGAATAATATTTAATGAGAGTTATAATAATAATAAAATACTAGAGATTTGGAAAATGAAATACACTGCTTTGTGGATGCAGTAGTCTGCACGTACACATGGATGATGTTTTCATTTTCCATATATTGAGATAAGGGTAATAAAATGTTTGTATTTTAGAAAATATTAATCATGATATAAATAGAATATTAGTTAATAAATTACTATTTTTTAACCATTCATGTAAGGTTGTGATGAATAATAAAACACATGATTCATGGAGGTGTTAGTCAACACATGTGCATGACAATGTTTTCATTTTTATAAGTAAAAGAGGGGAAAGTGAGGTGAAACAATCATTAAATGCATAAATATTACATAATTATATATTAATATTCAATAAATATCATAAAAAATACATTCCCTATATCTATAAAGGTTTAGTGTCACTAAATACTAGATTCATAATCATATTATTTCATGAAAAATATTTAACATATCTAACAAAGTTCTTCTTACATGGTACACTTATTAGACATTCCCTACCTAAAAACTTTATTCATAACATGGGTAAAGTATTCATAATAAATGGTGATACTAGATGCTCAGTAAGGGTAAAAAATGATATATCAATCAATAAAAATAAGCAATCATAAGATCTGCATAGCGGTATGCTAACATAATCATAACTTATAAAAGTCATACACAATTAGTCAAATATATTTAACCAGGAATCATGGAATAATAATTCTTTAGAAAATTTGTTTTTATAAAAGTGTGGAATCATTAATAATCAATAATAATACATGATAACTCATCATAAATATAAGAAATAAGTTTGTGGCATACCCATAAGCATAAAAATTGATTTATGTAGTTGAGGACCTCTGACAAGATTATGATAGTGGATTGGGTTCAAAACCCATTACTTTACTTCCATAGTCAAATTTAACTCCAAATACTATCATAATGTATATTTTCTCTTACTTAATAGATTTTACTCTGTATTCCGGTCTATATTATCTCATGGGAAATCAATTATTACCCATTTCCTTACAGAACAATATAATTCTGGGCCCACTCATCATATAATGAAAACCGTACATATGTGTGAAATAATATCATAATAGAATTCATAATTTAATCATATAATACCCCATGGAAAAGAAATAGGGTTCATAAATATTTTATTCTTTCTTTTTAGTATAACCCGTGTAAAAGAAAACAGATTCATAAAGATTTCAACATAACCGAATTAAATGATGGGAAAAATATAGGTTTCATATAATCATCCTTAAATCATTATCATTATAAAAAATTCATAGAAATAAACTATATATCATCATAATATCACATTCCTAATAAAGTATAAAAATTCTTAAAGAATATTTAAATTGATGAAAAATACCTTAAAAGAGCATTTAAACATTTTTTTGAAAATAGTGAAAACATTTTTTCTTTCGATAACTTCAAAAAATAAAAATCCCCAAAGTATTGGTAAGAATATTTTATTTTAAAAAACAAGTGGAAACTTTTAGAAGATGATTAAAATAAAATAAACCTCATAAAATCGGGACAATCCATTTGTGTGGTAAGCCTTAAAACAAATATTCCTTTCACACTTTTTGTAAACTCTTAAATAACCTCTTGTAAAAACATTTAAAAAAATTAATTTTTAAAATTATTAAATTAATGTATAATGTGGCTGAAAAAAACATTAAATAATCATTTTAAAATTTAAAATAACATATTGAAAACACTTTAAGGAATATGGACATAAAAGAAAATATTTATTAACCAAAGAGGAAAAAGGTAAGTATTTCTTCAAAAACATTTTCTTGATCTTTCTAAGTACCATAGAGATTAAAATGGTAATAATACTTAAAATTTTATGGAATTACTGTAAGAGAATAAATTCTTTTTTTAATGGATAGGGATTATAGAATTTCTCTAAACGTAAATTTAATATAAAAAATCTCAAAAAGAAATTTGATTTTAATATAAACTATTAACACAAGTCTCATATTGTTTTGTACACATTCAAACCTTCGGTATAATAATTATATATTATTATAAATATATTATATAACCATATTCATACATAACATACTATGTATCATTCCTTTATAATTTTCAATTATCATTTTATTGATAATTATTTATTAAAATGAATATTCAGGTGAAAATGTATATTTACCAAGCATGTTTTGGTTTCAGGGTTTTGATCACAAGTATTATATTTGTTGTTATTGATTCTATATGTTTTTATTTTGTGAGAACTATTGCAGGAGATTACTTGTGAAATTGGTTTTAAAAAGACCATGAAAATTTTTATTACATAAAGGCCTTATAAATAGGTTTTTTTTGTGACGAATTATTTAAAATAAAATATAACAATATATTGAGTTTTTTTCATTGAAATTTAATGAATAATTTACTAACTCTTTTTTTAAATTATTGGTAAAAAATATGGCCAACTTCAAGACATCCAGTGGGCCAACTCAACTGCTCATATGTGAGCATGGCTCTCCATGGGGAAGCCAAATCACATGGGTAGCCCAGGAGGTAGAGAACATACATAGTTAGGTGAGTGTATATATAGGGAAATGGAGGTGCTGAATTGTTCACATAGGGTGACACATGTCATTGTGATTTTCTTTTGAGTGTGTTTTAGCCGACCTTGTTACTTTCTTTAATAATATAAAGGAACAATTTTGTATATAAATTCATTAAACCTAATGAGAAAACTAATATGGGATAATGAAAAATGATTATTGATACTACATTTTAAAAAAAATAAAGAAATTAAACTATCTGATTGAATCATTACAAGCCATCTGATCATTATGTGTGATTATCTTCTACCTTGAATTATTAATTATTCAACAATACAAGAATATTGATATTGACCACACAGTCATATTTAGATCAACCACGTTAATATATGGGGGTGTAATACATAATTCAAGATATATAGACCACATATCCATCATCATAGATCTTCTATGTGCATGAGTTCTCTTCTCTGTCAATGTATTGGCCACATGAAAGAGATTTTATCTTTTCTGAACCTTCAAATCTACTATGTAGGGGGGAAATAATCTATATAAAAAATAACCATCCAGGTTAATAGATCTTACATGAATAAAGTACCTTTCATGAAAATCTGGATCCTTCATGAGTGGATAATGATTATGTTTAATACATAAGATATGATAATGAATCTTTAATTACTGTGAGACCAGTTTGGATATTTTGAGAGTTTAATAATTTTCCATGTGAGAATAATATTCATTCAACCAGATGTATATACATAGAGTTGAAAAGTAATCTATTTGAAAAAATTTAATTAACTAAATGTGTGTTTCATTTTCTTTAAAGGATAAGTGGAATTTATGAACCTTATGCATGAGACACTCAAAACATGCATTAGTGTGATGAACATGAATACCACATGAACATGAAAATAAATTTCATTGCATCACTTTATTTTTATTCAATATTTAGATAGATTTATATATTGGTAAATATAGGTGAGAACATTGTTTGATATGATAAAAAGTGAAAAACATGAATGAGTGAGTGTGATAATCTCGTTCATGCATGTAGATTTTATTTTAATGTATGTAAATTGAATGAGAATAAGAAATGCAGTATAAACTAATTAATAGTTAATACCCTGGGAAACTTGATGCATACAACACTCATTCATGTCTGTAATTCATAAACATACATGAATTCTATGATTTAGAAGAAGTTTTGTACTGCTTTTATCCCAGAAGACCATGGTTTATTCATGAGATTTATTACATGCCATGTACATAATAATGGTAAGGAAGAAAAGTTAATTCTATATTAATTTTATTATATTTAATTAAATTAATTTTAAGGAATTCCATTTGAATAATAAAAGGAACAAAATTTTGTTGAAGATACTTGTACATGGAATGAATGAGTGGTTGTGGGTAATTTGATAACTACATGAGATAATGAGACCTTATTCTTTTTGGTATTTAAATGTGATGGTGTTATTAATCTGATCCTTTAGTGATTGAATATAATGATACATGGTTTCTTTTATTTTTTCATCATTTTATATTTAACATTAATTATTATCCAAAATTAATGAGTAAATAATTTGGATTAATTGACCGATTTAAAAATGATTAAAATTGCATATTTTGAATAATGATAATTAATTTGAATTAATATTAATGATATTATTGTGTATATATTTTTTTAGGTATGATGAATAAGATCTATATGATAATTCATTAATGTTTAGACTATTTTTAAATATCTATATATATCTAAAATAGTGAGAGACTGATACACCTATGTATTGTGGAGATACAATAAATTAAACTGCAACTGGGAGTCTCTGTAGGTGACCTACTTGAGTGTTTGAAAAAACTAAGGAGAAATTTATCATTCATGAATGTGGTGTGAAATAGTTTCAAGAAAAATATATTAAATCCGTAAACTATTTAATATCATCAAGGTGAACCCCAGAATGAAAAATCTTATAGGCTCATAGAGGAAAATATCTCTGATGAATAAATACAACTTTCTACTATTTAATCTGTTCTATAAAATTAATTGGGGTGTATAACTAGTCAAGGAAGATGGGTGTTTTGGGTGTATAACCAACCATTGTAGAAGAGTATATAAATGGGGTATAGAACTAGGGAAAACTAGAGAATTGGTTACTGGTGTGTACAATCAGTTCTTATTAACAACGGGTGATTGGGGGATAACTAATCACATTCTTGTGGAATTAGGAGCCACTATATTTGATTAGATTATTATAGTGGATAGTCCATGATGATTCATATAACCACAATGGAAATGATTAAGCCTTTCAAATTAATCATGTAAATACTATGTGCTTCTCTCTTTCTTATTATTATTTCACAGAGTGGTGAGATTGAGAGAAATCATTGGGTAAATCAAGAACCTTAACAAGTTCAAGAGGTTAAAGTATGTGAATTATAAAAATAGTGTAACATTTATTTATCCCTCCCCCATGTGGTTCCTAGCTAATAATTGGGCTTTATAAGTGGTATAAGAGGTGATTTTATCTTAATATACAATTTTGTTTTCTAATTTTTTTTAATAGAATTGATGAAGTTCAACTTTCACAAATTATTTTAGATTCCTCATATAGAGAAAACGTAATATACTCTTGTTATTAAAAATCTATATATTTTTACTAGGAAATAGAAAAATTGAAAGAAAAGATGGGAAATTTATCTAAATAATAATCTAAATGTAAAGGGAGAAACACCGCTGACTAAAGCTAATTAGAGTGGTATAAGTTGTAATAAATCTAAAAGTAATTTTTTTTTCAAATAAATCTTGTTCAAGATATTATGATGACATATAAATTAATGATCTTCACTTTGAGATTAAATATTATGTGGTGAAGTTTATCAATGAAGTGGTAAATTGGGTTGTTGTTACTATCAAAAGAATTATTTTTGGTAAACAATATCATGAATAATATGTTGAATAATTTTAGAATTTATAAGGTAAGAAAATTTAGCATTACATTACTATTAAAATCTTTTTGAAATATATTGATAATTCAATGTAACATGTAATGATATATTTTCACAGGATAATGAATAATTTAAAATGATTTTTTTGAGAATTATGCCTCAAAGATTTTATTTGTGGAAGCTTTCTAGGTACATGATATGTAGATTAAAATCTATATGGATGTCAAAAATACCCAATTGAATATTATAGTAAAAAGAATTAAATAACTTGGTAATTATTTACAAGAATAAATAAATTTTCATGAATAAAATGTTAAGATAGAGAAAAAGTATTGGGAAGAAGGATTGATATTTTTTAGGATGAGTTAAACACTCTCAACCCTAAATGTATAGAGTTAAGAATCAATCTAAAATATATAGAGAAATAGAAGGATAAAACTTCACATTTTTTCGAGAAAAGTAATGATTCAACTTATGTTTCTAAAGTGAGTATTACTTTAGAGAAGACTCAAAATAATGGCTCAAATAGCTTTAGAACATTAGTAGATGCATCCACCATAATATCATACAATAAGGTATCCAATAACACAGAAACTATCTTATATACTAATGTTATTTCACTTTTTGGAACAGTTTTAGGGAAAATATATGTGTTGGAAATTTCTAAAAACCATCATTTCTTAAATTATGGATGTTAGAAAATTTATGAAGGGTTGTTACCCAATGTTTGTATAAATGTTGGTGGATCACATATAAAATTTCAAGGCACAAAACATATAAAATCTTGACAGATTTCACTAGAAAAGAAGAGATGGAGGATAATTCGCTATAGTTGATATTTATAGAGGTTTTAGAAACAAGGTTTTGGAGTTTTGGAATACTATTTTAATTAATAAATATCACATATAACCAAAATCAAGGGGGTAAAAGATGTAGAGATAAAAAAAAGTACTAAGAAAAATCACAAGTCAAAATAAAAGGATCATGAGTATACCTTGAGGATAAAAAAGAAGAAAGGAATTACTTAAACTAGAACCAAGAAGTTATAGAATAAGGTATAGGGGGGTTTCCTCATCCCAAAAGAAAAGGAATATAAGCAGTCAATCAATGATATCTTGAAAGCTGATGAGTGTCTTTGTGAGAGGTTTAATATGCTTGGACATAAAACCAACAAATTTTTTTATATGGATACCAAGATAAGTGGATTTATTTAAGGATAAAATGAAATCACCTAATACTTACTATGATCTAATGCCTACAGTGGAAAAGTGACTTTCACACAGAGAAAATTTTAATGATGGAAGGACTTTTGGGTCGATAATAAATTATAATCCTTGTTTTTCTTATTAAAAAAAATAGTCCCCTCATTATTCCATATTCTTTTTTGTTAATTTATGCTAAATTTAATGAAATTAATGGGGAATATTGAGTTAGACACTTAATTTTATAAATGAATATGAACCTTCATAAAGGGCCACAACTATCCTGAATAGGAATATAGTGAGTGCATCCCTTTAGGGGAGAAAATATGTAGAAGATATTATAAAGGAGTTATTATTATTTCATGTAATTAAGAAACTTTTTTATACCTTGTAATATTAAATATGAGTTATTATAATCACATTTTATTTACTTGTAATAATTCTATAAATTAAAATAATTAAAGGTGTTTTTTATGTTAAAAAGAAAAAATGTAGAGTTACATGACCTACAATTGAACATTATGATGTGTTTGTTGAAGTGTGTGGACGATTATGTTTCTCAATAAGTATTTGATTGGGAAGGCCCTATTTGAAAAATTTGAGATGTTTAGGGCATGATATTATATATTTCAGTCATTATAGAAATCATAGACAACCTTGATTATATATCTTTTGTTTTTTAAATTGGGATATCCTACATGGACTTGTAGTGGAATACATAATGGAACTTTTCTGAGAAAATATTTTATTTTAGCCCTCAGATGAAAACTATTTAATTAAAGATGCTGAAAGTGAAGATAATGTGATTATGTAAAAAATAAGATGATAAAACCCCTAGAAATATCCTTTGAATTTGATTTTCAATAATAGGGATAAATAAATAGCACATATATTAACTTTATACACACATATATATATATTTTAAATTCCCAAATAGGATTATTGTGATCAAGGAGAGGGGGAGGGGTGATTCATTGATCCCTTTTTAAATTTCTTTTCTGAGAAACAACCTTCGCCTCTTATTAAAGAGATATGACTTTACTGGAAAACAATCACACAAAAAATCATAGGAACACAAGTATTTTCAAGGTTTACTACCCAATAAGAGTATCTAGTCCTTATCTTTGTGTGGAAATGATCCTAACCACAGAAAAAATATAAATAAAACCTTTGAGTGTGGTTACATCAAGTAAAATGTACCCTTACGCTTTCAATGAACCTTAAACAAATAATAGTTTAAATGTTCCTCTCACAAGTAGATGATGTTACAAAATGTTTAATGACAACTATAGAATCTTCACCAAAATAATTTTGTAAGTTGTCACAATACAGATTATAGTTATTCACACTTTACCTTTGTGAAAGTATTTATTTATTTAACTTTTTTAACAGTATTCCTAGTTTGATCAAGATATTATTAACTTGTGAATGTGGTTTTTAATCACCTGAAAATTCTCTAATCTCCACATATGCAGGAACCAACCTGCCTTCCTTTATTCTTCATATACATACTATCTTCTTAACATTCACGTGGTGTACCTTAATTATTTATCAATGTATATTCATTCACAACGTTTGATCAAGTTTTATAAATTATTCTTCTTTTGTCCATGGAGCTTCAAAAAAGAACAATAATTTGTGGAATGAATTATTCACAAAGTGTAATAAGAGTTCACAACTTATGCACTAGTTCATGGAATAATTATTATTCACAAAAAATAGTGGGAGATATGTGATCTCCAAGAACCAGTTTGCAGGACAAGTTGTATTGACAAGGCATGATGAGAGTGTTAAGCACCTATTGTGTGTTAGTAGGATATTCACCTTCATGATAGAAATAGGATTCATGAATCCCTTTTTATTCATAGATCCTTGAAGGCTTGTGATTCACTTATATCCCTTCACACAAAGTATAACTTCTGATAGTCTCTGAAAAATGATATCTCTTATTAAAACACAAGTGTAAGAAAATTATTACCTCTAGAGCTCTCCTTTTATAAGAGAGGATGTTATCCTATTCTACTTTTAATCACCAAATCCAATCCCCACATTTTATTTCATGCAAAGAATCTATTTGAATACTCTAAAGACTCGACGTATGAATATTTAAACTGTGAGATAAATGATTCTAAAAATGGTTGTGACTTTACTTCATGATTGGCTTCTTCTATTAGTAAATGTGTGCCTTTTAAAAGCTTTAACACATCTATAAAGATCATGAAAAAAACTAGAAAGGCCTCCTATAAATGTGTTTGTAGTTATCCCATTGTTTTTATCTAGGATTCTTAAAATTAATCATGAAAACGATGTTTCATGATTACTTTATTTGAGATCTTATCAATATTTCGATCACAGAATGATCATGAAAGCATCAAGTTTTTCTAATAGAGGTTCGACCATGTCTCTACTAAAACCCCGGGCATAGTTGAGAGTTGGAAGGAAGAAAAAAATATTATAATTTGAAAAAAAAATATATGTTTCTTTCAAATATCAACATCGTGGGGGATCAAACAGTCTTGTTTCAAACAAGAGGGCCACAAAAAGTGGTGGACTCATGTCCATATTTTATGTGGGTGAACAGTACACCTAAATTTTTGTCCCGTGTCAAAATGGATCCCATTTTTTCAAAACTATATAAATCAAGCACAGTGGGTAGAGGCTTAGAAATCTCTTCTCCCCTCTTAATACTGCCCCATACTAGTTCTATGGGTGTGCTCCTATACCTACCTCCTTGCGGGAAATCATTCCACACCATGTACAGTATCAGTCTCATCCATGTGCACTGCATGACCTTAAACTCCTCTACCAACTTTTAGTCTAGAAGGGATAGTACTTCCACATGGTTGACTTTGAGTCCCATGATTGGGTTGATGGATTGTCTCCTTGTTATTGTAATGGTTTTCCATTTTTTAAAAACACTTAGAATAAATTCTAAGTAAAGTATCATATAAAAACAAATTCATCCACCACTTACCACTTTATCTTCTAGAAACCTCTCATGAAATAATGACATGTTTCAAGGCCTTCATTAATTACTCTTTCTCTTTTATTATTTAAAAAACTTCTTTATCCTCAAAACCAATTTATTATTTATTGTAAACAATGTATCACATTTGATACTTGTATTTTAAACTTATAACCAGTTCAGTAATTTTCTCATTTGGTAAAGTAAATTATCTACTCAAAAAAAGTTAACAAAAATCATTAATAAACAAAAGAAAATCCTTCCATCATATTCAAGACCATTCCAACAAATTGGTTCAAAAATCTCCCCATTTAATTTTTTTTGTCAAACTGGGAACAAAAATCACTAAAACTTTGAAACATATTAAATGGACCATTTATCCAAAAATTCCAAGACTACGTGAGTGAACTCATTGTAGGAAATAAAAATCATTGAACAATAATACCATTTTGTTCATAATAACAAGGTTTAAATACCTCATAAGAAACCTTTCTTTTACACTTCACAAAAATTAGCTTCATCCTACAAGAATAATGTTTCCTTCATCCACATAAACAAACTGTTAAAACTGTTTACACATGCTAAAATCATAGCTTACCCCTTTTATAAACTCACCCTTAATATATGATTTCACTTGTCAAAAAAACATACCAATGGATATATTTATGTTATATTTTTCACCCCCTTGACGACACTATCCAATGAAAATATGTAGAGGGGACCGAAACACATACCTTATCCTTGAATTGGGTGAGGTTGTACCACCATGTTCAAACTCATCCAACTGAATGCTTCCTTCGATAATGGAATTTTGAAAATATCAGAAACTTTCTTTTTTTTATGAAAAAAATTCTAGATTCATCTCATTTTTATCATAAAGATCTTTGATGAAGTGATATTTGGTATTAATATAATTGGAAAAATAATATTGCACTGAATTTTTAGTGATATTTTTATCACTTTGCTTATCACATCCCATGATAATGGGAAACTTCACATCAATAAATAGATATTCCAATTGTTTCTTCATCCATATAAGCTGTGTTTCATCTTGAGTGGTAGTAACATATTCATCTTCTACTGTACCAAGATTCACTGAATTCTATTTCTTTGTATTCCAACTAACAAATCTTTCTCCCATGAAAAATGATCCACCAGATGATTATTTTATACCATCCATGATTCTTTCCCAATATTCATCAATATATCCAAAAAAATCATTTTTTCCTATGTTGTCATATTTTATCCGGAAATCAGTTGTGGATTTGATATATATGATAATTATTTTTCTAGGTATGAGATGATATTATTTTGGATCAATTTGATACCTTACACAAAGTGTGACAGAATACACTATATCTGGTATAGAATATGTGAGATATAATATACTTAGAATCAATTTTCTAAATTCTTTAGGATCTACCTTATTTCCTTCCCCATCTTTTGAAAATTTCGTTCCCACTAAAATTGGTGTGGAAACTGGATTTGAGTCTTCCATGACAAATTGAATTAGATGTTCCTCAGTATAATTCTCTTAAGATATGATAATATATTTCTTCTTTTGAAATATTCTTAAGACATGAAAATATTTCATTTCTTCTAGCGTGGACATATAAAATAGCTACTTCATCTCTTCAACAAACTTATCCCAAGTTTTTTCATAATTTCCTACAAATATGATGTTATCAATTTAAAAAATCTCAATTAGATAGATCACTTTATTTAATTTTATGTAGAGACTTATATCAACCCTAACTTTCTTTAAGTTCTTCTTTCATAATAAAGTATCCAATTTGGAATACCAATATCTTATAACCTGGTTCAATCTATAAAAATTCGTAGTCAAATTTTACACATAACTTTCATATTTTCCAATTATGAAGCCACATGTTTTTTCGACATATACTTCTTCATCGAGATATCTATTAATAAAATATGACTTTATATCCATCTGAAAGATTTTATAAATTCATTGATACAAAATAGAAATAAATATTTTTATAGTTTCTAATATTGATATGGGAGAAAATGAATCATCAAAACCAATGCCTTCAATTTTTGAGTAGCCTTATAAAAGATATTGTGCCTTGTTTCTAATCACATCACCTTCCTCATTCAACTTGTTTTGGAATACCAACTTTTTATGAATAACATGTTTATTTTTTATTTTGCATAAAAGTTCCCAAGTATCATTCATATCAATATAATTGAGCTCTTCATTCATTGAATTAACCCATTCTTGATGTTAAAAAATATTTATCAATATTCATTAACTTGAATTTTGAATATAAAAAAGTATGTGAAACAAAACTTGAATTTCTCTTGGTTTGAACTTGTTATCATTGATCATCAATTATATTTTTAGTCTCCACCTATATCCTTATTCTAGGTTGAGATGAATGAAGTTTTTTAATTACTTGAGATATTTGATTCAGAATCATCATTTTTAGTAGTTTCAATATTATTAATCTCATTATGAGTCTTTTCATGTTTCTGAACTATAACCAATTAATCTTCATTCTCTACCACATTAGTATCTATCACTGAAAAAAAACTGTTTTGTTTAAGAACTTTCACATTGGAAATGTAAAAACCCAGATCTTCTTTTCAGGTATGTTTTACTTTTCTGGTTTTTTTTAGAAAAATATGAGTTTCTGGAAATTTCAGGAGTATATGTCGTGTACTTTAAGTACACGCCGTGTACCCGGTTGTCGCGGGTGACCGTGTACTTGCTGTGTAACGGAAGAGTACATGGCTATGTGTGGTGACTTGGAGACCGCCTAAATCAGAGGCTGGAAAAGTAAATTACACACCATGTACTTTTAAAGAACATGTCGTGTACTTTATTTTTTTCATTAAATAGACTAGGGTCGTGTCTAACAGACAGAACACACTTCTTCTCAACCTATTTTGTCCAAGAGAATCCATATGGCCACAGATCTTTTCAGATCCCCCAAATCGATGTCTGTTCTCCGATTCGAACTTCGTCGATTGTGTTGGAGTCACATCGGTGAGTTCTCCCTTCTTCTTGAACATCATCTCCTGATTTCTCTTCCTCCGCGACATATCCTCGGTTTAATTTCTTAGGTGTTTTTGTAGATATATGGAGTTCTAGGGAGATTCAAGGAATGGTGTTCGCGTATATCGATCTCACAACACTAAGGTAGGTGGCTTGTGCCTTTCTATAGTTAGTCTTTGAGTTATATGTTCAAAAGTTCCCAATACCCTTGTTCGGGGTATTCTATGTTTATGGTTTTAGCCCTTTTATTTTCCTTTTATGCCTTGTTTGATTGGATATATATTAATTGTTTGTGAATAGGGTTATCTTTTCCATGCTATGGATGTTTTTCCCATGTTTTCTTGTTTTTTACCGTTTGGCCTAGACTTTCCTATTAGGCTGCTACTTTCTTTCCATGCCTAGTATTGTTGGGTGGTGTGATTTTTATTTGACATGCTATGATATGATGTAGTTGTTTATCCAAGTAGTTCTTGAGGTTTACTTTGGCTTCTGATTATCATTTGTGCACGATTTCTTTACACGGGGCTGCGGGAACCTGGTGTAGTGAGACCATAGGGTAAATTGACATTGAGGGATTTCCTAGAGTGCCTATTTTAATTATCATGTTGTGAGACCATAGGGGGGATTGACGTTGAGTTCTCCCTCAGAGTGTCTATAGTTACGTTACGAGGTCACAAGAGGAATTGAAGTTGAGTGATTCCTCATAGTGCCTGTAGGTTACCATTAAAAGACTATAGGGAGAATTTTTGGTGTGTGCTTCCTCAGAGAGTCTTTGACCACACACGACTGAAGGGGGAATTGACGGTGAGTTATTCCTCAGAGAGTCTTTGCTATATATTTTCTTGTATTGTGAACCAAAGGGGTTAGGCTATGAGAACTACCTAAAGGGTTTCTTTTATTTGTTTTTGGTTTATTAAATACTTAAATGTAAATGTTTGTAAATGAAAATGTATGACTTTTTTACTTTTGAGTACTTCTGTTTTCACTACTTATTTTTTCTTATTGCATGCCATATATATTCACTGACTATTAGGAACAGATCTTTGGGTGATTTCCTACTAGGGTTAGTACCACACCCTGTTTAGGTCATTCTTTTGGGCCCAAACAGATTATATTGTTGCAGGTATTGATAAGGGAAGCTCCCTTCTACATCAGGTACATGATTGTTGTGGAGCTGGGGAGCATGGGATCAAGATGAGGCTTGCGATGCTGTGGAGATTTTTACTTGATTTTCATTTTTACTTTGGTTTAGTACTGTATTCCAACATTGTAATTTGTTTGGATTATTTCCTAGACATATGTATCATGCATCATTTATATATATGTGTGTGTGTGTGTGTGTGCTCCAGTTGTTTATTAATTCTATTGTTTAATTACTACATGTTTTACTTCTTCCGTTATTGCTATCTGTTTTACTTCCGCTGTGTTAATCTACCAATGAGGGAATAGTTTCCCCACTATCACACCCAAGGCACTTTCTGCTAGTCGGCAGCCTCTGGAATTTGGGGAAGTGTTCTTGACGCCATGTGACCAACCAGGTACGGGGCATTTCTGGATGGCTCCCGGAACCAAGATGTTACAAAGTGGTATCATAGGATAATTTTATTCTTGACTTAATGTTTGGATCCTATGGTCAGGGATAGGAAGGGATATGTACTTGGTAAAAAGTGGTGCTTGGGAGTAGCTAACCCGTGTATAGGGAAACACCAATCTACCTTGTTATTGCAATTTTTTGGTTTTGCAAATTTACAATTGATTTGATTCCACCATTGGGTGATTCACATGTTTTTTTTTGTTATTGTTGATATTATTAAGGTTCTATTTTTTTTTCAAACCAATCAGATGAGGGTATGTCATCTCATGCATCATATAGGAACATGCTATAAATCACATGTCATGCAATCCTGCCATGCCATTTAGGGTGCCTTAGTGATTTCATGTTGTTGTGATAGATGTTGTTCTAGATATATATGTTGTTGTGATAGACGCCTTGATGGAATACCTTCTTTTTATAGGGTATTGAATTGTGTAAGGTTTCATTTGAATGAATGCCAAACTTTGTTTCTTGAGGTGTTATGGGCCCTCATGGATCGGAATTTGGTGGATCATTACATTGTTATGATTGAAAATGAAATGTATAAGATGCCAAACTTTGATTCGTGGGGAATATGGTCCCTCACGGATCATAATTTGGCACCTTAATGTTTGTTTCAGTGTTTTCTAGGTTTTGGAGTAGTTTCTGAGGCTTATTTTCCAGAAGAACCCAGAATACAGGGCATGTAATGATGAATACACGCCATGTGTCCTTATATTCGGGAAGGAACTGTTTTTCTTAAGTACACGCCATGTAATGTATGTACACATCGTGTAGTCTCTAACTGTGTCACTGGTTGTGTGGGTAGAGACACAGGGTTGGGAAATCTTTGGAGGAACACACCGTGTACTGGTTGTATACGCTATGTTGTGTAGACCAAGTGTCCACCCGTGTGACTAATGACCCAGATGGATAAAACATAAGTTATACACGTTGTGTAAATCTTCAACACATCGTGTAGTGTAACCCATGTATTCGGCCATGTAGTGAACATCACGTGTCAGTGAAATCTTTCTAGTACACACCGTGTCGGGAATAAACACATAGTGTAGAGTCAGCCATGTAACTAGTTGTGTAACTAACAACAAGGGTCGGTGAAGTTCATCTAGTACATGATGTTTCTAGAACTAACTCTCTGTGTAGTCTAGTTCTAGGAGAACCGTGTAGATTAGCTGTGTAGAAGAACTTGGGAAGGGGAAGAGGATTCAAGTACACACCGTGTGTCAGGACAACATGCCATGGGTATGGGGTGTTACATGACCTGGATTGTCAGATGTACACACCCATGTGAAGGCTTAAGGGAACACACCGTGTAGGCATTATACACGCCATGTATCCATGTTTTAAAAAACTTGAATGCTTTATTTCTCTTGTTCTCTTATTACACTTCTATGTTTCATCCCCTATTAATATTGATCTAAGGTGTGCTCTTGAACTTTTAGAGTCATGCCACTGAGACATCCTCTGGTTGTCCACCAGTTAGAGGGCAGTGATCAGACACCAGATATGGATGATTAGGGACTACCAATAGATCCTATAGTTGTGCCAGTCTTGGCACCAGCCATCATTCTGAACGTAGGTGTTGATGCACAGTTCTGAGATGGATTTATGAGGTTTATATAAACATTCCTAAGAGTACTGCATCCTTACCCTTCAATGGAAGAGTAGATGTGGGGTTTCCATCAACAACATCCTCCCACCTTCATAGGGGGAGGAGGGCATCAGCCCACAGAGTCATGGTTAGAAGTCATGCTATCTATCTTCAAGCATCTGGAGATGCCTCCATAGAGGAGGGTGAATCTTTCTACGTACATACCTTGAGATTATACCAAGAGATGGTGGGATGTGATCTCCCAGGAAAGATGCTAGCAGGTCATGGATTGGGATGAGTTCCAGCATGCCTTCTATGACGTTTTCTACCCGGAGACTTTGAGGGCCGATTGAGCCCAAGAGTTCATGAGTTTGGAGCAGGGTACTCTTTCAGTCATGGAGTATTCTTCTCGCTTCACAGAGATACAAAGCATTACACCCTTTCTAGGGGTGATGAGTTATTCATTGCATGGAAGTTTGAATATGGTCTCAGGTAGGGTATTCGGTCTCAGGTGAACATCTTTAGGTTGACTTCCATCACTTCTATAGTCAACCAGGTGCTGATCACAGAGCGCAACTTGAGGGATTCTAGAGATGTGTGTCAGGTCGGTTCCACATCCAATGTTAATGCTTCTCTGGATGATAGCAGGAAGCGCCACAGGTAGTCTACACGTGGAGATCCAAGTGGGTGAGATGCTCCTCCAGGTATCCAGGTGGTATGTTACTAGTGTGGAAGGGTCGGGAATACAATGCCACATTTCCCGAGAGACCTAGTAGAGTGCCAATATTATGGAATGATTGACCATGTTCAGCGCTTCAATCAGATCTTCTCACTAGAAGTTGGTGAAAGGGGATCTTCTATGACTCCTTGTTCAGGAGCACCACCACCAATTTCTCACCAGTCTGGGAACTAGAGTTCTTACGACAGTTCAGCCCGAGGTGTAGGTCATGTCCATGGTATCCAGTTGCTAGGCTTTCAACGACAATAGGGTGGATCAGCTTAGAGTGGTCAGGAAGGGTCAAAGGGTCACGGTGCAGGTCAGAATTTTACAGTGGAGCAGACCCAGTAAGAGCAGAATCTGAGACCCTCTACAGTTTGAGGTACGATCCTAGTCTCCTTAGTTTTATCTTCTTCTCTTTTCGATATAGGGTCTTCCCATAGCTTTATATTTGTTTCTGTTGTGGAGATCCTTGGGCTCTGTATCTTTTCTTCTACTGATATCATAACATTGGACACTCTGTTGGGGACTAGAACATCTAGTGTACGTCAGTGAAAGGAGTGCCCTCTTGAGGCCGGTAGGTGTCACTTCTTATGGGAAATCTATGTCCTAGAGATGAAAGACTATGACGTTATTCTTAGAATGGACTGTTTAGTTCCCATCCAGGATTTTGTTGATTTATATCGCTGTAGGGTGAGTTTTACGTCACCAGAGGGCAATATGTTTCTACATAAGGGAGAGTGGGATGTCCAGGCGAGCAGAGTAAGACCCAAGCATCATGGGTTGAGAGGAGTTACAGTCCAGATTGCTAGTCTATATCTGGATGACCAAGGGACTTCACAGATAGACTTTCCTCTAGTGGTGAATCATTTCAAGGATGTATTTCCAGAGGACTTTTCATGTTTTACTCTGAATCAAGAGGTGTAATTTTCTATTGATCTTGTTCCAGGAATGACACTGGTGTCCATTTCTCCTTATAGGATGGATACACCAAAGTTACAGGAGCTCAAGAAGTAGTTACTGGAGTTATAGGAAAAGGGTTTCATCTGACCTAGTACCTCTCCTTGGGGTTCTCCTGTCCTATTTGAGAAGAAGACGGATGGTACCCTCAGGATTTGTGTGGATTATGATAATTTGAACCAGTTGATGGTCAAGAACCTGTATCCCTTGCCGAGGATTTATGATCTCTTTGATCAAATTCGAGGAGCCCAATTGTTCTCAAATATTTAATTGAGATCCAGTTACCATCAGCTGCGCATTAGACCATCAAATTTACCTCTTATAACCTTTGGGAGTAGGTATGGTCTATACGAGTATGTGGTTATGTTGTTCAGTTTCATGAACACGCCGATATTTTTCATGGCACTTATGAACCGAGTGTTCCATCCATACTTGGATTCTTTTGTGGTAGTCTTCATGGATGATATCTTGGTGTAATCTCACAGTCGACACGACCATGCCACACATATTTATATAATTTTGAGTACACTTAGAGAGAATCAAGTATATGTTAAGATCTCAAAATTTCACTTTGGGAAAGACCAGATTCACTTCTAGGGTCATGTTATCTTAGATACTGAAGTATCAGTAGACCCAGAGAAAGTGGGAGTAGTGGTTTCCTGGGAGCAGTCGAAGAATGTATTTGAGGTGAGGATTTTTATAGGGCTTGTTGGTTACTATAGATGTTTCATATAAGACTTATCACTCTTAGAAGCACCACTGACGGGCCTGACAAAGAAGGGTGTGAAGTACTTGTGGTCAGATTTTTGTGATTCAGCCTTTCAGGAGCTAAAAGGGAGGTTGAATTCAGCACATATACTAGTATTATCGGAGTCGGGAAAGAGTTATACTGTATACTGTGATGCATTAGGTATCGGGCTGGGTGTAGTTATTATGCAGGGAGAAGGAGTTATTTCATACAGGTCTCGGCAGTTGAGGCCACATGAGAGGAACTACCCGACGCACGATCTCGAGCTGACTGCAGTTTTTCATGCTTTACGCTGTTAGAGACAATATATTTTGGGAGAGAATTTTATGGTTTTCACTGACCACAAGAATCTCAAGTATATCTTCACTCTGCATGATATGAATTTTAGATAGTGAATGTGGGTTGAGTACCTTTGGTCATTTGACTTTGAGCTTGCCTACATGCTTGGGATAGGCAACACTGTGGATGATGCGTTGAGTAGGAGGACTTAGATACAAGAAGTTCAGGAGGCCAACTATGAGTGGAAGCTTATGGCTCTGTTCTCGAAGATTCATTTGGAGGTGCATGACAGACAGGGGTAGACATTTATTTCTTTTGTATCTATTACCTCTACTCTACTTGATCAGGTGAGAATGATGTAGCTATCTGATTCTAAAGTCCTAGTCCTACAGAAGAGTGTTTCTGGAGATGACACTATTCCTAGATAGAAAGTTGGAAAGGATGAGATCTTGTATTTTCATGCACGTGTGTGGGTACCAGCATACATACACAAGAAGATGATGCGAGACTTTCATTCATCAGTTTGGAAATTTCATCCTAGTGTCACCAAGATGTATCGAGATCTGCACTGTCAGTATTGGTGGCCAGGTTTGAAGGGAGATATTACAGGTTTGGTCATGAGGTGTTCCACCTGTCAGCAGGTGAAGGAGAAGAATCAGTGACCAGTAGGGATTTTACAGCAGTTACACATTCCCAAGTGGAAGTGGAATGATATCACGATGGATTTCATGACAGGTTTTCCGAGGTCGCCATGAGGGAATGATGTAGTATGGGTTGTCATTGAAATACTCACAAAGGTTTCTCACTTCATGACAATTAAGAAGAAATTCAGTGTTGATGAGTTGGCAAGGTTGTACATCTGAGAGATTGAACATTTACATAGAGTTCTGCACTCCATTGTTTCAGACAGGGACTCCCGTTTTACTTCTCGGGTCGGCCAGGGACTTAAGATGGCTTTGGGTACACAGGTACTTCTGAGTACAACTTACCATCCCCAAATAGATGGCCAGTCTGAGCATACGATTCAGGTGATTTAGGACATGATTCGGGCATGCATCCTGTATTTTTTAAGTTCGTGGGAGAAGCACATATCTCTTGTGGAGTTTCCCTAAAATAATAGTTTTCAAGAAACTATTCAGATGTCACTTTTGAGGTTTTGTACGGTATGATATACTGATCACCCTTATGTTGGATGGAGGCAGGAGAGGCAGCTGTGCTAGGACCTCGTCTTGTCCAGGAGACCACAGAGTAGATAGAGTTGATTTGGAAGTGTATGGATACTACACATTCATGACAGAAGTCTTATGATGATTTACAAAGAAGACCTCTAGAGTTCGAGGTCATAGATTAGGTTTTCCTGCATGTCTCACCGAGGTTGGGACACAGGAGGATTAGGAAACATGGTAAGCTTTCTCCAAGGTACGTCGGGCCATTTGATATTTTGGAGAGAGTTGGACCGATTGCCTATCGGCTGCAGTTACCTCAGAGGTACTAGGATATGCATGATATCTTCTATGTTTCTCATCTCCGATGTTACTTCTCAGACCCATCTCATGTTTTCCAACCCATGGAGGTTGATCTTGAGGTGGATGCCTCATTCGAGGAGCATCCTATCCAGATTGTTGATCGAAGTATGAAGGTTCTCTATGGCTGGTCTGTTCCTTTGATATGAGTGTTATGGAAGCACAAACAAGTACAGGACGAGACCTAGGAGAGGGAAGTCGATTTACGATCACAGTGGCCACAGCTATTTGAGGATTTTTCTTCTACACTACCTTTCTAGGGAAATTCGGGGATGAATTTATTTAAGGGGGAAGTTTGAAAGAACCCAAATCTTCTTTTAAGGTATGTTTTACTTTTTTGGTTATTTTTTAGAAAAATATGAGTTTCTAGAAATTTCAGGAGTACACACCGTGTACCCGGTTTCCACGGGTGACTGTGTACTAGCCGTGTAATGGCCGAGTATATGGTCGTGTGTGGTGACTGGAATACCGCCTAAAGCAAAGGCTAGAAAAGGAAAGTACACACCACATTGTGTACTTTATTTTTTTCATTAAAAGGACTGGGGTCGTGTATGACAGACAGAATTCCCTTCTTCTTGACTTAATTTGTCCAGGAGCATCTGTACGTCCACATATCTTCTCCGAGCCCCCGACTCATTGTCCGTTCTTTGATTTGAACTCTTCCGATTGTGTTGGAATCGCATCGGTGAGTTCTCCCATATTCTTGAACATCATCTCCTTATTTCTACTCTTCCACGAGATATCCTCGGTTGAATTTCATAAGAGTTTTTGTAGATCTACAACATTATATAGCGATTCAAGGCCTGAGGTTCAGGTATATCAATCTCACAATGTCGAGGTGGGTGGTTCGTGCCTTTCTGTAGTTAGTCTTTGACTTATATGTGCAAAAGTGCCCAATACCCTTGTTTGGGGTATTGTGTATTTATGATTTTAGCCTTTTTATTTTTCTAGTATGCCTTTTTTATTGGATAGTGGTTAATTGTTTGAGAATAGGGTTATCTTTTCCAAGCTATGGATGTTTTCTCCAATGTTTTCTAGTTTTTGACCGTTTGGTCTAGCCTTGCCTATTAGGATGATGCTTGATTTCTATGCCTAGTATTGTTGGGTGGAGTGATTATTATTTGACATGCAATGATATGTTGTAGTTGTTTAACCAAGCAGTTATTTAGTTTTACTTTGGCTGTTGATTATCGTTTGTGCACAATTTCTTTACACGGGGTTGTGGGAACATGGTGTAGTGGGACTATAGTGGAAATTGATGTTGAGGGCTTTCCTAGAGTGTCTGTTTTAATTATCACACTACGAGACCATAGGGGGATTAACATTGAGTGCTCCCTCAGAGTGTCTATAGTTATGTTAAGAACTGAGTTCTTCCTTAGAGTGCATGTAGGTTACTATTAAAAGACTGTAGGGGGAATTAACGGTGAGTGCTTCCTCAGAGAGTCTTTGATCACATATAACTAAAGGGGTAATTGACTGTGAGTGCTTCCTCAGAGAGTCTTTTCTATATCTTCTCTTGTATTTTGAACCAAAGGGGTTACGTTATGAGAACTACCCAGATGATTGCTTGTATTTTTTTTGTTGATTAAATACTTAAAATTAAATGTTTGTAAATGAAACTGTAGGACTATTTACTTTTGAGTATTTCTATGTTCACTGCTTCTTTTTTCTTATTTTCTACCATATATCTTCACTGACTGTTAGGCACAGATATTTGGGTGGTTTACTACTGGGACTAGTCTCACACCCTATTTGGGTCATGCTTTTGGGCTCAAACAGATTATATTTTTATAGGTATAGACAAGGGAAAGCACCCTTCTACTTCATGTACTTGATTGTTGTGGATCTGGGGAGCAAGGGACCAAGCTGAGCCTTGCGATGTTGTGAAGCTATTTACTTGTTTTTCTTTTTTAATTTGGTTTAGTACTGTATTCCATCATTTTTATTTTTTTTGGATGCATTCCTAGAAATATGTATCATGCATAATTTATATATATGTGTGTGTTCTAGTTCTTTATTACTTCTGATGTTTACTTATTGCATGTTTTACTAATTCTTCTATTGATATCTATTTTTCTTCCTCTATGTTACTCTTCCAATGAGGGAATAGTTTCCCCACTATCACACCCAAGGCCCTCGCTGCTAGTCGACATCCTCTGACGTTCGGGGAAATGTGCTTGAGGCCATGTGACCAACCGGGTACGAGGCACCTCTGGGTGTCTCCTGAAACCAGTATGTTACATGCAGGATCAAATATCCTTCCTATTTATTTTTTATAACACCTACATTTCATACCATTAGGATGGTATCCGAGAAAAATTTCATCAAATCCTCTTTGATAAAAAATCCCATGTTTCTCACCCTTGAATTTTAAAATGAAAGGACAATCGAAAACCCTTAGTGGTTTCCAACTATGGGTTTCCTTGTGATACATCTCATAAGGATTCATATCATAACCTGGATTGTAAAAACATTAGTTATGTACATATATTGTTGTTTCAATATATTGCCTCTAAAAATATTGAGAAGTATCATTTTTAATTAGTATTTCCCAGGCCATCACCACCAAACTTCTACTTTTTATTTTAGCAACATAATTCTATTATGGTGCGTATGGTACACTCAACCCATGATGAATGCCATGATTTTCAGGATAATCTCTGAATTATCTACTTATATATTTTCCCCCATTATCAAATTGAATATTTTTTATAGAGTATCCAAATTAGGTTTCTAAACTTCTCCTATATCTCTTAAATATTTTGAGATCCTTTGGTTTATGTTTTAAGAACATCATACATGTAATATGATTAAATTCATAAATAAAATAAATAATGTACTTATCTCTGTTTTTTGAATTTTTTTTCAATATTACACAAATGACAAAGTGAATTAGATCCAGGTGACGAGTTGAATGTATCTTAACATTCTTTTTAACTATGTTTGTAATCATTTTTTTCTAGAATGTAAATCAACACTAGTATTTTCTTATTATCATGCCAGGAATGTCCTGAATACTTTTTAACTTTGTTGATTTAATCATATTCCTCTAACACATATTCCCCAACCTTTAATTCCATATTTTATTTTCTTCCATCATGCTAAGATAACCTGAAATTACTACATCCCCAACTTGGAATAAGTTTCCCTTAGTTCATTGGTATGTTATAATAACTTTCCCATATTAAATTATCTTAACAAGAAAACCATCCTTTCTGAAAACAACTTTGTTGAATCCATCACAATGTTATGAAACACTCAAAAACAGTTGTTTCATCCCATCAACAAACAAGGCTCTTTTGGATTTTAATTGTTCTCCCACGATCATAGAAAAACCAATACCTTTGATTCTGAGTGAATCATCATTTACAAAAGAAAATATACCTTCTTTATACTCTTTAAATTCCTTTAACAACTTCAAATATCCTTTCATGTGTGAATAACACCCACTATTCATAATCCAACATCGTTTTCATTTTTTTCTTTTATAATAGTTTCTACAACAAAGGCTTTTTCTTGGATTTTTCATTTATTCTTAGGCAATTTTGGAGATTGATTTCATAACCTTTATTTCATTTCTATAATGAAAATACACCTTTTTAAAGATTTATAGTCTATTCACATCATTCAAAAATTGTTTCCAAGGGTTGGAATCTATTTTTGATCTTTAAATTAACTTTCTCAAGTTGTCTCATTTGAGAGGATTGACTCCCCCTCAAAATTTACCTCTATATTCTTATGGGTTCATTTTAATGATGATGCCTGAACCAACAAATATACGACACATTCCCAAATAATCTAAAATTATAAAATTAACTATAAAAATTAGATCTCTTTATTTGGATTTCATGTTGTCTGGATCCGTGTTCTTGTTTTTTACCAACTGTATTATTTATTAATTTTGAATTTTGTTTCCCACCAAATTCTTGGTTATCACATGATATTCTATTATTTAGTTTGGATTTCTTCTCAACCCAAAAATAATTCCTAGAAACTTTTGATTTAGATTTTGAAACTATTTAAGATTCTGGTTTTTCATCTCTGGTTATTTTGGAAATATACATGATCTTATCAACCTTCCCATTCTTCTGACCATATACTTTTTTATTAAGAGAATAATACTTTAATCTTTCACCAAATTCCTTAATTTAGTTTTTAAAATTGATAATACATTGTTCGTATTTAATAATTTTTTTAACAAATATCTAACTCCTCCCCCTTTTATTTCAACTTTTCTACAATCTTGATTTTGAAATTCTTATTTTCATTAACACATTTTTTTTCAAAAAAATCAATCTTTCTTAGAAAAATGTATTTTTACTCAATAAAATATTTTGTATTATTTTATGAAACATTTTACCTTTTAGTTTCATATTCCTCCTTTCATGTATTAATATTTTTATAAGACATTATTTGAACTCCTTTTTCAACATAAAGTCCAACTGAGTATCTTCTTATTTTGAGCTATTGCTTTCATCACTGATGAATTTTAATCATTTACTTTTTCAATAATAAGTTTTTCATCAACATTATCACTGAATTTATCAACATAAACTTTTCATTCATAATCATCATCACACTTATAAAGATAGTTTCTCTTTTTTTATTTAGAGAACCTATTATTCATTCCTTCATTATAAGATTTGTATTTATCCACATTTTTTTGAATGATCTTCTTAATTTACTTTTATATTCATCACTTTATCATCCTTATAGTAAGGAAAATTCTATTTGAAATTTCCAATAACTCCACAACTAAAACACTTCAAGAGGAACTTTACTTTTTTACTTTCTTATACCTCTTAAGAAAATTTTAGAAAACAAAAACATAATTTTATCAAAAACATTAATAACCTCCTCTTGACTATCATAGTCACTAGATTCTTCCTCGAGGTTGTATTTTAATTTACATTATTGGTAGCTTTAAAAGAAACTTCTTGTTCAACCTTTTATTTTTTATTTATCACCTTTTATCTTCTCATATCCTATATGGTGAGAGTGCTGATCAGATCATCTATAGATAGAGTCTTAAGGTCTCTATCCTCTAGGGATGAAACTTTAGCATCAAATTTATCAGGAAGAGTTCATATAGTATTTTTCAACCAAAGTTTAATCTTACAACTTCTCACAAAGACATCTTCTGATTCTCACAATTTCATTTACCCTTGAAAATAAATCACCCATAGATACATTATCACCCATCTTAAAAATCCATTATTTAACCACCATATTTGTAACATAGCATTCTTCACCTTATTATTTACATCAAATATGTTCTTAAATTTATCCCAAATACGTTTGGCCATTGTAATATCTTTTACTCTAATAAAATAACTTTCATATATTGAGTAAAGTATAAAATTTCTATCTTTACCATAATTCTCCAAATTTTTCTTATCAACATGTTTCAATGGAACACCAACAATATGAGGAGGAAAACCATTTGTAATAACTTCAAGAACATAATAACCAATGTACATAAGGTAATTAAACATTATATATTTATAGATATGATATTTATTCCCATTGAATATAGGAATCCCCTAACTATTTTCAGAGTTTATAATATCCATAGCAGTTTAATATTCCAACAAACTTCATCAAAGAGTTGTCGAAGGAAACCTGGGCTCTGATAGCAATTGAAATGGACAAATTGGATTAGTTTGATCACTAAAAGGGGGAGGGGGTGAGTTAGTGATCTAATTTTAAATTTATATTCATATTAATACCACTCACCTCCTATTAATGATATATTACTTTGTCGTAAAAAAATCACGAAAATAAAACCACATGAACACAAGTATTTACATGTTTCACTACTCAATAAGAGTAGCTAGTCCTCAGCAAGGTTTGGAGATGATCCTGACCACAAAACCACTAGAAATAAAACGTTTGAGTTTGGTTACAACATGTATTATATATCCATATACTTTCAATTCAATTTAAAAAATAATAATAGTGTAGGTGTTCCTCACACAAGTAGATGATGTAATAAAGAGTTTCACAATAACTGTCGAATCTTCACCAACCGAATTGAGTAGGTTGTCACTATATTTATTATAGTTCTTCACATTGCCCTTCTAAGAAAGTACTTTTTTATTTCACTTTATTGAATTATATTATGAGTTTTATAAATATATTATTAACATTTTCATGTGGTTATTAATAAAATACCAATTTCTTAATCTCTACATATGCATGTACCAACCTTCCTTCCTCCATTATTCTCAAAAATACTATATTCTTCACATTTACGTGTTCTACCTTAATTTTTTATCAATATATATTCATTCACAAACTTTTATCAAGTTGTAACACATCTTATTTTTTTCATCAAAGGAGCTTCATGCAAGAACAAGACATTGTGGAAAACATTTTTCACATAGTGTTGTGAGAGTTCAAACTTATGCACCGGTTTGTGGAACAATTATACTTCACAAAACATAGTGGGGGGTATATAATATTCGAGCACCGATTTCTAGTACAAGTTTTCTTCATCAGGAATGATGAGAGTTTTAAACACCTAGATCCATGCTTAAAATAAGAATGGTATCTCCTTATGAGCTTATATATATCTCCTTTTATAGGAAAGTATTTCAGACTATTCTTTATTCAATCACTAAATCCCATCCCCACATTTTATATTGTGTAAAGAATCTATTTGAATACCTATTTAAATCCTTCCACTATGACTTAAATTATATCGAGAATGGTGGAATCATTTCTTCAAAATAATATTCTTAACTAGGTAAACATGTTCCTTTCAAAAGATCGACCACGCTAAAAAAAATCAGGAAAATAACAAGATAGGCCTCCTTCAACTGTGTTTTAGTTGAGTTACAATTTTTTTTGATTCTTCACATGAATCATGGAAACTAAGTTTCATGATTACTTCATTTGAGTTCTCCTAAATATTTCAACCATAAAAATATCATGAATTCACTGGGTTTTACTAATAGAGGTTCTACCATTTCTTCTGTGAAACTACTAATGCCTTGGAGAACTGGGAGGAAGAAGACAATGGTGGTATTTTGAAAAATATGTGGTTTCTTTCAAATATCATCATTGTGGGAGATCAAAATATCCTGGTTTAAACCAGTGGGGCATGAAAAGTGATGGACGAAGGTGATCATGTTTGTATTTTATGTGGGTGAATAGTATACCTTAATTATTGTCTCACGATGAAATGGATCTCGTTTTTTCTATGCTTTATAAATCATATGGTGCGGGGAGAGGCTAAAAATCTCTTATCCCCCTCCCAGTAACACCCTGTACCTGTTCTGCGGGCATGATCCTATGCCCAAATCCTTGTGGGATAGGCCCACACTATTTATGTTCTTGATCTTAGTAATACACACCACTTATGGGAGTCAAGGTTGATAATGTGGGGAGGACTAGCCCTTCTGGACTACAAGGTGATAAAAGAGCTGAGGTCCACCACACACCATGTATGGTCTTAGTCTCATAAATACACACCACATGGCCCTCATCTCATTTTTCACCTTGAAATCCAAAAGGGATATCCTACCCCACAGTGAAATATCATATAAAAAAATCCATCAACCAATTTCCACTTAATCATTCAATAAAAAATCATTAAATAATGATATGTTTTAAGTCCTTCTTTAAAATAAAAAATGTATCACATTTAAAACATGTATTTTTAACATTGAACCAATTCAAAAATCATCTGATTTGTAAAATTGATGTATGCGTCCCCTAAAGTTAAGTAGAAATCATTTATTAAAAAAATAAAATACCTACATCATCTTCAAAACCATTCCTAAAAATTTAGTCCCAATGGTATTGATATAGATAACAAAATAAAAAAAGGGGATATGGTTGAGACTAATTATTTCATTTGTTTCCTATGAGTGAATATATGTTGAGTTCGTGAACACTAGTGTAGGGGGTGATTGAAGTGGTTGATTTGAATAATACCATGAAAACTTTTATTAGATGAAGTCTAATTTTTTTATTAATATTAATTCATTAAAATAAAAGAGAAGAAGAGTTTTATATTTTATCATTAGAATTTATGAAATGTTTACAAACTATATTTATGTTAATTTGGTAAAAAATATGTATAACTCCAAGAAATACAAGGATCCAGATAAACTGATCATATGGGAGAAAGGATCACCACATGATATCCAACCTTCTAAGATATCTCAAAAGGTAAATCACCTACACAAGTAGGCAACTGTGAATACATGGAATGCATGAGGTGTGTGATGAATACAGGGTGGTACGAACCATGCGAAAGTGTTTGTGATTTTTCCAAAGGGAACATATTTACTCACATCAAGAAGAAAAGGGAATGAGTTTATATATGAATGAGTTCCAACATGAAGAAAAATCTAATGTGGGATTGCAGAATGTGGTTACTATTTCCCTATGTTTAGAAACATAGAAATAACTTTGGTCATCTGATTGAATCATTTGTAATCATCTAATAATTCCTATATATTATCTTCTAACTCTGGTTTAAGGTTTATCATTATATTAAAAATAATATAATATACCATGTATGGTTGATTATTCAACCGTAAATTACATTTTCAATCAACCACATGATCATATTCATACCGACCGCACGAAGTGATAGAGATTGACCGCATGAGTTGAGTTGGATCAACTGCATGTCCATCATTCTGGATATTTTGTTAGCATGATTTATCTTCACTATCAATGTATTGATGGAATGAATGAGCCTTGACCTTATATGAACCTTTGAAACAATTATATAAAGGATAAATCAACCATATGAGTAGTGACCTTCCATGTGCATGGAATTTCCATAAAACATGAACCTTCAATGAAAATTTTGATGATCCGTGAGTAGATAATGAGCATCGATCTTACATGATATTTTATAATAGATCTTACATGAGTGTGAGTTCATCATCTATCTTCAATTAGTTAAATCATTTTCCATTTTGGAATCATCTTTTTTTAATTGACTATATGTACATAGAGTTGAAATAATACTATAGTTGATAAAGAACCTAATAAAGAAGAGTGGGTTTCATTGTCTTTAAATAATAAGAATAATTTATGAAAAATGTGCAAGATATAATCAGTACGTTCATTAGTTTTATGATAATAAAGGTCATACAAAGTTTACGAATAATTTTTCTAAAATAACCTAAAATTTATTTGAGATTTTGAATAAATTTATGGCTTGTTAAATATAGAATATCCCGAGCTTTATTAATATAAATAGAAGATTGAGTAAATAAATGAGTGTGATAATCTCTCACATTCATGAAACATCACTTTTCATTAATTTAAATTGAATGTAAATAAGAAATGTGGCATCCACACCTTCACAGTTCTTCTTTAGGAAAACTTGAGTCATGCAAATCTCATGCATTCCGACCGTACATAAACATAAATTCATGTTATGATTGAGAATAATCCATATAATTGTCACCCAAGGAGACTATGGTGTGTTCAAGAGATTAAATTCTTATCATGTATATTCAAATTTTGAGGAAGAAAAATTAATATCATTTCAATACTATTCTAATGAATTAAATGAATATAAGTGGTGGTTACATGAAAAATAACAATCGGGAGAAAATATTGTGAAAGATAAATGAAAATTGAATGCATTAGTGGTCACATGTATTTTGATAATTACATTAGATAATGATACTAAAGGTTTTAAATTATGTAAATGTGAGGATGATATTAAAAAACGACATCAATGATATAATATCATTATGCATTAATCATGATTCTTGAAAAAAAATTATATTAAAAATGAATTAATATCAAAAATTACTATGAAATAATTTAGACTCATTGACTGAATTAAAAATGAGTAAATAACCTACTTACAATATAGATAATTTATGTGAATTAATATACATATTATTGTGAATATATTTTTCCAGGTATGATGAAGAATATGTATGTCATGATCCTTTGATGCAAAGAATATTCTAAAAAATCTATACATCTATAGAAGTGAGAGACTGTTACACCAAGGTATCTTAGTGAATCCATTGATGATATTCAAGGTGTACATGAGTAATCCTAATCCAACAGGCTTGTAGATAAATATCACTCTAAATAATAAATAGGACAGTGTACTATTGTTTAACACCATGAAGACTAAATGGGGTGTATAAACTGTCAAGGAATAATTGTGGTCAAGGTTTTTCACCAAATAAGGATGAAGGGTTGGTGGTTGGGTTATAGAACTAGGTTCAACTAGAAGATCAACTCATATTGTATATAACAAATTTCAATCAAATATATGTGATTGGGGGTATAACCAGTCACACTCCTGTGGACTCTGGATACACTTTAATTGATGATAATATTATATTGTAGAATCCATGTTGGGGCATGTAACAAATATGGAAAGAAGTATTCCTTTTATCCTAACATTTTATATATTTTTTGTTTCTTACTTACTTACTATTACTACACAAAAAAATTGAGATTGATAGAAATCATTGAGTGAATTCAGAACCTTAACAAGTTCAAGAGGTTAAATTAATAGAAATTATAAAAATATGTGGACCACTAATTCACCCCCAAGTGGTTCCTAAATAATATGTGGGATCTACGGATTGTTATGGTCCTTTAACCTTTTCCATGGTTGTATAATCTCCAAAAAAAATAATTTCATTAGTATCATTTTTTATTATATAGATTTTTATAACCATTCATATAATATGTTATGAAAAATGAATTACATCACTTCGTTGAGATGGTAGTCCATATGTACACATGAGTAATGTTTCCACTTTTCGATTGATGGAAATAAATAAAGGTAAATAATAAGTCAACATTATAGAATCATAATTATATCACATATATATTAAATAAATATATCCTTAATATAATTCACATAAATATGAAATGTAAAATGAATCACATTACTTAATGGAGGTGGTAGTATGCAAAAGCAATGTTATCTTTTTCTCATGGATGGGAATGAGATAGAAACTGGATACACCATTAACATGAAAAACTTTTTAATATACTAAATATACTATTACATCATGTTAATATGGTTATTGAACATTATTATGATTTTTAATTTTAAAGAAACATGAAAAGAATCAGTATGAACGTACACCTCTTATTTGGGAATCCTCCTTTAAAAATAACATTAAGGATTCATGGATGGACCTTTTAAGAAGACTAGAATCTTAATGTCATGGATAAGTATGATGGGATATTATATGGTTAGATATTGGTCAATATTAATGGATCAAGTGTTGTAGAGAAAAGAGGAGAGGAGGTACCCTTTTATTTGTTAGGGTAGTGGAACTATTGTAAATATATAAAGCATTAAAATATAACAAAGGATTATTCAAGTGAAAGTTACACTAAATAAATAAAAATTAGAAGATAAGAAAAGTTTTAGTTTAAATAATCTTAACCAATAAAATCTATAAAATAATTTCGGTAATTTTAACCCTTTTAACCTTAACTGTATTAATGAGTTTTTACCTCGGTTACTATTAATAAAGACCAAAAATGAAATTGAACTCATTTAAAAAAATTAAAATTTATATTTCCAATTATATAAACCATTTTATTAGATTTAATTTTTATAATTGTGAGAAATTAATTTTAAAATAAGTTTATAAAATTCAAATAAAATCATTTTTAGATAATTCAATTTTTAAGCATGAAACTGAATTTATTCTTATTCTATGCCTTATGGAAACCATTATAAGAATGTTAAAATATTTTATTTAATATATAATCTATAAATTACATTAAAATAATTCATCAATATCTATTAATTTAAGTTACTAGTATAAAGACACATTTTCCAAATAAAAATAGTTTTTCAGAAATATATCTCTTTTTTACTTTCAAATACTATTATTTTCATTTATAACCATTTGATAACGAATGAATTAATTTTACACTTCTATTAAAAATACAATTTCATTATTTATTTGGCCTTATTCATACCCAAAAATCTAATGGCTATATGAAAAATATCATATTTAATAATAATATTTAAATAGTATAATGTGGTTTTTTTAAACATAGTGTTTCATGTAAAGAAATATTTCAAATACATAAAATTTATTTAAAGAGATATATATCATAAAAAATTAGGGTGTTAAATTATACCAACATTATAATAATTTAAACCTCAAAATCATTTCACTATGATACAAACAACTGAGGATACTTATGCCTCATAACACCCTTGAGTTCCCATGTAGATTCCTTAAATATATGGTTTCACCAGAAAACATTTACTAGGTAAGTGGATTAATTCCATAGCACTTAAACTCATAATACAAGAAAACCCATTATTTTTTCCCGTAAAAGAGATCATGATCCAGTGGTATAACATCTAAGTTAAGTATATGTGATGGATCATGCATGTACTTCTTCACGAGATATATATAGAACACATCTTGAACTTGAGAATGATTCATTGGAATCAACAAGAAATAAGGAACCTTCCTGATACAATATAGAATTTCAAAGGGACTGATATATCTAGGGATCATATTTCCATTCATTCCAAATCTCAAAACCTCATTCCAAGGAAATATTCATAGGAATAATTTGTCACTGACATCAAATTCTAGATCTCATCGATGATTATTATAGTAAATTTTATATTGACTTTGTACTGCCCTGATGTGTTGTTGAATGGATCTAACTTTCTATACCATTTCCTTAGCTAGATAATGTTCTAATTTCATTCATTATGAAACTTCATCCTAGTATAATAGAGTTCTTTACTTTATATTATAGAAATATTCATAAAGATAAAACTGAATGATTGAGTGAAAGTTATTTTGGTAATAAAACTCTACTAGAGAAAGGTGTTGGTCCCAACCTCCTTTGAAATCCATAGAAAATTCTCTGAGCATATATTCTAGGGTATCAATGGTCCTCTCAGACTGATAATATTTTTAAGGATGATATGAAATGTTAAAGATAAACTATGTATTCAAATATTATTGAAGAACTCTATATAAATTTGAGGTAAACCTCATATCTTGATTAGATACAATAGAATTTGGTACTCTGTGAAACCTTACTACTTCCTTAATGTATATCATCTAAATATTATCTAGAGATATATCTTCTTAAAATCTAATGAATTTGATGACTTTATAAAGTGTTCTGTTACAACCCAAATGACATTATAACCATTAAAATTTTTTTGGTGTCCAATGAATAAATTCATGGTAATGCTTTCTTATTTACATTATAATATGGGTAATGGATGTAAGGAATGGCTCCACAATCCCCTGGAACTCGATGCTCTCCCGCCTGCTCGTTTCGCTAGGGTTCTTGATCCCCACTTGGATTACCCCCAAAAGATTCTATTATTTCTTTTATCTTGGTTCTTCTAGGGTGTTTACCCCAGTTCTCTCTCATGGATGGTCTACTATAGATTGCTCTCGGGTCCTGGTTCAATTTTTGGATCTCATGACAGTGCGATGGTTCTTCTCTAAATGCCTCTCTTATGCTCTGAACTCACGATCAACCACTCCTTTATAGGTCAGAATGGGAGCGTTGGATTCAATGAGTTTTTGGGCTTCACAGTCTAGCAGTTGTGGATCCCCAAGCAACTATTTCTACTATTAGGGTTTCGATCCCCACTATTACTCTTCACTTTATTTTTGTTCTTGTTTTCTCTAGGGTTTTATCCCCAGTTCCATTTCCAGATTTGATTCTTTCTCCAATGCGGCTTTGAGCCTATTTTGGATGTTTTTGTGTTTTTGTGATGGGTTTGGTCTTGTGTTTTTTTCTACTGTTTGGTTGCTTTGGGTGTTGGTCATCATATTGACCTCTACAGCACAGATGTTTCGTGGTTGAATGTGATGATGGAAATGATGTTGGCCTTCTTCAGCATCGATGGTTCTAGGATTTTCCAGTCACTGTTTCAACCTACAATTTCCCATTTCATTCTCTGATCCGGAACCAGGTTTCCCCCAATCACTCTGAGGTGGAGCTGTGAGGTGGACATCAAGGATCTTCGGGATATGATTTTGTGCGGGAAACATCAAGAGGAAGATGATGACTATGGATTGTTCCTCGACGACAATGGGATATGAATTTGAGCGGCCAACTTCTAGAGGAAGACGGTGATGATGGATTGATCCCCGAAGACAATTTTGAGTTCGGCTCTAGTGATCTCAATGATGGTGATTGGTAGTGGCACAACAGCGGTGATGGCATGATGAAGGCTGGGTCGCAGCCCGATTATGACGGTGTTTGATCTATTCAATTTTTGAATTTTGAATTTCTGATCGGTCCTTGGTTTTTCAATTTTAATTTGAATTTTGAATTTGGAGTGTGGGATATTGAAATGCTTGAATTTGTAATGGTTTGGAGTTGTTTTTGGTCACACTTACCCTTTAAAAGTGTCATCAGAAAATAAAAATATGGATTGTGGTAATGGTTTTAAGATAAATTTAGTATTATGTCTCTCAGCAATAAATTTAGAATATTCCATACATTGATATACATACACTATAATATCCCTTTTCATGTTGTCCCACAAAAAATAATATTTCAGGTCTTTATATATCTTCATACTTCTAGTATGAATATATAATGAGTAACTATGAGCTTCATCTTATATCTTTTTCTTAAAATATGGTATTAATGTACCACATATTCCATTCCTAAACCTTATCATTCCATACTAATCATAGTTAAGCATAGTAACATTCTTCACTTTCTTCTAAAGTGATTATCTTCCGATTGTGCCTCTTTAATCCTCACATTAATGGATGGTTGAACATTCATATGAGAAGAATATGATATACCCCCATTACTCATGATTTTATGATCCATATTCTATTATTCCATAAGTATTTTATATCTATCAATCCTTATTATGGACAGTCTAGATTGGTCTTTTTGACTCGGGTATAAGCCACCTTTTTTTCTTTCCCAAGGTGGTAATGTATTGAGAAATAATGATATTTAATCAACTTTAACCTTATAATTTATAATATATTCAAATATTTCTATGTAAATATATAGTTAATTATTTTATTGTCAGAATATAGACAACATATTTCATAATAATGATAATGCCTGCAAATTTTTAATTCTAAAATTTTTGCTACCAACTCTAAATCATAAGACATGTAATTTATATTAGTAATTTTCAATTAGTGTGAGGAAAAAGAAATCATCATATCATTTTTAAAGAATAAGAATCATTGTACCCTATTCAATTCATCACTATATATCACAAACCCTTATCAACTATATGGTATTGTGATCATAGATACATTGACTAACCTTCTTTTCATCTCCTTTAAATTTTCCTCACATTAATATATCCAAATGAACTTGGCTCCCTTTCATGTTCACATTGTTATTGGATTATATATGTATAATATGTATCTACCAAAGAGTTTATATTATATAGAAAACCCTAGGAAACTATGGATATTGTTCACCATTTTTATTTATGTTCATTACTCAATAACTTTGGTTTTTGAAGGATCCACTAATATACCATCACTTGAGATTATATGAACAACTAATGAAACTTTCAATAGCCAAAATACAAACATGATAAATTTGGAATACATATTATCCTTTCTCAAAGTATTTAATAAAATCATCAAATGATCTTTATTCTCTTCATTTCCCTTATAATATATAAAATAACATTTATGAAGACTAACACAAATTGATTGAGGTAATCTCTATAGACTCTATTCATTAAATACCTGGACATAGAAGGGGGATTTTTTAATCCTAAATAGTATAAATATAAATTCAAAATGACTATACCTCATAAGGAAGGATATATTGGTTATATCCTCATTCCTAACCCTGAATTGATGGTATCCAGAATGAAGGTTAACCTTGTAAAATATTGAGGTCTATTTAATTGATCAAAAATATCATTGATATGATGTGGATTATACTTATTCTTAATAGTGACCTTGTTAAGTTATCAATAAACAATTCAAATACACATTTAACCATAATTCCTATTAATAAAAATAATATTTGAAATCCATGGTGACATACTTATGAATATGAATCCATTTTATAAATTCTCCAGGTGTTTCTCCTTCAATTCATGCAACTTAGTCAGGGTCATTCTATATAGAGTATTTTAAATAGGGGTAGCACTAGTTTTAAGTTATATTGAAAAATCAAATTCATGATTTAGGTGACTAATAGGGGTGTATTCATAAAATAAATAAATATATTTCCAATAAATAGTCATATCTTCGATGTTGAGTTTCTCCCCCCAACCATTTGAGATAAATAACCCTCATTAATAGGTAGTAAAACCCAAATAATGGAAGTAATTTTTAATGTAAGTTAATATTCATACTCAAAACAAAATATAATCATAGGTTAATTAAGAATATCAAATTTGAATTCACTTAATCAACAATTTATATGGTCTCAATATAAATAAATTCAATACATTTCCAAAATAACATCAAATTCAACTAAATGGAGAATCACAAGACATATATGAAGTGAATTCCCAAAAACAACTATCTGGGGAATTATAAAATTGAGATGCACCCATAAAACTAACAGTATTTATTTCTAAAAAATGAATATCTAGTTGTTTAGGTGGTTATGTGATTCCCTTATAAAATTATTTAGATATAAAAGAGCGGGTTGATCCAAAATCAAGTAAAACATTTTTCATTCTAGAGTGGATTGTAAGTCTACCTTTGACCACTTTGTTATTTTGACCCACTTTAGTAGTTTTGATTGCATCATATTTCCCTTTTCATCCTAGATTAAGATGATGTGATTGATAATTATCATCATTAACCATAAAATTCATTCACTAATTAGACTAATGATCATAATCCTTATAATTGGAGCATTAGATCATGGGTGGAATAATAAGATGATATTTTTCTCCATTCATTTCATTGATTGGACACTTCTCATCACTTATGTATTCTTTTTCTTGGTAGAATTTTTTACACACTAAAATTATTTACCAAACTCCATAAGTGAATTTTCTTAGTTATTATTTTTACACTTCTAGTATGAAGGAATATTATTTTTCTTTCCTTCAAGGGTATTATTATTAGAATTTCCTTGAAATTATATCTTTATCTTATTGTCCCAAAAACCAGGAGAACAATGAGATTATTTGAAGTCCATGACTTTCTTGAGGGATCATCGAATGATTTATTCATAAATATCGAAGTCTATTATATAAAATTACTTCCAAAGACTCAGTATTGAACCATTAATGAACTAAACAACATTTTTTTCAGGATCAATAATGAAATCAAAATCATCCCTTGTGATTCTGATCAAAATTTCCTCATTGGTACAAATAGATTCTGAATCCCTCAAATTTAGTTCTAGAAATTCTCTTTCTATTTTTTGTTTGAATATTTATAAGAAAATACTTATTAAAAAATAAATTCTTAAACTCTACCCTTTTTATGGTATCAATTTCTAATTCCTTCCTCATGTTCTTAATAATATTTGACCATTGATCAGCTTCACCAATAACATTCTCATGGTCAGAGAATTATAGAATACATAATATATTTTATATATAATTGATCAATTTCTCAAAAATAAGTGGATTGGAGTAAGCACTATATGAATTTTTACTTTACTAAATAAAATAATTCATAGGGATTAATACCTTCCTATTTCCATTTGGATGTCCAGAAAGATTCATGTTAACATTTATTACGTAAGAGATGTGGGTCAGTATGGCTACAATATTTTACATCACAACTCCCATTTAATTTGGTTTCTCATGAATATGGTTATTTCAATGTCCAGCACATTCATTCTTCACATGATTCCTCCTAGTTATATCTATTGAAAAAACCAATAACATTGTGTGAATATCCAAAAACAATAATTAGAATAATAAATCATATGATAATGAAAATTGTTCTTATAATTTCCTAAATTAAGACACCTTATTTCAACCCATAAAACTATAAGTTCATATCATATCACTATTTGTTAACATAATTTTTTATATATTTTATCCTCTCATTCATTATAATGGTTCATAAGAAAAATATGAATTAAATAAATAATGTCTCTCATAACTGTTTATCCAGCTGTGTAGTCTTAGACCCACTCATCATACACCAAGTAAAGATATAATTGATAATAAACCAAGATTTCTCAGCATTATTACCCCTTAGTGCATTCATTCTACAACCACATCCACATTCCAATATTCAATGGTTGGGAACAAAAAATATCAAATTTACCAAAACATCAGGATGATATCCTATAATTAGACTTATCCCCATTTCTGTCACTAACGTTCCCTAATCCTGGTATTCACAAATAACTAAACCTTACTCTGATACCAACTGAGGAAAACTAAGAATTATATACATAAATATTATATCATATTAGAAGAATATTCAAAATCTGTCATAAAAATACAGGCTCCTGGGCCGTAATGGTTTAGTTTCTTTAAATATTAGATACATAATCTAATAATTTCTTGAAGTATCTTAAATATCTCCCAAAAATTACTTCTCACATGGTATAGTTCTTATAAATACTCGATTTAAAACCTTTATTCGGGACCCGGGGAAAAGAAACATAATAAAGGGTGAGTTTAGATTTTCAATAAGTGTGAAAATAGGTGATATCAATCAATGATCATAAGTGAGCATAATATAAGATTAAGGATATGATAATAAGATCATAACTTATGAAACTCATAACCAATTAGTGCAATAATGAATCATGGAAAAAAGATTTATTATAACATTTTACATAATTCATAAGAGTTTGGATTCATAAATAATCAATAATAATACATGATAACACATCATAAGCATAAGACATTTGTTTTTGGAATATATATAAGCATAGAAAATCATTCACATGGTCAAGGATCACTGTCAAGACTATGATAGTGGATTGTATTAACTCCTCATTCCATCATTTACATAGTCAATATTCACACCCAAGACTATAATAACGGATATATTCCCTTACTTAAATATATTAAATCTCCATTAAATTCTATATTATCTCATGAGATATCAATCTTTACCTAATGCATTTAAGGGATATATAATTTTGGGCTCACCCATCACATAATGAAAACAATACATATGTGTGTCACATGATCATAAAAACATTCTTCATTTAATTATAGAATAACCCAAGGAAAATAAATATATTTCATAAACATTTTATCATTTCATCATAGAATAACTCATAGAAAAGAAATGGGTTTCATAAATGTTTCCTCATAATGTAATTGTCTAGTATGAAATAAACACTTTTCAGTGAATCATCCTTAAATCATCATCATTGTAATAATTCATAGAGGGAAATAAAGAGGATGGTATCATAATATCATATTCTTAATAAATTATACTAATCCTTAAATTAATTTTACATATATGAAAAATTCCTTATAAAAGCATATTTCATCATTTCTTTGAAAACATAGAAAATATCCTATAAGTTATATATCATTAGAAACTAAAAAATCTCAAAATAGTGAGAATAAAGTTTAGTTTCAAGATAAATATATAAACTTGAAAATTAATATTCAAATAAAATAATATTCATGATGACAGAAAAAGGAATTAGTGTGGTAATCGTTAAAATAATGATTTTTTCGTAATTTTTGTAAAAATTCATAAATAACCTCTTCAAAAAACATTGTAAAAATTCTTTCTAAAATAGAACTTAAATTAAAATATGGTTGAAACTAGATTTAAATAATCATTACATAATCAAAGAGACATATTGAAACAATTTAAAGAAATCAGGCATGGTAGGAAATGTTCTTCGACCAAAGAGAAAATAATGTCGATTTATTTTAAAAAAAACATGATATTTTTAAATAATATAAAGATGAAATCGGTAATAATTCATAAAAAATATAAGAATAACTATATGTGAATAAAATATATGGTTTTTAAAGGATAATAATAATATAATTTCTCTTAATAGAAATTTAACATAATAAATCTTGAAAAGAAATGAGATTGTAACATAAACACTTACCTTAAGTCTCACCTTGCTTCGTACACATTCAAAAATAATATACAATAAATATATATTTATTTTAAATATATTATAGAACCATATTAATACATAAATTACAATGAATCATTAATTTATAATTACCAATTATCCAATTATTAATGATCCATCATTAAAATGAACATTTGGGTGAAAACTGGTCTATTTTCCATGCATGTTTTGGTTTGATGGTTTCGATCCTTGTACATTGTTCATGGTTTCATCATTGCCAATATATTAATAATGTAATAAGTATCACATTTAATCATTATATACAATTTTATAACCATTCATATAAATTAGTGATGGAAAATTTATAACATCACTTTATAGAGACAGTGGTCTATTGTACTCACGAGTCATGTTTCCATATTTTGATGGATGGAAAGGAAAAAATGAAAAATAATAATTCACCTTTATAAAATCATAATTATATAATAAATATAATATATAAATATATATATTAAATCAATCCTTACAACCATTTATGTAATGAGAAAATGAAAAATGGGTCGCATTGCTTCGTGTTGGTGGTAGTCCACACGTACGTACGAGCGACGTAATAATTTTCCAATGGATGGGAAGGAGATATAAAATGTACCTCCTTAATCATTTTTTTTGATTTTTAAAAGCCGGATTATGGGTTTCCAGAGCCCAAGTACAAACACAAACTCAAAACAAGACCACAAAATCTACCATTAATATAATAAGATATAAGTATTGTAAATATAATGATTTGATAATTCTAAGATGATTATAGAACATTTTGATTCGGGTTAATATGAAAGAAACATAAAAATGATTTGTAACAACATATAACTATTCTTTGAGTATCCTCTTTTGAAAATCACATTAAGGCTTCTTGGATGGGTATTTGGGAATACCAAAACCTCAAGGTCATGGAGAAGGTTTTTGGGTGAGTATTTTGGTATATATTGGTTGAGATCAATGGATTAGGCTGTGTGGATAATAGAGGAGAAGATGTTCCCTTTTATAAGTGAGGGGAGAGGCAATCTTGTAAATACTTACAACATTAAAATATAATAAAGTAATATTCAAGTGAAAGTGGCACAAAAGACACCCAAATTAGAATAGAGGGAAATTATGGGTCTAAATACACATAACCTTTACCATAGTTATGTATTTTTACCTTGATTGTTATTCATAATTTTCAAAAATGAAATTGACCAAATTTAGAAATATTGAAATTATAATTTCAAACATGGAAATTTTTTTATAAGATTCAATTTCTATAATTTATATAAAATAATTTTAAAATAATTGTTTAAAACACAATGAAAAAAGTTTATAGAAAAAAATCATTTTTATGCATAAAACTGAATTTATTCTTATTTCTTACCTAGTAAAAAACATTATATGAATATTATAATACTTGATTTAATATATTATCTAAAAATTTAATTAGTATCATTTATAAATACTGATTAATTTAATTTATTAAAAAACAAATTATGCATATAAAAATAGCTTTTCAGAAAAACATATCTTTTTACTTTCAAGTGCTTTTACACTGCTACAAAACATGCCATTAACAACGCTGGCCAATATCATCATTTTATTTTTAGTGTTGATAAAGGGGTCCTTTATTAGCATCTTTTTAGTGCTGATAAAGGTCCGAATAAAATGAAATAATTAAATAATAAATAAATAAAAATAGTTTTATTAAAAAATGTGAAAAAAATTATTAATTAAATAATTAATGATAAAAATGAATAAATTGATTATACTAAATATAACATAAAAATACTAATAAATATTATATATAAAATATATAGACATAAGTAAAATTAAAATTAAAAAAATTAAAAATTAAAAATAAGTAAATTGAGAAAAATATTAAACATTTTATTAATTAAATAATTATTGATAATGTTACTAAATAGTATATTATATATATATATATATATATATAAATATGATTTATATAATAAAAAATATTTAGGATTTACATTAAATAGTTATATATTTAGTGAATAGTGGTTTATAATTAAAAATTAAAATGAATTAAAAATACTAACTAATTGCATCGATTAATGGACATAATTGAATGTTGTTTGATTTTTCAATTTAACATAGATTAAACATGGGTTATATTGATTTCAAATATATATAAATAATTCATGTTTATATACAATAAACACACATAAATATTTACATAATTAATGAAATCATATATAGAAACACATACACCTAATATTTATATAATTTATTCAAATTTTAGTATTCATTTTCTAATTTTATTATAACATGATACATTTAATATATCATGTATTTAATCATGGTAAATTTTATATATTTATTTTTAATTTTATTACAGTTGGGTGTTAAATAATTTTTAATATGTTCTATTTTTTATGTTTTATTTTTTATTTTTTTATTTTTTGGATAATTTAATCAATTTATATAAATTATTTAATATGTATTTATTTACTATGTTTTAATATTTTCAATATGTATTAATCTTTATTTCAATATATATCTATATTTTTTTAATAATTAATATTTAATTAACAAAACTTATACATTTTTTCAATTTTTTTAAACTGTACTCAATTTTAATTATTCAATTTCACTCATTTCAAACATCCATGCACTTAAGATTAATTATTCATCAATAATGTTAATAATATATTTGTAAAACAATTATAAATAAATGTATTTATAAATGTATTTTTACTATATTTATACATTTATATATTTAAAATTATAAATAACTAAATATTTTTATAAAGTATTTATGTAATTATAAATAAGTAATTATATATATTTAAATAATTATTCAATTTATAATAAATTTATTTACTTAATGAATAGATTTACAATATATCTATTTATATATATTTATTATATATATATATATAATTACATAAATATATATATTGATATAAATATTCTTTTTGAAAAAGTATTTATATAATTATAAATAAATAATTGTATATTAAAATAATTATAAAATTGTAATAATAATATTTAAATAATGAGTATATTTATTATATTTATATTTATATATACTAATTAAATATATATATATAAAAATATATAAATATATTTACAAAAAACTTTTATTTATAATTATAATTATAACTCTTTATCCGCACTAAATTAATTAGCATTGATAAAAGGAATCATTATTAGTGATTTCTTAGCACTGATAATACTCTATCTTTATCAGTACTAAAAAAGTGATGATAAATATTCCTTTTATTAGAGTTAATTAATTTTGGGATGGTAAAAGGGATCTTTATGAGTTATTATTTGGAAGTGCTGATAAAAGTGTCCCAGTCTATTTGTAAAACCCTAATTAGTTAAGAACTCATCATGATAACTAATGTTTTCCATGGAATCCATCTATTGTCAGTGCTCCTCCTCGATGAATCGAAGCTCAAATCGAATCTCGAATCAAGGCCTGAATCAAGGCTTGAACAATACAAGCTCAAATCCCAGGATCGAATGATTCAAGGGTTGACTGAATCCAAGTCTTGAATGAATTATACATTTTTGATATCTCAACTTTCCCGCAAACATCTTCATGTTTGAAATTATTTGTTTAGACTTGATCCTTGTGATGTATTGATTAATTCCATATCATTCTCAAGTTTACTGTTACCATTGATGATTTTATTTCATATATATGAAGGGCAATGAAAATTTTCACATTGGATAATAAGAAGAAGAGGCAGGTCGTACATGACTCCACCATTGGTAACTAAGAGGGATTATTTACAATATTTCTAATTTGATGATTGACAATGGGGAAAAACAATAAGATATTTTTCTTAAATATTTTAATGGTTTTAGGATGTTTTTATTTATGACCAATCTATTTTTACACCTAAGAGAGTTATTGGGTTTTTTTATCAAGCTTATGTTTGGAGCTAATCCAATATACAATCCACCTTATCAGATAGATATGATAGAGCATTGTGATCTTATGTCTCAATTATTTTACATAGATTCTAAGGGACTTATTCATCCAAGCACATCCAATTAAGGATCCCCAGTTTCATTTTCCATGATGGAGGATTTATCATTGATGTAATGTGTTAACTGTAGGAATATCATTGGTTGCATCAAATGTAAAAAACCACCTAATATAGTATATATAAGAGGTAGTCTCAATAAGAGAAACCTAATGGTTTTTTTATTTAAATCCCTAAATTTATTTAAATAATTATTGAAAATCTCCCCATTCTAATTAGAAAAAAATATCTATCAATTTTATCTTTTCACCATAAAAAAATCTCTACACACTTTTTAAGCCAATATTTAAATGTCTCATTATCTAATATGATCAATTTTTCACTACCACAAATCAATATCCCTTTCAAAAAAATTACCATAAATTTTTACCAACCCCAAATTAGAATATGGTTCTTCTAGTTTTTTACACATTTGTAAAAATATATCCATATTTGAAATGAAAAGCCACTCAATAATAATTCTTAAAAATTAATTTATTTCCTTTATCACGTCATTTATAAACACTACGTATGGTTTACTTTAATCCATCTAAAAATAGATCTTTGTTTAATATTTCCTTTTATCCACTATAGTTTAAATGAAAATCATTTATCTTAATATTTCCACCATTTCAAAAATAATAAGTAACCACTGAACATCTCAAAAATATTTAATTGCATCAATTTATCTATCATGTGAGATGAACAACTAATATCTAATATTAAATCATGTTTATTTTATAAATAATTTAGTGAAACATCAATTATAAATTCATCTTACATTAAATTATTTATCATATAATAAATTTCTAATTCTTTCTTCACGTTCATCTATGTTTTTATAAAATTTTGACAATCCTTCATTCAACCATTTAATTTATCACATGTTCAATAGAGTTTATTCAAAGGTTTAAATTCATCATTAAATTTTACTTATCAAGATTAGACTCACTTTGAAACTATTTTTTTAAGAGTTGGTCGTCTCCCCATTAAATTAAAACATCTATATCTTCCATAATTACTATTATTTATCTCATTCTGATGAAAACATTATAATATATACCGAAAGTCACAATAGAACCCAAAATGGTTCTAATGACCCATGCTTGATGTATATGGACATTACATTACATTTTTTGAATAATTAATACATGAAAACAATAGACTTCCAAAACCATATTAGTTTAATGTCTTTATAAACTTGTAACATAATATTCTAACATGGTGAAAGATCTTCAACATATCCCATAAAGTTCTTCCCATTTTTTTCCTACCTAAAACCTTTATTTATATCCTGGGGAAAAGAAAACATAAAAAGGGTGATCTAAAATGATCAGTAAGTTTAAACATTTAGAAAATAAAACAAACCATAAACATATGAATGTAAAAACATGAACATAAATTTTAAATATCAAAATCACGAGTCATGAAATAAATCTTGGTAGTTCGTAAGGCATAGATCATAAATTAACATTAACCATGAAAAAATAGAATTGGCATAAAACATGGAATTACGAAAAACAAATAATCTCATAATATTATTTCCATAGTATCCAAGTAAATACTACCAATACCATCATAGAGTATGAAGTCCTTTACCGAACCGGGTTTAATTACCTTTACAGACATGTATTACTGAACAATATTTACTTATCCTTCAATCCATATATTACTGAATCAGATTTACTTTCAATTCTAGCAATGATGGAGATACACCCATCTCACAATGAAACAATTTTTATGTGTTCCCCAAAAATGTAAATCATTCATCATAGCATAACCCATGAAATAAAATGGGTTTCTTAAACATCATTCCATCACAATCCATTTAAAATAAATGGATTTTATAAAAATAATTAAATTATAAACACAATAAAATCAAAGTAATAATAGGGATGTAAACATAACCCTATTTCATCTTATATGTAAAATAATTTTGATAAAACGCTTGAACTTAATTCCTAAGGAAAATATCCTTTCTTTTTCAAAAACATTTTCTTTTCTCAAAATGCCACTTAATTTTAAAATAAAATAATGTAGTTGAAAATAATATTGAAATCATGTAGAGGAATATTCATGGAAATAAGGTATCATGAAACTGTAAAACTTCATTCATGTTGTATAAGTTAAAAAACATTATCCTCGTACTTTTTCTGGAAAATTAAAAAAGTAGCTCAAATCGAATAAAAAAAGATTCATTTCATACCATTTAATAAAAATTCACCAAAGAGTAAAATTAACTTTAAAAAAATTATAGAAGAATATAAATAAAATTACATAATTAGAAAACATGGATGTGGATAATAAATATACCCCAATAAATACTTATTTATAAACAATCTTGGATAAAATGAGATTGTAAAATTATCCCTTACCATAGGTATGATGTGCTTCATATGTGTTCTAGCCTCCTATATAATAATTTAGATAATGTTATTAAATTTTTCCAGAATCATGGTCTTCATATATGGTCATATTCTCTTTCATTTGTTTGTAACAATTCATTGTTACTCGTTATTCGGGTTGTAACTGCTTTATGATCGTATGAATGTTTTGTCGAATAAGTTTTAGTTATCCTTATTAGATTATATTTATGTCATTATAAAATGATATTAACATAATAAATACCATATTTATTCATTTGGTATATTTATATAATCATGCTTGAGTGGTTATCATGTAGAACAGATCACATCTCATTGTGGAGACGGTAGGACGTATGTATGCACAAGCAACGATATCATTCCCATAATTGTTGAATGGTATTGATTTTCATGGTTTATTATATTTCATTTTAAATTTGATTTTATAGTAAAAATATATAGTTATTACATCCATTTTTTATACCCATCCATATAAGGTGGTGGTGAAAAACATATTAACCCATGGCATGGAGACAGTAAGTCATACGTACGCACGTGTGGTGATTTCGTCTTTCATAAGATGGATAGAAAGTTGAATGTGGTTGTTTCATAATAATAATAACAGTTCAGTATATAATTTATACTGGATTTATTATTAAATAATAAAAAAACTCATGAATTTTAATTAGAAGTAGAAAGAAATATGAATGAATCGGTAGAGGAGATTACCTCTTCTTGGATGCGCTCTCTTTAGATCTCCTCTTAATTGAAATAGAGTTGGTCTTTTGAGAAAACCAAAACCTCTAAAATTTAACTAGGGAAGTTCATATGAAAAATGGTCAGGGGATGGATGAGCTTTAAGGCTTAATGAGTTTTGGATAAATGAGGGAGGAGGTTCCCTTTATAATTGAGGTGAGGGGCCCTTTTGGAAACCTCAAAAATGTTAACCTATAATAAAATCAAACCCCACTTAAAAACCTAAAAGTCCCAATTTACAAGATGATATGAGATAGGTTTGTAATATTATCAAACAATAAATTTTATACATGTTTCTATGTATATTGAAACTTTATCTTTTCAATTTAACACTAATTTATTCTATTTCATTTTAACTATGGTAACAAATATTTTAGTATTAAAAGGGTAATATATTTACTTATTTGATGTAAATTAGATCATAAATAAATAATTTATAACATTTTTGACCATATTATAATTATTATATATTTTTTAAAATGTTTTATTATTTTTAAATAGTTTAATAAATCATAAATTTGAAAAAATATCAATTCTATCAATTTTGACATTATTCATTTCATGGATTTTTAAACAATGTCAACATAAGTTTTTATCCATGAAACAAATATTTTATAATATTAATAATGGTTCAAGGGAATCTATAAAATTAACTGTAAAAATTAATTATCACAAATTATATTTATTTTAATTTTATTAATAATATTTATTTGATATTTTCCTTTAAAATAATTACTACATCAATATTTTTTAATTATTTGATAAACTTATTTGATAATTAAAAATTAAAAAAAACTATTATGAAGATAAATTTAATATATTTCATAATAATATATGTAGTCGAATTTATCTACTTGAAAATATAACATTAAAAAATTTATACTTATTAAAGTATGAATGTGACAGTTTTAATGTTACTTTAAATAAAATACTATAATTGTCTTAATCTATTCCATATGTCTCCAAATGGTCCATAACTCGACAATTGGATGATTATGGTTGATATATAATCAACCAATAAAATTTGGTAAAGTTTTTTGGCCCTTTAATGGTTATTATAATTTTAATAAAAATTAGATTATTGATCTTTCATCCATTAAATAGTTTCTGCATCATCTATATATAAAACTTTAAGGTAATTATTTCTTTAAAAAAATTAAAAATAAATTAAAATGATAAATATAATCATTTTAGATTTAAAATAACTATTTATAGTCAAATTTTTCTTCCGTATAAAAATATTTTAAAAATGATAAATTATTTAAAACATGAATGTGACATCATTAAAGCTTCATTAAAAAAATTATAAATACCATAATATCTATCAAATGGCCCCAAAACGTCAAAAGTAAATTTATATTATATGAACTTGTTTATTAAGTTAAAATTTACAATTTATATTAGTTGATATCGCCCATTTTTTCATATGTTAACACATAAAAGATATTAAAGACAAAGAAAATTACACTTTGTGTTTTTTCTATGATTTAAATATTATTTAATTAATTTTCATGGAAAAGTGTCCATTAAATGACATAATTTAGATACACAAGTGTTAATGGAAGAATTTAATTCATCAAATAAAATTATTTCATTTGTTTTGTTCATTTTATAGTTATTATAATTTTATTTTTAACCTAAATTAAATGATTTACCCTTTACTGTCGTAATAAAATTTACTATGGTTTCTATTCATATTGGTCAAAACAAAAAGGGAACTATTTACCAAATATGGACCTCCTGAATCTAAATTTGACATCCATTTTTAAAAATTCAATACACAGAAGTTTTAGAATGAAATTTAAAATAAAACTGTTAAAATGTCACAAAAAATAGTTTTTTTGGAAAATACACTTTTCTAAATAGAAAATGTTTTTATAATGAATTAATATAAAAAATAATTTTCAAAAACCATAATTTTATAAAAAATAACTAATTAAATTTTAAAACTGACCCAAAACATAATTTTCCTATTTAATGGATTTAAAATAAAAAAATCAGTATTTTCACTTTTCATTAAAAAAATGAAACTACTCATAAAAATACCAAAAATTTAACCAAAGTAAATTTTTATATTACAAACTAAAGGAAAAAAGTTTATTTTGTCAAATATAATATATAAAACTATTAAAAACTATATTTAAATGGGTGTCCATCAAAAGGTGACAAAACTACATTTAAAAAAATACTTCTTTTATCAGAAAAATTGAATTTGTTGTTATATCATGTATAGATTATACATAATATTAATGTTAATGTTATATAAAATTAAAAATTTGGTTAATAATATTCATAACGTCTAGTTTATATCACATTAAATAATAATATTTTAATAATATATCGTTGTTTAGTGAAACTCGATATTGCGCACACCACAAGCTATCGAGGAAGGTCGCTCTTACGTGTAAGGCAAGCCAAGAATAGTGTTTTGTATACTACAAGATAATATAGTGTTTCATATAACGCAATATAATATTGGTGTAGTATACAACATAAGACATTAAAGAAATTGAAAAGAATATGTCTCATAAAATTTCAGGGTGTTACATTCTACCCCCCTTAAAATGAATTTCACCCTCGAAATTTTTTGGGGTTATAAAAGGTTTAATACTTGAAAGTTTCTTTCATAGAAAATCGCATCTTAAAAAGTAATACTAAAACTTCATTTTAAAATGAAAAGTTAGAAACATAAAATTTACCTAAAGTAACTCATCACTGTGTTTCCACAAATGATAACATAGGTGGGAAGTGAAAACAAGGATATTAAATAAAAATCTAACCATCATGATCTAATGGATAGTGATAGAGAAAAAGGTTTGGAAAATTTTAACTACCATAAATCCATAATATGTGATGATTTAAGGGACTATTTGATTCATCAGATAATAATGTATTAGGATAATATTTTTGGTTTCATGATCCTTTTCCTAAAGTTGATGAATTTTTTCATGAAGAGAAATACATACTTGATTTTAGTACAATCTCATCATTGGTCATTCCCTAAAATATTTCCATTTCATCTCTTATTTAAATAAATGAATATGAATTTTTCATTATTGAAGTGTTAGTAGATCATACGATAGAATGATAGGTCATTCCATATATCTCAACAAAATGGATAGAACATGTTATCAAATATGCATAAGTTCACCTATAGTGAGATAACACATTAATATAACAAACTTGAACCAGAATATAACTTATACTATCCATAAATGGATAACATTAAAAATTTTCCAAACACTTAAAATATAAAAATTTAGAAAGAGGTGAACCAAACTGAATTAACATTTGTCTCTCATATCTCATTTGATAGTTCTTGGTTGTCACATTCCAAACATGGGAATACCTTAATCATTTATTCTCTTGAAACATGATAATAACAGGAATTACCATATAACCTTAGTGAAAACATGAATTCTGTCAAAATTAACTATTTGCACACACCAAAAATACCAAAAATTTTATATACTCAAACCATGATATCACTTTGTCCTTTTATCAGTCAAGAGATCATTAATACTATCAAACATCTCTTTATCTCTTTATCCATTCATTATAAGCATATCATGTGCTTTCCCAAAATATTTCTATCACTTTTCATGGTTAAAAGTATCATATACTTATAGAAAATCAGAATGGACCAATACATAGATATTCCAATATTCCATAATACTATAAAAGAGATTAAACAACACTATTTTAGAATCCCATTACATGAACACTTAATCATTCCACCACATCATTTTCATACTCAACATCACCAATAGTGATCACTTGTGACTTCCCTTTGTCTTTTTACTTCAGAGGTTGCTGAATTTAATCATCATTAACCCTTGGATTAGGGCATTGGTTATCATAATTCCACATTTCTTTGCACTTGTAGAATTGAAGTGTTGGTGGTGTGTTCTCTATAGTCTTTTATCTATTCACATCATTAGAAAAAAATTTCCCCTTACAACGGCACTCAACTACTCAATGAACGTATTTTACACATTTGTAACATTTACTAGTACCTTTAAGACAATATCCACAATGATTCATTCCACACTTTGAACATGAGGAAACATTCATCTTCTTTTCACCATTGTTTTGAGATAATCCCTTAAACTCCATTTTTAGTTTCTTATAAAAACAATGAGATTAATATGTAACACCAACATCCATTTCTACCTTAATGGTACAATGCGAAATCTCTTCATAACTACTAAAGACTCTTATAGACAATTCCCTTTGAATATTTGGTTTTAATCCACTGAATAATCAATCAAATTTTATTTCAGGTTGGATGATAAAACCAGAATCATACCTTCCAAGTCCTGTAAAATTTTCCTTGTATGTACCAACAGATTCATCAATGGTACTAATCTATTTTTCAGCAATAAGTGGATCAAAATACCCACTGAAATAAGGTAGATGTTCCCTCATAAAGGACTCAATAGATTGTTGTTCCCTTCTCTGCTCATTTGGAAGTTGAGAATGATTCATAGCTTATGTAATTATAGCAATAAAGTTTTTAATTCCATCTCCCATAACATTTGGTTCTTTTGGAGGAAAATAATTTCATTTCCTAGTTCATTTATCATTAACATGGTTCCTTAGGTTTCTATCCATTGTATAAACCCCAAAAAATAATAGTTTGAGAGGAAAAAATCATACTAGGAAAAACAACATAATCAAGGGGAGTACTTTCAATCTATAACATCTTAGGGTTAATCCTAGTTTATTGATGATTGTTACCATAATTCTAGGACTGTAACCTATAGTTATACTTAAACTTAGGGACATCCAAATACACGCCTTAGAAATATCTCTAGGGATCTCACTAAATTTTTCGCATCCTAGTTTCCAAAGGTTGACTAAACCTTTGGTTCGATACCAACTCTAATGACCCATGATTGATGTACATGTACATTACATTAGTTTTTAGGAATAATTAATACATGACAAAAATAGATGCCCAAATAATATATTAGTGTAGTGTCTTTGGAAACTTGGAAGATAATATTCTAACTTGGTGAAAGATCTTCAACATCTCCCATAAAGATCTTCCTACTTTTCCCAACCTAAAACCTTCCTTTATATCCTGGGGAAAATAAAACATAAAAAGGGTGAGCTCAAATTCTCAGTGAGGGTAAACAATGAGAACATAAAACAAACTATAAATATAAGAATGTAAAAACAAGAAAATAAAGTTTAAATATCAAAATCATGAGTCATGAAATAAATCATGGCAGTTTGTAAGGAATAGATCATAATGGAACTTTAACCATGATAAAATAGCATTGGCATAGAACATGGAATTATGTCAAAAAAATAAGCTCGTAATATGATTTCCATAGTATCCAAGCCATTGCTTTCAAGAACATCATAGTGTACAAAGTCCTTTACTAAACTGGTTTTACTTGTTATTCCACCCATTTATTGTTGAAGCAGATTTACTAATCGTTCCAACCCTGTATTACAGAACCAAATTTACTTTCTGTTCCAACCATGTTTATCTAATGAGATATAAATCATTACCCAATGCATTAGAGGGAGATATAGGTTCCACCCATCTCATAATGAAACCATTCTTACATGTTCTACAAAAACATAAATCATTTATCAGAGCATAACCCATGAAATAAAATGGGTTTCTTAAACAACATTCCATCATAATCCATTAAAAATAAATAGATTTCATAAAAATAATTGCTTTATAAACACAATCAAATCAAAGTAGTAATAGGTATGGAAACATAACTCTATGTTGTCATATATGGAAAATAATTTTGATAAAACACTTTAACTTAATTCTTGAGAAAAATATCCTTTCTTTTTCAAAAAAAATTCTTTTCTCAAAATTCCTTGTAATTTTAAAAGAAAATAATTTAGTTGAAAATAATCTTGAAATTGTGTAGATGAATATTCATGGAAATAAGGTGTCATGAAACTGTAAAATTACATTCATGCATTATAAGTTAAAACAACATTATCCACGTACTTTTTCCAGAAAAGTCAAAAAGTACCTCAAATCGAATAACAACAAAATATTCCTTTAATACCATTTAATAAAAATTAACCAAAGGGTAAAATTAACTTTAAACAATTTTAGATTAATATAAATAATATTACATAATTAGGAAATTTGGATTTGGATTATAAATATACCCCAGTAAATACTTACGTATAAAAAATCTCGGATAAAATGAGATTGAAAAATTATCCTTTACCTTAGGTTTAATGTGTTTCCTATGTGTCTGAACCCACTGTATAATGATTTAGATAATGTTATTAACATATTATATAATTATGGTCATCATATATGGTCATATTCTTCTTTGTTTGTTTGTAATAATTCATTGTAATTTGTTATTCGGGTTTTAACTGCATTATGATCGTATGCATGTTTTGTCAAATAAGTTCTGGTTATCTTTATTATGTCATATTTATATCATTATAAAATTATATTAACATAATAACTACCATATTTATTCATTTGGTAAATTTATATAATCATTCTTGAGTGGTTATCATGTAGAATGAATCACATCGCATCGTGGAGACGGTAGGTCATACGTATGCACGAGCGACAATATCATTCCCATAATTGTTAAATGGAATTTATTTTCCTAGTGTACTCTATTTAAGAATAAATATAACTTTATAATAATAATATATAGTTATTAAATCCATTTTTATTCCCATCTAAGTAAGGTGGTGGTGGAAAAAAGATTACACCACGATGTGGAGACAGTAAGTCGTACATACACACACATGGTGATTTCATCTTTCTTAGGATGGATAGAAAGTTGAATATGGTTGTTTCATAATTATAAAAACATCTCAGTATTTAATTTCTACTGGATTTATTATTCTATAGTGAAACAACTCATTATGTCTAAGTATAAGTAGAAAGAAATATGAAAAAATCAGTAAATGAGATTACCTTTTCTTTGATGTGCTCTCTTTAGATCTCTTCTTAATGGAACTAGAGTTGGTATTTTGAGAATACTAGAAACTATATACTATAACTAGGAAAGTTTAGATGATAAATGGGTAGAGGTGGATGAACTTTAAGGCTTAATTTTTTGTGAAGAAATGAGGGAGGAAGTGCACTTTTATAATTGAGGTGAGGGGCACTTTTGGAAACCTCAAAAATATTAATTTATAATAAAATCATAACCCACTTAAAAACTTCAAAAATGTACCAATTTATAAGATGGTATTATGTAGGGTTGTAATCTCATCAAACAATAAATTTTAGACAATTTTATATGTCCATTAAAACCTTATCTTTTTAATTTAACACTTAGCTATTCTATTTCATTTTAACCAGGGTAACAAATATTACAATATTAAAAGGGTAAAATATTTAATTATTTGATGTAAATTAAATCATAAATAAATATTTTAGAATATTTTTAACTATATCATAATTATTCTATATTTTTTAAAATGTTTTATAATTTTTAAATAATTTAATAAAACATTATTTTGAAAAAATATCAATTGTGTCAATTTTGACACTATTCATTTCATGAATTTTTAAAAAATATCAAGATAAGATTTTATCGTTGAAAAAATGATTTATAATATACCTAATGGGTTAAGGAAATGTATAAAATTCATTGGAAAAATTAATTAGCCCAAATTATATTTATTTTAATATTATTAATAACATTTATTTGATATTTCCCTTAATAAAATAATCACTACAACAATATTGTGTAATGATTTAATATAATTATTTGATAAATAAAAACTAAAAATAAAATAAAATTATGAATATAAATTTACTATATGTCTGAATAATATATTTAGTTGAATTTATCTTCTTGAAAATCCATCATTAAAATTTTATACTTATTAAAATATGAATGTGACAATTTTAACATTACATTGAATAATATAATATAATTGTATTAATCTATTTCATATGGCTCCAAACGGTAAATAACTAGACCATTGTATTATTATGGTTGATATATACTCAACCGATAAAATTTGTTAATGTTTTTGGCCCTTTAATGGTTATTATCATTTTAATAAAAAATTAGATTATTGGTTTTTCATCCATTAAATAATTTCTGCATCATCCATATATAAAACATTAAGGTAATTATTTCTGTCCAAAAAATTACAAATAAATTACCATGAGAAATATAAAAAATTTCTATTTTAAATAAGTATTTATAGTAGAATTTAGCTTTTGTATAAACATATTTTAAAAATAATATATTATTTAAAACATGAATGTGACATCTTTAAATTTTCATTAAATAAAATATTATAAATACCATAATTTCTCCCAAATGGACCCAAAGAATCAAAAGTAAATTTATATTATGGAAATGTGTTTATTAAGTTAAAATTTACCATTTATATTCATTGATATCACCCATTTCTCTATATGTGAACATGTAAAAGATATTAAAGAAAAAGAAAATGACACTTTGTGTCTTTTATTTAAATATTATTTAAGTCATTTTCATGGAAAATTGTCCATTAAATGACAAAATTTATATCCATAAGTGTTAATGGTAGAATTATATTCATAAAATAAAATTTTTTCTTTTATTGTTTTCATTTTATAGTCATTATATTTTTATTTTTAACCTAAATTAACAAATTTACGCTTTATCGTGGTAATAAAATTTATCGTGGTTGCTATACATATTGTTCAAAACTTAATGGTAATTAATTACCAAATTTGGAACTCCTGAATCTAAATTTTACATCCATTTTTTACAATTTAATCCACATAAGTTTCAGAATTAAATGTAAAATAAAACCGTTAAAATGTCATGAAAAACATGTTTTTTTGAAAAATGACCCTTTAAAAATGAAAAATGTTTTTATAATGAATTCATGTATAAAATCATTTTCAAAAACCATATTGTTGGTCGGAGTGGATACTCAAGAGGGGGGTGAACTGAGTTCCAGTTAAAAATTTCTGTTAAAAATATTTCCATTAAAAACCCACAATTAAAAACTAAGTTAAACTGTAGTGAATTTGTAAGACTATGAGGGTTAGATTAGGTTCTCAAAAGATTGATTAGGTCTCAGTTAATTTAATCAGAAGATTAAATTAGCTTTTGAAACTAACCTACTGATTTAAAATGGTTATAAATACTTGCTAGATTAAATATCAAAGTAACTTTAAAACAATTTTATATTTCAAATTAATTAGCAGCGGAATATTCAGTATAGCTTAAAACCGAAATAAGCACAACAGTTCTAACCAAGAGGTTCAGTCTCAAGTCGAGACTTAGTCCTCTTAAACAATTTATATAAATTTTGATCCACACCCTGAATCGGGGTCAACAACAATACAGAGACTATCCAGGTACAAAGACCTCTACCACAGTTCGTTGTGGGAAAAATATAAGAACAATAGCACACGGGCTATCTGGGTCCTACTTGACCTCTACCACTATCCACAGCGGGATATAAGAGTATAGGGAAAGAGTGAGTGAGGATTAAAACCTCTAGTTCAGCACAGGAGTCAGTGTGTGTATAAAATATACAGAGTACACACACTGCTCAAAGGTAAGTAAAAGAATCACTAAGAGAGTATATAAGAGTTTAGAATGCTCTAGTGATTTGAAGTGAAGCTCTGGACTCCTTTTTATTGAACAGAAATGCTTCTGATTCCTTCTCTGGTTTTTGTCTTGAAAACAAAGTGTCGTTTGCTTCCTTTATTTTCAGGTTCTGTTTGATTAGCTTGAGTGTATGAAGAGATCATTGTAGTTCTTCACTCCTTGAACAAGATTCAGCTTGTGTTCTATTCTTGTATTAATGTCCTCGTGTATGTCTAGTGTTCTTCATGTACAAAGGTGTATGGATGTCGCCTTTCTTTTCTATATATATGCACTACTGTTCAACCCCTACTCTACTCGACTTTTGTCCTTCCTTTTATAGGTTTCAGCTCTGGCAATGGGAATGATTACCTTTTCATAGGTACGAGGTAAGGTTCCCTGAAATGCTAAAAACTATCATTAAATAACATTAATTTCATTAAAATCATCAAATATAACCGTTAGCATTATTTTAATAATATTGAAAAAGTATAGAGTTTGAGTAACAGTGACTGGTTAATAGTCATCTTCTATCAGTATCTCTCTGTCGGTGGACTTGTATCGGTAACGGTTACTCAGTGTAAAAATGGATTTGTGTATCATTAACACCTTCTATCGGTATCTCTTCTTGTATCGGTAGCTGTATGTCGGTAGCTCTTCTTGTCTATCAGTAACTCGCTTATACCAGTAGCTTCTCATAACAGTGACTCTGTCTGTATCGGTAACTATACTTATCGATAACTATACTTATCGGTTGACTTTGTATCAGCAGCTCTTTATCGGTGGACTTCATATTGGTAGCTTGTCGGTATCGGTAGACTTGATCTATCAGTGGCATGTGCTTACTGGTGGACTTATACATACTGGTAGCTCTATGTATCAGTGACCATTCTGTAATGGTAGACTTGCATACCGGTAGACTTATACATACTGGTAGCTCTGTTCTGTACCAAAGACCAAGTGTCTGTTTGTCTGTAATAGTATCTTGTGCATACCAGTGGACTTAACACTTATCTGTTCTATGTAACACATATGTAGATTGAGTTATAATTATTTAAAAGTATATATAAACGTAGATAAACATTTATTAACATATTCTAAATATCATTTTGATATTATTATCAACCCAATAGTAGGATGAAAAAGTAATTAATATATGAATGAACATTATTTGGGATTTTCAACGAATATTAAAACATAATTGAGATTATCAAAACAGGTGAGGTCAAAAATATCCCCCTTTTTGATAATCACAACTTATGATATTATAATCCCAAAATAATGAGTAATGTATCAGAGGATATAACATTAAATCCAATTGTATCAGAGATAATAATAAAAAAATTACTAAAATTATAAAACAAATGTATTAGAGGTATTATGAGGTAAAATTATATTTCTCATAAGTCCCATGGGTCTCCCCCTTTCTCATACTCATATATCTAGCTTTTCATTTTTCTCCCCCTTTGTCCTTTCATATTTTTTCATATCAAGTATGTTCTCCCCCTTTGTGATTAGCAAAAAGAATGAAACAAACAAAGAGAGAAATAACAGAATGGAAAAGGGAATAAGATCATTTGTATTTCATGGGGAAAAAGATACAAAGAAATACAAAAATGAAACAAAAATAATACAAGTGATTCCTATCAAATATATTATCCAATATTCAATCCACCTCCTGAATGTCCTACTGGGATTTTCATTTGGGATCTGAGGTAGACCCAGACTGTGTGGATGAAGGTAGAGGCTTAGGAACACCAGAAATGATCATAGGAGGCTGAGCTACTGAAACTGTTCCTGGCCTGTACTGTGTAGCTCTCTGAGTGATCATAGGAGTAAGGCTGCGGATGGCTTGGACTGGTGTCATCTGAGCAGGAGAAGTAACAGAGGCAGAGGTAGGTAAATCCAGAGGTACAATGATAGGATTACTGTCCACATGCAAAAATGGAATCAACAGATTCCTAAAATCCATTATAATTCCTCCTCCTCTTTCCATAGAAGAAATGAAATCGTCCTTGTTCTCCATGAATTTTTCTAGTGTAGAGGTCAACACTCTAAGCTTGCTGACTTGTTCTCTGAAGTCTTTATTGACATGAGGTAGCTTCATGTTCTCTAACATAAGCTTGAAATGGTTGTTGAGATGATTCTTGGTGTAGACCCTTTGGAAATAGTAATCTACCTTGTCTTTCACTTCTTTATGAGAAGCAGAAGCTTATCTCATATAATATTGGACAATATTCATTATATCTCTAGTGGTAGACATCACTTGGGTCCTGGAAGATGAGTCCACAGAGCTACTGGTTGAAGTTGAACCAAGCTCCTCCTTCATCAAAACTCTAATCTGATCCAATTCTATTGAGGGTCTTGAAGCAAGAGAACAAATACAAAAAGTCACAGTTTGCTTAAAACTCTTATTTATCCCACTAATAAGATTTTTCAATACAGAATCTTGGGTGCTAACATGATTTGGTATTGAATTCTTAAACTCCTCAAAAATTGAGACCATTTGGCTGACTACATTTTTCATATAAGCCAAATCCTTGTATGCTTGATATTTAGAACTCATATACGATTCTAGAGATACAATTGATCTCTTTAGAACTTCGACATCCTCTGCCATGCTAGAAACCTAGTTCTGGCAAGCTGTGATTTCATCCACTATCTCTGTCACAAAGGTTGACACAATACAACCAAGAGAGAGTTCAAAAGACTTTTCCATATTGCTCATGTCTTAAACAAAGAGACTCTTTAACCCAGCAACATAAGCACTCAAAAACTCTTTCATCTCAGCCTTCAAAGATTCTAGGTCATCTCTGGTGACTATATTAACAGGTTCTATTTCAGACACAATACTGGACACTGATTTATTCATAACCGATTGAATGGATGACACTAAGGATTCTTCCATTTTTCTTATCTCTTCTACAAAAGATGTCTTAAGATCAGACTTCAACTGATCCAGATCATCTTTTCTTACCACATTCTTAGGTAATATCTCAGACAAAATATCATAATTAAATTCTGGTTGACTGAGGGATGTCTCATTATTAGAATATGGGTAATCCAATCCAAAAACTCAAACCCTGGGTCCTCTACCCAGTCTTCAATCTCAACAGCCACTGAAACACTGCCAAAACTGGTTGGATGCTCCCCCTCAACTGGTGCATTCTTTTGTACAGAAATATCACCCTCAGCTGCTCGGTCTTCCTCAGAAGAATCTTGCACAACCATCTTCATTTTTCCAATAGTAGGAGGCTCCTCGGGAATATGAGCAGGTCTATCAACTTCAACAGGAACAGCCTCTAAAGGCACAGTAGAACTTCCAATCAAAGGACTCAAATTCAAGGTGGTAGGATCAGATGCTTCAGTTTCATATTCTCTTTCTTTTTCCTCATTCTCTAGGACAACCTCTTCTTGATTTGATCTCTGCTAGTATTCCTCATCCACAAGTGCCTCTTCATTTCTTACACCCAAAATAGTTTATGTACTATGTAGGTTCAAAGAAGCGCTTTCCTTTTCTTGTGATACAATTTTAGGAGTTGGGCTAGGAGGCAAGTTCGGATCTCCTCCATCTATTGTAGAGGAATCCTCCTCTTTTGAATAATAACTATATTGTGGCTCCTCCTCATCAGTTACTAGACCTGGATCCCTCACATCCTTAGGCCTAGAAGGATGATCCACAGGATTAAACTTATCATATAACTTCTTATCATCATTAACCCACTCCCCTCTCCATGGGTTCCAGCTTATCTTCATGTACTTACACACTGTGCTTATGATACAAAATTTTTTTCTTACCACCACTATCTCATACTGATACTTAGCTACTCCCTTTACTTTAATCATAACCAAAATTAACTTGGAAAAGAATAAAGCATTGGTATTTGATTTGGGTCTGGTCATATCCTCCATTTGAATCATTAGCATCCTGCACAGATTCACCTTCACACCATGTCTCAAGAGATGTAATAGATAGATATCTTGATATCTCAAATTTTCAAAGTCCCCTCTTCTTGGACTTAGCACATGTTGCACAAATTTGAACAACAATCTATTTTCTCCCTCCATTTCATTAGCCACCACATTTCTCTGCTTGACACTACTAGTGAGCTCCTCTAAGGCAATCTCATAATCAAATATGTCACTTGTAGGTGGTACTGTCTTCAATGAATATGAAAAAACTCATTCATGTGGTACTCTCAGGTACTCATCCCACTCAATAGATGAAAATTCTATTTCCTTGCAATTTACCCATGAAACCATTCGATTTTCCTCATCGGATTTCTCAAAACTCACAAACTCATAGAAGTATTTTATTAGATTCGGATAGTAGGGTCCATTGTTATTCGAGAATCATTCTACCCATTTCTGATCTTCCAGCACCTCTAGAACTTACAATTTACTAGACATCAACCATTCCACACATAGCTCTTTCTAAATTACAATATCTCTATTTTGTAAATGTGGGTTCACTGGATGCCTCCCCGACCTTGTTCTACTAGCACTGTTACTTGCTTCCGGACCAGTCTTCTGCTTCTTCGCATTCGGATCATCAAATTCATCTCTGATAGTAGGGAGTCTGGTTTTTTCTATCTCTAGATTAAAGAATTTAGGGTTCTCTCAAGATTCGGGGATTCAAGGAGTTGGGTTTGAGAGAGGAGAGTTCGGTGGATTGAGAAGTAACTAAGACTTAGTTTTATCATTTGGGAATCATAAAATAAATAATTAAAATATAATAAGTAAAGTATAAATGATACAGATTCCGGTAGATAAAGACAAAATTTTAAAATAGTGCATACTAATGGTAGGGTATACCGGTGAGAATTCATAACGGTGAGGTCCACTAACAGTGAGGGATATCAGTGAGGTTCATACCGGTGAGGTATAACAGTGAAGTTTCGTACCGGTGAGGTATAAAAGTGAGGTTTCATACCGGTGAGGTATACCAGTCAGGTTTTATACCGGTGAGGTATAATAGTGAGGTTTCATACCGGTGAGGTATAACAATGAGGTTTCATACCGATGAGGTAAAACATTTTGGTTTCTAACAAACATATTCTATCATTCTTAATTCATGTCTAATGTACCTTAACCTATCCGAACTTAAAGGCTTGGTGAAAATGTCAGCTAATTGATGTTCAGTACCTATAAATTCAAGAGTAATATCATCTTTTTGGTAACGATCTCTCAAAAAATGGTTCCTTACATCAATGTGTTTGGTCCTAGAGTGAGACACGGTATTCTTAGAGATTTGAATTGCACTCGTGTTATCACAGTTTGTAGATACATGTTTAAAATCATATCCATAGTCCACCAAAGTATGTTTCATCCATAGAATTTGTGCACAGCAACTACCAGCAACAATTTACTCTGCTTCAGCAGTAGACAATGCAACAGAATTCTGCTTCTTACTACACCACGATACTAGGGACTTACCTAGAATATGACATGTTCCAGAAGTTCTCTTTCTATCTAACTTTAAACCAACAAAGTCATCATCTGAATAACTTATTAAATAAATAGATTTTTCTTTTGGATAAAACAAACCTAAATTTTCTGTATGTTTAAGATATTTGAAAATTCTTTTAACAGCAAGAAAATGGGATTCTTTTAGATTATCTTGAAATATTGCACACATACACACACTAACCATAATATCTAGTCGAATAGCAGTAAGGTAAAGTAGACTTCCAATCATACCTCTATAATTGGTTTGATCAACTGGTTTCCCAGATTCATCAATGTCCAACTTACAGGTAGTACTCATGGGTGTATCACATTCCTTAATACTATCTAAACCAAAGCATTTTAAAAGATCCTTTGTATATTTACTTTGATTTAAAATAATACGATTTTCATTTTGAAAAACTTGAAATCCAAGAAAATATTTGATTTCTCCCATTAAACTCATTTCAAATTCATTTTTCATACTCTTTGAGAAATCAACACACAAATTATTTTTAGAAGATCCAAAAATATTATCGTCAACATAAATTTGCACTATCAAAAAATCTTTAGAAATTATTTTGATAAAGATATTTTGATTAGAAATCCCTTTTTTAAAACCTTTTGAAATAAGAAAATTGCTAAGTCTATCATACCAAGCTCATGGAGCTTGTTTCAAACCATATAAATATTTGGATAGCTTAAAAACTCGATTTGGAAAATGAGGATTAGTAAATCCAGGTGGTTGTTCAACAAAAACATCTTTAATTATAAAACCATTTAGAAAAACAATTTTAAAATCTATTTGATATAACTTGAAATTCAGATGAGCAACATAGGCAAGTAGAATCCTAATAGCTTCTAATCTAGCTACAGGGGAAAAGGTTTCCTCATAGTCTATTCCTTTCTCTTGACTATACCCTTGTACAACTAGCCTTGCTTTATTTCTAACTATATTTCTAGACTCATCAACTTTGTTTCTAAAAACCCATTTAGTGCCTATGGTCAAGGTGTCCTTAGGTATGTCAACTAATTCAAAGACTTTGTTTCTTTCAAATTGATTTAATTATTCTTGCATATCCATTACCTGAAATTCATCATTTATTGTACCATTGATATTTTCAGGTTCTAACTGTGAAAGAAAATCTTGATGTTCAACCTAGTTTCTTAGAGAAGCTCTAGTCGGTGTCCCTCTATCAATATTACCAACAATAGCATCTAAAGGATGATTCTTTAGAATCCTAGTTGATCTAGTAAAGGTATGACTAGAAATTTCATATTCTTATCCAGATTCAGGCTCTACAGAAAAAGGTTCTGGAAATTTTCCAGAACTGGATTTCTTTACAATAGGTTCATTGATTTTATCATTAAGGTTCAAAACAGACAAATCTTCTTCATGATTTTCAATGGAAGATTTGGGTTCATGTGGAGCAGTTTCATAAAACTTTATGTGAACAGATTCTTCCACACATTTGGTTCTTTTGTTAAAGACTCTATAGGTTTTTCTAGTTAAAGAATAACCAAGAAAAATTCCTTCATCACTTTTAGAATCAAATTTTTCAAGATTATCCTTAGTATTGAGAATAAAGACTTTGCAACCAAAAACTTTAAAGTAATTAACCTTAGGTTTACTATGGTTCCACAACTCATAAGGGGTCTTCTTGAGAAAAGGTCTAATCAAGACTCTATTTATAATATAACAAGCTGTATTTACAGCTTCAGCCCAAAATTAAATTGGCAGGTCATACTCATTAAGCATAGTTCTTGCAATCTCTTGAAGAGTTATGTTTCTTCTTTCTACTACACCATTCTGTTGAGGTGTTCTAGGGGCAGAGAAATTGTGACTATAGCCATTGTTTGAGCAATAAGATTCAAACTCATGATTTTCAAACTCACAACCATGATCACTTCTCAAAGTCTTAATCTTAATTCCACTAAGGTTTTCCACAGAATTGGAATATTTAATAAAGTAAGAAAAAGATTCACTTTTGTGAGCTAAGAAGTATACCCAAGTGTACCTAGAATAGTCATATACTAAGACAAAGACATAGTTCTTTCCATTTAAACTAGAAACTCTAGAGGGTCCAAACAAGTCCATGTGAAACAACTCAATAGGTTGAGAAGTTAAAACTTCTTTCTTTGATTTGAAAGAAACTTTATGTTGCTTTCCCTTTTGACAGGGATTACAAACTTTATCGGTTGGGAATTCAAGTTTAGGTAGGTCTCTAACTAAGTTTTTCCGAGTCAGTTTTCTAAGTAAATTAACATTGCAATGTACTAATATTCTATTCCATAGACAAGACTCTTTATAAAAAGAATTCAAGAAAGTAATGTTTTGTTTATCCAAGTAATTCAAATCAACAGCATAAACATTTTCATTTCTCAAAGAAGAAAATACTAAAATATTTTTAGAATTAAAAACATTACAAGAATCATTTTCAAATATAACATTGAAACCATCATCACACAACTGATAAATACTTAACAGGTTATACTTAAGTCCATCGACAAATAAAACTTTAGAAATTAAAACTGGATCAGTGTTACCAATCTGGATTAAGCCGATGATATTTCCTTTTGAATTATCACCAAAGGTGACATGGACTCCATAAACTTTGATTAAACTCTTGAAGCATGAGTAATCTCCAATAATATCCCTTAAACATCTACTGTCCAAGTACCATACCTTCTTATGGGAACTTTTCAAGCAAGTTTCCTACAAAACAGATTTAAATATAAAATGATTTTGGTACCCAGATTTTCTTGGGTCCGGACAGGTTAGCAAGAAAAAATTTTGGTACCCAAATTTGTCTAATGGGTCTCATATAATCAATAGATTTAAAATATTTTGGAAGATAAAATTTATTTGATCTATAACCATGTGAATAACTAGTTGAAGCATATGAATTTCCAGAACTAGAACTAGCAGCATTCTATCCAGATTTAGGAATAAATCAATTTTTAGTAATTTTTCTCTATTCGGGATGATAGCCTATTCTAGTGGTATATTTTTGTGCCACTTGTTTTACTAGCATTTGAGTTAGAGTATTATTTCCATTTGTAAATTTCTCTAAGTCCATCCTTAATTTCTCATTGTAAAATTTCAGTTTAGTATTTTCCTTAATTAATTGAGGATTATTTTCCTTTTCTATATCAAGTACAGATTTAACAGAGCTGGTCAAAGTATGTTGTTTCTTCAAGGTCTTATACTTATCCTTCAATTCATTACATGTTGCTTATAGCATATTACAGTATTCAAATAGCTCTTTACTAGTCATGTTTTCATATTCAGAATCAGAATCAACTCCAGAATAATAAAAATTTAAATCAGGAGTATCCAATGTTACCTCAGATGTGTTTTTCATGAAACACATATTGGCACGATTCTTTTCAGAATCAGAATCTTCAGACTCACTTGTGTTGTCTTCTAAAGCACTCCAGGTTTCCTTCATGGCTTTCTTATATTTTATGTCCTTGTAGTCATATTTCTTCTTGAAATTTAACTTTGGGTAGTCTGCCTTAATGTGTCCTTTCCTTTTGCATTCATAACATACTATCTCATCATCCCTATCAGATTTCTTCCAATCCTTCTTCCAATGACCTTTGTTGTCATATTTTCCTTTAAAATTTGGTTTTCTGAAGAATTTATTCATTCTGTAGAACTTCTTGAACTGTCTGGCTATCAGATCCATCTCTTCATCACTATCAGAATCTAAACCTTCACTTTTTGAGCTTTCAGTAGGTATGTGAACTTTCTCCTTATCCTTTCTCTTTGAGGAAGTAGATTTAAATGCTACCAACTTCCTCTTTGGTTCATCATCTTCTTCCTTGTTTACTTTCAACTCTTCTTCATACATCATCAACTTACCAATTAATTATTTAATAGGCATTGAACTTATATCACATGATTCTCTTATTGAAAAAGATGTGTCTCTCCACCTTTCTGGTAGACATCTTAGTATTCTCATAGTCTTCTCCTTTGCAGGAACAACTTTTCCAAGTGAGATCATAGTGTTGACAATCTCATTAAACCTGAGATACATTTCAGAAATAGGTTCATCAGACTTCATTTTTAAATTATCATACTTAATAGTGTAGGTATTCAATCTCATTTATTTAACATTGGTCGTTCCTTCATGGGAAATAACCAAAGTGTCCAAGATTTCATAAGCAGTTTTACAAGTAGATATTCTATTAAATTCTTCATCACCTAAAGCACAGTATAAAGCGTTCATTTCTTTACAATTATTATTGTATGCAGTCTTAGTAGGTTTATCCCAAGTGTTCCTTTCAGTTTATGGAATCTTATATTGAGTCGCTATAATAGTAAAAATGTCAAATCACATACTTTCCAAATTAATTTTCATTTTAAGTTTCCATTGGACATAATTTGTACCATTAAAGAATGGTGGGTTGTTGGTAGCAGCACCTTCTAGTATATTATCCATAATCAGAGTTTAGAACATATATGTAAAGAGATAAAATTTTTAACTAATACAAATTTAATATCTTTAAGATACAACTAAAATCACAGTTAAAAGATAGAGTATTTGGATATCCTTAATAAATAACAAACAAACCCTTGATACTAAATGTTGGTTGGATTGGATACTCAAGAGGGGGTAAATTGAGTTCCAATTAAAAATTTCTATTAAAAATATTTCTATTAAAATCCCCCAACTAAAAACTAAGTTAAGATGTAGTGAATTTGTAAAACTGTAAGGGTTCGATTAGGTTCTCAAAATATTGATTAGGACTCAGTTAATTTAATCAAAAGATTAAATTATCTTTTGAAACTAACCTACTAATTTACAATGGTTACAAACACTTCCTAGACTAACTATCAAAGTAACTTTAAAACAATTTTATATTTCAATGTAATTAGCAGCGGAATATTCAATATAGGTTAATACCAAAATAAGTAAGCACAACAGTTCTAACCAAGAGGTTCAGTCTCAAGCTGATACTTAGTCCTCTTAAAAAATTTATATAAATTTTGATCCACACCCTGGATCGGGGTCAACAACAGTAGAGAGACTACCCAGGTACTAAGACCTCTACCACAGTTCTTCATGGTAAAAATATAAGAACAATAGCACACAGGCTATTCAGGTCCTACTTGACCTCTACCACTATCCACAGTGGGATATAAGAGTATAGGGAAAGAGTGAGTGAGGATTAAAACCTCTAGTTCAGCACAGGAGTTAGTGTGTGTATGAAATATACAGAGTACACACACTGCTCAAAGGCAAGTAAAAGAATCACTAAGAGAGTATATAAGAGTTTTGAATGCTCTACTGATTTGAAGTGCAGTTATGGACTCCTTTTGATTGAACAGAAATGCTTCTAAGTCCTTCTCTGGTATTTGTATTGAAAGTAGAGTGTCGTTTGCTTCCTTGATTTTCAGGTTTAGTTTGATCAGCTTGAGTGTATGAAGAGATCGTTGTAGTTATTCACTACTTGACCAAGATTCAGCTTGTGTTCTCTTATTGTATGAATGGTCTCGTGTATGTCTAGTGTTTTTCAAGTACACAGGTGTACGGATGTTGCCTTTCTTTTCTGTGTATATGCACTACAGTTCATCCCCTACTCTACCTGGATTCTGTCCTTCCTTTTATAGCTTTCAGCTCCGGCAATGGGAATGATTACCTTTTCATAGGTACGAGGTACGGTTCCCTGAAATTCAAACAACTATCATTAAATAACATTAATTGCATTAAAATCATCAAATATGACTGTTAGCATTATTTTAATAATATTGAAAAAGTAGAGAATTTGAGTAACAGTGACTGCTTAACAGTCATCTTCCATCAGTAGCTCTCTGTTGGTGGACTTGTATTGGTAACGGTTACTCAGTGTAATAGTGGCTTTGCATATCAGTAACAACTTTTATCGGTAGCTCTTCTTGTATCAGTAGTTGTCTGTCGGTAGCTCTTCTTGTTTATCAATAACTCGTTATTACCAATAGCTGCTCATATCAGTGACTCTTTCTATATTGGTAACTATACTTATCGGTAACTATACTTATCGGTAGACTTTGTATTAGCAGCTCTTTATCGGTGGACTTCATATTGGTAGCTTGTCTGTATCGGTAGACTTGATCTATTAGTGGCATGTGCTTACTGGTGGACTTATACATACTGGTAGATATGTGTATCAGTGACCTTTCTATAATGTTAGACTTGCATATCGGTAGAATTATACATACCGGTAGCTCTGTTATGTACCAAAGACCAAGTGTATGTTTTTCTGTAACAGTAGCTTGTGCATACCGGTGGACTTAACACTTATATTTTCTATGCAACACATATGCAGATTGAGTTATAATTATTTCAAAGTATATATAAACATAGATAAACATTTATTAACATATTCCAAATATCATTTTAATATTCTTATCAACTCAATAGTAGGATGAAAAAGTAATTAATATATGAATGAACATTATTTGGGATTTTCAAAGCATATTAAAACATAATTGAGATTATCAAAATAGGTGAGGTCAACACATATTTAGGATAAAAATTAACTGATTAAAATTTAAAACTAATCTAAAACATAATTTTACTATTTAATGGCATTAAAATAAAAAAATAGTATTTTCACAATTCATCAAAAAAATGAAACATATCAAAAAAATACCAAAAATTAAACCGAAGTAAATTTTTATATTCCACACTAAAAGAAGAATTTTATTTTGTAAAATATAATATATAAAAGTTTTAAAAACTATATTTAAAATGGGTGCATCGTCAAAAGGTATAAAAACTAACTTTTTTAAAAAAATAATTTTTATCAGAAAAATTGAATTTATTATTATATCTTATCTAGAAAATGAAAATGATTAATGTTAATGTTATATAAAATTAAAAATTTGGTTAATACTATTCATAATGTCTTGTTTATATCCCATTGAATAATAATATTTTAATATTATATCATTGTTTAGTGAAACTCGGTATTGCGTAAAACATAAGTTATCGAGGAAGGTTACTCTAGCGTGTAATGCATGCCAAGAATAGTGTTGTGTATACTGAAACATAATACAGTGTTGCATATAGCGCAAACTAATATTGGTGTATATTACAACATAAGACATCAAATAAATAAAAAAGAATCTATCTCATAAAATTTCGAGGTATACAATGGTCATTAAAAAGAAATTTTCTTATAAAGCCTACTCTTCATATTATTGAAAATGTCACGACCCCCTCCCACCAAAGATGCCCCTCCTGAGCTGGCAATGGTGAAAGGGAGATAATGAACCCCGATTCCCGCCTCCAGTAGGCCCCGGGATGGAGACTAGCACCAAGGGTATGAGTTTTCACAAATATGGGAGGCATTACCCTTTTTATTATTTTGGATCGGGAAATAGGACAAGTCAACCACCAAAAAGGGAAAAGAACAAGTGTATATAAATAAACCCAAACCAAGCCCACATGAATGTTTAAACAATTTTTATAACAAGGTACAAGTACAAGGAAGATCAAAAGTACAATGCCAAAGAAAACAAGAGAACAACAACTGCAACAACTCCAACTGCCCGACTAGTAGGGTCCCGCACGGCCCTGGTAGTCCTCCTGGAAACCTGAAAGTAAACGTAGGGTGAGCATACAAGTATACTCAGTAGAGAAACCTAAAGCTCTCGTGCACAAGTGGGGAGACACCCTAAGGTCCCGTGAGAAAACAGAAGAACCAGAAACTAACAAAGAAAAACTATCCACCCAGCCTCACTGGTCACACTCACCGAGTAACACAAACAAGTTTAGTATATATATATAGAACAAAAGTATTGGGTACCCCGCACCATTTCCCACTTAATTAGATGCTGCTCTTCCTAACGGCAAACGTCCTGACGCTACCACACTCTTCCCGCCCTCACACACCTGGGCCAAACCACGCATCCCGCCCGCACACACCTGGGCCTCACAACCACGCATCTCGCCCGCACACACCTGGGCCACAACCACTAACCCGCCCGCAGACACCTGGGCCTCATCCCGAAGGTTCTTGGGAACGGTAAGCCTGCCCGAAGAGTCTTGGTCTAAAGGTCGCCTCAAGCCATCACAGCCTCCGAGACCTACCCGAAGAGTCTTGGGTGTAAGGTCACCTCAAGCCATCATAGCCTATGGAAGAAGGAGCAGGAAGGAGCTAGTAACTAAGGGGGAACACCCTCTCCCATAAAATGGGAGTGTTCGGCACTAGGTGCTTGACATGGGTGTGGTGCGACAAAACACAAAGATACAATTATATATATACATATACCAAACACACAGACCAACCTATGGCTTCTTAAAAAAAGAAACTGAGCATGTGCCTCGGCACTGCTACCACGAAGCATGCATCAACAACCAAACAATCATCCCCCAACCCCATTTAGGTTTTCATGTTTCATGCAATGGTTTAACAAATTATTACTACTGGGAAACTATCATCCAGAAAAAACCTTTCACAAACATATCCTTTCCATCCACAACCAAGGTTAGGTAAAACGCAAGCAACCACATGCCATTTCATTTACAAAAGATTATCACAACCATACAACATTCCATCATTCATTTATTTCAAAGTTCCACACATAAAACCCTTTCCACACACAAAACATTTCCGCATTTGAAAACACCTTTTTACTTCAAAACACTTTTCATAATCAAAACACTTTTCATTAATAAAGGCATTTTCCACAACCAACCACTTCCCATTTCAACCCCATCGTTTACAAAACATTTCACACCTCCACGTTTCCACCATCAACCATTCCAATAAGATCACCACCCAAAAGTCGCAGCCCCGCTGCTCACCCAAACCACAACAGCCCACAAAACACCCCCAACACATGCCACGTAACCAAGCCAACACCCACATGTTCATTATTCCATTTTAGTTCAACCGGGGTGATCACACAAGGGTTCTAGATTTTTATTTAAAAAGTCAACTTTACGTGATTAACCAATTTCCACATTTCATGAGGTTTCCATCCATAAGAAAATACAGAAGGAGAGGGCAACATTTAATTGCGTAAGAAAAGGCCCCCAACGACTGTGATTTTCAGTAGGTAGAAGCTCATTCAATTCACAAATATAATATCACAGGATATAAAAAGTAAGGTAACAACAATCACTAACTTCCCAACCCCATTCTTTAACCAGTTATTATCTTTATTTAAAGGTTCAACCATTTCTCATGAAAACAAAAGGATACCCGCCACACATGATACACAAATTAGAGAGACAAAGGTGAGATCCCTACTTCAAAAGGTCCCGATCACGCCGCTTCTGACGACGTCCTTCGGTGTCCTCCACCTTCGCCAAACCCGACAAACGCCTCCTAGGATGGAAGATGGAGAAGGAAGGCTGGAAGGAAAGGTGACAAGTCCGGGCTTAGAAGCTTCGTCTCGTCGCTACGATCCTGTGGCCGCTGACGGATTGTAATTCGGGGCTCGGAAAAAGAAGTTAGAGGAGGAAGACTTCTTGATCATCCAAGAGTGTCGTCGTGTGGAGAAGAAGCGATTGGTCTGGAAATAATCCGCGACCCTTTCTTATATAGCCAACGAATAGGTAAAACATTATTCAGCATGTATTGATGAATACACGGTGTGACTGTACACCCGTTACGTGTTTTGACTGGTCAACACACGACACGTCACACGGTTTCCACGCGTTTTAATAATAAGACGTTAATTTTATTAATATGTTTGTTTCGTTGACCCGAGACATAAATCATAAAAAGGTATCCATCACTGGTCTTAAAATGACCGTCTTAATTACAGGATTACACTGCCGCTGACGGTTCGTCATTCCGACACCATATGAAGAAGTTACAGTCAAATTAAGATTATATAACCCAAAACAAAAACATTATTATTATATTATTTAATTTAATTTAACACTTATTTTCTTTCCACCTCAAATAAGAACCCACGCTCAACATGTCTTAAAGTGAAGCTCATAAGCCCCCATGATTGACTCCACTTTTATATTATCATTATTATCATTTAATCATTATTATATTTTAAAATTTCTCTCTCCAATCACAATTATATTTATGCCCCTTTATTTCCCCTCACGCCCAGCACATCATAAGATTTCAATTTTTTTCATTTCACCTTATTTCTAAAATTATTATCATAATAATAATTAATACTACACTAAAAGTGGCGCCTCCCTTCCTAATTCCATGCCCAACATGCCCCAACCTTCATTCCTTTATGGTTTTTATTATTTTCATTATTATTCCATCACTTTGTAATCTCTCTCCAATATCACTTCAATACCATTATTAATAAAATTAATATTAATAATACTCATCATTAATGTTCAAATTTAGTCCCATTAAATTATATTACCATAATTATTCTTATATTAAACTAAAACCATTCCATGTGACTCAAAACCATTTCATTTAATTGAATTAAATGACAAAACGAAATTAATATAACTTACATATTCAACCCCTTTTTAATACATTTAATTTCATTAACCTCTCACACATAGTTTTACGTCATCATTGTTATTTATTGTTTTTCAATAATAATAAAAATTCATCAACTTATTTTATTAACTCATCACCATTATTATTTTTAATAACAATAATATTTATGCTCATCGCATTGACTACATTAAACCACCGCGTTGGATATCTGAATCCAACCATGCCACATCAATGTCGCGTAACATCCGTCAATTTAATTATTTAATTCTATTTATTTTTATTTCACACTGATTAAATTGAAACCACTTTTATTAAATTAAAGTCATTCAATTTAATAAACCCAACATATTTTTACACCACCATTATTATTATTATTTAACATAATAATAATAACGAACTCACCTTTAATTTTATTAACTCACCACCATGCTTCCATTGTGCATCTTCATTTATTTGTTTGCAATAAATATCATAACTCATTTTATTAATTTCTCATTAATATTATGAATAATATTAATAACACAACACCTATTATTATTATTCTAATTTAATTCCAACAATTTCTCAATTAATATTAAACTAAACGCCTTATTTTTTTTTAAAATTCTTATTTAGAATTAAAACCCCTTTTAATTTAATTAATCACGCACTTTATATCACCATCTTTATTATTTAATATAATAAACTGACAAATCATCTTTTAATTTTTTATAAATTCTTCTTCATTTTTATCATTAATAATTATCATCGTTACGCGCGCCGTGTTGACCACATCGATTTAAACAAAGGAATGGACCGGAGGGGTCCGGTCCATTACATCAGATACCTCTTAAAACATTCTCGTCCTCGAGAATTAAAAACCAACCAAGAAAAATAAAGGATCCAAACAACCACTCCGCAAGATACCTCTTAGGGCTCTTGTCATAACAAGAAACAACCGACAACTCTAAGAGTTAGGAATTACCTCTCCTATGTCAAGATATTATCCGCTTTAGCCGGCACTGACTCGCCTGCACGGGTTTAATCGCATCCTCATTAATGCGTCTTGATTAAGGATCAGGTTTTTCCTTTCCCATATATTAGGTTTTTTTTCCAACTTACACTGCACCCAACAACGTACAACCCACACACTGCCCGGACACATGGCTTGAGGAATTCCTTCTCCCATGTTGAGATATTATCCGCTTTAGGCGGCACTGACTCTCCTGCACGGGTTAAATCGCATCCACATTAATGCGTCTCGATTAGGGATTAGTTCTTCTCCTCCCCACATGATAGGGCTCTTCACATACATTTAAAGAAAAGCGGGAAACAACATAGCATTATAGACTCATGAAAAACATGGTCCAGGCCCAAACCATGGGAGAGAATGAGTTTCAACAATTGAGTGTGATGCTCCTGGATTTAAACAAAACATAAACGAGAGCATTTAAGTAAAACATGAAACATCTCTCTCGATCATTCGCCTTGCTGGGGTTGCCACTTCTGTTGCGTGAAATTATTCGCGTCCCACTCCTCTGCATTTCTGTTAACGTCCAAGTGCCATAGATGTACGGTAAACAAGGATCACCTAAGCCCAAGTAGTAAGGAAAAACTCAAAGTTTTAATTATCATTTTATTTCAATTTCTTTCCCAGAACACCCAAATCAAGTAAAACACAAACATGATGATGCATGTACCTTCCCTAGGGTCTCTACCCTGCAATAAATATAGTCTCACTTGGTCGTTCGGTACGCTCAGAGTCCTTGCAACGGATCACGGGGGGCCCTAAAATCCCGTGTCCTAACCGGTCTTCCCTGGCCTATGTCATGCACCAAGATTAATGAACACTGTTGCCCTACCATCCCATGCAATCCTCACTGTGCCTAACTCCAGACTCCATCCTATCTCTCAACCATCAGCCTCTGATACCATTCTGTCACGACCCCCTCCCACCAAAGATGCCCCTCCTGAGCTGGCAATGGTGAAAGGGAGATAATGACCCCCGAGTCCCTCCTCCAGTAGGCCCCGGGTTGGCGACTAGCACCAAGGGTATGAGTTTTCACAAATATGGGAGGCATTACCCTTTTTATTATTTTGGATCGGGAAATAGGACAAGTCAACCACCAAAAAGGGAAAAGAACAAGTGTATATAAATAAACCCAAACCAAGCCCACATGCATGTTTAAACAATTTTTATAACAAGGTACAAGTACATGGAAGCTCAAAAGTACAATGCCAAAGAAAACAAGAGAACAACAACTGCAATAACTCCAACTGCCCAACTAGTAGGGTCCCGCACGGCCCTGGTAGTCCTCCTGGAAACCTGAAAGTAAACTTTGGGTGAGCATACAAGTATACTCAGTAGAGAAACCTAAAGCTCTCGTGCACAAGTGGGGAGACACCCTAAGGTCCCGTGAGAAAACAGAAGAACCAGAAACTAACAAGGAAAAACTATCCACCCAGCCTCACTGGTCACACTCACCAAGTAACACAAACAAGTTTAGTATATATATATAGAACAAAAGTATTGGGTACCCCGCACCATTTCCCACTTAATTAGATGCTTCTCTTCCTAACGGCAAACGTCCTGACGCTACCACACTCTTCCCGCCCGCACACACCTGGGCCAAACCACGCATCCCACCCGCACACACCTAGGCCTCACAACCACGCATCTCGCCCGCACACACCTGGGCCACAACCACTAACCCGCCCGCAGACACCTGGGCCTCATCCCGAAGGTTCTTGGGAACGGTAAGCCTGCCCGAAGAGTCTTGAGCTAAAGGTAGCCTCAAGCCATCACAGCCTCCGAGACCTACCCGAAGAGTCTTGGGTGTAAGGTCACCTCAAGCCATCATAGCCTATGGAAGAAGGAGCAGGAAGGAGCTAGTAACTAAGGGGGAACACCCTCTCCCATAAAATGGGAGTGTTCGGCACTAGGTGCTTGACATGGGTGTGGTGCGACAAAACACAAAGATAAAATTATATATATACATATACCAAACACACAACCCAACATATGGCTTCTTAAAAAGAGAAACTAAGCATGTGCCTCGGCACTGCTACCATGAAGCATGCATCAACAACCAAACAATCATCCCCCAACCCCATTTAGGTTTTCATGTTTCATGAAATGGTTTAACAAATTATTATTACTGGGCAACTATCATCCAGACAAAACCTTTCACAAACATATCCCTGCCATCCACAACCAAGGTTAGGTAAAACGCAAGCAACCACATGCCATTTCATTTTTAAAAGATTATCACAACCATACAACATTCCATCATTCATTTATTTCAAAGTTCCACACATAAAACCCTTTCCACACACAAAACATTTCCGCATTTGAAAACACCTTTTTACTTCAAAACACTTTTCATAATCAAAACACTTTTCATAAATAAAGGCATTTTCCACAACCAACCACTTCCCATTTCAACCCCATCGTTTACAAAACATTTCACACCTCCACATTTCCACCATCAACCATTCCAATAAGATCACCACCCAAACGTGGCAGCCCCGCTGCTCACCCAAACCACAACATCCCACAAAACACCCCCAACACATGCCACGTAACCAAGACAACACCCACATGTTCATTGTTCCATTTTAGTTCAACCGGGGTGATCACACAAGGGTTCTAGATTTTCATTTAAAAAGTCAACTTTACGTGATTAACCAATTTCCACATTTCATGAAGTTTCCATCCATAAGAAAATATAGAAGGATAGGGCAACATTTAATTGCGTAAGCAAAGTCCCCCAACGACTGTGATTTTCAGTAGGTAGAAGCTCATTCAATTCACAAATACAATATCACGGGATATAAAAAGTAAGGTAACAACAATCACTAACTTCCCAACCCCATTCTTTAACCAGTTATTATCTTTATTTAAAGGTTCAACCATTTCTCATGAAAACAAAAGGATACCCGCCACACATGATACACAAATTAGAGAGACAAAGGTGAGATCCCTACTTCAAAAGGTCCCGATCACGCCGCTTCCGACGACGTCCTTCGGTGTCCTCCACCTTCGCCAAACCCGACAAACGCCTCCTAGGATGGAAGCTGGAGAAGGAAGGCCGGAAGGAAAGGTGAAAAGTCCGGGCTTAGAAGCTTCGTCTCGTCGCTACGATCCTGTGGCCGCTGACAGATCGTAATTCGGAGCTCGGACAAAGAAGTTAGAGGAGGAAGACTTCTTGATCATCCAAGAGTGTCGTCGTGTGGAGAAGAAGCGATTGGTCTGGAAATAATCCGCGACCCTTTCTTATATAGCCAACGAATAGGTAAAACAGTATGTAGCATGTATTGATGAATACACGGTGTGACTGTACACCCGTTACGTGTTTTGACTGGTCAACACATGACACGTCACGCGGTTTCCACGCGTTTTAATAATAAGACGTTAATTTTATTAATATGTGTGTTTCGTTGACCCGATAAATAACTCATAAAAAGGTATCCATCACTGGTCTTAAAATGACCGTCTTAATTACAGGATTACACTACCGCTGACGGTTCTTCATTCCGACACCATATGAAGAAGTTACGGTCAAATTAAGATTATATAACCCAAAACAAAAACATTATTATTATATTATTTAATTTAATTTAACACTTATTTTCTTTCCACCTCAAATAAGAACCCACGCTCAACATGTCTTAAAGTGAAGCGCATAAGCCCCCATGATTGACTCCACTTTTATATTATCATTATTATCATTTAATCATTATTATATTTTAAAATTTCTCTCTCAAATCACAATTATATTTATGCCCCTTTATTTCCCCTCACGCCCATCACATCATAAGATTTCAATTTTTTTCATTTCACCTTATTTCCAAAATTATTATCATAATAATAATTAATACTACACCAAAAGTGGCACCTCCCTTCCTAATTCCATGCCCAACATGCCCCAACCTTCATTCCTTTATGGTTTTTATTATTTTCTTTATTATTCCATCACTTTGTAATCTCTCTCCAATCTCACTTCAATACCATTATTAATAAAATTAATATTAATAATACCCATCATTAATGTTCAAATTTAGTCCCATTAAATTATATTACCATAATTATTCTTATATTAAACTAAAACCATTCCATGTGACTCAAAACCAATTCATTTAATTGAATTAAATGACAAAACGAAATTAATATAACTTATATATTCAACCCCTTTTTAATAAATTTAATTTCATTAACCTCTCACACATAGTTTTACGTCATCATTGTTATTTATTGTTTTTCAATAATAATAACAATTCATCAACTTATTTTATTAACTCATCACCATTATTATTTTTAATAACAATAATATTTATGCTCATCGCATTGACTACATTAAACCACCGCGTTGGATATCTGAATCCAACCATGCCACATCAATGTCGCATAACATCCGTCAATTTAATTATTTAATTCTATTTATTTTTATTTCACACTGATTAAATTGAAACCACTTTTATTAAATTAAAGTCATTCAATTTAATAAACCCAACATATTTTTACACCACCATTATTATTATTATTTAACATAATAATAATAACAAACTCACCTTTAATTTTATTAACGCACCACCATGCTTCCATTGTGCATCTTCATTTATTTGTTTTCAATAAATATCATAACTCATTTTATTAATTTCTCATTAATATTATGAATAATATTAATAACACAACACCTATTATTATTATTCTAATTTAATTCCAACAATTTCTAAATTAATATTAAACTAAACGCCTTATTTTTTTTTAAATTCTTATTTAGAATTAAAACCCCTTTTAATTTAATTAATCACGCACTTTATATCACCATCTTTATTATTTAATATAATAAACTGACAAATCATCTTTTAATTTTTTATAAATTCTTCTTCGTTTTTATCATTAATAATTATCATTGTTACGCGCATCGTGTTGACCACATAGATTTCAACAAAGGAATGGACCGGAGGGGTCCGGTCCATTACAGAAAATTATTCTCATTTTCAACTTTTCTAGACATAATTCTTGAATAAATTTATCAACTATGAATCTTGAGATGTTTAATACCTTTATTGTTATTATATATATTCTGTCCCAAAAATTATATTGTCTATTCATTGTTGATTTTTAATTAAAATTATAATTTTGAGATGTTTTCAAATATTTGATATACCATTAATATTAAATGTAATAATTCCTTAGGTTTTTTCATCACTTATTCCAAAAAATATATAATGGATGTTATCAAATTCTATATATGTTGGAATAATTATATGAAATTATTTTTAGATATTCATCATTTTAGGTCCATATGAATCGGTTCCACCACTAGGAATCACTGATTATCATCAATGTTTATTAAATAACTCTTTATATATTAAATGTTTTTATCAATACATTTTTATATATTTTAGTTGATTAAATGAGAGTTTATTATTATTATTTTTCATATTTAGGTTCTTATTACTCCATAATTTCTTATATTTTGTTTCCATTTGTTTAGGGTATTTAAGAAATAATTTAGGGATCATTTTAATAATGGTATGAATACTATCAGTTAGAGGATTGAAAGTATTAAAAGTTAGATTTATCCTAAAAATATAGAATTCATAGAGGCCCAAAAGATTCATATATCATAACATGTCTCTATCAAGACCCCATGAATCATCGATGAGAATGTTTATGCCCCAAAAAACTCACCATCAATAGGCCATGAGTTAATAACTATTTCCAATAGTGTAATTCTCACAAATGAGAGGAATTAACCCTTTTAGAGAACACAATCAAGTACAACTATCATCCTCATCTACTTCATCTCCTGAATAGTTATTATTGAAATTTGAGGCTTAAGACTCATCCCTGATTTATTTTATGTTTCTTGTACTAAACTAAATAGTAGTCATCCCATGGATGACTACTGGTTAAAGTAATTAAAGAAACATAGGTTCATGTCCATAATATATAAAGGATGCGTGTCAAACAACAAATTGAAATGATAAATGTTTGGGAGATGAGATAATGAGGATGAAAGTTGTCTATAACTTCCACCTTTTAATGAATTCAAAGTATAAAACCTACCATAGTGGAGTAATTTATTTTTAAAATCAATTACCCATTTTCTTTAAATAATAGTAAAATTATTTGAAACAATCAAATATTGGGTTTCCCTTATTATAATTTTCTATAATTTTCACCTTTAATAATGAATATATTATGTGTATTTATTTATTTATCATAAAAAATTAATATTTTATAAATCCAATATGATGGATATGAATCAAAAATGGATTCATGCTAACAATTTTCCAAAAGAGTTCAAAGATGTAGATAAATAGTTCATCACATTTGCAATAGAGCATGCATATGACCCATCTCAAATCCTTCATGTTTACACTGTTGATATTCAAGAAAAATTAGCCTAGAAGAGTTTGAAAAACATTTTATTTGTCAATAAGTATATCATAACTATAAATATAGGACTAAACATGGGTAAAAAAGCTGAATGTGAACAATTATTGGGATGATACTACGGTTTATTGATCATTTGATATGACTACCAGTGTAAATGATGATGGAGATCGCAGGGAAGAATTAAAAATGGAAATTGAATAAGGACTTAATGATTTTACAAGTTTGTTTTAAAAGTTAAATAGTTGTCCTAAGAGACCATTATATACCAGTTGTAATAAATACACAACATTTTCAGCTTTATTGAAGTTATAAAATTTGAAAGCTGGCAGTGGATGGAGTAACACCAACTTTACAAAACTACTTGGTCACCTAAATGATATGCTGCTAGAAGAAAATGAACTACCATGTCGAACATTTGATACTAAATGAATTATACATTCAATGGGAATGATCTCTAAAAAAATACATTCTTGTCCTAATGATTTTATATTATTTCTCAAGGACCATGCATTACTCATAAAATCCCTTAAGTGTTGTGTAAATCAATACTTGAAAAATGAATCAAGTCCTTTGAAATCTATATGGTACTTTCTTATCATTCTATGGTTTAGAAGACTATATGGATGACAAAAAACCATGAGAAAATTTGCATGGCATGAAAATACAAGAATTAAATATAGGAACCTACGTCATCCAGTAGATTCTCCTCTATAGATGAAAATTGATTATGAGTGTTCTGAATTTAGCAATGAGCTAAGAAACTTTTGTCTTGTATTATCTATATATGGAATAAATACTTTTGGTGTACAGAGTTGTACTCATAGAACATGGCCTATCATGTTGGTAAATTATAACTTTCCACCATTTTTATGCATGAATTTCAAATACATTATGTTGTATCTTCTGATATATGGACCAAAGAAACCTGGTAATGACATAGATTTCTATTTGAATCCATTTATCAAAGACCCGAAATTGATGTGGGATACAGGTGTTACTGTGTATCATTCTCATAGAAGTGAAGAATTCACATTAAGGGTTATATTTAATAAGATGATAAATGACTTACCTTATTATAAAAAATTATCAAGATATATTATTAAAGGAATGTTCGAGTGAACCATTTGGGAAAAAACACACACTCTCAGTTCGGTTGAAACATTCCTCAAAGATTTTTTTTTTAGGAAATCAGAAATTTTTTCCTCAATGGCGTAAATATCAATCTTGGATGACAACATTAGATGGTAATACTAAATAAGGTACAATACTATCTCCGTTAAAGGTTTATCAATTGTTCGGTAAAGTAAAACATATTGACACTGTTTTTAGTAAACCATTTTTAAAAAACTGTAAAAATAAGGTTGGAAGAATAGATCAATTCTCTTTAAATTTCCATATTGGAATATTTTATATGTCAGACATTTTCTTTATGTCATTCATATATAAAAACATGTAATTGATAATGTTATTGGAATGTTACTGAATATTTATGCAAAAACTAAATATGGAATCAAGGCTAAGTTATACATGATTGACATGGGGATCAGGGAAGAGTTGACACTAGTGAAGGGTAAAGGGCGTAATTTTCTTCCTCCAGCATCTTACACTCTATACATAAAATTAAAAAAAAATTCTTTTCCTTAATCATATAAAATTTCTATAGGGGTATTCATAAACTATCAATAATGTCATGTCAATGACTAATTTGAAGTTATAGTGACTAAAATCATAGGAATTTCATGTTTTGATTCAAGATTTGATGTTTGTTCCTTTATATTTCATTCTATCTCAAAATGTACAACATATATTAAACAGGATCTGCTTCTTTTTCAAAGCAATTTGTAATAAGGTTAAAGACCTAAAAAGGTTTCCAATCATGATTAAGGATGTTGCATTTATATTATGTGAATTATATATGTTCTTCCCACCATCATTCTTTGATATGATGGTTCAATTTGTTAGAGAGGTTCAACTATGTGGCCATGTCCATTATAGATGGATGTACTCTATTGAACAGTATATGAGGATTTTGAAATGGTATTTCAAGAATCAAAGTTAGACATAAGTTTTTATTATAGAATGATATATTGTCGAAGAATACCTTGAATTATATATCGATTACCTATCAAATGTTGACATAATTGATCAACCAAAGACTCATTAAATCATATTCTTTATGAGATAAAAGATTTATAGAAGATATGTTGTTATAATTAACTTGACAAAGTGGGAGAAAGAGAACCTTTACATTTTACATAATACTGAAGATTTTGATCCATACATTGTATCCTACAAAAAAATTATTAGAGATTTGAATACATCAATGGATGAAGTATGGATATTAAATACACATAATCAATAGTTTATAAGATGGTTTCGAGATCAAATTTCTAAGGAGTTATTTGAAAATAAAAATTCAATTATCAAACGAATTCAATGGGTATCCAGGGGACCAAATGAAATTTTTTTATCTTACAATAGTTTTATAATCAATGGTTATAAGTTCTATAAAAAATAACATGATGATTATAGTACAATGCAAAATAGTATTGTTATGCTTGTGGCAAGAAATGCACATATATGTTTCCAACAATAGAAATCCAATTTATTCAAATATATCATATTTTGGCATTATCAAATAGATATATGAGTTGTATTATACAGCATTTCAAGTGCTTATTTTCCATTTCAAATGTGTTAACAATATGAGTGCATTAAATGTTGATAAAATTGGCTTTGTAAAGGTGAATTACAGTGTGTAAGGGGAAAAGTTGAGTCTTTCATAATGGAATCACAAGAAGTGAAAGTATTTTATGTCTTAGATCCAACAAACAATAATTTTTCGATTGTCCTGCTGGTGACTAAAAAAAATATCGGTTCGGATAAAAAAATCAATCAAGGATGACCCTTTAATTAGGAGATAACAATCAGTTCATGTTAGTATTAACATAGACAATGTCTTGTATATTAGAAGGGAACACAAAGAGTGGATTTGGATTCTCTATATAGGAACCAAATCCTTGCAACCTTTAAAGAAAGAAATAGATTTCAATGTCAAGGTAAATGTTTTTTTTATATACTATTTTTTTCTCATAATATTATATGTTCTCTACTAAAATAACATAAACTAAATTAAATGCTTTACTACTCATGTAGACAATGTCTTCTACACATGATGATGCTACCAATCCTGTGTAATAATAAACTATAATGAAAGAAATCATTTTGGAATATGTAAAGGTAATGTTATGATATAATTTATCTATTTTACCAAAAGAATTATATTGAAATGGTGATTTAATTTTCATTATTTCTTGAGTAGTTCATCTATTTTAGAAAATTTAGGTCCATCTTTCATCCCTTTCTACACTAAAACTTCCACATACTTCTTCTCCCTTAAAAATGTTTCAACCCTATAGTTTGTCTATTTATCAATTACCTTCATGTTCCCTCTACTCCCTTTGTAGTAAGATAAATGCAGTTTCCTCTACTCAATCACAAAGGTAATATTGATGTTTTCATAGTAAAATCATTTTCCATAGAATTAATGTATTATTTTATATTTATGTTTAATTTATTTTTTTAGTATTAAGAACATAAGAATCATTTTCTTATGTAGGTGGATTCTTTTGATTGATTTGTGGTGTTCTATCTATCTTTCATGCCTTTATTCGCCAAAAAAATCCATAGACATCTTCTCCCTCAGAACCATTTCACCCCTATAGTGTTATAATTTATCAATTTTTATCAAGTTCCCTCCATTGAAATTATAGAGAGATCAATGATGCTTTATTTTCTCAATCACAAAGGTAATCTTGATGTTTTCATAGTAAAATCATTATCCATAAAATTAATGTATTATTTCATATTTATGTTTAATTTATTCCTTTTTAGTATTACTAACATAATAATTTTTTCTTATATAGGAGGATTATTTTGTTTGAGTTGGGGTGGGTTTTCCACATTTCATGTCTTTCTTCACCAAAACTTCCACAGACTTCTTCTCCCTAAAAACCTTTTCACCACTACAGTGTTGGAATTTTTCAATTTCCTTTAAGTTATCTCTACTAAAATTATAGGATAAGAAATGGTGTTTCCTCTGCTCAATCACAGAGATAATATTTTTTTTTCATATTAAAAACATTTTCTATTGAATTAATGTATTATTTCATATTTATGTTTAATTTATTTGTTTTTATTGTCACTCATATAATAATATTTTTATACAGGTGGATCCTTTTATTCAAGTTATGGTGGGTTGTTTGAAGCTGCTCATGCTCGTGAGAGATTAGACTTCAAGACTAGAATTGTGATAATGAAAACAAGGAAATGTTTTAAGAATGTGTACAACCCCCATGAAGAATTGAATTATTACTAATTATTTAATTTATCTTTTAATCATTTTATCTACTCTTTATAAGTTAATTTTCTTATCATTTTTATCTAATTATTAATATTTTTTTCACAGATCATTTGGGAATTCATATTTTTCTTTCAACTATCTACAAAAATCCACTAAAGGGAAAACATGTTTCTTTCTTCCAATGTTACCATTCTTTACATTGTATTTAATTATTGAATTGAAACATTTTATATCTAATCGATGTTCTTTGCTGAAAAGGATTTTTTAGCTAAGAACATCGGCTCAGTATGTAGTGTTTCCAGTTTGAAAAATAAATTTAATGGAAAGCATGGTAACAATAGAATTTATGTATTTTTGAGACTTTGGGATGTATAGGAATCAATTGCACCTCAATCTTACACATGGTGTGACTGGTATGACTCCAACTGTTTCTTTTTATTTAAAATTGACATTAATTTTAGTGAAAAATAAAACTTACATACTCAAAACCAACAAAACATATTCATATTGTTTTGATATTTTAGCACAATGATCCATAAGTCATTTTTGATGTGTAGGAAATAACCTCACCTCAATATGATACACAATGTGCCCGGTATGACTCAATGTTTCAGTTATCACTTTAAAATTGAAGTTTTAGTTCAAAACATGTAACTCATTAAAAACTCCAAAAACACACTCCTATTTTCTTTATAATTTAGTAAAATTATTCATAAATATTTTTTTACATGTAGTAATCAGTATCACATCAAATAAATAAATTATTTGGACGGTATTAATAGAAGTGTGTGTTTTAAGTTTAAGATGATATTTTAGTAAAAAAGATAAGTGACATACTCAAAACTGAGAAAACTCACTTATATTGTTCTGATAATTTAGTAAAATGATCCAAAATTAATTTGGGAAATGCAGGAATCATCCACTCCTCAATTTGATGCATGATGTGACTAGTATGACTCCAAGTGCATCTTTTTATTTAAAATTGACATCAATTTTAGAAAAAAATAAAACTCGACTAATAAAAAATAAGAAAATGAATTTGGATAGTTTTGATCCTTAGGAAAATTATATATAAGTCATTTTTTATGTGTAGGAATAATTCGCACCTCAATATGATACATGATGTTCTCAGTATGAATCAAAGTTTTTATTATCAGTTTAAAATAAACATTTTAGTTCAAAAAGTGTCACTTAATGAAAGATAAGAAAACATGCTCGATTTGCCTTGATAATTTAGGAAAATTATTCAAAAGTCATTTTTGATGTGTAGGAATTGGTATCATGTTAAACTGACACATTCTATGATACGTATGATTTAAAGTGCGTGTTTCTAGTTTAAAATGAAACTATAGTAAAAAATACAAGTGGCATACTCAAAACAAAGAAAAATATTCATAATGTTTTGAAAACTTATAAAAAACATCCCATAAGTCATTTAGGATATGTAGGAATCAGACTCACCTTCATCTTATGTATGGTGTGACCGATATGACTCCAAGTGCATCTTTTTATTTAAAATTGACATTAACATTAGTAAAAAAGACAACTGACCTACTCAAAACCAATAAAATGCATTTGTATTGTTTTCATACTTTAAGAAAATGATCTTTAATAGATTTTTTATTTTTATGGATTAGATACACCTCAATCTGATACATGATGTGCCCATTATGACTCAAAGTATCCATTATCAGTTGAAAATCGACATTTTAGTTCAAAAAATGTCACTCGCTAAAAACTTATAAAATCAACTCAGATTGTATTTATAATTTATGAAAATAATTCATAAATCATTATTAATTTTTAGGAATTATTCTAATGTCAAACTGACACACTATGTGAGCGGTATGAGTTAAAGTGCATGTTTCCAGTTTAAAATGACATTTTATTAAAAAAGACAAGAGGGGTACTCAAAATGAGAAAACACATTCATATTTCTTTGATACTTTATATAAATTATCTATAGGTTATTTTGGATGTGTATGAATAATAATCACCTCAATCAAGCACACAATGTGAACGGTATTACTCCAAGTGCATCTTTTTATTTAAAATTGACCTCAATTTTAGTAAAAAAGAAAACCAACCTACTCATAATTGAGAAAATGCATTCATATTGTTTTTTTACTTTAGGAAAATGATCTATAAGTCATTTTTTATGTGTATTAATCATCCACACCTCAATATTATACATTATGTGCCCGGTAAGACTCAAAGAATTTGTTATCAGTTTAACATCAACATTTTAGTTTAAAAATTATCACTCACTGAAAACCAAGAAAACATGGTAATTTAGGAAAATGATTCATGAATCATGTTTTAGGTTTATGAATTTTTATCACATCAAACTGACACATCATGTGACCAGTATGATTCAATGTGCGTATTTCCAGTTTAAGATTACATTTTTGTAAAAAAGATAAGCAATGTACTCAATACTGAGAAAAATCATTTATATTTTTTGATACATTAATAAAATGATCCATAATTCATTTGGTATGTGTAGGTTTCATACTCACCTCAATACTATGCATGATATGATGAGTATGACTTCAAATTCATCTTTTTAATATATAAGTGTCATTTTAGTTTCAAACGTGCATCACAACACCAAAACTAAGAAAAAGATCCTAGATTGTATTCTAATAATTATATATGCTACAAATTAATTTATTTTCGTATCATTTTATCATATACTTTTTTAATTGATTTTCACAGAGATAATTCCTAAAGATGAACAAGAAATGGTGTGATGTGCAAGAATCAGTCGCAACTTAATCTGATACACAATGTTCTTGGTATGACTCAAATTTTTGTTTAAAATAAACACTTTTTTTAATTTATTTAATTATATTATTACTAATATAAGAATTTATTTATTATATATGTGTGTTGATTTACTTTATTATGGGTAATTTGTTTAGAAATAGCATGAGTCAGGGTTAGTATCAAAAGAAAAAGGAATGTTGATTTTTTTTAAAGGTATGTATTAATTTTTAATTATATAATTGTTTAAACCAATGATTTAAATTTATATAATATAGTTTTTTTCTTGTATTTGTGTTTTAAATTTCATTTCATTTAAATTCTGTATTTTTACTTTATTTTTTTATATCTGGTGGTGTTTTTGGTGCCATAGTGTGCTATTATAGTACACTGAACTGGAGTTGCAATGTGATGTTATAGTACACTACAGTATGCCCCTTTATCAGTACTTTTTTATTTCTGATAAAATCTTAGGGTTTTTAATCTCTCCTTATTAGTTAGCAATTCTATAGCACTAATAAAGTTCATTTTCAGTGCTGTTAAAGGCCAATTTTCTAGTACTGTTATTTGTTTTCTAAAAAATTGATTACTAATGAATTCATTTTAGACATTTGTAAACAATAATTTTTGTAATTTAGTTAGTTTTATTCATACCCTCCAATCCATAATTTGGGAAATAGCTATCACATTTAATAATAATATTTCAATAGTACAACATGATTCATTTAAACTCTATGCTTCTTATAAATAAAGATATGAAATATATAAAACTTATTTAAATATAAATATATCATAAAATATCAGGTTGTTATATAAATTTAGGTAATGATTATTCCATAAAAATAACAACATATCAGCATATAAATAATATTTATTTCATCATGTTGTTATGGGTAATATAGGTTTGGAGGAGAAATGTAATGCCCCGACCCCAGTTACCCAGAGTCGGTGCATTATTACATAACTTTGGCATGATACAAGGAAATCATGTCCCGAAATACCGATCAGTTTAGTAGCCTTGGAAATACTAGATACATTCATAAGTATTATATTACATTATAAAATGAAAAACTAAAAAAACATGGTTTCCATAGACTACACTCATATCCCCTCAGACTATCCCTTTAGGTCAGTCATAAAATACTTCTTCGCATCCTGGGAAAAATAAAACATAGAAAGGGGTGAGCTCAGATGCACAGTAAGGATAACAATATAGCGGAAACTTTTATGAATAAGCATAAACATTTAAGGAAATGTATAAGACTAAAGCAAAATCCTTTTAAACTTGAACTTCAGCATAATATGGCAAAGATAAAATCAAATAATTCCATTTACTTATTCACATGGATATTCTACTAGTCGATTAATCACAAACAATATCAATAGCCACTTTCATAATAATGGAATACATAATTCCTGACTTCATAACCACATAGTCAAGGCCTTGTTCCAAGACTAAAAATAATATTTTTTCATGGCCTTGTGCCAAGATACTAGTTTTTCTCATGAGACCTACCGATGCATCGAGGAGTTATAGCTGCCTCCATCCCTCACTTACTAAGTCCAATGCATTCCTCATATGTAAAGGTTTAAACATAACATAAACATCCGTATTAAAACTAGCATATTAAATGTCAATACTTTATCTATAAACCATGAATGGTATAAAAATAAAACATCCCCATTCAAACATATCACAAAACCTTCAATACAATATGGAAGATTTGTATCATAAAAAATCAACTTCAAATAAGTTGAAAAACTATTAAAGGATGTTGACATAGATGAAATGAAACTATTTGAAAGAAATGATTCTTTCTATTTTGAAACCATTTAAAAAAATTATTTTGGAAATATTCTTATATGCTTGTAAGGGAATCTTCTAAGGTGTTATAACGGCGGAAAATATCCGCACCTTCCGTATAAGTTAAAAAACATTCTTACCTTAATTTTGTCGAAAAGGTCATAAGGTAACTTGTTTTGAAAACGACAAAAAGATTCCTTTCAAACCATTTTATCAAAAGTTAAACAAGGGTATAAATTACTTTAACCCATAGTATAGTAAAAAGTAAAAATGTTTTGGAATACATTTTTAAGAAACATGGATGTGGATGATAAAGAGGTCCCAGTAGATACTTACGTAAAAACAACCTCGGATAATAAAGAGATTGTGAATTTAACCATTACCTTGTTCTTTTACTTGGTTTAGGGTAGGTTAACCTCCGGTATAATGGTAAAATCATTGTTATTAAATTATACAATAACCATATACATTAATATGATATCATATATGATCTTCTAATATTGCTTTGTTAATGATATTTCAGTAGTATCATCGTTTCGGTTGTTAACTGATTCATTTTCCTTTATATGCTTTGTTTCATAAGTAATGTTTATTGTGGATATGATGTATCTTATTCATATTCATAATGATATTAACTCTTTAAAAATTATTTTTAATCATCAAATTAAAATTATTCTTGAATGGATACGATGGGGAATGAATCTCATTGCGTTTGTGGAGACGGTAATCCGTACGTACGCACGAGAAAAAAATATCATTATTTTAATATTAAAATCATATATAATTGGATAGTATATAATATATATATATATAATCATTTTCATGTTATATTTATTATTTACATCATTTATACTCATTATTATACCCATCCAAATGATGAAGTGTTTGAATAACAAACCACACCATGGCGTGGAGACGGTAAGTCGTACGTACGCACGTATGGTGACATTTCATTCCTAGGATGGATAAAATAATGAATATGGTTGTACAATTTTTATAATAACATCACAGTATATATAAGATACTGGATTTATTATTTTAGAATTGAAACAACAAAGAAAGAGGAAGTGTAAGAAGAAAAGAACTTGAAAGAGGTGATGAAATATTTACCTCTTCTTCGGGTTATTCCTTTTGATTTGATCAAAAGGGATCCTTAGGTTGGATTTATGACTAAAGGAAAGACTCTAATATTAATGGAGGATATTTTAGAGTATATTTGGGCAGGGTTTGGCCGATCCAAATGGCTTTTAAGGTGTGGATTTGATAGAAGGGGAAGTTCCCTTTTATAAGAGGTGTGAGAGGCACCTTAGGAAAAGATTGATATATTATTTTATAAAAAAATAATTTTAGGTTTCTAATGGGTCCATAATGATTTATTTCAAGGATAAGGTGGGTATGGGTCTAAAACCACTCAAACAATAGGTTTTAGACAGGTTTGGGTCACTATATTAACCTTATCTTCTAGATTTAACTCTTAGTTAATTAGTTTGACATTTACCATGTCTCTTTGTATTTTTATATTATATGGTTAATAAACATACCATAAACTTCCAAGAGAACCTAAAGTGGTTAATTAATGAAATATATAATATTATTTAATATCTTTGGCTGAACCTTAGATTTTTAGGAATATAATATCAATTAATAATATAATATTTGTTTAAAAAACTCTTTTATGTCAATTTTGACACTATTTGATATTTTGTTTTTGTTAAATTCCTAACATAATTATTACTTAAAAAAAGTCATTTAATCAATCATAACATGTCAAATTAACCTAGAAAATTCTTGGATGTTATAAAAACTTTCAAATTATATTTATTTCAACATCTATAATACTATTTATTTGATTCTTTCATTAATAAAGAAAATACTACATCATCATTGTGTCATAAATAAATTTAATTATTCAATGTCTAAAAATTATAAATAAAATAACATTATTTAGTAAATATTTTTATATTTCTAATGAATATTTATAGTCTAAGAGATAACATATATAACCCTATGTAAAAAAAATTTACTAAAAGATATATGCTTATGTCATTTTTGTATTTACTTTAACTTAATTAATATAAAGTGTCATTATCACTTACAAGTGGCTCCATGGGGTCCCAAAATTGACCCAAGGATTCCCATGGTCGTAAATGTATCATAAAATAGGGTTAGAACACGTTTTAGGGTAATTTAATATTATTATTATATTATTTTTTTACCCTTATTTATCTGATTTACCTTTTAACCATGGTAAATAAAATAATTACCGAAGTAATTATTCAAAATGTCTAAAAATAAAAGTTACCTATTTACACAATTTTGAACTCCTGATTATAAATAAGGAATCCATTTTTTAAAATTCAAAACATAGAAGTGGCATAAATTAATTTAAAATTAATTCCCATTGTCAAAACAAAATGCGTGTTTTTAATAAATAATAACTATCAAAAGATTGACACTTGCTTATGTCCAGTTTAAATGTGAAATTACATAAAATTACCAACATTGGATTAAATGGTAAAAATTTAATCTAATTATACTTAAAAACCACTCAATATTATAATTTATCACTATAAATTATTTTGATTAAAAAAGTTGTTTTTAATTGAAATTTAGTATTTTTCACTATTTATCAAAAACTGAATGTTTTTAGAAAAATACCAAAAATTCACCCTAAGATAATTTTGATATTCCGAACCCAAAAATGAATTCCATTTTGAATTATAAAATTGATAAAATTTCAAAAAGTGAGTATTACTATTGATAACGGCTAGTTTGATTGGTCGCGATGTGTTAGAATCTCGAAGTTGCGTACAGTGCAAGCTATTGCATTATTCAAAGGGAAACGTACCATGGAAGCTTGGGGTGTTACATTATCCCCTCCTTAAAATAATTTCATCCTTGAAATTTCTAGAATATTACTGCATAAAAAGATTCGTGTGGTTCTTCATTATAAGTTCCTCGAGTTCTCATGTTGCCTCTTCTATCTTATGGTTTCTCCGTAGAAATTTTACCAGACGAGTTTTCTGGTTTCTCAACACTTGTTCTCTTGTATCAAGAACCTTGACAGGATATTCGCAATAAGATAGATTGGGTTTCAGGTCTAATTCCTCATAGGTAAGTACATGCGTTGGGTCAGGCTTGTATTTTCTCAACAGTGATATATAGAACACATCATGAACTTTGGAGAGACTTGGCAGCATTTCCAAATGGTAAGCTACAGCCCCAATTAGTTCTAGGATTTTGAAAGGTCTGATGTACCTGGGACTCAATTTACCCTTCCTATCAAAATGTATAACACCCTTCCATAGAGATACCTTCAAGAAAACATGTTCTCCTACCTGAAATTCCAAATCCTTCCTTCGGTTATCGGAATAGCTCTTCTGCCTAATTTGAGCTGCTTTGATGTGGGTTTGGATTACCTTCACCTTTTCCATCATTTCCTCAACAATTTTTGGGCCTATGAGTTTTTTTACCAACATCATCCTAACAAGTTGGTGTGCGACATCTCTTTCCATATAACGCTTTATGTGGTGCCATCTGAATACTTGAATGGAAGCTATTGTTGTAGGAAAATTATACTAGAGGTACATATTGAAGCCACATACCTTGAAAGTCTAGTGAGAAAGATCTCAACATGTTTTATAAGGTTTGAATATTCCATTCTGATTGTCCATCAGTTTGAGGGTGGTAGGCAGTGCTCAAATGAAGTTCAGTATCCAGGGATTTCTGAAGACTTTTCCAGAATCTTGATGTAAAACAGGGATCACGATCAGAAACAATCGATAGGGGTACTCTATTAAGTCTTACAACTTCATTAATATATAGTCTTTCTAAATGTTCAAGTGGTAAATCTTCTCTTATAGCAAGAAAATGTTCTGACTTGGTAAGACGATCAACAATGACCCATATTGTATTGTTCCTTCTTGGAGTCTTTGGTAGTCCCATGACAAAGTCCATCGTAATATTATCCCATTTCCACTCAGGTATGGGAAGAGGTTTCATGACTCCTCCAGGATGTTGCCTTCCAGCTTTCACTTGTTGATAGACCATACAACTTGACACAAAATCAGAAATCTCCCTCTTCATGTTGTCCCACAAAAAATGTTCCTTCAAATCTCTATACATTTTGGTGATCCCATGGTGTATAGAGAAATTGGAGTTGTGAAAATCATAAAACAATTCTATTTTTAGATCATTTATATCAGGAACACAAAGTCTCTTCCCAAATTTCAAAATTCCATCTTCATATATGAAGTCACTCAATCTCCTGTTATTCAGAGCTTTAATATTCTTTTGAAACTCCTCATCATCATCCTGAGAACTTTTTATCCTTTCTAGTAAAGATGGTTTGGAAACCATTTGAAAAATAATTGAAGTTTCACCTTCCATGATTATTCCCATATCCATCTTTACTCAATCCATGTATATAAGATCCTTTTCAACTCATATCTTGTTCAAAACTCCATGATCCTTTCTACTCAAAGCATCTTCCACCTTATTTTCCTTCCCCACGTGGTAGTGTATAGTGAAATCATAATCCTTGATTAGTTGAAGCCATTTCCTTTGCCTCATGTTGAGTTCTTTTTGTGATAAAATATACTTCAAACTCTTGTGGTCAGTATAAATCTCACATTTTTTACCATATAGATAGTGTCTCCATATCTTCAAAGAAAAGATTACAGCTGCTAAATCAAGATAATGTGTAGGATAGTTTTGTTCATGAATTTTTAGCTATTATGATGCATAAGAAATAAACCTATCATTCTTAATAAGGACACAACCAATTCCTTTCTTTGAAGCATCGCTATAAATAACAAACCCATCATTCCCTGATGGTAGAGTCAATATAATAGAATTGGCTAATCTTCTCTTCAATTCTTCAAAACATTCTTCACACTCTTTTTTACAAAAAAATTTAACCCCTTTACGTGTGTTCTTGGTTAATGGGTTTTCCAATCAAGAAAAATTCTATACGAAACATCGATAATAACCTACTAAACCAATAAAACTGCGTACCTCAATTATACTCATCGGTGATGGCCATTATTAGATTGCCTTGGTATTTGAAGGATCAATAGATATTCCATCCTTAGAGATGATATTTCCAAGAAAATAAATCTCTTGAAGCCATAATTCACACTTTATAAACATCCCATATAATTCATTCCTTATAAGAGTCTTCAGGATAATGCGCAAGTGATTTTCATGATCTTTATAGCTTTTGGAGTATACCATGATATCATCTATAAATACCACTACAAATTCATCATGATATTCCTTGAAAAACCTATTCATTAGATCCATGAAGACATAGGGTGTACTAGTCAATCCAAAAGGAATTACTGTAAACACATAATGCACATACGTGGTTCAAAATTCTATCTTCCGAATGTCTTCATTCTTCACGCACAACTGATGGTATCTAGATCGAATGAAAATCTTTGAAAAATACTAATCTCCATAAATTTGGTCAAATAAATCATCAATGTGAGGTAGGGGATACTTGTTCTTTATTATTATAGAATTTATGTCCCTCTAGTCAATGCACAACCTCATAGATCCATCTTTATTCTTAACAAAAAGGAAAGGGGATCCCCATGGAAAAACACTAGGGAGAATAAATCCCATGTTACTCAATTCCTCTAGTTGTTTCTTTAGTTCCACTAATTCCACAGTGGCCATTCTATAAGGGGTCATCTATATGGGCCTTGAAATATGAATTAAATCAATGGAAAACTCAATTTTTCGTTCTGGAGGATGTCCAGGTAAATCTTCTGGAAACACATCAACATATTCTTTCACAATAGGTACATATTCTATTTGAACATTATTTTCCTCACCCATAGTTATTTCATTCTCTTCCTCCACAATAATTGAATTTAGTTGAGCTACTAGGGGTGGATCTAGATAAGAATTAGGTGGTGAAGATTCTGATCTAAAGATAAGGTATTCCTTATCAATGTCATCAAAAATAGTAACCTCGTTCTTCTTACAATAAATGTTTTCATCATGGTCCAAAATACAATCCATACTGAGGATTATATCAAACTAAATCATGGGTATGATGATGAGATCCGCAGATGCAGAACATTTATATGCCCTAATGGGGACTGATTCACAAAACTTTGTTGCAATGATACTTTCCTTAAGAGTTTTGATTGAAAAATCCCTTGTTAAATCAAATTGGAAATATCTAATTTTCTTAACAAACTAGGAATATATGAAACAATTCCATGGTCTATAATCAAATAAATCATTTTCTAAAATTGATGAAACCCTTAAATTACCTGCCACCATGTCTTTAGAAGCTTCAACCTCAGCAGTAGTGATACCATAAACTTGGGCTTGATCCATTGGCCTTCTATGAGGTAATTTTACTTGGTTCTTAGGACATTCATTTGCATAATTCCCCCTTTCTCTATAATTGTATCATTCAACATTGACATCCTCTTTCTTCCCCTTGCAATCACGATCTTGGTGGCCTTTTTCACCGCACTTGTAATAGACTCTCATTCCTTTTAGGAAAGTATCAGGGTATTTCTTTCCACATTTACTACAGGATAGATATTCCAAATTTCCCTTCTTCCCCTTATTTTCATTTCCAAAGTGTTCAGCAGATCTCTTCTTATCTTTCTTTTCTTTAAAGTCGTAAGACTTAGAGAATCCCTTTTCTGTCATGATATCACATGAGACAATGTCTTTATATGATGATAAGGATTGTGAGACTAATGCTCGACAGAGAAATGGTTTTAACCCATTAAATAAATGATCAATATTACTTCTTGGGTTATGTACATAATCTGCATCATGCCTCGCTAACCTTGTAAAGTTAGCTTCATGCTTTGCGACATTTTCATCCTCCATTTGCCTCAGACTCAGAAATTGTCTTTCCATATCTGGTCGATGGTCATGAGGAAAGTATTTTTATATGAAATTATAATTAAAATCCCTTCATTCCATATTTTATACTTCATCATCTCCCTTTGTGTTTTGAATCAATGACCATTATTGATCAGCATCTCCAGTGAGGCGATAAACTGCCATGAAAACTTTTTCCCTTTCACTACTCCCCAAGGCATGGAATATTTTCTCTAAGGAAATTATCAATTGCTCAGCTAATAATGGATTTGTACTCCCATTTAATGTTGGTGGTTTTTTCCTCATGAAGCGATCTAACATTGATCATCCACACTATGGATCAAGGTGATCCATACGGGTAAGGTTATTATTCATAACCTGAGTGAGTTGTCCAAGTATGGTGATAAGCTGATCAGCTCCAGTTACTTCACTAGCACCACTATAATTATCTTGAGTATGAGGGAAATCCATACATGGATTACGTGTGTTGATATGGTTTCCATCCCTTCCACTATGAACCATTTCTAGACAATTTAATAAACTAGATTTGTTTATGAATCGAAATACATAATTCCAAACTTGTAAAACACTTAACATAAACTGAATAGTTTATGGATATAATTAATAATAATAAAAATGTTTTCTTTGAGGAAGTATATACTCATAAACCCTTCATAATGGATTTTAAATAAAATGGTAATTATCCTAAGCATATCCCCTGAGAGTGTTGTAACCAAGAGTGCAGCAAGACCCATTTTCGTGCACCATTTCCCGTTTGAGTCTAGCTCAAAGTGGTATTTTTGAGTTTTATCACTAGGTACATTTGTGATAGATCCTCCTCTACCTACTCATATCCAGACATGGATGTATTGTTTGGAAAACTCACAAAATCTCTACAATACCAAAATTCTAGGAAGTTCTTATATACTAATCATTAAAGTTTTTCTTAGGGTAATTTGCTTTAATCAGAGTTTATCTAAATCTAGATTCAAAGGTTTGTACTAAACCTCCTCTGATACCAAATGTAACGCCCCAGCCCCAGTTACCCAGATTCGGTGCATTATTACACAATTTTGGCATGATAAAAGGAAATCATGTCCCGAAAGACCGATCAGTTTAGTATCCTTGGAAATACTAGATACATTCATAAGTATTACATTACATTATAAAATGAAAAAGTATAAAAACATTGTTTCCATAGACCACACTCATATCCCCTCAGAATATCCCTGCAGGTTAGTCGTAAAATACTTCTTCAAATCCTGGTAAAAATAAAACATAGAAAGGGGTGATCTCAGATGCTCAGTAAGGATAACAATATAGCGGAAACTTTTATAAATAAGCATAAAAATTTAAGGCAATGTATAAGACTAAAATGAAAGCCTTTTAAACTTAAACGTCAGCATAATATGAAAACGATAAAATCAAATAATTCCATTTACTTATTCACATGAATATTCTACTAGTCGAATAATCACATGCAATGTCAATAGTCACTTTCATAATGATGGAATGCATAATGATAGACTTCATAACCACATAGTCAAGGCCTTATTCCAAGACTACAAATAAGATTTTGTCAAGGCCTTGTGCCAAGACACTAGTTTGTCTCATGAGATCTACCGATGCATCGAGGAGCTATAGCAGGATCCACCCGTCACTTACTAAGTCCAATGCATTCCTCATATGATAAGGTTTAAGCATAACATAAACATTCATATTAAAAATAGCATACAAAATGTCAATACTTTATCCATAAACCATGAATGGTATAAAAATAACACATTCACAGTCAAACATATCACAAAACCTTCAATACAATATGAAATTTTTGTATCATAATAAATCAACTTCAAACAAGTTGAAAATATATCAAAGGATATTGACATAGATGAAATGAAACTATTTGAAAGAAATGAATCTATATATTTTGAAACCATTTAAAAGAAAACATTTATTTTGGAAATATTTATATAATCTTGTAAGGGAAGATTATAAGGTGTTATAACGGTGGAAAATAGCCCCACCCACCGTATAAGTTAAAAAAACATTCTTACCTTAATTTTGTCGAAAAGGTCATAAGGTACCTTGTTTGGAAAACGATGGAAATATTCCTTTCAAACCATTTTATAAAAAGTAAAACAATGGTATAAATGACTTTAACCCGTAGTCTAGTAAATAGTAAAAATGTTTTGTAATACATTTTTAAGAAACATGGATGTTTATGATAAAGAGGTCCCAGTAGATACTTACGTAAAAAAAAACTCGGATAATAAAGAGATTTTGAAATTAACCCTTACCTTGTTCTTTTCCTTGGTTGAGGGTAGGTTAACCTCCTATATAATAGTTAAATCATTTTTATTAAATTATAAAAGAACCATATACATTAATATGATATCATATATGATCTTCTAATGTTGGTTTGTTAATGATATTTCAGTAGTATCATCATTTCGGGTGTTAACTGATTCGTTTTCTTTTATATTCTTTGTTATGTAAGTAATGTTTGGTGTGGATATGATGTATATTATTAATATTTAGATTTATATTAATTATTTAAACATTATTTTTAATCATTAAATGAAAATTATTCTTGAATGGATATGATGAGGAATGAATCTCATCGCGTTCGTGGAAATGGTAATTTGTATGTACGCACGAGTGACAATATCATTATTTTGATATTAAAATCGTATATAATTGGATGTTATATCATATATACAGAATAATTATCATATTATATTTATTATTTACATCATTTATACTCATTATTATACCCATACAAATGATGAAGTGTTTGAATAACAAACTACACCACGACGTGGAGATGGTAAGTCGTACTTACGCACGTATGGTGACATGTCATTCCTAGAATGGATAAAATAATGAATATGGTTTTAACATTTTTATAATAACATCACAATATATATAATATACTGGATTTATTATTTTATAATGGAAACAACAAAGAAAGGGGAAGTGGAATAAGAAAAGAACTTGAAATAGGTGATGAAATATTTACCTCTTCTTTGGGTTCTTCCTTTTATATAGGTTTTGGTCACTATATTAACCTTATCTTCTAGATTTAACTCTCAGTTAATTAGTTTGACATTTACCATGTCTCTTTGTATTTTTATATTATATGGTTAATAAACTTACTATAAACTTCTAAGAGAACCTAAAGTGGTTAATTAATGACATATATAATATTATTTAATACCTTTGGCCAAACCTTAGATTTTTAGGATTAGAATATCAATTAATAATATAATATTTTTTTAAAAACTCTTTTATGTCAATTTTGACACTGTTTTCTATTTTTTTTATTAAATTCCTAACAGAATTATTACTTTGAAAAAAAATTAATTTAATCAATACTAACATGTCACATTAACCTATAAAATTCATGTATGGCATCAAAACTTTCAAATTATATTTATTTTAACATCTATAATACCATTTATTTGATTCTTTCATTAATAAAGAAAATATTGCATCATCATTGTGTCATAAATAAATTTAATTATTCAATGTCTAAAAATTATAAATAAAATACGGTTATGTGGGAAATATTTTTATATTTCTAATTAATATTTATAGTCAAAGAGATAACATATATAACCCTATGTAAAAATTGTTTTACTAAAAGATATTTGACTATGTAATTTTTGTATTTACATTAACTTAATTAATATAAGGTGTCATGATCACTTACAAGTGGCTCCATGGGGTCCCAAAATCAACCCAAGGATGCCCATGGTCAGACATGTATCATCCAATAGGGTTATAACACGTGTTATGGTAATTTAATATTATTATAATATTATTATTTTTACCCTTATTTACTGGATTTACCCTTTAACCATGGTAAATAAAATATTTACCAAAGTAATTATTCAAAATATATAAAAATAAAAGATAAAAATTTACACAATTTGGACCTACTGATTCTAAATATGGAATCCATTTTTCTAAATTAAAAACTAAAAAGTGGAAGAAATTAATTTAAAATTAATTCCCATTGTCAAAACAAAAAACGTATTTTTAAGAAATAATAACTATCAAAAGATTGACACTTGCTTATTTCCAGTTTAAATGTGAAATTACGTCCAATGACCAAAATTGGATTAAACGCTAAAAATATAATCTAATTATACTTAAAAATCACTCAATAGTATAATTTATCACTATAAATTATTTTGATTAAAAAATATGTTTTTAATTAAAATTTAGTATTTTTCACTATTCATCAAAAACTGATTGTTTTCAGAAAAATACCAAAAATTCACCCTAAAATAATTTCAATATTCAGAACCCAAAAATGAAGTCCATTTTGAAAGATAAAATTGATAAAATTTCAAAAAGTGAGTATTACTATTCATAACGGCTAGTTTGATTGGTTGCGATATGTTAGAATCTCGAAGTTGCGTACAACACAAGCTATTGAATTATTCAAAAGGGAACGTACTATGGAAGCTTATAGTGTTACAAGAAAGATAAAATAATTAAGAATATGAGAGATTTATTTTTACTTATGATGATAATTTTAACTTTTTAGGAAGTAATTCATGAAAATTGAGGATTTATGAAAACTTCATGTGACTAGAGACTTAGGGAGGTGGAATTTTCTTCTATTTTAAGTAAAATGGGTATGGTTGAAAGATGAAACTGAATTTTTAGAGTGTCATTGAAGGGGTGATGGAGGGACCCTTTTATAAGTCGAGGGAATAAAATTTTTATAAATATATTCTCTTGATATAAAAGGAGCACATATTTCACAATGAAATAATTTATATGTTATAAATATTTTTAGATAAAAACCCCAACCACTAATTTCTATACATTTATTAAATATGTTTTAAGTCTTTTACCATTATATTTTTATACTTTTACCATTTTTGGTTTTTACCTTGCTAAAAAATATTTTCCTAATTAATTATTTTCTTTATATAAAAATAAAATTTACCTTAATATATTATTCTAACTTATTGATTATAATGATGAAATAGATTTTATCAAATAAATTTACATGGTTGATAAAAATTAATTTTAATATTACCGCACATAATTCATAAAAACCATTTTTAGAAAAACATGTATTTTTTAGCATAAAAATTGTTTCACGTTAAAATTAAAAAATTTATTGATTTAATTTAAATAATATAGTTTATTATAACACAAATAATATTTTTATGTCTTTTAATGAAATCCAAAACCCAATTTCACCATAAGAATATTTCAATAAAAGTAAATGTTAAAAATGGTTTTTTGAATAGAATATTACTTAAGTTACAAAAAGTTTAGAAGTATATTTTTTCTAAATTAACCAAAATATTCTAAATGTAGAGTTTTATTTATTTAATTTATAATTAATTATTAAAAAATTTCCATAAATGTTTAATTTTTTTATATCTTAATGATTTCATAAAATTCCTAGTATTTGTAAAAATGATATTTTGTACTATTGACCAAAAAATCAATATTCCTAGAACAGATCCCAATAATTCATCATAATATAATATTTTTCTGATGAAACCAAAAAATAATTTTATTTATTCAATTTAAAATTCTAAAATTTTGGAATACTATCTTTTAAATGGAGATATTTAATATAATAAAAAATAGTTTCATTAGAAAAATGATTTTTAAAATATTAATTTTTATTATTATTATTTGATATTAATTGATAATTAGTGTTTTATCATCATTTAACCATAATGTCTTCTGCTTTTTATAATAAATATTCATATTTCATAAAAATACAATTTTTAAAATCATACATTTTTAAGCATAAAATGAATTTATTCCTATAACTTGTCTAGTAATAACCATGGGATAGATGTTAATTTAGTTTATTATAAATAGTTACAATACCTTTCGTTAAAATCATTCTTTAGTCAAGAGTAATAAAAAATACCCAACACTTTTAAAAATAATTCTTTGAGAAATATTACGTTTATATTAAATAATCTTCACAAACTATAATTAAAATTAATTATTTATATTTTGTAAACTTAATTATACAATCTATTTATATTAAAATATTTCTTCAAATTTTATTAATACATCATATAAAAATATTATGTTAACCATAAATATTTATATATTAACACAATATAAAATATTTCAATTAAATATTGTATTTTATTTCATTATTGGATTATCATAAAGTATTAATGTTTATATTGTATTATAATGTTTTATCTCACTAAAAAACATTGTGGTTTTTTATGGTGTTGTATGTGAAACATGTTATTTAACATAGTATTTATTTAAAGGGAAAATGATAGTAAATTTTTTGGACATTACATGCAGCGTAATGGTCTGTAAAGATCAAACTTGTTACATTAGATACCTCACAAATGATTCTCATCCTTAAAAAAACCATCCCATAATGAAAAAATTAAACATGAAACCCAAACATATATGGGATATACCTCTCAAATAGAAATGACAGAATTACAAAAATATTGCATAGCATAAGGATAAATATCTCAATAAAATCATTATAAAATCAAGAATCTCAATATCAACGAAAAGAAATATTCCAAAAAATCAGGATAGGGATAACTTATTTTTTTCTCATATTGAAATTTACACTCCCCTAATACAACATGCCTCTAAATCACATGAACAAAGGGAAATATATGCCCACAAAATTACTTCTCATGAGGGTCCTAAATCATGACTCGCTGATATACAAATATTGTATAATTATATATGTATTACTCACCTAAATCGATGAAGTGGGAGTTATTGTGAAGATATTGAGAAATGTGTGATATATAAAAAATATCTTGGATATTTTCCAACTATTAAAGAAGGTTTAACCAATGTGTTACCTCACTAACAATATCAAACACCTCAAAAGGACATACAAACATAAGATAATTTTTGCTGCATCAATTGAACATCCACCTTCCACAATGAGGAGAAAATATCATGAATATATGGTCTCTAACCTCTAAATATAGAGGTATCCTCCATCTATCTTCATAAGACTTCTAACAGTCATGTTTTTCCTTCTCCCTTTGAAAATCATTGACACCTTCTAAGTCATTCTCTACACCGAATCTGGTCCTAGATGTGCTAACTCTCTGACCTTTGTTCTACACAACTATGATTTATAAGGTCACCTATAAAATTCCTTGAATAAATCAATTAAAATAGTTGAATGATACCTATTATTATTAGAAATATCAACCTAGGTAAAATCCTTTACTCAAGAACCCCAAAAATCTAAAATGTATGCATGAAATATATCATCCATAATCAGAGAAATCTTCTTTGTGTGGTAATATATATGATGATGAAAAGTAGTTTTAAGGCATAACTAAGGAACTAAATCATGAATAAGACCTCCCTATAATCATATAGTAAAAAAAGGATCCCAATCATAGATTATGTTCATCATCATCCCATTAATCTCCATATTCTCATCCACATACCACCTTTCCAAATCATCCACAACACTTGGCTTGATGATCACTAATAAATGAACTGACTTCATCAACCAATCCATGATTACCCAAATAGAATCACATCCACCGTGATATTAAGGTAGGACAGTGAAAAAATGCATCAAAATATGCTCCCACTTCTACTAAAGGATATATAAAAACTACAAAAAAACTCCATAAATATGGTACTCTATCTTCATCGGCTAACAGAAAAATCATTGTGACACAAACACCACCCCTAAGTGCTTCATCACTTGACACCAGAACTAAATCCTCATGGAATGATGTATATTATATATACCTAGATGTGTATCCATGGGTGATATATAAAACATAAGGATAATAACCTCTTGTGTCTCCATGGGAATAAGAAACATCCCTAGAAAAAAACCTGATGCAAATCATCCTTCGACCATCACTCAGGCGCATCTCCATAAATCACAGGATCATACCAAAATTCTACTGTGAGATCCAAGATCTATAAATCTTCCACTAGATGCAACAAGACTGAATTCACATCCATATGGTATAAGAATACTCTACTACCAACCTTAATTATATCAATATGCATTGCTATAAACTCCACCATCACTCTCCATATATATCTAGACTCCCAAATAGCATCTCTCTATAAATCTATACTCAAAATATCAGAAACTAAATCCGTTTTCCATAGGGTGTAGAAGATTTCATATTTATAGTACATTAAGATCTTCATCCACCTACACTAATACATTTTTTGATCCTACTAGGAGAAGATATACCACATTTTTTTATCTATGAATATGAGAAATCATTCGTCAATAAGGTAATGCTTATAAAGTTTTAAAGAAAAAACATTGTTATTGACTCAAGATCATGGGTGGCATAGTTTTCCTCATAAGAGAGTAACTTCTAAGAACCATATGAGATCTCTACTCACTACTACATCACAAAACCACACAATTTGAGATGATATTATCAAATAAAACCTCAATCATAACTTCTTCCTATGGAAACTGAAGGATGGGAGTGATAATAAATTTCTTCATTAAGTTGTTGAAAGCTACCTGACACTCATCAATCCATTTAAAGTCTTATTCCTTCTTTTTCAAGGTTGTTAAAGGGGACTCAATATGAGGTAAATTATACATTAACCTCTATGAAATTCATTTCTGCTTCCCAATAAATAATTAGTTTTTTATTTGATGGATCCACCACTACTTTCCATTGATACACCACATTCCAAAGGATATTCACCTCATGAATCTATAAAATACTGTTGAAAAACTTATTATAGAGTTGATGGAACTATAGGAATTTTATAATAGTTATCATATAATCAAAATGATCATTTTCTAACTTCAATTACACAAGTATGTCATTAATGAACACTATAAATAATTAATTCAGAAACTCATGAAACATAGATTTCATGAGTCCCATAAAAGAATATGGGGTATTCATAACATAAAATGACATGAATATGAAATCCATGATCCCATAAAAGAACCAAAAAAATATTATTTGTGATATAATCCTCCTTCATCACCATATAATGATATCTAGATAACATAAAAATCATCAAACACCAGTTAGATCCATTTAACTAATCAAATAGATCATGCATCCTCAAAACGGGGTAATGATTCTTAATAATAACCTAGTTTAACTATTTTTATTTTTTTTAAAACCTCATAAAACCATATTCCTTATTGGTGAATAACACTAAATCACCCATAGGTGAAGCACTGGGATAAATCAAACCCTTATTCATTAAACCTTAAATCTAAATGTCCTGCAACTCTAAATATTCCATATGATAAAGAGAAATCAAAATTTAAGAGACACCAAGTCACAACCGTATCTTGAACTTGATATCACATCTAAGGGGTAACATCACAACCAATTTAGGGGAAACATATAACAATTACTCAAAAATACTAGGAAACACCATCACCTTAAATTCTACCAAACTCAAAAAAAACTCCCTTAGCTAAGAAAAAAGTGCCTCAAAACACTTAACATCCATCTGATGGCCCTACTCTCCAATGAACACCACACATTAGCCTTCCAATTAAAAGAAAATAACACACATATATAGCTTATCAATTGATACATGTATATATTAAACCCATTATATGTTAAGAATATCATTACATATTTATTTATATAATTAGAAGAAATCCCCTAATGACTGATGTTTCCCTATTATCATCTCAGAACCCCGACACATATCAAGTAAACTAAACTGAACACCAAATGGAGTAGTAAACACCAGGGGAACTAGAAGTATCACCACCATGAGTCTTAATTAATTAAAAAAGTGGTTAAAACAAATGAATATGAATCTTTAAAATCAAAAAATGTGATGAACAAGGTAAAAATTAATAATTTGGTACCTCGGACAATATTTGGCCCACCAGGCACTAGAAACTTCATGACATGCAACTAGCCACATCTTTTTTATTTTCCTCACTATCCCTACTTATATACACATCAATGATTTTTCTCATCCCTGTGTCCCTAAGGATGAGGGATATCATGAATGTTTCCTCTACCTATGTTATCTCCCCTCTGTTGAATGGAATTATACTAAACTTTTTATTCAAATGTCCTGAAAGGAATATTCTATTAAGGGTGAATTATAATAGAACCAACATCCCATGCAGTGAACCCAAGATGTTTAGGAATATAAATCTTTGATAACCATGAAATCCAAAAGAAAATTGAACTGGAATAGAGGTTCTAGAAAATACCTAACAACTACCAGCCTTAGAGAATCCAAAATAAGACTATTGGGAAATAATACCCGCCAATTGAAACCATTACTATCCTAGAATCTATGATACTCCTTTATATTTTTTTCTCCTAAAGAAGTTTTGATAACTACCCTATCAAGATGAATCAAACTTTTCATGTATCCTAACAACCACCTATAACTTACTAGCACCTCCAAATATATAGTCAACTCAAATATTGAAAGATGATACTGAATAATGGGACCCAACACCTACTCAAAACACTATGCTCTAGTCTCTCCAACTTGATAAATATCATGGAATAAGAGAGATGGTCCTTGAACTGAACCCAAATCTCTCACACACTCATTATCCTATGGTGAATAGAAAGAATCTCCAACTGTCTTTCAACCTTTATCATTGGAAAAATAAATTATACATTGAAATATTTCCCAAAATCTTCCTATGAAACCATCGACTCCTTACACTCCCCATGGAATAAAAACCAACACTTATGTGTTTATCCCCTCAAATGACTCAAAAGTAATAAGATCTAATGATTTTTCATAGAACAAATCAATATGAAGGATATATATAGTTCCTCAAACCATCAATCTATTTCTTTATCCTAAACACCCCCATCATACTTCTCCAATATATTATGTTGAAACTCACATAGCATATTCCTCCAAGACCCATCTTCCTTAGCTAGGTCAGACCTCCTATAATTAACTATTACATTATTCTATACCTAGCCATCCTAAACCACATTATAATAACACACACCATATATCTCAATAATAAAAAAATATCTGGAACCTAATGACATAGAATTTAATTAAGATCATTTACTAAAAATTATTTTACATCTCCTAAGAATCACCCAATTCAATAAAAATCCCAATAAAACAATATTTATATACCTTTCCAATGTATCTACACCAAAATAAACATCATCTTGACTAGCCTTTTGAATAGGTTTAAGATTATTTCATCGGATTAAAAGGGTCCCTAAAAATTTATTTACTAGCCGTTATCCCTTGCTACGTCACATTTTATGTTTGATTAATACTATTTCCCTACTAATCCCATGAAATAATTACCAGTGCCTAACCTCAATATCCTTAATAACTCGCTACCAGAACATCATAACCCATCCCACTGAGATACCATCCTAGGAAGACAGTGAGGAAGAGTGTGACCCTTTAATACCCCCTCAAATAGGCCATAGGTTTTTAACTAGTACTTATGTTATACAAATTCTAATATGGTAGGCATTACACTTTTAATACAAGGAACATAAGACAAACAATTAATCAAATACATGTAATTTAAGATAAACCCAATACAAAATACACATAAATTTAATTCATAATTAATCTCTCTAACGTAACATAAAAAATGAAACTATTATAGTGGTGACAACAACACATATCAAATCCTCCTCAAGCTATTACAGGCCAACAGAATCACTAACTCCCTCCTAGAAACCTTTAAAAAAGATTTATATATAGGGGTGATAATACAAGTGTAATAAGTAGGTCCCTACACAAAGTATCTCTTAAAAATGTGAAAGAATCATGATGATTCATTAATTAGTAAATAGATAAACCAAATTACACCTATGGCAGGTCATCTATCATTGAACTTCATCAAGGCATGATCACCCAATATCATAACCAATTGTAGTAGCATAGTATCAAAAGAATAAATGTTAACAAGGTTTCCCATAATTTATTCCTCATTAATTTTTTCATTCTCATTCCCCAATAGCATATGTCATATTCTAAAATCGCTTATATTTAACAACATAAGCACAAATCCACATACCATAACATCGTATCAAATACCATAGATATATCATAACCACACACTATATCCCATCATATTAGTGTATAGTGAACATGAAATACATCAACCTCATGCCCTCCCCAATCAATGTTTGACCCCCTCTATGCATCCACACTAGAACAAGATAACCAGGTCTTATAGTATATGCATGCACCAAAATAGAAATCCATTAGATTCTATAAATAAATACCAATCATGAGTAATCTCAACCCATACTATGTATAAATAGGGAGTGAGGAAGAGGGATTATTAAGTCATATGTTCCCTCTAAAATGTTTATGTTAGAGAAAACACTTGTATCCCTTTTCCTTATATTCGAATTTGTCATTTTACCCAAATAGGTTGGTGGGGTATAAGAAATATCAATACAATATAATGTATATCGGCCACACATATTCCAACTTAATGGTTTATGAAAAAACAACACTACTATCACCAACAAAAATCATCGCATCATTAATACCACACACTAAAAACTACTTCCATCACTAAGACACAAACCAGGTCTATATATATTAACATAAAGTAGCCATCATAACATTATTAACTTCCCCTTTTGTCATATCAATATTCTATTAAATGCTAATTATTACCAACCACACCATTATTGTGAAATATTATTTATTCCATCCATTATTCATCATTTTATAACATTTATTATATCCATATTTAATGTCAACCCATTAATTAAACATTAAATACTTTGACCCTAGCCTCTATTGTTTCTTACCAACAATTCCATTTCATTATGTATCCCATCATTAATTAATTTCCAACCCATTTCCCCTTTCAATCTTCAATAAATCTATCCATGTTCTATGTCAACAGAAAACTATAACACATCCTACAATAATGAATCACATTATTATAACAAACTTCTTATATTCCATGCCAACATACACTCTAAACTAAAAATTTCTATAACAATATTCATGGAACCCACCATTTTCATAGAAACCATCCATTTCATTCCTACAAAAACCACACATCAGTACATCCACTTCCACTACAACAACAACCACATATCATCATCCTAATGATTCACAATAACCAATCAATACCACTCTAATAACAATGATAATAACCCCAAATATAGTAGTAATCAATGGAAATAATATTGAAAAATCACATTGTATATCCTCTTAATAATCATTCTAACTTTTTTATAATAATTCCATATTCAAAAATAAACACCATATATAATGTTCCTAGCCTAGTAACCACTGAACTAGTTCCCCAATCCATGTTGTCACATGACCTTAGGAGCACCTCTTCATATGCCAGAGGCTGCAGGCTAGTGAAACAGGTCTATAGAGATAAATTGGGGATACTATACCCCCTTATAATAGTAATATCACTATAGAAATAATATCAACTAGTAAAAAACCAACCTGAACATTTAGTGTACAACATATAGTAAAAGTCGATAAGTAACTAACACATGCTATAACAATTTGATGAATGCACTAAAATTCATGCATTCGTACAAGTAAAATTTCAAATACCAAAACCATAAATGATCCCGAACATAATCTTGAGTCATAATCCATACCTGTCCTCCCATGCTCCAACCCAACAACCCATGTATAAACCAAACACCATGTCCCTATTCTGAACATATAACAGAAACAAGTGGCTTCATCTTGGGTACCCAAGTTCCATGGTGTCCCAAGAAAGGTGTGATTACAAATTAGTAGGCCACCACCAATGGTGACCAAAGAAATAACTAATTTGTTCAATAGTGTATGTAGGGAAACATGTGAAGTAAATAAACATGGAAATAAAGGAAAAATATTTGAATTTAAAAAATTACCCATTTTACCAACTTTTATCAAGAACTAGGTTTCACTTATAAAAAATTACTAATTAACCATTTTATCCATCAAGTTATTTAGGGTCATCCAACCAACTAATCTACCTCAAGTTACTCTTGTATCCTAAGAAATATCAAAAGGTATTATCCACTAGGATTCAAAAGTGCATTCACTAATCCTAATTTATCAACATACCCCAGAGCATTGGTCAAGTAATCAAGCCATTTCCATGTGTTTGGGAAGCATAGAGATTCAGGCTGTCATCCCAAACCACACCATTTCCATACGTTTGGAATTATAGAACCACAGTATAACATCCAAACCAAACATTGTATAATACTTAACTTGGAGCCTCAGTCTTAATAGTCTCATCAAATGCAACTGTTAGCAGCACAGATCCCCAATTCGAATCCTTGGAAAGTGCATTATAGGGTTGGTGTTTATATCCTCATTCAAACCTGACACGTGGTTGTAGAACCTCAAGTCAATACCCCACATACCACCAAGCCATGTGATCATTCTTCTTAAACCATAATTCATTTACCATTTACGTTTCTTATATCATTTCAACACATATACCATTATACTAATTCCCCCTTATGCTATAAAAACAACTAGACGACAATTAATATCAACTCATTTCAAAATCCATGATAACACATAAATCAAAATTCCCATTTAAAATCATATTATAGCCACACCTTTAAAACATAGGTCTTCCTCTTTGAAAACTAAACCATGCCCCAAGGATTTCATTTCCATTTCCAACCATTTCAAATAATAATTAAGGCATTTTCACAAAAAGGGAAACGACGCCCTCATTTAAAATCACTGTTTACAATCTATAAATTAACCCAACTTATAAATCACCTTGAGTCCAATGCCTACTTTTAAAATATTTCCCACTTCCAAAACATCATATTATTTATTTTAAAACCATAACCGGATCAGAATCTAAAATGAATTATTTAAAACATTACAAAGGCCCCTTAGGAATTTCACAGAATATAACATATAATCAATTAAATTTAACCATTAACCAAGCCTACACACCTAATTAAAAATTTCATCCCATTTTCTATCATAATTCCTCTATCTCGATGCTCATCAATTTATTTCACCATTTCCAATGGTTTTGCATACCCCATGGGTAGCCCTAGGTTTAGTCTCACATCATCAATGAACCCAATGGGGTCCGTGAAGGGTCATTCACCTCAATACAAGTCCAAAATTACTTTCCTTACCCCAATACATAAAAACATGGCAAGGAAGTGAATTATCATAACCACATACAAATATAACAAATAAAGACTATGGGAAAAAGCTTTAGAGCCACCTACCTCATTTCTATTGATGAACGCTTGCTTGACCTACACCCTTAATTCAAACTCAAACACTATTTAAATCCCCAACGTAGAATATGCTGGGAAGGTGAGGGTTTTAAGGTTTTTTAAAGAGTATAATGGTTCTACAAGCCCTAATCCAGAAAAAAAAGGAAGGAAGGGGAGGGTTAGACTCACCTGATTATTTGATTTGCTCTCAAATGCTCTCCAAATAGCCAAGAATCGAAGTAGAATCATCCATTGGATGTTTAGAATGGTTTGGTCCATCACCTAAGCTACTGTAGAAGTAATATTTAAGAAATTTGTGTTAAAAACCCTTAAATATGGAGAGGGAAAAACTGGAATTTCCCACTTTTAAAGGGCCACATGGTTTGGCGATACTGTTATCCATACTGTGCGCCAACCATACAAATCCCTCTATCCAAGAGGGGCTAAACCGCATGGTTTCTTGGAAGCACCCACATGGTTTGGAAAACCGTGTGGTGACCATGCCCCAGCCTCTTTTTAAAATGAGGTTTGACCACTCGGTTTCCCTGTCCAAGCATATGGTTTGTACTATTGCACAATATTTGGCTGCTTTTCTCCTTTTTTTTATATCCCCCACCCCAGAATACCCCCCAAAAAATATCATACACCCAATAACAACTTCATTATCCATATCAAAGGAAGTTTAACCAAAATTTAAAATGGTATGTACCTCCACACAATGTTAGGATCTTAAAACATCCCCACCTTATAATGGATCATCCCCGAGTATTACTTCCAAAACATCACTAATCCTATAAGGCCAAAGGTCATTCCATGGGACCACCTATAAAATTACATCTTAAAAGTTTCTACCTAAACTTTTTTATTTCATAAAAACACTCATACCAAGGAAACAATCCTTCCCAAATATAAATTTCTACATTGTGATCCGAAATCATTACCCGATGCTCCTCGAGGACACATACACCTCAAATCATCATTATCAATATCAAACACAAGAGAAAGGTCTTGGAACCATTACTAAACAACTACATAAGAGGATATAGACAAGAACAATACTACCATTGGGAGAGCAAACAAGAACACCTTTGGTCCATCCACTCAATAGCTCAAGGACCAAATTTCTTAGCGCAATGTCACCTAGTTTCCAAAATTCTAATGTTGACTCAAGATCAATGTCACCAAAGGAAAATGTAGATTCCAACAACATTTCCTAACCTACATTGGTCCTTAACTCAATTCCCAACAACCTCACCCAATTTACGAACATCCAAAGAACAATCCAAGAAAAACCTTTATCTTGAGGTACTCAACTAGTCAAAAACCAAGCCAACACCCATCACCAAAACTGGTACACAATGATGACCCATGCCTGAGTCCAACCAACTCAAAACATACATCATGTCATTAACCAAATGCTTGCTTGCTATGATTCTCCCCACCATATGACTTAGTTTATCACCACCATTTCTAGTTTTTATCATTTACCTCATTGAAAAAGAGACCAATAGAACCTCAACTCATCATTCACAACTTACCTAATGCATTTCCCAACTTACCATTCCCAATATCCATGATAACTTCATCCAACTCTGGAATTCATACTTACCATCAAAACTACTCAAATTGGTCACAATTTCATCGTTCATATCTCAACTAAGGACTAATTGATTATTCCTCAAAACTCATTCCCATTACCATGGCACACTTATCATTCCAACATTAACTAGAGGTTACTTAAATATCACCACATTCATTCCCTTTTTACCCAAATGAGTCAGGCCATTCTGTCCAACTCAATCTGTTGGTGCCCAACTTCCACTGTTGACATGTAGCCCCTCTACCTGCACATGAAGGCATATATATTAATGCATACCTACATCATCTATGTTCACCTACCAGATTCCATTATCAATAGCTGGTGAAACTTCACTATCATAGCATCCACTTCTCTACAAACCATTGTCAGGATCTATAGAACCCACAAACACGTCTCTGATGCAATCACAAAAAATACCTCTAAAACCAACCCAAATCCATAACTTGGCTCGATCTACCACCACATCCATGTCCCATATGTCCTTCCATAAGGAACAAAAACATTTCCCTCATAGGATTCTCTTCGGCACCTCAATTCAACCACATTCTCTCCAAAATTTTCTCCACACATCCATGATTAACATAATGCTCCCCACCTTAAGAGTGTCATTATCCCTCTTTCCTAAAGAAATCCCAACCATCAAGGATCGAGATTTGATAATGATCTGGAACCTAAAACTTGGATGTGGTCACCTATATTTTCCTATAACAAAAAATCATCACCAATCATTAATGGTTCCCATCTTTTGAGAATAAATCCCATGACATTCGTTGAAATCCAATCCATTCTGAGGACCTCACCCATAATTGGTTGATGGTATATTACCCACCATAAAACTCCACATATATTGATCCATGGGAATATCCTTCAATATGATCAATTACTGATCAAAATATATTTTGGTAGCTAGGCATAAATTCAGATATATCTTAGTGTACCCGCGATGATGCCAATATATTGAGCATGATCATCACTAGATAAAAGTATGCCAATAAGTATTTGACAATCACCACCATAATTTATCCATCACCAATGTCACCTCCCACCGCGGGGACACCCTAACCTGTGTAAAGTCTTGGGCTTCACTACCCACCAACATCTCATAAAGACTCACTCGCTACAACTTGAATGGAACTTCCAACCAGAACTCAGCACCACCCCATGACCCTCTTCTAATCCGTCATAACCCAGCATTCCCTATGCCACTATTTTCATCACCCCACTCGAGTTCTTCAAATATAACCCTTGTGGTTTACATGGAAACACAATAACCACCACATCAATCCATGAACCAACTATCTCACTCATAAACCTCACTTCTGAAATATGGACCTCATCTGATTCCTCATAGTATCACACTTTCTTTAAACAACACAATGTACCCAACTCAAGGTCACATGAGTCGTACATCACCAGATATTGGCCCAAATTCCTACTCACACAATTGACCATGACACATGATCCATCATCCTCATCGAACTAAAGGCTTTCTCAAAATCTCACCCAAAAAATAAACCATTTGAATGAATAATCCCAACCATGTTACCACCATCACCTTGGGCGTCCTTCATAAAAAAATCATCCATCCATGGTTTGGTCACCCTTTCCATATTTTTCACAACACCCCCCCCCCCCTCCAAAGATATAGTAATAAGGAGAGAGAGATAATGACCCCTGAGTCTCACTGTAGAGACCCAAAGCTTGACGTACATGGACATTACATTACTTTTGCGGAATACTTAATACATAACAAAAATAGACACACAAGGACCATGATAGTTTAGTGTCTTTGGAAACTCGGAATATAAACTTCTAATCATGTTGAAATATCTTCAACAACTCCCATAATGGTCTTCCCCTTTTTGTTTCCTTACCTAAAACGTTTCTTTACTTCCTGGGGAAAATAAAACATAAAAAGGGTGAGCTCAAATGCTCAGTAAGTGCAAACATAGATTACATAAAACAATCCATAAACATTTGGAAGCAAAAACTTGAACATGAAATTTAAACATCAAAATATTGAGCAAAGACATAAATCGTGGAAGTATGTAAGGAATATATCATAATAGAAAATCAACCATGATAAAATGGGAATAAAACATGTAATTTTGGAAACCATTCAGCACATGTCATGATTTCCATAGTATCCAAGGCATTGCTACCAAGACCATCTTAGTGGACAAAGTCCCTTTCTGAATCGAGTTCGCTCCTTGTTTCAGTCCTGTAACACTGAATCGGATTAACTTACCGTTCCAGCCATGTCTATCTCATGAGATATAAATCTTTACCCAATGCATTTAAGGGAGATATAGGTCCCACCCATCTCATAGTGAAATAATTCTTACTTGTGCCACAAAATAAACTTAAAACATTCATCATAACCCAAAGAATAAAATGGGTTTCATAAACATTATACCATCATTTCATAATCCATATAAAACAAATGGAAATTTCATCATAAGAAAAGTGAACCATGTAAATAATAGATACATTAAACTTGAAACATACACATATCAAATAATTTCATCTTATATGGAAAATGGTTTTGATAAAACATTTGAAATGAATTCTTGAGGAAAATATCCTTTCTTCGTCAAAATAATTTTCTTTTCAAAAAATGCCATGCACTTTTAAAATAAATGTATTTTGTTGAAAATAGTCATAAAATCATGTCGAGTAAGCTTCATGAAAATGAGGTGTTATAAAACCGTAAAAATCTATTCACACTGTATAAGTTAAAAATAACATTCTCCTCGTACTTTTGTCGGAAAAGTCAAAAAAGTACCTCGTAACGTAAACAAAAGAAAAATTCCTTACATACCATGTAGTAAAAGTCAAAAATGGGTAAAAAGGACTTTAAACATACATTAAAACACTTTTTTAAAACATGTACATGGATGATATAAATAACCCCAGTAAATACTTATGAATAAGCAATCTCGGATAAAAATGAGATTTGCAAAATTATCCCTTACCTTATGTCCGATATGCTTCGTATGTATCCGAACCTCCTATATAATGATTTAAATAATGTCATTTACTTATTACAGAATCATATTAATTGTTATTATATCATATATGGTTCACTTATGACTTTATATTACCCGTTCTTTTGTAAATTCCATGTTAAAGAGCGTTTTGGGTAAAATCGTTTCGTTTATCGTATGTGTTTTGACTCGTCGTTCTTGATATTATTAATTATATATTGATTTAAATAATTCCATAATATAAAACATGATTTATATATAATATATATTCATTATATAGATATATATTATAGATCGATAAAAGGAATGAAATACACCGTTCATGGAGACGGTAGGCCGTACGTACGCATGAATGCTGTTTTCGTTTCCTTATTGAATTGAATGGAATTGAGTATATGACATACATATATATATATATACATAAATCCAGTAGAATTATTATTTCATATATTTCATTATTATTCATTATATATACTTTATAATCATTCTTGAATGGTTAATCATGGAAAATGAATCTCATCGCGTTCGTGGAGACGGTAGTCCGTACGTACGCACGAGCGATGATATCATTCCCATGATTGTGGAATTGTGTTGGAGTGTATGTATAATATTTCAGAATAAATATCACTTTACAATAATAATATATAGTTATTTATTTACACCATTATACCCATCCATGTAAGGTGGTAGTGGAAAAATATATTACACCACGGCATGGAGACGGTATTACGTACGTACGCACGCGTGGTGATTTCATTTTCCGTAGGATGGATAGATGGTGAAATAGGTTTGTTTCATAATTATAATAACTTATCATTATATTATTAATACTTATGTTATTACTTCATAATTAAACAACTAAAGAAGAAGAAGTGGAATAAGAAATAGAGTTGAAAGAATCGGTAACGGACATTACCTCTTCTTTGAAGCGCCTTTTTGAAACCTCCTCTTAGGGCACTAATATTGGTCTTTGGAGAAGACCAGAACCTCTAGGATGTTTCTAGGGAAGTGTAGAAGGTAAATTGGTAGGGTTTGGCCGAGCTTTAAGGCTCAAAGTGGTGTGAGGAAGAGAGGGAGGATGTGCCCTTTTATAAGGGAGGAGAGGGGCACCTTTGGAAAAACTAAAAATATTATTTTATTATAAAGTCATATTCGGTTTTAAATAGCTCCAAATTGATTTATTTCTAAGATAAGGTGGGTATGGATAGAAATACTCTCATACAATATAATTTAGAGAAGTTTATGTTCCTATTTTAACCTTATCATTTAAATTTAACTTTAAGTTAGATAATTTTACTTTTATCGCGTCTTTTTTTGTTCTTACACTATAAGGTTAATAGACTTACTATAACAAGCCAAACGAACCCCAAGTTGTTTATTATTAATATATATAACATTATCTAATCCATTTGGCCGAAACTTATATTTTTATGAATATAATAACAATTAATAATATAATATTTGTTTTAAAAACTATTTTATGTCAATTTTGACACTATTTGGTAATTGATTTTTTTGAAAATCATAAAAGAATTATTAGTTCGAAAAAAGTTACTTAAATCAACACTAACATGTCATATTAATATATAAAAATTTTTTAATTCATAAAAAGTCTCAAATTACATTTATTTGGGTATTTATAACATCAATTATGTCAATATTTCATTAATAAGATAATTACTGCATCATCATTGTGTCAAAAATAAATTAAATTATTTAAAGTATAAAAATTACAAATAAAATATCATTATGTAGGAAAGATTTTTATATTTCTAATGAATATTTATAGTCTAATTTATCTTATGTATAACCCTATATTAAAAATTATTTACTTATTAAACTTTGATTTTAACTATTTTAACCCTTCTTTAAATAAATTAATAATAAATGTCCTAATCTAATACAAGTGGGCCTAAATGGTCATATTTTATTCCTAAGGTTGTTTTTGGTCTAATTACACTTATCTAATAGAATTAGGACATGTGTTAGGGTAATAATAATATCATTTTTACCCTTAATTACCCTATTTACTTTTAACCGTGGTAAATAAAAGTAAAAAGTTACTATTCACCAAAAATTATTTTCATCTCATTGAACCAAATTTTACTTATTGAAATCAATCGTGTCTCTCTGATTTTTCAAATTCCATTCACAAAAGCGGTAAAATTAAGTTTTATGTAAATTTTCAAATTCTCCTAGGAGGTGGGTAAAAGACGGTCAAAAGTTCAATAAAATTTTTATATATCTAAAATTATTAAAAAATGACTCCAATGAATTACATTGAACTTATATAGGTATTATGTATCAATTTTGACCTAAAATAAATTTAAATAAAATAAATAATTATTTAAATAAAAATTCGGGTTTTAAATAGTAACTTAGTGTTTTCACTATTCATCAAAAAATGAAAGTTTTCAGAAAAATACCAAAATTTAACCCTAGGATAATTTCGATATTCCAAATCCACAAATGAAGTCCATTTTCAAAAATAAAATTTATAAAATTTCAAAAAGTTGGTATTACTATTCATAAAAGCTAATTTTAATAATATTTTAATAGCATATCATTGTTTAGCGAAACTCGGTATTGTGTACAACACGCGCTATCGCGGAAGGTCGCGCTTGCATGTAATGCAAGCCAAGTCAGGGATGCATGTTGTGCAAGCTCCTTTTGGTGTAGCGTACAAAACAAGACATTAATGAAATTAAAAAGAATATTTTTTCGTAAAATCTTGGGGTGTTACATTCTACCCCCCTTAAAATGAATTTCGCCCTCGAAATTCGTCGGGGTTATAAAAGGTTTACTACTCGAAAGTTTCTTTAATAGAAACCCACATCGTAAAAAGGAATACCAAAAATTGGCTTTAAAAACTAACGTATGAAACGTAACGGTTACCCAAATTAACTAATCACTGGGTTTCCACATAGGAGAACATAGGTGAAAATATGGATATGAAAGAGAAATCTAACCATCATGTTCTGATGGAGAGTGGTAGAGAACATGGGAATGAAAAATCCAACAATCACAAAGCCATAGATTTGTGATGATCTAGGGTACCATCTGATTCATCGGATATAAGGGCACTAGGACAACATTTTTGGTTTTCAAGATCATTTCCCTAAAGTTGAAGAATTTGAATTAGAATAAATACTTACTTTATTTTGGTACAATCTCACTATTGTTCGTTATTTGAACAATTTCCACTTCATCTCTTAAAGAAATGAATTTGAATTTGTTATTCGTGAATTGTTAATAGATCATGTGATAGAATGATGGGTCATTCCATCTGTTTCAAACAAAAGGTTAGAAAAAGTTATCAAATATACATAAGTCCATCTATGGTGAGGTTAATCGTATATGATTCCAAAAATGAACTTATAATTCATATATCATACCGCGTAATAAAATAAAACTAGTTTCTACTAACCAGGGACTTCCTGTAGGCCAGTGGTAGGCGATAAAGGCCAGTCGCACTTCGGTTGTGGGTTCGATTCCCACAGCCTTGTCCGACACGATGGGTTGTCGCCCATCCTATAGGTTGTCCTTTTTCTAAAACTATATTACTATAACATCCCGTCAATAATATCGAAAAAGGTTCTATCCTTAAACAATACTAACTTATGTCCAACATAATCCATTCCAATCTTTAGGCTTATCTAAAATACTTCGGTCCAAGCTCATAGTATTAAGAAAATGATTACTTGAAATGTCACATAACAATCACGTGAATGCCATCATTTATCCCCCATATATCATAAGATATATCTTGTTGGTCAAATTACAAACATGTGAATACCTTAATCATGTATTCTCTTGAATAATGAATACCCATTGAACCTTAGTGAAAACATGAATGCAGTTAAAAGTTAACACTTTCCACATACCAAAATCCTTAAAATTCTTTATACTCAAAACATGATATCACTTAGCCCTTATATCAATCATGAGCTCATGAATACAATCAAACATCTCATTATCTTCTTATCCCTTCATTATGCGCATATCATCTGCTTACCAAAATTTCTCAATCACTTTCCATGGTTACCGGAACCATAAAATTATTGAAAACCACAATAGACCAATACATAAATATTCCAATATTCCACGATACTATATACAACATTATTTTGGAATCCCATTACATAAACACTAAATCATTCCACCACATCGTTGTCATATTCAACATCGCCAATAGTGATCGCATGTGACTTCCCTTTGTCCTTTCCTTAAGTGGTTTCTCATGTCGATCATCATTAACCCTTGGATTAGGGCATTGATTAGCATAATGCCCCATTTCATTGAACTTGAAGCATTGAAGTGTTATTGGTGCGTTCTCTGCAGTCTTTTCTTTATTCATGCCATTAGAAACCCTTTTTCCATTACTTCGACAATCAGCAGCTCGATGACCTTCTTTTCCACACTTAAAACATTTTCTAGTCCCTTTAAGACAATCACCACCATGCTTCTTTCCACACTTTGAGCATAAGGAAACATTCATCTTCTTTTCACCATTATTCTGAGATTTATCCTTGAACTCCATCTTTCGTTTCTTGTCAAAACCATGATATGGATATGTAACACCAACTTCCATTTCTACCTTGATAGCACAACGCACAATTTCTTCATAGCTACTGAAGTCTCTTATAGCTAATTCCCTTCAAAGATTTGGTTTTAAGCCACTGAAGAATCGATCAATTTTACTTTCAGGTTGGATGATAAAGCCAGATGCATACCTTGCAAGCCTCGTAAAATTCGCTTCGTATATACCAACAGATTCATCATCCTTTTGCTTTAGTTCAAGAAACTCCTTCTCCATCTTTGTTCGAAGAATACGAGGGATGTAATTATTGAAAAAAAAGTTCTTGAACTCGTCCTATTCCATGGACTCAATTTCATCTCTTGGACTCGTATTCTTGATAAGATTCCACCATTGATCAGCTTCACCTTCCAAAAGATATATTGCTAAGATGACTTTATCATGTTCAGAACATTGAAGAACTGAAAATATTTTTTCAGTGGTACTGATCCATTGTTCAGAAACAAGTGGATCAGAAGACCCACTGAAAGAAGGTGGGCGTTGCCTCATGAAGGACTCAATAGAATATTGTTCTCTTCTCTGCTCATTTGGAAGTCCAGAATGATTCATAGCATGTGTAAGTATCACAATAATATTTTTCACTCCATCTCCTATAACATTTGTTTGTTCAGGAGGAAAATCATTGCATTGTACATTACATTGATCAACACGGTTCCTTCGATTTCCAGCCATTGTCTAAAACCCAAAAAGAATAGTGTGAGAGGCAAAAAATCATGCTAGGGAAAACAACATAATAAATGGAAAGTACCTTCAATATCTAACATCTTAGGTTAAATTCTAATATTTTTACCGTAGTTCTAGGACTATATCCTATATGTATACTTATCCTTAGGGACATCCCTAGACATACCTTAGAAATATCTCTAGGGATCTCACTAACATTTTCACATCCTAGTTTCCAAAGGTTGACTAAACCTTTCCTCTGATACCAATTGTAGAGACCCGAATCTTAACATACATGGACATTACATTACTTTTGCGGAATACTTAATACATGACAAAAATAGACACACAAGGATCGTGATAGTTTAGTGTCTTTGGAAACTTGGAATATAAACTTCTAATCATGTTGAAATATCTTCAAAAACTCCCATAACGATCTTCCCCTTTTTGTTTCCTTACCTAAAACCATTCTTTACTTCCTGGGGAAAATAAAACATAAAAAGGGTGAGATAAAATGCTCAGTAAGTTCAAACATAGATTACATAAAACAATCCATAATCATTTGGATGCAAAAACTTGAACATGAAATTTAAACATCAAAATCTTGAGCAAAGACATAAATCGTGGAAGTACGTAAGGCATATATCATAATAGAACATAAACCATGATAAAATGGGAATGAAACATGTAATTTTGGAAACCATTCAGCACATGTCATGATTTCCATAGTAGCCAAGGCATTGATGCCAAGACCATCATAGTGGACAAAGTCCCTTTCTGAATCAAGTTCGCTCCTCATTTCAGTCCTGTAACACTGAACTGGATTAACTTACCATTCCATCCATGTCTATCTCATGAGATATAAATCTTTACCCAATGCATTGAAGGTAGATATAGGTCCCACCCATCTCATAGTGAAATCATTCTTACTTGTTCCACAAAATAAACTTAAAACATTCATCATAACCCAAAGAATAAAATGGGTTTCATAAACATCATCCCATCATTTCATAATCCATATAAAACAAATGGACATTTCATCATAAGAAAAGTGAACCATGTAAATCATAGATACATTAAACTTGAAACATACACATATCAAATAATGTCATCTTAGATGGAAAATGGTTTTGATAAAACATTTGAAATGAATTCTTGAGAAAATATCCTTTCTTCGTCAAAATCATTTTCTTTTCAAAAAATGATATGCACTTTTAAAATAAATGTATTTTTTTGAAAATAGTCATAAAATCATGTAGAGTAAGATTCATGAAAATGAGGTGTTATGAAACCATAAAAATCTATTCACGCCGTATAAGTTAAAAATAACATTCTCCTCGTACTTTTGTCAGAAAAGTCAAAAAAGTACCTCGTAACGTAAACAAAAGAAAGATTCCTTAATTACCATGTAGTAAAAGTAAAAAATGGGTAAAAAGGACTTTAAACATACATTAAAACACTTTTATAAAACAAGGACATGGATGATATAAATAACCCCAGTAAATACTTACGAATAAGCAATCTCGGATAAAAATGAGATTTGCAAAATTATCCCTTACCTTATGTCCGATATGCTTCATATGTATCTGAACCTCATGTATAATGATTTAAATAATGTCATTGACTTATTAAAGAATCATATTCATTGTTATGATATCATATATGGTTCAATTATGACTTTATATTACCCGTTCTTTTGTAAATTCCATGTTAAAGATCGTTTTGGGTAAAATCGTTTCATTTATCGAATGTGTTTCAACTCATCGTTCTTGATATTATTACTTATATCTTGATTTAAATAATTCCAGAATTTAAAACATGATTTATATATAATATATATTCATTATATACATATATATTATAGATCGATAAAAGGAATGAAATACATCGTTCATGGAGACGGTAGGTCGTACGTACGCATGAACGTTGTTTTCGTTTCCTTATTGAATTGAATGGAATTGAGTATATGACATACATACATATATATACATAAATCCAGTAGCATTATTATGTCATATATTTCATTATTATTCATTATATATACTTTATAATCATTCTTGAATGGTTAATCATGGAAAATTAATCTCATCGCGTTCGTGGAGATGGTAGTCCGTACGTACGCACGAGCGATGATATCATTCCCATGATTGTGGAATTGTGTTGGAGTGTATGTATACTATTTCAGAATAAATATCACTTTAAAATAATCATATATAGTTATTTATTTACACCATTATACCCATCCATGTAAGGTGGTGGTGGAAAAACAGATTACACCACGGCGTGGAGACGGTATTCCGTACGTACGCACACGTGGTGATTTCGTTTTCCGTAGGATGGATAGATGGTGAAATAGGGTTGTTTCATAATTATAATAACATATCAGTATATGAGTTATACTTATGTTATTACTTCATAATTAAACAACTAAAGAAGAAGAAGTGGAAGAAGAAATAAAGTTGAAAGAATCGGTAACGGACATTACCACTTCTTTGAAGCGGCTTTTTGAAACCTCCTCTTAGGGCACTAATATTGGTCTTTGGAGAAGACCAAAACCTCCAGGATGTTTCTAGGGAAGTGGAGAAGAGAAATTGGTAGGGGTTGTCCAAGGTTTAAGGCTCAAAGTGGTGTGAGGAAGAGAGGTAGGAGGTGCCCTTTTATAAGGGAGGAGAGGGGCACCTTTGGAAAAACTAAAAATATTATTTTATTATAAAGTCATATTCGGTTTTAAATAGCTCCAAATTGATTTATTTAGAAGATAAGGTGGGGATGGATCTAAATCCTCTCATCCAATATAATTTAGACAAGTTTAGGTTCATATTTTAACCTTATCATTTAGATTTAACTTTAAGTTAGATAATTTTACTTTTACCGTGTCTTTTTGTGTTCTCACACTATAAGGTTAATAAACTTACTATAACAAGCCAAACGAACCCCAAATTTTTTATTATTAATATATATAACCTTATCTAAGTCATTTGGCCGAACCTTATATTTTTATGAATATAATAACAATTAATAATATAATATTTTTAAAAAAAACTATTTTATGTCAATTTTGAAACTATTTGGTAATTGATTTTTGTGAAAATCATATAAGAATGATTAGTTCGAAAAAAGTTAATTAAATCAACACTAACATGTCATATTAACATTTAAAATTTTTGGAATTCATAAAAAGTCTCAAATTACATTTATTTGGGTATTTATAACATCAATTATGTCAATATTTCATTTTAACTATTTTAACCCTTCTTTAAATAAATTAATAATAAATGTCCTAATATAATCCAAGTGGGCCTAAATGGTCATATTTTATTCCTAAGGTTGTTTTTTGTCGAATTACACTTATATAATAGAATTATTACATGTTTTAGGGTAATAATAATATCATTTTTACCCTTAATTACCCTATTTACTATTAACCGTGGTAAATAAAAGTAAAAAGTTATTATTCACCAAAAATTATTTTCATCTCATTGAACCACATTTTACTTACTAACATAAATCATGTCTCTCGGATTTTTGAAATTCCATTCACAAAAGCGGTAAAATTAAGTTTTATGTAAATTTGCAAATTCTCATAGGAGGTGGGTAAAAGACGGTCAAAAGTTCAATAAAATTTTTATATATCTAAAATTATTAAAAAATGACTCCAATGAATTACATTGAACTTATATAGGTATTATGTATCAATTTTTACCTAAAATAAATTTAAATAAAATAAATAATTATTTAAATAAAAAGTCGGGTTTTAAATAGTAACTCAGTGTTTTCACTATTCATCAAAAATTGAAAGTTTTCAGAAAAATACCAAAATTTTACCCCAGGCTAATTTCGATATTCCGAATCCAAAAATGAAGTCCATTTTCAAAAATAAAATTTATAAAATTTCAAAAAGTCGGTATTACTATTCATAATGGCTAATTTTAATAATATTTTAAATAGCATATCGTTGTTTAGCAAAACTCGGTATTGCGTACAACACACGCTATCGCGAAAGGTCACGCTTGCATGTAATGCAAGCCAAGTCAGGGAGGTGTGTTGTGCAAGCTCCTTTTGGTGTAGCGTACAACACAAGACATTAATGAAATTAAAAAAATATTTTTTCGTAAAATCTTGGGGTGTTACACTCACCTCCAGTAGGCCCTGGGTTGGCGACTAGCACAAAGGGTATAACAATCTCATGTATGGGAGGAATTTCCCTCTATAATTTAAATTGGATCAAGAGATAATATTAATAAACCACAATCAACTCCATGACATATATATATAAGGAAATCCAAAAAACATCCCACAATTTATGTACAAATAGAATTGATAAAAAACAATAAAGTATCCAAAGTTAATACACAAAAGTAAAGCTAAAGTAGTGACACATCAACTGTCCCAAATCCCAAGCTCGTAATTCCTAGTACAGTCCACATAATCCTCCTAGAAACCCAAAAATAGTTTTATATACTTAGGGTGAGAATACCAGTATACTCAGTGTAGAATACTAAAGTCTCACATGCACATGTGAAAGATGAATACTAATTCACCTATGATAAAAGATAATAACCAAACAGCACCTATCAAGTTATATTAACCATCCCAACCTCACCAAGGCATGCTCACCAAGTAACTCAAGTTAAGTAATATAATATAGTGTAAACCACATCGATGATTGGGTACCCTGCACCACTTTCCCACTGGCATGCTCTTCTCACCCAATGTAGTACGTCCTTGAACTCCCATCCCTTCCGTTTACCACATCACATCCCATTCTCACACACCTAGGCCTCACAGAACATCTCCCCCGCACATGGCTGTCCACCACCATGCACCCACCCTCACACACTTGGGCCTCACAATGCATCCCACCCACACACACATGGGCCTCACAATGCATCCCTCTCGCACACACCTGGTCCCCACAACACATCCCACTCACACATAGTTAGACCTTACAACACAACACTTCATATCACATTTCATCATATCTCATCTCTAAGACACCTGGGGAAGCACATCACAACTCATCTTGAAGACACGTGGGACATCACATCACAACTCATCCTAAAGACACCTGGGAAAGCACATAATAAGTAATCCTGAAGACACATGGGATACCAAAACCACCATTCAATTCACTAAAAGACTTTTATCCATCATATCATGTGCAATACTTACCTCTACTAGAAGAGAGAGTATAAAAGAGAAGGTACCCATCCATCTTTACTCCTCACCAGATGTTGGAAAAAATACCCCTCGCATGACTATATGGGTGTTTGGAACATAGTTCTAAATATGGGTGGGGTTCATATAGAAATTAAAAGAATTTACATTGTATAAATATATATATGGAAAAGCACACAATCCCAACATATGGGTTTACAACCAAATAACTAACTCACATCACATTCACTTTTGTTGCTACCTCTAAATGCATACACCACACAACAAGCCACAAAGACCATTCCAAATCACCAATTAATTCCATTTAATCATTCCATTATTTTCATTATTTATCATCCACCACATTTAACCACACAACCCACCATTTAATATTTCCTTAACCACTTTCATTATATTAACCAAACCAACCCATTTAATTCAAACATTATTAAACAATAATTTATTTATTCCATCAAAACTCAAGCATCTAGCATAGAACAACCACATTTCACAACCAAAAAAATGCATTGTCACCTTAATGCTCCAAAAACATGACCAAATATCTATCACATCATCATCCCACAAGCATGGACAAAAAAAACGTACCCTCTCCATCCCACAACCACGGATAAACAAACCATACCCTCACCATCCCACAAGCATGGCTTAAATAACCATCATCCCCATAAGCATGGACAAACAAACCATCAACCCCACATGCCCCAACCACACACATCATAGTATATCAAGATCATTTTGTAGAATTACAAAAAGGATTTTATCCCATTCAACTTTAATTATTTGTGCAGTTATCACAAAAACCAAAATCCTAGGGCAACCATTTCATTAGACATGTATAAGTAATTAAACAATTTTAATTTAGGTTGATATTACAATAGGCACAAAAAACAAGGGTTCAGAAACACATTTCAAATAGTGCACAAAAACCACCAACAGCCACAATTTTAAGAGGGTTTTTTAACCCATACAATCCACCACATCCCAATAATAATAAAGCTATAAAAATGTGAACAAACCCATTTACCATTCAATTTCAACTCAACCAATTTATTTATCTTTAATTAATCTATAAAAATAATATATCATTGGTAAATGAAATAAAACCCCTCCTAATTGATACAAAATAAGGATAAATGAGAGAAATATTACCTTAAAGAATCTTTATAACTTTTTGTGCACTGCAAGGCAAAGAAGAAACCACCTGGAAACTATAATTGTACAATTAGGAACCATGGATCAACCTACACCGCACCAAAGGTGGTAAAGAATGCAACCCAAACATACCCCGAACCAAAGAAACTCCACTGTAGTAGATCCTCATGAGAATAACTAAATAAAAAATGGGAGAACAAGAAGATAACTCACCACGGATTGACCATGGATCACCAATGTTCAACCACTGGGATCAATAGAAAAAAGAAGGAGTAAAAGGGATCTATGAACACCTCAGGGTGCCTAAGGTTTACCCAAAACGAGAGAAAAAGAAATCACTGAGGAATGAATGATTATTGGGTTGGGAAATAATTTTAAAATGGAACTGGATCAGGGTATTACACTAGGTGTAATACCCTTTTACATCATGTAATATCTGGGGTTCATTTTCTGCCAAAAACACATCACCTCTTCATTTTATTATTTATTTTTATACCCTGAAATGTTACATGTCATTCAAAACTCATTCATGACATGTAGAATGTGTACACATCGTGAAACCCTATCGAAAAGTCATGAAACCAAATTTTACATCGTGTAATTCACTTACACAACATGTAATATTCCTATTTCCAGCCTTTAGCAACTAAACTTCTCTAGACTCTCATTGAACCTCCTCTAAACACCTATACAAACAAAATTAGAAATGTAATGGAACAAAATGGCATGGGTCATTACATCAAATACCTCTCAAATGATTATCACCCTAGAGAATCCAAAACCAAGCCCAGAAGAAAAGGGGTTTTAACAACCAACCTATGAGACACCTCTAAAAAATCCCATCATACGTCAAATGATACCACCAGCTAAACATGACAACACAAATGGCCACTAACACACTGCATAACCACTTCATCACAACCACAAGCCGCATCTTTATCACACATCCACACTTCCACATAACCACTACACAACCATATCAACCTCCACACATACTTAACCAACAACCTCTATACCCAACGAACCGCACTTTCCCAAACACATGAATTAGTGAATTTCATCTTCCATGTTAAGATACTATCCACTCTGGGTGACACTAACTCACCTGAACGAGTTCAATCGCATCACTGTTAATGTGTATAGATTTGGAATCTAGTCCTCCCATTTTCATATGTTAGGGATTTAGCACATATAACACCACACACATCACAAACCAAGGAAAATGGATCATATCATAAAACAGAAGGATCCAAACATCACATCACAAAGAAAAACATGGAAAAGAAAAACTAAAAACAACTCCTGGTACTGGGAATGCATCTACATATCTCACTCCCGAGTAGTCTCATACATTACACCATGCCCCCACAACACATGAACCAAATAAATGATTTTTCCATGCAGTTCCTTCTATAGACGATATTATATCTCTACTAGTCATTCCACAAATGTTGTTTCATCCTCAATATCCAACTCTACCCATTCAATGACATGGGAGTCATTGTGAAGATACTGATGAAGCTGAGATATGTGGAAGACATTGTGGATCCTCTCCAACTGTAGTGGAAATGCCAACTAATAAACTACCTCATCAACCTATCCCAACACCTCAAAAGATCCAAAAACCTAGGAGAAAGCTTACTCACTCTGTCAAACCTTTGATTTTTATTTCAAGGGGAAACCTTCAAGAACATGTGGTCCCTAATATCAAACCCTAAGGGACTCTTTTTTTATCAGTATAAGACTTCTTCCAGTCATGTTCTACTTTCATCCTCTCATTAATAAGCTAGACTTTCTCTGTTGTGATCTGCACCACATCTAGACCAAGAACTATTGTCTCCCCAACCTCCATCCAACATAATGATGAATGATACAGTCTACCATACAAATCCCCAAAATGGGTTCATGTCAATGGAAGAGTGATAGCTATTAATATAATAAAACTCTACCAAAGGTAGGTGTCATACCCAAGATTGACCATAGTCCAAAACACATTCCCGCAACATATCCTCTAACATATGGATTGTTTGTTTTATCTACCCATCTATCTGTGGGTGGAAAGTAGTTCTAAGGAATAAATAGGTTCCAAAATCATGTTGTAATCCCCTCTAGAATCATGAGATAAAATGTGTGTCCCGGTCTAATACAATGGACCATGAAACTCTATGAAACCTCACCACCTCTTCCACATACCTCTTATCCAAATCATCCATTGTTCCTAACTCCTTAATCGCTAATAAGTGGTCCAATTTCGTTAATTCATCCACAACAACCAAGATATCATAACAACCTTCCTGAGCTCTGGGTAACTCTGTGAAAACATTTATTGATATTCCATCACATTTCAACACATGAACATCCAAGGGATGAAAAAAATTACTAGGAAGACAATGATCAGCCTTTACTTTCTAGAAAATTGAGAACTTTTGAAAAAACTCTACCACTATCCATTTCATTCTGGTACACAAAAACCAAGTCCTCAATCCATGGTTCATTTTGGAAATTCTTGGGTATACCACCAAAGGTGATCTATGAAACTCCTGAAGAAATACATTGTGTAATGCCACTAAAACAAGTATCCTCCCATGAAACAACATGTGGTTCTAACTATCCTCTTAACATCCCTCTAGAGAATCACCATGGACAACATGATCGTGCATCACTTCTACCTCTGAGCTTACCCACTAAGACTTCTCCACCCACTACATCAGAGAAGACTACACTATCATCTGAAATAAGAATTACCTACCACCATGAAGTCTTGTATCCAAGTGCAAGGTTTTTAACTCATCATTTAATCTCCATATATCCCTAGATTCTAGGAAAACATCCTTATGTGACTTTCAACTCAACCCATCAGCCAAAAAAATTCCCTTTCATGAGGTGTAGGATATTTTAAAATCATGATCCTAAAGAAACTCTTTGCACCTCTATTTCTGAAAGTTCAAATCACACTGGGAAAAGATATACCTCAAACTCTTGGGATTTTTAAAGACAAAAAAGTACTCCCTAATGAGATAATGCCACTACAACATTATAGAAAACACAAATTTCATTATCTCCAGATCATGGGTGGAATAGTTAAATTCATGAAGGCACAACTGACTAGACCCAAAAGAGATCACTACTCACTAATGAATCAGTATGCATCCTAATCCCAGATAAGAAGCATCATATAAGATATCAAACAACACACCCTCCTCCGATACCTAAAGCACTGGGTCACTGACTAACTTCCCCTCCAGGTAACCAAACACTACCTGGAACTTATCTCTCCACAAAAAGTCTTGGTCCTTTCTAGTAAAAGTTGTCAATATGGCTAAAAATTGAGAGAAACCAAGTGCAAACCTCTGATAATAGCCTAAGAGACTAAGGAAACTATGAACCTCTGCCACATTATTAGGTGCTTCCCAAGAAACAACTACTTAAAAACTCAACGGATCTACTACCACACCCTGCTAAGATACCACATGCCCGAGGAAATGCATATCTCAAGTCTAGAATTTACACTTAGATAACTTTTCATAGAGCTGGTGTCGTCGAAGAACATGTAGGTTAGTTCTAAGATTCTAAGAATGCTCTTTCCATAACATAGAGTATATCAATATATCATTTATGAATACGATTATTAATTGATCTAGGAACTCACAAAACATGGAGTTCATAAGCCCTATTAACATGACAGGTGTGTTCGTAACACCAAATGGCATGACCAGAAACTCAAAGTACTCATACCTACATCTGAAGGCACTCTACTAGATATCACCCTCCTTCACCATCAATTGGTGATATCTAGACCACAAATCAATCTTAGAAAACAAACATGCCCCTATCAGCTGGTCGAAAAGATAATTTATCCTTGGAAGAGTGTAACGGTTCTTTATCATTTCCTGATTCAAGCTATGGTAGTCTATACATGACCTCATACCACCATCTTCCTTATTTATGAACAATAATGGATCAACCAATGGTGACACAATGGGCTGAATAAAACCCTCGTGTATCATATCATCTATATGAATCCTAAACTCCCAAAACTCAGAAGTTTTCATATGATAAAGAGACATCGAAATTAGAGAAGCATCAGGATGAAAGTCTATCCCAAACTCGACATCACGTCAAGGGGGTAGCATCACGACATCATCAGGGAAAACATCCAGAAAATCCTCAATGACCCCAGGAATATCTACCATCCCAACATACATTGATTCCCCTGAAAACACATCTAACAAGGAAAGAAGGTGCTCCACATGCTGAATATCCACCTGAAAAATCTTATCACAAATTAAAATCACACACTATCCATCCACATCTAAATACATGACTTTCCTTAAGAATCAATCGATAAAAACATGTATAGAATAAAACTATTTGATGCCAAGAATAACATCATATGTCTACATCTGTAACAAGAAAATATCCTAGCGGAACTGATGTGGTCCCATCATCAGCCCCCAGCCCACATCAAACAAGCGGGTATGGCCTCCGAATGGCGCAATCAACACTAGGGGTACATAACACCTCTCTATATATAGTCCTAGATCATGGTCTAGAGCATTTGAAACAAATTATTTTGAATATTATTAATCTAGAAAGGCACAAAAAGGGTATTAAACAAACTGATCATACCTATGACAATCTATGTCCACTTTGAAATTTCTTCCTTCACTACATGAAACCGACCACTCCCAACTCCTCTACCTCTCTACTAATAACCACCTCTATGACTATGCTTGGTTCATAGTTCATAAACACAAGGAACATCCTGAGGTTGTCCTCTACCTACTCCATATCCCCTTGGAGGAGAAAAAGCCATCTGCCCCTACTGCTAAAACGACCTCATTAGAAACTGCTGCAAAGGATGGTGTTGATCCCATCCACCTCAAAAAAACTAATATTGGGGAACAAATGGTCATGGGATCTGGTGATGTTCATGAACTCCACAACAAAAACACACTGGCACAAAACTCCCACGAGAAACACGGAAACCACTGGCACTAGAAGGATGGAAAGGAATCTTCTGAGGTTGACTCCCTACTGGTTGAAACCTCAAAGGTCCTATAGACTGAGACCTACCACTGATAACCCTTACCCTTTAAGAACTATGTTGGATCACCTATCATGGTGTACCTCCTCATGAGTGAATCTTCTCAATCACTTATTCCTTCCTCTGAACCTTCATATACGTGGGAAACATAAAAGGAGTAACTGCATATTAGAAAGACTGATAGAGCACCTCCTCAATACATCTCATATGAGACTCCACATCTGGAAAGAGATCTGGGAAAAAATGAAAAAGGTCCTTGAACTTGATTCTCATCTACCACATTGACATGCTCCCTTGTTTAAGAGAAAGAATCTCATGCCTCTTTACCTCCTTCATGGTCGATGAAAGTAACTTTTCCAAGAAATAGTTCTAGAAGTCAACCCACAAAATTTTTACCTCTTTCCACTCTCCTATATATAGTGTCCACCATTGAATCATAGCTCATCGCATTTGACTGACTTACAAAGGGACCTAATAATCCATAATGTCCCAAATAAAAGTAAAAGAAATATGAAGATCCTCCATCCATCTCTTTGTCTTCACATATGAAACACTTCCCTTGTACTTTCCCAAAGCCTTCCACTAGAAATCGTGAAACATCCTCTTCCACCAATCATCCTCCTCAACCATATCAACCCTTCTTTGATCAACCTAATCAGTCTTCTGAACTTCAACTTCTTGATCCACACACGAACGATGAATGGGAACCATAACTGAAAGGAAAACAAGGATTTTCTAAACCAGGGTAGTATGGAATTTCATTATAATATTCATTTTTTCATATTTAATTTATTTTTTTTATCCACTTAAACTCTCCCAAAACAACCTAATTAAAATAAGAACACAAGTCATTATTGTGCATGTACCCTTCCTAGGTCTCTACCCTATAAGAAAGTGCATATCAATTGGTCCTTCAATAATCTCAGAGTTTGTGCACCAAATCAAAAAGGGATCTAAAATACCATTTCCTAGCCATTCTCCTTGTCTTATAGAACACTCCAAGGTCAACTAACACTATTTCCATACCACCCCACGAAATCCTCCTTGTTCCTAACTCCAAAATCCATTCAATCTATCAACCATAACCTCTGATACTACTCTATCATTACCCCTCCCTCCAAATATACTATAATGAGGGGAGAAAGATAATGACCCCCGAGTCCCACCTCCAGTAGTCCCCGGGTTGGTGACTAGCACCGAGGGTATAAAAATATCATGCATGGGAGGAATTACCCTCTAAAATATAAATAAGTTCATGAGATAAGATGAATCAACCATAATCAACTCCATGAAATATATATATAAGAAAACCCAAAAACCATATAACAATGAATGTATAAATAGACATGATTAAAAACAATAAAGTTACCAAAATAAATACATAAAAGTATAGCAAAATTAGTGACACGACAATTTTCCCAATGCTTGATCTAGTAACATCCAGCACCATCCACATAATCCTCATAGAAACCTAAAAATAGTTTTACATACGTATGGTGAGAATATAGGTATGCTCAATGGGAAAACCAAAGTCTCTCATGCACATGTGAAATAGGCATACTAATTCCCCTACGAGAAAAAAAGAGAACCAAAAAACACCTATCAAGTTATACTAACCATCCTAGCCTCACCAAGTCACACTCACCAAGTAACACAAGTCAAGTAATACAATAGCGAGTAAACTAAATTGATGATAGGGTACCCCACACCACTTTCCCACTAGTATGTTTCTCTCTCCCAAAGTTATACATCTTAGTGATCTCATTCTTCTGTATACCACATCACATCCCACCTACACACACCTGGTCCTCACAACACATCCTGGAAGCACACACCTAGGCCTCACAACACATCCCACCAACACAAACTTGGGCCTCACAACTCATCCCAACCTCACACACCTAGGCCTCACAACACATCCTATGCACACACAACTGGGCCCCATAACATAGCACATCATATAACATCTCATCAAATATCATCCTGAAGACACCTTGGAAAGCACATTAAAAATCAACCCAAAGACACCTAAGATAACACAACCACCATCTAATGCACTGACATACTTCTGGCCATCACAACGTGTGCAATACCAAGCTCGCCTAGAAGAGAGAGAGAGGAAAAGAGTGGGTACCTAGCCAACTGTACTCCCCACCAGATGTTGGGAAAACACCCCCACATGACTGTATGGGTGTTCAGCACATAGTTCTCAACATGGGTAGGGTGAATATAGAAATTACAAGAATTTACTATGTATACATATATATATATATAGGAAAAAGTACATAATCCCAACCTACAGTTTTATAACCAACTAATCAACTCATATCACCATCACTTTTGTTGCAACCTCTAAATGCATACACCATGCAACCGAACAAAATTCCCATTCCACATTACCAACCAGTTCCATTTAATCATTACAGTTTGGACATTATTTATCATCAACCACATTTAACCACATAACTCACCATTTAATATCTCATTAACCAATAAAATCCATGTCATTCAAACATTATTAAACAATCATTTATTTATTTCATCACTACTCAAGAATCTATCACAACATAACCACATTTCACAACCAGAAAAACATGTTATCTCCTTGCCACCCCAAAAGTACATCCAAAAAACCATCACATCGTTGTCCCGCATGCATGGACAAACAAACTATACCCTCTCCGTCCCACAAACACGGCCAAAAAACCATACCCTCACCACCACACAATCACGTTCAAATAAACCATCTGCCCTAAAATCATGTCCAAACAAACCATCAGGCCCATAAGCCCAAACAACACACATCACAATATATCAAGATCATTTTTCATATTTACAAAGAGGATTTTATCACATTCCACTTTAATTATTTGGGGTGTTATCACACAAACCAAAATCTTGGGGAAACAATTTCATTAGAAAAGTATAATTAGTTAAAAAAATTTCATTTAAGATTATATCACAACAAGAACAACAAAAAAGGGTTCCATAACTCAGGTCAAATAGTGCAAAAAAACTATGAATGACCACAATTTTCAATGGGGCATTTATCCCATATAGTCCATCACATAACAATAATAATAAAGTTGTAAAAACTTGTGAAAAAACCTATTTACCCTTAAATTACAACTTAACCAATTTCATTATCTTAAATTAATCCATCAAAACCATAAATCATAGGTAAATGAAAGAAAACCCCTCTATCATGATACATAATAAGGAGAAACAAGGGAAATATTACCTCAAAAATCTTTCCATCTTGTTGCGCACTGCAGGGTGAAGAAGAAACCACCTGGAAACCACAATCCCACCATAAGAAACCATGGATCAACCTACAAAGAAAAAAATATGGTAAAACAATGTAACTCAAACATACCTTGAACCCAATAAACACCATTGTATTGGATCCCTGGGAGAAAAATAGCATGAAATAGGGGAGAATAAAAGATAAATCACTATGGAGAAACCAAGTATTATCAATGAGCAACAACCAGTATAAATGGATCAAAGAGGGAGTAATATGGTTCTAAGAACACCTTAGGGTGCCTAGGGTTCACCTAAAATTAGAGGAATAAGAAATAATATCCAAATGAATAAGGGTTAATACAGAAAATAATTTTAAAATTTCACTGGATCGGGGTATTACACAATGTTAAATACCCTTTCACATCATTAAATACCAACGGTTCGGTTTCTGACAAAAAACTCATCACTTATTCATTTTATTATTTATTTTTAAAACCTAAAATAGTACACATCGTGCATCCCTCTTTCATGGCATGTAAAATATGTTCACATCGTGAAAATATCTGGAAAAGCCGTGAAATCAACTTTCACATCATGCAATCCACTTATAAGAGGTGTAATCTCCCTACTTCCATAATTTAGTGACCAAACATCACCAGACTCCCTCTGAACCTCCTATAAAAACCTCCAACGACAAAAAATAGAAAAGTAATGGACCGGTAAGGCACATACCATTACATTTTTCTCCCTAAAACACATAAATTTCCATATAAAACTTCATTAAAACCATGGGGTTGGGTCTCTAACCAATCCTTCATTTCATACCCACAAGCATTCAAGTGCCTCCCTAAGAAAGAAACCAAGTCCTAACTATGTATTTTTACTTAAAATATTGAAGGCGCTAACTATGCATCAATTCCACTTTTGAATCACCCACTCATGCTTCATATTCCAAGTAACCTACAACACATAGCTAACCTCCACCTGAGGCTACCCTCAATTTCCCATGATAGTTGAATCACATCCACAACTTGAGTCACATCTCTAAAAACATAAACTTTTTCCACTTATCCCTCTAGGCTAAATCCTCACTAAGAAACACTCATTGTGTGACAATGCTAAAGTAAAAAATTTATACCTGTTCTATACCCACTTAAAGGAACTAGGAACCCTAGATGAACACTATCATGAGTCACCTTAAAAGTCAAACAATACCAACTCCCTAAACCAAAGTCACACCTAACAAAGGCCATTGGATATCCCTTTAAGACATACACATCACACCTCAAATAACTTGCTGCCCACAAGTAGAAATCCAACCCCTTCTCTAAACACATTGCATCTAACACAAGAAGAAACCATTTACTCTAGGTTTCACACAAGAGATACTCACATGAATACATCGGCACCACAAGCTTAACTCCCACTCTAGGGTCTAAAAACTCGCAAGGTCTCAACCCACAAGAGTCACCACATCCACATTAATAGACATCATTTCACAAATTCAAGGTCACAACCTAACCTAAGACATAATAAGAAACATTCCATTAACCATCACATCCAAACTCATCAAGTTCTCACATCTTGTAACCTAAGGTCTCAAAATTTAGGCACACTCACTACCCAAACCACCCATACTAAGGGTCAACAAATAGTAAAAGGGATACCCACCACCAGTGTCCTTTAAAAGTTAATTATTTCCCATTTAATTTCTTAATTTGAACATTACAATTTAAAACACAAAGTTTCCAATTTCAAAACATTCCATTTCATCACCCAAGAATTTCACTTTCAAAAACCTTTTTATTTACCCAACATTTCAAAAATCCATGATTTATTCAAATTCACATTTCAAAACATTTTCCATTTTTAAAACCCAAGGATTTAAATTTCTCAAAACATTTTTGAAACACATTTCAACATCTATAGTTTTATTAAATTTAAATTTTTACACCCATTTGGTTTAACATCATTTAATTTAAAAGTAAATCACATGAAACATATAGATGACTTACCTATACTATGTGCCAAGAATGATGCATGAACTCACACACCCTCTCTTGCAACACCTGGCCAAGATTTAAAACCTCATAAATCAACAACATCACGTCCAAGTGTTCTGCATGAGGTGAAAGTATCAATTAATTTTAAAATTACAAAATATAACATCAATCCCTACCCTTGGTGACTTAGTCTTTCCCTCGTACATGGGGTTATAGGCACCTAGGAATGAGCTCATTACCAAGCCCTAACAAGATCTAAGTCTCTTTTATTCCATGCCCAAATAGTAAGACAATAAACATAACCTCTGATACCACTTTGTAACATCCTTGTCCTGGTATCCACTGAACTACTACCCAAATCCAGGTCTTCCCATGACCTTAGATGCACCTCCCCATATGTTAAAGGCTTCCAATTATCAGCGGGGGTCTATAGAGATACATTGGAAATACTATACCCACATATCAGAGTAATATCACTACAAAAATAATATCAATTGGTAAAATAAACAACCTGAAAATTTAGTGGAAAACATTCCAAAAAATCTGATAAGTAACCAAGTAACACATTCCATAACAATATGAATAATACACTACAAGTTAGGCAGTCATAAAAGTAAAATTTCGAGTACCAAAACCATAAAAGATATCGAACATAGTCCCCAAGTCCCAACTCATTCCTGACCTCCAATGCTCCAACCCAACATCCCATGTATAAAAAAACATTGGTCCCCTACCCTGAACCTGTAATAGAAACAAGTAGATTCTTCTTGGGTGTCTAAGTTCCGTGAAGTCCTGAGAAGGGTGTGATTATAAATCAGTAGGACACTACCAATGTTTTATAAAGGAATAGCTAGTCTATAAAAAAATGTATGTAGGGAAACAAGTGTAATAAATAAACATGGAAATAAAGGAAAAAGTTTTACATTTAAAAAATTACCCATTTAACCAACTTTTATCAAGAAACCGGTTTCACTTTTAAACAATTTTTAATTAACCATTTTATCGATAAAGTTATTTTAGGTTTATCCAACCAACTAAACTAGATTTGGTTTCACTAGTAGACTAAGCTATACCATAAGGGATTATCCACTTTAAATCCCAAGGGCATTCACTAATAATAATTTATTAACATACACTAGATCCTCAGTTTTGTCCATGTGTTTGGGAAGCATAGATCCACAGTTTGACACACTAAACTACACCATGTACAAATGTTGGGAAGCATAGAACATCATTCTAACATCCCAAAAATACATTATAGAACACTTACCTTGGAACCTCAATCTAGGTAATCTCATAAAATGAAATTGTTAGGGTCGTAGATCCTTAGTCTATCTCCCTAACCCATGCATTGTAGGTTTGGGATTTAGAGCTTTGGTATAACCAGACCCGTGGGCGTAGAACATCAAGTCAAAACCCCACATACCACCAAGCCATGTTCACATGCTTCTTAAACTATAACACATTTACCATTTACATTCCTTAGCTCATTTCAAAACATATACCATTATAAAAATGCCCCCTTATTCTATATAAATAACTATATGACAATTAATATCAACTCATTTTATAATCTGTGATAATACACAAATAAAAAAACCCATTTAAAATCATCTTGTAGCCACCCCTTTAAATGACGGGTCTTCCACTTTGAAAACTAAACCATGCCCTAATGATTTCATTTCTATTTCCAACCATTTCAAATAATCATTAATGAATTTTTACAAAAAAAGTGAAACCACTCCCTCATTTTAAATAACCATTTAAAATTTATAAATAAAACCTTTTTCTAAATCACCTTGAGACTAATTCCTCCTTTTAAAACATTTCCCACTTCAAAAACATCATATTCTTCATTTTAAAACCATAACCAGATCAAAATCCAAAACACATTATTTAAACCATTCTAAATGCCACTAGAAATTTCAAAAAATCTAACATATAATCAATTAACTCTACCCATTAACCAAGCACATACACCTGATTAAGATTTACAAAAAATTCACTCTCATAATTCTCTTATCTTCACATTCATCAGTTTATTTCACCATTTCTAAGGGTTCATTAAACCCCATGGGTAGTCCTAGGTTTAGTCTCACATCATAAATAAACCCAATGGAAACTTTGAAGGGTAACACACTTTAATATAAGGCCAAAATTAATTTCCTTATCCCAACACATCAAAACATAGTAAGGTAGTGACTTAGAACAACCACATACACATATAACACTTAAATGTTATGGGGAAAAGATTTAATACCACCTACCTCATGTCTGTTGATGAACGCTTGCTTAACCTCATACCTTGATTCGAACTCAAATGCCCATTAATATCCCAAACAAGAATATGCTGGAAAAGTGAGGGTTTTAGGTTTTTGGAAGGAGTATAATGATTCTACAAGCCCTAATCTATAAAAAGGAAGGAAGGGGAAAGTTAGACTCATATGAATATTTGATTCACACCCAAACTCTATTCAAATGGCTAAGAATCAAAGGAGAATAATACCTTGGAATTTTAGAAGGGTTTTCTTTGTCACCCATGTTTCTGAAGGAGGAATGATGAAGAGATTTGGGTTAGAACCCTTAAATCCTGGGAGGGAAAAACTATAATTTCCTTCTTTTTAAGGTCCCTATAGTTTGGCCACACGATTTGAAAAACTGTACTCCAATCATGTGGCTCCCTATATTGAAGAGGGTCCAAGACACATGGTTTCTTGGAATCACCTGCGTGGTTTGGAAAATCATGCAATGACCATGTTCCAGCCTTTATCTGAAAAGAGTTTTGTTCATACGGTTTCCCTAGTCAGATGTGTGGTTTGTACTAACTGTGCGCCAACTATGTTTTTTCCACTGTTTTGCCTCTTTTCTCCTCCTTTTATGTCTTTCACCCTCAAAACACCCCCAAAACTTCTCATACACCCAAGAACCTCTTCATTAGCCATAAAAAAGGAATTTTAACCAAAATTTAAACCTGGATGTACTACCACACAAGGTCAATATCTTACACCATATCTTCACATTTCAACAGACCCAAATAACTTAAATCATTAATTTATTATTCCATTATGAAATGTGATTATAATATATATAAATTAGTAAACAATATATTTCATAATAACATTATCAAGTGAAAAATAAATAATTAAAATTAAAATTAAAATTTTTAATCACATTTGAATTACCACATATTCTCTTTTAATATTTGATTAAAATTTAATATCTTATTTATGTTAATCTATTTTATCTAAAAAATTAAGGAAAATTCATGATAATCCCACAATTTCATAAAAATAAATAAGGGTAATTATCCAATCCCCTATATTATCCAAATATTTGAATATCGCAATAAAAGATCAAGGAGAGTAAAATGATCATAAGGATATAAACATTTAAGGAAAACATTGATAACCTATAGAACAATAACCTCAATTTTTCATTTAACCCAACATTATCCAAAAATGAAATAACATTGCTTCCATAACCTCGTCAAAAAGTAAAGATAATATAAAATGAAGAATAATAATAATAATAATAAAGGAAATAAATTTGGACCAAAATGAGTTGATATCTTAATTCCAAAGGCTAGAACCAATCAAAGGATGGATAAAGAACTTAAAATATACACCACTATTTCATAGGGTTTTTGGAAATCAATACAATATGAAAGAATTTGGGATATATCATAAATTTATAAAAAAATAAAAAAATCCAAAATCAATATATTATAGGGGTAATCATAATGTAATACACCCTCAATCTAAAAATCATGGTGTGATATCACCTATATATTGTAATTAAAACCACTTTAAAAGAAAAATTAATAAGGTTTGTTTTGTAATGACCAAGGATACCTTTAAAAACCACTAAAACTATTAAGGTTCATGTTGTAATACTTAACCATATCCCATTAATCTTGATGCACCCCAATCAAAACCATAAAACAAAGAAGGGAACCATGGAATAATGACACCAAGGATGTTATAACCCATGAGATCGACCATCTGAGACTCCACATTGCATCGATCGTAATCTCACCATAATATCCACCCATTTATGTTTAAATTGGGGAACTTCACATGAAATAAACCAAGGGATTTTCTAAATTATAATAATCCACAATCCTTTATCCCATAACTAAACCTTATAATGTCACAACTAGACATCCACTTTGATATTGAGAGACACATAAATATCATGGATCCTCTGCCCCATTATATTACAAAACTCATGAAGAAAGCATACTATTTATGGAATAGTACATAAAGATATACAAAAACTCTCACTTATAACCAACTAGTCATGGGATATCATAACAGGCCATGCCAAAACACATTCCTTTAGCTGAAATTTTAACTACAACTTTATATTCCTCCCTCTACCTTCTCCATACACCTCCAACACCCAAAAAATGAAATGTAATTTCTCGGAAAGATCTATATCATTACATTATTAGTATATTATCTTCACTTATTATTGAATATTTTATAGTACCTAATCTTATAGAGTATTATATATCTCTAATCCCTCTATAGATTTTTTTGAGGTTATATTGTAAGTAGTATCATGATGTAGTAAAATTTATTCTTCAGGAAGTTAATGAAATATCATAGATGGAGAATAATTATCTAAGGAATTTTACAATTAATTGGACCTTCTTGATAATATTTTTATATTTGTTTTGATTTATGTTAAAAATATACATTAACATTGAAAATTTATGCATTTTTATCATATGTTTTCATTTACACATAAAATGAAGAACCCATTAGATTGGAAGAATTTTAAAAGACTTGTTTATTTATTTTATTTATTGATAACTAATTCATTAAAGTGTTTTACAGGTGATTTATAGTTTTTTATAAGTTTATTAAGTGTTTTTAAGTTTTTTTAAACTTAAATAATGATTTCAGTAATTTTTGAGTTCAAGCACAAAATTGGTTAAGTCTAGAAATTATCATAAGGGTCGTTTAGTAGTTGTATAAGGATGATCTAGAGTTTTTGTAACCATCATGATACCTTTAATAAAAATAATTTTGATCTAAGTAAACACTAACTTCATTATATATCCATAAAATAGTGAGGGTTTCAAGGATGTGGTAATTTTAAAGGATCATCCTGTATTTGTGTAAACATTATTATTGGTTTCATAAGAATGTATCTATCTGCCTATTCATAAGAACCATAAAGTTCATTTATATATCTACATAAGTATTATCCAATATAATTAATCATAATTGGATATATGAACACATCAATTCATTTTATAATAATCAATACTTAAAAATTTTTCACTGTTGCAGAAAGAAATATGGAGTTTCAAAATTTAACATCTTAAGGAGAAAAATAAATCATACGATGATAAAGTCATCCCAAAATGATCAAAACATAAAAATTAAATTTTTATTAAATCCACATAAATAATCATTGATCCCCACATCATTTAGAATAATATTTATAACTTATAAAACTATATGAGGGGGATCTTAATGAACCTAAAATGAATTTTAGTAGTTTTCAAGAATAACGCATGCGTGAATTTAAAAATGATTTAATAGTTTTCATTCTTATAATAACTATAATATAATATAGGTATTATAGCTAATTTTGATTTAATTTTTCAGTTTTTTTGAATTCTATTTTTCAATAGTAGTTCAATCATGAATATATCTTTCATGTAATGAGTGCAATTTTACTGGGTATTTTTCTTATATAAGATTAAATGATTTATATTTAGTATTTTATAAATAAAATTAGTTTCTTTATGCTATATTATATTGTGAATCTAAAATTTATTAGTTCAATAAGGCCAAAAATTCAAGGGGAGTTTCTGAAAATATTTAACACAAAGGCACATGGGTAATTGTTCCATGTGCTGGGATTTATATGAATATCCCACAAGATCATGGATAAAGTAAAATGGTTAGGTGATTATTTGAATTTTTTTGGTATGAATTATGAAAATTATATTATACTATTTTGTATATGATAAAAATAATGAATATATTAATATTTCATTTTTTAAGAAAATTAAAATATCTAATAAAGATAAAATTTTAGGTGTAGTTAAAAAATACTTTTGAGATGAATTTTTTGATAAGATTGAGAAAAAAATAGTTAAAGTGTAAATGATACTGATTTAAATAAAAAAAGAGTTCTTCAAGACAAGTTTGTGTGTAATATGATAATTTAGTTACCCAAGATTATAGAGTTGTTACTAAGGTAAAAAGAAGTTGCATGCCCTTATAGGATTATTTATATGCTAAGTTGAGGAGACTAAGTTCATCAGTATCTATTCACTATGTAGATTTTTACATGGTTATTATTGAAGAGAGGTATATGTGTTTTATATATTTTATCTTGTTAGCTTAAAGGAGTAGATCTCATACCTATTGATAAAGAAACCAATATTCAAATAAGAATTCTCTCATTTGGTGTTTTTTGAATCTTATTATAATTGTTGAAAGATATTATAACCTGTTGGAGGTACTTTATGTGTTGGGAATAAATAGATTTAGGGTAACAAATGACCCATAAACTTTTATTAATAAAAATATATTAAATAAAATTCTAAATCATGAGAAAATAACCAAAAATAGAAAATTTTAGGCTCTCAAACTGAAGATGAACCTTATATAAACTATAGTGTGTCTTTTGTTATTTATTTTTCTATATATATAGGAAAGTATAAGTGAATATATTTTAAATAGTAGATTATATCTTAAATGTTAGTTTTGGTTAATTTCTAAAAAAATAGAAAAATATGGGTCATACTAATTCACCCCCTCTTGGAATAGTCATTCAATAACCTATGACTTACAACTGGTATTAAAAAAGTAGGTTCAATCTGTTGGATTATCTCTTTGTGAAGGATGGAAAAAAATAACTCTATAAAAAGTAAAATTGTACCCATATTTGATGGAATGAATTTCCATGGATGGAAAAATAGAATGTTTCCATATTTTTTCCTTTGGGTCTTGGAGTACTTGATGCAGCTATGGTAGGATGTAACCCATTCAAAGGGGTGACCAAATGAAAATTTTTTGATTAATGAAACCTTATGGTTGATTTAAATGGGAGAAATTTCATTTTCATGTATCTATATAATATGGTATTTAATAATGGGATGGTATTGACAACTAATAAAGAGATTTTGTATAAAATAAAAAGTGATTTTTTAGTAAATTGCAACATAAAATAATCCAAGATAATAATTTAGAGAAGTGGTCCTAAAGATATTTAGTTTATAGATAAATTATCCATTTATGATTTATTCATTAGTGTGAATGAGATAGATAGTAACATTATAGGTTTTTATTAAAAACAAGATGACTCTATTATTCAAAAGAAACTTCTGGGAAATTTTTTTAACCAATTTTATCCAAAACAATTAGCTCTTGGAGAGAGGGAGTATCTCCATTTGGCTAAGTTACACAATATCTTCATTTACTATGAAATTAAAAGGACATATTCCTTTAAAAATAAAGTAAAATATGATATTATTTTTAATACATAACAAAGATAAAGATGAAACAATAAGAACTAGAAAAATATAATGAGTTTGATAGTGATGATAATATTGACAATAATAACAATATAATTTTGTATCTTGTCCTAAGAAATTTCAAATGGGGAAGGGTAAAAATAAAGATAAGATTCCATTGAAATGATTTAAATTTTTATGCATTAGAATAATTTTATTTAATTTTATAAATATGAAAAATTATAATTTTTATATTGATGATAAATAATAGAAACTAAAAAATAATAAATAAGAAAAAGGTTATAAATTAGTGAAAAAGAAAGGAGAAATTAGGAAATGACTTACAAGAATAATAAAAAGAGAACCTGATGAGAAAGGAAAAGGAGGAGGACTCCTCCTCTAGCAGCCAGTTTTAATATGAGTGACCTAAAATTTTAAAAAAATTAAGTATCATATATAATATTAAGTAAAATTATCAAATAATGATTAGGAAGGTGGTGTATAGACTTATATAGAGAATATGATCCAATCTGAATTAAAGGTTTATCTTGAAAAAAATACCATGTTTAAGAAGAAATTTTAAATAATTGAAGAAAAATAATTCGAATAATGTTGAATCAAATGAAAAATATATCTAAAGAGATATAAAATTCATTAAAGTTCTCAAGACACTCAAATTAAAGGCCATGAAGCATGAAAATATCTAGAAGGATCTTTAATAAAAACTCGTGTTAAAAAGGAGAAATGGTAAAAAACAATCAAAACATATAATGAGTGAATAGGTGTTAAAAAGGGTGAAAAAATACTTCAAAAAATATTTAATTCAAGAGTCCTTCATTTAAAACAACTGATATTTCTAATTTATCAATTCAAGTTGAAATTTTACCTTAATCAACTCAAAACAAAATTAAATCTGTCTTTTCAAATAGTGAAGGCCATAATCCAAAATTTGTATAAGTGTGGAGTAGAAAATATGATGAGAAAATATATTATATATTTATAGAATAAATAATAATTCATGTAAAATAAACCTCCTTAATGAATAAGAAAAATCATGGTAAATATTAATAGAAAAGTAAAGAACCTGGAATTAAATTTTCTTGATAGAATTATTGATTTTATAGAATATTCATATTCAATGGATATTTTTAGTGTTTTAAATTTTTATCCATAACTATTACACATTTTGGTATAACATGTCCTTACCATGAAAGATCCATGGATCAATGGGGGAATCTTTAAATTAAAAAATAATAAATTTCCAAAGAAGAGGGATATGAACAATATTTCTATAAGTATTATGTTAGGATTGTACAATTGACTTTTAATGAGATTTCTTTAATAGGGGGTGAATTAAATTATGCACTATCTATAAAAAAAATATAACTCCATTAAAATTATCACTTTCCTTATCTGGTCTTAACCAATAAATCTAGAGGGTTACGTGTTATTCTCTTTATTGGGTATGATTTATATTTATTGATATATTTTTGTGTGAATGCATAAAGTAAAAATAACATGATTATTTACTTGGTTGACCCTCACTATAATATGTCTATGAAATATGAATCAACATTGTATTGTGAACCAAAGTTCACTATGAGGTTTACTTCTTACACAGGTTCATGCCAAATCACTTCTATACCCATTCTCACCACATTACAAGTTTAGGGATAGATCGCTACTTCCAAAAGGACACTCCCTTGAACCTTCCTTTAATGGATCACTATCGATAGAAAGGATAACCTTATTCCTATTCCATTTTTCACTGATCTAGAAATGATTTGAACATAGTTTATGGATATGTATATACCTTAATCAACATCACTTGATTGAAATTCATCATTCACTCATGATAAATTCTCTGTTGACGTCCTTTTTAGGATACTCCTTCACTTTGTGAAAATACCATGGTAGTACTTTTTCTTCACTTTCCAAATTCTATATAAAATAAATTTACTTTATTTTGGGTAAATGAAAAACCTTATTCATCTTTGGAATGATATATATTGGATTTAAATTACATCTTTAGTAATTTCTAGTCCCTCACTAAAACAACACCTTCTTCTTTTCTTCAAGGAATTCAGATATTCAAGAAATAATATGTTCTTCTCTTCTCTTATATTATTTTTTGGATCTGAGGGATGTTCATAGAGATTATATATGTGTCCGTTCATTGGTCTTTATAATCTTTATCATAAATAGGAAATCATGTTCCAAAAAATATCCACCTCTTTCTTCATAATTTTTCCATTCAAACCAAATATTAAAACCAATAAATTTACCTGAATAACTTATGAAGGATAAATGATCATGGACCCAAAAAACCTATTTGTGGAATAGTTTCCTCTATTTTTAACCTATTTCAGTGTGTATAGGACTAACATGGTGTAGTCCCCACTGTACTTTATCAGGATATATAGTACTATAGTGTGGTCTTATTCTGTTGACAAAATACACTTTTTCAAGACAATTATCACCTCATAAACTCCTATGGTAACTACCCCACAAAATTTTAGGCATTACCACTTCAACCTACCTCTCATTCCTAACTATCTATAGGATAGACTAAGATTTTGCAGCATAGCCTTATTCTTGTCCAATAAAGGTTATGATGTAGTTCTTAGTGCAACAACTTAAGTATTCCAAAATCATCATAGGTTCATAAATCTTATTAAAAAACTATTTTCTCTGGTATTCTTGTATATGTATTATTTTGAGGAATCTAATAGGATTGTGGAAAATCACTTCATTATATGGAATAGTTGCCTCTAAAATTATAAAGGCAAAAATCTACTAAAACAACTTATTTGTCATGGTCTATCTGGATGTAGTGTATTGTGAAGTGTGAGAGTCCAACATCATACTTGTGCACAATCTAATGATCCTATATATTATAGTTCTTTTTTCTAGTACTTTGATCAATGACACAAAGCCCAGAATATGGGACACTTTACACACTATCCTCAAAGACTGTGCCTCAACAATGAAGGCCCACCAATAAATTCCCATGTGATCCCTATTCTACCCACTATGCTAACTAGTGCATATCCCTATGGGCCCTAAATGGAATACCTTGATCATGTTCACTCTTTATGGGTGCTATGCTTCATCCCTCCACCCATGGTTTTCCAGGTTGACCTTCTCCAATGTGGTTAAACCCTTGGGTCCCACATGTAGTTGAGTGGGTCCTTGTTTGGTTATGGTATGTCCCATGTTTTTAATTACTACCCACCCACATTTATGTAATTATGAAATACTATGTATTTCCAACAAATTAAAACCTTTTCCTTATTCTTTAAATGTTATATGAAATCATCAACATATGATTTACCTTGGTCAATAATCTTTAGGATCAACCAATCCCCTAAGAAACTCTTTAATCACCTTCAACATGTGTGGTCAATAATGGTATTTTCAAAAAATACATTCCACATATATTGTCAACAAATCCATTCCATGTATATTATCAATTGATTCATTCAAAACTCTTATGAGTCTAATAATATCACCATTGAATTTGTTTATTCCTTCCACAAAATCCCATTGAGATCATGTGAACCAAACCTCATCTTTACTTCTTCCAAATATAAATCTTGATAATATCAAATTGTGAGTGAACCAAAATAAATTTTAACTTATCCCCATTATTTTAAATAAAATAAAAGGGGGTTATTCCATATGATTTTACATCCATTGGAATTTTTAATTTCATAGGAAAATATCCAATTATGTAAGAAATTTCTCACCCTATAGAAAATAACTTCTTCTCGTTTCAATTTTGAAATTGTTCTACCCCTTGGTTGGGAATAATATAATAAATCTATACCCCCCCCCCTCCTTGGGGATTTATTCTACACCTATTCCAAAACAAATTCAAACTTTGGAAAAAACCTCATGTTGATTAGCCAAATATTTTTAAAAACTCATGTTGCATAAGCCAATACACTTTTATTCTATATTTTTTAAATGATATTCTCTCAGTGAGTTTACCACTTTTCACTTGGGAATTCATATAAATCCTCTAATACTTCTAGTTTGGATATTTGTGTAGGTAAAAATATTTTTTATAGATAATTAACAAGGATATAAATTTCACACATGAATTCTAAGAAATACATAGCAGCTTTGGATTTCCATTCTAAAAATATAACATGTGATCTACATCACTTCACACCAAGCTAGTAGTTCATAAATAAAGTAAAAAATTTGTGATAAACATAACATATTATGAATTAATTTATATAACTTGATAAATATTCATCACTTGTTATAAAATAGATTTAATTTGAACAAATGGTTTCATTTTAACACTATGCCTTTCATATCCTCATAGGTTTAAACAAAAAAATGAATATTCTTAGTAGCCTTTGATTTTAATAACAACTCCTACTAATTATTTTTCTCTAGAAACCACCTGTTTATACTTCCTTTTAGTATTCAAAAATGGGGGAACCCCTTATTGGGGAAGAAACATCTTTCATAAGATTTTAGATATCCTTAAAATATCAGAAGACACCAAACACTAAACCACTTGTTATAAAAAAATATATGAAAATTAAAATTCACTTGTGTGGTTATTATTGTTGTTTCCCATTAAATACTATTCAACATGACTGAAACCACTTGAATTGTGGCCTGATTTAAACACATATCCTTATACTAAATTTTTACACTATTCAGTCCTTCTTTCCATGTAATTTCAGTATAAAAATACACCAAAAGGATGAATATTAAATCTTGATTCCAACTAATTTAAGTATACATCAATTACACTTTGGAACAAAAATTAAATCACATTTTTCATAAAAAAAATTTCCTTGATCATATTTTCATTCTGCTTTATCAAATTTTACTTTTGTAGTGTAATCATCCATTTTCATTTAAAGAAAAATCACTCCATGGATCATATCTACCCCTTAATTATATATCTATTTAATAACATTTAGACATAATAAATTAAATGGTGGGAGTGGTACCTTAATATTTCTAAGGTTGATTAATAAGGTTGGTCATGATGACCCAACCCATCATTATCCACTTTTCTATTTATCTTTTTAGATTTTTGGAAAAGAATTTATTCATCTCTTAAATCTCTTCATCATCTTTTTTAGCTGGATAACTCAGCATTTTTTCAAAACATCTACCTTGTCTTATTTTACTTGAAAACTTATTTTTATGAATGTAAAAATTTTCATCCTTGGATTTTTTTACAATTTTTGGAATCAGTAAAACTTGAACAAGTAGTTTTGGGTTATATCACTAGTGGATCTCACCTCTGGATTTCTTCCCCATTTCATTTTCCTTTTTTCCTCTTATTGGTGAGGGTATGACCACTTTGTAAAACATCTTCCTTGATATCCAAGAGATACATATTAGAATATAACTTCATTGGTGTGGTTAACTTTAAATCATTTCCATAGTCTTCAAGGATAAAGAAACCTCTTATTTTTTCTTTCATATTTTTCTTCTTTGACTCCAATAGATTTTTTGTGAAAAGAAAAAATTTGGTGTTTAATACACCCTTCATTGAGTCTCTTTCTCAACCTCCAAAACATTGAAACTATTTTATATCTTAATAGTAATTTTCCAAGATAAGAATTTTCCTTGTAATTCATAGGCTTATAGTATCTATGTATGTATTCTTTACCCTTACATCCATTACTCCAATTGAAATACCTTTCCATGTAACCAATTTTAGAGAAAAAAAATCTTCCAAAATAATCATACCTCATTTGTTTTATCCTAAAATGAGATTTTGGTACTACTAGATCTCTTTTCAATTATTTGGGATGGTTGGATTCAAAGAATATTCCCATGATGTGACCAAATTTTCCAAAATATAATCACTTTAGTGTCTCCTTTATTTGTAGAACCACAATTCTTGCATGGAACACTTAATTTCTACCATATTTCAAATCCAGACATAAATTTTTTTCTTCAAAAACTGAGATAAATTTCAAATATATATTCACTTTACCTTTTTATATGTTCATCCTCCCCTCAAGTTCTCTTATCTTATTATATTTTTCTTCCAGTTTTATAGCCAACTTCCCTATTTATGAGCCAATATCTCTCAGAGCCATTTCCTTTATTGAAATTGTGATCTTAGTCAGAGAACATGTGCATTTAATTTTTTTAATGTGTCCATTTATTTTTATAAATTATAGGTAAATCTCATAAATCATTTCTCTTTGCTCATTAATCTTTGTTCCTATTTTATTTATTCTAAAATTCAAGGCCACCTCTTCATTATTCAACCTTTTGATTTCTAAGGAAAAATATTATATCATTGAGTAGTATAATAAATGCATGATACTCTATAAATATTTATTCATTGAATTATAATTATAATACCCTAATATTTTAGAAAAAATTTATCTTTAAATAATTTTATTTCTTTTTTGGATTTTGTTACACGCAACACCATGATTAAAGGAACTGTGTTACACTATTAAAATATTATTATTTAATGTGACAGTTATAACCTAGTCGATAATTTGGTGGGTATGAATATGATTAAATAATTTATAAATTATATAAAATTTTCCTACTTAATATAAATGTGTGGATAAACTCTTAGTAAATAATCATTCAATTTCTAGTAAAGTAATTTTATTCTTCAAAAATATGTTTTCTCCCAAAATGGTTTTTCTTGTGAGTAAATATTATAGTTGATTATTGAAATTTATAGAAGACTTATTTTAAAATTTTAATTTATTTTTTAAGTATATCAATTTAAAATTATCTTCGGTTTATTTTTTTGATAATTTTCTGAAAGATTATTTTTTTAGTGAAAAGTGAAAAATACTGATTTTTACCAAACTATTATTTTCATTATATTAAAAAATTTCATTATTATTTGAATTTTATCTTAAATTAAATTAATTAATATTTATATATATAGTATAATTACTTTTATTTTAATCATCCATATGAATTTTTTTAGTATAAGTAAATTTTTGTGCTTAAAACACATTTTTTCCATAAAATAATTTTTTATTGAATTTTATGGGATTAATTTGAAATTAAATTTTTCCAATTATGTGAGTCAAATCATTAAAAATGGATTCCATATTTTGAATAAGTGGTTAAAATTTTGTTAAATAGCTCACTTTTATTTTTTGTATATTTGAATAGTAACTGTAGTAATTTTATTACCACGATAATGGTAATTCAGGTAATTTAGGTAAAAATAAAATGATGAGGACTATTAAATTACACCAACACTTCCATAAATTTTTTTATATGGGTTAATTTTGTCCATAAGCATCCATTTTTAGGTTATATGACCTTTTTTCATTTTTATGGGATTGTGACCATTATAGTATTTTATTTCAGGAAGAGTCAAACATATCACACTTTTGTTTTTGATAACCATAGTAATTTTAATATGATTTTATATAGAAGATATGTTCGAATATAAATTTTATTTTGAAATAAAAAATATTTACATTAATCATGGTAATTTATTTTTAATTATTAGGGAATAAATTATTACCTTATATTCTTACACAACACTGATGTAATAATTATTCAATTAATGAAAAAAATGATATTATAAATATTAAAAGTATTATAATTTGAGATAATTATGGTGATAAAATAATTTTTTATATGGAAAAGAGATTTTGGTGGTATTATCAAATATTTTTTTCTAATTATAATAGTTTTATTGATGTAATTAAAGTCAAGGTAATTAATAGTGTCAAAATTGACAACAATGATATTTTATCAAAATAATATTTTATAAAATTATTTAAAAAACCTAAAAATATTAAATAAGGATAAATGGAACAATATAGGATCCAAAATTTCATACCTTATCCATTTATTAGTTAATATTTACTTTATATTTAAAATTATAAACATTTAAGTGTCAAAAATATGACGCCATGGTTAAGGATAAAATATGTTAATTAAGGGGTTAAATCAAAAGATAAGGTTTAAAATAGAACCTAAACATGTAAAAAAAATATTAGTTTATTATAATTCAGCCATATTCTAACTTTGGTTCTAATTCATGATAATTTGAAAATACTTGGCTCTATAATAGTTTTCTTTTATTTTATTTTATTTTTTAAAAAACTTTCAAAACCGCCCCTCACCTCAATTAGAAAAGAGAACCTCCTCCTTATTGGAACCACTTTGTATATAAGGTTGTATTTATTGTCAATAGTTGTCAATGAAGATAAAAATGAAGGAGATCAATAAGTACTCCAATAAAATGGAGGAATGTAAATTCAGAGTTGTCAATGAAGATCAAAATGAAGGAGATCAAGAAGTACTCCAATAAAATGGAGGAAAGGAAATTCAGACGATTGTTGTACTAATCATAAGTCCAAAAGAACATGTGTCAAATGTGACAAATTGTTTACAACAATAAAGAATGTGAGGTATAATTCATCTGAGGATGATTCATGAAGAATGGGTTTTTGATGAAGACCATGCAATACCTCATGATTGCATGAGAACCATGAAAGATACTTCTTGAAGAATTGACTCATATGCTTTGCATGAAGTAGATAATGACGGTTGAAGAAGAAGATAATGTGCAAGGGATTGGACTTTTGAGATGGCCATGCGGAGATTGAAATTATGAGATGGCCATGCACATCACATTGTATCAGAAGATGATGGTTCTAAAGTTGTTCCTTCAAAGAATATATATCACGATAGTGGAGTTTGTGATGACAGCAGAAGAGTTGATGAAGGATTCAAATCACCGAGAAGAAGTGTTTTTGAGGTGATTGTTCTTATTGACAAAGCAAACAAACGACATAAAAATTTGTTGACAAAAGGGATTTCATGATGACATGTGGAGTTCAAGAGTTGTGGTCAACGATCTATGTTTGATTCAAGAATTTCGACAGAGGAATGGATGATCTGGAGGTGGTACAAAAAGATCAGATACAAGGTGGCGCCATTTTCCAGTGTTTGTCAAATTTTAGGGCCTCAAAATCAACAAATGAAGAAGAGTGATTTTGGAAAAGGGACTTGCGCGCCGTACACTTGAAGGAGAGGAAACTTGCGCGCCGTATGTTTTTGAGTATCAGAACATCAAAATATGGCAAAGGGATAAGGGTCGTGCAAGTGTTGGTTAGGTCGCACAAGTGGACTTACGCGCCGTGAAAGAATGTGCGTGCCGGAACCTATGAGGATTGGAACTTGCGCGCCTATTGTTTTCCAAGAACATAACTTCAAAATATGGAAAAGGAAAGAAGGTCGCGCAAGTATTGGTTGGGTCGCACAAGTGAGTTGCGCAACAGAGGCTAGGGGAGATGAGTTGTGCGCCGAGACTTGTGCGCCAAGGAGTGACTTGTGCGCCACCACGCAGGGGGTCCAGTTTGCCTATAAATACAGGTCGACCCCTCCTCATTTCTCATGGAGTTAAACACTTAGAAAAATAAGTGCTCCCGTCGCGCAGGTTTGAAAGTCGCGCAAGTATTGTGTGGTCACGCAGGTGGACTTGCGCGCCATTCTCTGAAGCTGTGTGCCGGTTGTTGGCTTTGCGCCCAAGGCGGTTTGGGAGAGAAAGGAAGTAAGTCATGCAGTTTTGAAGTTGAGGAAGGAAGTGTCGCGTAGGTTGTTTGGTGATATGTGCGCGCCAGTTTGGACCTGCGCTCTGGAGACTTGCGTGCCGTAGTGAGACTTGCGCGCCGTATTGGGACTTGTGCACCTGGCTTAGAGAAGCGTGCCAGGTATTGCTGAATCGCACCGGTCTGTTTGGAGCTACATGAAAGCTGGGAGATTACCCGATACATTCGTTGCAAAGTGATATTGAAGAAGAAATATAAATGGTACATGCATGATCTCATGCATACATGGTGAATGGATTCTGACAATGACAAGTAAGTTGAGCATCATTTTTGATCAATCACATAAGTGATTGTGATTCAGGAAAACGAAGACAAGGGGATCTAGTGCATTCAGTTATTGCACTAAAGAAGAAGGAGTGAACTAAAAAGAGCATCAACTCTGAACCCAGATTCAAGAAAAGTCTCATGCTGAACAGGAGACAAAGAACTTCAATGCACATCTATTGAAGAGACCTTCACATCTATAAACTAAGTGGGACTTCACCAACGGCAGTGAGACAGGGGGAGTCAACGGGAGTGACCCGAGGGACGCAGTGGGCTATCCCTAAACTTTTGTAAAGGCAGTGAGCCTAGGACAGAGTGATTATACCCAAACATTTGTAATCTACAGCTAGTGAAGCATAGTGGATTTTGGTACGACCGACAACCTGTCGGCGTATGCTCCTTGGAAGTATCCCTTAGTAGTGAACCAAGTAAAAATAGATGTGTCATATCTTTGCATGTGAATGTCTCATTACTAATCATATCCATCATACAAGTTTAGCGGGTTCCTACCAACGTGGGAACAAGATCCAAAACTGTAAGAAGAAAAAGTTGATACCCTGATTCACCCCTCCCCTTGCAGGGTGTCCCAGGGTCCTACAAGTGGTATCAGAGGGAGGTTAACGTATGTTGGATATTCTCTAGTAATTCTATTGAGAAGAGGATTTGAGTTAATTTCCTAAAGTCAACCATGAAGGGTAGTTTTGATGAAGATTCAGAGAAGAAATCTATATCCACCAGGACTTTGAAAAATAGGAAAAATAAAGAGAAGAAGCTGATGAAGAAGTCCCTTATGACCAAAGAAGATAATGTGTCTTTTTCTCCATGCCATTCCAATAATTAAGAAACATCTGTCTTGGAAAGTATCAAGTAGGTGGCTAAAGATTCTTCCAGAAGAAAGGATGACACCCCTTATTCAATATTTCAGGAAAAACTCAAAACATATCTGCACGATATTCCTGAAGAAAGGGTTGCTATTATTTGTAGCCTATTCTAATCTATCCAGGTTGAGATCACTCAACTAGAAAGATAAGATGACAATATGGAAAAGGGGTTGGAAAGAAATGTTCTGGAAAGTATGAAGCTCACCAAACAGGTTAAAGTATTTGAAGAAAAAGAGGCAGTCAATAGGACTCTAAAAGAAAAAAATCCATGCACTTGAAGCTAAGCTGAAGAAGAGCAATGAAGTCAAGAGTTTTTGTTTGGAAGAAACTTCCATGAAATTCAGGGAACTTGACTCTTTGTTACAAAATAAAGTTAAGATGCATGAAGATGAGTTTGAAAGATTGAAGAAGACTTGTGGAGAGAAGATGACCATGATTGAAGATCAGAAGATCATCGTCAATATTGAGAGTAAAAAATTGGAAGCCCAGTTGACCAAGATTGAGAATAAACATATTGAGACTTCACAAAATAATGAAATGAGTGATGCTTGTACTCAATGTTCGTTGGAAGAATCTAAAGCTGAAATACCTCCAACATGTGACAAGAAGATTATGACAACTCTTGATTATCCACATCGAGAATCAGTTGATGCTGGTACTCAATGCTCACTGGAGGATTCTATTGTCAAAAGACCTCCAACATGCGATAATAAGATCATGACTTCACTCATTGATATATCACAAGAAACTGAGAAAATGAAGGTACCATCCAAACCATCTTGTACTCATGTTTCTAAATACATTCCCACAATCAGTGTAGGTTAGAAGAAAAATTATAAACAATTATGGATGAGTAAAGGTAAGGAGAAGAAACCTACCACCATGGATAGGGTGTATAGGAATAAAAAATTGGAAGATGGTTCTCCAGATAGAGAAAAACACATCTGGAAGAAGGCCCAACTACCTTTTACAGAAGATAAAAAGAAGGCAATGTTTGTGGGTCAATGTTGGTGCTAAAACAGATTTGGGCACTGTGCACTAGATTGTTTTTATAATCCCTTACCTGGAAAAGCACAGGGAATGACTATATCAAAGGGAAGGAAGCCAGAGAAGAAGACGTAACATCCGCAGGTCCAGAAGCATCTGTTTAACGCAAACAAATTTGGAATTCTTGATAACATCTGTGATGTATGCAACGGCAGTGGTTACAAGGTAGGCACATGTCCATATCAACATGATTTCACTATTGATAAGAAAAGAAGACATTCGATGTTGGCTAAGCATGAAGAAGTACCTTGGGAAGAAATCAGAAGAATTTTTTGAACACACATTTTCCCAAGAAGATCTCACGTAGGGGAGTTGAGAAGCCCTAGGATTTTAGATCCATGAAATTGATGGGTCATTCATCCAAAAGAAAAACAAAGTGGGATGAAACTCAGATGAACCCATGTGGAAGATCCAAACCATCTGAAACAGTTCCAAATGACATATTGGTCATCTGGCCCGAAGATTTGAAAATAATGAAGAAACATGAAGATGAAAAGGCCAAGGTTGGTGACAAAGGAAAAGGAAAACTTTCACATGATGAAGACACATTGCATGAGAGATTTCAAACCAATAGAAACACATGTGTCAAAGATGTTCTGTGTGATATATGTAAGAAATCCAGTCACATTTCAAAAGGTTGCCTAACATTAATACCAGAGCAAGAAGCAGTCCTTAAGAATAGTAAGAATGTATCATTCATGATGGCTGTTAAGTAGAACAATTCCCCACACAAAGTAGAAGAGAATGTGAAGAAATCCATTCCACACCAACAGATGTCAGAACATATGTTCACATGTGCAGGCATGAAGACTGGAGTGAACAGAGGAACTTGGTTGAGAAAAGAACCTCAACTTTTCAGGTATTGTTGATGAAGCAAGGAGGAACCACCTTATTCCCGTAATCATTTGTGTATTGTATTTGTGCTAATAATGCAGGGAATTGAAGGCAAAACATGATCTCAGGGGGAGAACCTGAGAAGCAGTGAATGCTGTCAACTCTTGATAACCAATATGAAGAAGTTTCCATCCTTGGTAGATTCTTCAATTGATATTCAAAGATTAAGATAATGAAGGATCACTCTTGATGATGATGATAAGGAGTGTTTCTCTTTAGGGGGAGTAAATTGAAGAAACTTCCAAAATCACTGTTTCAATAAATATCAACTCCAGATGGACTCCAATGCAGTTACACTATGAATTTCTTGAAGAACATGCCAATGGAGAAGGTATGCCATTTCTCAATCTCTATCCATTGGTTACTCAAATCAAAGATCATTCTACAAACTGGGAGTAACTGAATTGATCAGTGACATAAGAAGAATGGATGTGCCCCAAGGTCACTTATCCTGCCGATAGTACTTGAATGTTTTTAATCTGTTTGCTGATGTGAGTGCAAGAGTTTCAAGTTGATTATTCCCTATCACATTTGATTTTCTTCTACTTGAAATAAAAGTGGTAAACCCTTGAAGACAAAATACATGAGTTCTCATCTCATGTTGGTATCATGATCTGTGAATAATGGTCAGCCTTGTTGACTTAATCAAATCCTCTTGTTTTCTACATCGAGCATTGCTCAAGTAGACATAGAGTGAAATGATTAATGAAACATTTATTAAGTATGGATTGATACCCTCCCTACCATGCGCTTTGTATTTCTTGTCAATAAGGGGGAGAGAAAGTGAAATGAAAGTTTGAAAAGAAAAGTTGATTGAAGAGATAAGGTTCTCATTTTAACATTGACGAAATCATTTCAGAAGATGTATAAGGTATTAACAACAAAATACAAAGGGGGAGATTTTTGGAACCACTTTGTATATAAGGTTGTATTTGTTGTCAATAGTTGTCAATGAAGATAAAAATGAAGGAGATCAAGAAGTACTCCAATAAAATAGAGGAATGGAAATTCATAGTTGTCAATGAAGATCAAAATGAAGGATATCAAGAAGTACTCCAACAAAATGGAGGAATGGAAATTCATACGATTGTTGTACTAATCATAAGTCCAAAAGAACATGTGTCAAATGTGACACATTGTTTACAACAATAAAGAATGTGCGGTATAATTCATCTGAGGATGATTCATGAAGAATGGGGTTTTGATGAAGACCATGCAATACCACATGATTACATGAGAACCGTGTAAGAGTCTTCTTGAAGAATTGACTCATAAGCTTTGCATGAAGTAGATAATGACGGCTGAAGAAGAAGAAAATGTGCAAGGGATTGGACTTCTGAGATGGCCATGTGGAGATTGAAATAATGAGATGGCCATGCACATCACATTGTATCAAAAGATTATGGTTCTAAAGTTTTTCCTTCAATGAATACATATCACGATAGTGGAGTTTGTGATGACAATAGAAGAGTTGCTAAAGGATTAAAATCATCAAGAAGAAGTGTTTTTGAGGTGATTGTTCTTGTTGACAAAGAAAAAAAATGACATACAAATTTATTGACAAAAGGGATTTCATGATGACATGTCGAGTTCAAGAGTTGTGGTCAACGATCTATGTTTGATTCAAGAACGTCGACAGAGGAATGGATGATCTGGAGGCGGTAAAAAAAGAGCAGATACAAGGTGGCGTCATTTTCCAGTGTTTTCTAAATTTTAGGGCCTTAAAATCAACAAATGAAAAAGAGTGATTTTGGAAAAGGGACTTGCACATCGTACACTTGAAGGAGATGAAACTTGCGCGCAATATGTTTTTGAGTATCAGAACATCAAAATATGGCAAAGGGATAAGGTCCGCGCAAGTGTTGGTTAGGTCGCGCAAGTGGACTTGCGCGCCGTGAAAGAACGTGCGTGTCGGAACCTAGGAGGATTGGAACTTGTCCGCCTATTGTTTTCCAAGAACAGAACTTCAAAATATGGAAAAGGAAATAAGGTCACGCAAGTATTGGTTGGGTCGAGCAAGTGAGTTGTGTGACAGAGGCTAGGGGAGATGAGTTGTGCGCTGAGACTTGCGCGCCAAGGAGTGACTTGTGCGCCACCGCATAGGGGGTCCAGTTTGCCTATAAATACAGGTCTACCCCTCCTCATTTCTCATGGAGTTCAACACTTAGAAAAATCAGAGCTCCCGTCGCACAGGTGTGGAAGCCACGCAAGTATTGTGTGGTCGTGCAAGTGGACTTGCGAGCCATTCTCTGAAGGTGCGCGCTGGTTGTTGGCTGCGTGCCCAAGGCAGTTTGGGAGAGAAAGGAAGTAAGTCGTGCAGGTTTGAAGTTGAGGAAGGCAGTGTCACGCAGGTTTTTTGGTGATACTTGCGTGCCAGTTTGGACCTGCGCTCCGGAGAATTGTGCACCGTAGTGAGACTTACGCGTCATATTGGGACTTGCGCGCCTGGCTTGGAGAAGCGCGCCAGGTATTTCTGAATCCCGCCGGTCTGTTTGGAGCTACACGAAAGCCGGGAGATTACCTGATACATTCGGTGCAAAGTGATATTGAAGAAGAAATCTAAATGATACATTCATGATATCATGCATACATGGTGAACGGATTCTGACAATGACAAGTAAGTTGAGCATCATTTATTGAGAAATCACATAAGTGATTGTGATTCAGGCAAACGAAGAAAAGGGGATCTAGTGCATTCAGTTATTGCACTAAATAAGAAGGAGTGAAATAAAAAGAGCATCAAATCTGAACCCTGATGCAAGCAAAGTCTCATGCTAAACAGGAGACAAAGAACTTCAATGTACATCTATTGTAGAGACCTTCACGTCTATAAACTAATTGGGTCTTCACCAACGGCAGTGAGCCAGGGGGAGTCAACAGGAGTGACCCGAGGGACGCAGTGAGCTATCCCTAAACTTTTGTAAAGGCAGTGAGCCTAGGACAGAGTGACTGTACCCGAACATTTGTAATCTATAGCTAGTGAAGCATAGTGTATTTTGGTACGACCGACAACCTGTCGGCGTATGCTCATTGGACGTAGCCCTTAGTGGTGAACCAAGTAAAAATAGTTGTGTCATCTCTCTGCATTTGAATGTCTCATTACTAATCATATCCATCATATAGGTTTAACGGGTTCCTACCAATGTGGGAACAAGATCCAAAACTTTAAGAAGAAAAAGTTGACACCCTGATTCACCCCTCCCCTCTCAGGGTGTCACGGGGTCCTACACTCCTATACTTATTTACACCACTTTGAGCTTTCTAGATCGACCATACCCTACCAAATTCTATTCTAAAATTCCCTATACATATTATATAGGCTATATTATTCCCAAAATACCAACCCTAGATCCCTTTAAACGAGATCTAAATGAGTCGTTTCGAAGAAGAGTTAATCACCTTAACCGATCTCTTTCTTTTTTATTCTCTTCTATAAATCCTCTAAATCTATGTTATTTTTCAAAAATAATTAATTCATTATACTCATTATACTTAATTGTTATTATTATAATTAAAATACTATTATACGTTGTCTTTCCCATCAAACAAGTAGTGAAAGTATCGCTCGTGTGTATGTACGACTTACCGTGTCCACATAGCGATACAATTCATTTTACATTACCATATTTTACAGATAGGTATTATTATGTTTTTAATATTTATATATTATTTTTATGATAAAATTATTCTTCTATAATGATAATATCATTTATTCCTTCTTACCATCCAATCATTTTGGAAACGACAACATCATTCGTCAGTACATGTGGACAACCACCCCCATGATGTGAGGATATTCATTTTTCATTTATATTTTATTTAGATATTGATAAGGATTAATTTGATGAATATATATGTGGTATAATAACTATTATATAAATATTAATTATTATTTACTTTTCTTTTATTCCATCAGTTTAAAATTTATACAGTGTTCACACGTACGCAAGACCTACTGTATCCATGAATGGTGTAATTAATTTTTCTATCTCTAATTTTTTATGAATAATCATAAATTTGTATGTGATGAATATATATGATTTTTATACCAATATTAACATTCTATAATAAATGGGACCATTATCAAAGTATAAGGCCCAATACTTATGAACCCAAAACATGCTCACAAAATGAATAAGTTATCAACCAGAAGAGTGGTTTTGATAACAAATTATTAGTAAATGATGTTATAAAAAAATAATATATGGTATGATATAGAATAATATGGTCATTTAATAAATTTATAATAAATCCATATTTTTTATACAGGAGTTTTGAACATGAATGAGGAAAGGTGAGACTTGAGGTTAGGGATTTTCTTCTCACTTTTACTTCTCTGTAACACATTCTATATTCACCACTTTTTCCCTTTTTGTGGGGTATATACTTACCATGAATTCCTTTTATGATAAATATTTTTAATTTAATGGGTATTCACATATACATATTGGTTTATTTCTTTCAGGATTATTGTTATTCATAAGTTACAAAAGTTGTGAGGGATTATTTCAAAATCCCATCATTATTTGGGATTATTTATGTTTAAACCTCTACTATGGAATATTTCTATTCCATTTCCATGTTTTCTAAAGAATTTAAATAGGTTTTTACTATTCTATTATAATTTTTTAAAATCATTTTTACCCGTGTTTGAATTTTTACAAAATAGTTTAAAAGGAGTCTTTTTTCATTTTCCAAATGAGGTACTTTGTGATTTTCCAACAAAAATATAAAAGGGAATGTTTTTATTCAACTTATATGATATGTGAATATTTTTTCTCCATTATAATGACTCAATTATTTAAAACATTATTTAAAATTTTACAAGGTTCCTTTAAAATAAAAGTTTTTCCATTATAATTGTTCGGCTTTTTAAAAAAAAGAAATGATTTCAAAATAGAAAAGTTATTTTCCGCTAGAATTATTTTATGTGATATATAAAAATAATTTTACATATAAGATAATAATATTTTATGTTACTTATGATTTAACTGGAAGATTTTCCATGGATACCATCCTTTTTCTTTCTCTATATGGTTTATCTTCATGATGGAATTATGTTTTTGAATATTGTTTCTTTTCCATGAGTTATATTAGGATGAAAGGTTTATGGAACACATTTATTTTTATGTTTTATAATATGATGAATGATTTATGATATTTTTAAATTCATATTTATGATTTTAATTATGTTCTAGGGGGAGATATGTATCCCTCTAATGTATTGGGTAATGATTTATATCTCATGAGATAAATAGGAATGGAATGGAGAATGGACCTAGTTCAGTAAGGGTCATTGTCCACTATGATATTATATGGAGTGAACCTTGACTGCTATTATGGTTTGGGTAGTGAACCCATTCCACTATTATAGACTAAGAAAATATCCTTTATTACAAAAAAATTATTTTCTATTCTTATTTTTATACCAAAATTTTCTGACTTATGCTAATGATATGATCTCATGGATCATGTTCTTTGATTCCTTTATGATTCATGTATTATGAACTGCTAAAATTAATTCCATGACTCAAGAGTATGATATATGAGATGAATTTTATTATTTTAAAATTTTATGTTCATGTTATTATGGCCTTATGATTATGAAATCATTGATATCTCTCATGATTACCCGTACTGAGGATATGATCTCATCCTTTCTAATCTTTCATTTTCCCTCGGTTATGAATAAAAGTTTTATATAGGGTATATCTATGAATAGAAATAAATTTAATGATATTTAAGGGATATGTTTAAGATATTTCATTAAATAAGAAGATTGTGTATCTAGTATCCCAATACACTAAACTTATATGGTCCTTGGGTATGTTTTTTTGTATAATGTATTGAATATTAAATTATTAATATGTAATATTTATGTATGAAAATCATGTGTCATTATATTTGGTATCAGGGTTAGATGTAGTCAATATTTGGAGATTAGAGTTATAAAAATTCAATGAAAACCATATGGATAAGTCAAAGTATTGGATAACATCATAAAGTTTTGGTAAGGTAGAGATTATATGAATTTATAAGAAATTAAATCTTGGACTATATACTACAAGTGAATGTGAATTTGGAACTGTTTTACCTAGGGGTAGTAACTCCAAAAAGGGTGTATTGAGCTAGACTCGATTGTCACCAAGTACACGATAATGGGCCTTACTTCACACCTAGTTTGACACTCCTGGGGGATATTATTTTAGTTAAGAAACAATTTATTTACCATTAATAAGGATTTTAATAAATGATAATCATGGATAATATTGTTTATACCTAAGGTGTCATAGATTTAAAATAAGTTTCCATGATTTACACATCCTATAAATGATTTTTTAGTTTACCACTATGATTATAGTTTCTCACACTATGATTTTAGCTTTAGATAATGGATGTAACTAAGATGATTCAAGTCAATGGTGAATATTATAGATAATGGAAATATTTTCCACTTAATCAAATAAATAAACTTGGAACTGGAAGAAGAAACCTTATTATTATGCCTACTCAAAAATCTTATAATATTATCAATAATATCAACTGAGGTCAGTTTCCTAACACATATAAGATGAGGGAAATGGAGTTTCATAATGGTCATAAAGGAAAGAAAGTTAAATTTTTATCGTTTCAAGAATGTGGGAAGAAGCATGGAGTGGAATTCCCCAAAGGAATAGGAATATGTTTTGAGTGTGGAAAATAATGACATAGATAAATTAATTACTGAAGAAAATTGAATGGTTCAGTTAACAAAATGGATGGTAATGATGGTTTCAATAAGGTATAAACAATGGTTGAATGTTTTAAATGTGTAAATTATGGGCATGATGAAAATTGATGTTTATGAGGGAAATATTGAGAAAAGGATCAGAAAGCTTATATGAGTACTAGTTTTTTCATTGATGATGAAGAGATTATGAATGGTATATGAAAGAAAATTAGTGTTAAGTAATAATATGATGAATCTTGGATATTTTATTAAGAATGAAGTGGAATGATTGAAATGTTTATGTATTAGGATTTGATAATTATATTGTAAAATTGTTTTATGAATAATATTCTAGATTATAAGAATCGTGAAACATATATGAATTGTTCCTTAGTTGTTTTTATTTAAGGGTTTGAAATTATATGTTGAATGGTACCAATGAACAAGAAAATATATTTAGTGGCAGGATGATATTTACATAAAAAATATTATTGAGGGAAAGATAACCCTTAATATGTGTCCAATGTGGAGATAATAATGTTTAGTTGTGATAAATAGATGATGGACATTGATGGGATATTATTGGTAACCTTGAAATTGGATAGTGATTTGATGAAATGTGATTTAAGTCATATTTGTAAAAGTTTATTGCATTTGGGATTTAAGGAATATATTTAATAGACTATTATTTTATTTGAGGAAAAGGGATAATGTAATTTTTTGGAAGAATGCTTGTCTTCATTAAGGTTTTACGATAATTTAGGCTATTACCATGTTTCTATATAATAAATAACCAATGTGTTCACATTTTAGGTATGTGAAATTAAGAAATAATTTTGGGGATTAATTTCAAGTTGATTTTGGAGTTGTAGTGACTTTTTTTCTAAAATTTTAGGTCATGGATTTGGTCAGATGTATTTTGGGAGAGTTTTATGATTAACTACTTATAGGCATTATTTTTGATGTTTAAGAAACAAAAGTGTTTATCCATATTGGATAAATTATGTTAACTATTTTGGTTTGGGTCAATATATAAACACAGTAGTTGTACCTTTTTATCCTTTTGTGGATTATGGGATAAATTAGAATTTGATCTTAGTACTTGATGCATGAAATATTCATCTTAAATATTCATCATTTAAAGAAAAAATGGGATTGTGGTGGAAATTGATAAAAGTGTGAAATTATAATTAAGTAAGTATATTTATTTATGTTTCTAGTATAGATGGTAAATCAATTCCTCAACTCAAGTAAAAGGATCTTAAAACAAAAATGTTGTTCTATAACCATCAATTACGATGAATTGATGGTGTTTTCCTCGTCTATGGTTTACAATTTTGTGATTTCTAACTTTCTCAAGATCATTCACTTTTGTGTGATCAATGATCTCTAGAAATTAATTTTCTTACATGTCCATATCTTCACTTCCCATTAATTTTATTCTATATTTGAACCTAGTATTTGGAATCTCAAATGACCTTTATATTTCCCTTTATTTGTTTTCAAGAGAAGGTCTTATTAACCCTTTTACAATGTGAGTATCCACAAAGGAATTTTCAAATTTCAAACCTTTGATTATGAATAAAAAGTTAAAATTTAAAGGACTCGATTTATTTAAGGGGGTAATTTAACACCCCAAGATTTTATAAAATATTTCTATTTAAATAATTTTATTTCTTTGATAACTTGAATTACATGCAACACCGAGTTTAAATGAACTGTAATACAGTATTAAAATATTATTATTTAATGTGATAGTTATAACCTAGAAATTAATTATGTAGGTATGAATATGATTCAATAATTTATAAAATATATAAAAAATTCCTAATCAATATAAAGTTATTGATAAATTGTTAGTAAATAATCATCAATTTTTAGTAGTCATTTTATTCTTCAAAAATATGTTTTATACGAAAATGGTTTTTCCTCTGTGTAAATATTATAATCAATTTATAAAAAAAATTAGAAAATTTATTTTAAAAAATTAATTTAACTTTTTAACTCATAATTTAGAAATTATCTTAGAATTATTTTTTATAATTTTCTGAAATGATTAATTTTTCAGTGAATAAAAAAAAGTTTTTTTAAAAATAAAATTTTCTTTATATAAAAAAGTCCCTTTAGGATTTTAATTTGATATAGAATTAACATAAGTAATATTTAGTTAGATATATTATAATTAATTACAATTTAATCATCCACATACCTTCTTTTTTTAAAAGTAAATTTTTGTGCTTAAGAACACATTTTTCAAGAAACGTTTATTTCAGTTTTTTATGGGATTAATTTTAAATAATATTATTTCAATTATATTATTTGAATGTTTAAAAATATATTCAATATTTTTAATCATTAGGCCATTTTTTAAAATATTTCCCTTTTATTTTTTGTCATTATTAGTGGTAACTATAGTAATTTTATTACCATGGTAAGGGTAAATCAAGTAATTTAGGTTGAAAATAAAATTATAAGGACTATTAAATAACCCCAGCACTTTTCTAAATTTTTTTATGCTTTATTTTGTTCATAATAATCTAATTTTAGGTTATACAACATTTTTTGTCCATTTGGATGTGATTGTGACCTTTATATTATTTTATTTCAAGAAAAGTAAAACATGCCACACTCTTGTTTTTAATAATTATAATATTTTTAATATGGGGTTATCCAAAGGATATTTTTTACTAAAAATTTTATATTTAAATATAAAATATTTATATTAATCATGTTTATTTATTTTTAATTTTTAGAGAAAATATAATTACCTTAAATTCTTACACAACGTTGACACAGTAATTATTCAAGTGCAAGAAAAATCAAATAAATGATTTTACAATTATTTTAATTATTATAATTTTAGATAATTAAATAGATAAAATCTTTTTACATATTACCATGAAATTTTGGTGATATTTTAAAATATTATTTTCAAATTATAATAACTTTCTTGATGTTGTTAAAGTCAAAGTAATGAATAGTGTTAAAATTGACAATATTGATATTTTATGAAAATAATATTTTATTATAATATTTATAAATCATAAAAATATTAAATAAGGAAAAATGAGATAATATATGGTATAAAAATTAATCCCTTATAAATTTATGATTCAATAGTTTCCTTATATGAAAAATTATAACCTTTTAAGAGTGAAAAATTTATTATCACAATTATGGATAAAATTGGAAAATTAAGGGGTTAAACTGAAAGATAAAGTTTAATATAACACATAAAACTATTAAAATTTTATTGGTAAGTGATATTTCAACCATATCATACCATAGGTTCAAATTCATGACCATTTGGAAGTATTTTTCTCTAGAATAGTCTTATTTAATTTTATTTTAAAAAAAAAATCTAAAATTTTTCCTCACCTCAATTATAAAAGGCACCTTCATCGTCACTTATATAAACCACTATTATCATTATATATAGATAATACCATAAGAAATTATCTTTTCAACTTACACATAAACATTATATAGGTTCTTTTCCTCCCAAAAGACCAACCCCTAGAGCCCTTTAGAGGAGATCTAAATGAGTCATTTCAAAGATGAGGTTATCATATTAACTAGTCACTTTATTTTTTCTAATCTTCCTTAAATCATCTAAATTTATAATATTTTTCATAAAAACTAATTTAAGTATGATAAATATACTTAAATTTTAATATGATTATTAAAACACCATTATACGCCCTTTTTTCCCATCAAACAATAAGTGAAAGTATCACTCGTGCATATATACAGTTTACCGTCTCCACATAGTGATACAATTAATTTTTCATCACCTTTTTTAGGGATGGGTATTATGATTATTTTAATATTTATATATGATATTTATGAAATATTTATACTTTTATAATGATAATATCATTTCTACCTTCTTACCAGTGTATCCTTTGGAAAACGATAACGTCATTTGTGCGTACGTGTAGACCACCGCCTCTATGATGTGATGAGACTAATTTTTCATTTATATTCTACTTGAATGTTAATAATAATGAATTTTATGATTATATATTATATAATAATTATTTTTTAAATATTAAGAATTATTTACTTTTCTTTTATTCCATTGGTTGAAAATGGAAATAGTGTTCATTCATGTGTACGGCCTACGGTCTCCATAAATTGTGTAATTCATTTTTCTATCTCTAATTTTTATAAATGGATATAAATATGCATATAATGAATATATATGATTTTTAAACCATTATTAACATTCTGGAAATAATTATACCATGAAAAAGTATAAGGATCAAGACTTTTGAACCGAAACATGCTTGGAAAACGATGCAGTCATCACCCAAAATTGTGATTTTGATGAAAAATTATTAAAAAAAATAGTGATAAGTTTTTATAAATAAGTCATAAATGGTATGATATATATTAATAATATTATGGAACAAATTTATTATAAATCCATATTTATTATACATGAGGTTTGAATGTCAACGTAGAAATGTGAGATTTGAGGTAAGGTATTTTCATCTCACTTTTATTTTTATGGGACACATGACATATTCCCCACTTATTTTATTTATGTTGTGTATATACTAAACATTAATTACTTTTATGATAAATATTGTGAATTTTATAGTAATTTACATATCCATCTATTTTTATTTTTTTCATGAGTATTATGATTCAAAAGTTACCAAAGTGGTAAGGGTTTATTTCACAATCTCATCATTATTTGGGATTTTTTATGTATAATTATATGCTTGGGAATATTTCCCTTCCATTTCCATGTTTTCTAAAAAAATAAAAAATATTTTTACTATTCTCTTATACCATTTTAAAGTAAGTTTTTCCCATATTTTACATGTTACAAAATGTTTTGAAAGGAATATTTTTTTCCATTTTCCAAAAGAGGTACTTTGTGACTTTTCCATAAAAAATACAGAAGGGAATTTTTTAACTTATATGAAATTAGTAGATTTTAACATCATCATGATGCCTTAATTCTTGGAATATTGCATTATAATTTTATAAGTTTATTTTTAAAGAAAAATTTATTGTATAATTATATGTCTTTTTAAAAAATTAATGATTTCAAAATGTAAACATTGTTTTCCTCAAGAATTATTTTGAGTGATATTTCAAAATCAATTATCCATTGAAGCTAAAATTATTCGATGCTAATTATGATTTACTAGGGATATAATCCAAGGATACCATCATTATTATTTCTCTCGATGGTTAATGTTTAGGATGGCATGTTGCTTATGAATCACTTTTATTTTCCATGAGTTATGTTATGATGAAATGTTTATGAAACACATTTCTTTTTATGGGTTATGATATAATGAATGATTTGTAATTTTTTGGAATGCATATGTGTGATTTTAATTATGTGAAATTTTGGGAATATCTATCTCAAATTCATTGGGTAAATATTGATTTGTTAAGAGATAAATATTATTGGAATGGGGAGTGGAATCAATTTCATAAGGGATATTTTCCATTATAATATTATTGGGAGTAAACCTTGACTACTATGATGGTTTGGTGAGTGAACCCATTCCACAATTATAGTCTAGTAAAATATCCTTGAACACTAAGAAAATTATTTTCTATTCTTATATGTATTCCACAATTCCATGAATTATGCCAATTATATGCTCTCATGGATATTTTTTTTTTATTCCTTTATGATTAATGTCTTATGAACTGCCAAGAATAATTCCATGACTCTGGATTATAATCAATGTTATGTATGGAATGATTTCAAAATGTTATTTTCTTGTTCGCATACCCTTATTCTTATGAAATAATTGATATCTCTCGTTCTTACCCTTAATAAGTATCTAAGCTCACCAAGTTTTATGTTTCCTTTTCCTCAGGTTATAGAGAAAGGTTTTATGTAGGTTATATATATGAATAGTACTAAAAGGAGAGATATTTAAGGGATATATTGAATATCTTTCATTAAATAATCAGATTGTGTATCTTGTCTCCAAATTCACTAAACTTATATGGTCCTTTGGATTTTTTTTGTAAAATGTATCTAATATTCATCTATTAAGATGTAATATTTATGTATGAAATATCCTAGGTCATTATAGTTTGTATCATAGAAAGGTATAGTTAACCTTTGGATATTAGGGTTAGAGAACTTTGGTTAAAACCTTGGAGATAAGTCTAAGTATAGGATAACATCCAAAAGTTTTGTTAAGTAATAGATTGTGTTATTTTCTAATAAATTAAATCCCTATTTTGATACTACAAGTGATTGTGTAACTGTAATAGTTTTACCTAGGGGTAATAACCCCTAAAATAGAGCATTTATCTTGACTAGATTGTCACCTAGTACATGAAAATGGGTCTTTTTGTACACTTGGTTTGAAACTCCCATGGGATATTCTTTGGTTTAATCTATATTTTCTTTACCATTATAAAGGATTTGAATAAATGATAATCATCGATGACCTGGGTTAAACCTAAAGTGTCATAGAATGAAAATACAGTTTCATGATTTAGACATCCTATAAATTATTATAAAGTTTCCCACTATGATTATGGGTTCTCACATTATGCATTTGGTTTTAGATGATGGCTGGAACTGGGAGGATTCAAGTTAATGGTGAATGTGATAGAAAATGGAAATATTTTCCTCTTAAGAAACCAAATAAAAAGTATCTAGAAGTAGAAACCTTGTTATTATACCTAATCATCAATAGCATAATATGATCAAAAATCTCAACTTAAGTGAGTTTCCTAACACACCCAACGGGAGGAAAATGGATTTTCATGATGACCATAGATGAAATAAAGTTCAATTTCCATCGTGTCAAGAATGTGTGAAGAATCATGGAGGATAATGACTCTAAGGAATATGAAGATGTTTTGGATGTGGAAAACAAGGACATAAAGAAAGTAATTTCTATGTAAAAGTGAATGGATCGGTTAACACAATGTATGGGAATAATTGTTTCAATATGGTATCATAAATGGTTGAATTTTTTAATGTGTAAATTATGATCATTGTGAAAATTGATTTCCTGTAGAGAATCTGGATAAAAGGATCAGCAAGGTTGTTTGAGTAATGGTTTTATTGTTGATTATGAAGAGACATTAAATGACATATGAAAGGAAAGTAGTTTTAAGGAATAATATGATTATGCATTGTTAATGGATTAATAAGAAAGTGGAATAATTGAACTACTTATATATTAGGATTTGATAATTATGTTGTAAAAGTGTTTTATGAATAATATTATAGATTATAATAATCATAGAACATTTATGGATTATTCCTTAGTTTTTTTCCTTAAGGAATTGAAATTATATGTTTAATGGTACCAATAAAAAATAAAATTAATTTATTAGAGAAATTATATTTACTTTAAAACAAAATATTGAGGGAAATATAACCCTTAATATGTGTCCAATGTGGAAATATTAAAGTTTAGTTAGGATAAAGAGATGATTGAAACTGGTGGGATAGTATTAGTAACCTTGAAATTGGTCAGTGATTTGATGAAAATTTAATTTAATTCATCTTTCATAAAGTGTATTTCATTTTTTATTTAATGAATATATTTAATATTCTATGGTTTTATTTGAGGAAAAATTATAATGTTAATTTTTGTAATCATGCATGTTTTCGTGAAGTTTTTTGGGTAATTGAGGTTATTACTAGGTTTCCAGAGAATATATGACCAAATTGTTCCTATATTAGGTATGTGACATTTAGAGGTAATTTTTGGGGATTGATGTTAAGTTGATTTTGGAATCATAAATAATTTATTTCTAAATTTTTTGTTCTTGAATTTGGTTGAGCATTTTTGGGAGGGGTTTTATGACTAACCACTTATGGTCATTATTGTTGATATTTTAGAAATTAATGTATTTATCCATATTGTATAATTTATGCTAACCATTTTGGTTTTGGTTAATATATAAAGGAATTATTAGTATATTTTTATCCTTTTTTGTATTATGTGATCCATTAGAAGTTGATCTTAGTGCTTGAGGCATGAAATATCCATCTTAAATATTCATCATTTCGAGAAAAAGATGAGATTGTGGTGAAAAATGATCAAAGGATGAAATTATACTTTAGTATATTTCCTTTTATTCCTATTCATTATAATAATGGAATTACTAAACTCTTTTAAAGGGATATTAAGTCAAATAAAATTCTTATAACCTTCAATTATATTGAATTGGTGGTCTTTTCAACATCTGTGGTTTATGATTTTATGATTGTTAACTTTCTAGACATTATTCAATTTCTTATAATCAGTGATATCTAGAAATTAATTTTATTTCATGTCCATATCTTCACTTCCCGCTAATTTTATTATATTTGGAAACCTAGTGTGTGTAATCCCAGACAACATTCATACTTCCTTTTCTCTCTTTTCAAGATAAATATTTTTAACCCTTTTTACGATGTGGGTTTCAAAAAAAATTCAAATGTGCGGCCTTTGATCACCAAGAACAAGTTTAAATTGTAAGTAAAAATTTATTAAATGGGGGAGAATGTAACACACCAATATTTTATAAAAAAATATTTTTAAATAATATTATTTCTTTTCTGGATTTAATTACATGTAACATCAAGTTTAAACAATGCACGATACACTATTAAAATATTATTATTTAATTTGTCAGTTTAAACCTAGACTTTAATTTGGAGGATATTAAAATGATTAAATAATTTATGTATATAAATTTCATATTAAAAATAAATTTATTGATGAATTCTTAGTAAATAATAATTAATTTTTAGTAAAGTCGTTTTATTTTTCAAAAAACAATTTTCTCTGAAAATGGTTTCCATAGGAGTAAATATTATAATTAATTTCTAATATTTTTAGAAAACATATTTTAAAAAAAATTATTTTCATTTTTTGATTCACCATTTAAAAATTATCTTAAGATTGTTTTTTCAGAATTTTTTTAAAAGATTGATTTTTCAGTGAATAGTAAAAAATAACGATTTTTATAAAGCTGTCATTTTATTTATATTAAAAAGTAACTTTATGGTTTTAATTTGATACTTAATTAAATTAAGTACTATTTAGTCAGATAAATTTTAAATAATTTCATTTTAATCATATATATACCTTCTTTTTTATTAATACTTGTTTTGTTTAAAACACATTTTTCAAGAAAAATACTTTTCATTGCATTTTGCGAGATGAATTTTAAATTAAATTCTTACACTTGTGTGAGTTGAATATATAAAAATATATTCCATATTTTTAATAATTTTATCCAAATTTGGTAAATAATACCCTTTTTTTCAGTTATTATTAATAGTAAATATAGTAATTTCATTACCACGGTAAGGGTAAATCGAGTAATTTAGGTTAAAAATAAATTAAAAAGGACTATTAAATAACCCCAAAACATGACGAAATATCATTGTATGAATTAATTTCTTACATAATCATATAATTTTAGGTTATATTATATTTTTACATTTTTAAGACATTATAACCATTCCAGTAATTTATTTCCACAAAAGTCAAACATGTAACACTCTTGTTTTTAATAACTATAATATTTTTAATATGGAGTTATCCAAAGGATATTTTTTACTATAAATATTATTTTTAAATTTTAAATATTTATCTTTATTTTGGTCATTTATTTTTATTTTTTAGTAAATAATGAATTACCCTAATTGTTTACACAACATTGACGCAATAATTAATTAATTAATGGAAAAATCAAATAACAAATATGAAACGTATTATAATTTGAGATAATTATGGTGATCCATAAATTTTATAAATTAACATTAAATTTTTGGTATATTTTAAAATAATTTTTTCAAATTATATGTGTTTTCTTAATGTTATTAAAGTGATGAATAGTGTCAAAATTCACGATAATGATATTTTATCAAAATAATATTTTATTAAATTATTTAAAAATCATATAAATATTAAATAAGTAAAAAGGAGATATTATATTGTCTAAAATTTAATACCTTGTCCATTTATGAGTCAATATTTACCTTATATGTAAAATTATAACCACTTAAGAGTAAAAAATATGTTACCATGGTTAAGGATAAAATTAGTTAATAAAGGGGTTAAAATAAAATATAAGTATTTAAATAGCACTTAATTCTATATAATTTTTTTTAATTATATTTCAACCATATCCTACAATAGGATCAAATTCATGACCCTTTAGAAGTATTTGGCTCTATAATAGTTATATTTTATTTTTTTTTATGAAATTCCAAAACTCCCCTCACCTCAATTATAAAAGGCACCTCATCCCTCAATTATTTTCACCACTTTTAGATTTGTATCTCCAAAATACCCTGAAAAATATCTTATAAAACTCAATATAAACATTATATAGGTTATTTTCACCCTAAAATACCAACCCTAGATCCCTTTAAAGGAGATCTAAAAGAGTCATTTTGAAGAAGAAACAATCGCTATAACTGATCACTTTATTTTTTCTACTCCTGCTTAGCTCATATAAATATATTATATTTATCATAAAATAATAACCTAAGTATACTAAATATACTTAAATATTATAATGGTTATGAAAACGCCATTATAAACCATTTTTCTCATCAAAAAAGAAGTGAAAGTATTACTCGTGCGTACGTACATCTTACCGTCTCCACATAGCGATACAATTCGTTTTTCATCACTATATTTTATGGATTAATATTATTATGGGTTTCATATTTATATATTATATTAGTTAAATAATTATACTTCTATAATTATAATATCATTTCTGGATTATTACCTTCCAATCCTTTGGGAAACGTTGACATCATTCGTGCTTACGTGTGGACTACCACCTCCACGATTTGATGAGATTAGTTTTTCATTTATATATTAATTTAATGGTAATAAGGATGAAAGTAATGAAAATATATTATATAATAATTATAATGAAATATTAATTATTATTTACCTTTATTTCATTTCATCGGTCAAAAAATAGAAACAGCGCTCATCCGTACATACGACCTACCGTCTCCACAAACGGTGTAATTCATTTTTCTATCTATACTTTTTATGAATTATAATAAATATGTATATAATGAATATATATTATTTTTATACCATTATTAAAATTATTTAAATGATTTTACCATGATAAAACTATAAGAACCATGACTTTTGAACAGAAACATGCTTGGAAAATGAAGTAGTTATCACCCAGAACAATGATTTTGATAACAAATTATTAATAAATGGTTGAAAAGATGTCATAAATAAATCATAAATTGTATTATATATATGAATATTTTTATAAAATACATTTATAATAAATCAATATTTTTTATACATTAGGTTGTAATGTGAATTTGGAAATTCGAGACTTTAGGTATGGTATTTTCATCTTGCTTTTATTTCTATGAGACAAATGCCATATTCACCACTTGTTTCCTTTTTTGGTTTATATACTACCCATAAAATAATTTTATGATAAATATTGTAAATTTTATGATTATTTACATATCCATATATGTTCATTTCTTTCATTAGGATTATGATTCAAAATTTACCAAAGTGGTAAAGGTTAATTTCACAATCACATCATTATTTGAGATTGTTTATGTTTAAGTCTTTCATAGGGAATATTTATATTCCATTTAAATGTTTTATAAAAAAAATCAAATTTTTTTTTAATATTCTCCAATAATTTTTAAAAAAAAATTCACATGTTTTACTTTTTACAAAACGGTTTGAAATGAATCTTTTTGTCATTTTCCAAAAAAATTACCTTGTGACTTTTCTGAAAAAATACAGAAGGGAATGTTTTTTTAAATTATAAAGTATGATGATATTTTCCTACCATAATTATTCCTTATTTTTTTATCTTACTTTATAATTTTGTAAGGTTATTTTCAAATAAATTTTTTTACATTATAATTACTTGGGTTTTTAAAAAAATGATTTCAAAATGAAAAGGTTATTTTCCTCAAGAATTATTCCAAGTGATATTTAAAAATAATTTTTCATCTAAGATAACATTATTTAATTATAATTATAATTTAATTGGGATATGATACAAGGATACTATCTTTATTCTATGTATGAATAGTTTATATTTATTATGGCATTATGTTTATGAGGATTGTTTCTTTTCTATGAGTTATGTTATGATGAAATGTTTTTGAAACCCATTTATTTTTGTGGGTTATGATATGATAAATTATTTATGATCTTTTCGCATTCGTATATATTATTTTAATTATGTTTTGAGTGGTTATTATATATCTATCCAATTAATTTCCTAAATATTGATATCTCATGAGATAAACATGACTTGAATGGGGAGTGAACACAATTAAGTAAGGAACATTGTCCACTATGATAGTCTTGGGAGTGAATATTGACTACTATGATAGTTTAGAGAGTGAACCCATTCCAATATGTTATTATAGGAAAATATCTTTGAATACTAATTAAATGATTTTCTATGCTTATGTGTATACGACGATTCCATGCCTTATGCCAATGACATATTCTCATGGATCATTTTATTTTATTTCTTTATGATTCAAGTCTTATGAACTACCAAGATTGATTCCATGACTCTGGATTATGATATATGATATGCAAGGTATTATTTTAAAATGTTATGTTCATATTATTATTCCCATATTCTTATTCAATCATCGATATCTCTTTTGATTACCCTTACAAATAATCTGAGCTCACCCTTTAATATGTTTCTTTTTCCCTAAGTTATAAAGAATGGTTTTATGTAGGGTATGTATATATTGATTACTAAATGTGGATACCATTAAAATATATTTTAATGAAATTTCATGAAATAAGAAGATCGTATATCTGGTCTCCAAATATACTAAACTTATATGGCCCTTTAACGTGTTTTTTTATACAATATATTTAATATTTATCTACTAATATATAATATTTATGTATAAAAATATATCTCCACTATAATAATTAGAAACTTTAGGTTTTTCTATATTATTTCCAAAATCACATCTTCTTTTTAGCACTAATAAAGAGTTTGAAATTTCACGTCCTTTCTCCACATAAGGGTTATAATCAAAATCATTCAGTATGGATTTTTCCTTGTCTAAAGAACAAAATTTATGGGATGACTTCTTAAATATCTTCTTCTTCTTTAATTTTTTCATAAAAGACTTTTCACTTGGATTTCTTTATTTTAAGAAACAAATATTTCAGTTTCATCCACATATATTTGGATAACTTCCCATGATTCACCTATTTAGGCAAGTCTTACTTAAGAGCCTCCTTTAATTACTCTTTGGTCAAAGCATAAATTGATTTTTTCTTTTTTTGATCTATTTCAAAGAAAAAGTTTTGTATTCTTAATAGACCAATTCCATCTTCAAATACTTCCCATGAAACTCCTACAGAAAATTACATAAATTGGATTAAAATCTTTTCCATATTTTAAAATTCATCCCATTATAGAATGGAGTCTTCACTATGGATTATATCATAAACAAAACTTCAAATCAAGTAATATAAATAACATATCTAAAAATAACATATGCTATTATATATATTATCATTCTTATACAAGGGACTTAGTATGAGATTACCCTGAGAGGGGGGTGAATTAGAGTATGCACTGTCTATGAAAACAAAAAACCCTTACTCTTTTAAAAGTCTTAGTTTCCCTAGAGAATACTAACCTCTCAAACTTTAGGGTTACTTTTTATACTCTTTAATGGATAAAATTTAAATTTATTGATCACTTTTGGTGTGAATGAATTAAGTATATATGACATGAGTATTTACTCGGTTCACCCTCAATGGGCTACATCCAAGGAGCATGAAACAATGTTGTATCATGAACCAAAATCCACTGTGAATATTTCTGCTTATGAGTATTCATGCTAGATTAATTTTATACCTAGAATCACTTCCTTACAAGTTTAGCTACAATTAAAAAATTCCCAAGGGACACTCCCTCGAACCTTCATTCATTGTCTCATAATCGGTGGAAAGGATCACTTTCTTCCGCTTTCTTTTCTCACTGCACTGGAAAATAATCCACACATATTTTTTTGACATGTAGGTCCCATAATCGGTATAACTTGCATGAAATAAATAATTCCTCTTAGATAAATGCTATGTCGAATTACTTGTTGGGATAATACTTCACTTCTATGAAGATACCTTGGTAGCACTTCTTCTTCACTTTCTAGATTTTTTCAAAAAAAATCACTTTATTGTGGGCGCAAAAAACACCTTATTCACGTTTGGAAAGATATACAATGGATTCAAATTTCTTCATTGGTAACTTTTTGTCTCTCATTAGAACAATAACATCTTCTTTTATTCAAGGAATTCAGATATTTAAGACAATATATGTTCCTCCATTATCTTCTTTGTTTTCTCTATCTATAGTATATACATGAATATTCTTTATGCATATGTTATTTGGTCTTCATGACCTTCCTTGATAAAAAGGAAATATTGTTACAATAAATCAAATCATGTTTCACCATAATTGGGATATTCAAACTAACCATTAAGAACTAAATAAAATCCCTAAATAAATATTGAGGGATAAATTATCATGGACCAAAAAACACCTGGATAAGGTGTGGCTAAATGAATATAGTGTATTCTCATCCATTTCACTCATACTATGGTGTTTCTAGGACTACCAAAATGTAGTCCTAACTATACTGTGGTGTGTTCTAGATTACTGTAGTGTGGTTATCTTATATTGAATAGATCATCTTATTCATGAGAATTAACTCTTCATTAACTCTAATAGTAACTACCCCACACAATTTTAGGAAGGACCTCTTAAAACCACATCTTATGAAAAACTATATACTGTATGGACTCAGATGTTTTGGAGTATCCTTCTTCTCATCCAATGAAGGCTACAACGTAACTCTTAGTATTGCAGCATAAGCACCCCAAAATCTCCAAAGGCATATAAATCCCCTCAAAACACTTCTACACCATGATGTACTTGGTTTTAGAATGGCGTGAGAACTCCAAGGGGACTTTAGCATATCCATTTTTTCTACAAAATAAGCACCTATGAAATTCCATAGGAAAAAATCTACTCAAATCAATTTTGCATCATGGTCTATTTGGATATGTCGTATCATGAAGTGTCAAGTCCCACATCATACATACGCTCAATAAAGAACTCTCATATATTACAATCCCTATTTATACCACTTAAATCCATGGCACTGGGGTCGGCACCCATTATACATAACACATAGGGCTCATGAGTTGTGCCTCACCTGCATTGGCCCACCTTCCCAAGTCCATGTTGGCTCAATGTTTCCCACCACACTCACCTTTTCACATCCATATAGGCCCAAGATGGCCCACATTTCTTCTACATGCTCCCTGTGGGTTTAATGCCTCCTTTAGTCATCCATGGAAGGATAATTTGACCTTATCCCATGTGGTTGACCCTTTTGTTCCCATATGTAGTTGAGGGGATACTTGGTAGTTATATTCTACCATTTTTTAAGCACATACCACATGGGTTTTTGTACTTAGTAAATAATAAGTATTTCCAACCAATTAAAACTTTTTTAATTGCCTTTAAACTTCATATTAAATCATAATCAGGTGATTTACCTTGTCCAATAATCATTATAAACAACCAGTCTCCCAAGAAACACTTTGATCACATTAAAAATGTGTTGTATAAAAAGTTATTTTCAATAAATCTATTCCATGCATAATTTCAAAAAATACATCCCACAAATATTTTCAACAAATCCATTCTAAAATCTTAGTAATCCAACATCTTTCTACTCTAAATAGGTTTAAAGGTATAAAGGAATTGTGTGGTCAATGTGAAATATCATGGAATTGTATAGAAAATTTATGAAAAATATCTCTAGACTATTCTCCTAAAAAGAGAAAGAGAAAGAATTATAGAATAATAATTTATAATAGAATTCATTCATAATGAAAGTGGAATTAAATGAAATAAATATAGAAATATTGTAGTTCCTTGATAGTGGTTGTTCTTACATGTGACTAAATACAAAAAATCTTGAATTATGTGGAAGATTATGAATGAGTAGTAATTAATTTTGGTGATAAAATCCCCTTGAGAGTAAAAGGAATTAGAACTAATAATATTGAGTCAAAAAGTCCCAAATCCAAAAAAAATTATTCATGGAATTAATAAAACTAAATTTTCAAAGTGTTAACCAATTGTGTGATGAAAGAGATATGGTTTTAAAATAAATAAATAAATTATTACCAATAGTTTTAAAAATAGAAAATGCATAAAAATAGTTAAAAACCAGTAGAATTTTTTTCAAATTTGAGACGCATCTATTCATTCTATATATATAACAAAGATGGTAATAATTTATAGAATATAAGACATTTCTATCTTGTATTAGAAACATGAGAAATATTTCTAAAAATTAGATGGTAAGATACCTTCCCAAACTAAAAAAATATAGGGACTTTTTTTTGTCACATGTCTAAAAGGGAATATGGTTCAAGGGACATAAAATAAATTTGTCATTCAATATAATATACCATTAGAACTTTTTCATTTATATGCATATAGTCCTATGAGAAATAAGTCAACCAAGGGTGGTTTTTATTTCATTTCATTAATAAATGATTTTACATTGATGATTAATATTCTATTTATGAGCCATAAATCAGAGGATACTAAAATGTTTAATGTTTTCAAAATGAAATCTAAAAATTATCTTGGTGTTCACATAAAAATGGAGAGATATGATAATGGAAAAGAGTACACATGAAATTCCTTTTAGATAAAATTTGAAAATTATGGAATTAAGAATTAATATAGAAAACCATACACTCCTCAAAAAAATGATGTAGATGATAATAAAAATAGGAGTATTGTGGATAAGGTAAGAATATTTTTTGATGAAAACAAACGCTAATGATTATTTTGGAGAGAAGTTTTGTGTTCTGATGTGTACATACAGAATTGATGTTTAGTGGGAACCAAAACATACAGGAAACCATATGAAATGTGGTACCACAAAATACCACATTTAAATACTTCAAATTATTTATAATCTATTTTTACATGGAGATTAATAATAAACTTATAAAAAGATTTGAAGAATGTTGTTAAAAAGATATCTTTATGGGATATCATTCTAATGGTAGTTTCTATAATTTTTAGAGAAAAAATTAACACATGATGGAAGAATCTTCATATATAAAAAAACATAAAAAATATGAACAAAATAGATGAGTTTATTATAGATTAAGTTGAAACTATTGAAGCTAGAAACATGAAAATTCTATAAAATTGGTTTTGGAACGTGATAGAAATAACCAGTTAGTGGTTTATATAAACTCATATGTGACCAATTATGAATAAAAAGTTTTAAATCATAGGTGTAGGAATAAAATACTAAAGAAGCGTATTAATTTATATAATATTTTTGGCCAAATAGATGCACCAATCTAAACTAGAATAAGTTTGAGGTTGGAAAATAAAATTTATTTCATATCACAATTTAAACCTAAAACAATTTTATAGGGAATTGAACATGAAGAATGTATTACTGATATGTGTGTGTAACTTGATCAAATTTATAATAAATTCACTTCATATTTGGTTCCAATACTTGGGAAAAAAATAATTGGTTTCATATGTATTTTTTATATAAGATGAATAATAAAGTATAAGTCACAAGAAATAAATAAAATCTGGATTCTAAAGGTTTTTCTTATATTGAAGGGGTTGACATTGAAGGAAATTTTTCCCCATTAAAAAGAATTGATATCATTAGGGTGTTCTTTCAAGTGATATCTCACAAAAATTTCAAAAATAATAAATTGGATTTGAAATATTTCATCCTAAATGGTGATATTGACGAAGAGTTATTCATTTAACAACCTAAGGGTTTTCTTCTTGATAAAGATAGAATAATTTGGTATAGTCTTAAAAAAGACTTATATGGGTTGAATCAGACCACTATATCTAGGTATGCCTAGTTGGATAGATTCTTTAGGAGTATGAATTTTTCATAGGGTAATATTGATATTAATTTCTTTGTGAATGAGCTACCCACAAGGTCACTTTTTTTACAGTGTATATTTATGACATTATTTTTTCATGTTATAAGGGGCATATTTATGATGAAATTTTTCAGAAAATGAAGAGGAATTTTTAGAGATTTATTCTTGGTGAAATGTCATATTTTATAGGGATAAAAACCATATAAAGAGTAGATTATTATTCATTACCATAATAGAAATACTCCAAGTACTTTTCAAAGTTGTTCTGAAAAAATAAATGAAATAATGACTAATGATGAGTCTAGATCAAGTGTAAATCAAAGGGATTATAGAAAAATAATTAGTAGCCTTTTCTACCAAATAGATTTTAGACCTTATATTCTATTTTTTCACATTGTGTTCCAAATTCAAAATTGATCCTAAGTATCCACAAATATTTACAAGAAAGAGAATATTGAGATATTTAAAGAGTACAAAAGGATTTATCCTTATATAATCAAACTACTTTGTATTCATGTTGTGTAATATAGTAATGTTGATTAGTCTAGATATTTCACTAATATAAATCCCACTTTATGTGGATTATTATTTACTAGTGATAGTTGTGTGGAGTGGTATAGAAAAAAATAAAATTTTATAGGTAATAAGTATATATGAAGTAAAATATACAGCCTCAATATATGCATGTACTCAGATGATATGGATGTAGGTATAGCTAGCTGAATTGAGAGTTAATTTTGAGAATCCACTATCCATATTTTGTGACAATAAATTTATTATAAATATTTATAATAATATTGTTTTATATTCCATATTAATGAGAATAGATCTTAGATATCATTTCCTCAGTGATAATATATCCATAGGTGATGTGAATCCTGGGTTTTTGGTCCCCAAGGAATAATTTGCACATATTTTCACTAAATCATTTCCAAAATAGTGGTTCTCAATGTTAAGGTTGAAACTTTATTTCCAACCTTACCTTATTTCTTAAATATGTGTAGAATAATTCTCCCCCACTAGTATTTGGATTATATTTTCAAAATGGGAGAGAAAAAGTGATATAACTCTGATTTATCAAGGGGAAGAATATTGTTATATGAAGAGTGTGCACTTACTTTGTTATCTAGATCTATGGTTATTTTAAAAATTGGTATCATTTGTGATGCGTTAAAGTAAATTATAATTAATATACATTTAAATCACTTGGTAAAATGTTTCTTTCCACCAAGGGATGGAATTCTATCAAAAACATTACACTATCTTGTAGTATGGTGTCAAAATGCATCTCACTTAAGATATGATATGATTTAATAATTCATGAGTGAGTTTATTAAAATAATTAATGAATTTTATTTCATTTAAAATTATTTTAAAAGGGGTCGATAGATAATCTGAAGGGTTATATTGAAGAACACTTTAGATTAGAATAACTTTTTAAGACTTTTTGTTTATTGTATTTTTTCCATCAAGACATTGATGTATTTTCTAGGTGATTTAGAGTTTTTGAGAATTTTATGAAGTGTTTTGTAGTGGTTTTAAATCTAAATGACTATTTATATAATCTATGAGTTCAAACATTAAATTGTTTATGTTTGGAAATTATCATAAGGGTTATTTATTTATTAGGTAAGGAAGATCTAGTACCTATATAACCATCATTATTCCTTCTTTAAAAAACATTTTTACCTTCATAAACATGAACTCCACTATGTAAGCATGAAATATTGAAGTTCAAAAGGATTATGTACCTTTTAAGGATCATCAAACAAATATATAAATATCATTATAGGCGATGTTAGCATGAATCTGTATATATAGGAATGATCTTAGTAAGGGTCATTTATGAACTAGTATAAGAATTAATACAATATAAATAAGAATCATTAGATCTTTGTAAATGTAAATGTGTTTTATAATCATTAATACTAAGAGAAATTTGAGATTTTTTCAGACTAAAATATGTAACTCTAGATTTAACATTAGAGGGAGAAAACTAAATCACATGATGTTGAAGACATTCCTTGGGGATAAAAACATTATAATTAAATTGTGATTCCTTCCTCATGAAGAATATGTGATCCCCACATCATAAATAATAATATTTTCAACCGGTAAAACTATCTGAGAGAGATCTCAATGAAGCTAAAATTCATTTTTTCTATTTTTAAGAATAATGAAAATGTGAATGTGATGATGTTTGGTTGATCCCCATTTTTAAAGTAACTATAAAATATCATAGTGATTCCAATTGGGTTTTTTTTTACTCTAGGTTTTTTTAAATTAGGTTTTTTAATATCAGTTGAAGTGTGAAGATATCCTTTATCTAATGAGTGCATTTATTTTAGGTATGTATGCTTGTATAAATTTAAATGATTTCATTGAGTTTTTTTTTAAATTAAATGAGTATTATTTTGTTAATATGTATTATGAAACTTGAATATGGTAGATTAATAAGTCCCAAACGTTCAAGGGAAGTTGTGTAAAATCCTTAAGATAATGGGATTTGGGTAATAATCCCTTATGTTAGGAATTATGAAAAGATCCCATGAGATCATAGATGAAAAAATAGTTTATTAATCATTTGAATTTGTATTGGTAGGGAAAATACAAATTGGAGTATTCTATTTTATGTACAATAAAAATAATAGATATATTAATGTTGTCGCCTATACATAAAAAATAAAATTTCAAAGAATAATTAATTATTATGTGCTGTAAAAATAAAAAACTTTTGAGTGAGAAAGTGTGCTAAAATTTTGGACACATTAATGTATGTGTGTGTGATGGTGAGTTAATAAAAAAGGATATTTTGGATTTGAGGTTGTGTGTAATCTAATAATCTAGTTACCCTTTCTGATAAAACTATGACTAATATAATAATAAGTAATAGACACTCAGAGGGTGTTTCATGTAGTGAGTTTAGTAGAATGAGTTCTCAAATGTCTATTAACAAGGTAGATTTTGAAGTGTATGTTCATGAATAAAGTTAGTTGTGTCATTAGTATATTATCTTGATGTCTCAATGGGTAGGATATTATACTAATTACTGAATTAATCTAAATTCAATAGAGACCACTCTCATATGGTGTTGTTAATATTATATTATAACTAACATGACATAATTTCACCTATAAGAGTCATTTTATGTGTTGGGAAGTATAGGATTCAAGATAAAAACTAACCAAAAATCTTATTTTGGTAAAAATATTTTACTGGAAAAAATTTATCATAAGATAACAACAAGCTACAGTAAGGAGTAGGCTCTCATACTGAGGTTGAACCTTTTAAAAAATGTTGTGTGTTTTTATCGTATTTTTTTATCTTTTGAGAAAGTCTGAGTGAATATATTTTAAAAATTGAATTAGATATTAACAAGTTTCATGGGTTAATTTTATGGAAAAATAAATTTAAAATTTTTTGGCTTTAATAACTTATCCCTTATCAATATAGTAATTTGGTCAACTTGGACTTGCATATAAGGGTAATTTATCCTATAAATTTTGAGTTTATACACTTCAGGCCTGTCTCTGCCCCCTATACTTTTAGAGGAGGTCTTGGGGGTTGCAGTGTCTTTATCAAATCATGGTATGGTTATTGTAGAACTAATCCATGGTAGAATGGTATCATAATGAAACTTTCCATAGATATGATCTTGGAGTAGTCACATACGAGGTATTATATTGGGATGGTAAGATAAATATATATCTAAAACTAGGGTAATGTATTAAAATAATGAATTTATAAAACTAATTTAATTGTAGACACATTTATAGGAAAGAAATTTGACTTTTTTCTGAATATTCCTAAGGTATGTGTTGCGACATAGAAAGTTTATATTTTTGTGAGATTTGGAAAAAATTTGTTTCACATCAGTCATTGAATATTATATTTTGACTTATTATAGGGCCAATATTTTTTCATCAAAGTGGTGATTAATTTGATGGAATTTATGTGGTAGGTTATTGTATTTAACTAATATGAAAAAATCAGTTATGGAATCTTCTAGAAGAGAAACATGTGGAAATTGAGGTTAGAAAAAGTCTTTGTAAGTGATTAATGACTTTTTTGATTCAATTTTTTCTTTGATTCTAACTCTTTAATTTTTTCCTTCTTGAATTGAGTTTCCATTATCTTTATCTCATCCTTTCATTGAAAAAATAGTTTAGTTTTCTAGAAATTAAGTCTTTAAATTCTATAGAAATAAAAATATTCCTTATTGATATTTTTTTTACTTATATATCTTTACCGAAGTGATATAGATCATTACAGTCTTTGTTTCTTCTTAATATATGCTTTAAGATTATAAAGTATAAAAAAATTAAGGATCATGTAATATGGAGACCTAAAAATTAATATTTTCCTATTTCGAATATATTTTTAAGGTAGAATGTTAATTTTTTAGAAAGAAATATTCTTAAAAATAATGTTAGAAATAACATTAAAACATGTGATGTGATTTATTTTACAAATTCAAAATGTTTTATATATAATTCAGGTATAAATATTTTTGTTGGTCATTTTAATGTGAAATTGAAATCAATAATGTTTTTTTAAAATGAAGAGTGATTTTATTAATATGTAAATGATTTTATAAAAAATTATATGAATAAAATTCAACTTGGGGAATATTTTGGTCGGTGGAAAATCGAGATTTATTAGATTTTATGAAATTGATTATAAATTATTTATTAATAACTTGTTTTGTTTTCTATTATCAGTGCTATTAGTGTAAGTATTAATCATCAATTATTTATTGAATCATTAATTATGTGATGTTAAGTGAAGTGGGATAAAATGTTGTGGATATATAATTAATATTTTAATATTTATTAAATGGTGAAAAATAAATTCTTTCTCATGGAATATTACTTTTATATATTAAAATTATGGATAACTTTATAAAATATTTTTAATGGTGTTGTGATGGAAAAAAGTTATTAAAATATTTTTTCATAAACATATGGGATGTAATACTTATGGTAAATAAAATATTTTTATTTTAATACCTTCTTAAATGGTATTTATTTGATTTTGGATAAATTAATTATAATAATTTATATTTTTGTGTTATAGATTTGAATTATATTATTATATGGATAATGTTAATATTATTTTATGTAATATATTTATATGATGGGTAAAAAAATAAAAATAATAAAATAATTTCTTTATAATACATTAATGATGTTGTAATGGAAAATATTATAATTGTAAGATATTGTGTTAGAAATGATGGGTCTTATATTTTCATCATATGACTATATTAACTCCTCCAAAAAGTATCTCCAATCCAGTTGAAGCATAATCTATCTCATACCTAAGGTGAGATATAGTCAGGATAATAGTAAACACATGACTGGTCAAAAACGGTAGTATAAGCTCAATTCATATCTCACTTTCTGAAGTTTTGTATTAACTAATGAAAATGCTCATGTATAGAAATCTATTATGCCTACCAGATAAGAGATATCATTATATCAGAAATTAGAGACCATAAGTTCTAAAAGGAAATTAAAAAAATGTCAGTAATTAAATATATTTTGAAAAATATATATTTTCTAATAATGTATAATTCAGGGGTTGAATATCTACTGAAGACGATAATGGGAACTTGATCCTATGATAACTATGGATCTAAAATATAATTTATTAAAATCACAACAACCTTCCCAATACCTAAATAAGAAAAACTATGAAAATAAAAACAAATAATAAGAATATTATTACCAAAATTAATGAAAAATAATAATATAAAATAGGTATTATAAACAATTAAACATACATTCATAAATGATGATCAAAATAAAGAGATGTAAATCTCTATAGAATAGGTTCTGGAATCATCAATCAAGCAAGACCCCAACCCCCACCTAATAGGTTCAACATCATATGGATTAGATGAACCAGTCTTATCCACTTGAAGTCCCACATCAATGAGAGAACATAATATATCATCATTAACATCTCCATCCATCTAAAACAAATAATCCTACATATAAGAAATTTTTAATCCAAATATCAAATATAAAAAATAATAAATACCATACTATAATAATTTTACATATAAATCATTTTTAATACATATATAAAATATAAAAAACAAATAAATAATAGAATATAATAAATACCTGTAAATAAATGAAAGAACATAATAATTTAACTTATAAATATTTGATATTATAGATATAAAATATAAAAGACTCATAATTACCTTGAATAATATAATATTATTACCTATCAATAATTTTCAATATATATATCAAATATAAAAAACTAATAATTACTATCATCAGTGAATGAACAGAATAGATCGTCGAGTTCGGACATCTGAAACAAACAATCATACCTATAAATAATTTTTAATACAAATAACAGATATGAAAACTAATAAATATATTAATTTAATACATCATTAGTCATATTCTTCATCATCTTCATTGAGGAAAATGTATTCATCCTCATCTTTATCATCGTCAACTTCCACAGGACTTTAAGTTTCATCATCTTTTTTTACTTCATCAACATTATCAATATCATCAACCCTTAACTAGGGGGTTTCATCATTTATATTTATATATCATCGAGTAATAGATATATTTTGGGATATTTCTTGAAAAATTTCAATATATTTCACTTCTATAGAACCATTTTCATTTTCAATAAACTATTTTTCATGAGATTTTATATTTATTACACTCCACCATTCATTCAAATCACCCAAAACATCATATTAATTTCCATAATAAACATGATTTTCTTGATATGACAACATAAATAGTTCATTTTATGAAATAAGACTATTATATTTGATTTCAATGACTCCATATCATGGATTAAATTACAACCCACAATCAGTATCAAACCAATGATATTTAAAAATTATTACATAATTAGGTTCTAGATAATATAACTCAATTATTTCATCTAGTATACCATAAAAGTCAACTTCACTTTGTTTATAATGATATTCTTTCAAATAAAAACCAATATTAATTTATTTCTATGAGACGCCATATATGTGTGTATAGAATTGAAATCCATTAACCACATACCCATTATAATATTTTACCAATTTTGATAGAGGGTTTCATAGCACACATGATCGACTATCAATTTTATTTTTATATTGTTCTTCCCACAATAATAAAAATTATTGATAATATATATCACCAAAAAATTGATTTATTGGTCCATCAAAATCAACTTAACTTACCAGTCATTGAAACCAATATGGAAAAAAATTTACAGAATTCTTCAATAGAAGAAAAATTAATTTTTATAAATTTTTTTGAAATGGTCATCATATATTTTACAAAATAAATAATATAAATACAGTTATTATTTATAAAAATGTTTAAAAAATAATAACAAGCAGTGATTACTACACAAATTGTGTCATTTATTCCCAATTTAGCAGAACATATTTATGATATCTATGAAGTTATTTATCTGAAAGACATCATTCTTGATAACCACAAAAACCTAGCTTGGGATGATTAAAAACAAACAACTGATGGTCAGTGAAATCATCATCATTGGTTTTATTGTGGCCCATTTTGTTATGTTTTTAAGTATATTCCAATTTAAAAAAATATTTGAAAACAAATAAAATTTACCCATGTATGTACGCTTCTGAAATTGACCCTTCAATAGATGCTTTGTTACGTAATTTACACTTTAATTTTTGCATAAATGTATCAAATGGGTATGTCCATTAGAATTGTACAGACCCTCCATCTTTATCTTTATATGAAAAATGAAATATTAAATGATCCATTGTTCCAAGAAGGTGGGTGGTAATATTTTATTCAATTTATATAAATTTAAAACAACATTGTTTTATAGAATAATCAGTAACTCATAATCCGTTTTTTCATAGGAATATCTCTAAATAAATATGATATTTTAGTCAACACGTCCAAGATTAAATAATTAAACAACCCCCTAAGACCAAGAGGCGGAGGTATTTCTACTATGACATAGCAGTCATGGATTATTTAAGCAGTAATATGTCTATTTTTGATATAATGAGAAAAATTATAAGCATAACAATCTAGTAACCTAAAATCAATAATCCATTGATATAATAATAAATGGGCTCATTTATAAAGTGTGTAACCTTCTTTTGGCTTCATTAATTCATGTTACCTTTTATCTTAAAATAATTAAAGTTTGAGAAATTTAAAAATATGGGAAATATATAACTATGATTTTACATTATCTTTGGTCTTATAAGGTTTTTACAACATTTTATAAAACATATTATCAAAAAATTCTTCTCAATATTAATTTCATCTAACATGTGATGAACCAAAAAATCAAACCAATATGGAAGTACCTAAAAATACTCTACTTTATCCAATTATGATCTCTCCTAAAACCATTTATTTTCCATTCATTTATAATTGGTCCAAAAGTAAGATGATGTAATATTGAGATGATATATTTTACTTGAATACCTAAGATATCTATTGGAGGTTTATCCCTTTCAATTCTACCTTTTTCAAAATTATTTATATTCCTTCGAAAAGGGTAATCTGTAGGAATAAATATCTGATGCTAATCAAAATAAATAGTCTTTATCCTATTTTTAAGAATAAATGATTCATTCTCATCCATGTAGTATAGACATGATTTTAGACCACGTGTGCTCCATATAGACAACATATCATATGCTATAAAAACACTAATTGTATACATTAATGCAACCCTCAATGTAAAATTATAATCTGCAACTATATAAAATGTAGACACACCATTGTTACATAACGAAATTAACTCATCAATTAGTAGATTAAAATTAAAATATTATTTTTTTCATTCCCTATAATTAATATAACCTAATATATATATGGTTCCATCATCAGCATCCATGGAGGTAAGTTGTACTGAGTAATGAAAATAGGCCAAAAATAATATTGATTACCATAAGCACCAAATGGAAAAAAAACCATTGGTAGAAATAACCAACCATATGTTATGAGGTTCTAAATAAAAAAGAAGGATTCATTTTATTAAAGTGTTTCCATTAATCACTATCACATGGATGATTTAATATTTTATTGAGGGATATATTTTATTTATTCCATGTCATCAATGCAATTGTGTTGAAAGGAATAAATAAATACTATAAATGGGGTTTAATTTTAAAATATCTCAACTATTTCATAGGAAATATGGATATTCCTTATTGTGCCTCTTTATACCTCGATTATCCAAATGTTGGAAAATTAACTAATGATTCATAATCACTATAATATAAGATGTATTCATTTAAACATGGTTTAATTTTCTAGTAACTAAGACCAAAATTATGGATCAACCTCTTACTTTCATAGAAACTTGTATATAATGTATTTTCATTACGAAATAATGATTTAACCAAAGATAATATCTGATCAAAGAAACTATTTTACATTCCAAAATATAATTTAATATCCATAAATGTTGTAATTTCTTAAGTTTTCACATCTAGAATCCTGTATTCAATGTCTCCTCAGCAGATTTCAACAAATTGTAAAATTGAGAAGGTCTTAATTCAAGATTTGAAATATAATTCTGATTTGTTTTTTTTTAATAGATGGTATAGCTACCTAATGTACTAAATTTAGAAATGATGGATCTAGAATAAAAAAATTATTTTCTACTGAATTATGTTCACTATGTTGATACCAAAAAAAATATTTATGAAAACCAAAATGCAATATATAAAGTCCAACGCTGAAAAACATTTCGAATATCCAAAGATCACATTTATTACATAGAAATTTAATTGTTCCTTCATAAAAAAATCTGAATTCTATGATGGAGATGATATAAATGTTTCAACACCCTCAATGAAGACAGCATTTATACCATATCCATTATGATTTTTGAGATAGTTTATCCAATCATGATTGCGTAATAGAAACTGGTGTCTACTTCTTGAGTACATAATTATCTTTAAAAATGACATAAATAAGAATAATTATTCCTCATTGCAAACAATTACAATTTATTATTACTATTTAACACCTTTGAATATTCTATGGAATATGGTTTAAGTGAGGTATTGACTTAGCACTGGATTTTGAGGTCTATAGAGGCTCAATGCAAATAGAATAAAAATATTAAATATATTATATCACATGAATTATATTTTATGAAAGAAATGGAATATCTCCCAAATATCATGTCATATGTAAAACATGATACCATCATTAGGTCCTAGACACTGGATTTACCCCCAAGGCACGACATAACATTTTGGTAAACCAGATGTTTGTTTACATTGCACAGGAGGGAAATTAATTTAATATTTTTATTATAAATTTTTATAAAAACTGAATTATCTCCCTAATTGTATATCATATGAGTAATTGGACACCACTGTTATTTCTAGGATGCAGGTTCTACCCTAGGTTCGACATAATATCTGTGTGTGTTTGGGTGTTTGGTCATATTTCATATGAGTATAATTCATTTAATATTTTTACTATAATTTTTTTTAAAAAAATCAAGTATCTCCTAAATTTTGTATCGTATGATAAACCACGGTTAGGTCTGAGATATGGGGTTTACCCTATGTGTGATATAATATTTGTGCATGTCTGTTGTTTGGTTATATTTCCAATGAGGGTAATTCATTTAAATTTTTTATTATAAATTTTTATAAAAATGTGAATTATCTCAAAAAATATGTATAATATGAGAAATTTAAGACCACCATTATGTACAGAATGTAGGGTTTACCCTAGGTGTGTTATAAAATTTGTGTGCATTGGAATTTAGTAACATCGCACTCGAGCGTAATTTTTTTAATATTTGTATTACAATTTTTTATAAAAAAAATTGAATTATCTCATAAACTAAGTATATTATATCGTTCAGTCCAAGATATGTAGATTACCCTAGTTGTGATATAATATTTGTGTATGTTAGTTTTTTTATAACATCTCATTCAAGGGTAACCTTTTAAATATTTTATTGACATTTCATATTTATATATATATATATTAAAAATTACCATAATTTACTAATAATTACTAATTATTACTAATATTGATTAATTATTTATTAATTATAAAAAATAATTTAATAATTAATACTATTATTTTAATTATTGATACATTTTTAATAATTATTGTGAATTTTTAAAAATTGATAATATTTTTTTATATTTTATTTCAAGTAGTTAAAATTTATTTTACTAATAATTATATATATTTATTATCTAATACTAATTATTTATAAATTATAAATAAAATTTTTTAAAAAATATTTATTATTATTATTATTTTTTTCAATTTAATGAAGTCTAAAACAGATTATATATTAACAAAAAAAATGCTCAAAATATTAATGAATTTCCATAAATTTATTTCCTGGATAAATAGATCCTTTATTAACTGGTAATCATTATAGCTACATTTTTTTATTATAATTGTTTTTCATTAAAATAATTTTTATAAAGTTTTTTATAAAAAAAATTAAATTCAAATGTTTTCTTTCAATTGATTTTCTCAATATTTTTATAAAATGATCTCTCCCTATTTATTTCATATTTTATATATATTACATGATTTCTTAATCATTAAATATATTTTTACATGTTTTTTTTAAAAAATATACATATCAAAACTATATATATATACATATATATATGTGCATATATATATCAAAAACCTTACAAGTTTTTTTAAATTTTTATATGTGTATATTGGAATGTTAATATATATATATATATATATATATATCCAAATGTTTGAAAATTTATATTCACGATTTTTAAATAAATTAGAATCCATCATATTGTAATAATCAAACATTTTTTAATATTATAGCCATAATCCAAGAATTATTATAATTTATTGAAAATTATATCATCAAAAGGATGCTTTCAAAAAAATAATAAAAAAATATAACTTTCCACATTTTATTTAAACAAATTTGAAAACATTTACATTTGACAGGATTATACACACACACACACACACATACACAGGTTACATGTAATTATATATATCTATATATATGTTTAAAAAACATTCTACCTTTATATACATATATATAAGTTTAAAATTTTGACTTCTTTATATACATACATATATAACATGAAATATTTTTCAATCAAATATATGTCATATATATATATATAGTTACATATATATACACATTGTGTGAGATGATGGTAGGTACAAACATGTTCATAGACATTGGGATATAGCAAGGTGTTTTGATATCTCAAAATACACAAAAAAAGGACATTTAAATAAAAATATTACCTAATATAATGGTCAAATATTAAGAAAAATACCTCAAATCAATTATAATAAACATTTTTGAAGCCAAAAAATAGTTTCTTTGATGGTGGACACCCAAATAAATAATAATAAACTTTCACTAACCCTAAACACCAAATAAACCATAACAATTTGGGGAAATTTATTGACCTATTGTTTGAGAAAACCAATTTCTAGACGATTCAAAGGGAAGTCCCTAAAATAATGATGTAGGATAGAAAAGGAGTGCATACCTTGAATATTCCAAACAAAATCTAAAAGATAACAGTTTTGATGGTCTAATTTTGTCTTTGGTTTGTGTGAGGGTTCCATCGTTTATCCAATTTGTGGTGGAGAAGAAAAATGGGAGAGAGAGAGAGACAGAGAGAATGTCATGTTAATTTAATCTATTATTTTTTGTGATGTTTTAATTACAAAAATAATTTAACCCATCGAAAAAAATTGCAAAAAATTATTTTTGATGGATAATAAAATTTTTCACTAATACTCTATTCTGACACCTATTAACAATGGCTATAATATTTTATCGTTAATAATCTTCCCACGGAATGGAACGCATGTGTGGAAAAATTATTTACGACGGAAAAAAAATTCTACCACAAATAATGATAAATAAAATATTATTTATGAAGTAGATTAATTTCTATCACAAATAAGCCCTTCCGACATCACTATATGTGATGGAAATAGAACCATCAGACAAAGCCCATCACAAGTAACCATTTTTTAGCAGCGGATACTTGAATGATAAAGGGGTGCTAGCGGCTTCATCTCATATGATTAACAGTTGTATGGGAGGAAAAGATAATTGTGTGGTGTACAGACAATTAGTTTTTCACAACATGAGGTTCACATCCCTTTATGTAGTCATCCATGACTAATTTAATAAAATGAAACATGCTGACCATATTTATGTATCCATATACATATATTCCCATTTTCATTAATTCATTGAATCTTATTCAATGAATCTTCAATCCATTTAGTCCATTCATAACAGATTATCATTTAATGAATGTGTGTGGAAGAGAAATTCACCTAAATTAAATATTCAATTTATTTATTTTAATACATATTAAACAATATCCCACTTACACTAAAATCTATAAGGACTCTCTGAAAAATTTCACAACTCTTTGTGAATCCATCCAAACTCATTTGGATATGATTTTTTATCAAACTCTATTACCTTTAAAAAAACACTTCATATAATATTTTATCATTATCAAAAATCCTAACTATATGACCATGTGGTACTTAGTATCACTAATAATAACTATGAAATCTATATATCATAAATGTAAGAAAATATCAGTGTCTAGAAAAAAATCATTGCAAATCAAGCTACTAAGGGGTCTGGTGTGATCTCCATCAAACATACTCATAACTCTATATGACCATATCCACCATAATATGTATTATATACATCATATATATCTTATATAATCCCTTTTTCTATGACATCGAGTGACCACTATACATGAAACATGTCAATCTAGTATAGGCCTCTCATTGTTTTCTTGATTCTCTAAAAAATACTAACTAAGTGGATGAATACATCACTTTATATTAATCTATCTAATAACCATATCACATACCACTTATCCAAGTAGTTGGACACATTATATGTGAAAAAACTGAGCATGGATATTCATTTCTTCAGTCTAATTCAATCATGGTCCAAATGTATTTTCTTTTCATATAGGTGGACAAATACCATCTTAATTTCACTCCAACTAAAGAAATGATGAGAAACATAACCAACCACCCCTGGTTTGCAATATTCATATGGTGACTTTCATAAGTAGGGTATCAAAGTATAAAGGTTCTCATGCTAGGTATATCTCATGTAGGTGGTGATTCAAGTATGATATAGGTAGTTTGTGACACAGACATGACCCAAGCATGGTGACACAGGGAGGGTGATGTAGTCATGATGCTGCATTGGGCCTTCGAGCCATGTTCATGGGCCACGTGGACTTGGGCCTACCGGCTTTTTAATGAGTCTCCATCTACCCAGATAGAAAGAGGAATTTTCTTTCATAATAAAAAGATGCTTCAACCCCAACTTTAAAAAAAAGTCTCTTCTTATTGCCTTGAGAATTAATTATTTAATATCTTATATATAACCATTTACAACAAATATAAGAATTTATTCAAGATAACATCTGTATATCATCACAACCAATTGTACTCCATGATGATCATCAGTTATAGACAACACAATGTTTTTAATTTGAGGGGATATTTATCATTCGACCATTCTTGTAAAATAAATTAGAACACACATGAATGAATGATAAATATATATTACCTTATTATAAATATATGATATTTTTACAACAATTATCTTATAGAGATATAACATGATCCTTATTAATTTTTGACTATAATGGATTCATTTTCTAAACATTACATCTATATTTAATTTTCATAACATACCTATATGACCATCTGATAAAATACTCCACTAACTTCTTAGTGATTAAAATATATGAAACAAATTAGTTTTAATAATGGTGAGACATAAGAATAATATTCCTTAAGTTTAACTCTTTGAACTTATATTCAAACTTCTTAACTTCATAACATCAAATGTTATAATTTTATATTTGGTTCTTTATTTAGAACACTTTCTAAGTATATCATCATCATCTTTTGATAATTTTCTATCAAACTTTTCCTTGAAATATTTTGTAAATAATGTAACTATTTACATGATCACTTTATTAGCATATCCTAAACTCTTTTAGGATAAAGTGATGTCCATTTTGTTTTGGTAACTAATGTAACATTTTACTCTTTTATTTACCATTATTTCCTAAACTATTTTTGGATACCAAGTGATATACTTTGAATATTAACAAGTTTAAGCTTTAGGGAATAGTAATGTTCCCTTTTTATGATAACCAAATGTAACTCTTTACATTATTATCTAGCATATCCTAAACTATTTTAGGATAAAATGACATCCAATTTATTGTGGTAAACATATGTAACCATTTACATTTCTCTTTACCATTGTACCCTAAACCTTTTAATAAATCAACCGAATTTAACATTGTAAATAATATGACATAACAATGATATTTACTTTATTATAGTAACTAAATGTAACTATTTACATTTTTCATTACTATCTCATATACTAACTCTTTATTATATAAATTAAATAATCACTTGAATTAAATTTGGTACAATATTTTTTTTATATTTGAACTTCTCTAAGTTCAACAAAACTCCCACTAGCTTTTAGACACTACGTTCTCTTTAGAATATCTTTATAAAATACAACACCAACTACATTGTGTTTTTATAAATAGCCTTTATTTAATTTCAGTAAGAATATTTAACAAATTTTCTGTTATTTACATATCATATATGGTATCTATGTATTGGAAATTTTTCCTATATGAAAAATAAAACTTTATGAAAATATACCACTGATGGGTGGAAGGAAAACCTTCCCAAATATTTTAAAAAATATTTGGATAAAAAAATTATCCTAGATAAACACTTTTATCCAAATATTCTTCTCAAAAACTTGTTAAGGAAACTAATGAATCATAAAACATGTGTATACATTTAATCATTTCATAAAAACTCTTTGATATCAAACATCCTCTTTTATTATGTAATAGAAGTGAGATAAAGATACATAGATTTTACATAGATTCATCCAAGATTGAAAAATTCATTTACATTAAAATTCTCAATGTAGTATCAATTTACTTAATCTCATGAATATGATCTATAAGCACATCAATTTTACATTTTATTTTGAACTCCTATATATTTACAACACTTGTAAAACATACACTCAGTATCAAAAACCTTTCAAAATCGAATAATTAATTTCTATAACATCCATATCTGACATTGATATTCCATAAAATTCCAAAAAACCTTTAGGTATAATTGATAATCCCATCATATCTAATAATTACTCCTTCCTGATAATTCCCTCATGTTTCACATGACCTTAAATGGATTCTTGAAGAAATATTATTATACTTTCAAACATTTCCTCTTCTATTTTTAGTTTTTTATCTCCTAGTATTGTGTGTATAGTACCAAAACATATACATCATATTATTAGTTGATAAATTATTTACACTTTGAAAATATTAGGTACAATTATCTTTAATTCATCCAACCTTATGAAACATTTCCATAGATTACAATAGTAAAATTCTATAACCAAACCAATCCTTATAGAAATTATTCTGTATTTATAAATATATTCAATCATATTGAATATTATGAACATAACCAATCATATTTATTTTATGATACTAGAATAATTTAGTTAAATTATGAATTAAATTCCTTTGAAACCTTAATTTAATAATTCCATTCTTATATAAGAATCTAGATTCACTTATTAACTAATTTCAATTATATGTTACACAGGAATGAATTGTTCTAAAACATAAAATATTAGAATTGTTTAATAATTATTCTTAGTTAATAATCTTGGGATTTTCTTACTTTAATATTATTATTTCAAGTATTAATAAAAATTTTAGTTTTATGATGATGATGCATTTATCTACAAATAAATTTTTATGAGATGAATATCATGTCTTAAATATTTTCACCAAGTAATTTTAATGAAAGTGATCCCACTAAAATTGATGACCCTAAAAAACATATTCATTTATTGTTTCATGGCCTGAACCACTGAGGTCCTCATATCCAGTGGAAGTCTGGGCCACCAAAACCCCAAGATCGCCTCCAAAGGCCAGGATCTGGCGATGAACACTGAGAAGGCATAACGAAAATAGGAGGTCTTTACCTAATGTACTTGTACAAATGCACCCAATCATCTACATAAAATAGTACATATGAATATAGAGTAAATATAGTAACATCTAGAGATAAACCATGTATGCAATAAAGTCTATGTAATAAAACATTGTACAACAAAATACAATAAAAGAGTAATTGGAAAAAATAAACACCCATCCAGAAATAATGTCCCAACCTGAAAATAATTAGAAATAATGAAATATGAGAGAGACCTACTCCTGATCTCCAAGACTGACCACTATACACAATCAAAGCACCCATCTATCCATATGCTCCACCAAAATCACCATGGATATTTCTATAATCTGTATAAGACATGACACATATAGAAAAATCCTATACAGGGGGTGAGTATATTTATACCCATTAGGATGAACTGAACTGAAAGGGAGTGATAGATGGATATAACAATATTCAACTCAAACCAAAGAAAGAGGAAAAATAAACCCATAAAATACACATATGTATACTCATAAAGAAACCCAAATGAGAGAAAAATGGGATCTCCACATCATATCCCTACCAAAGTCGATGAGTAAGCCTAGAGATCTAGAAGTTTATAACTGATGTAAAACATCAAACACAACCTCGCCAAATATGTATGGAAGGGACCACACCTCACAATTGTGCTCCATAGAGAAGGGATCACACATCTTTCTTGGTGGACCTACACTCTTCCATAGATCAAAGATGAGGGGGCACCCCTCCATAGGTAAAGAACTTGTACTATGTAGTAGGGGTACTGACCCTACTAATATAAAGAAGTGGGGAACCCACACCTAGGTTTTATAGGGGATTAATGACCCTAATATCTCTTTGATATCCTATGGAACCCATGCCCTAGTGTGATAAGGGAGTAGTGACCCTAATATTTCTTTGAAAATATGGAAACCTACACCCTAGTGTGACAGGCGATTACTGACCCCCAGAATCTCTCTGATGTAGTTTAGAACTCGTTACCAAGTGTAATAGGGGAGTACTAACCCCAGTATCTATCTGATTATCCTACATTATGACTGCCATCATCAAGAATTTCCTAAATAATTGTCACACTCATTACATCTTACATCATATCTCAAAATCCACTATGAAGACCCCCATCGTGTTCTACATGGGAAAAATTCATGATAAACTACTTGTGATCTAAAATCAGATTCAAAATGAAGTATATATGAGAGGTAGAATATTTCTATAGGAGTACACGATATGTGGTCCTGCTTCACTGTCTGGTCACGTTCTCCCTAGACATGGATCAGTAATTCATGTCTCTATATATAGTTTTTCCTCTAGGATACATGGCATGTATGACCACCTGGTATCTAGGTAGTGCATCTCAACTCGTGTTTTGTATTCCTACCCATTCCCATGTACTCTCATATATGACATGAGCATCCACCCAGGTCCCTAGGCATGTGCTAGTTGGAACACCTCCTGGCCACCCAGGGATGTTCACACAATGTATAGGCCCACTTATATAGAATGTGATATTTAACTCGGCAAGAAACCGTATCCACCATAGTAAAAGAGATACTTGAAGTGTGTTCTTCCAAACTACACGGTGTGTACTGTGGTTTTTTGTAAAAACTCTAGAAACTTCATATGAATTCTCAATATGATGTCACTTATTTGAATATCAACCTAAGGACCTCCCAAAACTAGTGGTATCTACCTTCATCCATCAATTCTCGACTTCTGGTGGCTGGAAATTAGATTTCAGTGATCCGATCTAAGAAAGTGTCACCTTTCACCGCCCGTAGCACCTCACATTACCGCCAGTTGCCACTCCAAATATGATATCTATAAAGAAACACCCAAAATTCATCCCAATATATCCACAAATATCTGATATGGTCATCATTCACACATACACCAAGATTTTGGGTGCTATGATAATTCTCATACCCACCCAACAATGTCAAATTGTGGCCCTATAGGTCAATAGAGAAAAATGCAAAGAATAGGTGGGGGAAGGCCCAAGAAAAAAGGTGTAAAAATCATTGAAAAATATTTATTGGTTAATGATCATATATTAGGGGATCTGAGTTGATAATATTGAATAATTCCAAAAATAAATGAATAAAAAATTTAATTTGTTAGACAATCTCTTGTGAAGGGTGTGAAACACACATCAAGAATATATGTTACCAATCAATGCTAAATGTTTTAATAAAAATGGAATAAATCAACAATTGATGAGAAATACATTTAAAATGGATTAATAATTGGTGAAAAAACATTCTCCATTGTAGGATAAGACCTAATGTGTTTGCTACTTCTCGATCTGCCTCAATATGATCAACTATCGTCCTTTGTTCTTGATCTTCCAATGAATAACATCAGTGCTCCACTCAATTATCAAAGTATTTAAGAATATAAACATAGATAATTTTTATAATGAGAAATTTATAAAGTATTTTAGGTCATGTTTGTTTAAAATAAAATAAATAAATTTAATTTTTTATTTTAATTAAACGTACTACCAATGACAACCTCAATCGGATTTCTGGTGCCGAACAACCTTAGGTCATACCTACGGTAAACACTATATTTCAGACTCAATGATGGTCTAAAATTTCAGATCTGATAATTTTTATAATAGTTATTCCATTTAACCCTAAACACTAAACATGTTTGATATTAATATATTTAATATTTTTATAATATCAATTATATACTCACTGGGCCATGAAATCTAACACCGTCTCAGCGCCTAACTCTGAAAATATTCCTTAAAATATTTCAAAGTATTACTAGGGAAAAATCAAGTCACTACATGTTGTTCCTAAATTTTTATAAAGGTAAAGATCATTTTTTATGGTTTAATTTTTGGTTTTGAACTATTATGAATGCCTAGTGATGGTATAGAGGAAACGAGGGTGTTTGGGGATTGTTCGGAACTTAGAACCCCATTTTTTGGAGAAAAAAACATGGGGTGCATGATTAGTAGAAACCATTCATCCCAGTCTGCATAGTTAGAGTAAAATGTGTGGGGTTTTTCATTTCATAGAAGAGGGAATATGATTCTCTATAACTATGCATTGCAGGTCGCATTCCAGTGTGATTTTTGCAAACTTTTTAGAAAAGGGGAAATGTATGGTCATCACAAAGTTTGTATAACAATGATCCATGATTATTTAAGGGGGTCTTGAGGTTGTGATGGGCACAGGTTGGTACATGTTTTGGCCAAACGTGTGTCCAAACCATGTGAACTAGTTTTAAAATAGTAAAAATACCATTTTCATCTTATTTATTTAAATCTCTCGCCCCTATTTTATTCTCATTTCTAGATGATAGTTTTTTCTTCTACTTTGAGAGATACTTAAGCCTTCAACCTATGATTTGATTCTAATTCACCATCTGATTTATGAATCAAGATTCATTCATATCATTAGATAATAACCAGTTAGATCTTCATTCTTTAAGATCCTTTATTCATTTTTATTTCTATTGGTGATGCTATTTTGGTGCAAGCTAATATGCCCTATTTCCAAGGTTTTAATTAGTTCTTCCATTTTCTCCTGGTCTAGATCAGATCAGAGGCTGATACTAGATGAGTGTTCTTATAAGAGATTAAGGTATATGGTCTATACCTTTTCCCTTAAATTCTAGTTGTTTATAAATTATTTTCATTATTTCGTACATTGTACTTTCCGGGAAATGCTTCCTAAATTAATAAACCCTTGATTAAATTGATAAATTCATGTTTAAGGATATATTAGAACCTTTATATAAGGTTGGAAACTATTGAACACTACCTGAACTTCCCATGGGGTGGGTTCTTCCCTTGTCCATATTAATGTCACCCTTGGGGTGAGTTGAGTTAGTTATTCTCATGGGGAGTTAAATGTGACAATGAAATATATTGTTAAAGGATGTAAGAACCTTATAGAACCTTATCATTTGTAGATGATAGATATTAAATAATTATTCCCTTGGATTATGTATGATTATTAATGGATTAGTGAAATGATTAAATGAATTGTTAATGAAATGGTGAATGATTTGGTTGTGATAATAATGTAGGGTTTTTAGTATGACATTGATGACCCATTAAGATTCCATGGACATTTCTACTCTATAGATTTGATTTAGTCAGCTTATTAGGATGCCTTGGACATTCTTGCTCCTTGGATCAAGTTTAATCAGCTTATTAGGATGCCTTGGATATTTCAACTCCTTGGAACTGATCCATTATGATGCCTTGGACTTTTCTAATCCTTGGATATAGTTTAATAATCTTACTAGGATGACTTGGACATTTCTACTCCTTTGATCTGACCCATTAGGATGCCTTGGACACTTCTACTCCTTAGATCATGTTTACTTGATTTACTTAACTTACTCGATTTCCTTGGACATTTCTACTCCTTGGAACCATGCCCATATAGTCCTGATACAAGATTACACAGCGTAGGATGCTGATAATTTTTTCCATGATTTATAGTTATCACTTTTTATATAGTTTCTTGATCATAATTTATTTGATATACTAGACTGTATCACTTCTACTTTTATTACTGTTCTCCTATTATATCTTCACACTGGTTCAACTTATATTCACATATTGTACTTGTTATAGAGACTGTTGGTGGTGGCCTACTGATTGTTATCTCACACCCTATTCAGGCTATTTTTTAGTACCTAGGAAAACTGCATGGATGCAGGTAGGGATAGGTGAAACTACTCGCTTGGTGATACTTGATTCATTATTCCATAGGAGCAGGGGAGCATAGGATCGGGCGATGGCTTGTGATTCTTTCTGGTTATATTTTTTTTTTGTATTTTTGTAATTTTTATACATGTAGTGCACTAGATTTATTTGTCATGTATTTCATGTCTTGTTTATAGAATTCCATGATCATCATTTTTATATGACATTGATGGATGAGATTACTAGGTTATTTATATGATGTGTGTTTATTCTATAATTGTTCATCTATCTCATATGCTTCCGCTATTTATTGGTATGATTTATACCACCTTGAAACATTATCATTATGAGGGTATAGTCTCCTCATCGTACCATCTTAGACCCTCACTTCTAGTCAAAAAGACTCTGGAATGTAGGGTGGTTTTCTTAATGCTATGAGACCCAGCAGCTCAGGGCACCATTTAGTAGATCCTAGGTCAAGAAATTTCAAACTGGTATCAGAGAATGTTTTTATTTTTCTTTTGTCTTACTATTTGGGTTTAGTAAAGAATGTACTAGGAAATAGTTGGGATTTGGTAGTGATCTATTCCAGGGAGTAGCTAACCTACAAATAGGAAAAATCTAAATTACCTAGGAATGGGACTTGATTTACTAGTTTGTGCTTATTACTATTGTCCAGATTCCACCATTGGGTGATGCACATGATATGTGATTTTATTATTATTATGATTGAATATTACATTTTTTCCTTGGCCCGATAAAATAATAAATAATCTATCATGCATCATTTTAGGAACCTTATAGGACTACTATGTCAAGAATTATGACATGCCATGTAAAATGAATTGCATAACATCATGATATTAGTGGTATCTTACTTGAGTGATATATCAGTTTTCAACTAACATTTTTGCAAGAAATTTAGAAACATAATTGGTTTCTTAAAGTTCCTACATCAACCTAACAGTGTTTTCCTACATAGATTGATGTAGACACCTTAAGTATCCAATTATGTAATGTTGATTCATGGACTATTGGTCGCACAGTCTGGAACATGTTATAGTTGTGATTAAATGGATTTCGTAGTTAAATTTATAAATTGAATAGGACTTTATAAATTAGAAATTTTATTCTATATAATTCAATAATTTGATAATATTTTTAATGTAAATAAATATGAATTTAAATTAATTTAAATTTTGAAATAAAAAGGTTGTCATTAAATGGTTTTTATAATTGTAATTTAAATGGTGAATTCCCCTATAACTTGAAATTTACACTCTTTATACCGAAAAACCTAACTCAGAGAAGAGAAATTGAACTTGACCTAACCTTATTAGTGGGTTGTAGGTAGTATCTATCATTTTATTATAATCAATATGTCACCCAAACCTATATTTTGGAGCAGGAAGAGGGGTGTGACTTTTGTTTAGAAATTATTATCTATGTCCTTCTTGTATATCTATAATCTTATCATTATTAAATATTTTTTGAGGTGTGTAATTGGAATTCATATAGATATGTCACTATGACGGCCTCCAGTTGTGTTCCAAGAGGGTGGCGACGAACATGCTCCAGAGGTGATGGGATGTAGGCTACTCGTAGAACCTCCCATAGTTCCACTTGTGGAACCAAATTTTATAAAGTATATGGGTACTGCTGATAAGTTTTAAGAGGTTTTTCTATAATTAATAGAGATTATTTAGGGAGCCACATGACCTTCCACATATATGGAAGAGTTGACGCATGAGCTTCATCATTAGCATCCTCCCATGATTTTAGGGGTTGGAGGTTTATAGACTACAAAGTCATGGGTAGAGGCCATGCTATTAATTTTCAAGAATCTCTAGACACCTCCTAAGAGGAGAGTGAAGATCACTATGTATATGATTCAAGATTCCTCCAATAGATGGGGCAATTTTATTACTCAAATGTATCATCATCGGGGTATGTCTTGAAGTTATTTATAGATGGACTTATATAATTACTTTTACCCTAAGACATTGAGGGACAATAGATTCAGATATTTTATGAACTTGGAGAAGTTCACTTTATCATTCATTGAATAATCTACCTATTTTATAGATTTATATAGTTTGGAACCTATTTTTTAGGTGAAGAGTTATCCAATTCTAGGTGATTTTAGGATGGTCTCAGGTATGAAATTTGAACATATGTGAATGTATTTTAGCTTTCAACCATGACTGAAATATTAAATCAGGAACTAATCACTAAGTGTAACATGAGGGAATCTGGGGGTGTAGGGTAGGGAAGTTAATCTTCTTGAACTAGTGGCATAGTGTCAGGTGATAGTAAGCAGCGCATTGAGACTTATTGTGAGTGGAATACTAGTTAGAGCATGACTGATGGTATTTTTGTTTTCTGTCATCAGTGTGGGAGGCAAGGACACATTAGGTTACAATGTGATAAGATTCCAATATAATGTCAATATTCTAGAAGGATTCACCATCTATATCAGTTTTGTATGAACTTTCCTCCAACATCTAGAGAGAGTGTGTCTACACTAACTATATGTTTAGGATCATGGTCAGAAAATGTTTTTCTGATAGGGAGTTAGAGTGCGGTCAGCTGATCAGGTTGAGGTGGTGGTCATAGTCGGGGAATCCAGACACTATATTTTTAGTGATAGAAGATCAGAGCAGCTCAGGGTAGTTATGTTATATCTTAAGGACACATATTAGGCTAGAAGTATATAGTGCATTTGATACCTAAGGAGCAGAGTTCCAGACCTTCTATTGTGAGAGGTAATATACTAGTAGCCTCTATGTTAGTGTATACTCTTTTTGATATAAGTGCTTCTCATTCCTTCATATATGTGACTATTATGGAGAGTCTTGGGCTTGATGTTCAGTTTTCCTATGGCGTGATGAAACTTAATACTCTGTTGGGGATATGATCAGAGAGTGTATGATAGTAGGAGTTCCCCCTTGAGATAGGTGGGTGTCTCTTCATATGGGACCTCTTTGTCCTCGAGATGATAGGATTTTACATCATTATTAGGATGGAATGGTTGGTTACCTATCATGATTACATTGATTTATATCATATAAGGGTGACTTCCACATCACTAAAGGTAAGAGTGTATATTCATAAAGGTTAATGGGATGTCTAAGAAATTTGAGATGGACCCAAGCATGTGAATTGGGTGGGATGATATCCCATGTTTGTAGCTTATATCACGATGAAGAGGGGATGAATCTGGCATATTTCCATCCAACGGTTGTTCATTTCAGTGATTTTTTCTCAAATTAAATTTCACGACTACCTACTGAGAGAAAGGTAGTGTTTTTCATTGATCTAGTGCCTACAACTGCACCTATATCCATTCCTTATTACAAGATGAATACCACTAAGTTGCAGCAGCTCAAGAGGTGCCTAGAGGATTTGGAATCAAAGGGGTTTATATGATGCAGTACTTCTATGTGGGGTTTTCAAGTCCTTTTCAATAATATGGTGGATGGAAACCTTAATTTATATGTGTATTACCAAAAATTGAACCATTTGATGGTTAAGAACCATTATCCTTTTCCTCTGATAGATGATCTATTTGACTAGATCTATAGATCATGAGTTTTCTCAAAGATTGATATGATATTGGGTTATCATCGGATGTCTGTTAGACCATCATACATGCCTCATACAGCTTTTTGTATAAATTATGTTCTTTATGATTATTTTTTCATGTCGTTCGGTCTTAAAAATGTGCCATCAATTTTCATGGAACTGATGAATTGGGGTTTCCATCCATATCTATATTTGTTTGTGGTGGTATTCATGGATGAAATCTTGGTGTATTATTATACTCAACATGGACATGAAAAACATCTTGAGATCATACAGGATACACTGATAGGGAATAATTTATATTCTAATATCACAAAGTTACACTTTTGGATGGATAAGATTCACTTCAAAGGTTATATTATATTAGAGATATGGGTACTAGTTGACCCATAGAAGGTGAGATCTATAGTTTACTAGGATCATCAAAAGAAAATCATTAACATATAGAGTTTCTTGGGTCTAAGTGGTTATTATGGGAACTTCATACAATACTTATCATTCTTGGAAGTACCTATTATGGGATTGACTAAGAAGGGTGTGATGTTTATATGGTTTGGAGCCTACAAGATATACTTTTAATAACTAAAAGGGATATTTACTTCAATGTCAATCCTAATTCAACCAGATCTAGAAAGAAGCTATCCAGTTTATGTTGATGCATCAGGTATTGTTCTAGGAGCAGTTTTAGTGTAAGAGGAGTGAGTCATGGCATAAGGGTAACATCATTTGAGGACACACAATAGTAACTACCCAACGCATGATCTTATGTTAGCTATTGTTGTTCATGTCTTGCACTATTGGAGGCATTACTTACTGGGAGATCATTTTTTGGTGTTTACGGACCACAAAAGCATCAAATACATCTTCAAGCAGCATGATATGAATCTTAGGAAACAATTGTGGGTTGAATGTCTATAGTTATTTGAATTCGAGCTTGCCTTTACACCTAGGAAAGGTAATGTAGTTGCTAATGTAATGGGAAGGAGGACTCAGAAATAGGTGGTCTAGAAGACTAGTAGTTAGTGGTAGTTAATAGCCTTATTTTTATAGATGTACATAGAGGTGCAGGATATTCATGGGAATAATTTTCCATCATCCTTAGAAGTGACCTATACTCTTTTGGATAGGGTGAATATGACACAACTATCATATTCTGAGGGATTGGTCCAACATGAGAGCATGGTGGGTGAGGACCCACCACCTGGTTATACCATTGTAGAGGATGAGATTATTCGGATACATGATCATACATGGGTTATAGAAGACATCAGATAAGAGTTAATGTCATAATTTAATGCCTCATCTTTTCTAGTACATCCTGATATCCCCAAGATGTATCGATAATTATGTGGCCAGTATTGGTGTTCTAGTATTAAATGGTATATTTTTAGATTTATTACTCAATGTTACCCTATCAATAGGTGAAGGTGGAACATTATCTACCATAAGAAATTTTACATCCATTTTTCATTACCAGGTGGAAATGGAAAGATTTCACCATGGATTTTATGAAAATATTTCCTAGATCACATTGATTCATTGATACAGACTGGGTAGTTATTGACCCATTGATGAAACTCACCCACTTCTTACTTATTTTATAGATCTTATTAGTGGATGAGATTAGGAGGCACTACATTAATGAGATTATATGCCTCCATAGGGTTCCATGTTCCATCATATCTGATAGGGATTCTCATTTCATTTCATGGTTTTGAAATGGGTTATAGAAGTCCTTGGGTATATAGGTGTATCTAGTCATGGCCTATCACCCTCAGACTGACAGTAAAATAGAGCATATGATTCAAGTGTTAAAGGACATGATTCAAGAATGTGTCATTGAATTTTGTGGTTCTTGGGAAAAGCATATACCCCTAGTTGAGTTTGATTATAATAATAGATTTCAAGATACCATTCAGATGGCTCCTTATGATCCCTTATATGGTACTTCATTCCAATCACCTCTGTGTTGGTTAGAGGTAGGGGAGGCAGCACTACTTGGACCACATCTCATTTAGGAGATTACATAGTAGGTGTAGAAAATTAGTAAGTGTGTGATAGCTGATTAGTCTAGGCAGTAGTCATATGCCAACTATCATTGATGACCTCTTGAGATTGAGATTGGGGATTAGGTTTTCTTATAAGTTTCACCTGGACTAGAGCATAGAAGGATACAGAGTCAAAGGAATTTTTCACCTCATTTTTTCAGTTCTTTTGAGATTATAGAAATATTCAATCCAGTATCCTATCAGTTTCAGTTACCTTAGAGGTACTAGGCCATGAACAATGTCTTCCATGTATACCATCTTCACCGATATCATTATGATGTATCACATATTATTTAGGACATGGAGCTTGAGTTAATTTTTGATGCATCCTTTGAGTATTATCTTATTTGTATGGTTGATCAGAGCACAAAAGATCTCTGATGCAACTCAATTCCTTTGGTGCGGGTGATATGGCAGCACGACCAAGTACAGAATGAGACTTGGGAACGAGAATTTGATGTATGTTCTTAGTGACTATATATTTTCTTAGATGATTCTTTATTATCCTCATAAGGCCAACTTAAGGATAAGTTTCTTTGAGGGGAGGCCGTAATGTCCTAAATTTTTACAAATCTATAGATCATTTGTTTCTTTTTTTATGTCCATGGTTTTGGTCTATTATGAATACCTAGTGAGGTTGTGGATGAAATGAGGGTGTCTAGGGATTGTTCAGGGCTTAGATCCCCACTTTTTTTATAAACCAGTTAGGCCACATGGTTAGTAGAAACTATACCATGCATTCCATGTGTGTAGAGTAAGCCATGAAAGGTGTCTTCGTGCATGGTTTTCTATAATCAAGCGACCCAAGATGCACACCCGTGTTAATGTTGCATACTTTTTAGAATATGGTAAATATATATTCGGTGCACGGTTTTTCTAATTGTGCACCATTACCATGAAGAGGGAATTGAGGTAGTGTTGGTTGCATGGTTGGTGCAAATCTTGGCCAACTATTTTGCCAAATCATGTGACCTAGTTTTTTAAGGGTAAAAAGACCGTTCTTCCCTTATTTATTTAAAATCTATCACCCCTATTTTCATCTCATTTCCAGTGGATGGTTTCTTATTCTCCTCTGAAAACTCTTTAAGACTTAAAACTAGGAGTTGATTTTGATTCACTATCTTACATTAAAACCAAGATCCATTCATCTTTTTTTATATCCACCAGTGAGTTCTTCATTCCTTAGGCTCCTTTCATCATTTATCTTTCTATCGATGAAACTATTTTGGTTCAAGGTAATATACCCTATTTCTTGGGTTTTAGTCCATTCTTAAATTTTATTTTTATCTAAACAAATCAAAGGATGAGATAGGAAGAGTGTTATTCCATAGTTAAGGTAGTCATTATATACATTTTCCCTTAAAGTATAGTTTTTTATACCTTATTTCCATTTCTCCGTATGCCAAACTTTCTGGGTGATTCTTCCTAAATTAATAAACCCTTGATTTAATTGATAAATTCATGTTTAAGACATGCCATGGCACATTTATATAAGGTTGTAGGTTGTTAACCTCAACCTAATCCACCCATGGGTTTGGTTTTTCCATTTTCTATGTTAATGTCACCATTAGGGTGATTTTGAGTGAGTTATTCTCATAGGGAATTAAATGTGATAATGAATTGGATTGTTAAACATTTTAATCACCTTATAGAACCTTTTAATTGGTATATGAAATGTATGAAATGGTTAATCCCTTGTCTTGTGTATGATTATGAAGGGATTAGTGAAATGATTCAATGAATGGTCAATGAAATGGTGAATGATTTCATAATGATAATAATGTAGTGCTCACGGTATGGCACTAATTAACCATTTAGATTATATGGACATTTATAATCCATGGATCTGATTTACTTAGCTTATTAGATGTCTTGTACATTTCTACTCTTGGATCTAACCCATTAGGATTCCTTGGATAGTTATAATCCTTGGATCCTATTTACTTGATTTACTTAGATTACACGGTTTACATGGATATTTCTAATCCTTGGATCCTATCCCATATAGGTATGATACATGATTAAACAGCATAGGAAATTGGTGATTCTTTCCATGATTTATAGTTATCCCTTTTTATATAGTTTCTTTATCACAATGTCTTTGATAAAATAGACAATACTACTTATAATTTTATTATTTTTATCTTGTTATATATGCACAATTCTTCAGATTATATTCATAGATTGGATTTGTTATTGTCACCATTAGTGGTGGACAACTGAGTGTTATCTCACGCCCTATTCAGGCCTCCATTGGGTACCCAGGTAGACATCCTGAATTCATGTAGGGATAGGGGAAAGTTCCTAATTGATAATACTTGATTCATTATTTCATATGAGATGGGGAGCATAGGATCAGGTTGTGGCTCATGATTCTATATGGGGATAGTTTCTTTTTGGTCTTTCTATACTTTTGATACATTTATTGTTCTAGATTTCATTTCCATGTATTTTATATATTTTTTATAGAATTAAATGATCATCATTTGTATATTACATGGATGTATGAGATTACTAGGTTATTTATAAGATGGATGTTTATTTTATAGTTGTTCAGTTATCTCATATGCTTCTATTATTGATTGATATGATTTATACCATTGTTCTACATTCTGTTCATGAGGTTGTATTCTCCCCACCATACCATCTTAAACCCTCATTGCTAGTCAGTAGCCTCTAGCATACGGGGAGGCATTCTTGAGTCCATGTGACCCACCGGCTTGAAGAATCATTTAGTTCCTTATAGGTTAGGGTTTTACACTACATTATTCCCCCCTATAATGATTTTCATCCCAAAAAACACACAAACTAAATAAAAAGGTGAGGATATATGGCCCTTATATATCTCTCATGATCTCAAGAGCTCTCCTTCATGCACACATGTTGCCTCAACACATGAACCAAGGGTATGTTCCATCCTCATAGGATCCTCTCTAGCCAATCCTCAATCACCACAGGGTACTTTGTGAAGAGGGATTCGTCCTCAATATCCATCTCACCCCATTGAATCACATGAATAAGATCATACACATATCTCATTAGAGATGACACATGGAAGATTTCATGCACTCACTCTAATTGTGGGGGTAAGGCTAGGTGGTAAGAAACCTCACCAACATTCTATAAGATCTAGAATGGCCTGATGAACCTTGGGATATCTTTCCACCATATACAAACCACCACAATCCTAATCATGGGGAGACTCTTAAGAAATAATGGTCTTCTTTTTTGACCTCCAAAGGCCTACGACATCGATCTGTATAAGATATTTGTAAGCTCTGGGATGTCCTTATGCACTTATAAATCACCAAGACTTTCTTAATCATCTCCTACACCATCTCTAGCATGACTATAGAGTGATGGGTGTTATTATAATAAAAATCTAATAATGGTAAGTGATCCTCCAAACTTCTACAAAATTCCAAAACACAAGCTCTCGATAAATCCTCCAACACCTAGATAGTGTACTCAGGCTACCCATCTATTTGGGGGTGAAACTCCATACTCATCTGAAATTAGGTCTCAAATTCCACTTTGGGGACTCTAAAAAAACACGAAATAAACCATGAATCACAGTTAGATATAATCATTAAGGGTTCCCCATGGAGCCATATGATCTCCCTCATGTACAATTATCACATACTCTCTACTGAACTCTGCTCCCTGATGATAAGGAATTATGTTGACTTCATAAGTCGATCAATAATCACCCATATGGTACTGTGGACTCTCCTTATCAGTGGAAGCCATTTCAAAAAGTATATGGATATTTCATTCTATTTCCACTTACAAATCTAAAGGGGTGGTTTCAAACCTACCAGAACTTGGTGCCCAGTCTTCACCTACTGACATGTAAAACACCAAGAGATGAACTCAGAAGCACCCTACCTCATTCTAAACCACCAAAACTACCACTAAAGGTATTTATAAATCTTCCATATGCCAAGATGTATAGAAAAATTAGAAGTTTTAAAATCCCTCATCGCGTCCTCTTACATCATGACCAGAACCACTATCCATCCCTAGAAAGTTATGTGGTGTTCGCATCCTTCAGAAAATCCATCTGGTGAATATCCTAAGGATATCTAGTCATGGAGAACCTCACAGTAGATCTCTCCCAAATAATCCTCCCTCACATGTAAATGAATCAAATTATTCAACACCGTCGAATAAAGATAATATACACCCCTCTCCTCTACTAGGATCAACTACAATGAAGCTAAATACTTAGACACCTCCTTCACCAAATGATAACGGGACTTTCTACTAAGGTTATCGTCCACCACATTTCCATTCCCAGTAGTATAGATTATCTTGAAGTAATAGTCTTATAAGAAATCCAACCAGTGCATATGTCTCAAGTTCAACTCTATCTGTGTAAAGATACACCTGAGAATTTTATGGTCTGATTAAATAAAAAAGCACTCTCCCAGAATATAATACCTCCACATACTCAGAGTGAAGAAAACCACTATTAACTCTAGGTCATAATTCATGTAGTTTGGATTGTGGGGTCTCAACTACCTCATCCCATATGAAATCACTACCTGAATTTTCATCAACATGCAACTAAGCCTAGATCCAGAGGCATCACAATACACTATGTACTCCAAACCCTCCTCTGGTAGTATCCAAAAAAGATCAATAGTTAGCCTCATCATCAACTACTGAAAGGCTCTCTAACACTAGTCGGTCTAGGTAAACAGAATTCATGTCCATGTCAGATTGGTCAAAGGGGCTGCAATCCTAGAGAAGTCCTCCATGAAACTCATGTATTATCCTTCCAAGACAATAAAACTCTGCACCTATGACACACTCATGGGTGGTTCCCAAGAAAGAACTAGGTAAATATTTCCATGTCCATATCTAATGCATGCATAGATATTACATTACATAGAAAGTGAACCTCATGGATCTAGAACTAGAACTTTGAGATCATACCATAAATTTGGTGCTCCTAGAGTAGGTCTAGGATCATCTTTACGTTCTCTGCATACTTTTCCTCTGAAGAAGAGTAGATGAGTATGTCATCAATGAATACAACCACAAATAAATCCATGTATGAATAGAAGATCCATTTCATCAAATCCATAAACACATCAGTGGAATTCATCACACTAAAATGAATCACCAAGAATTCATAGTGTCTGTAGTAACATCATAATTCCATATTAGAAATATCATCCTCAAAAACCCTCAACTGGTGGTAGTCAAACCTGAGATTGATCTTTGGGAACTAAATCACACCTCGAAACTCATTAAAGAGGTCATCAATCTTCGATAATGGGTACTTTTAATTATCATGTACTAGTTGAGGTGATTATAATTAACACAAATCTGCAATATATTATATGTCTTTATCATGAATAAAATTGTAGATTCCCAGAGGGACACATTGGGTCTAATTAAATCCTTCTCTTGAAGGTCCTTCAATTTCACCCTTAGATCTTGGATCATGGTAGGGGTCATCCAATATGATGCAGAAGATAACAGCATGATCCTAGGGTGAAATTCAATGTATAAGTTCAACTCCCACCTCAGAGGTAGTCCCAAAACATCATCGGGGAAAAAATACATAAATTAATCCACTTATTAAGGAATACATGTGCTTGAAGAGTCCATTTTACTAATTATTAAACTTTACAACTAATAGGTGATGGGATGTAGCCTCCAGCACACAAGTCCCACTCATTCTGCTATGATATCTTTTTCACCCACTGAATGCATCGTCATGACACATCAAATTGACTATGTTTTTAACATTGATTTATAGTATATGGAAGACCCTAGGACATCTCTCAAGGAGAGTTGAATGTTTAAAGTGTATTTTTAATAAATATTACTAAAATAGGGGGTAGTTTGGAAAATAGTTTTAAAAATAAAATGACTTAATTAAAGATTTTAATAGTTGATAAATAAAGGTAGTGTTTTAATAATTATGAGAAAATGAGGTCATTTAAAGTTCACTACATATATTTTTTAGTTAATTTTTCTAAAAGTTATACATTTTTTAATGGAATCCTTCAGTTTATGGTTATCAAGATCTCAATTCCCTTCATTACCTTTAAAATGATGTACAAAGAACCAACCCTTAACACAACAATCATGATGTCAAGGTTTGGATCTCAATAAAATAACAAAGGATACTGCTAAATATTGAAATAATATGTATGTGTGATAAAAATAGTATTATTGTGTTTTCCAATCAAAAAAAACCCAAGATTACCACTTAAATCTCAACCCAATCAGTATTGAAATGAAAATTGTTACACATAGTGTACCAAATAAATGCATTAAAAGGAGGATCAAGTTGATATAACACTTCAATTAAATTTTTCACATAAAAATTACACCAAACCATTATAATAAAATGCTATGTAACTCCCTTTAGAATATTTATAGCTCTTTTGAAATGATCATCCACTGTTTAGCTCTCCATAGAGAGGTGGAGGAGGTTTTGGTGGAACTTTACCTTTATCCTTGATCCCCATATGAGGATATGGCCCTCCAGAACTTATTGGATGAGGATAGAACTCATTTAGGTATTCAAAATGGATTATATTTTCTCTTAGTTTGAACATACAAATGGTTTTACCAAGGTTCCATTTATAGTAAAAGTGGAAGGTGGTTTTGGGAACATAGATTTCTTAAAATCAATTAGAACATGTTTTTAGGCATCCATAAAGTATTATCTTTCTTTGGATAAAACTAAAAAGTTGTTACCAAAAATATTTAGTATATCCACCTAAAATTTGTAATCATTTTGAGCTCTACATCTCAACATATGGATGAAATATAGAACACAACTTTTGACTTTGGGAATATTTGGTTCCCTAGATAGATCAATTTGTTTGGGACCCTTAATAGACGAATTGGGATTAGTTGTATTTAGAAGAGTTGTACAAAAAATAATTTTGGATCAGTTAAGAAAATTTTAGCCCAATTATATTCATGAATCAGTTGAAATGTCTATTTAAGTCCACTGGTGTTCTTGGAATCTTGCGCATTTCGATCCATTTTTCTTCAACTTTATCATGGGCCTCCAAATCACCTCCACCTACAACGAAATCATCAAAACAAGTGAAATTATCATTTTTAATAGTGATTAAAAGAATTGAATCAAACATGAAGTGAATTTTTTTATTAAATTTTGATTTATGGTACAAAATCAGTTTAACACAGTGGTATAAGGGTGGAAATAAATAGTGAATCACTACATGATCACACCTCCACACCTAAACATTTTCAATATTGGGAAAATTTAAATTTCCAAAAAAATATTCATGGAGATATTCCCAACATCATGAAGATTTAACATTAAAATAAAGTTTAATCTCTGATATTAATGTGATCAAATAAAAAAATCACAGTAAGAAGTTATTCTAAGTGATCATGGAAAAAGATGTCTCATAAATTGTATCTGAACAAAATTCAAGGAGTTGAATGATAAAAATTTTAAAAAATAATTCAAAAGTAAAAAAATTTCACTAAAACTCCACATGTGTGTGTTATAACCATTTCATCTTATTATTGCCTCTTTTTATCTAGTAAATATAAGTTATTTAAAAAATGTTCTTAAATGATTCTATCCACCGAACCATCCCTACAAACTTTGCAATAAAATTTCAAGACCCAATCACTTAAGAATTCCCAGAAGTAAAAACTTAAGCTCTCAACCTATATATCCCCATATGTTGTACATTTCATCACTCCCCTCAATATTTAAGTGTTTTTTTGTTTCATTACAGTGTACAACAGTCAAGTAATAGGTACACATGTATATTTCAATCTAGTACAGTAATAAATAGATCGGATAAGGAATAAATGAATAGAAAAATTTATTTTTTAATGTAGATAAAAATGAACCTAATTTATATTTACCTTCTATTATGTAATAAATATTCACACTTCATGGTTGAGTGGAAAGATGTGTGGAGATATTAAGTGACACAATTTTCCCATAAAATACTCACATAAAGGGTAACATTCTATTTAAAGTTTTTAAAATGATAAAACCATTTATATCATTGAAAAAAACCAATTAACTAGAAAAATTCACACCTGAATGTTAAATTCATTCCAAAACACACATTCTATTAGTGATTTTTTTTAATTGTTAAAACAAAAAGAAATAGGAAAAAACCTCATGCATTTTCAATAATTTACATGTTTATGTGGGAATAATTTTCCATGATTAAGTGGGATTCATGTTACATGATTAAGTGGGAATAAAAAATTAATATTCTGTCACAAAAGTGAGGGGAAAGGGGAAAGTAACAATACTATTCAGAAAAAAAAGGTGGTGAAAAATTATAACTAAGATAGGAATATACTCATCCCCCAACACCTAAAGTATGCAGTGTCAACACTGTAATAAAAGATAATATGGTAAGGAAGGATAAAACCTAGTGGGTTTCATTTGTAGGATTCTTCTTGAACATGGAGTTCCTTTATTGGGGGCTCTAGAAGTGCTTCGTAAAAGCGCTTCACTCGCTACCCATCGACAATGAAGGTTTGTTTTTTTTCTTCATTTGTAACATGAAAAAAACCCAATGGATAAAAATTAGTAACAATGTATGGACAAAAATGGTGGGAATAAATCTTACCTGGATTCAACTTCATCCTTGAATTATAAAGAAGGACCTTCTTCCCAATGTGGAATTGAAAATGAAGGATGATACGGTCATGATAATCCTTTGTTCACTTCTTATAAATCTAGTAGTTATCATATAAATCTCTACACATTTCCTGTAACTCTTGAACTTGAAGCTTACTTTTAGAACATACACCAAAAATATTTTAATTTCATTATTTAATGTCCCGGTAGACCCAGTTCTCTATCTCAATAGGGAGGTGACAACTCTTTCCAAAAACAATCCGATAAGGTGACATTCCAATGGGAGTTTTAAAGGAAGTATGATAATCCCATAATGAATCATCGAGTCTAAGACTCTAATATTTTCTATTGGTTTGAGTCATTATTTAAATATTTTTTTACCTCTAAACTTGACACCTCATCTTGACTATTGGTTTTTATGTGATAAGTCATAGAAAATTGATGAATGACCCCATACTGACATAAAAGTGATTTCATTATTCAGTTTCAAAAATGAGAACACTAGTCACTGAAGATGAACCTCGGTAATTCAAACCTACAAAAAATTGAAGTTCTCAAAAATTTCACAATAGTTTTGGAATCATCTGTCATTGTGGCTCATTCCTCTACCCATTTTGACATGTATGCAACTTCTAGAAGAATGTAAAAGTTTCCAAATCAATTGGTAAATGTCCCCATAAATTCAATACACCAAACATCAAAAATTTCATGGAAGTGAAAGGGTTGTTATGGAAATTCATTTATTTTAGAGACATTTCCCATTCTTTGATAGTGAGTACAATTTTTACAAAAATCATGGTCATCCTGAAATAATGTTTTCCAAATGAGACCTTAATCTATGACCTTTCAAGTAGACCGTTGGGGACCAAAGTGGACCCCATAATCAATAGTGTGGTAGAACCTAAGGATAGATTGAAACTCGCTATCGGGAACACAACACCTAAGGAATTGATCACTATATGTGTGTCAAATGTAGGGTTCATCCCAAATGTACCAATGGGGATTGTGTTTTAGATGATCATCTTGGTATTTTTTGAAATTGGCAGGAATGAAAGATGCTACCAATTAATTTCCAATTTTATCATATCAAGGAATAGCATCTTAAACTTTGTACAATTTCTCATTAGGAAACATGTTATTTATTGGAAAATATGGGGATGATTCAATGTTCAAGGATATAAGGATCATACTTATATAGTCATCCATGGAATTCCCTGCTTCTTTTTTATCCCTAATTTCTATATTAAATTCCTAAAGTAGGAGTATCTAGAAAATGATATGTGGTTTGGCTTCCAATTTCTTAAGGAGATACCGAAGGGATGCAGGGTCTTATAACACAATGACTTTAGACCCTAAAAGGTGTGACCTAAATTTATCCAAGGAAAACACAATGAAAATTAATTCTTTTTTAGTTATGGTGTAGTTTTCTTTGGTAGGGTCTAGTGTACGTGAGGTATAGGAAATGATATTTAGAGGTCGATCAACCCATTGTGATAAGATAACTTCAACTGCATAGTTAAAGGCATCACACATGAGCTCAAACGGTAAATCTCATTGAGGTGGTTAGATTACCTAGGATGATGTGAGACACCATTTAAATTTATTGAATACGTCTTCACATTCTTTTTCAAAAACAAATTCTTTTTCTTTTTGGATCAATCGGGAGAGGGGGAGTGAAATCTTACTAAATTTACAAATGAAACAATGGTAAAATCCAATATGACTAAAGAAAGACCTCACATCCCACACATTTTTTTAGAATGGTAGGGAAGAAATGACATCCACTTTTGATTTATCTACTTGGATACCATCCCACAAAAATTACATGTCCAAGTAATATACCTTGTCACACCATGAAATGTCATTTATTGTAATTTAATATGAGAATCTTTTCAATACAGTGACATAGAATAGAACCAAAACTACTCAAAAATTGATTAAAATAGGATCCATATAGAGTTAAATCATCCATGAAAACTTCCATGAAATTCTCTAGGTAATCCAACAAAATACTAACCATGCATCACTGGAAAGTACCCAAATAATTGGACAAAACAAATGAAATCCTTTTATATGAAAATGATCCAAAGGGGAAGTAATATTTATCTTTTACTGAACCTTGGGGGAAATATGGATCTAAAAATATCCAAAATAACCATCAAAGAAATAGTAGTGGGACTTCCCCACTAGCCTCTCTAGTATCTAGTCAACGAATAGAAATGGTAAATGGTCTTTCCTAGTATATTGTTTTAGTCAATGATAGTCTATATAGACATTCCAACTATTATACACGTGGTGGGAACCAATTAATTGTTTTCATTTTTAATTATCATTAGACCTTTTTTTAGGAAAACCCTAAATTAAACTAAATCATTGGCTATCATAGATGGGTTAAATGATTCTAGCATCCAATAACTTTGTTACCTATTTTTTAACAACATTTAGGAGGGTTGGGTTCAGTTGATATCGGCCTCATCATTTAACAATATATGATGTGTGAAAATTGATGGTCTAATATCAATAATTTCATAATTTTTCCATACCAATTATTTTTATACTCCCTCAAAAGTTCAAGTAGTCATAATTCATTATTTGGAGGGAGTGAACTAGAAATGATGATAGATATATTTTTTTGATTCTCAATATATGAATATTTTAAATCTTGAGGTAGTTATTTAAGTTACAACTCAGGTGGATTTTGGATTTATAGGAGTGAATATGAAAGTTAAAGGCGACTGATATCATATAATTTCTCAATGGTAACATCCTTAGATGAGGAATGAGGTTTTAAAAGCTTAGTAGTATCATCGATAGTCATGGGATCCTCAGTTTTTAAGAAATAATCAATTAATGAACATGCATGGAATTTTTCTAAACCAGTACGACATTATGTACATGATTAATTACCTATCATTTCTATCAAGGATAAAAACTCGAAAATGGGATCAGGGGAGATAAAATAAGTTCTTTCATAGCAATTAAGTACATCAATTGAATTAACTAAAAGTGAGGAATGCTATTTTGAGGTGTATTTCATGGCATCAATGATGTCGAAGTGTACAATTTCACCACAAAAATTTATAGAAAATATATCATTATGGACAATAATTATGGTTTTTGAAGTTTTAAAGAAAGGAATCCCTAATATAATAAAGGCATTTCCATTCATTCTATCATTTTATATTTTAAGACATAAAAATTAGTAGGAAAAATTATAATTTTCACCCTCACAATAACATCATCTAATATGCTAGTGGGGTGTTTTGTACTCCAGTTTTCTATTTGAACAAAAATTAAAGTGGTATTTAGTTCCCCAATCTACATTGAAGAGAAAATGGGGTGAGGAATCACATGTATAGAAGAAACCAAATCAAGCATAGAATTGGAAAAGAAATAATTCCCTATGTTAAACTGAATTTATAATGTTCCAATATCATTGAATTTGGTGGGAAGTGATGACTCTATAAATTCATATACATCCCTCCTCAATCTCACCTTCTCATCACCCAAAAGTATCCTTTAATGTGTATATGTCTCCTTCAAAAACTAGACGTATCTTGGAATTTTCTTTGCAGCATCAATCAATGGGATGTTGACCTACACTTTTTTGAAAGTTTCCAAGATTTATTTATCAAGTTTAGTTTATTTTTATTTTCTTAGTTAGTTTTACCTTTGATGAAATGGAATATAAATGATTGGTCTAAGCGGCTCATCAATAGAAACTCTCTTTCCTTTAGTGGTATTTTTCTTAGGATAATGATTTTTCTTATTTGGGTCATTTGAGATGGTTGGAATGGAAGTCTCCTTAAGATTATATGAATCTATTAGAGGGGTAATTTGTATTTTATGTTTAGTTCTACTCTGAAGGGTGATGGACCTAACATTTACCTTATCTCTAGGGTTAACTAGTGGTTAAGAGGGTAGTTTACCTGACTCATGACTTTGGATTTCCACAATTGAGTTGGAGAGTTATACTAATTGGATTTTTAGGTATTTTATTGTTTCTTGATTTGATTTTTGTAATTGTATATTATTTAAATCCATTTTTTTATCATGTATTCTATGCTAGTCTCGGGTTTTGGAGGGGGTTATTGGAAAGGCCTCTGTGGTGTTTGAGGATTTCTGGGTGGTGGGAGATGACTAATTTTCCCTAGTTAGTTTCATGGTTTCTAGTTTGAATACCCCCTTTCATATGGGATTGGTTGTCTTTCCACCCAATTTTGGATAAATGGTAAGGTTCTTTCCATATGGGTTGGTTGTAGGGAAATCCTAGGAAGATTTCCTCACAACTCTCGGAATTTTATCTCATTTGATGGAATTGGTCATAATAATGGGTGTCAACTGAACGAATACCATAATGGATAGGTGGGGGATATTGGGATTTCCCTTGGGAAATAGTGAGTTGTCAGAGAAGGGTACTTACCCCTTCAAAATTCCTTTCAACCTCTTTCTCAAACTCAGTACTTTTAACCTCATGGACACCTTGAATGGGCACACGGGACCTTGAACCAAATTGTTAAGTGTTCTGCACCATGTTCTCAATAAAGGTCCTTACAATCATTGGGGTTTTACAATCTAGTGCACCACCTACAGTAGAATCAATCATTTTTTGATCAATAAGAATTAAAACTTCATAAAAATATTGTATTAATTGTTGATCACTTATTTGGTGTAGTGGGAAACTTGAATAAATCCATTTAATTATTTCCCAGTATTCATGAAGTGTTTTCACTTGTGATTTTCTTATCCTATAAATTTATTTTCTTGTTTTTATAGTTTGAGAGGGTAGGAAATATTTTTCTAGAAAAAGGTGTTTCATGTCATCCTAGCATCTAATTAGAAAATTAACATAATATATCTAATCCTTTGTAGTGTCTTCTAATGAAAAAGGGAATGACCAAATCTTTACTTGATCTTCATCCAAATTTTTAGGTTTAAATATAGAACACACTATATTATATTATTCTAAATTATTATATTTGTCTTCTCAAGAAATTCCATTAAATATTATCAATAAGTGAATTAGACTGGATTTCAGTTCAAAGTTTGGTGTTTCACCTTTCATTTGAATATAAGTGGGTTGGATATCAACATTAGGGGAGCTTAGTTCTTTTAGTGTTATATTATTTTCATCCATGTTATACATGTAGAAAATTGGTGTTTTCCCTATTAGACTTTGGAATATTCCTAATAATATTTCTAGAGCTAGGCACTAAGGTAGTGTGCGATTCCGAGGACTGATGTTCCTGAAATTAATTTTATAAAAATATTAAGTATCTTTACACTATACACATGAAAAAAATGAGCTATATATTAAAAGGTGACTCAGATCAGAAAACTGAGTACATGGTTGATTTTGGAGCATGTTGTTTACCCTAGGTGGGATATAAACTTTGTAGGCATAGGCCTTCTATAGACAAAATTATTGAGGGAATTTTCCTAAATAAATTTATTTATTTATTTTGACATCGGATCTCGAATAACATGTGGAAAGAGCCTCAAATAGAATTTATGAGATCGCTGTTGAATCTGGAATTATGTGTTTACCCTAGAAGCGATGTATGTTTGGTCGGCATCGATGTCGGGTCGCGGTGTACCAGGGTGTTAAGAAGATATTGTTTTATTACAAAAAATAAAACAAATCCTCTCCCCCTATGTTCTCCCCAACTTGGTGTGCATGGTGGACAGCCCTCCCCTTCTCCTTCATATTTGATGAATCAAGGCCATGAAGTGCCTCTAAAAGCTGTTTTCGATGTCTATCATCGCTAGATCGAGAATTAGTGTGTCGTAGGTGTCATTCTACACCCAAATCTTCGGCGTTTCGCCCCAAGGTAGGTGGATTTGATTTTTACTCATGATCCCCTTATTTATGCTTATTTTTTGTTCGAATGGTCAATAGATTGATGAATATTTTATCTCAAGATTTATATAACAGGTCTCATTTTTATTTTTGGACCAAAGGAGTGGTCTCGGTGGTTTTTCAAAGTTTCAGTGGCGCTCTGGTGATGGTCTGAATGCAGAGGAGGGTGGAGTGGCAGTTTCCGATGCGGTGGGGGCGGTGACCGTAGGGAGGAATGGTGGTGGCTACAGGGAGGCATGGTGGAGGCTATAGGGTGTCATGTTGAAGGTCCAGTGGGCTGGAAGCGGTTGGTTCATGGGTTGTGGGCTGGTGTGGTTGGGCCGGTTGGAGCGGGCTGGTCCAGCCAGAACGGGCTAAGGGGTCTTTAAACCCCTGTAACTCCTAAACCAGGTATCTGATTCACATGTCGTCTGTGGCTACATGAAACAAGGATAAAAGAGGAAATTTTTAGGACATTTAAAATACTTTTTGTTTTTTAATTGAGACTTGGTGACACAAAACGTCCAATTTTAATAATAATAATATAATTATTATTATTATTTGGCGAATATTGTATCAGATGTATCTCCTACGTCCGATGTCTGATTGACGTGTCATAAATGGCGTTGTGACCCTAAATTTAATGAGAATGTTCCCAAAACACTTTCATGTGTTTAAATAAAAAATGGGGTGTGGGACCCATGAGTCTCAGTTTGGGTAGTTGCGGTGAAATGTGACTTTTTCACCAGGTGTCCATTTACACCAAGTAAATAGCCTATCCTATGTGATTTTTCATGTAAAAAGCGACGGTGTCCATAGTTTCGGACTAGGAGATGTGGTATGAATGAGATGTTTTGTGGTTCACTTGGGTTAGTGACACATTTATTAACTAGGTTTAGTAGGTCCCATGGTTTCTATTTCTGATGTTTTGATCAGCTGGGTTGAGTAGGTCCCCTTGATCCTTTAGCTATGAGGGTTTTTGGTATCATGTCCCCTTCATTAGACTATGAACCCTCTTTAGCTAATACGAGGTTTTTTGGTATCACATCCCTTCACTAGACTATGAACCATCTTTGGCTACATTGTGTTCATGTAGTGCGGATTCATTCCCACTTTTTAGAGTGAGTTTTCTCAATCTACTTTGATATCAGACACATCATAATTGGAGAACATATCACCTCGAGAGGCTTGGTGTAATCCTCATGTCCCTTCATGCTTCCCAGGTAGGGTTCTTGGAATTGGTGTGACCAATATCTACATGGGCATCGATCCTCTTCCTAGGATTTTCCAGTAGGGTGTGGAGCCCCAGTGATCCCTAGGTGTGGACCCTCTATCTATGTATCATGATGTGTTTCTTCTGTGATCTATCATGATGTTTTCCTCAGTAGATTTCTTAGAATCGGCGTGACCAACACTACTTGGGAATAGATCTTTTTCTAAGTGAGTTGTTCTATATTTGGTTTGTTGTGTGATACCCCATTTCTATGTTCGGTGTTCCTGGCTAAGGATTAGTGTCCCCTATTGTATCCTCAATGGGATCCCATACTCGAGGAGTTGGATTTAGTTTAGTCAAAAATTGACTTATTCTGTTACGTTGTCCATCGATATTTCCCTCACGGATAGGTATCACGATGGTCAGTCAGGTTGTTCCATTTGTATGTTTTACCAATAGAGTGGATTTTTATCACAAGAATGTAATCTGGGATGACTTGGCTCTTAGATTCACCTTTTGGTGGTTTCTATTAGTGCCTCGAGTAGAACCTGTTTCTAGCGATGAGGTCAGAACCTCATGAGTCTCGGTGCCTGAGATGAGTATATTTGTGTGTTCTTTATAGGTCTCCTTGAAGTGTTTTCACTTTTGGGTTGACGCACTGTGTGGTTTGATCTGAATAGTCATGTTTAGCTGAGTATGGTCTTGAGATGTAGTTTCTCTCTCATTTGGTTTCCTCTGTTCGGGATGATCAGACTATTTCCTTTTAGTTTCCCCTTATATTTTGAGTTTTTTGGGGTGCCTACTGAGTATCTTTATACTCTCCCATGCACTGGATTTTCCCACACATTTCTTCTATCTTGTAGAGACACAAGCCTTTCGACAGAGTCCCAGTAGAACCCAGAGTGGGAAGACCTTAGTGATATAGATTGATCGGGGTGATTACTGGAGCTAGGTTGAGGAGCTTTCTAGTGGGTTCATTTGAAAGCGATCCCCTTTTGATCAGGTTGGACACTTTTGCAGTTTTTTGGGGGGCTATATTTTCCCTTTTTTACTTTTTCTATACTCTAGTTGGTATATATTTATGCATGAATTTCTATTCCGTTTTTATATATCTCTGCACTATTTCATGGAGGTGTATGTGGGTGGGTGTGTGTGTAGGTATGATAGGCTAAGGCCTCCCATGTGTGTGATAGCCTACTCGGTTCTAGTGTCCATCCCCTGGTCTATTGGAGGAGGGCTTGGGGAGTCGCAGCTCCATCCCCATTGGGTTGGGTCATAACAATACGAGTTATGTTTAGTTTCTAGGTTGTTTCCAAATGAATAGGGGTTTAGAAAAGTATCAAGGTGTAATGTTTCCTCCTTCAAAGTGTTGTCATGTGTGTCTCAGTGTTGTTGATGTAGGATCCTCTCTGATTTGGGTTTGAAAGGAGGTAATTATCTTAGAGTAGAACACGTCATGTATAGAACCTACACATGAAAAAAATCAGAACACAAAAATATATGTAAAGGTAGAATATAAAACAAATAAATATTCACAAAATTTACAATTTTCTTATCCAAAAACACACTAAAAACCAAAGTGCTCCCCGGAAACGTTACCAAAATTTGAACGTGTTGTAATGACATATTGAATTGATTATGTTTTTAAAGTTTTTTTATAGTATAGGGAACGCCCTAGGTCATCTCTCAAGGTGATTTGAATATTTAATGTGTGTATTTTTAATAAATATCAGTTAAAGAGGGTGTTTTGGAAAATATTTTTAAAAACAAAATGACTCAATTAATGAGTTTAATAGTTGATAAATAAAGGTGGTATTTTAATAATTATGAGAGAAGGAGTTTATTTCAAGTTCACTACACATCTTTTCTAGTTTATTGTTCTAAAAATTAGACATGGGTTAATGGGATCCTTTAGTTGAGGGTAATTAAGATTTCAATTACCCCCATTACCTTTAAAATAATTCACAGAGAACCAACCCTTAACACAAAAATCATGTTGTCAAGGTTTAGATCTCAAGAAAAGAACAATGGATACCAAAGTATACTAAAATATTATGTATGTGTGAGATAAATAGGATGCTTGTGTAGTCCAATCGGAACAACCCATGATTCCCACTTACATATCAATCCAATCGGTATTGAAATGAAAATATCTACACATAAGTGTACCAAATAAATGAATTAAAATGAGGATCAAGTTATGTTAAAACTTAAATGAAATGTTTCACATAAAAATTACACCAAACCATCAGAAGAAAAAGTGCTTGAACTCCCTTTAAAATTTATATATATCTCTTAAAATAATTTCCCACTATTTATCACACCATCGAGAGGAGGAGGGAGGCTTATGTGGAACTTCACCTTCATCCTTGATCCCCCTATGAGGATATGGGCCTCTAGAAATTATTAAATGAGGAGATAAATTCTTTGGATATCCAAAATGGCATATCTTTTCACCTGTTTTAAACATAAAAATGGGGTGCCCCAGGTACCATTTTATAGGAAAAGTGGAAGGTGGTTTTGGGAACATAGATTTCTTAAAACCACTTAGACCCGGGTTTAAAGAATGCAGAAAGTCTTATATTTATTTAGAGAAAGCTAAAAAGTTTTTACTATACCTATTGAGTATATCCAATGAAAATTTTGAATTATTTGTAGGTTTAAATCTTGATATATAGATGAAATACATAACACGACTTTTGACTTTTGGAGGATTCAGTTACCTGGAAATATCATCTTGTTTGGGACCCTTAATGGATTAATTGGGCTTGAGTGTCTTCATAAGAGTTGTATCCCAATTAATTTTAGATAATATCACCAAATTTGAGACCAATTAGATGCATGAATCAGATGAACTGTCTGTTTGATTCCATTGGTGTTCTTGGAATCTTGCACATTTTCGCCCATTTTTCTTCATCTTCATCATGGGAATCCAAATCACCTCCACCTACAATTAAATCATCCAAACAAGTAAACATAACCTTTTTAATAGAATTAACCCAAAATAATTTAATCAAACATGAAGTTAAATTTTTTATTAAATTTTTAATTTAGGATGCAAAATAAGTTTAACCATAGTGGTATAAGTGTGGAAATTAATGGTGAATTGATACACTATCACCCACAAAGGAAAATCGCATCCCATCTATCTGAAAGAATGTAACCCATCTATGATGAAAATAAATATGGTCTTGAACCATAGACAACTATTCTATACCCAAGATGATGTCATAAGGTTTCATTGTGATGACCAAGAGGTATCACGTGAAATTCTATCTACCAAGTGATAACTCAACTACTGGAGGATAAGTTATATTTAGGAATCATGCCCAATAAGAACCTTTGGTCATATATTTTGGGCTAAAATCTTGACTGGATCCTTCATCTCTCACACCCAGAATAAATATATGAAGTAATAACTCAAACCTATGTCTACTATTACTAAGGTAAGAGTATAATAAAAACAAATCATACCTATTATCATCTCATGTACATACTAGTGATAGCCATCCGGGACATACAACTACCTATGGCCCTAAACACTATCTCCCCAAGCCATGTGTGGGCCACCTGGTGGTGGTGGTGGGATATCATGACATCATCCTCTACCAATTTCTCCTCCCTCTCGACCTTCTACTACTCCACTTCCAACACTATCTCCCTAAGTGTCTCCATGTACACATCCAGGAGATCCCTAATCATGGTGAAGCCTCTACTATGGATTTTTATCTACTGTATACCAGTCCTACTTAGTGTGATGGGTCGAGCAATCACAATCCATGTTATCACGCCCATTGAAAGCATAAATTCACCCCTCTGTATGGTAACTAGAACCTTGGTATGATCCTTAAGCCATAGAACTACATTTAGAAGTCTAAGAATGACTCATCTTATAAGATATCAATATCTGAAGCCTAATTCCTACTACAGACGACTCAGTCACATGATTCCCACCATTGGCTCCAACTACTTGGTGCCCTTCTGCTAAGAAGATTTCAGCCACTAGAGCCTGCACTATCACTCCATTATATATTGGTAAACTTAAGGAGACTAAATTGGATCAAATTTCTCTGTATATACCATAATCTAACTACCATGCCTAGAATAATTCATCTTTTATCATGTAGAGGGAGTACCACGTAAGATCAGTGAACCTCATGGCATACTCAGCTACTGTCAAGCTACCCTACTACAGCTCAATAAAATCTTAGATCTTAACCGAGCACAAGCATGATGGGTAATAATCCTCACAAAATAGTTGATATAATTCAAACCATGAAAGCATTGCCTTTCCATGGTTCTACATAACTAAACTTGACCAGTTCCCAGATAATCCATGGAAAAGACTAGATGTCATCATAACCATTAAACTCAGCGGTCAGTGATGTTGTAACTCATGGAGTGCACTAATTATCCATGCAGCATTAGCCTGAATTACCAATACTAGCTACTTCTAGACATTTTAAGGTAATTCTACCTACCTAAATAGAGGAAACACGTCGTGGGATGGGTCCTGAACTGAGGCATCATCACTCATCAGATCGTCTCATGATCCTAAATCAGTAACCTGGATAACTATCTTCATAGAGGCATCATGAAAGTAATAATTATGTAATATGATCAGATGAGAATATATATATGGGGATCTGACTCAAGAAGGATAGTAAAACACTCGATATTATATTATTCATGGACCAATGTTCCCTAAAACAAATTTCTCAATATGATGAATCAAAAAGTAGGTATTTAGACTCATGGTGTATAGATGTGCTGGATTCCACAGCAACACTACAATCTAATGAATGAAATATACACTTGATACACTTTAACATTATTTCCATGTGTCTCAAACAATCTTTGTAATGGGAAAACTCTAAACACCATCCCAAGGAATGAACTACTTTGATACCACTTTATAAGAACCTAACTCGTCAGAGCCTACCTGTCCAGTAGAAGGATGGGCCACTATAACCACAAGCCCACCTCTAGGTCGGCTGGAGACAAGTGCTAAGAAGGCATAAATAAAATGGGATTAATTTTCCTAATTTACTTGTATGAACACACACAACCATATCTTTTCAATAGTAAAGAGGAATATAAATTAAAGATAGTAACATCTAGAGAAAAACCATGCGTTTAATAAACTCTAGGGAATACAACAGATTAAAAAAATTACAATCAAAGAGTAAAAAGTAAAAATACATGCTCATCTAGAAATGATGTCCCAACCTGAGAATTACTGTAAACAATGAAAGCTGAGGGATACCTTCTCCTGATCTCCAAGACCAACCACTATATGTATTTAATGCACCTGAGTATCCCTATTCTCTATCATAATCACTACTGATATATCTATCATCTTCATAATACACGACACGTTTGGGAAAATCCCATGTCGGGGTGAGTATATACATACCCAGTAGGATGCCCTAAAAACCAAAAGGGATTGATGGAGAGATACAACAATAGTAAGCTCAACCCAAAGCAAGAGTAAAATGAGACCCACATAAAGAAACCCAAAAGAGAGAGAAAGGGGATCTTTATCTCACAATCTATCCAAAGTCGATGAGTTAACTTGAAGCTCCAAAAGTTTATCATTTATGTCCAGCATCAAACGCAACCTCACTAAAATATGTGTTTAGGGGATTTCACCTCATAACTATGCTCCACATCCAAGGGAGTACACATCTTTCATAGAGGACCCACACCCCATCAGAGCTCTAAGATAGGGGATTATTGCTTCTTATGTATATAATATGTGCTTTGTAGTAGGGGAGTACTGACCATACCTATATAAAGAAATTCAGAAATCATTACCTTATGTCATAGGTGAGTACTAACCTCAATATCTCTATGATAGATTGAGGAACCTATTCCCTAGTGTAACAGGGAAGTAATGACCTCATAATTTCTCTAATATCATGGGGAACCCACACTATGGTGTGATAAGGGAGTAATGACCACAGAATCTCCCTCATAGAGTGGAAAACCCACACCCTGGTGTAACGTGGGAGTACTGACCCCAACATCTATTTGATGATCCTGCATGATCACTACCATCATCAAGTGTCACTTGAATAAGCATCATGCCTATAATATCTCGCATTGTATCTCAAAATCCACAATGAAGGCCACTGTTGTGTTCTATATGTAAAAACACTCAAGATATGATACTCATAGGTCAAATTATGAGTCAAAATGAATGATATGTAAGAGTTATAAGACACATATAAGAGTACACAGTGTGTATGGGGTTCACACGGTGTGTGGCCCCACTTCTCTATGTGGTTGTGTTCTCCATCGACATGGATCATAATTTTATGTAGCTATAAATGGTGTGTACTTTGGGATACACAACATGCATGACCACTCATGTTCCACTCCATGCATCTCAACTCATGTCCTGTATTCCTTTCCATTCCCATGTACACTAGGACACGGCATGTCCATCCACACGGGGCCCTTGGAGAGTGCAAGTTGGCACATTTCCTGGACACACAAGGAGTTTCACATAGAATTTAGGCCCACCTGCATGATGTGTGATACTTAACTCAACTGAAAACCCTATCCACCATGGAAAATGAGGTGCACATCATGTATTCTTCTAAACTACATGGAGTGTATTGTGGTTTTTAGCATAAACTCAAAAACATCACATGACTCATCGGTCTCATTTCACTACCTCAAATAGCACCCAAGGACCACACAAAAATAGTGGTATTTTCCTCCAGTTGTTTATTCCTGACCTATGGTATCTAGAAATCATATTCCAATGAGCCACTCGAAGACAATGTCACCTTCCATTTCCTGTAGCACCACATCACCTCCCATCACCACTCCAGATCCAAGATATATGAAGAAACGCCTTAAATACATCCTTATTTTTCTATAGGTTTTCAATTTTTTCATCATTAACACATCCACCATTAATCTTGGGGTCTAATCATGCTCATACCCTCCTAAAAATGTCAACTCATGGCCCCATAGGCTAATGGTGAAGAACGGGTGCGGGAAAGGTATAAGAACAAAGGTGAAAACATCATTGGATAATTTTTCTTGTCCAATGATCATAGACTGGGGAATATAGGGTGATAACATAGCATATGTAACATTTTAAAAAAAAAATAATATGTTCGATAATGTACATGATACTCCACATCGAGCTTAAGCGAAAAACTAAATATTATTATTTTAATGCTACCGTTATAACCTAGTCGTTAGAATGACAGGAATAAAAAATATTAACTAAATAATAAAAATAGGGTTTAAAAATTTATTTAATGATTCATTGGCTACTAAATTAATTATAAATTTAAATAAAAACTAATTGAATATAAAGGATGTGTTTTTCTAAAAAACTATTTAAATGTGCATAAGTGTGTTTTATACCAATAAGTTAATAAATCACTCTTTATCGATTTTATTAATGAAATATATATATATATATATATAATATATTAAAACTAATGTTTAAAAGTCATATTATATGTTTTCTAGACATTATATAAGAATAAATTCAATTTTATGCATAAAAATGAGTATTTTTCAAAAAACATGGTTTTATCACCTTTTGATGACAAACCCATTTTAAATATAGTTTTTTTTAATTTTATAAATTCTATTTGAGAAAATAAACTTATTATTTATAATTGTAGCATCAAATTTTACTTTGGTTGAATTTTTGAAATTTTTCTGATAAATTTCATATTTTAATGAATAGTAAAAAATACTGCATTTTAATTCAAAAATGATTTTTCATCTAATTTATTTATATAGTTATATTATCATATTAATTGGTTTTAAAATATAACTAAATAAATTTTTTATAATTTTATTCAATTTAGGTCATTCTAATCAATTTCATATTGAAATTGGATATAAAAACTATGTGAACTTTTGAACGTTTTACTTTAAAAACTCATTTACTATGTAAAATCATTTTCTTATTTCTACAAATTCTTTTTTTTTAATTATGAAAATTTGATTAAATATTTTTAATCCAAACTTCCAAATTATGTAAATAGGTCCCATTTATTTTTTGGATTTATAAATAGTAACTTTAGTAATTATTTTTATTACAATGGTTAAGGGTAAATCAGGTAATTAAAGGTTAAAATAATATTATAAATATTATAAAACTACCCTAAAATTTGTAATAATATTTTTGTATGAGTTATTGTAAACCAATACAATCCTTGGGCCAAAATTTTTTCCTTTTGAAGCTACTTGGGTGTGATTATGACATTTATAACATTTTATTTAAAGTAAAGACAAAGATGTCAAAATCATGTCTCTTATAAATAATTATAATAATATGGTGTTATATAAGTGATATATTTGACTATAAATAGTATTTAGAAGGATAAAATTATTTCCAACATCATGGTAATTTATTTATATTTTTTAAGAAATAAATATTAAATTAAATAGTTACACAATGATGATGCAGTAATTGCTTAATTAATGAAAGAATCAAATAAATGATATTATAAGTATTAAAATAAGTATAAATTGAAATAATTGATTCTATCCATTAATTTTATATGTTATGGGTGATTTAAAATTTTTTTACGGATTAATCAAGTTGTTATGATATCTTTAAAAAGTCAACTAATGAATAATGTCAAAATTATCATTTATGAGATTTCAAAATAAATAATATTTTATTAAATGATATAAATTTAATAAAAATCTATACATCATCTAAATAATTGGTTAAAGTCTAAATATGTCATTAATGAGTCATTTTTGGTCTTTTTTAATTTTATTTTAATTATAATTACTCTCAAAGTGTAAATTACATAATGTCACAGTAAGAAGTAATAAGGATTAAAACAAAAATATTAATTTATATTGATTTAATACTTTTAATAATTCCAAGACTACCCCTCCCCTCTCCCTTAAATGGGCACTCATTCATATTTATTCCTTAAACTTCAAAAACCATTTGGTTTATCCAAAATCTATTCAAACCCTTTCCTATAATACATACCCATGCTATAAAGTCCTTATTTTTGGTAGAAACCCCTCTTTAGTGGTGTTATGGTGTTAAGAAAAGGTGATCCTTCAAAGGAAAGGAAATGTTTTTATTTAAGTGTTTCTATTTTATTTCTTCTTCCACTTCCTTAAAATCATCTTCAATAATTATGAAATAATAACTATAGTATCCTAAATATACTGAAATTTTATTCTTTTAATATCATCACTTAAATCCATCTCTAATTCCATCAAATGGGGAATTAATTGATCGTTTGTGCATACGTGTGAATTATCGCCTCCATGAACCAATATAATTTGTTTTACATTACTGCCTATCAAGGCTGGTTATAATGATGGAATTAATGTTTATATATGATATTAATGACATATTTATAATTATAAGAGAATAATGTATCAATTTTGTTCTTACTTTCTATTAACATAAAAATTATAATGTCGTTCATGTGTATGTGTGAACTATCACCTCCACGAAGTGATGTGATTCATTTGTAATCACCACTTCACTTGGATAATATATATAAGTATATTTAAATTATTAATATTATATTAATGATATTATTATAACTATGGTAATATAAAATAATACTTACCTTTTTTCCAAAATGATCGTTGAAAAATTATACAATTACTCATGCGTACATACGGCTTATCGTCTATATGATTGTAACATATATCATTTTTCATAACCATAATTAATGGTTTGATTTAAAATTATAATTAATGTGTAAAATTTATTAGTATTTCTGGAAATTTTTTCTGTTAATGATTGATTTATGACCATTTTGAATATAATCATCATATCAAAGCCATCTTGTACTCCAGTACTGAATAATGTCAAAACGTCAGACATGAACTTAAATAATTTTGTAATCATTACAATATGATCATAAGTTGTCGCACTTCTCTAGAGAAGGTGAGGGAAGGGAAAGAGCATCAAGGGATGACAAAGGAGCCCCAACCCGCCATGCCTTCCACATCCCACCATCCACAGGAACTCTGCTACCATTAGGTGTCTTGTTAAGCAGTCCTGAGCTGCAATGCTCCATAAAAGGTGAGGAAAAGGGCAGGCACGGCATGGGAAGGGGAAAAACCCAATCCCTTCAATGACTCCAACATCCCACCAGTGAGGAAAGGGATTTATGGCATCCAACTGCCATGCCTCCCATATCCCACCTTCCAATGGAACTCAACTGCCATAAGGAAGCTTTAGGAATGTTAAACCTTAAAAAGGTTCTAAATTAATTAACTAATTTACCAAAGTTTATTATTTATAAAGATAAATATTGTACGTGATGAGTCAGACTCAAGGTAAGGGAATTTTTTACTAAAAAATAATTTTAAATGTTGTAAGGATTTATCCTTATTAATATTTCTATTTTATTTTAATGTTTTCAAAATGGTTTTTATGAATGTATTTTAATGGAAACAAATGTTTTAAAATGGTAACTTTTGAATTTCTATCAAAAATTTTCATAAAGGAATATTTTTAAGGGACTTCATCTCAATATCCTTTCAATGTGGCATATTTTTATGTTATACACCACCTTAATTTATAAGGTGTATAATCAAACCCTTTGACTTTTAACTTCATTAAAACAATTTAAAAATGAATCTTTTTATAAAAAAAAATTTACTAAATGAAAAAAGGAATTTTTTTAAAGTATATGGAGACAACGAATTTTTCGCCACCGTGAAAATTATTTGATATTTGGATTCCTCTACATTCCTTAATGTTTTTAAAAGAAAAATAAATACCGTATTCCATTTTTAGGTATTTTTGTATTGAAAATGGTTTTGATAATGGATTTATTATATCAATATCTTGAAATGATATCTTTTGATTGTAAAGTAGAAATGTTATTTTTCCTTCATGCTTGTTTTATGTTTTATGATTATGTTATGGTTCTTGGGAATTATTTATAAGTACAGGTGGTTCCATGATAAACTGAGGGTGGGTTATCCCATGATATATCTCCAATGAATTGGGTAATGATATGGATTTAATTGGTTGGGTTTCTCCTAAGAGATTTAGGGAATATACCATGATGGGTATTCCAAATGTAACCATAAAGGTTACTCTCTATGCATCCATGAAAGTTACAGTGTAAGAATGATATGGATGCCACAAGTTACCTTTATTATTTATGATTTAGATTTATTTTTATATGAATAATAATTTTTCAAGACGTAAGATAAAGTGTTTATGTTTTATGGGTGAAAGGTGTGATTTTGTAAAAAAAATAACGACTTTTAAAATATTCATGTACTAATAGTTTATTTCCTTATTTTATGTCCCTTTCTAAGATTTTTATTCTCATACCATGTTTTAAAATGTTTTTAAAATGTCTTAATATTGTTAAAGAGACTTTTGTAATGAAAATATCAAAGATGTGTCTTAAAAATAAGACATGTTTTATTTTAAAAGGGTTTCCTTTGGTGGAAAAAATTGATATTGAGTATAAGTGTCTGCATGTAATGTATGGGTCTAATTTTTAAGATTTTTTTCTAATTATATATAACTATAAACAGAAAATATCCTTTAGTTTGAATTCTAGTTCAAAAACACTACAATAAGTTATGTTTATGGTCAGTTCCTTACAGTTAGTATCAAAGGATGGTTTAGACAACTTTGGAGATTAGGATATTTTCTTAAGAGTAATTGATATCATCATGAGTTTATAATTTTGAGTTTGATCATAAGTTCGGTGTCTTATAAACTCATTTTGAGGCTTCAATTTATGAAATTTTAAGGTGATTAACAATATTTTTGGAGACATTTATTTTTTAGGCAATTATGGGTTATTACTTTTTTTGGATAGAAAATTAAAGGTATGAGATAAAATTTGAGGTTAAAACATGTTATGGTTATTTTTGAGGACTTTATCATATTTTGGGAAAATTATAAGAATTATATGTTTTTTGAAAAATTAAAACATACAACCCGTGTGACAACCCATCACGTCTAGTAAGACCGCAAGGATCAAACCCACAATCGGAGGGCGACAAGGGTGCATTTCCTACCACTAGTCTACATAAATCCCCTAGTTAGTATGACATTTTATTTTTAGTTAAACAAGTTTATAGAATAAGAATAAATTTATTTTTGTAATGTATATTTTATCAAATGGATATCCTTTTTATTAGAAAATGATTTGGGGATTATGTGATAAATGTTATTTTAGAAGATGTTCACTATTTAGGGACCTTTATATGATTAAGTTAAATAGAATATTATGGTATTTTAATTGAGGAGTAAAGGTTGAATTATATTTTGGAATAATCTTTGATTTAATTGTGGACTTATGGTGATTTTGGTTATTTATGGAAATTATTAACTTATCTTAGAGAATATATGATTTGGAAAATTATATTTTGGAATGTGACTTCAAGAGTAATTGATTTTATTTGGAGATAAATGTTAGAAATTATCTTGGAAGATTGTGCGATCAAATAATTTTGATTATTAGGTTTTGACATTATTCTAGAATATTTTTTATTAATTTTAAGGATATTTATTTGTTGGATGTTTTATGTTGAACTTTGGGTAATACTATTGAATTTTGTAGATAAAAGTAGTTTTTAATCATATAAAGGTTTATTATTTTTGGGGAATTATCTGATATTAACCTAAAAATTTTGGTTTTGGTTAATGTTTAAATATATGATAAATAGATATTCAATCTTTTTTTTATTATGTGATTCTCTAGAAGTTGATTCTAGTGCTTTAGGTGTGAAAAAATTATGGTAAATACTCATTATTTGGAGAAAAAAATGAGTTTGTGGTGGAAATTTATTAAAGGATGAAACTCAACTTTTTAAGTAAATATGTTTTCTTATGTTCTTAGTCTAAGTAGTAAAATAATTCCTCAACTCTATGAAAACTATTTTGAAACAAAAATGTTATCCATTAACTTTTCTTACTAAGGAATCAATAACATTTTAATCAATCACATATTTATGGTTTTGTGATTGTTAGCTTTTTCCTAACCTTATTTTATATCACTCTCCATCAGAACATAATCGTTCATTTTATCCTCCATGTCCATGTTTTCCTACATGGAAACCTATAATTTGTTATCTAAGGTGATTATCATACTTTATTTTCTTTCTTTTAAAGTGGAAGTCTTATTATTCCTTTTTCTGATGTGGGATTTCAATAAGGGTATATGGAAAAGTCAAAACCCTATTTTTTTATCTCAATTTTAAATTAAGAGGATGTAATTTATTAAATGTGAATAGAACATAACATCCTAGGTTTTTTTTAAAAATAAATACTATTTTTTATAGTATACATGATACACCACATCGAGCTCAAGCAAAAAAACTAAATATTATTATTTAAATGTTACCATTATAACTTAATCATTAGAATGGCGGGAATGAATAGTAGTATTTGAATAATAAAAATAGGGTTTAAATATGTCTATATAATTATTAATTGGATACCAAATTAATTATAAATCATAATAATAACCAATTTAATATAAAGGATGTGTTCTTCTAAAAAATTATTTAAATGTGCACAAGTGTGTTTTATACCAATAAGTTAATAAGTCACTATTTATGGATTTTATTAAAAAATATATATATTTAATATATCAAATATAATGTTTAAAATTAATATCATATATTTTATATATATGATATAAGAACAAATTTAATTTTATTCATAGAAAGAAGTATTTTAAAAAAACATAGTTTTACAGCGTTTTGATAGAGAACCCATTTTAAATCTAGTTTTTTCTATTTTAAAATTATATTTTATAAAATAAAATTATTATTTATAATTGTATCATAAAAATTTACTTTTGTTGAATTTTTAGTATTTTTATGATAAATTTCATATTTTAGTGAATAGTGAAAAATACTGTATTTTAATTCAAAAATGCGTTTTTGACTAATTTATTTATAAAGTTATATTATAATTTTAATTGGTTTTAAATTATAATTAAATAATTTTTTTACCATTTAATTCAATTTAGGTAATCAGAATCAATTTCATATTGAAATTGGATATAAAAACTATGTGAACTTTTGAACGTTTTACTTAAAAAACTCATTTTCTTATTCCGTCAATAGGATTAATTTTTAATTAATTTCTGCCTGTTATGTATTTTTAATTTTGAAAAATGGATTCCATATTTTTAATCATAAGTTACAAATTATATAAATAGGCCCATTTATTTTTTGGCTTTATGAATAGTAAATTTTGTAATTATTTTTATTACCACGGTAAAGGGTAAATCGGGTAATTAAAGGTTAAAATAATATTATAAATATTATAAATCAACCATAAAACTTTTCCTAATACTTTTTATGAGTTATTTTCAACTAATAAAATCCTTGGGCTGAAATTTTGTCCTTTGGAATACACTTGGGTGTGATTATGACATTTATAACATTTTATTTAAAGTAAAGACAAAGATGTCATAATCATGTCTCTTATAACTAAAACAATTTTAATATGAGGTTATATAAGTGATATATTCGAAAATAAATAGTATTTATAAATCTAAAATTATTACCTACATCATGGAAATTTATTTATATTTTTTATAAAATAAATAATTAAATTAAATGGTTACATAATGATGATACAGTAATTGCTTAATTAATGAAAGAATCAAATAAATGATATTATAAGTATTAAAATAAATATATTTTGACATAATTGATGCCATAAATTAATTTTATGAATTAATTTTACATATTATGGATAATTTAAATTTGTTTTTTTTTTGAAGGAATCAAGATTTTATGATAATTTTAAAAAGTCGAGTAGTGAATAGTGTCAAAATTAATATTTATGAGATTTTGAATTAAATAATTTTTCATTAAATGATATAAAATTTATAAAAATTTATAATATAAAAAATTGATTTTTTTAAATATAAATATGAACTTAACGACTCATTTTTGGTCGTTTGTAATTTTATTGTAATTATATCTAATCTCAAAGTGTAAATTATATAATGTCGCGGTAAGAATTAATAAGGATTAAAACAAAAATATAAGGTTTAAAAAATAATCAAAACTTTTATAATTTTAATTTTATGAATGTATTTTGACCCAAAATAATCTTATATTTTAAATAATTTATTTTTAATCCATTTAGAATAGAAAATAAATTTATATTAATTTAATACTTTTAATAATTTCAAGAGTGAACCTCCCATCTCTTATAAAAGGTAACTCATTCATATATATTCCTTACACTTAAAAAAATTTGGTTCTGCTAAGATATTCCCAAACCATTTCCTAGAATACCTCCCCACATTCTAGAATCATTATTTTAGGCAGAAAACCATCTTTATAGATGTTAAGGTGTTAAGTAAAGGTGATCGTCTAAAGGAAAGGTAACGTTTTTATTTAAGTGTTTATATTTTATTTCTTCTTAAAATTCCTTAAAATATTCTCCAACCATGAAAAAATAATAAATACAGTATCCTTAGTATATTTATATGTTATTAAGATAATATCATCACCTAAATCCATCTCCGATTCAATCAAATGGGAAATGAATTAATCGTTTATGCGTATGTGTGAATTATCACCTCCACAAACCGATATAATTTGTTTTCCATTACCATCTCTCAAGATAGGTTATAATAATGGAATTAATGTTTATATATTATATTCATGAATAATTTATCATTATGATAGAATAATATATCAATTATGTTCTTACTTTCAATTCACATAAAAATGATAATGTCGTCTGTTTGTATGTGTGAACTATCACCTCCACGAAGTGATATGATTCGTTTTTAATCACCACATCACTTGGTTAATATATATAAGTATATTTAAATGATTAAAATTATATTAATTTTATTATTATAATTATGGGAATATAAAATAATACTTACCTTCTTTCCAAAATGATCATTAAATAATGAAATTGTTCTTCATGAATACGTACGTCTTACCGTCTTCATGATAGTAATGTTAAATCATTTTTCATAACCATAATTAATGGTTTGATTTCAAAGTATAATTAATAATAAAATTTATTATTATTACATGAATGTTATTCTAGAGATGATGTGTTTATGACCATTTTAACTATAGACATCGTATCAAAGTCATCTTGGACTAAAGTACTGAATAACGTCAAAATGTCTAACACAAACTTAAATAATTAAGTAATTGTTATAAAATAATCATAAGTGATATAAGATAAGTATTAAAACTTAAAAATTTTCTAAATAAAGTAAATAATTTACAAAACCTTATTATTCATGATGATAAATATTGTATATGAATATTCGGACTCAAGGTAAGGGACTTTTTAACTAAAAACATCATTTTAAATGTTTTAAAGATTTATTCTTATTAATATTTATATTTTAAATCCATATTTTCAAAATGGTTTTTATGAATTAATTTATATGAAAATTAATGTTTTAAAATGTTAAATTTTAAATTTCTCTCAAATTTTTTTCATAAAATAATCTTTTTAAGGGACTTCATCTCAATCTCTTTTCATTGAGGCATATTTTAATGTTATACACCACCTTCTTTTATAATGTGTATAATCAATCTCTTTGAATTTTAACTTCTTTAAAATATTTTCAAAAGGAATATTTTTATAATAGGATTTTTACTAAATGAAAAAAGGAATGTTTTTTAATGTATACGGCAACAATGAATTTTCCACCACTGTGACCATTATTTGATATTCGAATTCCTCTACAAGCCTTAATGTTTTTAAAAGAAAAATAAATATCATATTCCATTTTTAGGTATTTTGGTATTGAAAATGGTTTTTAAAATGGATTGATTATATTAATATCTTGAAATGATATATTGTGATTGCAAAGTGGAAATTTTATTTTTTTTCTTTTTGCTTTTTTTATGTTTTATGATTATGTTGTGGTTATTGGGAATTTTTTATAAGTATGGGTGGTTCCATGATAAACTAAGTGAAGTTGATCCCATGATAGAACTATAATGCATTAGGTAATGAGACTAAGATAACAATTAAGGTTTCTCCTAAGAGATTTAGGGAATATATCATGATGGTTATTCCAAATGTAACCATGAAGGTTACTCCCTATGTATCCATAAAATCTAAAATGTAAGAATTATATGGATTCCACAAGTTAACTTTATAATTTATCATTTCAATATAGTTTTATAGGAATATTATGTTTTCAAGAGGTAATTTATAGTTTTTATGTTTTATGGGTGAAAGGTATGATTTTTTTAAAATGTTTTCATGAGTTTTAAAATATTCATGGACTAATAGTTTATTTCCTTATTTTATGTCCCTTACTGATATTTTTGTGCTCATATCAAGTGTAAATTGTTTTTCAATGGTATTAAGATTTTTAAATAGGATTTTGTGATAAAATTATATAATAAGTGTCTTGAAAATAAGTTATGTTTTATTTTAAAAGGGTTTCCTTTGGTGAAAAAATTGATACTGATTATAAGTATCCACATATAATGTATGGGTCTGATTTGTAAGAGTTTTTCCAAATTCTATGAAACTATAAATTGAAAAGATCATAGAATGTGAATTATAGTTCAAAAAAAACTACAATAAGTTATTTTTAAGGTCGTGTCCTTATAGAATAATTCCAAAAAAATGAATAAAGAATATAATTCATCAAACGGGCTCATGAGAAGGGTGTGAAATGCACATCGAGAATAAGAGATACCAATAAATGATCAATATTTTAATATAATAGGAATAACTCAAAAATATATGATACCTATATCAAAAATGGGTCAATAAATGGTGAAAAATGTGTTCTCCAAGGAAATATAATACTCGCTACATCTGCTACCTCACAATCCCCCTCAATCAAATCAATCATCATCCTCCTTTCTCAATTCTCCAATGAATAATATCATAGCTCCTCTCAATTATCACCATATTTAAGAATCTAAAACTGAATAATTATTATAATTAGTTATTTATAGATAATTTTAGGTCATGGGTGTTTTAAAAAAAATGTATTTCTTTATTTTAACTAAACACACTGCCAATGACTGCCTCAACTGGATGTTTGGCTATGACCAATATTAGGTCATTCTTAGGGTAAAACTCGTGTTTTAGACACAAATAAGGTATCATATTTCCTATCCAAGACTTTTATTAAGTTTTATTCAATTAAACAAAAAAAAATTCATGTGAATGATATTAATATATTTAATATTTTTATAATATCAATTTCGGGATCACCGGGCCTCAGAATCTCATGCCATCTCAGTGCCTGAATCCAAAAATATTTCATAAAATATTTTAAATTCTTAATCAAAAAAGGTCATTACATAGTGATCCAATATCCATATTTCACTATTATAATGACCCTAAAATAGTGTGAAACTCACCACTTAGTTATTTAGGTAGGGAATCATCTCAATCACAACAGTTATGATTCTTAGATAATTGAGTGGGTAACCCTTTATCCAAAAAACATCATATGTATTCACTAAATTCTATTCATATATTATCTCAACCTTTAGGTTATCCTATAAAATTTTAATATAAATAAAATCTCAAAATTAATCTAACACAAGATAGTCCATGGGAACCTTTCTATAGTGTGAAATTACCCATTGAATAATCCTCAGTCACTCATTACTTTCTTTCCTTACACAAGATAATCCAATGGAAAACCATTATGTCATTAAACTACCTAGTTAAATGATCTAGTTATTGAAATGTTTTTCTATAGATGGAATCCCACACTTATAATTTAATGGGTTTTTATTTTTAATATAAAAACCCTGCTTTTTATTACACACTTAAACATGAGTTATTATATAAAATATTTACTTGAAACAACATAGATGATCAGGAGGTATAGTGTATTTGGAGATTAGGAACATTACATAATGACTTAAAACATTAAACACGACATCTTTATTGAAAACTTTCCTTACATGACCACTACATTCCCTCGTACTTATCACTGCATGGGGTAACCTGAGGACATGCATAAGAAAAGGGTGAGCTATAAATCCCAGTAAGGGAGTAAAAAAGGCATAACATGAAGAATAAAATACATGTTAGGCATTAGGCATATCAATGGATCATAAAATAAACATGAACATAAAGGCAAGATATATCATGATTATCATAACACGGAAATGTGGCAACAACACTTAACATGGTATTAGCATGAGCCAAGAATCATTGCACATAGAGCATGAGTAAACCCTAATTGAACTTGAATTAGAATGAGTAAATCCTTATTTCACTTGAATTAGCATGATTAAGCCATCATTGCACTTGACTTATCATGATACTAATCTTTACCCAATGCAATGGAGTGCTATCAGGGCGCACCCTTCTTAAATATTTAATTTCATGCATAAGTGTGCCACAAGATCATACAACATAGATTCATTAAATATAATAATTTATTCTATGATAAAGGAATTTAGAACTCATACATGAAACCATTCTATAAATAAGTAAATGTTCATAAAGGTGAACACCCTTGATAGAGAAATGGGTATGGTTTTCACTACACAGTGATTTTGGCTCGGAAAATTTCGGAGCAAATTCGGCAGCATAACAACATGACATAAGACTTCATAAAAAAGGTTGATGAGAGAGAAAGGGGTGTATCATTATATGTACATGAAATTTATAGTAATTTGTTCATATAGATAAATTTCCCAACATAAGTAATGTAATTAAGATTTAAAATTATTGCTTGAATGTAAATGAAGAGAGAGAAATTCCTTACGGAATTTTGGCATGGTAGCGGGTGTACATGGAAGGAATTAATGAGAGAGAAAGGGGTATCCCATCATTAAAACATAAGTATGGAAGTATTGGGGAGGTTAAAAATCATAACCCAATATTTCTAATTGAAAATAAGAGGGCATATTAACATAATGAAATTTGGACAAAAATGATAAAGGAGGAAATCCCTTACTTGGAAGTGTGATCCCAAAGGATTGGGAGGGGCTTAAGAGAGGATTATTGAGAGATTGGGGTGAATTATAAGGATTATAGACAGATTATGTCATATTTTGGTCGAGATCTAAAGGATTTGAGTGAAGAGAAAGTGGGATTTTGGGTGGGTTTATTAGGAAAGGAGAGGGAATTCTTTATTATTTAGGTTTGGGTCACCACACATTAAACTAATCAAAACCACAAACCTACCCATGGTTTTTGCCCATGTTTTTTTTCAAAGTGGAGTGGAAATAATTTTTTTTATAAGTCCAATGGCCTAACTTCTTAAAATAATAGTTTTTCTTATGTGGAGGTGAGTCACACTCTCAAGGAAATCAATTTAAAAGGGTAAAATGTTTTATAACTCTTGAAGGGTCCACTAAATAATTTTAAAATAAATAAAACTAAACTAAAATCACATTATTTTAATGGTAAAACATATATTGGATGAAAATAATGTTTATAGTATTTTATTTCATCACTATTGGGTCATTATGATGTCATAAAACACATTATATATTTAAACGGTATTTAATTTTTTCCCAAAAATTCGACTGTCTCAGAAAACTATGAGAAATTCACCATTGGATAATTTTGACATCCTGATTACAAAAAATAATATTCATTTTATCTAAATAATTTTCTAAATATGTGAATTTTTACTTTTAAAATAAAAACTGACATTTATCGAAAATTCATGGATTTTGACAAAAATAGATTTCAAACCTTAATAGAAATCACAATCGTATTCATAATAATTATACAGTTATTTATATTATATAAAAAATTAATTTAGTAATAATATTTAATTAAAAAAATATTTAATTAAAAAATCCATTAATTCATCAAAATATATTTCTTAATTGAATATTAACTAAAAATACTTTTTTGCTCTAAAAACTATTTACAAAATAACAATAATAAAATGAATGTATATTATTTATTATATACAAAAATAATTCACATAATCATAGTGCTAAAGTATTGTTACATAACCCCTTATAACACCTGCATAAGACCGAAGGGTGAGGTGTGCGATGGTGACTGACTCTTGGGGTGGCTCAGATTACATCACTTGGGTGGTAATCTCTATCAACTTCCACTTATCCCATAGGTATTTCTATTCAAGCTTAACATATTGAAGCTCAGATTGGGTTTGGTCAAGTGCGAAACCCAATGTTGCCACCCCCTTTCTGAGCTCTGACAAATGGGCTTCCTACGGGGTAATTCTACTGGATGAGTTCATTGCTTCCTTTATCTGAGTAAATTGGATTTGTTAAAGCCGTATATTTATACTAATCATGTGATCGGTGTTCAATGTCTATATTATCAATAGTCACAATTCTTAACAGTATTTTTAAATCCAAAAATATAAATACAAAGAAGTGTATATTTTATATAACCAGTTTACATAATGAGACATTTAATTAGATCAAGATGTAATTTTAATTAACAAAAGTTTGGGTCATTACAATACTCCCCCCTTAAGAAATTTCACCCTCGAAATTTCCTTTTACAAACTAAGAAGAAAATAGGTGAGGGTACTTCTCATTCATCTCTTCAATGAGTTCTTTAGTATTTCCTATTAGCATTGCCTTTAGGTAGAAACTATCCATGCGTCATAATGGTGCCTCAGAGATTTTTCAAAATAATCTACCTCCTTCTCCCAAAAACTCTTCATCCATATTGTATTATATCGACTGAAGCATAGATGCGTTATAAGAAAGGTATTACCTATATATAATTTTGAGATATCATCTTGAACATGTTTCTTATAATAAAAGTCTTACTGATTCATCTTCAATTATTTCAAAATTGGTTTTTGGTAAATCAGTTTTCATATATCCCCTAGGAGTGTCGTAACCCAGAGTGTAGAAAGGCCCGTTGTCGTGTACCAGGATACCCCGGGTCAAACCCGAAACTCCTTGTCGGAGTTTTCACTCCTAGGTACATCTGTGTCAGAGCCGCCTCTACCTGCTCGTATCCAGACAGGGATGTATTTTCTTAATAAACCACTTAATCAATAATCGCCAAAACTTAGGGATGTTTTTATTATACTTATTCTTATCCTTAAGGCTTTCACTAGGGTTTTCTAATCCTAATCCCAAAAATAACTAAACCTATCCTCTGATACCAACTATAACAACCCTGCTTTTTATTACACACTTAGACATGATTTATTACATAAAATATTCACTTGAAACAACATATAAGATCAGGATGTATAGTGCTTTTGGGGCTTAGGAACATTAAATAATGACTTAAAACATGAAACATGATATCTTTATTAAAAACTTCCTTTACATGACCACAACATTCCCTCGTACTTAGCACTGCCTGGGGTAACCTGAGGACATGCATAAGAAAAGGGTGAGCTCTAAAACTCAATAAGGGAGTAAAAAAGGCATAACATGAAGAATAAAATATATTTTAGGAAGTATGAATATCAATTGAGCATAAAATAAACATTAACATAAAGGCAAGATATAGCATGATTATCATAACATGGAAATGTGGCAACAACACTTAACATGGTATTAGCATAAGCCAAGGATCATTGCACATAGAGTATGAGTAAACCCTCATTGAACTTTAATTAGAATAAGTAAATACTCATTTAACTTGAATTAGAATTAGTAAACCCTCATTGCACTTAATGTATCATGATACTAATCTTTACCCAATGCATTGGAGTGCTATCAGGGCGCACCCTTCTTAAACATTTCATTTCATGCATAAGTGTGCCACAAGATCATACAACATGGATTCATTAAACATCATAATTTATTCCACGATAAAGTAATGTGAAAATAATACATGAAACCATTCCAAAAATAAGTAAATGTTTATAAATGGGAATACTGTTGATTGAAAAATGGGTATGGTATTCACTACACAATGATTTTGGCTTAAAAATTTTCGGTGCAAATTCGACAGCATAACGATGTGACATAAGACTTCATAAAAATGGTTAATGATAGATAAAGGGGTTTATAATCATATTTACATTAAATTTATAGTAATTTGGTCATATAGATACATGCCCCAACATAATTAATGGAATTTAGATTAAAATAATTGCTTGAATGTAAATGAGTAGAGAGAAATTCCTTACGGAATTTCGGCATGGTAACAGGTGTACATGGAAGGCATTTAATGAGATATAAAGGAGTCTACCATCATTAAAACATAAGTAGGGAAGTATTGGAGAGGTAATAAATCATACCCCAACATTTTTAATTTAAAATAATTTGTCATAATAACATAATAAAATTTAGACAAAAATGAGAAACGAGGAAAACCCTTACTTGGAATTGTGATCCCAAAGGCTTGGTAGGGGCTTGATAGAGGCATCTTGAGAGCTTGGGGAACCTTGGGAGGATTATAGATAGAGGAGGGAAGGGTTTAGTTGAGATAAAAACGCTTTTAGTGTAGAGTAAGTGGAAGCTTGAGTGGGCTTATATAAGAAAGGAGAGGGAATTCTTTATTATTTAGGTTTGGGTCACCACACATTAAACTAATCAAAACCACAAACCAAACCATGTTTTTTGCCCATGGTTTTTTCCAAAGGGGAATAGAAAAAATTATTTTATAATTCCAATGTCCAAAGTTCTTAAAATAATAGTGTTTCTTATGTGGAGGTGAGTCACACTTTCAAAGAAATCAATTTAAAAAGGTAAAATGTTTTATAAGTCTTGAAGGGTCCACTAAAGCATTGTAAAATAAATAAAAATAAACTAAAATCGCATTATTTTAATGGTAAAACATATATTTGAATAAAATAATGTTTATATTATTTTATTTCATCACTATTGGGTCATTATGATGTCATAAAAATCATTATATATTTAAATGGTATTTAATTTTTTTCAAAAAAATTGACTGTCTCAGAAAATTATGAAAAAATCACCATTAGATAATTTCAACGTCATGATTCCAAAAATAATATTAATTTTATCTAAATAATTTTATAAATTTGTGAATTTTTACTTTTAAAATAAAAACTGACATTTATCAAAAATTCATGGGTTTTGATAAAAATAGCTTTTAAACCTTAATAAAAATCACAATCGTATTCATAATAATTATATTGTAATTTATATTATATAAAAAGTAATTTTGTAATAATATTTAATTAAAATATTATTTAATTCAAAAATCCATTAATTCATCAAAATAGATTTCTTAATTGAATATTAACTAAAAATACTATTTATGATTTAAAAACTATTAACAACATAAAAATAATAAAATGAATGTATATTCTTTATTATATACAAAAATAATGCACATAATCAGAAGTGATAAGGTCTTGTTACAAAACCCCTTATAACACCTGCATAAGACCAAAGGGTAAGGTGTGCGATGGTGACCGACTCTTGGGGTGGCTTGGATAACATCGCTCGGGTGGTAATCTCTATCAACTTCCACTTCTCTCATAGGCGGTTTCATTCGAGCTTAACATGTTGAAGCTCATCTTGGTCTTGGCCAAGAGTGAAGCCCAATGATGCCACCTTCTTTCCGAGCTCTGAAAAATGGGCTTCATACGGTCTAAGTCTACTGGATGAGGTCATCGCTTCCTTTTTCTGAGTAAATTGGATTTGTTAATGAACTATATTTATATTAATCATGTGATCACTATTCAACGACTATATTAGCAATGGTCACAATTCTTAATGGTATTTTGAAATCCAAAAACATAAATCCCAAGAAGTGAAAATTTTATATAACCATTTTACATAATGAGACATTTATTTAGATCAAGAAGAATTTTTATTAACAAAAGTTTGGGTCGTTACATTTAAAGTCTCACCAATTTAATATACATCATATGGATAATAAATTAAAAATTATTGTATCATGTGTAATAATTATATTCTCATGTTTTATTCCATTTTTTTATGAATTCTTCTAAAGATTTATATTTTGTGTCTCTATTACAATAACAAAATTAATGTGTTCACACCACATTATTGTGTATCTATTTACACAACACATAAGTTTGTGTTAATCACTCAAAAAAAGATTTCAAGTATATTCATAAATATCCAAATGCATCATATGAATATGGTACATAAACAATTTATTTAAATCCATGGAGTTATATGATATTGAAAAAATCTACATGATTAAACTCTGATCAAAGATAGCAAACCCCATTTACTTTCTTATCCAAGGTAAGCCTCCAAGAAAGTTAGTGGTCTGACCCCATGTCCCTATACCCAGAGTGATTGTACTCATGTTTTAATTCAATTCATGAAAACTCTAACACCTAATATGAAAAAATATATTATAAAACTAAATTCAATTTCATAAAATCAATTACAAACTGAGGTCAAGGTGGATGAAAATTAAATTTTATGATATCAAACCTAGCATTTAATGCAAGGATCTATCCTATAAGAAATTTAACATATAAACATTGGAACACATTCATTTATAATATAAAAATTTATAACTATGAATAAAATTTAAAATATACTTTAAATAAATGAAAAATTTAAATGTTTAAACATGAGATAAACACTCATTAGAAATTTCATAAATAAACGCTAATTATAAACCCTTTTATAATTTTAGGTTTAACATTATATACATTCTATAATTTGGAATATAAAGTCTTTATATTCTTGACAATATGAACCCTTTCATATTTATCATTATATTCTATTTCCTTTTTAAATATATGATATCATATAAATTATAAACTATTTATAATTTAGTTTCTTTTATGTAAACCTTTTATATAATCTAAATATCATATACTTTATTATTATTTAATCCATGATCATATCAATCATAGAAACATTTTTCATGTGAATTAAATAATATCCAAATAATTCCTCTTTGATTTGATCAATTTAAAATTAATTAATTATAAACTAAACATGAATATTAAAAAAATTTAAAAAATAAATAAACAATTTATTTATGTTCAAAAATAAGAGACATTTATGAACTATTCATAAATAAATTATAATTTTATAAATTTTATAAATTATCAAGAATGTAAAAAATTTATATCCATTTCAATGTGAACCCATTTATATTTTATATTAAATTTAATTTATATGATTTTTCATGAATTATAAATATTTTATAATTCAATATCTTTTATATAAACATTTTTATATAATATAAAAATCATATGTGGTGTAATTTATAAAATCATTATAAATCACCTCTTTTGATATCTAAATAAACCATTTATTTTTATATCATAAATTATGTAATTTAATTTTTCAAAAGTAATTTTCAAAATATTTTTCTATTAACTATAAAAATTTTATAGTTAATTAATTTATAAAATGCTATTATAATTTTTTATTAATATTTAAAAATATCTTTTTCATTATTTATAAACAATTTATAAATTATATAATTCAATTCATAATTTAATTTTATTTATTAAAATAAATACTTTATTTGTTTTCAAAAATAAAAGTAATAAATATAAACTTTTCATATTTGAAAAAGTTTAGTAAAATTTTTTATTAAGCCTGGATGATTAGTGTTATTCCCATTTTATAAACCACTTTATACATATGAATAAAATAAATAATTGAATAAAAAAATTTATTTAGTTACTAAATATGAACTTTTTATATTTATTTCAAGGCTTGAAAAGTATCATTCTAAAATTAAAACAAGTTTTTTATAAAATAATAAACACATTGATTAATCAAATGATCCTACACATTAATACCACTGATGGGTTTTTTATAATGATCATATGACCATATGTAGTGCAAGACAACTCAAACAAAGGTGGATCTATCTTAATTAATAAATTCTTAAATAAAATTGTAAAAAATAAAGTACCTGGAAAATGCAAACATTAGCAGTTTTCATCTTCCTTGGTGAAGGAGAATGCTTGGTAAAGATCACAAAGCAGTGAAAAAAATCACCCTACCTCCAAGGTGGGAACACCATCCAATGGATCTAAAATCATATCATGAGGATACCTGAATACTGATGGGGTACCATCACCTTCATCTCATATGACAAATAATAATATTGATGGAAGAGAGAATTGAGAGGTTTTTAGAAAATAATTAATTCACAATAGGAGGGATCTCACCCATTTTAATAGACATCCTAGATCTGTTTCATTAAATAAAAAATGTCAGACATGTTTATGTATCCATATACATTTATTATCAATTTAATTAATTCATTAAATCTTATTCAATGAATATTCGATCCATTTAATCCATTCATAAGGGATTATCATTTAATGAAACCACAAGGAAGATAAATGCACCTAAATTAAATAATCTATTTAATTATTTTAGTGCATATTCAGCAATAAAAATCTTAATGTTAATAATCTATAGTCATTTCCTTATGTAGAGAGTTAATATTGACTATTTTTAATAATTTAATTTTTTAATCAAATTGTATTATTAAAATATATTCTATTAGTTTTTTCATGGTTAAAAATATTCTTTGATCAACAAAAAATTTAATGGTATATTCATATTATTAATAGAGGAATGTTATTATAATAATTTGATATCAAGGTTATGCAATTTAATTTGAGAATAAATGTTATTTTATTGTTTATAAATTGTAAGTTAAAAATATTTTAAAGAATATTGATAATAAATTATAATTTTTTATGTTTTTTTTTAGAACAAAGTGACCCATGGATTGGAAAAAACCAAATCCATGGACCGGAAAATTTTATTAAAAAAGAAAACACACACAGCTCCAAAATCAAGGATTACAAGACACAAAGTGCCCAAATAGATCACCAGCTTCCATCCAGTCTTTAATGATCATGATATCCAAGATAAAGCCTTCAAATATCAAAAAAACCTTCAAACACTTCCAAGAGGAGCTCCCCCCTCTTAGATGTCGCCCTCGGGTCCACACTGTGGAAAAATCTCATGTCTTCTTCAATGGAGCATGAGCAGCAAATGATGAACTAGATCCCTCATGATTATACTCATCATTGACAACATCCCTTGCATCGGCCGGAGAAGAAGAGGCATCGAGAGTAAAAACAATCAAATAGATGGTAAACATCACATCCTACTAAAAAAATCTGAATACCACATAAGTCTACATAGTAAACAGGTTATATGGAAACATAAACCTACTAAAGCTTAGTGTCAAAATTGTCAACACCCTTTGTATCAGAAATGCTGAGAGAAAGCATAATTGTCCGGCTGGGAACTATTCATCCATAACCAGCACCAGAAAAAGATTGACTGACTCCTTTAATTCTAAAAAAGCATCCTCAGAACTGAACCAACAAGCAGCGCTTTTGATGTTCCTGAGGGTAAGCTCAAAAGGTTCAAACCAAAACCAGCAAAGAAAATCACCCAAAACCATGATGTCCGTCCCATTCACGGCCATTTTCAGCTCCATGTGAACTCCGAAAAAAATAGCTTTGAATCCTTTGATGTCCAAACCATTGCCATTAAGTGGCATGAACCAGCCGAGAGAAAACTCATGGTAATTTATTTCCAGATTCAACCAACTCAACAAGATATGCTTTAGTCATTATGGGAATATGTTTTGAACTCCTTACCTTTAAAGCATTATCCATGATTTTCCTGGCTTTAGGGGGTCTCCCTACTTTCCTTTTCAATCATTGAGGACCTTTGGAGCCTTGAAGCAGGTCATCAATGTTAACAGCTTCAGGTATCCCACTGTCCTTTGAAAATCTTTGTGAGCATCCGTGGGAACCAGAATGATGGGCAGCATTTTGAGCATTTTTTTCAGAAGCAACATTATTGTTAACAGTAGATAACATAGTCGAAGTATCAGACATGCTCTCCATGGAAACTGGTAGATGAATCTGCAGGTTCTTCTGAATATTGATGTTGGAATCCAGTTCTGTAGCTGAATTAGGATCACAGTTCTGCCCATCTTCAACCTCTGTGGAAGTATCCAGGTTTGAAGCATCAATTACATCTTCTTTATCATCCTGTAAAGAGATCAAAAAATCATGTATTTCATTCTGAAAATTCAGAAAAAACTGATACTCATCCTCCTCATTCTGTAAGTCATAAACCAGAATACAAACATCATTGCTAATCTCAGAGAATAGGTGAAGATCCTCCTTTGAAACCCATTCAAAAACTGGCTGAATAGGCACAAGTTTTAAGATCTGCTCTTCCTCCTTAGCCACATCAGCCCATGAAACTTTTTGTGATGAAGATTAAACAGGATACTTTGGTAAATAATCATTTTCAAAAGGAATATGAGTTTTAACAGGAGGGACAGCTGACTTTAGAATTCCTTTTTTTCAATAAAGACAGCCTTGTTCTTTTTATTTCTGTTGACATCATTCCATTCAGAAACCTTAGATGACACCTTGGCATTTATCTGAATCAACCTACAGCTAGAGATATTATGTCCCACAATTTTACAGACATCACAAAAGTAGGGCACATTCTCATATTCCAATCGAATATCAGATTTAATACCATTATCATTAAACAGAATCGAAGCAGGTCTTTTGACTTCCAGGTTAATGTCCACAAGTATTCTGGCAAAATAACCATTTTCACCATCCAAGGTGTATTGATCCACCCTCATAGGAGTACCAATACATGATGCAATGTCATTGAGGATTCTAGGATGCCAATACACCCAATTTAATCCATGCAATTTTACCCAAAATTGTGCATTATATTTCTTGAGGTTAAAAGGATTAAAATTAATATTCCATGCTGATAACCTTAGAATGACAGGTTTGAGTTGAAGGCTACCTATGTTCCAAAACGAATTCAAGGAAGCAGAGGAGGTGAAGATAATGTGAAAATACCCTTTTCCGATTGAAATAAATTTCCAATCTCTTAAACTCCAGCAATGAGAAATTCTGTTTTTGAGATCAGAAAAAGACCAGGGTTTGTCTCCCTTCGAGTAAATAACACGTCCCAGTAATGAAAACTTACAAAGGTCCAGCTGTTGCTGCAGTGCATTTGAATCCGCAACCACTGAGAATCCACCATTTTCTAACCTGGTGATATTTGATTTAGATGAATCCTCCATTGTAGGATTTTCTGCTCCAGAAAGAACCTCTGTGAAGGAAAGATTCTTCTTTCGAAGAATCGATGAATCTTTGAAGCCCGAGGGTTTGTAAATTTCCTTCGCTGCTTGACGATTGTCCCTGAAGGACATTTCCCACTCTGGATTGAAAGAATTCATTGAGAGATTCGGGTAATAAGATCAAGGTTCTCCGAATCGCCATTGATGCAAAGGAAGCTTAGGGTTCTTTCTCCGAATCGCCATCTAATCTTGGAGCCTCACAATAATCCAATTTTTATGTTATTATTATTATTGTTTTCTAAAAAATTATTTATTTTTTTTGTATTATTATGAAGAAATGTTAAATGTGTAATATTTGGATGTTATAGTTCAATAATAAATAATATTAAAATGAAATATATTTATCTAGGTTGAATAAAATAAATTTTGTTTGTTATATTTTCTAGTTTTGTTAAATCTAATAGGTGAAGGAAACATAGACAAAGGATTTATAAGGGTAAAATATTATAATAAAAATATTGGAAGTTGAATTATGAAATAAAAATTCATAGTAAAATGATTTTAATGTAACTTATATTATTATTTGAATGATAAAATTTAAATATAGTTGGTGACAATATTATTTAATGAAATTTATTTTTTATAAATTTTTATTTTGTTAAGGTGAATGACTTATTTAAAATGATGGATGATGAATTATAAATAATTTGTAAGATAATTAGTTTTTTTGAGAATTATTTTATAATTTAGAAAATATAGCATGATGATAATATTATTTAATATTTTTATTCTCATAGATGTCAATTAAAATTAGAAATTGAAGTTATTTGGTCCAATGATTATGTATATGGTTTTCACTATATATTAAAAAGGGAATGAATTATATATAATAAATTTGATCAGTTATAATACTAATTGAATTTTTAATATTGATATTTTTTTATATTATTATTTAATAGTGTCAATGGGAAATATACATTGATAGAAAATTATAACGATAATGATGAAAGTTTTAATCTTTTAATATTGGTAATGCCAGTATAATTAATAAATTAATAAATAAATAATTTTATAAATATTTAGTTTTGTTCTTGCAAGATGTTAAAAAGGAATTTTTATAAATATTTTAGAATTAAAATTAATATATGAAAATGAGAATTAATGTATATAATTTTTTATGGATATTTTATGAGAAAAGATCATTTTTATGGATATTACATTGAGAGATTAATTATTAGAAATTATAAATATGGTGAATTAATATTATATTCATTATGATTATTAATATTGATATAGAGAGAGGGGTGATAAGAGAGGGAGAGAGGGTGTTCTATGATTGAAGTATTATTTAATAAGATGTGGTGAATAAAAATTATATAAAGATGCATAAGTTTATATAGTCTTTGAAATAAATTTAGATCATTTATTAAAAGGTAGTTTCAATAGATTATGGTGATATTATTAATTCTGTTACACATGGAGAATTAAATTTTGATAGCAAAACTTTTATTTTAAGTAGGTTTGTTATGAAGTTCTTTACTCCTTTCATTCACCTCCTTGGTGTTTCCCATTATTTCTATTTAAGGCAACATGATAATTTGAGATAGTGAGGTGTGATGGTAAAAAAAGTGACCCTTGATGAAGCATAAACCCTTTGGTGTAGGGTTTATAAGTTCAGTACATTTCATTTAGAATTTCATATAATATGGTGAAATAAGATGTTTATTAAAATCCTTTTTTGTGCATCCTCGCTCGACCAAAGATTAATTCAGTTATAATCAATGATCAAGGATTCCCAAAAGAATATTAAAATAAATATTTTATTCCACCATAATATATTAAATTCTATAAGACATGAGAATTCATCAAAACCCCCTACCATGAGATGTTTTATTCTTTACTAAGGTTCGTTGTATTTCATCACTGCATATTTCCATCTCAAATGATTATACCCCCATCAAGATAAATGAATATGAAACACTTGGAAGTTTAATTATAGGAGAAAGGAATTGTATATAATCCCTATTTATACAAGAATTTACAACTTCCAAGATCAATGTTCCATCTGTAACAAACCCAATAATATCACCATAGTATGCCAAAATTCCCACTTAATGAATGATTGATATCCTTTTTATGGACCAAATAAAATTTTCCACATTTCTCTAATTTTCTATCACCACCCATTATAAGTAATTATATAATATTTTTAATCACACAACTCTAGATATATATATATATATCATAAATATCAATTAATATAATATTTTTTCCTTATATTTACAATTTCCAATAATTATTTTATCAATAAAATATCCATAAAAATATATTTTTATCTTAAATTATCCACAAAAAAATTATATAAACTATTTTTTTCTTCCATGTATTCATTTTAATTCTCAAATATTTATTAAAAATAATTTTTAATATCTCACATGCTCTACATTTTATATTTTTTAAAACATATTATTATGTATTCATCAACATTAATAATATTACCAATATTGAAATTGTGACACTTTTATCATCATCTTTATAATCTTCAATCAATATAAATTTCACATTCATTCCATTAAATAGTCATTTATAAAAAATATCAATATTAGTGATGTTATACAATTATTTTCACCTCTCATTACACACCTTGGTGTTTCCCAATCATTTCTCTTAATGGTGGTATTAACGTTTTAGATAGTTAGGTGTGGTAATGAAAATATGCGTCCCTTAGTGAAGTATCAACTATCTTGAGGTAGAGGATTCAGAAGAATTTTCATGTCTTATATAATTTAATACATTATGGTAGAACATGATATTCATATAAATCATCCTTCTCACATACTTGTGAATTTATTATAAATGAATTATTATTTTGTTTAAGAAAGGGATTGAGAATTATCATAGAATTAAAAGTCAGATGTGATGTTGTATGGAGTTATAGGTTTTCTATATATTCTTTAGAATTAAACACAGTGGATTGCCAAATCAATGTGTTGTAATAAAAACTTCTTTTTTATTTTTATTTTCCATTACTCTTTTGTGTTTATTTTCTTGGGTAGAAAAAAATATGTTCATGAAGATTTTCTCTTGACTGAAGGGTAAAAAATATTGCTAAATTTTGATCAAAGATGATGTAAATATAGATTATAGTGGTTGAAATTAATGAATGGTTTAATATTGAATATGGATATGTGGTAATTGATATTGTAGGTGTATTTTTATTAATATTTCTTAAATCTATATTTATAAATAATTAAATGGGTATAGAAGTTTGGGTTGTGTTTTATTGGTCTTTTAATTTCTATTATGATATTTAAGTTGTTTTCTTAAGACATGGAGATAGGTAATATTGATAGAGATTCATTATTGATATTTTTTTATTACTATATTTACTTCCCTTTGGAAACTACTATATATTCATGAAAATAAAGTGTATATATTTATTAACACTTACAGGAAACACTAATAAAATGTATCATTTATTAGAACTTTTTAGAACTGATATAAAGAAATGAAAAAGGACACCATATATATGTATGGATGTATGTATATGTGTGTAGTGTAGAATGTGTGTGCTTGTATTCTTAAATATTATTTAATTAATAATACATATTTATTTATAAAAATGATATTAATATATTTATTTATTTATTTATAAGTATATAATTATATATATAATTAAAAATCAGTCTATTAAAAATATTAAAATATGATGTATATACAAATAAATTAAATATACTCCATATTTAAATTTATATATTTATTTTCATGTTATATAATTTATAATATGCATATATAATTCTAATTGTGTGTATGTATTTCTATAAATATTTATATAAATAATTATAATTATATATCTAAATTATAAACAATATAAATATAAAGTTTATATAAATAAATATATTAATATATTAAAATATATTTTCATAAAAAATTGTAATTAAATATATAAATTATATTATAATAGAAAAATATTATCCATTTTATTTACATATTTTATAAAAATTATTATTATTAAAATTAATTTATGTAATTATTATTATTTTTTTGTATTTAAATACATTATAATATTCTATATATAAATATAATATATTTTAAATGTATTTAAATATATTATAAAAATATAATAATATATAGATATACAAACATATTTTCATATATATAATTATTTGAAATGTTAATATGTAAATAAATATAAATATATTTTCTAACATCAATATATATTAATATATATATATATATATATGCACACACATATACATATATAAAAAATACAAAAAAACTAACTATATGAAAAAAAAAGTGCAATACTAGTTATTCATGTTCTTCTTCACAAAATTTTGTATGGGGATTCAAATATCATCCAATTTTAATTAATTTAGAATTATTTAATGGGGTATAGTAGCTTGATAAGAAGCAAGTATTTGGTGCCCTGGCCTGGCCCTTATGGGAAACAACTATGTTTGTGATATTTTAAAATATTTTCAAAAATCATTATTAATGCTATAAATTTTAAATAATATAAGGATAATTTTATCAATTCTAAAAAAACATTGATAAATTATAGCTTTTATCATCACTAGATTAACACTGATAAAACCCCCCTTTTATTAGTGTTTTTATAATGGTGATAAAATAATCTTGTATTTATTAGACTTAACAACATTATACCATTTTTAAAGTGATTATAAATACTCTTTGAGGTGTTTAAAATGAAAATTATATAGTAGTGGGATCAATAATCAAGGTGTCACTTTCAAAATGTTAGTTACTTGGGTGAGAAGAAATGTGTTTTCCTAGAAAATAAATACAAGCATAAATGGTTTTTGAACCATTTTATTTTATTTTTTGGTTTATTAATGTTGATGGTTATATTTCCTAATTGGTTTCTATTTTGAGTATGACCTTTTATATTTAAATAAAAATATTTTAATGTTAGAGTTAGTGGTTGTGGTAATATTATTGTATTAAAAAAAGATCTGATATTAAGTGATATTGGGTATCATTGTGATAATATTTTTTGATTTATTTGTTTCACACTTAATTTTTTTTTGTGTACTATTATCAATTAACATTGAATAGTTTTTAAAACATTATCCTACAGAGTATGAAATATTTTTAACCCTTATATAGATTTTTATTGAGCTTATTTTGTAGGTATTTCATAGCATGGTAAAATCTATTATCCAGACAGTTGATAGAATTTCATAGATAGAGTAGAAGTATCCATGTTGTTTGAGGATACATTGGAATCTTCTTGAGGGAATTTTTATAGTTGTTACTATTTTTGGCATACCTCTTAAGGATGCATACATTGAATTTTAGGGTTCATGTAGTCATAGCTAATGTTGTTTTTTTCAAATATAAGATTAATACCTCCCATTATTTTTGAGTCCATTCTTTCCGTACTAGTTGAAACTTATAATATATTATAGATAGATATAGAAGGTTACACTTGGTTTCATCATCAACTTAGGGTGGGGTTCCTATGAAATAGGGTTATGATACCCACATTTCCATATAGTAGATATTTAACCCACGAGTTTGATTATGATCACTTAAAAAAATCAAAATATTCACTCCAAAAGTAATTCATATGTTATGAAACCTTTAAAACACTTTTTTAAGTATTTACTTTTCTTCTATTATTAGGTAGTATCTTCTCAATGTTAAAGAAGAAATTAAAAATCAATAGAAAATTAACAAAAGTAATTTTAATTTCTAATAAGTTGTAAAGAATGAATGAACATGATTTTATAATTCTTATTCATTAAAGAAGGTGGTTCAAGGGTTTTATGAGTTTCACAAATTATATGGTGCTTGGTTAGTGAAAACTATACGTTATAACACCTAACTCTATTATTAATGTGATTTTTAAACTCCTTATTGATTCAAATTAAATTTTATACTTCCATAAATATATTTTTTGATGATTAATAATTCAAATCAAATTAATTATTATATATTTGGGAAAAACCAATTCTAGGATATTTTAAGCACTTTTAAATATGTTGATAAAGATATATATTATCAATATTAAAAATAAAGTGATGATAAATGGTTAGTCTTTATTAGTGATAAAAAACATTCATAAAGGGATATTTTGTTAGTATTTTTTAGCATTGATAAAGGGTAACCTGTATCAGTGTTTTTTAGTGTTGATAAAGGTTGTTTATTATCAAAACTATTTAATCATTCATAAGCGGTAACTTTATCAGAGATTTTTTACTACTGATAAAGAGTACCTTTATTAGTTCTTTCTTATGCATTAAAAAAGGATTCCCTTTATCTGTGTTATTATTGTGCTGATAGAATATACCTTCCATAAAATGAATATCAAAAAATATTAAAACATATTTGAATAAAAATTTAGTAAAAATATTATTCTCATAATTTATATAATATAAAACTATTAAATTTATATAACGTAATAAAAATATTTAATAATTCATAAAAACACATTATAAAATTTTTTCTAAATATATATAAAAAAATATTTATATATATAAATTTTTTATATATAAATTAACATATATTTAGTAGTTAACCACTACATTACCTAGAGTCATCCAAAGAGAGGTTTCATATTTTTATTTTCTCTTGTTTCTCTAGTGGCGTGATGATTGCAAGATGTTGGAAAGTATGGTGTTTATAGGGAAATCCCCATAAAAGGTCTAAAATGTGTGTATCATCCCATGTGAAAACACGAATTTGGATATCATGAAATTTAGGAACACTAACTAACATCATACCTTCAGGATATTAGTTTCTCATGTAACTATGTTGGATTGAAATCTACTATTGGAATTGGGCCTAACAGCCTAGGGGGATAAGTTTATTTTAATATCCCCTAACTATAAACCACTACTAGATATCTCAGCCGATGGTGCTAGGTGACTAAAGGTACACCTCCCCATACTCTAAAGGCTACCAACTATCGATGAGGGTCTAGGGTGTTACTGTGAAGGGAATATACCATCATATTAGAGTGAATCAATATAGTAAAATAAATAAAAACATACATAATAAAGAATCTGAGTATGCATAATCAATAAACAAGAATATTTCTATAGAAAATTTAATGTGGAAGAAAATGTTCAAACATCAACACATGTAAAAAATCAGGATAATCACATATAAAAAATAAATATAGGAAAATAAAATATATAAGAGAGGTTATGCTACCATCCTTGATCCTCACCTCATCGACATCTCTAAACCCATTCGACCTATCCCACTTGATCATGCAATAATGATCCTCTACTTGGTCTAAACCAGTGAAAGGTGAATTATAATCGAGTGCCCAAGTATCATGGCCATCCAAGTAGAGTGTGATTAAAACTTAGTAGGGAACCACCAATGTAATTCTAAACATAATTAGTACATATGTTTTATTTTATTGTGATATGCTCAGAATGAATAACACTGTGCGAAATTGAAATAAAATAATTACTATTGATCCTTAGGTTCTAATGTGACTCCCAAGATCGATCATAACTACTTCCTATAATACTGAATGTCTCTAAGCATGATGCATGCCGCCAGGAGGAATCAATTCCTACCTTGAGATCTTATGAACATGCATACATCATTTGTAAACATCAGGTCATAGGAATCATCCTTGTAATATCATAATATCGGGCAAAAATTAAAGATCCTAAGAAGCATCCAAGTAATATTATAATATCAATCTTAAAATCAAGATCCTATGGAGTATCTATAACACCGCTATATTTTATAGAATAATATTTTCAATTAAATTTAATTTCTTTGATAGCTTGTGCAACATTGAGCTTAAACAAACCATGATATACTATTAAAATATTATTTAATATGACATTTATAACCTAGATATTAAATTTTTGGGTGTTAATATAAATATATACTTATAAAATATATATAAATTTATTGATAAATTATTAGTAAATAATCACTCGCTTTTTAGTAATTACATTTTATTATTTAAAAATACGTTTTCTTTAAAGAAAGACTTTTATTTCTATTGTAAAAAAATTATGATTAATTTATATAAATTTTATAAATTTTATTAATTAACATCATTTTTTAAATCATATCCTTGGATGAATTTTTGATAATTTTTTGAAAATATTGATTTTCCATTGAATATTGAAAAAATGATGATTTTTATTGAAAATTGTATTTTGTTTCAGGAATGTAAAAAGTTACATTTTGTTTTAAAAAGATTTAAAATTAAAATTAGGTATATTATATCTTAAATAAATAAAATATGTTCATTGGAATCAATTTCAGGTTTGAATTTAGTAAAAAACATTTTTATATGTAAAAAGGCATTTTCCTAAAAAAATATTTTATGCATGTGATGTGTTTTATACTAGTAAATTAAATTGATCACTATTGGTAAATTATTTTAGTGTAATGTATGTATTATAAACTCAATAAAAAAATTAACATTCATTTCATATTTTTTAGGGCATGTGATAAGAATAAATCCGGTTTTATTCTTAAAAACTATATCTTTCTAAAAGTGGTTTTCATCCCATTTTGTACACTAATTTTAAAATTAATTTATTCCCATCATATATGTTTAATTTGATAAAATGTATTCAATATTTTTAATCAGTATGTTAAAAAAAATAGTCCCATTTTATTTTTGGTAAATATTAATAATAACCATGGTAAAATTTATCATCTCAACAAAGGGGAAATATGGATAATCTTGTTTAAAACTATGTGATAAGTCTATAATTTTTCATTATAATCATTATTGGATGAATTTAATTTTAACTTTATCTACTCATTCTCTAAATTGAGTTTTTTAATGGAAACTTTTCCAAGAAAATGACCTATATAATTCTTAAAGCGAAGTATGTTTCAAAATGTCATTCTCTTAGTTTTAAATATCTTCTATATGTCCACATAGAGAAAAAATCAATTTATGAATTAATATAAATGTATATTTTTATATTAATTAAATTTTTTTCATAATATAATTTTATTTATAATTTTTATAAATTATATAATTACCTTAAATGCTTTTGCAACACTAATACATTATTTATTCAATTATTAGAAAAACAAAATAAATGATTTTAAAAATATTAAAAGTGATATAATTAGAATGATTTAATGTCTCACTAATTTTCTAGATATATATAACATATTAAGTAGTTTTGAAAGAATTATATTATAAATTTTTATTTTTATTTATGTATTTAAAGTCAAATTAAATGAATAGTGTTAAAAATGACATTAATGATATTTTATAATAAATAATATTTTATTAAATGTTATAAAATTCATAAAAATATAAATTCATACACATGAATTTTATATATTTTTTAAAATCAAACATATTTCATTTATGGTTTTTTTTATTTTATAGTAACATTATTAACCCTTAAAGTGTGGAAAACTTTAATATTATGGTATCTCTCGAAAAGGGTTAATGAAGGGTTAAAACAAAAAGATAAGGGTTAAAATGTAATCCAAACGTGTACAAATTTTATAGGATGAGATTATTTATACTAATAATCATATTAAATTTTAATATTATCTATTTTTATCCATTTTTACATAAAAAAAATTATTTATATTAATTTAATATTTTAAGAAATTTCGAGAGTGTTGCTGCCCTCAATTATAAAAGGGCGCCACTCCATTATTTTATTCACACAACTTTGAGCCTTATATATCAAAAAAACTCTACCAAGTTAACTTATTCACTCCCTTATAAATATTATAGAGGATATGGTATTCCCAAAATACCAACCCTAAAACTCTTAAGTGGATATCTATAGGATTTATTTAAAAGACGAGGTAATCGCCTTAACCGGTCACTTTCTTTATAAGTATTCTTTTAACTCCATTATATATGTTATATTATTAATAATATAATAACTTCAGTATCATATATTTAATTAAATGATATTTTTATTTTGAAACCACATTTTTTCCCCCGCTTTTCATCAAATAGGAAGTGAAAATATTGCTCATTCGTACATATGGATTACCGTCTCCACATAGCAATGAAATTAATTTCTAATTACCATATTTTATGGATGGGTATTATGGTGGGTTTAATGTTTATATAAGATAATTATGAATAATTTTACTTATAAAATTATAATATCATATCTACATTTTTACCTTCCAAACTGTTGGAAAATGATAACATCGATCATGTGTATGTGTGGAATACCACCCCCACGAAGCGATGTGATTCATTTTTCATTTTTTTTACATGGATGGTAATAATGATAGATTTAATGAATATATATGATATATATTTTATAATAATTAATCTTTAAATTTTATTTATTATCTACCTTTCTTTTTTCTCTTCTTTGAAAAATGCAAACCGGGTTCATGTATACATAAAGGCCTACTATCTTTATGAATGGTGTAATTCATTTTTCTATCTCTATTTTTTATGAATGAATATAAACATGTATATAAGGAATTTATATTATATTTATATCATGATTAAAATTATAGATATCATGGAACCTTGATCAAAATAAAAGGATCAAAACTATAGAACTAGAACATACATAAAAAACGAAGTAGATATCACCCAAAATAGTGATTTTAATAAAGTGTTAAAAAATGGAGATAAAGGATTATAAATATATCATATATGGTATGATATATATTGTTATGGTTCTATAATATATATAATAAATATATATTTATTATACAGCAGGTTCCAATTTGTATGAAGGAATTTGGACCTAATGTAAGGGATTTTTGCCTCACTTTTATTTTTTGGGACACATGCCTTATACACCACTTATTTATTTTGTGTGGTTTATATACTACCTATTAATGAAATTTATTATTATTATTATGAAAATTATTTGTATTTTCATATCCATATAATTCTATTTCTTTCATGGGACTTATGATTCAAAATCTACCAAAGTTGTAAGGGTTCTATGTTACAATCTCAAATTTTATCAGGATTGTTTATTATTATGTTTACAATGATAAAATATTATGATATTCCTATCATGAAACTCATGAATTTTCTTATCCTTTATTTATTTTTTTAAATACTTTTTTTCTTTCATTTTACTGACCTTAAGTCCTCAAGAAACCAAAAATATATTTTTAAGGAAAATCACCTTTATTTTTCTCTTCGATCGAATACCATTTTCTTCTATATACATATTTTCTAAAACTTATTTAAATAAGGTTTCTAATATTATCCTATGATTTTTTAAATTAATTTTTACCCATGATTGTAATTTTATAAAATGTTTCAAAATGAATCATATTATCATTTTCCAAACAAGGTATTTTTTATTTTTTTTACAAAAGTGTAAAAGGAATGTTTTCTTTTAACTTATACACCCTGAAAAAAAATTACTATTTTCATGATTGCTCAATGATTTTAACATTCCTTTAAAAAAATTCATGTTTATTTTAAAATAAGTTTTTTCCACAATATTTTGGAAATTTTTATATTTTAAATAAGTGATTTCAAAATGAAAAGGTCATTTTCCTCAAGAATGTTTTAATGATATTTTCATGGTATTTCTATTCATCAAAGATAAAAAACCTTAATTTAAATAATTTTTTAATGGGGATATGATCAAAGTATACCATCCTTATTCCTTATCTAGATGTTTTATGTTTGTTATGATGATATGTTTATGAAACTCATCCCTCTTTCATAGGTTATACTATGATGAAATGATGAAATGTTTATAAATACTGTTTCTTTTCCATGGGTTATGTTATGATGAAATTTTTATGAAACCCATTTATTTTCCTGATTTTTTATATGATGAATTTTTTATGATCTTTTGGAACATGTATATATGATTTTCATTATGTTATAGTAGTTACATTATAACCAAGTATGATGGTTAAGTTATAACTAATGATGGTAGTTACATTATAACCAAAGATTGTGGTTACGTAATAACCAAGTATGGTGGTAAAATTATAACCAATGATGATTAGTATCTATATATCCATACAATTCATTAGGTAAATATTGATATCTCATAATTTTAATATTATTATAATGGGGATTGAACCTAGTTTAGCAAGGGAGTTTTTCCTCTATGATAGTCTTGGGAGTGAACCTTGACTACTGCGATAGTCTAAGGAGTGAACCAATTCCACTACGATAATCTTGGAAATGAAACTTTATTACTAAGGAAATGATTTTCTATACTTATGTGTATTCCAAAAACTCATTTCTTATGCTAATTTTATTCTCTCATAGATCATGTTTTTTTATTCCATTTTGATTCATGTCTTATGAACTACCAAGTTTTAGGCCATGACTCAAGATTATGATCTATGATATGTAGGGTATTGTTTTCAAATTTTATAATCATGTTATCATACCCTTATATTCATTTTATTCTCAATTGATCATTGATATATCCATTTTTTACCCTTACTGGGCATCTGATCTCACCTTTTTTCATGTTTCCTTTTCCCATGTTGTAAAGAAAGGTATTAAGTATAATATGTCTAAGAATAGTTATAGTTATTAATAAATTTGTGGGAGATGATTGATTAGCCAATAAAAACACATATTTTTATTACATTTTAATTGTATTAAATGTTTATTTTTGATATTATGGGCCTGAGTTAGTGGATTTTAATTTTGAACATCCATTATCTTCATTTGTGCACTTCATGCCTAATATGCACCAATTTAGGCCCAATGTTTCATCTGATTTCAAAAAATGTAATTATCCATATTTTAATTTGATATTTTTTAAAATGGATATAAACTTAAATATGAACATTTTTCATTCAGGGATCAATGGAGGATTCATAAAGGATGATGAGGATTTTTGGCGAAGAAAGGAAACAATTCTGGAGAAGGTAGATTGGATATCATCCCACTGATCGGACTTTGGGACCCACAATACAGGACCAATGAAGCCCAAAATTTATAGGAGACTAGAAGACATATAGGGGAACAAATCATGCTTCTGTATCTAGTGCTAATTCGTCCTCAATGGTGGTTATTAAGGTGGCCCAAGTTGAAGATTTAATTTTGGGCCAGATTCTGCTTCCCAGACAAACAGCCCATTATTTAAATCATATCTCCCGAACCACAATTAATTTTGGGCTGCAATTTTACAGGATGTTAGGGGACATCCGCGGATTCATTTAATTATTCTAGGGCCTACTCAAATTCGGCCTTCTAGAAGGTACTTTAGGCTCGTCTTTCCGGTGGATGCAAGCTGGCTGCAACTTCGGGGCAAGAAGTGTAAAAGTCTCTCATCATTAATGTTCCACCCACCTTTACCCAACATAATTAATTAAAGGCACATGGGATGTTGGGGGATCGGTAAAGGCTTCATTTTTTTCCTATTTAAGGTAGTAGTGGTGGTGTATTTATGGATATTGGTGCTTTCTTTTCATTGTAATGTTATTATGTCAATTTGCCTTTGTAATGTTCTTTCATCTCATGTAAGTTGTTCGAATCACCTTAGTCTTCAATAAAAGTTCTTCTTAATCTCTTATTTTGTTCTTATTCATATCACCTTGATACCGTTGTCCCAAGGTGTGAAAATTTTCACACCAAACCTTGTGATTTTGTTCACACAACGGTGGAGTAATCGTTATTTTTGTTGTTTTTACTTCTTCAATTCCACCCTCATAAGTCTACATTCCGCTTCCGTTGAGAACTTGTCATCAATGGAGGGCTAGCTCTTTTACGGGTTTATCCAAGGGAGTAGCAAGGGGATGTATTTAATGTTATTTCTCACTCCCTAAATGCTATTAATTTCTTTTAATTGAGTTTCTTTCATTCAATGATTTTTATTCTTCCTCTTCCTTATTGAATTTATTCACCCCACTTTTATGTGCTAATTACATCCTTTACCTTAGAGTGCTCATGAAAATGATCCTACAATTTTATAGGTGATTATCATGTGTTTTTAAGGAGTTTAATCAGTAATTTATGAGGTTATTTTTAATTCATTGCATGAATCCTTCTCAAGTTAATGAAATTAAAATCGTAAAAAAGGGAATTCATTCAATCCACCCCGAGCAATAACCTAGGATCAACTCATTTTCTCATAATTTGAATTCACATAGATATTTTAGTACTCTTTCAAAACAATCTAAAATCAACCCAAGTTGGCCACTTCATAGCCAAAAATCCATCTCTTTTTATTGAGTGTCTAAAGGTTCTTCTTAGGTCTCTGAGGATTCGACAACCCAAACTACACTACAAGCAACCGCTTGACCCTTAAAACTTGGGTAAATTTGGGCGAAACCAAATTTTGGCGCTGTTGCTGAGGACCAAGTAATTTCCTTATAAAAAAAACTTCTTTCCTCACCCCCATTATTCTATTCTCACCCAAGATCTCTTATCTTTTCCCTTTCTCGCTTTTTTTTTGCGCATGTCTGCCTTCACACGCGATAACTCAAACAGACTAGTTAGGGTGGAAAGTCATAGGATAGGGGATTCAAGTACACCATTGGATCCTAACCTTACTAATACCCCAGAGTTAAAGATTGAGTCAATTTCAATGTAGGGTCTTCAAAGAAACCAACTCATAAACCCAGGCGGGAACCAAAATGGAAATCCAAATGAGGCAGCCCCAAATTTGGGGAATGCAGTCGATCAAACCATGAATAACTACCTTACACCTACCTGGACCAATGCACCCTCTTGCATTAGGCATGCTTCCATAGGATATGCCCACTATGTCTTTAAACCTCATGTCCTAAACCACCTTCCAACTTTCCATGGGATGGAGTCATAAATTCCTTACCTTCATGTCAAGGAGTTCAATGACATTGTTGAAACCATGTGCTCACCACATCAACTTGAGTCAGCTAAGATGAGTCTCTTTCCTTTCTCACTTAAGGATCGAGCAAAGAACTAGTTAAATAATCTGAGACCTTCATCAATCCATACTTGGAACCAATTGCAAAGGGAATTTTACAAAAAAATACTTCCCCCATCACAAAACCATTGCACTAAAAAAGAGCATCCAAAATTTTTTTGAAAAAGAGGGAGAGACATTTTATGAAACATGGGAGAGGTTCAAAGACACCCTAAACATGGTTCCACACCATGGTTTTTCTATTCCTGAACAAGTAAGAATTTTCTATGAAGTTTTGGGCCCGGGGAACAAAAAATCCATTGACATGATGTGTAATGGGACCTTTAAAAACAAATCCCCAAATGATGCTTACGAGTATCTAGAAATCCTTTCTGAACAAAACCAAACATGGGGAACATCACCTTATTCTGAAAATCCACAAAGAACTGATGGAATGCATACACCTAGAGAAGAGGAAAGACTTAGGGCGAAACTTGCAGCACTCTCTAGGAAGGTTGAAGAGATAGACCATAGGAAGATCAATGAAATCCAAACTGTAGACTCTATTTGCACAATCTGTGATAAACATGACCACAAAACAGACAACTGCCCAACCATTCCATCCATCAAGGATGTTCTTTTAGGAGGACCACCTGCTGAATTCAATGCCCTAGACTTTCAAAAGCCTCAATACCCAAACACATTCAACCCAAGGTATAATGACCACTGAGGCTTCCGATGGAAAGATAACCAACAACCTAGCCAACCACAAGGACCAAACCCCTACGCTACACAAAATTTTCAAAACCATAACCAATTACAACCACAACCAGTCCAATACCAATATCCTCCAGTACAATACCAACAACCCATCCAACAATCAAAGTATCCCCCTGGGATGACCCAACCAACACAAACACCTTCCCAAACTTTCCCTCTCCCAATCCTTGAACAACTGTGAAATCAAATGGAAAGGATGAACTCAGAAGTCTCTTTCCTGAATTAAGAACTTCAAACCATCAAAACTGGAAAGGCACCCATGCCCACATAGGCCATTCCACAACAAACATCAAGGGGGGAGACAATTTGCACTCAAACAACTCATGAACAACTAAAGGCTGTGACAGTTTTGATAAGTGGGAAATTAATTGAGAAACCTGAACAAATAGTTCAAAACCCACCTGAAGATTAAAACTCTAATGAAAATTAAAATTAAACACATGAAAAAACTGAAGATACTAATAAAGATATGAAAGAAACAACTCTTCAAAAAACAACCCCATAACCTGCCCCATTTCCTCAACGCATGAGGGGGAAAACCAAGCCGGAATTGAGTGAAACATCGAGGGAAATATTCTCACAAGTCAAGTTGAACATTCCACTCCTTGATGCCATTCAAACCATTCCTGCATACTCAAAATACCTTAAGGACCTCTGCACATTTAAACAGAAATTCTCACATAAGAACCAAGTCCTTCTGGCAGCATATGTTATCACAACAATCCAAGGAACCCTTCCTCCAAAGATGAAAGACCCAGGATGCCCTTACATAAATGTTGAACTAGGAGAGAACAAAGTTGTCAAAGACTTGTGTGATCTAGGATCTAGTGTGAACCTCATTCCTTATGCTATGTATTGTCAGTTAGGGCTCAAAGAACTCCAACCCACATCTGTCACTCTTCAACTTGTTGATCGTAGTATTCGAGTTCCAAAGGGGATCTTAAAGGATGTTTTGGTGAAAGTTGAAAATTTAATTTACCCAGCTGACTTCATTGTTCTAGACAATCACCCAAGCTTAGTTCCTAGGGAGAAAACCCCAATCATCCTTGGTCTTCCCTTCCTTGAAACAATCAACTCTGTTATCCGAGTCCGAAATGGGAACATGACCATCACCTTTGGAAACATGAGTCTAGACTTGAAAATCTACAATGAAAACTCTCAAATTGGGGATGATGAAGAGATCCATGAGGTTAATTGGATAGGTAGTGTTGATAGTGAACTCAAGGAACATCAAGGAATTACCGAAGGATGTTTTTAAGTCAAGAATAGATTGATTTTCTTTGTTCACATGAGGGAAATTTGTCTCCTTGGCTTGAATCTCTTTCAGATTGCTCTATTGATGATTTTCTAGAATCACCAATCAATGATACCATGGGTGAAATAAATAACATCGAGTCCATATCCCTTCATGAATCTACTCTAGCTAATTTAGTGGATGAAAATTCTCTTCACAAGGAACCAATTTTGTCAAGAAATCTGAACAAAGAAACTGAGTTCAATACAAAGTCTCATCCTTTCTTGGAAAGTGATAACCACTCTGTTCTTGAATTTATGGTTTTACCTTCATCACTAAAGTATGAGTTCTTAGGGGACAATAAATCCTTTCCTATTGTAATTTCTTCCTCTCTTGAAGCCAATCATGAGAGGATGCTTCTAGATGTCCTTAGGAGACACAAGAAAGCCATTGGATAGACCCTATCAGATATTCCTGGGATTATCCCACTTATCGGGACTCATAGAATTGTTCTAGAATTCGATTTAAATCCATGTCGTCAACCTCAGTGGCGACTCAATCCTAATCTCATGGAAGTAGTGAGAAAAGAACTTTTGAAATTGTTAAAAGCTGGTATCATCTATCCTATAGCTGAGAGTGAGTGGGTTAGCCCAATCCATGTGGTTTCAAAGAAGGCTGGAATCACAGTAATAACAAATAATGATGGAGAGATTCTTCCAAAAAGGGTTAGTAGTGGATGGAGAGTCTATATTGACTATAGGAAGCTCAACTCTTGTACCAAGAAAGACCATTTCCCCTTTCCCTTTATAGATCAAGTCCTCGAGCGAGTGGCGGGTCATCAATTCTACTGCTTCCTAGATGGATTCTCAGGGTATAATCAAATTGAAGTCTCCTTAGACGATCAAGGAAAAACAACCTTCACCTGTCCATTCGGCACTTTTTCCTTCAAGTGCATTCCCTTTGGGTTATGTAATTCCCCTGGTACCTTCCAGCGGTGCACGATGGGAATCTTCTCGGACATGGTGGGGGATTGTTTAGAGGTCTTCATGGATGATTTCTCCATCTTTGGGGATACTTTTGAGGGATGCCTTCTAAATGTTGAAAAGGTTTTGTCAAGGTGTGAGGATAAGAATCTCATACTAAATTGGGAAAAATGCCATTTCATTGTAAGGGAAGGACATGTTCTAGGTCATCTGGTATCTGGTAGAGGGATTGAAGTTGATAAAGCTAAGGTTGACATCATTCGTCACCTTCCCTCTCCTAAAACTATTAAGGAAGTGAGGTCCTTCTTAGGTCATGCTGGTTTTTATAGAAGGTTCATTAATAATTTCAGCTCTATTTCTCGACCACTTTGTGCTCTATCGATAAAAGATGCTCCATTTTTATGGACAGAAAGCTGTGAGGAATCATTCTCTACACTAAAGTCAACTCTTATATCTCCACCTATCATGAAATATCCAAATTGGAAACTTCCTTTCGAGCTCATGTGTGATGCAAGTGACTTTGCTGTAGGAGCAGTCTTAGGACAACGGTGTGAGAAAACTCCATGTGTCATTGCTTATGCAAGCAAATCTTTAAATGATGCACAAATAAACTACACCACCACTGAGAATGATCTGCTTGTTGCTATCTTTGCTTTAGAGAAATTCAGGTCTTATCTCTTAGGATCACCCATCATTGTCTTCAGTAACCATTCAGCCCTAAAACACCTTTTCCAAAAACAAGATGCCAAGGCTAGATTGATTAGGTGGGTCCTTCTTCTTCAAGAGTTCAATTTAACCATTAAGGATAAAAAGGGTGTTGAAAATGTTGTAGCTGATCACCTCTCTAGGATGGAATTCAAATACAACTCACACCACCTCTCTGTGTCTGATTCATTTCCCGATGAGCACTTCTATTCAGTGAGTGATTGCCCTTGGTATGCTGACATAGCAAACCATTTGGTGATGGGTGACATTACAAAATTCTTGGGGACCCAAGATAAGTGGAAATTCCTTTCTGATGTCAAACACTACGTGTTTGATGATCCTTACCTCTTCAATTTCTGTCCTGATCAAATCATCAGGAGATGTCTTCCCGAGTCTGAACAAGAGTCCATTCTAAAATTTTGTCATGGAGAGGCATGTGGAGGCCACTTTTCTACAAATAAAACCACTGCAAAGGTCCTCCAAAGTGGTTTCTACTGGCCGAACCTCACTAAGGATTCCTTCCAATACTGCAAAAGTTGTCCTCAGTGTTAGCAATTAGGATCCATTTCCAAAAGAAATCAAATGCCCCTCACTCCCATTCTAGTCATCGAAATCTTTGATTGTTGGCGAATTGATTTCATGGGACCCTTTCCAAACTCTAAGGGATACCTCTACATCCTCTTAGCCATTGATTACGTCTCAAAATGGGTTGAGGCCATTCCTACCAAGACTAATGATCATCAAGTTGTGATCTGATTCCTAAAAGAGCATATCTTTTCTAGATTCGGAATTCCGAGGGCTATAATCAGTTATCGTGGAAACCCATTTCTGTAATCGCCCATTCTCTTCACTCATTTCTAAGTATGAATTTCTCATAAAGTTTCCACTACATACCATCCTTAAACCTATGGTCAAGATGAGTTAGAAAATAGGGAGATTAAGCAAATTCTTGAAAAAACTGTCAACCCCTCTAGGAAAGATTGGTCTGAGAAACTCTTAGATGCTCTTTGGGCATATCGTACAGCATTCAAAACTATCCTAGGAATGTCACCATATAGGTTTGTTTATGGAAAATCATGCCATTTACCTGTTGAAATTGAGCATAAGGAATTTTGGGCAATCAAAAAAATGAATTTTGACATTTCTTTAGCCGAAGAAAAGAGGAAGTTAGATCTTAATGAACTTGAGGAACATAGGATGGAGGTGTATGAAAATTCAAGGATAAATAAAGCTAGAGTTCAAGCCTACCAATCTAGTAATATCAAAGTCAAACAATTTGAACTAGGAAAACATGTGCTCTTGTATAGTTCAAAACTTCATTTACACCCGGGAAAGTTAAGGTCTAGATGGTCAGGTCCATTCATAGTGCATCATGTATACCCCCATGGGGTAGTAGAGATTCAGGATCCCACAAGTGGTAACATTTTTAAGGTCAATGGTCATAGGTTAAAACCATTCATTGAATCATTCAATAAACAGGAAATAGAGTTAGAGTTAACAGAGCCAACCTATGAACCAGGAAAAAATTGATAGATTTAGGATCCATGTCGTGCTAAAGACGTTAAACAAAAGCACTGCATGGGAGGTAACCCGTGGTCTTCATGTTTCTAATCTTTGTGAATCATTTTTTTTCTTTCTTTCCTTCTTCTTCATTTTGTTATTTAAAAAATATATATATAGACTATTGACCTGTTCTTCTTTTATGAGTAAGGATGGGTACGAAAGGGGACCACTGTATTCATCCGTGTCACGCGGTGTAATCCCTGAGTAATACCTTACCCAGAAAATATAAAGAAGACAATGTATCATCAGTTTATTTTATTTTATTTTATATTTTTGTAGGTATTTTAAAAAAATAGATTGTTGACCTGTTCTTCTTTTATGAGTAAGGATGGGTACGAAAGGGGAGCACCGTATTCATCTGTGTCATGCGGTGTGATCCCTGAGTAATACCTTACCCAGAAAATATAAAGAAGACAATGTATCATCAGTTTATGTTATTTTGTTGTTTTTTTAGGTAAAAAAAATATACAAAAAAATATTTATATTAAAAAAAATTAAAGGAATGTCATAGGTCATTGGGAAAAGCTGGGCACAATTATCCAATCCATTGGGATACAAACTAGAACTGAAGGGAGACATGGGAGTTCATTTTCAACATCAACCACCAGGTGACTTCATTCCATAATTTTCATTTTCAATGTCTTCGTTGAACTTCTATCCTACCCCTTCTATGTTTGAATTCTTTAAACACTGGGAACAGTGTTATTCTAAGTTGGGGGGAGATGAAAATGTGTGGAAGGAAAAATTTCATTAACCTTGAACATGATAACACACATTCCAAACTCTGAAATTGGATATCAAATAATTTTGCATGCCTTGATTCTAATTTTAATGCAATTTTATGTTCATGTGCATAGTTATTGGAAAGTGTGGTTGTCCGATGTGATTTTTCACTGTTATATTTTCATCCATTTAATAAAAAAAACACAATTCACATCCTCTAGATTGTGGGGTTTTAGTTTGAGTTCTTGGGGACCCATAATAAATAGCATAGGATTGGAGATCATTTTAATTTTAACATGAGTATTCAAAAAAAAATTGCTCGTAGAGCAATGAATTGATCTAATGTGTGGCTTTCGGCACTTGGGGATCGTGACTCCATAGTTGTCTGACCCAGAGTTGGGAATTTTATCTCTATTTGTGGTAATTTGAATTTGTTTTTGATTGAGTTAACTCGAGATGATGCCCAAGTATATGAGCTTCACTTGGTGCCCTAAGGTCTTTGAGCCTGGGAGTCATCGGAAAAGTCTTGCTACATGGGTTGACTCGATTGAGTTCAATTTCAATTACCATGGAAAAATTGCAAAAAAAAACCAAAAAATAAAATAAAATAAAAAATGAGTACTCATCTTATTATTAAAATTTGATTGCTCCTAGCGCTTCTATCTTTTCTCCCTCGAATGAAAATGAACCCCCATGTCTATTGTGACACACAACACTTCATCGTGCTTAATTGAATTTGGATGAAATATGGCAATGAATTTGAACAAAGGAATGGGCTTGGGCTTGAGATATGCTTATGGACATATATTGTTTTAAATTATTTTTATGGGTTTCATAATTGTTTGGTATGTGATCTTTGGGTGAGAAATGTGTATTAAAATGTTTTTGGAAAAGGTCATTTGAATTTCATTTTTGTGAGATATATTTTGCTCGGGACTAGCAAAAATCAAGTTGGGGGGTGTGATTAGCCAATAAAAACACATATTTTTATTAAATTTTAATGGTATTAAATTTTCATTTTTGATCTTATGGGCCTGAGTTAGTGGATTTTAATTTTGAACATCCATTCTCTTCATTTGTGCACTTCATGCCTAATATGCACCAATTTAGGCCCAATGTTTCATCTGATTTCAAAAAATGTAATTATACATATTTTAATTTGATATTTTTGGAAATGGATATAAACTTAAATATGAACATTTTTCATTCAGGGATCAATGGAAGATTCATAAAGGATGATGAGGATTTTTGGCAAAGAAAGGAAACAATTCTGGAGAAGGCAGATTGGATATCATCCCACTAATCGGACTTTGGGGACCACAATACAGGCCCAATGACGCCCAAAATTTATAGGAGACTAGAAGATATATAGGGGAACAAATAAATATTCTGGAGATAGTGCTAATTCGTCCTCAATGGTGGTGATTAAGGTGGACCAATTTGAAGATTTAATTTTGGGACAGATTCTGCGTCCCAGAAAAACAGCCCACTATTTCAATCATATCTCCGAAACCAAAATTTATTTTGGGATGAAATTTTACAGGATGTTAGGGGACATCCGGGTATTCATTTAAGTCTTATAGGGACCACTAAAATTATGACTTCTAGAAGGTACGTTAGGCGCGTCATTCCGGTGGATGCAAGCTGGCTGTAACTTCGGGGCAAGAAGTGGAAAAGTCTCTCATCATTAATGTTCCACCCACCTTTCCCCAACATAATTAATTAAAGGAACATGGTATGTTGGGGGCTCGGCCAAGGCTTCATTTTTTTCCTATTTAAGGCAGTATTGGTGGTGTATTTATGGATCTTGGTGCTTTCTTTTCATTGTAATGTTATTATGTCAATTTGCCTTTGTAATGTTCTTCCCTCTCATGTAAGTTGTTCGAATCACCTTAGTCTTCAATAAAAGTTCTTCTTCTTCTATTATTCTATTCTTATTCATATCACCTTGATACCATTGCCTCAAGGTGTGAAAATTTTCACACCAAACCTTGTGATTTTGTTCACACAACGGTGGAGTGATCGTTATTTTTGTTGTTTTTACTTCTTCAATTCCACCCTCATAAGTCTACTTTCCTCTTCCGTTGAGAACTTGTCATCAATGGAGGGATATCTCTTTTATGGTTTTATCCAAGGGAGTAGCAAGGGGATGTATTGAATGTTATTTCTCACTCCCTAAATGCTATTAATTTCTTTTAATTGAGTTTCTTTCATTCAATGATTTTTATTCTTCCTCTTCCTTATTGAATTTATTCACCCCACTTTCATGTGCTAATTACATCCTTTACCTTGGAGTGCTCATGAAAATGATCCTACAAGTGTATAGGTGATTATAATGTGTTTTTAAGGAGTTTAATCAGTAAGTGATGAGGTTAGTTTTAATTCATTGCATGAATCCTTCTCGAGTTAATGAAATTAAAATCGTAAAAAAAGGAATTCATTCAATCCACCCCGAGGAATAACCTAGGATCAACTCATTTTCTCATAATTTGAATTCACATAGATCTTTTAGTACTCTTTCAAAAAAATATAAAATCAACCCAAGTTGGCCACTTCATAGCCAAAAATCCATCTCTTTTTATTGAGTGTCTAAAGGTTCTTCTTAGGTCTCTGAGGATTCAACAACCCAAGCTACACTACAAGCGACCGCTTGACCCTTAAAACTTGGGTAAATTTGGGCGAAACCAAATTTTGGTGCCGTTTCCGGGGACCAAGTAAGTTCCTTAGACAAAAAACTTCTTTCCTCACCCCCATTATTCTATTCTCACCCAAGATCTCTTATCTTTTCCCTTTCTTTCTTTTTTTTGGCGCATGTCCGCCTTCACACGCGATAACTCAAACAGACTAGTTAGGGTGGAAAGTCATAGGATAGGGGAGTCAATTACAACATTGGATCCTAACCTTCCTAATACCCCAGAGTGAAAGATTGAGTCAATTTCAATGGAGGGTATTCAAAGAAACCAACTCATAAACCCGGGCGGGAACCAAAATGGAAATCCAAATGAGGTAGCCCCAAATTTGGGGAATGCAGTCGATCAAACCATGAATGACTACCTTACACCTACCTAGACCAATGCACCCTCTTGCATTAGGTATGATACCATAGGATATGCCCACTATGTCTTTAAACCTCATGTCCTAAACCACCTTACAACTTTCCATGGGATGGAGTCATAAATGCCTTACCTTCATGTCAAGGAGTTCAATGACATTGTTGAAACCATGTGCTCACCACATCAACTTGAGTCAGCTAAGATGAGGCTCTTTCCTTTCTCACTTAAGGATCGAGCAAAGAACTGGTTAAATAATCTGAGACCTTCATCAATCCATACTTGGAACCAACTGCAAAGGGAATTTTATAAAAAATTCTTCCCCCATCACAAAACCATTGCACTAAAAAAGAGCATCCAAAATTTTTTTGAAAAAGAAGGAGATTCATTTTATGAAACATGGGAGAGGTTAAAAGACACCCTAAACATGGTTCCACACCATGGTTTTTCTATTCCTGAACAAGTAAGAATTTTCTATGAAGGTTTGGGCCCGGGGAACAAACAATTCATTGACATGATATGTAATGGGACCTTTAAAAACAAATCCCCAAATGATGCTTATGAGTATCTAGAAATCCTTGCTGAACAAAACCAAAAATGGGGAACATCACCTTATTCAGAAGAGCCACAAAGAACTGCTGGAATGCATACACTTAGAGAAGAGGAAATCCTTAGGGCAAAACTTGAAGCACTCTCTAGGAAGGTTGAAGAGATAGACCATAGGAAGATCAATGAAATCCAAACTGTAGACTCTGTTTGCACAATCTGTGATAAACATGACCACAAAACAGACAACTGCCCAACCATTCCATCCATCAAGGATGTTCTTTTAGGAGGACCACCTGCTGAAGTCAATGCCCTAAACTTTCAAAAGCCTCAATACCCAAACACATTCAACCCAAGGTATAATGACCACACAGGCTTCCGATGGAAAGATAACCAACAACCTAGCCAACCACAAGGACCAAACCCCTACCCTACACAAAATTTTCAAAACCATAACCAATTCCAACCACAACCAGTCCAATACCAATATCCTCTAGTACAATACCAATAACACATCCAACAACCAAGGTATCCCCCTGGGATGACCCAACCAACACAAACACCTTCCCAAACTGTACCTCTCCCAATCCTTGAACAACTGTGCCAACAAATGGAAAGGATGAACTCAGAAGTCTCTTCCCTAAAACAAGAACTTCAAACCATCAAAACTAGAAAGGCACCCATGCCCACATAGGCCATTCCACAACAAACATCAAGGGGGGAGACAAGTTTCACTCAAACAACTCATGAACAACTAAAGGCTGTGACAGTTTTGAGAAGTGGGAAATCAATTGAGAAACATGAACAAATAGTTCAAAACCCACCTGAAGATTCAAACTCTAATGAAAATTCAAATGAAACACATTAACAAACTGAAGATACTAATAAAGATATTAAAGAAACAACTCTTCAAAAAACAACCCCACAACCTTCCCCATTTCCTCAACGCATGAGGGGGAAAACCAAGCCGGAATTGAGTGAAACATTGAGGGAAATATTCTCACAAGTCAAGTTGAAAATTACACTCCTCGATGCCATTAAAACCATTCCTGAATACTCAAAATACCTTAAGGACCTCTTCACATTTAAACATAAATTCTCACATAAGAACCAAGTCCTTCTGGCAGCAAATGTTAGCACAACAATCCAAGGAACCCTTCCTCCAAAGATGAAAGACCCAGGATGCCCTTACATAAATGTTGAAATAGGAGAGAATAAAGTTTTCAAAGCCTTGTGTGATCTAGGAGCCAGTGTGAACCTCATTCCTTATGCTATGTATTGTTAGTTAGGGATCGAAGAACTCCAACCCACATCTGTCACTCTTCAACTTGCTGATCGTAGTATTCGAGTTCCAAAGGGGATCTTAAAGGATGTTTTCGTGAAAGTTGAAAATTTCATTTACCCAGCTGACTTCATTGTTCTAGACAATCACCCAAGCTTAGGTCCTAGGGAGCAAACCCAAATCATCCTTGGTCGTCCCTTCCTTGCAACAATCAACTTTGTTATCCGAGTCCGAAATGGGAACATGACCATCACCATTGGAAACATGAGTCTAGACTTGAACATCTACAATGAAAACTCTCAAATTGGGTATGATGAAGAGATACATGAGGTTAATTGGATAGGTAGTGTTGATAGTTAACTCAAGGAACAACAAGGAATCACCGAAGTATGTTTAAGTCAAGAATAGATTGATTTTCTTTGTTCACATGAGGGAAATTTGTCTCCTTGGCTTGAATCTCTTTCAGATTTCTCTATTGATGATTTTCTAGAATCACCAATCAATGATACCATGGGTGAAATAAATAACATCGAGACCATATCCCTTCATGAAACTACTCTAGCTAATTTAGTGGATGAAAATTCTCTTCACAAGGAACCAATTTTGTCAAGAAATCTGAACAAAGAAACTGAGTTCAATACAAAGTCTCGTCCTTTCTTGGAAAGTGATAACCACTCTGATCTTGAATTTAAGGTTTTACCTTCATCACTCAAGTATGAGTTCTTCGGGGACAATCAATCCTTTCATGTTGTCATTTATTCCTCTCTTGAAGCCAATCATGAGAGGATGCTTCTTGATGTCCTTAGGAGAGACAAGAAAGCCATTGGATAGACCCTATCAGATATTCCTCGGATTAGCCCACTTATCAGGACTCATAGAATTGTTCTAGAATTCGATTCAAAGCCATGTCGTCAACCTTAGCGGCGACTCAATCCTAATCTCATGGAAGTAGTGAGAAAAGAACTTTTGAAATTGTTAAAATCTGGTATCATCTATCCTATAGCTGAGAGTGAGTGGGTTAGCCCAATCCATGTGGTTCCAAAGAAGGCTGGAATCACAGTAATAACCAATAATGATGGAGAGATGCTTCCAAAAAGGGTTAGTAGTGGATGGAGAGTCTGTATTGACTATAGGAAGCTCAACTCTTGTACCAAGAAAGACCATTTCCCCTTGCCCTTTATAGATCAAGTCCTCGAGCGAGTGGCGGGTCATCAATTCTACTGCTTCCTAGATGGATTCTCAGGGTATAATCAAATCGAAGTCTCCTTATAGGATCAAGGAAAAACAATCTTCACCTATCCATTCGGCACTTTTTCCTTCAAGCGCATGCCCTTTGGGTTATGTAATTCCCCTGGTACCTTCCAGCGGTGCATGATGGGAATATTCTCAGACATGGTGGGGGATTGTTTAGAGGTCTTCATGGATGATTTCTCCATCTTTGGGGATACTTTTGAGGGATTCCTTCTAAATGTTGAAAAGGTTTTGTCAAGGTGTGAGGACAATAATCTCATACTAAATTGGAAAAAATGCCATTTCATTGTAAGGGAAGGACATGTTCTAGGTCATCTGGTATCTGGTAGAGGGATTGAAGTTGATAAAGCTAAGGTTGACATCATTCGTCACCTTCCCTCTCCTAAAACTGTTAAGGAAGTGAGGTCCTTGTTAGGACATGCTGGTTTTTATAGAAGGTTCATTAGGAATTTCAGCTCTATTTCTCGACCACTTTGTGCTCTATTGGTAAAAGATGCTCCATTTTTATGGACAGAAAGCTGTGAGGAATCATTATCTACACTAAAGTCAACTCTTATATCTCCACCTATCATGAAATCTTCAAATTAGAAACTTCCTTACGAGCTCATGTGTGATGCAAGTGACTTCGCTGTAGGAGCAGTCTTAGGACAACGGTGTGAGAAAACTCCACGTGTCATTGCTTATGCAAGCAAATCTTTAAATGATGCACAAATAAACTACACCACCACTGAGAAAGAGCTGCTTACTGTTGTCTTTTCTTTAGAGAAATTCAGGTCTTATATCTTAGGATCACCCATCATTGTCTTCACTGGCCATTCATCCCTAAAATACCTTTTCCAAAAACAAGATGCCAAGGCTAGATTGATTAGGTGGGTCCTTCTTCTTCAAGAGTTCAATTTAACCATTAAGGATAAAAAGGGTGTTGAAAATGTTGTAGATGATCACCTCTCTAGGATAAAATTCAAAGACAACTCACACCACCTCTCTGTGTCTGATTCATTTCACGATGAGCACCTCTATTCAGTGAGTGATTTCCCTTGGTATGCTGACATAGCAAACCATTTGGTGATGGGTGACATTCCAAAATTCTCGGGGACCCAAGCTAAGAGGAAATTCCTTTCTGATGTCAAACACTACGTGTTTGATGATCCTTACCTCTTCAAGTTCTGTCCTGGTCAAATCATCAGGAGATGTGTTCACGAGTCTGAACAAGAGTCCATTCTAAAATTTTGTCATGGAGAGGCATGTAGAGGCCACTTTTCTACAAATAAAACCACTGAAAAGGTCCTCCAAAGTGGTTTCTACTGGCCGAACCTCACTAAGGATTCCTTCCAATACTGGAAAAGTTGTCCTCAGTGTCAGCAATTAGGATCCATTTCCAAAAGAAATCAAATGTCCCTCACTCCCATTCTAGTCGTCGAAATGTTTGATTGTTGGGGAATTGATTTCATGGGACCCTTTCCAAACTCTAAGGGATACCTCTACATCCTCTTAGCCATTGATTACGTCTCAAAATGGGTTGAGTCCATTCCCACCAAGACTAATGATCATCAAGTTGTGATTTTATTCCTAAAAGAGCATATCTTTTCTGGATTTGGAATTCCGAGGGCTATAATCAGTGATCGTGGAACCCATTTCTGTAATCGCCCATTCTCTTCACTCATGTCTAAGTATGGAATTTCTCATAAAGTTTCCACTGCATACCATCCTCAAACCAATGGTCAAGCTGAGTTAGCAAATAGAAAGATTAAGCAAATTCTTGAAAAAACTATCAACCCCTCTAGGAAAGATTGGTCTGAGAAACTCTTGGATGCTCTTTGGGCATATCGTACAGCATTCAAAACCATCCTAGGAATGTCACCATATAGGTTGGTTTATGTAAAATCATGCCATTTACCTATTGAAATTGAGCATAAGGCATTTTGGGCAATCAAGAAAATGAATTTTGACATTTGTTTAGCCGAAGAAAAGAGGAAGTTAGATCTTAATGAACTTGAGGAACTTAGGATGGAGGCGTATGAAAATTCAAGGATAAATAAAGCTAGAGTTCAAGCCTACCAATCTAGTAATATCAAAGTCAAACAATTTGAACTGGGAAAACATGTGCTCTTGTATAGTTCAAAACTTCATTTACACCCAGTAAAGTTAAGGTCTAGATGGTCAGGTCCATTCATAGTGCAACATGTGTACCCCCATGGGGTAGTAGAGATTCAGGATCCCACAAGTGGTAACATTTTTAAGGTCAATGGTCATAGGTTAAAACCATTCATTGAATCATTCAATAAACAGGAAATAGAGGTAGAGTTAACAAAGCCAACCTATGAACCAGGAAAAAATTAATAGATTTAGGATCCATGTCGGGCTAAAGAAGTTAAACAAAAGCACTGCATGGGAGGAAACCCATGGTCTTCATGTTTCTAATCTTTGTGAATCATTTTTTTTCTTTCTTTACTTCTTATTCATTTTGTTATTTAAAAAAATATATATATAGACTGTTGACCTATTCTTCTTTTATGAGTAAGGATGGGTACGAAAGGGGAGCACCGTATTCATCTATGTCATGCGGTGTGATCCCTAAGTAATACCTTACCCAGAAAATATAAAGAAGATAATGTATCATCAGTTTATTTTATTTTATTTTATATTTTTGTAGGTATTTTAAAAAAAAAGATTTTTGACCTATTCTTCTTTTATGAGTAAGGATGGGTATGAAAGGGGAGCACCGTATTCATCCATGTCACGCGGTGTGATCCCTGAGTAATACCTTACCCAGAAAATATAAAGAAGACAATGTATCATCAGTTTATGTTATTTTGATGTTTTTTTAGGTAAAAAAAATATACAAAAAAATATTTATATTAAAAAAAATTAAAGGAATGTCATAGGTAATTGGGAAAAGCTGGGCACAATCATCAAAGCCATTGGGAGACAAACCAGAACTGAAGGGAGACATGGGAATGCATTTTCAACATCAACCACCAGGTGACTTCATTCCATAATTTTCATTTTCAATGTCTTCGTTGAACTTCTATCCTACCCCTTCTATGTTTGAATTCTTTAAACACTGGGGACAGTGTTATTCTAAGTTGGGGGGGGGGGAGATGAAAATGTGTGGTAGGAAAAATGTCATTAACCTTGAACATGATAACACACATTCCAAACTCTGAAATTCGATATCAAATAATTTTTCATTCCTTGATTCTGATTTTAATGCAAGTTTATGTTCATGTGCATAGTTATTGGAAAGTGTGGTTGTCCGATGGGATTTTTCACTGTTATATTTTCATCCATTTAATAAAAAAACACAATGTGCATCCTCTAGATTGTGGGGTTTTAGTTTGAGTTCTTGGGGACCCATAATAAATAGCCTAGGATTGGCGATCATTTTAATTTTAACATGAGTATTCAAAAAAAAAATTACGCGTAGAGCAATGAATTGACCTAATGTGTGGCTTTCGGCACTTGGGGATCGTGACTCCATAGTTGTCTGGCCCAGAGTTGGGAATTTTATCTCTATTTTTGGTAATTTGAATTTGTTTTTGATTAAGTTAACTCGAGATGATGCCCGAGTATGTAAGCTTCACTTGGTTCCCTAAGGTCTTTGAGCCTGGGAGTCATCGGCAAAGTCTTGCTACATGGGTTGACTCGATTGAGTTCAATTTCAATTACCATGGAAAAATTGCAAAAAAAAACCAAAAAATAAAATAAAATAAAAAATGAGTACTCATCTTATTATTAAAATTTGATTGCTCCTAGCGCTTTTATCTTTTCTCCCTCGAATGAAAATGAACCCCCATGTCTATTGGGACACACAACACTTCATCATGCTTAATTGAATTTGGATGAAATATGGCAATGAATTTGAACAAAGGAATGGGCTTGGGCTTGAGATATGCTTATGGACATATCTTGTTTTAAATTATTTTTATGGGTTTCATAATTGTTTGGTATGTGATCTTTGGGTGAGAAATGTGTATTAAAATGTTTTTGGAAAAGGTCATTTGATTTTCATTTTTGTGAGATATATTTTTCTCGGGACTAGAAAAACTCAAGTTGGGGGTGTGATTAGCCAATAAAAACACATATTTTGATTACATTTTAATGGTATTAAATGTTTATTTTTGATCTTATGGGCCTGAGTTAGTGGATTTTAATTTTGAACATCCATTCTCTTCATTTGTGCACTTCATGCCTAATATGCACCAATTTAGGCCCAATGTTTCATCTGATTTCAAAAAATGTAATTATCCATATTTTAATTTGATATTTTTGGAAATGAATATAAACTTAAATATAAAAATTTTTCATTCAGGGATCAATGGAAGATTCATAAAGGATGATGATGATTTTTGGCGAAGAAAGGAAACAATTCTGGAGAAGGCAGATTGGATATCATCCCACTGATCGGACTTTGGGGCCCACAATACCGGCCCAAGGACACCCAAAATTTATAGGAGACTAGAATACATATAGGGTAACAAATAATTATTCTGAAAATAGTGCTAATTCATCCTCAATGGTGGTGATTAAGGTGGCCCAATTTGAAGATTTAATTTTGGGACAAATTCTGCATCCCAGAAAAACATCCCACTATTTCAATCATATCTTCCAAAACACAATGTATTTTGGGCTGAAAGTTTACAGGATGTTAGGGGATATCCGGGTATTCATTTACGTCTTCTAGGTCCCACTCAAATTAGGCCTTCTAGAGGGTACTTTAGGCGCGTCATTCCGGTGGATGCAAGCTGGCTGCAACTTCGGGGCAAGAAGTGGAAAAGTCTCTCATCATTAATGTTCCACCCACCTTTCCCCAGCATAATTAATTAAAGGAACATGGTATGTTGGGGTCTCAGCCAAGGCTTAATTTTTTTCCTATTTAAGGCAGTAGTGGTGGTGTATTTAGGGATCTTGGTGCATTCTTTTCATTGTAATGTTATTATGTCAATTTGCCTTTGTAATGTTCTTCCCTCTCATGTAAGTTGTTCGAATCACCTTAGTCTTCAATAAAAGTTCTTCTTCTTCTCTTATTCTATTCTTATTCATATCACCTTGATACCGTTGCCTCAAGGTGTGAAAATTTTCACACCAAACCTTGTGATTTTGTTCACACAACGGTGGAGTGATCGTTATTTTTGTTGTTTTTACTTCTTCAATTCCACCCTCATAAGTCTACTTTCCGCTTCCGTTGAGAACTTGTCATCAATGGAGGGATAGCTCTTTTATGGGTTGATCCAAGGGAGTAGAAAGTTTATGGATTTAATGTTATTTCTCACTCCATAAATTCTATTAATTTCTTTTAATTGAGTTTCTTTCATTCAATGATTTTTATTCTTCCTCTTCCTTATTGAATTTATTCACCCCACTTTCATGGATAATTACATCCTTTACCTTGGAGTGCTCATGAAAATGATCCTACAAGTGTATAGGTGATTATCATGTGTTTTTAAGGAGTTTAATCAGTAAGTGAAGAGGTTAGTTTTAATTCATTTCATGAATCCTTCTCGAGTTAATGAAATTAAAATCGTAAAAAAAGGAATTCATTCAATCCACCTCGAGCAATAACCTAGGATCAACTCATTTTCTCATAATTTGAATTCACATGGATATTTTAGTACTCTTTCAAAACAATCTAAAATCAACCCAAGTTGGCCACTTCATATCCAAAAATCCATCTCTTTTTATTGAGTGTCTAAAGGTTCTTCTTAGGTCTCTGAGGATTCGATAACCCAAGTTACACTACAAACGACCGCTTGACCTTTAAAACTTGGGTAAATTTGGGTGAAACCAAATTTTGGTGTCGTTGCCGGGGACCAAGTAAGTTCCTTAGACAAAAAACTTCTTTCCTCACCCCCATTATTCTATTCTCACCCAAGATCTCTTATCTTTTCCCTTTCTCGCTTTTTTTTGGCGCATGTCCGCCTTCACACGCGATAACTCAAACAGACTAGTTAGGGTGGAAAGTCATAGGATAGGGGAGTCAAATACACCATTGGATCCTAACCTTCATAATACCCCAGAGTTAAAGATTGAGTCAATTTCAATGGAGGGTCTTCAAATAAACCAACTCATAAACCCGGGCGGGAACCAAAATGGAAATCCAAATGAGGCAGCCCCAAATTTGGGGAATGCAGTCGATCAAACCATGAATGAATACCTTACACCTACCTGGACCAATGCACCCTCTTGCATCAGGCATGATGCCATAGGATATGCCCACTATGTCTTTAAACCTCATGTCCTAAACCACCTTCCAACTTTCCATGGGATGGAGTCATAAATGCCTTACCTTCATGTCAAAGAGTTCAATGACATTGTTGAAACCATGTTCTCACCCCATCAACTTGAGTCAGCTAAGATGAGGCTCTTTACTTTCTCACTTAAGGATCGAGCAAAGAACTAGTTAAATAATCTGAGACCTTCATCAATCCATACTTGGAACCAACTGCAAAGGGAATTTTACAAAAAATACTTCCCCCATCACAAAACCATTGCACTAAAAAAGAGCATCCAAAATTTTTTTGAAAAAGAGGGAGAGTCATTTTATGAAAAATGGGAGAGGTTCAAAGACACCCTAAACATGGTTCCACACCATGGTTTTTCTATTCCTGAACAAGTAAGAATTTTCTATGAAGGTTTGGGCCCGGGGAACAAACAATTCATTGACATGATGTGTAATGGGACCTTTAAAAACAAATCCCCAAATGATGCTTACGAGTATCTAGAAATCCTTGCTGAAAAAAACCAAAAATGGGGAACATCACCTTATTATGAAAAGCCACAAAGAACTATTGGAATGCATACACTTAGAGAAGAGGAAAGCCTTAGGGAGAAACTTGCAGCACTCTCTAGTAAGGTTGAAGAGATGGACCATAGGAAGATCAATGAAATCCAAACTGTAGACTCTGTTTACACAATCTGCGATAAACATGACCACAAAACAGACAACTACCCAACCATTCCATCCATCAAGGATGTTCATTTAGGAGGACCACCTGCTGAAGTCAATGCCCTAAACTTTCAAAAGCCTCAATACCCAAACACATTCAACCCAAGGTATAATGACCACCCTGGCTTCCGATGGAAAGATAACCAACAACCTAGCCAACCACAAGGACCAAACCCCTACCCTACACAAAATTTTCAAAACCATAACTAATTCCAACCACAACCAGTCCAATACCAATATACTCCAGTACAATACCAACAACCCATCCAACAACCAAAGTATCCCCCTGGGATGACCCAACAAACACAAACACCTTCCCAAACTGTCCCTCTCCCAATCCTTGAACAACTGTGCAAACAAATGGAAAGGATGAACTCAGAAGTCTCTTCCCTGAAACAAGAACTTCAAACCATTAAAACTGGAAAGGCACCCATTCCCACACAGGCCATTCCACAACAAACATCAAGGGGGGAGACAAGTTGCACTCAAACAACTCATGAACAACTAAAGTCTATGACAGTTTGGAGAAGTGGGAAATCAATTGAGAAACCTGAACAAATAGTTCAAAACCCACCTGAAGATTCAAACTCTAATGAAAATTCAAATGAAACACATGAACAAACTGAAGATACTAATAAAGATATTAAAGAAACAACTCTTCAAAAAACAACCCCACAACCTTCCCCATTTCCTCAACGCATTAGGGGGAAAACCAAGCCGGAATTGAGTGAAACGTTGAGGGAAATATTCTCACAAGTCAAGTTGAACATTCCACTCCTCGATGCCATTAAAACCATTCCTTCATACTCAAAATAACTTAAGGACCTCTGCACATTTAAACAGAAATTCTCACATAAGAACCAAGTCCTTCTGGCAGCAAATGTTATCACAACAATCCAAGGAACCCTTCCTCCAAAGATGAAAGACCCAGGATGCCCTTACATAAATGTTGAACTAGGAGAGAACAAAGTTTTCAAAGCCTTGTGTGATCTAGGAGCTAGTGTGAACCTCATTACTTATGCTATGTATTGTCAGTTAGGGCTCGAAGAACTCCAACCCACATCTGTCACTCTTCAACTTGCTGATCGTAGTATTCGAGTTCCAAAGGGGATCTTAAAGGATGTTTTGGTGAAAGTTGAAAATTTCATTTACCCAGCTGACTTCATTGTTCTAGACAATCACCCAAGCTTAGGTCCTAGGGAGAAAACCCCAATCATCCTTGGTCGTCCCTTCCTTGCAACAATAAACTCTGTTATCCGAGTCTGAAATGGGAAAATGACCATAACCTTTGGAAACATGAGTCTAGACTTGAACATCTACAATGAAAACTCTCAAATTGGGGATGATGAAGAGATCCATGAGGTTAATTGGATAGGTAGTGTTGATAGTGAACTCAAGGAACATCAAGGAATTACCGAAGGATGTTTCAGTCAAGAAGAGATTGATTTTCTTTGTTCACATGAGGGAAATTTGTCTCCTTGGCTTGAATCTCTTTCAGATTGCTCTATTGATGATTTTCTAGAATCACCAATCAATGATACCATGGGTGAAATAAATAACATTGAGTCCATATCCCTTCATGAAACTACTCTAGCTAATTTAGTGGATGAAAATTCTCTTCACAAGGAACCAATTTTGTCAAGAAATCTGAACAAAGAAACTAAGTTCAATACAAAGTCTCATCCTTTCTTGGAAAGTGATAACCACTCTGATCTTGAATTTAAGGTTTTACCTTCATCACTCAAGTATGAGTTCATAGGGGACAATCAATCCTTTCCTGTTGTCATTTCTTCCTCTCTTGAAGCCAATCATGAGAGGATGCTACTAGATATCCTTAGGAGACACAAGAAATCCATTGGATGGACCCTATCAAATATTCCTGGGATTATCCCACTTATCGGGACTCATAGAATTGTTCTAGAATTCGATTCAAAGCCATGTCGTCAACCTTAGCGGTGACACAATCCTAATCTCATGGAAGTAGTGAGAAAAGAACTTTTGAAATTGTTAAAATCTGGTATCATCTATCCTATAGCTGAGAGTGAGTGGGTTAGCCCAATCCATGTGGTTCCAAAGAAAGCTGGAATCACAGTAATAACCAATAATGATGGAGAGATTCTTCCAACAAGGGTTAGTAGTGGATGGAGAGTCTGTATTGACTATAGGAAGCTCAACTCTTGTACCAAGAAAGACCATTTACCCTTTCCCTTTATAGATCAAGTCCTCAAGCGAGTGGCGGGTCATCAATTCTACTGCTTCCTAGATGGATTCTCAGGGTATAATCAAATCGAAGTCTCCTTAGAGGATCAAGGAAAAACAACCTTCACCTGTCCATTCGGCACTTTTTCCTTTAAGCGCGTGCCCTTTGGGTTATTTAATTCCCCTGGTACCTTCCAGCGGTGCGTGATGGGAATCTTCTCGGACATGGTGGGGGATTGTTTAGAGGTCTTCATGGATGATTTCTCCATCTTTGGGGATACTTTTTAGGGATTCCTTCTAAATGTTGAAAATGTTTTGTCAAGGTGTGAGGATAAGAATCTCATACTAAATTGGGAAAAATGCCATTTCATTGTAAGGGAAGGACATGTTATAGGTCATCTGGTATTTGGTAGAGGGATTGAAGTTGATAAAGCTAAGGTTGACATCATTCGTCACCTTCCCTCTCCTAAAACTGTTAAGGAAGTGAGGTCCTTCTTAGGACATGCTGGTTTTTATAGAAGGTTCATTAGGAATTTCAGCTCTATTTCTCGACCACTTTGTGCTCTATTGGTAAAAGATGCTTTATTTTTATGGACAAAAAGCTGTGAGGAATTATTCTCTACACTCAAGTCAACTCTTATATCTCCACCTATCATGAAATCTCCAAATTGGAAACTTCCTTTCGAGCTCATGTGTGATGCAAGTGAATTCGCTGTAGGAGCAGTCTTAGGACAACAGTGTGAGAAAACTCCATGTGTCATTTCTTATTCAAGAAAATCTTTAAATGATGCACAAATAAACTACACCGCCATTGAGAAAGAGCTGCTTGCTGTTGTCTTTTCTTTAGATAAATTCAGGTCTTATCTCTTAGGATCACCCATCATTGTCTTCACTGACCATTCATCCCTAAAATACCTTTTCCAAAAACAAGATGCCAAGGCTAGATTGATTAGGTGGGTCCTTCTTCTTCAAGAGTTAAATTTAACCATTAAGGATAAAAAGGGTGTTGAAAATGTTGTAGTTGATCACCTCTCTAGGATGGAATTCAAAGACAACTCACACCACCTCTTTGTGTTTGATTAATTTCCCGATGAGCACCTCTATTCAGTGAGTTATTTCCCTTGGTATGATGACATAGCAAACCATTTGGTGACGGGTGACATTCCAAAATTCCTGGGGACCCAAGCTAAGAGGAAATTCCTTTCTGATGTCAAACACTACGTGTTTGATGATCCTTACCTCTTCAAGTTCTGTCCTGATCAAATCATCAGGAGATGTGTTCCCGAGTCTGAACAAGAGTCCATTCAAAAATTTTGTCATGGAGAGGCATGTGGAGGCCACTTTTCTACAAATAAAACCACTGCAAGGGTCCTCCAAAGTGGTTTCTACTGGCCGAACCTCACTAATGATTCCTTCCAATACTGGAAAAGTTGTCCTCAGTGTCAGCAATTAGGATCCATTTCCAAAAGAAATCAAATGCCCCTCACTCCCATTCTAGTCGTCGAAATCTTTGATTGTTGGGGAATTGATTTCATGGGACTCTTTCCAAACTCTAAGGGATACCTCTACATCCTCTTATCCATTTATTACGTCTCAAAATGGGTTGAGTCCATTCCCACCAAGACTAATGATCATCAAGTTGTGATTCTATTCCTAAAAGAGCATATCTTTTCTAGATTTGGAATTTCGAGGGCTATAATCAGTGATCGTGGAACCCATTTTTGTAATCTCCCATTCTCTTCACTCATGTATAAGTATGTAATTTCTCATAAAGTTTCCACTGTGTACCATCCTCAAACCAATGGTCAAGCTGAGTTAGCAAATAGGGAGATTAAGCAAATTCTTGAAAAAACTGTCAACCCCTCTAGGAAAGATTGGTCTGAGAAACTCTTGGATGCTCTTTGGGCATATCGTACAACATTCAAAACCATCCTAGGAATGTCACCATATAGGTTGGTTTATGGAAAAGCATGCCATTTACCTGTTGAAATTGATCATAAGGAATTTTGGGCAATCAAGAAAATGAATTTCGACATTTCTTTTGCCGAAGAAAAGAGGAAGTTAGATCTTAATGAACTTGAGGAACTTAGGATGGAGGCATATGAAAATTCAAGGATAAATAAAGCTAGAGTTCAAACCTACCAATATAGTAATATCAAAGTCAAACAATTTGAACTGGGAAAACATGTGCTCTTATATAGTTCAAAACTTCATTTACACCCGGGAAAGTTAAGGTCTAGATGGTCAGGTCCATTCATAGTGTATCATGTGTACCCCCATGAGGCAGTAGAGATTCAGGATCCCACAAGTGGTAACATTTTTAAGGTCAATGGTCATAGGTTAAAACCATTCATTGAATCATTCAATAAATAGGAAATAGAGGTAGAGTTAACAGAGCCAACCTATGTACCAGGAAAAAATTGATAGATTTAGGATCCATGTCGGGCTAAAGACGTTAAATAAAATCGCTGCATGGGAGGCAACCCGTGGTCTTCATGTTTCTAATCTTATTGAATCATTTTTTTTTTATTTCTTTCCTTATTCTTCATTTTGTTATTTAAAAAATATATATATAGACTATTGACTCGTTCTTCTTTTATGAGTAAGGATGGGTACGAAAGGGGAGCACCGTATTCATCTGTGTCACGCGGTGTGATCCATTAGTAATACCTACCCAGAAAATATAAATAAGACAATGTATCATCAGTTTATTTTATTTTATTTTATATTTTTGTAGGTATTTTAAAAAAAAATATTGTTGACCTGTTCTTCTTTTATGAGTAAGGATGGGTACGAAAGGGGAGCACCGTATTCATCCGTGCCACGCGGTGTGATCCCTGAGAAATACCTTACCCAGAAAATATAAAGAAGACAATATATCATCAGTTTATGTTATTTTGTTGTTTTTTTAGGTAAAAAAAATATACAAAAAAAATATTTATATTAAAAAAATTAAAGGAATGTCATAGGTCATTGGGAAAAGTTGGGCACAATCATCCAAGCCATTGGGAGACAAACCAGAACTGAAGGGAGACATGGGAATGCATTTTCAACATCAACCACCAGGTGACTTCATTCCATAATTTTCATTTTCAATGTCTTATTTGAACTTCTATCCTACCCCTTCTATATTTGAATTCTTTAAACACTGGGGACAGTGTTATTCTAAGTTGGGGGGGAGATGAAAATGTGTGAAAGGAAAAATTTCATTAACCTTGAACATGATAACACACATTCCAAACTCTGAAATTGGATATCAAATAATTTTTCATGCCTTGATTCTGATTTTAATGCAAGTTTATGTTCATGTGCATAGTTATTGGAAAGTGTGGTTGTCCGATGTGATTTTTCACTGTTATATTTTCATCCATTTAATAAAAAAACACAATGCACATCCTCTAGATTGTGGGGTTTTAGTTTGAGTTCTTGGGGACCCATAATAAATAGCATAGGATTGGCGATCATTTTAATTTTAACATGAGTATTCAAAAAAAAATTGCGCGTAGAGCAATGAATTGACCTAATGTGTGTCTTTCGGCACTTGGGGATCGTGACTCCATAGTTTTCTGGCCCAGAGTTGGGCATTTTATCTCTATTTGTGGTAATTTGAATTTTTTTTTTTTTTGATTGAGTTAACTCGAGATGATGCCCGGGTATGTGAGCTTCACTTGGTGCCCTAAGGTCTTTGAGCCTGGGAGTGATCGGCAAAGTCTTGCTACATGGGTTGACTCGATTGAGTTCAATTTCAATTACCATGGAAAAATTGCAAAAAAACCAAAAAATAAAATAAAATAAAAAATGAGTACTCATCTTATTATTAAAATTTTATTGCTCCTAGCTCTTCTATCTTTTCTCCCTCGAATGAAAATGAACCCCCATGTCTATTGTGACACACAACACTTCATCATGCTTAATTGAATTTCGATGAAATATGGAAATGAATTTGAAAAAATGAATGGGCTTGGGCTTGAGATATGCTTATGGACATAGCCTGTTTTAAATTATTTTGATGGGTTTCATAATTGTTTGGTATGTGATCTTTGGGTGAGAAATGTGTATTAAAATGTTTTTGGAAAAGGTCATTTGAATTTCATTTTTGTGAGATATATTTTGCTCGGGACTAGCAAAACTCAAGTTGGGGGTGTGATTAGCCAATAAAAACACATATTTTGATTACATTTTAATGTTATTAAATGTTTATTTTTGATCTTATGGGCCTGAGTTAGTGGATTTTAATTTTGAACATCCATTCTCTTCATTTGTGCACTTCATGCCTAATATGCACCAATTTAGGCCCAATGTTTCATCTGATTTCAAAAAATGTAATTATACATATTTTAATTTGATATTTTTTTAAATAGATATAAACTTAAATATGAACATTTTTCATTCAGGGATCAATGGAAGATTCATAAAGGATGATGAGGATTTTTGGCGAAGAAAGGAAACAATTCTGGAGAAGGCGGATTGGATATCATCCCACTGATCGGACTTTGGGGCCCACAATACAGGCCCAATGATGCCCAAAATTTATAGGAGACTATAAGAAATATAGGGGAACAAATAATTATTCTAGAGATAGTGCTAATTAGTCCTCAATGGTGGTGATTAAGGTGGCCCAATTTGAAGATTTAATTTTGGGCCAGATTCTGCGTCCCTGAAAAACAGCCCACTATTTCAATCATATCTCCCAAACCACAATGTATTTTGGGCTGACATTTTACAGGATATTAGGGGACATCGGGGGCTTCATTTAATTATTCTAGGGGCCACTCAAATTAGGCCTTATAGAAGGTACTTTAGGCGCGTCATTTCGGTGGATGCAAGATGGATGCAACTTCGGGGCAAGAAGTGGAAAAGTCTCTCATCATTAATGTTCCAACCACCTTTCCCCAACATAATTAATTAAAGGCGCATGGGATGTTTGGGTCTCGGCCAAGGATTAATTTTTTTCCTATTTAAGGCAGTATTGGTGGTGTATTTAGGGATCTTGGTGCTTTCTTTTCATTGTAATGTTATTATGTCAATTTGCCTTTGTAATGTTCTTCCCTCTCATGTAAGTTGTTCGAATCACCTTAGTCTTCAATAAAAGTTCTTCTTCTTATATTATTCTATTTTTATTCATATCACCTTGATACCATTGCCTCAAGGTGTGAAAATTTTCACACCAAACCTTGTGATTTTGTTCACAAAACGGTGGAGTGATCGTTATTTTTGTTGTTTTTACTTCTTCAATTCCACCCTCATAAGTCTACTTTCCGCTTCTGTTGAGAACTTGTCATCAATGGAGGGATAGATATTTTATGGGTTGATCTAAGGGAGTAGCAAGGGGATGTATTGAATGTTATTTCTCACTCCCTAAATGCTATTAATTTCTTTTAATTGAGTTTCTTTCATTCAATGATTTTTATTCTTCCTCTTCCTTATTGAATTTATTCACCCCACTTTCATGTGCTAATTACATCCTTTACCTTGGAGTGCTCATGAAAATGATCCTACAAGTGTATAGGTGATTATCATGTGTTTTTAAGGAGTTTAATCAGTAAGTTATGCGGTTAGTTTTAATTCATTGCATGAATCCTTCTCGAGTTAATGAAATTAAAATCGTAAAAAAGGAATTCATTCAATCCACCCCGAGCAATAACCTAGGATCAACTCATTTTCTCATAATTTGAATTCACATAGATCTTTTAGTACTCTTTAAAAACAATCTAAAATCAACCCAAGTTGGCCACTTCATAGCCAAAAATACATCTCTTTTTATTGAGTGTCTAAAGGTTCTTCTTAGGTCTCTAAGGATTTGACAACCCAAGCTACACTACAAGCGACCGCTTGACCCTTAAAACTTGGGTAAATTTGGGCGAAACCAAATTTTGGCGCCATTGTCGGGGACCAAGTAAGTTCCTTAGACAAAAAACTTCTTTCCTCACCCCCATTATTCTATTCTCACCCAAGATCTCTTATATTTTCCTTTTCTCGCTTTTTTTTGGCGCATGTCCGCCTTCACACGCGATAACTCAAACAGACTAGTTAGGGTGGAAAGTGATAGGATAGGGGAGTCAAGTACACCATTGGATCCTAACCTTACTAATACCCCAGAGTTAAAGATTGAGTCAATTTCAATGGAGGGTATTCAAAGAAACCAACTCATAAACCCGGGCGGGAACCAAAATGGAAATCCAAATGAGGCAGCCCCAAATTTGGGGAATACAGTCAATCAAACCATGAATGACTACCTTACACCTACCTGGACCAATGCACCCTCTTTCATTAGGCATGCTGCCATAGGAGATGCCCACTATGTCTTTAAACCTCATTTCCTAAACCACCTTCCAACTTTCCATGGGATGGAGTCATAAATGCCTTACCTTCATGTCAAGGAGTTCAATGACATTGTTGAAACCATGTGCTCACCACATAAACTTGAGTCAGCTAAGATGAGGCTCTTTCCTTTCTCACTTAAGGATCGAGAAAAGAACTTGTTAAATAATCTGAGACCTTCATCAATCCATACTTGGAACCAACTGCAAAGGTAATTTTACAAAAAATACTTCCCCCATCACAAAACCATTGAACTAAAAAAGAGCATCCAAAAATTTTTTGAAAAAGAGGGAGAGTCATTTTATGAAACATTGGAGAGGTTCAAAGACACCCAAAATATGGTTCCACAGCATGTTTTTTCTATTCCTGAACAAGTAAGAATTTTCTATGAAGGTTAGGGCCCGGGGAACATACAATTCATTGACATGATGTGTAATGGGACCTTTAAAAACAAATCCCCAAATGATGCTTACGAGTATCTAGAAATCCTTGCTGAACAAAACCAAAAATGGGGAACATCACCTTATTCTGAAAAGCCACAAAGAACTTTTAGAATGCATACACTTAGAGAAGAGGAAAGCCTTAGGGCGAAACTTGTAGCACTCTCTAGGAAGGTTGAAGAGATAGACCATAGGAAGATCAATGAAATCCAAACTGTAGACTTTGTTTGCACAATCTGTGATAAACATGACCACAGAACAGACAACTGCCCAACCATTCCATCCATCAAGGATGTTCTTTTAGGAGGACCACCTGCTGAAGTCAATGCCCTAAACTTTCAAAAGCCTCAATACCCAAACACATTCAACCCAAGGTATAATGACCACCCAGGCTTCCGATGGAAAGATAACCAACAACCTAGCCAACCACAAGGACCAAACCCCTACCCTACACAAAATTTTCAAAACCATAACCAATTCCAACCACAACCAGTCCAATACCAATATCCTCCAGTACAATACCAAAAACCCATCCAACAACCAAAGTATCCCCCTAGGATGACCCAACCAACACAAACACCTTCCCAAACTGTCCCTCTCCCAATCCTTGAACAACTGTGCAAACAAATGGAAGGGATGAACTCAGAAGTCTCTTCCCTGAAACAAGAACTTCAAACCATCAAAACTAGAAAGGCACCCATGCCCACACAGGCCATTCCACAACAAACATCAAGGGGGGAGACAAGTTGCACTCAAACAACTCATGAACAACTAAAGGCTGTGACAGTTTTGAGAAGTGGTAAATCAATTGAGAAACCTGAAAAAATAGTTCAAAACCCACCTGAAGATTCAAAATCCAATGAAAATTCAAATGAAACACATGAACAAACTGAAGATACTAATAAAGATATGATAGAAACAACTCTTCAAAAAACAACCCCACAACCTGCCCCATTTACTCAACGCATGAGGGGGAAAACCAAGACGGAATTGAGTGAAACATTGAGGGAAATATTCTCACAAGTAAAGTTGAACATTCCACTCCTCGATGCCATTAAAACCATTCCTGAATACTCAAAATACCTTAAGGACATCTTCACATTTAAACAGAAATTCTCTCATAAGAACCAAGTCCTTCTGGCAGCAAATGTTAGCACAACAATCCAAGGAACCCTTCCTCCAAAGATGAAAGACCCAGGATGCCCTTACATAAATGTTGAACTAGGAGAGAACAAAGTTTTCAAATCCTTGTGTGATCTAGGAACCAGTGTGAACCTCATTCCTTATGCTATGTATTGTCAGTTAGGGCTCGAAGAACTCCAACCCACATCTGTTACTCTTCAACTTGCTGATCGTAGTATTCGAGTTCCAAAGGGGATCTTAAAGGATGTTTTGGTGAAAGTTGAAATTTTCATTTACCCAGCTGACTTCATTGTTCTAGAAAATCACCCAAGCTTAGGTCCTAGGTAGAAAACCCCAATCATCCTTGGTCATCCCTTCCTTGCAACAATCAACTTTGTTATCCGAGTCCAAAATGGGAACATGACCATCCCCTTTGGAAACATGAGTCTAGACTTGAACATCTACAATGCAAACTCTCAAATTGGGGATGATGAAGATATCCATGAGGTTAATTGGATAGGTAGTGTTGATAGTGAACTCAAGGAACATCAAGGAATTACCGAAGGATATTTAAGTCAAGAAGAGATTGACTTTCTTTGTTCACATGAGGGAAATTTGTTTCCTTGGCTTGAATCTCTTTCAGATTGCTGTATTGATGATTTTCTAGAATCACCAATCAATGATACCATGGGTGAAATAAATAACATCGAGTCCATATCCCTTCATGAAACTACTCTATCTAATTTAGTGGATGAAAATTCTCTTCCCAAGGAACCAATTTTGTCAAGAAATCTGAACAAAGAAACTGAGTTCAATACAAAGTCTCATCCTTTCTTGGAAATTGATAACCACTCTGATCTTGAATTTAAGGTTTTACCTCCATCACTCAAGTATGAGTTCTTAGGGGACAATCAATCCTTTCTTGTTTTCATTTCTTTCTCTCTTGAATCCAATCATGAGAGAATACTTATAGATGTCCTTAGGAGACACAAGAAAGCCATTGGATGGACCCTATCAGATATTCCTGGGATTAGCCCACTTATCGGGACTCATAGAATTGTTCTAGAATTCGATTCAAAGCCATGTCGTCAACCTCAGTGGTGACTCAATCCTAATCTCATGGAAGTAGTGAGAAAAGAACTTTTGAAATTGTTAAAATCTGGTATCATCTATCCTATAGCTTAGAGTGAGTGGGTTAGCCCAATCCATGTGGTTCCAAAGAAGGTTGGAATCACAGTAATAACCAATAATGATGGAGAGATGCTTCCAACAAGGGTTAGTAGTGGATGGAGAGTCTGTATTGACTATAGGAAGCTCAACTCTTGTACCAAGAAAGACCATTTCTCCTTTCCCTTTATAGATCAAGTCCTCGAGCGAGTGGCGGGTCATCAATTCTACTACTTTCTAGATGGATTCTCAGGGTATAATCAAATCGAAGTCTCCTTAGAGGATCAAGTAAAAACAACCTTCACCTGTCCATTCGGCACTTTTTCCTTCAAGCGCATGCCCTTTGGGTTATGTAATTCCCCTGGTACCTTCCAGCGGTGCATGAAGGGAATCTTCTCAGACATGGTGGGGGATTGTTTAGAGGTCTTCATGGATGATTTCTCCATCTTTGGGGATACTTTTTAGGGATGCCTTCTAAATGTTGAAAAGGTTTTGTCAAGGTGTGAGGATAAGAATCTCATACTAAATTGGGAAAAATTCCATTTCATTGTAAGGGAAGGACATGTTCTTGGTCATCTGGTATCTGGTAGAGGGATTGAAGTTGATAAAGCTAAGGTTGACATCATTCGTCACCTTCCCTCTCCTAAAACTATTAAGGAAGTGAGGTCCTTCTTAGGACATGCTGGTTTTTATAGAAGGTTCATTAGGAATTTCAACTCTATTTCACGACCACTTTATGCTCTATTGGTAAAAGATGCTCCATTTTTATGGACAGAAAGCTATGAGGAATCATTCTCTACACTCAAGTCAACTCTTATATCTCCACCTATAATGAAATCTCCAAATTGGAAACTTCCTTTCGAGCTCATGTGTGATGCAAATGACTTCTATATAGGAGCAGTCTTAGGACAACGGTGTGAGAAAACTCCATGTGTCATTGCTTATGCAAGAAAATCTTTAAATGATGCACAAATAAACTACACCACCACTAAGAAAGAGATGCTTGTTGTTGTATTTTCTTTAGAGAAATTCAGGTCTTATCTCTTAGGATCACCCATCATTGTCTTCACTGACCATTCATCCCTAAAATACCTTTTCCAAAAACAAGATGCCAAGGAAAGATTGATTAGGTGGGTCCTTATTCTTCAAGAGTTCAATTTAACCATTAAGGATAAAAAGGGTGTTGAAAATGTTGTAGCTGATCACCTCTCTAGGATGAAATTCAAAGACAACTCACACCACCTCTATGTGTCTGATTCATTTCCCAATGAGAACCTCTATTCAGTGAGTGATTGCCCTTGGTATGCTGACATAGAAAACCATTTGGTGACGGGTGACATTCCAAAATTCCTAGGGACCCAAGCTAAGAGGAAATTCCTTTCTGATGTCAAACACTACATGTTTGATGATCCTTACCTCTTCAAGTTCTGTCCTGATCAAATCATCAGGAGATGTGTTCCCGAGTCTGAACAAGAGTCCATTCTAAAAATTTTCATGGAGAGGAATGTGGAGGCCACTTTTCTACAAATAAAACCACTACAAAGGTCCTCCAAAGTGGTTTCTACTGGCCGAACCTCACTAAGGATTCCTTCCAATACGGGAAAAGTTGTCCTCAGTGTCAGTAATTAGGATCCATTTCCAAAAGAAATCAAATGCCCCTCACTCCCATTCTAGTTGTCGAAATCTTTGATTGTTGGGGAATTGATTTCATGGGACCCTTTCCAAACTCTAAGGGATACCTATACATCCTCTTAGCCATTTATTAAGTCTCAAAATGGGTTGAGGTCATTCCCACCAAGACTAATGATCATCAAGTTGTGATTCGATTCCTAAAAGGGCATATCTTTTCTAGATTTAGAATTCTGAGGGCTATAATCAGTGATCGTGGAACCCATTTCTGTAATCGCCCATTCTCTTCACTCATGTCTAAGTATGGAATTTCTCATAAAGTTCCCACTGCGTACCATCCTCAAACCAATGGTCAAGCTGAGTTAGCAAATAGGGTGATTAAGCAAATTCTTGAAAAAACTGTCAACCCCTCTAGGAAAGATTGGTCTGAGAAACTCTTGGATGCTCTTTGGGCATATCGTACAGCATTCAAAACCATCCTAGGAATGTCACCATATAGGTTGGTTTATGGAAAATCATGTCATTTACCTGTTGAAATTGAGCATATGGCATTTTGGGCAATCAAGAAAATGAATTTAGACATTTCTTTAGCCTAAGAAAAGAGGAAGTTAGATCTTAATGAACTTGAGGAACTTAGGATGGAGGCGTATGAAAATTCAAGGATAAATAAAGCTAGAGTTCAAGCCTACCAATCTAGTAATATCAAAGTCAAACAATTTGAAATGGGAAAACATGTGCTCTTCTATAGTTCAAAACTTCATTTACACCTGGGAAAGTTAAGGTCTAGATGGTCAGGTACATTCATAGTGCATCATGTGTACCCCCATGGGGCAGTAGAGATTCAGGATCCCACAAGTGGTAACATTTTTAAGGTCAATGGTCATAGGTTAAAACCATTCATTGAATCATTCAATAAACAGGAAATAGAGGTAGAGTTAACAGAGCCAACCTATGAACCAGGAAAAAATTGATAGATTTAGGATCCATGTCGGGCTAAAGACGTTAAAAAAATCACTTCATGGGAGGCAACCCGTGGTCTTCATGTTTCTAATCTTTGTGAATCATTTTTTTTCTTTCTTTCCTTCTTCTTCATTTTTTTATTTAAAAAAATATATATATAGACTGTTGACCTGTTCTTCTTTTATGAGTAAGGATGGGTACGAAAGGGGAGCACCGTATTCATCTGTGTCACACGGTGTGATCCCTGAGTAATACCTTACCCAGAAAATATAAAGAAGACAATGTATCATCAGTTTATTTTATTTTATTTTATATTTTTGTAGGTATTTTTAAAAAAATAGATTGTTGACCTATTCTTCTTTTATGATTAAGGATGGGTACGAAAGGGGAGCACCGTATTCATCCGTGTCACGCAGTGTGATCCCTGAGTAATACCTTACCCAGAAAATATAAAGAAGACAATGTATCATCAGTTTATGTTATTTTGTTGTTTTTTTAGGTAAAAAAAAATATACAAAAAAAATATTTATATTAAAAAAAATTAAATGAATGTCATAGGTCATTGGGAAAAGCTGGGCACAATCATCCAATCCATTGGGAGACAAACCATAACTGAAGGGAGACATGGGAATGCATTTTCAACATTAACCACCAGGTGACTTCATTCCATAATTTTCATTTTCAATGTCTTCGTTGAACTTCTATCCTACCCCTTCTATGTTTGAATTCCTTAAACACTGGGGACAGTGTTATTCTAAGTTGGGGGGGGAGATGAAAATGTGTGGAAGGAAAAATGTCATTAACCTTGAACATGATAACACACATTCCAAACTCTGAAATTGGATATCAAATAATTTTGCATGCCTTGATTCTGATTTTAATGCAAGTTTATGTTCATGTGCATAGTTATTGGAAAGTGTGGTTGTCTGATGTGATTTTTCACTGTTATATTTTCATCTATTTAATAAAAAAACACAATGCAAATCCTCCAGATTGTGTGGTTTTAGTTTTAGTTCTTGGGTACCCATAATAAATAGCATAGGATTGGCGATCATTTTAATTTTAACATGAGTATTCAAAAAAAAATTGCACGTAGAGCAATGAATTGACCTAATGTGTGGCTTTCGGCACTTGGGGATTGTGACTCCATAGTTGTCTGGCCCATAGTTGGGCATTTTATCTCTATTTGTGGTAATTTTAATTTTTTTTTTGATTGAGTTAACTCGAGATGATGCCCGAGTATGTGAGCTTCACTTGGTGCCCTAAGGTCTTTGAGCCTGGGAGTCATCGGCAAAGTCTTGCTACATGGGTTGACTCGATTGAGTTCAATTTCAATTACCATGGAAAAATTGAAAAAAAAAACCAAAAAAGAAATACAAAAAAAAATGAGTACTCATCTTATTATTAAAATTTGATTGCTCCTAGCGCTTCTATCTTTTCTCCCTCGAATGAAAATGAACCCCCATGTCTATTGCGACACACAACACTTCATCATGCTTAATTGAATTTGGATGAAATATGGAAATGAATTTGAACAAAGGAATGGGCTTGGGCTTGAGATATGCTTATGGACATAGCTTGTTTTAAATTATTTTGATGGGTTTCATAATTGTTTGGTATGTGATCTTTGGGTGAGAAATGTGTATTAAAATGTTTTTGGAAAAGGTCATTTGAATTTCATTTTTGTGAGATATATTTTGCTCGGGACTAGCAAAACTCAAGTTGGGGGGTGTGATTAGCCAATAAAAACACATATTTTGATTACATTTTAATGGTATTAAATGTTTATTTTTGATCTTTTGGGCCTGAGTTAGTGAATTTTAATTTTGAACATCCATTCTCTTCATTTGTGCACTTCATGCCTAATATGCACCAATTTAGGCCCAATGTTTCATCTGATTTCAAAAAATGTAATTATCCATATTTTAATTTGATATTTTTGGAAATGGATATAAACTTAAATATGAACATTTTTCATTCAGGGATCAATGGAATATTCATAAAGGATGATGAGGATTTTTGGCGAAGAATGGAAATAATTCTGGAGAAGGCAGATTGGATATCATCCCACTGATCGGACTTTGGGGCCCACAATACAGGCCCAATGATGCCCAAATTTTATAAGAGACTATAATACATATAGGGGAACAAATAATTATTCTGTAGATTGTGATAATTAGTCCTCAATGGTGGTGATTAAGGTGGACCAATTTGAAGATTTAATTTTGGTCCAGATTCTGCGTCCCAGAAAAACAGCCCACTATTTCAATAATATCTCCCAAACCACAATGTATTTTGGGCTGAAATTTTACCGGATGTTAGGGTACATTCGGGGATTCATTTAAGACTTCTAGGGACCACTCAAATTAGGTCTTATAAAAGGTACTTTAGGCGCGTCATTCCGGTGGATGCAAGCTGGCTGCAACTTCGAGGCAAGAAGTGGAAAAGTCTATCATCATTAATGTTCCACCCACCTTTCCCCAACATAATTAATTAATGGCACATGGTATTTTGGGGGATCTGCCAAGGCTTCATTTTTTTCCTATTTAAGGCAGTAGTGGTGGTGTATTTAGGGATCTTGGTGCTTTCTTTTCATTGTAATTTTATTATGTCAATTTGCCTTTGTAATGTTCTTCCCTCTCATGTAAGTTGTTCGAATCACCTTAGTCTTCAATAAAAGTTCTTCTTCTTCTCTTATTCTATTCTTATTCATATCACCCTGATACCGTTGCCTCAAGGTGTGAAAATTTTCACACCAAACCTTGTGATTTTGTTCACACAACGGTGGAGTGATCGTTATTTTTGTTGTTTTTACTTCTTCAATTCCACCCTCATAAGTCTACTTTCCGCTTCCATTGAGAACTTGTCATCAATGGAGGGATAGATCTTTTATGGGTTGATCCAAGGGAGTAGCAAGGGGATGGATTGAATGTTATTTCTCACTCCCTAAATGATATTAATTTCTTTTAATTGAGTTTCTTTCATTCAATGATTTTTATTCTTCCTCTTACTTATTGAATTTATTCACCCCACTTTCATGTGCTAATTACATCCTTTACCTTGTAGTGCTCATGAAAATGATCCTACAAGTGTATAGGTGATTATCATGTGTTTTTAAGAAGTTTAATCAGTAAGTGATGAGGTTACTTTTAATTCATTGCATGAATCCTTCTTGAGTTAATGAAATTAAAATCGTAAAAAAAGGAATTCATTCAATCCACCCCGAGAAATAACCTAGGATCAACTCATTTTCTCATAATTTGAATTCACATAGATCTTTTAGTACTCTTTCAAAAAAATCTAAAATCAACCCATGTTGGCCACTTAATAGCCAAAAATACATCTCTTTTTATTCAGTGTCTAAAGGTTCTTCTTAGGTCTCTGAGGATTCGACAACCCAAGCTACACTACAAGCGATCGCTTGACCCTTAAAACTTGGGTAAATTTGGGTGAAACCAATGATGTAGATATTTTATAGACTAGTTGTTTATGTGTCCAATTTTCCAAACTCACTATAACTATATGATTATATCATAGATCATTATGTTATGTAATGAATGTTCATCTATTGAGATTTTATATCAATGTATGAAAAGTATGGGTCACTATAGTATCCTAGGAATCTCATCATAACATGCTAAAAGATAGATCCTAGAGAGTATCTCAAGCATATCATCATATAATTCTCACCTCCAAATCTAATATATTATCATAGTTAACTCACTATATCAGTCTTAAATACAGATCTTAGAGAGTATCATAGGAATCTTATCATATCAAGCTCAGAATCTAGATCCTAGGGAGTATCCTATTCATCTTATAATATCCAGCTAAAAGATTAGGGATTATCCTATCCATCTCATAATATTATTGTTAGAGCCAGATCCTATGGACTATCATAGGCATATTATCATTTCATTCTCAAAATCAAGATCCTATGGAATATCCTAGGAATCTCATTATATTAGGGGTAAATCACTAGAACCAAGGAAGTATATTGAGCTTACCATATAGAATTGGGTGCATGTACTTGATCCTAGGAAGCATTCTAGGAATTCTATATAGCATCATGTGTGAAAATTTAATCCTCGGAAGTATCCCAAGCACCCCACATAGGAATAATCATCAAATCCCGGGTGTCCTGGGCATTCTATAAAGGCATGATCATCAAAATCCTAGGTAATTTCTCAGAAATTCTATATAGTATCTTGTGTAATGCTAGATCCCAGGATGTCTCTTAGGAATATTATTTGTAAAAACTCAAGGGAAGTGTGCCTATCATGTAATATCTCATATCACTAGTAATAAAAAATAGGTTTTCCAAATACATAATCCCATCACATAGTCTCATAGGTTGGACACTCTAAGGTACAACCTGAACCATCTCCATTAATTCCTGAGTTTTAAGGTTCCACTTTGAATCAAAAATATTATATTCTATACACTATCCCCTTTAAGGGTCGATATGTCACTGGCTAACACACCAAGGTCCCTTGGTCTCATAAAAAATAGGATTCCCCACACAAGATCCTCTTTCCAAATCTCATCTCTTAGGCCCATTCCATCAATCGGAGGGAATAACATCCTACATAATCAACATAATCATCACATTTCCTCATTGGACTCAAAGTAAATATCATATTGGTGTCACTAGATAGGTGGAATAATGATCATATCGCTTATTGAGTCATCCTAAATTAGTCCAATCACTGAACCAATCCATAATATAACCAGGGTATACCCACCTATAAAGTCACATATCAGTGTTGGAGAAACACTTTACCCAAATATCTTATCTCCTAGAACATGGATCTAGGTATTCTTAAGTCCTATAATGGTAATATTGACTAACCATACTTAGTCCATCACTCACTCCTATATGGGGAGGTTTCAATGGAATCTACACTAAGGGTCCCTGTGTTTATTCATTATAGTTAATTCATACCCCTCTAAGCCTTAATTTTCTCATATATTGTATTTATAAATTAGAACATGGATATTGGAAGCTGAGGAATACCCAAATTCCAAGGGTCCATAATAGCCTATGAAACTCACATTCTATCCATAGGTATAAAAAACAATTTAATTAATTAAAGGTCAATCACCCACAATAGCGATACATCATGTCACATGAATATTAATAAAATGAATTTTACATAGGGGTCTGATAAATGGAACACCTACCTAATTCAAAGTCTTTTATTTTAATCACAATCTAGAAAATATCACCCAAGATTTTCCAAGTCCAACTAGTCATACACTATCCACCCAAGCCCTATCTCAATACAAAAAAACTTAATACAATCAATTATAACAATTAATAAATGAATTTTCAATTCAATTCAATCATACATAATTACCTAAAACTAATTAAGTGATATATTCCCACTAAAACCTAGAGCAACGATTTACAGTCCACTCCTGACACATGTTCAGACCTAAGCCACACCAACTACCTAATTTAAAATCCTAATTCAATGAATTATTTCATTAAATTTAGGAAAAAACAATAAATAAATTCATAGAATGATGTTCCCTAACTAAAATGGAAAAATACATTGTGTAATCATTCATTATAGATTTCCCATCTCCATGTCAAGAAAAGGCCTCATAATAATGGGATGATTCTACCATTCTCTAGTGGAATATCCCCAAGAACATTAATCCAAATCACCCAAAATCAAAGGTGGAGTTAGGGAAACAAAAAAAGGAAGATTTCATAGGATCATACCTTTGATTCTATGAAATTTTCATTATGAGCACCCACCTGACATAGGGAATTCATTGGAGTAAGGGGGGATATAGTAAAATTTGGCCTCTTCATACCACCCTATTTTCCTTAAAATTGATGGGGGTGACTCCAAAAATATGTATTTTCTCTATGAAAAAAAAGTACTCAGGCATCAGTCATGGAGTAACCAGGGACACACCTCTTCTCCTAAAAACTTCAAGTGTCAGCCCTCATAGCCACAACATGACCACACTAGGTATAGATATTGTCCATTGGTGTGACTCTATTATGGTGTGACCCTTTAGCATCATGGTATGAACACCCCAAGGTAGGGGACCTCAACCCCTAGCCAAAATCATTATAGATCATCCCTTACAGATCACTAACTGACCAAATTTTCTCTATAAAAATTTTTCAAAGACATTATGTGTTCTTAGAATTTTCATATGATTCATTGTAATGGAATGAAACATCCCTATGTAGTATTAATTCTATGTATTATTCCCTTTCTTGGAAAAAATCCAAAAAAAAACTCATCTTTTCATGGAGCCCTCAATTGCGACACAACCACCCTTTACCCAAAAGTTCCCATGACTACATAAATTCCCACCATGGTATGATCTATATATCACAACATGAAATTTTATAAGCTATAAAAATTCCAATTTCAAGGCCACCACATCCCTACTCTATCATTCACCCAACCACCCAAAATATCTCTCAAGCCTCATCCCACATATAAAAATTTCTCTTTGAGATATTTCAACCATTATAATTCTGATATGAATCCCGGTTCAAAAAACTACCCATACTCTATAGCCAAAAAAATAAAATTCATTATAAATATCATAACTAGTAATCATACATGTCTTTAAAACCTCCCCACTATAGTATTAATCATATTAGAGAAGTCTCAATGCTCCTTCAACTATAAATCCTAACCTATGTTAGTCATCGATACATTCTCGATTCACTGATATCTATCACCAAACATCAAACAAGCTTCCATTCTAAAACTCCAAAAACAATGAGAATTATTCACCAAAACCCAAGATATTATTCCTCACCATCACTAATATCGAGATGGGGCTCAACCACACCCATCTAACCCAGGACATGGTAGTGTTATCAACCTATTCATTCCTGGACTTATGGTGCTTCTCACCATAAAACTCATATCATAAAGGCTGATTATGATCTATGATTCTCCCCACCATTAGAATCATGTATTGAAAATTCATTATTGATAGTATAACAACATGATATATATAGTTTCTATCTTACCACACCTAATCATACACAAAAACATATATTAGTCCTCCTCTTGTTGGATTTTATGGGGAACACTTGAATGTATCCAATAACATGCTATAACATCACTTGATCTTGATGCATTAATTTCCTAAGGGAGCCCCGTGATTATCTAAACACTTGTACCAAATTCCTGCCCAAAATTTGTTATAATTCCATGGTTGGTTTCTTCACTAACTAAATCCATTGTAGTACTCTTCCATGAGAACCGATTAACTTGAAATATAACTCACCCTCAGATTGTATAAAAACCCATCTCAATCCCAATGCTATTATCCAGACTCTATCCAACATTACATTTTAAATAAAAACCTAGTTATTTCCACACAACTTGATAAAACCAGATCCATTTACTCACTGGTATCCCAGTGGCACCTCGATTGTACAATAATTAGTCTCATCACACCCATGAACCAAATAAATCAAGGGTAATTATGATATAGTACATGATTTTTATATCACTATAAATAATTAATATGTGTGGGTATCCATCTCATACAAAATAGCCAATATGAAACACCAACCACTACCCATTCTCAGCTCACAAGGATCTCCATAAAGGGACACCCCCCAATCTCATAAAATACCTGGGCCACTAAGATTAAATGAACCTCATCAAAACTATCAATCCTTATCATGAACATGATCATTAAAAAATACAAAACTCAATGACACAATATGTAACTAGTTCATAATACATTGATCACATATGAATCCAATAGTTCTATTATCCCATACCACCAGATCGTAGAACTCAACTCAAAATACCATGAGTTACACATCATATAATCTTGTCCTGTAAATTTAACCACTGACCATGCTCCCCTAACATGATAAGATCATCTAACAATAATCACCCTCGATTACACTCTAAAATCATGTCATTTCACCCATGCTAGGTCCAATTACACAATCACCCACTACTTAGATGTTATTCCTAAATCCAAAAGCATCCACCCACTCTGTAACCATCCTAGATCCAATCATCTAGAATAATGATTCAAAAACCTCATTGAGAACTACACCTGAAGTCACCCAGTGAACGAATCCTACCCTTAAAACCCAATCCTTGATACCAAAGTATCTCAAGTTCCTTTCATCATGAAATACCAAGGAATATTTATGACTATACTATATAGCTGGTAGAATCTATTATACACCAATATCACAACCTAAATATTATACCCATGATTCATGCCTCTATAGAATTCCCAAGTTTGGGATAAACCTTTTATTGGGTTACCCTTGCATATATAGCTCAACTCACTAATATACTAAGTCACATATCAAAGGTACTCATATCTCTGACCTAGCCCATAAACTATGATTTATAAATGTAATAGCTTAATGGGTAACATATATTCTCTTTTCTCAAACATCACAATGAAACTCACATTTCAAAACACCCACTCTAGGGTTATCATATATATATATACATATCTGCATCACACTCTAAATATTCATCCACTCCATAGCACCAATCATCATAAAAAATACACATACCATACTACCCCCTCTAGGACCATGATATAATTTATACATATATAATGGAATCTAACTATAACGATTCATATTGATTAAACAATAGTAAGATGGTTCAATTAAGTAGAATTTAACCAAGAGGTTGTATGGAGAAATACCACATTGGTTGTTGTCGACACTTTAAATAACTAAAACAATTTACATTCCAAAACTAGTATTAAGTAATTAAGTGACTATACTGACCCACTAGGGGTCACCATACATCTCTTACATGAATGGAATTTATATTCATCCTCAAGGAGAATCCATCTATAAGATCTACATGGATTTTCATAAAAGAAAATATATCATGGTTTAGCTAAGTAGAATTCCACTAACAAGTTATATGGGAAAAGACCATATAAGTTATTGTTGACACATTAAACAGCTGAACCCTCATTGTTAGTGATATCAATCACACACAATAAAATGAATATCATGTGATTACTACATTCAAAAAATGATTCATGTGCATGGGACTATTAACAAAGTTCCAAGACCCAAAACCATATATACCAATCTCAAATACACATATCATATTTAAATAAATATCTTAATCATAACCTCAAAAACCATGAACATAAATCTTATATCCTTGGTAAATTAGACTTCCCATCTAAAAATATGTTCACGTTTCACTAGTACAACATCCATCACAAGATCCCACAAATTTATACTCATTTTATACCATACCCAAATTAGTAATAAAAATAAAATGTTATTATGATAGAAATTTTTAAAATCCATTAGCTAAATAACACTAATAGTTTTCCTATCCAATGGTGCTATATGACCACAGGCATGCTTCCTCATATACTATAGGTCATTGACTAGCAGTGATGATCTAGGGTGTTACTATGGGGAAACTATGCCATTATATCATAGTGAAGAAACCAAAAAATAACTAAATAACATCCATAATAAATTATTAGATTATTCATTATCAATAAAAAAGAATCATGATATAAAAAATGTAATGTAGAAATATATAGTCATACATCCGAAATGGATCACCCATCGATCCCATCACATATACAATAAAATTAAAATTAAATATTCAAGATATTATCTACTATGATCCACGAGCCTCGCCTCATCCACATCTCCAAACCCATATGAGTTATCTATCTCAATCATGAAACACTAGGCCTCATCCTTATATAGACCCATGGATAGTTAAGTCTTCTTGAGTACCCAAATTCCATGGCCACCTGAGCAAGGTGTGATTAAAACTCAGCAGGGCACCACCAATGGGTTACTTGACATAATTAATAAATATATTTCATATTTATGTGGTGTGATAAAAATAAATAAAAATGTGAAGAATATAAATAAAATAATCATTTTCGATCCTTTGGTTCTAATATGACGCATGGGATTGACCATACCTGCTTTGTCCAGTGATGAAGGTCTCTGATCATGATACATAACATTGATATGATACAATTCCTACCTTAGGATATAATGAACATGCATACATTAAGTGTAAACACTATATCCTAGGAATTATCCAAGGAATCTTATAATATTATGAGAAAATTTCATATCCTAGAAAGAATCCTATGCATCATATCGCATCATTCTTAAAAGAAAGATCCTAGGTATTAATCAAGGATTCTTTTCATATATATATTAAAGACATATCTTGGAGATTATTCTAGGCATCTCACCATATCAGGCTCAAATCCAAATCCTTGGGAGTATCCTAGGAATCTCATCTTATTAGACTTAAGTCCAGATCTAAGGGAGTATCCAAGGAAACTTATTATATCAATATCAAAACCCAAATCCTAGGGATATCCTAGGAACCTCATTATATCATGCTCGAATCCATATCCTAGGGATTATCCTAGGAATATCATCATATCATGCTTAATGCCAGATCCTTGGTAGTATCCTAGGAATCTTATCATATTAGTCTCAAAATATAAATCCAAGAGAGTATCATATGAATATCATCATATAAGGGGTAAATCACCTGATCATAGGAAGTATCCTAGTTATACCATATAACAATAGGAAAAATAATAGATCCTATCATGTATCATATCCATCCAATATAGTAGAAAATGAAACCATTGGATCCTAGGAATTATCATAGTCTTCCTTTCCAAATCCAAGGTTACTTAGGCATTCCATGTAGTCAAGATCCCTAAATCCTGGGTAACTTCCTAGTCATTCCATATAGTATTAGGTGTCATTATAGATCCAAGGACATATCCTAGGAATCTCATTCATAAAAATTTGAGGGCAGTATATCCCATTCATAATATCTCATTTTACAAGTAATAACCATGGGTTGGGCAAATAGCCAAATCCATCACATAATCTCCTAATATGTTCTATCTAGGAATAAACATGTACTATCAATATCAATTATCAAATTCTAAGGTTCCACATTGAATTAATGATATAAAATCCTATACACTACCCCTCTCAAGGGTCAACATGTCACTAGGTTACCTACTGAGGTCCCTTAGGTATCATTGTAAACCAGATGCCCGTGTAGGATCCTCTTTTCAATTCACATATCTCAAGACTATCCCATCACTTAGAGGGTATATAATCCCTAAAAATTTTCATAATTATCTCATATACTTATTTTCCTCATAGGAAATATTATACCGGCATCACTCGGGATGGATAGAAAAATGACCATCTCATTTCTTGAGTTATCCTATGCTAGTACACACACGCCACCTATCTATAATCTACCTGAGGTACACCCACCCCAGTAGTCACATTTCAGTGGTGGATTAACACTCACCCTAAATATTTAATTACCATTCCCAAGGCTCTAATTAATCTCAAGTCCCATTGTTGCCATCTTTACCAACCATGCTCAGTCCATCACTCACTCCTCTACAAGTAGATGAAAAGGAAACATATACCAAGGTACAATGTGTTTATTAATTATATTTAATTTAAAACCATCTAGGATTCATGTATATCATGGTTCATGTTTATAAATAATACCTCAGTTATCGGTGGTCTAGGCATCCCAATTTCTAAGGGTCCATCGTGGCCCTTGAGGCTTAAATTTTATCTACAGGCATAAATGAAGAAATAATTTAATTCATTAAAATTAAATCAACTATATTTTAAAGGCTTTATGTGATAATAATATAAATAAAATTCATTTAACATAGGGGTATTCTTATGGGATCACTCACCACATTCAAATTCATTAACTTTAATCACATCCTAATGACTCTCACCTGAGCTATTCCAAGTACAATCGATTATTGACTATCCATTTTAGGCCATATGTCAAGGAAAAACACCTAATAAAATAAATTATAACAATTTAAAAATGAATTTTCAATTTACTTAAATCATTAATAATTTCCTAAAACTCATCAAGAGACATACGTCTGTCGAATCCTTAAGAAATGAGTTTTGGTTGCCTCCTGACATGCACACAAACCTAAGACATGCCAAATACCTAATTTAAATGCATGATTCACTAACAATTTTCATTCAATTGAGAAAAATTCCTAAATAAATTCATTGGGTGACATACCTCAACTGAAATAGTGAAAGATGGCATGCAATCATTCTCTTGAGATGACCTCTATCAATGTCATGAAAAAACCTCATCATATCGAGATGATTCCACCATATTGTGGTGGAATTTTCTCAAGAACTCTAATATAAATCACCTGAAATAAAAATTGATCATAGGTAAATAAAACTGAAGTAAAATAGAAGATTAATGTACCAATGATGCCATGAAATCAGCACTATTAACATACCCCCAACATGGGGGATTCATGGGAGGAAGGGGAGGGGGAGATCCAGTCAAATGTGTCGACTTCTTGATATCCCATTTACCCAAAAAAATAAAAGGGGATTTACCCTAAAAAATATAGGTTTTACCTCACCAAAAAAATATACTAATTCCTTGTTCACGGTGTGACCATGGGGATTTTAGTGCAATGTGCCTCTTCGCACAATAAGGTCATGGTGTGTCCACCCCAGGTAAATATCCTAGCCCTCTGTGTGACTTTTTCATGATGTGGCCCCTCAAGATCATGGTACAACCACCCCAAGGAATGGGACTCCAATACCCGACCAACCTTGTCATGACACCACCCATATGGGTCATTGTACGACTAGATTTTATCAATTTAAAACATTGGTAAAGGATATAAGAGTCAATAGACTCTTCATACAAGTCATTTTCATGAAGACACACCTCCCTTTATGATGTGACCACTGCATATGAGTCCCTTAGTTTCCCAAAATCCAAAAAACTAACCACACAATGAATCCCTCAAACATAGTGTGACTACACTTCATGCAAAATTTCCAAAGACTATATAAATGATCGTTGCAACATGACTAATTATCATCTATAAAAATTCTAGCTGAAAAGAAACTATGGCCCTACTCCTTTATTTAATCAATCACCCAAAACATCTCTATGGCCTCATTCTGCATCCAAAAACATCTCCTTGATATTTTCGAACCTTTATAATTCTTATTCAAATCCTATTTATGAAAACAACCCCTACCTCAAATCTAAAAAAGTAAAATTCCTCCTAAATTTCACAACCTGAAAAAATATGGGTCATTACATCAGTAATGGACGTATACTTTAAAAAGATATGATATATATATTTGGTATTGACACCATAATCTGAGATTACCTAGTTCAAATATTTTGTGGTGCAGAAAAAGAAAAAAATGATAAAAATGGGGGTTCAATGATATATATATATATATAATGAACTAGATATATATACACACATTTTGTAACAAATTTATACATATATTTACATAGAAAAATATATAAATACACACATAAAGGTTTATATATATATATATATACATTCATATATATTAATATATTTGTATACACACACACATATATATACACACATCAATTCACACACATATATACACATAAATACACACATATATAAATACACATATTTATACACATATATAGATACATATAAATAAACATATTTACATACACATAAATTTATATATATATATATATATATATCTGTGTGTGTGTGGATATTTTTTTAATAAATATATATCAAAATATATAAATTTATAAATATATTTAAATATAACATTATGTAAAAAAAGAACAACTTGGACTAGTGGTAAGGTTTCTCATTAAAAAGGTAGTGTGAAAGGGTTCAAAAATTATTGAGGTCTAAATAATTTAGAATGGGTGGTTTTGTTTGAAAGTGGGTTTGCCAGGGCCTACACCAATGCACACCTACACTGGCACTTGAGCACTTATTTAGGATGTTTATTCATAAAATATTATTTAGAATATTTTTTGAAAGAATTAATTTGTGCTATAAATCAATGATGAAGAAGTATTACATTATTATCACTAAAAATTATGATAAAGGACCACTTTACTAGTTCTATAAAAACATTGATAAGTCCTAAACTTTTTTAATGATAAAAATAATTAATAAAATTTATTTTCCTTTATCAATGCACATATTATTAGTGGTTCTTTAGTGATGATAAAAAGTTATATTCATAACTTTTAAATCCTATATGTGTAATTGTGTGTGTTTACTGGGAAGAAGTACACATGCAATATCAATGTGATATCACATGTAACTGATCCCATAACTTAACAAGCCATATTAGTTTTAGTTCATTTAAAATTAAAATCTTACATGAAATTAAAACTAGTATCATAATTGGATCGAATGACTGTAATAAATTTATAATATTATTAAACTATCACCTATTATGGGAAACATTGAGAGGAAGTCCATAAGAAAGGCCAAGGATCCACTAATTTATATTTATGGTTATTGATAAAATGTTATTTCACCTAAGAAAAATACAATTTATAATTTCCAATTACCCTATTATATAGTGAGTGGGGCCTAACCCAATGGAATGGGTGAGTTTTACTAAGGTCGGTTTATTTTTTTCTTAACCTAATGAAAATAATGGATGAAATGATAAATTATTTCTAAACAATGTGAAATCAAGGAATAAGTGTGGATTGGGTGTTACATTATTTTTACCTAAGATAATTTATGATCATGAGAATGGAAAATATATCCAGTGACGTCTAATTTAAATAGATTTCTAGAAAAATTGTTCTCTTTGAGGAATGATTTAACTCATCATGAAAACTGGAAAACTAGATGTTTCTATATCCTTCGTAAAAAAACTTCTAAGACTAAATTTAAAAAAAAAACTCTTACAAGATAGTTTTTAAAAAAATAAGGTAAACTGAAGAGATTTCAAAGTCATTAAAGAATAAAATTTTCATTTTCTTATGAATTTTCACTCTTTATGTGTATAATACTTAATTAATAGATGTGTTGTAGACAGTAAAATGAATTCAAAATAGACTTGAAAAGGATTTTTAAAATTCATAAAATTGATCATTAACAATACTGAATTGAATTAAAATAACAAGAATAATGAATTTTAGTCATGAATCAATAAATAAAAAGTAATAAACTGCTTAAAAACTGAAACAATTCTGATTCCTTTAAAAACTAAGTATGGTACATAGTTAAAATGAAGAGAAACACAAAAAAATGAATTGAGAAATAGAAGAAAAATAACATGTAAAGTAGAAATATAAAATCCTCTCTATTGAGTTTAAATTCATCTCTCCTCACTTCATCTTGAACTCTCTCCCCCTTATTGAAGCTCTAGATAATACTCTTATAGAAGTATCCTACTCTCCTCTAGAGGTTAGTTTCTGTTCAATTTTTTTTTCTCCAATTAATTGATGGAATCCATCCCCCTCCTTTCTAATTATATTACTACCCTTTTTAAATAAATATCCAATGACTTAATTCATTTATATACTTCTTCTATATAACCCTATAAATTTTTTACAACCCCGTAATAATCTTCTCTCACTTATATAGGTTCTTTAATTTCTCTATTTAAAGCAATCATAATTATAAAATCACATTTCTCTTTTTTGGTCAACACATCTTGACTTCAATCAAGTGATGCCCTCTATATTTTAAACTCTCAATTATTTCAACTATAAATTTATATCTCAATAGTCCATATTATTCTCTTTTTGATACTATCTCATAGCCATAAGTATTCCCTACAAGGAACTATTTCAGCACATTCAATTAAGAACAAATCATATAATCTCTTTTAAGATTGTAATTGATCACTAGCTCAGCACTTAATTCATTTTAACATGGGTGGTTCTTATTTCTCATCTACCACTGAAGTCAGGCTCACTTGGAAGTTCTTAAATAAACACTTGATGGATCCTTTACCTCCACACATACCAGCACCTATAGATTTAGTTCATGTAGTTTATCACTATTATGGAACTTAATTGAGTAATTTTATTGAACAAGTGGTGTGTACAAATTTATTAAATCACATAAATAGCCTTTGTAAGCAATTAGGTCCATAAATAATTCAAAATAAATCATGTAATAAAAAAACTAGTGATTGATAGGTCATCAATTTCAAATTTTTCTTTTATTAGTCTCGAGATTTTTTATCAAATATGGGCTTGGTCATCATACAACCTTAAAACTAAGTTCATCATTAATCAGTCTTGGATGAATTGTCTTCATTCATGCTCAATATTATTCACTTCATTTTCTTAACTCAATAATGATTCAGAGGTTCATCTTTGATTTATCATCTAAGTCGAGATTTAGTTCTCCTTCATGCAAGCTTTGGTGTATTCAATAATGACTTCGAAGTTTCCTTGGACTCGGTTGGCCTTTAGTTCAATTTTCAATAAACAATGTTGGTGTGGTATAGGATTTTTTCTATGATTTGAGCTTGGTAGCATTCTTTGATCGATTTTGGGCTCGATTACAACATGGATTCACTCGAAAAAAACCCTTATGTAGCATTAGGAAGCATAAAGTCTCCCTTAAATAGATCTTGATACCCTAATATATACCTGTATATGGCCTTTTAAACATAAGATGTACCCTATTATAAGTTCATTCCAAGGTAATTTATATTTACACAGTTATAATTCCATAAGAATACCCTGCCATAACTATCTGACAGCCATTATTCAATGATTGTAACCATAAGATCTCATCAACCTTTATATATCCTAGAAAAATATAAAATTCTCAAAGTGATGAAGTTATATAGAAATGAAAGGATTATTAACATTAAAGGATTATAAAAATGAAATCATTCATATGAAAGTTATGATGGATTTCATAAATAAAAATAAATTATACAAAAATTAGACTTTGCCTAATTTTTCATGGTTTTTCAAACTTCACATAATACTATATTCCATAAATGATATTTAAAAATAAAACTAGGAACTTTAAATATCAAAATCCAATAAAAAACTTGAAATCATCAAAGTTAATCAGAATAATATTCTAATTATAAGATTATAAAATTCAACTTTAATATAGATTCTTAAAAAATATAAAAATTAAGGTAAATAACCTTTAAAAATTTTACCACTAAAAATAACAATTTTCATTAAAATATTCAATGAATTAAAATTTAAATGGTGGATTGACCAATATTCAATAAATAACCATTAAAATAATATTTCGGAATCAAAACATTGATTTTTTTCATGGGAATGATGTGGAAAATATGTATTCACAATAGGTCACATCAAATTCCCTGAAACATAAAACATTTCTTTTCCTCAAGTAATCCACTTATCATGTTCTGTGAATGAAAAGTAATCTCTGGAATGAAAATCTAAAGTACCACAAAGAATTTGTTTTTAAAAGTGTTTTCCCCCATAGTCTCTCTCAATTAGTAAATGTAATTACTCTATTTAAATAAATAGGTTTGGTGTAAAGATAATTTCATGTTTTACAATTTTGATTGAAACTGAAATTTTTTATTATAGTTAAAAAAGCTTCAATTTACATCCAATTTAAATTGAAAAGTTATTTTTTTCTCTAAATTATAAGAATCACATAAATTAATATATAATAATTAAACACAAGAAAATATATGGTTGAGTTTAATAATTTAAAATAATGTATAATTAACTCATATATTGTTTATAGCTTAATAAAAAAATGTTCTTAAAGATTATGAGTTCGTTTCATAGCCCATTTGGAAGAAAATATTATGAGTTTTATTTCAATGAAAAAATTCAAATTTAATTAAAATTTCAATTCTTATACCTAATATTTTACTAAAAGAAAAAATTCAATAGAGTAATAAAAATATATACCCTATTAAATCCATGTAGAAAGAGAAAAAATTAACTTACTTAAAGTGGAAAAGTGGTCCTCTTAGTCAATAAAAATTCATAAACACGAAAAATGATAAATTAAGCCTAAAAAGTCATAATATAAAATATTTTGAGGTATTTTTGTTGTATACTTCATTGAAATATATTTTACAATAATTAAAGAACCCCCTCACACACACACACTAAAAAATCAATATTGTTCCTAATTTTGATCCTTATGTTGGGAGAAACATTAAAAAATAGTTCCAAAAATTATAAAAATTAAGTAGTTTAAAATAATAATTTTAGGGTCAAAATAAAACTAAATTGTATATTTCCACAAATTTCATCACTTCAGACACATTCAAAATAAAAACATTCTCCCAGCTAACTACTACTTCAACAAATCAATGCCTAAACTAAATTTTCAAAATGATGCATGAAAAAAACTTATAGATTAAAAAAGGTTTTCTAAAAGGAAAAAACAAGAATGTGAGTTCAAAATTTCAACATATAAATATGTATAATAGTAACTAAAACTAGTGTAATTTTAATAAAGATTTCAGTATGTAAACCACACTCGCAAATCAGTTTCCAGAGTTAAGATTATTAAATAAATTAAGTAATATATTGAATCCAGAATAAGAGAAAAACAACTACAATATCTAAACAGAAACTCCCCTAGAAGTAAGATCTTCAATCCTTTAGAATCCAACTCCTTTAATCCTTGAAAAAAACTAAATTCCTCCATAAATGTAATTAATTTCTGCTTTAATGTGAGGTTTACAATAGGTTCACATTGTTCTAAAATACCAGGGGGATTTGAAAAGTAAGTTTCTAATAGTTGAAAACACTAAAATATAACTCAAATTATAACTGTGCGTAATAAAGTAACATCTTCAATTAAATTTCTTAAAATTTGTCTCATTTGAATATATGAATTTTTGTTTTGGGAAAAATATAAAGATTTCAAATTTAGATAAAAACTTAGTATGTTTAAAAATATTTTCCAACAATAAATGGTACTTAAAAGTGGATTTAAAAATTATAAATCAATTAAAATGTGTTTTAAGGTGCTAACAAAATATATTAAAATATTTTCAATGCGATTTAAAAAAAATGATTTAATAAAGTATTCACACCCATTAGATTTAAGATAAATATAGAAAGAATTTAGATTATAAAATTAATGTTTTCCCCCCAAACTTAATTTCTAGATTTAAAAATATTTTAATCAAAAATAAAAAAAAATAGTTTTAATTCAATTACCAAGATAGTATAAATTATTCATAACATTTAAAATTCAACCAAAAAAATATGACTCCCTTTAGAATTGGTGTGGTCCTTTATGCTCAAGCACAAAAGATCTATTCAATATAAAAAATTAAATCTCATATTACCCTATCCATTATGGTGACCAGAATAGTTAAATATATCATCTTGATATTCAAACATAAAAAAAATGGTAAATTGATACCAAGAAAAAGTTAGAGTGTATGAAAATGAAATTTTAGGCATGGTTGATAGAAATGGAAGAGAAGGGACAAAAACAAAGAAAAAATGAGAATAAGGGATTTTTATTTGAGTAAAAATAATCAAAAAATTATTATTAATCCATGGGTTTCCTCCCATGAAGTGTTAAATTTATATTCCCCAACTATACTCATTAAAAAATAATCATAGTCACTAGGAGGATGTGATTTCATATATACGAACCAAAAAATGGGTTTTTTCCATTTATTTTTGGTTAAAAATTTAGTAACATGGGATCCATACATTCTAGGGGTACAACCAACTTCCCTTGAAGCTACCACTCACACTTAGAAGAACCCTCTAATAAAGAATAATAATAAGATATCTAGTTTTTATTTATAAACATGCTTGTTATCTAATCTGAATTCCTAGAAAGATTTCACTTAATTTGAACTCTTTTCAATTTTAAAATATGTTACATAAAGTTATTCCAATGTTGAGTCAAAATTTAAAAAGATTTTCTAACTAAAAATACCCTTATTTTTATCAGAAACAAAATTAAAATTGGTAGAATTTTTAAAAATAAGTTTCAAGAAAGGGTTTCCATATTTCAATTTAAAAAAAAAATAGTTCATTTAAAACCAATTCGAATTCATATTTCACAATTTTCTCAGCTTAATAATTAAGTTCCATCACCCTAGTTTTAATTTCAACATAAAAAAAATTAAACCATATTTTGACATATTAAAATTTCATTCCCCAAAACCCTATTATCTTAAAATATTTTCAACACTCACTGCTTCTAAAAAACTATTTATACCTAACCCTAATAGTGTGTGATAAACCATTTTTTCTAGTTAAAAATATAGTGTTTCATCCTCCAAGGAAAAATTGAGATATTTTTACTATTCTAATTCAAGTTAATGGGTGAGTTCAATTCATCTTTAAAAATAATAGAATCAAGTAATTTCAGACTAATTCTATCTCCCCCTAAATGATTAACATTTCTAGTCATGCTCTTGAGCATCACTTTTGAGAAATCACATGTGGGTGGATTATGATGCAGTTATTATTGTATTATAGTGGTAATTATTTCCACTATCATGTGGGTGAACTAGGTTTGATCCCTTACAACAATATAAATTTTTTATCAAATTTTATTCCACCTCATAAAAGTATAATTTTTAATTTCCTAATACCATTCTAGAATGTTATAAAGGTTGAACCAAAGGTAAGGGGTGATTTATAATAAGGTTGTTCTATATTTTTTATAAAAAAAATAAAATAGGTACTAAAATGATGAAGGATGTGTAAATATTGAGAAATGAAGGATAAAGCATAAATGAGGTGATATATAATTTATACCTAAGCTAAGTTATAATAATGACCATTTCAAAGATATCAAGGGAATTCTAGTTGAAATAGATTGCTCAAAAAATAATTCTCTTTGAGGAGTGATTCAAATCATCATAAAAATTATACCACTAGAAGTTTTTATATCTCCTTTAAATAATATAACTATAACTGGATTTAAAGAAAACATCTTCTAGTATAGTGTCTAAACAAAGTAGTAAAAAATGAAGCAATAGCAAGGTCATTCAAGAGGACAATTATTGTTTGCTTATGATTGTTCACTCTTTTAGTAAAACTACTCAATCTGTTGATGGGTTACAGAAGGTAAAATGAATTCAAAAAATACTTGAAAAATATTTTTGATTATTTTTGCATCAATAATTAATAGGACTGAATCAAATTAAAATTCCAATAAAAAATAATTGTAACTGATAATTAAGAAATAAAGATCATGAAACTGATTAATAAACTAAATAGATCTAATTTTCTTAATAAATTAAGTACGATTCATGATTAGAAACAAGATAAACATAAGAAAAATTACTTGAAATATATAGTAAGAAAAATTGAAGGGTAAATAGAAAATATTCTCTATTGAGTTGAAATTCATCTCACTGTTCTTTATCTTCAACTCTTTCTCCCATTCATTGAAGCTCTAGCTCATGATATTTAAAAAAAATCAGCTCTCCTCCAAATTTTAACTTCCAGTCAGGTATGTCTATCTCCCTAATTCATTGATGGAATTATTTCTTATAATACCCTGGAAATTAAGTTTAATATAGTAATAATATCGATAGATTTCTTAACATGTGACACTAAGATTTAATAAATTTGTAACATACTATAGAAATACTTTTATTTAAATGTGATTGATATAACCTAATTGTTTAATTGGTGGTTATGAATATGAATAAATTTATTATTAAATATACTTACAATGGGCCTACTCAATAAAAATTTATTGATTAATGATTAGTAAATAATCACTCAATTTTTATAAAATTCATTTTATGCATCGAAAATATGTTTTCTTCAAAAAATGATTTTATTAGTTTTTGTGAGTAAATATTATTATCAATTTCTTAAAAAATTAGAAATTATATTTTATAAAATGATCATAATTTTTTAAATAATTATTTTAATATGTAATTATAGGGAAATTTTGTGACTTTTCTGAAATGATTAATTTTTTAGTGAATAAGGAAAAATACAAATTTTTAAAATACTATCATTTATTTTTATTTATCCACATAATTTATAAGTCTAATTATATATTTTATTTGAAATTAAATTGAAATATGATCCATTTGATTTATAATAATATAATTAAATCTATTTGAATCATTAATATTCATTATTATGATATAAGTTATATTTTTAGGCTTGAAAAACATTTTTATAAAAAAAATATTTTCATTTTATGTATTTATATTAAAATTAATTTATGAAAGTTCTAAAAATTTATTCTTGAAAAATTGAATCCACATATTTAATAATCGGGTTAAAAAATTTTAAATAATCCCCTTTTATTTTTGTTTATTATGAATAGAGACCATAGAAAATATTTGTAACCTTAGTAAGGGTAAAATAGGTAAAACATGGTTGAAATTATGGGATAAGGATTTAAAATAACATTAAAACTTTCATTTAATCTATTTTATGAGTGGTTTTCAAAAATACTCATCCAATATTATTAGTTATGTAAATGTTTTCCCATTTTTATTTGATAATGACTTATAAATTATTTTATGTAGAGAAAAATACAAAATGTCACTCTCTTTTATTTTAAAAACTATAACATTTATTCATAGGGATAAAAATATTATATAATCTATTATAAAGTATTTTTTTGAATATTAATAAGTTGATTTTATGATAATAATTTATTTTAAATTTTTAATTGTAGTATAATCACCTTAAATTCTTACGTAACGCCAACACTATGCTTGTGGAAATAGTAGAAAAAATTACTAAATTGTATTAAAAACATTTAAACAATTATTTTTGGATGAATTATGGTGTGCCATGAATTTTTTGGATGATTATAATTTATAATTTATTTTTAAAGGTTCTATATTTTAAATACGTTTTTTCTTCCTAATTTTAACATAAAATTAAATGAATTTATCCAAAAAGATACATTAATGATGTTTTAGGTTATATAATTTTTTATTAAATGATTTAAAAGACATTAAAATATTTAATAAGGATAATAGGGTGTTATATGGCCAAAAATTTGTATCTTTATTATTTTTTTCCATTTTTCACCTTATAAGTAAATGTATAACCCTTAATGATTGAAAAATGTGTTATCGCGGTTAAGGGTGAAAAGGGTTTACTAGTAGTTAAAGTAAAGAGATCAGGGTTAAAATGACCTAAAAACTTTTCTAAATAATATTTTATGAGTTTATTTAAATCCTATATCATATTTAATTCTAAATTAAGTCAATTTGGAAGAAATTTTTAATTAATGTGACTTTATAATATTTTAATGTTTTGAAAAATTACAAGAGTGTCCATTCCATCCCTTATAAAAGGACACACATCCTCTCTCTTCTCTACACCAAATTAATTCACCTATATCTATAAAACCAAACCAATTATCCTCTAAAATTACATATCCACTATGTATAGTTTATATTCTTTTTAAAATATCATTCCAAGGGATCTAAAGAATGGATCTAAAGGAGTTATACCGAAGGAGATGTAATCATCCTACCTGACCATTGTCAAATTATTTCTTCTTATACCTATTATAAATATATGTTATTCATAATTAAATAATTAAATAATTATCCTAAATAAAGTAAAAAAATATGATTATGGAACAACCATTATCCACCGTCATTTCCATCAAAATGGAAATGAATGTATCACTCATGCATACATGTGGACTATTACCTCCACATAGTAATGTAATTCATTTTCCATCACCATCATTCATGGTTGGTTATTATAAAGGATTTAATGCTTATATATGATATTAATGATATAATTATGGTTATTTAATGATAAAATATTATTTTTAATTCATTCTCTATCTTCATTATAAAATGAAAACAATGTTCATTCATACTTACGAGTTACCGTCACTATGAACGGTGTAATTCATTTATATATATATTTATTTTATGGATGATTTTAAATATCTATATGATGAATATATATATATATTATTTATATCATGGTTTAAATTCTTGATATTATGGAACCGTGATCAAATTACAAGGACTGTAACTGTCATACTGAAACTTTCATGAAAAAAAGGAATAATTAACACCCAGAAATGATGATTTTAATAAATAATTATTAATAAATTGTTGTTTAAATTTTATAGGTGGATAATATATGATATTATAAGTATTTAAATTATTATTTTATATAATTACAATAAATTTAAATTTATTGTATAGGAGGTTATTGTGCTTATAAAGCAATTCAAACTTAAGGTAAGGGATTCTCATCTCACTTTTATTTCTTTGACACATACATCATATTCACCACGTGTTTACTTTTTTTGTGTATATAATGACCATGAATTTAATTTTTTGTGAATTTAATAAAAATTATGTGTATTTAAAAATCCATATAATGTTCTTTCTTTCATGAGGTTTTAAATCAAAGATTACCACAGTTGTGGGGGTTATTCGTCTCAATATTATTTTGTTGAGACATGTTTGATGTTATATTCCTACTTGTGTTTATGAGTTGTATATAATTTCCATTTAACATTTTATATCATTAATATTTTATGTTATTATTATTTAAAGTTTCATTTTAATTTATTCTTTCATGGTGCTTATGATTTAAAAGTTATAAAAGTGGTAAGAGGTTTATATTTCAATATCACTTTAATTAAGATTGATTTTTATTGAATTTTAATTAAGGTAATTTATATGATAATTATCTAATAAACCCAAATAATTTTTATTATCCTCTATTTATTTCTATTATTTTTTAGTTTTGGTATCATCGTTCTCTACGTGGTACTCAAAATGGTTTATAAAATGTTTTTAAGAAAAGTCATCCTTATTTCTCCTCTTTTAGTCGAAAATCCATTTTTTTCAAATGTATGTTTTATAAAAAAAATTAAAGAGAGTTTTAAATATTATAAAATTATTTTTTAATTAATTTCAACCCATATTTTACATTTTTAAAAAAATTAAAAAAGAATCTTCTTGTCATTTTCTGAACAATGTACTTGTACTGAAGGTGTGAACATAATATTTATTTTAATGATTACGACATGAAGAAAATATCCCATTGTAATGAAATCTCAATGCCTTGATGCTTCCTTTATAATTTTCAATGTCTATTTTCAAATAAAAAAATTTCCTTACAATTTTTGGAAATATTTTTATTTTAAACAAGTCATTTCAAAATGAAAATGATATTTTTTTTCTAGAAATGTTTCAAGTGATATTTTAAAGGTATTTTTAATCTATTATGGAATCCTTTTATGTTACATATTATTAAATGGGGATATGATTCTATGATTCAATTATTATTATTTATATTTATTCTTTATAGTTATAATGATAAATTATTGATGAAACCCATTTTCTTTTCCATCAATTATGGTATAATGAAATGTTAAATGTTTTCATGGTCTTATGGTGTGTATATGAATGGATAATGATTATATGATGGGTGGGCCTAGATTCATATATCCCTATAATTAATTGGGTAAATATTAATATTATATGATCTTAAAGTATACATGATAGGTTATCCCTACCCCAAAAGAGGGTACATGATAGGTTATCCCAAGCCTGAAAGAGGGTACATAGGAGGTTATCTCAATCCTAAAAGAGGGTACATGAGAGGTTATTCCAAGATTGAAGCAGGTAAAGGGGTGGTTATCCCAATACTAACATATTACGAATGTTTTGTTGGGTTTCATTAATATAATATTTTATATTATTATGATTATGACACACATTATTATACTCTTATATTACGTGATCTTGTTCCAATGTTATGTTATCGTGGCTCATTTTATTTTATTCATTTATGATTCATGTTTTATGAACTACCCAGAATTATTCCATGCCAAATTATTATGATTTATAAATTGTTGGGTATGGTTTTAAAATCTTAACCTCATGTTCAGATACCCTTATGCTCATATTATGATTAAATGATCATTTTATATTTCCCTTGTTTACCCTTACTGAGTATTTGAGCTCACCCTTTGTTATATTTCCTTTTTCCCTAGGATATGAAGAAAGGGTTGAATTATGATATGCCTAATAAGATTTCTATTGGGGAAGGTTATGATGGGATAAACTAATGGAGAGAAACCCTATACCCAAATTTTATAACTGTGGGTATAGCCCCTAAAACCGTGGGTATATCTTATACCCATGGTTTTTTGAACCTTGGCTGATTGAGCCATCGATATAGACTAATACTCACATTTTCTATAGAAACCATGGGTATATCCTTAGATATTTTATCATCCCCATGGTTTAAAAAAACCCATGGGTATATATCTATACCCACGGTTCTCCAAATAGTGGGTATAGCTTTTCCCAACAGAAAACATATACCCATGGTTCTCCAAACCATAGGTAAAGGTAGTTTTCCCCATTTGGAAGAAGTAGTAGCTCTTACATCCCATGAACCTATAAATAAAATAAAAAACATAGTACACATTAAATTTAATACAAATATTATATATTTATCATTCAACCAACTGATTGTAATAATTTTTAAACCATTTAAAATACTGTAAAATACATATACATTCATACAACAAATTAATTCAAGTCACTGAACAAAATCCACATGTCTCTTTACTACTAAGTTAAAAAATTTAGGTCATAAATATCTTCCCAATCACCAACATCCTCATTCACATCACCATTAGTAGCATCCTCATCACCAAAAGTATCTTCTAGAGTAGTATCATCATTATTATCACCACCACCATCAACTCGAACACCACTATGACCCTCATTATAATCACTCAGGGAATCATTTAAATATATAATTAATGAAATATATGAATCAATGGTATTATAAACTTCTCATGGAAGTAATTGACTTATAACTGACATAGATTTCAAGAATTGTTCGGTAATCAGTTTACTTATTTCATTATCCTATAAAGCTATTTTTTCCATTGGCTACTTCTGCATGAGAGATTTATATCTCAATGTTTTCAAAGGTTTTAGAGGACCCCTATGAGGACCAATACCTAGTGGGGATAATTTTTTTATTATGTCGACATCAGACTCTCCCATGGTGCTCCTCGCTTAATACCTAACTTAAATGATCATTTGACCCGAAGTTGTTATCTTCTTTATCATCAAGGGACTCTAGGGAATACTGTTAAAAATATAAACAAGATATTTAATTATTAAATTCATATAAATATTTTAAATATAAATAAAAAACTTACAATCTTTTTTTGTGTTTATACATTTATCGTACTTCCATCTTTTTTCTTTATACTCGAGAAAAATAATTTTACTCAAGTCACATGGTCTTCGATGCCCAATACCACTTATTATAAATTAAATTGATTATTATACACATATTCACAATATAAAAATTTTATAATATTTAATAATAATAAAATTTAATAACTTTTTAATGAATGAACAATTCATAAATTTAAAAATGTGATAAACATTGATGAAAATTTCATAAATAAAAGCTAATCTTAAACCCTTTATAATTTTATCTTCTCATTATGAACATTCAATTATCTTGAATATTAATTCTTTATATTAATTTCATTATATTAAATCCTTTATATTATTCATTATATGTAATTTCCTTTATATATATGACATTTTTTATTAAATATAATAATTTTATATTTTAATTTTTTATAAAAAACTATTTTTATAATCTAAATTTCACATGGTTAATAATATTTAATCCTTTTTAAAATAAATCATCAAAAATATTTTGATTTGGTTTCAATAATATCAAAATATATCCCCTAATTTGAATAATTCAAATTATGTATTTATGAACAATTCATAATCTTTAAATATAAATAATTTTTTTCTTAGTCATAATTAATTCCAATTGGCTAACTTCCTAATGGACAATAGGCCAATTGGATAATTTTACATTAGGTTGTTAGGCAATTAGGCCAATTTTTTATTTTTCCATTAGGTCGTTAGGCCAATTAGACCAATTGGCCATTAGTCCATTAAGCCAACTAGCCTTTAGTCCATTAGGCCAATTGGTTGTTAGGACATTAAGCCAATTGGAAAATTTTTCATTAGGCCGTTAGTCCAATTTTACATTAGGTCATTATGACATTAGGACATTATAAAAATTAGAAAATAGGACATTAGACCAATTTTCTAATTGAGAATTAGTTCATTAGGCCATTGGGTCAATTGGTCATTGGGCCATTAGGCCAATTGGTCATTATGCCATTAGGCCAATTGGACATTAGGCTGTTAGGCCAATTTTTCATTAGTCCATTAGGCCAATTGGTTGTTAGGACATTAGGCCAATTTTACATTAGTCCATTAGGACAATTGGCCAATTGGCCATTAGGCCAATTGTCCATTAGGCCATTAGGATAATTTTTCATTAATCCAATTGGCATATTGTCCTATTGGCCATTATTTCATTAGTCTATTAGGGAATTAGGGAATTAATCCATTAAAAATTAGTCCAATTGGCCAATTTTCCATTAGTTCATTAGGCCCTTAGGCCAATTTTCTAAGTTTCCATTAGGTCGTTAGGATAATGAGGCCAATTGACCATTAGGCCATCAGGACAATAGGTTGTTAGTCCATTATAAAATTAATACAATTATCCAATTGGCCATTATTCCATTAGTCCATTAGTCCATTGGACCAATTGGACATTATGACATTAGTCCATTAGGCCATTAGGCCAATAGGTCATTGGCCATTAATCCATTATGATAATTGGCCAATTGGCCATCAGTCCATTAGTCCATTATGCCATTAGGCCAATTGGTCACTAGGCCATTAGGCTATTAGTCCAATTTTCCATTATTCTATTAAGCCAATTGGCCCTTTTTCAATTTGTACATATTTTCAATTGGCTAATTATCCATTAGGAAATTAGGTCATTAGGATAATTGGCGATTAGTCCATTGGTCCAATTAGCCATTAGTCCTTTAGACAAATTGGTCATTAGGCCATTAATACAATTGACCATTAGGATGTTATACCAATTTTCCCTTAGTCCATTAGGCCAATTTTCTAATTGGTCGTTATCCCATTAGGTAAATTTGTCAATTGTCCATTAGGTTATTATGCCAATTGGAAATTAGGCAGTTAGACCACTAGGGCAACTGTCCAATTTTCCATTGGCCTATCAGACCAATTGAACAATTCGATGTTAATCCATTAGGATATTAAGCCAATTGGACAAATATCCATTAGGCTATTAGGCCAATTTTACATTATTCCATTAGGATAATTGTACATTAGGCCATTAATCCAATTGGTCATTAGGACATTAGTCCAATTACCCAATTTTCTATTAAGTTATTAGGTCAATTTTCCTATTTTCCATTAGGTCGTTAGGCCAACTATGAAAATTTTTCTTTAGTCCATTAGTAAAATTAGGCTAATTGTTAATTATTCCATTGGGATAATTGGTCAATTATCCATTAGTCTATTAGAAAAATTTTCCAATTAGCCATTAGGCCAGTAGGACAATTGGTTGTTAGGATATTAGTTCATTAGGACAGTTGGTTATTAGTTCATTAGTCCATTATCACATTAATCCATTGGGCCAATTGGTTATTAGGACATTAATCCATTATTACATTAGTTCATTAGGCCAATTGTACATTAGTCTGTTAGTCCAAATGGTCACTAGGCCGTTATTCCATTAGGATAATTGCACATTAGTCCATTAGGCCAATTGATCAATTGGCTCGTTTTTCATTAGTCCATTAGGTCGTTAGGACAACTGGCCATTATTCCAATTTTCCATTAGGCCATTTGGCCAATTGGATATTAGTTCATTAGTCCAATTGGATTTTAGTCCATTAGGATATTATTCCATTAGGCCAATTGTCCAATTTTCCATTAGGCCATTAGGTCATTGGGCCAATTGGTTGTTAGGTCATTAATCTACTAGTCCAATTGGCTATTAGGCCATTAGGTCATTAGGCCATTAGGATGTCAGGTCCTTAGGATGTTTGGATAGGATTTTAGGTCGTTAGGATGTTTGGACATTAGGATGTTATGCCTTTAGGACATTAGGACTTTAGAAAGTTAGGCCATTAGGATGTTAGGCCATTAGGTCATTAGGTTGTTAGGTCATTAGGCAGTTAGGACATTAGGCCGTCCTTTAGGACATTAGGACTTTATAAATTTAGGCCATTAGGACGTTAGTTCGTTAGGTCGTTAGGTCGTTAGGTCATTAGGAAGTTAGGCAGTTAGGACGTTAGGTTGTTGGGACGTTAGGACATTAGGACGTTGGGAAGTTGGGACATTGGGATGTTAGGATGTGGGATGTTGGGACATTAGGACGTTAGGGCGTCATCCCGTTAGGGCGTGAGCCTGTTAGGGCGTGAGCCCGTTAGGGCGTGAGCCCGTTAGGGCGTGAGCCCGTTAGGGCGTGAGCCCGTTAGGGCGTGAGCCCGTTAGGGCGTGAGCCCGTTAGGGCGTGAGCCCGTTAGGGCGTGAGCCCGTTAGGGCGTGAGCCCGTTAGGGCGTGAGCCCGTTAGGGCGTGAGCCCGTTAGGGCGTGAGCCCGTTAGGGCGTGAGCCCGTTAGGGCGTCGGGAGGTTAGGCCCTAAGGAGGTTAGGCATTTAGGATGTTAGGGTGTTAGGACGTTAGGGCGTTAAGACATTAGGCCGTTAGGACGTTAGGCTATTAGGACGTTAAGCTGTTAAGACGTTAGGCTGTTATCCCGTTAGGCCATTAGGACGTTAGGCTGTTAGGTCGTTAAGACATTAGGTCATTAGGTTGTTATGGCGTTAGGTCATAGGGTCATTAGTCTGTTAGTCCGTTAGGTCGTTAGGTCGTTTTACCCTTAGGTCATTATACCATTAAGACCATTGGTTTTTAGTCCATTAGGTCGTTAGTCTGTTAGGCCAATTGGCCATTAGGCCATTAGGCCAATTTTCCATTAGGTCATTAGGAAAATTTTTCATTAGGACATTAGTCCATTAATCCAATTTTCCATTAGGCCATTAGGCCAATTGGCCATTGGGACATTGGTCCAATTGTCCAATTATCCATTAGGCTATTGGTCCATTAGGATATTGGGCCATTAGGCTAATTGGACATTAGGCCATTTGAGAGGGGGGTTTTCAGCCTTATATTAAATGGATTAATGATAATAAAACTTAAATTTTATCATGAAAAGATAACTAAGTAACAATATAAATCTAGATATTATTTCTATTAATATTAAATTTCGTGGTGCTTCTAATGCTCAGGAATTGTAGTGTGCCCCAATAAGTGCAGATACATCATTGAATCTTTGTTTTTTTTCCGACGCATCCTAAAAACAAAAATTCAATACAAGTAATAAGAATTAAAGTTTTCATGAAAACAATTGTAGATTGGGAATACCTTAAACTCATCACTCTTCCAATATGAGATAATTTTTTGATATTGTGTTTTTGGATTGTCGGGGAATATGGGTACACCCTCTAAATCAAAACCAACTCTACTCCCCCAACCACCATATAACTCATGCTTATATGATTTACAAAACTCCCCAAGATCCATCAACCTTGAAATCTTAATAGATTCACCATCGGGAAAGTTAAGTTAATGTAAAAATGAACATGTTAATTCACATAAATAAAATAATAATATAGATATAAATTTAAAAAAAAATCTTACCCATATCTCCACCCCTGATTTTTCCTTAACTTCATTACTAATATATCTCCATGAGACTGGTTCCACTGGAATGATATCATGGTACTTGGATAAAGTTTTCGTTAAACTTCTATATTATCTATAATTTTTACCTATCATCTTATTTTCTTCATTCTAATACACCATTATTTATGTTTATTGATTTTAGGCTTCCCACATATGGGTTCTCCCACATCGCCTACTGGAATATCCCACTGAATAAGATAAATAGTAAAAAAAGAAAAATTAAGTCATGGTATAAAAGGAAAAAAATAATGAGATATAATTTGACACACTTATAATAAAAAAACTTGATAAAGGCTTCTAAATAGGCTATTAAGGATCCATGGGTTATCCTGGATCAGTAACCTATGAAGGATGTGTCTATTCCAATGCATGTTAAGGGTGATTTGCATGAACTGTAGTGGAAGATGAAGGAATAGAATTATCATATCCTAGATGGATAGTATGAAATGGAGGCGGTGTATACATGGGAGGATTTGGGTAGTAGAGTTGGGGGTACTTCAAAAGATATGGATATGGTAAAGGTGGAAACATCCCTAGAGGTTGAATATACATGGTATGGGAAGATGAGGCTAAATGAGATGATGATAGATACATGGTCGGAATGGCCCAAAGGACTTAATTTTTTATTATTTTTGATAATCAGCCTTTCAAGGGTGAGGTGGAACCTTAAAATTACCGAAGGCTTAGAGACAATTACATGGCTCATAGGTCTTAGAGGGAATCACTCATACAAGACAACTTGGAACTACTCCTCCACAACATATGTCATGATGAATCATCACTCCACCTTTACAGGGTTTGTCGGCTAGCTATCCTATGCAAAGCTACACAGGCCCGGTACTGATGGAAAATTCATACCCTCTCATTCTTCCAATTCTGGTTAGCTCTACTCTATTGAATTCACCTTCCCTGAATCCTCATATAGAGCCTTATCCCTTGTAGTCTGATTGGTACATCTGTATAATCATGTGGACTAAAGGCCTTAGGGTGTCCCTAAGGACTTAAGGTGGTCCGAAGGCCTTGAGAGACAACTGGCCCAAAGGCCTTGGGTGGACCAAAGTCCTTGCAGGACCTGAGGACCAAACCAGTAGCCCAAAGGCCCAAATGGATGAATAGTTCTATCTACTACAGTACTGAATAGTGTCTGCTACAATGCTGCTACATTTTTGCTATAGTAACCCAGAAGTATCTCTCCACCTGAATTTGATCTTGGGTCTCTTGGATGCACTTTTTGAGTCCTCACCAACCGATATGAGGCTTATGTGCATGACGAAGACATGGGTTGGAAAATCCCTGGAGGCTCAAGTGGAGGATGGAAAGGTGTGGTAGATGGGGTGTCCACTGGTGGGTCAGGGTGAGAATGGGTACGACGGGTGCTCCATCTAGGTCTAGGATCATCCTCACTCATACCCATTCTAGTAGGATGAGGATGATTCAAATTTGGTGCAACAGAATGTCCCTAAAAAAAATTGATAAAGAATATGAACATTAAATTATATGTAATGGAGAAGAAAAATATTAAAATTATTATACTTACTAAGGTAAGTGGAGGAGGCAACCCATGCTCGTGCATCTATTGATCAGCATCAAATAATCGCTTCCTTCAAACTTCTATAGTATTTTTCATAATCGGCAAAAGAATTAAATGTACATTTTTTATAAATAGTTCCTAAAAACATGCATACAACTTAGAAGTCAAAGAATTCATAAACAATTTCTTAACATGTTTTAGTAAAAATAATTTAAAACCAAGTTATACATTTTTTAAAAACCCATTTTAAACATGGTTTTCTAAATTTAAATATATATAATAAAATGAAATGAAACCAAACAATACTAAAGAAAACATATCATTTCAAAATAAAACTAAATTAAATTAATTATAGTAATACCAACCTAAGAACCCCATGTTAAGGTAAACTAAATGAATTGTGAACATATATGGTTGCTTCTATATATTACTCATTGCTACTTTAGGTTCAACATAAACTCTCACAATGAGAAAATTTGAGTCATCAAATGTAATATTTTGGTCAGCACTAATGGGGGTGTCAATTTCATCCCCAACATTATCAAAAATATGTCTTGGGATTACTTCCTTAATGACATTATAATCAGGTCTCGAATGATCTTTCACATAAAACACTTTTTTTTCCATTGATTCCAAAATGTATGGTTCATCAGTAGCTAGGAATCGACTCATTTCAATAACTCTGAATCTACGATCATCAATAAATGTACCATGTCACATCATTGAATCAAACCATTTACATTTCATCATAGTGACTTAAACATGAGAGTATTAATCTAATGACAATATTTTCTCAACAAGTCCATAATAAGACGTGTTTTCATATCAGGGAAGACTATCTGATGCACTGGCATAATAGCTCGTTGTAGAAGTTAACATAATTTCATCATGTTTTTTATCATTTTCACCACTCTATCAGTTGTAACAAATTTATACCTATTTATTATTAAATATTTTTATTCATGAACCAAATAATTGGGACCAAAATCTGATGCTCTTAATTATTGAGAAATGAAGTCAACATGTAAACTTGATACCTGAAATATATAATAATAATCTAATTAAATGAATATCTGTATTTTAATTTAATTAAATTAATGGTCATACCTTTTATTTATCCAAGAAGGAAACTCTTGGCTATGCAAAGCCTCTCTCCTTCTCAAATGCAAAGATTTATGAACTCTACTTATAATTTTTTTATGTTCCCTGCATAAAATGATAATAAAATTTTAAGATATGTGTGAAATGAAATAGTATAAGATAACACATAAATATTAAAATTACTTACTTGATATAGTCATTGAAAAAACCATAGTTAAATAAGACTATGTGATGTGCATATCTCACTCTTAAAGTATCAATGTAGCCAATGTATATAACCCAGGAATTCATCCTATTTGGGGAAGAGATGGAAACAAGGGATCAATTTACCCATACTATTCATCTTTATTTCTCATTGACCAATTATATATTAGGCTCACATTTGAAAAATACATTGAACAAAAATCCATACATTCTTGAGACAGATAACCTATCACAATATAACATTCTGTAGGATTCTTTTTTTCTGACATAATATTTCATTGTGTGCATATTTAATTCAGTATGATACATCCACCAAAAAGAAACAGGTCCCCCAATAAGTGTTTCAGTTAGAAGATGAATTGTTAAATGTAGTATGCAAGTAAAAAATGAGAAAGGGAAAAAAATTCCAACTCACACAAAATTAATTCTGCCTCTTACTACTTTTTTATCAAGAAATTCTTAGATAACCTTTTAGCACAAAGGTCTCTAAAAATGGCACAAGAAAATCACTTTCACCCTTAAATTATTGGATAGTAAATGCTGGATTGATATTGGAATCAATTCACAAAGATGGATGTGATAATCATGAGTTTTTAGTGATTTTAGTTTCAAATCCCTTTTGTTGACTCGTTTACATAAGTTTTTGGAATATCCATTGGGAACCTTAATATTATCCAATACTTATAGAAATTTATTTTTTATAAAGGTGTCATCACATAAGTGGCACAAGGAACTTTCCGTTTGTTTTATCTAATACACATATAATGCATTTCTAGTCGAATACCCCAAACCAACAAGTCCTCGAGAGATCAAAAGTCATCTTTTTTATTCCCCTTAATATTTAGAATAATTGAAAGAAACATTTCACATATATTTTTCTCAATGTCCATTATGTCTAAACAATGACGTAATAATTGGTAAACCAATATGGAATCTCAAAAAATATACTTCTCTTTTTCCAATTTTAAGTGGCTTCAGTGTCAACATTTTTCCTCTTTAGATTTCAGTTAACCTTTACCTAATGAAAAACTAAAATATTTCAATTCATTAATCACATTAGTTCCTAAAATATTTTTGAAGTGTATATTCAGTGTCAATTGTATTATCAAACCTCTGGTGATTCTTATTGGTATTTACAATCCATTGGAAAGAATCATTAATGCCCCATGAAACTAAAACTAAAATGATATTTTAGCCTTCTCAATCATTTATTCTTCATACAAATAGGAAATGATATTTTTCCCTTCACACTCCAACCATACATCATCGCATAAGAAAGGAAATCTTTTATAATCTATATAAGGGAATCACACATCTGAAATATCTTTTTTGAAGAAGCATCAAATGTGCACACACCCATATCCCAAAGCTGCTTCAACTATCTTATTAAAGGTTTCAAGTAGATGTCAATATTATTTCTAGGATAAGAAGGTCCATATGTTAGTATACTCAAGAAAGTGAAAGATTTTTTCATACACATCCACAGAGGAATATTATAAACATGAATAAAATTGTCCATGTGTTGTAAGTAGTAAGCTTATAACCAAATAGATTAAAACCATCATAGGATAGACCCAACCTGACATTACGCACCTCAGCTAAAAAATAGGGATGATGTGAATCATATTATCACCATGATAATACATCTTTAGGATAAACCAACTCATTATTATCTTTAATTATCTCAGTATCATTACATCGCATATTGGATAAGGTTTTAGTAGACTTGAATAGATTTTGAAGCCTGAGAATCAATGAAAAATGCCACATGAATTTATGTGGAACACGAGATGGTGTTCCATATGAATTTACCTTCCACTGAGATATAACACATTCTTTACAATCATTAAGGTCAACTGTTTCCTCCAAAAATAAACTGCAATCATTCGGACAAGCATAAATTTTATTAGTATAATATCTGAGCTACTTAATTAACTTACATTCCTTATAATGATTTGAGGGAATATTTGCACCATCGGGAAAAAATTCCTTCAAAAATGTAAGAATATAATTAATGGTGGTATTATAAATTCCATACATGTTTCCCCATGATATAACCACATTAAAAATTACAACTTTGTCATTTTAGTACATTCCTAATATACAGAAGTTCTAGCATCATCCATTAAATTTTTTACTCTCTAAACATAATCATATTTAGTATTTTATTAATGTGTATTGATATCATTGCCTTATTTAAATATCATTATATGTCTCTTTTGATGATGCACAAATGGAAACCAGACAAATATTAAATTCCTTATACCACTTCTTTCCTTCTGTTCATGAATAATAGAAGATTGTCTCATATCTCCATTGTAATACCAACCATAACTGTATTTTTTTAATATAGATTTCATTATATAGTAGATAATATCTTACCATCTTAACTATGGTCTTCCAACACAATTATAACATGGAAACTTTATACAACCTCCATCTGAAGCATTGTTAAATGAAAAATCTAAAAAAATCCAAATTATCTTGAAAATCGGTTGAAATTTGATCAGTATGATACATCCAGATTTTATACATTAGATTATTGGGGGAAATGTTATGTTCCAATCAACAATGTAAACCATAATTACAATTATATCCAAATTCAAATATAAATTAAAATTATAGTGTAGAAAAAATTAAAGAACGCTAATATGAAACGAAATTGAATATAATTCATAATGTAAGTGACCATTATAGAATACTCTATTATCTATCCCCAAAAAAATAAGGCATGTCATAAGAAAAAACCAAGGAATAATAATATAAATCCAAACAATGTGTATGTGTTGCAATAATTAACAACTAAGAAATACCTAGGATAGTTTTCAAAAAAAATTATAATAAAAATAGTACTTTTAGGAATTTAATAGACTATATTTGATCTCTATTAGAATATAAATTTAAAAACATGATAATATAAGTGATTACAACAAGCTCCAGTAGAATCACATACATAGAGAAATATGAAAATAACAGCTAGCAGTAGAGAAGATGGAATAGTAACTCACTAATCTGATGTCAAAGAAGATCAGAAACAAAAAAAAATCTTTGAATTAGGGGAGAATGTTGGAGAATAAAATTATTTGTATTTTGGGTGAGGGTAGAAGAAAGAACCTTAAGGTAGTAAAACTTATAGATTGTAACAAAAAATGCCACAAATGGATGAATATCACTTACTGGTGGAAGAAAAGTCTCCTGAGGAGGAGGGGACACCAAACTCGTAGGAGGGGAGCAGATTAAGGATTTAAAATGAGGAGGGTAGAAGTATCTTGAGCGCAGATGACTATTTCAAGGATATATAGCCACATATTTTAAAACATTGTGGGTATATATTTGGGCATAGCATCTACACCCACGATTTCTCAAAACCATGGGTATAGATGCATGGGGATAGACCCAGTTTCTATTAGTTAGATGATGTATATTTTTTATGCATCCAAGTTTACAAAGACATTAAAAATTTATGGTTATAGCATGGATCATAATGTTATGTAATGGATACTCATATAATAAGATGTAATATTTATATATGAAAAATATGGGTCACTGTAGTTTGTATCCAAGAAAGGTTTGGTTATTTTTATGAACTAGGATAATCAAAATTTAGTAAGAACCCATATGTTAAGCCTAAGTATAGGAGAACCTCTTGAGTTATGGTAAATAAAGAAGTATGGCTTCCCTAGAAAATATATATATCTAGATATTTTAAATTAGATGTGACTATGGAACATATGTACCTAGGGGTAACAACTCTGAATGGGGTGGATTGTGAATTAACTTGATCATCACCAGTGTGCGATGAGTGGTACTAAGACTGCACACCTATCTAGACACTAATAGGGGATATGACTAAGTGAATTCATTTTTTTATCCATTATGGAGTATTTGAATATATTTTTATCATGGATGGCCATGGTTAACCTTAGGTTTCATAGATTGAAAAGAATATTTCATGGTTCTGACATCATATGAATGATTTTCCATGATTATATGGTTTCTCACTATGGTTATTTTTTCTCACACTATGATTTTTGGTTTTATCCAATGGATGGAAATTGAAAGAATTGTGTTAATAGTAAATTTGATATACAATGAAATGATTTTCCTAATGAGAAACCATATAAAATGGGAGCTAGAATGAAAAACCTTGTGATTATAACCAACCATTTATCTCATTATATGATTAACAACCTCAACTTGGGTGAGATTCCTGACACAACTAATGATATAAAATTGGTTATTCTTGGGAGTTTAGTTGATGAAGAGCATGAAGTAAATAAAATTCAGCTTCCTACATGTCATTAATGTGGGAATAAACACCCATTTAAATGTATCAAAGTAGAAGGAAGATGTTTTATGTGTGGAATTTAAAGGGATATATCAGGAAATTGGAAAAAATGAAGTTTATATTAGAGAGAAATAAATTGTATCATAAATTACCATTTATATTTCAATGTATTATGTATGGGGAACATGGGTATTATATGATTAAATTATTTAATCCAAGGGATAACTCCTAGACTAAGGAATGTTATATTCTATTCCAATTATTAAAGTGTAATGATTGAAGTGTTTGTGTATTAGGATTTGATAATTTCTTTGTAGAAGTGTTTTATCAATGATATTTTGGTTATAAGAATCATGAAATATCTAAGGTTTCTTATACAGTAGTTTTTCATTACATATTTGAAATCATATATTGAGTGGTACTGATAATCTAGAAAAGTGATTTAGTGGTAAGGTGATATTTTTTGAAAACATGTGATTAAGGGTAGATAAACCATAATATATACCTAGTGTTGTTATAATAATGATTAGTTGGGATGAAGAGTTAATTGATATTAATAAAAATAAATTTAATAGTATTGGTGACCTTAAAAATTATTATCAATTTGATGACAAAGTGATTTATGGTGAAGTTTATTTCATTTTTTGGATTTATAAAATATATTAAATAGTCTGTTATTTTATTTGAGGAATAAGGATATAGTTAATTTTTAGAAGAATATATGTTTCCATTTATTTTTTATGGTGATTCAGGTTATTATCATGATTTAGGAGAATATATGATCAAGGTATTCACATTTTTTATATGTGATATTTTGAGAAGCTTCATGTTGTTTCTAGATAAATGTTAAGTTGATCATAAAAAAAATATATGTGATAAAATATTTCATATTTTTGGGTTTTGAATTTGGTCATATATATATATTTGAGTGGTATTAAGTTTAAATATTTATGGAATGGATTAATTTTAACTTTGGGTGTTATTGTTGAGGTTCTATAGATTTATGTATTATATTTATCTGTATTGAATAACTTGTGCTAACCGTTTTGGTTTTGGTAAATATTTAGAGACAAAAGGAATGAATTATAATTATTTTATGTATATTATGGTCAATTAAAATTTAATTTTAGAGATTCTTTCATGAAAAATTCATCTTGAATATTCATTTCATAGAGTAAGAGATGAAGTAGAAATTGATTGAAACATAACCAAAGGATGAAATTATTCTTGTGAAATTGAAAGATATCAGGTAAGTTTATTTTATCATGTTCTCTAACATGATAGTAATATAATCCCACAAATTTAGGAAAATAATATTTAAATAAAAATGTAATTATTTTACCATCATTTTTGTTGAATTAATGTTCTTTTAAACCCTCGTTGATTTATGATTTTTTGGTCATTAACTTTCTCAAGACCATGTTATCTATCACTCTTTATCATTCCTTGGACATTATTTTTTCTCCTCTATGCCTATATTTTAAATTACCACTAATTTTATCCTAATTTAGGATCCTGATTATTTGTTATATTAGGTAACCTTTTTTTCCACTCCCTTTTTTCAAAGGATGTTTTATTATCACTTTGCAAGATGTGGGTTTTAAATAAGGATATTTTCAAATATTGAACTAGTGATGACTGATATAAAATTGATAGGACTCAATTTATTTAAGGGGTGATAATGTAACATACTTAAAATTTATTTTAAAATAATAATAAACTATATATATTTCCTAAAATGAAACACTAAGCTTTAATAAAATTGGGATATACTGTAGAAATATTATTATTTGAATGTAACTGTTATAACCTAGGTGTTGAATTTATAAGTATGAATATAAGTAACTGCATTATTAAATACATTAAAAATACTTTTTCAACCGAAAATGGTTTTTGTTTATTTTTGTGAGTAAATATTATAATAAATTTTTGAAACTTGTATAAATTTTATTTTAAAAAATTAAAATTGTTTTTTAAATAAAAATATCAAAATTAACTTATGGTGAAATTTGGGGATTTTTTTGAAATGATTGATTTTTCAGTGAATAGTGAAAATGTGATTTTTCAAATATTATCAATTATTTTCATTAAAAAAAGTAATTTAAAATAATAATTATACTTTTTATTTGATATTAAAGTGAAATATTTCTGATTTTATTTATAATAATATAAATCCATTTGAATAGAAAATATTCTTGATTCAGATATAAGTTAATTTTTAAGCTTAGAAATGCATTTTTCTAAAAATTGTTTATTCGTTTTATTTTACAAATTTATATTAAAATTAATTTTATCATAATTATTGAAATTTAATATTGAAATATAGGCTCTATATATGGAATCAAGAGGCTAAAATTTGGTAAATAGGATCCTATTGTTTTTTTGTCAATATAAATAGTGACCCTGGTAAATATTTGCCACCTCAGTAAGGATAAAACGGGTAAAATACAATTAAAACTATGGGATAATGCTTTAAAATAACCTTAAAACATTCCATTAATATATTCTATAGGTGTTTCATACCATACTAATCCAAAATTATGTGTTATGGAAATTTTGTTCCATTTTTATTTGATAATGACTTATATATTATTTTAAGTTAAAGAAAAATAAAAAATGTCGCTCTCTTTTATTTTACAAACTATAAAAAAATCATGGGGTTAAAAGGGGTATTTTTTGGTTATAATTTATTATTTTTAATATTAAGAATTTTTTTATATAAATTTATTTTTTATTTTTAATGATGTTATAATTATCTTAAATGCTTCCGCAATGCTGACATAGTGTTTGTGAAAGCAGTAGAAAAAAATTATAAATAATTTTAAAACCATAAAATAAATTATTTTTGAATGAATTGTGTTGTTACAAAATATTTATGGTTAATTATAATGTATAATTTATTTTTAAATGGTCTATATTCAAATTCATTATTTTCTTCAGAACATTAATGTCAAATTAAATTAATGGTCCTAAAATGAAATTAAGGATATTTTATGTTTTTTAATATTTTATTAAATGATTTAAAAATCCTAAAATATTTAAATAGGGAAATTAAGATGTTATATGGAAAAATATTTTATCCCTTAACCATTTTTGTTCCAATTTTTACCTTATAAGAAAATTTATAACCCTCAATGATTGAAAATAGTGTTATCGTGGTTAAGAATAAAAAGGGCTAATAGGTGGTTAAACTAAAGAGATAAAGGTTAAAATGTCCTAAAAACATTTCTAAATATTATTTAATGAGATTATTTAGACCCTATATCATCATTAGTTTGAAATTAATTCAATTTTGAACCAATTTTCTTGGAATTTAATTTCAAAAAAAATTAATGTTTTGAAAAATTACAAGAGTTCCATTTCCCTCCCTTATAAAAGGACAGTTATCCTATATCTTTTTTACACCAATTTTATCCATCTATCTCAACAAAAACCTCCCCAATTATATTTTAAAAATACCTATACGAAAATATGATATTTTATGATCAGGTGATGTATATCAACCAGAATTATAATTTCATTATAATTGTTCTTGAAAAAAGGATATGGAGCTACATAAGATATTGGGAAGCCAAATTTTAAGAGACTTTCACCATGGTGGTATTTCAGGAAATATTGAGGCAGTTTTGAGACTTAGTGGGACTTTGGTGAATGAAATAAGGGAAAAAGGTGAAAAAATTCACATGATTAGTGTTAGAGATTTTCCAAGGTTCCTTAGAACACTTCAAGTTGGATATTTTTTAGAGGTGAAATATGTTTCAGTTCACCAAAATATCATCCATAAAAATTATGTTCATAAAAGTTTCAAGCACAGGATTATTTGTTAAAAAATAGGTGAAAATTTTGGTAGTATAACTTCTCTAGTGGCATTAGTTCCATAAGAATATCACATATACCAATGGTTATATGTTGAATCACTGAAGGACCAGAATTTTAGCAAAACTAAAGGCTAGTCAAGTTGGTAACAAATCTCAATTGGTTATTACTTATGATCCATTATTTCAGGGGAGCAAGTTTAACTTTTTTTTATCAGTTTTCCCTTAATATATATGTGTAAGGAGACTTTAATATAATAAGAGGAACAAGTGTGGTTCAACTAAACATTTTTGGATAATTCAGATGTTAGTAATGATTAATTGTATTTGTAATATATTTTCATCACCTTTGATCTTCTAGTTATAATAAAAGCAAGTGACGGTGTGTTTCCCCCATGCAAGTTATACATAATCTGAAGAAAGTAAAAATCAGTATCCATTTATTTCTTTCTATTATTTCATTCCATGTGCTACTGTTAACTTTTTAATTTTATATGTTTTGGTTTCAAACCATTAAAGTTAAAAAAAGATCAATACTACATCATCTATCTTTTTATACAATGGATCCATGAACCAATTTCTTTTTTCCAATGAAAAAAACATTAAAAAAATCATTGAATTCACATAGGTTTCTAATTTTGTTTTAATTTTAAGATATGAAACTACTTTTATAGTAGTTTCCAATTATTATTTTTCTATTAATTACATTATTTATCAGTTTTTTATTTCTCAATTATATCCAATGATATGTTCTATAATAACTTCAATAAACAAGATTCAAATCAATTATAATTGGTTTTATGAGTCATGAAACAACTTTATTAATAAGGTTCAAAACTTTAATGGTAAAATCTAGTGTGGAAATTATAATATAACCCCTTTAAGAACAAAAAAAAAATTATTATTTTTCATATCTTTAAATAACTCAACATTTCTAGATACTATTTCTATTTATAAATTTTGGTTTTGTTACCTTCTCATATGATTTCTTTATGCTTTCAAATTTAGAGTGAAACACCTTGTCACATATTACAGTGGATAAATTTTATTGGTTCTATTTGATAAATAAGTGATATGATTTTTACTAAATACTATATCTAAACCCATATAAAACTTGATTTATATAACAAATTTAAATTGCTTTGTACAACTACATATAAATTATTAAAAAATTGTATCACACCTTTACATTATTTGTAATTAAGAACAATGATGAGTTTGGATTTCTATATAAATTTAATGTAATGAAGTATAAAACTATGGTGTTAGATTTTTAAATTGATTATTACAATATTTTGAATCATCATCATCTATAGAAACATAACACGTACAAATTTTTGTTCATTTTAGATAAAAAGGTTCATATTTTATAGTTTAAAAAGATCAAACTGAAATATAAAGGTAATAGAATAACTTTTTCACACTTTTCTTGATGAAATATTTAATGGGAAAAATTATCTATCCACTAAGTATATTTATTCAATAATGTTATATAAGAGGATGAATATATTAGATATTTAATAAAATACAATCATGAAGTTGAAATTATTGTTAGATCTTCCTCGACTAAAATTATTATGGTACATTCTTCTACTATTTTTTCAATTTTTCAGTTTATAAATAATCATTACCATTGGTTGTATGAAACCTTCATTATACCACTAAAATATATATTATATGCATATACTATAAATTCATGCCTTATACAAAATATGAAACATATGTTAAATATAAACAAAAATTATAATACAACACTATATAGAAAGATTTCAACAATATTTACATTGGATAATATTTTGATTCAATTATTTGAAGGAAGTTTAAATAGTGTGAAATATAGTAGTAAATTAAGATATTCATTCATATTTGGTTTGAATTAAATTTTTCTAGTAAATTTTTCTTCATCTAAAAATACATTTTTTTAAAATAATTTACTAAAATATTTTGAAGATAAATATGACCATGAAATTATAATCAATGACACAAATTTGGATTTTCATAGCTTATAAAACAATGATTTTTAATTTCAAATATAATCTACCTACATTACATCAAAAATGAATTCTGAGAATATGGAATAACTATTTTCCATCTAGTAAATGCATCTATATTTATGTACTATTGATTTGTAATCTATTATTCCTTTTTAAAATTTTAGTTATTTGTGACTTACCTGTGTTCGATAATTTGAGACTTACCTGTGTTCAATAAGAACATTAACTATTTCATAATAGGTATTCAAAATAGAATTTTTTTTAATGTTCCCAAAAAAATATTTCATATTTTACATTCAAATTGTTTCCCTGTAGGTTTAAATGAATCCAGAGTTAGAAATGGGAACAATTGGTAAAATGAATTGTAAATTTTATTTAACAATTTTACAAATTTTATTATTAATAAACTATGTAAATCTAGTACATATTTTAAAATTTATTTAAAATTAATTTAGTCTATAATCAGTATCCTTTTTGAATGTTTGAGGATGGTAAGTTTACAAGTTTTTTACAATCTATAAAATTGGTAAGCATACATATTTTTTATGGATATTTGACATACATATTGTTAATAATGTGTAAAATCTATAATCATAAAATCTATAATAATAAAAATTTTACATCTTCTAATCATATATAATGTTGTAAGGATGTTAAGATTATATATTGTTTTGAGGATAATAAACATATATATATTTTATTATTATTCATTTAAAAATTCATTTAAGAATTGTGAAAATTTTATAATTCATTAGAATTATATATATTTTTATTATAACATCATATACAATGTAAGTATACAAATATTATTTGTACAAATATATACAATTCTGTTGTTAAATTATCTTCTAGTTTAATAAATCTTGATGTCTTGTTAATTTTTATTACAGTTTCCACATGCCTTCTTTGTTATTATTATGTATTGGATGTAGTTTATTAAAATTTTGGTACAGATTTAGTATAATTTTTTATAGTATAAATTATGTAGTAGATTATTATGTATAATTTATTTTCTTGCATTATTTTTAACTAAAATTTCAATTAGTGGTTCATTTCATGTTACCTTTCTATGACAAAAAAATTATGTCCAATTTTTTCAAAGTACGTTATGAAATGTCAAAGCATGTTATCATTTATCTATTAATAGGGTTATTTATTTTTTTAGTTGGTAAATATGTTGCATGAATTTCATGATGATTATTTACCTAAAAGTGTCAATGAATTATATTATCCTACTTCCACAAGTTATTTTCAATGATTCTGATTCCCCTACTTTCTTCAAAGATAATATTTTTACAACAGTTATATATGAAGGATCTGAACATAGCGGAAGCATGGAGGTTAGGAGGGATCAAATTTTCCTTTTTCATAATCGATGAACAATTTTGGGATCAATACTATAATAAACTCTAGTATCCATGGATTAAGATCAAAGATCTAGAAAAAAGAATAAAAGGGTTCCATATCCTGGAGAGAGGATCTTGCGCATAATGTTAATAATTAATTTAAATAATTTATACAGAAATTAAATACCTAGATATTCAGTACTTTCTTCATTGATTATGTTGATTGTCTAGAATGACCCTTATGTATTTTCTAGTTGCGCTTGTGAGGATCCAAACCAGAATCCATCTAGGGGTGATCCACACATGTTTTGATGGTCTCTGATTGACACCACTCGTTCTCTAGGTGCTAGCGCGATGAAGAGAGTGTCTTGTGTCATTTGTTCTTGATCTTTTGTTCTTTAGTATTGAAGAACATCTCTCATTATTGAGAGGTGATAGGAAAGTATTTGAGAGAGAAGTTTTTTTGGATCAACAATTCTCTCACCACCGGAAATTTGTTTCCCCAGGCGTAATGGCACAATAGACGTACCTATCTATTTAATGGCATGGGGTTTCAGTTACAATATTTAATTATGTAATAGAAATTAAATAAATTTATATTATTATAGAAAATCCATGCTACATAATAATAATAATATAACCATTATTCGTGGTGTTCCAACTTGAGAAAAACAAAATCATAAATGAAATCTCATGCCACATAATGATAACAAAATTGTTATTATTTTGTTTTGTGCCAACTAGTTAAATAATTATTTACCATCTTGTAAATAATTATTTTACTACTAGACTATCCTTGCTCCACTCTAACTCCACTTCCATTTATTGAACACCCGAATAAATAAATAAATAATTTATTCTCTTAAAAAATATATTTTATTTACAAATTAGAAAATATATATTTATTAAATGTTCAATAAAATAAATAAATATATTTTATTTAATTTTTGAAATAATTTTAACTTGAATAAATTTATTCCATGGTATTGAGAATAATATTTATTTCATTAATTAAATTCAAATATAATTTAATCAAGACTAAGAAAAACTTAGTGTGTGACCCTCTAGGATTCTTTCTTGTTGTAATTAGGTGGGCTTGCCTAATGTCCAAAAGTACTATCTAAAAAAGGGCCAAGGTACCCAAGATAAATAAATTAAATTCACAACAACGACATCCACATACGAACACTCACTGTGTAATATAATCTCTTTGACTCAATATCTCATCAAGAAGGTTTCATGATAGTGCTATCAACCTGTTTTCTTGATACGTCTTTCATTAACTACCTAAAATAAACTCGTCATTACACCATGGCCATGTAATTTAGGGAGATGGTTCTATTTCAATAAAAGGGCTAAGATATCAACTTCTAAGGGAGAAATTCTTCCTTGACTTATCCATTAATAACATGCCACTTGTGATGCACCCAATGTACCCTACTTACCGCAAGTATATGGCGTGACGGTTTTCATAAGTAAATCAAAGTGCATGAGTTGTGACACACATTAATGATAATATTAAAGTCTAAGGACCATTACACATACTCGCAGATATTAATATCAGATGACACCAAAATATGTAGAATTACTATAGGCGGGTCTCTTATCATAACCTCCCGTCTTAGAGATTACCAAGTGAGAACATCATGAGAAAAAGTCTCATCTTCTTATGAGTACTCACACCAAATGGTCTGTATACTATGTGTCCCATCATAGTATTTCATCCAACCACAGAACTATATTTAAGAATATTTTCATAGCACTTCAAGGTTCTCATCATAGTGGGGAAATATTATGACCTTGTCAATGCGAAAAATAATCTAGGACATTATTACATCATATTCATGTAGAAAAATTAACAATATGTAATAATATGATTAATATTTAAATAAATTAAATATTAATGTAATCAAAGTACAAACATTTGGTTCTAGGACACCAATTCTAAAAAACTCTCACTTAGACTAGAGCCAACTGCCTACTACTTTCAGTCTGCTAGACCTCACATGATGATCATGTTTCTACTGAGTCAAGGATTTAGTCAAGGGGTCCACTACATTGTCTTCCATGGAAATGATTCTCATTGAAATTTCACCTCTCTAAGAAAAATCCATCAAAAGATGATACTTTCTAATTATGTGCTTTGTCTGCTGATGTGGCCTTAGATCTTTTGTAAGAGCCACTGCTGCAATATTATCACAATAGAGTGTGATCTAATATTTAATGTTAGGTACCACATCCAGATCTTGGATGAAGCTTTGCATCCAAACTACTTATTTAGGTGCCCCATAATTTTCAATATACTCGGACTCTGTTTTTGAATATGTTACCACACTCTTCTTATATATCTTCTAGCTCATAGCACCTCCATTCAAAGTGAATATGTATCATGTCTTCAAATTCATGTCATCATAATTAGTCTAGAAACTAGTATATTCATATCCTATGATGACTAGTTCCTCATCTACTCCATAAACCAGGAACATATCCTTAGTATGCCTCAGATACTTAAGGATGGTCTTGAATTCCATCCAATAGCAGTCACTTGGGTCATCTTGATATATTCCTAACACACTTAATGTGTAGGAGACATCTATCCTAGTACATATCATGGAATACATGACTAACCCAATCGCTGATGTGTATAAATCCCTTTCCATTATCTCTCTTTCCTCATGCATATGAGGACACATTTTCTTGGAAAGATGAATTCCATGTGATGATGGAAAAAATCCCCTCTTAGATTGTTCCATACTGAATCTCTTCAGTATCTTATCAATGTATGTAATTTGACTTAGGCTCAGCAATATCTTAGATCTATCACAATGGATCTTGACCCCAATAATATATGTTTCCTCACCTAAGTTCTTAATGGAGAAGCATTGATTAAACCATGCCTTAATAGACTGTAAGACTTGTATCTCATTTCCAATAAGTAATATGTCGTCAACATATACTATTAGGAAAATGATTTCACCCCCACTAAAATGTTTGTAGACACAAGGTTCACACTCAACATTTATAAAACCAAATTTCATTATCTCTTTATCAAAATGAATTTTCCATGACTTGGATGCTTGATTTAATCCATAAATGGATTTCTGCAACATTAATATCTTATTGGAATCCTTTAGAGTCACAAACCCTTTAAGTTGTGTCATGTAGACATCTTTCTTAAGTTTCCTGTTAAGGAAGTTTTTTTTAACATCCATTTTCAAAATCTCATAGTCATGGTAAGAAGTAATGGCCAATAGAATTTTGATGGATTTTAACATTGAAACTGGTGAAAAGGTTTCTTCATAGTCAATGCCTTGACGTTGTTTGAACCCTTTTGTAACCAATTGTGCCTTATAGGTACTGACTTGTACTTCCATGTCCAGTTTCTTCTTGACTACCCATTTTAAACCAATAGAATTTACAGTAACTAGAGGATCTACCAAAATCCAAACATGGTTTTGGTACATGGAATCCATTTCAAAATTCATGGATTCTTTCCACTTGGCAACATCTGTTCCACTTACTGCTTCCTTGTAGGTTATAAGATCATTATTATCAACTAATAATGAGTCACCATCCTTGGTAACTAGAAAACCATACCATTCTAGTTTTCTAACCTCTCTTTTACTCCTATTTAATACTTGTGTCTCTGGAACAGATCTTTCTTTTATAGAGCTTTGTGGAATCTGCTCATGTACCAACTCTTGTAAACCTAGATCCTTGACTTCATCGAAGTCTATCTCGCTCCCACTATCTCTTTTGGATATATGCTCCCTCTCAAGGAATATGGTATGTCTTTACACTATAACCTTTTTGTCTAAGGGGTCATATAGGTAATATACCCTTGTTTCCTTGGGGTATCCTATAAAGGTACACCTTGTGCCTCAGGGTGCAAGTTTGTTACCTGGAGAGGCCTTAACAAATGCTTCGCTACCCCACACATGTAAATTCAATAACATAGATTTTCTTCCACTCCAAAGATCATATGAAATATAATTTATTGATTTAGTTGGTACTTGGTTTAGTATTTGTGCTTTTGTTTGTAACTCATAACCCTAAAAGGATAATGGAAGACTCGAATGACTCATCACTGATTTCACTATGTCCAACAAGGTGTGGTTCCTCCTTTCGCTCACACCATTCCACTAAGGCATGTAAGGAGGAGTGAGTTGGGATAGGATCTCACACTCCTATAAGTAATCAATGGAGTCTTGATTAAGATACTCTCCACCTTGGTCTGAGCAGAGTTTCTTAATCTTATTACCAAGATGGTTCTCAACTTCATTCTTGTATTCCTTGAACTTATCAAAAGAATCTAACTTATACCTCCTTAAGTAGATATATCCATATCTACTAAAATAACCAGTAAAATTTTTTAAGTATGAGTAACCACCACTTCAAATAGAAATGGTACACACACATCGGTATGAACCAATTCAAGAAGCTCTTCATCCCTTTCATCTTTCCCACTAAATGGGGCTTTGGTCATTTTTTCTTATAAACATGTGTGACATGCACCAAGTGGTTTTAGTTCTAAATAATATAAATATCCATCCTGATGTAACTTTGTCGGTCATTTCTCATTTACATGACCTAGTCATTGATGCCAAAGTTGGGTGTGGTATGATTCATGTGAAGTATCTTTGTTATCGATTTACATTACTTGGTTTGTGTAATCCAACATGTAAAGACCGTTGTATAAATGTTCCCTGCCAAAACAAATTCTATCTTTTTAAAAGAAGAAACATTCATTTCTGAACTTGAAAAAAATTCATCTATATATAGTCTGGATATTGAAATAATGTTTTTGGTCACATAAGGCACAAAATAACAACCCTTTAACTCCAAGATCATCCCAGTTGGCAATGTGAGGTGGTAGTCTCTAATAGCTCCAGTAGAAAGTCTAGATCTGTTGGCTTCTCATAGACCTACCTCCCCTCGGTCAATTTTTCTAAATATAATTGGTTTCTATATTTGAATACATATGTGAGAACCACAATCTATATCCAATACCCAATTTTTAGAAACAGATAAATTTCACTCGATAAAAAATACACATGAAGCTTCCCCTTGCTTCTTTGGATGGGTGCATTTTTTCTTCTAGTGGCCCTTCTTGCCACATGAAAAAAAATAACATCATATTCCCTTGCCTCCCCCTTGATCTTCCTTTTCTTAGAAGGGTGTGAAGAATCTTTGGACATAAATATCTTCGCCTTAACTTTCCTTTTATTCACCATAAGGACAGAAGGCTTTTCGCGCTTCATATCTTTGTCCACTTGGAGAATGTGAATAGATACTTATCAATGTTGTTCATATTGAAATTAACAACAAAACTAGAGAATATCTGAGGGATTGATGCGAGAATGAGATCGGTACCCAATTATTTGGGGAGTTTAAACCCTAGAACCTTCAGGCGCTTAATGTATCCAATGAACTTGACTACATGAGGCCCAGCTGGGGCACCCTTTCCAAGATTACTCTGAAAGAGTGGCTTGGATATCTCAAACCTTTCCTATATTTATCTATCCTGGTAAAGAACATGGAGGTGCTCAAGCATGCTACATGAATCCATGTTTTTGTGATAATTCATGAGTTCACTAGACATTGATGAAAGAATAAAACATTGAATTTCAACCGCATCGTTCATATGTTTCTCATAGACTAAGAGATACTCACCACTCGCCTCTTTGGAAGGGAGATCAAGTAATGATGACTCCAACACATAAGACTTACATTCATGGCATAGAATAACCCGAAGGCATCTAAACCATTCTTGGAAGTTACTGTCGGTGAGGATGTTGTCTTCATCTAGAATTTATTGTAGGGATAGTGTGGTTGAGATTGTTATTTTATTATACAATTAAAAGAGAATATTATTAGTACTTTCTTTATTACATTTTATGAGAAATAAGAAATTAATTTTATTAAGTCTCTCACTATTTTATCAAGTCCCAATGGACCTCACCATTGAACTATAAATGTCTAGTTGCTTGGACATTATAGTGGAAAGGATCCATATTTACCTTCACATAACCCCAACAAGGGTTGGTCAAGTTATTTGAAGGTATTTAGGTAGGTAGGTCTTTGCCAACTATGGGATTGCATCTCCTTGATCCATTGAGTAGACTCCCCAATCCTAGAATCCTAACTTGGATTTCCTTAACACTTGCCTCCAATATTACACCAATTCCAGAAAGGGATACTCATCTTGATGTAATATGGTTAAGTAAACCCGAAACTTTCATAATGGATTCCTATATAAAATTAAGTGTCCCAACAAGGGTTGTTCAAACACATAATTTTATTGAGTCTTTCCCTTGATCAAGTAACGGAAGGCTTAGTGTGACTTAATATTTTATTGAGGTATTTTTATATATTATGTGTAAATTGTTTATTATCTTTATCACATGCTTGTTAATATTAAGTAGAAGTTACTTAATTGATCAAACATGTCTTGATAATATTTATTCATAATCCTGGTTTATTTTAATTCAATATTGCATGCTTGTTTAATTCATTAATTATGTGATCGTGACAACACTTCTATAATGATAAACCATCTAACTAACAGAAATAAAATAATGTAAAGGGCATGATCATGAGATTTTATAATGGTTATTTTATCTAGCAGTTCATAAGCTAACCCTGACCTAGGGAAGAAACACCTTGAACCTTTTGGGTTTGTGTTTACAGATTTCTACCTATCCACCATTGTATCTCTTGGGATTGGTTTCATCCCATCTCAATCTTGAACCACCTCCACTAGCTTGGGAGCTCTATCCATTATATACGTTTTTTAACTTACACGTAGGTGAGGGGTAAAAGGGGGGGGTTACATAAAAGAAACCATGGTCATGAAGGCCCTACATATTAATGAGGAGAGATGGATCACAGGCCAACAATTTAATTAAAAGAAACCAATAAAATACAAAGTTTTGATCTAGATCTTGATCATCAACATAAATGAAACTAATTACGCAATTAATAAAAATATCATTAAATTATTTAATAATTCTCATAAAGATAAATCATTCTCAAATTGATTAATTATTATCTTTAATTAATCAATCTTTTTATCTTAATTCTTTTTCTAAATTTCCTTGAGATTCTTATCCTTGTACATAAATGTACCTTGGACGTAACCTCATGAATACCTGTTCAAATCTACCCAAAATGTATTATATTCTTATAATATTTTACTCTTATAACATATGGCACACATTATGCTTCAATTAATAGTGTAACAACCTATAGTATGATTTATACATGATAAGTAGTTCTGAACATTACACAAATATTAAAGTTTTAACTTTGTGTAATTTGGTAAAGTACACAGCATGTAGTTCTAACTACGTGGAATGTACTACATTCATCATCTCTCCTAAAGTACATGCCTAGGGTATATGCGTGTGAGACATACTTCAGATATTTTGGAGTACATGGCGTATACAGTGGGCTACACATTGTGTTGTCTCCGCATTACACGGTTACCGGTCGGCTCAATCCATGTATGGGATACAAGGATTGGCCCCTAACCCGAAGGGACTACACGCCATGTCCAGTAGGCCACATGGCATGTAATCTGGTAAGTGTGTGCCTATATGTCCTGGTCAACACACTGTGTAAAATTAATTACACTGCATGAAATAAATTCACACGACCTGAGTAATTTCTGAATTACTCCCGATGTGTTGAACACGACTACACAGCGTGTAGCCCGGATTACATTTTTTTGTATGGAATAGAACACAGTGTGAAAGTATGAACACATGGTTTTTACTTTTGTTTCAGCTGGAAAAAATAGTCGGTGCCTTCTGATGAGTTACTCACTTTAATTTAATCAAAAAATTATTCGTTTCTATTAGATATGTGAGAAACGAAAGAGGAAGAAGAATTATTGAAATCTAGATTACAATAATGATTAATATTTAATAGAAAAACTAAATTATTAAATCTTAAATCATGAATGAATTATTTAAATAATTATAAATGATGATGAACCATGCTCTGATACCACTTGTAGGATCCAGAAGCAGCAGAAGTGTGGCGGTTGGGAGGGCCCAACTTTTCCTTTTCCATAATCGATGACCAATCTGGGATCAATACGACCATAAACACCAGTATCCATAGATTAAGATCAAATATATATACAAAAGAATAAAATGGCACCAGATCCTAGAGATAGGATCTTGCACATCATATTTATAATTAATTTAAATAATTTTTTCTGGAATTAAATGCCTATATATTTGGTACTTTCTTTGTTGATGATGCTGATCATCCAAAATGACCCTTCCATATTGTCTCATTTCACTTGTGAGGATCCAAACTACAATCCCTCTAGTGGTGATCCACATGTGTTTTGATGGCCACTGATTGACACCACTCATTCTCTGAGTGCTATCACAGTGAAGTGAGTGTCTTTTGTCGGTCATTATTGATCGTCTGTTCTTCAGTCTTGAAGAATGTCTCTCATTATTGAGAGGGGAGAGGAGAGTATTCGAGATTGAAATTTTTTTGGCTCAACAATTTTTTCACCACGAGCAATTTGGTTCACCATGAATAATGGCACAATAGGCGTACCTGTCTATTTAATGATATGGGGTATCAATTATAATATTTAATTGTGTAATAGAAATTAAATACATTTATAACCTTAAATAAACCCAATGCTACATAATAACAATAACAACACCATTATTTGTGGTGTGCTAACTTTCATAAAACGGAGTCATAAATGAAATCTCATTCCACATAATGATAACAGTGTTATTATTATTTTTTCTTGTGCCAACTAGTTAAATAATTATTTACCATCTTGCAAATAATTATTTTAATACTAGTTCTTCCTTGGTCCGCTCAAACTCCACTTCTATTTATTGAACAACCAAATAAATAAATAAATAAATTATTCTCTTAAATAAATATTTTATTTAAAAACTAGTAAATAAATATTTAATAAATGATCAATAAAATAAATATATATATTTAATTTAATTTATGAAATCATTTTAACTTGAATAAAATTATTTCATGGTCTTGGGAATAATATTTATTCCATTAATTAAATTAAAATAGAACTTAATCAAGACCATAAGAAACACGTAGTGTGTGACCCTCTATGATTCTTTCTCATTGGCATTATGTGGGCTTGTCTAAAGTCCAAGAGTACTGTCTTGCAACGGGTCAAGGCACCCAAGAGAAAGAACTTAAAGTTTCAATGATGACATCCACATATGAATGCTCACTTTGTAATATAATACTTGTGTCTCAATATCTCATCAAGATGGTTTCATGATAGTGTCTTCAACCTGTTTTCATGATACGTCTTTCTTTGACTACCTGAAATAAACTCATCATTACACCATGGCCATGGAATTTAGGGTGACAGTTCTATTTCAATCAAAGGGATGAGATATCAACTTCCATAAATGGAAGAGATAAATTCTTCTCAACTTATCCATTAATAACATGTCACTCGTGATATAGCCAACGTACCCTACTTCCTACCAATATATGGTGTGACAGTTTTCATTAGTAAATCAAAGTGTGTGGGTCACGACATGCATTAATAATAATCATAAAGTCTAAGGACCATTACACACACTCGCAGAGAGGAATATCTGATGACACTAAAACATGCGGAATTCCTACAAGTGGGTTTGTTCTCATAACGTCCCGTCTTGGAGATTACCAAGTGCGAACTTCATGAGAAGGAGTGTCATTTTTTATGAGTAATCGCACCTAATTTTTTCTATACTATGTGTCCCATAATATTATTTCATCCAAATATAGAACTATATTTAATAATATTTTCATAGAACTTCAAGGTTCTCAACATAGTGGGGAACTTCTATAACCTTGTCAATGTAACAAATACTCTAGGACATTATTACATAATAGTCATGAATAAAAATGAACAATATATAATAAGATGTTTAATATTTAAATACATTAAATATTAATGTAATCAAATTAAAAAAATTGGTTCTAGGACACCAATTCTAACAATTTACATTTAGTATTATTTAATTTAGATTATCCTATAATATATCATTTTTTATAAGTAAAATTTAAATCGTGTTATTAGTTTTTAAATGTAATTCTCTAAAAATATCCTAGGGTTTCTTTCCTTGAAGGTTAATATTTTATCATTTTTGTGGTAATTTGAAAAAATGGGCATTTAAATAATTTCAAGACATTGAGAAATAATGTATGCATTATTGGATTTTATTTCTTCTTCGGCCTCTAACAAAAATTTGAATTTCCATAGTGTTTCCTCCTTATAGTACCACACCCATATCACTTCCATTCAAACTTGCCTCTAAAATTTACAATGATGATAGAATTCTACCCATTTTATTATATATACCTACCACATTTATTCATATCTATCACTTTTAATTATTTATTTTTAGTTAGATATCTTTTATTTCAACATTAATTGTTATAATGATCAGAATTTTAATTATCTATTTGATTCATGTTTTAATTAATGTACTTGAAAATAGATAAAATAATTCAGTAATCAATCATGAATGATCACTATAAATTTTTATTCCTTAAAAATTAAAATAAATTATTTTTATTATATTTCTATAGTTTTACAAAAAAACACACAACAAATAATTTCTAAAAAAATTCATATAATAGAAAATTTTATTGAAAATATCATCAAATATCAACAAATTAATATCGTTCGAAATTTGTATTAAATTTTTGTGCATTGAAAACATTTAATATCATAATATATATTTTTTGGAATGTCTGTATGGGTAATAATAAAAATCATTTGAAATTGGAATCTTTGTATTAGCTAATTAAAATGTAATAATTTTTTTATAACACGGAATCTATAAAAAAAAATTATAATGTATTCAATTTATAATATGAAATTTGGAATATGACTAACATGATATAATTAATATTATAATTAATAATATGAAATCTACAATTTATGTATGTTATAGTTGATAACAAGTCTTCCAATAAAATAGATAACCTATGGTTTATTTGTGATAATTGAATGCATGAAAATAAAGTTGATTTCACATGTGTCAAACCTTTTGTGTTTAAATTCCAAACTAGATGATATAATGTTTTCCACATTTACAATTGATTTTATGATTTTATAATTCATAGTAAAAACATTATTTTTTAAAATAAAAATACACATCAAATCTTGTAGAATTTCATGGGGGGTGCTGGTAAGGACATGAAGATATGTAATTGAGGAATTAAATGATCATAAGTACATGAAGAATAACTTGAAAATATGGCTACAACATAAACATGATGCATTCACAAGTATAACACCAAAGTTTATCACTAAGGTGTTGTAATAAAAATATTACCAAGGTTCTTCACTAAGGTATCAAAAAACATTTCCAATGCATGATACCAATATATAATGAAAATGTCATCTCTAGAGATTAATTATTTAACCAATTAATCGGATATCTATTAGGGATAACCCTTCATATTTATAACATTATGTGGGCCACATAAGAAAATCATACATAATTCCATAAAATCATAATTAACCTAATAAATAAATTGGTCACATGATAAAACACAACATAAGTATAACTCATCCAAATAAATAATGTGTATGGTATCATAAGTTAATATCATATGAATTAATAAAGGATATTGACATAGATAAAAAAAATACTTTTTTAGCAGCATTAAGAAAAATTATTTGGAAATAATAAATATCCTTGACCATTTGAAGTCATTTATTTTATAAAACTAAGAGATTAAGAATTTCTTTGAGAAACCGTAGTAATTTTCCTAAAAAATACAAATTTAGTGGAAATATTTTTTCACATGAAAGATAAACTTAAAAACAAGTTTTAGGAAACATTTTTAACAATATCGTAAAAACTTACAAATCGCTTTAAAATTTTGTTTTTAAATAGGTGATGTGAAAACATTAAAAAAATAATTTTTAAAAATAATCTTTAGTAATATATCCTTATAAATAAATATATTTTATCAAAATAAATGTGTGGTGGAAGATAAATCATTTTATTTTTAAAGGATGGAAATAATTTTGAATATTTTGAAATATCTTTCTTAAAAACTCACATAATAAATAGAGTAAAAAAACTAAATTTTTAAAAGAAAATAAGGGATATATGGAGGTCACATGTTATAACACATAATTAGGTTTCCAATTATAATGGATTACATTGATGGTAAAGGAAAATACAGACGAGGAGGGGAAACCGTCATTGAAGAGGATGATAATTATTCATAATAATGATATAATTTTGGGGGAAGAGATTCATCAATTTAAAATATTTGGATTCAAAGTCATTCTCCCTATATAGGAAGATAAATTACTATGAAATAGAATCTTAGGGTGGAATCAACCAATCTAGGAAGAAGGAAGTTCAATAAGAAGCATTATAACTCAATGAAGGGATATGAGTTCACAAAAACCCTTTAAAATTTGGTGTTTTTGAATAGAAATACTTTTAAAAGATAATATTATATAGATCTTCAAACACCATGAATTATATTAATATGGTACAATTAGATCTGCATTAGTAAAATTTGATCCGCATTAGATTACCCATTTTAACACTTATAAATCTTGATTAAAATTTAACCATGAAAATTACTTTATTGCTAAAAATATAATATAGACCTTCTTGACAAATTTATATTCTATAAATCTAAATTTTTACACCATTTAATCTAATTCATTTATAAATATTAGAAAATTAACTTTTAAATTGAAACATATAATGTGTTAAAAAACTGTTTTTGTATAAAACTTTCTTTTTAATAATTAATTGTTCGTAATCTTATTTAACATTAATTACCAATTAAATGGTTGTTAATTTATTTATATATATGTTTAAACATCATATTAGAGTCTTTATTTTAAAATTAATTAATTTAATTTAAAATCATAATATGTATAAAATATCATCCCTTGAAAAATAACTTTTTTACCATGGTAATTGATATTTACCTTGGTAACTTAATTTTATACCAAAAAAAATTGACCCCATTATTTTATTTGAACATGTTGATTAAAAATATGAAAATTATTTAAGATAATTCATTTTCCAAAAGTGTTAAAAATTAATTTTAATATAAGTGTGCATAACACATACTACAATTTTAGGAAACATTTATCTTATAAGCATAAAATAAATTTATTACATACCTATTAATAATTATCGGGTGAATGTTAACTTGTTTTATTGTATATATTATTCATTTATTTTATGAAAATAATTAATTAACTATAATATAATAAAACACATGTCTCACAAAGTGGTAATTTTTAGTAAAATATATTGTTATGCATAAAATTATATTATTAGTTATTTAGATATACCAATTAATTTTTATCAATGAATTACCATTATTTTTATTTTTATATATATTACATATAGTGGTTAACTCTATTTATATATGTCAATTATATGGATACATTTTAACGGTTATATAATTTTTTCGGTCCATTTTAGTTAAGTGTTACGTGTAAATAAATCTATTGAACACATTGGGTTTTAAAGAAAAATATATAATTTAAAATCTCAGGGCGTTACATCCCTCCTCTTTGCTAGTGGATTCCATTGGGTTTTCAATGGTTTCAAGTGATTAATGGTAGGAGGTTTTGTTTTATTTCATTGTTTGATGAACTAAACATGAGAGCCTAAATTTATAAAGTATGTTTTAAATTGATTTGATGAATGGAAGAGTATTTTTAGAGCCATGTGGGTGTGTTGGGTTGATTTAAAATTGTTTTCCTTTGGAATTGAATTTTAAGGGATGTGAAGTGGAATTTTTTCCCTTACAAAATGAATTTATTGTCATGATAATAGAACATAGGATCTTGGGGCACCTAAGAGGGATGACTAGGACAAGTATGCTAGTAAATGGTCCACCTTCAAAAACCTTTGGAATATGATACAACTAGAACTTTAGCTCCGTACTCCCTAGCCTCTCATGCATGTGAAACGTTTTGAATGGTTCTATCACAAAAATTATGATGATATTAGGATTAACCCAACCTTATTTACCCTAGGGATACCCATTTTTCTTGGTTTTGGTACGTTTACTTATTGATTCATCCTTTGTTTATTTTAAATGTTAAAATCCTATTTTACTTAAATTGTTTTAAAACTATCATTTTTATTTTTGTTTGAAAATGGGTGTATACATAATTTGTTTTTTTGTACTTTGGTAAAATCAAGGCGTCACATGGATCCAACTCATGCCTATCATGGGGCATGGAAAAAGAAAAAAATTAAATGTTTTCCTGGTGTACCATAATGGATGACTAGGTTCGTCTCACTTGAGGAGATTCACAATTTCTTAGTTATTATAATTCACCTAAATATAATTTTTTTTATTGTTTTCTATTATATATAAAAGCAATGAAATATGAATTTTATTTTTTTTTATTTTCTAAATAATAAAAAGACATCCATAATGAAAATTTAAACTAAACTAACGTGAAAATATAAATAGAATGTGATTAGAAATAAAGAACTTATTCTTGAGTTTGGTTTTGTATTCTATCATCATTATCCTTTATTTGTTTAAATTTAGTTTGATAATTTAGCTATGAAATCTCATGTATGAATCATTATTCTTTTATTTAATGTTTTTAAATAGTAAATTCCTTAAGAAATATAAATTTTATCTCCTCCTGTAATCAAGGTTGATGGCACACCTCATTTGAGAGTGTGACATCTTCCTGGACTAGGATCCATCATATTTCATTTCATTTGTTTATTGTCTCAACTTCATCATGTGAAGATATAATCAATGGAATATATGGAAAATAAATAAAATAAAATAATATAAATGTATTTGAGTTGCATGTAATGGGGGAAAATATTCATTCTTGTGCATGCCGCTCATATCTACCATAAATATAAAATAAAATTTAAGGAAGAATTCGAGAACATCAAACCTCCCCCAGGTCAATACTTAGGTTATACCCTCATTGATGAGGGTAAGAGGTCAGAATATTGGAATATGAGAAGATAATATAAGAAAATAATAAAAAGAAGAGAATTAGATAAGAAGAACACATGAAACCATAAAAATAAAAATAGATGAAAAATGAAGAGAGGGATAAATATAGAGGGAGAGATAAAAATAGAAGAAAATATGAAAATAAAATAAATAAAAATGGTTATAATGTAAAAATAAATAATAATAATAATAATAATTCTGATGGATAGATCACAAGTGTTAAAACAAAATGCATGAATTAAATTAATAAAAACAGTTTAAACAAAACTAAAACTAAAGAAAAATAAATAAAATAAAGAAAAAAATAAAACAAAAAACAATGGAGTAGTAGTGGTCGGCAGAACCTCCTCCTGTGGGTGAAAACTCTTCGATAAGCATGGGTAATTCTTCTTTTTATAGGAAAATGATGGAGTAAATTGGACTCATCTTGAATCCCCCAGAATCTCCCTTTAAAAACACACCTATAAGACTCGGGGTATCTTCAAAGATATACCTGAGGTTCTCAGGTGTTTCCAAAATTTTCATGGAAGAAATCCATGTGGGTTGGTTTTTGTGGATAGTATAGACTAGTGGTGGAGATTTGTGCATGCATGGGATGCGAAGAGCATGAATGTTACCCATGGAAGAGGATCATGTTGTAGTGGCGAGCAATGGAAGCTCCATCTTCTTCATCCAGCATTAACAGTTTTCAGATGAATCTTGAATGGATTTCATGGGTCTCATTAGAGGTGTAGGAGATTATCCATGGTGGTGTAAGGCCTTGTCAGTGGGTGATGGCTTGAGTTCGAGCTTCGATTAGTCACAATAATGGTGTTTCCCAGGGAAGATTAGCAGCGACAGGAGGAATCGGGTGGAGAGTGCGTCAGTGTGTTATAAGCGATCGACAGAGAGAGGGGTAATAGGCAGGATGTCTTTGAAATTTCAAAAAGTGAATAGTAACCATCAGAACACTATCCCACATCAAAATGGAACATAGTGAAGTGAGTGATTATAACACAAGTCATCATATTGAAGTGACAGTGAAGTCATACAAGGGTCGGAAGACCTTCGCCTGCCACCATGGACCACCCTATCACAGTGAAGTGCTCCTCCCACAGCCTCACCATAGGTTGGTGTACACATGAGCTTCAATCCACCTATAAATGTATTTTTATTAATCCATATGGTCTCTAAATGGGACTGATGTCCTCATGCATCCTGTCACAAGTGCTGGCTTTCCTTGGGCACTTCATGGAGGGGTAGCCCCTAGTGGGTCTACCTATATGGTGTGCAGGTCTTCGGGTTTAGGCTTGGCCTAGTTGGTATTTATTTTTTTATCAAACACGTGAAAATGTTATTAAACGCCCTTAATAAAAATTCAACATAATATTAAAATAAATCAAAAACTTAAAATTCTTAACAACTTAATCATTTTAAACCATTTTTATTTCATTTTCATAATTTCCCACAATTTAATAAAACATTGGAATGCATTGGAATAATTCATTGAAAGTCATTTAATATCACTAATTTTTTTTAAAAAAATATACATGAAATATCATTATGTCATATACCCCCACACTTAAACTATGCTTTCCCTTAAGAATAAAATCTCAACATTGAATTCAGAGGCACCCATGTTACTAATATTCAAATTCCAAATCAATAAAATAAAATGATTTTCAATGTTAAATCAAAAAACAAATTTCTATATAAAATATTAATTTAATTTATCAATTTAAAAAGAATAAATCTACTCTCAAGTATATTACTTTTTCCCCTTTGAAAATGGTGGGACTTATCCATTAATTAAATCAAGTTCCTCAATTAATTATTATTAAACATTCCAAATCATGATTTACCTCTCCTCTGAATCTTTTCATACATCACTCATGATATATTTAAAATAGAGTTATAATAAAATCATGAGAACATTATTTTTATCCATAAGATTGTAAAGGAACAAGTTTCTCCACTTTTTAAAGAAAAAAGGCACATAAAATCATTAGTACTTACAATAAAGGTTCAAATGACTATGAGGTTTAAGGTTGGAAGGAATTTATTTTTTAGAAATTAAATCTCAATGAGGAGGTTTCTCTCTAAAGTATAGAGAATGATTTCAAAAGAAAAAGTGAAACTGCATTATCTCCATCAAAGTATCAACCACCTCTTTTCCCAAGATCAAAGTAAAGTTTATGATTAAATAAATCATAATGAAAGATTTATGCACCCTATTGAATTTTTTCTTCTTCTATTTTATAATTTTTTTCTTTTTCAAAGTACTTTTTTTTCTTTTTCTTTTTTACTTTTTTAAAAGTTGTGCTTAGAATGAATCTCAAACCCACTACCTAACCACATATGATAAAAATAATTAGTCTAGTAATAGTGGTTCTTTATTCCTATAAGTCACAACTCATTCCTATTTTTTCATTTTTTTAGGATGGGAAAACAATAAAGTATAATGAATGAATCAACATACTTTATCAACACCCAAAATTAACACCCCCGCACTTTTTTCCTTATAATGCATTTCATCCCTTTTATGATTATTTCCCCCACCCCCACTCTTAAACTAAAAAATATCATGCAAAATAATAAAAAGATGGTAGAAATGGATAAAAAATTTATTGGAACATGGATCATTTTTAACCAGGGAATTTATGGTGTCTATGGGTTAAACAAGGATTGATATAAATTTGGTATCAATTAGAAGTGATTTTCAAACATTTACTCAATCATTTTAAATGTGTTTTTTTACATTCAGTAGCTTTGAAAAGTTTAAATGAAAATTATAACAGGTGACATGTCCCAATATCACTTAAAAATATGCACAAGATTAAATAGGAAGTATTTGGTCTAGAAATCCACTTGAGAATGAAAATTATAACATTTTGAAAATAACTCAAGGCATGAATAATAATAAAAAATCAATTCACATGAATTTTAGAAATTTAAAGTATAAAAAATGGTAGGGATATTTCATTTACATGAATCAACTAATTCTCTAAAATCATGAGTCCTCATTTTAATATCCATGATTAATTTTAATCATTAAATTATCCACCTTACTCATTTAATTTCATTAAAATTAACATCTAAAAAATTTAATCATAGGGTTCCTAAGAAACTCATGTCTTTTAGATAAGTCAAGTAAAGTGATAATTCAAATCATGGGTGTAAAATTTTCCAATTTAAAACTAAAAATAGTTTTTTATACAAAAATTTAGAGAGTTTCAAAAGATAAACAATAAAAGTGAAATCTCTTTTTAAATTAATATTTATTCATCCTCATTTAAATTGTTCCTTGGGGGTTCCTTATGTTATCATGGTCCTATAAAAGTAATTCAATCAATTAAGCACAAGGATTATGTCATTTAATCTGAAAAATGATACGGGGAGTGGGATGCATTCTAAACTAATAAAATTAAAATCTAAATTACTAGAAAGAAAATAAAGATAAATCTTGGTATGATCCCCAAATTGGGCCCTATATTTTTACTGCATCCAGAGGGTAGTACCAGTTGTTATCCATAATATGAGGGTGGGTGGATCTTCTTTGACTTGAACCACCACATGTGGCTTTTCCTAGTTTATACTTCTTCCTTCTTAGTGAGGAATGATACATGGATAGAGTATACCAGATCCATACCCTTTACAATTATATATATCTTTAATAGCGGGGGTAGGATAAAGTATTAATCATAATCTTCCTTGGTTGTTACTTGTGCAGCCTCCTCTTTATTTTCTAGTGCTAGATCAATGTGGGTTGTAGTGATTCATTAACCAAAGAGAAAGTAAATAGGTAGTTTTACTTGAATAAAATTTAAACATGAATAAGAAAAAAATATTATCCCCTTCATAATGATAATATTGTATCTTTTTCTCTCAGGATTAGATACTTATACTTATTTATGGGATTCCTCAAATGAATGTTCATCAAAATCAGGGAGCTATATGTGTTCCTTAGGAGGTGCATTTTTAGTTTATTCATATTCCTAAAATGAAAAGAAAAGAATATCTAAATCTAAAAATTAAAATAAATGGGGATTAATATTAAATTTAGATTGAATAAAATCAAATAAAATAGAGTCTAAATAAATATCAACTCTATGCCTTGGTTCTTGATCAATCTATTTCTCAATTATGAGTGCCTCTTGAAGTTGGTTCTTAGTGTATGGAAGCAAGTAGTCATGCTCATCCATCTTTTCTTAAAATTACACCACTTGGGTGGTATATTCCTTTAATGGTGATTGATATTATTATTTTTAAGGAATGAGGAGATCAATGTTTTCCTCAAACTCATTCCATAAGTCATTTAGATCTTGATGATCTTCCACATGTATCTCAGTTTCTAGTTTCTCTATCAATGTATAAACATATTCAAATGATATTTTAAATTTTCTCTCCAGTTGTTCTATGTATTTTTGAAGTTATTTTACCTGGCCTTTACCATAACTAACCTCTTATTATTTTTTATAATGTACCTATGATTAGTGATTACATGCACAAAGACATGGTATGTTTTGATACATCTTGGAAAAATAAAAAATTTATAATTTTTTTAAGCATTGAAAGCTATATAATGTGTGAAAATAGAAAAAGTAAGAAATCTAATGATTGGTTCCCCAACAACGGTGTTATTTTTGACGTATGCCTATCTCAGGGCATGGAAAAAATAAAATTTCTAAATGTTTTCCTAATGCAGAATGTTGACTATGGTCATCTCACTTTAGGAGCTTCACAGTTTATTACTTATTCTAATTCACCTAAATCTAATTGTTTTTGTTGTTTTCTATTATTTTTTAAATAAATTAAATATAAATTTGGTTTTTTTTATTTTATAAATAATGAAAAGACATGTAGAATGATGATTCAAACTAAACTAACATAAAATGCTAAAAATAATTTGATTATAAATAAAGAACATGGTCTTGAGTTTGGTTTTGAATTCTATTATTATTCTCATTTATTTTTTTTAAATTCAGTTTGATAATTCAGAAATGAAAAATCATGAATTAATAACTATACTTTTATTTAGTTTTTTGAAATATTTAATTCCTTAATAAATATAAATTACACCTCCTCCTGTAATCATGGTTGATGGTACATCTTAGTAGAGAGTGTCACATCTTCTAGGACCCAACTCCACCGTATGTCGTTTCATATGTTGATTAGATAAACTTAATCGTGTGAATAAATAATTGATTATACACTAAAATATGATAATATTAATTGATTATATTTTAATATTTAAGTGTTTAAAAGTCTATAAACATCAGTTTTAGTGCATTTTATAAATTTAACTTCATTTCTAATCACATGTGAAATTCATGTTTAAAGTGAAAATTTGGGCCCAATAAATCATCTGTTTGTAGAAAAAACTATATTAATTGTTTAAATTTTATATTTTGGGATATGATTGATCACCTTTTTTTAGAACATTTTGTCTGTTATGATCCATGGATTGATCATAAGGGAAGATGGACATTTTTTCTATGAATGCAGAAATTTATGGATAAAGCATAATGGGCCTTAGGCCCATCAAATAAAAGTGGAGCCCATATTTCTATCCCAATGAAGCTCAAATTTTAACTATAGATATATAAAATTATGGGTATCATTTCATTCAACTGTTTCCAGAGCTAATTATGATTTTTTTAAGGAGATCCATGGAGCCCAAGTTGACATTTAATTTGTGGTCCAGATTTGAAGGCCCGTAAAATCATCTCGCCATTTAGATCATAAAATCCTAATGGATGATCCAATTGGAATTAAATTTTGAAATAACTTAGAGGAAAAAATTACAATAATATTTCTCTTATATAATACCTTCATATTTGGCCATATTAAATGATATACTGGCATGCCAAAAGGGGGGATGAATTTGGTCGATTTTCCTGGTCAAAGATAAAAAGTCAACTTTCCCTTTATTTTGTCACCCACCTTTGACTCTCATAATTAATGGGGAGAGAATTTATTTATGGGGGATCCACCCTAGACTCATTTTATTCCTATTTAAGGTGTTTTTTTAAGGTATTGGAGGAGGCATGTTTATTCTTTCAATTGTAATGTTTCGCTCTCATTTTGTAATCGTATGTTCAAATTCTCTAATATAAGTTTTTCATATCACTTTAGTTTCTTAATAAAAGTTTTCATTATTCATATTTTATATTATTATTATTAAAATCATTTTTATATTATTTCTTTAGGGATTGAATCTATTCATAATATATTTTGGAAAATTCATCACATAATGGTGGAGTGGTCATTATTTCTTTATTTTCACTTACTTAATCCCTCTTCTTTAAGTCAAATTCCACCTTCCATTGAGAGCCTTGCATCAATGGAGGGATAATCCTTTTGTGGTTTGATGATAGGGATTTTTTTGGGTATGTATTGGATATTATTTTATGTTCTTAAATTCTTTAATTCATTCTATGGTTTGATAGTTCCATTCTTTGACTTATTTTTTCTTTATCTTCACCGACTTTAATGACTACACATTTTGAGTGATGTACGATACAATTCATTAGATTGATCATGAAATTTTTACTCTAAGTTAATTGGTTATTATCCTTGGAATTGTGTAAGGATTAAACCAAAGATTATGGACTTATCTCATTGATTGAATATCTCTTGAACTAGTGAATGGAAAATTAATTAGAAAACAATTGCATCCATTATTTCCCTAACAACGACATAGGATTGGCCTTTCATATTTAATTGTTTTAATTCAAGTAATTATATTTATTTTATTGTTTTTTAAATTAACACATTAGTTCTTAAAAACAAATCAATCCAAAAATTTGGCTACTTCATAGCCAATCCTTCCATAAAATCTGAGTGTCTCAAGTTTACTTCTTAGGTCCCTATAGATTTGATCCCTATATGTACTAAAAAAACACATATAACTATAGGGTAAATTTGGGTGAAACCAAAATTTGGAATCTTTTTAGGGGACCCAAGAAATTATCTCAAACACTCACATTCTTTTCTCTCCCCAAATTCCTTTTTCTCACCACCATTTCTCTTCTCTCTTCCCCTTTTTGTTTGTGTCTATCCAAAAAATCTAAAATCACAATTTAAGTCTTCTCTAATAGAGTATCTCAAACATTACCCCATAATAAACCCATTATATAATACAATGATAAATCAATATTGTGAAACCACTAAATTTTGTAATTTCTCTGATCAAACCATGAATGAATACGCCACACACGGTGATATATACAATCACTTGGATAATGATTGTTTAAAGGATCAATTTTCAACCCTCTCAAGGATGATTTAAGATATCAATATTGGGGAATTCCATGATGTTAAAACTCCTATATATAATATTCCCCAAAAATTAATTGAAAAATTTTGTGAACAAATGGATAAAATGAATTCGGATGTTTCATAATTGAGATCTTAACTAAAATAAATTGAAATTTTAATAGACCTCATTCCCACTCAAACTATCCCCTACTCAATATTAATAGAATAATATTTTTACACACAAAACCCTCATGAATTTTCTGAATAATAAACCTTAGAATTTTGGATATCTGAAGAGCACCAACTAATTGTTTAAGGGTCTTTAAATCAGGAGGAAATTGATTTTTTTGGATTCAAAAAAGTTAAATTTTTTATCATGGATTGAATATTCTGAATATAGAACCAAGGATGATTTTTTAGTACCACCAATCACTAAACCATTGGTATAGATCAAAAAAATAGAGTCCATAACTATTAATAATATTCAACTAGACAATTTTGAGGATGAATCGTGTTTTCATAATGAACTAATTCTTTCTAAATTTCTTGGTGAAGAAATTGTTTTCGATTCAAATATCCAATCTACTTTGGGAAATTTCAATGATCCCAAACTTAAAATTATGGTCCTTCCATCCCCACTCAATAATATCTATATATGTGATAACCAGGACCATTTATTTTCCATTAATTTCCCTCTTGAAACCCATAAAGGAGGACCGATCCTTGATATCTTAGTCAAGACTACAGAAGCAAACATATCATTTGTTTCTGATATTACTTGTATTTTCCCTTTCAATGTAGAATAAAGTATTTTACATGACATAAATTCTAAAAATAGAATAAATATCAATCAAGTATAAGTGGAGGAAATGGGTTCCTTAAAATGTTGAAAGTTGGTATTGGGTAAGTCAGGGGGTTCATGAAGAGCTAATGACATTAAACTAAGCACTTTCTAAGAGGCAACCTAGCTTCAACATTTTTTTATTTTTTTTTTACTTTTGTGTTTTTATATAAATGGAACCCCCTTGGGGTTTCTAATGTGATCTAATGTCTCTTTTGTGTGAAATTTAGCAGATGAATCATTTTAGTATTTCCAAATAAAACCCATGACTTTCACAGTTCAAACCCAACCTTCAATCCCCCCCCAAGGTGTCTACATGTGACATAAATCCAAAGTGATCAATTTATTATTAATGGGTCATCAACTTCAAACCAGGTGATTTTTTTCATGATTTCATTTCAAATCACTTTTCCCCCTATTTCTTCCCAATTATAATCTCGATCTTCTCTTCTCTTTCAACACTGAGGGTAGTGTCATTCTATGTTAGGGGTAGTGAAAATTATGGATTTTGAAAAAAAAATGGTCTTTTATGATAAAAAATCAATTCAATGAAAAAATAAAATTCAATTCAATATCCTTTAATGCATTAATTTACATTTTGAAACATGAAAACTGAATGTCAAATTATTTTGAATGCCTTGATTACAATTTTAATGCATGTTTAAGTTCATGAGTATAGTTTTTGTAAAGTGAGTTTGTCTAATGTAATTTTTCACTACTAACATTTTCATACTTTTAATCAAAATGTCACAATGCATGTCTATTGTATTTTGGGTTTATTTTTGATTTCTTGGGGCCCTTTAATCATAGCATGGGGTTTGGGGTCACTTTTAGTTTAGTTTGAGTATCCAACAAAAAATGAAAATAATGATCACATATATCAATGTTTTTTCCAAATGTGTGGAATTCAACACTTGGGGATTGTGAATCCATAGTTTTATTTCCCATAGTTAGGCTTTAAATCTCTATTATAGATCATGTAATTGACAAAATGTGTGGCCTTTGGCACTTATATATCGTGACTCTATAGTTTTCATACCCATATTTAGGCTTTAAATCTCTATTTTAGAGCATGGAATTAAAAAAATGTGTGGCATCCAGCACTTGGGAATCATGAATCCATAGTTGTCTTTCCCAAAGTTAGTCTTTTCATCTCTATTGTGGTTAAAAAAGAAAAAACTAAATAAAAAACAAAAAAAATAGAAAACAAAAAAAAAGATAAAAAAGATAAAATTGAATACTCATCTTAAGGTTTAATGTGATTTCCACCTAGCACTTCCATTTATTTTCCCTTGAACAAGAAAATAGGCCCCATATCTTTTTAGATACACAACACATCATCATGTTAACTTGAAATTGAATTAAATGTGGTGATGAATTTGAACAAAGGAATGGTCTTGGTCTTGGGATATTCTTGTGAACATAGCTTGTAAGAAATTATTTTGATAGGATTCATGATTGTTTGGAATGATTTCTTTTTTTAAGCATTGTATGTTAAATTTGTTTTGAAAAATGGAATTAAATTTCATATTTTTAAGATACTTTTTACTCAGGACTAGAAAAATTCAAGTTGGGGGTGTGATTATCCACTAAAAAGGGATAATATTTATTGATTATATTTTAATATTCAAGTGTTTTGAAGTCCATAAACATCAGTTTTAGTGAATTTTATAAATTGGACATCATTTCTCATCACATTTTCAATTCATGTTTAAAGTGAAAATTTGGGCCCAATTAATAATCTATTTATGTAAAATATTATATTCATTATTTTAATTTTATATTTTATACTATTATTGATCACTTTTTTTGGAAAATTTTTTATTTTATGATCAATGTATGAATCACAATGGAAGATGGAAATTTTTTATTATGAATACATAAATTTTTGGACAAAGCATAATGGGCCTTAGGCCCATAAAATAAAAGTGGAGCCCACATTTCAATCCCAATAAAGTTAAAATTTTAAATGAAGATAGAAAAAATTATAGGTATTATTTCATTCAACTATAGAAATATAAAATTCTGAAATTTTCAAGGAGATCCAGGCAGCCCAAGTTGACATTTAATTTGTGGGCCATATTTGAAGTCCCATAAAATCATCTCTCCATTTCGATCATAAAATCAGAATGGATGATCTAATTGGCACAAATTTTAAAATATGTTATAGGACACATGGAAAATCATATTTCTCTTATATGACCCATTCACATTCTTCCATATTCAATGACATATTGGCATGCCAAAAAGGGGTATGAATCTGGTCGATTTTCCTGGTCAAAGATGAAAAGTCCACTTTCACTTTATTTTCTCACCCACATTTGACTCTTATAATTAATTGAGAGGGAATTTATTAATGGGGGATCCAAACTAGACTCCTTTTATGCCTATATAAGGTGTTTTTTGTAAATTTATGTGAGGAGGCATGTTTCTTATTTCAATTGTATTGTTTCTCTCTTATTTTGTAATCGCATGTTCAAATTCTCTCATGTAAGTTTTTTTGTATCACGTTAGTTTTTTAATAAAATTTCTCATTATTAACATTTTATATTATTATCAATATCACGTTGATGTTATTTCCTTAGGGAGTGAATCTATTCACAACATATTTTGTGAAATTCTTCACACAACAGTGTAGTGGTCTTTATTTCTTTGTTTTCACTTCTTCAATCTCGCTTCTTAAGTCAACATACACCTTTCATTTAGAGCCTTGCATAAATAGAGGGATAAAACTTTTTTTTCAATGATAGGGAGTTTCTTGGGGCTGTATTGGATGTTATTTTATGTTTTGAAATTCTTTAATTCATTATATAGTTTTAGAGTTCCATTCTATGACTTATTTATTTTTCATCTTCACCAACTTTCATAACTAGACATTTTGAGTGCTAGTATGATCCAATTCTTTGGAGTGATCATGAAAGTGTTCCTCTAAATGAATTGGTGATTATTCTTGTAATTTTTTAAGGATTAAATCAAGTAATTATATTGTGGACTTATCTCATTGATTGAATATCTCTTAAACTATTGAATGGAAAATTAATAAAAAAAATAGTTATATCCCATTATTCCCTAACAATGACCCAGGATCGGCCCATCATCATTAATTTTATTAATTCAAGTCATTGTGTTTATTTATTGTTTTTTTAAATTAACTCATTATTTCTTAAAATTGAATCAATCCAAAAATTTGTACACTTCATAGCCAATCCTTCCATCAAATTTGAGTGTATCAAGTTCACTTCTTCAGTCCATGCGGATTTGATCCCTATCTATACTACAAAAATCACATATACCTATTGGGTAAATTTTGGTACAACTAAATTTTGAAGAAAAAAATTGCGCCCAAATTTACCCTAATGGTAGAAGAGGTTGTTGATGTATAAGTATAAATCTAATCTATAGGGACTGAAGAAGAAACCTAGAGACACTTATATTTGATGGAAGATTAGAAATGAATTTTCCAACTATGGTTTTGTTTCTAATTGTGAAACTAAAATACTAATGTTCATAAGATAATGGTTTTAAATTTATGAATGAAACACCTAATTATTTGAATAGAAATAATTAATGAATATGGGTTAATCCTAGGTTGTTGTTAGTGATATAATGGATGTAATTTTTTTTCTTTGGATTTTTTGTTCACTAGTTCAAGAGGTATCCAATCAATGAGATAACTCCCCAATATCATTCTCCAGTTTAATCCATGAACAATTTTAAGGATAATCACCAATTCACTAATTGGATCACTAATAAATGGAACAGAGGTAAAAGAAATAAAATAATAGAATAGAATTATATTTGAGTTTCATTTCATGGGGAATAATTTTTATTCCCATGCATGTCACTCATATCCACCATAAACATAAAATAAACTTTAAGCAAGAATTCAAGAATGCCTAACCTCCCATAGTCCAAGTCTAGTGTCATCCCCTCATTGTTGAGGGTATGAGGTCACAATAGTGGAAATAGATAAGAGAATAGAAAAATAATAATAAAAAGAATATAATTATAGAAGAACACATGAAACCATAAAAATATAAATAGATAAAGATAGAAGAGAGAGAGAGAGAGAGAGAGAAGAAGAAGAAGAAAATAAGAAAATAAAAGATATAAAAATGGAAAGAATGTAAAAATGGAGAGTAAGAATAATAATAATAATAATTTTGATGGATGGATCACAAGTGTTAAAAAAATTCATGAATTAAATTAATAAAATAAGTTTAAACAAAACTAAAACTATAGAAAAATAAAATAAAATAAAAAAATAAAAAAGAAAACAATAGAGTAGCAACAATCTACAACACTCCTCCCATGGGTACGAACACTTTGGGTATAATGGGTGATTTTTCTTTTTATTGAAAAATCATGGAGTGCCTTAAAATTCTCTTGAATCCCCTCGAATATCCGATTAAAAATAGACCCTTGGGACCTGGGGTATCTTTAAATATTCACCTAAGGTTATCAGATGTTTCTAAATTTTGAAATGAATAAATACACATGGGGTAGTGTTTGTGGATATCATGGGATAGTGGTGGAGATTCTTGCATGCATTGGATGTGAGGAGTATGGGATTTCCACGTGGAAGAGGCTCATGCAGAAGTGGCAAGCAATAGTGGATCCCTCTTATTTATTTTTCCCTAATAGTGATCAGATGAAGCTCTAATGGATTTTATGGGACACATCCAAGGTGAAAGAGATGATCCATGGTAGTGGAAGGCCTTTTTAATGGGTGATGGCTCAATTTCAAGCTTTGAGTGATGGAGGCAATGGTGTTTCCTGATAAATACAAACAGTGGTAGGCCACCATTGGGTGGTAGCAGACAGTGAGCACGACAGCATGTTATAACCAAGCATGAGTGATCTGGATAATAGGTGGGATGGATTTTAATTTTTAAAAAGTGAATAGTAACTGAAAAAAAAATTACTACATCGAAATGGAGTGCAGTGGAGAGAGATCTTATAACACAAGTAACTGCATTAAAGTAGTAGAGAAGTCGGATGGGGGAAGGAGAACCTCTACTCATCGCCATGGACTGCCCTATCCCGATGTAGTGCTCCTCCTACCACCTCATGGTCTTGACCACCACGGGCTAGTGTGAACATGGGCTTTCTCCATCATATGACTTCCCATGGATTCATCCCTACGGGCCTTTCATGGGCCTGATCCCCCCCATAAAGCCTGCCACTTGTGTTGGATCTCCTTGGGCCCTGTATGATCGGGTGGCCCCTAGTGGTCCTGACTATGTGGCATGTGGGTCTTCAAGTTGAGGATTGTACTAATTTGACTTATTTTTTTATTAAACACCTAAAGATGTTATTAAATACCCTTAATAAAAATTTAATAGAATATTACAATAAATCACAAACTTCAAATCCTTAACAACTTAATCATTTTAAACTATTTTAATTTCATTTTCATAATTTCCCACAATTTAATAAAATCTTGGAATACAAGGGAATTATTCCTTGAAGGTCATTTAAAATCATTGAAAATTGTTTAAAAATATGCATGAAATATTAGTGTGTTAGAAGGCATCAGATACTCTTATTCTTAGAGGTTGGGTGATGGTGGTGACATGGTGGTAGGTTAACCCTTGTGTCACATGGAGATTGGTAGATTCATTTTGGATTCTTTTTTAGTTACAATTTTATGTTATTACCCTATTATGTACAACTCTTTTGGGATTCCCATCCTATTTTTTTACATGGATGTTAATGCATATTTATGCTATTATTGTATGTTTAATTCATTCATTTATTGTTATGGTTTCATGTATTTTTTTCATTTATATTATATGGGGGATTTAATTAGGAAAATCATTCCCAAATGAGTTATTTGATGCTCAGACATCAACCTGTGGGGATCTGGAATGCTCTTCAGGCCTTATTATGGGCTAGCTCAGATGCTCGGTTCAGGGGTAACTTGGATTGGTTCAAGACATGGTTATGGTCAAATATATCACATGGATTTATCAGTTACTTTCCTAAATACACTCACAAAAAAACACCTAACGTGAGTGTATTTTGAGATCATGGGGGTTTTAGGGGTGTCTAGGGCTTGTTCGGAGCCTAGAGCCTGACTTTTGGAGAAAAACTATTGGGTCACACTGTTAGTAGAAACCATGCAACTGATATGGAATGGTTTTAAGTAACCATGTGGGGTTGTAAAGTGGACACTAGGAGGCCACATAGCGTAAGGAAACCGTGCAACTTGAGTTTCATGCTCGTGCAGGCCTATGTAGTTTTTGACATAGGTTTCACACACGGTCGGCGGATGGTTTGTCTAGTCGTGCACCATGACCATGTGAGGACCCCCTTGAGGTAGAGAAGGGTGCATGGTTTCTGAATTGATTGTTCAACTATGCATCCAAACCATATAATCCAGTTAAAAAGTGGTAAATTTCCTTTTCCCCTTAATGCCTTATATTTTCAAACCCTCCTTATTTCATTTCTCCAATGTATAGGGGGTCTCTCGTATGAGATCTCCTTCTCGACCTAATCTAGGAATTGAAGAATCTTCACCATACATACTTAGATTCAAGAATCATTAGTCTAATTGGATCCATGCTGGTAAGTTCTTAATTTAACTTTCACCTTTTTATGGTTATTTTATCCTTGATGGAGTTATTTAGGTGCAATCTAATATGCCTTATTTTCATGATTTTCATTTGTTCTTAATTTTTCTTTTGATATGGACAAAATTATAGGTCTATACTAGAATATTGTTCTACCACATGTATATGGTAGGTGGTCTATACCTTTTCCCTTAATGTTTGGTGTTTTATAAGTTTTGTTACTATTGTTCTGCATGATGGACTTTCCAAAGTTTCTCCCTAAATTAAATGATTTATTTTTTTAAATCATTTGGAACCTATTAGGTTTCCCTTTGAGTAAATTTTTTATCATTGGAGGTTGTTATCCCCAACCTAGGCCACCCATGGAGTTTTCCTTAGTATCTTCCTTACTTTATACCACCCCACTGGGTGTGTGTGAGCTCGCCCCTTATTTTGGGAGCCTTATTAATTGAATAAATTTAATTAAATTGTTAGGAGAAGGTTATGCCTCCTTTTACATGTGTTTACTTGATGATAAATGGTTAAATTGATTGAATATAAACTATGTAAATGAGTTAGATAAATTAATTAAATGTGAATGGTTATGAAAATATGAATGAATTGATTATGGTAGTGGATTCCTTAGATGAGCTCCTTGGATGCTTGTTCTATAGGACGCTATAGAAATTTATACTCACTGGTTCTTGATTATGGTAGCAGATACCTATGACCTTTTTTCTTCTTAGATCCTGATTCTTAGGATTTTATAGGCCTTACTACCCCTTAGATCTAGATTTATTTGACTCACATTGGACAAGATTTGTTGACATGCTCCTTGGAATCTACTCAAGTATTTACCAAGTTTACATTGAGATTCTACTAGGACTCGATGAGGATTTATTGGTCTTATATACCTTCAATCCATCCCTTCTTGGTTTAACAATTTATTTCACTATGTGATCATTGTGGATGTTATACACTAGAATACACTGTGTGGATGATGTGGATGTTTACACTGGATTACACGGCATGTCCATTGTGGATTTGACACTTGGTTATATGGTATGGTCATGGTGAATATTTTTCTTTTCTTACAAATAACCCTAGTATGGGTATCAGTTACAGTTATTAAACTAGACAACATTACTTGTTTATTTATGTTTTACCGCTATTGTTGGGAAAAATCCCTCAAGGTATCATTGAAGTATTTTTGAGGTAATTATGTTTGTTGACAAAGTGGGCCTCTATGTCGTGTTTGTTGACAAAGAAAACCAAGATGTCCAATTTTTTGACAAAGGAAGTTTACATGGTGATTTGTCAGGTTCAAGAGATGTCGTTGGCTATCCATGTTTGAAAAAAGAGCCCCAACAAATTAATGGACGATATAGAGGTGGTACAAAAAGAGCAGATACAAGGTAGCACTACTTTCCAGTGTTTGCCAAATTTTTGGGCCAAAAAAATCAGAAAGTAGAGAGATGTGCTTTTTTTGTCAAAGGAAGGTGCACGCAAAATTAGAGCGGTGCGTGAAAAAGAAAGTGGTACATGAAATATTGGCGTGGTTTGCGAAATAGAGGAAAAGAGTTTTTCTCACAAGAGGTGTTTCGAGATCGGAAGCTCAAAAATTGGCAAAGGCATGAGGTGCATGAAATATTAGAGTAGTGCGCAAAAAATGTTGTTGCACAGAATATATGTTTTCTGCGCTCGAAGAGGATTACATGCTTAAGAAGGTTTTTTTGCGTAGGGTCTATTTTGCCTATAAATATGAGGTGACACCCCTCATTCGATACAGATCAAAAATTAGAGATAATTCGAGCTCTGGCATGCGAATTGGAATAAACAAGGCAGTTGTGCATAAACGTCAAGTTTGTGCATAAAGAGGTGTTTGCACGTAAATCTCAGGTTGCGCGTAAATAGGTTGTTGCGTGTAAAGCTTAGGTTGTGTGTAAAATAGTTGTTTGTGTGTAAAGAAAAGGTTGTGCGTAAAATAAGGTTGTTGCACATAAAATACTTGGTTGTGCATAAAAGAGGCATTGTGTGAAAAGTGTATTTCATGCAAAATCAGAGAATTACACACAAGGCCCATTGAAGGTTGTGCGAAAAAATTGGAGTTGCTCGGTACACCTGGTGTAAAAAAGGATTCATATGCGGGTGAAAGTTGGACGTCAACAGAGCATCTATAAATAGTTAAGGATGCAGATTTCATTAGAGATAATGAAGAGACCTACAGGCTATAAACTATGAGTGGATCCTTTCTAGAGCAGTGAGCAAAGGAAGAGGAAGAAGGTGGACCTTTACACTGGCAGTGAGCTAGAGAAAGAGGCAAAGGGAGTGAGCCTTGGGAAAGCAGTGAGCTAACCCTAAACATTGTAAAGGAAGTGAGTCTGGGCATAGAAGTTATCTAGTCCGAACATTGTAAATTGGTAGTGAGATTTAGTGGATTTGGTACAGCAGCGCATCATTGTTGTATGCTCCTTGGACGTAGCCCAGTGAGGGTGAACCAAGTAAAATTTTATGTTTCTGCCTGCTTGCTTCCCTGCATTGCATCCAAAGCATCATTATCAGATAAATAAGGAAAGAATAATATAAACATTAATAACATAAGAGAAAACAAATTGACCCTTATAATATAGATTTCAAGATCCAGTGGGGTCAGAAGAATTTTGAAATAGAATATTCATACCGGATTCACCCCCCTCTCAGGGTATCTAGGCCCCTTGTGGTCCTAACAATTGGTATTATAGGGATAGGTTACTCTTATCAGAATTGTTTTCTTTGACTTGGTTCAGTCGATTTTTGAAGCTAAAGATTCAGTCTGCTCTTATCTTGGTGTTCCATGGGAAAGGGAAGTACTTCACAGAAGAAGCATATGTCAGGTGGCATTCCTCAGTGCGGAAGTGTTTATGGAAAAAGTGTGATTTAATTAAAGGAATCAAACTGCTTATTGAAGGAAGGCTTGGATGAATCAAATAGGGAAAAGATAGATTCACTCAATAATGATGTAGGAACGATTGAAGTACCTGATATTCCAAGTTATGTTGAAACTACTGATGATGAAGAAATTCCAAGAAGTCAAAAAGTGATAGTTGTCCATGAGACAAAGGGATTGGATTATAAATTGGATGAAGAAAGTAAATGTAAAGATATCTGGATCTAGGTACTAGAAATTGAGTTCAACAAGATAAGAGGATTAATTCAAAGGCTTATTGATGTGTCTACTGATCTAAGTGAGAAGAATGATTCCCAAGATGAAGAACTGTAAATGTTGTCTATAAAGAGCGAAAAGATCAAAGCTGATGTTAAGGGAAAGAATCTGAACTCAGATGAAATTCAAAATTTTAAATCCAGAAATGATGATCTTTCTACATAGGTATCTGAACTAGTTCATAAGAATCAAAGGTTACAACAAGAGAATACATGTTGTTCTGATTCTATTGCTTAGGAAAAATTGAAAGTAAAGGAGAAAAGTGACATGGTGGATAAGATGACACATGAATTTGAAGATGAGATGAGTAGAGGGATGCTTCTAAAGAGATAACTTTATTCCCAAATTGAATCAAGGGATATGAAGATTCAAAAGTTGGAAGAAGAGATAGAATTATTAAAGAAGGAAGTGGAGAAATCCAATGCTAGAGGAAAGACTACAATGAAGGATGCCTTGCACTTACTATTTGATTATCCTTCGGTAGGTGATGATAAAATGAAAAGAAAATATTCTATTTATGAAAAGAAACAACAACATATTTTCTCAGCTCAAAGACCATACAATTTGAGAAATACTGGTATTGGATTTGATTAATCACCTCTCGTGATTGACACAAAGAGAGTCGTGAATAGTTCTATAAATGGAGAAAATCCAATAGGTGCTAGAGACAGACCTAAGGTGACATTTACAAAAAGTGGTAACAACATGTGCTATTTATGTGGGATTCATGGACACACATCAAGATTTTGTTTAGAGGATTTAGAATATATTTCATTTTTTGAATATAGAAACATTTCTAAATATGAGAATAAGAAGAAGCATCTTGAGAAGTCTAAAAGAAGAGCCGCTTAGAAGAAAGTATTGATAAAGGGCTTCTATTGTGGAAGAATGGGACGCACTATGAGTGTGTGTCAAGAATCTTGGGATCTCAATGTCAGAGGAAAAAACTAAAGTTGCATCAACATCTCATCTGAGAAATAATTACATGAGATATGTCTTTAATGGAATGTGTTTTATATGTTCTAATTATGGGCATTTGGAAAGACATTGTAGAAAGAAGAAATCCAGGAAGGAAAAGGAACCCATAAAGAGATCCCTAGCACATGAAATGTACAAAAAATAAATCATGTACTGGAATACAACATGGAAAGATAAAAAATAGGTTTACTGTCTCAGGGAAATCACAAGGAGCTCAACCAAAGGTGTATCAATCACCTCCTCTATTACAGTCACAACAGCTCTCCTGGAGAAAATGTGAAAAAAAATCAGGAAGAACAATGGATGATCAAATCCAATTGTTAGTAAGAGGAATGTGAAATTAGTGGAAGATTCAAACCCAACCAGAAAGGGTGGCATGACTCGGACCATTGATAAAGGAAAAATGAATAAATAACTTCATGAAAAAATCACATGTCACACCACACAGTGGGAAGTTAAGGCAATAGAAAGGTCCCTCCAATGGAGGAATAAGAAAAAGAAGATGTCTAGTGGAGATATTCCCGCTCAGAGAAAGAATCATGAGAAATGGAATTCGGGCGGAACCTCAAGGAATGAAATTCTTACTAGTAGGTATAAACCCCAAATTGTGAGAAAGTCTAGGCCTGCAAAATTTACTTATCATAAAAAGGATCAGAATGTGGGTAATGAATGCTTAGTCATATGGACAGAGCAGTTGAATTTGTCTAGGAATCTAGAATAAGTAAGTAAGGAGTGTGATACTCTACAAGAAAGAATCAAAGGGTTGACCCATCAGGATCAACCACAATCCTTGTCTTGAGGATTCCATAATATCCCCTCTCCCTATGTATATAAATTCTATTAACTAATGTTTCAAGTATTTTAGGTTTTAGGGAGATATGATCCAAGGGGAAGTGGCATCAAAATATGCAGAATGATAAAGTGATATGCTCCAGAGTTTTAATTGATTCAAATCATACACCAGAGTTGAAAAACAAAGGGAGAAACTAAGATCAGTGGAAAGTGATTGTGTTATTAACATTATCTCTTGTTTCCTACACCAAGTTTCAACTTAGTAGGATTATAGATTTTTTTGATAGCTCGTTTCTAAGTGGTGAATCCTCATAATGATGATCTCGTTGATATAAGTAAGCTATATAAGTTTCTCAAACCTGCAATTTCATGTGAAGAAATGATGCAGGAGAAGAAGAATGTTTATGGGTATAAACAATAAGACTTGTAACTGGAAGAGTTGGACATCATAGGGGGGAATTCTATCTCTTAATCAGATGAAATTTATCAAAGGGATATGATGGTTTCTGAAATTACGTGAGAATAGAATTATCAAAATAGTTAAATCTCACATATAATATCAAATTCAACAAGTGTTATTACATAATGGTTCAATCATTCAAATTTTTCTTAGATGGTTGTGTTCGGTAGAAAGAGGAGATGATATGATAAAGAGTCTACATTGAAACTGAAGATCTCGCAAATATATACATGGATAATCCAGTGGTTCTGAGTTGCATTGAATATATATCCATCAGTATCATGCTCCAGTTCAGGTGTTAGTCATCCACTGAGAGAAGACAGATTGCAGTGAAACATCAATAATCATGCACTTCATGATTATTTATTTTGTTCTAAGAATGTGGTATCAGTTGACTATTTTTAGGATACCAAGGTGCTATGAAAGAATATCAACAATGTTTTAATAAGGATCTGTGAGAAGTAGCTCAAAGAAATGATGTCACTGTACAATGACACAGTGACAAGATGCTTATTTAAATTGATAAAGTGGTAAGACACTCAAGAGGATCAGATGTGAAAATGTTGATTCAGAAGCAGATATAGATAATGTACATGAGGAATTCAAGTCTATATCTGTGAACAAGTCAAATAATCAAGCTAAAATTGATAGGCAGAATATCAACATTGATCTGATAGTGTTAGTGAAGATGAGTAAGATGAGGACTCTACAGCAAGCATGATACTTATCAAAGGTAGATACCATATGTTTTGAAGACAGATCTGAAGATAAAAATTGGGTTCATCCTATGAATGAAGAACTTGAACAAATTGAGAAGAATCAGATATTGGGAGATCACCAAGAAGGAATGGAACATTGTCTTCTGAATCTAAATATTCCAAGGAGGTGTTGAGAAGGATTTGGAATGGAAAATTCCAAGGAGATGAAGACTCTGGTTGCTACTTGGATGAAACTATCAAAATATGATGAAGTCAAGGTGGTTAATATCATAGAATACAAGAAAATTATTGTAATTTTACTATGCTTGATCGAGACAAGGCCTTATATTGTGTTCTCCACATTCCAAGTAGTGAGATATCAAATAAATCCCAAGGAAATCCACATGCTTGTAGTGAAAAGAATACTTTGGTATATAAAGGGAATGGTGGATTTCGGCTTGATATATAATGACAAATCTCAGTTAGAGTTATTGGGATATACTGATGCAGATTGGGCCAGTTCAGCGGATGATAGGAAATCAATGTCAGGAGGTGCTTTCTATCATGGTGGATTGTGTATTTATTAGCTAAGAAAAAAAAATATTTCATTTCAGTAAGCACTGCGGAAGCTGAGTATGTTGAGGCCACTCTAGCATGCACATAGTTATTGTGGATGAAGCAGCATCTTGATGATATGAGAGTTGAATTGAGGTCTCTGATCGGAATCCAGTGCGATAACTCAAGTTATATAAATCTTAGAAAAGTTATAGTCCATCACTCAAGGACAAATCACATTGAGATAAAAATCATTTTATCAACGATAAATTGGAGAAAGGGATAGTAAAGTTGGAGTATGTGCCTACAGAGCTATAGGTTGCGGAAATTATAACAAAGGTCTTGCCCAAGGATGCATTTGAGAGGAATCGGCTGCCTCTGGGATTCCAATCGACTCCCCGTACTTGAAAAAATCACAAAGGAGTGACCTTTGGGTTGTTGAAAAGGGGGGAGAAAGAGTGACTCCTAAAGGGGGGTAAACTGTGGCTAAAGAAGGAAGACAATTTCTTTTTCAAATACACGGGGAGAAGGTGACAGGTGGAGCAGCGAGATAGGAGGAGTTTATCAAGATAGGTGGAGAAGATGACAGGGGGAGCACCATGATGAGAGTATGTGGTGTTTGAAGTGATCATCCAGAAGTGCAGAAGGGAGAGTTCTAAATATGATGATTCTAGAAGTGATCGATCAAAGAGTAGATATCACAAACGATGAGGATCATGATAAAATAAGAAGAGTGGTGTTGGAATGGTGTCAAAAGGTTTCCAGCTATCACTAATTGGTATCAGTGTGGTATCAAAAATTTGTATCAGTTTATCAATTGGTATCAGTTTGGTGTTAATAGTTGGTGTTTGAAATGAAGTGATTTGTTGATGAACTTTTAATTTACTCTTATTTCTCATGCCAAGAATTGATCATGTGGGCTTAGAGTATCTATTGAGTAAATCCTTGATTGCTATCTGAATCGAAAGAGGTGAATGGTGGTATCGGTTGGAAGAAGCTTTAATGATGTATCAAAGTGTGGATAATTTTTATGAGAAGAGTTTTCAATAAACCCAAAGGGGGATATTGTTGGGTAAAAATCCCTCAAGGTATCATTGAATCATTTTTGAGGTAATTTTGTTTGTTGACAAAGCGGGCCTCCATGTTGTGTTTGTTGAAAAAACAGACCATGATGTCCAATTTTTTGACAAAGGGGGTTTACATGGTGATTTTTCGGGTTCAAGAGATGTTGTTGGATATCCATGTTTGACAAAAGAACCCCAAAAAAGGAATGGATGATCTAGAGGTGGTACAAAAAGAGAAGATACAAGGTGGCGCTATTTTCCAGTGTTTTCCAAATTTTTGGGCCTGAAAATTAGAAAATAGAGAGATGTGTTTTTTTTTGGCAAAGGGAGGTGCATGAAAAATTAGTGCGGTGTGCGAAAAAGAAATTGGTGTGTGAAATATTGGCATGGTGCGTGAAATAGAGGAATATAGTTTTTCGCGCAATAGGTGTTTTGAGATCAGAAGCTCAAAAATTAGAAAAGGCATGAGGTGCACAAAATATTGGATTAGTGTGCGAAAAATGGTGTTTCATGGAATATATGTTTTCTGTGCTTGAAGAGGATTATACGCTCAAGAAGGGTTTTTCACGCAGGGTCGATTTTGCCTATAAATATGAGGTGACCCCCCTCATTCAATACAGCTCAATACTTAGAGAGAATCTGTGCTCTGGCACACGAAATTGGAATACTCAAGGGAGTTGAGTGTAAACGTCAAGTTTTCACATAAAGAGTTGTTTGTGCGTAAAGCTCGGGCTGCGCATAAAGAGGTTGTTGCACATAAAGCTTAGGTTGTGTGTAAAATATTTGTTTGCGCATAAAGAAAAGGTTTTACATAAAATAATGTTGTTTCACATAAAATACTCGGTTTCATGTAAAATTGGTGTTGCATGAAAAGTGTATTTCATGCAAAAGTAGGGAATTACGTGCAAGGCCCAGTGAAGATTGTGCGTAAAAATTGGAGTTGCCTGGTACACCCGGCGTAAATATGGATTCATATGCGGGTGAAATTTGGACGTCAACAGAGAATCTGTCAATAGTTAAGGATGCATATTTCATTAGAGATAATGAAAAGATCTACAGGTCTATAAAAAGTGAGTGGATCCTTTCCAGAGTAGTGAGCAAAGGAAGAGGAAGAAGGTGACCCTTTCCACTGGTAGTGATCCAGAGAAAGAGGAAAAGGGAGTGACCCTTGGGAAAGAAGTGATCTTACCCTAAACATTGTAAAGGCAGTGATTCTGGGCATAGAAGTGATCTATCCCAAACATTGTAAATTGGAATTGAGATTTAGTGGATTTGGTACAACGGCACATTGTCATTGTATGCTCCTTGGACGTAGCCCAGTGAGGGTGAACCAAGTAAAAATTTATGTGTCTGCCTGCTTTCTTCCCTGTATTGCATCCAAATTATCATTATTAGATAAATAAGTAAAGAAAAAGATAAAAATTAATAACATAATAGCAAACAAAGTGACCCTTATAATATAGAGTCCATGATCCAGTGGGGCAGGAAGAATTTTGAAATAGAATATCCATACCCTGATTCACCCCCCCCCCCTCAGGGTATCTAATCCCCTTGTGGTCCTAACAGCTACCCTTTTTTATGGGAGCCTATAAATTATTTATAGATAGCCATGTTTGTCTAGATAGGATCACATTTTAATTAATGTTATACATATTATATATATTTCACACTTCTTAACTTGTTATACACAAACTGAAATTATTATGAACACCATTGGTGGTATCCTACTGAGTGTTACCTCACATCCTATTTGGGCCACTATTGAGTACCCGGATAGACTATATGGATGGAATTAGGGACTAGGTAAAGCGCCCACTATATGATGTTTGATATGATTTCTACTTAGGAGTAGGGGAACATAGGACCGAGCTAGGATCATGATTCAATATGGGATAGTTCCTTTTTGGCATTTCTGGTAATGTTGATACATGTATTGTATTAGATGCTTGTATACCTATTTTACTTATTTGTAGAGAAGTGACATGACACATAATTATATATATGATATTACCTTTATAATTGTTTATTTATTTTTTATATTGGATGTTATCTTCTGTCTGGTTGATTTACTAATTTCACTATTGACTGATATGCTTATTATCATTGTGCTACACTCTAACATGAGGGAATAGTCTACTCAAGAAACACACCCTTGGCCCTCGATGCTAGTAGGTTTCATCTATCATATAGGGAAATGTGTTTGAGGCTATGTGACCCATCGATTCAGGGAATTGTTTAGTGGTACTCAGGTTGAGACGTTACAAAGTGGTATCAGAGCTTTTTTATTTTCTATATTTACTATTTTGAGACAATAGATAGAAGATTAGGAAGGTATTGGAATTTGGTAATGATCTATACCTGGGAGTAGCTAATATATGTAAATAAAAAATCAAAATTTCCTGGAATGGAATATGTTTTTCTAGATTCTTCTTATTACAATAGATTTGATTCCATTGTTGGGTGACACACTTGTTATTTTATGTTCCTTATGATTATGGATTTTACTATTACCCAATGAGATGAGGGTATTCCATCTCAGGAATCATTTTAGGCACCTATTATAATTCACATTCCATGCATTATGTCATTCCATATAGTATAAATTTCTTGACTGGATGAAATTTATTATGTGTTCCTTGAGTGGTATAACTATTGTTTGATAGATGATTTGTGCATGGAATTGAGAAACATGGTTGGTACTTAGAGTGTCTTCCATAACCTAAATAGTGTTTTCCTGCTTAGGCAATAGCATACACCCTAAGTAGTCAACTATGGAATTTTGATTCATGGACCATTAGTCACATGGACTAGAACATGTTATGGTTTGGATTTAGTGGATGCTACACTTCGGTTCATGAGTTGTATAGGTCCTTATGGATCAGAAGTGGTGACCCATTTGGTTAATCCATTTAAATAGAATTGTGAATAAATATGAATTTAAAATGGAATTAAATTATAAAAAAGATAACTTGACCTAGACCCATCTTTTGATAGGGTAGTATAAAGTTTCTCTAGTACTTTTTATGGTAGTTCTTTTTACCCAGTCCTAGATTCAGAAGTGGGAAGAGGGGTGTGGATTTATTTTAGGAAGGATTAAACTTATCCTATGATTTTATAACTATTACTTGGTTGATGTTTTTTCTTTTTAGAGGTACGTGTTTGGAATTGTAGAGACACACCACCATGATGAACACCATTAGTACACTAGGAGTGTGTTGGAAACCATACTCTGGAGGTGGTGGTTCATAGGATACTAGTAGATCCTCCTATAGTTCTAGTTATGGAACTAGTAGTTACACCAGATATGGGTGATGAGGCACAGTTTCATGAGGGTTTTTTATTCTTTATGCAGATTGTTCAGGGAGAACTTCAACCTACCTCATCTATGGAAGAGCTGACGGGTGTGTTCCAGCATTAGCATCCTCCCCTGTTTTTAGAGGATGGTAGTCTACAGGCTGTTGAGTTGTGGCTTAAGACTGTTTTGTTGATTTTCTATCATCTGGAGACACCTCCTGAGAGGAGAGTGAAGCTCATGACATATATATTTTAGGGAGTATCTAATCATTTGTGGGATTTTTTGAACCAAGATGATATACTCTGAGATATGGTTTTGAGGGATTTCCAATATAGGTTTTACGATTTATTTTTTCATGGGACTCTGAGAGATGAAAGGGCAAGTGGGTTTATTCATCTCAGGTAGGTTTCTATGACTATTATGGAGTATTTAGAATGATTTATGGAGCTTCATCTCTTTGCTCCTTTTTATCTTTCTGGTGATCCATCGAGGGAAATGCGCTTTGAATAAGGTCCCAATCATGTCATTAGATCACAGGGCATTGTGTTTCATTTGAGGACTATTACTAAAATAGTGAATCATGAGATAATTAATGAGCGAAACCTAAGGAGAGATGGGGGCATAGAGTAAGGAAGTTCAACCTCTCAAACCATTGGTTCATCTTCCAGTGGTAGGAAGCGTCGTTTTGAGGCTTCTCGTGAGGGGAGTACCATCTAGGTTGTTAGTGTTGGTGGTTTTTTCTTCTGTCATTAGTTTGGGAGATGGGGATATATGAGGAATCAGTGTGACCAAGACCTAGTCGGGTGTCGATCTTGAGGCAGGATGGGCCACTTACAGTGTTTTTTCATGATCTTCCCTCCAGTAGTCTATGGAAGGGGATAAAATCTGACTCCATGTTCAAGAGAAGTATTCATAGAATTATGTTAGGCTAATGGCTAGAGTAGTACCTTTCATTCATGATGAGGTGGTGGTCATGGTTGAGGCATCCAAGCACTAGTTTTTTCAAGACAGCAGAGTGGTCCTACTCTGGGTAGTGAGGTTGTTTCACAGGGATTCGATTCATGCCAAATATATTATGTATAGCCTACATCTGAGGAGAAGAGAGTCAAGCCATATATGGTGGGAGGTATGATCTTAGTATCATATATGCTAATATATTCCCTTTTTGTTACAAGTGCTTCACATAGTTTCATATATGTACCTATTTTGGAGATCCTTGGGCTTGTTGTTTAGTTTTTTGATGGCGTTGTGAACTTGGATACTTCATTGGGGGTTAGTAAAGAGGGTGTAAACCAGTATATGGAGTTTCCCATTGAGACTAGTGGGTTTCACTTCATATGGGATCTTTTTTCCTCAAGATTACGGAGTTTTATGTCATCATCAGGATAGAATTTCTAGTTTATTATCAAGCCATATTGATTTCTGTCACCAGAGGGTGACCTTCACATCACCAGAGGGTGTAGATTTTATTCAAAAGGGTTAATGGGATGTCCAGGTGATCCGAGATGAACCATAGAATCTTGGTCTAGGTGGGATGACTACCCAGATTTCTAGTTTATATCTGGATGATCTGGGATCATGTCATGCATATTTCCCTCCAATGGTTGATCATTTCAGGGAAATTTTCCTATATTACTTTTCTGGTTTACCTCCTAAGAGAGAGGTGTATTTATCTATTGATCTAATTCCAATAGATTCACTGGTATCCATTCCTCCTTAGAGAATGGATACTACTGAGTTACATGATCTTAATAGGTAATTAGAGGACTTAGAGGGAAAAGGTTTTATATGACCTAGTACTTATCTGTGGGGTTCATTGGTCCTTTTTGTGAAAAAGGAATATGGTACCTTTAATCTATGTGTGGATTACATAAAATTGAACCATTTTATGGTTAAGAACCAGTATCCCTTGCTATGGATAGATGATATCTTTGATCAGCTCTGAGGAGCTCAGGTTTTCTCAAATATTTATTTGAGATATGGATATCATCAAGTGTGTATTCAACCTAAAGAAATACCTTATATAGATTTTCATGCCAGGTATAGTCTATATGAGTATATAGTTATGTCATTCGGTCTCATGAACGCGCCAACAATTTTCATGGTGATGATAAACTGATTTTTTCATTCTTATCTCAATTTTTTTTGTGTTTTTCATGGATGATATCTTGGTGTATTCTCAAAATCGAAAAGATCATGCCAAACATCTTTAAATAATTTTTGGATACACTAAGATAGCATCATTTATTTTATAATATCACAAATTTTCACTTCTGGATGGATAATATTCACTTTCTATCTCATATTATCTTATAGACAAAAGTATCATTTGAACCAGAGAATGTGAGAGTTGTAGTTTCCTAAGAGCATCCGAAGAATGTATTTGAAATTAGGAGTTTCTTGGGGATAGCTGGATATTATAGGAATTTCATACAAGTCTTATTACACTTAGAAGCACCTCTTACGGTCTTAACTAAGAAGGATGTTAAGTTTGTATGCTCAGATACCTATGAGAAATCCTTTCGGGGGATGAAAGGGAGACTGACTTCAGCGTCGGTCCTGATTCTTCCAGATTCGATCATGAGAAATAATATATATTTTGATGCATCATTTATCTTCCTAGGATCGGTTTTGATGTGGGAGGATAAAGTTGTGGCATATGGGTATCGTCAATTGAGGCCACATGAGAGAAATTACACAACGCACAATCTCGAGTTAGCTATTGTTGTACATGTCTTGCATTTTTGGAGGTATTATTTACTAGGAGAGAATTTTTTGGTGTACATAGACCACAAAATCCCCGAGTATGCATTTACATAGCATGACTTGAATTTTAGTAAATTATCATGGGTTTATTATCTATAATCTTTTGAATTCAAGCTTTCTTATGAACATGGTAAAGATAATGTAGTTACTGATGCACTAAGAAGGAGGACTCAGATACAGGAAGTTTAGAAATCCAGTGGTGAGTGGAAGATTATGGACTTGTTCTCAGAGATTCACTTAGAGGTGCAGGATGGACAAGGGAAGGATTTCCTTTCATCTTTAGTTACGACTTTCACTCTTCTGGATAAAGTGAGGATGAGACAGTTATCTTATATTGAGGGTCTGGTCCTATGGGAGAGTGTGGTAGGGGAGGACCCACCTCCTAGTTGGACTATGGATGAGGATGAAATTATATGTATACATGGTCAAGTATGGTTTCCAACAGACATATATGAGGATATTATATGAGACTGAGCTATATTTGGTGACCCGGTTTGGGAAGAAATGCCCCTCTGTCGAGACTCTCCAATAACTGCACTCTGGATCTCCCTCCCCAAAATTCCTTTACTATTCCAGAATTAGGAAATTCTCCAGTTGATCAGCAACATGGTATGGTTCTACCTTTTATCATATTCTCATACCAATTTCGTATGCCATCTAGTCTTGTTGAGGATTTGTGTTGCAGTTGTTATGTTGAAGGGCCTGTTGGAATACATTACCATCAAGATTGAAGGTGAACACCTCTGGCATCAGAAGGTATGCTATGAAACCTGGATTGACTATTGTGGTTTTTGTGGTCATCTTGGGAACCGGGCATCAGTATGATGATGTGGGTGTAGTCTCAACCAAGAACATACCTCAAAGGAGGGGGTTAGTATTTGTGATGGTAGTGATGTGGTTCAACAGATCCATCCTGGGGAGAAGCGCCTTGAAGTCTTAGCGCAGGAGTCATATCCTACCTCTGATATTCACTTGGTGATCGATGAAACCAAGTCTTCCCATAGTGAGGCAGGGAAGAGGGTGGTCAACCCAAATGTGGCAGACATCTTCGACCACCTGAAACAAGACCTGGGTGTCCCAAAAAGATTGTAGAACCCTAAAGCTGAAGAGGTTCAGTTACCTGGATTAGTGGACTCAGGGCTTGATACAGTATGCATTTGGAAAAGCCAGAATTTTTCAACAGTTGATCCATCTGATGAGAAAGGGAATGCTAGTGTGATTGAGTTGATTAGAAACAGAATACAGGAGGGGTCTTTGCGGGATGAGGTAGTTCAGATAGGACAAGGATCAGGGGGTCTGATGAGGTGAATGTTTTGGGTTTCTTGGACCCAAACACTTTCATTTCAATGGCCCTGTCCTATTCTGCAGCTACGTATGCTGGTATGAAGGATACCCCTAAGTAATGTCTAGAAGGGAATACCTCCCATAACCGTTTTGTTGTTTTGGGAGAGGGTGACTATCATGCACCTGAAGAAAGGATTGAAGTGGAGGAAGCTCATGATGAGAATCCCCCTATGAGATTGGAGCACCGTGAATAGGACAACAACTCTACCTCGGAATTCCATTCAGTAGATACCAAGTAAGTACACATTGCATAGGATTATTTGAGATACTCCTCAAAGAAAGGAAAGAACACCATCATAGACTAAGATGGATTTATTAAATAAACCTGGAGAGCATGAAGATGAAAGGACTATTCTAATTTACCCAGTCCCCCTATTACAAGATATTCAAGCAAAGGTAAACTCCCTCTAGAACGTGGGGATAAAAACTTCAAGAGAAATCATAAATCCCCTGATAATCATGCAGAGTCGGGGAATCACAAGGAGCAAGAAGATCAAGCAGGTGACTCAGTAGCCATCGATCTAGTGCATACATAAAAGGAAATTTCCAAGTTAGATTTCCCCCCGAGTAGTAATGAATTGGTGGAGTGTGATTATTGGGAACTTATTATCATTGTAAATGAAGAATCCTTAGAGTAGGAATTAGTGGTCAATGCAACACAGGAAGAGTTGGGCACCTACGAAAAAAAGATCTTTGTATAGGAGTTTATCCAAACCTAGGACAAGGTGGCTAACAATATTGAAGATCTCCTCAAAGATGATCTGGATGCAAAGGCCAATGTGCTACAATGGAGTCTTTACTGAGGTAAGGTGTCTAAACAACTTAAACTACAATTTAAAGAGTTGTCCATTACTTATGATGTTGGTTGACTGTCTACTTTTATACCCGGAAGGTTTCCCACTTTTTCCATAAAAGTGATTTATTTAATAAATAAATATATTATTGTGGAGTGAAAATGGGGTGATGTCATGATGGATTTTGTGACCGATTTTCTGAGATCATCTTGAGGTAGTGATGTTTTTTGGGTTGTTAAGGATAGGATCATGAAGGTTTATCATTTCCTACAGACCAAGGAGACCTTCTCGATTGATGAGCTTGGGAGATTGTATATCTATGAGATAGTGAGACTTCAAGGGGTTCCTCATACCATTATATTGGATGGGGACATCTAGTTTACATCTTGATTATTCTAGAGTTTGCAGAGGGATTTGGGTACATATGTGATTCTAAGCACGACATACCACCCTCAGCTTGATGGTCAGTCAGAGTGCATAATTCAGGTGCTTGAGGACATTCTTAGAGAATGAGTTCTTGATTTAAGGGGATCTTGGGAGAGACATATACCCCTAGTTGAGTTCGCCTACAGAAATAGTTATCAGGAGACTATATAGATGGAACCTTATGAGGCTTTGTACAGTAGGTCATGTCGATCACCTTTGTGCTATCTAGAGGTAGGTGAGGCAGTGTTGCTCGGACCTCATCTCATTCAAGAGACTTTAGAGCAGGTCTAGTTGATTCAGAAATGGGTGGCTACTGCACAGTCTAGACAAAAATCTTATGATGATCATTGTTGACGATCTCTATAATTCGAGGTTGAGGATGAAGTCTTTTTTCATATATCACCAAGGATGGGACACATATGGATTAGGATATAGGGTAAGCTTTCACCGTGACATATAGGGTTGTTTGAGATTTTAGAGAGAGTCAGATCGATAGCCTATCATTTTTAGTTACCTTAGAATTACCAATCCATATATGACATCTTCCATGTGTCTTAGTTGGGTTGTTATCATTCATAACTATCACTCACTCTGCAACCAAATGAGGTTGAGCTACAGGTTGATGTGTCCTTTGAGTAGCATCGTATTCGTATCATTGAAAGGAGCATGAATGTTCTCTGTGGCCGATTGGTTCTTCTAGTGTGGGTGTTTGTAAACATGGTCATTTATAGGATGAGACTTCGGAGTGAGAGGCTAATATATGTGCTCAGTGGCTAGAGTTGTGCTCAGTGGCCAGAGTTATTCTTAGATAATTCTCGAACACCCTTGGGAGGGAAAATCGAGGATGGATTGCTTTAAGGGGGATATTGTAAGATCCCAAGTTTTTCTTGAGGTACGTATCTTTTGTTTTCAGTTTAATTCCTTCGTTTTGACCTAATGTGAGTGGCTTTTGAGATCACAGGATTTTCAGGGGGTGTTCGGGGCTTGTTTGGAGCTCATATCCCAACTTTTGGAGAAAAACATATGGGTTGCATGGTTAGTAGAAACCATGCGACCCATGCCACACAGTTAGAAGTAATCATGCAGGGTTGGATAGAGGGAACCAGGAGGGTGCATAGTTTGTGGAAACCATGAAAACTAAGGTGCATGCCTGTGCGGGGATCTGCAGATTTTTACAGAAGCTTTGCACACAATCGTTGCATGGTTTGTCTAAATGTGTGCCATGACTGTGTGAGGCCACTCTTGAGATAAAGAAGGGCACATGATTGGTACACGGTTTAGCCAACCATGCGGCCTAACCGTGCGACCCAGTTAAAATGTGGGAAATTAACTTTTTCTCTCAATGCCTTATATTTTCAAACCCTCCTTATTTCATTTCTCCAACACATAGGGGGTCTCCCATTCGAGCTCTCCTTCTCATCCTAAGCTAGGAATTGAGGGATCTTCACCGTCCGGACTCAAATTCAAGCATTGTTGGTCTCGTTGGATTTGCGCTGGTAGGTTCTTCATTCTTCTTACACCTTTCTTTGTTTCTCTTCTCCTCGGTGGAGTTATTTAGGTGCAAGATAATATTCCCTGTTTTTAGGATTTTCGTCTGTTCTTTGTTTCTCTCCTGATATGGACCGAATAAGAGGTTGATATTGGACGAGTGTTCTACCACATGTATATGGTAGGTCGTCTATACCTCTTCCCTTATGGTTTGGTGTTTTAAATGAATACTTTCTTTAAATCATTTAGAACCTGTTAGGTTTCCCTTTGAGTACTTTTTTGATCGTTGGAGGTTGTTAGCCCCAACCTAGGCCACCCATGGGGTGTGCCTTAGTATCTGTCTTACTTTATATCACCCCATTGGGTGCGTATGAGCTCGCCATTTGTTTTGGGAGCCTTGTTAATTGAATAAATTGAATTGAATTGTTAGGAGAATGTTATGCCTCGTTTTCCATGTGTTTACATGATGATAAATGGTGAAATTGTTTGAATGGAAATTGTGGAAATGAGTTGGATGAACTCATGAAATGTGAATGGTTATGAAATGATGAATGAAATGATTATGGTAATGGATGTCTTGGATGAGCTCTTTGGATCCTGATTCCATAGGATGCTATGGACATTTCTACTCCATGGGTCTTGATTACAGTAGTGGATGCCTTGGACCATTTTCCCTTGGATCCTAATTCCGTAGGATGCCATGGGTCTTACTACCCATTGGATCCGACTTGCTTGGACTCGCATTTGGCATGCTCTGTTGACATGATCTTTGAACTCCACCCAAATCTTTACCGAGTTTTCATCGAGATGCTCTTGGGACTCAATGAGGATGTCTTGGTCTTCTATACCTTGGATTTGGTCTTTCGTGGTCTGACAGTTGATTACATTGTGTGGTCGTTGTGGATGTTATAAACTGGAACACACCGTGTGGCCAATGTGGATGTTTACACCGGATTACACGGCATGGCCATTGTGGATTTGACACTTGGTTATACAGCATGGTCGTGGTGGATATTTTTCTTTGCTTACAGATAGCCCTAGTACGGGTATTAGTTACAGTTGTTAGATTGGACGACATTACTTGTTTATTTTTGTTTCACCGCTGACCTGTTTATGGGAGCCTGACTATTGTTTACAGGGAACCATGTTTGGCTGGACATGATCACACTTTACTATCGTTACTGCTATACATGTCATATATATTGCACACTACTTAGCTTGTTATATACAGTTTAGACTTGTTATAGACACCGTTGGTGGTAGCCTATTGAGTGTTATCTCATTCCTTATTTAGGTTGTTGTTGGGTACTCGGACATATTGTATGGATGCAGGTAGGAATCAGGGCAAATGCTCACTGTACGATGCAAGCAAGTAAAAAGGGATTGTGCATGATTAACTTTTTGTGCAAGTTGACTTTTTTCAGGTGAACATGGTCAGTATTTGCTTCCAGTGTGGCAGTCTTTACTTTCTCTGAGCCAATTTGTCGGTTTGCTAGTGTCCTTGGCACTCTGCCCCTTTAGCACTATCCATGATTGATTTTGCGGGAGCATTACTTGAGATTTCATGGTAATAAACAGGGTCTAAGTTCAACATAGGACCCGCTTTCACTCTTACTTCACTGGAGATTGGAGTCGGGAGGGGCCGAATTTTACTGCCTGGAGAAGATATGAGGTGCCTAGGACCTGCAGTTTGTATAATGGAGGTGTCCGCAACAATCCTTGAAAGAAGGCATGCAATGCATGCAGCATGGAGCCATAGTAGTAAAAGAACAGCATAACTTCTTTAATTGCAACAACACCCATTATCACATTACCCATTATTATTGAATTGTAAATTCTTAGTGGATTGTCCGTCCTTCCCCTAAGAAACAGCTTTTGCCTTGCAAATGGTTCCCCGTGCAGCCACAAGCTTGCGCAGACCTTCTCTTATGGTGATACGGCTGGCCGCAGAGTGTGCAGTGCAGGCGAGTCCAACTCCAATGATGGCGGCCACGCATTCCTTTTGCGCTGCTGAGCTAATCGTTTGACCGCCGCCGTGGATATGGCCGGGCTTATCCATCAGCGACAGGAGCTCCGGATCCACCGCCCGCAACGGCTCGGCCAGGAAAGCCGACTCAACCCATTTGCTCAGACTCAGACCTTCCTTGAAGCTCTCGTCGAGCGGGCTCTTCCCTGTGAACAGCTGCAGCAGCAGCACTCCATAGCTGTATACATCTCCAGCGGTCGATGGCTTCTCCCCGATGCCGTACTCTGCATCACCGTTTTCCGTTGGGAGTGAGGAGAAATGGGGCGCGTTAAGAGACAGAATGTACTAACCTGGAGCAATGTATCCCACGGAGCCCCGGAGACCGATGGTCGAACTAGGGGGGCCGCTCCGGTTCTCCATCACCAGCCTGGCCAGCCCAAAGTCCCCCACTTTGGCAGAGATGTCCTCGTCCAGAAGGATGTTGCTGGGCTTTATGTCGCAGTGCACCACCGGAGCTTCCCCGTCATGGTGCAGATAGTCCAGAGCATACGCCACGTCAATCGCGATGTTCAGCCTCTCCATCACATTCAGACGGTCACCGCTGGCATGGCGTCTCCTCCCATCGATCCACTCCTCCAGATTTCCCCTGCCCACAAACTCGTACACCAGAGCCAGGAACTCGTCGCCCTTGAAGTCCAAACTCGAGCAGGACGTTATGAGCTTGACCAGGTTCCGGTGCCTCACGTTCCTCAGCGCCTCGCACTCCGCAACGAAGCACTTTCTCGACTTGGCAACCTCGGCGTCCAGGACCTTAATGGCTAGCGTCCCTCCCGCCTGCAGGCACCCTTTGTATACCGATCCAAAGCTCCCCCTCCCGATGAGGTTTTCATCACTAAAATTTGAAGTTGCCAGCCAGAGATCTTGGTATGAAACTGATTGGCGCTGCCCCTTGAAAGACTCTGGCGCTCTGGCGACCTTCGCGCCGCTTTTCTTCAGGCACAACTGCCAGCAGATAAAAAGGCCGAGCGCGAGGATGGGGACGACGGTGGCGAGCACGACGACCCAGGCTCGTTTAGTTGCGTGGCTTCTACTTTTCCGGCAGTTGGAATGCAAGCAGAGCTTGGGATTGCCCTGCAGCTGCACGCCAGAGAGATTGCTAAAAATTCCACCGCTGGGAACATCTCCTTGGAGGTCGTTGAAAGAGAGGTTTAGCCGCCGGAGGGCATTCAGCTTCTGAAGGTCGTCAGGGATCGACCCGGATAGCTGGTTCGAGGAGAGGTCCAGACTCTCCAGGCCTTTCACCGTCGTCAGTGTCGCTGGGATGGGGCCCGACAGAGAATTGTCAGCCATCGAGAGCCGCTCCAAGCTTTTACAGTGTCCGATCGACATTGGAATTTCCCCAGACAAGTCATTGTCCGAGACGTCGATTTCGACAACGCTCTGTAGGATTTGAACTTCAAGGGGAAGGGACCCAGTGAAAGAGTTCTTGGAGAGATTCAACACAGTGCTTAAACTGGGCAGGTTGAAAGTTTCCCTTGGAATGCTCCCATTGAACCTGTTGTTGGACAGGTCCATCGAAAGCATCCCTTTAAAATTTCCGAAGCTGGCGGGGATCCTTCCCCCTAATTCATTCCCGTTTATGTCTATGAGATTCAGCTTCCGAAGATTTCCGATGGATTCCGGGAGACCCCCGGAAATCCGATTCCCGGCCAGAATTAGCGACTGCAACCCTTCCAGCAGGCCTATTTCCGGCGGGATTTCACCAGAAATTGAATTGTAACTCAAATTCAGCAGAGTTAGCCCACGGAGCCGACCGATGGAAGGCGGTATGCGTCCCGATATGAGATTTCCTCCCATGTACAAGTGCGTGAGATTACCTGAAAGTTCTCCAATGGATTCTGGAATTTGACCCACAAACCGATTGCCGTCGATTGCTAGGAAATTCAGGCGGGTGCTGTTTCGCAACGACTCGACAAAGCTGAGACCGGCGGCGCGTGAATTGATGAGTTGGTTGAACCCAATGTTATACATTCGCAGCTCCGGCAGATTGCCCAGTCCCGGCGGGACCGTCCCCTCGAGAAAATTATGCGCCATGCGGATGATTCGGATGCGCGTCAGGTTGTGCAGCGACGCCGGGATCGCGCCGGTGAGCAGGTTGAAGCAGAAGTTGAAGCCGAGGAGATTGGGGAGTGTGTCGCCGACGTTGCTGGGGATATTTCCCCGCAACTGGTTCGAAGCGAGTGCGATGTAAACCAGGGAAGACATGTTATAAATGGAGGGGGGGACGGCGCCGGTGAGATTGTTTATGGTGAGGTCAAGTTGCTTCAGATTTCGAAGACGGGCGAAGTCGGCAGGGATCGTGCCGGAGATAAAATTGGTGCCGAAATTGATTTCGGTGAGGGAGGAGAGGTTCGACAGCGACGGCGGAATCGGGCCGGAGATGCGGTTCTTTCCCAGGCGGAGGAGTCGGAGCCGCGTCAGGCGGCTCAGCTCTTCAGGAATTCGGCCATGAATTTGGTTTTCCATCAAATCGAGGGTCCTGAGATCATTCAGTCGGCCCATGCTTGAGGGTATGGGACCTTGGACGCGGTTGGAGCTGAAGTTCAGCGCCCTCAAGCGAAGGAGCCGCCCAATCTCATCAGGAATCGGCCCTTGGAACTGGTTTTGTTGGATTTGGAGGGATTGGAGGAAGGAGAGCTTGGCGACGGAAGGGGCTATGGAGCCGGTCAATCCCAACCCCGAGAGGTCGAGCCTAACAACTCTTCCGATGGAATGGTCGCAGGCAACTCCAGTCCAGTTGCAGGGAGAAGGGTCGGCTCGGTCCCAAGAAGACAGGGCACCGGGGTTACTGATTCCAGATTTGAGTGCGAGCAGAGCGTCTTTGTCTGGCTCTGCTCCCCCGAGCGGTGGAGTTCTGAGCAACAGAAGGGCAAGTAAACTGAAAAACTGAATAATTCTATCCTTGGCCATTATCAGAGGAATCTTGGGGAACGAAGCAGTGGAGAAGAAGATGGATTAGGAAGACTTTTATAGGGTTGGGAGAGGTTGGGGACAACAGGTTTCTAGAGAACGTATTATGTGGGGTTTGAAATAAAGTGTAGTTTGGGGGAGGGCATGAAAGGAACTTAGATGATATTTCAAAATATTATATGTGTAATCAATAAAATTATTTATCTAGTAAGGGATGATGAGAAAATACCGCATTTAGTTGTTTTATAATAAATTTTAAATAATGATGAGGTATAGTCATTTAAATCATAAAACTTTACAGAATTAAAATATTTCACTTTCATTTCCAAACCCTCAAAAGAGATTCTAATGGAATCATCAATAATAATAATTTTTAGGAAAAAATATCTTAAATGTGAACATTTATATTTTTTAGTGTGCAATTAAAATAAAAAAAAGTATATGTGTTTACTTTCTAAGTATTTTTATTTTTCATGAAAATATCATTATCGACAAGGTCCCCACACCCAATATAAAGTTTAGCAAACTCATGTCTAAGCCCCACGAAAACCAATCAAAAACATAAATACCAATATCAAAATCACGTGGCACGCAATGCACAAGCAAATACCATCAACTACAAAACTCAATACACAACCCACCACAATAACATTATTCCGAGTAACTAATTCCACATGACAATAACAAATAAGAAACCAAACACTTCATGCCCCGATAGTGGGGCCGGTGACAAAGGGACCTTGACAGACCGAGGCAGGTGGCATGAAAACCCTAGTGTGTGACCTGTGGTTGGTGTTGACCTGCCCGATGGCGAGGTTGATGGATTTGGTTGGCGATGTCGGTGTCTAGGAGCCCCACCCGACGACGGGGGTGATGAAGTGGGGGTAGCATACAAGTGCCCCAATGTGTGTGTGTGTGTGAATAAGTCGAGGTCATTCCTAATCTATCCCGCGAGGGGGGTGGCTATGGACTAGGTTTGATCCTGAAAATTGGGTGTGTGGGTTTGTTTTTTGTAATTGTACCCCCAAATACCAACATAATAATGAGTGACGTACCTTCGATCCAACAGCCAAACCTCTCCAGATTCAAAGGAGAAAGGATCAAATGGGAGAGATCCACTAATGTCACACTCGTCCTTTTTATATCATTTATTTTATTATTTTTATTAGGCATCAGATAGTTCGGGTCGAGGCCCGACTTAAAATTCCCGAGCTCTAATTTAGAAACGAATGTTTCGCTCTTGGTTGCATCCAGCGCACCGCGGTCGAAGCCGCACGCCCTCGCCTGTGTTGTCGCGCGACCTCACCCAGCTCGCTTCACGGCCTGCCCGATGTTTAAGGGAGATGAAAAATATGCGACGAATAATAAAATGAGAACACAATGAAAATTGAGACCGTGCGGCCTTGGGCGAGGCATGACTCGGGCGAGACACGATTTTGAAACCGCGCAGCCTCGCCTGGTCCACCGGGTGACCTGCCAATGTCCAATTAATTAAATAAAATGACTTGATGATAAATAAATAAAATTAAATGTGAGAATTTTTTTAATAAATTATTTTAATGATTATAATAATAATATTATTTGAGGATGTAATTGTTATAATTATTTTTATCACTATTGTTATAATTGTTATAACTTTTATTTTATTACTATAAATTTATTACTATTATTTTTGTAATTAGTTTTAGTTTATTGTTATTATTATTTTTATTATCATTATTATTATATTAATTATTATTATCATTATTATATTTATTATTATTATTAGTTTTATTTTTAGTTCTAATTATAGTTTTATTTATTTATTCCTCTTGGTGGTTAGGGTTCGGCGGACTCCCCTTCCCCCCTTCTCTTTCTCGTCGCAGCATCCCCCCCTTCCCTAACCTCATCTCGTAGCGCCGCACTCCCCATACCCCCTGGTCAGTTGCCCCCTTCCCCCTTCTCCTGATCATGGCGCAACCCCACCTTGCCTGGTCCGACGAACCCCAGCGCCCCCACTTGCGTGGTCCGGCGAACCCCAACACCCCCTTGCCTGGTCCCGCAAACCCCAGCACGCCCGAACCCCGGCCAGGCCCTTGCGCCACGCCCTGTCCCCCGCTCGAACCCGCACAGACCCACGTCCGACGACCCACTCTGGTTTGTAGGGTTCAGATTTCCTTATTTATTCATTTTATTTATTTATTTATTTTCCAGTTGTTTAGGTTGTGTTTAGGGGGTTTAATCTTTGCTCATTTGAGGTTTTATTTGGGGGTTTGGGGGAATTTGCCTTGTTTTGGTTTCACGCTAGGTTGTTGGAGGTGCGGTTGGTGTGCTGCGGTCTTTGCGCACCATGTTTGTGAAGTCTGCTACACCAAGGTAGGTGGTTCCGCGTATAACTATTGTTTGATAAATTAATTTGCATGTTCGATTAATTTAGCATGGCCTTCCGTTAATTACTTGGGTGCGAACTTAGTTTTAAAAAGAATTTAACATGCGTTGATTTATTTTGTAGCATGTTAGTATAATGCTTAGTGCGTTTATGTGAAAACCCTTATTGAGTCATTCGATTGTGTTATATGAGTTGTGCAATAAGTTTATTTAATTTATGAAGAGCCGTGAATTGGATTATGAAGCGGTGGAAATGTGCATTTTGTAATAAAGGGAGTTTTCGTGTGAGTTTTGTGTGTGAAAAAGCATGTGACGTCAATTGAAATTGTTTTATAGAATTTCTTAATGGTTTATTAAATGGTACGGGAATTACGAACTGGTTTTGAAAACTGTCAAAGGGTGCAGTTGTTGTTTTAGTATTGCGTCTGTTTGCGTTTAGTCAGAAATGACATTTGAAAGAGTTTTTGGTGTTTAATGTCATGCATCATATCTTGAAATTGTTTGGAAAATGTTTATGGCAGTTCGTTTAATTATAGAAATGGTCTTTTTAACTATGCGGGTGGTTTCTTTAATCGCGTGCGTGATGAAGTTTGTGTTCCTGAGGTGGCGTTGTGTGCGTGTGGTCGTGTAAAAGAGTCTGGGTCGGTACATCCTGTAAAGCGGTGTCTTTTCTCTTTAATTTTTTTTATGAAAATTTGAATTGTTTTATTAAACAATTATTAAGGGTGAAAAAAATTGTTTGGGTTAAATTGTGTAAGTGTTTTTGGTGTCTAAAGTCGTGAGACGTGTGTGGAAATTGTCTAATAAAATCTTTTAATGGTATGTTTGATGTTGAAAGTAGTTTCTTTGATTGTGGAGTTGTTTTAATTGGTTGTATAACTAATGCAGATTTAGTTTTGAGATATTTTTAGTGTACGCCTTATTTCAAAATGGTATTTATATGTGTAAGTGGTGGTTTGTTTAATGATAAGTGTTGTTTTATTGCGCAAATGGTTTAATTGAGTATGTAACATATGCAGATTATGTTTTGAAAAGATTTTGGTGTGTGTATGGTTTTAAAAGAGGGTTTGGGTGTGCAAATGGTGTTTTTGCGTGTGTAAGTACCATGTTGGGATTTTATGCATAAGTGTGACGTGTGACATGAACTTGAAACTTGCTTGAGCACAAAGCGGGAAGCCCGGGTAGTTAGGAGGGTGGACTAGACTAGTGAGTTAGTGTTCCGGAGGTGACTCGACCCGGTTTCACTGGCAGGACTGACGATTGCAACACTAACTAAACATATGCTTTTCTGAGAGTCGTGACCTTCTAAGCCACGTTTTCTGAGGGTCATGGCCTTCTAAGCCACGTTTTCTGAGGGTCGTGGCCTTCTAAGCCACGTTTCACCGAGACACGAAGATCTAGGGACCCAAGCTAACTAACACCCACGAGGCCTCTCCCATATCTGGTGCTCATTGGTTACTTTACGCTCATCAGTGTGACACATTGGTTATTTTAAAAAGGGTGTGTGTTTCATTTTAATTTAAGTTGTTCCATTTGAAACTATTTTCCTAAAACCCGTTTTCTTTAAAAATTGTTCAAACATTTACTTCTTTGCTTTAATTAAAATTGCATATGTATTTGTCATTAAATAATTATGTCACGACCCGTCCCAGTGGGGCCCACGTTGAGACTCCCCAAGTCCGCCTCCAATAGGCCAGGGGCTGGTGACTGGCACCGAGTAGGCATATTACTAACATGGGAGGCATTGCCTAAGTACCTATACATACGTACACCTCTCCAAACCCAAATGATGAAATGTAAAAAAAAACCACTAAGGAGAAAAATCCATGCATACAACTAAACACAACAAACAAAGTACGGCGGAAAGCAAAGTACTAAAAGTAAACTGGGCTGGAATACAAGCCCACCAAAACAAGAGTCTGAAAACTACAAAGTCCAACCTATAAACACAAAAGGTATTGAGACTGCTGCTCGTAGCCGTAGGAACGCCTCGGCCTGTAGGGAACTCAGAAAACTCGGTCCTGTCCTAGTCCGCCCTGGACTCCGTTAAAAGGATGCTCGTCTGCACAAGACACAACACGTGCGGGCAAAGCCCGTGCAGGGGTGAGTATAACAATACTCAGTATATGACCTCGAAAATCACAAAGCAGTACACAAAGTAAAGGTACAGTTAGCTATGCACAGTATATGTCTACAGAACATATAGCACAAACCAGATATACTCAAAACCCAGACCCGCGGTCTTGAGACAAGTCGCACAACCGCATACCCCCGCTGGGGGTTCAGTTCGAAGATTCCACGAAACACTCGTTATGGGAGAACACACTCCACGAGTCTTAAAGCTTTGATGACGTCCGTCCGAGAAGTAATGTTCATCGGGAAACGTCACGAGAGGTAGTTACACTCATTTCGGGAGACACACTCCTGAGTGGGAAGATTACGATAGATAGGTGCACTCATTGTGGGAGACACACTCCTGAGTGAGAAAGATCACGATACACAGATGAGGATCACTGCCAGGGCCATGGCGGATACCGCGACTCATCTGGAATTCACCTGCTAGGTAGAGGATCGACGCCCGGTGGAGTTGGTCACGTCGATGCCGGACTCTACCTAGGGTCAAGAATGGATAGGGGATCTCGATCTGGGCCTCTCAGATGGATACCTGACTCTATCACAGAAAGTCTTGCTGAAGGGATCATACTTCTATAGAAGGAAACAATGTCTGACCTTCAGGGGAATGAGAAGGGGCACTAACCCAAACGAAAGATGTCCAAGATACGGTGAACAAGAGGACCATGCCATTTTCCAAAAAGTACACGACGTGTAGAAAAGTTACACGCCTTGTTGTCTGACCCCGGGTACTGCCCGTGTACAACGGCCTGTGTCGTAAGGCTGGTCGTGTAGAAAACTGAGTACACGACATGTAGTACAGTGTACACGCCATGTCTGAGTGACTGAGGTTGGCTCCATGTACGCTGGCCATGTGCCCGTACACGGTCATCAACCAGTGTACTCCAACCTGTGTAATCGGTACACGGGGTGACCCGCGTTACTGGCCTCGCCTGGCCATGTGATGGAGTACACGGTCGTGTACTCCATCCCGTGTCTATGTATCCCCAGGATACACGCCGAGTCCCGCGTAGCCGCCTCTGCCATGCTGCGTAGAGAGTACACGCTGTGTCGTCTGAAGCCGTGTAGTCCAACTCGTGTCCGTGTACTTCCCAAAATACATGCCGAGATTCGGGGAAAGTCTAACATGCCGTGTGACCATGGTCACACACCATGTGATTCCTCTCTAATCCCTAAAACCCTTAGCCTCCGCCTCCAGTACTACACGGCGTGTTCTTCAGAAGTACACGTCGTGTATTCTGGAAATTTCCAAAAACGCGAACCTCCGCCGTCGCACCTTCCGTGATGCCCCGTTCATTGATCTGACCGTCCGATCGCCACGAAACTCCCAAGTTTTGGTCACCCTGACACCACAAAGCTGATTCCATTGTTTTCGGACCTCCTATCGGCTCCAAAAACATGCAATGATCCATCCGCACGAAGAATGCTCGAAGAACGACCCTTCCTGATCCGGTCCGATTCGTCATCCGCCATCGCCGTCACAGCTCCGCAAGGTCATTGTGGTGTTGATTCTTCAATTTGGGATCGTTGTGTCACAGAACGGATGTGCAACGATCAGTTGTTTGTCGCCCCATGAAGAACGCGAAGAACGCGTGAAAGAAAAAGGGGGGGAGGGAGGAAATCCAAAGCGAGTCGAGGAATGAACCTCCGCCATCATTCATCACAGTGTTGATCCGCTCCTGTTAGTAGGATTAAACGGAGCAGAATAAAACAAAAACAAATCAACATGGATCAATTCCCCGAATCATCCCAAATAAAACCCTCCCGCAAGAACGTACGAATCCGCAGATCAACTTGTTCGTGGTTGATCCGCGCTCGTCATTTAAAATAAAAAACAGGGAAAGGAGATTTGAAATAACAACCCCTACCTCCAGAAGGGATCAATCGCTGACGAAGAGGCCATGCTACCATCGTCGTCGAGATCCTCCAGCCTCGTTGGTGCAGCGATTCATAGCTTCGATCCGTCATCGTTCGTTGCCGAGAGTTTTCTCCAGGGTTTCCTCTCAATCTTCCGCCAACGATCAACGTTCGATTATGACAATAAAAAGGGAAGTGTGTTTTGGCATTCAAAATACGCTACGGTATTAATGAGTCCAACTTTCCATTTCTGAGTCATTATGACATGACATTTATTATCGAAACAGCCGCTCTGTCATTGCACTGGAGTGAATATTTCCAAAAATAAAAATAAAATAAACTTTGCCATTTATTTTATTTTATTTTACTTAAAACGCCCGAAAATTAACTTTTTCCCTCAACCTGCGCCGGTCAAGGTTAGGCTTGTTCTTAGGTAAAGTCATCGTCTCAGACGTAATGCTGCCCTCATATTTTTAATCTGGGCGTCTGTTTGGAAACTACCACAACCACGCACAAGTGACAACTCACTTAACTTAAAAAAAGTTTGAACCACCATTCTAGGATCACCGGGCCTCAGAATGATGTTCCATCTCTACGCCTGGTCTCATAATAATTCCATATAATATTCAAAAATAATATACAAAAAATTCGAGTCATTACATTCTCCCCACCTTGGGGCTTTACGTCCCCAAAAAGCCAAAACAAAGGCTACTAAAAAAGATGTGGGTACTGGGCACAGATCTGGGCCTCCCACTCCCACGTGCTCTCTTGAAGATTCCTGTGCTACCACCAGACGTGCACCAAGAGAATCAATCGCCCACGAAGGATCCCCTCCTAACAATCCTCAATCTCCACTGGGTACTCAGCAAAGGTCACTCCATCCTCGATGTCCATCTCACCCTAGTCGATGACGTGCGATGGGTCATGCACGTACCTCCTCAGCCGCGACACGTGGAAGACATCATGTACCCGATGTAACTGTAGCGGTAAAGATAGGTGGTACACCACCTCGCCAACTCTGCACAGTATCTGAAAAGGTCCGATGAACCTCAGAGATAGCTTACCGCCTCGGCCAAATCTCCGTAACCCTCATCGAGGTGAGACCCGAAGAAAGACGTGGTCTCCCTCTTCGAACTCCAGAGGTCTACATCGTCTGTCAGCATAAGACTTCTTCCGGCTCTGTGCAGTATTAATCCGCTCCTGGATGACTTGCACATTCTTGGTAGTAGCTCGCACCAACTCTAGACCCATGAGTGCTGACTCTCTGGGGTCGGTCCAACAAAGCGGTGACCGGCAGGGTCTCCCATACAAGGCCTCAAACGGTGCCATACCAATGGTGGAGTGGTATCTATTGTTGTATGAAAACTCCACCAGTGGTAGGTGGTCCTCCCAACTATGACCAAAGTTCAAGAAACAGGCTCGCAACATATCCTCTAGAACCTGAATGGTCCTCTGCGTCTGACCATATTTCTGGGGATGAAACGCTGTGCTCAAGCGTAGCTGAGTCCCAAAAGACTCCTGCAATCCCTTCCACAACCGGGATGTGAAACGGGTGTCTCAGTCCGAGACTATTGTCGAGAGGACTCCATGAAGCCAAACTATCTCCCGCATGTAGAGGCGTCCCAATCTCTATATGGAACTCTACTCACTGATAGCTAGGAAGTGGGCCGACTTGATAAGTCGGTCAACGATCACCCAGATGGAATCATGCCCCTTGGACATCCGTGGTAATCCTGTCATGAAGTCCATCGATATTTTATCCCACTTCCACTCTGGAACTTCCAGGGGGTGAGATAATCCCACTGGAACCTGGTGCTCGACCTTCACCTGCTGGGATATAAGGCATCGAGAAACGACCTCTGCTACTGCCTTCTTCATGCCTGACCACCAGAACTATCATTGGAGGTTTGGGTACATCTTTTACACTCTAGGATGTACCGCCAAAGGGTATGTATGAAACTCCCTCAGGACCTCCTCCTGCAACGCCACCGGTACAACAGTGCGTCCTCTAAAAAGAAGTACGTGCTACCCACCTTGTGAATATCCATTAGGAGCATGTCATGTGGATAACTGAGCATGTAAGGCCACACATCCGACATCTCCTAGCTGCGCCTCCCTAACCCGTTGTAAGAGTGGAGGGGAGACAACCATCAACTGTAGGTAAGTTGTATCCTCTCCATCCACGAAGGATAACTGTAACGTGGCTAACTGCTCTGTCACCTCACTCAATAGTTGTGATCTTGACCTTCTGCTAAGAGCATACACCACCTTGTTCCCCTTCCCAGGAGTATAGATGATCTCTAAATCATAATCCTGGAGGAACTCTATCCAACGTCTCTGCCTCAGATTCAGGTCCTTCTGTGAGAAGATGTACTTGAGGCTCTTGTGGTCAGAGTAGACGATAAACCGCTCACCCATAAGGTAGTGTCGCCACATCTTCAATGCGAAGACTATGACTGCCAACTCGAGATCATGGGTCGCATAGTTTTTCTCATGTGGACTAAGATGGAAGGAACCATAATCAATCACCACCTGCCTCTGCATCAGGACACAACCAAGCTCGGTCCCTAATGCGTCGCAGAAAACTATGTACTTGACTCCCTCCTTCGGCAATCTCAAGACTGGGGTGCTTTTCAAACTCTGTCTCAACTGCTTGAAAGCCTACTGGAACTTCTCCATCCACATGAAGGGTTTCCCCTTCCTGGTCAAGGCTGTCATCGGTGCTGATATCCAGGAGAAATTAGGAATGAATCTCCGATAATATCCTTCCAACCCAAGGAAGCTCCGCACCTCCATCACGCTCTAAGGTGGCTCCCATGATAAAACAACCTCCACCTTGGCTTGGTCTACAGCTACTCCATCTCCTAAGATGAAATTTCCTAGAAAGTGGACCTCCTGAATCCAGAACTGGCACTTTGAGATCTTCCCATAAAGCTGGTTCTCCCAAAGTACGTCTAGAACCATCTGCAGGTGTCTCGCATGCTCCTCTTCTAACGTCGAGTACACAAGGATGTAGTTGATGGAGACCACTACAAACCGGTCCAAGTACAGCTGGAAGATCAGGTTCATCAATCCCATAAACACTGCAGGGGCGTTCGTCATGCCGAAAGGCATCACCAAGTACTCATAGTGACCATAGCGGCATCTGGAAGTTATCTTCAGTATATCCTCATCCCTCACTCGTAGCTGGTGATAGCCTGATCGAAGGTCAACCGTTGAGAACCATTGTTCCCCTCTTAGTTGATCGAAGAGGTCATCGATCCTTGGAAGTGGATACTTGTTCTTCACTGTCACCTGGTTCAGGCACCGATAATCCACACACAACCTCAGACTCCCGTTTTCCTTCTTGGAAAACAAGACTGGGGCCGCCCAGGGTGAAATGCTGGGTCTCACGAAACCCTTGCTCTGCAAATCCTCCAACTGCACCCTCAGCTCACGAAGCTCTATGGGAGCCATCCGATATGCTGATGAGGAAATCAGTGTCGTCTTGGGGTGTAAGTCGATGCATAAGTCGATTTCCCGGTGGGGAGGTAATCCTGGAACATCTTCGTGGAAAACGTCCTCATACTCCGCCACTACTGCTGGGAACTGGGAGCTCACAACATCCACTGCTCCGAGGGAAAGGCTAGCCAACTCATGAGCGATTGGCTGCACCCTCCTATGCATAATCCCATTCTATGCTGCCTGGGTTTCCCTTTCTCCAACAAAGGAAAACCTCGTTCCATCACGGCGGACACACCACACTCTTCGCCTAAAACAGTCAATCTGGGCATGAACCGAAGATAACCAATCCATACCGAGAATGAAATTGTAAGGCCTTGACGCTACCACCAAGAGGTTCCAACCAAAACTCTCGCCTCCAAGGGTAAGATCACACTATCTGCAAAGGTGCATGATCATCGAGTCTCCTCCCGTAGGTGTCTCCAAGCGTAAGGATTGAGTCAACGGTTCTACTGGAATCTCGAGGTTTCGTACAAGACACGTGGATATAAAGGAATGACTAACACCTGTTTCTATAAGTATGGAAACTAAGGTAGAAAAGACACAGACTGTACCTCAAATCATCCCTGGAGCCCCTGGGTCGTATGCCTCAACCGCATGCAGCTGTCCCCGGCCCTGTCCCCCAACTCCCTGAGCCCGGTGCGGACCTCCTGGGGGTGGTGGTGGAAGTAAGTCAAATCGTCTACCACCACCCACAACTCTCTCTACTCCTCTACCACGTCCGCCGCCTGGTGGGTCTGTCTGCTCCACTCTTTGCCACTACCTTGGTGGTTCATCCACCGCTTCCCTATCAGCAGCTCGACAGGTCAGACAATCTCTAGCGAGATGTCCCCTACCGTCGCACGTATAACATCACTTCTCCCTAGGCTGACTAGATCTAGCATGAGATCCATAGACTATCGATACTCTGTCCTGAGTCCTCCTATGACGTTTCCCACGTCCAAATCCCTGTAGTTGTTCCATTCCGAATGAACCATCTGGCTTCGTAAGGTTTCTGTGACTATGTGGAGGCGTGTTCGTCTCGTCGCCTTAAAGACTTAGGGGTTGCGTCGCATCGAATGTAATCACTTGAGTGGTCCTTATGGGGTATGGTGGGTAAATTGGTCCCAAATTGGAATAGTGCTCATCCAGGGATGTGAAGATGTTGGTTTGTCTTGGGTTGTTGTTTTGACGCCCCAGTAGTTGGGCCCCGCCCTCCCCGCCCCTTGTGGTGGGGTGTTTGGCCACCATCAGGAAATTTTCAAAGTTCTGTATGTCATGTTAGTTCTAATGGTGGGTGGTACGCGCGTCGCAGCGCGTCCAATTTGCAAATTTTTATAACTGACTGGCTACTGTAAAAGTGGTGAGAAGGGTCGAACCACAGAGAGCACAGAATCTAGTTCACTAAAAATATTTCGTTGGACAATGTTTAGACATACTAGGTTTGAGGAGATTCCTATTTTTGAGTTTTCTTTTTTTTCTTTTTAATTAAACTAAAAGGTGAGAATTCAAAAGATAAAAAGAAAATTGCAAATGAGAATGATGATGGACTCTAAGTCAACAAAATGTTTCGGGGATGCTGGTGTCACAATCAAATTATCACGCAGACATAAAAAATATTCTTTCATGTGATTAAATATTTATTCTGTTTAGTTATTGCCAGTTCCAAAAAATATAAGCATTTTTTAGATGCTCAATTTAAAATTCCTAATTTATTTAAAGTCTCGTTCTCTGGTGTCATAAATAAATTAGGAAATTCATTCAAGTCCCGAACTATACGGCGAAATGACACAACCCGTTTCTCACAAAGTTGTGTCACCAATTTGCACCTACCATCGGTCAACGCGACTTACCTTCTCAGACCGCTGCGTCGACTTATAATTAAAAGGATCAGTTTCAATTTCAGCAATTAATTCAGTGCAAAAATAATTTAAACAGATAAACATTCAATTAAAATAAATTTAATTGAAAATTAATCATCAAACAATACGTTGCATGGCATGCGCAATAATTTTTATTAATCAACCAACATCCCGACACTAATAAAATTACCCCGACATCACAACTGAAATAATAAACGTAGTAATAAAATGATATGTCATGTGAAATAACACTGCGTTACTGAGAAATGATTGTGTCCGTCTTTATTTTCACCGCGCACAGCAACCTTCGGCACATGATGACGCCGCACACCAACGGCGTGCCCACCAGAATAGAAGATGGTGGTGATGTAGTGGGGCTAGTCGCACGTCTTGCTTCTGCATACAAGGAGGGAGGTGTGCCCGTTGTTTGTTGCCTCAGATGGCGGTGACCGGTGCACTGAACCAAACCACCGCGCCGCACGCTCCTGATGACGGTTCGTTGCTGGTTCTGACCGAGGAGGGATGCTCGTTGCGGCTGGTGTACCTGCTACAGTAGGGAGGATGGCAGCAGAGGAAAGGCAAAGCAGGGTTGTGGGGTGGCAGAGGAGAGTCGGGGCACAACATGCGTGAAGCAGGGTACAACAGGGGAGTGCGGGCCTGGCGAGTGGAAGGGAGAGCGGGTGAGAGGGGCAGTCGGGTGAGGGGAGCGGGGTAGCAGGGAGGTAGGGGGCTTCAAGTGGAGAATGGAGGCAGCCGCGCGCTGGGTGCTGGGTTCACCAGGGTAAGGGAGTGCGGGGCTGGCGGGTGAGAGAGAGAGGTGGAGCGGCAGGGGGGGAGCGGGTTAGAGGGGCGACCGGGTGAGGGGAGCGGGTAGGGATAGTGGCCAGATGGGGGGGGGGTGAGAGGAGAGAAGCGGCGGGGTGAGCGGGGGAGAGGAGCCGGGTGGAACGGTTGGGTTGGCAGGGTAGAGGCCGGCGGGTAGAGGATGGAAGCGGAGGGGGTGAGCGGGGAGAGGAGCGGTGGAAGGAGGGAGCAGGGGAGATGGGGGGGGGTGAGAGGGAGAGAAAAGGGGGAGGCGGTTTGGGGTAAGGGAGTCAGGTGAGATATTGGAGAGAGGAGTTTGTTTTTTAAAAATGTGGCGCGGGTCAAGAGGGGAGATAAGAGGGAAAGAAAAAATAAATAAAATTCAAAATTTAAAACTCAAATTCAAACTTAAAAAAATCTAACTATCTAATAGTTTAAATAAAAAGATAATAGTAAAATTAGTAAAAATAAAAAGAAGAGTTATATAAAAATTATATTGACAATTTAAATTAATATAGTTAATTAATAAACTAATAATAATAATAATAACTAATATTAATTAAACTAAAATAAAAAAAAATAAAAGTAAATAACTAATGTTAATATAAAATTAACTAAAAATATCTAAAAATTAAAATACTACAAAAAGAACCTAAAAACTCAAGAATCAGTTATCAAATTAATTAAAACTAAATGAAAATAAGAAAAAAAATGTTAGTAACATCCATGTACATCAAATCCCCCACACTTAAACTTTTGCACTCCTGGGAAAAACAATCTGAAATAAAACACAAGTGGACTCGTAGATAAATCAAAACATCCAAGTTACAAGTTCAAAATTTTTCAATCTCTTTTTCCCATAAAATATCATGCTTCATTTAAAACTCTAATTTTCAAAAACCGTTTTTCTTATACTTTTATTCTTTTCAAAATAAGTACGTGCACTCATTTATCATGTGACCTACCTCGCCATCACTCTCATCTCTCTAAAAAAATTGATCAAAGTTTTTCTCAGTTCTCCTACACATGCAGGCTTACCATAGGCTTGCCATGAATTTCACATCTCCACTAGTGGAAATCAAAAGAATGCACCAATCTCAAGGACTTTACATGAGGTTCAAATGTTTCTGAAGCTATGGGATGGTGGGTAAAAAAAATTGACATCTTTTTGGTAAAAAGGAGGGTTGAATTTTGAAATAAATGCATGATATATGTCAATCCAAATGTCTACCTCAAATTTCTCACTCAAACTCTCTCTCCCACACACTTAAAACATTGCTTTTCCCCAAGCATATGATAAGCCAATGTTTTGCTCTCTTTTTTTACTCTTTTTTTAAGACACAACTCACTCAAATAATATGGTCAGGAAAAACTGGTGAGTATCAACTCAAAAACCCCATGGAATAGGTGTCAGACAATAATCCCAAAGAATGGTACACAAGCAGCGTATATGCTGTAACTTCTCAATGAAGGTAGGTCATATAGAAAACTCTCTAGTTCCTGGAGTAATGGATCATTACTTTAATAGGTATCCCCAAAGTCGAGGGTTACCGCGTAATGACCACCAATGTACTCATTGTTGGAAATCAAAAGGATTCTATATTCCTATATCAAAATAATATGAAATGAATGTGGCTACTGTGAAAAAGAACTCTTATGATCAGGATGGGATAATGTCAATCCATGTACATCAAATGACTCACTACCCCTCGAAGAACCCTCTCCATGAGTAAGTCTCTCCCCACCACACTTAGATTGAAATTATCATGCAAAAAATTCAAGAAATTGGTAGGAAAGGGTATCAGATTGGGCTCATCCTAAAAGGATCCTACATGGATTCTAAGGGATATATGATAGAGAAAATGTTTGGGTGGCTCAGTGGGTCAACGGGGATGAAAAAATCAAACAGATGCCTCGATCATTTTAGTGCAATTTTCAAAAATTCCTATCGCTTTGATAAAAAAACATGGCAAGTTATAGAAGACATAACATGGTTGAGATTCCCTCAAGAAAAAGAGAAACATGAGATGATGTAAAATGGTCTATAGTCCTCACAGGTAGGGAAATATAATGTTGGATAGCACAGATGAGAATGAGTGCAAATAAGTGTCTCAAAATTATACAAGTTTTTGAAAAACATTTTCGAAGCATAAAATAATATCAGCAATCATCTAAATCATGAGATCAAGGATCAAAGAAATCCAGAACAAGAATCAGGTGCTCAAACTTCCTAGGGACACAAGTGGTATGTTCCCGACTGGGTTGCGATAAAAATACAATAGCTTTTATGTGGGTTCATGAATGACATGAGTGTTAGTTTTTTCTCTCTCAAAATTTTCATTTTTTTTTGTTTTTTTGTTTTTTTGTTTTTTTTGTTAGTTTACATGGTGTTTTTGGAAGCATAAAATATGGAAAAAATTAAAACGCTTCCCTGTGTAAGTGCAGATAGACGCGGAGAGGCTGCCTGTATCCGATGAAGTTCCAGAAATAATGCACCTGTAAAATCTACATATGGACAACACATACCCGCATCATATCATAAAGATAACACCAAGAATCAGATAAATGGAAGCAGAGATACAGAAGAGTGACAAGTGCATACAAATATCAGGAGTAGCTAAAAAAATTTCACACATGCCATGTTTTATTTTCTCAAACAAACTAGAACAGGTAAAAGAAGAAAGGGGGAAAAATGAAACTGGAACATGGGTTGCCTCCCAGGAAGCGCTAAGTTTTATGTCTTCAGCCAGACAGATGGACAATGTTCAATCATCTTGGTCCATCGGCTCAGAATTCCTCTGCCTCTTACGAGAACTAGTGGCTGTGTTATCGATCTCACGGGGACGCTTAGTGGGATTAACCACTTCCGGAGCGTAGTGAGCTTGAAGCCAGTGAGGAAGGAATGGAATCTGTGCTCTTTGTGGTGGTGTCGACTTCTGAGCACGAATCTCTAGTGAAAGTTCCTCAAACCGGCGCTTGATATCAGCCAGCTCCTGATTCATCCATCATACTAAGTCAGAGGGAGACGGAACAAGCGCATCGATGAACACAGAAGAATCAGAAGAGCTAGACATTTTTTTAGCTACATCCACAAAACAGATAGAGAGATAGAGATAGAGTAAGAAACAAAGATCAAAGAATGAATAAGCAGTCGGGTTGCCTCCCGATCAGTGCTAAGTTTAACATCTTCAGCCAGACAGATAACTTCTCATTGCAATTGTAGTTCTTCAATGATGCCTATTTTATCCGAAGTGTGGTAAAGTTTAAGGCGTTGACCATTTACTTTGAATGGAGGCATCTTCCCATTAGAGATTTCGACAGCACCATATGGATAAACAATTGTGACGGTGTAAGGACCTGACCACTTCGACTTGAGTTTTCTAGCCATGATTCGAAGTCATGAGTTGAAGAGGAGAAATTTTTCGCCTGCTGAAAAATTTCTTTGTTGGATCCTTTTGTCATGCCAGGATCGAGTTTTATCTTTGTAAATCAAAGCATTGTCATATGATTCTCTCCTCATCTCATATAGTTCATTCATTTGTAGAAAACGCTTCTCTTGGGCAGTTTTGAAATAAAAGTTTAGTTTCTTCACAGCCCAATAATCTTTATGTTCCAATTCTAAAGGTAAGTGGAAGGTTTTTGCAAAGACCAACCTATATGGGGACATTCCAATGGGTGTCTTTTAGGCAGTTCTGTAGGCCCAAAGTGCATCATCAAGTTTGGTGAACCAATCTTTCCTATATGTATTTACAGTTTTCTCCAAAATACCTTTAATTTCTCAGTTTGAAACCTCAGCTTGGCCATTGGTCTGTGGATGGTATGGGGTGCTCATGTAGTGGTGACATCCATGGCGAGTCATTAGATTCTGAAACAGTGAATTATTGAAGTGGGTACCACGGTCACTGATGATGAGCCTTGGAATTCCGAACCGGGTAAAAATGTGTTGCTTCAAAAATTTGATGACGACTCAAGCAGTATTTTCTGAGAATGCTTCAGCTTCGACCCATTTTTACACATAGTCCACACAGACAAGGATATAGGATTTCCCGAAAGATTTAGGAAAAGGACCCATGAAGTCAATTCCCCATATGTCAAAAATTTCAATGCCCATGATTGAGTGCTGTGGCATTTCGCGCTTCCAACTTATACCCCCAGTTCTTTGGAATTTGTCACAATTCATGACAAATTCATGAATATCATGATTCATGGTCAGCTAGTACAAACCACATTTTAACACTTTGATGATTGTTCAATGAATCCCATGGTGTCCCCCAGCTTCTCCAGTATGGCACAAGTTTAAAACACTATCAACTTCTTCTTTAGGGATGAATCTTCTTATCATTCCATCCACATAGTATTTGAAAAGTAAAGGATCATCCCAGTAGTAATGTCGTGCTTCATTCAAAAATATTTTCCTCCATTCCTTTGATAAATCTGGATGTATCACACCTGAAGCTAATTAGTTCACGAAATCAGCATACCAGGGTGTGATTGTCTCAATGGCATAGAGTTGTTCATCAGGAAATGTTTCATTGATTAGTTCAATATTGATTTCACTTCTGTCATGGTCGAGGCATGATAAATTATCAGCAACGACATTCTCTGTTCCCTTTTTGTCCTTGAATTCGATGTAAAATTCTTAAAGTAACAATATCCATCGAATAAGTCTGGGTTTTGCATCTTTCTTGGTCATCAGATACCGAAGTGAAGAGTGATCCGTATAGACAGTGACTTTTGAGAACAACATATGGGATCAAAATTTATAAAAGGCAAATAAAACTGCTAGCAGCTCTTTTTTAGTTGTTGTGTAGTTATGTTGAGCCTCATTCAAAGTGCGGCTAGCATATTAGATTGGCCTAAAGATCTTTTATTTTCTTTGTCCCAAGGCTACACCAACTGCCCAGTCACTGACATCACACATTAACTCGAATGGCTGCTCCCAATCAGGTGAAATCATTATTGGGGCTTCAACCAAACGTTGCCTTAATAATTTAAATGCTTCCTAATATTCAGGCCCAAAGTGGAACGTGACATCTTTTCCCAATAGGTTCGTAAGGGGTTGGGCAATAATAGAGAAATCATTAATGAAGCGTCTATAGAATCCAACATGCCCAAGAAAACCTCGAATGGAACATACTGAAGAAGACATGGGTAGCTCAAAGATGGTACTAATCTTTACGGCATCGACTTCAATTCCTTTCTTTGAAATTTGATGACCTAAAACTATTCCACTTTGTACCATGAAGTGTGACTTTTCCCAATTAAGAACCAGATTCTTTTCTTCGCATCTTGCCAAAACCTTATCCAGATGTTCCAGACAGTCATCAAAAGAATCTCCATACACAGAGAAGTCATCCATGAATATTTCCAAGAACTCTTCAATCATGTCATGGAACATTTCCATCATGCATCGTTGAAATGTGGATGGAGCATTGCACATTTCAAAAGGCATTCGCTGATAAGAAAATGTACCATATGGACAAGTGAACGTGCTTTTCTCTTGATCCTCTAGTGTCACTGCTATTTGATTATATCCTAAGTATCCATCCAGAAAACAGTAGTAATCTCGTCCTGCCAATCGTTCAAGGATTTGATCAATAAAGGGCAATGGGAAGTGATCCTTTCTGGTGGCATCATTCAATTTCTGATAGTTGACACACACTCTCCATCCAGTCACTGTTCTTGTGGTTATCAATTATCCTTTATCATTCTCAACCACTGTGGTTCCACCCTTTTTAGGTACCACTTTCAATGGGCTAACCCACTGAATATCAGAGATTGGAAATATTAAACCAGCATCAAGAAGTTTAATGACTTCTTTCTTGACTACTTCTTTCATGGGAGGTGTCAAGTGTCGTTGTGGTTGCCTGAAAGGTTTTGAATTATCTTCCATATGTATTCTGTGAGTATAGATAGAAGGACTTATACCTTTTAGATCAGCAATCATCCAACCTATTGCTGGATTCCTTTGTGACAGGACATTGAGAAATTTTCTATCTTGTTCACTCAAAAGATTAGCATTGATGATGACCGGTAAGGTGTTTAAATCTCCCAAGTAACTATATCTCAGGTTTGATGGAAGGGGTTTAAGCTCAAGTGTTGGAGTCTTTTCAAGTGATGGAGTGAGTGAAGTGAATTCAGGTTTATCTAAAGGCTCAACTATGTTCCTGATGAATTCCACTACCTCGATTGATTCAGCAAACTCTTCATTTTCTTTGTGCAAATCCGCTAGATCCAATGCATCGCTTGCTAACTCATCCCATTATTCAATCATATCCAGGAAATGACAGTCTGCTACAGATGGTTTTTCCATGGCCTTTAGGACATAAAATGTTATGTTCTCATCCCCAATTCTAAAAATTAACTTTCCCTCTTGGACATCAACCAGCGCTCTGCATGTTGCTAAGAAGGGTCTCCCGAGAATGAGTGGTACGTCCTTGTCTTCTTCCATATCTAGGACAATGAAATCAGTAGGGAAGTAATATTTATCAACCTTGACAAGTACGTCCTCTAGAATCCATCGAGGATGCTTCACTGATCGGTCAGCCATTTTCAAGGCGACTCTCATTGGCTTTAATTCGGTGATGCCCAGTTCTTCAAGGATTCCAGATGGCATGAGATTGACACTAGCTCCGAGGTCACACAAAGATCTTCTGAATTGACATCCTCCAATATTGCAAGGAATAGTGAAACTCCCAGGGTCTCTTAGTTTTGGAGGTATGGATCTGGGTATGACCGCTAAACATTCCTCCTGCATTATGACTATTCCCACATCATCTAATTTTCTTCTTTTTGACAGAAGTTCCTTGAGAAATTTGGCATAGTGGGGTATTTGTGTGATGGATTCTGTAAAAGGAATATTTATTTGAAGCTTTTTGAACATCTCCATGAATTTTGAAAATTGAAAATCCAACTTCCTTTGATTCAGTCTTTTTGGAAATGGAGGAGGTGGTATGTGGGCTTTCGCTATTTCGTTGAGTGCCTCGTTTTCCTTCTCCTTTCTTGCCTTTTCATTTTTTGAAAGTTTGTTTTGATCTTCCTACTCTTTGGTTTCAAGTTGGATTAATTTGTTTGTTGAGTCACCATCCTCAGTGGAAGGTATAGGCGTCTCATCTATTGGTTGAACATCAGGCCTTTGGTGCTCTGGTAACTGTGTACCGCTTCTCAATGTGATGGCTTTTGCTTCTTCTCTTGGGTTGACTCTTGTGCTACTTGTTAGAGTTCCTTGTTGTCGGTTCTGCATTTGTGCGGCTATCTGACCGACTTGATTTTCAATGTTACGCATGGAAGCCTGCAGGTTTTGGGTGTTCGTCGGCAAATTTTGAGTTGTTGATTGAAAATTTTGGGTTGTTGTCTGCAAATTTTGAGTTTCCATCTCTTGTAACTCAAACCTTGATTGATTGGACATCATTAGTTTAGCGATAGTTGCTCCCCAATCTTGTTGTCCTTGCATTGAAGGAGGTGAAAAGTATGTTTTTTTCTTTTTCTACTTATATTGTTTTTGTTGTTGAAATGGGGTTCGGTATTTCTATTGATATCCTTGCTCTTGCGATTGCATCGCGGGTCTGAAGGAAGATTGAGCAGGAAATCCAGGTGGACCTGTGTTCTGGTTCATTTGTTGAGTAGTTGATGACTCCTTCCAACCTTGATTTTGGTTATTTCCTTGCCAGTTTGTGTTGTAATTGTTCCCATAATTACCTTTGTTGTAGCTGACAAAGTTATCTTCAGACATCTTGGTCTCATATGTGTTATATGGACACATAGGATAATCATGAGGGCCAACATAGTGTGGACAATGTTCATCTTGAACAACATGGACTGGATTAGGAGGGTTTATTGAAAAGTTGTCAATACTCTTATTGAGAGCTTCAAATTGTGCAGCCATGAATGTCTGGGCATCAACGTGATGCACTCCTGCCTTTCTTCTTGAAAAATCTTTTGGCCACTGGAAACTGTGTTTGGCCATGTTTTGAATTAATATGTACAGATCTTCAGGATCCATTTCCATGAATGCATTGCCAGTATATGCGTTGATTGCAGACTTACTCTCAGGTTGAATTCCATAGTAGAAAGCTTGCAACTGGTTTTCCAACTTCATCCCATGATGAGGACAACGTCTTAACATGGAATTGAATCTTTCCCAAGATTCTCCTAATGATTTGTATTCACTTTGACAAAAGGAGTCGAGATCTCTCTTGTTTTTCAAAGATTGAGCTGTTGTGTAATATCGATCAAGAAATTTCCTTCTCAGCACTTCCCAAGTGAAAACTATTTCTGAGTCGAGACTTTCCAACCAGTACTTTTCTTTCCCTTGCAATGAGAATGAAAAAAGTCACAGGATCAACGCATCATCCTTCACTCCGTTATATTTAAATGTGTCACAGACTTCAAGAAATATGTTCACATGAATATAAGGGTCTTCGCTGCTCAATCCATGAAATTTTGCATGTTGTTGGAGTAGGTTGATCATGGACGACTTCAATTCAAAGTGCGTTGCTTGGATTCTGGGTCTTGTTATGCCTGAGCTAACTCCGACTGTGTTGGGTCGCAACTCCTGTCTCATAGTAGTTCGAGGCCTTTGATTGTCGAGACGGTTTTGGAAAAGTGGATGGACTTGTCCACTAGGAAGTGTCGGAATGTGAGTTTCAACGCTTTCCTCAGGTGGATGCATTGCATTTGTGACTGAGGTACTGATTTGTTCTTTTCCCTTTCTTTGATGTTCAAGTTGCGGATCAAGGGGCGGGTCGTTCTTTGACAGATCAGAATTACGAGTGTTCACCATTTAGGCGAACAATTCCTAAAGCAAGGTCTACTAGAAATTTTCTTAATGCTAGACGTGTGCGTGCTCCCCGGAAATGGCGCCAAAAATTTGGTACGCGCGTCGCAGTGCGTCCAATTTGCAAATTTTTATAACCGACTGGCTACTGTAAAAGTGGCGCGTAGGGTCGAACCACAGAGAGCACGAAATATAGTTCACTAAAAATATTTCGTTGGACAATGTTTAGACGGACAAGGTTTGAGGGGATTCCTATTTTTGAGTTTTCTTTTTTTTTTCTTCTTTTTAATTAAACTAAAAGGTGAGAAGACAAAAGATAAAAAGAAAATTGAAAATGAGAATGATGATGGACTCTAAGTCAACAAAATGTGTCGGGGATGCTGGTGTCACAATTAAATTATCACGCAGACATGCAAAATATTCTTTCATGTGATTAAATATTTATTCTGTTTAGTTATTTCCAGTTCCAAAAAATATAAGCATTTTTTAGATGCTCAATTTAAAATTCCTAATTTATTTAAAGTTTCGTTCTCTGGTGTCATAAATAAATTAGGAAATTCGTTCAAGTCCCGAACTATACGGCGAAATGAAACAACCCGTTTCTCACAAAGTTGTGTCACCAATTTGCACCTACCATCAGTCAACGCGGCTTACCTTCTCGAACCGCTGCATCGACTTATAATTAAAAGGACCAGTTTCAATTTCAGCAATTAATTCAGTGCAAAAATAATTTAAACAGATAAACATTCAATTAAAATAAATTTAATTGACAATTAATCATCAAACAATACGTTGCATGGCATGCGCAATAATTTTTATTAATCAACCAACATCCCGACACTAATAAAATTACCCCGACATTACAACTGAAATAATAAACGCAGTAATAAAATGATATGTCATGTGAAATAACACTGCATTACCGAGAAATGATTGTGTCTTTCTTTATTTTCACCGCGCGCAGCAACCTTCGGCACGTGATGACGTCGCGCACCAACAGCGTGCCCACCAGAATAGAAGATGGTGGCGATGTAGCGGGGCTGGTCGCACGTCTTGCTGCTGCATAGAATGAGGGAGGTGTGCCTGCTGTTGGCTACCTCAGATGGAGGTGACTGGTGCACTGAACCAAACCACTGTGCCGCACGCTCCTGATGACGGTTCGTCGTTGGTTCTGATTGAGGAGGGTTGCTCGCTGCGGATGGTGTACCTACTGCAGTAGGGAGGATGGCAGCGAAGTAAAGGCAAAGCAGGGGTGTGGGGTGGCGGAGGAGAGTCGGGGCACGGCGTGTGTGAAGCAGGGGACAACAGGGGAGTGCGGGCCTGGCGAGTGGAAGGGAGAGCGGGTGAGAGGGGCGACCGGGTGAGGGGAGCGGGGTAGCAGGGAGGCAGGGGGCGCTGGGTGGAGAAGGGAGGTAGCCGCGTGCTGGGTTCGCCGAGGTAAGGGAGTGCGGGGCTGGCAGGTGAGAGAGAGAGTTGGAGCGGTAGGGGGGGCAGCGGGTTAGAGGGGCGACTGGGTGAGGGGAGCAGGGTAGGGAGAGTGGCCAGATGTGGGGGGTATGTGAGAGGAGGGAAGCGACGGGGTGAGCGGGGGAGAGGAGCCGGGTGGAGCGGCTGGGTTGGCGGGGTAGAGGCCGGCGGGTAGAGGATGGAAGCGAAGGGGGTGAGCGGGGAGAGGAGCGGTGGCAGGAGGGAGCAGGGGAGATGAGGGGGGGGGGGGGTGAGAGGGAGAGAAAAGGGGGAGGCGGTTTGGGGTAATGGAGTCCAGCGAGAGATTGGAGAGAGGAGGTTTTTTTAAAAAAAATGTGGCGTGAGTCAAGAGGGGAGATAAGAGGGAAAGAAAAAATAAATAAAATTCAAAATTTAAAAATCAAATTCAAACTTAAAAAAATCTAACTATCTAATAGTTTAAATAAAAAGATAATAGTAAAATTAGTAAAAATAAAAAGAAGAGTTATATAAAAATTATATTGACAATTTAAATTAATATAGTTAATTAATAAACTAATAATAATAATAACTAATATTAATTAAACTAAAATAAAAAAAATAAAAGTAAATAACTAATGTTAATATAAAATTAACTAAAAATATCTAAAAATTAAAATACTACAAAAATAACCTAAAAACTCAAGAAGCGGTTAGCAAATTAATTAAAACTAAATGAAAATAAGAAAAAATATGTTAGTAACATCTATGTACATCAGTGGGGAGACCCATGTTGGGTATCGCATGAATGTCTCTGGAATGAATCGGTGTTGGACTTTTCTTTAATGGAGAGATTCCACTCAAACCTCCCCGTTTCGGTCTTCTAGTCTCGCCTTGGGCGTTGGTAGGTTCTTAATGGTGGGGATCCCCTCAGGATTCCCTGTGTTGACCTTTTGGTTATGTTTCTAAATATAGCTTGGTGATAAGTGATAAGAGTGTTCCTTGGACGTGGTTTGATCTTGTTTGTTCATTATAACCAAATGGTGTGGTTTTCATTTAATAGTGCTTGAGATGTTTTAGCTTGTGAAGTTGGTTTCCATGGGTGCGAGAGTTCTTTTCCTTGATCAGTCAACTGGAGGCGTTCTAACTCTTTGGGGCAGGCGACACATATCAGAAAGTCTTTTTACGAGTTTCTTGAAGTTGTCTCTGAGTCACTCTCTCTGATCACAATGCTTTTTCCTCTCTTTTCTTGATGTTTGTGGGGACCCTCTTTGAACCTTAAGGGAGTGTAGTTTTCTACTTTGGGGTTTGGTTCTAGTTATGGCTTTCTGGGGATAAAAAGCTTTATGGTGGGGAGAATTGTCACACCCGTCCTTTTTATATTATTTATTTTATTATTTTTATTGGGAATCAGATAGTTCAGGTCAAGTACCGACTTAAAATTTCTGAGCTCTTATTTAGAAACAAATGTTTCGCTCTTGGTTGCGTCCAGCGCACCGCGATCGAAGCCGTGCGACCTTGTCTGGGTCGCCGCGTGACCTCGCCCATCTCACCGCATGACCCACCCAATGTTTAAGGGAGATGAAAAATATGCGACGAATAATAAAATGAGAACACAATGAAAATTGAGACCGCACGGCCTTGGGCGAGGCCCGACTCGAGCGAGGCACGATTTTGAAACCGCGCAGCCTCGCCTGGTCCACCGGGTGACCTGACAATGTCTAATTAATTAAATAAAATGACTTGATGATAAATAAATAAAATTAAATGTGATAAAATTTTTAATAAATTATTTTAATGATCATAATAATAATATTATTTGAAGATGTAATTGTTATAATTATTTTTATCACTATTGTTATAATTGTTATAAATTTTATTTTATTACTATAAATTTATTACTATTATTTTTGTAATTAGTTTTAGTTTATTATTATTATTATTATTATATTAATTATTATTATCATTATTATATTAATTATTATTATTATTTTTAGTTTTATTTTTAGTTCTAATTATAGTTTTATTTATTTATTTATTACTCTTGGTGGTTAGGGTTCGGAAGACTCCCCTTCCCCCCTTCTCTTTCTCGTTGCAGTATCCCCCCTTACCTAACCCCATCTCGTAGCGCCGCACTCCCCATACCCCCTGGTATGCTGCCCCCTTACCCCTTCTCCTGATCACGATGCAGCCCCCCCCTTGCCTGGTCCGGCGAACCCCAACACCCCCCTTGCCTGGTCCAGCGAACCCTAGCACCCCCCTTGCTTGGTCCGGCGAACCCCAACACCCCCTTTCCTGGTCCAGCAAACCCCAGTGCGCCCGAACCCCGGCCAAGCCCTTGCGTCGTGCCCTGTCCCCTGGTCAGACCCACACAGACCCCCGTCCGACGACCCACTCTGGTTTGTAGGGTTCATATTTCCTTATTTATTCATTTTATTTATTTATTTGTTTTCCTGCTTTTTAGGTTTTGTTTAGGGGGTTTAATATTTTCTCATTTGGGGTCTAATTTGGTGGTTTTGGGGAATTTGACTTGTTTTGGTTTCGCGCTAGGTTGTTGGAGGTGCGGTTGACGTGCGACGATCTTTGCGCACCATGTTTGTGAAGTCTGCTACACCAAGGTAGGTGGTTCCATGTATAACTATTGTTTGATAAATTAATTTGCATTTTTGATTAATTTAGCATGGCCTTACATTAATTACTTGGGTGTGAACTTAGTTTTTAAAAGAATTTAACATGCGTTGATTTATTTTGAAGCATGTTAGTATAATTCTTAGCATGTTTCTGTGAAAACCCTTATTGAGTCATTCAATTGTGTTATATGAGTTGTGCAATAAGTTTTTTTAATTTATGAAGAGTCGTGAATTGGATTATGAAGTGGTGTAAATGTGCATTTTGTAATAAAGGGAGTTTTCGTGTGAGTTTTGTGTGTGAAAAATCACGTGACGTCACTTGAAATTGTTTTATAGAATTTCTTAATGGTTTATTAAATGGTACGGGAATTACGAACTGGTTTTGAAAACTATCAAAGGGTGCTGTTGTTGTTTTAGTATTGCATCTGTTTTCGTTTAGTGAGAAATGAAATTTGAAAGAGTTTTTGGTGTTTAATGTCATGCGACATATCTTGAAATTGTTTGGAAAATGTTTATGGTAGTTTGTTTAATTATAGAAATGGTCTTTTTAACTATGCAGGTGGTTTCTTTATTCGTGCACGTGATGAAGTTTGTGTTCCTGAGGTGGTGTTGTGTGCGTGTGGTTGTGTAAGAGAGTCTGGGTCGGTCTAGCCTGTAAAGCTGTGTCTTTTCTCTTTAATTTTTTTTTATGAAAATTTTAATTTTTTTATTAAATAATTATTAAGGGTGAAAAACAATTGTTTGGGTAAAATTGTGTAAGTGTTTTAGTGCATAAAGTCATGCGACGTGTGTGGAAATTGTCTAATAAAATCTTTTAATGGTGTTTTTGATGTTGAAAGTGGTTTCTTTGATTTTGAAGTTGTTTTAATTGGTTGTATAACTGATGCAGATTTAGTTTTGAGATATTCTTAATGTGCGCATTATTTCCAAATGGTATTTATATGTGTAAGTGGTGGTTTGTTTAATGATAAGTGTTTTTTATTACACAAATGGTTTAATTGAGTATGTAACATATGCAGATTATGTTTTGAAAAGATTTTAGTGTGCGTATGGTTTTAAAAGAGGGTTTGGGTGTGAAAATGGTGTTTTTGTGTGTGTAAGTACCCTGTTGGGATTTTATGCATAAGTGTGACGTGTGACATAAACTTGAAACTTGCTTGAGCACAAAGCAGGAAGCCTGAGTAGCTAGGAGGGTGGACTAGACTAGTGGGCTAGTGTTCCAGAGGTGACTTGACCCGGTTTCACTGGTAGGAGTGACGATTTCAACACTAACTAAACATATGATTTTCTGAGGGTCGTGGACTTCTAAGCCATGTTTTCTGAGGGTCGTGGCCTTCTAATCCACGTTTTCTGTGGGTCGTGGCCTTCTAATCCACGTTTCACCGAGACACGAAGATATAGGGACCCAAGCTAGCTAACACCCACGATGCCTCTCCCATATTTGGTGCTCATTGGTTACTTTATGCTCATCAGTGCGACACATTGGTTATTTTAAAAAGTAAGGGTGTGTGTGTTTTTTTAATTTAAGTTGTTCCATTTGAAACTGTTTTCCTAAAACTCATTTTCTTTAAAAACTGTTCAAGCATTTAATTCTTTTCTTTAATTAAAACTGAAAATGTATTTGTCATTAAATAATTATGCATAGAACTTTTTTATTAGGTGATGTCCTACTGGGCTTTTGGCTCACACCCTACATACACCTTTGGGTGTATGTATATTCTGTTTCATTTGTATTCCAGGTCGAAGCGTTGAACTTAGTGATGGTGGTTCTGATTTTCGATGGTTTTCACTTGGAGGATGGTATTGAAGTTTTAGTTCTCTATGTTTGTTGTTGTTCACTTTGGGTTTTAGTTGAAGTGTAGACTTTAAACCTGTTTATAGTTTAAATGCATGTTTGGTTGTTGGTTTCTAGTTTTAGTTTGTTTATCTTGTTAGTTGTCTTTCTGTATTTTATTTCGTGTAAATCATTCCCATGTAATGTTTTGATACCTGGGCACTTGTGCCAACCCTTTGGGATCGGGAACACCCTTCGGGCCTTGTCGCAGACCGGTTCAGGCGTCGGGTTGGATGGCGACCCGGCCTGGTTCGTGACAACTAAAATCACCCCAAAATCACTTAAGGAGATCTCCTGTATGAGGTGTAGAAAACAAAGGTGATCTGATGGGTTTGGGGGTTAAAATAACATGTTTCAGGTCATTTTTTAAAGGTTGCATGACCCAACAACACAGTCCTAGAGATCGGATTTTAATATTTAAGACCCTTTTACCCAAACCCCCAGGTTACATGGCTTAACTATGCAGTCCCTGGTGACCTTGTGTTGACCCTCTAGATCATTCCACCTCTAAAATTTGAGGTTTCACAACCTGACCGTGTGCTCCCTAAAGATCGTGCATCGACTGTGAATTCCTCCCAAGGCACCCATAAATCCTCCCAAGCCTCTCCAACTCCTCTATACACTCCCTTAACACCCCTACACTTCTACACACTTCCAAAATACCACAAAAAACTTCTTCTAACAAACTAAGCCAACCGAATCCCATATTGTTTCCTTCTTACAAAACCATGAACATACAATTCAACCCTCCTAAAACTTTTTTCATAGTAAAAAAACTATGCACAAGCCAACCCATTTCAATATCCCTAAAAATCCATGTACAAAAACTCTCCCCACCATCATGATTTTCATTGTCAAAAAACTAGTGGACATATTGAGCCAACAACTCCATTCTCTAGAATGACAACTGTCAATGCACTCCCCACTATCAATAATTCCCATTCATTACCAAAATCCAATGGATCATGAATTTTCACCATCCTATTTCCAATCATAACTACTGTAGTGACCTAGATTTTTCTCGGTTGAGACTTAAATTGATTTTTGAGTTTTGGAGTCCTGAGACTTTCCCATGGATAAAACGATAAATTTATCCCAACATACAACCTCATGAATTTTGTGTGAAGGTTCATTTGATTCCAGGGGTTGGTTTTTTCTCTCAAGTTGAGTTGGCGGAAAATTGCAGTTGTGAAGGGGACTTAATAATAATATATTAAGTGTAATATCTTATTTTTATCTTGCAATTTCATTCTAAAAAATTATGCTTTATTTTCAAAATAGAGTCTCAGATGAGAAATATGATGTCACTATTGCATTCAGAATGTAGGTATTTCCCTAAGGTGGTGTAACTTTCATTCGCATCGAAGTCCCATGGGTTTGACCATCGTAGACAGATTAATTAATTAAATACAAAAAATATGAATTTAATTAATTAAATAATTTATGGGTGATCTAAACCTATTTATCTTATTTAATTAATTATATAAACATATTATTCTTTAAATTATAGGGTTAGCTACATGAACCCTAGTATTAAGTGTTGTATCATGGTAGAGGTCTTGAATGGACTTCAGTGGTTCCGAGGAACCCACAAAATCGAAGAACAAATCATCACCTTCACGGATGATGAGCGATGTAGACACGATCATCGTTGATGAATGATCCATTCCTGAGGTGGGGACTTGTGATTTCTCATTTCCCCATCCATCGTGTATTTTATGTTGAACATTTATAAAATGGTATTCTCAGTATTTCATGACCGAATCAGGTGGAATGTTTCTTAAGTTTATTTTCTTCCCTAATTTCTGATCTTGAATCCCTAAACATCATGCCATGAATTTTAGGGTAGATTCATATAACCCTAACTCTACTGATTGTGGTGACATTTTCATTATGAATGATGGAGAACAAGGTGACCAAACTCTCTATATTCACTCTCTTTATTCTCTCTCTCTCACTCTCTCTCCCATCTATATTATCTTATTGTGCTATGTATCAAAGACCATTAGCGTCAGGGTTGGATAATGGCAGTAGTGTGGGGTGACAGTGGCATAGTGGCTTGAGTGAGGAGAGGTGGCACAATAGATGTTTGTGTATATTGGTGGAGAGATCCAGCAAGGTGGTGGTGGATGGACATGATCGGTGGTTGACACATCGAAAAAGGGAAGGCCGACCACATGACCTAGTAGGTAGTGACTGTTTGGCCTCCTTGGTGTGCGTAGTGGAGGGAGTGGATGCCTGACTGTAACAACCCGATTTTTTATCATTATATAAATATTGTGTTCTATGATTTTCTCCACACTCAACACTAAAAACCAAACCAATATAGACTATCGTATGGTATCCTTATAATTAGTAGGGATAAATAGTGGTAACAAAATTATAATATATATATATATATATATATATATATATATATGATCATACATTTCAGGCCAAGATACCCAAGCCTTCGGTGCCACCACTTTTTTTCATCCTCAGAACTCAAATAGAAAGAGTTATTAGGATCCCTAATTTGAAATAAATTATTGATGTTTCTTTCTTCCTTAGTAACAACCTTTAAATATTTCAAAAATAGGATGATACCAGAATATTTTACAAAGATACATTTCTTACCATCATCACAGAGTTTTCTAATGCTTAGTAAATTTTTCTTAATTCCATCAAAAAACATAACTTCCATTGACTTTACCTTTTGAGCTTCAATATCAATTGAATCAATTCCACTTGTTTTGAAGGAACCATCATTTCCAAAAGTGACTAATTATCCCTCATTTTTTCAATATTTTTCAATATTATCGTATCATCATTCACATATAAGAAATAATCACTATTGTTAATCCACAGATTATTCTTATTAAAAGTTTTTAAATAAGTCTCAACAACAAAATATTTTTCTTTGACATTCCTTTTACCAGCTTTATCTTTTTTTGGTACAAGTAATTTGTCTCACAAGTGTTTTCATACATTATTTAGAATAGTAACCTAGTTGGAAACACCATAAAAAAACATCCTCTAAGAATTAAAATGGATTTCACCTTGAGATATTCTTTAATACTGATTACAATGCTTTTATTTCTTCCTATATATTTAGAGAGTTTCATTATTTTATTCAATTTGTTCTCCCACTCAGATCTTGCCTAATCTCAAGGAGAGACATGTTATGATAGAAATTATAAACCTTATTTTATTATATTTTAAATCAACATTAATATCCAATAAATTTTTATCTTTTATAGAATTGTGGTTTTTCCATGTGATATTTTTTTTGAGATTAAGCATACTTTTCAACACATGTTTTACTTTGGAATGAGGAATCAGTATTCCGAATGTTATTTTTAACATCCATTGGTGTGATTTGTTTCTCACATCCCTTGTCATCTAAGTCACTTACATTTTTTTTATTATTACACCTTCATGGTTAGAAAAATCATATGATCTTTTATGATTAGTGGGTGTAGATTTAAATAGATTCTTAGGATGAGTTCTTCCAGAAACTTGATATGTTGCATCCTTTACCTTTAAATATTTATTGAAATTCCCAATCATGTTATTTAAGGTATTTCAACATCAATAAATCTTCATTATGTCTTAAATAACATATTTTCCTTTTCAGTAAGTTATTCTCTAAGATATTTCACTAATTTTTCTTATTCTGTAACTCTCAACTTGGTATTCTTAATTTATTCTATGTATGAATATTACCTAGTGATAAATTTTTATTTTACTTCACTATTTTTCTCACTTTCCTTATTCATCATTATATCTTATTTCTTGAGTTTTTTTTTCTTATCAAGATATTATATAAGTTTTTCTCTAATCTAATATTCCTTATAAGTTTCTTCACCTTCTTCTTCTTTGTTGTTTAAATAAAACTCATTTCTTTTGAAATGATCCATGAATATTTTGAATTTTTCTGGATTACCATCTTCTGAAAAAGTATTTTTAGTACAGTATCACTCTACCTTCTTACTCAATATACTTATTTTGTTATTTTTGATGAATTTCTTCTTACTTATAGTGTAGTACTTATCTTCCTTATAATTTTTTCTCCACTTATTCCTCCAAGTATTTTCTTCATAATCATTATAATATTCTATGTATTTCTTCTTTGGATAGTTCATAGTAAGATTTAAAATTCCTACACACTTAAAACATTTAAGTGAGAGTTTTCCTTTGTACTTGCCTCAACCTTTTTGGAAATTTTTAGAAATAAGAGAAATAATATTATCATTCACTTCAACATCATCTTCCTTATATTCCTATTTACTAACCTGTTTAGGTTCTTAAATATTTATCTTCCTTATAACTTCAAATTATATCTCTTCTTTAATCTTCTTTTTGAATGCAGAAGATTTCATTATTTCATATTAACTAAGAAAGTTTTTTTATTCATTAATGCATAAATCATCTTTATCTTATAAATTATATATTTTAATATCAAACCTATATAGAAATATCCTAATCAATTTTTTAGAAATAGTTTAATATTCCAAGACAAACCTAAATACATTGATGTTACTAACGATTTCATTAACTCTGATGAATTAGTTGTTAATTATTTCACCTTATATAATCCAGATATCATCAAAATTAATTCTCTATATTTGAATTTTTTTTCTTCCATCACTTTTATATCTTCTTCAAAGATGATTTCAAGTTTGAACAAAGTTAATTTGTTGTATTTATACCCATAAAATCTGTATAAATATTTTAAAATAATGATATAAGAATATCATTATAGGATTTTCCATCAACATTAAGATTCATTTTGTCCAAAAATGAAATAGGATCATCTTCATCCATGGATGGAAAACCAACTGTAGTTAAATCAATCACCTCCAAGAAAAGTGATAGAAGATAGGGTATCATTCTATTTTTACAGCCATGATGATTTTTCAATCAAATGTAGGAATACATATTATATTAACTAAGTTGTGATTTTCCATGATAAGGAATGTAAAGATTTTAGAGAGGGAACCTACCTACTCTAATGCCACTTGAAGTTCCTAGGAATATATGGACCACTGAGAAGGGGGATTGAATTAGTTTTGATATTTTATAATTTTCTTTCTCTTGAAATTAACCCCCCAAAACTTGTTAGAGTCTAGATCCTATCAACATTATAACTCAATCACACTCATATGAAATTATAAGAAAATAAATTAAGGCACACATGCTTTTACACCGTTTGACCATAATGTGGGTGATTAACTTCTTGTCTTGTTGACTATCATTGGTCAATGAGTTTTCACAATAAGATAAACTGAATACTATGATCCAAATCTAATCAATATTATTCAATCTCCTAATAGTAAATTTTATTGGATCTCACTAGTTATAATGTTTTATAATTTTTCTTATACAATAACAATAATAAAACTTCTATATAATATCACAACTCTCGGTCTCGAGTATCTATCTGGTACCTATCCATCTGGTATGACTCTGTCTGGTGCAACTCTGTCAGATGCACCTTAGTCCATTACAAGTCTGTTCAGTACACCTATCTCTACTGATTATTTATCTAATGTATCTACATATGGTACACCATCGTCTGGAAATTTTTATTTAACTTAGATAGTCCTTCGTTATAAACCTACAAAGAAAAAACTTCAGTGCTTCTTCCCACACTTTTATATCAGCAACTACTTATCAAAAATCCTTCACCACTTTATATAGGAAAACATCCTCTAAAAATGAAGGAGGAAGCATGGACTCCAAATTAAAATTTCCCTTCTAACTCAACTTAAATTTGACCACCTTAAAACTATCTAAAAGTTAGGAGTCAATAATATTTATACAAACTTCCTTAAATATTGACATCAATTTTCTTCTTCAAATATTCCTTAAATCTCTACTAGATTTATGAAATTTAAAATAACAGATCAACATCATCAAAATTAATGACTTTGAAAAGTTTATGTTAAGGAATCCTAGGCTCTATCTGAATTATAAATGTGAGGGAAACTATGTCTGATATAACATTAGAAAGCTCTTATCAGGTGCCTTCATAAGAACTCATTTATCTAGTAATTATTTTTCTGGAGTATCTTTATCTAGTTTCACACTATATAAAAGCCTCTACCCTATGAAGGAAATATTTCCACCATTCGGGGCTCTCATAACTATTCTCTATTTGATTTCTATTGTCCGATTATCTTGGTATAATAAACTTATGCTTCCACCATCTAGTGTTTTTCACATGTTTCCTCTATTAAATGGACTCTTAGAAGTTTTTCTATATTTTTTTATCTGATTTTGTGGCACATCTCTATCTAATCATCATGTGCCTAATAAAACATTGTTTATAGCACATCCTACTAAACATTGTCCAGCGTTTTCTTCTTTATCTGATCATATATGACTTTCTTCATCTGGTAGACTTTATATATTTCTTCACCTAGTACAATAGTGTAAATTTTTGTTTATTGTAATTATCTCTATATCTCTAAATGGTAGACTTCATATCACTTCATTGGGTAATTTTTTTTACCTATCCATCTGATAAATTTTATATATTTCTTATTATTATGCAGTTATAAAGTATATTCCCAGTCATTCTTATTATAATAGACAATATCCAATATAATTTATACATATTAATCTAATCATACACTATAACATCACCACTTTGTAGCTTTAACTTTGCATAGACAAAACTCTAACTTTTTCACTTTGAACTTTATATAGTTTGAAACTTCAATAGTTTATAACTTGAACTTTGTACACAATTTCTCTCTATATAAACTTCATAATATTGAACCATGAAACCCCTTTATTTATCATGTTATTATAAATAATAAGGATCGGTAAATCATCATCTAAAATTTTATGATTAGTAACTCAAAATTCTTCATTTTCTTAAAACAAAAAAACATTCAAACAAAATATGTTGAAAATAAATACAAAAAATATTTAATAAAAATCCTAAAGGATATTAACCCTCCAATGAATTGGGTAAATATTAATGTTTTATGATCTCAAAGGGTATACATGATGTTATCCCAAGCCCAAAAATGGTTCATAAGAGGTTATTTCAATCAAAAAGTCAGTAAAGGGGTGGTTATCCTTATCCCGACATGTGAAGAATGTATTGGTGGGTAGCCTTGACATAATATTTCTATGATTATGATAATTCCACACTTTAATCCACACTTTTATAACATGATCTTATTCCAATATTATGATCTCATGGATAGTGTTATTTTATTTTTTTATGATTCATGTCTTACGAACTATCAATCATTATTCCATGACTCATGATTTTGATCTATAAATTACTGGGTATGATTTTGAAAAGTTAAGATTAGTTTATCATGCCATTATTCTCATGTTATTTTTAATATTGATCATTGATTTATATCTCCCTTATTTACCTTTATTGAGCATATAATCTCACTCTTTATTATGTTTCTTTTCCCCAGGATACGAGGAAAGGTTTTAAGTATGATATGTTTGAGAATGGTCCTAGTTGTGAGAAACCTAGTGGGAGATGATGTAGATATTTTATGTACCAATAATTTATGTATCTAAGTTTCCAAATACAATAAACCATTATAGTTCTATCATATATTGTAATCACATGTAATGAATATACATTTAATAAGATATAATAATTGTGATATAAGTAGTTAAAAAGAAAATAGAAAACATTATTTATGTGGGAATCATATACCCAATATCGCTTTCACAATAGGTAACCTCAATTCATATTTCCCCCAAAAATTTAGGTCTCATAATTATTGAAAATGAATAAAAAATGAATTGATCCCTATGAAACTCTAAAATAGTTAGAGTGTGTGATTTGACTATATAAAACTAAACCAAGTAACAAGAAAATATCTGTTCCCAATATCATTGATTTAACAAATGTCAGAAATGCCTTCAAGGAAGAAACAATACTATTATATATATATATATATTTTAGGGTACTTCCTATTTCCTATCACCCCTTATCACCAAGATAAAGAAACCTTAACTTTTCCTTATATCACTTTTTCCTATAAAAAGATTCCATTCAGATTGTGAAATGCTCCTTAAACATTTCAATGATGTTTGTTAAGCACTTTATCTAATTTTATTAAGGATTTTATAGAATTATTTCTTAATTAATTTATTACTTTTTTAATTTTTTTTGATCATTATATATAAAACATTGATAAAGTGTTGAAAACATACATTTAAAAGAATTTTTTTCTCAATTTTAAAAAATTATTTTTTATGGTTGAGATGGGAGATGGTTCTTTGTCATGTGATATTGTAATAGTGGGATCAATGTTGATAAATAGAATATTTAAATCATTCAGACATTACTTTATCCAACTTGTGTGAAATATATAAGATAAATTTTTGGAAAAGAAGTTTTATGTAGAATATTCATCAAGGACATTAGTAATATTTATTTAACACTTTCTAATTTTATTCAAAAATAATACAATATTTATTCAAGATGAATCTTAAAAAAACCATTTAATGTGATAAAAAGACATTTGACCACACTTCATGTGATTCAATCACCAAGTTGGAACCATACATTTGAGTTACTCTATAACAATTATAATTTTTTTGTAGGGTATGTACTTTTAAAAATAATTAATAGAAAAATTCATGTGATATCTTACACTTCAATGGCCATTGATTCTACTTAGAGAAATTACACCACTAAAAAAATAGTTTTTATAAATTCATTATGCTTTATAAAAATTAAAATATTGTCTTAATTAAAGTAAAATCATTATTTTCTATGATCATGTAGAATTTAGGTATCATAGGAAGTGGTTAGATAAAAAATCATGGTTGGTGAGATTGATGTTACCATTTCATGAGTTTGATATTGATATTAAAGATGTGAAATTTATTAATAATTAAGTGGAAGATTACATAAGAAGACAACTTTACACTGTTAAAGTAGGAAATTTGGACAAGGAGTTGCATAATGAATCAATACTATGTGAACCACTCTATTTGGTAAAATTTTAGTTACCTTAGTATTTAAACATGGTAAATTATATTTTAAATTATTATATTCCTTCAAAACATAATAAAAAACTATTTTTTAAACTCAAGGTTAAATAAAAAAATTGTATAGAATAATCCATATCTTTGAAAATATGTAGTGATAAAATTATATTAAGACCCCTTAATGGAATTATAATTCCATATATACTAAAAAATATTTCACACACTAGCTTATAGAGGATACTTTGCACATTAAATAACTGATAGAAAATTCCAAGAGTTTATACTGTATTGGAAAACATATTCAAATATGAAAATGATTTTTCTATGAAATAAAATTAATAACTATTAATTGAGTACATCTAAAAAAGATAAAATATCCCTCAAATACTATAAAACTGATGTGAAATATGTGATGTGTTCAAAATATATTTTATAGGACCATTTCACAAGTCTTTTACAACCTCATATATCTTACTTGTAGTTGATCATGTTTCAAATTGGGTCGAAGTTAAATCCATCAAAACTAATGATTCATATATATTGTATAATTTATTTAGGAATGAAATAATATATATATTTGGAATAATAATTATAATCATCAATTATTAGGGAACTAACTTTTTCAATAGAAGCAAGGAGCCATTTATGAGGAAGTATGATGTGAGCTAAAGAATATATACACCTTACCACCTATAGGCTAATGGTAAAGTTGAAATCTCCAGTAGAGAGATAGAATGGTTCTGGAGATGAATTTCAAGAAAAACATGAAGGATTAGATCCTAATGTTGGAATCCACCTTGGGGGATTTCAAAATAACCTAAACCCCCCCCCATTAAAATGATCCCATATGGATTAGTATATGGGAATTTATTTTGTTCTCGTGACACTGAAGAATAGATGTTACTTAGATGTCAAGAAGATTAATATGATCTTAGAGGAAGATAGTCACTATTGGAATCTATAGATATAATAACTTAAGGATATAATAAGGGAAGGATTTGATAATTCTAGGATTTATAAAGAAAGTGTAACGTCCCGGTTCTAAAAGCCACTCAACGGGTGCCCCAGACCCGGTTGGTCACATGACCTCAAGCGCATTTCCCCAAATGCCAGAGGCTGCCGACTAGCATCAAGGGCCCAGTTCTGATAGTGGGGAAACTATGCCCTCATTTGTCAAAGTGTAGCGCAGCGGAAGAAAAATAAATAGCATACAACAACGGAAGCAGTGAACAAAATATAACTGTATAGATAACTAAAGTAAAAGAGAACCAGCAGTCATATATGTATGAAAATGTAGTATGTTACTATTCTATGAAAAACAGCCAGAACATGATACACTGCAATACAATACAATACAATACAGCTCAAAGTACAAGGTACAACAAAACAAAACAAAATAGTGTAACAGGAACTCAGCAGCATCGCAAGCCTAAGCTCGGTCCCATGCTCTCCTCCTCTTCTGCAACAATCATGTACCTGTATAGGGACCCTTTCCTTTATCCATAACTGCAACAATATAGTCTGTTTGGGCCAAAGACATGACCCAAACAGGGTGTGAGAAATAAATCTCAGTAGGCACCCACCAAAGGCCCATGCCCAACTATCAGTGTAAATGTGCAACAACAATGTGCAGTAATAAATGAAATAAACTAAGCAGTACTCTAAAGTAACTAACTTTACCAATTATATTGCCATCTTTAATATTCATTCAACCATTCAAAATAAGACATCTCTACGGTGAATTTTCTAAGTAAACAGTCAGTGTCCTCAGGCACAAAAACCCTTACCCTCAGGTAAAAAGAATCCAAAACCACAGGAATCTACCCACAAGCATAACGAATAATACCCACAGGCGTACGAGGTATCACCCACAGGCATAGAATCTACTTCCCACAGCATGAAAGAAGTTTCCCTCAGGCTGAACAGAGCATTGCCCACAAGCTAAGCACAACACTTCCCTCAGGATAAACAAGTAACCGGGCCATGCCAAACATATAAACAAACAATTTATATAAAATTCCTCTCAAGGTAATTTAAAACATGCTAAAATTTATGGTATACCCTCGGGTAACCTGGCCAAATGGCTAAACAGAGGAACACACCCCAGGGGTGGTCCTGGATCCAACCAGCGATCCCAAACAGCAGTTTACAATTACATTTATTTACCTATACAATTCTAGGTATTTAAAACAACCAAGGCCTCAGCCACACGACACCCCAACATGGGTTCGTAGCACAATATTACACAAAAACACACAGTAGTTGGAATTTAAACACCACACCACCTACCTCGATCTCCCCTGATCGATATACGTGAATGACGCTCCTCAAATCGTCCAATAACAACATAGATCTGAGGTGAACATAACCTTGTTCAAACTCAAATAACTTCTCTTAGATAAAGAATTGGTAAGAACTACACAAGGACAAGGAAGAACTCACCTGTGCGGTTCCAAGGAGATCGACGGTGCAGAAAACGGGTTCCCAGTGTGCGGTCGGGAGGTCCTCCAAGCTCCAGCCATCTCTCCCAAGATCCTCTGGCATTCTAAGCTTCCTCTGTGAATAGAGGAGGCTACTACCCATTTTAAGTGAAAAAAACAGACTACACGGCATGTACTATTGAGTACACGGTGTGTACTTTTCATTTTTTTAACTGTTCCTCTGGTAGATTCTTTCCACCGTATCACTATTCATCTGTCGACATGAGTACACAACGTGTATTCCTGATTACACGGCGTGTACTATCGCTCAGCTGGTGACTGCTTCCACCACCTTACTATTCGCCTGCCTACTGACTACATGGCGTGTAAATACAAACTGTATGGCGTGTAGTCAGTTTTTTTACACCTTTCATCACCAGCATGGCTACACACCCTATGTACTCATCCCACACGGCCAAAGTACACAGTGTGTACCCACAAAATTTGTGATTTTTCCTCATTTTCCTTATTTTCTCAAAAACACTTAAGGAAAAGAGAAAAGAAGAAACCTGTACCTCAAGAATAAAAACTGGGTTCTTACAAACTTCCCCCCTTAAAGCAATTCGTCCCTGAATTTCCCTTATAATGGTGGTGAAGATAAATCTCAGAACAACTCTGGCCACTGAGCACGTACGTCGGTCTCCCGCTCCCAGGTTTCGTCCTGTACTCGGCCATACTTCTATAACACCCGTACGAGAGGAACTAACCGGCCTCGGAGAACCTTTGTGCTCCTATCCACAATATGAATCGGATGCTCCTCAAAGGACGCATCTATCTGAATATCAACCTCCTCTGGCTGAAAGATGTGAGATGAGTCTGAATGATAGTGGTGCAACTGAGATACATGGAAGACGTCATGCATGGCTTGGTACTTCTGTGGTAACTGTAACAAATAGGCAACTGGCCTGACTCCCTCCAGAATCTCAAATGGCCCCACATACCTCAGTGAAAGTGTACCCTGTCCCCTGATCTGCCTGTGTCCCAACCTCGGTGAAACACGCAAGAAAACCTGATCCCCGATCACAAACTTTAAGGGTCATCTGCGGTGATCAGTATAAGATTTCTAACGAGACTGTGCGGTAGCCATCCGATTTTGAATCAACTGGACCTACTCATAAGTCTCCTATACGAGACGTGGTCCCAGTAAAGCTGCCTCACCTGCCTCCATCCAGCACAAAGGTGATCGGTATGGCCTACCATATAAAGCCTCGTAAGGTTCCATCTCAATAGTTTCCTGAAAACTATTATTATAGGAAAACTCAACTAGGTATATATGCTTCTCCCAAGAGCCCCGAAAGTCTAGGATGCATGCATGCAACATGTCCTCTAGCACCTGTATCGTATGCTCTGACTAACCATCGGTTTGAGGGTGGTAAGCTGTGCTCAGCAGCACCTGTGTACCTAGTGCCCTCTGAAAACTCTTCCAGAAATGAGAAGTAAAACAGATGTCCCTATCTGAAATGATAGAATGAGGGACCCCATGAAGACGTACGACCTCTCGTATATACAAATTCCCAAGCTCGTCAACTCTGAAGGTCTCTTTGATCGGAAAAAAGTGAGATACCTTTGTGAGTCTGTCCACAAAAACCCACACGACATCATTACCTCGAGGTGACCTCGGCAACCCCGTCGCAAAGTCCATCGCGACATCATCCCATTTCCACTCCGGAATGGGTAACTGCTGTAACAGTCTGGCTGGCCTTTGATGCTCTGCCTTCACCTGCTGGAAGGTAGAACACCTCGTAACAAAATCAGCTATCTCCCTCTTCATACCCGACCACCAATATTGTCGTCTCAAGTCACGGTACATCTTGGTAACTCTGGGATGAACTTCCCAAGCTGAATCATGAAACTCCCACATCAACTCCTCGTGTATATCCCCTGGAACCTTCAATCGTCCATGGAAACGCAGTACCTCATCATTACCTATTGTCCAACCAGGAGGAGGGTCCTCACTTTCCACCGAATCCTATAGAACTAGGCCTTCTGAATCAGATAGCTGGTTCATCCTCACTATATCTAGGAGGGTAGAAGTCACATCTAAAGATGAAAGATAGGTTTGCCCCTGACTGTTGTGCACCTCCAAATGCATCTCAGAGAACAAATTCATAAGATGCCAGTCCCCACTGGCCTCATGAAATGCCTGTATCTGAGTCTTCCTGCTCAGTGCATCAGCAACTGCGTTACCCTTACCAGGTGTATTGACAAGATCAAAATCAAAAGACTGAAGATATTCAACCCACCTTCACTATCTCAGGTTCAAGTCACACTGAGTAAAGATGTACCTGAGACTTTTGTGGTTGGTGAAAACAAAAAAAATCTCTCCCAATAGATAATGTCTCCAACAACGCAACACATGAACAACTGCATCCAAATCGAGATCATGTGTCAGGTAATTCCTATCTTATGGCCTCAATTACCGAGACCCGTACACAAAAACTCGATCACCCTGCATCAACACAGCTCCCAGCCCAATACTTGATGCATCACAGTAAATTGTATAGCTCTTCCCTTGCTCTGGGAGTATCAGGATTGGTGCTGATGTCAACCTACCCTTCAGTTCCTGAAAGGCTGTCTCACAAGATTCTGTCCAAACGAACTTCAAACCCTTCTTAGTCAAACCTGTAAATGGCGCTTCTAAGTGGGAGAAGTCCTAGATGAAGCATCTGTAGTAACCAGACTGCCTTAAGAAACTCCGTATCTCAAACATGTTCTTAGGCTGATCCCAGGAAACTACTGCTCTCACCTTCTCTAGGTCTACTGCAACTCCTGCCTCTGAGATGATATGACCCAGGAAGTGAATCTGGTCTATCCAAAAGTGGCACTTTGATATCTTAGCATATAGCTTATACTCTCTTAGTGTACTCAGTATGATCTCAAGATGGGTGGAATGGTCGTGTCGAGTGTGAGAGTACACCAAGATGTCATCCACGGATACTACCACAAAAGAATCAAGATAAGGATGGAACACACGATTCATCAAATCCATGAAAATTGATGGCGCGTTTGTGAGTCCAAAAGGCATAACCAAGTAATCGTACAAACCATATCTCCTCTAAAAGGCTATAAGTAGTATGTCTGATGGTCTCACATGTAGCTGATGATATCCTGATCTTAAGTCAATCTTTGAGAACACTCGTGCTCCACGAAGTTGATCAAAAATATCATCAATCCTTGGAAAGGGATATTGGTTCTTAACCGTCAGCTGGTTCAGCTTCCGATAATCCACACAAAGTCTGAGGGTACCATCTGCCTTCTTCGCAAAGAGGACCGACGAACCCCAAGGAGAAGTACTGGGCCAGATAAAACCCTTTGACTGTAACTCCTCTAACTACCTCTTGAGCTTCTGTAACTCAGGTGTAGCCATCCTATAAGGAGTAATGGACACTGGTGTCGCTCCTGTCACAAGCTCAATAGAGAAATCCACCTCACGCTCTGGAGGTAGACCTGAAAAGTCATCCGGGAAGACATCCCTGAAACGATCAACCACTGGAGGGAAATCCTTCTGACAAGTTCCCTGGTTATCCAGATATAAACTCACAATCTAGGCTGTGACTCCACCTCACCCACGACGCTCTGGTCTAGCTCGACTCACCTGAACATCCCATTCGCCCTTGTATAGAAACTCTCCACCCTCTGGTGACGTGAAATGCACTCTGCGACGATAGCAGTCTACAAAGGCTCGAAAGGGAACCAAGCATCCCATCCTGAGAATGACATCATAAGTTGTCATCTATAAGACATAGAGGTCCCATAGAAAGTGACACCCACCAACCTCAAGGGGGAACTCCTTGCACTGACACACACATGTCGTTCTCATTCCCAATGGAGTGTCTATCATCATAACATTAGAAGAAGGAGAAACACAGATCCCAAGGCTCTTCACAACGAGCACAGATATGAAACTATGTGTAGCACCCGTATCGAAAAGTACTGAAGATAAAATAGAAGCTACTAGAATAGTACCTCTGACGGTAGAAGGTCCGGGATCCTGCTTCTGTTGATTCTGTTGCACTACATATGCCTGCCCAGTGCCATGTCCCTGTGACATGGCCTGGCTACCCTGAGCTGTCCTACCCTACTACCTCTGAGATCTTGGTGTCTGGATACCACGAATACGAACAACATCTCTGCCTGCACGCCCTGACGTATTCTAGTTTCCCGACTAGTAATAAGCTGCTGGTCCTTCTCCCGCACGTGGAGTCTGCACAAAACCCCTCTCACTAGCCACTGGTGGAAACACCCTGTAAAAGCACTGCAGATTCCCCATCCTTCCGCAAGCTCAACATTCCACTGGGTCACGTGGACACTGTGGTCTCTTGTGCCCCTCTTTACCACACTGGTAGCACATGACCTAGCCACCTGAAGCATTCTTTTGACTGGTACTACCACCGTGAGAGAAGTCCATCTGTCTCTTCCTCTTACTAGTAGAAATAGTATCAGAAACTGGTGCCGAACCACCCTGGCCTGCACCACTAGCTTCCCGCAGGTTCCTCTTGGTAATCAGTGCCTGGTTCATAATCGCATGTACTGTAGGCAACCTAAAAAACATTCAACAGTGCTCAGATGTCATATCGAAGACCATACTCAAAGTGTCTAGCCCTCAATGTCTCATCACCCACCAGAATGGGTGAAAAACACTGAAGCTTGGTGAAACGAGCAGAATAATCCATCACCGACATAGCACCCTACTGCAGGTTCATGAACTCTTGAGCTTGATCTTCCCTCAGCGTCTTTGGGAAGAAGAAGTCATAGACGACTGTCTGAAAATCTTCCCACGCCATGTCTTTGTGATGCTCTGTTTGAGTGGTGACATCCCACCACCTCTTGGTGGAATCACACAACATATAAGTCGTGAGCTTGACCCTCCACCCTGTATGCGTATCAAGATGCTCAAAAATAGTCTGAAATGAATCCATCCAAGACTCCACAGCCTGTGGTCCGCCACCCCCTAAAAACGTAGGCGGATACTGCTGCTGAAAGATATGAGTCAGCTCTACCATAGATGTGGTGGCCGGCGGTGCTCCCTGAAAGGTCTGCATGAACCGCATAAAGCCTTCACAGAACTATGCATCCACACCTGTGTCCAGTATAATGGCTGGCGCCGAATTTGGCTCTGCTGGAGGATCCACTAGTAGCCTATGGCCTACCATCTCCGGAGTATAATCTTTTCCGCTCTCTTGGCGAACAACCAGTGGTCATCTCGGCAGAATGACTCTACAAGGTCAAAAACAAGCCTTAGATTTAAGTTTCTCAAAGACTAAAAACTAGGGGACCAAAAAGGGAACAAGAGGAAGAAGGCATTCAAGATTTTCAAAAAAAGACTACACAGCCTGTATATTAACTACACGGCATGTAACTGGCTTTTATTCCCCTGCCCAGGTCCTTCTACATGACTTAGCTAGATGGATCTCTTCTGAACAAGACTACACAACGTGTAAAATAGCTACACAATGTGTATGTTTTAATTTCCAACTTCCTGTGTCGTTCGTGACACGGCCGACTACTCATATAATACTACACGGCGTGTTACACCCGCACACAACGTGTACACCAATCCATCTTCCCAACCACATGGCCGGGTCCACATGATCTTTCCCCAGTCAAGACTACACGGCATGTCCCACAGGTACATGGCATGTTCAAGAAGAGGTAACACCAACCCGTGTTTGTTAGCTACACGACTGGGTCCCTAGGTCAGACTACACGGCGTGTTCCACAGTGGACACAACGTGTATGTCTTAAGGTTTCGCCGTCCGTGTTGTTAGTTACACGGCGGACTCCGGGTCAACACTACACGACATGTTTCCCCAAGCTAATTCTTACCCCGTGTCCCTGCCCACACAGTCTATGACACGAGAAGAGACTACACGGCGTGTACTGCGGGTACACAGCGTGTACTCAAAAAGTTTTCTTTCCTTCTTGAGCAGAAGAACACACAACGTGTGTCCAAGGAACTACACAGCGTGTATCCTGAGTTTTCTGTACAGTGAGCCTCTGAAACTACTCCATAACCCAGAAAATACTGAAAAACAACACCTAAGTGCCAAATTCCGACCCGTGAGGGCTCATACTCCCCGCGAATCAAAGTTTGGCATCTTATACATGTTATACATAAGTAAAAAGTCAATGATCCACCAAATTTCGGTCATTGAGGGCTCATAATCCCCAAAAACCAAAGTTTGGCGTCTATCCTATCAATAGACTCACACAAAAATACCCTATCACATAGCAGGTATTTATCAAAGCAGCTATCACAACAGTATGATTTTTTTAGTACAACATCTATCACAACAACATGCATGTTCTAATGCGCCTACATGGCATGGAAATATGCATGGCATGTGATTTATAGCATGTACCTAAATGATGCATGAGATGTAATACCCTCATCTCATCGAGTTACAACTAAATAGAACCCATTGATAAAATATAAACAGCACAATCACAAGTACGTCACCCAACGGTGAAAATCAAATCAACCGTAAAATTTTCAAAATCAGTAAAATTGAAATAAATGAAGTAGACTGGATTTTCCCTGTACACAGGTTAGATACTCCCGGGCACAACTTATTACCAACTACCATCTCATGCTATCCCTGACTAAGGCTCCAAATAGTAATTCAAAGAAAAGAACCCCCTCTGATACCACTTTGTAACATCCCGGTTCCGGAAGCCACTCAACGGGTGCCCCGAACTCGGTTGGTCACATGACCTCAAGCGCATTTCCCAAAATGCCAAAGGCTGTCGACTAGTAGTGAGGGCCCAGGTCTGATAGTGGGGAAACTATGACCTCATTTGTCAAAGTGTAGCGCAGCAGAAGAAAAATAAATAGCATACAACAACGGAAGTAGTGAACAAAATATAACTATATGGATAACTGAAGAAAAAGAGAACCAGCAGTCATATATGTATGAAAATGTAGCATGTCACTATTCTATGAAAAACAGACATAACAGGATACACTGCAATACAATACAATACAATACAGCTCAAAGTACAAGGTACAACAAAACAAAACAAAACAATGCAACAGGAACTCAGCAGCATCACAAGCCTAAGCTCAGTCCCATGCTCTCCTCCTCCTCTTCAATAATCATGTACCTGTATAGGGACCCTTGCCCTTATCCATACCTGCAACAATATAGGATGTTTGGGCCGAAGACATGACCCAAATAGGGTGTGAGAAATAAATCTCAGTAGGCACCCACCAAAGGCCCGTGCCCAACTGTCAGTGTAAATGTGCAACAACAGTGTGCAATAATAAATGCAATAAACTAAACAGTACTCTAAAGTAACTAACTTTACCAGTTATATTTCGATCTTTAATATTCATTCAACTATTCAAAATAAGACATCTCCACTGTGAATTTTCTAAGTAAACAGTCAGTGTCCTCAGGCACGCAAACCCTTACCCTCAGGTAAAGAGAATCCAAACCCACAGAAATCTGCCCACATGTATATCGAATATTGCCCATAGGCCTATGAGGTGTCGCCCACAGGCACAGAATCTACTGCCCACAGGCACGAAATAAGATTCCCTCAAGCTGAACAGAGCACTGCCCACAAGCTAAGCACAACATTTCCCTCAGGCTAAACAAGTAACCAGGCCATGACCAACATATAAACAAGCAATTTATATAAAATTCCTCTCAAGGTAATTTAAGACATTCTAAAATTTACGGTATACCCTCGGGTAACCTGGCCAAACGGCTAAACAGAGGAACACGCCCCATGGGTGGTCCTGGATCCAAGCAGCGATCCCAAACAGCAGTTTACAATTACATTTAATTACCTATACAATTCTAGGTATTTAAAACAGCCAAGGCCTCAACCACACGACACCCCAACATGGGTTTGTAGCACAATGGTACACAAAAACACACAGTAGTTGGAATTTAAACACTAAAACACCTACCTCGATCACCCGTGATCAGTATACGTGAACGACGCTCCTCGAATCGTCCAAGAATGACATAGATCTGAGGTGAAAATAACCTATTTCAAACTCAAATAACTTCCATTATAGGAATAATTGGCAAGAACTATGCAAGGAGGAGAAAGAAATCACCAGTGCGGTTCCAAGGAGACCAACGGTGCAGAAAACGGGTTCCCGGTGTGCGGTAGGGAGGTCCTCCAAGCTCCAGCCGTCTCTCTAAAGCTCCTCCGGCGTTCTAAACTTCCTCTGTGAACAGAGGAGGATACTTCCCATTTTAAGCAAAAAAAACAGACTACACGATGTGTACTATTGAGTACACGGCGTGTACTTTTCATTTTTTTAACTATTACTCCGATGGATTCTTTCCACCGCATCACTATTCATCTGTCGACATGAGTACACGGCGTGTATTCCTAATTACACGGTGTGTACTATCGCTCAGCTGGTGGCTACTTCCACCGCCTTACTATTTTCCTTCTGACTGACTACACAACATGTAAATACAAACTACACTATGTGTAGTCGATTTTTTTACACCTTTCATCGCCAGCATGGCTACACACCCTGTGTACTCATCCAACACGGCCAAAGTACACAACGTGTACCCACAAAATTTGTGATTTTCCCCATTTTCCTTATTTTCTCAAAAACACTTAAGGAAAAGAGAAAATAAGAAACCCGTACCTCAAGAATAAGAACCGGGTTCTTATAGAAAGAATAGGAGTGGATCAAGGAAAACTGATTCATCAATGATAATTTCACCCAGGGAAAAAATTACAATTCTAAGCTAGAATTTATACCAGTGAAGATAACTATATTAAGAGAGAATAATTATTCATTTATAATGGCCAAATACTATATAAATTACATAGTAATTGTCCATAGGATCCATTTGAAGTGACAATACTCCTTTAACCACTATATAAATGATCCATTAGGTTGTAAATATCCATTAACTTATTATTAATGTCCTAATTTAATTTTTTCAATCATGTTTTTATATTTTATAATTAATTCATATACCACATGGTTCATGTGAAATGTGAACTATTGAATACTTTTAGTATTTTTGTGTTTTATTTTCCCATTTTTTTTGGTTTTTTGTTATATTTTTTGTGTTTTAGAAAAGTATTGGGCAAAATTGAATACTTTTTGAGTTTAATAAATTTTATATTTTTGAAAAAATCATTTAATTTTAGATAATAAACATAAATTGATGCTGAATTGAACTCAATTCCTAGTTCAAAGATGATGCATTCATGAAATTCCATCTATTTTTTTAAAATTCCATCTGTTAGGAACACTTATAAATGTGATCGAATATAATAGTGGCGAATCAATGTTGATACCATTTTTAAAAATCACAAATTCCCTCTTTCTTATTTAGTATAAACCTCTCTTACTCAAAATGGTATAGAGAAATAACAAGTGAAATAGAATATTTATTAATAAGGTTTGTCACCAATGTGGATGACTACATCTGAGTGTATAGTGGTTTTTATCCCCCCCCACACACATGCAACTTCACTTTTAAAATCAAGATGACGCTATAGGAAAGGATATATTCTTTAACCACTAGCATATTAATCCAGATTGAAAAAAATCACCAAATTATTATACAAGGAAATAATAGAAACCTTCTATAAAGAGTGGTTTTCAGTGAAAGCACTTGTGATTAATGGGTTATTTGATCATGATCTTCTTCCAACTATCATTATTTATAAATCTATTAAATTTTTTATATTTTCATAGTTTTTTTCATTATATTCCAGTATCCTATCTTTATAATCTTCTTCATCATTTCCATTTTATATTTCTAGTGTAAAGTCAAAATAAATTACCATAATTAAATTTTAGAAATCCCAATTAAATAATATTAATCGTGATTATGGAATATTTCATTCCTTAATAGAACCATTTATGTTTCCATCCAATTTTACTCAATCTATAATAAACTTTCAATTGATCTTATGGGTCTTCATCCCACAATCAATAATTAATATTATAAAATATCCCATGGCCTTATTATTTAAACTCGTTGAGAATGTTCATAATAAATCTGCTCAGTTTTTTTCTTTATAAATGGTCTTAAATTATTCAAATTAAATACTCAAATATCTTCACATTTGTTCACTGTTAATTATCTAAAATTCGACTTGATCCACAGTTAAATCCCCATCAGTATCATGATATTTATGATTTTAAGAGTGGATCAGCATCATTGCATTTAAATTTATTAAAATAAAAAAAATAACAAACATTATATAATAAATTTAAAAACATACATGTCACTACTCCTAAAATATCATATTTTTTCAAACTAACAAACCTTACATAAGAAATAAAAATTTTTAGATACCACTGTAGTAAGAAAAAATATTTTACATATCCTTAAGAATATATTTTATATGATCTAATATATTTTACATATCATAGTGAAACTATTCCTTCACTCTATTTTAATCTAATCCTCAATACATATCTTTGGTATTCATAGGAATTATCTTACATATGATTTGGAAAATATCACACGTCACACGGAATATATTATGTATCATTCAAAATAATTTATGTTTCAAAATAAATTCATTTAATTTTCCAAATCACATAATTATGAAATATATTAGCAATAATCATACATATCACTTATAATATATTACATATCAACCAAAATATACTATGTATTTCAGTGAAATATTTTCTAATATTGATTTCACGTCTTTAATATCATATATATTCCTTCTCCAAAACATAAACTCTACTTCATAATTCTAGGACATATTCAACTCATATTAAAACCACTTAATCCCTTATCAAAGAATCTCCAACTCCTTCAAATCAATTCAAAGGTATCAAACTTCATCCATATATATATTGATAAAAAAATATAAAATCATCCTCAAATGGGTTAAATAATATCCCCTATTGTATTTTTTTTCAACAATTTACATTTCATCCATCCATATCAACTTCAATATCATATAAATATTTTATTCTCCCCCTCAATCAAGTTGGATGAAATCTTATCTTATTCTCATTTTTTAAAATAAGGAAAAAGATTCTGTTGAATGGGGTGGTATCATCCTCTTAAAATAAACGAGTCATGAAAAAATCATCTTGGAGTCTACATGAGCTATCTTATTATATAAATAAATATAAATTAATTTAAATATCAATGTTGTCCAAAAATTAACCCATAAAATCATACCAACATAGAGATAGTTCAATAAAATTTTCAAGAATTTTGTTTCACTTATCTCAACAAATATATTACAAACATTCAGACACATGTAATTTTATCACCCAAAAAATCATATCTCCCCATTTTTAGAAAAGAACGCGTAATTGAAATATGGTAAGATAATTATAAAAAAACCTTAGTCATATTGGGTAATGGAATGTACTCCAATTTTAATCCTTAACTTCTCATACAACTAAGTTGGAAGTGGTTGTGTTATAATATCAATGATTTGCTCCTTGGATGGAATAAATTGTAGCCTCAGTAAGACTTCACCCATAATATCCTTCATAAAACAATAATTGATATCAATATGATTTGATCATTAATGTTGTAATATATTCTTGAACAAATTTATAAAATTTTGGTTATCATAAACAATGACCAGTGGATATTCATAAAAAATATGCATATCTATGAGTTGATTTCTCATCTATATCATTTATATAGTTTCCAATGATGTAGAAACATACTCTACTTTAGTTTAAATAAAATTGAATAATGATTTATTATTTTAATTCTATAAAAACCCATTCTTAGCATACATTTACATTACATAGTTTTTTAGGAATACTTAATAAATTATATAAACAGACACAAAAAACTGTATTAGTTTAGTGCCTTTGGAAACATGGAAATGTAAACTCTGGTACATGAGTGAGTTACATTATCTCTCACTAGGTTCTCCAAGACTAGTTTCCCTATTATACATACCATACATAAACTACATCTTCATAACCTAGGGAATAAAACATAAAAAGGGTGAGATCAGATGCTCAATAAGGGTAAACATGGGATATATATAAGCATAAACATGAGCATAAGTGTATAAGAATATGATTATAACATTATATGATCATAACCTCCATATAAAATATCATAAACAAGAATCTTGACATAAGGATTATTAGTTCATAAGGAATGATTCATAAGGGAATCAAAAGCATAATCCATGAAATCATAACATAAGAGTAAGATATATAATTTTGGCTTACACATAAACATGTAATATCATTCTCTATAATTCAAGACTCATTGTTAGAACTTATCAAGGTACATTATGGGGACTACACCTATTAGGAAAGACACACCACTATCCCTAGTCAGAGTCATTTCCTGGTAAGGGATCGGCTTTCCCCATTTTCCCATAGTGTATTGGGTTTCCCCATCTTCCATAGTGAATCAAGACTGTCAACTTCATTCCCATAATTATCTCACGAGATATAAATATTTACCCAATGAATTGGAGGGAGATAAATGTCCCAAACATAAAATAATAAAATCATACATACATATTCCACAAGATAATAAAACCTTCATCACGTTATTACCCATAAAAAGGGATGGGTTCATAAACATCATATCATAACCCATTGAATGAAATGGGAAACATAACATTTTATCATATCATTACCTATGGAAAAGAGATATGTTTCATAATCATTTCATCAAAGCATAACTCGTGAAAGAAAATGGGTTTCATAAGTATATAACTCATGAAATGGATACGAATTTCATAAAAATCATACTATTAAAACATATACCATTAAGAGAAAGTATAAAATGGAACCTTTGGATTATTTCCCATAAAGTCATGAGTAACATCAACGGATGTAACATATATGTAAAATAATATTTAAATATATTTTAAAAACATTTATTGAGGAAAATATCTTTTCTTCTTTGAAAAAGGATTTTTAAAACATAAAACATTTTGAAAAAAAAATTAAATACTTTGAAAACTTAAAAATAAGGCTTGAAATTATTTTGAAAACCTTTTCCCTTGAAAACATATAAAATTAGCTTGAAAATATTTTTAAAACCATTTTCCTTGAAAACTTATAAAATATATTTGAAAACATTTTGAAAATAATTTTCTTTAAAAACTTATAAAAGAAGTTTAAAAACATTTTTGAACAAAATTTTATTAAAAAATACTTTGAAAACTTATAAAATAATCTTTTAAGTCATTTAAATCCTTTTCTTTGAAAACAATATTTTGAAAATATATAAAGGAATCGTTGAAAATCATTTAAAACAATTTTTAAACATAAAACCATTTTTGAAAACCATTTTTCTTTGAAAACCATTTTAAAATTAAAATTTTTATAGAATATCAAAAAAAATCTTTAAAAAAATAACCTTGTAAACTTACAAAGGAAACATTAAGGAAACTACAGTCATGACGATGGGTAAGTTCGTACATGTTGAACATTCCTTTTTCACCATAGAATCTTAGAAAAGTGCCTAGATTAGAAAAAAAAAGATTATTCCCTTTAAAACCATTTTCCAAAAAGGTAATACATGGGTAAAAATTTCATTTTAAAATAATATGATAATTGTAAAACATTTTTTAAAACATTTTTAGAAAAACATGGGTTTGAAAGAACACATATTTCAGACTAAAAGAAGAAATAATATTAGTTTTTTCTAAAAACATTTTCTTAAGTAAAAAAGAGTGTAAACTTGTACCTTTAATTGGATATAACATTAATTATGAGAGGTTAATATAATTCATGAGATTTATTAAGATATGGATCATAATATTTCATCAATGGAAGCATAATCTTAAACAATCTCGATAAACGATGATATTGCAGCCACAAACCATTACCACTTTGGTAAATTTGAATAATAATAAAATAGAAATAATAACATTACATGAAGAATAAAATATCATTAAAATAATTATATTCATGATATAACATGTAAAATTCTATATATACACCTCATAGAAAAATATAGGTGCGTAACATGGCTCGTGTCTCAAAGAAGGGAAATTAAGACAAAATTACTTTACCAATTTAGTAACTTTAGAAACATAAACCCCATAAAAGAAATATAATCAAATAGATATTTAAATACCCATAAATTTAATTATAATAATCATATAATACATCCATGTATATTATACACACCACATATAAGAAATATAAGGTGAACACGACTTCTGTCTCACGGAAAATAAAAGTGAAACGAGAAAACTCTTACCTTGTGTCTTGACTCTCATCATACTCATACAAATATCCTATATAATAAATATAATTTTATTATATGTATATTATAAAACCATATTATTATATATAATACCACATATGATTTTATTATTACTTTATATTACCTGTTTACTAATAATTTCATGTTAACGTTATGTTTTGGGTAATATCCGCATTTTTTACATATAATTTTTGACATGTTATTCTTGATACTCTTACTTAGATCATGATTTACTTATTTAAATAATGTAAAAATGTTTTAAATATCATATATATTTTTACATAAATATTTATATTGATATATAAAATATATAATTATGAAATGGAATACACTGTTCATGGAGACAGTAGTTCGTACGTACACATGAATGTTGTCTCCATTTTATTATAATATTGAAAAAAAGTAAATGATATATATGTATATATATATATATAATCATTAAATTAGAATTATTATTTCATATATATCATATAATTTCACTAAACCCATCCTTAATACATTCCATGTAGAGTGTGAAAGAATCACATCGCTTTGAGAGGACGGTAGTTCCCACTTCCCCAAACAAAGTTATCATATTTACACAAAATGGAAAGCATGAAGGTATGTTTTATATAATAATTTAAAAAAGTATAAATACATAATAAATATTATATATAACATATAAAAACATATTTTACATCATAATTCTCAACCATTATAGGTGATAAAGAAAAAATGAACAACATCATTTTGTGAGGTGGTAGTTCGACGTACACAAAAATGGTAAGTTCCTTACCCATTAGATGGAAGTGTGTATAAGTGCAGGACTAAACCTTATCATTACAATATATAAGTATATTTATGATATTTGGGTAGTTATATAAGTATATATTAATAATATATTAGGTGATTTAGAATGAAAATAAAATAAAGGATCTTGAGGAAGGATGTTACCTCTTCTTTGGGTAACTCCTCTTGGTTTGCATCAAAGGGCTTACTTTGATGGATTTATTCCAAAATGGAGGAATATATGATAAACTTAGGGATTTTGGGAGGATATTTAGTAATATTATTTTCAATAAAAATTGATTTATAAGTGTGAATGAGTGGGAGGATTGAGTTTCTTATTATAGTGGAGGAGGAGTGGCATTCTGGAAAATTATGGAAAAGGGAATTCCACCCATGTTTTTTCTATGAAATGTTGCTCCAATAATGAACTCAATTATATAAAATTTATTATAGGATATATATATGGTCATAAATGGATTTTGGAAAAGTTTCAATTTCATTTTTCCCTTAAGTGTAAGGTTTAGTCCCTTGTTAAGCTAATTTTCCTCTTAGTCGTTGTAATTAATTTTAATTACATTCACTAATATTTTTTTGACAAAAACTAAGTTGAACTTGTTTGAAATTATATATTATTATTATTTTAAATATATAATCCATTTTTATAAATTCCAATCACATAATTGGTATAAATTAATTCAAATTTAATCCCGTAGATGGGGTGACAAAGTAGGTTTTCAAAGTAAAAATGTTCAATTTTTTGGTAAGTTTTTATATCAAATCTCAAAGTAAAATTGATTCCAATAACATAAATTTGATTAATTGATGTATATTTTATCTAATTTTACTTTAAATCTAATAAAAAAATAATTTAACCTTATAATTAAATTAGATGAAAAAATAGTTTTGAACTAAAATTCAGTGTTATTCACTATTCATCAAAAAAATGAAACCTCAAAAAAAATACAAAAAATTCACCGAAATATAATTTTTATGTTTTGATTACAAAAAGTAATTTTATTTTGACATATAAAATTTATAAAAGTTCCCAAAATTTTATTTAAAATAGGTTATCCATTAAAAGGCAGTAAAATTACTTTTTTGAAGAATAGAACTTTGTATTCATAAAATTAGATTTATTCTTATATTATACCTATAAAATATATTGTATGAGTATGGAAATATATTTATTGAATATATAATATATAAATTTTATTTAAAACATTAATCAAATTTAGTTTGTTTAATTTATTGAGATAAAATTATGTTTTTATATAGAAAAGTAATTTTCTTATAAAATTAATTTCATTATTTTCAAATAGTTATTACATTTACTTATACTAATTGATAACTAGAGGATTAATTTTATATACTTTTGTAAATAATATTTTCACAATTTTGTTAATCTTATTCATAAATTATATTCCAACAGCTAGGTGGTAGCTATAATAATATTTTAACAATAATATTAATAATATATTATAGTTCGGTAAAAACTCAGCCTTGCATGTTACGTAAGCTATCTAAGGGACTTACTATTGTGTCTAATACAATAAAACATAGTGTTTTATGTATTTCAAGATAATATAAGTGTTGTGTGTAGTAAAAAATTGACTTTTTGTTGTCTATAATGCAAGCCATACTTAGTGATTTCGTATAAAAAGATATATTTAGTGTTATGTGAAATGAAAAATATTGAAAACATTAAATTAATTTGAAAAAAATAATTTGAAAAATCTCATGGTGTTACATTATACCCCAATTAAAGTGAATTTATCCCTTAAAATTTTTCTGAGTTATCTAATGTTTAATAATTGAATGTTCTTTTCACAAAAACCTACATCGTAAAAATGAATACTAAAACATCCTTTGAAAAAGTAAAGTTAGGAACTTAACGGTAACCCAAAGTAACATGTAACTAGGTTTTCCCATAGGAGAACATAGGTGAAAAGTTAAAATATACACTCGAGGGAATGCTTAAATATTTTTAGGGATTTATTGAGTTCATCAATCACAAATAAGTGAATGATCAATAGAAAGTTGAGGGCCTCAAATTCATAACTCTATGATTATTTGAAAGTCCATAGATTCAAAAAAAATTAAGGTATTAGGGAAACATTTTATTTCTAGATCATTTTCCTAAAGTTTAATAATTTTCATGAAAATATATACTTACATGATTTTAGGATAACCTTTCCCTTTGTTGTGCCTTGATCAACTTCCACTTCATCTCTTATTCCATGAAATTAAGGTGAATTTGTCATTTCTAAAGCATTAATAGATAATGGGATCGATGAATAGAATGATAGGACATTCCATCAGCTTTTTTCACAATAAAATGTTAGCACATGTTATCCAATATGCATAAAACCTAATACAGTGAGATAATACTTTAATCTATAAAACATAAACCATTTCATAAATGGTTAACCTTATAACCCTTCCTGAAGATGAAAGTCCAAAAATCTATAAATAAGGACCCTAAATTTCTCAAAATCAGCATAAAATTGATCCCCCATATATCAAAAAGTATCACTTGGTTGTCACATTCCAAACATGTGAATACCCTCATCGTATATTCTCTTAAAACTTAGTAATGACCAGAATTACAATAAATCCTTATTGAAAACATGCATTTTTCCTTATTCCAAAGTATATTTGATATATTCCTAAAATCTAAAAATGTTTTAAACTTCATCAATGACAGCATAAACCACTTTTCAATAAATCCTTAATTAGTTCCAATATAATTAGAATCATCCAATTTACTTATTTGTATCCAATATATATTTTTCCAAACAACATTATAATAATATAAGGAACATATTAAGGGTTATCTTCCCTCATTCAAAATGTAACCTTGTCAATAAAATCACTTTTCCTATCCATCAGAAACATTCAATATAATCTTGTAAATTCTTAGTGAAAAACATAAACTAAAAAATCCTTATATATTTCACTATTCATATGACATAATTTTTGAATCCAGATACATAAAAACTTCAATTATTACACTTCATCCATAAGAAATAATAAGTATAACTCATCATATTACTTAATACATATTTACTTTCACATTTTATCTATAGTATCATCATCTTTAGAAATATAACCATTATTCATACCACCTTACTAATTCTCTTCAGAATATTTCCACTTAGGAAATTGATTTTTATAATGACCATTCATTCAAAACTTATAGAATTTAACCTTTGATGATGTCTTAGGGAGGCCAATATTTTCATCCATTTTGTCAACTTAACACTTCATTTTTTCTTTGTAGTTACATTATTTATATCCTTCTTTTACACAGTCAAAACATCTTCTTATTCCTCTAATACATTAACTTAGGTGATTCTTTCCACATTCTTCAAAAAAAAAAGAAATTGTATTTCATTTATTATATGGTATCCATTACTCTAACTCTCAGTTATATCATTCCTTCTCATCTTTGGTGAGTCCAAGAGTTGGTTGAGGTACACATTGTTAATCATGTTCCATTAAAACTGACAAGGCATGATCACAAAATCCTTCCCTCCAGTGACCATCCCATTTTACTGTTCATCAATAAATTTTCCATCACATTCAATGTTACCTTAGATTCTTATGGTTCCCCCCAATTTACTAAATCCAAAAAAACATTGAGTAAGAAATAATTATCATAGTGATGAACCATATAATCATGAAAAAAAATCACTTATAGGACGTCTAAATTTGGGAACCTTATTTAATCTATGACACTGAAATCATGCATCATTGTGCATTAGAAAATTAAAAATTATAAACCTAATTACTACCTAATACAGTGTTAAGATAGGTTCGAACCACATGGAGGGATTGAATTTGTGCTTAATGACCAAACAAAACAAAAAAAAAACAAAAAAATGAAAACACACAAAAAAACAACAACAATTGATGATGGTGGTAAAAATGTGAAATGACTGATGAAGAAAGTCTGTGAGATTGATGGTGAATGTGTACAACCAGACAATTCAATCAGGAAACAAGTCAGACAGATATGTAGTGAAAACAAGTTTGAACAATCAATATTATGGAGAGGGGGAAATTGGTTTTCGGTTTCAATATGATTTCCCTTGTTCATGAACATTAATTGAAAAATATGGATCTGATTGAAAGTAGTTGGTCAACTTGTGACTAAATAATATCTATAGTTTTTCAACTATAGAAATAATTTCATCAACAAATAAGTAAAATTATAATTCACTAAGTTTAAATTGTCATTTGAACTCAGTGAGTCTCTCTCCCTTGAGCTTGGTTCACTTCTCAGTGGAAATAATCAGGTTAAATACAATTAAAATTTAATTATAGTCAATATTAGTTTTCACATATTCTTGAGGTTTTAAAAAGAACGATTGTCCCAATAGTTAGAGAGAGATACATCCAGTAAGTGATAAATGTATAAACCAGAAAATTCATATTAAAATCGGCTCAGCCTATTACCTCAAAGGTGATTAGCTAAGAATCATGTACAATATAAGTAGATTAATAGATTAAAAAAAATTTGAGTTCATTGTAATAACTCGGTTTTTTCTATAAAATACTTTGAAATATTCTTGATGTTATTCCAAAGTAGCGCCTTCAGACGGCGTGCGATTCCAAGTCCCGGTGTGGCCAGAATTAAATTTTCAGTGCGTTCACACTGGGCATGCCAAATAAATGGGTTACCATCCAGCATGGATGGCCAGTGAGCTACCATCCAGCAGGGATGGCCAGTACAGCGGTGTTCACCGAGATGTACCATTCAGCAGGGATGGCCAGAGCGGTTCTGGGTTTACCTCCAGCAGGGCTGGGAAGTGATCCCCGATGCCAGGTTTACCTTCAGCTGGGCTGGGAAGTGGTCCGCAATGACGGTTCCGAGCCTCCCTCCAGTGGAGTACCCTTTTATGGGACTGGGCATTGGGACTCATCGACGACTTTAGTGGGGTCTCCCTCCAGTGGATTACCCTTTTACGGGACTAGTCAGTGTGGCACCCATCGACTCTTGTTGGGTCTCCCTCTAGTGGGAACTCGTCGACTTCCAGGGATTACCCTCCAGCGGGGCTGGGCAGGGGGTCACCTGTCGACTTGTTTCGGGTCTACCCTCCAGCAGGGCTAGGTAGTGGGTCACATGTCGACTTCTTCTAGGTCTACCCTCCAGCAGGGCTGGGCAGTGGGTCGCATGTCGACTTCTTCCAGGTCTACCCTCCAGCAGAGACTGGGCAGTGGGTCGCCTGTCGACTTGTTCCGGGTCTACCCTCCAGCAGGGCTAGGTAGTGAGTCACCTGTCGACTTCTTCCCAGTCTACCCTCCAGCAAAGACTGGGCAGTGGGTCGCCTGTCGACTTCTTCCAGGTCTACCCTCCAGCAGAGACTGGGTAGTGGGCCACCTGTTGACTTATTCCAGGTCTACCCTCCAGTAGGGCTGGGTAGTGGGTCGCCTGTCGACCTCTTAGGGTCTACCATCCAGCAGAGACTAGGCATTGGGTCACCCGATGACCTATTAGGGTTTACCCTCCAGAAGAGACTGGGCAGTGGGTTACTCGATGACCTCTTAGGGTTTACCCTCCAGCGGGGCTGGGCAGTGGGTTACCCGAAAACTTCTTTCAGACTCAGTCCTTTTTACTATGCTAGTCTGTGGCTTTTCTCCATGACTATTTGAGCGGGACCCTTGGTCGTACGGTTCAGTGATGTGACAGCTTTGACTTTGAGAAGACCTCTCGACTATGTGACAGTGATGAGGTGTGGTTTGAATTCCCCCAAAACTCTCAAGTATGAGGGGTGCTTTCCCCACCAAGACGCATCCTTGAGATGCGACCTAAAATCATGTGGGCGAGTCAGTGCCGCACAAAGAAGATAGTGTCAAGGTGCGGTGATTTGAGCCCCTTGACTTGTAGTTCGGGGCAGATGGGTAGGATACTGGGCATCAATGGTGTTTACTTCTAGTACTGTTGGCTACTCACTTTCTTGGGCTGAGCTATGAGATTGATATCCCCTTACGATCTTTTTTGGGTTTCTTGTTTGAGCATATGGATATGTATATACATTGTTCCAGTACCCACTTCTTGGGTCTTGGTTACTCTCCTTCCAGGAGAGGTGAAGATGCGCGGGGTATGCCACATGCTTTCCATGTCTAGCTTCTCGTGGTTGGACGAGTCTACTCTCCTTCTATAGGTAGCGAAGACTCGACGTGAAGTTCATCTTCTCACCATTTCTAGCTCATTGTGTTTGGACGAGTCTACTTCCTTCCTCTTGTTGGGTTGAGCTGTAATCTTTACTGCACTCTTAGTTGTACTCCTTTACTTTCCCCTGTTTGATCTACTGCTCACCCTTCAGTACCTCCTTTGTTGCTCCCTCGAGCCTTCGGGGTATCCTACTGAGTATTTTTATACTCACCCCTTCTTGGTATTTGACCGCACTTGGTTTACCCTTGCAGACGACGGACAGGTTGGTCGTGACTTTAGCAGATCTTAGGAGTTCAAGAGCTTGGACCATGTGCGGTGTTCATAGTTGGGTTCTAGGTGTGGGATGCTCCCAGCTATTTTACTTTTGTTTACATGTTGCCGAGTTGTGGAACTTTTTTGGTTGGGTGCTTGTTTTGCCCCTTTTCTTTTTAGTTTACCTTCAGCACTTGCTTTGTACTATTTAGAGGTTGATGCACTTTTGTGGTTGTTTATAGCAGTTAGTACTTTAATTTTCCTTTTACTCTGCACTTTTTCATTAAGTGTGATGCGTGTGTGTGTACAAATACTTAGGAAAAGGCCTTCTCGAGTTGTTGTGCCTTCAGCGCTGGTCACCAGCCCTTGGCCTATGAAGGCGGGCTTGGGGTAGTTGCGGCTCGAGCCCGGGTAGGTTCGGGTCGTGAAAAAGTGGTATCAGAGGTGGTTCGTTTCTTGGGATTTTGTTTGGATGTCCCAAAAAAGGAATTGGTTGAGATTTAGAGAAATAGTGTCAACGTGTCTCGAGAGCGGCTCTCAGGCCAGGGAGTCCAGTGATGGTGCAGCGACCGACATATCCATTCACTAGGACCCTGATAACCCTCTTGTAGACTCGACATGCTCAGACACTTGTTGTAGGGAAAATTGGTTTGTGCATCACATTATATTGAGTCTTGACTGTCCTTCTTGAGTCAGCTCTCTGTTGTTGTTACCATTATACACATATATGCTCATCTGATCGCGACACTTCTTGATAACATTTAGGATGTCTCCGCAAAGACAGCCAGCCAGGATACCAGCTTCGGTGCGTGACGATGACCCTGTGAGCTGCGAGGCCACTGTTCAGGACCCATCATGCGAGTCCCTTTCTCTAGGTGGGCCGGTAGAAGCACCTCCACCTGTTGAACAACAGACAGCTTCAGCAGAGCATACTGAGTTTGAGGGCAGGTTGAACGTGCTCCGTGAGTTTCAGTGATAGAGACCACTGAGGTTTAGTGGTGAGCCAGACCCTCATGTAGCAGAGGTTTGGACAGAGACAATGGTTTGCCTTTTCAGGCTTTTGCAGACGCTGATAGATCTTATGGTGGCTTTGGCCTCCAACCTTTTCTGCGGAGCATCTTGGCGTTGGTGGAGTCTGGTGACTCAGTTTCTTGATGAGTCATCGATTTCATGGTGTGACTTTCAGTTGTTGTTTCGTGAGGAGTTTTTCCCCTCCTGCTTATACTCCGTTCGTATTCAGGAGCTCCTACAGTTTCAGTAGGGAGGGATGACAGTGGCTGAGTACGCGGCTAGTTTCGCAGACCGTGCAGGCTTTTTCCCGGACTTGGTAGATGATGGAAACTTCCAAGCACCGAAGTTTGAGCAGGGTCTCAGCCAATAGATTCATGCTATCATAGTACCCTTGGGAATTCCCTCTTATACCGGGGTTCTATAGCAGGCGGTGGTGACAGAGAGCTTCATGTTGTGTTCTACAGTTGGTGGTGGCAGCAGGCTCAACAGATCCGAGACGTCTGCCGTAGCTAGTGGGCGTCGGCTGACAGAACCTTGACGCAGGTGGCTTTCCGATAACCAGACTCAAGGGCGTGGTCGTACACCATAGTGGCACCAGAGTGCACCAGGGCAGACCGGAGAGTGCCAGTGCTGTTCTTACGATGGGCGAGGTCACTTAGCACGAGACTACCTGACCAGGTGTGCTAAAAATATTGGGTAGGCAGAAGATGCACCACCGCGGCAGAGGCAACGCCGTGATTGGAGTAGTGCCCAAAGAGGTGGTTCTTGTAGAGGATCAGGAGGAGCTGGGAATGAAGGATGACCTTAAGAGGTCTTCCCATCACCACTAGGTGATCCATGTCAGGCTCCAGGAGCTGACGGTTGGGACCACGGATAGCCACGAGCTTTGGATGTCTACGATCCTGTGGATCATGAGGTGGCAAGAGGTACGCCCTACAACCCTTATACTTTTTTCAGTATAATTGTTAGACTATGTGGGTGGAATGCTTTTTCTCCCCGCTCCTTGCTTGGGTTGTTACCGGGGTGACGCGGGGCGTCGGTGTGGCCCTGTGTCGGTAGAGTAAAAGGTGTGGAACCTTTCTCTTTAGTTGATGGTGTTGACTCCTTCACTTCCGAGCATGTAAGAGGGTCTTGGTTGTGGGACATCGACTGTGAAAACTTGTGTGACCAGATATCCTTGGGTTTTCTACCATATGGATATTCTGAAGGAGGGAATCACCGGGCCATGTTCCAGGTGCGAGCGGTGATTCCAGTCCCGGCATGCGATGTATAGGTTCAATCGGGGAGGTAAGCTACCCCCGAGGTCCTTTGGACCGTTTGAGAACGTGCAAAGGGATGGTGAGGTTCCCTACCGCCTTGCCCTAACCCTAAAGTCTGGAGTGGGTGCATGAATTCTACCACGTGACTCACCCAAGAAGAAGTGTGCATGATCCTATGCACGTCAATGACAAGGGAATACCTTGCATGAATAGATCAAATCCTTTGGTCTGTGTGCGGTGATGCGGGGTTGGGAAAGAGTTCTTCTGGGTACGGAAGAGCCAGGTGTGGGCTTATTACCCTAAGTTGTTCCATGTTTTTTTTTTCGGGGATGAAAAGATAGAAGTAGGGAATGATTTAAGAACCCTGTTTTTGCTATAAAAGACTTTGGAATATTCTTGATGTTATTCCAGAGCAGCGACTTCAGACGGCGTGCGATTCCGAGTCCTGGTGTGGTCGGAATTAAATTTTTAGTGCGTTCACATTGGGCACGCCAAATAAATGGGTTACCATCCAGAAGGGATGGCCAGTGAGCTACCATCCAGCAGGGATGGCCAGTACAGAGGTGTTCACCGAGCAGTACCATCCAGCAGGGATAGACAAAGCAGTTCCAGGTTTACCTCCAGCGGGGCTAGGAAGTGGTCCCTGATGCCGGGTTTACCTCTAGTTGGGCTGGGAAGTGGTCCCCGATGACGGTTCCGAGCCTCCCTCCAGTGGAGTACCCTTTTACGGGACTGGGCATTGGGATTCGTCGACGACTTTATCCGGGTCTCCCTCTAGTGGATTACCCTTTCATGGGACTGGGCAGTGTGGCACCCGTCGACTCTTGCTGTGTCTCCCTCCAGTGGGAACCCGTTGACTTCCAGGGATTACCCTCCAGCGGGGCTGGGCAGGTGGTCGCATGTCGACTTGTTTCGGGTCTACCCTCCAGCAAGGCTGGGCAGTGGGTCGCCTGTCAACTTCTTCCAGGTCTACCCTCCAGCAGAGACTGGGCAGTGGGTCGCCTGTCGACTTCTTCCCGGTCTACCCTCCAGTAGAGACTAGGTAGTGGGTCGCATGTCGACTTCTTCTAGGTCTACCCTCCAGCAGAGACTGGGAAATGGGTTGCCTGTTGACTTATTCCAGGTCTACCCTCCTGTAGGGCTGGGCAGTGGGTCGCCTGTCGACCTCTTAGGGTCTACCCTCTAGCAGAGACTGGACAATGCGTCACCGGATGACCTCTTAGGGTTTACCCTCCAGTAGAGACTGGGCAGTGGGTTACCCAATGACCTCTTAGGGTTTACCCTCCAGGGGGGCTGGGCAGTGGGTTACCCAATGACTTCTTTCAGACTCAGTCCTTTCTACTAGGCTAGTCTGTGGCTTTTCTCCGTGACTATTAGAGCGGGACCCTTGGTTGTACAGGTCAATGATGTGATAGATTTGACTTTGAGCAGACCTCTCGACTATGTGACAGTGATGAGATGTGGTTTGAATTCCCCCATAACTCTCAAGTACGAGGGATGATTTCCCCACCAAGATGCGTCCTTGAGACGCGACCTAAAACCGTGCGGGTGAGTCAGTGCCGCCCAAAGTAGATAGTGTCAAGGTACAATGATTTGAGCCCCTTGACTTGAAGTTCGGGGAAGATGAGTAGGATACTGGGCATCGATGGTGTTTACTTCTGGGACTGTTGGCTACTCCCTTTCTTGAGCTGAGCTATGAGATGGAGATCCCCTTACGATCTTGTTTAAGTTTCTTGTTTGAGCATATGGATATGTATATACCTTGTTCTAGTACCCACTTCTTGGGTCTTGGTTACTCTCCTTCCCAGAGAGGTGAAGACGCGTGGGGTATGCCACGTGATTTCCGTGTCTAGCTTCTCATGGTTGGATGAGTCTACTCTCTTGCTATAGGTAGCGAAAACTCGACGTGAAGTTCATCTTCTCACCGTTTCTAGCTCCTTGTGTTTGGATGAGTCTACTTTCTTCCTCTTGTTGGGTTGAGCTATACTCTTTACTGCAATCTCGGTTGTACTCCTTTACTTTCCCCTATTCGACCTACTTCTCACCCTTCGGTACCTCCTTTGTTGCTCCCTTGAGCCTTCAGGGTATCCTACTGAGTATATTTATACTCACCCCTGCTTGGGCTTTGCCCGCACTTGGTGTGCCCTTGCAGACGACGGACATATTGGTCGTGACTTCAGCGGAGATTAGGAGTTTGGGAGCTTGGACCGCGTGGGGTGGTCGTAGTCAGGTTCCATGTGTGGGAAGATCCCAACTGTTTTACTTTTGTTTACCTGTTGCCAGGTTGTGGTAGTTTTCTGGTTGGGCACGTGTTTTTTCTCTTTTCTTTTCAGTTTACCTTCAGCACTTGCTTTGTACTGTTTAGAGGTCGATGCACTTTTGTGGTTTTTTATAGTAGTTAGTACTTTACTTTTCCTTTTACTCTGCAATTTTTCATTGAGTGTGTTGCGTGTGTGTGTACAGGTACTTAGGAAAAGGCCTCCCCGAGTTGTTGTTCCTTTAGCACTGGTCTCTAGCCCCTGGCCTATGGAGGCGGACTTGGGGTAGTTACAGCTCGAGCCCGGGTAGGGTCAGGTCGTGACAAAGTGGTATCAGAGGTGGTTTGTTTCTTGGGACTTTGTTTGGATGTCCCTAAAAAGGAATTGGTTGGGATTTTGGGAAACAGTGTCAACGTGTCTTGAGAGCGGCTCTCAGGCCAGGGAGTCCAGTGATGGTGCGGCGACCAACATATCCATTCATCAGGACCCTGATAACCCTCTTGCCGACTCGGCATGCTGAGACACTTGTTGTAGGGAAAATTAGTTTGTGCATTACATATGATTTATTCTTGACTATCCTTCTTGAGTCAGCTCCCCGTTGTTGTTACCTTTATATACATATATGCTCATCTGATTGCGGCACTCCTTGATAACATTCAGGATGTCTCTACGAAGACAGTCATCCAGGATACTAGCTTTGGTGCGTGACGATGACCCTGTGAGATACGAGGCAACAATCCAGAACCCATCATGTGATTCCCTTTCTCCGGGTGGGCCGGTATCAGCACCCCCACCTATTGAACAACAGACAGCTTCAGCAGAGCAGACTGAGTTTGAGCGCAGGTTGAGCGCGCTCCGTGAGTTACAGCGACAGAGACCGCTGAGGTTCAGTGGTGAGCCAGACCCTCAGGCAGTAGAGGTTTGGCTAGAGACAGTGGTTCGCCTTTTCAGGATTGTGCAGACACCGGTAGATCTTATGGTGGCTTTGGCCGCCAACCTTTTCCACGGAGCAACTTGGCGTTGGTGGAGTCCGGTGACTCAGTTTCTTGAAGAGTCTTCACTTTCGTGGGGTGACTTTCAGTTGTTGTTTCATGAGGAGTTTTTCCCCTCCTGCTTACGCTTCGTTTGGATTCAGGAGCTCCTACAGTTTCAGCAGGGAGGGATGACGGTGGCCGAGTACGTGGCTAGTTTCGCAGACTATGCACACCTTTTCCCGGACTTGGTCCATGATGGAAACTTCCAAGCGCGGAAGTTTGAGTAGGGTCTCAGCTGAGAGATTCATGTTATCATAGTACCCTTGGGCATTCCCACTTATGCCGGGGTGATAGAGCAGGCGATGGTGACATAGATATTCCTTTCACATTCTACAGTTGGTGGTGGCAGCAGGCTCGACAGAGCCGAGACGTCTGTCGCAGCTAGCGGGCGTCCGATGACAGAACCTCGACACAGGTGGCTTTCCGATAACCGGACTCAGGGGTGTGGTCGTACACCACAGTGGTTCCAGAGGGCACCAGGGCAGCTCGGAGAGCGCCGGTGCTATGCTTGCGATGGGTGAGGTCACTTGGCACGAGACTGCCCGACCAGGCACGCTGAAAATATCAGGCAGGCAGCAGGTGCACCACCGCGACAGAGGCAGCACCATGATCGGCGTAGCACCCAAATAGGTGGTTCTTGCAGAGGAGTATGAGGACCTGGGAGTGAATGATGACCATACAAGGTCTTCCCATCACCACTAGGCGATCCACGTCAGGCTTCAGAAGCTGACGGTTGGGACCGCAGACAGCCGCAAGCTTTGGATGTCTACGATCCTGCGGAGCATGAGGTGGCAAGAGGTATGCCCTACAACCCTTCTACTTTTTGCAGTAGAATTGTTAGACTATGTGTGTGGAATGCCTTTTCTCCCTGCTCCTTTCTTGGGTTGTTACCGGGGTGACGCGGGGCATCGGTGTGGCCCTATGTTGGTAGAGTAAAAGGCGTGGAACCTTTCTCTTTAGTCGATGGTGTTGACTCCTTTGCTTTCGAGCGTGTAAGAGGGTCTTGGTTGTGGGAAATCGACTGTGAAACCTTGCGTGACCAGATATCCTTGGTTGTTCTACCATATGGATATTCTGAAGGAGGGAATCACCTGGCCTTGTTCCAGGTGCGGGCGGTGATTCTAGTCACAACATGTGACGTAGAGGTTCGATCGGGGAGGTGAGATACCCCCGAGGTCCTTCGGACCGTTTGAGAATGTGTGAAGGGACGTCGAGGTTCCCTACCGCCTTGCCCTAACCCCAAAGTCTGGAGTGGGTGCACGACGTCTCCCGCGTGACTCACCTGAGAAGAAGTGTGCGTGATCCTATGCACATCATCAGCAAGGGAATACCTCGCGTGAACAGATCAAATCCTTTGGTCTATGTGCGGTGATGCGGGGATGTGCAAGAGTTCTTCTGGGTACGGAATATCCAGGTGTGGGCTTAGTACCCTGAGTTATTCCATGGTTTTTCTTTTTGGGGATGAAAAGCTTGAAGGAGGTAATGATGTAAGAACTCGGTTTTTGATATAAAATATTTTGAAATATTCTTAATGTTATTACAGAGCAGCGCCTTCAGACGACGTGAGATTCTGAGTCCCGGTGTGGCCGAAATTAGATTTTCAGTGCGTTCACACTTGGCACGCCAAATAAATGGGTTACCATCCAGGAGGGATGGCCAGTGAGCTACCATCCAGTAGGGATGGCCAGTACAGCGGTGTTCACCGAGCAGTACCATCCAGAAGGGATGGCCAGAGCGGTTCCAGGTTTACCTCAAGCGGGGCTGAGAAGTGGTCCTAGATGCCGGGTTTACCTCCAGTCGGGCTGGGAAGTGGTCCCCGATGACGGTTCCAAGCCTCCCTCCAATGGAGTACCCTTTTACGGGACTGGGCATTGGGACTCGTCGAAAACTTTAGTCAGGTCTCCCTCCAGTGGATTACCCTTTTACGGGACTGGGGCAGTGTGGCACCCGTCGACTCTTGTCAGGTCTCCCTCCAGTGGGAACCCATCGACTTCTAGGGATTACCCTCCAGCGGGGCTGGGCAGGGGGTCGCCTGTCGACTTGTTCCGGGTCTACCCTCCAGCAGGTCTGGGCAATGGGTCTCCTGTCAACTTCTTCTAGGTCTACCCTCCAGCAGAGACTGGGCAGTGGGTCGCCTATTGACTTGTTCTGGGTCTACCCTCCAATAGGGCTGGGCAGTGGGTCGCCTGTCGACTTCTTCCCGGTCTACCCTTCAGCAGAGACTGGGCAGTGGGTCGCCTGTCGACTACTTCCAGGTCTACCCTCCAGAAGATACTGAGAAGTGGGTCACCTGTTGACTTATTCCAGGTCTACCCTCCAGCAGGGCTGGGTAGTGGGTCGCCTGTCGACCTCTTAGGGTCTACCCTCCAGTAGATACTGGGCAGTGGGTCACCCGACGACCTCTTAGGGTTTACCCTCCAGCAGAGACTGGGCAGTGGGTTACCCGATGAACTCTTAGGGTTTACCCTCCAGCGGGGCTGGGTGGTGGGTTACCCGATGACTTCTTTCAGACTCAGTCCTTTCTACTAGGCTAGTCTGTGGCTTTTTTCTGTGACTATTAGAGCGGTACCCTTGGTTGTACAGGTCAGTGATGTGACAACTTTGACTTTGAGCAGACCTCTTGATTGTGTGATAGTGATGAGGTGTGGTTTGACTTCCCCCATAACTCTCAAGTACGAGGGGAACTTTCCCCACCAAGACGCGTCCTTGAGACACGACCTAAAACTGTGTGGTGGAGTCAGTACCGCCCAAAGCGGATAGTGTCAAGATGCGGTGATTTGAGCCCCTTGACTTGCAGTTCGGGGCAGACGGGTAGGACACTGGGCATCGATGGTGTTTACTTCTGGGACTGTTGGCTACTCACTTTCTTGGGCTGAGCTATGAGATGGAGATCCCCTTACAATCTTGTTCGGGTTTCTTGTTTGAGAATATGGATATGTATATACCTTGTTCCAGTACCCACTTCTTGGGTCTTGGTTACTCTCCTTCCAGGAGAGGCGAAGACGCGCGGGGTATGCCACGTGCTTTCTGTGTCTAGTTTCTCATGGTTGGACGAGTCTACTCTCCTGCTATAGGTAGTGAAGACTCGACGTGAAGTTCATCTTCTCACCGTTTCTAGCGCCTTGTGTTTGGATGAGTCTACTTCCTTCCTCTTGTTGGGTGGAGCTGTACTCTTTAATGCACTCTCAGTTGCACTCCTTTAATTTCCCATGTTCAATCTACTGCTCACCCTTCGGTACCTCCTTTGTTGCTCCCTCAAGCTTTCGGGGTATCCTACTGAGTATTTTTATACTCACCCCTGCTTGGGCTTTGCCCTCACTTGGTGTTCCCTTGCAGATGAAGAACAGGTTGGTCGTGACTTCAGCGGATCTTAGGAGTTCGGGAGCTTGGACCACGTGCGGTGGTCCTAGTCGGGTTTCAGGTGTGGGATGCTCCCTGCTGTTTTACACTTTTGTTTATCTGTTTCCGGGTTGTGGCACTTTTCTGGTTGGGTGTGTGTTTTTCCCCTTTTATTTTCAGTTTACCTTTAGCACTTTCTTTGTACTGTTTAGAGGTCGATGCACTTTTGTAGTTGTTTATAGCAGTTAGTACTTTACTTTTCCTTTAACTCTGCACTTTTTCATTGAGTGTGCTGCGTGTGTGTGTACAGGTACTTAGGCAAAGGCCTCCCCGAGTTGTTGTGACTTCGGCGCTGGTCGTCAGCCCCTGGCCTATGGAGGCGGGCTTGGGGTAGTTGCGGCTCGAGCCCGGGTAGGGTCGGGTCATGACATTCATGTTGTACAAAAAATTAGAAAATAGAGCAGTGTGAAAAGTGTTTCATCTCCCTACTTTATCTCCAGAAAATCTCCAATCTTCTATGTCTAGTGCTCGATGGTGATGGTGAGGAATGGTGACTCCAGATCTCTCACCCTAGGAATCTGGAATTGGTGCTCCGCTGATATTGTGCTCAAAGTTGTGGAAGTGGATGTTATGGAATCTGCTCATGGAAGTCAGAGTGATCGGGATGAGTAGCAGAATTCTGGAAGTGGATGGAATTCATGGATGATCTGCTCGTCAAAATTGGTGAAGTCCATGATGATCTTCTAGAATGTGGAGAAGCTGAATGAAAAATTTTGTTTCCCGCCTCTACTACTTCTGGAATGTTCTCATGCTTGTATTGAGTGCCTATCACAGTATGTTGATGACTTTACTGGGCTCTGTGTGGAAATTTCACAGTGCCCCTCCCTCCTTGCTAGTGAGTGAAGAAGAACTCCTTAATAGAATGAGAGTTCACGTCATGAACCATGATTCTCCCCCAACGTTCTGACACAAACAGAAAAAACAAAATAAATAAAATAAATCACTTAATTAGTAGTAGAATAAAAAAATGAACATAAATAAATAAATAATTTAATACTAAATAATATAAATATATTAAAAACAATTATTGAATAAAATATTGTCAAGTAAAAATAAATATAGTTGTTTAATATACAAAAAAATATTTAAACTTATTATTAAAAACCAATTTCTTAATTATTATAAAAAAGTTAACAAAAAATCATTGAAATTGTTAAAAAAATTAGTTAGAAAAATAATAAATGCTATTATTAAATAAATTAAATTAGTAATTATATGTATTGTAATTATTAAGGGAGGCGCGGCGAGGTGGGTTGGCGGCGTGGTAGAGGGTTCTAGTTTGGAAAATCGGCGGAGGGTGCACAATAACGACGACCTGGGGTTGCGAGCACAGTGGGTGCGATGGGTCCGGCGTGTGATTGAGTGGAGAATAGAGAGGTGGCGCTGCGCTTCGGATATGATTTTCCTTCTATAATGGTGACTATGAGTCGGATTGTGGGTGGAAACAGAGGAAAGGGAGGAATGGCGACTCAATGAGTCACTATTCATGGATGCTGGTGGTGACTCTGCATTGCTTCTCGTGGCAACACAATGTTGCACCTACAAAAAATATTAAACAATATTAATTTAATGTTACAAATCATATCAATAAATTGATTCAACTAAAACAAAACCAATTAAATTACTCAATAAAATCATGGAATAAAAATTATAATTCACATTATTTTTTAAACAAAATAAAATTGATATACAACAATGATTTAATTTCCGATTTTATTTTATACATATAAATTAAACAATAACATATTTAAAGTGAGTTACTTCGATTAATTCACGGATTAATTAATTAAAATAATTAATTTAATAAAGAAATTAAATTAAATTAAATATAATTAAATAATTTAATTAAATTACTAAAAATAATTTAACTATTCCAAGAATCAATAAGAAAAGTGACAATTTATTTATTTACAAAAATAATTAATTAAATAAAATAATTGTTTTGAAAAACAAATAAAATGAAATAAATGACAGAATAAAAAGAATGAAAAAATTAAATTTAAGCAGCAATGTAAATAATTGAAAACAATTATTAATTATTAATTAAAATACATTAATTTGATATTTAAAGTACGCTAAAAAATAATAAAAGATATGGAAAATTTTATTAAAAATGAGTCACATCAAACTCCCCAACACATAAATCTTTGTTTGTCCTCAAAGAAATGCATGATTTTGATTTTTTAAAACATAAAGTATGGTTTATGACACTGAGTTCAAAAATTGCATGTCATGACTTTAAAAATCGAAGCATAACCATTAAAGCTTTTCATGAATGTGTAAAATAATTGAAAGGGTCCTACCTAACTTCAAACACCCACTGCAAGTCAAAGGAAACATAAACTCATCCACTGTTAGGAATTTCATGCCACCTATATGAAATCACTAACTTTTATACTTCAAATTCAAAACCCATTCCAATTTAAGGAGTGATTAAATTATGTTAAGTGGAATTAAAACCTCATCCAAAGGCACTTTCAATTCTCACTTTATCATAGGTTCCAAAAATTAAAGTCCATTTATTTCATCATTTTATTGATTCAACTCAAATGATTTTTAATTAAGTCAATTGTTTCGTTCTTCATTTGGGTTCAAAATTCACCTCACCTAAATGAGTTCATTTTTTATAAGGTCACTTTATTATAATTTTTTCCTACCATATTTATTGTGTAAAGAACTATACATAGTACTTATTCAAATTGAAAATGGATTTTATTCATGAACAGAAATGCACCCAGTGCACCTTGTCTTAGAAATTCACCATGGGATCCCATTTCCCCATTTTACACCAGTTAAAAAGGACTTAAATAATTATCATTTGAGTTGAGTTCCTAAAGTGATTAGATATTTTTTTATCAAAAGAGAGAACCCTTGGTTCTACTAAAAATATCTAGTTACCTAAGTCCGTGATTCTAATTTCACAAAACTAACTTATCTCACTCCTTTACTCAATTCCTAAACAGAAAATACATAAGAAATTGAACAACTCCATTCAGAAATCACTCATCCTCAACAGTTTCAGACTAATTACAACCCTCAACATCTAGCAAGTAGTGATCCACTAGGCAAGAAAAAATTGAAGTGTCAACCGATGTCAAAGAGAGCAGGGGGTTGGAGGTGTGAAATGAATCACCACCATGTGAGGATGGTCAAAAAAATGGCAAAGGCAAGAAGCTGGTGGTGACTCAAATGATTCACCATTAATTTCTGGTAGAAAGTTTTGGGAGTAACCGCTAGATTTAGTGGTGAGGAAGAAATTTTGAAAAGAAAATTGACCTTTTTATTTTACAAACTTCTAGGGGGGATTTGAAGGGATCAGAATGACCCCTATCCCCCACACTAAAAACTTAACAATGTCCCCATTGTTGAATCCTAAGGTGGGAGACAATATTAAATGTTTTAAAACAGATTTTGAGGGGTGACAAGAAATTTCAAAAAGATTGTCTGTCATACTAAAAATAAAAGAAAAAACAAAAACATATATACAAATGAAAGAAAAAGGTTGGTTTTTTTTGAAGTTCACAATAACAGCATGAAATGCATAGTGTATAAAGTATAAGAATAATCAAAGTGACTACTAGGGTGGAAGCAGATTTCACTATTCCAATCAACTAAGTTTTCAAATCTCTAGTATTAAAGAAGTTAAGAACCCATGTATAAGTCAATTCACAAAATTTCAAAAGAAATCTAATGGACTCTCCCACAGTTAAATCTTATAAACATGCAATAAAGTTTAAGTAGAGAATGAAATTAGAAAAACAGAATAACACTTCCCTAAAATATTGGAGCTTTTATCATTAATGTTCATTCAAAATATCTTCTTTTATAACACCAAGTAATTAATCCTCTCTATTACCTACAAGTTCAAAAAGTGAACATAAGAATCCAGAATTTAAATTTAGGAAAAATTAATCCCAAGAATTATTTGAGGAAATATTATCCATATGAGGCAGTGTGATGCTCCATTGGTTTTCCTTTGTCAAGTTTCTGGCACCAACAACTCTCTCTTGTTGCAGTAGGTCATGAGACACCATCCACTACAAAAAAAATTCCCTGATTAGAAGGGGTTATTTTTTAGATTAGAAGGGGTTATAACACCCTCTAAAAACATTAGCAGTGTTTACCCATAATCACCGCTAATATGTCTACCACATTGTGTTAGTGGTGGTTTCCGGTAAGCATTGGTAAACTGGATCATAACTAGAAGTGGTTAGATTAGAGGCGATTTTAACCCCCTCTAATTTCATTGAAAAAATGTCAGATTAGAGGGGGTTAAAGCCCCCTCTAATCTGAAATACATTTTAAAGGCGATTGTAAATCGCCACTAACAATTTTTTTTTTAAAAAATTGTATTTTTTAAATTTGCATGGCCTTAACTCGGCTATAACAACACCTCACCCTTCAGTACCTCATCCATAACAATGCCTCACCCTCCAGTTGCGTGACCAGCCCATCCCATACACTGTTACAATCACCCTTCAGTTCCCCGCATGGACGCCCAAATACCCATGTAGTTCCACGCTTCAATTTCTCACATGGCTACCCAAATACCCATGCATTTCCCCACGAAAACACACCCCTTGTAAAATTTTGATCTCTATGTGTTTTGAACTCACGACCTTCAACATATAACTATCGTGCCTCCACCACTATGCCAACTTAATTTCTTTTATTCATGTACACATTTTTATATTTATATATATATATTGAATATTATTTAAGTAAATAATATTTGAATAAATATTTCAATACATATAAATATATAACCTATATATATTTTTATATAAATTAATATATTCAGTTTTATATTATTTATTTATGTATTTATGTTATAATACATTTACATTATATTCAATTTATACATTTATATAAACTACATATTTTATCTGTTTATTTACATACATTTGAGTAAATATATTTTATAATACTATTTATGTTATGTATATACATATGTATTTATATATATATATTTATGAACATTATATATATACTTAAATACATTTTTATATATTATATACATGTTTATTTACATAATATATATATAACTATTTATTTAAAATATTTATATAATGTATTTCAATACCTATATTTATTATTATTTACATTAATATATATTTATTTATAGAAATTGTATAATATTATATATAATTAATATTATATGAAATACACATATATGAAATACAACTTATACAAATATTTCATATGAAATACAATTGATACAAATATTTATATAATGTTATATGAAATATAAATTTATATTATATATAATTAATATGTATATTATATATAATTAATATTTATATTATATATAATTAATATTAATATGAAATAAAATTTACAAAAATATTTATATAATTCATTTCCATACATATATTTATTTTTATGCAGATTAATATATATATTTCAGTAAATATAATCGTATGATATTATGTACATTAATATATTTTTATTTTTATAAATTATATATCATATAATATTACTTATAGATAATATAAAAGCACAAACATAATATTTAAAAATATATTTATTATTATTAAAATATAAATTATAAAAACTACAAGCATGAGTTTTTATATGATATATTTTTTAAATAAATTATACTTATATAATATGTTTGTGGTTTTATATTATATATAATTGATATTATATGAAATGCAATTTATACAAATAAATATATATTAATATAAATAATATTATAAAATTATATTTATGTATACATATAAATACAATCACATAAATATTTTATATAATATATATGTTCATATAATGTATTTAAATACATTTAAACGAAGTGTTTAATTATATATATATATATTATATAAATTTGTTTTTTTAATAGTGGGGGTTCATAACCCCCTATAATTTAAATACATTACAGGGGGTTTTAAACCCCCTCTAATTTAAAATATTAGAGGGGGTTTTGAACCCCCTCTAATTTAAGAGATTAGAGGGGGGTTTTGAGCCACTTATAAGTTAAGACATTAGAGGGGGTTTTGAACCCCCTCTAACTTAAGATATTAGAGGGTGTTTTGAAACCCATCTAATTTAAGAGATCAGAAGGGTGTTTTGGACCCCCTCAAATTTAAGACATTAGAGGGGGTTTTGAACCCCTTCTAATTTAGGAGATTAGAGAAGGTTTTTAACCCTCTATAATTTAAGACATTACAGGGGGTTTTGAACCCCCTATAATTTAATACATTAGAGGGGGTTTTGAATCATAGTTAATCTCATTGATTAGCGGTGGTTATGAACCCTGTATATTTTCTTAAATTATAGTGGGTTCAAAACCCCCTCTAAAACCTAACTAGATATTAAAAAAATAATGTTAAAAATTTTAGAGGGGGTTCATAACCCCCTCTAAATTCGATGATTAGTGAGAGTCACACATAACCCCCTATATTTATACAAAAAATGAATTTAGAGGGGGTTGTGCATAACCCCCTCTAAAAACCCACCTCTAATATGCTATTTTTTTGTAGTGATCAGACAGACAAGACATCAAACTGGAGAAACAAGAAGCAAGAGTTATATTTATTGAAAAATAGAAATAAAAAGAAAACGACATAAAAACCATGGGTTAGTTTCCATGAAACATTGAGTTTATAGTCCTTAGTTAGACTTGAGTCAGCTCATTATTCCAACATAGAGATGGAATCCAAGCCCTATGGATTCCCTCCAAAGAAATGCTTAATCCTATGAACATTGACTAAGAAAGGTTTGGTCTCTTATCCAACTAACATCATAGCTCCATTAACCAAAACTCTCACAATGGTAAAGGGACTTGACCACTTGGTCTTCAACTTACCAGGAAAAAGTTTAAGTCTATAATTTAAAAGCAATATCCTCTCACTAACCTTAAAATTCCTAATTTGGATGATTGTATCATGAATGGCCTTTTTTCTCTATTTGTAAATTTCAGCATTCTCATAATACTCTCCTGATTTCCTCTAGATCACTCAGCTCTAACAACCTTCTCTCACTAGCAGACTTAAAATCAAAATTTAGGGTCTTTACTACCCAATAATATTTTTCTTGTAATTCCATAGGTAGATGATATGATTTTCTAAAAAGAATAAAGTATAGTGGCATCCCTATAGGAGTCTTGTAGGCAGTTCTATAGGCCTTTACTGACCAGTATTTCCTAGAGTTAGAAACTTTTTTCTCTAAAATATGCATAACCTCCATGTTAGAAACTTCTTCCTACCCAGTGGACTATGGGTGGTAGGTGGTACCTGTCCTATGTGAGCATCCATACTTCTCCATAAAACTCTTTAACATGTAATTTTTGAAGTGAGTTCCATTATCTGTGATGAAATATCAAGGGACACCAAACCCAGAAAAAATATTTTTCATGATAAATTTCACCACACTAGCAGTAGAATTGTTGGAAAAAGATACTGCCTCAACCCATTTAGATACATAGTCCAAAGAAAACAAAATGTACTCATTCCTATAATAGAATGGGAATTTTACAATGAAGTCTAAGCCCTAGACATCAAAAAATTCTACCAATATAATTCCTTTTTGAGGAAGATCCTACCTTCTTTCTACATTACCCAGCATTTGAAATTTTTCACAACCTATGACCAAACTCCTAGAATCTTTGAAAAAATTAGGCCAATAAAAACTAGACTACAGAACCTTATGAGAAGTCCTCTCTCCTCCATGGTGTCCACCCCAAGCTGATGAATGGTATCTCTCAAGTATGGTCAACATTTATTCCTTAGTAACACATCTCCTCAAAATACCAATATCACAACTCATAAGGGGAAGAGGGTCATCCCAAAAATAATATTTCAATTCATAAATGAACCTATTTCTTTGGTTGTGTGCGAGGTCCTTGGGCATGACACCAGCTGTCAAAAAACTGGAAAAGTATGAAAACCAAGAAGACTACTATAGAGAAGCAGCTAACAACTATTTATCAAGGAATGAGGTATTTATCTCTCTCGGTTCCTCAATTTGGGTGTTTGGTAGCCTAGAAAAGTGGTCTTCCACAACATTTTCAACCCATTTTTTATCCTTAATAACCAAATCAAATTTCTACAACTAAAAGGTCCACCTCATTAGCCTATATTTTGAGTCTTTCTTTTCTAGAAAGTACTTGAGGGCAGCAAGGTCTATGAAAATGATTACTCTTCACCCTATCAAGTACTGCCTAAATGTTTTTAGGAAAACATCACAACAGCCAATGTCACGTACGTGTCCTTATTTTCAGGTATTTTATCTTTTATTCTTGGCCTATCTTTCCCTATAGTTCACCCTAGGTTCCCCCTTGATTTTTTAAATAAAATAAGGGTTTTTGGGTGGCTAGAATAGGCCACACAGTTTGGCCACAAGGTTTACTAAACCATGCGGAAAAACTGTGTACAATGTACAGGTGTTAAAAAATGTATTTGGACCATTTTTCCCTTCTAGAAATAAACCTAATGCATCCCTTTATTCCCTCATTCTACCATTTCATCCATGCAAGATTTCCAATCCCCCTCAAGCTTCCTTGGAACCCATTTTTTATGGGGGTTTTGGTGGGGAAATTTCAAGATCCCTCATGTCAGTGAGTTTCTCTTTGTTTTCCTTCCATATCTATAGGATTTATTCCCTACTTATTGAATTTATAAAATTATAGAAGTTAGGTTTTTGTCCCTAGGGTTTAATATTTAGTTTCTTGGTTCAATCTTCTTGATTAGGGTTCGTTTTCACTCGCCTGTGGTGCAGTTGAAGTTTCACACAAAGATTTAGAGTTTTTGATATTCAAGGTAGGTGGTTCCAAGTATAAACATTATTTGATGAATTTACCTTGCTTAATTAACCTATTTATCATGTTTCCCATCCATTGTGTCTGGTGTGAAAACCATTTTTGGTAGCATTGATTGGGAGTTTAATTTTAAAGTTTCATTTTGACATGAAATTGAGTGTTTTTCATATGTAATACAGGTTATATAATTTGGGGTTATTTTGTAATTCATGAATTTTTTTTATTAAATGGTGTTAGGGATAACAATTCTAGTTTGGTATGGTTCGGATTTTGTCTTTAAACAATGATTTTTTAATGGATTTTGTGTGAAAACCCTTGTGTTATCTTTTGAAATTATTTTATAAAATCTCTAAAGAGTTTATTAAACTACATTGAGGGTGTGAAACATGTTTTTGTACTGTTTGGTGTGTATATTATTTATAAATGGTGTTTTGGATGTGAAAATGATATGTTAGAACATGTGGAACTTCATTGATCACAAAGAGGGAAGCTCGGGTAACTAGGTGGGTGGACTAGAACCAGAATGTTAGTGATTTAGAAGTGGCCTTGTCTCGGTTTCACTTTGCAAGTTTGATAATGAAAATACTAACTAAATAATAATGATTTGTTGGATACCACTAGTCCATTGGGGTGTCCCCTCCTAGTTTCTCATGCACAATAACAAAATTGGTTGTGGTTTTTGGTTACTTTTACAGTGAGCTATGATGTACCCAGGGCCCCACTATTAGCTAGTACCTAGGGGAATTTCCCATGACTAGTGGTCATTGATTATATTGTACTTACCATCATAATATGGTGTGTTTGGATGGTAAATTTCAGCATCATGTGTGTTTTCTTTAAAATTGTTCATTCTTTAAATATTCCATCTTGAAAAATGTTTTCATTTAAATTTTCATCTCTTAGAAATTGTAACTAGAATGTCCTATTTATGAAAACTTGTAATATTTTTGTCTTAAAATGTTTATTACATGGAATATTTTTGGGTGTAATCCTATTGGACTTTGGATCTCACCCTACTTACACCTTTGGAAGTAAGTATACTTGGTAATGTTTGACATAGGTAAGGGAAAGGTCTTTGGAGATGGTGGTTTAGGTTGTTGCCCTCCTTCCTTGTTGTGGTGTTGTGGAGATGGATTGAGGGAGATGCACCCTTACTATATGGTGGTTTTTTAGTAATAATTTCTACTCCTTTTTAGTTGTGGAACTATTGGGATTATTTGAAACTATGTAATTCAATTATAAATTTTGTTTAAGGATTGTTTGGTCGGGAAATTTCAGATTCTGTTTATTTATTATTGTTGGTTGTTTTATGTTTCTAAACTTGGGTAAATCATTACAAAACCTTTATTATTGATACCCAAGAACTTTTTCTAGACTGTGGGGAAATGGGACACCTTTTGGGCCTTCCCATGGACCGGGTTAGGCATCTGTTTGGTTAGTGACCCGACCTGGTTCGTGAAAAAATGCTATTAGAGCATGGTTATGCTCTTTGGGTCATATTATTTGTGATGAGTCTGGTTAGATAGGATCTAGGACTGTTAGAGCTCAGAATTATGGATGGGAGTAGGGTGTTAGGACCACACCTCTTATGATAGACCTTGAGTAGCCATGGGATGTTGAGATTCTTTTTTGACTTCTCTGTTAAGTGGGACGTGTGGCCTGCAGACTACACATGGTCATTGGTTGGGGGTGAAGTAGTTATTTATTTCATTATTGTGATGTGTTTTATTTATTCATATTTGATGTTCTTACTAAAATTTTTCTGAATTGTTGTACTAATATTTTCTCTTGTGTCTGTTTCATTTTTTAGCAACATGTCTTCCTAAAAAGCTTACATACACCCATGGGAGGAAGTCGGAAAGAGTTATCCCTCACCACTTGATCAGAGGTTGGTATAAGATATGGTTTGTGCTATCTAGGCTCTGGGGCAAGGAGCGAGTCCTGATCCTTCTCTAGTTAGAGAAGATGAACCTGGTCCTAGAAAGGACAAAGCCCATGAGTTTTTTAAGAATAATCCTCCTACTTTTCAAGGTAGCATGGAGCCTCAAGAAGTAGAGGAGTGGATTGAGAAGATTGAATGTATGTTTTATTTCCTTGACACACATGAGGAGATCAAGGTGAAATGTTCCTCGTTTATTCTAGAAGTTCCTTGTTGTAGGTGGTGGGAATCAGTGCTTCAAGCTGGGAAGCATGAGAAGATGAGATGGAAGGACTTCAAAGCTATCTTCAATGACCAATATAGTCCTGAAGTCTTATCTTATGCTAGATCCTAGGAGTTTAAGGATATCTTTCAGGGGGACTAGTCAGGGATGGATTATTCCAACCACTTTTCCGATCTATTCCGATATTCTCCCGAGATAGTCTCTAATGAACAGGTGAAGGCTCATATATATGAAAAGGGATTGTGGATATATTCTCAGGGTTTCTTATTTAAGTTTAAGACCTATGCTGATGTGGTTGATCAAGATTTTATGGTATATATTGACTGAAAGGGGAGGTCTGGTTTCTCTGGGACAATATTAGTGATGGGTAGTGGTAGTTTATCTGAGAAGAAAAGGAAGTGAGAGGAGCAGGGTAACAAGGGAGGTGGTAGTTCAGTCCATACTCCTAGAAATTTTTCATATGTAGCTTCTAATGAAAGGTATGTTGTATTCCACCAGTGCAAGATGGCAGGAAACAACCAACCTACATGTACATCTACTCCAATTCCTTGTTATCAGTTTGGATCTATGGGGCACTTTTAGCGCTTTTTCATGGTGATGCATCCCCTATAGAGTGAGGTAGGATTTTTGAATTCCAGGGCAATGTCAGTTCAATCAGAATCATCTAGGATGGATGGATCTCAGTGATGTGACCATGTAGGTAAGGCCGTATTGTCTTATAGGAAGACCTGGTTCAGAGTAGATCTATAAGTGATCAACCATTCTCAGGAAGAGACTAGGAATCTTCATGTTGTGGATCAAGCACCAGTAGGATCGGATGTAGGACCTTCGATAGTTTGAGATACCATTTTGATTGCATCTTCTATATATTATATTCTATTTGATAATGGTTCTTTTTTTATTTTATCTCTACCCATTTTGTGAATCTTCTGAATTTTCCAATTGATTTGATGTCTTTCACGATGGAGTTGGTGATGTTGTTGGGTAAGAAGAAGGATCAAGGTCTCAGGTTCCCATTAGGTACGCTTTTCATGTTAGGGTTTCAAATAGAATGGTCCTCCTAGTCTTGGATATGAATCTTCTTATGTAATCCTCAACATGGATTGTCTAGTGAACTTTCATGTGCATATCAATTTCTATAAGCGGTGGGTGAGTTTCATAGAACTTGATGGGAGTCCTCAAGTTTTTCTTGGGGAATAGGATCCTCGATTGGGTCATACGGGATCTCCAATCCTAGAATTTGGAAACCTTATCTTTCATTTATTGTCATTCATGCTATAGTATGATGGTCATGATCATGAGGGTAGATTAACTCATGTAGTGGATGAGTTCCTAGAGGTGTTTTCATACGATTTTTCAAGCTTTCCCCTGAAGTGGGATGTGGAGTTCTCAATTGATTTGGCAATGGGAACACAATCGATATCTCTTCCCTTGTATTGTATAGGCACTACCGAGTTGAGGGAATTAAATACGTAGCTTGATGATTTATAATCCAAAGGATTCATTCACTCGAGTGTCTATCCTTGGGTCACTCCTATTCTTTTTATGAAGAAGGTCGACGGGTCCCTCTAGTTGTTCATTGACTACCGAAAGCTGAATAAGGTAAAAATCAAGAACAAATATCATTTTCCCTGAATAGATGACTTTTTTTTTCAGTTAATGGGAGAAAAGTATTTTTCCAAGATAGACTTGTGTTTGGGTTACCACCAAGTCAGGGTGAGAGAGGCGAATATCCTGAAGACATCCTTCTGAAATAGGTACGAGCACCTTTAGTACTTGGTCATGCCTTTAGGATTGACTAATGATCCAATGGTATTTATGGATCTCATGAATAGGGTGTTCCACCAATATCTTGAATCTTTCATTGTGGTATTCATGGATGACATTATAGTTTACTCTAGATCTAAGGAAAAGCAGAAGAATCATTTTCGGATCATGTTGGGTACTCTACATGATCATTGCCTTTATGAAAAGTTGTCCATGTTCACTTTCTAGATTAGGGAGGTGATGTTTCTGGGTCATGTAATATCAGAAAAGGGGGTTTTTGTGTACCTTGATAAGATCAGTGCAGTTATTTCTTGGGTTCATCTGAAGAATCTGTTTGAGATCAGGAGTTTCCTTGGCTTGGTAGGTTGCAACCAACGGTTTTTTCTGGATTTTCTCAGCTTTCTTCTCCCTTGAACATTCTCACCTGGAAAGGGGTGAAGTTTGAATGGGGCCTAGAATGTCAGGAATCCTTTAAGGAGTTGAAGCGACGATTGAATACTTCCCCCGTGTTGATTTGGAATAAATCTGGAAAGATATATGTGGTGTATTGTGATGCTTCAGGTATGGGTCTTCAGTGTGTGCTTATGCAGGGTGATCATGTGGTGGCGTATAACCCTTGCCAACTCTGACCAAATGAAAAAAATTACATAAATCACAACTTGGAGTTTGCAACGTTGATTCATGCTTTGATGAATTGGCATCAGTACCTCTTCGGGGAGAAGTTTTTAGTCTACTCTAATCATTAGATCGTATCCTACATCCTCTCACAGAAAGATCTTAATCTAAGGTAGTGCTGTTGGATTGAGTATTTGTAGGGGTTTGACATTGATATCATCTATACCCCGGGTAAGGGTAATGTGGTGGATGACTCCTTGAGAAGAAAAGTACCAGTGTAGTCTTTGAGTAAGTATAGTGATGAGTTGGTTCTGATAGGAATCTTTTCTCAGATACATATGGAGACTAAGGATCACAATGGAGGTGTGTTCTTGGAGAGAGTTCAGTTGACTCATACTCTTTTGGATTTGATTCAGCAAAGGCATCCAAGTAATGAGTTGTTTCAGCGGTCTATGAACTTTCTTCGTGGTGGGGAGATGTCCATAGTTTGTTCTTCATCTTCCAAGGGCATCCTATGCTTCAAGGGCCGTTCAGTGGTTTCGTTGTCTCTAAAGAAGGTGGTGATGTAGGATAGACACCAATATCAGTGGGACATTCATCATGGGGATACCAAAATTTATTATGATGTTCGTCACTAGTTATGGTGGCTAGGTATGAGATGACACATAGCTGACTTCATGTAGATATGTTATATGTGTCCGCAAGTAAAATCTGAGCATCAAAGACACTATGGTTTACTTCAGATATTACCCATTTCTACCTAGAAGTGGGATGAGGTCACCATGGATTTTATTATTGGCTTAGCTCATACAGCTCGGGGTAAGAATGCTATTTGGGTAGTGATTGATCGTCTGACCAAATCATCCCACTTCATTCCGATCAGAGATACAACTAAAGTGGATGAGCTAGGCTAATTGTATATTTAGGAGGTGGTAAGGCTTTATGGTGTGTCATTGGTAGTTGTCTCATATAGAGACCCCCGTTTTACCTCTCGGTTTTGGGAAGGCCTTTATAAGTCCCTGGGGTTGTAAATTAAGACGAGCACAACATACCATCCTCAAACAGATGGGTAGACAGAGTGGGAAAATCAGATTCTAGAGGAAATGCTTCATGTGTGTGTTTTGTATTTTATAGGATTTTGGTATAACTATTTGGGATTGGTTGAATTTTATTATAATAATATCTATCAATCCTCTATTCGAATGTATCATTTTTAGGAACTCTATGGTCGGCCTTGTCGGTCCACCCTGTGTTGGGATGAGGTAAGTGAGACCTCACTGTTGGGGTTGAGCCTTGTGCAAGAGACATATGAGAAGGTCAAGTTGATCAAAAAATAGTTATTGATGGTCCAGAGTCACCACAAATATTATGCTGATCAGAGGTGTCTAGATATTTAGTTTTATATGGGTGATCAGGTATTCTTGAAGGTGGCCCTTCAATTGGGTCATCATCATTTTGGAAAGCTAGGAAAGCTAACATCGAGGTATGTATGACCTTTTGAGATCACCAAGCGAATTGGAAAGGTGACATATAGGTTATATTTTACTTCTCAGTTGACATATATTCACAATTTATTCCATGTATCCCAATTGAATAAGTACAACCCGGATCCATCCCACGTGTTGAATTAGGAAGAGTTGGAGATAGAGCCCGATTTATCAGTGTTTGAACGAATGGTGTGAATAATGGATTCCCAAAAGAAGGTTCTTTGGGGAAATTCTATTACATTTTTGGGTCCTTTGGAAGTATGGGAATGATGTGCATGAAATTTGGGAGTGAAATTTTTGGGTTGAGCAAGAGTACCCATTCTTTTTTTTTTCTGATCAAGCTTCAGGTTGAATTTTCGAGCCGCAGAGTTTTCATGGTAGGGAGAATTTTCACATCCATGTCATTTTTTTTTCAGGTATTTTTATTTTCTATTATTGGCCTATCATTCCCCCTAGGTCCCCTAGGTTCCCCCCTTGAATTTTCTAAGAAAATGAGGGTTTTTGGGTGGCTAGAACAGGCCGCATGGTTTGGCCATATGGTTTACTAAATAGTGTGGAAAAACCGTACACAGTGTCTAGGTGTTAAAAAATGGATTTTGACCATTTTTACCTTCCATAAATAAATATAATGTGCCTCTTTCTTCTCCAATTTTACCATTTCATCAATTTATGTCTTCAAATCCCCCTCAAGCTTCCTTGGAACCCATTTTTAAAGGGTTTTGGTGGGGAGACTTCAAGATCCTTCAAGTAAGTGAGTCTCTATTTGTTTTTCTTCCTTATATCTAGGGTTTCTTCCCTCCTTATTAATGTTCTAAAATTACAGAAGCTAGGGTTTCGTCCCTAGGGTTTAATATTGAGTATCTTGGTTCAATCTTCTTGATTAGGATTTGTTTTCACTCTCTTGTGGTGCGGTTGAAGTTTAACAAAAAGATTTGGGGTTTTTGATATTCAAGGTAGGTGGTTCCATATGTAAAAAATATTTGATGAATTTATATTGCTTTATTAACTTACTTATCATGTTTCCCACCCATTATTTGTGGTGCGAAAACCATTTTTGGTAGAATTTATTGGGTGTTTAATTTTAAAGTTTCATTTTGATATAAAATTTGGTGTTTTTCATGTGTAATCCATGTTGTATCATTTGGGGTTATTTTATGATTTATGAAATTGTTTTATTAAATGGAGTTAGGGCTGAAAATTATGTTTTGGTATGGTATGGTTGGGTATTTGGCCTTAAATGAGAATTTTTAATGGATTTTGTGTGCAAACCCTTGTGTTGCCTCTTGAAATTGTTTTATAAAATCTTTAAAGGGTTTATTAAATTACATTGAGGATGCGGAACATGTTTGTGTATTTTTTGGTGTGTGTATGATTTAGAAATGTTATTTTTCATGTGAAAATGATATTTTATGACATTTATAAATTGATTGATCATAAAGAGGGAATCCCGGGTATCTAGGGTGGTGGACTAGGACTAGTATACTAGTGATTCAGAAGTGACATTGTAATTGTTTCACTTATCACGTTTGATGATGAAAACACTAGATAAATAATGATGACTGTTTGGAGACCACTAGTCCATTAGGGTGTCCCCTCCTACTATATTGTTCATGAGAATGAATTTTTTTGTGGTTTTTGGTTACTTTTATACTGAGATATGATGTACCTAGGTCTACACTATTAGCTAGTACCTAGGGGTATTTTCCATGACTAGTGTTCATTGATTATATTGTACTTACTGTTGGAATACAGTGTTCTTGGATTGTAAATTTCAGAAACATGTATGTTTTATTTAAAATTTTTCATTCTTTAAAGTTTCCCTATTGAAAAATATTTTCATTTAAACTTTCATCTCTTAGAAATTGTTACCAGCATTTCTTGTTTATGAAAAATTGTAAGATTTTTTTCATAAAATTTTTATCACATGGAATATTTTTGGGTGGAATTTTATTGGGCTTAGTCTCACACATTACTTCCACCTTTGGGTGTAAGTAGACTTGGTAATGTTTGACACAGGTAAGGTAAAAGTCTTTGGAGACGACGGTTCAGGTAGTTAGCCTCATTCCTTGGTGTAGTGTTGTGGAGATGGATTCAAGGAAATGAACCCTTATTGTGTGGTGGTTTTTGAGTAGGAATTACTACTTATTTTTAGTTGTGTCCCTATTAGGATTGTTTAAAACTTTGTAATTAAATTATATTTTTTTTAGGATTTTTTGTTTGGGAAATTTCAAATTCGGTTTATTTATTATTGTTGGTTGTTTTATGTTTCTAAACATGGGTAAATCATTCCCAAAACTTTATTATTGACACTCGGGAACTTGTGCCAGACTATGGAGATAGGTAACACCTTTCATGTATTTCCATAGACCGGTTCGGGTGCCGGTTTGGTTGGTGACCCGACCTGGTTCATGACAGCCAATTCCTTCTCAGTGGTGGAATAGTTTTTTGGGCATCATCTAGCAGCTTGATGGAATAATAAATGACATGGAGCTTCCAATATTTTCTTTAACCTAAAACATCACCTACATATAAATCACTAGCATCACACATTACCTCAAATGAGAGATTCCAGTTTGGGTAAATTATTATAGGTGATATTGTCAGCTTCTCTTTGAGAAAATGTAAATACTCTATACATTTCTCATCAAAAACAAAGGGAGTGTCCTTAACTAGTAGTGAGCATAGGGGTCTTGTGATCTTAGAAAAATCCTTTATAAACCTTCTATAAAACCTATAATATCCCAAAAAAAATCTAATTCCCTTGACATTTTCTGGTGGGGAAACTTTTGGATAACCTCTACCATGGCATTATCGACCTCCAACCCCTTTTTGACACTTTGTGACCCAAGAAAACACCTTCTATTTCCATGAATTGTAAATTTTCTCAACTGAATACCAGATTAGTTTCCTAGAATATTTCCAACACAACTTCTAGATTTTCCAGATAATTTTTAAAATTTCTTTCCATAAAATAAAAAGCATCCATGAAAAATTCAATTATCCTTTTAATAATATATGAGAATATGGTCATCATATAACTCTGAAATGTTGTAGGATCACCACACAAGCCAAAGGGCATCCGCTAGTAGGAGAATGTCCCAAATCGACAAGTGAAGGTGATTTTATCTTGATCCTTAGGAGAAATGACAATCTGGTTGTAACAAGAGAAACCATTCATAAAATAGAAATATTCATTGCCTACCAAACTCTCTAACATTTGGTCCAAAAATGGAATGGGAAAGTGGTCCTTCCTTGTGGTAGAATTCAACTTCCTATAATCAATAAAAACCATCCATTTGTTCCCTACCATTATTTGGATTTTCTCATTTTTCTCACTAGTGACCACTGTCACACCACTCTTTTTGGGGACCACCTGGACAGGACATACCCAGGGGCTGTCAGAAATGTGAAAAATTATCCTAGTATTAATTATCATGATCATTTATTCTCGAACAACTTTCTTCATTTTTGGGTTGATTCTACTTTGGGATTACACTATAGGCTTATACTCAGGTTCCATGAGAGTTTTGTGCATGGAGAAGGATGGAATTATCCCCTTTATGTAAGTTATTATCCAGCCGATGATAGACATGAATTTCCTTAAAACACTCAGTAGTTTTTCCTCTTAAACTTATTCCAAATTAGATGAAATTATCACAAGTACTGTGTAAATCTCCCCTAAAAAAATATTTTAGATAGGTAGAGAGGGTTTTGAGTTCAAGAATGGTTGGTGATTGACTTGAGGTAAGACACATGGGCCTAGGTGGACCAAGGTCTTCATGATTCCTATTAAATAAAGCAGTATAGAAGGGTTCCTCCTCATCACTATAACTTTAAAAAAATATTCCTCACACTTAGACTCTTCTCTTGGGTTTAGAATGTGATCCATAGGAAACTCATCTATATTCTCCAAAAACTCCCCACATACTCATCAATAGGTTATCTTTCCTTGATCTAATACCCATGAAAGTTTCAATAGAGATATCAGGTTCACCATTAATCTCCTCTATCATCCTTATAAAATGCTATTCCTCCTCATCAATAGTAACCTTAGCTTAAAACAACCCATCCTTGAGAAATATTGGGTGGGTGGGTTATTTGATTTTCTGAAAAAAAATAATTCCACTTTTTGTTCACCCATGTTGAAAATTAAATTCCCCTTAGAAACATTGATCATAGCTCCCCCTATGGCTATGAAGGGCCTACAAAGGATAATAGGCACCTCCTGATCACACTCCATATCGAGGGTCATAAATTATATAGGTATAAAGAGTTTACCTACTCCCACTAGAAAATCATCAGCCCTACCCACTAAGTAAGTGATGGATCTATCTAAAAGCTATAAGAAAACAGTAGTGGGCTTGGGAAATCCTAGTCTCAAGTGCTGAAAAAGTGATATAGGTAATAAATTGATGCCATCTCCCAAATCACAAAGGCAGTTGAACTCACCACCTCTATTCCCAAAGGTGAATGGAATGATAAAACTTCTTGGGTCCCAAATATTAGTAGGTTTCCTATTTTTTTTATAAAAAAACTACATTTATCTATTATAATATAGGTGGGAAACTCTTCCATGGTATTATTGTTTGAACAGATTTTCTTGAGTGATTTTAAGTAGGATGGAATTTCTATGAGAGATTTTAGTAATGAGATATCTATGTTCGTATTTTTAACCACTTTTAAAAATTTTACTAGCTCATAATCATGGGTTTTTTTTTATTCATTATGGTAAAGTAATAATAGGGGAAAGTTTTTAACAATTTGGGAAATCCATAAACATTCCTATTCATGATTTTTCTTACCTTTATTTTCTTATTTTTTCAAGGCATTTTCTTTTGGTTTTTTATCCGGAATAGTAGGAATAAGAGGGTTCCCAGTGTTTCTATCTAGTTTTCTAGATTCAAATTTTCAGATTCATCCAGGTTATGATTTTCAATAGCGTCATACACTTTATTATTTTTTGATGGGGTTTTAGATCACTTTTGGTGGTCACATCCGTGTAATTCTCTCTAGGTTTGGCTTTAATGGTACTAGGTATTCTTCCTTTGTCTCTACTTCCCACATCCCTAACCAACAACCCCATTTGTACTTCCAGGTTTTTCATTCTTATATCCATGTGAACTTTATCAAAATAATTTTTAGTCTTTTGTTTGTCAAATCACCCTATAAACTGATGAACATATCCCTCAGCTCATCTTTTGAATTCGATGACTCAGCCTTGGGTTGGGGTTGCGGTTGGAACTATTTCCTAGGAAGATACTGGAATCCAAGAGGGGTAGCAGGTCAAAGGACTCCCTTCTCCCTCTAAAAAAGGTTCAGGTGGTTCCTATACCCCTGATTGTAAGTGTTGTAAAATTGATCTTCTCAAGGATGCATTCTAGGACCGTATCCAACAAAACTAGCACTCTCGTGATCTTGGGTGGGCATGTTAATGTTGGGAAAATAGGTATATGAGTGCCCACATATGCCACAATGATGGAATTTATCCCTAATTGTACTGTGAGTGTTCTTATTGAAAATCCCATCATCTTGGGATTCATCTTGAGTGGTAGGGGTGGTTTCCTTCCTAACAATGGTTCTTCTTATATATCACTTATGCTAGGAGTTTTGTGCTAGGAGTTTTGAAAATTTTCTTGATCTTCTTAGTTGTCCTATCACTAAATACCCTTCTAGAAAACTGATCCACCAATATTTGGTGGTAAGGGGTGATACTATTATAGAATGTGTCTATGAGGAATTGGGGGTGCACTGGTGGTTTTGACACTACCTATGTAACCCTCTAAATCTATCTCAGGCTTCATGAAACAACTCTCTCTCTCTCTCATCTTTCAAAAAACCAGTGATATTATGCCTAATATCAGAGTTCTAACTCCTAGTATAAAATTTCATTGTAAAGGCATTTTAGACTTGATCATATGTGACAACTATCTCTTCCTCTAACTATTGGAACTAAGATCTAGAATTTCCCTTGAGGCATAAGGGAAACACTCTCACCTTAAGTTCTTCCTCAGTAAGACCTCTCTATGGAAGCTGTTGGACACTACAATAGAAATATATAATGAAGTAAAGGAAGTCTTCACTAGAAATTCCATTGAAGTTCAGCAGTTGAATCAGCATGGATTAAATGATTTCATAATTTCTAGATCTTGGTGAGAGCCTTATGCAAGAAGAGTTACTAGACACATTGGGTAGAAAAAATATCTCTAACTATGTCTCTCAGTTATTTCATTACCAAGTTGATTAACATTTTCATGTAGTGGGTTGTTCAGGTTTTGGTTCCTATTCTCAAACTCTCTATTGACTTCCATTTTTACTTCCTTTTTGTTCTTTTTCAATTCCTTCAGGTGATTCTCAATTTTAGGAATTATAGGTTTTAAATTTATATATTTTGATCTAGTGAGCATAAAACATGAGTTTCAGAGTTTTTTTATTTTCTTAAAGAACTTTTTTTACCTTTTTTTTAATGGAGATTTTCTTTAAACATTTTTTTTGTATTTTTTGAATGTTTTTATGTTTTATGGTTTTTAATTTTTTTTTATTTGTGAATTTTTGTTTTGTTTTTTTATTTAATCACACACTCCCTCCCCAGAAACAACATAAAAAATTGATATTGCACGTCATTGAGTGTGAGAAAATTACAATTTATAGACCTAAATACTACATAATACAATAGTAAGATAGAGTCGAACCACAGGGAGAAACTGAATTTGTGCTTAATGACCAAACAAAAATAAAAAAAAAACAAGAAAAAATAAAAACAAAGAAACAACTGATGATGGTTGTGAAAATGTGAAATGACTGGTGAAGAAAGTTTCTAAGAGTGATAGTGAATGTGCACAACTAAGAAAGTCAAGCAAGAAACAAGATAGACAGACAAGTAGTGAAAAAAAGTTTGAACAATCAATATGGTGGAGAGGGGAAAATCAGCTACAGGTTTCAATATGATTTCCATTGTGAATACACTTAAATCGAAAAATTTGGATCTGATTGAATGTAGTTGGCCATATTTTTCATCTGTTAAACTCGTGACTAAATAATATCTATTGTTTTTCAACTATAGAAATCATTCCCTCAACTAATGATTAAAATAAAGTCACAAGTTTAAATTTTCATTTGAACTATGTGACTCTATCTTCCTTGATCTTGATTCACTTTTCAGTGGAAATCCTCATATTAAATATAATTAAAATTTAATTCTAATCAAGATCAATTTTCACTGATTCAAGTGGTTTTGAAAAAATGATTGTCCCAATAGTAAGAGATAGAGGCATAAAGTAGGTGATAAATGTATAAACCAAAAAAATCAGATTAAAATCAGATCATCCTATTCCCCTAAATGTGATTAGCCAAGAATCATGTTCACTTTATGCACATTAATAGATAAAAAATCATTTTAGTTTATGTTTTATGAAAATTAAAAAAAACAGAGTAAGAAGAAAAGTGTTCTGTCCCCCTGCTTGATCACTATAAAATCTCTAATCTACTCTGTTTTTCTCAATGGTGATGGTGAGGAATGGTATCTCTGGATCTCCCGCTCTGCGAATTTGGAAGTGGCGCTTCGGTGATCTATTACTAAAAGTTGTGGAAGTGGATATTGTGGAATCTGCTCGTTGAAGTTAGAGTGACCAGGGTGAGTTGTGGAAGTCTGTAAGGGGATGGAATTCATGGATGATATTCTTGTAAAAAAGTGGTGAAGTCTGAGATGATCTTCTAGAATGTGCAGAAGATGAATGAAAATTTTTGTTCCCCACCTCTGTTGCATATGGAATTTTCCAATTCTTGTTGCAAGCACCTATCACAACATGTTGATGATTGGCCTCCACGTGGAAATTCCATAGTGACCCTCCCTCCTTGCAAGTGAGTGAAGTAGAACCCCTTAACAGAATGAGAGTTTGTGACATGAACCACGATGATCCTCTTGCATAATGACACAAATAGAAAAAAGTATTAATAAAAGAAATCACATAATTAGTATTGTAATAAAAAAAAATATAAATAAATAAATAATTTAATACTAATTAATATAAATATATTAATAACAATTATTGAATAAAAATTTATTAGGTAAAAATAAATATTGTTTTTTAATATTCAACAATATCTTTATACTTATTATTAAAAACCAATTTCTTAATTATTGTTATATATATAAAAAATTTAACAAAAATGATTGAAGTTGTTAAAAAAAGTGGTTATAAAAATCATAAATTTTATTAATAAATAAATTGAATTAGTAATTATATGTATTATAATTATTAAGTTATTATTTATTTATTTTTATTATATTATTTTATAATTATATATTATATATTATATATATATATATATTATATATATATATATATTATATAAAATAAATAAAAGAAGAGAAGAATAGGGGAGTGGGGTGTGTGTAGAGGGAGTTGAGAGGCTCAGTTTGGCTAGGAGCAGGGTCGCGGTAACCAGCGGTCAAGTAGGGGGAGGCATGGTGAGGTGGGTTGACGGATTTGATAGGGGATGACACCAGTGGATTATAGAGGGTTTAGGTTCAGAAAAGCAGTAGAGGGCGAGCAACAATGACAGACAGAGGTTATGAGTTCGGTGGGTGCGATGGGTCTGGAGGTCATGGTAAGGTAGAGAATAGAGAGGTGGTGTAGTAGTTCAGATATGATTTTCCTTAAATGGTGGTTCAAATCTATCACTTCAGTTTTTTCTTCATCGTTATTTGTGTCTACTGGTGTTGTTGATAATTTTTTTATGATTTGGATTTTTTCTTATACTGTTGATACTAGTTTGTGATTTGTTTCCATTGTGTTTGGTTGCTGCATTTATAATGGTGATTATGGAGGGTGATGGTGGGAGGATGATGGTGTGTGGGAGGTGAAGAACCAAGCAGTGACGGGGGAATGGAGTCACTTCCAGGAGTTTTCAGTGATGGTGATAAGGGGGAGTGATGGTGGCGGTGAGAGGGGACAGAGAACCGTGACTGTGGAGTCACTGTTGATGAAGGGTCGAAACGGTGACTTGGGTGCAGTAGAAGGGGAATGGGAGAATCTGGAGGTGTTGGTGAGAGGGTAGTTGTTGTTTTGAGAATGGGGGTGGAAAAAGGGTGGAAGCAGAGGCGAAGGAGGAACGATGACTCCATGAACCACTATTGAAGGATGTTGGCGATGACTCAGTGAGTCACCACTATATTGTTTCTGGCAGCAAGACAGTGCTTCACCTATAAAAAATAATAAACAACATTAATTTGATGTTACAAATTAAATAACTAAATCAATTCAACTAAAACAAAATAAATTAAATTACTAAATAAACTAATGGAATAAAAATTATAATTCACATTATTTTTTAAACTAAATAAAATTAATATACAACAATGAATTAATTACAGTTTTCATTTTATACATATAAATTATAAAATAATATATTTAAAGTGAGTTGCTTCAATTAATTTATTGATTAATTAATTAAAATAATTAATAAATAAATAAATTAAAATAAAACTAAAAAAATTAAAGAATTGCATAAAATTATTAAGATTAATTTAACTGTTCAAAGAATTAATCAGAAAAATGACAATTTATTTATTTAAAAAATAATTAATTAAATTAAAGAATTAATAAAATAATTATTTTTAAAAACAAATGAAATGAAATAAATAAAATAATAAAAGGAATGAAAATTTTAAATTTAAGCAGAAATGTATATAATTTAAAAATGTTATTAATTATTAATTAAAATACATTAAGTTGTCATTTAAAGTATACTAAAAAATACTAAAATATTTGGAAAATTATATTAAAAATGAGACACATAAGACCCTTAGGCTTATTCAATATTATTCATAGCCAAATCCAATTTAAATAATTTATGATGGCTTGTGAATAGTTTTCGAATTTACAATGCATATCCCTTGGGAGTGTCAAACCAAGTGTGCAGCAAGGTCTGTTGTCTTGTACCATATTATGCTCAAGTCAAGCCTGACACACCTTGTTGGAGTTGTGACCCCTAGGTGCATCTTGGCTAGAGACACATCCACTTGTAGTATAAAGATTGGGATGTATTTCAAGGAAACTACTCACTCTATCCTTTACCAAATTTCCTAGACATTTTCTAATATTTTTCCTTATCCTTAGACTTATCGTTAGGCATTTCCTAAGGGTTCTCACTGAGGATTTATCATCCTAGTTTCCAAAGGTTAACTAACCTTTTTATATGATACCAACTATAATGACCTAGTCTTAACGAACATAGATATTACATCATTTTTTCAGAATACTTAATAAATTACATAAATAGGCGCCCAAATAACATATTATTTGAGTGCCTTTGGAAACATGGAAATGTAAAATCTATTACTTGAATGAGATACATTATCTCCCAGTATGTTCTCCAAGACTATAACCCCTATTATAGATACCATACATAAAATACATCTTCATAACCTGGGGAAGGAAACATAAAAATGGGTGAGTTTAAATGATTAGAAAGAGTAAACAAGGGAGATATGTAATCATAAAAATAATAATAAGGGTATGAGAATGTGATTATAACATTAGAATATCATAAACTTCATATCAAAGATCATAAACATGAATCATGGAATAAATATTAGTAGTTCATAAGGCATTAATGATAAGAGAATCAAGAGAATAAGCCACGAAATCATAAAATAGGAGTAAGACATGGAATTGTGGCATACACATAAACATGTAATATCATTCCCTATAAATTAAGATTCATTGATAGAACTTATCAAGTAACTTCAAGGGGACTACACCTACTTGGTGGGATGCACCACCATCCCCAGTTACAGTCCTTTCCTTTTAAGGGATCTGGTTTCCCCATCTTCCCATAGTGGGTCGGGTTTCCCCTTCTTCCATAGTGGATCAAGCCTATCGAATTGATTCACACCATTATCTCATTAGATATAAATCATTATCCAATGTGTTATAGGGATATATAGGTCCCATCCATCACATAATAAAATCATGCATACATGTTCCACAAGATAATAAACTTGCATTATATCATGACCCATAAAAAGAGATGGGTTGCATAAACATCATATAAAATACCATGGGATGAAATGGGAATCATAACATTTTATCATATTATTACCTATTTAAAAGTGATATTTTTTAGAATGATTTCATCAAATCACAACCTGTGAAAGGAAGAAGGTTTTATAAGTATATAACCTATGAAAGAGAGACGAGTTTCATAAAAACATGCAACCAAAAAATATACCATTTAGAGAAAAGATATGAATGGAACCTTTGGATAATTTCCCAGCAAGTAATGAGTAACATCATTGGATTTTGTCTTATATGGAAAATAATTTTTGAAATATCTTTTAAAAACATGTCTTGAGGAAAATGTCCTTTCTTTATTGAAAAGGGAATTCTAAAACATAAAATATTTTTTAAAACCCTTTATTTCTTAAAACCATTTTAAAATAAACAAGTTTCCAGAATATTAGGAAAAATATTTTCTTTAAAAAAATAACCTTGTAAACTTACAGATGAATCATTAAGGAAATGACAATCATGATGGTGAGTAAGTCCATACATGTTAAACATTCCTTTTCACCTTAGAAGTTTAAAAAAGTGACTAAATTAGAAAAAGATAGGAATATTTATTTTAAAACTATTTTTTATAGGTAATACATGGTTAAAAATTTACTTTAAATATCATAGGATAATATTAAAAAAATGAAAATATTTTTAGAATTTTTTTAAAAAACATATATTTCTGACAGAAAGGAGAAATAAATTTGGATTTTTATAAAAACATTTTCTTAAGTACCAAAGAGTTGGAAAATGGTACTGTTAGTTGTATATAACATGAATAACCATAGTGTAATAAAATTCATTATAGTTTTTGAGGTATGGATCATAATATTTCTCAATGGAAGTATAATCTTTAACAATCTCGATAAACGATGAGATTGTAGCAATAAACCGTTACCACTTTAGTAACTTTGAATCATAATAAAATGAAAACAAAAAAATTAAATTAAGAATAAAATACCATTTAAATAAGTATATCCATGATATAATATTTCAAATTAAGTATATACACCTTATATAAAAATATAGGTGTATAACATGGCATGTTCCTAAAAGAAAAGACAAACATTCCTTACCAATTTGGTAACTTTTGAAACATAAACCCCATGATAGAATGATAATCAAATGGATATGTAAATACCAATAAATTTATGTATAATAATCATAGAATACATACATATATATTATACACACCACATATAAGAAATAGAAGGTGAACATGTCTTGTGTCTCATGGGAAATAAAAGTGAGATGAGAAAACTCTTACCTTATATCTTGACTCTCATTATACTCGTAAAAACCTATTGCATAATAAATATAAGTTTATTATACATATATTAGATAAAAATATTCTTATATATAATTCCACATATGATTTTATTATTATGAATTTATATTACCCATTTGTTAACAATTACATGTTGACGTTACGTTTCGAGTAATATCTACGTTGTTTTTCATATATGTTTTGACTATTTATTATTGATACTCATACTTAGATCATGATTTAATTATTTAATAATGTAAAAAATAATATAAAAATAATATATATTCATTATAGAAATATTTATAATAATCTATATATGATATAATTATGAAATGGAATACACCGTTCATGGAGATGGTAAGCCCTATGTATGCCTGGATGTTGTTTCTATTTTATTTTCATATTAAAAGAAAGAATGTAAATGAAATATATATATATATATAATAAAATTATATTAGAATTATTATTTCATATATATATATCATATAATTATACAAAACCCATCCTTAATTCATTCCATGTAGAGTGTGAATGAATCACATCACTTTGAAGGGGCGGTAGTCCATACTTCTCCAAATGAAGTTATCATATTTATAAAAAATGGAAATCATGAAGGTGTGTTTTATATAATAGTTAAATAACCATAAATAAATCATAAATATCATATATAACATATAAAAACTGAGTTTCCATAACAATTACTAGCCATGATAGGTGGTAAAGTAAAATGAATAACATCATTTCGTGAGGTGGTAGTTCACCGTACACAAAAATGTTAAGTTCATTACCCATTAGATGGAAGTGTGTGTAATTTAAATTAGAACATGTATAATAACAATATATTAGTATATTTAGGATATTTAGGTTATTATATAAGTATTTAATAAATATATTTGAGGTTATGGATAATGAAAATAAAACAAAGGAGCTTGAGGAAGGGTGTTACCTCTTCTTTGGGTAACTCTTCTTTGTTTGCACCAAAGGGATTCCTTGAATGAATTTAATCCAAAATGGAGGATTCTAGGATGAATTTAAGTATATTTTTAGTATTTTTATGATGATTTTTTATAATACAAATGTATTTATAGGTGTGAATAAGTGGGGGTGTATTTTTATAGTAGAGGAAGAGTGGTATTCCTGTAAGTTTTCTAAAGGGGAATTCCACTAACATTTTTCTTATGAAAATTGGATCCAATAGTGAAAAAAATTCATGAAATATGAGGATAGGTTCTAAATATATCTATAATATGGATTTTTGACAAGTTTATAGGCCATTTTGGCCGTTTTTTATATGGTTTAGTCCCTTGTTAATCTAATTTTCCACTTAATCATTGTAATTGATTTTAATTACTTTCACTAATATTCTTTGTCCAAAAATAAATTGAACTTATTTTAAATTATATATTATTATTATTAAAAATATTTAATATATTTTTCAAAATTCTAATCACATAAGTGGTAGAATAAAATTCAAATTTTATCTCACATATGGGGTGACAAAACGGGTTTTTAAAGAAAAAATGTTCAGAAGTTTTTTAAGTTTTCATATCCAATTTCAAAGTGAAATTGTTTATAATAAACTAAATTGTATTAAATGATTAATAATTGATATAATTTAACTTTAAAAATAATAAAAACATATTTTAACCTTATAAATAAATTATTTGAAAAATCAGTTTTGAACTAAAATTTCGTATTATTCACTATTTATCAAAAAAAGAAACCTCATAGAAAATATCGAAAATTCAACCTAAAATAATTTTTATGTTTAGATTTCTAAAATAAAGTATATTTTTACAAATTAAATTTAAAAAAGTTCCAAAATTGGATTTAAAATAGGTTTTCCATTAAAATATGGTAAAGTTACTTTTTAGAAAAATATATCTTTTTATTCACAAAATTAGATTTATTCTTATCTTATACCTATAAAATATATTGGATGAGTATGAAAAAATATTTAATGAATATATAATATATAAATTTTATTGGAAACATTAATCAAAATTGGGTTTTTAAATTTATTGAGATAAAATTGTGTTAGTACATAGAAAAGCAATTCTATGAGAAAACTAACTTCTTTATTTTCAAATAGTTATTACATTCAATTATACTAATTGATAACCAAAGGATTTATTTGATATAAATGTGTAAATAATGTTTTCACATTTTAGTTAATATTATTTACAACTTACATTCCAACAGCTAGGTGGTCGCTATAATAATATTTTTATAATATTATTAATAGTTTATTGTAGTTCAGTAAAAACTCAACCTTTCATGTTATGAAAGCTATCTATAAGACTCGGTATTGTGTGTAATAAAAGAAAAACATAGTGTTGTGTGTAACATAAGCTAATATTAGTGTTATGTATAGCACAATGTTGACTTGGTTTTGCATATAACGCAATCCATGCTTAGTGATTTCTTATTATAAAATCTATATTTAGTGTTGCATGAAATGAAAAATATCAAAAAGATTAAATTAATTCACAAAATAATAATTACCAAAAATTTTATGTGTTATAAATTTCATGGAATCTAACTTCCACCAATAAGAATATGACACATGATGTGGACTTATATATCATCCACTAGTCTATTCCAATTAATATATATAAATCTAAATAAATCTATCTCAACTTTATTCTCATATAAAAGTCTATAATTAGAATTATTTTTAATATATCTCATAATCATCTTAGTTTCTATGAAATATGATTTTTTTAGGTTGTATTGATACCTAGAATAAATAGTGATAAAAAATACAATGTATATTCATTAAGAATTCAAATACAAAATACTACAAATCAGTTTTTATAATTCTTTCTCATTAAAATAATTTTATTTATCATCTATGCTCAAATTTGTGCCCAATTTAATTCATGTATATACTACTCATGATTCCTCCATGAAAACATTTTCAATTAATCCTTGTCATATTTTTCTTCAAAAATGAAAATTTGATCAGCATCTTGGATAACTTATAAACCCAAGAAAAACTTCATCTCCCCAATAAAAGAGATCTAAAATTTCTTCTTCATTTATATGGAAAATTATTCACACAAATAATACTATTTACTATTAGAGATGTTGTTATCTATATAAAAAATAACAATGAGTGACATGGTATTGGTATTTGTTGGTCAGAGTGAGTATATCAAGAGGGAGGTGAATTGAGTACCCAATAAAAATTTCTATTAAAATTATATTTAAATAAAATCCCCCACTATAAATAAAAAAAACTATTTACCAAAATAGTATTTTGATATACATTTTCATATTTTAGAATATTTCTAAAAATATTGATTAGGAAATAATTAAAACAATAAAAATATTATTCTATCCTTTGAGATCAATTTACTTAAGAAAAATCTTATATAAACACTAATTAAGATAAAATATCAAAGTAATGGTATTTTTATAAGTTAAAAAAAATTTGGTTTTAAAAGTAAAGAAATAAAGTAAAACAAAACACAAAACATAATTTGAACACAATAGGTTCAATATCAAAATGAGACTTAGTCCTATCTACTTGGAAATCACCTGCTACCAAGAACTTTGTATAAAAATAAAATATGATCCACAACCTAGATTAGGTGTTATAGTAGTATACAAATTGTCCATGCCACATAGGGCCTCTTATATAGTAATCATGGGAGTACAACTAAAATGGGTCACAACCGAACCTCTACCACATAACGTGGGAAACCAGAGTAAAAGGAGTTGAGAATATATCTATGTATATTCCAGTTTAAAGCAGGAGACAATGTGGGATTGAAGAAAATTGAGTAAGCCACACTACTCAAAATTTAAATATAAATAAACAAAAATAGTAAATAATAATATTAGGGAGATCGTGTTTCTATGTTTGATATGATCTAAAACCTGTGACTCTCAAATGTAGTTTGAAATGAAGCTTGAGTCGAGTTTTATAATTTTACTAAAGAGAAGAGTGTCACAAACTTCTTATTTTGAGTATGTAGGAGGTTTTATAGATGATCAATGGGCTTCAATTTGTCTATAGTTAATTCTAGGTAAGAAATATTCTTGTATGGAACACTTCAGAGCTACTCAACTCACTTCATGGGTACTAGTGTATAATTTTGTTCAGCACTTCACTATTACATGTGGGAGTCTTCTTAATATTTTAATAGTATCAGTATTAAATAGAATCCACTAGATCTTCTTCTACTTGTACTTTATGTTACAACACGTCCATTAATTAATCTCTATCTAGAAATTAAGGAACAATTATTAGAATAAGTTTGATAATTAATTTTTATAAACTAGTCATTAGAGAAATTTAATTCCAAATAAGAATAAACATTGGGGGTGTGTCTTTTTAGTGGTGACACTTTTGGTGGTAACTCCTTGGAATGGTGACACTTTTAGTTATGTCTAAGTTTGGTGGTGAGACAATGTAATAGTGACTTGATCTAGTAGTGATTTATGGTCTGGTGGTGTCTGAGTCTTGTGGCATATGAGGCCAGTGGTGACTTGTGATGAAGGTGATCCATCCCAATAATTAGCTAATTTTATATTCCAATGGTGAGTATTTCTTGATATTTTCTCAAAGAGATAGTGTCTCAAGGTGACAGTGAGACTGTTTTTGTGGTGACACATTCTTGGTGATGAGACTTTTCTATACTTTGTTAAAGTTCCATCTTAGTGGTGACTCATTACTGACGGTGACTCATCCTTGGAGGTGTGTTAAGGAAACAATGAGACTTCCTTGGCGGTGAGTATTTTTTAGCAGTGTCTCATACTTAGTCAAATTTCTCCAATCTATCTTATAATATAAAATGATAATATAAAACATTAAACTCATTAATTATCACAATAATCATGATTTGAGGATCAATAAAATAAGAAGGTCAATAATCTCTCATTTTTTGATGATCACAATTCATGGAACTTTATATTCATAGAATCAAAGGTAAACCATGAAATTTAAATTAAAACATATAGTATTAATGGAAAAGGTGTTTACATAAATTAGTAAGTTATCAAAGGAAAATAATCAAGGAAATATATCATATAGTATCAAAGGAAGGTAGAAAAAATATGTTAGTATGGAATTAAATAAAAATACTCAAGAAATAAATGACATAATAAAGTTCTTTCCCTTTTGGGATTATAAAAAAAAGAACAATAATGAGGGAAAAATAATATAATATGAATAAAATAGGAAAGACAAGATGAAAACATAATATAAATAAACAAAATAAAATAAATCAGATAATTTCTATTGAAAAATTTAGTGAGGGTAAAGTAAAAAAGTTCCAACAAAATGTAACACAGAAATATTCCCATAAAAAACACAAAGTCTAATCAACACTTCTTCTCATTATTATTAGAAGGATCCAATAGTGCTTTTTCCCTTTTCCTTGGATAAGGTATAGGCCTTAACAGTAGTTCCTAAAGTAACTATAGGAATGGTTGAGGGTACTGAAGGGAAGCTAAGGGAACGTCTGTAATAACTAAGGGAGGTCAAGGATCTCAAATGAGGATCAGTCAAATGTGTTGTAATACCTATATAAAAGTTATATAAAATGGTTGGAAAATAGTTAGAAAAAGTGCATGAGGGTCTCTGGCCACTCTGGGATGAAAGTAATCTAAGGTAGTTGTAGGAGGAGTCAGGTGGGAAGTAACATGGATGGCCTCATGAGCCACAAAAGTAGTCCCATGAACATAACGAAATGGTTCCATAAGGTGTATGAATTTCATTATAATATTTCCACCTCAATATATTGAACTAAAGAAGTATTTCTTATCTTCCATAAAAATATTCAATAGAGAATCCAAGAATTTCAACTGATCGACTTGTTCCTAAAAGGCTTGGGTCACAAGAGGCATCCTCAAATTCTTAGCCATAAACTTGAAATTAATATCCATGAAATTATTAGTATATATCCTTGAGATATAATACTATATTTACTTTATTTTAGTATATCGATCGTAATTAATGTCCTTAACATATTATATAATCAAATTGAGAACATGATCACTATTATACCTTATTCTTCTTAAGGTTTTTTGAGGCTATGTAGTAGCATCACTTGAAGCACTAGCTGAAGTAGCTCTAAGATCTTATATGATCATATAAGTGAGCAACTCAACATAAAAAATTGGATTATGAGGAGAATTATAACTATATATAACTAAGGTAATATTTTACACTCTCTACAATAAATCATCCATACTAGGTACAAAAGAAAACTAAATCCCTTCCATAATGGATCTCAAAGGCTCCAGTTCACTAGAAAGTCTTTTATTATCAATTTCCACTTCCTAATTATGGTGCATCATATTTGGTTGAATATGGTGAATCACCAACTCAAATAGATATCTCACATATAATTTAATTATCTTAGTAAGAATTGATAATTTTATTTTCAAAATCATACAAAAATAAGAAATTAACATTTCTTTGAAAACATCTAGGTCACCCTTGGTGACCACATCAACAGAAACTGATGGAATTGAAGGTGCAGGGTCTCTCATAGAGGAAAATATTTCTAACATACTGGTAAAATTGATCTGATTTATCATTGATCCTTCAGGATCTCTTTTTTATCAAATTGTAGGTTCACCATTATTTGGTGAACTTATAGGAAACAAACCCCATTCTTTTGACATTGGGTCAATACATCTTTCTAAAGACTAAGTTGGAAGCTCAATCACTAAAAGCATAATAGTTATATACATCACTATATCCAGAATAGTAATAGGAGAAGTCTCTCTAGAAGTATTCATATCTTTCAACTGTACATCATCATGAGTCTCACCAGATTCATTGCTATCAAAAAATTGCTCTTCAAGATCAAATTCCATCTATTCAGCCACATCCTACTCACAAGAATAAATTATTCTCATTTTCTCAACAACAACTTGATCTGACTCTATCTGATCATCATCAACAAACACACCATTTCTATTAACAACAACATCAACAACTTGATAACTTACATGTCTTGGTTATTTCTCTCCTTCAATATATGCATCTCTTTATTTTCTAGTAGAAACATCCATTTCACCAACAAAACTGGTCCTCTCTTATAATCGGGAAATAGAACCATCAGGAGAAGTCCTCAGATATTGAGAAATCTCAATATCCTCTCTTCTAATTTTTCCACTGGAACCATATGGATCTGATCCTTTATTATCAGAATCTCTGTTAGGATTCTCATTTTAATATCCACTTCCGTTTTAATTTCTTTATTCATCTGCATTATCACCATTATCTTTATCTGATTTGGAAGTAAATTTGAACTGATCTTCTCTAGAGACTTCAGTCTCTTCCTCATTACGTTTTACTAACTTCTCTCTGTTAGGGAGATTCCTAGGTAGACTAGAAGCTCCATATGTGATAGCATGAGATATAGGAGATATTTTCGAGTCACTTACTCTTCAATAGAAAATTCCTTCTCTTATTCTTATCTAGATTACAAAATCAATTCTTACTTATCACTATCAAAGTACTCAAAAATTTCATCAGGCTCTTTAATAGGGTATGAAATTTATCTCTTTCTATATGGGTGGAAAACTATATTATACTCATCATATAGATTTTCATTATCATCTACCCATTGCTTCTTCTATGGGTTCCAACTGATCTTCATCATTCTAAAAATTATTACAGTGATACAAAATCCACCACAACCCACTATAGATTAGTTATTTTCATCTACCAAGACTTTGGAATAAATTATAGGAGAAATAAACTTCAGTTAGATCATATAATTCTATCTTGATTTTTTATTGGTCATTTCCATCATATGGAGCATGAGGTATCTATAAAGGTTTATCTTCAATCCTCTTTTCACAAGACATAAAAAAAAATCTTGATACCTTAAGTTCGAAAAATTTCCCTTCCATGGACAAAACAAGTTCTAGATAAATTTTAAGAGAAATACCCATTCACCATCAAACTAAGAGGTAATCAGACTTCTAACTATTCCATCTCCATTCAACTCAATAAGGGATTCTTGATAGATGAAATCATCACCATCACATGTAATCATTCTTTGGTAGTCATTGAACACACCATCATATGGGACTTTTAAAAAACTATCCCACTACCATGAAGAAAATATGATTATATTTTCATCAACACTACTTCACACCCAGTAATCTTATTCTTCTTCAAAACCAAACTCCACATATTGATATAATTGATATACCAACCTATAATAAACAGTCTATTATTTGAAGTGAACCATTAAATCCATCCTTGGTTCTATATAAAATTTGTCACTAGTGACTTTATGGATAACAACCATTCATATTTCAATTATTTCTTAGGAATGAAAACTCTTCTCATGAGCTTGGGGTTCACTGGTTATACTGGAGTAGGACACATTGGTTTCCATTTCTATTTTATCATGAATCATGACTTGTTTAGAGAAAATATAAATGTCACTTCACTCTATCCATGGAGGTCATCTTGGTTGGCTCAATAAAAGGTGAAGGGAAGTTTGAAAGGTCAAAAGGTTGTGATATAAAGATCACACGGGGCTCAAGAGAAAAGAAATGAGGAAAGAGTGTGCATTGAAACTAAACAAAGTGCCACATTTATCATTTAGGATATTTAGGGATCCAAAAAATCAAAATGCGAAATCAGGATAAATTTTAAATCAAGTTCTAAAATAACCATAACTGAAATAAAAAAATGATATTTTAAAACTTATAATTGGAAAATTTAAAAAAGGAATAAAACATCCCAATGGTGAGATAAACCAATCGTGAGAAGTATACAATAGTGAGAAGTCTACAATGGTGAGAAGTCTTAAATTGTGATAATTCTTCAATGGTGAGACATTCACAATGGTTATACATTTAAAATGGTGAGACATTAATAATGGTGAGTCCTATAAAATTGAACTTAACCAAAATTGATCATACATAATTCATGTTTGATGTAATTCATTATCTCATAATTCAAAGTCTTAGTTAATATATCACCAAGATAATGTTATGTACCAATGTATTAAAGAGTGATATCACCCTTTTGAAAATGATCTCTCAAAAAGTGATGTCTTACATCAACATGTTTTTTTTCTAGAATGTGACACATGATTCTTATAAATATTTTTATCACTTGTATTATCACAGTTTGTAGGGACATTCCAGAATTAATATCCATAGACCAATAATGTGTGTTACATCCATAAAATTTGTACATAATAGATACCTTCATCTATGTATTCAGCTTTAGTAGTAGATAGTACAATATAATTTTTCTTCTTACTACACCATGAAACTAGATACTTTCCCAAAAATTGACATGTTCTAGAGGTGCTTTGTCTATTTAACATACATTCACCAAAATAAACACATGAATAACTAACTAAATAAAATGATTTTCCTCTTGTGTAAAACAATCCAAAATTGGTATTATATTTTAGGTATTTGAAAATAATTTTTATAGTACCAAGTATGTCTCTTTTAGATTTTCTAGAAAGCAATCACACATACATACACTGAACATAATATCTAGTTGGCTTGAAGTAAGATAGAGAATACTTCCAATCATACCTATATAATTGGTCTGATATACTAGTTTCCCAATTTCATCAAGATACAATCTATAGGTAGTACTCTCAAGAGTATCAGTACTCTTAGTTCTATCCAAGTTAAAAAAAATTAAAGGATCCTTCGTATATTTACTTTGATTTAAAATAATTACCTCTTTATTTTGAAAATTTTGAAATCCAATAAATAATTTGAGTTCACCCATTAAACCCATTTCAATTTCATTTTGCATAATTTTGGAAAAATCAGCACATAAGGTATTTTTTGGTGATCTAAAAATAATATCATATATATAGATTTCTAACACTAAAAAATCCTTTGAAATTCATTTTATAAAAATTTTAGGATCAGTTATAAATTTTAAAAAACATTTTGAAATAAGAAATGTGTTAAGCCTATCATAATAAGCCCTTGAAGCTTGTTTCAAATCATATAAAGATTTTTCTAATTTAAAAATTGATTTGTAAAATGGTGATTTTTAAAACTATGGGTTTGTTCAACAAAAAACATCCTCAACTATATACCCATTTAAGAAATCACCATTTACATCCATTTGATAAATTTTAAAATCTAGATGAACTACATAATCTAGTGGTATTATAATGGATTCAAGTCTGAATACTAGTACGCAGGTCTCTTCATAGTCTATTCCTTTTTCTTGATTATAGACTTTTGTAACAAGTCTAGCCTTATTTTTTAATATTATGAATGATTCATCTACCTTGTTTATAAATACCCATTTAGTGTCTAGAGTCAATGTGTCTTTGGGTTTATCAAAAATTTCCCACACATTATTTCTTTAAAAATTATTTAATTCTTCTTTCATGTTCATTACACATAATTCATCATTGATTAAATCATTTATGTTATTTGGTTCAATATGAGATAAGAATTCTTGATGTTCAACTTGATTTCATAGAGAAACTCGAGTCTTTGTGACTCTATCTAGGTATCCAACTATATCATATAAATGATGGTACTTAAGGGTCCTAACAACTGTATAAAAAGTAGGGCTGGTGACTTTAGTTTCTTGTACAGGTTCAGGTTTTAGAAGTTCTATAAATTCCCCACAACTGGATGGTTTTTATGACTGTTTTATACAAGAAATAGTAGGTTTTGAATTTAATTTAATATTTGATAAATTTCCTCAAGTTTTTATAATGAGGTATTGGGATCATGTGGATATATCTCATCAAATTTGATATGAATAGATTCTTCTACAATCTTGGTCCTTTTGTTGAAAAATTTATAGACTTTAATAGAGGTTTAATAACCTAGGAATATTCATCCATCACTCTTGGAGGCAAATTTTTCAAGATTATTTTTAGTTTTCAAAATAAAAACTTTGAAACTAAAAACTATAAAGTAATTAACTTTGGTCTTTCCATTATTAAAAATCTCATAAGGATTCTTTTTCAAGATAGTTCTAATTAAAACTCTATTTATAATGTAATATGATGTATTAGTAGTATCTTCTAAAAACTATACAGGTGATTCATATTCATTTATCATGGTTTGGGATACCTCTTGAAGAGTTTTATTCCTTTTTTCTACAACTCTATTCTATTTAGGGGTCATAATAGTAGAGAAGTTATGACTATATCCATTTTTGTGAGAAAAAGGATTCAAAGTATTTATTTTTAAACCGATATCCATGGTCACTTCTTAGGGTCTTAATTCTAAGTCCACTTAAGTTTTCTACAGATATAGCATACTTGGTGAAGTAAGAACAAGCTTTACTTTTTTGAGCTAAAAATAACACCCAAGTATACCTAGAAAAGCCATTTTTGGGTAGATCCTTTACTAACCCTTTTCTAGTAATCTTACAAAGTGAGTAAATATTACAATGTACAAGTATCCATTACCATATCCAAGATTATTTAATAAATGAACTCAAACAATAAACATTTTTAGAAATTAAATAATTAAGATCAACATCATTAACATTTTTATTCCTCAAACCATTAAAGACTAAATAATTTCTAGAATAAAAACAATTATATGAATTGTTCTAAAATTTAACATGAAAACCATCATCACATAATTTTGACATGCTGAGTAGGTTATACCTCAAACCATAAAAAATAATACTTTAGAAATTAAAACAAAATTATTGTTACCAATTTGGCCAAGGATGATGGTTTTCCTTTTAGCATTGTTACCAAAGGTGGCATGACCACTATTAAATTTTATTAGGCTCTAGAAACTAGAATAGTATCCTAGCATATGTCTTGAACATCCATTATCTAAGTACCGTAGGCTTTTACAGGATGTCTTCAAGCAATTTTCTAATAAAAAATTTATACAAGAAATGATTTTGGTACCCATATTTTCTTTGGTCTAAAAGTGTTAGCAAATAGGGCTTTAGGAACCCATATTTGTATAATAGGTTTCTTATAAACATATTGTAATATTTTTAAAATAAAAACTTTTTTTATTCCATTAAAATAATAACTATATGTAGAACTTTCAAATTTTGGTACGAATGTGCTCTTAACTATTATTCTTTGTCCAGGTTGGTATCCTAGACCTGTAACATATTTTGGAGTAACATGTTTTTCCATAATCTGTGTAAGTGTTTCTATACCATTTTTAAACCTTTATAAGTACTTCTTCAGTTGTTCATTATAAATTTTAAGTTTAGTATTCTCCTTTAACAACTAATAATTTTTATCTTTCTCAATATATAAATCAGATTTAACAATGGGAGATAAGCATATTGTCTCTTCAGAACTTTATATCTATCCTTAAGTTCAATAAAAGCGTCTTTAAGCATTTTGAAATATTAGAGAATATATTATTGAGACATTTAATCATCGTTATGTTCATTATCATAATTATTATAATTAATCAAAGGAAAAATATTAGAAATATCAGGTACCTCAGAGACATTAGTCACGAAGCACGTATTGGATCTGTCAGACTTTTATTCAGGAGTAGAGTCAAAATCACTAGATCTTTACTCAAAGGCACTCCATGTTTCTTTCATAACTTTCTTGAACTTTCATTCCCCGTCATTTTATCTATTTATTATTTCAGTTTTTTACAATATTCCTTTACATGAACTTTTCTTTTGCATTCATAATAGTTAATTTCATTATCACCCTTTTTCTAATCCTTTTTCTAGTTGCCTTTAGTATCATAATTTCATTTATAATTAGTATTCCTGAAAATTTTATTATTTTTATAAAATTTCTTAAATATTCTAGTTTAATGGTCCATCTCCTCGTCACTATCTGAAGGCGACTCACTATCACTTGAAATTTTTGTTTGGATCTTTTTATTTTTGTTTTATCTCTATTTGGATGCAGCAGAATTGAAATCTACTAAATTCCTTTTGGTCTAATCATCTTCCTCTCAGTTGAATTTAAACTCTTCTTAACACATCATCATTTTCCCAATAAACTCTTTAATTGGCATTTTTTTATGTCACATGACTCTCTAATTGAAATATATTTGCCTCTCTATCTTTCTTGAAGGCATCTTAGTAATATCATAATCTGATCTTTTTATAATTAGATTCCCCAATGAGCTCATGGTGTTCTCAATTTCATTGAACCTAAAATACATATCAAAAATTAATTCATCAGTATTCATCTTAAAAGCATCATACTTAATAAAATATGTATTTAGTATCATATCCTTAACATTAGTCATTCCATCATCTGAAAAAGCTAGTGTATACCAAATCTCAAGATCATTTTCACAAGAATAAATTATATTGAACTCCTCATCTCCTAAAGCATAGTGATGGGAATTAATTTCTTTATAATTATTGTTATAAGAAGTTTTTGTAGCTTCATCCCATATAGCTCTAGCATTTTTATGGATTTTAAATTTATATTCTATGGAAATTCAGATTTCAAAACCCATCCTCTCTATATTAATTTTCATCTTTGTCATCCACTAAGAATAATTATTACCATAGAAAAAATGAAGTTTTTTGGTAGAATAAAATAATTTCCTATTATCTATTTAAAGAATTTAATTTATAACTAATAGAAATTTATGATCTTCAAACCACAAATTAAATCATAGTTAAAAAGTTTTGAAAAATTTTGATACCAAAGAGAACTCCTTTGATACTAAATTTTGGTTGGAGTGAGCATCTCAACTAGGGGGGTGAATTGAGTACCCAATAAAAATTTCTATTAAAAATGGATTTAAATAAAATCCCACACTTTAAATAAAAACATCCAAGTTTACCATAATATTAGTTTGATATAAGTGTTAATATTTTAGAATATTTCTAAAGAGATTTATTAGGTCATGGGTAAAACAATATACAATATTATTCTATCCTTTGAAATAAAATTTCTTAATCAAAATATTATGTAAACACTAATTAAGATAAAAAATCAAAGTACTTGTTTTTTGTTGGTTAAAAAAATTTAGTTTTGAAAAAAAGAAATAAATTAAAACAAAACACACTGTGGAATTTGGTTACAATAGGTTCAGTCTCAAGATGAGACTTATTCCTCTCCACTTAGAAATCAACTACTGTCAAGAAGTTTTTATAAAAATAAACTTTGATCCACAACCTAGATCATGTGTGGAAATAGTATACAAACTATCTAGACCACACATGACCTCTTCCACAATAATTGTGGGAGTACATATAAAACAGGTCACAAATGGACCTCTACCACAACATGTGAGAAAAAATAGTAAAAGGAGTTGAGAAGATATCTATGTATATTTTAGTTTAAATCAGGAGACAATATAGGAAATAATTAAATTGAGTAAGACACACTACTCAAAATTTAAATACAAATAAACAAAAATATTGTATAAGAAGATTAGAGAGATTATGTTTCTCTATCTGATATGCTCTGCAACTTGTGACTCTCGAATATAGTTTGAAATGCAGCTCGAGTTGAGTTTCATAAATTTTCTAAAGAATAAAGTGTCACAAACTCCTTCTTGTGAGTCTATAGGAACTTATAAAGCTGATCAATGGGATTTGTATTTTCTATATTTAATCATAGGTAATAATGATTCATGTATGGGACAATTCATATCTATTCATCTCTCCTCACATGTATAAGTATATCTTTTTTTCAAAATTTCACTATTGCACAAGGGAGTCTTCTTAATCTGTTAACAGTAGTAGCAACAAATAGAATCCACTGGATCTTCTGCTCCTCATACTGAAAATTCTGACACTAACTTTAATGAATCTCTATTTATAAATTAAGGAAAAATCATTAGAATAAGTTTAAGCATTAAATTAGATAAACTAGTTGTTAAATAAATTTAATTCAAAATAAACATAAACACTAGTGGTGTGTATTTTGAGCGATGAAAATTCTGGTGGTGACTCCTTAGAATAGTGACACTTATAACAGTGTTTAAGTCTTGTGGTGAGACATTTTAATGGCATCTTGATCTGGAGGTGAGTTAGGGTATGTCATTGTTTGAGTCTAGCGGTGTATGTAGCTAATGGAGACTCATGCTGATAGTGAATCATCCCAGTACTTAGCCAATTTACATCACAGTGGTGAGTCTTTATTCATGGTGTCTTAAGGTGGCAGTGAGACTTTGTTGGCAGTGAGACATGTTTGTCAGTGATAATTTTCTACAATTTTTAAAATTTATATAATAGTAGTGACTTATTGCTGATGGTGACTCATCCTTGGTGGTGTGTCAATGAAATAGTGAGACTTCCTTAGCAGTGAGTCTTTGTTGGTAGTTTCACCTACTTAAGAAAATTTCACTAATCTGTCTCATAATATAAAATGCTAATAAAAAAACATGAAACTCATTAATTATCATAATAATCATGATTTTATGATCCTTAAAATAAGGAGTTCAATAGTATTCTTTATATATATATATTTTTTGTTTTTCACCTATCCTTTTTTGAATTATAATCTTTCCAAGTAATCATCTATCTTGGGATACTAAAATTAGGGCTTACTTCAACCTGTAAACCCCTCAGGTTACTCTATATATACCTCTTCATTTATCCATCCATTTATAAATAGATACTCTATATCCATTTGAAAATATTTTATTTTTATTTGAGTTATAATTTCAAGAAAAATTATATATTTCTCAAGTATAAAAACAAGGGAGAATGATTCATCAAAATAAATTCCTTTAATTTGGGGTAACCCCTTACACACCAATATTTATTCATTTAATAAAAATTCATCTCTCTCATTTATCTTATTTCATAAATATAACTTTGTTCCAAAGATGTTTTTCTCCATTATTCAAAGAAAAATATCCCATATTTTATTATTTTAAATGTGATTCATCTCCTTATTCATAGTTTGAATACATTTTGTGCATTTAAAAGCTTCATTAATATTCTAAGACTCAACATTTGAAAAGAGGCTGCTATAACTAGATGTTATTACAAAAATTCTAATTTAAACCCATTTAGTATGACCTCTAATGATATTTTATACATTTACATGTTTCATTATCCTTGATTTTGTCCCAATGGTTATTTTATTCAAATATTCATCAAGTAAGATGAATATGCATCAATATTAAGAATTTTTTCATTATCATCAAATTGTATAGAATGTTCACAAGAGAAAACATTATCCTTATCATCATTAATTATTGGTTTCTAAGATCTTATTGATTTTTAAATAATTTCACATCATCATAGTCAATTATCCTTTTATATTTGTTATTATATAATTTATATGAGTTTCTATTTGGTCTATAGTCAAGTAATATTCCATGTCCATCCTTATCATCAAAATTTCCACTATTTTTTCTATTATTCTTAATTAATCATGGACTATAAAACACTCTAAAGTGTTTTATATTTAGTTTATTCAAGAACCAAATTTCATAAGGAGTAATATTTTAATTTGGACTTAATAAGAACTTATTTTAAAAGATTCCAGTAGTTGTAAGAGCTTGGATATAGAAATATCCTATATCGACATGCTCAGTTGGTATGGTTCTTTCCATATCAACAAGACTCATATTTTTTATTTTAGACACTCCATTTTTAAGGACTATAAGTTTCATTAAACTTTTGTCATATTCTATATTTTTCAAGATACTATAAAAATTATTTTTTAGCAATCACTTCTATTTTATGACCTCATCTTATTCAAATAAAAACTCGTACTGTTTTTATAAAGTCGCACAAAATTTTTAAAACTTTCTTGGTGCTTGATATTTTTTAGAGATAAACATTATAAAATTCAATCTAACAAATTCATAAATGAATGTGATGAAATAATTATATCCAATTCTTTAATTCTTGGACATAGGTCCATAAACATCAAAGTGAACTAACTTTATCAGTTCTCTTATTTTGGATCTTAACTCCATCGTAAATTTTACTCATTGTCATTCCATTTTGAAATGTATTGCAGATAATGGTGGTTTCTTCTTTCAATAATAGAATATTTCTCAAAAAATTATTCCTTTGTCAACTTATTCATATTCTTTTAGAAAATATAGCTAATTATTCTAGGCTATAAATTTTTCTCAACGTTCATACTCATATAGAAATTGAGTTTAGATTCTCTACTGAAACAAATTACCTTAGGTTCTAACAAAACTTGGTAAAAAAATCTATATTTTAATATCTTTACAAGACAATGATTATTTTGTAAAATTTATTCATTTACATCATTACAGAGTTTTGATACACTTAAAAAATTATACTTTAGCTGATCAACAAACATAAAATTGTTAGGGTTGATATGATTATTTATAATCTTAGACATTACAACACCATTGATTAAAAATAAACTAGTAATAAAAAATATGATATCTCATACTTAAAATAATTTCAAATTATTCAAATTATTTATATCACCTCTCAAGTGGGAGGAACACCCATTATCCACAATCCACTGTTTCTTAAATTTGAAATATTTTAAATAAAATTCTACAATATTTTTTTTACTTGAAATTTATTTGTTTCTATATATTATAATTTCTCAAAATATATTTAATTAATATAGTAAAATTGTAAGAAACTCAGTGGAGATGCTTCATTATTTATCATGTTATTCATAAACTTCCTTCCAGATCCCAAAAATATTTTTGAATTTGATTTTATTTAAAAAATATTTCAAATGTGGTTTTTTTCTACGTTTTTATTGTCACCCACTAGATCCATACTCCATTATTTATCATAGTAGATACATAGTAAACTAGAAACTATAATATTTATGACCAAACACACCACAACACCAATAATAGCCTCAAAATATCCCTCTTTGATAAATTTAATTTTTTGTGTAGGTTAAAGTCCATCATTATATTTAAACCTTCAATGTGATGATTCCACCAAATGTTATTGAGTATTTATATTTTTTACATTTTTATTTATTGTGTAAAGTTATTCAAAAACATTATACTTTTAAATATGATTAGGTTTAACATTTTCATTATAATTAAAATTTAATATAGACTATTTTTTTCACTAGATTTTACAGAAACCATGATAATCATTTGAGGAGTCAAATTGAAGATTTTACCTTATTATATCTTAATATTTTTCATTTAGATATTTTTAGTTTTTTTGTGTTGAAAACTTATTTAACTTATTAGTATCTTTGAAAAGATACAGAAATTTCATAGAGATTTCACTAACCTTTATGATTAATCTATTATAATCATGTTTAAGTTTTTTTATTTTCTTCCCAGATTCATTAATTTTCATCTTCAACTTGTGAATATCATAATTATTGTGGATGATGGTGGAATTAATATCATGAATGGTATTCCATTACTCAAAATTCTTAAGTTTTAACTTCTCAATTTATTTTAATTGATTTTGTATCCCAATATAAATCTATTCTAATTCATTAATATCCTTTTTGGGATGTGAATTTCCATCTCTTAGTCTTCAAATATCCTTTAGTAACTTCTTGATCTCAATTATCATAGTGTATTCATTGGATGTTCCTCATTTTTCAAAAAAAAACTCATATATAATTTTGTATGCCATCCTATGAGGATTAACATTTTTATTCTTATTAATCCTAAAAGGCTTTGTTTTAAGAATCAATCTGGTTTTATTCATCATGATAGATTTATTCATAATCATAAGTACCCTATTCTAAGGATCATGAAGGACTTGGATGACATATTCTACTTACCTTTTGATTAAGACAGATTTTTATTGATAGAATCTCCTTTATTGAAGTGTCTCTTAGTTACCACTTTCCCAAAACATTCATTTCTTATTATCAAGGAACATTTAGAAAAGAAGTGACTAATTTTTCCATACCTAAAAATATTAAAGGAAAATATACACCAATACATACATCTACCCATTTGTAAGTTTCTTGAAATCAAGACGATAATCTCATCTAACCCTTACAAAATATTTTCTTCATCACATGCATTTTTCTCATCTTCAATCGTCAGATTATTTAAGTCTATAAAATATTTTTATTTCTCCTTCTTGGACTTGATTATGAAAGAAATTCCTCTTCTCATATCAAAATTTATTAAAGTTGTGTGTAATTGATCAATTATAAATTCATTAAGATATCTATCTTCGATAGATGATATTTTTGTAGAAATGTTTTTTGGAAGTATTATCATGAACCTCTTAACCACTATGGAGTATTTAAGAGTTTCTCCATATCATATGATATTTTTGATAATAATAATATCCTTAGAAAATAATTAATCAATATATTAACCTTCCTTCATTATCATATCTTCAAACCTTATTATACAAGGTTACATATTTACTTCCTTTACCCTTTTGTATCATTTATAAATGATTTAATGCTTTGCTTAATTTTCCTTAGTAGTTTTTGACCCATAAATTATTTAAGTTACTTCTTAGATAAAGTGGAAAATAATTCATTTATTATTTTTTAATCACTACCAGCATTTCTCTTATTAGTAAGTTACCCTATAGAAGTCTTACTTGGTATTATAAAACCCAATGGAACTAAATTAAAAACATCATCTCTAAGATAGTGAATATAAGGTCTCATATGTTCTTTCCAAATATAAAATACCTTCTCATCAAAAGTTGGAACCACTTTGATCTTGAGTAATTTGTGTTGGTTAATATAAATTACAAGATAGATCTTGATAGATAACCTAAGCTTGGATACCAATTATTAGGATCACTTGTAAATTTGATCAATCTTTTTTAAACCAATCCACACTACTTATTCAGTAGTAGACTCACTAAATCAAAATGGTGTATAAAAATAATATATGATATAGAATATTTGTTAATGAGGTTTACCTATCTCATGGATGACTATATTCCAGGTTAATAGAACCCACACATTCACAACATCATTTTTTATTATCAAGATTAACCTACAGAAAAGGATAAATCTAAAAACTTTCTATAATCACTTGCACCAACCAGTTCCAAAAAAAACTTATTACACAAATATCCTGTTGGGATCATGCTCATCTTTATATTAGACCCTCAGAAATTCACATGTATAAGAAATAACTATGGAATTAACCCCACATATGTCACTTAGAATGTGGATAGTGAGTACACAAAAGTCACCACATCTCAACATAAAATCACTAGAATAACACTAAAAAAATACTATTATAAATAACTATTTGAAAAAAATGAAAGTTAAAGGACAATACAAAAGAATTATGTGGTTCAAGATTGTGCCCTAATCTATGTAGGAATATTTATTCACTTAATTGATATATTCAATAAAAAAGATATGACTATAATGATATAGATCTCAAAATCACATAATCAATATCCATTTTCACAAGTAACTTTTCCAGGCTTATATAGTAGAGTTCTTCCAATGATTCCAGTTGTTACCACCATCTGTTCTATGTGGGATGAATTCCACAGCCACTGAAATCCATGTAGAAACCCTTTGTTTAGTCAAATCCATCCACTTAATTGACTTTACCACTTCAATGACTATTCCCATTACAAAGATATAATAGGTATAAGATTATTCATATATACTAGTGAAGGAACTTTTGATGGAATAACTCTTGATAACTAGTAAAAATCTTCCTATGTACTAACGCTTAGCCTCTGTTTCCCCATATCTATGTGGTATTTAAAAATAAGGTTACCATATTTTTTAATTCTGTTAATATTACATTTTCTTCCTTTATTGAAATTAATATCACACCTAAAAAATATCTTACTTGAGACTCGTTTCATTTTTATGAAAAATTCCTACACCAGAAACCAGACATACTTCTTTTAATTTTTTTAAATCAGCTATATGGTTCCCCACCATACCTTTCTTCCAGTCAACACAAATATATGGAGGAACAACATAACCTCATCACTTCAAATTTTAAGACCTTTATAAATATGTCATTTAGATTTTATACCATTTAATCTTCTATAATTACAACACACCTTACTCCAATGGTGTCCCGATGAAGTGATACTTCACCAGAATATACTTTGTCCAAGAATGAAACATCAGATTTATGACCAAGTGAATTGTAATTTTTGAATCATAAAAAAAATCCTAACTTATGGAACTATTTTTAGATCCTAAAACAACCCTTTCATCCATACTAAATCCTACATGATTTCCTTCAAGATAATGTATTCTACTTATACTATAGAAAGTATGAACCACAATTTAATTATGGATATCTAACATTCCGAAATTCTACCAAAGGTGAATAAAATATAGTTTTCTTCCATGTATCTAAATCTACTTAAATGTCAAAGTCTACAAAACATTATAGGGCCTCATATATTATAAATAAATTCATTAAGAATTTATAATCCTTTAATTACTAGAGTATCCACTTCACATCCTCCTAGTTCCCTCTTCTAGGGTTCAATATAAATCTACTGAAATCTCCCACTACATGTGTAATGCTCGAATAAGTAAAAACCATGGCATGCATCAAACTTTTGACTATTTATATTTATGGAATATTTTCCATGTACTTGACCTGAACTACTATTATAGGTGACTTATCATAACTTGGCTTTAAATTCCCAACTAGGGGTGTGGTCACATGTTTTTCTTCTACTATACCAAAGTGTTCCATAACCTTCCTGATAAAGTCATCCTAGTCCAGGTATAGTGTACCAAAACTTTGGTATCATACAATACTCATCCTCAAAATCATGTTTATCAAATTAAGAACCTTCATCTCAAATATTTTTTACAACACAACCTTTACCATATCAAACCTTTCTTTTATTGGAACCACTATAAGTATCACATCCACATAGAGAAGAAGGATGATAAAACACCATTTTCAAACACCTTATTATAACAAAAATGATTAGTATTAATATATAAAAACTATTATTCCATAAAAAAATTATTTAACTTCCTATTAAAACCCCTTATTTCTTACTCTAATCTATAAAGGCTTCATTTGATCTTATACATGTTCCCTTGATTACATTGATCCTAAAAATCACTCAATTTATCTATGTAGATCTCTTTATCTAAATCTCCATAAAGAAATGTTGTATTCACATCCATTTACTCTAGATAATGATCTTTAAATGCATCCATAATTATCATTATTAAAATAATTGTGGGATTAAAAATTGAAAAAAATATATTTTATAGAAATACACTCCTTTCTTTTATTAAATTCCTTTAGAAACTAGTTCATCCATGTACTTCCACCTAGCATCTTCCTCTTCTTTCATCCAATAAATCTATTTTTTCTAAATAATATTCTTCCCATAATAACTATATGTAAACTCCCATGTTTAAAAAACATATAGGGGATCAATTACATTCCACATGGCTAACTCCCACTATTTCAAATCCTTCAAACACATTTTCTTCGTTTTGTATTCTAGATCTCAGTCATCAGTTAGAAATATAAAATGGAAAGTAATCCCATACCTTTCTACTTGATTCCTTACACTAAAAGATATCTAGAGTTTTCCCTATAACTGATCTCCTTCTAGTACTACAAAATTTATGAGTGTGAAATTATAGCACTCAAGCTTCATTAGTCCTTGAAATATCAAACAATTAAGGCTTGGGAAACAAAATCAGAGCATGGACACCTTCTTCTGAAAACTCCTCTAAATGGTTAAATATTTTATAAACTATCATGCTTCCTAAATTTTTTAGAAGTTATGCATCTTAAAGTAATTTATCCAGGTGAACATCAGCTAATGATGATATTTTTATTTCATTTAAATTCTCTTCTAGGTTATAAAACTTCCATCATATCTCCTCATTGAAGGTTACACATCTACATCTAATGAATTTCTATAAACTCTTATCCAAAATTAAAAATCCAAATTTTCTATCACAAAATCCAATAATGTAACATTAAAATGAAAAGAAATCCATCTTATTTTATTATTTGGAATCAACATGGGAATGGTAGAGTGTTTTAAACATTTGGATGTAATTTAAATCAACCATTCCTCTAGACTAACGATTTTATAGAAGTTTATTCCCAATGGGTGAGAATGGAGTTTTATTGACTAAGTGTGCCAAAAAATTCACTACCTCTTCCCAAAATAATTTGGGGAACCCTGTGTGAATCCTCACAATCCTACCCCTCTATACCAAATTTATATTCATCCCCTCTATAAATTCATTCTACTATAGAGTCCCTAGAACAGTCTTCTCAAAAATAATTCCCTTCCACTAGAAAAACTTATGAAACTTGATGATTTCATACTCACCACCATTTTAGGATCATAATTACTTCAACTTACTTTTGGTATCCTTTTCCATCATGGTCCTCCATCAGATGAAATTCCAAAATACCTCAAACTTGTTCCTAATGAAGTACACCCACACATTGTGTGTAAATTCATTGATAAAAGTCACATAGTTGATTAAACATTTATGATAATCCACTAGATCTAGCCTCTAAACATATGAGTGAACCAACAAAAACTTCCAATGATTTAGTATTTTTCTTTATATTTATAAATATACCTTTCTATTATTTCCAAGGAAACAATCCCCACATGTTCTATACTCCATATTTCTTGACTTCATCCTTAGAAGTAAAAATATTCATTCTCTTCTCAATGAGGTGGACAAGACAATGATTCCATAGTTTAAATGAAGTAACTTTTCTAAAGTACAAGGTCTCATCCTTCAATAAATTTTCTCTAACTAAGAATAAATGTGAAATATTCTACATTCCATCTATGAATAGTGTTCCAAAATTTGAATCGTCATGTTTTCCCTTGAAAATTAATTTCTTCCTTGTTTTGGGGATGTGATGCTCATATATAAAGTTCAATAAGCCTTAATTAATTTTTCATATGGAGATGTATCACATTCCAATTACCTTAATATATTTACCAAACTCTAGATGAAATCTACCAAATCTTCTAGAAATTTCACTCTTCATAATCTCCATCTAGTACTTTTAATGAAATGAAATCTAGAGTTTATCACCCAATACTCAAGTTAGTTGGTGGTACTTAGAAGAAAATTAATCTTCTCCGATGACACAGTTTTCATAGATCCACTTTCAAAAGCATATAATATAGATTTATCCATTAGATCACTATAATCCATTTTCAGGTGGTCTTTATTCCCATAATGGAAGCAAAGGGTAGTGCCTTCTGCTGACCTAATACAACTCTAGATCCTCTAAACTTTCACTTTTTGGTGACTTTTCCATCCATAAAAATTCCCTCTACCTTCCATGTTATATGAATTATCAAAATATATCAGGAATCACTTTAAAATAATTTCTTTATTTAAGATCAGGTTGTTTTCATTCATAAAATTAAAATATTTCTTTTCCATATAATTACTCACAACTATCACCATTGCATCCCATGACTCTAGAAGGGGAGAAAGTAAAAACATCTCAAAAACTGGATCATCTAAGTCTACATTTAATAATTCCTTCCAAATTAGAATTATATTGAAGTCATTTAGATTATCAATTATATACCTTCCTTGTGAAATTTTTACGCTAAATAATCTTCTTATTAATAACACATTGTTCATCATTATGGGATTCTCATACATATCAGTTAAGGTATTTATGAGTTCTGATGTGATCTTCACTTCCAGAATGTTAACTCCACATTCTGGGGAAGTAACATGCACATTATTCCAAGTGATTTCTTATCCATATTTTCCCATTCTTAATTTTTCATCACTTTTTAAATAGCTTTAGTAAATGTATGATCATGTTATTTTGTAAGAAGACAATCCTCTATCAACATTATCCAAAAACTAAAATTTGTTCCATAGAACTTCTAAAACCAAAACTTTATATCGTCTAATGAAATACCTCCAGAAATTTTGGTTTTACAAATTACTATAAACCTAAAACAATAGGTAATGAACTAATTATTGATAGTCTCTAACAAGGAAAAGTTTGGAATATTAATTTTATACAGATCTCTAAAACACCCTCACCAAATTAAAATCTTCTGAAATCACTCCAACCATGAGATTTGATAACACTTGTTGGGATCATGGTCACCTTATGATGATACCATCAAAATAAACTCCAATAAAACTTAATTTATATAAGAAATAACTTCATAGTGAAAACTACATATGCCACATAAACTTAGAAGATGAGTGAACACAATTTACTACACCACAATGCAAAACCACCAAAAGAATATATACAATAATATAAAAAACAATGATCAAAAGATAAATGTGAAAGATAAATAATGTACAAAATAATTATATGGTTTAGGATTTCAACCTAATCCATAGGATAGTTTTTTTCTTTTTATTCATAGAATCAAGAAAAATGAGATGATTATAATGATCGTAATCTGATAATCACATTATCAATTATCCTTACCCACCCTTCCATATATAGAAAATTCCTTCTAGTGCTTCTAGTTTCCACCACTATCCAATATTTTGGGGATAAATTAAACCTCATCCAACATCCACAAAGGAACCATTCATCAAGTCAAATCCATAAATTGAATCAACTTTACTAGATAGTTGATTGTTACCCTTCTAAAGATATCACATAAATGATATTCTATATATCTATCGGTGAATGAACTTCAGATGGACTGACCCCTACAAACTAGTCTGAATCTTATGGTGTACTTATGATCTATTGCTACCACAACATATCCATGTGTTCAGTATAAATAAGGTTACAATATTCTCTCCTTACAATATTATTACATTTCCTCCTTCTAATTAAATGAATATCATACTTTATAAGAAACAAAAAAAACCCATATTTGAATAAATCTCACTAGTGTAAGTGTGAGTAACTGGTAAACTATCTAATCTTGAACTTTATCCTCCACTCATTATCTTGAAATCCTAATGGTTTATTCTTTTCTCATAGTTTTCTAGATTTTTTCCTATATTCTACCTACCACTTATTTTTCGTTTTACCCATTTTATATTCACATAAAAGAATAAAAATAAATTTCAATAGTTAATTTATTTTAATCCTAATTAATCTTAAAAAATCATGATCCTTTAATATTCAATTCCTCAATATATATAGGGGATTATTAATCCAAAAATCCTCAATCCATGATAAACTCTCAACTAATTACATGGGTACACCTCCCATTATACTTAGTTAATCATCAAAAATTACCCAAGATCTTTTAATTTAAACTAGTTGATAATATTACCAATATATATTTCATCTTTTCATCTTCATAAATTTGTTCTGAATGCACAAATTTTAATAGTCAATAATCTATACATTATTTAACTTTTAATTATCCAAAATTATTAGCTTAAATAATTGTTGAATCCACTTTAGCACAATTATATTTAATATTTAAAGAAAATCTCAAAATTTTCACATTTAAATCTTCTAAAATATAAAAAAAATCAAACTATAAAACTATATTTAAGAAATTTAAAATTATATGCATAACTTCTCCTAAAATAACACATTTTTTCAAATTATAAAACCTTACTTAATAAATAAAAATCACATGTATCAATATAGTGAGAAAAAATATCTTACATAGTCTTAATAATATCTTCCATATTCTATAATATATATTACATATCATAGTAAAGTCATGCATTTTCCATATTTTAGTTTGATCCTAAAGTTTTATCTTTTGTATGCACAAGATTTATCTTATGTATGCTTTGAAAAATCTTATGAATATCATGTAATATCATATATATATATCATTAAAAATATGATATTTATCTTATATAAATCATTTCTATTTCCAAATATTAAAATTCTAAAATATATTATGTATCAGTAAGAATATTATGCATCACTTGTAATATCTTATATATCATTTAATATATACCACACATTCTAGTGAAATATTTTTCTTTTTTAATTATTCTTCTTCAATATCATACATATTCCTTTTCTAAAACTTCAAATCCACATCATAATTTTTTAAGTTATTTAATATATATTAAAACCTATTCATCACTTCTTGAGGAATATATTACTCCTTTAACTTAATTAAAATGTATTAATCCTCATTATTATGTATTAAAAACAAATATAATATTATCATTAAATTTGTTCATTACTTCTGCATAAATATTTTTCTAATGTTTATATCATACTCTCTAGAGGATTCTTGACCTTTTGGAAATATTATATTTAGTACAATAATTTCTTAAGAGACTTGATCAATTCTTAAATAACCATAATTTACTATGATCTCTCTGTAAATATTTTGATATTGAAAATTTTACATAAAATGATTATAGATATATTTTTAAAATTCCTATTTTATAATAAACCTATTTTTAGTGTCACTTTAACATCAAATATTTTATTTACCCATTATAACCAATGAATATACTTATTAGGAATCCATATCACAAGTTGAAAAATCTCTAACCACCCTACTCTAGAAGTAAAATTCTAGTTCAAAGTTAAATCCAAATGTGAGGGAAACTATTTTTTAAAGAAATCATTGGGAGAAATACTATGTTATAAAATATAAAAGGGAAAATATACATCAAATGGGAAAGGTAAATCAAAAAAAATCTTTAAAGTTTAAATATTACTATATTTATCCAAAAAATAAAAGAAGAAAAATCTATAAAAAATGATAATAATTTTTCTAAAGAAAATGATGAATGCATAAGATAAAATAAACATCCAATTCTAGTATAGATGTATAAAATATTAATATCTTGAAAAAATCCTAAAGAGTGGATGATTAAATTATTGTAACGTAAGTGGGTGAGGATATCTATTTTGACTATAAACTAGAAAATTTAAATTTAAATTTTTAAAAAGAAAAACATCCTCATAATATATCATAATTTTTAACACCATAACCTACCAACCATTAAATATAGAACATCATTACAAGTAATCATAATTAATACATATTATTAGCATGTTTATTATAGAATCTAAAGGCTCAGAAATATCTATGGTGACCCTTACATGAACTTGGATAGAGGAAACATTTGATTTAAATTCAAATGTTTATTGATGTGTAGAATTTTTTTTGGGAATGAATATTTAAATGAATAAGTTAGGGTGAGGTAATTGAAAATGAATTGAATTTATTGTAAGGTTAAAATGGAATAAATAATTTGAAATATGAATGATAATAATTGGGTAAAATGGATTTATAATGGTTCATTCACTGTTTATTATGATTTAAAATTTTACTTGGGTACCATTTTGATGTTCATGTATCCTAGAGTACATGGAAATAAGTGTGGGGGAATTAAAAGAGGTAATTTATTTATAATATTTATTGATATTTGATTCATTTTATTTCTCACACTTTTCATTCAATTTACTTTTTGTGATGTTTTGTCCTTAAAGATTTATTTCATTATATTTTATAAATATTGCACAATTTTTCAAGAATTTAAAATAATATTTACTATCAATATATTGGAATAAAATGAATGGATAACTTCTCATAATACTTTGAATTATTTAAAGAGAAATAAAGGAAATATTGGGAGTTTTACATGATGTGTAAGAATAACTAGAAGTCGTGTATGATTAAATGGGAAATTACTAAGCCATGAAAGGAAGACCCCATATTTTAGAGGAAACACATTGGGTTTAATGATTAGGATGTTTCATATGTTATACTCTGGAGGACTATAATATCTTTATAAAGTTGTATGTGTTTGATATGAAGGAAGCATCAGTAGTGAAAACTGCAAATCATTTTTTCTCAAGTGAGTAGTAAACCATGGATGCAGTATGAAATAACTTTATGGTACAATTTCAATGCCAAAAATATATTTTTCTCTTAATTATGATTACATCATCATCAATTCACTAATCATCTAGAAAAATAAGGCTAATATAAGATCCACTACACTCAATGCTATTCTAAGTCATTTCTCAAGATAAAGAAATTAACCTAAAACTGTATGGAAATGAAACTCATGATTACATTAAAGGGATGATGTAACATGTGTTGTGATATTATATTCTATAGAAATTTGGGAAAATATATTATTAATCTAGTAAACTCTATTAAATATTTTCTGACACTCATTCTCAATGCAGTATCAATATAAAGTTTGTCTGTATCCACTTACTAGAAAGGTGTTATACTCAATATTATTTAAAGAGAAAATTAACAATGTGAACACCATGGAATATATGAACTATTTAAGCACTATATTTTTATAATTAAATTGAAACATCTTCAATCCAGTATCACACTCTAATGTTCTCTAAAGATATAACACAACCTCTATCAGATTATCAATGTTTTTGTTATAAACCAATGAAAACAATGTTCTAAAATTTGTAACATTTGAACCAAAATCCCAAATGAAGGAAAATCCCATGTTAGGAGAGCCATAAATCTATAGAGAATCTCATGTGGCTAACATTCATGAGTTGTGGGGAATAAAAAAATCTTTGTACCATTGTGATTTTCCCAAAACCAATCATAGGAAGTTAAAACAGTAGAAGGTAAACCATTATAACTTACAATAGCCAAAACAATTAACTAGAAACTTCATATACCAAAAGGACCCCATCACTTCAATGTACCAAAAATTAAGAATTTAGAGAACCCTTAATCACTACATTGTATCGACACTCTTTCCATGCTAAAAAACTCATATTAAATAAACATTCATGTGAAAAATAAAAAAATGAACATAAGGATTTACAAGTTTTAGAAAATAAGTCATATATCCTTGGTAGAACACTATATCTCCATTTTATTAATCAAAAGTTAAAAGATTACAATTACTATTGACATGTCGAATAACAAGATCATTAATCATTATACGAAATGTGTGAAATAGTCCCACCCCATCTTCATAGTGGGTAAAATATAGTTAATCGATTTCAACACCCTCCTATATTATTTGGGACTCTCCATTTTCCATTTCCACCTCCAATCACCAATAGATTCCTTAGGTTTGACCACCAAATTTTGATGATCATACAAGTTACTCTTACATTTCTCTTTAATGACTATTATATAACATCCTTTACTTGTGAACCATGAGTAATGGACTTTATGTATCCTCATAAGTGACTCTTAAAATATGTTGTAACTTCTATTTATCCAACATCTAGTGAATTAAACATTTCACAACCTTCTAAAACATAACTTTTGGACCACCTTCCTCCAATGGACTTTCATTGTTGTTGTCATCATAAAGCTGGGATATAACTTTCAATGTTACTACTTCCAATCATCTAAAACAAAAATTGATCATACTTCACATTTTATTACAATATCCCACTTGAATATTACATTAAGGAAAAAACCATGGAATTTAATAACATGTAGACAAAAAAATAATCTTCTAACTTCTACAACATCGATAATGTCTCCACCAACTTTTGATTACCCTAGTTCCATTGATTCATAATGTTTCCTTATAATTTTCTATAAAAAAACCTTGGTGAACATGTTAGATTTATTTTTCTCATGGTTATCTTTTTCATATCTAATGATCCATATTTTAGCATCTTCCCAGTGAAATGATATTTTAGGTTAATGTGTTTCAACCATGATTGAATCACCTGATTATTATCCAAAATAATTATAGTCTAAATTTCATAGTAGAGAAACTCAATTACCTAAATAATTATAATATCCTATAATAAACATGTGATACGTGTCAATTATTTCCTTTCTTACATAACAAACACATATTAATATTTTTTTGGATAATTCTACTATCAATTTCATCCTTAACATCTAGCTAACTATCATTCCTTAAAGGCGAATACATATCCTGTGTAATTATTCCATGTGTCTATATCTCCCCTAAAGTACACATCCATATAACCATATAATGGATCATATATTATAGAGTACAAATCAATATCTTTTTACCCTTTCAGATACCAATGAATCCACTTCAGATATTCCTAGTGTTCTTTCCCAAGATTCTCCATGAACCAGCTAACGTATCCCACTATAAATTAATTGTTCAACATCATACACACCATGGTGTACATTAAAATATATATCACTATTGAAAATAGAAATTACTTAATATAAATGTACTTATATTAAAATTTTTCTTCTTACCCTTTTTATAATTTAAAGTCTTCCACCAATGGGGTTGAAACTAGTTTACATCTAGTCATTTTGAATCTCTTTGTGACCTTCCAACTATAATACTTATAAGATAAAACCAAACTACTAGATTTATTATCTCTCTTAATCCATATTCACATGATTTTTTTGGACTAACCATGATATTTCATCTCAAATCTTCTAGAAAAATCATTCTCCCCCTCCTAATTCAACCTAATTTTTGGACCTTCCAAGAGCACGTCATCCACATACAAGAGTAGGATGATAAAGCTATCATCCTAAAATACCATATGGTATAAATAGTAATCCAATTTTATCTAAATAAAACATTTCTATAATATGTAACTAGTGATTTTTTTGTTCCACTACCTTAGTTAATGATTCAATCCATATTGACTTCTCTTTAGATTACATGCCAATTCATTGTTTTTATTTTCCTTGAAACTATCTGGTTGCTTCATATAAATTTCCTCATATAAAAAATCATGATGTAATTTCATCTTTATATCTATTTACTCAAAATTAAAATTTTTAGATGCAACCAAATCCATCACTACCCATATGGTTTTATGTTTAACTATTAGAGAAAAAAATTAGATAATTCTACTCCTTATTTTTGTTATAGTAATTTCACTACCATTCTTCATTATACCTCTTCCTACCATAATTCTCTTCTTTTATATATAAGACCCACTTATTCTAAAATTATTTTTCCCTATATTAGTTTCATTATTTATATTAGCTCTCATGTTCTATATTCGTCTAATGAATCCATATCATGTTTCATAATTGAATCCAACATTCCAAAATCACTAATACCAACCAAATATTTTGGTATCTCAATATCTCCTCCATACCTTAAAAGTATGCAGTGAATTTTAACTCCAACCCTCTAATCCACTTTCCTGAATCTAGTAGATCTCTATAAATCAACATACGGGTATACTCTTTCTATAACTATAACTTTAAAAACATTTCATTTAATAACTCTAACCCAAACTTCAATATTTATAATCATTCTCATTTATCTTCTGTTAGACTAACCTATAGCCTTTCAATACCCTCTAATTTCTAGAATTTATGTCCTTATAAAACTTTCATTTAGATAAACTTGGATTTTATATATTAATTATTTTTTCTCAAAATCATTTTTCAGAAATTTATATCCTTTCCACAAGACATTATCATTGAATAGAATATCATAGATTATTATTATCTTTCTATTATCATCATCCTGGATCCAGAATTCAATGTTTTAATCATTATATCCCATACAAAAAAATGTACGAGACTTTTCTTTTAGTTTTAATTATCATTAGAATTCACATAGCCATAGGTAAGACTTTTAAAAATTTTGAGGTGGTCAACTTACACTATTTTTCTTGTCTAATTATGCTTATGAATCTCCTACACCAATGATCCGGTAGGACTCATGTTAACAAGGTGGTGTTAATAAAGTACACTTAGTAATTGATTTCTTCCACCTAAATCTCCTTAAGCATTCCACAATGTAATCTCATGCCCCATGAATTATATGTTAACATCTAATTAATCTTCTCTACAACACTATTCATCCCAGTTTTTTGGGAACAATATTTTTGAACCTGATTCCTTTTCTCCTCTAAAAGTATTTAAAACTATTTCTACTATATTACCCACTAGCATAAAACCTTAATAATTTTGTCTTTTTTAGTCTCTTTTCTACCTTGGCCTTTCATCAAAAAATACTTTGAAAATCTTGGATTTTTTATTCATTAAGTAAAACTATATTTTAATTTTTAAATCATTAATTAACATTATAAAGTATATTGATTCACTATAAGAATGGATTGGGAAAATCCCCCAAAATTCTATGTGAACAATCACTAGGTTTTACGATTTTGGTATCCTTCTATTCAAGTTGAATAAACAATTATTCTAGTTTCCATGTATATATATCCCAGAACATCAAAAATTCATGTAATCAAGCTTTAATATAACCTTTTTCACCAGAAATATCATGTGCTTCTCATTAATATTCCTGGGATGATACTGAAACAACTTCAAAAAAAATTCACATTTTTATTCGAATAATTGTTTCTCTGTCTTCTTCTATAGTCAAACACAATTTATTATACTTTACTCCTTTATAGATTCCCATGTAACCCTGAGTAATCTTCCATATTCCATTCAGGATTCTAGTTTTGAATCCTTCGTCATCCATCTAACTAAAAAATTAGGTTCTTCTGTAGACCCAGTATGTACCAAACAACCATTAAATCAATGTAACATTCATTATTTATCCATATATTAATATCCCCTTCCCCAAAATCTTGATAACTTCATCAGAAACTAAGTAAACCTTGAAAAAATTCCATATATATAGTTTTCCATTTATCCCTTATTTTCTATAGAGTGAAATGAATCCATAGAAATATTGATCCATGATTCCACTAGAACATTAACACTCAATAATAAACTTCCACTACATTTAGCCACTATATTTACAAAACCTGAACTTTAATAAGACAACATTATATAATTCATACTATGATCCTTGATATCATTCTTGATATGAACTCTCTTTCCACAGTAAAAAATATAGGTCTGGTCCAAGTAAATTTACCTCAACATATCTCTATGGATCTATATTCTGATTTCTTATAACCCTTCCTCTAAGGAAACCTTCCTATACCTTCTATATGGAATGGAATTATGGTAGGTACCCATAATTCATTTATTTTGAGATCTGTATTCATAATTATTCCTCTAACATCCTCAAACACAAGTTCAAATTTCTCACAGATGGTAATAATAGTAGTTTCCATCATGTTACATGGATCTGATAGTGATGACAACAAAAATAGTGCCCAAAAATCTTCCATGAACTTTATATTAACATATTTGAGCTTACTTTAAATCATGTTAAATTCATTCACATGATTATCCAAAGGTACTCCTTTCAATATCCTCATGATTAATATTCTCTTTGTCATAAAAAAATGTGTTCATTACTATCAACTCCTCATAATTATCTGAAAGAGCTTTCATCAGCTCAAATGTGGTCTTCAATTCATGGATGTCATAAGTATAATTCTTTGCTAGTGAAATTTCAATCAATCCAAGATCCTTTTTATCTAACATTTCCCATTCTACTTTCTCTATTGTTTCTATTTTGACTATGATCCATAGAAATTGTGTGTCCTTATAAATCAAATAGTCTTCCATTTTTATACTCCAGAAGTTAAAGTCCTTCCCATAGAAATTTTATATCATGACTTTTCCTTCTTCTAACACCATAACTTTTAATACAATTAACTATCACTTAATTGAAATAAAATTAATAAAATAATGTTATCTGAGTCTATTGTCAATTATATTGAGCCACCAAAACAACAACCTACTTTGATACCAATTGTTTGGATTCTCTAAACACTGATCACTAAAAATTAAACCACTAGAACTTAAAAATACATAAAAAATGAACCATAAACTAACTAAATAGAAATAAACCAATGAATTTAATATATTGAAACATAGGAAGTTAAATCAATCTAAATCAATGCACTGAGTTCACACTCTTTCCATAGTAAAAAAAATCATGGAAAAAACATTCAAGAGATAAAAAATAATTCGATAAATAAACATAAGGGATTATGTGATTTGGAAAATAATCCATTCATCCATGGGAGAACACAGCTTCACTATTTCATTAATTAAAAGTTAAAATATTTCAATCACTATAGAAAAGTCAGTCAACTAGATCACTAATCATTATAAGACACATGTCCAATGGCCCCACCAAACTAATATATTGGGATCTAGTATGTCAACTAGTTACATTGTCCTCCTAAATTTATAGGGTCCATCATTTTCCATTGATACCTCCATTTACTAATAAATTATTTCAGATTGACCACTGAATTATGTTGATAATGAAAGTTATTATCATGTTTCACCTCAATAACAATTACATACCATCATTTTTATTGAACTATGAGGAATGGCCCTTAATATCATCATTAATGACTCATATGTATTCTGTAACTTCCTTTTATCCATCATGTCTTCAAACGACCATTAAACATCCATCTAAAACAAAACTTATGGACAACCCTCCTCCTATGAACATATGCTACCACTATCATCATCAATATGAACTAAAACATCTAGAGTTCCTCTTTCTATTAGTATGAGTCAGAATATGAATAGACTTTATATTTCTTATTGCATATATACTATCTTAAAAAAATCAGTCAAAGAATCAATGAACATGATTGATGTCACACCATACTATAAATAGAAATTATTTTATGATCATGCAAGTTTAACATTTTTCGATAAACCCATGGAAGAATTGTACACTCTATATAGAAGGAATACATAGTATCTTAATAACATGTGTTGGAATAAAAATAAAGGGAGTAGTATATTTATAATATTTTCATCTTCATTTAGAAAACTTTGGATATCTTTGTATTAATTTTAATATCATTATTTTCTATAGAGATCAATTACCACTTGGTTTTTGTCTTTCACATTGAGGTATAAACTCCCTCTTAGGTGATTGATTCGGGGTGGGAGGTCCTTTTTTATGCTTGAGTTTTAATAAAAATTTTAAATTTCTCTTCTATTTATTTATTTCAATTTATATTGAGTGAGGTACTTGGTTGGGAATGATTTCATTTAGTATGTATTTCATCAATCTGTTAATAATTTTTTAATACATTCTCGCTATCTACTTAATCACACGTGTACATGTTGGAATAGGTTTCATTGAGTGGTGAAGTGCATGTTGACTACTGGAATTTATATGGAGGGAAGGTTCTCATTATGTATTTCTCTAAATCACCCTCTCATAATTATAATTTTTCAATGAAATTGAATGTGGGTACTATATTAGTGAAGTGGGCGATTTATTACTATTCACCCATACACAGGAATGAGGATTAGCATATAGTGATAATTTTAGTGATAAAAATAACAAAAACAGTAAATGTTAGTTGATAGGTATGTTATTATAGACCTTCTCAACAATTAGTAAATATAAGGTAATTTCTTAATTTTAGAAACTATAATAGCATGAAAGTTGGAACTCATACCCCTGGATCAATCTCTAATCACTTATTTGATAGTTCATAAAATATTCCTACTTTCCAGTTCTCAAAATTTCACATAAATAAATATAAACCACCATACACACTTATTAAACCTTATATATAGATAATACATAAACATAGTGACACTCATGAATAGGTTGACCACCTTAGAGACAGTATAAGGTCCTATTGTACTATATTTAACCTTAAATTAATTACTATTTCATCACACTTAACATCATTTATGTCAAAATGTTATTTCGATCACTTTTTAGCATTGAAAATCTCTAATTAAAAATCATAAAACTAGTCTATTTTTTGAATACCATGTCAGTTAGTTCACTAACTCCACCTGAATGTCCCACAAAAATATCAAAATTTAGTTATCACCTATCAACCTTAATCTCTTAATCACTAACACCCAAGTTCTAATATATAACCTCAATATAACAACTAGGGCTTAACATGCATAGATATTATACCATTTGAGATGAATATTCAGCACATTACAAAAGTACAAGTTTGAAGACTATAGTAGTTTAGTGTCTTTGGAAACTTAGAACAAAATATTCTAACTTGGTGAAATATCTTCAATGTTTACCACAAATATCCACTACTAAAAAAACAGTCTTTATCAGCGCACAAAACGGGATTTATCAGCGCTAAAAAAGCGCTGTAAAGCTCAACACTGATAAAGGAAGACTTTATCAGCGCTCAAAGAGCGTTGATAAAATCCCTGTCTGCTGCAAAAAAAAATTATGCTGCAGCGTACCCAAACAACACCTGCAAATAATTCAGCATCTCAATAAGTATTCCCATACAAAATTAACATATAAATCATAATCTAATTACACCAAGTATACCTATACACCATTAACATATAATTCATAAGTTAATTAAATACATAAATAATTCTATTCAGAATTCAAGGGGTTGGGGTGGTTGTTCAGGGGTTTCAGGTGGATGTCCAAGGGGGGGGGGGGGGTAGGGGGTGTTCAGGGGGATGGGGGTGTCCAAGGGGGGTGGGGGGGGGTCAAGGAGGTTGGGATGCTGTCCAAGGAGGGTGGTGGTGTCCAGGGGGGTGGGGGTGTCTAGGTGGTGGGGTGGTGTCTAGTAGGGGGGTGTCCAGGTGGGGGGGGGGGCTATCCAGGGGGTGGGCTAGTGTCTAGGGTGTTGGGGGGGATTTACAGGAGGTGGGTGGGGTGTCCGGGGGGTTGGTCAAGGAGGTTGGGATGCTGTCCAAGGAGGGTGGTGGTGTCCAGGTGGGTGGGAGTGTCTAGGTGGTGGGGTGGTGTCTAGGAGGGGGGGGGGGGTGTCCAGGTGGGGGGGGGGGGGCTATCCAGGGGGTGGGCTGGTGTATAGGGTGTTGGGGGGGGATTTACAGGAGGTGGGTGGGGTGTCCGGGGGGTTGGTGGGGCTGTCCAAGGGGGGTGGGGTGGTGTCCAGGAGGGTGGGATGGGGGAGTTCGGTGGGATCGGGGTGTCCAGGGGGTGGGGGTGTCTAGGGGGGTGGGGGCGGTCCAGGGTGTTGGTAGGGATGTCCAAGGGGGTGGGGTGGTGTCCAAGGAGGGGGTGTCTAGGTAGGGGGGTTGTCTATGGGGTGTCCATGGGGGTGGGCTGGTGTCCAGGGTGTCGGGGGGGGGGGGGGGGCTTTCTAGGGGGTGGGGGATGTCCGGGGGGGGGGGGGGGGGGGGTCCAGGGGGTTGGTGGGACTGTCCAAGGGGGGTGGGATGGTATATTGGAGGGTGGGGGTTTCCTTCCATGGGTGGGGGGGTGTCTAGGGGGGTTGGGGGTATGCAGGTGATAAGGTGGTGTCAAGGAGGGGTGGGGGTGTCATCCAGGGGTGGTGGTGGTTGTCCAGGGGGGTGGGGGGGTATCCGGGGGGGGGGGGTTGGGGGGGCTGTCCGAGGGGGGGGGGGTGTCCATGGGAGTGTACAGGGGGGTGGGGGTGTCCAGGGGGTTGAGGGGGCTTTCCAGGGGGTGGGGGTGTCCAGAGGGGTGGGGGGTGTCCAGGGGGTGGGTTGGTGTCCAGGGGGGGGGCAGTCCATGGGGTTGGTGGGGTTGACTCTTACACATCACAAAGGACCCATGTATCATTCTCATAAAGGATCAAGACAATCCGAATGCGTTTGGTCGCATTTACGTAGGTCAGTTGTTGTTTTCAATTAAAATTGTGTCCAATTTAAACAGAAGAGAGAACCTTTGAGTGGTACCAGCCACACCGTGCCTCGGATTGAGGCGGGGATGACCCGTACACATCACAAAGAACCCATGGATCATTCTCCTAAAATATCAGGACAATCTGAATGCATTTGGTCAAATTTACGTAGGTCTGTTGTTGTTTTCACTTAAAAAATTTTCCATTTTAAACAAAAGTGAGACCCTTTTAGTGGTACTAGCCACACTGTGTCTCAGATTGAGGTGGGTATGACTCATGCACGTCACAAAGGACCCGTGGATCGTTCTCCTAAAGGATCAAGACAATCTGAATGTGTTTGGTCAAATTTCCGTAGGTCAGTTGTTGTTTTCACTTAAAAATATGTCCATTTTAAACAAAAGTGAGACCCTTTGAGTGGTACCAGCAACACCATGCCTCGTATTGAGGAAGGGATGACTCATTCATGTCTCCAACGCACCCTCGGATCGTTCTCTTAAAGGATCAACACAATCCGAATGCGTTTGTTCATATTTCTGTAGGTCAGTTATTGTTTTCACTTAAAAATATGTCCAATTTAAACAGAAGAGAGACCCTTTAAGTGGTACCAGCTACACCGTGCCTCTGATTGAGGAGGGTATTACTCATACATGTCCCCAACGCACCCGTGGATCATTCTTTTAAAGAATAAAGACAATCCAAATGCGTTTGGTCAGATTTTCATAGGTCAGTTATTGTTTTCACTTAAAATTGTGTCCATTTTAAATAAAAGAGAGACCCTTTGAGTGGTACCAACCACACCATGCCTTAGATTGAGGAGGGGATGACTCATGCACATCCCCAACGCACCTGTGGATCATTCTCTTAAAGTATCAACACAATATGAATGCGTTTGATCGAATTTCCATAAGTCAGTTGTTGTTTTCACTTAAAAATATGCCCGTTTTAATGGGAGAGGAGAACAATATTAAAAAATGATTTAGAAAGCATGCCTTAAATTGAGGTTCGGCAAGGTGAAACTCATCAGGCAGCGGAGGTCCGACAACGTGAAGCTCGAGGGTGTTGTAGGTGGTGGAGGTCCGGCAAAGCGAAGCTCGAGGGTGGCGGAGGTCCGGCAACGTGAAGCTCAGCGGACAGCGGAGGTCTGGCAACGAGAAGCTCGAGGGCAGCGAAGATCCGACAACGCGAACTCAGCGGGCGGCGGAGGGGAGTCGCAGGGTTCCAGTAACGCGATATATTTAGGTCATGATAAAACTAGGGCACTGTGCGACTGACTTTATAAAAAAATATACTAAGGTTTTATCAGCGCTTTTTTAGCACTGATAATGGTCCTCTTTATCAGTGCTAAAAAAGACCTGATAAATCCTTCCTATATCAGCGCTAAAATTTTATCACTGATACAGGGATTATTTATCAGCACTTTCCTAGCACTGATAAAGGGTATTTTTATCAGCGCTTTTTAAGTGCTGATAAAGTTTACCCTGTATCAGCGCTAAAATTTTAGCGCTGATAAAGGGATTCTTTATTAGCACTTTTCTAGCGCTGATAGAGGGAGTCTTTATCAGTGCTAAAATTTTAGCGCTGATACAAGGTTTCTTTATTAGCGGTTTTTTTCTTAGCACTAATATAAGGTGGTGATTCCCTTTCCCATTTTCGTAGTAGTGATCTTCCCCTTAAGTAATTCCACTTAAAACCATTATTCATAACCTAAGGAAGGAAACATAAGATAGGTTTTACCTCAGATGCTTAGTAAGGGTAAAAAAGGAGATATGTAAGCATAAACACAAGAAAATGGGTTTGAAAATGTGATCATGACATTAGGATATCATACCCTGCATAAAAATATCACAAACATGAATCATGTCACAAAGATTGGTAGTTCATAAGACATGAATCATAAGGGTGATAAATCATCATAAATCAATCTTGAACCATGTGATCATGTCATATAAGTGTAGAAACATCATAAATATAGAAAAATATTTCACGTGTTAAGGTTAAATACAAATACCATCAACATATTGGATCAATAAACATATGTTTCCCTTAGTGGGCCAGGATGAACCTATTACCCATTGTGGGTCAGGATACACATGTTTCCCATAGTGGATCAAGACACACCTGTTTTCTATAGTGGATCAAGACACACATGTTTCCTATAGTGTATCAGGACACACCTATTTCCCATAGAGGATCAATCTTATCAACTTGTTTTCCATCATTATATCATAAGATATAAATCTTTACCCAATGCATTGAATGGAGATATTGGTCCCACCCATCTTCTAATGATATCATACATACGTGTTCTATAAAACATTCATCTTACCATGAACCATAAAAAGGGATGGGTTTCATAAACCTCATATCATAACCCATTAAATTAAATGGATATCATAAACATTTAATCATATCATAAACTATAGAAAATAGATAGTTTTCATTATCATTTCATCAAAGTATAACCCCTGAAAAAAAATCGAGTTTCATAAGCATATAACCCGTGAAGTAGAAACAGGTTTCATAAAAATATAACCCATGAAAGAGAAATGGGTTTTATAAAAATCATTCCATAAAAAGTGTCTTTAAAGTTTTAAGTAAGTGAGGGGGTGAGTTCCCTTTTATAGAGGAGGTGTGACATTCTTGTAAATATAAAAAGGTAAACACTATTGAGAGTTCTCCCTTACATCATATTACACCAATAATTGTTAAAATTGGATAAAAAATGGCAATTTTTCAAAATATTTCCATCCAATGTCTTTTGGACATGTTTTTAGGTCATTTGGCCTCTTAAGATTAAATTCTAACCATTAAATAATCTTGTTTATACATTAATTACTATAATTAATTTTAATTAATTTTACTAATATTTTTGGTAAAAAACTAGGATGAACATATTATAAATTATAAATAATTATGATTTTAAATATTTAATCAATTTTTAAATATTCTAATCACATAATTGGCATAAATTAATTTAAAGTTAATCCTGTAGATGGGACAACAAACCAGGTTTTTAAAGTAAAAAAGATCAAAAGTTTGTTAAGTTTTTATATCTAAATTTAATGTGAAATTATTTAAAATGGCCTAAATTTATTTAAATGGTTTAAACATTATCTAATTATACCAAAAACAATTAAAATAATTTATTTAATATATAAAAAACATTAAAAAAGTAGTTTTGAATTAAAATTCAGTGTTTCTCAGTATTCATCAAAAATGAAACTTCTCAGAAAAATACCAAAAATTCACCCAAATTAAATTTTGATATTATTATTTCAAAAATTAATTTTATTTTTTTCAAATAAAAATAATAATATTTTCAAAAAACATATTTAAAACAGGTTCGCCGTTAAAAGGTGGTAAAATTTCCTTTTAGAAAAATACATTTTTCATTCATAAAATTGGTTTTATTCTTATTTTATACGTATAAAATCTATTAAAGGAGTATAAAAAATATTTATTGAATATATAATATGTAAATTTTATTTAAAAAATTAATCAAAAGTGGTTTTCTTTAATTTATTTAGATAAAATTGTGTTTGTGCATAAAAAAATATTTTTCTTACAAAAGTAACTTCTTTATTTTACAATAGTTCATACATTCACTTATACTAATTGATAACCAAATGATTTATTTTATATACATGTCTAAATAATATTTTCATAATTCATTTAATCTTATTCATAACTTCCATTCCAAAGGCTCTGTGGTAGCTATAATGGTATTTTAATAATAATATTAATAGTGTACTGTATTTTGGTAAAAACTTGGTCTTGTGTATAACACAAGATATCGAAGGAACTCGGTATTTAATGTAATAAAATAAAAAAATAGTGTTGAGTGTTCCACAAATTAATTTAATTATTTCATGTAGTGAAATATTAACATGGTTTTTCTCATAACATAATCCAAACTTAGTGCTTTTATAAAAAAAATATATTCAATGTTGCGTGAAATGAAAAATATAAAAAAGATCAAATTAATTCGAAAAAAATAAAAAAATATCTAGGTGTTACACTTGACCATCCATGGTATAAATTTTTTATATATTTCATTCCCAATGTTTACTATTATTTCACCTAAATTAATGGTTGCACCCTCAAACCATTGATAGTGTTCTCCTTACTATAGTATTTAACTTTTCCTCAACTAATGAGAAATGATCTACTCAAATTCCATTATAATTTGATATTATTAACCCATGAGACATAATTATTTAATCTCAATAGTTACAAATCTATGATCCTTGTTCTAAAGTTTATAATATCATGTCGCTTCATGCTAATACTTACCAATCTCACTAATGACCCATCACCACCACACCCAAGTTCTGATATATAATCTCTGAATCAATGACTCAATAATTACCATGTGATTCTCATGTTAAAACATACTATCTATTTTATGAAATCCCTCTATAATTTTTAGAATTTCATATATTCCTAACTAATAGAAATTTATGTATTCTCCAGATTTTGTAATAATCATGTCAATTCACTCAACTCAATGATATTCTTTAAGTCCTATTGGACATCTCATCACACTTCACATACATCAATATGTCATGCCTCAAAAAACATGTGAGAAAACTATATTACCTCAACTATGTCTTTCATGACTATAAGAACTCATCCTTAAACATTAAATAATATAACTCATTTCACTATAATTTACATTCATACATTCCCAAATATATTTTAGGTTTAGAGTTTTAGAGTGTTATTTCATAACTCTTATATGAATAACTAATGTGTTATTAAGTGGAAACATCTATTTAGTATTCATTTTCCCCATAAAAAACATTTAAAAAGAAACATGTTTTATTTTCATGACACATCTTCACCATTTTCAACATAAACTTATCCTTTCTTTACTCATCATATGAAAAAACATTTTAAAATATGAGATAAGCACAAAAATATCGGTAAGGGATATAAAAAATAAATAAATATGTTAGTCCATTGAAAAAAATTAAAACCCATAAAATACTTACATTTATCACATTATTATTCTATTTTATAAAATAAATCATTTCCACATGAAAAATGCATGTTTTTTGATTAAAAGAAACTTCTAAAACCCATAGCAAGAATTGATAAAAAAAAGTAGGAAAATTGGGGGGGGAATCATATCACTCGTAAATATGAAGTACCTTAATAGTTACACATGGATTAACCATTATATTTATACTTAGAGTAACCATCACATTTACACTTGAAATAACCATCATGGTTATACATGGAATAACCATTGTAATATGTTCCCATAATCTCTTACAAGAAACCTAATCAGTTAACTCTATCCCTTTACCTAAGAAATTATAGATCTATAAAGTTATCACCAATTATCAATTTATAACTAAACCAACCATCTTGTTAAATAATCCACATTAACAATAACATAATCATAACACATAAAATCTTTCAGTTTTTAAAATAATCTTTGAACCCATAAGAAAACATTTCCAGATATTGATATATCCATTATATTTTAAAAACCTTTTTGTAAATAAATAGAACCTAGGGAAGGAGGGTCTTTATTTGAAGAAAATATGAAATCTTGTAAAGGAATATAAATATAAAATAATGGTTATGGTAATGGGAAATGTTGTTGTCCTCGTATATATTAAAAGTGAAAATTCTTTTTTTTTATTTTTTAAAGGACATCAAAACATTTCATAAAAATACTCCTTTAGAAAACCATTGAAAGAAATTTAAAAGAAATATAAAGTGTCATTTATAATGAAATTTTTTACATATAAATACTTCCATAAAATAATTTTAAAAAATATATATATGGGAGAAAAAGGGAGTTTTAATAGAAACTTTAAAAAATGATTTTAAAAAATAAAGTCTCTTACCTTGAGTCTGAATCATCACATTTATTATTTATATTAATAAATAATAAACTTAGGTTAATTATTTACTTGATTAATAAAATTTTCAATGTTTATTATTCCTTTTATTTTATCTCTTACCATTCAATATTTAATTATTTAGTCAATTAAGTTCATGTTGGATGTTTTCAGGATATTCGTTTCATAAGTCCAAAAATGGATTTGATAAGTTGACTATGGTAAAATAAGTCATTATTACATAATATATAGAATAATAATAATCAGGTCATAGTTACCATTTATATATATAAATTATACTTTTAAAACTAATCATGAAATATGATTATGAAAAATGAACTATGTTACAATTGTGGAGATGGTAGGTCGTACGTATAAATGAGAAACATCTCCATTTTTCTATGTTCATTATGAAAAGAAGGTAAGTATCATTTTATATTTTTATAATAATAATAATAATATCATAAATATAATATTAATTATTTATAGATATTTATATATATCATCCAAGTGATGTGGTGATGAAAAACTAATTGCATCGCTTCGTGGAGGTGGTAGTCCACACGTAAGCATGAATAATGTTATCATTTTTTATTCAATAAAAATGTAAGAAATTAAATTATATATTATCTTTATTAAAATGATAAATATTTCATAAATATAATATATAAACATTAATTACATCATTATAACCATCCATGAGAGACGGTGATGGAAAATAAATTATATCTATCCATGTGGTGGTAGTCCAGCATACACACAAACAATGAATTCCTTTCCCATTTGATGGAGTTGGAGATGGATATTGTTAATGTAATAATATCTCAGAATATTTAATATAGTAATTTTATTATATAATCATGGGTAAGTAACATTTTAAGGAGGTGAAAGAAGAAATAAAATAGAAACACTCAGTTAAGAATGATACCTCCTCTTCAAACAACCTCCTTTTCTTAACACCTTAAGACTACTAAGGTTGGTATTCTGACATAAATAATGAATCTAGAATATGTGGAGTGATTTTATGAATGGATATTTTTAGATCTTGGTATAAAAATTATGATGTAAAGATAATAAGAGATTCCCTTTTATAAGAGAGGGGAGGGATAGTCCTAGAATTTATTAAAATATTAATTTAATATAAATTAATTTTGATTTCCAAATGGAAAAAAATTGATAAAATTATAATATAAGATGATAATAAGTTAAAATAATCTCATATATTAAGTTTTTCAAAATCTTATATTATATTTTTACCCTTGTATTTTTTTAACTCTTCATTAACCCTTTTGTCAATTCAAGTGACATCAATGTTTTTCACTCCAAAGGGGTTAATATAGTTAATATAAATTAAAAGGTCACATAAATGGACCATGGTTTATATTATAAACTATATCTTAATAAATTTTCTAAATATAATATTTTTATGATTTTTATATCATTTAATAAGATATTATATATTATAAAATATCATTAATGTCATTTTTTTTAAAACTATTCATTACTTTGATTTTAATTAAATAAAGAAAAAAATGAAATTTGATCACAATATTTTATTAAATACCTAAAATTTTATATTAATCTATAAAATTCATTTATGATATTAACTATATAAAATTATATTTCTTTTAATATATTTAATATCATTTATTTTAGTTTTATATTAATTGAATAAATATTATATCATCATTGTGTTGGAATTTAAGTTAATTATTTCTTAACTAAAAATTTAAAAAATATCACGATGAATATAAATCATTTATCTTTAAAATTATTATTTATAATTGAAAATATCATCTATTTATCCCCATTTTAAAAATTATATAGTTATTAGAATCAAGAGTGTGATATTTTTGAATTTTCTTTACATAAAATGTTATGAAGGTTATAATCGTATTCAAATAAAAAAAATGACATATAACCAAATATTGGATGATTATGGATAAATTAAATAATATAATAATATTAAATAAAGTGTTATGGTCATTTTTTAGCCCTTATCATTTTATTTTTAACTTTAATTACCTAATTTACCCTTAAGGGTGGTAATAAAAATTATTAAGGTTACTATTTACATTGATAAAAAATAAAAGGAATATATTTATAATATTTTTACCATATAATTAAAATATTTAATACTTTTTAAAAAATTCAACACACGAAAGTCGAATAATTTTATTTAAAACTAAACTCGAAAATGAGATAAAAATAGGTTTTCAAAAAATGCATTTTTTATGTATAAAATGTTTTTATTAAATTAAATTATACAATTAATTTAAAAAATAATAATAGGGATGTTTTAAATAAAAATAAAATAACAAAAATTTAAAACTAATCCAAACTTAATTTTAATTTTAAAATAATTGAAAATAAAATACAATTTTTAACAAAATCTATATTTTTAATTATTCATTGAAAATAAATCTTTCCAAAAAATAAAAAAAATTCACCCAAATATAATTTTGATATGATGATTTAAAAAATGATATTTATTTCATAAAATATAATTTATAAATTATAAAAAATTTCATTATAATATTCAATCAAAAAAATAATAATCTTTTTTTTGCAAAAGACATATATTTGGAGAATAAAATGACATTACTAAAAATTGAGTGTTTATTTACTAAAAATAAATCAATAAATTTGATTATTACCTTTATAAATATTTCAAAATTTATTTAATCCTATTCATAATAATCAATTCAATGACTTGGTTATAATTGTTTCATTAAAATAATAATATTTTGCAATAAATTTACCCTCAGTGTTGCTTATTTTGTATTCTATTAAACATAGTCATTCTTTTTAGAATATAGGGATATTAAATTTTACAGACTTTAATAAATTACATACTCACAATTTTTAACTCAATATTAGTAGTCAAAGGTTGAAATTTTAAAATATCTTTTTTGAAATCTCACATCATAAAAAAGGTTAATAAAACTTCCACCAGATAAGAGAGAAAGGGAAGTATGAAGGATATATGAAATAACCCAAAACTGGGTTTCTAAATAATAAGAAATTATTAGGAACTAAAAATATAGATATGGAAGAGAATACTAACACCCAATGATTAATATAGAGTAATTAATAACATGGTTATTATAAAGTTAACCATCACAAAACAAAAAATATGTGATGGGTTAAAAGACAATTGATTTCTCAGAAATAAAAGTAAATGGATAACATTTTTATTTCAATATCCTTTTCCTAGAGTTGAAGTATTACTTTACCATATATAATAATAACATAAGAAAATATATTTAATTTAAAAATAAAGTTTCATACTTTAATCAATTTCTACCATAGTCTCATCTTTTGTTCCAAACAATGAGTATTTAAGATGAATTTTTCTTTCCTGAATCACTAGAATCAACTTCTAATGGATCTCATAATCCACAAAATGATAAAAATAAATTTCTCTTATCTATATAAATTAACTAAAACTGAAATGGTTAGAACAAGATAAGATAATTCCTAAAATTAATAATCCTTCATATGAATAAATACAACCTTAATCTTTAAGATTAAATAGTAATACCCAAAGTTAAAACTAAATAATTCCATAAATAACTATCCTTAAAATTCTTCAAAATATTTTGAACAAAGATTGAGACCCAAAAATCAAAATTATTTGTTCACATATTATTCTAAGATAAATTTAAAATTTATCTCTAAATAACATCAATCACTCTTAATATCTCATACCAAAAAGTATATTCCCTAATCAAATAATCTCCAAGATATGCTAATCATTTACATAAATGATCTAAATCACCATAAGTCCATAGAAAAATCATGAATGCCTCAAAAATATAATTAACCTTTAATCCTCAAATAAAATATCAAAATATTCCATTTACATTAATCATATAAGATTCCCAAAATAGTGAACTTATCCTAAAATAACATTAATCACATATTCACTAAATTTATTTTTTAATCCTATGGTTATATCTACAATAAAACATATGTTACAAAAAAATATCATTTATCTATCAAATCATTTAAGTAAAGAAAAAAAATCATACTAATGAGGACATCACATTGGTTTGTTGTAGGTGATGCACCCATGTCACCCTTCGAATTTATGTTCAAGCCCCACTGCCTTATCAAATGTGATGGATTGTCAACTGACCTAAAAGTTTTATTTTTATAAAACTATATAATTCCGATGATGCTCCCATAAATATGATGAGCACCATTAAGAATTCAATTAATCCTGAAATCAGTTTTTAACCTTTACGGTTTTCTATATAACATATTTTCACAAAATCAACTAATATTAAATGAATATAATTTCCTTACTATCAAGAAAATATTATCCCAAATGATTATTTATCCCATTATAATTTTACTTAAATAAATATCTACATAAATCATTGTCACTACACTAATTTTCAAATGTATCATTTTCATCTATTATATGATTCAGAATTTTGAAGATAAAACCTATGATAGAATAATACATAGGCATTTCATGATCCTCATAACCTTTTTGGATTCATCAATATGTAATCAATTAAAATAACCTAAATCTTATCCAAAATTTCATTTAATAATATATTCATAAGATCCATAAATATAACTGGGGAATTTTTTTAACCCAAAGGGCATTTCCAAAACTCATAATGCCCATTTCTGGTCTTAAATATTGTTTTTAGAATGTGATCCACTGGGGAATTTTTTAACCGAAAGGGCATTGAAAAAACTCATAATTCCCATTTATGGTCATAAATATTGTTTTTATAATGTGATACTACTTTAATTTCTGATGGTGGAACCCCGACATTAGGTCAAGCTTCGAAAAATATAGAGCTACCTATAGTTGTTACTACTTCGTTTAATGGACCAACATCTGCTGAAGTGGTTTCAAAGGATTTAACCACACAATTATTCTTATATTCTTATTTATTCTCATAATTTTTTTATTCTTTGGACACTCATATTCATAATGGACCATCTTACTACATTTAAAATACTTTATTGATTACTTATCAAAATTGGTCTTACTTCTACCAAGATCTTTTTCATTGCTATGATGATCCATATTCCCTATCTTACCACATCAATAACACTTTCCAGAACCTGTAAAACATTCCTTTAATTTTTTTACCATACTTGGAATATGTTTAAGGATTACCTCTAGAATTTTTAGCTGGTTTCTTCTATTCTTCCATCCACCTTTACCATTTCATACTCTTTTCATCTCGAGGCACATAAGTGTTAGAAAAATCCATATCAACTTTCTCATCACAATAAATATTTTTTCCTAGATTTTAAATTCTTGTGTGGCTAGATATATTAATAAAATTTATTTCAATATTGAATAAAATCAATTAATTTAACTAGAAATGTTCTGAATAAAATTTAACACCTACTTGGCCAATCTTGTGAAGTTTCCCTCATATTTGGCCATAATATCTTATTTTTTTTACATAAATTCCAAAAAATGTTTCTCCATACTTATCTCAAAAATATTAGAGAAATATTTCTCTAAAAAAAATATTCTTAAATGATTCCCATTCCATGGAATAAAACTCATCACTCTCTTGGTAATTCTTAACCAAATACTATAATCAATTAGATTCACCTTAAAAATTTTAAATATAAAGAGTTACCTTTTATTGATATGAACAACCCATGAAATCAAATATCTTTTCTAAGTCTTTAATCCTCCCCATAGATATAAATGGGTTATAATATCCAATGAATATAGAAGGGTGTTTCCTTATAAAATTTTATACTATTTACATGTTCCTTTATGATATATATGGATCCTCTCTAGCATGAATACCACCACTATTTATATCTTGAATCAAATTTTCCATCATAGTAAAAAACTACTCAATTAAAATTTCAATCATTCTTGGTTGCTTATTTGCAAGGATATTTTCCTCTTTGTGACTTCCTACTACAATTTCCTTATTTACTCTATAGAAAACCATTCTGAAAAAACATAGTTTAGATGATGCATCATGGAAATTTTAAAATTCTATATCTTTTAAACTTAACCATTAATTAAACTATTTTAAGGATATTCTATTAACATTATCATAACCCATAAAGTTATCTAAAAATTTATTTGATTCCAAATGTAAGGACACGACCTTAAACATTACATAATCTAATGAATTTAAATATAATCCACTTTCTTACATTCCAGAATATCATTTAAGTTTAGAGTTTTAGAGATTTAGTTAATAAATATTACATAAAATCCTATATATTAAAAAAGTGGAAACTTTTATTTAGCATCATTTTTCCCAAAAATTTAATCATTTAAAAGTAGAAAATATTTCTTTTTATTACATGTCTTCACCATTTTAAACATGACCTCATCCTTGTCCCTACTCATCAAGCGTAAAACATTTTGAAATGTGGTATGAGAAAAAAAGATCGATAAGGGGAAAAAATAAATAAATTCATTATTCCAATGAAAAACATGAAAATATATAAAATAATTACCTTTATCACATTATTTTTTTATTTTATGAAATAAATCATTTCTATATGAAAAACAATCACTTTTTTCTCAAAGTGAACTTTTAAAACTCATATAAAGCATAAATAAAGCATATAGGAAACATGGGAATCATTTTTATATAAATATTACATATAAAGTAACCCTCATAGTTACATAAGTAATAAAATTCATAGTTATACATGTAGTAACTATCAAAGTTATAGTTGAAATAACTATTATGATTATACTTAGAATAACCATTGTTTTATATTCCCATACCCTCTTAGGAGAATCCTAATCTGTTAACTCCATCCCTTTACCCAATGAATTATAGAGATATAACAAGCTTACTAGGAATTGGTTTATAATGAAACCACCCATAATCATGAATAATTCCCAATAACCATAACATAATTATTACACATAAAAACTTACAATTTTACAAATAATATTTTCAACCATAAGAAAACATTTTCAGATATTGATATATACATTCCATTTTCAAATTTTTTTTGAAAATAATCAGAACATAGGGAATGATGGTTTTTATTTGAATAAAATATGTAATATTTTAAATTAATCCAAAAAAAAATAATGGTTATGAAAGTGAGAAAGTTTTTTTTCATGGTATACATTAAAATAAAACATTCCTTTTTTCTTATTTAAAAAAACATAAAAAATTATGTAAAAATATTAATTTTGAAACCCTTTGAAATAAATTAAAAGGAAGAATAAAGTTTCATTTATAATTAACTTATTTTCATCTAAATAAATATAAAAAATAATTTTAAAAAAATAGACATGGAAGATAAAGAGTCTTAAAGAAACTTTAAAATATAATTTAAAAAAGAAATTCCATTACCTTGAGTCTGACTCTTCACATTTTCTCTTTATCTTCTTGAATAATAAACATAGGTTAATTATTTACTTGCTTTAAAACATTTTTCATGTTTATTATTCATTTTATTTTATCTCTTATAATTTTATATTCAGTTATTTAATGAATTAAATTTAAGTTGGATGTTTTGATAATATTTGTTTCATAAGTCCAAAATTGATTCAGTAAGATGACTATAGTCAAAGAGGATAGTATTAAATCACCTTAAAAATAATAATAATTACATAATTATAATTTTTATACATATATTATAATTTTAAAACTAATCATGAAATGTGGTTGATAAAAATAAACTATGTTACAATCATGGAGATGGTAGGTCGTTGGTACACATTAGTAACCTTTCCTTTTTTCAAAAATAATTATAGAAAGAAGGTAAGTATTATTTTATCATTAAATAATGATAATAATATCATAAATATAATATTAATTCTTTAAATATACTTATATATATCATCTATATGATTTGGTGATGAAAAAAAATCACATTGCTTCCTGGAGGTGGTAGCCCGCACATACGCACGAACGACGTTGTCATTTTTCAGTGAATAGAAATGAAAGAAATTACATGATATATTAATTATTAATAATGATAAATATTTCATTTATATCATATATAAATACTAATTCATTAATTATAACTAATTTTTATAGATGGTGATAGAAAATAAATTACATCTGTTAGTGATGTAGTAGTCCACCGTACACACAAATAATGAACTCCTTTTAAATTTTGATGGAGGTTAGCGATTGATATATGTTATGAAATTATCATAATAATATGTAAGTATATTAAAGATAATTATGTAATTATATAATAATGATTAAGGAATATTTTAAGGTTATTGAAGAATAAATTATACAGAAACACTTGGTTAAGAACAATACCTCTTCTTCAGAAAACCTCCTTTTCTTAACCCCTTAAGACCACTAAGGTTGGTATTATTCCATAAATAATACAAATAAAATATATGTGTTGATTTTATAAATTTATTTGGTTATATATTAGAAAAAAATTATTTTTAAGTTTGAATTAAAGATAATAATAGATTTCATTTTATAAGAGAGTTGAGGGGCACTCTTGGAATTTATTAAAATATTAATTTAATATAAATTAATTTTGATTTAGATATTGATAAAAATAGATAGTATTCAAATATAATATTATTATGAGTCTAAATAATCTTATGAAATAATTTTTTTACAATTTTGGATCACATTTGTACCATTATAATTTTGTTTTAACTCTTCATTAACCCTTTTTGAGAATTATGGTGACATCAATGTTTTTTAGAATTAAATGACTGATAAAGCTAAAATAAATAGACCAAAGGGATAAAATGGATGCTGGTTGATAGTATAAAAAATATTATAATCAATTTTATGAATATAATTTTTTTAGGAATTTTATATCATTTAATAAAATATTATTTATTATAAAATATCCTTAAAGTCAATTTTTAGAACAAATCAATATTTTTGATTTTAATAACATCAAGAAAACAAATGAAATTTTAACCAAATATTTTTTTACATAAATAAAATATTATATGGATCCAAAAATTTCAGGTATCACATTAATTATCCCAAACTAACTTTCTTTTAATATTTTTAATATCATTTAGTTGATATTTCCATTAATTGAATAATCATTATGTCCACTTTTTTATAAGCATTTAAGGTAAATATATCTTTACTAAAAAAATTAAAAATAAATTATAATGATTATTATAAATCATTTATTCTTAAAATCAATTTTTAAAACTGAACATATACTCTTTTTATCCTCAAGTTAAAAAAAATATAGTTATTAAAAACAATATTTTGAAATTTTTTACTTTTCTTTACATAAAATATTATAAAAGTTATAATAAAATACAGATGGAAAAAAATTCCATATAACCTAATTTTTGATGATTATTGTAATGCCCCGACCTCAGTTACCCAGAGTCGGTGCATTATTGCGTAACATTGGCATGATCACAGAAGATCAAATCTCGAAAGACTGATTAGTTTAGTAGCCTTGGAAACACTAGATATATTCATAAGTTTTACATTACATCAAAAAGTAAAACAAAACTACAACAACATCTTGTCTTCATATCCCCTCATACTATCCCTGTAGGTCATTCATAATATACTTCTTCACATCCTGGAAAAATTAAAACATTGAAAGGGGTGAGCTCAGATGCTCAGTAAGGATAACAATATAGCGGATGCTTTTATAAATAGACACAAAAATTTAAGGCAATGTATAACTAAAACAAAAGCCTTTTAAACCTGAACTTCAACATAATATGGAAAAAGTAAAATGAAATAATGCCATTTACTTATTCACATGGATATTCTACTAGTCGAATAATCACATGCAATATCAATAACCACTTTCATAATGATGGAATGCATAATTCCAGACTATCATAACCACGTAGCCAAGGCCTCATGCCAAGACCACAAATAAGATTTTGTCAAGGCCTCATGCCAAGACACTAGTTTGTCTCATGAGACCTACCGATGAATTGAGGAGCTATAGCGGGATCCACCCGTCACTTATTAAGTCCAATGCATTCCTCATATGAATAGGTTTAAACATATCATAAACCATAACATAATCATATCACATAAAACATGCATAAAGGAAAAATAATATTTCCACAATTCAATCACAAGATATAAATACAACACATTGATATAATAAAAACTTTATCAAAACCATTTTCAATACCAAAATAAAAGAAAAGTAAAACATGGTATTTATTTTTCTTTTTTGAAAAAAGTTATGGCTTGTAGAGGAAGCCGAAACTCAAATGGTGCTCACGGAGGCAGAGAAGTCATTGTCGCCGCATATGTATGACAAGAAAAACATTCCTTTTTGTTGTTTATTAAAATAATTCATATAAAAAAGATTCCTTTTGAATAAATGTAAAAGTCAAAGGGGTTTATACACCATATAGGAGGAATTTGTGTATAAAACAAAATATGCCTCAATGAATGGAGATTGAGACGAAGTCCCTTACAAATATTAGTTTTTAAATAAAATAGATATATTATGTGTATTCACTATAGTTACACATAATGTAAGTACAAATATAAGATATACCATAATAATATCATGACATAATTTGAAAGTAGGAGATTAACCCAAAGAATAGAAATTGGGTTAAGAAGTTCCCTTACCTCGTGTCCGACTTGACTCGATCGTTGTTTAATCTCCTGAATAATAAACTAGAGTTAATTTATATTTGCGTAAGAACCTTTTTCATGTTCATTATTCCTTTTATATCACTTATTACCATGTTATAAACATTATGTAATTATTTAAGTTAATAATGGTCATTTTGTCGATCTTTGGTACTTGAGTCAAAAATAAACTTCTTATAATTACAAGTTGTTCATATTGAGAAATATCCATTATATCCATAATTATATTCATGATGTATATATCATATATATCATATATATCCAGTATATACTTGCATTTATAATATTACTTAACATTTAGAGGTAAGAAATGAAATGCACCGTTCATGGAGACGGTAAGCCGTACGTACGCATGAACACTACTTTCATTTCTATTTCGTATTTAATGGAATGAAATTATAATTATATAAAGGTATAATATAATTCCAGTATAATATAATGTATAATACCATTTACTCCATCCTTTATACATCCCACATATGGAATTAACGATTCAAATCACTTTGAGGGGGCGGTAGTCCGCACTTCCTAAAATGAAAATATCGCGTTTACCCATAATGGAAACCATAAAGGTATGCCATAAATGAAAAATACAGAAGTTTAAGTAAAACATAAAAATATTATATATCATATATAAATATATTGACATCTTAATGGCCACCTTTGAAGGTGTTATATGAGTGTTGAACAATCATCGTTTCGTGAGGCAGAAATTCGCCATCCACCGAAACAGTATGTTCTTTAACCATTAGATGTAGGTGTGTGTAAGTGTAGCTCGAATCCTTCTTATAAAAACAAACTAGTATATTTAGTATTCTGGTTTTGTTACAAAAGAAATTAATAAAAAGAGTTTAGGGGGTTGGAGAAGCAAAATAAAACAAAATAACATAAGAGAAGACATTACCTTAAAATCGGGTAACTCTTTTTGATTTGAGCCAAAGGATTCCTTGGGAAGAATTATGCCCAAAGTGAGGATTCTAGGAGTAATATAGGGAATTTGATAGATTATTTGGGCAGAGGTTGGCTGATCCAAATGGATTTTAATGTGTGAATAAGGTGGTAGTGGTGGGGGCCTTTTATAAGAGGAGAGGAGGGCACTCTTGGAAAGTTATAAAAGGTTACTTTATTATATAATGAGTTTTGGATTTTAAAGGTCCCAAACTTATATATTTCGAGGATAAGGTGATAAGGGTTCTAAATATACTCATAAAATAGGTTTTTTACAAGTTTAAGTCTTAGATTTTACATTATATTTTTATTTTATTTAAATCGTTAATTAATGAGGTAATCGCTGCATCATCATGGTGTCATAAATAATTTAATTTATTTAATGTCTAAAAATTATAGAAAAACTATCATGATGTAGTAAATCTTTTTAGATTTATAATTAATATTTATAGTAAAAAATATGACTTGTATAACCCCATTTAAAAATTGTTTTAGTAAAACAACTCATGTTTGTGACATTTTTATTTTAACATTAAATAAAAAGTTTTTAATATCATTTTCCTACCAAAGTGGCTCCATGGGGTCCCCAAGTTGACCCATGGATTTTCTTGGTCGGACATGACTCATAAAATAGGGTTAGGACAAGCGTAAAGGTATTTTCATATTTTTATAATATCATTTTTACCTTAAATTTCACTAATTACCTTTAATCGCGATTAATTAAACTTAAAAGTTACTATTCCCCAAAAAATTAATTTATTCCCATTGAACCACATTTTACTTCCTAATGAAAATCATTTATTTCATATTTTAAAAAAATAAAATCATATAAGTGGTAATGTTTAATTTAAATGAAAAATCCGTTTTTTAACTACCACTTAGTGGTTTCATTATTCATCAAAAATTGAAGTTTTTCAGCACAATGCCAAAATTTCACCCTAAGATATAATTGATATTCCGAATTCAAAAATGATTTATATTTTAAAAAATTACAAACATATAAGTTGCATTAATTAATTTTATAATTAATTCCCGCTGTCACAACAAATAGCATGTTTTTAAGAAACAATATATATCAAAAGATTGACAATTGTTTATGTCCAATTTCAAAGTGAAATTAATTCTAATTACCACCATTGGATAAAATGGTAAAAATATATTCTAATTACACTTTAAAACCACTCAATAGTATAATTTATCACTATAAATTATTTTGATTAGAAAAGTTTTTTTTAAGTATTTTTCACTATTCATAAAAAATTGGAAGTTCTCAGAAAAATACCAAAAATTCAACATAGGCTAATTTTAATATTCCGAATCCAAAAATGAAGTCCATTTTGAAATATAAAATATATATAATTTCAAAAAGTGGGTATTACTATTCATAATGGCTATTTTGATTGGTCGCGGTGTGTTAGAATCTCGAACTTGCATACAATACAAGCTATTGCATTATTGAAAGAGAAGCGTATCATGGAATCTCGGGGTATTACATTCTACCCTCCTTCAATAAATTTCATCCTCGCAATTTGAAAATTTTCTTTGAAAATAAAAGGTTGAAAATAGAAAATACCTTTGTGGAAAACCCACATCAGAAATAGGGTTAATAAGAATATAACATTAAAAGAAAGAAAGAGAAGTACAAAGGTCACTCGAGATAGACCATACTAGGATTATATGAAAATATGGATATGGAGGAGAAAAAACCATCAAGGTCTGATGGAGAGTTGTAGAAAATAGGATTAGGAGAAATTTAACTACAAGAAAATCACAAACTTGTGATTGGTTAAACGGTCATTGAATCTCCAGTTGGAAAAGTTAACCGACGACGTTTTTGTTTTAAGTTACCTTTCATAAATTTGAGGAATTTATTTAAGAGATTTACTAAGAATGTAAGGAAATATACTTACTTGTCATGTATACTTTCATTCTTTAATAAATGTTTACCACAAACCCATCTTTCACTCCAAATGGTAACAGAACTAAAAAATATTCTATTTATCCTAATTGTATAAGGTTCCAAATATTACTACATACAATTCCTTTTAGGCAAGTACTAGGGTGATTCTTCCCACAATTATCACATAATGGAAAATACTTCTTTCCCCTTTTCCCTTTATCTTTCTCTTGTTCCACCGTTCTATTCTTCTCTTGCTTTACTTTGTTGTCATAAGACTTAGAGAATTCCTTTTCTGTCTTGATAGCACACGAGACTATATCTTCTAATGTTGAGAAAGATTGTGATACTAAAGCTCGATGGAGAAATGGTTTTAACCCATCAAAGAAATGATCAATCTTACTTCTTTGGTTATGTATATAATTTGAAGCATGCCTCACTAACCTTGTAAAGTTAGCCTCATACTTTGCGACATTCTCATCCTCCTTCTGCCTCAGACTCAGAAATTGCCTTTCCATATCTGCTCGATGGTCATGTGGAAAGTATTTTCCTAAGAAAAGATCTTTGAACTCTCTCCATTCCATACTTTATACTTCTTCATCTTCCTTTGTATTTTGAATCAATGACCACCATTGGTCAGCATCTCCAGTGAGGCGGTAAACTGCCATGATAACCTTTTCCCTTTCACTACTCCCCAAGGCATAGAATATTTTCTCTAAGGAATTTATCCATTGCTCAGCTACTAAGGGATTTGTAATTCCATTGAATGTTGGTGGTTGTTGCCTTATGAAGCGGTCTAACATTGATCATCCACGTTGCGAATTAGGGTGCTCCATACGAGTAAGGTTATTATTCATAACCTGAGTGAGTTGTCCCAGTATAGTAATAAGTTGATCAACACCAGTTGTATCTCCAGCTCCACAATAATTATCTTGAGTAGGAGGGAAATCCCTACACAGAGTGCGTTCATTGATATAGTTTCCATTCCTTCCACTAGGCGCCATTTATAAACAATGGCATAAACTAGATTAGTTCAGGAATCAAAATACATAATTCCATACTTGTAAAATACTTAACATAAATTGAACTATTTATGGATATAATCCATAATCATAAAATTGTTTTCTTTGAGGAAGTATATACTCATAACCCTTCATAGTGGTTTGTAAAGAAAATGAGAATTATCCTAAGCATATCCCCCAGGAGTGTCGTAACCAAGAGTGCAGCAAGGCCCATTGTCGTGCACCAGTTCCTATTTGAGTCTAGCTCAAAGCAGTGTTTTTGGGTTTTACCCCTAGGTACATCTGTTCCAGAGCCGCCTCTACCTGCTCGTATCCAGACAGGGATGTATTGTTCGGAAAACTCACAAAATCTCTACAACAACAAAATTCTAGGAAGTTCTTCTATACTAATACTCAAAGTCTATCTTATGGCTATGCGCTCTATTCAGAGTTTATCTAAATATAGCTTCCAAGGTTAGTATTAAACTGCCTCTGATACCAACTGTAACGCCCGGACCCCAGTTACCCAGATTCGGTGCATTATTGCGTAACATTGGCATGATCACAAAAGATCAAGTCTCGAAAGACCGATTAGTTTAGTAGCCTTGGAAACACTAAATACATTCATAAGTCTTACATTACATAAAAAAGTAAAACAAAAATACAACAACATCTTGTATTCATATCCCCTCATACTATCCCTACAGGTCATTCATAATATACTTTTCACATCCTGGAAAAATTAAAACATTGAAAGGGGTGTGCTCAGATGCTCAGTAAGGATAACAATATAGCGGAAGATTTCATAAATAGACATAAACATTTAAGGAAATGTATAACTAAAACAAAAGCCTTTTAAACTTGAACTTCAACATAATATGAAAAAAGTAAAATTAAATAATTTCATTTACTTATTCACATGGATATTTTACTGGTCTAATAATCACATCCAATATCAATAACCACTTTTATAATGAAGGAATGCATAATTCCAGACTATCATAACCACATAGCCAAGGCCTCGTGCTAAGACCACAAATAATATTTTGTCAAGGCCTCGTGCCAAGACACTAGTTTGTCTCATGAGACCTGCCGATGCATCGAGGATCTATAGCGGGCTACACCCATCACTTATTAATTCCAATGCATTCCTCATATGAACAGGTTTAAACATATCATAAACCATAACATAATCATATCACATAAAACATGCATAAAGGAAACATAATATTTCCACACTTCAATCAAAATATATCAATACAACACATTTATATAATAAAAACTTTATCAAAACCATTTTCAATACCAAAATAAAAGAAAATTAAAACATGGTATTTATTTTTCTTTTTAAAAAAAAGTTATGGCTTGTAGAGGAAGCCGAAACTCAAATGGTGCTCCCGGAGGCAGAGAAGTCATTATCTCCACATATGTATGACAAAAAAAACATTCCTTTTTGTCGTTTAGTTAAATTATTCGTTTAAAAAAGATTCCTTTTGAATAAACGTAAAAGTCAAAGGGGTTTATACACCGTATATGAGGAATTTGTGTATAAAACAAAATATGACTCAATGAATGGAGATTGAGACGAAGTCCCTTACAAAGATAATTTTTTAAATAAAATAGATATATTATGTGTATTCACTATAGGTACACATAATTTAAGTAAAAATTTAAGATAGACCATAATAATATCATGACATAATTTGAAAGTAGGAGATTAACCCAAAAAATAGAAATTGGGTTAAGAAGTTCCCTTACCTTGTGTTCGACTTGACTCGATCGTTCTTTAATATCCTGAATAATAAACTAGAGTTAATTTCTATTTGCATAAGAACCTTTTTCATGTTCATTATTCCTTTTATATCACTTATTACCATGTTATGAACATTATGTAATTATTTAAGTTAATAATGGTCATTTTGTTGATCTTTGGTACTTGAGTCAAAAATAAACTTCTTATAATTACAAGTTGTTCATGTGGAGAAATATCCATTATATCCATAATTATATTCATGATTTAGATATCATATATATCATATATATCCAGTATATACATGCATTTATAATATTACGTAACATTTAGAGGTAAGAAATGAAATGCACCGTTCACGGAGACAGTAAGCCGTACGTACGCATGGACGCTACTTTCATTTATATTTCATATTTAATGGAATGAAATTATAATTATATAAAGTTATACTATAATTCCAGTATAATATAATTTATAATACCATTTACTCCATCCTTTATACATCCCACATATGGCATTAACGATTCAAATCACTTTGAGGGGGCGGTAGTCCGCACTTCCTAAAATGAAAATATCGCGTTTACCCATAATGGAAACCATAAAGGTATGCCATAAATGAAAAATAAAAAAGCTTAAGTAAAACATAAAAATATTATATATCATATATAAATATAGTGAAATCTTAATGGCCACCTTTGAAGGTGTAATATGAGTGTTGAACAATCATCGTTTCGTGAGGCAGAAATTCGCCATCCACCGAAACAGTATGTTATTTAACCATTAGATGTAGGTGTGTGTAAGTGTAGCTAGAATACTTCTTATAAAAACATCCTAGTATATTGAGTATACTGGTTTTGTTACAAAAGAAATGAATAAAAAGAGTTTAGGGGGTTGGAGAAGCAAAATAAAACAAAATAACATAAGAGAAGACTTTACCTTAAAATCGGGTAACTCTTTTTGATTTGAGCCAAAGGCTTCCTTGGGAAGAATTATGCCCAAAGTGAGGCTTCTAGGAGTAAGAGAGGAAAGTTTAGAGAGTATTTGGGCAGAGTTTGGCCGAGCCAAATGGCTTTGAAGGTGTGAATAAGGTGCTAGTGGTGGGGGCCTTTTATAAGAGGAGAGGAGGGCACTCTTGGAAAGTTATAAAAGGTTACTTTATTATATAATGAGTTTCGGATTTTAAAGGTCCAACACTTATATATTTCTAGGATAAGGTGATAAGGGTTTGAAATATACTCATCCAATAGGTTTTTGACAAGTGTAAGTTTTAGATTTTACATTATCTTTTTATTTTATTTAAATCGTTAATTAATGAGGTAATCACTGCATCATCATGGTGTCATAAATAATTTAATTTATTTAATGTCTAAAAATTATAGAAAAATTATCATGATGTAGGAAATCGTTTTATATTTCTAATGAATATTTATAGTCAAAAATATGACTTGTATAACCCCATTTAATTTTTTTTAGTAAAACAACTCATGTTTGTGACATTTTTATTTAAAATTAAATAAAAAGTTTTTAATGTCATTTTCCTACCAAAGTGGCTCCATGGGGTCCTCAAGTTGACCCATGGATTTTATTGGTCGTCCATGACTCATCCAATAAGGTTAGGACAAGTGTAAAGGTATTTTTCATATTTTTATAATATCATTTTTACCTTAAATTTCACTAATTACCTTTAATCGCGATTAATTAAACTTAAAAGTTACTATTCACCAAAAAATTATTTTAATCCCATTGAACCACATTTTACTTCCTAATGAAAACCATGTATTTTGGATTTTAAAAAATCAAATCACAGAAGTGGTAATGTTTCATTTAAACGAAAAATCAGTTTTTTAACTACCACTTAGTGGTTTCACTATTCATCAAAAATTGAAGTTTTTCAGTACAATGCTAAAATTTCACCCTAATTTATAATTGATATTCCGAATTCAAAAATTATGTCTATTTTAAAAAATTCCAAACATATAAGTTGCATTAATTAATTTTATAATTAATTCCCGCTGTCACAACAAATAGCGTGTTTTTAAGAAAAAATATATATCAAAAGATTGACAATTGTTTACATCCAATTTCAAAGTGAAATTAATTCTAATGACCACCATTGGATAAAATGGTAAAAATATATTCTAATTACACTTTAAAACCACTCAATAGTATAATTTATCACTATAAATTATTTTTATTAAAAAAGTTGTTTTTAAGTATTTTTCACTATTCATAAAAAATTGGAAGTTCTCAGAAAAATACCAAAAATTCAACATAGGCTAATTTCGATATTCTGAATCCAAAAATGAAGTCCATTTTGAAATATAAAATATATATAATTTCAAAAAGTGGGTATTACTATTCATAATGGCTATTTTGATTGGTCGTGGTGTGTTAGAATCTCGAACTTGCGTACAATACAAGCTATTGCATTATTGAAAGAGAAGCGTATCGTGGAAGCTCGAGGTGTTACAATTATTCATGAAATGGATTGGTAAAATAATATTAATGTAGGTATTAGTGTAATTATATAGTCCTTATCATTTTATTTTTAACTTTAACTACCTGATTTACCCTTAACTTTGGTAACAAAAATTACTACCATTACTCTTTATATTGACCAAAAATAAAAGGGAAATATTTATAAAATTTTACCCCATTGATTCCAAATTTTTAATCTATTTTTTAAAAATTAAAACACAAAATTGGTATAATTTGATTTAAAATTAAACTGAAAAAATGTGATAAAAAAAGTTTTTTCAGAAAAATGATGATTTTAGGTATAAATTTATTTTATATTAAAGTCAATTATAAATTTTATTTAAAATACCATAATTATATTATTTTAAATAAAAAATTTACTGATTAAATTTTAAAGCTAATATAAAATATAATTTTACTTTGTAAATAATCTCAAATAAAATACATATTTCAATAAAATATGTATTTTTTATTATTCATTGAAAAATAAATCTTTTCAGAAAAATACTAATATTTCATCCAAATATAATTCTTATATGATAATTTAGAAAATTATATTTATTTAATCGAATACAATTTCTAAAAGTTCTAAAAATTAATTATATATTCACTCATAAAAATTAATAAAAGTCATTTTTGAAGAAAACATATTTTTGAATAATAAAATGAATTTACTAAAAATTGAGAGCTTATTTCCTAAAAATTAATAAATACATTTGTATTGATTATAATTTTTTTTAAAATGTAGTTAATCCTATTCATACCCACTAATTTAACAACTAGTTTATAATGGTTACATATAAATAATAATATTTTTCATTTCATTTATGCTCAGTGTTGCATATTTTTTATGCCATCGAACAAAGATATTCATTCTAAAATATTTTCATATTATAGTGATACCATGATAATTTCAAAAAAATCCATAAATACCTCATCCCATTCATAAATCATACCTTATTCTACCATTTTTCCACTTTCTAGTAGATAATTGACCATTCGCTTGGTATCTCTTTCTTTAAATCATGCATAACATAATGTTGAAGGGTTAACTCCCATATCTATTTCATGGTCAATGTGAGGTTTCTAACAAATTTTCATAGGCCTCCTCATATCCCATTATAATCCAAGTTTAATCATCTATCAAGTCTCACTATAGTCCCATTACTTAACTCCAAATAGTCATGGAAGCTTAGGAGTCTTAGAATCTATCAAAATATACTGGAACTTGTTGAGTTTGTACACCCCATATGATTCTCAAGGGAATAAACATACACTATAGATCAAACTAAGTAACATGTTAGGAACGAATATCATGTGATCATCTTGAATCATTGATCATCATTATAACCTTCCCATAGAAATCATGTGACCCTCCTTACTTAATCATTAAGTGCTAAAGATTTTTCAAAATCCTTCAATTGACATATCCCACATGCTACCCAACATTGATCCTATCAAATTAATCACTAAGATCATTATTTCATGGTTGATATAAAATCTTACTATCCCATATAGTTTGATAATTCACTCCCTAATATCCATGGAAAGAGAAGGTTTGAAGAACCACAATCACAATAGTGCATAACCACCATAATTATCTAATGAACTTGATTCACAACTAGGAATATACCCTTATATTATCCTGATGTATAACTCAACTCATGTAATCATGAGTCATATTTTTGCAGTCCCACAGTCATCTCCCTAAATAGCCATTGATTTTTCCCATACTTATTTAAGGAAATTCCAATTCCAATAACACTTAATTGATCACACACCTCCCATAAATCAAAATAATCAAGTGAATCATCTACCAATTATATTAAATTAAGAGTCATTCATGTTCCTAGACTAACACCACTCTTAGGTTATCCTCACACATTTCAATTCATCCTAGGAAAAAACCATAAAAATAATCTGTTGGTCTGCTAACATGCTCAACGCACACCTATCTAAGTCATGTTTCATCATCACTAGGATATATTTCCTAATTTACCAATCTTACACCCCACATAATTCATCCCTTATGAATAAAAACATATTCTTATATCTCATAAAAATCAAGGAAAGACAAATTATATCACACCCAATCTAGGAGTCTCATCTGTATGGGGTATCCCTATACCCAAACCACCCACTCTAGTGACTTCATCATAATATCTATGTGTATAATAAATATATACCTATCAAGAGATATGTATTCGATAATTATTCATGGTCTGGTTTGGTTAAGTAATTTTCCACCAATAAGTTATTCTGGAAAACACCTAATAAGTTATTTTTTTTATTTTAAATAACTGAAACCTAGTTTCAGAAACCAATTCTCAATCACTCATAAATATAAGGGTATAATAAGAACTTATAGGTAAAGTATGATGAAATTATTCATGCCTCTTATCATTATGAGCTAAGAATTGAACTTTAAACCATAACCATGAACATAATACTTTGCTAAAGTAGAACAACTATAATAAAAAAGTAATAAACACAATCTTAACTCCCTAGAAACTTGGATTTTTGTCTATAATTTTGTTTATAAGGATATATATGGCTTCCATTATATGTTTTGAATGATGTTATCTTTTTCTATTGAGTTTTAAATCTTTGATACTAATTTTTAATCTCCTAGCCTCAAGTCTACCCATTAAATTCAAACAGGCATCCTACATGAAAGGTTTTAGTAATGATTCCAACACTTATAATTCAATAGAATTATAAATAAACTTCATCTAGGATCATAGTGAATAATAAAAAACATAATAATAAATAAATAAAACAATTTTTTTTAAAATATTTAAAATATTTAGAACAAACCCAAATTATTGAATTAATTCCTTCCTCAATACCCACTAATGATTTTAATCACCAATTCCCATGTGGGGTTGTTTTCTTATAAAAGTGATTATAGTCACTTCAAAGGAAAAGTATGTAAGAATGGATGATAAAAAAACTTTAGAATTTCATGAATGATAAAAACTAGAAAACTATCTCAGATGATAAAAACTATAAAAATTTATTCACCACCTTATTTTCTCATAATAGAATGAATCCTATGCTTCTCATCTTATATGGTTATAGTAAAATGGACATTCAATAGCTTCAAAGGAATCCAAATTAACATCAGACATAAGGAGGTGTAATAAAGAGTCTTTAAAGGACTTTTGGAGCATTAAATAGCCTCCAAAAGTGGCTTAAGTCCAAAACCACCTCGGAATATCAATTAATAAACCTCCAAATGGGTTAAAACTAGAAATTTTAGTACTTAAATGGCATATTTAGGTAGGAATAGTGAATTATCTCATGTTATGATCCTTGGAATTCCATTATATAAAGCCCAAATCCAAATCTCATCTGAGGTTTATTATTTCCTCATGTTTATATGTTAATAATGTAAATAATTCATTATTTATATTATAATTCCACATTAATTATCTAATTAAATAATTACTATTTAATTAAATATTTTAAATGTATAAAAAAAACTTATTTATGCTTATAATAAACATAAAATTTTTAAACATGTACTAATCACATTTGTCTAAAAATCAAAAAATGGAATTATCTTATGTGTGATCCCAAGGAACCTTTATAGAGATAGTAATAATCATAAAATAATAGAATAATCTATAAACATGTCATATATACCCAAATTAAAAATAGTTTTAGTGTGATATAATCCACCACATGTCCATTATAAAAGTTCTTTACACTTGACATTGTGATAAAGCATAATACATGGACAATTTCAACCCTATATTTCTTCTCTATTTTTCCAAATTTTTAATCTAACAATATATTATCTAATTATAACACATATAACTATATTTTCATGGAAATTCACTTAGTAAAAACCAAATTATGGTCCGTAATATCCTAACATATCATATGGTTGGAAAAATCAGGTCTTGGTTAATCAAATCACACAACTTGAACTACCTAATTACCTAATATTAATTCAAATTATCCAATAATGTAATTGTGTATCAAAGTATAAAACCTCACCAGTTGGGAAACTATTTTACAACTTAAAGTCAAAGGATCTAAAATCAATGTTCACTTAAGTAAAATTAATGACTCATATATAAAAATACATTCAGTATACTTTAAGAGAGTCAATTTAAATACAAGTTCACTAACATATATCTCATGAATGAACAGTTATATCTCTATATAAGTGATCATACTCAAACTAATATTGTCATGTCATCACAACTCAATATGATTTAATCGATTAAATATAACCTAGTAATTCATATATTCTATGAGGTTATTATCATATCATCCCTCATATTCTATGAAACTAAAATCAGTTAATGAAAATTTATTTCAATTAATATACATTACATGATATAAAATATCCATAAACTGATAATAATTGACTATCTTTAGAGAAAAACCTCTAAAAATATCCCCATTTCACTAAATCTAGTTTTCCATGTATCTAATACCAAGAGAAATTTTGTGTCTTTCATGTTTTTTTACATAAGGTTATTTATTTGGGGATCAATAGTATTATCTTCTATATTAACTAGAAACATCTTAATATCAGCTCTATTAATAATACATCAAATGAGATTAAGTATATGAATAATATGTTTAGATCTCTAGTGAGACCCGATTCCTTTGTCTTGTAAAAATGCTCCATTATTATCAAAATTTAATTAAATTGGATGTATGATTCTTGTGATAAATCATGGTTTCAAAATTAACCTATTTATCTGAAAATCATATTTAGCCACATAAATTGTTTTTAAGTATTCAAATCTATTTTAGAATCAACAACTATTAGTTTCTTAGATAATTTCTAACTTATAATTCCATTATTCAAGTAAAATTAATAACATCACTAGAATCTAAATTCATATTTTTTAGTTTAGAAACTAACATCATTGTAACCTTTTATAGAAAGTGATTCCTCACTACTAAAGACTAAGAATACATCATGAGTTCTTCTCGAGAACTTAAGGATATTCTTTATAGTTACCCAATGAATTTTACTAGGATTTTATTTGTATCTACTCATCATACTTAACATATAAGATACATTAAGACGAGTACACAACATAGTACACATTATTGATCAAGCAGTTTAAGAATATGTAATCATACTCATGTGTTCATTTTCTTTAACTATTCAAGGAAACTATTTTTTAAGAATATTTCCATACAACAGTGATAAATAACCCTTTTTAGAGTTTTTCATGTTAATTTTTTATCACTTTACCAATGTATATGTTTTTACCATGTCCATAAAATCATTTAGATTTATCATTATTGATCTTCATACCTAGTATGTATTTTAATTCACCAAGATCCATTATTGAGAAATGATTTCTCAACAAATTTTTCACTAATTGTAACATTAGTATGTCACTTCTAATAAGAAATATATCATACACATACACCATAAAAAAAAGATATGCTCCCACTAACCTATTTATATACACAAGGTTCATACTCATTTTTAATAAAGTTAAACTCTTTGATAGCTTAGTGATAATAAAAACTCACTCTGGAACTGATAAGATTGTTTCAACCCATAAATAGATCATTGGAACATAAAATTTTTATCATTATTCTATGCATATTTAAAACCTTCAGGTTGTATCATATATACATCCACAAATAAGCTCTTATAAATGAATGAAGTTTTTACACCCATTTAATATATCTTATAATCATAATTTGTTTCCATATCTAAAATAGTCTAGACAAATTTTATCCTTTCCAATGGAGAAATTGTTTCTCCATAGTTGATACCATGAATCCATTTAAAACCTTTAGATCCATAGTGATATTTTTAGACTAAAAGTTTTTCATCTATGTCGACCTTCTTACAAATTACCCACTTATACCCAATGATATTTACCCCTTCCGAACCAAATTAGTGTATATGGATTCCATTCTCAATTTAATTTCTTTTAACTTTTTATCATTGTTGAAACTCATGATAGCCTCGATAAGATATTGAATCATCTTCTATGACTGTTACGTTACCTTAATTTGAAAAAAAAATTATATTTCTATATTCTTGATGAAATCTACCCGACCTTTTTTGTTCTTATTTATACTAAGTAAATTAATTTTCCATAACCCTTTTCACTTCTAAATCATCTATCTCAATAATAAAATAATCCTTTTGGTCATGAACTATATTAAGTTAAAATTTTCTCCCATTAATTATTTTGGAAATAAATTTTATTTCTAGAAAGATTGCATATCAAGATATAAATAATTTGAGTATTAATGATATATATATATATATATATATAATAACTCATTTTCTCTTTGAGATAACTAAAAAATAGACATTTATCTATTTTTTTCAAAGTTTACTTGATGTAATATAGCATATATATTCCTCAAAAACCCAAATATTCATGAAATATTTTTTTGATACTTCCATGACCACATCCCATACAATGTCTTTTAAATGGAATTTTATGGAACATAGTTTAATGTAAATTAAGAAGTTTCTAGAGAATAATTCGAAAAATAAATATTATGGTTTTCATGAATCATCACTAACCAAACTATGTCTAATAAAGTCCACTTTCTCCTTTTAAATGAACTATTTAATTGTGGTATAATAGGTGGAGTGAGTTGTGATACAATATCACAACCTCTTAGATAGTCATGAAATTATTATATCAAATATTATCCATCTCAATCAGATCAAATTATTTTAAAACTTTTTCCATGTTGATTACTTTATGTATTTCAATAGAGTTATACTTTTGTTTCATAAGATAAACATGATCATACCTACTGTAGTCATCAATAAATGTAATGAAGTATGAAAATTCACCTTGATACACTTTACTTATGTGTCTATATATATCAATATGTATGAGTTTTAGTAAATAATTAGCTATTTTCCCTTTATAATTAAACTTTTATTTGGTTATTTTATCTAATAAACAATATTCACATACAACAAATGATCCATAATCATTTTAATATAGTAATATATCACTATGGAGTAGTTGGATGTGATTATTATTTATATAAACTAATAGACAATACCGTAGATAATTGGAAATAAAATAATTAATTTTGAATTTATTATTATTTACAATATATATTATATTATCAATATAATATATATATATATAATTTGTTAAATATGTTTGTAGTTTCATAAAACATTTCATTCATGTAAATAAAACAACACTTTTTATTTATTGCAAATGAAAAACCCACCCTATCTAGGAAACATATAGAAATAAATGTTTTTTTATTGATTTTACATGATAACAATATTCTAGAAATAATTAAAATATACTAGGAAGAAGTAGATTCACTATCCCAATAGATAATGTAACAACTCTTTCTTTATTCCTAACTCATAGGTATTATTTTCTCTTAATCCATTTATTTTATTATTTGACAAGATTTTTATTACCAAAAATATGTAATGCACATATGGTATTCAATACACATGATTAAAATTTAGAAATTTTGATCTCTGTAAAAATAATTCTTCATGAATATGATTATTTGATTACTTCTTAAGCCATTTAATCACATTTAATGTTTCCATGTTCTCAAATAAGTTCTAAATTTTATAAATCAAGGTTTATATAACAAGTCATATTATGTTATATAAATCCTTTTTATACATTTCATAAGATAATTTTTCATCTTGGGAGGTAGAATCAGATAATTTATATGGTGTTAGTTTCTCTAGAATTTATAATTTCTATTCCTATTTGTGAACATTCTCAAATTATAATATAAATTAATTGAATTATTTTCATTAAATTTTTCCTTATAAATAATTGATTTGAATGAATGTTTTAGTTTTTGTTTGATGACATGGATATATTGATATAGTTGTGCCCTAAATTCATAGTGTATATGCATATATCATAATATAAAATATGGATATCTCATATGGTACAGAATGTTAAAACAGAGGAATATCATAATACATATATATGGGTGTATTAAATGGAAAGTAATATTTATTACATTCCACTACCATTATATATTATATTGTATGATATATTTAAAAAGTAAAACTATTATAATTGTAATGTATGTTTTGTATGATTTTTAAGATTATAAATGGTAGTCGCAAATTTAATTGTGAAAAATTCAACAATATCCCATCAATTGGTATCATTAATATAAATGTTTCATGATATGAAACATATGGTAAGTTGTCTTGGTTGAGTGGTTACAAAGGATTTGTAACTATATCTATTTACTCATGTTTTGATGAAGCACATTATTAAATGCATTAAATGGATCAAAGGTTGTTTTGAGGCCTATATAAAGAGGTAGCACCCATTTTATGGGGTCTGTGATACTCTTGAATATATCCAAACCAAAATCTCTCACACATATTCTCTCTTTATTTTTCACTATTTTCAAAATTTTCATGCCACTACTATTATAAATTTTATTTCATGATATATCATAATCCTTATTTTTTGATTCACAAAATCATGTTTTGAAGAAACTTGAGATCATATTATTTTCAAATTTTGTATCATTAAAAATTATTAGAATTTTGTTCTATGACTCCTCTTATGATATAAAATATTGTAATTTGTTTTATATTCATTCCCTATAATATGGTATATCAGAGTCCATGATTAAATTTAAACTATTTGGTTATATACATGTTGTAGTATACAACATCAGAATGTCGTAAGGGATGATAACACTACTCTATGTTTATAAAACAAAGCATCATATAGTAAATATGATATATATTTAATATCATAATAATTGATATACCAATCATAAAATGGTTTAAATCTATGTGAGACATATTATAAGATAGTGCTAGATTAGTCTTATGCAGGTCTTGGTGAGCACAGTTTAATCTTACACATGTGATATGGTTTATGTGGGATTAATCCTATGTAGTTTGCTAATCATAGGCTATGATCTCGTCATCTCTAAGATAATATTACACAACCATCACAGTATACTGTGGATAGTATTATCAATAATATAATAGGATTGATATCATTGAAGGTTTTAAAAAAATTTGGAATATCAATCATAGAAAATGATTCAACTTATATTGTTAAAATGATAGGTATATAAAAATTTATTTTTTAGATTTTTTATAAGATAATTGAATTGAATTATTTATAAATAGTTTATATATCATAATAAAAGTTGTTTTTGTTATATTTATTAATTTTTAAATATGTTTATATATTTATTAATTATAAATGTTTTATAATTTATTATTAAGTGTATTTGAAATATTTAGTAAATAAATACCCAAAAGTATTAATTGTTAACAATAAAATACAATTTTAAAAATTATATGTCATAGCTTATAATTTAGGTATAAATGGATTTTATGGAAATTATATGTGTGTTTATAAATTATAAAATAAGATAAAAATTTAAAATAGTTTATATTTAATATTATAAATTATTCATTTTATTTAATTTTAATTATTAAAATTAAATACCTTATTTTAGAAATTATTTAATTCATATCAAAAGGAGTTTTGATAATTTATATGATCAAGGATTAAATAATAAATATGTGATATTTAGATTATGTAATTTTTTTACATAATATATTTAGAATATAACATTTTAATATTTCATTTAATATAATAAATTTAAATTAAATTCATTTAATGAATAATATGGAAGAGTTCATGTTGTGAATAAATATAAAATGTTTATATTTGTTTAATTATGGATAGTCTATAATTAGTTATTAAAATATAATGTTTTTATATTTTTTGATTTGTAATTTTTTTGTAATTTTTAACCACCCTAACCCATGTAGCATGGAGTCAGCGCCTTATTTGTTACAATGAAAAAAGATACAAAAAATATCAACTCAAAAGGATGAATAGTTTATTATTCTAAGTAAACTTTATATATACTTGATTCTTACATTACATTTGAAAACACAAATTAAAAAATAACTTTTTTCAAGAATAAAATTATTCTCACTAGTATTTCTTTATATATTAAACATAGTACACTTCAAGGGTTCCTAATGAAAGGAAACAAAATAAGGGCGATTTCAAATGCTTTGTAATTGTTAAGTATAGTGGAATATATCATTAATCAATAAGAATAATCAACATGGAAGGGTATGTAACTTAAACACATTCCATTTAATTAATAACTTGAGAATAATATGGTAGGAATGAATTATTATCAAGTAATTATATATAAATAATCACATGAGCTTGAAAACATTACCATGGATATTCTAACTAATCAAATAATCATATGGAATATCAATAACTAAATTCATAATGATGGAATCTATAATTAATAATATCTTAAGTATTAAAATATATTCTGAAGATACTTACAATCAAGATATATTCTCAATATATTTATTTTCAAGATCTATCCTCATGGTAGTTTAAATCTATGGGTAGAAACCCATCTATTTTGGTCAACTGCTTTGTCTCATGAGACCTATTGATGCATCGAGGGGATATAATAAGTTTGATCCCCACCCATCACATACTAAGTTCATTTTATTCTTCATATGAATGGGATAAACCTAAACAATATAAACATTCATATTAAAAAACTAGCATATGAAATATGAATACTTTCCCTAATAAATAAACATAACCGTGAACCATCTAGGAGAATGGTATCAAAATAGAAAATATAAAATCAAACTTATCATAAACTATCCAAATAAATAATAAGGATGATATAAATACAACATGTCCTAAGTGGATCATAAGTACAATAAAGGTTTAATGTCATTGATTAATAAAGATACCATAAAAAGATCTTTAAAAACATTATTAAGGAAAATATCCATCTCATTTTGAAAATAATTTTTTGAAACATAAAATATTTTAAAAATACTTTTCTTTGGAAATAAACTTCAAAACTTATAAATTAATATTAAAAACTTTCTGAGGTAATGACAGAGGGAAATTCCATACATGTCATGCACATTAAAACAAATATTCCATTCACATTTTCAGTAAAATCCAAATGGGAATTGTTTTGAAAATGAAATAAGATTACATTGAAAAAAATTTAAAAATGGCAGAAACTTCCATTGATATATCATTTTGAAAAGGTTAAAAACATATTTAAAACATTTTTATATAACATGATACTGGAAGCAAACTGATTTCTGACTGAAGATAGAAATGAAGTCGTATTTTATTAAAAATTTTGTTAAATTAATTTAATTAACAAAGAGTGTGAAAATGATAATATTACTAGAAAATATCATTAATAAATGTATTATAATAAAATTAAATGGTTTTATTGTTAAATTTTCAAATAATTTTCTTAAACTAAAATTCATTAATGAGAAATCTCCATTAGATAGAGATTGTTAAATAAACCTTTTTAAAGAACATAACATTAAAGTGAGGATCAAACAATGAATTGATTATGTGTATCAACTATTAATACACATAAAAATGTTTAAATAAAAATAATATAATCATAATTCATTACACACATAATCTTAGCATGACATGATCAATGGAGTAGAAGTTTAACCCAATGAGTGGAAATTGAGTTAAGAAATCCATTACCTCACACTTCTTTTTGGTTGAACGTGATTTAACCTCATTTATAGTGGTTTCAAACATGTTATTAACTTATAAAAACCATATTAATAATTATAATATCATATATTATTCTTTTATAATATCTCATCACCCATTCATTAATAATCTTTCATTATTTTCAATGTTTTGGGTGTTAATTGCCTTGTTTTCTCATGCATGTTTCATCATGAAAGATCTGGTTCTTGAACATATTATATAGTTATATCATATATAGAATAATAAAAAAAATTATAATATTCATGCATAAATTATACTTTTAAAACCAATTATTTAATATGGTTATGAAAAATGAAGTATGTTACGATCATATAGATGGTAGGTAGTACGTACGCATGAGTAACCCTTCCATTTTCCAATAATCATTATGGAAAGAAGGTAAATAATATATTATCATTAAATTATGATCATAATATAATATATACCATATTATATACTTATATATATATCATCCATATGGTGTGGTTATGAAAATAGAGTCACATCGCTTCATGAAGGCGGTAGTCCATACATACACGAATGATGTTACCATCTTTAAGTGAGTGAAAATATAAGAAAGAAAATGATATATATTATCTTTTAAGAATGATAAATTTTTCAACAATATCAAAATTATTTCATTTATATCACATATAATCATTAACTATAACCTTATTACATTCCATATAAATCATTAGTGTAAGATGAATTTTATCATTTTGCGAGGCAGTAGTCCACCCTACACATGAGCGACGTTATCGTATCCCCTACAGAATGGAAAGAAAAAAAAATATATCTTTGTGTGTGTGTGATATAATGAATAAATATGTTTAAAAATATTATAAATATCATATTTATACTTTATATCCATCATCATACCCAATGGTTAAATTTGGTAATGGAAGAACAAATGACATCAGTTCATGAGGTGGTAGTACTCCGTACACATGAACGATGATTTCGTAACCCATTTGATATAAGTATATATAGTTTTAGGTAATGAACTTATTATAAAAAAATCCATTATATTGAATATAATTGTTTTATTATATCATCATGGTTTAATAATAATTGAATTATGTGGAGAAATAAATAAAATAAAGATGCTTGCTGAAGAACATTTCCTATTCTTGGGGTATCCTCCTTAGGTTTGCACTAAATCATTATTAGGTTTTCTTTATTAAAAAACAAGACTTATAAGATGAGGGGAGTGAATTTTTGAATTTATTCTATAAGGTATTTTTTGAACCAAATAGGTGTGAAGGTTTGAAGCGATGAGATGGGGGACTTTTTATAAGTGTGGGAGAGGACTAACTTGGTATTTTGAGAAGAATTGAGTGATACCATGTTTTTCATATGTCACAAGGGTCAAAAATAAATTATTGAACATTATAATTTTAATGGTCAAAATAGTTTTGTAAAATATTTTTTATACAAGTTTATATATCATTTTTACACTTATCTTTTTAGTTTAACCCTTAGCTAACCCATGTTCTCACTATTCATTTGTGTAAAAAATTAAGTTAACATATTAAAAATTATAAATTATTCTGATTCTAAATATGGAATATATTTTTCTAAATTTAATTCATAGAATTTTATAATTTTAATTTAAAAATTATCCCACATACATGACGAGAAAGTGGGTTTTTAAAGTGAAAATGTTCAAAATCTTATAAAGTTTATAAATATAAATTCAATATAAAAATGATTACAATGACATAAATTAAATTAATTGAAATAAAATTTAACTAATTATAATTTAAAACCAATTAAATATATAATTTAACATTACAAATTATTAAAATGAAAAGGCAGTTTTAAATTGAGATTTAGTATATTTCACTATTCATCAAAAAATGAAACTTTTTATAAAAATGTCAAAAATTCACCCTAAGATTATTTATATATCCCAATTTAAAAAATGAATTTTATTTTATCATATAAATTTTATATAATTGTTAAATATTAATTTTAAATTATGTTTGCAAGAAGTGACTTAACCGTCTTTTAGAAAAAATATAGTTTTTCAGAAAACATTTCTATTTTTTTAAATGATTATTATTATATTTATAAAAAATATATAACAAATAAATTTGTGAAAATATATATTTTCATAATTTATTTAAACCTATTCATACCCTCAATTATAAAAGATATTCGATAATTATCATATTAAATAATATTATTAATAGTATATCGTTGTTCAGTAAAACTCGTTCTTGCATATAATACAACATATTGAAGAAACTCATTGTTTCATGTATCATAAGATATAGAATAGAATGTATTTATTATAAAATAAATATATTAAAAAATTATTGGGAATTAATATTCTCTTCTAAGTTTGGTATTACTTATCACATATGCCATTTGATAAAATGTTATTCTTTTTGAATTTTGGGGTGTTACATTCTCCCCACATTAAATAAATTACATCCTCATAATTTAAACTTGATATATTTAATAAAGGGTTTGATATTTTGAAATTATTTTGCTAAAACCCCACATCATAAAAAGATTTAATAAAATACCCTCTTAATAATAGATAAAATGAAGTTCAAAGTTCATATAGAATAACATACAACTAGGTTTTTATGTAGGAGAACATTGGTGTAAATGAATATATGGACATAAAAGAAAAGAATTAATATTTTTAGAGAGTGATAGAGTTAATTTATCACAATAAAGTGAATGATCATTGGAAAGTTAAGTGTCTCAAATCCATATATCTATGATGATTAAAAATACCATCAGTTCAATGTAAATGAAGGTATTAGGATTACATTTTTATTTGAGTTCCCTTTCCTTAAAGTTGAGGGATTATTCTATTATCTATGAATATATATAAATATAATTACTTGATATGTATATATTTTATAAGCACAATTTATCATTTGGTTGTGCTTTGATCAATTTCCAATTCATCCCTTACTCCAAGAAATAAATATCCAAAAATGAATTTTATATTCCTGGAGCACTAAAATTCAATTTTAAGAGATCATAAGATCCATAAAAGAGTGAAAAGTATATTTTTATATCTCTAAATATTTTCCAAAACAAATATGTTTAACACAAGTTATCCGATATTCATAAATCTCCATATAATACATTAATCTCTAAAACTAAATCCAAATTTCAAGTTAAACCATTTCATAAATGGTTAACCTTATGACCCTTCCAAAAGATTCAGATACAAAAAATTTAAAATAACATCATTGAATTTACAAAATGAACTTATCATTTATCTTCAAAAAAACATTAATTAGCTCTTAATCATCACATACCAAACATGCCAATTCCTTCATCATGTATTTTCTTTAAACAAGGTAATAACCCTAATTTCCATGAAACCTTATTGAAAACATAAATGCTTCATTATTACTTAAATAACACCTAGATTATTAGATATATTCCTTAAATCCAAAAAAAAATAACTCCATAAATGATATCATAAACCACTTTCTCAATGAATCATTAATCAGTTCCAAGGTAGTCAGTACTATCCAATTTACTTTATTTAAATCAATCATCTCTTCATCCCAACATCATTATATAAAAATTAATATCAATTTAAAGGTTATATTTTCTTCAAGCATTTATTTTAAAAGAAGTCCAAATTTCCACTAAACCATTTTTATTTATCATTGGTACCATTTGAAATATTATTTTAAATCCTTAATGAAATAGTATGGTAGTATAATCCTTATATATTTCATAATACTTATGATGATAATAACATCAATAAAATACTTTTCAAAATTTTTATTGGATCCAAATATATAAGCACATTAATCATTCAACTTCAATTGTATCAATATCATAAGCTTGACCTTGATCCCTTAACTTCTTTTAAGGTATGTTCCCTTGATTCTTTTGGAGATTTATTTGTATAGTTCCCAATTTCCCTACTATTGAAACACTAAATAGTCGTGTTTTATTTATTCCTTTGAATTATTTTTCTAGGTGACCATTTTATCCACACATATAATAAAATCAAAATCCCATCAAGTATTTCTTAGGGTGATTCTTTCCATAGTTATCACATATAGGAAAATACTTCTTCCCTTTATTCCCTTTATTTTTTTGATCTATAATCCTATTATTATCTTACTTACCTTTTATTCCATAAGAATTTTAGAATTATTTCTCTTTCATGACATCATATAAAACTATATTAGTGTATAAAGAAAATTTTTAATAGACTAGTGCCTTTATCGACTTGTCTTAATCCCTTTAAACAAATGGTCAATATTGAACTACATGTTGTGTATGTAATCTGTTACATGCCTAGCTAACCTTGTAAATGTATCTTCATATGATATAAAACATTATTCTTAGTTTTTCATTAAGACAAAAAACTTTATCTTTATCTTAGTTTTTTTATCATGATGGAAATACTTTCAAAGAATGCCTCCTTAAAATATTTCTATTATATGAGTTTTGTTTCTTATTTCTCTCTAGTATTATAGATCAATGACCACCATTAATCAGCATTTCCTTTGAGACAATAAACTTCTAGGGTAACCTTTTTCTTTTCACCACATCCCAACACCATGAATATCATCTCTATATACTTAATTCATTTCTAAACTTCCCTTATATCAGTATTCCCACTAAATGAAGGGGGCCATTATCGCATAAATAGATCCAATATAGAAGAATCTCATTGTGGAATAGGTTACTCCATCTGGGAATGGTTATTTTTTATAACCTGATTATACTTCCCTAATATATCCATAGTTTTCTTAGTTCTAATACCAATTATATTGGCTTCCTCAACAAGAAAATATCTACATTGGATAAAATTATTGACACTCTTATTCCTTCCAGGTAAATTTCTAAACAATGGCATATACTAGATGAGATCAAAAAATTATGAATTCTAAATTATAATGTATAATTACAAATATGGTGTATAATATAAAATAAATCAAAATTTATGAATTTTTATTCTTAGAATCATAAAATCTATTTTCTTTAGGGTTATCTATATTTTGAAATCATTTATAATGGTCTGTAAAGAATATTTGGATTATCCTAAGTGTATCCCCCAGGTGTTTCAAACCAAGTGTGTAGTAAGGCCTGTTTTCATGAACCAGGTGACAATCTATTCAATCCCAACACACATTTTTTTGGAGTTATTTCCCCTAGGTACATTTGTTCTATAACCACATCTACTTATAGTATCTAGAAAGTGATGTATTTTAAGGAAAACCCACATAATATATACATTATCAAAACATTAGGATATTATTCTATACTTATCCTCAAATTTCATCATAGGGTTATGATCTTTAAGCTATTTTTTCTAAATATAGTTCCTAAGGTTTTTATTGATATTTATTAGATAATAACTATAATGACCCTGACCCCAGTAGCCCGATGTTGGTGTTTGGTTTATTAAATTGGCATAGGAAACAAGGAATCACATCCTGATGAACTTAATGGAATAAAAATAGCACATCCACAATCAAACTGATCACAAAATATCCAAAGAAATAATAAGGATGATATCAATACAATATTTCCCCAATGGATCAGAAGTAAAATAAAGTGTTTATTTCATTGAGGAATAGAAATGCTATAATTTTTTTTTTAAAATATTCTTGAGGAAAATATCCTTTTTATTTTAAAAATCGGTTTTTAAAAGATGAAAAGTTTTCAAAATACTTTTCATTGGAAATAAAATTTAAAAATTATAAATTAATCTTTAAAACATTTCCAGATCATGATGGAATAAAATTCTTTACATTCTCTACATGTTAAAATAAACATTCCATTCACATTTTCAGTAAAATCCAAACATGAATTATTTTAAAAATGACATAATATTACTTTAAAAATATTTTTTTTAAAAATAAAAATGGGTGAAAATTACTTTGATAAATAATTTTTAAAATGTTAAAAACCTCTTTGAAATCATTTTTAGAAATCATGGTTTTGAGAGAAAACATATTTTCGACCAAAGAGAGAAATGAAGTTGGATTTTCTTAAGACATTTTCTCAATTAATTTAAATAATAAAGAGTGGAAAATGGTAATATTAATTTAAAATATAATGAATTACCAGATTATAAGAAAATAAAAAAAAATTATTGGGAAATTTTCAAATAATTTACTTCAACTTTAATTCAAGAATAATCAATCTCAATTATAATGAGATTTTGAAATAAACCCTTACAAATATCATAACATTGAAGTGAGAATCAACCAATGAGTTTATTGTGTGTATCAACATTAAATCAATATAAAAAATTATAAATAAAAAATAATATAATAAAAACTCATTACACACATAATCCTAGAATGACATAATAAATGAAGTATAAGTTTAACCCAATGAGTGGAAATTGAGTTAAGAAATCCCTTACCTCACACTTATTTTGGTTAAACATGATTTAACCAACTTTATAGTGGTTTAAAACATGTTATTAAATTATAAAAAATCCATATTAATATTTATAATATCATATATGAACCTTTTTATAATATATTATCACCGATTTGTTAATAATATTTCATTATTATCATTGTTTTGGGTGTTAATTGCCTTGTTTTCTCATGTGTGTTCCATCAAGAAAGATCCAGTTCTTGCACATATTATATAGTTCTTTCATATACATAATAATAATAATAGAATAATTATAATATTTATTAATAAATTATACTTTCAAAATAAATCATGAAATATGGTTATGAAAAATGAAGTATGTTACGATCATGGAGACGGTAGGTCATACATATGCATGAGTAACGCTTCTATTTATCAATGATCATTATAGAGAGAAGGTAAGTAATATATTATAATTATAGTATGATCATAAATTCATATATAAAATATTATATAATTATATATATCATCCATGTGTTTTTTTAATGAAAATAGAGTCACATCACTTTTTGATGTCGGTAATCCACACGTACCCAACGATGTTATCATATTTAAGTAAGTGGAAAGGTAAGAAAGAAAATGATATATATTATCTTTACTAAATGATAAATATTTCATTAATAACATAAATATTCCATTTATTTTACATATAATCATTAACTTTTACCTTATAATATTCCATGTAAAGAATTAGTGAAATAAGAATCACATCACTTCACGAGGAGGTAGTCTGCCATACACATGAGCGACGTTATTATATCCCCTATAGAATGGAAAGTAAAAAAATATATATAATATAATGAATAAATAGGTATAAATATGATATAAATAATATATATATGTCTATGTGTGTGTAATTTATATCTTTCATCATATATAACTGTGAAAGGTGGTATTGGAAAAACGAATGACATCGATTCACGAGGCGGTAGTCTTCCATAAACGCAAATGACGATTTCATAAACCATTTGATCGAAGTGGAGATGGTTTTAGTTAATAAACATATTATAAAAACATAAAATTATATGTAATATAATGATGATATTATATCATTAAGGTTTAATAAGAATTTAAGGAGGTGTAGAAAGAAATAAAATAAAGATTCTTGTTTAAGAATATTGTCTCTTCTTTGGGTATCCTCCTTAGGTTTTCACTAAAGCCTTCATAGGTTGGCTTTATTACTAAAATAAGTCTTCTAGAATGAGATTATGAAAGTTGGGAAGTTATTTTTGTAGGTATTGGCTAAACAAAATAGGTGTGAATGTGTGAAGAATAGAGGATAGGGGGTGACCTTTTTTAAGTGGGGGAGAGGGCACACTTGATATTTTTGAAAAGAATTGATCTCTCTCACATTTTACATATGTAAAATTTTTAAAAAATGGTCCATTATCAAAAATTATAGGCTTAATGGTTTAAATACGGATATAAAATAGTTTTTAGGCAAGTTTATAGGTCATTGTTACCCTTATTTGTTTAGTTTAACCCCATAGTAAACCAATTTTTACCTCAACAACGGTAATTAATTTTTATTGTTTTCACTATTCATATTGCTAAAAAATTAAGTTTATTTTATTATAAATTATAAATTATTATTATTACAAATATGGAATCAATTTTTACAAATTAAATTCATATAATTGGAAAATTTTAATTTAAAATTAATCCCGCAGACATGACGAGAAACCAGGTTCTTAACGTGAAAATGTTCAAAAGTTTAAAATGTTTTTATATATAAATTCAACATGAAAATGATTCCAATGACCAAATTTTTATTAAATGATATAAAGTTGAACTAATTTTAATTTAAAACCAATTCAAAAAATAATTTAACATTATAAATTATTTAAACAAAAAGGAAGTTTTCAATGAAAATTTAGTATATTTCACTATTCATCAAAAAATGAAACTTTTTTCAAAAATCCCAAAAATTTATCCTAAGATAATTTTAGTACCCTAATTTCAAAAAATAACTTTATATTTTTATATAAATTTTCTAAAAAATTTAAAATTAATTTTAATGTTTGTGTGTAAGGCATGACTAATTCTCCTTTTAAAATAAATACGTTTTTTTTCAGAAAATATTTCTATTTTTATTTTAAATGATTATTATTTTATTTATAACCAATATATAATTAATAAATGTGTTTAAAATATATATTCTCATAATTTTATTTAATCCTATTCATACTCTTCATTACAACGGCTAGGTGATAATTTTCATATTAAATAATGTTATTAATAGTATATTGTTGTTTGGTACAAATTGGTCTTGCATGTAACACAAGATATTGAAGAAAATCATTGTTCCATGTATCATAAGCTATCGAAGAAATTATATTTATTCTAAAAGAAAAATATTGTAAATTATTTGGGTGTTATATTCTCTTCTAAGTTTGGTATTGCATGTCATATACTCTATTGAATAGAATATTATTCTTTTAGAATTTGAGGGTGTTACATTATCCCCCCCCCCCCTTAAATAAATTGCATCCACAAAATTTAAACTTGATCTCAGTAATCAAGGGTTGTATATTTGAATATTATTTTGTTTAAAATCCATATCTTAAAACAGATTTAATAAAATTTCCTCTTAATAAGAGATAAAATAAAGTATAAAGGTCATATAAAATAACATATAACTTGGTTTCTAATTAGGAAAAAATTGGTGAAAAGTGAAGATATGGATATAAAAGAAAAACATAAATAGTTTCAGAGAGTGATAGAGGTCATTGATCATAAAAAAATTAATTTTTAATGGAAATTTAAGGCCCTCAAATCCATAAATATTTTATGATTTAAAAGACCATCTGTTAAATATAAATGAAGGTATTAGGATAAAATTTTTATTTCAAGAACCTTTCCCTAAAGTTAAGGAATTATTATACTACCTAAGAATATATAGAAATTTACTTACTTGAATCATTTATTTTTCATAAGCACAATTTAATCCATTTATTTTTATTTGATCAATTTCCAATTCATCCTTTACTCTAAGAAATGAAAATCAAAAAAATATTTCATTATGTCTAAATAAATAAAATTTCCTTTTAACATATCATAATATCCATAAAATAGTGAAAAGTTATTCTGTCTATCTCTAACTATTTTAAAAAACCAAAATAATTAGCACAAGTTATCCAATATACATAGATCTTCATATAATAAATTAATCTCTAAAACTACATCCAAATTTTAACTTAAACCATTTCATAAATGGTTAACCTTATGACCCTTCCAAAATATTAAGATCCAAAACTATAGAAACATGATCACTGAATTTAAAAAATGAACTTATCATTAATCCTCAAAACAACATAAAGTAGCTCTTAATCATTACATATCAAACATGTGGATTCCTTCATCATGTATTTTCATGAAACTTGGTAATAACCTAAATTACCATAAAACCTTATCTAAAATATGCATTCTTCCTTATTCCTTAAATAAAACCTAGAATACTGAATATATTCCTTAAATATAATTTTTTTAACTCCATCAATGATAACATAAAACAATTTTTCAATGAATCATTAATCAGTTCCAAGGTAGATAGTACTATCTAATTTACTTTATCTATATCAATCATCTCTTCAAACCACCATCATTATCTCAGCACCAGGAACATATTAAAGGTAGTCTTTTCTTCAATCATTTGTTTTCTAAGAAGTTCATATTTTTAATGAATAATTTTTCTTTTTCATCATTTTCATTTAAAATATGCTCTTAAATCATTAATTAAATAGTATGAAATTACAATTTTTATATATTTCATAATACTTATGATGATAATATCATTAATAAAATAATTTTACCACAATTTTCTTAGATCCAAATATAAAATCACATTAATAATTTAACTTTGGTTGTATCAATAGCATAAGCTTAGCCATGATCCCTTATCTTCTTTTGGGGTATGTTCCATTGATACTTTGGGAATTTAGTTGCATAGTGACCCATTTCTCGATAGTTGAAACACTGAATAGCAGTGTTTCCTTTCTTCAATTTACATTCTTTTTCCTGGTAACCCTTTTCTCCACACTTATAAAAAACTCACAATCCCTTAAATAATTTCCCACATTGATTCTTTCCATAATTATCACATGTGGGAAAATAATTCTTCCCCTACTTCCCTTTATCCATTTTTACTATGTATTCCTCTTCTTCTCTTTCTTCCCTTTAAATCCATAATACTTGTATAATTTTTTCTCTATATTAATAGTATATAAAAGTATTTCATCATATGTATAAAAAATTTTAGGGACCAACTCCCTTTGAATAATTGTCTTAAACCCTTCAAAGATATGTTCAATATTTAACTTCGTGTTGTATATATAATCCATAGAATTCCTTGTTAATCTTTTAAAGGTAGTTTCAAACTCTGCAACAATTTATTCTTCCTTTTTCTTTAATATAATGAACTTTATCTTCATCTAATTATTTTCTCATGAGGGAAATATTTTTCAATGAATATCTCCTTAAAATATTTCCATTCCATTAGTTATATTTCCTCTTCCTCCCTATTATTCTGGACCAGTGACCGCCATTGATCAGAATTTCCTTTGAGATAATATACTACAAGTGTAACCTTTCCCTTTTCACCACATCCCAACATAATAAATATCTTCTCCATATACTTAATCCATTTCTCAACTACCATTGGATCGGTATTCCCACTAAATGATGGGGGACTCTATTGTATAAATCAATCCAACATAGGAGAATATTATTTTGGAATATATTGCTCTATCTAGGAAATGTGATTTTTTATAACCTAATTAAGCTACCCTAATATAGCCATAACTTTTTAAGTTCCAATACTGGCTGTATTAGCTTCCTTGGTAGGGGGATCTCAACATTTACCATGAGTATTAATACTCTTCTTCCTTCCAGGTTCTATTTCTAAATAATGGAATATACTAGATTAGATCAAAAAATTGTGAATTTTAAATAATAATGTATAATTTAAAATATGGTGTAGCACTTATCATAAATTAAAATTTATGTATTTTTAATATTAGAATCATAAACATTGGTTTCTTTGGATATATATTTATTTTCAAATCCTTCATAATGGTTTGTAAAGAAAATGTGGATTATCCTATGTATATCCCCCGAGAGTATCAATCCAAGTGTGCAGTAAGGCTCATTGTCGTTCACCAAGTGATAATTGAGTCAATACCAATACACCCTTTTTGGATTTATTAAACCTAGGTACATCTATTTCATAACCACATCTACTTTTAGTATCTATAAAGGTATGTATTTCAAGGAAAACCCACATACTATATAACTTACCAATACTTTAGGATATTCTTTTATAATTATCCTAGAAGTATATCATAGGGTTATGATCCCTAATATATATTTTTATAAATCCATTTCTATAATAAACGTGTTCTGATTCCAATTGTAATGACCCTAACCCTAGTATCCCAGAGTCAGTTCCTAATTTATTACATTGGCACAATATTAAAGTAACCGCATCTCAAAGGACTGAATAGTTTAGTAGTCTTGGAAAACTAAATACACACTTGAGTCTTACATTACATTTGAAAACATGAATTAAAAAATAATTTTTATTGAGAATAACATTATTCCCTCTAGTATATCCTTTTATATTAAACATAATTAACTTCATGGGTTACAAGGGAAAAGAAACAAAATAAGGGTGAGGTCAAATGCTCAGTAAGGGTTAAGTATAGAAAAATATTCCATGAATCAATAAGGATAATCAATATTTAAAGGTATGTAACTAAAACACATTCTATTTAATCAATAAATTGATCATAATATAGAAAGACTAAATTATGATCAAGTAATTACATATAAATAATCAAATTAACTTGAAGAATTAACCACAAATATTCTAACTAATTAAAAAATCACAAGGAATGCCAATAACTGAAATAATAATAATGGAATGAATAAATACACATGTTTGAACTATCATGATTAATATATGAGATAGTTAAAATAAAGATCTATCCTAAAGACAGTTACTATCAAGATCTATCCTCAAGAAAATTTAAATCTATGGGTAGAAACACTTCTGATTTGGATAACTGATTTGCCCCATGAGGCATGTCAATGCATCTATGAGCTATATAAATTTTGGTTCCTACCCATCACATACTATTTTTTTGAATTTTTTATATGAAGGGGAGAAACATAAACAATGTAAACCTTTGTATTGAAAAATTAGCAAATGAAATGTGAATACTTTCCCCAATCAATAAACATTACCATAAAACATCTAGGGGAATTGTATAAAAATAGAACATTAATAGTCAAATTGATCATATACCATCCAAATAAATAATAAGTATGATATCAATACAATATGTTCCAAGTGAAACATAATTAAAATAAAGGGTTCATGTTGTTGATGAATAGAAATACCATAAAAATATCTTTAAAAACATTCTTAAGAAAAATATCCTATTCATTTTAAAAATCAGTTTCTAAAACATAAAACATATTATAAATAATTTTATTTATAAATAAATTGAAAACATTTAAAGAAATATTTAAAAAAATTAAGGTCATGACTATGGAAAATTATGTACATGTCGTACACATTAAAAAATATTCCTTTCACATTTTCAATAAAATACAAATATGAATTGTTTTAAAAATGACATAAGATTCCTTTAAATTTTTTTTGAAAAGTAAAAATGAGTGAAAATGACTTTTATAAATCATATTGAAATGTTTGGAAACATTTTTGAAAAAAAAACATGGTTTTGGAAGAAAAAATATTTCCGATTGAAGAAATAAATGAAGTCAGATTTATTTAAAAAATTCTCAATTAATTTAAGTACAAAAGAGTGGGAAAATAATACTTTTACTTAAAAATATAATAAATAAATATAGGAGAATAATATTAAATGGATTTATTAGAAATTTTTTAAATAATTTACTTCAAATTAAATTTAAGAATAAAAAATATTTATTAGAATGAGATTGTAAAATAAACTCTTTCAAAGACCATAACATTGAAGTGATAATAAACTAGAGAATAAATTATGTGTATCAAATATAAATCCATGTAAAACAAGCGTAAATACAAAATAATATAATTAAAATTAATTACACACATAATATTAGCATGACATAATAAATGAAGTATAAGTTTATCCCAATGAGTATAAATTGAGTTAAGAAATCCCTTAACTCATGATTCATTTTGGTTTAATGAGCTTTAACCTCTTTTATAGTGGTTTTAAACAAGTTATTAACTTACAAAATTACTATATTATTATTTTTAATATCATATATGATCCTTTAATAACATCTTATCACCCATTCATTAATAATATTTCAGTATTTTCATTATTTTTGGTGTTAATTACCTTGATTTCTCATACGTGTTTCATCATAAAATATCTGGTTCTTGCACATATTATATGGTACTATCATCTCAAGAATAATAATAATGACATAATTATCAATTTATGCATCAATTATAATTTTAAAACCATTCATGAAACATAGTAATGAAAATGAAGTACATTACGATCATGGAGACGGTAGGTTGCACCACTACTACAAAATAGAACTTTAACAGTGCTAGAATAGGCCTTTATCTATTCTAGAAAAGAACTGAATACCTAAGTGTGGTTAAAAGGACAAGGATTTTATCCATGAAAGAAAAGCGCTGATAAAGGGTAGCTTTATCAGCACAAATAAAAGTGCAGATAAATCATACTATTATCCATGATTTTATATAGCATTGGTAAAGGGAACCTTTATTAGTTCTTTTTAAAGCATCGATATATAGATATTTATTATCACTTTTTAAATCATAAAGAAATGTATCTTTATCAATGATTTTACATGCACTGATAAATGGATCCTTTATTAGTGAATTTAGTAGTGTTGATAAAGGGGAATACTATAGTGTGATGCTACAACACACTATAACACTAGAAACAGGGCATGCAGTGTGCTGTAACAGCACATGCATCACCAGAAACGACAGCAGAAATTACAAAAATGAGATAAAAATATTTAATTTAAATGAATTAAAATTTATAACACAAATATAAGAAAAAAAACTATTATAGAGTATGTCAGATGTTTTTTTACTAAAATTAATATCAATTTTTAATAAAAAAGGTTCACTTGGAGGCATACCAGTCACACCGTGAGTCTAATTGAGGTGTGACTAATTCCTATATGTCACAAATGACTTATAGATAATTTTACTAAAGTATCAAAATAATCTGAACGTATTTTCTCAGTTTTGAGTATGTCATTTATTTTTTTATTAAAATTAATATCATTTTTAAATAAAATGATGCACTTAGAGTCATACCGGTCACACCGTAGTGAAGGTTAGTTTTACTGTAGTATTGAAGTATTATATATTTGTTTAAGATATTAACAATTTTCATGCAAGATGCATGAAATTTTATACTTTTATGCATGGATTATATTGTATTGTATATCTATATTACCAAAATAAATCCTTATTTGTGAAACTCGTGGTCCTTTTTTATGAAAATTTATTTATGTTGATTACAACTATTATGTGTTGTATGATTTTTTTTACAACAGTGGATGGAGATTCACTTTTCAGTGGTATTATATGAATCTGGAATGAGTTTAGAGAGCAGGGGTGGAATTTTGTAGTTATAGGTAAGAGAGAGAGATTAATTGTGGTTCCCATATGGATCCCCACAGGAATTATGCACTTAGATTCAGCAGCGCAAAAATAGTATGATCAAATATAGTTAATCGTATCATTAAAAAGTGTAATTACATAGTGAGGTAATTCTATATCTACTTATAATTTAATTATAAAACACATTTGATAATCCCCCTCTTGTGGTTCTAGGATTTTTATTTAGTAAAGTAATCTATGATTTTCATTGGACATGACTTTTTAATAATATGAAAAAATTATTATTCATAAATTATGACCAAAAATTCGATTTTTTCATTCCATCCACAAGATTTTGTTGTGCCCAAAACCTACATGAGGTGACCAGCTGGTTTTGAGGACAATCAGAACATGGAATTATTGTAAAAGACGAAGTGGAATCTATATATATTGAATTATGAATCTAGATAGTGGAATGATAAATTCAATGATTTCATGACTGAGACAGGTTTAAAAAAGATAAATGATTATAGGAATGTGGGGGGAGGGTTTTCTAGGTGAGGTTTAGGTTAGTAATGGATAGGGGTAGAATTTTAATTTCATATATATAGTTGTTGGGGATGCTGGAAGTAGTTGAGAATAATAAATATGGGAATAGGTTGTAGGTGGAGGGGAACTTCGATATCCACTGTCTTATAACTTGACTATTTGGATGGTTTTTTCCTTGGTCTTATAGTGCACCATCCATTGGGATTCATCTCACTCTGACTTCAACTAAACATTTTATAATTCTTCTTGAATGCCCTTATCCACTGTAGCCATTAGAATTTTTTTTCAGTTGATTCATCTATTTTTTCACTCTTGTGCTGATGATTTTGATTGATTGATGATTTCATTGAGAGAGTTACATTACTAGGAGGATTTAGGATTATTGGACCATGATGGAGATGTGGGTGCCTTCATTGTAATTTTTAGGAGCAGCTCTTGAATAGTTGGAGTAGGTGCATGTGAAAAAAATGAAGAAGAACTGTAAGTTGTGGACTCTATTATAGGAATACAGAGGATAATGAAATGAAGAAAAGATAAAAATGATTCTAGATGTAGTTTGGTTAGATGAGAGTGAGCATCATCCACATGAGTTGCTACAGACTAAGCAGGAAAAAATAAGAGATTTTTCTAATTTTTAACAATGCTTTTTTAGTGCTGATAAAGGATTTATAATTATAGTTATTTAAATAAATTTATTATAATTTTATAATTATTTATTTATAAATAATAATTTAATTATAATTATATAAATACTTATTTAAAAATAAAATTTATTTATTAATAATAATTATAAATATATACATTTATAAATATAGTAAATATACATTTATAAATATTTATTTACAAATATATTTTTGACATTATTAGTGGACATATAATCTTAAATACATGCATTTTAAAAATTAGTGAAATTTAATAATTTAAAACGAGTACAATTTAAAAATATTGAAAAAATGGATAAGTTTTATTAATTAAATAGAAATTATTTAAAAAATATGGATATATATATATATATTGAAGTAAATATGAATAAATATTGAAAATACTAAAACATGGTAAATAAATAAATATAAATAAATAATAGAAAATGATCAAATTCAAAAATAAAATGAAAAAATATTAAAAATAAATAAATAATACCCTAACTATAATAGTATTAAAAATAAATAAATAAAATTGACCGATTAAAAACAAATTATATTAAATGTATAATGTTATAATGAAATTCTAAAATATACTAAAATTTGAATTAATTACTTAAATATTAGGTGTATATGTTTCTATATAAGATTTCATTAATTACATAAATATATTTGTGTGTGCGTTTTATATAAAAATTCATTAATAACATATATGTGTGTGTGTGTGTGTGAAATAAATGTAACACGCGACATTTGATATATGTTAAATTGAAAAATCAAACAACATTAAAAATGAATAAGAGATTAATATGTTTTTAATTATTACATTTTATTCATTTTATATATATTTATATTTAATATCTATTATTTATTACTATTTATAATATATATATATATTATTCTTATTCATTTTTATTAATAATTATTTCATTAATAATTTTTTAAAAAAAATTGTAATTTATTCGTTTTTAATTTTTTTGTTTAATTATTACAATTTATTCATTTTATATATCTATATTTAATATACACTATTTAATATTATTTATAATCTATATATATGTATATTAAATTTACTCATTTTTATAAATAATTATTTAATTAATAAAATGTTTAATATTTTTCTTAATTGACTCATTTTAGATTTTTATTTGTTTAATTATTTCATTTTATTCATTTTACATATCTATATATCTAATTAATATTATTTATTAATTTTTTAAATTTATATATATTCATATTCAATTTATTCATTTTTAACAATAATTATTTAATTAAGGAAATTATTTTAAAAATATTTTTATTTTTTTAATTATTTTATTTTATCCTGGACCTTTATCAGCGCTAAAAAAATGAAAATAAAAAGTACAATTTATCGGTGCTTGCTTATAAAGGGTATCCTTTGTCAGTAATAAAATTAGTGTTGATAAAGGTTACCTTTTATCAGCATTGATAAAGGGTGCCCTTTATCTTCATTTTTTTAGCACTAATAAAGGATATCCTTTATTAGTGTTTATTTTAGCATTGATAAAGATGGACTTTATCAGTGCATTTTTCTAGCGCTAATAAGTTCCAGTGCTGTTAAAGGCCTCTTTTGTAATACTATACGTACGCATGAGTAACGCTTCTATTTTTCAATGATCATTATGAAAAGAAGGGAAGTAGTATAATATAATTATAGTATGATCATAAAATCATATAAACCATATTTTATACATATATATATCATTCATGAGGTGTTCTAATGAAAAGAGAGTTGTATCGCTTCATGAAGGTGATAGACCACGCGTATATGAACGATGTTATCAAATTTAAGTGAGTGGAAGGTTAAGAAAGAAAATTATATAAATTATCTTCAAAGAATGATAAATATTTCATTAATATAATAATTATTTCATTTATATTACATATAATCATTAAATTTTACCTTTTACATTCCATGTAAAGTATTAGTAAAAGACGAATCACATCGCTTTGAGAGGCAGTAGTCCGCCGTACACAAGGGTGACGTTATCGTATCCCCTATATAATGGAAAGTAAAAAAAGATATATATGATATAATTAATCTAGAGGTATAAATATGTTATAAATATCAAATATATATTTATACTTTAGATCCATCATCATACCCAACTGTGAAAGGTGGTAATGGAAGAATGAATGACATCGATTTGTTGGGTGGTAGTCTGCCTTACACACAAACGATGATTTCATAACCCATTTGATATAGGTAATGAACTTATTATAAAAACTTCCCATTATATTTAATACACCAAGGTTATTATATCATATTTTTTAATAATAATTCAAGGAGTTGGAAAAGTTAATAAAATAAAGACGATTTTTAAAGAACATTACATCTTCTTTGGTTATCCTCCTTAGGTTTGCACTAAAGGCTTCATAGGTTGGATTTATTCCTAAAATAAGGCTTTTAGGATGATTTTAGGGAATTTTATAAGTGATTTGGGTAGGAATTTGACGAAATAAATAGGTGTGAATGTGTTAAAAAGAGAGGATATGGGTGGCCTTTTATATGTGGGGAAGAGGACACACTTGGTTTTTTTGAAAAGAATTGAGTGATCCCATGTTTTTAATATGTAACAAGGGTCCAAAATGGGCCATTATAAAACCTTATATGTGTAATGGTCGAAATATATCCATAAAATAGTTTTTATACAAGTGTATAATTCATTTTTACACTTGTATTTTTTTACTTTAACCCCCCAAAAACTCATTTTTACCTTAACTGTTGTAATTAATTTTTACTATTTCACTATTCATGTTTTAAAAAAGTTAAGTTGGAATTATTATAAATTATAAATTATTATGATTCAAAATGTGAAATAAATTTTTCCAAATTCAATTCATATAATTGGAAAATTTTAATTTTAATTTAACCACACATATGTGATGAGAAATCTGGTTTTTAAAGTGAAAATTTTCAAAAGTTTACAAAGTTTTTATATCTAAATTCAATATGAAAATTATTTAAAATACCTAAATTGAATTAATTGATATAAAAATAAACTAATTTTACTTTAAAACCAATTAAAAATATAATTTAACATTATAAATTATTTAAAAAAACAATTTTTAATTAAAATTCAGTATTTTTCACTATTCATCAAAAAATGAAACTATTCATAATAAACTGAATAATTAACCCTAAGAAAATTTTGGTATCCTGATTTCAAAAATTAATTTTATTTTTTCATATAAATTTTCTAAAATTGTTAAAAATTAATTTAAATTATGTGCATAAGGTGCGAATAAGCCGTCTTTTAGAAAAAATACAATTTTTCAGGAAAAATTTCTATTTTATTTTAAATGATACTTATTTTATTTATAACCAATAGATATCTATTAAATGTGTTGAAAATATATATTTTCAAAATTTATTTAACCTTATTCATATACATCATTCCAAAAATTATGTGATAACTATCATATTAAATAATATTATTAATAGTATATTGTTGTTTGGTAAAACTTGATCTTATGTGTAACGCTGGCTATTGAAGAAAATCATTATTGCGTGTATCGTAAGCTATAAAATAAATTAGGCTTATTATAAAACAAATATATTTTCAATTATTGGGGTGTTATATTCTCTTATAATTTTGGTATTTCATGTAACATACACTAAAGAATAAAATGTTATTCTTTTAGAGTTTTGGGGTGTTATATAATTAGTTTATCTCATGTTTAAATTTATGAATTACAACACCGCATTATTTTAATATATTAATTATTTTAAATGGAAAAATATATTCAATATATTTCTACTCACATAACACCAAACATAAACAAAACTATGATATATATTAACAAAATATATTTAAGTATGATTATCAAAATCAACATGATTCATTATCCAACACAATACCTTTTCTCAGTGTATAAGAATATAAAAGTCAATATTCTGAAAATACTCAAGCCAAAATATTTTTCTAAAGTTTATATCCCTTTGAGTAAATTATACATTAGGATGTTATGTTCATAATATACCATAAATCATTCCCCAAATGGATTGTGGTTCCATTATTTTTGAGCAGGCATCATTACTGCAAGCTTAAGGTCATGGGTGGGATAATTATTTTCATGAGGGAATAATTGGAGAGACCCATAGGCTAACACTTTCTTTCCCTATATCAAGACACACCTTAAACTCATACTTGAGGCATCATAGCAAAAATCATAGTCTGAACCTGATTCTGGTAGAATCAAAACTGGATCTGATACCAACTTTAATTTTATTTCCTCTAAGGATCTCTAACATTTTTTATTAAATTAAAACTTGAAACCCTATGGGTTAATTATTTCATATAAGATTCATTCTTTGATAAATCATGAAAAAACCAATAATAATAACCAATTATTCCCAAGAATATCTAAATTTAAAACACATTCATGGGTTTCTCCCATGACATCATTGCCCAAATCTTTTCAAGATCCATTGGGATTCCCTTATTTGATACAATATGGTCCAGAAACATCACTTATTTTCTCAAAAATTCACATTTGGAAATATTTATATATAGATGATGTTCCTTAAATATTATAAATATTAAAGATGATATATAATTGATCTCCATATTCATCCTATGACTTGTAGTAAACCAAAATATCATTCACAAAACAACAAAAAATGATTCTATGAACTAATAAAAGATTCATTTCATCAAAGCCATAAATACCACATGAGCATTAGTGAGACTGAATGGCATAACCAGAAACCTGAAATTCCCATATTGGCACTTAAAAATTGTTTTTGGTATACCCTATTATTAGACTCTCAATAGGTGGTACCCCAATCAATGGTCTATTATAGAAAACCATCAGGATCCCTTGAGTTGATCAAAACAATTTTCAATCCTAGGAAAGTGGTATTTATTCTGAATAGAAACCTGGTTAAGATTATTGTAATTAACACAAATACTAATGCTAACTTATGGATTTTTTCAAATATAATTGGAAAATTCCATGGATATATACTAGGATAAAAAATCACTTTCCTTACAGATCTGAAATTTGAACCTTAATATCCTTTAACATAGTTGGTTCCATGTGATATGATGGAATAGAAATGGGTGTCATTCTAGGAAGCAAGTCAATAGTTAACTCAGCCTCACTCTATGGTCATAACCAATAAAAATAATCATGAAAGACTTAAGGTATGCACCCTCAACTGTAGTAAGTGAACCTATTAAATGATGACTAACGATGTTAAGAAAAATCTTCAACAATTAACAGGATATCAATCTTGGATAAGGAATGAAGAGCCCAAATCTCCCAAATCTAGAAACCCACTCACCCTGAAAGACATGAGTGTATTCATAAAGAGATAAAAATTGTACTCATTATTGATAATAGTCTATATGATACTTAATATTGATCATCAAATCCCTAATAATTTTAAGCTCAAATATATGTAGGTTAATAACTAATAAATCACATTCCACTTTAAGATCACAAATCATCCCCCAACATGTGGTACATTTAAAAACTTATACCAAAATCCTTTCCAAGGGATTAAAAAGATGAGAAATGTGTAGAATAAGTTTTAAATTTAATTCAAACAATTAAATAAACACAGAAAATATAAAATAGAGTGTTTCACCAATATCAAATAAAGCTAGTACTATAGAGGATGAAATGAACAATGTACCCCAAACAGTAGTGGGTCCTACCTCAGATTCCTTTGGTGAAAACTCACCTTCATAAATATGTTTGGCCTAAAATCCTCCATGATGTTTCATTACTATATGTGTATTACACTTGTCATGATATTAAGATCCACCACCCTTTAATGCTTCAAAATGGACCTGAGATCCTTTAGAAAGAGTAGATCTCGCCATACTTCATTGGGACATTTTTCTAAAAAAATGCTTAAGACGTACATATCATCTACAATTATGACATTTCATGGTTGATTTCATGCAATTAATCTTGGTATTTAAAGACCTCCCATGATAATATAAATCCACCAGATACTATCCCAATGAATCACCAAAAAATGGTGTAACGCCCCGACCCCAGTTACCCAGAGTCGGTGCATTATTTTAATACATTGGCATGATTACAAGGAATCAAGTCCCGAAGGACTGATCAGTTTAGCAGTCTTGGAAAATAGATTACAGACATGAATGTTACATTGAACATTAAGACATACAAAACAACATAAATGATCTTTATGAATGCCATTATTCCCTTCGATTAACCCTGCATATCAATCACAATAATCTTCTTGGAATCCTGGGAAAAATAAAACATAGAAAGGGGTGAGCTCAAACGCTCAGTAAGGGTAAGCAATATAGTGGAAACTTTCATAAATAAGCATAAACATTTTTAAGGCATTGTATAACTAAAACAAAAGTCTTTTAAACTTTAACTTCATCATAATATGGCAAAAATAAAATGAAATAATGTCATTTACTTATTCACATGGATATTCTACTAGTCGAATAATCACATGCAATATCACTAACCACTTTCATAATGATGGAATGCATAATTCCAGACTATCATAACCACATAGCCAAGGCCTCGTGCCAATACTACAAATAAGATTTTTTCAAGGCCTTATGCCAAGACACTAGTTTGTCTCATGAGACCTACCTATGCATCGAGGATCTATAGCGGGCTCCATCCATCACTTATTAAGTCCAATGCATTCCTCATATGAACAGGTTTAAACATAACATAAACATCCGTATTAAAAATAGCATACGAAATGTAAATACATCATCCATAAACCATGAATGGTATAAAAATAACACATCCACAGTCAAAAATATCACAAAACCTTCAATAATATATGGAAGTTTTTTATCATAATAAATCAACGTCAAATAAGCGTAAAATCCATCAAAGGATATTGACATAGATGAAATCAAAACTCTTTTTAGAGTAATATCTATTTTTATTTTGAAATAATTTAAGAGTCATATATTTATAAAATATAGTATTTTCTTTAAAAATATTCTTATAAGCTTGTAAGGTAAGCTTCAATGATTTTATAATGGCGGAAAATAGCTGCAACTGCCATATAAGTTAAAAAAACATTCTTTCCTTAATTCTGTCGAAAATGTTAAAAAGCACCTTGTTTGGAAAACAATGGAAATATTCCTTTATAAACCTCTTATAAAAAGTCAACAAGGGTATAAATGAATTTAACCCATATTCTTTAAAATATTAATAATGTTTTGAAAAACGTTTTTAAGAAACATGGATGTGGATGATAAAGAGATCCCAGTAGATAATCACGTATAAACAACCTCGGATAATGAAGAGATTGCAAAATAAACCCTTACCTTGTACTTTTCCTTGGTTGGGGTAGGTTAACATCCTTTATAATGGTGAAATAATTGTTATTAAATTATACAAGAATCATATACATTAATATGATATCATATATGATCTTTTAACATTGATTTGTTAATAATATCTTAGTATTATCATTGTTTTGGGTGTTAACTTACTCGTTTTCTTTTATATGTTTTGTTACGTAAGCTGTGTTTGTCATGGATAGGTTGTATCTTAATCATATCCAGAATAATATCAAGTCCTTAAACATTATTTTTAAATCATCAAATGATAATTATACTTGAATGGATACGATGAAGAATGAATCTCATCGTGTTCGTGGAGATGGTAGTCCGTACGTACGCACAAGCGACAATATCATTCTTTTTATATTAAAATAATATATAATTGGATGGTATATAATGTATACAAAATAATTATCATATTATATTTATTATTTAAATTAATTACAAATCATTATTATACCCATCCAAATAATAATATATTGAATAACAATTACACCACGACGTGGAGACGGTAAGCCGTACGTACGCACTTATGGTGACATGTCATTCAAAGGATGGATAGAATACTGAATATGGTTGTACCATATTTATAATAATATTAAAGTATATAGGAGATACCAGATTCATTATTTTATAATGGGAATAACAAAGAAAGAAGAAGTTGAAGAAGAAATGAATTTGAAAAAGGGTGGTGAAAACATTACCTCTTCTTCAGGTTCTTCTTTTTGATTTGATCAAAAGGGCTCCATAGGTTGGATTTATGATCAAAATAAGGCCTCTAGGTTGTATTTATGGACGTTTAGAGAGTATTTGGTCAGGGTTTGGCCAAGCCAAAAGGCTTTGAAAGTGTGAATTAATGATAAGGGTGGGTGCCCTTTTATAAGAGGGGTGAGGGTCACCTTTAGAAAAGCTAGAAATATTATTTTATAATAAATTCATATTCGGTTTCTAATGGCTCAAAAGTGGATTATTTAAATTTTTAGGTGGGGATGGGTCGAAAACAACTCAACCAATAGGATTTAGACAGGTTTGGGTTACTATATTAACATTATCTTTAAGTATTAACTCTTAGTTAATTAGTTTCACATTTACAATGTCTCTTTGTATTTTTATATTATATGGTTAATAAACTTACTATATACATCCAAGAAACCCCCAAGTGGTTTATTAATGATACAAATATCATGATATAAGTATCTTGGCCGAACCTTAGATTTTTTGTAATTTAATATCAATTGATAATATAATATTTGTTTTAAAAACTCTTTTATGTCAATTTTGACACTATTCAATAATTGATTTTTGTAAAACTCATAACAGAATTATTACTTCTAAAAAAGTTAATTAAATAAATAATAACATTTTATATTAACCTATAAAATTATTTTTATTTATAAAAAGTCTCAAATTAAATTTATTTGGGTATTTATAATATCAATTATTCTAATTTTTCACTATTATGGTAATTACTGCATCACCATTGTGTCATACATTAATTAATTTATTTAGTGTATAATAATTATAAATAAAATACCATTATGTAGGAAATCTTTTTATCTTTCTAAGGAATATTTATAGTTGAAAATCCAACATATATAACCCTATGTAAAAATTGTTTTTCTAAAAGATATATGCTTGTGTCATTTTTGTATTCATTTTAACTTAATTAAAATAAAGTGTCCCTATCACTTACAAGTGGCTCCATGGGGTCCCAAAATCGACCCAAATATTCCCATTATCGGACATGTATCAACCAATAAGTTTAGGACACATTTTAGGGTAATTTGTTATTATTATAATATTATTTTGTAACCCTTATTTACCGGATTTACCCTTTAACCATGGTAAATAAAATATTTACCGAAGTAATTATTCAAAATGTCTAAAAATAAAAGTTACCTATTTACACAATTTTAACATCCTGATTCCAAATATGGAATCCATTTTTAAAAATTCAAAACACAGAAGTGGTATAAATTAATTTAAAATTAATTCCCGTTCTTAAAACAAAAACGTGTTTTTAAGAGATAATAACTATCAAAAGATTGACACTTGTTTATGTCTGGTTTAATTGTGAAATTATGTACAATAACCAACATTGTATTAAATGGTAAAAATATATTCTAAATATACTTTAAAAACACTCAAATTAATAATTTATCAATATAAATTATTTTGATTAAAAAAGTTGTTTTTAATTAAAATTTAGTAATTTTCACTATTCATCAAAATATAAAAGTTATCCGAAAAGTTCCAAAATTTCACCCTAGGATAAATTTGATATTCTGAATCCAAAAATGAATTCCATTTTGAGAGATAAAATTGATAAAATTTCAAAAATTAGGTATTACTATTCATAACGGGTAGTTTGATTGGTTGTGGTGTGTTAGAACTCGATGTTGCGTACAACACACGCTATTGTATTATTCAAAGAGAAGCGTACCGTGGAAGCTTGGGGTGTTACCTTGTAAATTTTTGATATCCCCATTCTAAAGAATATATTTATTTAGTCAAATTGAATATATTAAAGTTTAAAATATTGGATTTAAAAAAAAGGGTTTCACTATTAAAAGTTGGTAAAAGTGCATTTTTTGAAAAATACATCTTTTATCTGAAAAAAATGAATCTGTTCTTACATTATGTCTAAGAAACTCATAATAGGGATTCTAAAATTATAAGGATTATATAAAGTTTAAAATTTAGTTAATACTATTCATAACCTCTTTTGAACGGCTTGTTTGGTAAGTCATGGTGCGCTTGAACTCGGTGTTGCGTGTAGTGCAAGTTATTGAATTATTTTGAAGGAATAACACACTATTAAATCTTGATGTGTTACAAATGGTCGAGAAGAAAAATGCATTCCCTTACAATTCTGTTTCTAGGGAGAATACACACCTTGGCTACCTCCTGTAGTAACTCAAGCTCCACTTAAGCATGTTTTCCAAGATATGTCTTCCTAATCCATAGTTTTTTTATCAACTACTTCAGGAAAGGATAGAAGAAACATGAGAATCATCATTGACTGAATATCAGCCCTTAGACCCATCACGAACCTCTTAACTTTAAGGTAATCATTAGTAATAAGCCTAGGTTATAGGTGAACTAACTTAGTGATATGGGGGGTATAATCTATAACTGAATACTACCCTTTCTATATGTTCAAAAACTCCCTAGAATTTTACACTTTCAATTTTCAAGATATAATTATTGGTTGAATATACTCTTAAAAGAGGTCCATCTGAGATCCTCATGTAACTTATCTTACCCGATGGACCCCCACTATTTTATTCACACTCTTTCAACCATGTAAGTTAAAAACCCCAATTTAAATACTTATTAAGTTTTCAAAAAGTGTAATATACTTTCAATTAACTCAATATAATCTTTATATTCCTTCGTTCCATTATCACTTTATAAGGTAGGTAGATTCTTCTTAGTAAATTCTGAGCCAAGATTTACTATTTGTCCCTTATTTCCAACACCATTCTGACCCAAATTCTGAATAGTGGGGATGAAAGCATCCGTCACTAAAGGATATACTAGAGGATTATCCTATGGAACTTATCTCACATATTCATGAATCATAAGAGCTCATCTATAAGTAATTTTTTAATTGTACACAACATTAAATATTAAATTATATTTAGATAAATTTTACTGATCAAAAGGAAATCTTTAAGACAATATATTAAAACATTTAAAAAGAAATAATTTAAAGCAAAAATGGATTAAATAAAAGTAACACAAGACATAAATAAATAATAGATTATTTAAATAAACTTTATGTAAATTTTACCAAATAACCTCAAAACCCAAGATCAACCTTGATTAAAATCCTTGAACAACCAAGTTAAATCTGGTTCATAAATAGAAGTGAGCTATCTATGAACCCTTCTACACTTACTACCCAAGTTTTAATGGTACTAACTCTTATCTACCATAGACTCTGAACCAAAATCAAGAAGTTTATAACACTTTTTTTGGGGTAATGAATCTAATACTATTTTGTAATGAATCAAACTAGTTTAACATTAAATTTCATCGAGATTACCCTCCATGTGATAAAGAATTAAAAACAGTCACTTCCACCCTTGAATAATGTAATGATATCATTTAAAAGTAAATGGGTATTAACAAAGGTTCCATTTTATTCTCTTATAAAAGTAGACACTTCTAACTATTCATTCCACACCCATTCCTTCAAATTCATTCCTTAAACTCTACTATTTTACCCTTCTATAAACCTATATCATCTTCATAAGTCTATATTCTCAATTATTTATCATTTTCCCTTTATTTCCATGAATGGTTTCAAGATAAAATTCAAAAATCCCAAAGTGGGTATTACTTAATCTTTAACATTTTCATCTTAATATTTCTCTTCCGAACCTATCCTTAACAAAGTAATATGATAATCGTAGTATAATTAAAATATTAAAGTGTTATTATATTAATTTAACAATATTAATTTATTAATTTCCATCCATTTATAAAAATAAAATGATGTTAATCATGCATTGTCTAGATTACCGCCTCCACAAAGTAATGTTTTTTAGTTTTTTCATATTAATTTTATTTATTTATAAAAACCACTTAAAATATGATTCAAAAACATAAAAAACATCTAAATAAAATCATTATTCTTTTTATATAATGATATTATACACTTTTATAACCATACTCACTAATCAAGATATAGCATGTTCATGTTTTGGGTTGGTTTAGCAACTTGATTTTTTTTTGTAAAAATATATCATGGATGAATATAAGAACTAAAATACTAATGTTATCAAGAAAATAATGATTTTTATGGTTCTAGAGATGTTATATTAAGTAAATTATTATTAAAATGTCATCTTATATTGCTAAAATTACCGAAATAAGATGACACTGATTGAATTTTAACACAAAAATATGAAAAAACTATATAATAAATAAATATAATATGATAATAAATGGACCATATTAAATTAAATATATAATAATAAGGTTTATATGAAGGTATAATAAACTTAATTTGATTATTCTAGAATTTAAGCATATGCACAGAATGAATATGGAATATGGTAAGGGTTTTCATCTCCAATTTCTCTCTCTAAGACATGTTTGGTATTATGAACCAAATTTAATTATTATGGTATATAAAATACCTATTTGAGATATCATATCAAGATTTATATTTTAATCAATTTATTTTAATTTCTACCAAAATCCCTCTATTTCAAGGGGTTTTTATTAAAATGTTACTCAATTTTCAAGGGTTCTTTGTCTCAAACTTTAATTCCTCAAGACATGTTTACGTTATACACCATGTTTTACTTTGAATATTGTATTAGATACCCATTGATTTATCTTTATTGTATATTTCTTTATTCATCTAAATTACTAATCCTTGTTAGATATTTCTCATCAAATGTATTTTTACTTAGTTGTTACCATAGTTGTAAAGATTTTTGGTAACTCAATTTTCATTCATTGAGTTATGATCCTTTCTCTTATACTCATTTCATATAAGTTGGATACATTATAAACTTTGATTTCATTATGGGGTATTTTATATATTTACATTTCTACCATATAAAATCCCTTTTGAAATATTTCTAACATCACGGAGTAGGTTTCCCATAGGGGATACTGATAACTCAAGTCTCCTTTCCTTGTGTTACATTGTTTCTTCATAAACTTATTTATTAAATTCTTGAGTAGTTCCAACATAATATTTTATTATATGGTAACTTCTATACCTCTGTTGGGAAATAATATATTTTGATACAAATTAATGTTTTATTACTCTACTTATAATGTGAATTTTGAACAATGGTATTTTGAAAAAAATAAAAAGATATTTTTTCCTTTCACTTTCATATTTTTGTATTCCTCTCCTCATTTATCCATGATAAAATTTATATAATTTCAAGTATCCGTTATTTTTGATTATTTTTAAAATAAAATTTTTTCAAAAGATTTCATGTCACCTTTTAAAGATCTACCTTTAAAAGTGTCATGTAAATTTGTATTTTATGTCAATGTTAAAAATGTTTTCTAAAATATCTTTTAAGTTTTTTGCTTCCATATCCCATATAATTTTCAAAAGGATTTAACCTAATGGGGTATATGATTCACGATTTATTCCCTAATATATATATATATATATATATATATAATATTTTGGGTATTCAACATGTGGTATCAAAAAATTATATTATTTATTTAGTCTTTTGTGATAATGTTCAAAGAATTATTTTTGTGAGGGTGTATTTTATTTTTTTCAACATCATTATATGTTTACTTTATTACACTGGAGATGTGTTCTTTTGAAACCATACCCCTTATTTATCTAGATATTTTATGATCATGTTGTTCCATTATTGACTTAACCATATACTCAATACTCTATAAAGTATTAACATCTCATTTTACAAAATTCATATTGAAGAATGTTCACCTAGAAACAAAGAATATTTATTTTTTGAGGAATTATTGAAATTATTATTGATTATTTAAATCTATCATGGGTTTATTATGTATTTACATTCCATATTCTTCATTATAAATATATCCATGTTTTTATTAAGCTATAGGTTACTTAGAGAATGGTATGAAATGTATCATTGACTCCTATGGTAAATGCATTGGACATAATCAAGTTACCAGTGGGGATTGATATTTTATAGCCCCTAGATGCATTTACAGGTCTCATGAGACTACAAATCTTGGGTTTTGGTGTATATATCTCCCCATATCAGTACATTGTCTTGTAAAAATGAATTGATCATATGTTTTTGATGTCTAACAATATGTTTCATTTATTGTCATGGATATAGAATTCTCTTAGTTTTATTTGATCATGGAATTATCCATATTATTTATTCCTTCTATGTTATGTATACCATGCTTGTGTTTTTGACAACTCCAATTATATGCTTTCCTTACTGAGCATTTGATCTAACTCTTTTCTTATGTTTCTATTCACTATGTTATAAATAAAAGTAGTACACATGTATTTCTAGAAGGATATCATGTATCGAATAATTTGTAAGAGATATTAAAGACTTATTATGTGTATATTCCCACCCCAAATTCCACTTAGAGGTTCCTTGAGATGGTGGTCACAAGAAGTCAAGAGAAACTCCTCATATGCCAAAGGCTTTTGACTATCAATGAGGGCCTAGGGTGTGTCTGTGGGGAGACTATAACCTCATAGATCAGAGTGGATAATAGAGAATCATATAAGTAAAAGTATATAATAAATGGTGGAAGCATACACTAATACAACATGACCAGTAACCCACCATAAAAGAAATAGAAATAAGAAATAGATATAAGTGTAAATATTAATAAGACATGCAATATAAATAAACAAGTGAAAGTTGGGTAATAAATATATACAAAAAATTATGATCATTGTTTCTGACACTTTTGTCGGGGTGTGCATCTGTCTATGGAGGACGCATTGATTGTTGCCCCGCATTCCCACTTTCTAAAGGCGGGCGACATCTATCACTTATTTAGGGATATTTTCTCCTTGATCAAAATGGGATGATGAGATGTTGGTTCCTCCTTCCATGGATTCCTCCTTGGAATTCATCACTTGGTATGGGTCTCCCTCATCGATTTGAGTCTTGGTTCGTGAATCTCATTCTCGATGCCATATCTTTTTGGATGCTGGGTAATTACGCTTCTCCATCCGGACATTCCGAGGGGTCTTGACAGGGAATAAACCTTCAGTCAGAGTAGATGGTAACATCAACCATGTTGAGGAATATCTGGATGCATGGAAATTGCTCAATTGTATTCTTCCTTATAAGAGGGCATCTCAAGGGCATAGAACCTGAGGCATACCACATCAATCATGGGGTATCATATGTTAGAGGCATGTCTCTAAGGTTTTCCTCAACTTCCCATGTTTAACTCGAGGTATTCTATGATTTTAACATCTTACAGAGATAGTTACTCCAAAGGCGTGTCCTCTGAGGTTTTCCTTAGGCATCTCATGTTTAACATGAGGTAAGTCACTAGTCTAATGTCTTGAGGAGACGGTTATGCCAAAGGTGTGTCTTCTGAGGTTTTCCTTAGGAATATCATTTTTAATATGAGGTAGTTCGTGAGTTTAACATCTTGTAGAGACTGAATGAGATTGATCAGAACATCCCATAGAGACAGATCATATTGGTACATCCCTAGGAGGGAACACCTGGAAGGCTTACCAGAAGGATGGATCTTAATTCCCAATGAGGACAGATCCGAGGTGGTGTGCCCATAGAGGTATGAAATAACACCATGAAGGATGATTTAGACACCACTAAGGGAATATCAGAAAGATTTCACCCCAGAATGGGGAGCATCAGATGGATAGTTCAGAATGCCCAATGAGAGAAGACCTAGGGTGGTGTGTCCCATAAAGGGAAGATGTCACACCATAAAGGATGATCCAGACACCACTGAGGGAGGATCAGAAAGAGTGCACCCCATAATGGGGAACACTAGATGGATAGGTCAGAATGATGATTTAGAGTAGACCCAGGGTGGTGTGTCCCATAAAGAGAATATGTCACACCATGAAGGATGATCTAGACACCATTGAGGGAGGATCAAGGAGAGTGTACCCTAGAATGAGGGACACCAAGGTTTACCATTGGCTGGGATTGAACCTCGTGGAGGTTTCCTACATACCATGTATAGACGATAGGGATCAAAACCCATGTAGTTCGAAGGGGTGATGAATCAGGACGTACACAAAGGACAACAACCCGAATACATACTGGGGATTACGCATGGATAGTGACCCATCGTAAGAAGGACACTCTTGCCTTAATGATTATGGATTGTGTGGAGATTATGTGTGGTTAGCTACCCAGGTTGGTATGACGCCACGAGGGAGGAATAGAGATGTGGGTCCCAATGAAGGAGACTATAATGGATTACCATCAATTGCATACTACAACAGATGACTATTGGATGAGGATACAATAGATTACCACTGACTAGGGTTCCAATAGCTTACCGTTGACTGGGGAATCACAATGGCTTATCGTTGATTGGGAATCACAATGGATTACCGTCGATTGGGAATCACAATGGCTTACCATCAATTGGTAATCACAACAGCTTACCTTTGATTGGGAATCACAAAGACTTACTGTCAATTGGGAATCACAATGGCTTACCATCAATTGGGAATCATAATGGATTACCGTTTATTGGGAATCACAATGAATTACCGTAGATTGGTATTGGACCTCAGGGAGTCTTCCTACATACCCTGTCTAGGATACAAGGATCAAAGACCACGTAGTTCGAATGGGTACAGTTTAATATCTTGTTGGACGAAAGGGGGTATACAGTTTAACATCATGAAAGATGGGGTTGAACCTACATGAAGTGGTCGGGACCGAAGGGTGTTAGGCTTGAACCTCAAGGTGGCTTCCTACGTACCTTGACTAGGAGACAAAGATCAAATTCCTAATAGTTTGGGATGGAGGATACATTTTAACATCATGTGAGATAAAAGTGAACTGATGTGAAAGGGGCAGGACAATTAGGTGTTGGGATTGAACCTTAGGTAGGATTCCTATATACCTTTCCTAGGAGACAAGGATCAAATTCCACATAGTTCAGGATAGAGGATACAGTTTAACATCATGTGGGACGAAAGTGAACCAATGTGAAAGGGTTAGGACAAGTAGGTGTTGGGCTTGAACCTTAGGGAGGCTTCCTACATACCTTTCCTTGGAGAAAAGGATCAAAGTACACATATTTTGGAATGGGGGATATAGTTTAATGTCATGTGGGATGAAGGTGAACTAATGTGAAGGGGTCAGGAAAATTAGGTGTTAGGATTGAACCTGAGGGAGGCTTCCTATGTACATTTCCTAGGAGACAAGTATCAAAGTCTACATAGTTCGAAAGAATACAATTTAACGTCTTGAGGGACGAAGTTTAACTGATGTGAAGGGGTCGAGACAAGTAGTTGTTGGGATTGAACCTCAAGGAGTCTTCCTACATACCTTTCCTAGGAGAAAAGAATAAAAGTCCACGTAGTTTGGAAGCATATAGTTTAACATAATTCAGGATGAAGGTGAACCAGTGTAAAGGGGTCGGGACAAGTAGGTGTTGGGATAGAACCTCAAGGAGACTTCCTATGTACCTTTCCTAGGAGACAAGGATCAAAGTCCTTGTACTTTTTAGGCATATAGTTTAACTTCATGTGGGACGAAGGTGAACCAACATGAAGGGGTCAAGACAAGTAGGTTTTGGGATTGAACCTTAGGGAGGCTTCCTATGTACATTTCCTAGGAGACAAGGATCAAAGTCCACATAGTTTGAATGGGTATGGGGATTACATGCTAAGGCATCCTAGGAAGTATTCCATGTTCAATTCTTACTCTATTACCACATGATTCATGCACGATGTGAGAAACAAGAGGCAACAATACACCTGACGATTATGGTGAAAATGTGTGTCTATGAAGGGCGGTGAATGGGGATGACACGTGGATGCAGTCTAGGTGCCTCTAAGCAGTGGAAATGGTGGATGGGGAATACGCATGGAATATTTCAGAGTGTAGCTAAGGAATGGAAATGTTGGATGGGGCTTACGCATGGAAGCTTCTCGGGTGCCACTAAGGAGCGGCAACGATGAATGGGGCTTACGTATGGAAGCTTCCTGGGTGCCGCTAAGGAGTGGAAATAGTTAACGGGGCTTATGCATGGAATCTTCCCGAGTGTCTTCCTTGTGTCTAGTCATGAGGGAATCCCAACCCACTAGTGGTTTGAGTCATATAATTTATGTCTACACCTATGTGATAGTGCACAAGAGGGATAAATACAAGGGCGTTGGAATCAGTCCGAACAAAGAGAGATGAAAAGTGTGAATCACATGCCTGAAATTCAGAATGCAGTGAGGGTGGCGTGGTGATGAAGGATAAATATTGACCATGATTGAAATATATCAATCATATCACGTTAGCCTGAAATGGGAATAAACAAATGAGGGTTTATTGTTGACCATGTTCGAAACATAGGACCTGACTCGAAGTGTCGTCCAAAGTCTTCTGGGGAATTGGCCCACAACGGTAGGTGAGCCGAGGCAGCATGGGACCAGGCCTTTAGGGGTTCCCTTCATATATGAAAGAGGATGAATATCTGAATGAAGGATACACAAAGCATGAGGTGGAGTGATGGAATTTTTGAACGGATTACAACGCTCTTGAAATTATTCCACTGTAATCATGGCATGAGGTATCTTATGATTGTCACATAATCCATATCTTATTTGGAACAAGAGGCATCCTATTATTTAATGATAGGGAATTCTATAGTTTATAGTCATGTAGAGAGGACTATTGGCATCTTATTATTAGAGAATAATGCATCTCTTTTTTGGAGCAAGATGCATCCTATATTTTTCACATAGGGAGTACTACAGTTTATAGTCATATAGATAGGACTATTGGCATATTACTCTTGGAACATGAGGAATATCTTGTTTAGAACAAGAGGCATTCTATCTTTGTCACATAGGGTTTACTACAGTTTAAAATCATATAGATTGGACTATTGGAAACTTAGGATTGGCGCCTAAGTCATCTCTTGTTTGGAGCAAGAGGCATCCTATATTTGTCATATAGGGTATGCTATAGTTTATATTCATGTAGAGTGGACTATTAGAATCTTATGATTGGTGCATAAGGCATATCTTTTTTGGAATAAGAGGCATCCTATATTGAATGATAGGGAATGGTAAAGTTTAAAGTCATGTAGTGAGGACTATTGGCATTTTATGCTTGGCGCATAAGGCATCTAATGATTGGATCAAGAGGAATCCTATATTTGTCATATAGGGTGTACTATAGTTTAAATTCATATAGATAAGATTGTTGGCATAAGGATCCTAGAAATGGCTAGTGTTAGGACTTACGCAAGATCATCCCTTTCTGGTTCAACCTGGAATAGAAGTCAGGTGATTGGGTTTTGGAGAATTTCATGATGAATGGTTCGACTCAAGGTACTTGGGGAATTGATGATGATAATATCGACTCACGACATGGGAAAAAAACCAAGAAGAGTATGCTGACCCAAGTTGTTTCATGGTGTGTGAAGGAGTATCTCAAAACATGGTATTCCATATTTGGAAGGTGGGGTGTGCATAAGGTCGCAATGAAAAATGTCGACATCTTGGCCCGAAAAGTTCACGATGCGACTCTCCATTTTTCATGGGGGTCAGTGATGGTAGTGAAGGGACTGGATCGACATTAATCCCGAGAGGGAGTGTAGGGGAGAATCCCTTGTGGTATGGATCAGTGGGCATGAAGGTAGGAGCTTCTCAAAGGATAGGGCTTCGTGAAGCAGCTTCATAGATGAAAGGTTCTCACAGAGCATGGGGTCTTGTGAAGCAGCTTCACAAAGGAAAGGTGCTCACGAAGCATGGGGTCTCATGAAGAATATTTTCAAAGGAAAGGTGCTCATGAATCATGGGGTATCGGAGAGAAACTTTCTTCATAGAGCCTAGGGTCTCGCAGAGCAAAGGGGCTTCACTGAGCCTTGAGAAACCTGAAGGAGATCCCTCCTTCGCAAAGGGCATAGCCCTTTATGAAGGGAATCACTTCATGGTTCTTGGGAGCACTATGAAATAGGAGATCTTCCGATGAAGGGGTGGTGTAACCATGCTTATGAAGGTGGGTGATCTGGATATTTATAGGTGATGGAGGTTGGTGGAGCACACCGCGAAGACAAAATGTGCGACACAAAGAGAAAATGACACCGCGAAGGAAATCGCACTCCACAACAGGAGTAAGTTCCCTCAAGATCATCATAACCATGGAGTCGACCATCATGACCTTCGCGGCGCTCATGGAGGCTCTGTTCAAGTTTCCTCAAGTTTATCATAGTTGTAGAGGCTACCATCATGGCCTCCGTGGTGCTCGCGGAGGATCCGGTCAAGTTCCCTCAAGTTTCTTGTAGTCGTGGAGGCTACTAGAACGGCCTTCGTGGTGCTTGTAGTGGCTCTGGTCAAGTTTCCTCTACTCCGTGATTGCGGAGGGAGCTTTATGAATGGGCTCCATGAACTAGTTTTCCAGCCCAACTTCTAATGTTCATAACACCTAATCTGTAACTTCATTCGGTCTCTATGACTAGTCAAATTGAAGCTTGAGAAACGGGCTACGAAATTGGATCATGTATGGAAGCATTTGGAATAACTTGTGGATGCGTTTTCTAGTGCCAACAATCATGGTTTCATTTAGAAGTAAAAAAATAGGGTATAAAGGATATAAGAGATATAGTAATATACCACATGCTATACAAAAATAAAAAAGGGAAAAAAGTTATAACTACTAGAAATGTGAGAATAAGCCTGGTCCCCTAATCCTATACTCCATCCTAGAACTAAAAATAAAGAATAAAATGTTGGTCACTTCCCTTTATCTATACCTGCAGTCATAAAGTCTGCTTGGGTACCAAAGTAGGTCAAAGAAGGGTGTGAGATATACTCATTAGGCCACTACCAATGGTGTATAGATAAATCCATTTCATGAGATATAAAAATTAATAGGGAACCTGTAATATTAATAAATACAAGGTAGAAAATAAATAAATAAAATGCATCATACCGGGTTCCACATGGGACACTCATTTAACTCTACCTATTTGGCCTAAGCCATATGTCTCTAAACTAAGGTAACCTGCACAAGAATGAAATATGGTAAGAGATGTTATAATAAAAGTTTCAGAGGATGGAATGTCCCCAATCATGTGATTTGGATTGGTGGGTTCAACCTAGGAGTTTCAATTTCAAATTCTTACCTTTTTAATTTAATTAATGCCGTTATAATTATGAATAGGTGCCCTGATCCCATCTAAAGAAATCATAATAGAATCCCATGTATCTACTTAGGGTATATTTATATGTCCAATTTAATGAGATTCCATCCAAGGTGATCCATGAATGATATCCCAGGTATCACTATAGGCATGGTGTGAAGCAGTAAGAACTAACCTCTGATTTCATTCCTGGTATCACACTTAGGGGTCTGAGTCTCTCTTGTGACATGGTATAACCATCGCACCACTAATCTTGTACAAGGGGTATCCCCTTGGGAAGTGGTGTCCCTCCTCTACAGTTAGAAAGGAAAATACATGATGAGATCATCCTGAGCTTGGATGGTGTCACCCTCGATATATTTACAATTCTTCAACAAACTAACTATAAGTCATGATGATCCTGTCCAAGTTCTCTTTGAGTTGGAACCCCTAGTATCTCCCTTAGAACTAAGTTGAAGGTATGATTTAGTTAGAAAAACCATCCATATTAGAAAACAACCATTCATAGCTTAATTAGTAAGTTGGATAATTAATTCAATTGGGAATTCCATTTATATCATAAGATGTAGGTACCTACTCATGGAACACCCTACTAATAAATTTAATTTATCGATTTCAAGCATTTATGATAGTTCAGCACACCTCCAGTGGTGTTTTATAATTTAAAACAGTGGTATATAGGTCTTCATTGAAAATTCACACCCAAAGGGGTGGCTTAGGATAAGGTGATCATCCTAGGAGGTGATTCACCACTAGTGAGGATCATAAAAATCATGCTAATCCATTTATAATAATTTATTTAACACTTTTTAGATTTTTTAAAAAGATTCCCATGCATGGAACAATGGTGCATGTTATAAAATGAATCAAAACATGGGAAAAGAAGATACACCACCTACCTTAAGTTGGTAGACAACTACTCATATTTTTTCATCCTATGATTTGAGCTAGAATGGAAGAAGATGGAAAAGTGGGACAAAACCATGAAAATAGGGAAAATTATCTTACACCAAAATATCACAAGATATAGGTAGATAAACTAGTAGTATAAGGAGGTGGAGTTTAGATTTTATTTAGAGGAATCCAACTCACCTGGTGGTGAAGAGAATAGAGACCATATGGAGGAGATATTGTAGAACCTAGCCTAGGTGTTGAAGGGGGATCTAATGTGCTGCTCCTTCTGTATGGAAAAGGAAAATTACACCTATTAAAAAAATAAGGGGTTTATTTCCATTTTTAAAAAAACTAGGTCAAGAATTTACACAACATGTAAATGAATTACACATCGTATAATTCTCAGGCTTTCCCTCCTGGGGAAAACCACTACACGTCATGAAAGGGGGTCTAGATAGCCAAATACACATCGTGTATTTAGTTTGCGGCCAAGTTCTAACACCTCTTATACCTAATTTTCTAAAATGAGCCAACCAGTACTTAGGCATAGTCTATGGATTGAATCAAAAATAAAATGATACGCACCTTATTGAAATTTGGGATGTCACACCATCCCCTTCTAAAAACAACTCATCCCTGATTTTCCCTTCAAAGGGTAGTAATGCATTGTCTAAGAAAAGTTCTATCCACTAATCACATTCATCGGCCTCTCTCTCTAAAGTCTCATCTTATAAATGGTCATACTTATATAGAACCTATAACATAGGAACTAACCTACCTTGTAGACACTTTATGCTCTGATCAATGATACGTATCAGATGCTCCTCAAAGGATGAATCTACCTCTAACTCAATATCCTTAGGGTCAAACAAATGAAATGTTTAGGTATGATAACAATGAGGTTATGATACATGGAATAAATCATGTATGTAATGGTACCTATAAGGTAATAGAAACAGATAGTCTACCAACCCGACTCTCTCCACTATCACAAAAGGTGTGACATAATGAGGTGATAACTTTCCTTATCTCTAAATTCGTCTATGACACAATCTAGGAAATACTCATAGAAATACCTGATGTCCCACCTAAAACTATATATTTAGAAGGAAATTATTGATAGAATACTTATTTCTGGACTGAGTTGTACCCATACACTTTTGAATCAATTTCTCCTACTCTATAGTATCCTAGATCAGACAAGGATCTCATAACACTACCTCACCTAACTCTAACCAGTACAGAGGTGAATAGCATGGACTACTATAAAGGTCATAATATAGATCCATCTTAATCATTAACTAAATTTTTTTGTTGTAATTATACTCAATAAGAGGAATATGCTTTTCACATGAGCCTCATAAATCAAGCGCATTCCTGGATCATGTCCTCTAACACCTGTATTGTTTGCTCATATTGGTCATTATTCTAAGGGTGATATTATATATTCAATATCACCTATGAACCTAGTAACTTATACAACCCTTTCTAGAACCATGATGTAAAGTGGGAATCTAAGTCTGATATGATAGAATGGGGAACACCATGAGGGAACACTATCTCTCAGATATAAATCCTTCTAGATTTGTCAACTAAGAAGGTCTCCTAGATTGGAAGGAAGTGTGAAAACTTGGTCAGCCTATCAATGATCACCCATACTGAATTTATACCTTGAGGGGTTCATGTAAATACCATCACGAAATCCATAGTGATGTCATTCCATTTCCCATTAGGAATAGAGAGAGGTTGTAAAATCTCTACAGGTCGCTAGTGCTCCGGCTTCACCTACTGATAGGTGGAACACCTCATGATGAAACCTACAATCTACCTCCTCATACCTGGCCACCAATAATGTTAATGTAAATCTCGGTACATCTTGGTAATACTAAGATGAACTGCCCAGATAGAAGCATGAGATTCCCACATCAACTCTTCTCATATATTAGAAGGCACCCACACACGCCCATGGAAGAGCAGGATCTTGTTAACATCAAAAACCTAACCAAGAGAGGTGAATACTCACCTGAGACACCTTACCTAAAGGCTAAGAATTCGGGATCTGATATCTATCTCATCCTCAGCCACTCCAAAATAGAGGAAGTCACTATTGTAGATACTAGAACAAGTTTCCTGTGATGTTCCTGAACCTCTAAGTGTGTCTCAAAGAACAAATCCATCAACTTTCACTCACTATTGTACTCCTGGATGGATTATGCCTTAGTCTTCCAACTCAAGGCATAAACCATGGTATTAAACTTTTGGGTGTATAGTCAAGATCGATGTTGAATGACTATAGGTACTCAAACCAACTATGTTTCCTCAGATTCAAGTTTCTCTATGTAGAGATGTATTTGAGAATTTTTTGATCCATGCAAAAAATTAATCACTCTCCCAGTAATTAGTTCCTCCAAAATAATAATTCATGAACCACATCTACAAGATCGAGGTATTTCATAGGGTAGTTATGCTTTTGAGGTCTTTCTTGGCGAGACCCATATGCTACAACTCGATCACCCTGCATCAGAAATTCTCCTAGATCAATCCCTAAAGCATCACAATAAACAATACATAATTTTCACAGATCATCCAGATCCAGTATCAGTGCTAAATTGATTCTTTCCTTCAAATAATAAAAATCCATCTCATAATATTCAAACCAAATAAACGTCACTCCTTTCTTTTTCAGCCTAATAAGAGGATCTACCAAGCATGAAAATTCATGGATGAATCACTTGTAATATCCAAAAATCCCTAAGAAACTACATATATCAAACACATTATTGGGTTATTCCTAGGAAACCATGTCACTAACCTTCTTTGGTTAAATGGATATGCATACCTATGAAATTATATAACCCAATAAGTGAACCTTAGTGATACAAAAGTGTCATTTTCTGAGCTTAGAATATAGTTGATTCTCTCTTAGTGTACTCAGTATGATATCAATATGGTTGTAATGGTTATTTCTAGTGTGATAGTAGACTAAGATTTTTTCTACAAATACTATAAAAAATGAATCCATGTATGGGAGGAAAACTCGATTAATCAAATCCATGAAGATTGTCGATGCATTCATTAGACCGAATGGCATAACCAAATACTTGTATAAGTTGTACCTACTCTAGAATGTTGTACATGGTATATCTGATTGTTTCACAAAAACCTAATGGTATCCTAACCTAAAAATATACCTTAAAGAAAACTATCTCTGCTCGGAGCTGGACAAATAGGTTATCTATACGAGGCATTGTGTACTAGTTTCTCACCATAGTCAGGTTTAACTAGCGGTAATCCATGCACAATCTAAGGGTATCATTCACCTTCTTGGAGAAAAGGATACATGATACCCATGGATATGTTTTGGGTTAGATAATACTCTTCTCCTCTAGATCTTCCAGCTACTTCTTGAGTTCATGGAGCTCCGTAGGTGACATCCTATAAGGTGGAATGGACACTGGTGTTTCACCTAGCACAAGCTCGATGGTGAACTCGGCTTCTCTCTCAAGAGGTAATACAAGGAAATAATTAGGGTGTATTTCCATAAAATTATCCATAATAGGAGGTAAATTAACAAGAAGGCTTACCTATTTTCTCATAAAAAGACTTGTCATATGAGTTGTCACATTGCCTATCCCTCGATGCTTGGGTCCATCTTGGTTAGACTAAATATCCCATTCACCTTTATGGACATACGTGCTTCCCTTGGTTGATGTAAAAGAAACCCACCAGCAATAAAAATCCACATGTTCATGATAAGTAATGATCCATTCCATATCAATAATGATGTTAAATTCGGTCATCTTGAGGATGATGAAATTCTATAAGAAATGGAAACCGACTATCTCAAGGGTCACTCCTGGACCTAGTGTATTCCCTCTAATTGTACCCCTATCCATGTTTCAAGATACATAACACCATAGAATTATTATATTAATCTACCTAAACTTTTCAAAACCACAACATATATAATGGAGTGTGATAAACCTATATCAAATAGGGAAGAAACTAAATTAGAGGCTACCAGAATAGTAAATCTAACCATAGATGATCCTAGGATATACTTATCAAGTGTAGGATATAATGAATATAAATGGCCTGAATTGTGTCCCTATGATACCACCTAAATAGACTGAGCAGGCCCACTCTACTGGTGATGAAACTCTGAAGCTTGACCACCTCGTCCATGGTCACTACCTCAACCTGATTGGTCGGTGGTAGACCAAATCCCAGATTGACATGGATTTTCTGATCCTATACTTGAAAGTTGTGTTGATACGGATCCCCGGTCATTAGGAACTTGAGGAAAAGGTATGAAAAAACACTAGAGGTGGCTCATCCTACTGTATGCATGGAACTCGATTGATTTCCTTGTGTATAATGGATTTTTATGGTCTTTCATGCTACACTATTGACACACCACATAGTTGTCGGTTCATGCTACCTGGCTAGTACTATTGATTCATGCACTATCGAAATAACATTTCATGCCATTGGTTAAACCACTTCCCTTCCTAGAAGTTGTACCACCTTGGCTCATGTAGCCAGATTCCCTCAGGTTCCTCTCAATGATGAGGTCTTGTTTCATTATATCTGAAATGGTTGTCAGTTGAAAAAAATTACCTGTGATCATATGGCATATGAAATCCCATCCTCAAATCACATCACAATAATTATCTCTTCATTGGAAAAGGTTGGTGAAAAACACTGTAACACGGTGAAGCGATCTGAATCTTCCATCACTGACATTTCACCTTACTGAAGGTACATAAACTCCTGAGAATAATCTATTCTTAAGGTCTGTGTAAAGAAGTAGTCTAAGAAGGATATCTGTAAGTCCACCTAAACCATTCCCTAATATTGAACAGTATGAGTAAGGACACCCCATCAATTCATGGCAGAGTCACGTAGCATATAGTTTGTGGGATTGACCCTCTATTCTGGATGTGTCTCGATATTCTAGAAGATAGACAACATGTCCTCTATCTAGGAATCATTATCCTAAGGTCTTCCTTCCCTAGAAAATGTGGGAGGATGATACTGGTATAACTCTCAAGTTAACTCTTCCTTGGTGGGAGCAGGTCAGATAGAACCCTTCACTGAGTTCATGGAATGGAAAAAAGAAATCACATAACTGAGCATCAACGCCTAGTGTAAGATTTGTAGGATGTGACTCGGGTGTCACTATAGGAGGTATCACTGGTGGCTCAGGGCCCACCACCTCCAGAGTGTTCTCATCACCACTCTCTTGTAATATTACATAAGGATTTCATGGTGAAATAGCTCAAAAATTTCAAATCTCACTTCTTAGATACAATTTATTGCAGGTAGGAAAAGAGAAAAAGGAGTAATCATGCACATGTCATTCCTATAAATAGATCTCATCTCTCTACCTACTCTTAAATCCAAGTATAATTTGTAAGAAATGGTCATAGAAGGATCAAGAGACACAGCCTATGGACCACTACTAAGGTCGGGTTAGGGTCAAGGTCTCATGTCATAGTAGATGTTCTAATATATGGAGTATCAAATGAAAGGTATAGAGTAAAACACTATTTACTTTGAATTTTAAATATTTATCTATTGGTAACCTTTTAATTTTAAAACTTAAACCTATTGAGATTTATCCTTATTTATTTTTTTAGTGATATCTTTACCCAATTAATTTTTTCACCAATTACAAACTTATAAGGGCTCATGGTACTTATATATTGAAATTGGGACATCAAGTAACTGTGATCTAGCCTATTTTTCTGTTATCAGGATGTAATAGGTCATGCATAGTGGTTTTATTGAATAAAAAACCATTTATAATTTATAAAAGTTCTAGCTTCATAAATTTCATTTTGAACCTATAAATCAAGTCAATTATTATGGAATAATTGGTTAATTAAGGTTCAATCATGAATAGATGTGGGAAAACACCATTTAGATTGATGTAGGAACTTTAATTAGGCCAATTATGCCATACCTACAAAGTAATATCACACAAAAACACATAAAAAATAAGAACTACAATAAGAACATGCAATACAAGTAATTCATGCAGGAAAGTAGATATGGCAGGGCATAATTCAGGGCATTTAAGTACTATAGTGACTAGTATGATGTGGGAATTTATTAGTCCTCATATCATCGAGTCAGGATATAAGAAACTCCCCTACAATAGTCTCAAAAAATAGCCACACAAAATAAGTGTTTCACCCAATAGAGAAATATATAAAATTATAAAAGTGGAACCAATAACAACAAATACACAACCCATGAAATTTAGGTTTTCCTTTTATGTGGGTTAGCTACTCCCAAGCATAGGCTCATTACCAAACACATTTATTCCTAGTATCCTATCTAATGCCTAAATAGTTAGACAAAAGAAAAAGACCTTTAATACCACTTTGTAGTATCCTGCCCTAGATTCCTATTAGCAGTGCCCAAAGATAGTGGCCATAAGACCTCAAGCACACCTCCTCATATGTCAGAGGATTCCGACCAGCAGCGAGGTCCTAGAGTGTGTCTATGGGGAGACTATTTCCTCATAGATCAGAGTAGATCACAACGGTAGTAGTATATAATAAATGGTGGAAGTAGATACTAAGACAATAGGACTAGTAACCCACCATAGCAGAAACAGAAATAAGAAATAGATAACAGTAGAAATATTTATAAACCATGCAATATAAATAAACAAGTAGAATATGGGTAATAAATAGATACAAAAAATGATGAGCATGATTTCATGTAGTAGAATAAAAATAGTGTACAAAAGATAAAAGGGATATAAGAATATACCACATGCTATACAAAAATAAAAAATTCCAAAAGATGTAACTACTAGAATTGAGATCATAGGCTCCATCCCCTACTCTCATACTCTATCCTAGATCTTAAAATAAATCATTGGAATCTAGTAACTTCCCTTTTTCAATACCTAAAATCATAAATTCTGCTTGGGTACCAAAGGTGGACCAAGCAGGGTGTGATAGATACTCATTAGGCCACCACCAATGGTTTCTAGATCAATCCATTATATGCAATATAAAAATGAATAGTGTGATAGTAATATTAATAAATGAAGTTAGGAAATGAATAAATAAAATGCATCAGGCCAGGTTTTGCTTGGGGAACCCATCTGACACTACCAGTTTCAGCCTAATCCAGATGTATCTAAACTAAGTTAAACTAAACAAGTTTGAAATATGGTAAGAACTACTATAAGAAAAGTTTCAAAGGATGGGCCATCCTCGAGCATATGATTTGGCTTGGAGGGAACATCCTAGGTATCTAAATTCTGTATTATTACTTTTTAATTTGATTTTCGTATTTATAATTATGATGAGGCACCCCGATCCCACCCAAGGAGAACCCAAGGGGTTCCCAAGTATCTATCTAGGGGTTTTGTATATGTTCAATGTTATGGTAATTCATCCAAGGTGACCCATAAATGAGATATTAGGTATCACTCTAGGAAAGGTATGAAGCAGAAAGAACTAAACTCTGACTCTATCCCTAGTATCACACATAGGGGTCTAAGTATCTCTCGTTTCATGGTACAACCATCCTTCTACTGATCCCATCCATAGGGTCTCCCATAGGGAATCAATGTCACTTGTCTAGAGGTAAAAAGAAAAATGCACAGCGATCCCATCCTAGGATTAGCATGTGTCTCCTACAGAATATTTAAATTTAATTAACAAACTAACTATAAGGAACAAAAATCCCCTCCAAAGGGTCCTTAAGTCAAACCCCTTTTATCACCCTTTTAACTAAAGTGAAGGTGTGATTTAGTTATAAAAACCATACCATTTGGAAAACAACCATTCATAGCTTAGTTAGTAAGTTATCCAAAGAATTCAATTGGGAATTCCATTTATGGAATATGATATAGAGGCCTACTCATATCTTACCCTTCTAGTCAATTTAATTTATCAGTTTCAAGTATTTATGATAGGGCAGTGCACCTCCAGTGGTGTTTCATAACTTAGAATAGTGGCATAGAGGTTGTCAAGGAAAAGCCACACACAAAGGGGTGGATTAAAACAAGTAAATAAACCAAGGAGGTGATTCTCCACTGTTGAGGATAATAATAAGCATGTAGAACCATTTAGAATAATTTATTTAAAAGTTTGAGGTTTCAATGGAAGAGTTTGGTGCATGTCACAACAACACATGTTATAAAATGCATCGAAACATGGGGACAAATGGTAGACCACCTACCTTAGTTTAGTTTATGACCACTCATCCATTTTCAAACTTTGATTCAATCTATAATGGATGAAAATATCAAAGTAGGATAAAACCCTAAAGATAGGTAAAATCATCTCACACTGAAATAACCCAATATATAAGAAGATAAATGTGTAATATAATGAGGCTATGTGGAAAGATTACCAAGATAAATCCAACACACACTGTGGTGAATAGAACATATCCCAAAAGGAGGAGGTCTGGTAGAACCTAGCCTGATCATCGAAGGGGGATCTCATGCTCTGCTCCTTCTGTGTGGGAGAAGAAAATAACCCCTACTAAAAAATAAGGGGGTTCTACCCATATTCTTTAAAAGATGGTTCGATCATTTACACGATGCATAAATTCATTACACATTGTGTAATGATTGGTCTTTCCCTCTTGGGGAAAAACCTATACATGTTGGGAAAGGGGGTTTGGCTATACAAATACACATTGTGTATTTACATAAACATCGTGTATTTAGATACACATCAAGTATTTGGTCTGCGGCTAGGTTCTAGCCCATCTGTAACCCCTTTCCTAAAACAAACCAATAGGCCCTTAGGAACAGTCTCTGGATTGAAATAAAACTAAAAGGAAATATACCTCGCTGAAATAAATTACATTACATTATGTTTTAATTAGTTTCTTATTTAGTGTAAAAAAATAAAATATCTATTAGTTGAGAAAGACATTGGATTTATTAGTTTATGATTTATCCTAATTCTTTATAGTTATAAACCTAAAAGGTATTGGGAATGTATATGATGTAATATTTTATTTTAGTCACATAATAATGGGTAGTTATTTTTGGTACTCTGAAGTTGGTATCAAATCCATTATATAATGTATGTGCTTATAACATTGGATCCGAGAGTGCGGGTCCAGGGTATCACATGAATTGTTCATTAATTCGTTTATTTATTATTATATTCATTAATATAATTGTTAAATTATAAATATTGATGTATGTTTTAGTTTAAAATATGAAACTACTTCTATAAGAAATCATATCGGCATATAAGGAGTTATATACAAGGTTTGATAATTGATTTAGTTTTCTTCTACTTTGACATTGTCTTGAATTAGGCTATGGTCTTCAATTGAAGTTTTAATTGTGATTTATATATATTTGGTGTTATAATTATGATTAAATTAAAACCTATTCTAAGTAAAGTATTCCTAGGTATGGGTACTTTGGTTCAAACTATTCATTATCTTGGAGCCTTATGCCTTGTCTTAGAAAGTGAGAGATTACTATCTATGGATCCAAGAATATTAATCTAGGGATTGTTAATTTTATATTCTTATACACCTTTACATGAAAGGGTTTTATGTACCTTATGCATGGTATTCATTTAGATATGTATGAATATATTTGGATTTTGATTTGGGTTGGTAACACGAGTTATGAGTTATGTAATAGTTACACATCAATATACTTTAAATATATTTATTTGGTGGAATAAATAAGATTCCAAACTAAATCATTCGAGGTAAGCATGCATAAAGTGAATATATGTGATAGTATAGTGATATTATACCCCCCATAAAAATACTAAGTTTTAGATTCCTTCCAAATAGAACACTTCTCAATACCTCATTCATCCGACTAGGTAATTCATGTCATAGCTAGGTTCCCTTGGATTACCTTTTTTCAAAAAAAGTGACCCCAATAGGATTAAGTGAATTTTCTTGGAGTTTTATTTGGGTTACACTTTGTTAGGAATTAATAATAGTATTAGGTTGTCAGAGGAATAATGTTGAGTTTATCTATATAATAGATTGGATAAATAGTTGTCTTCTCGACTATATAAGATTCATATATGATATGATTAATATAATTCCTTAAATAAATACATGATGAGAGAAAATCAATATCATGATCATTTCATAGTGTACTATGAATATTTTCCCACTAATGGATATGATGAATTCAAAACTGGTCATCATTTTATTGGGATCACATTTAACAAAATTCCTTATTAAATGAATGTAAACATGATACTCATATGATAAAAGTTTATTTGTAGGTAGATAACATCATTATAATCCAATTTAACTTTGATATAAATCTTATAAAAGGATAATCTTTATGTAATAAACTTTTTGGATTGGTACAAAACTTAAGAAATATTATTAAAAAAGGAAAATTATATATTTTAAGAAAAAAAATTATTGAGTAAATTAATATTAAATTAGTTCAATGGTTGGATCTAATAGATACTTGTAAGAAGCATTAAATGGTTCAATCAAGGTTTCATTAAGGTATTTTTTGGCTATGAGATTAATTTTTTATCTTTAATGGAAATTTTATGACAATTTGAATGTGTTTAAGAAAATATTAGCTAATATTCTCAAATTATTGGGGATATATGAATTGGCCATATGTTGTCTGGGTTTTGGTGCTATGTTTACAGTACAAGTGGGTAAAATTTAAAAATTAAAGAAGAAAAATTAGTTGGAGAGTCCAATAATGTTTATTTGATTATCCAAACAAGGTCAATAAAACCTATAGTTTTCAATAAATAATGATAATGTTTTAATATAATGGGATTTTTTGAGATACCTAAAGAAGTTTTGGAAATACCATGTAAATTCCAGGATAGGTATCAATGTTATATAAATCAATTTGTTGGTTTTAATGGGTATATAATACCAAATGTATACTTTAAAAAGTTTGTAAACATATTAGAGTTCAAAATCAAGGAATGAATTGATATAACTTAAATTTTGCATTCAAGTGATGAGGCAAATAGTTTCTAAATAAAAAATTGGAATTCAAAGGATCGTATCAATCTCAGATGAATATTATTAAAGGACATGTATAATTATCTCAATTTGTCTTATATTATGAGTAGTTGTTTGTTAACAAATTATTGGTACAAAAAATATGAGATAGTTATGGTTTATGATTCATCATGTTCTATAACAAGTTTTGAAAAGAAAAAAGTGATAAAAATGTTTTATCCAGGATAAAATATTTTATCTTGATGTTTATTAAAATATAATGAATTGATATTAGACCACCATCTAGGGAATATTTTAAATAATAAAGACTTATTTTATTAAAAATTATCCAAACAGATAGAATAAAATATCTGAAATGGACACAATCAATTATTTATTATACATTCCTAATAAAATTAAATAAGTGTTATTTCCTAACACAATGGATTTTTTATATCAGAGAAAGATATTTTAAATTAAAAATAGTGTCTAATAGGTTGGTGGGAGTTTGTTTGGAATTAAAGAAGTTCAAATTTAAAAAATAAAATATTATGTTAGACAAAATTAAAAGTGAATTTCATTTAATAGCCTAAAATATTCTTAGGTATATTGGTAATGAGAACTGTAAAGAGAAATATTTGACTATCATAACAAAGGGAATATCGATTTATATCAAAAAAGAGTTTCAAATGAGTTGATAAAGATATAATGTAAAGAGTAACATTAGTTACCAAAATGGTCTCAAGGGAAAAGTTTGATGAATAGGTTCCAAGGATAATGATAGACTTATAAAGATTCATAAGTAGATAATAAAATTTTTTAACATTCACATGAGCCTCAACCTAGTTTGTGAGGACTCCTTAAGTGCATCCAGGTGACCTGGGATCAAATCCATGTAGAGGCTAATTTCTGGGTACTGTATCAAAATATAGTAGGTACTGTAGCAGCAACTATGCAATACTATAGCGGGAACGGTATTAGGCACTGTTTGGCACTGTAGCAGTAGGGAATATTCCCCCATTTGGGCCTTTGGGCCACCGATTTGGTCTCCAAGTCCTTTAAGTCCTTCAAGACACCCAGGCCTTCGGGTCAGTAAGGCCTTCGAGCCACCTTAAGTGAAGATGCAAACCAAACTACCTACAAGGAACAAACTTCATAAGGAGTATGAGAAAGAGATTTCACCATAGTAGAAGATAAATGGATTGTAAGAATGAGAGGGTATGAAACCTGCCATAGGGACAAGCCTGTGCATGCACGGGAAAGCCTAGCCGAATAACCATGCGAAGGTGGAGAGCTGATTTCACGATAAAGATGCTGGGGAGGAGCAGTTCCAAGTAGTTAGTCTTGGTTGTATGTAATTTTTGAATCCTATGGGAAATGAATTTCTCTAAGGCCAACGAGCCATGTAATTCTTATGCCTACGGGCCTTGTAAGGGTTCCACCTCACCCCTTGAAAGGTGGATTATGAAAAATCAATAAAAAAATGAAGGCCTTCGGGCCATTGGAGGAGTACTAACATTATAACTTTTGATGTTGTTGCAAGATATTTAACTTTTATGGAGATGTATTAGGATCATTCACAGTTACTCTTTTTTTTAATGTTGATTAATTTTTTTTGGGTTTTACCTTGGGGTGTGTTTTGGTGAAATTTGGAAATTTTAGTAGGAAATGGCCAAGTACATGTTTCATGCATGGTTTTCCCAAATCATGTGCCCCAGCCCATCAAACTATAAAACCCTGGACAGTGGGGATTTGTATGGTTGGTTCATGGTTTTTCAAACCATATTCCATAATATGAGAAACCGTGCACCCCCCCCCCCCCATAGAAGAGTCACACAATTAGGCACACGGTTAATAGAAATTGTGTGCCCCAAGTAGTAAACCATGAATACGGTATTTTACTCCCCCAGAAATTATTAAAATATTTACCGAACCCCCATATAATTCCCCCAAACACCCTATATCAACATATAATTTATTTCTCTCGATTATATAGCCTCTATAAGGGATCATATGGTTGTTCGACCTCCGTTCTTGGTGATTTGAAGCCCTGTTGGCAGATCTGTACCTCTTCAGGTATGTGGTTTCTTCCTGATTGATTTCCCATATCTCTCCCATTATTCTCCCATCTATTGTAGGTTTGTTATTCCATATTTTTTTTGATATAGATCGAGGATTTTTTTACCTAGGTCTATATTTAAGGGATATTTATTTGTTTGATCTTGATTTAGGGATTAAGATTTAGATCTCATTCTACATCATTATTTCGTCAGAATTGGGGATTTATATTGGGTGATCCCTCATCAACAAATCGAGGTAAGTGGTCTATGATTAAAATATCATAATATTGATTGAAATTATGTGTATATAATTATAAAATTTTTATTGGATGTTTAATAATTCGTTCATTTATTTAATTAATTGATTTTGTGAATTAATTAATTATGGAAAATGTGAAATTGGGATATTGGGATTGTAGATCATGGATAATTAATTGATGAATTAATTATGAGATATTGAGCTAATTTATTTGAGATAATCAACTGATGAATTAATTATGAGAAATAGAGATAGTTTATTTGAGATAATTAATTGATGAAATAATTATGAGATATTGTGATAGTTAGTTGGAGATAATTAATTGATGAATTAATTATGAGATATTTTGATTGTGAATTGAGATAATTAATTGTTGAATTAATTATGGGTTATTGATTAATTAATTTTTCAGTTAATTAAATAGATTTATGTGCTTAATTGATTGGGTAATTAATTAATGGGAATTATGTGATGAATAATTATTGAATTAGTATTGAAATTGAGATGATTAATTAATTGGTGAATTAATTAATGGGATTGGTATGATTGAATAATTATTGAATTATTAATGTAATTGATTTGTATAATTAATTGTTTAATTAATAATTTGTTGATGAATGGTGGCATGATCATTAAATTGTGAAGTTATGAATGGTAACATGGTAATTTATTTGTGAAATAAATAATGGTAATATGGTCATTCAAATGTGTGAAATATGAATGGTAACATGGATATTCAAGTATGAATAAAAGAATGGGAACATGTTCATTCTATTTTGTAAAGTATGAATGGTAATATGGGCATTCAAGCAGGAATTAAAGAAGGGTAACTATGGGATTTTGAGATAGATATCCCTTGAACATACTTCAGGCTCCAGGATGAGCCGAAGTAAGTGTTGAGGTATGGGTGTCTATGGGAACTTGGGGGGTTTATGTCGTTTAATAAAGAATAGTTGAAAATGTGATAATAGTTTATTTATGCATTTTAATTTATTCTTTATAAAATTACTTACACTCTTATTTGACTGGATATTTTTTTAGACACAGTTGGTGGTGGAATACTAAGTTGTTCTCACACCCTACTCAGGTTGCCTGATCGGTCCCCAAATAGACTTCATATTTTTAGGACATGATAAGGTAAATGGTCCGGTGTTAAATGGATAATTTAGGATGGAACATGAATGATGCAACCAGACATGGTTCAGGACCCGCTTTGGAGTTTTTAGTGTCTTTACTTTTGGGTTCTTCATATTAACACTTGACACATACTTGGAATTCCATATCAATATGGTAGCTAGAGTTATATTGGACTAAGAGGTAGAGGTAGTGGACATGGTGCTTATATGATAGAGCACTTGTACCAGTAGAGTGGTGCAGCTCAGGGGAGTTAGACTATATCCCTTGGAAGAGGGGCGAGACATCTGCATGTAGTGCATCCAACACTTGTGGATAGTGAGGCTGAACCATCGATAATAAGAGGTAGTATTCTTATAGATTATACTTTAGATAGTGCCTTATTTTATATGGATTCCTCTCATTCCATTATTTCTTCACAAATTTTGAATGATTTGAGTCTGGTGGTGGAGTTCATGAGTAGGGTTTTAATGATAGACACACCTCTGGGAGTACAGTCGAGAGATATTTTCTTGTGCAAGGAGTGTTCTCTCGAGGTTGGAGAGTATCGTTTTCTATAGGATCTCTATATTCTTGAAATTTTAGGCATCGACTTAATTCTAGGTATGGATTGGTTAGTTTTATACTGATCCTACATTGATTGTTAAAACAGTAGAGTGACTTTTATATCTCCTAAGGGTGACAACTATAATCACTATAGAGAGTGGGATATCCAGGTAGGCCAAATAGGTCTAATTACCTAGAAAATGGGAGATCTCATAGGCCAAGTTGAAATTCTATTGTTGGATAATGGAGTTGTAAATAAAGATGTATTTCCACACGTAGTGGATAGGTTTCATGATGTGTTTCTTGATTACTTCTCCAGGATGCCACCTGAGAGATATGTGGATTTTACAATTGAAATCATGCTTGGGGATGAGCCAATTTATATTCCACCATAAAAAATGGAACCTATGGATCTTCAAGATCTCAAGAATCAATTGGAGGAGTTAAAGGATGAGGGATATAACCTCCTGAGTACGTCACCTTAGGGTTCACTGGTGTTGTTTGCAAAGAAGGCTGATGGGAATCTATTCTTGTATGATGATTACCAGAAGTTTAACCAGATGAATATTAAAAACGGGTATATTATTCCCCATATCGAAAATCTATTTGACCAGTTGAGAGGATATTTTTTATTCTCAAAAATCAATTTGAGATCAGTGTATGATCAACTGAGAGTTCATACTTCTGATATATCGAGTACTGCTTTTAGAAGTATGTATGGCCTATATGAGTTCTTTATAATGTCATTTGGGTTGACAAACACACAAAAATTGTTTATGGACTTAATAAAAAGAATATTTAATACTTACCTGGATCATTTTTTTGTGGTGTTTTTGGATGACATCTAAGTGTACTCCAAAACTCAAGACAATCATTCCCAACATCTTGACACCATCCTGGGTACACTGAGAGAGAATCGTCTATACACCAAGCTATCTAAGTATCAGTTTTGGATTGATTTGGTACACTTATTGGGTCACATCATCTCATAGGAAAATGTATTAGTGGGCCTAGAGAATGTTCAGGAAGTGGTTTCTTGGGAGCATCTCAAGAATGTTTTTAATATCTGTAGATTTTTGGGGTTATCTAGATATTATCAAAGATTTATATAGGACTTCTACCATTTGGAAGTGTCACGTTATGTATTGACCAAAAATAGGATAATTTTTATTGTTTGGGATCATGTGAGAATGATTTCCAAGATTTTAAGAATCACTTGACATCATCATCATTATTGATCCTACCTAAGATGGGTGAGGAGTATACGGTTTATTTTAATGCTTCAGGGATTGGATGTGGAGTAGTTTTGATGCAGGGGGTCATGTTTTAGTGTATAGGCCTTAGTATTTGAGGCTACATAAAGGGAAATACCCTAAACACAACCTTGATTTGGTTGTAGTGGTTTATGCTTTGAAGTGTTTGTAGTATTATCTATTGGGTGAAAATTTTACTATGTATATAGATCACAAGAGCTTAAATTATATCTTTCTTCAATGATACTTTAATCTCCAACAATAAAGGTGGGCTGAGTATATTCATTCATTTGATTTTTAGCAAGCATATATTCCCAAAAAATAGAATAGTGTTTATAATGATTTGAGCAGGAAAACTCATACTCAAGTTTTTCAAGAGTCTAGTGTTGAGTGAAAGATGATGACTCTACTAGATTAAATGCATATTGTAGTTCAGGAGATTCAAGAGAAGATGACTCTCATATCATTTTTAGTGGAGTCTACAATTTTGAGATAGAGAGATATGTAATATGAGGATTCAAAATGTCTATCCTTTAGGGAAATACTTGAAGGTGGGGAGTCATCTTCTGATCGGATTATAGATGAGGATAAGACCATCTATGTTAAGAATTGAGTTTTGGTGCCTACAAGCATGCTCAAGGATTTGATGTAGGAATTTTATGCCTCAAAGTGGTCAGTACATCTAAGTGTGGCTAAAATGTAACGTGACCTACAATGATATTGTTGGTGGCTATAAAGGAAAATGGAGATAGAAGAGTTCATGAAATGATGCTACACCTGTTAGTAAGTGAAGGTGGATCATCAGATACCTGGAGGTTTACTACAGCCATTGCCCATTTCGAAGTGGAATTCATAAAAAGTGACTATAGAATTTTTTATAGGTCTCATGAGGATTCCTTATAAGAATGATTCTATTTGGGTGATTTTGGATTATTTGAAAAAGGTATCACATTTCTTGCCTATATGAGAGACTTTCTCAGGGGAACAATTGGGATAACTGTATGTTTGGGAGATAGTCTATATGAACAGAGTTCCATATAATATAGTTTTAAACAATGATCCACACTTTACATCACTCTTCTAGTAGGGTTTAAAGAAGTCATTGGGCACACAAGTTTTGTTCAGTACAGCTTTCCACCCATGGATATATGGGAAGTCAGATTATACTATATAAGTTCTTGAGGATATGTTTCATGCATGTTTCATTGAATTTGGTGGGTCTTGGGAGAAGCAACTAGCTCTATGTAGTTCACCTATAACAACATTTATCAGGAGATTATTCATATGAAACCATAAGAGGATCTTTATGGTAGGCCATGAAGATTGCCTCTATGATGGATAGAGGTTGGTGAGTCAGAGTTATTGGGATTGAGTCTCATGTAGGAGATGTCTAAACAGGTTCGATTGATTTGTAAATGAATGGTTATGGATTAGATTATAAAAAATTCATATGTTGATATATGTTGACAAAACCAAGATTTTATAGAGGGTGTTTAGGTATTCCTTCAGGTGTCACCTAGATTAGATCACCATAAGATACGGAGGCAGGGTAAGTTGGCGCCCAGGTTCGTTGGACCATTTGAGGTTGTGGAGAGAATCAGGTTGGTGGTGTACCAATTACATCTTCCATAGAGATATAGTTTTATTCATGATGTTTACCATGTGTCACAAATATGGTGTTATCATCCCGACCCTTCTCATGTGATCGATGTGGATGATGTTGATCTTAAGATAGATACTTCCTTTAAGGAACATTTGATACATGTGTTGGATCGCAGTGAAAAAGTGTTTTGGGTAAATACCATGATAATAGTTCGTGTATTGTGAAAACATGGATGTTTTTAGGAAGAAAATTGGGAGAGAGAAGAAGATATGAGGGAATAATGGTCAAATATTTTTGACTCAGAATCTTAATGATGCTTGGGAGTACAACTTGAGGATTAGTTGATATAATGTTGGAAGATTTTAAGATCCTGAACTTTTCTGGAGATGTCTTGGGATCATTCATAGGTACTATTTTTTCGGTGTTGATTACTTTTAATTTGGGTTTTACCTTAGGGTGTGTTTGTATGAAATTTGGAAATTTTGGAAGGAAATGGGAAAGTGCATGGTTGATGCACGGTTTGGGAAAACCATGCAACCCATAAACAAACTAGGAAACCCTGGATAGTGGGGATCTTCATGGTTGGCACATGGTTTGTTAAACAATGAACAGTAATAGGAGAAATCGTTCACCCCCCCCCTAGAAGAGGCGCGTGGTTAGGTTCACTGTTAGGAGAAACGGTGCACCTCGAGCACAAAACTACAACAAAATTATTAAAATATTTCATGAACCCCCTTCTAATACCCAAAAATTCCCTATCTTTACCAATAATTGATTTCTCTCAGCCTCCTAGAGGGATTCCAAGGCCTTAAAACCTTTGTTCTTAGTAATTTGAATCCCTGTTGGTAGATCTACACCTCTTTGGGTATATAGTTTCTTCCCGATTGATTTCTTGTCTCTCTCTCGTTCTTATCCCATCCATTGTAGGGTTTTTATTCCCTATTTTGGTTGTATATAGATCTAGGATTGTGGATCTAGATCTATATTTATGGTATCCTAATTTCTTCGATCTTGATTTAGGGATTAAGATCCAGATCTCGTTCTATGAAGTTATTTCTTTGGAATTGGGGATTTCCACTGGGGTCTCTTCAAAGACATTTGATAAAAATGGGTATTTCCACTGGGTGATCACTTGTTAACAAATAAAGTTAGTTGTTATATGATTAAAATCCAATAGTATTGATTTCAAATATGTGTATGTAATTGTTGAATTTTTATTTGATGTTTAGCAATTTAGTTATTGATTTAATTAATTAATTTGGTGAATTAATTAATTGTGGAAAATGTGAAATTAGGAAATTGGGATTGTAGGTCATGAATAATTAATTGATGAATTAATTATGAGATATTAAGATAGTTTATTTGAGATAATTAATTGATGAATTAATTATGAGATATTGAGATAGTTGATTTGAGCTAATTAATTGATGAATTAATTATGAGATATTGTGATAGTTGGTTTGAGATAATAAATTGATGAATTAATTATGAGATATTGAGATAGTTGGTTTGAGATAATTAATTTATGAATTAATTATGAGATGTTGAGATTTTTAATTGAGATAATTAATTGTTGAATTAATTATGGGTTAGTGATTAATTAATTGTTTAGTTAATTAAAGAGATTGATGTGCTTAATTGATTGGGGAATTAATTAAGCTGAATCATGTGATAACTAATTTTTGAATTAGTGTTGAGATTGAGATGATTAATTAATTGGTGATTAATTAATGGGATTGGTATGTCTGACTAATTATTTAATTATTAATGGAATTGATGTGGATAATTAATTGCTGAATTAATTATGTGTTGATTAATGGTAACAAGGTCATTAAATTTTTGAATTTATGAATGGTAATATGGTCATTTAGTTTTGAAATAAACAATGGGAACATGGTCATTAAATTGTGTAAATTATGAATGGTAACATGGGAATTCAAGTATGAATTAAAGAATGGTAACAACATAATTCTGAGATATAATATCCCTAAAACATACTTCAGGCTACAACATGATTTGAAGAAGGTGTTGAGGTTAAAGTGTTTATGGGAACCCAAGGGTTTATGTGGTTAAATAAATAATTGATGATAATGTGAGAAATATTTATTTATGCATTGTTCTTTTTTATTTATACAACTACATATACTGTAATTTGATTTGATATTGTTTTAGACGCCATTGGTGGTGGCCTACTAAGTTGTACTTACACCCTACTCAGACTGCCTGATTGGTACACATATAGACTTCATGTTTGTAGGATATGATAAGGTAAAGGGCCCTGTATTTGATGGATGATTTTGTATGGATCATTAATGAGGGAACTGGACATGGTTCAAGACCCTATTAAGAGTTTTTAGTGTCTTTACTTTTTGGTTTTCCATATTGACACTTGACACGTACTTAGAATTCCATATCTACTATTTTATTTTTGGATATTGAATTTCCTACTTTGGTCATCATGTGATATTGGTATTGTTTTGGTTATTGTTATCTTATTTTATTTATTTTTATTTATTTTTTGCTGGTGTTTTAATGTGAAAAATAGGGTATAGTCTCCCTGTGACTAATATTATACCCTCGCTGCTAGTTGGTAGCTGCTGGAATATATGGAGGCGTGCTTAAGGTCATGTGACCAACCGGTTCAGGGCATCGATGTGTGGCACTCGAGGCAAGACATTAAGTTTTGGATTTAAGGATTTGAACATTAGGAATATGATTCCTAAGTTTCATAATTATTCAAACTAACTTGCTTCATAGATGCTACTCACTAAAGAGTTTAATGGAGAGGTTTTATTAGATATTCACATGTTGATGCAGAAGGAATTATATAGATGTGTAAAGATTTTAACAAATACCTAAAATGGTAGCAAACATAATTCTAGTTTGGCAGTCTATCATATGTGATATATTACATAGAATCTTTTTTATGTTTTTTTTTAATTTTTATAAAATATATTAAGAATATAAAATATATCATGTCATATAAAAGGTAATCTTTAATTTATCATTATTTCGTGTTGGTTGTATATATCTTTATATTGATATATATTTCATAAAGTTTAATGGTAATTGACCTATCAAAATATGACTTTGATTTGTCCCCAACTAATGTTTTTCATGGAATATTACATGTTATGATGAAATTTTAAGGTTAATGTGAGTAAGATTCTTATGTAGAGATAAAGAAAAAACTTATGAGGAACAAAATTGTTTCTTTGTGCTAGATAACCCACAAAGTAAACTATATAAAGTGTTTTGAACTATTTATTTTGTATACTAGGGGTGTATGGTTCTTATTTGGATTCCCTTATACCTAAGGTTGACATGATAAATTTCATGAGAACACTCATTCTTTGATACCTTTTTTATGGAAGCCTTAAGGTTTAACTAATTAGGATTGGTTGGGTATATTATGGATCATGTCACCAGTTGGAACTTAACTAACATTGTATGTAGTTTTAGTTCTTTCTATGTTTATAACTCATATTACTTTAACATTTTATATAGCACCTGATTTTTTATCATCAAATAAATTTTCATTAAGTATTCTCATTTCACATTGTCTCACCTACTATGGATAATCCCATCTATAATTATTTCCAGCATGGTTAGTTTTATTCTATTAGTTTTCTATTATATCCAATATTTCATCATTGTGGGTATGTATAAATGTTACTAGACTTATCCAGTCTATGAATTATTTCTCCCAATGCTTATTTATGTACACCTACAATAGAATAAATAGATTATATGACTCATCAAGCATGTGATATAAAAAATGTGTTTTTTCATATCAATGTAAAAATATTTTATTAAAATGAATTAATAATTAATAGTTTTAGTTTTTCATAAAATTATATATCATCAAAGATGGTGTTTTTATGTGATAATATTATTTAAAAAATCATAAAGTATTAGAATTTTATGATGTTTATTTTTTATTCATCAAAGTGTCATTTATGTTGACATCAATAATTAATTTTATAATAAACATTAATCATTATGTTAATTTTTTAAAACAAAATAATAAAATTAACCATGTACTAGTATTGCAAAAAATTCAACTAAAGTATTAAGGTGGAGAAAAATAGAGGTACTAGTGCATGCAGTGGAAGCCAGTAGTCTGTAGGGATTAAAAAATTTTCATCACTGAAGAAATGAAACTTCATCATCTCTAAAAATATGAGACCCAGTACAGGTATAAGGATCTCAAATTAATTAATTGGGGACAAAATTTAATCGAACAATTACCTCATTCAGATCAAAGGCATGTTTGACTACTGATGGTGAGTATTGCTTGAAGGATCCAAAATAGAACCCCTATGTATCATCCATACATGCTTTAATAATATTTAAATATAATGATCATCAAAGTCTGAGTGCTAGTGTGGTGCTCCAACGATTCCTTTATAATCACAATGATCACCATGATCTCATCCCTTTGATCTATGAAGGTATTCTTGGATTATAATATCACTTGGATATTTTCTCTATCTAGGATGTAGGAAGAAGATATAGTAGATATAAATTCAAAATTTATAAATATTCATTGGAAAATAGATTCTCTTCTACTTATATAGTGGGTGTTAAATTACTTGTAAAGGGTTCCCGAGCCTTCCAAAAATAAAATAACAACTAAATAAGAAGTTAATGGAACATTATGATGAACTAAATATGTCATAATGTTATTTATAATTTTATAACATAGTTGAAATATATAATAAATATATTACATGATAAAATGGATTCATTAACTCGACTTGTAATTCCTGTAAATATTAAACAAACCTTGAATATTAAAATAATATTTGTTCATAAAATATTTTTCCATGTATTCACTAAATTCCTTATGAATAATTTTAATAAATAAATTCAACCCAATTATTCTATAATTGAATAATAATTTATTTAATTATTTTTTGTAGATCAATAATTCATGGAAAACTCTCAGACCCCTTGGTGAGGCCCACTGTGTCCTATAATCCTATTTATCCGAATAGAAAATAATCTTGAATATGATATTGTGTGAGTCCTTATAGGCCTTAACTAGATAGTAGTGAATACTAACCATAGACCAAGATAAGAGTATATCAATCCATCAAAACCCCTAAAGAGATAAGTAATAGTCATTTTAATGAAAACCATCCAATGAACACACACTGTGTAATATAATAACTTTATCTCATTATATCTCATAAAAGAAGTCATGCACTTTGTTTCATCATCCTTCCTTAATTTATTGTTTGTTGATCTTACTGGATAGAATTACCTTATTCTAACATGGCAATTTATTTACTAAAATTATTATCATATTAATCAAGTAGGTCTGAGATATCTCTTTCAATTGAAAGTGATAAATTCATTCTTAATTATTCAATAAATGTTATACTACCAATGATACACCCAATAAAGTTAACTTATTATGAATTCATTGTCATAGTGTTTACCTTATATAAAATTAAGTGATAAAATAGTATACACTGATAATAATATGAATTCAGAAGTCCATTACATGTGTTCATAGATAGGAACTACCAATGAAACCCGAAACATGTGGTGTTCCTATTGTATGTCCAGTCCTTATCATCTCATATACTTGAGATCACAAAGTGAAAACTTCATGAGAATAAGTCTCAATGCTTATGAGCCCCTAGAACCTAATAGTCAGACATCATCATTGTTTATTCAGAATGATGTATCTAGACCATAGGACACATGTTTAATATTACTATCATAGTATCTTGAGATTATCATTATAGATTGGGAACTTTTATAACCTTTTGATACAATAAACAATCTATGGATATTACAATATAAATATTTTACATAGAAATATCAACATAATCATGGTAATATTAGATCAAGCATAAGTCACTATATACATGATATGGTAATCAAAATGTATTATTCATGTTAGTTCTAGGGAACCCACTATTACAACACTCTCACTTGCACAAGAGAAAATTTCCTAAATATACTTGTTAGATCTCACATGATAATATTATGTTTCTGTTAAGTTATGGATTTAGTCATGGTATTTTCATGTTTCTATTATGTGTAAATTCTACTATCTGTGACTTTAACTCCTTTAGTAAGACATATTAAGAGATGATATCCCTAAGTATATCACTTTTATACACTATCAAAACTTTAAATATTGGATAGTACTAGTAGTATAATTATCATAATTTATATTATGATAAAACTTTACTTACTAAGGGTGATTCAAAGTACTTAAATAATCATTTCATATTTTACACTACTTATTTACCTTCCCCAAAAGCTGCAACGCACTCAGTATTTATAGGTATAGCTACCTATAAATTGAATGAGATTATCTTTCCCTTAACCATTGCCTTAATGTGATATTATATTATATTTATCCCTAGGAAGGCTTTTCCTTGTCCACTTAAAACTAGAGTCCCTTCATCTCCAAGTACCATGTATATATCCTTTATAATCTCTCAAGTAAAATAGGAAAGTTCTGACTTCTTTCTCAACAATTATCCTGGATATAATTGATATTTTCCAATCATAAAGTATATTTTAGAAATATGATATCTAGTCTATTGCATGGAATATGTGATTGACCCATAGAAGTAGAGTTTAGAATTATATTTACCACATTAACCTCTTCACATGTCCCGTATATGTATTCTTAGAGATATTTTTTCCATGTGACATTGGAAATAATTTTCTCTCAAATTTTTCCAAATTGTATTTTTTTAAATACCTTGTCAGTATATGTACTACTGACTAGGTCTAATAAACTATTAGATCTACCTCATTAGATCATCTTCCCTAGAAAATAGGTTGCTACATAAATTAAATATCTAGATAGTTACTCTCATTCTGGTCTTAGATAACTATAAGACCACTAGCTATTTTCCATATTTTATTAAACATAATTAACTTTTAAAATAGTGGAACTCCCACTAACCTCTTGTATAAACATGTAAAAAATTAATTTCGAATGAATATTCAATGATCTTTTTACTCACATCAACCCAAAACTAGATTTTAGAAACTAACACCCCTTATTAACATTCTTGGTTTCACCACCCCTTTCTAGTTACATTGTATAAATTCCTTCTAAGATTGGTGGTCTTAACATCCAATGACCAATTTAATAATCATTTAAAATAGCTATGATAATTAAAATTCTAACATTTTTTGGCATAAAAACTTGGAATTAGAAATCAATCCTTATTGGTACCACACTTGTACCGACCATGTATCATCTCACTTCAATTCCCACCATGGTATTAAAAATTATAATCCCTTGTACTTTGATATATGAAATCAATTATCAAATTTTAAGTGATATTCTAAATCTTAGATTATTTCCATTTACTAATTACATGTAGGATTCATTACTCTCAATGAATAATGTATCGCCAATAATGGTTAATATAAAACCATTATGATGGTTTTATCCTTCTTACACAGTATGAGTCCTTAGAACATTAATTTTTCATAATATCTTGTAGAAAGTATTATTAGGACATGTGAATCTCTAGTATTGACTAAATATAAGTCAATATTTCTCCCACTATCTCAAATATATATTAACCTTTTTATATAAATATATTCTAGAAATTTACTATAACTAATCTATCATAGGGATTTAAATAATATCCTAAAAAACTTTAAGATAAAAACTATAGATTCACTTTGTGTGTTTTTTATTCAAGTTGGTTTATATCCTCACAAATATTTTGCATCTAAACATATTTTATTATGAAACGATGGATTTAAATCATACTATTACTCATATGATATCCATTTTCATTGTAGATGGCATATGGTTATGGGATAACACCACTATTCATGAAGTATGTCTCGAAAGATCATGGAAGTTTTGAAATGCTTATGTGTCTCAACATTGATTCTTCTTTTAATTACATCATGAATCTAATGTGTATAATGAAATGTGAGTTTAAAAATTACTCCATGCTACATTTTACTGATCAACGTTAGCATGTAAGAGTCATCATTGATCCTCCTTTCTAACATCAAATCTTTGATGTATATAAGGTGATGTATGTTTAGGAATTACTCCATGCTATATTATAATGATTGATGAATTCTTGGTCAATATATTATTCATCTCACAGTACCTAAGCTACTCATATTTTATATCCAAGAATATTATATACTTCACTTTGATATTTTTTAAAATTATTAAAGGAATATCATGAAGTATATAAGGTTACCTCTAGCTTCCCATGGAATAGTTCACGCTCTCTAACTGGAAAAATTCTAAAAGCTTTGTGGCCTACCTTTAATTCCAAAGGTTTATTTGTCTAAAACTAAATAAGTACATGTGTCTAAAATACCTAATTTCTTTAACTATAAAGATTCAAAATATCATACTGGGTATATCGTTGACAACTACTTTTAGTTTTACTTGACCAAGAATATTCTTTCTAGAACTAGGTATTATATTTTTACATTTTGAATTTATCATGTATTTCCAATGATTCAGGTATTACTGAACTATTTCTTGAGTACTAAACACTAAAAAAATTCATTCAAAAAAATATAATAAGAATAATAAGTTACTAATTCCTTCTTCTATTCATTTCATTGAATTTAAACTTATATAAATTTATCACATGACAGTTGAAAAAAATAACCTCATGTATAATTACTTTCCTATTTTATTTGAAAGAATTTTAGAAGGTCTCTTTGGTGTCACACTTTTCATTGGATTTTTTACCATGTCTTTTAAATTTTTCACTATAATAAATAATTATTATACTTTATTTAACTTATTATTTACCTGGTGAACCTTTACCTAAAGGTAGTGAAGTTTTTTCTCCATAATTTTCATTTTGTAATCTTAAATGAAGTTGGAGTAATTGGATGAAAAGATATAAGAAAGGGAATAATTGAAATATCATGATACATATTTCAATTTACATTTATCGAGTGTAATAATCACCTAATTCATATCTTTCTTCACTTTCTCCTAAGATTCTCATAGATGAAGAAAATGTGAAATCATTCATGTCTGATGTTGTATACATAACTCACATCAGACGTTGATGATAGAACTAGGATGTAACCATTATATGCATCATGAATGGGTATCCTATAAGAAACATTCAAACTCTCCCTTAATGATGAGGATAAATAGTTATTGGGGACACCAACTACTTGGTTTTTTGATATCATATTACTTTAAGCGAGCACCTTTACTACTCTTGGAAATTCATTCCAGTTTGGACATTTTATTTTTCCAATATTATCACATTTTTATTGTGGTTTTACTTTCCATTTTCAATAAAAATAAAATCTATCAAATTAATACTTTTATCTTGATTACTAATTATACATTACAAATTAATTTAATCATTATAATGTTTCCTGCTACTTTATCAAACTCTAGTAGTCCTCAGTATAAGATTAGTAATACTCTTTCTATGGAGTATTATAATGGAAAGTACCCCTAAAACCTTTACTCATGGTCTATAATATTTTTCTATGCCACTACTCAGAGATTTTCAAGGTTGGATCTAGATTGGATAAATGAATTGACTCGTGGTTCCTTGAACATTTGAGTGAAGTCTCAGCTCCTTGGAATCATAACTTTGATTCCATCAATTATTTGTATCTAAAGAATTAGAAAGCTCAATTTGGATACATATTTACTATCAATTTTAGTTAATTAAACTCATCACTCTCATAATAAATCCCAAATAATAGGTGTCACCCTCATCTTTGGTGGATGAGCACCTCATACACTGGGTTTTGTTCAAATTTGAGTGACGGAAGGCATTCACAATGTAATATTTCTTTGAGGGATTTATCATATTTTTTATGAATGTAATAAAATTATATTAAATATTTTCAAACTATTTTATCATTCACATAATTGAACATGATTTAATAGAAAAACATTCATCAATTATTTATTCATTTTTTCTTTTTATTATTTTATGTGTTCTCATAGTAAACATGCACATGCATAAAGTAAAAAAAAATAATGCATAAAGGAAATAAATTACTCAACTAATCTTGAAAATTTTATATTGGTTGATCCATTTAAACTCAATGGATCAATCGTAACCTATGGGTATAATACCTGAGTCAGATCTTTACTTGTATCACAACTCTTCCTTGGTCCAGTTTTGTCACATCTCATCTGGGTTACCACCTTGTCATGGTGTGGTCCATGTCTTAGATCATCACCATCTATAGTAAAAATTCACTCACACGCGTGCGAGGGGGTATCAAGAAGCATAATGTACATAAAAAATAGAATTGATGGATGCAAAGGCCCTTATACATATTAAGAAGAAAAGGAAGATGCACAGACCATCTCAAAACTAATTAAATATTACAAACATAAAAAGATAGATAGCTTCTCCTTTGAATATTTTTTGAAATAAAAAATAAAGAGGTGTGTATGCAAAAAAAGTTACCCACCACTACTAGAAAAACAGGTATTTGCGACGGGGCATTTGCGACGGGATCCCGTCGCAAATGGCTTTTTGCGACGGGGGCCCGTCGCAAATAGCCCGTTGCTGAAAACGCCATCGCAACAACACTTATTTGCGATGGGCCCGTCGCTAAAGCCTTTTTTTGCGACGATCATTCTCCCCGTCGCAAATAGTATTCCGTTTTTTTGTAAAAAACTTTTAAAATGGTTTTTGCGACGGGACCCGTCGCAAATACCTTTTGCAACGGTACCGTCGCAAAAACGATTTTTTTAAAAAAATAAAAAACTATTAATAATACTAGTATTTGCGACGGGCATAGTATCCCGTCGCAAATACGATTTATAGTATTTGCGACGGGACCCGTCGCAAATACTATTATTTTAAAAAAAAATAAAAACTATTAATAATACTAGTATTTGCGACGGGCATGGTATTCCGTCGCAAATACTATAAAAAAAATAAAATAAATAAATTATTAATAAATTATTTTAATTAATATAATAATAGAATTATAATTCACAAATAAAAATAATTAATTATTTTAATTAATATAATAATAATAGAATTATAATTCAAAAATAAAAAATAATAGAATATTAATAAATGATTTAATTAATATAATAATATTAGAATTATAATTCATAAATAAAAAAAATATTAATAAGTTATTTCAATTAATATAAAAATAATAAATTATTTTACATTCAAATATTAAAATAATTCAAGTATTACAAAAAATATAATTAAATTGTAATATTATAAAATTTTAATATATATATATATTTTAATATTATAAAATATAAATAATATTATTATTCATATTAATATTGTTATTTAAAAATATAATATTATTAATATTTTATAATGAGACAAAAACTAAGAATAGAAAAAAAAATATTTTGATTTCCCAAATTTTATAACATAAATACAAACTCTAATCTGAAGGGGGGGGGAGGGGGGTGGGGGATCTGCAGATGGTGGTGGAGGAAACTCTATCCCTAAAGCATGAGTGAGTCGGCGCATGTACTCCATCTGCTCCTGATGCTGCTGCTGCCACCGACTCGTCTGCTCCTCGTACAACTGCTGCTGGCGTCAACGCTCCTCATCATGCTGCTGACGCATCTGCTTCTGCTCCTGTTGGAGACTCTCTATCTGTGCAGTCTGAGATCGCAACTGATCCTCATACTGTGCAGTAGAAGAAGAAGCACGAGCTCCTCTCGAGATGGACGCCGACATCGCAGCACTGCCATAATAATCTCCGGGAGTCAGTTGAGAGCCGATACCAACTACCCGGCCCTTCTCGAAGGCATACTGGGTGGACTGCATCCATGCCGCCTCATCAAACTGACGAGCAGTGGTCTGATCTGATGACTCGGCCTGACTCTCAGGCCGGGCCTGTGACGTTGCGGCCTCATATGACTCCTATAGTTGCAATTTAAAATTAAAATTGTGAATATATTATATGCAGTTAATTTTTAAACTTGAAAACAAATAATACTGACCACGATGTGATGCTGACGATCACCTATGAGCTCCCCAGTAGCAGGATCACTATACATCCTCCGATATACGTCGCACTCTGTAATATCGGGGTGCTCGACAGCCTATAAGAATAAAAAATAAACTGTTAATATTTATAGTTATATAAAATATTTATAAATAATGTACGTACCAGATGTTGTCTATGAGTACTGAAGGAACGACTCCCAGCTCGATGAGTCACCTCCTGTCTCCCCCGATTCTGCCTCCCCACCGATGATCTCCTCTGAAAGGCACCACTCAACCAGTGATCACATAATCCATCCCATACATGGGATGAAATATACTCCGGTCGGTGTGCTCTACATGACTCCTAAAAATCTGACACTCCTACTTTCTTCATCGCAGCTTTTCTTAAATTGTGCAAAAACTGATGAAGGCGATCACGCATGGCCACCTCCCATGCCTCGTGGATGGCGTCACACATGGTATCCTCGATCGGATACCATAAACCCTACAAATAAATCAAAATATCAAGTTAGAAATGAAATAATTTTCAAAATTAAAATTATTTATTTACGTACGTACCAACCAATGGCCGAACATGGCCTGCTGCACATCAATGGGAATCTGCTCCCATGTGGTCCACGACTGAGAGAAATAGTTGCGCAAAATAGCGCTGCCCTGTCCGACTGCTATATGCGGAAAACTGAAAAAATAATAAACATTTATTATGTGAATAGATTAATGAAATCTTAGTCAAATCCACAGGTTATCACACAGGTTATCACACCTCCGTGTGCGTGGATCAAACCCAAGACGTGGACGTCACTCAGGGACGGGGTCAAGAATCATCAATCGTACAAGACCGCGCCCCCTCCGCATACTCCCTGGAGCGCCTGCAGGCTGAGGGTCATCTGTCAGCAACGCATCCGTATCGAAAGTCAGGTCAGCATCCGCCAACTCACAAAATGTGGCCTCGTCCATCTGAAACAGAAAATGTTAATGTTAGCAAATAATTGATAATTACTATTATATATACATATATACATATATACATATTATTATTGTATATAAATACCATGGAATGCTATCAGTGTTCATCTTCATCATCATCTTCATATATGTCAATGTCATCTTCATATTCCTCCTCAACATCATCGATATCCATTCGAGTTACAGTTGCTTCATCTCTTACCATTTCAAATTAATATGTGACGTCATTAACATCATCGTCATCACCTACTCTTAAATGTGGGGTGTCGTCATCGATACTCATGTCTCTTTGTAAAAAAGATTGATTTTGAGTACTCTCTTGAAAAACTTCAATTCTTTGCACATCAGTGAAAGCACATTCACTTTGACTAAACTGATTGTCTCGAATTTTGATTTTTATTATACTCCACCAATCAGTCAAGTCTCTTGATGTTGCACAGTACTTTGCATAATAAACTTGATATGCCTGTTGAGCCAATAAGAATGGTTCATTTACTGCGAGAACACTTTTATATTTAATATCGATGATTCCATGAGTCGGATGAACACGCACGCCTCTCTCTGTATCCAACCACCGATATTTGAACATGGTTATGTAATGTTGTCCAAGATAACAGAGTTCAATGATTTCATCAAGTATGCCATAAAAGTCAACTTCATTTTCTCGATGATGAGATCCTCTCAAGCTAACTCCACTGTTCATTGTTTTTTTCGATTCCCCATATGCATGTGTGTGGAATCGAAATCCATTCACCACATATGCATTATAAGTTTTAACAAGTTTGGAAGGTGGGTTACTCAATACACACAGCCGTTTGTCAATTTTATCAGCATGTCGAGACACCTGAAAATTTGTGAAATAATACTAATATAATTTTTTCATAAACATTAATTATATAATAATAACATTATTACATTATTAGTATATTTTATTATTAATATTAAAACAACATAATTTTTTATATTATATACAATTCTCCTTTCATCTGTGTTTAACATTCTGTCTCCACATGTAATATTTGCATTCACTTTCACCTCTCCATTGGCGAGTAGGTTGATAATTTTGAAAAAGAATGCGAATATTACATGTGGAGACAGAAAACACACAGATGAAAAGAGAATTGTATATAATATAAAAAATTATATTATTTTAATATTAATAATAAAATATACAAATAATGTACTAATGTTATTATTCGTAAATATTGGTAATTATTCCAAATTATTGGTAATTATTTCTAATTATTGGTAATTATTTCTAATTATTGGTAATTATTTCTAATTATTCCTAATTATTACTAATTATTACTAATTATTGGTAATTATTGGTAATTATTACTAATTATTACTAATTATTGGTAATTATTACTAATTATTACTAATTATTACTAATTATTGGTAATTATTACTAATTATTGGTAAGTGTTACTAATTATTACTAATTATTACTAATTATTGGTAATTATTACTAATTATTGGTAAGTATTACTAATTATTACTAATTATTACTAATTATTACTAATTATTGGTAAGTATTACTAATTATTGGTAATTATTACTAATTATTGGTAATTATTACTAATTATTGGTAATTATTACTAATTATTGGTAATTATTACTAATTATTGTTAATTAATACTAATTATTGGTAATTAATACTAATTATTCCTAATTATTACTAATTATTACTAATTATTACTAATTATTAGTAATTATTGTTAATTATTGTTAATTATTACTAATTATTACTAATTATTAGTAATTATTACTAATTATTAGTAATTATTACTAATTATTAGTAATTATTACTAATTATTAGTAATTATTACTAATTATTAGTAATTATTACTAATTATTAGTAATTATTACTAATTATGAGTAATTATTACTAATTATTAATAATTATTACTAATTATTGGTAATTATTAATATTTATTATTAATTATTACTAATTATAGGGAATTATTAGTAATTATTACCAATTATTGGTAATTATTAGCAATTATTACCAATTATTGGTAATTATTGGAAATTATTACTAATTATTAGCAATTATTATTAATTATTGGCAATTATTGGTAATTATTGGCAATTATTGTTAATTATTACTAATTATTGGTAATTATTGGCAATTATTGGTAATTATTGGCAATTATTGTTAATTATTGGTAAGTATTGTTAATTATTACTAATTATTGGTAATTATTGGTAATTATTACTAATTATTGGTAATTATTACTAATTATTACTAATTATTGGTAATTATTACTAATTATTACTAATTATTGGTAATTATTACTAATTATTGGTAATTATTCCTAATTCTTACTAATTATTGGTAATTATTACTAATTATTGGTAATTAATACTAATTATAGGTAATTATTACTAATTATTGGTAATTAATACTAATTATTGGTAATTAATACTAATTATTGGTAATTAATACTAATTATTACTAATTATTGGTAATTATTGGCAATTATTAATAATTATTGGCAATTATTGGTAATTATTGGCAATTATTGTTAATTATTACTAATTATTGGCAATTATTGGCAATTATTGGCAATTATTGGTAATTATTGGCAATTATTGTTAATTATTGGTAAGTATTGTTAATTATTACTAATTATTGGTAATTAATAATAATTAATACTAATTATTGGTAATTAATACTAATTATTGGTAATTAATACTAATTATTGGTAATTAATACTAATTATTGGTAATTAATACTAATTATTGGTAATTAATACTAATTATTACTAATTATTACTAATTATTACTAATTATTACTAATTATTGGTAATTTTTCCTAATTTTTCCTAATTTTTCCTAATTTTTCCTAATTTTTCCTAATTATTGGTAATTATTGGTAATTATTGGTAATTATTGGTAATTATTGGTAATTATTGGTAATTATTGGTAATTATTGGTAATTATTGGTAATTATTGGTAATTATGGGTAATTATTGGTAATTATTGGTAATTATTACTAATTATTACTAATTATTACTAATTATTACTAATTATTCCTAATTATTACTAATTATTACTAATTATTACTAATTATTACTAATTATTACTAATTATTACTAATTATTTCTAATTATTTCTAATTATTCCTAATTATTCCTAATTATTACTAATTATTGGTAATTATTACTAATTATTGGTAATTATTACTAATTATTGGTAATTATTACTAATTATTGTTAATTAATACTAATTATTGTTAATTAATACTAATTATTGGTAATTATTGGTAATTATGGGTAATTATTGGTAATTATGGGTAATTATTGGTAATTATTGGTAATTATTACTAATTATTACTAATTATTACTAATTATTAGTAATTATTCCTAATTATTACTAATTATTACTAATTATTACTAATTATTACTAATTATTACTAATTATTACTAATTATTACTAATTATTACTAATTATTACTAATTATTACTAATTATTACTAATTATTTCTAATTATTCCTAATTATTACTAATTATTACTAATTATTGGTAATTATTGGTAATTATTACGAATTATTACTAATTATTGGTAATTATTGGTAATTATTACTAATTATTACTAATTATTACTAATTATTACTAATTATTGGTAATTATTCCAAATTATTGGTAAGTATTACTAATTATTGGTAATTATTACTACTTATTGGTAATTATTACTAATTATTGGTAATTATTACTAATTATTGATAATTATTACTAATTATTACTAATTATTGGTAATTATTACTAATTATTACTAATTATTCTTAATTATAGATAATTATTGATAATTGTTCCTAATTATTAGTAATTAAATGAATAATTATCAATAATTAGGAATAATTACCAATAATTACAAATAATAACATTATTAATATATTTTATTATTAATATTAAAATAATATAATTTTCTAATTTATATACAATTCTCCTTTCATCTGTGCGTTTTCTCTCTCCACATACAAACAGTACATGTGAAGACAACAAACACACAGATGAAAAGAGAATTGTATATATATAAAAAATTATATTATTTTAATATTAATAATAAAATAGACTAAAAATGTAATAATGTTATTATTCCTAATTATTGGTATTTATTACTAATTATTAATATTTATTCTTAATTATTAAAAATTATTAATAATTATTCCTAATTACCATTAACTATGAACAATACTAATAATTTAAATTTATTAAGTAATAAAACAATGTAAACATAATTAAATTACAACTAATTAAGAATAATTGAAACTAATAAAAAATTAAAAATAAATATTAAATTAAAATGAACATAAATACCTTGAAAATTGATCTGCTCTGATCGTTCTTCAAAACTTTAATATCAGCTCCGGAGAAAAAAACTAAACTGGAAAAAAACTGAACTCTAGAAATATAATTTTGAGAGAAGGAGAAGATAAAGAATGAGAATGAAATGAAAAAAAACGGATGGGGGTATTTATAGGTTAGATTATTTGCGACGGGATACCCGTCGCAAATACCTTAGCCAACATTTATTACGGTCAACGGGTAAATAGTTATTTGCGACGGGACCCGTCGCAAATAACCACCTGCCGACATACTATTTGCGACGGGGGAATATTCCCGTCGCAAATACCTTTTACCGCCGCCGGTTATTTGCGACGGGAATATTCCCCCGTCGCAAATAAGTTTCCCGCGATTTGGCGCGCAAACCGCGCCAGTCCTTTTGCGACGGGGAAAGTTGTCCCGTCGCAAAAGGCTACTTATTTGCGACGGGCAAATAACCCCGTCGCAAATAAGTTTTAAACATGACTATTTGCGACGGGATTTATTCCCGTCGCAAATAACCCGTCGCAAATTCCCTTTTTTCCCGTAGTGCACCATTTGGATTATAATATGATTATTTAAAAAGACTAATATATTTTTGGATTTGGTTATATATTGGATCCATGTGGGAAAAATATCCACCAAATGGTATAGATCCAGTCATGGGATTCCAACTGATACCCAATCAAAAGAAAAAAATCATGGAACTACCTAAAATAGCTACATGAATAAATATGTAAATATTTTTAATTTTAACCCACAACAACTAAATTTTCATTCTATAATAAAAATTTTGGTTGTTCTTATCTTATTCATACAAAATCTAATAGATGAAAGTACCATTATATTGGGACTGAAATGAATCCCTCTAATTAAATTTAAGTAAAATTGATTTTTCTTAGCTTGTAAAATTGATGTGATTTCTCTAATATCAATTGAATGTACTGAGGTGCACATTAGAATCCATTATGATGTGGATATAAAATTTTTCTTCTTCATAATGATGAAATTTTATATTCTCTAGTAATCTGATCCATGATAGAGGTCAGAGGATCTCATGTGATTTAATTGAGAAAAAAATTAATCAAACAATTACCTCATTCGGATCAAAGGCATGTCCGACTATCGCTTGTCTCTAGTAATAATTTCTTGAAGTATTTGAGCTCAAATACCTCTATATATTTCACACATACTTCATTAATCTATGTGTATGTCAATCTTTAATGTTCATGTGCTAGCACAGAGCTCTGATGATTCCTTTGATGTCATAAGGATCGCCATGATCTCGTCCCTTCGATCCGTGAAGGTGTTCTTGGATTGTAATATCACTTGAATAATTTCTATCTCCATAATATGGGAAGAATATATAGGAGATATAAATTCCAAATTGATGAATATTCATTGGAAAAGAGATTCTCCTCTTCTTATATAGTGGGAGTTAAAATACCCGTAAAGGGTTCCTGACCCCCAGAAATAAAATTCATATTAAATAAGAAATAAATGACATGTTATGATAAATTAAATGCATCATAATGTCATTTATAATTTTATCACATACTTGAAATATATAATAAATATATTATATGATAAAATAGATCCATTAATTTGACTCTTAATACCCATAGATATTAAACAAACCTTGAATATTAGAATAATATTTGTTAATATAATATTTTTCATTATATTCACTAAATACCTTGTGAATAATTTTTATAAATAAATTCAACCCAATTAATATATACTTTAATAGTAATGAATTTATATATTTATTGGTGATCAATAATACTTGGAAAACTCTTAGACCCTATGGTGGGGTCCACCATGTCCTATACACCTATTCATCATAATAGGGCTGACTCTTGAATATGCCATTATATGTTATCATCTATTCCCTTATCTCGATAGCAGTGAATACTATTCACAGAACAAGAGCAGAGTCTAACAACCCACCAAGTACCCTAAAGAGATAGGTAATAGTCAAAGCAATGACAATCATACTGTGAATACATATTTTGTAATATAATCTATTTATCTCACGCTATATCATAAAGCAAGATGCCCACTTCATGTCATCATCCTTTCTTGATTTATTGTTCATTTAACTTACTAGATGGACTTACCTTATTCTACCATGTCCCTGGATTTTGTAAAGGCACTACCATACTGATCAAAAAGTCCCAGTAAATATTTTCCTAATTGAAGTGAAAAATTCCACCTTGATTATTCAATCAATGTCATACTACCAATGGAATGCCCAATGTAAGCTACCTCTCTATAAATTCATTGTCATATTTTTTTCCTTACATAAAAGTACACAATCAAATAGTATACATTGATAATAATCTCAATTCACGATACCATTAAATATGGTCACCGATAAAAACTACCAATGACACGTGAAACATGTGGAGTTCCTATTAGTGGGTCAATCCTCATGATCTCATCTACTCAAGATCACCAATTTTGAACATCATGAGAATAATTCTCAATGCTTATGAGCCCCCAGCACCTAATCTTTAGACATCATCTATTTCAAATCAGAATGATGTATCTAGACCATAGAAAATATGTTTATGAATACTGTCATAGTATCTTGAGGTTCTCATTATATCCCGAGAACTACTATAACCTTTTGATATAACGAATAATCTATGGGCATTTTCATATAAATAGTGGCTGCAAAAATATCAACATTATCATGGTAAGAGTATATCATGAATTACTCTCTCAATACATGATATTTTAATTTAAAACTACTATTCAAGTTGGTTTTAGGGAACACACTATTGCAAAAATGTGGGGAAGGGTGATGAATTTTTAATGAAAAATAAATTTTTGATAACATTTCATTATAGATAATTTTTTATTAATAATGAATTTCATTAAATAATTTTTATCTACTTAATGTATTGAAAATAATATAAAATAAAATTAGTGATGAAATAAAATCATAGAATAAATCATAAAAACAAATATATTTTTATTATTAAAAATTCTGAATTCAATAAATGAAATTTCATGGACCAAAAATAAATATATGTGTTTTTTAAACCACCCTTAAAAATATTATTTATTGCAAGTTTTCGGCCATAGGGCCCGGATTCCTGATGCTAGGATCTAGTTTTATGGTTTGACAGTGCATTCATTAAAGTACATAAAAATAAAAAAGATGCTAAAATATGATAATGTAAGTAGTCCAGATAGTGTCATCCTAGTCTGAAATGAACCATGATGGTGTATCTAAACAATAATAAATAGGGAGGAAGTGGATTATAGTGTTGGATAACTTTTCCTTGTCACTTTCATACATATCCCATGTGTACCATGCCATATCTATGGAATCTGAACTAGAAAATAATAACCATCAAACCTCTTATCACTGGAAGTTATGTTTCATAGATTAAATAGGGAGCAGGGCCACTATAAGGGTCCAAAGTTCCATAGCACACCCCTATGAATTTAGTGTCTAGAACTATGAAGTCCTAGCACCCTAGAAACCATGTTATTCTTATATTCACTCTAATCCTAGTAACATCATGATCATTAAAAATATATTCTAAAATAAATGAGAAAGAAGAATAACCAAATTAAAATCAAAATAAGTATGCAACATAATAAAATTAAATGGTTTGGACTTCATTCCTAGTACATGGGGGAACACACTATATTATCCTTAAGGGGGAAACTAAGCTACAAGGGAAACCTCATTTTAAAATCCATATCCAACCCATGTTAAAAGGGACTCCTTATAAACACCATACTTGAAGAAACTCCTATAAATGCCTCTAGAAACTTCTTTCAGTCATAATCACTTCCATGGGGAAGCCTCCCCCCACCCATGGGGATGGATTCCACTCCAACATCATCAAGATTGACTCTCACTCACCCTTTTGGTTTTTAACCACCAAAATAATTATCCATAACTCTCTCTTTATAGAGGTACACTACAAATTCTAGTTAGTTGTTCTGATTACAATACCTTCTAAACATTACAGATGATCCTCTATTCATCCAATGAAACCATATAAGCATCACCACCTCAACTAGAACTTCTGGTGAATAGTGAAATATCTCCTTATATGTCCTTATGAAGACTCTTATATAGCCTTTTAAAACCACAAATAATCCTCAATCAAATCCTTTAGAGTTATTCATATGTGAAGTCTATTTCCACACCCCCATCATCTAAATTTTTTTTACTATCATTACACTTCATCTGCAAATTATATGTCATGTCTAGAATTTACCTTCTTAATACATCACTACATCCTCCATAATGTGGTTTCTCCCCAACTGTATGTGTCTATACATTCCTTATACATTCTCATATTTAAACACCACTACTACTTCTTCTCTTAATAACCTAAATCCAAATATCCATGGTGAAGGTGAACATGTATCTATCTAGTTTTAACAAGTTTAATTATAAAAATAAAAGTTTCATAAATTATAAAACATAACAAAAAGAGTTCTCATAGTAAAACTAAATAATCTACCACTTGAGAATTTTTTTCCTAGGTTAAGATTGACAATCTACCACTTGAAAACCATTCTCAAGGATTTCATCAAATTCCATTTTCCAACCTCCACATTACATCATTCATTTTGTCTCCCTTTGCAATGTTGTTATGGTTCTTCACCATGGATTAAATCATCCAAGACCCTCTAGAAAAAACTACAAAAATTCTCCTGTATCTAACCACCTATTATATTACCATGATGCCTTCTAAATTCCACCATATAATTTCTATAAAGAAAACAAGATTTACCTTCATCCAATATTGTTGAAGTCCCATCAATAAGTTTCACTTTATACCATGACCATGGCCCTACTCCTTCTAGAATCATATTCTTTTGAAAACCTACCAATGAGATTCTAAAATTTTCAAGCTATTAATACATAAAACTCTAGTTATACCACCTAGTTCATCCTCCATTGAAAATATATAATTTGAAAATTTTATATCATTGAACTGAAAAACTCCCACTAAAACAACTTAACACCTTCTTGACACTATTTCTTAGTGAAGCCAAGATAAATGTGTTCCTTTTATCTTATTGATTTCTAGCCTAGTTTCAAACCACCCCAGTCTCACCCCCATTACAGAGGACCTTATGAATCTATATTGACATTATAAAGTTCATTTCCACAAAGTTAGAAATAAAAATGTATCCATTGTCACTCTTTATAAAGAAAAACACCTAGGACTTATGGTTTTCCCTCTTCCAGCATCGATGTGGTCAAGGTAGACTTCCTAAATATTGTATAGGTGAGAGAACAAACCATCCCATTTTTAGTATTAGAGTATATCTAGAAGATATTCCCCCAAATAGAGAATCATCTTCTCAGTGAAACCTTCTTATGTTTTAGTTTCATTCTTCTTAAACTATAGGCCTCTCTTCCAACAGGTCTTCTAAAACTCCTATGCTTCTAAACTCTCAACCTTTATACCATTATTCATTCTCCATTATGTATCCATGATTATTATTGAAAAATATTTTAAGAACCCGTATACTTGATCTTGAGAAAACAACACTCACATTATCATGTTGTATCATCGATGAAGGTATAAAGTACAATGGGTCCTATGAGAACAAATGAAACAAACAAAGGGTAACATCCCTATACCATTTCCCCTACACTATGACTATATTGAGTCATTACATACCATAGTATTTCCTCCCCATATAATATAGGATACTATATAGTATCATGGGTCTAATAATATAATGGGGATATTGTACACCCTTTTATATTTCATTTAAATATTTGATCAATATTTTAGAAAATGTTGAAAAACTCATCACACATAATTTTTAATAAACATTAATACCATTATGTGTTGAACTTTATATATAGTGTGACCCTTATATATCACCCCATAGGTCCCTTATATATCACCAACCCTAAATCACTATCCCTACAAATTCATAAAGTTCAAGACCCCTATATATATGGTGACCCATATGTATCAGGAAATTTACCATTACATGTCATAGGGTATCCCCAACACTTTACTAATTCATAACCCTTATGTATCAAATGACACTTATGTACCAGGTAATTGACCCTACCTATCATATGGAAAGACCTAGAACTTTTTCAAATTTCACTACTTGGTGAACCTTACATGTATTGGGAAGGACTCTTACATATCCTACACTTATCCATTTTCTTAATCTTTATACATCATAGGATAAATACTAATCCTTATTTATTATACCTTTATGTATCTTAGGGACTTACAACACTTATATTTTTTTTAAAAGAGTAACCGTACATATGGAACTTGGAAAAAAATTCAAACAAGAGGGACCTTATGTATGGGGATACTCATACATAAGATTAAACTCTTACATCACAGATTAAACCATTTTTATGTGTGAGGGGGGACTCTTATATATGAGGGTACACATAAAAAAGTGTAAAATTATATTCATGTTGACCCTTATATATTAAGAATTATCAAATTTTATAAAATATTTGGGTATCCTTACATATTATAAGCATTACATATGATTACCCTTACATATAAAAGTTTTTCAATTTTCATGAAAATCATTAAAATTCCAATATATTCCTATATTCACTACAAAATGTTTCCAAAATCCTCTCAAAAACTATAGAGTTATTCTAAACTTCTAATTATTAACAAATCACAAAAAAAACTCCTCCAAAATAAATCAACTACAAAATTTTATCCTTGTTCCCATGACAACACTAGAGACTTTATTCCTAACTGGAAACAACACCTGAAACACCTCTTTTGGGTCCTAATACATATTTCTAATTCAAGATCCAACCCGAACCACTTTTTAATACCTATAAATCACATAACATCTCAAAAAAAATACATAGATTTGGAAAAAAAATTAAATAGGCTCATACCTCAACATAGTTTGGGATATTAAAATCTCCCAACCATATATCTACATGTACCTAAGTTTCATTCCCAAACATTAATGGGATACACTAGTGAACAAATCCAGCAGTTGTGCCTGCTTCTCAGACACTCACTCTCATGTCTCCTCTTGCATGCACCCATGATACCACTACTATTATACTAGATGGTCCATCTTACAACATAGAGTCTTTTTAATCTTATCCATAATATGAACTATATTCTCCTCAAGTAATGCATCATCCTTGAGCTTTATGCCATCAGAAATGATCACATAGGAAGTTTCGAGATGATATCACCAAATCTATGATACATGAAACATGTAATGCATAATACATTAAGTAAGATACAACTTTTATGTTTTTGTACCAATTATATCTATAGTCTCAAATATTCCCATAAACTTAGGTTCTAATTTCCCCCTCCTCTAAATATGATGATTTACCAATCTCAGAGAAACCTGTAAAAATACCTGAACTCCCACCTAGAATTATAGAGTACGACATCTCTGATTTTTGCACAACCTTTTTCTAATTTGAGTGGTCACTAATCACTCCATGATAAACCTAATATGATTCAATGTCTCCTATATGGGATTCATCATCAAAACTACTAACTCCCTAACCACCAACTAACATAGTGGTGATTAACATGATCTAGTTTATAAAGATTCAAAATGTGAAATATAAATTAAATATTAATAAATATTACTATATTAAAACTATAAAAGTTATAATAGGTTCTTCCCTAAACCCTAAAAATTCAAGAAACACTCATGTATAATGTATTCTAATATCTGAATGGTATGCTCAAACTACCCTTATTTCTAAGGATGGTAAGGAGTGTTGTGATGCATCTGTATGTAAAGTACCATCTACATACCACACTAGAAGCCTAATATAAAATGGGAATCTCTATCAGATACAATACTCTGAGGAATCCCATTTAGATTTAATATCCCTCATACAGCTTACCCGACTCTTCAATAATGAGTATCTCTTAAATCAATAGAAAATCAGAAACCTTAGTCAATCGGTCCATAATAACCCAAATTGCATCAATACCTCTGATTTTCTTCAAAATCCTTGCTATGAAATCCATGGTCACTTCATCCCAATTAAAATAAATAATGGGTAATTATTGGAGAAGACCAGTGAGCCAATGGTGATCAGCCTTCACCAGCTGACAAGTGGAGCATAGTGTAACAAAAACCACTATATACTTCTTCATTTCAGACCACCAGTATTGTCGGAAAATATCAAGTACATCATGGTAAGTCTAGTATGTACTACCCATATCAAGTTATGCAATTCCCTCATCTTTATTTCATGAATTATTATAGGGACCATAACACAACCTCATATGTAAATTATCTCATCAGCAACAAGAGGCCAATCTGGTGGAGGCTTCCCACCATATATAATTTATCTCATCACAAAACTATTTAAATATAATATTTAACTCACCTTAAATCTCATAAGGAGTGAGGATATGATATAAAAGGACCAAAGGGTTGCTCAACCCTGATACTCCTAAACCTAAAAGAACATATCCACAAAGAGGGTCATTATATGCCACTCACCACCTCAAAATCAAAGGGATATAAGTAATAAACAAACCTTCATTGTTAAAGGTTCAGGTTACCTTGTGAGAAGATATATCTTAAACTCTTATGATCTATATATATCAAAAACCTATCACCTATAAGATAGCGACAACGATGAATCAAGGCATGTACCACCACTACCAACTTAAGATCATGTTTTAGGAAGTTCCTCTCATGTATTCACAACTATCTAGACCCATAAGCAACCACATGACCATCCTACATTATAACTAATACAATTACGACTCCTAATGAATTACATTATAGTGAATAATCCTTAAACATCTCTAGTAAAATTTGGTATTGGAATAGTCATCAACCTCCATTTTAGTTCCCTAATAGATCTCTCACAAGAATCTTTCTAGAGAAACTTAACCCCTTTTTCCAGGGTTGTTATCATTACTTCAAATTAGAATTAATCATGTATAAACCTCGAGTAGTAACTAACCATTACCAGTAATCTACATATCTCAAAATTTTACTTGGTCTAATACCATGAAACCATAGCCTCAACCTTCTCAGGTTCTATTAATGCACCAACCTTTTATATCACATTCCCAAAGAAGTGCACCTGATTGATCCAAAATTCAAAATTTAATAGCTTGGTATAAGGGAAATTTTCTCTAAGTGTACTTAAAATGGTTTTTAAATGATTAGCATTCTCTTACATCAACTAAGATTACATGAGAATATCATCATGAAATGCAACCACATAATAATGCAAGTAAGTATAAAAATCCAAATTCATCAGGTCTATAGTGCATTTGTCAAACTAAACAACAAAAATAGGTACTCATACAAGTAATACCAAATTCTAAACATAGTGTGTGGTATATCAAAATGTCTCACCCTCAACTAATGATAGTATAATCTTAGATCAATCTTGGAGAGCACTTTTTTCCCTCAAATCTGTCCAAATAAATCATAGATGTATGGAAGAGGATATCGATTCTTTATTTTCACCAAGTTCATATTTTGATAATCCACACACAATATAATTGAACTGTTGGTCATCATGGTGAAAAAAATTGGAGAACATTAAGGGGATGTACTCTGATGTATAAACCCCTTCATATATAAATCATATATCCAATCCTTCATCTCTTAAATCTATACAGGATACAACCTATATAGTGGAAAAAATATGGGCTATTTTATTATATAAATATCAAAAATGAACTAAATTTCATGCTTATGTAGAAACCTTATGAAATTATATTTAAATATTCCATGAAACTGATCAATGATGGGAGAAAATATTGCCTAATATTTCTCTTCATCATCTATAATGACACTGGTGAATTGGTCCATGATCCCACTCAACTGTGGAAGTTTAATCCCTTCATGACTTTATTATATATCCCACTCTCTAATATAAACAAAATCATCACCCTAAATAGATTTGAACAATAATCATTAGTGATAACAATCAATATAGGCTCAAACCTAAGCTAATTAATCAATCACAAAAATCATTAGAAAAAATATTATATCTATAAAAAATAAATCCTAAAGGAATATGTAATATCTAATAACTATGTCACACTCCTAACACCTCTGAATACCCTCAAATTTCACCCTTAAAGGTGTATTGATCAATATCACCACATACAGGTGCTCTATGACTAGCCCTAATCTATTAATAAACCAAGAATATATAAAATAATATGATGCACTTGTATCGAATAATGCATGTTACAAATTAGAATCTATCAAAATCATACCGCAAACCATATATAGACTAAAATCGTGATCAAAATGAGTAGTCTCAATAGAATGAAACTAGAATGAACATCATCCTTAAGCTGGTACTTGTCTTCCTTAAGAAGAACCACCCTATTGGCACTATTTCCCTTTCTCCTAGACTCCACATCCACCACCATGACTTGAACAGTCATTGGGACTCTAGCTATAGCTCTAATGTGGCATACCTAAATCATCCCCTAGACCCTGCATCTATCCAGATCCTTTACCACAAGATGACTGTTGATTAATTATGAAATACTTCTTTAGGTTCCCCATCCTCCCACATAATTGACACTTGATTGATAGATGGATACACTAGGAGTCCTATCACACTGGTAATAGTATAAAAACCTCTACTTTTAGGTAGATGAGATGAACCACCACCTTGGATACTCTATCTACCTTAGTTATTGTGTAATCCATCAAACCAAAAATTCTTATTTCCCAAGGATATTCTATCAGTCCCCTTGAAAAGAATTCCAAATAAATAGCACCACTTCCCTTATTTAGTCTTCTCGCATATATGAGGTCCTGATTCACCACCTCTAAAAACTGATAAGAAAAATATATGTTCACTTGTACCTAAATAGAATATCTCAAACCATACTCAAATCCCATATACCTAGTTTTCGCATCCCTATAAAATTTCTTGGTAAAGTGATGGAGATCTATAAAGAGTGATTCATACTCCATAACTGACATCCCTCTCTTGGTTAGATGCATTAACTTCTGATCCATATTCATCCTCAAGGTATCTGAGAAGAATTTGTTATAAAACTAGTCCTAGAAATACCTCCAAGATAAACCAACATATTGGACTTCTTCTACTATAAGATCCCACCAATTCCTAGTTGGACCTCATAACATATAATTCACTAACTTTAACCTCCTCTCAGGAGGTGTCTCTAAAAGATAAAAAAATATTCAGATTCAACTCATCCTAGAGATCAATAATATTGGGGACACCCTCGCCCTCATACATGGAAGCTTCAACAATGAATTTTTTCTATCCATATATTTTATAACTTGAAATAAGCTCTCAAAGATATTTTCATCCACCATTAGTGATAGTGAAACAGAATTTCTAGATTAACATCTAATGGGGTATTCTCACCCCTCCCTCCTAGAACTCCATTAGAGGTCATCATGGTGGAATGTCTCTAAAATTCCAAAAACATGCCTCATAACACATTCCTATCACAATCTTTGCTATCGTATTTAGGGTAATCAGTAATATGTATAACATCCCTATACTCTATATACACTCCCCATATCATAAAGATCATATGTCCTGGGTTATATCTCTAGACTCATTGACCCATTATAAGGTTCAATATCAAATACACATAGGATACACATCATTATATTTTTTTCAACCAAATTACCATAAGTATTGTTTAGTTAAATGAAATTTCAATAAAAAGTTATAGAGGAAAATTTGTTAATTTTCTATATATATTTTATTTAATAGAAACCATTGGTAAAAAAGGTAATTAATCACTAGAATTAATAATAAATACATCTAAGTAATTTTTTAGATAATATTCCACAATCAATTTATATGGGGAAATACTTTATAAGTTGTTAAAAACACTTTAAATAGTCAACCCTTATATCATAAATAGACTAACCAATCACAGTTAATCATACAAATTTCATTTGAATCCTATGTTTCTAATAAGATTCATGAACATGCACCCTCTATACACCTCAATCCTATAGTATAATCCCATATATTATATATCTCAATTAAAATAGATCATATTTATTATATTTACCCAAATGTAAAAATTTAAACCAAGAAAAATAGTCTCATCCCTAGTAACTTGGACTTCCATAATATGTAGATTAGTTATTCTTTGGTACAAGTTTTATATCCTGCTATGAAAATATCCTCTATTCTATCCACCATTCCCAAATAGTAAATCAAAATAAAAGAAACAAGACTCTGATATCACATTATAATGTCCCTATCTCGGTTCACCTCCACTTTAACCAAATCAGGTCACTACATACCTGAGATGTGCCTGCCCATAATTCTAAAGGATTATAACTAGTAACAGGGGTCTAATAATATCATTGGGGGACTATACCCCCTTTTATATTTCGTTTAAACATTTTATAAATATTTTAAAAAAAATGTACAAAACCTATCACACTCAATTTTTGGAAAATAGGGGGACCCTTATATATTGACCCTTACATATGGGGTGACCCTTATTTATCACCCTAGAGGACCATCATATATCACCAACCCTTACACATCATACATAAAAAAAATCACAAATTTTAGTACCTTTATGTATGGGATGACCCTTATATATCATGGAATCTACACTTTAATATCACAAGTTATCCCCAACACTTTAAATTTATGAATATTCCATATCAAATATCCCTTATGTACCAGGAGATTACCCTTATGTATCATAGGGAAATCAACAAAACTTTTTCAAATTTCACTACTTGATGACCCATATGAATCCATGGAAGGACCCCAAGGTATTTGGAAATTATATATTTTCCTGACCTTAACGCCTTACAAGCTAAATATTAACCCTTATGTATTATACCTTTATGTATCACAAGGAATTTCAATACTTAGGAATTTTTGGAAATGAGTACTCTTATATATGGGGACCCTAATTTATAATACATTTTTAATTTTTTAAAAATAAGAGGAACCTTGTATATGGGGATTCCCATGCATACAAGTAACCCTTACATCCCAACACATGGATGAATTCAGAATAGAATGAATCTTATGTATGAGAGTACCCATATATAAGAGTAAACTCTTATGTTTTAAACTTTACCATTTTTTTGAGTAAGGGGAAGAATCTTAAATATGAGGGTACCCATATATAAGAGTAAACTATTATTCATGGTGACCCTTGAAAATAATTACATAACCAATTTTTCAAAAGAGTTGAGTACCCTTTCATATGATGACCCTCACATAAAGAAGTTTTCCAATTTTCTAAAATTCATTAAAACTCTAAAATATATCCATACTTACCTTAAAAATGTTTCCAAACTCTTTTTATCACCTATAGGATTCCTAAAAACTTCCAATTATTAACACATCATTCCAAAAACTTCATTTTTTATTTTATGTCGACTATTGAATTTTATCCCTAATCCTTGGACAACTCTTGAGACTCGATTCATGGCCTATACTGAAACCATAACACCTCTTTTGATACCAAATACACATGGATAATCCAATATCTAAACCAAGCCAATTTTAAATACATATTCATCATAGACCAGTTAAAAATCACTAAAATAAAAATATTTGGAAAATATTCACAATGTTTTTACCTCTATATGATCTAGAATATTACACCAATATTCTGATTCACTGGTGCCTCCTCCTTCCAAAATAATAACACCTTATACTACTTCCAAATACCACACTCCCTAAATGTTTTTTTAATATCAACATATTATTTCCATTAATCCTTTAAGAAAATAAATATATTCACCCCTTATCAAATATATATTATTTAGACTCACATGCCCCAATCTCTATCTTCTAGAAGTATGCTTCTCTAATATGCAATGCTCCTAACAAAAAACCTTCATCCAAAAATAAATATCCATATTTCACTTTTTTCATAAGCATGAATCCCCCATCCGTAAACTCTTATAAAGAAACCTTTGCACTAGATAACCAATATAAACATGCCTTATTTAATAATGGTACCACTCCACACTCTTTTCTTTCATTCCAACTTTTAATGAAACCACCATATTCGCAAATGGTCTCAAGTGGTATCAAACCAAAGCCTCTAAAAACATACATGTTAGGAGTATGAAGTCTAATTATGTTCTAATTAAATCAACTAAAAGTTAGAGATCTGTATGATACATTTTCCATGGGGTTCAGTGTAGTGTCATAAGAATCTATCTATTGTAAAAAATGTTGCTCGGATGATGAAACCATTATATGTGTGCATTGGTTATGGCCTAGAAAGATTATGTATAGAATTTATTATTGCAGGTGTAACTTCATTTGTTCACAAGGACATGAAATTAGATTCAAAGTGTTAATGGATATCATTAGTAACCATTTCTAATGGAGGGATATCTAAAAATATAAGGTTAGTGCAACTAGATTGATTGGTTGGATTCTTCCTTAAAAGGAAAGTGAGGACCATATTCACAATAGTATGAATAGTGATTTGGTCTGATGAGAAGATCAGATAATTATTAAGGAGTCTATATTTTCAATTAATCTTTAATAATTAGTTTTTTCAGTTAAAGTTTAATTATTATAACTTATAATTGAAATGGAAATAGTTGTAGTGTTTTTACTTGAGATATAAGATGCATTTTCCAAACTGCATAAATTCTTATTTTCATTCCTTTATTTATTTATTTTTTGAATTTTTTTATGTGTGGGTTCATTTAGTGTGTGTGATGGTTGAATTAGTTCATTGAATAGGGTTTGAGGTTTCCTATCATCTCGTGAACTAAGAATAGGGAGTACTTTAAGATAATCATGTTTCTATTACATGGAATCATCTAGTGGTTGTGCGCTTGGTGATTGGAAATTGGGGTTGATTCCAAAAAACTGGTATCAAAGATTTTGATTTGGTACTTGCCCATCAACACACTATAAGGTGTCTTAGGTAATTCTCACTTTTTTCCTTGATGTTATTTTTAATTCAGTGGGTGTTAATTATCACCAAAAGGTATGGCATTAGATGAAGGTGAGGTATGGGATGATAAGTATTATGGAATAGATTTTCTTTTCTAGATAATGTTGATAGAGGAAATATTATTCAAAATGACTTATATATTCTATTAACTGGAGTTCATTCATAGAAAATAAAAAATAAAGAATGATAATTATTGGATAGGAAGGAACTTAAGTTAGTGAGGAAGTCATTGGATTGGAATGTGGCCATAAATATCTTGGATATGAAGACCACATTGGATGTTTAGGTGTCATATTCATTTCATAGAAGGAGGAAATGTAAGATTACTGTAAGGATACAATTTAGTAACATTATTTCGGAAAACTGTATAAAGATGGGGGCGACAGTGGCAGAGCATTAGTACATTGAAAAATATAGGCTAGTGTAAAGTCAGACCATCGTAATTTTAGTCACTAACAAATATTCTAGATTTCAAATCTATGATATCATTAGAATGGGAACAGTCGACCAAATAACCAGGTTGAGGAGGTTGATAGCTTTGACCAAATGAAGGGTTACTTCATAGATATTAAAGGTAGTGGACTTCATCCAACATAAATAGAATGGAATTGGTGATTGGAATCATTGAAAAAACACTTCTATATATGGTAGGGTGGATCACTTGTGAAGGAATATTCATTTAATACACATATTATGAGCGATTAGTGAGATCGAGTTCATTATAATCATTATCATCTTGATTCTTTAAATAATGTAATATATCATTCCCCCCTATGGATTATGGTACAATACTAGGCCACATTATCTATTTATGTTTTTCTTTACCTTTAGTTTTTTATTTTGATAATTATTTCTCATAGTCTTTTCCATGTTCCTCAGGTGGTTTTATGTTGTGGTGTGGTGAATTGGGTGTACATTTCATCCAATTTTTGATCATCGTATATCAGATTCATTCTAAATTTCTTTCTTCTGTGTGTGAATTTATGATGGAGTTTCTTCCAATTATTTAATTAGAAATTTTCCCTGAGACTAACAAGTGGTATCAAGGATCATGGTTGGAGTGATTCAAGAGCATCAATCCCCAGTGAAGGTGTTTTAGAGATCAGTTTTGTATTATGATTCTGACCTTTTCATCGTAATATATTATTGATAAGCAGTTCTTGGCCTATTATTTTACATTGACTAAAAGTAGTGAAAGTTTACTATTTTTAGGGGTATATAATTGGAAGAGAGAAATATTTATCTATATAATTTCAATAGAATAGTTTTTTGTGTTTTTTAAAATAAAGATGGATTTTCTTCTTCTACATAAATACCTTGATCTTATATTGATAGGAGCTAAGACAAAAGTAATAAAAAATGAGAGATAGAAAAGGATATAAAAGATATCACTTTGGATGATATGTATGTTACTTTCCAGGAATATTGTGCTCAACAACTAGGAAGTGAAAACTGCATCCAAAGTTAGAAAAAAATTTAGTTGATATGTATGAGAATCATATGGTGATGAATAATGTGTTCTTGGTAAGGAGAAAATTTTTCATGTGAATATAGAAAGGATGGTTTATATTTAAACATCTAGATGAATTCAATGTAATTAGAATCCAAATGGAATTATTAAATGTATAATTTGGAGACCTAGTTAGGGAATTTTTGTTACTTTCCTCCCTTCCTAAGTCATGGGACTCAATGGTGATGGCTATGAGTAATTATAGCAGAAAGATAGGCCTGAAGTTAATGGATATGCATGATGTGATCTTGAATAAAAAAATCATCAAAATAATTTATATATATATTCTACTAATGTTTATAGTGAATAAGGAAGAGTGTTTAATACTGGATGAAATTCTCATGGGAAAGGGAAAGGAAGAAGGATCTAAATCAGGAGTATCTTGATAGAATGTACTCCCTGGTGTTAGAATTGTGGTAAGAAAAGACACCTTAAAAGGTATTACAGTGATCTGAGGGAGAAATCAAAAAAATATAATTCTAGTAGTGGGTATACAAACTCTATTTTAGAGGAAACTAGTATTTTTCTCCTAAATACCTGCATCTCACTTGAGTATTGGGTGATATATGTCATGTCTTAGGCCTGGCTCACTCAAAGAAGTAACCAAACTGGAGGGATACATGACCTAAAGTGTGTCTCTTTATACACCAGAAAATAATGACTAGTGGAGAGGATATGTGAGGATTCCATGGGGGGACTATAACCTCTAATTATAGGTAGTAGTAAAAATAAATCCAATCACATATTACCAACCCAGATAAACACCATAGACTTTACAATGCAAGTGATAATAAATAATCACAATATAAAATTATATAACAAATTGGAGTATGTTGTATAATTTAAGGGATCCCCCCATGGGTAGATAATATTAAAAATATACAAAATTTTAAAAAAAATAACCAAAACCATAAGTATAATCCCCAAACTAGTTTCGAGTCTAACCCGAACCCATCATCCATACTCCATCCTAGCTATCCAAATCCTCCATCAAGTATTGGGATCTTATGTTTATCCTATATTGCAACTAAATAGTCTACTCAGGTACCCAAGGTGGCCCAAGTAGGGTGTGAGTATAACTTATTAGTCCACCACCAATGACACCATTCATATAACCAATCTGAATAAAAGTAAATGTAGAGGTGTTATATTTAAAAAAATTAATTATATAAGGTAAATAAACAATAACAACATTGATACTCTGGCTCTATGATGACACTTAAGGCCAGTTATACTTGATCCAGCTAGTTTCATATGTCTCTAAGCATATAGAGGATCATTAAAACCATATGTAACCCCTTATCAAGATCATATCATGAGTTTTTACTAGCTCATGATATCAATACTGATCTAAGAGAATTTACACAACCTCTATAAGAGTGTTTATAGGATGACTGAAGTCCTTTTACAATTCATCAGATAAATACCGCTCTAATAAAATTTACATGACAATCCATGAGTATTTTCGATTTTATATGATTAATACCTCCTCAAGGGTGTTTTCTATATCGAATAATCGATCCTCTAATATTTACAACATCATCCGGGTTTACCATATTATTATCATTTACCACTTCTTTTTTTACCAATCATAACATAGATCATGATTTACCATACATGTTATAATGCTACTTTAGTTCACAATCCATATATCATATCATAACATCCATATACCATCTATAATAATTGTTTACCAATTTAACATAACCACAAAAATAACACAAGGTCTCACTTTCCATTTTAAGGAAATCTATTCTAATTTATAAATAAATATTGTCAATTTCAAGTTCCAATTTAAAACTAGGGATTTCTCTTGGGATCATCAATCATGTAGGTCCATTAATCACATGGAAAAAATTTATTTTTTCGAGAAAATGTCATTCTTAAAGCATTTTAATTAAATTCACGTTCAACACATGGTGGTTCGGGGTGACTAAACAACACACGAACTTGAAAAATAAGTTAGACTCTAGGTAAAATCTAGGTACCACCTACTTTAGCCTCTTAGAAGTCCACTCTCCCAATATAAAATTTAGATTCAAACTAGAATAAAATAAATCAAAGATGTAGTCAAAAACCTTGAAAATATTGTATAATAAGTAAAATGGTGAGAGGTCACATGATGATGGAAGAAACACAGAAGGATTATATATGGAAGGTTATCCTTACCTCAATAATTGAATGGATCAAATGGAACTCTAAATAACCAAGGATCAAGGGGATTCACTAAAACACAAAGGAGATGGGAGGGGAATTCATTGGAGGAGTTTATAGAAAAAAAGGGGGAAATGAAGTTAAAGGATCAATGTTTGTAAGAGAAAAAACAATAAATTTTACTTTTTAAAGGGGATTCTGGTTTGGTCACATGATTAGATAAACCATGTTCTAACCATGATAACCTCCACTATCTATGGCACACCATTTCACATGACCATGGTGCATGATTTAACAATCAATGTTCTAACTATATGAAATGCCTCTAAAATTTTCTACATAAATTTTCACAGTTTCCTAGAGTCCCATGAATAGTTAAACAGACCATATGCCTATGCATACTAGATCACATGCTTGGGTGTATGTTATCACCAACCATGACCTGACCATGTACCCTAATTTGAAACTCAAGAATCTAAAATTTTCATGCCATGAACCCCAAAAATTCTTATGAGACCTCCCCTACTCTTGTAAATTCATATAATAAAGATTAATACACAAGTTTCACCAAAAGTTGAAATAGAAACATACCTCCAAGAAGGAACAGATCTTATAACAACCCCATCATATAGTAGCTCATCCCTGAGAGGTACTCTTGAGCCTCACTAAGCTGCTTTAGTGTATAACTATGGCCACTAAGCCATATATCATACTCCCACTCCCACATCTCCTATTGAATGTGTGTGTGATTCCACATCACCCCTAACAAGGGAACCATATTCCCACAAAGATTCTTCTCACTATGATCCTCAATATGAACCAGATGTTCCTTAAATTATGCAATATCCTCCAACTCAACAACACTAATATTAATAACATGATATATGTCCAAATGATACCATTGAAATCAAGAGGCATGAAACACATCATGCATAGTGGCGTATCTCACCAAAAGATTCAATCAATATCATCTCTGTCACCTCAAACGGTCTTATAAACCTTAGTACTAACTTCCCCTATTTCTAAATTCTAGGATTCCCAATCCTTGGAGACACTTGTAAGAAGACTCGATCACCCACCTCAAACTATAAGAGATTTAATATTTAATTATCATATGATATCTACCTACTCTGATTTTTTTTAGATTATGTTTAATTATCTAAATCATATTTAAGGTCTCTTACATGAGAATCAGTCAAAGAATGAATGATTCGTGAAATTCCATCCAACAAAAATGTGATCGGCACAACCTCCCATATAATTCTTTAAAATGAGCTGCATGAATTGAATCCTAGTGGCTATTGTTATAGGAAAAATACACCAGTTCTAGATGAATCTACCATGAACCCCAAAATTCAACACATGCCTAGATCTTGTCCTCTAGAACCTTGATTATATGATTAGACTATCCATCCATATATGGGTGATAATTTATACTTATGTGTACCTACATACCCAATGACTTCTATTAACCTTTCAAAAATATTGAGGCAAAATAGGAATCCCTTTATAAGATGATTATTTATGGAAACCCATTCAAGTACACCACCTCATTAACATACAATTTACCTATCTTATCAACAGAAGAACCATATTTAATTGATAATAAATGAACTACTTTCATTAGTCAATCCATGATAACTCAAACATCATCGTGACCTCAAGACATCCTCAATAACCTCATTATGGAATACATAACCACATCATCCCAATTCCATTACAGATTGGGTAATGACTTAAGAATACTAGAGGATCCCTAATTCTTGGACTTCACCTACTGACAGGTGGATCATTGTGTAATAAACCCTGTTATGTCCCTCTTTATCTCAGGACACTAATACTATCGGCATGAAACATGAAACATCATGGTTAGACCTGAATTCACTATCCATATCTATTTATGTAAGTTCCTCATTATCTCATGTCGTATACTAGTGGTAATTATCACACTTCCTCAAACTTAAAGAATATCATTAGTATTTGAAGACTATTCTGATAGCGTCTCCCCAAAATATATACTATCCATCATCACTAATAAATATAATACTAAAATTTGACTCTCCTTAACCATTTTTAGAAGTGAAGAAGTAATATATAAGGAAGAAAGAGTTTCCTAGCCTTAATAATCCTAAGATGAAGTCAGAAAGGAATATCGGATGAGCCCGTAAAGGGCTTACGGCGCTAGGGTTTCCCCCATCGCCGCCTTCCTCTTCCCCATGGTGTATCTACTTCGATCTCTTCCGGCACTCTTCATGTCATTTTTGTGGCTCTCCCTCCTATTTTGGTTCAAGCTACGGGCTCCTCTATGCTTCGGTTCACGATTCTCGGGCGTAATACCGGTTTGCGACGAGGTCTCTTCATTCGTCGGCACACTCTTTGGAGCGTTCATGGGATCGCGGTTACTGAAAGTGCGACATCGTCTTGGTCTGTCGGATCTTGAGGGTTGTGGTCATGATCTACGACGGATTGAATGCATTGAAGGTTTGTGGTGGTCTTCTCCGGCCGGACTGTTGGCGGCGACAAGTTTTGGTTGGTTGATCTATGGCGTCCCAGCATGGCAATGGGTTTTATTTCTCGTCCTCTTTTCTTCTTTTTATTCTGGATTTTCATATTGCTACGACTTTATTTTGCTGTGTTTTTGTGGTGGGATGATTTGGATGAATCTGATCCGGAGTTTTAAGATTTGTGTTGCACCAGTTGGCAATGCTCCTTAGACCTTCTTGTATCGATGATTTGCTTACGGGGTTTTTGGATTTCGGATTTGGCCTTTGGAAGCGGAATTTATGATGTTGCAGATGTGTTTTTTGATGAAGCAGAGTTCTTATGCCTGATTTTTCTCTGTTCTAGATCCTATAATCCTCCATTCTCTCTAAGGTGGAGCTGTGCAGTGGCCTTCAAGGTTCTTTGGGATGTGAGTCTAAGCGGGCGACTTTGGGAGGTTAACGGTGATGGCAAATCGTCTGATGATGGTGAGACTGGGTTTGGATCCGGTGTTATTGATGATGGTGTTTGGTAGGGATGCGAATGATGGTGTGACACAAGTGACGGGCTTCATCATTCTGGTGGTAGAAATTGGAGATGCATTCGGCGGTCGGAGATGCAGCCAGTGGTGATAAGCCGATGCGGACGATGTCTTTGGTGGAATGATGGCGTGATGGTGTAATTATGTGATGGTGGTGAGATGAGATGATAGGTCGGCGCTATGATGATGGCATTTGGTGAGGTGGATCATGGTGGGTAGCTCATGGTTCGATGCTGAATTTGGCGGTGTTCCTTTCTGGTTTTGAAATTTGAAATTTGAATTTTGTTTTTTGAATTTTGGATGAGGTGTGTCGTGGATGGGTGTTTGGCGTGAATTGGTCTCTATATGGTTTCCCACTTTTCCAAAAAGTCGCTTTTAATAAAATTAAAAAATGTATTTTGAGGTAATAATCCTAAACATCCAGATGCATCTCAATGAAAAGTTCCATCATTCACCACTTACTACAAAACTCCTAGACCACCTGGTTCTGAGTCTTCCTTCTCAACACATCCACACTGATGTTACCCTTCTTAGTAGTTTACACTAACTCAAAATTAAAATACTACAGGTACTCATCCCATACCCTACATCAAAGATTTATATTTCACTGATAGAAAAGGTATTTTAGGATCTATGATATGTATGTACTGCAAAACTTTTCCCAAAAAGATTGTGTCACAAACACCACATGGAATGTACCATTACTGATAATTCCAAATAATGGTTGGGTAGTTATTCTCATGAGATATCAACTAACCGAACCCATAAGAAACTATCTGGACATCCTATATCATCACTACACTCAAAACAACACCTGAAACATCACAATATAGAGTATAGTCCTTACACAGCTCGGGTAAGGTCGATATTGTCATAAAATTCAACCTCTCCATCAAGTACCTAAAATCTTTATCATAAGCCTTGGTCCATTAAAACTTTACCCCTTTCTTGGTCAGGTCCATCAATGGTGCTTCCAAGTTAGAGAAATATTTCATGAAACTTTGATAATAACCATCCTACCCCAAGAATATATGAACCTCAAATACATTCTTGGGTCTCCCCAAGAAACAACAGCCTTCACCTTCTCTAGATCGATTAATACTCCTACCTTGGATATCACATACCCCAATATATGAACCCAATCTAGCATGAACTGACACTTTGAAAGTTTTCCATATAGCTGATTCCCTCATAGAGAGCTCAAAGCTACCTCTACATATTGAGTATTCTCTTACCTTGACTTAGAGTACACCAAAACATCATTGATGAACATAAAAAAAAGGAATCAAAATAAGTATGAAAAACTAATTTCATCAAATACACAAACATTTTTGGTGCATTCATCATCCCAAACAGCATCACAAGGTACTCATAAAGATCATACTTTATTTTTAAAATTATATGAGGATTTTTAGAAGGATGCACCCTAAAATGATGGTACCCCGAACACAAATCTATCTTAAAGTAAACTCTATAGGACTTAAGATAGTAAAAAGGATCATAGATACAAAGGAAGTGTATAAAGGTTCTTAATCATCTCCTGATTTAATTTCTAATAATCCACACACAACCTCAAAGAACTATCTGCCTTTTGGTGAATAAGACTGGAGCACCCCAAGGGAACCTACCCAGATGGATAAACCCCTTTTTATCTAATTCATCTATTTGATCCTTCAACTATTGAATATATATAGAATCCATCTATTAGGTAGTAATATAAATAGAATCTATTCCAGACATAATCTCAATCATAAACTCTATATCATGATTGGGTTGTAATCCTGAAAATTATTTAGGGAATACCTACTGAAACTGATCGAATATGAGAGAAAATATCACTTTTCACATATCATTATCATCAAAAAAAATACTATCCACCTAGTTTGTAACCCCACATAATCATGAATAATCAGGTTCTATAACACATACTTGAATATACAATTCACTTACATAATCAAAAATATCACCCTTGAGATATATAAATGATAATCACCAGTGGTAACAATCAATATACACTCAATATAAAACGATCCAATCCATCCCATGGATCACATAAAAACCAACCATTACCAATATAAATAAATCCAAGAGGAAATGATAACTTCAAATAACCATGACACAATTCTCACATCTATGAATCCCTTCATATTGTGTTCCTAAGGGAGTGTTAATCGATAGTACTCTATGAAGATACTCTATATTCAAACCTAAACCTCCAATTAACTAAGCAGAGATAAAATAATGTGGGTCTCCAATATTTATAAATCAAACTCAAGTGTTGAAGCTATGATAATATTACCTATAACCATAAATAACCCTACATATTGATTGATAGGAGTAGGCTCAACAACATGTAATCATCCTAGACCACAACCCTACACCCTAGCCTGACTCCCCTGAGTCACATCCCCCTATGGCCTCTATTGTCTCTACCCATTGACTCCACATCCTTTACCATGACACAAATAACTAATGGAAATACAACTATAAGCCTACTAAGGCACAACATATATAGACAAAGAACCCTACACTAGTCCAGATTCCCTATCACTAGAATCGTGTGAAGAACTCCTACAAAAATAACACAAATACCCCAATCTTCACACAATAATGGTACTCCCTTGAAGTTTGGGTACATTGTGTCATAGTATTCTCTCAACCACCACACTGATAGCACTCAATCAAGATTCCCCTTGGATAAGGAAGAGAAAAATATCTACCCATCCAATAATGACTACCACAACTATGGCATGTCTCATCTAAAAGACACTTCCTGCTACTAGAGAAACCACTAATGCCACCTACATTATAAGAATGAAACCAAAAACCATGACCATTTTTGAGGTTCCTTTCAATGATGAGAGCCTAATTAATAATCTCATAAAAATGCATCAGGTACAACACATTCACCTACACTAAAATCTCATAGTGAAATCCCTCCTCAAATGGCCCCACTCTAGTGGCCTCGTCCCCTACTAGAGATAGAGAAAAATACCAAAGATCTATAAAACAAGTAGCATGTTCTATAGCATGAATACCTTTATAACATATATGATTAAATTCTTAGACTCTATTAGATCTCAAAGTCTTGAGAAAGAAATTCTTCAAGATGAAGGTCAAGAAATCCTTCCAGGTTAACCTAAAAAGTTAATTATCCTAAATAAGAACATCCCACTAGCACCGTGTTCGAATTCACAACATATAAATATAAAACTTCTCTATCCTTTCTTTAGGAGTATCTTGATGATAAAAAATAGTATGAATATATTTTATCCATGACTCGTTTGACTTTTTACTGACCTCATCTCCTAAAACGGAGGGTGTTGCATCTATAACTCATGGGTAAGGTCAACCATAGATGGTATAGCCTGGGTAGACTCCATATCTATTGAATACACCACTTTTAATTTTATTTCATTAATTTGATCATCTAGAATAGGACTGGGTTCTATAGGAAGCTATAGACCACCTTTCAGTGGGGAATTCTCACCCTCAAACTCTTGGAATGGCACCTTGGGTGTCTATGGTGGCATGTATCTATAATTACAAACATACACATCTCAGAACAATATAACAAAACAAGAATCCCATATCAGTAAGGTAGAATATGCATTTCTTCCCTCTACCCTACATGATCAACCATTCCCCAAGTCACATAATCATGAACTCTTCCAAACCCTATCATTACTCAAATTCAAACATCTTAATTTCCATAGGATTCACATTTTAATATTCCCATTATTCATTTGGATATCACATTCCTAAGCTTTGTCAAATAAAAAAATCATAAGTTATAAACAAAAACACATTATATGTTTCTTACTTTCAATTTATTTAACCAAAACCATCATTTAGAAATTCATTTATATCAGAATATTTAATAAGAAGACACTTAAGGAGTTGGTCAAGTAAGATTCCACCATAGACTTATATAGTAAAATCCATATTTATCATTGTTTACACTTTAAATAACCAACCCATTAACATGTGTGTGTGTGTGTCAATATTAAGCAACACATGAATGACATAAAAATCCTACATACTTACCATGATGAATGAATGCACACCATATTTCCATACCAACCAAGATATAAAATCACAAAAGACATAATCAACACCATGTGCATCACACTAGGTGAATTTAGATCAACTATCAATGCTAGAAACCAAAACAATAATCTCACACTAGTGAATTGGGATTCCATCATACATGGGTTAGATAATCCCAGTAACAAGGTATAAACCAATTCCCAATGAAAAATTATCTCCTATCTAACTTTCCAAAATAGTCATACAAATTAAAAGACACCCTCAGATACCCCTTTGTTACATCCCAAGCCTAGATCACTCTGATCAATAACCAAATCAGAGGAATACATGGCCTGAAGTTTGGATCCCCATGCACCAAAGGTTAAAGAATTGTGGTGAGGGTATATTATAAAACAATGGGGAGACTATACCCTCTCATCAGAGTAGTAATAACAGTAAAAATAAATCCAATCATATATAACCAACCCAGATAAATATAACATGAATGACAAGGAAAGTTCCAATAAATAATCAAAACATCATATGCTATAAAAAATAGAGTATGGAATATAAGTCAATGGATTCCTCATGGGTGTATCATATACAAAATATATAAAAGTCAAAAAATAACTAAAACCAGAATTGGAATCCCCAAACTGGTTCTAATTCCAACATGATCCTATCATCCACACTCCATCCTAGCTATCCAAATCAACCATAAAGCTTCGGGATATTTCCATTATCTTATCCTATAACCAAATAGTCTACCTAAGTACCTAAGGTGTCTTAAATAGGGTGTGAGTATAAATTAGTAGTCCAACACTAATGGTATCACTAATATAATCGATCTAAATAAAAGTCCATATAGAGTTTCTATAATTAAACAATTTAATTAAATAAAGTAAATAAATAATAACAACACTGATAACTGATCTCTATAGTAACACCTAAGGCTAGTCATAGATTATTTAGTTAGTATAAGATGTATCTAAGCATTTAATGGAATCATGTAAACCATAAGTAACCCTCACTCAAGCACGTATAAAGATTTTTTACCAGCTCATCATTTAAAGACCACTCTAAGAGAATTTAAACAAATTCTCCAAGATAATTTACACAACTACACCAGGAGTGTTTATAATTCATCAGATAAAGACTACTCCAAGAGCTGGTACAAAATAACTCCATGATCATTTTCAATTTCACTGGATTAAGATCACCTCAAGGGAATTTTCCATACTGATGCATCAATCATCGACTATTTACCACATCATCAGGTTTTACCATATTATTATAATTTATAATTTTTCATTTTACCAATACAAACACACATCATGATTTCACATTTACATTATAAGTACCACTTTAGTTCACAATCCACATATCATATCATAACATCTATATACCATTTATAATCATTTTTTACCAATTTAGCAGGACTAAAAAATATCTCATGGTCTCAATTTCCATTTCAATGAAATACATTATAGTTTACCATGATATATTTACAATTTCAAATTATAATTTAAAACCTGGGTGTCGGCATGGGATCACCCATCATGTAGGCTCTATATTCATAAATGAAAAGAAATTTGATCAAGGAAATATCATGATTAATGAATTTTAATTAAATTCATGGTCAACGCATGGTAGGTGACATCACAAAACATGTACTATAAAAATAAACAAGGTTATAGGTAAAATATAGGGATTACCTACCTTATATTATTTGGAGTGAACTAAACCAATATCAACCTTCCATTCAAACTAGAAAAGAAAAAATTGGAGAAGTAGAAAAAAACATTAAAAATGGGGTATAATAAGTAAAACAGAGAGTGACCAAATGACAATGGAAGAAATAAATAAGAAGAATATATAGAAGGTTGTCCTTACCTAAAGCATTAAATCACATCAAACATAACTTCAAATGACCAGGTATTAAGGGAAATTAACCAAAACCAAAAAAATAGAATGGAGGGGAATGTATTGGAGAATTTTCTAGAAAAAATAAAGGGAATTCAGGTTAAATGGATCAATGTTCATATGGAAAAATCATAAAATTTTAATTTTTAAAGGTTCATATGGTTTGGTTGTAGATTTTGATAAGACATATTCCAACCATTCTAACATCCATGTCTTGGATACACCATTTCACATGGCTATGGTTCATGGTTTAAAAATCCATACCCTTACTATGTGAAATACCTCTATAATTTTCTGTAGATATTTTTATAGTTTCCTAGAGTCCCATACACTAATAATAAATTATATTCCTATGCATACCAAGTTTCAAGATCGGGGTGCATGGTTAGCACAAACTTTTTCCCAAGAATGAAACTCTGAAATCTGAAACTTTTGAGCCCCAAAACCCCAGGATTCTCCTAATACCTTCCCTAGTCCCATTAACATATGTAATAAAGAGTAATACAAATGGTTAATTTAAAAGTTGAAATGAAAACATGCCTTAAGTAAGGCTGATATCTTATAATATAATTTGGAGCTTAAATCCATTAAAAATTCAATAGGTATTGTATGAAAAGTAAAAACATCATAAGATTCATTGGAATCCATTTGGTATATAAGAAATATCTTGAGATCATTGGCATAAGAGATGTCTCTATTCAAACTATGAATGAAATATTATTGAATTTAAAAGGTGTGTGAATCATCCCTGGATTAAGGTAGCACTTAATTTACATGGGATAACTCAATAACTCCGGTTTATATAAACGTTTTGTGGATTGAACTTTGAAGATTTAATGTGGCCCCATGGTAGAAGAAAAAGGAGTGAAGGATTAGAACCTGTATCTTATAGGTTCATAAGAAGAAGTGATGCAGGATAATGATTTTACTTCCCCTAAACTTTGGAATGAAAATATAGTCCAAATTAGTGAGAATATAATAAATATTCTAGCTATTAATGATTTACTGAAGACAGAAGCATGTAGTATAAAACATTTGAGGATTGTGTCTTTGGTAAGTAGTAAAAGGTATCTTTATGAATGGAATAGAAAATTACAATGCAGTGGAAGTTGGAGTTAGTTCACATAGATATCTAGGGGTCATATATAGTGCATTATCATCAAGGTTCACTCTAATACATGACATTATTTAAATATTCCACATGCAAAGTGTGGGTGTAATTCAGAATGTATAAGACCAAGGTGTTTGATACTTTCATCTGATAGAGATATATAGTGGAGAAGGAGGATAGAAATAAGTTAAAGTACCTACATTAAGACAATGGTGGTTAGTAAAAAAGAAAACATTTTAAAAGGCTTTTCTCATAGAAGGGGGTTCATTTTTAAAAGACCATTCTAGGGACTCTTGAGCAGAGTGAAGTTAAGAAGGGGATGAATATAACTTTTGTGTAAAATCCTAGAAGTGTGAGGATTAACACAGGGTTCCCCAAGGTTTTTTAGGTGGGGGATGTGAATTATGAAACATACACAGTCAACTAATTCCCATCCTCACCCATTGATTAATAACTTCAGGAGTATTTTTGTTCTAGAATATAGGTTGATTTGAACCACCTCAACGTCTTTAAAGCACTCACCTGCACCCAAGTTGATTCCAAGGAATGAGACAAGGTTGAGGCTAAGTATCGATTGTGTTATTTTTTGTGAATATGGTGATGAATAATGTGGATAATGACTCTTGGATAATGATTTTTAGAAATTTATTATATGTTTAAGTATTATATTCAATGAGAATATCTTATGGAAAGAATAGAACCTAGCAAAAAAATTTGATGAAATTAAATTATTGTCGGAAGCATAGGTTCGCCTAGATGGATGATTCACTTGTATACATTGGTCATTTCCATATTCAAAATTACATTGAAAATTATTTTTAATCACACTTTTCAATAATTTACAACCTTGACATGTAATGATAGGTGAGGATTGGTCATCCTATAAAAAAAGATGATATTTGGAATGAAACGGGAATTTCAAAGGAAAATATGAGGCATTTAGAACCATTTTACATGGTGCATAGTTTATTTTAAGTCTCCCAAACTATACACCACATCCTAAGAAGTTGTATGGGATTCCATTTTAGGAGGTATTTCCAATTTCATGACTTTATCATGGTTATTCAAACCATTGGGACAAGCCCTCAAACTGTATGAGATGGAGCCATAAAAGATACAACTATATGCATGGTATACACATAGTTAACTAAACCATGTATGATTTCCAATAGAATATGTGTCTCAAGGATTAAGTAATATAAATAACATCATGGTTAGAGCATGGTTAAACTAACAGTGTACCTTAACCATGCACCAGCCAATGAAAATCCACCTATATTCCATCTAACCCCATAACCACCCCTTTACCCCGAATTATAACCCCTAAACACTGGGAGACAAGGGGATCCACATAATAATATATCTATTACCATTTTTGGGGGCATCAATCATCTTAGATTCATCCATCTTGGTGTAGGAAGAGCTTGAAACTCGATTTAAGGAAATTTTGGAGATTTATTATTAAAGTGAATTGTATTTCCCCCACATCTTATTATTGTAATGAACTATATGGGTAATAATATATTGTTTTTTATTATTTATTCCATGGGTATATAATTATCCCTATGTTTTGGGTTTATTGATGAAAATAGAGAATTATTTGGGGTCATTGTGTCTTTGTTGTTGTGTTTTCGTTATTATTTTATTTTATTTTCATCTTCTTCGTATAATCTTTAATAAATTCACTATATATGTTTTATCGCAACAAGAAAAACATGTATCAGAATCTATGATGAAGTTACTATGATTATACCTATTATCAATAGGTATAATCATCATCTTCATGGGTTTTAACTTAAGGAAAAATTTGGGAAATTAACTATCGGGCCAAGAAGTGAAATTATAATAATTTAATTCAACCCTATTGGACCAAGGAGGTTTTTATGCACTTAAATCTTGATAGTGAGAATTTATTATGAACAAAAAACACTCCAAAGGTTCTATTTAAGGAAATAACATTTATTCATCATCCTTATTAAGTTAAAAATACAATTTAGTTAATTTTATTTTCACTGAAGTAATCCCTTGGAAGTTTTAATTTAAGGTTGATTAAAGATTTTATGAATTTAAAAATCACTAAATGATTATTTAAATAATTGATTAAATAATTCACATAAAAAATCCAATAATTTATTTAAGGATCAACCCCATATTTCCACTATACTTATATTATAGTTTTATTATAATTCAATTTTGGATTCATGATATAATCATTCTGCTAGAACAATGATAAATTTTGGAATCATTGTAAGAGATATTTATTTACTGTCTATTTTCAGTATAGTCTATGTCAATTACATTAAAAAAATAAAAAATCATAAAATTACATTATTAATCTTATTTTTATTTTCCTTTAATTTTTTCTATATTTTATTATTGGTGTGTTGTTTTTGTATACACAAGATCATGTGTGTATGACGCACCACCTTACTCATTCTAGGAGCACCATGACATAAAATAGACTCTTCTTTGACCTGAATATTGAATGGTTGATATCAAGGCAATTCCAAACACTCATGGGAGAGTGCATACAAAATTATCTCATTCCCAACAAAGAATATAAATACCTAGGTGTTGTCTATGGACTTATAAAATAGTGTATATAAGAAGAAAGGTCAAATTAATAGTTCGCACAAATGAGGGAACCATAGTAATAACTGCCCCCATTTACATAATATATTACATGGAATCAATATCATAAACTAGTATAATTCATTCCAAAAAAATTTCCACAACATCTAAAACAATATATGTTTCTAGAAATATAGAATTACCTACCACAATAATCATAATAATATATTTCCCAATATCAATACACACTAGATCAATATATGCCAAGATATGTTCCACATTAGCACTGGGATTCTCCAACTTCCACCTCTATGTACTCTTATAGAGTATGGTTTTTCATCAATTTATGGCACTATTTCATGTATTTTTTATCCAATACAACAAATTTGAGATCAAAATCTCTATCATACAACTTATATAGATTATAGTTTGGTTTGGTGGTCTACAAAGAGAAGATCCCAATTCTCATCTTGAAAATTTTATAGAGATTTGTGATATGTTTCACAATAATTGAGTATCATAGGATTCTATTAGACTTCTCATATTCACATTTTCAATTAGGGGTTTCCAAAATGCTTCATTATTACATGGGAGTCTCTTTATCAAGCCTTCCTTGCAAAGCATTTTCCCTTATCCAAAATAGTGATGCTGTGGAATGACATTCAAAATCTAGCAGCATGAATGTGAGTCCCTATATATGTCTTGGGAGTGTTTCAACGAAATTTTGAGAAAGTTCATTTATCATGGGATTCCATTATATATGAAAGTATAAATATTTTATATAGGACTCACTATGACAACCAAATATTTGGTTGATGCAGCAGCTAGACTAAAGGCAATGATAAAAGTTCCTAAAGAGTTGTTCGATTAATTAGATGATATGTTATATAATAGCTTCCAATTTCACTCAAAGAGAGGGACCTAAAAAGGGGAATAAAATTTTCAATTTCTATAAAATTCTCAATTTCTAACATGATACAATGTCAAAGAATATTGATACACTTTATTTGAATTCAACTGCTCAAGTTAAAGGCGTACAACACCTTAGGTGCATTGAATGTGGTGATAAACATGCCATGGGAGACTATCTTATGAATGGTACTGAACCCTGCACTATTGAATTATGTTACATAAAACAAAATTGGGAGTGAAACATTTTTCCAAAATATCATAATCCCACACAGCAGGATAATTCCAATTCCGGTTGGGGCAAAAAACAAGAAAAAAATTCAAAATTGGGGCCTCAAAGACCTCCAAGATATGAGGAAACTCGACATCAAAATATTTATCTAAGGTAATAATAAGGAAATAAATACCATAAATTCTCTTATCAATAACAATAATATCAAAACCCTCACTATATATAGTTTCCTCAATATAAATAATAATAGTCTTTTCCAACACAGTAGGAACTGAAGTAAAACTTAGAGGAAATGGTGTCTAAATTCATCACTACTATAAAAACATAGTTTAAAACTTAGGAGGAAACTATTTTCATCATTTAAAAATATATTGGGAAGTTAGTAGATTATTACTTGGCTAAACAACCCGGTACATTACTAGGTAACACTAAGAAAGTATGGCATGAAAGAAAAAGCAGTGACCTTAAGAATTGGTAAAGAGCTTAATAAACATGTCCCAACAAAGAAGAACATGACAGAGGTTGAGAATCAAGTAAGGCCTTCATACTTTATATATAAATAAGATAACCTAATGTCTCATCATTAGGGAATGAAAAATTAAATGATATGGATGCAATCTTGGATAAGAAAAATGATGTAGTCCCATCATATGTACTACCTTTACCCTTTCCAGATATAATGAAACAACATAAGTTGGATTAGTAGTTCAGAAATTTTATATAATTGTTTCATAATATTCATATCATTATCCTATTTTCTGAAAGATTAAATTAGATACCAATCTATGAAAATTTTATGAAGTATATTCTCTCAAACAAGATAAATATAGAGGAAGTGGGGATTATTTCCCTTAAAAAGGAGTGTTTGTTGGGGGTATAACACATGATTCCTCTAAATCTAAAATACCCTACGATATTATCTATTCCCTATAATATTGTCCTATGTGAATTTGGAAAATATTTATATGGAATTGGGGAAAGTGTGCACTTAATGACATTCTGAATCTGTAAGAAATTGGAGCTCGATGAGATGAAACCCACTCGTGTGGCATTTCAATTGGTTGATCATTTTATCAAGTATCCTAAGGGACTTTTGGAGGATGTATTGGTAAAATTTGGGAAGTTAATTTTATAGTTGATTTCATCATTCTCAATATATAAGAAGAAGTTGTAGTATTATTAATTTTATGAATATCCTTTTTAGCAACAAAAAAGGCACTTATCGATGTTCATACATGAGAGTTCATATTTTATGTGGGTGATGATAAAGTGTCATACAATTTTCTCAAAGTTCTGAAGAATGAATCATTGATAGAACATGAGTAATATAGTATTATCTATATATTATAAAACTACTTATAATGTACATAAGTTTGTATGAGTTGTCCATAATCAATTGAAGAATATGTAGATAAAGAATCACAGTGTGAAGAAAAATTAGAAGAAGTGGAATATATATCAAGATGGGGTGGTAATTATTGGAAAAGGGAGATAATTTTAGATATCCTAGAAAGATAAAAGAACATGTCTTATATTTTAATGTAACCTCATCAAGAGCTTGAAACCAATTTTTTAACATTGAAATATGGCTATTTAGGGAGGAAAGAATCATTATTTTCTTATTTAATTCCTCTATAACTATTGAGTAAAAGATGCAGAAATTTCTTAAGAGAAGAAGGAAAGATATTGGGTGGACAGTGGCTAACTTCAAGGGAATTGGTCCTAGTATTTTACTTCAAAAGGCATTTTTGGAAGAATGGGTCAAGCCTTCTTGGAAACCCTAGTGAAGACTGAACCCACCAATGAATGAATTCATCAAGAATAATGTTATCAATATATTGTATGATGGAATCATTTACCTAATATCTAATAGTTCATGGGTAATCCCTCTGTAATTTATTCTTAATAAAGGAGGTATTATAGTAATTTTAAATGAAAAAATGTTTTGATTCCAACATAAACTATTATGGTTTGGCAGGTTTGTGTGGATTGTCATAAGCTAAATGATTCCACCCATAAAGACCATTTCTTATTACCATTCATATAACAAATGTTAAATAGATTGTCTAGCTATGATTTTTATTATTTCATCAATATTTATTCAAGTTATAACTAGATTTCAATTACACCCGAGGATCAGTATAAAAGTACTTCCACATTCCCCTACGAGGCCTTTTACTATCATCGCATGTCTTTCAACTTGTGAAATTTTCCCACCACATTAAAATAATTCATGTTGATGATTTTAATTGACATGGTGTAGAATAAACTAGAGGTATTCATGGATGACTTCTCGTTATATGGAAGAACATTCAACATGTGCATGAATAATCTTGAGCTTGTTTTGGAGAGATGCAAACAAACAAATCTAGTTTTAAACTAGGAAAATGACCCTTCATATTTAAACATGGAATTTTATTAGAAAATATAATATATAGAAAATTTATTTATGTATACCCAACTATGATTTAAGTTATATCAAATATGCCAATTCCTAAATCATTTTGGGCCATCCAAATTCTCCTAGGTAATGTAGGGTTTTTATCGAATGTTTTTTAGAAACATATCTAAAAAAGTACATCACTTGATGAGTCTCTTAACTAAGGATTCAATTATTGAATTTAATGATCCATGTGTTAAGGAAACTCAACTATTTAAACAAAATCTAGTGTAAGTACCGATTGTTATCACCCCAAAATTATAATGAACTATTCAAGTTGATGTGTGAAACAAGTGATTATATTATAGGTAATATCCTTTGATAGAGGATAAAATATATATTTCACCCTCTTTATTATTAAATTTTCACATTAAATTAATCCCAAGTTAATTAAACCACCATTTAAAAGGAAATGTTGGTGGTGGTCTTTTCATTTAATAGATTTTTTCCATACTTAGTTTTATCCAATGTCATTGTCTATACAGATCATGCTATACTCAAGTACATATTAATCAAGAATGATTATAAGAAACATATAATTTTTTGGGTACTCTTACTCCAAGAATTTGACTTAGAAATGAATGAAAATAAAGGGAGTGAGAACCCATTCACATGTCACCTTTCTCGATTGTAGTTACCTCATCTTGAGGTAGAAGATAACTAAGAAATAAAAAAATATTTTCTAGACGAGCAAATTTTTGTGCTAATAGTATCTTCTAGACCATTTTTTTTTATATTTACAACTATTTATCCATGGAATCACTACACCTTGATCTATCATTTCAACAAGGGAAGATATTTTTTTTCAACATGAATAATTATTTTTGGGAATATCCACTTCAATTTAGATATTATGGAGATAGAATCATTTTTTAGTGTGTGATGAAGGTAAAAGTGCCAAATATTCTGAAATTTATTCATTCATCTCCATTTTTTGGACATCATGGGTTAGACTGTAATATTTCCAAGATACTAAAATTACGATTTTTATAGCCCATGATTCATAAAGATGTATGAAGTTTCATAGCCTATTGTGATCACTACCAACATATCAAAAATATTGAATAGTGAGATGATATTTCTCAACAACCCATTCTTAGAGTAGAATTCTTTTATGTTTGGGGTATATACTTCACGGGATCATTTCCACCCTATTATGGAAACACCTATATTCTTTCATGTGTAGATTGTATCTTGAAATTGGTGGAGGCTGTTGAAATAACCCAAAAAACAACATATGTTGTGGTTTCATTCCTTAAAAAGAGTATATTAAACTAATTTGGAGTTATGAGGGTGTTGATCAGTGACTTGGAAACTCATTTTGACAATAATTTTCTAAAACAATTCTTAGAAAAATATCATGTAGAGCATAAAATTAGCACACCCTATCACCTGCAAACAAGTGGTCAAGTGGAGGTGTCAAATTGAGAGGTCAACCAGATTTTGGAAAAGAAAATTGGATTCTTGATTAAGGATTGATCTAAAAATATTTATGACACATTATGGTCATAATGAACAGATTTTAAAACTGCTCTTAACATGCCACCTTTCCAACTGGCCTATAGAAAAGTGTGCCACTTACCAGTCAAATTAGAGAATAAATCATACTGGGTAGTCATGGAATTAAATTTTGATCTCAAATATGTTGAGGAGAATATAAATTTTTAGTTAATTGAAGTTAATGAAATTAAAAGAGAGGCATATGAGAATTATTTTATTTAAAAATAGAAGGCAAAGGTGGTCCATGACCAGAAGATATCTCATAAATCTTTCTAACCCAATGATAAGGTGATTCTTTTTAATTCAAGATTTAGACAGTTTCTATGAAAGATGATGTCCTGGTGGTTTGGGCCATTGAAATTTGTTAAATTATTCAACCATGGTGAGGTGGATATTCAAGGAAGGTATGTTTAAGAATTAAAGGTCAATGGGAAGTTCCAAGAACATTATGTTTATATGGGAGACATGGTGGAAAGATTCTCCACCATCAAATTTGTATGAAAAATAGGTCTAGGTGTGTCTATCTTAAGATGTTAAACTTAGAATTTATTGGGTGGTAACCTGAAGTTTTTTAATATCTAAAACAATTTTTGTGTTCTTTTTCCCACAAGAAAATGTTAGTGTGTTTTATGTGTCTTAATTTTAAAATAAATGTGTGGTGGTAATTTTATGAATGGATTTTAATCTTTTAGGTTCTAATGAGATTATTATAGTATCATTAATGTTTTTAAAGTAATTTAGGAATTTAAAATTTTCATTTAATTTGTTAAAAATTAATTTCAAGACCAAACTGAAAACAAAACAGACTATCTCACATGGTAATTGCACGATTTAACAAATCATGCACATAAACCACATGATATGAAGGCCTACCCAGAATAAGATTCATATTCAATTCATGGTTTAATAAAATGTATTTGATAAAAGTATGAAGTAAGGGTAGATTTTTATTAATGATATGCATGGTTTAACAAAATGTGTGAGGTAACTATGTACTATATTTTATTACCCTATTATTTTTTTTAATTCACCTGAAACTCCAATTTTAAAATAACCCAACTATTATCAAACCATGTGTTTTGTATATTACCCCTTCCCCTCCATTTTCTTATTCTTATTCCCCCTCCAAACCTCATCATATTTCTCCAGTTTGAATCCCTATGTTATGTTTCTTACTCTTCTTATTATTATTCCTCATCTTATTCCATCCTTTTATTTTACTCTCTATTTTCTTCTTTTTCTTACCCTGGGTTATGGTTTTCCCTATCATATCCCCCTCACTTTTTAAATTTTTCAAAATCAACACTTCACACTCACATTACACAGCATGTTTTTCAAAAACCCTAATAAATTCTTCATGAAAATTGTTGAATTAGAGATACCATGGATTATTCTTAGTGATTACATGTTTCAATTAAATTTTAAATTTCTTAATTTTTAATATTTTAAATTTTTTTCGTTTTCCACTTTCAAGAACCTCTTTTATACCTTTTTTCCTCTCCATGACTTCTTATAAATAACCCCGAGCATCTATATCTGAAAGAACCCTGTAGTCCCCAATTAATATTTTCCAACAAGGATGAACTTAATTGGTACTTAGTGATTTCTTCCCAATAAATTTCATCACATAATTTCTTTTAACCCGGCAATATTTTATCCCTTGTAATTGAAATTAATTTACAAATTTTTATTGTAAGAGTTTATTTAACTAATACCTTCTCCATTCATGATCCAACTTTTAAATAACTAATATTGGAGTTTGAAATGACCTTTAAATGCGTTTATCATTATGAAATTGATTAAAATGGTGAAATTATTAAAAAGGAGTATGATGTCACATTCAACCTCCTCAAGAAGTGGTAAAACATTTTTCTTAGTAATTTTACAAAAATTATAGATCTCCATGATGAGGATTTTGTTTATAGCATCAAATTCACTACAGATATGATTACATGGGACCCAGATTCTTCGCAAAAGTTTTGGGTAAGAGTCACACCTACAGGGATACCTTAAATCCCCCAATATGCCAATGCCTCTAAGTTGATCAATCATATCCACTGATTCCTTTATATATTCCTTGCCACATTTTTTACAGCCTGATCAGACAATGAGGGAAACATGACATAATGAGTTTTATTTTTGGTATATTCATTGATTTTTGGGAATCCCAAGCATCTAGAATTCATCTTTTTGTAATAACTTTTATAGAATTTCATTAATACTAAAGGGGGTATCTTTGGGGGTGCTAAATTACACACCTAGAAGCAAACATGGGATCTGTTTTGATAATGAGGCCTTTATAGAACTAGATCTACCTCCTCTCTTTGATATCATTATGATCAACTAGATGGAAATGTTAGAGTAATATGGACAACACTACAAATTTAAAGGATATCAAGTGGATACCCAAGAAGTTCCACCTCCACCCAATTCTTCCCATCACACCCCTCCATGTGAGGAGGAGCACCAAAATCTATCCTACTATACCACTACCACCTGTCTATCTAGCCTGACCATATCCATGTCTCCACACCTTACTTCCTTTTCTCCACCAAACTTAACATTGATGGAACCTCTTATGCTAACTCAAACATTTAATGTGAGCAGGATCAGAACATGTATGCCATGTTTGAATGGAATATTATGTGTTTTTTATTCCAAATGGTGGGAACTAACTTATAGTACTTCCCTATCTAGGGCTTATATTGACCCCTGATTGACCAAATCATATCTTACTACCTTTACAGTGGATATGTACCTCATTTTGGACCTTCCTAGGACACTTATCCTTCCATGGATAAGACCGCAATTTTTGGGCATTAGGTGGGAGATTCTTTGATGAGTGAGGCTATAGTTGATCCTCTTTTCACCACAAGCATGTATTATGAGCTAAAAGGAGATGAGATGACTTTGGATATAGTTTCACCACTTTATTATCTAGACCCTAATTTTTGTGAACCTAATATGGGATGAAAATGACCTTTTTGGTTATTTATATATATTTCCAACCCATATTTTCTCCAAAATCCTCTTACAACAATGGTTTTAATTACTGATTTCCATCTATTAGGTTCTATTTTTTGTTGTGGGTGATTTTGACTATTATGGTTTGATCGTGTTCCATTTTTCATTTACCTTTCTTTCATGATGCTATTATTACTTCACTTTTCCTTAAATAATTGTCTAATATAGCTGGTGTACTGCTTCATTCTCTCAAGGAACACTCTTATATTCAATAAGATCTCACACACCAAATTAATTTTGTTTTACTAACCATACTCTAGGGGATTTTCCTTACCTTACCTTTTCTCATTCATAGTATATTTTATTCCTCCCTCCCAATGCATATAATTTACATGACCACCCTTTATCCCCTTATATGATCATGGGGAAGCATTCTTGGTTTTATGTCTAGGGGAGGGGACCTAAATCTTGGCACCCCATTTAGTCATTTCCTTGGCCTTACCAAGGATGACATGTTTTTTCTATAGACTATTTAAGGGTAGGTATATAAGTCACACCATAATATTAATTAAAGTAATATGGATTTTGGTTAATCATTTTGAAATTTTTCATATGTTTGGATTGATAAGCCGATTTTTGAAGTTAATAATAATTGGAACACTCTAGGAGAATTATTAAAATTTTCATTATTAAAAAATTATGTTTAAGGATTAATTTTTTGATTGAGTAGTTTAAATTATGGAACCTGTTGAAATAGATTCCAATTTATGTATAAGGTAAAGTTAATCTTTGAAATTTTTGGTACCATACACATGGTTATTGCATGGTCTTAATTCCATGACCTCTTTACTTTCTCAAACAATAAATTTAGGTGATCCATTTAAAAAATATGGGCACTGAAATTCATTTATAGTATATCACATCAATGAAAATTCAAGATATGAAAAAGAAATACCCAAGATTATGGTGACCCTCTATTTTGAATCAAAGTTGTATGTCAATGAGGTTGTGTAACATATAAAAGTGATAGTCCACCAATTAGTGTTGACAAGATATTATTCCTAACCTAACCAAGTTTGTAACAAGATAGAAATGGATTAAAGAACATTATTTTAAATTAATAAGTAAATTTTCATATTTAAAAAAACAATGATTTAAGTATAGAAATTTAGGAAATTTGAAATGAGCTTAATTTGTTAGTTTTCTTTGAGAATTGATGAGTTTTAAAGTATGTGTGTAGAATTTTCAATAATCATGCATTAAAAAATAATATTCATTTTGTTGGTATAATATATGACACTTCTACCTATCTCTTTGATGGTTCCTTTGAGATAATTATCTAGGAAATTTTTGAGGAAAAATAATTGATCAAGTGTGGGGGGTTTGATGCACTTATATGCATGGGTCATTTTCCTATTTTAAATTACATTGGAAATGATTTTTAATCTCACTTTTTAGTAATTTATAGAATTAACATGTATTGATAGGTAAATATTAGTCATTCTATGAATAAATGTTAATATTTAGCATGAATCGAGAATTTTGAAGAAAAATTAAAGGCATTTGGACCTATTTTACATGGTATAGAGTTTCTTATAAGTCAAAAAAACCATGTAACCATACCCAAGAAACCATATAAGGTTAAATTTGAGGAGTAATTGACGATTTCATGGTTTTCTTGTGGTTATTCAAACCATATGGACCATCACTCAAACCAAGGGAGATGGAAAAAGAGGAGACATAACTATGTGCACGGTCTGCACATTGCTAATTGAACCATGTGGAAATTAAATTGGACCATGTGAATCAAAGATTAAGGAATTAATGAATAGAACAAGTGTTCTATGGTTAAACTAACTATGTGCCTTAGCCATGCACCAGTCAACAAACAACCACTTACATTCTATCTACCCCCGTAACCACCCATTGACCCAAGATTATTAACATTAACCATTATAATACAATGGATCCACCTAATAATGGATCTATAACCATTTTATGGGGAATTAGTCATCCAAGAGGCATCCATAGTAGAGGAGGAAGAGATTGAAACTCATTCTAAGGAAATTTTGGAGATTTCTTCTTGAAGTGGATTATATTTCCCCCTCTTAATATTGTTGTAATGAACTCCATGGGTAAGAATATATTGTTTGTAGTTATTTATTACATGAGTATCTAATTACCTACCCCCCCTGTGTGTTGGGATTGTGTATAACAATGGAGCACTATTTGGGGTAATTGTGGCATTGCTATTGTGTTTCTGTAATTATTTTATTTTCCATTCATCTTCTTCATGTAATATTTCTTAAATTAATTGGATACATTTTATTATACCAAGAACATAATATAAAAGGATCTATGAATAAGTTACAAAAATTATACCTATTACCATTATCTATTATTATCATCACCATGGGTTTTCTCCTAAGGAAAAATTCTTGAAATTTACTATCAGGACAAAAAGTGAAAGTCTAATAATTTAATTCAACCCTATTAGACCAAGTAGGTTTTGATTAACTTGAATTTATATGGTGATGATTTATTATAAACAACACAATACTCAATAAAGTTTCATCCTAGTGACCTCCATTTAAGGACACAATCCCTATTATTCATCCATAATAAGTTAAAAATCCAATTTAGTTAATTTTGTTTTTAGTGATGTAAGCCCTTTGAAGTTTCAATTTAGACTCAGTTTAATCTTAAATAATTTTAAAATTCATTGAATTATTCTTCAAATAATTGAATAAATAATTCATGTTGAGAAATAATTGATAATATTCACAAGGATCAACCCCATACTTACACTATACTTATAGTAAAGTCGGGTTACCATTAAATTTAGCCCACCCAGAGTAATCATTCAGTTGTAACAAACCAAATTGATTCCAAGGAATGAGGAAAGTTATATTCTATTACCTAAGAGTGCTAATTTATTTTATATGGTGATGAAATTTTTTTATCTTGATTCTTGAATAATGATCTTGGAAATTCATCCAAATTAAAAGTGTTTTCTTCAATGGGAGATCTTGTGGAAGGATCAATACCTAGAAGAAAATTTATATGAAATAATATTATCATCAAAATCATAGATTCAACTGGATATATGATTGGATGTCACATATCTTCCAAATAAAGTTCAAGAATCACAACGGTTCTGGAAAAACCAAACCATTTAGTGGAGTTATCATAAGAAAGGGGTCGACATAATAATCTATAATATTAAGTGTTATATAATTCAAAGTAAATTTTAATTTTTATCACATAAAGGATTTTTTTAGTGAATTAATATTTAAATTGAAATTTTTATAGGTGGATTATCTTTTTTGAAGTGTTTTGGGTGTGTTTTGAGGCTTGGGAGATTTCTCAAGTGCTTGAGAAAAGATCTGAAGCTTCTGGTTTGAGTTAGAGTGTTTAGTTGAGTTTTTTTCATGGAACATGGTTTGGTGTAGATGGTATAGTGAAAAATCTACAGGCCAATGAGTATCGAGGTTATTTTAGTTATTTTTCTCAACCACAAGGTTCATGTAGTCTAGGTCCAGGGTGCATGACTTGCGCATTATTTTAGACAAACTATGTGAAAGTTGTAGCGGGGTTCCACATCCATTTTTCATAGTTAGTAAACCATGAAACCAAACCCTATTAGGTTTGTTTACTTGGATAATAAAAGGTTCATTGTTGAGAAAACCATTAATATTTCTAGGTATATTTAAAAATTGTGAAATACCCATATTCCCCCTTGGACCTTTTGGTTTCTGCCTCCCCTATCCTTCCCCTTATGCCCACAGACCATAGGAGGTATCCTATCCCTTTTCTTATTCTTTACTCCTTAATTTAGGGTTGGTTTTATAGAATTATTAATTGTGTTGTTATTTTATTCCTATCCTCTCTACTTTATTCCTCTCCCTTCTATTTGATTTTTGTTCCCTTCACTTAGGGTTTTGGTTCCAATTCTACTAGAGCATGGTGGAATCAGTCAAGGATGATGTGTATTTGGAATGTCTTAGTAAGAGGACATACTAAGATGGTGTTTTAACACAATTTCTCATCATTTTGGAGGATTTTTAATTTCCAATGGATTTTTCATTGAATTTTAATTAAATTAAATGGGATTTCTAGTTAATTAGGCATTGTGTGTTAGAGATTTTTTTTAGCTAGATGTTAGGGGTTACGTTGAAGGAATTATATGGGAGTTTGGTCAAGGTTTTAGAAAGAAGAATCCCCTTAGTGATTTTTAAATCATTATTCTAATTTGGAATAATTTTATAAAAAAAATTAATTTAATTACTATGTATGAAATGATCTAGGTTCCCCAATATATATCGTCAAGTTGTTTTAGGCTTAAAACTTCAATGGTTAAGTCATGAGGTTGGTCAATAGTTTAGTTTGGTGTTGTTTCCTTTTTTATAGTCATTTAATTTAATTTATTTTATTTCCTTAGTTTTTGATAACCCCATGGGGTGTTGTTTTTTTGTTTTGGGAAAGGATTAGGCTTTGAGTACCTTAAATAGGGGTCTTTATTCAAAGGAACCTCATTATTGGATTGATTATGAGGGAACACTTAATTTCTCCCATGGTGATGTCTAGTTGAATAGATGAGTAGGTGATTGGGTTCCTTCATCAACTTTAAAATTAATGTAGGCTTGTTCATAGTCCCTTTATAGTGTTGCATCCTAAGTGAAATGTGACAGTGAGTCTTGCGGGCATTTAGGGGCCATAGTGAGTTAATTTGAGTGATACAAGGTTAAAAAATAGGTTCTACTTATAGATTTGTATTTATAACCATCTATATTAGTGGTATAGGGTGATAACTTGATAGATTCATGATATTAAAGGTACCTTGTCTATATAGTGTAAAGGGGGTTTATTCTTAGGATCCTTTGAAAATTCACAGAAGTCAAGAATGAGAGATGTTATCCCAAAAATGTTAAATACAATAATATGGGGGTGAATCATGTTATGAAATATTAAAACAACTAACCCTTTTTATCTTGTTTCATTGTCAAATAAAACACTCTTCTCTCCCTTTCTCATAGCAATGTATGAACATAATTGAAAGCATGCACGAGACATGACAATTTTACTTTGTTCACCCACACTGGGTTGCATCCATGGAGAATACAAAGTAAAAGGGACTATGTACCAAATCTACTAAAGTGAAATTCTATTAAAATGTTCAAAGTGGATTCATTATCCCTTCTGATTTATAACTAATAACAATTTGAAATCTCACTGCTCTATTAATAGAGTGTTCTCACTACTCCTTCAGATTATTCTTATTTTTCAAATGAATCAAAATGTTTTACACCTAATTTAGTGCATAATTAATTTATAATTTAATCTACTTGATGATTACACCTTTTACTCAGAATTAATGGGAAAATTATTATTCGTTCACACAAATTTGGATTTTGTGAAACCTTAGCATGAATTGTAATCTACCAACTTACATTCAACATTTCTGGGTTTTTTTAAGACTTCCAACTTTCATGATAATTTTCAATTTTGTCATGGAATTCCAACTTGAGCACACCTTTTTCATTTTTTTCACAGAATTACCACATGCGCTTAACTTTTTAGTTTTTTCATGGAATTCCAACTTGCACGCAACTTTTCTATATTTTCATGTAAGTCCCACTTGCATGAAACTTTTGTACAATTAAGAGCCCTGATATTCTCTAAGGGTTGAGCCGTTGAAATGAGAGGGGTATATGCATGTTTATATACATGGATGACCTTTCATGTAATTTCCTTGCATTCCTTTCATTATTTCCATAATTTTTTGATTTTGTCATAGAACTCTCGACTTGCAAGAAACATTTCTTGAGAGCTAAACTTCAACAATTTGACATCATTTTTAGCGCGCAACTTTTCTTGAGAGCTAAACATCAACAATTTGACATCATTTTTACCACGCAACTCCATATATATTTCTTGGGACTACATAATTATTCCCATGTCATGGAACTTTTATTTTCATGATGATTCAAAACTTTCATAAAACACTTTCCTTTTCTATATTTTTTGGTGATAGTCCTGAATCTACACTTGCGCACAACTTTTCATGACACATTCACACTTGTGTGCAACTCTAATGTTTGTGATGTTTTAAAACTTGTGTACAACACTTTACTTTGACATGTTTTGATGTGATGGTCCCAAATATTCACTTGCATGAAACTTTTCAAAACAAATTCACCCTTGTACAAAAAAATTTCATTTATGCTAAAATCCTTTTCCAAAAACACCTTTTTAATTCCCCCAAATTTTAGACCCCAATAATTTGGCACACTGTGAAATGATGTAATCTTGTATACATAATTTTCTATACAACTTCCAGAGCATCCATTCCTTTATATTGGATCTATTTCAACATACCTTATCAAAAATCTCTCTAGAATTCCACAACTGACCTTGGAAAAAATCTTTGTTAACAAACACAATCAACCCAAAAACATTACAAAGTTAACTTGATGGATTTTTACCCAACAATCTCCCCATTTGGGTTTGTTGAAAAATATTCACTCATTAATACCATGTTAAATATTATTCCATATTCTACCAAAATTATCTTCTTGTATTTCTAAATAGTGATCAAATATTTACTCAACACACACTCTTATCCCACATGAGCCATACTCAGAATAAGAAGAAAGTGTGGCATGTAAAGTTCATCAATGAAACACTTTATTCCCAAACCAGTCAACTGTTTTCATCACAAAACTCATCTGTTGTGATATATAACCTTTGATCGATCATCTTTAGCATCATAAAATTTAAAATTCGCCTACGTTGATGCCCCCCTGTCAGCTTTTCCCCCAATCTTGATCAATATAGTTTCTCCCCCTTTATCAATAAACTCAAAGTTAACTCCTTTTTGGATACAACATTTTAAAGAACATATATCAACACATGAGGGAAAAACACACCATACCTCAGGGAGAGAGGGTCCCACATGAAAACTTTTTAAGTAAGGGAATTCGACTGAACTCCAAGAGACATTGAATGTTGTTCAAATACTTATTTGGATAAGGCCTTCTTTAGAATGTTTGAAACCTGTAGTTATGTAGGCACATACTCTAACTTCACAATCCCTTTCTCCACCTTCTCCTGGATAAAATAATTCTTGATTTCAATATTATTCATCTATGAGTGATTTACAAGATTTTTTATAAGATTTATATCACTTGAATTATCGCAATGGTTTCTGATTGGAAACTTTACCTGAACTTCTCTATCATCAAGTTTTTGCTTCATCAACAATAACTACATGAAAGATTAAGTATCCACAACATATTTAGCTTCTATGGTGCTCAATGAAATGAAATTATATTTATTTCTTATCCAATAAATGAATGATACTCCAAGATATAATACACCACCTAACATTGATATTCTATCATATACTGATCTCACCCAATATACATCTGTATAGCCCAATAACTCTTGCTGATATTTTTCATTATATAGAAAACTAAAATCCATCATGACCTTGATATAATGAAGTATTATTTTTATTTAAATTAAGAGTATTTCTTTGGTATTTATTTTATATCATGCTTCTTAACATGTGTAAAAAACAATATCAAGTCTTTTTGTTGTCAAGTAAAATAGATTGTCAATGATCTACCTATATTCACTGATATTAACCATTTTTCCTTCATCGTCTAGTGATAGTTTTATCTAGTTAGCCATTGGAGTTTTCATCTCCTTGGAAGTATCCATTAGAAATCATCTCAAAACCTCCTTGGAATATTTTTATTGATAAATAAATGTGTTATTCCTTCCTTATGTCACCTATAATCCAAAGAAAAAGGGTTATTTCACTAATCATTAACATTTTGAATTAACTTTTCATAAATTTTGTGAACTTTTTTCACTATGATATATCTAATCCAATAAATATTTTTTCATCAAAAAACACTAGCACTGTCATTATTTTATTACTATCATTGTTTACATAGATACTGTAATCAAATCTGCCACACTGAAAACTACTTTTTTCAGAAATTGATCAAGTATTGAATACCAAGATCTCAGTGCTTTCTTCAACCCATATAGAGCCTTCCTCATCTAACAAAAATATGTTCCCATCTTCATTAATTAAAAAACCATTTAACTATTTGATATAAACTTCTTATTCTATAACTAGATTCATAAATTCTAACTTGACATCCATCTAGAAAAATTTGAAATTCCTTTGCACAACTATGGATAAGAATAGAAAAATATTATCGAGCCTTGAAATAAGTGAAAATGCATCATGAATGTATATTCCCTTAATCTATTAGTATCCCTTTCACAATAGTCATTCTTCATTCTAAATTAACAATCCATCGTCATTTAGTTTGTTCCATAAGACCCATTTGGCCCTGATAACATTATTATCTTCCACTATTAAAAAAATCTCCCATGTCTGATTCCTCTTAATTTGGTCAAGTTCTTTGTTCATAGCCTAAAACCAGGTCACATCTCTAGCTAATTATTAAAAACATTTGGGTTCTACCTGATATTGGAAGGATTTATACTGTAAATAATTCATTATCTATGTTTGAACTGGCATTGCTTAATAACCAATGATATTTTTCCTGTCAATTTCATCTTGAATCTTCAACTTCCATGCAGATAAAGATTTTAATTCTTTCTAATCATCATTGGTATCTTCTTCTGAATTTATATTTTCCACTTCTACTCCCCCTAAGGTTCTTACCTTCTCATCACTATCATTAGGGAACTATTCACTATGTTGTTGAAGATTCTATTCATTATCTATTATAGTGAAATAATTACTTTCAACAACTTTTTCCAGCCTCTTATTGAAGAATTTATATGATATGATTTTTAATAAATAGATAAGGAATATCTCCTCATCTCCACAAGACTCAAATTTTTTATATTTATCCTTATTGATAATAAAACACTTGCTTATAAAGATTTGAAATTATTTCAAAGTTGGATTCTTTCTATACCAAATCTTGTATATAGTCTTATCTTCCTTCAGACACAATAGAGCCCTATTGGATATATAGACAGATGTCAAGACTACTTCCTTCTAGAATTTCTCTAGTAGGTCCTTTTTAATAAGAATTGTTCTAGCCATGTTGTTTATGATTCAATTTATCCTCTAAACTACTACATTCTGTTTAGGATTTATCACTACTGAAACTTGATGTTTTATCCCATGTTTCTCAAGATAATATTTCACTTGGATATTTTTGAATTCCATACCATTATCAATATGAAAATTTAGAATATTTTGTCCAAACATCCTTTTATATTACCACTAATATGGTTTTATGAAATTGAATACATCATACTTGTGGGTACTGAAAAATACCCATGCCATCCTGTTGAAATAATCAATGAAAAAAACATAATACCTCTTCTCGTGAATGGATCTTGGTGAGATAGGTCCACAAACATCTTCATGCACTAATTCAAGAACTTTGGTTGATTTTTTTCTTTTTCCATGTATTTTTTCGGATAATATTCCCTTGTTTAAAAGAATCACATGTGTGAGTATGATCACGTGATATCTTGGGAAGATCTTAAGATACATTGTATTTGACCAGATATTTCATGGCTAGTTGTCATAGATGGACAAGACGTTTATTACAAAACTTTTTTTCCCTATCTGGATTAAAATCACATATCTTATTCTCCACTCACAAGTTATAGATTCCCCTTCATGTTATTACCCTTTAAAACAATTGTACCAACTTTATCCTTGAGAATACACAAATTATTGGTAAATATTATAGCATGACTCAAGTCACACAGTTTACTAACACTAAGAAAGTTTTTACTGAGACCTTCAATAACCAAAACATCAGTACGTCTCATATCTTTTCCCCTAAATTTGTCTATTCACAAGACAATAATATTTAGGCCTTTGTCATTTCCAAATTTTAAAATTCCTTCCTTGTCAAATTTTATTCATGTAACAAGATCTTTATATCCATTCATATGGAATGTGCATCCAATATCAAGGATCCATACACCAGAATGATCTGATGATTTAAGGGAAATCTCTTTAACCATTGTCTACTCTGATCTTTTCTTTTTGATCCATGTTACTGAATTAATACCTATTGCGGATTGATATTCATGATATTCCTCATAGTATGATGGACCAAATTTAACTTTCATTTCTACAAATCAATTTTTCATTTTAAACTCACTTGATGATTCATTAAGTTACTATTTATGAACAATTTGGTTCTTCTTTTCACATTCCTTTGTATTGTTGATGAGAAATATCTTACCATGTGTATGAATCCTCCACACTAGAAGTATTGACCATAAAAATTATTCTTCAAATATTTAAATTTATATGGCCACATTTTTTACACTTGTTCCCTTAAGTTCCTTTTGGATATGGGACATAAGTTTTTATAATTTCTCATATTTCTACTGAAATAACACTTTATACAAGGCTTATTCCTATTAATTATTGTTGTACCGATTCCATATTGGGTCTTATGAGTCTTCTAATTCTAATTTATTCCCAAATAAATTCTTATCCTTGGATTGGGTACTTTCAGTATAACATCAATCACCATAGCTTTCTATTTCCGATCAAGCCTCATATTATCCTTATCATTTAGATTTGATTATTGCTTCTATTTCATTGGACCGCTATGCTCCACTTCCATTTTTTAAACTACTTGATAAATATGACTTCTTAATTTCATATTAGGAGTCAAGATTATCTACTAATTTTCAAAAAAAATTCATAGTTTTATGAATTCTTCTTCAATTTATTTGATACATTTTATTTTAACTTTTTCTATGATAGTTAAACTATCAAAAACTCTTTTATGTTCTTTGAATTTGAGCTTGTAATAAAAAATCTTTTCTAAGTTCTCTAGAATTTAAGGCTTAAGATTTTAAATTTATTCCATCATCTTGGATTGGTCTTCTTATTTTTAGTACATATAGATTTTGGCATCCCACTCAGTTAGATTTCTTCATTTTGGCTCTCTAGACATCTATCTCCTCAAGAACAACTTCCAACTCAACCTGGAGATCAACTCTTCCTTCGACTTATTCTTCTACATTGTCACTTTATTCCATTTTTTGGGAGATACCTATAACTACCACTATAGAATTTTCTCCATGATCCTTGCATTTCTCTATCTATTCAACCTTATATTCTTTTCAACTGTCATTTTCTTGCAAAAGAATATTCTTATTTTTAAAGAAATTTCTCTTAAAATTTTTATTTCCTTTCACATATGATAAAGACTTATTCATGGGAATTTTGAATTCATCCTCATCATCACTTTAAAACTTCTTGGTTCACCTTACTACAAGATTTCTAACCTTTCCACATTAAAAGCTTGAAAGTGGAAGTTTCCCTTTAAATTTTCTTTTACCTCTGTACATATTTCAGGAAAATAATGACATAAACTCACTTTTATCCTCTTCTTCCTGGACTTCATCAATAGAATTCTTCTTTGTGGACTTTCATTCCACCTATTTGTACTTCAATTTTTCCATAAACTCAATATCTTCATTTATCATTTCATATATGAAAAGAGTACTGTTTAGGTTATCCAATTCCAGCTCCTTTGATTTGTATCTTCCTGTACAAAGACTTTTGGATTGAATTGGGGTGGAAGTATTCTCAGGATGAAATTTATGATCTTGATATCATCAATTATTTCTTTGATACCACACATATCTTCTACAACAACATTCACCCGGTCAATTAATGAATCGATCAGCTCATTAGGGTGCATAATTAGATCCTCATACTTATTCTATATAACTTTCAATTTTACTTCTCTAACTTTTTATTATCCCTCAGAAATATTTAGTAACTTTTACCACGTAGCATGTGATAACTTACATGACATCACCTTTGTACATATTTCATTGGATAGGTCTCCCCCTAAAACATTGATTCCCTTGGAACAACATACAAATCCCATTAGTTAGATTTTAATAAAGCACCACTATCCAAACTAGCTGAAATACCATGCATTGCTACAGTAAATACATTCATTCCAAAATATTGAAAGTAGTTATGAATCTAATTCTTCTATAATTGAAAATTTTTTACATCGAAGATCAGAATCCATATATAGTTTACAACCACTATTGAAACCCATGAGAGAGAAACATTGAGATTAATCTCTCTCTAATACCAATTGTTATCCCAATAAGGTTAAATAACCTAAGAGGATGAGTGAATTAGGGTATGAAATATTAAAAAAACTAACCCTTTGGATCTTGTTTTTTCATTAAACAAAACACTCTTCTCTCCCTTTACTATAGAAATTTATGAATATAATTTAAAGCATGCACAAGAAAAAGAAATTTTACTTGGTTCACCTGCACTAGGCTGCATAAAAGGAGAATACAAAGACAATATTCCTATATACCAAATCCACTTAAGAAAATCATAATTATGATTTTATAAGTAAACCCACTATTCCTCCTAGTTTACAACCAATCACAATTTTAAATCCTACTACTCTCTAAAATAAAGTGTAATCACTGGTCCTTTGGATGATTCTTCTTTTTATCACTTGAATCAATATTTTTTACACCTAATTTAGTGCATCATAAATATATAATTTCATCCACTTGATGAGTACCCATTTACCTCATAATTAATGTTAAAATCATTATAGGTTCGGACAACTTCGAATTTCATGCAACCTTAGCATGACTTGCATGAAAATATACCAATTTTCATGAAACTATTCTATTTTTTTATAGAGTTTCAACTTGTACGCAACTTTTTTGTTTTGTCATGGAATTCCAACTTTCATGAAACTTTTCTATTTTTTCATGAAATTCCCACTTGTTCATAAGTTTTCATTTTTTTCATATAATTCTAGATTGCGCAAAACTTTTCCATGTTTTCATGAAAGTCGCACTTGCGTGAAACTTTTGCGTGATTTAGAGCCCTGATATTCTCTAAGGGTTGAGCTACTAAAATGTGAGGGTAGCCACCTATTTATAGACATGGCTAACCTTGTGTGAAATTTTCTTATACCCCTTCCATTATGTGTCCAATTGTTTTATTTTTTTCATAAAACTCCCAACTTGTGTGCAACTATTCTTAAGCATGGAACTTCAACGATTTGACATTGTTTTTAACATGCAACTCCATCTCTATTTCCTAGACGTGTGAAATTATTCCTGTAGCTTGTAACTATGATTTTTTTTTATGATTTATAACTTTCATGAAACACTTTTATTTTCCTTATTTTTTATAATGGTCTCAAATCTACACTTTCACGCAACTTTTTATAACACCTTCACACTTATGTGCAGCTCCAATTTTTATGATGTTTCATAACTTGTGCACAACACTTTCCTTTTAAGTATTTTAATGTGATTGTCTCGAATTGTAATTATGTGTAGAATTTCAAAACACCTTCACCCTAGTTCACAACTTTTTCATTTACATGAAAATCCTTCCTTTTCTAAAAAAACTTTTTTCCTTCCTCCAAATTTTGGACCCCAAAATTTTGGAAAACACTAGGAAATGACATCGTCTTATATAAATAATTTTTTATACCTCTTCTAAACCATAATTTTTTTTATATTGGATCCGTTTCAAAATACCATGTCAACAATCTCTCTAGAACTTCTCAACTAACCTTGGAATACTTTTTTTCAACAAACACAATCAACCTAAAAACACTTCAAAGTTACCTTGAGGGATTTTTTTCCAATATAAGATATCTTGGGTAATCCTATTGGGATATCTCCAAGATGTCTGTATAGTTTTTTGGATTTATTTTTTGAGAGGTTTCTCAAGGTTTATCTAAATTTGAACATTTAGGCTAGGTTGTCCATGAGACATTAGGCACAACAGGGTTCCATTGAGATATGTTTTGAGATGAGTTTAAGGGACCCTTAAGGTTACCCTTATAGGTGGGTTGGTGTTTTCATTTGAGGTATGGATTCAGAGGATCCACTTTTGGATTGATATGATACCACGGGGTGTTAAGAATAATTGGGATCCATTGGTATTATTTTTTAAGTGGTTTTTAGAGACCCCTTTGTATTCCCTTTTGGTTGCATTGTTGATCGAGGACTAGTTGGAGTCCATTGAGGGTCTCTTAGAATTATCCCTCATAAGGGGCTTGTCCTAAGGAGTTGGATGAGGTTGAATATCACCTTATAGGGTATCCTGTTCTTATTTTTTCCTTATGTATATTTTATTGTCATTTTGTTTATATATCCCTAGATATTGTATATGGTAGAGGATCCCTTGGTCTAAATTCCCTTTGTGTTGTGACCCTCGAGACCATGTGATCCTTGAGTCTTGTTTGACCCTGAGAAGTGTTGGAGAGAGCATGTGTTGGATTTTTTATGGATTATGAGATCTGGGGGATCATGGGATCCCCATTATTTTTTATCCAAGATTTGATCAATATTTATAGCTCAAATTTTTTGGATGATGGGTTTGAAATTTGGATCAGCCCATGTCCTGATGGCCTTTGAACAAGGATATTTGAGGCCACACTTTCTCAGGTTTTGGTTTTGAGAGGAAACCTTTGGGATATTTATTGGATTGGGTGTTGGCCCAATGATTTATTAGTGATCTACTCTGTTGTTGCAATGTCATTTTTATATGTATATAGGGAGATAATGAGAGATTTGGATGAACACACATCTCTAGTCAAGAGTTATAAACTAGCTAGAGGCTTGATGTCATGGATACTCAGTGCACCTGGTTGCTTCGTTGGAACCCCTAGGATAGTATCAGTACATTATCATCCCATATATGCTGAGGTTTTAGGAAATTATGTATACTCTATTAGGTCCATTAATGGTGGTACCCCTGGATTAGTGTACACTATCGGGCCCTCATTTTTACCTTGGTTGGTTTTGAAGGACTTTCGGGACATAACAGGTTCTCTAGGGTCTGACGTAGAGTCTTGTCCCTATATTAGATCAATCTATTGGAGTATTAGAGATTGGTCGATGTGTGTTGTAGTTGTGGACACCAAGGATTGGATCCTATGTTTTAACATTCATTCATGTTGTATTTTAGACATCTTTGAGCTCCTATGTAGATCTTGAGGATACACCAGATGTAATGTGGAAGGTTGAACAACTTGATATAAATCCTCTAGTGTGGGCTAGAGTTAGGATAGATTTACCTCATGTGTTAGGATGGAACCCATGGATAGTTATTTTCTTTAATTCTATCTATCACTTTATTTATTTATTTTATGAATTTGTTTTTATATGTCAGTTGTTATTAGTTATTGACTATGATGAGTATATCACATGTGTATGCACTTTTGATGACCGAAAATTATAGGTTCACCATTGGGGTGACCTATTTATATTTATTTATCACCCCATGTACATGAACCTAAGTGTGCGTGAAAACCCATAAATATACTTTCAAGTTGTTGAACAGGTTATACGATGGATCGAGCATAGGCCTAATGTTTATTGATCAATCATATTGACTCATGTAGAGTCTCAGGATCAATTTGGAGTAGTTCAGCTTTTTCTGGGATTGGGTATGTGGTTCATCTCATATTTGGAAGTATAACTGGGCATATTTATTTTCAATTTAGTTTATTTTGTATATGTTGGCGGCCAGTTGGTGACCATTTGTTTTTTTAGAATTTTTTGAGTCTGTATGACTGTATGCCGCATTTCATTTATTAAATCATTTTTTTGTTTCAGTTATTTATATTATGTACTATGATGTTTATGATGTGTATTTATTTGTTTATTTCCAATTTTATGGTACTCTGACTGAGGGTATATTCTCTCTAATATATCTTTTATACCCTCACCACATTTTGGAATCCTATGGTATATAGGTATGTGTTCTTGATTCCTTATGGAAATCCTGATTGGGTGATGTACCAGGTAAAACTAGGAAGGTGTTCTATAAAATGGAATCAAATGAGTTTTTATTTTTCTAATTTGGGGGTTGGTATATAGGAAGTTTAGGGATGTGTCAGAGCCTATAATGGACCTCATACTGGTGTGTTGTGAACACCTTTTTCAATAGAATTTCTAGGTTACCAAGGTGATGGGATTGTTTTTCTTGGATTTTTTTTACAATTGTATGATTTCACCTTGGGTGATGTACTTTTGTATGTGGATTTATGGATTTTTTTTTATCTTAGACCATTGGAAAGAGGCTAGTGTTCATGCATCATTCTATTCACATAGGGTGAAAATTTCATATTCCAATCTGTGTGTGATTTTACTAATGATGGTGGTTCAAGTATTTAAAGTACCCACAATGAACTATATACCATTGTTCTATATAGATTCTTGGTGTAATTCTAATCAACTGAAATGTGGGTCTTTTTCTTATAATGATTGGTCATGTAGATCTTTTGGTGTGGTGTTCATCAATGATATAATTTAAATCACATCATAGAGGGATGTGTTGATACCCTAGTGGGTTGGTACAAGCTTTGTAAGCCCTAGTTGTGACACGATGAGGGAAAGGATACTTGATAGTTGTTTGGATTGGGCTCAAGTTTCCCTAGTTTTGAGGTTGAGTTCAAGGATTAATTGTGTATTTGAGGTTTCTTGAGAGTTGAAGTTTGGTTTTATGCCTACAACTGCTCATATTTGGTTGTGATTCAGTGGCACAGTGAGATTATGACTAGGTTATCCTAGTTTGAACAATTCCTGGTTTGTGGGTGGTTGTGCAGTTATCTTTACATAGAGTTTGAGGTGCCTTTTTTTTATGAGTATCACTGAGGGTACACTAGTATGTTGGAGTTGAATTGTGTGAGAATTATAGTAAGTAGTTTAGGTGTTTTACCCTAGGTTTGTTAGGATGTGGATCATGTGAGACTAAGTCCATATTTACATTTGGGTTGTGTGGGAAATTACAACCATTTTTTTCAAATAAGCCTGATCTATTTAGAAAATGAAGGAATGTTCATGTTGGTTTTGTTTGGTTCTTGGGAAAATTGAGTGGTGTTGTTATGGAATATTTATTGAGGTCAGTTCTCATGGAGTGGAGTGAGGGGAACTTTATGGTGGGGATACCTCCATAGGCCATTAAAGGAGTTCATTTATGGTGATTCGAGAATGGGTAGTGGTTTCTATTTTCTGTTCAGTGAATGGGTTTGAGTTGGTTGTCCATGTCCAATCATCATGTTCAGTGGTGGATGTAGAATAGTCTATGGATCTTGTTTTTTTTCAAGGATATGATGAGGGTACTCCTATTGTGGGGATCATCCTCCCGGATTTGGATTGTCCATCATGGCTTTAGGGTGTCTATGTGTAGTTGGATTCAGATAGATTTTGTTGTATAGAAAATACTATAATCAAATTTTGAGGTACAATTGGATATATTTTGAGTACAACATCAGAACTAGTGTAGTGTTTTTATAACCCTCATGTTGAAAAGTGTTTTTGGGGTCTCATTAGTTGAGGCTAATCATTTTGGGAGGAGTTAGACTGAAGGGTTTGACTGTTGTTTTTATGAATATTTGGATGTAGTGGGTTAAAAACCACAAAGGAAACTTCATTCAAGATGTGTTCTAGGGTGTTTGGGGATTTAATTGAGGATTTTTGGAGAATATTCAATAAGTATGGTCTTGTAAGTTAGATATACATGGTGAAAGTGTGTTTAGTGTTTGGAGCCTGAACATAGATGGTTGTCTTTGATTTGGTGATCAAGGTAGGTTGGTATTATCTGTTTTCTAACCATTTATGCTTATTAGGGGGTGAGAACCATTTATAGTGATGATTTTGTAATGATACAAGTCATTACAGGTTATAAAATTTCAAGTAAATTTGAATTTTTCCCATTGAGTGTTTTTTTGGTGAATTCGTATGCAAATTCTAATTTAGAGAGTTACATCCTAATTTTTGGAAGTGTTTCAGGTGTTTTTTGAGTCATGAAAAGTAGCTTGAGTGCTTCGGTGAAGATCAGGAGATTCCGGTGTGAATTTTAATTTTTGAGTTAGTGTTTTTTCAGGTGAATGTTTTGGTGTGTACAATTTAATGCAAATCATTTGGATCTTTGAGGATCATGGTGTTTTTTGTTATATTTTAAAAGTGCTTGGTTAAACTACGTGACATGAGAATGGTTCAAAGCAACTTGTATGAGTTTTAGAGGAAATTGTGTGGACTTAACTTGGCCTAGGTCTAAGGTTCCCAACTTGCACATGGTTTCATAAAAACAGTGTGAATGCTGCAGTGGGGTTCCAAATCCATTTTTCATAGGTAGAACATGGTTAGTAAACTGTATGGTCAAACCATGTAAGGTGTGTTTCCTTGGATAGTGGAGGGTTCACAGTTGGTGCACGGTTTTGAAAACTATGTGGCCAAGCCATATGGCTTACTAGGTTGGGTTAAGAAGTTGTAAATTTCCATTATTTCCCTTGTGATTTTTGTTTTCCCACTCTCCTTTCCTTCTCCTCATGCACATGGACCAAAGGAGGTATCCTCCCTCTTTTCTCATCCCCCCCTTGATTTAGTGGTGTTTTTTAAATATTTCTTTCGTGTTTTTAGGTTAGTTTCTTCCTCCAATCTTCCCCTTCTTCCTCTCCCTTTATTGTGGTTGATTTCGGTGTCCTCTAATTAGGGTTTAAGTTCCAATTCAACCAAAGCATGGTCTAATCGACCAAGTATAATGGGACATTAGCATGTCTTAGATAGAAGAAGTCTTGAGATGATGTATGCATCTCATCTCTCGTCTTTTTTGTGGGGGTATGAGACCTGATAATTTTTTCCTATAATTTAAATAAATTTTAATGGAATTTATAATTAATTGGGCATTGTGTGTTGGGTATTTTTCTCATATTGGTGATGGGGTTGAATTGTAGGTCTCCTATATATAGTTGGTTGAGGTTTTATAAAGTGGAATCACATTGGTTAGTTTTAAAGATTTATGCCTCCTTGAAATTAAATTTATTATTTCATTTTAAATTTTTTTAATTAATTTAATTTCCTTGTATATAATGAGTTAGGTGCCCCCGTTGTTAGAAGAGCATGGTTTCAGGCCTAAAGATTTGGTGGTTATGTTGTGAGGTATTTTAGTGGTTTGGTTTTTTTTTTGTTTCCCTTTATATTATTTTTTAAATTAATTTAAGTTATTTCCTTGGTTTTTGGGAACACCTTGGAAGTTGTTTTATTTTGTTTTGGGAATGTCTTGGGCTTCAGATTCCTTGAATAAGGGTCTTTGTTAGTAGGACCCACATTTTTGGCTTGGTTCTAAGGGCAATCCTTGTTTGTCCTATAGTGATGTATAGTGGCATAAACTAGGATATGTCTGGGTTCCTTCCTCATCCTTGAACCGATCATGGGATTTTTCATATTCTCTTTAGAGTGACACCTCCCAGGTGGTATGTGACGTTGAGGCATGTGGGAATTTAGGGGTCAAGGTGAGTTTCCTTGAGTGAGTTGAGGTTGGAAAGGATGTTCCCCTCATGGATTTGTATTTAGAACCCTCCAAATGATAGGTGTGGGTTGAGACCCTGAGAGGGTCATAAAATATATGTTACCTTGTACTTCAAGTACCAAGGGAGTTTATTCTTGGGATCCTTAGGTGGTTAGAAAAAGTTGACGATGATAGATTTCTAGTTTGGACCTATTAGGACATCTCCTGGATGTATGGTTGGTTTCTTATGGTTACATGGATTGGGTTTATGAGTAGTTTATCTAGGTTTAGTTTTGTTTGATACATTGGGCTATGTTGTTCATAAGACTTAGACATAGCAAGGTGTTATTGAGTTTTGTTTTGTGATGGGTATGAGGGACCCTCAAGGTTTCCCTCATAGGTTGGTTGGTGTTTTTTTTTTTTTGAGGTTTGGGTCTGGATGATCCTTGTTTAGGCTGATATAATACTATAGGGTTTCAATAATGTCTAGGATCCATTGGTTTTCTTTTGTAAGTGGGTTTGAGAGACCTATTTGGGCGCCCATATGGATGAATTATTAACCAAGGACAAGTTTGTGGTCATTGAGTACCACTTGGAATTCTACCTCATAAGGGACCAAAATCAAGGAGTTGTGTGGGGTTAACGATACCCTATTAGGGTGTGTTGTTATTATTTTTTCATTATGTTCTTTTGAAGATCATTTTATGGGTGTGACTTGAGAGATTGGGTATGACATAGGAGCCTCTAGTAGGGCATCCCTTTGTGTTGTGACCCCAGGAACCGTGTGATCCCTATGTTTTGTTCGAACTAGAGAAGGGTTGGTGAGAGACCATGGTGGATGTTTTATGGATTAAGAGATCCAATGGACTGAGGGAACCACATGCTTTGTTAGCTAATAGTAGATCAGTTTTAATTGTTCAATTTTTTAGATGATGGGTTTGAGAGTTGTATTGACCCACGTTTTGATGGCCTTTGGCTAAGGATGTATAAGGCAGATCTTACATAGGTTTTGGATTTTAGATGATACTTTTGGGTTATTTGTTACACTAATTTTTCACCTTGATATTGATTATTTATCTCTTCTATTGTAGTATGGATTTTTTAGAAGGTTTTAAGTATATGATGGGTGATCTATGATGTTTCTTAAATTCATTACATTTTTTAACATCCATTTTTGTAAATTTATTGTCTTTTTAGTGCAAAAATTATTTCTTTTTGGAAGATTATTAAATTTTTATAATTTTTTGGTTTTTGATGTGATTTATTTAATATTATTTTAAAAATGATATGTTTTTGAACATTAATGATAAAATTTTCTATAATTTCATTTTTTTTATTTTAAAAACAATTTTTTGGGTGATTTTCATTATTCTTTGATCAAAATATTCATTGAAATGTATTCTGAATATAAAATTTCAATTTACATTTTTAAATTGATGAATTCCCATTTTTATTGAATTATATTTTCAAGATTATAGTGTTTTCTAGAAATATAGGCCAAAATTTATGTAGCATAATTACTATGTAGATGAATAATTATGTAACTAGATTCTAAAGGTTCCACATATCTGAATTTTCTAGAGCTTCTATATATCCAATTCCTAGAGACCCTCACAAAGCCTAATTTTCTAAAGATTCACCCATGTATCAAAATCTATAGAGGCGCCCACTTACCCAAATGGTTTACTCTCAAATGTCCAAAAAACTTCCAAATAACCAAATTAAGAGTCGACCAAACTGAAAAATCTCAACACCGTAGAAGAGGACATCAATTGAAACTGTAAAATTCTAACTAAGACCCACCGATACCAATCAAACTTTGAAAAAAACCCATATATGATATTAATGATGAAGTTTATTAATCGAGAATTGATCTTGCAAAGGATGAATTCCAATTATTAGGATGAAATGTGGATTTATCTTATTGTGTTAAAGGGGTTTGAAGGATAACTACAGCATCACTTGAGTTTTCTTACGTGTGTCTTCTTGTTTGTGGATAGATAAGATCCTACTAAATCTATTCATGGAGATTCATCATGCTTATGGGTTTTATGCTTGTATAAATTCAATAAAGAAAAAATAAAATGGTTATGAAGAAGTAAAGTCTATATTTTTTTAATATGGTGGGAAAAATATTTACAAACCAAGTTTTATTCTATGCATATTCCCATATAGGTTGACCAAAGAAGATGAGCCTAGGGGCTTAGTTTGTTCCCTATGATCTAGCTATGAAAATGGATTGAGATTCATACAATGTGTTCAGAAAAATGTTCTAATTAATCTCCATCTATTTGTTAGTGAATTCAAGTATTATTTGACTAAATCCCAGCTATGGTTGATCATGTTGGTTTGCAAAATTCAAATTGGTAATGATTTATTCCAATGGATGATAATCATGTTTGTGATGGTTGTACATATTTTAGTGTATTTGTTGATATCATTGGGGAGATGTCCAGACATTGTATCTTGTAGTGTAGGCCAAGTTCAATTTTAGTTGAATTTTTTTGAACTTGGAATTTGAATTTAGGATTTCAATGTGTGTCATGTAATGGATGACACGTGATCTGTGTGAGATGAACATGAAAAATGATCTTATTTTACTATTGGTTTTTAGATCATGACTAAACTGAAAGGGATAGGGTGAAGTACTTACAATTGCATGAAATGTGTACATTCTATTGTGAGCATTAAATGTGCTAAAATTAAAATAATTTTTCAAAACAGTCTGTGGAAAACTAGTTTTTTAGGTGGTGATTATTAGAGTGGTGATATTTTTGGACACTTGGGATACATGGGAAAAATGGAATTTAAATGATTTCATTAGGGTAAGAATTGTTATGACTAACTATAAAATATCTATTAAAGTCACCTAAATATTGAATGAAGATACAAAATAATCTAAATACATTTTTCTAAGAGTTGAAGCTTGTGTCTGTGGAAGTAGTGACATTCTAGAATAATTCTTCTAGTGTCACACGAAGAAGGAGGTGTGTGTGATAATGTTTCTGCATGGATGTGTTTTTATAATCTATTATATTTGAAAATAATAATTTTATTTTTATTTTTATTAAATAGGTTATGAAGCTTCTATAGAGGGGACTTGAAACTTAGACCCCTTGATTATATACCTAATTTTATCTCTCTCTCTCCTCTTCTCCTCGCTATCTCTTCTATTTTCTATATTTGAAAATAAAATTGTGTTTTTTTAATTCTTATTTTTCTTCATGTGTAATCTTATATTCTTATTCACTAAATTTTTTTCTGTTCTTATAAATTTATCTTTTTCCTCTCCTTCTCCATGACAATATACAGAGAATCTAAAGAGAGGTTGTGTGATTTTTTGATCATGTGATGATCACTTTTTTATGAATTAAATTTTGTGAGAAGGTTATTTTTACTTGTGATTGTTTTTACAAATAGGAGGACTCTCATGTACTGGAAGATATTCCATGGATGTGTGTTCACTTTTTAAGGAGATATAGGTGTTTGTGTCCAAAAATAGAGTGTTAGAGATGGTGCCCTAGAACCAACTATTTAGTACTTAATTAAATGTTTTCATTATTAATGAAGTTTCTTATAGCATCATGATTGTTCCTTTTCATGACTATTATTTATGATAATAACCTAAGAATATGTTTCGAACTGAATATTCATAATAGTTCCATGCTATAGTGAGAACCTAGAGGTTCAGTATTCTTGAATATAACTTCTATGGTTGGATGATATTGTCTGACAGGACATAGACAATACAGGCTATCAGGGGTAATAGGATCATAAGAAATTGATACAACTTTTCATGGTGTTCTCCCTTGGTTTTCTCTAAGATATAAGGTTATGAGAATAAACCAGTCAATAGTAAATCCACATTTCCATGTGTCATTGGATATTCCTATATGAAGATGTGTTTATTAATCCTTAGACTTTAAGATAATAATTAATGGATATCATGACTTGAATACTTTAATGTATTGATGAAAACTATTATTACATATGCACGTGGTGAGGTAGGATTCATTAGGTATATAATGAGTGATATTTCATTAATGGATAATTCAAGAAAGGGTTTATCCATTTTGTCCCTTGACATAAGTTTATGTCAAATTCCATTTTATGGGAATGGAACCGCCTCTATAAATCTATGTCCATAGTGTATGGTGGGAGAGTTCATTTCCAAAATTAAAAAAAAATCATTGAGCATGTTGGTTGATGACATCATCATGAAACATGATTGATTTGAGGTATCACGATAAAGGATTATATTATATGTTAAGCATTCATAAGAGGTTGAATGTTTTTGTGACATTAACTAATTTCACTATGGGTGCCTTAGTGTGTTTCTAGATGCTAACCTTGTATATTAAGTGGTTATGCATAATTCCACTGATAAAGAGGCCTAGAGTTTCACACGTTGAGTGTGTCCACAATCTCAATTAAATTCAAGTATATAGTTTAACAAGTTAGAATAAATATTATTTATTTATTTTTGGTTGATCACCATAATTTAATGAAAAGTTATTTGAAATAATAAGTAAGTTAAATAATAATAATAAATATTTATTTTCAAGTTTGGTGAATATAATATTTCTTATATTTATCATAGAATAATGAAGTGAAATTTTTTTATTGAATATTCATTATTCTATGATTGGTAAATTTAAATGAAGAAAAGTGGATTGAGCTTAATAGTCCAATTGGAAATGGTATAAATGATATTTATTTATATTCTTAATGTGTTTCACATATCAATTTATTAATAATATTATTATTATAAATGGAAATGAGGTAAATTTTGAATAATAAAGTTGGTAAGGGTATTGTGTGCAATTTTACAACCCTAAACCTGCTATAATAAATATCTAATTAAAACACTTTCCATAATCACTATTGGTGGGAACAACAGATAGAGATAGACTCACTCAAGCCCTAAAGAGGGATCTATATATCTAAAGCACACTATCTATTACTCCTTTATCAAGCTAATGAGAGAACATCAAGAGTTCCATCTATTTAAAGAAGACCTCATTTGTGATAAACCATGAAAAATGCAAGTGATCAGCATCATCCGTACTAAAACCCAGTAGTTCTACAATGATGTTCATAGATTTGAGTGAATGTGTGGATCACCTCAAGAGAGATTATACAATTTAATCCTACAATTCAATGATGGTATGATGATATCTATTCAACCAAATCTTTAATAAATAGAGACACTACAACAAAATCTATCTATAATAGTGATATAATCATCCTTCATCAACGCTAAAAAAGCACTAATAACCTTAGCAAGGTTAAAAGTCCATCACTTTTATTAGTGATGAAAAACACTAATAAAAGGTATATTTATCAGTGATTTTAAAATCATTGATAAAATACCCCATTAATCAATGCGTTTTTTTTTGCACTGATAAATAGTACATTCATCAGCGCTTTTAAAAGCACTGATAAATGGAATCTTTTATCGGTGCTTTTATTTTCATTGATAAAAGTATGATTTATTAGTGATTTTATTTATGTTGATAAAAGTATAATTTCTCATCACTTTTTAATGAACTAATATAGATAGACTTTATCAGTGTTTGTATAAGCACCTATAAAGGAGTACTTTATCATCGCATTTAGTATCATTGATAAAGGTGAAAACTACAGTGTGAAGTTGCAACACACTACATCATGAGAAACAGGTGGAGTGTGTTGTAATAACACACTACATCAGTAGAAACAGCAAAAAATTTTACCAAAATAAGATATAAATACTGAATTTAAATGAAATAAAATTTATAACAAAAATACAAGAAAAAACACTATTATAGAGTATGTCATTTGTTTTTTTATTAAAATTAATGTTAGTTTTGAATAAAAAAGATGCACTTAGAATCATACCAGTCACACTGTGTGTCGGATTGAGGTGAGTATGAATGCTACATGTCCCAAGTTATTCATGGTTTATTTTCTTAAAGTATAAAAACAATAAGAATTAATTTTCTCAGTTTTTATTATGTCAGTTGTTTTTTTATTAAAATTAATGTCATTTTTGAATAAAAAGACGGACTTGGAGACATACTGGTCACACTGTGCATTGTATTGAGGTTCATTTGATCCCTACACATCAAAAATGATGTATGTATCATTATCCTAAATTACCAAAACAATCGGAATTTTTTTCTTAGTTTTGAGTATGTGATTTGTTTTTTTACAAAAATTAATGTTAATTTTGAATAAAAAAGATGCACTTAGAGTCATACCGGTCACATTGTGTGTCAGGTTGAGGTGTTGATGAATGATACATGTCTCAAATGACTCATGGATCATTTTAATAAAGAATAAAAATAACTGGAAACCATTTTCTTGGTTTTCAATATGTTAGTTGTTTTTTTATTAACATTAATGTCACTTTTTAAAAAAAAGACGTAGTTGGATTCATACCAATAACACTGTGCATAGGATAGAGGTACAACCGATCCCTACACATGAAAAATTATTTATTGATAGTTTTCCTAAAGTACCAAAACAATATGAATGTGTTTGATCAGTTTTGAGTATGTTAGTATTTTTTTATAAAAATTAATGTCAATTTTGAATAAAAAAGACACACTTGGAGTCACATTGTGCATCTGATTGAGGCGTGGATGAATTATACACATCTCAAATGACTCATGGATCATTGAACTAAATTTTCAAAATAATCGAAATGTGTTTGCTCAGTTTGGAGTATTTCATTTATGTTTTTGATTAAATTAATTTCAATTTTGAATAAAAAGATGCACTTGGAGTCATACCGGTCACACCATGCATTTGATGGAGGTGATTCTGATCTCTAAATGTCATAAATAACATATGGATCATTTTCCTAAAGTACCAAAATAATCCTAATGCATTTTCTTGGATTTGAGTATGTCAGTTGTTTTTTTTTACTTAAATTAATATCAATTTTGAATAAAAAAGATGCACTTAGAGTCACACTGCTCGTCAGATTGAGACATGGATGAGTGATACACATCCAAAATGAATCAAGGATTTGTTTCCTAAAGTATCAAAACAATTGGAATGTGTTTTCTCAATTTTGAGTATGTCAGTTATTTTTTTATTAAAATTAATGTCAGTTTTGAATAAAAGGATGCACTTGGAGTCATACCAGTCACACCATGTGTTGTATTGAGGTTTTGATGATCTCTACATGTCAAAAATGATGTATGGATCATTTTAATAAAGTAAAAAAATAATATGAATATGTTTTTTTTGGTTTTGAGTATGTTGGTTGTTTTTTTTTTACTAAAATTAAGGTCAATTTTGAATAAAAAAGATACACTTGGATTCACACTGTGCATCAGATTGAGGTGAGACTAAATGATACACATCCCAAATGATGCATGGATCATTTTCCTGAAGTATCAAAACAATCTGAATGTGTTTTCTTAGTTATGAGTATGTAAGTTTTTTTTATTAAAATTAATATCTGTTTTAAATAAAAAGGTGCACTTGGAGTCATACCAATCACATCATACATCGTATTGAGGTTCAGTTGATCCCTACATGTCAAAAATGATGTATGGATTGTTTTCCTAAAGTACCAAAACAATATTAATGTTTTTTCTCGGTTTTGAGTATGTAAATTGTTTTTTTACTAAAATTAATGTCACTTTCGAATAAAAAAGACTCACTTGAAGTCATACCGGTCACACTATGCATAATATTAAGGTTTGGTTGATCCCTACATGTCACAAATGATGTATGGATCATTTTACTAAAGTAACAAAATAATATGAATGTGTTTTCTTGATTTTGAGTATGTCACGTGTTTTTTTACTGAAATGTCATTTTAAACTAGAAAGATGCACAATGGCTCTTATCATAAGTGACAAGTGTTTTGTGAACTTTTAAACAATCATTCTAAAACACAATCATGTTATGATCCTTATTATAATTCATTTCATAATAATTTTATTATTTTCAATTCATCACTTCTTATCCTAATCCACCTTAGTCTTCACCTCATTCTTCGCCTTTTCCTCCTCCTCCACGTCAGTCTCTAACTCTGACTCTGCCTTCACCTTCACCTCCACCTCTACCTTTGTCTCTGCCTCCACCTCTATCTCCGCCTCCACCTCCACCTCCACATTTTCCCAATAATTTTATTTTTTAAATTTCAATGATTCTAAAAAAAATTATTTTTTCCATTAATCTTATCCTTGAGAAAGAGATCAAAAATAATATATAAGCATTCTAACACTAATTATTCACACCCCAAATATCTTTTGAAGGTCATAACTCATACCATATCACAAACATAGTATGTAATCAACTAAATTTGTTGTTGGAATACATTCTAACAAAAAGTACATTGCCCACTCATCTCTAAAAAATTGATTTCTTCTTTTGAGTGACTCTTTTGTCATCATTCTTGATAGTACTGAGAAAATATAAACAAACAAATGATTATAAAATATATTTAATAAAATTGTAATTACCTTCAGAAATTACCTATTAGGGGATTCTGGTCTTTTCATGTTGTATGATTTCTATCATAAATTTTCAAACATAATATCCACAATCGATTGCATTATCTTATTTTGAACACTGCAGAAACATTGACCAAAATAAGTAAATTGTTTTGAAATGTTTTGATAGTTAAATATTTCTATATATAACTTAATTTTTTCCATTTTTAGTAATCCACAGGCTTTATCATTTCAGACACCAGCCTCATTCCATGATTTATCTATATTTAGCGACTACCCTATCATAAAACAATTCTCATTAAAACACAGACTCAACATATAATTCAAATTCTATCTATAAAATGTTAATTTTAGTGTATTATTGATCCACAATACACATAATTTGTGGTCAGTTGATTGGAAATCCATTCATTGAATCCAAAAAATAAATATTTGGGGTTTCTATGTTGACTGGTATCATCATCTAGTTCTTCCTAAAAAAACAAAAACACTTAAGTAATGCAAAAATTAGAAATATATTTTATGTTATTAGATTGTAGAGTTTTTCCCTTGCATTGTAGGCATCAAAAAGAGTCTATCGTCTGATACTTTTTTATTAAAAACTTTTAGTAACTCGTATTTTTTCTTATCTATTTATTTGTTTTCCAAATTAATTTTTATTGTAGAAATGATATTGGGATTAATGAATCCAAATCGTACTTCGTAGGATCTTCCCTTTATATAGTTGTAATATAACCACATGTACAAAATATTAATAGTTATTAACTTTAATAAACATATTTAGATCACTATTTGGATAGAAATATTTTGAAAATGTAACTTATGTATGTATTCACAATTGAGATGTTCATCCATTCATGATTGAGAATCTCATTTAGAGACTCGAGACCAATTCTATCTGTAATGGAAGCTCCAAATATTTCTTCTTCATAGTGAATGTAAGACATAGATTTATCTTTAAATGTGTTCTCTGAATGAAGTTCTAATGTTAATAAATTTTTCTCTATAACTGGTAGAGATAAGGTACTCTTAGAATTTTGTTTTGTTTTCTTAGTTTATTCACTAGATTTCCTTGATTCGATCTTTCATTTCTCTACCACTTTATCCATATGTAATATCATACCTCACTTCAGACCTTTTATCATCAATTGTTACATGTTTTTCATGTGATTTTTTTAATACGTACCTTGTTTATATTTATAAGATTACATGGGCATGCTATGAAAGATCTAATTTAAGCTTCTACAGTTGAAATATCTGGATCATTAATTAGAACAGGAAACTCAGCAGTCGGCTCATAATATAACTCAATCCTCACTATCATGTGATATTTTGGGAGGGGTTTATTGTGTAGTTGTTCTCCTGGGATATTATATATTGTACCCCTCACAAAATGGCAGTATGTGGGTGTTGACAGAAAAAAATCACATACAACTACACCCTATAGAATTTTGTAATAAAAATTTATCAAAAGTTGTTTGATTCACATTTAGGAGAAAGAGTAATGAAAAAATTGATTACCCTAGGTAAGTTTTTGGGAGAATGAATAGACTCAAAGATAGTGGTATCATTTTGATCATGTGAGGATCTTTGCCCCATCTCCAATTCACTTTGATTTTTTCTTATACATTTTTTTACCAAACCAAATAGCAAAATAATATCTTGCAGTGAGTCTATTTGTGTCTTCATCCATTTCATCATATTAAATTTATCTTCATGTAGTTTTATCTTATCGAAATATGTTCTATGAGAGACTCCAAAACCTCATCCTCTAATGCGACCATATTGTTCATGCCACTTAAAAGCTACTAAAATTCGCTTTTCTTCTGGTACGGCCGTTGTCGATTCTTGTATCAAAACCATATAAAAAAATATGAACATGCTTATTTTATGTAATATTGTTATAAATCATAATTAATTATAATTATTTCATACTTACACATGCTTCCCATACTGCTTTTTTGTTTTCATCAACTAATATACCATCCTTATTTACACGAGCCTCCTTCCATAGCACATGAAATGGGATGCAAGTGGCTTCAGATTTTGATTCAACAATTTACATATAAACAAAGGAACATATGTTGTTTCATATCACATAATTAAACTTTTATTATTGATTTAAAATATATACCAATTTATTCTCTAATAATGAGTACCCCATCCTTCCTTTGCAATAGGGGTACACTGGTTTTGATGCATGTTCTTTATTTTCAGTGTTCTTTTGTTATTTAATAAATTAACAATTTTGAATCAAGTTAAATAAAATAAATAATGTCAAATAATATATTATCGATATTAATTAACCTAAAATTATTTCTCATTGAGACGATTTCTAAAAGCATTCCATGTTTCCTGCTCTATAATGTGTGCATAAAAAAGTGGTGGGTGGGGCTTTATTTTCCCCTTATCGCCTCTAAGATATAATTTCATCAGAAGAGTTTGGAAGCCTCTGTGGGATTTTCCAGTGGCCATTAAGACAAATTTATTATAGAAATATTCTAAAATAAATGAATTCTACAAGGAATAATGAAAACTAAATCAACGTTTCATTATATAATTTTTTTAGTAAAATAGAGAAAGTATATTGTAACATTGTCGTTATATCGTTCCAAAGGATTTCCCTCATTATAAGTTGGATGCGGCACCATGAGTCAATATCAATCGGCACATTCATCCTCATTGTGAACCCAAGAAAACTAATAAACTTTGACTTATTGGGGTTAATAGTTTGGTCTCATTGATTCCAACCAACCTCAAATTTTATACCTTGAATTCTTGCCAGGATAATTTTATTCAAAATTGTGATGATGATTCGTTGTTATTTTTTTCATTTTTTTTCATCAATGTGTTGTTGATCCCCTAATAATTCCATAGTTTCATCATCAATAGTATGTTCTTGATCAGGATTAGCAACATCATCATGTTTAAAATCCATTGTCTACATGAGTAGTTAAACATTTAATTTGTCTTGAATAACAACAATGCAATATACTCCATGCATAAAAGTCCACAATTGCATGCATCTTGCATGAAATCTTGAACTGATATATGATACTTCAATACTATAGAAAAATTAACCTTCACTACATTTATCTAATCTGTCATTGGATTCTTTATTTCCTTCTATCTCTTGATGATGGGAGGAAGGCTAGTTTGAAATAGGGAGTCCAATCCATCATCAAGAGATGGAATACAACTAAGCATCTAAGGATTAAAAAGGATTAAAGTTTCCTAGGAACCCAAACTAATGGAATCACTCAAAAAGTATCTTAGATTGATATATAATATCCATATACTATGGATTAACAAATAAATCCTTCATATCATAATATATGATATTGACACAATACAATATGACATTTATTTATTCGAAAAACTAATAGATTAATACATTTTGTCCTTGAAGAACAAGTCTTTGATACCACTTATGAGTTTTAGGGTATCATACTATGATCATTAGAGGCATAAAAAACCTAAAAAAGGTCAAATTTACTTCAAGGATAAATGTGAATGGAAACAAAGAAAAAAACACCTATGGAATACTTGTAATATCGTATCAGTGGAATAGATATTTAAGTTTAAATGGAATATATTTTATTTATAACACTAAAGCAGCAAACAAATTATTCTAAACTTTATGGAGATTGTGCTAGCCTTCAATTATAGAAATTTTCTTGAGGACCCTCGATCACTGAAGGAGTGCTAGAACTTTAACCTAGTGATAAACAGTGATCAAAAAAGAAGAGAGGTTTGTCTATGGAATGAAAAAATGGTTAATTAAAATAGGGGGATCATATCTCTATTTTGTGCATTTTGGACATGGATAAAAAATTAACTTGACTTATAGGACATAAATATCCAAACCATCAAAAATATATTTTAATAAATTTTTGTTCTCTCTACAGTTATTCACCATGTTAGATGGTTTTTCAAATTATTTTTTTATCCTATAAGTTAATTATCTATCTATTTTGATTAGTAAATATATTAATAAATTACATCTTGTAGTTTTCTTAATTCATTATCCAACCATGGATAACTCACTTACTTTTGGTAAATACACTCTTTATATATTATTGTGTATTTCTAAGTCCACTTACCCAATGATTTATCAACTCTATCCAATCTAGTAAATTCTTAAAAAAATTGTTGATCATACTTTTCTCACCAAATAAATTCCACATCACTCTTTCTAACCCATGTTTAATCTTTAATAATAATATTGAATAAATTAAAAAACAAAACTCTCACAAAATGCATCATTAAAATAATTTTTGGAATGTGACTAATTAATTAAATATTTTTTTGAATTCAATAAAAAATTATTCATCAAAATCATAAATCTAATTAACCCATTTCATGGTCTAATAATTTACATGAATAGCCAAAATCCACAAAACATGGTTTAAATATTTTTACACTTACCTTGGTCCCTATATGTTCATCACCCATAAATGAGGGCCACAAATTGGTATCCCCTAATCCTTAAAAACCCTCATAATTAAGCATTTATAATCTATAATATTGTACATAATATGAATTAAATTTGAGAAACTACCCAGATTTTGAAACCCTATATTATTCAAATGAAGAGAAAACTGAGGAGGGATGACAGGTCTCCTTTCTAATGTCGAGAAGAGAGTAGACCATCTATGTGTGTCTCTAAAGACAAATGGGATGGACATTCAAACACATATGAAAGGAGAAAACAATTAAATAGAACCACACTCATTGTATTTCAGTAGTGATGATAAGATATGTAGGGTTCTTCATGTTTAAGAACAGCACAAAAACACAAAAATAGGAACCCAAAACATCAAACAACAATATAGGAAGAGTAGAAAATAAAATATAGTATATTCTAACCTTGATTAATCCAAGGGAACATATAGGAGTTTCACCGGAAGTAGAAAATTTCCACGAGATCTTGATAATCATGAGTGACTGAGTCACGGTTCAAGTTTTTTTAAATAGGTCAGTGTCACTTTTAACAGTGATTTCAAAAAAGTGCTGACAAAGATCCCATTTATCAGTGCTAAATTTATAAGAGCTGATAAATATGTCTTTTATAATTTCTTTTTTAGCACTAATTAATCTTGATCTTTATCAGTGCTAAAAAAGTGTTGATAAAGGACATATTTATCAGTGTTAATGTTTTAGCACTGATAAATATATCTTTTAACAGCACTATAAAAGCGTTGTTAAATTTTTTTTATTATAATTATTTAAATAACTTTATTATAATTTTATACTTATTTAAATATATATAATTATGAAGCGTCGAGTCTTGTGGATTTGATATTGGTAGCCTGCTTCAATCACTGAAGGCCTTTGGTCGACAAATTTGATCGATTTTTGTTCAGCGAATGGGACTTGCAGGAACGTGTGATTGTTGCTCTTATTGATATACAACATCTTATGATTCAGTTTGCTTTCGAGGATGATCTGATCCAGGCCTGGTATAGCGCTCCTCGTGGTTATGGTGGTTGCAAGTTCTTCCTTCGTCGATGGTCATTAGATCTGTGCATGAATCATGACCCACCCTCCATCACGACATGGGTAAGTTTACCTCACCTTCCTTTACCCTTTCAAAATCCCGCAATTATCTGTATGATTGGGAATATGGTGGGATGTTTCTTATGCTCTGATGTCTACACCTATACTGTATTTCACCCCATCAACCCATGCATCTGTGTTGAGGTGGACGTGTCGAAGCGCCCGGTAGACTGGTTTTGGATTATGGTTGGAACGGAGTTTAGATGGAAGTAGAACGTGGTGTTTGAGTCCTGGGTGAGCTACTACTAGAAATGTCATCGTCTGGGGTGCCTGGTGTCGTAGTGAAATGGTGAAGGGAGGAGAAGGAGGTTTGATCTAAAGGTGAGGATATGTGAGGGGTAGAGTCAGTTGAATAGTGTGGTTAATAGAAGGGATTCTGTTTCTGAGAAGCGTGGTACAGTGGCAGTGGGAACAAAGGCAGTGGCCTCTTCCAATTCGCTGGTCAAGATAGTCTTTGATCGGCTCAAATATGATTTGAGGGTGGGGGTTGGTGCGAAGAAGGCTATTGATAGGGGTGAAGGTAAGGGTGTTCCAAGTTTTGAAGGGTGGTGTATTGGTAACATTAAGGGTTTTGTGCGGGCTAAAGAGCAGAGGCTTGGGGCAGTGGAGATATTGAAGTCTGCTGGATGTGAGGATCGGCCTTCTGTTGGGATTTTAGAGGTCTGTGCTATTGGGATTCAGGGTAGGGTCGATGTTAAGGATGGTGTGCTGGCCAATGTCTCTACGGGGAATCAGTTTCAAGGGCTAGAGCAGGAGGATGCGGAGGAGTTCGTGCAGGATAGTTCCAATTTGCAGACCAAGAGAACTTTTCAGGAGGATGTTGCAGTGAATGAGGGCAGTGAAAAAAGGATTTGTGAAGGAAATGAATTGCTGGAAAATCCACAATGCTTAGCTGTGATTGACACTAATTGTCAACTCCATTAGACCAGAATTGAACCTTATCAGGATATGCAGATTCTCGGCAAATGGGCGGATTTATCTGATAGTGACAAAGAAAATGAGAGCAGCATGATCAGACCCTCATATAGTGATGTTGTTTAGGGAGGGAAGAAGATTTTTCTTGGGAGTCAAGAGGATGTGCTTACATTGCTATGAAGATGGCTGAGGAAGGACTACTCTTACCTTCCAAAGTCGATGCCCACCAGATTTTTTAATAAAGGTATGAAAACTACTAATGAACTCCTTTCTTTGGAACAGTTGAATCTTAGGCAGAAGTACGTCAAGGTCCTCAAGTAATGCGAAAGATAGGAATGGGAATCGGCGACTCTGGATGAAACTTTTCTTCATAGAGGTGGTTTTGGGTTGGACTTTTATGGTATGTAGTTTTTTTTTGGTTTTATGGTGCTTGTTTTCTGAATTTTTTTTTATTTTAATAAATAGTTAGGGGCTTTGCCTCTGACTAATCTTTCTTGTATAAATACTAATTTTAAAAATAATAGTTATTTATTTATAATAATTATTAATACATTAAATATTCATTTATTAAATTTTTCTAAATATTTATTTACAAATATATTTTTAACATTATTAATGGAAATATAATCTTAAATACATGAATTTTAAAATGAGTGAAATTGAATAATTAAAAATGAGTACACTTTAAAAATATTGAAAAAATGGATAAGATTTGTTAATTAAATATGAGTTATTAAAAAATATGGATATATATATATATATATATATTAAATTGGATGAATACATATTGAAAATACTAAAACATAATAAATATATAAATAAATAAATAATAAAAATGATAAAATTGAAAAATAAAATTAAAAATTAAAAAATCAAAATGAATACCCTAACTGTAGTATTAAAAAATTAACCTATTAAAAACATAATATATTTTAAATTTATCATGTTATAATGAAATTCTAAAATATACTAAAATTTGAATAAATTACATAAATATTAGGTGTATGTGTTTCTATATATTTCATAGATATATTTGTGTGTGAGTTGTGTATAAAAATGCATTAACATATATATATATATACACATGAAATAAATGTAACACGCGACGTTTAATATATGTTAAATTGAAAAATCAAACATTAAAAATGAATAAGACATTCATATGTTTTTAATTAACATTTTATACATATTATACTTATTCATTTTATATATATATTTAATATATATTATTTATTAATATTTATAATATATATATATGTGTGTGTGTGTGTGTGTATTAAATTTATTCATTTTTGTCAATAAGTATTTAATTAATAAAATGTTTGATATTTTTCTTAATTTACTCATTTTATTTTTATTTGTTTAATTTTTCATTTTATTCTGGACCTATATCAGCACTAAAAAAGCACTGATGAAGGGAAATTTTTATCAGTGCTATAAATGAAGTGCTGATACAGGTTTCCTTTATCAGTGCTAAAATAAATCCCTGATAAAGTTTAACTTTTATCAGTGCTAAAAAAGCACTGATAAAGGGTGCATTTTATCAGCATTGATAAATGGATTCCTTTATCAGTGCTTATTTTAGTGCTGATAAAGATGAACTTTATTAGAAAATTTTTTGAGTGATGATAAATGTTAGCGCTGTTATATGTGGTTTTTGTAGTAGTGAGAATTACAATTTGAGGTAATTATATATCTTCTCATAGATTAATTATAAATTAAATATGAATATACTTCTATTCTGGTTCTAAAATTTTAATCTATTCAAGTAATCTACAATTTTTATTAGACATGACATTTTCATCATGTGTGGAAATGATTACATGTTAATTAATACTAAAAGAAAAGTTATTCATACCACCAAAGGCCCTTCCACTATTCCCAAAACCTACAAGTGGTATCAGAGTAGTCGCATGCTTAATTTATAATTATTTATTATTCATTGATTGTCTTCATGTTTTTGAATTTTCTTTTACTTATATCAATTGGATTTAATATTTTATGTCATCATTTCTTCCCTTATTTAGACTTTATAAAATAAGAATGCCATTTGGAGGCTCCAAAGGCTCTTCTTGGACAAAAATAGAGTAGACATTATGTAATTCCTGAAGACATGTTGTATATTATTGTTTTCACATTTGTATATCATGATAAAATAGAATAGATATGATGAAATTGGATCTAATATCTGACAAAAGCATATCGGTGTGTAGATCTAGACAGATTGGATCATGACATGAAGAACTGCACGTTTTTTAACCACTATACAAGATGTGTAGTACACAGTTTATTGTAGCTGGGAACACAGGGTGTCCCAGTGAAGCGTGTATCAGATACACTATACAAGGACTGACAAACCATTAAAATACAAGGCTACACACTATGTATTCTGAGTATGCTCCATGTTCCTTGAACATTTCTATGACAAGAAACACAGTAATCCCCTATGCATTTTCTAAGGACACAGATAGAAGACAGTACACATCATATACTATAGTACATGTCATGTAGTCTACTGTAGTATGTGTTCTTAATTTTTAATAAAGAAAAATTAAATATATAATCAAACATATTCACATGTGTTTTTTGTATCATTTACTTAATAATGCATGCCATGTCATATAATTAATAATTATTAAATAAATTTTCATGTTGAAATTTTGGATAAGAACACATAGTTTCCTCCAAGTGTACTTGTGTACTTTTTAAATTTTAAATGAAATTTATTTTTTTAAAATTATAGATGATGGTGAGTTAAGGATACTTGGAAGGAATTAAGATAAATTTAATTTATTAGATTAATTTGTGGCGCATTATCTAAATTAAATAATGAATTTAAGTGATTGATAAAAATATTTCAAATTTATACTCATTTCTTGATGTGTAGTTGATCATGATATTAGACCAACCCTATATATGTGATTGGTTTCTTTTAATTTATTATGAAAAAATTATTATTGATATCCAGCATGTCATCCCCTCCTCCTTATTATGTAAGGTCATATGTGCCCATGGTTTCTTTTATATAAACCCCCTTTATCTAATTCATTGGATCCTATCACCTACATGTGAGTAAAATATTATGTAAGGATGGAGCTTCCAGGTGAGTGGAGGTGGTCCAAATCTAGGAGTCAAGGTGAAACCAATCTAGCTGATACATAGGAGCCAAGGATGAATGTTTCAACAAAAACCAAGCTATGATTCAAGGAGTTTTCCCCTAGAGTCAAGTGTTGGTTTATCATTCATCAAATAAAATAACCATTAGATAATCTCATGATCATTTCACTTATATTTTATTTCTATTTGTTTCATGGTTAATTATTTATGTTTTTTGATGCTACACGATCAAAAATAAATAAATCAACAATCATGAAATATTGAATAAAAACCATATTATGCATAAATGTTTTATTAGACATGGTTAGTCACTTAAGTAAAATCCACTTAATATTAACAATTCTTGTGAAAAGATAAAATGGTCTTTACGTATATGGATAGAAAATACCTGAACTAAAATATTAAGTCGGTATGGATTTCCAATACTTAAGCTAGAATCAACCTCATAGTTCAAAGTGTTTGACCAACAAAATTTGGGGTGCTTTAGATTAGCATGGAACTTTTATCTTGAAGTTTTGGGTTGACATAACTTAGTTTACATCAAGGGTTGACTGCCCATGTAGGACTTGGTGTAATTGAGAGGCAATTGTTGAATAACTCTTTGAAATATAATTTAAATATTGGGGATTCCACTCAATGTATAAAGAAATTGTGAGTCAATGTAGCTAGAAAGTTATGTCTACCTAAAACCCTAATAATTTTTTAGGCCCAAGTTTAGGTTGTAAGAAGGGGAATATGGATCATTTCCACTATAATATCTAAGTGACAAGATATTTTGAAACTGATGGTGAGGGATATTAGGTTTCTAAAAATAGTGGTAGATTATTAGAATTTAATTAATTTTAAATTTATTAATCTGTTTTTTGTAATAAAAACAAGTATTAATTATCTACTCATAATTTTTAGAAATGGAAAATCAAAATACTTCTACAATATCCCTAAAAACCATACTAGAAAATGATAACCTTCTCACCAAAATGAATTTCCAGGAATGTTATTGTAATGTCCCAACCCCAGTTACCCAGAGTCGGTGCATTATTTTAATACATTGACATGATTACAAGGAATAAAATTCCAAAGGACCAATCAGTTTAGTCATCTTAGAAAATAGATTACATATGTGAACTTTACATTACAATTCAAAACATAAAATACAACATATATAATTTTTTGAGAATACCATTATTCTCTTATATTAACCCTACATATCAACCATAATACACTTCTTAACATCTTGGGAAAATAAAACATAATAAAGGGGTGAGATCAGATGCTCAGTAAGGTTAAACAATACAGCATAAGATTTCATAAATAAGCATAAACTTTTAAGGAAATGTATAAAATTAAAACATAGGCATTTTAAACATTACCTTTTGAATAGTATGGAAATAATAAATCAAATAAAACCATTTAAACATTCGCATGGATATTCTACTAGTAAAATAATCACATGTAACATTAATAACTAATCTCATAGTGAGGGAATTCATAATGTAGAACATCTGAAAAATATCGTCGAGGCATTGACCAAGACAACTGAAAATAAATGATTAAGGCCTCGGCCAAATCTATATCTAAAAATAAATGGGCAAGGCCTCAGCCAAGTCCATGTCTATTTTGTCTCATGTGACCTACCAATGCATCGAGGGGCTAAAGCGAGCCCCACCCATCACTTACTAAGTCTAATATATTCCTCATATGAAAAAGATGAAAAATAACATAAAAATTTGTATTAAAACTATCATATGAAATTTTAATACTTTAACCATAAACCATTAATGGTATTAAAATAGCACATCCATAGTCAAACATATTATAAACCCTTCAATACAATATGAAAGATTTTATCATAATAAATCAATCTCAATTAAGCATAAAATCCAACAAGGATGTTGATATAGATGAAAATAATAATCATTAAAACTCTTTGAGATAGATACCCCTTTTTACTTTGAAATCGTTTATTCAAAAGTCATGCACTTATAAAAGGAGACATTTAAAAAGATATTTTTGAATCAAAGTGTACCATACCACTTTGAAACTTCTTAAATTAATTAGAATTTTAAAACATTCATGCCCATATAAATAAGTCCTTAAAACCATTTTTAAAACATGTACATTAATGAGAAATATATATAGGAATAAATCTTTAAATCATTTAAAATATTGTTTTAGTTAAAGAGTATTTTGAATAAAACTTTAAAAATATTAATTTTGAAAAAAAAAATTAATAAAATTAAAAATAATCATAAAATTTTTATTATAATCCTTTTTATACATATAAATAATTATGTATGATAATATCAATAATATTGAAATGAATAAAGGATTAATTATTTAAACATTCAAAGCATCTCATACCACTTTGAGCATTTAAATAATAAGAACAATATTATAAAATTAATCATTAAATACCATGAAGATAAAATTATACATGATATCAAATATAATAGGGGCAGTACATACACCACACATAGGAAACTGATGGTGAACATGGTTTATATCTCACGAAAATTAAAAGTGAGACGGAATTCCCTTACCATAGGTCCAATACTCTTTGTACGTGTCTGAAACTCTTGTATAATGGTTTTAAACATATTATTAACTTATACCAGAATCATAATAATATTTATTATATCATATATGATACATTTATGACTTTGTATTTCCTATTTATTAATAATTCCAAATTTAAAGCAACATTTCGGGTAATAATCGCTTTGTTTATCATACATGTTTTGACTTGTTATTCTTGATCTTATTACTTAGATCATGATTTACTTACTTATAGAATATAAATAATGATTTATATATCATATATATTCATTATATAAATATATATAATAGAAAGATGTATGAAATGGAATACATTGTTCTTGGAGATGGTAGGTCGTACGTACGCATGAACGTTGTTTCCGTTTTCCTATCGTATTGAATGGAAATAAGTGAGTGAAATATATGTACATAAATATATATATATATATATATATATATATATATTATTCCATTAGTATTATTATGTCATATATTTCATACCTATTCATAATATATATTTTTATAATAATTCTTGGATGGTGAATGTGGAAGATGAATCTCATCACGTAGTGGAGACGGTAAGTCGTAAGTACGCACGAGCGATGGTATCATTTAAATTATGGTTAAATGGTATGGAATTGGATGAAATATTAAATTTAAAAAATCAATATCATGTTTTATTTATTATTTAAATCCTTTATATTCATCATTATACCCATATAAATAAAGTGTACATGAAAAATAGTTTACACCACAACATGGAGATGGTAAGTCGTAAGTACGCACGCATGGTGATATTTTTTTCTGTAGGATGGGTAAAAAGAGAAATATGGTTGTCCCATAATTATAAAAACATATCAGAATATATTAGATACTGTATTTATCATTTTATTATGGAAAAAACTTAGGAAGTGTAAGTAGAATAAGAAAAATAACTTGAAAGAGTTTGATAAAATGATTACCTCTTTTTCAAGTAACTCCTTTTTATTTGCACAAAAGGAATCCTTAATTTGGCTTTCTTACCAAATTAAGGCCTATAGAATGATGTGGGAGAATTGTTTAGAGAAAATGAGTAGGTTTTGGCCGATCCAATTGGCTTTGGAGGTGTGAATTAAAGAGAAGTAGAAGTGTCCGTTTATAAGGGAGGTGAGGGGTACTTTAGGAAAATCTTGAAATATTAATTTATTATAAATTTATTTTCGGTTTCTAATAGATTAAAAGTAATTTATTTATAGAGTAAGATTAGTATGGGTATAAATCCTCTCAAACAATATATTTTATACATGTTTTGGTCATAAAATGAATCTTATCTTTTAGAATTAACACTTAGTTAAACAGTTTAACTCTTGCTGTGTCTTCTTATATTTTTACACTGCATGGTTAATATAGTTACTATAAAATTACAAAAGAACATAAAGTAGATAATTTCTGAAATATTGGACACTATAAAATTTATTTCTATGAACCTTATAATTTTATGACTTTTATGTCATTTAATAAAATGGTATTTATTTTAAAATATCATTTATGTCAATTTTAATACTATTCAATATTTGCATTTTTACAAATATCAAACCAACGTGATAACTCCAAACCAATACATCCAATATGTAAATAACATGTCTAATTTATATATTAAATTAGTGGATGTCTTTAATTAAGTAAAATTATATTTATTTTAATATTATTAATATCATTTATCTGATTATTCCTTTATTAAATTAATTATTGCATCATCATTGTGTCATAATTAAATTTAATTATTTAATGTCTAAAAATTATAAATAAATTATAATTATTTATATAAATTTCTTAGATTTATATTGAATATTTATAGTCAAATTCATCTTATGTATAACCTTATATTAAAAATTATTAGGTTATTAAAATTTGAAAATGACACTTTTAACTCTTCTTTAAATAAAATAAAATAAATGTCTTAAATTAAAACAAGTGGCTTAAAAAGGATCATATTTTTTGATATAATATTGATTTTGGTCTAAACACACTTATACAATGAAATTAGGAAATGTTTTGGGGTAATTTTATATTATTATAATATTATTTTTACCATTAATTACCCTATTTACCTTTAATCATGGAAAATAAAATTCAAAAGTTACTATTCGCCAAAAAAACATTTTGATTCTATTAAACCATATTTTTCATACTGATTACAACTTTTTATGTCTATTTTTTGAAATTCAATTTACAGAAGCGGTAATATTACATTTAATGTTAATCTACAAATGAGGCTAGAAGGTGGGTAAAAAGACATTAAAAAGGTTCAATGAATTTTTATATCTAATTCTATTATAAAAATGATTTCAATGAAATAAATTGGGTTGATATATGCATTATTTATCTATTATGAATTTAAAATCAATTTAAAGTAAAATAATTATTTAAATTAAAAAGTTGGTTTTTTAACAATAATGCAGTGTTTTTTACTATTCATCAAAAATTGAAAGTTTTCAGAAAAATACAAAAAATTCACCCTAAGATAATTTTAATATTACAAATTCAAAAATGAATTCTATTTCACCAAATTAAATTTCTAAGAGTGTCTAAAATTAATTTTATTATTATTCACAAAAGGACATAAATAGTAGTTCCTTTAAGAAAATAGTATTTCTAAACATATAATTATTATATCAAAACTTATTCATTTAATTTTAAATATGTTTTATTTATGTGAAAACATTATAAATAAAATTTAAAAATTATCTATTACTATTTATGTTACTATATTTAAGGGATTAGTTATAAATATATCATTTAAATAATTTTAACACTAAAGTGTTGTTTCACAGAAACTCAATCTTGCATGTTACGCAAGCCAAGTCGGTTTTGCATGCAAAAAAAGCTATTAAAGATAATGTATAATGGAATATTGGGGTGTTACAGTTATAATATCTTATGCATTATACTATGCCACAAATGGAAATTGTCCATTCTAGAAACCTCACTTCCTAAGTTCATTTCCAAAGAGGCTAATGAGGAGGAAGTATATCTATATTTGATTCATGTGGATGATGCTATGGATGTCCAATTTTTCATGTTATCCTCTATGTACAATGAAATTCTAAATCAATATGAGGATATGGATGCATATAACATCATTTCTCACATTCAGGATCTTGATCAAGAGGATGTCAGATCAGAGAGACATGATATCTATAATGGATTGTTCATGTGTAAGCATGGAGAGTCAGTTCCAACTGAGGAACATGTAGACAATATGATTTACTATATTGAGCATCTGTATATCTTAGAGTTTAAGATCCCTGATGATCTATTCATGTATATCATTCTATCCTCACTACCTAAAACTTCTCTAGTTTCATTTTGAATTATAATATGATCAATTTTGAGAAGTCACTATCAAAACTTATTATTTTTATTCCCCAAGTTAATACAGGCATGGGGAATGAAAAACCCATAGTCCTTATAGTATATAGGAATAGGAGGAACAAGGAAAAGGGGACAAAGACTCATTCCAAGTCTAAGTCTCTAAATCACTATCCTTCTAAGAAAAAGAATATCCATAGGTAAGGAAAGGAATATGATGTGGTATGTTTTTCATAAGGGAAGTAGGGTTATTGGAATTTCACTCAACCAAAGAAGCAAAGAGAAGCTTCAGGTGTGTTTTTTATCAAATATAATATTTTAATATCTAAAAATTGGGTATTTGATATTTTATGTGGTTCTCAAATTTTTATCCAAAAACAATAACCAAGTAGATTTCGAAAGGTTGTAAGAGGTCAGCTGGGTTTATAGGTTGTTAATGGAGAGAGCTTGGCTACTCTAGCCATTATAGAATATCATCTCACATTACTGGTAGGATTTATTTTTATTTTAAATAATTGTTATTATGTGCATATTGTTACTAAAAAAATTATTTATATTTATTTTTTAGACATGGTTGGATTTATTTTTAGATTTTGAAATAAGGTTTGATACTTTTATAAAGATAGAATATGTTATGGTATAGAAAAATTGAATAATGATATTTATGCATTAAATTAAAAAAATGGAAATTTGTAATGAAAAAAATATTCATGACTCATATAACACCCAATTGTGGCATCACTGACTTGGTCACATAAATGAGAAGAATTTAACAAAGCTCTATCAGGATGGTTATTTAGAATCTTTTGAGATTAAGACACATTAAAGATGTCATGATTATTTATAAAGAAATATAAACAAACCATCAATAAATGGTCAAGGTGAAAGGTCCATATAGCTTCTATAATTGGTACACACAGATGTGTGTGTCCTTAAAAATAGAAGTTATAGGTATATTTTCATACCTTATTACTTTTACTGATGACAATAGTAGGTATGGTTATATATACTTGATGAGGTATAAGTTTGAATCCTTTTAGAAATTCATAGAGTTCAAGAATGAAGTTTAGAATCAACTTGGTAACAAGATAAATAAACTTTGATTAGGATGAGGTGGTGAATATATTAACTAAAAATTTATCTACTTTCTAAGGGAGTATGGGATTTTATCTGAACTCACTCCACCTTATGCACCATAGTGAAATGGTGTTAGTAAAAGTAGAAACCATACACTATTGTAAAAGGTAAGGTTGATGATGAGTCATGAAAGCCTTCCATTATCCTTTTAGAGATATAAATTACATATGACATCATAATTACAAAATTGAGTACCAAATAAAGTGTAAAATGATATTCCCTTTGAGTTATAGAGTGGAAAGAAACATGTTTTATCACATGTTCATGAATGGGGTTGCTAAGAGTGTTTTATTTCTAGCTCAAGAAATAAAAAAGAACCCTGAGGCACAAAGTTTATCTTTATAGGGTGTCCTGAGGAAATAAGGGCATACTATCTATATAACCCTTTGAACAATAAAGTAACTTTCACAAGGCAGAGTGCCTTTATTGAGAGGGATCACATCATCAAGGAGTGTAGTGGGAGCATGATTGAATTCGATGAAATTGAATCTCAAGATACATAAGAGTTGGTATAGGAATCAATTACATAGGTCCCCATAGAAGAAGTTGTTCCTAAAAATAAGTATTGCATAGGAGTTCTAGAGAGGTAAGAGAACTATAGAGATATGTTTTTTTGGTCATCAATGATGGTTACTTATTATTGGTTAACAATAATGATCATATATCCTAAAATAAATTAGTATAGAGCTCAGAATTAGAAATATTGTTAGAATTCATGAATTCTAAGATGGATTCCATATATCAAAACCAATTTAGGGTTTTTATTGATCTTTCATTTGATGTAAATCATGTTGATTCTAAATGTGTATTCAAGTGAAAACTAGACATTAAAGTTAAGGAAAATAACTATAAATCATGAATAGTGGTTAAAGGGTTTAGACATAATAAAGGAATTTACTATGAAAAAACATTTTATCTATTTTCTATATTTAAATACATTAGAATTTTTCTTTCCATATAATCTTACCATTACTATAAGATTTGTAAAATGGATTTAAAAATGATTTTCTTAATGGGAACCTTCAAGAGGGTGTGTATATGACACAACTAAAGGGGTTTGTGACTCTAGGCAATGCCAAAAGTCTATGAAAGTTGTATATATCCATTTATGGATTAAATAAATCATTCAGGTCATAGAATATTTGATTAAATGAATCCATAAAGGAATTTAGTTTCATTTATAATGAATTTGAGCCATGTATTTACAAGTAGTTTAGTGGGAGTACAATGGTTTTCATATTAGTATATGTTTATGACATATTACTAATTTGAAATGATATAATATCCTTGCAAGAGGTTAATTCATAGTTGGGAAAGTGATTCTCCATGAAAGAATTGAGTGAAGTAGCCTATATTCTAGGTATTAGGATCATGTGTGATAGATCCAAGAGGCTGCTTGGACTAACTTAAGGTACATAAATTGACTAGATACTAAATAGGTTCAGTATAGAATAATCAAATAGGGTATTGGTTCCAATTTCACATGGTATATATCTTTCTAAGAAAATTTTTCCTTAGACATAAGAATAAATAGAAAGAATGAGTAAGATATCATACTCTTCTATGACAGGATCTATCATGTATTCTATATTATATACAAGGATTAATGTTGCCTGTGATTTGATAATGGTAGGTATATATCATGAAGATATAGATGAATAGAATTAGACTTATTTTAACATTATCCTTAATTATCTAAGGTGAACTAAGGATATGTTCCTAGTATATAAAGGAAATAAATAACTATTCATCAGGGGTTATACAAATGATAGCTTTCAAACAAATTATAATGATCTAAAGTCATTGTCTAGATATATTTTGTGTCTCAATAGAGGAACTATGATCTAGAAGAGTTCTAAGCATCTGGTTGTTATCAATTCTATGGTAGAGTCTGAGTATATTTTGATTTCTGATGTAGCCAAGGAATTAGTTTGGATTTAAAACTTTATCCAAAATGCTTGATGTAGTTCATAGCAGTAAAGAAATTATCAAAATTTATTTTGGTATCACTTTAGTGGTGGCTCTCTCTAAATATTTGAGGTCACACTAAAGGAAAAAGTGAATACTTAGAAAGTTTCATATCTTTAGGGATTTTTATCAACAAGGTGAAGTTATGCTGAGTAGAGTATCTATAGAGGCAAACATTTCTATCCCCTTGACCAAGGATTTGTCATAGAAAAGGAATGAATATAATGTGAGAGAAAGTGGGGTGAATTTTGTTGTCAGTTGGCTCTAGTGAAAGTGATATTTGGTTGGAGTTGGTGCCTTAGAACCAACTTTTTCTTACTTGATTACATTTTTTTCATTACTAATGAAGTTTATTATTATATCATTATTATTATTTTTCATGACTCTTTTATGTGATAATGTTATAAGAATATGTGTCGCACTGGAAGGTAATAGTAGTTCCCAGCTATGATGAGAATGTAGAGGTTTCATGGTAGTATTATTTAATATAAGTTCTATAGATGGATGATATTATCTGATGAGACATAGAAAATACAAGATATTAGGGGTAGGAGTCTCATAAAACATTAATACACCTTCTCATGGTGTTCCCCCTTGGTAATCTTCGTGATGGGAGGTTATAAAAGAAGACCCCTTAATAAGAAATCCACATTTATATGTGTCATTTGATATTCCTATATTTGGATATGTGTATTAATCCTTATAGATTAAGGTTATCATTAATAGATATCATGACTCATGTACTTTGATGTATTAATGAAAATAGTGACGATATATCCTCACATAGAGGTAGTATGTGTTGGGTATGTCATGAGTGATATTTCATTAATGGATAATTTGGGAAAGGATTTATCCCTTATATCCGTTGATAGAAGATGATATTTTTTAGGCCCTTTTATGGGAATTGAATTGCTTGCATAAATCCATGGCTATGGTTTATGGTGGTCAAGTTCATTTCTGGAAAGTAAAAGAGAAAGACAGATCATATAGGTTGATGGCACCAACATGAAACCCGCTTGATTTGATATATCATGATAAAGGATTATATTACATGATAAGCATTCGTAGGAGGCTGAATGTCATTGTGACATTAACTACTTTCTCTAAGGGTGCCTTGGAATTTTTCTAGACATTATCCTTATAATTTAGGTTGTTATTCCTAATTACACTGAGAAGTATCCTAGATATTCACACACTAAGTGTGTTTACAATATAAGTTAATTTTAAGTATAGAATTTAACATATTAGAATAAATATTATTTATTTAGGTTTGGATGATCACCATAATTTAATCACAAGTTATTCAAAAAAATAAGTGAGTTAAATAATAATAATAATAATTAATTCACAAGTTTAGTGAATGTAATATTTATTATATTTATCATAGAATAAAGAAATAAAATTTATTTATTAAATAGTCATTATTCATGGATAGATAAATTTTTAAAAGGAGAGAGGACCGAGCTTAATGGTCTGATTGGAAATGGTATAATTGATATTTATTTATATTCTTAATGTATTTCACGTGTCAAGAGATTCATAATATTATTATTATTATTATAAATGGGGTCAATTAAGAATAATAAATTTGGTAAGGGGATTATATATGATTTTACAACCCTAAACCTTACATATTTAATATCTAATTATAAAAATTTCCATAATCACTTTTGGTGGGAAAATGGATAGAGAGATTCTCTCTAAATACCTAATGATATATATATATATCTTGAGTGAACTCTCTCCTCCTCATCTCTCAATCCATCGAGAGAACATCAAGAGTTCCTTATCCTTCAAGAAGACTTCAGCTGTGATCAACCATGAATAATGAAAGTGATCAGGATCAGTTGTGCTAGTACCCGGTGGTTCTACGGTTACATTTAAAGATTATGGTGCATGTGTGGATCACCGTTAGATAGATTCTGCACTTTGATCCTATAGTGAAATGATGGTATAACTAGATCGAGTTAAATGTATCATCAATAAAGAGATAATTAAAATTGGTGGTAACTCTATATCTTCTCATAAATTAATTATAAATTACATGTCAATATCCTCCTCTTACAGTTCTGCAAATTTAATCTTGTTAAGTAATCCACAATTTTTGTTGGATGTGATATTTTGATCATGTACGGTAATGATTACACATTAATTAAGACTAAAAGTTGAGTTTTTCATACCACTAAAGGCTCTTAAATTTTGCATGTAACCTAAATCAAATACATATTGAGTTGCATTGAGTGATAGTGGTATAATCTATATAGATCAATGATAATAAGTAGAGAGTCGATCATTCTAGATCTAATTCACATTCTAACTAACTTTCTTTTATCTTTTTTTTCTATATTTCTTTCTTTCCATTTATGTTTTATCATTTTATTTTTCTCTTTTCATTCCCATTATTTTCATGTCTTATTTTACTTATTTCAAGATAAATAAAATCACAAAATGAATTTTGAAGAGTCACTGAGTTAAACACACTGCCTCATTGAAACTAGCCCCTTGGTTATACACTGTGTTATATCTAGGAAAATATAAATGTAACTTTGATAGTTCAGATGAAATGATATAAAAAATTGGAACCATTTATGGGGAGTCATGTTTGTTTTAGTGATTGTTCATTTTTAATTTCAAACTTAAAAAAATATTAAAAAATGATGAAACCTCCCCAACAATCACAAGATATAGTAGGCTTTATTTCCTATAAAATTAAGGAACAATTTAATATTTTGAGTGAAGAAGAGTTTTATAAACTCATTGGATAATATAATGAGTTGAGGAAACTTACTATAGAATCATTATAAAAATAACACATATAATTTTCACACTTTTTCCTTGGGTTTTATGCAGGAGAGGTTCAAAGAGAAAAATTCATCCCTCCTATATTTTAGGAAGGGGTCAATGAGGTTGAAGCATGGATGGAAATGAAATATCCACATACAAATAAATCTTTTATGGGTTGGAAATAAAGAGGACGTATTGAATTATAAGAAGATGGAAAGCTTATGTAGGATAAAAAAACTCTATTTTTTATTATGTTGATCTCATTTGTTTTTTTCTATATAATGATTCTTCTACTATTTTTTAGGCCAATCCAACTTAGATTTTCTTTTCTTTTTCCATGGAATACACTAAAAGTGATGTAGTTTTTTTTATAGAGAGGTTGGGAGAGTTTTACTACCTCACTTCTACATAGAACTTTATCTCAGGGGGCCTACATACTTTTGAAGAAAATTTTACAGAATAGTATTAGGGATTTGTCAAAAAAAATTCAAGAAGCTGAGTTTATTTGTGATTTTCATTATTTTGAACCTAATATTGTTTTTACTACTCACTTTGTAAATATTGAAGAGCCAGTTGAACTTTGGGCTCCTAAAAATTATGTTATTAAAGCCACAACTAGGGTAGATGGAATTTAATAGGAAGTTTCTCATCCTATTAGTTTATCTTCTCAATTTTCCTTTCATTTTATTGATTAGTTAAATTTGGAAATGGGTGAAGCTTATTTTGTTGTTACGGCTGGTTTTGATCATTTTTTTAGGTCGAGGTTCCTCAACTCTTTTTCTCACATAACTTGCAATTAAATATTTTAATTCAATAAAAAGAGGAGGTGTAGACATATTTTTTACATTGATAAAGAGGGATTTGAATAATAAGATTTTTTTACTGGTTTTAAGAACTGGTTTATGAGAAAACATAGTAGGAATAATCATGTATAGTGGTTTCAAAGCAAGAAACCACATCCACTAAATGATAAAGGATGAATCAAAGACTTTCTAGCTATGGAAAGTCAAAATATAGCACCCCTTAGGGGGTTAAACCTATTATTTTCCTGTTACTTTTTTTAGTTTTTTATTTTCTTTTTCCTTCTTTAATAATTGTTTTTTTATTTCTTCTATAAGAAAATAAAGGGCAATACATTTCACTGTGTGGAAATCCATCTTGGGTAACTTGTTTCCCACCTAGTAAACTCTTAGGTTGTATCCTTCCACCCTTAATATTTTAAGTGTTTAAATTATTATTATATTATTCAATTTAAGTGTGGTATAAGGGTACCTAATTTTATTGTTGGTACTAAATTCTATAATATTAAATCATTGTTCAAACATGACACTTTATTGATATTTAATATAAAAGAATTATTTTATGGTGTCCATAGAGAATAAATTATTGTACAAGTTAATGTATTCTTTTTAAGTGTTTTAGAGATCATATTTCATGCCTATAAGAATTAGAAACATTTTGATTTTCAAGTACCAAAAGGAACTACAAGTTAGAGCTACTTGAAATAAACTCTCCTACTCAAACTCTGATTTTATTAATTTTGAACTTTTAAATTTTTTTAATTTTATTCTTATCTATTTACAATTATATGATATTGAAATGGGATACCATAGGGGATTAGACATGTGAAAAAATGGTTGTATTCTCATGTTGAACTTCAAGAGTTAAATATTCTTAAACATGGGAGTTTTAATTAAAATTGTGTTACCTTAGTTCTTCTTTATGTTAAAAAATATACTACTTGTTGTTGGTGGTGAAATGAATTATAAAAAATTGATTTTAAAATTAATAAATTCTTGATGAAATTGTATTTTAAAACCTCATGGTCACTTCTTGTGGTTTCAAGTCTTTAAATGTTAAATTTTTCTTTGCATGCTCATTTTGGTGCCTGAATTATTTCATTTTGAAATTCAATGTTTTATCATGTAAACACTTTGAAAACATATATTAGTGTGGTTATTTGTTAAGTCGTAATTAGTAGGTATTCATGTGCATGTTGTTTTTTTATTGTTTTTTTATTGTTTTTTGTATAAAAAATGTTGTTTATCATTCTTGTGGCCCTTTTAACATGACTTTTCACTACGGATTTTCAAAATCTTTTAGAACTTACATGGTAAAAAATGCTTCTTCCTCCTTGGAATTTAATATTGGGGATAATATTGGGTTTTAAGTGTGGGGGTATAATTTTAGATATTATAATTCATTTAGAAACCATCAAAATACACTAATTTTTTTTGAAATTGTGAATTTTAAGAATTAGTTAGGAATTTTCTAGTGGGTGATAGTTTTTATTAAAACTGAAATTTTTAATTCCAATTTGAGGGGATTAATCTTTATTACCTTATAGATTTAATTAAGTTAATCATATTTATTTATATCTTGAAAAAAATTGATTTAGGTAAAACTTTAGGATAATGTTATACAATAATCATTGATTTTGAACTTTTTAATTATAATTTATCTCATATGATATGCATCCAAATATATTATGAAGTGAAAATACCAATCTAGGATGAACTCATTCTTTAATTATTTTCATTATTTATTCATTTACTATTATATGGGTTATTTATTCCACTAATAAATTATCACTTCACCTCATTCAACATTTTCAATATTTATTATGGATTCTTAAATTATGTGAGTTTGTTCTCCTAAAGGTAAATATATGTTTGGACTTTCAGTTGGACACAAATTGATATTTATTAAATTTTCTTTAAATTTTCAATTTTAATCGTTTTTTTTAAAGTACTAACCAATTTTTCACTTGGAAAATTTAATTTGAGAGGGTGATAACACTTTATACTTGAGATAATCCATGAGGTAAAATCATTTTAAAAATAAATTCTTTATAGAATTTTAATTATTCCATTTTTATATTTATTTTCTACCTTAGAATTTGACTAAAAGATTGCTTGAGGAAAAGTAATTTTTTACGTGTGGGGGAATTATATGTGGATTTATTTCATTACATTTTTTCACATCCATTTTTAGTAATTTATTGTGTATTTAGTGAAAAAATGATTCTTTTTTGTAAGATTATTGATTTTTCATCATTTTTTGGATTTTTTTGTGATTCATTGAATATTATTTAAAAAATAATAATTTTGTGATATTTATTGATTAAAAAAATTGGTTTAATTTCTATTTATTTTTTAAAAAAATACATTGGATGGTTTTTATTAGTCTTTGATCAAAATATTCATTGAAATGAATTTTGTATGTGGTTCTGTTTTGGTTTTTGATTGTGTAATTTAATATTTAAAAAAATATTTCTAAAATTCATGAAACCAAATCTGGAGTCGATCGAACCAGTCCAACTCAACACTGAAGAAGAGGACATTGACTAAAATTGGATAATGCCAACTGAGTTCCACCAATACCAACCAAACTTTGAACCAAAACTATTGATGTAAGAAAGGAAAAAGTTTCTTGATCAAGCATCGAGCTTTAAAATTATGAATTACAATTATTAGGTTGTAACATGGAGTTATCCCATTATGATGAAGGGGTTTGGAATCTGACTACAGCGTCACTCAAGTTTTCTTTTGTGTGGATTCTTGTTTGTGGATGAAGAATATCTAGCTAAATTCATTCATGGAGATTCATCATGCTAATGGGTTTGATTCTAGTGGAAGTTCTATGAATAATAATTGACTAATTATATAGAATTAAAGTCTGTATTTATTGAATATTAGTTTCAAAATATTTACAAACTGAGTTTACTTTTGTGTGTATTCTCATACAGGTCTATTGAAGAAGATAAACCTAGGTGCTTCGTCTATTCCCCATAATCTGGCTATCAAAATGGTTTAAGATGCATTCATGGTGTTCGGGGAAATTTTCAAATGAATCTACATCTAGTTTTTAGTGCATTCAAGTGTTGTTCTACTGATGCCTAGCTATGGTAAAGTATGTTGGTTTGTGAAAGTCAAATCAGTGATGATCTAGTCTAATGGATGAGCTTCGTGTTTGTTCTGGTAATGCATATTTTAGTGTGTTCACCAAGATCAATGAGGATATATGTTTAGGAATTAAATCTTTCTCTATTTTAGTTAAAATTTATTTGACTTTTCCATTTGATTTTAGGATTCCAGTGTGTTGATCTGTGTGAGATGATCATGAAGAATGATCCTGGTTTACTACTGATTTGTGGATCAGGACCAAGATGAAAGGAGAAGGTTGAATCATTTTCTATCAAGTAACACATGTATATTCCATTGGGAGTTAAATGTTATAAAATTAAAATAATCTATCAAATCAATATATGGGCATCCATTTTGTCAGAGTAGTGATATTTTTGAACACTTAGTCTATAGGGGAATGATTTAATTAGGATAATAATTATGTTTAGTAGGTGATAAATATTTAATGTAGTCTTCTGAAGATGAAATAAATCTAATAAAGAATCTATATACATATTTATAGTATTTGAAGCTTGTATCTTTGGGAGCAATGGCATTGTGGAAGAGTTTCACTTGCATCACATAAAGAAGGATGTGTGGATGCATTCTTATCATCTATTTTTTAATAATAAATTTATTTTATTTTCATTAAATAGGTCATGAATATTTTGTAGGGGGAATCTCAACTTGGACCCCCATATTCTATCCTTGATTCTCTGTCTCTATTTTTCTCCTCCTTCTCAATTTTGTTTTCTCTATTTTGAAAATAAAATTGTGTTGTTCATTCTTCTTTTTATCAATGTGTGATCTAGAAACTCCATACATGGAGGGATAACTATTATCCCTAGCTCTAGGATGTGAAGATTTGATGCTTCCAGAAGATTGAAAATCAATTTTATCGATCAATTCTTCTCCACTCATAGCATACAAAGATGATAAAGTAGAGAGATGTAATGACATGCATGTGCACTTGGTTTTTTTTTTCTATTCTTATCTCTTTATATTTTTAATCTTATTATCCTTAAAATTTTATAGAGAATATAAAGATAGGTTATGTGATTTTTTAATCTTATGATGGTCACTTTCTCATGGAATATATTCTCTGAGAAGGTGATTTGAACTTGTGATTCTTTTCATAATTAGTAGGACTATCATGTCCTGGAAGACATTTCATGCATGTGTGTTCACTTTTTAAGAATATTTAGGTATTTTTTTCAAGTAATTGAGCACACACTGAGTGGCGTTGAGTGATGATGGTATAATATTTGTACATTTGTAATAGGTTGTAGAGATTCGATCATTCTAGGGTAACTTCACTTTCTCGCTAACTTTATTTTCTCTTTCTTTTCAATATTTCTAACTTTATTTTTATATTTTCTCATTTTTTTTTACTATTTTCATCACCATTACTTTCATTTATTATTTTAATTCTTTTAAAATAAATAAAATTACAAAAATATTTCAGAAGAGTCACTGAGACAAACACACTACCTCCTTGATACCAACCTCTTGGTGAGCCACTGTGCTATATCTAGGGAAATATAAATGTGTATTTGATAGTTTTGATGATATGATATTAATATACAATAGTTTACACTTATATTTTGGATTTATGATTTGGATAGAGTTTTAATGTCATGGATACTGAGCGCTCTCAGTTGCTTATTTGGGACCACTAGGGTAGTATCTATACATTGTCAAGCCCATGGATGTTGGGACCCCTAGGAAAATATGTATACTATAATAGACCATGAATGGAGAGACCCCTGGGGAATTTTAAAGTATTGGGACCTCATTTTTATCCCAATTAGTTCTAAAATACTTTCGGTACATGACAGGTTCTCTGGGGCCTGGTATAGATTATAGTCTCTAGTTCAGATTATGTTATGGGAGTCCTAAAGCCAAGTAGATGTGTGTTGTAGTTCTAGATACTGAGGATGAAATATAAGGTTTTTGAATTCATGCATGTTTTATTGTATACATATTTAATCTCAGGTGTCTAACTATTAGATGCACATGATGTCGTGTGGCTAGGTGAGCCTCATGATATAAATCCTCTTGCGTGGGCTAGAGTGGGGGTAGATTTCCCTTAGGTGTTAGGATATAACCCATTATTATCTTTTTTTGTTTCTCTTTATCCCCCTATTTATTTATTTTATACAATTGTTTTTATATTACAGCTATTATTATTTCTCATCTAGGATGAGCATATCATGTGTGCATGAACTTGTTATGATAGCAGATTATAGGTTCATCATTAGGGTGGCCTAATGAAATTTATTTTTCACCCCCTATATGTGTACCTAAATGTGCATGTAGAACCATATATATGATTTTAGGATGAAGCATACGTTTTATGGTGGATCAGGAAAAGTCCTGGTGTTTCTAGATCGAACAGAGTTTCTTGTGAGGAGTATTAAGATCAAGCTAGAGTAGTTTATCCATTATGAAGATTGGGTATGTGGTTCAACATGAAGTGAGTAGTATATCCTGACATATTTATTTTTAGTTTTGTTTATTTTTTATATGTGGTCAACCTAGTGGGAATCTAGTTTTTTATTTGAGCATGCTTTGAGTCTATATAAATGTATATCATATTTTATTTATTATATAATTCTTCAATTTCAGTTATCTATATTGTGTACTCTAATATATATGTTGTGGATATGTTTGGTTATTTCTACTATTATGGTACTCTAAAAAAGGTTATAGTATGCTCACTATATCTTTTAGGCCCTCACCACTGGTAGTAAGACTCTGGTTTACAAGGAGGAATGCTTTAGGTCTTATGATGAGCTAGATCAAGTGATGTGTTAGGTCAACCCATTCCAGTGTGTTGCAATCAAGTTCTGATGGTGTTTCTTATGCCTAATGTACTATAGAGTTCAAGGAATGTGGAATCTTGAGCACTAGAAGTTCTTACATCATAAGTTTCATGTTATTGATGATCCTAGACTTAGGGAAAACTATGAAGGTCTACTAAGGAAAGGCACTAAGTGCAATGGTATGAGAGTACTTTTCTAAAAATGATGGAGAGTTTTAATTCCCATAGGTTTAATGGAGTTTTTAGGATTTTAAATAGTGGGAGATAAACTTGAGGAATAAACTTGAGCCCCTCCATGTGTCTGGAACATGGGAGCTGACATATAGACTTATTGATAAGAATATTCTTTAGAAGAAATGGTTTTAATGTATGAAGGAAGAGGATGATGGTGGGTGGAAGTGTAGGGCCAGGATAATGGGGAAAATATTTTAATAGAAGGATTATATTTCTCTAAAATATATTCTCCAGTAGTAAAGTATAAAACTATACAAATAATGTTAGGTATGGTTCTATTGTTAGGTTTTTTTGGGAGAAAATCGATGTGAAGATAGCATTTTCAAGACCCTACCCACCGAGACCCCGCCAGGGATAGTATTAAGCCAAGTGTAACACCCCTATCTCACCTCCAATAGGTCAAGGGATATAGAAAATCACTCTTTTGGAATATCACTAAAATGGGATCCCTTATCCTAAAGTATATGTATGAACACACACAATATCTCTATCTAACAGTACAATGATATAGGAATAAACTAAAACATCTAGAGAAAAAACAATGCAAGCAACAACCTCTATGAAATACATATATAGCATCCCATCTTTTTATAACATATCTTTTCATTCCATTACACGGAACTGAGGATCTTTAAGGTTTAGTGTCTTGGAAACAAGGAACATAAAACATGAAAAAAAACATTCTTCTTAAACACTTGAAAGGCTTCTCCTCATGTTCACCCTAGGCTCATTACTGCATCCCATAACCTGGGGACATACATCAAAAGGAAGGGTGAGCAGAAGGCCCAGCAAGGGAAACAAGTGAAACATTTTACATATGAACTTGAGATACATCAATAAAGTCATGAAAAGAACTTTAAGGCATGAAAATTAAATCATGAGGCATATCATAATAAAAATAAAACTTTTTCATAACTTGAAGATGTGGCTACATAATTTAACATAGACAATCATGAACATATCACCAAGGTCCATCCCCAAGGTGTCATTTTAAAATTACCAAGGTTATTCACCAAGGTATCGTGAAAATTGTAATCTCTAGTGGTTACATCATTACCCAATGCATTGGAGCGCTATCAGGGCGCACCCTTAAATTTTCCTTTATTATCATGTGAGCCACATATATCATCATCAAACATTTCATAAATAACCCACATATCATAAAATAAATGGGTTTCATTTCATAATCATAACGTTTTAAAAACTGCTTTAAAGACATGATCTTTACGTCACTTTAAACCCACGGAAAGGGAAAGAGGGTCTCATGTATGTAAATACCAGAATTTAAAATGGAACATTTTGATATATATGTGAATAACCTTGTAGAAATAAGAGATTTGAGTATTCACTTTATAACATAAAATAATTTTTGAGAAAAGAGAGAGGCATTTTGAGGGAAAAATTCTGCAGCATAACGGCTAAGTTTCGGGGTTTTAGAAAACATTGAAATGAGAGGGGACATGGGTCACCCTCTCATAAATGATCCATAAAACAGTAGGGAGAAAGAATAAGAAGGACATATGGACATGGTAATGAAATTTTAGGGACATACCATTTGAAATGAAAAACATGGAAGGAAAAAAAATTAGATTTCTCTTATGAAAATTCGGCAGCCTTACGGCGTCACTTAACTTCAAAAGAAAATGATTTGACAAGATCAAATAGGGTCCCTCATCATATGATCATAAGAGATCAGTATGATAGATATAGAGATAATTCCCCAACATAACAAAAAGGAACTTGAAAGAATTGACATGAAAGTAGAACTTCAAAACGAGAAGGGTGAAGAACCACTTAAAAATTCGGCAGCCTAACGGCGCCACTTAAAACATCAAAATACTGAATTGAAGAGATCAAATGGGGTATCTCATCATATGAACATAAGAGTCCAGTATGATATATATAGAGATAATACCCCAATATAACAAAAAGGAACTTGAAATAATTGACATGAAAGTAGAACTTCAAAACGAGAAGGGTGAAGAACCACTTAAAAATTCGGCAGCCTAACGGCGCCACTTAAAACTTCAAAATACTGAATTGAAGCGATCAAATGGGGTCTCTCATCATATGATCATAAAAGATCAGTATGATAATTTAGAGACCATACCCCAACATAATAAAAAGGAACATGAAATACTTGAATGAAAATAGAACTTGAAAATGAGGAAGGTGAAAGAATCCCTTAAAAATTCGGCAGCCTAACGGCGCCACTTAAACATTCTTAAAACGAATTGATGAGAGCAAGGGGGGGTATCTCATCATATTAACATTAAATAGGCAGTAGGATGAATATAAAAGAACATCCTCCAACATAAGAACATGGAGTATAAAATAAATGACATAAAAGAGATTACTTGAAAAGAAAGAGAGGGGTCGGATCCCTTACCTTAAAATGTAACTCTTAAACCTCAAAGGTTGGGACCTTGAGGGCTTGGGGGAACCTTGGGAGGACTCCTTGGGAGGTAATGAGACCATAAATTCATTGGGAATGAGTGGGGAGTCGAATGGATGAGAGGAGGGCTTGGTATTTATAGGGAAAGTGAGGGGACAAGGCATTAATGGCCAAGGGACACCTCACATGTGCTTTTCTCAAACCCATGTGCTCTCCCTTGTCATTTATCATGGAGTTAGGCCACATGGGGCCCCCAAAACAATAATTCATCACCCTTGGCCGGCCAACCCTCAAAAGATCTCATGACATCATCATGACACCGTTATGATGTCATTAAACATACCGAAACCCTAAAACTGTATTTTTACTATTCACTGAAAATTCGACTTTCTCAGAAAAATCCCAAAATTTTACATTAACCAAATATCAATGCTCTGATTTCAAAAATGAAATCCATTTTATAAAAATAATTTTCTAAATATTTTTAATTTAATTTTTAAATAAAAACACTATTCATCGAAAATTCATTTTTTCAGAAAAAACCCCAAAATTTACCATAACATAATATTGATGCTCTGAGTTCAAAAATAAAGTCATTTTTATAAAAATAATTTTCTAATTATTTTTAATTAAATTTTTAATTAAAAAACACTATTCACCCGAAAAAACTAATACTTGAATAATAATTAATGAAACCGTTATTTAACTATTTTATTGAATCACATTACTTAATCAAGGTGCCTAGATTATTTTAAAACTTTCTTTAAGTGAGATTACTAATCCATTTGGTCATATTACTAATCCTAATCATAAAATCACTATTCATAATTTACTATTCATCAAAAATCAAGTTGATCTTATTAGATTCTAAATTTAGTACTGAACATAATTGCAGAAGACCATTTTTTGAAAATCATTACACATTTTTAATTATTTAGGGTTTACATAAACATATTTAAAATATCCTTTTTCTAAAATTCATCAAAAATATGCATACTATATTTATCCGGTCATTTCAAAATTCATAAACTTCATCATAAGAAGAAATCCCAATTTTTATTTAAAATAAGGATTACACAAGGTAGTTACGGTCTCGTTACATAACCCCTTATAATACCAGCATAAGACCTAAGAGTAAGGTGTGCTAGGGTGATAGAAGCTTGGGGCGGCTCAGTCAACATTGCCCGAGTAGTAATTTCTATCAGTTTGAACTTCTCACGAAGGCGATTCCGTTCCAGCTTCACATGATGAAGTTCGGCTTGGATTTGATCCAGAGCAAAGCCCAGTGGTGCTACCTCATTCCCAAGCTCTGTTAGATGGGCTTCGATCGGTCCAAGACTACTAGGTGAGGCCATCGAATCTTCTTTCTATAATAATTAACCAAGATTACTTATATCAAAACATTTTGTTCACAGCGGTCATATTGACCGATGGTTATAGAATAGTCAAAACCCACTGATCTCATTTTAATTATAATCATGTTTATCAAATAAAACGTTTTTGTTGAGTATAAAAATAATACATAAAATTGGGAAACAAAATTTATTTAAAAAAACTTCAGGTCGTTACAACATCAAAGTGAGGTAAGGGAATAAAAATGATATAAAGAGTAAAAATACATGCCCAACTAGAAATGAGGTCCCAACCTGACTACTGGTAAAGGGAAAAATTGAAGGGATCCAGGCTCTCAATCTCTAAGGCTAACCACCGAACACGGTCAATGCCTTTAAGCACCGCTACGCTCCTCCAAAACTGGGTCCACCAAAGTCACCTCTAATCTACCTATCATCCATATAATACAAAACATGTGTGGGAATATCCCATATATGAGTGAGTATATACATACCTAATAGGATGCCCTAAAAATCAATAGGGAAGAAAAGGAATAAAATGGTTAGTTCAACCCATAAGAAAAGAGGGTAAGGAAACCCAACAACGGATATGCTCAAAAGAAACCCAACCGAAGAGAGAAATGGGAACTCCGTCTTCACAGTAAGATAAGAATGAATAGTTTTCTCACAACTCCAAAAGTACCATCTCCTATCCAAGAATCATGTGCTCCCAAGAATGAGTATGGAGGACCCACACCTCACCACCACGTGGCATAACCGACAGAGCACTACTTCGATAGAGGAATTACTTGCTGCCAAAGCTCAATGAAAAGAAGCACAACCCCAAAGATAGAGGACTTGTTCCCTCTGTACTGTGGGTGGGTTCTATCTCTACCTATATAAAGGATATGGGGGACCCACTATATAGAGAGATAGGGGAGTACCGACCCTAGTAACACTCCAATGATCACACCAAAAAACTGACATCAGCTAAGTGTCACTAAAATAAGTGTCCCACTTACATCGCCTCATTTTGTACCTCTGATGCCGAAATAAAAGGCTAACATCACATACCATTTAGAAAACTACTCAGTATAGGCTACACAAGGACCCAGATCTAAGTCTCAAAGAAGGAGATACACAAGGTATAAGTTTCTAGAAAAATTATACTACATGTATATAGGGTCACATGGCATGTGACCTCACCTACAAACCTAGGCATGTCTTCTCTTGGACACAACTTGGACAACAATGTGATTCTACACAAAATGTACACGGGGTAACACAGTGTGTACATTCACTCAAGATCATGGTCATGCACTCACGACACATGGATTGGATATCCATGTACCTATACATGGTGTGTCCCTAGGGGTATGCAGTGTGTCTTCCCACCCTAGGTCCTAGGCATATGACCTCAGAACATATCTTGGCTACTTGGGTAGTGTAACATATCATGTGGGCCAAGACATATGGTGTGTGGTGTTTAATACAAGTGAAACCCTATCCACCGCAGAAACTTAGACTACACTATGTGTGTTCCTTTGGGATACATGGCATGTAGTCGTATTTTTTGAAGACAGTGAAGCATGTATTAATGTGGATGCTAGATCCATGATTTCATATCCCCTTCATGCCATTTTACCACCTAAATATTCTATTAATGAAGAAATTCATCCCCAATTGATTATTTTTAGCCTTTGGTGGCCGAAAATCAGAACTCCAATCACCCGTGTGGTAGCTGTCTCACATCTCATCACTATTCAGGGTCCAAATCCATGAATCTAACACCTTCACCTACAAATTCATCTTAATACACCTACAAAACATATATCTCTAAGAAATTAATTCATTATTCATGAATATGGGGAATCTATTGCACTCGAATTTGGCCTGAAAATGTTGAGTCACGACCCCATGTCTAGTGATGAAGAAAGTAAAGAACAAGGGGGAGAAAGGCTCAAGAATGAAGTAAAAAAATTATTGGTCGATGAAATCCCAGAAAATGATTGCATTAAGTTGAAAAAAGGGTGAATTCATGTTCAATAGAGATATAAACAAATAGGTTCAATAACATTATTTAATTGGGCTCATGCGAAGAACATAAATCTCATAGAAACAATAAGAAGATAAGAAATCCATGATTATTAAATAAATCAAAGGTGAAAATCCAAAAAATGATGATCCCTACCGTAAGAACAAATTGATCATTGGTGAAGAACATATTCACCGGTGATGAAGGTGAAAATTCCATATCATTTGTCATCTATCTCATAATTTCCCTCAGTTGTTGTCATCGATCCATGTTTCTATGTCACCAATGCCAATTAAGATATTGCTTACTTATCTATAATCTCCCATGGTTATAAGGATAAACCAGGGGATTTTTCATAATGACATATAAATAGAGATGGAATTATATTTTTTGGGCATTTTAGTATATTAAATAAATAAATTATTTAATTTACTTAACGTACCCACCAACGGTTGGCTTCAATAAAACTTCTTCCAATGAGAAAATTTATGTAGTGCCTAGGGTAAACCCTATATCCCAAAAACAACCATGGTATCAAATTTCTCATTTAAGTCCCTAATCTATGAGAAAACTATTTATTCTAAAAATATGCATGTGGGTGCTTTAATATATTAATTTTGGGGTCCTGCGACACCAAAATCACAGTTCCAACTCTAATGAAAAATCAAGATACATTTAAAGAAATATTCAAAGGATCAAAACACTAAAACCAGAGTCATTAAATTTACCCATCCTTCAATTATTTTAACCTAGAAAAGCAAAATATAAACAAAAAAGTTGGGATTGTTGAGCCTGGATCTGGCTCCCACACACCCATGATCTCTCTTGCATGATACCATTATTCCAAAGCACTCAAGATAGGGTAATTGTCCACCTATGTAGGTTCTTATCCTTATGGTCCTTGATCAGCATCGTGTCATCTAAGAAGGTGGCTCTGTCCTCGATGTTCAACTTTCCCCAGTCAATGACGTGTAACGATTCATGTATGTATCTCTTAAGATGTGACACATGGAAGATTCCATACACTCAATCCAACTATGGGGGTAAGGTCGAGTGGTAAGAAACCTCTCCAACCCTATGTAGGATCTAGAATAACCCAATAAACCTTATGGATAGCTTGATTCCCCAGCCAAAACTCCACAATCCTCATCATGGGGAGACTCTCAGTAAAACATGGTCCCATTGATTGAAATCCAAAGGCCTATGATATTATAATACGTAATATCTCTATCAACTCTAGGATTTCTTCATATGCTCATGAATCACCTAAACCTTCCCCAATATATCATGCACTAGTTATGGCCCAACACGAGATGTATCACCAATCTCAATCAAGCATAAGGGTGACCTGTAGGGTCTCCCATATAGGCCTCAAAAGGTTTCGCACCAATATTAGAGTTATTAATATTATTATAAAAAAAATACACCAATTGTAAAGTGATCCTCCTAACTCCATCTTAATTCCAACACACAAGATCTCAACATATCCTCCAAAACCTAGATGGTTCACTCAGTATGGCCATATTTTTGGGGGTGAAACGTTGTTTTCATCCAAAACTGGGTCCCAAAATCCTCCTGTAGGCCCCTCCATAGTTTTGACATGAACCAAGAATCAAATTAAGGGATGATTGTTGTAGGTACCCCGTGGTGTTGGATGATCTCAGGCATGTACAACTTCCCCAAACTCTCAACCTAAATATTCTCCCAGATTGGATGAAAGTGTGATGACTTGGTATATTGGTCAATAAATATCCATATAGCATCATGAATACTCAATGTATGTGGAATCCCCATAAAAATATAATGACATTCCATCCCACTTCCATTCTGAGATCTCAAGAGGTTCATTCAAACCTACTAGAACCTAATGGTCGGTCTTTACATGTTAACACATGAGACACCAAGAAACAAACTCACCAATGCTCCACCTCATCCCATCCCACCAAAACTACCACCAAAGTCCATTGAAAATATTTTTCACACTCAGATGTACATACAAGTGGTAGGTATAAAACTCTTTTAAAAACTACTCATGCATCATGACTAGAATTATAATTTTTTCCTATAAAGGATGATGTGATCACATCCTTCAAATAATCTATTAGGCTTATCTCCTAGTAATATATGGTCATGAAAAACCTCACAATATAAATCACCCAAATGAGATTCTCTCACATTATGAAGAAGTGGTAGAGTTACCACCATCAACTAAAGGTATGTTTCACCCCCTATCCTCTACCAGGGTCAGTTGCAATGAGGCCAAATGCTCTGAAACCTCCTCCACCAAGCGAGAATGGAATTTATTGATAATTACATATGCTACTACACTTACCTTCCTTTAAGAATAGATTATATAAAAGTCATATTCCTATAGGAACTCTAACTAACACCTCTATTTTAGGTTGATATATCTTTAGGTGAAGATATACCAGTGACTCTAGTGGTCTAATTAAATAATAAAACGCTCACATAAATGATAATGCCTCTACATCTTTAGAGTAGGGACTATTATTTCCATATTTAAATTGCGGGTCATGTATTTCTTCCCATGGGGTATCAACTAAGAATAATCATAAGAAATCACTAATAACCTCTAATTCAACACACATCCAAGCCCAACTCCAAATTTATCATTAAAAACTATGTACTCAATGCCCTCCTTTGGTAGTCTCAAAATAAGAGAACTGGTCAACATTTGTCTTAACTTATTAAAGGCTCTCTAACACTACTCAGTTCAATCAAATAGCTACCTTTTACATGTTAAGGTAGTAAAATGGGATTCTATTATGGAAAATTATTCCATGAACCTCCAATAATACCCTACCAAACCAAGAAAACTCCACACTTCTGATACTCTCTTGGGTGGTTACCAAGAAAGAACAATATCAACCTTTGCTGGATCCACAACTACACCATGCTTAAAGATGACATTCCCCATAAAGTGAACCTCTTGAATCCAAAACATAAACTTCAAGAGTTTACCTTAATGTTGGTGATCTCAAAGTAAGTCCAAGACCATCCTCAAATTCTTTGTGTGGTCCTTCTATTATATAGATTATATAATAATTTCATCAATGAAGACAACTATGAATAGGTCCAGGAATGGTTGGAATATCTGGTTCACGAGTTCCATTAAAAAATTGGGGGAATTAGCCACACATAAAGGCATCACTGGGAACTCATAATTCTCATAGTGAAATCGTAATGTCATATTAGGAATATCATCCTCATGAAACCTCAACTGATGGTGGTCGAACTTGAGATCAATCTTTAAAAACCAACTCATACATTTTAGTTGGTCAAAAAAGGTCATTAATTATTAGTAAGGGGTAATTTTTCTTTATAATTACCTAATTCATGTGAAAAAAATCAACACATTCCTTAAGATCTCATCTACCTTTTTCACAAACAACATTGGATCCACCAACTCACAAGTCGTACCGCAAGTCACTCTGGTTCCTTCAGGTCATAATCCTCCATTGCCTGAAGCTACCCTTCCACTAGCTTATCAGTTTCCATAACCAAGGTTCACACCAACACCCTAAAATAACTAAAATGGCCTAAAACATACAAATTAAAGGAAATCAACTTCCACACCTTGACACTATCTGCTTTGTGTGGCACTAACTCACCTACATAGATTTAAATAACTTCATAAAGAATGCATCTTTATGGGGAAAGCATCCCTCTTCCCTGCATTCTCAAAGTCACAACACATATTACCAACATAGTGATCCATCAATCCCCTGAGTGTCCATGAATAATTAATACTTTTAGGACCACCATAAAACCAGGAGGGTCCTACTTAAGAGGTCCCATGAAAAACTCTCTCCACTAAGAGGAAACTCACAGTAACGTTAAAAATGGAGGAATGGTGGGAAACCCCACTAGAAACATAAGATCATCACTAGGGAAAAATAATAGAATCGGGAAGAGGTTGTAAAAGAAAAAATAATTGAAGAAAAAAAGTATAAATAATATACCTCATACCATTACTGGAACCCCTATATTGGAAGACTCAATTTTTTGTCTTCCCACTACATCATGAAAAGTTGGGAAGTCCCAAGCCTAATTACCTTGATCATCATAAGAATACCATCACCCATTCCTATGATGTTTGAGTCTTATAGAAGATATTTGAGCTGAATAATATTTAAATTTACTTATTCCACCATGTGATCCTTGTGTTACAGATTCCTAATTCTGAGTCTATCATGAGTATGCCTCCTACATTGAGGCCCTAAAGATAGGTGCTTGATTGATACTATAGATTACTCAAATAAATGATGTCCAATACTAGCTATAATTTCTTAAAACTCCCTTCCCAAGAATCTCTCCATAGCCCAAGACATCCTAATATGATCATGTACCTATACTATGGGTCTAGTAAAAGGATAAAACTCATTACAGAATAGGTTCTCAAACTCTTCCCAAGATATTTTCACCTCATCAAACACCTAAGTAACAAAACCCCCCACCAACATCTTTCTACCTCATGAAAGAGTATAGTTGCAAACACCATAACCTTGGGTGGAATTTTCATAAAATAGAAAACTCAAAATATAGACTCTATCCAAACATATGTTTCCTAAGGGTATGTCTCACTCTAGAATTTGGGTATCCCCTTATCTTAGAAATCTAGAAGCATACTCAATCTATGTTCATCATTGTTATTAACATTTGGAACTAACTATTGTTGCATCTAGCATGAAACATCAAACTAACCCATTGGGGGTGGGCCCTCTCACTGCTCAATGGGTGAAAACATTGCTTGCTACCCAACTAGTGAAACCACCTCATGAATTGGATCTTATAATGGAGCCTTGATATTGTGATGGATTTCACAATAACCCTATGTTGGGGCATCCTCACTCAACTGGTCATTGTCATGACCCTATATCGGTATCCCAACTAGTTGTCATTGTGGAGGCATCCTGAATGTTAATAAGATATTCCAGGGTTAGATGGTAATATATGGTAAGATGACTCTAAGGATATAAAATTCAAAAAAACCAATCTATATGATGAATGTTCCATTGGTTACCCTATAATTGATGCATCGATATGTCGAGTTGACAAACAGGTAGTTAGAGTCTTAGTGTATGGATGCATTGATCCTCACACCATTACTAGGTTACCTAACCTGAGACACAATCAAGAAACCCTGAAATATTTTTCATAAGTTCCTAAAACAATCCTCAAAACATATCTAATTCCAAACACCAACTCAATGAAAACCCACCTATGATACAACTCTATTGTGACTTGATCTGCTGAGGCCCCACTTGGGTTAGAAATAAGTCAAGTGTGACACCCCAAACATGCCTCCAATAGGCTAGGGGGTGGAAACAAGTTTCAATTAGGCATATCATTGAAATGGTAGGTCTTATACTAAAGTACCTATACACACTCACACAACCATCTCCATGCAATAGTGTAGAGATATAGTAATAAACTAAAACATATAGGGTAAAAAACACATAAAACATTCTCTAGGAAATACATCAAAGTGTGGAAATGGAATAAAAATGATATAAAGGGGAAAAATACACGCCCAATCGGAAATGACATCCCAACCTGACTATTGGGAAAGGGGAAACTGAAGAGAGACTAGATCACAATCTTTAAGGTTGACCACTAAACATAGTCAGTGCCTCCAAGTATTGTTATGCTCCTCCAAAACCGAGTCCACAAAAGTCACTTCCAATCTATCTATCATATGTATAAGACACAATACATGTGGTAATAGACCATGTTGGGTGAGTATATAAATATATAGAAGGATTCCATGAAAACCTAGAGAGGAGAAAAATAATAAAACAGTCATTTCAAACCATGAGGTAAGAGGGTATGGAAACCCAACAATAGATATCCTCAAAAAAAACCCAAATAAATAGAGAAATGGGATCTTTATCTTTATAGTTAGATAAGAATGAATATTATACCTACATATCAAAATTTCCCATATCCTAGCCAAGAGTTACATTTAACCTCTCAAGAATGAGTATGGAAGACTCTCACCTCACCACTGTATGGCTTACCTGATGGAGCATTGTTCCAATGGAGGACCCGCTCACCCCTAGAGCTCAATGACAAGGAGTAACACTCCGAAGATAGAGGAATTTCACCATTTTTAATGTGTGGGTGTTTTGTCTCTACATGTATTAATGATATGGGGGACTCTCTACCTAGATACACAGAGGAGTACTGACCCTGGTAACCCTTCAATGATCACACCTGAAAACTACTACAAGATAAGAATTTCTAAAAGAAATATCATACTTATATCACCTCATTTCATACCATTGATGCTATATCAAAGTTCACCATAGCATTCTATTTGTAAAACTACTTAGGATAGTCTAATCATGGACCCAAATCCAAGTCTTGAAGAAGGAAATATGTAAGGTGTAAGTTTATGTAAAAAGTGCATAGTGTGTATATAGGGTCACACTTAGTGTAACATCAACTTAACATGTAGGTGTTTCCTCACCTAGACATAGCTTGGCTATCCATATGGTTCTACACGGCATGTAGATGGGTTCACATGGAATGAAAATTCACCCCCAAGGGTCCTAGGTGTGAACTCTTGGAACATAAATTGGCTATCCATGTACCTCTACATGGTGTGACCCTAAGGGTACATGGTGTGTCTACCCACCCAGAGTCCTGGGCATGTGCCCTCAGCACAAAGAATTTCTACCCGAGTAGGGTCACATGACATGTGGTCCTAGCCACACAGCATGTAATATTTAACTCAAGTGAATCCCAAGCTATCATGAAATCCTAGATTATATAACATGTGTTCTTCTAAGATACATGGCATGTAGTCTTGTGTTTTCCTAACAGTGAATCCTATCTTCACAAAGATTCTAGATCCGTGATTTTTTCTTCCCTTTATGCCATTTGGCTACCCAAATCTACTAGTAACAAAGGAATTCATTCCTGTTCGATGATTTCCAGCCTTTGGTGGCTGGAAATCAGAACTCCAATCACCTGTACAATAGCTTTCATACCTCCTATCACAATTTGGGGTCCTATTCCATGAAGCTAACAATTGTTTCCACAAATTCATCTTGATCCACCCACAAAACACCAATCTATAATATTTTCATGCATCTGTAATGAATCTAGGGGTTTAATCTTACTAGAATTTGGCCTAATAATATTGAGTTATAACCCAATGGAAAACAGTGAAGAAAAAGAAGAATGGTGGGGATAAAGACACAAGAACAAAGTGGAAACATTATTGTATGATGTGATCCCAAAAAATGATTAACTAAATTGTAAACAAGGTTAAATTCATGTGTGCTAAATATATATAAAAATAAGTTCAAGAACACTATTTAATTGGGATCATCTAAAGAACATAAATTGTAGAGAAACAAAAAGTGGATAAGAAATCCATACTCATCAAATAAATTAATGTTGGAAATCCAAAAAAAATAATGATCTCTTCCTCTAGAACGGATAAATCATTGGTGAAAAATACATCCTATAGTGATGAATGTGAAGATCTTACTATGTTTGTCATTCGTCTTATGATTCCCATCGATTATTTTCATTGATTTATATTCCTAAGTCACCAACACTAATGAAACTCTCAATTCATCCACTTTAATCTCCCAAGGCTATGTGGATAATCCTAAGGGTTTTTCATAATAGCATATAAATAGGGAGGGAATTGGGGTTTTTTGGAATTTAAGTAAATTAAATAAATAAATTGTTGAATTTACTTAATGCACATGCCAACAATCTCCTTCAACTGAACACCCTACACTGACTAAATTTATTTCATGCCTAGGGTAAAATAAAAATTCTGTAAACAATCATGGTCTTGGATTTCTCATATGAGTTCTTGATAAATAGGAAAATAATTTATTCCAAAAATATGCACTTGTACTTTAATATATTAATATTTTTAATATATTAATTCCAGGGTCATGAAATAACCAAAACACAATGGCAACTATGAGGAAAAATCCAAAGATACTTAAAGAAATATTCAAAGGATCAAACCAATGAAACCAGAGTCATTACAAGAATTCCTTAATGGATATTTAGATGGAGATATCTATATAGAGTAGTTGAATGGTTTCAAAGATCAATGAAATAAGTAACTTGTTTATAAGATCAAACATATCTTGTATGGTTTTAAATAAGAACCAAGGTTTTAGAATCATAAGTTTAATGATTTCATGATTGAATTTAAGTTCATCCAGAGCAATAAAGACCATTACTATTACTGGAAGGTGTTTGATGATGGGGGTTTCATAATCCTTATTATTTATGTGTATTACATGCTGATAGTGGGTTTAATGAAATAAAGGATCATTGAGCTAAATATTGAGAAATCTGAAAGATTTTAGATAGAGGATCTTGGTCTGACAAAAGGGATTATGTGGATGAGGATTATACAGGACTAAAGTTACAGTACATTGTACTTGACCCAGGACAACTATATTCGGAAGGTGGTGGAATGCTTAAATTTTTTGGAATAAAAACCTATAATCACACCCTTGGATGGGCATTTCAATCTATGTAAGGAGAATTCACCTCGAATGGAAGTTTTGTTCCAGTATATATATAAGGTTCATATGAATCATTTGTTGTAATCTTGATGTGAATCATGGTTTTCACTCATCTGGACATTACACAAGTAGTTGGAGTTGTCAATAGATATATCTCATACCCCAGAAAGGAGCACTGGGTGGCTATGAAGTGGATACTCTAGTACTTGAAGGGTTATGAAGAATTGGTTCTTTTCTTCAGAATAGATGAGTCACTTTATGGTTTTTTGAACACTAACTTTAGTGTAGATTCATATTCACAGAAGATCATTATAGGGAATGTGTTTACTTTTAACAAAATGATAGTGGATTGGATGTCCAAACTTCAACCGATGTGATACGTCTATTTCATACATATATTTTTGAGTAGTTTAATATGTTGTTTTTTTGTATTTAATTGATTAATCTTTCCAAATTTGGAATGTATTTACTTGTTTTATTATTTACGGAAGGAAATGATATAGAATTGAAAAAAGGAATGAAAAGAGAAGAAATATATGATGAACAACCCTTCACGCCTCAAGCAAAGTGAAGCAGTGTGACACCATATTTTTTAGAGATAAGAAAAGATAGAAACTGAAGAAAAATTCACTACATGTCGTGTATCACAACTACATGCTGTGACCAATTCAAGTAAATCAGATCTACACAGGACAAGTTGTGATGATAGAACACAACGTGAAATCCTAGTACACGTCTCAAGCCACCAGTACATGACATGATGATAATCAAACTACCATAAAAGTTTCTGTGGATTCAACACGGTGAAGGAAAAACCAAATATAAAGTACATGAAATGTACCCCAGGTACACATTGTGATGACGTTAATGCACAGAGAAAAATGGGTGATATGGGCCATGGGTTTTGGATGATTTTGGATATAAAAGGAGGACTCTAGATGGCCTTTCAAAATACTCTAGGGAAGAGGCAGTCAAGGAACATCAAAGGACATTCTCCAGACCACGGGTGATGATCCGAATCCATTCTTCACCTCCATTCTTCCTCAGGTAACCATGATGCTCACTCTCATCAAGATCTAGTGGTTCATTTATGTTAGGTGATGTGATCATAAGGGGATATGATGCTAGGGATTATTTTATTTTATCTTATTCATGTTTTGGATTGATGCAACTCATTATTTCAATTCCAAATCTCATTTTTTTTGGAAATGAATGACAATTACTTATGATTTGAAGAGTATTATTTAATTTCATCAATTAATCGAATTATTTTGTGTGTGACCATTATGCAACATAGGCTGGTTATGTTTAATCATGGTTTTGGGTCACCTATCCCTGTGATTTAATCTAGTAGATGACCATTCCAATGGTCCAATCATAGGAGTAGGGTGGGATACCAAGACCAAGGATCTCTGTTGGCCCAATTCTGACACAAATACTGAATAAACACACTCTCACGTAAATCCCTAGCACATGCCCCTGAAAGTCATTTAACCTAGCATGTCCCCATCCCTTGATTCACAAACCAATCTTTGTTGCTTCTATTTCATTCCTTTTCCAAAAGAATTAAACAATTTCAATTTTAGTTTCCTAAATTAATTTAGAACATATGGATCATCCCTGTGGGTTTGACACCCAGACTTTCTAGATACTACAATTTTAGTTAGGATTGTCTGAGTTTTATAAATTTTGTTTTTTCATAGCACTATAGGGAACTAACGATGCCCTATGGGGTTGTTACAATGGTTTTAATTTCTATAATTAAAGCATATTTTGTAACTTTTATATAATTATAGGAGGAGTTGGTGTAGCTTAATGGGTTTTTTAAGGATCTAAAAAAATTACTAAGTGTTGTAACATTGTTTTCCATCCCATAGAGTGTAATTCACTATTCCATAAATCTGATATTTCATTCTAAGATGAATCATATTCATCAAAAGTACCACTTTAGATGAACACTATTTGAGGAAGGTGTGTTGTACCTATGAAAGATCAAAGGGATGTAGAATCAAGAGACATGTTAAAAAAGGTTATAACATGGGAAGTATTGAGGTGTTGTTATGAAACAATAAGTTTGGGTTTATCGAAAGAAAGGTATGGTGAGGAAACATGTAGCTACTTTAAGAAAATTCAATGGGAGAGATTTTATAGATGATGGAGGAGGACTTATTCATAAAAAAAACGAAATTAATCTCAAGTGGGAGATTGTTAAGGTGGGATCTTCATTACATTAGAAGGAAGAAAAGTAATATTTCCATAAGAAGAAAATCTAGTAACCTAATTTTTGAAAACTGCATAGATATGGGGGTGGAAATGATAGAGATTAAATACACCAAAAAATATAGATTGTTGTAGTATATGACCATCAAATTTTTAGTGACTTATAGGATTCTTAAGTTCATATTTTTTTCATTCATGACACGCTTACTTCGTTCAAGGCCAATTTTCTTTATTCATAGATAGAATCCATAATAGTTCCCACTCATCCTTAGGCCCTTTGAAAACCATTTTAAAACATGGGATGAGAAAAAAATCTCAGTAATGGATATAAAGATAAATGAAACTTTTTATCCCCTTTGAAAATTCATGAAAACTCATAATAAATTTTACCTTTTTTGTAATAAATCTTGAAATTAAATTATTATTTACATACCCATGAAATAAAATTAATTTACTAAAGTTTTAAAACAAAAATAATAAGAAACAATAAAGGAAAAAATCATAATCATAAGAGTTTCTTAGAATAAATTATAACCCATTAAAGAATTTTTATTTAAAACATTCCTTTCACCCATAAAAGAGTCATAAACTTTCTTAAAACATAGGCTCATTTTCTTTCCATGTGAAATCAAAAATCTTCTATGAAAAATAATTTTCAAGAATATGAAGATAATTTAGGTTCCTTGGTACATCATCTTCATATCATAATTACAATCACTCTTACAAGCATTGTTAAAAATGGAATAATCCATATGGTTAATCCATCATGTATCCCCTAGAGAACAAAGTCATTACTCAATACATTAAAGAGCTATATTAGGCTCACCCATCATCATGAACAATTTAAAAATACCATAACATACATAAAAAAATATAATCTTTCATTTAAATTATAATATATCATAAATTATTCCATTTAAAAATATACAGAACCATATTCATACTTCATGTAAAAATAAGGATACAAATCATTTTTCTGTGAAAACTTTTAAAATGGGAATTTCCCAGAAGAACGAGAAAAAAGATTTTATTTAAAAAATACTAAATACTTTTATAGTAATTTTATTAAAAAATAATTATCATGATGATGGTAAATATATATCATTTTGTATTCTTTAAAAATGATTCTTTTCACACTTTTTAAAAAATGTCAAAAAATAACTTATTTAGAAAACATTAAAAAGAATTATTTTAAACCCTTCATTAATAAAGTAAAACATGATTTAAAATTAATTTGAACGTAAATTTTTTTATATTGATAACATACATGAAATATTTTAAAGAACATAGATATGGAGAAAAAATAAAATAAAAACATTAAAACTTTTAAAATAATATTTTAAAGAAAAATATCTTACCTTAAGTATCGTCTAGACTCGTACATTCTTTAAACCATCAATAATAAAATTATATTAGTTTTATACTTTAATAATAAAATTTTTCATATTCATTCCATTATCATTATCCCTTTTATTTTATTTATTACTATAACTTATTTAATTACTAAATTAGTTAAGTTTATGTCATACGCTTTGAGGACATTCGATCTATAATCCCAAAATAGCTTTGGTAGGATAACCATGGTCAAAAGGTTCATTGTTAAATATTATATAGAATATTAATAATAACATATTAATAATTTTATGGATTAAATATAATTTTATAGCCATCCATGAAGGAATACATGAAAAAAGAATCATATCACTTTGTGGTGGTGGTAGTCCACATGTATACTTGAGTGACGTTATCATTTTCCAACAGATGTAAAAGTAAGAAGATAAGTAATATATTATATTTCTAGAATAAAATTTATTCTATTAATATCATATATATTCATTAAATCCATCATACTAACTATTCATGTGAGGTTGTGATAAAAAATGAAACACGTCATTTCGTGGAGGTGGTAGTCCACACATACCCACGAGCGAAGCTTTCATTTCCTATAGGATGGAAACGGAGATGAAAATGGGGTTTTCCATCAACATGATAAAATTTCATTATATGGGAAATAATTATTTTATTATATCATTATGGTTATAAAATATTTAAAGGAGTTGTAAGATGAAATGAATATGAAAACACTCAATATATATACATCTTCTTTAAGAAACCACTTTTGGATTACACCTTAAACCTTCTAGGGTGGTTTTTGGTGAGACCATATCCTCTATAAAATGGGGAGGGATTTGGTGAACGTATTTAGGTAGGTATTAGTTGAGATAAATGGCTCGAGAATTATGAGGAAGAGAGGAGAGGAGGTGCCCTTTTATAAGTGAGGTGAGTAGAAATCTTGAAAATACATGAAATATTAATATATAATATTTATGTACTTGTTATAAAATGGCTCAAAAATGAAATATATTAAAATATATTAATTATAATATTGAAATATAATCAACCAATCAAATTTAAAAAGGTTTGAGTGTAATTTTAAACCATGTCTTTTGGTTTTAACCATTATTTAAATATTTTTATCCTCAACCATTATAAAAAAATAAATATTTAAAGTTTATGAAATTAATTTTAAAAATTCCAAGTGGAACATACCTGAATAATTAATTATATCCTTGATAATTTCTTATCCAATTGAGTTATGATAGTATTTTTATGATTTTATAATTATTTAAAAATTATTTATAAACATTAAATAACATTTAAAGTTATTTTCATGACTATTCACATATTTTGACTTAAAAGGAATCAAGATAAAAATCTATTTTGAATTAAAAAAATTAAATCATCATTTATCCTTCATAAGTATTTATAAAGTTTTTGTAATACCATAAATAATCTAAATATTATCACTTTTAATATTCTTAAAACCATTTATTTAATATTTTTATGCTTGTACAAGAATTGTATCAACACTTTATAAGAATTTGGTTTTTTCATATCCTCTTTCTCACACTCACCTAACCCAATTTCCTAAAGAATCTACTAGGGTTTTTTTGTAGCCCCTTTCTTGGGACACCTGCTTCTCAATTTACTAGTTTTTGGTCTCTCCCTTCAGTTCTCTTTCCTCTTTGGCCTTCAATGTTCCATTTTCATATCTATTTTGGATATATTTTCCATCCCTAATCTAGTTTATATACTCATCATGCAATGAGGTTTGGTGGCAAAATATTCATCATGGTGTTGGTATATGAGGTGGAGGATTCGTCGGGGGTGATGGTGGTCAGCGACGTCCATGGTATTAGGTGGTATATATGGTGTGTTTAGGTCATTAGTGAGGCCTCAGTGTAAGAGAATTTCAGGGTGATTGGTGGAAACAGTCATGGCTCCCATGGAATCGGTCAGCATTAGTGGTTGGTTAATACATCATTTTCATGGAATTTGAACAGGAGGAGTAAGAAACATTGATGTAGACGGAGGGAGATGGTGGATTTCCAGGTGGAATCAATGGCATGTTTTCAATAGTGAGGGTTTAGTGCAGGTGGTTGTCAGGGTGGGTGGCAGCAGCATCTGTGGCCTATGTGGTGTGGTGGCTAAGGGCAATGGAGATAAATTTAGGGTTTCCAAACCCTTGGGCCTCAACATATCTTTTTTGGTATTTGACCACTATTACTTTGAGTCACATTTACTTCTTGGGTATTTGGGATATTAGGCCTCTATGCTATCTTTAGAGGTTGTGTGTTACATGAAGAGACCATCCAAATGACTTGGCGCATTAAGTTGGTTGTACAACATCTCATGCAAGTGTCGTTGGGTGATAATACTTGATAAGGGGATGGGTGTGATAACACTCATCATTTCAATCATATGCCTTAATTAAAACTAGGAATATATGGGTTCCTATACACATGTATTTCTACATAGTTCATCAGTCAGATGATGTGGAGCATCAGGTTGATGGTATTGCGAGTGCATTGCAAGCATTGTCAGACGGGCAGCTCGAAAGAGAGATATGTGTGATGGAATATATTGTACAGTATACCCCCACATGAAAATGTGGGATGGAGGATTTATCTTCCATGTTGTGTTGAACTAGCAAATCACATTTATTTTCAGCAGAGTGACACAGATTATTTGACTGGAAGAACATGTGTAATTGCTCTGGCAGGGGGCGGCGAGATGTCTGACTAGTCTTGTCATTAAGAATGATTCCTCTTGGGATTTCCAATCATCTTTTTATGTGTTTAATTTTTTGGGCCTTCGGTTCACTGGGTCCTTTGTACCATGTTTTAACGGGCCTTTGTGCCTCTATGCCTACGGTCTATGTATTGGGTTCCCTCTTTTCCCAGTTTAAAAGGTGATTTCCTTTTCTTATTTCAATAATAGAGAGCTAGACCTCAGCCTGCTTAAATATATATATATATATATATATATATATATAATTAAATTAAATTATTATAAATATTTATGGCCTTATTGTTCCATTCATAATTTATATTTACTCTTATCTTAATCATGAAAACATATTTACAATATAAAATGAGAGAAAATGACATTTTATTAAACATAACACTTCCTTCTCTTAAAAGCCAACCAAGATTTCAAAGTAATCCACAAAAAAATAGTATAATAAGGAGGATATTCCAATTAAAATCTCATTAACACAAATAAGGTATATGGTTTTAGGTATTTTTGGACTTTTCTACTTAATTTCAATTTTTACCTTAATTTACCTTTGTCATGATAACTCATTTTTTAACTCGATAATTATTTTTTATGAAAAAAATAAAGGAGGTCATATTAAAAAAATTTAAATGATGATTAAAGATTTTAAATATATTTTATAATATTTAATTTCCAAAATCGGTAAAAAAAATTAATATAAGTTCATAAAGCGCAATGAAAACCCGTTTTAGAAAAAATACATGACTTAAGCATAAAAATGAACATTTACCAAAATCAATTATAATGATGATTATTATTCCATTAATTATATTGATTTTAATAAAAGGTTTCTTATGTTACTTTAAAACCAAATCCAAAATATAATGATACTTTTAAATTACTTGATTTAAAGAAATGAAATGACAATTTTGCAAAAATCGACATTTTTCACTATTCACTCAAAAATAAATCTTTTTAAAAAAATACCAAAAATTAATCATAATACTGTTATTACATTATGATTTCAAAAATTATTTCCATTTTATCAAAAAATATTTAAATTTGACAAAAATTATTTGTAATATCCATGTACAAAATGCAATAAAAACATATTTGAAAAAAATGTATTTTTGAAGCATAAAATGACTTTATTCTCATTACATTCCTAATAAACATAATTAAATAATTGTTAATTCATTAATTTGGATATATAATCTATTTATTTCATTATAATCATTTATAAATAGTGATTAATTTAATCTATTAATATAAAAATGCATTGTCCACATAGAAAAGGTATATGAAAAATATCTCTTTTACCTTCAAATTATTTTATCTTCATTTACAACAAATTGATAATTAATATATGATTGATTATTTATTTTATTAATAAAAAACTTTGTACATATATTTCATAATATGGTTATTCATATTGATACCCTTCAAACCAATAACTAGGTCATAACAGTCATATTTAAATAATAATGTTTCTATAGTATATCATGGTCTGTTTAAGTTCAATGTTGTGTATTCCACACACGATCATACATATTACTTTAATAAAATAAATTATAAAATCTTGGGGTGTTACATTTTACCCCTTAAAGAAATTTTTTCCTAGTAATTTTAATTTTATTCCCTCAAAATGAATTTATTATAACATGGTAATAAAATAAGATATATATTTTATCATGAACTTTAATTTCTAGGTCAAGAAAAGGAGCCTTATTATTTCATAAATCCATGTACCACTATAAGGAACATACTTATATATGAGTTTATAAAATTGTACCTTGGTAGTTGAGTATTACTTTCTATATAAGACTTAATAGATCTTATAAATTATTTTACCATCAAGATAGATATTTTAAGAAAATATACATGATTGATTTATTTCCACTTCATAAGTGAAATTTCATCCTTTATTTCTGATTTTGATCAGTTTCCACTTCTATATCATCTATTATTCTAAGCAATGAAAATTCCAGATGGATTTTTCAGGCCTAGAGCACTAAAATTAATTATCAACAGATCACAACATCCAAAAAGTATGACAAGTTATTCCTCATATTTTGATACATTAATAAAAAATAAAATGGTATCCATAAGTTAAGATAATATACAATATGAATAAATACCACTTTAATCTCCAAATACTCAACAATAACACCTAAATTTCAACTTAAATCATTCCATAAATAACTAACCTTAAAACTCTTCAAAATATGCTAGACCAAAACTGAATCTCAAATATTAGAATTATTTGATCAAATATTCTTCCGAGATAAACCTAACATTTATCTACAAATAAAATCAATCACTCCTAAAGTCACATGAAAAAAATTTATATACCCTAATCATATAATCTCCAAAATATGCTAATCTTTTTCATAAATATCATGAATTTCCATAAAGTCATAATAAAATAAAATATGCTTCCAAAAGATAATTAAACCTTTATTTATCAATTAAAATATCTTCTTATCCAATAATATTTATATTTACTATAATAATATAATATTCCTAATATCATAAACTTATTCAAAAATAAATTTAATCACTTAGTCACCAAATTACTTTTCAATCTCATGGTTATCTATCGATAAATTATATATTCCCAAAATTTAATAAACCTTTATCCCAATTAATCATAATTACCCCAACATCAAAGATCATATTAACCTTAAATGTTATGAATACCTTTCAACTTATGTCTAAAAAATATGAAAGCATTCTTCCTCAAATATCCTTTTCACTATATAACAAGTTAAACTTATAGGTTTCATATACCTCAAACATTTATTAAAACTCAATAAATGTCTCTAAAAGTACTCCCATCACATGAAAACTCAAAATAGTATTAATTACTTTAAACTTGTGACTATACTTAAATTTATCAACCCCAAATTCATGACATGTAGGAAGTTCAATCCTTTTTCTTCCATGGTCTTTATCACATGAACTTCCTTGAAACTCTATTTTTATTTTATTTTGTGTGTCAGGAAATTAACACAGGTTCAAGTTGTTAATCATATACTGAGATAACTGGTTGGGTGTAACCATAATATTTTTAACTCTAACTCTTAGTTTATCATTCATACAACCATCATATTTTCCTTTACACTCATTTTTAACATGGTTCCTGTTTGTTCAATACATATACTAAAACCAAAAATGGTTAGTGTGATTATATAAAATAAAATCATAATAAACCGTCTTATGAAGTGGATAAACACTAATATATCCTTAACCATCATATTAACCCATAATTTTTTCTCATCAAACAACATCATAACCTCAAAATTTATATAAACTCTTCCTCTGGTATAAACTATAATTCCCTTTAACTTAAAAACCCATAATTGAATGATTTATAATAATGGTTTAAATTTCTTACATTTTAGGGATATTCCAGGTTTATAGTTTTAGAGAATTATAAAAATTCATTACATAACATAGGGAACACTAACACACAATACCCACTTTTTCTAAAAAAATGGTATTCTTAATTTCACACTCCTATTTCATTCATGACACACTTGTTCATTCAAGGAAAATTTGATTTATTTAGATCTAGTCTTAATAATAATTTTTACTCATAATTAGACCCTTTAAAGAAAAATTAAAACTAAAGATGATAAAAAAAATATTATTAAGGGATATAAATATAAAGGAAACTCATTAGTCCATTTGAAAATTCATGAAGCCTTGTAATAAAGTTTTCCATTTTCAAAATAAACCTTGAGCTTAGATGAGCATTTACATACCCATGAAATGAAATTAATTTCCCAAAGTTTTCATAAAACATATAAAAAATAATAATAAAGTAAAAATCATAATCATGAGGGTTTCTTAGAAAACATGAGAACCCGTGAAAATTTTTCCTTTAAAAACATACCTTTCACCCTTAAAAGGGTCATAAATTTTCTTAAAACATAAGATCATTTCCTTACCTTGTGAAATCAAAATACTTCCATGAAAACTCATTTACAACCATATAAAGATCATGTAGGTACCCTGATACATCATCTTCATTAAAATCATACAATAACTCTAAAAAATTAAATTTATATAGGTATAGGTGTCATTTTAAACCTTATATTTTTGTTTAACCCCCTTGTTAGCCCAATTTAACATTAATCATTGTAACAAATTTCTCAATATTTAAGGGTCATTAATGTAAATTTAAAATTTTCAAGTGGAACATACCTAAACAATTAATGGTATAATAAACACTTTATAATCCAATTTAGTCATTATATGATTTTTATGTTTTTATAATGATTTAAAATTTATTTTTAAACATCAAATACCATTTAAAGTTATTTTCACGACTAATCGCATATTTTGACTTAAAATGCATCAAGATAACATTGTAATTAAAATTAAAACGCTTAAATAATCACTTATTATTCACAATTATTTTTAAAATTCATGGATATTATCACTTTTAATATCTTTAAAACCATTCATTTTATTTTTCTTATGTTTTTACAAGCATTGTATCAACACTATATAAGCATTTTAAATCATTCTACTATATTTAAAAATCAAAAAAAATATTATTAATATGAAATTAAATTATTATACATAATTATTCTTATATTGGTTTATTTATGATGTACATTTAATCTTATCCTAATCATGGATAAATATTTAAGATATAAAATTAGAGAAAATAACATTTTATTAAATATAACACTTCCTTCTCTTGGAATCCAGCCAAGATTTCAAAGTAAGGCACCCAAAATAGTCAAAGTAGAATTATATTATGATACACCTCTAATAAAAAATAAGATATAATATTTGAGGTATATTTTTTCTTTTTTACTTAATTTAAATTTTTAACTTAATTTACCTTTATTAATATAACTCAATTTTTTAACTAGGTAACTATTTTTGACCAATTTTTTTTGAAATTATAAAACAAATTTGACATGATGATTCAAAATTTGAAATAAATTTTACAATATTCAATTTCCAAAAATGGTAAAATTTTACTTTAATATAAGTTCACAAAATGCAATGAAAACCTGTTTTTAGAAAAATACTCGTTTTAAGTATAAAATGAACTTATACCAAAATCAAATATAATTTAGATTCCTATGGAATTAATTATATTATTTTTAATCAAATGAATCTTATGTTACTTTAATACCAAATATAAAATATAATGATACTTTTAAATTAATTAATTTAATGAAAAGAAATGAAAATTTTGAAAAATTGGTATTATTCACTATTCACTCAAAAATCAATCTTTTCATAAAAATATAAAAAAATTTATCATAAGACTATTATAACATGATTATTTAAAAAATTATTTCCATTTTGTAAAATTAAATTTCTAAAAGTGGAAGAAATTGATTATAATTTTTGTTCACAAAATGCAATAAACCCATTTTTGAAGAAAATGTATTTTTAAAGCATAAAATGAATTTATTCTCATTCCTTTCCGATTAACCATAATTAAATAAATATAAATTTATTCAATTTGATATATAATCTACTTGTTTCATTAGAATCATTTATAAATAGTGATTTATTTAATCTATTAATATAAATTACATTTTCTACATAAAAATAGTTGGATTAAAAATATCTTCCTTACATTAAAAATATATTATATTTATTTTCAACAAATTGATTACCAATATAGGATTTATTATTCATGTTATTAAGTAAAAAACTCTCTATTTCATAATATGGACATTCCTATTCATACTCCTTAAACCAATAGCTAGGTCATAATAGTTATATTAAAATAATAATATTTTTATAGCATGTTATAGTTTGTTTAATCTCAGATTTGAGTATACCACATACTTTATAATATATTACACAATAAAATAAATTATAAAATATTGAGGTGTTATAGTATGATTCATAAAGAGGATTCTGGAAGTTTATGAACTTCTGGATTTTTAAATTCTGTGAGTATAATTGAGGGAGGCAACAATGTATTTATTAGTGTCATTGTTTCAGTGGAGTCATGGGTTATTGACTTAGTATTATCATTCCACTTAGTAGTAGAGTGATTATTCATGATGAATTATGTGTCTGGATGATTCATAAAAGTTCACTTTATAGATAATAAATCTTTAGAAGTCATAAAAAATGGATTTATTAATGTCTGGATGAAGAATGGGATATTCTTATAGCTGAAGGAAGTATGATACATCTTAGGGCTATGAATGAAATTAATTTCCATAGGGAGGATTTATAAGGGAGGCTATGGTATAGTATTTTCTAGAATATTTTGGAAGGTGACTTAAGGTTCCATGGTGGTCTTATAAATAGTAAATGATGGTAGCCTATATATGATTAGACAATTTGATAGAGTGGTAATTACTATCATTCCAACATCTAATAGTCCGGAGTTATGGAATTTCTGACTCAAACATCTTAGTGAGAAGGATATAAAAGTTATAATGAAAAAAAATTATTTTTAAGCTTGGTCACACTAAGTTTGGAAGTTGTGAACATTTTTTGTTTAGTAAGTAGAAAAGGGTGTCCTTTAACTTTAATGAGTGGAATCCTAGATCCTATCAGTTAGAATTGGTTCAATCGGATGTTTAGGGACCTTCCCTGGTCCAATATCATGGTGGATCATTTTAATTTTTTACTTTCATTGATTATTCTACTAGGAAATTATGGGTTTACTTTCTAAAATATAATTATAATTTCTTTTTAGTATTCATTTAGTGGAATTCCATGGAAGAGGGGTGGATTGGTCAGAATCTAAAAAGCCTAAGGTATAATTGTAGGGGTGAATATAACATATGTAAATTCTAAAACTTTTTTTAGATTAAAGGGATCAGGTGGTAGATAATTTTTTACATTACAACATAGTATAATGGTTTGGTAGAGCACTGAATAGGATATTTATTGAGAAGGTGTGTAGTATACAAGTTTACTTAGGAATGTCCAAGGCAATAATGGTAGAAGTAGTGAACACAAAAGTATACCTTGTTAACAAAATTTTGACTACTCTAATGGGATAAGAAGTTCTAAATTAGCTATAGTCTAGTGAAAAATGAAATTTTTCCTCCTCGATTCATCAATATCCTTTCCTGTATCCATGTCAATGTTATGGATATATAAAAACTTAAGATGAAGTCTAAAACATGTTTTCACATGGAATATGGAAATATAGATTTTGGATTCCAGTTATGGGATGATGATGATAAATGACATGTCATTAATAATCATGATGTTATATTTAATGATAAGGTTAGGTAAAAGGACCAGAACTTGTATGAGAAGGAATTTGAGAGAAAGGGATCAACTTACTAAGTCTAAGTTTATGTGAACAAAGACACTATATAGAAACAAGTTCTGAAGAGTTCAGATGGAAGCAATGTAAGTCTATACAATTGACCAATGGAGGGTGTACCAAAGAGATCAAGGTATATTGATCCTCAAGTGGGAGTAATAGAAGTTAGTACTTTATAAATTATAGAATCAGAAGATGCAATACTAGAAATAGTAAAGCCACAAGTTTTAGTGTGAATCTCTACCAGAATAAAAAATCTGGTTCATAGGTTTGGAGTTAACATGAAATACTTACTTATTATGGATGGAGGAGACCTATAAAGACTGGATGAGGTCGAAAATCATAGTAACTATGGATAATGTGATTCAATAATGAAAGAGGGAATGTGTTTATTGTATGCCAGTGGATCATGGGATCTACCTGAGTTACCACAGGGGAAGAGAGAACTTGAGAATAAGTGGGCATTCCATTTTAAGGAAGAAGTTGATGGAAGGAAAATGTACAGGTTATGACTAGTGGTGAAAGGATTTCAATGAGAGGGGGAATTAACTTTTCTAATATTTTTTCACTGGTAGTTAAGCATGCTACCATTTGGACAGTGATGAGTATGGTTGGGTTCAAAAATATTTATTTGGAGTAGATGGATTAAAATATGGACTCCTATTAAGAAAAAATTATAAGAATAGATTTATATGAAGAAAACAGATGTTTTTTAGGACAATAAAAATGATGGATTGGTGTGAACACTAAAGAAGTGTATTTCTAACTTGAAGCAGACACCAGGGAATTCGAATAAGAAGTATGATGTATTTATGGATGAAGAAGATTTCACTCAATGAAACACTAGACATTATTACTATCAGGGGTCATTGAATGATGGTAGATTCATCATAATTATCCTATAAGGGGATTACATGTTTCTAAATAGTTTGTAAATTAAAAAGGATTCAGAAGATGAAGAGTGAATTTTCTAGAATTTTTGGAATGAAAATGTCAAATCGGCTAAGAACATATTGGGAATGAAAATAAAGAGAGATAGGAAGCTAATAAATTGGTGCTATCTCAAATTGAATACACTTGTGTGGTCATTAAAAAATGTTGGATAACCAAATACAATTCAGACTCAACTTAATTGGAAAGATACTTCAATTTGTCCAAGGAAAAGGTACCTAATATAGAAGATGAAACCCAGTACATAGTGTGAGTTTTGTTTAAATCAATTTTCAGAAGTATGATGTATTCCATGATATATACTCAACTAGACATTGCATTCACATTGGGAGTTGTGAGCTAATTAATATTGAATATGGTAAGGGAACACTAAGAGGATATGAAATGGATCATCCTATACTCAAAGGGACTAGAAGATATAACCACGTGATTTGGGACTGATGATCCATTGTGAGGTAACATTAATGTTGACTTCATTGGGAATTTAAACACTTAGAAGCTAAATATAGGGTTTTAGTTCACCTATGGATGAATGATGGTCGACTAGATGTATTGGATGCAACTAGTGGTTACTTTTTCCATAATAGAAGCATAATATGTAGCTATAATAAAAGCATGGGAGGAGATTATATGGTTTGGGAATTTCTTAGAGGATCTCAAAAGGATTCATGAGGGTGAAGTGTTATTTTATGACAATTAGAGTGTTATCGATTTGGATTGAAATATGGTTTTCCATGCTCAGATGAATCACATCGACCTGAAATATCATTTCATCTAGAAGATGTTAGAGGAAAAAGTGTTGGAGTTGTGGAAGATAAATGAAAAAAAAATCTAGTAGACATGCTTACCAAGGTTCTTGTCTAAGAAACTCTAAGGCAACATTTTCCCTCCTTGGGACTTGGATGAACCAAAGGAGAATGGAGAACACTGGATGTTATTGCTATGGAAGTGGTTTTGTGCCTAATTATTATAGAGTTTCCAAAAATTCCCTGAAGTAGTATTTAAGTGGGTGAATATTTAGAGTATGAAGCCTAATTATGTTTTAAGTAAATCAACTGGAAATTAGAGAGATGAACTATAAATTTTTCATGGGGTTTAGTGTGGTGAAGGAATAATATCCATAGTGGATTATGGTTTTCTCAGTCAATGAAATCATCTGATGTGTGCACTGGTGATGGTCTAGGAAAATGAAAAACAAAAGTTATCTATGAAATTATAACTTGGATTTTTCATTGGGATATGTGGTCAGATTCATATTGTTATTGGAGATCAATATTTACCATTTCTAATGGAGGGATCTCTAAAAAGATAGAAGTTTGGTGAAACTTGCTTGAACGACTATATTCTTCCATAAAAGTAAATTAGATAACTTGTGCACAATAATATAAATAGTTATTTGGTCTGATAAGAAGATCAGATAATTACATAAGATCCAATATCCATAATTAATATTTACTGGATAGTTTTTATAGTTAAAGTGTAATTCTTTTAACTTTCAATTATCATGGAAATATAAGTAAAATTTCTCCAATGTATTCAGGACCCATTGTTTGAACCATGTAAATTCTTGTGTCATTTATTTTATAATTTCCTCACTTGAATTTTTGAGAGGTGAGATTTTACTTGAGTGTGTGTGAGTTCAACTCAGTTTAGTGAGTGATGTATGAGGCTTCTTATCTTTTGATACATTAAGCCAAGGGAGACCTTCCAGATGACCTAGTTTCTATTATGTGGAATTGTTAGATGGTTTGTGTCTGGTGATCAGATGCTAGGGTAGATTCCCAATAAAACACCAACTCCATTCTTGGATTTTGAGTGATAAAACCCAATAGATAAAAAAACATGTCTCAAGTGGGTTGATGAACACCCAGAAACAAAACACAGCCACCCTATCTCGGCTACAAGATGTTCAGAACATCCATATTTTCACCTTATAAAATAGACTTTTAGGTAATAATAAGTCTACCACAATCTTCCTTTTCCTCCACAATGTTAGATACAGAATTAGGGTACCATATGAATGTCATCGACTTGTTCTTCCACCTCCTTAATCAGATCATAATGACTGACATCCTCCTTTTGAATCATATTCCATTTCACTTAGCCACACATTCTTGAACATTACCTTTATACTTCTTACTATGGGTTCCTTTTCTTTTAAACACTTCACTTGCAATTGATTCACCATCAATGAAACTTTTTAACTCTCCAAGAGTATCACAACTAGTGACCTCTAAATCCCGAAGCTTCCACCATCGAGTCATCAATATAAACCTTAACCATTGCAACACCATCCTCTATAAATAATGAACTCTCACTAAATTCAAAAATAATAAGAAATCATGATTTTCCTCCAAAAGTATTCAGCTATCTTCTAACCAAATAGTGAATTCCACCTCAATAAAAAAACAAAATACCAAATCTAAGGTCATTAAAGTCTTTCGGAAAACCCTATACTACCACTATCTTACCAATGGCGTTCTTTCGAAACTTAGTAAACCACTCCCTTATAAGTACCTAAAAGTATTCCAACTAAGATTAACACCACGTGACGTTGGTTCTTCTAAAAGATGATAAGTTGCTCCATAAGTGCTCTGGAACCAAGGTCTGACACTGAAACTCAATAATAATGGCTTTGATACCACTTGTTGGGGAATTTTTCCTTATTTCTTGCATATAAATATCATCCATCCCATAAGAAATCTAGGGAACTAGAACCATCCAACCTCTTACCACCATAAGTTATTATATTTTCCTCAAATGAAAAAAACATCCATTTTAAGGTTCTGAAGTGCCAGGACACAAACCTATGGATTCAATGTTCGGAATTAAGAAGTCTAAGCACCCCAGCCACCATTTTGATCCATCATTTACTCTAATTTCATTAAATTCATAATATTCAATATGATCTATCTAATGTAATGAGAAATAAAAAACTAACACACGACAATAAAAGGAATCACACAACATAAGAATATTGTGTGGTTGTGGACTTTAGTCCTACTCCATAGGGGAACACACTATATCTTTCATTAAGATAGAAACTGAGTTACAAGAACCCTCCTTCCAAAAACCCCACCTAGATCAAGTTAAATGAGACTCCTTCAAGGAACCCTATTTCAGAAACACTGGGTGCAACAAATGAAAAATGATTCACATAAGAGTAAAAGGAAAAAACAAAATAACAAGAATAAGATCACATTACACAGAAATTTATGTGGTTCGAGAAATTATCTCTATGTCCATGGAGAGATAGAAATTTCACTATAATAAGAAGCATAATTACAGTGCACAATAAGAGTTTCAATCACATAGAAACCCTATCTCAAATGATTTCATAAAGGAAGATGATGTTACTGTATCACCCCCAGTTTCAAGTAAGTAACCCTTCATTTATGATTTTTAAGTATATAAAGTGTTTGGGTGAAGTTTGGGAGGGTTTAGAAACATTTTGGAATGTTTTTGTAGATTTTATATAGGTGTACAGTTTGAGAATTATTTTTGGAAAATGTGGAACTCCTAAAGGAAACCATGCACAGTGAGATAAAGGCTAAGGGGAAGGTGCACGAGCAGGTGCATGGTTTTTCCAAACTATATGGATGCCTAGGAAAAAATTTGCAAAGAGGGATGATGCCCTTTTACATGGTTGTCACATGGTTTATCTAATCATACATTCAAACTATGTGAGGTCCTTCTTTAGGTAGTAGCTAATGCACTGTTAGAGCACAATTTTTCCAAACCATACGATTAACCATGAACGATTAAAAAATGATAACCTAAAAAAGTGGATCTGGGTTGGGATTAAGTTCTAACCCCTAGTTTTTTCACTAAATTGACCCTGACTCGATATTTCTCCCTCAAAAAGGTTTTGGAACCCTTACTCATATAATTGGAAGCAATTCTAAGGAATTTCTTCGTGCGTTGAAGCTCGATTCCCACAATAAGTCATCATTTATGGTAGTTTTTCATGGTTTTTCTTAGATCTACCATCCTCCCTCTATTAGTTTCTTAGATCTAGTCTAATGAGGATATATATAAGTTTTTTAATGCCAACCATGGTTATATTTAGCTTTTTTGATGATAGGGGAAGAGATCTAAGGTGAGTTTTCAGAGATTCAACCTGTTTTTGTGGGTGTTTTCATGTCATTCTTTGTTTTCACCATAATTCCTAAGGTAGGTGGATTCACTCTCAAATCCTCTTCTTAGAACTTGAAGGATTAGTTTCAAATTGGTTAAATTGATTGAAATTTATTATGAAATTTGTGTTCAAATCATGGTATAAACCCTCTTTAGTGGTGGTTTTAGTATTTTATGGATTTTTTGTGAAATTATAGAATTGTAGAAAGTGGTTGTGCAATGTGATTTATTTTATTAACTTGAAAATGTTGATTTTAAAATATGGATTTGATGGATTTTTGTTAAATGGTTTAATTGAGATGTTTTCAATAAAAGGATGGTTTTATTGAAATGTATTGAAATGGTTTGTTTGAAAGGTTTTCAATAAAAGAATAGTTTTATTGAAATGGTTTGAATTGGTTGTTTTGAAATGGTTTTGGAATACATGGGTTTTGTGAGTTCATGCTTTCAATGTGACCTTGAATAAGGGGTGTGTACCATTGGGGTATAAAGGGATGTGTCCCTAAAAAAGGGGCGTGTGTCATTGGGTCACAAGGAGATTGGCCACTTTGTGATGACTTAGTGGATGGATGAGAAACTACTCATGAGTATAGAATTGTCAGTGAAGCATGCATGTGTGGGTGTGTGGTTAATCATGGATTGGGTATTCCAAAAAAGAATATGAAATGGTTTAAAGTATTGTTTGGTTGTTTTTCCTTGGAAAACTTTTTCGATATTAAACTACTTGGTTTTGATATAAAATATTTTTAATTATTTTAAATAAATTGTTTATATAAATGTGTTAACATGTTCTATCCTAGTGGCATGAGTAAGGAATTAATTTGGGGAAATCCTACTGATTTTCATTACTCACCCCTGATTTTTCACTTTGGTGCTTTTTCATATATTGTTTATTAGAACATAGGTAAAGGTAAAGTATCACAATTATTTAGTGGTGCATCGTGATACTTGGGATATTTCGTGGATTTGGATCATAGATCATATTATATTATTTGAGTTTTTTGGTTTTGTCTTATATTTTTTACTTTGATGTTAGTTGTCTTCCATTGTGGTATATTGTTGTAGTTTGGTTTTGATATCAATGGTATTATTATGAGTTGTTTTTACATTGTTATCATGCATCATGTAGTGGTTTTTTTATGGCATATTTAGTTGAGTAGTTTTATTTCAAAAAATTAAAATCATCCCTCACTCGTATTGAATCCCTTGGAATTTATTTCTATCCTTTGACTTATTGGGGATTTCTCTTAATTCCAAGTAGAAATTTCTCCTCAACTAAATCCAATGAGGAGGGGCAGGGTGTTATAAGTGGCACCAGTCTTGGTATTTCCAAATATCTTTGTGGAACAAGTGGTATTAACTTGTTTGTTCATTGACTAACAAGTGGTCATCAGTTCTGTCAGTCTTGCAGTTGAAATTAATTCTTTTTTATTCCTCGAGTTGGGATGGTAGAAAGGATTAGGATCATCAGTACTTAAAATTTAGAGCATAAAAAACACATAGTTAACCTTTTAATACGGAAATTCAAGTTACTAGGGAGTTGGGTACATAAGTGTTTTTGAGACACTTATAGTAGTTTTATCTCATTATCATGGCATTAGACAATGGGATAAGCATGACATGCTTTATAGAAATGAATCCCCACTAGGATTACATATGTCATTTTGGTTAATGATTTATGATTTGGTACAAAAGTGTTTATTTTTTAAAATTGTTAAATATATTTTCAAATGTGAGATTTTGAAAAGGTATGAAATGGTTATTTTGAAAATGGTGTGATTTTAAAAAGAATATTAAAATTTTTAAAAATATTTGAATGTGGAAAATGTTGAAATTTTAGAAAGAAATGTTGTGATAGTTATTATAACACCCTGAGATTTTTATGCGATAGATTTTTTTTAATTTCATTTATGTCTTGTTATTTATGCTAAACCAAGATAAGATTGAACTAAACACAACACAGAATTAGCTTGTGGTATATGAAACTCTATTCTTGGCTTGTGTTACACACAGTTTCAAGTTTTTTTATAGAATTCATTTCATAAGAGATCGAGTTTAAGAGAACAACTAAATATTATCATATTACCTTATAATCTAGCCATTATAATGGAATATATGAAAAATATTAAATTAATTATGAAAATATTCTTTAAAAACACACACACACATATATATAATTTATTATGTGGTGATAAATTAATTATAAATTAAAATAAAACCTTTTTTAAATAAAAGAAAATGTTTTTTTCTGAAAAACTATTTAAATGAAAATAAGTGAGTTTATAAAATAATAAAATCACTCTTTAGGGATTTTATTAATAAAATATATATGTAATATATTCAATATAATATTTAAAATTCATCTTATATGTTTTCTAGACATGATATTAGAACAAATTCAATTTTTCAAAAAATGCATTTTTGTCGCCTTTTGATGGCCCACCCATTTTAAATCTAGTTTTTGATACTTTTATATATTATATTTAACAAAATAAAATTTTTATTTTGAATTGGGATATAAAAATTTACTTTGGATGATTTTTTGATATTTTTTTGATAAGTTTTAAGTTTTGATGATTAATAAAAATATACTAAATTTTAATTGAAAACAAATTTTTTTCATCGAAAAAATTTATGTGGATAAATTATATTATTGAATGGTTTTAAAGTAAAAATAGAATATATTTTTATCATGTAATATCATTTTGGTTACTTATATTAATTTTACCATGAATTTTTATGTAAAAACATTTCAATCTTTTGCAATGTTTTAACTTTTAAAAACCTGTTTTTTCATTCCAATGATGGAATTAATTTTAAATTAATTACTACAACTTATGTGTTTTGAATTTTTAAAAATGTATTCAACATTTAGAACAAGTAGGTCTAAATTATGTAAATATCATTATTTTATTCTTGGGTATTATGAATAGTAACTTTAGTAATTTTTATTAATATGATAAAAAGATAAATCGGGTAATTAAGGGTAAATATAATATTATAAAATTACCTTAACACTTGTCTTAATATTATTGTATAAGTTATTTTTTACCTAAACCATACTTTTGTATAAATGATACCCCTTTTAAGCAACTTAGATGATATTAGGACATTTTATATATTTTATTTAAAGAAAAGTTAAATATGTCTTACTCAAATTTTAATAAGTTTATCATTTATAAAAATAAGGTTATACAGAAGATAAATTAAACTATAAATACTCATTTGAATCATAAAATGTTTTTATTTATCATGATAATTTATTTTCAATTTTTAAGAAATAAATAATTACCTTAAAGTATTGTAATTTGATGATGTGGAAATTATTTAATTGATGGAAAATCAATAAAATATTTTTTTATTAAAATGATAATAACCATTAAAAACCAAAAACTTGACCAAATATTATCCATTCAGTATTTATATACCATAATCATCCAAGTTTAGAGTTATTAACAATTTGGATCCATATGGGATAGATTATAACACTTATAATATTTTATTTAAAGTGATGTTAAAGTTGTCGCATTCAAGTTTTAATACATATAACATTTTTAATGTAGGATTTTCCAGAAGATATATTCGACTATAAGTATTATTATGAAATATAGAGGATTTATTTTTGTAATAGTATTTTATTTTTAATTTTTAATAAAAAATAAGTATATTAAATTATCACACAAAACTCATGTATTAATTATTTTATTAATGGAAATATCAAATTAATGTTACTAAAAATACTAAAATAAATATAATTTGGGATAATTAATATATCCAAAAAAAATCTAGAAGACCTTTAACCCTTAAGTATATAATAAAATATTTGGTTGAGGTTAACATATTATCTTAATATTTTTTTTAAATCCATTAAATTAATAGTGTCAAAATGACACTATTGATATTTTGTCAAAATAATGTTTTATTAAATTTTTTAAAGAAGATAAAATATTTTCAAAAAATGTAAAATAATTATTTTTTACTCTAAAATGTTATATATTGTTCATTTATGGTCTAATTGACATCAAATAAGTAAAAATTACACTATTTTAATATTAAACAATTTGTTACCTTAATTAAAATTAAAAGAGAATAATTAAGGGTAAAATGAAATGATAAGGTTTAAAATGTAATAAAAACATGTATAAAAATTATTAATTTATGAGATTACAACCTTATCTCAACTCATATTAAAAATAAATACATTTTGGAGGTTTTTGGATATGCTTTGAGTTTATTATAAATTAATATTTTTGGAGTTACCAAAAGTACCCCTCACCTCAATTATAAAATGGCACCTCCTCCCTCACCTCTTCACTTCACTTTGAGCCTTCAATATCGGCTATAAAATACTCATTTCCCTTCTCAAATTCCTTACTTACATTCTAGAGGTGTTGTTCTTCTCAATATACCAACTCTATTTTCTTTAAGAGGAGATCTAGTGGGAGATCATCAAAGAAGAGGAGGTTTGGATGCATACAAAGGATATCAGACCTAAGGTAAGGGATTATTTTGCCTCACTTTATTTCTATGGGACATATGCATTATACACCACCTATATCTTTTGTGTGGTGTTTATGTTTCCCATAAATGTTTTTATGATTCTTATTATGAAGGTTATGGTATTTAAATATATATATAATTTTATTTATTTTATGAGGCATACGATTTGACTGATTATAAATTGGTAAGGGATAATTTTGTAATCTCATTACTATCTGAGATTATTTATACCTAATTATTTATTGGGGAATATTTATCATCCACATCCATGTTTTTTTAAAATGTATTCATAAAATTTTTACAATTCTCATATGGTTGTTTAAAGTCATTTTTACCCATTTTTGACTTTTTACTATACGGTTTGAAAAGAATATTTCTTTCATTTTCCAAATGAGGTAATTTTTTATATTTTTGGAAAAAGTAAAAGAATTTTTTTTTAAAATTATACGGCATGAATGGATTTTTACACTTCCATAACACCTTATTTCCATGAAGATTCACTTATAAGTTTTCATGGTTATCTTCAATGAAAGTATTTGCCTTTAATATTGCACGATGTTTTATGAAAAGAAAATGTTTTTGAAAAAGAAATGATATTTTCCTCAATAATCAGTTTCAAGTGTTTTATCAAAATTATTTTCCATCTAAGATGACATTATTTAATAAGGGTACGTTTCACGTTTATTATCCCTATTGTTAATATGGTTAATTATGTTTATTATGGAAAGATATTTATGAAATCTATTCATTTTATATGTATTATGTTATGATGGAACGATGTTTAAGAAACCCATTTTATTTCATGGATTCTGATATGATGAATGATTTGTGTTTTTGTGGAAAACATATTTATTATTTCATTATGAGATGGGTGGGACCTATATCTCCCTCTGTTTTATTGGGTAAAGATGGATAACTCATGAGGTATGTACGTTATGTGTGAACCTAATTTCATGATCACAGTTAAATGCATGGACCTGGTCTTTCATGTCCTTAATTTTATGAGTGAACATGGTTTCTATATACATATGTTTATACAAGGGATTGATTTCATGTCCTTAATTTAATGAGTGAATCTATTACTATTTATACATGTTCAAAAAGTTATAATTTTATGTGTATTCCACAATGTCATGTCTTGTGCTAATGTTGTGATCTTATGGATTATGATCTTTTATTTTCCTTATGATTCAAGTTTTCCTTTGATATATAGGGAATGATCTTATAATGTTGTGATCGCATTCTCATACACTTTATGATCATGATTATGTTTACATATCACCGTTGTTTACCCTTACTATGCATCTGTGCTCACCCCTTTTTATGTTTTATTTCCCAGGATTTAAAGAAGGGTATTAAGTAAGATGTTTCAAAAAGGGATTGTAGTTATGAAGGATAAAGGAAGATATGATGTAGATGTTTTATGAACTAGTTATTTATATTTCCCTGTTTCCAAAGATACTAAACTAATACGGTATTTGGGCCTCTGTTTGTGTGATGTATTAAGTATTCTGAAAAAGTGATGTAATTTTCATGTATGTCAATATTGAGTCTTTACAGTTGGTATTAAAGAGAAGATTTAGTTAGCCTTTGGAAACTAGGATGTGAAAAATTTAGTGAGATCACTAGAGATATTTAAGGATATGTCTAGGGTTGTCCTGATGATAATTCTAATTATAGGTTACAATCCTAGAATTATGGTAATGATCATGGATAATCTAGGATTAAACTTAAGATGATAGAGATTCAAAGTACTCCCCCTTGATTTTTTTTTTCCTAGTGTGATTTTTTCCTCTCACACTATTCTTTTTGGGTTTTAGAATATGGATGGAATCTGAAGGAACCATGTTAATGTTGAATGAAATGGTAAATGAAATAATTTTCATTCTAAGCAACCAAATATTATGGGAGTTGCAATGAAAAATATTATCATTATACTCACACAAGCTATGAATCATGCTAGACTTCCAAATGAGCATAGGAGGGAACAAATTTGTATTTAGTCCTTCATGAGGCAACATACACCTTATTTCAGTGGGTCTTCTGATCCACTTATTTCTGAACAATGTATTAGTACCACTAAAAATATATTTGTCTTCCTTTAGTGTTCCGAACATGAAAAATTCATGTTGGATGTTTATCATCTAAAAGGTGAAGTCGATTAGTGGTGGACTCTTATTAAGAACACGGGGGATAAATAAAAAATTTAAACTATGTAATGGGAAGAGTTTAAAGATATATTTTTTCAGTAAATACTTCCATCGTATTCTATAAAAAAATATGGAAAAGGAATTCCTTGAGCTTAAGAAAAAGGGTGATGAATCTTTTGGTACCTATGAAGCTAATTTACAAGACTTGCAAGGTATTCTCTTGGGTTAATCATTATCCTTGAAAGTAAAATTGACCGATTCTTTGGTGGCCTAAAACCGAGTCTGTAAATGGATTTATCCATAAGGGACTTTGAAATCTATGAAGAAGTCATTAGTTGCACACTAAAAGTGGAAATGGAAGTTAGTAACTCTCAAGGTTATGAAGATAAGAAAATGAATATGAAGCTAAATGGAAACTCCGGTGGTTTTCCAAAAGGAGATAAGAGAAAGTTTCAACCTCCTACTTTCCAAAAATGTGTAAAAGAGCACTCAGGGGAATGCCTAAAAGGAACAAGAAGATGCTTCAAGTGTGGAAAGCCTGTACATCAAGAAAAAGAGCGTCGTAGTGATGTAAAAAGGCCATTCAATGGAGAGAGAGGTCAAGAAAATGAACCACCCACACTTCAATGCTACAAGTGCAAGGAAATGAGGCATTATGCTAACCAATGCCCTAATACAAAGGTTATTGATGATGATCGATGCCAATAACCTCTTAAGGCCAAAGAAAAAGGAAAATTGCATGCGATCAATATTGGTGATGTAGAGTACGACAACAGAGTGGTGGAATAATTGGGTGTTTATATAATAGGATTCCAGAATAATGTTGTAGAATCACTTTTATGGTATTGTGGAATAATGAAATATCTATGTAATGGTCCACTATGGTTTTCCACATGTATTTAATAGTATATGTTGAGTGGTACTAGTAACCATGAAAACTGATTCAGATATGTTTTTTTGAAAAAAAAACATCAAGGGAAGGATAACCCTTAATATGTACATAATGTTGGGATAAGGAAATAAAAAGATGTTTGATGGTATTAATGACCTCAGGACTGATATGATGAAAAAGTGATTTATGATATCATAGATTAAGAATATTTATTTTTTTGTATATATGCACTACTACAAAATATGCCTATAGTAGCACTGACATTTATCAATGCTCAAAAAATTTGCTAATAAAGTTCATATTTATCAGTGCTAAAATAATTGTTGATAAAGGAATCCCTTTATCAGTGCTAAAAAAGACACTGATAAAAGGAACCCTTTATCAGTGCCTTATTTTTAGCGCTGATAAAAGGTGACCTTTATTAGCGCATTTTTAGGACTAATAAAAGTTTCCCTTTATCAAAACTTGTTTAGCGTTGATAAAGGTCCAGAATAAAATGAAAAATTAAACAAATAAAAATAAAATGAGTAAATTAAGAAAAATATGAAACATTTTATTAATTAAATAAATATTGATAAAAATTATAAAATTTAATATACATATATATAGAATATAAATATTAATAAATAGTATATATTAAATATTGATATATAAAATGAATAAGTATAATATATATAAAATGTTGATTAAAAACATATTAATGTCTTATTCATTTTTAATGTTGTTTGATTTTTCAATTTAACTTATATAAAACGTCGTGTGTTGCATTTATTTCACGTACATACATATATATATAAATATATGTGTGTGTGTGTGTTTATTAATGAATTTGTATACACAAACGTACACACAAATATATTTATGAAATATATAGAAACACATACACCTAATATTTTTGTAATTTATTCAAATTTTAGTATATTTTAGAATTTCATTATAACATGATACATTTAATATATATTATGTTTCTAATCGATCAATTTTTTTAATACTACAGTTAGGGTATTTATTTTAAATGTTTTTTATTTTTTATTTTATTTTTGAATTTGATCATTTTCCATTATTCATTTATATATATATACTTACTATGTTTTAGTATTTTAAATATGTATTCATCCACTTCAACATATATATATATATCCATATTTTTTTAATAAATTATATTTAATTAATAAATATTGTCCATTTTTTCAATATTTTTTAAGTGTACTTATTTTGAATTATTCAATTTCACTTATTTTTAAAATGCATGTATTTAAGATTATATATCCATTAATAATGTTAAAAATATATTTGTAAATAAATATTTATAAATAAATGTATCTATAAATGTATATTTACTATATTTATAATTATTATAAATAAATAATTATTATTTTTTAAATAAGTATTTATATAATTATAAATAAATAATTATATATATTTAAATAATTATCAAATTATAATAAATTTATTTAAATAACTATAAAATTATAATAAAGTTATTTAAATAATTATATGTAATGTGTCGACCCGGGTGCCACGCGATAGTGCCCCGAGCCAATCGGTCACATGACCTCAAACACGCCTCCTCGTACGCCAGAGGGTGTCGACTAGCAGCGATGGTCTAATAAGTCAGTCATGGGGAGACTATACCCTTATTAATCATAGTAAAATACTAGTGGAAATAAACAAACAAACATGGAATCATATATAAACAGAACAATGCTCATGTTACAAGATAACCAAACAAGAAATACAATACTCAATTGAAAGAGAAAACATGTTATTCCAATACAAGTGTCAAGTGTCTATAATGAAACTAAAAGTAAAGACACTACGACTACCCAAACGGGTCTCGAACCATGTCTGATTCCCTCCTCCAAACTCCATCCCCAATCAGCCACTTATCCCAGGTCCTTTTCCCTTATCTAGTCCTGTAACAATATAATCTATTTGGGTACTGGTCAGGCGGCCCAAATAGGGTGTGATTACAACTCAGTAGGCCACCACCAATGGTGTATAAAATAATTCCATTAAAAAGATAGTGTATGTAGTTCTATAAGAAATAAATACAATGCATAAATAACCAGTTATTACATTATCATTTATTCTTATCTAACTACATTAACTCCAGGGTTCTCGATGATACTCATACCTCAATACTAATTTTATCTCATACCGGAGCCTGAAGTGTTCTCTAAGTAATACCATATCTTAATACCTTCTTCCTATTGAATCTCTAAGTATTCAAGGTGCTATGGTATCTCAATACCTAATTCGAATCATTCCGGAGTCGAATATTCTCATGTGAGGCCATAACTTGGAGTGTCGTTGTTTCCATTCTTTAATTTCTTATTTAAAATCCACATTGTCAAAGTTACCAATTTCACAAACATAAGTAATATGATCGTGTTACCATGCTTACTCCTCAATAGAATGACCATGTTCCCATTCTCTTTACTCATAAGTATAATGGCCATGTTACCATGTATACTTCTCAATTTAGAATGACCATGTTCCCATTCTCTTTACTCGTAAGTATGATGACCATATTACCATTTGTACTTATTAATTTAGAATGACCATGTTCCCATTATTTATATAATAATTAATTTACCAATTAATTATCCACCCTAATCCCATTACTAATTTAACATTTAGTTAAACAAATACATTCCATTATTTAACTCAATAATTAGCTAAGTGCTTCAAACCATTAATTAATTCATCAATTAATTAATCCATAACACAATTCATCTTCCATAATTAATTTTCTAGAATTAATTATCTCATTCTAATATCTACTTTCCATAATTAATCTCACAATTAATTTTCTAGGTCATATTATCAAGGGCACATAATTGATCCACAATTAATTATCTCAACGTATCCATTTCAATGTATCATAATTAACCTCCTAATTAATTATCTAGATTATAACCCCTACCTCTCATAGTCAGTTTACCCAAGTTAATTATCTAGTAGGGTAGTCCCTTAGTTTCATGATTAATTCCCCAATTAATCCCCTATTTCAACAATGCTTCGATAAATCAATTGGTTAATCTAATTAACCTAATTAAAGAAGATAAATTGCTAAAGGATAATTGCAATTATACAATTTTTCATATATATATCAAATCCACAACTATGGTAATTATATTTAGACCACCTACCTTGGTTCATTGATAGATTTTTTCCCAATGACAATCCCCAAAATTCGAGCATCACAATGACGTTGATATGAGTTTCAGATCTAAATATCGGGAGAAGATAGGATCTTCAATTCAAGATTTTAATCTCGAAGAACGGTGTTTGTAAAGCCTTGGAATCCCTATGGGTTGATGGGATAACCTTCATTTACCCTTAGGAAAGTAAAATACTAAGTTAGGGCCACATAGTAGGTGAAACAAGTCATTAAAAGTTGAAAATAAGTAAGGTATGCAATTTTAGGATCTCATTTTCATCCCTCACACAGTTTAGTGGCACGATTAGACAAACCATTCACTAACCATGCATTAGACGCTACTTCAAGGGGGAACTTCACATGGCCACCTCACACGACCTCTCAAATCATGCTTTAACCATGCTGAAACTACTACCTCAAATGACCGTAGATTGCACGATTTCTCCTAGGCATCCACACTATTTTTACAAACCGTACGCCAACCATGCACATCCTATTTTCTAAAAAAAATCTTAGAATTTACCCAAAAGCACCCCAATCCATAACTCCCATCAAAGGTACTTAAGTAAAAACAAAAGGTACCTAGAAATAAATCCTGAGATAACTCTAAAAAAGGTCAGGATCTTACAGTCTCCCCACCTTATAACAGTTCATCCTTAAGATTCACCTCCAAGCCTTTCTAAGATTCCAAGCCAAAAAGATCGGGCCATTGAGCCCTCATATCTGCTTCTCTTTCCCATGTTTCCTCTTTCACACATCCATGTTTCCACAAAACATGAACTATCAGCGTGGTCTTTCCATGCAACACTTTCTCACTGCGATCCAACACACATATCAGATACTCCTCAAAGGACGTATCTATCTCAATATCAACCTCATCCACATTAATCACATGATAAGGTTTAGGTGATACCGCAGAAGTTGTGATACATGGAAAACATCATGCATAGTATTGTATCTCTGTAGAAGAGTCAATCGGTGCATCATCAGGCTGATTCTCTCCACTATCTAAAACGGTCCAAAAAACCTGGGCTCCAACTTGCCCTGCCTCTGTATCCTACGGTGACCCAACCTAGGCGGCACCCAAAAGAACACATGATCACCCTCTTCAAACTCTAGGGTCATCTCTATCTGTCAGAATATGACTTCTATCTACTCTGAGTCGTATCCATACGTTTTCGAATCAACTGTACCTGCTCAGATGTATCATGCATGAGACTTGATCCCAACAACTCTGACACACCATCCACTATCTAGTATAGTGGTGATCTATATGGTCTAACATAAAGATCCTTTTATGGTTCCATATATACTATTTACTGATAACTATTGTTATAGGTGAACTCCACTAAAGTAAAGTTATTTTCCCAAGATCTTCCAAAGTCAAGAACACATGCCCGTAGTATATCCTCAATCACCTGTATAGTACGTTTTTACTTCCCATCTTTCTATGGGTGGAAATCCATACTCAAAAATACCAGTGTGCCAAGAACTTTATGCAATCCCTGCTAGAAGTGTGAAGTAAATCATGAATCATGATCTAAAACTATAATCTATGCACTCCATGTAGACAGACTATCTCTCAAACATACAGTTCTCCCAACTGTTCTACTGTAAAGGTTCTCCTTATAGGTAGGAAATATGCTACATTTGTTAGTAGATCCACAATGACCCAAACAGTGCCATTATTCTTAAGTGTCTTTGTAATACCCACCACAAATTCCATGTTCATGTCATCCCACTTCCATTATGAAATAGGAAACGGCTATAGTAAACCTCTAGGTCATTGATGCTCTACCTTCACCAGCTGAAAGGTAAAGTATCATGTCATAAACCCTGCTATCTCCTTTTTCATGCCTGGCCACCAAAAATATCATCGTAGGTCACAGTACATTTTGATCACTCCTGGATGCACCACCCACTTTGAGGAATGAAACTCCCACATGATCTCATCTCGTATGCCCATAGGTACCACAACTTGATTCTTCGCATAGATGATATCATCTTCATCTATCAACCAATCCGAAGATGTCTACCCACATTCAAATATTCCCATCATGGATAAGCACTATGGATCCTCATACTTTCTATCCCAGATCCATATCAAAAGAATAGACTCCACTGTAACTCAAACCATATTCATCTGGTCCTGACTCTCCTGAACCACCACATGCATTTTATCCAGTAATCTCATCATCTTCCACTCTGCACTCAACTCTTAAACCATCTGTATAGCGACCCGGCCTTTTCTTACATTACTATTACATCATTTCAGAGATAAAAAACATAATAGTATTACATATGGAGGATACATAGGTTTAGTGTCTTGGGAAAACTAGGACTACACATAACAAGTACAACATCAAGCATAAAAATTCATTTAATCTCTTCTTGTATAGCTTCTTAGTAGCATTTGTCCTCTCCTTATTACATGTAGCCACCTGAGGATATACATCAAAAGGGGTGAGATAAAAGCCCAGTAAGAGGATAGATAAGAACAATATATCATGGGGTGAGCATAATCATGACATAGGAAGAATATCTCGAACATGAGAGGAGCATAAACAATAAACTTGAAATGTGGCAAAGCATAAAAATGAAACATCATGTCTTAGTGGTTAACTACCACACATAATTGTGAACAAAGCTAGCATCATTTTCACGCATAATTTCACATTTACTCATGAGATTCATCACTTTACCCAATGCATTGGAGCGCTATATAATTCCGGGCGCACCCGTCACATTTAAACATTCATATTGCGCTATATAATTCCGGGCGCACCCGTCACATCATAACATTATCATTATCATGCTTGCCACATAGAACACATATCAAACATGTACATAAATAACCCATGGAAAGGAATGGGTTTCATCTCATAATAACACATTCATAAGCCTTGGGTTCCCAAAAGAAAGAGGGAACAACATACTTGATATAAGAACCATCAACCTTGAATGAGAGGCAAAATGTGAGATCTTGAAAGAAGAGTTCTTTTGAAAAACATTTTGATGGACATAAAAACCAGTGACAAACATGTATATCCCAGAAAAGTAACGGAAATAATGAACAAAAGACCTTTGAGGAGTAACCATATCAAAAATGGAGTGAAAGAGGGAGAACCCGAAGGAAGAAAATTGGGTTCGAGATTTCCCCTTACCTTGTACTCGAATGCCTCCTTCTCTTTAATGTCCTGTATAATGACATTATATTCATTAATTAGAAATTTCATAAACTTTTATACTTTAATAGGGTTAATTATGGTTCCATTATTTCATATTATGTTCCTTTGGATGACTTATAGAGTTTAAAAACATTGATCGGGGATGTTCGTTTTCATGGTTTTCTTGAGCGGTCCACTTGTGTTCTTAATTTGATGTTTGGGTAGATCATGGGTAAACATCCAGAAATGTTATTACATGTAATTAATGATATTAAAGAATCTTGAATGATTTTATAATGAGTTATATTAGATCCATGTGGCCGAATCATTAGATAAGATTTAAATGAAGATTATTTGGGCTAATTTGAGCGGTTTTTGGATCTCAACCAACTCATTTTAATTTTTCACTTAGTAGTATGGCCATAGGTTATTTCCAGAACTTAAAATAGAACATAATATATACAAAACATTCTGGTTCAACCATAAAAATGGTTTCATGACCATATTGAAGGTATAAATGGAAGAAGAGAGCATGTTGTTTTTGAAGGTGATAAATTATCACCACATGAACAACGTTCTCTTTAATAAAATAAAAGGAAGATGGAAAGGGTGTGAGGTGATATAATATAACATTAGAATCATAATATTACAGTATATATATAATACTGGATTTACAGAACAATTTGGATGAATATAGATAGAGAGAGATCAAGAAAGGAACTTGAACTTGAAAGGAAATTAAAGGAGAAGAGAGAGAGAAATTACCTTTAGAATCCTTCTCTTGAGATCCTCTTTAAGGAAGCTAGGCTTGGTCTTTTGATGAGACCAGCAGCTTTTGGACGTGGGGGATGATCTAGGGAAGGTGTCTGGGCAGAATTTAGAGAAGGCTTGGAGCTTGAGAGGTGTGAGGAAAAGAGGGAGTGAAGGGTGGCTTTTATAGTGGAGGGGAGAGGGGTTTCCTTAATATAAAATTGATTAGTTTATTAATTTCACCCAAGACAAGTACTAGTGAGTCTTGGATGACTAAGAATAGTAAATTTGACTTGTGAATTCGGTATTTGGGTACTTACATCACTTGTGATGTCAGGAATAGTGGGTTTTAATTAAAATGTATTTATATGATAAATTAATGTATTCTACTATTCATCAAAAATTCAAGTATCTCAGAAAAATCCCAAAATTTTACCCCAACCATTTTTCGACGTGTAGAATCCAAAAATGAATTCCATTTTTCAAAAATAATTTTCTAAATATTATTAATTTAATATTTAATTAAAATCATAATTTACTTAAAAAAACAGTTTTTAAAATTAAAATTGATTTTGCAATTCTTTCAAAAATTACTTAGGGTCTTATAAAATTATCTAAAAACTATTATACATTGATTCAATAATTTATGAATATATTTCAGGAAAGTAAATATTCTTTTAAATTAATTAATTAATTATTTATTTGTGACTTATAAAATACCAAAAACGTTTACTAAGGTCAAATTATCACTTTCTATGATGACTAAATTTTATTTTATTATTCATAGGTAATGTTACTCTTATTTACTATTCATAAGGTTCATATTACTATTCATAAGGGTAGGTTACTATTCATAAGGGTAGGTTACTATTCACCAAAAATTATTTTTGTTTCATTAGACTCCAAAAACTATCTTGAGCACAACCGTATATGCCGGATTTTTAAAATTCAAACATAGGGGTGACAAAATTATGTTTAAAGGTCACTTATCACTTAGTAGTTCATTATTTTGTGTTTTTATGACATAGATATAAGAAGGGAATTTTCTATTGAAAAACTTTGGGTCGTTACAATCTGAGTCTTACTTTTCCTGCTCAAGGCATCGGCCACACTATTTCCCTTCCTAGGCATATATGCCAGTTCAAAATATAAATACTTCATATACTCAACCCATCTCCACTAATGAAGATTCAAATCATGCTGTGAAAATATATACTTCAAACTCTTATGATCTGTAGAAACTGTAAACTTTTCTCCCAAAAGATAGTGACACCAATACTTAAGAGCATAAACCACTAATGCCCACTTGAGGTCATGCATAGGTTAATTCCATTCATGAGGCCTCAACTTTTGATACCCATATACCACAACTTTATCTCCTTGCATTAACACAGCTCCAAGTCTAATCCTAGAAGCGTCACAATAAATTGTATACTCCTCACCTGAGTTAGGTAGGATTGAAATTGGTGACGATGTTAATCACTTCTTCTACTCCTAAAAAGATCTCTCACGAGCCTCTACCTGAATGTCCTGAAGGCCTTCTTTTTTTATTGATTTTTGATCACCCCCTTTCATGGGATGAGGGGGAACCATTACAAGGCCCGTAGGCTCAGAGATTACAAGGCTCGTAGGCTTAGAAGACTACATGACCCAAAGGTCTTAGAGAATTCAACTAGACTATCTACAAGGAACTACCCCTCCCCAGCATCTGCATCATGATAGTAGCTCTCCACCTTCGCATGGTCGTCTGGCTGGGCTTCTCATGCATGCGCAGGCTAGTCCTGATGGCATAGCCATACCCTCTAATTCTGAAAATCTATTTGTCTCTACTCTGGTGAGTTTACCTGCTCTGAATCCTCTTCCAGGGCTGCTCCTTTTTTGTAGTGTCTTTCTGGGGAAACTACATGTGGCCCGAAGGCCTTGAGGTGGCCCGAAGGCCTTAAAGGTGGCCCAAAATCCCTACTGACCCGAAGGCCTGGGTGGCCCAAAATACTTAAGGACTCCAAGACCAAATTGATGGCCCAAGGTAAATAGTTCTGGCTGCTATAGTACCTGCTACAGTCCTACTATAGTGCCTACTAAGTACCCACACAGTGTACAGTTCTACTACAGTACCCGCACAGTGTACAGTCTACTACAGTTTCTGCTACAGTACCTAGAAATATGCCTCTACCTAGTTTTGAACCTGGGTCTTGTGGATGCACTTAAGGATACCTCACTAACTGGGTTGAGGCTCATGTGCCTCTCACAAGCCTCTGACCATTCATACTTTACTCCCTTTTTGTTCAATCCCAAAAGCAGTGCTTCCAAATGGGAAAAGTCTTGGATGAATCTCTTGTAATATCCATATAATCCCATAAAGATTCATATATCAAAAATATTCTTGGGATTCTCCCAAGAAACCACTACCTGAACCTTATCTAGGTACACTAACACAACTTCCTTCAAGATGATGTGCCCCAGAAAGTTTACCCGGTCAATCCAAAACTAACACTCAGATATCTTAGGGTATAACTGATGCTCTCTCAGTATACCCAAGATGATTTCAATATATTGGGCATGATATTTATGAGTCTTGAAGTACACCAAGATATCATCCACAAGCACTACCAAGAACTGATCCAGATATGAATGAAATATCTTGTTCATCAAATCCATAAACACTACTGGTGCATTTTTTTAACACAAATGGAATTAAGAAAAACTCATAAAGGTCATACCTACTTCTGAAAGAAGTCCTTAGTATATCAAAAGTCCATACTCTTAACCGATTATACCTTGATCTCAAATCGATATTTGAGAACACACAAGCTCCCTTCAATTGGTCAAACAGATCATCAATACGCAGAAGAGGATATCAGTTATTCAAAGTCATTTTGTTCAACTTTTAGTAATCGACACACAAACATAAACTCCCATCATCCTTATTTATGAACAAAATATGTGATTCCTAAGGCGACATACTTGGATGGATAAATACCTTATCCTCCAACTCCTTCAATTGATCCTTAAGCTCTTGAAGCTTGGTTGGTGTCATTCTATAGAGTGGAATAGACACTAGATCAGTGCCTGTCAGGAGCTCAATAGTGAATTTCACATCTCTCTTAGGTGGTAGCCCTGAGAAGTATTTAGGAAATACATCCTGAAATAGTTACACTACTGGTAGAAGGACATATTTCCTAACACCCCTGTCATCTATAAAAAGACTAGAAACATGGGTTGTGATCTCTCCTTATTGCTAAGTAATTGGACCTGATTGTCCTTCCTTGATATCCCACTCTCCATGATGAATATACCGGTCACCCTTGGGAGATGTAAATGTAACCCTCCTATGGTAGCAATAGATGTGGGCTTGGTATGTGACTATCTAGTCCATATCCATAATTAGGTCAAAGTCCATCATATCAAGAACATAGATATCCCATAAGAAATTATATTCCCTAATCTTTAGTTAACATCCCTTTCAGAGATAGATATCTTTATACTACACTCCCAACAGTGTATCTATAGTCATAACCATGCTCACAAAATCCATCTCCAGGATCAAAACATTAACAAGTTTTTCAGATATAAAGGAATGAGAGGAACCAGTATCAAACAAGGAACTAGATAAAGTAGAATCTACTAGAATAGTACCTCTCACTATCGATGTTCCAGCCTCATTATCCATAAGTATAGGTTGTACTGCATGTAATTGTGCTTCCCCTCTTCCCTGTGATGTTGTCTGACTCCCATGAGTAGCACTACTCTCCTAATGAGTGTGATCCTACCCAGAAGCACTATATACACTACCTCTACTGCCTCATCTAGTATAAATCCCACTACCATCTTGATATGGTGTAGAAGATCCTCTTACCATACTCTGACTTTGCCTAGTTACTCCTTTAGTACCATTTTTTCACTGTGACATGCATAATTTCTATAGATGTCCCATATTTCCACAAGATCAACACTCTACTGGTGGTCAATAATAGTGTCGACGATAGTTTCCCAGCCTACCACACTAATTATAGATCACTCCATTAAGGTCCTATCCAACTGAACCTCCTGTATGCATACTCTGGTTCCTATTAATTTGGTTAAAGTTGTCTTAACAACACTTCCTACTCTCAGAAGTCGCAACTCATGATCGTCCAGTAACAACTACATGTCCAGCACTAAAAGCCTCCCTCAGGTTCACTTAAACTATGATAGCCTGATCTACCACTTCTGTAAACTTCTCCAGACTGAATATATTCACCTGGGACTTAATTTAACACTTAATTCCACCGTGAAAACATTTTGTCATAGCTACCTCACCTACTGCTAACATTAGATAAAATCATTTAAAATCTATGTAGTGTCCAACATAGTCCATCACCAACATGCTCCCCTATGTCAAATGCATGAACTTATTAGTTTTTTCTTATCTTAGCATCTCTAGATAAAAGTGTTCTAAGAACCTCTCTAATAATTCCTTCCATAACATACAATCAGTCTGTACAGTTCGTGCCTGAATGTCTCATCAGTGCTTCGCTGATCCCCACAGCATATAAGAGGACAAATTAACCCTCCTCTTAGTAGGATTCTCTGAATGGTCAAGTATTTTCTCTATAGACTCAACCTAGAATTCAGCTCCCGCAAGTCCACCCTCTCCAGTAAAATTCGAAGGGTACTGCAACTGAAACTCCCTAGTCAACTCAGACATACTTTTCACAACTCACCCAGGGTCTCTTTCCATGAATTGCATAAAGTGAGAAAATTTCTCTCAAAACTACTCCCTTTCATATTCATTTGTCATGATCGGTGCCTCAAGTTCCCTAACTGGAAAAATATTCCTAGTAATTCCCCTCGGTCGTCCCCTCAATAAGCGTCATGGAGGAATACTCTCTACAAATCCAAACACATGTCTCATGTCTCATATCACAGCCTTATAACATTTACGTAAGAGGAAATAATCATAACAAGTCTTTTTCCCCCACCTTTCCACATGGTCAAAACTGAGGTTCTATCACTACCCTTAACCATCCTACTCCTAGGGTTTTGTTTAACAAAGGTAAACACACTATCATAATCAAGTTTCTCAATTAGACACCCAATTATTCTCATTTCTCAACATTTTTAAAATATTTTTCAATTCATGTTAGGTGACATTTTTTCATTATGATCTCACAAAAGGAAGATAGTTCAAGTTTAACAACTTATCTATAACCCATTTCTTTGTGTGTGCCTAAAATGATGCATGTCACAATAACCCCGAGTACCTAGAATGATACATACAGACTCAACTTTCATGCCATTCTAGGCCACAAATCAATACTCAAAAATTCTTAAAAATAATAATCACATCACACCACAAGTGTGTCACCCAAGGTGAAATAATATTCAACTATAATAGAAAATAGAAATAACAACAATCCCACCCTGAGTACTCAGGTTTCCCCCCATATGTGGGTTTGCAACTCTCGTACTTGAGCTCATTACCAAGCCCTGACTATTCCTAGTCTCCTGAATATTGTTGCCAAAATAGTAATACAATAGAATAAGAAATAAAAATGGAGCTTTGATACCACTTTGTAACATCCTGACCCGGGTTCCACGCAACAGTACCTCAATCTAATCAGTTACTTGACCTCAGGTGTGCCTCCCCGTATGCCAAAGTCTATCGACTAGAAGCAAGGGTCTGGTAAGTCAGTAATGGGGATATTATACCCTCATTTATCATAGTAAAACACCAGCATAAATAAATAAACAAATGTGGAAGCATAAAACCATAAAAATACTCTTGTCACAAGATAACCAAATAGGAAATACAATACTCAACTAAAAGGGAAAACATGATATTCCAATACAAGTTTCAAGTGTCTATAATGAAAATGAAATTAAAGACACTATGACTCCCCAAAAAGGTCCTAAACTATGTCAGGTTACCTCCTCCAAGCTTCATCCCCAATCATCCACCTATCCCAAGGCCTTTTCCCTTATCCAGTCCTACAACAATATAATCTATTCGGGTACTGATTAGGATGCCCAAATAGGGTGTGAGTGAAACTCATTAGGCCACCACCAATGGTGTCTAAAACAATTCCAGTCAAAATATAGTGTATACAATTCTATATGAAATAAGTAAAATGCATAAATAACTAGTTATTATATTATCATTTATTCTTATCTAACTAAATTAACTTCAGGGTTACCAAGGATACTTGTACTTCAATACTAACTTCATCTCATACCGGAGCCCGAAGTGTTCTCCAAGTAATACCATATATTAATACCTAATTCTTGATGAAGCTCAAATTATTAAAGGTTCTATGATATCTAAGTACCTGATTCAACTCATGCTAGAGTCGAATATTCTTCTGTGAGGCCATAACTCAGAGTGACATTATTTCCATTCTTTAATTTATCATTAAAAATACACATTTCCAAAGTTACAAATATCAAAAACATAATTAATATGACCATGTTACCATTCTTACTCCTCAATATAATGACCATGTTCCCATTCTCTTTACTCATAAGTATAATTACCATGTTACCACGTATACTTCTCAATTTAGAATGACCATGTTCTCATTCTATTTATAATGACCATGATTCCAGTATTTTGGCATCATCATTAGGAAAATTCTCTCACTTCGCCAATTCTTCTCATTATGAACATTCTCCTTCACCAAAAGGGAAGGACACAATGCGGCCCATCAGCTGGCGGCCTCATACCCTTTCGATACTAACCAGTTCTGGTTGGACAATTTCTCTTCATGGCTTTGCACATGTACTTCTGCTGATCTTTTTCATTAATGTTATATGCTTTTATCAAAAAAAAGTATGATGACCATGTTACCATTTGTACTTCTAAATTTAGAATGACCATGTTCTCATTATTTATCTCATAATTAATTTACCAATTAATTATCTACCCCAATTCCATTACTAATTTAACAATTAGTTAAACACATTCATTCCATTAGTTAACTCAATAATTAACTAAGTGCTTCAAATCATTAATTAATTCATAAATTAATTAATCAATAACACAATTAATCTTCCATAATAAATTTTCATGAATTAATTATCTCATTATAATATCAAATTTCCATAATTAATCCCACAATTAATTATCTATATCATATTATCAAAGGCACATAATTAATCCACAATTAATTATCTCAACTTAGCAATTTCAATATCTCATAATTAATCCCACGATTAATTATCTATATTACAACCCCTACCTCTTATAGTAAATTTCCACAAGTTAATTATCTAATAGGGAAACTCCTTAGTCTCATGATTAATTCCCAAATTAAACCCCTATTTCAAAAAAGTTTCAATAAATCAAATGTTCAATCTAATTAACCCAATTCAAGAAGATCAATTTATAAAGGATGATAGATTTTCTAAAAAAAATTATATACATATAAAATCCAAACCTATGGAAATTATATTTATAACACCTACCTTGGTTCGTTGATGGATGTTTTCCTATAGAAACCCTCAAAATTCGAGCAACACAACGACGTTGATATGAGTTCTAGATCTAAATCCTGAGAGAAGTAAGGATCTTCAATTCGGGCTTTCGATCTCGAATAAATGTGTTTGTAAGGACTTGGAACCCCTCTGGATCAATGGTAGAATATTCCTTTACCCTTATGAAAGTAAAATCCTGAGTTAGGGTCACAAAAGAGGTGAAATAGGTCATTAAAAATTGAAAATGAGTGAGATCCATACTTTTAGGATCTTAGTGTCGTCCCTCGCATAGTTTAGTCACACAGTTAGACAAAACATGCACTAATCATGTGTTATCCATTTTTTCAAGGGTCACTTCACATGGACACCTCTCACGGCCTTTCAAACTATGCTTTAATTATGCTGAAGATACTTCCTCAAAAGACCATATATCACACAGTTTCTCCTAGGCAGTCTCACGGTTTGTACAAACTGTGCACCAACCATGCACGTCCTCTTTTCTACAAAATTTTCTTAGTCTTCACCCAAACTCACCACAATCCATAAATCCCATCAAAGTCACTTAAGTAAAAACAAATATTGCCTAGAAATTATACCCGATATAACTCCAAAAAAGTTCAGGATCTTACATTATAATTCTAAAAAAATTATCAGTGTTTTTTTAGCACTGATAAAGATCAATATTTATCAGTTCTAAAACATTAGCACTGATAAATATGTCATTTATCAGCACATTTTTAACACCGATAAATATAGAGATTTATCAGTGCTAAAAAATAATTGATAAATATTCATTTTATCACCACTTATAAATTTAGAGATGATAAAATAGATCTTTATCAGTTATTTTATGAAAGTTTTGTTAAAAGTTTCCTCATTCTATTTAAAAAAACCCTAATTGCGACTCATTCACTCACGATTCTCAAGATATCATGAAACTACTCTACTACTGGTGAAACTCCTCTATGTTCCCTTAGATTAATCAAGTATAGAATCTAATGTATTTTATTTTCTACTCTGCCTCTATTGTTGTTTGATGTTTTGGGTTCTGTGTTTTTTGTTTTTGCATTGTTCCTAAACATGAATAACCCTACATATCTTCTCATCACTAATGAAATACAATGAGTGTGGTTCTATTTCATCATTTTTCTCCTGTTATATGTATTTGAGTGTCCAGGCCATTTTTCCCTAGAGACCCACATAGATGGTTTAATCTCCTCTCAACATTAACAAGGATACCTATCATTCCCCCTCAATTTTATCTTCATTTGAATAATATAGGGTTCCAAAATCTAGGTAGTTTCTCAAATTGAATTCATCTTATATACTAGATTGTTGATTCTAAAGGCTTAATTATGAGGGTTTTTAAGGATTAGGGGATACCAAGTTTTGTCCCTCATTTATGGGTGATGAACATATAGGGACCATGGTAAGTGTAAAAATAATTAAAACATGTTTTGTAGATCTTGGTTATTTATGAAAATTTTTAAAATGTGAAATGGGTTATTTAGATTTATGATTTTGATGAATAATTTTTTATTGAATTCAAAAAAATATTAAATTAATTAGTCATGTTCCAAAAATTATTTTAGTGATTCATGTTGTGAGATTTTTGTTTTTTTAATTAATTCAAGATTATTATTAAACTTTAACCATGGGTTACAAAGAGTTATGGGGAATTTATTTTGTGAGAAAAGTATGATCAATTTTTTTTAAGTTCCTAGATTGGATAGAGTTGAGAAATAATTGGGTAAATGGACTTTGAAATACACAACAACATATAAAGAGTGTATTTCCCAAGTAAGTGAGTTATCCATGGTTGGATAGTTGATAAATAAAACTATGATATGTGATTTATTAATAGATTTACTAATCAAAATAGAGAGATAATTAATTCATAGGATAAAAAAATAATTTGAAAAGTCATCTAACATGGTGAATGACCATAAAGATAAAAAAATTGATTGAAATATACTTTTTATGGTTTGGATATTTATGTCCTATGAGTCATGAAATTTTTTATCCATGTAAAAAATGCACAAAACTGAGATATCGTATTTTCTAATATCCTTGAATAATAAATGGAAATATAAGCTTATATATACTTTTATCAGAGGCTACGACATATAACCAACGTAGATTTTTGTAAGGCATTAAATATATGATATTTTATTAATTAATTTGGCTACTTCTCCCAAATGGTTTCTCATTAATTATAAATCATAAGGAGCGTCATAAATGGTTTGAAAAAATTATTGAAACACTCAATGAAATAAGTACTCTAACGTGATAAAATTATCAGTTTCCAAGAGATGGAGTTAAATTATCAAGGAATTATTTACTAAATGTAAAGTCCCTATAAAGGAATACAATAACCCTATTGTAATTAACCCTTTGTTTTATTCCATAGCCAACCCTCATTTCTTCTTTGATCACTGTTTATCACTAGGTTAAGGTGTTATCACTCCTTCGGTGATTGAGGGTCCTCAAGAATATTTATATGTTTGAAGGATAGTATAATATCCTAAAAGGCTGTAATATTTTTTTGTAGGGATACCTCTCTCCAATATTATATTTTACAAATGATAATATCATTTTCATTTTTAAAGTGGGACATTCCTAGAGGTAATTGTAGATATACTTCAAGAAATGGGGTATAATTTTTACTAATGGTAAGTATCTATGGTTCCTCTAAGATTTTATAGTAATATATCATAATAATAAATTTTTTATTACATTGAATATATTCAATTAATTTATAAGATTAAAAAAAATCTAGATCAATACTGAGTATAAGTTGAAAAATTCACCCTTTAAAGAGATGTATGTTATTGGAGGGATCTTATGTTGGATAAAAGAAATATCCAAAATTGTAAGGTGAGGAATCCTTGAGTAGACATAAGTGATTTCCAATTTAGGTGGGGTGAGATTCATTTCTTCAAGACCATTAGAGTGGAGGTATTCCAATTTATATTCAATTGAGGATACTTTTTGAGCGATTCCATTAATGTAGGTTCCTAGGACACTTTGACCCTTAGATGCTTGATTTTCTTCCATATCTTGATGATGGATTAAAATCCATCTTTCAAACTATCCTTCCTACCATCATTGTGTTTCCAAATTTTATTGATGACATACCTCACAAACAGTGATGGGAGGAAGACTAGTTTGAAAGAGGGAATGAGTGGCCTCAAATACATCATCAATATTTGGAAGGAAATAAAGTGTCTGGGGATGGATTAAATAAAGGTGGTGGAGGTTAGTTGTACTATATTATTGAATTATTATATCTATATTCAATATAGTAACAATTTTCATGCAATATGTATGCAATTGTGGACTTTTATGCATGAAGTTTATTGCATTTTTGTTATTCAAGATAAGTTAAATGTTTGACTACTAATGCAGAAAATGTATTCTAAACAAGATGATGTTACCAATCATGAGCAAGGACAGACTGTTGATGATGAAACCATGGAATTATTAGGGGATTAATAACATTTTGATGAAAAAAATGAAAAAAAAAACAATAATGATGCAGCATCACAGTTTTGAATAAAATTATAAAGGAAATAAGTTAGGGTATAAAATTTGATGTTGGTTGGAATCAACATAGCCAACCTATTAACCCCAACAAGTCATCATTCATTAATTATCTTTGGGTCACAATGAGTATGAATTTGTCGATTGATATTGACTCATGGTGTCACGTCCAACCTGTAATGAAGAAAATCCTTTGGAAAGATATAACAATAATGTTACAATATACTTTCTCTATTTTACTAAAAAAATTATATAATGAAATGTTGATTTAGTTTTCATTATTCCTTATAGAATTCATTTATTTTAGAATATTTTTTTAATAAATTTATCTTAATGTCCACTAGAAAAGCCCATAGAGGCTTCCGGACTCTTCTGACGAAGTTATATCTTAGGGATGATGAGGGGAAAATAAATCCCCACCCACCACTTAGTTATGCACAAATTATAAAGCAAGAAACGTAGACTAATTGCAAAAATCAATATAATGAGAAATCATTTCAGGTGCATTGCATTCAATAATATATTATTTGAAATTATTTATTTTATCCAACTTGATTCAAAATTATTAATTTATGAAACAGTAAAAGAGTGCTGAAAATAAATAGTGTGCATCAAAACCAATGTACCCCTATCAAAAAGGAAGGATGGTGTATGCTTCATTAGAGAAGAAATTGGTATGTATTTTAAATCAAAAATAAAAGTTTAATTTTGTGATATGAAACAACATATTTTCCTTTGTTTATATGTAGATTGATGAATCAAAATCTGAATCCACTTCCATCCCATGTCATGTGCTATGGAAGGAGGCTCGTGTAAATAAGGATGGTATATTAGTTGATGAAAACACAAAATCATTATGGGAAGCATGTGTAAGTATGAAATAATTTTAATTAGTTGTGATTTATAACAATATTACATAAAAATAATATTTTCATATTTTTTATATGGTTTAGACATGAGAATTGGCAACGGTCATACCAAAAGAAAAGTGAATTTTAGTAGCTTTGAAGTGGCCTAAACAATATGGTCGCATTAGAGTATTAGGTTTTAGAGTCTCTCATAAAACATATTTTGAGAAGATAAAACCACATGAAGATATATATAATATAATGATACGAATGCAGACACAAATAGATTCACTGTAAGATATTATTTTGTGGTTTGGTTTGGCAGACTAACGTATAAGAAATGATCAAAGAGAACTGGCGGTGGAGAAAAGATCCAAACATGAACCAAATAATCCCACTATCTTTGAGGCTAGTCATTCCCCCCAACTACATACCTTACCTGAGATAATCAATTTTTTCAGTACTCTTTATCCTAAATGTGAATCAAACAACTTTTGATAACTTTATATTACTAAAATTCTACAGGGTACAGTTGTATGTGATTTTTATATGTCAACACCCACGTACCATAGTTTTGCGATGGGTATAGTGTATAATATCCTGGGAGACCTGCTACACAATCAAACCATCCCAAAAATCACATTATTGGGGATTAAGGTAGCTTATGAGCCGACTGGTGAGTTTCCTATTCCACTTGATGGTGTGGATATTACAATGGCCGAATATGATATTTGAGCTTTCATATCATGGTCGTCTAATATTAAAAAGATGCATGAGGTATGTCTTTAACAAAAAATTTCATATGAAAAACATTTAATAGTTTATTATAAAATGTCTCAAGTAAGTTATGATATTACATATGGATAAAGAAACAGAGAAACGAAAGGTTGAATCAAGAAAATCTAGTGAATGGACCAAGAAAACAAAATGACCTTCTGAGAGTACATTCTCCCTGCCAGTTCCAGATCAATATTTATTATCATTACAACTTCATGTATAAACCACATTTAAAGATAAAACTATGTATTACATTGAATATGAAGAAGAAATATATAGAGATTCCTTTAAATAAGGAATTGGTCTCAAGACTCTAAATGAGATTCTCAAGCATGAATGGTTGGGTGTCTGATAGAGCTAATATTTTCCACATTTTTTGTATGAATTTAATTTTTTTTAATCATATTAAATTGTAAATTTTAGATTATATGAATCCATTTTGGATTTATGATGTGTTTTGAGCAAAATGGTGAAAAGTGCCTAATTTTGGATTTTGGACAGATTTTTACATCAAGGGAATTTTAGTCATTTATTGAAAAATATAAATCCAAATTGAGTAATTTTTTTTAGAATCCTTATTTTATTTTTTCCAACTTTTTCTTTTGAACCAGTGGAATATTAAAGCATCTAGAAGCCTTAAAAAATCAACGGAGTTGAAGGAATTTCTAGGGGGACTGCGTGGACCCCACCATCGTAACGGAAGTACATCTCGGTTTACACACCTCCAATCGTTGAGATTACACCTATAATAGAACAAGGACACATATTATAGGCTCTAAAATTAATTAAAGGGAGTTTTGAAGTCATTAAGGTTGTCATTGAGTGTTATAATTTTGAAGGAAGCTTCCTGGAAACTCCGTCCATAAAAAGAAACATTTAATGAAAAATTCATAACTCCCACATATGATGTATAAATATGATAATATTTTTGAGTAGATATGGAAAAGATATTTATTAACAACATTCATGAAGGTTGAAACGCGTGAAGAGGATATTTAATGGGTCAAAAACACGTCAACTTTTGAGGGGAAAATTCTTCCTATAAAAGGAGGGGAGGTCCTCCCTCTCAAAGCATATCATTCCATCCCATTCCCTCAAGGCACCAATAAGGAGGTATCCACTGAGGGAGGCTGGCCAAAAATCTTCCCCATATTTTTTAATTTATTTATTTTCTTTATTTTTGTTTTATTATAAGTTAGATTTTTAATAAATTCATGCATTGTTTTTATTTTTGTGTCCAACCATCCACCCTCTTTTCTTCTTCTCGTCTTACCATAGTGAACTATAATATTCATGATCATGAGTAACTAATATGAGGAATATACTAATGGACTAATCAGGTTTTTTAACCCAATACCATGTTTTTATTATTCTTTGAGTTAATTCTAAGGATAATTTAGAGGATGCGCCCGTAAAGGGCTCTCGTCGCTCTCGACCTAGGGTTTTCCCTCGCCGTGACCTGCTTCTCCCTGCGGACGGCGCGGCGTTTCCTCTCACGCTTGGTGGGTTGGTGGTGGATCTCCGATGCAGTGGTGCTTTGTGGTCCTTTCAGGCGGTGGAGATGCTCTACGAGCTTCGGTGGCTGCTGGCTCTGTTTCGCGGGTGTAAGACCGGTCCTGTTGACGGCATACTCTTCGGAGCGCCCCTGGCTCAGATCTCGGCATCTCGCGGCTGTCTTGTGGGGTTCTTTGCGGTTGAGGGTCACGCTCTTGTGCTGACGGTTTTTGGGTTCTACCTCCTCCCAGGTGAGTTTGCTAGAATTCCGTTGTGCTTGAAGCAGGTGTCTTGTATGGTGGCGGCGGGATTTTCTCTTCTGCGGGAGGAAAAGAGATGCGTTCCACGATTCTGTTGTCCGAAGTTGGTTTCAAGTGATGCGTGGTCAGAATCAAGGGGTCTAAGGCTGCGGAAGGCCTCTTAATTTGTTTTTTGGAGTGTTGATTTCTCTGTTTTCGGATTTGGTTACTTCGTTTTTAATTTCTCCTTTGTTGGCTGCTACGGATGTGGTCGACAGTGTTTTCTGGGAAGTTTGCTTGTTTTTTGTGTTCCCTTCCTCTGTGTCGGTGGTGATGAACTCCGGTGTCGCTCGCCGTCGGTTCGGATTTTGGGTTCTCCGGTCGTCTCCGGTGGTTTCGAGGCGGGGAGTGGATCGAGGTTCTGTGAGTTTCGAGGGTTCGTGCTTCGAGGCGTCACTTGGGTTCGTGGGCGGAGGCGATGAGCTGTGGCCATTGATCTCGCCGGTGTTAGTCGACGGCGGTTTGGTGCCGGTTCTCTGCTCCGATGGATTTTTTGATAGATGGTTGGATGACTCCAGGCAGCGGTGCGGCGCGTGGTGTACGGCGTATCTGTCTGAGATATGCAGCTTCGGTGGTGATGATGGCGGTTGGCAGCGACGCGACCCACACTGACCCGGTGGAGTTCACCGGCGTTTGATGCGGACTGGGCAGCTGTCTTGTTGCGTGACTCGAGGATGCGCGACTCGAGGTGCCACGTGACGAGACGACTTGAGTCATGGAGTGTGATGACTTTTGATTTTTGATTTTTGTGGAATTTTGGTCAGCGGCTGTGGCGGTAGGGTTTGGATGGTGTGGATTTGAATTCGGTTTTATTCTTTTTAATATGTATTGCATCTTTTTTATTTAATAAATTTTGACAGGACTGGGCATTAGGCCTGGCCTGCACCTTTCGTCGTCGTCTAAGGATGATTTATAGTGGGTGTAATCCTCACTGTGGTTCTCTAAAGTTTAACTTCTTAATCTACAGCCATTTTCCCTCGATTGAGGAGGTGGATGGAGGGTGTGCTTGGTGATCTCTAAGTGGACTTTTCATTCATAACCAGGGTAGACTAAGGTGTTCACACATATGATGGAGTGTGTTCACCAAGAATGTTTGAAGCTGTTCAATGAAGGTGCTCCCTGAAAGTTCTCTCGGGAGAACATCCTTTCTTCACTAATTCCATTTTTTTTATAATTTCATATTAATTTGAATTGAATTTTTTCATTTTATTTATTTTCATAAATTCCATTCCATTCATAGATTAAATAAAAACATCCAAAATTAAGTAGTTAAGGTGAATTAGATTAAGTGAGTGAATGAACTAAAAAATATCCTCAAGTGAGACAACCCTTGTCAGCCATTGTGTTGCATGAGGAAAATTAAATTGCTTTTGCCACGTCCTATGATAGGTGTGCATCAAAATTGGCGCAGCTTCTAGGGAGATAAATAGTTATTTCAATCTTTTTTTTAATTTACATTTTTGAAAATACTTTTCTTTGATTTCATTAAAAAAATCTTAAAAAACTATTTCCATGATGTCTTTAAAATCAAATTATTATGCATGGAATAATTACTCACAAGTGTAGGAGGAAGAAATAGACTATATAGAGAAGGAAATCTAATTAAGGGTTGATTATATTATGATAATGTTCAAACAGTTTCAAAAACGCCAAGAGACATGGATCTCACCACAAGTTTTGATGAGCATAATTGAAGAACTCCAAACCAACTTACAACGATTCAAGACCAAGAAATAAGTAGCACTGGTCTTTCTAGATTTCACTGAAGATATCCAAGAAGTTGAAGCCAAACTCGAGGTGGAGAATCCCAAATACCTACCTCCATCTAGTGAATATGGAATACAAGAGGCACTTTCAATTGAAGAGGAGATTAATGTCAAACCAACTCAGGGAGATGATACATTCTTGAACTCAAATTATTTAAATTTTTTTGAAACTAATTTGAGTATCTCTCATAATTATTTTGAATTTTCAGATTCTATGAACTCATACTACGCCTTGGAGGATGATGTGGAAAATAATGCACCTATTAAGGAATGCCTGGAGGTCCCTAAAGACATTGAATATCTACTGGAGGATCCCCATAATGAAGAGATCCAAGTTGTTGAGCCTAAGGAAATTAGACATGAGGCTGAAGCCCCCATGAAGCCAGCACTAGAAGACAATATGGTTGCATAAGTGGCAACAAAAGAAGAGGAGGTTCCCTACTTTATCTTATCCCCTCCATGCAAGTTATACCACATTGAGAAGGGTTCGGATCTTGTATACTCTATCCATGGATCACTCCTCAATAAGAACAAAGAAGTGGATTCTAGGAAAAGCCACATGTGGTGGTTCAAGTCAAAGAAACTCCACCCACCATCAGATTATGGATAAAAATTGGTACTTCCCACTATAGGTAGTAAAAATTCAGGTCCCACTTGGAGGATCATACCAGGATTTATCTTTATATGATTTCTAGGAATTTAGATTTCAATTTCATTTCTTATAAATTAGTCAATAATGTAGCCCACTACCTCTATCTTTTTTAGTTTTAATGATCTAATCCTTGTGATTAACTGTGTAATTCTATTTTGTACGTCCATAATGGAAGAAGGTAGCCTCAAACAAAAGGAAGAGGACTAACTTCATTTCAAAAGGGAGTTCACTTTTAGTGTTTAAAATTTTAAAATCCTTAAATTTTTGTCCAACAATATGTTTTGATCGTTAAGGTGAAATTGCATGATCACACTTGAATTCATGTTTTACTCAACTTATATAGGAGACATGAGTTTCTTAGAAATATAGTGATGCCATGTTTTAGATTTCAATGTTAATGAGATTGAATTAGTAAAATGGAGAATCAAATGATTGAAATGAAGCGTAGATATTGAAATGAGGACTCATGATTTAAGGGAATTAGTTGATTTATGTAAATGAAATTTCCCACCCATTTTTCATGCTTTGAATTTCTAAAGTTAGTGGGAATTAATTTGTTATTATTGATCATGCCTTGAGTGATTGTCCAATATTATATGTCTCATTCCTAAGAGGATTTCTAGACCAAGTACTTATTATTTATTCTTGAGCATATTTCTTGAGTGATCTTGGGACATGTCACCAACCAAAACTTGCATTTGAACTTGTCGAATCTATGACTGTGCAAAAAAAATATATAAATGATTGAGACATATTTTTAAAAGCCCTTATCCTTAAATAAAACCTTTACATCAATCCTTATTTTATCCCATAGAGACCATGAATGACCTTTATAGGTATGATCCATGTTTCAAACCATTTTTATCTATTCCTACCCTACTCTTGGTATTTTCATGATATGTTAAAGATGAAGTGTGGGGGTGAAGGGATTCATGGTGGAAGGGATGATTTACATTGTAAGGAAACGGTGTGGGTGTTATTGTGGGAACTGTAAAAGTTTTTTGGGGTCATTCATTGTACTTCATTTTTTGCCCCTCATTAATTAAAAAAAATGACAAAAATGACAAAAATAACCCAAAAAAATGAAAAAATGGGTTGTGATTTGGGAGAACCAAAAATCACCATTTTCCAGACCAATGATATTCTAGTGGTATGTGGTTAGGTGATGTCTATGAGGTTTGATATTATCATAAATTTCTAAAAAAATAAAAAAAAATACAAAATTAAAAAAAATAAAGAGGGTTCATTAATCATTCATTATGTTTTACTTTGATCATGACCTTACTTTGAGTTTTGGGGGAAGTGGGTGTTGGTACTTTGAAGGGGAGAATTTCATTACACTTGATATCATGTATTTTAATTAAGAGATAAACCTCCTCCTTTAGCCTTAATTTTTCAAAACATAAAATCCTTCCAACCTTAAGCCTCAAATTCATTTGAACCTTTATTGAAAATTCCTCATGATTTTATATGCCTTTTGTCTTTACAAAGTGGAGAAAGTAGTTCTTTTACAAGATTATGAATAAGGTGAATATTCTAATGATATGAGCATAACTTTACTTGAATTGTATCATTATATATGAGAGGAAAAAATAAAATTTTAGGTAAATCGTGATGTGGCATGCTTAATAATAATGAATTGAGAGGCTTGAATTAATGAAATAAGAAGTTCCATATTTTTCAAAGGGGAAAAGTAAAATACATGATTTGATTGTTTCTTTGAAAAATGGGAAAATAAATTGATATTTTATGTGTATTTTTTTAATTTTTTATTTGAAATTTAAAATTATTAAATTTTATTACTTTGGAATTTGAATATTGTTAACATTGGTGTCCTCTGAATTCTATGTTGAGATTTTATGCTTGAGGACAAGAACGGTTTAAGTGTGCAGGAATTTGTAGAGATAATATTTTCCACATTTTTTGTATGAATTTCAATTGTTTTAATAATCTTAAATTATAAATTTTAGCTTATATGAATCAATTTTGTATTTATGATGTGTTTTGAGAAAAATGGTGAAAAGCGCATAATTCTGAATTTTGGACAGATTTTTACATCAAGGGTATTTTAGTCATTTATTGAAAAATATAAATCCAAATTGAGTGAAGTTTTTTTGTTATAATACTTATTTTATTTTCTCTAACTTTGTCTTCTGGACTAGGGGAAGATTCGAGCATCTAGAGGCCTTAAAAATTAATGAAGTTGAAAGATTTTCTAGGCGGACAGCGTGGACCCCACCACCGTAACGGAAGTCCATCTCAGCCTAAACACCTAAAATTGTGTATATTCCACATGTAATAAAAAAGGGAACATATTATCATCTCAAAAATTAATTGGAGGGAATTTGGAAGTCATTAAGGCTTCCATTGAGTGTTATACTTATGAAGGAAGCTTCCTGGAAACTTCGTCTAGAAAAAGAAACCTCCAATGAAAAATTCATAACTCCTACATATGACATTCAAATACACTGATAGTTTGAGGAGAGACATCCAAGATATTTATTAACAACATTAATGAAGGGTGAAATGTGTTAAGAGGTCATTCAATGGGTCAAAAATGCATCATCTTTTGGGGGAAAATTTTTTCCTATAAAAGGAGGGGAGCTCCTCCCTCTCAAATCATCTCATTCCATCCCATTCATTCAAGGCACCAAGGAAGAGATATCCACCAAGGGAGGTCAGCCGTAAATCTTCCCCATTTATTTTTAATTTATTTATTTTATTTATTTTTGTTTTATTTTTCAATTGTAATTTAGATTTCTAATAAATTCATGCATTGTTTTTATTTTTACGTCCACCCATCCACCCACTTTTCTTCTTCTCATCTTACCATCGTGAACTATAATACTCATGATCATGAGTAACTAATATGAGGAATATCACGAGGGAGTAATCAGGTTTTTTAACCCAATACCATGTTTTTAATATTCTTTGATTTAATTCTGAGGATAATTTATAGTGGTTGTAATCCTCACTGTGGTTGTCTAAAGTGTAACTTCTTAATCTACAACCATTTTCCCTCAATTTAGGAGGTGGATGGAGGGTGTGTTTGGAAATTACTAAGTGGAATTTTCATTTATAACCAGGGTAGACTAAGGTTTGAACACATACGATAGAGTGTGTTCACTAAGAATATTTGAAGCTGGTCAATGAAGGTGCTCCCTGAAAGTTCTCTCGAGAGAACTTCCTTTCTTCACTAATTCCATTTTGTTTAGAATTTCATATTAATTTTAATTGAATTTTTTCATTTCATTTATTTTCATAAATTTTATTCCATTCATAGATTAAATAAAAACATCTAAAATTAAGTAGTTGAGGTGAATTAGATTAAGTGAGTGAACGAATTGAAAAAGCTGCTCAAGTGAGGCGACCTTGGTCAGCCACTGTGCTGCACTAGGAAAATTAAATTGCTTTTTCCACACCCTATAATAGGTGTGCATCAGTGTCTCATTTGTGAATACATAAATAAGGTACATTTTCATAATACAACTATCAAAATAGTGAGCTAAATATGTTTATTAAAGTTAACAACTATTCATATTTTGTACAAGAGTTTGTATTACAACTACATAAAGGGAAGATAATGTGAAGCAATATTTGGATTCATTAATCCCTATATCATTTCTACACCAAAAATTACTTTTAATGAGGAAGAAATTAACAAGAAAAAAGATGAGTTACTCAAAGTGTTTAATAAAAATGCGTCAGACGATAAACTCTTTTTGATCCCTACAATTCAAGGGTAAAACTCTATGATCTAATCACATAAAATATATTTTTAGTTTTTTCATTACTTAATTATTATTTTTAGAAATAACTAGATTTCTGAAGGTAATTGAAATTTCATTAAATATATTTCATAATCATTTTTTATCTATATTTTCTCATTACTATCAAGATTTCTGAAAAAAGAGTTACTCAAAAGAAGAAATAAATTTTTTTAGAGATGAGTGGGAAAAATACTTTTTTTTCAGAATGTACTCTGATAACAAATTTAGGTGATTACCTGCTATATTTGTGATCTAGTACGAGTTATGACCTTTGAAAGATATTTGGGATGTGAAGCATTAGTGTCATAATTATTATGTATTATTTTTGATCTCTTTATCAAGGATAAGAGTAATAGATGAAACTAATTTTTTTAGAATCACTGACCTACAAACAATAAAATTGTAGGGAAATCACAAAGGCAAAGGAGGAGGCGGAGGTAGAGGTGGAGGCAGAGGAAGAGGCAGAGGTGAGGTCAGAGGCAGATTCAGAGTTAGAGACCGACGTGGAGGTGGTGACAGAGGCGAACACCAAGGTGGAGACTGAGGTAGAAGAGGATAAGAAGTACTGGATTGTAAACAATAAAATTGTTGGGCAGTGAAGTAGAATAAGGATCACACCATGATTGTGTTTGATAATAATTGTTTAAAAGTGAACACAACACTTTTCACTTAATATAAGAGCCATTGTGCATATTTCAAATTTAAAATGACATTTTAGTAAAATTATTGGTAAATCATGGAGGTAGAGGTGAAGGAGAAGGTGAAGGTAGAGGTGGAGATAGAGGAAAAGTCAGAGTCGGAGACCGATGTGGAGGAGGAGGCAGATGTGAAGATCGAGGTGGAGACTGAGGTGGAGGATGATAAGAATCACTAGTTTGAAAACAATAAAATTGTTGGGAAATTAATTAAAATAAGGATCATACTATGGTTGTGTTTGAGAACAATTGTTTAAAATTTCACACAATACTTGTCACTTAAGATAAGAGCCATTGTGCATCTTTCCAGTTTAAAATGAAATTTTAGCAAAAAAACACATGTGGCGTACTCAAAATCAAGAAAACACATCCATATTGTTTTGGTAATTTAGTACAATGATCTATACATAATTTTGACATATAGAGATCACTGGAACCTCAATCCTACACATGGTGTGACTGGTATGACCCCAAATTTTTGTTATCAGTTTAAAATTGACATTTTAATACAAAAAAGTTTCACTCACTGAAAACCAATAAAACATGTTCAGATTGTCTTAATAATTTTTTAAAATGATTAATAATTAATTTTCTATGTGTATGAAATAGTCTCATTTCAAACCCACACGTTATTCCACCTATATGTCTCAAAGTACGCGTTTTGAGTTTAAAATGACATTTTAGTAAAAAAACACACCTGGAATACTCAAAACCAAGGAAATGCTTTGTGATTATTTTTATACTTTAGTAAAATGATCCATGAGTCATTTGGGATGTGTAGAATTCAATTATTCCTCAATATAATGCACGGTGTGACCGATATGACTCCAAGTGTGTCTTTTTTATTCAAAATTGACATTAATTTTAATGAAAAAACTACTAACATACTCAAAACTAAGAAAATGCATTCGGATTGTTTTTTTACTTTAGTAAAATGATCCATATATCATTTTTGACATGTAAGGGTCACATGAACCTCAATCCGACACACGGTGTGACCGGTATGACTTCAAGTGTCTATTATCAGTTCAAAATTGACATTTTAATACAAAAAAAGTGCCACTCACTGAAAATGGAGAAAATGAACTAGGATTGTCTTGATAATTTGTGATAATAATTCATAATTAATTTTTGAAGTGTATTAATTAGTTTCATGCCAAACCCACACACGATTCCACTTGTATGGCTCAAAGTGTGTGTTTTCAGTTTAAAATAACATTTTAGTAAAAAACACAAATGGCATATGTAAAACTGAGGAAACACATTATGATTGTTTTGATAATTTATTAAAATGATACATGATTAATTTGGGACATGTATCATTCAGACTCACCTCAATATGATGCATGGTGTGACCGTTATGACTCCAATTGCGTCTTTTTTATTCAAAATTGACATTAATTTTAGTGAAAAAAACAATGAACATACTCAAAACTGATAAAACACATTCGGATCATTTGTTACTTTAGGAAAATGATACATATGTCATTTGTGACATGTAAGGATCAGTTTCACCTCAATCTGATGTATGGTGTAACCGGTATGACTCCAAGTGTGTATTTTTATTCAAAACTGACATTAATTTTAATCAAAAAAATAACTGACATACTCAAAACTGAGAAAACGCATTCTAATTATTTTGGTATTTTATAAAAATGATCCATAAGTCATTTTTGATGTGTAGGAATCAGTCGCACCTCAATTCAACTCACAGTGTGACCGATAAGACTCCAAGTGCGCCTTTTTATTCAAAATTTACATTAATTTTAGTAAAAAAACAATTGAAATACTCTATAATAGTGATTTATTTTTCTTGTATTTGTGTAAAAAAAATTATTTCATTTAAATTCAGTATTTTTATCTTATTTTGGTAATTTTTATTGTTGTTTGTGTTGATAGAGCATGTTTTTGCATCACAATACACTTGTTTCTGGTTATGTAGTGTGTTGTAGCATTACACTGCTGTTTTCACCTTTATCAGTGCTTTTAAAAGCGCTGCTAAAAGAAACATTTATCGGCACTTATGCAAGAATTAATAAATTATTTATTTATCAATTTATTAAAAATCACTAATAAATTATACTTTTATTTGCGCAAATAAAATCGCTGATAAATCATGCTTTTATTAGCAGGTTTTAAAGTGTTGATAAAGGGTCTATTTATCAGCACTAAATAAAAGCACTGATAAATGTGGTCTTTTATCCATGATTTTATTCGTGCTGATAAATATTCCCTTTATTAGACCTTTTTTATCACTGATAAAAGCCATGGACTTTTAACCTCACTAAGGTAGTCAATGTTTTCTAGTGCTGATAAAGGTCAATTCTAATGATGTTAAAGGTGTGTTTTATAGTAGTGATGGTGAGTGGAAAGACTTAATTTTTTAAAGCATGCATGTTTTCACTAAGGTTATATGGTAATTCAATTTATTACAATGTTTCAAGAAAATACTTGATGAATTAATTCACATGTTTGGAATGTGACCACCAAGGGATACCTTATGATTTATGAGAGATAAATGGTAATTAGATTTAGTGAACCTCTTTCTAAAGTTTTGGATTTTCAGTTTATGGAAGGATTGTAAGGTTATCAATTTATAGATAGTATAAGTTAAACTCTAGATGATTTTTTTTAGATTAAATTATTATCTCAATATAGGTGTACTTATGCATATTTGATAACTTGTACTAACCTTTTTTGTGATAAAGATATATAGAATGACCTATCATTTTATTTATGGATCGCATGATCTGCTAACGCTTCAAAAATGAAAAATTCAACTTCATTTATTTGAATAAGATCTGAAGGGTAAATTGTTAAAGGAATGACCATTGGTGACATTATACCAAAACAAGTAACTATATATTCTCATGCAAATTATTCAACATTAGGAATAGGGGTCGTGATGTAAAAGGGTGTCTTATTATCATCATTTTTTATGATATCAGTGACCTCTTTCATGCTTCTTTATTTTATGATTTTTTATTGTTAAATTTCATTGGATCACCAATTTTCTTATGATCAGTGATATTTATGAATCTCTATGATTATTTACACTTTTCCTCCATGCCCAAATTTTCACCTATGTTCTCCTACGTAGAGAACTAGTTATGATTTATTTTGGGTAACTGTTATTTTCAAAATATTCCTTTTTAAAAAGGAAGTTTTAGTCTTTCTTTTTATGATGTGAGTTTCTTTGAAATAAAACTTATAATAATCCAGACGAATTTTGAGGGTGAAATTCATTTTAATGGGGGTAGAATGTAACACCCCAAGATTTTTATGAGATATATTTTTTAATTTCATTGATGTCTTGTGTTTTAAACTACACCAATATAATATTGTACTACATGAAACATTGACTTAGCTTTAGGTATATGCAACACTGTTTTTGGCTTGTGTTATACACAATTTCAAGTTCTTTTGATATAATTCATTTCATGTAAGATCGAGTTTAAGAGAACAACTAAATATTATCATATTACCTTATAACCTAGCCATTATAATGGTGGATATGAACAATACTAACTGAATTATGAAAATATTCTTTACACACACATACACATATATATAATTAATTCCTTGGTGAAAAATTAATTATAAATGAAAATAAAACCCTTTTTAAATAAAAGAAAATGTTTTTTTCTGAAAAACTATTTAAATGAAAATAAGCTAGTTTATAAAATAATAAAATCACTCTTGATGGATTTTATTAATTAAATATATGTGAAATATATTAAATATAATATTTAAAATTCAACTTATATGTTTTCTATGCATGATATAATAAGAAATTCAATTTTTTGGATAAAAGAAGTATTTTTCAAAAAATGCAGTTTTGCTGCCTTTTGATGGCGGATCCATTTTAAATCTAGTTTTTGAAACTTTTTATATATTATATTTAACAAAATAAAATTATTTTTTGGAATAGTTATATAAAATTTTACTTTGGATGAATTTTTGATATTTTTATGATAAGTTTTAAGATTTGATGAATAGTAAAAATATACTAAATTATAATTCAAAACAACTTTTTTTCATCAAAATAATTTATGTGGATAAATTATATTATTTAATGGTTTTTAATATAAAATTAGAATATATTTTTATCAATTAATATAATGTTGGTCATTGGAATTAATTTTACCATGAATTTTGATGTAAAAACATTTTAATCTTTTGTAATGTTTTAACTTTTAAAAACCTGTTTTTCATTCCGACATTGAAATTAATTTTAAATTAATTAAGGCAACTTCTGTGTTTTTAATTTTTAAAAATTGATTTCATATTTTTAATAATTAGTTCCAAATATTTAAATATCATTCTTTTATTTTTTGGCATTATGAATTGTAACTTCAGTAATTTTTATTAATACGGTAAAAAGGTAAATCTGGTAATTAAGGGTAAATATAATATTATAAAATTACCTTAACATTTATCCTAATATGATTGTATGAGTTATTTTTGACCTAAACCGTCCTTGGGTCAAAATTATACCCCTTGGAAGCCACTTGGATGCGATTAGGACATTTAATATATTTTATTTAAAGAAAATTTAAACATGTCTTACCCAAATTTTAATAACTTTATCATTTCTAAAAATAAGGTTATACATAAGATAAATTCGACTATAAATAATCATTTTAAATATAAAATGTTTTTACTTATCATGATAATTTATTTTCAATTTTTAGGAAATAAATAATTACCATAAAGGCTTATACTTTGATGATGCAAAAATTATTTAATTGATGGAAAATCAATAAAATAATTTTTATTAAAATGGTAATAACCATTAAAAGACCAAAAAACTTGAATAAATATTATTATTAGAGTATATATTTACCATAATCATCCAACGGTTGAGTTATTGACCATTTGGATCCATATGGGATTGATTATGACACTTATAATATTTTATTTAAAGTGATGTTAAAGTTGTCACACTCAAGTTTTAATATATATAACATTTTTAATGTTGGATTTTTCAGAAGATATATTTAACTGGAAGTATTATTATTAAATCTAGAGGATTTATATTCATCATATTATTTTATTTTTAATTTTTACTCAACAAATAAGTATATTAAATAATTATACAAAACAGATGTAGTAATTATTTTATTAATGAAAATATAAAATTAATGTTACAAAAAATAATAAAATAAATATAATTTGGGATAATTAATATATCAAACAAAATTTATATATTACCTTTAACCCTTATAGATTTAATAAAATATTTGGTTCAAGGTTAACATCTTATCTTGATATTTTTTTAAAATCTATTAAATAAATAGTGTCAAAATGACACTATTGATATTTTGTCAAAATAATGTTTTATTAATTTATTTAAAGATTATAAAATATTTTCAAAAAATATAAAATAATTATATTTTACTCTAAAATGTTTTATATTGTTCATTTATGGTCTAATTGACATAAAATAAGTAAAAACTACACTATTTTACTATTAAACAATGTGTTACCTTAGTTAAAATTAAAAGAGAATAATTAAGGGTAAAACGAAATGATAAGGTTTAAAATAAAATCAAAACATGTCTAAAAATTATTGGTTGATGAGATTACAACCTTATATCATCTTATATTCTAAATAAATTCATTTTTGAGGTTTTTGGATGTGTTTTTATTTTATTATAAATTAATATTTTTGGACTTTCCAAAAGTGCCCCTCACCTAAATTATAAAAGGCACATCATCCCTCACCTCTTCACTTCACTTTGATCCTTCAAGCTCAGTTATACCCTACTCATTTCCCTTATCAACTTCCTTATTTACATTCTAGAGTTTCTTATCTTCTCAAAATACTAACTCTAGTTTCTTTAAGAGGAGATCTAGAGGAAGCTCGTCGAAGAAGAGGAGGTCCAGATACATACAAAGGATATTAGACCTGAGGTAAGGGATTATTTTGTCTCACTTTTATTTATATGGGACATATGCCTTACACACCACCTATATCTTTTTTTTTTGTTTTTATATTTTCCATTAATTCTTTTATGATTCTTATTATGAAGGTTATGAAATTTAAATATGCATATAATTTTATTTATTTTATGAGGCATATGATTCAACTGATTATAAATTGGTAAGGTATAATTTCACAATCTCATTATTATCTAAGATTATTTATACATAAGTATTTACTAGGGAATATTTATCATCCACATCCATGTTTTCTAAAAATGCTTTCATAAAATGTTTATTATTCTCATATGGGTGTTTAAAGTCATTTTTACCCATTTTTTAACTTTTTACTACATGTTTTGAAAAAAATATTTATTTTATTTTCCAAACAAGGTACTTTTTGACATTTCTAGAAAAAGTATGAGAAAAATGTTTTTTAACTCATACGACATGAATGGATTTTTATGTTTTCATAATGCTTTATTTCCATGAAGCTTCCCTTACAATTTTTCTTGGTTATCTTCAATGAAATTATTTTCCTTTAATGTTGCACGATGTTTTATGAAAAGAAAGTGTTTTTTAATAAGAAATGATATTTTCCTCAAGAATCAATTTCAAGTGTTTTATCAAAATTATTCTACATCTAATATGACATCCTTTAATAAGTACATGTTTCACGTATATTATTCCTATTGTTACTATCGTTGATTATGTTTATGATGGAAAGATATTTATGAAATCCATTCATTTTCTATGTATTATTTTATGATGGAATGATGTTTAAGAAACTCATTTTATTTCATGGATTTTGATATGATGGATGATTTATGTTTTTATGACACACATATGTATGATTTCATTATGAGATGGGTGATACTTATATCTCACTCCAATGCATTGGGTAAAGATGGATAACTCATGAGGTATGTATGTTATGTGTGAACCTGATTTCATGTTCACAATTCTATTCATGGACCTAGTTTTTCATGTCTATAATTTTATGAGTGGACCTTGTTTCCATGTCCATATGTTTATGTAAGGTCTTGATTTCATGTCCTTAATTTAATGAATGAACTTGTTACTATTTATACATGTTCAAAAAGTTATAAGTTTATTTTTATTCCACGATTTCATATCTTATATTAATGTTATGATCTTATGAATTATGATATTTGATTTTCCTTATGATTAAAGTTTTCCTTTGATATGAAAGGTATTATCTTTTAATGTTATGATCACATTATCATACCCTTTATGCTCATGATTATATTTTCATATCACCATTGTTTACCCTTATTGAGCATCTGAGCTCACCCCTTTTTATGTTTCATTTCCAGGGATTTGAAGAAGGGTATTAAGTAAGATGCATAAAAAAGGGGTTCTAGTTATGAAGGATAAAATAGGAGATGATGTAGATGTTTTATGAACTAGTTGTTTATGTTTTCCAGTTTCCAAAGACACTAAACTAATACGGTCTCTGAGAATCTTTTTGTGTAATGTATTAAGTATTCTGTAAAAGTGATGTAATGTCTATGTACATCTAGATTGGGTCTTTAAAATTATGATGTGGTATAATTTTAAATTTTTAAGCCTTTATTTTCTAGAGAGTGAGACTTATGTTGTTTGTTGTGTTTATAGAAAATGGAAACCGGTAGGCATAAGAGAAATAAATCTAAGGAAGATACTCAGAACATGGTTTCACCTGAGTTACAGGTGAACCAACAGCTGGTTCATAGTATAGTTAAATATTTTCAGGTTGTGGATAAAGGGAATAGGAGGGATAAACCAAGGAAAGTGGATCATTTCATGCAGTTCTAAAAGCAGAATCCACACATCTTTCAGGGTGATTCAAAACTAAAGAAGGCAGAGGTGTGGCTAAACAAGATGAATCAAATATTCAATTTCCTTGGAATGCCATCAGATATGAAAGTCAAGATAACAATGTATATTCTGGAGGATCATGTACGCTAATGGTAGGATTTAGTAGTTCATGCTAAATTAGACCAAGTCCTAGCGTGGGATAAATTTTAATAATTGTTTAACAAACAATTCTATCCTTATATGTTTAGGATCTCAAGAACTATGAACTTCTTTAGTTTGAAGTAGGAGAGACTCATAGTGACATATTATGCGGCTAAATTTATTAATTTAGTCATCTTTTCACCTGAAGTTGCTGCTAGTGCGTTCTTGAAGGCACACATCTTTAAATTAGGGTTGAGGCAAGATATTCTCTCAAAGATTATTGTTCTTTTTATTACAGATTATACAGAGATTTTCAGTAGAGCAACAGTGTAATAAAGGAACATATAAGGAGATATGGTTTGAGGGAGCATGTTGATGCCTATGAGAAATGGTGGGAACTCTAATACTGGGAGAAAGAGGAAGGGGGCACCTATTTCCAAGGTATGGGGATGACTCAAAATCATAATGCTAGATCGGTAAATATTCTTCCAAGACCCAAGAGAAAAGATGGATGTTTCTAATGTGGGTCATTCAACCACATGAAGTTAGAGTGTGAAACACCACTTAGATCATGCCACAATTACAATCGGATGGGTCATCTTTAGTGTTGTTGTCATAGTGCTTTGAGGTCGAGTGTTCGGGACACTTCTCATGTGTCGCAGAGGTCGTATGCTTCAATGGGATGAGGGTATCAGAATAATTCTCTCCAAAAAAATAGAGTTATCCATGGTGATTCTAGGAACATCATGACTCCTTAGTAGGGAAAATATCAACAATATAATAAAGAACTAAGTACCACAAGTAAGAAATTATATGGAGCTAAGAAGGTAATTATGGATGATCGGTTTGGACCATCAATGGTGAGAGGTATGATTCTTTTGAATTCTACCCTTATGCGATCTTTGTTTGATATATGTGATTCCTATTCCTTTATTTCTTCTCATGTTGTTGATTTGTTGAGTTAAAATTTTGAGATGATGCATTCAATGTTGAAACTGTAAACTCCTCTTGGTCAAAGATAATCTCGAACCTTAAAGTGTAGATAATATTCTATAGTTATTTATGGAGCCGAGATGATATGGGATTTCTCTATGCTAGAAATGGATTCCAATGACATAATCATGTGTATGTTTTGGATGAAAATTTTCAAATATCACATCGACCGTTATACCCAAAGGGTCATTTTTACAACTAATTATGGTGTCGAGTATCTCTTTAAATGTCAAGGCAAGTGTAATGGGCTTGTTAGCACCAGAAGTTGGAAAGATCTCATACCATTTCCTAGTGTTGACTTTGTCATCTATGGAAAATATTGAGGATAAAAAAATTTATGCAGTTGTTGATCAGTTTCAGTATGTTTTTCTTGAAAATTTCTCAGGATTTCCACCCATAAGAGAAGAAAATTTTGTGATTGATCTCCTTCCAGTGACCAGTACTATTTCCCTTCCATCTTAACATATGGCACCAATATAATTAAGGTAACTAAAGGTACTATTGGAAGATCTAGAAAGAAAAGGGTTCATTTTGCCTAGCACATCATTGTGGGCATCACCGATCTTGTTTGTCAAAAAAGCAGATGGAACTCTTTGAAAATGTATGGATTATCATAAGCTAAATAAAGTGATGATAAAGAATCAATATCCACTTCCATGCATTGATGATTTATTCTATCAATTGAGGGGGCTCAGTGGTTCTCTAAAATTGACTTAATATTAGGATATCACCAATTCTGGGTTTGTAAGGAGGATATCCCAGAGACAGCTTTCAGGAGTATATATGGCTATTATGAATATGTGGTAATGCATTTCGGTCTCATGAGTGCACCAGTTGTATTTATGGAACTTATGAATCTAATATTTCAGAGATATCTAGATTCTTTTGTGGTGGTGTTTGTGGATGATATATTGGTGTATTCAAGTACAAGGGTTGAGCATGAGTAACACTTGGAAACGATATTGGGAATATTGAAGGATCATCATCTATATTTAAAATTATCAAAGTGTGACTTTTAGATACAATAGGTATGTTTCCTTGTCCATTTAGTTTCTAAAAAAGTTGTTTCTATGGATCCAGAAAAGATAGAGGATGTTATCTCTTGGAAACTGCCAACGAATGTCTTTGAGATACGCTATTTCATTGGTTTAGCTGGTTATTACTGATGTTTTTTTCATGATTTTTCATGACTAGCCTCACCTATGAAAGCTTTGACAAGGAATAATGTTCCATTCCAATGGGATGTGGAATGTTAAAAGTCTTTTTAAGATTTAAAATTTCACCTTACATCAAAACCAATATTGATCTTTCCAGAATCAGGATAAGGGTACATGGTGTATTGTGATGCTTTGGGATCTGGGTTGGGATGTGTTCTCATGAAGGGAGACCATGTGATTTCTTATGGATCAAGTTAGTTTCAGTTACATGATAAGAATTACCCAACACGTGATTTGGAGTTAACTATTATAGTCCATGCTTTGAATACTTAGTGTCATTACCTCTTTGGTGAGAAATTTACAGTGTTTACGGATCATAAGATCTTGAAACATTTTTTTCTCACAAAGGTGTTTGAATCTAAAACAAATAAGATGGATGAATTATCTCTAGATGTTTAACATTGACTTGGTGTATACATCATTTAAAGGAAATACAGTGTCAAATGCATTAAGTAGAAATTCATATGCTCAGTTAGAAAAAGAAGATTTAGACCAGTGTCAGTTGATGTCGTTCATAGCTGACATACACTTGAAATGTAAAGACTAAGGTGATTTTTTAGTTTTCTTTCTAGTTCTGTTTGTTCCTGATTTGGTAGATATGGTTAAGAAGGCGTAGATTTATGATTCAGAATGTGTTTCTATGAAGAAAAAACTCAATGGTAGGGAGACCATTGAGGGATGGAATCTGGATGATAGTTCAATGTTGTGGTTTCTAAATCGAATGGACATACCTATGGATTTTCAGGAATAATTTTTTCATGCTAACCACCATTTTAGATGGACTATTCATCCTGGAATACAAAATATGTATAAGCCTTTGAAGGAAAAGTTTTGGTGGGTGGGTATGAAAATAAATGTGGTTGAGTTTGTTTTGAGATTCTTAACTTGTCGGTAGGTTAAGGCAGAGCATCAGTGACCAGCAGGTATATTGTAGTATTTACCTACCCCTATTTGGAAATGGGAGCAGATAGCCATGGATTTTGTAACAGGTATCCCAAGAATAGTTCAGAAACATGATTCCATATGGGTGATAGTGTATTGGATCACAAATTCATCCCATTTCATGCCTGTTCATGGATATCATACGGCTGAGGACTTAACAAAAATGATATTTGAGAAGTGGTAAAGAGGCATGGAATACTAGTTTCGATAGTGTCAGACAGAGATATGTGGTTTATGTTTCGTTTTTGGAAATTCGTATAGAAATCCCTTAGGACTCATTTGACTATGAGTATGGTGTATCATCCTTAGATGGATGGGAAATTCGAAAGAAAAATAGAAACATTGGAAAACATGTTGCGGGTTTGTGTAATGGATTTTAGTGGCTCATGGGAATAGCATGTACCGTTGGTGGAGTTCTCATATAACAACAGTTATCAAGCCTCGATACATATGGATCCTTTTGAAACATTGCATGGGCATCCTTATCATTCTCCACTTTATTGGGTGTAAATATGTGATACTTCACTAGTTGGGTCGAGCCTTGTCCAATAAACAATGGAGATGACTTAGTTGATTAGGAAATGGATAGAAAAATCCCAGAGTCATCAGAAATATGAAATACCTTTTTGATAATTTGTTATAAAAAAGTTTTTGTATTTGTTGAAAACTAACCTTTTTGTATCAAAATGTTTTTTTCTAGGAATTGGATCCATCTGCATTGTATTCAGTTCATCAGATCCAAAATAATTAAAGGTAGAATGTATTGTTTTCTGGAATTCTATAGTGGTTGTAATCAAAGAAAGAATAAAGTTACTAAAGAGTTTTGAGAGAATAAAGTGTGAATTCATGAGATAAATTTTTTTCATACTTTCTAAAACAAAATAAGATGATGCTTTGCTGATCAAGAAGTTCTCATAAGTCATGAAAAATTTCATGATAAAAGATTTTGAAGAAATGGTGAAGAGGTTTAAATAATTTTAGAGTTGAAAAAAATGAATTTTCATAATTAGATTTTCATAATCAGATTTTCACAATCATATTTTCATAATTGGACTTTTGTAATCAGATTTTTGTAATCAGATTTTTGTAATTAGATTTTCGTAATTAGATTTTTGTAATAAGATTTTCATAATCATATTTTTGTAATCAAAGAATTGTAACCAGCATTTTGTAGGGAATCAAACTAGCATTCTGAGAGAATCATCACTAGAATTTTGCAGGGAATCATAACCAGCATTCTGAGAGAATCGTAACTAGCATTCTATAGTGAATCATAACCAAAATTCTGTGAAAATTGTAACCAGCATTCTGCAAAGAATCAGATCCGGTATTACTGTTTTGAGAAATAATTCATAATGATCTGATTGCAAAGAAGAATTAAAGTGATAAAACTTTACATTCACTTTTGAAAAAATCTTGAATAAATCTAAGAAGGTTTGACGAATTAAAAGATGAAGTTTAAATGCGAGATATTTTCGTAGTTTTTGAGATTTGAGGAAGCGGGAAAGATTTCAAGTTTCTTGTCTTTGTTTCCTAAGTGGCCTATAAATATTTCCTCAGATCATTACTTCATTGTAGAATTTTCTATACATGTGTGAAAGGTAGAGCGCTAGAGAAATTGAACTGTAAGTTCTCATCTAATTGAAGGAGAATTATTTTGAGCATTCTAGAAGAGTTTGAGTTTTTTATAGATTGAGTTTGAGTTCATTGTTTTGAAAGAAATTGGATCTAGATTACAACAACATTGTATTGAAAGAAATCGGATATGTATTACAACAACATTGTATTGAAAGAAATATAATCCATATAACAACATCAGAGTATTGAAATAAATTGGATCTAGATTATAGCATCATTGTATTGAAATAAATCGGATCCAGATTACAGCATCATTGTATTGAAATAAATTGGATCCAAATTACAGCATCATTGTATTGAAAGAAATTGGATCTAAATTAAAACATCATTATATTGAAAGAAATCAGATCCAGAATCCTGAATCATTGTATTGAGAAAATCAGGATCCAATATTATCAGATTGAGAGAATCGCATCTAGGAAAATCAGAATGAGGATTTGGACTGATCATTTGTGGAGCGGTTTCAAAAAAGATTTTATTCTTTTCATTGGCTCATTTTTTTTAAATGAAAACATTGTAAACTAGAAGGATTCAGTATAATCATTCATATCAGGAGATATAAGGTGTTTAAAGGGTGTTGACACAAGTTGTATTCACTTTTTCATAATAGTGGATTTTCATAGACCCATGAGAGTGGCTATGGCAAGGACATAGGTTCTCACACTGAGGCTGAACCTTGTAAATCTTGCGTGATTTTCTTTCATACCTACTTTTTCATGCATGGGTATTTAATAAAAGTTTATAAGAATATAAATCTTAACAGGTTGTAGGGGTTAAGTCTCTAAAAGTTTTGAAACTTATAAAAAGTGAACAACTAATTCACCCCCCCCCCCTTCTTAGTTGTTATTTGATCCTTGGAACTTCAAAATCATATGTGGATCATCATTTATGGTCATTGTTGTTTGGGGTGAGTGATAATGTGTTCTTGAGGATCTCTCCAAGGTGTGGGTATCATTGTTTTGGAAAGTAGGGCAAGTTATATCCTAGATACATATTCCCTTTTGAGAAACTTGAACGGGTTAGTGGGGTGGCATATCGATTGGATTTATCACCACGATTCAGTGTGATGCATAATGTGTTTCATGTATCTCAGTTTAAAAAGTATCAAACTAATCCTGACCATGTTATTCAATGGGATCATGTTTACTGAGAGTCGGATGCTTCGTTGGTGCACATGCCAGTGCAAATTGTGGATAGGTGAGAGAAAGTCTTGTGTGAAAAAAACATCGATCTAGTGCAGGTTTTGCAGGAACATGGCCAAATTCAAAAAGAGACCTAGGAATGAGAAAAGGAAATGGCCTAGAAATGGCCCAAACTCTTTCAAAACAACAATGGTTTTCTACTTTATGGGGACTGAAAGGCCAATGGTGGGGAGAATGTAGTACCCCTGATTTCAAGTAAGTAACCCTCCATTTATGATTTTTAAGTATATAAAGTGTTTGGGTGAATATTGGGAGGATTTAGAAACCTTTTGGAATGTTTTTGGGACTTTTCTATAGGTACACAATTTGAGAACAGTTTTTGAAAACTATGCAACTCCTATAGGAAACCATGCGTGGTGAGATAGAGGCTAAGAGGAAGGCGCATGAGCAGGCGCACGGTTTGTCCAAACTGTGTGGCTATCGAGGAGAAACCATGTAAAGTGGGATGGTTCCCTTTAACATGATTTTTCTAGCAGTGTGGGTCAACCATGCGAGGTCCTCCTTGAAGTAGTGGCTAGCACGCGATTAGCGCACAGTTTTGCCTAACCATGCGACTAATCGTGCATGTTTTAAAAATAAGATACTAAAAAGTGTATCTAGGTCAGGATTAAGTTCTAACCCCTAATTTTTTTCTCCAAATAGACCCTGACTTGATATTTCCCCCTATCAAAGGTTTTATAACCCTTCCCCATCAAATTAGAAGAGATTTGGAGGCGTTTCTTGGTGCGTTGAAGCCCTATTCCCGCGGTAAGTCATTGTTTATGGTAGTTTTTCATGATTTTTATTGGATCTAACTTCCTCCCTCTCTTGGTTTCTTAGATCTAGTCTAATGTGGATAGATATAAGGTTGTTAATTTCAATCATGGTTATATTTTTCTTTGTTGATGATAGTAGAAGAGATCTAATGCAGGTTTTTAGAGATTCAACCTGGTTTTGTGGGCGTTTTTTTGTCGTTCTTCATTTTCGCCATAATTCCTAAGGTTGGTGACTTCACTCTCGACTCCTCTTCTTAGAACTTGAAGGCTTAGTTTAAAATTGGTTAAATTTCTTGAAATTGATTGTGAAATTTGAGTGCAAATCATGGTATAAACTCTCTTTAGTGATGATTTGAGTATTGTATGGATTTTTAGTGAAATTGTGGAGTTGTGGAAAGTGGTTGTGCAATGTACTTTGTTTTCTTGATTTTAAAATATTGATTTTAAAATATGGATTTTCTGGATTTTTGGTAAATGGTTTAATTGAGATGTTTTCAATTAAAAGGATGGTTTTATTGAAATATATTGAAATGGTTTGTTTGAAAGGTTTTCAATAAAAGAACGGTTTTATTGAAATGGTTTTGACATACATGGGTTGTGTGAGTTCATGCTTTCGACGTGATCCTGAATAAGGGGTGTGTACCATTGGGGTATAAAGGGACAGGACCCTGAATAAGGGGTGTGTTTCATTGGGTCATAAGGAGATTGACCACTTTGTGACGACTTAGTGGATGGATGAGAAACCGCTCAAGAGTATAGAACTATCAGTGAAGCATGCACATGTGGGTGTGTGGTGAATCATGGATTAGGAATGCCAAAAAGGAATGTGAAATGGTTTAAAGTTTTGTTTGATTGTTTTTCCTTGGAAAATTGTTTTGATATTAAACTGATTAGTTTTGATGTAAATTGTTTTCAATTGTTTTATATAAATGTGATAACATGTTCTATCATATTGGTGTGAGTAGGGAAGTCATTTGGGGAAAGCCTCTTGAGTTTCATTTCTCATCCCTAATTTGACACTTTGGTGCTTTTACAGACATCGTTTATTGGGACATAGGAAAAGGTAAAGGCTCGCACTTCTTTAGTGGTGCATCGCGATACTTGGCCAGTTTTATGGAGTTGGAGCACGAAGCATCTTGGGGTCTTTGAGTTTTGTGGTTTTGTCTTCTGTTGTGTACTTTGACGTTAGTTGTCTTCCACTGTGGTACTTTGTTGTAGTTTGGTTTTGATATCAATGGTATTATTATGAGTTGTTTTACATTGTTATTATGCATCATGTAGTGGTCTTTTGTTATGACATGTTTGGTTAAATTGTTTTATTTCAAAAAGGGCAAATCGTCCCGCACTCATATTGAAACCCTTGACATTTATTGTCAGTCTTTGGTGTCTTGGGGATGTCGCTTAAGGTCAAGTAGCAATTCTGTCTTGATTCGAGCCAATGAGGATGGGTGAGATGTTACTTGTGTCACCAACCGCATAGTAAATCCATTGTGCCACAGTTTTGCGGCCACCCAAGTGCAAGCTGCTATAGTGACCAGGGGCTAGAAGTCTGCATAACTTCAGTAACTTATCGCTGTCGTAAGTCAACTATGTTGATATCAATCAGTATTGCTACACTTCCTCAAAATTTGGGTTAGGAACCTTCTACCTGCAGACCCTCGGGGAAGGGGTGTGCTGCCCCCTGCAACCCTTAGCGACCTCATCGCAGAGGTCGAACCGCGAGAGTTGCAGTCTTATGTATAGTCTGAATCGCAAGCATTCAGCTCAATTTCATCCAAACGGATTGAGCCACACCCTTCCAACACAACGTACCTGAAAAACCTCTTGACAACGCTTCATGCGACTCCTTCAAACCACAAGCACTTTCATGAGGGATCCCCCCCCCCCCACACGAGGATGAACACCACTCCAACTCCTCCCAAATCGACTTTTAGTCGACCCTTTGGGTTTTTTCATCATTGAACAAAATGAGTCAACACTGTTTTTATAGAGGTGCATCACACCTACCAATTGGTCGTTATGGTTGCACTGTCTTCTAAACTTCGCAGATGACTCTTTGTTTATGCAAGGTGGTTGACCGAACATCACCGCCTCAACTGGACCTTTTGGTGAAATGTGCAAGCTCTATGGACGTAGCATTCTGACGACTTTTATGTAGCATCTGCAAATCAAAAACAACCCTCGTGCAAGTCCTTTTGGTGGATGACTCTTTGTTTAGGCAAGGCAATTGGCCGAACATCGCTGCCTTAACTGGACCTTTTGGTGAACTTTGCAAGCTCTTCGAACATAGCATTATGACGACTCTTATGTAGCCTCTGTAAATCATAAACAACCCTCATACAAGTCCTTCAAACTGATTCCTATTTCACAGAAATAGTTCTATTGACATTTTCACTTCCTCCTGAACTTACATGTCATATCCGGAATATCTCACCCATCCTTTGAAAGGTGGTTGGTTCCAAGTGCGTGTGGTTCCTTTCCTTTGGCATTCCCACACTTTAGTGATTTGAATCCGGACATTCAGTGGTAAGTGTCATCTCGATAAGACCGGTTTTTGGGAATATAACTTACCCAGAAAATCCAACAGATAACCGAGGAGAGGCGGGAGGTTTATTGAAGAAGCTATGCCTGGGTATTGAAGAAGTGCGCTGCACGTTGCTTTGATTTCTTGAAGATAAGAGTGCGTTTGTTTCTGTGCAGAAAGTTCGTTGGGGTCTGAAATCTAACCTTCATTATCTGTCGAGCGCAGTAGCTCGTTGATTTGATTTCGCGAAGAGTATCGTTAAGAGGTGATTGAGTTTCTCCACCCTTTCTTCTCCTGCGATTGGTGAGAGCTGGGATGGAGGGAACTCCGCCGGCGGAAGTTATTTTAAGGAAGATCCAGGATCTCGAAGCAGGTCAAGCTCGTCTCCAGCGGGAGATGTCCAAGCTTCGAGTCTCTGGGACGCGCCAGAGGTCTCAATCAATCTCGCCGAGGCGGTCGAGGTTTATGTTGCCGGAAAGAAAAGACGGCGGCGCGGGCTTGGATGCAGCTGCGCCTTGCGGGAAGGGCTCTGGATCATTCCGGCATTCGTCGCCATTGCAGCGGCAGAGCAGCAGTCTCGATTCCGGAAGAGGAGGAGGTGGAGAGGGTGATGCTTCTACGAAAACCGCTGGGCTGTCGGCGGTCAAGTTTAACGATAAGCAGTATCTGAATATTTTGCAGTCTATGGGTCAAGCGGTCCACATTTCGGACCTCAGTGGTCGTGTAATTTACTGGTAAGTTTTTAGGTCTCCATCTTCTTCATTTGTTTATTTGGCCCAGTGTTTGAATTTCAGTACCCATCTCTCTTTTTTTCAGGAATAGAACTGCTGAGAATCTCTATGGATATACCGCCGAGGAAGCCATCGGCCAGGATGCAATTGAGCTTCTGAGCGATGCCCAGGACTACGATGGAGCGACTGACATTTTGCATCGGGTGGCCATGGGTGAAAGCTGGAATGGGAAGTTCCCATTAAAGAATAAGATGGGGGAGAAGTTTCTAGCTGTTGCAATGAACACCCCTTTCTATGATGACGATTCTACCTTGGTCGGGATTATCTGTGTATCCACTGATTCTCGGTCCTTTCAGGACATGAATGTCCCTTTGGCAGGTTCAAAGCAATCTAGAAGCAGCACTGCAGAAAAGTTTGGTCTAGATCCTCACCAACCTCTGCAAGTTGCAGTAGCCTCTAAAATATCAAATTTGGTATGCAATCTGGGTTTTCATGTTCTTGCAGTTAGTATTACTGGTTCAGTTTTGATTGTTTTTGTCCTACAAACAGGCCTCTAAGGTAAGCAACAAAGTGAGATCCAAAATCAAGACAGGAGAGTGCAGCATAGATCATGAAGCCGATAGAGACAATGGTCGCCATTCTGACAGAGAGGATGCACCATCAAGCAGAGCTAGCACACCCAGAGGAGACACTCGTGCTTTTAACATATTTTCTCAGGTTGCTTGTGGGGATGAAGGAAAAGGCAAGAGGATTCAAAAGATCATTGTCTCAAAAGCAGAGGCGTGGATTAATAGGAAAGGATTATCTTGGCCTTGGAAAGGCAATGAACAAGAAGCCCCGGAATCAAGGCCCACCCACCCGGTTTGGCCCTGGTTGCATAACAGTCAAGAGAATGATTCGATTCAGCAAAGGGGTCTCTATTCTGGTGCAAAGCCTGACAATCAGTCGGTTGAAAACAATAAGCCTGTCAATTATGATGCTTCTGGATCCTGGTCTTCATGTAATGCTAGCAGCACGGGCAGTGCAAGCAGCTGTGGGAGCACTAGCGGTAGTACGGCGAACAAATTGGATACCGAGTCTGATTGTTGGGATTATGAAATCCTGTGGGAAGATCTGACAATTGGAGAACAGATTGGGATAGGTAATGTTAGTCACATTTAACCTTTTGTACATGCATCAGTCATTTATACTACTGGAAAAATGCAACCTGGGGCAAGCTATTGTTAATTGGACCCGGGCTAATTCAGTTTTTGCCAATTCCAAAAAATGCAGGATTGCTGGGCTTTCTTGGCATGTTCCTTTTCTTTTTAACTGTTTGATTTTTGTATGTGTTTGCGGTACCTTTGCTTGGTATTTCATTTCATTTTTCTGTTGCTCCAGGTTCTTGTGGAACAGTGTACCATGGGCTGTGGTATGGATCAGTATGTTCTTTTGCTCTTTCATTTTTAACAGGTTTTAATGACGTGTACAATGCATATTTACTGTTTCAGCATGAGTTGAGTTCTAACTGGCAAAAATATTATTCAGTCTTGTCTGTGAAGGTAAAAATAAGATTAATGTTATTCATATTTATGAGAGCATAATAAGTCACTGTATTGCTTTTTCAAGCCAGATTGTTGAATTATTCTTGCTTTTGCTTGCTGGAGACGTGGAAGAGTATGCCGTAGTTAGTCCGCATGTGCAAGATGTTTAGGTTCTGCAGGGCATTGAATCTGCAAGTTCACTGATGCATGATGTTCAGGTTCTTTTAGGGAATGTTTTGTTGGCAGAGAGCAAACGAGATAAATTTGAAGGACCGAAAAGTGGAAAATGAATTTCTAATATGCTTGGGCAACATTTGCAATATACTCTGAAATCTAAATTCTGCAGTAAGAGTAGACCCAGAGACTGCAACTCTTGAATGTGGATGGAATGCTTTATTTATAGAGACAGATGTGAGATACAAGACCTATGATAGACAGGAAATACAAAATTCAAACATAGGAAAAAGAGGGATAGGATAGACGTAGTCAAACCGATATCCTAAATATGTAAATACTATAACAAAGGCAAACATGCCCTTAGTGGCTAGTGGACAGTTGCCCCTTTTATACATCTTCCCAGCCCAGTTGGCACCTTCACTTTGTATCAATGCTCACCATGCAGAAGTTTCTATCAATGAGTTTGGCTATTACATGTTTGATCAGTAAATGAGGCTGGACTTTACTTTTTGCGTCATTTTCCAAATTAGATCACCTTCATGGATTGATAGTATAGCATGCATGAAAAAAATGTTTATGTTTTACTTCTGCGCTGCTAACAGTATCCTAAATGCTGCAGGATGTTGCTGTTAAAGTGTTTTCCAGGCAAGAATATTCGGATGACGTGATGCGTTCCTTCAAGCAAGAGGTTTGATTTTGTTTATGTTTTATGACAATGTCTTCTTTGAACACTTTGATTTTGTTTTTGGAGCTGTGGCACCAATAGAATCTTTAGTCATGCATGCATCATGCATATATTGTTTTTTGAGATGATGCTTCTTGGTCAGGACATTTGTGAAGATTAGTTCCTTTGGCCAAACCTGACCCCAGTGCTCATTTATTTGACACATTTCCGTGTTTTCATCCATTTAGGTATCTCTTATGAAGAGGCTTCGGCATCCAAATGTTGTGCTTTTCTTGGGTGCAGTGACTTCTCCCGAGCATTTATGCATCGTCACAGAGTTTTTTCCACGGTACTACAGGCCATTTTGACGAAGCCTCTCTTGTGTAAAAACATTCAAAATGCAAATTTCTGTTTCTGATTTGTTTTAAAATGGTTAATGGGTTTTGTAAGCAGTGGAAGCCTGTTTCGATTGCTGCAGAGGAGCACAAATAAACCCGATTGGAGAAGACGTGTTCATATAGCATTGGATGTAGTGAGTGCACATTAAAGACCATTTCAATGACATTTCATCGTTGTAGTCATTAATTAAGTGTCATCTGTGAAATAATCTACAGGCACGTGGCATGAATTATCTTCATCACTGCAATCCACCCATTATTCATCGTGATTTGAAGTCTTCGAATCTTCTGGTTGATAAGAGCTGGACTGTGAAGGTCGGTGATTTTGGTCTGTCGCGTTTGAAGCACGAGTCATATATTGTATCGAAGACTGGGAGGGGAACGGTAATCCAACTGGCACTCACAACTTATGAAGAAAGATTTTTCAAATAATCTCACTGCAATCCTTGTCTTGTAGCCTCAATGGATGGCTCCAGAAGTTCTTCGCAATGAACCAGCTGATGAGAAGTATGTCTGGATCCTATTAATCCTCCGTGCTGTTTTTTTCTTTTTTTGGGCTTTAACAAGCATTGCTTATTGGTGGTTTTCAGGTCAGATGTATACAGCTTTGGTGTGGTGCTATGGGAGCTGGCGACCGAGAAGATACCATGGGATAATCTCAACTCGGTGCAGGTATTGCTTTCTTGTGTTAACCATTGGCTGGTTCGGTCATATTGTTTTTGCGTAGTTTGTTGTGCATTTGTGCAGGTAATTGGAGCGGTAGGGTTCATGGACCAACGGCTATCGATCCCTGAAGAGGTGAATTCAGAGTGGGCCTCATTAACTGAAAGCTGCTGGCACAGGTGCTTCGAACATTTTGTTTATATACAGTACATCTTTTGTTTCCATGCAGCTTCCATAATCGCCATGGAATTTGCCTGCAAGCAGAGACCCTCGGCACCGGCCGACGTTCCAGGGACTCCTGGAAAGGCTCAAGGACTTGCAGAGGCATTATGCTGTGCAATTCCAGACGATGAGCCGTTCGAACCCTAAAGAACCCTAGTTGGGAGCCAGGCAAAGAAAAGCGGATTCCAAGTCAGTGCCGCCACCCAACTGTAAAGTCTGGAAGAGAAATATGTAGGCACTGTTTGATTTGATTTATTGAAATTCATCACTACTACATCTTTTTTTCTCCCTTTTTCTTCAGGGCTCCAGTGTTCATGTGGCCAAGCTAAAGGTGCGTGCAGTTAAATATGAAGGTACTGTTTGATTTGATTTATTGAAATTCGAATTTGGATATAAACTTGATTGATTGTGTTCTCTTTGTCATTTTTGATATTCCATGTTGGAGGTTTTTTCCATGTTATATACATGTTTATTGTTATTATTTTTGTTATTTCACAAATGTTTTGCAGAATATGATCATGCAAAATGTTTTCCATCATCATTCATGGAAGAGGAAAAGTATAGATCTTCCTTATGTGGAGTGGTATCATCAATCAGTGTTTGCTATAGAAAAATCAACATGTTTACTAGTTGATGAATGCAATCTTTTGATGATGATGGTTGTATTTTAGATCCTTACAATGAATGACTAATTGATTTAACAACATCTTACTATATTGTGTCAAAACATAAATTATTTTATCCATATGAAGAAAGTGACTTTGGTGAAGTAAAAAATGAGCAAGGGGTATTATTTCGGTGTCATCAAAGTTGGTGATATTCATATCACTATAAATATTGTTTGTACCTTGACATTGAAGAACCGCGACGTGTTTTAGGTATGTGCCATCGATTTTTTTTCTTCTCTACTTATGTTCTTCATGATATTGGTTTCATAAGTTATTTTGATAATGAAAGATAAAAATTATCAAGAGGGATAATGATATAGGTTATAATCAGGATGATTGACAAATTTTATGGGATTGAGGTAAATGTGTATGATAAGGTTGTAAGTGCACCTTTGTAGAGGGATTTATCATATCTATGATAAGGTTCTTTTTCCTTTTGAACAAGGATGTGTGTCCCATTCTGAAAAATTGTATTTAAGCATATTTGCCAGATCAGGTTTGATTGAATCAATGATCTTGATCTAGGCTCCTGATTAAAGTGTTGGATCAAAACTTGCTCTGATTTGATTCAATGATCTAGATCGCATGGATAGATGGTTCAAATTGTATTTGATTCTCGAACCATTTTATCTTTTTGGATGGTGTAGTGCATCATGACACTTATGTTTTCTCAAATTTTCTTTATACATTATTATATATATATATATATTATATTAGCAACTCTATCTTTCTCCATTTTGATGCGATGCTAATTTTTTTTGGGAAGAAAACCCATTTTCCCTTTGTAATCAAACAAATATTTTCAAAATATCTTAATTTTTATGAAGAATTTTCAACAATTCCCCACTATTTTAAATTGTTTTTGAAAACCTTGTTTTGATTTTGAATATCAAGCATCACTTTGAATTTTTTTTATAAATAAATTTGTCTCATGCTTACCATTTGCACATTAGAAACAAATTGGAGTTGAATAGAGGAATACGTCTACTTTGTCTTGATCATGCCACCCATATTATTAATTCAATCCAATCTACCCTACTTTACAGATTTCATATTTCTTATCTAGTCCTAAATGCTATTGTGATCATGTGTTTCTTTGTTGCGTCGAAACCTTTAATCTAGAATCCAACCTTCGAAACCTCAACTTGTGGAATAAGGTTTGAAAGTTCCGGAATGAACTACACCCAATGTTTGTGAATTTGGATATAGGAACCGAACTCCAAAGTCAGCTCTCCCTCCGCTAAACCCTCCAGAATGGAAACAAAACAACTCATGCCAATATTGAACAAGTATTTATGTGGTTCGGGATATGCCCTACGCTATGAGAGGAGCTCTGCAACTTTTCTATTGAAAAAAGAAGAGAAAGTTCTTTCGAGTTACAAGTGCCTAAAACCGGAGTACTACTTAGAGAAACAGGAGGTTAACAATATATCAACAATGCATACATCTGAGTGACCCCACCCATGTTGGGTCCATAATCTCCCAAAACAAAGTCACCCTTTGGAATTTCAAATGCGGAACAAAGTTTGTAACAACAAAATTAGAACAAACCCGCACTACGATGTCTTCAAAAGACATAGCATCCCAGCCACGCACCACAACGCCATGTACTCCAGACAAGAACTTCCAGCAGAAGAAGATTACAACTTTGAATGTTGCGATGTAAGTGACCTCACCACACTATTTATAGTAGGTCTCGGTCGGTGAAACTAGTGCCACAACCTTCCGAAGTTTGCGGACGACCGTTGCTTTGACCATCTCCATTGTTTGAATAATGCCGCCTCAACCGACTCATCTGGTGAACAATGCGTGAATCTAGATTGCACCCATTTATTCTTATGTAGCCCTTTGGTGAATCTGCTATAACATTTTGGAAATCTATAGTTACTTTGGTGCAACAACAGTGTTGGTCGGAGTAGAGTACTCAAGAGGGGGTGAATTGAGTATCTATTTAAAAATTCTGTTTAAAAATATTCCTAAAAGGTTTTCCCAATAAAGTTAAATACAACCATAGTTAATCAAGGTTATACTGTTATGAAGGTTTGACTGTTTAAATAACTTCTTAGAAGATTGATTAATTCTCAGTAATCTTAATACTGGTTATTAACATTATTTTTCAAGCTATTCTAATAAGGCAATACAATTATAACTTCTTTCCAAGATTAACTATCAAAGTAAATTTAGTGATTTCTGAATTATACAATAAAGCAATAAAACAAAGAAGACTAAATTAAGTAATACAGCAGATATAAAACAAGTGGTTCAATCTCAAGTTGAGATCTAATCCACTCCACTTGGTGATCATTTGCCACCAAGCAGTTTATATAAATAAACTAGATACACAGCCTGTATCAGGCTTTATAACAGTGCACAAGACTGTCCAGGTCACACGACCTCTTCCACAGTTCTTCGTGGACACAAACTACCAGGTCACATAGGGACCTCTTCCACACTTATTCGCGGGTATACACAAGTGTAAAAAGATGTTTGAAAAAGGATATCTTATATCCTTCAGTTTAACGCAGGAGACAGTGTGTGTTATTATACAGATACACACATTGCTCGAATGATAAGAAAAATGATACACAACAGAGCAAAGATGATGAGATAGAGTTAGAAGTGTTCTAAGTGTTTTTCTATGCAGCTCTGGACTTCTGAGATGAAACAGATGTAGAAATCGAGTCCTCGTATGGAAAACAGAGTATCACAAGTCAGCTAGATCTGACTCGTGTTCTTCGTGGTGTTGACAGTGTGAAGATGTCCTCACCTCTGGGATTCAAGTATGCTTCGTGTGTTCTTTAGCAGTGTCGAGTTGCATGTGTCGGTTCTTTTCTCAAGAAAGCTTTCAAGTGTGTCTTCGTTGTCGTGCTCACATCCACTTGCATGCGTTTTTTTTTTGTTTCTGGGCCGCACTTCTCTTTTATTTTGGAGTGCCTGTGTTGAAGCCGACAGGTTGCATGTATTCTGCACCTCGCACCTCGTATTGTCAGGTAACATGTCTACAAAGAAACATTAATTTTGTCAGTGCATTTAAAACTTCAAATATGACCGTTAGAAATTAAATAGATAGACGGCAAAACAGATTAAGAAACGATGTCACCGTTTATTTGTAAACGATGTCTCCATGAACCAGTGTCTTCTTGAAACAGTGTCTCATGGTCGCGGTGTGTCTGGTTGCGGTGTGTCTGGTCACGGTGTCTGATCACAGTGTCTGGTTCATAGTGTCTGGTTCACGGTGTGTCTGATTCACGGTGTCTGGTCACAGTGTGTCCGGTCACGGTGTGTCCGGTCACGGTGTCTGGTTACGATGTGTCTGGTCATGGTGTCTGGTCACGGTGTCTGGTTACAGTGTCTGGTTGCGGTGTATTTGATTCACGGTGTCTGGTCACAGTGTCTGGTTCACGGTGTGTCTGGTCACGGTGTCTGGTCACGGTGTCTGGTTCCTTTGCCAGAAAAATATAACCGGTGGCAGACTTGCGGTGTCTCAGGCTTAGCCAAATATCTGTATTCAGACTTAAGCAGTGATATTCATAGAATGGATTAGACTTAATCATTCATCAAAGAAATCGTTGTAAAATAAATCAAATATAGTGTACAGTAATCAGACTGAATGTATAGCAATTAAGATCTTGGATAGCTTTACTTAAAGCATCGGATACTAATCATCTGTATATGATTTGAGACAGATTACAGGATTACCAGGCTTTACAGAATATATATGATTTGTGATTATTAAAACATGATTGATACATGAGGAATCCAACAAACAGTGTTAATCCTACGTAGAGTCTGCTTCCGCACTCCCATCATCCAAACTCAGTAATCGTTGAAGGTGCTTTTGCTTGCACTACTTTTAGACTTATGGACTTTTGGACTTTGATTGCATCGCACCACCACCTATACGGTTTCGTTCCAAACTTTCAAAATCACTCCTTCTAGAAGGTGTCATGACTTAGCCAAAAAATGCTTTTCACACTAGCCAAACCGAACAATCTCTCATATGAGAATCATTTTCCAGGTTTCACACAGTCTTTCATATGTATTTGCAAACTCTTCAGCTCTCAATCTTCCCTTTGCTTTGCATGTTTCCCCTAACATGCTTTCAATTATCATAGCCCCATTGAGGCACAACAATGCCCCAACATTTCCTGGACTACAACCTTTGCCAACATGTTTGCTGGATTTCGAACCCCATCAACCTTCTACAGCTCCAACACTTTATCCTCCAACAACTTTTGAATGAAGTGGTACTTCAACTGAATATGCTGTGTCCTAGAATGAAAAATTGAATTGTTGGCCAAGTGAATTGAACTCTGAGAATCACAAAATAATGTTTCAACTTCCTGCCTTCTTCTGAGATCCTTCAACAACCCCGTTAGCCAAATCAATCCCTTCCCAGCTTTTGTAAGTGTAATGTACTTTGCCTCCATTGTTGACAGTGCAACTACTTGTTGAAGCTTTGAAACAAGGATTTGTAACAAACCATTCTCAATATTTTTAAACTAGAAATGCACCATAGTAGTGTACCCTAGGTCGATCTCTCAAGGAGGTCACTCAAAAACACTATTATTCCATTGTCACTATTTTTATTCAACTAAAGTATACTACAAAATGAAATATTATTCATGAAATGGTGGGAGTTCAATGTGGTAATGCATGTGATATATGTATATGAATGAATGCAAATGCAGAACACAAAGAATAATGTGAAACAGAATGAAGATAGCAAGAAAGATGACACTCCCATGGTTGAATACATGTGAGCTTCTTTACTGTCTTAAAGAAATGCAACTTAATTTCACTCAATGAAAACTCTCAATATCATTCAAGTAATTATCTTCACTGCACTTAAATTATGAATATTCAGCATACTCAAGAACCCGAGAGCACACTGTCTATCCCTTACCTTCTTGGTATGAAACCACATCCATTCCTCGTTCAATCCACTAACTAGTGAATCAAACAAGAGAAGAGGGAAAAGATTGTAATAATAGAGAAGAAAACAATGAAGATGCATGAACAAGAAGCTATTGTCACCTACCTCTCATTCTGCAACCTTTATGAATTCTCATAGCTCAATCAATATGATTAAATAAAGGAATAAAGACTCAGAAGACTCACATTATTCACTAAGAACCAAATCTCAAATTAGCTCCCATCACCATGGAGATTCTAGAAACACAACACAACATAGGGGAATAAGTCAACATCTACAAACACTTCAATTAAAATATACATAATGAATTAAAAAACAGAAATAGAAAAACCTTAAATTAATCTCAAGGACGAAGGCCAAATTGTGAATCCTAAAATATATCTTGAACTCCATTAATGGGGAAGATGATGCTTTTTTAAATAGGCAGTCGAGATTTAACAGACTTTGACATGAGCATGGGCATGGATTCCATGATGACATGGCTTGAACAGTAAGATATTCCCATGTAGCACCACACTTCAAATTCTTCTCCAACTTTTAAGTCTTTCAAATCTTACATTATCTTTGGTCTTCCTTCTTCAAATTTCCCTTGGATATCATTTCCTTCTTTATCCTTGAATGAATGCACGTGATCAAATAAGAGATTTGGAAATATCTTTAATGGTTGAGGATCGTGAGATGCATGGCATTGGGGCTCTGGAATGTCGTTCGGGATTATATGTTGGATTTGGTGCCATAGAACCAACTTTCTTAGTACTTGATTACATGTTTTTTCATTATTAATGAAGTTTTCTTATCACATCATTATTGTTCTTTTTCATGACATTTGTATGTGATAATGTCCTAAGAACATATGTCGCATTGAAAAGTCATAATAGTTTCCCACTATGATGAGAACATATAGGCGCGATGACAGTATTCTTGAACCTTGTTCTATGGCAGGATGATATTGTGTGACGAGACACATAAAATATAGGCTATCAGATGTAGGAGGCTCATAAGACATTGCGACACCTTCTCATGGTGTTCGCTTTTGGTAATCTCCAAGATAGGAGGTTATGATAACATACTTGTCAATAGAAAATTCACATTTTCATGTGTCATTATATGTTTCTATCTACGAACGTGTGTATTGATCCTTAAACGTTAAGATGATCATTAATGGATATCATGACTCACCTACTTTGATGTATTGATGAAAACAATGATGACATATGCTTGCCTTAGACGTTAAGATGATCATTAATGGATATCATGACTCACGTACTTTGATGTATTGATGAAAACAATGATGACATATGCTTGTGGCGAGGTAGGATACATTGGGTATGCCATGAGTGATTTTGCATTAATGGATAATGTATGAAAGGATTTATCCCTTCTTTCTATTGACGAAAGTTGATATCATAGACCCTTTGATGTAAATGCAATTGCCTACATAAATCCATGACCATGGTATTCAGTGAGCGAGTTCATTCCTGAAAATTCAAAGAAATATACATCAAACATATAGATTGATGACACTGACATACAACTTGCTTGATTTGAAATATTACAATAAAGAGATTATATTACATGGTAAGCGTTCGTGAGAAGTTGGATGTCGTTGCGACATTAATTTTTTTCTTTATGAGAGTCTTGACGTGTTGCTAGATGTTAAGCTTGGACTTTAGGCGGTTATGTCTAATGCCACTGAGAAAGATACCTAGAGGGTCACACACTAAGTGTATCCACAATCTCAGTTAAATTCAAGTATTGAATTTAACAAGTTAGAATAAATAATATTTATTCGGGTTTGGTTGATTGTCAAGATCTAATCACAAGTTATTCAAAAGAATAAGTGAGTTAAATAGTAATAATACATATTTATTTGCAAGGTTTGATAAATATAATATTTATTATATTTATTATATTTATTAACGAATAATGAAGTAATATTTATTTATTAAATAAATAGTCATTATTCATAGATCAGTAACTGTGAACGAAGGAAAGCAGACTGAGGTTAATGGTATGATTGGAAATGTTATAAATTATATTTATTATATTCTTGAAGTGTCTTGCATGTCAAATGATGATGATGATGATTATTATTATTATTATTGGACATGGGATCAACTAAGAATTGTTACGCTGGGAAAGAGCTTGTGTGCAAATTGTCAACCCTAAATCTTCCATAATAAATATCTAATTATGAATCTTTCCAGGATCACTCTTGTTGTGCAAAATGTATAAAAATAGACTCTAAAGCCCTAGAGAGAGATCCAGAGACCTAGAACACACTCTCTCTTCCTCATCTCTCAAGCCATCAAGAGAACATCAATGGTTCTTCCTCCTTTAAGAAGAATTCTGTTGCGATCAACCACGAACAACGCAAATGATTAGGATCGGTCGTGTTAGCACCCAGTTGTTCTGCGATGACATTCAAAGATTGTGGTGCATGTGTGAATCACCACTAGATGGATTCTACACTTAGATCCTGTAGCACAACAACCGTACAATAAGATCTAGTTAACTGTATCATCAATGAATAAAGAATTACAAGTTCAGGTAATTCTATATTTGCTCATAAATTAACTATAAATTACATGTGATGATCCTTATCTTCTGGTTCCAACATTTTTCTCTAGTCAAGTAATCTGTAGTATTCGTTGGACATGACCTTTTAATAACACGCGACAACGATTACATGTAAATTAAGATTAAAAGCTGAGTTGGTTATACTATCCAAGACGTTTCTGCTGCGCTCAGAACCTACATGATAGCGGTGCATGAGATTCACCTTGCACGAGCACCTGACAGGAGGAATCATTCATATGCGACCATACTGGAGTTCACCTTACATGAGCCTCAGTGTGACCCATTTATTCTAACACAAGCACTGTCTAGATTACCTTATGCGAGCCACTTTATTTTGATGCGGGCAGTGGGGTGTGTGGTTTCTCTTTACGTGAGGACGCTGATGATTCTTACGTAGACCCTTGTTTCATCCCCCCCAGTGGCAAAGGACAAGACCTTTACATATGTAGTGATGACCCTTACACATTCCCTATTTCATCACTATGATAAAGGATAAGGCCTTTATGTATCACTTGGGATGTATGATTGACTCTTTTGTATCACTTAGGTTGCAGGAATGACTCTTATGCATCGTTTGACTTGGTTGAAATTCCACTAAGTACTTGACCCCTTCACATTGTGGTATTCTCCTTCCTAAAAAAGTACAAGACTCTTACACACACATCCGACTTTTAACAACGCTACAAAAGGGTTTTATCCATGCTTTTAAAGCACTGATATTGCGAGGGATGTTAAAAAACAGCCTTTATAAGCGCTAGAAAAAAGAGTACCAAGCTTAATGGTCTAATTGGAAATGTTATAAATTATATTTATTATATTCTTAAAGTGTTGTGCATGTAAAAATGATTAATAATAATAATAATAATAATAATAATAATAATAATAATAATAATAATAATATTGGATATGAGATCAACTAAGAATTATTAAGTAGATAAAGGGATTGTGTGCAATTTATCAACCCTAAACCTGTCATAATAAATATCTAATTATGACACTTTATAGGATCACTCTTGTTGTGTACAATGGATAAAAATAGACTCTCAATCCCTAGAAAGAGATCTAAGATCTAGAGCATACTCTCTCTTCTTCATATCTCAAGCCATCGAGAGAACATCAAGGGTTCTTCCTCCTTTGAGAAGAATTTTGTGGCGATCAACCACGAACAACACAAGCAATTAGAATTAGTCATGCTAGCATCTGACGGTTCTATGATGACATTCAAAGATTGTGGTGCATGTGTCGATCACCACTTGATGGATTCTACACTTGGGTCCTACAATGCAAAAACAGTACAATGAGATCTAGTTAACCGTATCACCAATGAATAGAGAATTACAAGTTGAGGTAATTCTATATCTGCTCATACATTAATTATAAATTACATGTGAAGATCCTCTTTGTAACGACCCAAAATTTTGAATAAATCTTGTTTCCTAATTTTGTGTGTTATTTTATTTTTCATACTCAACAAAACTGTTTCATTTGATGACATGAGTATAATAAAAATGAGACTGTTGGGTTTTGACTATTATATGACCGTTAGTCAGTATGACCGTTGAAAACTGAATGTTGCGACTTTTGTCTCTAAATACAAGTGATCTTGATTAATTAATATAGAAAGGAGATTCGATGGCCTCATCCAGTAGTCTCAGGCCAATCGAAGCCCATCAAACGAACTTGGGAAGGAGGTAGCACCACTGGGCTTTGCTCTGGACCAAACCAAAGCCAAACTTCATCGTGTGAAGCTAGAACGGAATCGCCTTCGTGAGAAGTTCAAACTGATAGAAATTACTACTCGTGCGATGTTGGCCGAGCCTCCCTCGGATTCTCTCACCTTAGCACACCATACACTTAGGTCCTATGATGGAGTGATAAGGGGCTATGTAAGGAGACCGTAACTGCCTTGTGTAATCCTTTGTTTTAAATAAAAATTTTGATTTCTTCTTATGATGAAGTTTATGATTTTTCAAATGTCTGGATAAATATAGTATGCATATTTTTGATGCATTTTAGAGAAAGGATATTTTAAAAATGTTTATGTAAACCTTAAATAATTAAAAATGTGTAATTATTTTCAAAAAATGGTCTTCTACAATTATGTTCAGTACGAAATTTAGAGTCTAATAAGATCAACTTAATTTTTGATGAATAGTAAATTATGAATAGTGATTTTATTCTTAGGATTAGTAATGTGACCAAATGGATTAATAATCTCACTTAAAGAAAGTATTAATATAATCTAGGTACCTTGATTAAGTAATGTGATTCAATAAAATGGTTAAATAATGGTTTCATAAATTATTAGTCAAGTATTAGTTTTTTTCAGGTGAATAGTGTTTTTTAATTAAAAATTAAATTAAAAATATTTATAAAAATATTTTTATAAAATGGATTTCAGTTTTGAACTCAGAGCATCGATATTATGTTAAGGTAATTTTTGGGGATTTTTTCTGAAAAAAATGAATTTTCGGTGAATAGCGTATTTATTTAAAAATTAAATTAAAAATATTTAGAAAATTATTTTTATAAAATTGAGTTCATTTTTGAAATCAGAGCATCGATATTTGGTTAAGGTGAAATTTTGGAATTTTTCTGAGAGTTGAATTTTCGATGAATAGTGAAAATGCAGTTTTAGGGTTTCGGTATGTTTAATGACATCATAACTGTGTCATGAGGATGTCATGAGATATTTTAAGAGTTGACCGACCAAAAGTGATGAATTATTGTATGGGGGGACCCATGTGGCCAATACCATGAGAAAATACCATGGGCAAGCCCATGATTTTGCCAAAACCACCAATGAGGTGTCCCTTGGCCATTAATGCTTTGTCCCCTCACTTTCCCTATAAATACCAAGTCATCCTCTCATCCATTCGACTCCCAACTCTCCCACAATGAAGCCCTAGTCACATTACCTCCCAAGGAGTCCTCCCAAGGTGCCCCCAAGCCCTCAAGGTCCCAACCTTTGAGTTTTAAGAGTTACGTTTTAAGGTAAGGGATCCAACCTCTCTCTTTCTTTTCAAGTAATCTCTTTCATGTCATTTCTTTTATGCTCCATGTTCTTATGTTGGAGGATGTTCTTTTATATTAATCTTACTGCCCTTTCATGTTCATATGATAAGAGACCCCCTCTTTCTCTCATCAATTCGTTTTAAGAATATTTAAGTGGCGCCGTTAGGCTGCCGAATTTTTAAGGGATTTGTTCGCCTTTCTCATTTTTCAAAGTTCTACTTTCATGTCAAGTCTTTCAAGTTATTTTTTATTATGTTGAAGTATTATCTCTATATCTATCATATTGAACTTTTATGTTCATATGATGAGAGACCCTTTTTGATCTCGTCAATTCATTTTTGTTGAAGTTTAAGTGGCGTCGTTAGGCTGTCGAATTTTTAAGGGATTCGTTCACATTTCTCATTTTTCAAAGTTCTACTTTCATGTCAAGTCTTTTAAGTTCTTTTTTATTATGTTGGGTTATGATCTCTATATCTATAATACTGAACTTTTATGTTCATATGATGAGAGACCATTTTTGATCTCGTCAATTCATTTTTGTTGAAGTTTAAGTGGCGCCGTTAGGCTGCCGAATTTTTAAGGGATTCGTTCACCTTTCTCATTTTTCAAAGTTCTACTTTCATGTCAAGTCTTTCAAGTTTCTTTTTTATTATGTTGGTGTATGATCTCTATATCTATCATACTGAACTTTTATCTTCATATGATGAGAGACCCTTTTTGATCTCGTCAATTCATTTTTGTTGAAGTTTAAGTAGCGCCGTTAGGCTGCCGAATTTTTAAGAGATTCTCTCACCCTTCTCATTTTCAAGTTCTATTTTCTGGTCAAGTCTTTCAAGTTCCTTTTTATTATGTTGAGGTATGATCTCTATATCTATCATACTGATCATTTATGTTCATATGATGAGAGACCCTATTTGATCTCGTCAATCCATTTTTTCAAAGTTTTAAGTGACGCTGTTAGGCTGCCGAATTCTCAAAAGAGAAATCTTATTTTTTTGTCTTCCTTTCAAGTTCTTCGTTTCATATGATATATCATTAAAATTTCATTACCATGTTCTTAAATACTTTATATTCTGTTCCCCTACTTTTTATGGATCATTTATGAGTGGGTGACCCATGTCTCCTCTTTTTTCAATGTTTTCTAAAACCTCGTAACATAGCCGTTATGCTGCGGAATTTCCGTCTCAAATGTCTCTATCTTATTCTCAAATTCATTTATTTTATTAAGTTAATACTCAAATCTCTTTCTTCTAAAGGGGTATTCACATATATACCAAAATGTTTTATTTTAAATTCTGGGATTTACATACATGAGACCCGCTTTCCCTTTCTATGGGTTTAAAGTGACACAAAGATCATGTCTTTAAAGCAGTTTTTAAAACTTTATGATTATGGAATAAAACCCATTTCTTTTATGCTATATGGAATTTTTATGAAATTATTGATGATGATATATGTGGCTCTAATGATAATAAATACAAATTAAGGGTGCGCCCTGATAGCGCTCCAATGCATTGGGTAAAGACTTAATCTCTAGAGATGACCTTTTAGACTGATACCTTGGTGAATAACCTTGGTAATTTTTATTGATACCTTGGGGATGGACCTTGGTGAAACGGAAATGATTGTCTTTGTTAAATGTTATAGCCACATATTCAAGTTATGAAATACATTATTTTTATTATGATATGCCTCATGATTTCATTCTCATGCCTTAAAGTTCTTTTCATGACTTTATTGATGTATCTCAAGTTCACATGTTAAATGTTTCCCTTGTTTCTCTTACTGGGCCTTCTACTCACCCTTTCTTTTGATATATGTACCCAGGTTATGAGATGCAGTAATGAACTTAGGATGAACATAAGGAGAAACCTTTCAAGTGTTTAAGAAGAATGTTTTTTTTTGTTTCATGTATTAAGTTCCTGGTTTCCAAGACACTAAACCTTAAAGATACTCAGTTTTGTATAATGTAATGAAAGTTTATGTGATAAAAAGGTGGGATGTTATAGTTGGTATCAAAGGATGGTTTAGTTGTTTGTGGAAATTAGGATATGAAAACTTTAGGAAAAACCCTATAGAAAAGTTTAAATAAAGGAAATCTTCCTGATATTTTGGTGAGTATTGAGTAAGGGGTTTCCAAGCAAATACATCCCTGCCTGGATACGAGCAGGTAGAGGTGGCTCTGGCACAGATGTACATAGGGGTAAAACCCAAAAACACCGCTTTGATCTAGAATCGAACGGGAATTGGTACACGACAACGGGCCTTACTGCACTCTTGGTTACGACACTCCCGGGGGGTATGCTTTGGTAAATTCATAAGCTTAGTATGAACCATTATTAAAGGAAAAAAAATAAAATAAAATAAAGATTCACATAATAATATATGATCATGGATAACCTAGTTTCAAACCTAGGGGATCACAAGTTAGAGTATACTTTTCTTCTATAAGTTATCCTTATATGCTTTAAGTTTCTTTTAATGATTATTGGCTAAGTATTTAAGCCCCTAATTATACTTTCTTTTCTTAGTTAATGGTGGGAAATGGAAGAACATGTCCCAACAACCAATGTGATAGGAAATGCGACGATTGTCGTATTAATATGACAGAGATGATTAGGGGATTAAAAGATGATTATTATTTTGGAAGACATTCACTATTTTGGGGACCCTATATGATCGAGGTAAATAGATTACTACGGTATTTTTCGTTGAGGAGTAAAGGTTGACATATATTTTGAAGAATCGATGAATTTAAGGCGGACTTATAGTAATTTAGGTTACTTATGGAAATGATTAACCTATCTTGGGTAAAATATGTTTAGGTTATCTACTTTTGTTATAAGATGTTAGGAGTGGTTGATGTTGTTTGGAGATGAACAATGAAGTTTATTTTGGAAGACTATGTTATCAAATCCTTCTTGTATTTGGGTTTCAATCTTAGTTTGGTTTATTTTGAGGAATTTTAAGGACAATTATTTATGGAATGGTCTATGATGAACTTTGGGCAGTACCATGGAATTTTGAAGATTTAAAGAAGTTTCCCTTCCTATGGGATTCTTTATTTTTGAAGAGTTGTTTTATCTTACCCTTTCTATTTTTTTTGGGATAATAGAAGAAATAGATAGTTAATATTTGGTGGATTATGTGATTCTTTAGAAGATGATTCTTGTGCTTTGATGAGACCAAGTAGTTTTGAATGCTCATCGTTTGGAGGAAAGATTAGTTTTGGTAGAGACTTATTAAAGGATGAAACTCTACTTGAAGGAAGGTATATTTCCCTGTGTTTTATTCTATGTAGTAAATGAATTCCTCAAAACTATGAAAAGGAACATAAAACAAAAACGTTGTTTGTTAAGGTTTCCTATTGGGTAATAAAAGACCATTTACACACATCATAAGTTTTTGATTTTCTTATTGTTAACTTTCTCCTAATCATGTTTTCTATCACTCTCCCTCAGAACTTGACCCTTTGTTTTTTTTCTTCCATATCCATGTTTTCCTACATGGAATCCTAGTATGGGTTAACTCGGGTGACCTTTGTACTTCCTTTTCTTTCTTTTAAAGTAATAGTGTTACTGACTCTTTTTACGATGTGGGACTTTCAATGAAATTTCAAAACCCAATTTTAAAAAGTGCGAGGATGCAATTTCTTAAGGGGGGAAGATTGTAACAACCCGAAATTTTGAATAAATCTTTTTTCATAATTTTGTGTGTTATTTTATTTTTCATACTCAACAAAACTGTTTCATTTGATGACATGAGTATAATAAAAATGAGACTGTTGGGTTTTGACTATTATATGACCGTTAGTCAGTATGACCGCTGAAAACTGAATGTTGCGACTTTTGTCTCTAAATACAAGTGACCTTGGTTAATTAATATAGAAAGGATATTCGATGGCCTCATCCAGTAGTCTCGGGCCAATCGAAGCCCATCAAACGAACTTGGGAAGGAGGTAGCACCACTGAGCTTTTCTCTGGACCAAACCCAAGCCGAACTTCATCGTGTGAAGCTAGAACAGAATCGCCTTCGCGAGAAGTTCAAACTGATAGAAATTACTACTCGTGTGATGTTGGCTGAGCCTCCCTCAGATTCTCTCACCTTAGCACACCTTACACTTAGGTCCTATGCTGGTGTGATAAGGGGCTATGTAAGGAGACCGTAACTGCCTTGTGTAATCCTTTGTTTTAAATAAAAAATTTGATTTCTTCTTATGATGAAGTTTATGAATTTTCAAATATACGGATAAATATAGTATGCATATTTTTGATGAATTTTAGAGAAAGGATATTTTAAAAATGTTTATTTAAACCTTAAATAATTAAAAATGTGTAATTATTTTCAAAAAATGGTCTTCTACAATTATGTTCAGTACGAAATTAAGAGTCTAATAATATCAACTTAATTTTTGATGAATAGTAAAATATGAATAGTGATTTTATGTTTAAGATTAGTAATGTGACCAAATGGATTAGTAATCTCACTTAAAGAAAGTATTAATATAATCTAGGCACCTTGATTAAGTAATGCGATTCAATAAAATGGTTAAATAACGGTTTCATAAATTATTAGTCAAGTATTAGTTTTTTCGGGTGAATAGTGTTTTTAATTAAAAATTAAATTAAAAATATTTATAAAATTATTTTTATAAAATGAATTTCATTTTTGAACTCAGAGCATCGATATTATGTTAAGGTAATTTTTGGGGATTTTTCTGAAAAAAATGAATTTTCTGTGAATAGTGTATTTATTTAAAAATTAAATTAAATATTTTAGAAAATTATTTTTATAAAATGCAGTTCATTTTTGAAATCAGAGTATCGATATTTGGTAAAGGTGAAATTTTGGAATTTTTCTGAGAAAGTTGAATTTTCGATGAATAGTGAAAATACAGTTTTAGGGTTTCGATATGTTTAATGACATCATAACTGTGTCATGACGATGTCATGAGATATTTTAAGGGTTGGCCGACCAAAGGTGATGAATTATTGTATGGGGGGACCCATGTGGCCAATACCATGGGCAAATACCATGGGCAAGCCCATGGTTTTGCCAAAACCACCAATGAGGTGTCCCTTGGCCATTAATGCCTTGTCCCCTCACTTTCCCTACAAATACCAAGCCATCCTCTCATCCATTCGACTCCAAACTCTCCCCAAACGAAGCTCTGGTCACATTACCTCCCAAGGAGTCCTCCCAAGGTACCCCCAAGCCCTCAAGGTCCCAACCTTTGAGTTTTAAGAGTTACGTTTTAAGGTAAGGGATCTGACCGCTCTCTTTCTTTTCAAGCAATCTCTTTCATGTCATTTCTTTTATGCTCCATGTTCTTATGTTGGAGGATGTTATTTTATATTCATATTATTTCCCTTTCATGTTCATATGATAAGAGACCCCCTCTTACTCTCATCAATTCATTTTAAGACTGTTTAAGTGGCGTCGTTAAGCTGCCGAATTTTTAAGGGATTCGTTCGCCTTTCTCATTTTTCAAAGTTCTACTTTCATATCAAGTCTTTCAAGTTCTTTTTTATTATGTTGGGTTATGATCTATATATCTATCATACTGAACTTATATGTTCATATGATGAGAGACCCTTTTTGATCTCGTCAATTCATTTTTGCTGATGTTTAAGTGGTGCCGTTAGGCTGCCGAATTTTTAAGGGATTCGTTCACCTTTCTCATTTTTCAAAGTTCTACTTTCATGTCAAGTCTTTAAAGTTTATTTTTATTATACTGGGGTATGATATCTATATCTATCATACTGAACTTTTATGTTCATATGATGAGAGACCCTTTTTGATCTTGTCAATTCATTTTTGTTGAAGTTTAAGTGGCGCCGTTAGGCTGCCGAATTTTTAAGGGATTCGTTCACCTTTCTCATTTTTCAAAGTTCTACTTTGATGTCAAGTCTTTCAAGTTCCCTTTTTATTATGTTGGTGTATGATCTCTATATCTATCATACTTAACTTTTATGTTCATATGATGTGAGACCCTTTTTGATCTTGTCAATTCATTTTTGTTGAAGTTTAAGTGGTGCTGTTAGGCTGCCGAATTTTTAAGGGATTCTTTCACCCTTCTCATTTTCAAGTTTTATTTTCTGGTCAAGTCTTTCAAGTTCCTTTTTATTATGTTGGGGTATGATCTCTATATCTATCATACTGATCATTTATGTTAATATTATGAGAGACCCTATTTGATCTCGTCAATCCATTTTTTGGAAGTTTTAAGTGACGCCGTTAGGCTGCCGAATTCTCATAAGAGAAATCTTATTTTTTGTCTTCCTTTCAAGTTCTTCGTTTCATATGGTATATCATTAAAATTTCATTACCATGTTCTTAAATCCTTTATATTCTGTTCCCCTACTTTTTTATGGATTATTTATGAGTGGGTGACCCATGTCCCCTCTCTTTTCAATGTTTTCTAAAACCTCGTAACATAGCCGTTATGCTGCGGAATTGTTGTCTCAAATGTCTCTCTCTTATTCTCAAATTCATTTATTTTATTAAGTGAATACTCAAAGATCTTTCTTCTAAAGGGGTATTCACATATATACCAAAATGTTATATTTTAAATTCTGGGATTTACATACATGAGACCCGCTTTCCCTTTCCGTGTGTTTAAAGTGACATAAAGATCATGTCTTTAAAGCAGTTTTTAAAACGTTATGATTATGGAATGAAACCCATTTCTTTTATGCTATATGAGTTGTTTATGAAATTATTGATGATGATATATGTGTCTTACATGATAATAAAGACAAATTAAGGGTGCGCCCTGATAGCGCTCTAATGCATTGGGTAAAGACTTAATCTCTAGAGATGACCTTTTAGACTGATACCTTGGTGAATAACCTTGGTAATTTTTATTGACACCTTGGGGATGGACCTTGGTGAAACGGAAATGATTGTCTTTGTTAAATTTTGTAGCCACATCTTCAAGTTATGAAATAAATTATTTTTATTATGATATGCCTCATGATTTCATTCTCATGCCTTAAAGTTCTTTTCATGACTTTATTGATGTATCTCAAGTTCACATGTTAAATGTTTCCCTTGTTTCCCTTACTGGGCCTTCTGCTCACCCTTTCTTTTGATGTATGTACCCAGGTTATGAGATGCAGTAATGAACCTAGGATGAACATAAGGAGAAGCCTTTCAAGTTTTTAAGAAGAATATTTTTTTTGTTTCATGTATTAAGTTCCTGGTTTCCAAGACACTAAACCTTAAAGATCCTCAGTTTTGTATAATGTAATGAAAGTTTATGTGACAAAAAGGTGGGATTTTATAGTTGGTATCAAAGGATGGTTTAGTTATTTGTGGAAATTAGGATATGAAAAATTTAGAAAAAACCCTATAGAAAAGTTTAAATAAAGGAAATCTTTCTGGTATTTTGGTGAGTATTGAGTAAGGGGTTTCCAAGCAAATACATCCCTGCCTGGATACGAGCAGGTAGAGGTGGCTCTGGAACAGATGCATATATGGGTAAAACCCAAAAACACCTCTTTGAGCTAGACTCGAACGAGAACTGGTACAAGACAACGGGCCTTGCTGCACTCTTGGTTACGACACTCCCGGGGGACATGCTTTGGTAAATTCATAAGCTTAGTATGAACCATTATTAAAGGAACAAAAATAAAATAAAATAAAGATTCACATAAGAATATATGATCATGGATAACCTAGTTTGAAACCTAGGGGATCACAAGTTAGGGTATACTTTTCTTCTACAAGTTATCCTTATATGCTTTAAGTTTCTTTTAATGATTATTGGCTAAGTATTTAAGCCCCTAATTATACTTTCTTTTCTTAGTTAATGGTGGGAAATTGAAGAACATGTCCCAACAACCAATGTGATAGGAAATGCGACGATTTCCGTATTAATATGACAGATATGATTAGGGGATTAAAAGATGATTATTATTTTGGAAGACGTTCACTATTTTGGGAACCCTATATGATCGAGGTAAATAGATTACTACATTATTTTTCATTGAGGAGTAAAGGTTGACATATATTTTGAAGAATCAATGAATTTAAGGCAGAATTATAGTAATTTAGGTTACTTATGGAAATGATTAACCTATCTTGGGTAAAATATGTTTAGGTTAGCTACTTTTGTTATAAGATGTTAGGAGTGGTTGATGTTGTTTGTAGATGAACAATGAAGTTTATTTTGGAAGACTATGTTATCAAATCCTTCTTGTATTTGGGTTTCAATCTTAGTTTGGTTTATTTTGAGGAATTTTAAGGACAGTTATTTATGGAATGGTCTATGATGAACTTTGGGTAGTACCATGGAATTTTGAAGATTTAAAGAAGTTTCCCTTCCTATGGGATTCTTTCTTTTCGAAGAGTTGTTTTATCTTACCCTTTTTATTTTTTTTGGGATAATAGAAGAAATAGATAGTTAATCTTTGGTGGATTATGTGATTATCTAGAAGATGATTCTTGTTCTTTGATGAGACCAAGTATTTTTGAATGCTCATCATTTGGAGAAAAGATTAGTTTTGGTAGAGACTTATTAAAGGATGAAACTCTACTTGAGGGAAGGTATATTTCCCTGTGTTTTATTCTATGTAGTAAATGAATTCCTCAAAACTATGAAAAGGAACGTAAAACAAAAACGTTGTCTGTTAACGTTTCCTACTGGGTAATCAAAGGCTGTTTACACACATCATAAGTTTGTGATTTTCTTATTGTTAAATTTCTCCTAATCATGTTTTCTATCACTCTCCCTCAGAACTTGACCCTTTGTTTTTTTTCTTCCATATCCATGTTTTCCTACATGGAATCCTAGTAGGTGACCTTTGTACTTCCTTTTCTTTATTTTAAAGTAATAGTGTTAATGAATCTTTTTCTGATGTGGGAATTTCAATGAAATTTCAAAACCCAATTTTAAAAATTGCGAGGACGCAATTTCTTAAGGGGGGAAGATTGTAACGACCCGAAATTTTGAATAAATATTGTTTCCTAATTTTGTGTGTTATTTTATTTTTCATACTCAACAAAAATGTTTCATTTGATGACATGAGTATAATAAAAATGAGACTGTTGGGTTTTGACTATTATATGACCGTTAGTCAGTATGACCATTGAAAACTGAATGTTGCGACTTTTGTCTCTAAATACAAGTGACCATGGTTAATTAATATAGAAAATAGATTTTATGGCCTCATCCAGTAGTCTCGGGCCAATCGAATCCCATCAAACGAACTTGGGAAGGAGGTAGCACCACTGAGCTTTGCTCTGGACCAAACCCAAGCCGAACTTCATCGTGTGAAGCTGGAACGGAATCGCCTTCACGAGAAGTTCAAACTGATAGAAATTACTACTCGTGCGATGTTGGCCGAGCCTCCCTCAGATTCTCTCACCTTAGCACACCTTACACTTAGGTCCTATGCTGGTGTGATAAGGGGCTATGTAAGGAGACCGTAACTGCCTTTTGTAATCCTTTGTTTTAAATAAAAAATTTGATTTCTTTTTATGATGAAGTTTATGAATTTTCAAATGTACGGATAAATATAGTATGCATATTTTTGATGAATTTTAGAGAAAGGATATTTTAAAAATGTTTATGTAAACCTTAAATAATTAAAAATGTGTAATTATTTTCAAAAAATGGTCTTCTAAAATTATGTTCAGTACGAAATTTAGAGTCTAATAAGATCAACTTAATTTTTGATGAATAGTAAATTATGAATAGTGATTTTATGCTTAGGATTAGTAATGTGACCAAATGGATTAGTAATCTCACTTAAAGAAAGTATTAATATAATCTAGGCACCTTGATTAAGTAATGTGATTCAATAAAATGGTTAAATAACGATTTCATAAATTATTAGTCAAGTATTAGTTTTTTCGGGTAAATAGTGTTTTTAATTAAAAATTAAATTAAAAATATTAATAAAATTATTTTTATAAAATGGATTTCATTTTTGAACTCAGAGCATCGATATTATGTTAAGGTAATTTTTGGGTATTTTTCTGAAAAAAATGAATTTTTGGGGAATAGTGTATTTATTTAAAAATTAAATTAAAAATATTTATGAAATTATTTTTATAAAATGGAGTTCATTTTTGAAATCAGAGCATCGATATTTGGTTAAGGTGAAATTTTGGAATTTTTCTGAGAAAGTTGAATTTTTGATGAATAGTGAAAATACAGTTTTAGGGTTTCGATATGTTTAATGACATCACAACTGTGTCATGATGATGTCATGAGATATTTTAAGGGTTGGATGACCAAAGGTGATGAATTATTTTATGGGGGGACCCATGTGGCCAATACCATGGGCAAATACCATGGGCAAGCCCATGGTTTTGCCAAACCACCAATGAGGTGTCCCTTGGCCATTAATGCCTTGTCCCCTCACTTTCCCTATAAATACCAAACCATCCTCTCATCCATTCGACTCTCAACTCTCCCCCAACGAAGATCTGGTCACATTACCTCCCACGGAGTCCTTCCAAGGTGCCTCCAAGCCCTCAAGGTCCCAACCTTTGAGTTTTAAGAGTTACGTTTTAAGGTAAGGGATCCGACCTCTCTCTTTCTTTTCAAGTAATCTCTTTAATGTCATTTCTTTTATGCTCCATGTTCTTATGTTGGAGGATGTTCTTTTATATTCATCTTACTTCCCTTTCATGTTAATATGATAAGAGACCCCCTCTTTCTCTCATCAATTCGTTTTAAGAATGTTTAAGTGGCGCCGTTATGCTGCCAAATTTTTAAGGGATTCGTTCGCCTTTCTCATTTTTCAAAGTTCTACTTTCATGTCAAGTCTTTAAAGTTTCTTTTTATTATGTTGGGGTATGATCTATATATCTATCATATTGAACTTTTATTTTCATATAATGAGTGACCCTTTTTGATCTCTTCAATTCATTTTTGTTGAAGTTTAAGTGGCGCCGTTAGGCTGCCGAATTTTTAAGGGATTCATTCACCTTTCTCATTTTTCAAAGTTCTACTTTCATGTCAAGTCTTTCAAGTTTCTTTTTATTATGTTAGGGTATGATATCTATATCTATCATACTGAACTTTTATGTTCATGTGATGAGAGACCCTTTTTGATCTCGTCAATTCATTTTTGTTGAAGTTTAAGTGGCGCCGTTAGGCTGCCGAATTTTTAAGGGATTCATCCACCTTTCTCATTTTTCAAAGTTCTACTTTCATGTCAAGTCTTTCAAGTTACTTTTTGATTATGTCGGTGTATAATATCTATATCTATCATACTGAACTTTTATGTTCATATTATGAGAGACCCTTTTTGATCTCGTCAATTCATTTTTGTTGAAGTTTAAGTGGCACCGTTAGGCTGCCTAATTTTTAAGGGATTCTTTCACCCTTATCATTTTCAAGTTCTATTTTCTGGTCAAGTCTTTCAAGTTCCTCTTTATTATGTTGGGGTATGATCTCTATATCTATCATACTGATCATTTATGTTCATATGATGAGAGACCCTATTTGATCTCGTCAATCCATTTTTTGGAAGTTTTAAGTGACACCGTTAGGCTGCCGAATTCTCATAAGAGAAATCTTATTTTTTGTCTTCCTTTCAAGTTCTTCGTTTCATATGATATATCATTAAAATTTCATTACCATGTTATTAAATCCTTTATATTCTGTTCCCCTAATTTTTTATGGATCATTTATGAGTGGGTGGCCCATATCACCTCTCTTTTCAATGTTTTCTAAAACCTCGTAACATAGCCGTTATGCTGTGGAATTTCCGTCTCAAATGTCTCTCTCTTATTCTCAAATTAATTTATTTTATTAAGTGAATACTAAAATATATTTCTTCTAAAGGGGTATTCACATATATAACAAAATGTTCTATTTTAAATTCTGGGATTTTCATACATGAGACCCGCTTTCCCTTTCCGTGGGTTTAAAGTGACATAAAGATCATGTCTTTAAAGCAGTTTTTAAAACGTTATGATTATGGAATGAAAACCATTTATTTTATGCTATATGGGTTGTTTATTAAATGATTGATGATGATATATTTGTCTCACATTATAATAAATACAAATTAAGGGTTCTCCCTGATAGTGCTCCAATGCATTGGGTAAAGACTTAATCTCTAGAGATGACCTTTTACACTGATACCTTGGTGAATAACCTTGGTAATTTTTATTGACACATTGGGGATGAACCTTGGTGAAAAAAAATTATTGTCTTTGTTAAATGTTGTAGTCACATCTTCAAGTTATGAAATACATTATTTTTATTATGATATGCCTCATGATTTCATTCTCATGCCTTAAATTTTTTTTCATGACTTTATTGATGTATCTCAAGTTCACATGTTAAATGTTTCCCTTGTTTCCCTTATTGGGTCTTCTGCTCACCCTTTCTTTTGATGTATGTACCCAGGTTATGAGATGCAGTAATGAACCTAGGATGAACATAAGGAGAAGTCTTTCAAGTGTTTAAGAAGAATGTTTTTTTTCTTTCATGTATTAAGTTCCTGGTTTCCAAGACACTAAACCTTAAAGATCCTCAGTTTTGTATAATGTAATGAAAGTTTATGTGACAAAAAGGTGGGATGTTATACTCTTCTTCTGGACCCGACGTTTTTCTCAAGTCAAATAATCTATAGTATTCATTGGACATGATGTTTTAATCATGTGCAACAACGATTACACATAAATTAAGACTAAAAGCTGAGTTGGTTATACCATCCAAGGTGATTCTGCTGCGCCCATAACCTACGTGATTGCAGCGCACAAGCTTCACCTTGCACGAGCACCTGACAGGAGGAATAATTCAAATGTGATCATATTGGAGTTCACCTTACATGTGCCTCAGTGTGGCCCATTTATTCTGATGCAAGCATTGTCCGAATCGTCTTACAAAGCCACTTTATTTTGATGCGGGCGGCGGGGTGCGTGGTTTCTCTTTACGTGAGGACACTGCTAATTCTTACACAGACCCTTATTTCATTCCCCCAGAGACAAAGGACAATACCTTTACATATATAGTGATGACCCTTACGCATTCCTTGTTTCATCCCCATGACAATGGACAAGACCTTTACATATCATCACTTGGGTTGCAGGAATGACTCTTACGTATCATCCACCTTGGTTGAAATTTTAGTAAGTACTTGACCTCTACACATACAGGATTCTCCTAGGAAAAGTATAAGACTTTTATGTACACTACTGTAGATCCTACTTTTAATAGTGCTAAAAAAAGGTTTTTTCATCACTTAAAAAACCCTAATATTGTGAGCGATGTTAAAAGATGACCTTTATCAGTGATAGCAAAAAGCGATGATAATGAGCAGCTTTATCAGCATTTTTTAGCACAGATAAAAGGTGTATTTATCAACACTTTTTAGCATTGATAAAGGATGACTTTAACAATGTTAAACAAAGCGCTGATAAAAACATCATTTATCAGTATTTTTTTTATCAATGGTATAAAATTTTAAAAAAATTATTCTTTTCACACCACAACACCCCCTTTCTCAGTGCTTGTGACCCCCTTTCTTAGTTTTTTCCACTCTATAACCCTCTATCACGCACCCCCAATCCTTGCTCAGTGCTCTCGAACACCCCTCCACCATTCCTCAGCACTAAATGGATCCCCCAAATACTTTCTCGCGCTGGGACTTGACCCCGTGACTTCCCTTCGGTGTTTCAATGCCCTTTACCACTCTGTCAATCATGTTTTGTTTTTTATTTTACAATATTTCTATTTATTAATATATATTTAGAAGTGTGTGATATATATACACACATACTTATATTTATTTAAATATATTATATATTAATATTCATTTATATATATATTAGAATATAAATATAAATATAAATATATTTATTAATTTACACACATATGTATATATAATCATTATATATATTTGGGGGTGATTTCAGGAGCTCTCTGCTCTCGGGAGCGCCCTAGGGTTTCTTGGCGTCCTATTGCGGCATTGGCTCTTCAGCTGCTTTGTTTGGCGTTAGGCTTAGGTCCGAGTCATTCTTGTTCGTGGATGTTTGCGGGCAATCTCATGGATGTTCGGCTGTTTGGCCAAGGCTCGTGGCGGCGATGACATCTTCTACCATCGCTCCTCGTGACGTCCTGTTGAGTTGTCTCTCCCACCAGATCCCCTTTTTCTGGCGTTTCACAATCAGATCTGTTCCAAATCTGATGCTGGCGGCGTCATTGTGGTCTTGCGGCGGCGACGACGTGGATTTGGCGCTTGAGGATGGTGGCGACAGCCTTGGCATCGAGTTGTGTCGATGGCGGCGATTTCGGCGGCATGGCTTCGGGGCAGGCGGGCTTCCATGATCGTCAGCGATTTCTTCTATGACCTCTGCTGGCGATGTCTAGATCTCAGTGTGGATGGCTTCTGAGTTATGTGTCACGCTTGTGCGGCGTTGGTGGTGGATTCGGTCGACGACGTGGCGATGGTCTCTACGTCAAGGGATGTGGGAGGATTGCCTCCGTCTGAGGCTTCGACAGCACTTGGATCTATGGTCTGATCTCGTCCAAACGTCGTTGCGGTGGGTAGATCTCACGCTTCTCCGGGTGGTGTCCGTGCGTGGGTGTGCAGACGACGACGGGTGTTTCCGGCGTTCGGGTTGGGAACGACGTGGATGATTGTTGTGCGAGTCAGTCATCTGGGCCTTGGTTCTGTGTTGGGTCTTTGATTTTTGGGTCTACGAGCCAATGGGCTACTGGGCCACTGATTTTTAAGACTATGTGCCTCGGGACTTTGGGTTTGTAATGGGTCCGCCTTTAATCCCTTTCAAAAAGCTTTTTCTTTTTTATCTTTTTTAATAAAGGGGCTTGTCTCCGACTTTTTTCTTAAAATAGATAATAATTAATTTCATATGATTAATATAATTATTTTTAAATTATGTATATACACAATATTGATATATACACACACACACACACACACACATATTTACACAAATACGTATTTACAAAAACACATACACATTTATATTTGTGACATATATGTACAAATATTTACATATATTAGAATATGTATATAAATATATATTTTTTTATTGACACAAACATTTTTATATATAAATATTACTTGTATAAGTATATATATACGTATTAATGCATTTTTATAAGATAAATAAAATGAATAATTTTTTAATTTAAATAAAATGAACAATAAAAATTTATCTCCATTTGGTTTATATATATAAAAATACATTTTTATTTAAATATGTTTAAATATGTATTTATACAATTGATTTATTGTAATTAAATATAAAAAAATATGCATGTATTTAATTATAAATAAAACTACATTATGAAGAATAATAAAATTTTAAAATCATAATATCTATATGAACGTAAGCCCTGAGAGTAAATTCAGTTTCAACTGAAAAAGGACAATAAGACTCTTAAATGAAGCTGAAATAATATCAAATATTAAAAAATTAGGGTATCTCAACTAAAAGATTAGTTTTGGAGGCCTTCTAGGTCTTTTTGACCTCGAAAAAATAGTGACTGGGATACCCCCGGGTCAACATGGCATAGTTTTCTTCAGAGACTTTGATTTAATATGTGTTAGAGTCCAAACAGATACCCAGATAAAAAATTATGACCATTTAAAGTTCAAGTCATGTTTCTAACTTATCTTGGACCGTTCATTAATTCATTTATTTTTTTTGTCATCCAATTGTTATTAAATGACTATTACTTGATAATAATTTGGAAATTATTAATTAATATTATTTTTTAATTATTTTATAATCCATTTTCACTAAATATCTTATATATTAAGTGTGAATGTATATTTAGTCTAATCTAAATCATATTTTAAAAAATATATTATATTTATATCAACATAAATATATAAATATATAAATATATAAATATATATATTTTTTATGAAATATATCCTTTATCATCATTTTTTATTAGCATTGATAAAACCCCCTCCCTTTAGAGTGTTTTTTATTAGCGTTGATAAAGGGTACCCCTTTACCATCACTGATAAATGACCCCCTTTATCAGTATTTTTTTAGCTCTGATAAAGACCCTCTTTATCAGTGCTTTTAGTTAGTGATGATAAAGTCCAGCGGTAGATAAACCCAAATTTATTGTAGTGGTATGCTGCTTTGTTTAATTTTCACCAAGTGTAGGACCCTTACGTATTCTCTAACGAACTCTTATGTATCATCTGCCTTGGTCGAAATTTCACCAAGTACTTGACCCTCACACATTACGGGCTTCTCCTTCTTGAAAAATGTTGGAACCAAGGTTTTTCTTTACTGTAAATGGAGTGTGGTTTTTGTTTGTTGTCAATCCACACTTATTTGATCAAAGAATTTGCAAGAAAAGTGGTCTTACAGTACAAGCTGAAAACAGTGTTGAAAGTGGTGTCATTTCCCAGTGTTTGCCAAATTTTTAGGTCAAAAAATTGGAGAATGGAGAAATGTATTTTTGAAAAGGAATTTGCATGCAAGATTGAAGGAGTATCTGAATGTTGTGTGAAAGGCATGTTTCAGGACCATCTCATCAAAATATGGAAAAAGAAAGAATCGCGCGCATGATTAGTTTTTGCACAGAAGAATCTTATGTGCCCAATGCAACATCAAAATTGAGTCACACTCAAGAGGAGTTTTGGGTTTATCACTTCAAAATATGGCAAAGGCATGGGCTGTGCGGAAGGCTCTTATGTGCTGAATGCGACGTCAAATTCAGGCTTACACACACGAGGGTTGACGAGCAAGGCACTTGCGCGCTGGGTTGTTAAGGTCTATAAATATGCACCCCCACTCTTTTGAGAACTTTTTCCAACAAAGATCTGGTGTCTCTGCCGCATGAAAGAGTTGTGCGTAGAAGAATTATGCGTAGTAAATGTTACACGCATAATTATCCCTGATCCCATCAAGATTAAGTGAATCTCGTGGTGTGGTTGTGTGAATGATAAGGGTTGAGTGAAAGGCATCTTACACGGAAATCCCAAAACTTGCCCACAAGAGCACGTGTTGCGCACAAGAGCTTAGTTGAGCTTCTTTCAAGTTTTGAATACCTGGCTTGTTTGACCAATGCCTTCAAGTGAATCAATTCAGGACTTCGATGCAAGAAGAGCCTCGTGCTAGACATGGAAAATGAGTTCAATTAAAATCTATTGATGCGACCTTCAAGTCGATAAACTTAGTAAGGCTTCACCCAAGACAGTGAGTTAGGGGGAGTCGACGGAAGTGTTCCGAGGGATGTAGTGTATTATCCCTAAAATCTTGTAAAGGAAGTGTGCATGGAATAGAGTGATTGTGTATGAACTTCTATATTCCAAAACTAGTGAATATTAGTATATTTTGGTATGATCGACACATTGTCGGTGTATTCTCATTGGACTATCCCTTAGTGGCAAACCAATTAAAACTGCTATGTTGTATCTCTGCATGTAGATGTTTAATTTACTGCTCATTACCATTATACAAGGTTAACAAGTTCCTACCAAAATGGGAACAAGATCCGTCACTTTAGAAGAAAAAATTGACACCCTAATTCACTCCTCTCCTCTCAGGGTGTTCTGGGGTCCTACAAGTGGCATCAGAGCATATAGGTTGCTGAAGTTAAATCTGTCCTCTTTTATTATAATGGAGAATTCAGTAAATGTCGAGGGAGTCCCCCTCTTCAATGGAAGCAACTTCCAGATTTGGAAGAACAAGATGAGATCTTATCTAAGATCTATTGGAATGGAAGTCCTTTTTTCCACTACATAAGGGATACAAGTAACTGATGGAACATGAATGTCTATGACTGATTCAAATAGGAAAATGCTTGATGTTGATGATAAAGCACATAATGCCCTTACCACAACTCTATCTGATCAAATCTATATTAAATTAATGAGTTTCACTTCAACTAAGTCTATGTGGGAAAAACTAGAAAATATATATGAAGGATACAACAAAGTGAAGGAGGAAAAACTCTAAGTTTTTCATAATAGGTTTGACGATCTGAAAATGCATCTTGATGAAAATGCAGATGCCCTTTTTAATCAAATTACTGAAGTTGTTGGTGCAATACAAGTACTTGGTGAAGAAATCAAAGACATTGAAATTGTGAAGAAAATATTGATAAGACTTACACCTCTCAACAACCCAAAAGTGTTATCCCTTGAAGAAAGAGATCTATCTAAACTTTTCTTGGATGATTTACTAATCAGTATGGTGGTATTCGAAATGAGAGTCAAACCAGAAGATGCACAAATCGAGTAAGCAAGGAAATGGATTTCAAAGCTATGAAAAAACTTGATATTTCTATAGATAGTGTTGATTAATAAAATGAGGAAGATGAACTCCTTTCTCTTTTTGCTAAGAAATTCAAGAGAGGAAGAGGATTATTTGAAGGAAATCTTCTTTTGGTCTACTTTCGATGTGGTAGAGTTGGTCACATTGCCTCCTGATGCTCATAGAAGTTCGATAATGAATAGAGTGAATCTAGAAACATGCAGAAGCCTAAAAAAAAGGTTTCCTCAAAAGGGAGACTTCAAATCAGTAAAAAAATTACAGAGAAAGATTTTTTTCTGTAAAGAAGAAGACAATGATAATGAATTTTTTGAGGATGAAGAACTAGAGTTTAAATCTAGAACCCAATCATCCATGATGGCTACAGTTGAAAATATGAACAATCAAAATATAAATATAGAGATAATCAGTTGATTGCTATTTCTAATCTCAAGATGGAACTTGAGGATGCTCTTGGTAAGCTTGAAAATCAAAGAAACAAAAACAAAAAATGGAGAGCAGTTCTGGACAAGTCATGAGAATATGCTGATCATCTTGAAGATGAAATTGATCGTCTGGAAGAAGTAGTAAAAGAACATTAAACAACTTTTGAAAGCTCAAAATATTTATAAGAATTGAAGAACAGGACTGAATAACAGGAAAAGGTCATCAATGACCTTACATCCAAACTAGAGGAGAAGTCCAAGACAGTCGAGGGACTTGAAGAAGAAGTTGTTACTCTAAGGACTAAACTTGAAACTAAATCAAATTCAAAGGAAACAAATAATAAATTATAGTTTGGAAGATTCTCAGATGTAGAGCTGTTAGAGAGAGCTAAGCGTGGTTCTGAAGGATTAAAGAAGGCTTTGAATGATCAACGATCCACATTCATGGAAAAAAGTGGAATCGTATGTGATGTTGAAACATCAAAATTTGGAAACAAGATAAACCTAAATAATGGGAAATAGAAAGTTGGACATATCACAAAGTCACCTGAAGTCCTAACAAAGAAAGTCTAAAATCAAGTTGAAAGGAGAATTGGAAGCTTTCTACAAGTATAAAAAAATGATCGACAATCAAAATCTTTTTCTAAGGAAGGATACATGAGGAGGAATTGAAGTGAGAAGACATTTCCTCTTATGAAATTTCAATTATATGGCTATCTGGGTCATACCATGTCATAATGTGAAGAGTTAAGGATTTACTTGAATGGGGAAGAGCTAGAAATTCAAAAAAGGAGAACAAATTCATATCCTACATCTTATAGAATAAATATATTTTATGGATATTGTTTTCACTACTATAACTATGGTCATAAATCTATTAATTGTAAGTACAAGAAAAATAGGAATGTTACCTACAAAACTCAGAGAAAAGTCAATACCCATCAACCAGACAGATTTTATCTTACTAATAAGTTTTCACCTCTAGAAGAACAATATGAGTATGATGAACCAATGCACATGGAAAAGAGATGCGAAAGGCCATCATTATCCTCCACTCAATCAAATATTTCATGGAAGGAAAATAAGAAAATCAGAAAATCTAATCTTACTGAAGTTTCTCGCAAAGCTACGAAGAATAGTAGCACAAAGATTCTTGATAGTGGGTGCTCATATCATATGATAGGAAATATGTATTTATTGAATAATGTATAGAAAATGGTTCATGGAACAATTAGATTCGACAATGATGGTGCTTTGAAGATCAAAGGTAGTGGGAGTATGAAACTGGAAAGCGACGAGATTAAGAAAAATGAAGTTCTTTATGTGGAGGGTTTGCATCATAATCACCTGAGTGTGAGTCAAATCTGTGACTCATGACTTATAGTGTCATTCAATCAAAAGGGGTTCACTATAAAATAAAAGACAGATAATTCTCTCATGAAAGGATGCAGAATAGATGAAAACTTATACCAGGTGGACAATAAAGAAAATATTTGTTACTTAATTGTTGAAGAAGGAAACAAATTTTGGCACTAGATGTTGGGTCACATTAATCAAAAAGACATGGGAAAGATATCCAATCTGAATATAGTCACATATATTCCCAATTTGAAGCATGAACAGGAAAATACTTGTGATGCTTGCATACGAGGAAAGTTGGTATGCAGTTCATATAGGAAAAAGAAGAAAAGTGCATCAAATCTTCTTGATATCATCCAAACATATGTATGTGGTTCAATAAACGTAGTTGGAACATATGGATATAGGTAATTTGTTATTTTTATTGAAGAATATAGTCATGGATATTCCCAATTTGAAGCGTGAATGAGAAAAGACTTGTGACGATTTCATACCAGGAAAGTTGGTCTGCAGTTCATATCGGCCAAAGAAGAAAAGGGCATCAAATCTTCTTGATATGATCTACACAGATGTGTGTGGTTTGATAAATGTGGCTGGAACATATGTAGAGAGATAATTTGTTCTTTTTATTGATTATTATAGTATAACGGCTTGTGTAGTGATTATACACAGGAAACAAAAAGTGTTTGATTACATGAAAATTTATCGTCGAATAGCTGAGAATGATACTAGTCATATAATCAAAGATCTATGATCTGATAATGGAGGGGAATACACATCCATTGAGTTAGAAAATTATATGGAGAAACATGGAATAATTCATGAGGTTGTTATAGTGAGAACCCCATAGTAAAATGGAGTTGTTGAGCGTAGAAATCGATAGGTGAACAATATGGCCCGAACTATACTGATTGAGAGTCGTATCTCTCATCATTACTAGAAATAGGTTGTTCAAGTAATAGTGTATACTCAAAATTGGACAAGGTTCTATATGAGATAAACCAAGACACCTTATGAGCTGTGGAATGGAAGGAAACCCTCTTTGAAGTATTTTTCTGTTTTTGGAAGTAAATGTTTCATACGAAACAAAGAAGGAAATCAAGGTAAGTATGGTGATGATATAGATGAGGGAATATTACTTGGATGTTCTATGAAGATAAAATACTAAAAATTCTACAATAATCATCTTAGAAGAATTATGGAAAATAGTGATGTTAAGATCATTTAAGATAAATCCAAAGATACCCTAATAATCCCATATGATGATATGATAGAAGATGAAGAAGATAGTGAACAAGGGACTGATTAAAATGTAGAAATAGTAGAAGGCCTCCAAAACAACCAAGGCTCACATGATGATATTGATTCAGAAGAAGAATCTGAAGAAGAATCTACGACTGAAGACACATCATTCGAAAAATATAGGAGTAGAAGAGCAGAAATTGACCAATCCAATATCATTGGGGATTAGACATGTCTCACACAGACAAAAAGAATGAGGAATGATGCATATTCTTCCATCCTATCAATTGTGAAACCATCCTCATTTGAAAAAGATGCAAAGGATGAATCATGGGTTAAAGCCATGAATGAAGAGTTGGATCATATTGACAAGAACCAAATGCAGGATCTTGTAAAGAGACCAAAAAATCACAATGTGATTGGAACGAAGTGGTTTTTTAAAAATAAATTCAATGAGAATGGAAATGTGATAAAAAATAAGGCATGATTAGTGCGTAAAGGATATTCATAGATTGAAGGAATTGATTTTGAAGAAACAGTTTCTCCGGTTTCTATATTGGAGTCAATCAGACTTTTTCTTTCCATGGCGATCCAAAGAGGGTACAAAGTGTATCAAATAAATGTCAAAACAAATTTATTAAATGATGTTATTTAATAAGAATTCTACATTGAAAAAACATCAAGTTTTCTTCTTGGTAATGATGAAATGAAGGTTTGTAGATTAAAGTAGGCACTCTATGGTCTGAAGCAGGCACCACGAGCGTAGTACTCTCAGCTAGATTCTTATCTAAAGAAGCTCAAATTTAAAAGAGGAGTGAATCATAATCTCTATGGGAAGAATTTCTAGAGGGATCAATTCATGGTTCTGGTGTATGTAGATGAAATTATCTTTAGTGGAAGCAGGTAGGGATCAGTGGAAGAATTTTCCAATCACATGAAATCAGAATTTGAAATGTCTATGATTGGTGAACTCACATACTTCTTGGGGATGCAAGTGATTCAGAGGAAGGAATACAATTTTATCTCTCAGAAAAAATATGCAATAGAGCTGCTAAATAAGTTTAACATGCATGACTCCAAACTAATTTTTATTCCAATTGCGGTTGGGAAAAAACTGGGAAAAAATGCAGATGGGACATCTGTGGATCCCACACTGTATAGGAGAATCATTAGAAGCTTATTGTACTTTACTGCGACATGACCGAATATTGTCTTTGTAACATGATTAGCGGCCCACTTTTAGATTAATCCAAGGGAAGAACATTTGACAGCTATAAAAAGAATCATGAGGTAAATTCAAGGCACTCACGATTATGGATTATACTTTGTTGTAGGGAGAGATAATGAACTTTCAGATTTTTCTAATGCTGATTGGGCTGAAGATGTGGTGGATGAAAAATCCACAAGTGGTGGAACATTATTTATTAGAAATAAATGTGTATAATGGTTGAGTAAGAAACAAGAAATCAATTATCTTAGTACAATTGAAGTAGAGTATATTTATACTATTAAGGCTTGCACTCAACTACTATGGATAAAACAACAACCAACTGATATTGGTGATGAGGTGAAACAACCAATGGTGATTCACTGTGATAACAAGAGTGCAATCGATCTTATAAAGAATCCATTTCAACACTCTCATACAAAACATATTGAAATCATATATAATTTTATCAAAGAAAAGGTTGAACAAGGTGTCATTAAAATAGAGCATGTTGGAACTGATAACCAAGTGGATGACATTATGACCAATCCATTGCCAACACATGTGTTTCAGAAACATCGGCTGAACCTCGGTGTTCAGCCACCTCCCAGTACATGTTGAGGTTATGGATGAATCCCCTCCCCCCAGTTGAATTAACTATTTTAATCTATTTGTGGAAGTGATGTAGGTTTATGGGAGAAATACGATCTAGGGGGAGTGTGTTTTGAGATCTACAAGTAAAAATTAGGTTCTTTGGGTTTATTGAAAAAGGGGGATAATAGATAAATTCAATGTTATGAGGTTATAAGAGAATGGATAATGGAGAAATTATGGAGAAATTCAATGTGTGGTAGTTATAAGTTTTTAACAAACCATGCAATGATTCTATAACACGATGAGAATCGAGTGTTATGAGGAAACAGTTCAGGGCATGCAATGCTTCTGTGACTTAATCAGAGCGGATATTGGACATCATTAAACATTCCATAATAAAAGAACCCAATTCATGATTCCCATATTATTTTATACACCGATCTTTGCTCACGTAGACTTATAGTGTCGGATGTTTTGTTTCTCGTATCTCAGGCCATGATAGAAGTTGGTGTTTTATTGAATTTGTCTATAGATTTCCAACAAACCTAAAGGGGGTGATTGTTGGAACCAAGGATGTTCTTTGTTGTAAATGGAGTTTGGTTTGTGTTTTTTGTTAATACACACTGGGTTGATCATAGAGCTTTCAAGGAAAGTGGTCTTACGATACAAGTTAAACACAATGTTGAAAGTGGCATCGTTTCCTAGTGTTTTTCAAAATTTTGGGTCCAAAAATTGGAGAATGGAGAGAGATGTTTTTGGAAAAGGAAGATGCACGCAAGATTGAAGGAGCATCTAAATGTTGCGCACAAGGTGTGTTTTAGGATCATCTCATCAAAATATGACAAAGTAAATAATCACGTGCAAGATTAGTTTTTGCATGGAAGAATCTTACGCATCCAATGCGACCTTAAAAGTGAGTCATACGCAAGAGGAGTTTTGGGTTTATCACTTCAAAATATGGAAAAGTCATGGGTTGTGTGGAAGGATCTTATGTGCTAAATGAAACATCAAATTCAGGCTTACTAGCACTAGGGTTGATGATAAAGGCACTTGCGTATAGTGTTTTCACGGTCTATAAATATGCATCTCCCCCCCACTCTTGAGAAGTTTTTTCCAATGAAGATCTGATGTCTCTACCACATGAAAGAGTTTTGCGTAGAAGACTTATGTAATGTAATTCTTATGTGCAGAATGATTATTGAGTCTATCAAGATCAAGTGAACCTAGTGGCGTGGTTGTGTGAAGGATAAGGGTTGAGAGAAAGCCATCTTACATGATAATCCCAAAACTTGGGCGCAAGAGCAGGTGTTGTGAGCAAGAGCATATTTGAGCCTCTTTCAAGTTTTGAATATCCAGTTTGTTTGATCAGTGCCTTCAAGTGAATCAATTCCAAACTTCGATGCAAGAAGAGTCTCGTTCTAGACAGGGACAAATACTTCAATGAAAATCTATTGAAGCAACCTTCAAGTCAATAAACTGAGTAAGACTTCACCCAGGACAGTGATTTTGGGGGAGTATATAGAAGTGTTCTGAGGGAAGCAATGTGATATCCCTAAAATCTTGTAAAGATAGTGTTTTTGACATAGAGTGACTGCATTTGAACTTTTGTATTCCACAACTAGTGAAGATTAGTGGATTTTAGTATGACCGACACATTGTTGACATATGCTCCTTGGACTAGCCCTTAGTGGTGAACCAAGTAAAACCGCATTGTTGTCTCTTTGCATGTGGATGTTAATTTATTGCTTATTACTATCATACAGGTTTAACAAGTTCCTACCAATGTGAGAACAAGATCTTTAACTTTAGAAGAAAAAGTTGTCACCTTGATTCACTCCTCCTCTCTTAGGGTGTTATAGGGTGCTATAGAAAAGTATAAGACTCTTACATATGCTGCTTTGTTGAATTTTTACCAATTATAGGACCCTTACATATTCTTTGAAGAACTATTATGTATCAACATAAATCCTCCAGTGGTAAAGGCAGATACTTTTACATATCAGGCAGTGACCTTTACGTATTCTTCAAATGGATCTTCCGTATGGGCTTAGCCACACATAAGTGTCTTTCACTTATCTAATTTTGCACAATTGCAACTTCTAAAATATTCAATTCTTCTACTTTCGAGCTTTCAACTTCCAAAACATTCCTTACTTCTGAAAATTACCTAATATTCATGAAAAATAAAAATTAAGTTCGGATTAATCCAAATTAGTTCTAAAATGCTTAATTCATTAAAAATACTAATATAGTTGATTCACAATTAAATTCAAATGTTCCAAAATCCATGTATGTATTTTCAAATAATTCTAAAAATGAATAAAATCAATTAAAAACCAGTAATTAATCCATTTTATAGTTAAGTTACAAAATGTTTCTATAAACTAAATATACAATAATTTCCCAAAATTAGTGAAATGGTGTGAATATTATCAATGAATTATCATATAAAAATATAGAAAATATGTGCTTCATCAAGCTTCAGCATCCAACTCACATTTGTTCCTTCATAAGTGAACACATATCCAATGATGCTCCTATGTGTGTCTTCATCTCCCACAAAGTCCGAATCAAAAAATCTGTGCAATAGTTCATCCATTCTGAAATAGTGTGACAAACTTTTAAAACCTTTGAGATACCAGAGTACCAACTTAATCACTTCCCAGTTTTCTCTTTCAATATTAGCCATGAACCTACTGACAAATCCAATTACATGCACAATGTCTGATCTCTTACAAACCATGATGTGCATCAATCTACCGATAGTCGATGCAAACAAAACATTCACTATGAACTCACCCACTTCTTCTGTTCTCAATGTCTTCTCACTGCTTATGCTTAAAGTGCTTGAAAATAGGAGTGGTAACAAGATTCACCTTAGTCATTTGAAAATGTTCCACCACCTTCCGAATATAGTCAGACCGAGTCATTAACAATGTTTGGACTTTAAGTTCCTTATAATATGCACCCTAAAAATATGTTTTGTTGAACCGAAATATTTCATATCGAAACTTCTTGAAAATTCAACCTTTAACTCCTTAGGCCTTTACTTTACCTATTTGTCTAAAATATATTCATCCATATAAATAAGTAAAATGATGAAGCTCCAGTTATCAAACACCCTTCGATAACAAAAATGATTTTCATTGTTATGGACAAACTTATGTTCTTCCATAAAGGCATTGAACTTCCAGTTCCAACTCTAGGGAACCTATTTAAGCCCATACAAGCTTCATTTGGGATGATGCAGAAGATACTTGTTCCATTTCTTTATGAAACCCTTTGGTTGTTCCATGTAAATCTCTTATTCTAAATCTATACGAAGAAATGAATTTTTTAACATCTAACTACTCTAGATGTAACTATTGGAACCATAAATTTTATTGTTGGATTTGTTGTCAATCATGTTATTTGGAAGTCATATTAATTGGATTTGTATCTTGGAAGAGTTTTGGAAGAAATCTATCTAAGAGAAGATTTTTGGAAATTGGATAAGTCTAGATGTTTCCCTATGCACATAAGGTTCATTTGGAAGAACCCCTAAGGGTCACTAGCTGTGGAAATGTGGAAAATCATGGAAATCACCACGTGTGCATAAATTTCATTCTGCACCAAATTAATGTAAGTTACCTTGTGATCATAATATTCTTTATACGACAAAGTTAATCCTTATAAGGCTTTTCTAGAGTTCATTGGGTTCATCTGTGAGCTTCGTAAGGTTCATCATAAGCTTTATCTAGTTTTCATAAGGTTAAAATGTAATCCTTGTAAGGTTTATCTGGTTTTTGTAAGGTTAAAACTTGACCTCATATGGTTGATAGTGGGCTTCATAAGGTTGTATCCCTAGCTTTATAAGGTTAAAATGTGAACCTCATAAGGTTCATTCAAGAAATTCATAAGGTACATCAAGTACTTCGTAAGGTTTATTTCCTTTATGAAATTGGAAATCAAGAGGCAATTTGAGGGAAATTTCGAAAGGTTATTTCCCTTATAAATTTTAAAAGAGGGATCAACTAGAGTGGTGTAAAATTGGTTTATTAATTGTAAAATAGGATTAAAAACTTATTTAACCACAAGTAGAGGAATTTAAGATGATATTTAAGGAAGATTATGCATTAATATTTCAGGAATATAAATGGAGGATCAGTGCATATTTTATGGATCAGGGATATACCGTGATTCTCACACAGCAATAACTGCATGCATGGTTGTTTATAAAAATTTCCATGTTAGAAAATCTCAATATTAAAATGTCCTATTTTTTAGTAAGGAAAACTCAGAGAATTAAAAGGGAGATCTTAAATCAAATATGAAAAGAGAATATGTTGTGGGATTTGTTTTTTTTCATATCGAAATGTATGGGAGATATTTAAGACACTTGTTCAAAGGAGAAAAAACACAATGTATTATCAATTAAAAACTAGGAACCCCAAAATAAAGAGAATAACCTGTTGTGTTGCTGCATTACTTTGATAACAAAATGTGTATGTATTATTTTATAATTCCTTAACTCGAAGAAGTGTGAAAGAAGTCAAGAAGAGGAAGTCTTCCTGATATCAATAGTATACCTTTCTCAAACCATTATAACACATATAGCGGAGAGTGTTACATCTTGGTACATCAACACACTATTGTCGTATGCTCCATGGACTGGTCTTTGATGATTAACCAAGTAAAATATGGTGTTGTCATTTTACTTTCCTGTATTTATATGTTGTGAGTGTATGAAAAAGAACCAACTGATTCATGTTTCTCTTGCTAACATGAGAGAAATATCCAAAAGTTGAAAATAAATATACACCATAATTCACCCCCTTAGGGTGTGTTTGGGATTAGGTTGCAATAAGTGATATAAAATCCATGAGTTACTGGAAATAAATCAATTATCAAGAGATGGATAAGATGGAGAACACAATGAATGCTAAAGGAGTTACTTTTTTTGATGAGTAAACCTATTAGATCCAGAAGAACAGATTAGGATCACATCAATGGTATCTTGGATTCAAAGTCTTCTTTGCTGTGGTTCATGGAGTTCATGCGAGTGATGTTTCTGAATTATATATGATCGAAAGAGGTATAAATATTCTCAACACAGATTCTAAAGCCCATAATTCTTTATTTGGTTCTTTATCAAATCAGATCTACATGAAGGTGATGAGTTTCACTATTTCCAAGGCCATGTGGGATAAACTAGCTAATATCTATGCAAGTGACAATAAGGTAAAGGAGGAAAAGCTCCAAGTTTTTAATAATAAGTTTGATGATGTGAAGACGTACCCAAGTGAAAATATTGATGGCCTATTCAGATGAATTATAGAAGTTTTTGGATCTATTCAAAGACAGTGAGAAAGTAAAAGATATAGAAATTGTGTAGAAAATATTCAGAAGATTGCAACCTCTCTATAATCTGAAAGTATTAACCCTTGAAGAGAGAAACTTGGATGAATTGTCCATGGATGATTTATAAAGAATCATTGCAAATGAGAGTCAAGCAAGAAGGAACATGAAATCATACAAACACAGAAATGACATTCAAATCCATGAAGAAACTTAATATCACTAAACATGGTGATTAAAAATAGATGGAAACATTACAAGATCTGAGAAGGAATTTTCATACCAGAAGAGACATTAGTTAAGGAATCTCTTCTACAATGAATTTACAGAGAAAAATCCTTCTGATCATGGAAGATGAGGCTGATGAGGAATCCTATGAGAAGGAATAAGCTAAATTTAAATTAAATAAAGAGGATTCCATAATGAAACTTTTGAAAAAGGGGAATCTAGAGAAAATAATGACGAAGAACTCAGGGATGTTATTAACCTCAATATAGAACTAGAGGGGGCTCTTGAAGAGCTTGATATCCAAATAAATAAAAATACAAATATTGGTGCATTGATAAAATAATCATATGATTATGTGGATTAGCTTAAGGATGAAATTGATCGATTGAAAATGGAGGTAGAAAATTATGCACCCAGTCAAAAAAGCACATGTGATGTAGTGGAATTCATATTAAAAATTGAAGAGAATACTAAATTAATTGGCGACCTTAATGCCTGTTTGAAAGAAAAATCAAATAAAGTTGAATCCATTTAATAAGTAGTTACTTTAATAAGAAAAACTAAGGAAAAAGTGAAGATATAGGGTCTAAAAAAGAAATTATAGTTTATACACTTCTCTGATAAAGAACTATCAGAAAGATCCAAACGAGGCTCAGAGATTGTTGAGGAAATTCTAGATAAACAAAGACCAAAGTATATGGGTAAAAGTAGAGTTGGTTGTGATTCTAAGGATTAAAAAGTTGGAACATTAGATATTTAAAACAAATTAAGTAGAATATCTAGGAAAATCCTTAATCCTGAAAGTCTAGTCATCAATTGAGTAATTAATAAAAGTCAGGAGACATGTGGAGAAGTGAAAGTGGAAAAATATTCTCACTCATGAAGTGCTAGTTTTGTGGATTTCACAACCACACTATGACCTAATTCCTAGAGTAATAAACTTATTTGAATAGAGAGGCACCTTGAATTCAAAAAAAAAAGGATGAGATCATATCCTTTTTTATAGAGAAAAATATTTCTATAGCTACTATTTTCACTGCACTAACTTTGGTCATCAAGACATTGACTGCATGTATAGAAGAGGTGGAAAGAACTACGATGAAAATCAAATACAAATGAATATAATAAAATCTAATCTGATTCCCTTGAGAAATAAATACTTACCATTGGATGAAGAAGAGGGTTATGATAGTGTTTCCTATGCTGAAGAACAAAATGAGGTGCAATTTAAAATCACAACCTGATATGGTCTATCTTGGAAAGGGAAAAGGGAAAGAGAGAAGGAAAGTTTGGAAAAATTTACACTAAAAATAACTAATAATAATAAAATTTTCATCATTGAAAGTGGGTTCTTGTAACACCCTGAAAATTTAGTTTAAAAGAATAATAAGCTCGATAGATTTCTTAACACACAACACTGAGGTTTAAGTGACTGAGGATATATTATAAAAATATTATTATTTAAATGTGACCTAGCCATTGAATTGGAGGGTATGAATATGAGTAACCACATTATGAAATATATGTATAATGGCCCTAATAAATACAAATTTATTGATTAATTCTTAGTAAATAAGCACTCAATTTTTAGTGAAGTTATTTTATACTTCAAAAATGTATTTTTCTTCAAAAATGATTTTATTAAATATTGTGTGTGGAAATTATAATTAATTTCTCCCACTTTTAGAAATTAAATTTTATAATATGAATATAATTTTTGAAATCATTATATCAAAATTAACTTAGGGTGAAATTTTGGTATTTTTTTAAATGATTGATTTTTCAATGAATAGTGAAAAATACTAATTTATCAAATACTCATTGTTTTTCATTAAATCAAGTAATTTTAAAGACTCATTCTATTTTTGATTTAGTGTTAAAGGTATATATAATCAATTTGATTTAGAATAATATAATTAATTCTATTTGAATCAATAAGATTCATGATTTTGATATAAGTTATTTTTTATGCTTAAAAACACATTTGTCTAAAAATAGTTTTTCTTTGTGTTTTACACATTTATATTGAAATTGATTTCTTCCAATTTTAGAGATTGAGTCTTGAAAAATGGATATCATATTTGGAATCAATATGTTCAAATTTAGTAAATATATCCATTTTATTTTTTGTCACTATGAATAGTAACAATTGTAAATATTTGTCACATCAGTTAGGGTAAAATGGGTAAAACATGGTTAAAACAATGAGATAAGGTATCAAAATCAACCTAAAATTTGACCTTATTTTATTGTATGAGAAATATTTGACCATACCCATCTCAAATTTAAATATATGGCATTTTGGTTCCATTTTCCCTTAATAATGACATTTATCTTATTTTAACCAAATAAAATTCCAAAATTTCACTCTTATTTTTGATTACTTTTATAAGGGATACATATAGTTTATGAATTAATATTGTTGGTCGGAGTGAGTAATTCAATAGGGGGGGGGGGGTGAATTGAGTTCCCAATAAAATTTCTATTAAAATATTAAGTTAAAATAAAACCCCCTTAATAAAAAAATGTCCAATTAATCAAAATAGTAGATCAATATGAGATCTATCCTTTTAAAATATTTCTCAAAGAGTGATTATATCTCAGTTAAAATAATGTTTAGGATTACCTTATCTTTTGAAATAAATTTACTTAAAAAACAAATATAAACACTAGTTAAGATTAATTATCCACGTAATAATTTTTTTATAGATTAAAAACAATCTACAATAAGATAAAGAAACAAAACATAATAACATAGAAAAATAAACAAGACGTTCGGTCTCAAGATGAGACTTAATCCCCTTCAGTTGAGAATCACCAGTTTCCAAGAAGATTATAATAATAATCAAACAAATTCACAACCTAGATCAGGTAAACAAACAATAGCTACAAGCTTTCCAAGCTAAAGATTATCTTCCACAGTTATACGTGGGAAGTAAAGATAACACATGCCACAAAAGGACCTCTTCCACAAACACTGTAGAAAAATAGATGTAAAGGAAGGAGATAATATCAAGTATTCTACAGTTAGGTGTAGGTGACTGTGTGTTTTTGATAACAATGTAACAACACACTGCTCAAAACAAAAAACAACAACAAGAGAAATAAAGAATATAGTAATGCTCAGTCTGTTATGCTCATAATGTTTGAAGTCCTCAGATCAATGTTGGTGAGGAATTTGAGCTTTGTTATTGAAAATTATAGTAGAATAGAGGATCGTAGGAATTTTTAGGAACACTCTAATTTATATCTATTAGAATCTCAATCAATCTCTGTAATTGATTATATGATTCTGTGTCATTGATCTTCACAGTAGATGAATCAGTGAGATTTCACAGATTCATGGTTTTGATTTCACAATTTTCTTTGTGTTTTTCAGTCAGTAATCGATGTATATTTCATACATATCAAGTATAGAGAGAGAGTGAGAGATTTACTTTGAATATATATAACAAATAATTTGGATAATATCCACAATCCTCATATCAACTTTGAATATGTCATGAAGACTTGGTTAAATAATACTTGAATAGAAAATATCCATTGATCCATTCATGCCAAATTCCTCGGATAGTAACGATAATAAGAATATGACAATGACTCAATATCTAGAAGTATCTCAGACTGGTGGTACCTCAGGCTGATGGTGACTCATAGTCTAACAATGACTCAGTGTTTGACAACAAAAAGCCTGATGGTAGCTTATCATGGCGGCAAAAAGCCTGGCGGTGACTCCTTCTTGGTGGTAACTCACCTCAACAGTATCTCTTGGATGATGGTAACTTTCCATAACACTTAGCCGGATTATGATAAAAATAGTCTTACCATATAAAATTATATCATACAACATGTATATAATTAGTATTAAAATAATCATGGTTTGTGATCATTAAAATAAGAGAGTGTCAAACACACTACATACAAGGAGGTTCCAAAATTCTCCCCCTTTTTGATGATAAAAAATCATGACATTTTGTAAGATATGTACTAAATAAGTAAACATAGATAATTAGATATTTTATGTAAGTTAAATACAGTCTTCTTATTATTTTATAAGAGATATGTGTGATAAAAACAACTTAAATAAAAATAATAAATATTAGAATATTTTTGTAATAAAATAAATTCCCAATTTATCTCCCCCTTTGATATTATCAAAAAATAAGAGAAATATAAAATAAAAAGAAAAAATTAATTAGAATAAAACTAAAATATTCCATTTAATAATAGACCCAAATATTTTGAGTACATCAATATAATGATAAAAAGTACAAGGAAATGATCCCTATCAAAAGACCACATCTAATCAGATTCAATGTGTAGAGGTTGGTGGATGATCAACTTTCCCTTTCCCTTTGTCCTTATCTCTGTCCTGAGAAGAGAAAACAGTAGTGAAATTTAGAGAATATGTGGTAATGGAAGGGATTGTTGTGGCAGGAGGAAGAGTTTTTTGAATAAAAACCAACCTCAGGTTTCTGATTGCATCCGCTAGTGATAAAATCATAGGCTAAAATGGTGGTGGCATAAGACCATCAGACTAAGTAATCACCGCAGGACGATATCTAATCAGCTCCATGGTTATAGTTGAAAGAACTGTTGTCACAGGAGTTTCCTCTCTTGCAATAATAGTTTTACTATGGACATGTAAGAAGGGTTTCATGAGATTGATAAAATCCATAATTATATTTCATCCCCTTTCCACAGGACTGAAGAAATCCCTTTTCTCTTCTATGAATCTCTTCAAAACTAGTGTGAGAACCTTCAGTTGACTCACTTGTTCTTTAAAATCCCTTGTCATTAGTGGAAACCTCATGTTTTTTTCTAGAAATTTGAAGTTAACAAATATCTCAAGCTTTCTATAAATCCTTGACAAATAATACTTTATTTCTTTATTGATGATGACTTTATCAGCTATGAGATCAGTGGCATACTCCCTTATCATTTTATAGACGTTCTCTCTATGATGATGTATTTTCCTTATTTGTCCCTCATGAGTGGTCACATCACCCAAAATATTACTGATCTCTTCTATAATAATCTAGATGAGTATATCTCTATCAATTTTTACTGGATTAGAAAGAGATGCATAAGATGTAGAGGTAGCAGTAGTCATGCTTTCCAACTTTTGATAAATAGAATTCAATCATTCTAAAAAAGAGGATGTCAGACCCTCTACTAAATCTTTCAATCCATCTACTTCTATTGTAAATATTCTATTCTTTACTTCAATATATTGGATATTAAATCTTACTCTTGGTTGTAAATGAGATATAACAAACTCAACCAAATATCGAGTGCTTTCTTCAATGAGTCTAACAACTGGAGAGGGTTGAGAGTTGATGACATTTTTAAAATCTGAAACTAAATTCATTCTCAAGGATTCCAAATTAGAATTGACATTTCACTGAAAATATTCTAAATCAACTTGTGTAATAACATTAGGAGGTATAATAGATTGACTAGAAAGATGACATCTTTGCTCACGATGCACTTTAGCCTCAACTGATCTATCTGTTTCCATGGAAGTAAATGGTTGAAACTCCCCATATTGATCAATTTGATCCACTAAGGATCCTTCTCTTCTAATAAGATTTTCATACTCACCATCCAAATAACTATAATCTAAACCCAATCTAACAAAACCAAGATACCTTTCCCATTGTTCAAAAGAACTAACTTAAGGTATTGTGTATAGAAGAATTATAGATTCTCTGGGTACTTGAGAGGATTGACCAATTTTAGGTATAGAAGGGGAAGGAGTATGATCTTTCTATATGTTATATGATGGTTATAATTATTCCATTTGTTCTAACTGATCAAAAATATTAGGAGTCTTCTCCCCCTCACTAGCATCTTCCATATCTTCTGCAGTAATATGAGGTAAATTGGCCATCTTAGTATCTTTAGATTGATTCTCATATCTTTAATAACTTGATACCACTGGTGACGAAGGATGTATTTGAAAAATCACATAGCATCTAATATGATAGTAATCATCTTAGGATATATTAATGATTTTTATCTTGAGTTATTCTTACACATCTCATACATATGAATCATCGATAATCTACACAAATTGATCCTTTTCCCTTGTTTCATCATAAATAAGAAGTAAAAATATTGACATCACATGGTATTGAAATATCCCTTTCTAGGACACAAAATACGTTGTACAAACTTGAATAACAACTTACATTCACCATTGAGTTATGAATCTGTAAGTTTCCTCAGGGTACTATCTCCAGTAAACTATAGGAGTTCCTCTTTGTATTTGAATATTTTACCGTCACTTGGAATACTTCCTTTAAAATCCTCATATACCCCTTTATGAGGTACTTTTAAGCACTTTTACCATTCCTTTTAAGAGAAATAAATATCTTCTCCATCAATGAAACTTCTTATCATATCCACTTTCTTTCCAAAAATAATCTCAGCAATCTGATAAAAATCATATACTATCCTCAGATAATACACATGGTGATTTGATGTGAACTAATTCATCCATTTCCAATCTTCTATAACTTTCAATACTTGCGTATTTCTAGATGGGAGCCACTATGCATCAATTTCCTTTTCTGCTTTAAAAAACCAATTTTCTAGATACAGGTTCCATGAAACAATATCCAAACTACTAGAAGATACTTTAGTTTCTTGGATTGACTCATCTCTTCCAGATTCGACTCTTCTAGTCACTTCACACGGGCCATTAAGATCAGTTGAAGGCTTTAGGGAGGAAGGAAATATGATTGTTCTGAGAGGAAGAAAAAGGTTTGTGAGTTCAAGGGTTTAAGAGGAAGTTAATCGATTTGATTTATCCTGACAGATTTATCATTTAGCGATTCCAAACAATAAATAATAATAAATTTAAAACAATAAAAATTTAATTAGAAAAAAAAAACCGCAACAGTAATAAAAAAACCATAAAAAAAGAAACAGTGACTCGTTCAATGGTGAATCATCAATGGTGACTCATCAACGGGGACCCATCAATGACGACTCATCAACAATGAATCATTAACAGTGACTCATCAACAGTGACTCAGTCATCCAAAACTTATCATTTCTAATTCATGTTTGATATAGTTTAATCTCTCAGAATTCAAAGGCTCCGTGAAGATATCATCAAGATGATGTTCAATTCCAATAAATTCTAAAGTTATATCACCCTTTTGATAATGATCTCTCAAAAAGTGATGTATTACATCAATGTGATTTGTTCTAGAATGAGATACTATTTTTTTGGAAATGTTTATCGCAATTATGTTATCACAATTTATAGGCACATGTCTAAATTGGTATCCAAAATCTAGTAAAGTATGTTTTATGCACAATATTTTTGCATAGAAACTACCTACAACTATGTATTTAGCTTCAACAGTGGATTGTGAAAAATAATTTTTTTTCTTAACACACCATGATACTAGAGATTTTCCTAAAAGATGACATGTTCATGATGTTATTTTTCTATCTAACTTACAACCACCAAAATCATCATCTGAATAACTTACTAAATCAAAATCATGTCCTCTTGGATAGAACAATCCTAAATTGGTTGTATATTTGAGGTATTTAAAAATTCTTTTGACAGCTAATAAGTGTGAATCATTGGGATTTTCTTGAAAGAGAGAACACATACACACACTAAACATAATATTAGGTTGAAAAGAATTTAAGTTTAAAAGACTTCCAATCATACCTCTGTAACTAGTTTGATCTATTGATTTCCCAGCTTCATCAAGATATAGTTTATAGGTGGTACTCATAGAAGTATCACTAGTTTTAGTGCCATATAAGACAAAATGTTTTAAAAGGTATTTGGTATATTTACTTTGATTTAAGATAATCCCTTCTTTATTTTAAAAAATCTGAAAATCCAAGAATGAATTTGAGTTCACCCATTAAACTCATTTCAAATTAATTTTGCATTAGTTTTAAAAAATCAGTACGTAGAGAGTCTTTATTAGATCCAAAAATAATATCATCTATATATATTTGTACTATTAAAACATCTTTTGAAATTATTTTTATAAAAAGAGTTGGATCAGCTGTACCTTTTGAAATTTTTTTTGAAATAATAAAATAGTTAAGCCTATCATACCAAACTCTAGGAGCATGTTTTAAACTATATAATGATTTTTTAATTTAAAAACTTGATTTGGAAAATGTGGATTTTGAAATCCAGGGAGTTGTTCAATAAAACATCCTCAATTATAAATCCATTTAATAATGCACTGTTAACATCCATTTGATATAGTTTGAAATATGAATGTTTTTCATAGGAAAGTAGTATCCTAATAGCTTCAAGTATTTCTATAGGTGCAAAAGTTTCTTCATAATCAATACGTTCTTCTTGATTATAATCTTGTGAAACTAGTATATCTTTGTTTCTTACTATAGTTCTTAGCTCATCAACCTTATCCCACTTAGAAACAATAGTTAAGGTGTCTTTAGGTCCACCAACAAGTTCCCAAACATCATTTCTCTTAAATTGATTAAGTTTATCTTGCATAGATATTACCCAAAATTTATCATCGATGGAACCATTAATGTTCTTAGGATCAAGATGAGCTAATGGAAGCTCTAGTTTGTGTACCAATATCTATATTTCCTATAAAAAAAATATAAAGGGTAGTTTCTATGAGTCCTAATAGGTCTTTGAAAAGAGGGGTTAGTTGTCTCAAGATCTTCTTTAGGTTTAGATTCTGGCAGTTCACTGGGTGAACTTTCTTCTTGTTTCACATAACTTTTAGAGGGTTTAGAATTGAGATTTAGAGTTGAGAGATCACCCACAAGGTTCTCTAATAAAGTATTAGGTTTATTGGGGTTGGTTTCATAAAATTTAATGTGAATAGACTCTTCCATTATTTTGGTTCTCTTATTAAACACTCTATAATATTTGCTAGAAGTTGAATATCCAAGGAAAATTCCTTCATCTCTCTTGGAAGATTTTTTTCCATATTATCATTTTTATTTATAATAAAGAATTTTCAACAAAAAACATTGAAATAATTAACCTATGGTTTTCTATTATTCTACAAATCATAAGGTATTATTTTTAAGATAGGTCTAATTAATACTCTATTTATAGTATAACAGGTTGTGTTAACAGCCTCTTCCCAAAAGTAGATAGGAATGTCATACTCATTTAGCATAGTCCGGGCTATCTCTTGAATAGTTATATTTCTTCTTTCTACCACACCATTTTGTTGTGGTTTCCTAGGAGTATAAAAGTTGTGATTATAACCATTTTGAGAATAAAATGATTCAAAGTCTTGATTTTCAAACTCTCAACCATGATCAATTCTTATGTTCTTAATACTAATTCTACTAAGTTTTTCTATAGATTTGGAAAACTTTATAAAGTAAGAACAAGCTTCACTTTTGTGAGCTAGAAAGAATACCCATGTATATCTAGAGAAGTCATCTATAAGGAAATAGACATAATTTTTTCCATTTAAACTAAAAAATCTAGAAGGTACAAAGAGGTCTATATGAACCAAATCTATAGGATGATAGGTTGACACTTCCTTTTTATATTTAAAGGAAATCTTATGAAGTTTCCATTTTTGGCAGGGATCACAAACTGTATCATTTGAGAATTCAATCTTTGGTAGATCTCTGACTAACCCCTTCCTAGTTATCTTTCTAAGTGAATGAATATTGCAATGGACTAGTATCCTATACCAAATACATGATTAAATATGAAAGGAACTTAATAAATAAATAATTTTAGAAGATCAATAATTTAAATCAATAGAATAGATATTATCATTTCTTAAAGTAGTAAAAATTGAAACATTTTTATCATTAAAAATCTGAAAGGAATTGTTCTAAAATTTTACATAGAACCCATCATCACATAATTGATAAATGATAAGAAGATTATATTTTAAACAATATACATATAAAACTTTAGAATTTAATACTGAATTATAATTACCCATTTGGACAAGGCTAATGATTTTCCATTTAGCATTGTCACCAAAAGTGACATGACCACCATCAACTTTGATCAAATTCTTGAAGTCTGAATACTCACTAGACATATGTATGTAAAATCCACTATCTAGTTACCATTGGATTTGCTTGAGGTTTTCAAATAGGTTTCATACAAAACAAAGTTTATGCCAAAAATGAATTTAGCACCCAAATCTTCTTGGGTTTAGTTATGTTAGTAATAATGGATTTTAGAACCCATAATTGCCTAATGGATTTCTTATTAATAGACTGTAAGATTCTAGAAATAAATACCGTATTAGGTCTAGTCGAGTAGGTATTGGAAGTATATGGATTTTCAGAACTGGTACTGGACATAAACCTAGATTTTACAAATTTTCTCTTCCTTGATTGATAACCTATTCCAGTTATATACTTGGGAGAAACTTTATTTACCAGTATTTGAGATAAAAATTTCTTACCATTGGTAAACCTTTCTATGTATTTCTTTAGTTGTTCATTTAAAAATTTTAATTCATTATTCTCTTTAAATAATTGATAAATTTTATCTTTTTCAATGGTAAGGTTAATTTTAATATTTACTGTCAAAGTATGTTGTTTCTTAAGTGACTTATATTTATCTTTTAGCTCATGAAAGGCATCTTCTGTCATGTTAAAGTAATCATAAAAATATTCATTGGTCATGTTTTCCTCAATATCATCATTTTATTTATTTTAAAAAATGTTTGAAATATTAGTAGGAGAATCAGGAAGAATATTTTTTTACCTCTGATGTGCTTTCCATAAAGCACATATTTTATCTATTAGACTTATCTTCTTGATTAGTATATGAATCACTCGAGTTATCTTCAGAGGCACTCCATGTTTCTTTCATGGCCTTTTTGAATCTTCTTTTATTATCTTCATACTTATTTTTATATTTAAATTTTGGAAAATCAGCTTTAATGTGTCCTTTCCTCTTACATTCATAGTAGGTGATTTAATTTTGAGTGTCATCCTTTTTCCAATCCTTTTTCCACTTTCCTTTGTTGTCATAATTTCCTATGAAATTAGATTTCTGGAAAAAATTATTTTTCCTATATAATTTCTTTAATCTTATATTCATATGGGCCATCTCTCCATCACTTTCATTAAAATATTCTTATTCACTGGTATCTTCAACTTGTACCTTTTTTATTTGTTTGGAGGTCGTAGTATTAAAGGGTATATATTTTCTTTTTGGTTTAACTTCATCGATCTACTTGTTGAATTTAAGATCTTCTTCATACATCATCTTCTTTCCTACCAATTCCTTGAAATGTAGTTTACTCACATCATAATATTCTCTAATTAACACAGATGTTCCTCTCTATTTGTCTGGTAAGCATCTGAGTAATCTCATCACTTTTCCTACAAATAATTTTTTTTTTCATTTTATAAAGCCGGTTTATGGGTTCCCGGTACCCAAAAAACAATCCCCAAATTCCAAATTTCAGTACATACAGAAAATTCAAAATTCCAAATCGGATCCACCGATCACTGCACCTCGAGAGATCATCACCATCCTTGCAGGTTACTGGAGAGATCATCGAGAACAGTCACCGGAACGTCCACAGCAGATTGAACCCCCCTCCAGTAGCCAAATTCAAACCAAATTACAAAATTCAAAAGAGTTCACGAACTTCAAGCCCGCCAGCGTCGCGCTACACCGACAGACGCGTCTCTGCTAACAACCATCATCATCAACATCAGTGCCTTACCCTACCTCGCCGTCATTGATCGAACGTGGTCACCATCACCCTCCCTACACTATCCGCTCGGATTCCATCCCAAAGGTCCATGAAACCACAACCCAACTCCACCTCGGAGAGAACAAAGGAAGCCTGGATCCAGAGCAGAACGGGCTTGTGCAGGATGTAACAATGGCTAGACCATCACCGAATGGAAGACCACGAAGCCGTCCAAACTTCACTTGACAGAGGTCGTCGAAGCACAAAAAATGAAAGAAATGAACAGAACCCAACCAGAAACGGAACCAACTAAGAACAAGCATAAAACCCTATTGAAGATTACAGAAAACCAAAAACCCAGAACCAGATCCAAAGACGACGCTGCAAACACCGACGAAACAAACCTTCAAGTCACCACAACACCTTCGCCGCAACATGCACAAGCCTGAACCACAAAACTCATCACCGCCTTTGATACCACACACGACGACCAGATCTGTCAAACGCGCCCAAAGCCATCTCAGACACATAGCATCACCTTCACCGCAAAAACTGGATCTCGAACATTGGTAGAAGATCATTATTGTCTATTATCCATAAATAACTAAAATTTAGAATTGATAGAAATTTAAAATCTTTAAAATATAAATAAAAGCATAGTTGAAATGTTAATTTGAAAAAAACCCTCCGATACCAAATCTTGATCAGAGTGAGTAGCTCAAGAGGGGGGGGGGGGTGAATTGAGTTCTCAATAAAATTTCCGTTAAAATATTAAGTTAAAATAAAATACCTTTAATAAAAAAACTATCCAATTAATCAAAATATCATATCGATATAAGATTTTTCCTTTTAAAAGATTTCTCAAAGAGTGATTATGTATCATTTAAAATAATGTTTAGTATTACCTTAGATTTTGAAATAAATTTACTTAGACAAAAAAAATATAAACACTAGTTAAGATTAATTATCAAAGTAATAGTTTTTATAGATTAAAAACAATCTAAAATAAGATAAAGAAACAAAAATAATAACATAGTGGAATAAACAAGAGGTTCAGCCTCAATATGAGACTTAATTTCCATCACTTGGAAATCAGTGGCTACTAAGAAAATTATAATAATAATCAAACAAATCCAAAACCTGGATCAGGTAAACAAAAAATAGCTACAAAATATCCAGGATAAAGAGCCTCTTCCACAATTATATGTGGGAATTAAAGATAACACATGCCACACAAGGAACTATTACACAAACACCATGAAAAAATATATGTAAAGGAATGATAGAATATCAAGTATTCTCTAGTTAGTTGAATGAGACAATGTGTTTGATAACATAGTGACAACACACTGATTAAAAGAAAAACAATAAATAAAAATATAAATAAATAATATAGTAATTCTTAGTTTGGTATGATTAGAATGTTATAAGTCCTTAGATTAGTGTTGGTGAGGAATTAGATCTTCGTTCTTGAAAATTTTAGTAGAACGGAGGATCGTAGGAATCTACAGAAATGTTATAATTGATCTCTATCAGTATCTTAATCAATTTCTATAATGGATTCTATGATTCTTTATCATTGATATTCACAATAGATGAATCGATGATATTGTACAGATTCATGGTTTTGATTTCAAAATTTTATGTATGTTTTCTAGTCAATAATCTCTGTATATGACATATGTATCGAGTATATAGAGAGAGAGATTTCCTTCACGTATATATAGAAGTATCAGTTGGAGAAGATCCACAATTCACAGATTGGATTTGACTATGTCATGAAGACTTGGTCAAATAATCATTGAATATAATATATACATTGATCCATTTATGTCAAAGTCCTCAGACAACAATGTTAGCAAGAAGATGGAAGTGACTTAGCTTCTAGTGGTATCTCATACTGGTTTTACCTCAAGCTGACGGTGACTCAGAGTCTGACAGTGACTCAGAGTCTGACAGTAACAAGCCTGATGATAGCTCATCCTGGTGGTAACAAGCCTAACGGTGACTCCTGCTTGGCAATAAATTGCCTCAATGGTAGTTTCTGGATGATGGTAACTCACCATAACACTTAGCCGAATTATGATAAAATAGGCTTACCATATAAAATTATATCATACAACATGTAGACCATTAGTATTAAAAGAATCATGGGTTGTGATCATTAAAATAAGAGTGTCAAATACACTCCATACAAGGAGGTTCCACCAAATATAAAAGTTTATTTTAAACATGATTAATTTATTTTTTATGATTTCAATTTATTTTACATTTTTAGTAATGATATAATCACCTTAAAATCTTATATGACACTGATACAATGCTTGTGTAAGTAGTAAAAATATTAAAATAAATGATATTTAAAAACATCAAAAGTAATATTTTTTGGATAACTTATGGTGTCATGTGAATTATTTGGTTAATAATTATTTATAATTTATGGTTAAAGAGTTTATATTCAAGTTAATTTGTTATATTTATGTCTTTAAGGTCAAATTAAGTGAATAGTGTCAAAAATGACATTAATGATATTTTATGAAAAATAAAATTTTATTAAATTATTTAAAAATAATATTTTTTTTGAAAAAGGGAAATTAGGATGAGAAATGGTAAAAAAATTTATATCTTGGAAATTTATGAACCAATTGTTACCTTGTAAGTAAAATTATTACCCTTTAATATTGAAAAATTTGTTACCATGGTTAAGGTTAAAAATAGTTAATGAAGATGTTAAACTAAAATATAAGAGTTAAAATGACCTAAAAAATTACTTATACCTTATTGGTTGGTTATATTTCTACTATACCCTTATCGAATTCAAATATGAGTAATTTTGGATCCATTTTTCCAATAAATTTACTTGATAACATTTTAAAACTTTGAAAATTTACAAGTGTTCCACTTAACTAAATTATAAAAGGATGACCTTACTTTCTATTATTTAAAACAATTTGAGCCATCTAGATTGACCAAACCCTACCCATTATCTTCTCAACTTTCTTATCCACTAAGTAGAGGTGTTTGTCTTCTTAAAATACCATTCCAAGGATCCTTGAGAAGGGATATAAAATAAGTCTACTGAAGAAGATGTAATAATCTTTATAGACTCTTTCAAATTTATTTAATCTTATAATTCATCTAAATCTATGATACCCATCCTAAAATAATAAATATAGTATCATAAATATACCAAGATGTTATTATGAATATGAGATGACAATTTTCTATATTTTTTCCATCCTATGAAAAGTGAAAACATCTCTAGTGAGTTTGTATGACTTACCATCTCCACGTAGCGGTGTAATTCATTTTCCATCACCATTTTAATTGGATGGTTATAAATATAGAACTAATGAATATATACGATACTTATAACATAATATTTTTTTTAAAATTAATATATCATTTACTTCCTTACCCTTTCACCCATTAAAAAATGATAATGTTGCTCGTGCGTGCGTACAACCTACTGTCTCTACGAAGTGATGTGATTCATTTTCCATGTCCAGCTTTCAAAAATGATTCAAAAAAAATATCTAATGAATAAAAATTATATTTATAAAATTAATATCATTATGGAGATGTTGAAACTATAACCTATGTCCAAGAACTGTAACATCCACGATGAAACATAATGAGAAGACTAAATAGTTAACACCCAAAACAAGAATAATAATGAAATATTGTTGACAAATGAGTGATAAGATGTTATAAGTGGATAATATAGGATATTATAAATATGAATATGGTTTTATTATTAATTAATAATAAGTTTAAAACCATTATACATGAGGTTAAAATACGTTCAACCAAGTGGAGACATGTGGTGGGAGATTTCATAACTCAATTTCTTTTCATTGGATTATATTATTTCTTCACCATCTTTGATATGCTAAGATTATGTGTGTAATGAACTTTTATTATTTTATGTTTCATTTCCACTTGTTTTATGTGTATTTAATTTTTTTACACACAATCATTGTAAATACCTCTCTGGTCCATTCCTTTGTGAAAATATGGTATTTATGGTGTTCTGGGAGGTCAAGGTGACTTATTTTTAACACTTTGCAAAATTTCTAGTTTTGTGAATAGTGTTTCTAGGACAATAGGTAATCTATCGGTAGGTTGAACAGTGTTTCCAGGATGGTAGGTCATCTATCAGTATGTTGAATAGTATTTTTAGGATGGTAGGTCATCTATTGGTAGGTTGAATAGTGTTTCCAAGACAGTATGTTGAACAGTGTTTCCAGGACTGGTATGTCATCTATCGGTAGGTTGAACAATGTTTTCCGAACTGGTACAACATCTATCGGTAGGTTGAATAGTGTTTCTAGAACTAGTAGGTCATCTATCGGTATGTTGAACAATGTTTCTAGGATGGTAGGTTATCTATCAGTAGGTTGAATAGTGTTTCCAGGATGGTAGGTCATCTATCGGTAGGTTGAACAGTGTTTCTAGGACCGGTATGTCACCTATCAATAGGTTGAACAGTGTTTTTAGGATGGTAGGTCATTTATCAGTAGGTTGAACAGTATTTACAGGATCAATAGGTCATCTATTGGTAGGTTGAATAGTGTTTCTAGGATGGTAGGTTATCTATCTGTAGGTTGAACAGTGTTTCCAGGATGGTAGGTTAACTATCGGTAGGTGTACAGTGTTTCCAGCTTCCTATAGTTTCTCCCCTTTGATGTTATATTTGACAAAAAATGCATTCAAATCCTTGTTTTAAGGTATTTAAGGCCGATTCAAAGCCCATAACTCCTATCTTAATTTTTCCAAGGTTCTGAGTGCCTTTACTCGGTCAAACTGCGTAGTCTTGACCAGATCCTCCTTTAATGGAAAATATAAATCGTATCTAAACCGCTGCTCTATTTATATTTTCAAAAGGGAAGATATACCTTCTACCCTTGTTCTTACTTATACTTTATCTTAGTGTGAGGTTCCCCAAACCTTTGTTCCCAATGAGTTGTGTGATTGTGCTATCCTTGGATCGTTTCCCCTTGGAGATTTTCTTGCTGCATGCGCACCCCCTGTTTTGGTGCAACCAGGAAGTGTCGATTCATCTTAGATATAAGGTATGTTATACCTCTATTATTTAGGGTTCCTCAATCCGTTTCCTCTTGTTTATACTTTCCATGTGATGGTATGTGATCTCCATGTTTCTAGTGGAGCTTTCTTGGGTGTTGGTTGATGCGGTTGTGGCGTGACGTCCTCAGGTGGATGCAGCCGTTGTGGGAGAGGTAATCATGATCTACTTTGTTGCCCTGTTCTTGCGATAATAACTTCAAAAACCTTTTGAGGTAGGGGATTTTTGGATTCTCTATTCTATTTACATTCAGTCTTAGAGTTAGCATGATTTATCCCACTGGATCATAATGAAATTGACATAATAAATATTTGAACCGGATTAAAGAATTGGTATCAATTTCCTAGCAATGTTATTGCCTCTTGATTTGATATATAGTGTGATGTATATGATTTTATTATTTATCATTTAATTCTTGATGGAAATTGGTAAAGAATGTAAAGTCAGGATTAATTTTAAATTAATTAGCTAAAGATAAAGAGGCATGGTCAATGAATCCAGTTGTTGTTGTGATTTGATGACAATCAAATGGATGCAATTATGCATGTTTAATTGAATTAGTTAATTCAATATGGAATAAATAACTGGTTGTGTATTAAAAGATAATGCCTTGTAGGGTTCTGAGTTACCTTCTTTCTTGTAAATTCCAATCACCTTATGCTTTGGATCTATGAGTGGTCGTTGTGTGTGAAGAATGAATGCCTTGTTTAGGGCCAAGAGTCCAGTTTCTATGTTTTTTTGTTTATTACTTATTTTGATGTGATGTGAGCCTGGTATGGTTGAACCTAGAAGGCTATTGTGGTATGTGGGGGTAGGGAGGCATAGTGGTTGTTGCAACAGTTGATGCTTAGAGTGGCGATATGCATCAGTCTATGCATGTGGGTGTTGGGGAGGACATCGGGGATGATGTAACAGGTTGAAGCTGGGATTACCTGTTGATATGAATGTTGCGATGCTTGCTAAATCTGTTTGTTTATCTGCTTTACTTTCCCCATTTCTTGAGACAACCGGTCTTGCTAACCCTCCTTTCAAAAGAGGTGAAGATGCGCAGGGTATGCCACATGATTTTCATGTTTAGCTTCTTGAGGATGGATGGGTCTATGCTCCTGTTATAGGTGGAAAAGACTCGACGGGTAGTCCATACACTCACCATGTTGATCCCCTTGTGTTTGGTAGCTTAGAATAATTTTATAAAATTCCTAAAAATATGGAAAGTGAAGATGTTATTAATAAATGATTTAATGAATGAATGTTTAACCCATGGGGTTGGGGATTTCTGGGATGCAATGCTGATGCAATATTTTTGAGAAGCTATGGACTTAGTTTGGTTATGAATAGAGGGAATGAATATTGGTTGGAATTGTAATGGGATGTAATGTGGTAAATTTTAATGGTTAAAGAATTAATTAACATAAAGTGAAACTAATAAAAAGGGATAAATAACTTAATGTAACTCTTTAAATGGCTGTGTGCTTATAGGATATCTAGTCTTAGCAATGGTAGCTGAGAGTCTGAGATATGTTAGCTGTATTTGAGTTTGAGACTAGTTTTTTCCCATAGTGTGGTTGTGAGAAATATTATATCATGTACTTTTTTTTCTATATGCCACCCCACCCTATCAGTTAAGGAGACTGACACCCCAGGGATTCTGAGCCCTGAGGGGGGGGGGGGTGTTTTTTTCCAACATCTTGATGGGTGGATGGATGGATGACTTCCCCCTTTGGCCCTGCTCCCTTATCTTGGTAGTTACTTGTGATGGTATTCATGGTGGTTAGTTTTCCCCATATATTTGTGTAGAGGGATATAATGGCTTGTGGTTATTTTACACACATATTTTCTGGATATAATTTCCTATGTGCTACTATAGGTATAACGTGTATAGGCTGTAACATCTTGAGGATACTTATTCGGTGTATGGACTGTAGTGGCTTGTGGTATAATACCCTACATTTGATACACGTTATGTAGGCTATGATGGCTCCATGAAACTACCTAGTTAATTTTGGTTGTGTGGTTGTGGGGATGAGTTGCATGAGGTGCATGTTGTGGTGCTATGACCAGGTGTCTTTGGGCTAGACTTTTTGGAGATAGATGCTCAGGATGTGCAATGTTGGTGAAAATCAGAAAACTAGTGGGGAAGTGATAGTGGGGTAACCTTGATATCCTTTTTTATATTATATACTCTTGTATGTGATACTTGGTGAGAGTATCCATGGCGAGGCTAGAAACTTAGTATACCTATTTAGGTGACGAGTTCGTTTCAATTTTTGTTCACTATGCTTTAGCATTATTTCTTTACTTTTGAATGAGAGGATTTAGGGATGATCCTACTGTGTATACTATTATACTCACTCTATGTTATATATACTATTTTCAAGTCATTTGGAGCAGGGTAGAGATTAGGCTGGTTACTACTAGCTTGTGGGTTTTGTAGGAGTTGTTTGGGATTTGTGGTTGTTTTCGTTTTACTTTCTTTTGATACTTGTAGTTTTCCCTTTCAGTTGTAGTAGTTTTTCATCAAATTACATATATGTATTTGGGTTTTCTTTATATTATAGTCTGATAAGGAGTTGGTTGGTGTCAATATTAGCTCTCTCTTCTGCATGTTTTATCTTAGAGGGTAATGCCTCCCATCTATGTGTTTACCATACCCTCGATGCTAGTCGCCAACCCAGGGCCTACTGGAGGTAGGACTCGGGGGTCATTATCTCTCTTCTCACATTTCCAGACCAGGAGGGGTACACTTTGTAGGGAGGGGGTCAAGACAGAGTGGTATCAGAGGTCTGGTTGAGGTATTGGATGGAGTTTGGAGTTAGGAATAGGCGAGGTTGCATGGGTTGGTAGGGAAATGTTGTCAGTCAAGTCTATAAAGTGATGTAAATGTTGGAGACCATATGGGACATAGGTATTTAGGCCCCCCTTTGATCTGATGCATGGATCTTTAAGTTTATAGTGGCTACTAAATAAGGTGATACTTGTTGTAGGGTAGAGACCTAGGAAAGGATCATGCCTCATTATTCTTTACACTTGTGTTTTAATGGATTGAACTTGGGATAAGTTAACCTAAAATGAATAAAATAAAAAAATTAATTAATGTTAAATCCTTCTATATTCCAGGTTTAGAAGCTCTAACTATTTTTCCTTTTGATGGTATGGATCCAAGTCGATGTCCTTATTAGGTTCACACAGAATATGTCTAGAATATTTCACCAGGAGATTTCTAAAAAGTATAAGTTGACGATGATGACACTTATAAGAGGACACTATGAGAGTTTCAATGCTAGAGTCTATAGAAGTATGATGGATTTGTTTCAGATGCAGTCATAGAATACTAGTTGGAGGAGGTTGATATAGATTCTAGTTTGATCCATGCTTAGAAGGACCATTGGGTGTCGTTGGTTGTAACGATGCTACATGGGGCAGTGAGGTATTGGTGGTTCTTATTCCTCAGGGATCGTGAGGAGTCGGTAGTATTTTGGAAGAAGTTCTGAGAGAAATTCAGAGTTGAGTTTATTTCTTCGACCATGAAGGCGGACGATCTCTAATAGCGTCTTACCCTTCAGTAGGGAAGCTCCAGTGTATGAGAGTTCAGAATCCATTCCAGAAACCTTTTGTGATATGCTTTGGACCTGTTTCCAGATGAGGAAGCTAGGGAGAGTCATTTTGAGGAGGATTTTCATCTAGAGATCCAACACCAGGTCACCCCGTTTATGCTGACGACATATATCAAGGTGCTGGAGAGAGCAAAGGTCATCACAGGGATATTAGCTAGAACTGGATCATCATGAGAGGGGAGTCATTACGATTCATCATGAAGCAGAGCTGTGGTCCAAGGTTCCCAGTTTTCAGGGCATAAGAGTTTTTTTTGGGTTGTGGTAGGTCCCAACCCTCAATATCTCGTTTCTTCGGGGGTAGTGGATCTTAGGAAAATGTTAAGGGATCGAGTGCTTGTTTTTATTATGGAGGACAAGGTCATTAGTAGTGAGAGTTCCCAATATTTCAAAGTTGTTAGTTTGTGCCAGGTGTTCCACTCCTGATTCCTCTATTGGGGTAGTTACAACTGAGGTAGCAGTAGCAGGTTGCACCAATTTTGGATTAGTAGAGAGAAAATGGGGTAGGTAAAGGACAACCCCGTGATGCTGCTCATCCTTAGAGAGAAAATTACGACCTTGGAGGTGATCGCTGTTAGGGTCAGGGAGGTCATGGAGCAGGTTGTGTTCAGCTTCATGCATTAGCATTGCCAGCACAAGGTGAGCCACACATCATTCGAGGTACCCTTTGCTTGTTTTTTACTTGGGTGTATGCCTTGTTTGATTTAGGAGCGACACACTCCTTCATATCACCTACCATTTTCCATGCCTTGGGACTTGAGGTAGAGAGGCTTCCAGTTCCCTTGGAATTGACTACACCAATTGGAGGTCGAGCTGGCTTGTTTGAAGTATGTAGAGACTGTGAGCTAGTGTCGAGGAAACACTGCTCTTGGGGATATTTCTTATGTTTACGGATACAACCATATGATTTCATCCTCAGCATGGACTGGTTGTATTTGATGCAGGATATCATGGATTGCTTCCATATACAGGTGGTATTCTTCGATGGTAATAGAGATCCAATAGTGTTTGTTGGAGAGAGAGATCCTCAGATGGGTTGGAGGCATGTTCCATCCTTATCATCCTTGATGGCTGAGATGATATTGAGTTCATCAGAGGTTTAGCAGTCGACGTTTCTTAGGGTTATGTAAGAGTACCCTAATATCTTTCTAAAAGATGTTACTGCGTTACCCCCTCAATGGGAGATCAAGTTTGGGATCAAGCTATAGTTAGGCATGTCTCCTATCTCGATGTCTCCATATAGGATAACACCTTAAGAGTTTTAAGATCTGCATATACAGCTCGATGGTCTGTTGTAGTGCAGTTTTGTTTGGTCAAGTGTGTCACCATGGGGTGCACTAGTTTTGTTCATGAAGAAGGTTGAAGTAAGTTTGTGTTTGTGTGTCAATTATCATCACTTAAATAAAGTGATAGTGAAGAACCGCTATCCTATTCCGTGGATTGATGACTTATTCTATCAATTGAAGGGTACAAGTTGGTTCTCAAATATTGACCTACGGTCAAGATATCATCAGATGTGTGTGAAGGATGAGGATATCCTGAAGTCTGCTTTCCGTTGTCATCATGGGCATTATGAGTTCGTGGTGATACCATTTGGTGTGATGAATTCTCTAGCTATGTTCATGGGGTTGATGAACATTGTGTTCTGTAAGTTCTTAGATAAGTTTGTAGTGGTTTTAATTGAAAAAATCCTTTTGTACTCCATGTTTTAGGAGGACCATGCAGAGCATCTGTGTGCCATTTTGGGAGTTATTCATTGACATCATCTATTTGTGAAGTTTTTGAAGTGTGATTTTTGGGCTCAAGAAGTCAATTTCTTGTGGCATGTTGTATCCTAGTAGGGATTTGCTATGGATCCGTTAAAGATAGAAGCAATTGTATCTTGGGAATCACCCAAGATAGTGGAAGAGGTATGAAGTTTCCTCGGTCTTGCAGGATAATACAGGAGGTTCATAGCCAATTTATCTCGGGTTGCGACTCCTCTGATAGTGTTGAACAGAAAGGATTACGCGTTCATGTGGACTGATCGGTGTCAGGAAGATTTCGAGTACATGAAGGAGAAGTGGGTCAGTGATTCAGTTCTTTGTCTGATATAAGGATTTTAGTTTGAGGTTTTATGTGATGCTTCACATCTAGGGTTAGTCTGTGTTCTGATGCAGTAGATATCGGTTGTTTCTTATGGGTCTTGAGAGTCACATCCCCATAAGAGTAACTATTCCACTCATGATCTTGAGTTGGCGGCGGCGGTATTTTCCTTGAATTTTTGGAGAAATTACCTTATTGGAGAGAGTTTTATGATCTTTACCGATCATAAGATCCTGAGGTACATTTTCTCCCAGCGTGACTTGAACTTGTGACAATGTTGGTGGATGGAGTTCTTACAATATTATGACTTCAAAATTTCATATACACCTGGAAAGGGGAATGTTGTAGCTGATGCGTTGAGTAGGATTTCGTGTAGTGATGCAGTGCATGAATATAGTGATTCTTGGAGGGTTATGGAATAAATCTCAACATTACATCTAGATATGGGAGAATTTAGGGATATATGCTGTATTTTTCAGATGATAGTGTAGTAATATTTGGTGCAGTAGGTAGAGGAATCCCGATTGGGGGATCTTGAAGTAGAGGTCTGGAGAGACCGAGTTGTTTGTGGTGAGACCCCTAATGATTGTTTTGAGGATGAAAAACATCAGGTTTTTTTAGGTAAGGCCTTTCATTTCTTTAGCATCATGTGAGATGGTTCTCATAGAGTTCCATAGTTCACATTTAGCGGTACATCCTGGCATGAAAAAAATGTACCGAGCTTTGAGGAGTCAGTTTTGGCGGCCTGAGTTGAAGAGTGAAATTACAGTGTTTGTGTCTCGATTCTTGGTCTGCTAGAAGGTGAAGGCCTAGAGTCGTGTTTCTGGTGGTTTTCTCCAGCCATTAGATGTTCCTTAGTGGAAGTGGGAGGACATCTCTATGGAATTTTTTACTGGTTTACCTCAAGCTCAGTGAGGCTATGATGTTATATGGGTAGTAGTGGATCGTTTAAAAAAATAAGCCCACTTCATAATAATCAAGGAGTTGATCTCAGTGGAGGTTTTGTTGAGGAAATATCAAGAGGAGGTGGTGAGACTTCACAGAGTCCTGAGGATGATCATTTTCGATCGAGATCCTTGTTTTACCTCCAGAGTGTGGAGAGGTCTCCAACATGCTTTTGGTTCTCACCTATGCCTTAACACTGCTTTTTATCCATATAATGATGGTCAGACATAGTGGACCATCCAAAATCTTAAATACACATTTCACTCTTATGTCCTGGATTTTGGAGATTCATGGATGAGGCACTTACCCTTGGTAGAGTTCACTTACAACAATAGTTTTCACTCCACCATCTGTGTGGAACTGTTTGAAGCCTTGTATGTCCGACCATTACATTATCTATTATGATAGAATAGGGTTGGAGATTTAGCAATTCTCAGGCCAGAACTGGTACAAAACATGACATATATGCTTCAGGTGATTCGTGAGAGGATGAAGGTAGCACAAGATTGTCAGAAATACTATGTTGATCATAGGAGGATACCTATAGAGTTTGACGTTGAGGATCACTTGTTTTTGAAGGTGACTTCCCATCATGGGCAACACAGTTTTGATCATGGGAGTAAGCTTTCTCCTTAGTTTTTTTGACCTTTCAAAGTGTTGGATCATGTTGGTGACATGGAGAATTGGGTAGAACTTCCCTCGTAGATGAGAAGGATACATGATGTTTTTCACATGTAACAACTTTTTCATTATCTTCATGATGACGCTCATGTCATCAATTGGGGAAAGATCGATGTTGATGATGATAAAACCTTCGAGGAGCAGTATGTAGAGATCCAGGACCACAAGGAGAAGGTGTTGTGTAGGCATGCTATCCCCCTGGTTCATGCCTTGTGGCATCATGGTGGCATGGGGGAGAGTACTTAGGAACGTGAGTCATAGATACATGATTAGTACCCCAAGTTATTTGATGTTTAGATCTTATATTGTAATAATTTTCATTTGGTGGTTGTAGACCTTTTCCATTTATGATATGGCTTTATCTTATTTCTTATTGTGGATTGCTATCTTTTGAGAGGTATCTACCCTGGGATAGTTTTTAGGACCTAGTTTTGGTTGTCATGTGGTTTCACATTGTTCTTTTTATTAAGCAGTTGAGATCCTATGGTGGTGATAACCTTGATAGGTATCTCATGGGGTATATTTTCCGATGAACCCTTTTCTCGTTTCCTCTTTAGATTGGTTTTGGATTCTTGAGGATGAGAATGTTTAGAGAGGTATCTAATGTAATGGCCCAGACCTCTCCAGTCCATTCCTTTGTAAAAATATAGTGGTTGTGGTGTTCTGGGAGGTCAATGTGACTTATTTCTAATACTTTGAAAAATTTCTAGTTCTGTAAACGATGTTTCCAGGATGATAGGTAATCTATCGGTAGGTTGAACAGTGTTTCCAGGACGATAGGTCATCTATCCTTAGGTTGAATAGTGTTTCTATGATGGTAGGTCATCTATTGGTAGGTTGAACAATGTTTCTAGGATGGTAGGTCATCTATTGATAGTTTTAACAGTGTTTCTAAGACTGATAGGTCATCTATTAGTAGGTTTAACAGTGTTTCTAGGACGGTAGGTCATCTATTGGTAGGTTGAACAGTGTTTCCAGGACTGGTAGGTCATTTATCGGTAGGTTGAACAATGTTTCCAGGACCGGTAGGTCATCTATTGGTAATTTGAATAGTTTTTCTAGGATGGAAATTCATCTATCAGAAGGTTGAACAATGTTTCTAAGATGTTAGGTCATCTATCGGTAGGTTGAACAATGTTTTTAGGACCAGTAGGTCATCTATCAGTAGGTTGAACTGTGTTTCCATGAAGTTAGTTCATCTATTGGCAGGTTGAATAGTTTTTCTAGGATCAGTAGGTCATCTATCATTAGGTTGACCAATGTTTCCAGGATGTTAGGTCATCTATAAGTAGGTTGAACCGTGTTTCCAGGATGGTAGGTCATCTATTGGTAGGTGTATAGTGTTTTTAGCTTCCTATAGATTTTTTCCTTTGATGTTATCTTGGATGTAAAATGCATTAAAAGCCCTGTTTTAATGGATTTAAGGACAATTCAAATCCCACAACTCCGATCTTAATTTTCCCAAGGGTCCGGGTGCCTTTATTTGGTTAAACCGCGTAGTCTTGACGAGACCCGCCTTTAATAGAAAATCTAAACCATATCTAAAACGCTTCTCTGTTTAGATTTTCAAAAGGTCCGAGATTGTAAAGACCCGTAAAATTCAAGGGAAATTTTTTCTTAATTTTCTTTAGAATTTTACAAGAGCACGGTTTCAGACGGCACCTGATTCCGAGGCCCGGAGTGCCCGGAATCTTTTTCCGAAGTTTGGCTCGGGTACGTTCAGTGAACGAACGAGCGGGTTTTCCTAACTTTTGATCCGGTGCTCGGAATTGAAATCCGAGGGCACCGATGAACTCGCAGCGCCGATATTCGCTTAAGGAGACCTTTCCCTAAGTTGCGTTTACACGAGGGAAGTTGTAAAAAATAAAATTGTGAATGTTAAAATAAAAATTTAACTTCAATTTTTATTTTTATCTTCCTTAAGTGTTTTTATCCTTTGGGTGGAAGTTGGGTGACAACCCAACTTCCCTTGGGAGGTTAAGTGGGTGGTGGGGCCCACACGAACCCCACCCCTTCATATTCTCTAACCCTCCCCAACTCACAATTAATGATGTAAACTTAGGTTATAACTTATGTCATTAATAAGTGAGTTTAATTAAAGTTTTGAAATTCAAACTCTTGAATTTCAAAGGTTGGTGTTGTGTTAATAAATTAAGTATGAGCTTAATTTATTATTTTTGGGTTAGTCCCTTTGTTCCTTGAGAGGTGAAGAGCATTTTCTTCTTCTTCTTCATCTCTGACGAAGATCACGAAGAACGCTCAACTTCACGAAGAACGCGGCGTCCTTCTTCCACGACGTCGGACTGCAACGCGTTGGTTTTCCTCCACGACGCCGCAACGCATCCTCTCCGCGACGTGCTTTCCGCGGCGAACCTACGTCCGACGCCGCAACGCACTTTCCGCGACGTGCCTCTCGCGGCGAACCCGCGTCCGTCTACCGCGATGCCGACGACGTCTTCTTCCGTGACAACCGACCTCCGTGATGTCCGATCTCCGCGACGCTCGTCCTTCGCGGATCGTTGACGAGCTCCGCGAACTTCCTTCGAGGTAGGGGTTGTTAATTCAATATTTATTTATTTCGTTCTTGCTCGTGGTTCGTATGACTAACGTGAGGATGTTGATTATTTAAAGTTGAGTTATTATTTAACGAGAGGGGGGCCGGACCGCATGAACACGGCCGAACCCCCCTCCATCGTTCATGTTGTTTATCTGCGGACGGAAGCAAGGTGGCGTGGTGCCGTCACACCACGCGGATAATTGTACGTTAATCTTATATGACGCCGTCGCACCACGCGGATAATTGTACGTTAATCTTATATGATGCCGTCGCACCGCGCCGGATGACGAACGCCGCGGCCGGTTCCGGGCCGCGGCGGGACGAGGAGACCGCGGCCGGGCCGCCGGCGTCGGAAGCCGAAGGAGGGGACCGGAAATTCCAGTCCCGTTTGAGGAAACCGGCCGGCCAGCTGGCCGGCCGGATGTCTTTAAAACCGGGGGAATTAATCCCCCGGCCTTCACTTAAAACCCCCCTCTTTATGAGGGGGGAGCGTTTCCATTGGGGGGGGGCAGGAGGCCCCCCGTTTTTTTTCATGAAGCGGGCCCCCAGGAGGGGGGCCGTTGTTTGACAAAGCGGCGCGGCATAGCCGCGCCGCCACTCCAAGAAACGGGTGCTTGATTGCCCCCGTGTGCGGCCTCCTCGCGGCGACAGCCACCGCGGCTCCCCGCGCCGCCGCGCCGCCGCCGCCGGCCCAGGGGGGGGGGGGGGGTCGGGCCGGGTCGGCCCGGACCCGGACCCCCCGTTTCGAACCAGAATTGGTCTTTTGGCCATAACTTGAGCCTCGGACCTCCGAATGACGAACCGTCTGCGGCAACGCGATCCTTGGATCGAGACGGTCGTTTCGGTATATCGCACTCAAGGTTTCGGTTTACTTTGAGTTCGTCCGGGTTGGTTCGTTCACGAAACCAACCGGGCCTTCGGAGCGGAAACGCTCATATCATGAGCTACGGACGTCCGAACGGCGTGCCGTCAGTTCTGATAAGTTCCTCTTAATGAGACGGATCTTTTGGTATACTCCGCCCGAGGTTTGGGTGCCGACGGAGTACGGCCGGGTTGGTTCGTTCACGAAACCAACCGGGCCCTCGGAGCGGAAACGCTCATATCTTGAGTTCCGGACGTCCGATTGACGTGCCGTCGACTTTGATGGAATCCTCTAAGTGGGACGGATCTTTTGGCATACTCCGCCCGAGGTTTGGACGCAGGTGGAGTACGGTCGGGTTGGTTTTACCTTAAAAACCAACCGGGCCCCGGGAACGAAAATGCCAATAACTCTCAGACCGGACGTCCGATCGACGCGCCGTCTGTTGCGTTGAGTTCCTGTTGACGATACGGAACTTTTGGATACATCAACTCCGGTCTTCGTGACAGTTGATGTATCAGCCTCTCGGCTCGTGGAGCGGACCCTCCGAACGAGCTTGCTGTGTGCGGAAACCCTAGTGTTGGCTGCGACTGTTACTGTGACGACTACTACTACTGCTACTGTGACTGCGACGACGACAGTACAGAGATCCTATGTGGATTCGACGACGACGACTACAGCACTCAGCGATCCTACGTGGAACAGAGCTACCGAACATGTGTGAGCTGAATCTTCTGTTGATCTTGGGTGGTGGAGCGCTTGGGTGTAGCGGCGGACCCGTGGTACTTGACAGTGGTGGTGCGCTTGGATGCAGCAGCAGACCCTTGGCCGGGGAGCGCTTGAGTGTAGCGGCGGACCCGTGGTACTTGACAGTGGTGGTGCGCTTGGATGCAGCAGCAGACCCTTGGCGGTGGAGCGCTTGGTTATAGCGGCGGACCCGCGATACTCTACGGAGTGTGTGCGCTTGGTTGTAGCGACAGACCCGCGACGGTGGAGACGTGCGTGCGGAGTACGGAGACCGTGTAGATGACTGAGACCTGACGACTGCTTGACCAACTCGACTTGGAGTGAGTCGACTAGCCCAATGGACGGAGCGCCCGGTATTTGGCGGCAGACCCACGACGGACGGAGCGCCTGGTAGTTGGCAGCAAACCCGCGGTACTCGACAGGAGGAGTACCTCAGTAGGCTATTTGGGTGAGCGCCCGGTATTTGGCAGCAGACCCTCAGCGGACGGAGCGCCCGGTAGTTGGCAGCAGACCCGCGGTACTCGACAGGAGGAGTACTACAGCAGTCTTAGGTTAGTGAGCAGTACCTCGGAGTCGTGACAGGACCATTGTACACTTCAGAGTTGGGGCTCTTCAGCAGTTACGGTTTCGATAATAAAAATCCTGGATTGAGCTGAGTCATTGATCTTTGTGTTTCCTCATGATTGAGATGGGTCGCTTGATAACTTAGGTATATGTATGGGCATATACCTGGGTAATAGTTATCCGTTGATTTCATAAACTTGTTATAAACCGTGTGGACTTGTACTGTTATCCTGTGTGGATTTACTGTTTACTCTTCTTGTGGATTGGGTTGTTCTTGGGCTCGGTGTTGGAGCCGAACGGAAATTGGTGACATAGGTATATGTATGGGAATATACCTAATCATTACTGGATGTTACTTCGTGATTGTATCCTTCTTGTGGTTTTTCCTTTGTGGATTTCGGGAGACCTTCGAGGGTCTCGGGGTCCCTACTGAGTATCTTATACTCACCCCTGCACGGGCTATGCCCGCACTTCGTTGTGTTGGTTGCAGACGACGGACAGCGCTGACTGCGGTTGAGGCTTACGGAGTAGGTCGGTACCCGGAAGAGGACCACTGAGCGGGACGTGCTCGGAGCGGATAGTTGGACCCGAGGAGTTGTGGAGCTATCTACACCTACCCTTCAGGTAGGATCCGTGGTGGACGATCCAGGAGCTGAGCCATCTGTACCTACCCTTCAGGTAGGAATCGAGGAGGACGTCCCAGGAGCCGCTTGTACTTTCAGTTGCTGTTTTCCCTTTCGAGTTGTACTTTACTTTACCGTTGGGCTTGTATTTCCGGCCCCATTACTTCAGCACAGTTGTTCTAGTTTTGTGTATTGTTTTACTTCCGCTTGTTACTCTGAGGTGCTTGTTTACTTTATTAAGGCAATGCCTTCCCTTTTTACTGGGATTTTACGCCTTGGTGCTAGTCGCCAGCCCCTGGCCTATGGAAGGCGGGCTTGGGGTAGTCACGGCACGGGCCCCGAGGGCGGGTCGTGACAGAGATACCTTCCACACTTGTTCTTTATTCTCTTTTCTATTGATGTGAGGTGTCCCAAACCTTTCTTCCCAAGGCATTGTGTGATTGTGCTATTCTTGGATCGATTCCCCTTGGATCTTTTCCTGCTGCATGAACACCCCCTATTTTGGTGCAACCATGAAGTGTTGATTCATCTTCAATATAAGGTATGTTATACCTCCATTATTCTAGGTTCCTCAACTTGTTTCCTCATGTTTCACCTTTACATGTGATGGAATGTGATATACATGTTTCTAATGGATATTTCTTGGGTGTTGATTGATGCGGTTGTGCCGTGATGTCCTCGGGTGGATGCAGCCATTACGGAAGAGGTAATCGTGATCCACTATGTTGCCCCATTCTCATTCAAAGAACATCAGAAACATTTTGAGGTAGGGATTTCATAGATTCTCTATTCTATTTACATGCAGTCGTATAGTTATCATGATTTATCCCACTAGATCACAATGAAATTGACATAATAAATATTTGAACTGAATTAAAGAATTGGTATCAATTTCTTAGTGATGTTATCACCTCTTGATATTATAGATAGTGTGATATCTATGATTTTATTGTTTTTTTTGATGAAAATTAGTAAAGAATGTAAATCCAAGATTAATTGTAAATTAATTGGTTAAAGATAAATAGGCATGGTTAATGAATCTGGTTTTTGTTGTTGTGATTTGATGATAATCAAATGGATGCAGTTATGAACGTTTAATTGAATTGGTTAATTAAATATAGAATAAAGAACCTATTGTGTGTTAAAAGATAATGCCTTATAGGGTTCTGAGTTTCCCACTTGCTTGTAAAGTCCAAGTGCCTTATTATTTGGAGCTATGAGTTCTCGTTGTGTGTGAAGGATGAATGCATTGTTTAGGGACAAGATCCCAGTTGCTATGTTATTTTTTCCTGCTACTTATTATGTGATGTGAACCTGGGATGACTAAGCCTGGAGGGATGTTATGGTATGTGGGGGTAGGGAGGCCCGATGGTTATGGTAGTAGTTGATGCCTAGAGCGGTGAGATGCATTAGTTTATGGATGTGGGTTTCTGGGAGGACACTAGGGATGATGTAATGGGTTGAAGTTGGGATTACCCATTGATATGAATGTTGTGATGCTTGTTGAATCTATTGTTTTTTTATTTGCTTTACTCTCCCCACTGCCTGAGGAAGCTGGTCTTGCTTACCCTTCTTCCAAAAGAGTTGAAGACATGTGGGGTATGCCACATGATTTCTATGTTTATCTTCTTGAGGATGGATGAGTCTATGCTCCAACTATAGGTAGAAAAGACTCCATGTGTAGTCCATCTACTCAACCTATTAATCCCATTGTGTTTGGTAGCTTATAATTCTTTTCTAGAATTCTTAAAATTATGGAAAGTGAATATTTTATTAATAAATGATTTAATTAATGAATTTTTAACCCATGGGGTTGGGGTTTGCTAGAATGCAATGTTGAGGTAATATTTCTAAGAATCTATGGACTCGATTTGGTTATGCTTGGAAGGCATGGATCTTGGTTGGAATGGTAATGGGATGTAATTTGATAAATTTTAATGGTTAATTAATAGTTAAATAATTAATTAAAGTAAAATGAAACTAATAAAAAGGGATAAGTAACTTAATATAGCTATTTAAATGGTTGTGTTCTTATAAGATATTTAGTCTTAGTAGTGGCAGTCGGGAGTCTGAGTGACATTAACTGTAGTTGAGTCTGAGACTAGGTTTTTTCCATAGTGTGGTTGTGAGCTATATTATATCATGTACTTTTAGTGTTTCTATATACTAACCACCCTATCGGTTAGGGAGACTAACACCCTAGGTATTCTGAGCCCTGTGGTGGGGGGGGGGGGGTGTTTTCCCCAACATCCTAGTGGGAGGATGGATGGATGACTTCCCCATTTGGCCTTGCTCTTTTCTCTTGGAAGTTACTTGTGATGGTATGAACAGTGGTTAGTTTTTGCCATATATGTGTATAGAGGGCTATAATGGATTATGGTTATTTAACACACATATATTCTAGATATATATTCCTATGTCCTACTATAGGTATAACATGTAAAGGCTATGAGGGATTGAGGATCCTTACTCAGTGTATGGGATATAGTGTCTTTAGGTATAATAATTGACGTCTGATACACATTATGCAGGCTATGGTGGCTCCCAAGAACTACCTGGTTTCTTTTGGTTGTGTGTTTGGGGTGATGAGTTACACGAGGTGCATGTTGTTGTGCTACACTCATATGTCTTCGGGCAATCCTTTTTTGAGAGAGATGCCCAGGACGCGTGATGTTGGGGAAAAGTGAAAAACCAGTGAGGAATTGGTAGATATGTACCCTTGATATCATTTATTATATCATATACTCTTTTATGTGATTATTAGTGAGAGTATCTATGGTGAGTTTGGGAACTTAGTATACTTGTTTAGGTGATAGGTTAGTTTCACTTTTTGTTCACTGTGCTTTTTCATGCTTTATTTATTTTTTCATGATAAGATTTAGGGAGGATCCTACTGAGTATACTTTTATACTCACTCTAAGTTATATAAATTTTTTTTCAGGTCACCTGGAGTAGGTTGGACATTAGGCTGGTTACTACTAGCTTGCGGGTTTTTTAGGAGTTGTTCAGGCTTCATGGTTGCTGCCGTTTTACTTTCTTTTAGTACTTGCAGTGTTCCCTTTCAGTTGTAGTATTATTTTCATGAAATTACATATATGTACTTGGGTTTATTTTATATTATAGTCTGAGTATAAGTTGGTTGGTTTCTATCTTATCTCTCTCTTCTGCATGTTTTCTCTTAGAGGGTAATGCCTCTCATCTGTTTGTTTTCCATACCCTCGGTGCTAGTCGCCAACCCGAAGCTTACTGGAGGTGGGACTTGGGGGGTCATTATCTCTCTCATCACATTTACAGCCTAGGAGGGGTACACCTTGTGGGGAGGGGGTCATGAAAATCACTTTATTGATTAATTCTCACTTTAATGATATGATCTCTGTAAGTGATTTCATCTTAATTTCCACTTCATTGAGACATATTTAGTATTATGAACTTATTTACTTTTATGCAGTGTATATAATAATTATTTTATGTTTTCAACATGAATATATATTTATTAATGTCAATTAATGTTAATTTTTAAGGATTTATAATTTAAAAGTTACCAAATTGGTAAGAATTTATTTTACAATCTCATTTTTCTGGGATTGGTTAATTTTTTTAAAGGAATATTATAATATATCCTTTATAAACTTAATTTATTTTATTATAATATATATATTTAAGAAATTTCCATGTTTCCTTTAAACTTTTCCTCTATTTTTCACTTGAATTATGCAAATAAACATTTAAAATAAAATAAAATCTTATTTATTTTTTTAATAGGGTAAATTTCTCTTCCATATCTATATTTTTTCAAAATTGTTTTACAAAAGTGCTTTTTAGTTACAAAAATATTTATTAAGAAAATTTTAAGTTATAATTAACTTTTTACAAGGTTGTAAAGGAATATTTCTAATTTTTTCTAAAAGTTTCATTTTTTATTTTCTTTACAAGAATTCAAAGGAAAGTTTCTTTTTAATGTTTACAGTGTAAACGTTTTTTTCCACCACCATAACTGTTTTTCACTATTAGGATTCTTCTATAAGTTTTCATTTATTTTACAAAGGAAAATATTTAATGAAAACTTATTTTAAATTTGTCACTTCAATTCACTTTTCTTCTCCAAATGATATAATTTTACTATAAAATATACCTTTATGATGAATTAATGGTCATTTATCATCTCTTAATTAATTTTTTGGTTATTAACTTTATATTGAAACATTCACTTTATTATAATTATCTTTCATCTGAAATATCCATATTATTTGCATATTAGATATGCTTATTTCCTAAACTATATACCATTTCTACATACAGTGTTTTACTATTTGATTGATCGGGGAAATATTGATTTACCATATTATTTTCTCAATATAGATATTTACTGATATGGAATATTGTTTATGAATTAAATTGATCACTTAATATATGAGTAATGAATTGAACTTATTAAGTTATAGATGAGTCCTAGAATTACATAGCCCCTCGATGCATTCACAGGTCTCATGAGATAAAATAGGTTGAGAATTTGACCAAGACATTACCCATTTATGTATGATGTCTTGGCACGAGTACTTAATGGTATCTTTATGATTTATTGGTATAAGGACATGATATTAAGTCTAATATGTCCAAAATTTTGTATTACATCATTATGAAATTGTTTATTGATGTCCGCATGATCATTTGAATAGTTATGATGTCTATGGATAAGTTTTAAGATCATGTGATAATTTATATGACATTATTTGATCATCATTTATTCCGATCATATTATTCATGTCTTTTTAACTCATGATAGATTCTATTTTATGTAAGCCTTACTATGTGTTTGTGCTCACCCTTATATTTTTTTTCTTTCCCCAAGATATGAAGATAAAATCTTTTAATGCATTCAAGGATATAAAATGTTAACTATACTATGTTTTATATTTTATTTCCAATGTAAAAATGAGAATCATGTATGTTTGTAGTTCTCCGAGACTAATAAACTATTTTTTATATTGGGATTTTATTTCTTGAATTTTACACCAATGTAATAAAGTAACCATCAAATCTGGTCTAATAGAGTTGGGGTCTTTACAGTTTGTATCAGAGAAAGTTAATAGAAAAAATGATAAATAGATTTAAGAAAACATATATTTGGGAAGATAAACCAATAACAAAATTTAAGGATATATCTAATTATAGGATAATATTGTAAATATTTTGGTAAGGTATAGATTATGTGGGTTTCCTAGAAATATATTTATTTATGGATACTACAAGTAGATGTGGTTTTGACACAAATGAATCTAAGGGTAATAACCTCTAAAAGAGTTGGTCGAATATATCTCATTAAATATTTTGGTGCATGGTGAGTGTACCCTTATTGAACACATGGTTTGACACTCCTTGAGGATATTATTGGGTTAAATCATATTTTCTTTATGAAAAATTATGAAATATTTGATTAGATGATGACCACGAATGACCTAGGTTAAACCTAAGGTGTATTAGATTAAAAATAAGGTGTCACGATTTAGACATACTACAATTGATTTTCATGATTATGTGGTTTCCCAATATTATTATTGTTGCTCATACATTTATTTTTAGTTTTTATCAATGACTATAACTAGAAGGAACCATGTTAACACCAAATATAATAGACAATGGAATGATTGTACTCATGAGAAACTAAATAAAACGAGACCTAGAAGGAGAAACCTTGTGTTTTTTACTAATAATATATATATATATAATTATATAATTAAAAATATTATCTTGGGTGAGTTTCATGACACGCCTAATAAGTGAAAAATGGAGTTTCATGCAAACCATGGAGGGAAGAAGATTCTGTTTCCTACATGTCATGTATGTGGGAAGAAGTACTATGAGAAATGTCTTAGAGGAACAAGAATAGGTTTTATGTGTGAAAAAGAAGGTCATAAATCAAGTAATTGGTGATGAAAAATGAATATTTATATGGAGGGATATAGATTTCATCATAAGATACCATTTATAGATTGATGTCTTATATTTAGGGAACTTTGACATTATCCGACTCAATTCCCTAATCCAAGGGTTAACTCCTAGACCAAGGAAGGAACCATGCTATTCTAATCATTTAAGTGGAATAAATGAAGTTCTTGTATATTAGGATTCGAGAATTATGTTGTAGAAGTGATATATAAATGATATTATGGTTATAGGAATCAAAAAACAACTAAGTATTATTCTGCAATATTTTTTATTTAAGGATTTGAAAACATATGTTGAATGGTACCAATAACCAAGAAAATTGATTTAGTGGGAATGTGATATTTTTGGTGAATACATGATTAATGAAATATAACCATTAATATGTTACAAATATGTAGTTAATAATGTTTAATTATGATAAATAGATGATTGAAATTGATGAAGTAAATGGGATAACAATGGTGACTTTAAAATTGGTTAGTGATTTGATGACAAAGTGATTTAGGTCATATTTGATAATGTTTATTGAATTTTTGGATTTATGAAATATATTAAATATTATATGATTTTATTTGAGAAATAATAATTTCATTAATTTTGTAAGAATATATATTTTTATAGAGGTTTTATGGTTATTCAGGTTATTAGTAGCACATGGGCCATAGCCTAGTTGGTAAGGACTCCGTAAGTATATCCAAGCGACCAGGGATCAAAACCAGGTGGAGACAGAATTTTCAGGTTACTGTAGCAGTACTGTAGCGAGAACTGTGTAGTATTGTAGTAGGTACTATAGTGGAAACTGTAGCAGGCACTATTTGGCACTGTAGCAGCTGCGAATATGCCCCCGTTTGGGCCTTCAGGCCACCGATTTGGTCCCTGAGTCCTTTAAGGCCTTCAGGTCACCTAGGCCTTCGGGTCAGTAAGGCCTTAGGGCCACCTCAAGGCCTTTAGGGCACCTTAAGTGCAGATACAAACCAGACAACCTACAAGGAACAAGCTCTACAAGGAGAATGAACAAAGGAGCTTTCACCACAGTAGAAGCTAAAAGGATTGCAAGAATGAGAGGGTATGACACCTGTCATCGGGACAAGCCTGTGCATGCACGGGAATGCCTAGCCGAACATCCATGCGAAGGTGGAGAGCTGATTTCACAATAAAGATGCTGGGGAGGAGCAGTTCCAAGTAGTTTGTCTGGGTTGTATGTAATGTTTGAAGCCTACAGGCAATGAATTACTCTAAGGCCTATGAGCCATCTAATACTTACACCTATGGGCCTTGTAAGGGTTCCACCTCACCCCTTGAAAGGTGGAATATCAAAATCAATAAAAAATGAAGGCCTTCGGGCCATTGGAGGAGTGGAGGTTATTAGTATGTTTTAAGAGAATTATGATAAAGGTATTCACATGTTTGGTAAGTGACATTATGGGCCACTTTATATTGCCTGGGGATAAATGTTTAATAAAATATTTCAGTTTTTTAGGTTTTAAATTTGTATAGACATATTTTGGGGGATTCTTATGGTTGACTATTAATGAAATGGATTAAGTTAAACTTTGGGGGTTATTGTTGAGGTTTTAGAGATTAATGTATTACATTTTTCCATATTTGATAATGCACGCTAACCATTTTGGTTTTGTTAAACATTTTGAGGATTAAGAAATAAATTTACATTATTTTATGAATCTTATGATCCATTATAAGTTAGTTTTAGTGATTCATACAAGAAAATATAATCTTGAATATTCATTTCTTTGAATAAGAGATGAAGTGTAAATTCATCGAAACACAAATAAAGGATGAAATTATGATTATGAAATGGAAATAAATCAAGTAAATTTTCTCGAATTATCTATTTTGATAGTAAATGAATCCATAAAACTTAGAAAAATGTTCTTGAAATGAAAATTTTATCCTCTTACCTTCATTTTTGATGAATTGACGGTCATTTCACCCCTCACTAATTTATGGTTTTATGGTCATCAAATTTCTCATAAACATGTTATATGTTATAATTTATTAGTCATTATATGGTAGTTTTCTCATATATATTTATATTTTAACTTCCTACCAATGTTCTCCTTATCTAGGAACTTGATTATGTGTTATTTCTGGTAACCTTTATCCTTCCCACTTACCCTTTTCAAAAGAAGTTTGATTATCCCTCTCTTCAATGTGAGTTTTCAATAAAGGTATTTTCAAATATTGAACCTTTTATGATTGAGATAAAATTTTAAGGAAAAAATTTATTGGGGGGGTAACACTTTAAAAATCTAGTTTATAAGAATAATAATCTTGATAGCTTGCTTAACACATAACACTTAACTTTAAGCGAATTGAGATATATTATAAAAATAGTGTTATTTAACCATTGAATTGGAGGGTATGAATATAAGTAACTAAATTATGAAATATATTTATAATGGTACTAATCAATAAAATTTATTTATTAATTCTTAGGAAATAATCACTTAATTTTTAGTGAAGTCGTTTTATGCTTCAAAAATGCATTTTTCTTTAAAAATTATTTTATTACATTTGAATGTGAAAATTATAATTAATTTTTGACAATTTTAGAAATTTTGTTTTATAAAATAAAAATAATTTTTGATATAATCATATCAAAATTAAATTAGGGTGGAATTTTTGGATTTTTCTAAAATGATTGATTTTTCAATGAATAGTGAAAAGTATCAATTTTTCAAATACTCTCATTTATTTCCATTAAATTAAGTAATTTAAAAGTTCCATTATATATATATATATATTTTATTTTTTATTAAATTTAAATATGAACCATTTTATTTATAATAATATAATTAATTTCATTTGAATCATAAATATTCATGATTTTGATATAAGTTAATTTTTATGTTCAAAAATGCATTTTTCTAAAAATTATTTTTCATTGTGTTATATGCATTTAAATTTAAATTGATTTATAAAAATTTTAAAGACTGAATCTTGAAAAATTTATACCATATTTTTAATTATGAGGTTCAAATTTGGTAAATAGGACTCCTTTATTTTTTGTTATTATGAATAGTAACTGTGGTAAATATTTGTCACATCAGTAAAGATAAAATGGGTAAAATAGGGTTAAAAATACGATATATGGTATCAAAATAAACCCAAAAATTGCATTTATTTAATTAGATGAGATAAATTCTACCATGGAAATCCAAAATTAGAATATATGGTATTTTGGTTCCATTTTCCCTTGATAATAACACTTATATTATTTTAATTAAAGGAAATTACAAAAATGTCACAATGATGCTTTTAATATCTTTTATATGTTCATATAGGGATAGGAATATGTTATTAACGAATATAAAATTTAATATTGAACAATATTAATTTATTTTTATGATTGATTTTTTAATTTTTAGTAATGATACACTACGGAAAAAAAGGCATTTCGCGGCGGTTTTTTTTCGTTTCGCGGCGGTTTAAACCGCCGCTAAATCGATTGGCAGCGGTTTTCAAAAACCGCCGCTAAATCTGGCGTCGGGAAACTATTCGCGGCGGTTTTCAAAATCGTCGGAACGTTTCGCGGCGGTTTAAACCGCCGCTAAATGATTCAGCGGGGGTTTTTTTTTTATATATATTTTTTAGTTTTTTTTAATTATATATATATTTATTTATTTTATTTATTTGTTTATTTATTTATTTTATTTATTTTATTTCGTATTTATTTATTTATTTATTTATTTATTTATTTATTTATTTGATTTTATTTGATTTTATTTATTTTATTTCGTATTTATTTATTTATTTATTTATTTATTTATTTATTTATTTATTTCGTATTTATTTATTTATTTATTTTATTTATCCATGCATGCATCTCCCTTGCCCATGCACATGCATGCCCATGCACATGCATGCCCATGCACATGCATGCCCATGCAATATAAATAAATCCCGCGTCTGGTGAGATTTGAACCTCTAACCTCTTGCATATTTTCCAAAGACTTTACCACTCCAGCAAGCTCACCATGTGGTTAATAAACAGAAATTAATATACTTATATATATTAATTGAAAAAACAAATAATACATAAATAATAGATATAAACTCGATAATAATAAATAATAAATAATAAATAATAAATAATAAATAAAAAATTAGAAATAATAAATAATACATAATAAATAATAAATAATAAATAATAAATAATAAATAATACATAATAAATAATAAATAATAAATTATAAACTCGATAATAATAAATAATAAATAATAAATAATAAATAATAAATAATAAATAATAAATAATAAATAATAAATAATAAATAATAAATAATAAATAAATATAAATAATAAATAATAAATAATAAATAATAAATAATAAATAATAAATAATAAATAACAAATAATAAATAACAAATAATAAATAACAAACAACAAACAATAAATAATAAATAATAAATAATAAATAATAAATAATAAATAATAAATAATAAATAATAAATAATAAATAATAAATAATAAATAATAAATAATAAATAATAAATAATAAATAAATTTAAACAATAAATAATAAATAATAAATAATAAATAAAAATAATAAATAAATATAAATAATAAATAATAAATAAATATAAACAATAAATAATAAATAATAAATAATAAATAATAAATAATAAATTATAAATAATAAATAAATATAAATAACAAATAATAAATAAAAATAAAAATAAATAATAAATAAATATAAATAATAAATAATAAATAAATATAAATAATAAATAATAAATAATAAATAAATATAAATGATAAATAAATATAAATAATAAATAATAAATAATAAATAATAAATAATAAATAAATATAAATAACAAATAATAAATAAATATAAATAATAAATAATAAATAAATATAAATAATAAATAATAAATAAATATAAATAATAAATAATAAATAATAAATAATAAATAATAAATAATAAATAATATATAATAAATAATAAATAATAAATAATAAATAATAAATAATAAATAAATATAAATAATAAATAATAAATAAATATAAATAATAAATAATAAATAATAAATAATAAATAATAAATAATAAATAATAAATAATAAATAATAAATAATAAATAATAAATAATAAATAATAAATAATAAATAATAAATAAATATAAATAATAAATAATAAATAATAAATAATAAATAATAAATAATAAATAATAAATAATAAATAATAAATAAATTTAAACAATAAATAATAAATAATAAACAATAAACAATAAATAATAAATAATAAATAATAAATAAATTTAAACAATAAACAATAAATAATAAATAATAAATAATAAATAATAAATAAATATAAATAATAAATAATAAATAATAAATAATAAATAATAAATAAATAATAAATAATAAATAATAAATAATAAATAATAAATAATAAATAATAAATAATAAATAATAAATAATAAATAATAAATAATAAATAACAAATAATAAATAACAAACAATAAATAATAAATAATAAATAATAAATAAAAAATAACAAATAATAAATAACAAACAATAAATAATAAATAATAAATAATAAATAATAAATAATAAATAATAAATAATAAATAATAAATAATAAATAATAAATAATAAATAATAAATAATAAATAATAAATAATAAATAATAAATAATAAATAATAAATGATAAATAATAAATAATAAATAATAAATAATAAATAATAAATAATAAATAATAAATAATAAATAATAAATAATTAATAATTAATAATAAATAATAAATAAATTTAAACAATATATAATAAATAATAAATAATAAATAAATATATTAAATAAATATAAATAATAAATAATAAATAAATATAAATAATAAATTAAAAATAAAAAATAATAAATAAAAAATAATAAATAAATATAAATAAAAAATAATAAATAAATATAAATAATAAATAATAAATAAATATAAATAATAAATAATAAATAAATATAAATAATAAATAATAAATAATAAATAAATATAAATGATAAATAAATATAAATAATAAATAATAAATAATAAATAATAAATAATAAATAATAAATAATAAATAATAAATAATAAATAAATATAAATAACAAATAATAAATAAATATAAATAATAAATAATAAATAAATATAAATAATAAATAATAAATAAATATAAATAATAAATAATAAATAATAAATAAATATAAATGATAAATAAATATAAATAATAAATAATAAATAATAAATAATAAATAATAAATAAATAAATAATAAATAAATATAAATATAAATAATAAATAATAAAAAATAAATAATTAATAATAAATAATAAATAATAAATAATCAGTTACAAATAATATATAATAAATAAATTAAAGTATATTATAAATAATAAATAATAAATAATAAAGGAAACACATGAAAAAGTATGAAAAGACGTGATAAGGGATGAAAAATCATGAAAATGCATGAAAAAGGATGGAGAAGCATATGAGGAATGAGGTATTAGAAAGAATGAGAACGCATGAAAACTCGTGACAACTCTGGAAAAATCCTTAATAATTCAACATAATCATCATAATAACCCACAAAAAAACCATTGATAAAGATAACAAGTCATGGAAACTCAAATAAACAGTAATAAATGGAGCTACCGTTAAAACTCGTCAAAACGGTCATAAAGAGACAAAAACATTGGACTCACATTAACAGAGATAACTTAAGATCCGAGAGTCCGTTTTAGATCCGCGGCCTGTCAAATCAAAGATCCCGAAACGATCTTCAACCTGAAAGGTGAAAGAGTCCGAATGGACAGGCGGATCGGAAGTTACGACCATTTAAAAAAAAGCTGACGGGGAACGGGTGCTAGAAACGAGGCATTGAAAAACATAACAAACCCGATACCCACTAAAAAGGCCATAACATATGATCTATGAGTGCATGTGGGCACCGCAACCAGTCAAACTGAAGTTCATGGAACGAGCTATGATCTGGCAGGTGGAGGAGGCCGAATTGACATGCGGATCGAAAGTTAGGTCCGTTTGAAGACAAGTTCGACGGGACACCGGTGATGGAAACAGGGTTTTGGAGGCCTTCGGAGGGGTTTTTGGGGTCGAAAAACCTGACAGAAGCTTGCTTGTGTCGAGCCAGTGCGTAGCTCTCTTCGCTGGCTTCGATTTGATATGTGGTAGAGCCCAAACGGACACCCGGAGCGAAAGTTATGGCCATTTGAAGTTGGAGAACTTTTTTCAACTTTTTTATAACTCTAATATCATCCACACCTTAGAACGTCTCACGGTTTTGATTATATGTGCCTCTATATCTCTTCATAAGCTTCGATTTGACTGGTCGTGGTGCTTCAACAGATGCCCGGATCAAAAGTTATGATCGTTTTAGTGTTTTCGGGGTTTCTCACGTTTTTTTTATTTTTTTCATTTTATTTCACGGCGGTTTTACCGAAACCGCCGCTATTTCGCGGCGGTTTTTTAAAAAACCGCCGCTAATCCTTGAATAAAATTAAAAAAAAATAAAAAAAATAATTTTAAAAAAATAATTTTTTTTGCCGTTTAGCGGCGGTTTTCTCGCGGTGATACATAACCTTAAAAGCTTATATGACGATGACACCGTGCTTGTGCAAATAGTAGAAAAATCAAAGTAAATGATTTTTAAAAGCATCAAAAGTAATATTTTGTTTGAATGAATTATGGTGTCACAAAAAATTTATGGTGAATAATAATGTATAATTTTTGGTTAAAGAGTTTAGATTTGAATTAATTTTTTATCTTGATGTTTTTAAATTCAAATTAAATGAATAGTTTCAAAAATGACATTAATAATATTTTATGAAAAATAATATTTTATTAAATTATTTAAAGATCATAATTTTTTTTACAAAGATAAGTATGATGATAAATTGTCTAAAATTTCATCCATAAGACATTTATGATCCAATTGTTACCTTATAGGTAAAATTATAACCCTTTAAGATTTAAAAATTTGTTACCACAGTTATGGTTAAAAATAGTTAATGAAGGGTTTAAATCAAAAGATAAGGGTCAAAATGACCTAAAAACTTTATTAAACCTCATTTAACGGTTTTATTTTTACTTCAACCTTATCATCTTTGAATTTGAGTCATTTTGGAGCCGTTTTTCCAAGAAAGAGACTTAATAATATTTTAAAACATTAAGGAATTACAAGCATGCCACTAACTACAATTATAAAAGGACACCCTCCTTTACCTTATTTGTAACACTTTGAACCATATATATTGACCAAAAATTGCTCATTTATCTTCTAAAATTTTCTATCCAATAAGTAGAAGTTCTACTCTTCTTAAAATACCATTCCAAGGGCCGTTAAGAATGTATCTAGAGGAAGTCTACCGAAGAAGAGGTAATCGTCTTTGCCGAATCTTTTAAATTTCTTTATTCTTTTACTTCCTCTAAATCTCTTGTACCCATACTAAAATAATAAGTATCATAAATATAATGATATTTTATCATGATTATTTAAAAATGGCTTTCCATCTCTTTTTCATCCAATAAAAAGCAAAAATATCACTCGTGCGTATGTACGACTTACCATCTCTACGTAGCTGCATATTTCATTTTAATCCCCATTTTAATTTGATGGTTATAAAGGTGGAACTAATACATATATATGATACTTAAGATGTAATTTTTATTCTGAAAAATTAATATATAATCTACTTATTTACCCTTTCACCCATTAAAAAATGATAACATCTCTTGTGTGTAAGTATGAACTACTATCTTCACAAAGTGATGTGATTAATTTTCCATGTACGCATTTGAATAATAATTATAAAAATTAATATAATAAATAAATATGATATTTATAACATTAATATCATTCTAGAGATGATTAAACTATAACCTATGCACAAGAGATGGAACATACTTGATGAAACATACATGAGAAGACTAAGCAGTTAACACTCGAAACAATGATAATAATAAAAAATTATTGAAAAGCATGTTATAAGATGTTATTTGTAGAGACCCGAAGCTTGACATACATGGAAAATACATTACTTTTGCAGAATACTTAATACATAACAAAAATAGACACACAAGGATCATAATAGTTTAGTGTCTTTGGAAACTCGGAATAAAATCTTCTAATCGCGGTGAAAGATCTTCAACATCTCCCAATAAAGATCTTCCCCTTTTTTTTACCTAAAACCTTTCTTTATATCCTGGGGAAAAGAAAACATAAAAGGTGTGAGCTCAAATTCCCAGTAATGGTAAACATAGATAACATAAAACAATCCATAAACATTTTGAATGCAAAAACTTGAACATAAAATCTAAACATCAAAATCTTGAGCAAAGACATGAATCTTGGAAGTACATAAGGCATATATCATAACATAACATAAATCATGATAAAATATCATGGGAATAAAACATGTAATTGTGGAAACCATTAAGAACATGATATGATTTCCATAGTAGCCAAGGCATTGCTGCCAAGACCATCTTAGTGGACAAAGTCCCATTCTGAATCGAGTTCACTCCTCGTTCCAGTCCTGTATTACTGAACAGGTTTAACTTTCCGTTTCATCCATGTCTATCTCATGAGATATAAATCTTTACCCAATGAATTGGAGGGAGATATAGGTCCCACCCATCTCATAATGAAATCATTCTTACTTATGCCAAAAAATAAACATACATCATTCATAATAACTCAATGAATAAAATGGGTTTCATAAACATCATCCCATCATCACATAATCCATATAAAATAAATGGATATCATTTCATAATAAGGAAAGTGAAACCATGTTAATCATAGAGACATGATACTTGAAACATACACATATGAAATAATGTCATCTTAGATGAAAAATGGTTTTGATAAAACACTTGAAATGAATTCTTGAGGAAAATATCCTTTTTTCTTCAAAATCATTCTCTTTTCACAAAATGTCATGAAATTTTAAAAGAAAAGGATTTTTTTGAAAATAGTCATGAAATATTTTGGAGTAATCTTCACGAAAATAAGGCTTTATAAAACCGTAAAAATCCTTTCATGCCGTATAAGTTAAAAAAACATTCTCCTCGTACTTTTTTCAGAAAAGTCAAAAAGTACCTCGTAAAAGAAAGATTCCATACATACCATGTAGTAAAAGTCAAAAAATGGGTAAAAAGGACTTTAAACATACATGAAAACTCTTTTATAAAACATGTACATGGATTATAGAAATAACCCTAGTAAATACTTACGAATAAGCAATCTCGGATAAAAATGAGATTTGCAAAATTATCCCTTACCTTAGGTCCGATATGCTTCGTACGTATCCGAACCTCCTGTATAATGATTTAAATAATGTCATTTACTTATTACAGAATTATATTAATTGTTATGATATCATATATGTTTCACTTATGACTTTATATTACCCGTTCTTTTGTAAATTCCATGTTAAAGCAGCGTTTTGGGTAAAATCATTTCATTTATCGTATGTGTTTCGACTTGTAATTCTTGATATTATTACTTATATCCTGATTTAAATAATTATAAAATGTAAAACATGATTTATATACAATATATATTCATCATATACATATATATATTATAGATCGATAAAAGGAATGAAATACACCGTTCATGGAGACGGTAGGCCGTACGTACGCATGAACGCTGTTTTCGTTTCCTTATTGAATTGAATGAAACTAAATAGATGACGTACATATATATATATATATATACATAAATCCAGTAGAATTCATATATTTCATTATTATTCATTATATAAACTTTATGATCATTCATGTATGGTTAACATGGAGAATGAATCTCATTGCTTCGTGGAGACGGTAGTTCGTACGTACGCACGAGCGATGATATCATTCCCATAATTATTGAATAGAATCAGAGTGGATGGTATAATATATCATAATCAGTATGATGTTATAATAACCATATATAGTTATTCTTTACACCATTATACCCATCCATGTAAGGTGTTGGTGGAAAAACAGATTTCACCACGGCGTGGAGACGGTATTCCATACGTACGCACGCGTAGTGATTTCATTTTCCGTAGGATGGATAGATGGTGAAATAGGGTTGTTTCATAATTATAATAAAATATCATTATATGAGTTATACTGATGTTATTACTTCATAATGAAACAACTAAAGAAGAAGAAGTGGAAGAAGAAATAAAGTTGAAAGAATCGGTAACGGACATTACCTCTTATTTGAAGCGCCTCTTTGAGACCTCCTCTTAGGGATCTAAAATTTGCCTTTGAAGAAGAAAAGAACCTCTAGGATGTTTATATGGAAGTTTAGAAGATAATTATTCAGGGGTTGGACGATCTTGAAGTCTCAAAGTGGTGTGTGGAAGAGAGGGAGGAGGTGCCCTTTTATAAGGGAGGAGAGGGGCACCTTTGGAATAACTAAAAATATTATTTTATTATAAAGTAATATTCGGTTTTTAATAGCTCAAAATTGAGTTATTTAGAAGCTAAGATGGGGATGGGTTGAAATAATCTCATCCAATAGAATTTATACAAGTTTAGGTTTCTATTTTAACCTTATCATTTAGATTTAACTTTAAGTTAAATAATTTTTCTTTTACCGTGTCTTCTTGTTTTCTTACACTATAAGGTTAATAAACCTACTATAACATGCCAAAAGAACCCCAAGTTGTTTATTATTAATATATATAACCTTATCTAAGTCATTTGGCCGAACCTTAGATTTTTAGGAATAAAATAACAATTAATAATATAATACTTGTTTTTAAAACTATTTTATGTCAATTTTGACACTATTTAGTAATTGATTTTTGTGAAAATTATAAAAAAATGATTAGTTCGAAAAAAGTTAATTAGATCAATACTAACATGTTATATTAACCTATAAAATTAGTGCAATTCATAAAAAGTCTCAAATTACATTTATTTGGGTATTTATAACATCAATTATGTCAATATTTCATTAATAAGATAATTACTGCATCATCTTTGTGTCATAAATAAATTAAATTATTTAATGTATAAAAATTAAAAATAAAATACCATTATGTAGGAAATCGTTTTATATTTCTAATAAATATTTATAGTCAAATTTATCTTATGTATAACCCTATATTAAAAATTATTTACTTATTAAACTTTGATTTTAACTATTTTAACCCTTCTTTAAATAAATTAATAATAATTGTCCTAATATAATCTAAGTGGGCCTAAATGGTCATATTTTATTCCTAAGGTTGTTTTTGGTCGAATTAAACTTATCCAATAGAATTAGGACATGTTTTAGGGTAATAATAATATCATTTTTACCCTTAATTACCGTATTTACTTTTAACCGTGGTAAATAAAAGTAAAAAGTTACTATTCACCAAAAATTATTTTCATCTCATTGAACCACATTTTACTTACTGACATCAACCGTGTCTCTCGGATTTTTTAAATTCCACTCACAAAAGCGGTAAAATTAAGTTTTATGTAAATTTACAAATTCTCCAAGGAGGTGGGTAAAAGACGGTCAAAAGTTCAATAAAATTTTTATATATCTAAAATTATTATAAAATGACTCTAATGAATTAAATTGAACTTATATAGGTATTATGTTTCAATTTTGACCTAATATAAATTTAAATAGAATAAATAATTATTTAAATAAAAAGTCGATTTTTAAATAGTAACCTAGTGTTTTCACTATTCATCAAAAATTGAAAGTTTCTAGAAAAATACCAAAATTTCACCCTATGCTAATTTCGATATTCCGAATCCAAAAACAAAGTCCATTTTGAAAAATAAAATTTACAAAATTTCAAAAAGTGGTTATTACTATTCATAACGGCTAGTTTTAATAATATTTTAATAGCATATCGTTGTTTAGTGAAACTCGGTATTGCGTATGACGCAAGCTATCAAGGAAGGTCGCGATTGCATGTAAATAAATTCAAGATAGTGTTGTGTGTAGTGAAAGATTCCTTTGATGATTTATATAAAATAAAAACAAAATATCTCTTATAAAAGTCTAGGGTGTTACATTCTACCCCCCTTAAAATGAATTTCGCCCTCGAAATTCGTCAGGGTTATAAATGGTTTACTACTCGAAAGTTTCTTTAATAGAAACCCACATAGTAAAAAGGAATACCAAAACCAATCTTTAAAAACTAAAGTATGAAAGATAACGGTTACCCAAATTAACTAATCACTGGGTTTCCACATAGGAGAACATAGGTGAAAATATGGATATGGAAGAGAAACCTAACCATCATGTTCTGATGGAGAGTGGTAGAGGACATGGCTATGAAAAAGCCAACAATCACAAAGCCATAGATTTGTGATGATCTAAGGTACCATCTGATTCATCGGATATAAGGGAACTAGGACAACATTTTTGGTTTTCAAGATCATTTCCCTAAAGTAGATGAATTAAAAGAAATACTTACATGATTTTGGTAAAATTTCACTGTTGTTCATGAATTGAACAATTTCCACTTCACACCTTAAAGAAATGAAGTTGAATTTGTTATTCGTGATGTGTTAGCAGATCATGTGATAGAATGATGGGTCATTCCATCTGTTTCAAATAAAAGGTTAGCAAAATTTATAAGTCCATCTTATGTTTAGATTAATCGTATATGGTTCCAAAAATGAACTTATACTTCATATATCATACCTATTAATAAAATAAAACTAGTTTCTACTAACCAGGGACTTCCTGTAGGCCAGCGGTAGGCGATAAAGGCCAGTCGCACTTCGGTTGTGGGTTCAATTCCCACAGCCTTGTCCGACGTGATGGGCTGTCACCCGTCCTGCAGGTTGTCCTTTTTTCTAATACTACATTACTATAACATCCCATCAATAATATTGAAAAAAACTTATATCCTTAAACAATACTAACTTATGTCCAACATAATCCATTCCAATATTTAGGCTTATCCATAATACTGCAGTCCACTCTCATAATATAGTGAAAATGATTACCAGATATTTCATATAAAAAGCATGTTAATACCATCGTTGATCCCCGTATATCATAAGATATGTCTTGTTGGTCACATTCCAAATATTCGAAGGCCTTAATCATATATTCTCTTGAAAAATGAATACCCATTGAATCTTAGTGAAAACATGAGTGCTGTCAAAAGTTAACTCTTTCCACATACCAAAAACCCAAAATTCTATATACTCAAACCATGATATAACTATTTCCTTATATTAGTAATGAGCTCATGAATACTGTCAAACATTTCATTTTCTCCTTATCCCTTCATTATGCACATATCATCTTCTTTCCAAAAATATCTCAATCACTTTCCATGGTTACCGGTACCATAAAATTATTGAAAACCACAATATACCAATACATAAATATTCTAATATTCCATGATACTATATACAACATTATTTTGGAATCCCATTACATAAACACTTAATCATTCCACCACATCGTTGTCATATTCAACATTGCCAATAGTGATCGCATGTGACTTCCCTTTTTCCTTTTCCTTAAGTGGTTTCTCATGTCGATCATCATTAACCCTTGGATTAGGGCATTGATTAGCATAATGCCCCATTTCATTGCACTTGAAACATTGAAGTGTTGGTGGTGAGTTATCTGTATTCTTTTCTTTATTCACACCATTAGCAACCCTTTTTCCATTACTTCGACACTCAGCTGCTCGATGACCTTCTTTTCCACACTTAAAAACATTTTCTAGTCCCTTTAAGGCAATATCCACCATGCTTCTTTCCACACATTGAGCATAAGGAAACATTCATCTTCTTTTCACCATTATTCTGAGATTTCTCCTTGAACTCCATCTTTAGTTTCTTTTCAAAACCATGAGATGGATATGTAACACCAACTTCCATTTCTAACTTGATAGCACAACGCACAATTTCTTCATAGCTACTGAAGTCTCTTATATCTAATTCCCTTCGAAGATTTGGTTTTAAGCCACTGAATAATCGATCAATTTTACTTTCAGGTTGGATGATAAAGCCAGATGCATACCTTTCAAGCCTTGTAAAATTCGCTTCGTATATACCAACAAATTCATCATCCTTTTTCTTTAGTTCAAGAAACTCCTTCTCCATTTTTGTTCGAAGAATACGAGGGAAGTACTTATTGAAAAATAAGTTCTTGAACTCATCCCATTCCATGGACTCAATTTCATCTCTTGGACTCGTATTCTTGATAAGATTACACCATTGATCAGCTTCACCTTCCAAACGATATATTGATAAGATGACTTTATCATGTTCAGAACATTGAAGAACTGAAAATATCTTTTTAGTGGTACTGATCCATTGTTCTGCAACAAGTGGATCAGAAGACCCACTGAAAGAAGGTGGACGTTGCCTCATAAAGGACTCAATAGAATATTGTTCCCTTCTCTTCTCATTTGGATGTCCAGAATGATTCATAGCTTTTGTAAGTATAGCAATAAGATTTTTCACTCCATCTCCCATAACATTTGTTTGTTCAGGAGGACAATCATTGCATTGTCCATTACATTGATCAACACGGTTCCTTCGGGTTCCAGCCATCGTCTAAAACCCAAAAAGAATAGTGTGAGAGGTAAAAATCATGCTAGGGAAAACAACATCATAAAGGGGTAGTACCTTCAATATCTAACATCTTAGGTTACCGTAATTCTATTAGTATAACCTATACTTATACTTAACCTTAGGGACATCCCCAGACATACCTTAGAAATATCTCTAGGGATATCACTAGAGTTCTCACATCCTAGTTTCCAAAGGTTAACTAAACCTTTCCTCTGATACCAACTGTAGAGACCCGAATCTTGACGTACATGGAAAATATATTACTTTTGCAGAATACTTAATACATAACAAAAACAGACACACAAGGATCGTAATAGTTTAGTGTCTTTGGAAACTCAGAATAAAATCTTCTAATCGTAGTGAAATATCTTCAACATCTCTCAATAAAGATCTTCCCCTTTTTTTTTACCTAAAACCTTTCTTTATATCCTGGGGAAAAGAAAACATAAAAGGGGTGAGCTCAAATTCCTAGTAAGGGTAAAAATAGAGAACATAAAACAATCCATAAACATTTTTAATGCAAAAACTTGAACATAAAATCTAATCATCAAAATCTTGAGCAAAGACATGAATCTTGGAAGTATGTAAGGAATATATCATAAGGTAACATAAATCATGATAAAATAGCATGGGAATAAAACATGTAATTGTGGCAACCATTAAGCACATGATATGATTTCCATAGTAGCCAAGGCATTGCTGCCAAGACCATCTTAGTGGACAAAGTCCCTTTCTGAATCGAGTTCACTCCTCGTTCCAGTCCTGTATTACTGAACCGGTTTAACTTTCCATTCCAGCCATGTCTATCTCATGAGATATAAATCTTTACCCAATGCATTGGAGTGAGATATAGGTCCCACCCATCTCATAATGAAATCATTCTTACTTGTGCCACAAAATAAACATACATCATTCATAATAACTCAATGAATAAAGTGGGTTTCATAAACATCATCCCATCATCACATAATCCATATAAAATAAATGGATATCATTTCATAATAAGGAAAGTGAAACCATGTAAATCATAGAGAAATGATACTTGAAACATACACATATGAAATAATGTCATCTTATATGAAAAATGGTTTTGATAAAACACTTGAAATGAATTCTTGAGGAAAATATCCTTTCTTCTTAAAAATAATTCTATTTTCACAAAATGTCATGAAATTTTAAAAGAAAAGGATTTTGTTGAAAATATTCATGAAATCTTTTGGAGGAATCTTCATGAAAATAAGGCTTTATAAAACTGTAAAAATCCTTTCATGCCGTATAAGTTAAAAAAAACATTCTTCTCATACTTTTGTCGGAAAAGTCAAAAAGTACCTCATAAAAGAAAGATTCCATACATACCATGTAGTAAAAGTCAAAAATGGGTAAAAAGGACTTTAAACATACATGAAAACTCTTTTATAAAACATGGACATGGATGATAGAAATAACCCCAGTAAATACTTACGAATAAGAAATCTCGGATAAAAATGAGATTTGCAAAATTATCCCTTACCTTAGGTCCAATATTCTTCATACGTATCCGAACCACCTGTATAATGATTTAAATAATGTCATTGACTTATTAAAGAATCATATTCATTGTTATGATATCATATATGTTTCACTTATGACTTTATATTACCCGTTCTTTTGTAAATTCCATGTTAAAGCAGCGTTTTGGGTAAAATCATTTCATTTATCGTATGTGTTTAGACTTGTCATTCTTGATATTATTACTTATATCATGATTTACAAAATTCCAGAATGTAAAACATGATTTATATACAATATATATTCATCATATACATATATATATATTATGGATCGATAAAAGGAATGAAATACACCATTCATGGAGACGGTAGGCCGTACGTACGCATGAACGCTGTTTTCGTTTCCTTATTGAATTGAATGAAACTAAATAGATGACATACAAATATATATACATAAATCCAGTAGAATTCATATATTTCATTATTATTCATTATATAAACTATATTATCATTCATGTATGGTTAACATGGAGAATGAATCTCATCGCATCGTGGAGACGGCAGTCCGTACGTACGCACGAGCGATGATATCGGTCCCATAATTATTGAATAGAATCGGAGTGGATGGTATAATATATTAGAATCAATATGATGTTATAATAACCATATATATTTATTCTTTACACCATTATACCCATCCATGTAAGGTGTTGGTGGAAAAACAGATTTCACCATGACGTAGAGACGGTATTCCGTACGTACGCACGCATGGTGATTTCGTTTTCCATAGGATGGATAGATGGTGAAATAGGGTTGTTTCATACTTATAATAACATATCAGTATATGAGTTATACTGATGTTATTACTTAATAATGAAACAAATAAAGAAGAAGAAGTGGAAGAAGAAATAAAGTTGAAAGAATCGGTAACGGACATTACCTCTTCTTTGAAGCACCTCTTTGAGACCTCCTCTTAGGGAACTAAAATTTGTCTTTGAAAAAGACCAGAATCTATAGGATATTTATATGGAAGTGGAGAAGAGAATTTTTCAGGGGTTTTCCGAGCTTGAAGTCTCAAAGTGGTGTGTGGAAGAGAGGGAGGAGGTGCCCTTTTATAAGGGAGGAGAGGGGCACCTTTGGAATAACAAAAAATATTATTTTATTAAAAAGTCATATTAGGTTTTTAATAGCTCCAAATTGAGTTATTTAGAAGATAATGTGGGTATGGGTCGAAATCCTCTCATCCAATAGAATTTAGACAAGTTTAGGTTTCTATTTTAACCTTATCATTTATATTTAACTTTAAGTTAAATAATTTTTCTTTTACCGTGTCTTCTTGTTTTCTTACACTATAAGGTTAATAAACTTACTATAACATGCCAAAAGAACCCCAAGTTATTTATTATTAATATATATAACCTTATATAAGTCATTTGGCCAAACCATAGATTTTTAGGAATAAAATAACAATTAATAATATAATATTTGTTTTTAAAACTATTTTATGTCAATTTTGACACTATTTAGTAATTGATTTTTGTAAAAATTATAACAGAATGATTAGTTCGGAAAAAGTTAATTATATCAATAATAACATGTCATATTAACCTATAAATATAGTTTAATTCATAAAAAGTCTCAAATTACATTTATTTGGGTATTTATAACATCAATTATGTCAATATTTCATTAATAAGATAATTACTGCATCATCTTTGTATCATAAATAAATTAAATTATTTAATGTATAAAAATTACAAATAAAATACCATGATGTAGGAAATAGTTTTAACTTTATAATAAATATTTATAGTCGAATTTATCTTATGGATAGCCCTATATGAAAAATTATTTACTTATTAAACTTTGATTTTAACTATTTTAACCCTTCTTTAAATAAATTAATAATAAATGTCCTAATCTAATGTAAGTGATCCTAAATGGTCATATTTTATTCCTAAGGTTGTTTTTGGTCGAATTACACTTATCCAATAGAATTAGGACATGTTTTAGGGTAATAATAATATCATTTTTACCCTTAATTACCCTATTTACTTTTAACCGTGGTAAATAAAAGTAAAAAGTTACTATTCACCAAAAAATATTTTCATCTCATTGAACCACATTTTACTTACTGATATCAACCGTGTCTCTTAGATTTTTGAAATTCCACTCACAGAAGCGGTAAAATTAAGTTTTATGTAAATTTTCAAATTCTCCTAGGAGGTGGGTAAAAGACGGTCAAAAGTTCAATAAAATTTTTATATATCTAAAATTATTATAAAATGAATCGAATGAATTAAATTGAACTTATATAGGTATTATGTGTCAATTTTTACCTAAAATAAATTTAAATATAATAAATAATTATTTAAATAAAAAGTCGATTTTTAAATAGTAACCCAGTGTTTTCACTATTCATCAAAAATTGAAAGTTTCCAGAAAAATACCAAAATTTCACCCTAGGCTAATTTCGATATTCCGAATCCAAAAACGAAGTCCATTTTGAAAAATAAAATTTAAAAAATTTCAAAAAGTGGTTATTACTATTCATAATGGCTAGTTTTAATAATATTTTAATAGCATATCGTTGTTTAGTGAAACTCAGTATTGCGTACGACGCAAGCTATCAAGGAAGGTCGCGATTGCATGTAAATCAAGCCAAGCTAGTGTTGTGTGTAGTGAAATATTCCTTTGATGATTTATATAAAATTAAAACAAAATATCTCTTATAAAAGTCTCGGGTGTTACATTATAAGTGGATAATATATGATATTATAAATGAATATGGTTATATTATAAATTAATAACAAGTTTAAATCCATTATACAACAGGTTAAAACATGTTCAACTAAGTGAAGGAATGAGGTAAGGGGTTTCATAACTCAATTTATTTTCATTGGGTTATATTTCTTCTTCATTGTCTTTAATATGATAATATTATGTGTGTAATTTAATATAATTATTTTATATTGTATTACCACTTTTTTTATTTTGATTTACATTCATTAAAAATAATTACTTCATTTATTAAATAACACTTCAATGATACGATATTCGTAAGAGATTTAGTCTCAATTTCTACTCTATTGAGACATATTTGGTATTATATACCTATTTAATTTTATGTGGTGTATTTAATGATCCTTTTATTTATTTAAAATTAATATTTATTTAGTAACAATGATTAAAATTTCAATTCAGGTTAATCTTTTCAGGGGTAATAATTTAAAAGTTACTAAAGAGGCAAGAATTTATTTTACAATCTCAATTTTCTAGGATTAATTATATTTTTTGTTGAAGTAATATTATAATATATCATTCATAAAATTCATCTATTTTATTATCCTGTATATATTTAATTATTTTACATGTTTTCTTCTAATTTTTCCTTTCTTTGGTACTTGAATCAAGAAAAGAAATGCTAAAAAAAAATGATTTTATTTTTATTTTTAATCAGGTATAGTTTTCTTCCATATCCATATTTTTTTTCAAAATCATTTTATAAAAGTTATTTTTATTTAAAAAAATTATTTATTAAGGAAATTTTAAGTTATCCTTGTCTTTTTACAAGGTTTGAAAGGAATCTTTCTAAATTTTTTCAAAAGGGTCATTTTTTATTTTATTTACAAAAATTCAAAGGAATATTTATTTTTAACGTATATAAAGTTAAAGGATTTTCCTACCACCATAACCGTTTTATGATATTTTTATTATTCTATAAGTTTTTTATGATTTTAAAAATAAAACTCTTTAATTAAAACTTATTAAAAATGTTTATCTTTTATTTACTTATCTTCTCTAAAATATTTTTTACTATAAAATATACTTTTATAATAAATTTATGGTCATTTCCCATCTCTTGATGAATTTTGTGGTCATTAACTTTCTATTGAAACATTAACTTTCTTATTATCATATTTTAGTAAAAATATCCATATTATTTTCATTATAGATATACTTATTGCCTAAAATGTATACCATTTCTACATATAGCATTTTACTATTTGATTGATTATGAAAATCTTGATATACCATATTATTTTATCAATATGGATATTTGTTGATAAGGAATATTATTTATGAATTAAAATTATAATTTAATATACAAGGAATGAATTGGAATTATTAAGTGATGGGTGGGTCCCAAAATTACATAGCCCCTCGATGCATCAGTAGGTCTCATGTGAAAAAAAAGTTTGGGTATTTGTCTAAGGCATTACCCATTTATATAAGATGACTTAGCATGATGTCTTTATGGTATGTTTATAATTTCTTGGCATGAGGCCTAGACGATAGGTTCAATATGTATAAAAATATTCATTACATTATTATGAAATCATTTATTAATGTCAATGTGATCATTTCAATAGTTATGATCTCTATAGATAAGTTTCAAGATCATGTGATTATTTATATGGCATTATTTGATCATTATTTATTCCTACCATATTATTCATGAATTTTTTACACATGATTTATTATACTATAAGTATGATATACTGATCATTTTAGATCACCCTTATTTTGTTTTTCTTTCCCCAGGATATGAAGAAGGAATATTTGAATGAGTTCAAGGATATAAAATGTTTACAATTACTATGTTTTTTATTTTATTTTCAATATAAAAATTGAAATCATGTATCTATATAGTTATTAAAAACTAATAAATTATTTTTTCCTTCAGGATGTGTTCATTTGTATCTTTTTCCAAAGTAATAAACTAACCACTATCCCTATGATATTGGAATTTGGTTCTTTACAGTTGACATCAGAACAAGTTTAGTAGAAACATCAAGAACTAGATTTAGGAAAACATAGATTATGAAACATAACCCTATGAAATAATTTGATGATATATATAATTATAGGATAATATCATAAATATTTTGGTAAGATAGATATTATGTGGTTTTCCTAGAAATACATCCATGTATGGATACTATAGATGGGCATGGTTTTGGAACATACGCATCTAGGGATAATTACCCTGAAAAGAGTTGGTTGAATATATATCGACCATAATTTTGTTGTATGGTGAATATAACCCTAATTCAAACCTATTTTGAAACATCCATGGGATATGCTTGGGTTAAATCATATTTTTTGTGATGTACTGAACTCAAGTGCCACTCAGAGGTTCCCTGAGCCCGGTTGGCCACATGCCCTCAAGTGCATCTCTCCAAATGTAAAAGGCTACCAACTAGTAGTGAGGTCCTAGGATGTGTATGTGGGGAGATTATTCCCTCACTACTAGAGTGGATCATAATAGATAAATATGATATTAGGTAATAAGAGTATGCAATTTAAGTAAACTGATGGCCCAACAGAAGTAGACTCTATAAACACTTGACCAATAACCTGCCGTAACGAAAGAAGATAAGAATAATAAATAAAATATGAAACTGATAGTAATACTCAAAATATGATGAAAATGTATGTCATGTGTCTAAAAAATTGGAAAATAGGAACATAAGGCAGTATTCAATACATGCTATACAAAAGAAGAAAAAAATCCAAAAACTATCCAAGCATCCTGAGCTCCAGCTCGTTCATATGCTACCAAGATCTATCCTAAGAAAGTAAGAAATATCAGGTGAATAAGGTGGGACACTTCCCTTTGTCAACACCTACATACATGTAATATTCCCAAGTACCAATGGATTCCTGAATAGGGTGTGAGATAAATCTCAGTAGGCCACCACCAACGATGTATAGAACATCTAATTCGTGTAATATAAACTAAAACAATGTGCAGGAATGTATAAATGAAAATAAATCAGTACAAAAATGTAAATACCTAATACCTGCTTCAGCCTCAGTTGGTTTCTAAACATGTAACCATTTCATTTATTAATTTAGTTCCATTTTATATAGTAAGTCATGTGAGGTATAACCTGCACTAACATCATGTCATGATAATAGTAATAATGAAGGATCCATGCTAAAACAAGGAATCCTATAAGGATGATAATAATGAAGAGGATCCAAGGTAATGACTAAGTCATCCTTGACCTTAGGGGTTATTCTGATTCTTTAATAATCTGTATCCTGGATAATTGGGTCTACGTGTAATCCAAGGGACATCACCCATGGAATTCCACTATAATATGATTCTAACCAAGTCCAAGGAATTCATCCATGGTAAAACATGATAATAAATGACCGGGAACATGGGTGTATCCAAGGAACCACATGTTCATAGACGTCATGCTATATCCAAGGAGTATATCCAAGGCATCCTATAATGACAATGGAGGGATCCTATAATGTCATATCGGGAATCCACTATTAGAAAAAGACCAGGTTCCAAGGTGGGTATCACACTTGAAAACCGATATCCCTAAATCAGAATGGTGTCAACGAGTGCTCAAGGAATTCCCTCAGGAACCTGAGGCTAGCTCAAGTCTAACCAATCCTATGATAATGAATAGGTCCATTTGCAATAGAAACCACATGCTTGATTCATTTAATAAGTTAGTCTATTTAATAATCATGCTACTAAATAATTCATTTGGTATAATCCATTTCCTTTCATTAGTGTGATAAAGAATAACTAGGTATGCAACCATTTAGTACTTAAGTTACATAATCATTAATTAGGTTTAGTCCATTGCCTTCTATGAGCATGGAAAGGTGTTCTACGGATGTACAACTAAGTCACCCATTTGAATTTAAATAGGCCAAGTGATATATATAATAGACTTTATAATTAAATTTAAGATTTGTTTTATTATATTGACTCACTTACCTTAGAAGGGTCAAGTGATAAGCATACTTATTCTATAAACTACATTTCATTTATTTAATTAATGATTACCTTTAACAAGGTCAATTCAAAGAACACCCGAATAATGGCACAAATAGGCATAACATCCACTAAAGACTTAACTATGGAAACACCCTACTTGGGGTGGTCGATGTTGAGTTCATAAACTCCAATTATGGATAAAATATATAAAAAGGGTCTTATAATATTATTTTAATGACTATAATCAAGGCATATGAATTCAATAGGCCACACCTGATGAAATTAGCATGCACACACTACGATAATTTATAAAACAATGAGTCATGAGGGACGAGTCATAGAAAACCTACCTTAATCTCATATGAATCGTTTCATCCATTATTAGCGTTTATTTTGGCCAGGATCAAAATAAATATAAAGAATGGATCAACCCCTTGAAAATAGGGTATATGAGCCTAAATCTAAATAGCGTCCTTGAGGGAAGGAAAAATGATGAATGAATAAAAAGGAATTGAGTACTTATAGATGTGCATAAAACATGATGAACATGGATTGAATCGGACTTCAGATCAGAGATCAAGATCAAAACCTATGCAATAGGATTTTAGAACTTCAAAAAGGGAGAGGAGAAGGCTTGGTGTTCGTTGGAATGAGCCAAGGAGAAATAGGGGTGAGTAAAACATTTCATTAAGGCAATTTTTGTAATTTAATTTCAAAAAAAGAGGCGCATAGTTTGGATACACGGTTTTCCAAACCGTGTGCCAACCATGGAAGGCTCACTGCCTCAAGAGGTGATCTACATGGTTAGTATGTATAGTCTGAGAAACCCTGTAATAAATGTTTCATTATCCTTAGTAAAAAACTATCGAGTTTTGGCATGACCATGTGGACCCTGAAACATAGTTTGGGAAAACCATGCAACTTGCTTGACTCCAATATCCAGCCCCACACGGTTAGGAGATACTATGTGGGTTGGGTCACACGGTGTCTACTAACCATGTGGCCTGGTGTTTTTCTCCACCTGTCAGGGTTTCGATCTCAAAAAAATCCATGGAAACCCCTAAATACTTTATAACCTCCCTAGTCATCCATATTAGGTCCAAAATAAATAATTAGATCAAAATTAAAAGGATCCATACCTGGGATAAAAAATGGGTTCTTACAGTCTTCCCCCTTAAAGGATATCATCCCTAAGTTTACCTTCCATGGGTGAAAAAACACTATCTGAGAGTAACTCTAGCCACTGGGTACATATTCCAGCCTTCCGCTCCCAAGTTTCATCCTGTACATGGCCTTACTTACATAACACCCATACTAAAGGGATAGATCGACCTCAGAGAGCCTTCATGCTCTGGTCAATGATGCTTATAGGATACTCCTAAAATGTAGTATCGACATCTAACTCAACCTAATTGGGTTCAAAAGTATGAGATAAGTCAGTATGATAATGGTGAAGCTGTGAAATGTGAAAGACATTGTGCATGTCATGATACCTTTGAGGTAGTAACAACTAATTGGATATCGATCCAAATATCTTCTGAATCTAAAAAGACCAGACATAATAAGGTGAAAACTTTTCTTTACTTAGTATACATCTATGCCCAAGCCTTGGTGATACCCACACGAAAATAAGATCCCTGAACTCTTACTCTAGAGGTCCTCGATGATGACTGATATAAGATTTCTATCCAGACTAAACAGTAGACATACATTTCCTGATCATCTAGACATACTCCAAAGTCTTTTACATGATATGAGGACCTTGTATTGCTACCTCACCCACCTCTAACTAGCATATGGGTGGATAATATTACATATTGTATAAGACCTCAAAAGTATCCATTTGAATTGTCTCATGAAAAATATTATTATATGAAAACTCAATGAGTGGGATATCATTCTCCCAAGAACTGAAAAAATGAAGGATACATGCTTAGATCATGTCCTCTAAAACCTATATCATCCATTTTTATTGGCCATCAGTTTGGGGGTGGAAGGACGTTCTCAGAAGCACCTATGTACCTATATCTCTTTGTGACCCATTCCAGAACCTCGATGTGAAGTGAGAATACCAATATAAAATAATAGTATGAGGGACCCCAAGTAGTCAAATGATCTCATAAACATACAATCTTCTCAAATAATCAACTTAGAAAGTCTCTCAAATAGAAAGGAAGTGGGCTACTTTCTCCAGTCTGTCAATGAACACCCAAAATGTATCTCTACCTTGAAGCAACCACGTAAGGCGACTAAAAAGTCTATATAAACATATTCTAATTTCTATACCAGGACCGGTAGTAGTTTCAACAAGCATATAGGTTTCTGGTTCTCTACCTTCACCTATTGATAGGTGGAACACCTAGTGATAAATCCTGTTATATGAAATCTAATCCTAGACCACCAATTCTAGCGTCATATATCTCGATACATCTTGGAGATTCCTAGATGAACTATCCACTAAGAAGCATGGGATGCATGCATCAATTCCTCTCTCATATCCATAAGAATCCATACACACCCATGTTTATATAGGATGTTTTCTCTTTCCATAGACCAATCCGAAAGGTGGGCCCTCACCAACAATGCTCTCCCAGAGAACCAAGCCTTCAGGATCTCAAAATAGTATGCTCTCCACCTTATCAAGGAAAGAAAAGGTAACTATCAAGTATGATAGATAATACTACTCATGACTATCATGAAACTATATATATAGCTCAGATAAGAGGTCCATTAATTTTCATTCATCGCTAGCTTCCTGTACGGTCTGTACCTATGTTTTTTGACTTAGTGCATCGACTACTCCATTTCCCTTTCCAGGCATATAGGTAAGCTCAAAATTGAAGGATCTAAGATATTAAACCCATCTTCACTATTATAGATTCAATGTATTCTATGTAAAGATGTATTTTTGGCTCTTGTGATCTGTATACACCACAAATCGCTCACCCATCAGATAATGTCTCCAACAATGTAAGGCATGGAAAACAGCTGCTAGCTCCAAGTCATGCATCAGGTAATTTCTCTCATAAGGCCTCAACTTATGAGATTCATATGTAATGACTCTATCCTCTTACATCATCACTACACCTAGCTTGATGCTGGATGCATCAAATAACAATATATATCCTTTTTCAGGATTTGGTAGTATTAGGATAGGTTCCGAGACAAGACTTCCTTTCAGCTCTTGAAAGTATTTCTCACATGCTTCTGACTAGAAGAACTTAACACCCTTCTTTGTAAGACCAGTAATAGGTGAAATAAGGCATGATAAGTCCTATATAAAACCCCTATAATGCAACACCCCAATATTTTACAAATGAATTTATTATAGAATGAATTTAACATTATGTCTATGTGAAACAAACAATTTGATATTTATAGGAGATAGTTATAACTTGGCTATTAGATATAAATTTTCCACTTCTATGTTTTGGATTTCAAAATACTGATATATAAGGTTGTGATCAATAAGATATTTAGAGTCTGATAGGATCAACATACATTTTTAGTGAATAGTAACATACTCTTATGAATAGTAATATGAATAGTAATATGACCCTTATGAATAGTAAATCATATTATTATTTTATTGTATTAGGTTTATAAGATAATGAGATATTGATTAATTTTTCAAGGCGATATAAAATTAATTAATGTTTTAAAATTGTTATTTTTTGAATAAATTATAATTTTATTTCAAAATTAAATTAATCATATTTATAAAATTATTTTAAAAAAATTTAGTTCATTTTTAAATTAAAAAAGTCAATATTAGGTTACTCTAAATTTATGAGAATTTTATAAAATACGTTAGTTTTTCGTGAATACTAAAAATACAATTTTGAGTTTTCAGTATGTCTAATGACATCATAATGATGTAATAATTAAGATAAAATACTGGTTGACTTGTGTACATTAAAACATGATATGAGGTGTCCCAAGTGGCTAATACCATCAAAAAAATATGATGGTAAAGCCCATGGTTTTACAAATACCACTAATGAGGTGTCCTTGGAAATTAATAAAAAACTCCCTCTCTTTTACTATAAATACCCACCCATTCCTTCATTTTCATTAATTAAAAATTCATCTTAATCTAATATATGGTATTTTTACCTCACTAGGAGTCCTCTAAATGTTTCTTGAATCCCCCAAGGTACCAAAAATCAAGTTTTAGGAGTTACTCTACAAGGTAAGGGGATCTACCTCCCTTCTCTTTTTCAAGCACTCCTTTTATGTTATTATTTTTAATTTTAATTAGATTATGATGGGATATGTAATTACATATCCCCCTTACTTTATATATTATTTAAAAATTATTAGAGACCCCTTTTTCCTCTCATCAACATGTTTTATGAATTTTTAAGCGACGTCGTTAGGCTGCCGAATTTTTGTAAGGGATTTTTCAACTTCTCTTTTTCTTTCAAGTTCCTTTATTTTCTTTTTCTCTCCTAAAATACCCTCATAAAAACGGTATGATAACTCTATTACCTTAAATATACTATAATTTAGTTATTATAATGGAATAATTTATCGTCATCTCTCCTTTACCCTCCTTTTATACAAAAAATGAAAACATCGTCTGAGATTTGTTAATTTATCACATTCAAGGATGATGGGTTTTCAATTTCAATTATCATCTTCATAGATGGTCATGAAACCATTTTTATGGTTTAACCAGAATATAATATGTGTATTATAACCTATTAAATGTTCTAGAACTAGTATATATACATAATACTAATTCATATGACAAACTCATTTGTAACAATTAAGATATCACCCAAATAATCTAAAAGGTTATCACTAATGTTCTATATAATAAAGCATCCTCATACCATGTAAAAAAGTGATATATATAACCATTTACACTTATTTATTTTCATAAATAATATATAAGTTCAATTATGGATAATTATACCCATTCCATATAAACTCCATTACTTATAATCAAGCGAACCGATCATGAAATCAAGGAAATGAACACTCTAAAATGACGAAATTCAATCTTATAAATTATCAAAAAGAACATAAATGAAATTAATAAAACTATAATGAATCAAATATATGTATATGAGGTTATGAATTAGTTAATTTATGGATTTAATTTTATTATCCATGACATTAAGGACAAGTGAAGAATACATTCAGACATAAGGTAAGGATTTTCTACCCGAACCTCCATTTTAATTCGGGTTACTCTTATCCTCTACTTAACTCAATTAAATTGTTATTTATTATTATGTAACCCTTATAAATTATTTTTTAATGTTATATATATTTTTATCAACCAGAATCCTTCTTTATTTTATGGGGAGTTACATGCTTTAAAATGATCTTTCAAAAATTATTCCTAAAATACAAGCCCGTTTTAAGGGAACTTATCGAATTCTTTCCTACCTTCAACTACACTATATAATCTGTTTTTAGCCACAATTTTTTTTATAAAATAACTGATTTTATTATGATAAAACTATATTATTTCAATTCTAGTTTTATACAAATATTTTTCCAAAATAGCTCTTCTTTTCAAACTAAAAGAGTATTTAACTCAAGAATTACTCGATGATTTTATAAGAGTAATTTTATCTATTTCAACAATATTGTTGAATATTATTGGGAATAATATTTTATGATATCATCTAACATATTTTATTTAATGGTTTATGATTATTTTTAATATGGATGTGCTATCTTGAAACCATTATCCATATTAATCCGAATGGTTAGTATTTATATGTACAGATTGGGGAAAGTTATTTCATATGTTCATGTTATTTATGTTTATCCCCTTTAATGTGAGGAATTAATTAGACTTAGAAAGTGATTAGTGGGGCCTGATATAACCCCTCGATTCATTAGTAGGTCTCATGAGACAAAACAAATATGGACTTGGTTGAGGCCTTTCCCATTTTCAAATATGGTTTTGGATGAGGCCTTAATCATTTTTAGATGTCTTGGCTGAGGCCTTGATGATATATTTTAGAATGTATAGAATTATAAATTTACCTCATTATGAAACAAGTAATTGACAGTAAATGAGGCTATTAGACTATTATAATACCCATGATTATGATTTATTATTAAATTATTTATTCATCCCTTATTCCTGCCATAATATATTCAAGTTCATTTTTAAATGCATGTGTTTTCAGTTATTCACCATGCCTAGTGTTTATGTTTTTGATAAATTCCATGGTATTACTTACCCTTACTGAGCATATGAGATCTCCCATTTCTTATGTTTTATTTTTCATCAGGTGGTGAAGACGAATATTATAAATGACTTGCAAGGATAATCTAGGATTTTATATGTGATTCAAAAGAACTTGATATGTTGAATTTTCTTTCAAGTTGTAATGTTGAACTTATGTATGTATCTGGTTTTCAAAAAATACTAAAATAATTCATTCCTTGAGGATACTAATTTCTTGTAATTATTCCAATGTAATAAAATAAGGCATTGACTCTGGGAAACTGGGGTTGGGGTCTTTACAGTTGGTATCAGAGAAAGTTTAGTAGAAAACTTGGAAACTAGATTTAGAAAATGCAGATTATGGGAAAAATACCTAAGATAGACTTTGGGGATAAGTATACAAGAACATCATAGAATTTTGGTAAGGAATAGATTATGTAGAAAATACATCCATGTCTGGATACTACAAGTGTATGTGGTTAGGGCACAAATGTACCTAGGAGTAACAACTCCAACAAGGAGTTTCGGGCTTAAACTAAGATATCCTGGTACACGACAACGAGCCTTACTACGCACCTGGTTTGACACTCTTGGGGGATATTCTTTGGATAATTAAAATTTTCTTTACAAACCATTATGAAGGAATTAAATGTAAATTTTTCTTCAAAGAAACCATGTTTATGATTATGATATTAACTATGAATAAGATTTTAATTTATGCTAAGTATTTTTCTAAGTTGATATTATACATTATGATTCATAACCTAATCTAGTGTATGCCATTATTTTTAAATAGCGCCTAGTGGAAGGAATAAAAACTATTTGAACGTGCGTATCCCATGTAGGGATTTATCTCTGATGCAAGATAATGATGTTGACTCTAGTGCTATGACTGGTATTGAGAAACTTATAACTATACTGAGACAGTTGAATCAGGTTATGAACAATAACCTTACCTGTATGGATCTTCCTGATCCAAAATTGTGGAGGGGAAATGTTCGACCACTTTATGAGACAAAAACCTCCATCATTCAATGGGACTACAAACTCATTTGTATCCAACCAGTGGAAAAATTCCATAGGGAAGATATTTATCACTTTGGGATATAACGAAAGGGAGAATGTTTTCATGGTATTTTATCATCTATCGGGAGATTAAGATCAATGGTGGTAGTTTATTCAAAACAAAAAGGAGGAGGAAGAAATAGAAGAAATATAATGGAGTGAATTTAAGAAATTATTATTAGAAAAATATTTTCCTTGAGAACAATGAGAAGATATGGAGAGGCAATTCTTGAGTTCGAAACAAAAATAGGATGAAAACATTGTGAATTATAAATCCAAATTTATAAGGCTATCAAGGAATTATTTGGACTACATATGTAATCAAAGGAGCAAGATTGATTGATTCTTTAATGGTTTAAAACCATTCCTCTGAAGGTCACTAGTCTCCCAAATTTTCTCATCATAAGAAGACATTGTCTCATGTGCTATCAAGATAGTAAAAGAATTTTCTAAGTCTTATGATTAAGGGAAAAAAAGAGAAGAAGAGGGTGGTATAGGATAGAATAGACAAAGGGAAGAATAAAAAGGGGAATTTTCCAACATGCGATACTTGTGGAAGGAAACACCTTGGTTCTTGCTTAAAAGGAAAATCTGCGTGCTACAAGTGTGAACAGAAATGCCATAATACTGGTGATTTCAAGGTAAAGAAAGAATATATCAATGTTTAATGATATAATTGTTGGGATATGGGTCACTATTCTAATGATTGTCCAAAGAGTCAAGGAAACATGCCTAAAAAAGACTAAGGAAGTAAGGACAATCTTATGTGATCATAACTGCTAAGATTGAAATTCATATCGATGTGGTGGAAGTTACTTTAATAATTTCCTCAAACTTAGAAAATGATTTATTTGATTCTAGATCACCACATTATTTATATATTCCCATTTTTCCAAGAAAATTAGATATTTCCAATTTGATTTAATAAAGGTGTTGTCAATCAAAAATCCTAAGGGAAGTATCATTACAACAAATATGTGTTGATCAATCCCCCTTATGACACATAAACATGCCTTAGTTTCTAACCTTATCATCATACCCATGATTGAATTTGATATAATCCTCAGTATGGACTGGCTTTCAAATTATGATGTGGAAATATATTACAAGAATAATGAAGTTACAATTTTTGAGAATGATATAGAATCCCTTGTCTTTAGGGAAGAAAAATCACCATCTGATTCTCATCTAGATCCACCCCCAATAGCTCTAATAAATTCAATTATTAAGGAGGATGAGAACACAATATCAATGGGTGAGGAAAGAAATGTTCAAATAGTGTATGTACCTATTTTACAAGAATATGTTGATGTGTTTTCAGAGGATTTACCTGAACATCCTCTAGAGTAGGATGTTGAGTTATCTATTGATTTAATTCTTAGTTCGAGACCTATATCAAATAATCCTTATAGAATGGACACTATGGAGTTAATAGAACTGAAGAAACAACTAGAGGAATTGAGTGATAAAGGATTTTTCCACCCTGGTGTTTCTCTATGGGGAGCCCCTGTTCTTTTCTTCAAGAAGAAGGATGGATCTATGAGATTGTTTGTTGACTATGGGGAGATCAATTACATTACGATAAAGAAAAATTACCCCTACCTTGCATTGATGATTTATTTGATCAAATTCAGAGAGCCCAATATTTTTCGAAGATTGAACTTTAATATGGATATCATCAGTTGCATTTGAGGAAGGAATATATTCCAAAGACATCATTTCGAACTAAGTACGAGCATTATAAGTTTACAGTAATGCCTTTTGGAATAACTAATGAACCCTCTATTTTCATGGATCTAATGAATAAAATTTTCAAGGAATATATTGATTACTTTTTTGTTGTATTTATTAATGAAATCTTGGTATAATATAAAATCTATGAAGATCATGCGAATCACTTCTGTATTATTCTGAAGACTCTTAGAAGAAATGAATTATATGAGAAGTTTAGAAAGTATGAATTTTGGCTTCAGTCAGTTTCTTTTCTTGTCCATATTATCTCTAATGATGTAATCTTAGTTGATCCTATGAAAACAAAGGCTATCCAGGAATGACCTACTCTAATGAACATAACTGAGGTACATAGTTTTATTGGTTTAACATGTTATTATTGGCGTTTAGTTCATAAATTCACTCGATTAGCCAACCCGTTAACCAAGCTTACTCATAAAGGGGTTAAGTTCATATAGACAAATGAATTTGAAGAATGTTTTGAATAATTCAATAGGAGATTAGTGAATGCTCTGATCCTGACTCTACCATCAGGTAATGGTGGATTTGTGATCTATAATGATGCATCGAATAAAGGACTTGGTTATGTTATAATATAGAATGATAGAGTTATTTCATATGCATCAAGGCAGTTAAAAATTCAGGAACAGAACTATCCAACTCATGATCTTGAGTTAGAAGCTATAATTTTTGCTATGAAGATATAGAGAAATTATCTCTATGGTGAAAGATGTGAGATATATACTGATCAAAAGAGATTAAAATACATCTTCTCAAAAAAATAATTCAACATGAGGTAAAGGTGATGGCTCGATCTACTTAAGGATTATGATTGTTCCATACACTACCACCCAGGAAAGAAAAATTAGGTAGTTGATGCATTGAGTAGGAAGGATCATGAAGTTCTAAACAAAATGATAATTGAAAAGGATCCTATGTACATGGATAGAGAGAGGATGGATATGGGAATCATCAAATAAGGTTAAACATAATTACTTTTTCAATTGGTTGCCCAACCATCTTTATTAGAAAGGATTAAAAGTTCTCAACTAGATGTTGAGAATCTTTAAAAAAATAATTAATGTTGTGAATGATGGGATGTTGGAAGAATTAATATATGAAGATGGAATTATGAAATTTGGGAAGATGATTTGTGTTCCTTCTATATAAAAGCTAAAAGGGAGTTATTGAATGATTCCCATAGTTCAAATTTCTCTATACATCCTAGTATCACTAAGATATCTAGAGATTTGAAGGAACATTTCTGGTAGGATAACATGAAGAGGGAAATTACTGATTATGTAACAAGATGTTTAGTATGTCAATAGGTGAAGGCTAAAAGACAACATCCTAGAGAATTCATGCAACCTATACCCATTATTTCATGGAAATGGGATGACATAACCATGTATTTTTTCATTGTATTACCTAAAACTCCACAAAATAATGATGCAATATGGGTAATTATTGATCGACATACAAAATATACAAAGAGGGTTTTAGACATGCCTCAGAGTGGAGCCTTCTCTCCCACCCATGACACTTAGGGTTTCAACCGGGTACGTTTCCCCTTCCCCCTCTTTCATGGTTAAGTTTGATGGCTTCTCTAATGTCATATCGGTGGGGTGTGTCCGGTCTCGGTGTGGTGTGACAGGATTCAGCGGAGTTTCGTGGTCTCTATGTCTTAAGTGGCAACGTAGCTCAGTGGAGCACAACATTCGTCTTGGCGACCTGTCCTTTAGGTGACGATGAGGCTCAACCTCTCGATGACGTATTGTCCTGGCTCAGCTCTGATTGGATTGGTTTGGTGTGGCTCGGTTTTTCCATCATCGATGGTATGGTTTTAGTTATGTTTATCTATCGTGGCTAGGTGTTGTCTCCTGCGGGTTCTAGGTGTAGCGCTGTGACAGATCTACAGTACCTTTGAGGGGGTAGAATCTTGATCTGGTCACGACTGTGAGTTTTTCTAGCTTTTTGGTTTGTTTTGCTATGGATTTTTCCTTTTGGCTATGAATTTTGTGATCTTTGTTTCTGGTTCATCACGACTGGTTCACCCCTAACCCTCTTCGGTTTTCTTGTCACCACTAGCTTGCTTTGGAACCTGATTAGGGTGCTGTCTTGGTTCTGATTGGAGTAGATCCATGTCTAGAGTGGCATTTCTATTTTAGGAAGATCATGATTCCCTCATAAGTGGAATTACCTTGGCACGAGTTTGGTCCATCTAGTCTTAGGTGACAATGGATTGTACTCACGTCCCTTGAAACTTTTCGGATTTTTGTTGGGTTAGTTTTCGAGACTCAGACTATAAATATTCAGCCAGACTTGACCTCAAGGAACATTCCGCAAAGGAGGATTCAGAGTAGGTGGTTCACCCATACAGGCTGCATAGAATTGGATGTTTGAGAGGGTATGGCGTCAGCCATCAGATTGAGCCTATGATTTGACACAAGACACTTTCTAGCTGTATAGTCTTGCAACAATGGAGTGCTTTATCATTTTTTAAATGCTGGGGAGAGGCAGATCCAAGGTGTCAGTCTGGGTTTTATTTTCTTGATCTTTGGTTCATGTAATGTTTTTAGTCCATGAAGTCTGTCCGGGTTTCCCCCCCTTATTCCATTAAAATGGGGTTTATTATATAATAAAAAAATATAAGGCCTTTGGGCCATTGGAGGACATGCAAAATTTTCACATTTACTCGCTATAATGGAGGATTTTCCACTAGAGCGCCTTGCACGACTCTATATCAATGAAGTTTTATGAATTCATGGAGCACCTATTTCAATAGTGTCTGATCATGATCCTCAATTTACATACAAATTATAGAAAATTATTCAAAAAACTTTGGACAATGATCTTCGTTTGAGTACTTCTTATCACCCCCAAACTGACGAGTAGTCAGAAAGGATGATCCAAACTTTAGAAGAAATATTGAGATCATGCTCTCTCAACTTTCAAGGTATGTGGGATTATTATTTACCCTTGATGGAGTTTTACTATAATAATATTTTCCATTCAAATATTCAAATGAAAGCATATGAATTATTGTATAGAAAGAGATTTCATACACCAACATGTTGGGATGAAGTTAGTGAAAGGAAGCTCGTGGTCTCAGAGCTCGTGGAGGAAACAACAACAAAGTTAAAGAATATTCAAACCCATAACAAAGTAGCTCCAAGTAGGAAAAAGAGCTATGATGATAATAAAAGGAAGGATTTAGAATTTCAAGATGAAGATCAAGTTTCCTTGAAAGTATCTCCATGGAAGGGTGTTATAAGATTTGGAAATAAAGGGAAACTGAGACCCAGGTACATAGTCCCTTTTGAAATTCTAGAGAGAATTGGAGTTGTGACTTATTGTTTGGAAATGCCTACTAGCCTTTATAAGGTAAAAAATGAATTCCATGTATCATTATTGAGAAAGTACATTCCAGACCCAATGCATGTCCTCACTTTTGAAGGTATATAATTGGAACTGGACTTATCTTATTGTGAAGAGCCTATCCTAATTTTGGACACTAAAGAACAGGTGTTTAGGAATCAGACGACTCAGTTAGTAAAGATACTTTGGAAAAATCATAAAATTGAAGAGGTGATATGGGAGCCTAAGGAACTTATGATGAATACCTACCCAAATCTTTTTATGAGGTTACATTCTGGTAATTTCGAGGACAAAAATTTTGTAAGGGGGGAAGAATGAAACACCCCAAGGTTTTACAAATGAATTTATTATAGAATGAATTCAACACTGAGTCTGTGTAAAAAAAACTTTTATATTTATAGGAGATAAGTATAAATTGACTGTTAGATATAATTTTTCTACTTCTATGTTTTGAATTTTGAAAAACTAACATACACGGTTGTGATCGATAAGATATTTAGAGTCTGATAGGATCAACTTACATTTCTAGTGAATAGTAACATACCCTTATGAATAGTAATATTAATAGTAATATGACCCTTATGAATAGTAAATAATAATATTATTTTATTATATTAAGTTTATAATATAATGAGATCTTGATTAAATTTTCATGGTGATATAAAATGAATTATAGTTTTAAAATTGTTATTTTTTGAATAAATTATGATTTTATTTAAAAATTAAATTTAATCATATTTAAAAAATTATTTTTAAAAAATAGAGTTCATTTTTTAATTCATAACTTCAATATTAGGTTATTCTGAATTTATGAGAATTTTATAAAATAATTTAGTTTTTTATGAATAGTAAAAATAAAGTTTTGAGTTTTCAGTATGTTTAATGATATCATAATGAAGTAATAATTAATATAAAATACTGGTCGACTTGTGTACATTAAAATATGATATGAGGTGTCCAAAGTGGCCAATACCATGGTAAAGCCCATGGTTTTTCAAATACCACTAATGAGGTGTCCTTGAAAATTAATAAAAAACTCTCTCTTTTTTACTATAAAGATCCACCATTCCTCAATTATATTTCATTCCAAATTAATAATCCTATAAGATATGGTAGTTTTAGCTTCCTAGGAGTCTTCTCAAGGTTTATTAAGTCCCCCAAGTTCCCAACCTCCAAGTTTTAGGAGTTACTCTACAAGGTAAGGTAATCTATCACCCTTCTCTTTTTCAAGCACTCCTTTTATGTAATTATTTTTAATTTAAATTTGAATATGATGGTATATGTCATTAAATACCCCAATTAAAGTTAATATTATGTATAAACTACGATATACTCATTTTTTCTCTCATAAACATGTTTTATGAATTTTTAAGCAATGCCGTTAGGCTGCCGAATTTTCGTAAGGGATTTCTCAACTTCACTTTTTCTTTTAAGTTACTTTCTTTTCTTTTTCTCTCATAAAATCCCATCATAAAAAAGTTATTATAACTCCATTACCTTAAATATACTGTAATTTTTATTATTATAATGTAATAATTCATCATCATCTCTCCTTTCCCCTCCTTTTATACAAAAAATGAAAACACCATCTAAGATTTGTTAATTTATCACATTCAAGGACGATGAGTTTTCAATTTATATTATCATCTTCATGGATGGTCATGAAAAAAATTTTATGTTTGAAATAGAATATAATATGTTTATTATAACCTATTAAATGTTTTAAAACCAGTATATATACATACTACTAATTCATATGACAGACTCGTTTGTAACAATCAGGATATCGCCCAGATAATCTAAATGGTTATCACTAATGTTATATATAATAAATCACCCTCATACCATGTAACCAAGTGATATATATAACCATTTAAAATTATTTATTTTTATAAATAATATATAAGTTCAATTCTATAGAATTATATCCAATCCACATAAACTCCATTACTTATAATCAAGCAAACCGATCATGAAATCAAGGAAACGAACACTCCAGAATGACAAAATTTAATCTTATAACTTATCAATTAGAACATAAACAAACATAATAAAACTATAATGAATCAAATATATGTATATTAGGTTATTAATTAGTTAATTTATGGATTTAAATTTATTATCCATGACATTAAGGACAAGTGAAGAATACATTCAGACATAAGGTAAGTTTTTTCTACCCGAACCTCCATTTTCATTCGGGTTACTCTTATCCTATACTTAACTAAATGAAATTATTATTTATTATTATTTAATACTCATAAATTTTGTTTTAATTTTCTATATATTTGTACCAACCAAAATCTTTCTTTATTTTATGAGGAGTTACATGCTTTAAAATGATATTTCAAAAATTCTTCCTGAAATACAAACTTGTTTCAAGGGAACTTCTCGAATTATTACCTATGTTCACATACACTCTATAATATGGTTTTATCCAATTTTTTTTTTATAAAATCAAAAATTTTATAATGAGAAAAATATATTATTTAAATTATAGTTTTATACAAAGATTTTTGCAAAAGAACTATTCTTTTCAAAGTAAAAGAGTATTTATCTCAAGAATTAATCGATAATTTTATAAGAGTATTTTTATCTATTTCAACACTCTTGTTGAATATTATTCGGAATAATCTTTTATGATATCATCTACCATATTTTATTGAATGATTTATGATTATTTTTACTATGTATGTGCTATCTTGAAACCATTCTCCATATTACTAAGAGTGGTTAGTGTTTATGTGTGCAAATTGGGGAAAGTTATTTCATATGTTCATGTTGTTCATGTTTATCCCCATTCATATGAAGAATGAATTTGAATTAGAAAGTGATAAGTGGGGCTCTCTATATCCCCTAAATGTATCGGTAGGTCTCATGAGAAAAAACATATATAGACTTGGCTGAGGCCTTACTCATTTTTAGATATGGTTTTGGTTGAGGCCTTAATCATTTTCAGATGACTAGGCCAAGGCCTTGACGGTATATTTCAGAATGTCAGACATTATTTATTTACTTCATTATGAAACAAATAATTTATAGTCCGCGAGGTTATTTGACTAGTAGAATACCCATGATTATGATTTATTATAGAATTGTTTATTCATCCCTTATTCCTACCATAATACGTTCATGTTCATTTTTAAAGTCATACATTTTCAATTATTCACCATGCCTAGTGTTTATGTTTTTGATAACTTCCATTGTATTACTTACCCTTACTGAGCATTCGAGCTCACCCCCTTCTTATGTTTTATTTTTCCCCAGGTGGTGAAGATAAATACTATGAATGACTTGAAAGGATAATCTAGGAGTTTATGTGTGATTCAAAATAACTTAATATGTTGAATTTACTTTGAATTTGTAATGTTGAACTTATGTATGTATATGGTTTTCAAAAACTACTAAACTAATTCGTACCTTCAAGGTAATAATTTATTTTAATTATTCCAATTTAATAAAATAAGGCACCAGATCTAGGAAACTAGGGTTAGGGTGTTACATGTAATATCCATCCATCCCTAAGAAACTTCGTATATAAAAAATGTTCTCCGGTTTCTCCCAAGAAACCACAACACTCACCTTATTTGGGTCGATAGATACTCATAATTCTGAGATAATATGAACCAATAAGTGAACTTTGTCGATCCAAAAGTGGAACTTATAAATATTGGCATAAAGATGGTGCTCTCTCAGTGTATTGAAAATGATCTCAAGGTGCTTATCATGGTTGTTATGAGTGTGAGAATATGCCATGATGTGGTCCAAAAATACCATGATAAAGGAATCCAAATAGGGGTGGAACACCCTATTCACCAAATCCATGAAAACATAGGGCACTTTTTTAAGACTAAACTATATATTGAGATACTCATATAGACCATAACTTCTAAAAAAATATGTATAAGGTATGTATGAAGGTATAACTCAAACCTGATGATAGCCTGATCTTAGGCCAGTCTTTGAGAATACCCTAGCTCACCAGAGGTAGTTAATGAGATCATCTATTCGAGGTAGTGGATACCATTTCCTGACTATAATTTGGTTCAACTATCTATAATTCATGCCTAAATGAAGGTTCCCATATACCATCTGGGTGAAAAGCATCAGTGAACCCCAATAGAAAGTTCTAGTCCATATAAAACTTTTGTCCTCTAGATCCTACAATTTAATCTTGAGATCATGAAGCCCAGTAGGTGCCATCATTTAAGAATGAATGGGCATGAGATATACTCCTATAATTAGATCAATCATAAACTCTACCTCTCTCTCAAGAGGTAATCCAAAAATAGTTGGGAAAGACATACCTGAAATGATCTACTATGAGAGGAAAGTTTGACAGATGTACTCTCTGCTCCTTCATGAAGAGATTAAAAATATCGGCCATTACTCCACCTAGTCTATGATGATCTAGTCCAACTCTACTATCTCAAACATCCCAATCACCCTTTTCCAGATAACTTCTACCCTTTTGTGATATAAAAAATACCCTATGGTAATAGTAGTCCAAAAAGGCATGATAGGGGACCAACCAATATATCTTGAGAATGAAATTGAAGTCATTAATCTTGAGAAAAAAGAGGTCACACAAGAAATTTTAACTACCTACATCAAGGAGATAGTACCAACATTGGCGTATTCCATTTGATCATACTCCCAATAGTGTATCCAGGGTCATTACATCATAGTAACACAAAATTTCTAGCCCAAGACTTTCCATGATAGATATAGATATAAAGGAGTGTGAAACACCTATCTCAAATAAAGAAGATACTATATTGGAGGCTACTATAATAGTACCTCATACTGTAGATAGACCTACACTATTATCCTCGTGTATCAGCTGTTATGAATGCAACTAGCCTAATCCATGACCCTATGTTATATATGGACTACCCTGATCATGAATGCTCTAGTGAAGTTTATGATTTGAAGTCTGGATACGATAACCATGACCTTCTCCTTGTCTAGTCCTACCGGTGTTACTCCAAATCCCCGCCTAACATGGTGTAAAAGAACCTGGCCCTAAAGGTGGAGATGGTGAAATTCCTCTTCCTCTAGAAGCAACTGGAAAGGTCCAACAGAATCTATGAAGATTCCCCACATGGTTACAAGAATGATACTCCATTAGGTCTCTATCACACTAAGGTTTCAGATGCCCCTACCATCCACACTGATTGCATACAATAGTGATTCTAGTGTGGTTACTCTGACCCCACTTCCTTGATGTGAAACCTTGAGGGAACACTTCCTTCTATATAAAGAACTACCGGTCTACCTCAAAACTAACCCGCTATGCCTGATACTACCACCTTCCCTCAGGTTGCACTCAGTGATAATTTTCTGATCAAATATCTCAGAGAAATTATCCAGATGAAAGACATTCACCTATGTATAGATGGCATACTTGATCCCATCCTCAAAGAATCTAGCACATGAAATCTCATCACCAGCTATAAGTAGTGAAAAGTGATGCAACTCAGTAAAATGCAATGAATAATCCAAGACTGACATAACACCCTACACTAGATTTATGAACTCTATGGATCATTAATCTCTTAGTGTATAAGGAAATAAGTGACCATAGAATGCAATATAGAAATCATCCCATACCATTCCCTGATGAATACCATACTAGGTAATCACATCCCACCAGTTCTTAGACAAATCACGCATCATATAGGTGGAAAGCTTGACCCTCTACTCTAGAGGTGTCTCCAGATGCTCAAAGATAGATAGGGTGACCTCTGACCAAGACTCAGAAGCCCATGGACTGCCATCCCCTGAGAAGGTGGGAGGATGCTGTTTCTAGAACTCATGAGTCATATCATCCATTTTAAGTGCAGGTCATGGAGCACCTAGCATAGACTACATCATATGTTGGAAATTATAATGAAGTTGAGCGTCGCTTACCAGATCAGGTATAATAGGTGGTGCCTCAAGTGGCACTCTTGATGGTTAAACTAGCAGCTCAAGGCCCACCACATCTAGAGAATGGTCATCACCACCCTCTTGGCAAATGACATAAGGACTTCATGGTGTCATATCTCTATAAATTCCAATACCACACCTCAGATCAATATTTAAGAACAGATAGAAACACCAATGGAAGAAACTCATAAGGATAAGTGACCACTACCCAAGGTATACTACCCCAACTACCAACTTATGAGCCTAATTATTAGTAAGTGTTCAAGTTTAAATTATAGGGGTTCCAATACATTAAGGGTCAATAGAATCTTGCCTCTTCATTTACTAGAAACCATTCATTTTTTAATCCATGTTTTACTTTTTAAATTTCATTTTATTATAAACTTATATAAAAGTATGATTAAAATGGATTTTCATTCCTAGTTAATCAATGACCATACACCTTTTCACTAAAATAGACACCCATTTAATTTCTAATGGACGCAGTCTATATTTGGTATCAAAATGTAACATGTTATATATGACACATTGAATCAAAAAACTACCCATTATAACCCATGAGGGCCCATAAGCCTCATGAATTTAAATTGTAAATCACTCAATTAGAGCCAAATAGTAGCATAGGTATATAAATAAACAATTCTCACTCAAAAATCATAGGAAAAAAGAAATGAAATTAGTGAAATGAATCTATATGGCATGGAATATACATGGAACGTGAATTCTAGGTGCTTATGACGATGCATGTAAAACTTATCCTTTCCCTTATTTCATCGTTCCAAGGATGAAATGAAATCCTCAATAATAATAATAATAAAAACCATCATATAAAATGTGCATCACCAAACTATAAAATGATATCAACTGTAATAAGAAAAAAAAGAACTATAATCATTATTTCAGGAAACTCAACGTTTACCCTGAACATGGGTTAGCTGAACCTAAGCACGACTTATAAAAACATTCCAAATAATTCTTAATCCAATTTATATTGTATCTAAATAGTAAATCAATAAAATAAACCTCCTATGATACCACTTTGTGATGTACTGAACCTGGGTGACACTTAGAGGTGCCCTGGGCCTGTTTGGCTATATGGCCTCAAGCACATCTCCCCAAATTCCAGAGGATGCTGACTAGAAGCGAGGGACTAGGGTGTGTCCATGGGGTGACTATTCCCTCATTACCAAATTAGATTGAAAAGGATAAATAATATATTAGGTAAATAGCGAATGCAATCTAAGTAAACAGATGGCACAACAAAAGAGGACTCTATAAACACTAGACTAGTAACCCACCTTAGTAGAAGAAGATAAAAATAATAAATAATAGAAGAAACTAATAGTAATACTAAAAAGTTTATGATAATGTATGTTAAGTTTTTAAAAAATTGGAAAACAAGAATACAAGTTAGTAGGTAATACATTCTATACAAAATAATAAAAAAGAATCCAAAAACTATTCATGCATCCTGAGTTTCACCTCAGTCATCTTCTACAAATATTCATCCTAATAAATCAAGAAATATCAGGTATACAAGGTGGGACTCGTCCCCTTGTCAACACCTGCATAAATTTAATCTACCAAGGTACCAATGGTGACCTAGATAGGGTGTGAGATACATCTCAGTAGGCCACCACCAAAAACATATATAACATCTAGTTCATGTAATATAAACTGAAGCAGTGTGCAAGCATGTATACATTAAAGTAAAGTAGTACAATAATGTAAATACCTAGTACCTTTTTTAGCCTCAGATAGTTTCTAAATATGTAACCATTTCATTTATTAGTTACATTCTAGATTATATAGTAATTCATGTGAGGTATAACCAGCACTGGCATCTTGTCATGATAATAGTAATAATGAAGTATCTAAGGTATAACAAGGCATCCTGTAATGATGATAATAATGAATAGGATCCAAGGTAATAACTAAGGAATCCTTGACCTCATGGGTCGATCCAACTCAATAATAATAAGTATGCTGGCTAAGTGAGTCTACGTGTAATCCAAGGCGCATCGCCCAAGGCATTCCATTGTAATATGATTCTAACAAAGTCCAAGGAATTCACCTATGGTAAAACAGGATAAGAAATGACTGGGTTTAAGAGTGTATCATAGGAACCACATGTTTGTAGACATCATGCTGGATCCAAGGTGTTTATCAAAGTCATCCTATAATGATAATGGAGGGATCCTATAGTGTCATACCAGACATCCACTAGTATAAAAAGATTGGTTTCCAAGGTGGGTATCACCCTCAGAAATCATCATCCCTAAATCAGAATAGAGTCTGTGAGTGATCAAGAAATTCCCTTAGGAATCCAAGTCTAGATCAAGTCATAACACTCATATAATAATGAATAGGTCCATATTTAATAGGAACCATATACTTGATTAATTTAATAAGTTAATCCATTTAATAATCATGTTGTTATATAATTCATTTGGTTCAAGCCATTGCCTTTCATTAATGTGACAAGGCATAACTAGGCATGAAACCATTTTGTACTTAAGTAACATAATCATTACTTTCTTCCATGAGCATGGAAATGTGTGTTACAGACATGCAACCAAGTCATCCATTTACATTTAAATAGAATAAGTGATATGTATAATATACTTTCCAATTAAATTTAAGAATTGCTTTATTATATTAAAGCACTTACCTTATAAGGGTAAAGTGATAAGCATACTTGTGCTAGCCACTACATTTAATTTATTCAATTAATTCTTACCACAATCAAGGTCAAGTTAAAGCCCACGCAAACGGTGGCCCAGATAGGCATAATATCCATTAAAGGCTTAACTATGGAAACAACCTACTTGGGGTGGTCAACTTTGAGGTCAAAACCTCTAATGATGGATAAAATATATAACAAGGGTCTTAGAATACGATTCTAATGACCATAAGCAATGAATATGACTTCAATAGGCCACACTTGATGAAATCAACACACACACACTATGGAAATTTATAAAACAATTATACATGAGGGATTAGTGATATAACACCTACCTTAAGCTCATACGACTCTTCTCATCCATTATCAGCCTTTAGTTTGTCCAGGATTGGATGAAATATGAAGAACAGATCAATGCCCTTAAAATAGGGCATATGAGCCTATATCTAAATAGAATAATCAAGGTAAATAAGAATGAAGAATTACTAAAAAGTAATTGAGTACTTACTGATGCAAATCCAACATGATGAAAAATGATCTAATCATACATTGGATTGGATCTCAGGATCAAAACCTATGAAAGAGGCTTTGATAGCTTAAAAAAGGGAGAGGAGAAGGCTTGCTATTAGGTGGAATGATCCAAGAAGGAAGAGGGGTGAGAAAAAAATTTCACTAAGGGAATTTTCATAATTCAACCAAAAAATAGAGGTAAATGGTTTGGATGCATGGTTTTCCAAACCGTATGCCAACTGTGGAAGGCTCACTACCCCAAGAAGGGACCCTTATGGTTATGCCACACGATCTAAGAAACCGTGTGCCAAACATATCATTCTACTCTGCTAAAAACTATAGATTTTTGGCATGGTCATACATCCAGTGGAACAAAATTATGGAAAATAATTTTCCCTTATTAACCCCACTATCCATCCCCACATAGTTATAAGAGACAATGAAGGTTGGGTTCCACAGTGTCTACTAACCGTGCAACCCAGTATTTTTCACCACCTTTCGAGGTTACGAGCTCTGAAAAGCCGTAGAAACCCCCAAAACCTTTATAACCTTATTAAGAATCCTTATTAGGTCCAAAATAATTATACCAAAATTAAAAGGATCCATACATAAGATAAAAACTAGGTTTTTACAGTCTCCCCCTTAAAAGAACTCATCCCTGAGTTCATCTTCCAAGGTCGATGAAACACTGTCTGAGAAAACTCTGGCCATTGGGAACATACTAAAGGGACATACCAACCTTGGAGATCCTTCATGTTCCAATAAAAAATTTGTATAGGATACTCCTAAAATGTATTATCGACTCGTAACTCAACCTCATTAGGATCAAAAGTATGTGATAGGTCAGTATGATAATGGAGAAACTGTGAAACATGGAAGACATCATGCATGGAATGATACCTCTGAGGTATTAACAACTGATTAGATACCAGCTTGAATATCTCTATATTCTCAAACATCCCAACATAAAAATTAGAAAACTTCCCTTTCCTCTATATCCATCTATACCCAAGCCTTTGTGATACCCACAGGAAAACACAATCCCCGAACTCAAAATCTAGAGGTCGTTGACAGCAATCGACATAAGATTTCTATCTAGAATGAGTAGTAGAAATACACTTCATGATCAACTCAACTTTATTTGAATTATCCTACATGAGAAGAGGACCTAGTCGCACCACATCACCTCCCTCTAACTAGCACATGGTTGAACGACATGACCTACCATATAGGGACTTAAAAGGATCTATCTGAATTGTCTCATGGAATCTATTATTGTAGGAAAACTTAATGAGTGGGATATGAATCTCCTAATAACTACTAAAATCAAGAAATAATTCTTGGAGAATTTCCACTAAAACCTATATCATCCATTCCGATTGGTCGTCAGTCTCAAGGTGAAAGGATGTGATCAGAAGCACCTGTATACCCATAAATCATTATAACCCCTACCAGAATCTTGATGTGAAGTGAGCATCACTATCTAAAATGATAGTATAAGGGACCCCATGTAGTTTTATGATCTCATGAACATAAAATATTTCCATATCATCAACTAAGAAAGTATCCTAGATTTTAAGTAAGTGGGATACTTTTTTTCAATCTGTCAATGACTACCCAAATTGCATCGCTACCTCAAGGAAACCATGGTAAGCCAACTAAAAAGTCCATGGAAACATATTATAATTTCCATAATAGGACTGGAATAGGATGTAACAAGAATTCAGGTCACTAGTGCTCCGCTTTCACCTGATGATAGGTGGAACACCTAGTGATAAATCTTAGTATTTGATGATTCATCCCAGGCCACCAATACTGGTGTCACATATCTCAATACATCTAAGAGAGTCTAGATTAATTATCCACTGAGAAGCGTGGGAATCACGCATTAGTTTCTATATTATATCCATAGGAACCCAAACATGTTCATGTTTAAGTAGGATGTATTCTCTATCCACAGACCAATTCAGAGGTGGGTCCTCTCCAGAAATGCTCTCCTGGAGAACCAAGCCTTTAAGATTTGAAAATTTCCTTCTCTTTACCTTATTAATGAGGGAAGAGGTAACTGTCAAGAATGATAAATAATACTTCTCATGAATATCATGAAATTCTAGACTTATCTTAGAGAATAGTTCTATCAATTTCCATTCATCACTGGCTTCCTATATGGAATATGCCTAAGTTTTCCAAATTAGTTTATCAACTACCACATTTCCCTTTCCAAGCATATAGGCAAGCTCAAAATCAAAGGAATGAAGATATTCAACCCATATTCACTATATAAGATTCAATTCATTCCATTTAGAGATATATTTTAGGCTCTTATGGTCTGTATACACTAAAAAGAAATCACCCATTAGATAGTGTCTCCATCAATGTAAGGTATAGAAAACTGATTCTAGCTCGAGGTTGTGCATCGGGTAATTTCTCTCACGAGTCCTCAATTTTAAAGATCTGTACGCAATGAATCTATCATACTACATCAACACTACACCTAGCTTGATGCTAGATGCATCACAGAACACTATATATCCTCTTCTAGGATCTATAAATATCAGGATAGGTGTCATGAAAAGCCTTCCATTCATCTCCTGAAAGGCTTTCTCACACTCTTTTGACCACATGAACTTAACACCCTTAATTTTAAGACCATTAATAGGTGAAACAAGGTGTGAGAATTCCTTTATAAAATTCTTGTAATATCTAGAAATCCCTAAGAAAATTTTTATATCAAACGCGGTCTTAGGCTGCTCCCAAGAAACCACAACACTCACCTTATCTGGGTCAATAGATACTTCTAATTCCGAGACAATATGACCCAAGAAGTGAATTTTTTAGATCCAAAAGTGGAACTTAGAAATCTTGGAATAAATTTTTTACTCTCTTAGTGTATTAAAAATTATCTCTAGGTTCTTATCATGGTCGCTATGATTTTGAGAATACACCAAGATGTGGTCCATAAATACCACGACAAAGGAATCTAGATAGGGGCAGAACACACTATTCATCAAATCCATGAAATCGATGGGTGTGTAAGACTGAAAGATAAAACAAGATACTCATACAGACCATACCTTCTATGAAAAGCTATAAAATGTATGTCTAAAGGTCGAACTCATACCAGATGATAGCCTGATCTCAGTTTAATCTTTGAGAAAACCCCAGCTCCAGAGAGCTAGTCAGAAGGATCATCTATTTGAGGTAGTGGATACCATTTCTTAAACATAATCTAGTTAAACCATCTATAATCCATGTATAAATGAAGGGTACCATCTTCCTTATTAGTTAAAATCATGGGTGAACTTGAAGAGGAAGTGTTAGTATGTATAAAACCTTTAGCCTCTAGATTATCTTACTATCTATTAAGCTCTTGGAGCTCAGTAGGAACCATCCTATAAGGAGTAACGGGAACATGAGATACTCTTGGAATGAGATCAATCATAAAATCTACCTATCTATCATAAGGTAAGTTAGAAAAATCATCGGTAAATTAATCCATGAAATGATCTACTATTGGACGAAATTCTAACAGATATACTCCTTGCTCCTCCATGAAGAGACTAGAAATCCAGATAGTCACTCCACCTAGCCCATGACGCTTTGGTCCAGATCTACTAGCTTGGACATCCCACTCACCCTTGTGTAGATAAATTCTTCCCTCTAGTGATGTAAATGATACCCTACAGTGATATCAGTCTAAAATGGTGTGATATGAGACCAAAAAATCAATCCCAAGAATGACATAAAATCCATTCATCTCAAAAAAAGAGGTCTCACAAGAAAGGGTAACTTCCTACCTCAAGGGGACAATCCCTACATTGGCGTATTCCCTTTGACTGTACTCCTAATGGTGTATCTAGGGTCATTACACCACATTAATACTGAATTTCCAGTCGGATACTTTTCATGATAAATAAAGAGATAATGGAGTGTGAAGCACCTGTATCAAATAAAGAACATACTATAGTAGAGGATAATATAATAGTACTTGTACTATAGATGGTCTTGTACTCTAATCCTAGAGTATCGGCTATAATGAATTCAAATGGTCTAATCCATAGACCTGTTCTATAGTTAGACTACCTTGATTATGACCGCTCTACTGGCACTGATGATCTAAAGTTTGGATACTATGGCCATGAATTCCTCTTCATTTAGTCCTTCCAGTGCTACTCCAACTCCCCGATTGACATAATGTAAAAATACCTTCCCCTAAAGGTAGAGTTAGTGAATATCCTCTTCCACCAGAAGCAGATGGAAAGGTCTGATAGAATCTATGAAGACTCCCCATATGTATGTAATAATAATACTCCATTGGGTATCTCTTGCACTAAGGCTTTAGATTCCCCTAATGTACAAACTGATGGAAAAAAAATGGAGCTATCAATGCAGTTACTCTGACCACCACTACTCTAGCGTGAAACCTCAAAGGAACATTTCCTACTACTAAAAGAACTATTGACCTACCTCGAGACTGATCCTCTATTCCAAGTAATATATCCTTCCATTAGGTTATTCTCAGTGATAAGAGTTTGATTAACAATCTCAGATAAAGTATATTTAAAAAATACATTCATCTGTGTATGGATGGAATATTGGATCCCATCCTCAAAGTGTCTAGCAGGCAAAATCATCGTCTTGAAGTGGTGAAAAGTGATGAAAATCAGTAAAATGCAATGAATAATCCATGAATAACATATAACCCTACACTAGATTCATGTAATATATGGATCAATCATCTCTCAGTGTCTGAGGAAAGAATTGATCATAGAAGGTAGTCCAGAAATCATCCCATACGATGTCCTGATGATGACAACCTATGTAATCACATCCCAATAGCGCTTGAAAAAATCATGCAACATATAGGTGGAAAGCTTGACCCTCAACTATGGAAGAATATATAGATTATAAAATATGGATAGGGTGGCTTCCATCCAAGACTCATCAGCCTGTGGGACACCATCCACTGAGAAGGTGGGAGGATGGTTCTATTGGAACTCACAAATTAGATCAATCATAATAGGTTCAGGCCATGGAGCACCTTTCATGGACTGCATTAGATATAGGAAACTATCATGGAGATAAGCGTCAATACCCAAGTTAGGTATAATAGGTAGTGCCTCAAGTGTTACTCCTAGCAGTAAAATTAGTGGATCAGGGCCCACCACGTCTATAGAATGGTCATCACCACCCACATATCACACAACACAAGGATTTTGTGGTGGCATAGCTCTATAAATGTCAATTACATGTCTTAGATCATTGTTTAATAATAGATAGAAACACTAGAGGAATAAACTCATAAGGATAAGGGCTCACTACCCAAGGTATAATACCCGAACTACATGCTTAGAAGTCCAAATATTGGTAAGTATTCAAATTTTAATTACAGGGGTTCTAGTAGATAAAGGGTCAATAATACCTTTCCTTTTCATTTAATGGAAACCATTCATTTTTTAAGTGATGTTTTAATTTTTTAGTTTCATTTTATTATAAACATATATCAAAGTATGATTAAAATTGATTATTTTTACAATTTAATCAGGGAACATACACCTTATCACTAAAATCAACACCCGTTTAATTTCTAATTAACCCAGCCTATATTCGATCTCAGAATGTAACAGGTTATATACAATGGATTGACTCATAAAACTACAAATTCCAACCCATGAGGGCACATACAACTCATTAATTGAAATTAAAAATAAGTCAATAATAACCAAAGAGAAGAAAAGGCATATATATATAAAAGTCTCACTCAAAAAACACAGTCAAAACAAGCAAATAACGTAGTGAAATGAACCTATATGGAATAACATATGCATGTAATGTGAATTCTAGGTGCCTACGAGGATGCATGTAACAATTATCCTTTCTCTCATGTCATTAGGCCAAGAATGAAATAAAATACTCAATTGGAATAATAATAATAACAAAAATAACATAACATTTTCATCACCCAATGATTAATGGATATCAACTGTAATAAGAAAAAGCAGAACAATAATCATCATTTCAGGATACTCAACATTTAACTTGAATGTGGGTTAGCTACACCCAAGAAATAATTATAAAAAAGTTCCAAATCATTCATAATACCTTGTCTATTATCTCCAAATAGTAAATTAAGAAAAGAAACCTCATCTGATATCACTTTGCTATATACCAAACTCGAGTTCCACTCATAGGTTCCGTGAGCCTGGTTGTCCGTATAGACTCAAGCGCATCTCCCCGAACACCAAAGGCTTCCTACTGGAAGTGATAGACTAGGTTGTGTCTGTGGGGAGACTATTAACTCATTACCAGAGTGGATCATAATAGATAAATAGGATATTAGGTAAATATCAGAAGAAATATAAGTAAAAAGATGGCACAACAGAAGCATACTCTATAAACACTAGACCAGTAAGCCGCAGTAGCGGAAGTAGATAGGAATAATAAATAATAGAAAAAAATGATAGTAATACTCAAAATCGGATGATAATATATGTAATATTTCTAAAAAACTACAAAACATGCATACAAGGAAGTAGAAAATACATACTATAGAGAATAAGAAAAATGAATCCAAAAACTATCCATGCATCCTGAGATCCATCTCAGTCATCTATAACAAAGTTCCATCCTAAGAAAGAAAGCAATATCAGGAATCCAATGTGGGAGTCTTCCCCTTTTCAACACATGTATACATGTAATCTTCATGGGTACCATAGGTGGCCTAGATAGAGTCTGAGATAAATCTCAATAGGCTACCGCCAATGGTGTCTAGAACATCCAGTTTGTGTAATATGAACTAAAACAGTTTTCAGACATGTATATATGAATGTAAAGCAGTACAAAAATCTAAATACCCAGTACCTGCTTCATCCTTATATGGTGTATAAACATTTAACCATTTCATTTATTAATCATGTTCTAGTTTATATAGTAAGTCATGCGAGGTATAACCATCATTGTCATCATGTCATGATAATAGTAATAATGAAGGATACATGGTATTACAAGGAATCCTATAAGGATGATAATAATGAAGATGATATAAGGTAATAACCAATGAATCCTTGATCTCATGGATCAAACTGACTTAGCAGTAATTTGTATCCTGGATAAGTGGGTCTGTATGTAATCCAAGGGGCATCACCCCTGTTATTCCTTTGTAATATGATTATATCCAAGTCCAATTAATTCATCCAAGGTAAAAAAAGATAAGTAATGTATAGGACCAAGGGTGTATCCAAGGTACGAAATTTCTATAGACATCACACTAGATCCAAGGAATCCTATAATGATAATGGAGGGATACTATGGTGTTATACTAGGCATACACTAGTAGAAAAATATTGGGTTCCAAGGTGGGTATCACCCTTGGAAAATGGCATCCATGGATAGGAATGGCGTCCATGAGTGCTCAAGGTGATCCGTCAGGAATCCAAGGCTATCTTGATTCTTACCAATCCTATTATAAACATATATCAAAGTATGATTAAAATTGATTATTATTCCAAGTGAATCAGGGACCATACACCTTATCACTAAAATCAACACTCGTTTAATTTCTAATTAACCCAGTCTATATTCGATCTCAGAATGCAACGGGTTATATACAATGGATTGAATCATAAAACTACAAATTCCAACCCATGAGGGCCCATACAACTCATTAATTGAAATTGGAAATAAGTCAATAATAACCAAAGAGAAGAAAAGGCATATATATATATATATATAAAAGTCTCACTGAACAAACACAGTCAAAATAAGCAAATAAAGTAGTGAAATGAACCTATATGGAATAACATATTCATGGAATGTGAATTCTAGGTGCCTACAATGATGCATGTAACAATTATCCTTTATCTCATGTCATCAGGACAAGGATGAAATAAAATAATCAATTGTAATAATAATAATAACAAAAATAACATAACATGTGCATCACCCAATGATTAATGAAGATCAACTGTAATAAGAAAAAGCAGAACAATAATCATCATTTCAGGATACTCAACATTTACCTTGAATGTGGGTTAGCTACACCCAAGCATGAATTATAAAAAAGTTCCAAATCATTCATAATACCTTGTCTATTATCTCCAAATAGTAAATTAAGAAAAGAAACCTCATCTGATATCACTTTGTTATATACCAAACTCGAGTTCCACTCATAGTTTCCCTGATCCTGGTTGTCTATATGGACTCAAGCACATCTCCCCAAACACCAGAGGCTTCCTACTAGAAGTGATGGACTAGGTTGTGTATGTGGGGAGACTATTACCTCATTACCAGAGTGTATCATAATAGATAAATAGGATATTAGGTAAATATTAGAAGAAATATAAGTAAAAATATGGCACAACAGAAGCATACTCTATAAACACTAGACCAGTAAGCTGCCGTAGTGGAAGTATATAGGAATAATAAATAATAGAAAAAAAGGATAGTAATATTCAAAATCTAATGATAATATATGTAATATTTCTAAAAAACTAAAAAACATGCATACAAGTAAGTAGGAAATACATACTATAGAGAATAAGAAAAATGAATCCAAAAACTATCCATGCATCCTGAGCTCCATCTCGGTCATCTGTAACAAAGATCCATCTTAAGAAAGCAAGAAATATCAGGAATCCAATGTGGGGATCTTCCCCTTTTCAACACCTGTATACATGTAATATTCATGGGTACCAATGGTGGCCTAGATAGGGTCTAAGATAAATCTCAATAGGCTACCACCAATGGTGTCTAGAACATCCAGTTTGTGTAATATAAACTGAAACAGTTTTCAGACATGTATATATGAATGTAAAGCAGTACAAAAATCTAAATACCCAGTACCTTCTTCATCCTTAGCTGGTGCATAAACATGTAACCATTTCATTTATTAATCATGTTCTAGTTTATATAGTAAGTCATGAGAGGTATAACCATCACTGTCATTATGTCATGATAATAGTAATAATGAAGGATACATGGTATTACAAGGTATCCTGTAAGGATGATAATAATGAAGATGATATAAGGTAATAACCAAGGAATCCTTGATCTCATGGATCATACTGACTTATCAATAATCTGTATCCTAGATAAGTGGGTTTACATGTAATCCAAGGGGCATCACCCCTGTTAGTCCTTTGTAATATGATTCTATCCGAGTCCAATTAATTCATCCAAGGTAAAACAAGATAAGTAATGACTAGGAACAAGGATGTATCCATGGTACCAAATTTCCATAGACATCACACTGGATCCAAGGCATCCTATAATGATAATGGAGGGATCCTATGGTGTTATACTGGGCATACACTAGTAGAAAAAGATTGGGTTCCAAGGTGGGTATCACCCTTGGCAACTGGCATCCATGGATAGGAATGGCGTCCATGAGTGCTCAAGGTGATCCGTCAGGAATCCAAGGCTATCTTGAGTCTGAAAAATCCTATTATAATTAATAAATCCATATCCAATAGGCACCATATACTTGATTCATTTAATAAGTTAGGCCATATAATAATCTTTCTTTTAAATAAGTCATTTAGTTCAAGTCGTTTCCTTTAATTAGTGTGACAAGGCATAACTAGGCATGCAACCATTTATTAATTAAGTTACATAATCATTAATTAGGTTCACTCCACTACCTTCCATGAGCATGGAAATGCGTGATATATATGTGAAACCAATTCATCCATTTACATTTAAATAGGCTAAGTGATATATATAATATACTTGAAAATTAAATTTAATATTTATTTTATTATAATGAATCACTTACCTTAGAAGGGTAAAGTGATAATAATACTTGTTCTAGCAAATAAATTTCATTTATTTAATTAACACTTACCTTTATAAAATTCAATTCAAAGCACACCCGAATGGTGGTGAAAATAAGCATAAAATCCACTGAAGAATTAACTATGGAAACAACCTACTTGGTGAGGTCTATGTTGAGGTCATAACCTCCAATGATGGATATAATATATAACAAGGGTCTTAGAATCTGATTATAACAACTATAATTAAGGCATATTAATTTAATAGTCCATGCCTGATTAAATTGGTGTGCACACCCTACATTATTTATAAAACAAAAAGACGTGAGGGATGGGTCATAGAACACCTACCTTAATCTCCTATGACTCTACTCATCCATTATTAGCCTTTAGTTTGGACTAGAAAAGAATAAATCATAAGAATGGATCAATGCCCTAAAAATAGGGTATATGAGCCTGCATATAAATAGTGTTTTTTAGAGAAAGAATAAATATGAACGGATAAAAAGTAATTGATTTCTTACCAACACACATACAACATGATGAATAGGGATCAAATTATTCTTTGTATCAGAGATTGAGATAAAATCCTATGCAAGAGGATTTTAGAGATTCAAAAAGGGAGAGGATAAGGAATTTTGTCCACTGGAATGAGCCAAGGAGGAAGAGGGGTGAGTCAAACATTTCATTAAGTGTATTTTCATAATTCACCCCAAAAATAGTGGCACACGATTTGGCCGTTTGTTTAGCCAAACCATTCCCTAACTGTGCAAGGATCATTAACTCTAGAGGGGACCCTCACGGTTAGGCCACATGGTCTAAGAAACCTTGCACTAACCATTCCATTATCCTATACTAAAAACTGTAGAGTTTTCGAACAACCTTGTGGCCCCTGGCACATGGTTAGAGAAAAAAGTGCACCCAGCTTCACCCCACTGTCCTACCCTACATGGTTAGGAGAGACTGTATAGGTTGGGTTGAATAGTTTCTACTTACCATGCGACCTAGTTTTTTTCTTCATCGACTAGGGTTACATTCTATGAATAAACCTCAGAATCCATTTAAACCTTTATAACCTCCTTAGTAATCCATATAAGGTCTAAAATAAAGAATTATACCAAAATTAAAAGGACATATCTGAGATAAAAACCGAGTTTATACATTTTTTTATGAACTATTATGAAGTATTTGAATAAATGATAGCCATGAATGACCTAGGTTAAACCTAAGGTGTCTTAGATTGAAAATAAGTCTTCATGATTTAGAAATCCAATAAATTATTTTCATGATTATATGGTTTCTCACTATGATTATTTTTTCTCATACTATTCTTATTGGTTTCAGTCAATGACTAGAACCAGAAGGAAACATTTTAACACTGAATTTAATGGAAAATGGAACGATTGTTCTCATGATAAACCAAATGAAATGAGAGTTGGAAGAAGAAATATTTTAATTATGAATAATCAGATATCTCATTATATAATTAACAATATCATCTTGGGTGAGTTTCCTGACACACCTAATAAGAGAAAAAAATGAAGTTTCATGAAGACCATAGAGGGAAGAAGATTCGATTTCCTATATGTCAAGTATGTGGGATGAATCACTTAGTAAAATGTCTTGGATGAATGAGAAGATGTTTTATGAGTGGAAAAGAAGGGAATAGAGAAATTAATTTTTGAGGAAAAATTCATAGGTTGATGTTGGGATGGAAATTTCATCAAAAGGTTTATTTATATTTCAATATCCAATGTGTGGGGAACATAGACATTTTCTGATTCAATGGACTAATCAAAGGGTTAACACCTAGACCAAAGAAGTAACTATGATATTCCAATCATTGAATTGTAATGAATGAAGTTATTGTATATTTGGATTTTAAAACTATGTTGTAGAAGTGATATATCAATGATATTATGGTTATAAGAATCATGAAACATCTAAGTATTGTTCCACAATAGTTTTTCTTTAAGGAATTGAAAAAATATGTTGAATGGTACCAATAACCAAGAAAAGTGATTTAGTGGTAAGGTGATATTTTTGGAGAACACACAATTAAGGGAAAATTAAAACCTTAATATGTGACTGATGCTAAGTTAATAATGTTTAGTTGGGATAAATAGATGATTGGTATTTATGAAGTAAATGGGATAACATAGGTAACTTTAAAATTGGCTAGTAATTTGATGAAAAATTAATTTAGGTCATATTTTATAAAGATTATTGCATTTTTGGATTTATATAATACATTCAATAGTTTTTAATTTTATTTTATGAATAAGTATTGCATTAATTTTTGAAGCATATATGTTTTTATTGAAGTTTTATGGTGATTTAAGTTATTAGTATGTTTTAAGAGAATATATAATCGAGGTATGAACATGTTTTTATGTGAAATATTCCCTACTTTATGTTGTCTAGGGATAAAAGTTTGATAAAATATTTTAGATTTTAAATCTGGTCAGACATATTTTTGGGGAGTATTAATGTTAAATATTTAGGAAATGTATTAATTTTATCTTTGAGGGTTATTTTTGAGGTTTTAGAAATTAATGTACTATATTTATCAATATTTTATAACTTATGATAACCATTTTGGATTTTCTAAATATTTAGAGAAATAAGGAATAGATTTTCATTATTTTATGGAACTTATGATCTAAAAAAAGTTAATTTTAGTGTTTTAGGAATAAAAAATTAATCTTGAATATTCATTTTATGGAATAATAGCTGAAGTGTAAATTCATCGAAACACAACCAAAAGATAAAATTATGCTTATGAAATGGAAATAAATCAAGTACATTTTTAATGTTCTCTATCTTAATAGTAAATTAATCCCTCAAATTTAGAAAATGGATATTTAAATAAAAAAATTATCATTTTACCTTCTTTTTCGATGAATTGATGGTTTTTTAACCCTTAATAATTTATGGTTTTGTGGTTGTTAACTTTCTCATGACCATATTCTCTGTCACTCTCTAGTAGTCCTTGGATGCTAGTTTTATCCTCCATGACTATATTTTAGCTTCACACAAAATTTCTCCATATCTGGGAACCTAATTATATATTATTTCAGGTTACCTATATCCTTTCCACTTCCCCCTTTTAATAGAAGTTTTATTATTCCTCTCTATGATGTGAGTTTTCAATAAATGTATATTTAAATTTTGAACCATTTATGACTGAGATAGAATTTCAAGGACACAATTAATTTGGGGGGGGATAATGTAACACTTCAAAAATTTATTTTATAAGAATAATAAAATTGATAGCTTTCTTAACACGCAACACCGAGCTTTAAGAGAATTGAGATATATTATAAAAATATTTTTATTTAAATGTGACCTAGTTGTTGATTAGAGGGTATCAATATGAGTAACCAAATTATGAAATATATGTATAATGGTATAACTAAATAAAAATTTATTGGTTTATTCTTAGGAAATAATCACTCAATTTTTAGTGAATTTGTTTTATGCTTCAAAAAATGAATTTTAATTCAAAAATGATTCTATTACATTTTGTGCATGGAAATTGTAATTAATTTAGGTTAATTTTAGAAACTTTATTTTATATATAAAAATTATTTTGGAAATAAGCATATAAAAATTAACTTAGGATTAAATTTTGTGATTTTTATGGAATGATTGATTTTTCAGTGAATAGGGGAAAATACATATTTTTCAAATACTATCATTTATATTCATTTAATCAAGTAATTTAAAAGTACTATTTTATTTTGGATTTTGTATTAAAGTGAAATATTATCCATTAAATTTATAATAATATAATTAATTCCATTTTAATCAATAATATTCATGATTTTGATATAAGTTATTTTTTTTGTTTAAAAACACATTTATCTAAAAACCGTTTTCATTGAATTTTTATAAATTTATAGTAAAATTGATTTATACCACTTATAGATATTTAATATCGAAAAATGGATATAATATTTTAAATTATAAGGTTCAAATTTGGTAAATAGTTCCCTTTTAGTTTTGGTCATTATGAATAGTAGCCGTGGTAAATATTTATCACCTTAATAAGTGTAAAATAGGTAAAAAATAGTTAAAACTATGTGATAAGGTATCAAAATCAACCAAATATTTGAACTTATTTATTTTTATAGGATAAATTAAACAATATACATCCCAAATTAGAATTTATATCATTTGGTTCTATTTTTCCATGATAATGACATTTATATTATGTTAAGTAATGAAAATTCTAAAATGCCATTCATTTGTTTTTCATTTATTTTATATGTTCACATAGGGATAAGAATATGTTATGAATGAATATAAAAGTTTATTTTAGACATGATTAATTTATTTTTATTACTGTATTTTTTTAGTAATGGTATAATTATCTTAAAAGCTTACATGACGCTGACATAATGCTTGTGCAAGTAGTAAAAAAATCAATGTAAATGATTTTTAAAAAAGATGAAAGTAATATTTTTTGGATGAATTATGGAGTAAAATTTAATTTTTAGTTAATAATTATGTTTAATTAATAATTTAATAGTTTATATTTGAATTAATTTGTTATCATGATGTCTTTATAGTCAAATTAAATGAATAGTGTCAAAAATGACATTAATGATATTTTATGAAAAATAACATTTTATTAAATTATTTAAAAATAATAAAAATATTGAAGTGAACAATTATGATGATAAATGGTCTAAAATTTCATCCATTTTCCATTTATTATCCAATTGTTACCTTATATTAAAAATTATAACTTTTTAAGATTGGAAAAGTTATTACCGTGGTTAAGGTTAAAAATAGTTAATGAAGGGGTTAAACCAAAATATAATGGTTAAAATAACCTAGACATGTGTTTAAACCTCATTGGTTGTTTTTATTTTAACTTTATAATTACCAAACTTTAATATGAGTCATTTTTTATCCATTTTATAAGAAGGTGACTCAATAATATTTTAAAACTTTAAAAAATTACAAGTGTGCCACTCCCCTCTATTATAAAAGTACACCCATACTTTCTCTTCTTTACACCACTTTGATCTATCTAGATAGACCAAACACTGCCCATTTATATTATAAAATTACCTATCCACTAATTATTGTTTCTAGTATTCTTAAAAGACCATTCTAAGGGACCATAATAAGGGATCTAATGGAATTCTACTGAAGAAGAGGTAATGGTCCTCATCGACTCATTCAAATTTATTTCTTATTCTAATTACTCTAAATATAATGTACCCATACTGAAATAATAAATTTAGTATCATAAATTTATTAATATTTTTTTATTATTATTATGAAAAAACCATTTTCCATCTCTTTTACATCGTATAAAAAGTGAATACATAGCTCGTGCACACATAGGAGTTACCGTCTCCACATAGTGGTGTAATTAAATTTTCATTAGCATTTTAATTGGGTGGTTATAAAGATTAAATTAATGAATATATAAGATATTTATGAAATAATATTTTTTCTAAAAAAGTAATATATCATCTACTTACTCTTTCACCCATTAAAAAATGATAATGTCACTCGTGCGTACGTACAACCTACCATCTTTACTAAGAGATGCAATTAATTTTCCATGTACACCTTTAAAAAATGATTCTAAAAATGTATACAATGGATAAATATGATATTTATAACATTAATATAATTATTTATATTATTAAACTATAATATATGCACAAGAACTGGAACATCCGTGATGAAACATTAATGAGAAGACTAAGAAATTAACTCCTAAAATAATGATAACAACGAAATATTGTTGAAAAATGGGTGATAAGATGTTATAATTGAATCATATATGATATTATGAATATTAATATAGTTCTTTTATTTAATTATTAAAAAGTTTAAAACCATTATACATGAGTTTAAATCATTTCCAACTAAGTGGAGGTGTGAGGTAAGAAGTTTCATAACTCAATTTATTTTCATTAGGTTATATTACTTATTTATTATGTTTTATATGATAAGATTATTTTTGAAATGAAATTTTATTATTTTATGTGGATTTAAATTTTTTACACATAATCAATTCATTGATTAATTCTCACTTGAATGATACGATCTCTATAAGGGATTTTGTTTCAATTTCCACTCCATTGAGACATATTTGGTATTATGTACCTATTTACTTTTATGTGGTCTATATACCACACCTTTTATGTATTTAACATGGATATATATTTATTAATTATTATAAAAATTTAAATTCAAGTTATTATTTAAAGGGATTACAATTTTAAAGTTACCAAGTAGGTAAGAATTTATTTTACAATATCATTTTTCTAGGATATATTATATTTTTTGTCGAAGGAATATTATAATATATCATTCATAAAAATAATATATTTTATTATCCTCTATATATTTAAGGAATTTAAATGTTTTCTTTCAACTTTTTCTCTATTTTTCAGTTTAATTAAGAAAATAAATTTTTGAAAGAAAATATGATCTTATTTCTCCTTTTTATTGGGTATATTTTTCTTCTATGCCCATATTTTTTTCAAAATTGTTTAAAAAATGTTATTTTTATTTACTAAAATTATTTATTAAGGAAATTTTATGTTATAATTTAATTTTTAAAAGGTTTTAAATACATCTTTATAATGTTTTCTGAAAGAATCATTTTTTATTTTCTATATAAAAAGTCAAAGGAATGTTTCTTTTAATGTATATGGCGTTAATAGATTTTCCCACTATAATAGCCATTTTACACCATTTAACTTATTCTAAAAGTTTTCAATGGTTTTACAAGGAAAAATATTTAATGAAAAAATATTTTAAAATTTTCTATTCTATTTATTTATATTCTCTAAATTATTTTATTTTACCAAAAATATACCTTTATGATGAATTGATGGTCATTTCTCATCTCTTGATTAGTTTTTTGGTCATTGAATTTCTATTGAAACATTAACTATATTTTAATAATATTTCAGTAGATATATACATGTTCTTTGAATTATGGATATGCTTATTGACTAAACCAGATACCATTTATACATATGGTGTTTTACTCTTTGATTAACTAGGGAAATATTGATATACTATATTCTTTTCTCGGTAAATATATTTGTTGATGAGAAATATTTTTTATGAATTAAATTGATCATTCAATATAGATTTATTCATTATACATATTAAGTGATGGGGGAGGCTCGTAATTATATAGTCCCTTGATGTGGTGACATGTCTTATGAGACAAATCAAGTTGGGTATTTAACCAAGGCCTTACACATTTATGTAAGATGTCTTATAATGAACAATAATGATATATTTATGATATTTTGGAATTAGGAATTGATGGTAAGTTTAAGATGCCCTAAATTATGTATTCTATAATTATGAAATATGTTATTGATGTCCATGTGATCATTTGAATAGGTTTGATGTCCATGGATAAGTTTCAAAATCATATGATTATTTATATAGATTTATTTTATCATCATTTATCATTTCCATATTATTCATGCCTTATTTTACTCATGATACCTTCCACTATATTCAACCCTTACCGAGCATTTAAGATCACCCTTATATTTTTCCTTTCACTAGGATATAAAGAAGGAATCTTTAAATGAGTTCAGGGAAACAAAAAGTTTACTAATACCATGTTTTGTATTTTATTTATAATTTAAAAAACGGGAATCATTTATTCATCTAGTTATTCATTAATAATAAACTATTCTATCACTTGTGATGTGATATATTGTATATTATACCAATTTAATAAATTTTCCACCGAATATGGGCTACTGGAGTTGGGGTCCTTACAATGATCACCCCACATTACTAGAAATAATGAAGAACATGAAATAAAGAGTCAATGGTACTATTTGGTTTGGAAATGATGAGGCTCTGAAAATAAAAGGAAGTAGTAAGTCACATTTAGAAGGAGTAGAGTTAAAGAAAAATAAATTACTCCCAGTGAATTTCTTAAGGCATAAAATCTTAAGTGTGAATCAGTTGTGTGACTCTGGGCCTGAGGTTACTTTTAATTGTAAGGGTTTCCTAATCAATAGAAAATATGTAAATTCACATTTGAAAGGATAGTGAAGTAATGGTAACCATTACCAAGTTTATAGTAAAGTAAACATGTATTTTCTCACCGTTGAAGAAAAAAATAGTTTATAGAAAAAATGGATAGGAAATATTCACCAGAAAATTATAGATAATTTGTCCAAAATGAGAGTAGTAGTGGAAATTCTAGATTTGAATCATAGTTAAGAAATGATTTGTAATTCATGTGTGTGAGGAAAAATATTACATGATCCCCATTAGAAAAAGAAGAATATAACATCACACTTACTTGATCTGGTCCATAATTATATTCATGGGATGATGAATCTTTCAGAAACACATGAAGAAGCATACTTCATTCTCTTGATCAACAATTACTATAGAATGATGTGTGTGATGTTTATGAAAATAAAAAGAGAAATGATTGATTACATGAATATATACTAGAAGATATTAGATAATGAATTTTTTTCACCATCATGAATCTATGATTATATAATGTAATGGAATAGTTTTCAATTGACTTTAGAAATTATCTTGAAAAATATGACATCAAGTATGAGGATTCGTCAGTTAGAAAAACACAAAAAAATCGGGTTGTTTAATTTCAAAACCAGATAGTGAATAATATGTCTAAGAAACTTCTTGTTAAAGGTCATGTATCATGCTTCTTCTAGAATGATGAAGTTCAAGTTTCTATATACACTCAAAACAGGGTTTTTAAGCCATCGAGAGGATAAAACTTCCTATGAGATGTGGATTGGGAGGAATCTATCACAAAATACTTTTGTGTTTTTTTGGAAGTCGATATTATATTTGAAATAAGGAAGGTAATAAAGGAAAATACAATGACACACTGAATGAAATAGTATTTTAGGCTTCTCAATGAAGAGTGACTCTTTAAAATGTTTCAAAAAAATGTTGGGAAAATTTATCAAAATAAATAATGTTAAGGTTACCGTGGATAGATAATGAAAAAAATGTAAGATCATTTATGGATGAGTTATGAAAAGAATACGATAAAGAAGATACAAATGTGGATACTATACAAAGTTCCTCAAAATATGAATACTGGAAACTTGAACATAAGTATAGACCTTCTATTGAAGAGAGAAAGCCTACATCTCAGAGAAGAAGTAAGAGGATGGAGGTTTAATCATCTAATATTATTGGAGATAAAATTACACCAAATCAGACAAAAAGGATGAGCTTAGTAGAGCATGATTCTCTACTATCCACCATAGAGCATGATGATCTACTATCCACCATAGATATTTCATCATTTAAATAATCTATAAAGGATGAATCATGGGTAAGAGGCATGACTGGGAGTTGGACCAGATTGATAAAAATCATACATGGGAACTTGTGGAGAGACCAAAAAACCATAATGTGATTGAAAAAAATGAATCTTTTGAAATATATTTGATGATCATGATGTTGCGGTTCAAAATAAAATTTTGTTAGTGTAGAAAGGCTATGTAAAAATTAAAGGGATTAGTGTTGAAGAAACTTTGCAATGGTAGCCTGACTTGAGTCAATCATACTCTTTTTGGAAGTATCAAACCAAAGAGGGTACAATATCTTTCAAATGGATGTTAAAAAAACTTTCCTGAATTAGGTTCTTAAATAGGAATTATATAATGAACATCCAATGAGTTTATTGATTAGTAGTTATGGAGGAAAAGTATGCATATTGAAGAAGGGAATACACAATTTAAAATCATAACCTCGTGTATGTTATGATCAAATTGATTCATACTAAAAGAAGCTAGAGTTTAAAATAGGAGGTGTTGATTATAATATATATATGAAAATCTCTAAAGAAGAATAATCCATGGTACTAGTGTTTATGGATGATATTTTTTTTATAGGGAGAAAATAGAAATCAATGGAAGAATTTTCTAATATTACGATTTCAGTATTTGATATTTCTATTATTGGTGAGCTTACCTAATTTATAGGACTGCAAGTTATTCAAAATGAGAGATACACATTCATCACATAGATTTATTATGAAAATAAGTTTCTTAGAAAATTTGAAATTCATGATTCAATACCTATATTGACTCTTATTATAGTTGGAACCAAGATCGGGAAGCATGAAAATGGGAATACATTGGATCCTACCCTTTATAGAAATAGTATTAAAATGTTATTATATTTAATATAAACTCATCTAGATATTTCTTATGATACTCATTTAGTATCTCAATTTCAAAGTAATATAAGGGAACACTCAGCTATAGTGAAGATAATTATGAGGTAGATCTGATGTACTCTCAACTATGGTACACTCTTTAATGCTAAAAAGAAGAAGTAGTTATCAAACTTCTCCAATTCCAATTAGGTTGGTGATGCGGTGGATAGAAATTCCACAAGTGGAGGTGCATTTTTTATTGGCACTAAGTGTGCGGGTTGTTGGGTAAAAATCAGAAAGGCACATCTCTTCATATAACTGAGGAAGAATAAATAATTGTTACTAAGTTATACACAAAAATTCAATTAATGAAGAAATTACTAGAATATTTTGGTGAAAAATTACAACAACCAATGACTATATTATGTGGAAACAAGAGTTCCATTAAAATAAAAGAAATATTTTTTATAATTCTCAAACTAAAAAAATCTGGTATCATTTCATGAAGTAAAAAGTGGAGTAAGTACTTTTCAATATTAAGTATATTGGGTTTGACTAATAGGTAGTAGATATCATTAACAAACCCTTAACTACACCAATATTTAAAAAAACACTTTGAACCTTGGTGTTCAGATAACTCTTTCAAATTAAAGAGGTTCAAAAATATACCCTCTCCCCATTATATATAATGTTTCACTCTGATGGTTGTATTTGTTTATAGATGATTATATTCTATTGAGTTTGAAAATAAAAGGGAAGATAATATATGTGGATATTGATAAAAGGAAAATTGATTATAAATATGGGTTTCATGGATAAAATTGTGACCATTAATATGTTCCCCTATCTCCTACATAGATATTAGGATTACATAGAATTAGATAGTGTATTTTTGATCCTTTACTTGGTTTTTAGGTTGGTTTAATAAGTGGATAAAAATACTTAGTTTTGTATGAAGGTACCACTTTTCAATTTTATTATCAAATGGAGATAAGAGAATTATCATGAGAAAAGGAGAATAGGATTCTTGTCTATAGAGGAGTATAGGATTCTTGTTTGTGGGGGGAGCTTTAAGTGCCTTAAGAATAGTTCTAGATAATAGAGAAAAAACTGACAATAAAATCAAAAGGGTGAGAATGTTATAAGCATAGATTTCATACTTGGGTTTTTTATTAATCGTGTTATTTTTAATTAATATTAATTTGTTTTATATCTTGGAAGAGTTTTGGAAGTAATTTGGTTATGAGTAGATTTTGGAAATTGGATAAATCTATAAGTTCCCTTCTTCTTGTAAGGTTCATTTAGAAGAATGCGTAAGGGTCACCGATTGTGGAAATGTGTTATATTTAAGAAAATCATCTTTTATGCGTAAATTTGAATTTGTGGAAAAGTAATAGTAGTTTATATATGATCATAAGGTTATTTTTTAGAAAAGGAACCCCTCATAAGGTTTTCTATAGTTCATGAGGTTGATCCGTGTTTTTTGTAAGGTTCATCTAGATTTAATAAGCTTAAAATGTGAACCTTGTAAGGTTCACCTAGTTTTTTGTAAGGTTGAAATTTGACCTCATATGGTTGATAGTGTAATTCATATGGTTGATAGTGGAATTCATATGGTTGGATACTAGGATTCATAAAAATGTGAACCTCTTAAAGTTTTATTTGGGAAATTTGTAAGGTTCATCAAGAATTTCACAAGGTTCATTTCTTTTGTAAAATTGGCATCCGAGAGGTAGTTTAAGAGAAATTTCATAAGGTTTATTCCCTTATCCATTTTAAAAGAGGGACTGACTAGAGTAGTATAAATGTGATTTATTAATTGTAAAATATGATTAATAACTTAGTCTACAACATGTAGAGTAATTCAATCTGACATTGAAGGAAGATTATGTAATAACATTTCAGAAATTTAAATGGAAGATCTCAATAGATTTTATAGACCAAAGATCATAATATGATTTTCACACAATAATAACAATATGCATATTTGTTTATAAATTGTTCCATGTTAGAAAATCTTGATATTAAATTTTCCTTTTTTTAGGAAGGAAAAATTTCCAAATTAAAAGGTTTATCATGAAACAAGTTTAAAAATAGAATAAACTATGATATTTAATGTTGTCTCTATATAAAAAAATATGGGAAATATTTTAGTCACTCATTTGAAGGAGAAAAATACACAGAGGATTATCAATTGAAAATCTAGAAATCAAAAAGAAAGATAATTTGAATCCGTTGTGTTGTTTCATTAATCCAATATCATGGAATAAAAAAAGGATCAAAGAAACAACATCCTTTTTGTTTTAGTGCTCATATTTTATTCTTAAAAAAATTGTAAGCAACTTTCATGTTGAATTATTTTTTAACTATTTAACTCAAAGTAGTGTACAATATTTCCTGAAGATGAAGTTGCCCTAATATCGGTAAGAACCTTTATTAAACCTTTTCAATACACATATTAAAGAGTGTCCCATCATGGTATATTGGAACATTGTTGATGTATACTCCTTGGAATATCCCTTAGTGGTGAACCAAGTAAGACGCTATGTTCTCATTTTACTTTCCTATATTAAAAAAACCTAAACATGTGATGATATTTTGTTTTCATATATAAATTCCTCTTAGTTCATATCCTTCCATATAATATCCTTTTTAAATAGAACATTTTAGGTTCTAACAACCTTCCATAATTTGTTATCCCAAATTCAAAATACAAATTATTCATCACCATAACTTACAAAGAAACATGCTTAGGTTAAAACCTCTAACTTTTAACTTTCCTTGACAGAAACATGGATATAGAGGAGTGATTTGAAAAATTTGAGATTGGAAGTATCTACCTTCTTTCTGGTCAAAAATTATTATGGATGCTCCTGCCACAATAGAGAAGATATACTTCTATTCCCCAAGCAGGCAACAAAATTCATAACCTACAACAAAAAATCATTAGGGAAACTATTGTGAAACCTCATACTACTTTCCTTCTCCACTAAAGTTTGATTCATCCTCTTAGTGAATTATTTTTATTATAGAGTTCTTGGTATTATTTTCTCAAACCACATGCCTTTATTCTAGTAGAACATTTGGAATTAGATACTTTTGTATTCCCCACCATTTTCAAACCTCAAACATTTTAGTGTATTTCTGATATATTTTTACACCATGAACCTCCATTGAATGATGTTTTCAAAAAATTTGGACTTGTGGTTGAGAAAATTCCCAATCCTTCTATGTTTTATCATTGATGAAAGTAACCTAGTATAGTGAAACTTCATGAGAAAATACCAAAGTTGGCCCCTAAATGTCCATATGAACAAGGTATAACTTCTAATACTTGGGTGTTTTTACTTATGTCCAGAGTGAAACCTTCTATTGATTCCCAATAATACACTCTTCACACATTATATACTCCATGATTTAGAGATTTATCATTTCATTTAGAACTAATAATTTCATTTATTTCCCACTTAAGTTACCAATACATTAAATCCACAACTTAATGAATCCAATATTAGTTTTTATGACATGAATTTCTCCTTCTAAAACACTGTTCAGGTATAATGTCTCATCCTTCAATCCTTTGTACCCCACTATAGAACAACATGAATTTTTACATGCTCCATCCGAAGATGTTGTACATAAACCTATATAATAAAACTATCCTACCAAAACCATGTTCTTCCTTAGCTGTAGTATGTGTCACACTCCATGAAATTCTAGAAAGCTTCCATTACAAGTCTAAACAACAACATCACCCTTGGCCACTATCTCAAGATTTTCATCATCTACAAGATATACCTTTTCAAATATTTTGGAAGTATAATTCATCATAACCCTCTTCTCAGATGTAGAGTGAAATGAATCCTTGAATTATATGATCTAAGACTTAATTAGACTTGTGAAACTTTAAAAAATAACACTTGTATCTTCTGAAATGGGATTTACATATGCACTTTTGGAAGTAAATATTATGAAATTAACCTTTCTCTCACTGCAATATTTCTTCACATGACCCTTCTTTCCACAATGATAGAATATGGGACCACCATATTCTAAACTACACCACCTTCTTATTTTCCTTCATTTTCCCTTTAATCCGAGTTTTCCTTACAACGGAACACTCCTAACTTACACACCGTATGAATTTCCAGTAGAATCCTATATTTACTTCCTTTAAATCTCCTAATTCAAAATCAAATACCAAATTTCATAAAACACTAAATTACTTCTACCACTAGAGTTACTCACCCTGACGACCATTGCATCCCAAGATTCTCGGAGTGATGAAAGAAAAAACAACACCCACCCTAGATCCATGAACTTTACCTTTTCTGATTCCAAATGACTCTGAATCATGTTGAATTCATTGAAATGATCATCCATTGGATTTCCCTATAACATTATCATATCGAATTGAATTTGAAAAAAAAACACTTTGTTCATTTCATTTGATTTCTTATATATATATATCAATAGGATTCTTCATATTTTCTGAATTAATCTTCATTTTTTAGGTGTTATAGATCACATTTCAGGCTAGTGACATCAAGATCGAATCCAATTATTTTTTATCCATCCTTTCCAATTCTTCATTTTTTCATTACTTATGGTTTGACACTCATCAATGATCCTCATATAGTAGACAGTCCTCTATCTATATTTTCCAGAATTTAAAATTTGTCCCATAAAAGTTCTAGATTCAAACCTTTCCCTCATACAATGCCATCCTTATGAAAAAACAATAAACTCCACTAAATCAAGAAAACATAAGAGAGTTCATGAATTTCTTAACAGAAATATCTTAAAACTATAAGGTTATAATGATAATAATTATCTGATATTTGAAAAAAATTGGATTGGGTTTGGATGTTTCAAACTCAGTAGTCAATCTCTAATACCACTTGTTGGTACTTGAGCTTCATGAAACAGAAACACCCTATGGAACTTCAAATGAGGAAAAACATTAAGGGCTGATAAATTGGAAGAACATCACACCAAGATGTATATAGAATTGAGAAAACTAAGAAACTTATATATGCACCACAATTCCATGTAATCCAGATAAGAACTTCCATAAGAAATTGATAAAATAAAAAAATTAAAGAACAAAAAACAACATTTACATGCTTTAGACTTAGTTCTACTCCATGGAGGAATGATGAAAGACTTTTATCATTAATATAAACTAATATAACATTATAAATTTGAACACTATACTATAAGTGACACAAACCCACTATTTATAGTAATTCTCAACTGATGAAATCAGTGCCACTACCTTCCAAAGTTTGTGGATGATCGGTACTTCGACCATCTCCACTGGCTGGATTCCAACACCTCAACTAAATCATCTAGTGAATAGTGATAATGTTCGAATCACATCCATTTAATATTACATAGACCTATCATGAATCTAATTAAACCTTTGGAAATGTCTAGTTACTTTGACAGAACAACATAGTGAATCCTACAAAGTGTCTTCCTTGACACGTCCATCATCTGAACTCTATCATCATTGAATATTATCTTTCTTAGAATACTTATGAACTTCTAGACTTCTAGAATTTTATTGAATCACACCATCACCCATATGATTCTCTTCCTAACTTCTAAAATCACTCATTCTAGAAGTTTCAAATACTTATCCTGAAAATGGTTTCCACTTTTCCCAAGCCTAACAACCCATTTATTTATAGAAAAGACCGATCAATGTATCCATTTTCACCACCATTTGATATTTTAACTCCACAAATATATTTAACATGAAAGCCATAAAATAATATTTCCACACACCAGGTAAAAACCTATATATAGAATCAGAGCCTGATTTCAGATCACATTCTTTCACATTTTAGATTCTTCCATTCTAGACCATAAGGTTCCACTGCCTAATTTTTCTATATGTGTCACGAACTATCCCTGGGGGCCTGTGCCATGACTAACCTAAGTATGCCTCCCATAGGCTAGGGGATGGAAACTAGAATTGAGTAGGTATTTACCATAAAGGGGAGGCATTTTCCTATAAACATGCACACACACCCATCCCCAAGAAAAGTACTAAAACTAAAAACACTAAGTAAACAAATATTCAACACACTAAAACAACCATTGAGAGTAACAATACAAACTAAAAAGTAAACGGGCCAGAATACAATCCCAACTGAAATAGAAAAGTACAAGCACCTCGATCTCATCCACAGAAAACCCTACCTGAAGGGTAGGTACATTAAGTTGTCTGAATGTCGCTGAAGAGAACCATGTCTATCGGGTCACCCTGAAATACCCCTATCTTTTCCCCACCAAGGAATCCATCAAATATATAGATTTTATGCACAAGAAACGACACCAAAGAGAAAAGCCTGTGTAGGGTTGAGTAAGACAATACTCAGTAGGGACCCTAAACCACAAAGGTAAACCACAAAGTAAGAAACATGGAAGACTACCAAAGAGGTACACAAAGTATAGCATCTAATAAGTAAAATCAAGAGAGTCAATAAAGTTATCTCACACAAGGATACATATACTAAGAAAGACTAGAAATGTCCAAATACAAGGAGACACACTCCACATCTTCATAGGAGACACACTCCACATCTTCATAAGATACACACTCCATATAACCATAGGAGACACTTCGTATATCCATAGAAGACACACTATGTTTAACTATAAGAGACACACTCCATATAACCGTAGGAGAAACACTTCGTATATTCATAGGAGACATGCTCCAGATAACCGTAGAAGACACACTATATATATGAATAGGATACACACTCCATATAACCATAGGAGACACACTCCATAATTTTTAGGAGACACACTTCATATATGAATAGGAGACACACTCTGTATAGCCCTAGGATACACACTCTGCATCTTTTCCAATCATAGGATTCTTTCCTTAGTGCGCTCTCTCTAGGAGCACCTACTCCTCGAGCCAATAGGCTATATACCAAACTCCATGAAAACTCTCATAGAGTATCTTAAAAGGACTGTCTCATAATGAGGTTACCAATTCCAAAAACAACTCATCAAATAGGAACATGGTTTGAGAGTTATGGGAATTTTAGTAAAAAGGGGCTGGTGGGGTCCGGGTCCAGTCTGATCCGATCAGATTGACCTGACCCGACCTACCAGGTCTGACCCGAACGCATGGTCTAACCTAACTACTTGGTCCAAACCAAACCACCAGGTTGACCTAGCCTAATCCCAGCCTACCTTCCCATCCCGACCCACTAGAGTGGGCCGGTTTGTCTTCCCGTACATGGTGGCTGCCACGTCCGCTCCCTATCAACGTGGGGCGACCACCGCGTGACCACCCCATGGTCTAGCTGGACCATGGACCCTTGGACAAATGATGCAGCCTCCTACTATTTCCACTGATGCCCACCAATGACGGCCTACTGACAACCCCTGTCCACCGCCCCACGACGGTCGTGCCATGGGTTCCACCCATCGGGTGGTCACGCCACTGCACGCCGCCGCCAGCTCCCTCTTCTATGGTCCATCACCGATGTTTTGGAGGTCCATTATTCAAACCAAAAGGTTCCACATGATCCTCTAGTCATAAAATCATCTTATATGGGCTTCAAAACATCCCACCATCACTTCGGGGGTCTGGCTATGTTTGGAACCTCCTAAAAACTTAATGGTGCAACCACGGGGGTCCACTGACAAAGAACATATGAACGGAGGAAATGAAGAAGCACATGAACTTCCATTAGATAGAACTTGGACTTGTTCATTGGCCTTGTTCCATTATTTTCATCAGAATAAAAAAAGAATAAGAGAATAATAATCCCCAAGATTTATTCCCTTTAATCTCGCAGTTTTATCCATCCCACAAGAATGATCGAACCACGGATCAACCTGTTCATGGGTTCATCTGCATTCGTCTTTAAACTTAATAATGGAGAAATAATTCACTCAAAAAATAAACCCCCTACCTAGAAGTTCGGATCTATCATTGGGGAATAATGAAGTTACACCACCATCTTTCATCGATCCTTAATCCTCGGTTCATGATCCGTGATCCATTGACATTCTTCAATGTTAATCGTTTTCCAAAAGGAGGAAATCTCCAAGCTCTCCTACAATATTCATAGGGAAAGATCAATAATCTTAATCTTGAATCCCTTGCAAAGGTTAAAGATGTGATTCAACGTTACTATTTCACTTTGTAATAACATCTCCACACTATTTTATTTATGAAAGGAAACAACTACTTTGTCGCTGCATCGCAACATTGTTGTGTCATCACGAAACATTAAAAGAAAAATAAAATAAACTTTTTAAGTTTATTTTTTTATTCTTATTTAAAGCGTTTGATAAAGAATTTCCATAGTCAACCCACATTGGCCGAAGTTAGGTGCTGCCTAAGCAAAACCCGCTGCTCTGAACACAACAGTTCCCCCATATTTCAAATCCGAGCACTAGTTTAAAAGTTACTAAAATTGTACATACACACTATTTTTAATAAAATTAAAAATAGTTTGAAAATTTATTTTAGGCACCTCGGGTCTCAGAATCACACGCTGTCTCAGTGCTTGGTCTTAAAATAACCCCATATAATTTTCAAAAAATTTATATGGAAAATACGAGACATTAAATTCTCCCCAACCTAGGGATTTACATCCCCAAAATCCAAAACAAGGGCTAAAAAAACAAATGGGGATACTGAACATGAATCTGAGTCTCCCAATCCCACATGCTCTCCTAGAGATTCCCATGCTACCACCAAACGTGCACTAGAGGAATCAATCACCCATAAAGGGTCCTCTCCTATCGATATTTAATCTCCATTAGGAACTCCACAAAAGTCACCTTGTCACCAACATCCAGCTCACCTGAGACAATGATGTGTGAAGGGGCATGTACATATCTCCTCAGCTAGGATACATAAAAGATGTCGTGAACCCACTCTAACTACAGAGGTATATCCAAGAGGTTTGCAGCCTCTCCCACTCTACACAGTATTAGAAAAAATTCGATAAAACTTGAAGATAACTTGCCACCCCGACCAAATCTCCATATCCCACGTCGAGGAGATACCCGAAGGAACACATGGTATCCCTCATCTAACTCCAAGGGTCTCTATTTCCTGTCATCATCGGACTTTTTAAGGCTCTTTGTAGTATTCATCCTCTCCTGGATGACCCAAACCTTCTCCATAGTAGCCCGCACCAACTCCAGGCCCATGAGTACTTGACCCTAAATTAGGACACAACCAAGCATGGTCCCTGATGCATCATAGAACACCATATAACCGACACCCTCCTCTAGAAATCTTAGGATGGGAGAGCCCATAAAACTATGTTTGAGCTACTGAAATATCTTCTGGAACTTCTCCATCCATATGAAAGATTTCCTCTTTCATTTTGAGGCTGTCATGGATGATTTTACTCTGGAAAAGTTGGATACAAACATCTGATAGTATCTATCCAACACAAGGAAACTATTCACCTCGGTAATATTCTTGGGTGGATCCCAAGAAAGCACCACCTCTATTTTTGCTGTATCTACTGCAAATCCATCCTCTGAAATGGTGTGTCCTAAAAAGTGGACCTCTCATATCCATAACTAACACTTTGAGAGATTCCCATAAATCTGGTGCTCTCTAAGTAAGTCCAGGACCATCCTTAAGTGTATCATGTGCTCCTCCTCGAATGCTGAGTACACCAGGATGTCATCAATAAATACCACTAAAAACTGGTATAAGTAGGGTTGGAAGATCCAGTTCATGAGTCCCATGAACACTGCTAGGGTTTTCATCACACCAAAATATATCACTAAGTAATCATAGTGTTGGTAGATACATCTGAAATCCATCTTCAGGATGTCCTCATCCCACACTCGAAGCTAATGATAGCCTAATATGAGGTCTATCTTCTAGAAACATATCATTCTCTTCAGCTGATCGAAGAGGTCATCAATCCTCACTAGTGGATACATATTCTTCATGATCACCAAATTCAGGCGTTAGAAGTCTACACATAACCTCAAGCTCCTGTCTACCTTCTTGGTAAACAATACTGAGGATTCCCATTGGGAAACATTGGGTCTCACAAAGACCTTCCTCTGTAAATCCTCAAAATATATGATCAATTCATGAATCTTTGAGGGAGCCATACAATATTCTAGTATAGATATCTGTACCATACCAGGGTACAAGTGAATGGATAAGTCTACCTCCCTGCGAGGAGGTAGTCCGAGAACATATTTCAGAAATATGTCCTCGTAATAATCCACCACTGTAGAAAACTGAGGACTCGTATCATCCACTGCACCGAGGGTCATGCTAGCAAACTGATGTGTGATCGGCTGCACCCTCCTACATGCGAGTCCATCATGCACTGATTTGGTTTCCTTTTCTCCAATAAAGGAAAACTTGGTCCCATCTCTGCAGACGCACCACATTGTGCGTCTGAAATAGTCAATTTGAGAATGAACTGTGGATAACCAATCCATACAAAGAATGACGTCGTAAGTCCTCGATGCTCCCACCAGGATATCCCACCAAAAACTTTCACCCCCAAGAGTAAGAGAACTCTGTCATCACAAGTGTGTGATCGTTGAATCTCCTCCCGTAGGAGTATCTAATCATAGGGATCATGTCAAAGGTTCTACTAGAATCTCTGTGTCTCGAAGAAGGGTCATGGTGTGAAAAGAGTGACTAGAATCTATGTCTATAAAAACTGTAGCTAGGGTGTAAAATACACAGATCATAACTTTAATCATCTTGGGAGTCTCGGTATCGTAATCCTCCATCACCGGGAGCTGGCCTTGCCCCTATCCACCAGCCACCTGAACTCGGGGTGGACCACCTAGGGGTGGTAGTGGAAGAGCCTTGAACCTCTATCCACCTAATGCTGATCATACCTCTCCTCTTCCACATCCGCTACCTAGAAGACTTCCCTATTCATACCTCTGTTTCTGCCTCAGTGGTCCCTAGACTATCTTTTAGTCATTTGTATGGATCGTCAGACAATCTCTAGCCATATGTCCCCAACCACCACACAAATAGCACAAACTCTCCTTCGACTGACCTGTTCGGTCCTAGAATCCCTACACCACTGATTCTGTGTCCGGGGGTCATACCCTGGACTATCTATTCCTCTTGGACCTCCGCGTCAGTTGTTGACTACCTATTTCCGAAGACCCATCTTCCTGGTGCCCGATGGTAGCTCCCACCACCGATGCCTGCTCTGTAAGAAATATCTATACCAGTAGAGGTCACTCCAACACCCCAGCATGCATAAGGATGCTAAGGGATACCATCGATTCCCTGATCTCCCAGTGTAGTCCTTGCTCGAAGGTACGAGCCCTAAAGAATGGGTCCCACACCATGACTGTAGAGTAATGAGAAAGATCCGTGAATCTCATGGAGTACTCTGCCACCATCTGGCTACCCTGCTATAGATGCAGGAGCTCTAGTATATTCACAAAGAATAACGTCACTGGAAAGAACTCCTCCCTGAAGAGATGCTCAAAGTATATATAGGAGAGGGTCGCCTACTCATGCGTCTAGATCATCAAGCTCCACCATCTCCCTGCTGAAACTTGTAGAATAGTCACATCTAGGACCACCATCTGGTCAAGAGGAGTCCTTAATAGAATGAAAACTCACATTAACACCTCTAAATAGTCCTTAGATACCCGAGGATCCATATCACCTCAGAACCTAGGAGGTCGCTGTCTCTAGAACTCATGAAACGCACCGACTCTATGTGCATCCTCTATTGGTAACGTTAGTAGGAACTGCTAATCTCTAGGTGGTGGTATCACTGGTACACCACCGATTGGTGTTATCTCTAGAAACAGTCCCTGCACTGATGCCTCATCACCCAATGGACTATCCTCATGGTCATGCCCCAGAATCCTGGCTAGCTTATTGTGTGGAAGCATCCTGAAATATAACAAGATGTACCACGGGCAATAGAGTACACTTGGTGTGCTGAATCTGAATCAATAAGGACATATGAACACACTAAATTTCTATATGATACATGAACCATTAATTTCCTCTACAATTAGTGTTTTCAAGTACCGAGTCGGAAAGCAGAATTCAAGGTACTGGTGTATGGATATGTCATCCACCGCACAAACACTTGGTTCCCTGGCCTGAAAAATGAACTCAAAACACTTAACACTATTGCCCCAAAACAAAGGTAAAACTGACCACCATATAATACTAATCTTTCATGACCCATCCCTTGGGAACCATTCCGTGACTACCCCAAGCCCGCCTCCCATAGGCCAGGGTCTGGAGACTAGCACCGAATAGGAATTTACAACAAAGGGGAGGCATTTTTCCTATAAACCTTCACACACGCACCCATACCCAAGAAAACACTAAAACTAAAAACACCAAGTAAACAGATATTCATCCCAATAAAACAACCACTTAGAGTAACAATACAAACTGAAAAGTAAATAGGACAAAATACAAGCCCAAATGAAATAGAAAAGTAAAATCTTATGGATCTCATCCGCAGAAAACCCTACCTAAAGGGTAGGTATAGTAAGCTATCTAAATGTCATTGAAGAGAACCACATCCATCAGGTCACCCTGAATCACCCTTGTCTTCGTCCCACCAAGGACTCTGTCAAAGATGTCAATCATCAACATAAGACATGAAATATTTGGGCGAAGCCCATGTTGGGGTGAGTAAAAAATTACTCATTAGGGACCCCAAACCATAAAGGTAAACCAAAAATAAAGACACAAGTCAGACTACCAAAGAGTTACACGAAGTGTATCCTCTAATAAGTACAATCAAGAGAGTTAATAGAGTCAGTTCACACCAGGATACATATACTAAGAAAGTCCTTGAATATCCAAATCCAAGTAGCCACACTCCACATCTTCGTAGGAGTCACACTCCGCATATTTATAGGTGGAAAAATCCCTATAACCATAGGAGACACACTCTGTATATCCATAGGATACACAATCTATTTAACCATAGGAGACACACTATGTATTACAGTAGGAGACACACTTCATATATCCATAGGAGACACAATCCATATAACTATAGGAGACACACTCCATATATGCGTAGGATACACACTCTATATAACCATTGGAGACACACTCAATATATCTATAGGAGACACACTCCATATATGTGTAGGATACACACTCTTTATAGTGGTAGGAGACACACTCTAAATCTTTGCCAATCACAGGATTTTGTCCTTAGCATACTCGCTCTAGGAGAACCTAATACTCGAGCCAATAGGCCATATGACAACCTCCATGAAAACTCTCATAAAGTATCACAAAAAGACCACCTCATCATGAGGGTACCAACACCACAAATGAGTCGTCAAAAGGAAACACAGTTTGAGAGTTATGGGAATTTAAGTAAAAAGGGATCAGTTGGGTCCGGTCTGACCCAATCGGACCAACCCGATTTGGTTAGACCGACCCGACCCACAGGGTCGACTAGGCCTGCTGGGCCCGACCTAGACCGGCTGGGCCCGACCCACTACACCGGCCTGGCCCTGTACCGACCCGCCTACCCAGCTTGGTCTTCTGGAGTAGGCTGGCTCATTTTCCCAGAAATGGAGGCTACCACATACACCCTCCATCAACACGGGGAAGACACCGCGTGTGATGCGGTGGTCCGCCACATGACCACCACGAGACCATTACCATGGGGTCCCTCCGCTGGGGTCTAGCTGAACCACATCCCCTTGGCTGCGTGATGTGGCCTCCTACTCTATCTGTTAAGGCCTACCACCGACCGCCTATTGGAAACCCCTGTCTGCCGCCCCATGATAGCCGTGCCGCGGGTTCTGCCTGCTAGGTGGCTACACCGTCCCGCGCCATCGCTAACGCCAACACCAACGGCTCTCCCTTCTACGGGATTCCACTGATGCTGTGGTGGTCATTTATTCAAACTGAAAGGTGACACATGATCCTCAGGTCATAAACTCATCTGTTATGGGCTTCAAATTTTTCCACCATCACTCAGGGGGTCTAGCTACTTTTAGAACCTCCCGAAAAGTTAATGGCGTGACCACGAGAGTCCACCAATGAAGAAAATATGAACGGGGGAAAAGAAGAAGCACATAAACACCCCTTAGAACAAACCTTATCCTTGTTCATTGGCCTTGGTCTGTTTGTGTTAGAAAAATTACAAAAGAACAAGAGAAGAATAAATACCAAGATCTATTCCCTTTAATTACACAGTTTTAACCATCCCATAAGAACGACCGAACCACAAATCAACCTACTCATGGGTTGGTATGTGTTCTTCATTAAAATTAAGAACAGAGAAATAATTCAATCAAACAATAAACCCCATACCTAAAAGTTTGTATTTTTCATTGGAGAAGAATGGAGTTTCACCGCCATCATTCGTCGATCCTCAATCCTTGGTTTGTGATCCGCGATCCATCGACGTTCATTGGCATTCATCATTTTCCAATGGGAGAAAATAGCCAAGATCTTCTCCAATGTTCATAGGTAAGGATCAATAATCCTAATCCTTAGTCCCTACCAAAGTTTAAAGATGTGTTTTGGTGTTACTGTTTCTCTTTGAAATAGTGTTTCCAGGCTGTTTCATTTATTAAAGGATACAAATGCTTTGTCGCAGCATAATTTCATTGTCACAAAATGTTAAAAGAAAAATAAAATAAACTTTTTAAGTTTTTTTATTCTTATTTAAAATTTATGAAAAGGATTTTCCATAGTCAACCCACACCAGTCAAAGTTAGGTCCTGCCTATGCAAAACATGCTGCTCAAAACACAACAGTGTCCTCAAATTTCAAATCTAAGCACTAGTTTAAATGTTACTAAAACTGCACCCACACACTATTTTTAATAAACTTAAAAATAGTTTGAACATTTATTCTAGGCTCCCCGAGCCTCAGAATCACATGCCTTCTTAGTGTCTAGCCTCAAAATAATCCCATATAATTTTCTAAAAATTTACATGGAAAATTCGGGATATTACAATCTGGTTCTACGTCAATCTTATGAAATTTTGGTTTGAAATAATACTTCACAAAAATACATATCCTAATAATATTCCACTTAAATTCCACTTTCAAGAGTTACCTTGACTTCCTGTTTATTTTCTAGACACCTCTTCTTCAACACATCTTCCTATAGTGATAGGGATCCTACAATCCTTCTTTATTTCATCCAAGCCACACTATGGAAAAAAATTGCCCCATATTTTATTGGACAATGAATTTTATCAACATATCCACTATATTATAACCCCTACCAACCTTCTATAGTTTTAGTAATCCATCTTTAAAAAGATTTTAGATGAAGTGATACTTTAGATGAATCCATTTTTCTCACGAGTGAAACACCATATTCCCATCAAGATGATTCATGCTTTGGCTATCATAGAGAAATGTTCTTCTTTATTTCAAGCTCCTCTAATGAGCACTTCAACCATATTAGCTCTTTTATTACTTCCTTTATTAGCAAACACTCTAATTTATTTATAGATAGCGTAACTATAAGTTGTAGTCTAAGAAATATATCCTAAAACTATCCCTATTAAGCTAAACTCATAACCAATGGTACTTATCAATGTGTTTGAATCTCCTATTAAGTCTTCTTCCAAAAAACCCTATAATAGATCATCCATTTTGTAACACAATGATATTTCCACAATAAATTTGATATACCAGAGTATCTAGTTCATAACTTTATAGTGATCCTTTACCATATTTTCTATGAATCTTCTGATAACACCCACTACAAAAGTAATATAGGACATTGTGAAAACCATGTCATACATTAATATTATGACCACTTATTTATATAGAAACTTTACCATGTAATTATCCTTATCTTATGTTCTTGGTGATTTATATTTGGGTAAATTTAAATATAAAACCAAATGGGCAGTCACATGATTTTATCCATACATTCTAAACCTTTCCAAGACCATCCAAACATATTAATACTGAGAAAATATCAATGTTCCATGCTTACAATCCTTACTAATTCGCATCACAAAAATCTACTTTGCATCCTTAAGATCTTTTATCTCAAATGTTCTAGATAATTAAACTTTTATATTTACAATATATTTCATATTTAGATCCACCAGGATCATATCATCCACATATAATAGAATAATGATGTAAATTCCATTATCGAACACCTTTTGGTAGAAATGGAAACCTACTTCACACTATATGAATTCATTCACATATATAAAAACATCCAAATCTCGATTACCCTATTTGGTGTTTGCTTCATCCCGTAAAAACTTAGTTTGAGCTTATATAATTGATCACTTCTTCTAGTTTTTATAAAACATGCCTATTGATTCATGGAAACTTTCTTCTCCAAATCATCATGAAGTAATTCCATATTTAAATCTAATCTTTCAAGATATAGACCCTCATTTTCTACTATTCCATGCACCACCTGAATTGATAAATACTTAAAAAATGGGTAAAACATTTCACTAAAATTCATAATTTCTGTTTATTGAAATACTTCCACAACAAACCTCACCTTTTATAGTTTCTTACCAGCCTCTTCTTCCATCAATCAATAGATCCATTTTCTTTTCAGTACTCCATTTCTAAGAATATGTTTTGTTAGTTCCCATGTTTTGTTTGCATACAAAGGGACTATCTCATCCTTCATTGATAACTACCAATATATCGAGTCACTAAGACTTTTTTACAATTCATAGATCTCAATTTATACCCTATTTTTACAAATCAAGTATTTCAAATCTATAACAAATATTTTCACTGGTAATTTTACCCTATAAGGCCTCTTCAATTTAACCTAAGATTCTACTCCCTCCTATATCGCTTCTTCCAAAAATCTTCCCTAAGATTTCACATTCTTAAAACTTTTTGGTATATATGGTCTTGGTTATACCTCTAGAATGTGATATATATCTGTTCTACCTAGAGTTTTTAGAGTATTTATAACTTTTATGCTCCCTAAACTTTTAGAAACTTCTGAACTTCTGTATTGATCAACCCAAACATGATCCATTTATTCTTTATTCTAAAATGAATCTTCCTCCAAGTTTTGATCCTTCTACATGATCTTATAATTGAAGAGAACATTTAAAACTTGGAATACCTTCTATAGGTCATTTCCCCAAATCCAAAATTCAAAGTCTCAATCACTATATTTCATAAAGATACATGACCAATAATTTTCTTTCATCTTATTCCCTTCCCATACATTGAAATAAAAATAAGTTATGCTTGTAAAAAAATTTATTTATGAGACATATAATAGTTTCCTAGTCCATAGTTCTTCTGAAATATCCTTCCCTATCAGTATCAATGGACTTATGTTCACAAGACAGGCCACATAACTTCCAAAAGTTGTTGATATGGAAAACATTGCTCCTTTCAAACTACCATTGAGATACAATGTTCCATTTTTACAACCTTTTCCACAAAAATAGATCCATGCATGATCTTCTACACTCAATATGAACAAATTTTAAAAAAACCCATGTCATCTAGCTAAATTATTGAAATAAGGTACTTCTATAATCTTAGTATGTGTCACACCCCTTACAACTCCAATAAGAATCCGCTCTTTTTTAAAACATTCACATCACCCTTTCTAATAATATAAAGATATTTATCTTTTATAAGATAAAACTTGTAAATAATTTTGGATACATAATTAACCATGCATCATATCTTACACATTGAGTGAAATGAAGTCCCATAATAAATGATCCATGTGTCCAATAGAGTAGAAACACTCAATAATAAAGTTAACTCATCCTTAGTTGTGGTGTTTGTGAATGAACATCCAAAAGTGTAATTTCTAAAATTGAACCTTCAGCCCCTGTAATATTTATTCAAATTCCCCTTTTCCTAAAATGATAGAATATGGTTCTAGGCCTAATCGATTTACATCGACTCCTTTCTCTCTTCATTTCACCCTTATTATGACTTTTTTGTTTAGCAGAACTTCTTCTAACTTCTATACTATAGGTAGTTTCATTAGTATCATGGAATTTATTATACTTAATCTCTTTATATATAATGAAAGAATGACCACCCTTAGATAATAAGTCAGTCTTACCACTTAATTTTTTCATTGTAGTACCATCACATCCCATGAATCTAGTATAAATGATAGAAGTAGAAATGATAAAAGTAGTTAATCCCATACTAGCCCTCTGTAATTCACACAAACTAACTCAAACTATTTCCAAATCATGCATAAATTATTGATATTATCCACCACATAATTTCCTTCCACCATCTTTAGGATAAAGTGTCTTTGCATAAAAAACTCTTTATTCATTGTATTTGGATTCTCGTATATGTTCTCCAATGTATACATGATCTCAAAATTTATTTTTACCACCTAAATATTGAAGGAAACATTCCGTGATGATATAATTCAAACAATACCAAGTAATTTACTGTAAAGATTTTCCTATTCTTCCTTTTACATTGATTTTTATTTAACTCTCATCAATATAATATTGAGATATCTTTGGAATAAATAGTATTCAATTTGTACTACAGAATATGAAATTTGACATATTGAACTTATCAATATAGACCTTTCCTTATTCAAATTATATCCCTTAAATAATACTCCCATAGAGTAAAAAGTATAAATGGAAGGAAATGAATTTATGGAAGTCTCCCAACAATCTTTGAATCAGTTTCTAAACTAATCTATGAGATTCTTGTTGGACCAAGCACTGAGAAACCAATCTATGATATAATTTTTTATGTTGAAACCTTTAATTCAGAGTCCACCCTTTATAACATCAACTTGAGGGATAAGTTTTAGAAGCTCTAGAATGAAAGACACCTAATATCAGTGTATTTGGATAGATGAACTAGACTTCAAAATCTCACACTAAATCTCCTTAGATCTCCCTCAATAAAACTCTCAAGAATGGATTGAAAAAAGTAACATAAGTGGAATAACTCACACAAATATGGAATAAAAATTATTTAAATAGTTTGGGATTTTACCCACTCCATGGGTGTAACACTGTAGCCTTTATATTAAGAAGAGAAGAAGAGAAAGTTCTTCTGAGTTAAAAGTTCAAAAAATTGAAACACCACTCATAAAAATATAATTTGAACAGTACATCATAGTGAATACATATGGGTGACCCCATTGATGAAAGCAAACATTTTATAAAATTTTAAACTATTTTCATTAGAAATTAACCCCAAAAGTTAGGTAGAATATAATTAATTTTATCATTTTTTTCACTTTAGTGAATCTATAATTGAAATATAAAATGAATTAAATAATTAGTTTTAATTGTTTTATTCATTAATGGAATTATTGGGAAATATATACATTAATCCTATAATTGAATTTTTAATAGGATATATGTTATTATTTTTATTGTTTAATTCATTTTGGTGTTTATTCTAAAAAATCTTACACTTAGTAAATGATTTTTATGGTTACAAGCCGGAAAATAAAAAATAGACTTTCCATCCTATGAATTTACTACCATCACATGAATTTGGCTGAACATTAGAATTTAGGAAATACCATATGAATTTTATATCCATCATAAAACTTCAACATCAGACTCTCTAAAAATCATAAAACTTCTATCATAAGACTTTGGGATTCAGACTTATAGAGAATACAAATCTAAAAACACTTTATGACTTCCATTGTATGAATTATAGACCATATTCAAACATTAAAATTTCATATCTTCAGAATTTGAAGGTCCCCAATCATATTAATTTTCTCCCATAATATGAATTCAAGGTCAGACATCACATATCTCTTGACTTTGGGAATTTACCAAAATTTGAGCCATAGGGATTAAAATCAGGAATTTAAAAATTAATTAGGGTACAATCTCAAATCAAAATTCCATTCCTATAGTCTTTTTAAACTAGGAAAGGATGCTCTTGAGATTCCACATGTTCCCATCCAACTTAATAAGAAGGTGAAGATCATTTGATTATTTTTGGGAGAAAAGACAATTCAAAAGGATATCCCACTGGTGGAATTTGAAACCTAAAACAAGATACATGATTACCATAAAAGAAATGAGATCTAAGGAACTAAAAACTAGGAAGATTATGGAGGCATGAGAATCACCTAATTGAGAATAATAAGATCTTTCTTCTCACATGGATCTTGAAGATACTGAAGTGCAATGACCCCATTAATCATACCATATGAGGGTGAATGATCACTCAAGGGAAGGAGGGGAATTTTGTTGATTGATCGATTGATTTGGAGCTAATGATGTTATTTTATTTTCTTTACCCTTTGTGGTAATATCTAGAGATGGAACTAAGAGATCGTAGACCCATAATCTTAGGTCTGATGCTAAAAAATTATTTAATCACTATATTTTATACAAATTGATATTAATCAAGCCAAACTTACATATATATCCATAATTTAATCATTAAATCTCATAATAATCAGACAATACCAAGAATGAAAGGTTTAGTGTCTGAGGATCAGTTACATAAGAATATAATTTTATGATACTTGTGAATATTTCTCCATAATTGAACCAATATAATATCCTTTATAAACTTCTCATAAGTTATACTCATCTTCTTAACCTGGAGAATAAAAACTTAAGAAATAGGTGATATTAAAATCTTGGTAAGGGAAAAAATCATCAAGGGGTTAGATCATTAGCATATGAAAAAACATTAGAACAGGAGAAAAATATTATTAAAAAGTACATGGAATAATAATATTTGTCTATAATTCATGATATAAGGACATGTAATATCAAATGATCAAACATATACCATGACCTAAGAGCTAGAAATAACGAGACAACAATAATGATCCATTGATCATAATAAATGTGGAATAAGCATAAAAAATCAAAATATTGTGAACATAGCTAGATACATCATGTCGTTGTTCAATCTTATGAATATAGCTAACCACATTGATTCCACACTCAACCTTGATAACATATATAGACACATCATTTCCATGCTCAAACTTGTGAACATAGCTAACCACATTGTTTCCATGTTCAAATTTTTGAAAATAGCTAATTGTATCATGTCCATGTTGGAATGGAATGAACTACCCGAGATACCTTAGTAAACTAATAATCGAGTCAGTCCTAACATAGATCAAAGGGTGTTCCTAATCCCCACAAGTTGGTGACTAGCACATAGAATCATATAATATGGAAGTGGGGAATAATTTTCCACAAACACAATAGAAGTAAGAGATACAAGTTAGTATGCATACAAGTAAAACTCTATAGGGACAACTGTAAAAAAAGTCAAACATGTATGAAAACCCAAAGTACAACCATAAAGAACTAAAAAATATGATAACAACCCATGTCCTAATGGACACAACTCTCCAAGACCAAGGATCAAAAATAATAATCACCTACATGTGACACTTTACCCTTTCTCAAACCTGGAAGAAGATAATCTACAAATTCCAAAAGTCACAAGTAGGGTGTGAGATAAAAGCCCATTCAGGTCTCACCAAGGATTTTGAGATAAGATTCCATAATTAATTAACCAAATAAAGCTTCCAATTTTAAATAAATAGGAATAGAAGTTTAAAATAATATTTAGAACAAATAATGATTTACATTTCAATTGATGGAAATACTTTAAAAAAATGGATTAATAAGAATTTTATATAAAATAGTTTATATAAATTCATAATGAATGTGTAAAATAGTTTACAAATAATGGAATATATATATATATATATATATATCAAAAAATTAATAACAATAAACATGGTTATCTTCCAAGTGGTATGATAGTTATAGGTTATGGAATTCTCACACACATATATAATGAAAATGATAACGTGAAAACACGTCCCTTTGACACTGCTCAAAGAGGATTGGCTAACATCCCACTGGGGATAAGACCTTTCAATCAGTTTATGTTAGAGTTGTGAAGTATCAATCCATTTCTAGGGAATTTATATCCTATAATTTTTTCAACAATAATGAACTAAATTTCTAGGCTTTCATGTGCTCAAACAATAATCAATAATCAGAAATTTATTTCAAAACTATTCAAAATACAATTCAAACCATTCTTCCATTTAAATATTCCAATTTCCATTTAAAACCAAAACGGGTTTCTAATAAAATCATGCATTTTTTCAAGATAAAACCAATGGGTTTCTATCAAAAAAATTTAATCCATTTTTCTAAAATATTAATTTGAAATAAACTTCACAATTCAATTTCACAATTTAAATTCCACACTTTAATTTCCATAATTTTCCATTAAATACAAATAAAACCCCAATTAAATAGAATTAGGGTTTTTTACTAATTTCATGAAAAATCCAATTAAAATCCCTAATTCAATGGAATTAAGTTTTTAATAAACCAATTTAAAGAAATTAAATTTAAATAAACAATTTAATTTTAATCAATAAGTTTAGGGTTAATCAAATTGGTCATCTTAAATGGAACAACCTACCTCAGGATCATGTGATCACAAATCAAAAAGCCTTAAACAGGGAACTGTAATCAAGATAAATAAAAACAAAGATCCAAGAATCAAACCAGGATTCAAGATCCTAAAAAATGGGTATTATATCCTCCAACAACATTGAGATCTAATAAATCCTAGGGAAGATAGGAGAAGAGAGCGGGAGACAGAGAACAAGAAGAGGAAACTTACTGGGAAAGAACTGAATGAATATCACCTAGTTTTGATCCACCGTATATGGGGTTTTTAGGATCCAAAATTGGTCCTTGATAGATCCACTTACCTATAAAAATGTTCTAGGTCGATCTAGGCCTGAGTGTGGGTCAAAATAGGGGTTCAGAAAATTTTCAATAAATTTTAGATTAATTAAAAGTTGCACGCACTGTTTTTTTGTTTGGGCCACATGAGTAGAAAAACTCTACACACTAGTTGTGTGCCCATACTGACGGGGTTTTACAATTTCTACTTGGCAGGTGCATAGTTTTTCAAATTGCGTTCTAACCATTGAAAACCTCACTATTTGGGTTTTCATGATTTTTACTTGTAGGTCACACAGTTTGGGAAAACCATGTGCCCACTGTGAACAACCCAAGAGCCCTTCATAATTTTAAAAATTTAACCCAAAGCACCCCTAAATGAAACCCAACCAAAGAATGTTCAAAATAGGGGTTTAGAAGTACCTGAAAATAGTAAGAGGATATTAGAACATACCCACCATAGAAACTTTCTATCCTCAGAAATCCTATTAAGAAGATTCCATGTCAAAAATATGATGCCACTTCTCTCTCATCAGTGACTCCCTCTTCCACATCTCATAAGAATCATAACCATTATGCCATATCACTTGAACCAAATGTATCATCTTAACATAAAATACCTTGGTCTCAGAATCAACTATCCTGACTATATACTTAATCTTGGATAAATTAGGCTCAACATTAAGATCACTCCAACTCAGAATATGAGATGGACCAGAAAGATGCTATTATAGCTAAGATACATGGAACACATTATGTATCCACGTTATCTATGGTGGAATTTCTAAATCGTAATCTAATTTCCCCAACTTCTCAACAACCTCAAAATGTCCCAAAAAATGAGGATAAATTTTCCCTTGCCTCCCAAGTCATAAATGACCCAAACGGTTTGAAACATTCAAGAACACCAGGTCACCAACTAAAAAATACAATGGTCTATGATGAAAATCATCATAAGACTTATACCAGTTATGCGACATCAACATTATATGAAGAATAAACTGAATCTTTGTTTTTTTCTCTTAAACCAAGATTGGTACAACCAAGGAACTCTCACAAATCTCAAACCAACACAATATAATTTACAAGTCCAACCATACAAGTACTCAAAATGATCCATTATGATCAGAGACTGGTAACTATTGTTATAGGAAAACTCATCTATCCCCAGATGGTTATCCTAAGCCCCAACAAATTCTAGAACACAAGCGTGAAGCATATCATCAAGAATTTGTATAGATATTTTTGTCCGGCCATCCGAATATGGATGGTATGTAGTGCTCAAATGGACTTGAGATCCCAGTGCCTCCTTAAGGCCTCTTTTAAATCAATAAGTGAACCAAGGATATATATCAGAGACTATAGCTGATGAAACTCCATGAAAATTAACAATCTCTTTCACATAGATATTCGCCAACTCTCCAATTTTTTTGTATCATGAATGGGTAATAAGTGAGCCAATTTAGTCAACCTATAAATCAAAACCCATATCATATTATTATTTATTTGGGTATGTGGAAACCCAACCAAAAAGTCCATTAAGAACTCATCCCACTTCCAAGTTGGCACTAAAAGTGGCTAAAGAAAACCCAAAGGTTTTTAGTGCCCAACCTTGACCTATTGGAAACTATAATATTGAGAGACAAAATAAAAAATTCCCCATATCATACCTAGTAACCATAATCTAGACCACATGTCATAAAACGTATTCTTGGTGCCTGATAGCACAACCCACCTAGAATTCTAGAAATACCCCATCACAAATTTCTTGAATGATAACGGTACAATGAAATGATTCTGATAACATAGAATACCCCTATGTGGAGAATAACCACTCATCAATAGTATTTACACCATAAATAGAGTTTATAATTCTATAGAACTCATTATCAAGAAGTTGTTCCTAAAGAATCATTTAGAGAAGAGTGAAGGACAACTGAACACTAGACAAGTAAACCTCGACCTCTAATTCCTAGACTCCAATATGAAACTGTGAAAAAATATCCATCAAGTTCTACTCTTATGAGTATTGTTTTATTTCCTAAGTTATAATTTTCTAGATAAAATCATCTGTGATGACATTCCATTTCCCTTGGGTGTAGCCGATGTCAAATTGGAAATATTTCAGGTATTCCACCTAATGCCTCTAGTGGAGATTTAATTATTTTTGATAGAATATATAACTCAAGTTCTTATGGTCAGAATATATAATAAACCATTATTAGAAGAGGTAGTTCCTAAAACTCTTAAGCACATGCATTGCAACTACAATTTCAAGGTCATGGGTCTAGTAATTCTTCTCATGTGGACTAAGATTATGAGATCCATAAGCAATGACATGATCACCCCACATAAGAATGCATCCTAAACCTAAACTTGTTGCATAAAAAAAGACCACATAACCCTTCCCAGAATATAGAGAAGTCAAATTTAGTGTAGTAGTCAAAATACATTTCATCTCAACAAAATAATTCTTACATTTCTCATCCCAAGAAAACTTTACTCACTTCTGAGTTAGAGATGTCATTAGAGAATCCAACTTTCAGAAGTCCTTACCAAACTGGTGGTAATACCCAACTAATCCCAAGAAGCTATGAATCTCAAAAACATTTTGTGGTTCTTACCATGTCAAAAAAACCTTCAAATTTTTAAGATTAATTGAAATACCATGTTCTGAAACCACGTATCCTAATAACTCCACCTCCCAAATCTTGAAATCACATTTCAAAAGCTTGACATAAAGTCAGTGATTTCTCAATAATTCTAGAACTACTCTAATATGATTCACATGATTCTCTTAGAAGTTAGAGTAAATGAGTATTTCATCCACAAAGACCACCAAAAAAGTATCTAGGTACTCATGGATGATACTATTCATTAGATCCATAAAGAATAAAGGAGCATCAGTTTAACCCAATGGAATAAAAAGGTACTCATCATTATTGTACCTACTCTGAAAGGTAGTTTTCCAAATGTCAGATTATTTTATTCTCAACTGATGGTAACCCGATCAAAGATCAACCTTTGAGAACTAATTCTCCCATTTCAACTGGTCAAACAAGTCATTAATCTGTGGAAAAAAACTTTTTCTTTATCATAAATCTATTTAGTTTTCTATAATCAACATATAGGTGAAGTTAAACATCATATTTCTTAGAAAATAGAATAGGTGCCACCCAAGGTGACACACTTGTCCATACAAATCCTTTCTTTAGAAGATCATACAACTGAGACTTCAACTCTTTAATTTTAGCTGGTTCCATGTGGTAAGAAGGAATATATACTGGTTGAGTACCAATCACTAAATTGATAGAAAAATATACCACTCTTACAAGTGGAAAACTAGACCAGTAAAAAGAAAAAACATCAGGAAAATTGATGAAAAATAGAGGGGTATCACCTCTCAAATATTCCCGATCCAAATAAAAAAAACTAATATTAATTTCCACAAATATGGATAAGAAGGCCTAGATCTACTCTACCTCGGGTCTCATTCTCCTTGAAATACGCGGAACACCCTATTGGGTCCATTAAAGGAGAACCATCATAGATAAAAATCAATCCAAGATTTATTGGCAATGAACCAATCCATATGATAAAAGTTCACGTGGTTTCATGTTGAGAACTAGAAAATTCCAAGAAATATCAACATCTGATAGAGATAAAACACAAGTAGGACTATAAAGACCCTCCTCTCTCTTTGTTATAAGGTGTATTGTAATATCCATTACATAATATAAAATCTCATTAGAAACATTAATCATATTCACAATACGGGTTGAAATAAATTAATGGATGCACATGTATCAAATAAATCAGTCAGTAATGGTAAAGCTATAGTGATGATATCTCTCACAGTCGCTGGACCCATATCTTCTTCCTCTGGAGACTCTTCCACTGCATGAAGAAGATTCACTATAGATTCCTATCACTAGAACCCATTTTTCCTTGAAGAATTTTATTTAACCATAGTTTTGGTAGGCTCTAATGATATCGTGGAACTATATAGAGTGAAATAGATATGGAATAACTTCTTCGAGTGACCTAAAAATCCGTAGGAACCACATACCTTTTGTGTCTCAGTGAAAAACCTCTTTGAGTGCCCATACTTTTCATACTGGTAGAAAATCAATGGGCCTATTACAGGTACTTCATGGGGTCTAGAAAAAGCATGATACCATGATCTAACATGATAATCATCATGATTCCTCTTTCCTTTAGAATAATTCGCACCACCAATTGGAGAAAAATAAACTCCCATAAACCCTGACTTGCCAACTTGGTCTATTTCAACCATAAACTCTCTATCCAGCACATCAGTATAAGAAGGAAGTTTAGACAAGAAAAACTGATAATTAATATCATATCAATGTTCCATATCAAACCTTCAAGTCTTCATATTATCATTTGATACAATCTTAGGTGAAAACTGTAAAATCTCAGCAAAATAGATTTCATACTCTATCATTATATTTTCATCCTACTTGAGTTTGAATAACTCAATAGCCTTGAAAAACACCATAGAATTTGGATAGAATTGGTTAGTGAAATGAACCTTGAAGTCATTACACTCTAATAACTCATGATTCTTTTCCATCAGTTTTTTGTCCCACCATTTCCTTTTAGGACCTTACATCATGAAGGTGTCATATTTCACCTTTATTTCATCTGGTATTTACATGAACTAAAAAAAACTCAATCTTCCTCAACCAATCCTCAACCTCTTGAGGATCATTGGAGACTTTGAACACTGGTGTATTCTAGAAAATGAACTCACAATTCCAGAAGAGATCCCTATGAGGTTCTATAGCTAGAGCCTGAATAGAAATTGGTGGTGGTGCCTATTATAGAGCATGTATAGTAGTCACAATCACCTCAACTAGACTTGGGTCCATGAGAGTATTTTCTCACTATGGTACATCAGAATCTTCCTCTAGGATATGATTCACATGTTTTTATGGAGGCATGATGCTACCCAATATCAGTAGAAAACATTTACAACATCATAATGGATACTCAGATCAATACTAAAAAAATAAATAGGGAAATTAATCCCAATGGATAGATAACCAATATTTAGATTTCAATCCATAAAAATAAAAAAGTAGGGAAAATAATAGAACTAATCCTCAATACATCTTTCCTAAACAACCCATGGTAACTTAAGGATCATTTTGGTGAGAGTTGGACATGCACTCAATCACAACTACCTACTAAGTCCCAACAAGAATACACAAATGCATATTGACATCAAGGAAATATGATTAACTTATACCTTTGATACCAATTTTTTACAAACCATCCCAGATACCTTTGTATCCTAATAACCGACCTAGTCCTAACATATCCCAAAGGTTGTTATTGATCTCCATGGTTTGAATACTATCACCTGACATAATACAATATGGATGTGGGAATGAAATTTTCCACAAACACAATGATAGTAAGAGATAAAAGTCAGTATGCATACAAGGAAAACTCTATAGAAAGAACTGTACCAGAATTCAAATAGGTATGAAAACCCAAAGTACAACCATAAAGTACCAAAAAATTGGATAAAAACATAGGTCCTAGTAGAAAAAACTCTATAATACCAAGGATCAATAATAATAACCACCTCCAAGGGGTGATTTACCCTTACTCGGACCTAGAATAAGATAATCTAAAAATTCCCAAAGGCACAAGTAGTGTCACGACCTGCCTTCTCCAAGGTGAGGAAAGGGATGAAAAAGTGCCCTGCCCTTACTTTCTCAAGATGAATGAGAGATAATGACCCCTCGAGTCCCGCCTTCAGTAGGTTCCAGAGTGGAGACTAGAACCAAGGGTATAGAATATCACATAAGCAGAAGGCATTACCATTTTTATAAAACAAGATCAAGAGATAACATGGTAAATCCCCACAACACCAAAGCCTAAAGGTAAAATTAAATCCAAAAGAATAAATTCCCACATGCATGTTCAAAAGTAAAGCTGATACAAAGTACGAAAAAACTACCAAATAATGTACCAAAAGAAAATAAATTAAGTAGAAACAACAACTATCCCAACTCCTGAGCTATTAAAGTCTAGAAAGGTCCTCAAAGTCCTCCTAAAAACATGAAAGTAGTTTTATATACATAGGGTGAGAATATAAGTATACTCAGTAGGAAAACAAAATCTACTCATGCACAAGTGAGGGGACAAACTAACGCCCCTATGAGAAAACAGTAGAACCTCATGCACCTACCAAGGAGTACTAACCAGCCCAACCTGACCAAGGCACACTCACCAAACTGACACTAGTCAAGTAAAGTAATAATATAAGCACATTGACATTTGGGTACCCCGCACCAATTTTCCACTGGTTAATTGCTCATTCCAAATGATCTAACGTCTTGAAACTACCACTCTTCCCACACGCAGTCCCACTGCCGCAACCTACCCGCACACACCTGGGCCTCAAATTTCACAAAACCACTCCCATAAACACCTAGGACAAAACAACCACACACCACAACCGAAGACACCTGGGCCTCAACAACCACACACCATGCCCGAAGACACCTAGGACTCATCCCGAAGATACTTGGGAAAACATACCTGGTCTGCAAACACTTGATACCCTCATCCAAAACAAACCCTTTACTGAAGAATCCTGGACTATGGTAAGCCTCAATCCATTATAGCCTGCCCAAATACACCTGAGTTTTAAGATCCGGAAGAGGGTGCGAGGAAGAAAGTTAGTAACCATCCATCCATACTCCCACCAGGATGTTGAGAAATACACCCTCCCCCATGAAATGGAGGTGTTCAGAACATGGTTCTCAATAAGGTTGTGGTGCGTATAGAAATCACAAGGAACTAAAATCTATATATATATATATATAGGTAAAAAAATACTCAGCCCCAACATACGGGTTTCACATGAATAGACAACAAGCTCACACCAGCACCGCTTTTGCTGCTACTTCTATATGCACAACCATAAAACAACCACTGCCAAGCATAAACCCAAACCCTTTTTTTCAATTGCTATTTATTTATTTAAAGATATTCACTTTAAATTATTCTGTCACTACCGAGAAACTAACAACCATAACCATACCAAGCAATGAACAAAACCAAACTGCAGTCCCACTACACAACATTACAAAACTAGACCTATAGTCCCATTGCACAATAACACAAAACTAGAATTTCAGTCCCACTGCACAACATCACAAAACTAGACTTGCAGTCCCACTGCACATCCCTGTTCAACTACTTAAAACTATCATTCTTTAAAGTAATACCTCCCATTCATTCTATTACAACCTTGCCCTGCAACCACACTTCCCAAACAATTCTCTAATGCAGTGCCACTACATAATGAGTCCATAACCATCCCGCTATCTCACTGATCGACATCGCTTTGCGACCACAACACAAAAAAGGGAAGTTTAGCTGCCTACAAGTTCATCCATTCCACAATCAATAAATCTCTTAGATTAAGACACTAACACCCCCTGTACCACACCACATACCAATCCCACAGAACCCAAACCAGAACAATCATCACATAACCACAACCATCAAACCAATCATATTCAAATTTAACCAACAGAGGTTCTTTAGATTCTAATTTAATATAACCGAGGTGATCACATAACATGTTTGATCCCGGGCATCCCTTTATTTAACCGAGTGTGCATGATTAATCAGATTTCATGTTACATCTGTACATTAAAACATCACAATGAAACAGAATAGTGCACAAACAAATACCACCAATGACCTTGATTTTCAGAATTCATACATACACAATAGCCATAAAAGAATCAAAATAACAAAATAAAATAGGCGACCAACATCAAACCACACCCTTCCCTTTATTTTATTTATGTATGTTATCTTTTGATCATATTAAATTCTTGTTTAATTCTTGTTTAAAGAAGAGTATCCAGCCGTTCATTACAAGGAACCATTAATATACCCACCCCGCATGATGCATAATTAAACAAGAGAAAAAGAAAATCCCTACTTGTTGATCAATGGACCGAAGTTCCTTCTTGTGCCAAGAATAGGGGATGGCATGACTTGCAGGAAGAATTCCATGAAGGCTGAGTGGGAAGGTCTCCATCACGGGTGCATGACTCGTCTTGGGAGGGAGTCTCTAGGCACACCAAGAGAAACAAAAAGGAATAAGGAAGAGAAGATCTCAGCTTAAGAAGAGGATAAATTCTAAAATCAGTGAGACCATTTAAAAGTACTTGAAAGTTAGATCGTGGTTTGGCCATGTGGCTTGGTGGATTCACACATTGTAATTAATTTATATTTAATAATTCCCCTCGAAAACAGTGGAGATAGACCAGAAGACGGCTGTGAGTTGATAGATTAACTATAAACAGATAAAAACACGTAATAGGGGAGAAAATTGAAAACTCAAAAAACTGGAAATGTGTCATCGATGGGTGAGTCACCGATGCTGAGCTACCGACGCCACATCCTACCGACGCAACGAACTACTGATGCCCTTACCTACTGAATCCCTGACCTACCGAAGCCCTAATATACTAACACCCTAACCTACCGATGCCCTGACCTACCAACAACCTTGATCTATCGATGTTGATGCCCGTTGACTCACTGACACTAATTCCCCTTACATTTCGACGCACTGATATGACGATGCATTGACATGCCGATGCATTGACATGCCAATGAACTAACATACCGACACACTAACATGCCGATGAAAAAAACTGGAAATTTGGAAAACTCTTGAAGTAAGCCACCAAAAGATCCCTAAACACCTCAACACTATATTTTCTAAAAGGAAGGTATTGGGGAAAAGATCTGGGTAATTACATTATATACCTCTCAAACTATTCTCATCCTCGAGAATTTAAATCTAACCCAGAAGAAAATAGGTATGAACAACCATCCATTAAGATACCTCTCAAGAGTAAACCACCCAGTGTTGAAAACTGGAAGGGAAACCTCTATATCTAGGAACAAATCCTTAACATCTATCTCCCGAAAAACCAGGGAGACACTAAGGCTCCAATTCCCCAAGGAATCACACAAACACCAAAGGTCACACTCTCGAGACACATGGATTAGGGAGATCCTTCCTCCATTTCAAGATACTATCCTCTTTGGGTGGCACTGACTCCTCCGCATGGGTTTAATCGCATCTGCATTAATGAATCTTGATTTGGGATCAAGTCCCCCCTCCCCACATGTTATGAATTTTCAAACACATTTAGAGAACAAGGGAAACAACTCATATCATATCAAACAAGGTCAATAATTTATCACAAGAAAGGTACAAAAGAAAAACACAAGAGAAAAACTCATAACAATTCTGAGTATTGGGCATGCATCTGTGCTTCTCGCTCCCAAGTACTCTCCTCAAGGTCACCATGCTTCTAGAGCACACAAACCAAGGGGATGGTTCGTCCATGAAGCACCTTCTTCTTATGATCCTAGATTCTCACTAGCCACTCCATGAACATCACAACATCCTCAATATCCAACTCTCCCCAATCTAGGACATGGGAGTCATCATGTAAATACCGACATAGCTGAGAGACATGAAAGGAATTGTGGATCCTCTCCAACCATGGTGGTAATGCCAGCTGATATTCCACCTCACCGACTCGTCCGAACACCTCAAAGGGTCTGATAAACTTAGTATAAATCTTTCTCCCCCTCTAAACCTCCATTTTCCACACCAAGGGGATACCTTTAAGAAAATGTGGTCCCTAACCTCAAACTCCAAAGGTCTCATCCTATGATCAGCATGTGACTTCTGCCAGTCTTGATCTACCTTCATCCTTTCACGAACAAGCTTAACCTTCTCCGTTTTACCCTCCACCATTTCTAGGACAAGAACACCTGCCTCCCCAATCTATGTCCAACACATGAGTGAACAACATGACCTTCCATACAAGGCTTCTAATGGTTCCATGCTAATGTTAGAGTGATAGATATTATTGTAGGAAAACTCAAACATGGGAAATTTTCATACCCACGATCCTCTGAAGTTCAAGACACATGCCCACAACATTTCCTCCAACGTCTGGACGGTCCTCTATATCTTCCCATATGTATGAGGATGAAAAGTAGTGCTAAAGAGTAGCTGGGTGCCAAAGGCATATTGAAATACCTTATAGACTCATGAAGTAAATCTTGTATTCTGATCCGAAATGATGGATCTTGAAACTCCATGCAGCCGTACCACTTCACCCACATACCTCTGTGCTAAGTCATCCACTGCGCTCGACTCCTTAACTGCTAAGAAGTGATATGATTTTGTCATTCGATCCACCAATACATAGATGAACTCATAGACTCCATAATACTTAGGTATTCTTGTAAATAAATCCATCGAGACGTCATCCCACTTCCACTCAGTAATGTCTAAGGGCTGCAATAGTTCTCCAGGAACACAGTGCTTAGCCTTCACCTACTGACACACTAGGCACCTTGCCACAAACTCTTCCACTGCCCACTTTACTATGGGCCACCAAAACTAACCTCTCAGTCCACGATACATCTTCGATACTCCTGGATGTACTACTTGGGGTGAGCTATGTAACTCACCGATAACTCCCTCATGCATCACCATTGGGACAAATAGCTTCCCATGGAAAATCATATGATTCTAACTATCCTCCAACTATCCCTCTAGAGCATCACCCTGGCTAACGTGATCATGCATCACTTAAAACTCTGAGTCTTTCCATTGAGACTCCTCCACCTACCATACCAAGGAAGGCTGCACTATTATCTGAAATAGATAGCCCCTGCTGTCATCCACTCTCATGACTAGAGGTAAAGAATCCAACTCCTTTATTGCCTTCCAAGAATCTGTAGACTCTTAAACTATATCCTTTTGTGAATTCCTTATCAATGAATCAGCCACCACATTTCTATTTCCTGAGGTGTAGGATATCTCAAAGTAGTAGTCCTGAAGAAACTCCATCCACCTCCACTACCGCTAGATCAGGTCCCACTGGGAGAAGATATAACTCAAGCTCTTGTAAACCGTGAATACCATGAAGTGTTCCCTAATTAGGTAATTTCGCCAAAACTTCAGTGAGAACACAACTGCTAAAAGTTATAGATCTTGGGTGGCATAGATATGTTTGTGGGGATGTAACTACCTAGACCCATAAAAGATCACCCCCACTACTGCACCGTCACACACCCCAAACCCAGACCAGAAGCATCACAGAACACCTCGAACATAACCCCCTCTTCTAGCAGCATAAGCACTAGGTAATTGAGCAGCTTCCCCTTCAGGTAGATGAAAGCCTCCTGACACTTCTCACTCCATACAAAAGTTTGGTCTTTTCTGGTCAAATCCCTCAATGGATCCATAACTTGAGAGAATTCGGGTACAAACCTCTGGTAGTAATCTACCAGACCCAAGAAACTACGAACTTATGCCACATTCTTGGGTGCTTCCCAAGAAGAAACCACTTCAACCTTCGACGGGTCCACTTCTATTCCCTGCTGGGACACCACGTTTCCAAGGAAGTGCACCTCTCGTGTCCATAAATTGAACTTGGACAACTTCCAGTAGAGATGTTGGTGTCATAGGACCTCCAAAAATGTCCTTAGATACTCGGCATGATCCTCCTATGATCTTGAGTATATCAGGATGTCATCTATGAAAACAACCACGAACTGGTCCAGATACTTGTAGAAAGTAGAGTTCATGAGCCCCATGAACACGACTAGTGCGTTCTTAATGCTAAACAACATGACCACGAACTCAAAGTGCCCATACCTGAACCTAGAAGAAGTCTTTGGGATTTCACCCTCCTTCACCCTCTAATGATGATATCCAGACTGTAGGTCTATCTTAGAGAACCAACCTTCTCCCTTCAATTGGTCAAAAAGGTTGTCGATCCTCAGGAGGGGTAATAGTTCTTAACCATCACCTAATTTAGTCTTCGATAGTCTATGCACAGCCTGCGACCACTATCTACCTTCTTTGAAAACAAGACTGGAGCTCCCCATGGCGACACACTTGGTCAGATAAAACCCTTCTTCATCAAGTCATCAAACTGAATCCAAAACTCTTGCAACTCTAAAGGTGCCATCCGATAGGGAGCCATTGAAATCAGAATGGAACTATGTTGTAAGTATATCCCGAACTCAACATCACATCGAGGGAGTAGAGTCACAACATCTTCATAGAAGACATCTAGGAACTCACTGAAAATCCTTATAACTTTAACCATATCTGAGTCTACTGATTCCACTGGCAGCTCGACTAACAAAGAAAGAAGTGGATCCACATGCTGTATGCTCTCTTAACAACTCCACTCACCGATGAAAGATACATGCTGGCCACCCATATATGATAACATGACCCTTATCCATAAGCATTTGATAACAGAATGCACGGAAAATAGCCAGTAGATGCCTAGGGTGACATTGTATGCCTACATTTGTAGCAGAAGAAGACCCCCACTGGACTGATGTGGCCCCAACATCAGTCTACATCCTTGAAAAACATGAAACAAGCTGGTCTGACCTCCAACTGGCATACTCAACACTAGGGTCATGGAAAGTCTCTCTATGTCTAGACCCAAGACATGGGCTATACTGGGTGAAACAAAGGAGTGAAAATATCCTGAATCAAATAAGGCACAATTAAGAGTACTAAACAGACTGATCATACCTTGAACAACTTTTGGCCCCACCAGAACTGCTACCTCTATGGCATGCAACTACCCACACCCAACCTCTCTACCTCTAGGCTTCCAACCACCTCCCCGACCATGCCCTGGTTGAGGTCCCTAAGGAGTTCCCTAAGGTCAACCTACTTTGGAATCTTCCACCCTCATTGATTAACCAGATCAACTTGTTGGGCCTCAATTTCTCGTACCACTTGTGTACGACGCCCGGGTTCCATAGTTGAAAAAGAAAACAAGAAACTCCTAAGACCAAGTAGCATGGAAATTTCTTTTTAAATTTATTTTGAACACTTTATTCATTTTAAATTCTCAAAAATCCCAAGACACACAAGAACACAAGTCATTATAATGCATGTACTATAAGGCCCCGACCTTAAACCTTACTTAATATTGAATTAAATGAATAATTCACATTGAGGATCTTTTCAAGTTTAGAGTTTTAGAGAATTAGGACATAACTATTACATCTCAAAAGATTACAAAGTAGGCACTTCTACTAAGTTTCTATAAAATAAAAACTATTAAAAAGAAACATGTCTAGTTCCATGTTTTATATAGCATGACTTTACCTTGATCCCATCCTTGACCCTACTCCACATTAAGTCCGGTGAGAAAAATTTCAAAAAAAAAACTTGGGGTGAGCATAACAAGCTCAGTAAAGGATACACAAAGAAGAAAAACTGTTAGTTTTTCAAAACAACAAGTAAACCATGAATACTTTACGAAAGTAATACTTTTCACCTTTATGAAGTAGTAAAAACTCCTCACTGAATAAAAGACCATTACTTACCCTTTTGTAACCAAAAGATTACCATAAAACCCATATAAAGAACACATAACATAAAAAGGTAACTTAGGACATAAACATACTTAAATGGAATAACCATATGGTCGACTTCCACAAATACTTAATGGAATAGCCATACGTCCGACTTCCATACCCAATGCATTGGAGGTTATAACATAACCACCTGTCCTGGTATTCATGACACCACCCGTCATATGGTTTATCATGTAACCACCCGTCAAATGTCCAAGTACCATTATAAAATCATAAGACATAAAACAAATATAATGGAAAGAAAAAATTTCCACACTTTGATCACAATATATCAATATAATATATTGACATAAAAAATCCATTATAAAAAACCATTTTCAATACCAAAATACATAAAATAGTATATGGTATTTATTACATTTTAAAAAAATTACGACTTGTTGAGGAAGCCAAAGACCAAATAATACTCACAGCGGTAGAAAAGGTTTTTGTCACCGCGTACGTAAAAAGAAACATTCCTTTTTTTCATTTTGTAAAACACATCGTAGAAAAAGATTCATTTTTTATAAAATTAAAAGTAAAAGGGGTTTATACACCGTATAAAAGAAAGCCTTGTATTAGAACAAAATATGCCTCAATGAAAGGAGATTGAGACGAAGTCCCTTAAAAGACGATATCCTTGGATTAAGGATAAATCAATTACATAATTATGTGTGACAAACGAATAAACCAAATATAAGTGGATATTAAGTGTAAAACAATCCTAGTTTATTCACACATATTAATAGAATGACATATTCAAGGAATACAATTTTATCCCAAAGAATCAAAATTGGGTTAATAAGTTCCCTTGCAAAAAATCGACAGCCTAACGACGTCACTTCAAAATTCAAAAAATGAGTTTATGAGAGATAAAAAGGGTATATCATCACTTGGACATAAAATTTACATCAATAAGGATATAGAATAACATATCCCAACATTACAATATGTAAATTAAAAGACCCAACAAAAGAAGTCGTTTAAAAAGAGGAGGGTGAAAGGTTCCCCTACCGACTTGGGTATCTTTCAAAACATACACCCCATGAAAGAAGGACAATAAAACATTGATGTAAATAATCATAAACGAAAGTATATTACAAAAAGAGTAGAATAATGTTCAGTACATACCCCACTCAAAGGAAATGGTGGAAAACGTAGCATAAATGTCACGGGAATAAAAGTGAGATGAAAAATCCCTTACGAAAACTCGGCAGCCTAACGACGCCACTTAAAACTTCCAAAAATGGTTTGATGAGATAAAATAGGGTCTCTCATCATATGAACATAAAAATTACAGTAATAGTAATACAAGAGAACATCCCCAAACATAATAAAGATGAGCTTAAAGGAAATGACATAAAAGAGAGTGCTTATAAAGAAAGAGAGAGGTATGATCCCTTACCTCGTATCCGACTTGACTCGATCGTTCTTTAATCTCCTGAATAATAAACTTGAGTTAATTTATACTTGATTAAGAACCCTTTTCAATTTCATTATTCCTTTTATATCACTTATTACCATGTCATGAACACTATGTAATTATTTAAGTTAATAACGGTCGTTTTAACGATCATTGCTACTTGTGTCAAAAAATAAACTCTTTATAATTACAAGTTTGTTCATGGGGTAAAATATCCATTATATCCAGAATTATATTAATTATTTAGATATCATATATATAATATATATCCACTATATACATGCATTTACAATATTACATAACATTTAGAGGTAAGAAATTAAATGCACCGTTCATGTAGACGGTAAGCCGTACGTACGCATGAACGCTACTTCCAATTCTATTTCATATAATGGAATTAAAACATAATGATACATAATAGTATTATAATTAAAGTATTTTATCATATATAATGTCATTAAATCTATCCTTCATACGTACTACATATGGTATTAATGAATCAAATCACTTTGAGGGGGCGGTAGTCCGCACTTCCTAAAATGAAGATATCGTGTTTACCCATAATGGAAACCATAAAGGTATGACATAAATGAAAAAAACAGAAGCTTAAGGAAAACATAAACATATTATATATCGTATATAAATATAGTGACATCTTAATGGCCACCTTTGAAGGTGTTAAAAGAATATTGAACAATCATCATTTCGTGAGGCAGAAATTCACCATCCACAGAAAAAGTATGTTCTTTAACCATTAGATGTAGGTGTGTGTAAGTGTAGCTCGAATACTTCTTATAAAAAAATCCTAGTATATGGAAGATACTGGTGTTGTTACAAAAGAAATGAATTAAAAGATTTTAGGGGGTTGGAGAAGCAAAATAAAACAAAAGAGCACAAGTGAAGACGTTACCTTAAAATCGGGTAACTCCCTTTGGTTTGAACCAAAATGGATTCTTGAAGATCTTCCTGCCTAAGGTAAGGCTTATAGGATTAGGAGAGGTATTTTTAGAGACAAAATGATCAGAGCTTGGCCAAGCCAAAGGCTTGATAGGTGTGGGTAAGGTGGTAGAGGTGGGGGCCTTTTATAAGAGGAGAGGAGGGCACTCTTGGAAAGGTATAAAATGTTACTTTATTTTCAATTGTGTTTCGGATTTTAAAGGTCCCACATTGATTTATTTCAAGGATAAGGTGATAATATTTCGAAATCCACACATCCAATATGTTTTTTACATGTGTAGGTCTTATATTTTACATTATATTTTCATTTTATTTAAATCGGTAAATAATGAGGTAATCGCTGCATTATCATGATATCATAAATAATTTAATTTATTTAATGTCTAAAAATTATAAAAAAATACTATGATGTAGGAAATCTTTTTAGATTTCCAATTAATATTTATAGTCAAAAATATGACTTGTATAACCCCATGTAAAAATTGTTTTAGTAAAACAATACATGTTTGTGTCATTTTTACTTTTACTTTAAATAAAAGGCATAAATGTCATTATCTTACCCAAGTAGCTCCATGGGGTCCCAAAAATCAACCCATGGGTTGTATTGGTCGGCCATTACTCATAAAATATGGTTAAGACAAGTGTCAAGATATTTTCATTTTATTATAATATCATTTTTACCTTAAATCACACTAATTACCTTTAATCGCGATTAATAAAACTTAAAAGTTACTTTTCATCAAAAATTATTTTCATCCCATTGAAACAAATTTTACTTAATAATGAAAATAATTTATATTGGATTTTTGAAATTCAAATCACATAAGTGGTAAAGTTCCATTTAAACGAAAAATCAGTTTTTGTAACTACCACTTTGTGGTTTCACTATTCATAAAAAATTAAGGGTTTTCAGAAAAATACAAAATATTCACCTTAAGATATATTTGATATTCCAAATTCAAAAATGATGTATATTTTACCAAATTCATAACATATAAGTTTCATTAATTAATTTTATAATTAAATCCTGCTGTCAAATCAAATAGCGTGTTTTTAAGAAACAATATCTATCAAAAGATTTGACACTCGTTTATGTCCAATCTCAAAGTGATATTAATTCCAATGACCACCATTGGATTAAATGGTAAAAATATATTCTAATTTCACTTTAAAACCAATTTAAAAGACAATATAATCATATAAATAAATTAGATTAAAAAGAGGGTTTGAATTAAAATACAACATTTTTCACTTTTCATTAAAAAATGAAATTTATCGGAAAAATACCAAAAATTTACACAATGTAAATTTTGATGTCCCGATTCTAAAGAAGAATTTTATTTTGTCAAATATAACACATAAAATTGTCAAAAAGTGGATTTAAAAGAGGTTCTCCATCAAAAGGCGGTTAATCGACCTTTTAAAGAATATTAGAATGTTTACGCTTAAAATTGGATTCATTCACATTTTTAATCCTCTAACATTTATTGTAAAAAGTAAAAATATTTGAAAAACATATATAATAATTTTTTAGTTAGTTCTATTCATTCCCATCATTATAATGGATAGGTGTTAACTACCATTTAAAATAAAATTATTTTATTATTAGAGTGCAACGTAAGATTTCAAAGGAACTCATTATTGTGTATTGGGTAAGACATCGAGCATAGCGTTCCCTTTAAATTAATATTAAAATTTTATTCACAAATAAGGATAAATATAAAAATTTCATATTCTTTTTTTAACTGGGGTGTTACATCCTTCCCCCCTTTTGGGAATTACGTCCTCGCAATTTTAAAATTGGGCTCAGAAACATCATTGAAAGTCCCACATCGGAACAAGAGTCAGTAAAACAATCACTTTAAAAGAAAGAAAGAGAAGTACAGAGGTCACCCGAGTTAACCCATACTAGGATTCCATGTAGGAAAACATGGATATAGAAGAAAAAGAAAAGGGTCATGTTCTGAGGGAGAGTGATAGAAAACATGTTTAGGAGAAAGTTAACCACAAGAAAATCACAAACTTATGGTGGGTTAAATGGTATTCGATTTCCCAGTAGGAAACGTTAATAGACAAAATTTTTGTTTTAAGTTACTTTTCATTGAGGAATTTATTTTTTGATCTTAAGGAAACATACTTACTTGTCATGTTGACTTTCAACTTTTACTAGATTTCTTACACAAGCTCATAATTTCACCAAATGATGAATATTTAGGAAGACTTGTTCACATTAAGAGTACTATAATAAACTTCTAGAGAATAAACTAATCCACAAAAGAGAACTATATATTTCCCATGTCTTTAGACCTTAACCAAAACAAAAAATTGTTAGTACAAGATCAGATAATACCCAAAAAGGATAATCATTTATAAAAAGAAAAACTAATCTTAATCTCTAAAATTTTTCAAACAATACCAAATGTTCAACAAAGACCATTCAATAAACATCTACCCATAAAATTCTTCAAATTAAACCCAACTAAGATTGAAACCCAAATATTTGAAGGATTTAGTCACATAGTCTTCCAAGGTACAAATTAACACTTATCTCCAAATAACATCAGTTTCTCTAAAAGTATCATATTGAAAAGTAATTAACCTAATCAAATATCCTCTATGATAGGTTAATAATTTCCATAAATAACCCAAAATAAACTTAATCTTAATTCATAAAATCATCTGACTAAAAAGAATAAGTCATACTAACCAGTAACTTCACATAGTCCAGTGGTAGGTGATAAATACTAGTCGCACTTTGGTTGTGGGTTCGATTCCTGCAGCTTTGTCCGACGCGACAGGTTGTCACACGGTCTGCGTGTTGTCCTTTTTATAAAACTCCAAAAATAACCCTAACATGTTTTAACCTCAATGGTTTCCTTATACCACTCATTTTCATCCAAATTCATTATGACCCCAACATCTTATTTCTTGAAGTCTTACTTCACCATCATAAGATAAAATAAATCCATTCCCAAAATAAAGAACATCATACCTTGATCATGGTGTCCATTGGGTTTCATCATCATCTTGTTCACATAGATAGAAGGTCCATGCATCGCAACAATGATTTAGAGATCCTTCAAAATCATTTTCTTCCTCCATCCAAATACTCCTTGTACAACATGGGTCATATGGGTGTTCACGGAAAAACAGTTTTGGAAAATAATCATGTATGACATATAATTTCAAAAAATCTGATAAAACATGATTTCTATAAAATAGTCGGACCGAAATTGAGTTGAAACTTTCAATTAATGGTCCTTTTAAAATACCATAGGTATGTGCTGAGAGAGTATATTTTAAAAGCAAATATAAATAGGTTGCACAAGGGTATCCTTCTTCAGCACCATTTTTAAAATCATAATATGCCTCAAAATCTTGTGATAAGGTAAAATATCTAAAAATGCATTGATAATATTTACCTTTCTTGAAAATATGAGAATATTGTGAAAATAGGATTTGATTAAATACAACCCATGATCCACGATGATATCGAGGTATAGTGGAGGTGTTTGATATCTCAAACAACTGGTTGCAAGTGAGTTGTATGCTAGAAAAAGTTTCACAATCATCCGAACATGACTTTGCAATAATTATTGCAAGCATGTCATCAGGAAGAGATATGAATGTCGTTTGAGATCCTCCTCCTACCATTTGTAACTGACTTTCCTTGATCTGAAAAAGATAGAAAACAAGGATATAACTGAAATAATAGACCTAGGGACTAACCATGTGTTTAACGAAAACTCATAATCCCTAAAGTTGTCTGAACCGACCTATGATACCAACTATAAGGCCCCGGACTTAAACCTTACTTAATATTGAATTAAATTAATAATTCACATTGAGTATATTTTTAGGTTTAGAGTTTTAGAGAATTAGGACATAACTATTACATCTCAAAAGATTACAAAGTAGACACTTCTACTAAGTTTCCATAAAATAAAAACTCTTAAAAAGAAACATGTCTAGTTCCAGGTTTTATATAGCATGACTTTCCCTTGATCCCATCCTTGACCCTACTCCACATTAATTCCTATGAGAAACATTTCAAAAAAAAACTTGGGGTGAGCATAACAAGCTCAATAAAGGATACACAAAGAAGCAAAACTGTTAGTTTTTAAAAACAACAAGTAAACCGTGAATACTTTACCAAAGTAATAATTTTCACCTTCATGAAGTAGTAAAAACTCCTCACTGAATAAAATACCATTACTTAACCTTTTGTAACCAAAATATTACCATAAAACCCATATAAAGAACACATAACATAAAAAGGTAACTTGGGACATAAACATACTTAAATGGAATAACCATACGGTAAACTTCCACACATACTTAATATAATAGCCATACGGACAACTTCCATACCCAATGCATTGGAGGTTATAACATAACCACCCATCCTGGTATTCATGGAACCACCTGTCATATGGTTTATCACGTAACCACCCGTCAAATGTCCAAGTACCATTATAAAATCATAAGACATAAAACAAATATAATGGAAAGAAAACATTTCCACACTTTTATCACAATATATCACTATAATATATTGACACAACAAATCCATTATAAAAAAACATTTTCAATACCAAAATACATAAAAGAGTATATGGTATTTATTTCATTTTAAAAACATCACGGCTTGTTGAGGAAGCCAAAGACCAAATAATACCCGCAGCGGCGGAAAAAGTCGTTGTCACCGCGTGCGTAAAAAGAAACATTCCTTTTTGTCATTTTGTAAAACGCATCGTAGAAAAAGATTACTTTTGTATAAAATTAAAAGTAAAAGGGGTTTATACACCATATAAAATAAATCCTTGTATTAGAACAAAATATGCCTCAATGAAAGGAGATTGAGACGAAGTCCCTTATAAAGACGATATCCTTGGATTAAGGATAAATCAATTACATAATTATGTGTGACAAAAGAATACACCAAATATAAGTGGATATTAAGTGTAAAACAATCATAGGTTATTCACACATATTCATAGAACGACATATTCAAGGAGTACAAGTTTATCCAAAAGAATCAAAATTGGGTTAAGAAGTTCCCTTGAAAAAATTCGACAGCCTAACAACGTCACTTCAAAATTTATAAAATGAGTTGATGAGAGATAAAAAGGGTATCTCATAACTTGGACAACAAATTTACATCAATAAGTATATATAAGAACATATCCCAACATTACAATATGTAAATTAAAATACCCAACAAAAGAAGTCGTTTAAAAAGAGGAGGGTGAAAGGTTCCCCTACCGACTTGGGTATCTTTCAAAACATACACCCCATGAAAGAAGGACAATAGAAAATTGATGTAAATACTCATAAACGAAAGTATATTACACAAAGAGTATAATAATGGGAAGTACATACACCACTAAAAGGAAATGGTGGCAAACATAGCATAAATGTCACGGGAATAAAAGTGAGATGAAAAATCCCTTACGAAAACTCGACAGCCTAACGACGCCACTTAAAACTTCCAAAAATAGTTTGATGAGATCAAATAGGGTATCTCATCATATGAACATAAAAATTAAAGTAAGATGAATATAATCGAACATCCCCAAACATAAGAAATATGAACTTAAAGGAAATGACATAAAAGAGAGTGCTTATAAAGAAAGAGAGAGGTAGGATCCCTTACCTTGTATCCAACTTGACTTGATCATTCTTTAATCTCCTGAATAATAAACTTGAGTTAATTTATACTTGATTAAGAACCTTTTTAAAGTTAATTATTCCTTTTATATCACTTATTACCATGTCATGAACACTATGTAATTATTTATGTTAATAACGGTCGTTTTAACGATCATTGCTACTTGAGTCAAAAAATAAACTCTTTATAATTACAAGTTTGTTCATGGGGTAAAATATCCATTATATAAAGAATTATATTAATTATGTAGATATAATATATATAATATATATCCATTATATACATGCATTTATAATATTACATAACATTTATAGGTAAGAAATGAAATGCACCGTTCATGGAGATGGTAAGCCGTACGTACGCATGAACAATACTTCCATTTCTATTTCATATTTAATGGAATTAAAACATAATGATACATAATAGTATTATAATTACAGTATTGTATCATATATAATATCATTAAATCTATACTTTATACATACCACATATGGTATTAACGAATCAAATCACTTTAAGGGGGCGGTAGTCCGTACTTCCAAAAATGAAGATATCGTGTTTACCCATAATGGAAACCATAAAGGTATGCCATAAATGAAAAATAAAGAAGATTAAGGAAAAAATAAATATATTATATATCATATATAAATATAGTGACATCTTAATGGCCACCTTTGAAGGTGTTAAAAGAATATTGAACAATCATCGTTTAGTGAGGCAGAAATTCACCATCCACAGAAACAGTATGTTCTTTAACCATTAGATGTAGGTGTGCGTAAGTGTAGCTCGAATACATCTTATAACAACATCCTATTATATGTAAGATAATGTTTTTGTTACAAAAGAAATTAATAAAAATAGTTTAGGTGGTTGGAGAAGAAAAATAAAACAAAAGAGCACAAGTGAAGACGTTACCTTAAAATCGGGTAACTCCCTTTGGTTTGAACCAAAAGGGATTATTGAAGAGATTAATGCCTAAGGTAATGATTCTAGGATGAGTATAGGGATGTGGAGAGACAAAAGGATCAGAGATTGGCCGAACCAAAGGCTTTAGAGGTGTGGGTAAGGTGGTAGAGGTGGGGTCCTTTTATAAGAGGAGAGGAGGGCACTCTTGGAAAGGTATAAAATGTTACTCTATTTTCAAATGTGTTTCGTATTTTAAAGGTCCCAAATTGATGTATTTAGAGGATAAGGTGATAAGAGTTATAAATACACCCATACAATAGGTTTTTGACATGTTTAGGTCTTATATTTTACATTATCTTTTCATTTTATTTAAATTGGTAAATAATGAGGTAATCGCTGCATCATCATCATGTCATAAATAATTTAATTTATTTAATGTCTAAAAATTATAAAAAAAAACTATGATGTATGAAATATTTTTATCTTTATAATTAATATTTATAATAAAAAATATTACTTGTATAACCCCATGTAAAAATTGTTTTAGTAAAACAATACATGTTTGTGTCATTTTTACTTTTACTTTAAATAAAAGGCATAAATGTCATTATCTTACCCAAGTGGCTCCATGGGGTCCCAAAAATCTACCCATGGGTTTTATTGTTCGGACATGACTCATCCAATAGGGTTAGGAAAAGGGTCAAGATATATTCATTTTATTATAATATCATTTTTACCTTAAATCACACTAATTACCTTTAATCGCGATTAATAAAACTTAAAAGTTACTTTTCATCAAAAATTATTTTCATCCCATTGAACCACATTTTACTTAATAATGAAAATCATTTATATTGTATTTTTGAAATTAAAATCACAGAAGTGGTAAAGTTCCATTTAAACGAAAAATCATTTTTTGTAACTACTACTTTGTGGTTTCACTATTCATAAAAAATTAAGGTTTTTCAGAAAAATACCAAAAATTCACCCTAAGCTATATTTGATATTCCAAATTCAAAAATGATGTCTATTTTACCAAATTCATAACATAGAAGTTGCATTAATTAATTTTATAATTAAATCCCGCTGTCAAATCAAATAGCGTGTTTTTAAGAAACAATATCTATCAAAAGATTTGACACTCATTTATGTCCAATCTCAAAGTGATATTAATTCCAATGACCACCATTAGATTAAATGGTAAAAATATATTCTAATTTCACATTAAAACCAATTAAAAATAAAATCTAATCATATAAATAAATTAGATTAAAAAGAGGTTTTGAATTAAAATACAACATTTTTCACTATTCATTAAAAAATGAAATTTATCGGAAAAATACCAAAAATTTACACAATGTAAATTTTGATGTCCCAATTATAAAGAAGAATTTGTTTTGTCAAATATAACAAATAAAATTGTCAAAAAGTGTATTTAAAAGAGGTTCGCCATCAAAAGGCGGTTAATCGACCTTTTAAAGAATATTAGAATGTTTACGCTTAAAATTGGATTCATTCACATTTTTAATCCTCTAACATTTATTGTAAAAAGTAAAAATATTTGAAAAACATATATAATAATTTTGTAGTTAGTCCTATTAATTTCCGTCATTACAACGGCTAGGTGTTAACTTCCATTTAAAATAAAATTATTTTATTATTAGAGTGCAACGTAAGATTTCAAAAGAACTCATTGTTGCGTATTGGGTAAGCCATTGAGCATAGCGTTCCCTTTAAATTAATATTAAAATTTTATTCACAAATAAGGATAAATATAAAAATGTCATATTTTTTTTAACTGGGGTGTTACATGTACCTTTCCTAGGGACTCTACCCTGCAATCAGTGTAGCCTCACCTGGTTGTTTAGTAGGTCCAGAGTCATTACATCGGATCATAGGGGACCTTAAAATCCTATGTCCTAGCCAATATTCCCCAGCCTATTTCATGCTCCAAGATTTCCTAACACTGTTACCCTACCATCCCATGCAATCCTCACTGTGCCAAACCCCAAACTCCATCCTATCTCTCAACCCCCTCTGATACCATTCTGTCATGACCTGACTTCTCCAAGGTGAGGGAAGGGATGAAAAAGTTCCCTACCATTCCTTCCTCAAGATTAAGGAAAGATAATGATCCCCAGAGTCCTGCCTTCAGTAGGACCCAGAGTTGTGACTATCACCAAGGGTATAGAATCTCACATAAATGGAAGGCATTACCCTTTTTATAGAATAATATCGAAAGATAAGATGGTAAATCCCATCAACACCAAATACTAAAGGTAAAATTAAAGAAAAAAAAATCCATTCCCACATGCATATTCAAAAGTAAAGCTGATACAAAGTATGAAAAAACTCCCAAAAAATTTACCAAAACAAAAGAAACTAAGAAGCAACAACAAATATCCCAATGCCTGAGCTAGTAAAGTCTAGCACAGTCCTTAAAGTCCTCTTAGAAACTTGAAAACAATTTTATATACATAGGGTGAGAATACAAGTATATTCAGTAGGGAAACTAAATCCACTCATGCACAAATGAGGGGACATACTAACGCCCCTATGAGAAAACAGTAGAACCTCAAGCACCTACCAAGGAGTACTAACCAGAACAACCTCACCAAGGCACACTCACCAAAGTAACGCAAGTCAAGTCAAGTAATAATATAAGTAGATAAAAATTTGGGTACCCCACACCACTTTCCCACTGGTTAACTTCTCATTCCTAACGATCTAATGTATTAACTCTACCACTCTTCCCACATGCAGTCCCACTGCCGCAACCTACCCACACACACCTGGGCCTCAAACCATACACAACCACACCCATAGACACTTGGACCACAATAACCACACACCACACTCTAAGACACCTAAGCCTCAACAACCACACACCACGCTCAAAGACACCTGGGCCTCATCCTGAAGATACTTGGGAAAAAATACCTAGCCCTCAAACACATGATCCCCTCATCCAAAACAAACCCTTACCTGAAGAATCTTAGACTATGGTAAGCCTCAAGAAATTATATCATGCCAAGATACACATGAGAAGCAAGATCCGGAAGTGGGTGCAAGGAAGAAATTTAGTAACCATACATCCATCCTCCCACCAGGATGTTGGGAAATACACCCTCCCCCATGAAATAGAGGTGTTAGTCACATAGTGCTCAACAAGGGTAGGTTGCATATATAAATCACAAGGAAATAATATATATATATATATATATATATAGGTAAAAAAAACTCATCCCCAACCTACGGGTTTCACACGAACAAACAAAAAGCCCACACCAACACCACTTTTGGTGCTACTATATGCACAACCATACAACAAACACTACCAATAATAACCCCCTATTCAATTTCCATTTATTTATTTAAGGGTATTAACTTTAAATTATTCTATCACTATCAGGAAACTAACAATTTTAAATATACCAAGCAATGAAAAAAATCAAACTGCAGTCCCACTACACAACAACACAAAACTAGACCTCCAATCCCACTGTACAAAATCAGAAAACTAGGCTTGTAGTCCCAATGTACAATAGAAAAAAACTAGAATTATAGTCCCACTACACATCCCCATTTAACTAATGACAACTACCATTCTTCAAAGTAATACCATCCATTCCTTCTATCACAACCTATCCCTGTAGCCCCACCACCCAAAAAATTCCTGAATGTAGTCCCATTGCATAACGAGTCCATAACCATCCTGCAGTCCCACTGATCGATGTCGTTTCATGACCACAATACAACAAAAGGGTAGTTAAACTACCTACAAGTTCATCCATTCTACAATTAATCAATCTCTCAGACTAAGACACCAACACACTCCCATATACCACCCCACATACCAAGCCCACAGAACCCAGACCATAACACACAACACATAACCACAACCATAAAATCAAGCATATTCAAATTTAACCAACATGATTTTTTTAATTTACACTTTAATATAATTGGGGTGATAACAGAATAAGTTTTATCCTAGGTAATCCGTTTATTTCACCAAGTGTATGCGATTAATCAAATTTCATGTTAAATCTGTACATCAAAACCTCATAACGAAACAAAACAATGCACAAGAAAAGACCACCACAAAACATGATTTTCAGAAGGAATACATCCACAACAGCCATAAAAAAATCAAAGATAAAAAAATAAAATAGGAGATAAACATCAAACCACACCCTGCCCATTATTTTATTTATGTGTGTTATCTTTTGATCATATTAAATTCTTGTTTAATTATCATTTTAGGAAGAGTATCTAGACATTCCTTATAAGGAACCATTAATATACCCACCTCGCATGATGCACAATTAAATAGGAGAAAAATAAAATCCCTACTTGTTGATAAAGGGACCTAAGTTCCTTCTTGCACTAAGAATAGGGGATGCCACGACTTGTAGGAATAATTCCATGAAGGCCGAGTGGGAAGGTCTCTAGCACTAGAGCATGACTCATTTCAGGAGGAAGTCTCTAGGTGCACCAATAGAAATGAAAAGGAATAAGGAAGAGAAGATCTCAGCTTAAGAAGAGGACAGATCCTAAAATCAGGGAGACCATTTCGAAGTACTTGAATGTCAGATCATGGTTTGAACATGCGTCTTGGTGGTTTCACACATTGGAATTAATTGAGATTTAATAATTCCCCTTAGAAATGTTGGAGATAGACTAGGGATGACTATGAGTTGATAGATTAACTTTAAATGAAGAAAAACACGTAACAAGGGAGAAACTAGAAAACTCAGAAAACTGGAAATGATTCACCGATGGGTGAGTCACCGACGGTGAGTTATCGAAGCCACGTCTTACCGACGTAATGACCTACCGATGCCCTGACCTACTGATTCCCTTGATCTACCGATATCGATTCCCCTTGACTCACCGACACCAATACCTATGACATGCTGATGCACTAACATGCCGATGCACTGACATGTCGACGCACTGACATGCCGACGCACTGACATGCCGACACACTGACATGCCGATGCACTGACATGCTGATGGAAAAGTGTAAATTTGGAAAACTCTTGAAGTAATCCACCGACAGGTCCCAGAACACCTCAACACTGGATTTTATCAAAGGAATGGCCTGGGGAAAAAATCTGGGTTATTACAAGTAGGGTGTGATATAAAATTCCAGTAGGTTCTCACCAATTATTCTTTGATAATGTGTCACAATTAATTAACCTAATAAAGCTTCCAATTTTAAATTAATAGGCATGGAAGTTTAAAATCATATTTAAATCAAATCATTATTTACATTTCAATTGATGAAAATAATTTAAACAAATGGATTAATAAATTTTTTATATAAAATAGATTATATAAATTTCTAAGGTACATGTAAAATAGTTTACAAAAAATGAAATATATATATTAAAACATTAAAGATAAGAAACATGGTATTATTACAAGAGGTATGATAGTTCCAATTTATGGGATCCTAACACACTTATATAATGAAAATGGAAATGTTCACACACGTCCCTTTGGCACTGGTCAAAGAGGATTGACCAACATCCCACTGGGGATAAGACATTCTAATCAGTTTATGTTTGAGTTGTAAAGTATCAATCCATTTCTAGGGAATTTCTATCCAAGAGTTTTTGTCCCTAATAACACACTAAATACCTAGGATTGAATGTGATCAAATAATAATAAATAATGAGAAATTTATTTCAAAACTATTCAAAATACAACTCAACCCATTTTTCCATTTCAATATTGCAATTTCCATTTAAAAACCAAAATAGTTTTTTAATAAAATCATTTCATTTTCTAGGATAAAACCAATGGGATTATATCAAAACAATTTAATCCATTTTTCTAAAATATGAAATTGAAATCAACTTCAAAAATCAACTTCACAATTCAATTTCAAAATTTAAATTCCACAATTTAAATTCCACAATTCAATTTCCATATTTTTCTATCAAATACAAATCACACCCTAATTCAATGTAATTGGGGTTTTCCCCCAATTTCATTCCAAATCAAAATAAAATATAAAATTAAATTAAATTGGGTTTTTAATAAACCAAATGAAGTAAATTACATTTAAATCAAAAAATTTAATTTAAATCAAGAAATTTAGGATTTATCAAATTTTACATCATAAACGGAACCACCTACCTTGGGATTACAGGTCCATGAATCAAAAATACCTAAATGGGAAGCTCCAATAAAGAATGTCGACAACAAATATCTGATAATAAAACCTAGATTCAAGATTTAAAAAAATGGGGATTAGATCATCCAATAATACAAAGATCTAATAAACCCTAGGGAAGAGAGGAATAGAGAACAGAAGATAGATAATGGGAAGATAAAACTTACTAAGAAAGGATTTAATGAAGACTTCCTAGTTTAATTTATTTTTGGAATGGGTTTGGAGGAGCCAAAATTGGTTCTTGAGAGCTCCACTGACCTAGGAAAATATTCTAGGTTGAGTTAGGCCTGAAAGGGGGTCAAAATAGGGGTTCGAGAAATTTTTAATCAATTTTCGGATTAATTAAAAGACACACACATAGTTTTCTGGGTTGTGTTGCATGATTAGACAAATATTGTGCCCTATCAATGTGCCCCTACTTATGGTGTTTCACGATTTATTCTTGTTGGGTGCATGGTTTTTTAAACCATTCACCAACTATGAAAACCCTCAATATCTAGGTTTGCATGTTTTTCACTTGAAGGATACACAGTTTGGGAAAACCGTGCACTAACCATGAAAAACCCCAAATCCATTTAAAATTTACAAAATTTCACCCAAAATACCCCTAAACAAAACCAGACCAAAGAATGTTCAAAAGCGGGGTTTAGGAGTACATGAAATTAGTAACAAGATTTTATAACCTCCCCACCACAGAAAATTTATGTCCCTAGAAATCCTGTTAAGAAGCATCCATTTCAAAAATATGGGGCCACTTATCTCTCATCAGTGCCTCCCTCTCCCACATCTCATGAGAATTAGAACCATGATTCCATAACACTCAAACCAAAGGTATAATCTTCCCATAAATTAACTTGGTCTTAGAATCAACTATCCTAATTGGATACTCAGTCATGGATTAATTAGGCTCAACATCAAGATCACTCTATCTAAGAGCATGATATGGATCAGAAAGATAATTTTATAGTAGAGATTCATGGAACATGTTATGTATCAATGTTAGCTGTGATGTAAGTGATAAACAGTAAGCCACTTTCCCCACCTTCTAAACAACCTCAAAAGGTCCTACAAAATGAGGAGCAATTTTATTTTGTCTCCAAAGTCATTGATGACCCAAACAGGGTGAAAATTTCAAGAACACCAGGTCACTGAATGAAAATTACAATGGTATGTGGTGACGATCAACATAAGACTTATACCAGATCTATGACTTGAAAATTATCTGATAAATAAAATAAATCATTAATATAGTATATTGAACCAAGATTGGTCCAACCAAGGAACTATCACCATCTCTAACCAACACAATAGAGATTTATAAATCTGGCCATAAAATGCATCAAAAGGAACCATTTTGATCATAGTCTAGTAACCGTTGTTATAAGAAAACTCAAACATCCCCAGATGGTCATCCCAAGCCCCAACAAAGTCGAGAACAAAAGCATAAATCATATACTCAAGAATATTTATAGATATTTCTATCTATCCATCCAAATGTTGATGTTATGTCATGGTCAAAATAACATGAGATCCCAATTCCTCCTGAAGGACTCTCCAAAAGAGATAAGTGAACTGAGGATCTATATCAGAGACTATAATAGATGGAACTCTGTCGAAATGAACAATATATTTCATATATATATATTTCCCAACTCCTCAAATTTGGTTGTATCATGAATGGGTAATAAGTGAGTTTATTTAGTCAATATATCGATCACAACCCATATCACATTATTATTTCTCTAGGTATGTGGAAATCCAACCAAAAAGTTCATTGATATCTCACCCCACTTCCAAGTTGGTACCAAAAGTGGCTGGAGAAAACCTGAAGGTTTTTGGTTCTCAGTCTTGACCTATTGGAAAGTATAACCATGAGATACAAAAGAATAAATTCCCCATATCATACATGGACACCAGAATCTACTCTGTATGTCATAGAACACATTCTTGGTTCCTGGGTACACAACCCACTAGGAATTATGACAATACACCATCACAGATTTCCAGACCGATAACGATACCATGAAATGATTCTAATAACATAGAATACTCTCTGTAGATAACAAACAATCAACAATGGTGTCCCCACTGTAAAGAGAGTCTCTAATGCTATAGAACTTTTCATCAAGCTGTTTTTCCTGAAGAATCATTTTGAGAAGTGTGGAGGTCAACTGAACACTTTCCAAGGAAACCTCGATCTCTGATTCCCAGACTCCAATATGAAACTATGAAAAAAAACCCACCAAGTTCCACTATTTTGATGATTCTTTCATGGATTGGGTTAGAAGTTTCCTACTCAAAGTATCTTCTATGAAATTCCATTTCCCTAGGGTGTAGATGATGGAAAAGTTGAAATATTGATGGTATTCCACAAAATACCTCTAGTAGAGATTGAAATATTTTTGAGAGAAGATATAACTTAAGATATTTTGGTTAAAATACATGGTAAACCTTTCTCTAAAGAAGTAGTGCCACCAACTCTTTTGAACATGCATTACAACTATGAGTTCAAGGTCATTGGTCAAGTAATTGTTCTCATGTGGCCTAAGATAACAAGATCCATAAGAAACAACATAATCACACTACATAAGAACGTATCCTAAACACGAACTTGATGCATCACAAAAGACCACACAACCCTGCCCATCCTCTGGAAGACTCAGCATCGATGTAGTAGTCAAAATACATTTCAAATCAACAAAATTATTCTGAAATTTCTTATCCTAAGAAAACTTTATTCCCTTATGATTTAGAGAATTCATCTGAGAAAACAACTTTGAGACATTATTAACAAAACAAAAATAATACCCATATAATCCCAAGAATCTCTAAATCTTGATTTTTTTTATGGTTACCCCATGTCATAACAACCTTCACTTTTTTAGGATCAACTAAAATACCATGTCCTGACACCACATGTCCCAAGAACTTTACCTCCTAAATACAAAAATAACATTTTTAAATCTTGGAATGAAGTCATTTATTTCTCAAAAATTCTAGAACTAATCTTAGATGACTCACATGATCCTCCTCAGATTTAGAGTAAATACATTTTTCATCCATAAAGACCACTATGAAAGTATCTAGGTACTCATGGAAGATCATGTTCATTAAAGTCATAAAGACTTCAGGAGCATTGGTTAAACTAAATGGAATGAAAAGGTAGCTATAATGGTCTTACCTTCTATGAAAGGAAATTTTATGAATGAAAGATTTTTTTATTCTCAAGTAATAGTAACTGGATAGAAGATCAATCTTCGATAACCACTTCTCCCCTTTAAAATAGTTATACATGTCATAAATACATGGAAATAGATACTTTTTATTTACCATAACTTGATTGAGTTTTCAGTAACCAACATAGAGGTTAAGTGAACCATCATCTTTATTATAAAAAATAATAGGCGTCACCCAAGGTGGCACACTAGGGCATACAAAGCCTTTATCTAAAAGATAATCCATCCGAGGCTTCAAATCTTTCACTTCATCTGGTTTTATGTGGTAAGAAGGAATAGATTCTGGTTTAGTACCAGTAACTAAATCAATAGAAAACTCTACCTCTCTTATGGATGGAAAACCAAAGAAGTCATAAGGAAAAAAATTGGAAAACTTGACAACAACTAAAGGGAGATCACCTCTCAAAGATTCCTGCTCCAAATAAAAAAGAAAACACTAACATTAGTTTCCCCAACTCTATATAATAATGTCCATCTCTACTCGACTTTAGGTCTCATTCTCCTTAAAATATGAGGCACACCCTATCAGGTTTAGTAAAGGAGACTCTTTGTAGATAACAATCAATATGAGCATTATTGGAAATGATCCAATCCATCTTGGAAATGATTTCAAGTGGTTTCATGTCAAGAACCAGAAAATACCAAGCAATCTCAAAATCTAATAGAGATAAAACACAAGCGGCGCTATGTAAACCCTACTCTCTCTTTGTTTCAAGGGGTGTAGTAATATCCATCACATAAGATAAAATCTCCATCGAAAGATGAAATATATTCACAATATGATTTGAAATAAACAAATGAGATTCACCCATATAAAACAAAGTAGTCACTAATGATGAAGCTATAGTGATGGTACCTCTAACAGTTATTGGACCCGTATCTACTTCCTTTGGAGACTCTTCCACTGCATGAAGAAGCTTCATTCGAGATTCCTGTGGATGGAACACATTTTTCCTTGAAGGATATGATTTCACCATAGTTTTGGATGGAACTGATGATCTTGTGCCACTTTGTAGAGTGGAATAGATATGGAATAACTTCTTCAAGTGACCTAAGCGTCCGCATGAACTATATACCTTAGGTGCCTCATTGACAACCATATTTGAGTACCCTAGCTTAACACATTGGCAGAGGAACTGTAGGGGGTCTAGAAAAATCCTACTATTGTGAAATACTATGAGAATCATCACACTTACTCTTCCCATTTGAGGGATTCACACTACCACTAGGAGAAAAAGAAACTCTTTTCAGCCCTGACTTTCCAGCCGGGTCCATTTCAACCATCAGTGGTCTGTCTATCACATAAACATAAGGAGAAAGCTTCGACATGAAAACCTGAGAATGAATATCAGACCGAAGTACATCTCAAACCATTGAGTCTTTATCTTCTCATTTTATACAATCTAAAGTGAAAATTTCACAAGATCATAAAAATGGTTTGCATACTCTGTCACGGTCTTGTTAGCTTTCTTGAGTTTGAAAAACTCAATAGACTTGGAAAAAACCATCAACTCTAAATAGAACTAGTTGGTGAAAATAACCTTGAAGTCTTTCCACTCTAAACCCTGATGTTGTTTCATTGTCACCATCATGTCCCACCATCTCCTTCTAGGCCCTTCTAGCATGATGTTGGAACCAAGGATGTTCTTTACTGGAAATGGAGTATGGATTGTATTTGTTTTTAATCCACGTCGGGTTGATTGAGGAGTTTTAAAGGAATGTGGTCTTATGATTGAGGCTGAAAGAAGTATTAAAGGTGGAGCAGTTTCCCAGTGTTAAAAAAAATTTAGGCCTCAAAATCAGGAGTTTGTTTTTAGAAAAGGAAGGTTTCCTGTAAAGGAAATATGTTGAATGGGTTTTCTGGGAACAGTTCATGGATCAAGAAATATGGTACATAGAATTAAGAACCTCGAACCACGTAGTGAGAATGGTTTATGGAATGTAAAATGGTACGCAGACCATGTAAGAGGAACAGTTCATAGAGTAAAGGAGGTTCATGGGAAGGCCTGTGGTTTGTGAAAGGTAAAAATTTTGTGGGATGATATGTCATTCATGAAAGTGAGGCAGAATTTTGAGAATCCATAAAGGGTGTCATTTATAGAAATGAGGCAGTGATTTGTGCCGCCAAATAGGGAGAATGGTGGTATACTGACTGTGTAGGGAATATGGTTCATAGGAGATGTACGGTATGTGGTAAAGGTAGTGTTGTGTCGAAGATTTGATAAATCTTGATTTAGCAGATTATGCTGATCTATTTTCCTATATAAGTAGAACTAATCCATTTATTAGAGGGTGGATTTGAGATTAAAAATCCAAGAAGAATTTAGAGAAATCTAGAAGTAGTTCATGGGGAGAAAACCCCACAATGACTATAATTAAAAATATGAAAGGAATTCAGTGAAGTCTAGAACATAAGATAGTATATAGAGGAAGAATACTAGTTCATAGAAGAAATTTCATAGAGGAGGAGTCTTTCTGTAGAGAAGACGCAGTACTTATACATAGTTTGCAAAGGAATCACACAAATGTAGTTTGTGAAGGTAGTACTTGGTCACGATTTGTAGAAGAAGTACGTAGAAGAATAATCATAGTACACAGAGTAGGGAAGTATGTGGAGAAAGCCTCTTAGTATGTGGAGCAAGGTAGTATGCAGTGGAAGTAGTAGAATACACGGTGGAAGAGGAGTAGTTCGTAGAGGAAGCACTCGCAGTACATGATGCAATACGATTCACAGAGGAAGGAGGTCAGTACAGAAAGGAACAATTTGCGAACTAATAGTGCACAAAAAATTGAAATACATCTACAGGTGAAAACATGACTTCAACATAACATCTATCTATAGTTGAGGATGCATGATTTAATTCCAACCCATTGAAGAGACATTAAATTTTATTAACTGAGTTCATATTCTTCCCAAAGTAGTGATCAAGGGGGAGTCAATGGAAGTGATTTGAGGGATGCAATGTGCTATCCCTAAAACCTTGTAAAGGAAGTGCACCTACAATAGAGAGACTATGCTAAATCTTTTTAATCTACAACTAGTGAAGATTAGTGGACTTTGGTATGTCCAAAAACCTATCAGCATATTCTTCTTGGACATATCCTTTAGTGGCGAACCAAGTAAAATTATTGTGTCTTCTCTATGCATGTGATTGTTTGTTTCCAACACTTTCTCATCATATCGGTTTAACAGGTTCTTACTAACATGGGAAAAAGATCCATCAGTTTAAATGGAAAAGTTGACACCCTAATTCACCCCTCTCATCTCAGGGTGTTTCGAGGTCCTTCAAGTGGTATCAGAGGGTAGAGGTTTATGGTGTTAAATCTTCCCTTCATTTCTACAATAGATAATACAGTGTATGTCAGGGGAGTCCCCCTTTTGATGGAAGAAACTTCCATATCTAGAAGAATAGGATGATATCACATATAAGATCTCTTGGAATTGAAGTCCTATATTCCAATGCATAAGTAATATAGGTCACTAATTCAACTGGGATGTCTATGATTGATACATATATAAAAATGCTTGATATAGATGCCAAAGAATAAAATTTACTCATTGTATCTATTTCTGATCAGATTTATCTAAAGATGATGAGTTGTATGTCAGTAAATTTAATGTGGAAAAAACTAAATAATATATATGAAAGTGACAACAAAGTGAAGGAGGAGAAACTAAAAGTTTTTTCACAATAGGTTTGATGATCTGAAGATGCATCCTGATGAAATTGTAGATACATTTTTCAATCTAATTACTAAATTTATTGGATCAATATGAGGACTCGGTGAAGAAATCAAAGACATTGATATTCTGAAGAAAATCTTGAGATGAATTCTATATCTTTACAATGAAAAGGTTTCATCCCTTGAGGAAAGGTATATTTACAAACTTTATTTGGATGATCTCCTGAGTAGCCTAGTGGCATATAATATGAGAGTCAAACCAAAAGATGCTATGAATTAAGTAAGACAGGAAATTTCATTCAAATCCATAAAAAACATGAAATTTTAGGAGATAGTATTGATGAAGATAATGAGGAAAAATAAATTATTTCTCTTATTTCCAATAAAATGAAGAAGTTAAAGGTAAATTTGAATAAAATTTACCTCTGTATTGTTTTCATTGTGGAAGAGTTGGTCACATTTCCTCTTGACACATAAGAAAGTTCTATGATGAAGATAATGAAGTTGGAGACATGCAAAAGAATCAGAAAAGGTTTTTCAAAAAGGGATATTTCAAGTCTGGTAATAAACTAAAGATAAAGGTTTTATTATGTGAAGAAGAATATGATGACAATGAATTATTTGAGGAAGAAGAACCAAAGTTTAAATCTGGAACCCATTCATCAATGATGGCTACCGTTAAAAAATCAAAACCATCAGAAGATGAAACTAGAAATAACCAGTTGACCACTAATGTCAATCTAAAGTTTAAACTTAAGGATTATTTTGGTAAGATTGAGAATCAATAAAAGAGATTAAAAAAGTGGAAATAAATTATGGAAGAGTCATCCGAATATGTTGATATTCTAGAAGCTGGAATTGATCGACTTGAGGAAGTAGTAAAGGAACATTCAACAACTTTTTAAAGCTTAGAAGATATAGTTGAACTAAAGTTTTTAATTGAAGAATAGGAACATATCATTAATGACCTTACATCTATACTCAAGTAGAAGTCCAAAACTATTTAGTGACTTGAAGAAGAACTTGTTACTCTTAGGAGTACACTTGAAAGTGAATCAAGTTCAAAAGAAACAAAGAATAAAATTCAGTTTGGAAAATTCTCAGATGCTGAGATGCTATAGAGAGTTAAGAATGGTTATGATGGAGCTGAAAAGGTTCTAAATGATAAAATCGCCTCATGAATGGGAAACATAGGAATTGTTTGTAATTCTGAAAAATCGAATGATGGAAGTAAAATGAGCCAAAATAAATACAAGATGAAATTATGACATATCATAAAGAGACTTGAAGTTCAAATAAAGAAAGTCTCTAATCAGACTTAAAGGAGGACTGAAAACTATCCTTGAGTTTCCCAAGATTATATAAAGTCAAAATATCCTTCTAATAAAGTTTATATGAGGAGGAATATAAGTGAAAAGTCATTTCCACTTATGAAATGTCAATTATGTGGCTATCTGGGCCATACCATGTCATAATGTGAAGAGGCAAGGAGTTATTTGAATGGGAAATAGCTAGGAAGTCAATAAAGGATAACAAATTAATATCCTAATTCTTATAGAAGAAATAGTTTCTATGGATATTTTTTTCATTGTTCTAACTTTTTTTATAAAGCTGTGGATTACAGGCAGAGGAATAGTAAGAACAATTCATGCAGAACTCAGAGACAAGTCAATACTCTCCAACCAGAAGGTGTTGTTCTTACAAACAAGTTCCCTACTATAGAAGAAGAGTGTGAGTATAATGAACCTATTCAAATGGAAAAGAGATTTAAAAATCCATATTTATCCTTCAATCAAACTAATATTTCATGGAAGGAAAAGAAGAAAATTGAAAAATACAACCTTGCAGAAGTAGCTCACAAAGCTACCAAGAATAACATCACTTGGATTCTTGATAGTGTATGATCATACCATATAAAAAGAAATGTAGACCAATTAATTAATTTCAATAAAAAGGTCAATGGAACAATGAGATTTGTTAATGATGGTGCTTTAAAGATCAAAGGTAGTGGAAGTACTGAACTATGAAATGACAAGCTAAAGAAGACCGAAGTTCTTTTTGTGGATGGTTTGCATCAAAATCTCCCAAGTGTTAGTCAAATATATGACTCAGGAATTAAAGTGACATACAATCAAAATGGGTACAATATAAAAGGAAGAACAATAGATTCTCTCATGAAAGGTTTCAAAATAGATGGAAACCTATATAAATTTAATAATAGATAGAACATTTTCTACATGATTATTGAAGAAGAAAACAACTTGTGGCATTGGAGGTTGGGTCACATCAATAAAAAAGACATGGAAAATATATCTAAGATGAAAATAGTCATGGATATCCCCAATCTGAATCATGAATGGGAAAATACTTGTGATTCTTGCATTTGGGGGAAGTTGGTCTATAGTTCATATCGACCAAAGAAGAAATGAGAATCCAATATTATTGATCTCATTCATATAGACGTTTTTGATCCAATAAATGTTTCTATAAATCATAGAGAAGCTACTTAATTATTTTGATTGATGATTATAGAAAAATGGATTGTGTGATGGTTATACACAGGAAACAACAAGTGCTTGATTGCATGAAAACTTATCACTGAATAACTGAGAATGATATTATAAGAATAATCAAAGTTATTTGGTCTAACAATGTTGGAGAATATATATAAATTGAGTATGAAAACTACCTAGAGAAACATGGGATACAATATGAGGTGGATACTGTGAGAACCTCACAAAAAATGGAGTTTTTGAGCACTGGAATCGACAGGTGAACAATATGGAAAGAATTATGCTAATTGAGAGTCATATATCTCATAATTACTGGAAAGAGGTTGTTCAATCCAAATTTTATATTAAAAAATGAACATGGATTTATATGGGGGAAACGAAGACACCCTATGAGTCATGGCATGGAAGGAATCCCTCTTTGAAGTATTTTCATGTTTTCGAAAGTAAATGTTTTATCTGAAACAAAGGAGGAAATAAAGGAAAGTATGGTTATGATATGGATGAAGAAATATTCATTGAATATTCAATGAATAGAAAAGCCTACAAATTTTTTAATAAATGTTTTGGAAAAATTGTGGAAAGTAGTGATGTGAATATCATTTAATATAAAATCATAAATGGCTTAAGGAATTCATCTGGTGATGTGATAGAAGATGAGGAAGAATGTGGAAATGGAACCGATCCAAATATAGAAGTATAAGAAGGCATGAAAAACATCCAGGAGTCACATCATGATGTTGAATCAAAAGAGGAATCAGAAGAATAAACCATGGCTGAATAAAATTCTTTTAAACCACATAAGATAAATAAAATAGTAGAAATTGATCGATCCAATATCATTGGGGATTGGAAAGCTCCCATAATAACAAGGATAATGAGGAATAGTGAACAATATGAATTCCTCTAAATTGTGGAACCATCCTAATTTTAAGAATCTATAAAGGATGAATCATGGGTTAAGGCTATGAATGAAAAATTGGACCAGATCAATAAAAAAACATGGATCTAGTTAAGAGACCCAAAACCCACAGTGTGACTGGTACGAAGTGGATTTTCAAAAATAAATTTGATGAGAATTGAAATGTGATAAAAAAATAAGGCATGAATGGTGTGTAAAGGATATTCATAGATTGAAGGTGTTGATGTTGAAGTAACATTTTTCCCAGTGTCTAGACTGGATTCAATCCGACTATTTCTTGCCATGTCAATTCAAAGAGGATATAAAGTGTATCAAATGGATGTCAATACATCTTTCTTAAATGGTGTTCTTGAAGAAGAAGTATATATTGAACAACCAGCAGTATTTCTTCTTGGTAATGATGAAATGAAGGTTTTTATATTAAAGAAGGCTCTATATGGTCTAAAGTAGACACCACATGCATGATAATATCGATTGGATTCTTATATGAAGAATCACAAATTTAAAATAGGTGGAGTGGAACACAATCTTTATGTGAAGAATTATCAAAAAGACCAGTTCATAGTTTTTGTGTATATAGATGATATTATATTTGGATGAAGTAGGAAGGGATTAATGGAAGAATTTTCCAATCACATGAAATCAAAATTTGAAATTTCTATGATTGGTGAACTCACATAATTTTTGGGGTTGCAAGTGATTTAGAGTAAAGACTACACTTTAATTTTTTAGGATAATTATGCAACATAATAACTGAATAAATTCAATATGAATGAATCTAAATCAATTTCAACTCCAATTAAGGTTGGAATTAAACTTGGAAAACATGAGGATGAGAATTTTGTGGATCCCACCATGTATAGAAGACTCATCAGAAGATTACTATACTTAACTAAAAGAAGGCCATATATTGTCTTCATAACATGATAAGAGGCATGATTTAAAGTAATATTAAGGAGGAACATATGGTGTAATTTAAAAGAATAATGATATACATTCAAGTTACTCATAATTATGGATTATACTTTGCTGCAGGAAAAGATAGTGAACTATCAACATTTTTTGATACTGATTGGGTTAGAGATGTTATTGATAGAAATTACAAAAGTGGTGGAGAATTATTTATTGTTAATAAATGTGTGGGATGTTTGAATAAGAAATAGGGAAGCACTTCTCTCAGTACTAATAAAGTCGAGTATATCTCTGCTATGAAGGCTTGCACTTAGCTACTATGGATGAAGCAACAACTGACTAATATTGGTGATGAGGTGAAACAACCATCAGTGATTCACTGTGATAATAAGAGAACAATTAATCTTATGAATAATCCTATTTATAATTCTCTTATGAAACATATTGAAATTAGATATAACTTCATCAAGGAAAAAGTTGAACAAGGAATGATTAAAATGGATCATGTTGGAACTGATGATCAAGTGGTTGACATACCGACCGAGCCATTATCAACACATGTGTTTGTGAAACATTGATTAAACCTCAGTGTTCAGCCACCTCCCAGTGTATGAAGATATTTCGATTTATCCACTCTCTCTAGTTGTATTAACTATTTTAATCTATTCATGAAAGTGTTACAGGTTTATGGGGGAGATACAATCCAGGGGGAGTGTGATTTAAGCTTTACAATTAAAAATTTGATTCTTTGGGTTTATTTCCAATGGGGGATAATGGATAAATTAAAAAATTCAACATTATAAAGGGGAGTAATGATTTTTTTATTTTTAAAATAGAAATTAAATGAGATACAATCAGGGAGAATGAGAATGAAAAAACAACAACAACAATTCGGTGTTATCAGAAAACCGTTGGAGCTTACTTGGACATCTCTAAAGAATTCCAAGACATAGAAATTAAATTCATTCTTACCCTATTGTTTTCTATAATTATAATTTCTCACATATACTTAGAGTGTTGTTGGATGATTTGTTTCTTGTGTTTTAGGTTTTGATTGTTGCATGTGCTTCATTGAATTTATCTGCGGATTGCCAACAAACCCAAAGGGGAGATTGTTGGAACCAAGGATGTTCTTTACTATAAATGGAGTATGGTTTGTGTTTGTTGTAAATACACATTGGTTTGATCAAGGAGTTTGAAAGTAATGTGGTCTTACAATTGAGGATGAAAGTAGTATTTAAGGTGGCATAGTTTCCCAGTGTCTTCCAAATTTTTGGGCCTCAAAATAGGGAGTTTTTTTTGGAAAAGGAAGGTTTTCCATAAAGGTAGTACATGAAATGGGTTTTCCAAGAACAGTTTGCAGATCACGAAATATGGTATATAGAATGGATAACCACGAACCACATAGCAATAATGGTTCATAGAATGGAAAACAGTACATGGGCCACATAGGAGGAATGGTTCAGAGAGCGAAGGAGGTTTGTGGGAAGGCCTACGGTTCATAGAAGGAAAATGGTTCATAGGATGGCATGTTGTTTGTGAATGTGAGGTAGAGTGTTGAGAGGCCGAGAAGGGTATATTTTGAGGAAAATAGGTGGTGATTTGTGCCACTACGTAGGTAGAATGGTGGTACATGAACCACATAGGGAATATGGTTCTCGGAAGATGCACAGTTTGCGGTAAAGGTAGTTCCATATAGAAGATTTGGTAAATCTTGGTTTAGTGGATTATGTGGATCTATTTTACTATATAAGGAGAACCAATCCATTCATTAGATGGAGGCTTTGAGATTAAAAATCTGAGAGGAATTCAGTGAAATCTAGAAGTAGTTTATGGGAAGACAACCCCGCAATGACTATAATTAAAAATCTGAAAGGAATTCGATGAAGTCCAGAAAAATTCACAGAATACAATATGTGGAGGATGAAGGAAAGTTCACATAAGAAAATTTATGGAGGGGGAGTTTTTATATAGAGAATAAGTAGTATGAAGATGCAGTTTGCGAAGGCAGCACACAGTTGTAGTTTACGAAGGTAGTGCACAGTTGCGGTTTACAGAGGAAGTACGTGGAGGAAGCCTCGTAGTATGCAGAGCAGGGCTGTACGTGGAGGAAGCATTGTAGTACATGAATTAAATAAGTATGAATTAGAAGTAGTGTAGTACGCGACAGAGAAGGATAAATTTGTAGAGGAATCACTCATGGTATGTGTTGCAGTACAATTCTTAGAGGAAGGAGGTCAATATGCGGAAGAACAACTCACGAACTAACAGTGTACGGAAAACTAAAATACATCTACTGGTGAAAAAATGACTTTAATAGAGAATATATCTAATGTTAAGGATGCATGATTTAATTCCAACCCATTGAAGTGACCTTCAAGTTGATAAATTGAGTTCAGATTCTTCCCAATGTAGTGAGTAAGGGGGAGGCAACAGAAGTGATCTAAGGGACATAATGTGCTATCCCTAAAGCCTTGTAAAGGTAGTGAACCTGGAATAGAGTGACTATTATAAATTTTTTTACTCCACAACTAGTGAATATTATTGGACTATGGTACGTCTGATAACCTATCAGTGTATGCTCTTTAGACGTATCCCTTAGTGGTGAACTAAGTAAAATTGTTGTGTATTCTCTTTGCATGTGATTGTTTGTTTTATATACTTTCTAATTAGACAAGTTTAATAGGTTCCTACCAACATGGGAGAAATATACATCAATTTAAAAGAAAAAGATAACACTATGATTCCCCCTCCCCTCTGAGGGTGTTCTGAGGTCCTTCACATGAAGGCGTCACATTTCACCTTGATTTCATCTAGCTTTTCTAAGAACTCAAAAAAATGCTCAATCATAATCAACCAATCCTCAGCCTCTTTAGGATCATTGAAGCCTTTGAAAAATTTTGGATTTTAGAGAAGTAAGTCCTAAGCATGATTATATAAAACAAATCTATGAGGTTCCATAGTTGGATCCTGAACGGGAACTGGTGGTGGTGCCTGTAATAGAGCTTGGATAGTATACACAATCTCCTCAACCAGACTCGAGTCAATGAGAGGTTTTTCTCAATATGGTTCACCAGTATATTCATCCTTGATCCAATTCACATGTCTTATTAGAGGCCTGATTCTACACAACATCAGTAGAAAAAATTGAAGACAACAAAATGGATACTCAGATCAACACTCAAACAAGAGAAATAGGGAAATTAATCCCAATAGATAGATAAACAATATTTGGATTTCAATCTATCCAAATCAAAATGAGGGAAAATACTAAAACTAATCCTTAATATATCTTTTCCAAACCACACTTGGTGAATTAAGGTTAACTATGGTGAGAGATGTCCAGAAACTCAATTGAAACTACCACTTAAGTCTTGATAAGAATACACAAACACATACTTACATAAAGTAAAGATGTTTAACATATAACTTTGATATAACTTTGTCATGAACCGGCCTAGATACCCTGGTAACTAGATAACTAAGCTAGTACGGACATAGCTCAAAGGGAATTCCCGATCCCCATGGGTTGGATACTATAACTTAACATCATACAATATGAAATTGAGAATGAATTTTCCACAAACACAATTAAAGTAAGAGATACAAGTCAGTATGAATACAAGGAAAAATCCATAGGGATAACTATACCAAAATTCAAATAGGTATGAAAAACCAAAGTAAAAACTCAAAGTAATATAAAATAGGATAAAAATATAAGTTCTAGAAGACACAACTCTCAAAGCCCATGGATCAACAACAAGAACCACCTACAAGTGGTGCTTTAACCTTTATTGAACCTGGAAGAAGATAATCTAAAAATTCACAAATGTACAAGTAGAGTGTGAGATAAAATTCTATTAGGGAATCACTAAAGATTCCATAATAATGCAAAAAATTAATTAATCAAATAAAGATTCCAATTTTAAATAAACATGCATGGAAGTTCAAAATCATATTTAAAACAAATCTTGATTTACATTTCAATTGATGAAAATACTTTAAAAAAATGACTTAATAAACATATTATATAAAAAAGTATATATGAATTCATAAGGCATGGGTAAAATAGTTTACAAACAATAAAATATATAAATATATCAAAACATTAACAATGAGAAACATGGTCATATTCCAAGAGGTACGATAGTTCTAGGTTATGGGATCCTCCTACACTTATATAATGAAAGTGTAAATGTGTACACACATCCCTTTAACGCTGGTCAAATATGACTGACCAACATCCCACTAGGGATAAGACCTACCAATTAGTTTATGTTATAGTTTTAAAGCATCAATCCATTGCTAGGTCATTCCCATCCTAGCATGTTTGTCCCTAATAACACACTAACTACCTAGTATTTCACGTGATCAAACAAAAATCAATAATGGATAATTTATTTAAAAACTGCTCAAAATAAATTCAACCCATTTTTCATTTCAATACGAAAATTTCCATTTAAAAACCAAAATGGGTTTTTAATAAAATCATTCATTTTTCTAGGATAAAATCGATGGGTTTCTATCAAAACAATTTAAGTCATTTTTCTCAACTATGAACTTGAAATCAACTTCAAAATTCAATTTCACAATTTAAATTCCACAATTTAAATTCCATAATTCAATTTCCATAATTTTCTATCAAATAAAAATCACACTCCAATTCAATGGAATTGGGGTTTTCCCCCAATTTCATGCCAAATCCAATTCAAATCCCCAATTCAATGAAATTGGGTTTCTAATAAACCAATAGAAAACAATTACATTTAAATAAAATAATTTAATTTAACTAAATAAATTTAGGGTTAATCAAATTGTACATAATAAATGGAACCACCTACCTTAGTATTATGGGATCACTAATAAAAAATCCCTAAATGATAAACTCCAACAAAGAACGTCGATAACAAAGATCTGAGAATCAAACATAGATTCAAGATCTAAAACAATAGGGATTAGATTCTCCAACAACATAGATATCTAATAAACCCTAGGAAAGAGAGGAGAAGATGGCGGGAGATAGAGAATGGGAGGATGAAACTTATTAGGAAAGGACAGAACAAATACCTCCTAGATTCGATTCGCCTTAGAAGGGATTTGGAGGTTCTAGAATTAGTCCTTGAGAGCTCCAATAACCTAAGAAAATGTTCTAAGTTGAGTTAGTCCCAAGAGAGGTTCAAAATAGGGGTTCAAAAAAGTTTTAATCAATTTTTGGATTAATTAAAAGCTTCATTCAAGATTTCTTTGGTAGGATCGCATGGTTAGAAAAACCGTACGCCCTAGACTTTCACCCCCAGTGATAAAGTTTCATGGTTTCTACTTGGAGGGCGCACATTTTTTCAAATATTGCACCAATCGTGAAATGGTTTGAGCATGGAAGTGGAGTTCTTCAATGGGTTTTTGATGATATATACACCTTTGGGAGTACAATCTAGATAATCTGTTTGTGAAAGGGGTTTTCTCTTGAGGTTGGGGAGTATCATTTTCAGTGGGATATTTACATCATTGGAATGTCATGATTTGAACTAATTATTAGTATGCACCAGTTAGTAGAATACCGAGCCTACATAGATTATTACCAAATGATAGTGAAATTTAAATCTCTTAAGGGTGACAAATATATTCATCATGGAGAGTGGAATATCAAGGTGGTCCATGTAGGGATAGTTCACCAACAAATGGGGGAGCTCACTACCCAGGTTTTTAGTTTATTACTGGATGAAAAATGTGTAAAGTAGGATTTATTTCTACATGTATTGGATAGATTTCAGAATTTGATTCCTAAAGATTTATTAGGCCTTCCAACATAGAAAGATGTGAAATTTACAATTGAGCTCATTCCAGAGGCTGATCCAGTCTATATTCCACCATAGATAATGGCACTAACAGAGCTTCAAGAGTTCAATACTTATCTATAAGAGTTATAGGATAATGGATTTATCCATACAAGTACGTTGTATTGGGGTTCACTAGTGTTTTTTTATAATAAGGATAAAAAACTATATGCTTGTGTATTGATTATCGAAATTTGAACTGGAAAACTGTGAAGAACCAATATCCTCTTCCATGTATTGATGATATTTTTGAATAATTGAGTGGAGATTGTGTTTTATCTAAGATCAAGTTTAGATCAGGGTATCATTAGTTGTGAGTTATTACTTCCGGTACATTGAGGACTATTTTCAGAAGTAGGTATTACCTATATTACTTTTTCATAATTCCATTTGGGTTGATGAATGCACCAGTAGTGTTTATTTCCTTGATGAACAAAATCTTCCATATGTACCTGGATCATTTTATGGTAGTGTTTTTAGATGACATCTTGGTGTACTCCAAGACTCGTGAATATCATTATCAACACCTTAACATCATCTTGAGTACATTTAGAGATAATTGACTATACTCAAACCTATGTAAGTGTTAGTTTTAGATTGATCAGGTACACTTATTGGGTCACATAATCTTGGAGGAAGGTGTGTCTGTAGACCCAGAGAAAGTTTAGGAAGTTATTTCATGGGAGCATCCCAAGAAAGTATTTTATATCTATAGATTTTGGGGATTAGTTGGATATTATCATAGGTTAATTCTAGACTTTTCTCATTTAGTAACACCACATTTAGGCTTGACCAAGAAGGGGGTAAAGTTTAAATGGTCTATAGAATTCAATAATTCCTTCCAGGAGTTGAATAAGTGCTTGAAATCATCACCAATCTTGATCCTACCTGATCCATGTGAGGAGTATATGGTGTTTTGTGATTCTTCTAGGACAGGGATTAGAGTATGGTTGATGCAGGGAGATCGATTTGTGGTGTACGAGTCTTAGTAGTTGAGGCCTTATGAATGGAACTACCCTATGCATGACCTTGAGTTGGTATCAATGGTTAATTCTTTGAAGTGTTAGTGGCATAATCTATTGGGGAAAAAGTTTACTATGTATATAGATTACAATACCTTAAAGTATATCTTTTCATAGCATGATTTGAATCTTAGACAGTGGATATGGGTTGAGTATATGAAGTCATTAGATTTTGAGCTTACATATATTCTTGGGAAGGGAAACAGTTCTGCTGATGCTTTAAGTTGGAAAAATCATACTCAGGCTATTTAGGAGTCTAGTGTTGAGTGGAAGACAATGAATTTTCTAGTTAAGATGCATGTTGTAGTTTAGTAAATCTAGGAGAATATGACTCTCATATCAATTTTAGTGGAGTCTACACTCTTGAGGCAGATCAGAGATGGGAATTATCAAGATCCAGAGTGTTTGACATTGAGGTAATGTCTTGAAGGTGGGGATTCACCTTCTGATTAGAGAATAAATAAGTACGAGGTAATCTATGTCAGGAATCAGGTTGTTGTTCCTACTAGCATCTGAGAATATTTGATGCATGAGTTTGATGGATCAAAGTGGGTGGTACATATAGTGGTGACCAAAATGTACCATGACTAACACTGATAGTTTTGGTGTCTAGGACAAAAAAGGATATAGTAGGGTTTGTGTCATGATTCTACACCTGTCAACAGGTGAAGGTCAATCATCAACAACTTGGTGGTTTCCTACTGTCATTTCCCATTTTGAAATGGAAGTGTGATGACATTAACATGGATTTTTTGTTGGGTATCCCGAGTATGACTTATAATAATGAAACTATTTGGGTGATTATGGACCATTTGGTAAAGGTATCACATTTCTTACTAGTGTGGGAGACTTTCTCAATGGATTGGTTGGGAGAGTTATGTGTTTGGGATATAGTCCATATGCATGGGGTTCCATGGACTATTGTTTCAGAATACAAGACACATTTTACTTTGTGATTTTGTAATGGATTACAAAAGGTGATTGGTATGAAGGTTTTATTGAGTACAACTTTCTACCCATAGATAGATGGGTAATTAGATCATAATATACAAGTGATCAAGGATATTATATAAGGATGTGTTCTAGACTTCAGTGGGTCTTGGGAGAAGCACCTGGATTTAGTAGAGTTTTCCTATAACAACATTTATTAGAAAACTATAAATATTACACCATACAATGATCTTTATGGTAGGCCATTCAGATCACCACTATACTAGATGGAGGCAGGTGAGTCAGAACTATTGGCACTGAGTCTCACATAGGAGATTTCTGAGCAGGTACAACTGATTAAGAAACATATGTATACCACTTAGTGTAGTCAAAAGTCATATGATGATAGAAATCAATGAACCCTAGAGTTTATATAGGATGATTGTTTATTCCTTATGATGTCACCTAGGTTGGGTCACCATAGGATTTAGAGACAGGTAAAGCTGGCGCTCAGGTTCGTTGGACCATTTGAGGTTGTGGAGAGAATTGGGCCAGTGGCATACTGACAGGCTCTTCCATAAAAATACAATTCTATGCATGATGTTTTCCATGTTTCACAACTCTAACGGTATCACCGTAACCCTTATAATGTGATCAATGTGGATTATGTTGAGCTGAAGACTAATGTATCCTTTTAGGAGCATCTAATATGTGTGTTTGATTGTAGTGATAAGTGGTGTTGGGAAAGACCATGCCGATAGTACATGTATTGTGGAAACATTTCCATGTTCATGAGGAAACTTGGGAGAGAGAAGTGGATATGAGGGCTCAGTGGCCTAATCTTTTTGACTCAGAATCTTAGAGATGCTTGGGAGTACAGCTCGAGGATGAGCTGTTATAAGGTGGGGAGTTTGTAAAACCCAAACCTTTTTTGGAGATGCATTAGGCTCATTTATAGGCACTATTTTACCTTAATTTGGGTACTATTCATCTGGGTTTTACATTGGGGTGTGTTTGGGTGATTATTTGAGAAAAATGGAAGAAAGAGGGTAGTGCATGACTAAAGCATGGTTAGGGAAAACTGTGCACCCCAGCCCAAAAAACCATGAAAACCCAAACAGATGGGTTTTGCATGGATGAAACATAGCTTTTCAAACCATTCACCCTAAAATGAGAAATCATAAACCACCTAGAATAGGAACATAGTTGAGGTACATGATTTGGAAAAATGTGTGCCTCTTCCTAGTAAACTATGTGTACAATTCTAATTAATCCTAATTTTATTTTTAAAAATACCTGAACCCCCATATTAACCCAAAATCGACCCCCACTCTGACCAAATCATTTTATATCTTTTTTAGAGGTTCCCAGACACATTTTAAGGTTCCTGACCTCCGTTATTAGAGATTCAAAGTCTGGATCAGAGATCTCCACCTTCCCCAGTAAGTGAATCTCATACCGGTTGATTTCCTTTATCTTTCCCATTCTTCTCCCACCCTTGAAAGGTTATTTATCTGATTTTGATTATATATGTAGATCTAGTTTTATTATATCTTGATTTGTTTGATCATGGATCTAGGTTTTGGATCAAGATCATTTTCTTCATCCCGTTATTGTTTAATCTTCTTTACATTGGGGATTCTTCCATTGGAGAGTGTTTTCAATGAATTGAGGTAGGTGGTCTATAATTCAAGTCCCAAATTATTGATTTCAATTACATATATGTAATTTTATAATTTTTATTAGATGATTGGAAATTGATTCCTTTATTAAATTAATTAATTAATGGAATTTTGAAACTGAGATATTAAGATTGTGAATAGGAATAATTGATTGTTGAATTAAGTATGATATATTGAGATTATGAATATGAATAATTAATTGTTGAATTAATTATGGGATATTGAGATTGTGAATATGAATAATTAATTATTGAATTAATTATGAGATATTTATATTGTGAGTATGAATATTTAATTGTTGAATTAATTTTGGGATATTGCGATTGAGAATTATAATAATTAATTGTTGAATTAATTATTAAAATGTTGAGATTGTGAATTGATTAATTAATTTCTTAATTAATTAATGAACTTAATGAGATTAATTAATTATTGAATTAATTAATGAAATTGATGTGATTAATTAATTAGAGATTTAATTAATGTGATAATCATGTTTGGTATATGGTATACTGCACCAAAATCCGATAGTGTGATAAAAAATTATGAATAGTAATAATGGCATTCACATGTGATAATCGTGTGTGGGATAAGGTCTACTGTATCAAAATCCCATAGTGTGAATTGAAATGATGAATGATAATAATGAAATTTATATATGATAATTGTGTGTGGGAAATGATTTCATGTATCAAAAACCCATAGTGTGAATTGAAATGATGATGGTAGCAATGAAATTCATTTGTGATAACCGTATGTGGGACATGATCTGCTGTATCAAAAGCCCATAGCATAAATTGAAATGATGAATGGTAATAATGGAATTCACAGGTTATTTGAGACAATGAATGGTAAAAATGGAATTCATATGTGAATTGTGATAATGAATGGTAACAATGGAATTCAGATATATGATATCCATTGGGGATAGTTCATACTCTGGCATGAGTCGAAGCAGGTATTGAGAGTCCGAGTGTCCTCGAGAACCTGAGTGTTATATGGTTAAATAAAGAGTAATTAAATAAGTGTAAAATATTTAATTTATTGATTTTATGTATTCTTTATACAATTTCATACACTTTCTATTGGATGGATATTGTTTTAGACACCGTTGGTGGTGGCCTATTGAGTTCTACTCATACCCTGATCGGGTTGCTTGATCGGTACCCAAATAGACTTCATGTCAGGGAAGGGTAAAAGAAAAGACCCTATGTTGGATGGATGATTTGGGATGGATCTTGGATGAGGGAAATAGATGTGGTTTAGAACCCACTTGGGAGTTTTCAATGTCTTCATTTTTGGGTTTGCAGTTTGACACTTGTCACGTATTCTAGCATGGCATGTCTATTGTCAGTTTTGATATTGTATTTCCAGTTTTGGTCATCTTGTTATACTTCTATTATTCTGGTTATGATTATATGTCATTTGGGTTATTTTTTTATTTATTTATTCTATGGTATTACTATGATAAAGAGGGTATAGTCTCACCATGATCGACATTAGAGCCTCATTGCTAGTCGGCAGCCTCTGGCATACGGGGAGGCACACATGAGGTAACGTGGACCACCAGCTCGGGGAACCAGAGTGTGTGGCACCTAGGCTTGGTTTTCATACTTCTAAAATCTTGCATCTCCAATGAAAGAGTTATCCTATAAGGGCGTGATTTTTTTTGGAGTAATTAGTTTCGGAGATCATTTTTGGAGTTTAAAGTGAGATTGAATTTAGATCCTGTCTTGATTCTTCCTAATTTGGGTTTAGGATATTATGTCTACTACGATGCCTTAAGAATAGGTTTGGGTTGTGTTTTTCTGAAATAGATACATGTAATAGATTATGGATATCATCATTTATTTCTTCATGAAAATAAATACCCCATTCATGATCTTGAGTTTATAAAAGTGATGGATGCTCTTAAGACTTGGTGTCACTACCTCTTCGGGGAGAAATTATAGTGTATTCTGACCATAAGGTTCAAAATCATATATTCACACAAAGGGATATAAATTTGAGATAAATACACTAGTCAGAGTATGTTCAGACCATTTATTTTTATATTGAATACATCTCTATAAAAAGAAACATGGTCATAGATTCTTTGAGAATAAAATTTCTGACTTAGGTAGTAAAGAAATCAATAGAAGAGTGGTTCTTGATGGGCTTGTTTGCTGAGATGCACTTGGATGAAGTGAGAGATGATGGTAATGTATTAATATCTTGTGTTCAGGCTAGATCATATATAGATGATCATATTTGACTTGGATATGGTGAGGATGTGGAGTGTGGGTTCTTTAGTAGGATTCTTTATGGCGGGGAGACTTTAAGTGAGTGGTCTCAGTCTCCCGATGGGGTATTTCACTTCCTAGAATGGATGTTTTTTTGATAGAACTAACAAAAGTATTGATATATGATGGGCACTGATCCAATTAGTTCTTGAACCTTAGAGATACCAACATGTATCATGACTAGATATTTCATTATTGGTGGTCGGTAATGAGGTGATCAATTGTGGATTTTGTGTCCTGATGTCTTACATGTCGTAGAATTAAGGTGAAACATCAGAGGCCTACTGGTTTACTAAAAACTTTACCCATTCCAGTATAAAAATGGGATGATATAGTCATGGAATTCATTACTAGGCTACCTCATAATCCTATTGGTAAGGATTCAATGTGGATTATTATTGACCGACTCATGAAATCATCATATTTCATACCTATCAATGAGTCGATAAAGGTAGAGGATATCAAGAACTTATATATATAGGATATCATTCGACTCTATGGAGTTCCATATAATATCTTTTAAGATAGGGAACCTTCACTTAAAATCCCAGTTTTGGAATGGATTTCTGGTTGTGATGGGTTCTCAGTTGAAGTGGATCACAACATATTATCCTCGGATGGATGAATAAATTAAGTGATCCATATATATTCTTAAAGACATGTTTATTGTATGCATTCATGACTTAAATGGATCTTGGGAGAAAAATATGCCATTAGTGGAGTTTTCCTATAACAATATTTAACAGGCTTTGATTATGATGGTTCCATTTGAGGCATTGTAAGGGAGGCCTTATAGATCACCTCTTTGTTGGAAAATGGTTGGATAATAGTCCTTGGTTGGACTGAGTATCATTCATGATACGACAGATATAGTACATTTGATCAAGAAAAGGTTAGTGATAGATTATAGTTTCCATAAATCATATTATGATCAATGTCATTTTTCATTTTAGATTTAGGTGGGTGGATAAGTCTTCCTCAGAGTTTCACCTCGGCTGGGACCTAGATATTTGTGGAATCAGGGTAATTTAGCACCTCATTATGTCATCCAATTTAAAATTGCGGAGCAACTCAAGAAGATATATTATAAATTGGGCTTACATGCTCATTTGAATTCTATCCATGATGTTTTCCATGTTTCCCAAATAAAGAAGTATTAACCTGATCCATACCACTTGATTGAGTGGGAGGATTTTAAAATTAAACTAGACACCTCAGTGATTGAAAGGCTTATTAATATAGTGGACCAGAAGAGTAAGGTGTTATATAGTAATTTGATCCTATTAGTTTGAGTGAGATGGAAGTGTAGTAAGGAAAACCATGAGTCATGGGAGAGCAAGGCCTTGATTATGCAGCAATGTCTTTATCTATTTTCAGGTTAATGATCCTAATAATTTTTGGGGATAAAATATTTTATGGTGGGGATAATTTCCACACCCTGATATATGGAATTTTGTATATAGACTTGTTTTTCTTTTTTATTTTTGGATTTAGAAGCGTTAGAGGTTCATGGTGGATAAAAATTGGTTTTTGGACATTTTGGGAGAAGAGCGGGCAGTACCATGGTCGTGGTGGAGGTTGTGGTGTGCCTTTAGGACTCCTATGATAAATGACCTAATTCACCATGCATAATTCTAGGCATGGTCTTAGGTGTGGATTGTTGGTTGTCACCCTCTGTCCTATAACCAACAAGACACACCATGAGTGTGGTGGAGACTAAGGCTAGACTAAAACGACCAAGGTTTCAGGGCTAGGGAATGGTCAATCCCCATGGTTGGTCTCTTGGGTGAGGCCATCACATCATGGTGGGAAGTAACATGGAATGGTGGTGGTGATTTTAGATTTTTAAAATGATTTAATGATTCCTGATCTTCCTTGGGAGGTTACTCTATCTATGTGTGACCTTAATAAGGTGTTTTAATGCATTTATTGACTTGATTTTCCTCTATTAAACCATTTTTCCCTCTCCCATTGGTCTCAGATTATAGATCTAGATCTAGAATGTTCCATGAATGGGTTTTAAGCATTTATATCTCATAAAATAGTGAATTAGGTTGATTCACTTCTTCTTTGGATTTTACTTTGTAGATCTTGGTTCATAAAGATCAGATACCATCCTCTACTATCACTAGTTTTGAAGGTAATGAGGTTTTTATTGTTCTTGAGGTAGGTGTCCCTATCCCATGGTTTATCCCTTAACATGCTTTGTGTTATTATGATTTAATTTGGATTTTATTGATGAAATCGATGACTTAAAATCCATAATAGGTTAATTTTATCTTTGATGGCTATGGAGATGATTTCAAAAAATGGGCTTTTTGTTGAAAACCATTTTGATGTGCATGATGTATTTGGAAAAGGCCACAAATATGGTTTTGAAATAGAAATGTTTTTTAAATAATGGAAGCAATGTGACATCACTATAGGAAATGTTTTATAAAAATATGGTAATGGAAATTAAATGGATTTCCTTTTAAAATGGTTATGAAATGTGAACTTGGTTTTTGAAGGTAATTATAATGCAATAGAAAATTTGGGAATACCTTGTGGTACAATGGAAAAATAGACACATATAAGCTCTAGTTGAGTAATCTGTCACTAGAGGAGGTTCCCATGATTCCATGGTATTTAGTGCATATAATTTATGGGGGACCTAAGTTCCCATACTTTAAGAGTTGCTTATTCTAGCTAGTGTTTTTTTGAGTTTTGGATACCCTTATGTTGTGATTTTCTCCTTAGTGATTTGAGGATAAATTACTTGCATGTTTACTTGAAATTATTATGCCACATGGATACATTTTATGTCATAATTCTTTATTTACTTAAATATATCATGTTTTTAAAAAGAAAACCAAAGGATGGTTTTATATGGGAAAATGATTTCTTTTGGAAATATTTTATAAATATATTTTAAATAAGAACTAACATATTCATGTGGGTATAAATTTTATAGATTCATTGGTCGTATCCTACTGAGATATATTTCTCACAACCTACTTTTTTCTTTCAATGTTTTCAACCTTGGTTTTGTAGGATACGAGTAAAGGGAAGAGCATCATGTAGAGGACGACTCTTCTAGTTTATGTTGCTTTCTAGTGGGTTGGTATGGTTGTGACATATATTCATGAGGATTATTTTTAATTCCATAATAATACATGATATATTTCTTTTTAGATAAATTCAATCTTTTTGGTAGCTTGTGACACATGTAAACCTGAGTTTAAATGAACCACCACACGAATAATATTATTTAAATGTGGCTGTTATAACCTAATCGTTAAATTAGTGGGTATGAATAGGAATAAATAAATTATATAAATTATATGTTTTATAAATTTATAAAATAAATTCATTGTTTATTTATTATTTATAAATAAAATAAGAATCATTTGAAAGAAAAATAAATGTGTTTTTTGGAAAAACTGTATTTTTCTAAAAGCCGGTTTGATCTTGCTTTGCGCAAATAATTTAAAATTAATGATCAACACATTTAGAAAATTTATTCTAAAAAATTAAATTAAATTTTAAAATCATCATGTAAAAATTAACTTAGAGTGAAGACTTCATAAATTTTTGTAAATATTAAATTTTAAATGAATAGTGAAAAATATTACTTTTTATTGAAAAATGCCTTTTCGTTTAAAGAATTTAAAAGTTAATTTTTGATTTAAAAATGTTTTAAATGTAAAATTAGTTCAATTATATTATAATAAATACAATATAGTCCATTTTAATAAAATTAATTTTTATGTATGACATTAAAAATTTCTATACTTATGAGAATTTTCTTTTTGGAAAACCACTTTTTTGACATGTTTTCTGGATTAATTTTAAATTAAATTATACCACTTATGTGAATTTAATTTAAAAAAATGGATAACATATTTTTAATCCTAATAATTAATATTATATAATAAGGTAAAATTAATTTTTGGTTATAATTAATAGTAAAAACCGTAAAAATTAATTTTCATAGTTAAATTTAAAACGAGTTTAGCGGGGGTTAAACTAAAAATATAAGGGTTAAAATGACTTATAAACTTATAAAATTACTATTTTATTGACATATTTAGACCTTATATATTCTATGGTTCTATAATTAACCATTTTGGAGCTTTTTGAAATGTTAAAAATGTGGGTGTCACTTTTTCTTTTCAAAAATTCCTAGTGTGTCCTTTCCCCCACTTATAAAAGGCTACCCCCTATTCTCTTCTATATACACTCCCAAGGCCTTTTACTTTGTAAAATCCCTGAAGCATTATATCACTTAAATCCATAACCAAATCCAAGAGTCATTTTTAATCAAAAATCTATTCTAGAAGGGCATTAGGTATAAACCGAAAGAGGTTGTCCGAAGAAGAGGTAAAGTTCTTAACCGGGCGTTTTCATTTTTCTTCTTCTTCTAAATCCTGCAAATATTTTCCAAATATTATAGGATAATAAAACCAGTATATAATATGTACTTATATATTGTTGTGTTAATTTAATAACCTATATCCATATCCACATCCATCAAATGGGAAACAAAATCGTCGATCATGTGTACAACGGGCTACTACCTCACGAACCAATGTAATTATTTTTCCATCACCACTTCCAATAGCTAGATATAATGATGTATTTTTCACATGTATATGATATTTATGGAATTAATATACTTATATATTTATAATATAACATATACCTTTTTTACTTTCTAGTATATTGAAAAATAATAACATTGCTTGTGCGTACGTGTGAACTATCGCCTCCACTTAGGGATGTGAATTTTTTTTCACTTTATTTTAACCTGAATGGTAATAAGGATATATTTAATGAATATAAATGAAATATTTGATATAATAATTATTTTCAAAGGTGAAATATTATTTACCTTTCTTATGTTTTATCTTTTGGAAAAACAGAAACAACGTTCATGCGTACGTATGACCCATCGTCTCCAACAATGCAACACATTTTCCTATATTCAACTTTTATTGACTATTTTAAATATTTATATAATTATTATATATAATATATATATCATGATTAAAATTATTGAGAATATTGAATCATGATAAAAGAAAAAGTCCAAAATTATCGAACCAAAACATATATGAAAAACAAAGCAATTATCACATAAAAAAATAATTTTAATAAAGAATTGTTAATAAAAGGGTAATAAAAGAATATATTTAAATCATATAAAATATGAAATATATTATTATGGTTATTTAATATATTTATAATAAATATATATTTGTTATACATGAGTTACAAACATGTGAAAGGAAATCAAACCCGTGGTAATGGTTTCTCATCTCACTTTTACTTTTGTGAGATGTTTGTAATATTCACCACATAGTTAATTTATGTGATTTATATGCTTAAAATTTTATATTTTATATCATTAATATATTTATATTCATGGTATTTAAAGTTTCATTTGAAGTAATTTCTTTCATTGGTCCTGTGATTCAGAAGTTACCAAAGTGGTAAGGTTTATGTTACAATCTCATTGTTTATTGGGGTTGTTCACAAATAAGTTTCCAATGATTAAATATTATAATATATATTTAAATAAACTCATAAATTTTCTTATATTTTGGTTATTTCTATATAATACATGTTTACCTCTCATTTTCCTCTCTTTATGAACAAAATAGACCAAAGGAATGTTTTTAAAGAAAACAAACTTCATTTTTATCTTTGGTTGAAGACCCTTTTTATTACATATCCATGTATTCTAAAAATATTTTAAAAAATGTTTTAACATTCTATAAATTATTTATTAAATACATTTTTAACCATGTTGGACTTTTTAAAAAATGTTTTTAAAGGAATCTTTTTTTTTTGTTTTCTGAACGAAGAACTTTTTAACCCTTTTACAACACTGAGAAAGGAATGCTTTTTAAACTTATAAAACATGTATAGAATTACTATATATCATGGAAAATAATTTTTTTTATTATTACTTTACAAGTTTATAAGTTTATATTTAAATATTGTTTTCTATAATATTCTAGAAATTTTTAGTTTTTAAAAGTGATTTTCAAAGTGAAAAGGTTATTTTTCTAAATAATGTTTTTAATGACATTTTTATAATATTTCTATTCACCAACAATAGTAACCATTATTTAAATAATGATATATTGGTAATATTTTGTAATGATACCATACTTATTATTTCCTTAGATGTTTTTTGACCATTTTTATTGGGTATGTGCTATTTTGATACCATTCATCATATCGCTCTAAATAGTTTATGATTATATTTATTGAATGGGGAATATACTAACATTTTATACACTAGTTTTTTAATAATAATGTTTATGTTGATTATGTTTAACCCCTTTAATATGAGTAATGAACTGGACTTAGTAAGTGATGTTCAGAGCCCACTATATCCTTTCAATGCATCAATAGCTCTCATGAGACAAACTTTATTGCGTTTTTACTGAGGCCTTACCTGTTTATATATATTTACTGGAACCAGGACTTGATAATATTTTATATGTCTTGGAACAAGTCCTTGATGGTATGTTTCAGATGTCTGACATTATACATTCCATCATTATGAATTTATTTATTAATGTCCATGTGATTATTTTATTTTTTATGATATCGATGGATGAGTTTCTAGATCGTGAGATTATTTATATAGAATTATTTAATTATCATTTATTCCTACCATATTAATCATGCCTTATTATATTTCACTTTATGTTTACCCAAATTGAGCATATGATCTCACCCCATTATTATGTTTCCTTTATCCAAGATTCTAGGAAATGTTTTATGATTGATATGCAGGAGAATTCTAGAGGGAATAAAGATGATCTAAAAGGAAATAAATTGTTTTATTTTATGTTTTAAAATATATTTGAAATTAAATAATTTATCTAGTTTACCAAGACTAGTAAACTATTTAGTCCTTTGGGATGCAATCACTTGTATCTAGTACCAATGTAATAAATTAACTACTGAATCTAGGCTACTAGGGTTGGGGACTTTATAGTTGGTATATGATCAAGTTTAATAGAAACCTTGGGAACTGGATTTGGGAAAATATAGATTAAATAACATAACCATATGACATAATTTATGTATAAGTATAGAATAAAATCATTAAGTTTTGGTGAAAAAGATATTATGTGGTTTTTCCTAAAAATACATCCCTTTTTGTATACTACAAATTAACGTAGTTATGGAAAAAATGTACCTAGGGGTAACAACTCTGGAAAAGATATGTTGGGTTTTACTTAAAAATTAATGGGTATATAACAATAGAATATACTGCAAACCTATTTTGACACTCCTAAGGGATATTATTGGGTTAATTCACATTTATATTTTAAAGAATTATGATGGATTTTTTTATTATTTGAAAAATTTCCCAAAGAAACCATGTTTATGATTATGAGATTAACTATGCATAAATTTTTCAATTTTTGTTAAGTATTTCTCTAGTTTTGGGATTAAATTTTATGTTTCATAATTTTATGATCTAATATAGTGTATTCCATTATTTATAAATGTATCCTAGAATAAATAATGAGAACTGTATCAATACAGATACTCCATGTTGGGATTAGCCTCTTGGGAAAGATAATGAAGTTGGAACTAGAGATGTAGTTGTAATGGATCAAATTATAACCATATTGGGGAATATAACTTAGGATATGAGTAATAACCTTTCCCATATAGAGTATCCTTCCGATCCATAATGAGGTATAAAAATGTTAGATGGATTTATTCATCAACAACCTCCATCATTCAGTGGGACTAAAAATCCATTTGTAGCTGAGAAATGGATAAGTTCCTCATAGAAGATATTTATTTTTCTAGAAAGTAATAAAAGGAAAAAGGTTTTAATAGAATTATATTATCTCTCAGGGGATATGAATCAATGGTGGTCATTGATTCAAAATACTATAGATGAGTAGGAAATAGAAAACATGGAGTAGAAGGGTATTAAGGGACTTTTCTAAGAGAAATATTTTTCCCATGAGAAACAAGTGGATATAGAGAGAAAATTTCTTAGTCTAAGACAATATGAGGATGAAAATGTTTATAAGTATGAAGGAAAATTTACAAGGTTAGAAATACATGTTGTGGAATGTGTACGTAATCCAAATAGAAATATTGACCATTTATTTTATGGTCTTAATCCAATCCATCAAAGATCACTATTATCTAAAAAATTACCAACATGTGAGGATATATTGTAATGTGAAATCAATAAAGAGAAATAATTCTCCAAGTATTATGATTTAAATGTAAATAAATAGAATAATAGGATAAAGTAATGTAAGGGTTTTAAGTTTATATGTATAAAGGAATGTGAAAAATGTTTTTAATAATTGAATATGAGATTGGTGAATGATACAATTTTGACTCTACCATCGTTAAATGGTGGGTTTGTAATACATATTGATGTATTGAAGAAGGAACTTGGTAATATCCTTATTTAGAATGATAAATTTATTGCCTATGCATCAAGGCAGTTGAAGATTCATGATTAAAACTATCCAACCCATGATATTGAGTTGAAAATTGTAATAATTTATTTGAAGATATAGAGACACTATCTCTATGGGAAAATATGTGAGATATAGATGGATCATAAGAGTTTTAAATGCATCTTTTCATAGAAAGAGTTTAACATGAGGGAAAGGCAATGGATTGAGCTAATCATGGACTATGATTTCTCAATACACTACCACATAGTGAAGTTAAATAATGTAATAAATGCATTGATCTAGAAAGATCATGGAGTCCTATCCAAAATGAGAATTTACTGGGATCTTATGTTTATAGATTTAATAAAGTTGGATTTGGGAATTATTAAGGAAGGGGAGATGTCAATATGTTTTCAGATGATTGCTGAAACATATTTTCTAGAAAATATTAAATGTCCTCAACCTAATGATGAGAATTTTCAAAAGAAAATTAATGGTATGAATGATGGGAAACTGACATTATATTTTTATGAAGATAACATCCAGGAGTTTGTAAAAATACTATGTGTTAAATCTACACTTGAGATCAATGAAAAATTATTAGATAATTATCATCACTTGAATTTCTCTATACACCATGGTAGCATCAAGATGTATAGATATTTTAAGGAACACTTTTGGTGGGATAACATGAAGAGGGAAATTTTCAATTATGTGTTATGATGTTTTGTTTTTTAATAAGTGAAGGATGTGAAATATCATATTAGAGGAGTATTAAAAATTCAACCTATTCTTACATATAAATGGGATGATATTAATATGAAAATTTCACAATATTAAATAACAATATTTAGAAGAATAATGAAATATAGGTTATTGTTGGCTGCCTCAACAAATATACACATTAAATTTCCATAAGAGAATATTTACCTCTTGATGACCTTTCACATATCTATATAATAAAGTTGTAAGACTTCATGGTACACCTATTTCAATTATGTATAATCATGATCGATGATTTAAATTAAAATTTAGGAAAATTCTTCAGACAAATCATGATACTGAGCTCTATTTGAGCATCACTTATCACCCTCAAGCTAATGGATAGTCTAAAAGGACTGCTGAAATATTAAAGGATACGTTGAGGTTGTACTCTATTGACTATCACAGTACATGGGACCAATATTTACATTTTTTGGATTTCTCCCATAATAATAGTTTCCATTAAAGTATTCAAATAACACTATATGAATAATTATATAGAAATAGATTTTGTACCCCAACTTGTTGGGATGATGTTGGTGAAAGGGAGATTTTAGGCTCAAAAATTGTAGAGGGGACAAAAGAAATGTAAATTCTATTAATACCCATATCAAATTATCTTAAATAATGAAAAATAGCTATACTAATAACTAAAGTAAATATTTGTAATTTTAATTGGGAGATCACATTTTCTTGAAACTATCTCAACAGAAGGAAATTATAAGGTTATGAAAGAAATGAAAAATAATCCCCAAGTAAATTAAACATTTTGAAATTATAAAAAGAGTTAGATATTTGGATTAATAATTAGAGATTATACCAAGTATCTCTAAAGTAAATGATGTGTTCCACATCTCATTATTATGGAAGTACATTCCAGATCCAATGCATGTTCTCACCTTTGAAGAAATATAATTAGAACCTTATATTTTTTACTGTGAAGATCTTATCAATATTATAGACACTAGGGAAAAAGTGTTAAGGAATCATTTGAATCTTCTGGTAAAGGTACTTTGGTGAAACTATAAGATATAATAGGTGATGTGGGAACCTGAAGAAATTATATTGAAGAACAACCCATATCTCCCCACAAGGTAAAATTATGGAATTTTAAGGATAAATTTTTTTATTAGAGGGAAGAATATAACACCCCACGACTTTATGATATATTTATTTTTTGATAAATCAAATCTCCTTTATATCTTTTGATACATGCAAACTCGAGTTTAAATAAACCACGATATGAATAATATCATTTAAACATGGATGTTATAACCTAGCCATTAGATTGGTGGGTATGAACAAGAATAACTAAATTATAAAAAGTATATGTTATATACATGTATAAAATAAATTAAATTGTTATATATTAATTATATATATAATAAGAATCTTTCAAATGAAAATGATCTTTTTTAGAAAAACTGCATTTTTTTCTAAAAGGTGGTTTCAATGTGCTTTGCACACACACATTAAAATTAGTTTTTACACTTTTAGAAAATTTATTTTAAAAAATTAAATTTATTTTTTAAATTAGTATGTCAAAATTAAATTAGATTTAATTTTTTATAATTTTCTAAAAAGATTAATTTTTCAATGAATAGTGAAAAAAATACCAATTTGAATTAAAAATCACATTTTTTAAAGAATTTTAAAGTTAATTTTATATTTAAATTTTTTTTAAAAGTAAAATTAGTAAAATTATATTATAATAAATAAAAATTAGGTCATTTAAATCAAATTCATTTTTATTTATGACAAAAAACAATTTGTATACTTATGAATATTTTCTCTATGAAAAATATGATTTTTTCAGCGCATTTTCAAGATTAATTTTAAATTAAATTATGAAAATTCTATGTATTGAATTGAGAAAAATTTATTCCATATTTGGAATCAAAATAATTAATATTATATAATAATTTTAGCTTAATTTTTGTTCATAATGAATAGTAAAAACAGTAAAAAATAATTATCACGGTTAAGGTTAAAATGTGTTTACTGGGGGTGAAAATAAAAATATAAGGATTACAATAACCTATAAAATTTTCCAATTACTATTAAATGGAAATATTTAGACCTTATTTATTACATGGTTCAATAATGACCCATTTTGGATCCTTGTAGCATGTGAAAAACATGGGTATCACTTTTTCTTTACAAAACTTCCAAGTGTGTCCTCTCCCCCACTTTAAAAAGGACACCCCTCACCCCTACTATATACACTCTCAAAGATATTTGGTTCAGAAAATATCTGACAAAATATCTCCATTAATTACCTCCCCACATCACAGAGTCCTCAGTTTGATCTGAAATCCAATCTAGGAAGTCTTTAGTTATAAACCTAAAGTGGTTGTCTGAAGAAGAGGTAAAGTTCTTAATCATGTGTTTTTATTTTACTGCTTCTTATAACTAATTTAAATATTCTAAAACTATGATAAAATAATAAAACTAGTATCTCATATATAATAATAAGTTTTTATGTTAATGTAATAACCAATATACATCTCTACTTCCATCAAATGAAAAATAAAACTGTCGATCATGTGTACAGCGGACTACCGCCTCACGAACTGATGTAATTCGTTTTCCCTCACCACCTCTCATAGATGGATATAATTATGGATTAATTATATTTATATTATATTTATGAAATTTATATACTTATATAATTATAATATAACATATACCTTCTTACCTTCCAATCAATTGAAAAAACAATAACGTCACTCGTGTGTACGTGTGCACTATCGCCTCCACGTAGTGATGTGAAATGTTTTTTATTTTATTTTCAAATGGATGGTAATAAGGATATATTTAATGAATATACAGGAAATATTTTATATAATAATTTTTATATAAATGTGAAATATTATTTAACTTTCTTAAGTTCCATCCATTACAAAAATAAAAATAGTGCTCATGCATATGTACGGCCTACCGTCTCCATGAACAATGTAACTCATTTTCCCATATCTAGAATTTTTGGGGTATTATAAATAATTAAATAATAATTATATATTATATTTATTTAATTATTAAATTTATGAAGAGTATGGACCCATGATAAAATAAAAAGTACCAAAATTACCAAACCAAAACATACATGAAAAACAAAGCAATTATCACACAAAACAATGATTTTAACAATGAATTGTTAATAAATGGGTGATAAAGGAAAATAAGTAAATCATATATGGTATTAAATATATGATTATTGTTTTATAATATATTTATAATAAATATATATTTATTATATATGTGGTGTAGACAGGTATGAAGGAAATCAGACCTAAGGTAAGGGTTTCTCCTCTCACTTTTACTTCCATGAGACTTATGCCATATTCCCCACTTAGTTATTTTGTGTGGTGTATATTTTGAACCTTTTATATTTTATATCATGAATAACTTTATATTTATGGTATTTACATTTTGAATTTTTTTATTTCACAGAGATTATGATTCAGAAGTTATGAAAGTGGAAATAGTTTATATTACAATCACATTGTTTATCAGGGTTGTTCATGATTAAGTTTAAATAATAAAATATTATGATCTATATTTCAATAAAACCATGAATTTTATTCTATTATTTTTATTTCTTGATAATACATTTTTTCATCTCATTTCCCATTCTTTAAGAATAAAAGAGGCCAAAAGAATGTTTTTAAAGAAAATCGGCTTCATTTCTCTCTTCAGTCAAAAAACCTTTTTCATCCATATCCATGTTTTCTAAAAATGTTTTCAAAAATGTTTTAACATTAGGAAAATTATTTATTAAATAAATTTTTACCTATATTTTATTTTTTACAATTTTTTTGTAGGAATATTGTTATCGTTTTTTGAATGAGGCACTTTTTAACTTTTTTACAATAGTGTGAAAAGAATGTTTTTTAACTTATATGACATGTAAGAAATTAACCTCTATCATGGCCACTCATTGTTTTTAAGATTACTTTACAATTTTAAAAGGTTGTTTTTAAAGAAAATTTTCCCTAATATTTTGGAAATTTTTATATTTTAAAATTCATTTTTAAAGTGAAAATGTTATTTTACTCAAGAAAGTTTTTAATGACATTTTTATGATATTTATATTCATTAATGACAATAAACCTTATTTCATGTATGATCCATTTGGAATATATTTTAATGATACCATCCTTATTATTACCCTAGATGGGTTTCGATCAGTTTGACCAGGCATGTACTATTTTGATACCATTCTCCATATTTCTCTGAATGGTTTATGATTATGTTTATTAATTGGGGAAAGTATTAACATTTCATATTCTGGTTTCCAATATGAATGATTATGTTTCACCGCTTTCATATGAGGAATGAATTGGAATTAGTAAGTGATGGGTGGGACCCACTATTGCACCTTGATGCATTGGTAGGTATCATTAAACAAACTAGATTTGGTTTTGGCTAAGCCCTTACCCATTTATATAGATTTCTTGGCACAAATCCTGGATAATATTTCATATGCCTTCTCACAAGGCCTCGATGATATGTTTCATATGTTTGGAATTATGTATTCAATCATTATGAATTAATTTATTGATTTACATGTGATTATTTTATTTTTTATGATATCCATGTATAAGTTTCTAGCTCATGATGTTATTTTTATGTTATGATTTAACTATCATTTATTCCTACCATATTATTCATGACTTATTATATTTCTCTATATGCTTACCCTTACTGAGCATATAATCTCACCCCTTTCTTATGTTTCCTTTCCCAATGATATAGGAGATGATTTATGATTAATATGTAGGGACATTATAAAGGGAATAAATGTGATCTCAAAGAAAATACTTTTTTGTATTTTATGTTTTCAAATGTATGTGAAATTCAATCATGTGTATAGTTTACCAAGACTACTAAACAATTCGGTACTTTGGGTTGTGATCATTTGTATATAGTTCCAATTTAATAAAGCAACCACCTAATCTAGTCTACTAGGATTGAGGAATTTACAGTATATACTCCTGGGTTACTTTAGGTTATATGATGATGGTATTTTTGTTTTATTATCTTGACATTTTTTATTGACTGAAAATTAACTTTTTATTATCAAAAACACTTTTAATGTAAAAGTGAGAAATCAAAAATTTCACCCAGATACAACACTAAAAGAAACCACGTAACTGTTGAAAGATAAGTTGAGACTATTGGAAGCATTCTCCCTAATTAATTTCCAGGAGAGAGTGGTTACCTATATGTATAGATCATCCTTTATAAGGTCTTAAATGTGTTATGATATTTTATCCTAAGTTTGCATGTACTCATATTTATTGATCTTCCCTTTGTTGAAAACTCTAATCCGTATAAGATCATTCTTGTAAATATATGAACTCATATCATGGTTAGTGATCACATGTATCAGTCTTCCCATCATCTCATCTACTTCCTATTTTGTGGAATTAATCATAAGAACCTCTTACATTAATTCTTCTCCCAAGATTATGAGAAATTTCATAGCTTTATCTGAACATGAAACTATCTCTCGCTGCTGTCTAGGTTGAATGGCCATAGCACATGTAGCCTCCTCCTATAGCCATACATCCTTGAAGTGTAGTATAATCTCCCCATTTTTTCCCATTCCTTCTCTTCTACATCCCCTTGAGATACCTCCAAGACTTCAGAAAGAGACTCCACCTTTTTATCTTCCTTGTCTTACTCTATAGTCCCAATGTATCCTTTTTATCGATCCTCCTTGATGCCTCCCATTTCCTAGATCGCCTGTACCTTGGAGTACCACCTTTTTTGTTTTACCATGTATCCATAGGTCTAGGTTGGCATGATTAGTCTTTAAACCACTTGGGTTTCTTCTTCTTAGTGACAATGTAACTCCCCAGGTCCATGTTTTCTTTATATACCTTCTTCCTCCTTGGAGTATACAAACTTTCAAAATATGCTCCCATTCCATTATCATCTGAGGTTTGTCTCTACCCTTATAACTCTACTCATGAGATACATTTTGTTTTTCTCTCTACCCATCCACCAGCACCCAGGCTATCAAAATGGTTGTTGAGGTTGAGACATGACATGGTCCTTCTTGGGTTAGACCCCTGTTTAGCATTCAACGAACTATTGGAGCCATTCCTTGGTTCCTCCCAGTCCTGAACACCATTAGATATTTTCTAAAAAGTTGGTTTTATCACCCTTTTAGAGTTGATACCACTGTATACTCACACAACCATTGCATAATTGCAAGGATTTGAATTCAATGCACCATCAACACTTACCTCACATGTTCCCACTAAGCCTAAGGGAGATTGTTTAGAAGACTTGGGATCTCAAAGATCTTTCTAAAGGTGACTGAAAATGACTACTACCTTTGGGTTTCCTTATGTTTTCTTGTCATTTATCATCTTCTCTTTAGTTTGATCCCTAGAGACACCCAGGGATGTTTGATTCATCGAGCCTTCACCAAAACCAGTGACCAAACTTTTATCACTACCTCTAGAGCCTATTTAAATATTCCTACCATGCCTGAAATATTTTATTTCACAACCCAATTTCTTGTACGTAGAAAAAAAATAGTCCATGACTTGAAAAAATGGGTTTTTTCCAGTGGAATTCTTCCCCAACTGCAAGCCAAATGAAATCAAATGGCCTTCTAGAGGCATCCAATTCCACACAGATTCAAGGAGAGATAGAATAAAAAACCAACTTAGTTATACTGTCGAAACATAGATATCTTCCAACTAGATATGCTACAATGGGACATGTAACACCCCAAGCTTCCATGGTACCCTTCCTTTTTAAATAATTAAATAGCGTGTGATGTACGCAACACCGAGTTCAAGCACACCACGACCTATCAAACAAGCCATTTAAAAAGAGTTTATAAATATTATTAAAATTTTAATTTTATATATCCCATATAATTTTAACATTCATATTTTTTGTTTCTTAGACCTAATATAAGGACAAATTCAATTTCTCAGATAAAGAAGTATTTTTCAAAAAATGCAGTTTTTCCGCCTTTTAATGGTGAACCCTTTTTAAATCCAATATTTGAAACTTTTATATACTCAATTTGATGAAATTAAATTCTTATTTATAATCATGACATAAAAATTTAGTTTGGTTAAATTTTTGGTACTTTTATGATAACTTTTATATTTTGATGAATAGTGAAAAATACTAAATTTTAATGGAAAACAACTTTTTTAATTGAAATAATTTATAGTGTTAAATTATGAATTTGAGTGGTTTTAAAGTATAATTAGATTATATTTTTATAATTTAACATAATTTAGGTCATTTTAAGTAATTTCACATTTAAATTGAACATAAACACATGCTAATCTTTTGATTTTTTTTACTTCTTAAAAACTCGCTTTCTAGTTTTGACAATGAGAATTAATTTTAAATTAATTTCTGCCAAATCTGTGATTTGAATTTGGAAAAATGGATCCTATATTTGGAATAAGATGGTCTAAATTGTGTAAATATTTAACTTTTATTTTTTGACATTATGAATAGTAACTTTAGTAATTGTTTTTATTTACTATGGTTAAAGGATAAATCAGGTAAATAAGAGTAAAAAATAATAATATAATAATATTAAACTACCCTAAAAAATGTCATAATCCTATTGGATAAGTTATTTCCGACCATGGGAATCTTTAGGATGATTTTAGGTCCCCATGAGACCACTTGGGTGTGATAATGACATGTTATAAGAAATAATTTAAAGTAAAGATAATTATAACATAAACAGATATCTTTTACTAAATCAATTTTAATATAGGGTTATATAAATGATATCTATACCAATAAATAGTAATTATAAAAATAAAAATATTTCCTATATCAGGTTATTTTATTTATAATCTTTAGGAATTAGATAAATATATGTATTTATGACACAATGATGATGTAGTGATTACCTTATTAATGAATTATTCAAATAAATGAATTTGTAAATGTTAAAATAAATTTAATCTGATCATTTTTATTACATCCATGAATTTTATGGATTAAATATACATATTATTGATTATTTAATTCATTTTTTAAGAAATCAAGTTTTTATGAGTTTAAAAAAAATTAATTACTAAATAATGTCAAAATTGACATAAATGAGTTTTTAAAACAAATACTAATTTATTAAATGATATAATAATAATAAAAATCTAAAGTTCTTCCAAATTACTTGTATGATGATAAATATTTCATAAATGATCCACTTTAGGTTCTATTTTCATTTTATATTAAAGATATTAACCATGTATAAGAGGACATGGTAAGAGTTGACTTATTTTAGAAAGGGTTAAATCTAAAAGATAAGGTTAATTTTATGACCTAAACATGTCTAAAACCTATTGGTTGAGAGTATTTATACCCATAATTATATTATCCTCGAAATAAATTAAATTTTATCTATTATAAAATAAAAATAATTTAATAATAATTTAATATTTGAATATTTTTTCTAAAGTGCCCCTGACCTCTCTTATAAAAGGGCACCTCCCTTTCCCTTTAGGTCAAACCTCTAAAGATTTTTTTTTGAAAAAACCCTAAAAATATATCCTCCCAAACACTGTCAATTCATAAAATATGCCTAAACTTTGGCATAGAGTCATCCTAAGTATCCCTTTTGTTCAAATCAAAAGGAAACAACCAAAGAAGAGGTAATCATTTTATCCCTTCTTTCAAAGTTCTCTTCTTTTTATACTTCTTTTTTATATATTGTTTCCATAACAAAGTAATAAATCCAGTATCATCCATATAATGAGATGTTAATATATTAATGGGATAATTATATTCACCATTTTATCCATCATACGAATAATAATATCACCATACGTGCGTACGTATGACTTACCGTCTCCATGTCGTGGTGTAATTTGTTATTCTAATTACTTTATTTGGGTGAGTATAATGATAAGTATAATAGACATAAATAATGAATATGACATGATTATGATTATTTATAATTAATATACCATATAGTTCCATATCATTTAATCATTAAATGAACGATATCGTTGCTCGTGCATAAGTACGACCTACAGTCACCACGACGTGATGAGATTCACTCTCCACTTGAACCATCCAAGAATAATTATAAAAAAAAATATTATTCATAATTATAAAATATATGAAATAATAAGGCTAATTTAATGATATATATATATATATATTTTAAAGACCCTGAAATTCCGTGGAAATTTTTTTCTTAAATTCACGGGATTTTTACGAGTCCGCGAAAATTTACGGCGCTTGATTCCGAGGCCCAGTGTGTCCGGAATCAATTTCTGAAGTTTTGTTTAGGTACATTTAGTAAAGGTGCGAACAAGATTTTATAACTTTTGAAATGGTGCTCGGAAATGAAATCTGAGGGCACCGTTGAGCTTGCAGCGTCGGTATTTGCTTAAGAAGACTTTCACCTCGATGACAGTTGGTCGAGAATGAAAGTTAGTTTTGGGGTTTAAAAGAATATTTTAAATAAAAATAAGGTGTTCAACTTATTTTTATTTTGATGGTTAAAACCTCCAAGTGGAGGTTGGGGGTGGGGGCCACCACACCTTAACCTCCCATGAGTGGTTATGGTGGTGGGGCCCACCTTCACATAACCACCCTTGGGAGGATATGTTTTCGGTGGGGACCACCCGAGCTTGTAACCCCTTGGAACCCCCTAATTAAGTGGAGAAACAATTAAACTTCCATTGTTTACTTTTTTCCAACTCTCTTCATTTAATTGAAACTCTCCACCTCCCCTAATTTTGAATTTGAATCAATTCCACCCCATTAATTAAATGAGTTGTCTCATTTAATAAAATACAACTTTTTGTATGGTTGTGACAACAAATAATAGAAAAATTATTCTATTATTTTTGGGTTGGGATTTTGGTGGAGCTTTGGTAAGGAGAATAACTCTCCAATGAAGAACGTGAAGAACACCATCTTCAACTTCATCACCTCCGAATACTTTTCGACGCACGAGCTTGAAATTGGGAGTGCGTGACAAATACGGTGAACGACGAATCGACATCCGCCTTTCCCGGACATCGTCAACGAACGACATATGAGGTAGGGGATTTGAGTTTTTTTTGTACCCGTTCTTCATCCTTTGAATTATGGAATGTGAATCGCCGATTGATATCACCATAACAAGAAGGGATCGGTCCGCAAAAACACGGCCCAACCCTCCCCCGTTTTTGTTCTCATTTGTTGACGATGGAGGTGGAGCAACGGCGGCCGGTGTCGGGCCGACCGTGAAGAAAACCGGCCGCAAAGAAACCAGCAGCGCAAGGACTGCCAGATTTCCAGAGGGGCGTGTCACCATCACGCAATGCGAAGAACTGGGCCGCGGCCAGCACGGGCTGCAACGGAGCAAGGCGGCCTGATGGCCACCGGAGGGGCGTGACGCCGTCACGCCGGGCGGGTGGAAGGGGCCGCAGCCAGGAGGGCTGCGACGGTCGGACGGTGGGCGCGACACCGTGATGCCGTGCGGAGCATTAGAGAGCCTCGACCAAGGCGGGCCATGGTGGAGGAGCTGGAGGGGCTGGCCGCTTGGCCAGCCAGGAGGTGCAGGACCCAGATGGTCCCGCGTGATCTGGACCGGTGCCACCTGGCGCCGGTTTGGGTCCCCACCCGAATGGATAAGTCATTCAGAAGCCAGGGGAGCGCGGCTTCCCCCTTGGCCATGGCTGAGGCGGACCCCCGTGGACCACCAGGCCGCAGGGCTATACTAAGCATGGGCCACCGGGCCGGACCCAGCATGGGTTGCCGGGTCGCCCTCGGGTCGGGCCGCCCCCTCGGGCTGGGCTGCCCACTCGGGTCGGGCCGACCCCTCGGGCCAGGTTGAACCCTCAGATCAGGTCGGACCTGCGGACTGGGTCGGACTCCAGTTCGGACCTGGGTTGGGCCGGGTCAGTCCGACTGGGTCGGACCAGACCCGGACCCGCTTTGGCCTGCTTTCACCTTTTCGCCCATAACATGGGCTACGAGTGTCCGATCGATAAACCGTCTGTGGCAACAGAAATATTAGAGTGAGATGGTTCTAATGGAATACCCCAATTGATGTTTGGTCATAGTTGGGATACGTTTGGGTTGGTTTGAACCTAAAAACCAACTGGACCCCTGAAACAGAAATGCCAATAACTCACAGACCGTGCAATCCGATTGACAAGCCGTCTGTTTCATTGAGACCCCTATGACAAGGAAGACCTTTGAGATACTTCTACTTGGGACTTCGTGATAGTTGGAGTATCGACCATTAGCTCGTGGAACGGATCCTCCCAGAGACGAGCGTGTGGAGTATGGAGACCTAGTAGCTGGTTGAGACCTGACGACTGCTGAACTTTCGCCTCGGAGTGTTTCGACTAGCCTAGTGGGAAGCACCTATATGTGACGTGGCATACCCAAAATGGGGAGCACCTCTGTGTGATGTGGTAGACCCACGATACTCGATAGGAGGAGTACCTCAGCAGGCTACGGGGGGGAGCACCTCTGTGTGACGCGGCAGACCCACAGTGGAGAGCACCTCTGTGTGACACAGCAGACCCACGATACTCGACAGGAGGAGTACCACACTAGTCCTGGATACTGGGAAGCGCCTCTGTGCGACGCGGCAACCCCACAGTACTCTATAGAGGAGGAGTACACCAGCAACATGGGTTTTGACAGTTTGACTGGGAGTGTTACATGTTATCACCCTAGAATAAAATCCTGGTTTTGAGCTGAGTCAATGACTTATGTGTTTACCTCATGATTGAGATGGGTTACTAAATAACTTAGGTATTTGTATGGGCATATACCTAAGTAAAGTTTATTCGTTGATTTCATAATTTGTGGTTATTCTTGTCGGATTTTTTGAGACATTGAGGGTCTAGGGGTCCCTACTGAGTATCGTTATACTCACCCCTACACGGGCTATGACTGCACCCCGTTGTGTTGGTTGTAGACGACGAACAACGCTAATTGAGGCAGAGAGTAGCAGGACTGGACGGTACCCGGAGGTGGACCACTCGGCGTGACGGTGCTCGGAGAAGACGAACTGATGTGGAGTGCTGAAGAGGCCATCTGTACCTACCCTTCAGGTAGAAATCCCGGAGGACGAACCAATAACTGGTTACTTCTTTTTATTTAATTGTACTTGCATTTTAGTTGTATTGTACTTTCCAGTTGGGCTTGTATTTCTGGACCCATTACTTTACAACACTCCTTTTTTATATAGTTTTACTTAGTGTTTTTCTTCTATCTTACTCTATTGTGTGTGTTTCTAGTTTATAAAGGTAATGCCTTCCCAGTTTTAGGGATTTACACATTTGGTACTAGTCGCCAGCCCCAGGCCTATGGAAGGTGGACTTGGGGTAGTCATGACATAGGCCCCAGGGGATGGGTCGTGTAAAATTGGTATTAGAGGAGTCGGTTCTATAGCAGAACTTAGGACTCCAATCATTCTTTTCTATTAAGCAATAGTGTTAAGGGTACTAAGTGTGGTTTTAAGTTCAGCGAGTCCAGTGTTGGTGCGGACGGTCGACGTATCCATAGACCAGGACCCTGACACTTGATTTCTGACTTGGTGCACGAAAACACTGATTGTGTGTGTGTTTTAAAAAGTTTTTCTTTAAGTCATCTCAACCTGGTCAGCTCACCAGGTATAAACTTTTGACTGTGTCGCATCTGTTTCTTTCAGAATGCCTCCCCACGGATGACCAGTTAGAGCCCCGAGAGTCGTACGCTCTAACATTCCACCAACCGAGGAGGCCTCGGTGTAGGGAACTCTACCAGCAGAGGCACCAGCGGTACCACTTTCTGTTGGACCACCGATGCCACCAGCCCCAGCAGCAGACGATGCATGATTCTTGAGCGCATTGCATGAGTTCCAGCGCCAGAGGTCACCCATGTTCTGGGGAGAGACGAACCCACAGGCAGTTGAGGATTGGCTGGAGGCTGTGGTGAGAGTCTTCAGGCTGATAGGGACACCAGCAGACCTCATGGTGGTCCTTGATGCGAGTCTCCTTCAGGAAACATCAGAAAGATGGTGGAGCCTGATGCTCTAGGTGCACGACGAGGTGACACTTCTATGGGAAGACTTCGATAGCCTATTCCAAGAAGAGTCTGTACCATCCACCCTTTGATCGGTATGGATACAGGAGCTACTTTACCTACAACAGGGTAGCATGACGGTGGCGCAATACTCAGCGAGGTTCACCAACCTCTCATGCTACTCCACAGATATGGTGCGGGACCCATTCTTCAGGGCCCGGACCTTCGAGCAGGGGATAAAGCAAGATATCAGGGCATCGATGATCTCTCTCAGTATCCTAACGCATGCAAGGGTTCTAGAGAGAGTCCTCCTTGTGGAGAGTTTCCTTGCTGAGCAGTCTCCGGCAGTGAGACCCACTACTAGTCAACTTGCAGCGGAGTCTTCTTCAGCTGGAAGTAGAAAGATGACGTAGAGGCCCAAGAGGACCATACCCATGGGTGGATGACTGTAGGACTCAGGATCTATTCTGCGGGGCACCCGGGGAAGTGACATATATGCTAGGAGAAGACAGTGCTACTCATGCGGTGGGTAGGGTCACAATGCTCGTGACTGTCTGACCCACCATTCAGATGATCAGTAGACAGTTGAGGGACCTCCCAAGTAGAGGAAAAGGTTCGATCTAGGCAGTCCATAAAGAGCAGGCGGACGTGGCAGAGGAGCTGGTCGAGCAGCTAGCAGTGGACGACGTTATGAGGTGCGACCACCACCACCACCAGGAGGTCCACCCCAACCGTAGGGAGCAGGTGGGCGTGGTAGAGGAGCTGGTCGAGCAGCTGACCATGGACGACATTACGAGGTGCTACCACCACCACCACCATGAGGTCCACCCCAACTGTAGGGAGCAGGTGGACATGAGAGAGCTCAGCTTCAGGCAGCTGAGGTATACGACCATGAAGCTCCAGAGATGATTCGAGGTACTATCTATGTCTACTCCACCTTAGCTGCAGTTCTTATAGACACAGGTGCCAGTCACTCTTTCATATCCAAGCTTCAGGAAGCTGAGACATACGACCATGACGCTCTGGATATGATTCGAGGTACTATCTGTGTCTACTCCACCTTAGCTGTAGTTCTTATAGACACAGGTTCCAGTCACTCTTTCATAGCCACTTCCCTCGTTTGGAGCTCGAAGATTCTGATGGATCTGTAGGCTTGATCCTTACGGCTAAAGACTTCTATGGGAGCAGACTCGACGATTACGCACTGGTGCCGGCAGTGTGAGCTTATTCTAGGAGGCGATAGATTTTCCCGGGATCTCCTTGTAGCGGCGTCGAGGCCTTACGATATCATCTTGGGTTTGGAATGGTTATCTACAGTCCATGCTCAAATTGACTGTATTAGGCGCAAAGTGCGGTGTGTCTTGACGGATGAGATCAGGTTTACCTTCACCGACAAGAAGGGAACCTTTTCAGCACAAGATGGACTTAATCTAAGGAGGGTGCAACCGATCATTCATCAGTTGGCCTGCCTTACCCTCAGAGCAGTTGATGTGGAGAGTCTGAGTTATCCTATAGTGGTGGATCAGTACACGGATGTTTTCCCTGACGATGTTCAAGGACTAACTCCTCACAGATAGGTAGAATTTTACATTGACCTGTACCCCAAGATGACACCGATATCTACTCCAGCATATCGGATGGATCCCGCTAAGCTTCGTGAGATGCGGGTCCAGTTCGAGGACTTGCAGGGGAAGGGATTCATCCGGCCTAGTGTTTTTCCATGGGCAACCCCGATTCTGTTTTCCAAGAAGAAAGATGAGAGCTTGCGGCTTTGTGTTGATTACCGTCGCCTGAACCAGGTGACTGTGAAGAAAAAGTACCCACTCCTGAGGATTGAAAACCTCTTTGATCATCTCAAGGGAGCATGATGTTTCTTGAAGATCGACCTCAGATCAGGCTATCACCAGCTCAGAGTTCGAGATGAGGATGTGCAGAAGACAACCTTCAGATATCAGTACGACCACTATGAGTTCTTTGTTATTCCCTTCAACGTAACCAATGCTACATTAGTGTTCATGAGTTTGATTAATAGTATCTTCCAGCCTTACCTCGATCGCTTTGTCGTGGTCTTCATCGATGACATTCTGATCTACTCGACTACTAAGGAGGAGCATTCCTACTATTTGCGGGTAGTACTGGACACACACCGAGAGCAACAGCTTTATGGTAAGCTATCATTGGGATATGTCATCTCGGAGGCTGTAATTGCAGTGGATCTAGTGAAGATTGAGGTTGTACTTACTTGGGAGCCGCCCAAGAGTTTGACGGAGGTGCGGAATTTCCTAGGCTTGGCTGGATACTACTGAAGATTCGTTCTATACTTCTCTAGAGTTTCATCACCACTATCAGCATTGACGAAGAAGGGGAAACCCTTCATGTGGTTGGAGAGATTCCAGTAAATATTTCAGGAGCTGAGGCAAAGGCTGACTAGTACCCCCCATCTTGAGGCTTCCAGAAGAAGGTGTAGGGCACGTAGTCTACTACGACGCATCAGGGACCAGACTCAGGTGTGTCCTGATGTAGGAGTGATCTGTGATCACGTATGGTTCTCATCAGTTGAGATATCATGAGAATAACTACGCTACCCATGATCTGGAGTTAGCAGTAATGGTCTTTTCCTTCAAGATGTGGTGAAACTATCTGATGGGTGAGCATTTCACATTCTAATCTGATCACAAGAGTATAAGGTATATCTTATCTCAGAAGGACCTGAATCTGAGACAATGACATTGGCTTGAGTTATTCTAGGACTATGAATTTGAGATAGTCTATACTTTTGGGATGGGGAACGTTGTTGCAGATGCACTCAATAGGAGATCTGGTATACAGCTACTAGGAGAGGCGACAGAGCAGCTGGCTGCCTTACAGATATCTTTCATGGATAGAGATGGAGCATCTTTTCTATAGTCTCTTATAGTCACTCCTCCACTTCTTCAGTGAGTCAGGGAGGCGCAGCGTGGGGACACTGACTATGAGATGCGACGTGATCATATATCCACAGGGCAGGAACCTGACAGATTTTCTAAAGGTGGGGAGAACGTCATCCTCTTTAGAGGATGTACCATGGTACCGGTAGCACTTCAGGTGGAAGTGTTGAGGGAGTTCCATACTTTCCCTTTAGCGGTACATCTAGGAGTGGAGAAGATGTACCAGAACCTCCTACAACAGCACTGGTGGCCCGGTATGAAGAAGGCAGTAGCGGAGTTTGTCTATCAGTGCCTCACTTGTCAGCAAGTGAAGGCGGGGAACTAGGTACCAGCAGGCTTGGTTCAGCCCTTAGAGGTCCCCGAGTGGAAGTGGTATGGGATATCCATGGACTTCGTGATGGGTCTTACACGTACATCCAGGAGTCACGATTTGATATGGGTGATCATTGAACGACTCACCAAGTCGGCCCAATTCCTACCGATCAGAGAGCAGGGCTCAGTAGAGAGCTTGAGACGCCTCTATGTGCAGGAGATTGTGTGTTTACATGGATTACCCTCTTCTATTGTCTCTGACCGTGATGAATGGTTTACTTCCTAGCTATGGAAGGGGTTACAGGAGGCTTTCAGGACATAGCTTCGCTTGAGCACCGCCTTCCATCCTCAGACAGATGGTCAGACTGAGCGGACCGTTCAGACCCTCGAGGACATGCTTCATGCATGTGTCCTCGACTTCGGTCGCAGCTGGGAGGATCACTTACCGTTGGCAGAGATTTCCTACAAAAATAGCTACCGCTCCACCATAGGTATGACACCTTTTGAGGCCTTGTATGGTCGACCTTGTAGATCGCCACTGTGCTGGACAGACCCAGGGGAGTCAGCACTAGTGGTACTAGAGATGGTACGGGCTACCACATAGAAGGTGCAGATCATCCAGGAGCAGATGAAGACTGCACAGAGCAGGCATAAGTCATATGATGACAGGAGACAGATACCTCAGGAGTTCGAGGATGGCAACCACGTCTTTCTACGGGTCTCACCTCGATGAGGTATATAGATATTTGGCCGAGGCGGAAAGTTGTCTTCGCGATTCATCGGACCTTTCTAGGTCCTCAGCAGAGTAGGCGAGGTGTCTTACCGCCTGACTCTTCCACCGCAGTTGCATTGGGTACACGACATCTTCCACGTATCTCAGCTGAAGAGATACATGTGCGACCCTTCCTACATCATCGACCATGGGGAGATGGACAACGATGACGAGGAGAATTTCACAGAGGTTCCAGTAAAGATTTAGGATCGATTGGAGCGGGTCATGCATGGATGGTCGATACCTCTGGTGCACGTACGCTGGTAGCATGGGAACCTCCAAGAGAGCACATGGGAGCGGGAGGCTCAGATGCGTGCTCAGTACCCTCGTTTGTTCCCTTAGTTCGAGTTGTAGCTTACGGGGACGTAAATCCCTGAGGTGGGGAGAATGTAAATACCCATAAATTCTGGGTAATTTTTTTTTCTTAAATTCATGGGATTTTGATGAGTCTGCGAAAATTTACGGTGCTTGATTCTAAGGCCCGGTGTGTCCGGAATCAATTTCTGAAATTTTGTTCGGGTAAGTTCAGTAAACGTGCAAGCGGGATTTTATAACTTTTTAACCGGTGCTTGGAAATGAAATTTGAGGGCATCGTTGAGCTCACAGCACCGGTATTCGCTTAAGAAGACTTTCACCTCGATGGCAGTTGGTCGAGAATGAAATTTAGTTTTGGGGTTTAAAAGAATATTTTAAATAAAAATAAGGTGTGCAACTTATTTTTATTTTGGTGGTTAAAACCTCCAAGTGGAGGTTAGGGGTGGGGGCCACCACACCTTAACCTCCCATGAGAGGTTATAGTGGTGGGGCCCACCCACACATAACTTCCCTTGGGAGGATATTTTTTCAGTGGGGACCACCCGGGCTTGTAAACCCTTGGAACCCCCTAATCAAGTGGAGAAACCATTAAAATTCCATTGTTTAATTTTTGCCAACTCTCTTCATTTAATTGAAACACTCCACCTCCCCTAATTTTTAATTTGAATCAATTCCACCCCATTAATTAAATGAGTTGTCTCATTTAATTAAACACAACTTTTTGTATGGTTGTGCCAACAAATAATAGAAAACTTCTTCTATTATTTTTGGGTTGGCATTTTGGTGGAGCTTTGGGAAGGAGAATAACTCTCCAATGAAGAACGTGAAGAACGCCATCTTCGACTTCATCAACTCCGAACACTTTTCAACACACGAGCTTGAAATTGTGAGTGTGTGATAAACACGACGAATGACAAATCAACATCCTCCATTCCATGACATCGTCAACGAACGACATACAAGGTAGAGGATTTGAGTTGTTTTTGTACCCGTTCTTTTTCGTTCGAATTATGGAATGTGAATAGCCGATTGATATCACCATAACGAGGATGGATCGTACCAGACAAACATGGCCTGAACCTCCCCCTTTGTTGTTATCATTTGTTGATGATGGAGGCGGAGCAACAACGGCTGGAATAGGGCCGACCGCGAAGAAAACCAGCCGCAAAGAAACCGGCGGTGCAAGGACCGCTGAGTCACTAGAGGGGCGCGACACCATCTCACTGTGTGGAGAACCGGTCCACGGCCATCACGGGACATGGTGAAGAAAGGCATTCGCCGGAGGGGCGCGACGCCATTGCACCACGTGGGTGGAAGGGGTGGCGGCCATGAGGGCTGTAGTGGTCGGACGATGGGCGCCGTGCCATCGCGCCGCACAGAGGAGCAGCGGGCCGCGACCAGGCTGGGCCGCAACGGAGGTGGCATGGAGTCGTTACGCCGTGAGGAGTAGCAGAGAGCCAATACCAGGGCGATCCATGGAGGAGGAGCTGGAGGGGCTGGCCGCTCGGCCAGCTGGGAGGAGCGAGACCCAGAGGGTCCCGCGTGATCTGGACTGGCACCACCTGGCACCGGTTTGGGTCCCCACCCGAACGACTAAGCCGTTCGGGAGCCACAGGGTCTGCTGATTCCCCCCTGGTCATGGCTGAGGCGGACCCCCGTGGACTGCCGGGCGGCCGAGCTGGACCCAACACGGGCCGCTGGGCGGGACCCAGCACGGGTCGCCGGGTCGCCCTCAGGCCGCGCCGCCCCCTCGGGCCGGGCCGCCCACTCGGGCCAGGCCGACCCCTCGGGCCGGGTCTGACCCTTGGACCGGGTCAGATCTGTGGACCGGGTCGGACTGCGATCTGGACCCGGGTCGGGCCGGGTCAGTTCGAGTGGGTCGGACCAGACCCAGACCCGCTTTGACCTGCTTTCACCTTTTCACCCATAACTTGGGCTACAGGTGTCCGATTGACGAACCGTTTGTGGCGACAGAAATCTTAGAGCGAGATGGTTCTATTGGAATAACCCACTTCAGGTTTGGTCATAGTTGGTATACGGTCAGGTTGGTTTGAACCTAAAAACCAACCGGGCCCCTGGAACGGAAATGCCAATAACTCAAAGACCGGGTGTCCAATTGATGCGCCATCTGTTGCGTTGAGACCCCTATGATGAGGCAGACCTTGGAGATACTTCTACCTGGGACTTCATGACATTTGGAGTATTGACTAGTATCTTGTGGATCAGATCCTTCGAGAGATGAACGTGTGGAGTACAGAGACCTAGTAGCTGGATGAGACTTAACGACTACAGACCTTTCGACTCATAGTGTTTCGACTGGCCCAGTGGGAAGAGACTCTGTGTGACGCAGAAGACCCACAATGGGGAGCGCCTCTGTGTGATGCGGCAGACCCACGGTACTTGACAAGAGAATTACCTCAGCAGGCTATGAGGGGGAGCGCCTCTGTGTGACGTGACAGACCCACAGTGGGGAGCGCCTCTATGTGACACATCACACCCACAGTACTTGATAGGAGGAGTTCCACAACAGTATGGGATAGTGGGAAGCATCTCTGTGTGACGCGACGTGCCCACAATACTCTATAGAGGAGGAGTACACCAGCAGCCGAGGTTTCGACAGTTTGACTGGGAGTGTTACATGTTACCAGCCTAAAATAAAATCCTGGTTTTGAGCTGATTCAATGACTTATGTGTTTACCTCATGATTGAGATGAGTTACTAAATAACTTAGGTATATGTATGGGCATATACCTAAGTAAGGTTTATCCATTGATTTCATACTTTTTAGTTATTATTGTTGGATTTTGTGAGACCTTGAGGGTCTCGGGGTCCCTAATGAGTATCGTTATACTCGCCCCTACACGGGCTATGCCCGCACCCTGTTGTGTTGGTTGGAGATGACGGACAACGCTGACTGAGGCAGAGAGTAGCAGGACTAGACGGTGCCCGGAGGTGGACCACTCGACGTGACGATGCTCGGAGCGGATGGATAGATGTGGAGTGCTGAAGAGGCCATCTGTACCTATCCTTCAGGTAGGAATCCCGAAGGATGACCCAATAGTTGCTTACTTATTTTTCTTTAGTTGTACTTGAATTTCAGTTGTATTTCACTTTCTAGTTGGTCTTCTATTTCAAGCCCCTTTACTTTACAAAACTCCTTTTGTATATAGTTTTACTTAGTGTTTTGCTTCCAACTTACTCTGTTGTGTGTGTTTCTAGTTTATAAAGGCAATGCCTTCCCAGTTTTAGGGATTTACACCTTTGGTACTAGTCGCTAGCCCCTAGCCTTTAGAAGGCGGGCTTGGGGTAGTCACGGCATGGGTCCCGGGGGACAGGTCGTGTCATATATGTATGTACATGTAGAGACCCAAAGCTTGACGTACATGGACATTACATTAATTTTCAAAATACTTAATACATAACAAAAACAGATACACAAGGACCGTAATAGTTTATTGTCTTTGGAAACTTGGAACGTAATCCTCTAATCGTGGTGAAAGATCTTCAACATCTCCCATAAAGATCTTCCCCTTTTTTTCTTAACTAAAACCTTTCTTTATATCCTGGGAAAAGAAAACATAAAAAGGGTGAGCTCAAATGATCAGTAAGTGTTAGCATGGATAAAATAAAACATACCATATACATTTGAACTAAAAAAACATGAACATTAAAAATCTTGAGCAACGACATAAAACATGGAAGTACAAAAGGCATAGATCATAATGGAACATAAATCATGATAAAATAGCATGGGAATAAAACATATAATTGTGGAATCCATTAATCACATGTAATGATTTCCATAATATCCAAGGCATTTCTTCCAAAACCATCTTAGTGGACAAAGTCGCTTTCTAAATCGAGTTCACTCCTCGTTTCAGTCTTGTTTTACTGAACCAGTTTAACCTGCCGTTCCAGCCATGTCTATCTCATGAGATATAAATCTTTACCCAATGCATTGGAGGGAGATATAGGTCCCACCCATCTCATAATGAAATCATTCTTACTTGTGCCACAAAATAAACATACATCATTCATAATAACCCAACAAATAAAATGGGTTTCATAAACATCATCCCATCATCACATAATCCATATAAAGGAAATGGATATCATTTCATAATAAGAAAAGTGAAACCATGTAAATCATAGAGACATTACACTTGAAACATACACATATGAAATAATTTCATCTTAGATGGAAAATGGTTTTGATAAAACACTTGAAATGAATTCTTGAGGAAAATATCATTTCTTCTTCAAAATCAATTTATTTTCACAAAACATCATGCAATTTTAAAAGAAAGAGAATTTGTTGAAAATAGTAATGAAATATTTTGTAGTAATCTTCATGAAAATAAGGCTTTATAAAACCGTAAAAATCCGTTCGTTCCGTATAAGTTAAAAAAACATTCTTTTCGTACTTTTGCTGGAAAAGTAAAAAAGTACCTCATAACGTAAACAAAAGAAAGATTCCTTACATACCATGTAGTAAAAGTCAAAAATGGGTAAAATGGACTTTTAACATATATGAAAAAACTTTTATAAAACATGGACATGGATGATAGAAATAACCCCAGTAAATACTTATAAATATGCAATCTCAGATAAAAATGAGATTTGCAAAATTATCCCTTACCTTAGGTCCGATTTTCTTCATAAGTGTCCGAACCTCCTGTATAATGATTTAAATAATGTTATTGACTTATTAAAGAATCATATTAATTGTTATGATATCATATATGTTTCACTTATGACTTTATATTACCCGTTCTTTTGTAAATTCCATGTTAAAGAGCGTTTTGGGTAAAATCGTTTCATTTGTCGTCCGTGTTTTGACTTGTAATTATTCATATGATTACTTAGATCATGATTACTTACATCCAGAATGTAAAACAAGATTTATATATAATATATATTTAGAATATACATATATATAATAGATCGATAAATGGAAATAAATACACCGTTCATGGAGACGGTAGGTCGTACGTACGCATGAACTTTGTTTTCGTTTCCTCATTGAATTGAATTGAATTAATTGGATGACATACATATATATATATATATATATACATAAATACAGTATTATTATGTCATATATTTCATGATTACTTATTATATATACTTTATAATCATTTATTAATGGTTAATCATTGAGAATGAATCTCATCGCATCGTGGAGACGGTATTCCGTACGTACGCACGAGCGATGATATCGTTCCCATGATCGTCAAATTTTATTGGAGTGTATGTATACTATTACAGAATCAATATCACTTTATAATAATAATATATAGTTATTATTTACACCATTACACCCATCCAAGTAAGGTGGTGGTGGAAAATAGATTACACCACGGCGTGGAGACGATATTCCGTACGTATGCACGCGCGGTGATTTATTTTTCCATAGGATGGATAGATGGTGAAATAGGGTTGTTTCATACATATAATAACATATCATTATATGAGTGATACTGATATCATTACCTCATAATTAACCAACCTCAGAAGAATAAATGGAAGAAGAAATAAAGTTGAAAGAATCGGTAACAGACATTACCTCTTCTTTGAAGCGCCTCTTTGAGACCTCCTCTTAGGGCACTAAAATTGGTCTTTGAAGAAAACCAGGACCCCTAGGATGTTTCTAGGGAAGTGGAGAAGTGAATTTGACAGGGTTTGGCCGAGATTGAAGGATCAAAGTGGTGTGAGGAAGAGAGGGAGGAGGTGCCCTTTTATAAGGGAAGAGAGGGGCACCTTTGGAATTCTTAAAAATATTAATTTATAATAACTCTAACCCCACTTAAAAACCTCCAAAAATGACTCATATCTTAAGATTGGATTATATAGGGTTGTAATATCATCAACCAATAAAATTTAGACTTGTTAGGAATTTATTTTAAACATTATCAACTTGATTTATCCTTATTTAATCAATTTAATTTTATTTGTGGTAATAACATTCTAAATTTTAAATTATAAAAATTAATTTCTTATTTGTTGTGAATTGTACATAATTGGATACTTTATAACATTTTCTACCATATAAAGTTAAATTTATAATTTTTAAATATTTTTGTGATTTTTAAACAATTTTATAATATATTATTTTTATAAAATAACAATTGTGTCAATTTTGACACTATTCATTTATTTGAATTTAAATAAAATATATACAGAAGATATGTTCAAACTAAAAGCTTTAATAGATTCATAGAAGTCCATATGTATCTATAAAATTAGTTTAGTACATTAAATAGTTCATATAATATTTATTTAATTATTCTTAAAACCATTTCTTTGGTTTATCTCTTAATAAAAAATTACTACAATATTTTTGTATAATTATTTAATATACTTATTTGTTTCATAAAAATTAAAAAAAATCCTATGATGAAGATAAATCTATTACCTTTCACAATAATAATTTTACTCGAATTTATCATCTTAAAATCACAATATTTAAATTTTTATATTTATTAAATTATGAAGGTGACAACTTTGGCATCATTTAGAATAAAATAATATAAGTGTCATAATCACCTTAATAAGGATCCAAATTGTCAAAAATTCGGACATTTGATGATTAGGGTTTATATATACACTAATAATAAGTTTTTTGCAGATTTTTGGGCCTTTTTATATGTATTAATATTTCAATAAAAACCATATTATTGATTTTTCACTAAATAAATAATTTCTGCATCATTAATATATAAGATAATAAGGTAATTAAATAACTCTTAAAAATTACAAATAAATTACCATGATAGAGAAAAACATTTTATATTTCAAATGAGTATTTATAACTGAATTTATATTCTGTATAAAGTTATATTAAAAATACTTTAATTATTAAAGTTGAGTGAGACATATTTCACTTTCCTTTAAATAAAATAAACTAAAGGTCTTAATCACCTCCAAGTGGGTTCTAATGGATTCTATTTAGACCCAAATATGACTTAGGACAAATTATAATCATCCAATTTTATTAATACAAGCATTAGGATAATTTTATAATATTATATTTACCCTTAATTACCCAATTTACCTTTTACTATAGTAAATAAAATTTACCGTTGTTACTATTCATAAAGCCCAAAAATAAAAAGTAGCTTATTAACATAATTTGGACCCACTGATTCCAAATATGGAATCAATTTTTACAAATTCAATACACAAAAGTTACAGAAATTAAATTAAAATTAATCCCGTTGTCGAAAGAAAACGGGTTTTTCTTTAAAACATTACAAAAGATTGAATTGATTTAACCTACGAATTTAATGTAAAATCTATGATAATGACATAAATTATATTAAATGGTAAAAATATATTATATTTATACTTTAAAACCATTAAATATTATAATTTAACCATATAAATTATTTCGATGAAAAAAGTTGTTTTTAATTAAAATATAACGTGTTTTTACTATTCATCAAAATATGAAAGTTACCAGAATAATATGAAAAATTTATCCAAAGTAAATTTTTATTTCTTGATTCCAAATAAGAATTTTATTTTTTCAAATTGAACTTATAAACATGTCAAAAACTAGATTTAAAGTGGGTGCGCCATCAAAAGGAGGCAAAACTGCATTTTTTTAAAAATACTTATTTTACCCGAAAATTTTATTTTGTTCTTATACCATGTTCTATAAAATGTGTAAGATGAATAATAATGTTATAAATTTAAAAATTTAGTTAATACTATTCATAACGGCTAGTTCATAATAATATTATAATAATATATCATTGTTTAGTAAAACCCGGTATTGCGTACAACACACGTTATCGAGGAAGGTCGCGATTGCGTGTAATGCAAGCCAAGTCAGGGTTGCGTGTTGTGCAAGAATCCTTCATTGTTTTGTATAACAGAATCCAACCATATTTCATTTATACATTGAATATATATATATATACTCAATGTTGCGTAGAATAACTATTATCAAAATTGTGTGTAACACGATCCAAGAATAGTGTTGAGTATACTGCAAGCTAATACAGTGTTGCGTATAGTACAAGCTAAACTTGGTGTGTTGTATAATAGAAGACATCAATGAAAGTAAAATAATATTTTTCATAAAATCTCGGGGTGTTACATTCTACCCCCCTTAAAATGAATTTCTCCCTCAAAATTCGTCGGGGTTATAAATCATTTACTATTCATAGAAACCCACATTGTAAAAAGGAATACTAAAACCTAATTTTAAAAACTAAAGTTTGAAATGCAATTATTACCCAATGTAACTCATCATTGGGTTTCCATATAGAAGAACATAGGTGAAAATATGGATATGGAAGAAAAATCTAACCATTAAGTTCTGATGGAGAGTGGTAGAGGACAAGGCTATGAAAAAGCCAACAATCACAAAGCCATAAATTTGTGATGATCTAGGGTACCATCTAATTCATCAGATATAAGGGAACTAGTACAACATTTTTGGTTTTCAAGATCATTTCCCTAAAGTTGAAGAATTTGAATTAGAATAAATACTTACTTTATTTTGGTACAATCTCACTATTGTTCGTGCCTTGAACAATTTCCACTTCATCTCTTAAAGAAATGAAGTTGAATTTGTCATTCGTGAAGTGTTAGCAGATCATGTGATAGAATGACGGGTCATTCCATCTATCTCAACAAAAAGGTTAGAAAAAGTTATTAAATATACATAAGTCGATCTATAGTGAGATTAATCATATATGTTTCCTAAAATAGACTTATACATCATATATCATACTGCTTAATATAATAAAATTAGTTTCTACTAACCAGGGACTTCCTGTAGGCCAGTGGTATGCAATAAAGGCCAGTCGTTCTTCGGTTGTGGGTTTGATTCCCACAGCCTTGTCCGACGCGATGGGCTGTCGCCCGTCCTACAGGTTGTCCTTTTTCTAAAACTACATTACTATAACATCCCATCAATAATATCGAAAAAATGTTCTATCCTTAAACAATACTAACTTATGTCCAACATAATCCATTCCAATCTTTAGGCTTATCTAAAATAATTCGGTCCAAGATCATAGTATAAAGAAAATGATTATTTGAAATGTCACATAAAAATCACTTGAATTCCATCATTTATCCCTCATATATCATAAGATATATCTTGTTGGTAAAATTACAAACATGTGAATAACTTAATCATGTATTCTCTTGAAAAATGAATACCCATTTAACCTTAGTGAAAACATGAATGCAGTTAAAAGTTAACACTTTCCACATACCAAAATCCTCAAAATTCTATATACTCAAACCATGATATCACTTAGTCCTTATATCAATCATGAGATCATGAATACAATCAAACATCTCATTATCTTCTTATTCCTTCATTATGCGCATATCATCTACTTTACAAAAATATCTGAATAACCTTCCATGGTTACTGGTACCATTCAACATATACATTCAAATACTTTTAGGAAAAAAACAATAGTGTAACAATCCTTAGATGATTCTTTATTCCACAGTACCATTAACTATACAACATAACTCTCGATAAACATACAATCATTCCACTACCTTCTAAAACAACCGACTGAGCTTCAACACTTCATTTAGTTCACATATCATTTGTAGTCTCTTCATCATCATCAACATAAATACTACCCATATGACCATGCTGATTCTCTTCATGAGATTTTCCATTAGGGAATTGGTTTTCATAATGCCCGTACATTCCACATTTAAAACATCTAATCATTGTTGATGTCGTAGCAATACCATTATCCTTGTCCATGGTGTTAACTGAACCTTTTCCTTTTCACTTACTGGATTTGTGTACTTATTTTCCACACCCAAAGCATCTTCCAGTTCCTTTGAAACAATCTCTCTGATGCCTCTTCCCACATGATTTACATGAGGGAAATTAAACTTTCTTTCCTCTATGATCATCATGAAACTCCATATTTCTCTTATTATCTAAGTCGGGAAACTTACCAAAGTTGAGATTATTGATCATATTATGAGATTGCTGATTAGGCATAATAACGATTTTTGGACTTCCAGATCTCGTTTCATTTGGTTTCTCATGAAGAAAATCATTCCATTGTCTATCATATCCTCCATTATCGTGAATCTTCCTGTTTCCAGCCATTTTCTAAAACCCAAAAAGAATAGCGTGAGAGGAAAAAATCATAATAAAGGGGGAGTAACTTCAATATCTATCATCTTTGGTTTAATCTAATATCATTACCATAGTTTTAGGACTATATCCTATACGTATACTTATCCTTAGGGACATCCCTAGAAACACCTTAAAAATATCTCTAAGGATCTCACTAACGTTTTCGCATCCTAGTTTCCAAAGGTTGACTAAAATTTTCCTCTGATACCAACTGTAGAGACCCAAAGATTGACGTACATGGACATTACATTAATTTGCAAAATACTTAATACATAACAAAAACAGACACACAAGGACTGTAATAGTTTAGTGTCTTTAGAAACTTAGAACGTAATCCTCTAATCATGGTGAAAGATCTTCAACATCTCCCATAGAGATCTGCCCCTTTTTTTATTACCTAAAAACTTTCTTTATATCCTGGGAAAAGAAAACATAAAAAGGGTGAGCTCAAATGCTCAGTAAGGGTAAGCATGGATAAAATAAAACATACCATATACATTTGAACTAAAAAAACATGAACATTAAAAATCTTGAGCAACGACATAAAACATGGAATTATAAAAGGCATAGATCATAATGGAACATAAATCATGATAAAATAGCATGGGAATAAAACATGTAATTGTGGAATCCATTAAGAACATGTAATGATTTCTATAGTATCCAAGGCATTGCTGCCAATACCATCTTAGTGGACAAAGTCGTTTTCTGAATCGAGTTCACTCCTCGTTTTAGTCCTGTTTTACTGAACCAGTTTAACCTGCCGTTCCAGCCATGTCCATCTCATGAGATATAAATCTTTACCCAATGCATTAGAGGGAGATATAGGTCCCACCCATCTCATAATTAAATCATTCTTACTTGTGCCAAAATAAACATACATCATTCATAATAACCCAACGAATAAAATGGGTTTCATAAACATCATCCCATCATCACATAATCCATATAAAAGAAATGGATATCATTTCATAATAAGAAAAGTGAAACCATGTAAATCATAGAGACATTACACTTGAAACATACACATATGAAATAATTTCATCTTATATGGAAAATGGTTTTGATAAAACACTTGAAATGAATTCTTGAGGAAAATATCATTTCTTCTTGAAAATCAATTTCTTTTCAGAAAACGTCATGCAATTTTAAAAGAAAGAGATTTTGTTGAAAATAGTCATGAAATCTTTTGGAGGAATCTTCATGAAAATAAGGCTTTATAAAACCGTAAAAACCCGTTCGTGCCGTATAAGTTAAAAAAACATTCTTTTCGTACTTTTGCCGGAAAAGTCAAAAAGTACCTCGTAACGTAAACAAAAGAAAGATTCCTTACATACCATGTAGTAAAAGTCAAAAATGGGTAAAAAGGACTTTTAACATACATGAAAACACTTTTATAAATCATGGACATGGATGATAGAAATAACCCCAGTAAATACTTACGAATATGCAATCTCAGATAAAAATGAGATTTGCAAAATTATCCCTTACCTTAGGTCTAATTTTCTTCGTAAGTGTTCGAACCTCCTGTATAATGATTTAAATAATGTTATTGACTTATTACAGAATCATATTAATTGTTATGATATCATATATGGTTCACTTATGACTTTATATTACCCGTTCTTTTTTAAATTCCATGTTAAAGAGCGTTTTGGGTAAAATCGTTTCATTTGTCGTCCGTGTTTTGACTTGTAATTATTCATATGATTACTTAGATCATGATTACTTACATCCAGAATGTAAAACATGATTTATATATAATATATATTCAGAATATACATATATATAATAGATCGATAAATGGAAAGAAATACACCATTCATGGAGACGGTAGGTCATACGTACGCATGAACTTTGTTTTCGTTTCCTCATTGAATTGAATGGAATTAATTGGATGAAATACATATATATATATATACATAAATCCAGTATAATTATGTCATATATTTCATGATTACTTATTATATATACTTTATAATCATTTATGAATGGTTAATCATTGAGAATGAATCTCATCGCGTCGTGGAGACGGTATTCCGTACGTACGCACGAGCGATGATATCGTTCCCATGATCGTAGAATTTTATTGGAGTGTATGTATAATATTACAGAATCAATATCAATTTATAATAATCATATATAGTTATTATTTACACCATTATACCCATCCAAGTAAGGTGGTGGTGGAAAATAGATTACACCACGGCGTGGAGACAGTATTCCGTACGTACGCACGCGCGGTGATTTATTTTTCCGTAGGATGGATAGATGGTGAAATAGGGTTGTTTCATACATATAATAACATATCATTATATGAGTGACACTTATGTTATTACTTCATAATGAAACAACCTAAGAAGAAGAAATGGAAGAAGAAATAAAGTTGAAAGAATCGGTAACAGACATTACCTCTTCTTTGAAGCGCCTCTTTGAGACCTCCTCTTAGGGCACTAAAATTGGTTTTTGAAGAATACCAGGACCTCTAGGATGTTTATAGGGAAGTGGAGAAGAGAATTTTTCAGAGGTTGGCCGATATTGAAGGCTCAAAGTGGTGTGTGGAAGAGAGGGAGGAGGTGCCCTTTTATAAGGGAGGAGAGGGGCACCTTTGGAATTCTTAAAAATATTAATTTATAATAAATCCAACCTCACTTAAAAACCTCCAAAAATGACTCATATCCAAATATTGGATTAGATAGGGTTTTAATCTCATCATCCAATCAAATTTAGACATGTTAGGAATTTATTTTAAACATTATCAACTTGATTTATCCTTATTTAATCAATTTAATTTTATTTGTGGTAATAACATTCTAAATTTTAAATTATAACAAATAATTACTTATTTGTTGTGAATTTTCCATAATTGAATACTTTATAACATTTTCTAGCATATAAATTTAAATTTATAATTTGTAAATATTTTTGTGATTTTTAAACAATTTTATAATATATTATTTTTATAAAATAACAATAGTGTCAATTTTGACACTATTCATTTATTTGAATTTAAATAAAATATATACAGAAGATATGTTCAAACTAAAATCTTTAATAGATTCATAAAAGGACATATGTTTGTAGAAAATTAGTTTAGAACATTAAATAGTTCATATAATATTTATTTTATTATTATTAAAACCATTTCTTTGGTTTATCTCTTAATAAAATAATTACTACAACATTTTTGTATAATTATTTAATATACTTATTTGTTGCATAACAATTAAAAATAAAATCCTATGATGAATATAAATATATTAAATTTCACAATAATACTTTTACTCTAATTTATAATCTTAAAATCACAATATTTAAATTTTTATATTTATTAAATTATGAAGGTGACTACTTTGGCATCATTTAAAATAAAATAATTTAAGTGTCATAATCACCTTAATAAGGATCAAAATGGTCAAAAATTTGGCCAGTGGATGATTAGGGTTTATATATACACTAATAAAAAGTTTTTGCAGATTTTTGGGCCTTTTTATATGTATTAATATTTCAATAAAAACCATAATATTGATTTTTCACTAAATAAATAATTTCTGTATCATTAATATATAAGATAATAAAGTAATTTAATAACTCTTAAAAATTACAAATAAATTACCATGATAGAGAAAAACATTTTATATTTTAAATGAGTATTTATAACCGAATTTATATTCTGTATAAACTTATATTAAAAATACTTTAATTATTAAAGTTGAGTGAGGCATATTTCACTTTCCTTTAAATAAAATAAACTAAAGGTCTTAATCACCTCCAAGTGGGTTCTAATGGATTCCATTTAGACCCAAATATGACTTAGGACAAATTATAATCATCCAATTGTATTAAGACAAGTATTAGGATAATTTTATAATATTATATTTACCCTTAATTACCCAATTTACCTTTTACTATGGTAAATAAAATTTACCGTTGTTACTATTCATAAAGCCCAAAAATAAAAAGTAGCTTATTAACATAATTTGGACCCACTGATTACAAAAATGGAATCCATTTTTCCAAATTCAATACACAAAAGTTTCAGAAATTAAATTAAAATTAATCCCGTTGTCGAAAGAAAATGAGTTTTTCTTTAAAACATTGCAAAAGATTGAATTGATTTATCCTACGAATTTAATGTAAAATCAATGCTAATGACATAAATTATATTAAATGGTAAAAATATATTCTATTTATACTTCAAAACCATTCAATATTATAATTTAACCATATAAAGTATTGCGATGAAAAAAGTTGTTTTTAATTAAAATATAGCGTGTTTTTACTATTCATCAAAATATGAAAGTTACCAGAATAATATGAAAATTTTATCCAAAGTAAATTTTTATTTCTTTATTCTAAAGAATAATTTTATTTTGTGAAATTGAAATTATAAAAATGTCAAGAACTATATTTAAAGTGGGTGCTCCATCAAAAGGCGGCAAAACTGCATTTTTTGAAAAATACTTATTTTACCCGAAAATTTTATTTTGTTCTTGTACTATGTTATAGAAAATGTGTAAGATGAATAATAATGTTATAAAATTCAAAATTTATTTAATATTATTCATAATGGCTAGTTCATAATAATATTATAATAATATATCGTTGTTTAGTAAAACCCGATATTGCGTAAAACACACGCTATCGAGGAAGGCCGCGATTGCATGTAATGCAAGCCAAGTCAGGGTTGCGTGTTGTGAAAGAATCCTTCATTGTTTCGTATAACAGAATCCAAAGATATTTCATTTATACATTGAATATATATATATATATATACTCAATGTTGTGTAGAATAACTATTATCAAAATTGTGTGTAACACGATCCAAGAATAGTGTTGCGTATACTGCAAGCTAATACGGTGTTGCGTATAGTACAAGATAAACTTGGTGTGTTGTATAATATAAGACATAAATGAAAGTAAAATGATATTTTTCATAAAATCTCGGGGTGTTACAGTACATATATGTCATTCACTTACTTCTATTCAATATGATAAGAAAACGGAAACAACATTCATGCGTACATACGACCTGCCGTCTCAATGAACGGTGTATTATATTTTATATATCTATCTATTATATATATTTATAATATGAATATATATGTTATATAAATAATATTATATATTATATAATTAATTAAATCATGATCTAAGAAATATGATCAAGTATAACAAGTCAAAACACGTATGATAAACAAAGCGATATTACCCGAAATGTTGCATTAACTTGGAATTGTTAATAAAGGGTAATATAAAGTAATTAAAGAAACATATATGATATAATAAATATTATTATGATTCTTATATAAGTTAATAATATTTTTAAAAATATTATACCAGAGTTTCGAACACGTATGAAGAGTATCAGATCTAAGGTAAGGGTTAATTCCTCAGTTTCATTATTATCTGAGATTGTATATGTATAAGAATTTATTGGGATATAATTATCATCTATGTCCATGTATCATAATTTTTTTTTCAAAAGAAATCTTTTAAGGTTTTATGAAAGGGACTCTTTAACTAGATCATCATTTTAATTATTTTAAAGATTTATTTTTCTAAATATTTTTAATTAATTTCCATATTTTAAAAATGATTTTAAGGATTTATTTAAATGGACATGATTGTTTTAAAATGTTAATTCCTTTCAAAAGTTTCAAATTGGTATAGGGAAATTTTATGCAAAAACCTCTTTTAAATTAATACCTTTATAAATTGTGCGACTTTTAAATGATTTCATGAAAAAAAGGGATATTTTTCTCAAAGAGTTTTACTGATTATTTTCAACTATGTCAACATTCTTTATTGGATATTATTCTTGATTGAGGTTAATTTATTACAATAAAATATTCCATATTGTATTGAATGAGTTATGATATGTTTGATTTTGGATGTGCTATTTTTATACCATTCATGTTTTATGGTTAAAGTATTAACATATCATATGCTAGTTTTAATACGAATGTTTATGTTATGTTTAACCATTTTCATAAGAGGAATGAATTGGACTTAGTAAGTGATGGATGAGGCCCGATATAGACCCTCAATGCATCAGTAGGTCTCATGAGAAAAACTAGTGTCTTGGAATAAGGCCTTGAAAGAATATTTGGGAATGGTCTTAACACAAGTCCTTGATGTAGTAGTTATTATGTCTGGAATTATGCATTCCCTCGTTATGAAATTAGTTATTAAATGTGATTATTTGAATAGTAGAATATCCATGTGCATGTTTATATGGTAAAGTTTGATTTATCATCTCTATATTATGTTCAAGTTAATGTTTAAAAGGCTGTTATTTTTATTATACATATTTCCTTAAAAGTTTATAGCTTCTGCTGAATTATTTACCCTTACTGACCATCTGAGCTCACCCCTTTTTATGTTTTATTTTACAAGGATTACATGAAGTTTTTTATGATTGATATGAAGGGTTAAACTAGGGGGAAAATAGAATTATACAAGGATTATCTATTCTATGTTTTATGTTTGAAATTGTACTATAAAGTTCATGAATTTAATCTATTTTCCAAGACTACTAAACTGATTGGTCCTTCGGGACTTGATTCCCTATAATCATGCCAAAGTATTAAAATAATGAACCTACTCCAGGTTTCAAGGGTTGGGGAATTACAGTTGGTATCAGATGAAGTTTAAAAACAACCTTGGAAATAGATTTAGAAAACTTAGATTAGTGATCATAACCCTAAGATATAATTTGAGGATAAGTATAGAAGAACCCCCTAGAATTTTGGTAAAGTAGGGATTACGTGGATATTCCAAGAAGTACATCCCTATCTGGATACTACATGTGGATATGGTTCTAGAACAGATGTAACTTGGGGTAACCTGGTACATTACAATGGGCCTTACTACACACCTGGTTTGGCACTCCTGGAGGATATGCTTAGGATAATTCATATTTGATTTACAAACTATTATGAAGGATTTATGAGTAAATATGTCATCAAAGGAACTATATTTATGATTATGGATTACATATTCATAAAATTTTCAATTTAGGTTAAGTATTTTAATAGTTTGGATTTATGATTTATGATTCCTAACCTAATATAGTGTATACTATTGTTTTTAAATAGCGCCTAGTAGAAGGAATGGAAATTTTATCAATGCACATAATCCATGTAGCATTTCCCTCCTATGAAAGATAATGATAGTGGGGCTAGTGACACAACTAGTGATGAACAACTTATAACCATACTTGGACAACTCACTCAAGTTATGAATAATAACCTTACCTGTATGGAGAAGCATGATCCACAACACAGAGGATCAATTTTAGACCGCTTCATGACACAAAAACCTCCAAAATTCAATGGTACTACAAATCAATTTTTAGCTGATCAATGGATAAGTTCCTTAGAGAAAATATTTCTTTCTTTGGGAAGTAATGAAAAAGAAATGGTTTTCATGGTAGTTTATAATCTCTTAGGAGATGTGGATCAATGGTGGTCATTAATTCAAAACAAGAATGAGGATGAATAAGTAGAAAATATGTAATGGAGGGAGTTTAAATAATTTTTCCTAGAGAAATACTTTCCTCATGAACAACAAGATGATATAGAAAGGCAATTTCTGAACCTCAGGAAAAATAGGATGAGAATGTTTCAAAGTATGAGGCTAACTTCACAAGGTTATAAAGGTATGCTACAGAATACATATGTAACCCAAGAAGTAAGATTGACCGATTATTTGATGGGTTAAAACCTTTCCTCTCACAAGCATTGGTCTCACAATATTTCTCATTGTACGAACATATAGTCTTGTGTGATATCAATACAAAAAATAATTCTATAAGTCTTATGAAATTAAATTAAAGAAAGAGAAGAAGAGAATGATGGATAAAGAGACAAATAAAGGGAAAAAGTGAAAGAAGTATTTTCATATATGTGACAATTGTAGGAAGAAACACCTAGGTACTTTCCTAAAAGGACTGGGATTTTGTTACAACTATGGAGAAAAAGGTCACCATGCTCGTGATTGTAAGGGAAAGAAAGAAGGTGTAAAATGTTATAATTGTAATGATATGGTAAATTATGAAAACATTTTCTAAAGCATCAAGGAAATATAGCTCATAAGAAACAAATGGATCAAGTTCAATCTTATGTTGTTACTACAGTCGAAGTGGAATAATTAATGTATTTGTGTTTTTTTCAAGAATTATATTCTTGTTATAAAAAGAATGTGATATATATAAATATTTTATTGTAGTAATTTTTTTTTTCATTAATGTTTTAATATGATGAATGTAATAATATATTCATTATGTGATAATAAGAACAACATTACGTTGTTTGGGGAATCTGATGTTAAAATTGATTTTGGAAATTTACAGAACTTTTAGAGAGAGTTTGGATAGAAGTATTTTGGATAAATCTAAAGGTTAGAATGGATTAATTCGAACTTCGGATGGTATTGTTTAAGGTTAGAAAATTTATTAGGAATATTTTCAGAATATTCTAATACTATATTTTTATAAAAAGGACAACCCACAGGCAAGGCGACAACCCGTTGTGTCGGACAAGGATATAAGAATCGTACCCACAACCGAAGTGTGACAAGGCTTTATCACCTAACAATGTCTTGAAATAATTCCATAGTTAGAATAACATAGTTTTCTTTATTTAAATGTTATAATTTTATATTTGGAAACTTATATGATTAAGATAAATAGAATATTTTTTGAGTTTTATTATCTTTTGAAGAGAAAGATGAGTTTGTGTTAGGAATTTGTTAAGAGATGAAACTTTACATGTAAATGAAGTATGCTTCCTTGTTTTCTTAGTCTATGAAGTTATTCTTCAACTCTAGTGAAAATTTCGTAAATGTTTTCCTAGTACATTCTTTTTTCAATGAATCAAATGGTCCCTTGGATCATCGTAGATTTATGGCTTTCAGATTGTTAAATTTATCCTAATAATATTATTCATCACTCTCAATTAGAACTTCATGGTTAGTTTTCCCTTCCATATCAATTTTTTTATATGTAACAATAGTATGTGTTATTTCTGGTTACCTTCATACCTACCTTTATTAATTTTAAAATAGAGGTCTCATTAATCCATTTTTCAATGTGGGATTTCAAATAAGATATTTTGAAATATCAAACCCCTAGTTTTCAATCCAGATTATAAATTTTGAGGACAAAATTTATTTAAAGGGGGGATAATGTAACACACCAAGATTCCATAGTACACTTCCTTTTTAAATATTTCAATAGTGTGCGATGTACACAACACTGAGTTCAAGCGCACCATGACCTATCAAACAAGCCGTCTAAAAAGTAGAAATGGAGAACCCCATTTAATCCAATATTTAACACTTTTATATATTAAATTTAAAGAAATTAAATTCTTTTTTAGAGCAGGGACATAAAAATTTAGTTTGGATAAATTTTTGTTGCTTTTCTGATAACATTCATATTTTGATGAAGAGTGAAAAATACTAAATTTTAATTGAAAACAAATTTTTAAATCTAAATAATTTATAGTGTTAAATTATAAATTTGAATGGTTTTAAAGTATAATTAGATTATATTTTTATAATTTAATATAATTTATGTCATTGCAAGTAATTTTTCAATAAAATTGAACATAAACACATGTCAATCTTTTGATAGTTTTTACTTCTTAAAAACCCGCTTTCTAGTTTTAACAACAAGAATTAATTTTAAATTAATTTATGACAAATCTGTGATTTGAATTTGGAAAAATGGATTCTATATTTTGAATCGTAAGTTAAAAATTTTGTAAATAGGTACCTTTTATTTTTTGACATTATGAATAGTAACTTTAGTAATTATTTTTATTTACCATGGTTAAAGGATAAATCAGGTAAATAAAAGTAAAAAAAATATTATAATAATATTAAAATACCCTAAAACATGTCCTAATTCCATTGGATGATATATTTACGACCATGTTCATCCTTAAGAAAATTCTATGTCCCCATGGGACCACTTGGGTATGATAACGACATGTTAAAAGAATTAATTTAAAGTAAATGATAATTATAACATAAATATATATCGTTTACTAAATTAATTTTAATATAGGGTTATATAACTGATATATATGCCTATAAATATTGATTATAAATATAAAAAAATTTACTACATCATGGTATTTTATTTATAATTTTTAGGCATTAGATAAATATATTTATCTATGACACAATGATGATCTAGTGATTATCTTATTAATGAATTATTCAAATAAATAAATTTTTAAATATTAAAATAAATGTAATTTTATCATTTTTATTCCATGAACGAACTTTTTGGATTAAATTTACATATTGGGGATGATTTAATGCCTTTTTTTATAAGGAATCAAGTTGTTATGACTTTAACAAAAATCAATTACTAAATAGTGTCAAAATTAACATTAATGTGTATAAAAAAAATACTATTTTATTAAATGATATAAAAATCCTAAAAATCTAAATTTTAGACAAAATAAATGGATAGTGATACAAATTTAATAAATAATCCACTTTATATTCTCTTGGAATTTTATAGTAAAGATATTAACTATGTACAAGAGGACATGGTAAGAGTTAACTTATTTTACCAAGGGTTAAATCTAAAAGATAAGGTTAATTTTATGACCTAAACATGTTTAAAACCTATTGGTTGAGAGTATTTAGACCCATAATCATCTTATACTCGAACTAAATCAATTTTTAGCTATTAGAAGCCGAAAATACTTTTATAATAAATTAATATTTCAAGATTTTTTCTAAAGTGCTCCTCACCTCTCTTATAAAAGGGAACCACCTTTTCCCTTTAAATCACACATCTAAAGCCTTTTGGTTCGGAAAAAACCTATCCATTTCTCCTAAAAAACTCCCTAAATTAATCCTAGAGTCCTAACATTGGGTATAGATCCATCCTAAGGAGCCCTTTTTTTCAAATCAAAAGGAAACACCCGAAGAAGAGGTAATCGTTTTATCCCTTCTTTCAAAGTTCTTTTCTTCTTCTAATTCTTCTTTCTATATTGTTTCCATACCAAAGTAATCAATACAGTATCATACATATACTGAGATTTTAATATAATCATAGGAAAATTATATTTATCATTTTATCTATACTACGAATAATAATATCACCATGTGTGTGTACATAAAACTTACCATCTCCAAACTGTGGTGTAATTTGTTATTACACATTACTTTATTTGGATGAGTATAATGATGAGTATAATAGAAATAAATAATGAATATTACATGACTATGATTCTTTATAATTAATATAACATCCATTTCTATATCATTTAATCATTAAAGGAAGGATATGATCGATCGTGCATACGTACGACCTACCGTCTCCACGACGCGATGAGATTCATTCTCCACTTTAACCATCCCAGAATAATTATAAAAATATATATATTATTAATAATTATGAAATATATGTCATAATAAGTCTACTTTAATTAAATATATATATATATATATGTATATATGTATGTACATATATGTCATTCACTTACTTTCATTCAATACGATAAGAAAACAGAAACAACGTTCATGCGTACGTACGACCTACCGTCTCCAGGAACGGTGTATTCCATTTTATATATCTATCTATTATATATATTTATATTATGAATATATATGATATATAAATAATATTATACATTATATAAGTAATTAAATCATGATCTAAGTAATATGATCAAGAATAACAAGTCAAAACACGTACAATAAACAAAGCGATATTACCCGAAATGTTGCATTAACTTGAAATTGTTTATAAATGGGTAATATAAAGTATAAAAGAAACATTTGTGATATAATAAATATTATTGTGATTCTTATATAAGTTAATAATATGTTTAAAAACATTATACAGGAGTTTCAGATATGTATGAAGAGTATCAGATCTAAGGTATGGGTTAATTCTTCAATCTCATTATTATCCGAGATTGTATATGTCTAAGTATTTACTGAGACATATTTATCATCCATGTCCATGTATCATAAAAATGTTTTCAAAAGGAATATTTTAAGGTTTTATGGAAGGTAATATTTAATTAGATCATCATTTTAAATGTTTTAAAGGTTTATTTTTCTAAATATTTTTAATTAATGTCCATATTTTCAAAATGATTTTAAGGATTTATTTATATGGACATGATTTTTTTAAAATAGTAATTCCTTTAAAAAGATTCAAATTTCTATGGGAAACTTTTATTAAAAAAACTATTTTAAATTAATTACTTTATAAATTGTTCAACTTTTAAATAATTTCATGAAAAGGGATATTTCTCTCAAAGAGTTTTACTGATTATTTTGAACTATGTCAACATCCTTTATTGGATATTATTCTTGATTGAGGTTGATTTATTACAATACAATATTCCATATTTTATTGAATGAGTTATGATACGTTTGATTATGGATGTGCTATTTTTATACCATTAATGTTTTATGGTTAAAGTATTAACATATCATATTCTAGTTTTAATACGAATGTTTATGTTGTGTTTCACCCTTTTCATAAGAGGAATGAATTGAACTTAGTAAGAGACATATGGGGTCTGCTATAGCCCCTCGATGCATCAGTAGGTCTCATGAGACAAACTAGTGTCTTAGAACAAGGCCTTGAAAGAATATTTGTGAATGGTCTTAGCACAAGGCATTGATGTAGTAGTTATTATGTACGACATTATGCATTCCCTCATTATGAAATTGGTTATTACATATGATTATTTGACTAGTAGAATATACATGTGCATGTTTATATGGTAATGTTTGATTTATTTTTTTCCATATTATGTTCAAGTTAATGTTTAAAATGATTTTGTTTTTATTATACACATTTCCTTAAAAGTTTATAGATTCTACTGAATTATTTACCCTTACTGAGTATTAAAGCTCACCCCTTTTTATGTTTTATTTTTTCAGGATGCCAAGAAGTGTTTTATGATTGATATGCAGGGTTACGCTACAGAAATAATGGCATTGTAAAAGGATTATCTATGTTGTGTTTTATGTTATAAATTGTAATGTAAAGTTTATGAATGTAATCTATTTTACAAGACAACTAAACCGATCGGTCCTTCATGACTTGATTCCTTGTAATCATACCAATGTATTAAAATAATGCACCATCTCCAGGCTTCTAGGGTCGGGGTGTTACATGAAAAATCAAAGGATTTTGAAACTATAATGCTAGTTCATGACGACAATCCCAAATTTACATTTTCGGGACATCACGCTTCATATGGAATTCATTTGAAAAACTAAAAAGAAAGAACCAAGATTCATTACAGGTTCAGGGAGCACTGGTCCATGCCTTGATCAAGTCAACATTGTTATCCAGTTGTTGGATGTTACCATTATGGTTTGGTTTCTTTGAATAATGATTTATTCTGGATATATGTTGTGATACTCCTATTGTTTATATCTTATCACATGTCTATTTAGGTTGGAATCATAATCAAATTTATTTGAATAATACAATAATTATTTTTATAGTTTTTGGTGATTGAGAATGTAATCCAGGCCTTGTGGTGGGATAATTCAGGTGACATTATGGGTTGATTTATGTTGGTCTGTTATATGTTTCACATGAAAATTGGAATCCAAAGTGGAAAATTATGGAGAATATATAAGTTTTGTTTGATCTACAACACAACTAGTCATTTGAAGTTATGTTTTTAACATTTTTATATCTTTTAGTTTTTTATTTTAAACCTTTATCATTTTTTTTATTATGGTAACTAATTTTTACGTAAGTAATTTATTTTTTATGCCTAAAAATAAAATAAACCTTATTAAATAATTCATAATTAAAAGTTCCAAATTTTAGATCCATTATATAATTTTTCTATGTGTGAGAAAAATTAGTTTTAATATTAGTGCACATAACACCTAAAAACTATTTTTAGAAAGTGTATTTTTTAGAATAAAAATAATGTTTAGGATAAAATTTTCAATGTTGTAGAATTCAATGAAATTAATTGGTTTATTATTATCCAAATAAAATTTTTGTGACTTTCAAAGAAACCCAAAATCCAATTCCACTTTATAGATACATTATTAAAAGGAATAGACCAAAAATAGTTTTTATTAAAATTAATATTACTTAAGTTTCAAAATGTTAAACATTATTTTTCTAAATTCAACATATTATTTTTGAATGATTAATTTTAATTATTAAATACATTTTCAATCATGATTTTTTATAATTTTTTAATTCATACCTGGTTTATGATATTGTTATAAAAACTATAGTATTAGTAAAAACTATATTTTCACCATTCACTTAAAAATAAATATTTGTAATTTTTTTAATATATTATTTTTATTTTGATTCAAAAAATGAGGTTCATTTGATCAAATTCAAATTATAAAATTTATAAATTTATATTTTAAATGAAAATACAAAATATAAATTAAAAACTTTTTTTATAGAAAAATAAACTTTCTAAATTTAAATTTTCTTAATATTATTTAATATCAATTTATAATTAAATGGGTGTTAATACATTAGTTTTAAATTTTACATATTATCATATTTTTTTTTAAAATTGATCAATTTAATTTATTAGGTTAAAAAACATCACTTTAAAAATAGTTCTTTAAAAAATATCCCTTTTTAATGAATAATAGTTTTAATCAAAATTAATTAATTATTTATATTCTAACCATTAAATTTAATCAATTAGTTGGTATTAAAATACATTAACCATAATTTCAAAATAATAATATGTAAGGAATTTAAATATATTTTTCATAATAAATCATTTTATTATCTTTTTTATTTATTTGATGCTTTATTGTTATTCTAATTTTCTTATTTATGATTCATATTATATTGAATTATTTTAATAAGGAATTTCGTGGTTCATTTTATTTTGGTATTGTTTTAATTAAAATATATTCACAATAAAATTTATTTAAAGGGAAATTAATACTAAAATCTACTTGTGTTACATTATCCTTCTTAAATAAATTATATCCTCACAATTTTAATTACTATTCACTAATGAAAAAAATCTAAGGCTATCTAAAGTATATGTGTGAATGAAGATATAATTTCTAGAGAGATATAAACCTTTTAAAATTAGGAAAAATACCATTTTACTTAGAATTAGATTATATATAATATTTTGTTTTTCTCCAACCATTTGAGACAAGAGTTTATCATTATTTAGTATCAAGATCCATATTATATAATTTTCTTCTAAAGGGTGTTCATAATCATCTTTTAATTGATAGACTATCATAGGTTGATATTAAATGTGATTTCATTATTCCAAAAATAATAATTTTTGTCTCTAAGTAGAGAGTACTAATATATTTCCAAAGTAACATTAAATTCATCTAAAAGAAAGATAATTAGATTTACACAGTTCATTCCCATAAACCATAACTTGGAATACTATAATAATAAAACTAGAAGTTTTATTCGATATTAAAATCATTAGGGTGGTGATTTAATGATTTTAGAAAGATTCATAGACATACTAGAGTTCCTAGAATCAAACTCCAATAAGGAATCCAAAAAACTAGAGTGAATGATAAGTATACCTTAATTGTCATGATCAACATAAAATAATGTCTTGAAATATATTTTTCCTTGTCCTCTTGGTCTAATAGGTTTTTGATGCTTATTATCCTTGGTATTCCAAGTCTAAGGTATTAGTTTTCATAATGCCTAAAATCATTTTTTTGAATTATTAATGTGTGGATGGTGTATTAGTTTGGAATTTTATAACTTTTATTGTATTATCCAACCTATTTATCTCTTTTATAAAATCACGAGATCAATGGACAATCCTTCCACACTTGAAAAATTTCCTTATTCTTTTGAGGTGTTCTCTTGGGTGATTCTTCTTACATTTTTTACATGTAATAAATTCAATAACATTCCTTCATCATGTTTTTCAACCAAACTTTCATAAGACTCTATCTTTATTTTATTTGGCATGTTTGGGAATCCAACTATCTTCACATTTTTAATAATAATTTATGATATCTAGTTTGGCATAATCATAATATATCTAACTACAACTCTTATCTAATCAGGTCACTAATTAGGATTATATCTGCATTTTTCATGGAACTCTTCATTAACTTGTTTCCTTTTGGCTTCAACCATTACTAAAACGAAAAGGGTTTAACATGAGTGATGAATAATTAACATCCTAAGATAATGGTTTTAAGAAAAATTAAACTTCAAAATGTATTACTCTTTATCACCATCCTATTATTTTGTAGTTCTTTTAGTTCTAAATCACTCTTAGTTTAACCTTAGTTTAATTAAGTTGGGTTGTCTAATATGTATTATCTTAATTCACATCCTGTATTTAAAAAATAAATCCTTTAAAATGGATGGTAAAGAGAATGTAAATTCCCAAAATCATATCCCATGGGAGTGTCAAACCAGGTGTACAGTTAGGCCTCTTTTTCATGAACTAGATGAAGATCGATTTATTTTCCAACAAGAATTTTCAGGGTTATTACCCATAATTACATGTGTGCTAGATCCTGTATCGACTTATTTACATCCAAACAAGGATGTCATTTCTAGGAAACCAAAAAATTCCTACTTTACCAAAACCTTAGGATTTTATATTATAATTTGACTTATCCATAGTATTTTTAATAAATTTATCTTATCCTAATCACCCAAAATAACTAAAATAATCCCCCAAAATAACTAAACCCTTCTTTGATACCAATTGAGGCACCATAGATTCACACTCCCAGGTTCGGTGCTAAAAACACATTCTTTAATCATTAGATTTGATAAGAAGTGAGATAAATAAAGAGAACATTATATATATTTCAATAATTTAAATATTACACCTCAAAATAATCACACAATTCCAAGAATGGAAATTTTAGTATCTCTAATGATTAGTTACAAAAGAAACTCATTTTATAATACCTGTGAACATTTCTCCATAATCAAAATGCACAATTCCCCTTTTTATACTTCCCATAAACTAATCCCCAAAAATAACTAAACTCACCCACATGTAATGAAGGGTTATATCATAATAATATGATAAGTCATTATCATGGGATAAATATTAAATTAACAATAACATTGAATAATAAGAGTTTTCCATAAGTTATGATAGAATGACATGTAATCTCAAATGATCAAACGATATACCATGACCTAGGAGTGTGAAATCACGAGACAACAATCATGATCCATGAATCGTAGCATAGAAATATAATATAGAGATGTGGCATAAGAATATAAAATCTAAACATTGTGAACATAGACATCCGTATGATGTTCACGCTCAATATTTTGAATATAACTAATTTTATCATGTCCATCATCAACCTTTTGAACATATTTAACCGTATTGTGTGTACAATAAAACTTGTGAATATTTAAAACCCAATTATTCTGATTATAATATTTTTTAACATAGATAACTATATCATGTACATGGTTGTCCTTGTGAGCATATATAACCGCATTGTGTCCATGACCATCCACATAAACATATTTAACCATATCATGTTTAAGCCAACCTTGTTAAAATAGATACCCACATCATGTTCACACTCGATATCAATATCTAAAGACATATAAACCCTTAAAAATGAATTTAAAGGTGATATAGGACCCCAACCATAAACCATCCTTATATATGTATTCCAATTGAAACCAAGCATTCATCATATCATAAGGAACCCATGGAAAGAAAGTGGGTTTCATATCATTTCCAAATGGTATCACAAAAACTGACATCAAGGATTATATCAATTCGTACCAAAATTCAATCACCCATAATGATTAATTCATGGTGGAATGTATAGGGGTGTTCAAAAAAAAATAACTCTATAGGAGTTAGATCTTTTAAAGAGGAAAACAGAAGCAAAACCATAAAAAAGATCTTTTAGAAAGCATTTCTTAACATTATCATAGAGAGATGAAATTATAAATCACATTCAAAAATAATTTTAAAAAAGTAACATGAAAACCTTTTAAAAAACCACTTTAAAATAAATCCAAATAATAGATACTTGAAAAATACATGAAGGTTTTCTATAGGAAATTTTGGAGTGGAAGATAAAAATGTAAGATTAAAATAGAAATACGTTTTAATATTTTGAAAATACATTTATTGAAACCTACAAAATAAAGAGTGTGATAAATATTTCATTTGAAAATAGGTAAATATAAATTTAAATATTAATATAAATAAAACAAATTTGGATTTGAAAATAAGAAATGAGAACATTATAGGGAAGGGTGAATATAGATATAGAATAAAAAGAGAACATTTGGAGGGAATGAGAATTATTCTTAACGTCAACAAATATTATGAAGAAATAAATAAATCAATGTAATTTCCTAGAAAATTAGGATGAAGAGAATTATAATATAATCATATAATAGAAGAAAACCGTCTTATTAAACCATATTCAATAGGAATCATTATGACTCAAGAAAATATGTTTAGTCAAGAAAAATCCCTTAAGATTTCGATAACCCTTGTACCAAATTTCCTTGAAAGATGGTACTTATGATGGATATATAATAAATTTTATACTCATTAAAAATATGATATAAATAAATCCATTGGTATTATATACACCATGAAAAATAAAACAAACAGTGGATAAAAATTAAGTCTCAAAGAATAAAAAATGAGATGAGAAACCCCTAGCAAACATCATATTTTTTTAGTAAGAATCATTTGAAAGGGATTTTTAAGAAATAAATGTAAATAAATATAAAAAAGGAATAAAATATAATAATATAATTGTGTATAATATACCCAACATATAATAATGATGTTCAAGAAGGTTCATTATAACCAAATGAAAGGGTATTGTGTTAAGAAACACCATTACCATGTATTCTTATTTAGTTGAAAGAAATCTAAAATCCTGTAAAATAAAAATAAATATTTTAATCACTCATTTAAGAACCATATTAATATATAATAAATTTTATATACTTCACTTATAATCACTTATTACAAATATATTAGTCATTTATAGTTTATTCTTACCATCAGATGTTAGTAATCTTAATTGTTTTGTGCACAATTTGTATTGTTGATATAGATCATCATTCATTTAATACAATTTCAACATCCATATATTTTTAAAGGTATTAGAATATATTTTTTATAATGATTTATATAGTTTTAATTTCATTACACAATATATTTAGTTACGATTTGTGATGATGGAATTAGTGACAAGCTAGTTCTGATAAATTTTTATGAATAAAAGTTGTATTTTAATTTATGAGTTAAATATTAATATTACCATTACCTAAAAAACCATTATGTTCTTATTAATATCCAATATCATAAATAATTATTTTTTCATAGTTATCCATGATAGAAATTTATAGCATCGTTCTTGTAAGTGGTTAAACCGATCGAAACCAGAACATGCTATAATTGATGGGTGATTATGGTTAAGAAAGTGATTATTTTAGAATAATATCATTATTATAGAAGAATAATGATATTATTTAGATGTTTTTAAGTTTTTGATTCATATTTTAATATATTTATATAAACAATAGAATACTATAGTGATTGAAAAGAAAATAGGTCATTTTATGGAAGTGGTAGTCCGCACGTACACCAAGATGACATTTTCATTTTTTGTAGAAAAGGAGAAGGGTAATGGTTCATATTTTCAGAATCTTAATAATTTTATAAATTGAATATTTATTTTAATATCCCATGACTGTAAAAAAAAATATTGTGTTTGATATTTTAAAAGATATGCAACATCGATCTTAAACTAACAACAAATTATTATTTAATTGTGACCATTATAACCTAGCCGTTAAATTGGTAGGAATAAATAGTATTAACCAAATTATGAAAAATATAATGGTCATACTAATTTCTTATTTATTAATTAATGATTTTTAAATAAGCAATCAATTTTTATGAAAGACATTTTATTCTTTAAAAATGTGTTTTCTTCAAAATTGGGTTTTCATTCTTTTTATGAGTGAATATTATAATAATTTTCTGAAAATTTTAGAAAATATATTTGTAAAAATTAATTTCATTTTTTAATTCATCATTTAAAAATTATCTTAGGATAAATTATTTATATTTTTTTTGGAAAAATTGATTCTCAATAAATAGTGAACAAAATTGATTTTTATTAAAAATTATATTTTATTTTTAAGTATTTACAAAGTAAAATTATATTTTGGATTATTCTTAAATTTTTATTAGTTAATTATGTTTTAAAATAATCCAATTATTATTTTATAAATTGAATTTATACTTTAATTTAGAATAAAAAAGTATATATTTTAAAATGACATTTTTTTAAAAAAATGTTTTTCGCTGTGTTTTTCCGATTTAATTTTAAATTAAATTCTTATAATTATATGTTTTTTGAATTTGGAAAAATGTATTCCATATTTGGAATCAATTTGTTCAAATTTTATAAATAGACCCCTTTTATTTTTTTTTAATATGAATTGTAACCTTAGTAATTTTTATTATCATGGTAAATGATAAATCGAGTAATTAAAGTTAAAAATAAAAAGACAAGGATTATAAAATAACCCTAAAACTTGTATTAATTTTATATTATTATTAAATTTAATCCATAATAATAATATATTCAAGTATATGTCATTTTTTCACATTTTTATGTGATTATAACCTTTATAATATTTTATTTAAAGAAAAGTAAAAAATGTCACACTATTGTTTTTAATTAATATAATATTTTTAACATGGTGATAAATAGAAGATATACTTTTTTTATAAATATAAATATTAAATATAAATAATTCATATTCATCATGTTAATCTTTTTTTATTTTTTTATTAAATAAACAATTACCTTAAAATATTACACAACACTGATGTAGTAATTTATAAATTAATTGAAAAATCAAATAAATGATATTAAAAATATCAAAGGTATTAAAATTTGAGATAGTTAATGTGATCCATAAACTTTATAAAATAACATGACATGTTAGATATGTATTAAAATATTTTTTTTTAATTTTACTTGTTTTCATGATGTTATTACAGTCAAATTAATTAATAGTTCTAAAAATTTACATTATTGATATTTTATAATAAATTATATTTTATTAAATGATATAAAATTAATAAAAATATTATTTCTATAAAAATTATTATTATATTGTTTTTAATATCAACCATAGTCAATTTAAGGTCCATTTTTTCATTTATAGAAAATATATTGACCCTCAAAGAGTAAAAATCATTCTTATCACAGTAAGCGTGAAAAGGGTTAACAATGGATTAAAAAAAAGATAAGGGTAAAAATAGTAAAAACTTGTCTAATTTTTATTTTATGTGATTATTTATACCTATCATAATCCTATATTCTAAATAATCTAGTTTTTATCCATTTATAATTGAAAATTAATTTATATTAATTTAATATTTTTAGAAATTCCAAGAGTACCCCTCCCCTCTCTTACAAACTAACATCTCCTTTTTTTCTTTACTTCACACTCCAAAACATATTTGGTTAAGTAAATATATTCCCAAAACCATCCCAAAAATCCATCAACTTGTTCTAGAGGCCTTATTTTGGTAATAATAACAATCTTAGAGGTCTTAAGGTGTTAAGAAAAAAAGATTTTCCAAAGAAGAGGTATAGTTTTTAACCATGTATTTTAGTTTTGTTTCTTCTTCCACCTCCTTAGAAGTTTATTAAACCATAATAAAATAATAACAAAAATATTTTTAATACACTAATATGTTATTATTCTAGTGGAATAACCTATATCTGTCTCTAACATCCATTAAATGGTAAATGAATCTATCATTCATGTGTACGGTGGACTACCACCTCGCGAACCGATGTAATTCATTTTCCATCACTGCCTCTCAAGACTGGTTATAATGATGAAATTAATATTTATATATTATATTAATGATATATTTATCTTTTTTAAAATATAATATACCATTTACCTTCTTACATTTTCATTCATTGAAAAATGATAATGTCGTTTGAGCGAACGTGTGAACTACCACCTCCAAGAAGTGATGTGATTAATTTTTCATCATCACATCACATGGATGATATATATAAGTATATATAAAAGAATAAATGTGATATTTATGATATTAGGATCCTTCTTTAAAGAAAAAACAATACTTGCCTTATTTCTATAATGATTTTCGAAAAAATGGAAACGTTACTCCGGCGTACGTACGACCTACTATCTTCTTAATTGTAATGTATTTCAATTTTCATAACAATATTTATTGATTTATTTTCAAACTATAATTGGTATATAAAAATTATAATTATTTCATGATTATTATTCTTTAGATGATGTAGTGATGACCTCTTTGAACATTTTCAACCTACCAAAGTCATTTTAGACTTATTAATAGAATATTATCAAATGGATTGATGTGAATTTAATCGATTAAGTAAATAAATATAACAAGGTAAGAGATAAAATATAGGTAATAATAAACTTGAAAAAATTCTTAATAAACTTGTAACATCCCACCCCAACTCAATATAAAACCATTGTTTGGACCGATTCCCCGCAATACCTCAGGCGTGCCTACCTATACACCAGAGGCTTTCGACTAGCAGCATAGGTGTAAGATGGAATAGTAGGGATATTATACCCCCTATATCAGAGTGGGGAAATAATAAATAAATAATGAAACATTATTCATTATAATAAATAAGCATATTATGAATAAATGAATAACATCAAGTAAGAATACATGGAATGCGATAATGGTATGAATAATCATGCTGGAACATACAATAAACTGCCCACGAGGCCGATCATGGATACATGACAGAATAAATGAACAAAAAAAAATAAGGATCAACTACATAATCAAACCAAACCTCATCTAGTATCCCTATACCATCTGAGTTATACCTCTTGACCATTATATCCCAGGCTCCAGCCTGACCTGTACTTATATTAAACATGTAAGAGCTGCTCGAGTACCCAGGTGCAATGGCGGCTTGAGAAGGGTGTGAGTAAAACTTAGTAGGACATCATAAATACTGTCTAAAAAATTCCAATCTAAGTATATAGTGCATGAAAAAATGTGATATACATGGGTATCAATTTAATAAAATTAAAATTGTATACAAAATGAACCCACTGACCCTCAAGTTTCAGGTTGACACCTGTGGTCATCCAGACCTTCTTCGGCACACCCTACAAAAAAACACTAATTAGTGATGTTTTAAAACATCACTAATTTAGTTACCGAAATTTCTAAAAAACTTCTCTAAATGAGGTGTCATTATTTTAGAAACATTTATACAAGTTTCTAATTAACAACATTTATAAATGTTTCTAATTCATTTAATGATATTTCTGAAAAATGTTTCTAAATGAGGTGTAGCTAATTTAGAGATGTTTATAAATGTTTCCAATTAACGATGTTTATAAAAATCACTATTTAGAAACACCTCATTTACCAACATTTTTTTAGAAACATAATAGATAATCATATCTAAATTAGTGACATCTAAAAATGTCTTCATTTAGAGACACCTAATTTACCGATGTTTTTTAGAAACGACATTAAAAGACACCTTAGTTACCAATTTTTTTAAAAACATCGGTAATTTTTTTTGAAATATATATATATATATATTTTGAAATTTAGAATTTTTTTAGAAAGAAAATATTTAAATAAATTACACACTCTCCCCTCACTCATCCTGCACAACCCCACCACACACCCTCCCATTCACGCACCCCTCCCATTCCCTCACCCTACTATTGCGTGACCCCAACACACTCCCTCCCATATTCTGTCCCTAAAATTCATGCTTTGATGCTTTTCCCATTACCTCCCTCTAATTCATGCTCCCTTAATCCAGCAAATTCTATACTGCCATCCTCCAGGAAGAACGACCTCCCAACGCCAAGATAAGATTTAATTAAATATGACTCCACAAGGATTTGAACCAATAACATGTATGTGTTATACATAAATACTTGAACAAATCACTGATACCAATGATATATATAAAATTGTATTATATTATATTTATATATATATAAGTTTATATTATATTATATATGTATAAGTTTATATTATATTATATATGTATGCGTGTGTTTATCTTTTACATATATGTTTGTATATCTATATGTTTATATTATATATATATATATGTGTGTGTAAATATATATGTGTATGTTTACATATATGTAATTATAATGTAGGTGGAATTAATCTTAGGTATGTAGAATTTTCAGACCTTATGATTAAGTTGGAATTAATCTTAAGGATGGAGAGACCATGATGCATAACATGCAAGCCAAATTGGTGTGGGAAGTTGTGGAAGGATGAAATATTTGGGGAAGTTTCATCAACAAGAAGTATGGATTGGATTTGAGTTCACCAAATGGTAGGGTGTCCATCTTCTGGAATAAAATAATAGATCACATACCGATCATTTAGGCCAACTCACGATGGATTATTATTTGTGGGGAGATTGGCTTCTTGGGGGCATAATTAGGTTAGTGTATTTCTTTGATTTCCCGGGTGTCAGACTCCTGATATTAAATTTAGGAAAGAAAGTTCCTATCCCTTATTTATTAATGCAGTTCTTAATGACTAGTAGAGAGATTTTATAAGAATATTCACATGAATGAGTAGAGAGACATTTTTGTTTTCAAGGCTGCTACTACTGGTGTTTTTTTCTAACAAAGCGTACTATAATGTGGTGCATGTAACTTTGACTCATGACTTTTGGGTATTGCTTATTTGGTGTAAAAAGTTGCCTGTTAAGTTTAATTTATTGTTTTGGATGATCCATAATTCTCTTATTCCCATGAATGATCAGGTTAGGCATATCGGTATTCAGATGTTCGAAGTGTAACTATTACAGCGGACCAAAAGAGTAGTTTGTATCTCATTTATTTTTTTTAAGGTGATTAGGCTTATCTACCTATGGAGCGTGATAAGAATTTTCTACGGTATTATGCATAATTTCTAGAATAGATAGTCTTTTCTTCATCTTTGATTTAGAGGCATCAACGAGCACTACCCTGAACATCGGGCAAGGGTCCTCCCCCTACTACCGGGTTGCTGGTGTTTGTGGGAAGTAAGGAACAGGGAACACCACGATGGGACCACTGCATCTTGTAGGCTTCTAGACACCAGATCGTGTGTTTTAGAGTCTAAGATGGCACCTCTTCTCATGTGTCTAGGGTTGGCCCCTTCTATATGGAATATCAGGTAAGAAGATATGGAGAGGTCTCTCATGGGCATTGGATCTGCTAGAACCCTCTATCCATTGGATTCAAACTTAATGTTGATGGGTAATGTTGTAACAATGTTATGTGCAGAGGGGGGATAGTTTATGATCTGGGAGTCTCAGTCACTATTTCATTCAGTGCATCATATGGCCCAATGACTCTTTAACGGTGGAGGCTTGTGTTATGAGGGATGAGTTGGAGATATGATGCAGCAACAATATCAGTCTGTCTTATGTGGAGACCGGCTTAGTCATCATCTTTCACTCTCTGCAGGGCCAGATCAAGGTTCCATGGTCTATTAGTTATCACATGCACAGATGCAAGGACATTTTTAATGAATACACTACTCTACTCCACACTTGGCATAAGGGGAACCTGGCGGTAGATTTTTTGGCTTCAAGAGTTAGTTTGGAAACCTTCTATATTTGTTTTAATACTTTCAGATCTCTCCCACTTGGTTGTCTCTCCATTGTAAGAGGTGATTCCCTTAGGCTTCATCATTTTAGATTCCCTTGATCTACACTCCCTTTTTTTTATGTATCTTTAATAAAAATTTTAATTTCAAGTCAAAGTCTCTGTGTATAATTTTTTATATTTTAAAACATTGGAAAAAATGTCACTAAAATAACCACATTTTCATAAAAATGTGACTAAATATAAAATATATGTGTTTCTATATATAAATACACGTGTATATATATATATATATATTTATATATATCTCTATGTTTGTGTGTTTAGATATATATGTGTATATATATATATATGTTTATATGTATGCATCTGTGTTTATATATACTAATACACACACATATATATCTTAATATAAAATTGTATTATATTATATTTATCCATATAAATAGATTTCATTATTTAAAAAATTAATATATTATAGATAGAATTTTCTATATTAATATACATATATTAATATATATATTTTATATTTTATGTTGATATATATACGTTTATATTATATTATATATATATGTTTATATTTTGCATATATGTTTATATTTTACATATATGTTTATATTTTATATTATATATATATGTGTGTGTGTGTGTGTGTTTATATTATATATATATGTTTATATATTTATATGTTTATATTTTATATTATATATATATGTTTATATTTTATGTTTACATATATGTGTTTATATTTTATATTATATATATATATTTATATTTTATGTTTATATTATATATATATTTGTTCATGTGTGTATAAATATATATGTTTATGTGTATATATATATATATAATTAGCTATGTTTTAAAACACTGGTAAAAATGCTACTAAAATAACCACGTTTTCTTAAAAAATGATTAAATTTAAAATATATATGTGCTTTTACATATAAGTATATGTATATATATGTATATATATTTATATATACCTCTCTCTATGTGTGTGTGTTTAGATATATATAAATATATATATTTATATATATATGTTTATATGTATGCATCTCTATTTATATATATATATATATAGATATATACCTAAATATAAAATTGTATTATATATATATATATAAATAGATTTCAGTTTTTAAAAAAATTAATATTATATATATAATTATATATATTAATATACATATATTAATATACATATATATATATATATATAATATTTTATGTTGATATATATAAGTTTATATTATATATAAATGTTTATATTTTAAATTACATATATATGTTTATATTATATATATATGTTTGTATATATATATTTTTATATTTTATATTTATATATATATATGTTTATAATTTATGTTTATATATCTATGTTTATATTTTTTGTTTATATATATATTTATATTATATATATATATGTGTGTGTGTGTCTGTGTAAATATATATGTGTATGTATACATATATATAATTAACCACGTTTTAAAACACCAGAAAAATGTCACTAAAATAACAACATTTTTTATAAAATATAACTAAATTTAAAAAATATATAAATATGTGTGTATATATATATATATATTTATATATTTATATATCTCTCTATGTGTGTGTCTAGATATATATAAATATATATTTATATACGTGTGTTTATATGTATGCGTCTATGTTTATATAATATATATATATATATATATACATACACACACAAGTCTATGCTTATATATGTTTATATATATGTGACAGTATTTAAAAAATTTATATATGTATATATAATTTTGTATATTAATATATATATATATATATTATATTTTATGTTTATATATATAAATAAGTTTATATTATATTATATATAAATGTTTATATTTCACATATATGTTTATATTATTATATATATATATATGTTTATATTATATAATATATATATATATATGTTTATATTTTATGTTTATATTTAATATATAGCATATGTTTATATTAATATATATAGGTTTATATTATATGTGTGTGTGTGTGTGTGTGTGTATGTTTATATATATATATGTGTGTGTGTGTAAATATATATGTATATATATATTATTATAATTATATATATATATATATATATATATAATTAGCCACATTTTAAAACCGAGGAAAAAATGTCACTAAAATAGTCACGTTTTCTTAAAAACACAACGAAATTTAAAATGTATATATGTTTTTATATATAAATGTATGTGTGTATATATATTTATACATGTGTTTGTGTGTTTATTTATATATAAATATATATTTTCATATATATGTGTTATATATATGTCTCTGTGTTTATATATATTAATATATATATATATATATATCTAAATATATATATATATTTACATCGATGCGGGGAAATGAGCTATATATATATGTATATATATTTTTAGTGACATATCCTAAAAGATGTCGCTAATTTAGTGACATTTTTTGGAAATATCTCTAATTCAATGATGTTTTTCAGGAAATGTCACCAATTCAGTGACGTTTGTCATGAAACGTCACTCATTTAGTGACATTTTTTAGGAAACATCACTCAATTAGTGATGTTTCTTGAATAACATTTCTCAATTTCAAAATTAGTTATGTTTGTAAAAAAGCTCGCTAAAAAATGTTGCTAAATTATAGTTTTTTGTACTGAAATTGAGGAATATGTTTGAGCACATCACATGACCAAGTCAACCATAATCATAATCACTTGATTTGGCACGATGAAAGATATCTCTGGGCATGTCACATGATAATGCCAACCATAGACATAACCCTCTTAGGGTATCATACACAAAGTCATTATAGGAGAACTGAGTAGAGCCCTATAAGAATTACAACATACGCCACTAGAATTTTACCCTTTACCAACGGTACAGAACTGTTGGTAAAGGCTGGGAAACCGTTGGTATATTATATACCAACGGTTTCCCAAACCGTGGCCAAGAAAGCCGTGGGTATAGTCTTATACCAACGGTTCTGAGTCAACCATTGGTATATGTGTTAAAGTAAGAGATATACCAACAATTTCACAAACCGTTGGTATATGTTACCCATATACCAACGGTTTAGAATCGTTGGTATATAGTGTACAATATACATCCAAAGGCTATACCAATGGTTTTGAAAACTGTTGGTAAAAGTTTATACCAACAGTTATAACAAAACCGTTGGTATAATATACATCAAAAGACTATACCAACGGGTTTGAAAACCGTTGGTATACATATGTTGCAGCTCCACAACAGCCAACAACCACCTCCAACCTGAACTCTCCATGAACTGCAAGAACACATACAACCAGAATCCAAAAGCCTACATGGGATGTTTAACATTCATCCAGAATTCAGAAATTTAGAAATTTAAAATTCATTCCTCACTCAAACCACAACACAAGAGAAAAATCCAGAATCCAATACATCCAGAATTGAAATGCAATAACACCCATAACCCCAATACAAAATTAAAATCCAATACATCTAGAATCCAATACGCATAACACTATTCAAAATTTAGAATTCATTACCTATACAGCCAGAATCCAATACATCCAGAATTCAGAAATTTAGAATTAAAAAGAAATAATACCCATAAAACTATTCAAAATTTATAATTCACTCCTCACTCAAACCACAACACCAATACACACAAGAGAAAAAGCCTACATGTTATAGGAAGCACATGGGATGTTTACTCATGGTCTTGGGTTGACTATCTTAAAACCAACAAAAACAACTTCGGTAGAGTGGACAAGGATAATGATACCCATAAGATAGACAATGGTAGGGGTCATGTTCTTAGACCTAGGATGAGTTATAGGAAGAACATGGGATGTTTATATTACTCTAATGACTATGTATCCATGTATAAATGGTTCCTGATGTGTTAGTGGGAAACATTGGCCAATCTCGACATATGCGATGGTTTACCAGAATATCATACATGTTTTTCATAGAATTTTCAATTGGAATAAGGGGGTATGTGGATAATTGTAATTTGGTCTCCTGGGTGTGATGTGAGATGAATCCCCATTTTGGGTTGTGGGTATGAATATTCAATTATGTCTTTTGTATTGGTTTCCCAAAGGGACTTTGGTTTGGTCATAGAACCCACTGTTTGAGGATGGGATTGGTGTATTAAATGTCACGTGTTTTAGAATAGGGCTAGGAGTTCCTCACATGAGAAGTGAATTGTGTGAGGCTGGACCATGGATCCTTTCGATAAAGTATCAACATAATCCGAATACGTTTGGTCGGTTTTTCGTATGCAAGTTTTTGTTTTCACTTAAAATCATGTCCATTTCAAATAAAAGTGAGATAGTTTGAGTGGTACCAACCACACCATGCCTAGTATTGAGGCAGGGTTGACTCATACACGACAAAAATGACCCATGGATCGTTTTCATAAAGTATCAAAAAAATCTGAATGCATTTGGTCAGTTTTCCGTATGCAAGTTGTTATTTTCACATAAAATTCTATCCATTTCAAATAAAAGTGAGACAGTTTGAGTGGTACCGGAAACACCGTGCCTTTTATTGAGGTGGGGTTGACTCGTACATGTAAAAAATGACCCATGGATCATTTTCCGAAAGTATCAACAGAATCCGAATGCGTTTTGTTGGTTTTCTGTATGCCAGTTGTTGTTTTCACTTAAAATGTTGTCCAATTCAAATAAAAGTGATAAACTTTGAGTGGTACCAGCCACACCATGATTCATATTGAGGTGGAGTTGACTCTTACACATCAAAAATAAACCATGGATCCTTTTTCTAAAGTATCAACACAATCTGAATTCGTTTGGTCAGTTTTCCGTATGCCGATTGTTTTTACTTAAAAGGGTGTCCATTTTAAACAAAATAAAGATAGTTCGAGTGATACAGGCCACACCGTGCATCAGATTGAGGTAGGGTTGAATATTTAACGTCAAATATGACCCATGGACCCTTTTCCAAAAGTATCAACAAAATAATAATGCGTTTGGTCAGTTTTCCGTATGCCAATTGTTGTTTTCACTTAAAATGTTGTCCATTTCAAATTAAAGTGAGATACTTTGAGTGGTAACGGCCACACCGTGCCTCTGATTGAGGAAGGGTTGATGGATACACATAACAAATGACCCATGGATACTTGTACTAAAGTATCAACACAATCAGAATATGTTTAGTCAGTTTTCCATATGTCTGCTGTTTTTTACTTAAAATAGTGTCCATTTCAAAAAAAAAGAAAGACAATTTGAGTGGTATTGGCCACACCGTTCCTCAGATTGAGGCGGGGTTTACTCGTACACATCACAAATGACCCATGTATTTTATTCCTAAAGTATCAACAAAATCCGAATGTTTTTGGTTGTTTTTCCGTATGCAAGTTGTTGTTTTCACTTAAAATCCTGTCCATTTCAAATAAAAATGAGACAGTTTGAGTGGTACCGGCCACAACATGCCTCATATTGAGGTGGTGTTGACTTTTACATGTCAAAAATAAATCATGGATCATTTTCAAAAAGTATCAACAGAATTCGAATGTGTTTGGTCAGTTTTCTGTATGCAAGTTGTTGTTTTCACTTAAAATTCTATCCATTTCAAATAAAAGTGAGACAATTTGAGTGGTACTGGCCACACCGTGCCTCATATTGAGGTGGGGTTGACTCTTACACATCACAAATGACCCATGGATCATTGTACTAAATTATCAATAGAATCCGAATGCATTTGGTAGGTTTTCCATATGCCAGTTGTAGTTTTCACTTAAAATGTTGTCCAATTCAAAAAAAAGTGAGACACTTTGAGTGGTATTAGCCACACCGTGCCTTGGATTGAGGCGAGGTTGACTCGTACATGTCAAAAATAAACAATGTATCCTTTTTCTAAAGTATCAACAAAATCCGAATCTGTTTGGGTGGTTTTCTGTATGCTAGTTGTTTTTACTTAAAAGGGTGTCCATTTTAAACAAAATAAAGACAGTTCGAGTGATACCAGCCACACCATGCCACAGATTGAGGCGTGGTTTACTTGTACACGTCAAATATGACCCATGGATCCTTTTACTAAAGTAGCAATAGAATCTGAATGCGTTTGGTCAGTTTTCCGTATGCCAGTTGTTGTTTTCACTTAAAATGTTGTCCATTTCAAATAAAGGCGAGACACTTTGAGTGGTACCGGCCACACCGTGCCTCAGATTGAAGTAGGGTTGAATCATACACGTCAAAAATGACCCATGGATCCTTTTTCTAATTTATCAAAACAATCAGAATAAGTTTGGTCATTCTTCCATATGTTTGTTTTTTTTACTTAAAACAGTGTCCATTTCAAACGAAAGAGAGACATTTTGAGTGGTTCCGGCCACACCCTGCCTCTTATTGATGCGAGGTTGATTTTTACATGTCAAAAATTACCCATGGATCGTTTTCCTAAAGTATCAATAGAATCTGAATACGTTTGGTTGGTTTTCCATATGCCAGTTGTTGTTTTCACTTAAAATGGTGTCCATTTTAAACTAAAGACAGACACTTTGAGTGATACTGGCCACATCATTCCTCTAATTGAGCTGGGGTTGACTCTTACACATCAAAAATGACTCATGTATCCTTGTGTTAATTTATCAATACAATCCGAATACGTTTGGTTAGTTTTCCGCATGCAAGTTGTTGTTTTCACTTAAAATCTTGTCCATTTCAAATAAAAGCGAGACAATTTGAGTGGTACCGGTCACACCATGCCTCGTATTGAGGCGTTTTTGACTCCTACATGTAAAAAATGACCCATGGATCATTGTGATAATGTATGAACACAATCAGAATGCATTTAGTCAGTTTTCTGTATGCCAGTTGTTGTTTTCACTTAAAATGTTGTCAATTTCAAATAAAAGTGAGACACTTTGAGTGGTACCGGCCACACTGTGCCTCAGATTGAGGCAAGGTTGACTTTTACACATCAAAAGTGACCCATGGATCCTTTTTATAAAGTATCAACAGAATCTGAATATGTTTGGTCAATTTTCCATATGCCAGTTGTTTTTACTTAAAAGGATGTCCATTTTAAACAAAAGAAAGACACATCGAGTGATACCGACCACACTGTACCTCATATTGAGGAGAGGTTGACTCTTACCCATAACATATGACCCAAGTATCCTTGTACTAAAGTATCAATAGAATCCGAATGCATTTGGTCAGTTTTCCGTATGATAGTTGTTTTTTTCACTTAAAATGTTGTCAATTTCAGATAAAAGTGAGACACTTTGAGTGGTGCTAGCCACAACATGCCTCAGATTGAGGAAATATTGACTCATACACATCACAAGTTACCCATGTATCCTTTTGATAAAGTATCAACACAATCCAAATATGTTTGGTCAGTTTTCCGTATGCCAATTGTTTTTACTTAAAAGGGTGTCCATTTTAAACAAAATAAATAAACTTCAAGTGATACCAGCCACACCATGACTCAGATTGAGGAGGGGTTGACTCTTACACATCACATATGACCCATGTATCCTTTTACTAAAGTATCAACAGAATACGAATGTGTTTGGTCAGTTTTTCGTATACCAGTTGTTGTTTTCACTTAAAATGTTGTCCATTTCAAATAAAAGTGAGACACTTTGAGTGGTACCGGCCACATCATGCCTAAGATTGAGGCAGAGTTGACTTGTACACATCAAAAATGACCCATGGAACCTTGTGATAAAGTATCAACACAATCCCAATAAGTTTGGTTGGTTTTCCGTATGCCAGTTGTTTTTACTTAAAAGGGTGTCCATTATAAACAAAATAAAGACACTTCGAGTGATACCGGCCACATCGTGGCTCTGATTGAGGTGGGGTTGACTCGTACACGTCACATATGACCCATGTATAATTTTCCTAAAGTATCAATAGAATCTGATTGTGTTTGGTCAGTTTTCCGTATGCCAGTTGTTGTTTTCACTTAAAATGTTGTCTATTGCAAATTAAAGTGAGATACTTAGAGTGGTACCGGCCACAACGTGCCTCTGATTGCGGTAGGGTTGACTCATACACGTCACAAGTGACCCATGGATCCTTGTTCTAAAGTATCAACACAATCCAAATACGTTTGATCAGTTTTCCATATTCTAGTTGTTTTTACTTAAAAAGGGTGTCCATTTTAAAGAGAGCTTAGATTAGGATCCAAGATACCTAATTAAGAGTGCGATTGTCCACAAAATCAAAGTAGGTGGTCCTTAGCCTTTCTTGAATTGTTGTAATGTTTTATATATGCTGAATCGCCGCTCACCCAATGTTGGGATGTCGGGTCGTGGGGCTTTCCGGGGTCCAGGGAGGAGGGTGGGGGGGCTGTCCGGGGTCCAGGGAAGAGGGTGGGGGGATATCAGGGGGGCTGTCTGGGGGGCTGTCCAAGGGGCTATCTGGGGGGCTGTCTCGGGGCTGTCCGAGGTCCAGGGAGGAGGGTGGGGGGGGGGGGGGGGGGGGCTGTCCAGGGTCCAGGGAGAAGGGGCGGGGGTTGTCCGGGGTCTAGGGAGGAGGGTGGAGGGCTGTCCGGGGAGGGGGGGGGGGCTATCTGGGGGCTGTCTAGGGGGACATCTGGGTGGATGTTCGGGGGGTTGTCTGTGGGATGTCCGGGGTCCAGGGAGGAGGGTGGGGGCTGTGAGGGGGGCTGTCTAGGGGGCTGTTCGGGGGGCTTTTTGGGGGTTGTATGGGGTCTAGGGAGGAGGGTGTGGGGGGGGGGCTATCCAAGGTCCAGGGAGGAGGGGGGGGGGGGGTGTCTGGGTTCCAAAGAGGAGTGTGGGGGGATGTCTGGGGGGTTGTCCGGGGGGGCTGTCTGGTGGCTGTTCGGGGTCCAGGGAGGAGGGTGGGGGCTATCTGGGGGGCTATCCGAGGGGATTTCTCGGACACATGGGATGGTATTTACATATTTTCTAAGCAAATTATTTCAAGGTTAAAAAAATAATTTCAATATATCAACTTCTAATCAGACCATAAATTTTCTAAATTCCACTAAAAAATTACAATTTCATTAAAATAGATTAAAAAAAGATAATGTGACCTACCGAATCACACATATATTCAGGCACAACAAATAAATAAACATTAAAGGTTAGTAATATCAGTCAAAAATGTAATGGATCAATCTGTCCCTCATCACCATCACTATCATCACCATCATCGTCACCCTCACCCTAGTCCTCCTCATCATCCCCATAATCATCCTCGCCCTCCTCCTTTCCCTCGTACTCAACCTCGACCTCCTCATCACCCTCCTCCTCCGCCTCGGCCTCCTCCTCCGCCTCAGCCTCATCCTCGCCCTCCTCCTCCTCTGCCTCGACCTCCTCCTCTCCATCGTCTTGACCACCATTAGAACTTCCACCTAGTGCACCATATATAGAACACATTGATGAAATATATTCATCACAAGCAGTGATGGCCTCTAGTTGAAGTGTTGGACAAAAAACCTCCATCAGTTTCATAAATGCAGTGTTTTCCCTAATAGACTATTCTACCATCTCGATGGCCCTTTTTTCAGCCTGTTCTGCCTGTGACTTAACCTGCTACAACTTGGTGGCACTAAAAATCATACCTGAGGAGGGACAATACCTCATTGGAACTATACTCTTCCTAGGTCAGTAGCATACTCTACCAAGGTTCTCATCTCCCAACACCTGATGTAAGTGATCGTTTGGCCCAAAATTGTTAGGTTCCTAGGCATCAAGGGACTCTAAATTATCCTGTTACAAATATAAATCGACTATTAAGTTAAAAAATAGATATTAAAATTTTAAATCTACAAAGAAAAACTTACAATCTACTACTGAGTCGATTCATTAACCACACTTCTATCTTTCTTCTTTCTACTCGAGCAAAATAGTTTTTCTCTAGGAACATGTCCTTCTATAATGAATTTATGCATCTACAATGACATTGAATGCAGAATACCTTAATTAAAAATAGGATACCAAAAAAAACATAGTAATTTAATAACTAAAATTATATAACAACTTTAGCAATCGAATAAATTATGGAGGAAGCAATAGAAAGTTCAAGTCATAAAGAAAGATTATAAACTATCATACTTATTGTCTCTCATGATCTGGCATCGTAGTACATACCAATGTGTGGACGTATTTCTTAGCATTGATGTTTCTTTTATTTCTTCCAGATGCATCCTAAATAAAATTCAATAATTAGTATTAACGAAAAACATGAAAATTTTCATTTAAATATTTCTAATTTGATTAATACTGTAAATTGTCTAGTCTTCCAATGAGTAATCATCTGTCAGTAGTGTTCTAACAAACAATCATCCACGAAAAGGACCGCCTCTAACTCTGTGCTCACTCTAGCATGCCAGCCAATGTACAAATCATTCTTATAAGCTCTCTAAAGCTCACCTAAATCCTTTAGACGTTCTGGACGTGCACCCTCACCATCAGGGAAATTAAACCGCAGTTGACACCAAAATATTAATTCATATAAATAAAAAAATTAATATATTGCATTAAATACAACATATTTTTTTACCCATATCTCTGACCAGGATTTATCCTTGACTTCATTTGGCATCTGTCTTCATGAGAGCGGGCTGACAGGAATGATGTCGCAGTATTTGGAAAGCGTCGCCAAAAAACTCCGACATTGCTGCCCAGATTTTTCTATCATCTGACTATCTTCATTGTAGTCCACCATCAACTGTGTGCATAGGTTCCACACCGAACACATGCATGTACACCCCCACCCCCGCCTCCTATCAGTAGATGTATCTGTTATGAAAGAAAAACAAATATTTTATCAATACATGTTATAATAAAAATAAATAATGGTGTTACAATTTTTTAGGGTTTTATAAGTATACCTGTGGTAGTATGATTAATGGGTGCCGCTGGATCTGCAGAAAATGAAGGAAAATCCTATACATATGGAGTGGGTCCCAATGTATGCTCTGCAGGGACAGACTCTGGCATAGCAGTAGTCGAAGAAGATGTAATATAAAATCCCAGAGAGAAGGAAACATAAGTAAAAAAAGATTTCAGGGATGGCTGGCCAAATGCTGGATGCGGAGTGAGAATAATCATTGGATATGGTACAAACGAGTGAGGAGTCTCAAATGTAAAGGGTGGTGAAAACATGGGAGGGCTAAATATCTCATGTGTCCCAAAGGGCACACCGGGATCAGAATGTGGGATGGATGATATGTCAGTGGGAAGGGCTGGGTCTAATCGAGTACGCTGACCATATCGTCTAGCTCCTGTACCCCCCTCGTACGAACACCCCAAGTACTGGGACCAATACTAGGCTTCTCATCAAATAACTGTTTCCTAATAGATGGATCCTGAAAAAATGTTTAAAAAAATTAATCACATGGCATTATATATTATTTAAATAAATATATTTGAAATAAAATACTCACTGCAGGCACTAGTGGTGGAATGCCCAGCTCATCCATGCAACGACTGTTGTCCATAATCTGTTTCGTCACCTCTCTTCAATTGGTTTCATTCTCTTGCATTTGAAAAAAATATGGATGTAAATAGAAAAGGATAAATAATGTGTAACCCAAAAAACAAAATAAATGAGAGAGAATAGGGGGATTCATGGATAATTTAACTAACCATTGTTTTAGGTGAGCTTGAAAAAATATATAATGAAGTCAATAAATCGTACAAGATGTAATAAATAAATTTAATTTTCAGTAGGATGATTATTTAATAAGTGTCATCAGTCTATTAAAATCATGGAACATTGATTCTACCAGATTCATAAGTGGTGAAGCAGTTGTCAAAATTAAGAAAAATGTTAATTTCTTTAGCTCAGGTAGATGATGCAGGTTTAAATACATGTTTTGCAGAAGAATACAAACCATCATGTTCATTACCTGGTAAAATGTTAAAGAGAGTTCTTAGAGTCATACAAATTTTATACAAATCACAGTTGAATCATTAAAATGTTCTGTATGTTAGAAATGTTGGTTTCATAGGTTAAAATACATTTTAATTCCAAATTAAAAAATGCAATTCAAATAAAAATTCCAACTAATAAACATTGAAAATGCACATAATGGTAAAATCAGATACAACATATTTGTAATCAATATTAAATAAATTTGAAAATTACCAACCTTAACAACCCAAATCGAGGTAAACCCAACGAATTGAGAACATGTATGGATGATTCTATATATTTTCCACCACAACTTCAGGTTCACAATGAACTCTAACAATTGAGCTATTAGAGTCATCAAAAGAAATAAATGGATTGGTTTCAATGGCAGTAGGGATAATGTCAATTCCATCATCACCATCATAAAGAATATATCTTGGAATTACTTCAACTATGACACCAAATTCAGTTCGAAGTAGGTCTTTGACATAAAAAACTTTTTTAGCCATTGATGACAATACATATGGTTATTCGGTAGCAAGAGTGTGAGTCATATTAATTACTCAAAATACACAATCATCAATAAATGTGACATGTATCGTCATTGAATCAAACCAATGGAATTTAATCATAGTGACTCATCCATGAGAGTAATAATCCAATATTATTATTTTTTCAATGACTCCATAATAACAAACATTTTAAAATCACGGTCTACTATATGATGCACTGGCATAACAATCTATTGTGGCAGTAACCATAACACCATCATGTTTTGTTCTCATGTTCTTTGCTCATTCAGTGACAATAAATTTGTACCCATTGATAATAATTGATTTATAGTCACGAACCACGGTATTAGGACCAAAAGCCAAAGCTCTTATTTCCTCAGAGACAGAGTCAGCATGAAAACTCAATACCTGCAATATAAATGAATATTAAACTTAATTAAATATTGATTTAATTATTTTAAACAGTAATATATTTACCTTCAATTTTAACCAAGCATAGAACTCTTTGCTATGAAAAGTCTCCCTCCTTCTCAAAGATAACGGACAATGATTTCTATTTATCATTGTTTTATGTTCCCTGTGGATAAAAAATATGAATAGATTAACAGACATATATGTAAGATATTCATATTCAATTTAGTTACCTGATGCAGTCATCAAACAAATCACAGTTGAATAAAACTTTGCGATGTGCCATCTCCCGCTCTTTAAGGATTAATGTCTTCAATGTATATGATCCATGAATTCCTACTGTTTGAGGAAGTGATGGAAAAATGGGTTCAATTTTCTCATACTATTATTCTTCATTTCTCAATGGTCTATTCATTATTATAGTAAGATCAGACAAATCCATTGAGCAGAAATCCATACATTCTTGAGCCAAGTAACTGTTCACGATAGAACCTTCGGGATGATTCCTGTTTCAGACATAAGACTTTAATATGTACATATTTCTTTCAGTTGGATACATCCAATGAAAAGAAACATGTCCTATGAGAAGTATTTCAGTGGTAATGTGGACAATTAGATGCATCATGCATGTGAAAAATGATGGAGGAAATATTTTCTCCAACTCACACAAAATTAATGGGGCATCTGTCAACATTTTTTGCAAGAAAGACTTGGAAAACTTCTTAGCAAAAAGATCTATAAAAAAATGGAACAACCGAATAACAGTCACCCTTACATTATTGAACAAAAGATGGAAGATTGCTATTGGAATCAACTCATGCAGAAGAACGTGATAATCATGAGTCTTCAAAGATTTTAACTTCAACTCTCTTATGTTGACCCGTTTAGATATGTTGCTTGAATAACCATCAGGAACTCTAATAGTCCCTAATACTTCTAGAAATTGTTTTTTCCGTAGGTGTCATCTCATAAGAAGAACATGGAACATGCAATTTATTTTCACTGATATGCACAGGATGCAATTCTGGTCTAATGCCCCAATCCACCAAGTCACACTGAGACCGTGAATCATCTTTTTTTATTTCGCTTAACATTTAGAAGTATTGAAAGAAACATTTCACATATATTCTTTTCAATGTGCTTTACGTATAAGTAATGAAGTAACTAATTGGTTGACCAATAAGGAAAATCAAAAAAGATACTCATCTTCCTCCAATTGTAACAGGTTTCAGTGGATACATTCTTTCTCTTTCCAATTTTCATTTGACTCTTCCCGAATGAAAAACTGAAATCTTTAAATTCATTAATCACATAAGTTCCAGACATACGCTGAGGTGGATCATCAGTCTCCATGGTATTATCAAATCTTCGATGATTATTTTTATATGGATGGTCCATTGGAAAGAATCATCGATGTCCCATAAAACGGAAACTACAACAATGTTTCAGTCTTCTGGATCATGCATTCTTCATACAAATAGTACATGATAGTTTTACCTTTGTGCTCTATCCAGACATCATTGCATAAGCTGAAAAATCATTGATCATCCACATAAGCACAACACACATCTGAAATATGTCTTTTGAATATATATCCTATGTGTGCACACCCACATCCCAAAGAAGTTTCAACTCTTTTATTAAAGTTTGCATGTATACGTCAATATCAATGCTAGGATCATAAGGGCCATATATGAGTATACTCATGAAAGTGAATGGTTTTTTCATACAAAACTATGGGGGAATATTATAAATGTGTATAAAAACTGTCCATGTGCTGTGCGAAGTAAGCATCTGACCAAACGGATTGAAACCGTCACATAAAAGACCCAACCTCACATTACGCATGTCAGCTGCAAAATCAAGATATCGAGCATCAAATCTCTACCATTCAAATACATATTCAGGGTGAACCAACTCATCATTAGTCTTATTTCTCTCAGTATTATGCCATCTCATTTTTATTGATATTTCATCAGACATAAAAAGATTCTGGAGTCTGGGGATCAATGGAAAGTGCCACATTAATTTTTGTGGCATGCGGGATGGTGTTTCATCAGATTTTGACTTCCAGCGGGATGTGCCACATTTTATACAATCATTTCATTCAGCGGTTTCCTCCCAGAATAAACTGCAATCTTTCAGGCATGAATGAATTTTGTTTCCTGAAAATCTAAGTTCCTCAACTAACTTCCATGAAATATAGTGGTTTGATGGAATATCTGCATCCTCTGGAAGTAAATCCTTCAAGAAGATAATAATGTAATCAATTGTTGTATTATAAATCCCATACATAGTTTTCCCATGAAACAATCAGATTAAAATTTCTATCTTTTTCTTTTTATCACATTGTCGATATACTGGAGTCGTGGCAGCATCATTCAATTTTTTCACCCTGAAAATATCATCATTTTCATTAGATGCATAATCTGTCCCCATATCAAAGTCTTGTTGAGTCAAAATCCCTTCATTTTTATGTTGTCGAATAAATAGAAACCGGTCATCTAACAAACTCTCTAGTCCAGTCCTTTCATTTTGATCATCAACAATTTGAGATTTGATTTTCTCCCTATTGTGATACCACACATAGTAGTTTTCTTGAAAACCATATTTGGTTATATGGTAGATGACTTCTTCATGGATCAACCAAGGTCTACCAACACAATTGGAACATGGGTAGTGTATGCAACCACTATCTAAAGCATTGTGAAATGAAAAATCTAAAAATCTCTCCAAATTGTTTTGAAAATAACTTGAGATACGATCAGTTTCATACATTGAACTTCTATACATTCTGTAAAAAGAGTTTTTATAAGTCATTTAATCATAAGAAATTAAATAAGATTGAATTTTAATCAAAAATATATTTAAGGAATAATGACAATGATCTTTCTAGATAGTGAAATAAATGGAGAAAGGATGAGAATAGAAGGATATCCTTATAACTAGCTCTAGGGGGTGGGGGTTGTCCAAGGGGGTGGGGTGGTGTCCAGGGGGGCTGTCCAAGGGGGTGGGAGGGCTTTCCAGGGGGTGGGGTGGTGTCCAGTGGGGCTGTCCAAGGGGGTGGGGGTGTCCAGGGGTGGGGGTGTCCAAGGGGTGGGGTGGTGTCTGGGGGGGGGGTGTCCAAGGGGGTGGGGCTATCCGGGGGGGGGGGGGGGGTTCAGGGGGCTATCCAGGGGGTGTGAGGGCTGTTCAGGGGGTGGGGTGGTGCCCGGGGGGGGGGGGGGGTTGTCCGGGTGTGGGGGCTGTCTAGGGGGTGCAGTGGTGTGGTGTTCAGGGGGCTATCTAGGGGGGTGGGGGCTATCCAAGGGGGTGGGGTGGTGTCCAGGGGGGCTGTCTAAGGGGGTGGGGGTGTCCAGGGGGTGGGGGGTGTCTAGGGGGTGGGGGTGTCCAGGGGTGGGGGTGTCTAGGGGGTGGGGTGGTGTCCAGGGGGGGGGGGGTGGACAACTCCCCTCCATCCCTGAACAACCCACACCCCCTCCTAAGTAAAATTTGTATAAGCAAATCATCATCAACTTTCTTATCCCATCCGACCATACCATACCACCCAATGAATACCCTATAAATCAGAAATATCCTAATGTTATACACAATCCCATATGAAATAATCGATATATGGCCAATCTCATCAGCCACCCTCATCCACGTCCCAGTATAACATCCCTCTAGGTTGTAACCATACCCCATAGGCCACAAGGAACTCACATAACAATTTCCAACTTACCCAACTCACTCAATAATATAACCCCAAAGAGTCACTCAGACCATTATCCCTTTCAAACACATTCCATGTACTACATGAATAGAAAAACTAAGGATGTCACCATATATCTTCTTATGAAGTGGTCACTAAAAAAATTCTACCAAAACAAAACCACACTAAGACAACATCTTACATTTATCAATAGTGACAGCATGATAAATAATAAAAATCAATGAAACAGGTTATCACATTATACATGAAATTGATGAATCATATTTATACTACACTATACATGAAATACCCCATAAAACTAGATTCATTATACAACCAATACCTCTCATAATTGAGATAACATAACCCACAAAAAATAGAACCGAAATTATTCAACACCTCAAATGGGTTTTCACTATCGACATGGCACACTAGAATGCCTTACTGTACAAATGGAAAGGATTCCCACTAGAAGGAACTTCTACCCAAGGCCCCCATCACATTAAATAATATAAAAACTCACTATCATGACCAGCTCTTGCAGAAGGGTCTTGTGGCAAGGGAACATGATAGGTGAAATAGAAATACAGGAAGAAGAAGACCATGCAGATCTTGTTTAGGTGAAATCAAAATAGATAACAAACAAAAATATATGCACTACATTCCACTTATAGATTAGAAGTGTAGAAGTAAAGAATTACCTTCTTTATTATAGAAAGAGCTTTGAGAGATACCTTTGGATGAAGAGAGAGCATCGAGAGAGCGTCGAGAGCAATTAGGTTTATGGATGCAATCATGTGGAGGGATTCAAGATGTGCTACTATTTGAGGGAAACTTTCCCAATGGTTTTTTAAAACCGTTGGGAAAGAGTGTATTTACCAACTGTTTTTAAAAACCTTTGTTATAAATGTAGATTTTCCCAATGGTTTGAGTAAACCGTTGAGAAAAGTTTGTTCTCATCCTATTATCCCACCGGTTTGATGAAATCATTAGAAAAAATTAAGTATACTAACAGTTTATTCAAACTATTGGTATACAAGTGTTGGGAAAACCCAATTTTCTAGTAGTGATAACCGAGCCAAGTCCTATAAGTATTACAACATAACTAGGCTGATCCTTATAAGCATTACAACATAACTAGAAAAACATCTATAAGAATTACTATATAACTGATCCAAGACCTATAAGTATAACAACATAACCAGGCCAAGCCTGATAAGCCTTACAGTATAACCAATCCAAGCCTTATAAGAATTACAGTATAATCGGGATAAACCTTATAAGCATTATAGCATAACATGAGGTATACCAAGACAAAATATGGTCTAGAGAAAATCATGGGCACACACCAAGCTTATCAAACATGGAATCATAATCCATAATGGTCAATTCATCCAATTACCATTTATCTCGAAATTTATATTTCATAATGTTAGGATCTCTATTATTATTTTAGCCCAAAAGTCGTTAATATTCCCATTTAACCATTTCTAGTCCATGTGATTATATTTTATTCAATCACTATAGTTCAAAAATTATTCAAAAGTGTCCAATTTATCCAATTATCAAATAACAAGTGAAAAAATTTAAACCAAGTTATGAATTTTCATAACAATTATAACTATTTTCACTTCACTCATCATTTAAACACAAATACCATTACACATATCATCATATTCATTCTTTTATGTATCCTTTGTTCAAAATCCAAATTATACGTCAAATTACAAATTTTAAGACAAATTATTTATTCTATTGATAATAAACCCAATTATGATAAACAACATACATTTAATCAAGGGGATCTAGGTTTGTTCCTCCCAAAACCCAACCTTGTGTCAAGTGTTGGTGAACCCCTTGGGTGGCTACATGTCCATGTATCAATTCCATGGACCCAACAGGGTCGATGGGAGGTCTAAACATATGAATTCTCATCCAAGAAACAATCACCAAATTCATTAGGTCACACACATGGTGTTACAACTTGATCATACATATTTCATATAATATAATGAAACAAAATAGAAAAAATGGAGTTTTTTTCTCAACTACCTACCTTTTTTCAAGGTTTTTCCCACCTTGAAACCAAGGGCTAGAAGCATATTCGAAGGTATTTCAAGATCATCCAACCTCTCTCTTGATCAACTGAGATCTTATCAAATCTATAAGTTCCTAACTCATGCCAAGAAATCATAATTAATTAATTATAATAGTTATAATTAACTAATTAATTAAATTAAAGGTTGGAATATTGTTGATTAACTCATTAGGTCATTCCACCATTCAAAAAACACTAGTAGCAAGGTGTGTTATACCATATACACACCACTCGATTTAGAATGTAAAAATACCTAATTGATTCTTCTAATTCAATAGTCAGATAAAATTAATGTAAGAAAAAACCATCTAGAAAAATCAAAACAAAGTCATACCGTAATGGATCAGTGTGAAAATGTAGGAGGACCACATCTCAAGATCCCATCTTTCAAAGCTGTAAGTAATCTGCAATGAAATATAGTTATTTCACCATCCTTCAGTGAAATCAACATTTTGACCTAAAACGTACATCTCAAGATTTGATAAAAAAGGGGGAGAAACAATGAAGATGTACGATAGAGGAAGATATTACCCATTGGTGTTATTGACTCACACCAATTATCACCATGAAAAGTAGAGAATCAATGGGGGGAGGTTCCGAACAAGCCCTCCCATATGTGATCTATTTTCTTGATGAAAGAAGAGGGTCCAATCCCCTTTAAAAAAGAATAAGCTATCTAGAAAATTTTCATGGCATGAAATAGGGTTTCACATCATGAATTTTTCATGTTAGCTCCCCTGTTCCCCTTTTTACATCCCAAAAACCTCCACCTATCATCCATGAACAATATTCATGCTATGCATCATATTCACAACATTAATGACCTCTTGGATATGTTTCCAGAAGACTATATTGTCTATTTATCCTATGAAGTTTTCTTGAACCCTTTGGAATTCTTCAAAAACATTAACCACATCAAAAAACACCATTTTATTATGTTTAATCACATAGAACCTCATTTCTATTAATGGATTCCAAAACAACCTATCCAATAATGGAGGAAATTCAAATTCCCACTGAATTTCTGAATAGTTCAAGCATGGATTCTTACAATATCCCCACCATAAAACTTCTCGACCCCAAGAAGACTCATCAACATTCACCAAACAAACCTGACATATGATGGTTTCTCAAACAAACCCATTTTTTTGTGTTTTAATCCAGAATACAGAAAAATATTTTGTTACACAACTCCAAACATGAGGTTATTCATTCACCAAACCCCAAATCCACTACTTTTAATCATCAATGAACCACTAGAAGATGCTTCAAGATTCCTCTATTCTAAAACATCACTATCTTATCATCCATTCAATTTTCAAGTTCATGGTGATCCCTATTAGGACCGAGCTGATAAAGATGATGATCGTATTCAGGTATTGTCTTTTGTTATTGAGGAAGTTTAAGAAGAAAAAAAATCACCTCACTTTGTGCTTTGTGAAAATTGGACTGAACATCATATTCAAGAAAACTAGACTCACAAGTGTTAAGAAATTATTTCGTATTGGGATTTTTTTCTAAATGAAATGGTTCATTGGACATACCTCGGGTCTGGAATAGAATAGAAGATCATAATGAGGTTCTGCATTGGAGTCTTCTTGTCTCCAATATAAATGTGATGATTCTTTTCTGATCTTGGAGTTCTCATAAATCATAAGTTTTAAAACTTATGATTCAAAATTAATGAAATAAAGGGGTAGAAAAATTTTATTCCAATAGTATTCAATATGATCATAATCATTATAATCATATTCAGGATGAGAAGAAAAGAAATATGTTGAGGAAAGATAGAAAAGTCACAACACTTTCCCTGGAAAGTTAGACGATGATGAAGCTGATATTCAACATATTCAAAGTCATGAAAGAAGTCATGATACTTGATGAAAGTTTGAAGAAGATGAATGTGGGTGAAGCCAAAGATTTCCAATGTCAAGATCATCGTAATGATATTTTTTAATGAAAATTTGTTTAAAGTCTGTAAAGGATGATCAAAATAAAGGTGTTGGTTTCAGTCATAAAATTCAAAATATTTTAATCCTCGAAGAAAGAAGTCTATGAAAATCATATTCAAAGAGAAAAGAAGCCACTAATACTAATTCATCAGATTTAGTGTGTCATCATATTAATCAAAGGTAGAATTGTTTGTGTAGGAAAATTCATTCATATTGTATTCAGAAAAGAAATAAGTTGTTGAAGTCGAAGCTACTAATATCAGTCCATCAAACTCTATATTCCATATTAATCATCAAAGGATGATTTTTTTGTTGGGAGTTATTAGAACTAATGATAAAGAAAAAAAAGTTTAACTTTTTATGGACAATATGAAAATAGAATCAGATTTTATCAACAATGTAGAAAACCATTTAAAATGTGTTGAATTACTTTGTTTTCCATTTAAATGGATCAATAGAAAAAGAGGATAAGAATACATTATTTTATATTTTCTTTCATTATAATTAATAAGATCATAATGAGAATGATAATGGTGAATCAGAATTAGACAAATGTTTTTAAAGAAAGTATTAAATAGAGATTAAGTTTTTAGAATATTAGATAAGGTTCAAGAAGTGTTGAACAAAGTTAATGAAGTTATGATGCACCTAAAATTCAAAGGAACATGTAGATTAGGAAAATTTTATTAAGCACGAAAATTTTTAAGAATCCCGCCCAAACCATTTTTGGGGAAAGTATAAAATGGAAAGTAATTTGTAATTTTTGACATATGTACTATTTAAAAAAGGAAGAGAGAAGGAAAAGCTCTAAAAAAATTCTAGAGAGAAGAATATGTTTCTATATTTTCTTTCTTGAATAATTCGTACCAAAAAAAATAGAAAGGTGAAGAGTCAAGATTGAAACATATTTAGATGATTATTATATTCAATCTGATTATCGTTGTCAGCTAGTCATCATATTAAAATGAATTATCAGACTGGGAAAATCATATTTGGATTTACGAATAGAAGAAGAAGTTGTTCTAAATTTTCTCCACTGTATTCTGATAGAGTTATATTTTCCATATTGGGAAATCAGACTGGGAGAATTATACTGGGAAATCAGATTGAGTTTTATTACAAAGTCCAGAAAAGTTCTTACCAGCTTCTCGGTAAGAAAGTGAGTAATTGTTTTAAAATATCATATTTATGAAAGCTGGTCAAGAATAACTGTAACATGTTTTATACAAAAACTTTTTATTACATATTATATCTACTTGAAGAACATGATTTTTTTTATTGATCATAGAGCTACACAAGTGTAAGGGTATATCCTAATAATTGTATTCCACACAAAAGGATTGTTTTTAGTGGATTGTGTGGTATTTAATCATTTCCAAACCATACCAAGTACGTAGCTATTCTTGTTGAATAGTGAACCTTGGAAATTATTGTGTTCATGTAGATGTGTGTTTTATTTATTTTAGTAAGTAATAGAATATTTAACAGGAGGTGAATGTTGTATCATTAGTAAGGAAACTTTAAAGAAAAAATATCACCGATTCACCTCCTCCCCCTCTTAGTGATACAAAAAACTTGACTGGGCAATTACACTTCCCACCATAGAACCCATATTTTCATGACCACTTTTGACCTAGGAAATTCTACACTAGTAGGGTCACTTTTCAAAATACAACCTTTTACAGTCCTATAACCCACTTAACACGGTTTCCATCACACCATCCCCAAACATGGCCTAAACATCCACCAAGTCTGGTACCACATGCCATTTCTATTTTTGAGCTAAAACACATGAGTATCCATTACCCATGTATATGAATCACATATTCTGACCTTTCCTTGAAAGGTTTTTACCAAACCTCAAAATACTCCCATCATACCCGAAATGACATCCCTGAGCTATGATACTAACTTACTGTAACAACTTGAACTTTTTAATAATATTTTTTCCCTAAATTTGTGTGTTATTTTATTTTATACTCAACAAAAATATATCCTTTAATTAATGAAGTGAGTATAATTACATGAGACTGTTGGGTTTCAACTGTTATATGGCCATTGGTCAATATGACCATTGGAAACTAAATTCTTAACGTTACAATTATTGCTTATAAATTTAAATGATCTTGGTTAATTAATACAGAAAGAAGAGTAGATGACATCATCCAGTAGACTCGGGCCATATGAAGCCCATCTGTCAGAGCTTGGGAAGGAGGTAGCATCACTGAGCTTTGCTCTGGACCAAGCCTAAGCTGAACTTCAACATGTGAAGCTTGAACAGAATCGCCTAAGGGAGAAGTTCAAACTGATAGAAATCCCCACTCGAGCAATGTTGTCCAAGACAGCCCAAGATTCTATCACCATAACACACCTTACACTTAGGTCCTATACAGGTGTTATAAGGGGCTATGTAACGAAGCCTTAGTTACTTTCTGTAATCATTTTGTATAAATAAAATTGTTATTTATTATTATGGAAAATTTGGTGAATTTCAAAAATCCAAATAAATGTAGGATGAATTTATAGTTCCATATTATTGATGAATTTTGGGAAAAGGGGTATTTTAAAATATTTTTGTATTCTTTAAATAATTAATAATGTGAATTGATTTTCAAAAAAATGGTATTCTACAGTTGTATTCAGTAGAAAATTTAGAATCAAATAAGATCAACTTAATTTTTAGTGAATAGTAAAGTATGAATAGTAACATACCTGTATGAATAGTAATGAATAGTAAATAGACCAAAAAAATAGAAACTTCAAACATGAATGTATAAATACATTTTAGACATCTTAAAAGTGAAAAAAAACGATCATAGTTTAAGTTTTGGTATTTTTGTATGTCATAAATATTTTATTTACAACTTTATAATTAATTTAATAATTTAAAATAGAAATTTATTTTCATAAAATTTAATCATAAATTGTTACTTTATTTTCTTATGGTTATATGATAATTTTAAGGGACCTTGATTACTTTCTTAAGGTGTTACAAAATGAGTTATAGTTTTAAAGTTGTATTTTTGGAATAAATAATGATTTTATTTAAAAATTAAATTAAAAATATTTAGAAAATTATTTTCATCAAATGGAGTTAAATTTTTGAATCTAGAGCATCGATATTAGGTTAGAGTGAATTTTTGGGATTATTCTGAAACATTTTATTTTTCGGTGAATAATAAAAATACAGTTTTGAGTTTCTGGTGTTTAATGACATCATTGATGATGTAATCATGATGTATATAATCTGGTCGACTTGTGAATAGTAATATATGTTATGATGTGTTCCAAGTGGCCAATAACATGGGAAAATACCATGGGAAAGACCATGGTTTTGCAAATACCACCGATGAGGTGTCCCTTGGAAATTAGTAATTTATTCCCTCACTTTTCCTATAAATACCAAGCCATTCCATCATTATTTTCATTTCAAAATCCTCCTAAACGAAGATATGGTCTTTATACCTCCCAAAGAGTCCTCCCAAGGTTCCCTCAAGCCTCCCAAGGTCCTGACCTTCAAGCTTTTGATGTTACTCTTCAAGGTAAGGGAACCTTTCACCCTCCTCTTTTAAGTCATGACTTCCTTTATGTTATGTATTATAGTTCCATTTTATTATGTGGGGGTTTGTTATTATATATCTTTACTACTTTCCATTTCATTTCCAAATTATTAGATACCCTTTCCTCTCTCATCAATTCATATCTTAATTTTTAAGTGACGCCGTTAGGCTACCGATTTTTTTGTAAAAGAAATTGCATCTTCTCTTTCCTTTCAAGTTTACTTTTCATGTGGTATGACATTAAAATATCCATACCATGTTATTATCTACATTTTATTCTTCATTTATACTGTATTATGAATTATTTATGAGTGGGTTACCCTTGTACCCTCTTTTTTTAATGTTTTCTAAAAGGATGTTATGTAGCCTTTATGCTGCAGAATTTTCACCTCAAAATTTCTCTCTCTTTCTCTCTTGAAATTCTCTTGTTCATTTATGTGAATACCTGAACTATTTCATTTCTATGGGTATTAATAAATACAAAAAATTATATATTTTATTCTAGAATTTACATACATATAACCCTCACTCCCTTTCCATGGGTTATAAATGACATAATGATCATATTTTTAAGCACTTTTAAAACATCACGATTTTGAAATGAAACCCATTTCTTTTATTCTATTTTGGTTATTTATGAAATGTTTGATTATTATATATTTGGATAAAATGAAAGTAAATACATATTAAGGGTGTTCCCTAATAGCTCCCCAATGCATTGGGTAAAGAATTTAATATCTAGAGATGACATGTTTCACGATACCTTGGTGAATAACCTTGGTAATTTTTATGAAACCTTGTGGATGAACCTTGGTGATATGTCCATGAATGTCTAAATTAAATGTTGTAGCCACATATTAATGTTATGGTTCAATTTATTTTCATTATGAAATTCCTATACTTCCATTTCTCAAGTATTTATGTTTTTTATAAAGTTCTTATTGATTTCACAAGTAAACTGATTCCCTTGTTTTCCTTACTGGGCCTTCTGCTAACCCTTTCCTTGGATGTATGTCTCCATGTTATGAGATGCAGTAATTGTACTTAGGATGACCCTATGATGAATCCTTAAAAGTGTATTAGTAGGATGTTTTTTTTGTTTTTTTCATGTATTATGTTCCTGATTTCCAAGACACTAGACTTTAAAAATCCTCTATATGTAAAATGTAATGAAAAGTTATGTAATAAAAAGGCGGGATGCCATACTTACCAATATTTTTTTTGGAATTTATTCCCATACAACTCCTTAAACACTTTTCTTCACATGTTTCACCCCTGAAACATGTCATGAAATATTTCATCACATGTTTCACACTCTAGAACATGTCATGAAATAAAGATTCACCCAATGAAGCAAGTGATGACAGTAGTTCTCCCCCTGAACCAAGACACAAATCATAGAATGCCCCAAGAAACTTGTGACGAATAGTGGATCACCCCATGAATCACATTTTTACCACACTAGAACATCCCAATCCAGATTTCCATGTACCAGCTCCATGTAGTGTCTCGTTAAAATTTTAATCTAGTGTTTCCATGGGACCAAATAAGTTATACATTACTTATTGTTGGTTCTCAATGTCACCCTGACTATCTAATGACTGATTCAACCAAGAAAAAGATCCATCTTACAAAATGATCATCCTCCAATGGACTATGGTGGTCTACCCACACCATATGGACCTCCTTATACCACTACATGAGTGTAACACCAAGGAGTCCCTTCATCCAAAAAAAATACATCTAGGTAGCTAGGTGTATAGATAATGCTCTCTTATCATACATTAGATGATGTAAATATATTGACAATTATCATCTCTAAATTAAGAGCACACTAAGATTTCATCGACAATTTCCATCACGAATCATCCGTTTTCAATGTCACCTAACACCGTAGGGATATGTCAAACTCACTAGAGGGTATCAGGCATCCCTAACTTCAAGTGTATCAGTAAAATATGTCTACCATGATTCAAGAGATAATTTTTATCCAAAACTCACTAATGATTCATAACTCTCTACCAAGAATCCATGAAAAATAGTCTGCTATGGAACTACCACCAGTACACTACTAGGGTTCCTTCCACCATAAACCAAACAATTCACAATTGAAACTCCAACTATCCACCATACTAGTTCACAACCAAACAGTCTCACCACACTTCATCTACGCCACTATAATTTCTATGAAAAAAATGGGTGCTTACTCCCAAGACACCCATTCACACAACCTAAAAAACATCATGCATCCCCAACATGTTTCAAGCATAATATTTTAATCAATAACCCCTGTATCACACTCATTCCAATGACCATTCAACTAACCTAAATAAAAAATCCCATGAGTCGTTCATCACTGGAACTAGGAACACATGCCCAATTAAGAAGCTAACCATGCCTCCTAGTCCACCAACATCCTAATTCGAGAAGCCCCCATGGAAATACTATTAAAAACTCACAACCTTATCCATGATATGACTACTCACATGAGCACTTACCTCATGGAATCGTTCAATAATTGTAGGTGACCATCCTTAGATGATGGAGTTTTAAGATCCTCCACATGCTTGGCTATCACCAAGTTCCGCTCTAGTCATGATCATCTACCTATGATCTTAATATTCCACCCATGTGTGTTCAACTGATAGGACAAAACATCACCCCATTCTAATCCTCTCGACCACACTTTGATTCCTATATAACCAAAACATAATGTGATCATCACCAATAATCTTGAAAACTTACTTTAAACCATTTTTACAAGCCAAATCATCTACAACATTGAGGTAACCTATCTAATGGGTCACTATCAACAAACCAAAAACACTAAAATTATTGGATCCAAATCCAAAATAAGGTCATATAGGTCTCCCACTTATCTCTACTGGTAAAGTACAATAAAATCCACTAGGTATGAGAACCTAGTCTACAGGTCAACCTCTCAGAAGGTCACAAATCATGGGGCATAAAGCATTCTCTCTTCTTAAAATATCATGGAATAAACATGTCAAGACATCTATCTATAGGGTGTAACAAATGAAAGGTATCAAAAGCCAAACCAACCACCCACAACCATGGCACCTGTCCTCTTCATGCAATAATACACCAGGATTCTCCTTAGAGATATAGGCCATGAAACCAAAACCAAACAAAAACCACATATAAGGGGTCCAAATTATAGGCATAGTGTGACATACCAGCCTGACTAGGGCCACTGCACCCCCTTTTTAGGAGGACAGAGTCATGATCCTCATCCTTGAGAATATCACTATAGATCCACAAAAACTTTGCTAAGAAAGAATATATATACATGACGGACCCATATGACTAGAATTCTCCCAAGTACTTATATGTGAAAAACCATATGAGCATTTGTTTAAACTTTAAGAAACCATGCCTCTATCATCAGTGAAATCTCACACAAGAAGGCCTACATGTCATGTGAATCCTACACAAATTATATGATGCATGAGATGCGTCTTCACTATGTATACCAAGAGTCAAACCCAACTCACAAGACTCTTTCCAATGGTCCAAGATCCATATATTAATCATAAATAAAAACATCTAAACCACATGTCCATATCCCAAATAAAAAATCAAATACAACTATAATAATGAAAATCATAATAGAAATCCCATCCATGTTAACTTGGACTTCCTATCAGAACAAGTGTTGTCAACGCACCAGCCTGGAATCCATCTCAAGCTTTAAAAAATTCCTAAATATCTAGTCTAATAGATCTTAAAATTGTAATAAAAAAAGAATGATCCAATACAACTTTGTAATGTCTCATCTTGAATCACTATAAAACCAATGGCTAGATTAGTTCACCATAAGACATTAGGAATGCCTCCCCGTTTGCTAGATATTTTTGACTAGAAGCAAGGGTATAAGATGGTATAGTGGGGAAACTATACCCCCTATACCAGAGTATAATAATAATAGTAAAAAATAAACATCAACCATTACAGTAAATAATCATAGTACACATAAATGAATAATATCTAGAAACAATACATGGAATACAATAAAGGCCCAAACAACTATGTTGGAACATACATCAAAATTCCCATTGGGCCGATAACAGATACATGATAAATAAAATAATAAAACAAAATAAGGATCAAATACATCACTGAGCTGAGAATCATCCATTATCTTCATTCCATATGAGCTATCCTACTCGACCATGCTATCTTAGGACCTAGCTCAACCAGTTCCTTCAATAAACATGTAAGAGATGCTTAGGTCCTAAGGTGAAATGGTGACCTGAGAACAGTGTGAGTAAAACTAAGTAGGACACCACTAATGGTGTTTAAAAAAAATCTATCCTGAGTATATATTGCATTCACTATGCGATAGATAGGGGTATTAATTTAATAAAATTAATACTACAAGTAAAATGAAACCTATAACCCTCTAGTTTCAGGTTAAAATATGAGGTCATACAAACCTACTTTTTCACATTACTGAATATATATAATCACATAACATGAAAAATTAAACCATAATAATAATCACCTACTTCATCACAATACCAGATATCTTTGGGAATCTTGCGGGACCATTCCAATCATATTCATAACCCTATTAGGGTATCATAAAAAAATAATCATAGTAGAATTAATAAAATCTCTATAATCATCGAATCATAATCATTCCACGACCTATAATAATTACAACATAACTAGGAAAAGACCTATAAGAAGTATAACATAACTTGACCAAGCCCTAAAAGTATTATAGCAAAATTGGGCTAAGCCCTATAAATATTACAACATGACTGGGTCAAGCCCTATAAATATTAAAGTATAACTGGGTGAATCCATACAAGTATTACAACATAATAAGAGTCATAAAAAAACAAAATATAGGCTAACAAAAACATGGGAAGCAACAAGAATATCAAACATTTCATCATAATCTAGAATGGCCAATTCATCCAATTACCATTTATCTAACAATTTACATTCCATAAAATCAGGATCCCAATTATCATTTTAGACCAAAATCCATTAACACAACCATTTAACCATTTTTTAGTCCATGTGATTCTTTTCAAGAAATCACTATAGTTCAAAAATTATTCCAAAGTTGTCAATTTATCCAGTTATCAAATAATAAGGCAAAAACCAATTTAAACAAAGTTATGAATTATCAAAAAAATTATAACTATTTCCACTTAAATAATTATTTAAACAAAAATACCATTACACGTATCATCATATCCATTATTTCATTAAGACTTTATTCCAAATCCTAATTACATTATAAATTACCACTTTACGGTAGGTTATTTTTTTAAAAAGGTTAATGGTTAATCCCCCTTTTATTGAAAGAAAAATAGAAGAAACCCCTTTTGAAAATTGGTAAGGGGGGAGCCCATAAAAAGCATTGAAAAAAGTTACATGAAGAAATAAAACCCGAAGGGATGACATGGTACAAAATTCTCAAAGGAAAACCAAAATCAAACAAGCTTCAGTGAAAGTATCGTCCCCCCCCCCCCATAAAAAAATGAAACATTGGAGTTTGTAAATGGTGCAATGTCACCCCTATCAAGAAGTTATGTCATACTGGAAACAAAAAATGGAAGAGCAACCCTCTTTCCACAAGAATTAGAAAAGATGAACGAATGACAGGTTCTAGTACACCTATCCCTATTTCAGTCTGACCGCTTGATAAGTAGTAAAAAATCACTAAAATTCCAACCTGATGCAAAAAAAAAAAACTAGGAAGTCCATTCTATGTAATAATTCAAAAGTAGGGTGACCATCTATTCAAAAGGAAACATGTGGTAGATGATGGGTGTCCACACAACCATCCCTCCTTTGAGGTATCCCACCAAGAATCACCAGCATATACCACACCAAATGCAACCAGACAAGGACCAAAGCATGAAGTGACTTTAGCAATCCAAATAGAAATAAACAATTCCAAACCATTTCAAGATTAGAAACAACTAGATTGAAAACAAAATGGATAAAAACAACATCTAAACAAGAACACCATCATATCTCTCTACTAAATAAAAAACAAATCCACACCAAGCATCTGAGAAAACCCACAAAAGTTAACTCAAGCATTCTTCAATGTGTTGAACCAAATCCAGCTCCAAACCTTAGAAGCCACATGACACAGGAGAAGAAACAAAACAATGAAGTGAATCACAGAATGAACCAGACCAGCCAAAGCCGCATCAAAGAATGCACTAGAGAAGTCAGAAGGTGCATCATGGAGCACCCAAGTAGCTAGATGGTGCATCACTATGTCAAAGGGCCGAGAGAAGCAAATTGACCACCAATAATCCACCTCATTTAAAAATTCAACCATGAATGATGATATGAGGAGACTAGGTCGAGGGACCGTATCTGAAAAGTAGGATATTGGAAATATACCACTAGAGAACTTTGAGAAAATCCACCAAGCTCGCCATTATTTTCACCGAATATGTCTCTGACTTCCTTGGGGTATCACCTAACTTGTGAAGGCCTTGAATCTGCCTTGACACCCCTTTCAAAATGCTTAGTCATGAAGAACACACAAGCGGAGGGGCTTAGACCTTGTTCGTTTCAGCCCGCACCTTCCACGTTAGAGTTTTAAAATGGGGGGAGGTTTGGGGATAATGTTCTATCAATAGTAATTAAATACCAAATAGAAAAGCCAAGAAATATCACCTTCCCGAAGGAACAGATGATCCATGGATCAACATGTTCATGGGTTGATCCATGTTTGTTTTTTAGAATGAAGAATGGGGAAAAATTAAAAAAAATAAACCCCTAACTCGATTGACTTTCATCGTTGTAGCGCTCCGCCCTCGAGGATTCAAGATTTTTTGGCGTTCGTCGCTTCCTGGTCCCGTTATTCATAAAGATTCGATGTTGATAGCGATCCTTCCAGCGTTCATCGTAGGAGAGGAATTTCTCCGTAGGTTCGTCAGAGGAAAATCCAACCAATTGATTTCTCCAACATGTTATCTCATTAAAAAAGAAACATGTCACGGTGTTTCTATTACAATGCAATGTTGCGTTGTTACATTGATTTATTTATGAAACAACATATCTATTATGCTGCACACAAAAACCATTAAGAATATTTCTTTAATGCGCCTCACCACCACACCACAATGCCATTGTCCACTATTCAACGGTGAGAAAATAAATAAAATATCCTTTTAAGTTAATTATTTTCTGAAAAGTCCAAAAAATAACTTTTCTGTCTGACCCTTTGTAGTCGAAATTAAGTACTTTCTAGGTGAATCCCGATATTACGAGTTCAATGGAGTCCTCAAATTTTTGATCCGATCACTGGTTAAAAATTTAGAAAAACTTGCTTGAATGTTTACTTAAAAGAACAAAAAAAGTTTAAAATTCTGTTCCGGGATCACCGGGCCTCCGAATCACGTTCCGTCAAAGCGTGAAGTCTCAAAATAAATCCATAAAATAAAAATAAAAATTATACAGAAATTATGGGGAATTACATTCTCTCCACCTTAGGGATTTACATCCTCAAAATCCAAAACAAGGGATAATAAAACAAATGGGGGTACTGAGCATGAATCTGAGCCTCCCATTCCCATGTGCTCTTCTAGAGATTTCTATGCTGCCACTGAAAGCACACTAGATGAATCAACCATCCACAAAGGACCTGCTCCTATCAATCCTCTATCTCCACCAGGAACTACGCAAATGAATCTGCATCATCAATTTACAACTCTCCCTAGTCGATAATGTACGATGGGTCATGCATGTACCTCCTCAACTACAACACGTGGAAAATATCATGCACCCGATGCATCTATGGGAGAAGAGCTAGGTGGAACGCCACCTCGCCAAATCTAATTAGAATCTAGAAAGGTCCAATGAACCTCAGAGATTAATTTCCACCTAGCCAAATATCTGAAATCCTAATTGGGGTGAGACCCGAAGGAAAACATAGTCTCCCTCATCAAACTCCAGGGGTCTCCGTCTCCTATCAGCATATGATTTTTACCTACTCTATGCAGTCCTCATCTGCTCCTGGATGATCTGCACCTTCTTAGTGGTAGCATGTACCATCTCTGGATCCATGAGTGGTGACTCCCCTAGGTCTATCCAGCATAAAGGTGATCTATATGGCCACCCATAAAAGGCCTCAAATGGTTCCATTCCAATAGTGTAGTGATAGCTTTTGTTATATGAAAACCCCACCAGTGGTAGGTGGTCCTCCCAAATGTTACCAAAATCAAGGACATAATCACGAAGCATGCCCTCCAAAGTCTGCATGGTCTACTCCATCTAACCATCTTTCTAGGGGTGAGAAGTTATGCTCAAGCAGAGATGAGTCCCGAATACCTCCTATAACCCCTTACACAACCGATATGTAAAGCATGTATCATAATCTAAGATGATAATCTAAGGAACCCCATGAAGTTGTACTATCTTCTGGACATTGAGGCTCCCCAAGACCTCTACCGATCCCTGCTCTTGAATGGGTAGGAAGTGAGTTAACTTAGTGAGTCCATCAAGGATCACCCAGATAGAATTGTGGACATTGGATGTGCATGGTAACCCCATAACAAAGTCCATGGAGATAACATCCCACTTCCATTCTAGTAGCTCAAGTGGCTATGCCAAGCCTGCTGGGACCTGATGATCGACCTTCACTTACTGAAAAGTGAGGCATCATGAAACGAACTATGCCATCACTTTCTTAATCCCTGGCCACTAGTACTGATGTCTGAGGTCCTGGTACATCTTTTCCACACCAGGATGTATGGACAAAAGGGATTTATGGAACTCTTTCAACACCTAATCTAGTCAAATCACTGGTACTATGGTTCATCCTCTGAAAAGGATGATGTTCTACCCACCTATCAAAAATCTACCAGGGGCCTGTCTTGAGGATATATGAGTACATCGAAACTCACAGTAAACATCCACAAACTATTCCTCCCTAACTCATTGTAAGAGTGGGGGAGTAACAATCATTGATTGAAGGTAATATACTCCATTTCCATCCATGAAGGATATCTACATCGTGGCTAGATGATCCGTCACCTCACCCAGTAGCTGTAAACCATAACTCTTGCTGAGTGTATCTGTCACCATGTTCCATTTCCTAGGAGTATATACTATCTCAAAGTCATAGTCTTGGAGGAACTCCAGCCATCACCATAGTCTCAAGTTCAAGTCCTTCTGTGAGAAAATATACCTGAGACTCTTGTGGTCAAAGTAGATGGTAAAACATTCAACCATCAAGTAGTGCCCCCACATATTCAAGGCAAAGACCACTACTACTAACTTCAGGTCATGGGTCGTGTAGTTATACTCATGCTGCCTCAACTACTGTGAGACGTAGGTGATCACCGCTTGCTCCTTCATCTGGACACAACCTAGTTTGATCCCTAATGTGTCACAAAAAACTACATACCCAACGCCCTCTTCTAGTAGTCTCAAGATGGGGTCACTCGCCAGTCTCTGCCTCAGATCCTAGAAACTCTATTGACACTTGTCCATCCACACAAAGGGGTGTAACTTCCATGTCAAGGATTATGAAGTTGCTTCTACTCTGGAAAAGTCATACATGAACATCTAGTAGTATCTAGCCAACCCCAAGAAACTTCGCACCTTTTTCACGCTTCTGGGTGGATCCTACGCAAGCACTGCCTCTATCTTCATCAGATCCACTATAACTCCAGCCTCCAAGATGTCTTGTCCCAAAAAGTGGACCTCCCTAATCCAAAACTGGAAATTCGAGAGCTTACTGTAAAGATAGTTCTCTCAGAGTGTATACAAGACTATTTTCAAGTGTTGAACGTACTCCTCCTCTAACACCGAGTACAACAAGATGTCATCAATGAAGAATACCAAGAAATGACCATGGTAAGGCTGGAAGATCCTTTTTAGAAGTCCTATGAACACTACTGGGGTATTGGTCACATTGAAGGGCATCTATAAGAAATCGTAGTGTCTATACTGGAATCTGATGGATATCTTCGGTACGTCCTCATCCCAAACCTGAAGCTTATGATAGCTTGATTTTAGGCCGATCTTCAAGAACCACCTTGCTCACTTTATCTGATCTAAGAGGTCATACAGCCTTGTAAGTGGATAATTATTCTTCACTGTCACCTGGTTTAGGCACTGGAAGTCCATGCACAACCTCAAACTCCCGTCTTCCTTCTTGGAAAACAACATTGGGGCTGCCCATGGTGAAACGCTGGACCTTACGAACCCCTTCTCATGCAAGTCCTACAGTTATACCCTCAACTCACATAGCTTCTTGGGATCCATACAACATGCTGGTGTGGATATCTATGAAATATTGGGGTATAGGTCGATGCATAAGTCTACCTCACTGTGAGGAGGTATTCCTATAACATCCTCAGGGAAGACATCCTCCAACTCATACACCACTACAGAAAATATCGGACTCCTCTCATAAACTGCACCAAGGGTGAGGCTAGCCAACTAGTGAGTGATCAACTTCAGCCTCCTCTTAGAAAGTCCATCCTGTGCATCAAAGGTTTGTTTCTCACCGGTGAAGAAAAACATGGTCCCATCCTCACAGACACACCACACTTTGCGCCTAAAACAATCGATCCGAGCATAGATTATAGATAACTAGTCCATACCCAATATGACATCATAAGGCCTCGACGCCACTACTAGGAGATCCCATCTAAATCTCTCGTGTCCAAGAGTAATCTCACACTATCAACACTAGTGTTTAATAATCAAATCCTCACCTATTGGAGTCTCTAATCTTAAGGATCGAGCCAACAACTCCATCGGAATATCTGAGCCTCAAACGATGTCCAAGGAAATAAGAACTGAAAATAAGGTGAATAATACACAGATAATACCTCTAATCATATATGTAGAACCATGGTCATAGGCCTCCATCACAAGAAGCTAGCCCCGCCCCTGTCCTTCGGCTCCCCAAGCTTGCGGTGGACCACCTGGGGGTGGTGGTGGTAGCAACTTTAACTGTTTTCCACTGCCTTCCACTTGTCCTGATCCCCTACAATGTCTGAAACCCGAAAGAACTCATTACTCAAACCTCTGCCTCTACCTTGGCGGTCCCTAGACCATCTACTAATCTTATGTGCGGCGAGTCAGGAGGTCACGATCCATGTGTCCATGCCCACCGCATGTGAAGCACATCCTGGTTCCCTACTAACTCCCTCTAATCTGGGAGCACCGTACTTATAACCCCGAGTCCTAGGGTTTTCCCCTAAAATCCCTAGCCCGCTTGGCCCCACTATGTCTATTTTATGCTGCTCATCACTGAAGACTCTGCCACCTGAGGTATAATGGTGGCTACAGCTGTCGGTGCCTGCTCTGTTAGGAAGCTCTCTACAAGAAAGGCTCGCTCCAACACTCCAGCTTAAGTGGGGATACTAAGAGACACCATAGATTACCTGATCTCCCATCTGAGTCCTTTCTCAAAGGTTTGGTCCCTGAAGAAAGGGCCCCACACCATGTATGTGGAGTAGCATGAGAGGTCTATAAGCCTCGCAGAGTAATAATCCACTGACATGCTGCCCTACTGCAGGTGAAGCATCTCCTGTATGCACACTGAGTGCAAGGTAATGGAAAAAAACTCCTCCCTAAAAAGCTACTCGAAGACTGCCCAGGTGACAGTCACCTCATTAGGCATCTGTATGTCCAGGCCCCACCATCTCTCTACTAATCCCTACAGAAGGATCATGACCAAGATCTCCATTTGGTCAAGTGGTTCCCTCACTAAGAGGAAGACCTGAATCACTGCCTCCAGCCATTCCTCTATGACCCGAGGATCTGTCTATCCCCTGAACCTGGGAGGTCTCTATCACGAGAAAATCATGCAAGGTGCTAAGCCTGCACACATCCTATACTTGTAACGCCTGTAGTAACTGCTAATCAATGGGTGGTGTAAATTCTAGTGCACCACCCATCAAGGCCATCTCTAGGTCTGGTCCCTGAACTAATGCCTCATCGCTAAGTGGGATTTCTACACGATCACATATTAGAAGCCTAGATGGATGTCTGCATGGAGGAATCATAAAATAGATCAAGATGTACCAAAGTCATAAGATTATACTTGGTGAGCTGATTCTTATTCAAGAAGATTATAAGGATACACTTATACAACTAGTGTTTTCATGTATAGAGCCAAAAAGAAGAATTCAAGGTCCTGGTGTATGGATAAGTCGGCCGCCACACCAACACTGGACTCCTCGAATATGAAAGTTAAACTCGAAACATTTAACATGGTTTCCCCAAAAACAAAACAATAGACTCTCGATCATTGAGGTAGAATCGACCACCTCTGATACCACTTTTTTCACGGCCCATCATCTGGGGCTAGTGCCATGACATACCCCAAGCCCTCCGGATGAAGGCTAGGGGTTGGCGACTAGTGTTGAAGGTGTCAACATGCAAGTTGGAGGAATTTTCATGAGTACCTGTATGCACAAACACACAACCACATCCCAAAACTGGAACAGTAAACAAGAATTACACTAAAAAATCACTAAGTAAAAGTATAACTAATATTAAAATGGGCGAGAATACGAACCCAACAAAAGAATAATTAGAAAACAGAAAGTACAAAAGAAACTCTAGAAGCTATTCGCTGGAAACCCCACCAGATGGGTAAGTACAGAGTATCTACTAAAAGATTTAGACATACACCATGCCTTCCTGGTCTCACTAAGAACCACCAGGTCATAGGCCACCAAGTCCTCTATCAATGTAGTGGTAATCTGCACCAGGCACAACACATGCGAGAAAAGCCCGTGCAGAGGTGAGTAACTATATACTCAGTAGGGACCCAAAAACACAAAGTAAAGACCACAAATCAATCCAAAAAAACCAAAAATCATGATCACTAAGCATGATCATGAAGCAAGACATCTCACACCAGGTATATTCTAGAGTAGGGAAGTGGAACCATTAGATACATCATCGAACACCATGGGTTTCTAGAGAACTCTTTCTCAATGAGTATAGTGGGCCTAATGTGTCACACAAAAGCTACATCCCACTAACCATAGGACTATTTTGGTGCTTATATCTGATTATTACCATGGGTATGTTGGGTGACACAGAATCCACTCCCCACCGTGGGCATGCTGGGTCACATAGAAGCCGCTTCCCACCTATGTCCATACTGAGGTACTCCTCCTGTCTAGTACCGTTGGTTTGTCAGGTCACACAAAAGATGATCCCCACCGTGGGCTAGCTGGGTCACATAGAAGCTAATTTTAACTGATCCATATTATTTGATCCACACATGTCCGCTCATCAGTAGTCTTTAGGTCTCATCCAACTGTAGGGTTTCTACACGTAGCACGCTAGATCCCGGGAGAAACTCTCACTAATCCATTATTGGAATTTAAAATTCGATGAAAATACTCCATAGAGTATTCTAAAATATCCCCCTCGTCACGAGGGTTCAAACACCGCAAACGATTCGTCAATTAGATGCCCGGTTTGCAAGATATTAGCATTTTTCTAAAAAGGGGCCGGTTGGGTTTGGGACTGACCCAATCGAACCAACCCGACCCGAGGTCCACCAACCTGACCCAGGTCCACTGACCCAACTGAACCTGGGTCCGCTGACCAGACCCAAGTCTGCTGACTTGACTCAGACCTGGATCGACCAGGGTCCAGTTCGTTGGTCCATGGGTCTGGCCCGTTGGCCTGCTGGGTCCGCCAGAGACAGATCAGTCCTCCGCCTGGTCGGGACATGGCTGGAAGCCACATCCAGCTCCGTACTCACCCCACAGGTCACTGTAGGGATGTTTCCTCTAACCCAGATGCACAGTGCATCTGAGGTTGCCACTACGTGGCCAACCGGACTCCCACACGCGGTCGAAGACTATGTGCCTCTGAAAAGTGCGACCCATTGCTACGAGCTACTCCAACAACGTGACTGAGGGGTCACGTCTCTATCTCAAGTCGTTGGATCTTCCCAACATGCCACCTCCCCCCTACAGCCGCTGACATCGGTGCACTGTAAATCTCTTCCGCTGACCACATAGTTCACACCGGTGGTCCGTTCTTCACACCTACTGCTCCTCCGGCCTCCATGGGGTATCACCTTCCCTGTGAAGGCATTGAATCTGCCTTACCACCCCCTTCAAAATGCTTATTCCTAAAGAACGCACAAGCAGAGGTGCTAATTCCATATCCATTTCGGCCTACACCCTCCGCATTAGAGTTTTAAAATAGGGGTAGGTTTGAGGATGATGTTCTATCAACAATAATTCAATCCTGAATAGAAAACCCAAGAAACATCACCCTCCCATAAGAACGGATGATTCGTGGATCAACCTGTTTGTGGGTTGATCTATGTTCGTTGTTTATAATGAATAATGGGGAAAAATTATAAAAAATAAACCCCTACCTCGATCAACGTTCATTGTTGAAGTGCTCTGCCCTTAAGGATTCAAGCTCTATTGGCATTTGTCGCTTCCTAATCCCGTTCTTCGTAAAGCATCGATGTTTCTAGCGATCCTGCTGACGTTCGTCGTAGGAGTGGAATTTCACCATAGGGTTGTTATAAGAAAATCCCACCAATTGATTTCCCCAATGTGTTATCTCATTAAAAGGAAACACATCACAATATTTCTGTTATGCTGCACAAAAACGAGATATTAAAAATCTTCCTTTAATGCACCTCGTCGCTGCACCACAGCGCCGTCATCCACTTCTCAATGGTGAGAAAATAAATAAAATAAAATTTTAATTTATTTTATTATTTTCTAAAAATTCCAGAAAATAACTTTTCCATCTAATACTTTTCGATCAAATTTAAGTCCTTTCTAGGAAAATCCTGGCATTCTGAGTTCAACGGTGTCCTCAATTTTTTGATCCGAGCACCAATTCAAAAGTTAGAAAAATCCACTTGAATGTTTACTTAAACAAACTAAGAAAAGTTCAAAATTCCATTTTGGGCTTACTGGGCCTCGTAATCATGTGCCATTAAAGCATGAGGTCTCTAAATAACTCCATACAATTTAAAAAAAATTATACCAAAATTCTGGGACATTACACCATGTTTTCTTTTGTATTATGTTAATTTTATTTACCATCCAATGAATGTTTTATATATTATTTCTATTTTATTAATGTGATATACTAATCCAAATCAAGTTATTTTCTTCAAAGGACCTTCTACTCATGTGTTATCCCAGTTGTACGAGATCTTCCATACCACCCTCGTTACCTTTGAGTTACACATTCTATTTCGTTTTATCACTTTTTAGGTAATATTAATCTCATGAGATTATTATATTTTTATATATATGTACCTTAAATATATACCTAGTTAAATATAATTTTCATTTACAGGGTTATACATTTTTTTAGTTCTTTTTGAAATCACCAATTTTAAGTAAATCTGATTTAAGTGAGCATTCCTATTTATGACCTCATTTCAAGAATCACCCCCATAAAATATTGTTATACCCTGAATAGATTCTAAAAAACCTAATTATTTTACAGAGAACCATATTGGTTTAATTTCTGTTTTATGAAAAATAATAAGGTCTTTCCTTCTGTAAAAATATCCTTTACTAATTTCATAAATTTTGATCCAAGTTCTTCACTTTAATTCTTTATTCACCATATATTTCTCATAAATTTTCCACATTAAACTCCATGTTCAAGACGTATGCCATCTTTCAATTATTAAATATCAAAGTGATCTATTTCCTTCTTTTCTTGAAAATATATAGAATATAACCTTGGTTATGTCTTAAGACAATATTTTGAAACCCACTTCCTTATTCTGGGTTATATTGTGCTTATGATTTATGTATGGATTCTATTTTTATTATGGCACACACATGGATTTAAATATTATTATGTGATGGGTGAGTCTTTTATAGACCTGTAATTTTTTGGGTGATGTTAATGTATCATGAGATACCATGTATAGTGCATGGGTAGTTATCCTAAGCACATTATGTATGGTTCATGAGCTGTTATCTTGAACACACTATGTTATAATGGTGGTTATCCTAAGAATATGATGATCACGATGGTGTTTAGATTATGTTATGTTATATTGGTAGTTATCCTTGACATATTCTTATGATACAATGTTTTATAATGTGGCCACATGCTTATGATCCCATGATCTTATGATTTTATTTCCTCACGCCATGTTTCCATACTTATGATCATTCTCTTTATGATATCATGTTATGAATCTTAAATCTCATGTTATGCGTTATTTCCATGATTGTTCTTTTATTGGGATTTCTAGTAAATCATTTTCCTTATGAATTTTCTCCAAGGAATCCTATACAATTTTAGAAGATCTATGGGAGTTATGAGCACTATGTTGAGTATTAAATACATATATAATAATTTTTACTTTAAAGATGATGTATTCACATATATAATCTTCCAAAGACACTAGATCTATTGATTCTTGGTTTTTATTTTTTGTAAAGTATGTGAAAAATCATGAAATAATATTTTTTTAATGCTTGGGTTTTTATAGTTGGTATCAAAGAAACATATATATATTTTTAGAGTTTATGATGAAAAAACCTTAGTGAGAACCCTATGGAGAAGTATAAGGTATAATACTAAGTGTTGGAGGACATCATAATTTTTTTTAAAGTATATATGTGGGGTTTCTTCTTGAAATTACATCCCTATCAAGATATTGGAAAGTAGATACAGGATCTGACACAATTATACCTAGGGGTAATAACCCTAAAGAGGATGTGTTGGGTATTAACTCAACTATGACCTGGTTCATGATAGAGGCCTCACTACACACCTAGATAGATACTCCCATAGGATATTATTTGGTTAATAATATTCTATTTATGAACCACTATGAAGGATTTATTTTCTAGTTACTTTGAGGGAATGGGTTGAGAAGTTTAATATAACCCAACTGAAAATAATCTAGGTTGAACTAAGAGAGTTATAAGATGAACCAATTATGAAAATGTTGAAATGATAGTATTATAGGTTTAAATTAAGGTTTCATTGGAGAATACATATTATGATTTAGATTTAATATTAATATGATCATTTACCCTGACTATATTGATAACCATTCTGAGTTTTAATATTTTTTTGAAACATGATCAAGGAAATGAAGCTTATAAAGCTATGTATCTTGAAAACAATATGTCTTATAATAAAATAAGGTATAAATTTTAATGGTTGAGAATATTGGTATATTCTTGTTATGATGTAAAAGGAGAGTTTCTTAGTCATGCCTAATGTAACATCCCGACCCTAGAAGCCCAGAGTCGGTGCATTATTTTAATAAATTGGTATGATTACAAGTAATCAAGTCCTGAGAGACCGATAGTTTAGCAGTCTTGGAAAATAGATTACATACATGAACATTACATTACACATTAGAAAATAAAACACAACATAAATGATCCTTTGAGAACACCATTAATCCCCTATATTAACCCTTCTTATAAATCATAATACACTTCTTGAAATCCTTGGAAAATAAAACATAAGAAAGGGGTGAGCTCAAATGCTTAGTAAGGGTAATAAATACAACAAAAGATAACATACACATTAGGTATGGTGAATAATTGAAAACACAAGCCTTTACAAATAATAAAAATGAACACTTTATGGTAGGAATATGAGATGAGAAAATAATGCCATAATAAAACATAGCCATAGGTATTCTACTAGTCTAATAACCACATGAACCATCAATAATATTTTCATAATTAGGGAATGTATAATTCTAGATATTCTGACACATTTTGTCAAGGCCTCGGGCAAGACGTCTAAAAATGATTAAGGCCTCGGCCAAAACCATATATCAAATTTGGGAAAGGCTTCAGCCAATTCCACATCTAATTGTCTCATGAGACCTAATGATGCACCAAGGATCTATAGAGGGCTCCTCCCGTCACTTACTAAGTCCAATACATTCCTCATATGAAAAGGTTGAAACATAACAAAAACATTTGTATTAAAACTAGCATACGAAATGTTAATACTTTAACCTTAAACCATGAATGGTATAAAAATAACACATCCACAGTCAAATATATAAAAAAAATCAATACAATATAGAATATTTTTATCATAATAAATCAACTTAAAACAAGTTTAAAATCCATCAAATGATGTTGACATAGATGAAAATAATTTGTAAAAATCTTTGAGAGAAATATCCATTTTTATGAAAACATTTAAAAGTCACACATTTATAAAGGAAGTAATTTAAAAAATATTTTTGAATCAAAGTGTCCCATACCACTTTGAAACTTTTGAAAAGAATTACCATTTCAAAACATTCATTTCCATATAAATAAATCGTTAAAATCATTTTGAAAACATGGAAATTAATTAAAAGTATTTAGAAAGATAAATCTTTAAAAAATTTAAAATGATGATCTAATTAAATAGAACCTCACATATAACCTTAAAATATTCTTTTTGAAACATTTTTATGAAATATGGGTATTGGTGATAAATATGTCTCAGTAAATACTTACACATAAACAATCTCAGATAATAATGAGATTGAGGAAATAACCCTTACCTTGCACTTTCCTTTGGTCTAAGGTACCTTTAACCTCCTTTATAATGACCATAGTATGTTATTAAATTATACCAGAAACATATAAATATTTATTATATCATACATGATTCATTTATGACATTATTCTACCCATTTAATAATTATTTCCATGTAAAATTAACATTTTGGGTAATAGTCGATTTCTTTATCGTATGTGTTTTAACTTGTTATTCTTGATCATATCATTTAGATAATTATTTACATACTTCTATAATATAACAAATGATTTATATATCATATATATTTAGAATATAAATATGTATAGTAGATAGATATATGAAATGTAAAACACCGTTTATGGAGACGATAGGCCGTACGTACGGATAAACGCTATTTCCGTTTTCATATCGTATGGAATAGAAGTAAATGAATAAGATATATATAAGTACATATATATATATATATTCCATAGAATTATTATGTCATATATTCCATAATTATTAATAATATATGTTTTTATAATCATCGTTGAATGATGAATGTGGAAATGAATCTCATGGCGTCGTGGAGATGGTAAGCCGTATGTACACACGAGCGATGATGTAATTTCTTTAATGATTAAAAGGTGTGGAATTGGATGGTATATTAATTTTACAGAGACATTATTATATTATTTTCAATATTTATATACATATTACTCATCATTATATCCATCCAAATAATATAGTGTTGAATAACAAATTACACCACGACATGGAGACGGTAAGCCGTACGTACGCACGCATGATGAAATTATCATTCATAGGATGGATAGAATAATGAATATGGTTGTAACATATTTATAATAACATCATAGTATTTAGAAGGTACTGTATTTATTATTTTGGTATGGAAACAAAAAAGAAAGAGGAAGTGGAAGAAGAAAAGAACTTGAAAGAGGGTGGTGAAATTATTACCTCTTCTTTGGGGTGTTTCCTTTTTAGTTGATAAAAAGAGCTCCTTAGGTTGGATTTATGATAAAATTGAGGACTATAGGATTATTTTTGGGAATTTGGGATGATATTTGGTCAGGTTTTGGTCGAGCCAAAAGGATTCGGAGGTGTGATTTTGAGAGAAGGGGAAGTTCCCTTTTATAAGAGAGGAGAGGTTCACTTTAGGAAAAGTTTGAGATATTATTTTATAATAAAATCATTTTCAGTTTCTAATGGCTAAAAAATAATTTATTTTTAGGATAAGGTGGGTATGGGTCTAAAAAAATCTCAACCAATAGGTTTTATACAGGTTTGGGTCACCATATTAACCTTATCTTTTAGATTTAACTCTTAGTTAAATGGTTTAACTTTTACCATGTATTCTTGTGTTATTATAATAATTGGTTAATAAACTTACTATAAAATTCCAAGAGAACCTCAAGTGGTTAATTAATGATATAAATACAATCATATAAGTTATTTAGAAGAACCTTAGATTTTTAGGACTATTATATAATTTAATAATATAATATTTTTTTTAAAAACTCATTTATGTCAATTTTGACACTATTTAGTATTTGGTTTTTTTGAAAGTCATGAAAACTTTATTTATTAGAAAAAATACATTGAATCAATCCTAAAATGTCATATTCACCTAAAAATCCTTTTATTTTATAAAAAATGTGAAATTATATTTATTTTAATATTTATAATACCATTTATTTGATTTTTTCATTAATAAGGTAATTACTGCACCATCATTGTGTGATAAATAAATTAAATTATTTAATTTAATAAAATTATGAATAAAATACCATTATGTAGGAAATATTTTTATCTTTCTAATTAATATTTATAGTCGAAATGATAAATTATATAACACCTTGTAAAAATTGTTTTACTAAAAGATATATGTTTATGTCATTTTTGTCTTTACTTTAAATTAGTTAATATAAAGTGTTATTTTCACTCTCAAGTAGATACCTGTGGTCCCAAAATCAACCCAAGGATGAACATGGTGAAACATGTATAAAATAATAGTAATGGTACACATGTTAGGGTAATTTAATATTATAATAATAATATTTGTTTACCCTTATTTACCAGATTTACCATTTAACCATGATAAATAAAATATTTACTGAAGTAAATATTCATAATGTCTAAAAATAAAAGTTACCTATTTACAAAATTTGAACATTATGATTCCAAATATGGAATATATTTTTCCAAATTCAAAACACAAAAGTGGCAGAAATTAATTTAAAATTAATTCCATTTGTCAAAACAAAAACTGTGTTTTTAAGAAATAATAACTATCAAATGATTGACAATTGTTTATGTCCAGTTTAAATGTGAAATTACATCCAATGACCTAAATAATATTAAATGATAAAAATATAACATAAGGATACTTAAAAACCATTCAAATTTATAATTTAACATTATAAATTATTTCAATTAAAAAAGTTGTTTTTAATTAAAATTTAGTATTTTTCACTATTCATCAAAATATGAAAGTTATTAGAAAAGTAAAAAAAATTCATCCAAACTAAATTTTTATGTTATGATTCTAAATAATAATTTAATTTCATTAAATTGAATATATAAAAGTGTCAAATATTTTTTTTAAAAAAGGATCGCCATTAAAAGCCGGTAAAATTGCATTTTTTGGAAAATACTTCTTTTATCTAAAAAAATGAAATTATTCTTATATTATGTCTAAGAAACATATAATATGGATGTTAAAATTATATAGAGTATTTAAGATTAAAAATTTAGTTAATATTATTCATAACCTTTTTTTGAATGACTAGTTTGGTAAGTTGTGTTCGCTCATACTCGGTGTTTCGTGTAGCGTAAGCTGTTGAATTATTTTAATGAGACAACATACTATGAAATCTTGGGGTGTTACATTCTACCATCCTTAAATAAATTGAGTCCTCACAATTTGAATTTGTTCTTTGAAAATTAAAGGATAAAATAGAAAAATACTTTTGTGGAAAACCCAAATCGGAAATTTGGTTAATAAAATTTAATCTTAATAAGAGGGAAAGGGAATAAAAAAAGTCACCAACAGATTATGTTCTCGATTAGGAGAACATTAGTGGAAATTAGAGGCACATAATTAGAGGAAAAATGTAAATATTTATATGGAGTGATTTAGGTCATCAATCACAAATAATTGTAAAATTGAGGGCCTCAAATCCATAAATCTATGATGATTTAAAATATCATTGGTTCTACAAAACATAAGGTATTAGGATAACACATTTTTGGTTTTAAGATCCCTTCCCTAATGTTTAAGAATTAATTTATTCATAGAATAAGAGGAAAAAAATATACTTGACAATTATAGTATCATCCTTCAACTAATTCCTACCACAAACTCATCTTTCACTCCAAAAGATAATAGAATTAAAAAATATTCTATTTATCCTAATCGTATAAGGTTAAAAAAATGGTGAATTTATAATTCATTTTCCATAATATTTTAAAAAAAACTACATTATACAAACCAAGACATCACGTATGACAGTGGTAGGTGATTCACCCTTGTCACCCTTCGGTTGTGGGTTCAAGTCCCACAACCTTTCCGGACGCGATAGGTTGTCACCCAACCTCTGAGTTATTATTTTTATAACAATAAAAAAATAATCTTAAGAAATGATTTAACCTTAATAATAGTATCCAATGTCAAACTTAATCCATTCCAACTTTTAGACTTATCCAAAATACTTCTGTCAAAACTCACAGTCCAAAATTTATAAGGAAGGTAAACAAAATGAAGATCTCTTTTTCCACATAATAACATATGAATACCTTCATCATGTATTATTTTAAAAAATTGTAACACCTTGAATTACCATAAAAACTTATTTATTACATTCATGATCCCTTATTACTCATATAATACTAGATATATTCCTTATATCCAATTTTTTTGAATATTCCAATAATGATGGAATAAACAAACCATTAATCAGTTCCAAGGTAGTCAAGAATATCCAATATAATTTATCCAAACCGACCATCTCTTATTCCAAAATCACTACTTCAGTATCAGGACCATATTATGGTTTACCTTTCCTTCAAACATTTATTTTCAAAAAAAATTAACCTGAAACATTGTCACTTTACTTGGTACCATACAATCTCAAATCCTTAATGAAATAGTACTATAATACAATCCTTATTTATTTCCATAATTCATATAACCAGTACATCATTGATAAAACACTCAAATGAAATAATTCTTTAATAACAACATAATAAAACTAGTCATTCCTCTTCATCTGTGGTAGTATCATAACATGATTATTATCTAATAGCATCATTTTAGGGCATACTATGATGATTTGTACATTAATTCATATAGTGTCCCAACTCCTTACAGATGAATAATTTTACATTTGAAAACTTTTTATTACCCTTGAAATCACATACTTGGTTTCCTTTTTCTCCACACTTATAAAAAACTCTCATTCCCTTCAAGCATTTACCAAGGTGATTCTTTCCAAAATTATCACATATGGAAAAATCCTTCTTTCCCCTCTTCCCTTTATCCATATTTTTCTCTACCATCCCTTTCTTCTCTTTCTTCCCTTCAAAACCATAAAACTCATAGAATTATTTACTTATCTTATAAACACATGATACTATTTATTCATATGATGAGAATACATTGGAGACTATTTCTTTTTTAAATGTTGTCTTAATACAATGAAATATATGATCCTTCCTAATCTTCCAATCTTGTGTATTCCTGGAATTCTCATTCCTTCTACTAGGTGTCATTCCTAAAAAATGGCATACACCAGGTTAGTTTATGAATCACAATGCACAATTTCAAACATGTAAAATACCTAACATAAATTTAAAAGATTATTCATATAATCTATAATCATAAAATGTTTTCTTTGAGGAAGTATTTACTCCTAAATTCTTCATAATGGATTGTAAAGAAAATGTTAATTATCCTAAGCATATCCCTTAGGTTTGTCATAACCAATAGTGCAGTAAGGCCTGTTGTCGTGTACCAGGATACCCCGGTCAATCCCAAAACTCCTTGTCAGATTTTTCACTCCTAGGTACATCTGTTCCAAAGCCGTCTCTACCTGCTCGTATCAAGACAGGGATGCATTTTTTTGGAAAATTTAGAAAATATCTACATTACCAAAATTATAGGAAGTTCTTCTATACTAATCCTCAAAGTATATCTTAGGGTAGTGTTCTCTAATTAATGTTTTTCTAAATCTAGTTTTCAAGGTATGTACTAAAATTCCTCTGATACCAACTGTAATGCCCCGACCCCAGAATCCCAAAGTCGATGCATTATTTTAATACATTGGTATGATTACAAGGAATCAAGTCTCAAAAGATAGATAGTTTAACACTCTTGGAAAATATATTACATAAATTAATGTTACATTACACATTAGAAAATAAAACACAACATAAATGGTCCTTTGAATATGCCATTAATCCCCTTACTTAACCCTGCTTATCAATAATAATACACTTCTTGGAATCCTGGGAAAATAAAACATAAGAAAGGGGTGTGCTCAAAAGCTCAGTAAGGGTAAGAAATACAGGGGAAGATAACATAAGCATTCATTATTTAAATAAATATTACTCATCATTATATCCATCTAAATAACATAGTGTGGAATAACAAATTACACCACGCTGTGAAGACGGTAAGCCATACGTACGCATGCATGGTGACATTATCATTCATAGGATGGATAGAATAATGAATATGGTTCTACCATATTTATAATAACATAAAATTATGTATAAGGTACTGGAGTTATTATTTTGGTATGGAAACAACAAAGATAATGGAAATGGAAGAAGAAAAGAACTTGAAAGAGGGTGGTGAAATTATTACCTCTTCTTCAGGTGTTTCCTTTTGAGTTGATCAAAAGGGATCATTAGGTTGGATTTATGATAAAATTAAGGACTCTAGGTTGATTTGAGATAATTTGGGAGGATATTTGGGCAGGGTTTCACCAAGAAAAGAGGATTTGGAGGTGTGATTTTGAGAGAATGGGAAGTTCCCTTTTATAAGAGAGGTGATGGTCACTTTAGGAAAAGTTTGAAATATTATTTTATATTAAAATAATTTTCGTTTTCTAATGGATAAAAATGATTTATTTCAAGTATAAGGTGAGTATGAGTCGAAAACCTCTCAAACAATAGGTTTTAGATAGTTTTGGGTCACCATATTAACCTTATCTTTTAGATTTAACTCTTAGTTAAATAGTTTAACTTTTACCATGTATTCTTGTATTATGAAAATAATTGGTTAATAAACTTACTATAAAATTCCAAGAAAACCTGAATTGGTTAATTAATTATATACCTATCCTTATATAAGTTCTTTGGTATAACCTTATATTTTTAGGACAATTATATAATTTAATAATATAATATTTGTTTTAAAAGCTCATTTATGTCAATTTTGAGACTATTTAGTATTTGGTTTTGGTGAAAGTCATAAAAACTTGATTACTTCGAACCAAATACATTGAAACAATCCTAACATGTCATATTAACTTATAAAATTCGCGTGTTTCATATAAACTTTGAAATTATATTTATTTTAATATTTATAATACCATTTATTTGATTGTTTCATTAATAAGGTAATTAATGAATCATCATTGTGTCACAATAAATTAAATTATTTAATGTATAAAAATTATAAATAAAATACCATTATTTAGGAAATATTTTTATCTTTATAATTAATATTTATAGTCAAAATTATAACTTATATAACATGTTGTAAAATTGTTTTACTAAAAGATATATGTTTATGTCATTTTTGTCTTTACTTTAAATTAATTAATATAAAATGTCATTACCACTCTCAAGTGGCTCCAAGTGGTCTCAAAATATACCCAAGGATTCTAATGGTCGGAAATTTATCAACAAATAGGAATAGGACACATGTTAGGGTAATTTAATATTATAATAATAATATTTTCTTACCCTTATTTACCAGATTTACCCATTAACCATAGTAAATAAAATATTTACTAAAGTAAATATTCATAATGTCTAAATATAAAAGTTACCTATTTTCAAAATTTGTACATCCTGATTCCAAATATGGCATCCATTTTTCCAAATTTAAAACAAAAAAGTGGTAGAAATTAATTTAAAATTATTTCCCGTTGTTAAAACAAAAAGCGTGTTTAAAAAAAATAATAACTATCAAAAGATTGACACTTGTTTATGTTCAGTTTAAATGTGAAATTACATCCAATGACCTAAATAATATTAAATTATAAAAATATAATCTAATTATACTTAGAAACCACTCAAATTTATAATTTAACACTATAAATTATTTCGATTAAAAAGTTGTTTTTAATTAAAATTTTGTATTTTTCACTATTCCTCAAAATATGAAAGTTATAAGAAAAGTACCAAAAATTTATCCAAACTAAATTTTTATGTCCTGATTATAAAGAATAATTTAATTTCATTAAATTGAATATATTAAAGTGTCAAATATTTGTTTTAAAAAAAGTTCTCCGTTAAAAGGCGGTAAAATTGCATTTTTTGGAAAATACTTCTTTTATCTAAAAAAATGAATTTGTTCTTATATTATATCTAATAAACACATAGTATGGATGTTAAAATTATATTGAGTATATAAGACTGAAAATTCAGTTAATAATATTCATAACCGCTTTTTGAAGGACTAGTTTGGTAAGTTGTGGTGGGCTCGAACTCTGTGTTGCGTGTAGCGTAAGCTATTGAATTGCTTTAATGAGATAACGTACTATGAAATCATGGGGTGTTACTGCTAAGATAGTGAGGTTGATATCTAAATAGAAATTAAACCCTGATACTCTCAGCTATTTTTATTAGCAATCGATATTTATAAATGATATTCAAGTATATTCTAAAAGTTATAATGATTATTTAAAACATATAAGGATTTTTATTCAATAGTTTTGCTTTAAATATATGGATACTTATATTAAATGGGATCAATAACCATGAAAAGTGATTTTATGACAATGTTATATTTTTAGGTATAACTATTTAATAACACATGATTGTCTTATGGATAATCTTAGGTTTAAAAGGTTGATTGATTTTGATAAAAGTGAGTTAGATAGTGTTAATAACCAAGAATTGATTATTGACTTAATAAAAATTGATCCATGATATTTGTAGTGAATTTTATCTCATTTTTGGGATTTTTATGTATATATTGAATCATGTATGACTTTATGAATTAGTGGTTAATACCATTTTAGGATTAAATATAGAGTTAATTTTTGGAGGAATATATGAAATTGATATGGTTTAATGTCTTGGAGTTTCAAATAGTTTTGTAAAGTTATGTTATAGAGAATATATGATTAGGTAATATACATATTTAAGTATATGATTGTATTAAAGATTATTTTTTTTGTGGAAAGTTAAGTAACTTAATATAGCCTCAAGATAGTAAGGTGGGTGTCATATTAAGGTGTTATATCCCAAATGATGAATATATTAAGAATAAACTCACCAAATTTTATTAGTTAGGAATAATTAAAATCGCGAGGACACAATTTATTGAAGGGGGTAGAATGTATTGACCTAAGATTTTAGTATATGCTTTCATCTAATTAAGTCAAATATTTTTGATAGCTTTCTTTACACACAATACCAAACTAAAACAAAATAGAAATATGATTAGATCATTAAAACCAAGAAACTGAATTATTTGGTTTGAATAAGTGTAACCAGATTATGAAATATATTAATATATACAGATATTTATATATATAATGGTTATTTTATACAAATTTACTTATTTTATTATTATTTTTATGATTCTATATTTTTTCATGTTGAAATTTTTATTAAATAAATCTATGTATATTATTATTAAATAATGATTTTAATAAAATATAACATCGATTGATTAATTCTATCTTTATTAGTATTTTATATAAATTTATAATACAAAAAACTAGTATTTTTTAAAAAATTATTTTTCATATAAAAACAATTTCTCATTGTATTTTATGATTTTATTTAAAATTTAAAATAAAAAATTCAAGAAATTTAATTTTAAAAAATAAACTTAATTTTTATATTCATAATTTCAATATTAGTTTAATTTTTTATTTTTGGGTTTTTCCTACAAAGACTGATTTTTAGGAAAATAGTGAAAATACCATTTTTATGAATAATATGAATTTTATGAAATTAATATCATGAAATTATGAATTAAATTTTCATGAAACCTATTTATAAGACAAAAAATGTATTATATAAGTGAATTTGTAATTCTAAATGGTTGGTTTTAATTTACAAACCAATATTTGGCATTTTAGAACTTTAGTTATATTTTTCAAAACATGATTTTATTACATTATAAATTTATCACATTAAAATTAATTTTTATCAATTATATAATTTTAATATATAAAAATTACTTTTATTTTGGGATTCATCATGTGAAAATAGTCTTAGGAATAATTTTTTGTATTTTTTTGGAAATAATTAATTTTTTGGTGAATTGTGAAAATACTGACATTACTAATACTATATCTTTTTTGACATTACTCCATGAAAGTTTTTTAAACCATTTTAATAGAAAATATATATTTTATAAATTTAAATTAATTATTTTATAATACTATGTTGATATATAAAACTCATGCTTAATAGTTTTAAACATTTAGGTAATGTTTTAATGAAAACTATTTTTCATATATTTCTTTTAATAAAATTTTCACATGGTTGAATTAGGTTTTAGAATTAATTTAATTATAATTTAATATTATTATTATTATAATAAAAATTTTATTTTCATTAGAATCAATAACATAGATAATTTTATCGTAAACAAAGATCCTATGCTTAAATTACACTTTTTTCTAAAAGCGGGTTTTTATGCGTTATGTGAGCTAGTACTAAAATTAATTTCTATAAATATTATAAATTTCATCTCATAAAATGATTAAATGTTTAAAATAATAATTACAAAATTATTAAATAATTATAATTTAAATTTTGGCTATTAAAATTAGTTTTCAAGGCTGAAGTTGGAGTTACTCGGTAAGAGTAAATTAGGGTAAACATGGTTTAACATAGTGAAAGTGGTTACAAAATGTGTTAAAAATGTGTTATATTGGATTTAGGGGGGATTATAAACCATATATATTTTCCAAAAGCATTATTGGACATTTTTATAGTCTTTATCATTAAATAATGGAGTGATATTGAGAAATAAACAGTTTTTACAAAAGTTCCTTTTTCTTCACTTATAAAAGGACACCACCTCCAACCCATTTCTCCACCCATTCCAAATAATTTTATAAAAAAAGAACTGTTATCTCCTAAACACACTAAACATTCATTTTAATCATTTATATCACAAAAAATACCAAGATAGGAAGTCTTAAGGAGTTACCCAAGGGAGAACTTCCAAGGGAAAGGTAATACTCTGAACCCAAAATTTTAAAGACATTTTCTTCTTCAACACCCCTCAAGTACCCTCTATACATAAAGTTATTATAAAACAATAATTTTTAATATTATTAAATGTTATTATTCCAATTTAATAATAATCTTATACTTTTCCCCAAAATCATTGATAAAAACGAAAACATCATTATGCGTGTGTACAGACTACCACATCCAAGAATGAAATATTTTGTTTTCCATGATGAACTAATATAGAATACTTTAGTAATGTATTTAGTATTTAAAAATGATATTTTTATGCTATTAATATAATTAAATGAAAATAAATGATAATATATAAGTAATAAAAATAATAAATGGTTATAGTAACTTTATCCGCCTTAAACAGACTTTTTAAGACATCTTTCTTAATTTGGGTAAATTTTGGGATAACCTTTGAAATTGTGTATTTATTATCATAATGGAATAATAAATTTCATAAACCTACACAATTATGGAGATCATTAAGGTATTTGAAAACACCTTTGACCATGATCAACAAACTGAAAGTGTTACAAGGAAATTAACTGAACAACCCTGAGTAATTGAAATAAATGAAAAATATATTAAAAATAAGAACCACAATATAATATATAGACCTTATAATATTAAATATATATGAATAATGTTATTAGATATATATTAACTTAACTTAATTTAAATATTTAGTAACTTAAGTTAAAGTGTAGAAAGCTTTCGTAGACGAGATAAGAGTTTTTGTCTCAAATTCCTGTATTTGAGACATGTTTTATATTATAATGATAATTTATTTTATGTGGTGTATATACATCATAATTTAGATTTTATATCACGAAATACCTTTTATTCATGGTAATTAGTGCTCAATTTTATGATATATATTTAAATATATTTTTATACTCCTCAAATTGTAAGAGTTTTCTTGGTCTCAATTCTGATTCTTTGAGACATGTTACATTTTATGCACCATGTTCATTTTTGTATGTTATTAATTCGATTTAATATCCCATGAATGTTTTATATTTTTTTTATTAATGAGATAATTTAAGACAAGTAAATTTCTTTTCTTCAAATTTTATTCGACTCAAGTGTTAGCTCAGTTGTAAGGGATATTCTGTACCACCCTCATTACCTTTAAGTTGCACATTCTATTTACTTTTATCCATTTTTATGAAATATTATTATCGTGAACTTCTATTATATTTATATATATTTACCTTAAATATATATCTTTTTTAAATATCATTTTCATTGCTAGGTTTATACACGATTTTTAGTTCCCTTTGAAATTCCCACTTTTAAGTAATTTTGATTTAAGGGAAGTTTTCTATTTATGATGTCATGCCAAGAATCACCCCTATAATTTTTTAAACCATGAATTGATTCTAAAATACCTCAGTATTTTATAGAGAACCATCTTGGTTCAATTTTTCTTTAATTGGAAACAATAAGGCATTTCCTTATTTAAAAATATCCTTTACTTATTTTATAAAGTTTCACCCAATGGGTTCACTTTCATTCTTTATTCACCAAATATTTTTCATGAATTTTTTATAATGGAAATCCATGTTCAAAAACTATTTAATTATTCAATTATTAATTTTAAAATTTATTTATTTCTTTCTTTTATTGAGAATCTATATGATATATCCTTGATTATGTCTTAATACAAGATTGTAAAACCCACTTATTTATTTCATGTCTTATTATTCTTATGATATATAATAGTGCCAATGAGCCTATACCCAAGTGGTACATACTCATGCATGGCATAAAAAAATACCCAGGATCAAATCCAGGTAGTGACGAATTTACAGGTACTGTAGCAGGGAACTGTAACAGCGGCGAAACTGTAGCAGCGGTGACATTGTAGCGGCAGGGGCACTGTAGTAAGAACTGTAGCAGCGGCGGTACTGTAGTAGTTAATGTACCAGTTTGGGTACCATAGAATCACTATTCACCAAGGGGTCCTTTGGGCCAAAAAATTGGATTTCAAGCCTTGTATTTAGGACACTTGGCCTTGGGCCTTCGGCTATGCAATGGGTCTCCCTTTACCCAGTCAAAAGAGGTATTTACTTTAATAAAAAAAAATGAGGCTTCAGCCCCAACCGTTTTAAAAAAATGATCTATAATGGGATTATTTAACTCATGTGGAAAAAATATTCATGTACATATTATTATGTGATGGGTGGGTCTATTAAATCCATCCAATGCATTGGGTAATTTTAATGTCTCATGAGATACCATGTATGGTGCATCAGCGGTCAGCCTAAGCACATTATATATAGTGTGTATAAAGTTATCCTAAAAAACGATTTTGTAATGGAATTTATCTTGATTATACAATTATTACAATGGAGGTTAGCCTATGTTATGTTTTCTTAAAATTTAGACTTTATATATGCTGGTAATTTCATTTTTTTATGATGATTCCAATTTTTTATGATCCTATGATCATATGATTTCATTTCCTTATGCCATGTTTCCATGTATAGAATTATTCTATTTATAATATCATGTTATGACTCTTTAATCTTATGTTATTATTTATTCCCACAATTATTCAATTAATAGTATTTATATTTGACACTTTTCCTTATGTATTTTCCCCAGGGTATCCTATGTTGTTTTAGAAGATATATGGGAGTTAAAAGAACTATGTTGAGTTTTAAATAAAGATGATGTTTTTATATTAAATATTATGTATTTATGTTTCTAATATTCCAAATACACTATACCTCTCAATCCTCAGGTTTGTTTTTTAGAAAAGTACAAGAAAAATCATGATGTTTTTTGTTTAAGGCTTAGGTCATTATAATTAATTTGGTTCTTCAATGTTAATCCTCTTATACTTATTTCTCTAGAAATGTTTGAGTATATAGACAGTAGAAGATTATAATTATTATATGTGTTTAAATTATCATCCTATCATTATTTTTTTTCACACACATGATACCTAGAACTTCTTCTATACCTATGATGATGAGTAGTGGGATGATTCCGGAGTGATTAGAGATACACATTCACTCAAATAGGTAAGGATTTGGAGTGAAATGATCGTTGTATTTCTCTATTCAAGCTGTGATATCTAGATGAGAGAAATTATCTGAGGTTTTAAATAATTAGAGGGAGATAGAAGAAAATTAAATTGAATAATGATTAAACATAAAAGTAGGAAAGTATCCAAGGTTAGACAACCTCTTTAAAATTGAATTCAAAGAAAACTTTTCAAATTGTACTTCCAAAAAAATCAAGTTATGTTTTCTAACACAAATTTAACTCGCACAATTCATAATAAAAACAAACTAAAACACCCTCCTCTCTATAATCAACATGATTTCCACTATATAATACGTTTTATTGGGTTTATTTTTTTTGAGAAGAGTCTCACGATAAGATCTTCATCACCCACCCTTCTATTTATAGTCATATGCAAACTATGTATTCAATTCCACCACTATCTGATCTTTGTGATCCATGATTTTACTAACCTAGGAAACTACTAGATACTAGTTCTAGACACTAAGTGAAAACATACACATAAAATTAGATCATACTTATATACTACAACCTTCTATATTCTATATTATACCTTTTCATAACATCAAGTTCCACCATTCCATCTGTCCATTTGGTTCTACAACATCCTTAAAGAGTTTCTCCTTTCAAAAAGTCAGTTTGAAAATAGGCTTCACAATACCACCATGCCTAAAATTCTTAACCTTCCATGAGAATTGGAAAATAAAACCATAAAGTATATTATTTTATTACACTTATACATTCACATAGATTAACCGATGATGTTACCATTATAAATTATTCAACTTGATATCCACTTGCATGGGGGTCCAAATGGCCACATCAGTTAAAAAATTAATGTGATATAGGTTGTCTATGAACTAGTGTGATATTATAGTGTAAATGCTAAGGACACATTAATAATGTTATTATTTCATCATTTACTCATGAAAGATATTAATTTACAGTTTCAGATAATTATGAAATATAATAATGTCTTAAAAATTAAATAATAAAAATCAAGTTACTTATATCAAGTGGAAATACATTTCTTTTATAAAATAGGTTAATAAACTATTCAATAACTTCTTCAATGATCAATAACCCACACCCAAATCACAATCCTATTATATATCCTATTAATTTATTAATCATTATCTATTTATAAATGAGAAATGAGAAGGGAATACATAAGCTCAGTATGGGTTAAATAAAGAGTACACATGAAGTAAGCCACAATCTACTTCAATTAACTTAATGAATTAAATTTGACTCATAGAGTATTATTTATAAACATATATGTAGGAATCTAATCAATTCAATGTTCATAATATGATTCTAAAAATTATATTTATATAGTTAATCTTTAGTTATAACTTATCCTACTGATAAAGGTTACAAAAACAATTCTAACATAATTTTTTTGGAGAAAACTTCTTCATCCAATACATGAGAAGACTCTATAATTATGGTTTAGTTTTTCAATATATATAACCATTAGTGTATATAATACTTAGAATCTTTCATAACATTTCATGATCACAAACATAAGATAATAGACATTGATCTTGAGGAGAGAAAATGAATTAAATGGGTTATTTTTATTTATTTTAAGAAAATTAAATGAAATTTAGATTATCAAAAAATAAATATCCTAAATTAATAATATAATGATGAATAATATTTTTAAGGAACATTAAAGAGAGTTAATAGAAACATAATGATTAATAATATGAATCTATCGTGAATTTTTGTGATTAGGTATAGAGTATGAGTCAATTAAACTAAGTAAAAATGATTGTAATATAATATTTATAAAGGTGTAGAATATTTTTAAAGAAAAATATGTTAAAAAATCATAAGTAATACAAAAAAATAGTGAACAATATAGTTATCACATGAAGAAGATATATATGAATTATACAACAATTTCACAAGGCTTATTGTAAGAATTAAGGGAGAAAAATAAAAACACAAAAATAAATATAAAGAAATATATAATGTTCAAAGGACAATGAAAAAACCCATGAAGTATATAAAAATTGAAAGAGAGATAGAGATACAGAGAGAGAGATCTCTTGACTAATTTCATATAGTTTGAAGTTGAATCAATCAAATATATGATAATAAAATGACATGTATATTACGATAGAAAAATAAAAAAATTGTATATTATATGTCCATAATATGATATATAAAAAAATAATATTATATACCAACAATATAAAATAAAAAAATATTATTGAGAAATAACCCCATTACATCATCGAGAGATGATTTTTTGAAATGGTTCTTGTATGATTTTTTTATTATTTTTTTTAAAAAATTAAACCAGATTGTTAATAATTAACATATACTCCCATATAATTATTTAAATTCATATAATAATATATTAATGTCCTTGTTTGAAGTTCCATGTCTATAATATTCATGTTTATTAGAGTTTTACTGTAAAACTAGTTCAGAATTCAACTTTATGAAGTTTAATGTCAATAGAGTTCTATAGTTCAATGTTCTATTTGGTATAAAGGTTTTTATGTCATTAATTTCAAAGTTATATATTCATGGTATTTTTAATTATTAAAATTATAGTGTTAAAGAATTATTTAATAAAAAATTTATGATTTTGTAAATTTAATATTTATACTTTTGAAAAATAAGAACAAAATACCATGAATATATAAATTTTAATTGAAAAAAATGTTAAATTGAATGAAAATTCAAGTTTAAAACTATAATGATTTTGAAAGAAAAAATGACTCATACCATCATTCATATTTAAAGTTCTATATTTTTATTGAGTTATTGTGGGGAAAAATTGTTTCAAAAAATACTTAGGGATGTAAAGAGATAAATATTTATAGTATAAAGAGAGGAAAAGCAAGAGGAATTCATGTATCTGGGTGATGTGTTGAAAAGTTAGAATAAAAAAATATTTATAAAAAATTTTAAGGTGAATCTTATAATTTGTGTTTAAAAATATCTAAACAATTTTATAATTCAAGTATAAAATTTATATATATTTTTGGATCATTATAATTTGGGGCATGAATAATTAGTTTTAATTAGTTAGGATAACGATTTGAAATGATCGATTGTAAATAGATTAACCTAAGATAAAAACTTAAATTGATTGATGATCAACCAAAATTATTATTTAACCAAATTGATTGGACTATATCGATTCTTGTTAGTTTGAATCATTTTAAAAAATAAACATCATATCAACACTAAACTTATAATAATTAATTAAGTGAAAAAATATATGGAAACATTTTTCCAACACCATATTCACTAAAAAATATGTAAATATAGTAAATAATCATAAAAAACCACTGATCATAAAAGGAAAATAAATTGGTGATCATAGAAAAATAATTGATCATAAATAAAAATGAATTAATAAAGAAAAAATATAAAAAATCCTCCAATAAAAAAATAAAAATTCATCCATTAGCTTAGTTTTTACTATATAATAAAAAAACATAAATAAAAGTTTTAAATTGACTGAAATAAATTGAACATGAGTTTTTATGTTTTTAATATAACCTGATGATTTGTTTTTAATTTAATTTATCATATGTGTATAATGATCCCATATAATTAAAGGTTAGAAAAGATTTATATTATGTTTATATTTAATCAAAGGAAAATAATTATCCCTAAAAAATTTAATAATTTTTTTTATACTTCATTTAATCAATTGATTTTAGTTAAAAATGATTAAGGATGATTAAACCTACTTATCATGACTCGACTCTACTAAGACCTCACTTGGGCTGGTAGTGAAGTCGAGAGTGTCCCCTAAAGATTGTAGTTAATAAGCCATGTGTTGTAGAATCGTACTAAATGTATATAAAAGATAATATAAGAAACATTACCCTCTTTAAATAACTTCTAATAAAACAAAAACTCAACCATTTTCCATCAATCTCTATTTCAAAAGGTAGTAAGGTCTATCTCATTATCCAACACTATATTTAAGATATATAAAAGTAGTATATAAAAGTATGCATGAGAATAAAAGTATACTTAGTGGGGTCCTCTTTATAAACTCTCATGTCAATGTCAAAAAGGAATACTAAAGACTCTAGGAATAAATAGAGAAACTGACTAATGTCCCATATTAAGTAATCTAAAAACCAAAATACCACCAAAAATACACTCTCAAAATCCATATACAATATAAGTATAATAAATTAGGAAAATATAGAAATAGAGGTACCCCTTACTCACTTTCCCACTTAACTATTCTCCCTCGCAACCTAAAAACATAGGTCATGTCGCTTCTATCCCATACAATTCCATATACCACAACCTCGTACCACAAACTCATACCACAAACATATACAAAAAACCACTATCACAACCCTGACCAAAAGGGTGAGTAATAGAAGATGAGTAGTCAGCCTTCCATTTCATCCAAACCCAAGATATTGGGGATTTATATGACACCCAAATCATCATATGGGAATCAGTTAGGTTATCTAACATAGATGATGGTATATAAGAAATAAAAAAAGTATATTTAAATATACTATCATAAAAATCCCAACCTAGGGTTCACATCCTATAAATCCACCCCTATGAGATCTCATAACCCATATCATTACCACAAAAAACTATCACTGCAACCTTTATTCACACCATAATCCCACAAGACTACCATACAATCAATCATAATCATCCACATCTTTATTACCATTTCATAATTCGTGAGTAATTCTAAATTATTCATTTTTAACCACATAAACTTCATTACTTTATCAATTAAAATCACAAAATATATCTATCTCAAATCCACCTTTTTGATTAAATTTTCATAATGTACAATTTATTGGGCTATGTGGAAAAAAATACAAGACACTATTTAAATCCCCAGTGAAAACAAAAAAACACGTTGGGGAGAGACGAACCTAAAATATACCCCAAACACAACCTACCATAGAACATAAAAAAGTCATGGGTAATTGGGAAAGGATCTGTTAGTTCCCCAGTCCCCATGAGTGATAGAGACCATGAGACACTTCAATCTTTTTACTCCACAAGACCTTTTAAGATGTCACCACTAATCATGCTCATCATTACCATCACACTTGCTCGCTTTCATTAATGAGAATGTGCACCCATAGAACATCCAAGTGGCTCCATAAAACCATGATCACCATAACCATTAGTCCATCACCAAAGCATACTATTGAGAAAAATATAGAGAAAAAATATACAATAAATAAGGAAACCATTTTATAGCAAGCCTTTAGGTGAAACTGTTCTATATACCATCAAAATTGACATACACTGAGAAGATTCTCCTAGAATAATATCAATAGCCACTATTTACAAACCATATTATATCCACCACCATCACTAATAACACCATATAATAGTAAAAAAAGAAAAAAGTAAACAAAATCATACCAATATACCAAGAAAAAAATAACGGGAAACAATCATAGAAGAGTTTCATAGGATGAAACCACCATCAATATCAGAATAAAGTCATACCTGATGGGAAAGAACACCTATTTGACATGATTTAAAAACTCTTCCATTGGAGAAAACCATCCCCACCTTAACTATTAACAATATAAAAACAAGGATACATGATACAGTTAGGAACAACCACCACCAATCCAAAGTAGAAAAAAATATATCACAACTTGATGTGAAACACATCCACCTCAAATAATGAAGTAAAACTATGATTCGTACATATCCAGGGGTTATGATTCACCACTGGGGAGCTGAGTGAGACCCAATGAGGATAATAATAAAAAAACTAGTAGTTTTAGTCAAGTTTAAAGAACCCTAGAATTATCAAAGTCCATAGAAGTTAGATAAAACATAAGGAGGAAGAAAGAGATGCCCTTTACTACTTTTGACAAACATGAACACCAGTGAGAAATTCTTTTAAAGAAGTAATACTTGGTAAAACCTCAACCAATAATTAGAAACCTAATAGCCAAAAATAAAAATTAAAGTAAACAATAAGGGTAGAAACCCAAGAAGTGAAAAAGGGGAAAAATTGATATATATCAATGAATGAAGTTAGGCTGGGATAAGAAGAAGAAAGGGGAAATGGGGAAGGAAAACTAGGCTAGAGAAGTGGGAAATGATGACACCAAATTATAAAGGAAAAGAAAACCTAGCATCGAAATGAGATAAAAATGAAAGAGTGAGGATCCATCTCCACACACCACAACACTTAATGACACATATTCTATCTCATTAACCACACATTACACTAACTATTTATTATAAAATTCATTAATTCAATTAATAATTCTCATTCAATTCATTACCACATACATTAATCACTATATTAAACAATTATTTAATATTTCACTTATTCATGACATTAAAAACACATAAATCAAAAAAATCAATCATGTAAACCCTATTTTTACAATTATTAATTACCACATCAACATTTTCAATTCTTGATCCACATAATATAGAATCCATGTAAAATAACTCCATTACGGTATGGAATTTATTTCACAACATATATCTCACTAAAAATTTATTGTTTTTTGTAACCAATTCCCAACATACTTTGTTAAAAACATAAAAATTATATATTATAATTTCATTAATTAATCCACATAAAAAATCATATTCTCTTTATATTTTTTATTTCACACCTTCCACATTTACCCCTTCAATTTAACCCTATCAACCTCCTACAAAATCATATCAAACACATATGATTATACATTCAATATCACTTTACCAATATACTATAATAATGTTTCATAAAAAGCATAAATAAATAACAACAAAAACAATATATATAATATATATACATCTACACCCTCATAACCCTACTATATTTTTATTTTAGTTTATATATTAATATCAATCCTATCCATCTAGTCAATTAAACTTAAGTATGATAAATCCACTACACCAATAAATAAGGAAAGAGAGTTTCTATGTAAAAATACAGGTAATACTAGAAATAAATAAATATTATTATTTATATATATTTTTTATTTTTATGGATTTATATTCATCATATTTTTATAAATGAATTTATAGAAATTTTCAAAAAAAGGAATAGATTTATTTAACTAAATTATTTTTTTTGTGTATTACATGATTTTAATTAAAAGATAAATTTATAAATTTTAAAAACTGAATTTGATAAAATTAAATTAATTTTATATATCATAATATCTAATTTATCTTAGGTTTAATTTTTGGGTTTTTTCTGAAAAGATTGATTTTTGGGTGAATAAGGAAAAATATGATTTTTATTTAAATTTTCATTTATTTTCGGGTATTTAAAAAATAAAAATATATTCTGGATTGATTATAAAGTTTAATTATTTACCTTTCAATACAAATAATCCAATAACTTCTCTATTAATTAGAATTAAACTTCATCTTTGTATAAAATTATTCTTATACTTAAAAATGACATTTTTCTAAAAAAATGTTTTCATTATAGTTTGTGTATTTATGTTAAAGTTAATTTTTAGAATTTTTGAAAATTGTATATGGTAAAATGGATTTAATATTTAAAATCAATACGATCAAATTTGGTAATAAGTTTAATTTCATATTTGGTTATTATGAATAGTAATATTGCTATAACTTTATCACCTTGGTGAAGGTTAAAAGGGGTAATGATGGGGGGGGGCTAAAATTTGAGATAAGACATAAAATATCTATAAAAATTTGATAAATATGATTGGTTTATTGAATTTAGACCTTAAATTATCTTATAATAAAAATATAACAATTTTATTCTATTATCCTCTGATAAAGACATAATATATTTAAAAGTTTTAAGTATTTGCAAGTGTGACACTCCCATCACTAATAAAAGGGAACATATTCTATGCACTTATTCACACACATTGAATCGTTTATATTGAAAAATACTTACCCAAATACATTAACAAAATCCATAAAGATCTATTATAGGTCATGTTATCACCAAAAGACCAACCTAATAAGGTTTAAGGTGTAATACAAGGGAGGTTTTATAAAGAATAGGTACAATTCTTAACCAAGGGTTTATTGTCTATTTTTGATTCCAAATCATTAAAATATTATTTAACCATTATGAAATAATAACTTCAATATATTCAATAAAATAAAAAATTATTTTTATTATTTTACAACCCTTTTTCATCCTCTGTGAAATGAAAATATCACTCATGCATATGTGTGGACTATCACTTCTATATAGTGATGTGTTTTTTTCATCACCAGATCATTTGGATGGTTAAAATGATTGATAAAATGAATGTATATGAAGTTAATAGAATAATTATTATTCTTTGAAGATAATATATTAGTTCCATTATTAACCTACCATCCATTGGAAAAGGATAACGTCGCTCGTGCGTACTTATGGACTACCACCTTTACAAACCAGTGTGATTCATTTTTCATTTCCACCTTAAAAGACTGTGCATAAGGATGGAAATAATTAATAAATATGAATTTTATAAAAAATTTATAATTATATAAAATTAAAAAAATATCTACTTTATTTATTTTCCACCTAATATAAAAATTTGAATGTTATTCATATGTACAAATGGACTACCGTTTCCATGAAATGACATGGTTCATTTTTCATGATTATATTACATGATTGGTTTTAAAACTACATCTAATGTATAAATATGATAATTATAACTTTTTTAATATTATTTATTTAAGGTAATAATAACCCCTTTGATCACATGGTATGTGATGTCAGTAAATTCCAAATTTAAAAATTTATTAACCTACTAGCACTTTAGAAACTCCAAGCAGGGTTGACCTGTAGGCTTTGGGCATAGTGGAAGCATGTGATGGGTCATGCCCAACTTTTGTTTTGACATGATGGATGATCCACCTAAGATTTAAACAACGATAAATGTCATGATCTATGTAATAGAATAAAATAATACAGAAAATGGATATAATTCAAGAAACAAGAGTGAGGGTCATCACATATTATTTATAATTAATTTAATTAAATAAAGAATTACCTTGGTGGAATTATTTATTCATTGATGGATTTAAAAATAGATCTATGTTGTTCTATCATTTCATTTTAGGAATCCAAATAGATTTGGCCTAGTAGTGTTCCGCACATGTTCCAAAAATATCTGAATGTTTTCGTAGGAATATTCGGGTGCCAGCACGACAGATCCTAGCACTTATGTCGTCTTCCTTTGATTACCTTGATAACTGCTTCCAAATAATTCTCTTAGATCTCTCTTTAATCTAGGGTGGGAGTTGGAGGAAGATCATTCTCTATTATTAGGATCATTCTGAGAATAAAGCTCTCTAGTTATTGAAATTATTCTCCAAATACATTGTACACAACCAAAAAAATGAATTAGATTATTGGGAAAATAATATAATTGGGTTTATATATCACTATGGTTAAAATAAAATAATTTCACAAGTGCCCATTATTATTTATTTAATCCTTGCAGACCCCCTATCAAATAATAATAATAATAATAATAATATTTCTTGACATGCACTTAACTTGAAAATTGAATTAAAAATTATTTAATCAAATAATATTCAATATTTTTTATTTCTCACTAGACCATTAATATATGTTCTCCATTCCTTGATAATATTTATCAGGCCTTGAATAATGACTATTTATTTAATAAATAAATATCAACACATTATTTTCCAATAAATATATAAATATTATATTTACTAAATAGAAAATAAATATTTATATACAATCAAGAATACATGAATAATTATTAAACCAAATATAGAAATAATATTTATTCAACTTATTAAATAATAAATAATAATATATTTTTTAATTGAGATTCTAGATACAATTAGTGTGTGAACATTTAGGCCTCTTTATCAGTGGAATTAGGCAAAGTAGTCTATAGTCCAACATTAACGTCTAGCAACACTCTAAGAAAGACATTAAGAATGAAGTTAATGCCAAAATGACATGATACCTCATACAAATGCTTACTGTGTAATATAATCCCTTTATCATGATATCTCAAATAAAGTAGGTCACATGTTGGTTCTATCAACCTATGTGCTTGATGTCTCTTTCTTTGACTTCCTATAAATTGAACTTTCCTTTTGTACACCATGGCCATGGATTTATTTAGGAAATATCTTTTCCATCAAAGGTCCCGAGATGTAAACTTCTATTAATGAACAAAAGGTACAAATACATTCTCACATTATTCATTAATGCAATATTACTCATGATTCACCCAACAAATCCTACCACTCTGTGAGCATCTTTAGTCATGATTTTCATTAATATGTCAAAGTATGTAACTCATAATCATTAATATTAATATTAAAGTCTAAGTATCAATACCCATACCCACATATAGAAATATCCAATGACACATATAAATGTGGATTTTATACTGGAGTGTCTCATTCTCATAATATCCTACTAGATATTACTAAGGGAATACACTATGATAAGGTGCGTCAAAGTCCAATGAGTTTCCACCCATGATAGTTTATATCATTTTTGTTCCTCAAATTATATAATTTGGATATATAAAATATATTTAAGAATAGTATCATAACACTTCTAGGTTCTCATCATAGCAGGTAATTTCTATGACCTTTCAGTGCGACATCTACTCTTAGGACATTATCACATATTATGTTATATAGAAGAAGTATCATGATGTGATAATAAGTTTATTAATATTAAAAAATATGAATATATTTTATCATAAAGTATACAAAAGTTGGTTCTAGGGAACCAAATCCAATAGAATACCACTTGCACTAGACCAAACTACCAACAACCTTCAGTATGCTAACTCTCACATGATACTCATACATCTACTGAGACATGCCTTTAGTCAAGGGGTTTTCCATGTTCTCTTCTATAGTAACTCTAATTTTAGAAACTTTACCTATCTAATGAAAATACCTTAAGAAGTGATAATTTTAGAGTATGTTCTTTGTACATTGGTGTGACCGTGGATCTTTTTCAATATCCATCACTGCAGTATTGCCATAATAAAATGTGATAGGTTATTTATTTCTAAGTACCACATCAAGATCCTATAATTTTTTTGAATCAAAATAACTTACCTGGATACATCAGAAGCCACTGTATACTTGGAATTCGCTATAGAACCAGTGAAAACTGGATACTTTGAACTCTTCTAGCTCACAACTCCTCCATTGAAACAAAAAAACATATCCTGACTGTGACTTCAGATCATTCTGATCATTCTGAAAAGCAGCATCATTATAACCCTTAATTAAAAGCTCCTGGTCACCTCTATACACCAGAATCATATCCTTAGTTCTTCTCAGATACTTGAGTATATCCTTAACATAAGACCAATTTTATTCTCATTTATTTTCTTGATATCTTCCTACTATGTTCAGTGAATAGGAAACATCAAGTCTAGTACATATCATTGCATGCATGATTGATCCTATCACTAAAGCATATGAGCTCTTTCTCATTCTCTATTTCTCAAATTGTGTCTGAGAACACATTTTCTTAAAAATATGTAAACCAAGTGACACTAGAACCAATACCATATTGGATTTTCCATACTAAATATATTTAGTATATGATCAACATATTTACTTTGACTTAGTCCAAGCATCCTCTTGGATCTATCAAAAATGATCTTGATCCCTAGAATATAGGATGCTTCACTTAAGTAATTCATGGAGAATCACTTGTTTAACCAGTCCTTAACTGACTGTAATATTGATATGTCATTTCCAATAAGTAATATGTAATCAATATATACTACTAGGATAATAACCGTATTTCCAGTAAACCTCTTATAAATACATTACTCACATTAATTATTAATGAAACTATTTTTTATGGATTCATAAAATTGAATTTTCTATGACCTAGATGCTTGATTTAGTCTATTAATGGATCCCTGTGACTTGAAAATATTTTTGGCATCACCTAGAGTCACAAAACCTTCTGTTTATGTCTTATAGATGTCTTCCTAAAGACTCCCATTAAGTAATGAGGTTTTTAAATCCATCTTCCAAATCTCATAGTCATGGTAAGCCTCTATAGAAAGTAGAATTTTGATGGATTTAAATATGGAAGTTGGTGAAAAGGTTTCATCGTAGTCAATTAATTGATTCTATTTAAACCCTTTATCAACTAGAATTTCTTTATAGGTATTTAATTTACCTTCCATGTCTATTTTTCTCATGAATACCCATTTTCATCCAATGGGATTTACATCAACATACACATTGACGAAAACCCAAACTTGGTTTTGATACATGGAATCCATTTTAGAATTCATTGCTTCTCACCATCTTATAGCTTCTAAGATCTCTACATCCTCCTTATAGGATATAGATGTATCATTTCCAACCAATAAAGAGTCACCATATTCAGTGACAAGAAAATCATCTCTATGGTTATCTTACCTTTCTTATGCTCCTATGCAGTACTTATGTTTCAGGAACTACTTATTCTATAAGGACCTTTATAATTTTTTCCTATACTAAATCTTTTTTATCTTTAGAGTCAAATTCATCAAAGTAAATCTTTCTCCAACTATCCTTTTTGAGTATTTTCTCCCTCTTAATAAATATATATTTTTTGGCAATAATCACTTTCTTATCCAAGGGGTTGTATAGGTAGTATCCCATTTTTTTCATTGAGATATCTTATAAAGATACTCATTTTGCCCTGGGGTACTAATTTTTCTTCTGAGATGTCCTTAACAAATTCCTCACAAACCCATACCTGTGTGTGTGACAAAATGGGTTTCTTTCCACTCCATATCTTGAAGGGAATTCCATTTTATGATTTAGTGGGTAATCAATCTAATGTGTATACTATAGTTTGTAATGTATATACTTAAAAGGATGATGAGATATCTACATGAATCATCATTGACCTTAACATGTATAATAAGGTACGATTCCTACTTTCACCAACACTATTGCACTATGGTGTGTAAGGTGGAGTGAGTTGAGATAGAATCCCAAAATCCTGTAGAAATTTGATGAAATCTTGGTTAAGATATTCACCACCTCGATCTGATCAAATCCTATTTATCTTCTTTACAATATGATTTTCTACTTCATTCTTGAATTCCTTTATTTTTTCAATGGCATTAGGCTTATACCTCATTAAGTAGACATAGACATGTCTATTCAAGTCATGAGTAAAAGTTATGAAGTAAGAATATCTCCCAATAGATAGTCCACACACATCATTGTGTACTAATACTATAAGATCTATGGACCTTTAACCCTATACACCAAATGGTGGTTTGTTTATCTTTCCTTGTAAATAAGCATGACATATTTCAAGAGATTTTAGCTCAGATGTGTCTAAATAACCATCTTGAAATAGGTTTTTCAAACTCTTCTCATTTACATGAACAAAATGGTGATGCCAAAACTGGGTGTTATGCGAGTCAAGTGAACATGATTCATTATCAATTTACAATACTTGGTTTTCATAATTTAATAAATAAATACCATTATTTAAATGATCTATACCATAACATATGTTGTTCTTATAAAAGAAAAAACTTTTATTTCTAAAATTGAAAATAAACCCATCTAAATCTTGGAATGATACAAAAATTATGTTCTTGGTAACCATTGGTACATAATAAAAATAATTTAAAATGAAAATCATTCCCATTGGAAATGAAAGGTGGTAGTCACAAATGGTCAGAGAAACCAACATCGCACCATTAGAATCTCTCAGATCCATCTATTCTCTATAAATCTATTGGTATCTACTTGGTTTCTAAATTTTGATATATATGTGAGCACCACAATATGTATCTAATACCCAATGTGTATATATGGAAAGATTACACTTCACAACTAATGCACCTTTTTCTTCCCCTAGCTTCTGGGTGCAGTTTATCTTCTAGTGGCCTGACTTTCCATACAAAAAACATACTGCATCATTTTCCTTTCCTAGCCTCTAGATATCCCTCTTCTTGTAAGGGAATTGCTTGGGATCTTTAGAATATTTATAGGTCTTGGGACCCTTTTAATTGTTCATACTTTTCTTATTCACCATAATAACTGTGGGTTTATCATCCCCCATGTACTTATACACTTGGAAAATCAATGTAAAAAGTTAAAAAAGACACTTCTCATTATTTTTCATGTTGTAATTAATAATAAAACTAGAGAAGGTCTTGGGTAGTGATGAAAGTATGAGATCTATATGAAACTCATCTGAGAATTTAATCCTAAAGATGTATAAGTGTTCAATGTAGCTAATATTCTTGACTACATGAGGCCCAGCTGGAACAAACTCTCTAAGATTAGTTGTGAACAAAGAATTGGAGATCTTGTACCTCTATTGTCTCACCTTCTCTTAATAGAGATCCTGAAGGTGAGACATCCTGATATATGCATCCATGACCTCATGTTTCTTAAAAAGCTTGTTGGACGTGGATGATAGCATGAAACATTGAACATTTGCGAAATCATTCAAATGTTTCTCATAGAGAGATAACTCTTCATCACTTGCCTTATTACCACGCACATCAGGAAATGGTTCTTCCAGAACATATAATTTTCTTTCATTGAAAAGGATAACACATAGATTCCTTTACCACTCTTGGAAATTTGTGCCAATGATAAGTTTGTTCTTATCAAGTATGGATTGCAATGATATATTTGATATCATTTTATTGTTGTTTCTAAAAATAATATAATCATAATTTTATTAATTTATTAATTTATCTGATAAATTTAGAAAAATAAAAAAATATTATATATATTAACCTAACACTATTTTATCGAAACTAAGTAGCCCTCATAATTGGAATTAGAATATCATGTTTCTTGGATATTCTAGTGGAACTGATCTATATTCACCTTATCATTACTTGAACTTTGGTTGGTCAAATAGCTTTAATTGTTTTAGTTAGGAATAAAAAATTCCAACTACATTAACTCATAGTTCCTTGATCTATTGAGTGGAATCCCCAATCCTAAAATCCTTAATTTGGATTTCTACAACCTTTTCATCTTAGTTACACCAAGTCCTGATTTGGAAGTAAACCCTTGATGTGAAATAAGTTAAGTAAACCAAAAACATCAATTTATAATTCCCATATAATTGAAATCACCCCAAGTTTGGCTGTTCAAGAACTTTGAACCATGGTTTGATTTTAACTAAGGTAGTGAATGGCTACACCGACTTAATATATATTATTGAGTGATTTTATCCTTTTATGTGTAAATTTTAAATTATTATATTTATCACATTCTTGATAATATTAACTGTATTTACTTAAGTTATTAACCATGTATTAGATAATATTTATGTCTAATCCATTTTATTTCTAGTTCTATCCTGCATGCTCATTAATTTCATTAATTTATGAGATCGCGACAAAACATACATAATTAAATAACCATGAAACTTGAAAGAAATAAAATAATAAATTGATATGATCCTAATATTTTATTAATGGTTTGTTTATCTATAATTTTAAAAACTAACCATTGAAATAGGTGGAAAAATTCCTTGAACCAATTGTGGTTTGTGTTATAGCTTTCCACCTATCCACCTATGCATCTCTCTTGGATTGGCTTCACCTCATCTCCAAACATGAAAAACCTCCAGTAGCTTGGGAGATCCATCCATTACATATTATTTTACTCACATGAAGGTTAGGGAAAAAGGGTTTAAAAAAAAGAAACCATGGGAATGTAGACCCTTAAATAATAAGATGAGATAAGGAACACAAGACAAAAATTTAATTGAATAATAAATTAAATGAAACAAATCTCATAAAAAGGTCTGGTCTATGGTCATGATCATCCACATACATGAACTTAATTATGAATTTAATAAAACTATCATTCAATTCTAAATTATTTTTATTTAAGATAAATCATGATCGAATCAATTAATTATTTTCTTTAATTATCAAATTATTTTATCTTAATTCTCATCTGAATTTCCTTTATATTCTCATCCATCATAATTTTTTTAAAAAATTATAATTTATTTAAAATCAACTATGTACATTAAATTTACATTGGCAAAAACACTGTGAATAACCATCAGAATCCACCCAACATGTATTATACTCATATACAGTTTTACTTTTTTGATATATAACAAACATGACTTATCACGTGCTTTATGATGTGTACAATAAACTTAATGATTACACAAATTACATGATTTTTTGGTCTCTTGTTATGCTTTAATTTAGGTAGAGTAACAACTATAATATAACTCGTACATGATATGTAGATTTGAACACTACGTAGATATTAATTATATATATATATATATATTAAAAACCCATCACATGGAATGTCCTATCAACTTAATGACCACACTCAAGAACATGTCTCAAGGTTTACATAAAATAATAAATAAATTTTAAAACTACTTAATTTGGTATAATTACATGGAGTGTGCAGGAGAGATACACAGTGTGTTAATCTCTCATAGTCTATCTAAGGTAGAAACCTAAGGACTCAACATGTAAATCTTACCTCATAAAAAATGGAGTACACGACATGTAAAAGGGACTACACAATGTGTGTACTCTGAGTTACATGGTCACCAGTTAGATAGGCCATGTATAAAACACATGACCCATATATGAATCAAAGGGACTACATGTCATGTATGTGGGATACACAACCTGTACTCTGACTGACAGTGTTCCAGGAAGGCTTGGTCAACACACAATGTAATAATTAACTACACTTCATGTCATCAATGCAAACCCATTGATTTAATTATCAAATTAATTCTAGATGCATTGAAAATAAGTACATGGCGTGTAACTCCAGCTACAAAACATGTACTCCTATGTTATCCATCCAAAATCCTTGGAACCACTAGATGAGTTCTTTGATTTTATTTCATTCATAAAATGAATTTATGTGATTAGATATATGAGAAATTAAGGAGGAAGAAACAGATGTCTTAATTTAGATTAAAATAATGATTAAACTTGAATTGAAAAACTAAATCAAAAATGTGTAAATCATCAATAATTTTTAAATAGTTATAAATAATAATGTGACCGCTCTTATACCACTTGTAGAATCGAGGCGCAGTGGAAGCATCCGATGGGTCATGCCCAACTTTTCTTTTTTCCATAATCGATGATCAATCCAAGATTTACACAGTGATAAATGTTATGATATGTGGAATTGATACAAAGAATATAGACAAGGTATAGAATGTTGAAACCAAGAGAGTGGATCATCACATATTATTTATAAGTAATTTAATTAAATAAAAAAAATACCTTGATGAAATTTATTATTCATTGATGGATATAACGGTAGATATAAATTGTTATGCCATTGCGTTGTAGGAATCAAAGTGTATTCCCTCTAGCGGTGATCCACACATGTTAAAAAATATCTCAAAATCACTATAGGAATCTCTGACTTCTAAAATAGAAGATCCTGGTTCTTGCGTTGTTCTCCTTTGATTACCTCAAGAAATGCTTCCAAAGAATTCTCCTAGATCTCTCAGGACTCGAGAGTGGGAGGTGGAGGAAGATCACCCTCTGTTCTTAGGAGTGTTCTTGGAGAAGGGAGATCCTTAGGTCTTGAAAGGATTCTCCAAATTAGTTTCACACAACCAAAAAAATGAATTGTCTAATTGAGAAAATAATATAATTGAGTTTATATATCGGTAGGGTTAACATATAATAATTGAAAAAGTGCCCTTTCTTATTTATTTAATCCCCACGGAACCCCATGTCAAATAATAATAATAATATTATTTCCCAACATACACTTATCTTATGAATTAAATTAAATATTATTTAATCAAATAATATTCAATATTTATTATTTCTCAATGGACCATTAAACTCAGTCCGTCATCCTTACATAATATTTATCAGGCCTTGAATAATGACTATTTATTTATTAAATAAATATCACTACATTTTTCTCTAATAAATATGTAAATATTATATTTAAAAAATAGTAGATAAATATTTATATATGATCAAGCATACATGAATAATTATTAAACTATATCCTATAATAATATTTACTCAACTTGTTAAATAATAAATAATAAAATATTATTTAACTAAGATTCGGGATATACTTAGTATATGACCCTCTAGATGTCTTTCTCAGTGGAATTAGGTGAAGTAGCCTAAATTCCAAGGTTAGTGTATAAAAACAAACCATGTAACCCCTAGAGAAACAATTTAATATCAAAACGACATGATACCTCATAAGGATGATTACTATGTAATATAATCCATTTATCATGATATCTCAAATCAAGCAGGTTGCATGCTGGTGCCATTGACCTATGTGCTCACTGTCTCTTTCTTTAACCTCCCCATAAACTAAACTTGCCTATTTCACACCATGGACATTGATTTATTTAGGCTATATCATTTTTATCAAAGGGATTGATATATCAAATTCTGTTAAAGAACATGAGGGACAAATCTTTTATATCATTATTCATTAATTCAATATTACTTGTGATGCACCCAACATATCCTACCTTGTCGTGAACATCTATCATCACGATTTTCATCAATACATTAAAGTACATGAATCATAATACTCATTAATAATATTATTAAAGTATAAGGACCAATAAAAATGTCTACATAAAGGAACATCCAAAGACACATATAAATGTGGATTTCCTCTGTTCGGTCTCTTTCTCATAATATCCTACTGGATATACGAAGGCCGCACACCATGAGAAGGTGCCTCAAAGTCCTATGAGTCTCCACGCCTAATATCCAATATAATTTGTGTCCCAAAAATGATATCATCTTACTATAGAACATATATTTAAGAATAGTGTCATAACACTTCTGGGTTCTCAACATAGTGAGGAAGTGCCATGACCTTTAAGTGCGACAACTACTCTTAGGACATTATCACATACTATGTTACACAAAAGAACAATTATTACATGATAAGAAGTTTATTAATATTAAAAACTTTGACTATGTGTTATCATAAAGTAAACATTAGTTGGTTTTAGGGCACCAACACCAAAAGGACCCACATGAAGAATGTGTGTAGACACTAAGAATATCCTCTTGGAATAATGTTCAGGCAGATGAATCTTTGATGTGATTAACAACTAAAAATTATAAAAACTAAACAACTATTTAAATATAGTTATTTAAATTAAATAAAACTATCTAATTGAATATTTATTCATTAATTATCACTAATTTCAAATGTAATCAACATACTATCATGTATTTTTATATGATGTTAGAAATTATTATAAATTTTACCAAAAATCATCTATCATTTCATTCTCTGATTTGATTAATAATTTTCACATAAGTTTAACATAAAATCACTTGGTGAAATGCAGAAACCTATTTCTCACAAAGTCAAAGTATCTATACACATTGGTTTTTCTCACATGGTATCACATATTAGATATCACTCATTCAAGTTTGAAGGTAAATCACACAAAATATTCAATTTTGAATTAATATAATGATTTATTCTGAATTCACTCATGTGCGATTTATGATTCTTTTACACACATGATGAGTTCCAAACCAATAAATTATTTGATGATATCACACCCATGATTAATTATTAGGCATCACACGAGTAAAAACCAAATCATGTGTCCATATCCCATATTATTTAATTCAAACATAGATATAATTTAATAAATAAAAATACAATAAATATGAATTAACGAGAAATCAAATATAGAAAAAATAATGGCATGAAATTACAAACATGTTAATTAGAACTCTAACACTAAATAATTATCCATCCATGATGAAAAAATGAAACATATAACAATAAATAATATATATCACCATGTTTATGTAATTGAAAATTTTACTGTATACCACCACTAATGAACACTGAATGAGAAACATAGCTCTGTTACTAGCTAAAATTCCAAAGTGAACCACCCATGCATGTTTTCAACATCCTCAAGACACTTTAAAATTACAACTTAGATAAATAATGTTTTACAACAGAATGACCCCACACCCCACACAAAATAATCAACACCATGTTTTAAATGGGATGATAAAGGTGGGTGTGGGTAGGTTCAAGTGTGAACTGGGAGACGGGGGGGGGGGGGGGATTATGTCAGACCTGGTGTGTAAGGAGAATAATGGATTCAACCCATAGTAATGAAAATGTTGTAGATAAAGAGATAGAGAGAGAGATATAGGGACACTAAATATTGTACAAGATAAAGGAAGGATGGATAGGGGTGTGAGGAGGCTGGTCACAACCCAATTATCTTGGCTTTGAAGAAAGGTGGATGACCCTTTTTGGTGCTTCATGACTACTAGTGGATTTTAGGGAGAGTGAGGAGGGTCGTGGCTGGCATACAAGGGGATAACTACAATGATGCTGGAGGTTAGAGTAGTTCAGGATCACTAGGCTGGATAATGGATGGTGTAGAGTAGATGGTCCCCTTTTGTGGGATCTAAAGCCAATAGTGGATGAAGATGGGAGGCCCGTGGTGGCCGATCAGCCAGGAAATGGCTCAAACTAGGAACTGGAGATTAGGAAGAGGGGTTGGGATATTGAAGATGGATAATCATTGAAGATGCATGAAACATATCTAGAGAGGGATTTATGAAAATCCTAACCCCCTAAATTTCAAAAATGAAAATGAAAATCAGAATTTAAAATTTAAAATTCCTAATAATCCAAAACAATTAATATACATAGAAATAAAAAATAGTATCAGAATTATATTATACTATAATGAAAGTTATACATAAATTATATTACATATATAAACAAATATAATTAAAATATATAGAAAAAAAGATATATCTAATTATGTATATTAAAAATAAAAATCAAAATAAATGTAATTAGAGTTATAAGTATACATGTGATATTAATATAATATTAGTATTACTAAAAAATGATAATATAATTTAATATTAATAATAATATCAATAACATTAATTTTTTTAATACTAAAATTAATAATATAAATATTAAATAATATACAATATTAATATAAAAAAATAATATATATTACAAATAATACTAATATCGAATTTAATATATAATTTAACTAAAAATTATAAAAAAACTAAAATACTACAAAAATAAAAACTAAATTTATAAAACAACTTTTTTAGAATAACTAATTAAAAAAATTACAAAATTATAAAAATGTTAGTGAAATACATCCACACTTAAACATTTTCACTCATGGGAAAGCAATCAGAAAGAAACACATAAATTCACCCTAGTTAAGAAAGAGAAACACAATAAAATTTTTATAAATTTTCAATACTTTTACCCATAAAATATCATGCCACATTTAAAATTAAAAATTTAAAAAATATTTTTCCCCTCCACTTGCATTATTTTCAAAATAAGAATCTATACTCCTTCATCAATGTGAACTACCTTTCCATCACAATCATCACTTAAAAAAATTATGGTCAAAGTCTAATTCAATTCTCATAAAAATTAATGATACCATATTATTTCCATGAATTTCACAACTCCACTAATTTAAATCAAAATAATACACTAATATAAAGTAATTTTCATTAGGTTCAAATGTGTATAAGGCTGTATGATGGTGGGTCATTTTTTTTAAATTTGGGTAAAACAATGGTTAAGTCTTGAAAAAATCTTGATAAATATCAATCTTAGTGACTCCCTCAAAACCTCACTCCCCCAAAATTATAATGCTTCTCGTACTTAATAATATGATAAATGAATTCCTCTCTCAAAGATTTTATGTTTATTATTTTTTTTATGGACACGACTCACTTAAATATAATGAAAAGATAAACCTATGAGTATCATCTCCCAAACCCCATTAAATATATTAGACAATATCCTATGAAAAAAATACACAAGTAACTCATACTCATCCAAATCTCATTGAAGGTAGATTATATAAAAACTATTTAGATCGTGGTGTAATGGGTCATTACTTTTATAGGTATACCTAAAGGCAGGGGTTACAGCATAATAAACACAAATATACTCATTATTGGAAGAAAAAATAATATACATTCCCATATAAAAATATACATGGAATTAATGGCTATAATATGAAAAGGTATGAATATAAAATAATTAGATAGTGTTTATCAAAGTGAATAAAATGGCCCAATATCCCTCAAACAACCCTCTCCATGAATAAATATCTTCCCAACATTTATATTGAAAATCATCATGAAAAAATTCAAGAAATAGGAAGGGAAGGGTATCAACTATTGAATCATACTAAATAGGATTCTTTATGTATTATAAGGGATAAAAATAGAAAAAATAAAACGGTGGATTAGTGGGTCAAGGGGATAAATAAATCAATCAAATGACTTAGTCATTTCAGTGAAACTTCCAAAATTACTATCACTTTAATAGACAAACATGGAAAGTTCTATAAGAAATAACATGTATGAGATTATCTAAAGATAAATAAAAAAGGAAGAGAAGTGAAATGAGGTTATATTACTAATGGATATGGAAATATAATTCTATACAGTGCAGATGATCATGAGTGAAAATATGTTTTTAAAAAATTTAATAATTTCCAAAAAACATTTCCAAAGCATAGAATGATATAAACATTCATAAAAAAATAAAATCAAGAAATAATACGTGTTAAACATGAATAATGTGATCAAAATGAACAGGGAAAAAGTTTTATTCCCTCTACTGTGTTACTATAAAAATAAAACATTTTTTATGTGGGTTTAAAAATGACACGAATGTTAGTTTTTAGTCAGTTATTTTACATATTGATTTGGAAGTGAAAATAAAATATAGCAGAAAACATAACACTTCTATTATTAATTATAGGTAGATAAGGACAGGTTTTCTATATCCAATGAATCTACAAAAATTATGTACCTATAAAATTTTTATATAGAAATAACATACCCACATCATATAAAAAAATAGCACCAAAATTAAATTAACTGGTGGATGGTAAAAATATGAACAATGATTTCAAATCCAATGTAGTTCCCTAAGAATTTTTTGGTAAATGCATGATATTTTATTACCTAAAATTTAAATGAAATTAAAATATATACAATTAAATAAAATGAACTAATGATGGTTTTCCACCCATTGAGTGCTATGTTTTCTTCATATTTATCTAGACATTGATGACAATCCATTAGGATTAAAAGAGAATCTATACCATGTACCTGATTCTTTTCTTGTAGATGTTTTGAATCCATATATCAATAAGATAATTATCCTTTTGGAAATAAAATATATCTATATATACTTGTTAGTAAAATGGATTAATATAATTAAATGGAAATATCCTAGCTAATAAGGGAATGAATATACCTTTTCCAAATAAAAAATAACTAAATAATTGGTGTTTTTACAAAGGTAATTAGTAAGAAGATTAATAAGATCACCAATTTTAATGTGAACAAAAGAATAAATAACTTTAATGGACCTTTTAGTGGCAGACATATATCCATCACATCCAAGAATGTAATATCTAAGCCAATTATGTATCCCAATTTGTTTACACCAACAACTAATATAATAGGGAAATAAAATGGATTCAAACTCAATTCATCCTTTACAATTCGTTAGATTTATCCTAAGTCAAGAGTGTGGTTCATAGTTGTGGATGTTTCAATTGAAGTGTTTTAACCTCAATGCATGGATCAGGTGGGGAAAGCACAATTGAAGTATGCGACTCCATTATGTCAATAATGACATCTTTTTCACAAGTTTATTTTATACTACCCTCATCATATTTCTCCATTTGAACATGTTTCACCAATAACTTAGGATACTCTAGGAAATACAATTATTTCATTGTTTCTAGAAAATTATGAGTGTTATCCACCACCATTACTGACTGCTTAAATGTTTTAGATATCTCTATTTTAAAATTTTTTACAGACTCATAATAATTTTCAAAAACAAGTGAGTCAATTTCATTTGAAATGATGTCTTTTTTCATATGTAAATTCATGGTTCTTGACTCAATTATGAATCTATAATAGTAAATAAGGGACCCATTTGAATTCCCCATTCATAATTTAAGGAATTTTCATCCTGAAAAGTTGGATTTTGATAAAAATAAAGCACATATTTTCTCACAATGGGATGAAAGGGTTGTGAACTCACATAACATGGATATAGAATCACATATTCCGATAGACCATTATATTTGGAAGAGTGGAAGGATAAACTCTCATTTTCCTGAAATTTGATTATATTTTTAAAGACCTGGAATTTCAGTGGATTTTTTTTAAATACATGGGAATTTTACTAGTCCGTAGTTTCTGACGGCGCCTAATTCCGAGGCCCGGTGTTCCCGGGATAAATTTCTGAAATTTTGTTCGGGTACATTTAATAAAAGTATGTGCGAGATTTTATACCTTTGAACCGGTGCTCGGAATTGAAATATGAGGGCACCGTTGAACTCACAGTGCCTGTATTCACTTAAGGAGACATTCAATGCAGTTGCGTTTTATCGAGATTGGAAGTTAATTTTTGGGGTTTCTAAATAAATTAAATAAAAATATGTCGAACATATTTTTATTTTGAGTGGTTGTTTAATCCTCCAAGGGGAGGTTGGAGGTGGGGACCACCTGCGCATAACCTCCCATGGAAGGATATTATATGGTGGGGACCACATGAGCTCAAACCCCCTTAAACCCCATTTAACCCCTTGAGTTCCCCATTAATGGGGGGAACTCTTGAACTACCCCTTAATGGTGCCAACACACCTAAAAGATAATTGATTCCTCAATTGATTATCTTTTGAAGATTCTGGAATCCTTTCCAACCCATTTAATTTAATGAGTTGTTCAATTTAATTAAACAAAACTCTTGTGTGTTGTTGTGCCAACAAATAATAGAATCCTCCTCTATTATTTTTGGTTAGCACATAATAATTTGGTGGAGCCTTGGAGAAATAAAGAGAACGATATCCTCTCCAACGAAGAATGATATCCTCTCAACGAAGAACGCCCGTCTCCACCGAGGAACGATGACACCATATTCTCCCATTCCAACCAGGGCAAGAAAGGGAAGATGCCACCTGCGAAGAACGTCACCAACAACGACGTCCTCTCCTCCCGACATCAACGGAACGACGTCGACTTCCCGCGACTCTGCCGAGCGAACACTGATTACAACGTAGGGGGATTTGATTATTTTATTTTACGAATTATAGCCTCGTTCATTGTCGTTTATTTGGATTCGACCATGGCCACTTGTTATCACCTAATGCAGAGGGCGCGAGACGAACAAACACATTCCGACATCCCTTAGATTGCTTCTTGTTTGGTTGATGATGGAGGCGTAGCCCGAAGGGCGCGGTGCCGAAGAACCGTGCCAGAGAAGAACCACGGCTATGCGGGCCATGGCGGACGGAAGAGGCGGGGTGCCGTCGCGCCGTGCTGGAGGAAGGGGGTCGCGGCCATGCGGGCCGCGGCGAATGAAGATGGAGCGGCGCCGTCGTGCCATGCCGAGAAAGCCCCACGGCCGGGCCGCTCCTCGGCCAGGCAGCCCCACATTTGGGAAGCCCCTCGGCCGGGCCAACACGGCCGAGCAGCCCCTCAGCTGGGAAGCCCCTAGGCCGGGAAGCCCCTCGACCGGGAAGCCCCGCGGTCGGGCAGCCCCTCGGCCGGGTAGCCCCTCGGGCAGGCCGCCCCACTGCCGGGCCGCCCCACGGCTGGGCCGCCCCTCGGTCGGACCAACACGGCCGGGCAGCCCCTTGTCCGGGCTGCCCCTCGGCCACGCAGCCCCTCGGCTGGGCCACCTCGACCGGGGCACCCCTCGGGCAGGGACTCCCTCAGGCCGGGCTGCGCCTTCGGGCCGGGCCTCACCTTCGGGCGAGGCTGACCAATCAGGTCGGGCTGCACCTGTGGACCAGGTTAGACCCCGGTTCGGACCGGGTCAGGCCGGGTCGGTCTGACTGGGTCGGACCAGACCCGGACCTGCTATGACCATTTACACCTTTTAGCCCGCATCTTGGGCTACGGGTGTCCGAACGACGAACAGTCTGCGATGATAAAATTCTTGGAGTGAGAAAATTATTTTGGGATACTACACATGTGGTCTGGATGCAGTTGCGGTACGATTGGGTTGCTTTGAGCCTAAAAACCAACCAGGCCCCTGGGACGGAAATGCCAATAACTCACAGACCGGACGTCCGATTGATACACCGTTTGTCACATTGGGTTCTTTATGATGAGGCAGAACTACTAGATACATCAACTAAAGAATTCATGATAGTTGATGTATCGACACTTGGCTTGAGGAGCGGACCCTCCCGAAATCGAGCGTGCTGTGTGCGGGAACCCTAGGGCTAGCTGCGACTGAGATGATAGGATCCTCTGTGGGTTCAACAACGAAGATACTGTACCAGGATCCTCCGTTGGTTCTACAGTGATGACTTCTGTACCAGAATCTTCCGTGGGTTCGAAAGCAATGACTACTGTATCGGTATCCTCCGTGGGTCCGACAGTTCTAACTTATGTTCCTAGATCTTGTGTGGGTTCGTCAGAATAGCTGATCCTAGATCCTGTGTGGGTCCGACAGCTTAGATGGTCTTGAATCCTGTGTGGGTACGACAACTTTGATGAATCAATGACTACATCTGATCATCTCTATCACTCTAAAAAATATATATACCTGTGTGAGATGAGTCTTGACTTTCATTCGATATGATCAAGATGATTTAATTTAATTCCTTTTGTGGAACGGGTTGTTCTTGGGCTCGAGAGTTGGTGTCGGACTGTGATTGATAACTTAAGTATATGTGTGGGCATATACCTAAGTAGAGTTGGTTGATACTTCGTGATTGTATCTTAATTATGTGGTTTATCCTTAGAGGATTCTAGGAGACCTTCGGGGGTCTCGGGGTCCCCTACTGAGTATTGTTATACTCACCCCTACAAGCGCTTCACCCACACCTTGTTGTGTTCTGTGCATATGACGGTCAGCAGTGATCGAGTTTGAGGGTGATAGATGGGAGGCTACTCGGAGCTGAACTAGACGGGACGTACCTCAGGGAAGAGTGTTCGAGTTCTATACCTACCCTTCAGGTTGGATTCCCCGGTGGATGATCCAGGAGCTGTTTTCCCTCTTTACTTGTACTTGTACTTGTTGTTCAGTTGAGTTTGTATACTGGACCACTTACTTTCAACACACTTTTCTTTTCTATTTTAGTACTTGTTGCTTCTACTTCTTGTGTTCAGACTGGGTGTGTTATATGTTTAAAGGCAATTACTTCCCTTTTATCGAGAATTCTCCTTTGGTGCTAGTCGTGAGCCCCTGGCCTATGGAAGGCGGGCTTGGGGTAGTCACGACATGGACCCCAAGGATAGGTCGTGACAAATTTGTATAAGAGGATTCGGTTCTACCACAGAACTTAGACTCTGATTCTTTTAAGTGGCAATAGTGTTAAGTGTTTTGGTTATGGTTATCAGTTTAGGGAAACCGGTGTTTGTGTGGCGGTTGACGTATCCATAAACTAGGACTATGACTTCTGATTTCCGACTCAGTGCATGAAAACACTGATTGCGTGTGTGTTCCTTTTGAAAATTTTTCTTCATGATTACTTTGTGTCAACTCACCAGGTATAATGTTTTGACCGTGCCACACCTGGTTCTTTTCAGGATGGCCCCACAAAGGTAGCCACATGGGGTTCTGAGTTTTGTACGAGATGGTAGCCCATAGAGCGACGAGGCCTCGGTGTAGGCCCCCATCACAGTGGAGGTATCAGCGGTATCACTACACGCTGGGCCACCGATACCACTATCTCCAGTAGAAGAGAGTGCACACCATCTGAGTGCATTGCACGATTTCCAGCGCTAGAGGCCACCCAGGTTCTGGGGAGAGACGGACGTATAGGTAGTTAGGGATTGGATGGAGGATGTTGTAAGAGTTTTTAGATTGGTAGGGACACCAACCGACCTCATGGTGATCCTTTCCGAGAGTCTCTTGCATATAGCTGTAGGCGGATGGTGGAGCGTGATGCTCCAAGTGCATGATGAGGCATAACTACTCTAGACAGACTTTAAGAGCCTATTCCAGATGGAGTTTTTTCCATCCACCCTTCGTGTGACGTGGATTCAAGAGTTACTTCATCAGCAGTAGGGCATCATGACAGTAGCTCAGTACTCAGTGAGGTTCACTGACCACTCATGATACTCCACGGATATGGTGTGAGACCCATTATTTAGGGCCCAGACCTTTGATCAAGGACTCAGGCATTATATCAGGGATTCGATGATCCCCCTCAGCATCTCGACGTAGGAGGGGGTGCTGGAGAAAGCCCTTCTAGTGGATAGTTTTCTCGCTGAGTAGTCACCAGTAGAGAGACCCACCACAGGGCGACACGTAGCGGAGTCTTCTGTAGCCGGTAGTAGAGAGATTTCACAGAAGTCCAAGCGGACCAGACCATTAGGTGGGCGACCCCAAGATACAGGTTCAGTTGTGTGGGACATATGATATAGAGCCAGTTATACGAGGAGCAGGCAGTGCTATGCATGCGGCGGGCAGGGTCACATGGCTCATGACTACCTGAACCGCCATACAGATGAGCAGCAGATAGTAGAGGGACCTCCCAGACAGAGGAAGAGGTTCAACCATGGTGGTCCACCAGAAGAAGGTAGACGTGGAAGAGGAGCTGGCCGAGTATCGAGTGGTGGACGAAGTTTTGAGGCCCCACCACCACCACCACCAGGAGGTCCACCCCGACCATAGGGAGCTGGCAGAAAGAGGCAGGCTCAGATCTAGGCAGTTGAGGCCTATGACCACGACGCACCTGAGATGATTCGAGGTACTATCTGTGTCTACTCTACCCTTGCTGCAGTACTTATAGACACAGGTACGAGTAATTCTTTTATTACCACTACCCTCGTTTGAAGCTCGGAGATTCTGACAGAGCTGTTGGCTCGATCCTTACGACTAGAGACACCTACAGGAGCAGACTCAATGATTACGCATTGGTGCCGGCAATGTGAGCTTACTATAGGAGGTGATAGCTTCAGTTGGGATCTCCTCGTAGCGCCGTCAAGGCCTTACAATGTCATCTTGGGTATGGACTGGTTATCCACAGTTCATGCTTAGATTGACTTTATTAGGCGCAAAGTGCGGTGTATCTGCACGGATGGGACCAGGTTCACCTTCACCAGCGAGAAGGGAGCCTTTGCAGTGAAGGATGTACTTACACAGATGAGGGGACAACCGATCACACATCAGTTGTCTAGTTTCATCATCAGAGCGGTTGACATGCGGATTCCGAGTTTTCCTGTTGTGGTGGAGTAGTACGTAGATGTTTTCCCTGACGACATTCCAAGACTACCTATTCATAGAGAGGTAGACTTCTAAATTGACCTGTACCCCAGGATGAAACTGATATCTACTACAACATATCAGATGGCTCCCACCATACTTCATGAGATGTGGGTATAGCTGGAGGACTTGCAGGGGAAGGGATTTATCCGAACTAGTGTTTCACCCTAGCTATCCATGATTTTGTTCGCCAAGAAGGCGGATGGGAGCTTGCAACTATGTGTTGACTACCGTCTCCAGAATCAGGTGACCGTGAAGAACAAGTACCCACTCCCGAGGATTGATGACCTCTTTGATTAGCTCAAGGGAGCACGATGGTTCTCGAAGATAGAACTTAGGTCAGGCTATCACCATCTCCAATTTCGAGACGAGGATGTGTAGAAGACGGCCTTCAGGTGTCAGTATGGCCACTACGAGTTCTTAGTTATGCCCTTCGGCATAACCAATTCTCCAGTAGTGTTCATGAGTCTCATGAACAGGATCTTATAGCCTTACCTTGATCACTTTGTCATAGTATTCGTCGATGACATACTGATCTACTCGACTACTGAGGAGGAGCATACCTACCATTTGAGGGTAGTACTGGACACACTCCGAGATCACCAGCTTTATGGTAAGATATCGAAGTGCCAGTTTTGGATTTGAGAGGTTCACTTCTTGGGACACGTCATCTTGGAGGATGGAGTTGCAGTGGATCCAGCGAAGATCGAGGCAGTACTTTCTTGGGATCCACCCAGGAGTGTGACGGAGGTATGAAGTTTTCTAGGACTGGCTGGGTAATATCGGAGATTTGTGGCAGACTTCTCCATAATTACAGCACTTCTTTCAGCATTGACGAAGAAAGGGAAACACTTCGTGTGGTTAGAGAGATGCCAACAGAGGTTTTAGAAGCTGAGACAGAGGTTGACTTGTGTGCCCATCTTGAGGCTACCAGAGGAGGGAGTTGGGTACGTAGTTTACTGCGATGCATCAGCGACCAAACTCGGGTGTGTCCTGATGCAGGAGCGAGCATTGATCGCATATGGTTCTCGACAGTAGAGATAGCCTGAGAAGAACTACACTACCCATGACATGGAGTTAGCAGCAGTGGTCTTTGCCTTGAAGATGTGGTGGCACTATCTGATGGGTGAGCATTTTACAGTCTACTCTGACCACCTGAGTCTTAGGTATATCTTCTCGTAGAAGGACCTGAACCTGAGATAGCGGCGATAGCTCGAGTTCCTCCAGTACTATGAATTTGAGATAGTCTATACTCTTGGGAAGGGGAACATTGTAGAAGATTATCTCATCAAGAGATCAGGCATTCAGCTTCTAGGAGAGGCGACAGAGAAATTGTAACACCCCAAGCTTTTACAATACGCTTCTCTTTCAATAATACAATAGCGTGTGTTGTACACAAGTTTGAGATTCTAACACACCGCGACCAATCAAAATAGCCTTTATGAATAGTAATAACCACCTTTTGAAATTATATTAAATTTATAATTCAAAATGGACTTCATTTTTGTATTCGAAATATCGAAATTATCCTAAGTTGAATTTTTGTAATTTTCTCAGAACTTCCAATTTTCTATGAATAGAAAATACTTAAAAACAACTTTTTTAATCAAAATAATTTAAAGTGATAAATTTTACTATTTATTTGTTTTAAAGTATAATTAGAATATATTTTTACTATTTTATCTAATGGTGGTCATTAGAATTAATTTCACTTTGAAATTGGACATAAACAAGTGTTAATCTTTTGATATATATTGTTTCTTAAAAACACGCTATTTTTTTTGACAATGGGAATTAATAATTAAATTAATTAATGCAAATTATATTTTTTGAATTTTGTAAAAAATAAATCATTTTTGAATTTGGAATATCAAATATAGCTTAGGGTGAATTTTTGGTATTTTTCTGAAAAACTTCAATTTTTGATGAATAGTGAAACCACTAAGTGGTAGTTTAAAAACTAATTTTTTATGTAAATGAAACATTACCACTTCTGTGAATTTAATTTTAAAAATACTACATTAATAATTGTCATTAGGAAGTAAAATGTGGTTCAATGAGATGAAAATAATTTTTGGTGAATAGTAACTTTTAAGTTTTATTAATCGCGATTAAAGGTAATTAGTGAAATTTAAGGTAAAAATGATATTATAAAAATATGAAAATATCTTGAAACTTTTCCTACACTTATTGGATGAGTCATGGCCGACCAAGACAATCCATGGGTCAACTTGGGGACCCCATGGAGCCACTTGGGTAAGAAAATGACATTAATAACTTTTTATTTAATGTAAAAATAAAATTGTCACAAACATGTGTTGTTTTACTAAAACAATTATTACATGGGGTTATAAAAGTTAACATTTAGACTATTAATATTCATTGTAAATATAAAAAGATTTACTACATCATGATATTTTTTATATAATTTTTAGACATTATATAAATTACAATTTTTATGACACCATGATGATGCATCAATTACCTCATTAATTGACTATTTAAATAAAATGAAAATATAATGTAACATATAAGACATAAAACTTGTCAAAAACCTATTGGATAAGTATATGTCTAACCCTTATCACCTTATCCTCTAAATATATCATTTTGGGACCTTTAAAATCCAAAAAGAATTTCATAATAATGTAACATTTCATGAATTTCTAAGAGCTCCCCTCTTCTCCTCTTATAAAAGGCCCCCACCACTACCACCTTATTCACACCTTCAATCCATTTTTCTCGGACAACCTCCACCCAAATACTCTCTCAAATTCCCTATCTTACTCCTAGAAGCCTCACTTTGGGCATAATTTTTCCCAAGGAATCCTTTGTCTCAAATCAAAAAGAGTTACCCGATTTTAAGGTAATGTATTCTCTTATGTTATTTTGTTTTATTTTGATTCTCCAACACCATAAACTCCTTTTATTCCTTTATTTTGTAACAAAAAAAGTATCTTAAATATAATAGGATGTTTTTATGATAAGTATTTTATTTACACTTACACACACCTTCGTCTAATGGTTAAAGAACATACTATTTCTGTGGTTGGCGAATTTCTGTCTCACGAAACGATGATTGTTAAATATTCTTTTAACACCTATCATGGTGGCCATTAAGATGTAAATATATTTATATATAATATATATTATGTTTATGTTTTCCTTATTCTTATGTATTTCTCATTTATGACATACCTTTATGATTTCCATTATGGGTAAACGCGACAATTTCATTTTAGGAAGTGCGGACTACCGCCCCCTCAAAGTGATTTGAATCGTTAATGCCATATGTGGGATGTATAAAGGATGGATTAAATGATATTATATATGATATTATAGTGGAATTATAATATACCTTTATATCAGTATGATTTCATTCCATTAAATATGAAATAGAAATGAAAGTAGCGTTCATGCGTACGTACAGCTTACTGTCTCCATGAACGGTACATTTCATTTCTTACTTCTAAATGTTTCATAATATTATGAATGAATGTATATACTGGATATATATGATATATATTATATATACATCATGAATATGATTCTGGAGATAATGGATATTCTACCACATAAACAACTTGTAATTATAAGATGTTTATTATTGACTCAACTACCAAAGATCGACAAAACGACCGTTATTAACTTAAATGACTGCATAATTTTCGTAACATTGTAATAAGTGATATAAAAGGGATAATGAACTTGAAAAAGGTTCTTATTCAAGTAGATATTAACTCTATTTTATTATTCAGGATATTAAATAATGGTCGAGTGAAGTCGGACACGAGGTAAGGGAACTTCTTAACCCAATTTCCATTCTTTGGGTTAATATCCTACTTTCAAATTATGTCATGATATTATTATGTCTTATCTTGTATTTTTACTTTATTTATGTGTAATTATAGTGAATACACATAATATATCTATTTTATTTAAAAAAATGATATTTGTAAGGGCCTTCGTCTCAATCTCCATTCATTGAGGCATATTTTGTTTTATACACAAATTTCTTTTATATGGTGTATAAACCCCTTTGACTTTTACGGTTATTCAAAAGGAATATTTTCATACGAAGAGTTTTACTAAAAGACAAAAAGGAATGTTTTTCTTGTCGTATGTATGTGGCGACAACGACTTCTTCGCCGTCGTGACCATTATTTGAGTTTCGGCTTCCTCTACAAGCCATAACTTTTTTTTAAATGAAAAATAAATACAAAGTTTAATTTAATTTTATTTTGGTATTGAAAATGGTTTTGAAAGTGTTTTTATTATATCAATGTGGTGTATTGATATCTTGTGATTGAAATGTGGGAATGTTATGTTCCCTTTATGAATGTTTTATATGACACGATTATGTTATGGTTTATGATATGTTTAAACCTATTAATATGAGGAATGAATTGGAATTAATAAGTGATGGATGGAGCCCACTATAGCTCCTCGATGCATCGACAGGTCTCATGAGACAAACTAGTGTCTTGACACGAGGCCTTGACAAAATCTTATTTGTATTCTTGGCACGAGGCCTTGGCTATAAGGTTATGATAGTCTGAAATTATGCATTCCATCATTATGAAAGTGGTTATTGATATTTCATGGGATTATTAGACTAGTAGAATATCCATGTGAATAAGTAAATGACATTATTTCATTTTAATTTTGCCATATTATGCTAAAGTTCAAGTTTAAAAGGCTTTTGTTTTAGTTATACATTTCCTTAAATGTTCATGTTTATTTATGAAAGCTTCTGCAATATTGTTATCCTTACTGAGCATCTGAGCTCACCCCTTTCAATGTTTTAATATTTTCCAGGATGTGAAGAAGTATATTATGAATAACCTGCAGGGATAGTCAGAAGGGTATATGAGTGTGGACTATGGAGACCATGTTATTTTAGTTTTTCACATTATGATGTAATGTAACTTTTATGAATGTATCTAGTGTTTCCAAGGATACTAAACTAATCGGTCTTTAGAGACTTGATCTTTTGTGATCATGCCAATGTTACGTTATAATGCACCGAATCTGGGTAACTGGGTTCGGGGCGTTATAGTTGGTATCAGAGGCAGTTTAGTACTAACCATGGAAGCTAGATTTAGATAAACTCTGATTAGAGCACATAGACCTAAGATAAACTTTGAGGATTAATATAGAATAACTTCATAGAATTTTGGTATTATAGAGATTTTGTGAGTTTTCCGAGCAATACATCCCTTTCTAGATACGAGCAGGTAGAGGTGACTCTGGCACAGATGTACCTAGGGGTAAAACTCAAAAACACCGCTTTGAGCTATACTCGAATGAGAACTGGTGCACGATAACGGGCCTTGCTGCACTCTTGGTTATGACACTCCCGATGGATATGCTTAGGATAATTCTCATTTTCTTTACAAACCACTATGAAGGGTTATGAGTATATACTTCCTCAAAGAAAACATTTTTATGATTATAGATTATATCCATAAATAGTTCAATTTATGTTAAGTGTTTTTCAAGTTTGTAATTATGTATTTTGATTCATAAGCTAATCTAGTTTATGCCATTGTTTAGAAATGGCGCCTAGTGGGAGGAATGGAAACCGTATCAATGCATGAACTCCATGTAGGGATTTCCCTCCTTCTCAAGATAATTATAGTGGAGCTGGAGATACAACTGGTGCTGATCAACTTATCACCATACTAGGACTACTCACTCAGGGTATGAATAATAACTTTACTCGTATGGAGCACCCTGATCCGCAACGTGGAGGATCAATTTTATACCGCTTTATGAGGCAAAAACCGCCAAAATTTAATAGGGGTACAAATCCATTAGTATCTGAGCAATGGATAAACTCCTTAGAGAAAATATTCCATGCCTTGGGGAGTAGCAAAAGGGAGAAAGTTGTCATGGCAGTTTACTGCCTCACTAGAGATTCCGGTCAATGGTGGTCGCTGATTCAAAACACAAAGGAAGATGAAGAAGTATCAATTATGGAATGGAGGGAGTTTAAGGAAATTTTCTTAGAAAAATACTTTCCACATGACCATCGAGCAGATATGGAAAGGAAATTTATGAGTCTGAGGTAGGAGGAGGATGAGAATGTCGCAAAGTATGAGGATAACATTATAAGGTTAGTGAGGCATGCTGCAGATTATATACGTAACCTAAAAAGTAAGATTTATCATTTCTTTGATGGGTTAAAACCTTTTCTTCATCTAGCATTAGTCTCACAAACCTTCTCCTCGTATGAAGATATTGTCTCGTGTTCTATCAAGATGGAAAATGAATTATCTAAGTCTTATGACTTTAAAGCAAAGCAAGAGAAGAAGAGATCTTCTGATCAATCTGGAAATGGAAATATGGGTAAGAAGGGAAAAGTTGAATATCAGTCCTGCAGTAAATGTGGGAAGAAACACCCTGGTACTTGCTTGAAGGGAATGAGAGTCTGTTACAAATGTGGTGAAAAAGGCCACCAGGATCACGATTGTAAGGGAAAGAGAGTTGCTGTCAATGTGGAATGTTATAATTGTAAAGAGATGGGAAATTATTCAAATGAATGTCCTAAGAATCTGGGGAACTTACCTCAGAAGAGGCCAAGGGATCAAGGCCAAGCTTAGGCTATCACTACTGCTGAGGTTGAAGCTCTGAAAGACATGGTGGAAGGTAATTTAATGGTTTCCTCAAGTTTATAAAATGCATTATTTTATTCTGGATCATCACATTGTTTCATATCTTCCTAGTTTTCTAAGAAAAGTAGATATTTCCAATTTGATTTAACAAGAGAATTGTCAGTCAAAACTCATAAGGGAAGTATCATTGCAACAAAGTTTTGTGAATCAGTCCCCATTAGAGAACATAAATGTTCTTTATCCGCTGATCTCATTGTTATACCTACGATTGAGTTTTATATAATCCTCTATATGGATTGGCTTTCAGACTATGATGAAAATATTTATTGTAAGAAGAAGGAGGTTACGATTTTTGATGATGATGATAAGGAACACCTTATCTTTAGAGCAGAATCATCACTACCTAATTCTTATTTAGATCCACCCCCAGTATCTCAACTAAATTCAATTATTGGGGAGGAAGAGAATGAAATGACTGAGGGAGAGGAAAGTAATTTTCAAATAGAGTATGTACCTATTTTGAAAGAATATATAGATGTGTTTCTAGAAGATTTACCTGGACATCCTACAGAACGAGAAGTTGAGTTTTCCATTGATTTAATTTCTGGATCAAGGACTATATCGAAGACCCCTTATAGAATGGCCACCGTCGAATTAGTTGAACTAAAGAAACAACTAGAGTAATTGAGTAATAAGGGATTTATTCGCCCTAGTGTTTCTCCATGGGGAGCCCCTGTCCTTTTTGTTAAGAAGAAAGATGGATCTATGAGGTTGTGCATTGACTACAGGGAGATCAATGCTATAAAAATAAAAAAAAGTATCCCCTACCTCTCATTGATTATTTATTTGACCAAATACATGGAGATAAATACTTTTCAAAGATTTACCTTCAATATGGATACCATTATTTGTGTGTGAAGAAGGAATACATTCCGAAGACAACATTTCGAACAAGGTACAAGGATTACGAGTTTACAGTAATGCCTTTTGGATTGACTAATGCACCCTCTGTATTCATGGATCTAATGAATAGAGTTTTCAAGGAATATCTTGATGATTTTGTGGTGGTATATATTGATGATATCTTGGTATACTCCAAAATCTACGAAGATCATTAAAATCACTTGCGCATTATCTTGAAGACTCTTAGAAGGCATGAATTATATGGAAAGTTTAGCAAGTGTGAATTCTGGCTTCAGGAGATTTCTTTTCTTGGACATATTGTCTCTAAGGATGGAATTTACATTGATCCTTCTAAGACCAAGGAAATCCAAGAATGGCCAGCACCGACGAGTATAACTGAGGTACACAGTTTTATTGGTTTGGCAGGTTATTATCGATGTTTTGTCCAGAATTTTGCCCGATTGGCTAACCCATTAACGAAGCTCACACGTAAAGGGGTTAAATTTGTCTGGACAAAAGAGTGTGAAGAATGTTTTGAAGAACTGAATAGAATATCAGTCAATGATCCTATATTGACTCTACCATCAGGGAATGATGGGTTCGTTATTTATAGTGATGCATCAATGAAAGGACTTGGTTGTGTCCTTATGCAGAATGATAGGGTTATTGCCTATGCATCACGACAGCTAAAAATTCATGAGCAGAACTATCCTACTCATGATCTCTAGTTAGCTACTGTAATATTTTCCTTGAAGATATGGAGACATTATCTCTATGGTGAAAATTTTTAGATATATACCGATCACATGAGTTTAAAATATATTTTCTCACAAAAAGAACTCAACATGAGGCAAAGGCGATGGCTTGAACTACTCAAGGATTATGATTGCATGATACACTACAACCTGGGGAAGGAAAATAAGGTTGAAGATGCTTTGATTAGAAAAGATCATGGAGTTTTGAACATGATGAAAGTGGAAAGGGATCCTATTTTTATTTATCTAGTAAATATAGATATGGGAATCACCATGGAGGGTGAAACATCATAACTTTTTCAAAAGGTTTCCAAGACATCTTTACTAGAAAAGATAAAGTGTTCTCAGGCCGATGATGAAGTGTTGAAACAGAAGATTAAAGCTGTGAATGATGGGAGATTGAGTGACTTTGTGTATGAAGACAGAATTTTGAAACTTGGGAGGAGACTTTGTGTTCCCGATATACATGATTTAAAGAGGGAATTGTTGGATGATTCTCATAGTTCCAATTTCTCTATACACCCTGGGAGCACCAAAATGTATAGAGATTTAAAGGGACATTTTTGGTGGGACAACATGAAGAGGGAGATTGCTGATTTTTTGTAAAGATTTATGGTTTGTCAACAAGTGAAAGATGGAAGGCAACTTCCTGGTGGAGTATTGCAACCTCTTCTTATACCTGAGTGGAAATGGGATAATATTACGATGGAATTTGTCATGGGACAACCAAATAATCCTAGAAGGAATGGTGAAATATGGGTCATTGTTGATCATCTCATGAAGTCAACACATTTTCTTGCTATAAGTGAAGATCTACCACTTGAACGTCTAGCAAGACTATATATTAATGAAGTTGTGAGTCTTCATGGAGTACCACTGTCGATTGTCGCGGATCGTGATCCCCGTTTTACATCAAGATTCTGGAAAAGTCTTCAGAAGGCCTTGATTACTGAACTTCGTTTGAGCACTGGTTACCACCCTCAAACATATGGAGAATCAGAACGAACTATTCAAACCTTAGAAGACATGTTGAGATCATGCTCACTTGAATTTCAGGGTACGTGGGATCAATATTTACCTATGGTAGAATTTTCCTATAACAATAGCTTCCATTCAAGTATTCGGATGGCACCATATGAAGCGTTATATGGAAAGAGATGTTGCAAACCAACCTATTGGGATGATGTTGGTGAAAGAAAACTTGTAGGCCTAGAACTGGTGGAGGAAACAATGGAAAAGGTGAAGGTAATCCCAAACCACATCAAAGCAGCTCAAAGTAGGCAGAAGAGCAATGCTGACAACCGAAGGAAGGATTTGGAATTTTAGGTAGGAGATCATGTTTTCTTGAAGGTATCTCCATGGAAGGGAGTTATACATTTTGGTAAGAAGGGTAAATTGAGTCCCATGTACATCAGATCCTTCGAAATTCTAGAACGAATTGGGGTTGTAGCTTAACATTTGGAAATGCCGCCAAGTATCTCCAAAGTTCAAGATGTATTCCACATATCACTGTTGAGAAAATACATGCCTGACCCAATGCATGTACTCACCTGTGAGGAATTAGAACTGGAACCCGATCTTTCTTATTGCGAAGAGCCCATCAAGATTCTTGATACAAGATAACAAGTGCTGAGAAACCAGACGACTCGTCTGGTAAAAGTTCTATCGAGAAACCATAAGATAGAAGAGGCAACGTGGGAACCTGAGGAACTTATGATTAAGAATCATCCGAGTCTTTTTATACAGTGATATTATAAGAAATTTCGAGGACGAAATTATTTGAAGGAGGGGAGAATGTAACACCCCAAGCTTTCACGATACACTTCTCTTTCAATAATACAATAACGTGTGTTATACACAAGTTTGAGATTATAACACACCGCGAACAATCAAAGTAGACATTATGAATAGTAATAACCACTTTTTGAAATTATATTAATTTTATAATTCAAAATGGACTCCATTTTTTTATTCGGAATATCGAAATTATCCTAAGTTGAATTTTTGTAATTTTCTGAGAACTTCCAATTTTCTATGAATAGAAAAATACTTAAAAACAACTTTTTTAATCAAAATAATTTATAGTGATAAATAATACTATTGATTGGTTTTAAAGTATAATTATAATATATTTTTACCATTTCATCCAATGGTGGTTATTAGAATTAATTTCACTTTGAAATTGGACATAAACGAGTGTCAATATTTTGATATATATTGTTTCTTAAAAACACGCTATTTGTTTTGAAAATGGGAATTAATAATTAAATTAATTAATGAAACTTATATGTTTTGAATTTTGTAAAAAAGAAATCATTTTTGAATTCAGAATATCAAATATAGCTTAGGGTGAATTTTTGGTATTTTTCCGAAAAACTACAAATTTTGATGAATAGTGAAACCACTAAGTGGAAGTTTAAAAACTAATTTTTCATGTAAATGAAACATTACCACTTATATTAATTGAATTTCAAAAATCCAACATACATCATTTTCATTAGGAAGTAAAATGTGGTTCAATGGGATGAAAATAATTTTTGGTGAATAGTAACTTTTACATTTTATTAATCACGATTAAAGTTAATTAGTGAAATTTAAGGTAAAAATGATATTATAAAAATATGAAAATATCTTGAAACTTGTCCTACACTTATTATATGAGTCATGTCCGACCAAGAAAATCCATGTGTCAACTTGGGGATCCCATGGAGCCACTTGGGTAAGAAAATGACATTAATAACTTTTTATTTAAAGTAAAAATAAAATTGTCACAAACATGTGTTGTTTTACTAAACCAATTATTACAATAGGTTATATAGGTTAACTTTTCTACTATAAATATTCATTTGAAATATAAAAATATTTCCTACATCATGATATTTTTTATATAATTTTTAGAAATTATATAAATTAAAATTTCTATGACACCATGATGATGCAGCGATTACCTCATTAATTAAAGATTTAAATAAAATGAAAAGATAATGTAAAATATAAGACTTAAACTTGTCAAAAACTGATTGGATGAGTATATTTTGAATTCTTATCTCCTTATCCTCGAAATATATCATGGTGGTACCTTTAAAATCCGAAAATTATTTCATAATAATGTAACATTTCATGACTTTCCAAGAGTGCCCCTCTTCTCCTCTTATAAAAGGCCCCCACCACTACCAACTTATTCATACCTTCAAGCCATTTGGATCGGCCAAACTCTTCCCAAATACTCTCTCAATTTCCCTATCTTACTCCTAGAAGCCTCAATTTGGGCAGAATTCTTCCCAAGGAAGCCTTTGTCTCAAATCAAAAAGAGTTACCCAATTTTAAGGTAATGTCTTCTCTAATGTTATTTTGTTTTATTTTTCTTATCCAACCCCTTAAAATCTTTTTATTACTTTATTTTGTAAAAAAACCAGTATATTCAATATACTAGAATGTTTTTATGAGAATTATTTGTTTTACACTTACATACACCTTTGTCTAATGGTTAAAGAACATATTGTTTCTGTGGTTGACGAATTTCTGTCTCACGAAACGATGATTGTTCAATCTTATTTTAACACCTATCATGGTGTCCATTAAGATGTAACTATATTTATATATGATATATAATATGTTTATGTTTTTCTTATGTTTCTGTATTTCTCATTTATGGCATAGCTTTATGATTTCCATTATGGGTAAATGCGATAATTTCATTTTTTTGAAGTGCGGACTACCGCCCCCTCAAAGTGATTTGAATCGTTAATGACATATGTGGGATGTATAAAGGATGGATTAAATGATATTATAAATGATATTATACTGGAATTATAATATACCTTTATATCATTATGATTTCATTCCATTAAATATGAAATATAAATGAAAGTAGTGTTCATGCGTACGTACGGCTTACTGTCTCCATGAACGGTGCATTTCATTTCTTACCTCTAAATGTTACATAATATTATGAATGAATGTATATACTGGATATATATGATATATATGATATCTATATCATGAATATTATTCTGGATATAATTAATATTCTACCACATAAACAACTTGTAATTATAAGAAGTTTATTGTTGACTCAAGTACCAAAGATCGACAAAACGACCATTATTAACTTAAATGAATACATAATTTTCGTAACATTGTAATAAGTGATATAAAAGGGATAATGAACTTGAAAAAGGTTCTTAAGAAAGTAGATATTAACTCTAGTTTATTATTCAGGAGATTAAAGAACGGTCGAGTGAAGTCGGACACGAGGTAAGGGAACTTCTTAACCCAATTTCCATTCTTTGGGTTAATCTCCTACTTTCAAATTATGTCATGATATTATTATGTCATATCTTGTATTTTTACTTTATTTATGTGTACTTATAGTGAATACACATAATAGATCTATTTTATTTAAAAAAATGATCTTTTTAAGGGACTTTATCTCAATCTTTATTAATTGAGCCATATTTTGTTTTATAAACAAATTTATTTTATACGGTGTATAAACCCCTTTGAATTTTACATTTATTCAAAAGGAATATTTTTATATGAATTGTTTTAATAAATGAAAAAAAGGAATGTTTTTCTTGTCGTACGTATGCGGTGACAACGACTTCTTCACTGTCGTGACCATTATTTGAGTTTCGGCTTCGTTTACAAGCCATCACTTTTTTTAAATGAAAAATAAATACAAAGTTTTAATTTTATTTTATTTTGGTATTAAAAATGGTTTTGAAAGTGTTTTTATTATATCAATGTGTTTTTATTGATATCTTATGATTAAAATGTGGGAATGTTATGTTCCCTTTATGCATGTTTTATGTGACACGATTATGTTATGGTTTATGATATGTTTAAACCTGTTCATATGAGGAATGAATTGGACTTAATAAGTGACGGGTGGAGCCTGCTATAGCTCCTCAATGCATCGACAGGTCTCATGAGACAAACTAGTGTCTTCGCACGAGGCCTTGATAAAATATTATTTGTTGTCTTGGCACGAGGCCTTGGCTACGTGGTTATGATAGTCTGGCATTATGAATTCCATTATTATTAAAGTGGTTATTGATATTGCATGGGATTATTCGACTAGTATAATATCCATGTGAATAAGTAAATGGAATTATTTCATTTTACTTTTTCCATATTATGCTGAAGTTCAAGTTTAAAAGGATTTTGTTTTAGTTATATATTTCCTTAAATGTTCATGTTTATTTATGAAAGATTCCGCAATACTGTTATCCTTAATGAGCATCTGAGCTCACCCTTTTCAATGTTTTAATATTTTCCAGGATATGAAGAAGTATTTTATGAATGACCTGCAGGGATAGTCAGAAGGGGATATGAGTGTGGACTATGGAGACCATGTTATTGTAGTTTTTCACTTTATGATGTAATGTAAATTTTATGAATGTATCTAGTGTTTACAAGGCTACTAAACTAATCGGTCTTTAGAGACTTGATATTTTGTGATCATGCCTATGTTACGTAATAATTCACCGACTCTGGGTAACTGGGGTTGGGGCATTACAGAAACTGGCCGCGTTGCAGATATCCTTTGTGGATAGAGATGGAGAAGCCTTTCTGCAGTCTCTCACAGTCACTACTTCACTTCTTTAGCGAGTCAGGGAGGCAAAACATGAGGATGTTGACTGTGAGACGTGACATGCTCAGATATCACCAGGGCAGGCGCCTGATAGATTTTCTAAATGTGGGGAGCACATCATTATCTTCAGAGGACGTACTATGGTACCAGTTTCACTTAAGGAGGAAGTGTTTAGGGAGTACCACACGTCTCCTTTAGTGGTACATCTAGGAGTGGCGAAGATATATCAGGACCTCCGACGATAGCACTGGTGGCTAGGTATGAATAAGGTAGTAGCAGAGTTTTTCTTACAATGACTCACTTGTTAGAAAGTGAAGGTAGAGCACCAGGTTCCAGAAGGCTTGGTTCAACCTTTAGAGGTCCCAGAGTTGAAGTGGGATGGGATATCCATGGATTTCATGACGAGACTTCCTCATATATCCAGAGGACACGACTCTATCTGGGTGATCATATACCGACTCACCAAAGCATCCCACTTCCTACCGATTAGAGAGGAGGGCTCAGTAGAGAGATTGGGACGCCTCTACGTACAGGAGATCGTATAGCTTCATGGTGTTCCATTGACGATCTTCTACGATTGAGATGCTCGTTTCACTTCCTGGCTATGGAAGGGGTTTCATGAGGCTTTTGGGATGCAGCTTCACTTGAGCACTGCCTTCCATCCTCAGACGGATGGTCAGACTGAGAGGACCATTCAGACTCTTGAGGACATGCTCTGTGCATGCGTCCTAGACTTCGGTCATAGATGGTAGGATCACTTACCCTTGGTAGAGTTTTCGTACAACAACAGCTACCACTCCACCATCGGGATGACACCTTACGAGGCACTGTACAACCAAACTTACAGATCGCCTCTGTGCTGGACTAACCCAGAGGAGTCAACACTTGTAAGACCAAAGATGGTGCAGGAAATGATGAAGAAGGTGCAGATCATCCAGGAGCGGATGCAGACTGCACAGAGTAGACAGAAGTCCTATGCTGATAAGAGACAGTGACCACTGGAGTTCGAGGATGGCAAACACGTATTTCTACGGGTCTCACCTTGACGAGTTCTACGAAGATTTGGATAAGGAGGAAAGTTATCTCCACGATTCATTTGAACTTTCCAGGTCCTCGGTAGGGTAGGCGAGGTGGCTTACCACTTGAGTCTTCCACCTCATTTGCACCGGGTGCAAGACCTCTTCCACATATCTCAGTTGAGAAGATACGTACACGACCTATCCCACATCATCGACCTTGGGGAGCTGCACATCGTTGACGGGGTGACGTTCACGAAGGTTCCAGTAGAGATTGAAGATCGACAGGATCGGGTCCTGTATGGACAGTCGATACCTCTGGTGCGCATTCGCTGGCAGCACCAGAACCTCTAGGAGATCACATGTGAGCAGGAGGCTCAGATGCGTGCTCAGTACCCCCATCTGTTTCCTTAGTGTGAGTTGTATCTTATGGGGACGTAAATCCCTAAGGTGGGGAGAATATAAATACCCAGAATTTTTGTGGATTTTTTTTAAATACATGGAAATTTTATGAGTCCGTAGTTTCTGACGGCACCTGATTCTGAGGCCCGGTGTTCCCGGAATCAATTTCTGAAGTTTTGTTCGGGTACGTTCAGTAAACGTATGTGCGAGATTTTATATCTTTTGAACCGATGTTCAGAATTGAAATCCAAGGGCACAGTTGAAATCGCAGTTCTTGAATTATCTTAATGATACCTTCACCGCAGTTGCGTTTTATCGAGATTAATAGTTATTTTTTGGGGTTTCTAAATTTATTAAATAAAAATATGTCTAACATATTTTTATTTTGAGTGGTGGTTTAATCCTCCAAGGGGAGGTTGGAGGTGGGAACCACCCACGCATAACCTCCCATGGGAGGATATTATGTGGTGAGTCCCACACGAGCTCAAACCCCCTTAAACCCCCTTAAACCCTATGAGTTCCCCATTAATGGGGGAAACTCCTGAACTACCCCTTAATGGTTCCAATACACGTAAATGATAATTAATGCCTCAATTAATTATCTTTTAACAACTTTTGAATCCTTTCCACCCCATTTAATCTAATGAATTGTTTAATTTAATTAAACACAACCCTTGTGTGTTGTTGTGCCAACAAATAATAGACTCCTCCTCTATTATTTTTGGTTGGCACATAATACTTTGGTGGAGCCTTGGAGAAATAGAGATAACGATATCCTCTCCAACGAAGAACGATATCATCTCAATGAAGAACGCCCGTCTCCACTGAGGAACAAAGACACCATATTCTCCCTTTCCTACCAGGGAAAGAAGGGGAAGACTCCAACGCGAAGAACATCGCTAACGACGACGTAATCTCCTCCCGATGTCAACAGAACAACGCCGCCTTCCCACGACTCTGCCGAGCGAACACTGATTACAAGGTAGGGAAATTTGATTATTTTATTGTAGGAATTATACCCTCATTCCTCATCCTTTATTTGGGTTTGATGATGTCCTCTTGTTATCACCAAATGCGGAGGGCACAAGAAGAAAAAACACGGCCCAAAATCCCTTCGATTTGTTCTTGTTTGGTTGACGATGGAGGCAGAGCCGGAAGGGCGCGATGCCATCACGCTGCGCCGAGGAAGCCCCATGGCCGGGCCGCCCCTTGGCTGGGCAGCCCCACGGCCGGGCCGCCACGGTCGGGCCGCCACGGCCGGGTTACCCATCGGCTGGGCCTCCATGGCCGAGCCACCCATCGGCCGGGCCGCCACGGCTGGGCAGCCCCTCGGCCGAGTCGCCACGGCCGGGCAGCCCCTTGGCCAGGCTGCCACGGCCGGGCAGCCCCATGGCCGGGAAGCCCCTCAGCTGGGCCACCAAGGCTGGTCAGTCCCTCGGTTGGGCCTCCACGGCCGGGCGGCCCCGAGGCCAGGACGCCCCTCAGCCGGGCCGCCACGGCCGGGCCGCCCCCCGGCCGGGCCGCCCCTCGGGCTGGGCGGCCCTCAGGCTGGGCCGCGCCTTCAGGCCGGGCTGCGCCTTCGGGCCGTCCCCCACCTTCGAGCCGTGCTGACCAATCGGGTCGGACCTCACCTCCGGACCGGGTCAGACCTCAGTTCGGACCGGGTCGGGGCGGGTCTATCTGACTAGGTCAGACCAGACCCGGACCCGCTACGACCATTTACACCTTTTAGCCCGCAGCTTGGGCTACGGGTGTCCGAACGATGAACCGTCTGCGGCGATGGAATTCTTGGAGTGAGAAGGTTCTTTTGGAATACTCCACATGTGGTTCGGATGCATTTGGGGTACGGTCAGGTTGGTTTGGGCCTAAAAACCAATAGGGCCCCTAGGACAGAAATGCCAATAAATCACAGATCGGGCGTCCGATTGACGCACCGTCTATCACGTTGGGTTCCTTATGATGATACGAAACTACGGGATACATAAACTTAGGACTTGATGATAGTTGATGTATCGACACTTGGCTCGAGGTGTGGACCCTCCCGGAATCGAGCGTGTTGTGTGCCGAACCCCTAGGGATGGCTGCGACTAAGATGACAGGATCCTCCATGGGTTCGACAACTACGATACTATACCAGGATCCTTTCTGGGTTTGACAGTGATGAATTCTGTACTAGAATCCTCCGTGGGTTCAACAGTGATGACTGCTGTATTAGGATCCTCCGTGAGTCCGACAGTTCTGACTTCTGTTTCTGGATCTTGTGTGGGTCTGACAGAATAGCTTATCTTGGATCCTGTGTGGGTCCAACAGCTTAGCTGGTCCTGAATCGTGTGTGGGTCCGACAACTTAGATGAATCAATGACTACATCTAATCATCTCTATCACTCTACAAAATATTTATACCTGTGTGAGATGAGTCTTGACTTTCAGTCGATATCTTCGAGATGATTGACTTTAATTCCTTTTGTGGAATGGTTTGTGCTTGGGCTCGAGAGTTAGAGCCGGAATGTGATTGATATATTAGGTATATGTATGGGAATATATCTAAGTAGGATTGGTTGATACTTCTTGATTGTATCTTAATTTTTTGGTTTATACTTAGTGGATTCTGAGAGACCTTCGGGGGTCTCGGGGTCCCCTACCGAGTATTGTTATACTAACCCCTGCACGGGCTTCACCCGCACCTTGTTGTGTTCTATGAAGACGACGGTCAGTAGTGATCAAGGCTGAGGGTGATGGACGGGAGGCTACTCGGAGCTGGACAAGACAGGACGTACCTCAGGGACGAGTGTTCTGGTATAAGGATATTTCAGTGGATATGATCTGCTCGGGTGACCAGTTCATCACTATAAAGGTAACTAAGAGTGGGGACAGTGTGTTGGTTTCCTTCGTGTATGGGAGCTGCGACGCTCATGGTCGTGAATGGTTGTGGAAAGATCTTATTTCCTTTGATCCGAGAGATTCTCCTTAGATTGTGGGTGGTGACTTCAACGTCATTGTTGATCCTGAGGAGAAGAAGGGAATATGGGAATTTCCCAGGAGGGCCAGTTTTGACTTCACTCACTTCATGGCTGATACCGACTTATTGGACTTTGGTTTCTCCGGTGACCCATTCACATAGTGTAATATCTAGAAAGGAGGCAGGAGGTGCTGGAGCCAGCTCAACCATTTCCTTGCAAACATCACTACCATTAATAAGTTTCCCAATGCCAAGGTCAAGAACCTTGTCTGTGGCATCTCAGACCACTCACCACTGTTGATTTCCGTGCTCCCAAGTCCAGAGAATTCGGAGGGTTTTAGGTTCTATCCTTATTGAACTCGCACCCCTAGCTACAAACAGGTCATCATCAAGTTGTGTGGGGAACCGACATAGGGGAATTCGTGGGTAGCGGTCCACAACAATCTTCATTGGCTGAAATTTGGGCTGAAGGCGTGGGCCAAGGATCTCCCTCATCTTGACCAGAACATGGAGTCAATGAAACCAAGAATTGAAAATATAGAAGCTAGTTTGGAAGAGAGCTGGAGTAAATCACAGTTTGAGGAGCTTTATGCCAAAAAGAACTCATGGGCGGAGATGATTCTCAAGAAATAAAGTATGGCACATGAAAAATCCAGGATAAAGTGGCTGCACGATGGAGATAGAAACTCAGCCTTATTCCATGCTTTCTTGAAGGAAAGAAGAAACCCAATGAAACAGAATATTCTTCTTGAAGATGGGACATACACAGATGACAAAGAAAAAGTGGGAACCATGGCGCATACATTATTTAAGGATCTCCTGGATGGTCCCAACCCGAGGATGACCATGGGGTACCCTAGCAGAAATGCGGCCATTTGGGAAGCAGTGGACCAATCTTTCACTAACAGGGATAACATTTGTCTTTAAAGGATCCCTGACGGGGATGAAATTTAGTTGTCCATGATGAATCTCAATCTAGAGAGCGCCCTCGGACCTGATGGCTTTCCTGGAACTTTTTATAGGGATTCCTGGGAGGTGGTTAAGGATGATATCACTACTGTTGTTCATGAATGTTTCGGGGAGGTAACCTTCCGAGGGTCTCCTGCGCTAAAACCTTGGTGCTCATACCAAAGGTTAGAGACCCTTCATCTCTCTCGCACTATAGAAAGATAATTATGTGTAATTTTCCCTACAATACACTGGCTAGTATCATAAACTTGAGGTTGTCCAAGCTCCTTCCTCAGTGGAATTCTATCGAACAACATGGGTTTGTTAAAGGTCAGTCAATACAAGGGGCCATTGGCATGGCTCAGGAGCTCCTGAGGGATATGAACACAAAGATTCATGGCTCGAACTTGGATATCAAATTGGATATGAATAAAGACTACGACAGAATGGAGTGGTGTTTAATTAACATAGTGTTTTCAGCAATGGGCTTTTATCATAAGGCTGTAGACCTCATTTTCAGATGCTTCAGCTCCTCCTAGAAGGCTGTATCCTTCATGGGAAAGACTCATGGTTTTTTCAGAACCACACAAGGGCTTCAGCAGGGAGAACTAATCTCTCTTAGCATCTTTGTTCTTTCCCAGGACACACTTATCTGCCTCATTAGCAGGGGTCTATCAAATGGTGACTTACTCCCTTATTGTAGGAAGTTGAATCTTTCTCCAGTTTCCCGCATGATGTTCGCGGATGACACTTTGATTTTCATTAATGGTGGAAGTAGACCTGTTAACGGTATTAAGAATATTCTATAGGATTATTGTTACTGGAGTGGGAATGTCATCAATAATGATAAAAGTAACCTTTATATCTCTAACAAGTGTCTTCCTAGCAGGGCTTCCTCCCTTTGTTGCAGTCTTGAAATGCGACATGGATCCTTTCCCATGGATTACCTGGGAACTCCAATTTCTGCAGGGAGACTCAGGATTCGTGACACTGATCCTATTGTAAGTAAGATCACAGGGAGGATTATCAACTAGAAGAACCATTTCCTTTCCTTCGGGGGGTGAATTACCCTGGTTAATAGTGTACTGTCGGCCATTCCCATGCATGCAATGGCCTCCACTACTGTACTAAAAGGAGTTATCAGGTCTATATATAGGATAATGGAAGGATTCATGTGGGATGATTTTTCTGAAGGGAAACGCTACTGGGTTTCGTGGGAAATATTTTCAAAGCCCATCTAGGAAGGGGGAGTTGATGTGAGGAGCCTTAATTCCACGCGACACTACATGTATGCCAAGATGGAATGGGAAGTCATCGAAGGGAAAACCCTATGGGGTATATCAATGTCCCACAGCTGGGTGGAGGATGAGGAGAACACTGGCTGGACTGCATCCCCACTCTGGTCCAGGATCTACCCACTCATCAACACCCTGAAACAGAAATCTCACTAGATAGTGGGGGAGGGAAAGATTCTCTTCTAGAGGCATAATTGGATTGGAACTGTTCTTGGCTTTCCAGGATTCCCGACCCACTTGATATCCTTAAAGGAAGATATCATTCACCCCTATTTTATCAAAGCAGTGCTGGACTCAGACCAGCAGGAGATCCTTGGTTCGATTGTTATGAACTCAGACCCTGACACTTGTATTTTCACGGAATCCTCCTCGGGGAGATTCTCTACCAAGGATTACCGCAGGCTATTGGCTTCTCAAGAACCTCATGATACCTGTAACACCACCGTTTAGTGCAAGAAGATCCCCTCTAAATAAAATTTTCTTATATGGAGGATTAGAAATAGTGTTGTGGCGATGGATGAACAAGTTAAGAGGGCAAGGATTCGTCTAGCCTCCAGATGCCACTACTGTCGCAACCAGCGGGTAGAGAGCACAATTCATTAGTTCTTTGAAAGTGATTCGGCCCACAGTTTATGGTCTGCCTTTGGAACCCTCACGGATTTCTCCTCTGGCTCACTAGGTGGCACTTCATTTATGGACAAGTGGTTCCACGGGATGAACCTTCCGGACATGGAAAAGATGGCGCAGTTGATTATTTTCAGTGCGGGGTGCTGGAGCATGTGGGAAGCCAGGAACCAAGCCTGCTTCGAAGGTGTCGCACCCACTGGGAGGTCCATTATCGCGAGCACGTGGAACCTGTTGCTGGATCTGGTCACGATCATCCAAAACTGGTAGGAGGCTCCCTTGTTTAAGCTGCTATAGGTCAGTGATACTCCAGCTATTTATTCCCGTAACAGGAGTCAGGGGCAGTGGATTTGCTGGTGCCCTCCGGCCTCGGGCTACAAGCTCAACTTTGATGGATCTTGTCTGCTGGGTGATATGAGAGGAGGGGGAGTGGTGTGGGACACTTGCAGTAGAGTGGTGGTGTCATTTACTGCTTGCTATGGGAAGGGAATCCCACTTCAGGAAGAGTCCAGAGCTATGCTATCAGGGCTCTCCCTTTGAGAATACAGGAAAATTGCGATCACCCAAGTGGAGACCGATTCTTTAATTCTTCACAATTCTCTAATTGGTAACGATCATACACCCTGGTCACTATCCTATATGGTTAAGAAATGTCATACCCTCCTCCACAATGTCAGGGTGACCCACACATGGTAAGAGGGGAACAGAGTTGCGGACCACCTTGTGACACTTGCGAGCCTGGTCTCCGGCATCACCTGCTTCCCTTCAATCAATTTCGTGAAACCCGAAGGGGTTAATTTGATAATAGGATATGATATTAGTTTATATTAATTTAGACCACACTAGGCCCCGTGTGCCAAGTTTTTTGTTGCATGTATCCTGATTTTTTTCTTTTTCGTTTCCTCTGCTTGTTCTTGTGTTTATTATTGAATAAAAAATTTGATGTTATGATGATGGTGTGTTTCAGGTTTAAAGGAAATTCCTTACGTTTTATTATGAATTCATATTTGGTGCCAGTCTCTATCCCCTGGTCTATGGAAGGCGGGCTTGGGGTAGTCACGACACGGGCCCCGATGACGGGTCGTGACAATATTGGAAGAATCAAATTATGATGGAGAGGAGTCACAAATAGTATGATAAGAAGTTGGATTAATCAAAGTAGTCTCATTATAAGAATAAGTAAATTTCTGTTTTTTAATAGAACCTCTACTACACTTTTCTCGAAGGAATTGTGCGGAATTGGAACATCAAGTGGTATTGATGAGGCTAATTAGACATGATTAGTCATTTGATTTATATATTTTTCATTATTGAAACCAATTTTTAATATTCTTCTTGAAGATATTTTATTACGGAAACCAAATTTGTATTATATTATTCTTGAAGTTTGAACCTTTTATTTACCTCATTCATCAAAGAAATTATTTTGTGCTATAATTTTGAAGTTTTTGTCTCACCTAGGGAATATTTAAAGTCAGTTTCTTCCTCTACTAGGAAAGGTGGTCTATGTTCTATATGGTTTTGAGACTTTGGACATGAGTTTTGAATGTTTTATAAGATTTAATGTAACCTAAATAGATTGAGTTAATTAATTGGAGAAATTTATAAAATATATTGACCTTGATAACAATCAAATGGGGGGGGGGGTAGAAGCTAGCAGTAGAATATGATGAATGATTCTCACATGGATCATGACATTGAATTGAATAATAATCACTAAAATAAATAGAATAACCTATAGAGCCCATGTGCAGTGTAAAGTTGTATTCCATACCATGCAATGTGGGTGGGTGGGGTGAGTATTGGTCATTACCATGTGGTGTGGCCCACACCATTCAAATTTTTTTGGCTATCTTAAATTTTATTATAGTGACAAAAAATTTAGCATATATTTTATTTTATTTTATTTTTTTTGACGTAAATCACATTTTTAAGGATATATTAATGCTATTATTCTCCCAATAAATTTCACCATAAATATGGTACATGATTTAAAAAAAAACCAAATTCTATAATTTATTAACTCACTAACTACTATAAAAGCAATGAGTAGGGTTGAACCAAAATTAGAATGTGAAAAGACACTAGAAATATCTTTTTGTTTTGTTTCTTTAGTTTTTTTGATATAAATAACTCTTTAAGGATATATTAATGTTATTATTATCCCTAGAAATGGCACCAAAAATATGGTACGTGCTGTCACAACACAACATATTTTCAAATTTATTAACTCACTCTCTACTGTAAAATCAGCAAGTAGGGTCGAACCACTAAGAGAATGTGCACAAACACTAGAAATATACTTATGGAAGAATGTTTTGGAAGATGATTTTTTAATGTAACTAATAAATAAAAATTCTAAAAACTAAAAAACTATTTAAAAATAGTTATTTAAATTAACTAAAACTATCCAAGGGAACTAAATTAATCAATGGAGGAAAATATGTACATATGGAAGTGTTAGAGTCGTGAAGTCTGTTTAGGTGGATGTAATTCCAATTATTCAATTCCAAAATCTGAATATTTATTCATTAATTTATCACTAATTCCAAATTTAATCAAAATATAATCAGGTATGATTATCTACTATTATATAATATTATATTTTTTCACACAAATCATCCATCATTTCATTTTTTGATTTGATGAATAGTTATTATGAAATTTTCACATTGAATCACTTCGTGAAATGAAATTAACCATTTATCATAAATTAAAAGTATCTATCTATGTAGGTTTCTCTCACATAGGATCAAATATTGACATCACTCACAATATTTTGAAGGAAAATAATACAAAATATTTTTTTTCTATTAAAATAATTATTTATTCAGAATTCACTCATGCGTGATTTATAATTCTCTCACACGTGCAACTAAGTTTTGAATAAAATAAATTATCTAATGATCACCCAAACTTGATTACTTATTAGGTATCACATGAACATGAACCAAAGAAAGTGGGAAAATCACATATTAATTAATTCAAACACATATGTAATTTAATAAATAAAAATACAACGAATATAAATTAACTAGAAATAAAATACGGAGAAAATAATTGCATGAAAATACCATCATGTTCATCGAAACTCCAACACCATATAATTATCCAACCATGATGAAAAAATGTTACATAAAATAATAAATAGTAGATATCACTATGTCTGTGTCATCGAAAATTTCACCGTAAGCCGTTGCTGATGATCATTGATTGAGATACATAGCTCTACCGCTAGCTAAAATTTAAAAGTGAATCCCTACTTGTGTTATCAACGTAAACAATACATCATCATATTATATATCAGCTAAATTGTTTTTCACAACTGAATGACCCCACAAACCACACACAAAATGATAACCACTTCATGCAATTTAGATGATGTAGGTGGGAATGGGTAGGATCATGTGTGAACAAGGAGAAGGGTTGGATCACATTGGACCTTGTGTGAAAGGAGTATGATTCCTATAACCCACAATGATGGAAATGATATAGATAGAGATACATATAGAGAGGGATGCCGAAAAATATACATAGATGAAGGAAGGATCAATAGGGGGAGTTCAGAGGTCGGTCTTTGCCCAAAGATCTTGGAATTGAAGGGGGGGGGGGGTGAGACCCTTGATGATGCTTCATAATTTCTAGTAGATATGAGGGAGAGAGAGGAATTCCATTACTGAAGTATAGGGGGTTATAAACAATGATTTTGGAGGGAGGTGTAGTTAAAGATGGCTGGGGTGGATCTTGGATGATGTAGAGAGATGGTCCCCTGGCTTGGGCTTGAGAGACACTGGTGGTCGAAGATGGGAGGCTTGTGGTGGCCGATCAGCCTTATGATAGCTCAAACTAGGTACTAATGACCAGTCAGATGGTTTGGTCTTTTGAAGTTGGATACACTTCAAAGATGCAGGAAAGATCTCTGGTGATCAGAATTCATAAAGATTCAAATCCCCCTTCATTTCAAAAATGAAACTATAAATCACCATTTTAAATTTAAAATTTCTAACAATATAATATTATTAATAATAATAAAAAATAAAAAATAAATAAAATAATAATAATTAAATTATTAATATATTATACAAGAATAAAAGTTAGATTTAAATTATGCTACTTAAAGAAATAAATATAATTAAAATATATAGCTTGAAAGATATATGTTAATAGGTATATTAAAAATAATATATAAAAAATATATGTAATTAGAGTTATAATTATACATATGAAAATAATATAATACTACTATTACTAAAATAATAATAACACTAATAGCAATAATATATATAATACTAAAATTAATTGTATAAAATATTAAATAATATACGATATTAATTTATAAAAAAAAATTTGGGAAAAAATTCCTCAAGGTGTACTCTCAGTAAGTTTTGGGTGCAATTATGTTTGTTGAAAAATCCATATGACCGTAAATGAGTATGGTTGGTTTTTTTCGAATACGGGTTTTTAAGGTCTTGTAGTTTCCCAGTGTTAGCGAAATTTTTGGGCCACAAAATCAAGAATTTTTGTTTGGAAATGTAAAGTTTTCTTCATAGGACTGAACAATGTGAAGAATAGTGAATGAAATCAAAAAAGGAAGAGAAACATAAAGTTTGGTACATGGAATTCATACCATGTATGGGAATGGTTCATAGCCGCGTACCAGGCAACGAGAACGGTACACGGGAGAGGTTCACGATCTGAAAATGGTTCACGGAAATGGTTTACAGAGAAGGGAGTGTGGTATGCAGCAGGCATGAAATTTCATGAGATTTTAGAAGAGAATGGAACCACATAGGAGAAAAGGTAGTGCACAGACTACAGTAGAGAAATGGTTCGTGGAATGGGTGCGGTTCGCGGAAGGAGGATCGATATGTAGTGGAGGCTTTACCAAATCAAAGATTTGGTAAATCTTGGATTAGCATATTTTGTGGATATATTTACTTATATAAGGATCACTAATCCCACTTATTAGTGGTGAGAATTAATATCATTAGAGAACATCTCTTTTCTCTGGGAATTTAGTTGAATTCAAAAGTGGTTCGTGAGGAGGATTTCAATGAGGAGAAGTGGTTCACACGGAAGCAATTCCGCCAAAAGTTTTTGCAGGGAACTAGAACCTACAAAGGAATTAAGTATGCAGAGGATGATTTTTGGTATGTAGAGAAATAAGTATGGTATACATAGGAGAGATGGTCTAAAGAAGTGAAGGTAGTCCACAAACAGATAACATTTCACGGACATAGGGTGATTAACAGAGGAGGTTCATATAGTATGTATGTGGAGGTGATACACGACACCGAAGGAAAAGGTAGTCCTCAGATGGAGGGCGGTTCATGGAAGCGGTAGTAGTAAATGGAGGAGGAATTATGTATACTAAACCCGGTACTCAGTATGCGAGAGAATAAGGTGGTTCGTGGTTTGCTTAAGGAGGCTTGAAAAAGCTTCAAAATCAGTTTTCGAAAGTATTTTTCAGTACCTAGTTGTACTTGGGAAGGTGTATTTCATCTACGGTTGAAAAAATAACTTCAACTAAGTATCTACCTATAGTTGAGGATACAAAAATTCCTGAAAATGAAGGGACCTACATGTCCATAAACTATGTTGAACCTACATGTCTATAACATGTGAGTGGGTTTCTTTTCCAAGAGCAGTAAGTGAAGGAAGATGAATATGGTGACCCTTTCCACCGACAATGAGCCATAGAAAGTGGCATAAAGAGTGAACCTTGTGAATGTTGTGATTAGACCCTAAATCTTGTAAAGTTAGTAAGATTGAGCATAGAAGATCTAGCCCAAAGTTTGTACTCATTATTGGCAGTGAGCCTTAGTGAATTCGATACATCAACACACCACTATTGTATTCTCCTTGGACATAGCCTAGAGAGGGTGAACCAAGTAAAAATTTACGTGTCTAGTGCATGATTTAGATTATTTTCATACTTTTTAATGGGAATGAGTGAGAAGAGAGTTTTTTTAATAGTGAAACAAGATATGAATTTGAATAAATTCTAATATGTCATACCCTGATTCACCCCCTCTCATGGTATTTGACCTAGTGGACCTATCAATTGGTATCAGAGGGAAAGGTTGAAAGTCAGTGATTCTCTCTCAGAAGAAGAAATAGAGGTGATCAATCATAAATAAATTCTGATCTTCAATGGAAATAATTTTCAACTATGCATGAATCGGATGCATCAGTACTTCTGATCAGTAGGAATGGACGTCTTCATAGTAGTTATGCATGGAATATTAGCTAACATCAATTGTGGTGATTTATCAGAAGCTAAAATAAGGTAATTGGATGATGATGCTAAAGGGATCAATACTTTAGCAGGATCCCTATAAAATAAAATTTATATGAAGTTTATTTCATGTAAAACATCACATGGTATGTGGGAAATATTTTTGAACAATTATGAGAGAGACACAAAAGTCCTAGAAGCAAAGCTGCAAAATCTATGTAACAAGTATGAGGATCTCAGAATAAACCCCAATGAGACTATTGATGCATTCCTTGATGGGGTAAATGTTATTTAGGAATAAATGTAGGATCTTAGATAATTAATTGAAGATATAAATACTATGAAACTTATCTTGATGAAGCTTCCACCAAGGTTCAATAAAAAAGTATCAGTGTTGGAAGAAAAAGACTCAAAAGAGAAGACACTAGATAACCTACACAATACCCTTGTAGCATATCAAATGAGAAACGATGATAATGATGAAGTGGAAAAGGGGATGTCTAAATAAGTTGAATTAAAGGCCATGAAGAATCTCTTTGTTTAAGATATCCTTGAGGAGGAAAATTTGGATAATGTCATTTCATTTCTACCCTAAAATATATAAAGGGGAAAACGAAAGATTAAAGGTAAACTTCCATTTGCATGCTTTTGATGTGGAAAATATTGAGAATTTTTGTAGTAAAATGTCCTAAGAAGCTTGATGATGACAATTAAGACAATGAAGACAATGATGAAATTCCCTAAAAGAAGCATTCAATAAATGTGAAATGTAGGAGAAGTACTAAGAGAATGTTATTCAAAAAGAATAATCTACTTTAAAAAGAAGATAAAAGTTCAGAATAATATGAGGAAGAAGAGTTGAGACTGTAAGGATCATAAAGTAGATGTTCTGGTGGAAGTTGATAGAAATTATTTAACAAGAGAAGAAAGTAAAAATGAAGAAGGAGAAATTGAAGGAATATTTGATATTCAGGATGAATTAGAAGCTTCCCTTGAAGAGGTAGATATTTTGAGATCCAAAGAATAGAAAGCTAACAATGTTGTTCATGATGCCAAACTCTATATATAACTGCAGGAAAAAGAAAATTCTGAGCTGAATGTAGAAATTTAAAAGTTGAGGTCTTCAATGCCATAAATCTCAGAAAAGGTGATTGAGTAAAAACTCAAAATTAAAGAAAAAAAATATAAATCGATAGTTTTACTGAAATAAGAAAATATCAAATTGAATGTATTGAGGAAGTAGAAGGGGAAGTCGTCAATCTATGATGAATAGTTAAAGATAAAGAGAAACTGTTAACTCTCATTTTGACATCAGGAAAGAAGATCATACAGGTAATAGAGAAGATGATATTTGAGTAGAGTGGTCCAACAGAACATAAGAAAAAGTCAACTTTTAATGATAAGGATGGTATGGGGCTTGATCTAAAACATAAATTAGTTATGGTTCAAGTCATACCATAAGCACCCATTCCAAGATTGAATATTCATTTGGGTATGAAGAAGAATCCTAAGATTTAGAGAACTCAGGGCACAACTAGTGGGGAATCATTGCCACACATGAATGTACCTCACATAAGATGTTATTTTTGTGGTAAGATGGGACACTGTCAAAATGCATGTTCTATAGAAAAGAGGTACCAAAGAGAACAAGACCAACAAGAGGTGGGTGTATAGATCTCAAAATTATAGGAAATAATTTGATTTTCATTGTTTTAGGTTTAAAGGACTTGGACATATAGAAAGATATTTCACATCAATAATGCAGAAGAATGTACTGAGCCAGACTGAATTTTTTCTTAAGAAGCAGCCAAATGTATCATCAAGAGAGCTGAAAAGTGAAAATCGATTTGCAGCTCTGCAAGTTGAAGCTAGTATATCATATACCAAGGATGATCACAATTATCATTCCATGTCGGGTATGAATTCAAAGACTTGGTTCAAAAAGTAAATGGTCGAGCAGGAAGTGGTTGAAGAAATTGTGTTCAAGGAATCAGATCACACTGGGATATGGATCATTGACAGTGGATGCACTTCCAATGTGATGGTAAATAAGGATATAGTGTCAAAAATCAGGTATGATAAAGAATTTATCATAATATTTGGTAATGATGAGGGCTTGAAAATTGTTTTTTTTTGGAAAATACATGTTTTGGGGAAAAAAATGAGACAAGAAGATGTCCTAGTTATTGAGGGGCTTGATAACAACTTTTTTAGTGTCTGTCAATTGTGTTACTCAGGGAATTACATATGTTTTTATGAGAAATTATGTATCATCAAGGCAAAATATGGTGTTGTTGTGTTTCAAGAAAATCATATAAAAGGAAATCTCTATCTCATGAGTGGAGAAGAAGATATGTGCTTCCTGTCTAAGGATGAAGAAAACAAGTTATGGAATAAGAGTCTCATCCAAATAAGCCAAGAATCCTTGGAAGATCTGGTGAAATGTAATGCTACTCAAAATATACATAGATTATCATGTGATCATACTCATACGTGTGATTCCTGTCAACAAGGGAAGATCATTCAAAAGGCATATAAGTAAAAGGAGAAAAATTCAACAAGATTTCTTGAGTTGGTGCAAATTGATGTGTGTGGGAAATTTTTTCCAAGGGCTATTGATGGGAGTAAATATTATGTTGTCTTCATTGATGACTATAGTAGAATGACATGGGTTTCAATTATCACGCACAAATATTAAGTGTTCAGTTTCATTATAAGATATCGATGGGAATGTAAAAAGATGCTTGGTTAGAAAATCCAGATGATTTGAATAGAAAATGGAACAGAGTTCACAAATAGGCAAGTGGAGGATTATCTGGATAAACATGGGATAAGGAATCAAGTTTTATTAGTAATAACTCCACAGTATAATGGAGTAGTTGAGAGAAGAAATGAGATTTTCAACAACATGGCCAGAATAATGCTCCTTGAGAAAGACCTTTCGGAGAAATTTTGGAAAGAAGCAATGATGAAAGTAGTCTAAAATTCAAATAGATCTTTACTTTGTCCAAAATAGGAGAAGTTTTTATATGAGTTATAGTATGGAAAGAATCTTTCATTGAAGTAATTTCGAGTCATCATAAGTAAATGTTTCATTCTTAATAAGGATAGACACAAGAAATTTGAATCCTGTGGGGATGATGGGATATTTCTTGGCTACTAAAAGAAAATAAAAAGCATATAAATGCTTCAATAAGTGGTTAGAAAAGATAATTGAAAGTCATGATGTGAATATAGTGGAGAATGAAAAAAATATTTAACAAATACATGATAAAAATCAGGAGGATAGTAATGAAGATATCAACAAGAGAGGAGATGCTCTAGCTCTAAAAATTGATTCAGAAGAAGACTCAGATGATGAGAATAAATTAGTTTCTATCCAAAGACTAGTGAGAAGAGTTGAAATTGATATGAATAACATAATTGGTGATCATACATCACCGGTGCATAGGAGGATGAATTCTCTACAAAAAACATCATAATTATCACAATTGGAGCCTAAATTCTTTGATGAAGCAGTTGAAGATGAAAATTGGGTTCAATAAATGAATGAAGAGCTTGGCCAAATTGATAAGAATCAGACACAAGATATTGTTTTGAGACCATTAGACAAGAATGTCATCGGAAAAAAATGGGCCCTTTACAACAAAATGAATGAAGATGGTATTGTAATTCGAAACAAATAATGACTAGTGTGAAAAGGGTACTCTCGGATAGAGGGTATTAATGTTGATGAGAAATTTTCACCTGTTTCAAGGATGGATACAATTAGATTATTCTTGGTCATAATATTGAAAAGAAAGTTTATGGTTTTCTAGATGGATGTTAAGTCATCATTTCTGAATGGAGTTCTAGAATAACTAGTTTATATCAAGAAAATAGATGGTTTTCTCATTCATGAAGATGATAACAATGTTTTTAGACTAAAAAGGCTTTATATGGTTTGAAGTAAGCACCAAGAGCATGATATTCAAGGCTTGATCAGTTTCTAAAGAAGCTCGATTTATAGCATGGTGGAGTTGATTACAATATGTATTTTGACAATGGTAGTAGTCAAAGCATGATGGTTCTAGTTTATGTCGATGAAATAATCTTTGGTGGACCAAATGAAGAACATTGCAAACAATTTTCTGAATTCATGAAAATATATTTTGAAATGTCGATGATCGGTGAGATTACATTTCTCCTTGGCTTTAGGAGATACAAGGAAGGAATGGAACTTTTATTTCTCAATATAAATATGACAAGATGGTTATGAGAGGATTTGGAATGGAAAATTTTAAGGAGATGAATACTTTATTTTCTACTAAGTTGAAATTGTCATGGGATGATAAAGGCAAGGCAATTAATATCACAGAATACAGTAAAATCATTGTAATTCTATCATATCTGATAGCGATAAGTCCAGATATTGTATTTTAAACATGGTAAGCTGCGAGATATCAAAGAAATACCAAGGAGATACACATTGTTGTAGTTAAAATATTAATTTGGTATATCAAGGGCATAATGGATTTTGGTTTAATGTATAATGACAAATATTATCCAGAGTTATTGGGATATATAGATAAATATTGGACTAGATCAGTTGATGATAAGAAGTAAATGTTAGGAGGTTCCTTTTATCTTGGAGGATTTTGTATTTGTTGGTTGATAAAGAAACAATATTTCATTTTACTGAGAACTGTAGAAGAACAATATATTTAGGCTACTCAAGCTTGCATGAAACAATTGTGGATGAAGTTACAGGTTGAGGATTTGGTAATTGAAGTGAAATATATGACCGGAATCCATTGTGATAATTAAAGTGCTATAAATTTGATCAAAAACAAAATCCATCACTCAAGGAAAAATCACATTGAAATTAAGTATCATTTTATCAAGGAGAAGGCTGATAAAGGGATTATAAATTTAGATTATGTGACTACAAAACAAAAATTTGTAGATATAGCATTTAAAAGGCATCGATTGGATCTGGGAGTCTAGTAGACTTCTCGCACTTGAAAAAGTGTGGATGTGGGACCCCTATCCTAGAGATATAGTGTATCTTTACCTAATAAACTAATATGCATTCTTTACCTTCTTGCAAACAACCTTGAAGTTCCCTTCGGTTTCGTTGACACAGTGGAAGAAAGTGTGACTTTTCAAGGGAAAGTAAAGACATGGGGAGAAGATGTTAAGTGGAGCAGTGAGATTGGGGGAGTTGAAGTTGAGTTGAAGCTGTTTTGAGGATCTGTAATATGATGGTAGTATTAAATCTAATGATGCAAGAAGTGATTGATCAAATATTACATATCACGACAACCAAGGTTTGTAATGAAATAAGTTTATTGGTTTCAAGAGTTTGTGTTAGGAATGAATTAACTCATTGATGAAATTTTCATTATACTCTTGTTTCTCATGTCGAGTATGGATCATGTGAGCTTAGAGTATGTATTGAGTAAATCCTTGATTGCTATCTTAATCTCATGAAGCGAATGGTGGTTGAATATGGAAGGAGTTTTAATGAGGTATTAAAATACGTAGAATTGTTATGAGAAGAGTTGTCAACAAACCCAAAGGGGGAGATTGTTGGGAAAAAAATCTCTCAAGGCGTCCTCTTAGTAAGTTTCAGGTGTGATTGTGTTTGTTGAAAAATCCAGATGACCATAAATGTGTATGGTTGGTGTTTTCTGAATACAAGTTTTTAAGGTGGTGTAGTTCCTTAGTGTTTTCCAAATTTTTGGGCCTCAAAAACAGAAATTTGTGTTTGGAAATGTAAGGTTTCTTTCCTAGGACTGAACAGTGTGAAAAAGGTGAATGAAATTGGCCACGTAAGAGAAATGAAAAGCCTGGTACATAAACCATGTACCATGTTTGGGAATGATTCACGGCTGCGTACTAGGCAGAATGAATGGTACACGGGAGAAGTTTGTGAAACTAAAAATGGTTCGCGATGATGGTTTACGGTGAAGAGATTTCATTATGAAACATGCATGATGATTTGTGGGATTGAAGAAGATAATGGCACTGCATAGGAGAAAAGGCAGTATATGGACCGCCTTAGAGAAATGGTTCGTGGAATTGGTGGAGTTTGCAGAAGGAGGATATGTATACGGTGGAGGTTATACCGAATCAAAGATTTGGTAAATCTTGGATTAACAGATTTTGTGGATATCTTTTCCTATATAAGGAGTATTAATCCCACCAATTAGTTGTGAGACCAAATGTCATTATAGAACATCTATTTTTCCAAGAATTCAGTGTAATCTAAAAGTGGTTCGTGAGGAGAATTTCCGCAAGGAAAAGTGGTTCACACGGAAGAAATTATGCCGATTGTTTTTGCAGGGAACTTAAAACTGAAAAGGAAGTAAGTACACAGAGAAGAAAGTTTGGTATGTTGGGGATAAAGTCTAGTATGAGGAGGATATATGGTCTACCTAAGTGATGGTAGTCAGTGAACAAAGAACAATTCACAGAAAGAGGGTGATTCGCAGAGGTAGTTCATAGAGTCGGTATGTGGAGGCAGTACACGACATAAAAGGCAGAGGCAGTAGATGCATGGAGGGTGGTGTGCGTTAGTGGTAGTAGTAGAGGTATACAGAGGAGTCATTCTATGTGCCAAACATGGTAATTAGTATGTTGGAAAAGAATGTGGTTTGCAGTTTGGTCAAAGAGGCTTGAAAAAGATTTAAATCAGTTTGCGAAAATATTTTCCGGTACCTACCAGTACCTGGGAAGGTGAATTTCATCTACAAGTAAAAAAGGGAACATTAATAGAACATCTAGCTATAGTTGAGGATGCAGGAATTCACGAAAATTAAGGGACCTACATGTCCATAAACCATGCTCGACCTACAATTCTATAAACTGTGAGTGGATTTCTTTTCCAGGAGTAGTGAACCAAGAAAGAGGAATACAATGACCCTTTCCACTGGTAGTGAGCGTGGGAAAGAGGCATAGAGAGTGAACCTTGGGAATGTTGTGAGCAGACCCTAAATTTTGTAAAGGTAGTGAGACTGGGTATAGAAGATCTATCCCAAACATTATACTCATTATCGGTAGTGAACCTTATTGAATTTGATACATCAGCACACCGCCGTTGTGTGCTCCTTGGACGTAGCCCAGTGAGGGTGAACTGAGTAAAAAATTTTGTGTCTCAGTCATGATTTAGATTCTGTTCATACTTTTTAATGGGAATGAGAGAGAAGAGAGTTTTGATTAATGATAAAACAAGATCCTAAGGGGAAGAAATTTTAATCAGTCTTACCCTGATTCACCCCCCTCTAAGGGTATTCGACCTAGTAGACCTAAAAAATATACACTAAAGATAATATCAATAACGAATATTAAAAAATAATTTAAAAATAATTATAAATAAACTAAAATACTAAACTACTAAAAAATCATTCTAAAACCCTAAAAAATGTTAGACTATTTAATTAAAACAAAGTTAGAAAATTATAAAAATGTTAGTGAAATCCATGTACATCACCTTGTTCAATGTAACAATCCATAATTTTAACAATGTAATTTCCCTTTTGAATATATATAATTTTGGAATATTTAGTAATATAATATTATATAATGCACATTCACCGCATAATAAAACCAATTATTATTATTATAATAATTTAAACATTACATTTAGTGAATAAAAATGGCCATAATAATTTAAATTATTATAGTGTGAAAAAAATAGAAAATAATATAATAATAATAGAAAAATTTGGATATTCTCAATTCCCTAGAATAATTGCACTCATGAACAACACTATAGAAATGAAGAAAAATAGTAGTAATCCAATATGCATTTGGAAATGAAATATATATAAACCTATAAAGTAAATATATGTGAATGAATAATGAATGAAATATGAGGTATTTATATGAAGTTGGGAGTGCATATGACCTTTATAAATTTGATAGTTGTAATAGTAATTTGATCATTGGAATAGTAATTTGGCTGTTAGGAATAAGAAATGACTGTTAAAATATTAATATCTCCTATGTGAATTTATAATAAAATTTATTAATGTTATAAAATGAAAATATGATATATTTATACCATGGTGCAAGTAAATAAATGTTTTAAAATTGATAAATTAAGTGTTTTCATTTTTATAAAACATAAATGTTTTAATTTTAATTTTATAACAAATAAAATAATTTAAAAGAAATATTATTTTCCTAAAATGGATTTATAAATCAATATTATGTTTTATTATAATTATAAGATAATTTTAGGATGCCATAAGTAATTTTTCAAAGTTTCAAAAAATCCATTATAATATTAAAATTGATATTATTTAAATAAATGAGGATTTTATTGAAAAATTTAATGTCTCATATTTAGAAAAAATATTTTCATAAAAAGTATTTTTGTTACAAAACATAAATGTTTAAAAAAGTTTAGGGTGATTTTTTTTTAAAATATTTTTTTAAATTTTTGGTGAATAGTGAAATATGGTAAAATACAATATTTCACATTATAAGCTAAATATATAAATTTTTGAGTCATAGATAATGTATGAAAACATTATTTATAACTCACATTCACTATTTACTATATATAATCAAAATAATCAATTCTATTGATGGTCTTGAGCCAAAATAATAAACTAATGAATAGAATATTCAAAAACACCTCTCTGGTCCCCTTATAAATACCATCCCTTATCACTCCTTATCCTCACACATTCTAAGCCTTTTATTTTTCAAAATTTCTTCCCAAGACTCTCCCTCATATCCTAGTTATCATTTTCTCACCAAAAGAATAATTCCATGTTCCTTCAGGATTATTTCAAGGAGGCGATATTTAAGAGGTAACATTCTCAATTTAGATCCTCTAAATTCATTTCGTCTTCTACCTTATCCTAAAATCCCAATTCTAAAATGGAATAATAATTAAAATATCATATATATACTATAATTTTATATTTATAATGTAATATCTACCATCCACCCCTTTCTTGTCTCCTCTAATTCTAAAAAATGAAACCATTTTCCATATTATATTGGTTCAACACCTTCATGAATAATGAGTTTTTTGTTTTCCAATACCACCTTTATGGTAGGTTTAAATTAAAATATAATGATTTTAAAAAAACTATTTATGTACATTATATATTTTTTCACATTTTAGAATGAATATATCATCATAATTTTAAATAAACAAAACTATTTTATGATGGTTAGTAAAACTCCCAAAATTAACTAACTATATAACACTAACATTTTTATTAAAATAATCATACCTATGTCAGAAAACATATGGGAATTTGGGACCATTATAATTTTTTAAAGTACATGAATACCATTACATTTTACATCTAGAGTTGTAGTCCCATTTTACAATAACATCAATAATTATCCACAAATGATCCGATGTTAGAACCATGAACCAAATGCTCCACAAACAAAAAAGTTAAAATTTATATATCATTGAAATGATTATAAATAAACATAATAAAATTATAATAAATAAAAAATATATAGAAAATTTTATCAATTAATTAATTAATTAATCTAATTTAATTATATAGGACATTTAGTGCTAGGGCAGAACAGATCTGGACATATAGAAAGAGATCTCTTCAAACCACCCTTTTTCTTTGGGGTATGGACTTTGTTTATCTAAATAAATTTATTTATATACTTGATGTTATTAAATGATTATAATTTTTTTATATATTTATCTTACATATATACCTAGATTATCCTCCCTTTAGTTGATGGGGTAATGCATGGCTTAAGGTTTTTTCTCAAACACCATCTTTATGAAATCTCCCTCACTATGATATATAGAAAGAATATGAAACTCATTTATTAATTATCATGTTTATTCTAAGTGGTTGATTTATTTTTTCATCCCACATAATAGTTTTCATGTTATGATGGATACACCTAGATAGTTCTCCAATTCATTGGGTAAAGTTTTTATCCTATGATATAGTATGTATGGGATTAAGTAGTAAACCTAATCCATGCTGGGACTCTGTAATCATCTTGGTGGTTAGTCTTGGATTATGCTCATTTAATATTATATATTTCTACCAATTTCTAATGTTTCCAAGTTTATATGATATCACATTCATTAATTTATGCTCTCAAGTGATTATTTACGAGCCTTTTCTTTTATGCTATCATTTTAGGTTGTCCGACTCACATGTTGTGATTTATTATCATGTTTACTCCTTTACTAGATTTTTTAGATCGCCCCTTTTTTTATGTATTCAATAGGTTATCCTATGATGTTTTATGAGCTCATAGGGATTTAGGATGTAATTATAGAGATTAAAATAAAGTAATTTTAGTTTAGTTTCATATTTATGTATTATGTCTTCCAAATAAACTGGGATTCTCGATCCTCTAGTTGTATTTAATGTATATTTATATTAAAAATGTTGTAAAAATATGTGTAAAACTGTTGGACCACTATAGTTTTTTTCATAGGATTTTCTATTTAATTTTGAGTATTTTAACAATAATACTTCAGTGACCACCCCAGGGAAAATTCTATGTATAAGAAATTATCCTTTAATTTTAGTGAAGTATTGACCAAGTGGTTTCAAAACAATTAAATCCCTATATAAATACTATAATTGGATATAGATCTATAATAGTTTTAACTAGGGATAATAAACTCAAAAATGGATCATTGGGGTTTGACTCAGTCATCACCTGGTGCATAAAATATAGGTCTTTCTTCACACCTGGTTTGACACTTCTAGGGGATATTCTTTGTAAAATTTACAAACACTTTATGGATAATTATTAAGGATATGAATATATTGTTATGTTATAAAACTTAATTTTTAAATTACCATAGATAACCAAGATTAAAAATTATAGACTCATAACATAGGATATAATATTAATTAATGAGTTATTCCTTATAAGTTTATAGTTACCCTTTTTATAATTTTATAGTTACCCTTTTTATAAGTTTATTAGTTTAAGTATTCTCATTCTATTTTTACTTTATATATTTAATGTAGAAAAATTAGATAAATAATTCTAATAACCAATGTGGTTATTTCCCTAATGATATGTGTAAAATTATGAGAGAAGGATCTAGGAACTTTATGATTTTAATAGATCAGCTGACTCATTCTATGAAAAATAAATTGAATCTTGTGGAACTACCTCCTTCTCATAACAAGGTGAAAGTTGTGGCCAATTCTTTTAGAAAAAAAGGCCTCATACCTTTCATGTATATTCTAATCCATTTATCATGGTGTAATGTATTAACTCTATTGAGAATATATTATCTATTATCCAATGCTTAGAACAAGAGAAAGTTATATTGGATATTTATCATTTTGAAGGGGAATCCAATCAGTGATGGACATTGATCAAGAACACAAAGTCTAAAGAGGAAATTTATTCCATGTAATGGGAAGGATGAAGAATGAAATTTTCATTAAATATTTTTTCCAAACTCTTCATCATAAAATAGAGAGTGAGTTATTTAGATATAAGAAAAAGAATGACGATTCTATCATGGAGTATGATGAAAACTTCACAAGGATTTCACAGTACACCTCCATATTTTTTATGAATACTAAAAACAAGGTGGAATGATTTTTTAGTGGGTTAAATTTGAGTCTATGAAATTATTTAGTAATTATATACATTGAAATATATTAAGTTATTTTTCCCCTGAATTTCTAAATGGAGATCAGTGACTCTTAGTAGTCTCATGGGGATGAAGATAAAATGAATAAAATAGAGTTTACTTCATGAGGATAAATAGACAAATCCCATAAAAGAAACAGAACATAACATCCCAACCATTAAAGACATGGGAAGAAGTATCTGAGAAACTATATTAAGGGAACTGAGAGATGCTTCAAGAGTTAAAATTAAGGGCATCAGGATAATCAATGATAAATTAAAATGAATAATACCCCTAATATGGTAGAAGAAAAGAAGGTTTAGACAAACACTCAACCTATGGTATAGTGTTTCAACTATAAGTAACATGGGAATTATGTAAACTAATTCACTAAGACAATAGTTATAAGAGAGAATCAATGACAATATCCAATAAGGCCTAGAGATCAAGGAAGGACATATTTTACCCCTACTACTATGGAAGATCCTAATAATGATGTGTTGACAGGTATGCAGGTTATTCATTCAAGAATAGTGAATGTACTATTTTATTCCATTTTTTTGAATTATTTCATATCTTTCAATTTTAATAAAACTATTAAAACACCACCTCCAAACATGGGGGTTGAGCTATTTTTGAGAATAAAAAATAGAGAAATTATTGCATCCCAAGTATATAATTATCCTAGTTCAATATTTGTGTACCAAACCTCGCAGAAAATATTCTATTATTTACTTTAGTATAGTTTAATTCTATATTGGTAATGGGTTGAATATCCTTATATAAATCCAATATCAACTACCAAGAGATGGAGATATCTCGTCACATATCATGTGATCCTTTGATTTTGTACACGTGTAAGGAGGAGGATGAATCTCTTTTGGAAAATTCTTCTAATGTGTGGATATTATTTACTTATAAGAAAGTATATCTAGTAAAAATTATTGATACAAAGGATATAATCAGGATTGAATACATTCTAATTAGTAGGGATTATAATAATGTATTCCTTGAAGAGTTTTCTTATCTTCCTTCCAGTCAAGATGTTGAGTTCTCAATCAAAATTATACCAAGATCTCTACCCATATCGAATACTCCTTATATAATGGTCAACATTGTGTTATATGAACAGAAGAATTAGTTATAATATAATTTGGAAAAGGGTTTTATATGATTGAGTAATTCACCATGGGGTGTTCTGATCCTATTAATGAAGAAGTATGATGAGTCAATGCACCTATTAATTTTTTTTTCAAAAGGTTGGGGCCGAAGCCTCATTTTTATTATTAAATCAAAGAAAAGTCCTCTTTTAACTGGGTAGAGGGAAACCCATTACATAGCCCGAAGGACCAGTGGGCTTGTAGCCCATTACATAGCCCGTAGGCCCAAATTCTAAGGCCAATTCACATTCTGTATGGTGGACCCTCAGTGAGGATATCACTAATTAAATTATAAGAAAAAATATATTCTCAAGACTCAATTTTGAATAAGTTATGGGCAATATGAGTTCCTAGCGATCCTATTTGGACCCACTTATGATCCATCAATATTTATGGACTTAATGGATAGCTTATTTATATATTACCTTGAAAATTTTGTGTTAGTATTTATAGATTATATTTTGATATACTCCAAAATAAAGGAGGAGCATGAGGAATATTTGACTACTATACTAAAGACACTGTGAAAGGAGAATATATATGTAATGTAAAAAAATATGAGTTTTGGATAAAATAAGTATCATTATTTGAGAATTTTATTACAATAAAAGGGATACCTATAGACCCTTCCAAGATAAAGGAGATTGAGGAGTGTCTTTAACTAGCATCTATAATAGAGATCTATAGTTTTTTTAGACTAGTTGGTCATTACTAATTGTTTTTGAGAAACTTACCATGATTTTAAAACCTTATAACCATGATAACAAAGAAGGGGTTAAATTTTTTATAGACTGATGAATATGAAGAGAGATTTAAGGAATTGAAAAAGAGGCTTATCACAACACTGATACTCACATTAACCTTAAGTGAGGAAATTTTGGCAATATACAAAAATGATTAAAAGGAAGGGCATGAGTGTGTGATAATGTAGAATGATAAATTGATAGCCTACACCTCAAGTCATTTGAATTTTCATGAGAAGAACTACCCAAAACATGATCTGGAGATGGATGTAGTGATATTCTCATCAGAAATATGGTCATATTATCTCTATAGGGAGTATTGTGAAATATATACTAATCATAAGAGCCTAAAATATATATTCAAATAGATTGAGATTAATATGATCCAAAAGTATGGTTATATTTGATCAAGGAGTATGATTTCTCAATCCATAACCATTTAAGGAAAGTGAATAAAGTGGAATATTCCCTAAATATAAAAGATCCGAAAACCTTATCAATGATGAGAATTTAGAAGGATCCAATATTTTTAGAATTGAAAAGGATGGGAATGGAAAATATAAAAGAAGGAACATGATCATTAATTTCTCAAATGATTGCTCACCCATCCCTTTTAGAGAAGATAAAGGATGCTCAAAGAGATGATGTGGAAATCTAGAAGAAGGTGGAAGCTGTAGGAAAATGGAAATATGCAGAGTTCAAAATTTATGAAGAAGGAATTTTAATATCTGGGTTAAGACTATGTGTATAATCAAATCCTAAGATAAGGAATGAGTTGTTGAATGATGACCATAGCTCAACCTTCTCCATCCACCCAGGGATAAAAAAGTTTTATAAAGATATGCAAGATCACTATTGGTGAAACAATATGAAGAAGGATATCATAGAATATAAATCAAAATGAATGGTATGTCAGTAAGTGAGGGATGAAAGAAAAATTCTAAGGGTTGATGCAACTATTACCCATACCTATATGGAAATGGGTAAATATAACCATGAAAATTTTCACTGGTGTTCTGAAGACATTAATAGATAATAATGCTATATGGGCTATGGTGAATCATCTTAAGAAGACTAATCACTTCATTGAAATTATAGAGTAATTTTCACTCGATCAAATTTCTATGATATACATTAGATATGTGGTGAGGATTCATGGTGAAACATCATAGCCTGGTGCCACTAAACTGATTCCCCAAGTCAGTGTACCACATATCATCAAGCATAAATCCCCATACTACAAAGGTTGGAAACTAGTAGTGAGGGTCTAATGAAACATGTGGAGAGACTATATCCTCTTCAACAGAGTAAACCAAAAATAAAAATAAAGATAAGAATCAACATGAAATAATAATAAATACCAAAATAATGCATACCACATTCCCCAATTGAGGATATACCAACTAACCGAAGTATTAAACCTGTCATGTTATGATTGTCTAATGTACTAAATTAAAACCAAAATAAGACACTAATGACAATAAATAAAATGGGTCTCAACATTATGCATGGAACCCTCTCCATTATCTATACTGACTCCTATATCTTCCATCTAACATAGGTCCTTTTCCCTTATCCAGAGCTGTAACCATGAAGTCTTATTGGGTATCTAATGGTGGATTGAGAAGGGTGTGAGTGAATCTCAATAGGAAACCAACAATGATTTCTAAAATAATATCTAGTCAAATAATAATGTATTCATGAGTTAAAATAATCATAAACAAGACTATTAAATTAAACAATTTTCCTATTGATTTTTTTCATTATTCTCATAACCCTCAAGTTCCGTCCAGACCCCAATTAATAAACCTCCTTTGGCCCGTGCCGAAAGATTGAACCATAAACAAAAGGAGTAAAACACTTTACATCACAAGGGAATTCATTTATAAAGTAAATATAAAAATTTACCTTGGAGTATTATTTCAGGTATCCATCTCATGTTCATATCTTAGGATCTTGGAGCATCAGTATGACATTCTAAACTTTGTGATGCAATAGTGGGGACTAGAGAATCTATATGGCCCAAACTAAAGGAGAGTATCCTTAGTATAATAAACCAACCATACCATTTATCATTTATTCCAAGATTCATCATCAGTGACCATTTTAACCAAAAATTACAACAAGGGTGTACTTTTTCATATATCACATTACCAAGGTTCGTTATATTCAACACTTTACTCAATTCCATTACTATCCCATTTCATCTTTTTAACATAATTAAAACCATTGGTCACCCTTTAAAACCATTTACCCGCATGTAAATGCCTATTTCACTGTTTATAACATTTACCCATTGACATTACATAACTTATTTATGTTCTTCATGTTAATCCAAATAACCCCTTATTCCATAATAATAATAAAACACAATTTTTATGGTTTAATATCATAAAACATTTAAAACCTCATTTCACAACATATTTTACCATATAAAACAGAGTGGAACACCCCATGGGTGACCATAGGTCTGGTCTAATAAACCTCAATATTTCCAACAAGAATCATGAGGTATCTCGCACATCAACTAGGGTCCCAATTCACTTTTCATAATTTTAAAAAAATAAATGCATGGAATGGAATAACATTAAATCAACCCTATACACAAGGTTAAAGTCATGAATATAAAAAATTAAATTTTAGAACACCTAACTTAATATTGAAGACAAGTACTCACCCAACATCATCTCTTGATTCAATCTCAAATAACCCTCAACACCCTAAAAATTAATCTTCTTGAAAAATAAGGCTTTAGGGATTTAAAAGGAGAGAAGAAATCAAACCATGATTCTTCCAAATAATAGAATAAAGAGGATTGGTAGGATCACATGGATATTTTATTTGAATCCAAATATTCTTTAAATGACTAAAAATTGATGGAGAATCACGCTTATGAATCTTGGGAGGAAAGGGTTCTCACCCTAGGCTGCTAAATGAAGAAATGAGGAAAAAATTAAGTAAGAACTCTTCACTCCTTAGGAAAAAATGGGAAATTTACCATCTTTTAATGAGGCATATGGTTTAGCTGTATGATTGAGAAAACCATGAAACAACCATGAAGTTCTCTCTATCTAATAGGTGGTCATACCATATTGTTTGTACAGGCTGCCCACATGGTTTGACAAACTGTGTGGTGGCCGTGTTCCTACCACTGTCCAAGGGGATAAGCCATACGATATATTAGGCCTTGGCATACAATTAGTACTAAACATTCACCAACCATGATCCAAGTATAGAATGTCCTCTTTTCTGTTTTTTATGTTTCCTAAACCCCCTAAACACTTCCAAGGTGTATCATGCTCATGAGAAACATTAAATTAACAATTTAAAAAGTATTAAACTAAAACAATAAATGAAAATTTACCTCATAAAACACCATGATATAACAGATGGAACACCATTATTGATTTTATTTGAGAAAGATATGATATTTAACTCCATGTTCTATAAATTCATCCAACATGATCTAAACATTGATTTAAACATCAGTATGACATATCACCCCCAAACTAATGTCCAGTCCAATTCTACTATCTTGATACTGGAAGACATTTTGAGAGCATCCTTAATGGAATTAAAAAGAATATGAGATCAACATATTATTCTAGTTGAGTTCTCATATAATAATAATTTCCACTTAAGAATAAAAATGTATTCCTATAAATCCATTTATGGGAAGAGATAGAAAACACCATCATGCTCAGATGAAGTTGGTGAATGAAAGATGGTGGGACCGAAAATGTTCAATGAAATAGTATAATGGGTTATGACTATTTAGCAGCACATTAGATCTTACCAGAGTTGATTGAAGAGATATGATGAAAATATTTGAAAAAACCTAGATTTTTATTTTGGAGAAAAACTATTCCTCTACATATCTCCATGGAAGAGAGTCATGTGATTTGGGAAGAAGGGAAATTTATGTAGTATGTACATTTTAACCTTTGATATTCTCAATTTCATTGGTGTTTTAGCCTATTGACTAGCACTCCCGCCATCCCTTTCTCATGTACATGACGCATCTCATGTATCACTATTAAGTAAGTACATACCAGATCTATCACATGTACTTAATTTAGACGTGGTAAAATAAGAAAATGATCTCTATTATGAGGATAATTCGGTGAAGATATTGGGCCATAGAGATAAAGTTCTATGCAGTAGGATAACTCAAATAGTCAAAGTACTATGTCAAAACCAGAAGTACGAGGAGGAGACATGGGAACCAAAGGAATCCATGAAGTATAAGTACAATCAAACTTTTTCACCTTAGTATGTAAAATGAAAATTTGAGGGAAAAATTTCCGAAGGGTAGAAAAATGTAGTAACCCATAATTTTAACAATGGAATTTCCCTTATGAATATACATAATTGTGACATATTTAGTAATATAATATTATATAATTCACATGAACCACTTGATAAAACCATTTTTTTATTATAATAATTTTAAAATTAAATTTAGAGAATAAAAATGGACATAAGATTTGAAATTAATAGGATGAGACAAAATATAAAATAAGATAATAATAATAGGAAAATTCGTATCTACATGATCCCCCAGAATAATCACCCTTACGAACAACAATGTAGAAATTAAGCATAATGTTATTAATCTAATATGAATTTTGAAAATGAAATATAAATAAACCTATGAAGAAAATAGAATTTAATGAATAATAAATGAAATATGGACTATTTATAAGAATTATGGAACCTATATTACTATTAAAAATATGTTCGTTGGAATGATAATATAACAGTTAGTTTAACACTATGAGATTTTAAAAGAGTAAAATCTTGTTTGATAATGTATGTGACACAAAAAACCAATATTGAAATATAATATAACACAATGATACTTTTTTATATATTTACTTTTAAATAAATTTAGCCTCTTTGAAATCTTACGATGCACACAACACCGAGTTTCAATAAAACACAATACTCTATTAATATATTATTATTTAAACATGAGCATTATAATATATCCATTAAGTTGGAGGTTATGAATATAAATAACTAAATTATGAAAATTATATGTTTTAAACATGTATAAAATAAATTTATTATTTATTTATTTTTTAGAAAAAATATAAAAATAATTTAAAAGAAAAAGAAATGTTTTCTAAAAAATTGTATTATTCGAAACGATAATTTAGTCACGGTCTACACACACAATATAAAATTAATTTTTAAAAATTTAAAAAGATGTATTCAAAAAATAAACTTCATTTTTAAAATCTATATTTCAAAATTATATTTTGGTGAATTTTTGAGAATTTTCTGAAAAGATTAACTTTGTTATGAATAATGAAAGATAATGACTTTTATTGAAATATGCCTTTACCTTTAAATTATTTGCAAAGGTAAATTATATTTTAAATATTTTTTAAATTAAATATAGTTTAATAATATTAATATTTAACTAATTCATCTCATTTTAATCAATTCCATATTTAATTATGAGATAAAAACTTTTTAAACTTTTCAATGTTTTTCTTTTGAAAAAACTGTTTTTTCAATGCATCTAAAGGTTTAATTTTAAATTCAATTATGACACTTCGGTGAATTTAATTTGAAAAAATTTATTCCATATTTATAATAAAAATAATTTATATTATATAATAAGTTCAACATAATATTTGGTCATAATGGATAGTAAAAACATTAAAAAATATTTATTATGGTTAGGGTTAAAAAGGGTTTACCTAGGGTTAAACTAAAAGATAAGGGTTAAGAATGACATAAAAATTATATATAAATCCTATTTCTAAGAAATATTTTGACCTTATATCTTACATGGTTTGATAATGTTCCATTTTTTCAATGTTTGGCATGAGGAAAATGTGGGTATCACTTTTTCTTTTCAAAAATTTAATGTGTTTCATGTCTCGCACTTAAAAAACGTCACACACTCTCCTATCCTTTTAATAATCCAAAATAAATTTAATTTAGAAAAAAACTACCCAAATATATTATTTAAATCAGTAAAAAATAGTATAATACTTTTTTTATCATAAATCTATCATAGGAAGGCTTTTGGGGCAAACCTAGAAAAGTTTTTCGATGAAGAGGTAACGTTCTTAAACGACCATTTTTATTTTGTTTCTTCTTAAACCCCTATAAAATCATATTAAAACATGATTATATAATTTACTCAGTATATTCCATATAATTATATTTTATTATGATAATTTAATTACCTATATCCATCTTCCCTTCCATCAAATGGGAAACAAAACCATGGATCATGTGTATGGAGGACTACCACCTCACAAACTGATATAATTTGTTTCCATAACTACCTATCAGTATTGGATATAATGATTAATTCAACATATTTATATGATATTTATGAAATTAATATAAAATTTTAATATCTAACTTCTTACCATCCAACCTGTTGGAAAACAATAACATCACTTGTGTGTAAGGTGGACTACCACCTCACGAACTAATGTGATGTGTTTTTGCCATTTCCATTTTACTTTGAAGGAAATAAGGATAGAATAAATGGATATATATGATATTTAATAACATTATTTTACATTTTTATTTATTATATCACATATATATACTTACTTTCCATTTTGTGGGGATACAAAAATGTCACTTGTCTGTATGGTGGACTACCACATCACAAAGCGATATGACTCATTTTTCACTAACACTTTGCATGGAAGGTAATAAGGATAAATTTAATTAATATATGAGATATATAATACATAATAATGAATATAAAAAATTTGATATATTAATTAACATCCTTCTATTCCACTCATCAAGAAAAACAGAAATAGAGTTCATGCATACGTACGACTTACCATCATTATGAATGATTTAATCCGTTTTTTTTCTATAGATTTTATATATTATTATAAATATATATAAGATAAATATATAAGATATTTTTATCATTATTAAAATTCCAAATATGACAAATTAAAAGGATATAAATTAAAAAACCAAAACATACATGAAAAATGAAGCAATTATCAGCCAAAACATAGAATTTGACAATGAATTGTTAATAAATGGGTCATAAAAGAGTATAAGTAAATCATATATGGTATGATATATATGATTATGGTTTTTAATATATTTATAAAAAAAATATATTTTTTATATAAGGTTTTACAACACATATGAAGGAATTCAAACATGAGGTAATGATTTCTCGTCTGACTTTTACTTTCATGAGATATATCCCATATTCACCACTTAATTAATTTGTGTAGTATATATACTACCAATTTAATTTTTTATATCAAGAATATATTTTCCTCATGGAATTTAAAGTTTCATTTTATGTTATTTCTTTCTTGTGTCTTATAATTCAAAAGTTACCAAAGTGGTAACCATTTTTTTACAATCTCTTTTTTTATCAGGATGGTTTATAATTAAATTTATAATGATGTAATATTATGATTTAGCACTAAATAAATAAATTAATTTTATTCTAATATCGTTATTTATGAAATTTCTGAGTAATTTTACCATTTTATCTCTTTTTTACTTAAAATTATAGATAAAATGATTTTAAGAATAACTAACTTTATTTATCTTTTTGTTCGAAAATCATTTTCTCTTCCATGTCCATGTTTTCTAAAAATGTTTTCATTTTTTTAAAATTATGAAAATTAATTATTAAAGAAAAATTTACCCCTGATTTTATTTTTAAAAAATATTTTAATAGGAATCCTCCTATTATTTTCTAAACAAGGTTCTTTTTGACTTTTTATTAAAAATGTAAAAGTAATATTTTTTTAACATACTCAATATGTATGGAATTTACCACTATTATAACAACTCATTTATTTTAAGATTAATTTAAAATTTTAAAAGGTTATTCTTAAATGAATTGTTTTCCTAATATTATGTAAATTTTTAGTTTTTAAAAATATATTTTCAAATGGAAACTGAAATTATCCTTAGGAAATTTTTAATGTAATTTTTATGAAATTTTTATTTATAAATGACAAGAGCCCTTTATTTTACTTATACTTCAACAAGGATATGTTTTATTGATACAATCCTTATTTATCCTCTATATGGTTTATGATCAATTTGACTATGGATGTACTATTTTGACATCATTCTATACATTACTCTGAATTGTTTATGATTATATTTATTGATTGGGGAATGTTATAAAATTTCATATTTTGGTGTATTAATATGAATATTTATGTTGATTATATTTTTGAAATTTAATATGAGGAATTCATTGGACTAGTAAGTGATGTTCAAGGCCCTATATAACCCCTTGATTCATCGGTAGGTCTCATGAGACAAATTAGATTGGGGTTTAGCTGAGGTCTTACCCATTAATATGGATTTCATAGAATAATGCCTCGGTGGTAGTTTCGATGTCTTGGAGCAAGGCCTCAAAGACATGTTTTAGATGTCAGGTATTATGAATTCCATCATTATGAATTCATTTATTTATTTCTATGTGATTATTTAATTTTTTTATTATATCCATGTATGGATATATATCTCATAATATTATTTATATATAATTATCTGATCATTATTTATTCTTTCTGTGTTATTATTCATGTTCAAGTTAATGATTAAATGTCTGGTGTTTTAGTTATTTTTGTTTCCATATTGATTATGTCTTATATACTTATGATATCTTCCACTGTACTCATACTCTTTATGAGTATTAGATCTTACACCTTTCTTATGTTTATTTTCCCTAGGATTTGAGGAAAAGTTTTATGATTGATATGCATGGACAAGATAGAGGGAATAAAAATGATATCAAATAAAATAATTTGTTTTATTTTATGATTTAAAATTTATGAGAAATTTAAGTTTGTATCTAGTTTACCAAGACTACTAAACTATTTGGCTCTTTGGTATGTGATTTCTTATTTCTAGTTCCAAATATAGAAAATAAACCACTAACTCTAGGCTAATTTGGTTGGTGTATTTATAGTTGATATCAAATAAAGTTTAGTAGAAACCTTGATAACTAGATTTCGAAAAACATATATTTGGAAATATAACACTATGAATTACATTAAGGATAATTCTAATTAAAGTATAACATCCTAAAGATTTTTAAGGTAGAGATTATGTAGTTTTCTACGAAATACATCCTTATCTAGATAATATAAATGGAAGTGGTTCTGGAACAAATGTACCTATAGTTAATAACTTAGATAAAGGAATGTCGAGATTGACTCGAACATTACTTGATATATGACAATGATACCTAATTCACATATGCTTTGACACTCCCAGGGGATATAATTGGATTAATTGAAATTATTATACAAACCATTATTAATATTTTGAAAATATTTTTTATGATTTTAAAAATTTCTCCAAGAAACCATGGTTGTGATTATGAGATTATCCATGCATACATTTTTCAATTTATGTTATGTGTTTCACTAGTTTTGGGATTATAAATTATGTTTCATAATGTTATGATATAATATAGTGTATGAAATTTTGTATAAATTATACCTCATAGAAGTAATGGAAACTATATCAATTTATGTTCCCTATGTAGGGATTTAACTCTCGGGAAAGATAATGTAGTTGGAGCTAGATCTAGAGATTAAACTGATCAAATTATAACCATATTAGGGTAGGTGAATCAAGATATGAGAAATAAACTTAACCATTTTAATCAAAATACTGATATACCATGTGGTGTTTAATGTTATAATGATTTATGAATTATAAAACCCCATCATTTAGTGGGACTAAAAATTTCTTCGCAGATGAGAAATAGATAAGCTATTTTGAGAAGACGTTTCTTACTTTGGAAATAAATTAAAGGGAGAATGTTGTCATGGTAGTTTATCATATCTCAAGAGATATATATTAATGGTGGTCATTAATTCAAAAATATAAGTATTAATAAGCAATAGAAAATATAGAGTGGAAGGATTTTATGGTACTCTTCTTAGAAATGTTTTTCCCTCATGAGTAATAACCATATATAGAGAGAAAATTACTGAGTCTAAGACAAAAGGAATATTAATATATTTCTAAGTATGAAGCTAAATTTACATGGATATAAAAGAATTTTATGGACTGTGTTGGTAATCCAAAGAGAATGATTAACCATTTATTTGATGGGATTAATCCAATTCTCTGAAGGTCACTAGTATCCCAAACATTTTCATTATTTGAGGACATATTATAATGTGGTATCAGTAGAGGGAAATAATTCTCCAATTTTTATGGATTTATGAGAAGCAATAGAATAATATGATGTAATAGAAAAATGTAGATAATGGTAATAAGGGAAAGGAATGTTTTCCCCATGTTATAACAGTGGAAAGTAACACCCTAATACTTGTTTGAAGGGAATGAGAGTTTGCAACAAGTTTAGTGTGAAAGACCACCTTGATCATGATTATAAGGAAAATAAATAATTTTAAAAAATAATTATTCCATAAAATTTAATTTATTTTTTACCTTCCATTCATTCCACCTATTGAGAAAAATGGAAACCACGTTCATGCGTATGTACGACCTACCGTCTTCATTAATAGTATAATCCATTTTATATCTATAAATAAATTACAATAAATATATATAAAATGAATATATATTATATTTATATCAATTTTAACATTATTTATATGATTTAACCATGATCAAAGTAAAAGGAATAAAATTACCAAACCAAAACATACATGAAAAATGAAGGAATTATCACCCAAAACAGTGATTTTAATAAAGAATTGTTAATAAACACGTGTTAAAAGAATATAATTAAATAATATATGGTATGATATACATTATTATGGTTCCTTAATATATTTATAATAAACCTATATTTATTATATAGGAGGTTCATACACATACAAACGAAGTCGAACCTAATGTAAGGGTTTCTCGTCTCACTATAAAATATGTGAGACATATTCCACATTCATCAGTTATTTCTTTTATATGGTGTATATAAAGACCATTTTATATTTATATCTTGAATATATTTATCCTCATTATATTTAAATTTAATTTTAATTTCTTTCTTTCATGGGGTTTACAATTCAAAAAATACCAAATTGGTAAGGGTTTATTTTACAATAGCATCATTTATTGCGATTATTTATGATTAAATTTCATGTGGTGAAATTTTTTGATATATCACTCAAGAAACTCATGAATTTTCTTGTACAATTTTTATTTATTAAATATTAATGTAATAGTACAATTTTAATCTCTTTGGTATATAAAATGATTTAGAAAATGATTTTATGAAAACCTAAATTTATTTGTCTTTTCGACCAAAAATCATTTTACCTTAGATATCCATGTTTAATAAATTTTTTTTCAAAAAAATGTTTTTAAAATTATCCGAATGATTTATTAAATAAATTTTTACCCATTATTTTATTTTTATAATATATTTTAAAATAAAAATTCCTTTCATTTTTGGAACAAGGTAATTTTTAACTTTTTACCAAAACTATGAATGGAATATTTGTTTTAACATACTAGAAATGTATGAAATTTTATTCCCAATTGAAAAATAATTAATTTGAATCTTACATTATAAATTTTCAATATTATTTTCATAGTAATTTTTTTCTTAATATTATGGAAGTTTTTAGTTTTTAAAATATATTTTCAAAGTAAAAAGGTTATTTTCTTCAAGAATGTTTTAATGTAATTTTGTTGGTATTTCAATTCATAAATGACAACAACCATTTATTTTACTTATAATACACTATTAATATGTTTTTTGATAACATCCTTATTCTTCCTCTGGATATTTTATGATTAATTTTACAAGATATATATTATTTTAATACAATTCTCCAAATTACTCTGAATTCTTTATGATTATGTTTATTGATTAGGGAAAGTATTAACATTTCATATTCTAGTTTATCAGTATGAATTTTTATATTGATTATATTTCACAACCTTCATATGAGGAAGGAATTAGACATAATAATTTATGGTAGGGTCTCTCTATATCCCCTTTATATATCAGTAGGTTCCATGAGACAAACTATGTTAGGTTTTGAAGAAAGCATTACCATTTTTATATAGAAGTCTTGGAACAGGAATTGATGGTATTTTAGATTTATAGGAAGAAGGTTTTGACAATATGTTTCATATGTCTAACATTATTAATTACATAATTATGAATTTAATTATTAATGTCTATGTGATTATTTTTTAATGATATAAATGGATGAATTTATAGATCATGAGATTATTTATATGGAATTATTTGACCATAATTTATCCCTACATCATTATTATTATTTTTAAAGTTATTTATTTAATGGATTGTGTTTTAGTTATTTATATTTCCATATTGATTATGTATCATGTATTCATGATAGATTCCTTTGTATGAATACCCTTACTAAGCATTATATCTCACCCTTTTATTACGTTTCTTTCCCCTAGGACACCTGGAATTTTTCTATGATTGATATGTATAGAGATTCTAGAGGGGATACAGATGATCTTAAAAAAAATAGAATTTTGTTTTTATGTTTTAAAATTTATGTGAAATTCAAGTATGTATCTATTTTAAAAATGATACTAAACTATTTAATACGTTGGAATGAAATTGGTTATATATAGTTCCAATGAAATGAAGTAACCACCATCTTTGGGATTCTAGGGTTGGGGCCTTTATAGTTGGTTTCTAAGAAGGCTTAGTAGAAACATTAGAAACTAGATTTAGGAAAACATAGATGAGGGAATATAAACCTATAACTTACTTAAAGGATAAGTCTATGCATAGGATAAAATCTTAATGTTTGGTAAGGTATATATTATGTAGTTTTCATAGAAATACATCTATATATGGATACTAAAAGTGGACACAGTTCTGAAACACATGTACCTAGGAGTATTAACTTTGAAAAAGTCATGTCGGACATGGCTTAAGCATTACCTGGTACAAAATAATGGACCTTATTATGCACCTAGTTTGACACTATCGAAGGACATGTTCAGATTAATTCACATTTTCTTTAAAAACCATTATTAAGGATTTGAAAATATTTTTATGATTTGAAAACTTTCCTTACGAAACCATGTTTATGATTATAATATTATCCAAACATAAAATTTTCAAGTTATGTCAACTGTTTCACTATTTTTGGGATTATTCATTTTGTTTCATAAAGTTATGATCTAATATATCATATTATATTGTTTAGAAATAGAACCTAGAGGATGTAATATAAACCGTATTAATTCATGTTCCCTATGTTGGGATTTCCATCTTGGTAATGATAATAAAGTTGGAGTTGGAGACATAGTTGGAACTGATCAAATTATAGCCATATTTGGGTAGGTGAATTAATTTTTGAGAAATAACTTTTCCTGTAATGAGAAGACTACTGATCCACTATTTGGTGTAATAATTATAGACCAATTTATGCATTAAAACTCTCAATAATTTAACGGGACTATAAATTAATTTGTAGTTGAGAAATAGATAAGTTCTTTAGAGAAGATATTTCTTACTTTGGGAAGTAATGAAATGGAGAAATATTTCATGGTAGTTTATCATTTATTTGGAGATGTGGATCGATTGTAGTTATTGATTCCAAACACTAATGATTTAGAAGAAATAAAAAACATGGAATGGATTTATTTTAAGGTGAAATTCTTGGGAAAGTATTTTCCTAATGATAAATGTGTAGATATGGAGAGATAATTCATGAATCTAAGACAAAAGGAAGATAATTTTTTTGATAATTATGAATCCAAATTTACATAGTTAGCAGGGAATTCTATGAACTGTGCACATAATCCAAATAGAAATATTGACCATTTCATTAATGTGATGAATAAAATTCATTAAAGGGAACTTTTCTTCTAGAATTTATCGTTATATGAGGACATAATATCATGTGGCATAAATAAAGAGAAATAATTCTCCAAGTAATACGTCTTTTATGGGAGTAAAGAGAATAGGAGGACAGAAAAAAATAGATAAAAGGAAGAAGGGAAAGATGTATTTCCCCTGAATGATAATTGTGGAAAGAAACAACCTGATGCTTTCTTGAGGAAAATGGGAGTTTTCTACAAGTGTGGAGAGAAAATACTCCATGTTTATGATTGAAAGGGAAATAATGAAATTTACAATATTCAATGCATAAACGGTAAGGATATATGAAACTATTTAAAATAATGTTTAATGCATTAATGAAATATACCCCATAAGGATCTAAGGGATCAAGGTCAAGTTTATTCGATTATTGCGTCTCAAGTGGAATGATTAAATTGATTTTGTATTTAGATTCAAGAATTATGTTGTATAATTATTTATTTAATGATAATCTTGGTATAATAATAATAAAATGTATAAGTATTCAATTTTATAATTTTTTCTAGAATTATTTGAAGATATATGTTGAATGGAACTGATGTACAAGAAAAGTGATATAATGGCATGTTGTTCTTTTTGGAAAACACATGATTGAGGGAGGATAACACTTAATATATGCTTGATGTTAATATAATAAAGATAAAGAGATATTTATGGAACAATATTGGTGACCCTAAAATTGGTGTTCTATATGATGTTTTATGTTATATTTTATAGAGTTTACTATATTTTTTAATTATAAAATAAATTCGATAATTTGAGATTTTATTTAAGGAATAAGTAGCAGAATAATTTTTAGAGGAATAATTTGATATTTTATTTAAAGACTAAGTAGTGAGATATTTTATTTATTATATAATAAATTCATGTTTTCATTAAGGTTTTAAGGTGATCAAGGTATTGACATATTTGGTATGTGACATCAAGAGATAAATTATGTTGTCTAAGGAATCTAATTTTAAGTAGATTTTTGGAAATTTTGTGACCTTCCTTCTATTTTTTTTGGAATTTGAATTTGGAAAAACATATTTTATATTATTCTTATGGTTAAATATTTATGAAATGGATTAAGTTGAACATTGGGGTTATTTTTGAGGTTTTCTAAATCTATATATTACTGGATAAATCGTGATAACCATTTTCATATTAGAAGATATCCAGAGATAGGAGAAATGAATTGTCATTATTTTTACATTCTATCAATAGTAAATTTTATATATTTAAGAATAAAAATTCATTTTGGACATTCATTTCTTATAGTAAAAAATGACGTGGAAATTGATAAAATCACAACCAAAGGATGAAATTGTGCATATAAAGTATAAATATATCAAGTATATTTTCTTATATTCTTAGTTTAGATGGTAAATAAATTACTCAACACTAGGAAAAAGATCTTGAAATAAGAATGTTATCCTAATAAATTAATTTTTGACAAATCCAATTGTTCTTTAACTCAATGATGATTTATAGATTTATGATAATTAATTATTATATATAATTCACTTTATTCTGATCAATGATATCAATCACTCTCTATAAATATTTATGTTTTTCTTCCATGTCCATATCATCACTTCTAACCAACATTTTCCCACCTAGAAACCCATTAATGTGTTATTCTAGATGACCTTTGTACTTACCTTTATCTATTATCAAGATGAATTTTTATTAACCTTTTTTATGATGTGGGTTTCCAAAAAATGTATTTTCAAATGTCAAACCCTTGATTGTTGATATCAAGATTAAATAGAAAAGATGCAATTTATTTAAGGGGTGGATTGTAACACTAGAAGATTTTAAAAGAGGAACATCATGTTCATTAGAATATGTGACATGAAACAAAAAGATTAAAAGATAATTTAACTCCCTGATACTTAAAGATATCTTTCTTTTAAAACAAATTAAACCTTTTTTATAGCTTGCGAGGGACGTAACATCGAGTTTAAATGAAAAGTGATGCTCTATTAAAATATTATTATTTAAACATGACCATTATAACCAAACTGTTAAGTTGGATGGTATGAATAATCATAGATAAATTATGAAAATAATATGGTTCAAAAATTTATAAAATTAATTAAATGGCAATATTTTTATTATAAAAAAATTAGATCCATTTGAAAGAGAAAGAAATGTTTTCTGAAAAACTTTATTATTCTAAAATGCAGTTTAGTAACGCTATATGCACATAATTTAATTTTTTTTTACATATTTTATAAATTTTATTTTAAAAAATAAAATTTTAATTTTAAATTTACACGTCAAAATTATTTTTTTATGATTTTTTTTGAATTTTTTAAAAAGGTTAATTATTTTAATGAATAGTAAAAAATACTGATTTTTATTGAAAACCGCCTTTTTGTTTAAATTATTTAAAAAGTTAAATTATATTTTTAATTATTTTTATAGAAAAATTAGTTCAATTATAATACTATTTAACCAATTTAGGTCATTATAATCAATTTTATATTTAATTCTGATGTAAAGACTTTTTAAGCTTTTAAAAGTTTTGTTCCAGGGAAACCGTTTTTTTTACGCGTCTGTGGGTTTAATTTAAAATTTAATTATACCACTAATGTGAATTTAATTTATAAAAATTAATTCCATATTTTAAATCCTAATAATTTATATTATATAATAAGTTCAACTTAATTTTTTTTCATAATTAATAATAAAAATAGTAAAACTTATTTACCACGGTTAGGTTAAAACGGGTTTACTAGGGGGTTAAACTAAAAGATATGGGTTAAAATTGTCTAAAAACTTTTAAAAATACTATTTTATAGACATATTTAAATATTATACCTTAAATGGATTTATAATTACTCATTTTGAGGATTTTTTCATGTGAAAAACGTGGCTATCGCATTTTCTTTTCAAAAATTCCAAGTGTGTCCTCTCCCCACTTATAAAAGTCCACCCACTCTTCTCTCATAATAACATTAAAAAACCCATTTGGTTCAGAAAAAAATACCTAAATATATTACTTAAATCCATTCCAACATCCTAGAGTTCTTGGTTTGATCATAAATCCAACATAGGAAGGATTTTGGTATAACCCTAAAAAAGTTGTCTAAAGAAGAGGTAACATTCCTAAATGATTATTTTTATTTGGATTCTTATTCCACCTCCATAAAATATTATTAAACCATGATTATATAATATTATAATTATATTACATTTACTAAGATGTTGTTATGTTAATTTAATTATCTATATCCATCCCATTTTCTATTAATTGGGAAAGGAAACCGTCGATCGTGTGTACAGAGGACTACCATCTCAATAACTGATTTAATTTATTATCCATCACCGCCACTAATGGTTGGATATAATTAAGGGTTTAATATATTTATATGATATTATGAAATTTTTATTCTTATTTAATTATAATATTACACCTACCTTCTTACCTTTCAACCCTTTGGAAAATAATAACATCACTCCCTTTTATGGCGTACTACCGCCCTACGAACCAATGTGATGTGTTTTCCCCATTTTCATTTTAATTGGATGGTAATAAGGATATATTAAATGAATATATAGGATATTTGTAACATAATTATACATATTTAATTATTATATCACATATAGTATCTTACTTTCTATTCCCTGTGGGATATAATAACGTCGATCGTGTATACGGTGGCCTATCGCCTTACGAAGCAATGTGACTCTCTTTTCACTAAAAATTTACATGTAAGGTAATAAGGATAAATTCAATTAATATATGTGATATAAAAGGAATCATAATGACTCTATAAAAGGTGATATATTATTTACCATCCTTTCATTCCACCTGTTAAGAAAAATGGAAATATCATTTATGCGTACGTACAACCTACCGTCTCCATAAATGATGTAATCCATTTTCTATCTCTAAATTTTACAGATTAAAATAAAGGCATATATAACTAATATATATAAAATTTTTATCATTTTTATAATTATTTATATTATTTAATCATGATCAAAGTAAAAGTACCGAAATTACAAAACCAAACCATATATGAAAGATGAAGTAATTATCTCCAAAAATAGTGATTTTAACAATGAATTATTAATAAATGGGTGATAAAAGACTATAAATAAATAATATATTATATGAAATATATTATTATGATTATATAATATATTTATAATAAATATATATTTATTATACAGGTTTTTCATACACATACAAAGGAAGTCAAAACTAAGGTAAGGGTTACCCGTATCACTTTTACTTCTGTGAGATGTACGCCATGTTCCCCAATTAGTTATTTTTTGTGTGGTGTATATAATTCTCCTTTTATTTTTAATATCAAAAATATATTTATACTCATGGTATTTAAATCATCATTTTTTGTTATTTCTTTCATGTGGTTTATGATTCAATATATAACAAAGTGGTAAGGTTTTATTTTACAATCTCTCTGTTTATCAGGATTATTTATGATTAAATTTACTATGATGAAATATTATGATATAAAACTCAATAAAACCCTGAAAATTTTTATAATAGGTCTATTTATGAACTATTCAAGTAATATTACAATTTCATTCTCTTTTCTACTTAAAATTATTAAGATAATGTTTTTAAGAAAAACCAACATTATTTCTATTTTACGTCGAAAATAGTTTTCTATTCCATGTACATGTTATCTAAAAATGTTTTAAAAAATGATTTTAAAATTATGAAAATGATTTATAAAATAAATTTTTACCCATTATTGTATTTTTTATAGAATATTTTAAAATTAATATTTCTGTTGTTTCCTAAACAAGGTACTTTTTAGCTTTTTACCAAAAATTTGAAATGAACATTTATTTTAACATACTCGGAATGTCGTGAATTTTCCTTATTCAAGACCACTCATTTATTAGAAGATTAATTTAAATGTTTTTAATTTTATTAACAAATAATTTTTTCATAATATTTTATAAATTTATGATTATGTTTATTGAATGGGGAAAATATTAACATTTTTTATGCTTGTTTATTAATAATAATGTTTATATCGATTATGTTTCACCACATTCATTTGAGGAATGAATTAAAATTAATATATGATTGTAGAATCCTATTATATCAACTTGATGCATATGTAGGTCTCATGAGACAAACAAGATTAGGTTTTGGATGAGTCTTTAACATTTTATATAGATGTCTTATCATAGGGCATCAATGGTATTTTAGATGTCATGGAATAAGGACTCAGAGGTATGTTTCATATGATTGGAATTATAAATTACATCATTATGAATTCAAATGTTTATTTCCATGTGATTTTTTTATTTGTTATGATATCCATGGATAAATTTATAGATCTTGATGTTATTTATATGGAAATATTTGATCATCAACTATTTCTACCATATTATTATTCATGTTCAAGTTATTGATTAAATATATTGTGTTTTAGTTATCTTAATTTTCCATATTGATTATGTATTTTTTATTCATGATATATTTCACTATATGCATACCCTTAATGAGTATTAGAGCTCACCTCCTTCTTATATTTATTTTCTATAGGATTCTGGGAAATGTTTTATGATTGATATACATGGACATTATAGAGGGAATAAAAATGATATCAAAGAAAATAAATTTTTTATTCTATGTTTTCCAATGTATGTGAAATTAAAGTATGTATCTATTTTACCATGACTAATGAACTATTCAGATTTTTGGGATGCATTCACTTGTATCTAGTGACAATGAAATAAAGTAACCACTAACTCTGAGCTACTAGAGGTGGGGTCTTTATAGTTAGGAATATGAAAAAAACTATTAGAATAGTATACTCACCTATTTAAATGTAAAATAATACTTATGTATCTTATAAAATAAAAATGATATATATTTATACCATGGTGAAAGTAAATAACAATTTTAAAAATGATAAATTAAGTGTATGTATATTTATAAAATAGAAATGTTTTAATTACAAATTTATAATTAATATAATGATTTAAAATAAATATTATATTCATAAATAGGATTTATAAATCAATTTTAAGTTTTATTATGATGATAAGAAAATTTTATGTGATCATAAGAAATTTTTTAAAGGGTTAGAAAATCGATTATAATGTTAAAATTGACATTTTTCGAATAAATGATTATTTTATTTAAAAAATTATTTTTTCATATTTTTAAAATTATTTTTATCATATTTATTTGAATTTTAGAATCTAAAATTTGAAAATTTATTGAGGTGAACTTTTTTTCTCTAAAATAGTTGAATTTTTTGTGAATTGTGAAATACGGTAAAATACAGTATTTTACATTATAATCTAAATACATTAATTTTTGAGTCATGGATGATGTAATAACCCATTAGTTGTAAATAATATGAACTATTTACTATATATAGTCATAAGAATAAATAATATTTTTAATCTTTAGCCAAAATAATAATCTAATGAATATACTTTTCAAAAACAACCCTCTCCTCCCCTTATAAATACCACCACTCACCACCCCTTCTCCCCACACATTATAAGACTTGGATATTGAAAAATTTATTAAAAAATATATTTTAAAACCTCTAAACCATTTCCCAATTCTTTCTCACCAAAATATAAATTCCATGTTCCTTAAAGAGTTTTTCAAGGAGGCGACATTTAAGAGGTAATATTCTCAATTTACCTTTTCTAAATTCATTTCATCTTCTACCTTATCCTTTACGACCTCATAAAAAATGTTATAATAACTCTAGTGTCATATATATACTTTAATTTTACATTAATAATGGAATATATACATTCCACCCCTTTTTTATCTCTTTTTAATCTAAAAAATGAAACCATTTTCCATATTATGTTCGTTCCCTGCATTCTTGGAGGATGAGTTTTTATTTTACTCTAAAACCTTCATGGAATGTTTAAATTAATTTATAATGGTTTAAAATGAACTAATTATGTATATTATATATATTTTCACATTTTGGATTGAATATATGTTCATAATATTAAATAAAACGAAACTAGTTCATGATGGTTGGTAAAACTACCTAAATGAATTAACAGTATAACGCTGATGTTTTTACTAAAAGAATCACCCATATATCAGAATAAATATGGGAATTTGTACCATTTAAATTATTTTAATTACATGGATACCAAATCATTTTACGTCGGGAGTTGTATTCCTATTTGATAAGAACATCAATAACTCTCCATAAGGGATCTAACATTGGAACCATGAAATGAATGCTCCCCGAACAAAGAAATAACACATAATATCACATTGAAATGACTATAAATGAATATAAAAAAATTATAATAAATATAATATAGATGTATTAGGTTATTAATTAATTAATTAATTAATCTAATTTGATTATCTGATACGTTAAGTGAAAGTTCAGAATGGATCCGGGCATACGGTAAGGGATCTCTTCGAACCACCCTTTTTCTTTGGGTTATGAAATTTCTCTCTATAAATAATTTTATAAATCTTATTGATGTTATTAAATTATATGAAATTATATATATATATATAACTTATATATACACCTAGCTTATTTTTTTTCCTTTTATAGGGTAATGTGTGCATTAAGTTTATTTCTCAAGCACCTTCATTATGAAATCTTCTTGATTATTATATGAGGCAAGATTACAGAACAAATTTATTTCCATGTAAAATTATCATGTTTATGATTAATAGTTGATTTAAATTTTTGGAAAAAATATCATGTACATTTATGATAGGTGAACCTAGATGGTTCTCCAATGCATCGGGCAATGTTTTTGTCTCATGAGACACTATGTATGGGAATCAGGAGTAAACAAAATCCAAAAATGGGATCTATCCACAATGTGAAATTGTGTTAGAATATATCATCGACTTATTATTATGTGATGTTATATATTCCTTCCAATTTACTATGTTTCAACGATCATATGATACCATGTTCATTGCATTATGCTTCCATGTGATTATTCACGATCCTTATCTTTTATGATATACTTTTATGCAGTTTAACTCACATGTTATGATTCATTATTAGGTTTATTCCTTTATTGATATTTTTATCTCAACCCTTTTATTTATGTATTCCCTTGGTTATCCCATGCAGTTTTATGAACTCAACGGTATTTGGGATCTCATTATAGAGATTAAAATAAATCCATTTATTTTAGTGTCACTTTGATGTATTATGAACCTAGTATTCCTAAGAAACTAGTCTTCTCAATCCTTTTATTGTATTTAAAATATATTTATATTAAAAATCTTGTAAAAATATGTGCAAAAGCCTTGGGTCACTATATTCAAAACACCGATGTTATTTTGAGGTTATAAACTGACATCTTAAAAACATCCAACTTGAAGTTAACAATTTTAGTAACTAAATAAAACATGGTAACAAATGTAATAAATAGAATAATAACAAAGAAATGGGCATGAAAAAATGTTTGTAAGCTAGTAGAAAAACTAATATAATTTTATTACTCAGTGTAGAGACCCTGTTTTTCCCTTCTAATACTTTTAAATAGATCAAGGAATATTCTCATATCCATGCGCTGAGACGATGTGTGATTCTAAGGCCTGATGCGCCCAAAAATAATTTTATAAAAATAATATTTATATTTTATATCACATGAATGTGGTTTAAAAAAAATAATAGGATATCTCCTAAATGAAGTCTCAGATCATAAATATGATACCATGGTAGAATCTAAAGCATGATATTTACCCTAGAATTGACTTAAAGTTGGTCAGTGTGGGACATCCATTGAAGTCTTCTATTGGCAGGTTCTTTTTATTAAATAAATCATTAAATTATTAATTTTTAATTAAATGACCTAAACATATTAAACCTACATAAATATTCTAGTATTGAAAATTTATAGGGTTATCCTCATAAACCAATGGCCATTTCAAGGAGGATTCCACCATTCTTCATTATAATATCAAGATTGAATGACGATGAACTTATGGATCCAGGTGAATCAAGGTGAGAAAAACAAAATAGATAATATCCTTTATTAGAAACTGATATCTTCAGAAAAAATTGATCTGAATCGAGGTAGGAATCATCATTTTTGGATTCCTCCTTTTGAATAAAATATTGTTTATGATCAAAACTCTATCCCTTGATATGAGTTTAAATTAATACATTAAATAATCCCATGTAACAAAATAAATTATTCTTTTGATTTATTTCTAGATTATTCCATGAAATCACCGATTCTAATTCCCGATTCTGTAATCAATGGACAATAATTCTTGTCCAATAGTGATATCACCTATGTTACTATTCTTTCCCCCATCGGTTCTTCATGTTAGTCATCATTGGACCTTGGGGTCATGATTTGAATATTACTGGGCATGTATGAGCATGATCATACCCTTGGATTCATGGCAGTCGTATGAAAATTAAATGGATTATGGATTTAAGGATTAATCAGAGTGATTTCAGGTAGCGGAGATGGCTTCGTAGATCAAGGATCTAAAGTAGATTTGGAAGTGGCATGAGAGGAATATGCAAGATGTGAGTGGACCAATGAAAATTTGATTTCCCACCACCATAGGTACAAAATTTATAAAATTAGGCCTAAAACATTGATTTTGGGTGAATGCCAAGAGTTATTAGATAGCGGGAGCATCAGATATGGGATCTATGGAGAACATATAAGTTTCTATAAAAAACATGACTACAAACTGTGTAGTCTGAATGAAACATGATGTACAGACTCTTAACTGCGACAGCTAGGGTTTCTGGGTGAGTTAAGTATCACATGCTATGTGGGAACCACACACATAGTGTCACTCAATGCTAGTGATCCAATGTGTACTATGGGAGTACACAGACATGGGAATGGACAAGAACACACCGTGCACTAGCACATATCTAGGTACATAAGCATGTCTTGGTGGACAAGACCATGAGGGCACGAGTAGGGCCCAGTTGGATGATACACACCGTGTAATTCCCTTACATGATGAGTTTTTCTACATGTCTAACAAACCATGTACTAGAGAGGTCACAAACCAAAATAGGATTGGGGAAATATGCCATGTGGACCCCTTACACATCAGGTACATCCTTTTGAGGATACTTATACTCTAACACCCTGAGATATTGTGATTTTTTTTCAAATAAATTTAACCTTTTTTGATATTATTAATTTCATTAAACACTAAAAATAGTTCATTTTATATTAAAGAACTATGTTTGGATTGAGTTATATGCAACACCAAGTTAATCATGCACTACAAAAAATATAAACTTTGGTCTACTCTGCACGGAACACCGAGGATAGCTTCTGTTATACGCAACAATGGCTTTCCTCAATGAATTGCATAACACGCAAGACCGAGGTTTACTGAAAAATAATAAATTATTAAGATATGATTATTTGTATATAATAATATGCAACCTTGACATTATATTATAGGTTAATAATATTATTAACTAATTTATGAAAATATATAGCTTATATAATATAATATGAATTAATAGGTTACCAATTAATTATAAATGAATATGAAAACTGATTGAATATAATAAGAAATATTAATATGGTCACAAATATGTTTTACCCTAATAAATTAAATTTCTATTTATGCATTGAAATTAACTAAGTCAAACATTCCATTCACATAGAACATCGACTTGGCGTACATTACGAGAAATTCCGAGTTTCTACAAAACATCATTTTATTGTTATAATTATTTAAGAAAGTTAGTTATAACCTACACATTAAAAATTAGTAATATGAATAGTAATAACTACGTATAAAATATTTTTATAATGGTTATATATATAAAAAAAATTATAATGAAAAATTTATTTTTTAGTAATGCCTTTATATGTTTCAAAAATATTATTTTCTCAAATGCACTACTTTTCATGTCCATATGTGAAAAATAATAAAATTAATTATATAAAATTTTAGTAATTTAATTTGATAAAATAAACTTTATTTTTTAATTCATAAAATATTAATTATATTATGGTAAATTTTTGGGATTTTTATGAGAAACTTCATTTTTTGATGAATAATGAAAACAACTTCATTTTCGTTAAAACTATATTTTTGTAAAATATTTATTAATGTTGAATTATACATTAAATTTGTTTTAAAGTCACATTAGATCAAATTTAAATCTATTAATACAATTTATGTAATTATAAATAATTTAACTTTAAAATTTAATATAAAAACATAATAAACTTTTGAACAATTGTCAACTTTAAAAACCCATAATTTCGTCCTATCTAGGGGATTAGCATTAATCTTAATTTTCCCACTTTTGTGAATTAAATTTAGAAAAAATTACATACACCATTGTAATCAATATAATATTTATATTATAATAATATTATCTTTATTTTTTACCAAACATATTAGTAAAAGTGATTAAATTAATCACACTGATTAAGGTCAAATTAAACTTAATTAGGGACTAAACCTTAAAATTAAGGGCCCAAATGACCTATCCACTTGTAAAAAACCCATTTTATGTCAATATTTCTGAAAAAATCTTCCATTATTCATTTATTTTTGTTTAGTATTAATTTTTTAGGTAAGTAAATCTGTACACCTAACTTGTTTTCAAAAATTCCAAGTGAGTCTTTTTCCTTCCCTAGAAAAGGCCTCCACCACTCCCTCTTCTTAACACCTATAAAACCTCTTAAGTTACACAAATACATACCCAATAAACTTAAAATAAATCCTACCTTCCTCATAGATTACTTACATTGGGCATAAGTCAATCCAAGGAAGCCTTTTGGCGGAAAGCCAAAGTAGGTATCAGATTAAGAGGTAACATCTTCTCTCAAGTCCTTTTTTCCTTCTCCACCCCTATAAGTCTCTTTATTCTATGATTATATAAAAATTAGTATCCCAAATAAAATATTAAATTGTTATGTAAATTTTTTTATCTACACATACACACACCTCTATCTAATGGGTAACGAACATATTGTTTCTCTCTACGATAAACTAGTGCCTCACAAAACAATGATTGCTAATTTTTCCATTACCAAATACCATGGTGTCCATGATGGTGGAAAATATATTTATATATGTAATATATTGAATTTATTATTTATTTAATATTATTTATTTCTTTTTAAAACACATATTTTTTTACTTTCCATTTTGTATTAACATGATAATTTCTTTTGAGGAAGTGTTGACTACCATCCCATCAAAGAGATATGATTCGTTCATACATCACATGGATTGTATTAAGGATGGTTTTAGTGAATATATAAGATATATATGATATAATAAATCTAATTTAATAATTATATATATATATACATATATTTATTTTCTTTCATTCTATCAATAATAAAATTAAACATAAATAATGTTCATGCGTACATACGACCTATCGTCTCCCTAAAAGGTGTATTCCATTTCATAATTATAAATTATATAGATTGTTATAATACAAATTATATATATATATATATATGATATTTATATCATGGTTTCCATTATTTAAATCATGATATAAAGAATAAATACCAATGATATAATAAATTAAGACACAGGTGAATAATGAAACGAATATTACCTGAAGTGAAACCTTATCATTAGACGGTTAAAAAGAGATAAATATAAGGTTGTAAGAAAACATTATATGGTATTAGGTATAAAATCATGGTTCTATAAAATATTTATAAAATATTTATATTTATTATATAGGTGGTTTGAACTCGTACGATGAGAGTCAAGACACAAGGTAAGGGGATTTCATCTCACTTTTTATTCCCATGAGATACATGCTATGTTCGCCACTCTTTCCTTTTTGTGGTGTAAGTAATAACAATGATTTTATTATATGAATAATATAACTAAATTTATGCGTATTAACATATCATTTTTATTAACTTTCATTCATTGGGTTTACTTTTCAAAAGTTACCAAATTGGTAAAAATGTTTTGTCTCAATTTTATTTCTTTGAGACTCATGTTTTGTTATGTACCTAAACTATTTTTTGAGGTGTATATACATAAATTTTACAAGTTATATCATGAATATCCTTATTTTCATGATATTTTAAGCTTGATTTAATTTAATTTTCTTACATGTAGATTATGATCCCAAGTTACAAAGTTATAAGATTTTATTGAGGTAATCTCATTGCTTTTTTAAATTATTTATGTTTATGATTCCTTTGAATAATTATTACATTACATATCTTAATAAATTCATGAAATGTTTTATCCTATGGTTATTCATTCTATATTAATGTAGTGGTACAATTTTCTACTTTTCATTACATAAGATAGTTAAGAAATTGTTTTTAAGAAAGCCCTACTTTACCCCCTCTTCGGTCGGATATCTATATTACTTCAAAACCATGTTTTCTAATAATGGTTTCCAAGAATATTACACTAATATAATATAATAATTAAAAATCATTTTATCCTTTTTTGTATTTTACCAATTTTTTTAAAGTAATATTCTTATCAATTTCCGAATAAGGCAATGTTCCATCCTTTTTACTGTGCGAAAGGAATGTTCTTTTTACCTCGTACGACATGTCCAAATTTATCTGCCATCAACCCTTTGAATATTTTTTTCATGTTTAAAGGTTATTTTTTTAATAATATGTATTTAAAATATATTTTTAAGTAAAATTGTTTTCAAAATGTTTTCAAACTTCTTCTATATGTTTTCCAAGAAAATGGTTTTCAAAATTTTTTCAATATTGTTTTATAAGTTTTTAAGTAAATTAGTTTTAAAAAAATTTTCAAGATTTATTTATATGTTTTAAAATTATTTTCATGGAAAATTGTTTTCAAGATTATTTTATAATTTTTGAAGGAAAATAACTTTCAAAACGTTTTTATGCTTTATTTATTAGTTTTCAAAGCATTTTAAAGGAAAATGGGTTTCCAAACATTTTCAATATTTATTTATAAGTATTTAAGGTATTTTCAAAAAAATGATTTAAAAAAAATCAATCTTCTTTTATAAAATTTTAATGTGTTTTTGAAGAAAACCGGTTTTAAAATGACTTGAATCCTATTTTATAAGTTTTCAAGGAAAAATGTTTTCAAATGATTTCAAATATTATTTATAAGTTTTAAAGTTATTTTCAATTAAAATTATTATAAAATGGTTTTATGTATTAAAAAGAATTTTTAAAATAAGAAACAATATTTTCCTCCAGAAATGTTTTTGAAAGATATTTAAAAATTATTTTTCATCTAAGATGAAATCTATTTATGTTACTCATTCCCTTTTAGGAAATGATCTAAAGGTTCCATTAATATATTTTATATGAATGTGTTATGCTTAATGTCATGGTATTTATGAAACCCATTTCTCTTTTTGAAAGGTTTTATGTTTATGATATCTGTTTCCCTTTCATGGGTTATATGTTTATGAAATCTGCTTCTCTTTCATGAGTTATGCTTTTGATGAAATAATTGAGAAACCTGTATCTTTTCTACATGTATTGATATGTTCACTTGTTTATGATACCCATTTAGTTTCATGGGTTAAGATATGATTGTTTTTGATTTTTTGGCACATGTATGTATGATTTCACTATGAGACGGGTGAGACCTATATCTCCCTCAAATGCATTGGGTTAAGATTTATATCTCTTGAGAAAGACTAATATAATCTTGGGAGTAAACCATGACTACTAAGATGAATATAGAAGTGAAACATGACTACAAATATGGTATGTGGAGTGAAATCATGCTAATAAGTTGGCCATGAGAGTGAACCATGACTACCAAGATGGTATAAGGAGTGAAATCATGCTACTAAGATGGACATGGGAGTGAATCATGAATACCAAGATGGTATGGGGAGTGAACCCATACTACCAAGATAGTCTTTCTAGAAATGACTTGGCTACTATGGAAATCATATTATATACTTATGTGTCTGCCACAATCCCATGTTTCATTCCTTTATTATTATTTCATGTCTTATTTTTTTTTATTTTCTTATGATTCATGTCTTAAGAATTAACTCAATTTATTTTCTGATTCATGTATATGATATCTGATATGCAGGGTGTGATCTTCAATTTTCATGATCATGTTCTCTTACCCTTATGCTCATAATTATGATTACATATCTCCCTTATTTACCCTTATTGGGCATTTGATCTCACCCCTTTCTTATGTTTCCTTTCCACGTGTTATGAAGAAAGATTTTATGTAGTATTACTAAAGGTGGAGATCATTATGGGAGATTTTGAATATCTTTCACCAAGATAGAATATTTTGTTTCCAAGTTTCCAAAGACACTAAACTATTAGGGTCCTCAGGCATGTATTTCTATAATGCATAGAATATTCTTCTAAAATGATTTAATATACATGTATGATAAGCCTGGGTCACTATATATATCATTATATCCCATTTATTTGGATTCATATTTTGAAATGTGAGTAGACTATCCTGAGTGTTTTTCTATAGAGAATGTTATGGTAGACTTCTTAGTATCTTTTGAGATATTATGCAATATGGTTTGAGTGTGACACTTCTTAGGGAGGTTCTCAGTGACGATAGTGATCAGACTAGATCATCACTAAGTGGAACCCTGTTGTTGGGATAGGGAATTGGTCCTTTTTTCATCTACAGAGTTGAACCATCCTACGTGGATAGGTCATGAGTACTCTATCATTATATATAGTTGAACCGTCCTTCTTGGATATGACTCGAGTCCTCTATCTACCTAAAGTGTGGAACCCCCCTGATAGACATGGGCATGGGTCCTCAATCCATCTATAGAGTGGAACCATCCTACTGGGATAGGTCGTAGGTCCTATATCGATATGTAGAGTGGAACCCTCCTGCTGAGTCATGACATGTTTCCTCTATCTACCTACAGAGTGGAACACCTTAATAGACTAGGACATAGGTCCTCTACCCATATACAGAGTGGACCCCCAGAAGACTAGGTCATGGGTCCTCTACCCATCCACAAAGTGGAACCCCATATAGACTAAGGATTGGGTCCTCTATCCATGTATAGAGTGGAACCCCCCGATGGACTAAATAATTATTCCTTTATCTATTTACTAATCGTAACCCTCACGTAGTCCAAGGGCATGAGTCCTCTATCTAGATATTGTGACACCTTGGCTTTGCGACATAGTGGCAAGTCGTGGTTCCACACAGTTACTCTTTGGAAAGACACATGTGATTTCAGGGATCACTGTCGGGCCTTTGGAATAGTTGAAAGCCACTTTTCTTGGGAAGGACTATGAGATGGAGATCCCCTTTCTCTCTTATTTATGTTACTTTTATTAGAATATATATCTATTGATTGGTCTTCATTTCTATCTTCCTATGGGTTGAGTTTTTTTACTTTTATCATGTATCCTATTGACCCCCTTCAGTTTTTTGGGGCATCTTACTAGGTATTTGTATATTCACCCATGCATGGTCTTTTCCAACACGTGTTGTGTCCTATGTAGACAACAGAAAGGTCAAAGATGATTACAAAGTATTATAGGGGATACCCAAGTGAATTTGATTGTGTATGGTGATTGGGGATTTTATATCTAGAGATGGGCTCTCTCAACATTTTCTTTCCAAATATTTTTTTGTGGGACATCTTTTCTAGTTAGGCATGCATTTTTTCCTTCATTTTGGTTTCTTTAGTCGCACTCTTGTATTACCTAGGAATTTTCTCATGTATGGATAATACTCAATATGTTGATGTATTTTATTATCAATCCTCTTATTTTATGCATGTATATGGTTGGGTACATTCAAATAGGTAAATTAGGAAAAGGTCTCCCATACTCGTGTTGCCTTTAGGTTATAGCCACAATCCCTTGGCCTATGGAAGCAAGATTGGGGTATTTTCTACTCAGCCTTCCATTTTCTAGTGGGAATTAGTAGGTTAGGCCATGATAGATTTTTATTAGAGGTAGTTACATCTTGATATTATTTTTTAAGTTATGTCCCCTTGTGAGGTTTTCTTGGAAATTAAGACAATGATGTCAATGTGTCTCGAGTGAGGCTTTTAGGATAGAGAACCCAATGTTGGTCTGATGACTAATTTATCCATTCACCAAGACTATTACCACCTCATTGTGAACTCAACACACCGATACATTTGTTATTGGTAAATTTTGGTACATGCATCTTATAGGATTGAATATTTTGAATTTCCTTCTTGAGTCAGCTCCCCAAATATATATTCTCATCTGACTGTGATACGTCTTGATTAAATTTTTAGGATTCCTCTATGAAGGATTCTATACAGGTTACTAAATCAGGATTGTGATAAATATTCAATGAATGATGCAACATTAGTTCAGGGACCATCATTCAAGAACCTTCCCCTATGCTAGAATTTATTAGCACCCCCACCTATTGAGGGGTAGAATATACTAGTCGAGAATGCTGAGTATGCATGCAATCTTAGCACATTCCACAATTTATAACCACAATGGCCACTAAGGTTCCATGGACACCTAAACCCATAGGAAGTGGAGGATTGTCTAGGGTTGGTGATATGAGTTTTTATAATTATCTAGACCCTGATTGATCATATGATTGTTCAAGAATCCAACCTTTTCCATAGAGCAGCTGGGAATTGGTGGAGTTTAATCATGCTGATGCATGATCACTCAGTACTCTCATGTTATAACTTCCAACTACTATTTCATGATAGGTATTACCCCTCATAATTTTTCTTAGTCCAGATTCAGGAGCTACTAAAGCTACAATAGAGTGGGATGACAGTTTCAGAGTATTTTGTGAGGTTCACTAACCTTACACAGTACTCCCTTGACATTATTCCGGATGGCTACATCAAGGTATGGAAGTTTGATAAGAGTATTCATAGAGATATCCATGATAGTGTGGTACTTATATAAATTCTCACATATTACAGAGTGTTAGAGAGGGAAATAGTGATTGATATATTCCTCTATATGGGATTCCATGTAGATAGAGATAGAAGTGGGATTTATAAGGCTGAGTTGTTTGTAGCAACTAGTAGGCACCAGTTAGTAGGATATCAAAATTGGGTATATTATCATGAATAGAATCAGAGACATGGATCTATGCCAGAGGTTCCACATAGAGTACTAGGGTGGACTAGAGAGGGGCGATTCTATGTATGTGATAGGTGGGGTAACATGGCATGAGATTGCTTGAACTAATGTGTAGAGGGGGGAAGGAAGATAGTGGATGGATCCCCATGGAAGAAGTAGTATTATGATCATTAATATCCCAAGCATAGACAAGGTGTCCCCAAGTAGGTGAAGTTGGTAGAGGAGTTGGAGAGGATCCTATAACAGGAGCTATGGGTGGTGGATGACGTTATGAGCTCCATCCACCAGAACCACCAGGGGGGCCATTCCAGTCTTAGAGAGATGGCGATTAGGGTCATGGGAAACTGTATGCTATAGAGGAAAATGACCCGATGGCCCATGAGATTATTAGAGGTACAATATATGTTTATCATACTCATTATTTACAACTAGTAGACATATTTTTGAGTCATTAATTTATATCCTTACTCTTGGTATGGAAGCTGGAGCTCCTAGTTGATATGTTATCCCAACAATTGTGCCTTAAGTTGCAAACATGGAACACTTATTTGATATAATTTATCTGTTGGTAGTGTGATAAATCACTTGATGGAGATAGTATATCATGTGACCTTTTGGTTTTCATGATAAAACACTATGACATCATCTTAAGTATGGATTGGTTTTCCATGGTCTGAGCCAAGATTAAATGTCACCGTAGATGATTTAGAGTCATTTAGAATAATGGGATGAGATTTACATTTTCGAGTGATAGAGATCTCATGTTGGGGAAAGTGGAACATGTGAGAATGAGGCTATGACCCATCAACCATCAGTTGGAAATTTTATACCTTTGTGCAATAAGATCTTCAAGAATATTGATTACTTTAATTATAGAGGATTATATATAATTCTTTCTCAAAGACATTATAGGACTAAATTCAAGGTGGGATATGGAGTTTTGTATAAAATTTCTTTCCAAGATCACTCTGATATTTTCTATGGCATATCAGATGGCTCCTACTGATATGTAGAAGCTAAAGGTGCAATTGGATGACCTTTGAAAGAAGGGTTTTTATAAAAAAATAGTGTTTCACCCTAGGAAGCTTAGGTTTTTTTTCATAAAAAGGTGAATGGTAGATTTCATATATGCATTGATTATATTCTCTTGAATTATTCCATGATAGAGAAAAATTACCCATTGCTGAGGATTGACGACCTCATTGATCAGTTGTGTGGAGAGAGATGGTTCTAGAAGATTGATCTCAAGTTTAGATACCACCAGTTGGGAATTTGAGAAGATAATATTACTAAGCCAACATTATGATGTATCTATAGACACTATGAGTTCCTGGTGATTCATTTCGGTGTGAATAATTCCCCCATCGTGTTTATGGATTTGGTGAACCAGATATTCCATCCATACATGGACTATTTTGTTGTTATTTTTATTGATGATATACTCATATACTCTACGTTAGAGGAGGATTAGACAATGTACTTGGGGATAGTCCTAGACTTTGTTTGGGAACACCATCTTTAGGGTAAGCTCTAGAAGTTCTATTTCTGGATCTATGAGGTTTACTTTATAGGTAACTTCATTTCTTATCATTTATTAGATATAGAAATGGTGAATTTTTATTATGTTCTTACTTTGGATACCCTTAAGATCATGCCTGAGGTGCAGAGATTTATTGGTTTAGTGGGGTATTGTTAGAGGTTTTTAGAATAATTATCTTGGATTGTATCCTATTTGAGTACCCTGATGTGGAAAGGGAAGTCATTTACCTGGACTGAGAATTTATAGATATCCTTTGAAAAGTTGAGGTTGAGGTTGATGGGAGCTCCTATTTTGAGACTACTAGAGATGGGCATGGAGAACATAGTATATTGAGATACCTTTAAATCTTGGCTCAACTGTGTGTTGATGAAGAGGAAGATGGTTATCACATATGGGTCAAGGAATTTAATACCCCATGAGAAGAACTACGTGACTCATGACATGAAGCTGATAGCTATAGTCTTTGATCTGAGGATGTGGAGACACTTTCTTCTGGGAGAGTGTTTTGTTGTTTACTCAGACTATCAAAGTCTTAGGTGTGTCTTCACATAGAGAGTCCAGATCCTGGTAAATAGGTTCTGGTTGGAGTTCATGTAAGACTATGACTTTGAGATAGTATATAATTTTGGGAAGGGAAAAATACTGGAATATTACCTTATTAGGATGTCTCATTATCTCTTAGTTGAAGAAGTGTATGAGTAGTTAGCTTTGTTATAGCTAATCCTATTAGAGGAGGATGGTTCAAATTTTCTTCAGTCGACGGTGTTGATTACTCAACTTTTATATCTTGTGAGGGAGGATCAGTTAGGATACATCAACTGTGAGGTCCTATGTGATAAAATATCCTTCATAGATTCTTCATATAGATTTTATGAAGGAGGGAGTCACATCATCCTTTTACAAGGGTGGATAGTGGTTTCAATCATGATGTGATAGGAGGTGATGAAGGAGTTTATTACTTATACTTTGGTTGTGTATCTTGGTGTAGGGAATATATACCAAGACCTTCACCATGAACAATGAGAGTCCATGATTTCATCTAGGTGATAGTTGATTGAATTATGAAGTCAAAACACTTATTTTCTATTAGGGCGAAGAGTTGGGTGGAGTGTTTGGGGTAATTATATATGCAGGTGATCTTAATCTTTCATGGGGTTCCCTCTACAATTTTCTACATATATGATGTGTAGTTTTAATCATCACTGTGGAAGGGCCTACAAGAGGCATTCAGGATTCAGATGAGGATGTGTGAAGCCTTTCACCATCAGAAGGATGGGAATAATGAGTGAACTATCTAGGTGTTTGAGTATATGATGAGATCTTTCATGTTAAACTTTGTATGGAACTAGGATGATGACTTACCCTTAGAATAGTTTTCTTACAATAATATCTACCACTCTATTATTAGCATGGAACCTTTTGAGGACCAATAAGGGAGACCCTTTAAGTCACCCTTATATTGGACTGAGATCGGTGATGAATCTCTTGTTGGGATAGAGATGGTGCATGCAATAATAAAGAAGGTCCATGTGATCCATGAGAGGATTAAGATATCTCAGAGAAGGAATAAATCTTATACAAATTGACATCACAGGCCTTTGGAGTTTGAATAGGGATACTATGTTTTCTTGAGAGTCTCCCTATGATAAGGATTGTAGAGATTCAGATGAGGAGGAAAGCTATCCCTAAGGTTCTTTAATCCATTCAATATCCTATAGATGTTTGGTAAGGTTTCTTACTACCTTACCTTACCTCCATAGTTGGAGTGGGTACATGACATCTTCCATGTGTCGCAGCAAAGGAGATGTGTTCATGATCCAAAAACTTTTATTGACTGAGGTGAGGTGGACATTGAGGATGGATCCACTTTCAAGGATCACCCATTGGAGATATAGGATCAATAATATAGGATCCTACATGGATGGACCATTACCTTGGTTTGTGCGATGTGAAAACATGGGAGAATGATAGAGAGATCCCAGTAGTAGGAGATCTAGATGTTAGCTCATTATCCCCACCATTTCATTTAGTTTTTTATTTTTGAGGAAGTAAATAGTGAAGGAGGGAATAATTTAGAGACCATGTTTTTTACTCGTAATACTTTTAAATTTATCAAGGAATACATTTGAAGCCTTCTTCTGAGACGACACGTGATTCTGAGGCCTCTTGCACACAAAATTAATTTTATAAAAATATTAATTATATTTTATATCATGAACACATAGTTTATTATAAAAAATGATATATCTCTTAAATGGAGACTTAGATTTCAAATATGAGACCACAGTTAATTCAGCGTATGGGATTTACCATAGGCATGGCTTAAAGTTGGTTCATACGGGATGTTCATTGGAGGCAGCCGTTGGTGGGTACGTTTAATTAAATAAATAATTAAATTATTCATTTTTAATTAAATGACCTAAACTTCTTAAACCTATATAAATATACTGTTATGGAAAATGTCTAGGTTTATCTGCATTACCCAAGGACCTTTGAGAGGATACTTCCACCGTTCTTCTTTTGAAAATCAAGAATGGAAAATTCCCAACATTCATAACTAGGTGAATCAAGGCGTAGCAAACAAAACAGATCATCACCTTCATTGGTTACTATGATTTTCACCAATGATCGATCTGAATGAAAGTTGGACTTGTAATTTTTGGATTCCTATATTATTATTAAAATATTGAGCATGATCAAAACTCTATCCATTGATCCACGTCTAAATTAATATCTTACATGAGCTTGTGTACCGAAATAAATTATTTATTTGATTAATTTATTGATTATTCCATGAAATCACCTCTTCCAATACCAATTTCTATGATCTCTGGCCAAGAAATATTGGAAAATGATGATATCACCTTTGTACTTATTCTTTTTTCCCATAGGTTATTCATGTTATTCATCATTGGAGCATAGGGTCACAATTCGACTATTTTTGGGTGGGTCTGAGCATGAACAGACCCCCAAATTCATGATGGATGTTTGAAAAATAACTAGATAGTATGTTTAAGGATTAATTAAAGTGTGTTGAAGGTAGAGGTGATGGTTTTGTGGATCTAGGATTATAAGTGGAGTTGGCAGTGACACAAGAGGCATGTGAGGCACATGAGAGATGTGAGGTGGCTGATGAAAATCTGATTTTGGACCACTAGATGGATAGAATTGATGAATGGATGCATTCCCCTTCTATTTAAAGTGAAATTCAGGAATTATTTTGAATTTGAAGAAGTGGACATTGAATCCATAGAGAAGATCTAACTTTCTATGAAAACCCCAACTACACACCGTTTAGTCTAAAGATCACATGCCTTGTTGCCCCTAGCCATGGGGGCTAGGGTTTCTAAGTGAGTTAAATATCAAAAACCATGTGGGACTCCCACAGATCATGTGACTTGCTTCTAGAGACCCGACATGTACTTTGGGATTACACGGTAAGGGCACATCTACAAACATGTTGTGTACTAGTACATGGCTAGGTATAAGGGAACACCTTGATGGACACAACTAGGAGAGAATGGGAAAGGCCTAGGTGGATGAGACAAGCCTTGTAGAACACTTACAAACCATTTAGTAATATATGGAAAGCGAGTCATGTGATACTGAGGACATGACCGGGTAGAGGAGTAGGGCCACACACCATGTGCACCCCTTACATGTTGTGTATATCCTTTTGAGGAAACTTATACCTATTGTATCTCCTTCATTTGGACTTAGATTGTTTCCTTTGAGTAGCCCATCATGATTTTTGTTCTGAATATAACCTGATGATGGACTTTTATTGTGTATTTTGATATATTATGACAAATTTAATGATCATGAAGCTTCTTAGAGAGGAACTAGGCGATGACAGTGATCCCACCTAATCCTCACAAAGTGAAACCCTATTACTGGTACATAGAATAGGTAATCTATCCATATATAAAGTTGAACCCTCAATATGGGACATGGCATGAGTCCTATATCAATATACAAAGTGTAAACCTCTTACTGTGACATGGAATGGGTCCTCTATTGACCTATAGAGTGGAACACACCCGACAGACAAGGGTGTGGGTCCTCTATCCATCCACAGAGTGGAACCCTCCTTTTTGGATAGGGAATGGGTCCTCTATCGGTCTATGAATTGGAATCCTCCTATAAATATAGGGTATGGGTCCTCTATCTACATATATTGTAGAACCCCCCTGGTGGAGTAGGGCATGGCTCCTTTACCCATCTATAGAGTGGAACCCTCTTGATGGACTAAGGAATATGTGCTAAACTCATCAACTAAGTAAAAACCCCATGAAGGACTAGAGTGTAGGTCCTCTAACCATCTACAAAGTGGAATCCACATGATGTACTAGTTCATGGTTCCTCTACACATATAAAAAGTATATCCCCCAACAGACTAGGGAATTAGTCCTTTATCAATCTATTGAGTGGAACCCACCTATCACACCGGGGCATGGGTCCTCTATTTAGTAATTTTTCTATGTTAATTATGTGGCATATTGGAAAGGAGTGTATTTATATAGTTACACTTTGAATAAATGCGCGAGATACTGGTCCTCATTTATGGGCCATTGGAGATACTGGAAGACTCTATTCATGGGTTGGAATTTGAGATAGATATATCATTTCTCTCTCATATAGGTTTATTATATGAGTATATATCTCTATTGATTGTTTTTTATTTCAATCTTTCTATTGGTTGATCTTTTAACTTCTATCTTATATTCTTTTTATCCCCTTTATTTTTAGGGTGTCCGACTGGGTATGTATATACTCAGCTTTGTATGGGATTTTCTGACACGTTCCATATCTTATAAAGATGATAGATATGTCAGTGGTGATTAAATAGGGTCATAGGGGATACCTGGGTGCATTTGACTCCGTAAAATGGTCTGGGATTGGAGATCTAGTGTTGGGATGTCTCAACATTTACTTTCCAGATATTGTTATGTTGGGGCATCTTTTCTGGTTGGACATGTATTTTTCCTCTTTAATTTTGGTTTACTCAATAATAGTCTTGCATTACCTATGGATTTTATCATGCATGGTTCTTACTCTATATGTTTCTATCTTTTATTATTATTCCTATAAACTTATTCATGGATATGGTTGGTGCGTGCGTATAGGTATATTAGGAAAATGCCTCACATAATAGTTATTTCTTTCAGCACTAGTCACTAGCCGCTGGTCTATAGAGGCAAGCTTGGGGTAGTTTCTACTCAACCTTCGATCATATAGGCAAGCACTAGGGGATTGGGTTGTGACACTCATCATTGTAGAAATATGAATGAAATGAGTCAAAACACAAGGTAAGGTATTTTCTTTAAAACCTTCTTTGGAATTATTCCTTTAAAATCTCTCTCAAACATATCCATGTTGTTTTAAATGATTAAATAGTGTTCTTATTTACACCATAATGGTTGATGAAGGTTAGTTTAAACTATATTTTAATTTCTTTACAAATATTTACAAAGTAATACTTTAAACATTTCCCATATGTAATATTTTTTATTTTTAACAAAGGTATACAAATAATGCTTTTTTGAATGTATAAAACCTGACCGCATTTTCCACCATCATATCCATTATTCACTATTAATATCACTCTGAAAGTTAAAATGGTTTTTCAATTTAGATCATTTTTTCAATATTTTTTAATTTTTAATTTTTTTAATTTTTAACGTTTCTAAAGGAAAATTATATTTCTCTTTTTGATTATACAAACATGGAAAATGTTTTTCTTATAGGTTCAAATGATTTTTCAAGGGTTTTATAAGGAAAAGTGAAAGATTAAAAATATTTAGTTCAATATATAGTACTTGATCACTATAGATGATGAAAATTGAACTCAATATAGCTCATGACGATGGGTATTCTTGGTATATCTATCTGGTGTATTGGGTAATGATGTAGTATTTGAAGTAAAGATGATAGAGATAACATGGTTAGTTACTCCAATTAATTTAACCGGTATTTAGTTATTATGATATGGGTTAAACATGAGTGAACATTAGTTATGAATATGATGCTCTAGGATACCTATCTTATTATTATAAAAAGTTATTTTATTAAAATACTACGATTTCATAAGGTAAGTAAAGTTTATAAAAGTTTAAAGGTGAAAGGTTTGAATAATTTTATAAGCTCCCACATAACTCAAGATGCCTTCATGGTTTTCCTAATAATAATAATGGGTTATAAAATATTTTCATTGAGAAATGATTGTTTTCATATGTGGAATTTTTTTATTAATGTGTTCAAATTTTTATTTTTAAAAGGTAAACATTTTCATGGGTTTTCATATTTCCACTGGACTAACAAGATTTCATTATTTTTATGTCCATCACTAGGAATTTTTTTCTCATCCCACATTTTAAATTTTTTTTCACATGTTCTAAGGATGATTATGAAATATAACAAGGTAAACCATTGAATTTTTGGGATCATATTAAAAGGAGAAAAATTTTCTTTAATAAAACATGGTTGTAAACTTAAAGGTTTATTTTTATGGAAAAATTAATATGGGTAAGTGTCCAATTTTTTATCTTTTTTATAATTCTAGATAACTTTAAACCCAAAAGATAATGGGAATGTAAAAATATGTTTTCTCTTAAATTTTTTTGTTAGAGTGAGTATCTCAAGAGGGGGGGGGGTGAATTGAGTTCCCAAAAAAAATTTCTATTTATAAAAATTTGAATAAAATTCCTCATTTAAATTAAAATAGTATAGTTAATCAAAATAAAAGGTTGATATAAGTTCTATTATTTTAAAATATTTCTCAAAGAGTTATTAAATTTCAGTTAAAATAATATGTAAAGTATTTTAACTTTTTAAATCAACTTATTTAATCAAAATTTTATATAAACTCTAATTATGATTAACTATCAAAGTAATGGATTTATGTATAATTTAAAATAAATTTATTTTAATTATTTAAAATGAAACAAAAAAAAAAACACACAAAAAAATTTAAACAAGAGGTTCAGTCTCAAGCTGAGACCTAATCCCCTCCACTTGGAAATCACCCACTACAAAAAATGTTATATAAAATAATCTTGATCCAAAACTTGGATCAGGTATGAAAAATGGCTAACCAGTTGTCCAGGCTATGAAAGTACCTCTTCCACAACAAAAGAAGGAATAAAATAGTTATAATATGTACCAGTACCTATTCCAAAAAAATGTTGGTAAAAAATTTAAATAGAGTGTAGAAGATATCTAGTATCTTCCGGTTAAAGAACAAGATTTAGTGTGTGTTTAATTAATAGGGTAAAACAAACACTGCTTAAAATTAAATGAAACAAACAGAAAGAGAAAGTGTAAATATATAGAGAATATAGGGTTTCTCAATCTAATGTGCTATGAAAGCTCGAGTCTCCTCAGATGTATCTTGGAGTGGATATAAAGTCATTTATTAAAAAAATTCATTAAAACAGAGCATTGTAATCACTTTTTTTTTCTGACTATAGGTAAGGTTCTAAATTTTCAATGTGCTTCACTATTCTATAATCAGTTTTAGGTAATAATGCTTCATGTAAGGATCTTAGTAAGTGGAACACTTGATAATGTGTTTTTACTCAGCCAACATGAATTCTATACATACATGCAGGTGACTTCTTTGAATATATAGTGCTATAGAATTGATAGACCTTTTAAGGAACTATGATTTGTGTATCCTGCATCATCATACTAGGATCTGGCATAGCCTTTAACTTTCACTATATTATTTTAAGAATAACTATTAGAATAATTCTCAAGATTAAATTTGACAATATAGATATTAGAAATATTTAATTTTAAAGTCCCATAATAATGACAACGAGTCATTTTGGTGGTGACTCGTGTTTGGTGGTGAGTTAGGCCAATGGTGAGTTAGTACATTAGTAGGTTATCCCTAGTAGAGACTCATGTTAATGGTGACTTATCTCAATGATGACTCATTTCAACGATGAATCATTTCAATGGTGACTATTTTCTAGTGGTAGGTAATATAATTTAAAATTAGATCTGATGGTGAGAAATTTTGGGTGGTAGGTGAAGTCTAGTGGTGACTCCACTCTGGTGGTGACTCATCCTCAATGGTGGGTCTTTTCTAGTAGTAGGTATTTTCAACACTTGGTGAAATTTATTGGAAGTGCGTAAAGTATAATGTTAGGTCATCTTTAATGGTGACTTATGTTCAATGATAAGAAATATATAGCATTGAATTAATTATAATAGCGAGTCAACTTCAACAGTGACTCCTTTCTGGTGGTAGGTATCCTCGATACTTAGCCAAATTGTTATCTTGATAGTCACTTAACTCTGAAAGTGGGTCTTTCCTGGTGCTGAGTAAAGTCTGATAGTAGTTCTTTTAATCACATATCCAAAATCTCACCAAACTTATTTATATTATAAAATGTAATCATAAAGCATAAAACCCATTAAAAACATAATTAACATGATTTTTGATCATTAAAACAGGGAGATTCCAACAAAACTCATATTTATGGGTGGTTAAAGTGACAATTTATTATAGTTGGCATCAAATGGAAGGTTTAGATACCTTTAAATTTAGAGATAATGTTAAAATAAACTCTTAAGAGATTCAAATTTATGTTTATATTATAATGAGATATATTTTATAGATTTGTATGTTGTGTTATCTAATCCATTTCTATTCAAAATGGGTTTTTATAGAATAAATATATAAACTAAAGTAAGAAGGAATCAAGAGGATAATAACCTTACAAATCAGAAACCTGAGATGATTGGAACATAATAATTTATAATAATGTTAAATTAGTTAACATAGGCTATTAAATGTGGCACCCATGAAAGAGAACAACCAAATTCTCCATAGAGTAAGAAGTCTATAGTGGATCATTTAATGAAACAACACCCTCCAGATTTCTGTGGATCTTTAGACTATGTGAAATATGAAGGATGGATAAATGCATTGGAGAAGATATTTCAAGTTTTGGGATGTATGAAACATCAAAAGGTAATTATTTCCATTTATTATTTTTAAGGTAGATCTGATCAATGGTGGCCTCTGATTAAGAATAACTATGAAATTAATGAGATTGATTCCATATAGTGTGTTACCTTTAAGTATAATTTTCTTGAGAATAATTTTACTAATGTTCTCAACAAGATATTGGAAATGAAATTTATGGATTTGAAACTAAAGTAAGAAGACTCAGTGGCAACTTATGAAGAAAATGTTACTATATTGGCTTGGTAGTCACTAAATTTAATTATAGACCGTGAGATTTGAATTGATAGATTTCATATATGTATAAAACTAAGTTTATGAAGAGTTTTGAACTCTCATGAATTTAAAATTAATGAATAGATTGTTCATTGTGCTAAGAAATTTGAGATAGAGTTTTCTAACACTAATAAAATTCATGAAAAAAAAGTAAGAAGCGGTTAATTTTGATGGAAATAGAGAAGATTTCAAACAAGAAATCTGGAGGTGATCCCCCCAAATTTTAAAAATTTGGTAAAATATATTTTAAAGAATTTTTTAATGGATCAATAAATTTTTACCAATTTGGAAATCTTAGTCATTAATCTCATGAATACAAGGAAAGGAGTTTTGATCATAAAAGTAATGGGAAAAAATATAGTCATCCAATAGTATGAGTTTTAATTATGATGATGTGGGCCATTATGATAACACATGTCCAAAGTTAGTTACTCAAGGTTGGATTCATTATGATTATAAATAGAAAGGTGCAATGAAGTATTTTTATACTACTATAGAAGATACATAACCCTTAAATAAAGTGGTAACAAGTTAGAGCTAAGGAACAACTACCAAAGCGGATAATTTACACATTCTTAGTGCTTGAATAGAAATGGGAGAATATATCCTGGGGCTTAATGGTGAGATTACCAAATAAATCTCAAGGTAATAATGCGATTTGGGTTATTATTGATCATTTGAATAATTATAATAATTTTATTACTTATTTGAGATAAAATGTATTTGAATCAAATTGTGAGAATTTTTCTTAAAGAGAGAGTTAGATTACATGGAGTCCCATTATCTATTATATTTGACCACGATCCCAATTTTACCTCATATTTTTTGAAAGTACTTCAAAAATTATTGGGTACTGAATTAAATTTCAGTATAACTTTACATCCTCAATCTGATGGAATTTCAGAGTAAATAAATCATAATTTGTAATATATACTTCAATATTCCACTTTAGATTATCAAAAAATCTATGATCAATATCATTCAGTGGTGTAATTTTCTTATAGTAACAATTTTTATTCCTATATTTTGATGCCACCTTTTGAGTAATTATATGAAAATTTCTATAAAATTCCATCATGTTGGGATGAATTTAGTGAAAAGATTTTTTTCGGACCATATTTGGTAGAAGAGATAATTGATAAGGTAAATAAAATTCAAAACCATATGATTTTTGATAAGAGCAGTTATAAAAGTTATATAAATATCTTAAGGAAATATCTTTCATTTAAGGTAGGATATCATGTTTTTATTAATGTATCTATAGGGAAAAGTGTAATGTGTTTTTTTAAATTAGGAAATTTGAGCCTATGGTTCATTGGACCTTATTAAATTTTCAATAATGTTGTGTATTTTTACCGGATAGCCGTACCTATGAGTTTATATTAAATAATTATGTGTTTTATGTATCATTATTATGGAAATATGTAGCTAATGAATATCATGTCACGATCCCTGAAAGAATTTAGTTTTAAGAGAATATTTCTGATGAATAAATTTTAATTTATATTTTGGATTTAATAGGGAAGCAATTTCAAATTAATTTGATTCATCAGGTAAAATTTTTATTAATGAATCACATGATTGAGGAAGTAACATGGGAACAAAAATATATATGAGGTAAAAATACCCTCACTTGTTTATATAGTGAATAAGATTGAGAGGATATAATTTCTTAAATGAGGAAATAATTTAACAGCCTAGGTAATCTTATAAATAAATCAATCTTATTATTTATAAGTATTAATTTTTAAGGATTCATATTCAAAAAGAAGTTATATAAATTTTCAATCAAAAAAAGAATAGTTTCATTTAATTTAATTGTTTTTTAATGTATTAAATGGTTTTAATTAAAATAAAAAATTAAACTTTTAGGAAATAAATTTCATAAAATGGAACTAATTTTTTATATCAACACATTTAAATTTTTTTAGGGTTAATTTTAGGGGTTTCCCCCAAAAAATTTATTTTTGGGTGAATAGTGAAAAATAATGTTATTATTTAAAATATAATTTATTTTCAGTTATTTTAAAAGTTACATTGTATTTTGGATTTATTTTAAAGTGAAATTTTTTCCATTTTACAAAACATAATGAAAATAATTCTATAATAATCATCATTTTACATTATTTTGGAATAAAATTATTTTTATGCTTAAAAGGGGTAACAGGGTGTTTAACTAAGAGATAAGACATAAAATCTATATAAAAATTGGATAAATATTATTTTTTGTGTGTATTTCAACCATAAAATATATGTTATTATAAATATCTCAACTTTATGTCACTTGAATTTGATAAATAAATAAAATACATTAAAATTTTTTTACATTTTTATAAGTGTGAAATTCCACTCACTTATAAAAAGGAAAAACTTATCCTAAATTATTCATAAAATTTAATAAATTTATATCTACCAATACCAATCCAAACAACTTCTCAATATACAACCATGTCATATAGTTCATTTTCTCTACAAAATACCAACCTAATAAGGCTTAAGGTGTAAGACAAGGGAGGTTTTAAAAATAAGTTGTATAATTCTTTACCATCTGTTTCATGTTTATTTCTTATTATATCTCCATAAAATTCTCTTTAAACATGATTAGATAATATAATAATTATTTTAATTAAAAATAATTTTTCTTATGGTTATGGTATAACCCTTTTTTCCTTCTCCCTTTTCATCCCATTGGAAATGAAATTGTCTCTTGTGCGGATGTGTGGACTACCACCTCCATGAACCAATGTGTTTTGTTTTTAATCCCCAAATCATATGGTTGGATAAAATTAGAGATAAAATGAATATTTATGATATATATTAAATAATAATTATTATTTACAGAAAATATATTACTTACCTTTTTACCCTACCCTCTTTTGGAAAGTGGTAATGTTGATCATGCGTACGTTCAGACTACCACCTCCATGAAGAGACGTGATTCAATTTACATTTCTTCCTCACAAGGTTAGTCATAAGGATGAAACTAATGAAAATATTAATTTTATTATATATTTATGATTCCATGAATTTAAAATATTATATAATTTATTTATTTTTCACCTAGTAGAAAAATGAAAACGTCATTCATATGTGCGTAGAAACTACATTATACATTAAATTACATGGTTCATTTTTCATTACCAAATTAGATGATTGGTTTTAAAATTTTATATAATGTATAAATATAAAAATTATAACATTTTTATTATTATTAATTTAATTTAAAATATTTTGACCCTGGTTAATGAATCGATGTTATTTAGAGTTTGTAAAGTGAACATCTTGAAAACGTCCAACGTGAACTTAGCTTTTTTAGAAAATAAATATAACATTGTAAAGAATGAATTAAATGTAATAAAGATAATTTAATTAAAATGAAAATATTAATTAAGAAATTATAAAATATATTATAATTTTATTACTCAGTATGGTAGATATATGAATGAAACGATTCAGGACTCAAAGAAAGTGATGTTCTTTTAAACCTTTTTTTGAAGAATTCCTTTCAAATGCTTCTACTTTATATCAATGTTATTTTAAATGTTTAAATAATTTTCTTATTTATAATTAAAAGTTTTCTAAATTTAATTTTATTGTATATATTAATTTATTTACAATGTTTTATAAAATAATATTTTCAAATATTTTCCATGTGGGCTATTTCTTACTTTCTACATAAGTGAAAAAAATTATTTTTTAACATATATGACTTGAAAACATTTTATTACTATCATATCTATTATTAATTATCATGATTCCTTGAAAACTTAAAATAGTTTTTCAAAAAAGATCAAATTCCAATTTTTTAGTTTTTTTTATTTTTATGGATTTTCAAGGAAAAAGGACATATCTCATTATTATGAAAAAATGGAAAGTGTTTTTCTTATGGGTTCAAATGAGTTTTTCAATGGTTTTATAATAAAAATGTGGAATATTACAATTTTTTTTTCATGTTATGGTACTTTAGAATTATATATGATGAATAATGATCTTAATATAGATCATGATGATGGGTAAACTCAATATAGATCTCTAATGCATTGGGTAATGATATAGTCTTTGAAGGAAAAAATGAGTGAGATAACCTAGTTGGTTACTCCAATGGAATTAATTGGTCATTAGTCATTATAAAATTGGTTAAACATTAGTGATCGTGGATTATGAATATGATACTCCAAGATACCTATATTATTCTCTAAATAAATTGTTTTTATGGAAATATTTTGATTTCATGAGGTAAGGAAAGTTTATAAACCTTCATAAGTGAAAGGTTTGTAATGTTTTTAGGAGTTACCACATGAATCAAGACTCGTTCATGGTTTTTTTAAGTTTAATAATAGGTTATAAATGTTTTCCTTTTATAAAAGGTTTATTTTCATATTTGGAAATATTGTATTTATGTGCTCAATGTTTTATTAGGAAAAAGGTAAACATTTTCGTGGGTTTTAATGTTTTCCCTGGTCTAATGAGATTCCTTTATTTTTATGTGAGTTAATGAGAGTTTTGTACTCATCTCAAATTTTCAAATGTTTTTCATAGGATATATGGATGATTAATATCTATATAAAGGTTAAAATTTACACTTTAGTTTTGTCTTAAAAAAAGAAAAATTATTTTGAATGAAATAGGGGTGTAAACTTAAAGCCCATTTTTTGGGATAAAATGTACAATGTGTGAAAGTGTCCTATTTTTTATATAATATTTTTCATAATTATATAAAAATATAATAAAAAAGATCATGGTAATATAGAAAATATAAAATCGTTTCTATTAAACTCAAATTTATAGGTTAATAAAGTATTGGGTCGTTATATTGAAAATCACCTACCTCAAATGAAAACTGAATCATTACTCCATCAAGGGTTAAAAGTCAATTATTAGAATTATATGCTCTCATGAAGATTATCTAATAATTCAATACTAAATCATTGTATATTAACCATATATGAATCCAATACATCAATCACTACTTGATAAGCTCCAATAGGAAGGTAATAAAAGAAGAAAAAAATCAATAAAATAATAACATTGACCCATATAGTTTAAATATCACTATGAAGGGGATAAATAATCTACTAAGGTATCTTATGGTTTCATGTATTTGACTATTTATTTGTGTATTTTAAGTAGATAAAATATTTAGCTTATGTTTCAGGAGGTTCTGAGGGGTTTTGGAACTTGTTGGAGGATTTTCCATAGGTGTATAGTTTGATAATGGTTAGTACAAACCATGAAACACCTACAGAATTCCATGCAAAGGAAAAAAAGGGTCACTAGGCAGGTTCATGGTTGGCGAATGGTTTTTCCAAACTTTGCAGATGCCTAGGACAAACCATGTGAGCTTACTATCATTTGATATTGGGGCTATAACATAGTTATTGTATAGTTTTTCTGAATGTACAATCCAACTATTAATTATTTTTCTTAAGGCAGTATCTTTTTCATGGTTAACAAACGATTTTCCTAATCTTTATCTCTAAGCATGCATCGTGAAAATTTAGATCTGAAAATTGTAGATCTAACTCATTATGGACCCTTAAAAACTTATTATTTCCCTAATCCATCCATAACACGGATTCATTTTTCTCATAAGGCTATATAGATGATTCCTTTCGATCTAGGAGTGATTCATAGGTTAATAAAAGTGCGTTGGAGGCCCATATTCATCAATAAGTGCTTGTTCATCATAATTTTCCATAGATATCTTCTCATACACTCAATTAGAATCATAGATCTAATCCTTTTTTGATATATCCATGTTGAAATATGTCAATAATGATGAGATAAGTTTTTTGTTGTTGAAGTGATCAAGATATATGTTCATATCTAGGAGATTTAAGCCAGGTTTTTGGGTTTGTTGTGTCATTCTTCTTTTTCACCAAAGTTTGAGTGGTAGGAAGCTTCTCTCTCAAATCCTCTTGGATAGAACATTAAGTATTGGTTTCAAATTTATTGTATTTCTTGATTTTTTTTGATGAACTTGTGTGATTTTATGGAATCCTCTTTAGTGATGATTTCTTGGAAATTGTTGAAATTTGTTTGTTTTGTGGAAAGATCATTTGGTTTATGATTTTAAAATTATGGTTTTAAAACTATAGTTTGGTTTTGATGCATGGAAAATATTTATATAATTATTTTTAATAAAGGAAATTTTTTATTCAAATGTATTGGCATGGTTTTTTTCATACATGGTTGGATTTAGTTCATTAGAATTAAACGTGACCCTATGGAAGGGGCATGTTCCATTGGGGAAACTATTGTTGGTTTCATTGTGATGACTTAGTAGATTTATGAGATAATTATCATGAGTATGGAACTATCACTGGCTATAAATGTGTGCATGTGTGGAATAGGTATTTTAAATGGGATTTTGAGAAATGGTTTTAACGGATTGTTTGATTTCTTTCAATGGAAACTATTTTGGTTTGGAATTTTTTTTTATTATTGAAAACTTTTTTAGGCATTGATATAAACTACATTAAATTATTCTAAACTATTTTATATAAATGTGATAACTTGTTTTTCCCTAGTGTCATGATTTTTGAATTCATTGGGGAAATTCTATTGAGTTTAGACTGACCCCCTTCTTGGGTACAATTGTGTTTTTTTAGATGTCATCTATCAAGGCATAGGTAAAAACAAGGTATTTTAGTTATTTAATGATGTCTTTTTGTTTCTTGGTCTAGGCATATGGATTTAGAGCCTGGATTAGATTTGGTGTTTCTGGTTAGTGTCTTTGATTTTTTTCATGTTTTGGTTTCTTTGGTTACGTCACTTTGATTCTAATTATACTATGATATAATATTTTGGTTTGGTTTTGTATTGTATTGAATTTTCGTACTCATGCATCATATAGAGTTTTGGTTGTTTATGTTTATATTGGTTTAGTTATTTTATCCTAAAATGGAAAATTGTCTCCTATATTTTTATGAGCCCCTTGGTATTTATTTCCAGCCTTTGGTGTCTTGAGTATGTCACCAAAGTCCAATAACACCAACCACCTATTCCCAAGCCAATGGATGAGGACGAGATGTTACAAATGGTATCAATTTTTTTGGTCCTGGAGTTGAAAAATAATTCTTGTTTAGTCCTTGAGTTAGGTTGGTATCAAGGATTAGGATTGTCAGAACTTGAAATATAGAGAATAAAAGTGCATAACTAACCTATTTATATTGAACATCAGGTTTCCAGGGTGTTCAGGTACATGAGTGATTTAGACAATTCTAGGAGTTTTTACCTCATTGTTATTGGTTTAGCTGATGAGATGAGTATAACAGACATTGATAATAATGACTTCACAATAGGATTTCATAATTAATTTTGAGTAATGATTTATGTTTTGGTGAAAAGGTTTTGTTTTTTGAAAATAGTTGAAAATGTTTTGATTTTCAAAAAGTATGGTGGAATGAAAAAATGTTTTAAAAGATAAAATTGTTGAATTTTGGAAATCCTTGTTGTTTGATGTCTGATGTAGTAAATTAGAAATTTCTAAGCCTTTATTTTCTTGAGAATGAGACTAAATGGAGGTTGTTTTGGTTATAAATAATGTCACAAGGTAGTCATCATTGAAACCAACTAGAAGAGGCAATTGAGAATGTGGTTTCACCCAAGCCATATGTGATCCAATAGTTAGTCTAATGTATTGTCTAGGCTTTCCATGCTGTGGAAATAGATAACAAAATATATTAACCAAGGAAAGTGAATCATTTGGTTCAGTTCCAAAAGTAGAATCCATCCATCTTTCAAGGTAATTCAGAGTTGAAAAAAGAAGAATTATTGATAAATAGAATGAATCAAAAAATTTATTTCCTTGGAACACCATATTAGCTAAATGTGGCTTTGAGAATGTATATTCTATAATATCAAGCATGCCAGTGGTGTGATTTAGCAGTTCAAGCTAAATTTGACTAAGGAATTTCAAGGAAGTATTTTTAATAATTATTAAATAATTTTCTTTATCCTTGAACATTTTTAATTATTATAAAAATAGACTTCTTCAATTTAAATCATGATAATCTCTGAGTAATAGAGTATGCAGATAAATTTATGAATCTAGGTTACTTTTCACCAAATATTGCTACAAATGAATCTTTAAAGGAACATATTTTTTAATCAGGTTTGAAACCATAAATTCACTCAAATATTTCCATGATTTGTATAATGTATTATACATATATGGTTAATAGAGAGACTATATATATATTGAGAAACACAATCGAAGGATGTATATATATTCCTATAGAAACTGTATGGAACTCCAATTCTGGGAATAATTGAAGGAGATACACCTATTCTCAAGGGGGTGGTATATCTCAGAATTAGACTATGAGATCATTAAACTTACCTCCTTAACTAGAGAGTAATATTGGATGATTTTATTGTGGTTATTTTGAGCTTATGAAATGAGATTGTATGACACCGCCCAGAGCATGTCACAATTATAACCGCATGGGGAATCATCAATTCTATTGTCATAGTGCTCCAATTTGGGGTTCTAGGGACAAATATTATACTTTATAGGCATTATATTATTTTATGGTATTCATGTAGTGTAATTTATATCTTCAAAAAAACCAATAAATCCATGGTGATTCTAGGAATACCATGACTCCTCAACTAGGGAAATCTCAAAAAGTTAATAAAATAAAAGTGCGATGAGTAAGAAATTTTATGGAGTCAAGAAAGTGATCATGGATGATCAATAATGACCTTCAATGGTTAGAGGAATGATTATTTTGAATTCTAACCTTATAAATATTTTCTTAATACAAACGCATCCCATTTGTTTATCGATTCTTGTGTTATTGATCTTCTAGGATTTTATGTAGAGATGATTTCTTCTTTTTTAAAAATCCGAAAACCTTTGGGGAAATTAATTTTCCAAGTATTGAATTGTTTAGTGTATTTAATAATAGTCAATGGGACTAAGTTGGTATGTGATTTCATTATGATATAGATGGAATCCTAGACTTAATTCAGGGAATGGATTGGATGGAAAACTATGAGGCCCATATCGATTTTTATGTATGATGGGTGAGTTCTAAAACTAAAAATGATGTTAGAAATATCATTAAAGTATATTTTTTAGTGAATTAAAGAAGATAAGGACCTTTGGTACTAATTGTTATAACTATCTCTTACCAGTTGATAACAGTTTCCTTGGGATCCTTACATGAAATCCAGAATAGAGATTTTCCAACCTTAGTGGACCCATTTCTTGATTTCATTCCTAAATATTTCTCAAGGTTTCCACCAAAAATAGAAGTGGAATTTAGGATTGATCTCTAAACATGGGACAACCTATTTTTATTATGTATTATTGGATGTAATTGATAGAATTGTGGGAATTAAAGGACTAATTGAAAGAATTACAGTGTAAAGGGTTCAGCTGACCGAGCACATCTCCATGGGAAGCATTAATTATTTTTTAAAAGAAGAAATATGGAAATCCTAGTATTTATGTAGATTATTTAAAGTTTAATGAAGCTAATATCAATAATAAGTATCATATTACACACATTGATGACCTATTTGATCAATTATGGGGAGCCTAGTGGTTCTCTAAAATTGAATTACATTCAGGATATCAACAACTGCAAGTTCAGAAGGAGGCTATTCCAAATAAAAATTTCAAAAGTTGATATAGACATTATGAGTATGTGGTTATGACTTCCAGTATTATGAATTCACTAACCGTCTTTATGAAATTAATGAATCAAATATTTCAAAGGTATCTGGATTCCTTCATGGTGGTGTTTTTGGATGATATATTTGTGTTTTAAAGGGAAAAGGCGGAAAAATGAGTAACAATTGGCAATAGTGTTGGGTGTCTTATGGGAGCATCTTCTGTATATCAGAAATTAAAGGTGTGATTTTTGGATAAAATTGGTACATTTCATTGGACTTTTTATCTCTAAAAGATGTGTTTCTTTAGATCAATAAATGATAGAATATGTTATCTCTTGGAAACCACTTAAGAATGACTTTGAGATACGTAGTTTTCAAGGCTTGTAGGGATACTACATGCATTTTTTACATGGTTTTTATGTTTAGAAAAACCAATGACAGATTTTATAAGGAAATGTGTTCCTTTCCAATGTAATAATGAATGGAATAATTATTTTCAAGATATTAAATTTCACCTTATATCATCACCGATCATGATATTTCAAGAATCAGGGAAATGATATGTGGTGTAATGTTTTGTTTTGGGTTCTGGGTTGGGGTGTGTTTTCATGCAAGGAGATCATATTGTTTCTTATGGATCATGTCAGTTATGTTTTCCTAATATGAACTACGCAACACATGATTTAGAATTAGTTATTGTAGTTCATTATTTGAATACTTGGTGTCATTACATCTTTTGTGAGAAATTTATGGTGTTTATATTTTATAAGATCTTGAAAGTTATTTTATCACAAATAAATATGAAAATGAGGCAAAAAATATTGATAGAATAACTTCAAATATTTGAATTCGGCTTGATGTATACATTAGGTAATGTAAATTTGGAGGTGGGTGCATTAATTAGGAAGTCATTGAAGGTTCCGAGTGTAACAAAAGCATGGTCGGGACAACACCCAACTTTGATTTTTACCATGATCAATGATTATTCTGGGATCAATACGATGACGAACTCCAGTATCCATGGAATAAATCAAAGATTTAGATAAAGAAGAAGGAGGCCCAAAACCTTTAGAGAGGATCTTTTATATAATGTTTAATATTAATTTAATTAATTTCATAAAGAAAATAATACAAGGATCTTCGGTATTTTCTTTTTTGATGACATTGATCATCCGGAATGACCCTTATGAATTATCTCATTATGATTATAAGGATCCAAAATAAAATTCCTATAGTAGTGGTGATCCACATATGCTCGGATGGCCTCTGATCAACACCGCTTGTTCTCCAGGTGCTACCGCGGCGAAGTGAATGTCCTATGTCAGTCGTTCTTGATCGCTTGTTCTTCGGTCTTAAAGAACATCTCTCGTTATTGAGAGGGAAGAGAAGAGGATTCAAGAGAGAATTTTTTTAGCTCAACATTTCTCAATTCATCAGTCGTGTGGTGTGGTCTACGACACAATAGGTGTACTTGTCTATCTATATATTCATGGAATTTTAGTTACAAAATATAATTACATAACAACAATTAAATACATTCATAAACTTAGAGAAAACCCATACATTTAATAATAATACCGCGTCATTATTTATGGTGTGACAACTTGCAAAAAATGAAATTTTAAATAAAATCCCGCATCACAAAATAATAGCAGTGTTATTTTAATTTGTGCCAAATAGTTAAATAATTATTTAACATATTGAAAATAATTATTTTATTACTAAACCGACCTTGGTCAGCTAGAACTCCACTTCCATTTATTGAACACCTAAATAAATAAATAAATAATTTATTCTCTTAAATAAATATTTTATTTACAAACTTTTAAATAAATATTTATTAAATGTTCAATAAAATAAATAAATTTATTTTATTTAATTTATGAGATCATTTTAACTTAAATAAAATTAATCCATAGTCTTGAGAATAATATTTATTTTATTAATTAAATTCAAATAGAATTTAACCAAAGCCACCAAAAACACTCAGTGTGTGACCCTCTAGGATTGTTTTTTTCATTGGAATTAGGTGGGTTTTCCTAAAGTATAAGAGTACTCTCTAGCAATGGATCAAGGCACCCAAGAGAAAAACGTAAAGTCACAAAAATGACATCCACATATGAATGCTCACAATTTAATATAATCCCTTTGTCACAATATATCATCAAATAGGTATCATGATTATGTCATCAACTTTTATGCTTGATATGTCGTTATTTGACTACCTGAAATAAACTGGTCATTACACCATGGCCATGGAATTTTGTGTGACGGTTCTATTTCAATCAAAGGGACGAGATATCAACTTCCTTAAATAGAAGGGAAAATTCTTCCTCGACTTATCCATTAATAACATACCACTCATGACATACCCAACGAAACTTACTTCCTTCCAACTATCTGCATGACAATTTTCATTAGTAAATCAAAGTGTGTAAGTCATGAAACATATTAATGATAATCTTAAAGTCTAAGGATCATTAAAAATTCTCGTAGAAAGAAATATCTATTGACACCAAAAAATGCGGAATTCCTACTAGCGGGTCTGTTCTCATAATCTTTTATCTTGGAGATTACCAAGTGTGAACTTCATGATAGGAAGTCTCATCTGCTTACAAGTACTCATACCAGAAGGTTTACATGATATGTGTCCCATCATAGTTTTTCATCTCACCACATAACTATATTTAAGAATAATGTTATAGCATTTCAAGGTTCTCATCATAGTGGGTAACGACCATGACCTTATCAATGTAATAAATACTGTAAGACATTATTACATCATAATCATGTAGAACAATGAACAATATGTAACAATACATTAAATATCCATGTAATTGAAGTAAAACCAGTTGGTTCTAGGACACCAACTCTTACAAACTCCCACTTGGACTAGAAAAAACTACCTACGACTTTCAGTCTGCTAGACCTCACATGATGATCATGTTTATGTTGAGTCAAGTCTTTAATAAAGGGGTCCGCCACATTGTCTTTCGTGGGAATACTACTCACTAAAACTTCAACTCTCTGAGAAAAATCCCTCAAGAGATGATACTTCTGAAGTATGTGCTTCGTCTGCTGATGTGACCTTGGATATTTTGAGAGAGCTACCATTGCAGTATTATCACAGTATAATGTGATGAGATATTTACTGATAGGTATCACATCTAGCTCTTGGATAAAGATTCACATCCAAACAACTTCTTTAGCTTCCTTAGAAGCTGAGATTTACTTGAACTCTTCTATAGAATCTACGAACACACTCTGCATTGAGCTCTTCCATCTCACTGCACCTCCATTAAAATTGAAAATGTATCCCATTTGTGACTTTATGTCATCTTTATCAGTATAGAAACTAGTATCTTTTTATACTCTAATGACATGTTCATCATCTCTTTAATAAACCATGAACATATCCTTAGTACACCTCATATACTTAAGATAGTCTTGACTTCCATCCAATGGCGGTCACCTGCTTGATATCGGCCTACCACAGTCAATGCATAGGTGACATCCAGCCTAGTACATAGCATGGAATATATGACTGATCCAATCGTTGATGCATATGGATTCCTTGCAATTATCTTTCTTTCCTCATGTGTCAGAGGACACATTTTCTTAGAAAGATGAATGCCATGTGATGCTGGAAATAATCCCCTCTTGGATTTTTCCATACTGGATCTCTTTTGTATCTTATCAATGTATTGAATTAGGCCCAACAATCTCTTGGATCTATCATGAAGGATCTTGATCCCAAGAATATATAATTCCTCACAAAATTCTTTCATGGAAAATAATTGATTCAACCATGCCTTAACTGACTGTAAGACTGGTATCTCATTTCCAATAAGTAATATGTCATCAAAATATGCTATTAGGAAAATGAATGCACTCCCACTAAACCATTTGTAGACACAAGGCACACATTCATTCTTGATGAAACCAAATTATTTTATGGATTTACCAGAACAAATGTTCCATGACCCAAATGTTTTCTTTAATCCATAAATGGATTTCTCCAACTTGTTTACCTTACTGGAATCCTTTGGACTCACAAACCCTTCAGGTTGTGTCATGTATACATCTTCTAGAAGGTTCCCATTAAAGAATTCTATTTGACATCCATTTTCCAAATATCATAGTCATGTTAATCCATAATGGAAAGTATAAATCTGATGGATTTCAGCATTGCAACTGGTGAGAAGGTTCCACCGTAGTCAATTCCTTGAAACTATTTAAACCCTTTTGCAACCAGTCATTCCTTATAGGTACTAAATTGTCCTTCCATGTATATTTTCTTCTTGAATACCCATTTTCAAACAAAAGGCTTTACATCAATTGGAGGATCTACCAAAATCCAGACTTGGTTTTGGTACAAGGAATCCATTTTAGAATTCATGGCTTCTTGCCACTTGGCAACGTCTATGCCACTTACTACTTCCTTGTAGGTTACAGGATCATTATTATCAACTGATAATGAGTCATCATACATGGTAATTAGAAAACCATACCGTTCTGGTTCTCTAACCTCTCTTGTACTACCTACTTAGTACTTGTGTCTCTAGAACAAACTCTTATTCCATGGAGCTTTGTGGAATCTGTTCCAGTACCAACTCTTGTGTACCTTGAGCCTCAACTTAATCGAAGTCTATCTTTCTCCCACTATCTCTTTTGAAGATGTTCTCCCTCTCAAGGAATATCGTGTGTCTTGCCACTATAGCCTTTTTTGAGGTGTTGTATAGGTAATATACCCTTGTTTACATGGGGTACCCTATAGAGGTACACTTTGTGCCTCGAGGTGCGATTTTGTTACATGAAGAGGACTTAACAAACACTTCTCTACCCCACACATGTAAATTCAATAAAATGGATTTTCTTCCACTCCAGAACTCATATGGAATACCATTTATTGATTTAGTTGGTACTTGGTTTAGTATGTGTGATGTGGTTTGTAACGCATACCCCCAAAAGGATAACAGAAGACTTTCATGACTCATCATTGATCTCATCATGTCCAAAAATGTGTGGTTCCTCCTTTCGCTTACACCTTTCCATTGAGGTGTGTAAGGAGGAGTGAGTTGGGATAAGATCCCAAACTCTCGTAAGTAATCAATTATGTCCTGATTAAGATATTACACACCTTGGTTTGAGCGGAGTTTCTTAATCTTATTACCAATATGGTTCTCAAATTCATTTATGTATTTCTTGAACTTATCAAAGGAATTTGACTTACGCCTCATTAAGTAGATATATCCATATTAACAAAAATCATCAGTAAAAGTTATGAATTATGAGTACCCACCCCTTGTTTCAACTGGAAATGGTCCACACATATCGATATGAACCAATTAAAGAATCTCTTTATCCCTTTCACCTTTCCCACAAAATGGGGCTTTTGTAATGTTTCCTTGTAAACATGCATGACATACACCAAGTGGTTTTAGTTCACAAGAATCTAAATATCCATCTTGATGTAACATTGTTAATCATTTCTCATTAACATGACCTATCTGGTGATGCCAAAGTTGGGTGTGTTTTGAGTCATATTAAGTATCTTTATCATCAATTTCCATTAAATGGTTTTGAAATCCCACACATAAAGACCATTGTATAAATGTGCCTTACCAAAACAAATTCTATCTTTATAAAAGAAGAAACATTCATTTCCAAAAATGAAAATAAATCCATCTACATCTAGTCTGGATAAAGAAATTATGTTTTTGGTTACAGAAGGCACATAAAAACAACCCTTTAACACCAACACTAAGATCATCCTAGTTGGCAACGTGAGGTGGTAGTCTCCAACAACTACAACAGCATGTCTGGATCCATTGGATGATCGTAGATCTACCTCCCCTCGATCAATCTTCCTGAATCTACTTTGTTCCTATATTTGGATACATATGTGAGCACCATAAGATGTATCTAATACCCAATTTGTAGAAACAGATAGATTTCATTCGATAACGAATGCACCTAAAGCTTCCCCTTGCTTCTTAGGCCAGGTGCAGTTCTTCTTCTAGTGGCCCTTCTTGACACATGTGAAACAAACAGCCTCATGTTCCCTTGCCTCCCATTTGATCTTCCTTTTATTGCAAGGCCTTGAAGAAGATTTGGGATTAATACTCTTCACCTTCCCTTTCCTATTACTCACTATAAATAAATAAGGCTTTTTACGCTTCATATCTTTGTCCACTTGGAGAATGAGGATAAGAATATCAGATAGAGACTTCTCAATGTTGTGCATATTGAAATTGACAACAAAGTTAGAGAAGATCTGAGGGAGTGATGCAAGAATGAGATCAATGCCTAGTTCTTCAGGGAGTTTAAACTCGAGAACCTCCAGGTGCTCAATGTATCCAATGAGTTTGACTACATGAGGCCCAGATGGGGCACCTTTTCCAAGATTACTCTAAAAGAGTGCCTTAGAGATCTCAAACAATTCTTCTATTTTTCTCTCCTGTTAAAGACCATGGAGGTTCTCGAGCATGCTATAAGCATCCATGTTTTCATGAGACTTCATGAGATCACTAGAAATTGATAATAACATCAAACATTGAACATTGACCACATCATTCATATGTTTCTCATAGACCAGGAAACCCTCAACACTCATCTCTTTGGTAGGTGGATCAGGTAATGATGACTCCAACATGTAAGACTTCCGTTCATGGTGTAGGATAACCTGAAGGAATCTAAACCATTCTTGGAAGTTACTACAAGTGAGGATGTTGTCTTTATACAGAATTTATCGCAGGGATAGTGTGGTTGAAGAGCTTGTCATTTTTATTCTATAATTAAAAGAGGAGATCATTAGTACTTTCTTGATTACATTTTATGAGAAATAATAAATTTTATTAAGTCTCCTATTATTTTATCAAGTCCTAATGGCCCTCACCATTGAACTTGGAATGTCCAGTTTCCATGAATTTCTAGTGGCAAGGATCCATATTCCCCTCCTCATAACCGCAACAAGGGTTGGTCAAGCTATTAGAAGGTATTTATGTAGGATGGTCTTTACCAACTGTGGTCTTACAGCTCCTTGATTTGTTGAGTGGACTCACCAATCCTAGAATCATGTCTTTGGATTTCCTCAACTCTTGCCTCCAATATTACACCAAGTCTAACAAGGGACACTCCTCCTGATGTAATATGGTTAAGTCAACCCGAAACCTTTCATAAGGGTTGCCTGTATAAAAGTAAGTGTCTCAACAAGGGTTAGTCAAACACATATTTTTATTGATTTTTCCCTTAATCAAGTAACAAAAGGCTTGTTATGACTTAATATTTTTTTGAGGGATTTTTATCTCTTATGTGTTAATTTCATATTATCACATGATTGTTAATATTAAGTGTAACTTAAGTGAATAACCATGTCTTGATAATATTTACGCATAAGACTAGTTTATTTTAGTTTCATCTTGCATGCTTGTTTAATTCATTAATTATGTGATCGTGAAAACACATCTATAATGATAAACCATGAAAATGATAGAAATAAAATAAAGTAAATGGAACGATGATGAGATTTTATAATGGTTAGTTTATAAAGTAGTTGATAAACTAACCCTGACCTAGGGGATAAACACATTGAACCTTTTGGGTTCATGGTTACAACTTCCACCTATCCACCTCTGTATCTCTAAGGATTGGTTTCGTCTCAGCTCCTGCTTAAACCGCCTCTACTATCTTGGGAGTTCCATCCATTACATATAACTTTTTTTAACTCACATATAGGTGAGGGGTAAACATGAGTTTTACATAAATGAAACATTGGGAACGCATGCCCTACATATTAATGAGGAGAAGTCTTGTAGGACAAAAAAATTAATTAAAATAAATAAATTAAAAGAAACCATTCACATACAAAGGTCTTGGTCTATCTCATGATCTTCCATACATGCAACAATATTTACGCATAAATAAAACTAGCAATCATTTTTTTAATCATTCTTGTTTAAGATAAATCACTCTCAAATCAATTAATTATCATCTTTAATTAATAAATCCTTTTATCTTAAACCCTATTATGAATTTCCTTGAGATTATCATCTACAATAAATTTAAACAAATAAATTCATTTAACATTATCTTTGTATGTAAATTGTACCTTGGAGGCAAGCCGGTGACTTCCTATTAATAACTACCCAATGAGTAGAAATGAACATTATGTAGATGTTAAATTAAACACACATATATAAAACTCCTATCACATATTGTGCCTCAACATTATGCCTGCACGATGGTACACATCTCAAGGGTTTTTATAATATAATAATAAATTTTAATAAATCTTCATAATTTCGATGAGTAGATGATGTGTAGTTAAAACTACACAGCATGTACTATTTTTCACCATTTATCCGAAGTACACGCCCGGTTAAATGGATTGTGAGTGTACTTCAGATATCTTCGGATTACATGGCATGTCTAGTGGGCCACACGCCGTGCAATTCCTCCTTACACGGTCTCCAGCTGAGAAAGCCATGTATGAGGTACACGGTCCAACTCTAAGCCAAAGGGACTACACGTGGTATCCATTAATCCACACGACGTGTAATCCAGAAACCATGTGCCACCTGTTCCTGGTCAACACCTGGAGTCATTAAAGACTAATAAAGACTCCAATACATGGCTTGGTTTGGCGGACTGGTTCAATGCCTTGATTCTTGACTACACGGCATGTACTACTGAATGCACACCGTGTGTTCTGGTGTTGTACAACCAGGAAGCTTTGTCACCTCCAGATGAGATCCTCTATTTTATTTTAATAGAAATCAAAAGAAAATATTGTTTCTGTAAGGTGAACGAGAAATGAAAGAGGAGCAATAGATCTCAAGATTCATATTTTCATAACGATTAACTTGAATTGAAAAAACTAAATTATTAAATGCATAAGTCATCAAAAAAATATTTAAATAATTATAAACTATGATGTTACCACTCTGATACCACTTGAAGGTTCTGGGCATAGTAGAAGCGTGGTTGGGATGACAACCAACTTTGATTTTTACCATGATCAATGATTATTCCGGGATTAATATGTTGATGAATGCCGGTCTCCAAATAATATAATCAAAAATTTAGATAAAGAAGAAGAAGGCCCGAAACCTTTAGATAGGATCTTGTACATCATGTTTATAATTAATTTAATTAATTTCATAAAGAAAATAATATATGTATCTTCAGTATTTTCTTTGTTGATGATGTTGATGATCTGAAATGACCCTTCTAGATTATATTGTTGTGCATGTAAGGATCCAAACTAGAATCCCTTTAGCGGTGATCCACATGTGCTCTGATGGCCTCTAATCAACACCTCTCATTCTCTAGGAGCTACCGTGGGGAAGAGAGTGTCTTGTGTCGATCATTCTTGATCGCTTGTTCTTCAGTCTTGATGAACGTCTTTCTTTCTTAGGAGGGGAGAGAAGAGGATTTGAGAGAGAAATTGTTTGGCTCAACTATTCTCGATTCACCAGGCATGTGGTGTGGTCTATGGCATAATAGGCATACTTGTATATTTTTATATACATGGAATTTTAGTTACAATATTTAATTTCATAACAATAATTAAATACAATCATGAACTTAGAGAAAACCCATGCATTTAATAATAATTCCGCGTCATTATTTATGGTGTGCCGAATTGCGCAAAACAGAATTATAAATAAAATTACACATCACAAAATAATTGTAGCATTATTTTAATTTGTTCCAACTAGTTAAATAATTATTTATCGTCCTGCAAATAATTATTTTACTATGAGACCAACCTTGTTATACTCGAATTCCACTTCCATTTATTGAACACCCGAATAAATAAATAAATAATTTATTCTCTTAAATAATTATTTTATTTACAAACTAGTAAATAAATATTTCTTAAATGTTTAAAAAAATGAAAAAATCAATTTTATTTTATTTATGAGATCATTTTAACTTAAATAAAATTATTTCACAGTCTTGAGAATGATATTTATTTCATTAATTAAATTCAAATAGAATTTAACCGAGACCACCAAAAACACATAGTGTGTGACCCTCTAGGATTCTTTCTCATTGGCATTAGGCGGTCTTGCCTGAAGTCCAAGAGTACTATCTGGTAATGGGTAAAATCACCCAAGATAAAGAACATAAAGTTGCAATAATGAAATCCACAGACAAACACTCACTGTTTTATATAATCCCTTTGTCACAATATCTCATCAATCAGGTTTCATGATATTGTCATAAACTTTTATTCTTGATACGTCATTCTTTGACTACCTGAAATAAAATCATTGTTACACCATGGCCATGGAATTTCGTGTGACGGTTATATTTCAATCAAAGGGCCTGGATATGAACTTCCATAAATGGAAGGGACAAATCCTTCCTCGAATAATCCATTAATAACATACCACTCATGATGCACCCAACATATCCAACTTCCGGCCAACTGTTTGCATGCCAGTTTTCATCAGTAAATAAAAGAGCATAAGTCGTGACACGTATTAATGATAATATTAAAGTATAAGGATCGTTACACACGCTCGTAGATAGAAATATCCGATGACACCAAAACATGCGGAATTCCTACTAGCGGGTATGTTCCCATAATCTCATATCTTGGAGATTACCAAGTAAGAACTTAATGAGAGGAAGTATCATCTACTTACAAGTACTAGAACCTGACATTCTATATGATATGTGTCCCATCATGGTACATCATACAACCACATAACTATATTTAAGAATATTGTTATTGAATTTCAAGGTTCTCATCATAGTGGGGAACTACCATGACCTTATCAATGTAACAAATACTCTAGGACATTATTACATCATAGACATAGAGAACAATGAACAATATGTAATAATACATTAAATATACATGTAATCAAAGTAAAACTAGTTAGTTCTAGGATACCAACTCTTACAAAATCCCACTTGGACTAGAGCCAACTACCTACGAATTTCAGTCTGCTAGACCTCACATGATGATCATGTTTCTTCTGTGTCAAGGCTTTAGTCTAGGGTCTGCCACTTTGTCTTCCGTGGAAATACTACTCACTGAAACTTCACCTCTCTGAGAAAAATCCCTCAAGAGATGATACTTTCAAAGTATGTGCTTCGTCCACTGATGTGACCTTGGCTCTTTTGCGAGAGCCACCACTTCACTATTATCACAGTACATTGTGATTGGATCTTTACTACTAGGTATCACATATAGATCTTGAATTAATCTTCACATCCAAACTACTAATTTATCTACCTTAGAAGCTGTGATATACTTGAACTCTGCTGTAGAATCTCTGACCACACTCTGTATTGAGCTCTTACAGCTCACTACACCTCCATTCAAAGTGAAGAAGAATCCCATTTGTGACTTTATGTCATCTTGATAAGTATGGAAACCAGCATCTGCATATCCTATGATGACAAGTTCCTCATCTCCTCCATAAACCAGGAACATATCCTTACTACGCCTCAGATACTTTAGGATAGTCTTGACTTCCATCCAATGGCGATCACCTAGTTCAGCTTGATATCATTCTACCGCACTCAATGTGTAGGTGACATCCAGCCTAGTACATGGCATGAAATACATGACTAATCCAATCGATGATGCATACAGAGTCCTTTCCATTACCATTCTTTCTTCATGTGTCTGAGGACATATTTTTTGGGAATAATGAATGCCATGGGACGCTGGCCACAATCCCCTCTTGGATTGTTCAATACTGTATCTCTTTTGTATCTTATAGATTTATGTACTTTGACTTAGGCCCAGCAATATCTTAGATCAATCAGATGGATCTTGATCCCAAGAATATATGTTGTCTCACCCAAGTATTTTATGGAGAATAATTTATTCAACCATTCCTTAACTAACTGTAAGACCGATATCTCATTTCCAATAAGTACTATGTCATCAACATATACTATTAGGAAAATGAATTCACTCCCACTAAACCATTTGTAGACACATGGCTCACATTCAATCTTGATAAAACCAAATTCGTTCATGGATTCATCAAAACAAATGTTCCATGACCTGGATGGTTTCTTTAATCCATAAATGGATTTCTGTAACTTGTATACCTTATTGGCATCCTTTGGAGTCACAAACCCTTCAGGTTGTGTCAAGTAGACATATTTCTGATGGTTCCTATTAAAGAATTCGGTTTTGAAATCCATTTTCCAAATCTCATATTCATGGTAAGCCATAATGGCAAGTATAATTCTGATGGATTTCAGCATTGCAACTGGTGAGAAGGTTTCATCATAGACAATTCCTTAGCACTGTTTAAACCATTTTTGCAACCAGTCGTGCCTTATATTTACTGAATTTTCCTTCCATGTCTAGTTTCTTCTTGAATACCCATTTACAACCAATAGGATTTACATAAACTGGAGGATCTACCAAAATCCATACTTGGTTTAGTTTTGGTACATGGAATCCATTTTCGAATTCATGGTTTCTTACCACTTGGTAACGTTTGTTCCACTTACTGCTTTCTTGTAGGTTAGATGATCATTATTATCAACTAATAATGAGTCACCATCCTCGATAACTAGAAAACTATACCGTTCTGGTTCTCTAACCTCTCTTGTACTCCTATGCAGTACTTGTGTCTCTAGAACAGATTCTTCTTCCATAGAGCTTTGTAGAATCTATTCCTGTACCAAATCTTGTGTACCTTGAGCCTCGAATTCATCGAAGTCTATCTTGATCCCACTATCTATTTTGGAGATGTTCTCCCTCTCAAGGAATATGGCGTGTCTTGCCACTATAACCTTTTTTCTGAGGTGTTGTATAGGTAATATCCCCTTGTTTCCTTGGGGTATCATATAAAGGTGCACTTTGTTCCTCAAGGTGAGAGTTTGTTACCTGAAGAGGCCTTAACAAACTCTTCACTACCCCACACATGTAAATTAGATAACATGTATTTTCTTCCACTCCATAACTCATATGGAACACCATTTATCGATTTATTTGGTACTTGGTTTAGTATGTGTGCTACTGGTTGTAACGCATACCCCCAAAAGGATAAAGGAAGACTTGCATGACTCATCATTGATCTCACCATGCCCAACAAGGTGTGGTTCCTCCTTTCACTTACACCATTTTATTGAGGTGTGTAAGGATGAGTGAATGGGGATAGGATCTCAAGCTCTCGAAAGTAATCAACGAATTACTTATTAAGATATTACCCTCCTCGGTCTGAGCATATTTTCTTAATCTTCTTACCAAGTTGGTTCTCAACTTCATTCTTTTATTCCTTGAACTTATCAAAGGAATCTGACTTATGCCTCATTAAGTAGATATATCCATATCTACAAAAATCATTAATAAAAGTTATGAAGTATGAGTACCCACCACTTGATTCAACTAGAAATGGTCCACACTCATCGATATGAACCAATTCAAGAATCTCTTTAGCTCATTAACCTTTCCCACCAAATGGGGCTTTGGTCATTTTTCCTTGTAAACATGCATGACATACACCGAGTGGTTTTAGTTCAAAAGAATTTAAATATCCATCTTTATTTAACTTTGTCAAGCATTTCTCATTTACATGACCTAGATAGTGATACCAAAGTTGGGTGTGGTATGAGTCATGTGAAGTATCTTTGTCATCAATTTCCATTACATGGTTTGTGTAATCCAACTTATAAAGACCATTATTTAAATGTGACCTACCAAAAAAAAATCTATCTTTATAAAAGAAGCAACATTCATTTCCAAACTTGAAAAAAATAAATCTATATCTAGTCTGGATACAGAAATTATGTTTTTGGTTATAGAAGGCATATAAAAACAACCCTTTAACACTAAGATCATCCCAGTTGGCAATGTGAGGTGGTAGTCCCCGATAACTACAACAACAAGTCTGGATCCATTGGATACTCGTAAATATACCTCCCCTCAATCAATATTCCTGAATCTACTTGGTTCTTGTATTTAGATACATATGTGAGCACCAAAAGCTATATCTAATACCCAATTTGTAGAAATAGATAGATTTCATTTGATAAAAAAACACACCTAAAACTTCCCCTTGATCCTTCAGCTGGGTGTAGTTCTTCTTCCAATGGCCCTTCTTTCCACATGCGAAACAAAAAACATCATGTTCCCTTTCCTCACCTTTGATGTTCCATTTCTTGGAATTCAGTGAAGATGCTTTGGGATTAAACCTCTCTGAATTCCCTTTCCTCTTATTCACCATAAGGTAAGAAGGCTTTTCACACTTCATATCTTTGTCCACTTGGAGAATGAGTATAAGAAGATTAGATAGGGACTTATCAATGTTTATCATATTAAAATTGACAAAAAGTGAGAGAATATTTGAGGGAGTGATGCGAGAATGATATCGGTGCCCAGTTATTTGGTAATTTTAAACCCTAGAACCTATAGGCACTCGATGTAGCCAATGAGCATGAATACATGAGGACCAGATGGGACACCTTCTCCAAGCTTACTTTGAAAGAGTACCTTAGAGATCTCAAGCCTTTTTGTATTTCTTTTTCCTAATAAAGACCACAGAGGTTATCCAAAATGCTATAAGCATCCATGTTTTCATGAGACTTCATGAGCTCACTAGACATTGATGATAACATCAAACATTGAATGTCAACCATGTCTTTCATATGTTTCTCATAGACCATGAAATCTTTATCACTCACCTCTTTGGCAGGTGGATTAGATAATGCTGACTCCAGCACGTAAGACTTCCGTTCATGGAGTAGGATAACCCGAAGGCATCTAAACCATTCTTGGAATTTTATGCCGGTAAGGATGTTGTCTTTATACAAAATTGATTGTAGGGATAGTGTGGTTGAAGAGCTTGTCATTTTTATTATACAATTAAAATATCAGATCATTAGTACTTTCTTGATTACATTTTATGAGAAATAATAATTTTTATTATGTCTCCCACTATTTTATCAAGTCCCAATAGCCATCACCATTGAACTTGGAATGTCTAGTTTTCTAGGATTTCTAGTGGAAAGGATCCATATTCCCCTTTTCATAACCCCAACAAGGGTTGGTCATTCTATTAGAAGGTATTTAGGTCGGTATTTCTTTTCCAACTATGGGCTTGAAACTACTTGATTTGTTGAGTGGACTCCCTAATCCTAAAATCACGACTTTTTATTTCCTTAACTTTTACCTCCAATATTACACCAAGTCTAGCAAGGGATACTCCTCTTGATGTAGGATAGTTAAGTCAAACTGAAACCTTTCATAAGGGTTTCCTGTATAAAATTAAGTTCCCCAACAAGGGTTGGTCAAACACAATGTTTTATTGAGTTTTTCCCTTAATCAAGTAACAGAAGGCTTGTTATGACTTAATATTTTATTTGAGTGATTTTTATCTCTTATATGTGAATTTCTTATTATCACATGCTTGTCAATATTAAGTGTAACTTACTTAAGTGATTAACCATGTCTTGATAATATTTACGCACAAGTCTAGTTTATTCTAGTTCCATCTTGGATGCTTGTTTAATTCATTAATTATGTGATCGTGACAACACATCCATAATGATAAACCAATCAACTGATAGAAATAAAATAAAGTAAATGGCATGATCATGAGTTTTTCTAATGGTTATTTTATCTATCGATTGATAAAATAACCCTTACATAGGGGAGAAACTCCTTGAACCTTTTGGGTTCGTGTTTACAGCTTCCACATATCCACCTCTGTATCTCCTGGGATTGGTTTCGTGTCAACTTCTTCTTGAACCTCCTCCACTAGCTTGGGAGTTCCATCCATTACATATGCTTTTTTAACTCACATATAGGTGAGAGGTAAAGGGGGGGTTTTACATAAAATAAACCTTGGGAATGCAGGCCCTACATATTAATGAGGAGAAGGCTCGCAGACCAACAAAATTAATTCAAATAAATAAATTAAAAGAAATCATTCATACACAAAGGTCTTGGCCTAGATCATGATCATCCACACATGCAACGATATTTATGCATAAATAAAACTAACAATAAATTCTTTAATCGTTCTTATTTAATATAAACAACACTTGAATCAATTAATTATCATCATTAACTAATCAATACTTTTATCTTAAACCCTTTTCCAAATTTCCTTGAGATTCTCATCCATCATAGTTTTAAACAAATAAATTCATTTATAATTATCTTTTTACGTAACTTGTACCTTGGAGGAAACCCGGTGACTTCCTATTCATAACTACCCAATGAGTAGAAATGAACATTACACATATGTTAAATTAAACACATATATATAAAACACCTATCACGTGTTGTGCCTCATCTTTATGCCCACACGATGGAACACGTCTCAAGGGTTTGTATAATATAAAAATAAATTTTCATAAATTTTCATAATTTGGATGAGTACATGATGTGTAGTTCCAACTACACTGTGTGTACTATTTTTCACTGTCTACCCGAAGTACATGCCCATGTAAACGATGTGTGAGTGTACTTTAGAAATATTTAGAGTACACGACATGTCTAGTGGGACACACGCCGTGTAGTTCCTCATTACACAGTCTCCTACTGGGAAAGATGTGTATGGGGTACACGGTCCAACCCTAACCCGAAAGGACTACATTTCGTGTCCATTGGTCCATACTACGTGTAATCCAGAAACCACATGCCACATGTTCCTGGTCAACACACAGAGCCATTTAAGACTTAGAAAGACTTCAACACAAGGCTGGGTTTGGAGGACTGGTCCGATGCATTGAATCTTGACTACCCGGTGTATACTGCTGAATACACATCATGCGTTCTGGTGTTTTACGGCCAGAAAGCTTTATTACCTCCAGATGTGATCCTCTATTTTATTTTAATCAAAATTAAATGAAAAGATTGTTTTTGTAAGGTGAAAGAGAAATGAAAGATAAGAAGTAGATCTTGAGATTCAGATTTCCATAATGATTAACTTGAATTGATAAAACAAAATTATTAAATGCGTAAGTCATCAACAAAATAATTAAATAATTATAAACTATGATGTAACCGCTCTGATACCACTTGAAGGTTCTGAGCGCAGCGAAAGCGTGGTTGGGAAAACACCCAAATTTTATTTTTACCATGATCAATGATTATTATGGGATCAGTACGATGATGAATTCCAATCTCTACGGAATACAATCAAAGATTTAGATAAAGAAAAAGGAGGGCCAAAACCTTTAGATAGGATCTTGTACATCATGTTTATAATTAATTTAATTAATTTCATAAAGAATATAATATCTGGATCTTCGGTATTTTCTTCGATGATGATGTTGATCATCCAGAATGAACCTTATGGATTATCTCATTGTGATTATAAGGATCCAAACTAGAATCCCTCTAGCGGTGATCCACATGTGCTCCAATGGCCTCTGATCGACACCGCTCATTCTCCGGGTGCTAGCGCGGCGAAGCGAGTGTCCTGTGTCGGTCGTTCTTGATCGATTTTTCATCAGTATTGAAGAATGTCACTCGTTCTTGAGAGGGGAGAAAATAGTATTCAAGAGAGATATTGTTTGGCTCAACAATTCTCAATTCACCAAGTGTGTGATGTGGTCATGGCACAATAGGAATACTTGTCTATTTATATATACATTAAATTTCAGTTACAATATTTAATTGCATAACAACAATTAAATACATTCTTGAACTTAGTGAAAACCCATGCATTTAATAATAATACCGCGTCATTGTTTATGGTGTGTCGACTTGCACAAAACGGAATTGTAAATAAAATTCCGCATCACAAAATAATAGCAGCGTTATTTTAATTTGTGCCAACTAGTTAAATAATTATTTACCATCTTGCAAATAATTATTTTACTACAAGACCGACCTTGGTACACACTAACTCCACTTCCATTTATTGAACACCCGAATAAATAAATAAATAATTTATTCTCTTAAATAAATATTTTATTTACAAACTAGTAACTAAATAATTATTAAATGTTCAATAAAATAAATAAATATATTTTATTTCATTTATGAAATCATTTTAAAAATAAAATTATTCCATGGTCTTGAGAATAATATTTATTTAATTAATTAAATTCAAAGAGAATTTAATCGAGACCACCAAATACACATAGTGTGTGACCCTCTAGGATTCTTTCTCGTAGGCATTAGGCGGTCTTGCCTAAAGTCCAAGAGTACTATCTATAAATGGGTCAAGGAATCCAAGAGAAAGAACGTAAAGTTTCAACAATGAAAACCACATACGAACACTCACTATTTAATATAATCCCTTTGTTGCAATATCTCATCAAGCAGGTTTCATGATTGTGTCATCAACTTTTATGCTTGATACGTCGTTATTTGACTACCTAAAATAAACTCATCATTACACCATGGCCATGTAATTTTACACGACGGTTCTATTTCAATCAAAAAGCCAAAATATCAACTTCCATAAATGTAAGGGACAAATCCTTACCTGACTTATCCATTAATAACACACCACTCATGATGCACCTAACGTAACATACTTCTTTCCAACTATCTATGTGATGGTTTTCGTTAGTAAATCAAAGTACATAAGTCATGACACGTATTAATGATAATATTAAAGTCTAATGATCATTACACATGCTCACAGATAGAAATATCCGATGACACGAAAACATGAATAATTCCTACTAGCGGGTCTGTTCTCATAATCTTCTATATTAGAGATTACCAAGTGAAAACTTCATGAGAGGAAGTCTCATCTGCTTACGATTAATCGCACCTGACGTTATACATGTTATGTGTCCCATCATAGTATGTCATCCATCCAGAAAACTATATTTAAGAATATTGTTATATCATTTCAAGGTTCTCATCATAACAGGGAACTACCATGACCTTATCAATGTAACAAATACTCTAGGATATTATTACATCATAGTCATGCAGAACAATGAACAATATGTAATAATATATTAAATATCCATGTAATCAAAGTAAAACCAGTTGGTTCTAGGACACAAACTCTTATATTCATATAATTAGTTGTCTAAAGAAGCTTTAGATCAGTGGTAGCAGATGTCAGTTATAATAGTCATGCACTTGGATTGTACCAAACAAGGTGATGTTGTAGTTTTATTCCCAATTTCATGTGTTCTTGATTTGGTTATTCATGTAAAAGAGGATAAAATATCTGATTCATAATGTGTGGATATAAGGTCAAAACTCATTGTTAGAGAGACCATTGAGGGATGGAATCTGAATCCAAGTTAAGTTTTTTTGTTTATAGATCAGATCATGGTACATTCGGTATGTTAGGAAAAAATTTTAAATGATTACCACCATTAAAAATGAGATTTTCATCCAAGAATTCAAAAGATTTATAAATAATTGAAAGCATAGTTTTAGTGGATTGGCTTGAAAAGGGAAGTGGTAGAGTTTGTTTTGATATGCCTCACTTGATATTAGGTTAAGGGGGAGCACCAATGAACAATGGGTATACTACAGTATTTAGTAATTTCCTTTTTGAAATGGGATCCAATAACTTTATATTCTACAACATGTCTACCAATAATGGTTCAAAACAATGATTTAATATTAATTATAGTGGATTGACTCACAAAGCTGGCCCGTTTTATCCCTATTCAAGAATCCAATATGGTGGAAGAATTTTCAAAAATCTATATCCAAGAAGTGATAAAAAGGCATGATGTACCAATTTCAGTAGTATCAAACTATGATATGAGGTTTACATATCATTTTTTTAAATACTTACTATTAGGTCCACTAGGCTATATACCCTGAGCGGGGGGGGGGGGGGGGGGTTAATCAAGGTAAGATAGATTGAAACAATTGTACCTTTTGATCTTGTTTTACTGTTAGACAAAACCCTCTTCTCTCTCCTTCCCATTGAAGAGTATGAATAAACCATAAATAAATCATAGGAAAAAACAATTTTTACTTGGTTCACCCTCACTGGGCTACACCCAAGGAGAATACACCGGCAGTGTGCCGATGTACCAATTCCACTATAAGTGCACTACTGTTTACAAGTTTGAAGCAGACTCATTGTCCATCCTAGTTTAAAACCACTCACAATTTGAGAACTCACTGCTCTCTTAACTAAAGTGAGCTCACTACTTCTTCAGAAGATCCAATCATAGTTTATAGACCTGTAGGTATCTTCATTATCTCTAATGAAATATGTATCTTTAACTATTGATAGATTCTCTGTTAACGTCCAACTCTTACACACAGATGAATCTCTCTTTGCACCTGGTGTACCGAGCAACCCCAAATCTTTTGTGCAACCCTGACTGCATCTTGCGTGCAAGATTACACTTCTTTAGTGAAACACCCTTTATGCGCAACTTCAATATTTCACCCAACTCAAATCTTACATGAAACTTTCTAGTCTTGCGCACAACTTAAAATCTTTCAAACAGCTCCCTTTGCGCAGAATTCTTGTGTGATCCAGTGCACAAATTTTCTCTAAGGGCTGAGCTTCTCTAGTGTGGGGGGGGGGGTCACCTCTTATTTATAGACCTCATTGACCCCAGCACGCAAAAACCCCGATGCGTCATGCAAGATCCTGAAATGTTGCACAAAACCCCATTTGACGTCGCCTTAGGCACATAAGTCTCTTTCGCACCAACCTCAAATTTCACGCACTTCTTGAATCTTTCGCGCACTTTCTTCCATGGCCATTTTTCGAAGTTTGGACCGTGAATCATGCCTTGCATTCAACATTCCTAAACATCACATAATATCCTCTTAGAGTGTGTAAAACCTCGTTTGAATTTACCTTGAGCGCGCAAGTTTCTTTCGTGCAAACTCATATTTCGTGCCCATTTCCTAATCATTCACGCACATCCTGCCTTTGATATTTTTCGATGTTCTGCTCCTAAAACATACCTTTCACGCAAGATTCCTTCACACAACTCCATATTTCACGCACATCTTAAAAACTTGTGTGCATCTTCAATTATTTCACGCACATCTTCAAATCTTTCACACGCTATAGTCCTTTTCCATTTTTCCTCCTTCTGACCCCGAAACATGCCTTTCATGCAAATTTCCAAACCACCCTAGATCTTGCACGCAACTTCCTTTTCCAAAAACATGTTTATCCTTTTTCTGATTTTGAGGCCCAAAAATTTGGCAAACAATGGAAAATGGCGCTACATTAGATCTGTTCCTTTTAAACCACCTCCAAATCATTTATTCATTTGTCATCGTTCTTTATCAACATAGGCTATTAACAATATCTTTGGAACTCAAAAAATCACCATGTAAACCCCCTCTGTCAACAATTTATACATCGTGGTATTCTTTGTGAACAAACACAAAATAGAGGCCTGATTTTTCAATAAACACAGTCACCTCAAAAATTATTCAATGATACCTTGAGGTTTTTTTCCCAACACTTACAATAGTCCCTAGGGACTTAGTTGACTATGAGAATGGTGTATCATCCTCAAACAGATGGACAATCTAAGAGGATGATCCAAAATTTGTAAGATATGATTAGGTATTATGTGATGGATTTTTTTTTCTCATTATAGGAGCACATACCATTTGTAACACCCCAATATTTCATAGTACGCTATCTCTTCAAAGAAATTCAATAACTTGCGTATCATGCAACACCGAGTTCGAGCACACCACGACTTACTAAACTATCCGTTCAAAAAAAGGTTATGAATAGTATTGACTAAAATTTGATTTTTATATACTCCATATAATTTTAGAATCCATATTATGTGTTTATTAGACATAATATAAGAAAAAAATTATTTTTTTAGATAAAAGAAGTATTTTTCAAAAAATGCAATTTTACCACCTTTTAATGGAGAAATTTTTTTAAAACCAATATTTGACACTTTTATATATTAAATTTAATGAAATTAAAATATTATTTTGAATAATGACATAAAAATTTAGTTTGGATAAATTTTTTGCACTTTTCTGAAAACTTTCATATTTTGATAAATAGTGAAAAATACTAAATTTTAATTAAAAACAACCTTTTTAATCAAAATAATTTATAGTGTTAAATTATAAAATTGAGTGGTTTTAAAGTATCATTAAATTATATTTTTATCATTTAATATAATTTAGGTCATTGGATGTAATTTAACATTTAAACTGGACATAAACAAGTGTCAATCTTTTGATAGTTATTCTTTCTTAAAAACACGCTTTTTTATTTTGACAACAAAAATTAATTTTAAATTTATTTCTACCACTTATGTGTTTTGAATTTGGAAAAATGGAATCCTTATTTGGAATCAAGAGGTCAAAATTGTGTAAATAGTTACCTTTTATTTTTAGACATTATGAATATTTACTTCAGTAAATATTTTATTTACCATGGTTAAAGGGTAAATCTGGAAAATAAGGTTAAATAAATATTATAATAATAATATTAAATTGACCCTAACATGTGTCATATTACTATTGGTTGATACCTGTCTGACCATGGGCATTCTGGTGTCAATTTTGGGAGCCCATGGAGCCACTTGAGAGTGATAATGATACTTTATATTAATTAATTTAAAGTAAAGACAAAAATGACATAAACATATATATTTTAGTAAAATAATTTTTACAAGAGGTCATATAAGTTATATTTTAAACTATAAATATTCATTTTAAATCTAAAAATATTTCCTACATCATGGTATTCTTTTATAAATTTTAGACATCAAATAAATAAAATTATTTGTGACATAATAATGATTCAGTGTTTACCTCATTAAAAAATGATTTAAATAAATGAGATTATAAAATTTAAAACAATATTCAAAACCAGCCCAATTATTATTGGATGATTCTATTTCGAACAAGAGTCATCTTTTCTTTGACTTTAATGAATTTTGGACCTTTAGAAACTGAAAATAATTATATAATAAAATAATATTTTCAAACATTCTTAAAGAGCCCCTCCTCCCCCTTATAAAAATCCCTGACCTCTAACCCATTTATCACACCTATGAAGCACCTTGTATTGTCCAAAATCTACCTAATTAAGCTCCATATATCCCTATATTCTTATTAGAAACCTCACCTTAGGTAGAAGGTACTTCAAGGAAGCCTTTTGGTTCAAACCAATGAGTGTTACCCGATTTAACGGTAACATCTCCTCTTAAGTTCTTTTCTTTTATTTTACTTCTCCAACCCCCTAAACTCTTGTTATTCCTTTCTTTTATAACAACACCAGTATCCTCAATGTACTAGGTTATTTTTCTGAGAATTATTTTAACTAAACTTACAAACAGCTCCATTTAATGGGTATAGAACATAATGTTTATGTGGATGGCGAATTACTGCATCACGAAATGATGATTGTTCAATATTCTACTACCTCCTCTTATGGTGGACATTAGGATGTCACTATAATTATATATGATATTTATAATATTTATTTTATTTATAATCATTTTTAATTCTCTTTTATAGCATACCTTTATTATTTTCATGTTGTATATATATGATAATTTTATTTGAGGAAGTGCGGACTACCACCCCCTCAATGTGATATGACTCGTTCATACCATGCATGGAACATATAAAGGATGGTGTTAATGAACATACATAACTTATATAAAATATTATATTATACTGGAATAATAATACACCTATGTATCATTTGGTCTTCTTTCTTTTTAAAATAAACAAAAGAAATGGAAGTAGCATTCATGCGTATGTACAGATTACCGTCTCCACGAACGTGATGAGATTCATTCCCCATCGTAAACATTCAAGAATAATTTTCATTTAATTATTAAAAATAATATTTAAGAAAATTATATCATTCTGGATATGAATGAAATTCATCCTATACAAAAAAAACATGACTTACGTAAGAAAACATAAAAATGAAAACAAATCAGTTAACACCCGAAACACTAATACTACTAAAATATTATTAACAAAGAAATATTAGAAGATCATATATAATATCATATTTATTTATGTGGTTCTTTTATAATTTAATAGCAATTATTTAACTACTATATAGGAGGTTAACATACCCTCGACCAAGGAAAAGTACAAGGTAAGGGTTAATTACTCAATCTCATTATTATTCAAGATTGTTTATGTGTAATTTTTTACTAGGACATATTTATTATCCATGTCCATGTTTCATAAAATATTTTTCAAAGGGATTATTTTTGAGGGACTCTTTTACTAAAACATCATTTTAAATTTTTTAAATATTTATTCTTCTAAATCTTTCTCATTAATGTCCATGTTTTGAAAATGGTTTTAAGAATTTATTTATATGGACATGAATTTTTTAAAATGTCAATTCCTTTAAAAAGTTTAAATGTGTTATAGTACACTTTGATTCAAAACTATCTTTTAAATGACTTACTTTATAAATTTTGTGACTTTTAAATTATTTCATGAAAAAGGGATATTTCTCTCAAAGATTTTTTCTGATCATTTTCAACCTTGTCAATATCCTTTATGGGATATTATTCTTAATCAAGGTTGATTTATTGTAATAAAATATTCCATATTATATTGGATGAGTTATGATATGTTTTAATGTGGATGTGATATTTTTATACTATTAATGGTTTATGGTTAAAGTATTGACATTTCATATGCTAGTTTTAATATAAATGTTTATGTTATGTTTCAACCTTTTCATATGAGGAATGCATTGGACTTAGTAAGTGATAGGTGGAGACCGCTATAACTCCTCGATGCATCAGTAGGTATCATGAGACCAAACTAGTGTCTTAGCACAAGGCCTTGACAAAATATTATTTGTAGTCTTGGCATGAGGCCTTGATAATGTGGTTATGATATCCGATATTATGAATTCCATCATTATGAAATTAGCTCTTGATATTACATGTGATTATTCGACTAGTAGAATATCCATGTGAATAAGTAAATGGAATTATTTGATTTATCTTTTCCATATTATGATGAATTTTAAAATTAAAAGGATTTTGTTTTAGTTTTATTTATTGCCTTAAATTTTTATGCTTCTTTATGAAAGTTTATGCTATATTGTTATCCTTACTGAGCATCTGAGCTCACCCCTTTCTATGTTTTATTTTTCCCAAGATGTGAAGAAGTATATTATGATAGACCTATAGGGATAGTATAAGGGATATGAATGTGGTCAATGGAGACAATGTTGTTGTTGTTTTTAATTTTATAATGTAATGTAATGTTCATGTATGTAATATATTTTCTAAGGCTGCTAAACTGATCGGTCCTTCAGGACTTGATTCCTTGTAATCATGCCAATGTATTAAAATAATGCACCGACTTTGGGTGATTGGGGTTGTGGCATTACAGTTGGTATCAGAGGAAGTTTAGAAATAACCATGAAAACTAGATTTAGAAAAACTATGATTAGAGAACATTACCCTAATATAGAATTTGAAAATTAGTATAGAATAACATCTTATAATTTTTGTAATGTAGAGATTTTGTGAATTTTCCAAGAAATACATCCATGTATGAATACGATAAGGTAGAGGTGGCTCTGTCACAGATGTAAATAGGAGTGAAATCTCTGACAAGGAGTTTTGGGCTTGACCAGGGGTGTACTGGTACACAAAAACGGGCCTTGCTGCACTCTTGGTTACAACACTCCCAATGGATATGCTTCGGATAGTTCACATTTTCTTTACAAGACATTATGAAGGATTTATGAGTAAATACTTTCTCAAAGAAAACATTTTTTATGATTATAGATTATATGCATAATCTTTTCAATCTACTTTAGGTATTTTACAAGTTTGTAATTATGCATTGTGATCCATAAAACTAACCTAGTGTTTTCCATTGTTTAGAAATGGCGCCCAGTAGATGGAATGAGAACTCCAGCTATACGCATGATCCAAATAGTAATAAGGATCATATATATCGTGGTATTAAGCCAACATTTAGAAAGGAAATAGTCCCCCATTTATTATCATCATATGAAAAAATAGTATCGTGTGTTAATAATATAAGTAAATAATTCTCTGAGTCCTATGTCTTTGAAGTGAATCTAGAGAAGAAAAGGAAGGTAGAGAGAAATATGGATAAAGGTAATAAGGGAAGGAAGGATTTTACCACATGTGATAACTGTGGAAAGAATCACCTTAGTAAATGCTTGAATGGAATAGGAGTTTGTTATAAGTGTGGAGAAAAAGGACACCAATTACATGATTGCAAGGGTAAGAAAAAGGTTGAAAATATACAATGCTTCTTCTGCGAGGAGTTGGGACACTACATGAATCATTGTCTCAATCATTAGAGTATACCGTAAATGACGCGGTTCGATAATAATCAAGTTATGATATTACCATAGATGAAGAGTAATGACTAGTTTTCGTATGTTGATATTAAAAAATTATTTCATTTGAGTGTTCTGTCAACAATGTACTGGTTATAATAATTATGGAGTATATAAGGATTGTACTACAGTACTATTTCATTAAGGATTTTAGATTTTGTGGTACCATGAAAAGTGACTCAATAGAAAGTTAATATTTTTGGAAAATACATGGTTGAAGGAAAGATAAACTTTTATATAGTCCTGATACTATGGTACTGATTTTCGAATAAGAGATTATTTATTTGGATAAATTATATTGGATATTATTGATTACATTGGAACTAATTAATGGTTTTTTATTCCATAATTATTGGTGATTACAATATTTTTGGGTTTTAGGAGTATATCCAATATTATATGATTTACAGAAGGAATATAAAAGTACATACCTATTCAAATATGGTTTTCAATAAATTCATTTTATTACCACATTTTATTACCACATTTTAAGAGAATAAGCGATGAAGGTATTCACATGTATATTATATGACCTTCCTTATAAATTTTGGACTGTGAGTTCAGACATAAGTATTGTGGATGAGTCTAAAAGTTGGAATAGATTAAGTTTGATATCAGATACTATTGTTAAGGTTAAATCATTTCTTGACATTATTTTTGGATTTTCATAGAAAGGACAACCTGGAGGTCGGGCGACAACCCGTCGTGTCTGTCAAGGTCGCGAGACTTGAACCTGCAACCGAAGGGCAACAAGGGTAATCACCTACCACTGGCTTAAATGATGTCCTAGTTTGTATAATGTATTTTTCTAAATATTCGGTCAACTAAATTATAAATTCATTATTTTTTAAACCCTATACGATTAGGATAAATAGAATATTTTTGAATTATATTATCTTTTGGAGGGAAAAATCAGTTTGTGGTAGGAATTAGTTGAAGGATGAAACTCTACTTATCAAGTATATATTTTTTCTCTTATTCTATGAATAAATTAATTCCTAAACTTTAGGGAAGGGGTCTTAAAACCAAAAATGTTTTATCCTAATACCTTATGTTTTGTTGCACCGATGATATTTTAAATCATCATAGATTGATGGATTTGATGCCCTCAATTTTACACCTACTTGTGATTGATGACCTTAATCACTCCCTATAAATATTTATGTTTTCCCTCCAATTATATGTCTTTAATTTCCACCAATTTTCTCCTAATCGAGATCATAATTTAGTGGTGACTTTTTCATTTATCTTTCCCTCTTATTTAGACTAAATTTCATTAACCCAATTTCTGATGTGGTTTTTCTACAAAGACATTTTTCTATTTTTAACATTTTATTTTCAAAGAAAAATTTTAAATTGCAAGGACAGAATTTATTGAAGGAGGGAAGAATGTAACACCCCAAGATTTTATAGTACGTTATCTCTTCAAAGAAATTCAATAACTTGTGTTACACACAACACTGAGTTCGAGCGCACCATGACTTACCAAACTAGTCGTTCAAAATGCAGTTATGAATAGTATTAAATTAATTTTAAATTTTATATACTCAATATAATTTTAGAATCCATATTATGTGTTTTTTAGACATAATATAAGAACCAATTCATTTTTTAGATAAAAAGTATTTTTCAAAAAATGAAATTTTATCGCCTTTTAATGGAGAACCTTTTTTAATACCAATATTTGGCACTTTTATATATTCAATTTAATGAAATTAAATTATTATTTAGAATTGGGAGATAAAAATTTAGTTTGGATAAATATTTGGTACTTTTCTGATAACTTTCATATTTTGATGAATAGTGAAAAATACTAAATTTTAATTAAATTTTTTTTTAATCAAAATACTTTATAGTGAGAAATTATAAATTTAATTTGTTTTAAAGTGTCATTAGATTATATTTTTATCATTTAATATAATATTGTTCATTGGATGCAATTTCACATTTAAATTGGACATAAACAAGTGTCAATCGTTTGATAGTTATTATTTCTTAAAAACATGCTTTTTGTTTTCACAACGAGAATTAATTTTAAATTAATTTCTACCACTTATGTGTTTTAAATTTGGAAAAATGGATTCCATATTTGGAATCATGAGGTCTTAGTTGTGTATATAGGTAAATTTTATTTTTATACATTATGAATATTTACTTCAGTAAATATTTTATTTACCATGGTTAATGGGTAAATATGGTAAATAAGGGTAAAAAAATATTATTATAATAATTTTAAATTACCCTAACATGTGTCCTATTCCTATGTTTTGATAAATTTACAACCAGGGTAATCCTTGGGTCGATTTTGGGACCCATAGAGCCACTTGTAAGTGATAATGACACTTTATATTAATTAATTTAAAGTAAAGACAAAAATGAAATGAACATATATCTTTTAGTAAAATAATTTTTACAAGATGTTATATAAGTTATATTTTAAAATATAAATATTAATTTGAAATATAAAAGTATTTCCCACAACATGGTATTTTTTTATTATTTTTAGACATCAAATAAATAAAATTATTTATTTCACAATAAGGATACCGTGTTTACCTGATTAAAGAATGATTAAAATAAATGAGATTATAAAAATTAAAAAAATATCCAAAACCTATCCAACTCTTATTTTATGATTTTATTTAGAACATTAGTCATCTTATATTCTCCGTTAATGAGTTTTGGACCTTTAGAAAACGAAAATAATTATATAATAAAATAATATTTTCAAACTTTCCTAAAGAGACCTTCCCCCCTTATAAAAAGCCCTCAACTCTAACCCATTTCTCACACCTCTCAAGCCCCTTGTATTGTCCAAAATCTACCAAATTAATCTCCATACATCCCTATATTCCTCTTAGAATCCTTACCTTAGGCATAAGGTACTTCAAGGAAGCCTTTTGGTTTAAACCAAAGGGAGTTACCCGATTTAAAGGTAACATCTCTTCTTAAGTTCGTTTCATTTATTTTACTTCTCCAACCCCCTAAAATCTCTTTATTATTTTATTTTATAACAAAACCATTATATTAAATATACTAGGTTTTTTTATGATAAGTATTTGAACTACACTTACACACACATCCATCTAATGGGTATAGAACATAATGTTTCTGTGGATGACGAACTACTGCCTCACAAAACGATGATTGCTCAATCTTCTACTACCACCTCTTATGGTGGAAATTATGATGTAACTATAATTATATATGATATTTTTGATATTTATTTTATCTATAATCTTTTGTAATTTTATTTTATATCACACCTTTATTCTTTTCATGTTGTATATATACGATAATTTCATTTGAGGAAGTGTGAACTACCGCCCCCTCAAAGTGATATGACACGTTCACACCGTACACAAAATGTATAAAGGATGGTGTTAATGAACTTACATAACATATATAAAATATCATATTATACTGGAATAATAATATAACTATGTATCATTTGGTCTTCTATCCTTTTAAAATACAAAAAAAAATGAAATGGAAGTAGCGTTCGTGCGTACGTATAGATTACTGTCTCTACGAACGCGATGAGATTCATTCCCCATCATAAAAATTCAAGAATAATTTTCCTTTGATTATTAGAAATAATATTTAAGAACATTTTATCATTATTGATATTAATAAAATACATCCTATCCATAACAAACATGACATACATAACAAAACATATAAAGGAAAATGAATCAGTTAACACCCAAAACAATGATACTACTAAAATATTATTAACAAATAAATATTAAAAGATCATATATGATATCATATTTATGTATGTTGTTCTTTTATAATTTAATAACAATTATTTAACTATTATAAATGAGTTTAACGTACCCTCGACCAAGGAAAATTACAAGGTAAGGGTTAATTCCTCAATCTCATTATTATTCGAGATTTTTTATGTGTAAGTTTTTACTGGGGAATATTTATTATCCATGTCCATGTTTAATAAAAGAGTTTTCAAAGGTATTATTTTTAAGGTAATATTATACTAAAAATTATTTTAAATGTTTTAACGATTTATTCTTCTAAACCTTTCTCATTAATGTCCATGTTTTCAAAATGGTTTTAAGAATTTATTTATATGGACATGAATGTTTTAAAATGTAAATTACTTTCAAAATTTTCAAAGTGGTATGGTACACTTTAATTCAAAACTATCTTTTAAATGACTACCTTTATAAATTGTGTGACTTTTAAATGATTTCATGAAAAAGGGATATTTCTCACAAAGATTTTTACATACCATTTTCAACTATGTCAACATACTTTATGGGATATTATTCTTTATCAAGGTTGATTTATTATAATAAAATCTTCCATATTATATTGAATGAGTTATGATATGTTTTACTATGGATGTGCTATTTTTATACCATTCATGGTTTATGGTTAAAGTATTGACATTTCATATGATAGTTTTAATATGAATGTTTATGTTATGTTTCAACCTTTTCATACGAGGAATGAATTAGACATAGTAAGTGACAGGTGGATCCCACTATAGCTCCTCGATGCATCGGTAGGTCTCATGAGACAAACTAGTGTCTTGGAAGAATCCCTTGAAAAAATCTTATTTTTCGTCTTGGCATGAGGCCTTGACTATGTGGTTATGATGTTCGACATTATGAATTCCATCATTATGAAACTATATATTGACATTACATGTGATCATTCGACTAGTATAATATTCATGTGAATAAGTAAATGGAATTATTTGATTTATCTTTTCCATATTATGATGAAGTTAAAGTTTAAAAGTCTTTATTTTAGTTTTATACATTTCTTTAAATGTTTATTCCTATTTATGAAAGTTTCCACTATATTGTTATCCTTACTGATCATTTCAGCTCACCCCTTTCTATGTTTTATTTTTCCCAGGATGTGAAGAAGTATATTATAATTGACTTATAGGGATAGTCTAAGGGATATGAATGTGGTCAATAGAGACAATGTTGTTTTTCTTTTTCATTTTATAATGTAATGTAATGTTCATGTATGTAATATATTTTCCAAGACTACTAAAATGATCGGTTATTTAGGACTTGATTCCTTGTAATCCTGCCAATGTATTAAAATAATGCACCTACTCTGAGTAACTGGGGTTGGGGAGTTACACCATTAGTAGAGTTCTAATACCACAATAGTTATCAGTACTTGATACATATGGCTCTTTTTGAGGAATTATATGGGTATCTTTATCATTCTCGACTTTTTTGGGTGGAAATGGATGAGACTTCACTGGTTGAACTAAGCCTTGTCCAACAGACAATAGAGACAATTTAGTTTACTAGAAAGATAATGAAGATGGTTCAGTGTTGTTATAAATATTATTTATATCATCATCTATGACCATTTTCATTTGAGTTTAGTGATCATGTGTTCTTGAGAATCTCTCCAAGGATTGGGATCATCATTTTGGAAAGTAGGGAAAACTATATCCTTGATATATGGGCCATTTTGAGATACTTGAATGGGTTGGTGATGTGTCATATTAGGTGGATTTTACACCAAGGTTTGGTTTAGAGAATAATGTGTTTCATTTATCTCAATTTAATAATTATCAACCTCATCCTGACCATGGGATCTGATGGGATCACATTGACCTAGAGTCAGATGCTATGTTGGTTCATGTGATGATATTGATTATGGATATATAAGATAAATTATTGTATAGGAAAAGAATTGATCTAGTGTGGGTTTTATAAAAACATGGTTAGATTCATTAGGAAACGTGGGAGCATAAAAAGGAAATGTTGGAGTAGTGGCTGAAACTCTTCCAAGGCAGTGAGAGTTTTCTACGTTTTGGGGATGGAAGGACCAATGGTGTGGAGAATTTATCATCCCCACTTTTAGGTAATTGACCCTTTATTTATGTATTTTAAGTATATATGATGTTTAGGTTATGTTTTGGGAGGTTTTGAGGGGTTTTGGAATTGGATGGAGGATTATATAGAGGTGAACGGTTTTAGAATGGTTAGTAGAAACCATGAAATACATATATTAAACCATGCAATTGAAAAAAATATCATTTGGAAAGTGCAAAATTGGCGTACTGTTTGTCCAAATCAAGTGAATGACCAAGTGAAACCATGTTATCCTACTTTCATTTGAGATTTTGGATACCAAATAGTTGACACATAGTTTTTATAAACATGTTATCCAACCAGGTGGGGTGTGTTTTGGGACAATATCTTATTCATGGTTAGTACACGGTTTTCCTAATCCTGCGTGCTAACCATATTTCATGAAAAATTAAATCTAAAAATTGTTTATCTAACTCAGGTTAGGCCCTTAAACACTCATTTTCCTCCTAATCTGAACATAACATGGATTCCTTTTATCTGAAGTCCATAGAGATGACTTCTTTTGATCCAAGTGTGATTCTTAGGCAAATCAAAGTGTGTTGGAGGCCCAGATTTATTGGTAAGTGACCATTCTTCATCGTTTTCCATAGATCTATTCTCCTAATCTCTCTTAGAATCATCAATCTAGTGAATTGGGGAAATATCCATACTATGTGATGTCAATATTGATGATATTTGTTTTTTTGGTTGAATATAGGAAGTTCTAAGGTTGGATCTAGGATATTTTAGATGGTTTTTGAGGCTATTGGGTTGTTTTTATTATTCACCAAAGTTTGAGAGGTAGGTGTCTTCCCTCTCAAATACTCTTGATTTGAACTTGAAGGATTAGTTTCAAATTTACTAAATTTCTTGACATTATTTTAAATCATTTGTGTGATTTGATATAAACCTCTCTAGTGATTTTTTCTTTGATGTTTTTGAAATTAGTGTTTTTTGGAAGGTGAATTTGGTTCATGATTTTAAAATGATGGTTTTAAAACTATGGTTTGGATTTGATGAATGATAATTGTTTTCAGAATATTTTACAATAAATGAAATGATTTACTGAAATTTTTTTGCATCATTTTTGGAATACCTGGTTGGAATGAGTTTATTTTCATTAGATTCGACCCTATGGAAGGGGAATGATCCATTGGGGCACTTGGTATTGGTTATATTCTGATGAATTGGTAGATATAAAATATACCTATCATGAGTATGGAGCTATCACTTTGTTATAAATATGTGGATGTGTGGTATAGGTATTCTAAATGGTATTTTAGAAATATTTTTAATGGTTTTTTTGATTTCTTTAAATGGAAACTATTTTGTTTTAGAAAACTGAACTGGTTTAGAAAACTATTTTAGGATTTGATATAAACCAATTTAAATTATTTTAATCCATTTTATATATATGTACTTACATGTTCTATCCTATAAGAATGGGTTGGGAATTCATTGGGAAAGTAATACTGAGTTTAGACTCACCCCTTTCTTGGGTACTATTACGTGTTTAGAGATTTCATATATCGAGGCATAGGTAAAGGCAAGATATCTTAGTTCTTTAGTCATGATTCTTGATACCTTAGGCTGGGTATTTGGATTTAGAGCTTGGAGAAGATTAGGAGTTTCTGGTTTTTGTCTTTAGTGTCATTAGGTTTTGTTTTCATTTGGTTTCTTTCGTTACATCACTTTGATTGTTATTGTACTATGATATTTTCTTTTGGTTTCGTTTTGTATCAGATTTTATTTTAGTATTCATGCATTATATAGAGATTTGGTTCTTTATGGTTAGCTTGGTTTGGTTATTTTATATTAAAAGGGAAAATCATCCCCCAATTTTTATGAGGCCCTTGGTATTTATTTCCAGAATTTGGTGTCTTGAGGATGTCACCCAAGGATATTAGAACCAAACTTATCTTCCCAATTCAATGGGTGAGGGGCGAGATGTTACAAAATTATTCCACCTAGAGTCATCAATAAGAAGGATGGATTGAATAGAAAAAAAGATTCTCAAATTTGTATTTAAAATTTGGTGGAAAATACCACAAAATGGCATGCTTAAACCATGAAATGATATAGCTCTATCAATGGCGATATAAAAACCATAATCTCTTAAACATAACCCCCTAAAATTTTCCAATTATTTTATTTAATTTATTTTACTTTGTATAAAACCATGATATAAACATCAAAACATAATGTATTTTAATCTATAAATTTCTTAAAACTTTGAGATAACCATGGATAATTTATCCATAAACTGTATCATTTTCTAAATCATGGTCTCACCTATGATGTAGTTACACTCCCTATGGTGATAAGAGACTCCACCAAAAAACATATAAACTACAAGTAAAAAAATATGTTTTTATACTGACCAAATCTTAACAAAAAACCATAATGTAGTTCTATCCCTAAAATAAGCAACCATAAATCCAATAATTCCCTTCCAAAACCATAGCTTATAACCATGATGAAGGTCTCAAACCAATACAAAGAATAATAATACTAGTGTGGATACCAATAAAAAATGGAATGGTTTTTCCCATAGTCTGAAACCCAAACCTTATTCTATAGTTCACATCCAAGCTAACTCTCACCACTCCTAACACATTGAAAAAAAATAGTAACGAATCAGGGAAACTTACACCTCTATATTAGATATATCTAAAATTATTCTTGTCCTTGAGAATAAAAAAACCTATAAATATGAAAACATTATGAAAACTTAACTACCATATGAAATACCTCTCAACTAGTAATATCACCACCAAAAATCCAAAAAACCAACCCTAAAAGTACAAAGTCAATAGGTAAAATTCTAGGTCCTCACATCACATAACTGATAAAAAAATTTCTATTGAAAATAAAACTATAACTAAAATCAAACCAAGATACTTTTAAGATCAAACCATTACACTTTACACACCCCACACATCCTTCATGTTTTCACCATGAAATTACTATAGGAACTCATACAACCTTTCTCAAAATACTATCACTACCCCATTAAACATACCTATTAATGGAATTATTACACTATGATAATTGATGATCCTATGAAATAAAAAAATAACACTTAAATAATTATATAAGGAATACAATAAAAACCATTAATATAATATCCACACCATATTACCAACTTAGGTTCAACAAAAAACACATAAAATATAATGTTCATATGAAAACCCATAAATCGACCCCCTTACTAGCCATACCTTCTTTTATTACAACATGTCATTTATTAAACTCATAAAAACCATATTTTAAAAAAAACATAAAAGATAGAATAAACTATTTTAAAATAGATTCATGAATTTTCAAAACCAACTTTTTATATTAAATTAATGTCTATTGATAAGAATCTACTTCCAAGATGTGTTCATACATGAAAAATTATTTTTTACATATGGTTTGATATTAAATTCATATTCATGTAAAAATAAACATATTAAATTAAATAAAAAAAGTTAATATTAACTTATAAATAGAAAAAATCTTGATATTCCAACCATGTAAACACTTTAAAGAAAAATAAATAAGCTCAAAAATATGCTACAGGAAATAAGTTAACCCATTTTAATTAAAAACTTGAAATCACTCCTAAAAGAAACTCATTAAAGGAATAAGATCACCTACCTATAAGCAAATTCAAACCTCACAAGGAAACCTACTCTAATATTACCAATCACCTATTGGATCCCTCACTATGTTACTAAGGAAAATAAATGACCCACCTATGGTTAAGGCGCCCCATGAATCAAAAGAACCTTATATTATCGATATCATTCCACATTAAAAATAATAAAACTATAATTTACTTTAAATGAATTATCAAAATAATTACTCAAAGATATTAGAGTTACATCATTTCAGAAAATTAAATTTATGAACCATAATCCGCATAACTTATAACTTTTATCTCACTATTCCTAGATCTATAAATATGACTTAGTTTGAAACCCATTGTACTATAAATATATATTTTCATTTCATTCATGTAATTCATAACCCATTTTAAAGTCATAAACTATTGGGAATATATACTTCATCAAATATCCATATTTAAATTATCTTTTAGATTATATGATCACACATCTTTATTGGTGAGTAATTTAAAAAAAAACTTATCAACATCTAAAAATGAGTCCCAAGATCCATACAAAATGATATTTCTTATTGAAACACCTATAAAGTATATCATGTGATTTTTATTTAACATACATTTTATAATTTCCTTATCAAATGACTTATGAAACTCTTTCCTCGTATCTCATTTGGGTGATCATGGTCCTTATTTCACCATATTTGAGCCACATCTCAAGAAAACCAACTCATAATGTAACTTAAAACTATTCTAGTATCCTCACATATTTGAATGATACTTATATATAGTACATAAATTTTTTAACCTTATTTCATAACATTCTACCAATAGTGTGACACCCTCTAGGCCATAAGTATGTTGTTTTGTGCTTATTTTATCTCTATTGTAATTTTAAATGATTTTGGGAGTCAAGGATTGAGATTTTGGTTTTTTGTAAGAACAATTCCATGAACATGATCTTCATATGGTTATTAGTAACTATTTTGTAACCATGAGAAATGGATCTATTGGTTTTAGTGGTATTTTTCTTGGTTTTTTAAAGGTTTTTCTAACCGTGTGAGATTCCTAGTTAACCATTCAAAATTTTAGGTTTGGTTCTATATGTGGTTTTTGTATTTAAACAATGTTTTTCTAACCATGTTTTTATTCCTAGGAAATTGTGCACTTCAGTTTTAATGTGAAAATAGTTAATTCACATTTAGTTCAATATTTTTATGACTGTACAAACCAACCATGAGACCTATATGACCTTCTTAAACATGAAAAATTATGTTGAAACCCCAGGTAATTTTAAATCCAAATACCACAAAAATATCTCATTAGCTCTACCTATCCTTTATTTTATTTCTTTGTGGTTATAACCTTGGCATATTGATGACTATACATTGATTTGGGTGGATCACTTAAAGGTACGTGTGAATATCATCTCAATTCCTCTTTTTTCTCTAGATATACTATTGTTCTCTCCATAACTTGATTCATTGGAACCCTATTGTGGTGTAACGACCATATCTAGGGTGTTTTGTGAAAAATTGATTATGTTTTATTTGTATCTAGGATTTCGAGGAGTAGATCTCTCCATTTCCACCATCATTTTAGAAGGTGAAATATTTTCTTCTATTGGTGAGGTAGGTGTCTCTATAAAATGTTTTATTCTCCTATAAAACATTATTTTTCTTGTGTTTCCATTTTTTTGGAGTGTAAAAATGATTGATTTGATATTTATTAGGGCTATATAATGCAATTTAATCTTTTCTGGTAGGAAAATGATTTTAAAATGGGGTTTTATTTGAAAAAAGTTATACACACTCCATGTGTCTGATGAAATCCCTCAAAGAGTTTATCAACTAAAAAATGGGGTTTCAAGATTGGGAGTAGTAATTATTAGATTATATAAATGTTTTATTAAATTTTGGTCATGATATACTTTATTTTTTTTAGAAAATATATCACATTATTACCTTCGGTGAATTAGGTTATGGTCATATACAAACCTTTGTGAGTGTTGTACAACTAGGGGTTTGGCTTTGATATTAATAAATTGTGGTTGGACTAGGTATCATTAAGATTCATTTTTTTCACTAGATAGTGTTCCTTGTGTGTCCTAGATACATATTCCCATAGGCTAGAGCCCAATTATTCTTGTTTTTGGACATGATTGAAAATTTTCATTCTTTCATGGCTCACATGTTTATCTTGTGAGTTTCCATGGTTGTGTTTTATTATTTCCCTCTATTTACCTTCCTTAAATTTTGTCATAATCTTAGTTTATTGTAATATTAAATTTTTTAAATGAAACTAAAGTTTGTTTTATGAAGATTTTTTAAAATTAAATTACTTTATAAAACCTATTTTATTTTAAAGATAGATCGTGAATGGTGATATACATTGCACTGATTCATGGCGGTATCCTACTGGGAAATTTTATCACACTTTGCCTATTAATTTAATCATATGGGGAATTTGTTTTTTATGATCCTCTTAAATGGATTAGTATCATGAATCTTGATGAATTATATTGTCCTATGTCTCTTTGTGGTGGTTTGTGATGGTGGTGACGAATGATCACATAGAGACCTGGTTTTTGTTTATTCCCAAGATTATCCTTTCGTATTTATTTTTGATATATCTCATGGTTATGTATATTTTATTTTGTGATGTACTTTGGTATTTTATATTTATCTTGTTACCCTTGATAAATGTTGTTTTTTGTTTTTAGGGTAAAAATGGTCCTATAGTAATGTGTGTTGATACCTAGGTTCTTGTCATATTCCCATGGAAATTGATAATATTCTTCAGGCCTTTAGGCATCTATATGGGGTGATATTTTAGGTGGACCTAGGTTGTTTCATTATAAAATGGAATCAGATAATTTTTTTCTAATGTGGTTGGCATACTAGAGATAGGAACATCGAGGCTAGAGTGGTAAGTGCATAAGGGCTCCGAGCCAGCTCACTTTTTTATCTAACCTCAAGTTACCATGGCTGGTCAAGGATTTTTTATCAAGATTTTAAGATTGATTTTGGGTTTATTTAAGTGAACCTTTTCATTTTTTCTATTTTTTTTTTTGAGAAAATCACTTTTTTGACTTTCTAAAAGGCCTTAAATCAGCAGTTCTATCCTGAGGAATCACTTTTGGTGAAGGATCGGGTGTTTTAAACTTTGGATCAATGATACAATTCGATAATGGAGTATGATACTAGTTTCACTGAGTTTTGTTAATAAATATCCATAAATTATCTCTAATGACTACGTCAATTCCATGATGTTTGAGATGGGTTTGAATTTAAATATATGACAGATGGTTATTCTCATGTACTTCATAATATCTACTAAAGTGTTTGATAAAGTATCTATGGTTGAGTAAGTTTTTACTAGGAATACAAGTCTTAGTAGAGTTTCTATTTCACCAGGGGTAGTTATGTTGTGTTATCTGGCTTAAAATGGAATCATAGTAAGGGTGCTCAGTTTATGTTCGGATTGATTACTAGGGCTACTTCCAGACAATACCAGGTTTTTTTGTTCAACTGTTTACAACCTATTCATACTATACCTAAATGTATGTTAGCGCCTATAATCTTTACAATATTTTAGATATACAGGGGACCAAGCTCATTAACCTTTGTTGTCTCCTAAGTTGGAATGAAATGAGCCAATTTTATGAGTTGAACAATGATGAACTAAATCAAATTCTTCCTACTAGGAGTCTCTATTAAACTAACTATGGAGTATATGGATATCTCATCCCACTTATATAATGGAATAGATAACGATTACAATAAAACAATAGTTCTCTAGTGCTCATCATTAATCTTTTGGTAGGTAGGATGTTAGGATACAAAGTCTACAATTAACTGCTTCATCCCCGATCACAAATACAGATGTATCAAATCATGATACATATTGGCAGTAATAGGGTGTATGAATTAACTCAATAAATTTAAACTATTTATCAGTTCCTATATTAGAGTTATTATAATGATAAATCTACTTTGAAAATGAAATACACTATTAGGAGATCGAGACCAATCACCCGACATCTCCCCACCATAAAGGATTTCACTAAAATGCTAAAAATAAGTGTATGATTATTATTCAAGATGGATCCAATAATTAAATAAATAATCTGACCTTTCACAAGATAATAATACCATCCCATAATCTTATTCTACATCCAATCATATCTTAGAAAATAGAATCATCAAAGACTATTCTTTTACTGATTCCTTTAAGGCTTGAGTTAGCAAATTCCTGCTCAATGCATCAGTGGAATCATTCTCTTTTCCATGTGTGTATAAAATATTAAAATAAAAAGTATGAATACACTCAACCTAGTTTATCTATTTTATTTTTAGAAACCTCTTGGTAAAAATATACTTTTGGATTTTATAATCAGAATATATAGTAAACTGCTCCCCGAAGAGATAATGGAACCAATTGTTAAGTTCATACATCATTATAACCAACATGAGATAATGGGTAGGATAATTATTATCTTGAGGGAATATTTGGGGATATAAATAGGATTCCACTTGTTTCCCTTTTATCATAAAATATCCAAATCCTATACTTAAAGTGTCATAAAATATATCATAACCCAAACCAGATTTTTTAAGAATGAAATATAGATCCAAATTCAAACTCATATTCAGTTCCTCAAACAATCTTTGGAACTGATCATTCCATTCATACTAAATAGCCTTATGGTTCAACTCTATAAAAGGACAAGAAATCATTGATAAATCTTAGATAAAATGCCTATATAAACCAACCAAACCCAACAAGATTTGAATCTGATACACATTCCTTGGTTTCTCCCAACACATCACTACTTGAATATTTTTAGGATCCATTAAGATACCCCTTTTAGATATAAAATGTCTTATAAACATCTCTTCTTGAATCCAAAACTAAAATTTAGAAATATTTTCATATTGACAATGTTCATTCAAATTTCCAAGAATAATTACCAGTTGATCCCTATATTTTTCCTTCATCTTGGAATACACTAAAATATCATCCATAAAAACAAATAAAAAAGAGTCTAATAACGAATAAATATTTGATTAATAAAATCCATAAACAACACAAGATAACTAATTAGACCAAATGGAATATAGAAATACTCATAATGTCCATACCTACTTTTGGATGTTTTCTTAGGAATATACTCCTCTCAAACTCTTAGCTGATGATACCCTAATCAGAAATCAATCTTTGGAAACCATACAGATTTCATGAGTTGATAAAGTAGATAATAAATCAGAGGAAAATGATAATTTTTCATTATAGTCGCATGATTAATCTTTCAATAATCAATACAAAGTCATATTCTTCCATACATTATATTTTTTAATAGAATCAATAAATCCCAAGTTGATATGCTTGAAAAAACAAACCCTTTGGCCTCAAGATCCTCAAGTTGAACTTTATGTTCCTTAAACTCAATGAGTGTCATAATATATGATGTAAAAGATATATAAATCATACCCAAAATTAGTTTAATGGTAAAATCAACCTCTCTATAGGGTGGTAACATATAAATATCATTAAGAAATATGTTAGAATACTCATTCACAATGGAAGGAAGAAGAAAACTTACATTTTAGTTGATGACGTTAGGAAATATCTTCAACAATTGAGATGATATCATCTCATGCTCTGGAAGTAAATTCCCCACCCTCTTAGATCTTTGATCCCACTCACCTTGAAATATGCGACTAACCCCAGAAAGTGGTATAAACTAAACTTAATAATGATAACAATAAACATGGGCCTTAAAACAACTATCCAATATAATCAAATAATAAGGTTGAATATATCAAGATCAATAACTATGAAATCCCATAAGACGTCCTGGTTAGTTATCATAACTTGATACTTGTAAAATTTAAAACCCCAATCCTTCATCCTTCCTAATGGAGTTGAAATTTCCATCATGAATGACACAATATCTGAACAAAATCCCAACAATTCAATCAACTTAGATGATATAAAAAATAATATACACCAGTATCGAACAAATAAATGACTATAGATGATGAAATAAACATTGTACCTATCACAGTGGATAACCACACTTTAGATTACTCTATGGTATAATCCACTTCATAAATGGATTTGGCCTCAGCCCTCCCCAAGACTTATTTTATACATAAGTATCACCATTATCATGAGAAATATATCCACCACCTTTTTTTACATCTAATTGAACTTGGAAGCCTCTAATAAGGGTAGATATAGCTTTACTATCTTAGGATATATTTATAAAATAACACTTATGGTTATTGAATTATATGTAATGATAGAAAATCCTTAGTGCTATCATATAATTATGATTAATATGACTATGTTTTATACACTTGAAACAAACAACCTAGTATTTTCCTTACAAATCCATAGTAATTGATCATATCATAATAATATCACTATTACCTTTTTTCCTTTTCTATCTAGATGAAACACTCTAACTACCCCCACTGTAACATAAACTCTACTAGGATCTATCTTACTGGCTAATTCTACCTCAACTATAGACAATTTTTCAACTACCTCGGTAAAGGTTAATTGGAACATCATAATATGCATTAATTGGGTCTCAATATTCAACCCCATCCCAAGACATAACCACACACATTATCTCAGGATAGAAATGTTGTTTTAAGGCCTTTTTAAAAGTGTTCAAAGTGAGGTCCTCATGTAATTTTACCTACATGATGGAATCCAAACATTTACTTCAAGGTAATTAAAGTATATAGGTGTAAATTTCCACCATAGATTCATTTAATGTCTTCAAAAAGTGTAAAATATTCTATATTCTATGAATATAATCCTTAGGTTATTAGGTTACTTTTTCACCATGAAATATTAGTGTATTTTTTTTGGTAAACTCTAAAGCATGATCCACCACCCATTCATGGTTACCACTACCCTCTTAGCCCATGGATTTGATATTGTAGACTATTATTTCTACTAAATTGAAGTTGAATGGAGGGTTTTCTTGTAGAACATACCCCTTTGGTCTTTCCCTTTAATTTAAATAGATCCTTTTAATATGAATTATCTATTAATAATAAGAGATAACACATGATTAGTGAGAGTATAAGAAAAAAATAGAAAAAATGAATTAGATCATCTAAATAAACCCAAAAATCAAGCTCAAAATCTTGATGAAAATTCCTTGACCACACATGGTAACTCATAGTCAAATATGAAAGTGATCTGGCCAAGAAACCTTCCACACTTACCACCTGAGTCCCTATGGACCTAAATCAAGTCTACCAACCACCTTAGAAAAAACTTTTCCTTTAGTATTTTTTTAATTAACCAACATGGGTTGACTTGACATGCTACCTAATATAGAATGTCACAAGGATCTAAGTGTTTTCTTGATCACCAAGGGCTAGAGACAAGCACTTGGGTATCAATACACATAACCAAGGGAATTATTTTACACTGAAAACACAAAAAATATTTTCAATGTAAAACAATATAAATATAAAAAACCATATTACATTATATAATAATAGGTGCATAACCATGTGTTACATAAAAACAAATCTATAAAGATAATCCATGAAATAAACTAAAACCAACTCTCCATGTAACCATCATTTACCACCACCAAAAACCACCACGAAGTGGTATAATCTAAGAGACATTATAAATATACATGTCACTATTCCCTTTACTAAAATCATTTAAAACCAAGTATACATACACCCAAATACATATGCAGTGTGTGAGGAAAATTGCAAGAAGGATACCTTTATGAATTAATAAAATGTCTATCACCATGAAACTGTAAGCAATGGATTTAAAAAATGTTTCAAAACTAAATTTCATTGGAATTTTTTTTTCAAAAAATATCCTTTGGTTTCCTTTAAAACATATCATATTCATAAAGTAAAGTTTTTGGGATATATTATTTTTGAAATAAGCATCTCAGTGGATCAAAAAAGGATTAAAGTGGTGTTTTCCTTAGAGAATTATGATAATGTGTTTGTGATTAAAAACATCTTTTGTTTGGATGGTTATTATAGAAATTATATTTAGGACTTATCGAAGCTTACATATTATATGATAAATTTGACCCATAATGGTGTTATTTTTTAATTTAATGATAAGTGTCAAGGATCCTTTTAGGAACTTAAGGTGAGGTTGAATTCAGTTATAGTTTTGATTCTTTTGAAACATGGTTTGGGTTATAAAATCTTTTGAAATGACTCAGGTAAGTAATTAGGATGTGTTCTAATGTAAAGGGAAAAAATAGTGACCTGTGGATCTCACCAACTTCATCATGAGAAGATATATTACCCATGATCTTGAGTTGGTTTGATGCTGCATGGTCTTAAAACTTTGTGCCACTATCTCTTTAGTGAGCGGTTTACTATATATTTAGATCATAATAGATTAAAGTATATTTTTCACCATAGGGATCTAATCCTAAAACAAAGATGCAGGGTTTAATATCTTTAGAATTTTGACTTGATATTATATACACACCCGGAAAAGTGAATGTTGCCAATTTCTAGCCTGTTCGGGGTTCCCCTTTTATCTAGTATAGGGTGGACAGTTGGCACACGATTTGGAAAACCATGCATCCAAACCATTTGAGTTTCCTAGATCTTAAAAAATGTGAAATTACAACATTTCCCCTATATTATATTAATTCTATTTCTGGTTTTCCTCAATTACTACAACCTAGGAACACCATGGGGTCTAAGAGACCCTCCTCCTTTTCTCCCCAACATCCATGAATTCTTCTTGAAGGTTCTTAAGGTGAGTTATTTTGACTTTTAGTCAATATTAACCTATTCCCTTTATCCTCTCTTAGTTACTTGGTATTTACAAGTGAGGATTCTCTCTTGGTTGAACCCTAGAGGCAAGAAATTATGTGTGGGTTGTTTTCGTGGATGTTAGGGTTTTTGGATTGTCTCTTGAGCTTGGATCCTCCTCCTCCCAGAGTTTGGTTGCATTCACATATCATTGAGGTAGGTGATTCCACATGTTTCCTTTCTAAAACATTCCATTTGATGATTAATGTTTCATAAATATTTAAAAATGTGTTTAGCATGCTTGTGATGGGATAGAATGAATTAATTTGGGTTTTTTATTATTTAATAATGGTGTGAAATAGTTTTAAAAAGGGTTTATTTGATTATTCCTATGTTAAATATAGTCAAGGTGTTTGATAAAATTCCAATTGAGTTTTTAAAGTGAAATTGGGTTCTTTGGGAGATGTATTCCATTGATCATGTTTGGAAGTGTGTTTAGATTGTAATTTGGAGGTTATATGTGGAATTGGGTGACCTTTATGGTGTAACACTTATGTGTGGGTTGTTTTATAGGTTTATAAACAAGCAATGTTCTCTTAATGAGATGTTTCAAGGTTACTTGAAATTAACATATGTTAAAAGATGGTTTTACAAAAGAAATGGGATTTATTTAAGTGAGTTTCCTTATTATGTTTCTTAAATATATTCCATGATTTGTATAAGTGGGGTGAAGTATGGTTTAAAATGGATTTGGTGTGTGAATGAATTTGGAAAAGGGATTTCCCCTTAGAAAGAGTTAGATTTATCTGTATTTTCTTATTGTATTTCCAAATGGAGTTTATGATTTTTGGAGGTTGTGTAAAATGTGTTTCTAAATAACCTTGTTGCATTTAGTGAATTTAAGTGTGTTACAAATATTTTATTTGAATCATGTATTGTTTGACACTTAAGATATGTTTAGGTGAATAATTTTCATAAAGGCCCATTTGGCATTGTTCATGTTGAAGTGATGTTTTATATTGGTTTTGGAAACATTATAGAAAAAGGGTTTTGTAAATGCACTGGTATTAGAAATGTGTTTCCTTATTGGAACTTGATATATTATTGGGGGTTTGTTTTAAAAATCATATGATGTAAAAGCTTGTTTGGTACTTTGTGATGTTAATAATGCCATGACCCATCCCCCAAGTCCCATGTTGTGCCCCCCAAGCCCATCTCCCAAAGGACAGGGGTAGGAGACTAGTGCCAAAGGAATCAACCTACAAGTTGGATGCATTTTCCTGAGTACCTATAAACATGCACATACAACCATGTCCCAAGAAAACTGGAAAAGAGAATATGCATGCTAATAAACAACCACTAAGTGTAAAGGTACAACTAAATGTAAATGGGACAGAATGAAAACCCAAAAAAAAGACAACTACAACAAGAGAAATTACAAGATCGATGGAAATTCGCCTGCTGAAAACCCCACCTGATGGGTACGTATAGAGTAGCTTCCAAAAGCCATAGAAGCACATCCTGCCTTCTTGATCTCACAGGTCACCACCTAGTCCTAGGACACCAAGTCCTTCGCCAAGTCATTAGTCATATGCACAAGACACAACAAGTTCGGGTGAAGACCATGATGGTTTGAGTAAAAATATACTCAGTAGGGACGTCAAACCAAAAAGGAAATACCACAATAGAATCCATAAAGAAAACCAAGAAGCAAGAAATCTCACATCAGGTATAATCCAGAGTAGGAAAGTAAGACAATCATTCATATCATTAAACACCTTGGGCTACTCAAAAAATCCTCCTCAATGAGTACAGTGGGTCTGTCGAGTAACATAGAGCCACTTCACACTAACCTTGTATGGTTGGGGTACTAATCAATAAATATTAACATGGGTATGTTGGGTCACACAGAGCCGCTCCCCACTGTGGGCATGTTGGGTCACACAGAGACGCTTCCATCCTTGGTCATACTGAGGTACTCCTCTGGTCGTGTACCATGGGTCTATTGGGTCACACATAGTCACTCCCCATAGTGGGAATTCTTGGTCACATAGAGATGATTCCCACTAGGCCATCATAGCTGATCCACATAGGGTATCTTGTCAGTAGTATTCAGGTCTCAACCCACCACAAGGTTTCTGCACGTAGTGCTCTTGATTCTGATAGAACTGCTCCTCATGCCATTATTCATATTTCAACATCCATGAAGGAATCCTTAGAGTATTCCAAAAGATCCACATCATCACGAGAGTTCTAATTCCGTAAACAGTTCATCAATTGGACACCTGATTTGTATGTTATTGGCGTTTTAGTAAACATGGGATGGTTGCGTCTCGGCCCAGTCCTCCCCAGTCGGACCAATCCAAAAAACCCATCCCAGGGGGCCCACATGCCCTGATTTAGTTCAAATGACCCGACCCAACCCGGTTTCTGTTTGGGTCGGCCTAGTCCATCTTGGATAGTGGTCCAGACCCATTGGGCCTCACTGGACCTGAACCGATTTGGCCGGGGGTCCAGCCCGCCGGGTCACCCAATGACCCAGTCCCATCCATCTCATCCCACAGGGTGCGGGTCCGGCTTGATGGGGTCGTGTCCCACCTAATGGGGTGGGTTTCGCTTGATAGGTCTGGGTCTGGCCCACTAGGAGAGGGTCAGACCCACTGGGCGTAGGTCCGACCCACTGGGCGCAGGTCGAACCCTGCCAAGTCTGCCTCTGGTAGACTGGTTTCCTTCAGCCCAGACGTGTAGCGTGTCCGGGGAACTTTCATATGGCTGGTCCAACCCAGCCACCCAAGTTTCGTACTTGGTCAGGGGACTCCATGTCATGCGAATCCACGACCCACAGATATGGTCACTCCACCAATGCGGCTGAGGGGTCACATCCCTCCGCCAGCCACCGGCCCAGCCGACGGATCCTGCTGCTTCGCTGCGGCCCGATCCGGCTACTACTGTTGCCTCTAGCCTACCATCATGGTAAGCCACCACCCGCCCGTGGCTACTATTTCAGGCCACCACTGACACCAATAGATAGTTATTCCGTGGATCACCAGTTCCGCTCCGGTGGTTCGTTCTTCGCACCGTCCATGCCTACAACCTTAGTGGGGTTCTTCCTTCCCTTCCAATGCCTCAAAAACTTGTTGATTCCAATTCGAAGGTCCGAACACGAAGAATGCACAAGGCGGAGGGGCTCAGGCCATTTTTGTGTCATCCCACGCCCTCCTAATTAGTTTTTTAAACATGGATAGGTTTTGGATTGAGGTTTTATCAACAAATAATTAATCCCGGTATAGACAACCTAAGAAAAACACCCCCCCCCGCCAGAATGAGCGTATAACAACCATGCTCTTCATTACACACATAAACATGATTTATTACATAAAATAGAACTTAAGACAACTCTAAGGATCCAGAGGTCTAGTGTCTTGGGAAATTAGGAACATTACATAAAAATTAGAACATAAAACAAAACATCTTTATTGAAAACTTCTCTTACATGACCACAACATTCTATCATACTTAACATTGCATGGGATAATCTAAGGACATGCATAAGAAAAGGGTGATCTAAAAATCCTAATAAGGGAGTAAAAAAGGTATAACATGAATAATATAGTACATGTTAGGAAATAGGAATATCAATGGAGCACAAGAGAAGTGTGAACATAAAGCCATGATATAACATGATTATCATAACATGGAAATCTGGAAACAACATTTAACATGATATTAGCATGATCCAAGGCTCATTGCACTTGGAGCATGAGTAAACCATCATTGAACTTGAATTAGAATGAGTAAAACCTAATTAAACTTGAATTATCATGATTAAATCCAAATTACACATGGCTTATCATGATACTATTCTTTACCCAATGCATTGGAGCGATATCTGGGAGTTCCCTTTATAAACATTTCATTTCATGCATAAGTGTGCCACATAGATCATAAAATATGGATTACTTAAACATCATAATTTATTCCCTGAATAAGAGATGTGGAAAAAATAAATGTGTGTTTTCAATCAACAAGTACTTATGTAGAAAGGTGAATAACCTTGATAGAGAAATGGGTATGGTATTCACTTACATGATGATTTTGGCATGAGAAATTCTGGCATAACATCGGCAACATAACGACTTCAAATTGAAATCGTAAATTGGATTGATGAGATATAAAGGGTTCTATAATCATTTATACATGAAAATATATATTAATTGGGTCATGAAACATAATATCCCAACATTTTTAATGGGACTTAGATGAATAATACAAAATAATTTCTTGAATGTAAATGAGGAGAGAGAAATACCTTATTGAATTTCAGCATGGTAACAAGTGTAAATGGGAGGAATTAATGAGATAGAAAGAGGTATATAATCATTCAAACATAAATAGGGAAGTATGATAGAGGTGATAAATTATACCCCAATATTTTTAATTAAAAACAAAAGGGTATAACAACATAAATAAATTTGGGAAAAAATGAGAAAGGAAGAAATCCCTTACTTGGAAGTGTGATCCTAAAGGCTTGATAGTGGCTTGAGAGAGGATTATTGGGGGATTGGGGCACCTTGGAAGGATTATAGAGAGAGGAGGGAATAGTAGGTATGTGATCCAATGGTTTTTAGTAAAGATAAGTGGGAGATTGGGTGAGTTTATATTGGAAAAGAGAGGGGAATTATTTAATATTTCACTAACTTAGGTCATGGAATCTATATAATTAAATATTTAAAACCACAAACCAACCCATGGTTTTTAAAAAAGGTGAGTGGAAAAAAATATTTTATAAATCCAATGGAGGATCTTCTTAAAATATTAGTCTTTCTTATGTGGAGGTGATTTACACTCTCAAGTAAATCATTTTAAAATGTTAAAATATTTTATAAGTCTTTGAGGGTCTACTAAATAATCATAAAATAAATAAATAAATATAAAATCACATATTTTAGAGGTAAAAAATATATTGGCTGAAAACCCCTTTTATAATATTTTATTACATCACTATTGGGTCATTATGATTTCATAAATCACATTATATATTTAAACAGTTTTTAATTTTTACCCAAAAATTCGACTATCTCATAAAATTATGAAACATTCACCATTAGATAATTTCGACATCCTAAATATAAAAATTATATTCATTTTATCTAAATAATTTTCTAAATATGTAAATTTATTACTTTTAAAATAAAAATCGATATTTATAAAAAATTCATGGGTTTTGACAAAAAAACTTTCAAACCTTAATAAAAATTACAATTGTATTCATAAAAATTATACTATAATTAATATTTAATAAAAATTAATTCAGTAATAATATTTTTTTTAAAATATTATTTAATTCAAAAACCCATTAATTCATCAAAATATATTTCTTAATTGAATATTAACTAAAAATACTATTTGTGCTTTAAAAACTATTGACAAAGTAACAATAATAAAATTACTGTATATTTTTTTCTATACAAAAATAATGCACATAATCATAGTGTTATGGTCTTGTTACATAACCCATTATAACACCCGTATAAGACCTAAGGGTAAGGTGTGCGGCGGTGACATACTCTTGGGGTGGCTCATATAACATCACTCAGGTGCTAATCTTTATTAACTTCCACTTCTCCCAAGGTGGTCCCATTCAAGATTAACATGTTTAAGCTTGGATTTATCTTTGTTAAGAGCAAATCCTATTAAATCTACCTCCTTTCTGAGCTCTGACAAATGGGCTTCATATCGATAAATTCTACTGGATAAGACCATCGCTTCTTTTTTATGAGTAAATTGGATTGGTTAAAGACCTATATTTATACTAATAATGTAATCATTGTTCAATGAATATATTAGAAAATGTATTTTAGATCCATCAACATAAATCCAAGTAAGTGCATATGTTTTATATAACCATAATAATACATTTAATTAGACTAAGAGGAATCTTTATTAATAAAATTTTTGGTCGTTAAAATCTTCCCCCCTAAAGAAATTTCTCCCTTGAAATTTCATTTTCCCACACTAAAACAGATGTGGGTAGCTCTGCCTCATCACTTTCTCCAATTACCACATTGCCTCTTCAAACTTATGGTTTCAGTAAAACACCTTGATGAGGGGCATTTTCTTATTTAATTGAAAGTTTTCCCTACTATCTAATATCTTCACTGGATTCTCTTCATAGGATAGCTAATTATCTAAGGTTACCACCTTTGGATTGAGTACATGTGATGGTTCAGGTATGTACTTACACAAGAGTGATACATGGAATACATCATGTACTTGAGATAGGTTCGGTGGGAGTTCTTGTTGATAGACCACTGCTCCAATGCGATCAAGGATCTCAAAAGGGACAATGTACCTTGGACTAAGCTTTAATTTTACCCCAAATCTCATAACTCTATTCCACGATGATATGTCGAGGATTAATATGTCTCCAACATCAAACTCTAGGTCTCATCAATGATTATGCGCATAGTTCTTTCTTCAACTCTGAGCAGATTTAATGTGCTACTGGATGGTCTTAACCTTATCCACCATTTCCTTGACCATTTATAGACCTAGTAGTATGGTTACCCAACTTCATCCCAACATGTCAATGTTCTTAACCTCTTCCCATAAAAATATTCATAAGTATCCAATTGGATGTTTGAGTGGAAACTGTTGTTGTAAGAGAAATCAACCAGAGGAAGATATTGATCCCATCCTCCTTTTAAGTCCATTGAAAATTCTCTCAACATGTTCTCAAGTGTTTGGATAATCCACTTAGATTTTCCATCAGTTTGATGATGATAATTAGTACTGAAGTTCAGCTCAGTATTCAGAGCGTGTGGGAGAATCTTTCAGAACATAGAGGTGAATCTTGGATCTCAATTGAATATAATTGATAGTGGTACTCCATGCATCCTTACAACTTATTTGATATATGTCTATGCTAGTTGATCTAATGAGAAATCCTCCCTAATTACAATGAAGTGTGCAATCTTTGTAATGAGATCCACAAGAACCCAGATAACATTATTTCCTTTGGATGTCTTTGGATGTCTGGTGATAAAGTCCATGGTGATGTTCTCCCATTTTTATGTAGGTATCGGTAATCATTGCATCATCCCCTTGGAATTCTTCCTCTCAGCCTTCACTTGATGACATACCATGCACTTTGATATTATGTATACTCAATGATCTCTTTATTCATGTTATCTCACCAATAATTCTATTCGAGATCTTGATACATATTTGTGTTTCCTGGGTGAATGGAGATATTCGAACTATGTACATCATCCAAAAGTTATTTCTTTAACTTCAGATTTGATGCAACACATAGTGTTGACCAAAATATCAAAATTCCTTCTTCATTAATATTGAAATCCAAGGATTTCCTTTTTTTTATAGTTTCCACTTTCTTCTGAATTACCACATAATTATTTTGATCATCCTTTATCCTTTCAAAAAGATATGGTTGGGAAATCATTTGTGAAAGGATTGATAATGTTCCTTTATTTATGATACCCATGTCCATATTCATAAGAATATTGGATCCTTTTCAATCTCCTATGATCCTTTCTTAGTCGGACCTCTAGTGGCGGTAATCTTGAGACTTTGGGATGTGGGAATTGGCGACTGCTATCATTTTCTCTTCCTCTACGACGTTGGTGAATTTGGAATCTATATCGGTATTCAATATGTTTATGTTCTTCGAGTTTTGTTTAGTGTTCCCTTGTCAAATCAGTGGTGAAGGATGTTTTTTCTTCCGACAGGTGTTCGTTCTCTTTTCGTGGGATATGGGCAATGATTTCGTGATGTTTGTTGGGTTGTTCTTCTTTGGATCCATTTTTTGGTGAAGGTTTGTTGTTCTTGATTGCGTTAGTTCGTTCTAGTTGCGGTGATTTCCTGGTTGGTTCTCCCTTCGGTCTTATGCTCTGGCGGTCCGCTGGTGTCGATGTCGATGACGACGGTGGCGTAACTTGGTTATGATGGTGGATGACAGTGATGTGACTCCAGTTGACGTGGTGACTCTCAGATCGAGGCCTCCTCGAGTTTGGTGTTGGATTTTGAATTTCAAATTTGGTTTAAGATTGTAGTAACTTTGGATTTCCGCGTGTTGTATGTGGTTACCTATTTTCCTTAAAGTGGAATCTAGAAAATAAAAAAAGGAATTTTTAGTCAGTACGGGTCCTTTCTACTTAGATCATCTTCCTCCTTGTTCACTTTCCCAGGGTGGTAATTGATTGAGCAGTCATAATCTTTGATCAGCTTTAACCATCTTTATTGGCTCATATTCATCTCTTTCTATGTGAATATATACATGAGGCTTTTGTGATCTGTATATATTTGACACTTGTCACCAAAGATGTAATATGACCAAATTTTTAAAGAGAAGATTACTGCAGCCAACTCCATCTCGTGTGTTGGATAGTTTTTCCCATGAACTTTCAATTGCCTTGAATAATAGGAAATGAATTTTTCATTTTGCATCAACACACAACCCATGCCCTTTTTCGAGGAATCAAAGAATAATACAAAAAGTTATCCTCTTATGGTTAGTGTGAGAATGGGTATAGTGATAAGAATTATTTTCAACTCCTTGAAGCTATCTTTGCATTCATCACTCCATGTAAACTTGACTCCCTTCCAAGTTAGCTTGGTAAGAGGGTTAGAAAATTGTGAGAATTTTTTCACAAATTGGTGACAATATCTAGCTAACCCCAGAAAGCTATGGATATTGGTCACCAATTTTGGCCTCATCCATCCCTCAATTACAGCTCTCTTGGAGGGATCTACAGATATTGCACTGCTTGTGATGATATAACCTAACAATGAGACTTCCTTCAACCAGAACTCACACTTGTTGTACTTTTCATAGAGATTATCCTTTTTCAAGGTCTCTAGTACAATGCTTAGATGCTCCTCACACTACTCCTTGGTTTTGGATTATATTATAATATCATCTATAAAGACTACCAAAATTTTTTCAACGTAATCTTTAGATACTCTATTCATTAAGTCTATAAATATTTCTGGATCATTTGTGAGTCCAAAAGTCATTCTATGAATTCATATTGCCTGTAACTTGTACAAAAAGTAGTCTTGGGGATATCCTGTAGAGACATGAAGCGTGACGTACATAGATATTACATTACTTTTGAAGAATACTTAATACATAACAAATATAGACACACAAGGACTGTAATAGTTTAGTGTCTTTGGAAACTTGGAACGTAATCTTCTAATCGTGGTGAAAGATCTTCAACATCTCCCATAAAGATCTTCCACTTTTTTTTTCCTTACCTAAAACCTTTATTTTAATCCTGGGGGAAAATAAAACATAAAAAGGGTGAGCTCAAATTCTCATTAAGGGTAAGCATGGATAAAATAAAACATACCATATACATTTGAACTTAAAAACATGAACATAATGTTTAAACATCAAAATCTTGAGCAACGACATAAAACATGGAAGTACATAAGGCATAGATCATAATGGAACATAAATCATGATAAAATAGAATGGGAATAAAACATGTAATTATGGCATCCATTAATCACATGTAATGATTTCCATAGTAGCCAAGTCATTTCTGCCAAGACCATCTTAGTGGACAAAGTCCCTTTCTGAATTGTGTTCACTCCTCATTCCAGTCCTCTAATACTGAACCGAATTAACTTAATGTTCCATCCATGTCTATCTCATGAGATATAAATCTTTACCCAATGCATTGGAGGGAGATATAGGTCCCAACCATCTCATAATGAAATCATTATTACTTGTGCCTCAAAATAAACATACATCATTCATAAAAACCCAATAAATAAAATGGGTTTCATAAAAATCATCCCATCATCACATAATGCATATAAAAGAAATGGATATCATTTCATAATAGGAAAAGTGAAACCATGTAAATCATAGAGTCATTATACTTGAAACATACACATATGAAATAATGTCATCTTAGATGAAAAATGGTTTTGATAAAACACTTGAAATGAATTCTTGAGGAAAATATCCTTTTTTCTTAAAAATCATTTTCTTTTCAAAAAATGTTGTGCAATTTTAAAAGAAAAGGATTTTGTTGAAAATAGTCATGATATATTTTGGAGGAAGCTTTATGAAAATAAGGCTTTATAAAATCGTAAAAATCCTTTCATGCCGTATAAGTTAAAAATAACATTCTTCTCGTACTTTTGTCAGAAAAGTCCAAAAGTACCTCGTAACATAAACAAAAGAAAGATTCCTTACATACCATGCAGTAAAAGATAAAATGGGTAAAAAGTACATTAAACATACATAAAAACAATTTTAGAAAACATGGACTTAAATGATGACAATAACCCCAGTAAATACTTATGTATAAGCAATCTCGGATAAAAAAATGAGATTTGCAAAATTATCCCATAACTTAGGTCCGATATGCTTCATATGGATCCGAACCTCATGTATAATGATTTAAATAATGTAATTTAATTATTACATAATCATATTCATTGTTATGATATCATATATGTTTCACTTATGACTTTATATTACCCGTTCTTTTGTAAATTCCATGTTAAAGTAGCGTTTTGGGTAAAATCATTTCATTTATCGTATGTGTTTCGACTTTTCGTTCTTGATATTATTACTTATATCCTGGTTTACATAATTCCATAGTTTAAAACATGATTTATAGATAATATATATTCATCATATACATATATATTATAGATCTATAAAAAGAAAGTAAATACACCGTTCATGGAGACGGTAGGCCGTACGCACGCATGAACGATGTTTTTGTTTCCTTATTGAATTGAATGAAATTAAATAGATGACATACATATATATATATATACATAAATCCAGTAGCATTATTATTTCATATATTTCATTATTATTAATTATATATACTTTATAATCGTTCTTGAATGGTTAAAAATGAATCTCATCGCGTTCGTGGAGACGGTAGTCCGTACGTATGCACGAGCGATGATATCATTCCCATGATCGTGGAATTGTATTAAAGTGTATGTATAATATTACAGAATCAATATCACTTTACAATAATCATATATATTCATTACTTTAACCATTATACCCATCCAAGTAAGGTGGTGGTGGAAAATAGATTACACCACGGTGTGGAGACGGTATTCCGTACGTACGCACGCGCGGTGATTTCATTTTCCGTAGGATGGATAGATGGTGAAATATGGTTGTTTAATACTTTTAATAACATATCAGTATATGAGTGATACGGATTTTATTACTTCATAATGATACAACTAAAGAAGAATAAGTGGAATAAGAAATAAAGTTGAAAGAATCGGTAACGGACATTACCTCTTCTTTGAAGCGCCTCTTTGAGACCTCCTATTAGGGACCTAAAATTGCTCTTTGAATAAGACCAGGACCTCTAGGATGTTTATAGGGAAGTTGAAAAGATAATTTGGCAGGTGTTTTCTGAGCTTGAAGTCTCAAAGTTGTGTGAGGAAGAGAGGGAGGAGGTGCCCTTTTATAAGGGAGGAGAGGGGCACCTTTGGAAAAACTAAAAATATTATTTTATTATAAAGTCATATTCGGTATAAAATAGCACCAAATTGATTTATTTCGAAGATAAGGTGGGTATGGGTCAAAATCCTCTCATCTAATAGAATTTGGACATGTTTAGGGTTTTATTTTAACCTTATCATTTAGATTTAACTTTAAGTTAATTGATTTTACTTTTACCGTGTCTTTTTGTTTTCTTAGACTATAAGGTTAATAAACATACTATAACAAGCCAAAAGAACCCCAAGTTGTTTATTATTAATATATATAACCTTATATAAGTTATTTGGACGAACCTTAGATTTTTAGGAATAAAATAAAAATTAATAATATAATATTTGTTTTAAAAACTATTTTAGGTCAATTTTGACAATATTTGGTAATTAATTTTTATGAAAATCATAACAAAAATATTAGTTAGAAAAAAGTTAATTAAATCAACACTAACATGTCATATTAACCTATAAAATTATTTTAACTCATAAAAAGTCTCAAATTACATTTATTTGGGTATTTATAACATCAATTATGTCAATATTTCATTAATAAGATAATTACTTCATCATCATTGTTTCATAAATAAATTAAATTATTTAAAGTCTAAAAATTACAAATAAAATAACATTATGTAGGAAATATTTTTATAGTTCTAATTAATTTTTATAGTCGAATTTATCTTATGTATAACCCTATATTAAAAATAATTTACTTATTAAAATTTGATGTTAACTATTTTAACCCTTCTTTAAATAAATTAATATTGAATGTCCTAATCTAATCCATGTGGGTCTAAATGGTCATATTTTATTCTTAAGGTTGTTTTTGGTCGAATTTTACTTATCCAATAGAATTAGGACATGTGTTAGGGTAATAATAATATCATTTTTACCCTTAATTATCCAATTTACTTTTACCCGTGGTAAATAAAAGTAAAAAGTTACTATTCACCAAAAAATATTTTCATCTCATTGAACCAAATTTTAGTCCTTGATATTAACCGTGTCTCTTGGATTTTCGAAATTCCACTCACAGAAGCGGTAAAATTAAGTTTTATGAAAAATTCAGTTTTTTAACTACCACTTAGTGGTTTCACTATTAATCAAAAAAATGAAAGTTTCCAGAAAAATACCAAACATTAGGCCTAAACTATATTTGATATTATGAATTAAAAAATGATGTGTATTTTACCAAATTCAAAACATATCAGTTGCATTAATTAATTTACAAATAAATTCCCATCGTCAAAACAAATAGCGTGTTTTTAAGAGATAATAACTATCAAAAGATTGACACTTGTTTATGTCTGGTTTAAATGTGAAATTACATCCAATGACCAACATTTTATTAAATGGTAAAAATATACTCTAAATATACTTTAAAACCACTCAAATTAATAATTTATCACTATTAATTATTTCGATTAAAAAAAGTTTTTAATTAAAATTTAGTAATTTTTACTATTCATCAGAATATGAAAGTTATCCGAAAAGTACCAAAATTTCACCCTAAGATAATTTCGATATTCTGAATCCAAAAATAAATTTCAGTTTGAAAGATAAAATTTATAAAATTTCAAAAAGTGGGTATTACTATTCATAACGGCTAGTTCATAATAATATTATAATAATATCTCGTTTAGTGAAACTCGGTATTGCGTACTACACACACTATCGAGGAAGGTATTTATTGCGTGTAATGCAAGCCAAGTCAGGGATGTGTGTAGTGAAATCTCTGTTTGGTGTTGCATATAACATAATCAAAACTTATTTCATTTATACATTAAACAAAATCTATACATAATGTTGTGTAGAATAGTTTCTATAAAACGAACTTGAAATTGTGTGTAACGCATGTCAAGAATTGTGTTGCGTATACTGAAATCAAATACGGTGTTGCGTATATCACAAGATAATTTTGGTGTAGCGTACAACAGAAGACATTAAAAATAATATTTTTTATAAAATCTCAGGGTGTTACATTCTACCCCCCTTAAAATGAATTTCGCCCTCGAAATTATTCGAGGTTATAAATGGTTTATTACACGAGAGTTTCTTTCATAGAAACCCACATCGTAAAAATGAATACTAAAACTTCATTTAAAAAAGGAACATTAGAAACATAAAGGATGCCCAAATAACTCATCACTGGGTTTCCACATAGGATAACATAGGTGAAAATATGGATATGGAGGAAAAATCTAACCATCATGTTCTGATGGAGAGTGGTAGAGAACATGGCTATGAAAAATCGATCAATCACAAAGCCATAAATTTGTGATGATCTAAGGTACCATCTGATTCATCAGATATAAGAGAACTAGGACAACATTTTTTGTTTTCAATATCATTTCCCTAAAGTTGAAAATTTTTAATTAGAAGAAATACTTGCTTGATTTTGGTACAATCTCACTATTGTTCGTTCTTTGAACAATTTCCACTTCATCTCTTAAAGAAATGAAGTTGAATTTGTTATTCGTGAAGTGTTAATAGATCAAGTGATAGAATGATAGGTCATTCCATCTGTTTGAAACAAAAGGTTAACAAAAGTTATCAAATATACATAAGTCCATCTATGGTGAGGTTAATCATATACGATTCCAAAAATGAACTTATACTTCATATATCATACCTCTTAATAAAATAAAACTAGTTTCTACTAACCAGGGACTTCCTGTAGGCCAGTGGTAGGCGATAAAGGCCAGTCACACTTTGGTTGTGGGTTCGATTCCCACATCCTTGTCCGACGCGATGGGCTGTCGCCCGTCCTGCAGGTTTTCCTTTTTCTAAAACTACATTACTATAACATCCCATCAATAATATTGAAAAAAGTTCTATCCTTAAACAATAATATCTTATGTCCAACATAATCCATTCCAATATTTATCTAAAATACATCAGTCCAAGCTCATAGTATAAAGAAAACGATTACTTGAAATGTCATCAACCAACCATCATTTATCCCCCATTATCTTGTTGTTCACATTACAATCATGTGAATACCTTAATCATGTATTCTCTTGAAAAATGAATACCCATTAAACCTTAGTGAAAACATGAATGCTGTCAAAAGTTAACTCTTTCACATACCAAAATCCAAAAAATCTATATAATCAAACCATGATATAACCTTCTCCTTATATCAGTCATGAGCTCATTAATACTATCAAACATTTAATTTTCTCTTTATCCCTTCATTATGCGCATATCATCTACTTTCCAAAAATACTGGTACCATTCATCACACACTTTAAAAACTTAAGGAAAGACAACAGTGTAACAATCCTTAGATGTCTCTTTATTCCATAGTACCATGAGATTACTTATATAACATTACACTTTATAAACATGTAATCATTCCACTACCTTCTTAAACCATTGACCGAGCTTCAACAATTCTTTCATCTCAAATATCATTTGTAGTCTCTTCATCATCATCAACATAAATATTACCCATACGACCATACTGATTCTCTTCATGAGACTTTTCCTTAGGTAATTGGTTTGCATAATTCCCATATATTCCATATTTAAAACATTTAACCATTGTTGATGTCGTAGCAATACCATTATCCTCATCCATGGTGTTAACTGAACCTTTTCCTTTGCACTTACTGGCTTTATGTCATTATTTTCCACACCCAAAGCATTTTCCAGTTCCTTTGAAACATTCTCCTTGATTCCTCTTCCCACATGATTTACATAGGGTAAATTGAACTTTCTGTTCTCTATGATCATCATGAAACTCCATCTTTCTCTTATTAGTCAAGTCAGGAAACTTACCAAATTTGAGTTTGTTGATAATATTATGAGATTGCTTATTCGACATAATAATGATGTTTGGACTTCCAAATCCCATTTCATTTGGTTTCTCATGAAGAATATCATTCCATTGTCCATCATATCCTCCGTTATCGTGAATCATCTTGTTTCCAGTCATTTTCTAAAACCCAAAAATAATAGTGTGAGAGGCAAAAATCATGCTATAGAAAACAACATAGTAAAGGGGGAGTACCTTCGACATCTAACATCTTAGGTTTAATTATAATATCGTTACCATAATTCTAGGACTATAATATATACTTATACTTAACCTTAGAGACATCCCTAGACATACCTTAGAAATATCTCTAGGGATATCACTATAGTTTTCGCATCCTAGTTTCCAAAGGATGACTAAAACTTTCCTCTGATACCAACTGTAGAGAATCGAAGCTTGACGTACATAGATATTACATTACTTTTGCGGAATACTTAATACATAACAAATACAGACACACAAGGACCATAATAGTTTAGTGTCTTTGGAAACTTGGAACGTAATCTTCTAATCGTGGTGAAAGATCTTCAACATCTCCCATAAAGATCTTCCACTTTTTAGTTCCTTACCTAAAACCTTTCTTTTAATCCTGGGGTAAAATAAAACATAAAAGGGTGAGCTCAAATGCTCAGTAAGGGTAAGCATGGATAAAAGAAAACATACCATATACATTTTAACTTAAAAACATGAACATAATGTTTAAACATCAAAATCGTGAGCAACGACATAAAACATGGAAGTACATAAGGCATAGATCATAATGGAACATAAATCATGATAAAATAGCATGGGAATAAACCATGTAATTGTGGCATCCATTAAGCACATGTAATGATTTCTATAGTATCCAAGGCATTGCTACCAAGACAATCTTAGTGGACAAATTCCCTTTCCGAATCGAGTTCACTCCTCGTTCCAGTCCTGTAATACTGAACTGGATTAACTTACCGTTCCAGCCATGTCTATCTCATGAGATATGAATCTTTACCCAATGAATTGGAGGTAGATATATGTCCCACCCATCTCATAATGAAATCATTCTTACTTGTGCCACAAAATAAACATACATCATTCATAAAAACCCAATAAATAAAATTGGTTTCATAAACATCATCCCATCATCACATAATCCGTATAAAAGAAATGGATATCATTTCATAATAAGAAAAGTGAAAATGTGTAAATAATAGAGACATTATACTTGAAATATACACATATGAAATAATGTCATCTTAGATGAATTTTTTTTTGATAAAACACTTGAAATGAATTCTTGAGGAAAAAAATCCTTTTTTCTCCAAAATCATTTTCTTTTCACAAAATGTCGTGCAATTTTAAAAGAAAAAGGATTTTTTTGAAAATAGTCATGAAATATTTTGGAGGAAGCTTTATGAAAACAAGGATTTATAAAATCGTAAAAATCCTTTCATGCCGTATAAGTTAAAAATAACATTCTTCTCGTACTTTTGTCAGAAAAGTCAAAAAGTACCTCATAACGTAAACAAAAGAAAGATTCCTTACATACCATGTAGTAAAAGATAAAATGGGTAAAAAGTACATTAAATATACATAATTTTTTTTAGAAAACATGGACTTGGATGATAACAATAAGCCCAGTAAATACTTACATATAAGCAATCTCAGATAAAAAAATGAGATGTGCAAAATTATCCCTTACCTTAGGTCCGATATGCTTCGTATGGATCCGAACCTCCTGTATAATGATTTAAATAATGTCATTGACTTATTACATAATCATATTCATTGTTATGATATCATATATGTTTCACTTATGACTTTATATTACCCGTTCTTTTGTAAATTCCATGTTAAAGTAGCATTTTGGGTAAAATCATTTCATTTATCATATGTGTTTCGACTTGTCGTTATTGATATTATTACTTATATCCTGATTTACATAATTCCAGAGTGTAAAACATGATTTATATATAATATATATTCATCATATACATATATATTATAGATCTATAAAAAGAAAGGAAATACACCATTCATGGAGAAGGTATGCCGTACGTACGCATGAACAATGTTTTCGTTTCCTTATTGAATTGAATGAAATTAAATAGATGACATACATATATATACATAAATACAGTACAATTATTATTTCATATATTTCATTATTATTAATTATATATACTTTATAATCTTTCTTGAATGGTTAAAAATGAATCTCATCGCGTTCGTGGAGACGGTAGTCCGTACGTACGCACGAGCGATGATATCATTCCCATGATCGTGGAATTGTATTAAAGTGTATGTAAAATATTACAGAATCAATATCACTTTACAATCATATATATTAATTAATTTCACCATTATACCCATCCAAGTAAGGTGGTGGTGGAAAATAGATTACACCACGATGTGGAGATGGTATTCCGTACGTACGCACATGCGGTGATTTTGTTTTCCGTAGGATGGATAGATGGTAAAATATGGTTATTTCATACTTATAATAACATATCATTATATGAGTGATACTGATGTTATTACTTCATAATGAAACAACTAAAGAATAATAAGTGGAAGAAGAAATAAAGTTGAAAGAATCGGTAACAGACATTACCTCTTCTTTGAAGCGCCTCTTTGAGACCTCCTCTAAGGGAACTAAAATTGCTCTTTGAAGAAGAAAATGACCTATAGGATGTTTCTAGGAAAGTGGAGTAGAGAATATGGCAGGGTTTGGCCGAGCATGAAGGCTCAAAGTGGTGTGAGGAAGAGAGGGAGGAGGTTCCCTTTTATAAGGGAGGAGAGGGGCACCTTTGGAAAAACTAAAAATATTATTTTATTATAAAGTCATATTCGGTATTAAATAGCTCCAAATTGATTTATTTAGAAGATAAGGTGGGGATGGGTCTAAATCCTCTCATACAATAGAATTTATACAAGTTTAGGGTTTTATTTTAACCTTATCATTTAGATTTAACTTTAAGTTAAATAATTTTACTTTTACCATGTCTTTTTGTTTTCTTACAGTATAAGGTTAATAAACTCACTATAACAAGCCAAACGAACCCTAAGTTGTTTATTATTAATATATATAACATTATATAAGTCATTTGGATGAACCTTAGATTTTTAGGAATAAAATAACAATTAATAATATAATATTGGTTTTAAAAACTATTTTAGGTAAATTTTGACACTATTTGGTAATTGATTTTTCTGAAAATCATAACAGAAATATTAGTTCGAAAAAAGTTAATTAAATCAACAATAACATGTCCTATTAACCTAGAAAAGTATTTTAATTCATAAAAAGTCTCAAATTACATTTATTTGGTTATTTATAACATCAATTTTGTAAATATTTTATTAATAAGATAATTACTTCATCATCATTGTTTCATAAATAAATTAAATTATTTAAAGTCTAAAAATTAAAAATAAAATAACATTATTTAGGAACTCTTTTTATAGTTCTAATGAATATTTATATTTGAATTTATCTTATGTATAACCCTATATTAAAAATGATTTACTTATTAAACTTTGATTTTAACTATTTTAACCCTTCTTTAAAAAAATTAATATTAAATGTCCTAATCTAATCCATGTGGGTCTAAATGGTCATATTTTATTCCTATGGTTGTTTTTGGTCGAATTAAACTTATCTAATAGAATTAGGACATATGTTAGGGTAATAATAATATCATTTTTACCCTTAATTATCCTATTTACTTTTAACCGTGGTAAATAAAAGTAAAAAGTTACTATTCACCAAAAAATATTTTCATCTCATTGAACCACATTTTAGTCCTTGATATTAACCGTGTCTCTCGGATTTTCGAAATTCCACTCACAGAAGCTGTAAAATTAAGTTTTATGAAAAAAATCAGTTTTTTAACTACCACTTAGTGGTTTCACTATTCATCAAAAAAATGAAAGTTTCCAGAAAAATACCAAAAAATAGGCCTAAGATATATTTGATATTATGAATTCAAAAATTATGCCTATTTTACCAAATTAAAAACATATAATTTGCATTAATTAATTTAAAAATTAATTCCCGTCGTCAAAAAAATAGCATGTTTTTAAGAGATAATAACTATCAAAAGATTGGCACTGGTTTATGTCTGGTTTAAATGTGAAATTACATCCAATGACCAAAATTGTATTAAATGGTAAAAATATATTCTAAATATACTTTAAAACCACTCAAATTAATAATTTATCACTATTAATTATTTCGATTAAAAAAAGTTGTTTTTAATTTAAATTTAGTAATTTTCACTATTCATCAGAATATGAAAGTTATCCAAAAAGCACCAAAATTTCACCCTAAGATAATTTCGATATTACAAATCCAAAAATGAAGTCCATTTTGAAAGATAAAATTTATAAAATTTCAAAAAGTGGGTATTACTATTCATAACGGCTATTTCATAATAATATTATAATAATATCTCGTTTAGTGAAACTCGGTATTGCGTACTACACACGCTATCGAGGAAGGTCTTTATTGCATGTAATGCAAGCCAAGTCAGGGCTGCGTGTAGTGAAAGCTGTGTTTGGTGTTGCTTATAACATAATCAAAACTTATTTGATTTATACATTAAACAAAATCTATACATAATGTTGCATAGAATAGTTTCTACAAAATGAACTTGAAATTGTGTGTAACGCAAGCCAAGAATAGTGTTGCATATACTGCAAGAAAATACGGTGTTGCGTATGTCACAAGCTAATTTTGGTGTAGCGTACAACACAAGACATTAAAAAGAATATTTTTCATAAAATCTCGGGGTGTTACATATCCTCCTTCTTTACCCTTACATGGTAATATCCTGACCGCAAATCCACCTTGGAGAAGTATTGTGCTCCATATAACTGATTGAACAAGTCATCAATTCATGGAATATGATACTTATTTTTATCGTTATTTTGTTGAGTTCACGATAATCAATGAAAAGACACATTGAATCGTCCTTCTTCTTAAAGAAAAGGATTGGTGCACCCCATGGTGAAGCACATGGGCGTATAAACCCTTTATCTAGATTCTCATGTAGTTGTTTATTTAGATCATAAATCTCCACAACAACCATTCTATAAAGATTCTTGGATATTGGAAATTCCCCAAGTATAAGATCAATCGAGAATTGAACATCTCTTCTAGGAGGAAGACCATACAATTATTTAGGAAACACTTCAAAAAATTCCCTCATAATAGGCATGTATTCAAGGATGGTTTCTTCCTTAGAATCAATCATCTGAGAAAAATACACATGATCATAGGGCAGTAATATCCACGATTGATATGACAGTGCTAAAGAAGATTCATCCTACTCCATGCCTTTGTACAGAATCGGGGGTCGATTCTCCATATGGAGAGTGATTTTCATCTCACGGAAATTTATTTTGGCTCTATATAGGGAATGTCAATCCAGGCCAATAATTACATCAAATTCCACTAGAGGGTGTATTATGAGGTTCACCAGGAAGTTAAAACCACAAATTGTGATAGGGGAGGAGTTATTTTCATGGGTTGCAATGATTTCTCAATTTTCCGTTCTCACCGACATCTCTATTTCATGATTTGTGGTGGTGTTGGGATAGTTCTACTAAACTTTAGGGATATAAAATAATGTGTAGAACGAGAATCAAAAAGTATGTTTTCTATTATTTAATGAATAACTAGTGCACCTATCACCACTTCGTTTTAGGGGTTCGTTCAGTAGTAGTGATGGAAATAGATTGCCCTTGCTACCTTGGAGGTTATTGGTTGCCTCTGAAAACCCTTCGCATAGGGCACTGGTTTGACAAGTGATCTGGTTCTTTGTGGTTGAAGAAATGAAAAGTGTGTTGAGGGTCCAATGGAGCGTTCCTCTCCTTTTTCGCAGCAGTGGGTTTTTTCTCGTCGGTAGTTAATAGCCACGCACTATTCTCTTCCACACCTAAATCATTTCCTCATCCTCTTACAGAATTTTCTAGTGTGCTTCTTTCCACACCTTTGGTAAGTGGGATTATGAAATTTCTTAGTACCATTGGATTATCCATTGAACTAGAAAAATTAAAGTCCATCTTATGCTTCTATTAAAAACATGAGTTAACTGAGAGCATATAATGACAAAGTTTGCGATTACCACTCCAATCGGATTGGGCATCTCATTAGAATATTCATCACATTGATCTTCCCATCAGTTGTTAGCCTGAGTCATCCTACTACCGTCCATTGGCTGGAATAAAAGGAAAGTTGGGGGTAACACATAAAGTGGAATCTAATGGAAAAAAGGGATAACTTATAAATTACATTTATTTCCTTAACTTATCTATGTTATCCATGATATAATTACCAACATATATTCTTAGGGGCGTTTTTTTAAATCCCCTTAATAATGGTTTATACTAAGATTGTGAATTTACCAAATCATATACCCTAGGAGTTTCATAAAAAATAGTGAAACAAGGCCCATTGTCATGCATCAGTTCCGGTTCGAGTCTATCTCAAAGAGGTGTTTTTTAGTTTTCCCCCTAGATACATCTATTCTCGAGCTGCCTCTACCGGATTGTATCTAGACATGGATGTATTTTCTTGATAAACCACTTACTCAATACTCACCAAAATTTAGGTATGTTTTTATTATACTTAGTCTTATCCCTAAGGCTTTCACTAGGATTTTCCAATCCCAATCGGAAAAACAACTAAACCTATTGTCTCATACTAACTATTACAACCCTTCTCTTTATTTCACACATAAACATTATTTATTACATAGAATTTCACTTAAGAGAACTCTTAGGATTGATAGGTGTAGTTCATTATGAAATTAGGAAAATTACATAACAACTTAGAACATAAAATACAACATCTTTATTGAAAACTTATTTTACATGACCACACCATTCCTTCATACTTAACATTGCATGAGACACCCTTAGGAAACGCATAAGAAAAGGGTGAGATATAAAGCCCAGTAAGGGAGTAAACAAGGAATAACATGAAGAATATAGTACATGTTAGGAAATAGGCATATCAATGGAGAACAAGGGAAACATGAACATAAAGGCATGGTATAGCATGATTGTCATAACATGGAAATGTGGAAACACCATTTGACATGATATTAGCATGATCCAAGGATCATTGAACATGGAGAAAGAGTAAACCCTCATAGAACTTTAATTATAATGAGTAAACCCTCATTGCACATAGCGTATCATGATACTATTCTTTACCTAATGCATTGGAGTGCTATCATGGAACAACCATTATAAACATTTCATTTCATGCATAAGTGTGTCACATAGATCATACAACATGGATTCATTAAGCATCATAATTTATTCCACGAATAAGAGATGTGTAATACATAAATGTAAGTCATAAATCAACAAGTACATGTACATAAAGGGGAATACCCTTGATAGAGAAATGAGTATGGTATTAACTTATATGATGATTTTGGCATATGAAATTTTGGTGTAACTTCGGCAGAATAACGACGTCTAATAGATATCATAAAATGGGTTGATGAGAGAAAAATGGGTATATCATCATTTATAAATGAAATTTACAGTAATGGGGTCATTTAATATAATATCCCAACATTTTTAATGGAACATAGATGAAAAATATAAAAGAATTTCTTGAATGTAAATGAGGAGAGAGAAATCCCATATAGAATTTCGGCATGGTAACAGGTGTACATGGGAGGAATTAATGAGAGAGAAAGAGGTCTATAATCATTAAAAATAAGGTGTAAAGTATGGAGTGTTGAGTCAATAAGGTTTTCCTTATGAATTTTCCATTCCTTCTTGTTTTGAAAATCACAAACACCTTATCTTTAAGAAAATCGCTTTTATAAGGAAAATTGCTTTTATAAGAAAAATTGCTTTTATAAGGAAAATTGCTTTTATAAAGAAAATCGCTTTTATAAGGAAAATCTCTTTTATAAGAAAAATTATCCTTATCATATTTTCATCCATATTTTTCTTAAGTATAAAATTCGGATTCATTTCTATTTTCTCGGAATTGTTTGAAACATTGATATGAAGAATTCTGTTTTAGGATCCGAATTCTGGACATGAACTGTAATAAAGTTTCACTCCGAAATCCAGATGAGAACTGTAATAAAGTTTCATTCCGAACTCCGGATACGAACTCTAATTAAGTTCTACATCATATTCAGGATGTAAATCCTTATGAAGTTCGACAACGAATTCTGATTATGAATTCTTGTGATGAGTTCTCATTACGAATTCTGATGACGAGTTCTCATTACGAATTCTGATGATGAGTTCTCATTACGAATTCTGATGATGAATTCTCATTATGAATCCTGATGATGAATTCTCATTACGAATTCTGATGACGAATTCTCATTCCGAATTCTCATTCCGAATTCATCTATTAAACAGAATCTGGTCATCTTTGTTTTATACACTCCGTATTTGTTTAGACTCCGAAAAAATATTTTTACACTCCGAACATTCATTCCAAACTTTTTAACTAAGACTTAAAACGATGTCGTACATTCTGTTACACTTGTTTTGTTATAAAACGATGTCTTGTATTCTGTTATGAACTAATCGTTGGTTAAGTTACATGTGTAAAGGTCCCTCCGATTTTTAAGGAAAATATGACCGTTGGAAAGGAGGACGACCTTACCTATAAATAGGAGCTCATTTGAAAGAGCTCAGTGCTGAAAGGCTGACTGATCTTTGACTCATGTGATTACATTCTTGAAGTAATTTCTAGAGAGATAGGCTCTTATTAACTCTCAAAGCTTTGTGCGACTCCGAATGTTGGTGATTACATTCGAGAACTTCCGGGAATAGGAAGATAGAGGTTTCCAACACCTTGAAGTTGAGGGCTTACTTGCTGAGGAAGAAAGAGGTTTCAAGCACCTTGAAGTTGAGGGCTTCCATTCTGAGGAAGACATAGGTTGCCAACTACCTTGAAGTTGAGGGCTTGCGGGGATAACAAGACAGAGACTCCGTTCTTCGTATCGAGGGCTTACCCTGGTGTGGGTAAGACATACTTGCTTGAAAGTATAAATCAAGGGACCTTTATCCAAGGTTGTTGGATACCCTTCTCTTTAGGTTAAAAGACTTATATCTTGTTACTTGTAGTTTTACTACTTCTTTATTTCCGCTGCATTTTGTATTATAAGTAAATTATAACTTTCTTATACTTCCTTACTTGTACTCTGTTTCATTTAGATTCTATATGCTTTAAGGTAGAATCTCATATTGGAATCTTTTGTTAAGTTTCAATTTCCGGAACCATATTTCCAGAACCTACTTTCGGAATCTCTTTCCAAGTTTTCATTTGGTATTAGAGGTGTTATGAATTTTCTTAGTTTAACTTTGTTAAACTTAGCCATTTCCTTTTTTAAGGAAGCCACAGTTATTCTTAACTAACTTTAAAGGTTCTAAAAGAATTTTTAAAGTTTACAATTCACCCCCCCTCTTGTAAATTGAGCATCTACATCATTATTTCGATCCTACATGGGGGCAGTGAGAAATCATACCCCAACATTTTTAATTGAAAATAAGGGTATAAAAATATAAATAAATTTGGACAAAAATGAGAAAGGAAGAAATCTCTTACTTAGAAATGTTATCCCAAAGGCTTGGTAGAGGATCGAGAGAGGATTCTTGGGAGATTAGGGCACCTTAGGAGGATTTTAGAGAGAGGAGATAATAGTAGGGACGTGCTACAATAGTTCTTTGTGAATAGAAGTGGGATCATGGGTGTGATTATAAAGGAAAAGAGAGGGGAATTCTTTAATATTTCACTAACCTAGGTTTTGGAATCTATATAATTTAATATTTAAAACCAAAAACTAACCCATAATTTTTCACAATGGTTTTCACCAAAAGGAGGTGGAAAAAATTATTTTATAGGGACCATGGCTGAAAGTCATAAAATATTATACTTTCTTATGTGGATGTGAGTCACACTCTCAAGGAAATAATTTTGAAATGTTAAAATATTTTATAAGTCTTGGAGGGTCCACTAAGGCATCATAAAATATTTAAAAATATATAAAATTACATTATTTTAGAGGTAAAACAAATATTGGCCTAAAATAACTTTTATAATATTTTATTACATCACTATTGGGACATTATGATGTCATAAAACACTTTATACATTTAAACAGTTTATAATTTATTCCCAAAAATTCGACTTTCTCAGAAAATTATGAAAAATTAACCGTCAAATAATTTCAACATCCTGAATCCAAAAATGATATTAATTTTATTTAAATAATTTTCTAAATATTTTATTTTTTTACTTTTAATGTAAAAACATATATTTATTGAAAATTCATGGGTTTTGACAAAAAAAGTTTTCAAATATTAATATAAATGACAATTGTATTCTTAAAAATTATACGATAATTTATATTTAATAAAAATAAATTTAGTAATAATATTTTTATTAAAATATTATTTAATTCATAAATCTATTAATTCATCAAAATATGTTTCTTAATTGAATATTAACTAAAAGTACTATTTGTGCTTTAAAAACTATTTATAAAGTAACAATAATAAAATGAATGTTTATTATTTATTCTATAAAAAAATAATGCACATAATCATAGTTCTAGGGTATTGTTACATAACCCCTTATAAAACCCGCATAAGACCAAAGGGTAAGGTGTGCGATGGGGATAGACTCTTGGGGAGGCTCAGATAACATCACTCAGGTGGTAATCTCTATAAACTTCCACTTCTCCCGTAGGCGGTTCCGTTCAAGCTTAACGTGGTGATGGTTAGACTGGACTTCGTCAAGAGAAAGGACCAGTGATTCTACCTCCTTTATTACCTCCAAAAAATGGGCTTCATATAGAGAAATTCTACTGGATGAGGCCATCACTTCCTTTGTCTGAGTAAATTGGATTTGTTAAAGTCCTATATTTATACTAATCATGTGATCACTGTTCAACATATATATTAGAAACAATATTTTAAAATACAAAAACATAAAACCAAGGAAGTTAATATGTTTTATCTAACCATAATAAGACATTTAATTAGATGAAGTGTAATTTTCATGAATAAATGTTTGGGTCGTTAAAGATCGATCTGTGGATCAACCTATTCATGGGTTGATCCACGTTCATCATTTCAGAATGAAGAATGGGAAAAGATAATACACAAAAAAATAACCCCTACCTCAAAGGTTTTCTTCATTGAAACGGTCCATATAATGGGGTTCAAATTCCATTAGCATTCATATTTTTCTATTTTTGTTCTTTGAGGTGCATTGAAGTAGCTGGAGATTCGCTGGAGTTTGTCCTTCATTGTTGGAGAGAATTATCACCATCGATTCATTAGAGGAATTCCACCAATTGATACTCCTTTCTCCAGTGTGTTAACCCATTAAAATAAAACACATTGCAACATTTCTATTACGCTCCATCATCACCTCATTATGCTGTTTCATTTATGAAATAGCGTATCTATTACGTTTCATTGAATGTGTCGTTACATTGCATGTTTAAGATCCATTAATGAGATTTATTTAATATTACTTGTCATATTTTTTTCGCTTCACCACAGTAACACCATTCCACCACCCAACGGTTGGAAAAAACAAATAAAATAACTTTATATGTTTTTTTCTCTGAAAATTCTGAATATTAATTTTTTCAATCGACATTAGACGGTCAAAGTTAGGTCCATTATAGGAAAATCCTTCCATTATGGGTTCAATAGTGCCATTAGATTTTTGATTTGAGCACTGGTTTGATCTGAGCACTAGATCCACTACAACTCCTACCTCTGAGATAACATTTCCTAGAAAGTGGACCTCCCGAATCCAGAATTGGCACTTTGAGAGCTTATCATAAATATGGTGCTCTCAAAGTGTATCTAGGACTATCTGCATGTGTGTAGCGTGTTCTTATTCTGATACTGAGTGCACCAAGATTTCATCAATGAAGACTATGATGAACTAGTCAAGTTAAGGCTGGAAGATCATATTCATGAGTCCCATGAAAACTTTTGGGGAATTGGTCACACTAAAAGACACCCAAAACTCATAGCGGCCATACCAACATCTAAAGGATGTCTTCGGTACGTCCTCATCCCATACACAAAGATGATGATAGCCTGATTCGAGGTCTATAATTGAGAACCACCTCTCTCCCTTCATCTGATCGAATAGGTCATTAATCCTCGGTAGTGGATAATTATTCTTCACAGTCACCTGGTTTAGGCACTGTAAGTCCACACACAACCTCAAAATCCTGTCTTCCTTCTTGGAAAACTATACTAGGGTTGCCCATGGTGAAACACCGAGCCTCAAGAATCCCTTCTCTTATAAGTCCTCTAAATATACCCTCAATTCATGATTCTCCATGGGATCCATATGATATTCTGATGTGTATAATGGTGTCATCCCCAGGTACATATCGATGGAAAATTCTACCTCTCTATGAAGAGGTAGTACTGAAAGATCCTCAGGAAAGATGTGCTCATACTCATCCACCACTATAGGAAATATTTAACTCCTCCCATTCACTACACCAAGAGTGAGGCTATCCAACTGGTGAGTGATTGGCCATACCCACCTCCATGAAATTCCGTCCTATGTTGCAAAAGTTCTCTTCTCACCTGTGAAGGAAAACCTGGTCTTATCCTCGTGGACACACCAAACTTTTTACCTAATACAGTTGATATGAGTATGGACTGTAGATAACCAATCCATACCCAAGATGACATCGTAAGGCCTCAACATTTCTACTAGGATATCTTAGATGAAGCTCTCACCTCCTAGAGTAAGATCACACTACTGGAACCAATGTGTAATTGTCGAATCCCCTCTCATATGAGTCTTTAATCATAAGGATAAAGCCAACAGATCCACCAGAATCTCTGAGCCTCAAATGAGGTTTGTGGAAAGGAAAGAGTGACTAGAACATGTGTCTATAAGAAATGCATCTAGGGTGGAGAAGACATAGATCATACATCTAATCATATCTGGAGCATCGTGGTCATAGGAATACACTACCAGAAGGTGATATCGCCCCTATCCACTTGCTCCATAAGGTTGTGGTGAACCACCTAGGGGTGTTGGAGATAGTACCTCAAACTGTCTCCCCCGCATACTACTCAGCATACTCCCCTTCCACATTTTCCGCCCTATGGACCTCCTCGATCGAACCTCTATCTCTTCCTCGGCGGTCCGTTGACTGTATGCGGATCGTCTGTGCAGCGGGTCGGGTAATCACAAGCCATGTATCCCATTCCTCCACACATGAATAAAATACTAGTTCCCTACTGAATCCCTCTTACCTAGGAGCCCCACACTACTGACCCCGAGTCCTAGGGTCATACCCTGAAAGATATAACCTTCTTGGGTCCTCGTGTTTAATGCCTGATGCTCACTGCTAAAGACCCTACTGCCTGATGTATGATGGTGGATCTGGCTATCAGTTCCTATTCTAATAGGAATCTCTCCACAAGAAGGGTTCACTCCAGCACCCCATCCTGAGTGGGGTTGCTGAGAGACACTATAGATGCCTTGATCTCCCATCGGATTCACTGCTCAAAGGTCCAGGCCCTAAATAAAGGGTCCTAATCCTTGTGTGTTGAGTAGAAAGAGAGTTATCTAAACATTGAAGAGTACTCAGCCACTAACATGTTGCCCTTCTATAGGTGAATCAGATCCTGTATGAACATTGAGCAGAAGGTCATGGAAAAGAACTCCTCCTAGAAAATCCACTCAAAGTCATCCCAGGAGAGGGTTGCCTCATCATGAGTCTAAATCTTCAGGATCCACCATCTCCCTATCACGCCCTACAGAAGGCTCACAACGAAGATCACCATATAGTTGAGTGGATTCCTCACTAAATAGAAGACCCACATCACCCCTCCATCCAGTCCTCAATGGCCTAATGATCTGTCTCTCCCATTAGCTTAGGAGGTCTCTATCTCCGTAACTCATGCAAGGTGCTAAGCCTGCGTGCGTCCTCTACCAGTAATGCAGGAAGTAACTTCCGATCAATGGGTGGTGGTAATGCTGGTGCACCACCCGATGGGGAAATCTCAAGCATTGGTCCGAGAACCGATGCCTCATCACTAGGCGGGTTGTCCTCATAGTCACACATTAGAATCCCAGCTGGCCATCTGCATGGATGCATCCTAATACAGATCAAGATGTACTATAGTTAATAGATTATACCTAGTGACCTGAATCTAATTTAAGAATAACATGAGGAAACACTCAATTCCTATATGATGCATGTCATAAGTGTTTTTATGTATATAGTCGAAAAGTAGAATTCAAGGTCCTCGTCTATGGATACGTTGGCTGCCACACCAACGTTGGACTCCCCGAATCTGAAAGATGAACTCAAAACATTTAAAACTATTACCTAAACACAAAAAAACAGACTCATGATCTTTGAGGTAGAACCGACCACCTCTGATACCACTTTTTCATGATTCATCCCCAGGGCCCATGCTGTGACCCCCACAAGCCTGCCTCTTGAAGGCTAGGGGTTGGAGACTAGCACCGAAGGCGTTAACCTACAAGTGGGAGGCATTTTCTTGAGTACATGTACACACACACACACAACCACATTCCATGAAAACTAGAAAATATAACATGCATGCTATTAAACAACTATAGAGCGTAAATGTACAATTGAAAGTAAATGGGCCATAATACAAACCCGATATAAGAAAAATGCAATAAGATAAAGTACACGATCAGTGGAAAGCCATCCGATGAACACCCCACCTGATGGGTAAGTATAGAGTAGCTCCCAAAATATGTAGAAGCACGTCCGTTCTACCTAATCTCATTGGGCACCACCTGGTCCTAGGCCACCAAGTCTTCCACCAAGTCTTCGGTCTTCTGTAGTAGACACAACACATGCGGGTAAAAACTGTGCAAGGGTGAGTAACAATATACTCATTAGGGACCCCAAACCAAAAAGTAAAGACCACAATGTAGTCCACAAAGAAAACCATGAAGTAAGACATCTCACACCAGGTATAATATAGAGTAGGAATGTAATACCATTATTCATATCATAGGACACCTTGGGTTGTTGGAGAACTCCACCTCAATGAGTATAGTGGGCCTTCCAGGTCACACAGAGCCACTCCCCAATAACCTTGGACTGGTGTGGTACTCATCCCTGATGATTACCATTGGTATAATGGGTCACAGAGAGCCACTCCCCACCGTGGACATTTCGGTCCACACGGAGCCGCTTCCCACCTTATCCATACAAAAGTACTCCTACTATTAATTATTGTGAGTCTGTTGAGTCACACAGAGCCTCTCACCACCATGGTCATGTCGAGTCACATAGATCCTCTTCCCACTGGTCCATTGTAGCTGATCCATACAAGGTTTCTTGTCAGCAGTCTTTAGGTCTCAGCTAACCACAATGTTTCTTCACGAAGTGCTCTTGATTTCGGGAGAACCACTCCTCATGCCATTAATAATATTTCAACATTAATGAAATCCTCATTAAATTATTCAAAAAGATATGTCTCATCGAGAGGGTTCCCACACCACAAATGACTTATCAATCAGATGCTCAGTTTGTAAGTTATTAACATTTTAGTAAAAAGGGGCTGGTTGCGTCTGGGCCTAGTCTGACCCGACCAACCCGGTACTGGGGCCCCCATTCCCTTATCTAGTTCAACTAACTCGAACCAACCTGGTTTGGGAATAGGTCAGACTGGTCTATTCTGGACAGTGGGCCAGGCTCATTGGGCCTCGTTGGAACCGACCCAGTTCGGTCGGGGGTCCAGCCTGGTGGCCTGGTCTCATCCTGCCTGGCCCGCAGGGCACATGTCCAGCCTACTGAGAGAAGGTTCGGCCCCCTAGGGGTAGTTCAGGCCCACTGAGGGTAGGTCTGGACCACTGGGGGCAAGTTTGGCCTGGAGGGCACGAGTCCGACCCATTGGGCGCTAGTTGAACTTCCTTAAGCACGGACGCGTAGCATGTCCGAGGCATTGTCACGCAACTGGTGAAACCAATCCACCTAAGTTCTGCACTCGGTCAGGGGACCGCGTGCCACATGAAGTTGCGACCCATAGATGCGGGCTACTCCACTAATTCCACCTAGGGGCCGCATCCCTCTTCTATTCATCGGTCGTGGCTACTGCCTCTAGTGCACTGGTGGGTTATTCCACCGACCACCGGGTCCTCTCTGGTGGTCCGTTCTTCACGCCCTCCGTGCCTCTTGCCTCCATGGGGTGCTGCCTTCCCTACCAAGGCCTCAAAACATTATTTCTTCCAATTCAAAGGTTTGACCATGAATAACGCACAAGGAAGAGGGGATCAAGTCTCGTTTTTGTCGGCCCACACCCTCTATGGTAGAGTTTTAAACATGGGGAGGTTTTGGGTTGAGGTTCTATCAATAAATAATTAATCCCGGTATAGAAAACCTAAGAAGCACACCCTCCTCCAAGTATGAGTGATCCACAGATCAACCTATTCATGGGTTGATCCACGTTCATTGTTTCAAAATGAATAATGAGAAAAGATAATCCTCCACAACAATAACCCCTACCTCAAAGGTGTTCGTCATTGAAGTGGTCCGACCAAAGGGGTTCAAGTTCCATTGGAATTCCTCACTTTTCGGTTCTATTCTTCAAGGTGCATCGAAGTCGCTAGTGATTCGCCAATGTTCTACATTTTTTTTAGATATAATTCTTACAATAGGTTCGTCAGAGGAATTCCACCAATTAATCCTCCTTTCTCAAATGCATTAACCCATTAAAAGAAAACAGGTCAAGTCATTTCTGTTACGCTACATCGTCGCGTTGTTATGCTATTTCATTTATGAAACAACGTATCTGTTACATTTCATTTAACATGTAATTACATTTCATTTTTACGAGCCATTACTGAGATTTATTTAATATGACTCATCATCGCTTTATTTTTCACCACAGCGCCACTGTTCTACTACCCAACGGTTGGGAAAAAATATCTTTTTAAGTTTATTTTTTTCCAAAAAGTCTTAAAATTAATTTTTATAGTCAACCCTAACCAGTCAAAGTTAGTTCCATTCTAATAAAATCCTGCTGTTCTGATTTCAATAGTGCTATCATATTTTTTGATCCAAGCACCAGTTTAAAGGTTATACAAATCCACCCCCACATTTACTTAAATGAACTTAAAAAAAGTTCAAAATTCTATTCCAAGCTCACTGAGCCTCAGAATCAAGTGTCATCAAAGCATTTGGTCTCAAAATAATTCCATATAATTAAAACAAATTACATGGAATTTCTGAAATATTACTAATAAAAAGTGGTTTTGATGTGAATGACCGATTGGGACATTGTAACATTTTGGAAATTGATTTGTAACTTATGTGATGTGTGGGCCCAATGGGCTTGTTGGAATATTATAGAAAATGTATTGAAATCCCTAGAAGTGTGAGTCCTGGTTAGTATTTAATAATTTTTGGGAAAATAAATGGCTTTTCATGTGAGTTTTGATACTTGTATTATATTTTGAGACCACTATAATTTTGGTGAGATCATCTCTAGTGGCTCATGCATAGGAATGTTATTGATATTGATTCTATTAGAACTTTGGATGAGATCATATCGAATGGATCGTGAAAAAGAATGATGTTGGTTGTGGTTGCTAAACCATGTGTTTCCAAGTAATATTACTATTATTAACATGGGATTTATGGAAATCATCTATAGAGTCAAGTGATGATTTCTTACCGATTCTGATTTGATGGGTTGGTACCCCCTTGACATTATAGGGAAAAATGGGACCTGCCAATGAGTTCTCTAGTTTAGAGAGGCTGGTTTGTTATTGAATATGGAGCTGAACCATGTGACGGTAGGTGAGTCTGATCAAAGTATGTCTGTGGATCACTCTATGGATGTTTATGGAATGATCATGAGTCGCTATTTGAAATTTCTGTTTGTTTTTCATTTTTTTAGATATTGGCATTACTAGTTGAGGCATCTTTAATTGCATTCCTTTAATTTTTGTAGAACCCTATTCATCATCTATCTTGGGGTTATATTTGAGTTTTTTACTTTGAGATGGGTTGTAAAAACTTAAAATGTTTTGAAAAGGTAATTTTCATGTGTTGTTTTAAGAGGGGAAGTAGTGGAAAATTGGGTTGTTTTCATAAATGATCAAAAACCTATTTTTAGAATATATTTCCAACTAGTGTTTGTGGATGGTTTTAGGAAAGGAAATATATAGACACTGTGCTGATTAACTAGTGAGCAGTTTAATATCACACTCTACATGCACCATTGAGTGTTGGTAGACCCACACTATTTTACTAGTGCATGTTTCTAGTTTGGTTTCTCTTGGAGGGGATTGGTCTTGTGAATGGTGTTGACCAAGAGGTCACGTGGAGATCATGTTGTGTGAGAAAATCTCTATTTTTTATTCAATTTTGTTATTTTCAGTAGTTTTTCTATAAGTATAGGTTTTGTATTTATCGATACTTAGTTACTATTAGCTATTCAATGTGTTCAATTTATTTATTTTATATAGGTTTGTTTTGGAAAAATCATTCCCATTATGTTTACATTGAGGCCCAACACTTGTTTCTAGCCCGTGGGTAATGTCCCAGACCCTCATGGTCCATTACTTTTCCAAATTCAAGAGTTTGGGGTGTCCTGGACACCATCGGTGAGTCATAAGGGCATCCGTGTCAGTGGAAGGGTGTCACAATGGTGTCACCTATCAGTGTAACAAATCAGTGCCAACGATCGGTGCCTCACTCGAACGGTACCACAGAGGGGTGTAAGGGTTCCTTCCCCATTTTTCCTGTAATGTCTATTTTAAGTTTTAACACATATTTTAAAGTGGTTTAAGAACATTTTAAGGCAGGTAAATGATATCTTAAATCCCGTAAGAGTAGGGAGAGCCTTGACTTACCAAAATATATGGCCTTTTAATCAGTTTCATACCCATTACTGTGTCTCCAGTTATGCCCCTGTTATGCGTTTTTTTAGTTTAAATGTTACCTATCAACTCTCCACCGTTTGATGTTATTTTTCACTATCTCTAAGGGAATAATTAAATATCAATTAATTCAAACGTGTACAACCACCCAACTACGTGGTAAAACCATGATCCTCTTTTCATGCACTTCATGATTTTATATATAGTAACTATAGGATTGGCCCATTTATTGCACTGAGATCTTCTTCTTAATTGGTCTATTTATTTTCCATTGTTGTACTCAAAGTCCCTCTTCTGTAAATGAGTCATGCCTACATGAGTTACCTCCTATTCGGTTATTCTTGGAATTTCCTATCACGCCACCCTAGTTCTTGGCACAAAGAGAAAACTTCAATCCTCAATCATCCAAGTATGGGTTCTTTATTCGTCTCTCTTTACTGTGCATCATGTGGGGTGGGTATGATGATCTTCCCTCAGGACGTAGATGAAACCAACTTTAATTAATATAATAAATGTACTTTTAAATAATGAAGGGGTGGGGAAGATGATGTTTTTGTTGTGTTTTAACTTCTTTTTTATGTTGGAAATTGTATGGGATCATGTCTACTGAAAATCATGGTTGTTGGTGGTCCTTTAACAAGCACTAATAAATCTCTATTTTGGGATAATCTTGTGATCGAATGACTATAACATGGAAATTGATTAATCATGTAAACATGGTTTATTAAATCGATGCCCAATGGGTAATAACCCTCCTGATTAACCAAACAGAAAGAAAGAACTTGATGAATAGGGTTGGATAAATATTAAAAACATCCTTTCTCTGATATGGTGATTTGCATGGTTGTTCTTCTTGATGTTTCATGGGGTGACATAGAGGGGAATGGATGCTCTAGTTGAGAGGTTGTTGGTTTGTGAATCTAGGGCCTTGTGGAGCTATAGGTAACTTTTCTGGACCCGGTAGGTTGGGTTTTTTTAGTTCTATTACTTTGAGGGATCTCACATGATCCCATTTTAATGTTTTTATTTATGAGAGAACTGAGAGTGAAAACTTAAATGTGTGATTGACTGTTTCCTTTCATTTGTGGTCTTGGATTGTGGTTATGCATGTCAGTTTCCTAGTAGTGAAGGATTATTTAAATGTAATCACTTGATCATGATAATGAGAATGGGTACAATGAGGAACTATTCTTTAGAAATGGGTTTGTGGTCTTGTTGTGGATGTTGTGTGCTTGTGAATGTAGGGGTAACAACAAGAGTAGTTGTGTGTGGGCTGATTGTTGGTTTTGGGAACCTTAGGTTGGGGTGAGTTATTGATTATCTATATGTATAAAATTTAATTCTTGTGTTTCTTATACACACCCCACCCATGTTTAGAACTTCATGCCGAACACCCCCATTTCATGGGGGAGGGTGTTTTTTTCGAAATTCTTCTGAGTGGATGGTAATTATATCAATTTTCTCCCCCTCCCAAGTAGCCCAAGACTCTTTCGGGAAGGCTGTGATGTACTATGGTTCATTATGGACCATGAAACTTTGGGCAGGCTATGTTGTGGTGGGTTGGCCCAAGTGTGCATGAGTAGGTTTGTTTCGCAAGTGTCTTTAGGATGAGTCCTAGGTGTCTGTGGGAAGGAAGTGTGGTTGTGGTGGCCCAAGTGTCTGTGGGTAGGATGTGTGGTTGTGATGGACCTGGTGTCTGTGGGCAGGATGTGTGATTGTGGTGGCCTAGGTGTTTGTGGGCGGGATAAACATGCGGTTGGGATGACCCACATGGTTGTTATTGGGGGTGGCAGTAGAACGGAAATGGGATTTGTGGGGGGGGGTGATGCGTAGTGTGTTTTAAATAACCAGTGGGAAAGTGGTGCAATGTACCCAAATATTGATGTCCAATTACTATTATTTTACCTGACTTGCATTATTTGGTGAGTGTGCCTTTGTGAGGCTGGGTGGATAGTTTTCTTTTCTAAGTGTTTTGGTTACCTCTATTTTCTCACAGGGCATTAGAATGTCTCCCAACTTGTGAATGAGTAATTTTGGTTTCTCTTCTGAGTATACCTGTGTACTCACCCTATGTATATAAAACTAATTTTAGGTTTCTAGGATGACTTTGAGGACCGTGTCGGACCTTACTAGCTCGGGCATCGGGACAGTTTTCATTACTAATTTTTTGGTACTTTACGTCAGAGTTTTTCTTGTACTTTTTATCAGTATATTTTGAACATGTATTTTGGATTGGATTCTTGTCTTTAATTTTATCTTTAGTCCTTGGTGTTGCGAGGATTTACTATCATATCTCCCAATCTTGTTCTATAAAAAGGGTAATGCCTTCCATTTATTTGAAATTATATACCCTTGGTTCTAGTATCCACTCTGGGGCCTATTAAAGGCAGGATTCAAGGGTCATTATTTCTCCTTAACTTTGAAGAAGGAAGGTCTGGGCATCTTTTAGTCCTTTACCTAATCTTGGAGATAGTGGGTCATGAATGAATGGTATCAAAGACGGATGGTTGAGAGATAAGATGGAGTTTGGGGTTTGGAACAGTGAGTATTTCATGGGATGATAGGGAAATAGTGTTAGGAAATATTGGTGTGTGAAATAGGTTAGGGAAGAATAACTAGGACACATGATTTTAGGGGCCCTTGTGATCCGACACAAGGACTCTGAGCCTACAGAAATACCTAGTGAGGCTACATTGATTGTAGGGTAGAGACCCTAGTAAAGGTACATGAATCATAATGACTTTTTTTCCTTCTTGAATTGGGGTGTATTGGAAAAAATGAAATAAATAATAAAAAAACCCTAAGTAAATTCCATACTACCCAAGATTAGGCATTCCTTGTTTACCTTGCAGTTATAACACCCAGAAGTCGTCCATGAGTAGTACGAGAATTTGTGGCACATCAGCTTTCCTTGTACGATAAACAGAGGATTGACTGAGAGGAAGGGGATAAAAAGTGGAAGAAGACTCTATGTTCATTCCAGTGGTAGACCCTCAAGATGTACGGGGGCAGTGCTTCCAACTTGAAGATAGAGGGTTGGCTTGAGGAGATAGAAATCACCTTTACCTTGATCCATGCTCTGAGGGAGTACTGGGTTCTATTAGAAGTTAGTCAAATGAGGGGAAAAAGATGTCATTGGTGGAACTCTACCTCAGGGATAGGATGGAGACTGAGGTTTCATGGGATAACTTTGATAATGAGTTCCATGAGGAATTACTTTCTTCCACAATGAAGGCCAATAAGAGGGAAGAGTTTCTCTCCCACCAGTAGGTGAGTATGTCAGTAAGGGGGTTGGGGATCAAGTTCAAGGATATCCTTCATTTTTCTATGGACCTTGTTGGAATCCTCATGTACTAATCAATTTTTTATGATAAAAAATCCTATTCAACCTGGTTAAATCCTGTAAATTATATCAAATCATGTGTATTTTTGTTTTAATGACCACAAATCCTATTCAACCTAGTTAAATACTATAAATTATATCAAATCATGTGTATTATTGTTTAAGTATTCTCAAGCTTTAAGAAGATCCATTCAAGATCATAATTTCTCTACATTTAGTTTAATTACTTTATACTATCCTTGATTTACCTTTATAATGATTTCTCTTAAAAATGATTAAGTTTAATTCTTTCCATAAGTATCACTGCTTAAGTCTGAATACAGATATTTTCCTAAGTCTGAGACACCGTGAATCAGACATCGTGAACATTCAGACACCATGAAGCAGACACTGTGAACATTCACACACCGTGAAGTAGACACTGTGACCATCAGACACCGTGAACTAGACACCGTGACATCCAGACACCGGGACCATCAGACACTGTGAACCAGACACCGTGACAAACCCAGACACTATGTGAAGGAGACACCGCATCCATGACATACTGTGACACCATTTTCTAATATATTTTATCGTATTTCAATTTAATATCTAATGGTCATATTTGAATATTTTAATGCACTAACATAATTAATGTTTCTTTATAGACATATCATCAGATAATACTAGGTATGAGGTGAAGAATACATGCAACATGTTGGCTCCAAAACATTCACTCCTAGATAAAAAGTTTAGTGCGACCCAGAAGAAAGTGGAAAAAAGCTTGTATGAAGTAGAACGACACAAAGAACAAGCTGGTGGGAATGAACATGAGAATAATATACATTTTGAATAATTGAATCATTAAACTCTATTCCAATGAAGAACAAACAAACCATACTAGAATCCCGAGAAAATATTCTTGCTGAAAAAACACCATGAAGAACACAAGATGAATTTGTCTGACTTTCGACACTCTGTTTTCTATATGAGGACCTGAGTTCTGCATCTGCTTCATCTCAGAAGTCCAGAGCTGTAAATACTAACAATCAGAGCACTTCTAAACCTATCTCAATCATTCTAATCTGTTGTGTATCCTTTTATTAACTTTTGAGCAGTGTGTGTTTCTATATAATAACACACTTTGTCTCCTGCATCAATCTTAAGGATACAATATATCCTCACTCATACATTCTTTTACTCTTGTTTATTCCCACAGATAAGTGTGGAAGAGGCCCTTGTGTGGCATGGTAGTTTGTACCAACGAAGAACTGTGGAAGAGGTCCTTGTGCGACCTGGACAGTCCTGTGTAAAAAATTTTAACCCCGATTCAGGGTGTGGATCATGTTTATTTATATAAACTTTTTAGTGGTAGGTGATCACCAAGAGGAGTGGATTAGGTCTCATCTTGATACTAAACCACTTGTTGTATATCCGTTGTGCTTCTTATATTTATTTTTCTCTATTTTAATGCTTAATTGTATAATTCAAAAATCACTGAACTTACTTTGATAGTTAATCTTGGAAAGAAGTTATAATTTCTTTTTCTTAGTAAAATAGTTTCAAAAGTAATATTAATAACTATTATTATTACTAAGAAATAATCAATTTTCTAAGAAGTTATTTAAAGAGTCAAACCTTTATAACCATATTAATTTGATTAATTGGGATATATTTAACTTGAAGGGGAAATATTTTTAAGAACACCTTTTTAAAGATGATTTTTTATAGATACTCAATTAACCCCCCTCTTGAGTATTCTACTCCGACCAAAATTTGGTATCAGAGGTTTTTTATTAAGACTTTGTTTAATCTCTTGCAACTGTGATTGTAGTTTTACTTTAAAGATCATTAAATTTCTGTCAATTCTAAATTTCTAGCTCTTTAAACCTATTATGTTATTATAAATAATAGATTGGAAGGTACTGCAACCAATAGACCACCATTCTTTAATGGAACCAACTATGATCAATGGAAAATTAAAATGAAAATGCATTTAGAGAGCATGAGTTTTAAAATTTGGTCTTCCATTATAGATGAATATAATCTTCCTACTACCGATAGAATCACATGGGATGAACCTACCAAAACTGCATACAATAACAATTGCAAAGCTATTAATGCTTTATATTTCTCCTTAGGAGATGGGGAATTTAATAGAATTTCTACTTATAAAATTGACCATGATATTTGGGATACCCTATCTGTCTCGCATGAAGGAACATATAGTGTAAAAGAAATGATACTTAATACTTATACTATCAAATATGATAATTTTAAAATGAAACTTGATGAGCCTATTTCTAACATGTATCTTAGGTTCAATGATATTGTCAACACAATGATCTCGCTTGGAAGAGAAGTCACTGCCAAGGAACATATCATGAGAATTCTCAGATGTCTTCCTGATTGATGGATGGGAACCTCTGTCTCTATTAAAGAATCATGCGACATCAACAATATACCTTTAAAAGAACTCATTGGGAAACCGATGATGTATGAAGAAGAGATGAAATTCAATAAGGAGGATAAGGATGAACCAAAAAGGAAATATGTTGCATTCAAGACCACTACCTCTGAACACAAAGACATAGTGAAATTAGAAGCTTATGTAGAAAGTTACAATAGTGATGAGGAGATGGCTCAATTATCCAGAAGATTTAAAATATTTTACAATAAGAAGACCTTTTTCTGAAATCCTAACATCAAGGGAAAATATGACCAAAAAGGAAATTGGAAGGACTGGAAAAAAAGTGACAAGGCTGATGAAATTGTCTAATATGAATGTAAGCGCAAAGGGCATATCAAGGCTGACTGTCCAAAGCTCAAGTAAAAAAAGGGATATGAGGACAAGGACAGGAAGTATACAAAGGCAATGAAAGAAACCTGGAGTTCCTATGAGGATAGTTCAAGCAACTCAAAAAAATCACATGATGAATAGGCTTACAAAGCCAATTTGTGTTTTATAACAAACATATCTGAGGTAACACTGGACTCTCATGTACATAATTCATACTATTCTATAAATGAGAGTGACTCTGAGAAAATGAATAATGAAGAAATTTTTGAATACTATAACATGATTAAAGAAACATGAAATGAACTAAAAGACAAATATAAATCATTGAAGAAACATCATGCTCTCACTGTGACTGTTAAATCTGAACTCACAACTGAAAAAGAGAAAAATTCTCAACTACTCAAAGAAAAAAACGAATTAAAAATGTATAATGAGAAATTGAAGAATGACCTAGAAAAGTTTACCAATGGGAAAAATACCCTTACCCAAATTCTAGGAAAACAATTTTCCCCTAAATACAACACTGGCATTCGTTATCAACCTGGTAAAAGAAACCTTGGTAGAACAAATTTTTTTTCTAAATCTAGGACATATAGTTTTACTTACAATTCTGGACACAAATCGTGTAATTCAAGTTATGATACACTGTCTATTGTTTCAAGTTTTTCCAGACCAAATAGATTTTATTTTTTAAATACTTTACTTAATTATTATAGTAAACCTATGAGACAGATATGGGTTCCTAAAGCACTTATTACTAATATTACTGGACCCAAACGAGTATGGGTACCAAAATCTATTTTTTCTTGATCATTTTGTAGGAAAGATACTTAACGAGTTCCTATAAAAGTCTATGGTACTTGTACAATGTATATTCAAGGCACATGACAGGAGACTACTCATGCTTCAAGAAACTAATCAAAATAGATGGAGGACATGTCACATTTGGTGAAAATGGAAACAGAAAGATTATTGGCCTCATCCAAATTGGTAACTCTAATTCAGTATTGATTTCTAAAGTACTATTTGTTTATGTATTAAAATAAAATCTTCTCAGAATCTCACAATTATGTGATAATGGATTTCATGTTATATTTGAAGATGATTCTTGAAATTTATTTAATTATAAAGAAGAATTAGTATTTTTTGCATTAAGAAATGAAAATTTTTACTTTGTTAACTTAGATTCCTTAGCTTCTCAAAATACTTCATGCTTAAGTGTATTTCATAGATCCTTGGCTCTAACATAGGAGACTAGGACACTGTAATGTTCACTCCCTTATAAATCTAACTAGAAAAATCCTAGTTAAAGACTTACCCAAACTTGAGTTTCCAAATGACAAATTTTGTAATCCCTGTCAAAAGGGAAAACAACACAAAGTTTCATTCAAAAAAAAAAAAGAAGTGTCAACTTCTCAACCCCTTGAACTGGTTCACATGGATTTGTTTGGACCATCTAAAGATTTTAGTTTAAAAGGGAAGCACTATGTTTATGTTCTTGTAGATTACATTTTTAGATATACTTGGACCTTCTTTATGGATCACAAGAGTGAAGCCTGCTCTTATTTTATTAAATATGCCAAGTATGTAGAAAATATTAGTGGACTTAGAATTAAATCATTAAGAAATGATCATGGACGTGAGTTTGGAAATCAAGAGTTTGAATTGTTTTACACACAAAATGGTTATAATCACAATTTCTCTACCCCTAGAACACCTCAACAAAATGGAGTTGTAGAGAGAAGAAATAGAACCCTGAAAGAGTCATCTAGAACAATGCTCAATGAATATGACCTGCCTATTTATTTTTGGACTAAAGCCGTCAATACAACATGATACATAATCAATAGACTGTTGATCAGACCTATTCTTAAAAGGACTCCTTATAAGTTATGTAACAATAGAAAACCCGAAGCTAACTACTTCAAAAATTATGGTTGCAAAGTATATATCCTTAATACCAAGGACAATATTGACAAATTTGTATCCAAAAGTGATGAATGTATCTTTTTAGGATATTCCACGTCTAGTAAAGCCTATAGAGTGTTTAATAAAAGAACTAAATGTGTTGAATAATCTATCGATGTCAAATTTGATGAAAGAAATCCCCATGAGCCTAAAACCATTCTAAAGAACCTAGAGGTTAATCTATTGAATCTGAACATTAATCCAAAGTCCTCAAACTAGTCTGTGAAAGAATTAGTCAAAAATTCTAGTTTGGAAAATTCCTTAGAAGCTGAACATAGTGATGAACCTGAAATCACTAGTCCCTCCTTTACTAGAGTTATTAGAAATCTTAAGAACCATCCCTTAGATGCTATTGTAGGATACCTAGACAAAGGAACTCAAACTAGAGCTTCTCTTAGAAATAAAGTTGAACATCAAGTCTTCTTTTCACAACTTGAACCAAAAAACATTAATGATGCTATCAATGATGAATTTTGGGTGATGGATATTCAAGAAGAACTTAATCAGTTTGAAAGGAACAAAGTTTGGAAACTTGTTGAAAGACCTAAGGACACATCACCATAGACACTAAATATGTGTTTAGAAATAAGGTAGATGAAGCTGGTAACATAGTTAGAAACAAGGCTAGATTGGTGGCACAAGACTATAGTCAAGAAGAAGTAATTGACTATGAGGAGACCTTTTCACTAGTATCTAGACTTGAAGCCATCAGAATCCTTCTTTCTTATGCTGCTCATCTGAATTTCAAACTATATCAAATGGATGTTAAGAGTGCATTCTTAAATGGGTATATTGTTGAGGATGTCTTTGTTGAATAACCCCTGGTTTTACAAACCCCCATTTTCCAAATCATATTTTTAAATTATCAAAAGCTTTATATGGTTTAAAACAAGCTCCAAGAGCCCAGTATGATAGATTAAGTACTTTTCTTATTTCCAAAGGTTTTACAAAAGGATTATCTATTCCTACCTTTTTTAAAAATGAATTTCTAATGATGCTTTAGTTGTTAAAATCTATGTAGATGAAATTATCTTTGGATCCTCAAGAAATTCTTTATGTTTTGATTTTTATAAAATGATGAAAAATGAATTTGAAATGAGTTTAATGGGTGAACTAAAACTCTTCCTCGGATTTCAAATCTTTCAAAATAATGATGGTATTATTTTAAATCAAAGTAAATATACTAGAGATCTTATAAAACGTTTTAGATTGGATAGAACTAAAAGTAGTAAGACTCCCATGATTACCACTTGTAAGTTGGATCTTAATAAAGATAGAAAATCTATTGATCAAACCACTTATAGAGGAATGATTGGAAGTCTACTCTACTTAACTACTAGTTGACCTGGCATTCTATTTAGAGTGTGTATGTATGCTCATTTTCATGAAAATCCTAAGGAATCTAATTTAAATTCTGTAAAGATAATTTTCAAATACTTCAAGCATACACCTAATCTAATAATGTTCTATCATAGAAAAAAATCATTTGAATTAGTTAGTTATTATGATGCTGACTTCGGTGGCGGTAAGTTAGATAGAAAAAGCACCTATGGAACATGTCACTTTTTAGGAAAGTCATTGGTATCATGGTGTAGTAAGAAACAAAACTCTGTTGCATTATCTACTGCAAAATCAGAATACATAGCTGCTGGCAGTTGTTGTGCACAAATTTTGTGGATGAAACATACATGACAAGATTATGGATATAAATTCAGGCATGTACCTATAAACTGTGACAAAACAAGTGATATTAAAATCTCAAAAATCATGTTTCACATTCTAGGACAAATCATATTGATTTAATACATCAATTTGAGAGATCATTATCAAAAAGGTTATATCACTTTAGAATTCATTGGTACTGAGTATCAGTTTGCTGATATATTTACCACACCAATAAATTCTGAAAGAATAGACTACATAATACATGAATTAGGAATGATAAATCTTAATTAAATATATTACTATGTCATGATTACGGTCTCATAGTTAGTGCTTCATGACTACTATCTAACAGTTACTATCTCACCATAATGCTCAGCTACTGTCTCACCGTTTTACTGTCTCACCGTAACGCTCTATTACTATCTCACCGTAACGCTCAGTTACTGTCGCACCATAACATTCATTATCTATCTCACCAAAAAGACCCGATATGTCTCACCATAAATCTTTTATTTAATTTTTATTTATGAATTAAAAATTGTATCTTGGTAATTATTCATTTAACATTTTTTGTTTTCCAGCGTTTTTACTTTTGCGACCTTTGGTATTCCTAAATGATAAAATAAAAAAGAATCACTCGATTCTTCACTTGGGATTTCTTCTATTCACTCATTTAGAATCCTTCTTCAAACCTACAACCCTTCTCTCTCTCTATAACCTTCAGTGGATGCCCTGGATGAAACGCCCTTCATCGTCAACTCCTGAGAAACATAGCGCAAAGAAAAAGAAAAGTGCACCCAAGCTAGCACCTGAAGGTCCTCTAAACCCAAATCTAGTAAACCGAGTTGTCATACCTAAGAAAGAGGTTTTCCCTAAATTGATTCTATCAATTAAGTCTTTGGTTATAAAAGTTTTAAAAGAGTAAGGCTGGATAGAGTGGTTTTTGAAGGAAGATCGACCTATCTATCCTAAGTTAGTGGACCAGTTTTATCAATATGTTCAGTTCACCTTTGAGTCTGAAGATGGATATGTTGTGAGAAGATGAATAAATGGCCAAAAATGATCATTATCTTAGAGGTTATGGGATGCATGACTTAGGATACCTCATGAAGGAATCTATGAGGATTATCAAAGAGGACCTCCACCTTCAACTGAATTCTTTAATCTGGAGGATGCATTGAAAGCCTTAACTGGGAATGGCACCAAGAGGAGAGCCATTGCTGCTGAACTAGATGGAGAATCAAGGCTTCTATTGATGTTTATTCAGAATCCAATTAGCCCTAGAAAATGTGATTTTTCTGTTTTGAAATATTAGGATGTGTTTCTGATCCACCTTATAAAAAATGGGCATAAGATAAACCTTACCAAGTATATCATTCATCACATGTGTGAACTGATCAAAGCCACATCCAAGTCAAACTCTCTATTTTTCTCTTGGATTATCTCATCCATTCTTCTTACCAATGGTATGGTTAGACCTAATGAGGAATTTATAAAGGATTGTGAGTACTACCTTTAAAAATTCACTATCAAGAGGATGAAGATAAATTGTAATCCCTAAAAAAAGGCATGGGTAGAAGACAATGATAGACTTTATGAAAAATTCAATCCTATGGAACATCCATCAAGACCAAGATATATTTCTGATCCTGGTTTGGAACTAGATGAGGTTGTTGAATACTCTTCTGAAGAAGATGAATATGATACTCTGCCTCCTAGGGAAACTGTGTCTATTGAGGAAGACAATACTCTTGTTCCTCATGAAGTTCTTGAATAAGAGGTCCCTTCTCCTAGAGAAGTTGTTAATCTGGAAGATCAACCTGAGGTTGAAAAAGAATCTGTTTCCAATGAAACAAAAAATAATGCCATGGAAGAACCTACAGAGGAAGAATTACCTACTATGAAAGGAGTTGACCTTGAGAAACTTCCAGTGGAACAATATGTTCTTGGAATAATTACTTCGACTGAGGAAAGGATGAAGCTAAATTTTCAGTTGGCTAGATAGGAAATGGGTGAAGAACTACAAGATGAGTTTGTGGAATTAGATCAAGATCCTAAGCTTCTCAGTTCTGAGAAGGATACAACTATTGAGGGGGAGAAACCCCCAAATCTGTAATCTATCGAAGTAAAAAATCTGGTTGATCTGAGCCCTGTAAGAACTCGATATAAGTTCCCCAGTTTCTATGATGTGGATGAATCTCAAAAAGTCTCAGCAAAAGGCCTTGACCTTTCCTCTTTGTTCTAGTTGAAATCGGTCTCTAATATCACCCCTTCAAAGGAACTTGAAACCATATTAATCCTTGTTTATGAACCTTCATCAGAACAACCATCCTTTGTGAGTAAGGATGATCTAAATGAATTTGGTGATAACCTTTTGTTTGGTGTTGAAAAAGTTCTGAATTCCCAACCTTCTCTTGTGACTCATCTATGTGAGAAAGATGCGTCTTTATTGTTATAGAATGTTATCTGGAAAATACAACCCAAAATGCTTCATGAGATTCAAGAAGTAAGAGTTGAGAACAGACTTCTTAGGGATGAGGTGAAGACCCTAAGAGGTATGATTGAATACATGTAGAAAGAGATGTATTCGAGATCATAGCTTATTTCTCATCCTCTAGAACCTACTGTTCCTCAAACCCCACCGAATTTTGTCTCTGAGATTCATCCAATTTTAGCTTCCTTAGCTGAAAAGTTCGCAGAAAGGAACAAACAGATTGTGAAAGAGATGAGAGATCTTGTTGTAAATATTAACAAACTCATTGGTGAGAATACAAGGTGTCTTTAGAAAGTTATGAATCAACTGAAATATCTCACCACCACTTTCAATGCTTCTAAAGCCTCTGTTCAATCCTCTCAACCCTATTTAGAATGTGATCTGCTCAAAACAGTGGTCAAAGAAGAGCTTCAAACCGTTCTTAGTGGCTTCAATAAAGATTCTCTCTCTGCAGTTATCAAGAACAGTGACAGAGTTATTGACCTGGTCCAAAGGCATTCTAAAATTGCTAATGATGCTCAGCAAGAGATTACCAAGAAAGTGGATTTCTACTTCAATAGAATCTTCTCCAAGATTGACATGAATAATCATTTCAATTATCTTGTGGAAAATCTTTAGATTCCACCTATTACTCAATATTTCAAGACGCAAGTCCAAAATCTCATAGAGTTCACTCGATTGTTGGACAATTTTATGGAAAACAAGGATGTTTTTGAGAAATCCATGCAGTATGGTGGAGAGATCATTGCGGATTTCATTAAGCTTATGAAGCCTTAACTTCATGTACAGAGTAAAACTATTGTTGCTCCTATAGCTGCACCTATAAGACCTAGATTACCTACCTTCACCTCTACCCTCACCTCAACTTCTATGTCTTTTAGTCAAGCACCAAGTCAGATTAGGCATGTGATCCTTGATCAAAAACTGCCTCAGTCTTCTACTGCACCTACTCTGGATCCCTTTGTTTTTCAAGGCCTTCCTTTACCTTCTATATCAACCACCTCACTCCCTTATTCTAACTCAACCTCTGCTCCTACGGATTCCTCTTATACTACTGCTGATAAAGGAAAATAGAAGACCAGTCAGTGACGAAGAATAGTGATTACTCATTTTTGATAAGAATGATGTTGTTTTTGTTTTCCTCTTTTGTGTTTGTACTGGATCTTATTTTCTTTAATGAAATGTGCACTTTTCATGACTTCTATTATTCCATCTTTTTTATAATCCTGAAAGGGGAAGAAATATCTATATGTTAGACATTTATCTCTATATTTATAGTTGAATCAAATATACACTTTAAATCTACATGATTTGTGATCATAAAAAAAGAGGAGATTGTTGGACTCCTCATGTACTAATCATGTTTTAATGATCAAAAATCCTATTCAACCTAGTTAAATCCAGTAAATTATATAAAATCATGTGTATTATTGTTTTAATGATCAAAAATCCCATTAAACCTGGTTAAATCCTGTAAATTATATCAAATCATGTGTATTATTGTTTAAGTATTCTCATGATTTAAGAAGATCCATTCAAGATCTTAATTGCTGTACATTCAGTATAATTACTTTATACTATCCTTAATTTACCTTTATAATGATTTCTATGAAAAATGATTAAGTTTAATTGTTTCCATAAGTATCACTGCTTATGTATGAATACATATATTTTCCTAAGTCTGAGACACCGTGAAGCAGACACTGTAAACATTCATACACCGTGAACATTCAGACACCATGAACAAGACACTGTGACCAACCCAGACACCGTGTGAAGGAGACACCATTTCCATGAAATACTGTGACACTATTTCCTAATATATTTTGTCAACTTTCAATTTAATCTATAATGGTCATATTTGAAGATTTTAATGCACTGACATAATTAATGTTTCTTTGTAGACATATCATCGGACAATACGAGGTATGAGGTGAAGAATACATGCAACATGTCGGCTCCAACACATGCACTCCTAGATGAAAATAGTAGTGTGGCCCGGAAACAACTAGTGAAAGGCTTGTATGAAGTAGCACGACACAAAGAACAAGGTTGAGGGCATGAACGTGAGAAAAATATACATTTTGGAGAATTGGCTCATCCAACTTGATTCTGTTGAAGAACACATTAATCATAATGGAATCCTAAGAACATCTTCGCGCTGAAAAAACACCATGATGAACAAAAGACGAATATGTCTGACTTACAACACTCTTTTTTCGAGACGAGGACCTGAGTTCTGCATCTGCTTCATCTCTAAAGTTCAGAGCTGCAAAGAATAAAACTCATAGCACTTCTAAACCTATCTCAATTGTTCTAATATGTTGTGTATCTTTTTATTAACTTTTGAGCAGTGTGTGTTTCTATATAATAACGCACTCTATCTCCTGCATCAAACTGAAGGATATAAGATATCTTTACTCAAAAATTATTTTACTCTTGTGTATACCCACATATAAGTGTGGAAGAGGTCCCTGTATGGCCTGGTAGTTTATACCCACGAAGAACTGTTGAAGAGGTCCTTGTGTGACCTGGACAGTTTTTTGTACTGTTGTTTAACCCTGACCTAGGGTGTGGATAATGTTTATTTATATAAACCTCTTGGTGGTAGGTGATCACCAAGTAGAGTGGATTAAGTCTTGGCTTGAAATTGAACCATTTGTTGTATATCCGTTGTGCTACTTATTTTTAGTTTTCTATGTTTTACTGCTTAACTGTATAATTCTAAAATCACTATACTTACTTTGATAGTTAATCTTGGAAAGAAGTTATAATTTCTTTGTCTTAGTAAAATAGTTTCAAAAGTAATATTAATAACTACTATTATTACTGAGAAATAATCAATCTTCTAAGAAGTTATTTAAACAGTCAAACCTTTATAACCATATTACTTTGATTAACTAGGCTATATTTAACATGAAGGGCAAATCATTTTAAGAACACATTTTTAAATATAAATTTTTTATAGATACTCAATTCACCCCCTACTATTGAGTATTCTACTTTGACCAACAAATCTCTTTATGGATGAGTAGTCTCGGGCGAGACGCTTAGAGTAGGCACTTTAACCTTCTCTTGAGTATGCTGTTACTCGCTATACTCTACCAACATACTTAGTAGTTCATAATAAGGCTGTGGTATTGGAAAGGATGAACTCATGAGGAGGTGTGTCGTGAGAGGGGAGATAACTAAGTTCATCAAAGGGGAAGGTAGTCAGTAGTAGATCTACAGTGATATGACCTTCTAGATTCTAACTGGTAGAGAGCAGGCCTCAATAGTTCCAGTTTTTATTTCCTAGTCCTCTCCCTTTATCCACGGGCCTAATACTGAGGTGCTTTACCTATGGTAGTCGTGAGCATATTCAGAATCAGTTCCCTATCCGAGTACAGTATGGTGGCAGTGGTAAGGTTCAACACCCAACTCAGTATCATTAGTTTCTAGCCAGACCTTTTCAGCAGTAGCAGTAGGCCCCTGCCCCTCCAAATAAGATGTTTCAGGAGGATTCTGACCTTAATGTGCTTCTCAGGGACCTCTACTGGGGAGTGGCTGAGGAGGCGGTCGATAGCCAAGGGGTATAGGAGTTGGGTGTGGGAAGTTGTACACTGTAGAGGCAGCGGTTCCAGTATGGTTAGAGGTCATTCGAGGTATGGTCAGTCAGTTTAGTACTCTTGCATGTGCCTTGTTTGATTCTGGAGCTTCTCACTCCTTTTTTGCACCTAGTCTAGCCCATACCTTGGGTCTAGACTTAGAGAGACTTTCCATTCCCCTGGTGTTGAGTATGCTAGTCGGAGGTCAGACTTTCATGTTTGATGTTTTTCGAAGTTTTAGACTGATGTTGGGGCTGCATCAGTCTAGTGGGGATCTATTTGTGCTAAAAATGCAGTAATACGATGTCATCCTAGGAATAAAATTGTTTATTTCTACGCACACTATTATCGAATGCTTCCAGATAATGTTCATGTTCTTAGATATGTGTGGCCCGCATGTAGCATTCGTTTGAAAGAGGGGTTTCCAGGAGTACAGCCAATGTGTGGAGCCCCTTATTTCTTTGTTAGACGAGATGTCAGTTGAATCAACAAACTCAAAGATGGTGGATGTTCTGGGTATTGTTAGTGAGTTATTGGATGTCTTCCCAGAAGAAGTTGTGACTCTACCCCCTCAATGTGATGTTGAGTTCAGGATAGACTTACAACCCGATGCCCATACAATTTTTATGGGTCCCTATCGGATGGATCCTTCTGAGTTATAAGAGTTTAGGATTAATGTTGATGACCTGATGAAGTGGGGTTTTATTTCACCAAGTGTTTCATCGTGGGGTGATAAAATATTGTTTTTGAAGAAGGTAGACAGTGGTATTAGGCTGTCCATAGACTACCGAAGATTAAATTAGGTGATGGTCAAGAACCATTATCCTCTACCAAGGATCAACAATTTTTTTGACAAGTTGAAGGGAGAAGGTTGGTTCTCTAAGATCGACATGTGGTCTGGATACCACCAGTTTAGGGTGAAGGAGGGTGATATCCTGAATACTACTTTCAGATATAGGTATGAGCACTTTGAGTTTTTGGTCATGTAGTTCAGTATTATGATGGAACCAGCTATGTTCATGGGGCTGATGAACTACATTTTTTGGGAGTATCTAGACTGGTTCATAGTCGTGTTCATTGATGACATCCTAATCTACTCAAGACCAGAGGATGATCACACCAAGCATCAATGGACAGTTTTGGAGGTCCTCTGACACCACCATCTCTACTAGATGTTTTCCAAGTGCAAGTTCTAGAAATGAGAGGTGCACTTATTTGGGCATGTGGTGTCCTAGTAGGGAATAAAAGTGGACCCATCAAAAGTCAAAGCACTTGTCTATTGGTAATCACCCGAGAACATGGAAGAGATTCATAGTTTTCTGGGTTTGTTAGGTCACTACCAGAGGTTCCTACCCGACTTATCTCAAGTTGCAGTGCCTTTTATGACTTTGACCAAGAAAGACTAGGATTTTTTATGGATTCAGAAATGCTAGGTAGACTTCACTTATCGAAAAGGGAAGATGGTTAGTTCCCCAGTGAATATATTTTTAGAGGAAGGGGTAATGTTTAATGTGTTCTGTGATGCTTCTAGTCTAGGATTGGTGTGTATGCAGATGCAGCCATAGGGGGTGGTCTCTTATGGGTCTAGGCAGTTATGCCTTCACAAATTCAACATTTTCACCCATGACCTGAAACTTGTAGCGATCATTTTTATGTGGAATATGTGGTGGAATTACCTCATCATGGAATACTTATTAGTCTTCATGGATCACAAAATATTGAGGTACATCTTCTCACAGCGAGACATGAACTTGAGACAATGAAGGTGGATGGAGTTTCTTTAGGACTACGATTTAAAGATATCCTAAATATTAGGAAAGGGTAACATGGTGGCTGATTCCTTGAGTATGAAGTCATAGGAAGAAGTTGTTCAGGAGTCTGTAGATGCTTGGAAAGCAATGGAGGAGTTAGCTGCTTTACATCTTGTCATGAGAGTGGAGGATGGTAGAGGCTGTCTGTTTTAGATGATAGTGCAGTCTTCCTTGGTACAACAGGTGGAGGAGTCTCTGTGGGGAGACTCAGAGTCTTAATTGTTGCATGATCTTGTTAGATAGGGTGATTCTCCAGAAGGATGGTCAGAGGATGGTCAGAATCAGATACTTTTTTTGCAGGAAGCTATTTGTCTGAGAGATGATGCATGAGGGAGTTCTCCACGAGTTCCATAGATCTCCCCAGGAAGTACACCCATGAGTTTCCAAAATGTACCATTGCTTAAGTTTTTAGCTTTGGTGTCCTAGAGTGAATGGGGAAGTGGTGGAGTTTTTGGAAAAGTGCCTCATCTGCCAGAAGGTGAAGGATACAAACTGTATTCCCGACGGTCTGTTGCAGACCTTAGAAGTTCCAGAGTAGAATTTGGATGAAGTATCGATGAATTTATTTAAAGGACTACCTAGGGATGATGGAGGCTGTGATTCCATATGGGTAGTGGTGGACCAATTGACAAAATAAGATCACTTATTAGTTGTTAAGGAGTCAAGTGCAGTGGATGCCTTAGCACAGAAGTACATGGGAGAAGTTGTGCGACTACACGGAGTTCCCAGAACCATCATTTCGAATCAGGAACACACTTTACTTCATGAGTCTGGAAGGGATTATAGTGTAATTTAGGCTTATAGCTATGCCTTATCACTGATTTCCACCCTCAGATGGATGGGCAGATAGAGAGAACCATCCAGACATTGGAGGATATGCTGCGAGCATGTGTTCTGGACTTTGAAGTATTATGGGTACATAACTTTCCTCTGGTAGAATTTTCCTACAACAATATCTATCACTCAACCATTGTCATAGAACAGTTCGAATCCTTGTACATAATATTGTGTCATTCACCCATGTATTAGACATTGGTTGGGGAGGTAGGTGTTCTTGTCCTAGAGGTAGTGCAGAGCATGACATAGAAGGTTTATCTTGTGTGTGAAAGAATGAAGGTAGATCCGGATCAGAATAAATAATATGTTAATCATAGGAGGATACCCTTGGAGTTTGAGGTTTTGGGCCACGTGTTCTTAAAGGTCTCCCCTTGGAGTAGACAACAGAGGTTTGGAAGGGGGAGTAATCTTTCTCCCAGGTTCATCGGACCCTTTATGGTGTTGGGACGAGTGGGCGCGGTGACATATCAGCTGGCATTACCAACACGGTTAGAGAGGATCCACAACGTCTTTCATATATATTATCCTTGTCAATATCTACACAATGAATCCCACGTCCTCGAATGAGGATAGTTGGATATCAAAGACGATGCAACGTTCATGGAGACAATGGTGATAATCGAGGATATGAATGAAAAAGGTGATTCGTGGATGGACCATTCCCTTGGTTCATGTGTTGTGGAGGCATGGTGGCCTCGAGGAGAGTACTTGGGAATGGGAGGCATAAATGTGTGCCCAATACCTAGAGCTATTCTGAGTTTTTCTCTTGTTTTTTCTTTGTGCATTTCTCATGATTTAAAACTTGAACTCACTTTATGCATGATAAGTTATTTTCCCTATTCTATGAATGTGTGTGAAAAGTCCTAACTATGGGGAGAGGAGAACTTGATCCCTAATCAAGACACATTGATGTGGATGAGATTAAACCCATGAGGGAAAGTCAATGATACCAAAAGAAGATAGTATCTTGACATGGAAGAAGGAAATCCCTAATCCATATGTCTGGATGTTGTGACTTTTGTGGTTGTGTTATTTCTTAGTGTTTCTATAGTTTTTCAGGAGATAGATAGAGATGTGTTACTAGATATTGAGGTTTTATTCAATCTTTCAAACAACTATAGGGTGGTTTTTCCCTGAGACGTATCTTATGAGTTAGTTGTTCAGACCCATATCTTTCCTTTTCTAGTTTACTCTTGAATTCTCAAGGGTGAGAATAGTTTGAGAGGTATTTGATGTAATGCCTCAGACCCTCCTGGTCCATTACTTTTCCAAATTATGGTGTTTGGGGTGTCCTAGAAACCATCAGTGAGTTAGGAGGGCATCAGTGTTGGTGGAAGGGTGTCACTATGGTGTCACATGTTGGGGCCACCAATTAGCCCTGTTCGGTGTCTCAACGATCGGTGCCGCACTAGAATGGTTCCACAGAGGGGTGTCAGGGGTTTTCCCCCAGTTTTCCCATAACGTCTATTTTAAGTTTTAACACCTCTTTTAAAGTGGTTTAAGACCATTTTAAGGTGGGTAAAGGATATATCAAATCCCCTAAGAGTTGGGTGACCCTTGACTTACCAAAACGTGTTGCATTTTAATTAGTTTCACACCCTTTTTTTCATTTCCAGTTACGCCCCTATTATACATTTTTCTCAGTTTAAATGTAACATATTAACTCTCTTCCATGTGATTGTCTATCCCACTATCTACAAGAGAATTATTAAATATCAGTTAATTCCAATGTGTGCAACCGCCTAGCCATGTGGTCAAACCATGATCTTCTTTTTAAGAACTTCAATATTTCATATCCAATCACTCTAGGATTGGGCCTTTTATCTCACCGAGATCTTCTTCTTACATGGTCTATTTCTTTTCTCTGGGTGCAGTTGAAGTCCCTCTTCTAGAGATGAGTTGTGACTGTGTGAGAGCCCTCTCATTCAGTTCTTCTTGGATTTTCCTATCACGCAACGCCAATTATTTGTCTAGGGAGATAACTTCAATCCTTGATCATTCATGTAGGTGTTCTTCCTTCATCTCTCTTTATTTTGCATCATGTGGGGTGGGTATGATGATGTTCCCTCAGGACGTAGATGAAAAAAACTTTAATGAAGATAATAAATAGACTTTTAAAGAATGAAGGGTTGGGGAAGATGATGATGTTGTTGCATTTGAACTTAGTTTTTATGTTGTGAATTGTATGGGATCATGTCCACTGAAAATTATATCCATTGGTGGTCCTTTCATGCGCACTAATGTTACTCTGTTTTCTGGATAATCTTATGATTGAAGGATTGTAACATGGAAATTGATTAATCATGTAAACTTGGTTGATTAAATGGATTAATGATGGATACGAACCCTTGTGTGATCACCCTGGTTAACCAAATGGAAAGAAAGAACTTAATTAATTGTGCTGGATAAATCTGAAAAACATTTTTTCTATGTTCTGGTGATATGAATGGTTGTTCTACTTGATGCTTTGTGGGGTGACATAGAGGGGAATGAAACCTCTAGTTGAGAGGTTGTTGGTTTATGAATTTGAGGTCGTTTGGAGCCAAAAGTAAATATTCTAGACCCGGTAGTTTGAGGCTTGTTTTGGTTCCAGTACTTCGAGGGATATCACAAGATCATATTTTGATGTTGTTATTTACGAGAGAACCAATAGTGAATTATTAAACAGATTCTTGGATATTTCCTTTCAGTTGTTTTTTTGTCTTGTTTTAATCCTGTAAGTTACCCGGTAGTGAAGGATTTTTTAAATGGGATCACTTGAACATTATAACAAGAATGATTACAATGGGGAACTGTCTTCCTGAAATGGGTTGTGCTCTAGTTGTGGCTGTTGTGTACTTGTGCATAAAGGGGTAGTGGCAAGAGTAGTTGTGTGCGGGATAATTATTTGTTTCAAGACCCTTAGGTTGGGGTGAGTGCTTGATTATCCATATTTATAAAATTTAGTTATTTTGATTCTTATACTCACCCCACCCATGTTGAGAACTTCGTGATTAACACCCCCATTTCAAAGGGGAGGGTGTTTTTTTCAACATTCCTATGAGTGACTAGTTATTCTCTCCTTTCTGATCCCTCTCCCAGGTAGACCAAGACTCTTTGGGCAGGCTGTGATGTCCTAAGGTTTATTATGGACCAAGACTCTTCAGTCAAGATGTGTTGTGGTGGGTTGGCGGAGGTGTGTGCGGGTAGGTTTGTTTCCCAAGTTTATTGGGGATGAGGCCTAAGTGTATATAGGAAAGAAGTGTGGTTGTGGTGGCCCATGAATCTATGGGTAGGAAGTGTGGTTGTGATTTCCCAGGTGTCTATGGGAGGGAAGTGTGGTTGTGGTGGCCGAGGTGTTTGCGGGCGGGATAAACATGCGGTTAGGAGGGCCCTTATTGTTATTGTTAGGGGTAGCAGTGGGACTACAGTGGGTTATGTGGTGGCGGTATTATGTGTAAGACATTCAAAATAACTAGTGGAAACGTGGTGTGGGGTACCCAAATATTGATGTGTTATTACTATTATTTTACATAAATTGTGTTATTTGGGGAGTGTACCTTGGTGAGGCTGGGTGGATAGTTTTCTTTGATAGGTGTTTTGGTTACCTCTATTTTCTCATGGGGCATTAGAATGTATCACCACTTGTGAACATGAGCTTTTTGTTTCCCTATTGAGTATACCTGTGTACTTACTCTATGTATATAAAACTTATTTCAGGTTTCTAGGAGGACAATGAGGACCGTGCCAGACCATACTATCTTGGGCATCATGATAGTTTCTGTATCTACTTTTATTTTCTTTTGGTACTTTATTTCAGAGTTTTTCTTGTACTTTGTATCAGTTTATTTTGAACATGCATATGAGAATGGATTCTTGGCTTTAATTTTATCTTTATTACTTGATGTTTTTTGGATTTACCATCTTATCTCCCAATATTTTTATATAAAAAGGGAAATTCATTCCATTTATATGAGATTATATACCCTTGGTACTAGTATCCACTCTGGGGACTACTGAAGGCGGGACTTGAGGGTCATTATCTCTCCTTTACTTTTAAGAATGAAGGGCAGGGAATTTTGTCATCCTTTCCCTCATCTTGAATAATGGGGGTCGTGACATGTTGGGATCAAGGATGCCCTTTGAGCCATGTCTCAGATCATGTCATGTTTTGGGTTGGATGGAATCTCGGCTTGGTTCATGACAAAATGGAATGAGAGACAAGTTCTTGTTATTTTTGGGGTTAAGTAGTTTTAGATTAGGACTGTCGGGAATTGGGGGTAGGTACAAGAAGGACGTCATTAACCCTTTCTCATTTTGATCCTTATGTTTCCATGGTTAGTCCAGGATTTGAGTATTTTTTCTTTATTTTGGATTGAGGAATGAAAATGGAAGCGATCTAATCTCATATTGTGACCACACACGGAGTAGTGACCCATGTGGAGTCCAAGTGAATGGTTTAAGGTCCTCTTAGTTGTTAACTCTTACATACAACATGACACACTAACCATGTCTATGAGTTAAGAATGACCACTAGTTCCTCCTTCTAGTAATTTGGGGTGAATTTTGTTTATCATAGTTTTGATTGGTGTGAGTGGGATTTTAAAATGAAATTTTTTTGAAAAAAATTATTTATTTTAAGTGGGTTTAGATTGAAAGTAAAATGAGTTAAAAAAAGAGAATGTGATTCGGAAATATGGAATGGTTTTGGGTAAAAATGTGGAGAAAAAGTTATTTGGATAAAAAAATTTAGTAACAGTTTAGATTTGATAATGAAATGGTTTTTGTAACCCTTGGTATTCCCTATGTATGTTTCTACATGTCTGGGTATGTGTGGAATGTGTATGATGAAACATGTGCATGGATGATAAGAGTAGAGGTGGAATGGAAACATATGTGATAGTTCATATGATTCCATTAGTGGGTAATTGAGATCAAATGTTTAGTTGGGTATTTCCAAAACGATTTTTAAAAGGGAATGTAATTTCAAGGATGATTTTTCTTTAATAAGTGGGTTCTTTCTTTGTTAAAAATGGATTTCGGTATTTCGATAGGGTCCTTGGAATAATTCTATTTTGAAATTGAAATAAAAAGTATGGGTTTTAAAAAGGCTATTTATGGTTGAAATTGTACTGTTTAGCTTTTGATCTATTTTTTTAGCATGATATGTTCTTTTTGATTATGTTTTGGATTGATTTTTATTTTAGCTATTGCATTTCTTGTGTTGATCAGAATATGTTGCTTAGAAAGATCCCCAAATTTTCTAGTGCGTCTTGACCAATTTTTGGTTCTTCTCAGTTGTTTCCCATTTTTTATGATGATCGAGGTTCATTAGAAGTTGTGTAATAGATCAAGGAAGTTGATAGTGTCTTAATATCATTGGGAACTCCCGAAGGAGTGAGAGTGCATATTGTTTTGGGTTTTTTTGATGGTCCAGTTTTGGATCAGTGGAAGGTGGTTGTTCTATCATAGATGTAAGTTGAGATGATGTGGGAAGTGTTTAAGACCACGTTTTTCTCATGGTGAAAACTTGAGGAGTTGAAGACGAGGAAGGTGGGAGAGATATTGAGTATTCATCAAGGAAAATAGTCAGTGAACTCCTATGTGGATCATTTCAAGGAGTTGGTTTCTTTATCTTTAGAGATAGTATTGCAGGATTTGTTGAAAGTTCCTTCTTTAATATTGGGACTTTGAACAGAGATCAAGGAGTGAGTTCTCTATTTTGGTGAAGTTCAGTTTGAGAAGTTGGTAGATGAGTTGTTCTTAGGTGACCAAAATCTTGGGGTGATGTTAGTGGTAGGTGGTGATCGTGAATGTTCCCCATCTGGTAAGAGGTGTGTACCAAAGAAACATACTCCCGATAAGACCTTTACATTGGTTTGTTCTTCTAGTTCATCAGGTTATTCTCTTGTGTGTTTTGAAAGTGGTCTATTTTTCCATTCAAATCCATCGTGACATGATACTACAAAGTCCTATCATCATTGTGGTCATTTGGTTCAGCTTTAATTGTTTATAACAAGATTTTTCTGAAGAAGATTCTATCTTTTCGATGTGAGGAAATAGATGCTTCAGACATCAAGGATCTAGCCATAGGCCCCAAAGTGATGCTCAGACATAATTTGGAATCGCAGGGGGTGAAGTGAACCTTGAACCAGTTCTTATATCCAATGTTGATGTAGATATTTTTGAAGTTTCATTGTTTCAGTTTTACTAATGTTGTAAGTTTAGATTTATTTTTTAATGGTGTTATGGGCTCGTTATTTTATAATAAGGTTGGTTAAATTTATCTAAATGTTATTATTAAATTGATTTTTGTCTCTTGAATGTGTTTATCCCTTGTGTGGGTTAGTTCCGGTTTGAATTTGTGTTCATTTGGAATTGTTGAACCTTGTAGTGTTGTTGAAATGTGGTTTTGGTTTTATTTTTTTGGTTTGAAAGTCTTTCAGGGGATTCCCCTTGTGTTGGGTGGTTTTTGGATCAGGTTAGGAGTTTCCAGTTTTCTTTGTGGTTGGTTTTTCCATATTATTACCTCAGTGTTTGGGTTTTAATGTTGGTGGTGTTGTTGAGAGTTCGCATGTTAGTTTGATTTGAAGTCTTTCCATGATGTTAGTTGAATCCTTGTGGTGGGGAGAACCTTCTTATGTTCTCCCATTGTTCTCCGTGCTATGGGATCCTCTAGAAATAGTCACGTGTGACTTGTGAAATGAAAGGTCACGTAGAGGTTCATGGTTTTTTTTGGATTATTCTAGATTTGGTATTGAGTTTGGGTTATCTTTATTCTAAGTGACTTTCTAGGGGAAAGAAGAATTTTTGGTGGGGATAATTTTCACACTTGACCTTGTAAATCCTTTTATTTTATTATTTTCTTGTCTTTGGATATTCTGGTGGAGGTTCCAGTTGAGTCTCAATTTTAATTTTTGAGTTATTGAAGAAAAATGGAGGATGTGGGCTTAAAAGCAGGTGTATAATTTTTAGAACATAGTCAGGGATGACCATGCCACCGCATACAGGTAACCATGTAGCTCATGGTTTGGAGTTAGGGTCTTAGTGCACAACTTTTTCATGGTTAGGGAAACTGTGCAGTAATGATATGGTATGGTTCTGGAATCGGGCAGAGGTGCTAAGAACGTTTGGTACATAGTTTCAGAAATTGTGTAACCAGAACATGTAGGATGCCCCTTTTGGTCCAATAGAAGGTGTCCAGTTAGTGCACAGTTTGGAAAATCATGTGACCAAACCATGAGAGTTTCTTAGATCTTAAATAATATGAAATTCCAATATTTCCCCTACATTATTTTAACCATAATTCATATTTTATTCCTCTATTCCAACCTAGGAACACTGGGGGGTTCTAGGATACCATTTTCCTTTGCTTCCCAAACACCATGTATTCTTTATAAAGGTTCCTAAGGTTAGTTCTTGTGATTTTCAGTCAATTTACCCTATTTCCTTCCCCCTATCTTTGTTACTTGGGGTTTCTCGGTGAGGGTTATCTCTTTGGAAAACCATATAGTCAAGGGATGATTTGCGAGATTTTTTCTTGGATGTTAGTATTTTTAGATTGTCTATCAGTCTTGGGTCTTCCACCTCCCAGTGTTTGGTTGCATTCTCATGTCGTTGAGGTAGGTGTTTCTATCTATTTCCTTTCCAGCACATTCCATTTGATGCTTGATATTTCAAAAAATATTTATAAATGTGTTTATCTTTCTTGTGATGTTATAGTATGGATTTTATTTATTATGGAATATGGGTGAGAAATGATTTTAAAAAGGGTTTATTTGATTATCCCTATTTTAAATACATGCAAGGCCTTTGATAAAATTCAAATTGATTTTTTAAAGTGAAATTGTGAAATTTGGGGGATGTTTTCCCTTGATTATGTTTGTAAGTGTGGTTTGATGTTGAGTTGGATGTTATATGTGGAATTGGGTGACCTTTATGGTGTGACATTTATTTGTGGGTTCTTATATTGGTTTATAAATAAGAAATATTTTGATAAATAGATGTTTTCAAAGTGACTGGAATTGCACATGTGTTGAAAGTTGGTTTTCCAAAAGAAATGAAAATTTTTTAAGTGAGTTTCCTTGTTCTGTTTCTTAAATATGTTCCATGATTTTTATAAGCAGTGGAAAGAATGTTTTAAAATGTATTTGGTGTGTGTATAAATTTGTAAAGGGTATTTTCTCCTAGAAAGAGTTGGATTTAATATGTGTTTTTCTTATTGTATTTCCAAATAAAGTTTATGATTTGTGGAGGTGGTGTGAAATTTGTTTCTAAATATCCTTGGTGATTTGAGTAAATTTAAGTGTTTTACAAATTTATTCCTTGAAACTTGGACCATTTTACACTTAAGATATATTTCGGTGAATAATTGGAATAAATTCCCATTTGGCATTATACATGTGAAAGTGATGTTTTATATTGGTTTTGGAAATGTTATGGAAAAAGGGTCTTTTAAATGCATTGGGATTGGAAATGTGTTTCCCTATTGGAACTTTAGATATTCTTGGATTTTTTTTAAATTCATATGATATAAAATATTGGTTGACTCTTTTGGTTGTTAATAAAAAGTGATTTTGATGTGAAATCCCAATTGAAACATTGTGATGTTTTGGAAATTTATTTGGAACCTATGTGATGTGTGGGACCGATGAACATTTTATCATATTCCTGAAAATTTATTAAAAACTTGGGTAGTGTGAGGACCAGTTTTTCATTAATAATTATTGTGAAAGAAATGGTTTGTCATGTGAGTTGTGATACTTTACTTATATTATGAGACCACTAAAATTTTGGTGAGATCCTCTCCACTAGCTTATGTTTGGAATCATTATTGATATTGAGTACATTAGAAATTTGGATGAGATCCTCTCTAATAGTCCTTTCAAGTGAACATTGTTGGTTGTGGTTTCTATACCATGTGTTTCCAATTATTATTACTTTTATTAGCGTGGGATTATTGGGTATCATCTAGAGGGTCAAGTGATATTTTCTTGTCAAGCCCAATTAGACAGGTTGGTACCCCCTTGACATAATAGGGCTAGGTGGTACGGGAAACTAGATTGGCTAGTTTAGAGTGTCTAATTGGTTATTGACTATGGAGATGCCCTATATGCCGACAAGTGAGTCTAATCTGATTATGCCTAGGGATCACTCTAGGGATGTTCAAGGAATTCTCATGAATAACAATCAATATGTTCTATTTATTTTTTCTACATGTTGGATATTGGAATTTCTAGTTATGCTTACTAGATTTTGTTTCCTTTACTTTGTGCACACCAATTTTCATTATCTATCTTGTTGTTATATTTGAGTTTTGTCTTTGATATGGGTTGTGAAAAGTGAAACTGTTTTTTAAAATGAAAGTTTCATGGGTTGTTTTAAAAAGGGAACTAGGTGAAAATTGGGTTGTTTTATTAAATGATTAAAAACATATTTTCATAATGTATTTCAAACTAGTTTTTTTGGAATGATTTGAGAATGAAAATATATCAATCCTATAGTGATAACCTAATTAGATATTTAATCTCACATCCTACTTGTACCATTCAGTTTTCGTAGACCCGAGAAATTTTGCAGGGGAAGGATTCTCGGTCAGATGCTCTTAGAGCGGGTTGGTCTTATGGATGGTGGTTACTGAGAGGTCACATAGAGATTGTGTTTTGTGGTTCTATCTCAGTTTTTTATTCAGTTTTGTAATGCTGACTAGTTTTTTTATTTGGATCATTTTTTTATTATTCAGTTATTATTGGATATTCCATGTGTTCAGTTTATTTATTTTATCTTGGTTTGTTTTCGAAAAATTATTCCCATTGTTATTAATTTTATGTGTGATATTATTTTCCATCCCATGGGGATCAGAGACACCCTTGGGGATATATATCTAATTGGGTCAGGTGTCAAGTTGGGTGGAATCCCATCTTGTTTCATGTAATAGGTAGAACTAGTAAATCACTGACCATTCATTATAGTATGTTTGGGTTCTCCATGGCTTATCCACCTCCTCTGACAGACCATCCTTGTGTAACCCTTAACAGTTGTTATGTGATGTGACACCTTCATTATAATTCTATATTTTTCACCAAGAAGAAACCCTTTAATATCCACTTTATACCCATAAATTCTTCCAAGAAACCCAGACATATGTAAAAAACTATTAAAGATGTTATAACCCATATAATCGTAATTTAAATCCCAATTCTCAAAACACCCACCTCTCTAGGACTCATAATTCAAATTCTATATGTATTTACCGACTCATGTAGGCATGGGTTATTACAAAATCCCCACCATGAGGCTTCTCACCCCTAATAATCATTTCATTGAATATTCTAACAAACAATTAAACCTTCAGAGCACAGTGACATTAACCATATTTGATTCCGATCTAGATATATATTCATCACACAAATACCCAACTAATCCCAATATGATTTCTATAAACAAATTATCCCAATAACCCCAAAAAATGAAAAAAAAAATTCCTCAAAACACTCAAAACACCAACCCCATTTTTCCATACCTAAATACATGCAAATTAACCCATAAAAACTATTAATAACCTACATTTATCAAATCTAACACCTTCTTGTCATGATATCGACTCGAAATTCAAAACCAAATGTATCAGATCAAATGACATCACAAAATTCATTAGTGCTACCTGAAAACTTTCCCTAATCATAAAACTATTCATTTTATAAATAGATAAAATCACTTAGTACCACTAGATAATCTCGTATTTTCCATAACCCAAGTACCATTCAACATCCCCTAATGTAGAGTTTGGTCAATAATAAGATAATACAATTCTCCACACATGGATGACCCATACCACTGTTGGTCTATACTCATACATTTAATTCCCCCATACCACGTGGGGATCACTATGAATGATCATAGATCAATGCATATAAAAAATCCTACATATCTGAATAATAACCATCTCTGTAATCATACATGACATCCATTATGAGTCAAACATTAAAGAGAGAGGATATGGTTAATAAATATTACAACAATAGTATCACTTTTAGAATAACTCAAATGGATGATACCACAAAAAAAACAATTTTATAGGCATGATAAGATTATTCATATAGACTCTAGATATAACCCATACTTTTATAGGATATACACCTCTTTGTCTCAGTAAAACATTGAAATAACACATTCCCAACCCTACTACACTAGAAACACAACATGGTGTATTTTCATTTCACTAATACTATAACATTTGGAAAACCCTTTCATAATAGATGGAATAAAACTTAATCAAAGGAATCACATAATTTCTTAATTTATTGTTGGGATAATTCAAACATTTTAATTTCCCAATTATAAATTTAAAAACTATGAGCTTCACCCACAACACCTTTAGGGTTCCAATCCTTTCATACAAAAATAAAATTTTATCTAAGAAATTATTAGCATTTTTATATATTAATACACCATTGAAAATTAGATATTTTTGCTATATAAACCCACAAATATTCTAGATAGACATCAATTAATTCTTTTTAAGGCCTTTATAAAAGGCTTTAATAGATTAAGTATAATTACTATGAAGGACACATCCACTAGATACCCATATCTAATAGAATAAACTTATATTATTTGTTAGTTATCAAGTGATGTATACCAATATTACATAATATTTTATAACACAAAAAATGTCAACATCTAGCCTTTATATCTCACCTATGATAATACTCAAGACAACATCAAACTCTATGCATGAATTATCTACACATAAGCAATCATTATCCTTCCACTTAACTCCATAGGGAAATTTCATGACTACCACTACTATAGCACTAAGGATCCTTATAACCACCTACAAAGTGTTGTCTTAGGCACCTAGAGTAAAACCAAAACAAAAAGGAGTATTCAACAACTTCACCCCAAAACCAATCAATTTCCCTCTTTAGAAAGACGTATCTCAAAACTCAAAGGAAACATCACATACCAAATCAACCAACTAAGGTGTATCCATTTAATATATCCCACCTATAATTTTATCATACTAGAGTGTACAAAAACAATCTAGTTATCTCAAAACAAACCTAAACCATAACTCAAACATACCTATCGTAAGCCAATACATAAGGAATCTAATACCTCGGCCTAATAACTTAAGGGGTGTTATTTACCATATAAGAATGAAAATAATATCAAATACCAAAATGATAACACAAAAAAACTACTGTTTTAGTTTCAATTAATTAATGAGACACTAATAATTTATTATAGAAAACACTAAATAAGTTATTTTTTATGTTCTAATTAATTAAAACTCATTTTATTAAGCTAGTTGGAAAAAAATCTTCAACACTTTATTTTATAATTTTTCTCTCTCTTATTAAAACTATTTAATACTTATATGTTGTCATGTACATTCCTAGGCAGACCTATATTCTTAATATATTACATTACCATGCACAATCTCACCACCCCGGTCCAAAGAGTAAAAGTATATATAATAATATCATCATGGAACATAATGATTTTATAAACACCCCAATCAAAATAATAATTGAAAATAAACAATAAAAAACATTCCCCAAGTAACATGGGATTCCACTATATAGGTGTTTCCGAACCACAAGGCTAGTGTATGTCTCAAGTCCCAACAACTCCTAGATATAACTACTAAGTCCATATAATGAGGAAAAATATACACATCCTTACATGGAATCAATTCAAAAATTTAAACATTACATCTCACAATAATCTCACATACCTCAGAGAACCTTTTGGGTTAGTTCCTTTGAGGACAATTACATAATAAACTTTATTATAAAATTTGTGAGTGTTTATCTATAATAAAACTCTTACAGTACCCCTTGAAAACTTCTCATAGTTTATACTTATCTTCATAACCTAGGGAATATAAACATAAGAAGGGTTATCTCAAACACTTAGTAAGGGGAAACTTATCAATATTTCATTGATGGTTAGATAATAAAAATATGGGAAAACAAGAGGATGTAGAATTTTCTTATTAAAACAACATATAAAAATAATATTTGTGTATAAATCAGGAATAAAAAATCTATAATCTCAAAATAATATACATGTACCATGATATAACAGTGTGATATAATCAAGAAAATGTGATATAGAGAAATGATATCACAATATCATATAATCACAGATATGTGGGAAAATCATAAGCATATTCCAAGGATTATTCACTAGTCTATCATAATATTCAAACTATTACTCCCAAGGTCATCATAATATTTTAAGTATTACTCTCTAATCCCTTAATATATTCCATATATCTCTAGGCCACCATCACATGACAAGGGTTACACCCTAGTCCATAAAAATATTCCAAGTATTACTCCCTATGACATCATAATATGCCATGGATTAATTCATATTACATCACCATATGCCAATTATTACTCCCTAGACAATCATCACATTCCAATGATAACTCCCTAGGTCATCATAAAGGATTTGGTTCACCCTCAAATATCATACATAACATCACATGATACATTAAAATTACATAAATAATTTTAAATATATAATAAACCCAATCATCAAAAATTAGGATAAACACTATTATATTATGAACAAAATTATGTGTTCTATAAAACGAAATAAAAAACATATATATATATAATAATCATGATAAAATCCAAAATAACAAAGTTGTTTTCACAATATTATTTTAATGAATAATCAAAGGAAATATCATATAGATTCCTAAGAGAAGGATACATTTCATAATTTTTAATGTTCATAATTTAAAAAGGAACTTGGATTTTAAAAAATTATTTTTAATATATGAAATTAATGATAAATATTTATTCAATAAAGAATTAACATGAACCACATGGGAAAACAATATGAAATAAATAAAGGATCATTTTAAGTAAGGAAAGAGTCAATAATTTTTCATAAATCCATAGTTGAAAAAAGAGGGATATACATAAAATATTGATGGTTTTAGAATATATTCATGGTTTTAAAATATTATTTGGTTTTGATTCATGAAATTAGATTAGAAATAGGAATTCCCCTATAAACTCGGTTTACTTAAAAGTGAAAAAACATGTTTAAATCCAATAGTGAAGAGGATGTTCAAATATTTATATATGTAAGTGGAATATATACTAAAACTATGATATGTTACTTACAATAATATTGAATAAAAAGGTAGAAATAGAAAGGGAATGTGTGACTGACAAGTCATGAAGGAGGTACAAAAGATCCCTAATATGTTTTAAAACACCTTTATTGAAATACCACCTCATAAAATAAGATAATAATATTTTTTTAAATTAGTTTAGGTTAAATATGAAGTTTAATTAGTTTACACTTAATTAGGTTTCCAATTGAAAATAAAAACTATAGAAAAAACTAAAATTATGGGAAAGGAGGGAAACATATAGCTTAAATGGATGTGAATTATTATTAGAATAGTTTCATTTAAAAAAGTATTAAAAGTATCCTATAAGGAATAACTGGATCAAAAAATTATCTACTATATTATTAATATTTTATACCATATGAAATGAAAGATGAAAATATAGAAAAACGTATTAACCTAAGAAATCTGATTAAGTTATAATTGACCCTCAAAGTTTCATAAATTTTATGAATACAAAGAAATTAGAATATTCATAATAATATGGATCTATAAATCCCATGAATTAAATCATTAATAATTCTAAAATAAATTCTCGGGTAGAATATATGAATTAAAGATAATAAACTGGTTCATAACAATTAAACATGTCTCGATAAAGGTAAATTAAGATAAAAACCTTTCAACTTAGGAAGAATCCTAATAAAACCCCCCTAAAATAAATAGATCTTGAATTTGAAGTTAAAATACTTTGAATAAGGATAATAAAGGATATTAAATATCCAAAAGGTAGTATATACACCATTTAAAACAAATTAGGTTCATAAAAGAACATGTGTCTCAAAGAAGGAAGTTTTGAGATGAAACCCTTACATGTGTAAAAAAATGTTCTAAACTTTCACTTAACTTCATGAATAATTAAATTAAGTTAATTATATATATAAACAATAGAATTATTAATATATATTTATATATATATATTTAATTTAATAAATTTCATTTATTATCTTTTATTTCTTATTTTTAGTACAGTTTCTGCTTAAGTCGGTTACTCGGGGTTGCTTAGTTAATTTCTTCATAAAACATCTAGTTCGTTAACCTTAGTCTTAGGATTTAGAAAATAAATTCATGATATATATAATTTTATTGGTTTATTTATATTATTATTAAATTATTACAATACCTATACAATTTTAAATTTTAAAAAAATATATCCAAATTAAGAAATGTTCCTTGAAAATTCATTTTAAGGCTGTTAAAGTTAGTATAACTATATGTTATTTCCATTACCTATTGATTTTAATATATTGTAATTAAAGAATAATAATTTTGAGAAAAAATATTATATATTATAATTAAATAACCTTTTTAAACTATCATTTATGGTGGTGATAGAAAATTGACCACACCATTCTTGGAGGTGGCAATCCATACAAGCATTAGATTGATGTTCTTTTGTTTTATTAGTGGATATAGATAAACAATTAAGGGTTTTAACATTAATATAACAAAATAAAAGATTACTAATGATATGCAAGTAATAATACTTCTATGGGAATATAAAATTCAGACAAGTAAGATTAATAATAAAAATATAAAAAGAGATAATACATATGTTGGAGACATGATTGGAATAATCCTAGGAATTGAAGGGGTTATGATAACATAACGTGGACCTTGGATTTTTTAAGTGGAATTGGGTTTTAATGGGAGAAAAATTGAAGAGTTTAAAGGATTAATTTTATGGTTAAGTGTAATATTGAAAGGGATCATGTGGTATCCTTCTATAAGAGAATAAAATTCATCTTTTCAAAACATACATTATTTATCAATGATATCTCTCCATTATTTAGGGACAACGACTCCAAAAATTTACAATAATGTTTTTAGGAAAGTTATAAAGAGTATACCACCACCTCTATTCAATATTATACATGTTTTAACATGTTATATCCATTAAGACAAGGTTTAAACCATTTCCCCCTAATATACTCTTACAACAATAGATCCACCTTCACGCTCGACAAATAATTTCAATGGACAGAATTAAAATTGATATTATTTGATATTTTTGAAAATAATAATTTTAAAAAAGTATATCATTTTATAAAATAAAACTTCCATATGTGTATTGAAATTAATTTTAGTATTAGAAAACATAACACTTAAAACAAATTTTTAGAAAAAAGTGTTATTTTTCATAAATATGATTAGGATAGAATTACCAATTTTATTGACTCAATATAATTTAAAATAATTTTTTTCATTCCATGATTAATTTTTAAGTTATAAAATCAATTAAAAAAATCATTTCATCAAGTTATAATTAACAAAACAAAACAATCAATTTTTTTATTAAAAACACTATATAAATTTTTAAAAATGATAAGTATGGGTTTATAAATTATTTATAGTATTTTTACAACTGGATATTAATTTATTTTTATAGTATATATTCAATGTATTTCCTTTATAAATAGACCCTCAAAAAATGGTATTGAAAATATGATTATTTCTAATTAGTGATCATAGTTAATTTTTAATTATGATGAATCGGCACTCCCATCGCAAATAATCCTATAAATTTTTAAAAACTTATTTACAAAGGTCCATCAAAACTAAATATTATTTACGAAAGAGTATAAATTTTCTTCACAAATAATCTGATTTTTTTAAAATAATTGTGATAGATTTGGTGATCTGTCAAAATTATTAGAATATTTTTAAAAATAAAAAATAATAATAATTAAAAAATTAAATATAATAAAAAATGCATACCATAATTACAAAATTTAACGCATAATATATTATCCAAACCAAAATTAATAACTCTTAAAAAAACAATAAACTAGTATCTAGGGGAGGAGACTCACCAGGAGGATCAGGTGGGGGAAAATCCATACCAACACCATGTGAAACCCATCATATATACTGCAACATTTACACATCTATATTACACTACTGTTCATGATCCTCCCCCCGATCTATCAACATACACTTTATCATCTCATCAAGAGGCCACTAAATCTCTTCATACTATGTAGCAAACAATGATGATGATGTTGGAACCATGTTGGCTGGAATTAGTTTTGGATTCTAAAAGAAGTTTGTTTTATTTGTTCTGTATTTTGTTTTCATTAAAAATAAATAAATAAATTTTTTAGGATTTGCTGATCAGATGATATGAATGAAACGGGGAATAATAATTAGAGGATAAAATAGAGTTATTATAATAATGTTCATCAGTCTCAATTTTCTATTTTGAAGAGGGATTGTGAAAGAAGTTGTGTTTTAGACTCACATTGTTTCCAAAATAAAAGATTCAATTAGTATGAGTAAATTTAAAAGAGTCTAGAGATATCAATACCAAATACGATTATTATTTTTTGTTTGATTAGTTCTAATATATCATAAGTTATCTAATACTCTTTTGATTCATTCTTTGTAAAATAAATGAGAGAAAATGTGTTTGGCTCAAATTGAGGAGGGTGTTGGAATACTTGGAAGTATTAGAAATTTCCAGTGCAAGTCAGATAATTCTATTCCCATACTTTAGTTCTAAATGTCATAAATATAAGAAACATTTTGTAGAAGAAGAAATTATGAGAAGATTGAAGTGTTTATGAATTGCAGATCAATCGATCCACCAGATTTTTTGATCCACAAAACAGTCTGATTCACAAGATGAAAAACTCATAAGGATCAATCAACAGTTTCAATGAATCTGGAAAAAGGAATTCACTATTGATATTGGTCCATCAGATGCAAGTTCCACCAATCCATAAGAGTTAGTTCATGAATGATATACTAATGAAAATTATTATGAAAAGTTAGTTGGGACCAATAATTGTGAATGGGATCAGAGACCAATCAATTAAATGATGTTAAAAAATGTAGTCAACCATTTTAATCACAGTGATTTATTTTGTTTCAATTGGTTCAAGAGAAAATAACTCTAATTTTTCTAGAGGGTCAAGATTTATCGGACTAGAGTTGACACTAATCCAATGGATAGATAAAGAGACTGATCTATCAGAATAAATCTCAAACTAATAAGTCATCAGATGTTGTACTTCATCAGATGGAGTCTGAGGAAGTATAAAACAATTGAAGAAAAGGTGAAATGCTATGATTCTATTGTCAAAGTTTTTTTAAGATAGTTTGATGCCTGTTCTAAAGTATTTCCAAGGGGTATATACATACTTATAAGTTGAAACTAGGTTTATGGTAAAATAAAAACAAATGAAGTATAATGAAGTTTCAATAATGTTTATGGAATAATGGTTTCAAAGTTTTATATCTTCAATTGGTATGAAGCGTCAGTTTGACTAGTTTTGTTTTCAAGTGGTAAAAAGGTTTATAATGAAGTTATTAAGTATTATATATTTTTTCATCATAATGACCTTATAATTCAACATATTAATAGAAAGAAAGTTTGAATCAAGTTGGTGTTTTCAGAATATTTAATAAGTTTTAATAAGAATCAAGCAGACTTAAGAATTGTTGAAGAAGTCAAAGATGGATTCTAAATGAATGTGGAATTTGAGTTTAAAAAAATTTGGTTTAGCATGAAATCATTTTCAGATTCCCACCAAAACCACTTTTGTCTCTCTTATAAATAGTAGGAAGTAGATTATACTTTCTAAAATTTGTACTATTCATGTGAAAAGTTAGTGGGATGGGAGAAAAAGTTTTGGAAGGGAGAAGAAGTTTTTGGATAGATCTTTCCTGAGTAGGTTTATTGAATATAAGAAGAAAAAGAAATAATAGTGGATTTATTTACTAGATCAGAATAATATATTAGAGGAAGGTTTCCAGGGAAATTTTGAAGTGGTTTAGAATAATTTCTAGGGCATTATTTATTATCTATTTTCTGAACTGAGAAATCATGCTGGGGAATTGGATTGAGCCATCAGACTGAGTTTTATATGAAGTCCAAGAGTGAAGTTCTTATCTTTTTTTTTGATAGTAAAGAGAATTTTTTATGAATATTATATAAGTGAATTTGATAAGTCAGTACAATAACATGTTTGTAACCAACTAATGAAAGTTTCCAAACTTATTACAAATTTTTCTATATCATAAATTATTAAATAATGACATTCACTGTTATATTGATCACAGCGATACACAAGTGTACGTGTATATCATACCTCTTTCTAATTAGTTAACTTTTTGAATACTTGTGTTACTATGGATGTGTGATTGTTTCATTTTTATAAAAGTGATAAATATTTAATATGAGGTGAAGGTTGTTTCAAAATAAATTAAAATTAAAATAAAGAGGTATCACTGATCCACCCTCCCCCCTCTTAGTGATACATCCATCATGGTTGGGCCTTTACAACTAGTATCAAAGAGAAGGTTCCCTTTGTTTACTCTTTACTGATGTTTTTGAAGATAATTTGTTATGGAGAATCTCAATTGTGCGAACACCAAGGGTATTCTATTCTTTTATGGTAAGAACTATCATATCTAGATAGATGGAATATTTACATATCATATGTCTCTTGGGTATGCTGTTTTGTAAGAAGCTATAAATAGATTTCCTCATATTTATTAAAAAGTTCCTCTCACATATGTGGATAAGAAAAAACTTCATAATGAGTGAAGAGCCAAGAATTATTTACTCTCATCACTTTTTAAAAGTTAGTTTCTATGGGTGAAGGTAGTTTCTATTACAGAAGGTATTTGGGAACAGTTGAAGAACATTTATTAAGGAAATAAAAAGGTGAGAAAGGCCATGTTACAAATATGGAGGATTAAGTATAAAGATTTTAAAATGGGTAGGCAAGAATGTATTGGTGGATTATTTAAAATGTAGAATGATATTGTATGAAATATAAGATGTATTGGTGATAAGTTAGAAGAATCAAATGTTATTGAAAAGAACTTGATAATTATTCTTAATAAGTTTGATTCTAAATTTTTATCTTTGGAAGATAGAGATCCTAAAACTATATCTTTGTATTTCTTTCATATTACATTAATTACTTATAAAATGTTATGTGAGAAATTTATGAAATGAAAAAACAAATCTTTATAGAGAAATTTTCTTCAAGAACTCAAATAAAATTTTTTTTAAGATGATTGTTGAAGAAGAATAAGTTTCTATCATTGAATATTAAAATTATTTATGTGAAAATTTTGATGAATTTTTATCATTTTCTTCAAAAAATGTGAAAAGAGTTATAAGAATATATAAATTGAAATTTCCATTGATTTTTTTTGAATATAGATCCGTTGGAAACTTTTCTTCCAATTGTATTTGAAGAAATAATGAATAAGGTAGTGATGAAGGTGAAAGAAGCATAAGAAGATCTAGAAAGAAACATGGTGATAAGTCTAATTATATTCCAAAGGGTAAGGATAAAAAGTTCTCCAAATAAAAAAGGAGGAGATTTTTGTCCAAATATGATGAAGATGAAGATAGTGAAGTTAAGGATAAAATGTTTACTAAAGTGGTTGGAGAAAATAATTTCATTTTAATAGTTAATAATGGAGAGTTTTGAAATAGTAGTTCTATAGATGATGAAAATGAGTTATAATTTTATCTAATGAGAGAACCAAAATATTGTTTGAGAATGTTTTTATGTATTTAAAGAGAGATCAAAAAGTTAAAGAAGGAATTTTCTGTAGAAAAAAATCAAGTATATATTTCTGAAGACAAATCTAATTTGCTGGAAGTGGTTGATTGCCTGAAGATGTATGTCGAGAATGAAATAATCAGAATGAAAATCTTGAAGTAAAGTTGAAGGAAAAAAAGAAGAGTTGGAACTTATCCAATAAAATTTCTCTAAATATGAAGTCAAAGTTTAAAATTTCAATAACTTTATCATTGATGTTGGTGAAATTTATGGAAAGAGAAAACATGAGAAGAATCAAAAGTTAGCTTCCAAGGTTGAAAGGAATGTTGGAGTTGTTCCTAAGAAGAAGAAATATGAGAAAATTTTGTATGTTCCAAAAGTCAACAAATATTTAAGTTTAGAATTTTCAAAAAATTATGATTCAAAAACTAAAGCTTCCACTTCTTGTGATTCCGATAAATTTTGGATGAAATACACATTTAATAAGAATATTTTAACTGATGATTGAAAGTTTTATACTCAACAAAGATTTTTTGTGAAAGATAATAATGTTTTTTAGAAACTTATACACAAGTCTAGAAAGTATGGAAGTTACAAACGAAAGTATTCCTTATATGAGAAATATTGTTATTATGGTAGATTTGGGCATACAGTAAACATGTATTGGTTTAACCAAAAATACTACATTTTTATAGAAGTTATAAAAGTAAAATCTTAATAGGGAGTCAATATTTAAAAATACAAAATCTAAGAATAATGTCTTGAAAGTTCAGAGTAGATTCAAACCTTTGGAAACTATTTTTGAAAGATGTGAACAACCTGATCATATTTCAAAAGGGGTATTTTATTTCTAGAAAAAATAAATATTTCTAAAAATTATCAAAAGTTGAATGTGAATAAAGATAAAGGGAAAGAAGAGACTCTCATTTTATAAAATGCTCTAAAAGGAACAAAAAGAGAACAACCCTGTATATTGTACTGTGGGTGTTATTCTCATATGGTAGGAGACATAAATTTTTTTAATAATAAAAAATATTTTAAAGAAGAAACAATGATGTTTGATAATGATGAATACCTCAAAATCAAAGGTGTTGGATCCATTATTATTGGAGAAGAAAAGTTAAAATCTAGTTTTTTTTATTGAAGTGTTGAAACACAATATGTTGAGTGTGTCCCAACTTTTTATGAAGGAAATAATGTTTTATTCAGAAAATATTGTTTTATAGTGAAAATATAGGAATATGGAAAAGTTTTGACAGAAATAAAACACACGAAATTGAATTGGTTTTATGTTGGTGGTGTAAATAATTCATTTTATCTGAGCACGATGTAAGAAAATAAGTTGTGGCATAAAATTTTGGGATATATGTGTTATAGAAACATGTTCATGTTACCAAAGAGAGATAGTGTCCATGGTATTACTAATATATCAAGAAGAAGATATTGGTGTTGAAAATTTTTCCATAAAGAGAAGTATAACAACCCTTTTATTTATTATACACTTAAACATGATTTATTACATAAAATTATACTTAAGACTAATCTGAGGATTCATAGGTCAAGTTTATTGGGAAATCAGGAACATTACATAACTTAAAACTTGAAATACGACATATTTTTTTCAAACTTCTTTGACATGAGAAACTCATTCCTTTATACTTAACACTACATGGGATAACCTGAGGACACACATAAGTAATAGGTGAGCTATAAAGCCCATAAAGGGAGTAAACAAGGCATAACATGAAAAATATTAAACATGTTAGGAAATAAGAATATCAATATAGAATAAGAGAAACATGAACATAAAGGCATGATTAACATTATTATCATAACAAGGTAATGTGGCAACAACATGCAACATGATATTAGCATGAGCCAAGGCTCATTTCACAAGGATTAGAATGAGTAAACCCTCATTTCACATGAATTTTCATGAGTAAACCCTCATTGCACATGAAATAGAATGATTAAACCCTCATTCTACATGGATTATCATGAGTAAGGCCTCATTGCACATGGATTATCATGATACTAAACATTACCCAATGAATTGGAGCTCTATTAGGGCATATCCTTCATAAACATTTAATTTCATGCATAAGTGTGCCACATGGATCATATAACATGGAATCATTCAAAATAATAAGTTATTCCACAAATAATGAATGTGGAATACATACATGTAAGTAACATTCAATAAGTATATGTTCGTAAAGGTGAATAATCTTGATAGAAAAATGGGTATGATATTCACTACATGATTATTTTGACTTGGAAAACCACAGTGCAATTTATGTAGCATAACATCGTCATATAGAAATTTAGAAGTTGGGATGTTGAGAGAGAAAGAGGTAAATCATAATTTATCCATGAAATATATAGTAATGGGATCAAGTAACATATTATCCCCACCTATGAAATGTAATTTAGAGGCATAATATGAGAGAAATACTTGAATGGAAATAAGAATAAAAAAATCCATTACGGAAATTTGGCATGGTAACTGGTGTTCACGGAAGGAATTAATGAGAGAGAAAGTGGTATATCATCATTAAAACAAAAGGAGGAAAGTATGGGGGAGGTTAAAAATCATACCCTAACATTTTTAATTGAATATAAAAGGTTATTACAACATAAAGAAACATGGATAAAAATGAGAGAGGAAGGAATCCCTTACTTGAGTGTGTGACTTAAAGAGCTTGAAAAGGTAATTATTGAGAGCTTGAGGAGTTTTGGGAGGATTATATAGATATTTTGGTAGAGTAGAGACATTATCCATTGATTTTTAGTGAAAATAAGTGAGATCTTGGGTGGGTTTATATAGGAAAATAGAGGAGAATTCTTTAATATTTCACAAACTTAGGTTTATGGAATCTATATAATTAAATATTCAAAACTACAAACATTCCCATTGTTTTTACCATGGTTTTTTCCAAATTGGAATGGAAAAAATTATTTTATGAGGCCAATGGATGAAAATACTAAAATGTTATCCTTTCTTATGTGGTGTTGAGTCACACCCTCAAGGAAATGAATTTAAAATCACAAAATATATTAAACACTTTAGAGGATCCACTAAGGAATTATAAAATAAGTAAAATAAACATAAAATCAAATTATTTTAATGTTAAAACCTATATTGGTCCTATAATATCCATTATAGTATTTATTACATCATTTTGGGGTTATTATGATGTCATAAAACACATATTTTATTTATACGGTATTTAATTTTTACCCAAAAGTTTAACTTTCTCAGAAAAATTACGAAAAATTAACCATTTCATATTTTGACCTCCTGATTCAAAAAATAATACTCATTTTATCTAAATAAGTTTTTAAATTTTGGAATTTTCACTTTTAAAATGGAAATCCACATTTATTGAAAATTCATAGGTTTTGGCAAAAATAGTCCTCTAATCTTCATAAAAATTACATTCGACTTCATAAAAATTATACTCATTAATAATTCATAAAAATAATTTTATAAAAATAATTTATTAAAATAATAATTATTTCAACAATTTATTAATTCCTTAAAATAAATTCTCTAAAAATACACTTTCTTTTTTATTATATAAAAATGTAACTCTTATCAAACTGATTACCTAATAATATAAAGATAAGAAACTAATATAATCATCATTTATAAGAATTTTTTTTATAATAATATTATTAAAATCCTTGTTTTTATATGATAATTTTTATATTTCTCAAAATTACCATTTTTACCCAAAAAATAAATTTATCAAATTCATCAATTTTTTAAGAAAGACTATTCTTATAAAGTAATTGATGGAATAATATTTTTATTTATAAAAAGAGATTACACAATAAGTAACTAATGACTTAACCCCTTATAGAACCTGCATAAGACTTAAGGGTAAGGTGTGCGATGATGACAAGCTTTTGGGGCGGCTCAGATGACATCACCAGTGTCGTAATCTCTGTTAACTTGATCTTCTTTAGTAGGTGATTCTGTTCAGGATTAACTTGTTGTATCTTGTCTTGGGCTTGGTCAAGAGCCAATCTCCATGACACTACCTCCTTTCTGAGCTCCAACAAATGAGCTTCATAAGACCTAATTCTACTTGATGAGGTCATCCTCTCCTTTGTCTGAGTTGAAAGGATTCTTCTTAAAAACCTTAAATTTATATTAGTCATGTGATCACTGTTCAATGACTATATTATCAATGGTAATTATAATTAACATTTAATTAAAACTAATAATAATTATAAAACAAGAGTTCATGTGTTTTCTATAAGACATTAAAAGAAATGTAATTTTATTCATAAAATATCGGGTAATTAAAAAATTCCCCCCTTAAGAAATTTCACCCTAAAAATTTCCTTTTCCCACACTAAAATAGATGAGGGTAACTCTACCTTATCACTTAATCTGGTTCCCATGTTGCTTATTCAAACTTTTGGTTTTGTCACAACACCGTGGTGTGGGGAATCATCTTATTTCGTAGAACTTTTTCTTTACGACCTAAGATATTCACCCTCTTCTCTTCAAAAGAGTTTTCATTCTCCAATGGTACCACCTCTGGATTGATTGCATGCAATGGGTTAGGTATGTTCTTTCTCAAAAGTGATACATGGAATATATCAAGTACTTGAGACAGGTTCTATGGGAGTGCTAGTTGATAGGCTATTTCTCTAATGCGATCATGGTTATCAAAAGGGCCAATGTACCTTGGACTAAAATTTCCCTTCTTCCAAAATCTCACAACTATCTTCCATAGCGACATTTAGAAGAAAACCATATCTCTAACATCAAATTCTATGTCTCATTGATGATTGTTAGCATAGATCGTTTGTCGACTTTGAGTATCTCTGATGTGTTACTAGATAGTCTTAACCATCCCCACCATTTCTTCGACCATTTATGGACCTAGATGTTTTTTCTCCCGAACTTCACCCTAAAATACTGATGTTCTGCACCTCTTCCCATAAAGGGCTTCATAAGGAGCCATTTGGATGCTTGAGTGGAAGATTTTTTTGTAAGAGAACTCCACCAAATAATGATGTTGGTATCATCCTAATTTTAAGCCTATTGAGAAAGTTCTAAACATATCCTTAAGTGTCTGGATAGTCTATTTATATTGGCCATTAGTTTGTGGATGATATGTCATACTGAAGTTCAACTTAGTATTCAGAGCATGTTGGATACTCTTCCAGAACATAGAGGTGAATCTTAGATCTTGATCAGATACAATCAATAGTGGTACACCATAAAGCCCTACCACTTCATTGATATATATTCATTCTAGCTGATCCAATGAGAAATCCTCCATAATTACAATGAAGTGTTCACTCTTTGTAAGGTGATCCACAACAACCCAGATATAATTGTTTCCCTTGAATGTCTTCAGACGTTCGGTAAAAAATTCTATGGTGATGTTTTCCCATTTCCATGTTTGTGTGGTTAATGGTTGCATCATACCCTTAGACTTCTACCTCTCATCCTTCACTTACTGACATACCAGGAAATTTTATGTATACTCAACGACCTCCTTCTTCTTGTTATCCCACCAATAATTCTCTTGGAGATCTCGATACATCTTTGTGTTTCCTGGGTGAATTGAGAAATTATAACTATGTACATCATCCAAAATTTCTTTCTTTAACTCCAGATTTGATGGAATACATATTCTAGACCCAAATCTCACAATTCCTTCTTCATTAACATTTAACTCCTAGGATTTCAATTTTCTGATAGTTTCCACTTTCTTCTAAATTTCCACATCATCATTTTGAGAATTTTTTTAACCTTTCCAAAAGAGATATTTGTGCAATAATTTGTGAAAGGATTGAGGATATTCCCTTTTTTATGATTCCCATGTCCATCTTCATCAAATCTAATATGATTGGATCCTTTTCAATTCTCATCAATGATAGAATCACTGGTTCCTTTCTAGTTAGATAATCTGTCAACTTGTTCACTTTCCCAGGGTGGTAGTGGATTTAACAGTCGTAATCCTTGACAAGATCTAACCCTATTCATTGGGGTATATTCAACTCTTTCTATTTGAATATATACTTGGGGATTTTGTGATCTGTATATATTCCACACTTCTCCCCAAAGAGGTAATGTTGCCAAATTTTCAATGCAAAGATTACAGTAGCCAACTCCAAATCATGTGTTAGATAATTCTGCTCATGAACTATCAATTGCCTTGAAGCATAAACAATGAATTTTTCATTTTTCATCAACACACGACCCGTTACCTTCTTCAAAGAATCACTGAATACCACAAAAAGTTCTCCACTCATGGGTAGTTTGAGCACAAGTGTAATGATAAACCTCATTTTCAACCCCTTGAAGCTCTCTTCGCATTCATCATTCCTAGAAAAATTGACTCCCTTACATGTTATCTTGGTAAGAGGGTTTGAATATCATGAGAAATTTCTCAAAAATATGAGATAATATCCAGGTAAACCAAGGAAGCTAGGGATATCAGTCATAGATTTTGGCCTCAACCATCCCTCAATTGAATTTGTCTTGGATAGATCCACAGATATCTCATTTATTGTGATGATATTCCCCAAGAATGAGACTTCCTTCAACCATAACTCTCACTTTCCATACATTTCATAGAGCTTATCCTTTCACAAGGTCTCTAGTACAGTGCTTAGATTCTCCTTATACTCCTCCATGGGTTTGGAGTATATTATAATATCATCTATAAAGACTAGAAATTTTTTTGAGGTAATCTATAAAGACTCTATTCATCAAGTACATGAATTTTTTAAGATAACTAGTGAGTCCAAAAGGAATTACTATGAATTCATAATTCTCATACCTTGTATGAAAAGAAGCCTTGGGGATATCATCCTTCTTCACCCTTACTTGGTAATATCCCATTCATAGATCCACCTTGGAGAAGTATTATTCTCCACATAGCTACTTGAACAAGTCATCATTTTATAGAAAAGGATAATTGTTCTTTATCATGATTTTGTTGAGATCATGATAATCAATGCAAAAGTTCATTGACCCATCCTTCTTCTTGACAGAGGACTGGTGCACCCCACGGTGAAGCAGTTGGGGATATAAACCCTTTATCTGTAGTCTTATATAGTTTCTTCTTTATCTCCTAATGCTCCATAATAGCCATTCTATATGAGGAATTGGATATTAGAAATTCCCCAGGTATAAGATCACTTTAGAATTCAACAACCCTTCTAAGAGGAAGATAAGACAATTCCTTGGTAAATACTTTAGTGAATTCACTCACAATAGGAATTTTTTCAAGGTTTATTCTTTCCTTAGACTAAATCATCTGAAAAATATATTCATTCTCATAGGGAAGTAATATCCATGCTTGATATGATGGTTCAAAATAATATTCATCATCCTCCTTGCACTTGTACAGAATTGGGGGTCGATCCGCCATATGGAGAGTGATTTCCCTCTCATGGAAATTTATGTTGGCTCTATATTGGGAAAGCCAATCCATACTAATAATTTCATAAAATTATATTAGAGGGAGTATGATGAGGTTTACTGGGAAGTTCAATCCACAAATTGTGATAGGTTAGGAGTTTTATTCATAGGATGCAATAATTTACCCATTTGTTGTTCTCACCGACATCTCTACTTGCATGATTTTTGGTGGTGTTTGGATTGTTCTACTTAACTTTCAGGATATAAAAGAATGATTATAACCAAAATCAAATAGTACTTTTTCCCTCTTTGAATTAATAACTAGCGTACCTTTCACCACTTTGTTGTCAGGATTCAATTTAGTAGTTGTGATGGAAAAGTCTCTCCCTTGCTGCCTTGGAGGTTGTTGGTTTCCTCCAATAACCCTTGGCCTTGGGCATTGGTATGAAAAGTGCCATGGTTCTTTGTAGTTGAAGCAATTAGCAATGCATCGAGGGTAGAACAGAGCATTCATATCCTCTGTCACAGCAACAGGTTTTTCTCATCAACAATTAATGGTTAGGTGCTCTTCTCTTCCACACCTAAAGCATTTCCTCATCCCCATCAGGAAATTTTTGGGGTGCTTCTTTCCACACCATTGTAAAGTGGGGTGCTAGAATTTATTAGTGCCATTAGATTTATCTATAGGTCCACATGAATAAAAGTCCACTTTCCGCTTCTTATCCCCATGATACCCCTAAGATTATATGATATCCATTTTGACTTTGAGGGAACATCAAAAAATTTCCTCATAGATATCAAAGTCACAGATCAGTAGGTATTTCCATAAAATAGGTTTTATCCCACCAAAGAAGAGTTCAACCATGCATTCAGGGGTAACAACAAAGCCAGAGTCGTATCATCCAAGACTTTTGATGTTTTACTCTTACACTCCAATGTATTCATCATCTTTTTACATGAGGGTAACAAAGTCCCTTTCCATCTTAAGTTAGAGGGTTTGAGGAAAATATATATTGAAAACATTTTCCAGAAATCCTTATATTCTAATGCCTTGATCCATTCCTCAGGATCCACATTTTTTATCAACTTCCACCATTGATCTGCTTCACCCTATATACAATATCCATCCATAATAACCTTCCCTTGTTTTTAACATTTAAGGATGGATAATATATCTTTAATGGAGTTGATCCATTGTTCGGTGACTGATGGATCAGATGATCCATTGAAATTAGGAGGTCTTTTTCTCATGAAGCTCTCGATTGTGGCTTGTTCTTTCTTTGTGGGGGTTGGATGTTTTTCTTGACCCATGTTTCTATTCAAAACTTGAGTTAATTGGGATATTATTGTGACAAAGTTTGTGATTCCCACCCCATCAGATTGGACATCTCATTCGAATAGCCATCACATTAATCTTCACATTGGTTGTTAGCCTGAGTCCTCCTATTACCGGCCATTATCTACAACAAAATGAAAGTTAGGGGTAAGTTTATTAAACACATAAAGAGGAATATATCGACAAAAGGTATAACTTATAACTTAAATTTATCTCCCAAACATTTGAATTTATAGGCTTCAATCTATGTTATACATGATCTACTTCCAAACATATATTCTTTGGGGATTTTTTTATTCCCTTAATAATGGTTCATACCAAGATTATGAATTTACCAAAGCATATACTCTATCAGTGTCAAACCAAGAGTGTAGCAAGGACCGTTGTTGTGCACCGGTTCCCATTCAAGTCCAGTTCAAAGTGGGGTTTTGGGGTTTACTCTTAGATACATCTGTACTAGAGACACCTCTACCTGTTCATATCTAGAAATTGATGTATTTTCTTGATAAAACACATACTCTATACTCACCAAAATTTAGGGATGTTTTTATTACACTTAGTCTTATCCCTAAAGATTTCAATAGGGTTTTCTAATCCTAATCCCAAAAATAAGTAAACCTATCCTCTGATAACAACTATAACAACCCTGCTCTTTATTACACACTTAAACATGATTTATTACATAAACTGGTACTTAAGAAAAATACAAGGATCGAGAGGTCTAGTGTGTTATGAAATTATGACATTACATAAAAACTTAAAACATTAAATAAAATATATTTATTTCAAACTTCTTTGAAATGACCATCTTATTCCTTTGTACTTAACATTGCATGAGATAACCTGAGGACATACCTAGGAAAGGGGTGAGCTATAAAGCCCAGTAAGGGAGTAAAAAAGTAATAACATGAAGAATACAATACATGTTAGGAAATAGTAATATAAATAGAGAATAAGAGAAACCTTAACATAAAGGCATGATATAGAATGATTATCATAACATGGAAGTGTGGAAAAAACATAAAACATGATATTAGCATGAGCCAAGGATCATTACACATGAATTATCATGATTAAACCATCATTGCACATGAATTGGAATGTTTACACCCTCATTTAACATGAATTATCATGAGTAAAACCTCATTTGACATGGTGTATCATGATACTAAACATTGCCCAATGCATTGGAGAACCATTAGGATGCACCCTTGATAAACATCTCATTTCATGTATAAGTGTTCCACATGAATCATATAACATGGAATTATTCAACATTATAAATTATTCAACGATTACGAAATGTGTAATACATACATGTAAGTATGATTCAATAAGTATTTGTACATAAAGTTGAATACCCTTAATAGAGAAATGGGTATGGTATTCAGTATATGATGATTTTGGATTGGAAAATCGTGGTGAAATTTTGGCAGCATAACGTCGTCATATAGAAATTCATAAGAAGGGTTGATGAGAGAGAAAGGGTTCCTTAAACATTTATACATGAAATATATAGTAATATGATTATGGAACATAACATCACAACATATGAAATGTAATTTAGATGCATAATATGGGAGAAATACTCGAATGGAAATAAGAAGAGAGGAATCCCTTATCAAATTTTGGCATGGTAATAGGTTTACATGGAAGGAGTTAATGAGAGATAAAGTGGTGTCTTATCATTAAAACATAAGGAGGTCAGTATGGGGGAGGAGAGAAATCATATCCCAACATTTTTAATTTAAATTAAAAGGGTATTACAACATAAATAATCTTGGATAAAAATGATAAAGGAAATGAGTTACGCACAAGAGCCTCCACCCAGTTGGTGAGGACTCGATGGGTGCATCCAAGAGACCCAAGATCAAATCCAGGTGGAGGCATATTTCTGGGTTACTGTAGCAGTACTGTAGAAGGCACTGTTTGGTATTGTAGCAGCTAAAACTATTCATCCATCTGGGCCTTCGAGCCATCGGTTTGGTCCTCAGGTCCGGTTAGGATTTTGGGCCACCCAAGGCCTTCAGGCTAGTTGATTATCAAGGCCTTAGGGCCACCTTAAGGCCTTTGGGCCACCCCAAGGCCTTCGGGTCACATGAATGCAGGCCCAGACACACTACAAAAAAGGAGCAGCCCCAGATGAGGATTTAGAGCAGGTGCACTCACCAGAGCAGAGCCAAATGGATTGTTAGAATGAGAGGGTATGACTATGCCATCAGTACCAGACTGTGCTTGCACGGGAAGCCTAGCTAGACGGTCATGCAAAGTTTGAGAGCTACTATGAAGATGCAGATGCTGGGGAGGGACAGTTCCTTGTAGATAGTCTAGTTGAATTCCCTACAACCTTCGGGTCATGTAATCTCTGAAGCCTACGTGCCATGTAATCTATGAGCCTACGGGCCTTTTAAGGGTTCCCCATAATCCCTTGAAAGCGGGGTTATCAAAAATCAATAAAAAATGAAGGCCTTCGGTCCATTCATGCAAATGAGTTACCAATTTATAGGAAATGAGAGGGAAATTCTTTAATATTTCAAAAAATTATGTTTTGGAATCTATATAATAAAATATTCAAAACCAAAAACCTTACCATGGTTTTTTCTAAAGTTTAGCAGAAAAAATTATTTTATAAGGCTAATGGCCGAACATATTAAAATATTAGCCTTACTTACGTGGAGGTGAGTCACACCCTCAAGGAAATGAATTTAAAGTCATAAAATATATTATATAGTTTGTAGGATTCAATAAGGAATTATAAAATAAGTCAAATAAATATATAATCACAATATTTTAATGGTAAAACATATATTGTGCTGGTAATACAAATTATAGTATTTATTACATCATTTTGGGGTCATCATGATTTCATAAAACACATATTTTATTTATACGATATTTAATTTTTACCAAAAAATTCAACTGTCTCAGGAAATTAAGAAAAATTCACTGTTATATAATTTTAATGTCATGAGTCCAAAAATAATATTCATATTATCTAATTAATTTCCATATTATGTGAGTTTTCACTTTTAAAATGGAAACTGACATTTATTGAAAATTCACTGGTTTTTAGAAAAACAGTCCTCAAACCTTAATAAAAATTACATTGGAATTCATAAAAATTATATATCATTTATTATTCATAAAATTAATTTTATAATAATATTTTATTAAAAAATTAATTATTTCAAAAATCTTTTAATTCCTTCAAATAAATTCTCTAAAAATACACATTCTGTTTTATCATATAAAAAATATAACTCTTATCAAACTAATTTCTTAATCATTTAAAGATAAGGAACTGATATAATCATAATTTATAAGAATTGTTTTTATTATATTATTAATTAAAACCTTAGTTTTAAATGATAATTTATATATTTCTCTAAAGTACCATTTTTACCTGAAAGATCAATTTATCAAATTCATCATTTTTTAAAGAAAGAATATTATTATAAAGGAATTGTTGGAATAAGACCTTAATTTATAAATAGGTATTTCACAATAAGTAACAAATTCTTTATTGAATAACCCCTTATAACACCCACATAAGAGATAAGGGTAAGATGTGTGATGGTGACAGATTTGTGGGGTGACTTAGATAACATCACCTAGGTGATAATCTCTATTAACTTGAACTTCTCCCTTAGGCAATTCCGTTCAATATTAACGTGTTGAAGCTTGACTTGGGATTGGTTAAGAGTGAAGACTAGTGATTCTACCTTCTTTCCATGCTCCAAAAAATGAGCTTCATATAGCTCGAGTCTAATGGATGAGTCCATCCTCTCTTTTGTCTGTGTCAAATGGATCCTTTTTAAAAACCATAAATTTATACCATTCATGTGATCAATATTCAATAGCTATATTATCAATGGTAATGAAACATAAGGGTTATTTAAACCTAATAATAATTAAAAAAATAATGCATGTGTATTCTATAAGACCTTAAAATAAATGGAATTTTAATCATAAAAGAACAGGTCGTTACAAGAACATAACAAACTCAGTGCATAATAAAGTTTAAATTCATTCAATTAAACCCGATGAACTTTTTCATTATGATATCTATGGTCCAATGAGAAAAAAAATAAATATTATCAGACAAGTACTTCATTTATTTAATTTATTTCTTTACTCATATTACTTGTGTTATGTATTTGAAACAAAAGGCAGATTCTTTTAAGTGTTTAATGGATTATGGAGAAGATCTGAGAAGGAATATGGGTATCAGATGAAGAAGTTGAAAACTAATAATGGCGGTGACTATAAGAATTAATATTCTAGAAGTTATCTAAAAAAAACGAGATTTGGAATGATTTTATGGAACTATAAAAAACACAAAAAATGGTTTTACTGATAAGAAAAATAGAAATTTGGTTAAAATGGGGAATACTATGTTGCCTGAACATGGTATTTCCCATTACTTATAGAGGAAATATACATGAACAACTTTTTGTAATCAAAAATTATGTTTCAATAGTGAAATTTTTGATATGACTCTATATGTAATTTTCTATGAAAAGAATATAATTTTAAAACACTTTAGAGTTTTTAGAAATCCCTACGCCATAAAGAAAAAAGGTGTAATCCTTGGAAAGTTTGATCAGAGAGGTGAAGATGAAATATTTCTTAACTATACTCTATAAGGAAGTGGATATATATGTTTTAACAAATAAACAAGAATACTTTTTGATTCTATTGATGTGAAAGTTATTGAAAGATATGGGGAATATGTGTCAAAAATACATGAAGATTATGAATATGAAGAGAATAAAGGAATTTTTTTTAAAGATATGATATGGATGAAAAAACATTAATCACACACAAGAAGAAGAACTAGAGTCAGTTGTTTCTAGTTATAAGTAATAAAATCATACATCTGATCCTTGGATGAAGAAGCAAGTGGAATCTCAAAACATAATTAGTGATCAACATCAAACGGTTCAAACAAGAAGAGCATAAAATATCATTACACATACTTCCTTGTAATCAATAGTTGAGATGACAGATGTTAAAGTATCTTTTTAGCATCAAGAATGAATTCAATCTACGAATGAAGAGTTTGATCAAATTTATAAGAATGATACTTGGGAAATCGTACCAAACCAAATGAAAAAAATATTACTGGTACAAAGTGGTTGTTCCAAAAAAATTGAATGAAAATGGTGAAGTGATAAGAAACAAAGTAAGATTACTATTTAGAGGATACTCACAAATTTAAGGAATTTACTATGATGATAATTCTTCTCTAGTGGCATGGTTATATATAATTATAATCTTTATTTCTATCTTTGTAAAATGAAGTTACAAAATTTTTCAGATGGATTTAAAGTCAGAATTTATGAATAGAGAACTTGCTGAATAAGTTTATATTAAAAAAAATGGGGATTAGTTATTGGGAAGGATGAAATTTGTGTGTTAAAGATAAATAAATTCTTGTATAGGATGAATCAATCTCCAAGGGAATGGTATTACAAATTGGATACTTACTTAAGGAAGTCAAACTTCATTAAATAAAGGGTTTATAGTAATCTACACATCTAAGAAACTCATGATATTTTCCTCATTGTAATTGTATATATTGATGATATTATCTTTTCTATGAATGATAAAAGAACTTTTGAAAGGTTTTTTGAAGAGATAATTTTTTGACATGTCCATGTTGGGTGAAAGAAAATACATTATATGGTTAAAAGTATCACAATATAAGAAACACATACTTCTTTATCAAGAAAAGCATTCAATGTAAATTTTTATGAAGTTTTTCATGGAAAATTCAAAACCATTTTCAACACAAATTTTAGTGGAAACCAAGTTGACCAAATATGGAGAAGGTAAAAAAGATGAATATTAAGAGTTTCAAAAGATAATTTGATGTTTTTATTAGACCTCCTCAAGACCAAACATTGTTTATGTTGTTATCTTATGTGATATCTTCTAATGTTATCCAAAAGAAAAAATATATTGGATGAATAAACTCTTATATATATATCAAAGGAATAACATATTTTAGAGTTAGGTATGATATCTTAGAAAGAATTGATTTTTTGGGTTACATAGATGATTATTGGGTAAGAAGTGTTGGTGATAGAAAATCTACATCTGGAAGAGTTTTCTTTCTAGGGAAAAGTTGTGTTATTTGGTATAATAAGGAAAAAAATTCAGTGCCTCTTAACATGGATGGTGTTGAGTATGTTGCTTCCGCTCAATTTTCCACACAACTTATGTGGATGAAGAATCATTTGGAATAATTACTTGTTGAAGTGAAGTTAAACTTGCTCTTGGGTTGTGATAATATAAGTGTCATAAACCTTACAAGAAATTGAGTACAAAATTATAATTCTAAACATATCAATATCAATAATCATTTCATCAAAGATCACTTTGAGAATAATGAATTGAAGTTGGATTATGTTCCTATATCAGAACAGGTTTCTGATATTTTCACAAAACCTTTACCAAAGGAAGCATTTATCAAATTGTTCTTAAACATGGGAATCCAACCTATTTCTCTTCAAGGGTGAGGTATGGGTTGTTATCCCCTTTCTCATCTAGTCTTTGGATAGTTCTGTAAAAGGGGGATAATTTTTTCATTAATATATCCATTAAAATGTGATAAACTATTTAAGGAAATAATGTACTTAGGGGAAGTTGTGCGTAATATATGAACATATCATATAAGTTTGTGAATCTTTATAAAATGTTATTCATATGGTTGTAGGAAAATAGTTTTTTTCTCAGGAATAAAGAAATAAAGAATTTATTTTGGGGGAGTTTTAAGTAAGCTATGAACTGAACATCTAATTATGTGAATTGTTCAAATAGTTTTTTGAGATGTTTTTATGAAACTTATTTTTCTTTTGAGAATAAATAAATAAATAATTCTTTAAGGAATGAAAATTTTGAAAGATGGATATGTTTTTATGTCAATAATTTAGGACAAAATAGGTTTTTTGTCAATGATTATTGTTTCCTATAATGAGTTATATCACATAGGATCGTATTTTTTGATAAGTGGTCCATATATTGATATTAAAGAGTTAAATTATTAATGAACCTTGGTTGATAAAAAAATCTAGAGGATTATATTATTGGGACCAAGTTGGTGGGATGTTTTTTTGGATGTTGAAATAAGTTTGTGCAATTTTTTTCTATTTTGTTTTCATTATGAAAAAACCAATTCACTTTGTATGTTTTGGTGATTGGATTCTAGAAATGAAATGGGACATCATAATTAGAAGATAAAACTTATTTTTATAAGAATGTTCATCGGTCTCGATTTTTTGTTCTGAAAAAGGTTTTTGAAAGAAGTTATATTTTGTACTCATGTTGTCTCTAGGATGAAAGTTGGAATTGGTGTGAGTAAATGTATCCGTTTATATAGATCTGATACCAAATAAGATGATGCTTTGTTTTTCGATTAAAACTCTAATATCATAAGTTTTATGAAACTCTTGTGATTCAAGATTTGTGAAAGGAAGGTGGAAATGTGTTTGGCTCAGACTGACGAAGGTGTTGGAATACTAGGAAGTATTATAAAATTTCCAATATAAGTTAGACAATTCTATACCGATCTTTAAGTCCTCAAAGTCATGATACAAGTATAGTTTTGTAGAAGAAGAATGGATGGAGAGTTTGAAGTGTTGTTTAAGTGTTGCTTGATTGATCCATCAGACTATTCGATTCACCAGATGAAAAACTCATAAGGTTCAATCAATAGTTGTAATAAATCTTGAAGAAGTAAGTCCCTATTGATGTCAATACATCAAATGCGGGTTCCACTGATCCATCAGACATAGTTCATGACTGATCTATTGATCCATATTAGTATGCAGAGTTTGTTAGGGCCAATGATTGTGAATGGGATTAGAGACCGATCAACCAGATGATGTTCAACAATGCAGTTAACCATTTTCATTAGGTTTCTTTATTTTGTTTCAATTAGGTCAATAGAAATGAACTCTATATTGTTTTTTATGTTGTTAAAGATCTGTGAGACTAATTTTGACACTGATCTATTAGATATAGATAGATATTGATCCATCAGACATTGGATGACACTCAAAATTCATTGGACATTTTACTTCATCGGATGAGGTCTATCTAAGTTGTGAACAATTCAAGAAAATGTTCAATTTTGTGAAGTTGCTGTCAATTTTTTTCAAGAGGGTTTAAAGATAGTGATAAGGTTTTTCTTAGGGGTGCTGAAATATTTATAAGTTGAAACTATATTTATGAAAAAATAAAATAAACTGAAGTCTAATAGAGTTTCAACAATGTTTTTGGAATAATGGTTTCAAAGTCTTATGTCTTTAGTTGGTTCAAAGCATTGGTATGAGTGGTTTGTTTCATATGGTAAAGATTTTTTTAAAATATATTTTATTCTTAGATATATTTTCATATTAATGACCTTGGTATCAAACTGAAGAATGGTAAGAATGTTTGTAGAAATCTTGAGTTTTCAGAACATTCTATAAGTTTTAAGAAGAATCGAGAAAAGTTGAGAAGCACTGAAGAAGTCAAAGATCAAGTCGAAATGAATTTGGAATATGAGTTTCTAAAATTTGGATGAGCAGAAAAGAATTTTCGGATTCCCTCCTAAACCAATTTTGGATATCCTATAAATAGAAAGAACTACATTATAATTTTCAAAACTTGTACTGTTCACATGAAAAGTTATAGAGAGTGTGCTAAACGTTTTGGAAGAGAGAAGAAGTTTCTAGAAATATATTTCTTGAATAAATTTAATGGACAGAAGAATCAAAAGAAAGAATAATGGAAAGAGTTACCAGATTAGAATGATCCATCAGATGAAGGGTTCTAGGGAAATTTTTAAGTGGTTTATAATGGTTTCCATGGTATTATTTCTTATCTATTTTCTGAACTAATAAATTATACTGGGAATCAGACTCATCCATTGGAATGATTTTTTATGAAGTCCAAAAGTAAAGTTCTTACCTACTTCTAGGTAAGAAACTTTATATTTATGTTTTAAAGGTCACATATGTGAAGTTGATAAGGTAGAATTGAAATATGTTTGGATCCTACTAGTGAAAGTTTATAAACATTATTTACATCATTCATTCTTGAAGATTCAAATGCACTACTGTATTGTTAATAGTACTACACAAGGGTAGGGGTATATCCTACTTATTGTATACACACAAAATGATTGTTTTCTAGTGGATTGTGTGGTATTAGATTATTTCCAAACTATGCCAAAGATGTAGCTAATCTTGTTGGGTAGTGAAAATTTTAAGTACTTGTTCACATGTGGATGTGTGATTGTTTTGTTTTCAGTAAAGTGAAAAATCATTAACTAAAGGTGAATGTTTTTTCAAAATAAAGGAGACTTAAAAAAAATATCACTGATTCACCCTCATCCCTTCCTAGTTATACACCCATCCTGGTTGGGACTTTACAAATGACTCTACATGAGATCCCTTCAAGATGACCAATGACATTGAAGAAGTACCATACTGACCATTATGTGTCAATCATAAGACAATACTAGCCACTTGACCTTTCTCAACACCATGGAATGTCACCAATATCCATGCCCCCTCATCAAAAACTAACTTAAAAGTGGAATTTTCTTTGTTACCATCTTGAATCTTTCATGAATGAGAAGTCATAGTCTCATCTATTTCATTGAAACATAATTATAAATAAAAATAACAAAAAAATAATGTTATGTATATTTCAAAAGAAAAAATACTAACCATAATCTGGTGATGTCTGTCACAAATAATATGTCCTATATGGGGATCAATGTACATCTTCTTTTTAGATTAGAAATTTATAATAGAAGGGTCAGTAGTGGTTTGTATAATATAAAAATAATTTATATAATATATATATATATATATATATTAATAAATAATATGACTTACCATATGCCATCAACGTATACCAAACGTAAGACTCTTAGTCCTATATGTGACCTCTTTCCTTCCCCAGCTCTGATATCCAGATGATGAACTCATCATAGAAGTCTCTCTTTTCTAGAAGGAGCACAACAAATCATATAACAAAGTTGAGATATATCCATGTTGATGGGAGAAGAAATACTTGTCAAAAAAACTAGTAGAAGCTCTATCCAAGAATATTTTTCTTAGTTTGTGTAAAAAATGAAAATAATGTTAACATATAAAAATATCATATGTCTCCCAGATAGGATCTCTAATTATATAATCAATTGAGGTGATAAATTCTATAAGAAAATTAAAAACTACTATTTACTAATTTAAACAAAAAAAATAAAATATATTATTTATTAACATAGAATATAGTGGTTGAACATATAATGTCGAACAAAAATGTGAACATAATCCCATGAAACCCATAGTATAGAAAAATAATTTCTTGGAATCAGACCATCCTACACAATAGCTAAATGTGAAAAACTGTGAAAATAAAAAAAATCAGAATATTATTACCAAATTTATTACAAAAACTTAATAAAAAATAAATACTTTAAATAGTTGAACATGCCACTTTAAATAAGGATAAAATCAAGAGATAGAAATCTCACTAGAATATGATCCATAATCTTTAATCAAGCAGGGTAGTGTTTCCTCCTAATTGGAAGTGTTATAAAAACATCCTAGGGATCAAATGAATATGGCTAATCATCAGGAAGTCGAGAATCAGTGAGAGAAGGAAATACATCATCAGGAGAATCTCTATCCTTCTGAAACAAATCATCTTACTTTTAATTTTTTTAATACAGATATTAAATATAAAAGGCTAATAAAAACAATAATACTATAATATTATATAAAAATAATTGTAAATAGACATATCAAAGATAAAAACTAATAAATACCAGAATGCGATAATTAACTATAAATTAATTTCATAATATAAAAATGTAACCTCAGAATTATTGTTAATATAAATATAAAAAAAGTAATAATACCAAACACAATAAAATATTTTTACCTGTCAATATTTCTAAAAAATATGAAATTTAAAAAACTAATAAATACAAGCATCGGTAAGGGAACAAAATATATTGTCATGTCCTTCCATCTAAAAAAACAATCTTACTTATAAATAAAATTTAATATAGATATAAAATATAAAAAATAAATAAATACCTGAATATAATAAATAATTCTTTATTTTCTTCCCCATCTTCATCAATGGAAATCTCTTCATATTCATCTTCAACATCTTCAATTTCTATATGACTTTCAATTTCATCATCCCTTATTTTTTCACCAACATTGTCAACATCATCAGCCGTTAACTGTGGGGTTTCATCATCATTATTGATATCTCATGGGGTTAGAGATATATTTAGGGATGTTTCTAGAAAATTACAAAATGTTTCACTTCCTCAGAACCATTTTTATTTTCAAGAAACGGAATGTCCCATGATTAAATTTTTTTTTATAAACCATCAGTTATTTAAACCTCTCAAAACAACATAGTAATTTTCCTAATAAATGTGATGTTCTGACATAAATGGTTCATTTGTGGAAATATGAATGTTATATATATTGTCAATGACTCTATGCCTTTGATGAAATCACAACCCCCATTTCTTCAAGGTATTTCAAAATTTCTACAAATTTTGATAAATAGTTTTAATTTTTTACTAATTCAAACAATTATTTACCAAGTAATACTAATTACTTATAAATTATAAATTAAAATTTAATAAATATTACCAATTTTTAATAATTATTAGTAGTTAAAATATTTTATTTAAGAATTTATTAAAATTATCACAATTTCTTCATATTGAATTATTATTATTAATATTTAGTATTAACACAAAAATTTACTAATTATTACTAATATTGACTAATTAATTATTAATTATTAAAAATTATTTAAGGGTTATTACTTATTATTTTAATTATTTCTATTTTTTAATAATTATTAAAAAATTAACAATTCTTTGTATTTGTTTATAATGGTTTACTAGGTAATACAAATTTTTTACAAATTATAAATCACTGAATTTTAAATAAATATTATTTATTTTTAATAATTATTAATATTATATATATATATATTTACAAATTATTTTAATGTACAAATATTTACTAATTATTACTAATATTTCATAATTATTAGTTAATTATAAATTATATATTAACAATTAAAATTATTTTTTAATTATTACTGTATATTTACTAATTATTGTGGATTTTTAATAGTTGCTGGTCTCTTTTGTTTTTTTACAAGTAATTAATTTTTTTATAATTAATAAATATATTTATTATCTAATAATAAAAATTTATTAATTATAAATAAAATTTAAAATAGAATATTAATTATTAATATTACCTTTTTCATTAAAATAAATCCTAATAATGAGTACACACTAAAAAAATGATCAAAACATTTATGAACCTTAATAAATTTATTTCATGTCCAAATATATCCTTTAATAACCCAAAATTATTAAAACTATGTTTTTATTATATATTTTTTCTCATTAAAATAAGTTTTATATCATTTTTTCTAAAAAATGTTTTTTTAAAAAAAAACATTTTGTTCAAACGTTTTCTTTAAATAGATTTTCTCATAATTTTTATAAAACACTCATTTCAAATTGATTTCATAAGTTATATATATATATATATTAAATTATTTATTAATCAAATATATATACATCAAATAAACAAAAATACATATATATATATGTAACCTTACATGTTTTTTTAAAATGTTTATACATGAAAATTCACATGTTAATATAATTATATATATCTATATATCTAATCATTTTATAAACTATATTTACATGTTATAAATTAATTAAAACCAATCATAATACACATTTTCATTAAAAAAATTCTCTTCACAAAATATTATGTAAATATTTTAGAAACTTTTACCCAATATATAAATATTTTTAATCTCATAATTTAAAATACAAATCAAAATTATTCCATGAAATAGTCCTAATATACCTGTTTCATTAAATCTTTATTTATATTTCAGGAAATACCAATAATTGAACAATTAAATATATTTATATAAAGTTGTTCAATATTTATATAAATATGAAACATGAAAATAAATGATTTTCATAATATTCATATTTCAAATAATAATATAAAATAATAAATTCCAAATTATTTTGACACAACAAAAAATAAAACTATCACTTTATCGTATCACTATTAATATCACTTTTTTAATTCCGAAATTAATAATTTAATCATCAAACTTCAACCTACATTAATTAATCAAGAATGAAATACATTATGTTTCCATTTTAAATGATTTCTATATTTGGAATGATTATATATATATATATATTATTACACACACACACATAGATATATATATGCACATATACATTATATATAGACACACAGACAAAGATATATATATATATAATCTAAATTTTAAATAATGGGGAAAATACCACAAATTGATTGAAATCAACCCCGTGTGGAGCCGAAACACATCATTTTTTATGGTGGACACCAAAATAGAGAAGAATAAATTTTCAATAACCCTATATACCAGATAAACCATCATAATTGGGTAATGTTTTAGACTTAGGGTTCGATTGAATTAATTGCAGAGAGAAAGAAGTGGAAATAAAAAAAGCAAGGAGGATAAGAAAGACTTCATACATAGGGGATTAAAACCTTAATTGGAAAAATATTAGGTGAAATGGATGAATTTGAGAGTGGGATGTTGGACGGGTGTGCATCATATGGATTTTTCATGATTTGAGAAGGGAATTTGGGGATGAAAGAGGAGAAAATAAAGGGGTGTGATAATTTTTTAATTGATCTTTCTATGATGGAGTTATCCAACGGAACATTTCATTGCTAATATTTTTCTCGTTAGGATATTTTTCAATGGTTTAAATGATCTATTGCTAAATGATAATTTAGAATAAGAATTTTTTGACATATCATGTAATCTATCACCAAAAAATAATGCCATGAAAAACTTTTGTAACAGACAACAAGATCTATCTCATTAACCTTTTCACAAAAGGGTAATAGAGAAGGGACACATATTCCCTAACTATTTCCCATCAAAAATAAATTTCTTTTTTAGGGAGATTAATATCCATTATAAAAGTTAAATTTCATTAGTTATTTGCAATGGATTCATATCCATCAATAATATCCCATTGTAAATCTCCAATTTTCGAGTAGTGTTTAAAATTATTTATTTTAGATTATAATATATAATTTTTATATGAAAAAGGTTTCAAAAATCTTCAATGTGTTAATATAATGAAATAATTTCATAAAAGTGAAGGTATTAATAAAATCAGTATTTTCACTATTCTCCTGAAAACTAAATATTTATGAAAAATCCTAAAATTTCATCCTAAGATAATATTTTCATCCTAAATCCAAAAATTATATTCATGTTTTCAAATTAATTTTTTTAAAATTTTATTTTTAATTAAAGATATAAATTATTGTGAAAACATGTTTTTATAGAAAAAATATACTTTTTTAAAATACAATTTATTTTTATTAATAATATCTAGGAAACACGAATAATCATATAATTAATAAATATATATTTTATTTTACTAAAATGATTATTTAATAATAATATAGTTAGTTTTCTTTAATAAAAATTACAATAAATAGAAATATAGATACATAAACACATAAATGATTTAATAAAATTTGGGTATAATAACCTTTATATAAACATATATTTCAATATATTTGATAATTCGATTACTCTTATTCATACCTATTAATTCATCATCCTTGTTTTAGTGGTATAAACATATAATGGTTTTATACTTGTCTAGTATTCCATAGAGAGAACTCTATCAAACATATTTAACTTAATTAGATGAAAACATATACAAAAATATTTTGTCGTTAAATCCCTTCTATTTTTTTCATATCAATTTTAAAACTCATATGATGGGACCTATTTCCAAAAGGACATCCAAACCAACCATACACCAGTAATTGAGCATGGATCAATTTAGGATATAAAGAGATATTTCCGTATAATCAATTTGATTTGAGCCCTTTCTAAAAAGAGACATTCCATTCCAAATAGAATCCTAACATGTGAAGAGGAGATAAACCTATATGGAATAGTATCCCTCAATCATTGAATAATTTTTCTATACCATGGATATAATAATTATGCCCCTAAAATGTTATTTGTTTGTATACCAATACATAATATGTTAAATATTACATGATATAAGGAATCAACAAGAACTACAAAATATTTCACTTTTTCTAATAGGGGCATATTTGTTGGTAAAAGTGAATTTTCTATTGGTAAAATGTTTTACCAACATATATGCCCATATCACTAAACTATTGGAAAAATATCTGTTGCTAAATATTTTTGCGAGAGATAAAATAGTTCTGTTGCAATTATAATAATTCCAATAGATAACATATATATTGGTTGAAGTGTTTAATGACTGATTTTGGTGAAAAATCCATCTGTTAGTAATAATATTAACAAAATATAATATATATTTATCTGTTACATTTAAATAAAAATTATAAATTTTTATTGCTCGTAAAATTTTATATTATATTTATTAATTTATCATATATTATATTTATTTAATAATAATTATAAAATTAAATTTATTCGAAGCACCAACAAACCAATAATTTATAAAATTGGAATATTTGAAACACCAATAAATGAAGACTTTATTTTAAAAAACAAGTTGGAATATAAATTAAATACATGTTAAAACTTCATCAAAATACATGATGCTCCCAAACATGTTTAATCATATTAAAACACTGAGAGACATTACATGGAACTCAATGGAACTTCTTCTTAAATCAATTTCTCGCATACATAAAACATCACTATCATGGAATCCCTGTCACTTCACACAATCTATTATCTGCTGTAGTGGATCTGAACATGCAGAACTTCCTCATCACCCATTTGATTGTAGTGGACCACCCATCTATGTTTAAAGAAGCACATGAACCAACTCCCTCTAATTTAGGCATGCACCATTAGGATCAATGTTCTAATCACACGAAAAGCACAATTAACACATAGTTTTCATTTAAATACATGATATAAAAATAATAACACATGATATATCATGTCAAAAAAATGCATGATATAATGGAAATACTTTTCAAATGAGAATTCATAGGCTATGGTGACCAAATTAACATAATATAACCTTACAATTCAATATTTTGTTATCATTATTGACCACATTTAGGGGTTTAGTGGGAACCCTCACAAATAAACCTTCTTAATTTAAAAAAGAAGAAACAACCATTCAAAAATATAGATCATCAAGAAAAAGAATCAAAATTCATGAAAAGAAACCCACTCTCACAAACATTCTAATTAAATTATAATAATTTGTAACTTCATTTAGAAATTCAGACCATCATGCATCAATGTAATCAATAAAGTTACAGACTGGTCCTGGGCACCCGTTAAGCTTAAAAACCCCCATGCAAACCCATCTATAGACACACCAAGGAACAACTTGCATCTATTGCATCAAAAAACCAAATAGAACAGTTGTGAACTCACCTCTTGAATTAACACTCCACATCAAAATAGGCTCGACTTATGGACATTAGTAGAACCATCCAAACACCAAATGATATCTAGAACCGATAGTGAATCCATTTTGACAGCTCGCATAAAGGACCCACGAATACAGGGGTTCCCCAATAGTCATTGAAGCCCTATAAAACCTTGGTTCCTAGGCCTCTACATAGGCCAAATAGCATTATGGGTAATCCAATTGAATATGTGAAGTCATGTTATACCATGGGGAGAGAACTAGGAAGATATCAGATTAGTGGGTGATGTAACTTTGAACTAAAAAAGAAACTCATCAACCATATGCCGAAAAATATATGTCAAAGAGAAAGATGGTTTATAAAAATGACTGAGAATATATAATGAAAGAGATTCAGATTATGTAGCATTTGAATAGTCAACCCAATATAGTTGAATTTAAGGTATATTTTGAGGACAGGTTATCTGTTCAAGTTGTGATAGAGTCATGTGAGGGTGGGGAGATTTTTGATCGGATCATCACCTAGGGAATTTTAGTAAAAGAGATGTTTCATATATATTTAGTTCAATTGTAATTTTTTTTCACATTTTCCATTTAATGGATGTAATGCACAGGGGCCTTAAGCCTAAGAATTTCTTTCTCTATAGGGGTATACGAATGCACCAATGAAGGCAACTAACTTGGGCCATCATTTTTCATTGGAGATGGAAAGGTGTATCAATATAAAGTTGGGAGTTCTTATTATGTTTCTCCTAAAGAATTACACTAAAGATATGGGAAAGAAATATATGATTGGGGTGAAAGAATCATCCTTTATATTATACTCAGCAGTGTTCCTTCCTTTTGGGATGAGATATAAAAAGGGATATTTGATGATATTCTGGAAGGAAATATTGATTTTGATCCATGGACATCTATTCATGGAGTGCCGAAGACCTGATAAATAAGATACTGACAGAATACCCCAAAAATGTATTAATTTAGCTCATATTATTGAACACAATTGGATTAAAGGCGGAGAAGCATCAAATAAGACAATTGATTCTGAAATTATTTCTTGAATGAAGTAATTCAGAACAATGAACAATCTGAAGAAACTTGTATTAAATTTTTTTGATACAAACCTTCTAAAGAAGAAATCTAGGGGTTGAAATCAATGTTTATAAACATGGACATCGATAATAGGGGCACAATCACCTACAAAGAACTGAAGACTGGATTTGCACGACTGGGATTGCAGCTCTCCGAAGCTAAAGTCTAGTTGCTCAAGGAAGCTGCTGATCTAGATGGAAATGAGATGATTGATTACATTTAATTCATCAGTTCCAAAATGCACATGCACAAATTGGGACATGACAATAATATGGGTAATGTTTTTCAGTATTTAGAAAAAGGATAAAAATGGGTTTATAACGAAAGTAGAAATGGAGGTAGCGTTGAGGGTAGAATGGAGTGGCTGATGAAAGTTGTACAAGATAAATAATATTATATGTGGATACTGATAATGATGGGAGGACCAATAGCTAATCCATTTTTGAAAAACCGAGACATCCATAACAAACTACTAGAACACTAAATACAAGACTAACCAAAACCAAATATGAAAAATGAATCATATACCAATCATATTCTTCAACCCAATGAAGTAAAATTTGAAAAAAAAACAAACATAGCTTCATGCTTTTTTGAGCATACCTCGCTGTCAATCAATTAAACCACAGGAATGGACTGAACACAATGATGACGTAGTCACATGGGGAAGGTTGTGTATGGTGGAGGGTTGAGGGGGGAAGATTGCAAACGGTGGGGGTCAAGTAGGGAATTATGGGGACGGTGGGGGTCGAGCGGGGAAGGTCAGGGACAATGAGTATTGATCAACAAAAGTCGAGAATAGAGGGGGTTGGGTGAGGAAGGTCGTGGACGGAGGGAGTCATCTGGTGGTGATGGAAATGAAGACATGAAGAGCACTGAATGACGAGGGAGGGTGCATAGTATCTTGATGGAGTGGGGTGGTTGCATTGGTGAAGGGTCGTGGAGGAGGCGTTAGTGGTCGCGGATGGGAAGGATGGCATCAACGGAGAATGATGGAGGACGCGGCGGTGGTTGTAGATGAGGTAGAGGGTCACAGAGGAGGAGTCAGCAGTGGTGGTGGATGGCATTGTTGTCGAGGGTCACTAGAGGAGGCCGTGTGGTAGATCACATAGTGGAGGGGAGGCTAATTAGTGTTGAGTGATAATTTTTAAAAATAAAATCCAATAAATAATATATCAAATATCATCCAATTTTTGAAATGAATATATATATATATATGATGATATAAAATTTTATAAAAAAATAAAAATGTCATTTTATGATATAAAATAAAATTTCAATATGTGAATATAAATTATTAATACAATTATATTATTCAATTGATACTTATGTTTTTTATTTATTGTATTTAAATAATTTTTTTATTGATTTTTTTATTAGACGTAATTTTGTTTATTAAATTTAAATATAAAAACTAAATTATCATGTGTATTGAGAGTATCAAACATATATGTAAATATATATAATTTCATAATTATTTAAAGTGTTTTTTATAAAAATTATTAAAAAAATTATTAAATGATCAACATTAAAAAATACAAACACTATTATTTTTTAGATAAAAATTGTAAATTCAAATCAATTAATGAGATATTTTTAATAATATAGTAAAAATTGTATATTTATTTTGGTCATAAAAATAATAATATATAAAAAATTGAATTCCATTGATTAGTTATTGATAATTTTTTTATTGAATGGTTTATTGTAACAATTTTTATTAATGGTAAACGATTTGTTTTTATTTGTTATTACTACTAACAAATTCATGTGTTAGTAAAAAAATCATTGCTATTAGTATGATAAAGCAATAGATTTAACTATTGGTAAAAGAGATGTTGGTATTGAATGATAAATGCCAATAGATATGTTTTTTGGTAAAAAAAAGTGTCGGTACTTAAACTTAATACCAATAAAACTTAATATCTATTGGAATTACTCAATTTTACCAACAAATATATTTTCTGTGAATAAATTTCTGTTGATATAAGTCATTTTTTTGTAGTGAGGTCTTGAGTGAAAATTTTCTATGCGGCCCATAATTTTTTTTTTCATAAGATTTTACTTATTTCTCTGACCAGTGATGTGGTTGGTATCAGAAATATTTTTTACCCCTTGGATTGGTGCATTGGGCTACATAATGACCAAATTTATCACATCTAAAACATTAAATTCTTAGTGGATACTTATGAAGAAAATTTTCTTCCTTCATTGTATCCTTCATTTTCACTTGATATATTATTACTCGACTCTCTACCTTAATACAAGTAAAGTGTCTTCCAGTACCCTTGAAAAAATTCTATTGATGACTTGGTTGAATATCTTTTATTTCATTGTATTCATTTGATGAATTTTAATGAGTCTTCATCCTTCTTTTCATTGTATTTATTTGGATTTAAACTATCATTAAATTTTTAGTAATGTTTCATGATAGTTAGTTTGGAATAATATCCATATTTCTCATTCTATCTCCTTTTCAAATGGGTTGATTATTGAGGTACTCATCATGTTGTCCTTTGCACCCAAGGTTAACTATATTTCCTCTATTCTTTAAAAAACAAAAAGGGGTCAACACGAGTGATTAAAAATATCAATATAAAAGAAGTATCCAAAATAACCAAATGGAAATTTAACTTGATGATTTATCACTTTAAAACACCATCACATTAGAATATAATTATTTCAGTTGAAGCTATTTCACTGTGAGTTTAACCTATATCATTCACAGTTTAACTGATATCATTAATATACCAACTTATAGCATTCTTGGTTCAACCTATATCATCCGTGATTAATCGAATTTTACTTTAATTATGGTTACCATATACTTCTCAACATAGTCCTTAAAAGTAACTAGTAATTAAATTCTTCATAGTGGTTCATAAAGATCATAGGGTGAACCAAATCACACCCCCAGGAATGTAAAAACCCAAACATATCATAAATTTATATTACATGTTAATAGATAAATATTAATTACAAAACATAATGATCTATGCCAAAATTGTTTTAGTGAAGTGGAAATACAAAAAAATGGTTAGTTTAGAGTGGGTTATTTTTAACATTAGAAGGCATTATAACCCATTCTAAATGCATTAGCGGTGGTTGTGGGGAACCACCGATAATGTGGCTGCCTATTGTTAGTAGGGGTGGTTTTGAGGAACCACTAGTAAAATCATGGTGACTTTAGTGATGGTAACATTATAGGGGGTTTAAAACCCCTGTAATTGACTTAAATCCACTAAAAACCACTTGTATTAGTGGAGGTTTGGATAAAACTGCCACTAGTTTAGGGCTATAGGGGTGGTTTGAACCACCCTTAATGGGGGTTAAATTAGGTGCAGTTATGAAAATTTCCCTTAAAGACTCTATGATTTTTTAATTTTCTCCTCACGCCCCAGTCACCCCTCCACATCCCCATTGTCACCCTGATGCTCCCCCTGTCACCTGTGTCAACCCCACACACCCCCTCTATCACCACACCACTACCCCTCTATCTCTCGGTTGTTTCCCATGTCAACCCCGCACACCCCCATTGTCACCCCACCACTCCCCCTATAAACCTCGAGCGTACCCTATCACCAGTATCACCACACTGCTCCCCCTATCCCCTGTGTCACCCCGTCCCGAATCCCACTCTAGTTTCTGCTCCCTCTCGTTCCCCACTTTCCCAAGCACCCCAGTTGTAACACCCCGACCCCAGTTACCCAGAGTCGGTGCATTATTACATAACATTAGCATGATATTAAGGAATAATGTACTGAAATACCTATCAGTTTAGTAGCCTTGGAAGTACTAGATACATTCATAAATTTTAAATTAAATTATAAAATAAAAACATCAAAAAATTTTTGTCCCTTTTGAACACACTTATATCCTTAGCCTATCCCTATAGGTCAACCATAAAATACTTCTTCACATCTTGGGAAAAATAAAACATAGAAAAGGGGAGCTCAGATTCTCATTAAGGATAACAATATAGCGGAAACTTTCATAAATAATTATAAACATTTAAGGAAATGTATAATACTTAAACAGAAGCCTTTTAAACATAAAATTAAGCATAATATGGAAAAGATAAAATAAAATAATTCCATTTACTTATTCTCATGTATATTCTACTAGTCTAATAATCACATATAATATAAATTTCCACTTTCATAATGATGGAATGCTTAATGCCAGACTTCATAACCACATAGTCAAGGACTTATTCCAAGACTACAAATAAGATTTTTTCAAGGCCTTGTGCCAAGAAACTATTTTATCTCATGAGACCTACCGTTGCATCGAGGAGCTATAGCGGGCTCCACCCATCACTTACTAAGTCTAATGCATTCCTCATATGAAATTTTTTAAACATAACATAAACATTCGTATTAAAACTAGCAAACGAAATGTCAATACTTTATCTATAAACCATGAATGGTATAAAAATAACACATCCATAGTAAAACATATCAAAAAACCTTCAATATAAAATGGAAGTTTTGTAACATAATAAATCAACTTCAAACAGTATTAAAATCCATCAAAGGATGTAGACATAGATGAAATCAAAACTTTTTGAGAGAAATATCTCTTTCTATTTTGAAAACATTTAGAATTCATCAAATTATAAAATACAACATTTATTTTTAAAATATCTTTATTATATTGTAAGGGAAGCTTTGAAGAAGTTATAATGGTGGAAAATAGCCGCACCCACTGTATAAGTTAAAAAAACATTCTTACCTTAATTTTTTCGAAAAGTTCATAAAGCACCTTGTTTGGAAAACGACGGAAAGATTACTTTCAAAAAATATATGGTAAAATAAGGTTATAAATAAATCTCACCCATATTCTAGTAAATGATAATGTTTTTTTAAATACATTTTTAAGAAAACACGGATGTGGATGATAAAGAGGTCCCAGTAGATACTTACGTAAAAACAACCTCGGATAATAAAGAGATTGTGAAATTAACCCTTACCTTGTACTTTTCCATAGTCGATGGTATGTTAAACTCCTAGATAATATTTAAAACATTTTTATTAAATTATACAAGAACTATATACATAAATTATATATCCTTTATGATCTTATAATATTTCATTGTTAATAATTTTTTAGTAGTATCATCGTTTCGAGTGTCAACTGATTCGTTTTTCTTTCTATGCTTGGTTATGTAAGCCATATGTGTTATGGATATGATTTATTTGATTCATATAAATAATTACATTATGTTCATAAAAAAATTTTTAATCATAAAATGAAAATTATTCTTGAATGATTACGATGAGGAATGAATCTCATCGTGTTCGTGGAGACGGTAATCCATATGTACGCAAGAGCGACAATATCATTATATTGATAGAGAAATCATATGTAATTGGATGGTATATCATATATAAAAAATAATTTACATTTTATATTTATTATTTACCTTAGTTATACTCATTATTATATCCATCCAAATAATTAAGTGTTTGAATAACAAACTACACCACGATGTGGAGACGGTTATCCGTACGTACGCATGTATGGTGACTTTGTCATTTATAGGATGGATATAATAATGAATATGGTTGTAAAATTTTAATAATAAAATCACAGTATATATAATATACTGGATTTTTTATTTTAGAATGGAAACAACAAAGAAAGAAGAAGTGGAAGAAGAAAAGAACTTGAAAGAGGTGATGAAATATTTACCTCTTCTTCGGGTTCTTCCTTTTGATTTGATCAAAATGCATCCTTAGGTTGGCTTTGTGACCATAGTAAGGCATCTAGGATTAATGGAGGAATGTTGATAGGATATTTGGGTAGGGTTTGACAAAACCAAAAGGATTTAAGGTGTAAAATTAAGAGAAGGAAAAGTTCCCTTTTATAAGAGAGGTAAGGGTCACTTTAAGAAATGCTTCAAATATTATTTTTTAATAAAATAATTTTAGGTTTATAATTGCTCCAAAATAAATTATTTAAAGACTCAGGTTGGGATGAGTCGAAAACATCTCAAAAAATAGGTTTTAGATAGATTTATGTAATCATATTTACCTTATCTTTTATATCTAACTCTTAGTTAAATAGTTTGGCATTTACCACGTCTCTTTGTATTTTTATATTATATAGTTAATAAACTTACCACAACAAGCCAAGTGAACCCATATGGTTCATTATTAATATATATAACCTTATCTAAGTATTTTGTCCAAACCTTAGATTCTTATGAATATTATACCAATAAGTAATATAATATTTGTTTTAAAAACTCAATTATGCCGATTTGACAATATTTAGTATTTGATTTTTTTGAAAGCCATAAAAACTTTATCAATTAAAAGAAAATATATTTATCCAACCATAACATGTCATATTAACTTATAAAATTAGTGGAATTCATCATAATTCTCAATTTACATTTTTTTGAATATTTATAATATCAATTATTTTAATATTTCATTAATAATGTAATTACTGCATCATCATTGTGTCATAAATAAATTAAATTATTTAATGTATAAAAATTATAAATAAAATACCATTATGTTGGAAATATTTTTAGATTTCTAATGAATATTTATTTTCAAATTTATATTGTGTGTATCCCTATATTAAAAATGGTTTGGTCATTCAACATTGAATTTAACTCTTTTAACTCTTCTTTAAATAAAATAATAATAAATGTCCTAATCTAATCCAAGTGGATCAAATAGGATTATATTTTATTCCTATGTTTTTTTTGTCGAATTATACTTATCCAATATAATTAAGACATGTGTTAGGGTAATTATGATATCATTTTTACCCTTAATCACCCTATTTACTTTTGACCGTGGTAAATAAAAGGCAAAAGTTACTATTCCCAAAAAATTATTTTCTTCTTATTGAACCACATTTTACTTACTGATATTAACTCTGTTGCTTGGATTTTTGTAATTCAACTCACAAAAGCGGTAAAATTAAGTTTATAAAATTTTCAAATGCTCCTAAAAGGTGGGTAAAAGACGATAAAAAGTCCAATAAAATTTTACACATCTAAACTTTTTATAAAATGACTCCAATTAATTATGTTGAACATATATAGGTTCTATGTATCTATTTTGACCTAAAATAAATTAAAATAAAATAATTAATTATTTAAATAAAAATTCAGTTTTAACCAATAACGTAGTGTTTTTCACTATTCATCAAAAATTGAAAGTTTTCAGAAAAATACCAAAAATTGACCCTAAGATAATTTTGATATTAAAAATAAAAAAATGAAGTCCATTTTTAAAGATAAAATTTTTAAAATTTCAAAAACCGGGTATTACTATTCATAACGGCTAGTTTGATTGGTTGTGGTGTGTTTGAACTCGAAGTTGCGTACAACACAAGCTATTGTATTATTCAAAGGGAAACGTACCGTGGAAGCTTGGGATGTTACATTATCCCCTATTTAAAATAATTTCGTCCTCAAAATTTTTAGAATATGACTTCATAAAAAGATTCAGGTGGTTCTTCATCATAAGTTCCTCGGGTTCCCATGTTGCCTCTTCTATCTTATGGTTTCTAAATAGAACTTTTACTAGACGAGTCATCCTGTTTCTCATAACTTGTTCTCTTGTATCAGGAATCTTGATAGGCTCTTCACAATAAGACAGATCAAGTTCCAGTTCAATTTCCTTATAGGTGAGTACATGCGTTGGGTCAGACATGTATTTTCTCACGAGTGATACGTGGAACACATCGTGAAATTTGGAGAGACTTAGAGGCATTTCCAAATGGTACACCACAACCCCAATTCCTTCTAGAATTTAGAAGGGTTCGATGTACCTGGGACTTAATTTACCCTTCTCACTGAATCATATAACTCCCTTCCATGGAGATAACTTCAAGAAAACATGATCTCCTACCTGAAATTCCAAATCCTTCCTTCGGTTATTGGCATAGCTATTCTGCCTACTTTTGAGAGGCTTTGATGTGGGTTTGGATAACCTTCACCTTTTCCATTGTTTCCTCAACAAGTTATGGGCCTACGAGATTTCTTTCCCCAACATCATCCCAACAAGTTGGTGTGCGACATCTATTTCCATATAACGCTTCATATAGTTCCATCTGAATACTTGAATGGAAGATATTGTTATAGGAAAATTCTACCAGAGGTAAATAATAATCCCACATACCTTGAAACTCAAATGAGAAATATCTCAACATATCTTCTAAGGTTTGAATAGTCCGATCTAATTGTCCATCGGTTTGAGGGTGGTAGGCAGTGCTCAAATGAAGTTTAGTATCTAGGGCTTTCTGAAGGATTTTCCAGAATCTTGATGTAAAATGGGGATCATGATCAGTTACAATCAATAAGGGTACTCCATTAAGTCTTACAGCTTCATTAATATATAGTCTTGCTAAACATTCAAGTGGTAAATCTTCTCTTATAGCAAGAAAATATGCTAACTTCGTAAGACGATCAACAATGACCCATATTGCATCATTCCTTCTAAGAGCCTTTGGTAGTCCCATGAAAAAGTCCAAAATAATATCATCCCATTTTTACTCAGGTATAGGAAGAGGTTGCATGACTCCTCGAGGTTGTTGCTTCCAGCTTTTACTTGTTGACAAAACATACATCTTGACACAAAATCAGAAATCTCCCTCTTCATATTATCCCACCAAAAATGTTCCTTCAAATATCTATACATCTTAGTGATACCAGAGTGTATAGAGAAATTGGAGCTATGAGAATAATCCAACAATCCCCGTTCTAGAACAGGTATATCGGGAACAAAACGTCTTTTCCTAAATTTCAAAATTCCATCTTCATATACAAATTTGATCAATCCCCTATCGTTTACAGCTTCAATTTTCTTTTCAAATTCCTCATCATCAGTTTGAGAACTTTTTATCCTTTATAGTAAAGATGGTTTTGAAACCATTTGAAAAAGTATTGATGTTTCACCTTCCATGATTATTCCCATATCCATTTTTACTAGATCCATGAAAATAGGATCCCTTTCAACTCTCATATTATTCAGAACTCAATGATCCTTTCTGCTCAAAGCATATTCCACCTTATTTTCCTTCCCCGAGTGGTAGTGTATAGTGAAATAATAATCCTTGAGTAGTTAAAGACATCTCCTTTGCCTCATGTTGAGTTATTTTTGTGAAAAAATATACTTCAAACTCTTGTGATTAGTATAAATCTCACATTTTTCACCATAGAGATGGTGTCTCCATATCTTCAAAGCAAAGATTACAACTGCTCACTCATGATCATAAGGGGGGTAGTTTTGCTCATGAATTTTTACCTGTCGTGATGCATAGGCAATAACTCTATCAATCTGCATAAGGACACATCCAAATCATTTCTTTGAAGTATCACTATAAATAAAAAACCCATTGTTTCCTGATGGTAGAGTCACGATAAGAGCATTAACTAATATTCTATTCAGTTATTCAAAACATTCTTCACAATCTTTTTTCCAAAGAAATTTTACCACTTTATGTGTGATCTTGGTTAATGGATTTTTCAATCGGGCAAAATTCTGGACAAAACGCCGATAATAACCATCTGAACCAATAAAACTGCCTACCTCAATTATACTCATCGATGGTTGCCATTCTTGGATTGCCTTGGTCTTTGAAGGATCAACAAAGATTCTATCCTTAGAGACAATATGGACAAGAAAATAAATCTCCTAAAGCCAAAATTCACACTTGCTAAATTTCCCATATAATTCATTTCTTCTAAGAGTCCTCAGGAAAATACACAAGTGATTTTCATGATCTTCATAGATTTTGGAGTATACCTAGATATAATCAATAAATACCACTACAAATTCATCAAGATGTTCCTTGAAAACTCTATTCATTAGATCCATGAAGACAGAGAGTGCATTAGTCAATCCCAAAGGCATTACTGTAAACTCATAATGCCCTTACCTGGTTCGAAATGCTGTTTTTAGAATATCTTCCTTCTTCACACACAACTGATGATATCCCGATCGAAGGTCAATATTTGAAAAATATTGAGCTCCATGAAGTAGGTTGAATAAATCATCAATGCGAGGTAGGGGATACTTGTTCATTATTGTTATAGCATTGATCTCCCTGTAGTCAATGCACAACCTCATAGATCCGTCTTTCTTCTTAACAAAAAGGACAGGGTCTCCCCATGGAGAAACACTAGGGAGAATAAATCCCTTATTACTCAATTCCTATAGTTGTTTCTTTAGTTACACTAATTCCAGAGTGTCCATTCTATAAGGGGTCTTCGATATGGCCCTTGACCCAGAAATTAAGTCAATGGAAAAATCAATTTCTCATTCTGTAGGATATCCAGGTAAATCCTATAGAAACACATCAACATATTTGTTCACAATTGGTATGTCCTCTATTCGAACATTATTTTCCTCACCCATAGTTATTTCATTCTATTCATCCACAATAATTGAATTTAGTTGAGCTACTAGGGGTGGATCTAGATAAGAATCAGGTGGTGACGTTTCTACTTTAAAGATAAGGTACTCCTTATCATCATTGAAAATTGTAACCTCATTCTTCTTACAATAAATTTTCACATCATGGTACGAAATTCAATCCATTTTGAGGATTATATCAAATTCAATCATGGGTATGACAATGAGATTAACAGATAAAGAACATTTATATACCCTAATGGGAACTGATTCAAAAAACTTTGTTGCAATGATACTTCCCTTAGGTGTTTTGATTGATAACTCCCTTGTTAATTCATATTAAAAATATCTAATTTTCATAGAAAAATAGGAATATATGAAACAATGCGATGATCCAGAGTCAAATAAAGCATTGGCTAAACTTGAGGAAACAATTAAATTACCTACCACGACATCTTTTGGAGCTTTAACCTCAGCAGTAGTGATCACATAAGCTTGTAATTTCTCCCTTGGTATTTTTGAGGTAAGTTCCCTTGGTTCTTAGGACATTCATTTGCATAATTCCTCTTTTCTCTTCAATTTTTGCATTCAACAACCGCTTTATTCCCCTTTAAATCATGAGATTGGCAGCCTTTTTCACCACACTTGTAACAGAATATCATTCCCTTCAAGAAAGTACCAAGGTGTTTCATACCACATTTACCTTAGGATATATATTCAACTTTTCCCTTATTCCCCTTATTTCCATTTCTTGAGTGTTTAGCAGATCTCTTCTTCTCCTGCTTAGCTTTAAAGTCGTAATACTTAGAGAATTCTTTTTCTGTCTTGATAGCACATGAGACAATATCTTCGTATGATAAGAAGGATTTTGAGACTAATGATTGCTAGATAAATAGTTTTAACCCATAAAATAATCTATCAATCATACTCCTTGGGTTACGTATATAATTTGTAGCATTCCTTGTTAACCTTGTAAAGTTAGCCTCATATTTTGCGACATTCTCATCCTCTTTTTGCCTCAGACTCAGAAATTTCCTTTCCATATCCGCTCGATGGTCATGAGAGAGTATTTTTCTAAGAAAAGATCATTAAAATACCTCCATTACATACTTTATACTTCATCATCTTTTTTTGTGTTATGAATCAATGACCACCATTGATCTATATATCCCGTGAGGTGATAAACTGCAAGGAAAACTTTTTCCCTTTCGCTACTCCCCAAAGCGTGAAATATTTTCTCTAAGGAATTTATCCATTTCTCAGATTCTAATGTATTTTTACTCCCATTGAATGTTGGTGGTTGTTTCCTCATGAATTGGTCAAACATTGATCTTCTGCATTGTGGATTAGGGTGCTTCATATGGGTATGGTTATTATTCATAACCTGAGTGAGTTGTCCTAGAATGGTGATAAGCTGATCAGCACCAGTTGCATCACCAGCTCCACTATAATTATCTTGAGTAGGAGGGAAATACCTAAATGTATTACATGCATTGATACGATTTCCATTATTTCCACTAGGCGCCATTTCTAAAAAATATCATACACTATATTAGTTTATGAATCCCAATACATAATTCTAAACTTGTAAAATAGTTAACATAAATTGAACAGTTTATATATATAATCCATAATAATAAAAATGTTTCCTTTATGAAAGTATATACTGATAAATCCTTCATAAGGGTTTGTATAGAAATTGAGAATTATCCTAAGAATATCCCCCAGAAGTGTCATAACCAATAGTACAATAAGGCCCGTTGTCGTGAACCAGTTCCCATTCGAGTATAACTCAAAGCGGTGTTTTTGGGTTTTACCCCTAGGTGTATCTCTGTCAGAGCCTCCTCTACCTGCTCGTATCCAGATAGGGATGTATTTCTTGGAAAACTCACAAAATATCTAGAGTACCAAAATTCTAGGATGTTCTTCTATACTAATCCTCAAAGTCTATCTTAGGGTAGTGTTCTCTAATCAGAGTTGTTCTAAATCTAGTTTCCACGGATTGTACTAAACTTTTCTCTGATACCAACTGTAACACCATGACCCCAGTTACCCAGAGTCAGTGAATTATTACATAACATTGGCATGATATAAGGAATCATGTCCTGAAAGACCGATCAGTTTAGTAGTCTTGGAAGTACTAGATACAATAATAACTTTTACATTAAATCATGAAATAAAAACATCAACAACATTTTTCCCCTTTTGAACACACTTATATCTTTAGCCTATCCCTAAAGGTCAACCATAAAATACTTCTTCACATCTTAGAAAAAATAAGACATATAAAGGTGTGAGATCAAATACCTAGTAAGGATAACAATATAGCAGAAACTTTCATAAATAAGCTTAAACATTTAAGGCAATGGATAAGACTAAAACAAAAGACTTTTAAACTTAAACTTCAGCATAATATGTAAAAGATAAAATCAAATAATTACATTTACTTATTCACATGGATATTCTACTAGTCAAATAATCACATTCAATATCAATAGCCACTTTCATAACGATGGAATGCATAATGACAGACTTCATAAACACATAGTGAAGGCCTTGTACCAAGACTACAAATATGATTTTGTTAAGGCTTTGTGACAAGATATTAGTTTGTCTCATGCAACCTACCAATGCATTGAGGAGCTATAGTGGGCTCCACTCATCACTTACTAAGTCCAATTCATTCCTATTATGAAAATGTTTAAACATTACATTAACATTTGTATTGAAACTAGCATACGAAATGTCAATACATTATTTATAAACCATGAATGGTGTCAAAATAAAACATCATCAGTCAAACATATCACCAAACCTTTAATACAATATGGAAGTTTTGTAATATAATAAATCAACTTCCAACAAGATTAAAATCCATCAAAGGATGTTGACATAGATGAAATCAAAACTTTTTGAGAGAAATATGTATTTATATTTTGAAATCATTTAGAAGTCATGTAATTATAAAAGAAAACATTTATTTTGAAAATATCCTTATAATCTTTTAATTGAAGCTTCAATGATGTTATAATGGCGAAAAATTGATGCACCCTCCATATAAGTTAGAAAAACATTCTTACCTTAATTTTGTCGAAATGGTCATAAAGAACTTTTTTTGGAAAACGAAGAAAAGATTCCTTTCAAAAAATATAAGGTAAAATAATGATATAAATGAATTTAACCCACAGATGTGGATGATAAATAGGTCCGAGTAGATACTTACGTTAAAACAACCTTATAAAATAAAGTTGTTATCACTTTGGTATCATTTCCGCATGAAAAAAAATTAAATTATATGGATATTTATAACAAATATTTTTCATAATAAGAATCATAAAATACATTCATGGAATGTATATACACCATTAAAAAGAAACAAGGGGTGTATAAGGCATGTGTCCCATACAAACAAAGTTAGATAAAAATCCCTTATATGCTTTGGTAACTTTGGAATTATAAAACCCATGAAAGAATAAATTTAAATGAAACATTAAATATCCTGGGAATAAATAAATAAATTATATAACATATAAATGGGGAAGTATATAGACCATATAAAATAAGATAGTTTCACAACATAGCATAAGTACCAAAGAAGAAAATTTGAGACAAAATCACTTACATGATTTGGTAACTTTGGAATAATTAGACCCATGAATGAATAACATTGAATAAAAAATTAAATATCATGAGAACAAATAAATTCATGACAGAAAACTTCAAAGGTTCTGTATATACCCCTCATAAAATTACATAGGTTCATAACTTAACATATGTCCCAAAGAAGACAATTTGATAAAAAATCCCTTACCTTAAGTCTCGACTCCCTTAATACTTGTTAAAATATACATTATAATAAATTTAGGTTTATTATACATATATTTAATAAACATAATTATATATATAATACCATATATGATTTACTTGTATCCTTTTATTACCCTTTTATTAATAATTTCTTTTTAAAACCACGTTTTGGGTAATAACTGGTTGGTTTTTCATGTATGTTTTGACTAGGAAATTTTGGTCCTTTTACATCGATCATGGTTATGTAATATCCATAATTTTAACCATGATATAAATATCACATATATTTGGTATATATGTATTTATATTAATCCATTTAAGTTATAAATAAAAATGAATTAAACCATTCATGGAGATGGTGGGTCATAAGTACCTATGAACATTATTTCCATTTTCTCCACGAATAAAAACAAATGATTTTATATAAAAAATTATTTATATATAATTATTTTTTTTCATTTATATCATATATATTCATTAAATTTACCCATATTACCTTCCATGTAATGCATAAGTTAAAAATGAATCACAAGGCTTCGCGAGGCAGTTGTTCGCCGTACACATGAGGGACATTATCGTATTCCCATAGAATGGAGAGATGGTAAAAGGGATATTATAATTAAATAAGTATAATAATATCATAAATATAATATATAAACATTAAATTGATCATTATATCTATCCATTAAAGGTTGTGATGGAAAATGAATAACATTAGTTCGTGGGGCGGTAGTCCCTCAAATACATGATCGATGGTTTCATTCCCCATTCAATGGAATAGGATATGAGAAGTTCCAAAGGATCAAATAAAAATCGGGGGGGGGGGGTTGAATCAACTGCCCACTTTTTATAAGTTCCAAAATATTTAGAAACTTAACCCTTGAAACCTATTAAGATTTATTTCTTTATCAGATTTTAGTAAATACTCATGCATGACAAATATGGAAAGTATGTAAAGAACACAATATTTATAAGGTTCAACCTCAGTGTGAGAACCTACATCTATCCATATCCACTCCTATGGGTCTATTGAAATACAATATTAAGAAGAAGTTAATACAACTTGTGTCAACTCCCATTAGACACCTTCTATCTCCAGATAGGAATGATTATACTAACTCCCTTAAGTTTATAGTGTTGTATTATAAAAAAATTGAGACAAACAAAAGAATAAATACTTTATTAAATATTCTCCACAATTTATCAATATGAATCCTCATTATGATTTGGTTGGATCAGATTCTCCCAATAAAATAATGTTGGATACAATTTTATCAATACAATGATGTTGTATCCTAGATATGATTTTCTAAGTATGATGATTCTGGATCTGATTCTCTAAATATGATAGTGCTGGATCTTATTTTCTCTGTACAGTAATTATGGATTCAAATTTTTCAAAATAATGTTGATGGATCTGATTTTTTGAAGATGATAAACTCACTCTCAATTTGAAAAACAAAAATTTCTATTATAATTCTCAAAATAATTATTCTTCAATCAGATGATAACTTTTACTTAAAATATTCCATATCTCCACCTTTTTTCATTATGTAAATGTTAAAAATGAAAAAAATATATGAGGATGTATTTATAGGAAACTCAGAAAATAATGGTGTGAAATTTTAAAACATTACCACTTTATTAAATATCAAAATCTCAAAAAATATATCACATTTAAAACTTCAACTTTGACTTCTTCAAACCTCTTTATATTTCTCCTAGATTTAAAAAAAATTGAAATTCATGTTTGACCACTTCAATTCATCATACCAATATGAACTCATTATAATTTGTTTCTTTCTCAGCTTCAGTACGATCTGTTTCTTTTTCAACTCATTAAGATCTTTTTCTTTCTTAGCTTATTATGATCCTTTTATTTCTCAGGTCATTACGATCTGTTTCATTATTAAATTATTATGATATATTTCTTTATCAACTCATTATGATCTATTTATTTCTCAGAAAAAATTCTTCATTATGAATACTTCATCATGGTTTCCTTAGTTTGAGAATTTTATTTTGAAAATCTTAGTATGATTTTTAAAATATGAAAAATCACAATATGAAAATCCTAGTATGAAAATATTAGTATGAAAATAGTAGTACAATTTTCCCAGTTTGAAAATCTCAGTAAGAAAATCCTAGTTTGAAAATCACAATATGATTTTCCTAGTACAAATATCCTAGTAAAAAATATGAGTATGAAAATTTGAGTACGAAAATATCAGTACGAATTTCTTCTTCCTCCGGCTCGACAACATATTTTTCTTTCTCATCTCATTATGATATAATTCCCATTTCAATGGAAATCCCATTTTTAATCTAAAATTATTCAAACCTCTTCTCCATTTCTTCAATGGATTTTATCATGAGAGTTTTCATGATTTGTGAAAACTTGTTGATGAACAAAGAATCATTTTATTTTTTTTGAAAGTATGAAAACTTTTCAACTCATTACTTCGCATTCTTCTTTCAAAACTATTCACAAATTTCATTATTTATCAGATTACAAAAAAGATATACTTCTAGAAAAAAAATTATACCTCTGATTCTTTTGAATCTAATGAATTTAAATGTCATGATGATAGACCTGAATACAATAAAGGGTTTGATCAAAAACTTCATCTTACTAACTTCATTTGTGTCCGGTCTAGCTCAATACGAAAACATGGGTCAAGAGAATAACCTCATTACAGTAGACTAGGGAGAATTCCTAGAAATCAAAAATATTATTTTAAAAAGAGAGTTAGTTTTCAACAAATTCAAAACTTTGTTAAAACAAACATTACAAAGGTTCTTCAATATACCCTGTTGGATTTGTTGACAAACAAGTCATGTTTTTTTAACTTTTATTAAAACATTGCCTTTCTCAGAAGAGAGATTCCTAACACCACACTACCAGATATAGTAATGTTTTTGAACCATCCATGGAAAGAAATTTTTTTGTCCATGTAAAGATAAAATATCCTCACTTTTCTTTTCACACTTTCTTTATCTCTCCCCCATTATTTATTTTCACACTTTATTTTTATCCCCCCTGTTATTTCTTTTCTCCCTTTATTTCTATCCCCCATTTTATGATAACCATTTTGATTCATAAATGAAATATATGTAGAACTTATTATAAAGTTAAAAGTTGTTACATTATCTCCCCCTTTATCAAAATAATCAATAACCCAGTGGGGGGTTTTTACTTATTAGATTTTGGAAGACATGGGAGGAAGATAAACATGAAGTCGGAGCCTCAATTACACAAACCTTTATTTCAAAATTTATTTTCTAAAGATGTCAAAAATCCAGTACTTTGTTGAAATGAATTCTAGTAAAAAATATATTTCAATAAATTTAAATATTATAAATTGAAACTTTATATCAATATTTTTTTATCATTAAAATTAGACATGATTCTTAGAAAGATAAACTACACTCTGATTATCACAAAGTATCATGAATGTTTTAGAAACTTTTATATTCAAATCATCGAGATGAACATTCATCCACACCATTTGAGTACAAGCCTGTGTAGCTGCAACATATTCAGATTCAATTTTACTGAAAGTTAGTGAAATTTGTATCTTATTATGCCAACTCACACAACATTCACCCAAGAAAAATTTTCCTCCTTAGTTTGATTTTCCATCGTTACAATCTTTATCCCAATCGGAATCTATATGACCATAAAAATTAATCTCACTATTTCCTTTTTATAATAACCCATGTGAAGTTTTTCCTTTGACATATCCCAGAATCATCTTTACTTCTAACATATATGATTATTTTGGATTACTTTGATACCTGACACACAAAGTCACAACATAAACTATATCAGGATTTGAGGATATAAAGTAACGAATACTTCTATCAGCTTCTGAAATTCTTTCTGATTCAAAAATGTTCTAGATTAATATTTTCTAAAATTTGTACTTACTGAAAAAATATATGAAACTTATTTATATTATTCTACCCCAAACTTCTTCAACAATTACATAGAAAACTTTTCTTGGGATAAGAAAATGTATTTTTGTTTTTGGTGAACTTTTAAGACAAGGAAGAATGTTAATTCTCACAACATTGATATTTCATAACTATTATTCATTTCATCATCAAATGTTTTACAATCATGTTATCTATCCCTAGAAAAAATTATATCATCTACATAAAACAATTACAATTAGAGTTCCAGAGTTAAGATATTTCACATAAAATTTTCTGTCAACTTTTCCTTTAGAAAATTTCAACATTCTCAAAAAACATTAAGCATAGAATACAATGCACATTTTACTTGTTTCAGACCATAAAAATATTTATTTAATTTACAAACATTGTTTTCATCCTCATTAAATAAAAAACCTTAAGTTTTTTCAATGTAAACTTCTTCCTCAATCTCACCTTTTAAGAAAGACGACTCTGCATCCATCTAATAGATATTGTAATTCCAATGACAATCCACTACAAGAAACATTCAAATAGTTTCTAGACTTGAAACAGAGGAAAATATTTCATCAAAATCCCCACCTTCCACCTATAAATATCCTTTACAAAAAATAATTTCTTTGTTTCTTGAAACTTATCCATTCTCATTAAATTTGTTTCTATAACCCCACTTCGTTTTGATACAATTTTTATTTGATACCTATGGAACAAGTTCCCTTAATTCATTATTTTCAATATGATCCAATTCTCCCTTTATAGAATCCACACATTATTTTTATTGAATATCTTCTGAAAATGATTCTAATTCAACTTTTAAGATAAGTGAAGTCTTATTATTTAATATCAACATTATTATTGTCCAAACCAGAGCCTTCTAACTCCTGAATTTTTTTTAGATTCAACATGTATTTGTATAGTATGAAATTTTAAAATTTCCTTCACAGTTTAAATTTACTCATAACATGATTATTCTGAGTCTTGATTCAAGTGTTTTGAATTAATTTCACCATTATTGGAATCCTCCAATTTATCCTCCTTATAATTCTCAAAAAAAAATTAAGGAACTTTGATATTCAATTATCTTTACATTATATGAGTCCACCAACTTTGGTAAACATTTGTTCCCAAAATTTTAACTTCTTCTATTTGGTGAATAACCAATAAAATTTCCTTCCTCAGTTTTCTCATCATACATTCCCAGATCTATATTTTTTATTTTGAGAAAACATTGACTTTAAAAAAATTTGAAGTATTTCAATGAAGGTTTTTTGTTATACCAAATTTCATAAGAAGTAATGTTAGTCTCTGATCTAAAAAAGAATCATTTTTTAACATGAACAATAATACTAATGGATTCTCTCCAATAGAATTTTCCAATTTTGTATTATGACAATATAATTCTTCCCATTTCCACCAAGATTCTATTATTTCTTTCTGCTACTCTATTTTTATTATAGAGTATAAGTAGAACTATACTGATGTTTTCTACCACAATTTATTAGATATGTTTAAAAGTATTTCTTGTGAATTCTGTTCTATTATCTCTTCTTAAATTATTTATGGAAACCCCCATTTATTTCTCAACATCCTTTTCTGAATAATTTTAACATTTCAATAGCCTTTGACTTATGCTTCATAAATATGATGTTTTTCATCTAAGTGAAATCATCCATAGAAGTGAAAAATTATAAATATAATTTTATTTATTGATGTCTCATCAACCCACATAAATCTAAATTAATAAGCTCAAGTGATCTGGTATATTGAATCTCAATTTTATTATGAATTTTGTTAGCCATCTTTCCTTTATGGAAATTAATACAAACAACTGCATCTATTATTTTCAATTCTATAAAATTACGAAAAAAATTATGTTTAGAAAGTTTATTCATTTTTTTATACCCAAGGTGGACAGTTCATTAGTGCCATAATTTTGTTTCTTCTTCAACACTCAAGTAACATGAGTTATTGAATTCTTCTATTTAAAAGAGATTATAACTGGTTCATTCTATTTTTGTAATTAATTTTCCATCCTTAAAACTTTTGATGATAAAATAGTATTTTCTAAAAATAACTTCTGTTACATCATCAAAAATATTACTTACACAAGGTTGGTTATGTTTTAGCCCATCAAAAAATACAACTTCCTTAGATTTCAACTTTTCAGCTTCAATCTCAGATGTTCCAATTCCTCTGATTTTTAAGGAACTATAATTACCAAAGTTAATTACTCCTTCATCAAGACATTCAACATGTTTCAAGATTTTTATATCACCTATCATATGTGAAGAGAAACCACTATCAAGTATCCATGGTTTGTTCATTTTACTTACTTTTAAAGTTGTTTTAACAACAAAATCTCTTTCCTTAACTTTTTTATTTTTAGATTTCATTTATTTTCTATCATAAGAAACATGTTCCAGAAAGAGTTTCATATATATTTTGGAATGATGACTAGCCTGATCAAATATTACAACAAATTATTTCCAATATTTAAATTTTATTCTTGTTGGAATGTTTCTAACCTCTTGATAATTCTCTTATTCAAATTTTTATAAGTTAGGAAAGTTTCTCAATATACTTTCACAATTTCTTCCACTTTTCTCAAACCTTATTCTAGGTAAGGATATGTTGTAAAACAAATTATAATACCTATGCCCATAGATTCCAAAAAACCATTAATAACCATAAAATCTTCTTTTTCTATAGAAATAATATCTTTCTTTATTAAAACTTTGTTGAGGCTGATAACATCCATCAGATCTAATATAATCCGGATATGGACCATTTTACATTTTAGTGAGTTTATATTTTTAAATATTTGATAGGTTTCTCATGTCCTTTTTCCACCTATGCTTTCCCAATACTTTCCCCAGAACCTGAAATGTTAAGAGAATCAGATGAAACATTATTTTTGATAAGAGAATATTTCACATGATTCTTGGATTGGTTTTTCTTAGAAACATTATAAGTCTCCTATTTTTCTTCCCAATCTTTGTTGAAGTTTTCATTAATCTTTTTAAAGGTTCTTTCATACTGAAGAATTTTTTATTGAATCTTTTCAACTTCTTATTCCTTAGTTTCCAGCTTCTTACTAATATCTTAAATCATTTTTCCTTGTTCATCAATTCTAAGTTTGTAAATTAAAATCTCCTCGATGTATTATACCTCCTTCTTGATAACACCTTTTCTTACACCCAAAAAATATTGAAAATATTTTTTATAACTATATTTTATTTTTTGAGAGTTTTTCTTTCTCATGATAATTAACATGTTAATTTACGAGTTAATACTCTTTATAAGATTATTCACCACCTTATTCACTCTCTGAGGAATATTTTGTTTCCTCAACTTTTTCAATGATTGTTTTTAATTGCATTGAACTTTTATATTCAAAATAATTATTGTTAGTTGATTCTGATTCAACTTTCATACTCAACATAATTATTTTTTTAAATTAAACTTCTTGTTGTTTCTATTGGAAGACTTTTATTCTTTATCATTTTGTTCAACTTATTCCATCGAGGTTTTCTATCGAAATAATCATGGTATTCTCCAAATTTTATCTTGGGGAAATTTATTACAAAGTGTCTAATTCCACCACACTCAAAACATTTTATAGGATGTTTACCTCTATACTTTTCTATTCCTCTTCGATAGTTCATGGATATAAGAGAAACATTTTTTTTCAATTTACTAATCATCCTCGTTATCTTTAGAGTCATAAGGATCAATATCTTCAATATCTTGAATTTTAAAATATATCACATCTTCAAAATCCATTTAATTTTTTACTTTGTTATTAAAAATTACAGCTTTCCTCATTTCATAAGAAATAGGAAAGTTATGTAATTAATTAAGAGATAAATCATCATTATCTTATAAATAAGAAATTTTAGAATAAAAACTATATTGGGATGTTTCTAATAAGTTTATTCACAATTATATAATTTTCCAAGACATCTCGAAATAATCTGATGTTGAAAATATTTTCTTTTACTTTGTTGAAGCATTCCTCAATTATTTCTTCATATCTCATTCTAATGTCTTTATACTTTCTACGAAATATTTTTAGCTTTTATTCCTTAACGTTTTTATTCCCTTTGAAAATAATTTCCAACTTTCCTTACATACTTTTTAATGTTTTGAGACCCATCACCTTCTAATAAAAATTATATAATAAGGACATAAGGATTTCAATTCTAGAATTTCCCACAACTAATATATTTCTTTTATAAGAAAACGTCATAGGGGAATCTTTCTCAATATGTATAAAACCAATTGTAACAGCATCAACAACTTAAAGGACAACAGATATGAGATATGGACTCATCCTATTTTTCCATCCACAATTTTTTTCCCATTAAATATAGGAATTCCTCTACTGTTGATAGGATTGATATTATCCATGATAATAATTCAACAGGGGAATCTTTCCTCTGATACCAAATGAAGTTCCGAAGGATTGAATAAAAACTGAGAGGGGGGGGGGTTTGAATATGACATTCTCTTTTTATAAGTTCCAAAACATTTAGAAACTTAACACCTAAAACATGTTAAGATTTGTTTCCTTATAAACTTTTAATAAATAGTCAAGCATAAAAATGTAAGAAAGAATGTAAATAACACAATATTTATAAGGTTTAACCTATGTGTGAGAACCTATATCCTTTCCATAGCCACTCCCATTGGTCTATAGAAATCCACGATGAAGATGAAGTGAATAAAACTTGTGTCATGTCCCATTAGACACATTATATATCCTGATAGGAATACTTATACTAAATCCCATCAGTTTATAGTGGTTTCTTATAAAAAAATTGATCTAAACAAAATAATAAAGACTTTGTTGAATTTGATCCATAATTTTTCAAACCGAATCATCTATCTTATTTGGATGGATCTGATTCTCTCAAAATGATAATGTTGGATTTGATTTTCTCAATACAATTATATTGGATCCTGGATCCAATTTTATGAATACAATGATTTTGGATCTGATAATCTGAATATGATAATACATGATATGATTTTCTCAGTATGATAATGTTGGATTCTATTATCTCAAAATAATGATGCTGGATCCGATTTTTTAAAAATGATAAACTATCTATCAATATACAAAACTCAAATCTCTATTAGAATTATCAATAAAATTTTTCTTACCTTAGATATGAACTTTTACTTCAAATAATCTAAATATATACCATTTGTGTGTACGTAAATGTTGTAAATGATCCAATGATCTGAGGAAGTATTTATAGGAAACTTAGAAAACAAAGGCATGAAACTTGAAAACATTCCTACTTCCTGAAATCTTAAAATATTTGAAAATTTATTGCATTTAAAAAATTGACTTTTACTTATTCAAACGTCCTTATATTTCTATGAGATTTATGAAAAATTGAAATTCAAGTTTGACCACTTCAATTCACCATACCTTTCTCAACTCATTAGGATCTGTTTCTTTCTCAGCTACATTATGATCTATTTCTTTCTCATATCTTTAAAATATTTTTCTTTCTCATCTCATTAAAATCTGTTTATTTATCAAATATTTATGATCATTTTCATTATCAACTCATTATGACCTGTTTCTTTCTTAGCATGAATTCTTTATTATGATTACTTTAATACAGTTTCTTCAGTCTGAAAATTTGTATACCAAAATTTAAGAATGATTTTCCCTGCACAAAAAATCCCAGTACAAAAATATGGGTTTGAACATATTAGTAAGATTTTTTAAGTATGAATATCCCAGTAATGAAATCTAATTTTAAAAATCTGATTATGAAAATATCAGTATGATTTTCCTAGTATGAAAATCCCAGTATGAAAACCTGAGTACAAAAAGTTGAGTATGAAAATATCAGTATGGTTTTATTCTTCCTAAGGATCATAAACACCTTTTTCTTTCTCATCTCATTATGATGTAATTCCCATTATAATGAAAATACCATTTTGACTTTGAAATTCTTCAAACCTCTATTCAATTTCTTTAGAGGCTTTTATCATGAGCATTTTCCTGATTTGTGAGAACATCATAATCAAAAAATAATTATATTATTTGTTTTAGAATGTATAAAAACATTTTAACTAATGATTTTACATTATTCTTTCAAAACAATTCATAAAATTCTTTATTTTTTTAATTACAGAAAATATATAATTCCAGAAAAAAAAATCTTCCTATAATTATTTTGAATCCGATGATTTTCAATGTCATGTTGATGGACTTGAATACGATAAAGTGTCTGATCAATAAATTCATCATCCTGGCTTCTTCTATGTCTAGTGTAGCCCAATATGAAAACTTGGTTCTGGAAACTTTTTTTTAGAAAATAACCTCATTACGATAGACCAGGGCTGATTCCTAAAAAAACATTCTTTTACAAAGAGAGTTAGTTGCGAAAAAATACAGATTTTTTTTTGAAAAAACTCTACAAAGGTTCTTCAATATGGATATTTTTTATGCTATAAACCTATTAAAATATCTTTAGATGTTTTTTTTGTTATTATATTGTAAATATTAATAAATAAAGAAATTTGGAAGGATAATGAGTAAAAAAAGAAATATCTTATTGAATAAATTTTCTTTCTTTTAGAATAACCTTTTTTGGATATATTATTAAGGGACCTAGGGTTTGTATTTTGGGAATAACAGAATATCTAGAAAATTTATATGGATTTAACAGAGATATTTATTAGGTCTTGGTCAATAAAAATTCCTTTATAGATGAGAATAATTTAAGAGAGGAGGTGTATTTTTGAAACTGAGGAGGGGAATTTTTGTAAATACCAAAATGAGTTCAATAATGGGGAGTCACTATCAACCCAAATGCCTCAAAAATTGATAAATAATGGATTTTATGGATGTTATGGTTGATCTAGACCTCTAAAATAAAAAAATACACATGTTTTAAAAAAAATGTTCATTTACTTCTATGTTTCTTTACTTTTATCGTTTTTGTTTTCACTACGACAACTAGGATTTTTATCTAGGAAATTTATCATTTAAGGCTAGATATAAAATTATCCTTATTAGATAATTTATAAAAATTATTTATAAATATTAAATAAAATTTATAAATTATAATATTTTGGGTGGGGAAAATTAATTTTAACACAAGTGCAAGAAATGTGCACCACCCCATTTTTCTATTTACCATGGTAACCAAGTTTTTACTATTTAGGGCTTAATATATTTTTTATGAAATAAAAATTGGTACATTAATGGAATATCGATGATAAATTGAAACATATAATAATAAAATTGATGAGTACAGTTTTTTTGAATTTTAAATCATTTAATAAAATATCATTTATTATAAAATAACATTAATGTAAATATTGACACTATTCATTTAATTTTAATTTAAAAACATCAAAATAAGTTGGAATTGAAATATATCATTTTAAATACTTTATATAATGTTATGTTTATCTAAAATATTCATTGAATATAATAATTCATATAATTTATATTACTATTAATACTTTTAGTATCATTTATTTTATTTTTCTATTAATTAAAAAATTACTACGTTGGCGTTGCCTATGAATTTTAAGTATTTATATAAGAACAAAAAATAAAAACAAAATTAACCGAATGAAATTAATTTAATTATTATTAAAGTTAATATAAATATTAATTCACATCTTAATTTTGTCTTTATGTGAGCACATAATAGAAATTTAGAAGCAAGAGGGTTACATTTTCTCTTTTTCTTTACTTAAATTATTATATTTTTTACTTTCATAGAAAAGTGTCACACATGGAAAAATAAATAGATAAAAAGGTAATAAGTTTATAAATATGGATATAAAATATTAATTGGACATGTCTTTAGGTCATTGTTACCCTTTTCCATTAAGTTTAACCCTCGATAAACTCGTTTTAACACTAACCGTGATAATAAATTTTTACTATAAGAAATATTTATTTTTCCCAAAATTTTAGTTGAAATTAGTATATAATATTAATTATTTTGATTCCAAATATTTAACCCATTTTTTCAAATTCAATTCATAGGATTTTAATGTTTAATTTAAAATTAAACACACAGATGCGATGAAAAAACTATTTTCTAAATAGAAAAGATTCAAATTATAGAATGTTTTAATATAAAAATTAAAAATGAAATTGATCCCAATGATCTAAATTGGATTAATAAATATATAATTTAACTAATTTTACTTTTAATTTTCTTAAAAAATATGTAAATTTTTAAATTCTTTAAATGAAAAGATAGTTTTTGATTAAAAATTTTATTTTTCACTATTCTTTGAAAAAATAAACTTTTCAAGAGATTATAAAATATTCAGTGTAAGATAATTTTGAAATATACACTCAGAAAAAATTATTTATGTTAAATAAATTTTATAAATGTTTTTAATATTAATTTTAATATTTTTTACAAAAAATTTTTTTTGGAGAAAAAAAGTATTTTTAGAGCATACATTGAATTTACTAGATATTAAAACTTGGTGTTGTGTGTAAAAAACACTATCAAATAAATTAAAATTATTAAAAAAATATTTCATAAAATCTTGAGGTATTATAATGATTGGTAAACTAGGTGCACAATTATGCCTCATTTTCAGGCACCAAGTGACGAATTAGTTAATACTGAAGATACCCTTTTTAGGGTTGTTACCCCTAGGTTCATCTCAGTCAAATCTTACATAAAATTTGTGTATCTAGACATGGATGTATTTCATAGAAAACCAAACACTCCATACTTTACTAAAATGTTAGGATTTTATCATATAATTATACTTATTCCATAGACTTATCCATGGGGTTTTAATTAAAATTTTCTTTTCCTATTCCCCCAAATAACTGCACTAATCATAAAAAATAACCAAAATCACCTTTAGTAAATATTATGGTGACTTAAACTAATCATATCCTTATATTAAATCATTTCCTAGATTTTTAAATTACATCTCTCAATAATCCCACATAGAATGGGGAACCTTTTGGTTTAATGTCATTGGGAACCATCTATATAAGAAACTTATTTAACAAAACATGTGAGAATTTATCCATAATAAAAATATTCCAGAACACTTATAATATTATAATATATTATACATATATTTATAACCTTGGCAATGGAGAAACAATAAAGGGGAGGGTTCAAATGCTTAGTAAGTGAAAACTCATCAAAATGTCATAATGGGTTAGATCATAAGCATATGAGAAAAAAGGACATGGAAAATCTCCATTATACAATAACATCTAAAAATAAGAGTTCTCTATAAATAATGAAGGAAGGGTATGTGATCTCAAAAGAATAAACATGTAACTTGATATAATAGTGTGATATAATGATATAATCACGTTATAATGAAATGATATAATAAGATCATTGAATCATATAGATGTCTATACATTATAAAAATGACATCATAAGTATATTCAAATTATTAATCCCTAGTTCATCATCATATACCAAGGATTACTCCTTATTACATCATCATATTCCAATTATTAATTCCTAGGTCATCAATATATGCCATGGATTACTACCTATGTCATCATCGAATTCCAATGACTATCTCATAGGACATAAATATATTCCAAGTATAACTCTCAATTATATATTCATATAATATGATTTACTCCATAGGCTATTAAAATATACCCATGATTACTCCCAATTCTATCATCATATTCCAAGGATTACTCCCCAGTCTATTATAAATGATTAGGTTTGCGTTCTAATCCCATGAATAACTTATCATGGGAAATTAAAAATACACAATTCATTTGAGGGATATAATTGAACTGACCATCAAAACATTTAATAACCACCATTATAATATGTACAAGATTATATGTTCCACATAAGGATATATAAACTATACGTAAGTCATAATCATGATAAAACCCATGAAAAGAAAGTGGTTTTCACAATCTCATCTTAAAGAAAAAACTAAGGCTACATCATATAGATTCCATAGATAAGAAGAAATTAATAAAATTGTGACAATCATAATATCAAAATTAACTTAGATATTAACAATGGAGTTCCAATATAGAAAATTTATGAAAAATATCAAGAGAATAATGAATTAAAGTGAACCACGTAGGAAAACCATTATGAAATAAGTAAATGATATTTTTCATGAAAGAAAAATAATTTCATTTACATAAATCCATAATTTAACCAATAGAGTTAAATTATAATAATTTTGGTTTAAAATAATATTAATGTTCTAAAAATTATCGATTTTGGCAGTTCTTGACATTAGATTAGAAATAAAAAATGTCCATTAAATCTGGCTCACTTAAAAATTAGAATTTCAAATAGAAAACAATTATATAACCCCCGCAGGGAAAATCATATTCAACTAGGTATATATGTAAGGTATATATGTAAAAAAATATAATAGGTAAATGAGAAAAATTCTTTAAATAAAGTGATAAAATAAAGGAAATGTGTAACAATTAATTCACAAAGGAGGTATGTAAGATATAATTTTTATGTTTTAAAACACCTTTATTGAATTCAAAAATAATAAAATAAGATAATAAAAAATTATTTTTTAAATATGAAAAGGTAAAAATATGATTCTAAAATTAGTTAACACTTAATAATTATTCCAATTTAAAAGGATAACACTGGAGAAAATGGAAATTATGGACAAAGAGGGGAAACCACTCCTTAAATGGATGGGAATTATTCTTAACAAATATTAATTTTTAAAAAGTATTATAAGTATTCAGTAAGATATAATTAAATCACAACATAATATCATATAATATAAATAGAGTATAAAATATTAAATGAAATATGAAATTCCATAAAAACATTATAACTCAAGAAATCAAATTTGAGTTATGGAAGACCCTTATGAATTCAGTAATTCTTAAATAAAAATCCATTAAAAGCATAAAAATAGTATTATTCTATAAATCCCATGAACTAAATCATGTACTATTAAAAAAAATTTATAAATATATCCCATATAAATAATAAATTTGGTCATAACCTACCAACAAACCTATACCCAAGTGGTAATGGATCCTGTTTGGCATCCAAAAGACCCAGGGTCGAATCCGGACAAGGATGAGTTTTCGGGTATTGTAGCAAAACTATATCAGGTTACTGTAGGAGTACTATAGTATTGGATGAACGATAGAAGTAGTGGAAATATAGCGGGAGAATAACTCTAGTAGGAACTATAGTGGTTGTGGCATTATAGAAGCCAAGGTACTGTAGCATTACTATTCACTTAAGGGATCTTTTGACCAAAAAATGGGTTTTCAGGACTTGTATTCAAACCACTTGGTCTTGGGCCTTTGGGATATGTAATGGGACTCCCTCTACCCATTTAGAAATAGGTATTTTCTTTAAATAATAAATTAGGATTCAACCCCAACCTTAAAAAAACTGTGCTTAACCTTAAAACATGTCTCAATAAAGGGAAATTAAGATAAAAATCCTTTTAGCTTAAGAAATATTCAAATTAAACACCCTTTAAAGAAATATATCATGAAGTTAAAGTAAAAATACCATGATTGAGGATAATATATGATATGAATTATTCAATTTGTAGTATGTACAACATTTAAAATAAATTAGTTGCATAAAAGAATGTGTGTCCCAAAGAAGGATGTTTTGAGATTAAACACTTACTTTTGTCTGAAATCATTATTCACATGCACTGAACATAAAGAATAATTAAATAATTTTCATTATATATATACCCAATAACATTATTCACCTATATTTAATTTCCTTAAATTAATCTATTATCTTTTGGTACATATTTTTAATTTTTTTATGTCAGTTAATCGGGTTTGTTCGGTTAATTTCTGGGTAAAAATTATAGTTTTTTGAACATGGTCAATAGAGTTATAAAATAAATTCATGACCTACATAATTTTTTAGGTTTAGTTATTTAATTATTCCATTTGGAAGATACATTTATAGTTTCAAAGGGTAACCCAAAAAATATGTAAATTAATAAAGTTCCATTGAAAATTCCATTTTAGGTGGTTTGAGTTAATATAACTATTTATTATTTTAATTTATTATATATTTTCAAATATTATTGTTGGTTGGAGTGGAATCTCAATAGGGGGTGAATTGAGTTTTTACATAAAATTTATGTTAAAAACATTATGCTTAAGAACCCCCAATTTTGAAATGGCCCAGTTAATTAAGGCAGTAGAGATATAAATGTTTAGTTGGTCAATAGGTTTCTCAAAGGGTGATTCGACCTTAGTTGAATCAGTTTAAAAGACTTATTAAACATTTGAAACAAGTTTACTGAATTAAATATATACACAAACTAACCATAACTAAATATCAAATTCAATGCTAAACATTTTTCTATTTTAGAAATTATAAGACACGAAAAATAGACAAAACAGAGTATTATAATAATATAATACACAGTAGAGTTAAATAAGAGGTTCAGTCTCAAGCTGAGACTCAATCCTCTCCAATTGGTTATCACATGTCACCAAAAAGTTTATATAAATCATAAACTTGATATATAGCCTATATCGGGATTTAGAACATTTTTTCAAAAACTGTCTGGGGTTTACACCCTCTACCATAGTTATTCATGGAAAAAACAAACAATACAGACCACAGACGGTCTCTTCCACAGTTATACATGGGAAACAAAGTGTAAGTGAAGTTTGATGTGAGGATTTTCAGTATTCTACAGTTCAAGAACAGGAGACAGTGTGTGTAACAGACAAACCCACACACTTCATAGAAATGTAAAAATGAAAGAACACAACAGCGCTAAGATTATAAGATTGAGTTTAGAAATATCTATGTGTTTGTAGTTTACCTCTTGACTCCTTGTGTTAAGAATTTTCAGTTAGAGTCTTTCGCTGGAATTTTTCCTCAAAACAGAGTTTTGAAACTCCAGGTTCTAGCTTTCAGGAACTAAGTGTTCCGATTCTAGTATTGATCAAGCATTGCTGAAGCACATAAGGAATCCTTGAAATTGTTCTCCTAAAATGATCTTCTTGAGACTCTTGGGTTCACAGTGTAAGTGCTCTAATGATTCTTCCTTGTTCTCTTTTAACTAGAAAGTATGTTCTTTCTCATGTATTCTTTCTTCGGTATACAGTTTATTCCTCGGTCTTCTATTTTATATTTGAGATTTGAAAATAGGAATAAGAAAACCACGTGCGGTCCTCCTTGTACCTCTTACTGTCCCCAGATACGGTGTCTTGATATTTCTATAATTAGCTTTAATTAATGTCAAAAGCATTAAATTTACCAAATTTTACAATTATAATAATCTTAATAATTTGAAAAAGTATGGAAGGGTAAGCATCAATAGACTGGTAAAGATAGACTTCACAACGGTAGGCTACAATAGTAGGTGTGCATCGGTAGCCTTCATCGGTATCCTTCAATGGTATCCTTCATCGGTAGCCTTCAGCAGTAGCCTTCATCGGTAGCCTTCAGCGGTAGCCTTCAACGGTAGCCTTCAATGATAATATTCTCAACTATAACCATCAATGACAACCTTCTCAACGGTAACCTTCAGTGGTAACATTCATCGGTGAACTTCATCATTAAGCTTCAGTGGTAACCTTCATTGGTGACCTTCATCAGTGACCTTTCATCGGTGACCTTCATCAGTGACCTTTCAACGGTGACCTTTCATCGTTGACCTTTCATCAATGACATTTCTATCAGTGACCTTTCTATCAGTGACCCTTCTATCGGTGACCTTTCTATCAGTGACCTTTACTTAGATAAATTTTTCACTATAAGCTTAAACAATAGAATAGTGAGATTAAAGATATATAGGTATCACTAGATAGGGACTATAAATATTAATGAAACCTCATTATTCTATTGTAGAAACATGATTATCACATAAATGAAACATGATTTGGGATTATCAAAATAGGTGAGTCCAAAAATCTCCCCTTTTTGACAATCACAAATTATGTCAGAATTTTTTGAATCATGGTTAAACACATTTTATAATATCTTCAGAGGTGTGTATAAGTACAATTGAACCAAGTTTATTGTAGATAGTATATATATGCAGAGATTCCAGTTAACTGAAAAACTTCTCTCTTTTGGAAACATAAAATTAAAACTTAAAACTTCTCCCCCTTTGTCATTAAAAAATTGACAGGAAGAAAAGAAGGGACAAAAGAGGATTTTATTATTAATGAAGAAAGAATACAAGATATAAAAGTGTACACATATCCCTATCAAATAAGACTTCCCACATTCAATCTGCATCAGATATGTCCAAGGGAGATTTTTCTTTGGAAGTTGAGGAGTCAGGTCTAGAAGATGGAGGAATAGGCCTAGGGATGGCAGTGAGCAATATAGGAGGAGCTGCTAAAGAGGCATCAGTAGACCTATATTGAGTAAATCTATGAGGAGTCATAGGGGTCAATGTTCTGATGTCCTGGGAAGAAGTCATCATTGGTGCCATACTAGTAGATCCCGAAGTATCCGAGGAAGAAGGCAAGGCTGGAGGAACAATGACGGGAGTGCAGTCCACATAGAGGAAGGGTAAAAGAAGATTTATGAAATCTATAATAATAATTCCTCTCCTTTCCATGGATGATATAAAGTCATCCGTATTATTGATGAATCTCTCTAAGGTAAGTGTTAGCTCTCTAACCTTGCTAACTTGAGCCTTAAATGCCCGAGTGATAGGTGGGATCCTTAAGTTCTCCACCAACAGCTTAAAGTGACCATCTATCTGATTCTTAGTGTACATACTTTTGTAGTAGAAATCAACTTTCTCTTTGATGGACTTCCGATTTTGAGTAGCTTCCCTTAGATAATCTACCACAAGTTTATTAATTTCCCTAGTAGTGGAAATGACCTGAGTCCTAGACTGAGGGTCTGATGTACTAGCACCAGATAATTTCTCCACATCTTCTCTAATAACAGATCTAAAAGCTTCTATATAAATAGGAGGAGCGTCTGAAGAGGAAGAAGATGAAGACATAGGTTCCATAGTAAAAGCCACTATCTCCTTAAAATATTTGGTCATCCCACTGATTATCCTCTTCACATCATCATCCTGGCCACTCACATGGGTGTATATAGACTTCTTAAAGTCTTCAAACACAATGAACTTCTACTGAACCACACTTTTAACATATCTAAGATCTTTGTCCACTTGCACACTTGAATCCATATAGGAGTCTAATCTGGAAATTGACTGCATCACAGATTCCATATATTCTGCTAAGGTTCTGATATTATTTTGACAATCCTTCACTTCATGTAGTAGATTTGAGTGAGAGGTGGAAATAACTCTCTTTAAGGAATATGCTACAAATTCTTTATTTAGGGCCATTGTTCTCTCTATCTCAGTAGACTTCTCATCAAAAAGTCTCTTCAAGTATGAATTCAAAGATTCTAATCCATCCTTCTTCACATAGTCTCAAGGACAAAGCACCACTGGTTGTACAATATTATTCTCTATAATAAAAGTAATTAAAGGACTTCTAATAGGCTGGTCATAATCAGATTCTCCATAATCTTATCCCAAGACCACATATCTCGGGTCTTCTGACCAATCTTCTATCCCACGAGCAGCAATAACTAAACCTGTAGTAACAAGTTCCTCCTCACTTGGATCATTCTCCTAATCAACCAAATTCATTTTTTCCATACCTCCTTGATCAATTGCATCAACAGGAGGTTCCACCGCCACTTCCTCTACAGAATATTAAACTACTGTAAATATAATTCTATTTTCAACTGAATCAACAACCCCTTATTCTATATTTTCTACCATTTTTGTATATCCTATAAAAGGACTAAGATTTATAAATTCTTCTTCACTTTCACAATATCTGTCTCAAAGTCATCATGATTATATTCAGTGTCATATTCCTCCTCTATCGTCTCTCTAATGTCTCTTAATAAATTTTTATCTCCTTCTTCCTCATCAGTTTCATCATCATCACTGTCCCTTAGGATAGTCTCTCTTCTCGGAAATATTTTTGGTGGGCTCGACTCACCAAAAGATATAATATTTTCATGAGGATGGTCAGGATCAATCCTGTCATCTATAAGAGAATCCTCTCTAACTTACATCAAAGCAGCCTCTTCTTCTTCATTTGAGTATGCAGTCTCCACTTCATTAGGATTCAGACTGGGGTCTCTCTTATCCTTATGCCTTGTAAGATGAGTACCTGGGTTTAATTCCTCGTATATCTTAGCCTTATCATTTACCCATCTTCTTTTCCAAGGGTTCTAGCAGATCTTCATAAACTTGCAAATTGTCTTGGTGATGCAAAAATTGTCCCTTACAACAACTATTTCCTCCTTATTTTTAGAAAATCCTTTCACTTTCAACATTAAGGATATAAATCTTGCATGAAACAAAGAATTTGATTTGGAACTGGGATTTATCATATCCTCTAATTGAATCATTAGCAATCTACACACATTAATCATTTGTCCATGCTTCAACAAATACAAAAGAAATACATCTTGATATTTCAAGTTAGAAACGTCCCCTCTCTTGGGACTCAAAACATGATGAATAAACTTAAACAACAACCTATTTTCTCCATAAATTTTTGTAGAAATCACATTCCTAGGGATCCCATTCCCTTTCAGTTCAGCTAAAGCATCTTCATTATAGAATACGTCACTAGTGGGAGGTACCACTCGTGAATAGTTATCAAAACTCCCTTCCTATGGCACTCTTAAACACTCATCCCATTCAAAAAAGGAAAATATCACACTTACCCCATTTACCATTGAAGATATTCTATTTTCATCATCATAATTCTCAAACTCTAGAGACTCATAGAACTAATTCACTAGCTTCGGATAATAGGGTCCATTGTTATTTGCAAAGAACTCGACCCAACCCTGAGCATCAAGTTCCTTCAGTACTAAAGAACTTGTCGTCATCAGCCATTCTGAACTTAGTTCCTTCTCAAGCATGATTTACCTCTTTAAAAAATGTGGGTTGATCATTTTTTCCAATACCAGGCTTCCACTACTAGACCTAGCTCAAGGTCTCTTAGGATTCGGCACATCTCCTCCATCACTGAATAATAGTCTCTTCAGTCTTTCCATTTTAATATGGAGCATTTTGATGGTTTTAGCAGAAGGTGAGGTTCTAATATTTGGGAGAAATATGTTCAAGAGAGTTTAGAAGTGGATCAAAATGTGGTTTGTACTTTAATTTTATCATTTAGGGATCGAAAAACAAATCAAGTAAAATAAATAATTAATACTAAAAATGTTTTAGATTCTGGAAAAAAACGCGAAGTCATGAAAAACTCGACTATCGGTAAGGTGACAATGGTGAGGATCCTAATGGTGAGGTCCAATGGTGAGGTTCCTAATGGTGAGGTTCCTAACGGTGAGGGACAATGGCGAGGTTTCTAATGGTGAGTTCCAACAGCAAGGTTCCTAACGGAAAGGTCCAATGGTGAGGTTCCTAATGGTGAGGTCCAACAGTAAGGTTCTTAACATTGAAGTCTAATGGTAAGGTTCCTAACGATGAGTTCCAATGGTGAGGTTCCTAAGAGTGAGGTCCAAAAGTGAGGTTCCTAACATTGTGGTCCAACAGTGAGGTTCCTAACAGTGAGGTCCAATGATGACATTCCTAATAGTGAGGTCCAACGGTGAGGTTAATAACTTAATAGTTTATCATACCTAACTCATGTTTGATGTAATTTAACCTCTCCGAATTCAAAGGCTTTATGAATATATCATCCAATTAATGTTCCATTCCAATGAATTCAAGAGTGATATCACCTATTTGATAATGGTATCTCAATAAGTGATGTCTTACATCAATGTGCTTTATCCAAGCATGAGATACTGGATTTTTAGAGATGTTAACCACACGTGTATTATCATATTTTATAGAGACATGTCTGAATTGATATCCATAGTCTAGTAAAGTGTGTTTCATCCAAAGAATTTGAGCACAACAAATACCAGCAGCTATATATTAAGCTTCGACAGTAGATAATGCAACATAATTCTATTTCATACTACACCATGATACTAGTGACTTTATCAAAATGTGACTTGTTCCAGAGGTTCTCTTTCTATCTAAATTGAAACCTTAAAATTCAGCATCTGAATAACTTTTTAAATGAAATGATTATCCTCTTAGATAAAATAGTCCTAAGTCCGTAGTATATTTGAGATGTTTAAAAATCCTTTTAACAGTAGTTAAATGAGACTCTTTGGGATTGTCATGAAAGAAAGCACACATGCATACACTAAAAATTATTTCATGTCTGCTAGTAGTAAGAGAGAGAAGACTCCCAATCATACCTCGATAATTGGTTTGATCCACTAGTTTACTAGTTTTATCAACATCCAACTTATAGGTGGTACTCATAGGTGTATCAATACCTTTATTGCCATCCAAACCAAAATATTTCAAAATATCCTTAGTATATTTACTCTAATTTCAAATAACACCATTTTTATTTTGAAAATTTTGAAATCCAAGAAAAAAATTAAGTTCCCCCATTAAACTCATTTCAAATTCATCTTGCATAATTTTTGAGAAATTAGTACATAAATAATTTTTAGAGGATTAAAAAATAATGGCATCTACATAAACCTGTACTATTAAAACATATTTGGAAATCCTTTTAATAGAAAGAGTAGAATCCGTTATTATTTCATTAAAACCTTTTAAAATAAGAAAATAACTAAGTCTATCATACCAAGTTCCTGGAGATTGTTTTAGACCATATAGGGCTTTATAAATTTTAAAGACATGAATTGAAAAATGGGGATTTTTAAAACATGGGGTTTGTTAAACAAATACATTCTCAACTATGTACTCATTTAGAAATTCACTTTTGACATCCATTTGATAAAGTTTGAAATTCAAATGAGCTGCATAAGAAAGTATTGTCCTAATGCATTCTAGTATTACTACAAGTGTGAAGGTTTCTTCATAGTCTATTCCTTATTCTTGACTATATCTTTGTGTAACTAGTTTAGCCTTGTTTCTAACTATGTTTCTAGATTCATCATCCTTATTTCTAAACACCCATTTAGTGTCTATGGTCAAAGTGTATTTAGGTTTTTATACTAATTTCTAGACCTTGTTTCATTCAAACTGATTTAATTCTTCTTTCATATCTATCACCCAAAATTCATCATTGATTTCATCATTGATATTTTTAGGTTCAAGCTATGAAATAAATGATTGATGTTCAACCTGGTTTCTCAGAGAAGCTCTAGTTTGTGTTTTATATTTAGATCACCTACTACATCATCTGAATGATGATTCTTGAGAGTTCTAATACCTCTAGGAAGAGTTGAACTAGACTTCTTATAGTTGTCTATAAGTTCAGATTCACCAAGATTATATTCTAGAAAATTTCTAAAACTGGTTGTTTTTACTAAGGGTTCACTATCATTATCATCAAGGTCCAGAATTGATATATCTTCTTCCAGATGTTCAATATAGGTTTCAAATTCATGTGGATCAATCTCATCAAATTTGACATGAACTGATTCTTCCCCGCATTTGGTTCTCTTGTGGAATACTCTATAAGATTTACTGGATATTGAGTAGCCTAGGAAAATTCATTCATCACTCTTAGAAGAAAACTTGTAAAGATTATCCTTAGTGTTAAGGATAAATAATTTGCAACAAAAAACTCTAAAGTAATTAACCTTAGGCTTCCTATTATTCCAGATCTCATAAGGGGTTTTCTTAAGAACAAGTCTAACTAAGACTCTATTGACAATATAACAAGCTGTATTAATAGCTTCAGCCTAAAAATGGAAAGGTAGATTATACTCATTTAGCATAGTCCGAGAAATCTCTTAAAGTGTCCTATTTCTTTTTTCTATAACTCCATTTTGTTGAGGTGTTCTAGGAGAAGAGAAATTGTGATTATAGACATTTTGTGAGCTACAATATTCAAATTCTAGAATTTCAAACTCACGTCCATGATCACGTCTCAAGGTCTTAATTCGAAGTACATTATAATTTTCTATAGACTTGGAGTATTTAATTAATTGAAAACATGCCTTAATTTTTTGAGCTAGAAAGTATACCCACGTATATCTAGAAAAATAATCTATAAGAACATAAACATAGTAATTCCCATTTAAACTTGAAAATCTATATGGTCCAAACAAATCCATGTGAACCAAATCAAGTGGTTGAGAAGTAGAAACTTTTTTCTTTGGTTTGAAAGAAACTTTGTGTTGTTTTACTTTCTGACAAGGATTAAGAACTTTGTTATGTGGGAATTATAATTTAGGTAATTCTCTAACAAAATCATTCCTAGTTAGTTTCCTAAGTGAGTGCACATTACAGTGTCCCAATCTTCTATGCCATAACTACGATTCCTTATAAAAAGAATTTAAACAAGAAACATTTTTCTTAGCTAAAGAATTTAAATCAAAAATATATACATTTTCATTTCTAATAGAAGTGAATATTAAATCATTTTTATAATTAAAAACTTTTCATGCATCATTTTCAAACTTTACATTGAAACCATCATCACACAACTAAGAGAAACTAAGTAGATTGTATTTTAACCCATAAAAAAAGTACTTTTGATATTAATATAATATTAGGGTTACTAATATGGACCAATCTAATGATCTTCCCTCTAGCATTATCACTGAATGTGACATGTCCACCATCCACATTAATCAGGATCTTGAATCATGAATAGTCTCCTATCATAAGTCTTGAAAATCCACTGTCCAAGTACCATAGAGTTTTACAGGAGCTCTTCAGACAATTTTCCTACAAAACAGATTAAGTGTAGGGTAACTTTGGAACCCAAATTTTACTGGGTACATAGAGGTTAGCAAGTAAAACTTTGGGAACCCATACTTGTCTCACAGGTTTCCTATAATCAATAGAAATGTTTTTAGACATGAAAAAATTGTTATATACTTTAGATTTTTTTTTTCAAAAGATAGTCCAGATAATGAACTAGTAGTGAACTGTCCAGAATTTAGAGCAAATTTATTTTTAATAATCTTCCTTTGTCCTAGTTGATATCTTAGACCCGTTGTATATTTTGGAGAAATTTCTTTCCCTAAAAACTGAGTCAAGGTATCTCTACCTATAGTAAACTTCTCAATATCCCTTTTTAATTACTCATTTGATAATTTAGGTTCAGTATTATCTTTTAATATTTGATCACATTTTTCTTTCTCAATATCCAGGTCCGACTTATAATTAGTATTTAAAGCATGTTTTCATTTCAATAATTTATATTTATCCTTGAGTTCGTTAAAGGTGTACTCCAGCATTCCACAATATTCAAATAGTTCATACTTAGTCATATTATCATAATTATTTGATTCAATTTCATTCCCAGAATAATAAGCATTATGTATAGAAGAATTGGGTGTTACCTCAGATTTTACTGTCATGAAACACAGGTTTGCATGTTTGTTCTTCTCAATATCAGAAGAGTCAGATCCACTGGAGATATCTTCTGAATCACTCCAAGTAGCATTCATATCCTTTTTATATCCCATTCCCTCGTCTTCATATTTCTTCTTAAACTTCATCTTGGGTAAATCAGCCTTCACATGACCATTTCGTTTACACTCAAAGCAGACTATTTCATTTTTGTTGTCCTTCCATTTTCTATCCTTTTTTCAATTTCCTTTACTATCATACCTTCCTTTATATTTTGATTTTCTAAAGAACTTATTCTTATGTTAGAACATCTTGAATCTCCTAGAATGATGAGCCATCTCATCATCACTGTCAGAGCCCGAGTCTTCACTGGTGGATGTGTCTACAGGAGCTTGAACTTTTTCTTTATCTTTTCTTTTTGAGGTAGCAGTCTTGAATGTTACAAATTTATTTCTTGGTTTTTCATCTGCTTCTTGATTTACCTTAAGATCTTCTTCATACATCATAAGTTTTCCAATTAGTTCCTTCACTGGTATCTTGCCTATGTCTTAGGATTCTCAAATAGAAACATAAGTTCCTCTCCATCTGTCAGGTAGGCATCAAAGTAACCTCATAATATGATCCTTGATGTCTACTAGTTTCCCAAGAAGACTCATGGTGTTTACTATTTCATTGATCTTGAGATACATTTTAGATATAAGTTCATAGAGCTTCATTTGAAAGTTATCATATTTAATAGTATAAGTATTTAATCTCATTTATTTAACATTGGTTGTTCCCCCATGAGAAACAGCCAAAGTATCCCAAATTTCATATGCATTTTTACAGACAGATATTCTATTGAATTCTTCATCACCTAGGGAATAGTACAATGCATCCATTTCTTTACAGTTATTTTTATATGTAGCTTTAGTCAACTGAGACCATGTGTCCTTAACAGTAAGTGGCCAAGCAAGTTGTTCTCCAATTGTGTCCCAAATTTTAGGACCCATGATTTCTAGATACATTTATATTTTTAATTTCCACTAAGAATTGTTATTAACATTAAAAAAGGTGGCCTATTAGTAGCACCACCCTCAACATTGCTATCCATTATTAATTATAATTTTAAAGAGCTGAAAACTTATATATGATAGAAATTTTGAGATCTTTAAGATATAACTAAAATCACAGTGGAAACAAATTTGACAACTTGCACAACAGTTCAGATAGTATCAATAAAAATATCCTCTGATACAATATGTTGGTCAGAGTGGAATCTCAAGAGGTTTGTGAATTGAGTTCCTACTTAAAATTTATGTGAAAAAACATTATGCTTAAGAACCCCCAATTTTGACACAACCCAGTTAATTAAGGCAGTAGAGATATACATGTTTAGTTGGTCAACAGGTTTCTCAAAGGGCGATTAGACCTTAGTTGAATTAGTGTAAACCACTTCTTCAACTTTCGAAACAAGTTTACTGAATTAATCATATACACAAACTAACCATAACTAACTATCAAAGTCAATGCTAAACAGTTTTTTTTTGAAATTATAAGTAGTGGAAAATAGACAAAATAATGAATTATAATAATATAGTACAAAGTGGAGTTAAAAAAGAGGTTTAGTATCAAGTTGATACTTAATCCTTACCACATGGTGATCACTTGTCACCAAGTAGTTTATATAAATGATAAACTTGATACACAACCTATATCGAGATTTACAACAGTTTTCCAAAAACTATCCATGGTTCACACCCTCTACCAAAATTCTTCATGGGAAAATAAACAATATAGACCACACATGGTATCTTCTGTAGTTATATGTGGGAAACAAATTGTAAGTGATGTTTGATGTGAGGATCTTTAGTATCCTCTAGTTCAAGCACATGAATTAGTGTGTGTAACAGACATAACCACACACTTCTGAGAAATGTAAAAATAAAATAACACAATAGAGCTAAGATTATAAGATTGAGTTTACAAAGATCTACTTGTTTTTAGTTCAACTCTTGACTCCTTGTGTCAATAATTTGCGGTTAGAGTCTTTCTTTGGAAGTTTTCCTCAAAATAGAGTGTCGAAAATCCAATTTCTAGATTTGAGGAACTGATTGTTCTGCTTCTTATGTTGATCAAGAGTTAATAGAGCCTAGAAGGTAGCCTTGAAATTGTTCTCCCGAAATGATCATCATGAGACTCTTGGGTTCATAGTGTAGTTGTTCGAATGATTCTTCCTTGTTCTCTTTGATCTAGCGAGTAAGTTCTTTCTCATGAATTCCTCTATATTATTTCACGCTTCTTTAGTATATGGTTTCTTCCTCAGTCTTCACTTTTATATTTGAGATTCAAAAATAGGAATAAGTAAACCACGTGCAGTCCTCCTCGTACCTCATACTATCCCCAGATACAGTCTCATGATATGTCTACAATTAGAATTAATTAACATTAGAAACATTAAATTTACCAAATATAACTGTTATAATAATCTTAAGAATTTGAAAAAGTATGGAAGGGTAAGCATTGGTAGACTGGTAACAACATCCTTCACAATGGTAGGATTTAATAGTAGGTGTGCATCAGTAGCCTTCATCGGTATCCTTCAATGGCAGCCTTCATAGGTAGCCTTTAGTGGTAGCCTTCAACAGTAGCCTTAATTGGAAGCCTTCAACGGAAGCCTTCCTCAGTAATCTTCTCAATGGTAACCTTCAGTAGTAACATTCTCAATTGTAACCTTCTGCAGTAACCTTCATCGGTAAACTTCAATAGTAACCATCATAGGTGACCTTCATCAGTGACCTTTCATTGGTGACCTTCATCGGTGACCTTTCATCGGTGACCTTTCATCGATGACCTTTCTATCAATGACCTTTCTATCAGTGTCCTTTCTATCTGTGACCTTTTTATTGGTTAACTTTCTATCGGTAGCCTTTATATAGATGAATTTTTCATTGAAAGATTAAATAATAGAATAGAGATATTAAAGATACATAGGTATCACTGTATAGAGACTATAAATATTAATAAAACATGATTATTCTATATTAGAAACATGAATATCACATAAATGAAACATGATTTGGGATTATCAAAATAGGTGAGTCCAACAATTATTATTCAAGAATAATAATGATTTGAAATATATAATATTAGTAAATTAAATAAACTTTTTAACATACCATTTATGGCGGTGATAGAAAACTAAACACATGTTCATGGAGGCAGTAGTCGGCAAACATGCACGATTGATGTTACTTTGTTTTTATTAGTGGATGGAAATGAAAAAATATGGTTTTTAAAATTAATATAATTACATAAAAATATAATAATGAAACCTAACTCATCATATTACTATGGGGATATGATATTTTGAAGAGTAATATTAAAAAGAAAAACTTAAAAAGGGGACAATACTTTGGTTGGGGGCTTGATCTTTCCTCGTAATGTTCCTTCGAATTGAATGAGTTATTATAATAGATTGAAAATGGGATTTAGGTAGTGTGAGTGAGAATTATTGGTAGAAAATTAGTATAGTTTCAATGATTAATTCTGAGTTTATGTTTAACTTTGAAATCGATGAAGTCGTATCCTTTAATAAGATAAGAAAAGGGAACTTTTGGAAACACTCATTATTTCTCAATGACATGACTCAATTATTCAAAGTCAAAGGCAAAAAAGTGAAAATCAATGGTGTTGGTATAGTCATAAAGCCAATAATACTATCACAATTAAATATTATACATTTTGTTTTCATGTTTTATCCACTTTTACAAGGTTTAAAAAATTTCTCCCTCATTTACCCTTACCACGGTAACTCCACTTTTACTCTTGGTAAGTAATTTTAACAGAAAAAGTTAAAATATATATTATTTAATAATTTTCAAATACTTATATAAAAAATTAATCAATTTATAAAATATAATTTCTATGATTTTGTGAAAATTAAATTTTTTAGTAACACATATAACGTGCAAGCCCCATTTTTGGAAAAAAAGGTATTTCAGGAAACATGGTTTTTTATTAAGAAAGAATTATCAATACCATTGATTCAAATGAATTTAAAATAATTATTATAATTAAAATATTATATTTTTAAAAATAAAATAAATCAAAAACTCAATTTTATTTGGTTATAACTAATTAAACAAAGAAGTCAAAAAAAAATTTCATTAAAATGCTACATAAATTTTGAAAATTTTAAGCATATGTTTGAAAAATAAACATTATATTTTAAAATTTTTTATTTTATTTTATAATATATATCTTTTAAATGGAAATGGTTTCAATTTTTTTAAATATTTTCATACAGTAAAATAATTTTATAAAATTGACGGTACTAATAAATTCAGTATTTTCCCTATTCACTTAAAACTAATTATTTATGAAAAATTTAAAAAATTCATCTTATGATAATATTATAATTATAAATCATAAAATGATTATAATTTTATCAGATAAAAATTATAAAAATTATAAATTAAATTTTTAATTAAAAACATAAATTATAGTGAATACTATTTTTGTAAGAAAAGGACTCTTTAAAATAATAGCTGTTCTTATTAATAATTTCATTGAAACAATAATAAAGATATTAGTAATCAGTGAATATTATATTTTATTAACATCATCATTTAACAATAATATACATGGTTTTATTTAATAAAAATTTCAATGTATGAAAACCCGATTCTTAAACAAAATAATGAAAAAAAGAAAATTTGTGTAAAACTACCTTTATATAAAAATTTATATTAATATACATAGATACTAGATGGATCATGCAGGGGAACTGAGAGGGGGGTGGGAATGAATCAGTGTACCACAATTTGACCATGTTTTAATTTATTTTCAATTAACCCATCTTTCTCTCAATCCTCTACATCGGTTAAGAGGAATGGATCTAATATGCACTCTTAATACTTACATACACATATAATAAAGATATTAAAATAAAGATCTGAACACTAGGATTCTTATACGTTTTGTCCTCATTATAAGTAACTATTCATTTTTTAATCAAACTTTGGTTATTTCATGGATTTTCTAATCACTATAGCTTTGTATTCATTAAAAATGTCTATAATTGGCATAAAATGTTTCTGTAGGAAATAAAGAATATCCTAATTGAATAGAGATATTTATATCTGAACCACCAATATTTTAATGGGGTTGTTTATTCTGGAATAAATAATTACTCAACGATTCTTGAAAAAAAAGAACAAGATATCTATAATGTGTTGAATGTATTTGTATCAATTGAATAACCTTTTTCCATAACTCAATTTCTTTAATTTATAATGTATCAAAAATAATATATGCACATCGGCCTAGTGTAGTTTAATAAGTTGAAGATGAAACTTATAATCCTACTCACTATTTTATTATAATGATCAACTATAGAATCTTTCAAGACACTATAAGTTTTCTTCTTCCTCGATTATCAGATGCTCATATTGATTCTCCTTTTATAAATGAATTTACTAACCTTAATTAGATGCATGGAAAGTATGCACAAAATTTCTTCAATTATTATTTTATGTAAGAATAATCCTACACTACTCAATTCAACCCCTTCTTGATTTCTCAAGTCAATTCATGCATGGATGAATTAATTCACAGTGCATGTTCATAACACATGTTTAGTTGTTATATTTATTATTTAATACGAATTCTCAAATTCATGTCTATACACTAGTTCTTCTCTTCACTTCACACTGTTTAACTTTCTCTTATATTTATGTAACAGATTGCATTGTATCTTAATATATTTTTACATCCCTCAAAATATTTTATAGAATTATTTGAGATATAATATATATAACCATATGAATACACTATCAGTATATTTCTTAATTTCTCAACAACACTAAAAGTGTGTGGTTATCAAATAACTTATCAATAAATTGAAAAGATTCATGGCTATCTCCTTCATGTGACTATGCAAATCATGAAACTTCTTCATACAAAAAAGAGTGTGTGGATTATTACTTCAAAAACCAGTAAACTTTTTAGTTTTTATTCATGTAACATTATAGAAAAAAACCTTCTTTGTGTAGCTAAGTTGGTATGAGTAACTCTTCTAAATGTTTTTGGAATTGTTATTCTTTGTTGATTCTCTGTTTGTAGAAATAAAAAAAGGAGCCCATTTTTTTCAAAAAAAACTCTTGGTATTGGGTGATATCCTTTTACAGTCAAGGTTAACGACCATTTCCTCATGCATTCACCATATCTCAAGTTTCATGAAACATTTATTAATGATATATATTCATGGATTTTTTCAATATTATATGAGATTTTGGTATATTAAACTCCACATGATATTCTTATTATATCTTTATGACGTCGAGAATCATGGGGTCTTCAAGTAATAGGCTTCTTCCAACATGAGAGGATGATAACATGCATATGAGCATATCACATGAATTCAGATATATGTACACTTTAATGTATGTTTTTATCTATCCATATCCATATCATGATCCCTAAAAAAATTCATGTTCAGTATAATACACTTGAAAGATGATATTCATGGGGCTCATTTTCTCAAGGTCTGATTTGAGAGAGTGGTAAGACTTTTTTTTGATGTTTAGGGGTTGGATTTTTTGATTTTTCTGATACATGGAATCTGTCATATAAAAGACATATTTTAAAGTTATTTTTCATTTAATTTACATCATTGCTTTGTTTTGGGGGTTTCTCTAGGTTTTAGGGGGGAATAGATGAGTATTAATGAATTGGGCCAAACCGTGAGCCCAATTTCAGATTAAAAAAATTAAATTTTTTATCTTCTATAACTTTTTCATTTTTTTAACATTTTTCATCCATTCAAATTCCTACTTGACCACCCCTAACCTCTTAACACCACCAAGGTAATTTGGAGCTTTTAGAAATCCATAACCAGGGTTTATTTGGGTTTTTATCTAACGGGTTGGGCCTGCCTGAAAGCCCAATTCCTGTTTTAAAAATAAATTTTGATTATGTTATATCGTATTCATTTTTGGGGATTTGTTGGTGATTCCAAGTGGATCCCAAGACCACTGAACCCAGCCGCGCGACCCTTATCTCTCCCACCTCTTTGAATCTCTGGTTAATCGCGATTGGGTGCCGAAATTCATAGGCTTCCTCAAATCGTCCAGATTTGAAGAGGTAAGTTCATTCCTTCATATCTCTCTCAATTTTTACTCTTTTTCCCCCATTCAAATTCCTAAATGATTTTAATATCCATTTTAGAACCTCAATTAATGTTTTGAGTATTTTTAAAATCATATACTGGTATTTTTGGGGGATATTTATAGAAGATATTTTAAGTAAGTTGTTCTCCTTCTTTCTTCTTTCAATTTGTTTAGGGTTACATCCAATTTACATAGGGTTTATTCCCTTATCATTGAGGTTACTAATTTCCAGGGATTAGGGTTTAAAAATTAGTGTTTTATCTTGTGTTTCATGGTCTTAAATTATGGTTTTAGGTCTGGTTTACCTTCCTTGAGGTGCGGCAGTGGTGCGTTTGAGTTTTCACACAAAGGGTTCAAGGGTTTCCTTGGTTTTGGTAGGTGATTCCATTTTGTGTGCAATTTTTGTGAATTAGAATGCTGTGTTCATGTTACCTAATGTTTATTTCCCTTGAATGCTTATGTAAAAATTGGTTTTAGTTTCATTTATAATGAAAATGAATTGTATGTTCCAATTTTTGGTGAAATTGGGGGTTTTTCATTCAAATCTTTCATTGGTTCATTTTGGGCTGACCTATAATTACTTAGTTGATTTTATTGAACTGTATTATGACTGAAAATCATGATTTAATGTTTATTCTATTTTTCTATTGCTGTGAAAGTTTTCTTAAATGGTGTTTGGGAAGCAAATGGGCTTTAAGTGCCATGTTTGTGTGAAAATGGTGGTTTTTAAAAGATATAACTTCTTGGTTCACATTGGGCTACCCCATAACTGAATTTTTGGTTTCATTAAAGGGTATAGACTTGAAATTTTGTTTTAATGACTTAAAAGTGTTCACATAGTGTGCAATGTGGATATCTCAAAGAGCTTTGGGTGCAAAACAATGTGATGTTTTGAGAGGTTGTTTTATTGGAAATATAATTATTTTATTGTGTGTTTTAAATGGTATAAAATGTGTGCTGCTACTATACTATTTGTTTGTGACCAGTAGTGAAATTTTATATGAAAAAGGATGTGTGTTGTTTTCTGAAATTTTTTGAGCACAAAAGGGGTAGCCCGGGTACCTTGTTGGGGAAGATTTGTACTAGTTCGACTAGTGGATCGGATGGGTTTTGTCCCTATTCCACATAGCATTTGGATAATGACAACTCTAACTAAAATATGTAGATGATGATTAGGGACCACTAGGTTATTGGTATGTTCCCTACTAGTGTCTCGTGCATGAGAATAGATTTTTCTATGGTTACTCTACACTGAGGTACGAGGTACATAGGGCCCGAGACAACCTAGTGCTTAGGGGTGTTCCCGATTTTGATGCTCATTGGATTTGTGGTATTTACCCTTGTTGTGGGGTGTTTTGGTAGTACTTTACAGTAGCCACATGTCTATTTAATTTGTTAACATACTGGAATTCTTGGATTGAAAACTGTTTTCATTTGAAAGTTGCATTTCTTTGAATTTTAACACTATTTCACCTTGTGTATTAAAATTGCTTGTTTTGTTCACATTGTATTGCATGATCTTTGGAATAATCTGGTGGTATATTATTGGGATTAGGCTCACACCCTACTTACACCCCTTGGGTGTAAGTAGACCTGCTTATGCTTGACTCAGGTAAAGGGAAGGCTAAGGGTGATGGCGGTTCAGGGTGTTAGTCCCCATCGTTGAGGCGGAGTTGCAGAGAAGACTTGTGGGCGATGACCCCCTTGTCGTGTGGAGTCCATGGGGATGTCTTTATTTTGTCATTGTTTGTTATTAGACCACTTGTAGTGTCTTTAAAAATATGTATTCAGTTCTGGTATTTGTGTAAACATAATTTGGTTTACATTTTTCAGATTCAGTTTATTGATTGTTTTTAATGTTTTATGCCTTCATATTCGGGTAAATCATTCCCAAACAAAAAGAAATGATACCCGGGCACTTGTGCCCTCCTGTGGGGATAAAGAACGCCCTTCGGGTCATGTCACGAGCTAGGTTTGGTGCCGGTTTTAGCGGTGACCAGATTCGGTTTGTGACAAAATGGTATCAGAGGAGGTTCGCTCCTTGGGTCATGTTATTTGGGGAAGAGTCAGCATAGTCTGGAGCTAGGATTTTTGTGACTTGAAATTTCAGTCATGGGTAGTGTTCCTGGCCAGCACACCTCCTGATGGGATTCAAGTCACCATGGGAATTATGGATTTATTCGAGTCCTTTGGTTTTCTTGGTTTAATGATGACTATAGGAAATGAAAAAAGAGTTGGGAGAGTAATCTCAGTGAGCTCACAGGGCCTGGCAAGCCATGTGGAGCCGTGGATATTTCCCTAGAATACTCTCTGTGACAGTGAAGTGATTGGAATATGGCTTCCAACCATATGTCCAAGTCACCCAGTGAAACTAGTTTCCTCTCACATTGTCTTGTTTCTCTTTGTTTTGGAATCTTGGAAACATGGTTTTTTAAGCAAAAAAAAAATGACTTCACCTTAATGAGTGTGAATTTTTGTGATGTTATTTTCTAGTAAAGTGAAAATGGTTTTTTTAAATTCAATAAATGAAATTTCAGAATTATTTCAAAAGGGCAAATTATGTGTTTACACCTCTTTTGAAAGTATGAACTTTGTTAATTGGGTTTTTGAAAATATGTTTCTAGTGGAATTTTTTTAACCATGGAAAAGTGTTTTAGATTGAATTAAGTGTTCTAGAATTTTTGTGTTGGGGTTGAAGATGGATTTTGGGTTTGGTGACTACTGGACATTTGAAAGAAAACTTATGAACTTTTAGAACCCTGTCATGAAATGGGAAGAGTTGAGTTCTTAATTAAATGGAGATTTATGAAATGGTGTTTTTCATGAAATTAGAAGTGTTTTGAAATGGGTTGATATGTTTTGAAACAATTGTGAAAGGCATGAATATGATATTTTATTGAATTATGCATTCTTTTCTAAATTGGTTTGTGAGATGAAAAATTGGGTTTTGATATTATAGTTACTATTTTTGAGAAAGGAAAATTGTGGTTAAAAGTTTGATTTTAAAGGAGGAAAGGTTTGATTTTTGGTATTTGGTATTCTCAAGGTTGACCACATGCATAGGTTTATTTGGGAATATGGATGAAAATGAGGTGGTTTCCCAGTGTGGCATGTAAACATGCATGTGCGAGTCTCATGAGATACCATCGGTAAATGCGCAACCGACCAACAATGTTTTTTTTAAATAATGTTTTTGAAGGAAAGTGTTATGTTTTGATAATTTATGGTTGGAAGGTATGGATTATGTGTTTTAGAGATTATTATTGTGGGATGTTTCAAGTTAAATAACCCCTCTTGTTTGAATGATGTTTTGGGTTTGTGTTTCATTGATAAGTTGGAATGAAGTGTTGGTCAGTGGTTTCTTTTGAGGAAATGTTTGGGAGGCCAATGTGGTGGCTTCTCTCATGTGTTCGGTTCAGGTTTGTGGTCTTTTGTGACCAAATAACCAGATTGGTTGGGTCATTGGGTTTTCCTGTAGTCTAGGGTACTCCCCCATAAAGTGTTAATGTATGATTCATGTTTGGCCTTTGGTGATTCACCGTTGGATGATCCTCCAGTTGATCAACATAAGGAATTTATTCTTGAGGTTTGGAGATTGTGTTTACCACTCTTCTTTTTCAATTATGTGGATCCCCCTGTAGTGGGAGAGTGTTTGTGGGAGGTTGAAATAGAAATTAGTTTCTTATGTTTCCTAAGTTTTCTAAGGTCAATGAAGTTCAGGGTTGTCAGTGTAGAATGATGTCTTAAAGGGCCTCTGGGTCTTTCGTCAGTCTCATTGAAGCAAGAGTTCTTGTTAGGCCACCAGTGTGCAAGATCTAGCCAAGAGTGGCTATTATGGACACTTTCTGGAATCATGTTCTGTTTGGGACTCAGTACAAGGTCCCTCTCCTTTTGTTTTCTTTTATCCACAATGGTCATGTTCGGTGATGCCTTGCGATGTCATGTGTTCATTTGACTATAAGGGTGAAGATTGTGAAATCTTATGAGAGTCACTATTTTTTGTTGGATGTGTGTCTCCCTATAAGAAATTCTAAATCCTATGTTCTAGAGGAATGTGTTTCTATATGTCCTTTCATTCTTCTATTTAGCATCTGAAGAAAAAAGAGGGTGATGTGTGTGCATCCTCTAAGTTCTTGTTTTGGTAAAATGATGGGTTGGGGAAAAGCGGGTTTGATGTGTGTCATGTCTCAATGAGACCATTTGAGATTACAGTATAATTGTTTTTGGACCTGGGAGAAGATGTTCAGTTTAGGGGTTTCCAAATCCTAATTGCGAGGCAGAAGATTCTTCAATCCATTGAGCTCCAGCCATAGGCCCCGGAGAGAATCTGGTGCGTAGTTAGGGGAAATCCTAGATTCGTTCAAACTTTTGGTCAAGGTCATATCCTCAATATGAAAGATAGGAATAGTTTATACCTCTGGTGTCATCTTCTTGTTCCAATTTCTCAAATTTGGTGGAAATAGGTGTGAGTCCCTTGTTCCCATGTCATACCCTGAGTTGATTTTTTCCCCTTTGGGGTCCCTTGTGTTTTTGGAGAAATGTTTAAAATTTTGGTTAGGCAGGTTGAAGTTCATAGTTTGTCCGTGGTTAGCAGTAACCATGTGCCAACCTAGGGGACCGTGTGATGAGAGACAGTAGCTACCGCACGTCCATGATCCTTGGCCAAGGAATATGACAACCCTTCTTTTTATTACAACTTAAGCATGCTTTATTACATAAAACTTCACTTGATACAACAAAGAAGATCGAGAGGTTTAGTGTCTTTGGGGATTAGGATCATTACATAAAAACTTTAAACTTGAAATACAACATCTTTATTGAAAACTTCCTTTACATGACCACTACATTCCTTCGTAATTAGCATTGCATGGGATAACCTGAGGACATGCATAAGAAAAGGGTGAGCTATAAAGCCCAGTAAGGGAGTACACAATAAATAACATGAGGAGTAAAATACATGTTAGGCAATAGGAACATAAATAGAGAATTAGAGTAACATGAACATAAAGGAATGATAAAGCATGATAACCATAACATGAAAATGTGGCAACAACACTTAACATTGAATTAGCATGATCCAAGGATCATTGCACATGGAGCATGAGTAAACCCTCATTGCACTTGAAGCACGAGTAAACCCTCGTTGCACTTGAATTAGCATGAGTCAACACTCATTGAACATGACGTATCATGATACTATACTTTACTCAATGCATTGGAGCGCTATAAAGGGCGCACCCTTCTTAAACATTTCATTTCATGCATAAGTGTGCCACATGGATCATAAAACATGGATTTATAAAACATAATAATTTATTCCACGATAAAGGAATGTGGAATTCATACATGAAACATTATAATCAATTAGTAAATGTTCATAAAGGTGAATACCCTTGATGGAGAAATGGGCATGGTATTCACTACACAATGATATTGGCTTAGAAAATCGGTGTGATTTCGACAGCGTAACAGCGTGACATAAGAATTCATAAAAATGGTTGATGAGAGAGAAATGGGTTCCTCATCATATTTACATGTAATGTACAGTAAGGAGGTCATATAGATACATGTCCTAACAATTGAAAAGGAATTTATATTCATGATACAAAAGTATTGCTTGAATATAGAAGGGGAGAAAAAGGTTCCTTTCGGAATTTCGGCATAGTAACGGGTGTACATGAGAGGCATTTAATGAGAGAGAAAGGGGTCTCCCATCATTAAAAAAATAAGAGGGAATTATGGGAGAGGTGCGAAACCATACCCCAACATTCATAATTGAAATTAAAAGGGCAATACAACTTAAATAAAATTGACAAAAATGAGAAACGAAGAAAAAACCCTTACTTGGAAGTGTGCATCCAAAGGCTAGAGAGAGGCTTGTGAGAGGCTTCTTGGGAGCTTGGGGCACCTTGGGATGATTCTAGAGAGAGTAGGGAAGAGGTTGGACGAACTCCAAGGGATTTTAGTGAGGAGGAAGTGGGAGCTTGGGTGGGTTTATATAGGAAAGGTGAGAGAATTCTTTATTATTTAGGTTTGGGACCCCTTATATTAAAATAATCCAAACCACAAACCATCCCATGGTATTTTCCCATGGTTTCTGGAAAAGGAAAGAGGAAAACAATATTTTACAAGGCCAAGGTCCCAACTTATTAAAAAAATTAGGGTTTCTTATGTGGAGGTGAGTCACACTCCCATGGAAATTAATTTAAAAAGGCAAAGTGTTGAATAAGTCTTGAGGGATCCATTAATTCTTTGAAAAGTAAGTCAAAAAAACCCAAAACCTCATTATTTTAATGATAAAACACATATTGGCCGAACATAAGGATTATGTTATTTTATTACATCACCATTGGGTCATTATGATGCCATAAAACACATTATATATTTAAATGGTATTTAATTTTTACCCAAATATTTGACTGTCTCAGAAAATTATGAAAAATTCACCGTTGGATAATTTTGACGTCCTGATTCCAAAAATAATATTTATTTTATCTAAATAATTTTCTAAATATGTGAATTTTCACTTTTAATATAAAAACCGACATTTATAAAAAAATTCACGGGTTTTGACAGAAATGGCTTTCAAACCTTAATAAAAATTTTAATTGCATTCATAAAATTATAAGATCATTTATAATTAATAAAAAATTAATTTAAAATTAATAATAATATTTTATTAAAATATTATTTAATTCAAAAATCCTTTAATTTAATAAAATATAATTCTTAATTAAATAATAACTAAAACACCATTTTTACTTTAAAAACTAATTACAATGTATCAAAAATGACTAGAAATTATATTAATTATTATATACAGAAATAATGTACATGAACATGGTGCTACGTATTTGTTACATAACCCCTTAAACTAGCCGCATAATACCTAAGGGTAAGGTGTGCGATGGTGACATACTCTTGGGGTGGCTCGGATAACATCGCTCGAGTGGTAATTTCAATCAACTTCCACTTTTCCTGTAGACGATCACGTTCGAGCTTGACTTGATGAAGCTCAGCTTGGGCTTGGTCAAGGTCAAAGTCCAAAGACGCCACCTCTTTTCCGAGCTCTGACAAATGGGCTTCGTAAGGGGCAATTCTACTGGATGAGGCCATCGCTTCATTTGTCTGAGTAGAAATGGGTTCGTTAAAGCCTTACATTTATACTACTCAGATGATCATTGCTCAATGGCTAAAAAGTAATGGTCACAAATCTTAACGTAAAACTAAAGAAGTTGATATCTTATAAAAACATTTTTCATAAAGAAACATTTAACTGGATCAATAGGGATTTTCCATTAATGAAACTTTGGTTCGTTACAACATTCCCCCCTTAAGAAATTTTGCCCTTGAAATTTTCCTTTTCCCACACTAAAACAAATGTGGGTAACTCAGCTTCATCATATCCTCCGACTCCCAATTTTCTTCTTCAAACTTGTGGTTTCTCCACAACACCTTGACGAGCGGCATTGTCTTATTTCGTAGAACTTTTTCTCTACGATCTAAGATCTTCACTGGTTGCTCCTCATAAGAAAGATCATCTTCCAATTGTACCACCTCGGAAGAGAGTACATGTGAAGGGTCTGGTATGTACTTCCTTAAGAGGGATACATGGAAGACATCATGCACCTTGGCTATAGTAGGTGGAAGTGCTAGTCGATAGGCCACAGCCCCAACACGATCAAGAGTCTCGAAGGGGCCGATGTACCTTGGACTTAACTTCCCTTTCTTTCCAAACCTCATGACCTTATTCCACAGAGATATGTGTAAAAACACCATGTCTCCGACTTTAAACTCAAGGTCTCGTCGACGATTATCTGCATAACTCGTCTGTCGACTTTGGGCTGCCTTGATATGCTGCTGAATGGTTTTCACCTTCTCCACCATTTCTTCGACCATTTCTGGTCCAAGCAGCTTACGTTCACCGACCTCATCCCAAAATTCCGGTGTTCTACACCTTTTCCCATACAGAGCTTCATATGGTGCCATTTGGATGCTCGAGTGGAAACTATTATTATAACAGAACTCAACTAGAGGAAGATGTTGATCCCATCCTCCTTTAAAGTCCATTGAGAATGCTCTCAACATATCCTCAAGTGTTTGGATAGTCCGTTCGGATTGGCCATCAGTTTGAGGATGATAGGCCGTACTGAAGTTCAGTTCAGTATTCAGAGCATGTTGAAGACTCTTCCAAAACATAGAGGTAAATCTTGGATCTCGGTCAGACACAATAGATAGTGGTACTCCATGTAATCGTACCACTTCCCTGATATATATCTGTGCCAGTTGATCCAAAGAGAAATCCTCTCGAATAGCAATGAAGTGTGCAGTCTTTGTAAGATGATCCACAACAACCTAGATTGCATTGTTGCCTTTGGATGTCCTTGGAAGTCCAGTGACGAAGTCCATGGTGATGTTCTCCCATTTCCATTCTAGTATGGGCAATGGTTGCATCATCCCCTTATACTTTTGCCTCTCTGCCTTCACTTGCTGACACACCAGGCACTTTGATGTATATTCAGCGATCTCCTTCTTCATATTATCCCACCAAAAAGTTTCCTTGGAGATCTCGATACATCTTTGTGCTCCCTGGGTGAATAGAGAAATTTGAACTATGTGCATCATCCAAAAGTTCCTTCTTCAGCTCCGAACTTGATGGAACACATAGTCTTTTCCCAAACCGCACAATTCCTTCTTCATTAGCTTTAAACTCTGAGGGTTTTCCCTTTTTGAAAGCTTCCACTTTTTCTTGGATTCCCGCATCATCCTTTTGAGCATCCTTTAACCTTTCCAAAAGAGATGGTTGAGCAATAATTTGTGAAAGGATTTATGATGTTCCCTTCTTTAGTATTCCCACGTCTATCTTCATCAAGTCTAAGAAGATTGGATCCTTTTCAATTCTCATCATTGATAGAATCGCTGGATCCTTTCTACTTAGGGCATCCTCCACCTTGTTCGCTTTCCCAGGGTGGTAATGTATTGAACAGTCATAATCCTTGATGAGATCTATACATCTTCTCTAGCGCATATTAAGCTCTTTCTATGTGAATATATATTTAAGACTCTTGTGGTCAGTATATATCTCACATTTCTTTCCATAGAGATAATGCCGCGAGATTTTCAAGGCAAAGATCACCGCTGCCAACTCCAGATCATGCGTTGGATAGTTTCGGTCATGGATTTTCAACTTCCTTGAGGCATAGGATATCACTTTATCATTCTGCATCAGCACACATCCTAAGCCCTTCTTCGAAGCATCACTGAATACCACAAAAAGCTCCCCACTTGTGGGTAAAGTGAGAACGAGTGCAGTGATAAGCTTCCTTTTCAACTCCTTGAAGCTTTCTTCGCATTCATCACTCCAAGCAAACTTTACTCCCTTTCGAGTTAGCTTGGTAAGAGGGTTGGACAATCGTGAGAAATTTCTCACAAATCGTCGATAATATCCAGCTAACCCCAAGAAGCTACGAATATCAGTTACCAATGTTGGCCTCATCCATCCCTCAATTGCATCTGTTTTGGAGGGGTCCACAGATATCCCATTGCTTGTGATGATATGGCCCAAGAATGAGACCTCCTTCAACCAGAACTCACACTTGTTGTACTTGGAATAGAGCTTATCCTTGCGCAAAGTCTCCAGTACAGTTCTTAAATGCTCCGCATGGTCCTCCTTGGTTTTGGAGTAGATTAGAATATCAACTATAAAGACTACCACAAATTTGTCTAGGTAATCTCTAAAGACTCTATTCATCAAGTCCATGAATATTTCTGGAGGATTGGTGAGTCCGAAAGGCATTACTATGAATTCATAGTGCTCGTACCTTGTACGAAAAGCAGTCTTGGGGATATCTTCCTTCTTCACCCTTACTTGATAATATCCCGACCGCAAGTCCACCTTGGAAAAGTATTGTGCTCCACGCAGCTGATCAAACAAGTCATCGATTCTTGGGAGAGGATACTTGTTCTTTATCGTGATTTTGTTAAGTTCACGATAATCGATGCAAAGCCGCATTGACCCATCCTTCTTCTTGACGAAGAGAACTGGTGCACCCCATGGTGATACACTTGGGCGTATAAACCCTTTATCTAGATTCTCCTGTAGTTGTTTCTTCAGCTCTTCAAGCTCAAAAACAGCCATTCTATATGGAGTCTTGGATATTGGTAGCGCCCCAGGTATAAGTTCAATTGAGAACTCAACATCTCTTCTTTGAGGAAGGCCAGGAAGTTCCTCGGAAAATACTTCAGCGAATTCCCTCAAAATAGGCATTTCTTCAAGGGTAGTTTCTTCCTTGGACTCAATCATCTGAGCCAGATATGCGTGCTCATAAGGCAGTAATATCCATGCTTGAGATGATGGGGCTAAAGGAGATTCATCTTCCTCCTGACACTTGTAAAGAATCGGGGGTCGATTCTCCATATGGAGTGTGATTTCCCTCTCCCGACAATTTACGTTGGCTCTATATAAGGAAAGCCAATCCATGCCAAGAATTGCATCAAATTCCACCAAAGGGAGTATGACGAGGTTCGCCGGGAAATTCAATCCACAGATTATAACAGGGGAGGACTTATACTCATGGGATGCAATGATTGCCCCATTTTCTGTACTCACCGACATCTTTACTTCCATTATTTGTGGTGGTGTGGGGATTGTTCTACTAAACTTTTGAGATATAAAAGAATGCGTAGAACCTGAATCAAAAAGTACGTTCCCTATTTTTGAATGAATAACTAGCGTACTTTTCATCACTTCGTTGTCGGGGTTCACTTCGGCAGAAGTGATGGAAAAGGTTCTTCCTTGATGTCTTGGAGGTTGCTGGTTGCCTCCGATAACCCTTAGATTAGAGCACTGATTTGCAAAATGACCCGGTTCTTTGCATTTGTAGCATTGAACAACGTGTTGAGGTTCGAACGGAGCGTTCCTCTCCTCTGTCACAGTCGCGGGTCCTTCTTGCTGACAGTTAACAGCTAGGTGCCCTTCTCTTCCACACTTGAAACATTTTATTGTCCCCCTAAGGCAATTTCCAGAGTGCTTCTTTCCACACTTTTGGCAAGTGGGGTACTGGAATTTCTTAGCGCCGTTGGATTTATCCATCAGACCACCAGCATTGAAGTCCACCTTACGCTTCTTGTCCCCATGATACCCCTGTGATTCTCCGATCTCCATTTCAACCTTGAAGGCACATCGGACAATTTCCTCATAGCTGTTGAAGTCACGGATCGCTAATGCTTTCCACAAGCGAGGCTTCAGCCCACCAAAGAAGCGTTCAACCTTGCATTCGGGGGTAACGAAAAAGCCGAAATCGTATCGTGCAAGCCTTGTGAAGTTCGCCTCGTACGCTCCCACAGATTCTTCATCTTTCTGTTTGAGGGAAAGGAAGTCCCTTTCCATCTTAAGACGGAGGGTGCGTGGAAAATATTTATCGAAAAACATCTTCCGGAATTCCTTCCATTCAAAAGCCTCGATCTCCTCCTCAGGCTTCATATTTTTGATCAACGTCCACCATTGATCAGCTTCACCCTCCATACGATAAGCCGCCAGGAGAACCTTCTCTTTTTCAGAGCATTGGAGGATGGAGAATATCATTTCAATGGAGTTGATCCATTGTTCAGCGATCGTGGGATCGGATGATCCACTAAAAGTAGGAGGCCTTTGTCTCATGAAGCCTTCAATAGCGACTTGTTCTTTATTAGGGGGGGGGGGGGGTTGAACGTTCCTCTTGACCAGTGTTTCTATTCAAAACTTGAGTTATCTGAGAGAGAAGCGTGACAAAGTTCGCGATTCCCACTCCCATTGGATTGGGCATCTCATAAGTACAATCATCACACTGATCTTCACAACGGTTGTTATCCCGAGTTCTCCTATTACCGGCCATTGGCTGAAATAAAAGGAAAGTTATGGGTAACACATAAAGGGTAATCCAAAGACAAAAGTTGATGACTTATAAATAAACTTTAATCTCTTTAACTCATGAGTCTATAGGATTCAATCCAGGATTTTCATTATCTTCCTTCTAACATATATTCTTAGGGGAATTTTTCCCCTAATAAGGGTTCATACTAAGATTGTGAATTTATCAAAACATATCCCCCAGGAGTGTCGTAACCAAGAGTGCAGCAAGGCCCATTTTCGTGCACCAGTTCCCATTCGAGTCTAGCTCAAAGCGGTGTTTTCAGGTTTTACCCCTAGGATACATCTGTGCCAGAGCCGCCTCTACCTGCTCGTATCCAGACAGGGATGTATTTGTTTGATAAACCAATTACTTAGTATTTACCAAAACTTATGGATGTTTTTATTATACTTAGTCTTGTATCTAAGGCTTTACTAGGGTTTCCTAATCCCAAAAATAACTAAACCTATCCTCTAATACCAACTATGACAACCCTGCTTTTTATTACAACTTAAGCATGCTTTATTACATAAAACTTCACTTGATACAACAAAGAATATCGAGAGGTTTAGTGTCTTTGGGGATTAGGATCATTACATAAAAACATTAAACTTGAAATACAACATATTTTTTGAAAACTTCTTTTACATGACCACTACATTCCATTGTACTTAGCATTGCATGGGATAACCTGAAGACATGCATAAGAAAAGGGTGAGCTATAAAGCCCAGTAAGGGAGTACACAATGAATAACATGAGGAGTACAATACATGTTAGGCAATAGGAACATCAATAGAGCATTAGAGTAACATGAACATAAAGTCATGATAAAGCATGATAACCATAACATGAAAATGTGGCAACAACACTTAACATTGAATTAGCATGAGCCAAGGCTCATTGCACATGGAGCATGAGTAAACCCTCATTGCACTTAAAGCACGAGTAAACCCTCGTTACACTTGAATTAGCATGAGTCAACACTCATTGCACATGACATATCATGATACTATACTTTACCCAATGCATTGGAGTGCTATAAAGGGTGCACCCTTCTTAAACATTTCATTTCATGCATAAGTGTGCCACATGGATCATAAAACATGGATTCATAAAACATAATCATTTATTCCACAATAAAGGAATGTGGAATTCATACATGAAACTTTATAATCAATTAGTAAATGTGAATAAAGGTGAATACCCTTGATGGAGAAATGGGCATGGTATTCACTACACAATGATATTGGCTTAGAAAATCGGTGTGATTTCGGCAGCGTAACGACGTGACATAAGAATTCAAAAAAATGGTTTATGAGAGAAAAAGGGGTTCCTCATCATATTTACATGTAATGGACAGTAAGGAGGTCATATAGATACATGTCCTAACAATTTAAATGGAATTTAGATTCATGATACAAAAGTATTGCTTGAATATAGAAGGGGAGAAAAAGGTTCCTTTCAGAATTTCGGCATAGTAACGGGTGTACATGAGAGGCATTTAATGAGAGAGAAAGGGGTATCCCATCATTCAAACAATAAGACGGAAGTATGGGAGAGGTGCGAAACCATACCCCAACAATCATAATTGAAATTAAAAGGGAAATACAACTTAAAGAAAATTGACAAAAATGAGAAACGAAGAAAAAAAACCTTACTTGGAAGTGTGCTTCCAAAGGCTAGAGAGAGGATTGTGAGAGGCTTCTTGGGAGCTTGGGGCACCTTGGGAGGATTCTAGAGAGAGTAGGGAAGAGGTTGGACGAACTCCAAGGGATTTTAGTGAGGAGGAAGTGGGAGCTTGGGTGGGTTTATATAGGAAAGGTGAGAGAATTCTTTATTATTTAGGTTTGAGACCCCTTATATTAAAATAATCCAAACCACAAACCATCTCATGGTATTTGACCATTGTTTCTGGAAAAGGAAAGAGGAAAACAATATTTTACAAGGCCAAGTTCCAAAATTATTAAAAAAATTAGGGTTTCTTATGTGGAGGGGAGTCACACTCCCATGGAAATTAATTTAAAAAGGCAAAGTGCTAAATAATTCTTGAGGGCTCCATTAATGCTTTGAAAAGTAAGTCAAACAAACCCAAAACCTCATTATTTTAATGATAAAACACATATTGGCCGAACATAATGATTATGTTATTTTATTAAATCACCATTGGGTCATTATGATGTCATAAAACACATTATATATTTAAATGGTATTTAATTTTTACCCAAAAATTTGACTATCTCAGAAAATTATGAAAAACTCACCGTTGGATAATTTCGACGTCCTGATTCCAAAAATAATATTTATTTTATCTAAATAATTTTCTAAATATGTGAATGTTCACTTTTAAAATAAAAACCGACATTTATAAACAAATTCACGGGTTTTGACAAAAATGGCTTTCAAACCTTAATAAAAATTTTAATTGCATTCATAAAATTATAAGATCATTTATACTTAATAAAAAATTAATTTAATATTAATAATAATATTTTATTAAAATATTATTTAATTCAAAAATCCTTTAATTTAATAAAATATAAATCTTAATTAAATAATAACTAAAAACACCATTTGTACTTTAAAAACTAAATACAATGTATCAAAAATGACTAGAAATTATATTCATTATTATATACAGAAATAATGTACATGAACATGGTGCTACTTATTTGTTAAATAACCCCTTAAAATAGCTGCATAAGACCTAAGGGTAAGGTGTGCGATGGTGACATACTCTTGGGGTGGCTCGGATAACATCGCTCGATTGGTAATTTCAATAAACTTCCACTTTTCCCGTAGACGATCACGTTCGAGCTTGACTTGATGAAACTCAGCTTGGGCTTGGTCAAGGGAAAATCCCAAAGACGCCAACTCTTTTACGAGCTCTGACAAATGGGATTAGTAAGGGGCAATTCTATTGGATGAGGCCATCGCTTTCTTTGTCTGAGTAGAAATGGGTTCGTTAAAGCCTTATATTTATACTACTCAGATGATCACTGCTCAACGGCTAAAAAGTAACGGTCACAAATCATAACGTAAAAATAAAGAAGTTGACATCTTATAAAAACATTTTTCATAAAGAAAAATTTAACTGGATCAAGAAGGATTTTACATTAATGAAACTTTGGGTCGTTACAAGGAAACTATGTGAAGTTTCCTCTTTGGACAGAATGATCCGCACAGTTAACTCACGGTTTCCCAAACCGTGTGAACCAACCGTGCGGCCACGCCAGCTCCTTAAAATTCTGTTGTTTTTTTTGTTTTTATCCCATACTATTTATTTAAGATGGTTGGGTTTTTTTGGGGGTATACAAGAAATGGGACTCATGTAAGTTTTATTGGATGAATTCTGATATTAATCTACCCATAATGCTGGGAAGTCTGTTCGAGGCCACCTATTAGTGTCTTGATTTTTTCTTAAGGAAAGTTGTGCTTGTTATCATGGTGGGGAGACCCGTCATGGGTATAATGTGTGTTCTCTAGGAAAATGAATAATTTTAGTTTACCCCTTATGATGGGGAGACCGTTCATTCCTTCCCTAATTGTTCTGTCTTAGAAATTGAGTTGTCCCTAGTGGTGGGATGTCCAGATTGGGTCACCCCGTACTAGTGACTCAGTTTTCTCCTTTGTGTATTCTAGGTAAGAGGTAGTATCATTCAAGTCTATCAATCCAAATTTTTTTTACTTGGCTAAATTTGGGGTTGGGTAACACCCAATTGTTTTGTTTACATAATGTTGTGGTAGCGTTATTTGAGTTCGTTGATCGTTTCAAGTGGATTGCTTGAGTGTCGTCTTGTAGTGTTTGAGGTGTTTTGTTTTGGGATGTGTTTTGAATGTGTTTAATAATTTTAAGTAAGTGGGGTTATTTTTGGTCGGTGAGAGTATTATCTTCCTTTGTTTGATCAACTGGAGATGTTTGTCCTTTTTGAAGCGGGTGAAAACATGGCAAGGAAGTCTGTCTTGGTCTATCGTTTGGGCTTTGCTTTTGCATCTGGTCTTGTTGTGGTATTCCGAGGGCGGAATAATTTATGGTGGGGAGAATTTTCATATAAAAGGCATATTTTAAAGTTATTTTTCATTTAATTTACATCCTTGCTTTGTTTTGGGGGTTTCCCTAGGTTTTAGGGAGGAATAGATGAGTATTCATGAATTGGGCCAAACCGTGAGCCCAATTTCAGATTAAAAAAAATAAATTTTGTATCTTCTATAACATTTTCATTTTTCAACATTTTTCATCCATTAAAATTCATAATTCACATACCCTAACCTCTTAGAACCACCAAGGTAATTTGGAGCTTTTAGAAATCCATAACTAGAGTTTATTTGGATTTTTATCTAAGGGGTTGGGCCTGCCCAAAAGCCCAATTCTTGTTTAAAAATAAATTTGATTATGTTATATCTTATTCATGTTTTGGGATTTTTCGGTTATTCCAAGTGGAGCCAAAGACCACTGAACCCAGCCGTGAGACCCTTCTCTCTCCGCCCTCTTTAGAGCTCTGGTTAATCACAATTTGGTGTCGAACTGCATAGGCTTCCTCAAATCGTGCAGATTTGAAGAGGTAAGTTCATTCCTTCATATCTCTCTCAATTTTTACTCTTTTCCCCCCATTAAAATTCCTAAATGATATTCATATCCTTTTTTGAACCTACATTAATGGTTTGAGTATTTTTCAAATCATATACTGGTATTTTTGGGGGAGATTTATACAAGATATTTTAAGTAAGTTGTTCTCCTTCTTTTGTCTTTCAATTTGTTTAGGGTTACATCCAATTTACTTAGGGTTTATTCCCTTATCATTGAGGTTACTAATTTCCATGGATTAGGGTTTAAAAATTAGGGTTTTATCTCGTGTTTCATGGTCTGAAATTATGGTTTTAGGTCTGGTTTACCTTCCTTGAGGTGCGGCGGTGGTGCGTTTGAGTTTTCGCACAAAGGGTTCAAGGGTTTCCTTGGTTTTGGTAGGTGATTCCATTTTGTGTGAAATTTTTGTGAATTAGAATGTTGTGTTCATGGTAACTTAATGTTTATTTCCCTTTAATGTTTCTGTAAAAATTTGTTTTAGTTGCATTTATAATGAAAATGAATTTTATGTTCCAATTTTTGGTGAAATTGGGGGTTTTTCATTCAAATCTTTCATTGGTTCATTTTGGGCTGACTTATAATTACTTAGTTGATTTTATTAAACATTATTATGACTGAAAATAATGTTTTTAATGTTTATTATTTTTTTTGTTGCTGTGAAAGTTTGATTAAATGGTGTTTGGGAAGCAAATGGGATTTAAGTGCCATGTTTGTCTGAAAATGGTGGTTTTTTAAAGATATAACTTATTGGTTCACATTGGGCTGCCCCATAACTGAATTGTTGGTTTCATTAAAGGGTATTTAACTGAAATTTTGTTTTAATGACTTAAAAGTGTTCACATAGTGTGCAAAGTGGATATCTTAAAGAGCTTTGGGTGCAAAACAATGTGATGTTTTGAGAGGCTGTTTTATTGGAAATAAAATTATTTTATTGTGTGTTTTAAATGGTATAAAATGGGTGCAGCTACTGTACTATTTGTTTGTGACCATTAGTGAAATTTTATATGAAAAAGGATGTGTGTTGTTTTCTGAAATTGTTTGAGCACAAAAGGGGAAGCCCGGGTACCTTGGTGGGGCGGATTTGTACTAGTACGGCTAGTGGATCGGATGGGTTTTGTCCCTGTTCCACTTAGCATTTGTATAAGAACAACTCTAACTAAAATATGTGGATGATGATTGGGGACCACTAGGTTATGGGTATGTTCCCTACTAGTGGCTCGTTCATGAGAATGGATTTTCTATGGTTACTCTACAATGAGGTACAAGGTACATAGGGCCCGAGACAACCTAGTGCTTAGGGGTGTTCCCGATTTTGATGCTCATTGGATTTGTGGTATTTACCCTTGGTGTGGGGTGTTTTGGAAGTACTTTACAGTAGCTCACGTGTTTATTTAATGTGTTAACTTACTGGAATTCTTGGATTGAAAACTATTTTCATTTGAAAGTTTCATTTCTTTGAATTTTAACATTGTTTCACCTTGTGTATTAAAATTGCTTGTTTTGTTCACATTGTATTGCATGCTCTTTGGAATAATCTAGTGGTATCCTATTGGGCTTAGGCTCACACCCTACTTACACCCCTTGGGTGTAAGTAGACCTGCTTATGCTTGACTCAGGTAAAGGGAAGGCTAAGGGTGATGGCGGTTCAGGGTGTTACACTACTGGAAATATCACATATACCCACGGTTTTGAACCGTGGGTATAGCCCTTAAAACCATGGGTATAGGATATACCCACGGTTTTAAAAACCGTGCGCTGCAGTGCCGTCGCAATAGGTCTATACCCATGGTTTTATGAAAACCGTGGGTATAGCCCACTAATATTTCATCATACCCACGGTTCTGATAAACCGTGGGTATACATCTATACCCACGGTTTACAGAACCGTGGGTATACATTTAAAAGCACAACATATATACCAACGGTTAAAAACCGTGGGTATAGATTGTTTCACAACAGCATATATACCCACGGTTTATATAACCGTGGGTATATATGGTTTACCTGAAAAAGGAAAAGAGGTCACACAGTTCACCCAGAACCCAAAAAACAGAACAGAAATCCAGAATCCAGAATCCAGAACCCAAAAAACAGAAGCAGACAAAATGCCCAAAAACGAAGCAGAATGCAAAAGCTAAAATGGAATCTCACCTTGATCCATCAAACCAGAATGCAAAATCCAAAATGCCCAAAAATGAAGCAGACAAAGGAATCTCACCTTGATCCTGCAAACCAGAACGCAAAAGCCAAAATGCAAAAAAACAGAAATCCAGAACCCAAAAACAGAAGCAGACAAAATGCCCAAAAACGAAACAGAATGCAAAATCCAAAATGGAATCTCACCTTGATCCTTCAAACCAGAATGCAAAAGCCAAAATGCCCAAAAAAGAAGCAGACAAAGGAATCTCACCTTAATCTTGCAAACCAGAATGCAAAAGCCAAAATGCAAACCAAAATCCAAAAAAACAGAAATCCAGAACCCAAAAATTCTAGATCAGACATCCTTTAAAAATTCTACTATGATAGTTAATCAGGAATAGGATGTTGATAGTGGAGATGTGGCAGGAGAAGATCTGATTGATGGGGAGAAAACTCCCATTTTAAAAATGATTAAAGTACCACATCCTTCTAACCCAACATTGATGGATACTTTGTACAAATTTATAGGAGAGTGTGAAGTAGTTGAATTTCCTCATGGGATCTCAATCAATCCAATGGATCTGTAAATGTTGTTTCACCTAAGACCTACCACCAATTTTGATATTTCACCTGCTGAGGAACCCAGACCTATTCCTACTCCATCAGTACCCATTTTTTGTAGTGACTATGTCACTAAGTCTTATTTGGAGAGTCACAACATGATATCTAATCTACCATTAAGGAGTTAGTACAAACTAAAATCAGAAATGATTTGAGAATTCTAGAAAAGGAAACCTTTAGTTAAATGATGAATTGAACAATATAAAGTCTGAATTGGAACTGTTTAGGAAGTTGGTGCCTTCTTCCTCTACCTATTATTATGTTGGTATCAGTATGTCAGATTCTACCTTTGTTTCCAAGATGGTGATAAATGAGATTTAGCCTAATCTCATTTCAACCTTGGAGACCATTGTTGAAAGCAACACCAAGAATGAAAATGATGTAAATAAATTGACTCTTGGGATTAATGGTTTGACTATATAGTATAAAACAACAATGGAGAACATTATGGAGGATCTTAAAAACCTTGTTACATATCTTGACAACTATGATTTGTCTCTGTTGAAGACTGAAATTGGATAACTAATTAAAGGTTCTTATACTTCGGCTGCGGATACATCAACCTCCACTAATATTGAGCCATTCAAAAATATGAAATTTGGTATTGAAAATAGAAAACAAACAGGACCTATATTGTGTATAATTTTAAGATTCAGTTTTCATGCAAATTATAAGGGATGTTAACACGCTGCAACATGAAATGGTAGAAAAACTTACAGATAACCATTGATCCAAAGAAGAGATCACGATCTTCAATGAAAAAATTTAGCAATTCATGGGACTTTTGAAAACAATCTATCATGAAATTTCTTTTGCATGACTCATCTAAACACCCAGAATAGAACCCAATTTTAGCATACCATCAGGATATATAGCAGCAGCACCACCCTCATAAAACCAATCGATCTCTTTCTTACGGAGGAGAAAGATGCCTCTGAGGATCATGCCAGTGACCTAAAAAACAACAGCTTGTTAATGTTTTCAACAATTGCAAGCTTATTAAGAAAGACAGAACTAAAAAGAAGGAACTGGGAAGAGAAAAAACCCACTTTTTCAGGGTGTGATTGGCTGTATGCAAGAGCCAATGTACTGCCCCACGATCCACCAAACACCTGTCGAATTAACCAAGTTGAGAGATTAACCTAATCACAAGTGAGCCAAATAAAAATGAAAGCACGACCTGCCATTCAGGGATTTCCAGGTATTCTCTGAGCATTTCAATGTCATCAATGAGGTTCATTGTCGTGTTTTCTTCCAAGCAAGCATGGGGTGTACTCTTTCCAGCACCTCGTTGCAAAGAAGACACAAATGTATCAATAATCATCAATCAAAGGTTTTATGGAAAAAATTTGTAAAAAAATAACAAAAAAGTTCCAGTAATTGACCTGATCGAACAAGATGATGCGGTAGAAATCAGGATCAAAAAATCTGCGATTATTCGGTGAAGTACCACCCCCCGGACCACCATGAATAAACAAAAAAGGCTGCAAAAAATTTTCCATCAAAGAATAAAACAAAACAATCAACACAAAGAAGAAAAATAATAGCAGAATGTCCACCATAATTCACATCACAATAGTCACCTTATCTCCACAGTAAATATGAGTTCAGTTAGGATATAACTTGAGTGTTGAGAACAGGATTTCCAGCAGCAGGAGTAGTAGAATTTTCTGTAGCAGAGTGCAAAATAATAGCAGGAGAAACAGTATGAACAAAAGCAGTATTATATAAAGGGACCATGATAGTTTTGCCCATTTCAGAAGAAACATATTTATCAACATCAGTTAGCAAAGACCTCTCAGTGACTGTGCAATTAGTGCTAAGCAGTGCAGGGAGAGGGTGATTAGGGTACCTGTTTGAGCAATCTTGGAACTGCTAGCATGAGATGGAACCACAGTGTTAACTTCAGGAGAACAGGAAATGAGAGATGTTGATCCAGCTAAAATAAGTGAGTCATTCACATGCTGGGGTTTCAGAGAACTTACCAGGCCATTGTCAGGTTTAACATGAGCCCTTTCAGTCAGATTACTCTTGCTTCTCAGGATGACATCCCTTGTAGAATAAATGTTTTTGTTGGTATCAGCAGGGATGACAGGATTATAAGCCTCCTGAGTCTTGCAAGCAATTCCTTTGCTGGTTTCTATACATGAGACAAATTCATGAGCATTCAAGTATTGGTTAGAAAGTGTAGTGGTCTTATTGTCATTGGTGTCATTGACATCATTCAAGTATTGGGAGTCTACACATTCTTTATTTTCTTGATATAATTTTTATACATTCCAGTAGTGTATTTTAACCAAAATGGAATGTATATAAATATGAAATGTATAGAAAATGAAGTAGGGTAGAATGGACAATTTTCAGTTTACTCTCTCTAGTATTTCACAACCTGAACCACTTTATGTCTAACCCAAACCTGTTTAACTCATGTCATGTCCAAATATCATGTCAAGTTAAAAATTGTCACCTCCCTCCCCACTGCCCAGCAATCCCCCCTGCCCAGCCCTCCCCCTGCCCACCCCCTCCCCCTCCCCCCTGTCCAGCCCTTTCCCTGCCCAGCCCCCTCCCCCTCCCCCATGCCCAGCCCCTCCCCCTCCCTCCCCCCTGCCCAGCAACCCCCCCTGCCCAGCCCTCCCCCTGCCCAGCCCCCCTCCCCCTCCCCCCTGGCCAGCCCTTTCCCTGCCCAGCCCCCCTCCCCCACCCCCCATGCCCAGCCCCTGCCCAGCCCTCCCCCTGCCCAGCCCCCTCCCCCGCCCCCCATGCCCAGCCCCTCCCCCTCCCTCCCCACTGCCCAGCCCTCCCCCCTCCCTCCCCACTGCCCAGCCCTCCCCCCCTGCCCAGACAACCCAAATAACAGAAATTTTCAAACAGTCTAAACAGAAATTCACATACAGCAGTCCACCAATACAAAAAAAAAATAAACTCCAACAGAAGTCTCTCTGCTAAGTCAAAAATGGAGGGGATTAATATCCCCCCCATCGCCATCATCATCATCCCCATGTCCAGCATCATCATCATCATCAACATCATCACCAACCGCACCATCAGCATCATCAGCAGCAATATCATCACCAACAACAGCATCAGCAACATCCTTACCAGCTCCAACATCCTCACCAACTCCATCACCACCACCTTGACCGCCACTAGGACCATCATGGGAATCACCCGAGGCATAATTTAAAGAGCGCATTGATGCCATACATGAATGAAAAGTGGCAGCAGCCTCTGATGGTAGTAACTGACTCAAAACTGACATTGTTTTCATGAAATGTTCATTCATTAGCTTACTTTTTTCATGCTCCTATAATACCATTTTCTTTGTTGCAGCTAATTCAGCAGAGCTTTCCAACTCAGAGGCCTTAGAGGATTCCGATGATGACCAATACCTAGAGGGGACAATGTTTTTGCCTGGTCTACAACGGACTCTTCCTGGATGCTCCGCACCTAACACCTGACTCAAATGATCATTTGGCCCTAAGTTGTCAGCTTCCTTTTCATCCATGGCTTCCAAGGCATACTGTTGAAATTATAAACATATTAAATTAAGAATTTCGTATAAATGTTTGAAATATAAATAAAAAAAACTTACAATTTTATCTTGTGTTTGTGAATTAACTGCAGTTCCATCTTTTTTTTCTACTGGAGCAGAATAATTTGGCACGAGGTACAGGACCTTTAATGCCCAATACAGCTTGCTATATATGAGAAATGCATAAATTTGGATTACAACCATATATGAGAAATGCAAAAAATTCGATTGAAGTGAGTTGCAACAAAGACCTATAAACATTGAGGTAAATGGAAGTCATAACCAATTGGTGGTTTTCTGAAATGGTGTTCTGAAATGGGTTTCAAGGAAATATACTACTTGTTTAGAAAAAATAGACAAGTCTTCTCCTAGTATAAGATGTGATTTCCAGGATACATAGACTAACCAAGGGAATGCATGAATAAATTATGATGACATGTTATAAATAAGGACACTGTTTTAATTCAGATGAACGTACCCGTTGTTTCTCATGATCGGGCATTGTAGTGCGCCCTAATGTGTGTAAATATGTCAATTCATATTTGTTTTTTTTTGTTTCTTTCTGACACTACCTAAGAAACACAAAAACAATACAAGTAATAAGAATTAAATTTTTATATAAAAATCATTAAAGATTGGTAGTACCTTAAACCGTTCAGTCTTCCAATGTGCGGTCATTTTTTGATATTGACTTTTTGGACAGTCAGGGTTTGTGGGTACACCCTCTAACTCAGTACCCACTCTACTCCTCCAACCAATATATAACTCATGTTTGTATGACCTCCAATACTCTCCAAGATCACTCAACCTAGCAGCTTTGGCAGCTTCACCGTTAGGAAAGTTAAATCGACTCTGCAACGAACATGTTAAGTCATATAAATACATTACTAATATAAATATAAATTTATAAAATTTCCATACCCATATCTGCGCCCATGCCCTATCCTTGATGTCAGCACTGATATGTCTCCATGAGACCGGTTCCACTGGAACGATATCATGATATTTGGCTAAAGTAGCCATGAAACTTCTACACTCCTTAGCATTTTTACCTACAATTTGATTTTGAGGATTATAATCCACCATAATCTGAGTTTCACGATTCCAGGCATCCCGCATTCGAGTGCGTCCACGTCGCCTACTAGAAGATCCCACTAAATAAGATAAGAGGTGAAAAGAGAAGAGTTAAGTGACAATACAATAGGACAGAAGTGAAATGCTATATTTTGAAAGATTTATAAAAACACCTGATGTAGGCTCCTGAATAGACTGTGAGGCATCTGTAGACTATGCTGGATCAGCATCCTCCGAAGGAAGTATCTGTTCCACAGCATGCTCCGGCTGATCTTCATGAATAGGTGTGGAAACTGAAGGAACAGACTCAATATGTGTAGGAAGGATGGTAGGAAAAGGAGGTGGTGCAGACATGTCAGAATATGCGTAGTAAGTCTGGGGATACATGAATGGATATGGAAATTGTGCAGGTGAGAACATCGGTCGAGTCGGCATGGACATGGAATGGGAAAAAGAGGGTAAATGGGATGATGATGGTGGCATGTATGGGAACATCCCAAGGGTCTCAAGCGGAGGGCGTACATGTGTGGTAGATGGGATGTCCAATGATGGGTCAGTGGGGGGAGTGGTAAGACGGGAGCTGCGCCTAGGCCTAGGAGAATCCCTGCTCGGTCCCATAGTGGGAAGAGGGCACTCTGGAGTTATATGTCCCTAAAAAAAATTGATCAAAAATATGAAGATTACATTATATGTAATGCAGAAGATAAATATTAGAATTATTATACTCACTGAAGACAACTCAGGGTCGCGTCTAACAGGATCAACATCAAATAATCTCTTCTTGCGAGCTTTTGTAGTTTTCTTCATAATCTGCATAAGAATGAAATAAATATTTTTTAGCAACAATTTTTACAAATCATACATACAACTTAGAATTCAAAGAAGACAAATAATGTCAAAACATTTTTCATTAGTACCAACCTGAGAAACTCACGTCAAGTTAAACTGAATGAACTCTGAATATATATGGTTGCTTTTATATAGTACCCTCCACCACCTTAGGTTCAACATCATCTCTCACAATGGGACAATTTGCATCATCAAATACAGTATTTTGGCTAACACCGATGGGGGCATCAATAGTGACAATTTCATCTCCAGCATCATGAAAAATATGTCTTGGGTTTACTTCATTAATGACACCGTAATCAGGTTTCAAATGATCTTTCACATAAAACACTTGTTTTGCCATTGATGCCAAAATGTATGGTTCATCAGTATGTAAGAATCGACTCATGTCAATAACTCTAAATCCACAATCATCAATAAATGTACCATGTTGCGTCATTGAATCAAACCATTTACATTTCATCATAGTGACTCGACCTTGAGAGTAGTAATCCAATAACAATATTTTCTCAACCAGTCCATAATAATACACATCATCATATCGAGGTCGACTATCTGATGCACTGGCATAACAATCCGTTCCAGCAGTTAACATAACGCCATCATGTTGTGTTCTCATTTTCATTTCTCTATCGGTTGTGACAAATTTATATCCATTGATTATTAAAGATTTGCAGTCACGAACCAAAGAATTGGGACCAAAAGCCAACACTCTTAATTCTTGAGAAATGAACTCAGCAGGTAAACTCAATACCTTGAATACATATGACTAATATAATTAAACATATATCTATATTTTAAGGTATTTAAAGTAATGGTCATACCTTTGATTTCAACCAAGCTGGGAACTCTTGGCTATGTATAGCCTCTCTCCTTCTCAATGGAAAATATCGATGAACTCTACCTATAATTTGTTTATGTTCCCTACATAAAATGATAATAATAGTATAAGTTATATGTGATATGATATCGTATGAGATGACATATAGATATTCAAATTACTTACTTGATATAGGCATCGAACAAACCACAATTAAACAAGACTGTACGATGTGCCATATTCCGCTCTTCAAAGCTCAATGTAACCAATGTATATGACCCAACAATTCCACCTGTTTGAGGAAGAGAGGGAAACGAGGGTTGAATTTCCTCATACTGCTCATCTTCATTTCTCATTGGTCGATTATGTCTTGTGGTCACATCGGACAAATACATTGAACAAAAATCCATACATTCTTGGGCCAGATAACTCCTCACAATGGAACCTTCAGGATAATTCTTATTTCGGACATATGATTTCATTGTGCACATATTTCTTTCAGTGGGATACATCCACCGAAAAGCGACTGGTCCCCCAAGAAGTGCCTCAGTTGGAAGATGAACTGTTAAATGCAGCATGCAAGTGAAAAAGGATGGAGGAAAATTTCTTTCCAACTCACACAGAATTAATGGTGCCTCTTGCTGCATTTTTATCAATAATGCTTTGGATAACATTTTAGCACAAAGGTATCTAAAAAAATGACACAAGCGAATCACCATCACTCTTACATTTTTGGGTAGCAAATGCCGAATTGCTATTGGAATCAATTCATGAAGAAGGATGTGATAATCATGAGTTTTTAGGGATTTCAATTTCAAATGTCTTCTGTTGACTCGTTTAGATATGTTGCTGGAATAACCATCTGGAACCTTGATATTCTCCAATATTGCCAGAAATTGATCTTTCTCTGTCGGTGTCATCACATAAGAAGCACAGAGAACTTTCCATTTGTTTTCACCGATACAAACAGGGTGTAGTTCTGGTCGAATACCCCAGTCCAATAATTCCCGACGAGATCGGAAGTCATCTTTGGTCTTCCCCTTAATATTCAAAAGAATTGCAAGAAACATTTCACATATATTTTTCTCAATATGCATTACGTCTAAACAATGACGTAACAAATTAGTAGACCAATATGGAAACACAAAAAAAAAATACTTCTCTTTTTCCAATTGTAAGTGACTTGAGTATCAGAAGTATTCCTCTTTTGAGATTTCAACTGACCTTTCCCTAATGAAAAGCTGAAATCTTTCAATTCATTAAGCACATCACTTCCAGACATACGTTGAGGTGGTTCTTCAGTGTCAACATTATTATCAAACCTCCGATGATTCTTCCTGTATTGATGATCCATTGGCAAGAATCGACGATGCCCCATGAAACTGAAACTACGACGATATTTAAGCCTTTTCAATCGTGTATTCTTCATACAAACGGGACATGATAATTTTCCCTTCGTGCTCCACCCAGACATCATTGCATAGGAAGGGAAATCATTTATGGTCCATAGAAGGGCAGCACGCATCTGAAACGTATTCTTTGAAGAAGCATCAAATGTTTGCACACCTAATTCCCAAAGTTGTTTCAATTCTATTATTAAAGGATGCAAGTAGACATCTATATCATTACCAGGATCTGAAGGTCCAGAAATCAGTATACTCAAGAAAGTGAATGGTTTTTTCATACACATCCACGGAGGAAGATTATAAACATGAATAAAAACCGGCCACGTGCTATGAGCAGTAAGCATCTGACCAAACGAATTAAAACCATCACATGATAGGCCCAATCTGACATTACGCACCTCAGCTGCAAAATCAGGATGTTGTGAATGAAATGTCCTCCATGATAATCCATCTGCAGGATGGACCAGCTCATCATTACCTTTAATTCTCTCAACATCGTGCCATCGCATATTGGCTGAGATTTCTGGAGACATGAATAGATTTTGAAGTCTGGAAATCAATGGAAAGTGCCACATGACTTTCTGTGGCACACGAGATGGTGTTCCATCTGCATTTGTCTTCCATCGAGATGTACCACATACTTTACAGTCATTACGGTCAGCTGTTTCCTCCAAAAATAAACTGCAATCTTTCGGACAAGCATGGACTTTATTAGTAGCAAATCCAAGCTGCTTAATTAACTTCCATGCCATGTAATGATTTGAGGGAATATCTGCATCATCAGGAAGCAAGTCCTTCAAAAATGTAAGAATATAATCAATGGAGGTATTAGAAATCCCATACATGGTTTTCCCATGATATAACCACATTAAAAATTCCAGCTTAGTCATTTTAGTACATTCTTGATATACTGGAGTTCTGGCATCATCCAATAAATTTTTCACTCTCTCAACATCATCGCCTTCAGTATTTTCCTCATGTCTACTAATATCATTGTCTTCTTGCACCGGCATACTGTCTCTCTCGGAATGATGCACATTTGGAAACCGATCAAATATCAAATTCTCCATGTCAATTCTTTCATTTCGTTTATGAACAGTCGAAGATTGGTTCATCTCTCCATGGTGAAACCAAACATTATAGTTTGCTTGAAATCCAAATTTCTTTAAATGGTAACTAACTTCTTCTCGTCTTAACCATGGTCTTCCAACACAATTATAACAGGGACACTGTATACAACCTCCATCTAACGCATTTTTAAATGAAAAATCTAAAAAATTCTCCAAATTATTTTGAAACTCGGTTGAAATCCGATCGGCACGATACATCCAGCTTCTATCCATTCCATATCAAGAAAAAAATATATTTCAGTCAACAATGTAAATCATATTTAAAAAATTCATTACAATCAATTTCATTATTAAATTAATCAAAGCATATTAGTAGCTAGCAAAACATATTTAATTTCCTCTTCCACCTCTCCTAAAATTTTTTATCATGAGAGAAACAGTCTAAGTATAATATTTCATATTTTTATATTCATTTTATAAGTATTTATTTTCTTAAATCATTACCCCTTTTAAATGATGTCCCCAACTGGTTACAATATCATATTATAAGTAAGCTATAATTCCTTTCTATTTGTTGTTTATTAAGATAAAAGTCAAAAAGTACTAAAATAATTATGCAATTAATGCATTAATTCATTTATCTGAACTTCCCATCCAAACAGTCCTAGGGATTCAAATTTTCTATAATTTTTAATAAATTAAAAAATATTAATTAATTTAAAAGTAATTCATGCATTGCATGAAATGACAGGGAACACAATAGGAACCCTTCTTGTTAGTTCTTAATTTCCATCAGAAATATAATAAACATATATTGTATTAGAGGCAACATGATATGAACCCTTATACACTATAGGGTGTGTATTCTCACTCACATAGTGTGTGGAAAAAAATCTATATAGTTTTTTTTTGTGTATGACATACCAACAAAACATGTCTGCCTATATGATGTGTCATGATATTAGACAACGTGTAGTTCCATGAGTAAAGGAACCTAGTTAGCATGACATTTATAATTACCTCACATGACATTAATACATGCAGAGTGTACAAAAAGAAATGAGATTGAAGTATAATGAATGTGTGAAGAAAAAACACATAATTCAGTTCTAAAATAACATAGAATATAAATAATTTAGTCACTTAATTTGACAGAACCCACAAATAATCACTCCATATGTGGGGTTTCATTTTAATAAAAATAAAGATGTAATTTCTTCAAATATCAATGGAAATTCATTAATGATTTCTTCTATAAAAAAGGATGAGATGTTCCATTGTCCCCATGAGGGAGAGTTTAGTTTCAGTCATATGCTTGTTGAAATAGGCTCATTTGGGCCATCAGAAGTGTTTAAGTTTTTATTTGGAACCTATAATTTTGAAAAGAAGCCCGTGAAATATTTTCAAGTAGAATAGAAGGTATTGTGTAAGTTTGTTCATACTGGAATAGTTTATAAAGCTAGTGAGATGAATAAATCTCTTTTCCAGGATATATATTTGTTGTATATTCCAATAAATAACCTGAAATCGAATCTTCCAAGGCATGTGATGCATTTTTTGCATCATTGTTACAATGGAAAGGGTAAGATTAATTACTACCCTTATGGAAGGTTGATTTCTTTAGTTTTGAAGACAAAAGAATTGGATCTCGATGAAGGGGGTGTAGTGACGTTTCACAAGAATGACACTTTACATGTTATCTTATTGAATACCATTGGTTATTTTTGGGATTCTAATTCAAGATCCTTAAAGGAAATATGCTAGGAAGGTATGGATCAAAGGGATCCATCTCAGACCTCACTATCTATGAAAGAATCACCTATCAAGATGGTACCTTCTAGGAGAGTGGAGGAGTCAGTACCATTCAGAACTGAAACTTTGGTTCCAGAAGTAAATATTACAATGGTTGAGCTTATTCAATGTCAAGAAGAGGCTTCTCATAGCCAATTTGATTAGTCTAATGAATAATTTCATCAAGTTGAGGAGCTAGTTATTGTGACATATATTTATTTTCCCAAGGAAAGTTCAGTTGAATATTTTTCTATTGTTTCTAATATTCACGGAAGGTTTGAGGCTGAGGATGAAGCTCAAATAGTAGATCCAATTCTTCATGGATCGCCTATTGTTAGATAAAGGAGTGATAATGTTGTTATGGGGTCTGCTAAGCATTCCCATATACATCATGTACTATCACCACCACTAGTGGATCATGAGGATGTGCCCTCTGACAGTAAGAGCTAAGGTGGCTAAGGAAATCCAAATTTTTCAGTGCACATTTTATCAGCTCTCACTGCTATAGACATTTCTTCTTTACTCCAACCTCAAGCAGTCATTACTCCATTGAGTTTCACATCAACTCATATTAAATATTTTAAGGGGATTATCAAGAGTGGTTTTTCTTTAATTCCCCAGGTTCACAAGTAAGCCTCTATCATTCTTTTGGAATTATAAAAGTCGGATATTAATCCTAGAATAAACATGTGTGTTGAAGCTCTATTTAAAATTATAAGGATACCTATTGGTTATGATCCTATTGAATATTATCATGGTGATAGACATAAAATTGACTCGGTTTAATATTTGTCATCTTTCTATCAGAAAAAAAACATGAAAAGTATGATGTTGCTTTAGCTTTTTAGTGTTCTCAGGGAGAACCATCTTCTTCTGATCCTTTTAAGAAGATACATTTTTTAGGATCCTAGACCCTATGACTTCACTCTAGGTCAATTCCATCTATGTATCACCAAGAAATCCAGATTTATTGTATCCAAAATAACCATCCATGATGGACGGAGCCTGGAAATCGACATTCACATCAATCAGCAACTCTGTTTCTAGGATGGGGAAATCATATTTTGAGAAATGGTGATTGAGATATCAGAAGTAAATATAGATCCTAATTTTTATATTCTTATTCATGACTAGGAGAATGTTTGACCAGACATGTGAGGTATTGGACTTCCCTAACACAGTTGGTTTTAATGAGCTTATCGATTTAAGCCTCAACCATTATAAAACCACACTCGAACCTCAACCCAAAAATTGATGAAACATAAATGCAATGAATCTTCCGGTGAGTTGATATAAGAATCGGTGATTAGTTTAAAAAGAATAAAAAATCAAGGAGAAAAAATTACAAACCTAAATGAAATGAATCTGTCGGGATGTTGCTGGAGGAGAGGGATCCTACAGGGGGAAGGGGCACGTCGCTGGAGCTGGAGGAAGGGAGGCGGAGGCCGAGACGTTGAGGTGGAAATGCCGGCCGGGAGGTCGAGGTCGGGAGCGGATGTGGAGTCCGGAGTGGGGATGAGATGGCCGGGTACCGGTGGTCGGATGGCCAGGAGGTGGAAGGTCGGAGAGGGGAGTAGAGGGCTGGGAGGCGGAGGTCGGATACCCGAGAGGCAGTGGTCGGGGAGGGGGGGAGAGGGCCGGAGGCGGAGATCTGGAACCTAGGGTTCGAGCAGGGACGAGAGCGGGGGAGCACGAGAGTGAGGAGCGCGAGACGGAGTGAGGAGGAGGCCCGATAAAATTGTGGATTGAATACCCACGGTTCTAAAAAACCGTGGGCATTGATAAACAAAGAAGGACTATCCCCACGGTTTATCAAACCGTGGGGATAGATGTGTGGTGATATACCCCCTTTCCAGTAGTGTTAGTCCCCATCGTTGGGGCGGAGTTGCAGAGAATACTTGCAGGTGATGACCCCATTGTCGTGTGGAGTCCATGGGGATGTATTTATGTTGTAATTATTTGTTTTTAGACCACTTGTAGTGTCTTTAAAAATATGTATTCAGTTCTGGTTTTTGTGTAAACATAGTTTGGTTTACATATTTTAGATTCAGTTTATTGATTGTTTTTAATGTTTTATGCCTTCATATTCGGGTAAATCGTTCCCAAACAAAAATAAATGATACCCGGGCACTTGTGCCAACTCGTGGGGATATGGAACGCCCTTCGAGTCATGTCACGGGCTAGGTTTAGTGGAATTTTTGGCGGAGACCAGATTCGGTTCGTGACAGAATCCCTAACATCTAGAAAGTGTTACCTTAGTTTGATGACATGGCATGATTATACTGGACATATCAACTTGATTTGATCGGGAATATGATATTATTTTGGTATGTTTTACTGTGTGTGAACAATGAATTGCACTGCTAGAGTCCCACATCAAACAAACATTTCATCTGGTCTCTGTTATATTAATTAACCCATTCCAAAAATATATTGATCAGGTAGAGAGGTTTGGCACCCGCAAAACTAAGAAAAATAAGCCATCATGGGCCATACCACACCTGTTCAGTCTACTAGGAATCCCTACAATCCTTATGATAACTTGTGGCATAATTTCTTATACAACACACACCATTACATCCATGGTTTCTTATATATGCACTAGCTTGCATGTGGTTAGTCCATTCTCTCATATATGGTTATTCTATCATCCTTGGGTGGTTATGGTTGGCCATAAATTTTTTTATAAGTCTCAACATATATACTCCGTAAATAATATATTTGATATTTTCAAATAAAACATAAAATACTTCTTCCAAATAAGTTATTATTAATAGAAAATATACATATAATTTTCCCTTTATGCATGGCCTTCAAAATTCACCATGGAAATTAATATTTTCATGGTATTCATTAAAAATACTAATGAAATAGTTAAATATTTTCTGGGATTCGTTTAAGTTATTCAAACATCATCCAATCATAAAAATCATAATTTTATTCCCTTATTATTATGAAATTAAATTATAAATTCCAAATACCTTAAAGATCAAATAACCTTTAATTTCTCCATATACATGAAAAATATCATTTTTATATAATCCATCACCATGTATAATATCCTTACTCTTATTACTAAAATTCATTATGAAAAAATATAGACATGGTATTCTTCCATTGGAATTTTTTAGACAATGTGAACTCTCCTAGTGAAATTGTCACATGTCATTAGACAATAATAACAACTATTCAATCATCACACTTAAATATATATAATTTTAAAAGTAATAAATCCAATTCCATTTCCTAAAAGCATAATAATTATCCAAGAACCATCCCTAGAGGACTTAATTATTCATTGAATTTGATCACTTAGGATATATTGACAACAAATACAACTACACTCATCAACCGTACATATGGTCTTTTCAATATCCCCATTCATATTTTTTTCCAACAACATTTCCTTAAATAAAATCAATGTACCTTATTCCCCTTGTTGATAATAAATGAAATGGATAAATGCATGGGTTTTATCAATTATTATTATACCTTTCAAGGAATTTAGAATTCACTTCCCCTTTTTTTAAGAAGTATGGTAGCACATAGTTTTCATAGAAAATAGACTTTAGTTAGATTAATCAGTGTCTACTTTGGAAAACCCATTGTAGAAAATAAGTGAGATACAAATAAAATTGTCTATGCATTCCATTAAAAACAATTCATGAGATATCATTCTCAAAACAATCTTAGTTTAAAAATAGGGAGTTGTATGAAATTGATTTATCAAGAAACAAATTCTCTTACACACCTAATAAAAAACATCATAAATTTTCATGTTCAATAATAATTAACACTCAATTTATATGATCTTACTCATAATCTAACACACCCCGTTTTTACGCATATTTGATATAATCTAGACAAGGGAAAGAAGTGTAATTGAGGTACCTCAATTTTCTAATTCTAAAAAGATGACCTGAACATACATATATTAATGGAACAATCCTTAATAACACCTATTTTATGTTTTCTCCCCCTCAAGGTGTAAAATACCTTTACATTAATTGGTGGATAGTTTCCTTAGAGAGATTTCAAGATGTTCATATTGATGGAACACCACTCTGAAATAATTCAAGTCTCAATCAAACCGTGAAAAATCACTCAAACCTTTTTCCCAGTTTTTTCACTCTGTTCACTTTTTAAGAATGAACTTCACATTCAATTCAATGAAATTTTAGAACATAAATACTACATAATAAGTAAGGGAATAATTTGGAACACTTTTAATAATCTTAATAAGAGCACCAAGGCTGAGAAATTTCTCTTGACCTAGAGACTACTTTTCTTTTAGGTCTAATGTGACTTCTACTCTTCATGATTGTGTCTCCTTTACATTTTATATTATAATATTTATTTGAAATATTATACTCATTACTTCCATTCAAATTCATTTTCTACAAATTATTTATCTTCACATATGAAATTAGTGTAATATCTCCCCCTAATTCTAGTTTTTCTTTCTTAGGCATCTCTTTGATCACACATAAGAGTAATACACTTTGTTGCATTAATTAAAATTTTTTTTCTCCTTCCACACATTATTTTTGAATCACTTGAGTTGTCATTTGGTAACAACCTAAATTGAATATCGTATTCATGTGGAACATCATTTTTTCTATTTGTCTTTTCTCGAGATTCTTCTTCATCTTACACTTTTTTCATTTCTCTAGATTCTTACACTTGATTCAGAAAAATGATCCAAAATTCCATCTTAACACATTCTACTATAGAGCTTCCATATGGATTATTTCTAATTATTGTGTTACATTTCTTGGATAACTTATCGAAATCTTCTTCCAAAATATCCTCAATCAATTCTATATTCTTGATTCTCTTCTGGATTTATTCTTTTCTTTATTTTAGGTTACATCTATTCATTTTAATTAACATGGCCAGTTTTTAGTGGTCCATGGTATGAAATTTACTTTCATAGTAAAATAATATTTTTTTGGTTGATATGAAATTATTATAATCCATCTTCACAATCTTCTTAGGGGTGGTTTATTTATTTATTTTCATTAGTTGAATATCTTCCATCACCTATCTATCTCCCATGATAGCTAGTTATCCTTTCTTTATTAATTGCATTTGTCTAGGTTATGGTCTACTATTCAGATTAGCATAGGAACTATTACTAGTTGGTATATACTGGAGATCTTATTCTATGTTACCACATACAATTCATTACTCATTTAATTATTCACTGCATTTTATTCTATTTCTAGTGCACATGTTTATTCTCTTCTATGGATCTTGTTCTCTTTAGTAATTTTATTCATTTACTAAAATAAATTCCACTCGAACATAGGCCTTATATAGTCATCATTAATTATCATGTTGTTCCATCACATAGTAGGATTATTTCCTAACTTCTAATAGAACATATAGTAAAAAATAAATCTCTTTATTTTTCTTATAGTACTAGTTTGATTAGATTAAGTTCATTTTTGTTTCTAGGTTTTCTTTTCCTTCTTTAGAGCTTCACTTTTTGAATTATTTTTCTTAATGTTACTAGTATCAACCCTTACTATTATAGAAGATTTATTATAATTTTTATCTACCCATATCTTCCTTTATATTTTCTTTGAACAAGAACTAGTTGATGAAACTGCATTAATATAAACACAATTAACTAGGATATGGGTTACCTTCTTCCATTATCTTGTAAAAGTTTAATCAAGATATATTTATGATCTATTATTTCCACCAATATAAGTCACATGAATCTCAACAATAGTTTGTACAAAAGCATAAATTTTTGGGGATTGACTGTATATGTGTGTTTCGGTGGAATAGTTATTATTCTTAATGACTTGGGAAGTTCTAACATTTGTCTCATTTAAATTTATCAATATAATATATAGTTTAAGTCATTTCCCACTAATGGAAAATTATCATTTTCAAAAAAAATTATCCAACATTCCCATTAAAATTTAATTTAATTAATCAAATCTTCATGCTATATACTACCTTCATTAAAAGAGTTTTATAGGTCATTGTTTTATATCGATTTATCCTTAAAATATGGCTACTTTACAATGATAATAGATTTATGAGATTCCTCTAGATCTTGGGTCCTCTGAATATAATATTCATCCAAATTTATCTTTTCATTTACTAAAATGTTAAAACCATTTAAATTACTATTTTTTTCTTCAAGTTGATCAACACTAAAATTCATAAAAATACTGAACAATGTTTCAAATGCCTATATTAAATCACCAAAAATATGTTTTCTGAGGATATTATCATAAAAACTATATTAAAATTATTCTTCAATTAATTAAATATTTTCATTTCAAGGAGTGATAGATTATTCCTTTACATAAATGATGTCTATAAAAAAATTACACAATTTTAATTTCTTACCATGTGGATCCACCTATTTAATAATTCCTATTAAAGTTGTTCTTTTTCATCAAGTATCTCCTTGAAAAAAAAAGTATATATGAAATTAATTCCTCAATAATATTTTTATATATTTCTTTGAAATTGATAGAATTAAGTTTTAAATTTTTTTATTGAAACAAATTCCTTATACTATCGATATATTGATCTAGTTTCTCCAAAAGGATCATTTTCAAATGATTTTATAAGAGATAATTGATCTTTATCTTGTTTTTTTGATATTTTTTGCAATATCTGTACTTCCCTCCTCTTTTAATTTTTCAATTTCTTAGTATCTAACTTCAATTATTCTTCAATGGGATTGGAGAAAAATTATTCCACCAAAGGTACTTCAAAATAAACATAAAATATACAATTAAAATAATCCATGTAAAAAATTGTTCTAATTAGACGTATAGATATGCTTGAATACAACTTTTATAGCAAAAAAGGGTCATGCTAGGACCCTAATAGGGGGAATCATTATATCCAAATTTTATTTTGTTTTAATTTATTTTCAGTTATCCAATCTTTCTCTCAAACATTTTCCCCAGTTAAGATGAATAGATATTATATGTACTATCAATAATGACCTAAAAATGTAATGAAAATACTAAATTAAATAATATAAAAATATACTTTTACAGGGTTCATTATTATTGGGACACCATACTCCTTATAGTGATCAACCGGTGGTTGTTTCACAGAATTTTTAATAATTATATATTTGTAGTGATTACAAAATCTTAGAATTAGAACACAATGTTTGGGGGGGAAAGCTTCCTTAGTGAAGGTCCTTCTTTATACTAGTATGAAAATGGTATTTTTTATAATGGAATCAAAATTTCCAAAAATATTATTAAATAAATTTTTGAATAAGATAAATCTACTATAATAAATGTATTTTAATCAATTGAATAGACATTTTCCTAAATTAAATGCCTTTAATGGATACTACATCAAAACAATTATACTAATTTCAGCCTAATACTCTTCAATAAGTGAAAAATTAAACATCTACTCTAACTCTTCGATTTCTCAAAATGACCAACTAAAGAATATTTCAACACCATACATGTTTCTTTATACCTTTATTATTCAATTATTAAGAAGATACTCATTATATTAATGATGTTCCTATCCTCAATTGGATATTTTCAATGGATACATTAAATTTATTTATTTATTTTTTTGAAAAAATAATCTATCACTACTCAATTAAATATATTATTGAATTCTCAACTCAATTCATGAATGCATGAAAATATTCATATATCATGTTCATAGAACATGTTCATTTATTATCTTTATTATTTAAGGTTCCTTCTAAAATTCATTTGAATGTATTAATTCTTTTATTTTCATTATCCTTCTTCACTTTCTATTATCTTCACCGAGGGGTCCTTTGGGCCAAAAAATGGGCTTTCAAGACTTGTATTCAGGCCACTTGGCCTTGGGACTTCGGGCTATGTAATGGGTCAACATCTACCCAGTCTAAAGAGGTCTTTGCTTTAAATAATAAATTGGGGCTTCGGCCCCAACCTTAAAAAAACAAGAGACACTATTTTTTAGCAATGGATCTTGGTGTTTCTTAATCTCATTTATTATGCGATTTTTAGAGCCTATTCCACATGTATTAATTTTACCTTGAGTTTCATTCAATATTTGATTATGGTGGTGTGTCACTAAAACTTTCAATATAATTGGATATATCAGTATATTAAACTCCATGTGGTATTCTTCTTAAATATCGATGTCACTGAGAATCATGGTTTCATTGACTAACATGATTCTTCATTCACGATAGGATAAGAAAATTCATATGAGCATATAAAATGCATTCAAATATATGTACACTTCACCATATCTTTGTTTTTCAAACACTGTCATATCATGTTCCTTTAACAGATGCATGCATGTCGTAGTACGCATATAAGGTAACCTTTATGGTGATCGATGTCTTATATCTTGATATGAGAGAGTGGTTGGACTTTAGTTTTATGTTTGGAGGTTGTGAAATGAAATTTAACATATGAAAATAATCTAAAAAATCAATAAAGGGTTATGAGAGGTTTAATATGAGGCACAATTGGCTCAGATGACTCATCTTTATTTAATAAAGTCACTGATATTTTTTTTTTATTTTTTAATATGGGTGAACAGTACACCATGACAAAAGTGTCCCATATTGGAATTTAACTTTATCTAGTCTCTAGTATATCAATAAACTAATTCCATTGATATCTTGAGATGGCTATGGGTTTTGGCCCCCACAACACTTTTCATTCCACACCCTCATGGGATGCACCACACACGCACTATCCACCGGGCATCCCTATAGGTGCTATGCTTGCTCTTTTCCGGAATTCTTGTCTAGGATATCACCATTATAATCATGTTTTCTCATGTGAATGTATTATCCCATATGGTTTATATTTCTCTCCCATATTTGGTTGAGATGGCCTCTTTGGGTGGCTACGGTTGGACCCAAATTTTTTATAAAGACCACAATATATATTTTTTAAATACAAAGTATGATATTGTGAACTCAATATAAAATTCCTTCTTTCACATAAATGATTCTTCATGAAAATTATACATATAATTTTTTCTTTATTCATGGACATGGAAATTCTTCATGAAAATTAATATTTACATAAACTTCTTTTATACTATTCATGTAATAATGAAATATTGCATAGAGTTCATTTATCTTCCTCAAAATTATCTAATTAGAAATATTATAATTATCTTACTTTAATTTTGGAATTTAATTATAAATTTAATATACATTCAATATCAAATAATATTCAATTAATAATTATAAATTCTAAAGCTCATTCTTCTAAAATTCAAAACTATGGAAAATATCATTTTCTATGCTCATTGAATTCCGCATGAAAATAAATATTTTCATGGTATTTTTCTTTATTTAAATTTTTTATATAATGTGATATATCCTAGTGAAATTGGTACATGTTATTGAACATTAAGAACAAATTTTCAATTTTTTCATTTATAAATGACGAATTATCAGAGCATGACATCAAATTCTATTTTCTAAAACCATAACAATCATCATAGAATAATCATCAGATGAATTTATCATACATAGACTTTGATTCCATATGATATATTGGAAATAAATACAACCATCCACATGGTATTTTCAATATATATATTAATTTAGTTACTCCTAATAATATCTATTAGTGTAGAATCTAGGTTTTAGAAGTCTAAACATATCACAGTTTCATTTTGGTTTAGTGTTTCATGTAGAGAAATATGTAAATCATATTTGAATTAATTGGAGGAAATAATATATTAAAATATTAAGTTGATATAGTTCCCAAATAGTAATAAAACTAAAAAATGATCTGATATTTTTTTTTCAAAACACCACAGTTTAGGTAATTGAACACCAGTCCAAGCCAGGGGCACAATATAACCTCAGAAGCACCTACATATATATCCTGACTTTGCAACTAGTGGTGAGAGTCTAAAAATAACATTGTAATGATATAATCCCTATACCATCACAACCAATTACATAAAATAGAATCATTAAATAACATCAGAGTAAATATGTTGAATCAAAAAAATATGCTTACCATAAATATAAAATACACCCAAATAAGTTATAAAAAATGTTAACCAGGTCAGATATGTTTAAATAAAATAAAAGGATCTCCCACAAGTATGATTAAGTATGAAAATTAACAAAAGAAAAAAATCCTAAATGGGACATCACTATATGAAAACTAGTCTCACCTTAGTTCTATCAAGAAAAATCCACCCAACTTGTGCAACCTGATCATCTATAAACTGAAAGATAGAAATAAGGTTTAAACATATTCCAAAGTTCTTGTGCAAGGCGTGATTGTAACGCCCCGACCCCAGTTACCCAGAGTCGGTGCATTAATTACATAACATTGGAATGATCACAAGAAAGATCAAATCTCGAAAGACCGATTGGTTTAGTAGCCTTGGAAACACTAGATATATTCATAAGTTTTACATTACATCATCAAAATAAAAAAAAACTACTACAACAACATATTGTCTCTATAGTACACACTATTAACCCCTCATAATATCCCTGCAAGTAATTCATAATTTACTTCTTCACATCCTGGCAAAATAAAACCTAGAAAAGGGGTGAGCTCAAATGCCCAGTAAGGATAACAATATAGCGGAAACTTTCATAAATAAGAATAAACATTTAAGGCAATGTATAACTAAAACAAAAGCCTTTTAAACTTTAACTTCAACATAGCATGGCATAAATAAAATGAAATAATTCCATTTACTTATTCACATGGATATTCTACTAATCGAATAATCACATGCAATATCAATAACCACTTTCATAATGATGGAATGCATAATGCCAGACTATCATAACCACATAGCCAAGGCCTCGTGCCAAGACTACAAATAAGATTTTTCCAAGGCCTTGTGCCAAGACACTAGTTTGTCTCATGAGACCTACCGATGCAACGAGGAGCTATAGCGGGCTCCACCCATCACATATTAAGTCCAATTCATTCCAATATAAAAAGGTTTAAACATAACATAAACATTCGTATTAAAAATAGCATACGAAATGTCAATACTTTTACCATAAACCATGAATGGTATATAAAAAAATAGCACATCCACAGTCAAACATATCACAAAACCTTCAATACAATATAAAAGTTTTGTATCATAATATATCATCCTCAAATAAGCGTAAAATCCATTAAAGGATGTTGACATAGATGAAATCAAAACTCTTTTTAAAGAAATATCTCTTTCTATTTTGAAATCATTTAAGAGACATATATTTATAAAATAAAACAATTTCTTTGAAAATATTCTTATAAGCTTTTAAGGGAAGCTTTGACGATTTTATAACGGCGGAAAATAACCGCACCCGCCGTATAAGTTAAAAAAAACATTCTTATCTTAATTCTGTCGAAAAGGTTAAAAAGCACCTTGTTTGGAAAACGACGGAAAGATTCCCTTATAAACCTCTTATAAAAAGTCAAACAAGGGTATAAATGACTTTAAACCATATTCTTTTAAATATTAAAAATGTTTTGAAATACATTTTGAAGAAACATGGATGTGGATGATAACGAGATCCCAGTAGATTATTACGTATAAACAACCTCGGATAATGAAGAGATTGTGAAATAACCCTTACCAATTTGGTAACATATGAAACATACAACCCACAAAAGAGGTATCATACAATTAATATGTAAATACACATAAATTAGTGTGTATTACACAAAGAATATAATTATGGGCAGTACATACACCACACAAAAGGTGATGGTAGCAATATGGCATGAATCTCACGGGAATAAAGAGTGAGATGAAAACCCATTACCTTGTACTTTTTCTTGGTTAGGGTAGGTTAACCTCATGTATAATGGTGAAATAATTGTTATTAAATTATAAAAGAATCATATACATTAATATGATATCATATATGATCTTTTAATATTGACTTGATAATAATATCTTAGTATTATCGTTGTTTCGGGTGTTAACTTACTTGTTTTATTTTATATGTTTTGTTATGTAAGACATGTTTGTAATGGATAGGTTGTATATTATTCATATCCAGAATGATATCAAGTCCTTAATCCTTATTTTTAAATAATAAAATGATAATTATACTTGAATGGATACGATGGAGAATGAATCTTATCGCGTTTGTGGAGACGGTAGTCCGTACGTACGCATGAGCGACAATATCATTCTTTTGATATTAAAATAATATATAAATGGATGTTAAATCATATATAAAGAATAACTAACATGTTATATTTATTATTTACATGAGTTTCACATCATTATTATACCCATCCAAATAATAATATATTGAATAACAATTACACCATGACGTGGAGACGGTAATCCGTACGTACGCACGTATGGTGACATGTTATTCAAAGGGTAGATAGAATACTGAATATGGTTGTACCATATTTATAATAACATCACAGTATATGTGAGATACTGGAGTTATTATTTTAGAATGGTAAGAATAAAGAAAGAAGAAGTGGAAGAAGAAAGGAACTTGAAAAGGGGTGGTGAAAACATTACCTCTTCTTCGGGTTCTTCCTTTTGATTTGATCAAAAGGGCTCCTTAGGTTGGCTTTATGATCAAACTAAGGCCTCTAGGTTGTAGTGAGGGAAGTTGGGAGAGTATTTGGGTAGAGTTTGGCCGAGCCAAGTGGCTTGAGAGGTGTGAGGAATGAGTAGAAGTGGTCTCCTTTTATAAGGGAGAGGAGGGGCTCTTTAGGAAAGAGTGAAAGTATTACTTTATAATATAAATATATTCGGTTTATAATGGTCCAAAAATCATTGAGGTCGAAGATAAGATGACTCATTTTCTAAATAACATCAACCAATAAGAATTGGAAAGGTTTGAGATAATATTTTAATCATTATAATCTTATTTATTTAAATGATTTATTAATGAGGTAAACATTGTATCATTATTGTGTCGTTAATAATTTAAATTTTTTGATGTCTAAAAATTATAAATAAAATATCATTATGTAGTAAATCTTTTTAGCTTTCTAATGAATATTTATAATCGAAAATCCAACATGTATAACCCTATGTAAAAATTGTTCTTCTAAAAGATGTAAGCTTATGCCATTTTTATTTTTATTTTAACTTTATTAATATAATGTGTCCCTACCACATACAAGTGGCTCCAAGGGGTCCCAAAATCGACCCAAGGATGCCCATGGTCGGGTATGTGTCCACCAATAAGGTTAGGACACGTTTTAGGGTAATATTGTATTATTATAATATTATTTTTTAACCCTTATTTACCGGATTTACCCTTTAACCATGGTAAATAAAATATTTACCGCAGTAATTATTCAAAATGTGTAAAAATAAAAGTTACCTATTTACATAAGTTGGAAATCCTGATTCCAAATATTTAATCCATTTTTCCAAATTCAAAACACAGAAGTGGCATAAATTAATTTAAAATTAATTCCCGTTGTTAAAATAAAAAGCGTGTTTTTAAGAGATAATAACTATCAAAAGATTGACACTTGTTTATGTCTGGTTTAATTGTGAAATTATGTCCAATGACAAACATTAAATTAAATGGTAAAAATATATTCTAAATATACTTTAAAACCACTCAAATTAATAATTTATCAATATTAATTATTTTGATTAAAAAAGTTGATTTTAATTAAAATTTAGTAATTTTCACTATTCATCAAAATATAAAAGTTATCCGAAAAGTACCAAAATTTCACCCTAGGCTAATTTCAATATTACGAATCCAAAAATGAAGTCCATTTTGAAATATAAAATATATATGATTTCAAAAAGTAGGTATTACTATTCACAACGGCTAGTTTAATTAGTTGTGGTGTGTGTTAGAACTCGAGGTTGCGTACAACACACGCTATCGCATTATTCGAAGGGAAACGCACCGTGGAAGCTTGGGGTGTTACATTCTCCCCTCCTTCAAATAATTGTGTCCTCACAATTTCTAGGGTATTACTGCATAAAAAGACTCGGTTGGTTCTTCATCATAAGTTCCTCGGGTTCCCACGTTGCCTCTTCCATCTTATGATTTCTCCACAAAACTTTTACCAGACGCGTCGTCCGGTTTCTCAGTACTTGTTCTCTTGTATCAAAAATCCTGACAGGCTCTTCACAATAAGACAGATCGGGTTCCAGTTCTAATTCCTCATAGGTGAGTACATGCGTTGGGTCAGGCATGTATTTTCTCAACAGAGATACGTGGAACACATCGTGAACTTTGGAGAGACTTGGCGGCATTGCCAATCGGTAAGCTACAGCGCCAATTCGTTCTAGAATTTCGAAAGGTCCGATGTACCTGGGACTCAATTTACCTTTCTTACCAAAACGTATGACTCCCTTCCATGGAGATACCTTCAGGAAAACATGATCACTGACTTGAAATTCCAAATCCTTCCTTCGATTATCGACATAGCTCTTCTGCCTACTTTGAGCTGCTTTGATGTGATTTTGGATTACCTTCACCTTTTCCACCGTTTCCTCCACCAGTTCTGGGCCTACAAGTTTTCTTTCACCAACCTCATCCCAACAGGTTGGTGTGCGACATCTCTTTCCGTATAACGCTTCATATGGTGCCATCTGAATACTCGAATGGAAGCTTTTATTATAGGAAAATTCTACCAGTGGTAAATATTGATCCCACATACCCTGAAAGTCAAGTGAGCAAGATCTCAACATGTCTTCTAGGGTTTGAATAGTCCGTTCTGATTGTCCATCTATCTGAGGGTGGTAAGCAGTGCTCAAATAAAGTTCAGTATCCAGGGATTTCTGAAGACTTTTCCAAAATCTTGAAGTAAAACGGGGATCACGATCAGAAACAATCGATAGGGGTACTCTATGAAGTCTCACAACTTCATTAATGTATAGTATTGCTAGACGTTCCAGGGGTAGATCTTCTCTTATAGCAAGAAAATGTGCTGACTTGGTAAGACGATCAACAATAACCCATATTTCATCGTTCCTTCTAGGAGTCTTTGGTAGCCCCATGAAAAAGTCCATCGTAATATTGTCCCATTTCCACTCCGGTAAGGGAAGAGGTTGCATGACTCCTCCAGGCCATTGCCTTCCAGCTTTCACTTGTTGACAAACCATACATCTTGACACAAAATCAGCAATCTCCCTCTTCATGTTGTCCCACCAAAAATGTTCCTTCAAATCTCTATACATTTTGGTGCTCCCAAGGTGTTTAGAGAAATTGGAACTATGAGCATCATCCAGCAATTCCCTTTTCAGATCAGGTAAATCGGGAACACAAAGTCTCTTCCCGAATTTCAAAATTCCATCTTCATACACAAAGTCTCTCAATCTCCCATCATTCACAGCTTTAATCTTCTTCTGAAATTCTTCATCATCGGTCTGAGAACTCTTAATCCTTTTTAGTAAATATGGTTTGGCAACCATTTGAAAAAGCATTGATGTTTCACCTTTCCTGGTTATTCCCATGTCCATCTTCACTAGATCCATGAAAATTGGATCCCTTTCAATTCTAATCATGTTCAAAACTCCATGGTCTTTTCTGCTCAAAGCATCTTCCACCTTGTTTGCTTTCCCTGGGTGGTAGTGTATCGTGAAATCATAATACTTGAGTAATTCAAGCCATCTCCTTTGCCTCATGTTGAGTTCTTTTAGTGAGAAAATATACTTCAAACTCTTGTGATCAGTATAAATCTCACATTTTTCACCATAGAGGTAGTGTCTCCATATCTTCAAAGCAAAGATCAGAGCTGCTAACTCAAGATCATGAGTAGGATAGTTTTATTCATGAATTTTCAACTGTCGTGATGCATAGGCAATAACTCTATCATTCTGCATAAGGACACAACCAAGTCCTTTCTTTGATGCATCACTATAAATAACGAATTCATCATTCCCCGATGGTAGAGTCAATATAGGAGCATTGACTAATCTTCTTTTCAGTTCTTCGAAACATTCTTCACACTCTTTTGTCCTAACAAATTTAACCCCTTTACGTGTGAGCTTCGTTAATGGGTTAGCCAATCGGGAAAAATTCTGGACGAAATGTCGATAATAACCTGCCAAACCAATAAAACTACGTACCTCAGTTATACTCGTAGGTGCTGGCCATTCTTGGATTGCCTTGGTCTTAGAAGGATCAACAAAGATTCCATCTTTAGAGACAATATGGCCAAGAAAAGAAATATCCTGAAGCCAGAATTCACACTTGCTAAACTTCCCATATAATTCATGCCTCCTCAGAGTCTTCAAGATAATGCGCAAGTGATTTTCATGATCTTCGTAGGTTTTGGAGTATACCAAGATATCATCAATAAATACCACCACAAATTCATCGAGATACTCCTTGAAAAGTCTATTCATCAGATCCATGAATATAGAGGGTGCATTAGTCAATCCAAACGGCATTACGGTAAACTCGTAATGCCCGTACCTGGTTCGAAATGCTGTCTTCGGAATGTCTTCCTTCTTCACACATAACTGATGGTATCCAGATCGAAGGTCAATCTTTGAAAAGTATTGAGATCCATGCTGTTGGTCAAATAAATCATCAATACGAGGTAGGGGATACTTGTTCTTTATCGTTATATCATTGATCTCCCTGTAGTCGATACATAACCTCATAGATCCATCTTTCTTTTTAACAAAAAGAACAGGGGCTCCCCATGGAGAAACACTAGGGAGAATAAATCCCTTATTACTCAATTCCTCTAGTTGTTTCTTTAGTTCGACTAATTCTACAGTGGCCATTCTATAAGGGGTCTTCGATATAGGCCTTGATCCAGGAATCAAATCAATGGAAAACTCAACTTCTCGTTCTGGAGGATGTCCAGGTAAATCTTCCGGAAATACATCTACAAATTCTTTCATAATAGGTACATCCTCTATTTGAACATTCCTTTCCTCACCGACAGTTATTTCATTCTCTTCCTCCCCAATAATTGAATTAAGTTGAGCTACTGGGGGTGGATCTAAATAAGAATTAGGTGGTGACGATTCTGCTCTAAAAATAAGGTGTTCCTTATCATTATCATCAAGAATCGTAACCTCTTTATTATTACAATAAATCTTCGCATAATATTCCGAAAGCCAGTCCATACCGAGGATTATATCAAACTAAATCATAGGTAAGACGATGAGATCAGCAGATAAAGAAAATTTATGTGCTCTAATGGGGACTGATTCACAAAACTTTGTTGCAATGATACTTCCCTTAGGAGTTTTAACTGACAACTCCCTTATTAAATCAAATTGGAAATATCTAATTTTCTTAGCAAACTGGGAAGATATGAAACAATGCGATGATCCAGAATCAAATAATGCATTTTCTAAACTTGAGGAAACCATTAAATTACCTGCCACCACGTCTTTCGGAGGTTCTACCTCAGCAGTAGTGATAGCATAAGCCTGGCCTTGATCCCTTGGCCTTTTCTGAGGTAAGTTCTCCGGACGCTTAGGACATTCATTTGCATAATGCCCCATCTCCCTGCAATTGTAGCACTGAACGTTGGCAGCTTCCTTCTTTCCCTTGTAATCACGAGCTTGGTGGCCTTTTTCACCACACTTATAATAGACTCCCATTCCCTTCAAGCAAGTACCAGGGTGTTTCTTCCCACATTTACCACATGATGGATATTCAACCTTTCCCTTCTTCCCCTTATTTCTATTCCCAGATTGATCAGAAGGTCTCTTCTTCTCTTGCTTTGCTTTAAAGTCATAAGACTTAGAGAATTACTTTTCGGTCTTGATAGCACATGAGACAATGTCTTCGTACGATTAAAAGGATTGTGAGACTAATGCTCGACAGAGAAATGGTTTTAAACCATCAAAGAAACGATCAATCTTACTTCTTTGGTTATGTATATAATCACCAGCGTACCTCGCTAACCTTGTAAAGTTAGCCTCATACTTTACGACATTCTCATCCTCCTTCTATCTCAGACTTAGAAATTGCCTTTCCATATCTGCTCGATGGTCGTGAGGGAAGTATTTTTCTAAAAACAGATCTTTGAACTCCCTCCATTCCATATTTGATACTTCATCATCTTCCTTCATGTTTTGAATCAATGACCACCATTGATCAGCATCCCCAGTGAGGCGGTAAACTGCCATGATAACTTTTTCCCTTTCACTGCTCCGAAAGCCTGAAATATTTTCTCTATGGAATTTATCCATTGCTCAGATACTAATGTATTTGTACTCCCATTGAACGTTGGTGGTTGTTGCCTCATGAATCGATCTAACATTGATCCTCCACGCTGCGGATCAGGGTGCTCTATACGGGTAAGGTTATTATTCATAACCTGAGTAAGTTGTCCCAGTATGGTGATTAGCTGATCAGCTCCAGTTGCATCACCAGCTCCACTATAATTATCTTGAGCAGGAGGGAAATCCCTACATAGAGTGCGTGCATTGATACAGTTTCTGTTTCTTCCACTAAGAGCCATTTCTAAACAATGGCATAAACTAGATCAGTTTATGAATCAAAATACATAATCCCATACTTATAAAACACTTAACATAAATTGAACTATTTATGGATATAATCCATAATCATAAAAATGTTTTCTTTGAAGAATTATATACTCATAAACCCTTCATAATGATTTGTAAAGAAAATGAGAGTTATCCTAAGCATATCCCCCGGGAGTGTCGTAACCAAGAGTTCAGCAAGGCCCATTGTCATGCACCAGTTCCCGTTCGAGTCTAGTTCAAAGCGGTGTTTTCGGGTTTTACCCCTAAGTACATCTGTGCCAGAGCCGCCTCTACCTGCTCGTATCCAGATAGGGATGTATTTCTCGGAAAACTCACAAAATCTCTACAATACCAAAATTCTAGGAAGTTCTTCTATACTAATCCTCAAAGTTCATTTTGGGTCTACGTGCTCTAATCAAGGTTTATCTAAATCTAGCTTCCAAGGTTTGTACTAAACTTTCTCTGATACCAACTGTAACGCCCCAACCCCAGTTACCCAGTGTCGGTACATTAATTACATAACATTGGCATGATCACAAGAAAGATCAAATCTCGAAAGACCGATTGGTTTAGTAGCCTTGGAAACACTAGATATATTCATAAGTTTTACATTACATCATCAAAATAAAAAAAACTACTACAACAACATATTGTCTCCATAGTCCACACTATTAACCCCTCATAATATCCCTACAATTCATTCATAATTTACTTCTTCACATCCTGGGAAAATAAAACATAGAAAAGGGGTGAGCTCAAATGCCCAGTAAGGATAACAATATAGCGGAAACTTTCATAAATAAGAATAAACATTTAAGGCAATGTATAACTAAAAAAAAGCCTTTTAAACTTTAACTTCAACATAGTATGGAATAAATAAAATGAAATAATGCCATTTACTTATTCACATGGATATTCTACTAATCGAATAATCACATGCAATATCAATAACCACTTTCATAATGATGGAATGCATAATGCCAGACTATCATAACCACATAGTCAAGGCCTCGTGCCAAGACTACAAATAAGATTTTTCCAAGGCCTTGTGCTAAGACACTAGTTTGTCTCATGAGACCTACCGATGCATCGAGGAGCTATAGCAGGCTCCACCCGTCACATATTAATTCCAATGCATTCCAATATGAAAAGTTTTAAACATAACATAAACATTCGTATTAAAACTAGCATACGAAATGTCAATAATTTCACCATAAACCATGAATGGTATATAAAAAATAGCACATCCACAGTCAAACATATCACAAAACCTTCAATACAATATAAAAGTTTTGTATCATAATATATCATCCTCAAATAAGCGTAAAATCCATTAAAGGATGTTGACATAGATGAAATCAAAACTCTTTTTAAAGAAATATCTCTTTCTATTTTGAAATCATTTAAGAGAAATATATTTATAAAATAAAACATTTTCTTTGAAAATATTCTTATAAGATTTTAAGGGAATCTTTGATGATTTTATAACGGCGGAAAATAACTGCACCCGCCATATAAGTTAAAAAAAACATTCTTATCTTAATTCTGTCGAAAAGGTTAAAAAGCACCTTGTTTGGAAAACGACGGAAATATTCCCTTATAAACCTCTTATAAAAAGTCAAACAAGGGTATAAATGACTTTAACCCATATTATTTTAAATATTAAAAATGTTTTGAAATACATTTTGAAGAAACATGGATGTGGATGACAACGAGATCCCAGTAGATTATTATGTATAAACAACCTCGGATAATGAAGAGATTGTGAAATAACCCTTACCAATTTGGTAACTTATGAAACATACAACCCACAAAAGAGGTATCATACAATGAATATGTAAATACACATAAATTAGAGTGTATTACACAAAGAATATAATTATGGGCAGTACATACACCACACAAAAGGTGATGGTGGCAATATGGCATGAATCTCACGGGAATAAAGAGTGAGATGAAAACCCCTTACCTTGTACTTTTCCTTGGTTGGGGTAGGTTAACCTCCTATATAATGTTGAAATAATTTTTATTAAATTATAAAAGAATCATATACATTAATATGATATCATATATGATCTTTTAATATTGACTTGATAATAATATCTTAGTATTATCGTTGTTTCGGGTGTTAACTTACTTGTTTTATTTTATATGTTTTGTTACGTAAGCCATGTTTGTAATGGATAGGTTTTATATTATTCATATCCAGAATGATATCAAGTCCTTAAACATCATTTTTAAATCATCAAATGATAATTATACTTGAATGGATACGATGGAGAATGAATCTTATCGCGTTTGTGGATACGGTAGTCCGTACGTACGCACGAGCGACAATATCATTCTTTTGATATTAAAATAATATATAAATGGATGTTATATCATATATACAGAATAATTAACATGTTATATTTATTATTTACATGAGTTTCACATCATTATTATACCCATCCAAATAATAATATATTGAATAACAATTACACCACGACGTGGAGACAGTAAGCCGTACGTACGCACGTATGGTGACATGTTATTCAAAGGGTAGATAGAATACTGAATATGGTTGTACCATATTTATAATAACATCACAGTATATGTGAGATACTGGAGTTATTATTTTAGAATGGTAAGAACAAAGAAAGAAGAAGTGGAAGAAGAAAGGAACTTGAAAAGGGGTGGTGAAAACATTACCTCTTCTTCGGGTTATTCCTTTTGATTTGATCAAAAGGGCTCCTTAGGTTGGCTTTATGATCAAACTAAGGCCTCTAGGTTGTAGTGAGGGAAGTTGGGAGAGTATTGGGGCAGAGTTTGGCTGAGCCAAGTGGCTTGAGAGGTGTGAGGAATGAGTAGAAGTGGTCTCCTTTTATAAGGGAGAGGAGGGGCTCTTTAGGAAAGAGTGAAAGTATTACTTTATAATATAATTATATTCGGTTTATAATGGTCCAAAAATCATTGAGGTAGAAGATAAGATGACTAATTTTCTAAATAAAATCAACCAATAAGAATTGGACAGGTTTTAGATAATATTTTAATCATTATAATCTTATTTATTTAAATGATTTATTAATGAGGTAAACATTGCATCATTATTGTGTCATTAATAATTTAACTTATTTTATGTCTAAAAATTATAAATAAAATATCATTATGTAGGAACTTTTTTTATCTTTCTAATTAATATTTATAATCTAAAATCCAAAATGTATAACCCTATGTAAAAATTGTTCTTCTAAAATATGTAAGCTTATGCCATTTTTATTTTTATTTTAACTTTATTAATATAATGTGTCCCTACCACATACAAGTGGCTCCAAGGGGTCCCCAAATCAACCCAAGGATGAACATGGTCGGGTATGTGTCAACAAATAAGGTTAGGAAACGTTTTATGGTAATTTTGTATTATTATAATATTATTTTTTAACCCTTATTTACCGGATTTACCCTTTAACCATGGTAAATAAAATATTTACCGCAGTAATTATTCAAAATGTGTAAAAATAAAAGTTACCTATTTACATAATTTGGACATCCTGATTCCAAATATGTAATCCATTTTTCCAAATTCAAAACACATAAGTGGCATAAATTAATTTAAAATTAATTCTTGTTGTTAAAATAAAAAGCGTGTTTTAAGAGATAATAACTATCAAAAGATTGACACTTGTTTATGTCTGGTTTAATTGTGAAATTATGTCCAATGAAAAACATTAAATTAAATGGTAAAAATATATTCTAAATATACTTTAAAACCACTAAACTTAATAATTTATCAATATTAATTATTTTGATTAAAAAAATTGATTTTAATTAAAATTTAGTAATTTTCACTATTCATCAAAATATAAAAGTTATCCGAAAAGTACCAAAATTTCACCCTAGGCTAATTTCAATATTCTGAATCCAAAAATGAAGTCCATTTTGAAATATAAAATATATATGATTTCAAAAAGTAGGTATTACTATTCACAACGGCTAGTTTAATTAGTTGTGGTGTGTGTTAGAACTCGAGGTTGTGTACAACACACGCTATCACATTATTCGAAGGGAAACGTACCGTGGAAGCTTGGGGTGTTACAGTGATCATAAAATTCATTACAACAACAAAAATAGGTTCCTCAGATATTCTGCAATATAATTATATGGATTCATAATAAAAATAAACAATTGGTAATAAAAAAACTCAAGAATCCATGATAGGTCATTATATTCTAACTAGGCCACTATGAATCTAGATCCCACCTCCTTTAGAAAATACTAGTATAGAAACTATTATAGTCTCATTTCATTGGAAGCTCATCAAGTGAATGTTGAAACATATTCTGAGATATAAAAATAGGAACCCCATAATAGAAATGTAAAATTGTTTCATATTGGGCTATACATAGTAATTAGATATCCACTCACATGACAATAATACTCCTAAAATTTAAGATTAAATAACACAAGGGTGGTGTAATCCTCAAACATAAATTATAAGGTCCCTTTACAACCCCATCCAAAACTACATCATCATAATTATAATATATAATAATAACTACATTATGGTATAGGTGGATCACTATTAGAGCCACATAGAAGAGAAATTGGTGATCATATCACTCTACCAATTATCCTCTAAACAATTGAGAGAAATGACCACTTGTATAGTATAGTTACATACCTAAATCCATATTTCTCAATCCATATCCATATCATTATCTACATGAATAAGGTTGGGATACATATAAATTCATGATAGTCCATATTTATCCAGGATTTCATCTAATTTTCATCCCATTCCTTTCACTTCTCTAAAGGGTAACACATATACATAGATCATCCATCCCATTCTATACCCAACCCACTATACACATTTATCTCAAATGTAACTTGAAAATATGAATCACCATATAATAGACCTAAATCCCTCATTAGACAACCAAATATCTAGGTCTAACTCCCTTATCTTACCTATACCTACCTGTCTACCATCGACACACACTGGTCACACTCAGACATACCAACTCACTACCCATATATTACACCATTCATCATCATAGAAGGTCTCATGATACATGTTTTATCACTACTAAAACTACTAGTATGATAATAATACCCAATAACACCCTTTTTTGCTTTACATGATTCCCATACCCTTTCCAACCTTCCACTATGCATTTGGTCAACTAATAGATTAATGAAGCTATCCTACACATATATAGATCACCCTAGTTATGTCATCCTTCATAAAATATTCAATCTAATCCCATATTATAAAAATATATAATAATGGAAGGGAATAAACATAACCTTCATTCCCATTACACATATATTTCACCCTTATTAGCACCCATCATGAATTTCATATGTAATTCTCATTATTAAGGGAAAAAAGGAAACTTAATTCCACACATACATCCCAAAACATGTATTAATAAATTCTAAAACCCAACCAAATAAACTACGAAAATTACCGTGGTCATTAAATTAGAACAATCACTCCTATAAGTTCTCCAAAAAAATACATTAAATAAATCATATTCATGAGATTCAAACCAATTGAATAGACTCAGACTAACACTAAAGAATATAAAAATCTATATCAAATTTATTATATAGGAAAATATCCTTTTGGGGGGAAATTTACATAATACATGGTCACTCACCGTAGAATCATAGTCTCTAAATGTATTTAAAACAACCACCAAAGTAATAAAGTTCTACTCTACATTTAGGAGACTCTAACATAGCCTAACAATAAACATAGAAACTATTCTTCCCCTTCATAAAATTTTTTAACCTCTACCCACAAGCACTCACATGAATGATAAATCTATACATGCATCATATGGTGAGATATATATGGAAACACCTTCCCTTGAGATTATATGAGTTAACTCATTTGATATTGCGACCTGAACCAGTTCTATTTTCTTGAAATCAGAAAATCAGAAAAATAGGCCCTAAAATAGTTATTATTATAAAATAGGGGTGATAAGATAGAAATAGTGATAAGGATCCTAGATCATACCTTATACATATCTAGAGGATACTTCTAATTTAGAAGGTATGTTGATCCACCTAAGGATGATGATTGGGGAGGCTAAAGAGTAGTGAGGGTGATGAGAAATCATGAGGGGGGAAAGGATTTGGGGATATGGGTCGAGTGGGAAAAAAATAAATGGTTCATCATTTAAAATGTAAATAAAAATATTTTTTAAAATTTGGGTTTCATAATAGTGTATCCTAGGGAGATATTACATAATTCCCCTAGGGAAAATATTGATACATGACTATAAGGCCCATGTTGCAATGTCCACCTCCTAGTAAGAACCAAGAAATACCTAACCACATATTTCTATGTGAAAAAATTTACCATGGTTATGAAACACTCTCTAGGTAACCATCACTATGAAACCCTAAATATTTGCAACATGATGTGCCACTTACACTTAATTCCTTACTCTACACCAAAATAAACCCCTCAAAATTCAGCACGACATCCCTAAAACCAATAAAACACAAAAAACAAAACAAAAACAAATCCTATAAATGTCCCAACCCCTAGAATCTAAAAATAAACAAAAATAATAAAAACACATACATCTCTGAGATAATGTTATAAAATACCCTTCAGATTTACCGACCCGTAAATATGAGGTTTATTAAAAAGTTCATCTCCAAATGACTAGAACTATTACATAAATTTACGAAATTAATTTTCACTCTAAATTATTAGTTTAATTGAAAAATATATCCTGAAAATATATATAAGTAGAGGGTGAATGTATGGTTATGTGTACAAGATGAAAAAATCATGTTACAAAAATAATTCAAGGAGGGATGAAAATCAAATATTATATACATGAGTTATAAAAAACATCAAACAAAAACTGTAAATGTTAGAGGGTAAAGAAATATTTTATATATGATATTTTAATAGTATTTAGATTCCATGTAAATATTTTTTTCATACTATGGGATTTGTAATAGATGGTTTATAATTTCTGAGTTAATTAAAAAACTAATCACCGAAGGATACCTCCTCACAAATCCACATTTTTTCTCTAAAATCCATTTTAATTCATGATTGATGATTTTATTTTAGTAAATATCCCTCAATTTTCATAGGGGTGCTAAAAATATGTAATCATGACATAAATTATTACATTTTAAAAGTAATATAGTTTAATAATGTAATTTTTGGTTGTTTTAGGGAGAAATATTTATATCATAGTTATTTTAATATGTATTTTATGTGATATAGAAATTTAAAACCATAAAAGAACATGAATAATTATTAAGGCTAACTAGATAATAATACACTACATCATAAATAACCACTGGAGACATAGTTTCTCTATAGTTACTTATGGGTGTTCTAGACCCTCATAAAAGTGGTTTCTAAAGAAGATCCTCTAGTGGCGACCTTTTATTAAAAGTTTCAATGGAATAATAACCCATATTTTAGAGAAAATATAGTACATCAAGTCATTAAGGATTGGATCAACAATTTTCCCAATATATTATTATTTTTTTAATGTAATTGGGAATTACTTTGTTAATATTGATTCATTGATTCCTTAAATACATGGTCATCTATGGAAGGGAAATGTTGTACATTCAAAAAAACATAGTCATAAAGTGGGAAGGATTTTAGAAGAAATTATTCAAGAATCGTATCTAGATTTATTTTAAATATATAAATACAAAAAATTCCTATATCATCAGCATCAAAAATATATGGTAATGGAGCACATAAACTTCTTTAAAGAAAAAATGTGATTCATGCCAAAAATAACATCCTAAAACATAACCACCTCATAATTACTTGTTTTTTAAAAAATATTACAACAATTAAATTCCCATGACCAATGGATTAGAGTTTTAGAGAATTAGGACACAAAATAATCATAAATTAAAAACCAAATATCACACTTTGACTCCCTAAAAACATTAATTTCTTTCATAAATATGTAATTTAAATTTTATTTTATCTTTACTGCAAACTAATAACCACAAATATAATCTTTAAATTGTTTTTCTCTCTTTATCATTATTATATCCTATAATAAAAATTTGAAAATATGGGATGATCATTTAAAGATTTGTAAGGGTTAATAAGATAAATAAATTTTTGGCCCTGAAACATGGGAAAATTCATTGATATAAATCAATGGAATAAAAGGATACATTAAACTCATATAAAACTAATAAAATAATATAAAAAATTAATTCAAATAAAATACTCATATAAAAAACGTTGAAATAATAAATTAATGAAAAATAATCTAGAAGTTAACGAAATTAAATATTCACAGAGGTTTTCTTGGTATATTGTATTCACATAACCCATAATCACTTGTAATCTCCCTTATAATAACCCTTCAAAACACTCCTGTTTGAATAACCTATTTAGTTACTTATAGTATATTTTATCCAGTGAATAAATCATGACCCAATTTATTGGGGTGATATATCACGAGCCCACCGATCATTATCTGTAATACTATGTAGTCTATCATGAATAAAACACATAGAAAATTTCATTTTTTAGTCTAAAAACATATGATTTAAAGTTAACCCTGATGAATCAAATGAAATTTTGTAATCAATTCCTTGTTTAGAAAAAATAAAATAGAACAAAATGATAATTATAAAGATAAATAAGAAAATAAGAAGATTTTTTTAGAAATCATCTGGGAGAAAGTTGAGACCTAGACATGGAATTGGGACTCTAGAGAATTTATGTTAAATTATAATAAAATTAAATCATGTAATATAATATATATCACAGAAAATAAAATAAATGAAGTTTATTATAGATTTCTCAATGTAAGGGAATTGATACAACAATACCATTACCTAGAGAATCATACCACTTCATACATTCTATAATTTTTATAATAATGAAATTATATTAACTATTTACTTATTTAATTACCTTTAAAATATATATTCAGATCATTATTATTTAATTTTATCTATATATTATTATATATTATATAATTATTTTATATAGTTTTTCTTACATTTTTCATTTTAAAGTTGTTTGGTCCATAATTCCGGAAAACAACTATGATATAACTATAATGGCCAAGGAACCGTTTCTAATGGTTCCATAATATAACATAGTTTCATGTTATATGTTTCATGTCATTTTAGAATAAAATTAGTTCAACATTTTGGTAGATATCTGCAATTTGGGAAAGCATCTTCCGTTAGCTTATTTTATGTGCTTAAAAATAACTCTAATTCTTTACATTTAATATAATTAGTATTAAGACTTTTATCATTAAAATATTATAAATAATGCATTAAATTCATAATAATGTTGTTTAAAATCATTAAATCCATTTTTAGGAATATATTTTGAAAAATAGTTGGAAAATAAAACATTATCGTTCTCTAGGGTAAGATAAAACTACCTTGGATGAACAATGTTTTATAAAATACTATAAAATAAAACAGAGTAATAAATATTTGATTTTAATAAAACATTAGAATATAATTAAAATAATATTTTTAATTTACTTTTAAATGATTATTATATTAATGAAAAGTGTAATAGAAGAATTTAAATGAAAATACATTGATTTTGAAACATATATTTTTACATAATAATGGATTATGAAGATAGTTTGATGAGAGGGGAGTGATATCATATAAATAATTCAATATAAGATTATTAATAAAATGATACTAGAAAAATAAAAGAAAAATAAAATAACATTTAAACCAGTTTTAATGATAATAATCCTAGATATGAATCCAAAGAGTGAATTGGGAACCCTTACCTTTCTCTTTTATTCATCTCCTTTGGATTCAGTCTAAATCCTTCAAATTATGTAATTTTACTTATAAAAGAGTCTTATTAATATGGGAAGTTAATTTTAGAGAGATATTTTGGAATAATATTAGGAGAAAACCTAACAATAGATATTTTTGGAAAAGGTAAGTGTAACATCCTTCCTCAGTTCTCAACCACTGATCGGTGCCCTAACTAAAGAAGTCACCATATGACATCAAAAATGCCTTCCTATATTACATAGGCTCCCAACTAGAAGTAGGAATATAAGGTGGATCCACAGAGAGAAAATACCCCATATCAGAGTGTAAAAAATTAATAAAGTAACCAAACATAATCCATAGACAATAAAAAATAGAGTACATAGAAGAAAATAAAGGGAATAAAAAATAAATAAAATTAAATAGGTAGACATTCATATAATAATAACAATGTTACAAACTGAAATTTTAGTATATGATTTCCTTTAAAATGCGCTTCATAGATTTACTCACACACAAAACTAAACTAAAATAAAACTATTCTATATTCAAACCACTAAAACTTATCCATTCAATTTGAATAAAGGAATATAAGTGACCTATTTATGAAATATTTATATAATAAAAATAAATTCTACCTTTAATATTAATGAAATTCAACTAATCTAGCTAAAATAACAAATATAATCATTTTTTGCTAAGAATTTTTTTATAAATATTAAAAAACTAAGTGATATTAATTTTTATTTCAGTAAAATTATGATTAACAATGATAAAACATATTTAATATTAAAAGTTGTTTGATATTAATATAATTTTTAAATAATAGGAAATATGAATGAATTTGGTTAAAATTTTAAAAAAAGTTATTTTCTTATAAAAATATGTTTTTATTATATCCCACATTTTTATTTAAAATATAACACAATAAAATTTATAATTTTAATTTATCAAAACAAACATCATTTTTGGATACATTATAGTAGTATTTTATTCATGTAAATTTTTGTTATTTTTTTGAAAAGATTAATTTTCTGTTGAATAGTGAAAATACCATTTTTTGTTAAAACTGTGACTCTTATTGAATATTTTGTATATAAACATAATAAAAAACTAAAAAAATTTAAATAAAAATATTTATTTATGGAATAATATTTTTTATTTTAAAATATTATTAAAACATATAAATTTTTTTCCAATATTTTTAAAAATAATAAAAATGGTACATTAATAATAAAATTTATCATCATTTTATTTGAATAAGGTATTTTTATGGTCAGATTCAAAATAGGATTTATTTTTAATACTTATAGCTTTCAATTTTTTAAGAAATCTATTTATGTCTTAAAAATCAGTATCCAAGATAATCTAAATTAAAAAATGTTATTTTTTTTAAAAATAGTTTTTACATGATTAAGTGTGTTTATTTTAAAATTAACATTTTACAAATTTATAAATATTATCTTATAAAATTATTTTCAACATTGAAATAAAAATGATAAAATTAGGTAAAAAGGAAAGTATTAATTTTTTTTCATAAAAAATTATTACTAAGGTTAAAAATTTATTACTAATGAAAAAGTAAATTATGGTAAAAGTAAAAAAGTTAAAGGAAAAAATCCTAAAAACACTCTATGATTTAAAAAAATATTGTTTTTTGGTGAGTTTTGACCCAAACTCAATTTCCCATTCGATTTTTTCCATTTTTGGTTATTACCCTTAAGTAGTATCCTTAAATTATTGAAAATTTAAGGGTTACTCCAAAGACTACTCTCACCGTCACTTATAAAAGGGTAACCCATACACCACTTCAAGACTCACATTCAATTTTAATTGATAATTTAATATCAATTAATTTTATATTAATATAACTAGCTCCCATGTTAAATATATTTTGGTCATCATTATTAAGCATAATGCCTTTATTTTCAAAGAGAATTCCTTAGAAAGTTCAAGTACCCGATGTAAGTGTTATCGAAAACATAAATTTTCTTCTTTATTATATTCCTTCAAATTTATTCAATCCATACTTATATAATGATTTTATTTTCATTTATATACTTTAATGATACTATATAAGGGATATTATCATTTTTCATAAATTTATATCATCTATTGAGAAAAAGAAAATCATTGCTTGTGTCCATGTACAAACTACCACCACCACGAGCAATGAAATTCATTTTTCATCACCACAAAAATGTTATGGTTCTTATAACGGTTTAATGAGGAAATATTATTTTTATGAAATTATTAATTTTTTGTTATGCCAAATTGGAGAACCCATTAATAATAAGATCAATAGAAGATTATGTTTAATTCAATCATTTAAAATAAGAAAACTAAGAGGAAAATGATCCCTTATTTATAAGTAATGAATTAATAAATATTTTATTTGATTTATACATCCTTTAAATTATGATAAATCAAGCTAATAACCACTAAATAATATATTTAATCTTATTATATAATGATATTAAAACTAAACATCTCATAATTATTCTTTAATCAATGTTGGTTCATGTTTTGGTCAATTTACCCACATAATTTAACAATAATATACATTTATTTCATGGTTTACTATGAGAAAGTATTTACTGGTATAATATGATAAAAATATATAAATAATTTCATCCATTTTTTTGGTAATTTTGTATCAAACATTTGATCATTAATTAAAAAAAACCTTTCATTCATAAAGATTCACTGAAACATGATAATCATCGATTTTATCTTTGTTGTTTGTAAGAAAAACTGACATGAAATGAAATTATGTCATTATAAAATATATTGTAACATCTATTAGAGTACATTATATGATATAATACTTATGGATTTTGGAAATATAATATATTCCCGAATTACTTTTACAAAAATAGTTTAAGGTAATAAATGTTATTTGCACTTGATGTTGAAAATTGGCAAAAACTATCTAATATATATGTATGTATAGAGTGTGATTATAAATGAGGATTAGAAATTGTTATAGTTATGAATAAGGTTCTTAGGTATATATTTAATAAACTGAATTTAATTATTCAGGACATTTGTTGCAATTTCATGATGAATTAGGACAAAGGTAAGTAGTTTTCATATCAAATTCCTATCTTTGAGATATTTTTGGTATTATGAACATAATTTCATTTATGTGGTATATATACTACCTATTTGACTTATCATATAATAAATTATATTTTAATAATATTATTTTATGTTCAATTTCAATCCCTCTTATTAAATGAGTTTTGACTCAAAATTTTCTATGATAATACTATTATCGTGGTAACCTGCTTGATTATTCAAGACATAAATCATTTTATGCACCATATTTTCTTTTTATGATGTATATAAAACCCATGGATTTATTTATTTTTACTATTTGTATTTCATGAGATTTACTAACCAAATTATATTACCTTATTTAAGTGTCAATTGATTTAGTTTCTTTCCCAATAGTAAATCTTTTTGGTAACATAAATTTCATTCATTGTGTTGTGATAATTCTCTTAAAATATATATAATTTTTCCACATTCTACCCCTTGAATGTATTATATGGTATTCTACCATTATCTTTATTGATATAAATTGATACCACATAAACCATTTCATAAATATTTATATCCTCATGGGTAATGTTATTTGGGAAACATCCACCTTATTTCTCTTGATGGGTTTTGATTATGTTGTCCCTTTTATTTACATTTGGAAAATTATTGGCAATATTATATTTTTATTCCAATGTGGATAATTATGGGAAAGTTGAAAATTCATTGTTTAACCATCCACATTCTTCCCCCATATGGGTTTTGATCATGTTATTACTTTTATTGAAAAGAGGAAAGGTATTGATATCCTTGACTATTATTAACTACTAACAAAGTTTTATTATATAATCACATTATATATTTCTTATTATATAAATTTTTATTTTATTATTCAGCCAGATATTCCTTAGAGAATGATTTTAAATTTTTTATTAACTCTTATAGTTGAAGCATTGGACTAAATCAAATGATGGGCGGGGATCATAATTATATAGCCTCTAAATGAATTGAAAGGTACCATGAGAAAAAACATCATGGGTTTTGGTGTATACTTATAACACCTCAATTTTTTTGAAATTCTTCTATCAAATATATCTAACTTATTTGATAGTTTGTGTTATATGAAACTGTGAGTTTAATCCACAATATACTATTTAAAATATTTTTATTATCTATCTATTAAACTTGAGTTTATGAATATGATTACTTACTTTATTAATTATATGAAAATTCCTTACTCAATATAATTATACTTTAATTAATCACTCAATCATTTGTAAATTATTTTTATTTTTGATTTTTTGTTTTGAAAAATGAATTTTTATTTATTTTTTGACAAAATATTGTAATTAATATATATAAATTTAATAAAATATATATTGTAAGAATAAATTATTTTTTGAAATCAACATATCAAAAATATATTTGGGTGATTTTTTGGTATTTTTCTGTAAATGTTGATTTTTCATTGAATAGTGAACAATACCATTTTTTATAAAACTATAATTTTTTCTAATGTATAATTATGATTTTAATTTCATATAAAAGTAAATTTTTTATTATTTAATTATATAAAATCTAAATAACTTAATTTGAATCAAAATTATTCAAGATTTTGGTATAAGTACACTTTTCTGCTTAAAAATTACTTTGTCTAAAAACTGTTTTTCCTTGAATTTTAAGAATTTATATTATAAGTAATTTATTACACTTATAAAAATTGAATAATGAAAATTTTATTTAATATATAGAATCATTATTTTCTATTTTTTTTAAATATTAATCTTTTATTTTTTTTCAAAATTAAGTTTAACTGTGGTAAAATCTATCACATCAGTAAAGGCTAAATCAGGTAAATCACGGTTAAAACTAAGTTATAAGGCCATAATTATTCATTTTAATTGTTATAGGATTAATTAAATTCTACCATTATCAGCTTAGGATCACATTTTAGTTTTCTAAAAGACTCTTTTCCACGAAAACAACTTATATATTATTTAAACCAAAGGAAGTGTCAAAACATCATTGTCTTAGTTTTAAATATCATTTTTGTGTTCACATAGGGATGGAAATTAGTTATAAATGAATATTAAATGCACCTTTTTTCCTAATAAAATTATATTCATGATGGTAATTTCTTCATAATTTTTAATAATTAAATAATTATCTTATACACTTACACAATACTGATGTAATAAGTATTCAATTTATAGAAAAATAAAAGAATGATATTAAAAATAACAAATGTATTATAATATGAGATAATTATGGTTATAAAAGAACTGTATAGATGAACAAAAAATTTTGGGGATGTGTTAAAATAATGTTTTATAATTCAATGTGTTTTTTTGATGTTATTATAGTCAATGTAATGAATAGTGTCAAAATTGATAATAATGATATTTTATGAAAATAATATTTTATTAAATTATTTAAAAATCATAAAAATACTAAATAAGTAAAAATGAGATAAGATATGATGAAAAATGTCATACCTTATACTTTTATAAGTGAATATTTAACTTATATGTAAAATTATAACCTTCTAAGAGTAAAACTATGTTACCACAGTTAACGTTAAAACTGTTTAATTAAGGGGCTATTCCAAAAGATAAGGATTAAAATATCACTTAAACCTATAAACATTTTATTGTTTGATTCATTTTCAACCATATCCTACCCCAGGTTCTAATTCATGACCATATGGAATTATTTAGCTCTAGAATAGTTTTATTATTTATTATTTTGTTTAAGAAATTATAGAAAGTTCCCCTTATTGCAATTATAAAAGGACACCACCTACCTCACTTCACTAAAAAAATTGAGACTGGTAGATAAACCATCCTAAATAAAATTATCTTCTACACCTCTATAGACACATTCTAGTGGGGTTTTTCTTCCCAAAATACCAACTCTAGATCCCTTTAGAGGAGATCCAGATGAGACATTTTGAAGAAGAGGTAATCTCTCTAATCGATCACTTTCTTTTTCTACAATTCTTTACCTCTTCTAAATATATTATGTTTATCATAAACTAATATATTAAGTTTCCTAAATATTCTGAAATGTTAATATGAATATTAAACACCATTATACACTCTCTTTCTCATCAGATAAGTAGTGAACATAATGCTCATGTGTACATACAGCTTACCATCTTCATATATGGATACAATTCATTAACCATCACCATATTTTATGGATGATAATTATGATGTTTTTTTTATATATTATATTTATGAAATAGGTATACTTATGTAATGATATTATCTTATATATCTTCTTATCATCCAATCTTTTGGTAAATGATAACGCCTCTCATGTGTACATATGGACTACAATCTTCATGATGCGATGTGATTTGTTTTTCATTTATATTAAACATGGATGGTAATATGAATAAATTTAATGAATATATATTATATATATGATATGATAATAAATTTTAAAAGTAAATTATTATTTATCATTCTTTCATATCATCAGTCAAAAAAATGGAAACAACCTTCATGCATACGTACGACCTACTGTCTCCATGAACGGTGTAATTTATTTTTCTATCAATACAATTTATGAATGATTATACATATTTATTTCATTAATATATATAATTTTCATACCATTATAAAAATTATGAGACCAGGATTAAAGTATAAGGATCCAGACTACCGAACTGAAACATGCTTGGAAAATAAAGCATTTATCACTCAAAAATTGATTTTATTAACAAATTATTAATAAAAATGAAATAAGATGTTATAAATAAATAATAAATGGTAGGATGTATATATATATAATATTTAATAAATGTATAATAAATATATATTTATTATATATGGTGTTTCAATATAAATAAGTAAAGGAGAGACTTGAGGTAAGATTTTATTCCACAATCCCATCATTATTCGGGATTGTTTATGTTTAGGTATCCATCGAGGAATATTTCTCATACATGTATATGTTTTCTAAAAATACATTCAAAAAGGTTTTTAATATTCTCCTAAAATTATTAAAATTCATTTTTAATGATTTTTTACTTTTTACTAAATGGTTTTAAAGGAATCCTTTGTCATTTTTATAAATGTGGTACATTTTTATTTTTAAGAAAAAATATTGAAAGAATGTTTTTTTAAATTATATGGTATGAGGGTATTTTTCTACCACAAAGAAACAGTAATTAATTGAATATTAATCTAATGGTTTACATGTTTATTTTAAAAGAAATGATTTACATTTATAAGATCAAAAAATTTTAAAAAGGGATGCAGTTTTAAAATGGAAAAGTTATTTTGATAAAAATTTATTCCAAGTGATCATTAAAAATTAGTTTCCATCTAATATGAAATAATTTTATGTCACTTATTATTTAATAGGGGTATAATAAAATTATATCATCCATATTCTTTATATGGACGATTTATGTTTATAATAATAAGATGTTGATGAAAATAGTTCCCTTTTCCAGGGGTCATACCTTGATGAAATGTTTATGAAATCCACTTCTTTTCATGATTTTTGTGATGATGAATATTTTATGATCTTGTGAAACACATATGTGTGATTTTATTTATGTGATGTGTGGGACCTAAATCTCCCTCTAATTAATTGGGTAATGTTGGATAATTAATGAGGTAAATATGTTGTGCGTGAACCTGATTTCAAGTTCACAATGTTATTTGTATACTTGGATTTAATGTCTATAAGTTATTTTGTGGACCTAGATTTCATGTCCATAAGATCACACATGGTCCTATTTTCATGTCCATAAGATTATGTGTGGACCTTTTTTCATATCTTTTATTTTATGTGAGGGCTTGATTGCATGCCCTTAACTTAGTGAGTAAAATTGTTTATATTCATACATGTACACAAAGTTATAAGTTGACACCTATTAGGTCCACTATGGTAGATACCCTGAGGGGGGGGGGGTGAATCAGGGTATGAAAGATTAAAATAACTACCCCTTTTATCTTGTTTCGTTTTTAGAAAAAACTCACTTCTCTCTGCTTCCCGGTGCTGAGTATGAACAAAAGTTAAAGCATGCATAGGAAAAAGAAATTTTACATGGTTCACCCACACTGGGCTATGTCCAAGAATCATACACTGAGAATATGTTGATGTACCAAATCCACTAAAATCAATCTACAGATTACAAAGTTCAGAGCAGACTCACTGTCCCTCCGGGTTTACTACCACTTATAATATGAAATCTCAATGCTCTCTCAACCGAAGTGTGTTCACTGCTTCTTCAGAAGATATAATCATAGTTTATAGAGATTTAGGTATCTTCATTATCATAGATGAATTCCGAATCCTTAACTATTGATAGACTCTCTATTAGAAAACCACTTTCACCCACATATAAATCTCACTTTGCCACAAAATTGATCTTGGAAGCCTCAAATTTTACGTGCAGCCCTTACTGCACCTTGCGCGTAATTCATTTTCCTTGCATTCAAAATATCTCTTTTTTGCATGCAATCCAAACTAAACTTTTCTCACAACCTTAAAAATTCCGTGTAACCTTCATTTTATGCGCAATGTAAACTTTTATGTAGAACACCAATTTTTACGTGAAACACCAATTTTTTCACACAACTTCTTTTGCATGTTTTTTACGCACAACAAATATAGGATCTTCTCTAAGTCTTGAGATCCTTTGAATAATAGGGTCACCTCATATTTATAGAGAAACTCGACCCCTACACAAAAAACCCTCCTTGAGCATGTAATCCTCTTCGAGCGTGGAAAACACATCTTCCGCGCAACACCATATTTCGTGCACTGCTCCAATTTTTTCATGGACCTCATGCCTTTTCCAATTTTCGAGCTTCTGATCTGAAAACACATCTTATGAAAAAAAATTCATTCCTCTATTTGGTGCACCTTCCTTTTCAAAAAACACTTCTTTCCATTTTTCGATTTTATGGCCCAAAAAATTGGCAAAAACTGGAAAATAGTGCCATGTTGTATCTGCTCTTTTTGTACCACCTCCAGATCATCCATTCCTTTGTCAAGGTTATTATATAAATCATGTTTTGTCAACAAAATCTCTTGAATCTGATAAAATCACCATGTATTCTCCCTTTGTCAAAAAACTAAACATAGAAACCCATCTTGTAAACAAAAAAACATTATGGTCTGATTTGTTAACAAACACAACCAACCCAAAAATTCTTCAATGATTCCTTGAGGGGTTTTTTCCTAACAATCTCTATATTTGGGTTTGTTGGAACCTCTTTCATAAAATAATACCACGTTAACACTTCAACCACCATTTTCCATTTACAATTATGATAGTGATAAAGGATTCACTCACACATACTCTAATCCCACATGAGTAATGCTTGGAATGAGAAACAAGAGTAAATAAAATTTTTATCAATGCCTCACTTAATTTATGACACCAATTGTTGATACCATATGTATACCAATTTATGATTACTGGAAACCTTCAGATACTATTACAACACCACTCTTATAATTTTATCATGATCCTCAGCTATCGTGATAGATATTCATTGATCGATCACTTCTAGAATCATCTAATTTAAAAAACTCCATGTCTACTTACAACTTCAACTCCTCTCCAGCTTTCAACTCCCCCATCTCGCTGCTCTAACTTTCAGCTTATCCCTGCATCTTTCCTAATTTTTCAAATATCCACATTTTCTCCCCTTTGATCAATCACAATTTTCTCCCCATTTTTCAACAAACCCAAAGGTCATGCCTTTTGCATCTGTAATAAGGTAAAAACACATATCAGTACACTAGGAAAAAACACATCATACTTCAGGGAGGGGGGGGGGGGGGGGTCCCACATACACACTTTTTTAAGTGTGGGAAGTCAACTAAACTTCTAGATCCAGTCAATGCCTTTAAATATATTCCTTGGTTAATGCCTTTTTCATGATGTGTGTAACCTGTATTTCTACAGGCACATACTCCAGCTTCACAATTCCCTGCTAAACCTTATCCTTGATAAAATGATAATTTATCTTAATGTGATTTGTCCTTGAATGATAGATGGGATTTTTTCTGTGATTTATAACACTTGATTTATCACACTGGATTCCGATCGGAGACTTCACAGCCATGCTCATGTCATGAAATTTTTTCTTAATCCATAATAGATGTGTGCATGCTTGCATGGATGCGATGTACTCAGCTTCTGTGGTGCTCAATGAAATGAAATATTGTTTCTTGTCTAGACAAGAAATATGTAATACAGCAAGATAGAATGTACCTTCTGACATTGACTTTCAATTGTCTTCTAATCCAACCCAATCTGCATCTATATATCCCAACAACTATGGCTGATTTTTGTCATTATACACTAAACAGAAATCCATTATGTCATTGATATACCGAAGTATTCTTTTCACGGTGAACATGTGGCTTTCCTTGGGATTACTCTGATATCTTTCTTCTTGTAATGTGGCGAATATAATGATAGACTATGTCACTATCAGATATAGTAGACTTCCAATGATATTCTTCTACTCTACGATTTTAACCGCCTTGACGTCATCATCCTTTGAAAGTTTCATCTGGGTAGCAACAGAATTCTTCATTTCCTTGGAATTTTTTATTCCAAATATCTTTAGAACCTCTTTGGAATATTTTAATGAGAGATAAATGTTCCATTCCTTCCTTGTGTTACCTGTAAACCAATAAAATATGTTAGCTCACCAATCATATACATTTCAAACTCATATTTCATGAATTTGGAAAACTGTCTTCACTGTGCTTCATTTGATCATCCAATGATTATGTCATCAAAATATACCAGAACCATCATCCTTTTATAACTATAATTGTTTACATATAAATTGTAATCAACTCCACCATGCTGAAAACTATGTTTCTTCAAAAATTGATCTAGCCTTGAATACCATGCTCTTGGTGCTTGTTTCAACCCATATAAAGCCTTCTTCAGCTGAAAAACATTATTCTCATCTTCATGAATTAAAAAACCAAATGGATGCTCAATATACACTTATTATTCTAGAAAATCAATAAGAAATGATGATTTTATATCCATCTAGAAAACTTTGAACTTTCGTTGCATTGTAATGGCAAGAAATAATCTGATTTTCACCGGCCTTTCAACCGATGAAAATGTCTCATCAATATCTATACCTTCTATCTGGGAGTATCCTTTACACACTAGTCATTCTTTGATTCGAATCACTATTCCATATTCATTCATCTTGTCCTGAAATACCCATTTAGTCTTGATGACATTCTTATCTTCTGGTCTCGAATGAATCTCCCATGTCTGGTTCTTCTCAAACTGATCTAGCTCTTCATTCATATCTTAAACCCATTTTTTATCTTCATCTGCATCAAAAATGAATTTAGGCTCTACTTAAGAAGGGAAATGTTTCTGTGTTAGTGATTTCATTCTTCTTGTTTGAACTAGAGCTGATTGATCACAAATGATATTCTGCCTGTCAATTTCAGCTGCACTCTTTTGCTTCTTCACTGATATAGATTTGGATTCCTCTTGCTCGTCATCAGTTTCTTCCACTGAATCAACATCCTCCACTTATTCTTCCCCTATGTTTCTTTCCTACTCATCACTTTCTTCAGGAAAATATTCACTAAATTGTTGAATATTCTTTTCATTTTCTACTATAGTGACATCATTTCTCTCAACTACCTTTCCCAACCTATTGTTAAAGAATTTTTTTCTTTGATTTTTCCTGAGTAGACAACGAATATTCCCTTATCTCCACAGAACTCAAATTTCACATGTTTCTCCTTATTGAGAATAAATCACTTGCTTCTAATGATTCAAAAGTATTTTTACCATTGGATTCTTTCCATAACAAATCTCATACGGATTCATTCCTTCATTTGGAACAACAAAGATCTGTAAGAGATGTAGAAAGATGTCAAAATTTCCTCATTCTGAAATTTATATATTAGTACTTTTTAAATGAGCAACATTTTGGAACTATTTTGGATGATCCGATTTCGCCTTTCAACCACTCCATTCTATTGGGGAGTTATTACTGAAGAAACTTGATTCCTTATCCCATGTTTTTTGAGATATTATTCCACCTAACTATTTGTGAATTCCATACCATTGTCCGTATAGAACTTCAAAATTTTCATCCCAAGAATCCTTTTAGATTACATTTGATATTGTTTTAGGAAACTGAACAGATCATAATTAAGGGAAATGAAGAATACTCATTCTATTATGCTATAATCATCTATTAAAAAAACTTAATACCTCTTTACATCAATGGATCATGGTGAGATGGGTCTACAAACAAATTTATGTACCAATTGAGGCACTCTTGTGGACTTCATTTCCTTTGATTTTTACATCTTTCTGATGATATTACCTTACTGAAAAGCATCTCATGAATGTGTACGATCACGTAATATCATAGGGAGGTCTCTAGATGAATCACATTTTACCAAATATTTTATGGATAGTTTGCATAGATGACTTAGTCGTTTATGCCACAACTTGATTTCTTCCTCTCTAGACAAAAAACAAATATCTTCTTCTCTGCTTAAAAGGTTAAAATTTACCTTTTTTCTTTTTCCCTATATAACTACTACACCATATTTTCCATTGATCATACATGTATTCTTTGTAAACCTTATATAATGCCCTAAGTCACATAGTTCTTTAACGTTAAGAAAATTAAGACTCATACATTCCACTAATAAGACATCAGTACTCCTCATTTCTTTTCCCCCAAACGTAGCCTTTCCTGAGCCAATAATCTTCAGGACTTCATCATTTCCAAACTCAACAAAACCTTATTATTTATAGTTTATTCCTATAACAAGATCTCTATTACCTTTCATGTGGGATGTGCACCCGCTGTCAAGGATCCATACACCAGAACAGTTTGATGCTTTAAGGGAAATTGCAACAAACACTTCCTTCTCTATTCTATTTTTCTTTGTCAATATTTTTGTCTTCACACTTGTCGTAAATTGAGACTTATGATCTTTATTAGAGTATTATGGATCAACTTCATCTTGCAAATATACAAATATATTTTGCATTTTCAACTCACCTGTTGGTTCATTGATTTGCTGCTTGCAATCATTTTGATTTTTCTTTGGCACATTTCTCGGTATGGTCGATGTACAATATCTAGCCATGTTCCCAAATCCACTGCACCCAAAATAGTGTCCTTCGAAATATGTTCTAGGGAACTATTCTCTATTTTGCGTCTACCTACGTTCTTTTGTCGTTCGGTATCTTCTAGCTATAGAACACATATTTTGTGAGGGTCACATCTTTCCACAACAATAACACCTAATAAAAGGTTAATTTCTCTATGTAACTTCTATACTTCAAGTTGTTCTTTGGGTTCTTTTAATTTTCTAATTTATCATTGTAACCACATAAATTTTCATTCTCAGAACATATGTTTGTGGTCTGACTTCAACCCTTATTTCTTTGTGTTTCTGATCGAGCCCTAAATCATCCTTAACATCTGAGCTCAATTGCTGCTTCTTTCCAGCTGAACCACTACGCCCCACTTTCAGATTCTTGGTTTTCTGAGTGATCTTCTTTCCTATTATCACAATAGTAGTCAAGAGTTTTTTTATCCTTATCCTTTTTTTTCAAATTGAAAACTCCTCCTTCAAGTTCTTAAATATTATTCATTTTATCTTTCTTGATGTTATTCATGCCATTGATCTCCCTTTTTCTATTCATAAACCTTTATTTTATACTAACTAATTGATTCTGAGTCCTCTAGTTTTTATGCCTTGAGTTTCTCAATATCTTCCATCAACTATGAATTCTCTTCTACTTACTGCTACATAGAGAGTTTGGCATCACAAACTAATTTGTTTTCTTTCTTTGTTTTGGCTCTCCAAACATCAATCTCTTCAAGAGTAGCCTCTAAATCAGATTTCATTACAAATCCTCCTTCAACTTCTTTTTCATCATCAATGACAACTTATTCCTTTTTTTGAGTACTACCAACAACTACCACCATAGCATTAACTCCACAATCTTTGCAATTCTCTATCTCTTCAACCTCATCAACCTTAGACTCATCTGAACAATCACATTCTTGTGAAAAAAGGATTTCTCTTATTAAATAAATTTCTCTTGTACTATTTATTTCCTTTAACATAGGATGAATACTTCTTCATGGTAATTTCTTGTTCGTCAACATCATTATCGTTATCTGGAAACTTTTTGGGGGCAACTTTCCACAATATGACCAACCTTCCCCATCTAAATCATTCTTGTGGAAGTTTCCCTATAAACCTTACTTTTCCTCTTTTAATATTCGAGGAAAGAAATGACATTAACTCATCTATATATTCTTCTTCCTGAGAATATTCAATGATGAGATTCTTTATTTCCTTGGATGCTACCTATTTAGATTTTCCCTTTTTCACAGCATCATTGTCATCATTTCTCATTTCATATGCAACAAGGGTGTTGTGCAGGTTATCCAATGTAAGATATTTCAGGTCATTATCTTCCAAAAATAAGACCTTCAGATTGAAACAAGGGGGAAGTTTCCTTAGGACACGCTTCACAATATTTATGTCTTCAGTGACTTCACCAATACCGCGCATGTCTTCCACTACAATATTTACCTTGTCAAAGAATTCATTAACAGACTCATTCATGTTCATTCTCAGATCTACATATTTGTTCTACAGAACTTGTAGCTTTTCCTTTCTGACTTGTGTATCTCCTTCATATATATTCAATAGATTTTACCACATGGAATGTGATATTTTTCTTACATCACCTTCATATAGACAGAATTGGATATATCTCTCCCTAACACATTGATTCTCTTGGTGTCAGCTTCCAATTCTCTTCGCTCAATATAAGATAAAGAACCACCATTAATATCATATATTATTCCATGCATTACTACTGTAAAAAAATCCATTCCAAAATATTGTAAGTAGTATTTCATCTGATTCTTCCATAGCTTAAAATTGGTCCCCTCGAAGACTAGAATCCCTTTATGATTGGTATCCTCCATTGGAGAGAGAAACACTAATATCAACCTCCCTATGATACCAATTGATAAGTCCACTAGGCTAGATACCCTGAGGGGGGGGGGGGGAATTAGGGTATGATATATTAAAACAATTCCCCCTTTGATCTTGTTTAGTAGTTAGAAAAAACTCTCTTCTATCTCATTCCCGGTGCAGAGTATGAACAAAAGTTAAAGCATGCACATGACATAAAGATTTTACTTGGTTCACCCACAGTAGGCTACATCCAAGGTGCATACACTGAAAATGCGCTGATGTACCAAATACACTAAAAGCACACTAATGATTACAAAGTTTGGAGTGGAGTCACTGTCCCTATCGGTTTAAAACCACTCAAAATATGAAATCTCATTACTCTCTCAGCTAAAGTGTGCTCACTGTTTTTCAGATGATTTACTTGCAGTTATAGACATGTAGGTATCTTCATTATCATAGATGAATTATTAATCCTTAACTATTGATATATGATCTATTTAAAAACAACTTTCACCCATAGATGAATCTCACATTGACACAGAATTGGACTGGGAAACCTCAAATTTTACGCACAACCCCTACTGCGCATTGCGTGTAATTCCCTTGCCTTGCGTAAAAAATATCTACTTTTGCATGAAAACCAGACTACACTTTTAATGAATCGCCAAAAATTCTAAAAAACTTTAATTTTATGTGCAATATAAAATTTTGCGTGAAACACAAATTTTTACACGCAACACCAAATTTTTCGTGAAACTTCCTTCACATATTTATTACGCGCACCAAAGATCAGATCATATCTAAGTCTTGAGCTCCTTATAATGAGGGGGTCACCTATTATTTATAGATAAACTTGAATCCTATGAAAAAAACCCTCCTTGATAATGTAATCCTCTTTGAGCATGGAAAACACATCTTTCGTACAATACTGTATTTCGCGCACTGCTCCAATTTTAACGCACCTCATGCCTTTTCCAAATTTTGAGCTTCTGATCATGAAACACCTCTTCCGTGAAAAACTTCATTCCTTTATTTAGTTCACCAATCCAATATTTCACGCACCTTACTTTTACAAAAAACAAATCTCTCCATTTTCTGATTATAAGGCCCAAAAAAATGGAAAACACTAGAAAATAATGCCACCTTGTATATGCTCTTTTTATACCACCTCCAGATCATCAATTCCACTGTCAAGGTTCTTATGCCAATCATGTATTATCCACAACATCTCTTGAACCATAAAAATAACCATGTTTTCCCCCTTTGTCAACAAAATGAACTTAGAAACACATCTTGTCAACAAACAAAACATCATGGTATGCTTTGTCAACAAACCCAACCAACCAAAAAATGCTTCAATGATGCCTTGAGGGATTTTCCCCAAAAATTACACAAATCCATGTCTTATGTCAATGTTATTATTTTATGTATTATGTTCCTTGATTATTTATTGATTCATGTGTTATGAACTGCTGATCATTATGCCGTGATTTAAGAATATAATATATGATATATAGGGTGTGGATTTCAAATGTCATGTTCATAATTTCACACCCTTCAACTCATGTTATATTTTTGTGATTTTTGATATATCCCTTTTTAACCATTACTGAGCATTTAAGCTCTCCATTTCTAATTTTGACTTTAACTAGGTTATGAATAAATGTTTTAGAAATGATTTTTCTAATAAGGGTATTAGTTATAAAGAACGGAGTGGGAGAGGATATTGATCATTTATTAATCAGTTGTCTGTGTGTCCAAGTTTCCAAAGGAACTAGTCCTATATTATTCTAGTGTAGATTATAATTTTATTTAACAAATTCTTATCTATTTATATTTAATAACTATATATGAATTTTTGGGTTATTATAGTTGGTATCATAGAAAAGGAAGGAATCTGATCACTGGGAACTCTCTTGTGTGATCATTATACGAAGCATGACTATCTTCCTTATGGATTTATATGGAAATGGCTGCCAATAAGGATGGTGATGTGTCCCACCCAGGTGGTTTAGATAACCATGGTTTGATTTGATATGTATAAATTATATTTCATTGGAAATAATTTCAGACTTCTATAGTTGGTATCAGAGTAATGTTTAGTTAAACTTTGGAATCTTGAAATATATGACTTTAATAAGAACCCTAGGGATAAGTATAATAATAGGATAACATCATAAATGTTTTGATCATGGATGGAATAGGTTAAACCTAAGGTTTTATAGATTTAAAATAATGTGTTCTAATTTTAGTATCCAATTAATGATGTTTTATGATTATATGGTTTTCACTATGATTAGAATTGGCCACACTATGTTTTTTGTTTTATTCAATAGATTAAACCAGAAATAATCTAGTGAAAAAAATGTAATGGAAAATTGAAAAACTACCCTCATGGGAAATCAAATAGGTTAAGATCTGGGATGAAATATCTTCTGAATATTATCATTCAACTCTATTAAGATATTTTTGGAAACACGTATCATGTTGAACATCCAAATGTGCCATGGATGAAGTAACATATTATTGAATCTTTTATGTAAAAATTACTACCATCCTTCTATGGTTATTCTAATCCACTGGTTTCTGAGAAATGGATCAATACAATAGAAAATATATTTTCAATTCTTCGGTTACTAGAAAATTAGAAAGTTTTCCAAACTATTTATCATTTTGAAGGAGAAGAAAATCAATAGTGGAATATTATTTAAATATGAGGAAAAAGATGAAATTTTCTCCATGGGATGGGATGATTATAAGGAAATATATTTTAGTATTTAATTCCCCCTCATATTCTATATAAAAAATATAGAATTAATTTATCATGATTTAGAAGAAGGATGATGAATCCATTGGTACTTATAAGGATAATTTGATAAGACTTTCAAAGTATGCTTCATGTTTAATGATTATCCCTGAAATAAAAATTGATTTATTCTATAGTGGATTTAAACCAATATTTTTAATGTTGCTATCCATAAGGTACATTGAAAGGTAGGAGGAAATCATTTGATGTGAACTAAAAGTGGAAATAGATGTTGGAAACCCTAAAGGTTTTGTTTATAAGAAAATAATGATAGAGATTTATGGAAGCTGTAGTGGTTTTACACAAATTAAAATGTTTTGACCTTATACTTGAGAAAAATATTTGAAATATCACTCAAGTTATTGTCTGAAAGGAACCATAAAATGGTTCAAGTGTGGAAATCCTAGCCATCAAGAAAAACAAAGTATGAGTGATGTAAAGAATCTTGTTAATGAAATGAAGGGAGATAGAGGTCAAAAAAATATACTACTCACAATTAAGTTATATAAATTCAAAGAGTATGGGAATTATGAAAATAAATTCCTTAATACAAGTGATATTGAAGATAGTAAGACACAAAAACCTCTAAAGTCAAAATACAAAGGGAAATATTATGCAATTATAATAGTTGAATAGAATCATGATAGTTAGGGTACACTTATCCTCCACTATCAAATAGGGGAGTCCATTTTGAAATTTTTTTAATGTGATAAATCTTGAGGTTAAATGTTTTTATATTTGTTTATGATAGTTATATTTTAACGGTCATCACTTAATTTAACTCTATTGGTTTTGTTAATGGAATATTAATGAAAGAAATAAGGTAACAATATATTTCACAGACAATGTGGAAATTTTACCAATAATAAATCTAATCGGATACGAGCCATAGTTAGAAACCTTTTGATTATGAAAATATGGGTATAAAAACGTATTATCTACAATGTGAACATAGTCAAAGTCCCAAAAACCCTGAATAAAAAAAGTATAGAGTATCATGAAAGATAAGTGATGAAAATGATAAAGGAAAGATGATTCAATTTTCAACATATAAAAAATTTAGGAATAAGAAAGGGGAAATTTCATAAAATGGATAGGCAAATTCTATAAGTGTGGAGATGAAGGCCATTAGGCTCACAAGTGTAAGGAAAAGAGTGAACCAATAAAAATATGTTGCTTTAATTTTAATATAGTTGAGAATTTTGCGACTTAATGTCATAATATAAAGTCTTTGGAGGGAAATAGTCACTAAAAACCATGTGAACAGAAAAAACCTATGAAACTACTACTAATATAGAAGATTTTGAGTTGTCACTCAATATTTTCTTGTGTCCTATATTGTGTGTGTTTTCACTAACTACTTCATATTGATTTATATATAAAACCCCTTAAATTATGATCACTATACAAATAATTTTCAATGTTTATGGGAAGTTATTCCTTATTAATGTATATCTTTTCCCTCAGTATAATTCTTTGTGAAATTAGAAATGGGTTTTATCCCTTTATAAATCACTTATATTAATTTTTTTCTATATTGAAAAATATCATTCCACATCCTAAACCAAACCATGATCATCTCAATATTTATTGTTAATTATGAGTTCATTATATATATGAAAATTATATTTTGAGTCAAATTGCAAGGATCCACTTTATTTTGTAGGGGGGATAATATAACACCGATAAATTTTAATATATTATTTCCTTTAAAGTGTATTTGATAGCGTCCTCCACATGAAAAACCAAACTAAAATCGTGATATGTTTATATACTTAAAAACAATTTGTTGAATTAGAGATATGGAAAATTAATAATATTATTTTAAAATATTTATAGAAATATAACAAATGATTAAATTAATATGAATGAAGTTTTATTGGTATGTCTAAAATCACTAAAAAAATCAATTTATTCTTAGAAATGTTTTTTTATACAATTTTATTTTATGTGATATAAATTTATATTTTCAGAAGCATGAGAATAATGATTATAAAATATATATGATATGAATAATTTTTGAATAATAATTTAATTTTTAAATAATAGGAAATATGAATGAGATTTATTGATATTTAAAAAATGTCATTTCACTATAAATATAGTTTTTAATTACATATCATCATTTTATTTAAAAGTTAAATTTATAAATTTTAGATATTATATTTAATAAAATATAAAATAGATTCATTGTAAAAATATTTTATAAAGATAATTTTATGGGAATATTTCAAAAATATTGATTTTTTAATAGAGAAAATTCCATTTCTCTTAAGATAGTTACTCTTATGACTATGCTAGAATGCCAGAATAAACCAAAAATCACAAAACCTTTCATGTAATGAAATATGTATTTATGGAATAAAATTATACATTTTAAAAAATTCATTGAACTTATAAATCTGGAGTGAAACATTTTTCAAACTAATTAAAATGTATCTTTAATAAAAATTATTTTCGATATTTTCTTAGAATCAAATATTTTTAAGGTGAGACTCAATTTTTCATTTCCATTAAATTATTTCCCATTTCTTTAATAAATCTATTTGTTTCATTAAAATTATTATCCAAGATAATTTTATGTTAAAATATTTATTGTTCTAAAAACGTTTTTATGGGATTAAGTGTGTTTATTTTAAAATTAAAATTTCACACCTCTTGAAATATTATTTGATAATATAATTTTAAATATTAAAATCTAAGTATAAAAATATTGAAAATGATTAATTTGAACTATTTTCAATAAAATTTAATAATATGGTAAAAAATTAATTATAATTATAAATGTTAATTAGGGTAAAAGTTTAAAAGTTAAAATAAAAATCCAAAAAAGACATAAATTTGTCTAAAATTGGATTGTTTGATGTGAGTTTCTACCCACAGTCAAATTCATCTTCACTTTTTTTCTATTTTTATGACATTGAACAAAAAAAGTATCATTTTATTATTGAAAATGTATGGTTTACTCCCAAAACTATACTCCCCTTCACATATAAATGGGTAATCCTTCCACCTCTTGAAGACACAATATACGTTCCACTAATAGAGACAAACCATATATTAAGGGTTTGGAACTATTGGTATAGGTATCCAAACCATTGTTTTAACCTATAAGAATAGTTTGAGGGATTTTGGCTATTATGACATCGGTATAGGTCAATAACAATGGTCTTCCCAAAACCATTGGTATATACCTATACTAACCATTTTTAAAACCATTAGTATAGGTCATATGAATAACTTATACCAATAGTTTTATAAAACTATTAGTATAGGTAATATAAAAAGTAAAACCCTGATGGGTTTTGTTCCTAGCACCTTCCCTTTATAATCCAATGACATTGAAACAAACCTAAGATGAATTTTGTGAAAATAATTTCACATATATATATATATATTCATAAGTATATTATCTTTGGATTTATTTAGTTTTATTTGACAAAATAATCCATAAAAAATATGGTTTTCTATACCAATGGTTCTCAAAACCGTTGGAATAGACGTATACCAATGGATTTGAGAACTGTTGGCATAAGTTATTTGATATTTTGAACTATACCAACGGTTTTGGTAAATATTTTGGCATTTAGGTCCATATAAGTTACCTATACCAACAGTTTTAGACAAAAACATTGGTATAGGTATTAATTAGTGACCTATACCAATGGTTTTAAAGAAACCATTGGTATAGGGTGTCTATAAGAGACCTATAATGATGGTTTTGTCCATAACCAATAGTATAGGGTCTCTCCATAGTACCTATACAAATCGTTTCTCTAAACCATTGGTATAGGGTCTATCTAAGGTACCTATGCCAATGGTTTTTTTCTAAACCATTTCTTTAGATAGCATATACCAACAGTTTTTCAAACCGTTGGTATAAATCCATTGGTATAGCTCCTATTTATAATAGTGTTCAAATTTATTCTTTAAACCCTTCCAATTTTATCCTCTTATAACCCTATCACATATTAAAATAATTATGTTCACTATTAGATACTATAAGGCTTCATTTACAATGATAATTCCAATTAAAATTTATACACCAGACTTAAGTATTATCAACTACTTAGCTTTTATTTTTTATTATTTTTCATTTAAATTTATTATATTCATAAAAATAAAAATATATTAGTATCATATATAATAATGTTACTATATTATGTAAATTATAATTTTATATTCATTTATCCCATCCATTAAGAAAAAATAAATCGATATTCTTGCATTCGTATAGTCTACCTCCACTATGATAAATAAAATTAATTTTTCATCAATACCAATAATTTATGGTTCATAGAATGATTTAATGAGAAAATATGTTTTATATTACATTAGTAAGGTTATGTTACGAAAAATTGGAGAACTTGTCAATGATATGATTAATAAATTATTATCATTAATTTAATCATTTAACATATGTGAACTAAGAGAGAAATAATACCTTATTTCTAAGTAATTATATTATATTAAATATACTATCTTTATAATTATCTCTAATTATAATATATCACACTAATAAACATGAAATAAGATCATTATGTGTTCATGTTTGGATCGGTTTAACAACCTACTTGAACAATACTATAATTTTATGTCATGGATGACTATGAGAACTTATTTGATGGTATACTATGATATAAACATGTAAATAATGTTTTTTTGGTAAAGTTATATTAATATTTAAATAATTAAATAATAAACCAACTTTAATTTGTTAAGAATCAATAAACAAGATCATCGTTAATTTCATCCTTATAGTTCATAACCAAAACTGACATGAAATGAAAGAATAAATTTATAAAATAACATTAAAATTTTATTTGAGTGGCATAAATGATATAGTATTGAAGGCATATGGAAAAGTAAAATATTCCAACTTGAACTTAATAAAAATAGTTCAATGTGATAAAATATTACCTACGACTTGTGTTAAAAATTGGGATAAATTTTCATATGTATATAATGATTATAAATGGTTATATTTCTGAATAATGTTTTGGGTATGTATTTAATGAACCTAATGCAATTATTTAGGTCATTTGGTTCAAGTAAAAACAAATCAGGATCTAGGTAATGGTTTTTCATCTAAAATTTCTCTATTTGAGACTCTTTTGTATTATAAACCTAATTCCATTTATGTGGTGTATATAAATCCAATTTTACATTTAATAAGATGAATAATATTTTAATAATTATATTTTATGTTCAATTACAATTTCCACTCTTCCAAGGGGATTGAATGAATAGTTTCTAAAATTTTAAGGGTTTTCTTGTCCTAAATTATGATTCATTGATATATAATAAATTTTGGGCACAATGGTTTCTTTTTATAGTTTATTTAATGCCCACAGGTTTATTTGTATCAAAATATTTTTATTTCATGGGATTATTATTCAAATTAGCCATCCTTATTCAAGTGGGAATTGGTTTAGTTGTTTCACTAAAATTAATGATTTTGGGTAACTCACATTTCCTCCATTTTATTATGATAGTTTTCTTTAACTTATTGCATATAAGATGGGTACATTCTACCCATTGATTGTATTATGTGATAATATATCATTGTTTTTTGAAGATATAAATTCATGCGACATAAACCATTGGAGTAATATTTGTCACTTTTAGGGTTATGCTCTTTTGAAATCATCCAACTTCGATCTATGGATGGGTTATGGCTATATTATCCCTTTTATTAACAAGGAAAAAATTATTAATTTTTTTATATTGGTATTTCAATACATATTACTATAGGAAATTTAACTATATACTTTTTAACCATCCCCCTTCTTCCTTCGTATGGGTTATGATCATGTTATCATTTTTATTGACATATGGAACATTATTGACATCCGTGCTAATAATTTACTTATAAAATAGGTTGATAATGTATTAAAATTATATATATTTTATTATATAGATATCCATGTTTTTATTCAGCCTAAGTTTCCTTAGGGAATGGTATAAAATCTAGTGTTGATTCTTATGGTTAATTCATTGGATTTTATAATGTGATGGCTGGGGCTTAAAATTTTATAGACCCTCGATGAATTAATAGGACTTATATGAAAAACTATCTTTGGTGTTGGTGTATAAATCTCCCCATATTAGTATAATGTCTTATAAAAGGGCCTTAACAACAAGTTTTTGATGTATGAAATTAGGAAATCAATCAGTATGTGATTAGTAATTATTATTATCTATGTTTTAATTTATTATAATTAATATAAAAAGATCATTTCTTAAGTTTATTATATAATTATGATGATTACATATTACTTCCATAATATTATGTGATTTTTATTCCATGATTACCTGAGTTGTATGATTTCCCTCACTGAGTATTTGAGCTCATCCCTTCTTATGTTTTCATTTATATAGATTATGAAGAAATGTATTTCATATGATATTTCCAGTATTTTAGCTTATATAGGGAATATATAAGAGATATTGCATATTTATTATGGATTAAGCTGTTTCTTATATAGTGGAAAACAATATATATGAGTTGAGAAATAGATGGATTTTTTTATTATTTTTTTTATAATTCTTTAAATATGTAAACCTAAAAGGTCATGGAAATATATATAATTTTTTTTATTTATTTAATTTTAATTAAGAGATAATTATTTATATAAAACTATGGTTGGTTTCCAATACAATATGAATATTATGTGTTTATGAACCTAGATATAGGAATTCATGTTCGAGGCATCACAGATCGTACACTACAATGAAAAAGATCCAAATATATAAAAATAATAAAACTACATTTATGAACTATTTTCATCCTCGAGACACAACTATTTTTGATCTTTAATCCCATTTAATATATATTTCTCAATCCATAAATTTTGGTTGTCTTCCAAACACGAACCTACAATAAGTGAAGTATTCTCAGGGACCCAATTTCCATGGCCACCTGAGTAGGGTAAGAGTTCAACATAATATGTCACCATAAATGTGGTTCTATAAATAACCAATAAATTTAGTTTACATGTGTGATGTACTATGAATATAAACAAATAAAACTCTATAATCACAAATAAACAACTATCATTGACCCTCAGTTTATCATGTGAAACCTCTATTGACCCAAACCTACATCGGCCAATTTTATTGTGTTTTTAAAATTTTACACATGTGTTCCTACCAATATCAATCCAATGGATTATTCTTAGAAAAGAGTCTTATCCAATATTGTTTATTAACTGTAAACTAAATCCAAGGATCATGTCTAAGAAACTCCAACCACTACAACCCATCTAGATCCAAGGAACATGTTCAAGGCATACCAAACTATGTCTAATCTGATTCAAATGACCATGTCCCAGGAATTATAACCATATAATATTTGAATAAAATGATCGTGGACAAGGAATTACAACCTTATATGACATTTTGATCAAAGGAGTGTATCTAAGTAATCTCATAAAGTAGAACAATCAGATACAAATAGAATGATAGAGGTATACCAAACTATAACATTTATAAATCCAAGGACCATATATAAGGTATTATTAATAGATAATTCATCTAATTCCATGGACCATGTCCATGATTTTTAAAAAAACTACATACAAATAGAGAGGGTTTCATACCCTTTTGAGATTCCAAGTAAAACATTCAAGGAAATCCAATGTAATCTAGAAACTCACTGAATTTCCATATCAGTAAAATAAGTCACATAATAGCACATTGGGATCAAAAGAGCATGTCTAAGAAATCCACAAACCATGTGTCATCTAGATATAAAGAGTTCATCCAAGTAATCCTTAACTGTATATATAGAATCTAGTCCAAATCCTTGTAGAATATCCTAGAAATCACGTGTATTACATTAAAACATGGTCAAAAAATCATAAAACCTAAACATATCATGTGTCTTCATTGATTTTGGATCTAAGGTGACACATATAATCATCACTACTCATTTCCCATTTTCACCCTCAATAGGATCAACATATCACTAGGGAACCCACAAGTTCACTTAGGTATCATATCTACTAGAAAACCCTTCATGGGTCCTTGTATAATAGAAATGTCTCTCAGGTCAACACCCATCACTTAGGGGCATAATGTCCCTCACTGTTATCATATTCTCATCAAGGCCTCACTAAAATCCTATGGAAGTCTCACAAATGAGGTACCATAAAACTAATTCCATTTCTAATCCACTCTTGTTTTTCTTGAACACAAAAACCATCAATAACTCTCCACTATGTATACCTACCCAAGTAATTAAATCTCATTGGGGGAGGAACACTTGACTCATAGTCATTTTACTAGTTAAACACCTATGAGGCATCTCAATGTTCTCTCATAGAAACCCCATGGCTGTCTATCTCAATCCATCACTCACGTGTACTCAGATTTCACTAAGGTCGCATATCACTAGGTCCTATAAATTTAATAGCAATAGTTCCATGACACCCCTTTTAGTTTAATTATTATTGGGCACATATTCATAATCAAGGCATCAACCCTCAGTTGTTGAGGCATCAAGGCAGTGAAAAATTATCTTTCAAGGACCTTAGAACTTTTTGAAACTCATTCATAATCATTATATTTTATTTTAAAATTTTAATTAATTTAAATAGGTTGATTTATACTATGTTGAAACTACATATCACATTCCATAAAAATAAAGAGAATAAAATACCATAGGGTCATGTTTTGAGGAACACCTACCTCAAACATGGTACAAATCCTTTTTTTAAAGCATGCTTGATCAACCTCACTGAGACCTGACTAAGTTCAAATCAATATCTTAAGAACATGTATCTAGATATAAAATACAATAATTAATTATAATAAATTCATAATTAATAATTCAATTAATTATAATAAATTTTTAATTAATCCACAAATTAATTTAATAAGGAATAAAGCCTAAAATGTCACTGAACATCAATTTCTCATAAAAACCTCAAGTAATGGGGTGAATTCAACTCATTACACACACCCAACCCTAGGAAATGAAATCCATTGATTTATAATTAAAAAAATAATTAAATTCATAGTGAAAATATATTATAATAATTTAGAAAAACTCATCGGGACCCCTTGTTACATTGAAACCATAGGAAATGGGGGTAGTCCACTCTTGATGAACCCATGGGACAAAGAAACATAAAACCAAAAATTATAAATTAGTATTCAAAGACAAATGTATCCCATATCTAGATAAAAAACTAAAAAAGATATTCACAACCCCAATAACTATGATAACTTGAAAATGATTGTTTGATTTCCTCTTCTCAATACCTCATCTACAGGTTGCATGAAAACCCCTATCAGACCAGATGATTTTTCCATGCTTCATCAAAATCATACATTTAAAACCCTAGTCATTCGGACCAAAATCAAATGATAGAAATGGATTAAGAACAAAAATAATGTAGGATGATATCACACCAGATTCACATTATTAAAATATTTGGAACCACTTAGTGACAAGGGGTGGATGGGGGAGAATGGGGTTCAATATTCCTTTAGTCAAATGGTCATTTGAGAGGAGTACCATAAGTTTTTATAATATAGAGACCTCCTTAACAAAATATTAAAAAACCAATAAAACATATTTAACTATGTGAATACGTAATTCACACCATTATACTTTTAGCAATTTCCCACCCCCTTGTTTCTCTGTCTATTCCTTGAAGACCACCTGGATGTTATTCATTGTGTGAATGACCCACTCACACTGTGAATATCCTATAGCTAAAAATTTTAGTAGCCTAGGTCCCCGATCACTTCTCTCAAATCCTCTCAATATCCCATAACACTTACAGAGCCTTAAAAAATGTCCCAAAACTTAGTTTAAATAAATTTAAACTCTTATAATCTCCTTTTTAGTCGTGGTTCATAAAATTATCCACCACCCAAACAATATATCAAAATTCCCCCATTATTTCACACATTCAATGGGTATGGGCTTTTAAAACCTCCCCACTATAACACTTATCATCCTCAAGAAGTTGTGATGGTCTTTCAACCATTTTACCTAACCTATCATGGTTTCCAATTCATGTTTAAATCTCTGTGTCCTACCCTATAATTCCAAGAGGTATTCCACTATACAAATCCAAACACAAGGCACACTATTCATCTAAAATTGATCCACAGATCATTACTATGACCGTAACCCTAATATGGTTCTTACCCACACTCATCTAACTCAAGGCACCAAAATTTTAAAGATCAATTATTCCACAAACATATGGAACTCCCCACAATAAGATTTAACTCAAAAGTTCCAATTTGACCCATGATTCTCTCCAACATCAAAATTTATTACTGAAAAAAATTTCCATTGGCCCAATGACTAGATTGGTGTAGTTTTCAACTCACTACAACCAATTATGCATAAAAACACTAGTTTGACCTCTTCTAGAGGAACATTATAAAAAAACATGGATGATGCTATCAAAATATGACCATATTTACCTTACCATGATGATTCTAAAACCAAAAGGCATCGTGATATTATCTTACACCGACACTGATGTCCAAACCCAACTTCTAGTTTAATTACGTAGTTGAGTTCATGACCTACCAAGCCAGATATGATGCACTCACCTCAATCCCCACCACACCTCCAATAGTAATCATTCTCATATTTTATAAAAAAATATCCCAATACCAATGATAATATTGGGATTTTATCCAATGTCACATATAAATTCCAAACCTGTTACGAGACAAAAAGCTAGATAAATTATTTTTTCAAGGTCATCGATATGCATTGCCACATAAAAAATATAATGACCAGTATCATCTGACCCACAACCCTACTGACATAAACTCATTTATCCATAGATAATGCTTCATACATTTCTATACAGAATGACTGGGAGTGATCATCTATATCCTACCCAAGCGTTAATACGAAACATCAACATTTCATGTTCCCAGATCATCTAAAATATCATTATCAGTAACCACCAAAATTCATCATAAGATGAGGGTCACACAGTAAAATAACTTGTAGTGAAATCCCAAACATATGGTACCACTGTTCTAGGAAAAAATCAATAGGTTTCATCAACACACATGTGTCACTCATTCTGGTCCATTCTCATCCAATATGAATTCTAACACCACAAAATCTAGAAAATACAAGTTAAAGAACAACTACATGTTCGTCTTTCCACATCACCCATTCTATTTATGATGTCTCATTTAACATGGAGGGACATTCCCCCTTCACCAAAACTCTTGGGAAATGTATCCTATTAGAATCACGTAAAATCATCGGTCATTCTCATAGTATCTCAATTTCATCAGTCTAATAGAAAATTCAATTCTATTATTCAAGTCTAGGAATTTCACATATACCAAGGTCTATCGTATGAGCACTCATAAAATGACATTTTCAAAAAAAATAGTATCTAAATGTGCTTCACTGTGCTCCTAAAAGTGAATCTAGAATCAAAAGGTTCAGGAAATCAATGAGCCTAGTACTCAAAACTAAACCTTGTTACAATATCATTAGTAGTCATAGTGTTTTTTCGCATGAAAATCCCCAAAATACCTATGCATCTAAAATATATTGTAGAAACTTCGGTGTGTTGATCCAAAGGAAAGGAACAGACCCTTTATTTCTATTTTCATAATATACAAGGCATCGATTTTCCTATATTAAATACATGGTAGCATCCCCCACACATCGGTCTCATAACTCAAAGAATATATCCATTCTTTACTTCTATAAAGAAAAAATAAAACTGGTTAAACATCCTCTTGGGTTACCTCATATATCATATCTCATCTCAACCATATCACATGAATCACTAATATATCACTATTCAAATATTATACTCAACCCAGTGGAAGTTGAGTGTTTCCGCCACACCCTCTGGGTGAAACATTTTACTCTTCTTCATCAGTAAGTGGTTTACCTCACGAGCCTAGCGCATTTCTAAGACATTAGTGAGAAATTACGTCTGGTCAATTTTTCCGCACTCCTTGTGGCCCAGCTCCTCGAGTCACCTGATCGCCGTAAGGCCCCCCAACAACAATGCGTTCAGAGTATCGGGGTACTCCAAAAAATTATCAAGGAGGCTACCCCCACGTGCAAATATGTGGTTGGGGGTAGTTTTCTGTACTCCTCTTTAGTCCTATCTGGTGGAAAACCGACTCGCTAGGCGATATCGAGGACATGCCCCTAGGAAGGGTCACAGTCAACATGGCCAACATAGTGGACAAGGAGGATGAGCCGGAGCTTCTTGATGGAGACTTTCCCCCTGAGGGTGTGCCACTACTATTGGACCCACTGAGAAGGATTACTCATCAGCAGGGGAACCTACTAGGTCTCCCTTCACTCACTGAGGCATTGGTACTTAGTCATAATTCTGATAAAGGTAAAGAGCACGACGGAGTTTCCAAGCACTCTGACCCATCCGCCTTAGTGCAGAAGATGAAGGAAGACCCTAAGAAGGCCACATTTCACCAAAAACTTGTCGATCAAAAGAAGTTGGTCGATGAACTCTTGGCTGGACGCATTGTAGAGCGATGGTCGGACTATGGTGATCCTAGGCCAGGGCAGTAGGGGTGGGAAGAACTTCCCCTCTGCATGCTGCCTCTAGGAGACCCTGGCCGTCCTGCCCCCGCAGACAGGGTTGAAGCCAAGACTTATGGTAATAAGGCATGGTATGTCTCGCCAAACCCTCATGAACGACATGAAAATCCAAGGGACCCAGGTTGGGCTCCCCCGGCCGCCCCAAGGGTCATGCCGCCAGCCGCACCATGAACTTCTGGGCCTTCTTACTATGTTGAAGAACCTGCCAACGCGCTTGTGGTTAGGGATACCCATCAAGATAGGGACCCCTACCCAGATGATCTAATGGTGACACTCATTTCCCGCCTTGAGGCATTGGAAACATGAGAGGTGGCAATCCCACCTGATGGCAAGCCATATCCGACATGGGTGGATGATATGCCGGCACCTCCAGGTTTCAATAATCCCACCTTATTTCCATTTAATGGGACAGGGGACCTACCACAACACCTGGCCCACTTAAACACAAGGTGTGGGCCCATGTTAGGGACTCTAGCGCAGTATGAGGCTTCCAAGATCCGCTGCTTTGTTCAGAAATTGGAGGGGCCGACATTCGTCTGGTACAGCCAGCTCCCCATCGGATTCATAACGAGCTGGGAGGACCTTCGCAAGAAATTCCTCTACCAGTTCATCTCCACCCCACAAAAAAAGAGCAACGCAGACCTCTTCAATTGCAAAAAAAGGCCTGATGAGTGTGTCGCAGATTTCATCGCCCGGAGGAAAGGGCTTACATATTCCCTTGACATGCCACCGACTCAAAAGAAATTACTGACGATGTGTGTAGGAAAGGTCAAGATGGAGCTGGATACCTCTCTGATAACCCATAACTACCCCGGAGGATTCCGAGACTTCTCTGATAAAGCCTATCGGCTGGAAGAATCCCTACAGCAGGCCAGCCAGGCATGCCCTTTGCCTCCTGTAATTCCCGCAAGGAGGGATTTCAGAGCCGAGCCTTCCACGGTGGCCCAAATAGAGGCCCCCATATAGCTAGAGTTATTACTAATGGAGCCACCTCCACAAAATCACAGAGGCCCGCCACCACAAGAACAACCTCCGACCTAGTAGCGGCTTCCTCAGAATCGGCAGGTGCCCCCTCGAAATGCACTCCCACCACCTAGGCGGGACAACCCGAAACCACCTCCGCGAAAGGCTCCTTCATCTCCTCATCAAGGCCAGGACCCAAGGGCCCAATTCCCAGATAGAATAAACCTGACCTACTCGTTCAACTAGAATCAGGTTCTTGACTATTTCAGAAGTTCCTTGGAGTAAGGGATCGTGCGTTTTTCTGAGTGCAGAAGGCTAGAGGAGGCGAACCTCACTGATCACCCCAACTACTACCCCTGTCATCAGATCCAAGTGCACACCCTCAAGAAGTGTTATGTGTTGAAATACTGGATTCAAGACCTGGTTGATAAAAACATAGTCCGGTTGGGCCCAACCCTTGCACAAGTGGCATGCATCGTCGTAAGGCCAGACAGTAGCAGTGAAAATGAAGGTGAGTGGCAGCAGGTTTCTAATTGCGAGTCCTAGAAGTATGATGACTGGATGTTTTGAAAAATAGTTTCTCGTTCCCATAACATTATTTGTGCACACCTGAATTAGTCGAAGACTTCATAAGCTGCAACCTCTACTTCTACATCGTCATCTCTGCCGGCCTCTTCCCAGAAGAGCAAGCATCAGCAGTGTAATGGAAAGCAATGCACCCCGCCAATGCCATCATCATCCCGCACTCTTGGAAACTTCATGCCTCCAGAGATGGGGGTTCCTCCTAGAATCCTCCCAGTGATGGATGAATCTTCAAGTGATATTCAAGGGTATGCTTCGGTTAATACCGTGGAGTTGGTAAATCCCTATATGACTCCCGACGAGGGGGAGCACCAGGCGAACCTCCCCAACATCCCCAGCTGCCGCCAGCATCGGTGGAGCCGCAACTACATGGGTTGTCGAGGTACATCAGTTTGCACCTCCAGCCAGTTCGTTCATGCCACTGAGACCATACTACATGCCTAGCGCAAAACTCAACACACGCAGCTCCTTCATCCAGTGTCATTAGGCCCGCCTCCACCACCGTTTGTGCTACGGGATCAGGCAGAGCTACCTTGACCATGACGCAACCTGCCTCGCCCCGCTACAAGCCAATATCAATTGTCTGGTCCTCATCCGGCAGCTACTGTCCAGGCTTCGACTAGTGAGCAACAGGATATGCCCAGCACCAGTCAGCCACCGGCCCAGCCGGTAGGGCCCTCTATGCCTCTTGTAACAGAGCGAACTCTTGAAAGCAGAATTTCATGCCTGGTACAAAAATATGATGTTCTCAAGAACCTTACCAGCATCCCAGCGAGGATTTCCATCCTCATGGCCCTTCACTTGTCGTTAGATATGTGTGAGGCCCTGGCTGAGGGTTTAAGAAGCCCCATCCAGTTTGAGACGGAGGTAGAAGCTGCAAAAGCCTTTCATGATGAAGAAATTGAGAACGCCGAATGTTAGGCCATCATTTCATTATATCGGGAATATGAAATCCCTCCCATAAAGGGGAGCATCCTACCAATGTACATTACGGGACAGTTTAGCGGTGTGGAGGTTCGCCGCTATCTTATTAACACCAGCTCCAGGATTAACCTTATCCCGAAGTGGACACTAGAAAAGCTGGGGTTATTTGAAGATGACCTGACTCCATCCTATTTAGAAATCTAGGGATACGACATGATAGAAAAGACCCCAGTCGGTAAGATCCGTTTGAAGACCCAATTCAGTGGCCTAGTGGCCAGCACCGAGTTCATGGTTGTCTCCCAGGACACCGCATACAATGCATTGATGGGTAGACCATGGATCCACCTACATGCGGAGGATCCCTTGTCGTATCACCAATGTCTCAAGTACTCCCTTAATTATTTAGTAGGAATACTCAAAGGAGACGCGTCTCCTTTTTCTTCTTGTGAAGCCCGCTACCTGGATGCCGACTTGTTGGTCAGAGTGGACACTCAAGAGGGGGGTGAATTGTGTTCTAATTAAAAATCTCTGTTAAAAAGGTTTCTCTTAAAATCCCCCTATTTAAAAACAAAGTTAAATTGTAGTGTAATTATACAGAGTGTAAATGTTCAATTAGTTTCTCAAAAATTGATTGTGTCTCAGTTAATTTAATCTGAAGATTAAATTGACTTTTGAAACTAACTTACTGGTTTACAATAAGTATAAACACTTGCTAATTTAACTATCAAAGTAACTTTAAAAAAAATTATATTTCAAAGTATTTAGCAGCGGAATATGAAATATATATAGTATACATATGACTTAAACTAAAAAGCATAGCAGATGTAACCAAGATGTTCAGTCTCAAGCTTAGACTTAGTCCTCTCAAATAATTTATATAAGTTGATCCACACCCTGGATCGGGGTAAAAAATAGTGAACACACTCTCCAGGTAAAAATTCCTCTACCACAGTTCTACATGGGAAAACAAACAACATCTCACAGCTGTCCAGGTCTTACTCGACCTCTACCACTATCCAAAGTGGGATACAAGGAGTTATATATTTTGAATGAGGATTTAAGAATCCTACAGCTTAGCTCAAGAGACAGTGTGTGTAAAATAAACAGGGTACACACTGCTCGAAATGTAAATGAAAGAATCACTAAATAATGTATGAATGAATTTAGAAAAGCTTTAGTGATTGGCCGTGCAGCTCTGGACTCATTTGATTGGTCAGAAAAGATTCTGAGTCCTTTTCTGGTTTTTTTCTGAAAAACAGGGTGTCATTTTCTTCCTTGGTTCCAGGTTCAGCTTATCAGCCTGAGTGCATGATGTGTTTGTTGTAGTTATTCACTCAAAATTCATATTGTGTTCTCCTCTAGAAATTAATGGCTTCGTGTATGTTCAGTGTTCTTGGAGTATGGATGTAGCCTTGTGTGAATGCACCACGTTTGAATGATGTTGAGACTTTTTCTTTCTCACCATTTTTTTGCCTTCTTAGTTCCTTTATTCTTGCTCTTGCATTCGATCTTTATGTTCACTACACTCTTTTCACCTAGGTCTTTATCTTCCCTTTTATAGCTTTCAGCTCTGGAAAATGGGAATGATTACTTTTTGCAACGGTACTAGGTACGGTTCCCTGAAATGGAAACACAAATCATTAAATAACATTAATTGCCTTAAAAACATCAAATGTAACCATTATCTTAATAAAAAAAATAGTATTGAGAGTATAGATTTTGACTGGTTGGTCAATCATTAGTAGCCTTCTGTTGGTAGATGTGTACGGTGGACTTTGTGTAACAATGACCTTCCATTGGTAGCTCTTTGAACTTGTATCGGTAGCTCTTTTCATTGGTAGCTCTTGGTATCAGTAACTCTTGATATAGGTAGATCTTACTCTATGTATTGGTAGCTCTGTACATATCAGTAGCTCCTTCTATCAGTAAACTTACTCTATCGGTAGCTCGGTAGACTTATTCTATCGGTAGCTATCTGCATCAGTGACCTTGTTCTATCGGTGACTCTGTCTATCAGTAGCTCTTGGTCTATTGGTAGCTCTGGTCTGTCAGTAGCTCTACTTTGTATTGGTGACCTTAGCTTATCGGTGACTCTATCTATTGGTAGACTATGTACCGGTAGCTCTGTATCAGTAGCTATATGCGGATCAGTGACTAACACTTATCTGTTTTATGAAAAAAATATCCGATTGGATTATAATAACATCAAAACTTATATAAACAAAGATAAAAATTGATTATCATATTTCAAGGAATATTTTAATATTATTGTCATCTTGATAATAGAATATCATATATTGAGCGAATTAGAATATAGATAAACAATAATTGGGATTATCAAAGCATGTGAAAGCATAATTGAGATTATCAAAACAGGTGAGGTCAATAATCTCCCCATTTTTGATAATCACAACTTATGAGATTATAGGTTTAAAATAACGATTAGTTGTATCATAGGATATATCATTAAATGCAATTTTCTCATAGAAAACAGTATGTTGTAGAATAAAATGTATCAGAGGTAGAATTAAACACAATGATATCAAAGGTGAAAAGCATGGTAGCTCTTAGATAATATTTCTCCCCCTTTGAGAATATTTCTCCCTCTTTGATACTTTGATAATATTTCTCCCCCTTTGTGATAATCAAAAAGTGGGAAACAAGAAATAGAAAAAGTAACACAATGATAAATAAATGAATGAAAATTGTATTATATGTTGAAAAAGGGTACATAGAAAGAAAAAAAATACAAGGGATTCCTATCAAACATCTTATCCACTTGTTCAATCCATATACTCAATGTGAGATTTTCCCTTTGGTTCAGAAGAGGATTTATACTGGGTGGATGTTGGTGAAGGCTTAGGAATTCCGAAAATGATCACAGAGGGCTGAGCCACTGAAACTGTGCCTAGCCTGTATTGAGGAGTTCTTTGAGTGATCATAGGTGTATGGCTTTGAATGGCTTGGGATGGAGTCAGTTGAATAGGATAAGTAGTAGAGGTAGAGGTGGGTAAAGCAGGAGGTACAATCACTGGACTAGCATCAACATGTAGGAAAGGCAGCAAAGGATTTCTGAAATCCATAATTATTCTTCCTCCTCTCTCCATAGCAGATATGAAATCATCCTTTTTCTCCATGAATTTGTCCAAGTATGGAGTCAATTCCCTTAGTTTACTAACTTTCTCTCTAAAGGCTTGATTAACAGGAGGTAAATTTGGGTTTTCCAACAGAAGTTTGAAATGATTGTTGAGTTGATGGTTGGTGTAAATCTTTTGAAAATAGGAGTCCACCTTATCTTTCACTTCTTTCTGAGAGGCAGAGGCTTCTATCATATAGTCTTGAACTATCTTCATTATTTCGCTAACTTAATCTCTAGTAGAAATCACAACTTTTCTCAGGTCGTATGAGTCTATAGAGCCACTGGTTTATGCTGAACCAAGCTCCTCCTTCATCACAGCTTGAATCTGATCCAAATCCACAGAGGGTTTAGAAGCAACAGAACCAATAGAGAAGGTTACTATTTCCTTGAAGTTTTTGGTCAACCCACTGATCATATTTTGGACTTGGGAATCCTAGTTTTTAACATGATCTTTCATGGAGATTTTAAGACCTTCAAACATTGAAACCATCTGGCTTACAACACTCTTGACATAGGCTAAGTCCTTGTCTGCTTGGGATTTTGAACTCATGTAAGAGTCTAAAGAGATAACCAATTAATTTAGACCTTCAACATATGCTTCCAGTATAGAAACTTGAGTCTGGGAATCTATAAATTCTTCCACTATTTTTTCCACAATGTTTGACAAATTACAACCTAGAGATAGTTCAAAAGATATTTCTAGGTTACTCATATATTCAACAAAGCAGTGCTTCAACTCAGAAATAGAAGCACTAAAGGACTCTTTCTGCTCATCCTATAAGGATTCAATATCAGCTCTGGGGAACATATTAGTAGGAGAAATTACAATAGGTGCTCTTTCAGATGCTATGCTATCCACTGATTCAGTCATAATCGATTTAATTGATGACACTAGTGAGGCTTCCATTTTCCTTGTCTCTTCCACAAAACTGTCCTTAAGATTTTTATTCAAAATATCTAGGTCATTCTTTCTGACCACATATTCAAGTAGTAACTCAGATTCAACATCATAAATGATCCTTTTTCTATTGAGGGATGCCTCATTATCAGAATCAGGATATTCTAATCCACAAACCACAAAACCTGGGCCTTCTGCCCAGTCTTCAATATCAACAGCCACTGACACATTTCCAAGCTTGGTTTGATGCTCCCCCTCAATGGGTGCATTCCCATGTACACCAATGGAATTATTAGCCGGTATTTCTTCCTTAGTAGAATCTTCTACTATCAATTCCATCTATGCAATAGCTGGAGGGTCCTCTGGATTAGGTACAACTTCTTCCATTTCTCCTACTACATCCTCAGCAGGCACAACTGAGCTTCCAATTAATGGACTCAAACTTAAGCAAATAGAATCAAAGGATTCAGATTCATTCTCCTTTTCTTATTTATGCTCAGGAGCTGGCTGGTCTTCCTCATCACCCAGAGTCTCTTATTCTACTAAGGCGTCCTTTTCTGAAGATAAAATTTCAGCAGCAGGACCTGGAGGCATGTTCGGATCTCTTCTTTCATCCATAGAAGTCTTTTCTTCTTCAGTCTCATCAATGTACTCAGGTTCTTCTTCATCAGGTCCTAGACCTGGATCCCTGACATCCTTAGGTCTTGAAGGATGATTCACATGATTGAATTTATCATATATCTTCTAGTCATCATTGACCCAATCTCCACTCCATTGGTTCCAATTTATCTTCATGTATTTTGAAACCATGGTTGTGATACAAAAATAATTCCTTACTACAATTGTCTCAACTTGTGACTCAGCTACCCCTTTCACTTTTATCATCACAAAGATCAACTTGGAAAAGAATAGGGCATCAGTATTTGATTTTGGCCTTGTCATGTCTTCCATTTGGATCATCAGCAATCTCCACAGATTCACTTTTTCACAATGTCTCAGGATATGCAGGATATAGATATCCTAATATCTTAAATTCACAAAGTCTCATCTCCTTGGTATTAAGACATGCTGAATAAATTTGAACAGAAATCTGTTCTCTCCATCCATTTTAGAAGCCACTACTTGTATTTGATTTCCATCAGCAGTGAGCTCCTCCAAGGTAGTCTCATAATTGAATATATCACTTTTAGTTGGAATAGCTTTCGAGAAATATCCATATACACCTTCGTGTGGAACCTTCAGGCATTCAGCCCACTCAACAGATGAAAAAGACATCTCCTTTCTATTCACAAAAGAGGTCACTCGGTTCTCATCTTCAGACTTCTCAAAACTTACAAACTCATAAAATTGTTTCACTAGATTTGGATAGTAGGGGCCATTATTGTTTGAAAATCAATCTACCCACTTTTTATCTTCCAGCACTTCGAGCACTAAAGACTTTCTAGGAAGCAACCATTCCACACACAGCTCTTTTTCTATCACAATAACTCTATTCTGCAAATGAGGGTTTACTGGTCACCTACCCGACCTATTTCTTCCAACTCTACCACTTACTTCTGGCATGTACGTCTGCTTCTTTGCATTCAGCTCATCAGTGTCATCTCTGATGGTAGGAAGTTTGGTTTTTTCCATCACTGGTTTGAGGGATTTTGGGTTTTCGAGAGATTCAGGAGCTAAGGTTTGAGGGTAAGTGTTTGAGGCTCAGTGGATTGAGAAGTAATGGGGAATTAGTTTTTATCATTTAGGAAACATAAAATAAATAAATAAAATGAAATATAGTAAAAACGATTCAGATTATAGTGGTAGAGAGAAGTTTAAAACAACGCACTCATCGGTAGGGTTTATCAGTGAGAATTTTTATCAGTGAGGTTATATCGGTGAGGTATGTACATCGGTGACGTATTCACATCAGTGAGGTATTCACATCAGTGAGGTATTTACATAGGTGAGTTATTCACATCGGCGAGGTGTCTACATCAGTGAGGTAGCTACCGATCAAGGTTAATCATTCCTAACTCATGTCTAATGTAACTTAACCTATCCAAACTCAAAGGTTTGGTGAAAATGTCAGCTAATTGATGTTCAGTACCAATAAATTCAAGAGTAATATCACCCTTTTGGTAATGATATCTCATGAAATGGTGCCTTACATCAATGTGTTTGGTCCTAGAGTGAGATACAGGGTTCTTTGAAATGCTTATTGCACTAGTGTTTTCACAGTTGATAGAAACATTCTTAAAAACATATCCATAGTCCGAAAGAGTGTGTTTCATCCACAAAATTTGTACACAGCAACTACCAGCATCTATATACTCTGCTTTGGTAGTGGACAAAGCTACCGAATTCTATTTCTTACTACACCAAGATACTATGGATTTTCCCAATAAATGACATGTTTCAGATGTAATTTTTCTATCCAACTTGAAACCAGCAAATTCTGAATCTGAATAACTCATTAACTCAAAGGATTGTTCTTTTGGGTAAAACAAACCTATGTTTATAGTGTGTTTAAGATACTTAAAAATTCATTTAACAGCAAGTAAATGAGATTCTTTTGGATTAGCTTGAAATCTTGTACACATACAAACACTAAACATAATATCTGGTTGACTAGCAGTAAGGTAAAGTAAGCTTCCAATCATACCTCTCTAATTCGTTTGATCCACTGGTTTCCTAGTTTCATCTACATCCAATTTATATACTATACTCAGAGTTGTATCATTTTCCTTAATACTATCAAAAAATAAACATTTTAAAATATCCTTTTTATATTTACTTTGATTCAAAATAATACCATTTTCATTTTCAAAAACTTGAAATCCAAGAAAATATTTAAGTTCTCCCATTAAACTCATTTCAAATTCATTTTGCATACTCTTTGAAAATTTAGTACATAAATAATGTTTAGAAGATCCAAAAATAATATCATCAACATAGATTTGTACTATTAAAACATCTTTAGAAATTCTTTTGACAAATAGAGTTGGATCAGCAATCCCTTTAGTAAAAATTTTTGAAATAAGAAAATTACTAAGTCTATCATACCAAGATCTTGGAGCTTGTTTTAAACCATATAAACCTTTAGATAGCTTGAAAACTTGATTTTCAAAATGAGGATTAGTAAATCCATGTGGTTGTTCAACAAAAACATCTTCAATAATAAAACCATTTAGAAAAGCACTTTTGAAATCCATTTGATATAACTTGAAATTCAGATCAGCAGCATAGGTAAGTAATATCCTAATGGATTCTAATCTAGCTACAGGGGAAAATATTTCCTCATAGTCTATACCTTCCTTTTGACTAAATCCTTGTGCAACTAGCCTAGATTTTTTTCTAACTATATTTCCAGATTCATCAACTTTGTTTCTAAAAACCCATTTAGTGCCTATACTCAAAGTGTCCTTGGGTATGTCAAATAATTCCCAGAATTTGTTTCTTTCAAATTGATATAACTCTTCTTGCATATACATTACCCAAAACTCATCATTTATTTCATCATTGACATTTTTAGGATCTACCTGAGAAAGAAAGGATTTATATTCAACCTGGTTTCTTAGAGAAGCTCTAGTCTATGTCCCTTTATTAAGATTACCAACAATAGAATCCAAAGGATGATTCTTTAGAATCCTAGTTGATCTAGTAAAGGTAGGACTAGAAATTTCAGGTTCATCTAAAGGTTCGGGTTCAACAGAAGCAGATTTTGGAATATGTCCAAAACTGGATATTTTTACAGCAGGTTCTTTAGATTTATCATTATGGTCCATAATAGTCAAATATTCTTCAAGATTTTCAAGAGAGGTTTTATGCTCATGTGGATCAGTTTCATCAAACATGATGTGAATAGATTCTTCCACACACTTGGTTCTTTTATTAAAGACTTTATAGGATTTCTAGTTAATGAATAACCAAGAAAAATTCCTTCATCACTCTTATAAGAAAACTTGTCAAGATTATCCTTTGTGTTGAGAATAAAAACATTGCAGCCAAAGACTCTAAAGTAACTAACTTTAGGTTTTATATTATTCCATAGTTCATATGGGGTCTTATTGAGAATAGGTCTAATCAAGAATCTATTAATAATATAACAATACGTATTCACAGCTTTAGCCCATAAATAAATAGGCTGGTCATACTCATTAAGCATGGTTCTTGCAATTTCTTGAAGGGTTATATTTCTTCTTTCTACTACACCATTATGCTGAGGTTTCCTATGGGTAGAAAATTTATGACTATAGCCGTTGTGTGAGAAATAAGATTCAAACTCTTGATTTTCAATCTCACAGCCATGACCACTTCTCAGGGTTTGAATCTTAAGTCCACTAAGGTTTTCTACAGAGTTGGAAAATTTAACAAAGTAAGAACAAGCTTCACTTTTGTGAGCCAAGAAGTATACCCAAGTATATCTAGAAAAGTCATCTACTAGGACATAGGCATAGTGCTTCCCATTTAAACTAAAAACTCTTGAAGGTCCAAAAAAGTATATGTGATCCAACTCGAGAGGTTGAGAAGTTGAGACTTCTTTCTTTGATTTAAATGAAACTTTATGTTTCTTTCCCTTTTGAAAGGGATTAAAAACTTTGTCTGATGTGAACTCAAGTTTGGGTAGGTCTATAAATAAGTTCTTCCAAGTCAATTTTCTAAGTTAATAGATGTTTCAGTGTCCTAATCTTCTGTGCCAAATCCCAGACTCTTTATGAAAAGAATTTAAACAAGTAACATTTTTCTTAGATAAAGAATTCAGATCAACAACATAAACATTTTCATTTCTTGAAGAAGAAAATATTAAAGCATTTTTAGAGTTAAAAAAATTACAAGAATCATTTTCAAACTTAAAATTAAAGCCATCATCACATAATTAAGAAATACTTAACAGGTTATACTTAAGTCCATAAACATATAAAACACTATAAATCAAAACTGAATTAGTGTTACCAATCTGGCCTAGGCCGATGATTTTTCCTTTGGAATTATCACCAAAGGTGACATGGCCTCCATCAACTTTGATTAGACTCTTGAAGCATGAGTAATCTCTAGACATAAGTCTTGAACATCCAGTATCTAAGTACCATACCATTTTGTGAGAACTCTTCATGCAGGTTTCCTACAAAATAAATTTAGATTGGAAATGATTTTGGTACCCAGATCTTCTTGGGTCCAGAAAGGTTAGCAATCAAAGCTTTAGGTACCCATATTTGTCTTATGTGTCTCATATAATTCATAGAATCAATATATTTTGAAAGATAAACTTTATTTTATCTGTATCCATAAGAATAACTAGTTGAAGCATACGTATTTCTAGAACTGGAATAAGCATAATTTTGTCCAGATTTAGGAATAAATCGATTTTTAGTGAGATGTCTCTATCCAGGTTGGTATCCCAAACCAGTAGTATATTTTGGTGAAAATTTTTTACCTAACATTTGAGTAAGTGTATCTTTTCACATTGTGAATTTTTCTAAGTCCTTTCTAAGTTTATTATTAGACATTTTCAGTTCATTATTTTCCTTTAACAGTTGAGCATTCTTTTCTTTTTCTATATCAAAGGAAGATTTAACATTGGCAGTGAGAGCATGTTGTTTCTTTAGTGACTTATATTTGTCCTTAAGTTCATTACATGTTTCTTCTAGCATGTTAAAATATTCAAACAATTCAGCCTTAGACATATTTTCATTATCTAAATCACCGTTATTTCCAGAATAATAAGCATTCAGCATAGGGGAAACAGGTACCTCATAGGTATTGGTCATAAAGCACATGTTGGCACAATTCTTTTCAGAATCAGAAATTTCAGATTCTCTTGTGATGTATTCTGAAGCACTCCAAGTAGCTTTCAGATCTTTCTTTTACTTCTAGTCCTTATAATCATGTTTCTTTTTGAACTTTAGCTTTGGACAGTCATCTTTGATGTTTTCTTTCCTTTTTCACTCATAGCAGACTATATCATCTTCCTTATCATACTTCTTTCATTTCTTCTTCTAATGACCTTTATTGTCATACTTACCTTTGTAATTTGATTTTATAAAGAATCTCTTTTTCCTATAAAACTTCTCGAATCTCCTAGCTATTTGATCCATTTTAGCATCACTGTCAGAGTCTGAATCTTCACTAGTTGAACTTTCAGTAGGTACATGTATTTTTTCTTTGTCTTTTCTCTTTGAAGTAATAGACTTTAAAGCCATGGATTTTCTCTTGGGTTCATAATCTTCTACTTTGTTTACATTATGTTCTTCCTAATACATCATTAATTTACCAATAACCTCTTTAACAGGCAGAGCTCCAATGTCACATGATTCTCTGATTGAAATAGAAGTGCCCCTCCATCGGTCTGGTAGACATCTCAAGATTCTCATGATTTTTTCCTTTACTGGAACAACTTTTCCAAGAGATCTCATAGTATTGACAATCTCATTGAACCTGAGATACATGTCAGAAATAGGTTAATCAGTCTTCATTTTAAAATTATAATATTTAATATTATAAGTATTTAATATTATTTCTTTAACATTGGTTGTTCCTTCATGAGAAATAGCTAAAGTATCCCATATTTCATAAGCAGTTTTGCAAGAAGATATTCTATTGAATTCTTCATCTCTTAAGAACAATACAGGGTATTCATAGCTTTACAATTATTATTGTAAGCAGTCTTTGTAGGTTCATCCCAAGTTGTTCTATCAGTTTCTAGAATTTTATATTGGGACTCTATAGTAGTCCAGATATCAAAACCCATACTTTTTAAATGAATTTTCATCTTAAGTTTCCAATGGGCATAGTTTGTACCATTAAAGAAAGGTGGCCGGTTAGTAGAAGCACCCTCTAGTCTACTGTCCATAACTAGATTTTAGCAAATAATTTTAAAGAGATAAAATTTAGAACTAACAGAAATTTAAGATCTTCAAAGACGAATCTAAAATCACAGTTGAAAAACAGAATGTTTTGACAATTCGTATTAATAAAAACAACCTATGATAGCAAATTTTGGTCGTAGTGGACACTCAAGAGTGGGGTTAATTGAGTTCCAATTAAAATTTTTTGTTAAAAAGGTTTCTATTAAAATCCCCCTATTTTAAAACAAAGTTAAATTGTAGTGAATATATATAGAGTGTAAATTTTCAATTAGTTTCTCAAAGATTGATTATGTCTCAGTTAATTTAATCTAAAGATTAAATTGAATTTTGAAACTAACTTATTGGTTTATAATAAGTATAAACACTTCCTAATTTAACTATCAAAGTAACTTTATAAAAAATTATATTTCAAAGTAGTTAGCAGTGGAATATGAAATATATATAGTATACTTATGACATAAACTAAAAATCACAGAAGTTTTAACCAAGAGGTTCAGTTTCAAGCCGAGACGTAGTCCTCTCAAATAATTTATATAAATTGATCCACACCCTAGATCGGGGTAAACAACAGTGAACACACTATCCAGGTACAAAGACATCTACCACAGTTCTACGTGGGAAGACAAACAACATCTCACAACTGTCCAGGTCTTACTCGACCTCTACCACTATCTATAGTGGGATACAAGGAGTTATAGAGTTTTAATGAGGATTTAAAAATCCTCCAGCTTAGATCAGGAGACAGTGTGTGTAAAATAAATAGGGTACACACACTGCTCAAAATGTAAATGAAAGAATCACTAAAGAAATTATGAATGAGTTTAGAAAAGATTTAGTGATTGGCAGTGCAGCTCTGGACTCGTTTGATTGGTCAGAAAAGCTTCTATGTCCTTATCTGGTTTTTTTCTGAAAAGCAGAGTGTCGTTTTCTTCCTTGGTTCTAGGTTCAGCTTATCATCCTGGGTGCATGAAGTGTTTGTTGTAGTTCTTCACTCAAAATGTAGCTTGTGTTCTCCTCTAGAAATGAATGTCTTCGTGTATGTCCAGTTTTCTTAGAGTATGGATGTAGCCTTGTGTGAATGCACCACGTTTGAATGATGTTGAGCCTTTTTCTTTTTCACCATTTCTGTGCCTTCTTAGTTCCTTGATTCTCGCTCTTTCATTTGATCTTTATGTTCACTGAACTTTTTTCAACTAGGTCTTTATCTTCCCTTTTATAGCTTTCAGCTCCGACATATGGGAATGATTACTTTTTGCATGGGTACTAGGTACAGTACCCCGACATGGAAACGGAAATCATTAAATAACATTAACTGCATTAAAAACATGAAATGTAACCATTAGCTTAATAAAAAAATTAGTATTGAGAGTATAGAGTTTGACTAGTTGATCAATCATTAGTAGCCTTATGTTGGTAGATGTGTATGGTGGACTTTGTGTAACAGTGACCTTCCGTTGGTAGGTCTTTGAACTTGTATCGATAGATCTTTTCATTGCTAGCTCTTGGTATTGGTAACTCTTGATATCGGTAGCTCTTACTTTGGGTATCGGTAGCTCTGTACATATCGATAACTCCTTCTCTCGATATACTTACTCTATCGGTAGCTCGATAGACTTGTTCTATCGGTAGCTATCTGCATCAGTGACCTTGTTCTATCGGTGACCCTGTCTATCGGTAGCTCTTGGTCTATCGGTAGCTCTTGGTCTATCGGTAGCTCTGGTCTGTTGGTAGCTCTACTTTGTATCAGTGACCTTAGCTTATCGGTGACTCTGTCTATCAGTAGAGTAAGTACCGGTAGCTCTGTATCAGTAGCTATACATAGATCAGTGACTAACACTTATCTGTTTTATGCAAAACATATCCGATTGGATTAGAAAAACTTCAAAACTTATATAAACAAAGATAAACATTGATTAACATATTTCAAGGATTATTTTAATTTTATTATCATCCTGATAATAGAATATCATAGATTGAGCGAATTAGAATATGGATAAACAATAATTGGGATCATCAAATCATGTGAAAGCATAATTGGGATTATCAAAACAGGTGAGGTCAATACGACTATTAGAAGAGCAAGGACAAGAAGATTTAGGCAGGTGAGGTCGAACTCGTTGCGGTCACAGCTGACCCCTAGGCAGGTCTAGATGACACCTACGTATTCCCTATACATTGATTGGAGGCCATGAACCCTGACATCGGGAAATGTTTTGTTGTCTCTGGTTCAAGGGAGAATCATATTTCCAAGTCCAAGCTACGATGAAAAATCACCTCGTACTCTTATATAAATCGGGCCCAGGTGATCCCATAACCTCTTACCCCCGTAAGGTATCGGGATGTCCGCCCCATGGAAACAACATTATTCCATACTTTCCTATTTCGCTAGGCTAGAATTAACGGGCTCAAGCCGACCTTCCACTACTACTTTGATATCACCAAGTGTGGCCCCTTGGGCCAAAGAATATATGGGATCAGGTCGACAACCTTCATTTCTATGGTTTCGGCAGCACGTGAACCTCCTGATATGTTGTCCGCTACCACCCAGGCTGGTACAAGCCTCTCTTCAGGATCTACCAACCCATAGGAGGCTTCCCCCACTAGATATCCCTCCTCCTCAAGTGAAGATGAAGATTTGGGGGACGCTCCACCACCTTTGAAGAGGGTGTCTCCACCACGATCGATGAACCGGTACAGGTATACCTTGGTAGTGAGGCAGATCCAAGACCCATTTGATCAGTGTCGCCATGCCCCCTAAGGAGCAATAGCAGTATGTGTACTTCCTTAAAAAATACCTTGATGTGTTTTCCTAGAGTTACGATGAGATGCCAGGACTAGATCCTCAGGTAGTCGTCCACCGCCTCGGTCTTCCAGAAAATCATCGCGGGTTCAAGCAGCCTCCCAGAATGATGCACCCTTCTCACAATACCATAGTCAAGGCTGAAGTTGACAAGATCATCAAGGACAAATTCATTAAGGAGTTCCAATAACCCAAGTGGCTAGCCAAAATTGTGACAGTCAAGAAGAAGAATAGACATATCAGGGTCTACAATGACTTCTGAGATCTCAACCATCACTATTCGAAGGATTCTTTTCCCCTTCCTATGACAGAATTGTTGATCAATGCTATGGATGGGTTCCAACCCTCTTCTTCAAGGATGGTTACTCCAGATACAATTAGATCCAAATGGCTCCTGAGGACAAGGAGTCCACAACTTTCAGGGCTCCCCAAGGAACAATCCTTTACTAGGTTATTCCCTTCGGCCTGAAGAATGCAGGTGCCACCTATCAGTGGGCCATGCATAGCATATTTAAGCCAATCCTCAAGACATTGGTGGAATTCTATGTGAACAATCTGGTGGTCAAATCTCGACAGTTCCAAGACCATCTCAAGGACCTTGAGAAAGTGTTCGGCTTCCTTCGTTCACGCCACCTAAAGATGAATCCGTTGAAATGTGACTTTGGGGTCACCTATGTTAAGTTCCTTGGCTTTTTTGTTAGGTATTGGGGCATTGAGATCGACCTAGAGGAGATAAAGGTAATCAACCAGATGCTTCCCCCCATCAATATTCAAGATCTTCGAGGTTTCCAAGGCCACTTAGAATACATACGCCAATTCATTGCAAATCTGGCCACCAAGTGTAAGCCTTTTTCTTGGCTCATGAAGAAAGGCTCTGCCTATGAATGGGATGAAGAGTACCAGACCGCGTTCAAGGAAATCAAGCAGTATCTGTTTTAGCCTTCGATCCGGATGCCACCCATCTCTGGAAAGTCGTTGGTCCTTTATGTGACTGCCCTGGAATGATCGCTCGGCACTCTTCTCGCCCAAAAGAATAATGAGGGGATGGAGAACAACCTATACTACCTCACTCGTATGCTCATCAATACGGAGACCAGATACTCCCCCATCTAAAAGAGCTGGCTTGTTCTCATATTTGTTGTGCAGAAGCTGCGACACTACATGCAACACCACGAGGTACAGCTGGTGTCCCAGGTAGACCCACTGAAGTATATCTTGAGTTGTCCCATGTTGAAAGGCCGACTAACATGGTGGGTGGTAATCCTCTAGCAGTTTGACATCTGGTTCATGCCTTATAAGGATATCATGGGGCAAGCATTGGAATATTTTCTTGTAGCCCATCGAACCCCCATGGAATAGTCCCTAGACCTAGATTTTCTCGACAAGGCAATCCTCTCGGTAGATCATGCCATCCCATGCTGGTAGATGCACTTTGATGGTGTCTCCCGGAGTCCCACCAGCAGTAAGCTCAATGATCCAAAACAAAATAGTGTAGGCCAGGGAATTATCTTTATTACCCCAGCTCAAGCCATTGTACCATATTCATTCCTGCTGTTAGAAGGTTGCACCAACAATGAGGTTGAGTATCAAGCTCTTATCACTAGCCTCGAGCTGTCCCTCGAGACTGATGTGCCCCATTTGCATGTGAAAGGGGATTCTGAACTAGTCATCAAGAAAATCAACGGTGACTATGTCATCAGAAAGCTAGATCTGGTACCATTTTTGGAGCACACCCTCTGGCTAATGGCCCAGTTTCCATCTCGGCCGGAAGTTACTCATATCCCTCGATCTCATAACGGCCGATCTGATGCCCTGTCTGGCCTGACTGCATCACTTGGAGAACCCAAAAATGATGATCTGATTATACACATGGCACATCGGATAGGTCATTACTCCCATCACCTCAGATGATGACGATGACCAGCGAGTAAGTCATCTCACCACCGAAACCTCCATGTCAGGACCCCTAGGTTCATCAGATGTAGTGGTTTAAGTGACCCATGATTGGAGAGACCCCTTTGTTGAGTATCTCCAAAATGGTTACCTCCTGGCTGATTGGGTCGAGCACGACCGAATCCAACGCAGTGCGCTGTAGTTTACCCTCCAGAGTGGTCTCAGTCCTGAGCAGATCCTCTACAAGTGTGGGTTCGATGGTGTTTTCCTTAGTTGCATCGAAGGAGTTGAGATTTCTCCAGACATGCAGGAGGTTGATGCTGGTTCTTGTGGGGCTCACCGAATTAGGTCAAAGCATTCCCATCAGATCTGGAGACTGTGTTACTTATGGTCGTCCATGATCCATGATTGCATCAAGTTTACCAAGAGATGTCATGCATGCCAAATTATTGCTAACTTCATGAATTGGCCACTAGAACCTCTCCACTCCACCAAGTACTCTTGGCCATTTGCGGTGTGGGGACTCGATGTCATTGGACTATATCCACCGACGACAGCTCGCCAGTGCAGGTTTATCCAGGCCGCCACAGATTTTTTTTCCAAGTGGGCAGAGGTAGTTTCACTCAAGGAGGTAAAGTCTTGTTCTATCATTGACTTAATGTTCTCCAACACCATCTACCATTTTGGAGTCCCTCACTCCGTCCTCACCGATAACATCACCAACTTCCAAGCAACCGAGCTGAAGAAATTGTACGCCAAGTACAACATCTGTTCGAAACAGACCTCCCGCTATCAGGCGCAGGAAAATGGAAAGATCGAGGAGTTAAACAAAACCCTCTCTATCATTTTGAATAAAATGGTTGGTCATAACAAGAAGAGTTATATGGATAAGCTCCCTAAAAACCTCTGGGATTATCGGATGACGGCTTGTAATTCCACCCAGGTGACCCCATATTCCCTGGTGTATAGAGCTGAGGCCGTCTTGCCCATCGAGATCCAGCCCCCTTCATTACACACAGTGGTCTATGACCAGCAGGCTCCATATAAGGTAGACGAAATTCATCTGGATGAATTGGAAGCACTTGATGAGAATAGGCTTTGTGCCCTGCACAATCTGGAAAGACATCAGAATAAGATAGCTAGAGCCTTCAACAAGAAGGTTTGCCTCTGCTCTTTCCTACAAGGCAACTTGGTACTGGAGCTCTGGACAGTAATGATCCCTGGTAGGAAACCATCCTATTTGGAGCCCAAATGGGAAGGACCTTACATAATCCATAGGGTTTACCCCAATAGAGCATACTCCCTGGTGACCATGAATGGTGAGAGTATAACTCCTCCCACCAATTCCAAGTTTCTCAAGAAATACTTTGCCTGAGCCAGCTGGTCCTGCATGACCTTAAACTATTTGGTCCCGCATGACCCTAAACTGCATGATGGTCCCACATGACCCTAAATTTCTTTATCCCGCATGACGATAAACTGTATGTCATCCTACAAGATGTTAAATTTTACCCTGATAACTACGTGTGGCTTGATTCTCATCTGCATGGGATACTTAGAAATGATCAAGCATTTCATCTTGAGCCCAGCCCCCAAACTCTTCTTTTTGGCTATCCCCCCTTGGTAGAGTTCTCTTAGAGGGTACTTGCATGATGTGTTATAAGATTCCTTATCCCCACTCATGTCAAGATTATGACGATCGCACCATGTTCCCACTACTCGTTCTTCTATCCTCCCATGTCCTCACTATACAAGGCTGAACAACATGGCCTTCAAGAACTACATATGGATTGATTCTCATCCTCATGGGATACGTAGGAACACCCAGACATGTCGTCTGTTGGCCCAACCCAAATTCCTAAATCTCCCTTTAGGGAGATACATATGGTGTGGCGCATACTGTTGCCCCAATTCACGTTGACCACATCTCGATCCCACCATATGTCCCACTCCCTGGAGGTGTTCTCTTCTTTCACAGATGGATACACTATGCTTCACCCACTGCTTTGATTGGGACTCCATCATCTTTACTATTTAGAAGGGCCCCCAAATGGCCTGGATTCTAGGCATAAGGGCTATCCTACCGCTTCAGGTCAATGTCCTCGAGGATGTTGAGCAACAAGCCGATACAAGTCCCGCGTTGCGAATACGGCCACCAGTCAATGCTCATTTGTTGTTCCCAGTCTAGGTCACTATATGGACGCTATGTTTTGAACATGGTCAATAGCTATCCTGTGTCATTAGAGCCACCCCAAGATTTCCCAAACATTGAGTGTAGTGGTTCATTCTGCCTCGTTGTATCTCAAAGCGATGAACTCCCTTCGGGCGATGCCAGCTATTAGACCCCTATATGGTAGGGAGAGCTGAGTCTGGCTCCTTATTTACTACACCGAGCATTGATCACATGGTATTAGGAGCTGCGATGAGGCAGTAACCGCACAAGATGTCATATGGCAACCATTGGCCGGGATTCCCAGCCTCAGACCCCTTGTCCTTTTCCGGCCCCTTGGACTTTTATGGCCCCTGGACCAAGATCTCATTTAGGGTTGTGTGGCGTGGAGCGGACTTATTTCCTCATTCACGTCGGGATATTTCACCATGCCACAGATATCCCCTTGAGGCATCCCTCCCATCATTTATCGTCCATACTGCGAGCATAGGCCATGCCACACTTCGCGTTCCCAATCTCAGGCCCCCGACCCAAGTCTTAAATCTTATGAGATTGTACGATGTTGTATGGGATTATGTCCTCATTCACATCGAGTTACTAATCGTTTCGTACAGCCCCCTCATTTGGGTATATTACCCCTATGTGCGTCATTTCAAGAACTACATGTGGCTTGATTCCTATCCTCATGGTATACGTAGGACTGCCCGAACGTCTAGACTTCGGGTCCAGCCCATCTCTTAGAAATATTCCTCTCATCTAGTCCCCTTGGACTGTATTCCCCCAGAGAGGAATATATGGTGTGGTATGGGATTATCTTCTAATTTACATCGGTTATTGTAGTGACTACACCCTGTACCTACTTCTCTTGAGAGTTCTCCATCCCCTTATTCCATAATCGTCCTTTTAAAATCGGCCACCCTCTAGCAGCCCCCCCTGGCCCTCTTCAGCGATTCACTAATGTGTCCATGTGTACTCTATTTTAGCACCTGGAATGTCAGATTCTACCTGGACATGCTTTCACCCATTTCTCAGGCTTCATGTTCCCCTTCATTAGGGCTTTAATCACCTCTCAAATCCAAAGGGACCCCAAAATGGAATGGATGCTCGGCCCAAGGGCCCTCCTACCATTACAGGACAACGTCCTCAAGGGTTATGGGAAAAAAATAGATACACGTCCCATGTTACAAATATGGTCAGTGGTCGATGCTCATTTATTTGTCCCCATTTCAGGCTAATGTGATATGGATGCTGTGTTTCAAACACGGTCAATAGTTATCCTCCATCGTCCCTCCAACCCCATTAAGCCCAAAATGTCGATTACATGATTCACATCCTTCCCCACCTCATCATGTCCAAGTAGAAATTCAAAATTCATGGTAATATTCCTTATTGCGCATCCAAATGTTAGGAGGAAAAATCCACGATAAGGCAATCATTCGGGGCTCCACCAATTTCCCCTTTGCATGTACTTAACATATTGCAAATACCTTATCCTCCCTTGTTTCCTATACTGAGTTCGACTCACATTGGATTAGGGATTGGGTTAATGTTCACCTTTACTTGGGATAGTTCTTCTTCTCTATGGTATGAGTACTAATACCTTAAGCATAGATCGTTCCATATTATCCCTTTGTGAGAACTACATATAGCTTGATTCCCATCCTCATGGGATACGTAGGAACACTCGGGCATCTCGTATTCAGGTCTAGCTTAGCTGAGATCTAGTCTCTCCTACTTCTTACCCTCTTAGCTCTTTTTGGCCCCATGGCCTGAGGTTTCTTTCTCGGAATCTCACACGGTGTGGTATGAGATTATGTCCTCATTCACGTTAGGTACGCTTTATTGCACCATGCACATTTCCCCTTCATCCTCATCTCTACTATGTCTGTGTCGCGCGATGTTAAAATATGTGGTTAGTCCCATCACATGACCTTAAACTGAGACAATATCATCCTAGCCGCATGATGAAAAACGACATTGCATCATGATGTCCTCTCTCAAGGGAATCATTTTTTGTATCAGTCAAACACCATACCATTTGTCAATTCCCTCCTTTGGCTTGATTCTTGTGGCAATGCCGGGACATTCTATCCTAGTCTTGTTGCTTCACACAAAAAAACACATTCACCTTGAAGGAAAAACAAGATACATCAAATACCGCTTCTTTGGTTGCAGGGGCCAGACCCGCACACCCTTTTATCCTCAACACTGGTACCTTACCGTGGCACCCCTCAGAACTATGTATGGCTTGATTCTCATTCTCATGAGATACGTAAGAATTCCTGGGAACTTCCCCATAGGCCTAGCCTATATTTTGTGTTCGGTACCTTGACCTAAAACCTTCCTAGGGAACACGTGGTGGTTGGAACCACAAGTTCCCATTCACATCGGGTTTTAAAATTACCCCACCATGTGTCTCACGCGTTTCCTACCATCCGTGGTCCGAGTTCTATGACCATAAACTAAGACCACTCTGTGTCCTTTCCTCAAGACGTTAAACTGCATGACATCTTTTAGAACTACGTATGGCTTGATTCCCATCCTCATGGGATATATAGAGACACCCACACATTTCACCTCAGGTCCAGCCCCAAGAATCATAAATCCTATTCCACCTCATTTCAGGCCCCCTAGTCTGACCCCTTGTGGGAACCATGTAACTGCAGCTTTTCCCTGAACAAGTTTAGGATGCCCCACGATGACATTGAAAAGTGACAGATCCATCGCCAGAGAGGTCCTATCAAAAAGTAGGAAGGATCCATGATCAGACTGATGCACCCATCCAATGTGATTTCACCACAGTGATTTAATTTCCAGAGTCTTGGATTTCATTCAAAAAAAACATCACTTCACATTCCATGATTTGTGTGCACCTTATTCAGAACCTCATCCTCTTTCACATATAAGATAACACCCTAACAGTATGGATGTTCAGCCTATGGCCCACCTATTATCCAGGGAAAACATTATTGAAGACTCATTGGTGAAATTTTGATTAAGGCCCCATATTTCAAACATGGTCAGCGGTCATCCCTCAATTTCTATCCCCATTCCAGGCTAACACAATAAGGATATTATGTTTCGAATGTGGTCAATAGTTATCCTTCATTGTCACGCCACCCCCACAGTGTTCCAAATCCTGGGTATCGTGATTCACACCTTCCATTCCCATTTGTTCAGATTGATTCCAGCGCCCTTGGCGTTACCACGTTCGTGCATAAGAGCACATCGGGAAAATGACAATTCAGATGTTCTGAGAGCTTCACTCTCCAATCAAGGCTCTCCCTTCTCTAACCAGGAATCTAGGTCGGTTTTTCAAACCCTCGATGCCCAAAACTTGGTCAGAAATCTTATGTTCAGGCGGAATGACATAGCGGTCGTCCTTTTTTTCTCACATTGGGCTTGGCCCGCATGAGCTTTGGGATTGATCACTAGGTTTTTTTACATAAATAATAGATGCGTACACAACCAATACAGATAACGGAACTCGTAAAGGATATGGAATCATACGATCAAAGAATGAAATTACATTTGAGGGTTTTTAATCATTACAGTACCCGAGGGTTGTTCCCCCCCATGGACGGGTTAACCTCGTCAAAAGAGTGTAATAGCTCCTCCACCCTCTGGCTGGTGGAATCTAGGAGTGGCTGCTACCTGTTTAGCTCCTGCTCCTCCTTAGCAGCGATGGGGCACAATTCTCTACCGGCTGGGCCTTCAATCTCCATATTAGCTCAGATTTCACGTTGAGGGAGGTCGAGTGCTCATCCGACCGACTCTGCAGCCGATGGAACTAATCTTCAGCCTCCTAGAGCCTCTTGATGTTTACCGCTTTCCTCCACTGCTATCCCACACTGAGGCCACAGTCATACTCTCAAAAAAATTTTTCCATAAGATTTCAAACGAGCATGTGAGGACGTTGAGTATCCACTCCCCGAGCACACAGTTCGCGCAGTCGCGAGCGAAGTCTTTCCATCTCATCCAACCATAGTGCTTGGGGGGTGACATTGATGATGCGTTTGATTAGCATCCACTACCAGTGAATGAATATCATGATATACTCTTCGTCAGTGGTTGTCTTTTCCCAGTCGGTGCAATTGGAAGGCTCATACGCAGATAACTCCCCCAGGAACTCTTCAGAAGGGTCCACGTCTGGTATTTGATCAGGCATGGTAGGAACTTGACTATCTGGTCGATCCTCATCATCAGATCCTACTTCAATGATCTCAGGTTCATCCCCATAGACTGTCCCACCAGTGATCGGGAGCACAACCACATGGTCGGTTTGGGCCTCCGCCTCCACGATCACCAGCATTCCCCTGGGAAGGACGCCGCAAGAAGCCCCGACCAACCACTCCAAAGAGGCCCACTCCATTTGATGAACTATGCATGCCAAAAAGGGACATGGACGCCAGTAAACATGGTTAGGGGATGATAGTAGTAAAATTGGTAGGGGGATTACAAAGATCGAATTCCTGGTCTCGTTCTTGTGCTGATGTCGTCGAGACCCCGAGGTGTGCCCCCCCATATATTATGGGAAGGTCAGAAATCTTCTAAGGGGTCAACTCCGGTGTCCTGGTCCCACTAGACATGGCAGTTGATGCAACCGCTGGTATAGATTATGAAGGTCCCACATCAAAATTCATTGAGGGATGGGAAACGAGTCCTAAGTATGATGTCCTCCTACATAGTTTAGATATTAGTAAGGACTCCAGAATGACCTAGGAGTAGACCCTTAGGAAGGTGTTTGGGGTTTTACCTCAAGTGCCTCGGTGAATTCTTCAAGGTCTGAGCCCTGATCTCTAACTTTTCCCTCCTCTAATGGGCTCCATCTACCGACCTCGTCCCCTCGGAGGACTTGTCTCATTCTTTCGGAATTGGGAAGCGTTCTCTCAGTTCAGCGGCCGATAATTGTGTAGGGACTGTACGATCCAGTAGCACCTTGACATGGTCTGTCATTGGATGCGGGGAACCCTGGGAATGCACAAATTCCTCCAAATCTACCAGGTACTACTCCGCCTCCTCCCGGGACACCACAAAGTTGGCCTTGATAGGGCCTATCCCCGGTAAGTTCATCCCAAGACGGTTCAAGTGTTTCCACTTCTCAGGAGGGATCATGAACTATCTGTTGACTTCCCAGATATCCCAGGCCTCATGGAAGACAACATTCTCTAGAATTTCTATGTGACGCAGCCGCTTCTCCAGCCTTGAGGTTGGGAAGGTCCACTGTCACCGGCCCAAACTATTGGCTACTTTAGCATTTCCCCTGGGTAGGCCACCTCCCAGTTTTGAGCATACTCCTTAACCAACCAGAAGTAAATAGTAGGTAGAGGCAACTCATTACTCATCTTTCCATCCGCACAAGTGAACATGATCCACATTTTCCTCATCACGCATGGATTCTCTTCAAGTCACACCCCTAGGTAAACCTGGGGGGTCAGTCGCTTCATGCACTAAAATTGTCAGGAAAATAAGTGTGGGGTGTACGACTCACATAACAGCTCACGGTCCACCCTCACCACTATGAATCCACTTAGAAAGGCAAGGAGATAAGACCAGTTCTCTTCTGTCCCTCGGCCATCATCCGTCAAGGCCACCATTGGAAACGAGAACAGATGGATGTTGACCTCTTCTACTTTCCAGACTCGTTTTAATACTGATGGTACGGTCATCTGGGCCAGAAAGATCTCTGCAGCGTTCAGGATGGATGAGAAAAAGTCTTATCCCAGAGGAGAAATAGGGTTTGGGTATTCATAAACACTCTAATGTGTGCCCCTATCCACCTGTACCGAAGGTGGAATGGACCACATATCCTTTGTGGCCTCTTCCCCTCTCTAATGAGCCAGAGCATTTTGTACATCTTGTAAAGCATTGGAATTCAAAAATTCACCCACCCTACGGTCTCTAGCATTGAGGCCATGATGAATGTGCTTGGTTGGATTCCCATATTTGTATCCCTCACCGGCAATATCCAGCCACAGATAAGGGCCGCAATTAATGCCACCAGCCTGACTATCGGCTATTTTTTGGTGCTGATGTTGAAGCCCTAGGCCTTTAAAAAACTGCCCTCCATTAGCCTCCAGTATGTGTGATTCTTTCCCCATTGATCCCCCTTTGGGAAAGTTCGAGGCCTCAATAGAAACTGCATGTCTTTCGGAAAGTTCATAAATTTCTTGAACCACCATTTTATGTGGACATCTCTCATCGATTTTGTCCTCTCCTAGCACCAGTCTCATCAACGCCATCACCAGTGGTGGCATATGCTCTGGATCCTCCCATGCACCCATAGCAGGGAGGAATTCGTCATACATTGATCCTAGTATCGGGACCCCCAAGATCTGATGCACGTCCTATAAGCTGATGTCAACCTCCTCGTGATGTAGGTGGAAGGTATTGGTCCCTAATTACCACCAGATCAACAGCTCTGGCATCAGCTGCTTCGTCTAGTAGATGTGAAATCTGGATGCCTAAGACACCTCATACAGGCAAACTCTCCTTATCTCTGACCCGAACTCTTCAAATGAGGCGCTTACACAGTAGTCCTAGGCCTAGTCATCTGTGAAGTTTCCACCTTGGCACAGGTCCCACTCATCATACCATCCCTTCTTCGGGTTCCTCTGTGTCACCTTTTGGATTGTTTGGTATAGAGAAGGGAATGTCTCCGACAACAATTCATTCCCATCAATGTCATTCATATGATTTTGTTAACAATCAATGGTAATCAAGTTAAGTCATCCCGAGCGTGGCCGTTGTCTTCCCTGAATTACTTGCGTTGGCACAGCGTTCTCCTGAACCAGTAGGCCAGCTCGTCACTGCTTTCTCTAGGGATGAAGACGTCATCCCTCAGTCAAAATCCATACAAGGGAAGCCTCTTTCACAATGGGTAGTACCTTTGGCTTTATGAAAATAGCTACACCAATGAATCATGGTCAGAATAACTCCGTACCAACTCCCCTAGACCCAATCTATTCGCCATCTCTTCCCTTCAGGAAAAATCTACAAGGACCCCCCCTGATGACCTCCTGGTGAACCATCCTGTCCTTAAAATTCAGATGATTTTCAGGCTGGATCGCAAAGCTCGATCGCGAATCTCAATCGTAGAGACTGACCGCAGAGCTCGATCTGGACAGCGGAATCGCATAGCCTAGCACTGACCCTCAGACACAAGTTGCGGAGCACACTAATGCGAAGTCGATGACCTGTTATGTGCTACAAAGGAAAGTCCCGATTCGTGGAGAGCGATCACAGAGAATGTGGATATTCATGAATTGAGAGTGCCAAGAAGTTAAAATCGTGGTGGAGAGAAAAGTAAAAAAGATAGGTCAACCCAACTATTTATAGGCGACGACCCCGGGCGCTTCGCGGCGCATCCAGCCGCGGTGGACTTCACGACACAACCCTCCCACACATCGGTTCTCCACCTCACGAGCCTCATTCGCGAGGCTACCTCAAAAGCTTTCTTCACGAGGCCGCCTCATGGGTAACCAAGGAATTTTGGCGATGGACCCTCAGACTCAAATTCTCACTTTCTCCTTGAGTCTCGATCTGAGGGGGGGGGGCATTTTGTTACGCCAAAATTGGAGGTGAACAAAATATTTACAATGAATCAAGGCCAAACTTAGGAATCCAGAAGGTGGTACCCCTCCGCAAATCCCTCTGATGTTCGTGATCCATCATGAAGCAAGGAGGCGGGACTGCTCCGTGAAGCCCTCCGACGTTCGAAAGCTATCGCGAAGTAAGGAGGTGAGACCGCTGCGTGAAGACCTCTGACATTCACGAGACCTCGCGACATAAAGAGGTGGGACCGCTCTGTGAAGCCCTATGATGTTTGGGAGCTGTCGCGAAGCAAGGAGGCAGGATGACTCCGCAAAGCCTTCTGACGTTCGTGATCCCGCGCGAAGCAAGGAGGCGGGATGCTCCGCGACGACAGGTGACATTCGCGATCCGCTACGAAGCTCGCTGCACACTGAGCGCATGATGCTTCGTGGCGCCTCGTGCTTATAAATACAGAGCTCCCCTTGAGCCTGAGGGACAAAATTTTCGACCATTCCTCTTCCTAGATTTCGAATTGCGAAGCACTTGTGCTCTACGTACCATGAGCTTCTCAAGGTACTTTCCGCTCTGCATAGTACCTTCCCCTTGGGGTTAATTGGGACCCTCTTCTGAGGTGGATGCCTTTCGCAAAGCCCCTGGGTCTTCATGAAGGAATGAGATCCTCAAGGGGACTCGGGTCTCTACGGAGCACTTACGCTTTGTGAAGCACTCCCTATGCGCATGTAACCCAAGTTCCACGGTCGGGTCACTGTGCATCACGAATCCCATGGATTCCAAAGGACTTGCTTCATGGGGCATTGATTCACGGATGTCTTTCCACTTCGTGAAGCACCCCCCATGCACATGTAACTGAAGTTCCAAGGCCGGGTCACTGTGCATCACGATGTACATCGCTACCCCATTCTATGCTTTGTAAGACACCCTTTTTTCGAGAGGCATTGCTTCGCGAATGACTTCCCACTTCGCGAAACTCCTCCCATATGGACCTATGACCTATGCCTATCCTACACAGCTTCACTTCACAAAACACAACCATTCGCGAAGCCCCTTCATTGCATGGAGCACTAGAGCTTCACATGGTTTCTACCTATGGCCCCTCTTACTATGAAAATCGATTTCCTGTGCGGCCCTTCAGGTTTTCATGAAGAAACATCGAAGTCCCTTGTACGATATTGCCTTTTGCATTGCTTCTCCTCATGCTTCTTCTCATAGTCACGCTAACGGTTATTGCTTCTTCACATAGCCACGCTAACGTGGACCCCCAATGGTTCTCTCCAAAACACCCCTAGACATGGCCTTTCCAATCCCGTCTCTACACCAAGGTGCAGAGAGTATAGGTTATGTAAGTCCTAGGGGCGTGGAGTGAACCAACCTCGTCCAAGCTACATGACGTTAAACTACCAAGCACCATCCTCTTCGTCACATGACATTAAACTGTGACCTCCCTCAATTCCTCGCACGTGGGGTGCCCTCACCTTGGACATTATGCACGCCCACTAGTCTCCACGGGAGTGTGATCATTCCTCACATGGAATGAGACCCTCTTTATCGGAGCGCTGTCTGTCCGTGGGGAAAGGGAGACCATCCTGGTGTAAGCCTCTAGATTTTCTTGTCGGAGGTAGAATCCCTACCCCTCCTTTCTTATTCGGTCCTAAGGACCAGAAGGGGTGGGAGGATTGATGCTGGACCCCTCCATTCGTTGGTACCAAATCCCTCTCCCGTTGGGATTTGTCGCCATCAGGCCTCCATCCTAGAGTAAGTATCAACCTCTTTATGCTGTTAACCACGCATAAGCCCCTGTTTCCTCTTTGGGATGTGATCATGTGTAATCCCCACATCACCTCTCACAAACACACCTTTTTCAACATGATCATCAGGTCCCTACCACCTATTGTTTCTCACACCGAGCATGAATCACATGGGCTTAGAGTAAGCACCGACCATGAAATACTCCTTGGGCATCCTAGAGTGTAAGACCCTCACCACCATGAACTACGTGGACTTTGATCCTTTCCATGTCAGGGTACATAGGAAGCCTCCACGAGGTTCAAGACCACCATTCGTTCATTACGACCATCTTCATGTCGGTGCACCAAGCCCCATACCTGATCTACGTGGTCTTTGATCTTTACTAAGGTGGGGTACGTAGGAAGCCTCCATGAGGTTCAAGGCCACCATCTATTGGTTGGCCCCGTCCATTCTTCCCATCGGTTCACCAACACTTTGTATTTTTTCAGAGCATAAGCCCCAAATTCCACCTTCTGAACTACATGGACATTGATTCATTACCAAGACAAGGTACGTAGGAAGCCTCCATGAGGTTCAAGCCCAACATCCGGTCATTCTGACCCCCTTCATGTCGGTTCACCCTCGTCCTGCATGACGTTAAATTGTGGACCCCAATCAGCAGTAAGCTGTTGGTTCCCCAGTCAGCAGTAAGCCGTTGCATAAAAAATACATCGTGAACTATGTGGTCTTTGATCCTTTCCAAGGAAAAGTACATAAGAAGCCTCCTGGAGGTTCAAGCCCACCATCCACCTAGACCCGAGTTCCTTATTCACTTCATTCCACCAACTCATGCCCCACCAACACCCTGAACTATGTGGTCTTTGATCCTTTCCAAGGCATGGTACATAAGAAGCCTCCCTGTGGTTCAAGCCCAACAACAAATCGTCCCGACCACTTCACGTCGATTCAACCGATCCAGCGACAAGATTTTGTGACCCTATCCAGGGGTAAGCCGTTGATACTCCTATCCAGCGGTATACTGTTGCATCCCCGTCCAGTGGTAAGCTGTTGAAAACCTCAATCAGTGGGAATCCGTCATCAGATGAACTGTTTGGACTTTGATTCCCTACCACGGGGATACGTAGGAAGCCTATTTGAGGCTCAAGCCCATTACCATTGCCAGCCTTATAAAGGTTCCATCCCATTCACCATCCACTTCACGGAACCTCCCATCATCCATCTTGATTCTTACCTGGGCTGCCACATCCTGGTGGGATCATGCCATCTCATACCCCATTCCCCTCAACAGCAACCGGGAAGTCAACCACACATTGGCCGTAATATCGGTATTCCCTCCAGGGGATTCATCCATCTAATCCACTCTAGTCTGTATTCTGATCAGTCTGATCCATCTCCACTTGACATTAAACTTGCGGCATACCCTGTTTTAAACATGGGAATCAGAGGAAAACCTCAGATACATGCCCATGGCATATGATTTCCCGCGTTCGATGTGGGATGCCTCAGGCTTATTAACCCTTGATAAGCCCTATATTAAGGGGAAGAAACCCAGACATGATAGTGTCATATCGTCTAGACACACCAATGATGCCAAACGTGACTACTCCCCTGACTGAAGGTTGTTTCCCTGACCATACCCCTTGGAATGTCCCTACAAAAGAAGTGTAATTAACTGGTGTCTATGAAGATATGGGGCTAGAAAGAGTTTCACGAACAACGTATTAAGTCTATAAGGGAGACCCAGACTAGGTGACGAGTTCCGAGGAGGAATCCAAGGATGAAAGAACCGACATAACATCATCCCATTTCAATCAAGGAGAAAACGTCCGTGAAAAAGCGATGGATGATGCCCACCTTTGGAAAGCAGGAATGCGGGGAAACAGCTGCGTGTCCTCCACAGATGAATGCGCATGCCCTGATAAAAGGGTTAGAAATAATATATTAATACACGAGGCTCTCCCAAAAAACTTTAAATAATATCTCAATATGTCACAACTCATGGAAGACACCTATCTTCCCCTATATCAAATAACATAGGGAACCTCACATTAAATAACACCCACTCTAGCTTATCCAATATTACACACACACACAAACACACACACACACACATATACACATATCAGACATCACATTCCAACTCATCAGCCTCTAAGGACGTTGATTCTTATCAAGAATACTTATAAGGGATTACCCCTTAAGAAAATGAAATCTCATCCTAATCTTCATCAATCCCTTACCCAAGGTATCCACCACCTCAATGTTCACTATGACATCTAGCTGTACTTATATGTACAAAATGAAATCACAAAACCATTATTTGTATCGAGTAATCCATGATCATAGGGTTTGGTTAATGTAAAATTACAGTAAGAATCTATTTTCTAAAGCACTATATAGGTTGTTATTGACACTTTAAATAACATAACATATTTTATTTTGGAACCAATACCAAATAATAAAATTCCTATATCAACCCACTAGGGATTACTAATCATACCTTCCTATGAGGGACTATATATTCACATCCCACTATAATATCCACATGGTCTGTCAACAAAATAAATATATTCTGGTTCATCTAAGTAGAATTACACAACCAAGTTATATGAGAAAACATTATATAAGATATTTATAACACTTTAAAAAATAGAACCCTCAACATCCAAGATATTAATCAATATAGAGTACACATATTTCATGTGAATCCTTTGGGTTGAATATGATTCATGCCAACGGGATTCTTTCCAGTGGGAAATGATCCAAATTCTAAAATAAATTATAAAAGTTCAAAATGTAGGTGAATCACATAAAGTGAAATCATAAAACTATAACATTATAAACCCATAAAAATAATACTATTCCCTTGTTAACCTGGACTTTATATTAGGATATCTATTCATGATTCACTAGTTTGATAATCATCATAAGCATCAATAAATTCTTATTTCACCTATCTACTATATCCCTAAATAATAATAAGAAAAAAGACTCCAATAAAATCCACAATATTATCCACATAAAATATTTGATACAACTTTGTAACATCCTCCCCCAGTAAATGGCCACTAAGAGATTCCTGAAGTAGAATAGTCTCCACATGACCTCAATCATGCCTCCTCATACACCAGAGGATACTGAATAGTAATAGATATCTAGGGTGGAATTTTTGGGAGAATATATCCCCTTATTAGACTGTTTCATAATAGTAAAGTAACCAAAAAAATATCTAAATAATAAACATCAGAGTACGTGGAGGAAAATTAACAAAATTAATTATAAATGAAATTTAGTTGACTGAAAGTCATACAACACTGATCTCCCACTAGGATGATCACATATGAAAATAAATAAAAAGAATAAAATTTTAATAAGACTATACTTCCATCATTGAGGCTCACCTTTTCCAGAGCTCTAATCTCATATAATATATCCCACTTGATTCGAAAAATCTAGACCTCTTCCCAACCAAAACCTATTATTTATGATATTTTTCTAAGTTCCGAAGTGTCATGGATGCCCAAATAACATGTGATTAAAACTAAATAGGGAACAAAAAATGTTTTCCTATACATATTTAGTAAATATATTTTACATATTTAATATGATCCAAATTAAAATAAATAATATTAAAAAAAAGTGTAAATAAACAAACATTTTCAATCCACAAGTTCTCACATGAAACCTCAGTCATTCAAAACCTACTTTAGTTAGTGTCAATGTGTATCTTATCATGTCAGAAATCATTACCTATTGATATTAATCCCATGGTAAATTACTAGGGAAATTTCCTAGGAAATAATTTCTGGTAACTGGGAGTTTAATCTAAAGAGTGTTTCTAAGTAATTTAAACCACTATAAACCATATAGATAAAAATAAATTGTTCGTAGAATTCAAAATCATGTCTCATATGAATCCAAGGACAATGTAGAAGGAATTAAAACCATATCATGGAAAAACCTAAGGACCGTTTCCAAGGAATTTCAACCCAATAACATGCATAGATCAAAGGAGTGTATCCATGGAATCTCAAACCATAGAATATCTATATCTAAGGTGCATGTCTAATAATTTCCAAAATATATAATGTCTACATACAAGTATTTTTTTGAAGGCTTTCTAAATTAATAATCCATTTGAATCCATGGACCATTTAAGGCATTTAAACCACACCTACAATAAAACGATAAGTGTATCATCCTCTACCATGGTTCAATTGAATATTAACAAAGTAGTTTAATAAAATCCAAAAAACTCAATGGATTTCCGTGCATAAAAAACAAGTCACATAATAGAAAATTTGAGTTGATGGAGTCTATCCATGTTTTCCAAAACAATGTCTCATCCAGATACCAGGATTATATTCATGGAATCAAAAATAGTATATCAGCCAAAATGATAGATCCTAGGGTAATTCATAATGATTTCCATGTATTATATTTTATATAGGTGTGAAAAGTGGACCACATAAGCATCATATCTGTCATTATCAATTAAATTTTTAAGGTGACACTCAAAAGCATCACTAACATTTCCTCATACTCACCCTCACTAGGGTCAACATATCACTAGGGTACCCACTAGGGTCCCCTAGGTATCAGTTATATTGGGTCACTATTTATGGGTATTAGAATCCCAATCATGTCTCTTGTGATAACACACATAACTCAGTGGTCATAGTGTAACTTAGGACCTTCAAATTCTCATCAAGGCCCCACTAGTCTCTTAGGAAAGTCTCAAAAGTGATATGGACTCAAGAACAATCCCTTTCCAAGTAACTCAAGGTTAATCCAAAAATCCAACCCATCCATCACTCTCCAATAGGTCTAAAAACTAAGATAATAACATCTTAGTGGTGGTGGAATTCTCTCCCTATAGTTATATCACTAGAAAAATTGATCTAAGGAATCTCAAGGTTCTCACATGGCTAACCCCTAGACCATCCCTCTCAATCCATCACTCACCATTACCTAGTGATCACTAAGGGAACCTATATTTATGACCAATATAATTACTATGTTCATCAATATTAAAATCCTAAGTCCCACCATGTTAAAAGTCACACATTCATAATCAAGCCCTCGACCCTCATTGGTCTGGAATCAATCCACTGAACAAGGGTCCTTCATTGTCAATGGAACTTTGGGCAACTCATTCATAAGAAATCAATTTTATTTAAACAATTCTCTTATTTTAATAGGTTTATCATCATTTTAGAGAGACCATATATCACATGAAATATAAATAGAAAAATAGAAATACCATTGGGGAATTTTTTTGAGGACCACTTACCTAAAACATGAGGGCATTTCATTTTTTGAAAGTTCACTAATCCATCATCACCAAGACTCAACCATACTGACATCAATATCCCAAAAACTTTTATCAATACATAACATCCAATAATTAATTATAGGAAATTTATAATTAATTATTAAATTCATTTTAAAAATATATAACTTATCCAAAAATTAATATAAGTAAGTATAAAGCCAAAAAAATCACCAAGCATCAATCAATCAAAGAAACCTCATGAAACAGGGTTTAGTATACTCCTTACATGCACCCAAAAGATTCCCAAGACATCACGTTAATTTATAACAAAAATATTATTTAATTTCATTGTTAATTAAAGTAGTAATAACACCTAAAAACTGATTGGGTGCTCTCATTATATTAAAACAATAAGAGACAGGGTGTGGTCCACTCCAGATGTACCCCCAAGACAAATCAATATAAAATCACAAATTATAAAGGTTAACTCAATCGACAATTTAGCCTATATTCAACCAAAATCATAAAGAAGCCTATGAAAAAAGATACCCTATGATAAATAGTGAAGGGTGGCCTGATTTCATTCTCTTGGGATCTCCTCTATAGGATACATGAAAAAGACCCATCAAGCAAGATGATTTTTTGGTGATCCTATGAAATAATTCAGTTAAAACACCAAAAATTATTATGGAAATAAAATACCATTGAAGGAGGATGAATAATGAGAAGAGAGGTTAAGATCATACTAATAATCACATGATTATATTCACTAGAACCACCCAGAATCAAGGGGATTTAAAGGGGAGAAGATAGTTTAGTCTCCCATAGCTCACATGATTATCCAAGAGTAATACCTTGAGGGGTTTCAAATTTAGAAACCCCCTCATACCCTTTTTAAAAAAACATCCCTCATGTTTCATCACATGAATAGGAGGTTCAAGACACAAATCATGTGGACAGTATTCTGTCCCCATTTCACCATTCATACCTTTATGGAACCATATGAATTTAATTCCTAGATTGAATAACCCATTCACACCATAAATGGACTGCTTCTATAATTCTAAGCATCCCAGGCCCCTGGACACTACTCTAACACCATCTCAATAACTCTTAACAACTACTATACCCCAAACCAGATCCAAAAATAGAATTTAAATACATTCAAACTCTTGGAATCTCATTCTGAATCTTAGTTATAAACATGAACTAAGACCAAATTAAAACATCAAAATTCCCCTAAAATTTCACCCCATTAAAGGGTATGAGGTTTTACATATATGATGAGTCTCTTTTATAGAAAAAAATTCAATGGTAGTTTAAAAAATATTCATTCTTTAAGGGTTTATAATGAAATTTTAAAGTAGAATGATTTTCATAAATGAACAATATAATATATTTTAGACTACACATAATCCAAATATGTTTTAAGCTAAGGTTTTAGGATTATTATTATTATTTATTTGATCAATTTTAACATTATATAAAATTTAAACTAATTTTCAATGTTGATCTTTTATTTAACCTTAAAAATATATTTACAATTATGCAATTAAAATGTACCTAATTTAATAATTTATTACCACTTATTTTTATCCTATAAAAAATTTTAAATAAATAATTTATATAAACCCTATCAATTTGAAAAAATTAAAACATTCATTATTACCTTATGTTATTCTTACTCAATCATCGCGTAAACACTGCATATGCATTATGGAAAATTATCATATTATTAAATATTAAAAATACATTAATAACTTTAATATCTTTTTTATTTATCATTAGTATCATATAAAACTATTTATAATATTTTTTTATTCTGATTCATATCATTATTAAATATTTAAGATATTAATTTTCATAATTCTTCTTGTACACGATCACTAGGTAATAATATAGATAATTAAATTCTACATAAATTTAAAATTTATGTATGTATATCCACATAGTTTATTATTCATAATATTCACCACTTAAATTATTTCATCACTATATAAATTCTCATTCTTATCACTTAATTCATCAATTTTGAGTTTTCCTATACTATGATAGCATCGCGTCTATACCAATAACTATTTTTATATTTATCTTAACATTAAAATTTATTTATATTAATTAGATAATATTTATTTTATTTTTTTGAGTCTATTATCTCTCAGACATACTTCATTAGTTTCAATAGTATTTTATATCATTCAATATGAATAAAAAATTATAATAAATATAATTCTACTTGAACAAAAATTTATATTTAAAAAGATTTTATGTGTGTTACACAAAATCTTACCAATTAGAATTCTTATATTGTCATTATAAATTTATTTTAAGGTGTTTTTTGTATTTTTAATTTTTTTTAACTTTTTTGAGTGTTGCATAACTTTTGGTATATATATTTAATAATGAGTTACAAAGTAATATTTAAACTTAGAATCTTATATTTTTAAAAGTAATTTTACCTTTTTACTTAGGATTTAATAAAAAGAATTTTGAATAGTAAGCCATAAAATAATAATGTTTTATATATTGAATATTCTAACATATTAAATATATTTCTCAATTGTAATAAATTATTTTAGATATTAATAAATTAAGAAGACATAGAATTCAAATTTATTTTTTAACTTTTATTTTTTAAAAGGAATTTGAATTCCAATATATCACTAAACTTATAACACATTGAATTAGAATACTGAATTTAAATATCAACTATTTAATGATTTAGAAAATATATATTGAAATAGGATTACAATCTTTAACATTTTACCATAATTTTTAATAGAAATTTTGAATATACATCAAATTTACTATTTTCAATCATACATTATTACTTGTAGGTTTTCTAACAAATTACCTTTAGCCTATTATTTAAATTAATATTTAAAATATATTATTTATTTTATTAATATAAATTTATAATTATTAAATTATAAATTTTAAAATAAAAACACATTATATATTTAAACAATATATATTTTTTCTATAATAAATATATATTTTTGATTGAAAATTATATTCTTATTTACCTTCATGATAAATTTTATCTAAGATTATAATAATTATTAATGTAAAAATAAATCTATAAAATTATCATACATATTAATTTATATAATATCTATTAATTGAAATATCCTTTAAATATATCAAATTAAGAAATCATATTAAAGAAATATATTTAGAATGTAAATACAATACCATTTATGTCTAGTTGTAAATGTAAAAAAATTAAATATATAGTGAGTATCTTATTGATTATATAATATATTTTTTTGGCACGGAATAAACATATACAGGTTTAATATAAATAATTATTGAATAAATTTAAAATTTTAACAAGAATATTAATAAATATAAAATTGATATATTATTAAAAAAACATGAATTATCAAATTCTACCCCCACCCTGAAATAAATTTCATCCACAAAATTTTTAGTTTTTTCTAAAAAATTGACATATTATTAAATATCTATTTTTTAAGATATCCATTTTCTAGGTTATGACTAAAAATTTACCAATTTACCTAAAAAAAGGAATATTTCAATATTTTTATTAATACTATATATTAAAACCACAAACACACACACACATATATTTATTAAGGCTCATACTTCTGAATGAGTTTCTTAAGGATTACCTTGAATTTATGATGACTTTTTATATATGAATTGATATATATATCATTCTTTGGATTTAGTTTTAGGAATTATTTCATCATTTTTAGGTAATGATTTTGAGAAAATATATTTACTTGAATTATTTTCATTTATTATGCTCAATTTTAACCATCTATATTGTGTTTTTAATAGTTTCATCCACTGATTCACTTCACTTTACAAACAATGAAAGACTAAGATGGGTTTTACTTATCGAATAATTACTGACAATATGTTTCTATCATGTTATTCCAATTTTGAAACATTAAGGAATCATGATATTCACTAGAGGATAATAGTAATTATTATACAAATGATTATCTAGTGAGTTTTCCTATTGTTTCCATCCATTAAAAAAACCAAAACAGATAGTGTGAGTAATGATAATATCCAATAATATCTGTGAAAGACATAATATGAAAAAAATCCATGATATCATACCCTTTGAAACCTTGAATTATAATAATAAAACCATTAGTTTTACATATATTACATTATAATTTATCTATTAATTCCTCTTCATAAAATAAAAAAATTAAACTCATTAATCATTAAAAATTTCATCACAATATTCCAAACCAAATATATTTCAAGGACATAATAATATAATATCTTAAAAAACCATTTACCAGTTATCCAAAATTATGAGTAATAATCTTGATATAAAATCACATACCAATAAATAATTTTATGCATACCGAAATCATGTATGATCCCCAAATAGAGTAAATGTTTTTAAAAATAACCATAATCACCTTGTCCCCAAATCACTTTTCAACCCCTAAGGTTATATTTACCTTTGAAATATGATTAAAAAAATTCATTAACCCTTACCCAGATAAAAATATTTACCTTGACATCAAATCAAATAATAACCAAAAAGATTATCTAAGGATTTTAACTTATTATCACCCTCAATTATACTAATCCATGATGTTATCTAAAACTCATAAATTATGCTCATCTAATAACATCTTAACTTAAAAATTTATCTAACCCCTATTCAGATACAAACTATGACAACCTAAACACATAACCACCCTATAATACAATGTTTTACATCAAATATTACAAAATGTACATTGCTATTAACTTTAGGTTAAGATTTTTTTCTTAAAAAAATGGGAAAATAATACATAAAAATATAACAATATCACTCTAACTCCCATATAACATCTATTTATTTCGTAAATAATTTCTCAAAAAATTAAACTTACTTCACACTAGACTAATCAACATATATCGAATTTTAAATTAATTAATTGTTCTTAATTATCATTATGCCCTATAAAAATCATTTGAAAATGAGGTATGCGACAATAAATGTTGATTACATCCACCACCACTGAACATGATGAAAATAAATAAAGGAAATAAACACACAGGTCCAGGGACATGACTTTGCAACCTTCCCCTCACCCCACCAAAACCCAAACCACTTCACCACCTATGGCGTGGATATTTTGTGAGCATATAATGATTAGTAAGGTGCTATAAATGAAATATACTCATTAGGCCTTGATACATAGGAACACTCATGGATATGAATCAATGGTATAAAAGAATGCATTAAACTCATTAAAAATTCATAATATAATATTCAATCATAAAGTCCCAAGAAATAATCATATCAATGATGTTTAAATAATAAATTAAATAAATATAATGTGTAATAATAAAATTAATAGATTATTCATGAAGGTTTTCATAGGAAATTATATTCATATCATATGTAATATCTTATAATAATCCTTATAATCACACACACAATCCCCGATATTAGAATAACAAGATAGGTTACTTCCAATATATAATCTCTAGAGAATAAATCATTACCCAATTCATTTTAGGTTTAATATAACTAGACCACATATATTTACCTATAATTTCTAAGAACCATATAATGAATAAATCACATATAATATTTCATGTTTGACATGTAAATATAAGCATTAATGTTAAACCAAATGAATCAATTAAAATGGGTTAACCAATTCTATATTGAGATCAGATATAAAAATAGGAATGGAATATTGATAAAATCCATAAAAATATTTTGATTAAAATTCTTATAAACATTATTAAGAGAGTTAATAGAAAGAGTTCAATTTATTTTATGTAATTGTATAAAAGAAACTGATGATGGCATTGTTAATATTTTAGTCAATGTAAGTGAAAGAGAAAACAAAGAAATGAATTATATAAAATAAATAATAGTATAAAATTGTGTTAATATCATGAAAATAAAATATTTTAAAAGTATTAAGATATGTTATAAAATCATTTCAATGAAAATCAATATTAAATAAGAATGGAAAGTGTAACTTGGAAACCCTTACCCTGCTCTTTGAGTTGTCTATTTTGGATTGATTCGAATGGATTTTAAGTAGGGAATTTTGGCTATAATAGGTCCTTATGAATATGTAAATAAACTTTTATAGATGTATTTGGGATAAATATTGACAAAAAAATATAACATAACATGTGTTTTGAAAATGTTATAGTGAGTCCACTTTTCTAGAAAAAAATTTGATGGCAGTTTCAAAAATATTATTTCTCTAAGGATTAATAATGTAATTTTCCTGTGAAAATTGGATTATAAATCGACATTATATAATATTTTAGACCATATTTTATCCATATATGTTTAAATTTTAGGTTTCAGTATTTCATTTTTCATTTTTAATGCATATTTAAATTAAATATGATTTGATATCATTTTCAGAAATAATATTGTAATTTGACGTAATATATTTATATATATATAAATTGAATTAAAATTTATGTAATTTAAAAATTTTGGAAATATAAATATTATCCTATTATTTTGGCACACCAAAATTCATCTAACCCTTATCAATATATATTTGAAAACCACAATTTTAGACTTTTCACTTACTTGTAGAGTCGTTGCGTCAACACCACATAAGAATTTTGCATAGTTATCAAATTATTTAATATTTAATTTAAATTACTAAGTGAAGAATAATTTACTATTATTCAATATTTAAATTTTAAACTGGTCATAATATATTTTATTTCCATTCATATCATTATAGCATATTTAAGATAAGACTTTTTTACTTTTCTTACAATGAAAAAGCACTAGGTAAGAATTTGGATAATTTACCTATTATATAATTTTAGTATTTATAATTATTTAAAAAATCATTTATTTTTAACAATTTTTACCTATTAAGTTTTATAATCACATAATACATTCTCATTATTATCTCTTATACCATAAAATTTTACCTTAGGTTCTGAAAACACAATGTGAGAACTAATAAATATTTTCATATTTATATTGATATAAAAAATATTTTATATTAATTGGATAATATTAATATGATATTTTGAGTATATTAATATTTAATACACATTCCATTAGTTTCAATAATTTTTTCTATAAATCTAGAAATAATATAATAAAGAAAATTAAAATTCAACATGAAATAAAATTCTTATATTAAAATGAGTTTATGTGTGTCACTAAATCTCTAACCATTTCAAATTAATATACTGACTTTATAAATTCTTGTTTTAGTGATAATATTTTTTTAATCATTACATATATTTTCCGAGTGTTCCATAACATTCTTGTTGTATATTTAATAATGGGTTATAAAGCTTTATTCAATATTTAACTTTTATATTTTTATTTAGAATTTTAAATTATTAATCAAAATATAATGAAATAAAATTTTAATATTTAATATTCAAATAATCATGTTATATATATATATATATAATATTCTAAAATCATCCATATATTTCTCATTTTTTTAAAATCTGTATATTACAAAATTAATAAGTGATATAATTTAATTTGAATTCTAACTCTTATTTTTTTGAAAAGACATTGAATTAAAATGTATCACTAAAATTATAACAAACATAAACTAGAAAATTTAAATTTAAATTCAATCCATTAATTATTTTAAAAAATATAAATTTGAATGGAAATATAATTAATAATAATATACCATTATTTTTAATAGAAACAATGAATATATATTAGCATTAATATTTAATATTATAACATATTTTTTATTTTTTAAAACAAAAATCATTCCTCCAAATTTTGATAGAAAGATTAAAAATACATTTTTCATTTTACCAAAATAATTCTACAATTTTTAAAAATTAGCTTATAAAATAAAAATTAATTATCTATAATATTAATATATATTATTCAAACAACTTATATTTATTTTCAAATGAATAATAATATTCTTATTTAGTTCCATGATAAAATTATTTCTATAATTATCATAATAATAAATATAAAAATAAATCCATAAAAATAACATATATATCTATTTTTAAAATATCTAAAATCTAAATAATTCATTAAATATATCCAAATAAAATATCTTGTTAAGGAAATATATTTAACCTTTAAATAAAACACATTTCTTATAATATATTAAAAATAATAAATATAAAGCCATAACATTAACTTATATGAGTTCAAAATAAATATTCAATGAATAAATATAAAATTATAACATCAATATTGATAAAATGGATAAATTATATATTAATAAAAATACCTAGATTTTCACATAAAATATGGTTAAAGAAAAATCCATTAAAGTAGAATGATTTGAAATTTGAATATGGTATGAAATAAGTCCAATGTTTTTAATTTTTTTGTGTCTTCCTATGAAAAGGTGGTCAATGAACCCATAATTTCACAAAATATTTTCCAAGAGAAATATGGAGTTAGAAGGGTTGGGCTAATTAAAAATGAGTTTCCTACTTATAGATCGTAGAAATGGGTTTTAATAGTAAAGAAACATGAATCAAAGGGGTTGAATCTTGGGTTAATTTTCTTTATCTCCCATGAAATATCAATTAGAAAATATTCTAGTTGAATGATACAAGGGTAAAAAGTTTGGGTGTGTTAAAAATAATAGTTCTAAAGAGTTAATGTAATGCCAAAAATTATTGAATCTGGGTTCTTCTTAGAATATTTTGTAATGTTATTGCATCATAATGTCATGTACTAATATACTAGTAGGTGAACTCTTTAATCCCTCCTTCAATAGGCCAAGGGATAGTGGCCTACATCGAGATATTATTGGATATACATTTTTGGTTCCAACAAATCTCAGTTTTTATGTGTTTTTATGATTAATTTTTTTTGAATATTTATTCTAACCAGTTTTTCCTAAGTGTTTTCAATTATATCAATCAAAATAATTTATCTTACGCTAAATCTCTAAGTGATTATCCTATGATTTATGGAGTATTTATCTTATGTGTGCTCAGAATTAGAAATATCTCTATTTAATGTTTATCTTCTTACAAAAAACATTATATTTCAAAAATAATGATTGAGTTATCTCAAGCCATATATTTTAGAAAAAACGAAGCTAATAAGAGGCTGTTATCTTATGAAAAGAATATGCATAAAATATTATCTAATAAAACCCAAAAGGAGTTGAAGAATATAACTATCACATTACAGTAACATATTTTATCTTACGATAAAGAATTATCCAATGAAATACTGAAGTTATTTTATCCCAGTTTAATTCCGAAACCTTATTTTTCTTAAGAATTCTCTCAAAAAGTTATCTTATGATGAACAATACTACTATCTAAATATCTTACAAAAATATATATGTTATGTATAATTTCATGATTAATTTATAATCTCTTGATAATTCATTTCATTATTTTAGAGTATATAAGAAAAGGAATTATCTATTTAAGGAAAGGATAATCTGAACATTATGTCACTTTTCTATGAATGGAAAGATCCAAAGAAAAATAATAATTTTTGACATCGCTACTACAAATTAATTTCTATATTTGGGATGAATGGATGCATGTCATTAATAACCCATCTTATCAACTTATCAATGCATGGATCACTTAACCATCATGATTATATTGTACTTAAGTTTTAAATGTGATATAAAATTAATAATCATCTACAACATGGTGATAAATGGATGGGATGAATGAGTAAAATACTCAGACATACATATGAATACTCTGAACATCCATATATTTAAAATATCAAACATAAATAATTATGTTTTTTATTACAAGTTTCATCAGTTTCTCTGAAGATCATTTGGATCTATACTTTTAATAATATCATCTTCTCATAACGTATCTTCCGCTGGTATTAGTAGCTTCTTGAAACAGTGTTCTACAACCATTCCTTCAAAAAAGATATTCATTCTATTTTTCTTTCACTCATTGTAAGAGTGTGTGTTGAGACTAAGGAAAAGTATTATAAATGGATATCCTGGTTGAAATATCTTAGACCTTTTTATCAAGTGACAACTAATTGTACTATGTTTGGATCCCCTAGTAAAATGGGTTTTATAGTGAAAATCATCGAACTTGTGAAGTAGAGTGTTGGTGTAGTGGACTAGGGGATTTATGTTCCCTAAAACACTATAAATATCTTACATTCAATCTATTTACATTAATTTTTTATATTTATACTACTATTTTATATTAAATAAAAATATTTGATTGATCATACTTAAAGTGGGATATTTTGAATAGAGAACATTTTATGAACTCAATTCATCCCTATTGAGTTTTTAGTTAGCCATTATCTTGGAAAAAAATTGGTATTAGAGATTATGACTCTTGAGTTCACAAATTTAAAAGGTTGAAGTCAAAAAATCCATTTTCAAATGGATTCCATGGCTAATAACTAAGAATGTATGTCAATAGTTATAAATCCTTGCTTTAATGGTGAAGATTATGGCTACTGAAAGTCTTGAATGTCTATCTATTTGAAGAGTATTAACTTGAAAGTTTATCTCAAATTAGTAAACAATTATGAAATTCCTAACACAGATCTGTGACTATGGCATTCTACAACTAAAGTAGAATATGATCTGAATTCTAAATCTATGAATGTTATAATATGTGTATTGGAATTATATGAATCAGTAGAGTTTGTCAATGTAAAATAAGACATGAAATGTGATCCAATATAGAAGTTTAATATGAAGGTAACGAAACTGTAATGGATCTTATATACGATACATTCCAAAGGACTAAATTAGAAAGTATTAATCTACTAAATTTAAGGATTACTAAGATTGTTAATAATATTGCTACTCTAGGAGTACCTATTACTGATCTCGAAAATGCATTTAATGTTCTTAGAGTATTACCACGCCATTGTAGAAAAATTGTAGATTCTATAATAAAATATACAAAATTCAATAACATTAAGATAAAATATCTCAGTAGAACTCTTATTATGTATGATGATAAAATGTAATCTAAAGCTACAGAGCATAAAATGATCACGAAATAAAATGTTTCCTTTAAGGTTTATACTTATAAGGATAAAAAAACAAAAAAATATAAAAAATATAAAAAACATCTAAAGAAGAAGATCCCTTGAGAAACTCTGGGTCAAATAACGATATTTCAAAGTTTTCTGAAAAGTTAAAAAAATTATAAAAAAATAAAATAGAATTCAGAACACCCTTCAACAAGAATAGATATCATAGTGAGAAATCTAAATAATCATGATGCTATAAGTGAAATAAACTCGGATATATCAAGGCTGATTGTCTGCATATTAGTGATGAAAAAAGGTAGAAAATAAATACTTCAAGAAGGCTTATTATAATAATTAACCCAAGAAAACTATGAAGGGAACATCAAGTTCTTCTAAATATTATAGTGAGTACACACCATCGAAATTCAAAGCTGAAACTCTTAATCAAAGTCCAATATATGCTTTATGGAACATTGAAATGAGGTACATTCTTATTACTATTCATATCTTGAGAATGGACCTTAAAATAAAAATTTATCATATAAATAGTTAAATGAATATTGTACCATATTGGAAACAAAGTATAAAATCATAAAAAATAAGAATAAGGTCCTAAAAAATTATTATAATAATATTTTCAATTAAAATGATGACCTCAATAAATAAATTTTTGAGTTAAAGAATCAATTAGAAAAATATATTTCATCATGCACTCAACAAACCAATACTGTTTAGAATTTACATAAGGAAGTTCAAAACATTAAGGATTTTGAAAGTTTTTATATAAAATGGGAACATAATCTAAAAAAAATTCTTGGTCAAAATAAACTTAAGAAAGAAAATTTTGGAATAAGAAGTCATGGAAAAAATCCTAAAATCTATAAAACATATTTTTCACTTAATTCTAAAAACAAAAACCTTAATAAAAATACCTATTTTAATTATGGAGATAATTTAAATTATAAAAATATCTTAAATTTGAAAAATATTATATTTTGTGAAATCAAAAATCCATATCTTAAAAAATATTTCCATAAATAATTTATATGTTTTCTAAAAAAAATTGGATCCCTAATTCTCGTATAACTAACATTTGTAGACCCAAAAGATCTTTGGTACTATAAAAATTTCATTGTTTGATTTTTTATGGAGAAAAAATCACATGAATAACAATGAGAAATGGTTTATATAAAGTGGTTTAATGAATATGAGTGTTGATTTCTGTAATTTTAACTCACTATAAAAGATTCATGTTGGTTATATCATATTTTTTGACAATTTAAAAGGTAAAATAGTTCACATTATATTAGTTGTAAATCCTTAATCAATTCCCATAAAAAATTTCTTTATGTGGAAGGCCCAAATCACAACATGATAAGAATCTCTCAAATTTGTGATGACAATTATTTATTTTATTTTTATGAAAATTCATTTTTTTTATTTTAAAAGATTAATCTTTCAGGTTTAAAGAAACATGTGCAGATAATGTATATACAAAAGACCTCAACTCCTTATGTAGAAAAAATGTAAATTGTTTAAATTATAAAATTGATGAACCGTGGATTTGGCATAGAAGTCTTGGACATTACAATGTTCATTATTTAAAAAATTTATCTAAAATATTTTTTATTTATGACTTTACTTTCCTTAAATTAGATAAAAAGAAGATATATAATTCATGTTAAATGGGAAAGAATCACAAGCCTTATTTTAATCCCATTAAATAGGTTTCTATAAGTATACGTCTTATTATTATCTCTATGGATCTATTTGGACTTACTAAAACTACAAGTCTTGCTGGAAAATATTTATTTATTTTTAAATTGATGATTTTTTTGAAATTTACATCAGTTTTCTTTTTATGACTTTAGAGTGATCCTTGTTATATTTTTGTTAAATTCTTTAAGCTTCTGAAAAATGAAAAATATACTAAAATTGTGATTTTGAGATCAGATAATGGAGTTGAATTTAAGATTCATGAATTTAATTCATATTAATCAAATAATGGAATTAGACATACATTCTATTCCCCTAAAACACATTAATTGAATGGTGTTATTAAAAAGAGGTATAATAATTTGAAAGAAATTAATAGGACTATTTTATATGAATATAACACACATAATCACTTATGGGATGAATCTTTTAACACAGTATGTTATGTAATTAAAATTGTTCTAATAATACATGTCCTGAAGAAAAGAAACATTGAGTTATGAAATATTATAAACCCAAAGGTAGGATACTTCAAAGTATTTAGATACAAAATTTATATCTTGAATAGAAAATAAAATCATGGAAAAATTGATCTAATGGATGATAAATTCATCTTTATAGGTTAATATACTTCTTACAAATTGATAGAGTTTTCAAAAAAAGGGCAATGATTGCTGAAGAATCAACTCGTTTTAAGTTTGATGAATTTGATCATTTTGATGATAAAATGACTCAAACTAATTAAAAAAGTGACTATCTCAAGGATATGAGATGTGAACCCATATTTAACAACAACAAGGATAATGATTTTGAACTTGATTTCATTAAACCAGATCCATTAAGGGTTACTTCTAGTGAACTAGAAAGTGTATTTCCATGAATACTTAAAAATATTAAAGGCTACACTCTAGAAACAATTATAAGAAGATTAAATGAATGAGTTAGAGCTTGAATAAATATAGGAAACCTAGTAGGATTATTTTCATTTCTATCCAAATTTGAACCTAAATCTCTAGAATAATATTTTTTGATGAATTTTAGTTCTTGGCTATTTAAGATGAGTAAAATAATTAAAAAAGAAACAATGATTAGAAATTAGTTAAAATAAGCTCTGAATATCCTATAATTAGAGAAAAATGGTGGTTTAGAAACACGAAATATGATCATGGTGTAATAACTAGAAATAAATTTAGATTAGTTTCCAAAGGATGAAATCAAGAATAAAAGATAGACTATGAAGAAACCTTTAATTATGTAGTCATGTAAGATGATAGTAGAATCCTTCTAGAATATTAATCTTATAATAAATTTAAATTATATATGATATATTTTAAATCTAATCTTTTAAATGTATTTTTAATATAATTATTTTATTTAGAAAGACCTCCTAGTTTTAAAGACAGTCGATTTAAAAATTTAGTTTTTAAACTTACCATAGCATTGTATGAACTTAAGAATACACCAAGAGCATGGTATGACAGATTAAGTTCATTTATTTTACCAAATTATTTTACAGTAAGAAGTTATACACTAATTTATTTTAGAAAATTTCATCTTTATATATTATTTTATTAAAAATTTATGTTAATGATGTTATTTTCGGATGAAAAAAATCAAAAATTATGCAATTACTTTTCAAAACTTATGAAAAAAGAATTTGAAATGAGTATGATGGGTGATTTAAACTATTCTATAGGATTTAAAATCTATCAAAAAAGTTTTTTAAAGGTTTTAAGCCAATGAAAATACATACTTGTTTTACATAATATGTTTGGACTTAAAAATAGTAAGTCTTACTCAACTCCAATGTGCTACAATATTAAACTTGATATGGATAAAACTAGAAAATCATTTGACAACAAGTTGTATAGAGGAATCATTTAATGTTTAATTTATCTTTCTACAAGTATAGAATACCTAATATTTTCAGTATATATTTTTGAAATATTTCAATAAAATGAAAAGGAATCTCATTTAAATTATCCCAAAATAATTTTAAATTATTTGAATGGAACTGAGTCTCATTCTCTTATTTTTCCCAAAAAAATCATACATTAATTTAACATCATATTCAGATAATGATTTTTAAATTTGTAGACTATATATAAAGAAAACCTTTTCAACCTTTAATTTTCTTGATAAATCTCTAGTATCTTAGTCAAGTAAAAGACAACACTCTGTAGAATTATCAAAAGTTGATGATAAATTTATTAAAGAAAAAGTCCTTGTGTGAAAGTGTTGTAGATAAAACACACCTTAGTTGATTTTTGATTTAATTTCAAATGCCTTCTAAGAAAATGTGATAAAATAAGTTATATCAGCATTTCAAATAATCCAGTAAACCATTCAAGAATGAAGAACATTGGTTTAAGACATTATTTCTTAAGAAATCATGAAAAAAATAATGATATATCTTTTGAATACATTGGCATAGAAAATCAATTAGAATACATTTTTACTAAAACTTATCTAGATGATAGATTTGATTTCATTAGATCTGAATTAGATTTATTATTTTAATTTCAATTTTACTTATAGAGTAACATAAATATCTAATTTAGTAAAACAATTTACATACTTTTCCATTTTCAAAATTTTTGAGTTAATATTTTCAAAATTGTGAGCCAATATTTTTAGTGTGAATATATATGAGTATTAGGCATATAAAAAGAAGAAATTTCACCTAGATTTTTTATTTATTACCCTTCACATCATTTCACAACCCTTCAATGATCATGAAAAAAAGAGATTGTGTAAATCCTACTCATGAAATTTTTACCATTATTTTGAACCCCTTTTTCTTTATTCTACCCTAACATTGTCTCCCTATCCCTCTAACCTCCATACTCCTATCAATAATGGTGAAAATAAATAGAACCAATGGATCTACTTCAAGAAAAGTTAAGTTGAAAACAACTCCAAGAAAAGTTATAAGTGGATGAGTTATCAATTTTTTATAGCTCAATATAACTGATATGATGCTCAAGAAAGTCATAAATAGTGAAGGATGAAAATATGAGTTTCATAAAAACAAACTGATATTTTATTAGAAAGGGAAGTGTCAATGTTTTATGAAACCAGAGTGTTTCATTTTATAGATAATGATGAACTCATAACCATAACCGTGTACTAGAAAAGTATTTTTCTAACCTCAGGGGTAATAGCTTAAGGTTTTAGTGGCCACATGAATGATAAGAAAATTTTAGTACTTCATTCCATGAAATAAATGATGTTATTTCACCTGAGATTAGGAAGTATTTTTTAGGATCTATTGACGTAGAATAGAATCCAATGAAGGGTCTTAACCAGAAATAAAATTCCTCATCAAGTGAGTCCCATCTTCCATCACTCAAAAAAATGGTGAGTAAGAAAAAGTTTTATTTCAAAATAGTACTTTTCAATATTTTTTATTATTAAAAAGCATTTTTATCTAGAAAAGTATGTTATGAGGTATGTGTGGCTTGTATAAAATGATTTTGTGAATTTATTTCCCTTTGAAATAAAGATAATGTTTTTATTCCAAAAATTTGTTATTTTTTGGATGATAATACAACCACTCATTGTCATGGGTTGACAACATTAAGTGAAATTATGTTGAAAAAATTGGTTTTTGTTGAAATTAATATTTTAACAGGTTTCTGTTGATAAATTCCGAAGCTGAAGTCAATCTAGCTCCATCGTAGGGGGAGTCATACCACATACAAGAAAGACTAGTTTTAGTAGATAGACCAATTCAAAGTGCGGATATAATAGAAAAATTATGATAATTATTTGACACTTTTCTAAAGGAGAAGAATAATTAGAGTTTTTGTTGAATATGGAGAACCAAATACTCATCAAGAGAGTTTATCTCCTACTCCTGTTTAAATTCTAGTTAATAAAGAAATCCAACTTATTCTTTTACTCAATTTTTTACTGTTCAAGAGAGGACCATATCAATAAGTCCATAAACAAAACCTCTGATTATTGCTTCTAATTATGAGGAATTAGGTTAATTAGCTATTAGAAGAATAATGATTAAGACACCAAAATATCATTATGTTTAAGAGTTATCTAATGCTATTGAAATTAAACTACAACGTGATAAAAGTATATAATTTCAATAAGATATATTCTCCCCAATTAATGAAGACTGAAAAAAATTCACAATTACTTGTGTCGGTCGAGATACTACTAAGAGAACTCAATGGATCTAGTCTAAGTTGGTTCTAAAATTGGAATACATGAAAGACTGGTAAGTAGAATTAAGAAATTAAATTTTAACTCCTCATAATAATGTTTTTTCAAGATATGATTTTTTGAAAAGTTAAATGTTAGTTTACATTTTTATTGAGAAAATGGTTGTAGGAACCTATGAGGAAACCATGAATCAAGAATATGGTTTCTTGATATTATAAGTAGTGTCTGTAGTGATAGACACAATTAAATCTACAATTACCTTTATGTTGTGTGACTTGTTATAGAAATAAGTAATTCAAGATCTTAAAATGTATTTAATAGATGAAATAAAAAAATGAATGTGTTTCCTTAGAATTCTATCATGTTAATTGATCAGTCTAGAAATTAAATCAACACCCTCTTATAGGATATGATTTGTATAGTTCAATAGATGATGTCACAATTCGAAAAATATATAAGTTTCATCATCACTGGTTTACAGATCATGGATGGATCCCAATCCAACAACTTTTAACTATTAGAAAAGAAATTTAAAGATTTAAATACTTTTTTTATGTAGTATCAAAATAGAATCATATGGAGATAAAGAATAAGAATGGGTAGATGCATTTATTGAGCCTTAGTAATTTCAGGTATTAGTGAAAGGAAAAGAGATTGTTTTAGTTGAAATTTCAATAAAAATGTTCGATAATTAGTTTGAAAATTTGAAGAAGTTGATAGTAAATTATGAAAAGAAAGGAGATGTTCAGAACCTTTTTGGAAATATCTCACAAAGGGTATGAAATGGGTTTAAATTATTTTAGACCTTTACAAGAATGAAATGGTGAAAATAAATGATGCTTGTGTGGATGACCTATTTGAAATTAGATGGAGACACATGCCAATAAATCCCATCACCAATCTACATGAATCCCCTTTACAAAGTATGAAATAAATATTTGATCCTACTGATATTTATCAAATGGAAAATAAATAATTTGGTGAAAAAATGTATTTCTCACATCTTGAACCTTTTTTTAAACTATCATTTTTTTCTTAAGATAAGTTTAATGTGGCGAGAGATCAATAAGGTCTTCCCAACACAAAATCCACTTCTATAGGGATCTATTGAGATGATCGAGCAGGTGTTAGATAATCCTTACTAATTTTGGGAGATATTGTTGGAGAGATGGATGATGATCCTATGCCCTTATCCTCAATACGTGCTATCCAACAATTATTGTTAAAAAATCACCCCAAAAAAGACATTTAAACTTGATAGATTGATAAACTCTCATAATTACCAGTTTACATTCTGGTTTCATGGTGAATGGGAATTTATAAATCATTTAAATAATTATTTATTAAATGAAATAATTTTTCCATTTGAATGATTTTTAGAAATTATTGACTCTAATAGTCACTCTGAGAAGGAATGGGGAGTGAGGGATGGTTACCCAGAGGTACATATCTCTGGAAATTGGGGAGACATCTCTGAGAGTTAAAAGGAGAATGCTGATGAAAGGCCTAGAACTGCTTAAAATGACATTGTTCAAGGCGGAAAGAAGATTTTGATAGTAAATGAGGAAGTGATGACCACTCCACCAAGAAGAAGGTAAAGTAAAGAATATTATTATATGCCAAAATTGATGCCTACCAGGTATTCTGTCTAAAAGGGAAAAGGTATGTAATATTCTAAGGAGTTTCTATATTTGTAAAAGTTAATTCTTAGAGGGAATTATGTTAAGACTCTGAAGTATTATGAAAGGTCAGAATGGGTGTTAACTAATTAAGATGAGGAAATTGATCATGGAAATAGTGACGAGTATGGTTTTTATTATTTTTAGTTGTGATTCCAGGATTATGGTTCTTACTTGCTCTATTTTTCTTTTATTCTAATAACTGGTCTGAGGCTTTTTCTCTAGCGGAGATTTTCGGGTTTTTTCATTTTTATAGTTGTTACAAAGAATGCCAGGATTAATTTTCTAATATCTTGATAATTATTTTAATGTTATTAGATCATGTAATAAAATGGATTTTATATTTAAAGAAAGGTTTATCTATACATTATGCTTCTTTACCATGAGTGGAATGATCTGAAGAACAAGAAAATTACTAACATTTATAATGGAAAAGTAATTACAATATTTATAAAAATGGATGCATGTCCTTAATATCCTAGATTATCAACTTCTCAATGCGTTTATCACTAGAACAATATTATTATCTTGTTCTTAAGTTAAAAATTACATACAAAATTAATAGTTATTCTCTACATTGGAATAGATGGATGAGAAGAATATGTAGAATTAACATACATGCATATGAATACTCTGGAAGTTTTTACATTGAAAAGATAAAAAATAAACACTTTTTATTTGTTATTATATATTTCATTAGTTGAAATGAAGTTAATTCTAATCTATAACTTGAAGACTAACATCTTCTCAAAACATATCTTCCAATACTATCAGTTTCTTCTTGAAACTATGTATTACAACCGTACATTAAAAATTATATTAATTCTATTTTGTTCAAACTCATTTTATGAGTGTGTGTTCAGATTGAGGATAGGTCTTTCAATGGTAGAGACAAGAATAAAGAACTTGAGCCTTTTTATTAAGTGAAATCTGCTTGTACTCAACTGGGATCCCTCGGTAAAAGGGTTGTTAAAGTGAAAATCATGAAACATATAGAGTAGAGTGTTTATAGAGTGAACTAAGGGATATCTACTCCTTAAACCTAAATAAATATCATATTTTCAATAAATTTCCTATATTGTTTTGATAATGTTACATATTAATGAAAATTTTTTTATTGATAATACATAAAGATGGAGTTTTTCATTAAAGAAAGTTTTAGGAACTCAAATGTATCCCTTCTTGAGTTTTTAGTTATCCATTCTCTCAGAGAAAAATTGGTATAAAATATTGTCACTATTGATTTTATAGTTTCGAAGGATAAATTCCAAATATTTATTTTCAATTGGATTCTATGGTTGATAACCAAGAAGTTATGTCAATGGTTAGAGCTTCATACAATAATAATGAAAATTATGGTTACTGGAATGCTTTCATGTAAATCTATATGAATATTATTGAATTAAAAGTATATATTAATGATGTAATGTGTTGTGAAATTCTAAAGAGAGAGCCCCAACAATGGGATGATAAAAATGAAGCACAATATGATCTGAATTCCAAATCATTGAATGCTATAATCTATGGATTGGGATCAAATGAATTAAATAGGGTTTCTCAATGTCAAACAAAACAATAAATGTAGACCACTATAGTAGTTCCATATGAATTTACTAAAAATATAAATTATCCTAGATATTATACATCCAATGTTATATTTGATACATTTAAAATGGTTGAAGGATAATGTATTCAAAACTAAATGTAAGGCTTATTGAGATTGTAATTGATAATTCTCTTCTATGAGTACCTACCACTTAGCCTGAAAAATCATTGAATGTTATTTGTGTATTATCACCCAAGTTGAGAAGAATCATAGCTATGATAAGACAATATAAAAAAGTCATGAACTTTAAAATAAAAGATCTAATATGAAATCTCATGAAGTATGAAGTTGAAATCGAAGCTGAAGCTCGAGAGCATAAAATGATCAAGAAATAAAATGATTCCTTAAAATTTTCATCTTATAAGGATGAAAGGAATATAAAAATCATAAAAATATCTAATAAAAATAAAGAATAATAATCCTAAAAAAATATTAACCAAATGATGATCTTTCACAGTTTGATCTACAACTCAAAACAATCTATAATAAGAGAATATTTTTTAGAAGACCCTACAAAAAGAAAATAATTCATATGAATATTATAAATAATTAAGATGTTGTAAGTTCAAGAATATTGGACATATCAAGCCTAATTTTTGGTAGATTAAAGATTAAAAAAATTTATAAAATAAATAATTCAAGAAATATTGTTATAGGATAAAACCCAAGAAATCTATGAAGGCTACCTGGAGCGATTTTGAAGATTCTAGCGAGTGAACATCAGGAAAATTAGAAGAAAAAAATCTTAATCAAATACCCAACATATTCTTTATGGAAAAATATAAGGAGGTTCATTCTTATTAATATTAGGAGAATGAGAATTAATTGTAAAATTAAAATTAATCTTGTGAAGAATTGATTTAATATTTTACCATGTTGGAAACAAACTATGAAAGCTTAAAAATAAGAATAAGGCCCTAAAAAAACTTATTATTTTAAGATTTTAATGAATATGAGGTCCTAAAAAACAAATATTAATGTTAAATAATCAATTTAAAAAATCTACTACATCATGAACTGAAAAAACCAATACAATTGACAATTTACAAAGGGAAGTTCAAGACATTAAGGATGTTTCAAGTGTTTTTACAAAATGAAAATATTATCTAAACCAAATTATTTGTTAAAATAAACTTAAGAAATAAATTTTCTGAATCTTAAGTCTGGGTGAAAAGGAAAAATTATATAAAAACTATATTATACCTTGTTATAAATATCAAAACCTTTCTAAAGTTACCTATTTTCATTTTGGAGAAAATGGGCATGATTAATATATATATAATTTAAAAAATACTAAATTTTATAGAATCAAAAAATTAATTTAGGAAAAACTATTTCTTGAAAATAGTTTATTTGTTTTCTATAAAAAATGTAAATTTGGATCCCTAAGAATCATATATATATATTATTTTTTACCCACAAGATTTTGGGTAGCAAAACAATATTTTTTTTCGTTATTTATTGATGAAAACAAACCAAATGAAAAAAAATAGAAAATTGTTTATAGAAAATTGTTTTCAATGAATATTAGTGGTGATTTCTCAAATTTTCAATCAATATACAAGATTTATGGAGGTTATTTAAAATTTGGTTACAATAAAAAAATAAAATTAGTTAGAGTTGAATCAACTTTAAATCCTTGATCATTTCATATCAAAAAAGTTATTTATGTTGAAGTACTAAAGAACATCCTAAAAAGTGTCTATAAACTCTGTGATGATGGTTATTAAATTGATTTTTATAAAAATACATATTCAATTTTAAATTATAAATATCTCATGTTTAAATCACATAGAACAAATAATGTCTATACACTAGACCACAATTCCCTGTGTAGATTAATTTTAAATTGATAAAATTATGAAATTGATGAATCATGGATTTATAATAGATGGATTGAAAATTATAATGTTCAATCTGTGAATCATTTACCTAAAATACATTTGGTTTATTAATTTACTTAATTTATCATTGCATAAAAAGAATATATGTGATTCATGTAAAATGGGAAAGTAACCGAAGTTGTCTTTTAAACCAATTAATTAGGTTTATACATCTAGACCTATTGAGATTATCCATGTAAATATATTTTGACTTAATAGAACTAAAATTATAGCTGGAAAATTATTTTTTATGTGTTAGATGATTATTTTTTTAAAATGAAAATGGGATTACTTTTTATGACTTAAGATTGAATCTTGTTTTGTTTTCACTAACATCTCAATGATTTTGAAAATTAAAAGGATGATAAAATTGTGATGTTGAGGAGTTATCATGGAGGTGAATTTTAGAATCAGAAATTTAATTCATATTTCTCCAAAAAAATAATTAATCATACATTCTATGCCCCTAGGACACCTCAATATAATGGTTTTGTTGAAAGGAGGAAGATAGCTTTGCAAAAAAAATTCTTCGACTGTGTAAAGTGAATATAACATGCCCACTAACTTCTTGAATGAAGGTGTTAACAAAACATGTTATGTCAGTAAAAAAATTATAATAAGACCTATCTTAATGAAAATGTTGTTTGAGTTATAAAATAATATAAAACCAAAGGTATGATACTTAAAAGTATTTGGATGAAAGGTTTGTATCTTGAATACAAAATGCAATACTTAAACATTTTATATAAAGGATGATGAAGGAATATTCCTAGGTTATTTTACTAATTCCAAAAACTATATGGTTTGAACAAAAGGTCAAGGATTGTTGAAGAATCAACTCATGCAAATTTTGTTTAAATTGATCCTTTTGATCATAGAATGACTCAAACTGATGATAAAAGTGATTATATCAAGGTTATCAGATCTGAAACCCTCTTTAGAAATAATAAATATAGTAAAAATATCTATATATACAATAATATACTACCATGTAGTATCTTCAAGTAGTAAAATATTACCTACTAACATGTAGTATGTTCTACAATGATACAAATGAATATCCAAAATGAAACAAAAAACATATGTATATAATAAACATCTTCAAAATTCAACAAAATATTACTAAATTAATATCCATATGAAAATAAAAATTCTCAAACAAATGTAATGAAATATAAAATTAATCATGGATGTAACTAATGTTTTCAACTTAATGAATTCACAAGGACATCATCTAGAATATCTATCATGATTATCTAGTATATAAGATCATTTTTTATTGGATCCTTTAATTTTAATTAATGTAAGTGTGTAAAAAACATGGGTTTGCATATAATTATGAGTAGTGATACTCATTATAGTTATTCCAAGCATTGAACCGACTCCTATAAACTGCTAGTGTCTATGTGGAATGTGAATATATAATTTTTTTAAAAACAAAATACATCAAAACACAAGATCGATGATTATATTGATATTTCAAATTCTTTTTGTATCAAGATTTACCATATATTACAATAATCTATCTCAAAGAATAAAAAAAATTTATATATGTATATTCCAATTATTTATAAAATTATTATAGAAGGTTCCCTATTGACTAAATCCTACCAGAGGCCACTGGGAACTAAAACTATTAGGCCACACCGCAATATATCCATCAGTAACTCAAAGAGTGTGATTGTTTGTAACACACTATCCATACATTCAATCACTGTTCTTCTCCATCAATGGATATTGGAACTTATCTACCACACATAAAATAGTAGTCACATAACATAATGTGTCCCCAATATTCTCCCTTGATAATATCTAGAAAAATATATGTAGAAACATAACACAAGTAAGAAATAATATCAAATAATAATATCATATCTCACATCCCTTCAAAAATTCACTACCCAATGAATCACATATGATACTTTAATGTATCTTTCCAGAGTATCTCCTCTATAACTATTCCACCTCTAACTCAGAGTTGTGGGAAATAAATGAATATGTACTTGGTAACTATTAATCCACCTTTATCCTATAGATATGGGATATAAGGTATAAAAACTTGAGTGAATAATCATTTACCTAATACCTAAGGAATTGTGTGAGAATAAGAATAAATACTAAGGTGTATTCTAAATTTCTTCTATCTTAGAGCTATGGTTAACAATGTGAATAATCATATATATATACCATCACTAAGATCTAAACAGGAGTTGTGGGTGAGAAGAGAATAAAAACTTATATTTCATAATCTACCTCAATCTTGGGATAATGGGTCAGTATTTGAGTAGTCAGTCAAATATAAAACTTCTATTAACATTCACTAATCAATTAACTATATCAATATGATACATGGTTAATATATTGGTCAAATAGAAAATTAAAAGTCAAATATAAATTTTTTTTATAACCTTATACCGGACATTTCTTCTCATTGTCATATAAAAATATAAAGACAATTCATTTTTTTACTATATTATTATAACTCACTAAATTAAGATACTCATAATTTCAATATCCACATCATAGGTCATATCCTCATCATTATGAGTCATTAAAATAACCATTATAGGATTATCCTATCATCAATATTTTTTACTTTCAACATACACTTGAAAAATCCACCAATTTTGATGTTATAGTTTCTAAAATACTTCATTATTCTTATAATAATTATAAATTATAAATTGATTATTCATAAAACCACTATATAATTATCATGTAAAAATTGGAATATATCTGAATTTTCATTGAGATTATTTATTATCTTCATTTAGGGTTCACATCATCAGTATACATCATGGTCATAAGATATATACAATATTCATATAAATTCATAGTAGATCCTAGAATCCCTTTAAGCACTTATCATGATTTAAATGTTTTCACTATTCATATTTTCCATGGTAATTCTATAAAATCCTTTAACATTAAAAATAATAATTATTATATTATAAACCATCATCTTTATTATTTTCATTTTAATAAATAATATAATAATTTATTATGATGTATGTATCAATTATATTGAGTTTCACTTTTATTTAATGTTTTCTACATATCTTTTTATATTTAATCATTATTATTATCATCATAAAAAAATCAATATCATCATAGAAATATTGTGCTCTTATAGAATAATTCATTGTGTTCCAATGTAGTTTATGTCCATATAAAAATCACACACAAATACATTATTTATCTAATGAAAAAGGGATTTATTTTCCATTAATAATTAGTATAATTATAATTAATAGAATATATTTTTAATAATAGGTGTAAAACCAACATCATTTCATCATAATTCAACATAAGGGAAATTCAATACATGCTCAAAAGTTACCTTTATGTCATACCTAACAAAATAGACTATAAAAAGTTTCTAAAATTATTTAAATAGGGTTCTATTAAGTCCAATAGATCCAAAGAATACCAAAAAATTACAATGTTGAAAAAAAATATTGAACTCATGCCTACTAACCTAGGAGATATCAACTAATTATTAAGAACTATGTGGCACACCCAAAATACCCACGCCCACGAGATGAGCCATGTTGTACCCCATGATTATGTATCCCAAAAAAAAATATTTTTATTTTGATGGACTCATATTATTTAGCATATATTATGAAAATCCACTCCCAATGTAGAATAATATCTACATGAGATGTCATCCTATCAAAATGATCAGACATTTCCAACTTGAGGGGATTCCACTCCATGTGTAAATATGGAAATTTAGACTATAATACCATCAATATATTCAAAAAAATATTATTTATACAATTTCATATTCCTTTTCCACACCTAAAAATGCTGACCTATCCTCCCCCAATATTATTGAATAATTAGATCAGTTCATCCTCATCACCCATCATGCTCTATCATGATGTCACATTCAATCACTGTCATAAATGGTGAAACCCTAATTTTATTTTAAAAAGGACTTTCGTATAATGTGGAAAAATACTTTTAATATAATATCAAATAATTAAAAAAATCTAAAGAGATTATTTTTAGAATAATCCCTTTCATGAAGCCAAACCAATTCTGAATGGATCTCATTGAACCAAGTGAGCTCCATACTAATTTCTCTAATGGGGTGACCATCAGCTGCATAATTTTCCTCCTAGAAGATATTTTTTATAATTAATTTTAGTACCTTAAGAATTTACATATATTTAATCCATCGAGTAGCGAGTCTCCATGATAGATGAAATGTACCATTTCTGTTGGCTTGGTAAATAGAAGTTGAGTAACTTTTCAAACATAAATCATTCCATCCATTAGAATGTGGAAAAGATACCACATTAATGATACCTTGAATTTTAGCTTCAATAAATGATTTCAATCCCTATTATCAATAGAAACAATAAATAACCCTTAAACAATGATCATGATATATAGATCCATATCCCTAAGGACCCAGGATCCCTTTCAATGGCCCATCAAATTTATCTTTAATATAATTATAAAAAAGATTATTCCAAACAACTTCCAAGGTTCCAATTAGTGGTTTATAATTTACAAAAAATACTCAATTTTATCGAGGTAGTAAAATTATGGAATCTATTGTCATGGTGATTAACCTGAATCACATTAGACTATTTGATTGAAATAATTATCCTTTCTAGTGAAGACATAATGTTGAATATAGTTCCATGATGGAATAAGGAATTATGGAAAAAAACATAGTGTGGATAAACACAGCCACCACTTCCTGAAATATATTTTTGAGTTGGGGAGACAACTCAAATTCAACAAAATAATGAATAAATTAATCATGGGACTCGACTCTCAAAATCAACATCTCAAAAAGATCATACACAACCTTACACAGTGTAGAATCCATAACACAAGTGAGGAATATATGGTTCTCTTCTTCCCTAATTTGATTACATATTTATTACCTAGAATAAAGTGAGACATAAAATAACTATAAATAATTATCTATAGGTACCCTATTATGTAAAATCCTATAAATTAGAATCCATTATGATGGCCTGATACATGATTTTTTGATGTGTTTGATCTATTCAAACTCATGATTTTTGCTTCCATTAGAAAAATTACAGAAATGTTAACTATTTGGAATTATATTCAATGTTGATTCCTAAGTTATAATTTCCTCCCTGGACGCAAATGTGTTTCCATTTAAAATTTTCCTAAACAAAACCTATATTTTAGGTTGAGGAGCATAAAAAAATCCTTAACAGTGATTTTCGATTCTAGTGAAGAGTCATGAAGATTAAATTCTTCTATTATAGGGGACTTTGTGCAGTTATGAATAAAATATTGACAGTATAATTTTTGTTAACTATCCAGTGATAGAAGAATACGATTTCCAGTAAGAGGCCTTAATTGCAGGCCATATAGAAGAGTCTGTAGATAAAAATTTACCTGGTTTCAATTTATGAAAAATATTTCTCTAATGAAACACATGGATGTATAATTTCTACTAATGAGGCCCCGCGTAAATTATTATTTTAGTGTCTTATAAAATAAATTGATGATTTTGATTCCAATTCCCCTCTTAGAAATTTTTTGATATCATTTTTCACAAGGGTTAGTAACCATATTCAATTCAAGTACGCTTCCAATACAAAAAAAATATTGACAAATTAATATTTTTAATATGACCCTAGTCTATTTATATATCATTAAGAAGTAAACTAGATTATAGGTGATTTTATACTTGTGAAAGAAAAATTCCCAACCATTGAGAGATATTTTACATTTCATGATGAAATTTTATTTTGAATATGATGAGAAATACCATTAAAAACATTCTTTTGGCCTCCCCCAAAGCAAAGAGAATCTAGGATATGTGAATTCCAAATTCCCTTATATAATCTCTATATAATCCAAGACATTATATTTTTTTGGAAAGAGAAAATCCATTCCCAAAATAAAAGATGGACTAGTCCCTAAATTATATATTTCCTTGAGATTATTATATGATGTTTAATAATATGATTGAGGACCAATATTTTCCTATTTTTAAATTATGAAAAAGAATAACTTCATCATCATATAAAATATGAGATGTAGTAAAAGTGGACCAAAAGGCTTGTATGGGTTTGAGATTTCCTTGATCATCCATGTGAGTGATAAGTCTTCTGAGGTAATACTATACAATTGAAAAAAGAATAATTGAGAGAGGGGCACCCTCACAAACCCCTTTAGCATACTTGAAATAATAATTAGGAGTACCATTTATGAGAATTAATATGTGGGTATATTCAAAAAATAATTTCACATAGAAAATATAAATATTATTGAACCCAAAAATGGGTAGCACTTTTTATATGATATTTCAATCAATGGTGTCAAATTCCTTCTTAATTTCAAGCTATATAGTAATGTTACAACCTCTACATAACTTTATTAGGAGTTTAAAACACACCAAGGTAGTGAAAAAATAGTCTTGAATGCTTTATCCTTAAAAAACAAAATGAATTCTATGAGATAATTATATTTGATCAAGAATCAATCCTATTGTAATGTAACTTGCTTATAATATTGCAAATAGTGTGAATAAGGGAAATGGGCCTAAACATTTGTATCTCACAAGTATTATAAATATTTTGAATCAAAGAGAGAAATTGAGCATTAATACCCTGTGAAATGATCATAGAAAAAAATAAAGAGGAGATCATCTTACAAACATCCATATGAGTAATATCCCACCACTTATAGAAGAATAAATTGGTAAGGTCATTTTTTCTAGAATAACTACCAGTATTAAGGAAAAAAATAGTGTCTCTGATCTCAAATTCAATAGGTATAATAGTGATAATGGTGTTATCAACAAGGTTGAAAAGGTAGGGAATTATTTTCTTAGTAAATCCCCCCACTGTTCTAAGTCCAATGAAAAGGAATTACTAGTAATTGAAAATGTAATTTGAGAGCCTCTATTTATCCTGAATGATTTGATCCCACCCCTTTAAGAATTCAAGTTGACTAATTGATTTCCAAACTCTATAGAGAGTAATAAAATTTTGAATTTATCTCACCTTGTTTTTTCCATGTTATTTTAAAAGTTTATTTTTGAATATTTTCATTCATTGGAATAAGATAATTTATATTAGAATAAATTCAATCTCTTGAGACAGATCTAATTGGAAATCCATATTATTTACATCCTATTTATCTTGTTGGGGAGAGTCCTCTATTGATGTAATTTACATATCCATGTTGATGGGAGTTTATCTATTTCATCCATTTAGCTTTCACTTCAATAATTTTAATTTCAAATCACACGAAGCAACATCATCACCACAATACATGGAAGTAAAAAAGTCCTTAATAATTATATTAAACTCACAATGATAGGACCATGAATTGTTGAATATGAAGGGTAGTGGTATCTTTAGATCCCTTGAATTTAGATAAACAAATAAGGGGTGATGGTCCGAATTGAGCTAAGGTAATGTAATGATAGATACTGAATCCCATTTATCAAGATCTATGCCATTTGTAGAGTCCCAATAAAATTTACTTGCTACCTTTCTATTTAGATGAATTCTATATCAAGTATAATTTTCTCCAACCCAATTTACCTATACCAGATAATTTTTCTCAATTCACGATCTAAATTACCAAATAAAAATGGTTGAGTTATTTTCACCAATTTTCTCACTATGGTAGAGAATGGTATTAAAGTCACCAATAATAATCAATGAATCACAAATTCATCTCTTATGTCTTTCAATATCCTACCATAATCTTCTTTTTTCTTGATAATTTCTCTTAATTTAAATAAAATGGTATTACATATGAAAACCATTGATAGAAACCTCAAATGTTACCATTTCCTCCTAATTTCTAAAAATATGCACATTACCAAATGAAGAGTGGAAAAAACCCATAGTTTTTCTTCTAAAGTTGAGCTTATATTAGAACAGACAATATGATACTCAATATTATTAAAACCAGAACAACCAAATGATAATGAAATATTTGGTTCAAATATTCCAAAGAGAATTGGTGTTTGATTTTGTATGTACCTATAAAGGGAGTTAGGTATTTGAGAATTAACAACTACCTAAACATATGAAAACAACAAATTCAACTTGAACCTATTTTTGATTAGAAGTTTCATTTATTTTTATTTCATTTAAATTTTTTTTTCTAAAAGTTATCCTTGAACAATAATCTCTCTTAGATGAGATAATTGTTTACATATTCCTAACAGAGGCATCACGAACCCTACCTATATTGATTGAATGGGTGCATAGGCTGGGTATAGATCCCTACAATATGTTTTAAATAGGGGTGGAAGTATCCATTGCAATATTCTATGAGGTTTATAATGAAGCTATTAAAGCCTCCTTTTCCTCATATTCCTCAAAAATTGTAATCTAGAGTTTCCCTGAATCATTTCTAGCATCAATATTATGTGAAGTTTAGTCTGTAGATTTTAAAAGTGTATCACACTTTGGGGAATATCTCTCCTTGTTGGAATTATATAAGGAATTTTGATCTTCCAAGGAGTTTAGATCATTAGATCCATTTTCACCAAACTCCACATTCCCTAATAGATATATTGTAAGTACTAGAGAATATTGAGTATCATTAGCATTTTTATTATCTTCCAAGATCACCTTTAACTTCTGTAGTGTCCAAATGGAATTACCCAAAACTTAACATAAATAAAATCACATTTATATAATTAAATTAAGTATAAATTGGATCACTTATGTTTTCCCCTTCTCATAATGAACAAAATCCTTTCCACCAACCTCCACATGCCTTAGAAGAGGAACTGAATGTACTTGATTAGACTGAGTGTCCTTGTCATTTTCATTGCTTTATAATGATTTCCCAAAATCACCTTTAGCTTCTTTAGTAACCAAAAGAAATTCCCTAGAACTCACCACAACCAAGGTGATAATTTTAGAGTAAATATCAGGATAAATCAGATCACATATGACTTGTGGATAGGGTTATTGGGGATTGGAATCCTTACCAGAATACTTCTATATATGATTATTAACAGATTCATCCTTCATATACCTCACCAGTTCTTTATTAGAATTTTAATTATCAATAGTGGAGTTTTTAACCTAATTCCAGATGACCCTATAGTTGGTTATATAGTTCCCCACAATTTTACACACCTCAAAAATGGGGCATGATATGCATACTAAAATTTGATTTCAAATATTCAATCATTAATAACCATGTTCAAGACAATTGGAAATTTGGATTCCATGTTGGATTCAACTAGAATACGTGAAAATAACCCAATATATCCATCAATAGTATGCTGATCCATCTTGATAGGTGTACAAACACATGAATAATGATCACTATGAAACTTGGGATATGAGAAATACCAGTCGAGTCTATCTAATCTTACCAAAATTTCATCTGAAGTTTGTTTTTGGGTTAAAGTATTCCAATTTATATCCCATTTTGATAACCTAAAGATACTCGAATTCAGAATAATTATCCTAACCTTCCATTAATTACATAGAAAATCCTTGCTACTGAACAAAATATTAATGTATCCCTTATATTTGGGATAAGTCTCTAATTGGATGAACCCCAGTATTGACCAATCTTGGGCTTAAGATCACTATTATATCAAGGTTTTCCCCTATAAAGCATTACATGACCATGAAAATAGACTCTACATAATTACAATGTTTGTTGAAGGGAATATAAATCCAAAACACTATGAAAACACCATCCCATGATCCACTAGGAGTATATGTAGGTGGAATATCAAGATTCCTTGATTGGGTGGATCCTTAGATCACATCTACAAAAGAAAACCCTTCTACACATGACACACAAATAACCTCCTATTCCAAAAAAGACTTATCATTAACAGAATTCATATGAACCATTGAAAACTCCAATTCTAGATTAAAAAAACCCATAAGACAAAATATAGTTGACGATGATTTCAGATAGAGGTTTTCGATTAATAACGCTATTCTAATAGCTCATTCCTCCTCAACCCGCTCCACTCAATCATTTTTCATTCATATTAGCGAAGCCCTAAATTTAAAGTGGGTGAAATTTATTTAAATATCTTAGTAAATTTTTTATTATACATGATAATGATATAAATGTATTTTTCAAACCATGAATGAAATAATAAAACCATAAAAATTTACTAAATTTGAAAATAAATAAACCTTCTCTCTTAAAAATATTCTGATTCATATGAAGGATCATAAATTTATTAGTTATTTTGATTTTTTATAATGGTTTAAATAAAAATATATATTTTTTAATATAAATCTTCATGATCTGATGTTATTCTTATATTGATCAAAATTGGAAAGAAAATATTCTCTAAAAAATATCACTAAAATAGTAACTCTAAATTTTATAACAATTATATTGTTAAAATTTTCTCAAGAAAATGAATAAATTTATATATTTAAATTATCAATAATTTTATGTTAGAGACATTAAATAATATATAAGGTTTTATTAAGATCCAAATTCTCTCTAGGAATGACCTTAATGATTTTATGTACTAACTCACTAATTAGTGAAATCCACAATCCCCCCTATATTAGGTCAGGGGAAAGTGACTAGTGTTGAGGTATATATGAAATTATGGGAGGGATTACCTATTAAATTTATCTATCACCTCATATTATAAATCAACATCCACCATACATGCATGAAATTTAAACATAATAGTTATGAAATTTCTCATAAAAATAATAAAACAAGGATATAATGTTACTAACATAATATGTACCACAATAGTACATGGTGATCCCAAAAAACTTATAAAAATAAAGTACAAATGATACATTGGGTACAATTAACACATCTAGAAAAGTGAAATCATAAAATATAATGGTTTAAGGTTTGTTTTCTTAATAATATCTACTCCACAAGTGATCCAAATATACCACTATATCTATTATCCATGGTCATTCATCCTCTATATCAGTTGATATACATAGAAAATCCCTTAAATTGTCCTCATGAAATTCATAATGAAAATTACTATCTAGGAATTTATAATGTACTTTTTGAGTCTTCAAATATTTTAATCAATCTTAAAATTATCTAAAAATGGTATGATTTAATAACTCTAGGATATCTCTGAAAATAAAAAACCAAATTAAAAAAATCAGTGTCATTAGAAATATTGAAGGAGTCACATTTAGAAAACACTTTTAGGTATAGATATCCTATAACATTTACCATATCATGATTTGATTTTTTCTTGGACTTTTTGTTGAAATTTATGTGTTTTCAAAGTATTATTTTCATGTTCATTTTTGGAAAATGGTTATAGAAAATTGTGTGGGTCATCCTAAGAAACCATGAAACTTGTTATAATGTTTTTGATGAGGTCACAAGGTTTGTGCATGGTTAGGAAAAACCATGCGACCTTCTCTATAAATAGTGTAACAAGAGATAAGGGGAATTTCAAATGGTTGGTGCATGATTTTTCAAATTGTATAGCCAAACTACTAAGTTCCTCTAGTATCTTAGAATTTAGTGGATGATTCGAACATAATTTGTAAAACTATTAATATTATATTAAATAATACATATGTTTTTCAAGACCTTAAACACCACCATTTTGCCTCATTATTATTTTAGTGAGTTTTTCTATCATCCTAGGAGAGTCTTATTGGAGATCTTGTATATTTCTTTCCTTCATGTTAATTGTTTGAATGATCCTTGGGTGTTGTATTTAAAAATTTATATCACATTTCTTCATCATTCTTTACCTCAATTCTAGATACCTCATATATCTCTTCATATAATGCTTTGATAGAAGGAGTATTCACTAGATATATGGTCAATTTGATGATATAATGGCGTTTCAATTAAATCAGTAATTGAAATAGGTAAAACTAAAGGGATATTTCTTGATCTTAGTGTGAATCTTTAAGATCTTGATATGGAGTCTATCTTTATATTTTAATCATTGAACATGAGATCATTGATTCTTAATATTATGTTTTTGGATTTATATACTAGGATCTTCTATTGATTATTAGATCCCTCTTCTCCTTTGGTATATGAACCTCATGGAATTGTTGGAATACTATGTGGTTTGGGTGGTTGGTTTCATCTAAATTCTTTATCTTATGAACTACACATGCCCGCTCATTTCTAGACAATTAATGGAATGGTATTGGATTTATTGAAATGAATATATGGTTTTGTTTGATATAAAATTTTTTTCCTGATTTTATTTTATTGAGAATGATTGTTATCAAATCACTATTGTATTATTTTATTAAAATTCAATTCAAAGAATTTTTTATGTGTTAAAAGGGTTTTTTATAATGACTATTGATATATGATATGCCCATTGAAAGTGATATGAAATTTCCATCACATAGTACCTTTGGTTAGTTAGGTGGGGTCTATGTAGGGACATATTATTGTTTCCATAGGGAGGTTCACACATCGGGGTGTTCCTATGCTACTTAGTTTCATACTAGTGACTTGTTTTGTGCACACTAGTTATTATTGGTCACATAGGATGATTATTCTATCTAACCCAAAACAATATTATAATAGGGGTAATTTCCATTATTCTTTTATTTAGATATAAATTTATGATTAATGGTTTGGAAATGATAAATAGTTTACTTTAAAGTGCTTTGAAAATTATTTTATATGATGTTTTTATGAACTAATGAAATGGGTATATTTCAATTTTTTGGTTCATTTTTTAAATTTTCACATCATTCCTTTTATCCTTTAAAAAATACAAATATTTATTTTGTTTAACAAATAATTCTTGTTAAATACTTGGTGGGATCCCACTTGTATGTTTTTCACACCCTACATACATACTCAGATATGTGTATTTATGCACGAAAGGTAAAGGAACAATTGTGGGGTGACATGTATATGAGTTTTATAGGATTTAAAATATATTTGTTATCTAGTAGGATATTTTATTCTTCGAACATAGAGACAATGGTTGTTATTTGTTTCTTGGGAAAAATATGGTTCATGTACATTTCTTTTGACTTATTTTTTCCATTGATGCATCACGACCACCTTTTGACCCCATTTATCTCAAATTATTTCATTATTTATTTATGTACATATTGAATTCGAGATTTTGTATCTAGTTGGGATAAATAATTCCAAAATGTAGTTTCTTAGGCCCATGTGCTTGTCACCATCCCTTGAGGATTATGAACGCCCTTCGTGTTTTTTTTGAATTGGTTCATAACATTCATTGATGAATCAAAACTATTTATTAAGGATAAATTGGTATCAAATGTGGTTTTTGTCATGTTTTAATGCCTTAGTATATTTGGTAGACATAATATTGAATTTTCTAGACTGAAGGGGTTGTTTTCAATTGAGTTCCCTACAATTTCTCTTTGTAGAGAGCCTAAAGTTACCAATTGGGTGATGGGAAATGTGTCTCTCATATTTATTTGTAACTTTATATACTTTCATTAATTTTTTTCATGATTGAAACTAAGATTTTTTCCTTTTATATTTTTCTATTTTCTTCTATTTAAGTAGTATCATGCCATCTAAAAGAAACATAATAGTTACAATAAATTCTAAGGTAATCAAGAACATTTTGGGGAAATTTTTTCATTTAAAAGATAAACATCCAAACCAAAAATATAATATCCAAAAAATACCTATATATGCTGCATGAGTGAAAAATAAAACTGGAAACATAAAAAAACCAACAAAATATATATTTTTATAATAAGATACTGAAATAAATACTTAAGAGTTCTAAAAAAACATAAAAACTCAAAACTCTGAAGTGACATCAACTAGAAACACCCAACACACTCTAATCTCCATATACACATGACAAGACCATGGTATCAAGATGAATAACTAAAGAACCAAGATACCTTACCTTAATATGTGCCTTAATAGACGACATCTACAAATTCATAATTGTTCCCAAACATGGGGTGAGTCCAAAATCAGTAGGATTTATCCAATGAATTTCCAACTCATGCTACTAGGAGAAAGCTTATTAGAACATTCTATAAAATAGTTTTAAGGAATAAAAATATCCCTTATCAAAGACATGAACTAGTTTTCCAAGTAAAGAATCAAAAACTTTATAAACCACTTCTCACTTTATTTGTAATTTTCTTTTCCATGTACACACACATAACCACACACACACACAAACTTGGTGTCACCATTTATGGTGGAACTTCACTTCCATACTCTGTCACACATTGATGGTGGTACTTCATGACCATAATCAATCCCTTAAGACACACACCCAATTAGTTATTCCAACATCATACCAATGCATTTACCAAAAACAAAATTCCTCCCAAAAAACTCACATAAAACCATTTACATATTTTATTGTAATTAAACATACACTTTACATTCTTCAAAAAAAAATAATAATTTTAGAACATCATTTTGAAATTATAAACAAGGGATTTTCCAAAAACTAATCAACCTACTAAAATTTTCAATTCAATACAAAAAATAATTTTTCCCTAAATAATCACACAATAATTTGAAAACTATATCAAGTAAATAATTTAATTAAAACAGGTCATTCATGTTATAAATCTATTAGAGTTTAGATAAAATCCATTAACCTCTCAAACATTAGGGAAAATGAAGAATGATGAAATAACATTTCAAGATCTGAGTACACCCCACAATTCTTTTACTAGATCCCATAATATTTAATTATAAAAACATTAATAATACATAGATATTTTCATAGTGAATTGGATCTATGGCTCTGAGAGAGATATATAATAACATTAGATATAATAAAATGGAAAAAATGGGCACTTAACAATGAATTTGAGCCTCCAATAGACTTTAATTCACCTAAGTATCACTCCCATATTTGGAAATATTATCTCATACATTAGGATTAAAAGGAGTTCCAGTTATCGAATGTTCGGGGAAAAATGAGGGCTTAATGTTTTAATTTGGATTAGATACACTTTTTAAGGAGGTATAAATATACGCCACATGGTTAGGTCACACTGTTTGGTAAACTATGTTCTAACTATGTGAAGCTACTATCTTATGTACACACCTCACATGGTTGGCTCAAATGGTTTGAAAAATAGTGTAACAACCATTAATTTGACTCTATTTCAAGGTGAATGGTTTGTCTTAGGAATTCAAACGACTTGAGAAAACCCTACACCAACGGTGTGCCTATCATATTCTTACTATCTTCATTTACATGATTACCTAGAGATACTATGTGGCTTCTACTGACCATGAACAAACTTTGAAACCCCAAAAATCCCCCAAAATGTTTGAAAACCCCTCAGAACCACCAAAAACATAACCCAAGATTTTTATAAATTCAAAATATGTGAATTAAGGGCCATGTACATAAAATAAAGGGTGATAAAATCTCTCTACCATTGGAATTTATATACATTAAATATTGAAAAATACTATTTTCCTAAAAGAGTTAATACCATTACCTACCATTTTATCTTCATGCTCCCACATTTATTAATAAATTTTACCATGTTATCATAAAACCCACACTAGACCAAGGTTTTTCCCACACAAGATATTCTCTTTGCTATCCACAATCCATACTAAAACATGTATTAATGTAGAATCCAGATCTATGTTAATGTAAACCTATTGAATCACATGGTTATTATAGGTTGACACTTCTTTAACTAAGCTACATGAAGCACATTATTCACTGAACTGAGCCTCGATGGAAAATATAACCAATATGCAACATCACTTATTAATTAAAGTATATTAAAAGGGCGTATATAATGAGGATAAAAATTCCCTTATTCAACAAAATTATGATTCCAAATTCTTGGAGAGATTCTTAAAAAACACATCATCACTCTCCTCAAGTGAAAATGGTCATTGAAAATGACCCACCTATGATTTATAATGACACTATGCCACCTACATTATCCTTCTAAACAACTAAATATTCTTTGTTGTCTCTTTTATAAGGCCGAGTCCAATTAGTGAAGTATTACATATTTCCACCTAAATAAGTATAGAATGATAAGGATGCACATACAATTATTCAAAAGGATCCATATGTATTAAGGCCTAGTAACTATTATTATATGAAAACTCTATTAATGGTAAATGATATTCCCATAATCCACCAAAATCCATTTCATAATCCCTAAGCATATCCTTTAATGTATGGATTTTCTGTTTAGACTATTCATCCATTTGGGTATGATAAGTCATATTCATAGTCAACTTTGTACCAAGGGATTTATAAAAGGATTTCCAAAAAATGAGGCATCAACCTAGGGTCTCTGTCTGATACAATCGATACTATAATGTCATGAATATTTTCAATTTATTGAATGTAGATTTTGGAATATTCTTCCAATAAAATAGCATGAAGAATCGAGATAATGTGAGACCACTTTGTTAGTCTATCCACTATCACTCATATGGCATCATGTTTCATAACAATTCTTGTTAAACCTATCAAAAAATACATGGCTATCTACTCCCATATTTTTACAGGAACTGGTAAAGACTACAAAATTCTTTATTGGCATTTATTCTACACATTTACATACTGATATGTGAGGCATGTCGAGATATACCTTTCTTTATGTCTTTTTATGCCAACCTAAAATAACTATTCTCTCAATAGTTTATACATTTTTGGAATCCCAGGGTGAAAACCCCATCTTGGATACTGGTAGACACTATGAAGTTAGTCCCAATAAGACAAAGGTGTGACCATCCAATCTCCAAATTGATAAATGAATTTCCATCATGATTAAAACCCTCAATGGTCTCCCCACTATTGTGTTTTGACCTCATTGTACAACATTCATGATCATATTTCTGATCCTTTGTAACTTTCACAACCAAAGTAGTAATAAAAAAATGTAAATCAAACAAGAACACCACATTGGTATGATCATTCTAGATGCATATCAAATATTAATGATACCACTTTCCAATGTTCAAAATCCTCTTTATCTAACCAAGCATATGAATTCTAACTCAAAGCATCCACCATATATTCTATTTAAATTCTGTCAAATAAAAACATCTATAGATACTATATCCATAGACACTATCTAAAATTAAAATATAATTTTAAGAAAATTTGTTTCAAAATATTATTATTTATAAATACCATGAATAACTAACCAAAGAGGAAATGAAACATGATCGCACCATGATTCACTAGTTATTTCACCCTTACACAAATATATTAAAATGATTTTTTATTATAAATTTCTAATATAATAAAAAATTTCACTTCATTCTCGATTCAATTATTTAATTTTTATTACTTTTAAAAAAAATTATTTAAACATTATTTTATTATTTAATTCTAGGTGTAGGTGATTTATAGGATACATATGAAAGTTGAACTAAAATGGTCCAAACTTCAAGGAATCCCATTAACACTTGTCCACTATGTTTCTTGTTATGATAAATAAGTTAATAAAAATAGACCGAAAGTTCATGATTGGATGCAAAAATCAGCAAGATACAACTGTTCTGAAGACACCCAATCCCAATTATTCTATTATGGGGCCCAATAGAATTGATCTATATGAGAAAATGATTCTTCTGGAACTAAAAATTTTGTTTCTGTATTTCTTCCATATTTCATGTTGTAGGCCTCTAAATGATTATTAATTTTTGGTGAAAATAATAAATAGGTAGGGAAATATGTTTATATTTTGGTGAAAAGTGAGATAAGACTGTATGTTTTCTGAAAACCATTAGAAAAGTGGTTTTCTAGAATATGGGTTACCAAAACTACCTTCCACTTTCTCTATAATTTGGAACCTTGGGAACCCCATTTTTAGGTTCAACCTAGGGAGTGAAGTGATACGAATTTGGAATTATAGAGGATTCCTATCATCCCCTTGGAGATTCTGTAGCTCCCTATCCTCATGGGGAGAGCAGAAATTAGGAGTGAGATCCACCCGAGCATCCTCCTCCACTTAATTATGGGCTAAATGGTGAGTGATCTTTTCAAGGAGATAAACACTTGAAGAGGGAGTTCCATCACATAATTATCTACTTTTTTTATTATATGTTGGTTTCAAATTGTTATTTTAGATGTATCGTGATTTTTTTTAATTTAATTGAAAAATATTTATTTCCCAACCGATCATTGTGTAATTTTATGTGTGCGGATTGTGTTTCACCAATCGGATAACATAATAATCCTCTTATTTCCCAAAAATTTGAGATTTCAATGTTCTTTAAAAAACCTTAAATAATGCTAATACTATTGAACAATACCTCAAAATTTTTATGTTAAGGATTAGTTATATTTGAATATTTTTAAAGGATTTTGTGTACTCAAGATCTGGGTTAACCCTCAATAAAAATATTACACGAAGACCTAATAATAAATTTAGAACAATAAAATTTTCAATTAGTATAGTAACATATGAATTATCACATAATTATCATATATTTTTTAAAATCCACTTGTTTTTCAACTATTAACTCATTAAATTAATTTATTTTATTTTTAATTCATCATTTAACCCCCCATGTTTGGTTTCTAAACAACATGGTGAGAATTCACACTCTAAATCGATCAATACTACATGAGAGATGGCAAGGGGTCTTCCATAGAATAAAATAAAACTTAAAAACAAAATCAATTTTATGTTTCGTGACAAAATAGAAAAAGTTTAGCATCGTTGTTAGGGAGCACTTTGGGTTTTAGTGTATGTGTTTTTATAAAAATATTATACATTTTATAAATATTTTTGTGATATGTTTCTTCCATAATTTTCATATGTTTATTTCTAAATTATTTTTTGAGGCCTTGTGTATGAAATGATATTCATAAATATAACTACTTCTTTTCTAACATGAACCATAGAGGTTCTTGTGTCATCGAAACTAAGAAGCACCAAACGACACCTAAAATGATGATAAGAAAACATAAACACTCATCTTGATCATTCTTATTCTTCTAAAACCAACATCAATAATGAAATAAACTTTCATAATATGGTAGAAAATATCTAAAAATTAAAATAACTAACCATTCTTGGTTTCAAGATTAATCCCACATACATTAAAGTACTTGGTGAAGCACCTAATTTTGAACCAAAATCTTGTTTAATTCACTAATTACCAAGATTACATGGACTGGATAGAGAATATCCACATAATAATTTAAAATAATTTAATAATTTGGTTTCAACATTAAAACCTACTAATGTGGATAAATAATAAGTAAATATAAGTGGATTCCATTTTTCATTAAAAGAAGCTGTAAAATATTCATTGTATTATATCAAATCCCCTATTAGAGGATGTATTGATATGAAATTAATTTTTCTTGAAAAATAATTCCCAGCCTCTCTAACTCAACTATAAGGAAATAAATTTTATAAATAAAGAAAATATAAGGGAAAAAACTTCATGAATACTGGGAATGATTTAAAAGGATTTTTTAATGTTTCCCACAATACCAAATTACTTTTCAACTTTTAATATAATATTTTTATGAAGGTTTAATTCCAATATATTATAACATATTTATGTTTTTGTTGGTGGTGTTCTTGTTGAAAAAAACCCAATCACAGCAAGGAACCTAATTAAGAACATTGAAAATAATAGTCAACAATTTGATTCAACGTCTAGTGTACCCATTTAAGGCGTCCATATGATGAAATGTTATGAATTTGAGAAGAATGTGGACATAATGTTTTAATAGGTAAGTACCCTACTCTAACAACTTTATTCTTCCCTCGGTAAATGCCGACCTCCTCTCCCTATCTGTCATTGTATTTTTTCTGATGAAACCCACTATGCTAACCAATTACTTCAATAAAGAGAAACTTATGAGAGTTATGAGGCAATATTCCCTAGCTTCCACTATAACCATACCATTAGGAAAGAACCATACTATCCATCAGCATTCAGTGAAAATTCAACCGAGCCTATATGAAATTGGTTAACCAAACCAACATATAAACCCATGAAACCAATTGGGGAAGAGTAGTCATCCACCACCACTACTAAGAAATCCTCAACCTCCATAAAGGATTTTCCAATAAAACCCTTCAAAACTTTAGCCTATCTTAGAAAAAATGATAAAAATAATGGAAGAAAATAATCTCCAATTCAAATAAATCACACAAGAGGCCATACAAATCCTAAAAAACTAGTTTGGACAACTTTCCAACTTAGAAGGGGAAATCCATTGTCATGGGTTGGGTAAACCATTTTATTAACCACTAGTCAATAATATGTATAAGGAATATTTTAGTTATATCACCATTTGAAGTGGAACCCAATATTAAACCCAAACGATCCCTCCATTAGTGTCATACCCTCCTAATGAAACTTCCATTCCAACCATCTCAAATGATTCAAATAATAAAAATACTTATCCAAAGAAAAATTGCACCAAATGAAATAGTTTTCCTATTGATGAGTCTCAAAGACCAAACATTCCTCTTCCCTTTCCCTAAAGTTCCACCTAAAGAAGGAAAAAAGAAACATAACATGATAAATAAAAATTTGAAATGGTCAAAAAATTGTAGGTTATCATCTGCTTGATTGATGTCATGAAGAACATTACATGATAAAACATGTTTCTAAAGGAGTTGTGTACACACTAAAGAAGACTTATAGTTAATGAAAATTTGAGATTTGGGAGGAATTTATCAGTGTTTATAGATCCATCACTTCCCACAAAATGCAAAGATCTTCAAATATTCTCGATTCCGTGCACCACAAGGATGTATTTATTTTTCTATGCTATTATTTATTTGAGTTCTTCAATAAATGTGATGCCTCGATATAGTTTCTATTCATGTAGGTCAGGTAATTTAATCCCATGATAATCTTTGTTTAACTATAAAACTAGAGTACAACACACATGATTGGTTTGTTATAGTATGTTTTTGTGAGTGTGAAAATTTTAATTTTTCCTAAAGAATTTTATGTGACTAAAATATAAGTTGATAATATGAAGGAACATGCCCCAATTATATTAGGAATTCCTTTCATGAAAACCATAAAAACCACATTTACATTCCACAGTGGTACATTATCTATGGAGTTTGGTGATGACATTTTCTAATTCAACATCCTTGATTCCATGAAGATCCCCTCAAAAGATCATTCCTCACTATCATTTATTTCAATTTATGTACTCCCTTCCTCTAAAAAACTTATTTTATTTCCCCTTATCCCATTATAAGTTTTCATTCTTGTTAGAAATTATAGTTAATTAATTATACATTTAATGTTGTAGTGGTCTATAAAAATATCATACATGTTTTTTAATTGATGATTTCTTGATCACTAAGGATTCTATGACCATCAATGATACTTCTAATCTTGTAAAAACTTATTCCTCATTTGATAATATTACCATAGAAAAGTTATATGATATCATGAACCTCTCACATTCACATTCACCCCGATAAATCCAAAATCACCAGGAATTGGAACTTAAACCATTGCCTAAAAATTTGAAATATTCATATTTTGAGAATGGAGAGGCATCTTATCAACCTTTCTGGTTCACACCCTCCAGAGCATGAATCGAGACTTCATGAAACTTTTAAGAAGTATAAAAAAATGTTGGGACGGGGACCTGTTTAAATGCCTAGTATTATCTAATAAATTTTAATGTGTCATATTTTCTTAAATGATGAGGATAAACTAGTGAGGAAAGAATAAAATCGAATAAATCCAAACCTCCTATATGTTTCTAAAAGGTGCTGAAAAAATTATTGGTTTCTTGAATCATTTATCCTATCTATGATAGATAATGGGTTAGTCTAGAGTTGTTAATTCCCAAGAAAACTAGTCTAATAGTAATAAAAAATGAAAACAATGAATTGCTTCCAACCCATGTGCAGAATAGTTGGAATGTTTTTACAGACTTTTATAGACTAATCTGAAACACTTGGATGGACCATTTCCCATTTTTGTTTATTGACCAGATACTAGAGAGTCTATTTGGGAAATCCCACTGCAGTTTCCTTGATGGGAATTGTAAATACTTTCAAATCCATATCTCCCATGAGTATCGGTAAAAGAAAACCTTTACTTGGACTTTTGGAACATTTTCTAATAGAAGGATGCCACTTGTCTCTTCAATGCTCTAGGTACATTCCAGTGATGCATGTTTAGTATTTTTTTGGATTACATAGATTATTATAGTGATGTTTTTAGGGATGATTCCAATTTTTATGGAATGTATTTTTATAAGTGTTTGAGTAGTCTTAGTTTTTCCCGATGTCACTACATTGAAATGTATATTTTATTAAACTATGATAAATTCTATTTCATGGTGCAAAAAGTTATAGTACTTGGACATTTCATTTATGGTGATGGTATCCAAGAAGATAAATAAAAAGTGGTTGTCATTTTTATTCCCCAAAAATGTGAAAGATATTCATTCTATCTTAGGTCATGATGGATTTTACCATAATTTCATTTATGACATTAATAATATTTAACTACCCCTCTCTCACTTACTCCAAATAGTGAAAGAATTTATTTTTGATAAATAATATGGAAAAGATTTTAAAAAATTAAAATAGAGACTAACATCACCATGGTAATCCAACCACCAAGGTGGGATTTCCCATTTGACATCATTTTTGAGGACTCTAACAATGAAGTTGTAGTAGTATTATCACAATGGTTTGACAAAGATCCACAGGTCATTGCCTATGCCTCACGCACATTTGTCCCCACCCAAGAAAACTATACCAAAATTGAAAAAGAATTAATTTCCATTATGTTTACCTTGTATTAATTCAGGTCATACCTTTTAGGAACCCAAGTGACTCTATTTCAGACCATGCAGCCCTCAAATATATCCTTTATAAATTTGAAGCCAAACCATATCTCATTCATTGGATATTAATCCTTAATAAATTTAATCAAGAATTTGGGGATAAAAATGACTATAAAATGTGGTGTATAACCATATCAGTAAGATCCTTCCATCCTCAAACATTGAATCATCCCCTTATATTCCCATAAATGACACGTTTTCTGATGAGAAATTATATCGAGTGAAATATTCTATTCCTTGATATGAGGAAATTGTAAATTATTTGGTAGCATATTGAATTCCTACTGATTTCAAAAAGACTAAGATGAATATGTAAAACATGAGTCCCGTTGGTAAATTTGGGATGATCCCTAACTTTGGTGTACATGTAGTGATCATGTCCTTAGCTGTTGTGTTACCAATAGAGATTTTCAGTATATACTTAGGTATTTCCACACTCTTGATTGTGGGGTCCACTTTGGTTCCTAATTGACTGCTCACAAGGTTCTTGATTCTAGTCTATTTTGGATGACACTATTTTTGGATGCCTATATTTTGGGTAAATCTTGTCCTCACTATCAATGAATGGTAAATTTCTCTAAAATAAATGAAATGACATAGTAACCCTTGATCTTTCCTCACGTTTTCTATGTTTGGGTCATTTTGTTTATGGGATGATTTTCCATTTAATTTGTTAACATTTCCATTATTATGGAAGTTGATTATGTGTCAAAATGGTCATAGGCATGATCCACAATGATAAATGATTCTAAGACATTTGTGTAATTTTGGAGAATCCAAATTTTCTATATTTTTGGATTTCATAAGATCTTCATTAGTGACCAAGGTTATCATTTCTATAATAGAACAATGTAATAAATTTTGAATTTGTACAGGGTCGGGCATAGAGTTTCTACTACATATCACCCAAAAAATAATGGTCAAGCTAGGGTACAAATAAATAGATAAAAAAATTCTTGAAAAAATGGATCAACCCAATAGAAATTATCAGAGTCTTAGAATCGACTATTCATTCTGGTCTTACTATGTTTCCTTCAAAAATACCATTGGCATGTCACCCCTTCGGCTAGTTTTTTTGGAATGAGTTGTCACCTCACTATTGAGATAGAACACCAGGCCTACTAGGTCATTAAAATATTAAATTATAATATTTATAGTATAGGTTATTAAAGGAAAATATAGATTAAAAGAGTTGTTGGAAATGGTTATAGATTAATATGGGAACTCTCAGATTTATAAAGAGTGAACCAAGGCTTCTATCTACCTCCTTATCAGTCATCATAAACTCCACATTGGTAAAAAGGTCCTCCACTTTAATGAATGGCTAAATATACATCGAGGTAAGCTTCATTGCCACGATTTAGTCCTATACATGTTACTAATTTTTATCAATTTGGTGTTATTCATGTTCAAAATGAAGAAATAAAACAAACCTTCACTGTTAATGGGAAGTGAATGGAACACTTTCACGAAACCATTCCAGATTCCCTGATAGAGGTAATACAAGTTCAATAAGAAACCTACCAATAAAACCCACTAGGTTTTATCCTTCCTTCCCATATTCTATTTTATTACATTAAGGATGATGCATACTCTATGTTTGAGGGGTGGGGGGTTATAACAATAGTTCAATTAGGAATTTTCATCATATTTATTCAATTTTTTCATTTTTACATTATGAATAATATTTTTACGCCCCACTCACTTTTGTGCTTGAATTTTTATTTCCTGACATAATCATGGAAATTATTTAAAATTCTTGAAGAATTTCCCTATTTCATTTTATAAAATTTATAATGAAACCCATTTATAGAATGTGAATTTTGGAATAAATTTAACAACGAGGTGTTACTATTTTAGTGATTTTGTTGTTTGAAAATTATATTTATGGCTGTAACATTTTTAAACCTTTGAGAAAAATGATACCCTTTCTGTGAGTAGTTTGTAGGAAAACTGTGTCACTTAATATCTCCACACATATTTACACCCATCCTTGATGTGTGAATATTTCGTACCTAATAAAAGGTAAATATAAGTTAGGATAGTTTTCCTATAATTTCAAAAATTATTTTTCCATAATTTCATTGCTTATCTGATCTATATAAATAATGTACTAGATTTACCTATACATTATTATGTATTATCCATCTGTTGTACACCCTCTACAAACAAAAAAACCAGAAAGAAATTATGGGAGTGATGAAATGTAAACCATATATGGATATCTATGTTGGGAGATTACTGTTTTACTTTTGGTAACTCTTAACTTAGTGGGGATTTAATTTTTATTGCAAAGGATGTAGGGTAGGTTCGGTGGAAAGAATCACAGGAGGAAGAAATTTTTAAAATAACCTATATTTTATGGGTAGAAAGTGGAAAGAATGACATGAAATGGTTGTCACACAAAAATGGAGAGTTAGTAATTTTTTTAATTTTGAATTATTTTCTCAAATTTGTATCATTCATCTCCTTTAATTTTATTCTGATACAATTTATGAGACATATTTTTCAATAATCACTAGGAATAAATCCTTAGTGTGATTCTGTTCTTTGATATCATTTCTATAAAGAATTATTTTTTCATTGAATGTTAAATATCACTGAATTTGGGAATATCTCCATGATTTTTTTTGTAAATATGACGTTACTAAGGAGTGAAATGTTTTTGGTGTGGTGGTTGATCGCACCATGATTCACAGTTTTATTTCACCCTTAAACCTCTATGTTAATAAGGTTTTTTTTATTTTAAATTCAAAATATAATAAAAAAAATACAATTCATGATTGATTTAATTATTTAATATTTATCAATATTAAAAAGGGGTATTTCACTTGTTTTGATTATTTTATTGTTGGTAGAGGTTATTTAGAGGATCCAGGATGAGGTTGGAGAAAAATGGGCAAAACTTCATGGAAGGACATGAACACTTTTTCATTTTTTTCATTTTATTGAGAATTATTTTCATCTAAATAGGATTAATGTTTATGAGATGATCTAAAAATCATCGTATACAATCCTTTTTAAGACAACCCATCCCAATTCATCATTTAATGGGCCCAACTAAACTGTTTTATCCAAGAAAAATATTCTACTTGAAGTCAAAAGTTTGGTTCTATATATTTTTTCCAAATATTGAGTTTTAATCTATAAAATGGTGCCATATTTTATGTGGTAATTTTAAATAGTTTGGGAAAAGATTTTAGTTTTGTAAAAAATGGATATAAAACTTTCTAAAAGCTGAAAATCATGGGATAAGTGGTTCTATGAAATCTGAGTGCCCAAAACTACCTTCCACTTTGTCTATAAATTGGTACCTTGGGTACCCAATTGGAAGCATCAAACAAGGACATGAAATGATTTCAATTTGGAGATCTATAAGAGTCTTATCATGCCATTGGTGGTTCTGGAGCTCCCTATCTTCACAGGGAGAGCTGAAATGATGAAGGGGATCCACTCGAAATTCCACCCCCTCCTGATGTTGGTCTAAATGGTTGGTGATCATTGTGAGGGAGCTTAAAACTTGAAGTATGAGTTATGAAACATTATTCCCTACAATTTTCATGCATATTTTGGTTTATAATTATTATTTTATATGTATATTAATTTATTTTGATTCATTTAATTGAAACACTTTTTTTCATAACTGATCGATGTGAAAGTTTAAGTGTACGACTTGTGTTGTTCCCATTGGGAAACCTAAGAATTTTATTATTTCTAAAAAATTGAGATTTAAATATTACATGAAAAACCTTAAATCATGATAATGGTCTGTAAATTAATTTCATGATTTTTATTCCAAGGTTTAATCATATTTCCATCGTTTTATAGGCTTGAGGGTACCCAAGATCTTGGTTAACCCTCAACTAAAAGACTACACCAAGAACTAATAATCAATTAATAAGAAGGAAATTTTTAAGTGGTGTAGTAAGTGAGCAATGATCACATACTTATCATATATTTTTTTAAATCTACATGTGTTTAATCAATAAAACTATTTAAATTATGTTATTTAATTTTTAAATCATCATTTAACACCCCCCGTTTTCTATTAGGTTTCTGAAAAATTTATTGCACACTAGAAACCCATCAACGATCATTGATAGATAAACTAGGGTATTCCCTAGACTTTAAATAAACTTTAATAAAATAATCAATTTGTAATGTCATGATAATGTGGTCAACACCCTGATTTCAAAGCATATACCACAATAGATTATTCCAAATCATATATTGGGTAGTAATTTTCATATAACCATAAAAATTGCAAACCATAAGTTTCACCATAATATACCTGCATGAGAAAATATCCCAAACCAGATCATAATACATCATAATAGACTACATATCCCTATATAGCCTCTAGAAACATGAGGATAAGTTCTTATGTAATTCTAAACTTATGTTCTTAAAAGGACTTCTAACATTTTTCATTCTAGAGAAAAGGGATGCATTTTCCCATAAATGTTATCATTGGTGATAGAAAATGTGAATAATCACATAAAAACACCTATATTATACTAATAATCGAATGAAATTATCTATCTTTGAGACATTGGTTTGTATTTTCTAAGAGATAACTACTTCTATCTTTTCAAGGTCTATAGAAACTCTTTTTTATAAATGGAATTTCCAAGGAAACATACATCCTGTATCCAGAAATAAAACTTTGATAACTTGGAATACATATGATGTTGCTCTAAGATACCCAACACTATCTTCAATTGTTGATCATGATCCAATTTTTTCCTTAAATACACCGGTATGTCATCAATAAACACCACCAAAATGGAATCTTGATATCTAATATAGATTCTATTACTAAATTCAATAAATATGGTAGATTAATTCACAAGATCAAAAGGAATAACAAAACATTAATAATGGAAATATATTCTTCTGAATGAAATATTTAGATTATCCTCCTTTGGAACTCGCAATTGGTGATATCCTAAATGTATGTCAATTTTTGAGAACCACTAGGATCCCATAAAATTATCAAATAGATCATGAATTCATGGAAGAGGATACTGATTATTTATCACAACTTTGTTAAGATTATTATAATCCACAAAAAGTCTAATAATTTTATCAACCATCTTCAAAAATATAACCAGTGTTTCCCATAAAGAGGTACTTGGTCGAATGAACCCTTTACATTTAAAATCTTCCAACTAATCATTAAATTCCCTTAATTATTTTTGTTCCATCCTATAAAAAATAAGCGAGATATGACATGTCCCTAGTTGGAGATCAATTGAAAAATACACTTCTCTTTTGGTTGCAATCTTTGAGAAATTGTAGGGGAAAATGTTAGGAAACTGATCAATAATAGATTTAAAGCCAGCATTCCTTATATCCACCCTAGATTTCAAGGTAAACAGTACCAAATGATATTATATGGTTCTAATAAATTTTTCCAAAATTCATTCTTTTTTATCATATACACACTAATATCTTCTAAAAAAATTCTCGACACCATTCATATATGTGAAATTAACATTTTAGGAATAACAATTAATGTGGTTTTTGAACAATGATAACTAATCTATACCCAAAATCAATTAATGGACATCTATATCGAGAATATAGAAATAACAAAGAAACTGATTTCCATTAATAGTTATGGAACAAACTTTACACACTAATGGTCAACACTCTCTTTAGCTTAGAGGAGTTTTTTTTAAATAGAAGGCATTATCTAAAAATAAAAAATCATATTATCAATACATGAATAATCCACAAATGAGTGGGATTCACCCATTTCAAAAATAACATACATATGGGTTGAATTAAAAATAATTGTACCTCTCACTATCGAAGGACTAAACTGGTAATCCATAATCATTTTTTAAGATCCATATAATTTCTTACTCATTTCACATTTCTATTTCATACCCTGTTGAGGATACACTGAGTTAGAAGTCAGGGTGTTCCTAGGATCACCTTAGATTACTCCATTCCAATGATGGGAATTATTATACTCCCCTTTCCGTGTTGAATCATACAATGCATGTGAAGCATGATATGTGTCTCTTACACCTATCAATAGAGAACTACTATAATGGAACTGAAGATGTCGTATATTGTTGCAACTGTGACATTCTTTAGGTGGTGTTAAAAATTATCTGTTGATGTAACATTTTGATCCACACTAAACACATCCCGAATTTCTTTTGGGTCAAGGAGGAATATTTACTAATCCCAAGGTCTGATTCTAAGGTGTCCAACCACTCTATAAGTAGATTTATCTCTTCCTCTTATTCATAGAATTAGTGTTCCCACATATTCCAATATGAATAAACATTCTACTTCTAATAGTATTTCTTGAGATATACCTTTATTCTATAGTCTCCATATTGAAAATCTCAATGTAATTCATTATACAAATCATGAAAATATTTGAGTGAATATATGGTCATAATACCGACTCAAAAATGAATTCCATCATAGACACCGTTGTATGAAATTACATGGAAAAGTTGAATTATTTCATAAATTTAGAGACATAATCTATCATTGAGATGTTCTCTTGATTCATACTGATTAATTCCATTATTATAGTAATATTAAAGGTTTTATGATATAATTTTCTTTTAAAAAATCTTCAAAATCCTCCCATGTCGTGACGTGGTCCAAATTATCCTAGACTAATAATTCCCACCATTGGCATGCCAAATACTCTAGAATATATATTTCCAACTTCAATGTTATCTCTACTAGTGTCCAAAGTAAATTTAATATTCGATTCATTCTATTAAACATGACTTATAATTTTTAGAGCTTCTACACCCCCCCACCAAATTATGGTCGATTCTACTTTTGGAACTAAAATAAATGGTCTACTATATGTGATTCATCATTTTATATCACCTTTATCCATGTCATGGAAATAATATAAAATTATTTGAACCATATTTTGGTTCACTTGTGACTTAGGTGAATCTGTATTTTTAGGAGCCTCTTCCAGCTGGTTTATATGATTCCTACATAGGTCCATTCAATATAACCCTAAAAATGTATTTACTCACAATCATTTGAAAATTAAGGTTTTTAATTATAATATACCACATTATCACATTTTAAAACATACATTTCCACAATTTTTTAACCATTATCAACATTTCAACCATTTTAGAAAATATTACAACCTTGTTTTTTAGAACAACCATTTTATCATTTTAAAAAATCACACTTTTTCCATTCCATTAATTTTTTTTTTCAAAATGAACAATACAACCTTATGGGTAAGTCTTACTATCAATTCATTTCATTAAACTCTCATAAGATAATCCCATAATGATGGTGTGAAATATCACCTAGAAAAGTCCAAAAAATGATGATGTACCCAACTCCCTATTAAATTCAAGTTCAATAGAGTGGTTTGCTAAACCGTACTATGCTATGAATTTCATGTTCTGACAATCCTACTCCTTTCTACCATCCCAATAGATAGACTGATACTATTTCCATCTCTTGAACTAAATAGAACAAACACCATTTTTTAAGTCTAGGATCAACCAAACTAATACTATTTGGCTCAAAAAGATATTTTGACTGATGATGACTGATACCATTTCTAACATCATGTCCCTCCTCATTGGCCTGAGGAGTGATAGGGAGAAACTAGGACTTAGATGACATCCACAAGACACCAAATACCTTCAATAAATTCCAAGGGGCTCACAAAAACTTTGGGGATAGTTTCTCTTTGAAATATAAACATCTACACAATAAAGAAAAAACCAAAAAAACCTATATATGATGAATGAGTACAAAATAAAACTCAAAACCTAACAAAAAAAATATATCAGAGTATAAGAAAAATAAAAAAGACATACTCAAGAGGACTAGAAGGGAAAAAACTAAATCCACCATTATGATAGCAACTAAAAATATATAACCCGCTCTAAGTTCCAAGTCCACATTCTAAGCCCACATTTTAAAGAAGAATCACTAAACAAATGAAATACCTTTCCCTTTCCTATGTCTTAATATATTACATATGAAAATTAACAAGAGTTCTCATAAAGGTGGTGACTCTAAACTCAAAAATATTTCCCCAATGACTTCCATCCTGACACCACTAGGACAAGACTTGTTAACACATTTTATAAATTAGTTTTAAGAAATACAAAATAGTCACATCAAATTAATAAAATAGTTTTCCAATGAAAGAATATAATAATACTTTAAACCGCTTATCATTTTATATGGAATATTATTTTAAATATACACACACAAAACCACACACAAACAAATAATATTGGTTCTACCATTAATGGTGGAACTTCACATCCATACTCCATCCCATTTGTACTTCGCAACCTTAATTCATTCCATACAACACACTCCCATCCATTTATGCCTGCATCACACTAATCCATTTAACCAAAACTAATTTCAACTCAAACTATTTTACATAACTCTATTTTCTTATTTTAATGTATTTTAACAACCACCTTACATGAGTTAAATCCAAACAATAATTTGAAAATATAATTTTAGAATTTTAAACAATGGGTTTTCCAAAAACCAATCAACATTCCAAAATTTAAAAGATAATACCAAAAAAATATTTCCATCAAGAATAAAAAAGTAATTTCACAACCATTTTAAGAAAATAATTTAATTAAAACCAACCATTCATGTTCTAAAACATGTGGAGTTGAGAGAGAAACCACCCACCTATCAAATGTTAGAGAAAACTAATAATGAAACAGTAAATCATAAATATCCAAACAAAACCCATGTTCCCTTCATGAGATCGAACAATATTGTATCATTAAACTAATAATAACACACTGATATATCCTTAATTTAATAGATCAATAGTTATGAGAGAGATAAGAACCTTGTATCTAAGAAGAATGAGGTTGAACACGCACTTATAGATGAATTTAATCCTCTAATTCAGGGTAATTTACCTAAGGATCTCTCCAAAATTGAATGTAATATTATCATAGACCTTGGAATCCAAATACGTTTGAGTTGTTAGAGGATTATTTTAAAAAGTATTTTGGAGATAATTTGGATTAGATCCACTTTTTATATATGGCCAACTGTATGTTGCACATTCAGGCCTCATGGTTTGGAAAACCATGAGCCAAGCATGCAATGCTACTATCTTAAGGACATTACTCACATGGTTGGATAACATGGTTAGATAAGTAGTGTTCCAACCATGAAGTTACCGATATTTTAATATTCACAGTTTTTATTGGGAATTCAAAAGGTTAGTCCAAACCATGTGCCTACCGTGAACCTTCTAAGTTCCCACCATATTCCCTTAAATGGATTCCTAGTGATTCTAAATGGTTTCTAATTACCATGTATAAACTATCCACCTGAATAAAATCCTATATAATGTGTTAAAACCCTTCAGAACATCCTAAAACTTTAACAAAAAATTATATAAAATAAAAATAAATCAATATAGGTGGATGTACATGAAATCAAGGGTGCTATAAGAACCTTGTTGAATCTATAGTATGGGAAATTCACATAGTAGAAAAAATTTAACTTTTATTCAAGATCAGGATTGGGAAACATAATTAGTATCTAGAGAAGATGAAGTCAGATCTCATGAATTTATATTCCATAATCCTCCTTCTTTTTAGGGGATGAATGACCATAAAAATGTTGACGACTGGTTGGATATTATTGATTTGATAATTAAATTCTTAGATACTCTAGAATTTGTTACTGTGAAGTCTACTACTTTCAATATTGAGGGACCTAGTAAGAGGTGGAGAGATACAATGGTCAAGGTGAAGAAATATGTGGGATTATAGTGGAATGACTTCAATTAACCCTTCATTCAGTAGTTATGCATGGAATCCATGACTATGGAAAAGTATATGGTGTTTACCTCCATTCAGAAACAAGGTCACTTAGTGAATGAGTATGCTAATAATTGTACCACATTTTTATGTTTTTATCAATATGTTGTGAAAAATAAAAATCTAGAGACTTAAATATTCTATATGTTTTTGAAACCATGTATTCGTCATTTGGTATTCATGTAGAATCATGTCGCATACAAAGCGGTAGTCAATAGAGCATTGATAGAATAAATGGATCTAGTAGGAATGTTATGTTTGGTTCTAATAACTCCTATAATAAGTGGTAACTTTAGTGTCTCACATGAAATAAATATGAAGATCATGAGACTCATAGATGTGGTGATGGTAACTCTTAGTAGTGGGCTTCCTCCACCCCATCAGTAGAAACTGGTAGTATTCCTTTTACTTGGTACTAGTGTGGAAAGACAGGGAACACTAAGGGTTATTGTTACACACCTCGAATGATGTAATTTTCTTATTGTAAAAAGTAATGTTTTAGAGGTTAAATAAAGAATTCTATATAACTCATTATTTATATAGTTTATCATCTCCAAATGAAACTATAGTGAGGTTAGAAGCTTCTAAGTCTACATGGATAAATCTATGGATTTTTAGAGTGAAGAAGGCTTATGTAGTAGTGTTTTTTGGGTGTAATTTGAGGCAAGCCTAATGATAATGAGAGGTAAAATATTTATACTAGAAACTATAGAAACCAATATGATTGATATAGATGCCTCTCGTTCATTTAAATAAGAATATTTTTAGTATATCATGAAACATTCAAATTAGCTCATTTCATTGGATATGTAGTTATTGACACATCTTAGAAAGAAAAGGGGAAGGGTTTTTGTTTCCCCATGTGTTCTTTTATAATCTCCAACATTGAATTGTTTTTTGTTTTTATAGTTCTTGACTTGTATCTCTTTTAATTTATCATTGGGATTGATTAGATGGTTACCCATGGAGTCAAGGTTTATTACTATCATTAGTGGGTGTATTTTACAACACCCTTATGAGAAATATTGAGTGTTATAGGGAAAATCTATTCTGAGGTCTGGCCAAACCGGACCTCCTCATCCAAAATTAGGGAATTTGAAATATTATTTTGAGTTGAGTTTGAGAATGAGTCCTCTCGTTTTGGTATTCCTTTGGTGATCAATTATTTTCCTAAAGTATTCCCTAATAAATTCTATTATCTTATTATAAAAATGTAGTCATATTTTTCTATCAATTTGGTGAATGGAACTCAACTAATCTCTATACCATTTTATCATATGGAATTAGTTGAGTTAGTGAATTTGTGGTGTCAATTAGATGATAAAAATAAGAAGGTTTTTATTCATAATAATATATTCACTTTGGAATCCCATATTATTTTTTTCTATGAATTTTTATGGAACCTTTAATATTTGTGTCTATTATTAGAGGATTAATTAGAAGAAAATTTAAAATAATTTTCATTTTATTAATATTTATATCATGTATGATCAGTTGAAGAGTGAACAGTGGTTCTAAAAGACCGAAATATGGTCTCATTATCATTAACACAGAGTAAAAAGGTTGGATATATGTAAGACTAGTTATAGGAGAGGGAATATAAACTTTGAATATCTTGTGATTTCTTTTGGTCTGACCAATGCTCATGCAGTTTTTATATCTTTGATAAACTGAATATTCCAACAGTATCTCAACACCTTTTGTGCTATTTATCAATGATATACTAGTTCATTAATAATTAGATGAGTATAATCACCATCTAAAATTGGATTTGGGAATATATATGAATCACTATATTTTTTCTAATTTATCAAAATGTGACTTCTAGATTTAGGAAGTGATTTTATTAGCACATGTGTTTTCGTAACATGGAATATTAGTTTATCCTAAGAAGGTGACAATTGTCTTTTCAGGGGAGGATCCACTTAATTTCCTTTAGATATGATTATTTGGTGGTTTAGATGGATATTATTAGTAATTCATGAAATAATTATAAAAACACACATCACATTTGATAACACTTTCTTAAAAAGTAGTGAAATTCTTGTGAGATGCAAAATGATAGACTTCCATTGATGACTTTAAATGATTTCTAGCCTCAAATACAATAATGATGTAAAGACCCGCAAATTTCAAGGAAATTTTTTTCTTAATTTTCTTTGGAATTTTACAAGAGTGCAGCTTCAGACGACACCTGATTCCGAGGCCCGGTGTGCCCGGAATCAATTTCCGAAGTTTGGTTCGGGTACGTTCAGTGAACGGACGAGCAGGTTTTTCTATCTTTTGAACCGGTGCCCGGAATCAAATTCTGAGGGCACCGATGAAATCGCAGCGCCGGTATTTGCTTAGAAACGCCTCTTCCGGAGTTGCGTTTGCTCAGACGTGGTTTTTAAATTTCGGGGCTTTAAGTCAGAAATAAAATAAATTTGTGCGACAACTTTATTTTATTTCACTTAAGCTGCTTGGAAGCCACTTGAAGCCACTTAAAGGCGGCTTGATCTGAGTTGAACTGGATAGGATGCTATCCAGAAATATCCTACCCCCTTGGTAGGATATTTGTGAGGTGGGGCCCGCACGAGCCCCGCCGTTTCTTTCGCTAAGTAACGCACCCGCGAAAACCCGTCAAAGTAACTGAAAAGTCAACCGACGCGTTTTCTTAAATTCTTAACAGACCATTTAATTGAGCGGTTTATTTCGTGAATTAAATGGGCTGTTTCTCTCGTTGAATTAATTCAACGAACTGATGGGTCGTTACTTACGCTTTTGCGTTTGTTGGAATGTTTATAAAATAAGACCAACCTAAAAATCCTTTGAAAGGATTTGAGAGGATCTTTGTTTCTTCATCTCCCCTCCTCGCGAAGAACGCGAAGAACGCGAAGAACGCGAAGAACGCCGGCGACCGGAATTCGACAACGCACACTGTGATCTGCGACGTCGACGAGCTCTACCCGCGACGTTCTTCGGCGACGCCTCTTCTTCCGCGGCCGATCCTCGTTCGGCAATTAAGGTGAGAAACGAATCGTTTATTTCTCCCTTTTTTTAATTTCAATGACAACAGATTTAATTAATTAAATCCGTTTGATCTTGATCCGGAGATTGGCGACGCGACGCCGGATACCGCGACGACGCGACGATCCCCCTTCTTCCGCGACGAGCAATTCCGCGACGACCTCTCGTCCGACGACGACGACAAGGTAGGGGTTGTTGGAATTTTGTCTTTCCCGTGTTTATTCTTTTTAAAATAAAGAACCTGATCTACGAACAATTTTAATTTAATTAAAATTGTTGTTGATTATTTTTTCTTTTCCTCCCGTTGTTTATGACTAACGCGGAGGGTGCGGGTCTAACGAACAAGACCCGGCAACCCTCCGCCGATCTTTTTGTTGTGAGGATTTGGCGGACGACGACGAACAGTGCGGCAAGGGCGATCCGTTGATTCCGCGGTGAAGATCGGCCCCCGGGAGGAGCAACGGCGTAGGCGGGAGGCAAAACGGGCCACCGGAGCAACTCCGGCGGCCAGCGGAAAGTGGCAGCGGCGTGGGTCGCCGGCGCGGCAGCGCCGGCGACCGGAGGCGGCGGCGCCCGGCGCGCCGCCGGAGGAGTCCGCCGTGGCTCGGCCGCGGCGGCGGCGAACCGCCGGACCGCGTCCGCGGTCCGGCCACCCAGCACGCGGCCCGCGCGGGCCGTGTTCCTCCAAGCCGCGGGTCAAACCCGCGGCGGTTTCTCCTTCGGCCGCTCGGCCGAAGCCGAGCCGGCCGGTCCGGTCGGCCGGGCCGCACCCAGGCCGGACCGGACCCGGCCTAGCCGGGTCGGGCCGGGTCGGGTCGACCCGGTCCGGCCGACCCAGGGGGGGTTCGGGCCGGGTCGCCCCGGGCCGAGAACCCCCGTTTTCGGGCCCTCTTCGGTCTTTTGCCCATATCTTGGGCCTGAGACCTCCGATTGACGAACCGTCAGTGGCTACGCGATCCTTGGATCGATACGGTCGTTTCGGTATATTATACTCAAGGTTTCGGAAGACTTTGGGTTCGGCCGGGTTGGTTCGTACACGAAACCAACCGGGCCCTCGGAGCGGAAACGCTCATAACTTGAGCTACGGACGTCCGATCGACATACCGTCAGCTGTGGTAGTTTCCTCTAAGTGAGACAGAACTTTTGGCATACTCCGCCCGAGGATCGGACACAGGCGGAGTACGGTCGGGTTGGTTTTGCCCTAAAAACCAACCGGGCCCCTGGGACGAAAATGTCAATAACTCTCAGACCGGGCGTCCGATTGACGCGCCGTCTGTTGCGTAGAGATCCTGTTGTCGTTACGGAACTTTTGGATACATCAACTTCGGACTACGTGTCATTTGATGTATCAGCCTCTCGGCTCGTGGAGCGGACCCTCCAAAACGAGCTCGCTATGTGCGGGAACCCTAGCGCTGGCTGTGACTTCGACGACAGAGCAGAGATCCTCCGTGGACTGCGACGACGGCAGAACAGAGATCCTCCGTGGACTGCGACGACGGCAGAGCAGAGATCCTCCGTGGACTGCGACGACGGAAGAGCAGAGATCCTTCGTGGACTGCGGCGACGACTGTGCAGAGATCCTCAGTGGACTGCGTCGACTACTGCACTCAGCGATCCTACGTGGATCAGTGCTACAGGTTCTGTGTGAGCCCGATCCTATGTGGGTCCTTACTACCGGTTCTATGTGAGCCACTGCCTACAGGTTCTGTGTGAGCCCGATCCTATGTGGGTCTTTTGCGGGGGTTAGTACCTATCGATCCTTCGTGGGTCCGACGACTTAGATGGATCAGTGATCATCTTTGACGTCATCTGAAAAAGTATACCTGGTTGAGCTGAATCTTATGTTACTCTCCTTTGTGGATTGTGTTGAACTATCCTTTGTGGATTTACTGTTTACTCTCCTTGTGGATTTGAGTCTTGCTTTCCTGTGTGGATTGAGTTGTTCTTGGGCTCGTGAGTAGAGCTAGAATTGGGGACTTAGGTATATTTATGGGCATATACATAAGTCGAGTCAGATGTTACTTCGTGATTGCATCTTTCTTTTGTGCTATATCCTTTGTGGATTTCGGGAGACCTTCGGGGGTCTCGGGGTCCTTACTGAGTAGCTTATACTCACCCCTGCACGGGCTATGCCCGCACCTTGTTGTGTTGGATGCAGATGACGGACAACGCTGATCACGGTTGGGGCGTGGAGCAGGACAGTACCTGGAGGTGGACCACTGGACGGGACGTGCTCGGAGCGGACGTGGGACCCGAGGAGCCTGGAGGCTATCTGTACCCACCCTTCAGGTGGGATTGCCAGTGGACGACACGAGGCCGCCGTCTTTTCTTCACTTGCTGTTCTTTACTTTTTCAGTTGTACTTTACAGTTGGGCTTGTATTTCCGGCCCCCTTTACTTTTCCGCACTTTGTAGTTACTTTCCGCTTGCTGACTCTGTGGTGGTTGTTACTTTTAAAGGCAATGCCTTCCCTGTTTACCGGGATTTTACGCCTTGGTGCTAGTCGCCAGCCCCTGGCCTATGGAAGGCGGGCTTGGGGTAGTCACGGCACGGGCCCCGAGGTCGGGTCGTGACAAATTGGTATCAGAGGTGGTCGGTTCTACCGCAGACTCTGATCGTCTTTTCTTTCTATGTGAAGTAATAGTGTTTAGTGTATTGAGTGTGGTTATCAGTTCAGGGAGCCCAGTGTTGGTGCGGCGGCCGACGTATCCGTACACCAGGACCCTGACTCCTGATTTCCGACTTAATGCATGAAAACATTTATTGCATGTGTGTTCCAAGTTTTCTTTGTGATTACTTGTGTCAGCTCACCGGGTATACTGATCTGCTTTATGAAAGTCTCAAGTTTTCCTTGTGATTACTTGTGCCAGCTCACCAGGTATACTGTTCTGACTATGGTGCTCTTGTTCTCCTTTTCAGGATGGCCCCGCGACGACAGCCAGCTAGGGTTCTGAGTTTAGGGCGCGACGGCAGCCCACCGAGCGACGAGGCCTCGGTGCAGGGCCCTTTGCCAGCAGTGGCACCGGCGGTAGCTTTACCCGCCGAGCCACCGATGCTACCAGTACCAGACGCTGACGATACACGTCGCCTCAGGGCACTGCATGAGTTTCAGAGCCAGCGACCGCCCAGGTTTCGCGGTGAGGCGGACCCCCAGGCCGCCGAGGACTGGCTAGAGGCGGTGGTACGGATCTTTAGGCTAGTGAGGACACCAGCGGATCTCATGGTGATTCTCGCGGCGAGCCTCCTGCAGGCGGCGGCAGGACGATGGTGGGGCTTGATGCTCCAGGTTCACGATGAGGCATCCTTGCTCTGGACGGACTTCGAGAGCCTCTTCCGCTCTGAGTTCGTCCCGGCCACCCTCCGAGCGGTGCGCATCCAGGAGCTTCTCCAGCTGCGCCAGGGCAGCATGACGGTCGCTCAGTACGCGGCGAGGTTCACTGACCTATCTCGCTACTCGACCGACATGGTACGGGACCCCTTCTCCCGGGCCCGGACCTTCGAGCAGGGCTTACGATAGGAGATTCGGGCGTCCCTGATCTCCCTCAGCATTCCGACCCAGGCGAGAGTGCTGGAGCGAGCCCTCCTGATCGAGAGCTTCCTGGCAGAGCCTTCTTCAGCGGCGAGACCTAGCGCAGGGCGGCAGGTAGCTGAGTCTTCGGCAGCAGGTAGCCGACGGATGACTCTCGGGTCCAGGCAGACCAGACCCCCACGCAGACGGCCTCAGGACACCGGCTCAGCAGTGCGGGGCACACAGCGGAGTGCCAGCCTTCCGAGAGGCAGGCTGTGCTACTCCTGCGGCGGGCAGGGTCACATGGCTCGTGACTGCCTGACTCGCCGACCAGAGGAGCAGCAGACGGTGGAGGGGCCACCCAGGCAGAGGCAGAGGGTCGACCGTGGCGGTCCGCAGGGAGGAGGCGGACGAGGCAGAGGAGCTGGCCGAGCAGCGGGTGGTGGGCGACGCTTCCAGGCTCTACCCCCACCACCACCAGGAGGGCCACCTCGACCACAGGGAGCTGGCGGGCAGGGACAGGCCCAGCTCCAGGCAGTGGAGGCCTACGACCCCGACATGACAGAGATGATTCGAGGTACGATCTGTGTCTATTCCACCCTTGCTGCAGTACTTATAGACACAGGAGCGAGTCACTCTTTCATAGCCTCTGCCCTTGTTCGGAGCTCGGAGATTCCGACTGAGCCGTTGGCTCGATCCTTACGGCTAGAGACTCCTACGGGAGCAGACTCGACGATTTCGCACTGGTGCCGGCAGTGTGAGCTTACTCTAGGAGGCGAGAACTTCGGCTGGGATCTCCTTGTAGCGGCGTCGAGGCCTTACGACGTCATCTTGGGCATAGATTTGCTATCCACGGTTCATGCCCAGATCGACTGTTTTAGGCGCAAGGTGCGATGTGTTCGCACCGACGGGAGCAGGTTTACCTTTACCGGCGAGAAGGGAACCTTTGCAGCACAGGATGGACATCCGCGGAGGAGAGTGTAGCCCATCTCTCATCAGTTGGCTAGCCTCATCCTAGGAGCAGTGGACGTGTGGAGTCTAGCTTTTCCTGCAGTGGTGGACCAGTACGTGGACGTCTTTCCCGACGACGTTCCAGGGCTACCTCCTCGTAGAGAGGTAGAATTTTACATCGACTTGTACCCCGGGACAGCCCCGATATCTACTCCAGCATATCGGATGGCCCCCGCCGAGCTTCGAGAGCTGCGGGTACAGTTGGAGGACTTGCAGAGCAAGGGGTTTATCCGACCCAGTGTTTCACCCTGGGCTTCCCTGATTTTGTTCGCCAAGAAGGCGGACGGGAGCTTGCGACTGTGTGTCGACTATCGTCGCCTGAACCAGGTGACAGTGAGAAACAAGTATCCGCTGCCACGGATTGATGACCTCTTCGATCAGCTCAAGGGAGCGCGGTGGTTCTCGAAAATAGACCTCCGGTCAGGCTATCATCAGCTCAGAGTTCGAGACGAGGACGTGCAGAAGACGGCCTTCAGGTGTCGGTATGGCCATTATGAGTTCTTGGTTATGCCGTTCGGTGTAACCAATGCTCCAGCAGTGTTCATGAGCCTCATGAATAGGATCTTCCAGCCATACCTCGACCGATTTGTCGTTGTCTTCATTGACGACATTTTGGTATACTCGACGACTGAGGAGGAGCATGCCTACCACCTGCGAGTTGTGCTAGACACACTCCGAGAGCACCAGCTTTATGGGAAGCTCTCAAAATGCCAGTTCTGGTTACGTGAGGTCCATTTCTTGGGGCACGTCATCTCTGAGGCGGGAGTTGCAGTGGATCCCGCGAAGATCGAGGCAGTGCTAGCTTGGGAGCCACCCAAGAGCGTGACGGAGGTGCGGAGCTTCTTGGGCCTAGCCGGATACTATCGGAGATTTGTGCCGGACTTCTCCAGAGTTGCGGCACCACTCTCAGCCTTGACAAAGAAGGGGAAACCCTTTGTGTGGTCAGACAGATGTCAGCAGAGATTCCAGGAGCTGAGACAGAGATTGAACAGCGCACCTATCTTGAGTTTGCCTGAGGAGGGAGTTCGATACGTAGTTTACTGCGACGCGTCAGGGACTGGACTCGGGTGCGTCCTGATGCAGGAGCGGGCCGTGATCGCCTACGGATCACGTCAGTTGAGGCCGCATGAGCAGAACTACGCCACTCATGACCTGGAGTTAGCAGCAGTGGTCTTCGCTCTGAAGACTTGGCGGCACTATCTGATGGGCGAGTGCTTCACAGTCTTTTCTGACCACCAGAGTCTCAGGTATATCTTCTCTCAGAAGGACCTGAACCTGAGACAGCGGAGATGGCTTGAGTTCCTCCAGGACTATGACTTTGAGATAGTCTATACTCCTGGGACGGGGAACGTGGTAGCCGATGCCCTTAGCAGGAGGACGGGCATTCAGCTACTTGAGGAGGCGACAGAGCAGCTAGCCTCCTTACGGATATCCTTCGTGGATAGAGACGGAGCAGCCTTTCTTCAGTCTCTCACAGTCTCTCCTCCACTTCTACAGCGGGTCAGAGAGGCTCAGCGTGGGGATGCTGACTGTGAGACCCAGCGTGCACTGATATCCTCAGGTCAGGCGCCTGATGGTTTCTCCCTTGGAGCAGAGCACGACATCCTTTTCAGAGGACGTACCTTCGTACCAGTCGCTTTACGAGAGGAGGTGCTGAGAGAGTTTCACACTTCTCCCTTGGCGGTGCATCCCAGAGTGGAGAAGATGTACCAGGATCTCAGACGACAGCACTGGTGGCCGGGCATGAAGAAAGCTGTGGCAGAGTTCGTTTCACGATGCCTCACCTGCCAGTAGGTGAAGGTAGAGCATCAGGTACCAGCAGGCTTGGTACAGCCCTTGGAGGTCCCGGAGTGGAAGTGGGACGGCATATCTATGGACTTCGTGACTGGACTTCCACGCACTTCCAGAGGTCACGACTCCATTTGGGTGATTTTCGACCGACTCACCAAGTCGGCACACTTCTTACCCATCAGAGAGCAGGGCTCAGTGGAGAGCTTGGGACGTCTTTACGTCCAGGAGATCGTACGGCTTCACGGTGTGCCATCGTCTATCGTCTCCGATCGAGATGCTCGTTTCACTTCCCGGCTTTGGAAGGGGTTGCAGGAGGCGTTCAGGACACGGCTCCATCTGAGCACAGCCTTCCACCCTCAGACGGATGGTCAGACTGAGAGGACCATACAGACACTCGAGGACATGCTCCGTGCATGTGTTCTCGACTTTGGTCGCAGCTGGGAGGACCACCTACCCTTGGTGGAGTTCGCGTACAACAACAGCTACCACTCCACCATCGGGATGGCACCATACGAGGCGTTGTACGGCAGACCCTGCAGATCACTGTTGTGCTGGACAGACCCTGGGGAGTCAGCACTCGTGGGACCAGAGATGGTCCGAGCCACGACAGAGAAGGTCCAGATCATCCAGGAGAGGATGAGGACAGCTCAGAGCCGGCAGAAGTCATATGCTGACAGGAGGCGGAGGCCACTGGAGTTCGAGGATGGAAACCACGTCTTTTTGCGTGTCTCACCTCGACGTGGTTTACGGAGATTTGGCCGAGGCGGCAAGTTGTCTCCACGCTTCATCGGGCCTTTCCAGGTCCTCAGCAGGATAGGAGAGGTGGCTTATCGCCTGGCTCTACCACCTCAGTTGCACCGGGTGAACGACGTCTTCCACGTGTCTCAACTGAGGAGATACGTGCACGACCCGACGCACATCATCGACTTTGGGGAGCTGGACGTGGACGATGGGGCGACTTTTGCAGAGGTCCCAGTGGAGATCGAGGATCGACAGGAGCGGGTCCTACGTGGGCGGTCGATTCCTCTTGTGTGCGTCAGATGGCAGCACGGGAACCTCCAGGAGAGCACTTGGGAGCGGGAGGCTCAGATGCGTGCTCAGTACCCCCATTTGTTCCCCTAGTTTTCGATGTATCTTTACGGGGACGTAAAGCCCTGAGATGGAAGTAATGTAAAGACCCGCAAATTTCAAGGAAATTTTTTTCTTAATTTTCTTTGGAATTTTACAAGAGTGCAGCTTCAGACGGCACCTGATTCCGAGGCCCGGTGTGCCCGGAATCAATTTCCGAAGTTTGGCTCGGGTACGTTCAGTGAACGGACGAGCGGGTTTTTCTATCTTTTGAACCGGTGCCCGGAATCAAATTCTGAGGGCACCGATGAAATCGCAGCGCCGGTATTTGCTTAGAAACGCCTCTTCCGGAGTTGCGTTTGCTCAGACGTGGTTTTTAAATTTTGGGGCTTTAAGTCAGAAATAAAATAAATTTGTGCGACAACTTTATTTTATTTCACTTAAGCTGCTTGGAAGCCACTTAAAGCCACTTGAAGGCGGCTTGATCTGAGTTGAACTGGATAGGATGCTATCCAGAAATATCCTACCCCCTTGGTAGGATATTTGTGAGGTGGGGCCCGCATGAGCCCCGCCGTTTCTTTCGTTAAGTAACGCACCCGCGAAAACCCGTCAAAGTAACTGAAAAGTCAACCGACGCATTTTCTTAAATTCTTAACAGACCATTTAATTGAGCGGTTTATTTCGTGAATTAAATGGGCTGTTTCGCTCGTTGAATTAATTCAACGAACTGATGGGTCGTTACTTACGCTTTTGCTTTTGTTGGCATGTTTATAAAATAAGACCAACCTAAAAATCCTTTGAAAGGATTTGAGAGGATCTTTGTTTCTTCATCTCCCCTCCTCGCGAAGAATGTGAAGAACGCGAAGAACGCGAAGAACGCCGGCGACCGGAATTCGACGACGCACACCATGATCTGCGACGTCGACGAGCTCTACCCGCGACGTTCTTCGGCGACGCCTCTTCTTCCGCGGCCGATCCTCGTTCGGCAATTAAGGTGAGAAACGAATCGTTTATTTCTTCCTTTATTTAATTTCAATGACAACGGATTTAATTAATTAAATCCGTTTGATCTTGATCCGGAGATTGGCGACGCGACGCCGGATACCGCGACGACGCGACGATCCCACTTCTTCCGCGACGAGCAATTCCGCGACGACCTCTCGTCCGACGACGACGACAAGGTAGGGGTTGTTGGAATTTTGTCTTTCCCGTGTTTATTCTTTTTAAAATAAAGAACCTGATCTCCGAACAATTTTAATTTAATTAAAATTGTTGTTGATTATTTTTTCTTTTCCTCCCGTTGTTTATGACTAACGCGGAGGGTGCGGGTCTAACGAACAAGACCCGGCAACCCTCCGCCGATCTTTTTGTTGTGCGGATTTGGTGGACGACGACGAACCGTTCGGCAAGGGCGATCCGTTGATTCCGCAGTGAAGATCGGCCCCCGGGAGGAGCAACGGCGCAGGCGGGAGGCAAAACGGGCCACCGGAGCAACTCCGGCGGCCCGCGGAAAGTGGCCGCGGCTCGGCCGCGGCGGCGGCGAACCGCCGGACCGCGTCCGCGGTCCGGCCACCCAGCACGCGGCCCGCGCGGGCCGCGTTCCTCCAAGCCGCGGGTCAAACCCGCGGCGGTTTCTCCTTCGGCCGCTCGGCCGAAGCCGAGCCGGCCGGTCCGGTCGGCCGGGCCGCGCCCAGGCCGGACCGGACCCGGCCTAGCCGGGTCGGGCCGGGTCGGGTCGACCCGGTTCGGCCGACCCAGGGGGGGTTCGGGTCGGGTCGCCCCGGGCCCAGAACCCCCGTTTTCGGGCCCTCTTCGGTCTTTTGCCCATATCTTGGGCCTAAGACCTCCGATTGACGAACCGTCAGCGGCTACGCGATCCTTGGATCGATACGGTCGTTTCTGTATATTATACTCAAGGTTTCGGAAGACTTTGGGTTCAGCCGGGTTGGTTCGTACACGAAACCAACCGGGCCCTCGGAGCGAAAACGCTCATAACTTGAGCTACGGACGTCTGATCGACGTACCGTCAGCTGTGGTAGTTTCCTCTAAGTGAGACGGAACTTTTGGCATACTCCGCCCGAGGATCGGACACAGGCGGAGTACGGTCGGGTTGGTTTTGCCCTAAAAACCAACCGGGCCCCTGGGACGAAAATGCCAATAACTCTCAGACCGGGCGTCCGATTGACGCGCCGTCTGTTGCGTAGAGATCCTGTTGTCGTTACGGAACTTTTGGATACATCAACTTCGGACTACGTGTCAGTTGATGTATCAGCCTCTCGGCTCGTGGAGCGGACCCTCCTAAACGAGCTCGCTATGTGCGGGAACCCTAGCGCTGGCTGTGACTTCGACGACAGAGCAGAGATCCTCTGTGGACTGCGACGACGGCAGAACAGAGATCCTCTGTGAACTGCGACGACGGCAGAGCAGAGATCCTCCGTGGACTGCGACGACGGCAGAGCAGAGATCCTTCGTGGACTGCGGCGACGACTGTGCAGAGATTCTCAGTGGACTGCGTCGACTACTGCACTCAGCGATCCTACGTGGATCAGTGCTACAGGTTCTGTGTGAGCCCGGTCTTATGTGGGTACTTACTACCGGTTCTGTGTGAGCCACTGCCTACAGGTTCTGTGTGAGCCCGATCCTATGTGGGTCTTTTGCGGGGGTTAGTACCTATCGATCCTTCGTGGGTCAGACGACTTAGATGGATCAGTGATCATCTTTGACGTCATCTGAAAAAGTATACCTGGTTGAGCTGAATCTTATGTTACTCTCCTTTGTGGATTGTGTTGAACTATCCTTTGTGGATTTACTGTTTACTCTCCTTGTGGATTTGAGTCTTGCTTTCCTGCGTGGATTGAGTTGTTCTTGGGCTCGTGAGTAGAGCTAGAATTGGGGACTTAGGTATATGTATGGGCATATACCTAAGTCGAGTCAGATGTTACTTCGTGATTGCATCTTTCTTTTGTGCTATATCCTTTGTGGATTTCGGGAGACCTTCGGGGGTCTCGGGGTCCTTACTGAGTAGCTTATACTTACCCCTGCACGGGCTATGCCCGCACCTTGTTGTGTTGGATGCAGACGACGGACAACGCTGATCACGGTTGGGGCGTGGAGCAGGACAGTACCAGGAGGTGGACCACTGGACGGGACGTGCTCGGAGCGGACGTGGGACCCGAGGAGCTTGGAGGCTATCTGTACCCACCCTTCAGGTGGGATTGCCAGTGGACGACACGAGGCCGCCGTCTTTTCTTCAGTTGCTGTTCTTTACTTTTTTAGTTGTACTTTACAGTTGGGCTTGTATTTCCGGCCCCCTTTACTTTTCTGCACTTTGTAGTTACTTTCCGCTTGCTGACTCTATGGTGGTTGTTACTTTTAAAGGCAATGCCTTCCCTGTTTACCGGGATTTTACGCCTTGGTGCTAGTCGCCAGCCCCTGGCCTATGGAAGGCGGGCTTGGGGTAGTCACGGCACGGGCCCCGAGGTCGGGTCGTGACAAATGATTTTACTATAATATAGTTAGGGATATGTGGTGTATTATGATGCTTCAATTTTATGCCTGGAATGTGTGCTTATATAGGAAGATCATGTATTTTAATATGTTGTCATCAGCTTCAAAAACATGATAATAACTAGCACAATTACGATCTAAAAGTCAATGTAGTTATGGATTCTCTTATGTGTTTATAATAGAACCTTTTTGGGGATAGTTTCAATTTCTATTATGATTATAAATGAAATTGATATATCTTCTCAAAAAAATAGTTTATCCTTGGGAAAAGGCAATGTGTGGAGTTCCTTTATACATTTGACTTTGATATCTCCTACACACCTAAAAAGGGGAACATTTTTGCTGATTCACTTTGAAGAAAACAACCCTCCTATGTCATCTTGGAATGAAATAAGGATTGGAACCTCATGGGAATAATTTCCTAGATGAATCTAGAGTTTATAGAGGATGAGATAAGTATCATTAATTCTTTTTCTCCATTGATGTTATCTCTCCTTGCGTAGATTATTTTGTAGTAGAAATAAGATGATGACTTTATGAAAATTATAAAGACCTTATATAATGGGGATCCTATTATTGGAGATTTTCTATCTTTATAAGGTATTATTTGATTCAAGATTCAGTTTTCCATCCTCGTATATTTTAGTAAGAGAATGATCTAGTATTTTCATGGTTCTTTATCGGTTATTCAACCCACCACTACAATGATGTATTATGACAAGAAGAATAAATTTTGGTGGTCAGGAATAAAGAGTGACATTGTTGAATTTGTATCAATATATTATACCTTTCAGTAGATTAAAGCCTATCACCAAAATCCTTATAGTCTATTTCAACCTAATCATACTCTATTTTAGAAATGGGATGACGTATAAATTGATTTCTTCATTGGATTACCATGTAAATCTTCTGGTAATAACACTATATGGGTGGTTATTGTTCATTATACTAAGTTGGAACACTTTATTATGATCCAAGATATTAATAAAGATAAGGATTTGGGATTTTATATGTATAATATATTGTTTGGTTTTTTAGGGTGTCATCTAGTATGGTTTCAAACAGGGATCTCAAGGCTACTTACCATTTCTAGAATTGTATTTGGAAGCGAATAGGGAATCAGGTCCGATTGAGTGTGAACTTCCATCCTCAGATGGATATCCCAATGGAGTATGTTATTTAGGACATTGAGAATATGTTATATTTTTGAATTATGGACATTATAAGATCTTGGGATAGACATATGGGGATGGTTGATATTTTGTATAATAATAGCTACCCACTATCAATTATTATGGCTCCATTTGAATCTCTATAAAATTTCCCTTATAAATTTCATCTTTATTAGGTGGTTACACGAGAGGATTATCTTGTGTTGCCTGGAATCATCATTGATTTTTCAGTTAATATTCAATTTATATATCAATTTTTGGTGTTAGACTAGAGTGTACATAAGTTTTTCATGGGCCATTATCACTATCCTTGGGAATTATCAGTTGGTGACCATGCTTTCATGAATATATCACTATAGTTGGGCCACCATGATCTTCAAAAGTAAGTTAAGTTTACTTCATGATATATTGTATTGGTTGAAATAATTAAATGGATTTGGAAATTATTCTACAAATTAGAATTTGAAACTCATTTTACTATTATTAATGACGTGTTACATGTATCTCAGCTTAAGAAATTTCATTTTGTTTCTTATAATTTCATGAATTGGGAAGATATTTCTCTAGAAATAGATGTATATATGGTTAAGGAATGATGTCGATTGTTGATTTTTAGGATAAAGTACAACATTTAAAGTATATTACTTTGGTCTAAGTGTTATGGTGGCACAAAATTTATTCTCATGAGATGTGGGAGTATGAATCATTGATGAGGGAGAAATGGACTCATCCCTTATTGGATAAACTATTTATGACTTAAATTTATAGGGAAAATAACGTGATATGGTGAGAATAATTTTCACATACCAATATCACTTATATGTTGGGATATCATTTTATTTTTACCATCTGTTCATTTGGGATTTTTTCTGTAAAATTTTGGAGTTTTTAGAGTTTTGTAGGCCTATATCGGGATTGTCTAGGATTATGAAAAACTATGTGGGTCATCCCATGAAATTGTGATACTTTTTTTGGAGTTCCAAAGGAGGGTTCATAGTTTCTACATAATTAAAAAAAATTGGGAGACCTTCCCCTCAAAATGTGTGGCATAGGACATGAGCGTTTCTCACAACTATTTCATGGTTGGTAAAATTGTGTGGTGAAATTGTATAGATCCTCCAATATCCAAGAAAGTGGTGTATGAATTATTAAATAGTGTGGTTAAATCATTCTTCCAAGCTATGCAACACTAATTAATTAATATTAATATTATTTTTATGACCCAAAACACATCTTTTTTGTGTCATTCTTCTTTCGGTGAGTTGGGATCTCAACCAAGGAAATACTTCTGTGTGATTTTTGAGATTAATATCAATATGGTGATTATTTTTATAGATCCCTTGGTGTTGGATCAATTTTATCAAAGGTATGTTTATTTTCTTTATTATTCTTCTCATTTCTTCTAGATCTATCTTATTTATCAAGAGAGAGTTCTTTTATCAAAGCTTCATTGATAATATATATTATTTATTCGATAATCTAATTATGTTTTAATAAATTTATCATTTAAATATGGAAAAATATTTAGATCATGTTTGATGGTAGTGTGAATTTTTTACATCTTCTGGAAAAGTGGTCTCTCACTCTCTTCTTTGTTGACCTTGGGATCATTTAATATAAAATTGATATTATGGGATTTAGGGTTTAGGATATTCTCTTAACTCTTAAACCTCTCTCCCCCTTTGGTGTGTAGATCCCATATAATTATTGGAATACCTAGTGGTTGAGGTGAGTGGTTTTATCTAAAGTCAATGTCTTATGAAACATAAAAGCTTTATCAATTGTAAACATTATTTATAAATAGATAATGGTATGGTTATTTATTTATTAAAATGCATATATAGTGGTTTTCAATATAAAATAGTTCTTCCCTTAATATTTGTTAAAGAAATGTTTATTTCAAAGAACCATTGGCTTAGTTAAGAAAATTGGATTTCAAATAAGTGTTTTTGTGTGAAATGTGGGGTTTTCTTGACCGCTGGAATGTGATATTTACATTAAAAATTATTTGAAATGTTCGACACATAGGATCCTATGGTACTGAGGTGTGAAACCATGTAGGGGACTATCATTGTGGCTCATAGATAGGTCCAAAAAAGGGGCGTTCCTATAATCCTTAGGTCATCATGTAGTGTATAGGTTTACATGATATCTTAGGGGGATTCACATGTCTAGGTGTTACTTTTTTCCTTAGTTCAGTGTAGAAGGGACATTTTAGTGCACACAAGTCATTATTGATAACATTATGTAATTAACCTAGCAATCCCAAACCTATATTATACTAGGGTACTTTATTTTATACATTGTTTTTTATATTGATTTAAGATGCATGTTTCAAAAATTATTACTAGTTTTCTTTAATGTACTTTGAAAACATTTTATAAAGAATTTTTGATGAACTATTAAAAAGGGTGATTTTTTATATTTTTTTCTAATTTGTGGATGTTTTAAATCATGATTTGTCTAATTTTAAAAATGAACATAATTTGATTTTTAAGAAAGTATTTCAATGGAACAATTGGTGGTATCCCATTGGGATTATTTTTCTCACACCGTACAAACACCCCCATATGTTTTTAGACCTTGTTTTTTATGATGTAGGAAAGGGAAATGGATTTTAATGAGGCAATAAATATTTTAGTTTTCAAGTATTGTATATTTGGTGGTGCGCTAGTGGGATGTTCCCCCTATGGAAAATGGAAATATTTGTTTTTTTTGTTCTATTCTTCAGTTACCCATGGGTTTTGTACTTGGATTTTGGGTTTTTTTCCATTGATGCATCACTACCATAGTTTGAACCTATTTATGAAACAATATGTTTTTTCGTTATTTAATTTTATATTTCTTATCAGTTGTTGTGTATGGTTGGGAAAAATAATTCCTAAAAGATGTTTTTAATCCATTTTTCTTGTGACTAGTTCATGGGGATTGAGAAAACCCTTCTAGTTTTATTACAAATCAGTGGGGAGACTAGATTGTTGGGTTATCTAGGAAAGTTCATTATATAAGTAATATGAAAAAACTACTTTAGTTTTGGTTCAAAATTTATATTTTTGATCCTTTGAAATCAAGAGATAATTTCGGGATTCAAAACATCTATTTATCTTTTCCCAAAATCATTATGTTCAATTTTAGACAAAACATAACCATTATTTTTATTTTTATTACCAGTTTATTATACCGAAATTATATTTTTAAAATTAAAATAATTAGTGTAAATATAATAATATATTGTTTTCTAATGAGATAATGACACAAATTTAAATAAAATTATCCAAAGTTCTATTCCCCAAATTTGGATCCCATTATTCATCCTTGAAACTCTTTAGGCCTCCTCCTTCTGTCTATGGAATATTAAAATAGGGTTTATAGAAAGAACACAACATAAGATGAAATATATATGGCTGAAAAGAGAATTTTAGTTTTGAAATTATTACTATTTAAACCATTTATTAAAAAAATTCTACCACCAATGGTGTAAAAACTCTACATCACCTAACAATTATGAAATAGCCACTATAGGGTAAACACCCCATTCCAAAATCAATAATGAAATATATTTTCCAATATGAAACCCTAAAGATAGCGAATTTACTAATTAACCATTTTAATTAAAAATTAAGTTCATGAAAAACTGCAAGGGGATTTCTATTACACCACTGAAAATCTTTATTATAATTTTAAAAATGGTTGATAAACTTAAGGAAACCAAGAATAGTGTCAGTTATTTATCATATGGAAATATATCCTTAGTAAAAAAATTAGGATATTATATCTTTCCCTAAAATTTATTATCCTTTAAATGAAAAAACCATCGGCATCTTGATCTATAAATTCAAGAATATATCATCCTAGAATAAGTAATCTACCAACATAACATCTTATTCATATATATATATGTGTGTGTGTGTGTGTGTGTAGGTTATAATCATTTATAATAGAAATATTATCTCAAAAAATTATTCCATACCCTACAAAAATTTACCATCTACTCCTAGAAATAGCATCAAGATACACACATTTGATGAATGACATAATGTTTCTTAAAAAATACATCTGATTATAAACAATCTTCTCACCTAAAATCACTCACGAGTCAACATGGAATGAAAGGATAATTGATAATAAATGATAACTATATTTATTTGGATACACTATATCAACTAAACCCAGGCCCATAGTTCATCCAAAAATACCTCTAATATTTTATATTCTCATATCCTAGACAAGCATCTATTGAAATTCAATATTATTTCAACCAAAGGCTGACACAATCATAGTCTACCATTAAATAATTTCTTAAAACAATCATGCTACACTAAAATCATAATACAAGTGAATCTAAGGGTTCCCCCAAACATTGAACCAAAAATAAATAAAGATAATATACATATTTCAATGAAACTATCAGTAAACAACCTAAAAAATCTTTAAAAAAAACAAATTATAGGTGATGGTAATCACTGTTATAATCATATATAATCACTGTATCTATTTTTCCATTTTCATTTTCCTTTAAGTAAATAACTCAACAATAAAAGGATCATTACTCCATATAATGATATCATCCATTAAACACTCACTCATATCTAATAGGTTTCAACATATTATGAAAAATAATTCCATCACACTAGAAAGACTCCACATCAATATTTTTATGTTCCATGTACTTATCTCTATGGTAGATTCCCATCATTTTTTCAAATACTAAACCAATAATCAATATTGTCATTAATAAGAAGAGTCATTTATCATTCCATATAGATTCCCATAATTTATATACTATGAATGCAAAAAATACTCCCTTTTAGATAATTCAACAAGTTGGTAATATATGGGAATTACAATTATGGAAAGAATTCTTTTCAAGAGTGTTCATTTCCACTAGATCTCCTATCTATCACTATAATCTTTTTACAACAATATGATCGAATAGATCCAACCACATTAAGACACCCACTTGTGTAAATACATTAGGTGTAATCTCAATATTAATAGACTCTAGTCTCTATAAAATTATATAAATACACAATTATTACCTAAAAATAATTTTAAATTTAGATAAACTTATAACAAAAAATGAAAAAATTTGAAAAAATATTCGAAAATTATACTGCCATCCCAATAGAATTTGATACCAAATCATCTAATTTTTTTATCTGGTTCCATTATATAATGAACCATCTATTTTCTCCATTTTATCACATTATAGTTACTACTTATTCATATGTTTACGAAACTCCAAAATCTATAACTATGATCTCCCATATAACATCTAGACCTAAAACACAAGGTGAATGATGAGGATGTTTAGAATTAATATCCCATTATATCCTATGAATATATCCATGGATGTGATAAAATATATCATGAAATCAAAAAAAAAATCATGGATCTATATGATACTTGACCCCATTTACAATCCTAGTTTACAAACATCAGTCTAAGTTATTTTTCAATAATAAAAAAAAATATTTTAAATAAGTTAGCCACCGTTTCCTTTGAAAAGTCATCTTTTGGAAATCATTATAATATATATCCTTAGTAATAAATGATCAAATGTATACCAATTATATCATTACATGTTCTTAATTGAATACTATATCAAATAATTTTAATAAAAATATCCCATATCCTAGAACACAAGTAAGTGAATTCCTTAAGCTAGAGTTTGTTTAGGTTTAGATGGTGTGAAAACCAGTTTATGGTTAAGTCCTGGTATCTTCTCGAAGGTGAAATTTATTGAAAACAATACTGGAAAAATATAGGTGATGGAATGGTGTATCCAAATATGATAATTATAAAAAAAGGGGTAAGTGAATTAATCCACAATGATGATAGGGTATAGATGATGGGAGTGCGGATGTAGACACTTTTTAAGATTAAATCAATCAATATATCAAAATAGGTTTCCAAATGATATGTTAGATACTCTAAAATGATATGTAATGGTAGATATAAATAATCTAAATTCATGTATTATTCAATAGATAAGTTTGTTGAGGCAACAGAATTTAATAGGCGGGGATGGTTGAAGTGGTTGTCATCCATAATCATTGAATGGAGGTGTCATCAATTTCACTAGTTGGGTCCTTCTATAAAGAGTGGTGTGGGTTGAATTATTATTATGACTCCCATAGTTGTAATATTATTTTATTTATCCCAGTTATATAATGTTTAGACTATTTCCACCATCAATAGAGACTATGTTTGAACCATATAAATCATCTGTGTTGTTCATTTATTTATTCCTCTACCATTGAATTTGAAATGATCCTTTTTTATGAACATAACATTGGGTTTTGTGGATGTGATGAATTTTCATCTATGTTTTGGATATTTAATTATATAGGGTAATTTTTATTCAGTAGTTGTTGATTTAGTTTCCATTGATCAAGTTATAGATGATGATTTCATCTTGGGAGGTATTAAACCCAACAAGTTGTATCAGAGCTTGGTTTTAGAGATTGGTTCATCAAGACCTAGTCCCAGTGTATCTGATATTTAATCTGCAGTATCATTTAACCCTCATCCATATATGGTAATTCTAATAATCATTTCTTTGACCCTCTTATGGTTTTTGTATTTAGACGGAGTTCATTGATTTTAGAATAATTATGTTGGTAAAGGATTAGGTTATGGTTGAGAAGTTCCATGAGAAAAATTTGGAATTCTAGAAAATTTAGATAGAGGATTTATTATTGTATCAAGATCTAGATCATCCATTAATAGGTGTTAAAATGAATGTGATGATAAATTAATAATGGTAAATTTTTTATAATAATGTATTGAGGATGATTCATAGGTAATTTTCTAAGAACATGATAATGTCTTCCTGAAGGGAATATAACATTGAATGTTTTGATGAAATTTATTTATATGTATGAAAAATATGTAATGAAAAATATGTTTCTATTATTGAGCTTATTATACATAATAATGTCATTTGAAATGTAGTTAGTTTTTCATTTCAAAAGCATCAACATGATTTGTATTCAGTTGAAATCAATAATATTAAATTTTTATATATATAGTAGAATTTTTTTTTTCATAACTCGTAAAATATTGGGATGTTATGGTTTAAAAATTCAAAAGCACTAGTATCAAAAGTGACTTGTTTTTTGTGGACATTTGAGACCTAATTTATGAATGAGGAGATCTGAAGGAAAGAGACACGAGGTTCTCCCAGAAATTATTTCAATATAGAATGAAGGTGAATTCTATTGCATAGAAAATTCATAAGAATGGGAAAGGATAGAGAAGTGAAAGTTAGATTAGTTTGAATAAAGGTGGTATCATAATATGTAATTGTGGGAAGAAGGATCATATAGTGAAATATTTCAATGTGTAGATAGTTATTTATAAAATTTTATTCCATAAGTGCATCATCAATTTCTATTTTTAAAGATACAAGATATCTTTTGTTGACTATCTCCAATCAGATTGAGTCTTGTTTTTTAAAATCTGGGGATTATTTTAACTCTATATCTAAGATAATGACCTAGAAGAATTATAATTCAATATGAATTAGAAAGGTACATATTTTTTATAATGAATCTATTAAGATTATGGGAAAGTATGACGTTTTTTTAGACTTAGAATAAATGGTTTTTAGAATTGTGTGGAGTGTGACACATATTGGGGTTATGGAATAATTTTATTTCAGTAATATGGATTTTTAATGTGAGATACTATATAATATTTGTGTGAAAATATGTAATTATTCAAATAAATCCATGGTAGTTTCCCAATGAGTAAAATATAGAACATTGTACCTAGAAGGGGTTTTTGAATGAGAAATGACTACTAGGTAAACAATAAAAAAAATAAAAAAATTAGCGGCATGAACATAATGGCCACTTAAGTAGGATATGGATGATATTTTACCTACTAATTTAATAATAATACATATAATCATGGTGTATATAAAGTTTTAAGAGTGTATTCATGGGAAGTGGTAGAATTTTTCCTTCTAAATAGAAGTAAAAAAACACAAAATTATTGGATGTAATAGATTATTCATATAGGGTTATAGAAGGATGATCTGATGTGTTCAAATGGATGATTAATATAATCTGATACCTTCATCAACAATAAAACATGAATGGTATGTGTATTATTTCTAAATCACAAGTTCCATGTTTCTAGAACCTTTATTAGATGGGAATCCATCATGGAAAAGGAGAAAATATATAAACTGAATTTTTTATTGGATAATAATGGTGGAGAATATGTAATCATGGAGATATAAATGGTCTAATAGAAAAAAGGAATGTGGGTTGATAATATCATACAAGGAAATTCTTAAAACATGGAGTCATGGAGAGAATTAATTATTTTATTATTAAGAAGAAATGAATTTTGATGTTTCACACCAGTTTATAAAGAAATTTGTCTGAATATTTTGAATTGTGTTTCCTATCTTGTAAACTTATGTCCTTACACTATGTTGGGTAGGAACTTCTAGAAGCATGTTGGAAAATAATGTAAGTTGATATTTTTCATCCTAATGTATTCAGATCACTCATCAAAATTTATATTGATTCCATGGAAGGTGATAATTTAGTGGATGTGTAATTCTCTTAGTTATGTGTAGGATATGGTGATGAAAAATTTGGAGTTTGAATTTTGTGTAATGACTCAAGAGTGTTCATTATATGTCATATTATTATTTTTATCAAGGATATCATATGGAAGTATGAGAACAAGGAGAAAATTGTGGACAAAAAAAATCCACAAAAGTGGAGGTTCATCTAAATATAATCCTAGATGTTATAGTATGCTTAGAAAGAATTAATGTTCTAGAAACAATATAATTTTTAAAATAAGCTTTAGATTAAAGTATTATTCTTTTGTGTTTTTAATAAAAAATAACATCAATATTAGGGACTATGAAATATTTTGGAAGATCTCTATAAAATGTTGTTTTTGAAGGAGTGGTTCCAAAAAGTTCTACACCAAATATCCAATTATATAGATAAACTAAGATATAATGCCAATTATAGAGGAAATAGAGTGACTTCCTCTACTTTCATCACACTGAATACTGAGATCCTTAATGTCTAAAAGAGGCTAAAAGTATGAGTGAATCTAGATAATGGGTGTTATCCATAAAGGATGAGTTGAATTCCTTACATGATTTTTGGAAATGATAGATAATGGAACAAACTACTACGAATGGAATAATAAATAATAATTAGGCTTATCGACTAAAGGAAAACTGATAAGGTATAAAATAATCAAGTCAAGGATTTTCATGAATGTAATTCAAAAAATGGATGGTTTATATTTCTATTATATTTCTCTTTAGTTGTATGGAATTAAATGATTTGGAAGATACATTGAATAGTTTTTATGGAAGTGTTATATTTTTAGAAATTAGATGATAAAGCCAATTTAATGCATGGATATATGGAGGGGGTTTACAAGGTTTCTAATGGGTATCATGGAGAAATGAAATAAACATTCAATTTATCCCCTCAAATAGATCTTTTATGAGATGAATAAGGAACTAAGGAATTAGAACTCGAATTTTAAGGCCTTTAGAGAGGAACAAAATTAAATCCAATGCAATACATATAATTTTTGAAATTATATGGTTTTTGATGATGGGATGTTTATCATTTTTCTTCGCAATATATATTTCATTATTTTAGATGGACTAGTGAAGGAAAGTCTTTAGGAGATAAAGGTATAATTTTCTAGAAATTTTTAGATGAAAATTCGTTGTACTATGAAATGGATAATGGGGATGTGAATTATAATGGAATTAATGTTATGTAATGTTTTCCTAAATTAATATAACTACATTCAGGATGTGTTGAACTATTTCTAAATGATTAAGGTGAAGGCTATAATAGGTCCAATTTTCAGGATTTTTCATGTTGAGTAATGATAAGGAACCTATAATAGAATATGATTTTGGGTAAATAGAAAAGGTTATATTTGAATTATTCATCATAATATTTACGTACATCATGATTTTTATAAGGATATACATTGTTAATGTAGTTTGAGTAATCATACGGTTCATGGATAATCAAGAAAGGAAACACTGGGAAGTATTGATGTTGATAATAACGTATAATAAAGGATTTTAAGGTTTTTAACACTATTATAGAATGTATGAACTATTCAAAGGGTTTATTTACTTAGACATACATGGTTATGTGGACATTTTTGGATCCCCACTTGTTACATGTTCAATTATGGAGGATGTTTTATGAGTTGTATTCCAATAATTCAACATATGGTTTCGATTTCAAAAATAGAATCATAATAATTTTCACATATGAAAGTAATTATGGAGTCTATTTGGATAAAGTGGAATATGGAGGATCTAATAAGTAGGTGGGATATTGGAATATTATTTTTTGATTTCCAAATTTTCATTCACTTCACCAATAATCTGATTTTTTTTATCAAGGGAGAGTCATATTTTATTGAATTATCACTTTATGTGGGTGTTTTTTATAGAAATGTTACTGAAGATATAGCAGTTTGATTAATTTTGGAATCCATCATACATGTTGATGATGTTTATAGTTCATAAAGTTGTATGGTGTTTTTATTCTGTAGCAGGGCTAGGATAACTGGATGCATGTTAGGATATCCATGAAACAAAAAATGAAATATTCAAAGCATAAAGGATTAATGAATATAGATAATAGACTTTTTAATGACTATAAAATGATTCTCTAGTGTGATATTATTAGTATTTACTAGCATGAAAACCATTTTATAGATAATTCATGGTATCTTTACCAAACATAAATTTCTTGATGTTAAGAATTGAACAAAATGGGTGATGGAGTAGTGAAACCAATGTCCAAAAGTGGTGATTAATGGACAAGAGAAAGAATCGAAAATGCTAAAAAAGTCTGGATAAAGGGAGTATAGAATAATAATATATATAGGATTAAATATATTGATATGTGAAAATAAATATAGGTTACAAATTTTTATCTCAAATACTCTATAGGATTGTGTGATTTAGATATAATATTAATTTATTCACTATTTATGCGATGATTCAATTAAAGTGATTGAATTCAGGTGGTGGGTATTGTCAAATTGGTGATCATATCAACATTAATAAGGCAGTGACATCAATTTTACTAGTTCAGTCATGCTATAAAAGGTTCAGTGTGGTCAATTATACTTGTAACGTAATTAATTATAATCGTTTTCTTTTGTTGATAAAATTTTTAGAGAATTCCTTTTATATAGTTGGAATAAATCGAAACCATGTTTATAATTTGTGGTTTTATTTAATTTATTATTTTATTATTGTATTTTTGAATTTATTTTTTAGAGTATTTGATGTTATGGTGTGTGGTTGGGGTGCATTATTTGATCAATTATTGATATATCATTGTGTGTATTCATTATGATTTGATAGTTTTGGAATTAATTTACACCATGGAAGTTATATATAGAGATTTCATATCAATGGAGTAATAAGACCGACCTGATCCACTAGTACAAGGCCATGATAATATCACTAAGGCATCCACACAAACATGGGAGACCTGACATCTAAATTTACATGTCACCTACAACCATACATCATCATCCACAATACATGAAAGAAATATAAACTGATATAAGTAACATAAATTTAATAATAATAAGGATAAAATTTAACTAATATTCTAAATATCACTAGAGTATAGTTTTATCCAATATAATGCAAAAAATGATTCTAAAATTGATACAATAGGTGCCACTGATACATCCAATAATGTGACATCCAAAAAGTCAATAGCCTAAGGGTGGATTCCATAATGGTATATTCTATAGTAGAAATCCACATTGATCTCCATTTTTATTCTCTATGGTCATCTATCCTTCACACCAATAGATCTGCATGGGAACAAGACAAACAATGTGCATGTTTTCATGCATGTTTGAGTATAAAAATGATCAGTATGATAATCCTAAGAAATAGAATAAACTAAAATTAATTTAGTTTAAATTCTAACAAGTTATAAATAATGTGATTTTATATGACATCCATGATGTCCTGAAAAAAGAATAAACAATAAAGAACTTTTAATAAGCTACTCGTGGCTTACTTCTATAGTGTTCGTGAATTTTCAAGAGAAACCATTACAACTTATCAAAAATTAGAAATATGTCACACAACCCTTTATACATTCCTAGTATATAAATTCACCCTAAATTCACTAATAATGATATGGAATATGGAATACACATCACCACATATATCAAAATCATAATAAAAAATACACACCTATAATAAACACAGAAGTAATGGACAAAATACACATCTCCACTAGAGGAAATACACATCCTCAAAACAAGTTGGGTTTATATATTTATATGACAGAAAAAAATATATCTTTAGGGTTGAATCTATATTCTTGAATAATAGAGGAAATAAACATATCTAGGACTATATTTTTATATCATGTACTCCCTATCATAGAGAAATTATTAAGGAGTATATATAATATCGAGTGCATTATCATCGAAATTGATCCCCATACTATGGGAAAGAATGGGTGTCTCCACTTTAGTGAATTATTATAAATGTATTCACATACTGAGGATTCTAGAGGAACTAAACATCTCTTCATATATAATTTATCATATTTTTTAATTAGGGATAATAGTGAAATTACTCACCTACCTCCATCTCATACTACAGAAGTCAGAGGAATTACTCATCTTTAAATAGCTTCTAGAGTTATCTAATCAATGCCATCCCAGATTAGTGGGTGAGTGGTGGAAAATAAACACGCATTTCATCATTTTTATATATCTAGATCATTCTCCGAGACAACATATAATCATTTTCATTTCACTCAAACATGATCTAATGGGTGAGTGTTATGAAGATCCATCACAGTATACAACTTTTATCTACATCAATTAATCATAATCTATATCACACATCATGGTAGTGAGTATAGATAATAAGCTACTCAAAAAAAATAGGGGACCTTCCAATCAATCATACAATATTTCCCATGTATAAATATAGTTACTATGTCATAGACATTGAAATCATAAGACTCAAGCCAAAGGGAGTGAAATATAATTCAATAATAGATAAGTTTTTTGTTGATTTATCCAAATAGCCTCATAACCATAATAAAGTGATTATTTATTTCACTATATACCATGTATGAATCATTAAAATCATATAAAAACACTTCAATGTGTTCTCTAATCAGTTCCGATCCATTTGAATCCATGTGAAAAATATTTCCACCATTCTATACGTTAAACATCACATTACCTCCCCTGGTTTACTTTTCATTATTCACATAACATTCATTATTCTATTGAATAATATTCAATTATTCAATTATAAAAATATCATACAATTATCTATTGTAGAGTTAAAATTAATAAAATCATATAAACAGTGTTCACCAAATCTATTTGGAATCATCTGCCATTTCTAAACATAAAACATATCTATTATAGTCCAATTTCTATTATCATAGATCTTATGAAGAGTCTTTTCTATATCATTTTATATAACTTGAAACTCAATAGTTTTAGTTTAATATTTATTTTAGAACCCTTTTTTTAATTTTACTACCAAAAAAATTATTATCTAATAATGGATCTCATAATTTACATATGATTTAATAGTAAATGTTTAAGAAGAATTATTTTAGAGTTAAATGATCTCTTTACTCTTTTAAACCACTTGTCATAATCGCTGAGTCATCTATTCCAATCAATCCACAACTCCTATGGTGAATCTATCTTTCTAACATTTTTTCAATACTATCACAATAAATTGAAAATAAATCCTTTTATTATTATCTAATAATAATATTTCACATAGTTAATTCAATAAATTCTAATAACTAATCCAATAATTATTACAACATTGATCCCAACCAACTCTTTAACAGTGTTCAATGTGTTTGTTATTAATGGAGAATTCATCCCCATTTTATTTCAACACTCATTCATTTATTATTATTTTATAAATAAATTTATAGTTATTTAATATTAAAATCCTTGAATTTTCCACCATATGATCATTGATTGACCCCAAAACAACTTCAATTGGTCTAGTACATCGAGAGGTGTTAAGGAAAAATTTTAGAGGAAAAAATAAACCTTCCACATGCCCTCACACACTATGAATTCATTCTAATAGTGGAGGGATAGCATGTGGAACCCCTCAAGCCCCTGGGTGTGCCCATTATGCTATATTATCTGAACAATACAATCAGTAATATCTCAATCAGATGGCCTCGGTTCACAAACATGGCATTGGCTAAGATGGATATCACATGGACAACATAGCCACACTGGTGGTAATTCAATCTAGATCAAATGGTTGAATTCAAATGCAGTCCACATAGATAGAATAGAAACATGCTATGTAACATCCTAAATTTTTTGAATATATTTCTATTTATATAAATTTAATTCCTTCGATAACTTTCATTACATGCAATAATGAGTTTTATAGAATAACGATATACTATACAAATGTTATTATTTAAATATGATCATTATAACATAGCCATTAAATTGGTTCTATGAATAGTAATGACCACATTATAAAACATATGAAAATTTATTTATTAATTTATAATAAATAAGTACATGATATTTAGTGAAGTCATTTTATTCTTCAAAAAAATATTTTCATAACAAATAGTTATTATTGGATTTTTTTCACACATATTAAAATAAATTTTTTATTTTTCTGAATTATATTTTATAAAAATTATATCATTTTTTAAAATTTCATATGAAATTTTCCTCAAGGAAAAATTTTGGGAATTTTCTGAAGAGATAAAGTTTTCACAGAATCATAAAAAATATCAATTTTATAGAAAACCATATTTTCCATTCAGGAATTTACAAAGTAACAATTTTTTAAATTGATACGAAAATTTCATTAGTTTTTTAGGATAAAAATGATCCAATTAATGTCATTATAATTTAAATTATGCTTACCTTTTCTATAAAAATAATTTTATACTTAAAAATGCATTTTTTTCATGGAAACTATTTTTCATCATATCATTAGGTATTCATAAATAAATTTCTACAAATTATAATAATTAAATTTTATAAAATGAAATAAATATTTATAATCATTATTTAAAAATTATGTAATTAGAACACATTAATTTTTTCTCATAATTAATATTAAAAACAATTAAAAAATATTACCATGATTAAAGTTACAATATTTTTATCGGTGGTTAGACTAAGAGATATAGGTAATATTGAAACATTAAATTGTCAAAATAAAATTGGATGTTCATTTTTAGACCCCATATAATCCTCTCTTCTAATACGGTTCATTTGAAAACATTTTTCTTGATAATAAATTTATTATATTTTTATTTCCCCCAATTGGTGGTGGGGTGGTAAAGGTTTAGGGGTACATGGAAGGTTGTTGGGTCAATCCACTATACCTATATTTTTACTAAAATTTTATTCCTTTTATTGTGTTCCATAATGTTTGATGTAATCGACCTATTATATTTTTTCTTTTAGAAAACTACATTTGTATCCTCTCCCTCCCTATAAAAGGATATCACTTCTTTTGTCTTCACCTCATTTAATGTTACTTCTACTTCAGACCAGATTTACCTAATACCATCCTAAAATCCCTCACCATATCCTAGAGGTAATTTATTATCAAATTAATATCATTTCAAGGATTAATGTTTAATCCAAAAGAGGTTTCTCAACAAATAGATATAACTATTAACCAAGTAATTTAAATTATATTTATTCTTGTACCTCTTATAAATCTAGGAATCCATTATAAAATAATTAATTTTTTATATTAAACATATATAATATTTATTATGATTATGGATCAATAATTTTCCATCTATTTTCCATCAAAATGGATATGAAAATTATTTCTCATGTGTATATGCGGACTACCGCCTCCACAAAGTGATATAATTCATCTTCCATTACCACAATTCATGGTTTTCTATTATGATGGATATGTTGTTTATATATTACATTTATGAAATAATTATACTTCTAGAATTATATGATCTTAAATACCTTCTTACCTTCCCATATGTTGGAAAACAATAACGGAAATCATGAATACTTGTGAACTACCACCACCATGAAGTGATGTGATTCATATTTCATTTTTGATTCACATGGATGGTAATAAAAATATATTTAATGAGTATAAATTTTATAAATATAAAATTATATTTTTTAAAAAGTTATTTATATTTTAATTTTCATTAATTCTATCCATTAAAAAGTAGAAACATCACTCGTGTATACATACAGACTATTGTCTCTATGGAGTGATGTTATAAAGTTTCTATCACCTCTTTATATGATTTTTTTTAAAAAATATTAAGAAATAAATATAATAAATATTTCATTATTGATACTCTGGATATGATGAAACCATGAAAAATGTGTGAGGGCCATAAAAATCAAACTAAAACATGTATGGAAAACAAATCAGTTTTCTCCCGAATGTCCACTTTAGGGAAGAATTGTTAATAAACGGATACTTGGAAATTATAAAAGGAATGGTAATATTAATTTATTCATTAATTTTTTTTCTTGAATATATTTATCATAAATCCATTTATAGAATAACTTATTTTTGGATGCGTATGAAGACACATGAGACTTGAGTTAAGATATTTTTGTATCAATCCTATTTTAATCATGAATATTTTTGCATGAATTTCTATTAAGGAAATTATTTAATCCCTTTATGATAATTCAAATTGATTTTTATTAACTTATGTTTATTTATATAATTTTAATGTTTTAGTTTTATTTTGTTCTCTTTGGTAGAAAATAATGATTCATAATATATTTTTAATCAAAGCATACCTTATTTCTTATGTTTTGGCCGAATATCATTTTTCATTAACGTCCATTTTTTATAAAATTATTTAAAGCATTTTTGAGACTATTTTCATTTTTTAATTAATTTTAACCTTTATTTTTCTTTTTAGAAAATGGAATAAATATAGTATTATTTTCTTTTTCTAAAAAAAGGTATTCTTGTAGAAAGTATGAACAAAATCGTCGATTTAATGATTACGACATGAATAAAATATCCCACAATATTGAATAATAAATGATTTTAAGATTAATAAAATAAATTACAAATGTATTTCAAAATAAATTTTTTTTCCAAACATTCTATAATTTTTTTTATTTTAAATATGTTTTTCTGAAATGAAAAGTTTCTATTCCTCAATATTTTTTCCCGTGATTTTTTAAAGGTACCTTCATATATGGAAATAACCATTGACGTTACTTATGATTTAATGAGGATAAAATATAATGATAAAATATATATTATTTCCATATATGGTTATTTATTATGATGATTAAGTTTATATGAACCAATTTCATTTTCTATGGGTTATGCTATAACAAAATGATAATTTTTTTAGAATCTTATGGCATACATATGAATGGATTATGATTATGTGATGGTTGGGTCTGTTATACCGCTTTAATAAATTGTGTAATGTGAAATTCATATCTTATGACAATATGATTATTACTAGGAACATGACTATGAAAATATTTGTTAATATCTTTATATCTCTGTATACTTCACTGAGAAACCTCATTTTTTTCACATTAAGCATTGAAAGAATGGTATCCTTATAAAAAGGATCTCTTGTATGTGGGAAGTGATTTTATATAGGGATTATGGTATTTATTGGTTAAGATATATTTCTTATTAAGTGTGAGTAAGAGAAGAGAAGTTGTAACCTTTTATAAGGGAGGGAGGGGCCCCACATTGAAATTTTCAAAATATTAAAATAAAATGATTTCATACAGAATAAAAATGTTTTAAAATGACACATATTTGAGTAACATATGATATAAGTTCTAAATATGACCATAAAAGGATTTAGAGAAGTTTTTGTGGAAATATTACCCCAAAATCATATTTTAACTCCTAGTAAACCCTTTTTAACCTTAACCAGGGTAAAAAAAATTAAGGGTTTTACTATTAACTATGAACATAAATGAAAGTAGAAGAAATACCAAATTTGAAATTTATAATTAACAATATGTAGTAAAATTTACCAAATTAAATTATAATATTTGGAATAACTAAATTTAAAAATAAACCTTCAAAATGTGATGAAAATTAGTTTTACATAAAAATGTATTTTTAAGTATTAAAATGATTTTATAGAAAATTTAAATATAATATATATTCAAATTAAATAAATTGAATTATATCTAACAAAAAAAATAATTAACATTTAAAATGAATTCAAAATAAAATGGTACTTTCTAAATACTTGAATAGAAAAGATTGTTCTATATAAAATCAATATTTCTTTACTATTCACTAAAAAATTTATCTCATTAGAAAAATAAAAAAAATCACGTTCATATAATTATGATATAATAATTCCAAAAGTGTTATCTTTTTTATAAAATAATATTTCTAAAATATTATGAAATTATCTATAATACTCATTTACAAAATGGAATAATTTTTTTTGAATAAAATATCTTTTTGAATCATAAAATGGATTTATGAAAATTTAGTACTTATTTATTATTAATGAATATGTACATTTGAATAAAATTCATAATATTGTTATTACTATTCATATAACTAATTTAATGGAAAGTTTTTAATTTTCATATTTACATAATAATAATTTTATATTATATCATCATTCGTTAAAACTTCATTTTCCATGTAATGAAATCTATCTAAGGAATAAAATTTATATAATGGTAAATATATCATAAAATATCATAGTGTCAAATTCCACCCCTTAATATGAATTTTCTCTTGAAATATCTGCACATAAATACAAAAAATAAAATATAATTATATCTAATCACATCTTTGGGTTCCCACACAACTTCTTAAAATTTATCATTTCTCCTTATATCTTTGACCAGGTGGGTGTTATTATTACTCAACAATTTTCTATTAAATAAGGAATATCCACTAGTTTTTCTTGATAATAGAGGTCATGCTTTGGTAGCATGAACTTTTAGTTTAGTACATGAGAAGGATCACATATGCATTTCGTATAGAGAAATACATGGAACATATTGTGAAATTAAGAGTGATTATGTAAAAAGAGACAAAAAATAACAAATCATCCTAATTTTAGCAAAAATTTTGAAGGGATTGACATATATAGGGATCTAATTTCCCATATTTCCAAATCTCGTATCCTTTTTCCAGTTAAATATCCATAAAAATAACTTTTCACCAACTTTGATTTCTAGATCTCACCAATGATTTTTAATATAATATTTCTATGAACTTTGTGATGCCCTACTATGATGCAGTATATAACTAACCTTCTATACCATTTTTTTCAGCTATCTCAGGTATAAATATATTTCATTCCCAAAATTCATCCAAAAACAAGGGAGTTCTACCCTTCCTTCTAGAGAGGGATTCATAAGGATCCATTTGAACTCTCAAGTGAAATTTATTTTGTACAAAAAAATCCACCAAATGAATTTATTGGTTCTAACCACCTTTGAAATAAATAGATAAATCCATCACCATGTATTATAGTGATTTAATGGTCCTCTTATATTGAACATTTTTCTAATGGATATATGCAATATTTAAACTCAACCTTGTATCCATATATTTCTGAATAATTCTCCAAAACATTGAGGATAACCTTGAATTAGAGTAAGATACAATATAATGTGGTGCTTCATGAAACCTTAAAAATCCATTAATTTACACCCTATCAATATTGTCAATATTTAAATATTCTCTAATAGAAATTAAGTGTTTTGACTTTATAAGGCGATCTATTACAACTCAAAATAACACTATTCCCTTTAGATGCTTTGGAGGGTCAGATAAAAAAATCCATGGTAATAATGTCCCATTTATAGTCTAGTATGGGTATCCGTTAAAACATCCCCATATAATTCTATCTATCAAACTCAATCTGATGAAATAATAGAAATCACGATACATAATCTGCAATATCCCTTTTAATTTTGTCCCACCCATAATAGTCTATTAGATCTCTATATATCTTATTACTTTCAGGATGAATAAAGAATGACTAACTATGAGATTCATCCAAAATACCCTTTTTTGATCTTTTATTTATGAGATACATACAATTTTTTCAAAACCATATTATTAAATCACAATCATGGTGGAACTCAAGAACATTTCTCACCTTCTATATCTTCATATCCTTATTCTATGCAACTTTAATACTCACATGGATGGATAGTTGGACATTTACCTAAGAAATATAAGATTTAACCCCTTTCATTGTGATTTCAAGATCCATGTTCTTATAACCCATAAATATTATATCTATTTCATTCCTCATCATGGAAAAAAATTCATGTTAGTTTCAACTTTGAGAATTACCCACCTTTTTTAACTTTCCATGGTGGAAGTGTACCAAGAATTTATTAGATCTGATTAATTAAAACCATCTCCTTTAAATTAAATTCAAATATTTCTATATGATTTTTTTTATTTTAGTATTAGCATGTATATCACATATTCCACCATAAATATAGTGCCTCTATATATTTTATGAAAAAATTAGTATCATCAACTCTAAATCATGGGATGGGTAAATTTTCTGATGAATTTCAATTAGTGCGAGGAATAAGTTATCACCTTTTCACTATGAATGAGGATTCATCTCAATATCTTCTCTGATGCATCACTATAGATCACATAACCTTCTCCAGTATGGGGTTGTTTAATAATAGGTACACTAAATAACCTTTTTTCATCTCCTTGAAATTTCCCCACATTCAACTATCAAACGGAACTTCGGTCTCTTCCATGTCAAATTGGATAGTGGATTAGATAGACATGATAAATCCCTAACAATGAGTTGATAGTATCCGGAAATCCAATGAAAAGTATAGATCTCAGTTTCCATGGTTGGTTTGGAGTATTGTTCAATAACTTCCATCTTTGAAGGATCTACTAATATATTTACAATTGACATTAAATTACATAAGCGTGTGACTTTATGTAGAAAAAAATTCATACTTAGTAAATTTAGCATAAAAATTTTTCTTCCTCGACATCTTCAGTTTAATCCTCAAGTGATCTTCATTCCCTTACTTCCTCTTTTAAAATATAATAATATCGTATATAAAGACTACCATAGTCTATTCAAGGTAATCTATAAAGACTTTATTAATTAAATCCATGATGATAGTGGGGGAATTGGTAACTCCAAATATCATCACTGTAAATTTATAATTACAAAACCTCATTTGGATAGTTTTATTGGGTATTTCCTCCTTATTTACCCTCAATTGATGATATCTACAATGAATTTTAGTATTATAAAATTATTGATCTCTGTTTTATTGATCAAACAAATTATCAATATGGTGCAGAGGATACATATTTTTATAAAAATATTGATAATCAATGAAAAAAAGCATTGAAACATATTTAATTTAAAAAAACAATAGGTGAACCCCATGGTGAAACACTAGGATGAATAAACCCCTTATCAAGATTCTCCTAGAGTTACATCATCAATTATGCAACTCAATCAAAACTATTCTATACGGGGTCTTTGAAATAAGTGTAGCAATAGGAATGGGTTCTATTGAAAAATCAACGTCATGATTCAGGGGAAGAGTTGGAATGTCTTCAAAAAATACAGATTTATAATCATAAATAATAAGAATGTTCTTAATGTAGAGTATATCCCTATCAATTTTAGATAAATATACCCTATGAATATGTTGTAAGACCCATACAATGGAATTCATTCCCATCACAATTTTATGTTCATTCTCCAACTAATTGAAAATCATATGTTTATTAACAATATTAATTATTTATTCGCTTCCTCAATAATTGATATGGTATTAATATTGAGATATTAAATCCATGACATAAATAACCTAAAATTAAACTAGAGGGAGAATTAGAAGATTTCAATGAACCAAATTCCCATAAAATTATATTAGAGAGGATTTATAGACATGATATGTTATCATCAAGAAATTTATGGGTTTTATATAAATTAATCATGTAATCATTGATCTGGTTATGTGATATGTTTAGAAAAATATTCAAATATAAAAGATTGGGTAGAGCTAGAATTAGAAAAGAAATTTAAGATTCTAGAGTGGATGGTAACTGTACCTTTTATCATTTTATTATCATAACCCCCTTTAGTTGTGGTAAAAAAAAGGAAATCCCTATTTCTGTTTTTATATGGGGTTCTCAAATCATTTTATCCTAACTAATTCATAGATTAAGGAATTCATTATTATAATTCCCAATATCCCTATATATGAAACATTTATATTCATTGATTAAATCCATATTAATCTATGTTTTATTTTCTTACCTATTCATACCCCCATCAATATCCACTAGCTAAATGGTCAACCTTTACATAATTAAATAATTACCTTGTTCCTTTCAAAAAAATCCTATGTTATTTCCCCCTAATTTTTTGAATGTTGGTGTTTTTAATTCCTTTCTTCCATGGGACTATCCATTCTAGTTTTGATAAATATTTATTTTTCACTCATTATTCAGAAGAATAATGGGAGTTACCACACTCAATTTATACCTTTAGATAACATTGAATGATTTTTTCATAGTCAATAAAGCCTATTATGGATAACAACATTAAAATAATTGTCCCAAGTTCAATAAAGAATAAATCAATTTTTCATTTAGGTTCTATTATAAATCTCAAAGAATAATATTAATGCATTTTAAAATTTTCTTTATAGGTTCTAATTGATACATCATTCTTCTCTTTCATCTATAGGATCTCACCTTACTTGTTATTATAAAGTGTTCATAGAAAATATTTATCTAGAAATACCCTCATAAACTCCTCCCATTCTATTGAGTTTATTTCCTTATCCTTCCTAATGTTATTGATAAGTGTGCACCATTGATCAACATCACCTTCCAAGTGATATACTGCTAAGAAAATGTTTTGAAGGTCTGTGAACCGAATAAGGGAAAATATATTTTCCAAAACATTGATATACTTCTTAGTAACTAGAGGATAAAAAGATCCAAATAAGGAGGGTGGATGTTTTCCCATGAAAGACTAAATGGAATGTTGTTCTATCCTTGGAGAATTAAAAAGAATAACATTATTCATGTTATTTATCATATATTTAGATATTTTATTAAGTATAGTTAGAAGATATTTTATCACATCTCTAAATATATTTGGTTTCTCTTAATGAAAACCATTTCATTAGTATTCGAATTCATTATTAACATGATTCCTTTCAGTTTCTACCATTTACTAAATCCAAAAACATAGTATAAGTATGACGCTATATTAATAAGAGTAAAAAAATAATATATTCATGAAAATAAATCTTGATATATCCTAAATTATGACACATTCTTATCATCCTAAGACACTTTAAGTGTAACCAATATAAATTTTTGACAATATATTTTTCTATGGTTCTATAATCGTGTTTCCCATAACTTATTCTCAAAAAATAACTAACTCATGCTCTGATACCTACTATAGAAACCTAATCATATCCTACATGGATTTTACAAATTTCCAACTAATTTTCAATATATCTCCTAAATAATCATGATCAAGAACCTTAATGTTTTAGTATTGTTAGATACTATGTAATGTCCTAGACCTCTCTGGTCCATTACTTTGTGAAAATGTGGTGTTGGAGGTGTTCCGGGAGGTCAGGGTGACTTATCCCCAACACTTTTCCAAATTTCCAGTTCTATGAAAAGTGTCTCCAGTTTTATGAACAGTAACATTAGGTGTACATTGCTTCACAGATCAGTTTTAGAGATCGGTTTCACAGATCGGTTTCACATATTGGTGTCACAGATCGATTTCACAGATCGGTTTCACAGATCGGTCTCACAGATCGGTTTCATAGATCGGTCTCAGAGATCAGTTTCACAGATCGGTCGCATAGATCGGTTTCACAGATCAGTTTCACAGATCGGTTTCACAGATCAGTTTCACAGATCAGTTTCACAGATCGGTTTCACAGATCGGTGTCAAATATCAGTTTCACAGATCAGTTTCACATATCGGTTTCACAGATCCATTTCACATATCGGTTTCACAGATCGGTTTCACAGATCGGTTTCAAAGATCGGTTACATAGATCGGTTCCACAGATTGGTTTCATAGATCGGTTTGACAGATCAGTTTCACAGATCGGTTTCAAATATCGGTAGGTGTACAGTAACGGTAGGTGAACAGTGTTTCCAGCTTCCTACAGTTTCGCCCCTTTGACGTTTCCTTTGACGTAAAATACATTTAAAGCCTTATTATAAGGACTCTTTAGGCTGATTCAAAGTCCATAAATCTTATATTAATTATTCCTATGGCTGGGATGTTTTTACTTGGTGAAACCGCATGCGTTAATGTGATCTGTTTTTAATGGAGAATTAAGCGGATCTTAAACTGTCGCCTCATTAAATCTTTAAGAGGGACAAGATATCATCCTCCCCTGTTCTTCCTCTTTGTTCTCGGCTATGAGACTCTAGAACCATTCAATTCTTCCCACAAGAGTTTCACAATCAAACTCTACTCCTCGAGTTTGTTCTAATCTAATTTGGATGTAACCCAGCTGTATCAGTCAATCTTCGATATAAGGTATGTTTTACCATCGTTCCTTCGGGGATCATCTTCTCTTGTTTCTCCTTTCCATATTATAGCATGTAATCTCCATGCTTCTAATGTGTTTTTCTTGGGGTTTGGTTTGTGTTGTCGTACCATGGAATCCTCGGGTGGATGCAGTTGTCGCAAATAGGCTTTAGCGATGAGGCCCTATCGCAAATGACCCGTTATAGAAAACGCAATCGCAAATACAATTATTTGTGACAGGCCCGTCGCAAATAAATGTATTTAAGATGGGGAACATCTCCATCGCAAATAAGCCTCCGATTATATGTATTATATATACATAAACGTTTTTGCAACTGGCCCATCACAAAAACTATTTGCGATGGGCTCTTGTCCCGTCGCAAAAAAATATATGTATATAACTTTCTGCGACGGGCCCGTCGCAATAAATGATTTGCGACGGGACTACTTGCCCATCGCAAATAGGTTTTAAAAATATTCAGTTAGACTATTTGCGATGGGGTCCCATCACAAAAGGTCCCGTTGCAAATAATAAATTAATTTAAAAAAATTAATAATATTAAGATTAATGAAAAAATAATATTACTACTATTAAAACAATAAAAAAATAAAAAATATTAAAATTCTTGATATTCACAAAAAAATATAAAAACATAATTAAATATTAAAAATTAAATTATGTAATATTTTAACTTATATAAAAGACAAAAAATATAAATAATTCATATTAAAATGTTAAATTCAAATGTTTGTAACATAAAAAAATAACTGGGGGGTCATCTTCTGGAGGAGGTGGAGGAGATGAAGGAGCTGGTGGAGGAAACTCCATCCCTAAACTACGACTTAGACGGCACATGTACTTCATCTGCTCGTGATGATGCTGCTGACATCGAAGCATCTCCTCCTCGTGCTGCTGCTGCTGCTGCCACTGACACATCTCTTCTTGCTGCTTCTGCAAAATCTTTATATGCTTAGCCTGAGCTTGGAACTGCTCCTGATATTGTGAGCCATAAGATGATGCCTCTCCACGAGCTCCTCTCGAGCTGGACACCGACATCCCAGCAGTATCATAATAAGTACCATGAGTCAAATGAGAGTCGATGTCAACTACTCTTCCCTTCTCAAAGCTATACTGAGTTGCTTACATACATGCCGCCTCATTGAAATGGTGAGCACTGGTCTGCTCAGCTATCTCATCTTGACCCTCAACCTGTTTCTGAGAGGTCGCAGCCTCATATAACTACTTCAATTCAAATTTAAAATTAAAATTGTAAAAATATTATATGTAGTTAATTATTAAATTGAAAAAATAATACTAACCACAGTCTGACGCTGGCGATCACCTCTAATCTCTCCAGTGGCTGGATCACTGTACATCCTCCGATAAACGTCGAACTCTGTAATATCGGGATGCTCGACTACCTACAGAAATATAAAATAAACTATTTATATTTATAGTTATATAAAATATTTTAAAAATATACTTACCAGATTCTCTTTACTCGAACTGAAGGTACAACTACCAGCTCGATGCGTCACCTCCTGTCTCCCCCGGTTCTGTCGTCCCACTGAAGATCTCCTCTGAAATCCACCACCCAACTAGTGTAAACATAATCCTTCCCAAACATGAGATGAAATGTACTTTGGTCGTTGGGCTCTACACGACTCATCAAATTCTTTCACCCCTACTTTCTTAATGGTTGTCCTTCTCAAATTGTGCAAAATCTGGCGGAAACCGTTACGCATAGAAACCTGCCATGCCGTGTGGATAGCGTCGCGCATGCTATCATCGATAGCATGCCATAAACCCTACAAATAATTTATAATATCAAGTTGTTAATAAAATAAATTTCAAAATAAATATTATTTATTTACGTACCAGACAATGATGAAACATGTCACGTCGCACATCAACGAGAATCTGTTCCCATGTGATCCATGGTTGAGAAAAATAATTGTGCAATATAGTGCTCCCATGTCCAATAGCTACATGCTGAAAACTATGAAAAAAGAATAAATAATCAAACAATTAGTATATATATAAATAAATTAATGAAATCTAACTAAAATATACAGGTTACCATACCTCTGTGTGCGTGGATCGAAACCAAGATGTGGACGTCATGTGGGGATAAGGTCAGGAATCATCAATCGCGTAAGACCGCACCCCCTCCGCGTAACTCCTGAACCACCAGTAGGCTGAGGGTCAGCTGATCCCACATCCTCATCATCCAAAGGTAGCTCAGCCTCCTGCAACTCACAAAATAAATCATCGTCCATCTGAAACACAAAATGATTATTGTTAGCAGATAGTTGAAAATAACTATTATATATAGATATATATTAGTTATGATTATAACCATCATTTAACTTTTTCAATGTGCATCTTCATCTTCTTCTCCATAGCTGTCAATGTCAATGTCTTCATCTTCCTGCTCAGCATCATCAATATCCATATGAGTTTCAGTTTCATCATCTCTTGTCATTTCAAATTCATTTGTAACATCATTAAAATCTTCATTATTATCGATCCTTAATTGTGGGGTGTCATCGTCGATAATCATATCTCTTTGTGAATCAGATGGATTTTTAGTAGTCTCTTGAAAAATTTCAATTCCTTCCACTTCAGTGGAACCACATTCAGTTTGAGTAAACTGATTTTCCCGAGATTTCATTTTTATTATGCTCCACCAATCGCTCAAGTCTCTTGAAATAGCACAGTAATTTTCATAAAAAATTTGATGTTCCTGTTGAGTTAGTAAAAATGATTCATTTACTGCAAGAAGGATTTTATATTTAATATCGACGATTCCATGAGTCGGATTAACACTCAAACCTCTTTCAGTATCCAACCACTAACATTTAAAAATTGTTATGTAATTCTGTCCTAGATAACACACCTCAATAATTTCATCCAAAATTCCATAAAAGTTAACTTCAGTTTCTCTATGATCTGATCCTCTCAAGAAAACTCCATTGTTTATTGTTTTTTTATTCTCCGTATGCAAGTCTATGAAATTGAAAACCATTAACCACATATGGATTATAAGATTTAACCATTTTGGATGGTAGGTTACTCAATATACACAGTCGTTTGTCAATTTTATCAGCATATTGAAACACCTGAAATTTTTTAAAACAATTATCAATATAATAAATAATAAATGGAATTGATATTAAACCATCAATAATTTATGTTACCAGTTTTTGAAAACAGTGAGAAAATTTTTTGTGTCTGCGTTCTTCAAGAGCAGTTTCTATAATTTGTGGAAGTTGTTTCTTGATATTATTATCATATAACCTATAAATAAAATAAGTTTAAATATTGTAACAAAATTATAGAATAAGTGATATAAGCACTTACAGGAAAAATGATGTCATTTCTTCATAGTTGAGAAGAATGTATGTATGAGCTGTGTGATGTTCATCATCTGAAATCCATCATTCGTGAACTCCACCAAAACCAAGATTTGGTTGATTAAAAACTATTAATTGATTTTTCATTTTGTCAATAAAATTCCCCTCGTTTCACCCCATGCGATTCTATTTTGAGGGATATTGAGATTCAAAGTAATGAGAGTAGAAAAAATAAATTTCCTCTTGCAAATAAGCTTCAATAATTGAGCCTTCAAGTGATGCTTTGTTATGTATTTTTTTCTTCAATTTCTGCATGCATCTATCAAATGGGTACATCAATCGAAACTGTACAGGACAACCACATTTAACTTCATGTGGAAAATGTAATATCATATGTTCCATTGAGTCAAAGAAAGCTGGTGGAAAGATTTTTTCCAGTTTACATATAATTACAACAACATCTTCTTCCAATTTTCTTAGTGTATCATAGTCTATTGTCGCTGCACAAATGTCTCGAAAAAAATATGATATGTCTATTATTGAATCCCAAATCATAGAATTCAACAAACCTATGAATCCAATTGGCATAATTCTTTCCAATATAACATGAAAATCATGACTCTTTAATCCAATAATATAACCATTCTTAACATATCTGCCCAAATTGGAAGCATAGTCATCTGGAAGTCTCAAATCTACAATCCACTGACAAAATAATACGCGACTCTCTTTGGACAGTGTATAAGCAGCTTTTGGATTCAATAACCTCTGTGATCTGACATTTTCAAATAATTCAAGTTCTGGTCGCCTGCAAATTTGGGAAAGATCTAATCATGCCTGTACAGTATCTTTGGTCTTACCTGGTGTATCCAAAACTTTATGAAATAAATTATCAAAACAGTTCTTCTCAATATGCATAACATGCAACATGTGGAGGACCAACAAATCAAACCAATACGGAAGATCCCAAAAAATGCTACGTTTTATCCAATTATGTTCTTTCCTAAAGCCATGAATTTTTTGTTGGTTTATTGTTGGTCCAAATGTGATGGGGGTAATGAAAATACAACTAATTTTAACTTTGTACCTAAGATCATCTTTGGAGGTTCATCTCTTTAAATTATACCTTTTCTGAAATGAGATTTGTTCCTCCGAAAAGGATGATCGGTTGGAATAAATCTATGGTGACAATCAAAATAACAAGGTTCTTTCCATTGACCAGCATAAAGGCTCTGTTTTCCTTCATAGAGTAAGGACATGATTTCAGACCATGTGTACTCCAACCAGATAACATGCCATATGCCGAAAAGTCACTAATCGTCCAAATCAATGCAACTTTTAATTTGAAATTTTTTTCACAGCAACATCATATGTATTAACACCATCACTCCACAATACATTTAACTCATCAATCAATGGTTTTAAATAAACATCAATATTCTTTTTCAGATGTACTAGGAATAATAGAGTCAAAAATATATAAGGCTCCTTCATCAACATCCATGGAGGCAAATTGTACGGAGTTATAAAGACAGGACAACATGAATACTAACTACCATAAGAACCAAGCTGACAAAAACCGTCTGTAGAAAGACCCAATCCCATGTTTCGAGCTTCTATAGAAAAACACGGATGAAGATGGTCAAAAGGTTTCCATGAATCACCATCAGATGGATGATTCAAGCTTTTATTAGTTGAAATATTGGTTTTGTGCCATGACTTCATTGACGTTGTGTTCTGAGATATTAATAAATGCTGCAAACTGGGTGTAAGGGGGAAATATCTCAACTGTTTTACTAGAATCTATCTAGACTTCCTTGGTTGAGCTTCTTTATACCTATATTTTCCACATGTGGGACAAATATCCAAGGACTCATTTTGGACAGAATATAAGATGCAATCATTTAGACATGCATGAATCTTCTGATAACTAAGGCCCAAATTATGAATCAGCCTCTTTCTCTAATAGTAATTTGCAGGAAACACATTTCCTTCAGCTAACTCTGTTTTAACCAATGAAAATATCTGATCAAAATAGTTTTTTGACATTACATTATCTAATTTAACAACCATAAATTCTGCAACAACTTCTAATTTTCTTATCTTTCAACCATGATATAATGCATCATCAACAGACCACAACAACTCATAAAATTCGGATGGTTCCAACTCAGGAGTTAAATCAATATCATCGTGAGTTTCTATTTGTTGCACAGATGAACCTGCAACATCATGTACTAAATTTTGAAATCATGATGGATCTGGAATGAAGTTATTAGAATCTTCTCTGGAACTATGTTCACCGTGTTGATACCAAAAAACATAATTTGGTTGAAAAACAAACCGAAATAGATGTCCCCCAACTTTATCAAATGTTCCAAACATTCTTAGAGAACATTTTTTACAAGGAAACATAATTATTCCTTCTGAAACATTTTCTGGTTTTGATGATGCAAATGCTAAGAAAGCTTTAACACCCTCAATATAGACAAGATTTAAACCAGAACCATTTGGATTTCTGTGCTGATTTATCCAAGCTCGATCATCTAATAATGACTGATGTCGACTTCCTTGTTCCATAATTTTTTACATAAATTATAAAATCATCACCGTTTTTTAATAGTTTTAAATTATAAAAACACTATCTAAAAGAGAAGATAAATAATTACAACTACTTAATAATTATCATTAATTAAGGGCGACACAATTTCCAGGGGATTGACGGCTACTCTTTTCTCCGAAAGCTCATTTAATTGCATCTTTCTCACACTTATTATTCCGAATTATTCCTAATTATTCCAAATTATTTCTAATTATTACAAATTATTACTAATTGTTACTAATTATTACAATTTATTACTAATTATTAAAATTTATTACTAATTATTACTAATTTAGCAATACTTAGCAAAAGGAAAACTGCTTGAATAATGAAAGGAAATTTGATAATCATCATTGTGGAGATGATTAAAAATTTTCCCTTCATTATCCAAGCAGATTTCGTTTACTAATTATTAGTAATAAAAAAATTATATTATCACTATTAATGAAAAAACAATATTAATATTATTTAAATAATAAAAAATTTATAAAATATTAAAATTATCAATATTCAGAACAGACTTTGTTCTATTATTACCATGTTCAAATCTCAAAGTGTCATAAATGTCAAGTCATGCGCAATAAAAAGTTTGTGTCTGTCATGTCCAATGTAAACTCTATAATTGTACTTGCATGGTTGATCACCTCATAAGTAGTGTTGCAATAGTATGACCAAAGTAATGATGTTATCGTCTCTAAGAATCATCTCACACGACACTTTACATAGATCATTATTCTTTAAAAATTTGAGGGGATATCATTAGTTTTCCCTTAAATTTTCAAGGATGAATGGTCTATGTAAAGGTTCATGTGAGATAATTCTTATAGATAAGAAAGGCATGACTTGATTTTTCTGATTACAACACTACTTGGGTGGTGATCAACCATGCAAGGACAATTATAGAGTTTACATTGGACATGACTGACACAAACTTTTTATTGTGCATGACCTGATAATCGGCGACCCTTTGAGATTTGAACAAGTTAAGAATAGAGTAGAGTCTGTTGCAAAATATTGTTAATTTTAATATTTTATAAACTTTTTATTATTTTAATAATATTAATTTTTTTTTGTAAATATTAATAATATAATTTTTTATTGCTAATTGTTTTTAATTGTTGTTAACTGTTGCTAAGTGTTGAAAACTATTGCTAACTGTTGCTAACTGTTTCTAACTATTGCTAACTGTTTTTAACTATTTCTAATTGTTTCTAAGTGTTGCTAAGTGTTGCTAAGTGTTATTAACTACTGCTAACTTTTGCTAACCATTGCTAAGTGTTGATAACTGTTGCTAACCGGTGCTAACTATTCCAAACTATTGGTAACTGTTGCTAACTATTGCTAACTGTTGCTAACTATTCCTAACTGTTGCTAAATGTTGCTAACTGTTGCTAACTGTTGATAACTGTTGCTAACTGTTGCTAACTGTTGCTAACTGTTCCTAACTGTTCCTAACTATTCCTAACTGTTGCTAACTGTTGCTAACTGTTGCTAACTATTGCTAACTATTGATAGCTGTTGCTAACTGTTTCTAACTATTGATAACTGTTTCTAAGTGTTTCTAATTGATCCTAACTATTCCTAACTGTTCCTAACCGTTCTTAACTGTTCCTAACTGTTCCTAACTATTCCTAACTGTTCCTAACTGTTGCTAACTATTTCTAACTGTTCCTAATTCTTGCTAATTATTCCTAATTCTTTCTAATTATTCCTAATTATTGCTAATTATTCCTAATTATTCCTAATTATTCATAATTATTCTTAAATATTACTAATTATTTCTAATTATTTATAATTATTTCTAATTATTCCTAATTATTACTAATTATTCCTAATTATTACTATATATTACTAATTATTAAAAGTTATTACTAATTATTAGTAATTATCACTAATTATTACTAATTATTACTAATAATTACTAATTATTACTAATTATTACTAATTATTACTAATTATTACTAATTATTACTAATTATTACTAATTATTACTAATTATTACTAATTATTACTAATTATTCCTATGTATTCCTAATTATTCCTAATTATTTCTAATTGTTGCTAATTATTCCTAATTATTCCTAATTATTCCAAATTATTCCAAATTATTCCAAATTATTCCTAATTATTTCTAATTATTACTAATTATTCTTAATTATTCCTAATTATTACTAATTATTATTAATTATTACTAATTATTACTAATTATTACTAATTATGACTAATTATGACTAATTATTACTAATTATTACTAATTATGAATAATTATTACTAATTATTACTAATTATTACTAATTATTACTAATTATTACTAATTATCACTAATTATTACTAATTATCACTAATTATTACTAATTATCACTAATTATTACTAATTATCACTAATTATTACTAATTATTACTAATTATTACTAGTTATATCTAATTATTACTAGTTATATCTAATTATATCTAATTATTACTAATTATATCTAATTTTTACTAATTATTACTAATTATATCTAATTATTACTAATTATATCTAATTATTGCTAATTATATCTAATTATTGCTAATTATATCTAATTATTGCTAATTATATCTAATTATTACTAATTATATCTAAGTATTGCTAATTATATCTAATTATTACTAATTATATCTAATTATTACTAATTATATGTAATTATTACTAATTATATGTAATTATTACTAATTATATCTAATTATTACTAATTATTCCTATTTATTACTAATTATATCTAATTATTGCTAATTATTACTAATTATATCTAATTATTACTAATTATATATAATTATTACTAGTTATTACTAATTATATCTATTTATTGCTAATTATATCTATTTATTCCTAATTATATCTAGTTATATCTAATTAAATCTAGTTATTCCTAATTATATCTAGTTATTCCTAATTATATCTAGTTATTCCTAATTATATATAGTTATTCCTAATTATATCTTGTTATTCCTAATTATATCTATTTATTCTTAATTATATGTACTTATTGCTAATTATATGTACTTATTGCTAATTATATGTACTTATTGCAAATTATAACTATTTATTGCTAATTATAACTATTTATTTCTAATTATAACTATTTATTACGAATTATAACTATTTATTGCTAAATATATCTAATTTATATTAATTATAACTAATTATTCCTAATTATATCTAATTAATATTAATTATAACTAATTATTTATAATTATAACTAACAATATCAATTTCTTAATAAAACTAAATATAAATAAAATCAATTGAAATCTAATTAAATTAGAACTAATAAACAACAATTAAAATTAACGTAAAAAATAAAATAAATATAAAAAATAAAATATAAATACCTTAAACTTTGATATTCTGAAGATATTGACGCTCTCCGATTACTCTTGTATAAAAAACTTCAACTAAAATTAAATTTTTCTTTAAAACTGAAGAATAATGAGAGAGAGAGAGAGAGGTCAAGATCTGAATGATTTGGAGAAAAAAACAGATGGGGATATATATAGGTTAGATTAGTTGTGACGGGGTTATTAGCGATGGGTTTCCTGTCACAAATGGTGGTAATTGCAACGGGGGCCGTCGCAATTAACCTCGTCAGCATTAATTACTGTCGACAGTTAAAAGGTTATTTGCGACGGGGGGACATCTCCACGTCGGAAATGATATTCGCGCGGTTTTGCGCACAAGTCACACCAAACCATTTGCGACAGGGGACGAAATCCAGTCGCAAATAATTGGTTATTTGTGAGGGGCACTTTTCCCCGTCGCAAATACCTTCCTGGACGGGTTATTTGTGACGGGCTTTCTTCTCGTCGCAAATAACCCGTCACAAATAGTCATTTTTCCCGTAGTGGAGATCAAATGGTTGAATTCAAATGGGGTCCACATGGATAGAATGGAAACCTGGTATGTAACATCCTGAAATTTTCGAATATATTTCTTTTTATATAAATTTAATTCCTTCAATAACTTTCATTACATGCAACAATGAGTTTTATAGAATAACGATATACTATAAAAAATTTATTATTTAAATATGATCATTATAACATAGCCATTAAATTGGTTCTATGAATAGAAGTAACCACATTATAAAACATATGAAAATTTATTTATTAATTTATAATAAATAAGTACATGATATTTAGTGAAGTCAGTTTATTCTTCAAAAAAATATTTTCATAAAAAATAGTTTTTATTGGATTTTGTGCACACATATTAAAATAAATTTTTAATTTTTTTGAATTATATTTTATAAAAATTATATCATTTTTTAAAATTTCATATGAAATTTTCCTCAAGGAAAAATTTTGGGAATTTTATGAAGAGATAAATTTTACATTGAATCATAAAAAATATCGATTTTATAAAAAACCATATTTTCCATTCAGGAATTTACAAAGTAACAATTTTTTAAATTGTTATGAAAATTTCATTAGTTTTTTAGGATAAAAATGATCCAATTAATGTCATTATAATTTAAAGTATGCTTACCTTTTCTATAAAAATATTTTTATACTTAAAAATGCATTTTTTCTAGGAAACTATTTTTCATCATATCATTGGGTATTCATAAATAAATTTCTACAACTTATAGTAATTAAATTTTATTAAATGAAATAAATATTTATAATCATTATTTAAAAATTTGGTAATGAGAACACTTTAATTTTTTCTCATAATTAATAGTAAAAACAATTATCAAATATTACCATGATTAAAGTTACAATCTTCTTATCGGCGGTCAGACTAAGAGATATAGGTAATATTGAAACATTATATTGTCAAAATAAAATTGGATGGTCATTTTTAGATCCCATATAATATTCTCTTCTAATATGGTGCAATTGAAAGCATTTTTCTTGATAATAAATTTCATATATTTTTATTTCCCCCAATTGGTGGTGGGGTGGTAAGGGTTTAGGGGTACATGGAAGGTTGTGGGGTCAATCCACTATACCTATATGTTTACTAAAATTTTATTCCTTTTATTGTGTTTCATAATGTTTGATGTAATCGACCTATTATATTTTTTTCTTTTAAAAAACTACATTTGTATCCTCTCCCTCCCTATAAAAGGATATCACTTCTTCTGTCTTCCCCTCATTTAATGTTACTTATACTTCAGACCAGATATACCTAATACCATCCTAAAATCCCTCACCATATCCTAGTGGTAATTTCTTATCAAATTAATAACATTTCAAGGATTAAGGTTTAATCCAAAGGAGGTTTCTCAAAAAATAGATATATCTCTTAACCAAGTAATTTAGGTTGTATTTATTCTTGTACCTCCTATAAATCTATGAATCCATTATAAAATAATTAATTTTCTATATTAAACATATATAATATTTATTATTATTATGGATCAATAATTCTCCATCTATTTTCCATCAAAATGGATATGAAAATTATTTCTCATGTGTACATGCGGACTATCGCCTCCACAAAGTGATATAATTCATTTTCCATTACCATAATTCATGGTTTTATATTATGATGGATATGTTGTTTATATATTACATTTATGAAATAATTATACTTCTATAATTATATGATCTTAAATACCTTCTTACCTTCCCATATGTTGGAAAATAATAACAGAAATCGTGAATACGTGTGAACTACCACCACCATGAAGTGATGTGATTCAAATTTAATTTTTGATTCACATGGATGGTAATAAGGATATATTTAATGAGTATAAATTTTATAAATATATAATTATATTTTTGTAAAATTTGTTTATATTTTAATTTTCATTAATTCTATCCTTTGAAAAGTAGAAACATCACTCGTGTATACATACAGACTACTGTCTCCATGGAGTGATGTTATTAATTTTCTATCACCTCTTCATATGAAATTTTTTAAAAAATATTAATAAATAAGTATAATAAATATTTCATTATTGAGACTATGGATATGATGAAACCATGAAAAATGTGTGAGGTCCATTAAAATCAATTTAAAACATGTATGGAAAACAAATCAGTTTTCTCCCGAATGTCCACTTTGGGGAAGAATTGTTAATAAACTGATAATTGGATATTATAAAAGGAATGGTAATATTAATTTATTCATTAATTTTTTTTCTTGAATATATTTATCATAAATCCATTTATAGAATAACTTATTTTTGAATGCGTATGAAGACACTTGAGACTTGAGTTAAGATATTTTTGTATCAATCCTATTTTAATCATGAATATTTTTTCATGAATTTCCACTATGGAAATTATTTGATCCTTTTATGATAATTTAAATTGATTTTTATTACCTTATGCTTATTTATATAATTTTAATGTTTTAGTTTTAGTTTATTCTCTTTGGCAGTGAAAATTATTCATAATATATTTTTAAGGAAAGCAGACCTTATTTCTTATCTTTTGGTCGAATAGTATTTTTCATTAACCTCCATTTTTTCTAAAATTATTTAAAGAATTTTTGGGACTATTTTCATTTATTAATTACTTTTAACCTTTATTTTTCCTTTTAGATAATGGAATAAATATAGTATTATTTTCTTTTTATAAAAAAGGTATTCATGTAGAAAGTATGAACAAAATCGTCGATTTAAGGATTACAACATGAATAAAATATCCCACAATATTGACTAATAAATGATTTTAAGATTAATAAAAAAATTCCAAATGTATTTTAAAATAAAATGTTTTTCCAAACATTCTATAAATTTTTTTATTTTCAATAAGTGTTTCTAAAATGAAAAGTTTCTATTCCTCAATATGTTTTCCCGTGATTTTTTAAAGGAACCTTCATATATGGAAATAACCATTGATGTTACTTATGATTTAATGAATATAAAATCTAATGATAATATATTTATTATTTCCATATATGGTTATTTATTATTATGATTAAGTTTATATGAAGAAATTTCATTTTTTATGGTTTATGATATAACAAAATGATAAATTTTTTAGAATTTTATCGTATACATATGAATGGATTATGATTATGTGATGGTTGGGTCCATTATACCCCTCTAATAAATGGTGTAATGTGATATTCATATATTATGAGAATATGGTGATTACTAGGGACATGACTAAAAAAGATTTGTTAATATCTTGATATATATGTATGATTTACTGAGAAACCTCATTTTCCTTACACATTAAGCATTGAAAGAATGGTATTCTTATAAAAAAGGATCTCTTGTATGTGGGAAGTGATTTTATATAGGGATTAGGGTATTGATTGGTTAAGATATATGTCTTTTTAAGTGTGAGGAAGAGAAGAGAAGTTGTAACCTTTTATAAGGGAGGGAGGGGCCCCACAAGGAAATTTTCAAAATATCAAAATAAAATGATTTCATACATAATAAAAATTATTTAAAATGACACATATTTGAGTAACATATGTTATAGGTTCTAAATACGACCATAAAAAGGATTTAGAGAAGTTTTTGTGGAAATATTACCCCAAAATCTTATTTTAACTCCTATTAAACCCTTTTTAACCTTAACCAGGGTAAAAAAAATTAAGGGTTTTACTATTAACTATGAACATAAATGAAAGTTTAATAATTACCAAATTTGAAATTTATAATTAAAAATATGGAGTAAAATTAACCAAATTAAATTATTATATTTGGAATAACTAAATTTTAAAAAAAACCTTCAAAACGGGATGAAAATTAGTTTTACATAAAAATGTATTTTTAAGTATTAAAATGATTTTATAGAAAATTTAAATATAATATGTATTCAAATTAAATAAATTGAATTATATATAACCAAAAAAACTAATTAACATTTTAAATCAATTAAAAATAAAATGGTACTTTCTAAATACTTGAATAGAAAAGATAGTTTTATATAAAATTAATATTTCTTTACTATTCACCAAAACATTAATCTCATTAGAAAAATAAAAAAAATTCATTTTAAGATAATTATGATATGATAATTCTAAAAGTGTTATCATTTTTATAAAATAAAATTTCTAAAATATTATGAAATTATCTATAATACTCATTTAGGAAATGGAATAATTTTTTTTAAGAAAATATGTTTTTGAATCATAAAATATATTTATAAAAATTGAGTACTTATTTGTTATTAATGAATATGTACATTTGAATAAAATTTATAATATTGTTATTACTATTCATATAACTAATTAAATGGAATGGTTTTAATTTTCATATTTACATAATAATAATTTTATATTATATCATCGTTCGTTAAAACATCATTCTCCATGTAATGAAATATATCTAAGTAATTAAATTTATATAATGGTAAATATATCATAAAATATCATAGTGTAAAATTCCACCCCTTGATATGAATTTTCCTATGAAACCTCTTCACACAAATACAAAAAATAAAAGATAATTATATCTAATCACATCTTTGGGTTCCCACACAACTTCTTCAGATTTATCATTTCTCCTTAAATCTTTGACCAGGTGGGCGATCTTATTACTCAAAAATTTTCTATTTAATAAGGAATATCCACTGATTTTTCTTGATAATAGAGTTCATGCTTTGGTAGCATGAACTTTTTGTTTAGTACATGAGAAGGATCACATATGCACTTCGTAAGGAGAAATACGTGGAACATATTGTGAAGTTAAGAGTGATTATGTAAAAGAGACAAAAAATAAAAAACCATCCTAATGATATCAATAATTTTGAAGGGATTGACATATATAGGGATCTAATTTCTCATATTTTCAAATCTAGTAACCTTTTTCCAGTTAAATATTCATAAAAATACCTTTTCACCAACATTGATTTCTAGATCTCACAAATGATTTTTAATATAATATTTATATGAACTCTGAGATTCCCTACTATTATGCAGTATAGAACTAACCTTCTCTACCATTTTTTCACTATCTCAGGTCTCAATATATTGCATTCCCAAAATTCATCCAAAAACAAGGGAGTTCTACCCTTCCTTCTAAAGAAGGATTCATAAGGATCCATTTGAATTCTCAAGTGAAATATTTTGTTGTACAAAAATTCAACCAAATGAATTTATTGGTTATAACCACCTTTGAAATAAATAGATAAATCTATCACCATGTATTATAATTATTTAATGTTCCTCTAATATTGAACATTTTTCTAATGATTATATGCGATATTGAAACTGAACCTTGTATCCATATATTTCTGAATAATTCTCCAAAACATTGAGAATAACCTTGAATCAGTGTAAGATACAATATAATGTGGTGCTTCATGAAACCTTACAAATTCATTAAATTACACCCTATCATTATTTTCAATATTTAAATATTCTCTAATAGAAATTAATTTTGTTGACTTTATAAGGTGGTCTATTACAACTCAAAATAACATTATTCCCTTTATATGCTTTGGAGGGTCAGATAACAAAATCCATGGTAATAATTTCCCATTTATAGTCTAGTATGGGTATCCGTTAAAACATCCCCATATAATTATATCTATCAAACTAAAACAGATGAAATAATAGGAATCGAGATACATAATCTGCAATATCCCTTTTAATGTTTTCCCACCCATAATACTCTATTAGATCTCTATATATCTTATTACTTCCAGGATGAATAAAGAATGATGAACTATTAGATTCATCCAAAATCCCCTTTTTGATATTTTATTTATGAGATAAATACTTTTTTTTCTAAACCTTATTATTAAATCACAATCATGGTGGAATTCAAGAACATTTCTCACCTATTATATCTTCATATCCTTATTCTGTGCCACTTTAATACTCACATTGATGGATGGTTGAACATTTACCTAAGAAATATACGATATAAACCCTTTCATTGTGATTTCAAGATCCATATTCTAATAACCCATAAATATTTTATCTCTTTCAATCCTCATCATGGGAAAAAATTCATGTTAGTTTCAACTTTTAGCATTAACCACCTTTTTAACTTTCCAAGGTGGAAGTGTACCAAGAATTTATTAGCTCTGATTAATTACAACCATCTCCTTTAAATTAAATTCAAATCTTTCTATATGTTTTTTTATATTAGGATTAGTATATATATCACATATTCCACCATAAAGATTGTCCCTCTATATCTTTTATGAAAAAATTAGTATTATCAACTCTAAGTCATGGGATGGGTAAATTTTCTGATGCATTTCAATTAGTGTGAGGAATAAGTTATCACCATTTCACTATGAATAAAGATTCATCTAAATCTCTTCTCTGATGCATCACTATAGATCACATAACCTTCTCCATTATGGGGTTGTTTAATAATAGGTACACTAAATAACCTTTTTTCAGCTCCTTGAAATTTCCCCTCATTCAACTATCTAATGGAACTTGGGTCTCTTCCATGTCAAATTGGATGGTGGATTATATAGACATGATAAATCCCTCACAATGAGTTGATAGTATCTAAAAAGCCCATGAAAAGTATGGATCTCAGTTTCCATGGTTGGTTTGGAGGATTTTTCAATAACTTCCATATTTGGAGGATCTACTAATATATTTACAATTGACATTAAATGACATAAGCGTGTGACTTGCTGTAGAAAAAAATTCATACTTAGTAAATTTAGCATTAAAATTATTCTTCCTCGACATCTTAATTTTAATCCTCATGTGATCTTCATTCCCTTCCTTCCTATTTTAAAATATAAGAATATAATATATAAAGACTACCATAATCTTGTGAAGGAAATCTATAAAGACTCTATTAATTAAATCCATTATGATAGTGGGGGAATTGGTAACTCCAAATATCATCACTGTAAATTTATAATTACAAAACCGCATTTGGATAGTTTTATTAGGTATGTCATCCTTATTTAACATCAACTGATGATATCTAGAATGAAGTTTAGTCTCATAAAATTATTGATCTCTGTTTTATTGATCAAACAAATTATCAATATGGTGCATAGGATATAGATTTTTATAATAATATTGATAATCAATACGAAGAATCATTGAAACATATTTAATTTAAAAAAAGAATAGGTGCACCCCATGGTGAGACACTAGGAAGAATAAATCCCTTATCAAGATTCTCCTAGAGTTACATAATCAATTATGAAACTCAATACAAACTCTTCTATATGGGGTCTTTGAAATAAGTGTAGCACTAGGAATGAGTTCTATTGAAAAATAAACTTCCTGATTCAGGGGAAGAGTAGGAAATTCTTCAAAAAAATACATATTTATAATCTTAAATAATAAGCTTGTTCTCAATGTCTAGTTTCTCCCTATCAATTTTAGATAAATATACCTTATGAATATGTTGTAAGACCCATACAATGTAATTCATTCCCATCAAAAGTTTATGTTCATTCTCAAAATAATTGAAAATCTTATGTTTATTCACAATATTAATTATTTATTCACATCCTCAATAATTGATATGGTACTTATACTGATATATTCAATCTATGACCTAAATCACCTAAAATTAAACTAAAGTGAGAATTAGAAAATTTTAAGGAATCAAATTCCCATAAAATTATATTAGAGAGGATTTATAGACTTGATATGTTATCATCAAGACATTAATGGTTTTAAAATAAATTAATCATCTAATCATTGATCTGGTTATGTGGTATGTTTAGAAAAAGCTTCAAATATAAAAGAGTGGGTAGATCTAGAATCAAATAAGAAATTTTAGATTCTAGAGTGGATGGTAAGTGTACCTTTTATCATTTTATTATCATAACCCCCTTCAGTTGTGGTAAAAAAGGACATCCCTATTTCTGTTTTTATATGGGGTTCTCAAATCATATTATCCTAACTAGTTAATATATTAAGGAATTTCTTATCATAATTTCCAATATCCCTATATATGAAACATTTATATTCATTGATTAAATCCATATTATTCTATGTTTTATTTTCTTACCTGTTCATACCCCCATCAATAGTCACTAGCTAAATGGTCAACCTTTATATAATTAAATAATTACCTAGTTCCTTTAAACAAAAATCCTAAGTTATTTCCCCATAATTCTTTGAATGTAGTTGTTTTTAATTCCTTTCCTCCGTGGGATTAACCATTCTAGTTTCAATAAATATTTATTTTTCTCTCATTATTCAGAATAATAATGGGAGTTCCCACACTCAATTTATACCTTCAGATAACATTGAATTATTTATTCATAGTCAAAAATGCCTATTATGGATAAGAACATTAAAATAATTGGCCCAAGTTCAATAAAGAATAAATAAATTTTTCATTTAGGTTCTATTATAAATCTCAAAGAATAACATTAATGCATTTTAAAATTTTCTTTATAGGTTCTAATTGATACGTCATTCTTGTCTTTCATCTATAGTATCTCTCCTTCCTTGTTATTATAAAGTGTTCATAGAAATTATTTATTTAGAAATACCCTCTTAAACTCCTCCCATTCTATTGAGTTTATTTCCTTAACCTTCATAATTTTATTTATAAGAGTACACTATTTACCAACATCACCTTCCAAGTGATATACTGCTAAGAAAATGTTTTGAAGGTCTGTGAACCAAATAAGGGAAAATATATTTTCCAACACATTGATATACTGCTAAGTAACTAGAGGATAAAAATATCCACAGAAGGAGGGTAGATGTTGTCTCATAAAAGACTAAATGGAACGTTGTTCTCTCCTTGGTGAATTGAAAAGAATAAAATTATTCATGTTATTTATCATATATTTAGATATTTTATTAAGTATAGTTAGAAGATATTTTATCACATCTCTAAATACATTTGGTTTCTCTTAATGAAAAACATTTCGTTAGTATTCACATTCATTTTGAACATGATTCCTTTCAGTTTTTTTCATTTAATAAATCCAAAAATATTGTATAAGTATGATGATATATTAATAAGAGTCAAAAATCATATATTCATGAAAATAATTCTTGATATATCCTAAATTATGACACATTCTTATCATCCTAAGACACTTTAAGTGTAACCAATATAACATTTTGACCACATATTTTTCTAAGGTTCTATCATCATGTTTCCCATAACTTATTCTCAGAAAATAACTAATTCATGCTCTGATACCTACTACAGAAACCTAATCATATCCTACATGGATTTTACAAATTTCTAATGAATATTAAATATATCTCCTAAATATTCATGCTCAAGAACCTTAAAGGTTTAGTATTGTTAGAGACTATGTAATGGCCTAGACCCCTCCGGTCCATTACTTTGTCAAAATGTGGTGTTGGAGGTGTTACGGGAGGTCAAGGTGACTTATCCCCAACACTTTTCCAAATTTCCAGTTCGGTGAATAGTTTTTCTAGTTTTATGAACAGTAATGGTAGGTGTATAGTGTTTCACAGATCAGTTTCAGAGATAAGTTTCACAGATCGGTTTCACAGATCGGTTTCACATATCGGTGTCACAAATCGGTTTCACAGATCGGTTTCACATATCGGTGTCAGAGATCGATGTCACAGATCAGTCTCACAGATCAGTTTCACAGATCTGTCTTAGAGATTGGTTTCACAGATCGGTTTCACAGATCTGTGTCACAGAACAGTTTCACAGATCGGTTTCACAGATCGGTTTCAAAGATCAGTTCACAGATCTGTTTCACATATCGGTTTCACAGATCGGTTTCACAGATCTGTTTCATAGATCAGTTTCATATATCGGTTTCACAGACTGGTTTGACAGATCCTTTTCATAGATCGGTTTTACATATCAGTTTCACAGATCGGTAGGTGTACAATAACAGTAGGTGAACAGTGTTTCTAGCTTCCTACAGTTTTTCCCCTTTGACATTTCCTTTGACATAAAATACATTTAAAGCCTTAGTTTAAGGACTCTTTAGGCCGATTCAAAGGCCATAAATCTTATATTAATTATTCCTAAGGCTGGGATGTTTTTACTTGGTGAAAACACATGGGTTAATGCGATCCTTTTTTAATGTAGAATTAAGAGGATCTTAAACTGTCACCTCATTAAATCTTCAAAAGTGAAAAGATATCATCCTCCCTTGTTCTTCCTATCTGTTCTTGGCTATGAGACGCTATAAACTTTCAATCCTTCCGACAAGAGTTTCACAATAAAACTCTACTCCTCGGGTTGGTTACGCTCTTATTTGGATGCAACCAAGTTGTATCCGTCAATCTTCAATATAAGGTTTGTTTTATCATCATTTCTTCGAGGATCATCTTTTCTTATTTCTCCTTTCCATATTATTTCATGTAATATCCATGCTTCTAATGGGTTTTTTCTTGGGGTTTGGTTGGTGCTGTAGTACCATGGCATCCTTGGGTGGACGAAGTTGTCACGAGAGGAGGATTGTGACCCATTGTGAGGATAAAGAACATGAGGAACTATTTGAGGTAGGGGATTCATTGCTTCACTTTTATTTTATGTGCACATGTATCATTATCATGTTTTATCTCAGTAGATCACAATAGAATTGACATAATAAATATTGAACTGGATAAATAAATTGATATCTATCGTATGTTATTGCCTCTTGTTTTGCTATATAGTGTGATATTTGTGCATGCTTTGTTTAGCTGTTCTTTCTTGATGGAAACCGGTAAAGAACGTAAACCAGAATTAATTGATAAGTGTTGGATAACGATAAATAGGCATGAAAATGTATCCGTTTGTTGTTGTAATTTGATGTTAATAAAATTAGTGCAGTAAGGATGTTTATTTATTCGTGATAGCTTACTGAATAGGTTTCCAGAATTTGGAACCTACGAATAATAAACTGGTTAATTTAAGATGGATTAAAGAATAGATTGTTTGATAATTTCTTAAAGGGATCTGAGTTACCCTCATGGTTGTTAAAGGGATAAGAGCCTATTTATGTGATGTTTTTTTCCAACTGCTTGTACTGTGATGTGAGCCTGGATGGATGTTGTGATATGTGGAGGCCCTTTTAGTGGTGAAAGTAGATGACGACTAGAGTGGCGAGATGCATCAGTTTATGCATGTGGATGTCAGGGAGGACACCAGGGTTGATTGAATGGAATGGATATGATTGTTGGATGCTTGGTGATTTTAATTGGTTTCTTATCTCCTTTACTTTTCCCCACTGCTCAAGGAAGCTGGTCATACTTACCATCCTTCCAAAAGAGACGAAGACGCACGGGGAATGACATGTCATTTCCGTGTTTAGCTTCTCCAGGGAGGATGGGTCTACGCTCTTTCTATAGGCGGAAAAGATTCAACGGGTAGTACATCTACTCACCGTGTTGATCCCCTTGTGTTAGTAGCATAGGATTCTTTTCTAAAATGCTTGGGAATATGGGAAAGTAATTCTGTAATGAAGGTTTTAATAAATGGTGTTAACCCATGGGGATGGGGTTGCTGAACATAATGATAAGGTTGTAATATTGAAGGAACAACTGACTTTGGGTGTGATGCTAATGGAAGTTAATGTGGAATTGTTCATGGTTAATTAATTTTTAAAGAATTAATTGACATAAAGTGGAATTGATAAAGATGGAATGGAGTAATCTAATAAGTACCTTTAAATGGTCGTGTGCTTATAGGATACCTAGTCTTAGAACTAGCAGCCCGGAGTCTGAGAGATGTTAGCTGCAGTCGTGTCTAAGACTAGGTAATGCTCATAGTGTGGTTTTGAGATATAATATATTCTGTACTTTTTATGTTTCTATATTCTACTCCACCCTGTCAGTAAGGGAAACTGACACACTGGGGATTCTGAGCCCTGGGGGGGTGTTTTCCCCAACATTTCGGTGGGAGGACAAATGGATGACTACCCCCTTTGGCCCCGCTCTCTTCTCTTGTTAGATACTTGTGCAAATAGGCACATCGGTTAGTTACCCCATATATGTGTGTAGAGGTATATAATGTCTTGTGGTTATTTCACACACATGTATTCTGGATATAGTATCGTATGGACTACTATAGGCGTAACGTGTATATGCTGTGATGGTTTGAGGATCCTTACTCGGTGTGTGGGCTGTAATGGCTTGAGGTATAATACCCGACGTATGATACACGTTTTTCGGGTTGTGGTGGCTCCCAGAACATACCTGATCAAATTTGGTTGTGAGGATGGTGTGGTGCTTCATCCTTGTGTCTGCGGGCAAGCCTTTGTAGTGCACGAGGTGCAGATTGTGGTGCTTCACCCATGTGTCTGCGGGCAAGCCTTTTTAGAGAGAGATGCTTAGGACACACGACGTTGGGGAAAAACGGAAAACTAGTGGGAAGTAGTAGTAGGGCACCCTTGATATTATTTATTATATGCTTTATTCTTGTATGCGTTACTTGGTGAGAGTAGCCATGGTGAGGTTGGGAACATAGTATACCTGTTTAGGTGGCGAGTTAGTTTCACTTGTTGTTCACTGTGCTTTAGCATGCTCTCTTTACTTTTGCACGAGAGGATTCGAGGAGGATCCTACAAAGTATACTGTTATACTCAACCTATGTAGATATAAACTGTTTTTCAGGTCACTTGGATCATGTTGGAGATCAAGCTGGTTTCAACTAGCTTGGAGTTGTAGGAGTTGTTCGGGCTTGTGGTTGCTCCTGTTTTTATTTTCTTTTGGGTACTTGCCATTTTTTCCTTTCCAGTTGTAGTAATTTTTCATGAAATTTGGTATATGAACATGGGTTTCTTTTATATTCAAGTTCTGAGTTGGAGTTAATTGGTGTCTATCTTATCTCTCTCTTCTTCATATGTTCTCTTAGAGGGTAATGCCTCCCATTTGTGTGTTTATTATACCCTCGGTGTTAGTAGCCAACCCATGGCCTATTGGAGGTGGGATTCAGGGGTCATTATCTCCCTTTTCACATTGCTAGCCCAGGAGGGGTACACTTTGTGGGAAGGGGGCCATGTCATAGTGGTATCAGAGGTTTGGTTGAGGGATTGGATGGAGTTTGGAGTTAGGCAAAGGTGGAGTTTCATGGGTTGGTAGGGAAATTGTGTCATTCATGTTTAGTAAGTGAGGTAAACACTGGAGACCATCTAAGAAATAGGCATTTAGGGCCTCCTATGAACTTATGTACAGACCTTTAAGTTTATAATGGCTACTAAACAATGTGATACTAGTTACATGGTAGAGACCTAAGAAAGGATCATGCATCATTCTTCGTTGTGCCTATGTTTTAATGGGTAGACCTTGGGATAGGTTAACCTAAAATGAATAAAAGAAAACAATTAATTAATTAATGTTGAGTCTTCCCTATTCGAGGATTAGGAGCTCTAATTGTTGTTATTTTACAGGTATGGATCCAGGTCGACGTCCTCGTCAGGTTTGAGCAGAAGATGTCTAGCAGGCTATTCCAACAGATCGCCATCAGGTAGAGGTTAACGACGATGACACTTGGAGAAAGACACTCTGAGAGTTTCAGCGCAAGAGTCTGCAGAAGTACGAGGGCTCTATTTCAGATGCAGTCACGAAAGACTGATTGGAGGAGGTAGAGATAGGCTTCAGTTCGATTCATGCTCAGAGGGAGCACTGAGTGTCCTTGGTTGTGACTATGCTGCGTGGAGCAGCGAGGAAGTGGTGGTTCTTGTTCCTTGGGGATCGTGAGGAGTCATCAATCCCATGGGAGGAGTTCTGAGACAGTTTTAGAGTCGAGTTTCTTTCATCGACTGTGAAGGTGTCCAGTCACCAAGAGCTTCTTACCCTTGGACAAGGGAGATTAGGTGTTCAAGAGTTTGGAATCCATTTCATGAACCTTTTACGATATTCTTAGGAACTGTTACTAGATGAGGAGGCCATGGCGAGGCACATTGGGGAGGATTTTCATCCATAGATCCAGCTCCAGGTCACCGCATTTATGCTGAAGACATATCTTGAGGTGCTGGCGAGGGCAGAGGTTGTTGAGAGGACTTTTTTCAGGACCAGATCATCACGAGAGGGGAATCGACTTGACTCCTCACGATATAGAGCTCTGGTCCAGGGTTCCCGGTTTTCAAGGAAGAAGAGTTTCCGTTCAGACGGGGGTAGGTCCCAACCCTTTACATCTTGTTTCTCCAGAGGCAGTAAATATTAGGCTTATGGTAAGGGAGCAGATGATTTTTTTTCTTATGGTGGTCGTGGCCATTAGCAGTAGGAGTTCCCGGCCTTTCAGAGCGGTCATCTTGAACCGTGTGCTACGCTCTAGGTTCCTATGTTGTGGCAGTTCCAGCCGAGACAGCTGTAGCCAGTTGCACGAGCTTTATATCAGCAGAGGGTAGATGGGGAAGATAAAGGATAGCCCCATGATGCTCCCCATCCTCAGAGAGCAGAGCGCGGCCGTGGTGGTGGTCGTCATCAGGGTTAGAGAGGCTGTGGAGGAGGTCATGGTCAGCTTCATACTCTAGCATTTCCAGCACCAGATGAGCCAGACATCGTTCGAGGTACCCTTTGCATTTTTTCTACCTTGGTGTATGCCTTGTTTGATTCAGGAGCGACACACTCTTTCATATCACATACCCATGTCCATGCTTTGGGACTTGAGGAAGAGAGGCTTCCAGTTCCCTTGGCGTTGACTACGCCAGTTGGAGGTCGAGATGACTTGTTTGAAGTATGTAGAGACTGTAAGCTAGTGTTGGGGAAACAACGGTCTTGGGGAGATTTTATATGTTTACGAATACAACCATATGATGTCATCCTTGGCATGGATTGGTCGTATTCAGTTCAGGCTATCGTGGACTGCTTTAGAAAGAAGGTCATTTTCATTGGTGCAGATGAAGAGCAAGTGGTGTTTGTTGGTGAGTAATATCCTCGGATGGGTCACATGCACGTTTAATCCTTATCATCCATGATGGCTAAGATGATGATGAGTTATTTAGAGGTTCCGCAGTTGGTGTTTCCTAGGGTCGTAGAGGAGTACCCTAATGTCTTTCTAGAAGATGTTGTAACATTACCCCCTCGATGAGAGATCAAGTTTGGGATCGAGCTACAACCAGGAGTGTCTCCTATCTCTATGTATCCTTATAGTATGGCCCCTTATGAGTTACGAGGTCTACACATACATATTTATGGTCTATTATAGTTTGGTTTTGTTTGGCCAAGTGTGTCACTGTGCGGTGCACCAGTTTTGTTCATGAAGAAGGCTGACGACAGTTTACGGTTGTGTGTTGACTATTGTCCCTTAAACAAAGTGACAATAATGAATCTCTATCCTCTTCTACGAATTTATGATTTATTCGATCAACTGAAGGGTACAAGTTGGTTCTCAAAGATAAACTTGCGGTCAGGATATCATCAGATACGTGTAAAGGATGAGGATATCTCGAAGACTACTTTCCGTTGTCATCATGGGCATTATGAGTTTGTTGCAATGCCATTTGGATTGATGAATTCTCTTGCTATGTTCATGGTATTGATGAATTATATGTTCCGTGAGTTTCTAGACAAGTTTGTGATGGTTTTCATTGACGAAATCCTTGTGTACTCCACATCTGAAGAGGAGCATGCAGAGCATCTACATGTTGTTTTGGGAGTTCTTCGTAAACATCAGTTGTTTGGGAAGTTGTAGAAGTGTGATTTTTGGGCTCGAGAAGTCTATTTCTTGGGTCATGTTGTGTCCCAACAGGGAGTAGCTATGGATCCATCGAAGATAGAAGTAGTGGTGTCTTGGGAAGCCCCCAAGACAGTGTCATAGGTTCGAAGTTTCCTTGGCCCCGCAGGCTACTACAGGAAGTTTGTAGCCAATTTATCTCGAGTTGCGACTCCTCTGAAAGCTTTGACCAGGAAGGATCAAGTGTTCATATGGACTGATTAGTGTTAGGCAGCTTTCGAGTATCTAAAGGAGAAGTTAGTAAGTGCTCTAGTCCTTTGTCTTCCAGCTGAGGGAGTTGAGTTTGATGTTTTCTGCGATGCTTCACATCTGGGGTTAGTTTGTGTTCTCATGCAGCAGAGGTCAGTTGTTTCTTATGGGTCTCAGCAGTTCCGTCCCCATGAATGCAACTATTCCACCCATGATCTTGAGTTGGCAGCTGTGATGTTTTCTCTGATGTTGTGGAGACATTACCTCATTGGTGAGCACTTTGTGGTTTTCACTGATCATAAGAGTTTGAGGTATGTCTTCTCCCAGCATGACTTGAACCTACCATAGCATCGGTGGATGGATTTCCTATAGGAATAAGACTTTGAAATATCGTATACACCTGGAAAAGAGAATGTTGTAGCTGATGCGCTGAGCCGAAAGTCACGCAGTGATGCTGTGCGTGAATCCAGTGATTCATGGAGAGTATTGGAAGAACTTTCAGTATTACATCTTGATATTGGAGAAGTTGGGGGTAGAGGTTGTCTTTTTTCTGATGACAATATAGTCATCCCTGATGCGGAAGGTGGAAGAGTCACAGTTGGGAGATCTAGATGTGGAGGTTTTGAGGGACCGAGTTATTTGTGGTGAGGCCCCTGATGGTTGGTCAAAGGATGACCAACACCAAGTGTTGTATCATGGAATGATTTTTGTTCCCTTGACGATGTGTGAGATAGTCCCCATATAGTTACACAGTTTTCCTTTAGCAGTACATCCTGACATGAAAAAGATGTATCGATCCTTGAGAAGTCATTTTTGGTGGCCTGGCCTAAAGCGTGCAGTTGCGGAGTTTGTGTCTCGATGTTTATTCTACCAGCAGGTGAAGGCCGAACACCATGTCCCTGGTTTACTACATCCATTATAGATTCCTCAGTGGAAGTGGGAGGATATCTCAATGGGCTTTGTTACCGTTTTACCTCAATCTCTGGGAGGACATGATGCTATTTGGGTGGTAGTGGATCTCTTAACAAAATCGGGCCACTTCATAGCGATCAAGGAGTCGAGCTTAGTGGAAGTCCTGTCAAGGCAGTATCTAGAGGAGGTGGTGAGACATCATGTATTCCCTAGGATGATCATTTCTGATTGATATCCTCATTTTACCTCCAGGGTGTGGAGAGGTCTCCATCATGCTTTTGGTTCTCAACTATGCCTTAGCACTGCTTTTTATCCTCAAACAGATGGTCAGACAGAGCGAACCATCCAGAATCTTGAAGACATGTTACGCTCTTGTGTTCTTGATTTTGGGGGTTCATGGATGAGTCACTTACCCTTGGTGGAGTTCGCTTACAATATTAGTTTTCACTCCACCATCAGCATGGCGCCATTTGAAGCCTTGTATGGCCGGCCTTGCCATTCTACGTTGTGCTAGACTGGGGTGGGAGAGTAAGCAATTCTCAGACAGAAACTAGTGCAGAAAACAATAGAGATGGTTCAGGTGATTCTTGAGAGAATGAAGACAGCGCAAGATCATCAGAAATCATATGCTGGTCAAAGGAAGAGACCCTTGGAGTTTAATGTTGGGGATCATGTGTTTTTGAAGGTGACTCCCCATCGTGGGCAGTGAAGGTTTGGTCGTCGAAGTAAGATTTCTCCCCAGTTTGTTGGTACTTTCGAGGTGTTAGCTCACGTTGGAGCTTTGGCGTATCGTGTAGCACTTCCCCCACAGATGAGTCAGATACATGATGTTTTCCATATATCACAGCTCTGTCGTTATCTTCATGATGACACTCACATCATCAATTGGGGAGAGATCGATGTTGATGGTGATGCAACCTTCGATGAGTGACCTATGGAGATCCATGACCGCAAGTAGAAGGTGTTGTGTGGGCATTCTATTCCCTTGGTTCGTGTATTGTGGCGACATGGTGGTATAAAAAAGAGTACCTAGAAACGTGAGTCATAGATGCGTGTCCAGTACCCAGAGCTGTTTTAAGTTGTTGTGATGAGTTTTCATTGATCCATTCTTTTATGTACCTTTGATGTGATGTTATGCTTAAATTGTTTATATATGAATTGTTTTTTCCCTTTCCCTCAGATGTCATGGATTTGTACCAGCTTTAGAACAACTCAGGGTGGTTTTCCCCTGAGAGGTATCTTATGGGGTGGTTGTTCGGACCCCTCTTTTCCTTAGGATGGTTTTAAATTCTCAAGGACGAGAATGTTTTGAGAGGATTCTGATGTAATGGCCCAGACCTCTACAGTCCATTACATTGTGAAAATGTGGTGTTGGAGGTGTTCCGGGAGGTCAAGGTGACTTATCCCTAACACTTTGCCAAATTTCCAGTTCTGTGAACAGTGTTTCCAGTTTTATGAATAGTAACGGTAGGTGTATAGTGATTTACACATCAGTTTCAGAGATCGGTTTCACAGATCGGTGTCACAGATCGGTGTCACAGATCGGTTTCACAGGTGAGTTTCACAGATCAGTTTCACAGATCAATTTCACAGATCGGTGTCACAGATTGGATTCAGAGATCGGTGTCACATATCAGTTTCAGAGATCAGTGTCACAGATCGGTGTCACAGATCGGTTTCACATATCAGTCTCACAGATCAGTGTCACAAATCGGTGTGAGAGATCAGTGTCAGAGATCGGTCTCACAGATCGGTCTCACAGATCGGTATCATAGATCGGTCTCACAGATCGGTCTCACAGATCGGTCTCACAGATCGGTTTCATAGATCGGTCTCACAGATCGGTGTCACAGATCTCTCTCATAGATCGGTCTCACAGATTGGTTTTACAGATAGGTTTCGCAGATCGGTTTCACAGATCGGTTTCACAGATCGGTTTCACAAATCGTCTTCACAGATCGGTTTCACAGATCGGTTTCACAGATCCGTTTCACAGATCAGTTTCACATATCCGTTTCACAAATCAGTTTCAGAAATCAGTTTCACAGATGGGTTTCACAGATCGGTGTCACAGATCGGTCTCACAGATCGGTTTTACAGATCGGTTTCACAGATCGGTTTCAGAGATCGGTTTCACAGATCGGTTTCACAGATCGGTTTCACATATCGGTTTCACAGATCGGTTTCACAGATCAGTTTCATATATCAGTTTCATAGATCAGTAGGAGTAAAGTAATTGTAGGTGAACAGTGTTTCCAGCTTCCTACAGTTTCGCCCCTTTAACGTAAAATACATTTAAAGCCTTATTTTAAGGACTCTTAAGGCCGATTCAAAGGCCATAAATATTATATTAATTATTCTTAAGGCCGGGATGTTTTTTCTTGGTGAAACTGTGTGGGTTAATGTGATCCTTTTTTAATGGAGAATTAAGAGGATGTTAAATCGTCACCTCATTAAATCTTCAAAAGTAACAAGATATCATCCTCCCTTGTTCTTCCTCTTTGTTCTCAGCTATGAGATGCTAGATCCTTTCATTCCTTCCCACAAGAGTTTCACAATCAAACTCTACTCCTCGGGTTGGTTCTGCTCTAGTTTGGATGCACCCCACCTGTATCAGTCAATCTTCGATATAAGGTATGTTTTATCATCGCTCCTTCAGGGATCATCTTCTCTTGTTTCTCCTTTCCATATTATAGCAAGTAATCTCCATGATTGTAATGAATTTTTCTTGGGGTTTGGTTGGTTCTGTTGTACCATTGCATCCTCAGGTGGATGTATTTGTCACGAGAGGAGGACTGTGACCCGTTGTGAGGATAAAGAATGTGAGGAACTGTTTGAGGTAGGGGATTCGTTGCTTCTCTTTTCTTTTACATGAAACTGTATCATTAGCATGTTTTATCCCTGTGGATCACAATGGAATTGACATTATAAATATTGAACTGGATAAATAAATTGATATCTATTGTATGTTATTTCCTATTGTTTTTCTAGATAGTGTGATATCTATGCATGCTTTGTTTAGCTGTTTGTTCTTGATGGAAATCGGTAAAGAACGTAAACTAGGATTAATTGATAAGTGTTGGATAAAGATAAAGAGGCATGAAAACGAATCCGGGTCTTGTTGTAATTTGATGTTAATCAAATTAGTGTAGTAAGAATGTTTATTTATTTGTGATAGCTTACTGATTAGGCTTCCCGAATTTGGAACCTATGAATAATAAACTGGTAAATTCGAGATGGATTAAAGAACAGATTGTTTGATAATTTCATAAATGGTTCTAAGTTACCCTCTTGATTGTTAAAGGTCAAAGAGCCCATTGATGTGATGTTTTTTTCCAGCTGATTGTGCTGTGATGTGAGCCTGGATGGCTGTTGTGATATGTGGAGGCCCTTTTAGTGGTGGCAGCATATGATGCCTAGAGTGGCGAGATGCATCGGTTTATGCCTGTGGGTGTCGGGGAGGACACCAGGGTTGATTGAATGGAATGGATGTGATTGTTGGATGTTTGGTGATTTTGATTGGTTGATTATCTCCTTTACTTTTCCCCACTGCTCAAGGCAGTTGGTCTTGTTTACCCTCCTTTCGAAGGAGGCGAAGACGCACAGGGTATGCCACGTGCTTTCCGTGTTTAGATTCTCCAAGGAGGATAGGTCTATGCTCTTTCTATAGGTGGAAAATATTTGACGGGTATTACATCTACTCACTATGTTGAGACCCTTGTGTTAGTATCATAGGATGCTTTTCTAGAATGTCTGGGAGTATGGGAAAGTAATTCTATAATGAAGGTTTGAATAAATGGTGTTATCCCATGGGGATGGGGTTGCTGGAACATAATGATGAGGTTGTAATTTTGAAGGAACAACTGACTTTGGGTGTGATGCTAATGGAATTTAATGTGGAATTGTTCATGGTTAATTAATGTTTAAAGAATTAATTGACGTACAGTGGAATTGATAAAAAGTTAAGGGAGTAATCTAATAAAGCCCTTTAAATGCTTGTGTGCTTATAGGATACATAGTCTTAGAAGTAGCAGCCTAGAGTCTGAGAGACTTTAGCTACAGTAGTGTTTATGACTAGGTAATGCCCATAGTGTGGTTGTGAGATATAATATATTCCGTACTTTTTATGTTTCTATATGATACTCCACCCTATTAGTAAGGGAAACTGACACCCTGGGTATTCTGAGCCCTAGGGGGGTGTTTTCCCCAACATTCTGGTGGGAGGATGAATGGATGACTACCCCCTTTGGCCCCGTTCTCTTCTCTTGGTAGATAATTTTGACAACAGGCACAATAGTTAGTTTCCCCATATATGTGTGTAATGGGATGTAATGACTTGTGGTTATTTCGCACACATGTATTTTGGATATAGTATCCTATGGACTACTACAGGTGTTACATGTATAGGCTGTGATGGCTTGAGGATCCTTACTCAGTTTACGGGCTGTAATGGCTTGAGGTATAATACCCGACGTATGATACACATTATGAGGGTTGTGGTGGCTCCCGGAACATACCTGGTTACTTTTGGTTGTGGGGATGGTGTGGAGATTCGCCCAGTTGTATGCGTGCAAGCCTTTGTGGTGCACAAGGTGCAGATTGTGGTGCTTCGCCCAGGTGTCTGTGGGTAATACTTTTTTGAGAGAGATGCTTAGGACGTGTGACGTTGGGGAAAATAGGAAAACTAGTGGAGAAGTAGTAGCTGGGTACCCTTGATATTCTTTATTATATGCTATATTATTTTATGTGTTACTTGGTGAGAGTATCCATGGTAAGGTTGGGAACACAGCATACCTGTTTTGGTGGCGAGTTAGTTTCACTTGTTGTTCACTCTGCTTTAGCATGATCTCATTACATTTGCATGAGAGGCTTCAGGGAGGATCTTACTGAGTATACTGTTATACTCACCCTATGTATATATAAACTTTTTTTCAGGTCACTAGGAGCAGGTTGGAGATCATGCTGGTTTTTACTAGCTTGGAGTTGCAGGAGCTGTTCAGGATTGTGGTTGCTGCTGTTTTTATTTTCTTTTGGGTACTTGCAGTTTTTCCCTTCAAGTTGTAGTACTTTTTCATGACATTTCAAATATTCACTTGGGTTTCTTTTATATTCTAGTTCTTATTTGGAGTTGATTGGTGTCTATCTTATTTATCTCTTCTGCAGATGTTCTCTTATAGGGTAATGGCTCCTATTTTTGTGTTTACTATACCCTCTGTGCTAGTCACCAACCAGGGGCCTACTTGAGGTGAGACTCAGGGGTCATTATCTCCCTTCTCACATTTCCGGCTCAGGAGGGGTACACTTTTTGGGGAGGGGGTCGTGAGAGACTAGATATATAAACTTATTATTTAAATAAACTATTCATCATATCAAACATATTTTTCTATATAATTTAACCTTATATACTCATCACACATAAAAGATTCCATTAAAACCTGGGGATGGAAAAAATAATAAAGGGTGATCTCAGATTCATAGTATGGGTTAACATAGAGGTATCTAGTACCAAACACAGTTGATGCATTATTGAACCCAAATGGCATGACAACAAATTCATAATTCCCATATCTAGTATCGAACACAATCTTTTTTTGTCTTCTTCCTTTAATTTCAACTGATGGTTCCCTGACCTCAGGTCAACCTTCAAAAAATAACATGCTCCCTTGATCTGATCAAACAATTCATCAATATGAGGCAAATGATACTTTTTTAATAGTGATTTCATTCAAGGATCTATAATCAAGGAAAAGTTCATTGAACCATATTTCTTTTTAACAAACAAAATTGGAACTCCACATGGTGAAGTTCTAGGATGAATAAATCATTTATCAAGAAACTCCTGAAACTGATTTTTCAATTCAAGAAGTTCCATTTGAGCCATTCGATTTGGGGGTTTTTAAATTGGTTGAGCATCAAAAACTAGGTCAATTTTGAATTCAAATTCCTGACTAGGTATAACCCTAGGAAACTCAATTAGAAAATAATCAAGTTATTCATTTACCAATGGCACATCATTAATATGAATATTTATGTTATTTTAAGAAATATTATCATGATAACTTTAATTTAAATCTTTTAATAGTTTTCATCTTTCTAATATGTTATCAATTGTATGGGTTAATTCTTGTACACAAAATAAAACTCTTTATGAAAAAAACTTATTTATCTCTAAAATCAATCTTCGCATTATAAACAAAAATCCAATCCATACCAAGAATGAAATAAATCTTTACTAAGTGTAAAAAACATGGTTTGTAGGTAAATTATTTCCACACACCACAATAGAAATTTATTTATAATTCCTCTTTGTTGTAATATTCCACACGGGCATTTTAACCATAAGATCTAGTCTCATTTGTTGAGGTGATATTTCCAATTTACCAATATTTTTCTCAAAAATAAAGGAATGTGTAGACCCCACATCAAACAAAAATTTATCATAATCTAAGTAAAAAAAAGGTACATGATAAAACTTCATTGAATGGCCCAACGTCTACTGACGTAGTCTCAAAGAATCCCACTACACCTTATACTTATAGTTTGGATTCTTTGTATCATTCAGATCATTCTATAGACATGTATTTTCATAAGGACCCACCTCACCACATTTAAAACACTTTATAGTTTTCTTATCAGTATTTCTCATAGGATCATTTTACTTATAATCTCACACCATATTTCTAAACTTACCACATCTAAAACACTTCTTGATTTTTTTAATGCATTCCCTAAGGTTTTTTTACCACAATTTTCACAAACTGGAAGGTAAAATTTCTTTCCATAAGATTTCATTGATTGATTCACATTCATAACATCCCATATGGACCTATTTTTATGTTTCTTTTCATGGTACATGTGGTCATAAAAAAAACCATTTCTACCCTCTCCACATACCGTACAAGTTTCTCATAATTTTTGAACTCATAGGAAGCCAATTCCCTTCGATATCTTGGCTTCAATCCTGAGTAAAAATGGTTGATTTTTCAATCAAGATCCTGAATAAGATTTGGGGAATACCTCACCAGTTAAGTGAAGTTTTCTTCATACACAAAAATTTAATTTCACTCCTTCTTCTTCAATTCAATAAATTTTTTCTTCATCCTATGTCGAACCACCTTTGGAAAATATTTTTCAAGGAAAATACCTTTCAATTTATCCCACTCTAAGGCATAAATCTCGTCTCTATACCTGATATTATTGACCATTGAACACCATTGATCAGATTAACCTTCAAAAATGATAAATGTAAAGAATTAAATTTTGATTATATGAACCACCCATAATATAAAATAACTTTTCAAGGGATTTAATTTATCCTTCAACCGCTATTAGGTGTTTCCTCATAAAATGTTCCACTATCATCATTTTCCTTTGTGTTAGATCTGAATGATCAATTTCATAGATTCCACTACCATTTGTTTAATACATCATATAATCCATTACTATCACAAAATTATCAGTTCTAATTCCCATCATTCCTGGTTGTAGATTAAAAAAGATATTAGCCTCTCGGTTCCTTCAAACATCAACATCCATTCTCCTTCTATGGAAAACCATTCTGAACAGACATATCATAGATGAAGAAATATGGTATTATTTAAATTCAATACCTTGTCAACATAAAAATAAGGTAAAAAAATTATTGTTTTCAGTTAACATTATCATAGCGCTTAAAGTTATCTATACCGTTCTCTGATACCAACTATAAGGTCTCGGCCTTAAACATTACATATTCAAGTTATTTCAACTATATTTCACTTCTTTACATTCCAAAATATCTTTTCATTTCAATTCTTTAAAAATTTAGGACATAAATAATACATATCAACCCACGAGCATACAAAGTGGGTACCATTAAAATAGTATCCATTTCTTCCAGAAGACTAAATTTTAAACACAAAAAAACAACATGATTTATTTTAAAAATACTCATAACATTCAACTTGACTTCCTTATTTCTCTTACACATCCTTATAACATATTAAAAACATTTAAAAACTTGGGATAAGAATAAATAGATTAGTAAATGATATAAAAAGAATTAAATAAACCATTAGTCCATGAATAATTAAAAACATATGAAATCATTTTCACAAACACAGACTTATCACCCATAAAGAATTGTATACTTTGTGAATAATTAGATTTCTATAAATCATAGAAAAAAAATATTGAATAAGGGTATCTTATAGAATTACTTACTTACGTCTACCTTATGATTTTTAAACCTCATGGATACCTTACAATGTAACCCTCATGACTACCTTATGGTGTGTCCATCACAGCTACACTTGGAGTAACCATACAGACGAACTCCAACATACACCTAACAAATGCATGGGATTCAGATATAGGTCTAACCTTACATCATAAAAAATTCTCAATATCTAGAACATATCCATAATACATGAATAATTTCATAAAAACATTTATTTTTAATTTTGTAAAAAAAGATTTTAAAAAGATTTTTTTAAGGAAATTACCTTACAAATATCATATAATTGAAGTGGAAATTAATAGGATCAAATGATTATTTTTATACACTATAAATCCAAATAATGAATATAATATAAAAAAATTCATCACACAAATATTCTAAGTACCATATAATTAATGAACTGGAAGGATAACCCAAATAATTAAAATTGGGTTATGAAGTCCCTTACCTCAGGATTGTATTGATTGAAAATTGTTTAAAACTCATGTATAATGGTTAAAATAGTTATATTAATTTTTTATATAAACATATTTATATACCTTATATGATCATTTTGGAACATCATTCCACCCATTAACTAATAATATTTTGTTCTTTCAATTGTTTCGGGTGCGTTCTTTACAAGATTTCTATAGCCAGTTCGTAAATGATTTACTTCTCAAAAGAAATAAAAACTATAGAAGTAGAATTAAATGGTATTAATTGGTTTTTAGAATATTAAATAATTACAAAAATAATTTTTTTATATGGTATGAGAATGAATCATTATATAAATCATTAGTGATATCTGTTTAGATCATTTTGGTGGTTTATTGATAATCACGAACCAGTTTCCTTATAGAAAATAATATTATGTATATATGTTAACTATAGAACATGAAAGAGGAAATATAAATGAACATTAAAGTATCTATCAATAATTCAAATTGTTTTACTATAGGATTTGATGGATGTATTGGAAATTGAAAACACATCATCCTCGATTTTGGTATATCGGCACATCACGGACAATGTTTTTATTTCAGAATAAGAGGGGAGAGGAGAAGAAGTAAATGGATGATTTTTTCCCTATAAATGATAACCCATATAACATATAATATTATGGATACTTCATTACTCTTGTATAAGGTTATGAGAATATATTATAAGAAAAAAATAATTGAAAAGAAATCACAAGAAAATAAAAGAGGTTTTTAACCTCTTGATCTCTTCTCCTTGAGATCCTACTTACGGAATTTGGTTTGGGATTTTGGTGATACCATCTGGTCATGGACGTAGTTAAGAGACATGGTAAGGTAATTTGGTATAATATAGGAAATTATCAAATCTTTATAGGTGTTATAGGAATAGGGAGTGAGGGTGATATTTATAGTGGAGGGGAGGAAGGAGTTTCCATTATTTTAATCATTAGTTTAATATTTTTGTTCAATACTATGAATAGTATTGATTCATATGAACAAAAAAAGTAATAAGTACATTTAAGTTTAAATAAATAGACATTTACATCATCCATGACTCAATAATGATGCATAAATTCATATATTTATCATTTTTCATAAATTATAGACTTTAACTATTCACCAAAAAATTCATGTATTTCAGAAAAATCCCAAAAAACACCCTATCCATTTTTTGAAGTGTAGAATTTAAAAATGAACCCTATTTTTTGAAAGTAATTTTCTAAATATTATTAATTTAATTTTTAAATAAAATAAAAAATTATTTGAGAAATAACAATTTTAAAAATATAACTCATTTTATATCAACTTAAAAAATTATTCATGATCTAATTATCTTATAACCTTAAGACAATAATAATTATAATATTATTATTTAATATTCATAACAGTCATATTACTATTCATAAATTATTCATAAGGGTATGTTACTATTTTTCAATTAAACAAGTTGGTTCTATCATACTACAAATAACAAACTTATCATAACCGTAGATGTCTGTTTTATGAAATTCAAATCATAGAAGTGGAAAAATTAAGTTTAAAGAAAAGTTTTTTATTATCTCCTTAAAATAATGTTTCATTATATATAGATTCAGTGTTTCAAGCATTTAAATTTATTTTTAAAACCTTGGGTTGTTATATTCTCCCCACCTTCTAGAAGTTGTATCTTGGTATTTTTTTATTTTTTTATTAAACAAGTGAGGGTACCTTTCCTTCATAGAATTTTCAGACTCCAATGTTACTTTATCAACCATATTGTTTCACTACATAGACTTTACCTGGTAGATTATCTTCTTCTATAATACTTGTTCTCTTCGATCAAGAATCAAAACATGTTTCTCTTCATAAGAAAGGTTCTCTTCCATCTAAACTACTTCTGGGATCAATACATGAGAAGAATATGAAACATAATTTTTCTAAATTAAAACATGAATAAAATTGTGTACCTATGATAAACAAGGAGGAAAAGATACTTGGTTGGTGACTGGTCAAACATTATCTAAAATTTCATAAGGTCTAATGAACTGTGGACTTACCTTTCCTTCTTACCAAAACACATAACACTTTTCTATAGTGTTATTCTAAAAAAATGATCACCTACCTCAAAAAATGTCTTTCCTCATGTTATCTTCATAATTTTTTTTTCCTAATATGAGTTTTCCTCATGTGATACTGGATCATCTTCACTTTTTCAGCCACATCCTCTATGAATTTCTATCCCATAAACTTCCTTTCCTCAACTTCATCCCAAAATCTTTAGTTTGACACCACTTCCCATGAAATTCTTAAAAAGGTTCCATCTGTATACTGGAATGAAAACTGTTATAATAAGAATACTAAACTAAAGAAATATGATGATCCCAACTACCCTCGTAATCCATCAAACAATATCAAAGCATATCCTCTAAAGTCTAAATCATCCGTTCTGACTACCTATATGACTAAGGATGAAAAGCTGTAATGAAATTAAATTCTCTTCCCTATGACTTCTGAAAGCATTTCCAAAAGTTATAAGTGAACCTGGGTAGATGGTCAGATACAATGGAAGTAGGAACTCAATGTATCTGGACAGTCTCTTTGAGGTACAATCAATAAATCTGTCTCAAAGACATAATATCTCAAATATGAAGGACAAGAAAAAATCTATCCAATCGATCAACAATAACCAAGATTGAATTTTACCCTCAAAAAGTCTTTGTTAACCCCATAATGAATTCTTAGGATATATTTTCACATTTCAACTCTAGCACTGATAAATGCTGAAGCATCCCATTTAGTAACTGCTACACTATTTTAACCTATTGACATGTCAAACATTTCACAGTAAAATATGAAATATCTATTTTCATTCCATCCCACAAGATATACTCCCAAAGGTCTCTTTACATCTTTGTGATTCCAGGATAAACTAAAAAAGTAGAACTGTGAGATTTACACAACAACTCTTTCATTAGTTGAGAATCACAAGGCACACAAAATTTTGTTCAAAATCTCAAAACATAATCTTTTTCATTGTTAAATTCTAGATAATTATCTATTTCTATAAATTATACATTTTTATGTAGCTCCCCATATTCCTTCTAAATTTTCTTAACTCTATATGAAAAAGACGACTGCACTAAAATATAAAAGAAAATAGAGGAATTTACTACACCAACAACTTCCAAGCCAAAATTCATCAAATCAGTAATCAAGGGGTCATGTTCCAGTGGTAACATGGTTAATGATGCATGATGTTTTCTACTCAAGGAATCTGCCACTTTGTTTGATTTTCTCATATGGTAATTGATCATGTAATCATAATACTATATCAATTCAATACATATTCTATTCCTCATGGTTAATTCCTTCAAAGTTAAAATATACTTTAGACTTTTATGGTCGGTATATATTTCACATTTGGGTCCATATAAATGATTCCACCAAATTTTCAAATCATAAATCACAACTACTAATTCCAAATAATGTGTGGGATAATTTAACTCTTGATGTTTTAGTTTTCTTGATGCATAATAAATTACTCGATCATTCTGCATCAGAAAACAACCAATTCCATTCAATGAAGTATCGTTGAAGTTGACAAACTCACCATTTCTAGAAGGCAGGGCTAAAACTTGAGCATTCACCAATAACTTTTCCAGTTCCTAAAAACAAACATCATATTCTTATATCCAAAAAATTTAACCCATTTTCATGTTAACATCGTTAGTGGTATAGATAACTGTGAAAATATTTTAACAAAATGTCAGTAATAACCTGATAGTCCAAGAAAAACATGAAACTCTGTAGCATTTGTAGGTCTTGTCCATTCATCAACCACTTTTTTGGGAGGATCAAATGTTATTCCATGATTATATACAATATTCTAAAGAAAAGAAATCTATTAAACCAAAATTCACACTTTTTAAATTTTCCATACAGTTTCTTTTCTTTTATGCTTTGTAAAACACTCCTTAAATGTTTTCACGATCCTCTTTACATTTAAAATAAACAAGAATGTCATCAATAAAAACAACCTAAAAATTATCCAAGAACTCATGAATTATTATATTAATAAAATCCATGAATATAGAAGGTGCAATAGTTATCCTAAATGGCATGACACCAAATTCATAATTCCCATATATTGTATGGAACACAGTCTTCAGGGTGTTTATATCCTTTATATTCAACTGATTGTACCCTGACCTTGGGTCAGCCTTCTAAAAATACTATACTCTCTTGAGATAATCAAACAAATCATTGATATGAGGAAAATGATACTTTTTTCTAACAATGATGTTATTCAAGGCTCTACAATCAATTAAAAGTCTCATTCAAACATCTTTTTTTTACAAACAAAACCGGAGCTCCCCATGTTGAAGTTATAGGATGAGTGAATCCTTTATCCAGAAACTCCTACAACTAATTTTTCATTTCAAGAAGTTCCATTTGAACCATTGGATATGTTGGTTTTTAAATTTTCTTAGCATCGGGAACTAATTCAATTGTGAATTCAACTTACCGATCAAGTATAACACTTGGTAACACATCTAGAAAAAGATTTGGGTATTCATTTACCACTAGGACATCATTTATCTGAACCATTTCCTTATTTTCTAAAATATGAGAAAGATAGATTTCATTTCCATATTTCAACAGTTTCTCCACTTTCTGAAATGTTATCAATCATATGGGTTTATTCTTTCATAAAAATTGAAGATCTTTTTAAAAAACAAATTATTTATCTCTTTAATAAATCTTAGCATGATAAATTAAATCCAATCCATTCCTATAATGACATAAAACTTTATTAAGGAAAAAATACAAGGTTTTAAGGTAAATTATTTCCAAATAAATTAATAAAAAGTTTCTCATAATTCCTCTTTGTTGTAATATTTCCACCTAGTGTTTTAACAATAAGTTTTGATCTCATTTGTTGAGATGGTATTTCTAATTTACCAGAAAATTTCTCAGAAATAATGGAATGTGTAGAACCTATATCAAAAAAACAGTAGAAAAATCCGATTAAACAAAAAAGGTACCTAATAAAACGTCATTGGAAAATCATACTTCTGTTGACGTAGTCGCAAAGGATCACACTACACATTTTTTCTTATATTCTGGCTTCTTTGTATCATTCAGATCATTCATTGGGAAGAAATTTTCATAATGACCCATCTACACACATTTAAAACACATTGTAGTTTACTTATCAGGATTACTCTGAGGATCATTTTCATTACAATATTGGTCCATATGTCCAAACTTTTCCATGACGGAAGCACTTCTCAGTTTTGGTAATGCATTCCCCAGGGTTTTTGTTACCACACTTTTCACAAACTGAAAGCTAAACTTTCCAACCAATATATTTCTTTGATTGATTCTTATCCACCACTTTTCATCTGGACCTCTTCCTATATTTTTTTCCAAGGTCCACGTGGACTTAGAAAAATCCATTTCTACACTCTCTGCACAATGTAAAAGTTTCTCATAATTTTTAAACTCTTAGGAATCCAATTCCTTTCAATATCTTTTCTTGAATCTCGATTAAAAATGGTTTATTTTGCTATCAAGATTCATAATAATATTTAGAGAATACCTCACTAGTTGGTTGACGTTTTCTTCATTCATGTCCATTGAATCTTCCTCCTTCTTATTTAATTCATGGAATTTCTTCCCCATCCTATGTAGAACCACCTTTGGAAAATATTTTTCAAGGAAAAGACATTTAAATTCTTCTCACTCTGAGGAAAAAATCTCATCTCTATCCCTGATATTCTTGACCATTTACCACCACTGATCAACTTCACCTTAAAAATGATAAATTTAAAGACTTATCTGTTGATTATATAAACATACCATATCATTAAATATCTTTTCAAGGGATTTAATCCACCCTTTAGCCACTATTGTGTCATAAGATCCACTAAAAGCATGTGGGTGTTGCCTCATAAAATGTTCCACTATCATCATGTTCTATTAGGGTAGATATGTTAGTTCGCTTGCATGGATGCCAATAAAATTTATTTTCTACTTCAACTAATCCATTACTGTCACAAACTAATCGGTTCCAATTCCCAACATTCCTAACTATGGATTCAGAAAGATATTAGCCTCTCGATTCATTCCAACTTTAGCTTCCCTATTTCTTCTATTGAAAACCATTCTAAACAGACATATACTTGGTCAAGAAACAAGGTAATATTTAAATGATATACCACTTCAACATAAAAATAAGGAAAAAAACATTGATGGTATTCTATTAACATTATCAATACACTTAATGTTATCTAAATTGTTCTCTGATACCAAATATAATGTCCCGACCTTAAACATTACATATTCAGCTTATTTCAACTAGATTTCACTTCTTTACTAAAAGAACCCTGATCTTCATCTCAGGTATTGATCTTTTTTCTCGTGTTTTTTAGAAAAATGGTGGATTTTGGAAATTTAAGGAGTACATTCCATGTACATAGAAGTTCACGCTATGTACTCAATTTCCACTAGTAGTTATGTAATGGCTGTGTAATGGACATGTACAGGGCCATGTGGGGTGACCTGGAGACCACCTAATGTGGAGACCGGTTAAGGCATGTACACGATGTGTACATTAAATGAACATTCCATGTACTTTTATTTTTATTTGTTAAATCGGTCCAGGATTGCGTCTCATTTACAGAACACCCTTCTTCTGGCTCTATCTTGTCCAGGAGTGACCAGGAACTAATATTCCTCTTCAATCCCTAGACCTACCATACGTGCTTCGAATCAACCGCCGTCAATTTCATTGGAATTAACACGGTGAGTTATTCCTTCTTATAGAGACTCTTCTCTTGATTCCTCCTCTTTCATGAGATATCTGTGGTTGAATGTTTTTGACATTTTTGTAGATCTACAACGTTCTAGGTTCACTCAAAGGCTAAGGTTCAACTATATCGATCGTACAACATTGATCTAGTATTTTTGTGTCTTTCCCTATATTGTATTTCAATTATATGTGAAAAAGTACCCAATACCCTAGTTTAGGGTATTGAGTGTTTAGGTAATTTAACCTTGTTAATGTCTTCTATTCCTTGTTTTCTTGAGTATGGGTTTTTTTGTAAATAGTAATTTTTACCTTTCTATGGATGTGTTTTCCCATGTTTTATTTTATATTGGCCGTTGGGTCTAGAATTTCCTGTTAGGATGTTATGCATTCCATTCCTAGTATTAATAGGATGGAGTTGATATTATATGACATTCTTTTTATATACATTTTAGTTTCTTATCCAGGTAGTATTTGTGATTTACTTTGGATGCGGAATATCGTTTATGCACGATTTCATTGCACAGGGCTGTGTGAACCTGGTGTAGTGAGACCATAGGGGGAATTGATGTTGAGGGATTCCCTAGAGTGTCTATTATACTTTTCACACTACGATACCATAGGGGGGGTCGACATAGAGTGCTCCCTCAGAGTGTCTATAATTATCATTATGAGACCACAAGAAGAATTGAAATTGAGTGCTTCCTCAGAGAGTCAATAGTTTATCATTAAAATACTATTTGTAGAATTGACTATGAGTGTTTTCATAGAGAGTCTTTGTTTTCATGAAACGATAGGGGTTAGGACATGAGAACATTCCCAGATGGGTTACTTGTGAATGATTGGTTTAATATTTAATAAATTTGAATGAATGTGGTTGAAACTATATGACTATTTACTTTTGAGTACTTCTTTGTTTATTACATTATTTTGCATATTTTCATATTATATATATTCACTAATAGTTAGGAATAGATATTTGGGGGGTTTCTTATTGGGAGTCATCTCACAGCCTATTTGGGTTATTCTTTTGGGACCAAATAGATAATATTGTTGTAGGTATAGATAAGGGTAAGAACCCTTCTAATTCAGGTACTTGATTGTTGTGGATATGGAGAGTATGTGAAAAATCTGAGGCTTGAGAGGCTTCTGGAGTTGTTTACTTGTTTTCCTTTGTACTTGGATTTAGTATTTTATACCAGCGTTTTGACTTGTTTGTTTTCTTTCCTAGAAAATTTTGACAAGCATCATTAATTATATATATATATGCAACTGTTGTTTATTACTTTCAGTCTTCCGCTATTTTCTTATTGTATGGTTTTACTACTTCTGCTGTTGTATATTATTTTTATTTCATTGTGTTACTCTAAAAATGAAGGCATAGTTTTTCCACTATCACACCCAAGGCCCTCACTACTATTTGGTTTCCTTTGGAATTTGGAGAAATGCGCCAGAGACCATGTGACCAACTAAGTACAGGGCACCTTTGGGCGGCACCCGGAACCGAGACATTGTAAAGTGGAATCCAAGGGATTCTTTTCTTCTTGACATACTATTTGGAGCCTATAGATTGAGATATAAAATAATAGGTAGTTTTCAATAAGTGGTTCCTAGGAGTAGCTAACTCATTTACAGGGAAAAGCCAATTTACCTCATATATTGCAATTTTTATGGTTTTAAATTATTACCATTGATTTGATTTCACCACTGGGTGATTCATATGTATTGTGTTGTTATTGTTGATATTATTGATGTTTTATTTCTATTGCATCCTAATGAGATGAGGGTATTCCATCTCATTCATCATATAGAAACTTTCTAGATATCACATGTCATGTATTCTTGTCATTCCATATAGGGTGCATTGGCGATTTCATGTTGTTTTGAAATATGTTTTTCTAGATATGCATGTTGTTTTTCTAGATGCCTTGATATAATACCTAATATTTCATAGGGTGTTGCTAACATTTAAAGTTCATTTGAATGAATTCCAAACTTTGGTCCCTGAGGTGTTATGGACCCTTATGGACCAGAATTTGGTGGATCATGTGATTTTTTTGAACTGTTATACCTTGTGGTAAACATAAATAAGATTTAAAGCTTTGATTTATGTGGAGTATGGGCCCCAAGGATCGGAATTTTTCATTTTTATACTCTTTAGGTGTTTTATGGGGTTTTATAGTATTTTGTAAGGCTTATTATCTGGATAAACCTAGAATACATGCTGTGTAATGATGAATACATGCCATGTATCCATCTGTTTGGGAGGGAAAATTTTTCTTATGTACACACCGTGTACTATATTTACACACTGTGTAATCCTTGACTATGTGACTAACTGTGTGGGAAGAGACATGGGGTTGATAGATGTTTGGTGGAACATGCCGTGTACAAGGAGTATATGTTGTGTTGTAAGGACCATATGACCGGTCGTGTGACTAACGAAACGGGTCATGGAAATCTTTCTAGTACACACCGTGTCTGGTATAAACACACTGTGTAGAGTTAACCATGTCCCCAACTGTGTGACTTACTACATGGTTGGCTGAAACTTATGTGGTACACACCATGTTTAGGGTGAAAAAACTGTGGAGTTTTTTCTAGGAAAACCATGTGGCTTAGCTGTGTAGAGGATCTCGGGCTGGGGAAATTTATTCAAGTACACGCCATGTCCTTGGGAGGAACACACCGTGTGTTGGGGTGTTGCAAAACAACCTTTTGGAAGAAGTACACACCCATGTAAAGACTTAATGTAACACATCGTGTAGTGGTTATACACTCCGTGTATCTATATTTTGTAAAACGTGAATATTTTCTTCTCCAGTTTCTTTCCTACACATCTCTATTTTAGTTCTCGATAATCTTGAACTAAGATGTGCACTTGAACTTATTGAGTCATTCCACCGAGACATCCTCCTGTTGTACACCAGATATAGGGTAGCGATCAGACACTAGACATGAGTGGTTAGGCACTACCAGAAGATCCTCTTGTCATTCCTGTCTTGGAAATAGCCATCATTCTAGACACAGTTGTTGACACACAGTTCTGATAAGGCTTCATGAGGTTTATGCAGACCTTCCAGGAATCACCACATACTTCCCCATCTATGGAAGAGATGATGCAGTTGTTTCAGCATCAACATCCTCCCACATTCTCAAGGGATGGTGGACCTCAAGCTGCAGAGTCGTGGTTATAAGCCATGTTGTCAATTTTCGAGAATCTAGAGATGACTTCAGAGAGGAGGGTGAAGCTCATTATGTGTATGCTTTAGGATTCCCCCAAGATATGTTGGGATGATCTCACAGGCAGGATGCTAGAAGGTTATGGTGTGGGATGAGTTCTAGTGTACCTTCTACGATTTCTTCTACCCTAAGACTTTGAGGGCTGACTGATCTTGATAGTTTATGAGTTTGGAGCAGGGTACTCTATATGTCATGGAGTAATCTTCTTGCTTCACAGAGATGGAGCACTTCACACCCATTCTAGGGGGTGGTGAGATTTTACTATCAAGAATGTTTTAGGATGGTCTCAGGCCTGAAATCTGATCTCATGTGAACATCTTCAGCTCAAGGACCATATCTTACATTGTCAACCAGGCACTGATCACTGAGAAGAACCTGAGGGATTCATGAGATATGGACTAGGTTGGTTTAGCATCCAGAGTTTGTGATTCTTTGGATGACAGTTAGAAATCTCATAGGGAGTCAAAACATGAAGATCTAAGTTGGTAGGATACACCTACAGGTATTTGGGTGGTATGATACCTGTGTGTGAAAGGCAAGAATATGAGTCCACATTTCCCGAGAGACCCAATTGAGTGCCGATCTTGTGGAAAGATGGGTTATATTTGGTATTTCTATTAGTTATTCTCACCATTAGTGAGTGAAATAGGTTCTTATATGACTCCTCATTCAGAAGAAGGACCACCAGTTTCTCCTTAGTTTGGGAACTTGTGTTTTTTCGGCTGCTCAGGCCGAGGGGGAGGTCATGGCAGTGGTAGCAAGTTGCTATGATTTCAGCAAAAATAAGGTGGATCAGCTCTGGATGGTCAGGCAAGGTCGCAAGGCTGTGGTACATGTCATACTTTTGAAGTAGAGCAGACCCAGTAAGAGCAGGATCCTAGATCCTCTATAGTTAGAGGTACGATTCTAGTTGCCTCAATTTTAGCTTCTGAACTTTTCGATATAGTGGATTCCCATAGTTTCATATCTATTATTATTTTGGAGATAATTTGGATATATATCTTTTCTTCTACTGATTTCTTGATTCCAAACACACTATTGGGGACTAGAACGGCTAGTACACGTTAGTGCAAGGAGTGCCCTCTTGATGTTGGTGAGTGTCACTTTTTATGGGACCTCTATGTCTTAGAGATGAAAAGATATGATGTCATTATTGTAATGGACTGGTTTGTTCCCTACTGAGATTTTTTCTATTACTATAACCGTTGGGTGAGTTTCACATCACCAGAGGGTGGTTTGTTTCTACATAAGGGCGAATGGGATGTCCAGGCGAGCAGAACACGACCCGAGCATCATGGGTTGGGAGGAGTTACAACCCAGATTTCTAGTATGTATCTGGATGACCAGAGGACTTCACAGATGGACTTTCATCCAGTATTGGATCATTTTATGGATGTGTTTCTAGAGGACTTTTCAGGTTTTCCTCTAGAGCGATATGTATACTTCTCCACTGAGCTTGTGATAGGGGAAGAACTGGTGTCCATTACTCCTTATAGGATGTCTACACAAGAGTTACAGGAGCTCAAGAAGCAATTAGAGGAGTTACAAGAAAAGGGTTTCATCCTAACCAATACTTCTCTTTGGGGTTCGCCTATCCTATTTACAAATAAGGTGGATAGTACTTTCAGACATTATGTGGATTATCGGAAGCTAAACGAGGTGATGGTCAAGAACTGATATCCCTTTCCGAGGATTGATGATCTCTATGATCATCTTTGAGGATACTGGGTGTTCTTGAAGATTGAATTGAGATCCGATTAACATCTGTTGCGTGTTATACCATATGATACACCTATTACGACATTTAGGAGAAGGCATGGTCTATACAAGTATGTGATTATGTTGTTCGGTCACATGAACACGCCTACAATTTTTATGATACTGAGGAACCAAGTGTTCCATCCATACTTGGATTCATTCATGGTGGTTTTCTTGGATGATATATTGGTGTACTATCACACTCTACATGACCGTGCTACCCATCTTGAGATATTTTTGAGTACACTAAGAGAGCATCAGTTATATGGTAATCTCTCAAAATGCCACTTTTGGATGGACCAGATTCACTTATTAGGTTATGTTATCTCAAAGACAGATGTATCAGTAGACCTAGAGAAAGTTAGAGTAGTAGTTTCTTTGGATAATTCGAATAACTTCATTGAGGCACTGAGATTTCTAGGGCTGGATACTTACTACAGATGTTTTATACATGACTTTTCACGCCTGGTAGTGCCACTAATAGGTTTGACTAAGAAGGGTGTGAAGTACCTATGGATAGATTCCTACAATTCAGCCTTTTAGGAGCTGAAAGGTAGGTTTACTTTAGCACCGATACAAGTTTTTTTATAGCTGGGAGAGAGCTATAATATTTACTGTGATGCCTCAGGTATCAGGCTGAGAGCAGTGCTTATGTGGGGGGAAGGAGTCATTGTGTATGAGTCTCGGTAGTTGAGGCCACATGAGTGGAATTAAGCAACACACGATCTTTAGTTAGATTAAATTGTTCATGCTTTATTTTATTGGAGACATTATCTTTTGGGAGATCATTTTTTGGTTTTCACCAACCACAAATGTCTCAAGTACATCTTCACTCAGCGTGATCTTAATTTGAGATAGTGAAGGTGGGTTGAGTACCATCATTCCTTTAACATTGAGCTTTCCAATACGCTAGGGAAAGACAATGAAAGGACTGATTCATTGAGCAGGAGAACTCAGATATAGGCTGTTTAGAAGGCCAGTAATGAGTAGTGGATTATGGTTGTGTTCTCTGAGATGCATTTAAAGGTGCACGATAGGCAGGGAAAAACGTTTCTTTCTTCTGTAGCTATTACCTCTACTCTACTTGATCAAGTGAGAATGGGGAAGATATAAGATTTTTAAGGCCTATTTATACAAGAGATTATATCATGATAATACCTTATTCCTTGATGGACCGTAAGCAAGGATGAGATCTTGCGTTTTCATGAGCGTGTATGGGTTTCAGCAGACATACACGAGGAGTTGATGCAGGATTTTTATTTCTTAGTTAGGGAAGTTCATCCTGGTGTCACCAAGATGTATCAATATCTATACCATCAGTATTGGTGGACTGGTATGAAGAAATATGTTACTAGTTTTGTGATGTTATGTTCCACGAATCAGTAGGTGAAGGCGGAGCATCAGCGACCAACATGGATTTTGCAGTAATTACCCATTCCCAAGTGGAAGTGTAATGATGTGGTGATAGACTTCGTGATGGGATTATTGAGGTCGCCTTGAGGGAACAATGTAGTTTGGGTTATCATTGAAATACTCCCAAAGGTTTCCCACTTCTTACCTATCATGGAGACCTTCAGTGTTGATGAGCTAGGATGGTTTTACATCTGTGAGATTGTAGGTCTACATGGGGCTCCACGCTCTAACATTTCATACAGGGATTCCCGTTTTACTTCTCGAGTATGACAGGGACTATAGAGGGAATTGGGTACATAGGTAATTCTAAGTACAGCTTACCATCCCCAGATAGATGTCCAGTTTGAGTGTACGATACAAGTACTAGAGTAAATGCTTCGAGCATGCATCCTAGATTTTGTATGTTCTTGAGCTAAGAACATACCCTTATTGGAGTTTTCCAAAAATAATAGTTTTCAAGAAACTATTCAAATGTCACCTTATGAGGATTTGAATGGTAGGTCATGCTGATCACCACTATGTTGGCTAGAAGAAAGAGAAGCATCTGTGCTAGGACTATGTCTTGTCCAAGAGTCCCCAAAGCAAATAGAGCTTATTTAGAAGAGGATGGATACTGTACAGTCAGAACAAAAGTCTTATGATGATAGAAGGAGATGAACTCTAGAGTTCGAGGTTGAAGAACATGTTTTCCTATTTGTTGCATTGAGGTTAGGACATAAGAGGATTTAGTGATAAGGAAATCTTTCACCAAGATACAATTGGCTATTTGAGGTTTTGGAGAGAATCGGGCTGGTTTCCTATCGGTTGCAGTTACCTCAGATGTACCGGTCAATACAAGACATTTTCCATGTTTCTCAGTTATGGCATTACTTCTCAAACCCATATCATGTTTCTCTGTGTCTAGTCTGTTCCTCTGGTACAAGTTCTATGGAATCATGGATGAGTACAGGATGCGACTTGGGAGATAGAGACTGATGTGTGATTGCATTGTCCAGAGCTGTTTGAGGATTTTTCTTCTTCACCACCTTTTAGGGAAATTTGTGGATGAATTTATTTAGGGTGGGGGTGTTTATAAGAACCTATATCTTCAGATCAGGTATGGATCTTATTTTCTTATGTTTTTGAGAAAAAGGGGAGATTTTAGAAATTTAAAGAGTATACGCTGTGTACTTAGAATTAAACATCGTGTACCCGATTGTTGTGGGTAACTATGTATTGGTCGTGTAACGTTTGAGTACATGGTCGTGTGGTGTGACCTGGAGACCTCTTATTGTGGAGGCTGTTTATGGCATGCACACTGCATGTACATTAAATGAACACCCTGTGTACTTTTATTTTTATTTGTTAAATAGGACTGGGATCGCTTCTCGTTTATAGAACACCCTTCTCCTGGATCCGTCTCATCCAGGAGAGATTGGGAACAATGATTCTCCTCTGAGACATCGACCCACCATCCATGATCTGAATCAAACATCGTAGATTATGTTGGAATCACCACACTGAGTTCTTCCTTCTTCTAGAGCCTCTTCTCCTGATTCCTCCTCTTTCCTAAGATATCCGTGGTTGAGAATTTGTGACATTTATGTAGTTCTACGATTTTATAGGTTGATTCAACGGTTTAGGTTCAACTATATCGACTGTAAAATGTCGAGGTAGATTGTTTGATTTTTTTTGTAAATTTTTTTGAATTATATGCAGAAAAGTGCCCAATACCCTAGTTTAGGGTATTGCGTGTTTAGGGAATTTAACCCTGTTAATGCCTCCCATGACTTGTTTGCCTGAGTATGGGTTTTTGATTGTAAATAGTTTTGTTTTCCATTCTATGTATGTGTTTTCCCATTTTTGATTGGATATTGGTCATTGGGTCTAGAATTTCATGTTAGGTTGTTATGATTTGCATGAATAGTATTGTTAGAATATAGTTGATATTATATGACATGATTTTGATATGCATTGTAGTTGCTTAGCCAAGTAGTATTTATGATTTACTTTGGGTGTGGAATATCCTTTGTGCACAATTTCCTTAAACAGGTCTGTGGGAACCTGGTGTAGTGATGCCATTAAGGGAATTGATGTTGAGGGCTTCCCTATAGTGTCTGTTAAACTTTTCATGCTACGAGATCATATGGGGGATTGATGTTTAGTGCGCCCTCAGAGTGTCTATAGTTATCGTTAGTAGACCACTAGGATAATTGTCGTTGAGTGCTTCCTTGTATTGTGTGTAGTTTATTATTAAAATACTATAGGGTCAATTGATGGTGAGTTCTTCCTTAGAGAGTCTTTGTTTTCATGAGACTAAAGGGGTTAGACCGTGTGAGCTACCCAAGAGGGTTGTTATATATATTTTTATTAAATGATAAGTTGAACAAGAGGGGTAATGTCATGAGAAAATTCCTAGAGGGTTACTTGATAATGGTTGGTTCAATATTTAATAAATGTAAATGAATGTGGTTGATACTATATGACTATTTACTTTTGATTACTTCCTTTTTTATTACATAATTTTTCATATTTTCTTGTTAAATATATTCATTGATAGCAAGACACAGATATTTGGGTGATTTCCTATTGGGATTCATCTCACAAACTATTTGGGTCATGATTTTGGGACCAAACAAATTAGATTATTGTAGGTATAGATTAGGGAAAGTGCTCTTATACTTTATGTACTTGATTTCTGTGGAGCTGGAGACCATGGGACCAAGATGAGGCTTGCAATGCTACGGGAGTTGTTTACTTTTTTTCCTTTATACTTGGATTTAGTATTGTATTCTAGAATTGTGACTTGTTTGGATTCTTTCATAGATAATTGTGACAAGAATATTTAACTATATATATATGCTAGAATTGATTATTACTTTCAGGATTCCACTGTTTTCTTATTCTATGGTATTAATACTTCTGCTTTTTTATATTATTGTTATTACGTAGTGTTACTCTGCCAACGTAAGAATATTTTTCACACTATATCACCTAAGTCCCTTGTTACTAGTCGGTAGCCTCTAGAATTTGGTTAAATGTTCTTGAGGCCATGTGACCAACCGAGTATAGGGAACCTTTGGGTAGCACTCAGAACCGAGATGTTACATTTACATTCCAAAAGAAATTTTTTTAGAATTATAGAAAGTTAGGACATAACTAATACATATCAACCCACAATAAAACAATGTGTGTACCATTATAATAGTATCCACTTCCTTAAAAACATTAATTTTTAATCACAAAACAACAACATGGTTGTCACGACCCATCCCCCAGGGCTCATGCCGTGACTACCCCAAGCCAGCCTTCCATAAGCCCGGGTTAGCGACTATAACCAAAAGGCGTATCCCCTAAAACCGAGAAGGCATTGCATTTATATCCTATAAACTCATGAAACAAAGCACAAAACAAGATAAGAACACAAATAAACTGTATAGTAAATGTGTGAGTACAATAAGAGAAAAGGGGCCAGAATAGAAGCCCAACTAGAAAGTAAAGGAAAAATGAAAAGTACAAGTAAACTGGAATAGCTCCTGTGAACACCACAAAGGATCCTACCTAAAGGGTAGGTAAAGCTCTAAAATGGTTGTCTCTATGATATTCATCATCTAGGTCCACTTTCGAGCTACCTCCAGTCCTCGTACCGTTGTCCTCAGTCAGCATTGTCCGTCATCTGCACCAACCACAATAGGGTGCGGGCATAGCCCGTGCAGGGGTGAGTATAACGATACTCAGTAGGGACCCCGAGACCCTCAAGGTCTCACAAAATCCACAAAGGATAAACCACAAATCATGAAATCAACTGAAAACCCTACTTAGTTATATGCCCATACATATACCTAAGTTATCAAGTATTCCCATCTCAATGATGAAGAAACACAGAGTCCACCTCAAAAGCCCAAGCTCAACTGTTCAACAAAGGAAGGAGTACCACGAAGGTAAGTACCACACATGTACGTCACACAGAGGAATACCACTAAGGTATTACCACAAAGGATGGTACCACATAGGTACAGACTCAACTCGCACTAGGTATAACATAGGTACAACAGTAGAGATGATTAGATGTAACTACTATTTCATCTTACTCTATTAAGAGGACGACCCACGAAGGATCCTAAATCATCATCAGACCCACAGATGATCATATTACATCATCATATGCACATAGGCTCCTAGTACATTGTCAGTACGTCGTCAGACCCATAGAGGATCCTAGTACATCATCAGTACATCATCAGACCCACACATGATCCTAGTACATCATCAGTACGTCATCAGACCCACAAAAGATCGTAGTACATCGTTAGTTCGTCGTCAGAACCAGACATGATCCTAGTACATGTTTAGTATGTCATCATACACACACAAGATCCTATTACATAATAAGTACATCTTTATACCCACACCGGATCCTTGTACATCATCAGTACGTCTTCAGACCCACACATGATCCTTGTACATCGTCACAGTACATCGTCAGACCCACACATAATTCTAGTACATTGTCAGACCCACAAAGGATCCTAGTACATTATCACAATACATTTTCAGACACACACAGGATCCTAGTACATCGTCAGATTATGTCCTCAGACCCACACAAAATCCTAGTACATCGCCATAGCCATCTACAGGGTTCCCGCACTAAGCTCTCTTGTCTCTGGGAGGGTCCACACCTCATGCCACTGGTCGATACTCCAACTATCACGAATTCCCATGAAGAAGTATCCCAAAGGACCGCCAAATCATAGTAGTCTCAACTCAATAAATTATACATGAAACAGATGTCTGGTCTATAAGTTATTAGCCTTTTAGTCCCAAGGGCCTAGTTGGATTCATGTTTGATCCAACTTTACCATTACACAACTTTATCCAAAACTCTAGTGGGGTATACCAAAGGGACCTTCTTGCTCCAAGGTTTCTAGCACTATAGATGGTTCATCAAATAGACAATCAGTGCCAAATTTATGGCCATAAAAGAGGAAATGGGTCAAAGTTGTTTCGGGTCCGGTCCGACCCGGTCAAACTGACCCGGCCCGCCCCAGTCTGGGCCGACTCGACCCAGTTTGGGCTAACCCGGACCGCTTGGTTGGCCCATCTTGGGCCGCGCTGGGTGTCCCGGTCTGAGCTTGGGGGCCCTGCATAGATGTGGGGCGACCATGGTGCGGTGTGGGGTCCGCAGGGCGGAACGAGGGCCGTGGGGCGGCGCGGTGGTCGCGGTGCGGCGTGAGGGCCGCGGGGCGGCGCAGGGGCCGCATGGCAGTGTGCGGGCCACAGGGTGGCGCGAGGTCCGAGGTGTGGAGAAAGGGCTGCGGGGGGGGGGGGGGGCAGTTGGGGCCACGAGGCGGCATCAGGGCTGATGTGTGGCATGGGGGTCGCGGTTGTGCCATCTCCTTCGTTGCAGCCGGTTGTGTTCCGGCCGCCGTATCAGAGTCCCACTGGTGCCAATCACCGACACGGGTTGCCGCCTTCTTCCATTGTGAGGAACACAACAAAAACTCAAGAAAAATGCGGAGAGGTTGGGACATGTTTGTTTGGTCTGAACCCTTCATGTTTGGGAGGTAGCAAGAGGCTTAATAAATCTTGCATGAAGAATGTCAAACCCTACAACCTCCGTCAATGATTATTCCCAAACCCGCATGAAGAAATAATTCGTGGATCAACTAGTTAGAGAGTTGATCTGCGTTCTTTGTTTAGAAGGGAAGAACATGGGAATCAATAATCACACAATATTAAACCCCTAACTTAGAGGTTTGTTGATGGAGATCACCAGGAATGAGATGAAGTCGATGGGAATAGCAGTGTCAGCGTTTGTCACTTCCACAAGACGCTTCCAAAGTCAACTCAAACATCATCCTCATTCTTTATTTCCGGACTGCGATCTTCATTGGAGGATGTGTTTATCCATGATTCTCCAAAGCTCCTCCATTTTTCCAACACTCTCCCAAAAACCCCAATAGATGATATTCCAACTTAAATTAAAATAGGTTTAATTTAAGTTGACACTATATTTAACTGAGATTATTGATTAAATGGATAGTTGGCAAAATTAATTTACTCAATTAAATGGGAGGAGTAATTAATGGGGAGTTGAGAGGTTTTATCCATTAAAGTGGTGTTTGGGTGGTCCCCGCCACCATGGATTCGAATTGGGGGTTATAGTTTGGGTGGTCCCCACCTCTTAACATCCATATGGGAGTTTCAAATAAAAATAAAAATGTTAAAAAAAATATGTCTTCTTTTTACATGAAAAGTGACAAACTATCTTTCACCCTCGACCTACTACTGTCGAGGTAATGGTCTCCTTAAGGAAATACCAGCGCTGCATGTTTAACGGTGTCCTCAGATTTCAATTCTGAGCACTAGTTCAAAAGTTACTAAAACCCTCTCACAGGTTTACTGAACGTGCCTGAAAAAATTTCTTAAATTCATTCCGGCCACACTAGGCCTCAGAATCACACGTCATAAATTTTCACAGACTTATAAAATTCCCATATAATTAAAAAACATTACATGGAAATTATGGGTCTGTACATTGTCCCCACCTCAGGGCTTTGCATCCCCGAAAGCCACAACACAAAACTAGGAAGACAAGTGGGGGTACTAAGAACGAATCTGAGGCTCCCACTCCCATGTGCTCTCCTGGAGGTTCCCGTGCTACCAGGGAATGCACACCAATGGTATCGACTGCCCACAAAGGACCTGCTCATTTCAATCCTCAATCTCTATGGGAACCTCCATAAACGTCGCCCCATCGTCAATGTCCAGCTCTCCGTGGTCAATGATTTGAGAAGAGTTGTGCACATATCTCCTCTGCTAGGATATTTGTAAGACGTCATGAACCTGGTGAAACTGAGGTAGAAGAGACAGGTGGTAAGCCACCTCGCCAACTCTGCTGAGGACTTGAAAGGGTCTGATGAACCTCAGAGATAACTTTCCGCCTCGGACAAATCTCTATAAACCTCGTCGGGTTAAGACTCGTAGAAAGAAGTGGTCTCCATCCTCGAACTCCAGAGGTCTCTATATCTTGTCGGCATAAGACATCTTCTTGCTCTGTGCAGTCTTCATCCACTCCTGGATGATCTAAACTTTCTCTGTGGTAGCACGTACCATCTCTTGTCCCACTAGTGATGACTTCCCTAGGCCAGTCTTGCACAAAGGTGATCTGCAAGGTCGCTCTTACAACGCCTCAAAAGGTGCCATCCCAATGGTATAGTGATAGCTGTTGTTGTATGAAAACTCCACCAAGGGAAAGTGATCCTCCCAGCTATGACCGAAGTCATCGTTGCAAGCACGCAGTATGTCCTTGAGGTTCTGAATGTTCTGCTCAGTCTAGCCATCCGTCTGAGGATGGAAGGCAGTTCTCAAACAAAGATGTGTCCCGAAAGCCTCCTATAACCCCTTCCATAGCCGAGAAGTAAAATGTGCATCACGATCAGAGACAATCGTCGAGGGTACTCTATGTAGCCTAAAAATATTATGCACATAGAGTCATCCCATGTTCTATATTGAACCCTTCTCTCTAATCAGTAGGAAGTGGGATGACTTGGTGAGTCATTCGACGATCACCTAGATAGAATAATGACCTCTGGATGTAAGTGAAATTCCTATCAAAATGTCCATAGATATCCCATGAAACTTCCACTCTGGGACCTCTAAAGGCTAAAACAAGCCTACTGGTACCTAATTCTCATCCTTAACTTACTGACAAGTGAGGCACTGAGAGACAAACTATGCTACTACTTTCTTCATTCATGGCCACCAGTGTTGTTGTCGGAGATCCTGGTACATAATCGCCAATCCTGGATGTACCGATAGTGGGTATGTGTGGAACTCCCTCATCACTTCCCCCTGAAGTGACAATGGTACCATAGTACATCCTCGGAAAAGGATGACGTGCTCCCCACCTTCGGAAAATCCATCAGGTTCCTGTCCTATAGATATCTGAGCACATTGAGCCTCGCAGTTAGTGTCCCCACACTGTGCCTCCCTAACTCACTAATGAAGTGGGGGAGTGACTATACGAGACTAAATAAAATATGCTCCATCTCGATCCACAAAGGATATCTACAAAGTGGCCAACTGTTCCGTCGCCTAAAATAGTAGTTGAATACTAGATCTCATGCTGAGTGAATTTGCTACTAGGTTTCCCTTCCTAGGAGTATAGACTATCTCAAAGTCATAGTCCTGGAGGAATTCAAGCCAACATCTATGTCTCATGTTCAGGTCATTCTGGGAGAAGATATAATTGAGACTCTTGTGATTGGAGTATACTATAAAACACTCACCCATCATGTAATGTGGCCACAACTTCAAGGTGAAGACCACAACTGATAACTCCAGGTCATGGGTAGCGTAGTTCTGCTCATGTTTTCTCAGATTTTGAATAACATATGCGATAAATTCTCACTCCCGAATCAGGAAACATCTGAGCCCAATCCCATATGAGTCATAGTATAATATGTACCCAACTCCCTCCTTTGGAATCCTCAAGATAGGGGTACTAGTCAGCCTTTTCCTCAGCTCCTGAAATCTATGTTGGCATTATTCCGACCACACCAAGGGTTTCCCATTCTTTTTCAACATTGATAATGTGGCTGCAACTCTGGAGAAATCTGGCACAAACCTCTAGTAGTATCCAGCCAAACCCAGGAAACTCCGTACCTCAGTCACACTCCTAGGTGGATCCCAAGAATGTACGTCCTCAATCTTCTCTAGATCCACTGCAAATCTAGCCTCCTAGATGACATGTCTCAAAAAGTGAACCTCTAGGATCCAGAACTGGAACTTCGAGAGCTTACCATAATGCCAATTCTCTCAGAGTGTGTCCAGAACTACCTGCAAATGATATGCATGCTCTTCCTCGGTAGCTGATTAGATCAGAATGCCATCAATGAAGACCGCCACAAACTGATCAAGGTATGTTTGAAAGATCCTATTTTTGAGTCCCATGAACACTTCTAGAGCATTGGTTACGCCAAATGTCATAACCAACAAATCATAATGGCCGTACCGACATCTAAAAGCCATCTTCTACACATCCTCATCTCACACTATGAGCTGGTGATAGCCTGATCTAAGATCTATCTTTGAGAACCACCGTTCTCCCTTCAACTGATCAAAGGGGTCGTCAATCCTCGAAAGTGGGTACCTGTTCTTTATGGTTTCCTAGTTCAGGCACTGATAGTCTACACAAAGTCTTAAGCCCCCATCCACCTTTTGGGAGAACAAAATCGGGGCTTCCCAAGGAGAAACACTAGGCTGAATGAATCCATTCCCCTGTAAGTCCTCCAGAGGTACCTGCAGCTCACAAAACTCTGTGGGAGGCATCTGATACACTGGTGTAGATATCGGTGTCATCCTGGGGTACAAGTCAATGTAAAAGTCCACCTCTCTGCGAGGAGGTAGAACCAAAACATCATCAGGGAAAACATCTATGTACTATTCCACCAATACAGGATAGGTCAGACTCCCCACATAAACCACTCAGAGGGTAAGGCTAGCCAACTGATGAGTGATTGACTGCACTCTTCTCCGGGTAAGTCCATCTTGTGCTGCAAAGGCTCCCTTCTCATCGGTGAAGGTAAACCTGGTCCCATCCATGTGGACACACATTACTTAGCGCCTAATACAACCAATCTAAGCATTTACTATAGATAAGAATTCCATACCCAAGATGATGTCATAAGGCCTCAACGCCGCTACTAGGAGATCCCAGACAAAGCTCTCACCTCCAAGAGTAAGCTCACACTGCTGGAACCGGTGTGTAATCATCAAATACTCTCCCGTAGGAGCCTCTAGCTATAAGTATTGAGCCAACGGCTCCGTCGTAATCTGTGATATCTGAACGAGGGAAGTGGAAATAAAAGAATGACTCACACATGTGTCTTTAAGTACTGTAGTTAAGGTAGAGTAGACACAGATCGTACCTCGTATCATCTCCGGAGCACAGTGATCATAGGCCTCAACTAACTGGAGTCGAGCTTTCCCCTATCACCATACTCCCTATAGCCGTGGTGTACCACTTCGTGGTGGTGGTGGTAACATCTTGAATCGTCACCCATGGCTAGCTGCATGGCCAGCTCCTCTGCCACGTCCACCTACTCTATGCAGACCTCCTTGATCGAACCTCTATCTATGCCTAGGCAGTCCCTCGACCATCTGATAATCATCCGTATGGAGGGTCGGGCAGTCACGAGCCATGTGACCATTCCTGCAGCATGTGAAACCCTTTCTGTTCCTCGCATGACTGGCTCTATCTCCGGTACCCCGCAAAACGAATCCTGAGTCATACGGTCGTCGACCAGTAGGTATGGTCCTCTTGGAACTCTATGAAAACTGTCTACTTCCAGCAATAGAATACTCTGCTACGTGATGTCTAGTGGTGGGTCTCACTACTGGAGACCGCTTAGCAAGAAAAATCTCCACTAAATGGGCTCACTCTAACACCCCCACCTACGTTGGGATGCTGAGTGAGATCATCGATGCCTTGATCTGCCACGTGAGTCCCGGATCAAAGGTCTGGGCCCTGAAGAATGGGCCCCGTACCATATCAGTGAAGTAGCGTGAGAGGTCAGTGAACCTCACTAAGTACTGAGCTAGAGTCATACATCCCTACTGCAGATGAATAAGCTTCTATATGTGCACTATGCAAAGAGTTGCTGGGAAAAACTCTGCCCGAAATAGGCTCTCAATGTCTTCCCATAGAAGTGTCACCTCTTCGTGAACCTAGAGCATCAAGATCCACCATCTACCTGTTTCTACATGTAGAAGGTTGGAGACAAGGATCACCATGAGATTAGCTGGTGTCCCTACTAGTAGAAAGACTCTCACCACGACCTCTATCCAATCCTCAACCGCATGTGGGTCTGTCTCTCCCCTGAACCTGGGTGGCCTTTGGAACTGGAACTCATGCAACGCGCTCAATAGACGTGCACCCTCTGTTGTTGGGGCTAGTGGTATCAGTGGCCCAATGGGTAATGGTACCATTGGTGCCTCCACTGGTGCCTTTACTAGAAGAGAGCATTGCATTGAGGCCTCATCGCTTGGTGGGCTATCAGTGCGTAAAAAATATGGAACCCTAGCTAGATACCTACATTAAGGAATTTTGAAAAGAAATAGGTGCACCACGGTCAATAATTTATACATGGTGAGATGACTCAATGAGATCTTAAAAAACTCTTGAAAACATACATGCAATCAGTGTTTTGATGCACTCAGTAAAGAATCAGAGGTTAGGGTCCTAGTGTATGGATATGTCGGCCGCCGCACAAACACTAGATTCCCTAAAATGAGAACCACAACCACTAAACTTAACATTATTTCCGTTAAAAAGATCAGAGTCTAATGTTATATTTTAGAACTGACTCCTTTGATACCAATTTTTCATGACCTGTCCCCCGGGGCCCGTGTCGTGACTACCCCAAGCCTGCCTTCCATAGGCCAGGGGCTAACGACTAGCACCGAAAGGAGTATCCCCTAAAATAAGAAAGGCATTGCCTTTATATCCTATAAACTCACGCAACCAAGGACACAACAATATATGAACACAATAAAACTGTATAGTAAAAGTGTGAGTACAGTAAGCAAAAAAGGGCCCAGAATACAATCCCAACTGGAAAGTATAGGAAAACTGAAAAATACAAGTAAACTGGAATAACTCCTATGAACACCCTCCAGAGATCCTACCTTAAGGGTAGGTATATCTCTCAAACGGTCATCTATGTGGTATGCATCGTCTAGGTCCACCTTCAAGATACCTATAGTCATGGTAACCTCATCCTCAGTCAGTGTTGTCCTTTTCCTGCACCAAACACAACAGGGTGCCGGCATAGCCCGTGAAAGGGTGAGTATAACGATACTCAGTAGGGACCCTGAGACCCTCGTGGTCTCACAAAATCCACAATGGATAAACCAAAAGGCATAAAATCAACTGACAACCCTACTTAGGTATATGACCATACATATACCTATGTTTTCAAGTATTCCCATCTCAATCATGAGGAAACACAGAGTCTAACTCAAAATCCCAAGATCAATTGTTCCATAAAGGAAGGAGTACCACAGAGGTAAGTACGACATAGGTACGCCACACAGAAGAATACCACCAAGGAATAACGACAAAGGAAAGTACCACACAAGTATAGACTCAGCTCACACTAGGTATAATTTTGGTACTGTAGTAGAGATGATTAGATGTAACTACTAATTCATCTTACTCTGTTAAGAGGCAGACCCACGAAGGATCCAAAATCATCATCAGACCCACAGAGGATCATAGTACATCATCATACCAAAACATGATCCTAGTACATCACCAGTACATCGTCAGACCCACAGAGGATCCTAGTACATCGTCAATACATCGTCAGACCCACACAAGATCCTAGTACATCTTTAGTACGTCGTCAGACCCACACACGATCCTAGTACATCGTCAGTACGTCATCAGACCCACACATGATCCTAGTAAATCGTCACAATACATTGTTAGACCCACACCAGATCTTAATACACCGTCACAGTACATTGTTAGACCCACACGGGATCCTAGTACATCATCATAGTACATCGTCATACCCACACAGAATCCTAGTACATCGCCACTGCCAGCTACAAGGTTCCCGCACTAAGCTTGCTTTTCTTTGGTAGGGTCCGCTCCTCGAGCCACTGGTTGATACTCCAACTATCACGAAGTCCCAATAAGAAGTATCCCAAAGTACTGCCACATCATAGGGGTTTCAATGCAACAGACAATGCGTCAAACGGATGCCCGGTCTGTAGTTTATTAGACTTTTAGTCCCAAGGGCCCGGTTGGATTCGTGCTCGACCCAACCCGACCATTCCCCAGCTTTATCCAAAATACCCGTGGGGTATACCAAAGGGATCGACTCACTCCAAGGTGTCCATTTATGCATACGGTTTGTCAAACGGACACTCGGTGCCAATGTTATGGCCAAAAGAGCAGAAATTGGTTGAAGCTGGTCCGAGTCCGGTCCGACTCGGCCTGGGCCGACCTGACCTAGTTTGGGTCGACCCGGCCCACTGTGTCCGGCCAAACTCGGCCCACTCAGGGCAGCCCGACCTTGCGATGGGGCAGTCTCCATGCGGCGCTGGGGTCGCAGGGTGGCGCGGGGCCACGATGCGGTGCGAGGGCCGTAGGACGACGTGGGGGAAAAGGTGGTGCGCGAGGGCCGCAGGGCGGCGTGGGGGCCACGGTGTAGCGCGAAGGCCATGGGGCAGGGCGAGGTCCGTGATGCGGCGCGAGGGCCGCGGGGAGGTGCGGGGGCCGCGTGGTGGCACTGGGGCCATGGTTGCGCCATCACCATCTTTGCTGCCAATGGTGTTCCAGTCGTCGTATCCGAGTCACACTGCTGCCATTCGTTGGCACCAGTCGCCGCCTTCTTCCATTGCGAGGAACAAAACAAAAACTAAAGAAAAATGTAGAGATGTCGGGCCATGTTCATTTGGACCACACCCTCCACATTAGGGCGGTAGCAAGAGGATTAATTAATCTTTCATGAAGAATGTCAAACCCTACAACCTCTGGTAATGATCATTCCCAAACGCATAGAAAGAAATCATCCACAGATCAACTGTTTAGAGATTTGATCCGCGTTCTTTGTATAGAAGGGAAGAACATGTGAATTAATAATCACGCAATATTAAACCCCTTCCATATAGGTTTGTTGATGGAGATCCTGAGGAAGGAGACAATGTCATTGGGGATAGTGGCGCCAGCGTTCTTCGCTTCTGCAAGACGCTTACGAAGTTGGCTCGAACGTCGTCCTCTTTCTTCAATTCCGGAGTACATTTTTCGTTGGAAGATGTGTTTCTCCATGACTCTCCAAATCTCTTCCATTTTTCCCACACTCTCCCAAAAATCCCAGGAGATGAAATTCCAACTTAAAATAAAATAGGTTTAATTTAAGTTGACACCATAATTAAATGAAACTATTGATTAAATGGAGAGTTGGCATAATTAATTTACTCAATTAAATTAGAGGAGTAATTAATGGGTAGTTGAGTGGTTTTCTCCGTTACAGTGGGGTTCGGGTGGTCCCCACCACCTTGGATTCAAATTGCGGTGTTTTATTTTTTGTGGTCCCCACCTCTTAACATCCACGTGAGAGTTTCAAATAAAAATAAAGATGTTAAACAATTTTTTTTATTTTTCCACGAAAAAGTGAAAAACTATCTTTCACCATAGACCTTCTACAGTCAATGTAAATGTCTCCTTATGAAAATACCAACACTGTGAGTTTAATGGTGTCATCAGATCTCAATTCTGAGCACCAATTTAGAAGTTACAAAAAACCCGCTCACACGTTTGCTGAACGTACCTGAAAAAAATGTTCAGAAATTCATTCCGGGCACATCTGGCCTCGGAATCACACACCGTCAATTTTCATGGAATCATAAAATTCCCATATAATTAATAAAATTACATCAAAATTCAGGGTCTTTACAGTGGTTTCTATGAAAAATATTTATAACATTCATCATGACTTCCTTCTTTCTCTTACACATCCTTATAACCAGTGAAAAGCATTTAAAAATATGGTATGAATATAAATAGATCAATAAGGAATATAATAAGTAGAAATGAAACAATTAGTCCATGAATAATTATAAACATATGAAATCATTTTCACAACCACATACTTCTAACCCATAAATAATCACATACTTACTTTGTGAAACATGAGATTTCCTTAAATCATAGATAACTTAAATAAAAAATAATGTTATCTTGGGGAATTAATGACATAATTTTTTAACCCTAACAACTACCTTATGATTTGTATCCCTCATAACTACTTTACAATGTAACCCTCATGGGTACCTTATAGTGTGACCATTGTAGTAACACTTGGAGTAACCACATGGATGACCTCTGACATACACATACCCAATGCTTGGAGGGTAGATATAGGTATAATCATTCATCATAAACAATTCCAATGATATATAACATAATCATAATACATTATTAATTACATAAAAACATAACTTTTTAATTTTGTGAAAATAATTTTAAAAGAGGATTTTTAAAGGAAACTCCCTCACAAATAACATATAATTGAAGTTATATTTAATAGAATGAAAGGATTATGTGTATACACTATAAATCTAAATAATACAAAATAATATAAAAAAAAATTTATTTCACAAATATTATTAGTATCATATAATCAATAATGTGAAAGGATAACCAAATGAATGGAAATTGGGTTAAGAATTCCCTATCCTCGGGTTTGTCTTACTTGAATCTTTTTTAAACCTACTGTATAATGGTTAAAAGAGTGTTATTAATATGTTACAGAAAAATATTGATGTTACTTATATGATCATTATATAACATCATTACACACATCAATTAATAATATTTTTTTCTTTCCATTGTTTCGAGTGTGTTCTTTACATGATTTCCAAGGTCGATTAGTAAATGATTTAATTATCACAAACAAGTTTAATTATATAACATAATATCAGGTATATATGTAAACTCTAGAACATGAAAGAGGATATTTCATAAAATTTACAATCTATTTGAACCATTAAAATGGTTTTATATCCATATTTTAAGGAATTAAAGGAAATTGAAAACATATCGTCCACGATTTTGGTAAATCGGGACATCGTGAATAGTGTTTTTATTTTTTGAATAAGGTGGGGGAGTATAAGAATTTAATTGATGAATATTTCCATAAACATGATAATATCCAGAACATAAAATATTCTATATATTTCACACCTCTTGGGTAAGGGGAGGATAATAGAGTATAATAAAAGAAAATATGTGAAAGGAAATCACAAGAAAATAAAAGAGGATTTTTACATCTTGATCTCTTCTCCTTGAGATCTTCTTTAAGGCCTTTGGTTTTGGTTTTTTAGTGAGACCAGAAATTCTTGGACATGGGAAAGATCCTTGGGATACATATTTGGTAGAATTTAGACAATCCACAGGGATTGAAAGTTGTTATAAGAAGATGGGGAAAGGGTGGTATTTATAGTGGAAGAGAGGATGAGTTTTCCATTATTTTAATCATTAATTTAATATTTTTAATCCAGAGTATGAATATTCAGGATTAATGTAACAGAAAATAGTAATACGTTCATGTTATTTCTAAATAATGACCATTTAAATCATCTATGACCCAATCATGATGCAAAATTTATTTATTTAGCATTTTTCATAAATCATCGAATTTAACTATTCACCAAAAATTCATGTATTTCAGAAAAATACCAAAAATTAACCCTAACTATTTTTTGAAGTGTTGAATCCAAAAATGAACTCCATTATTTGAAAATAATTTTCTAAATTTTATTAATTTATGTTTTAATTAAAATCATAATTTATTTGAAAAATAAAAAATTTAAAACTATAACTCATTTAATATAACCTTGAAAAATTAATTATGATCTCATTATCTTATAATATTATGAAAATTATAATAATTATATGATTTATTATTCATAAAGGCCATTTTACTATTCATACTACTATTCATAAGGATGTGTTACTATTCACCAAAAAACATGTTGGTTTTATCAGACCCCAAATAACATACTAAACCCAACCGTAGATGCCCATTTTTAGAAATTAAGATCATAGAAGTGGAAAATTTTGTTTAATGAATACTTTTTAATTATCTATTTAAAACAAAGATTAATTATGAATGGATTCAATATTTCATGCCTTTAAATATATTTTTAAGAACTTGGGGTGTTACACTTGTCTTGCGATTGGATGAAGTTATCAATAGGCGGTGGTTTTGTGCCTCTATTCTCTCATGTCTATCTCGATATGAGTCCTCTAGTGGGATTTTATGGTTGTGGAATGGATTTGAACCATATTGTTACCTTACAGGCAGTGTGGTGACTTGGGAATTATGTGTGGCTTCACTAGGCTTCTTCTTCCTTGGTTCCTTTTATATTTAGGCACCCCTATATGATTCAATGTTCATGTGAGGCTTTCTGTGAGAGACACTGATTTGTTTTAGGTGGTGGACATTTGATGCAAGGCATTCATTCCATGACTACATCAAATGGTGAAGCTTGGGTTCTAGCAGTAGTTTGGTCCCTTAATTTGGTTGTGGCTAGAGACCATTCTAATGCTTTCCAGATGCAACGAGGGTCTTCTAGGTGCCACTAATGTGGGATTCGTGACTGAATTTGGATGGCCTGTTTCGCTTTGGATGATGGTCCTAGAAGAAGATAAATGATGATTCCTGTGGACTGCAGATTTTTTGTGACTTCTATGTTTTCTTATTTCTTTTTTTTGGAGCAGCATGGTCGATGGTTTGTTGTTGTCTTTATGGGTTTTGGATGTTGTTACATCACATTTGGTTAGTAGTGTTCTTTTTTTCATGCACTACTAGGTGGGAGGTCTCAAAAGATGGATGGGTGCATTGACACTCATCATCAGCTATGTCTCTATCTGGTTAGATGGATGGGTGCCTTGATTTGATATTTCATATTCATTTTGGTATTCAGTAGTGTTCCATCAAGTTGACATGTTGTGTTATCTTTACATGCATTATCAGGTGGGCGGATCGAAAGAGAGATGGATGTTCTAGCTTATATCATCTAGTCCTCCCTCTACATTTTTTTGTGTGTGGGAGGGTTGGTCTGCCTCATTTTTCTTCCAGTATAGAGTATCATCTTGGTGGGGTGGGGGGCACATTCTCTATAACCAATCTCACCGTTTCATTAACATTTAGTGGTGTAGTGAAACTCTTTCTTTTACCTATTTTCACATTTGATCTTCGTCGGTCACTCTGTTCTTCCTTTGGGTTTGTATTTATTGGAATTTTCCATGGGGATTGTAATGGTTTACCTCTTACCCCATTAGTCCAAAGTGGACTTCACATTTTATTTTCAATAATGGGGCTATACCCTTTACCTCTTTAAAAAAAATTACAAATGATCCTCCAATTAAAATATCCAAATTCAAAAAGGAATATATTTTATCTTATATATCCAATAAAAAGTTCAAATTTATTAATTGACAACCTTAGGTTACTGTTATTTATCATTAGAGTTATTCTAATATATCACTTGATCAATATTCTATATACTCTAAGTTAATATTATATAAATTGGTGCGAACTCAAAATTACTCATACATATCCTAGTACTTTTCAAATTCTAATATTATTATATCTTATGTATGATTTGGTAGGTATTACATCTCATGAATGCTATATTATATATCATAGAGTAAACTCTCAAGTTATTTCTTGTTTTTTAAAGATATTTCTAAATTTATATTTTTTGAGTTTTTATAAAATTATCCAATTTTAAAGGTAAACTGTGAAATTGAGATTATAATATTTATATAATGATTATAAAACATAATCCCAAATCTATAAGAGATAAAAAAAATGTATAACAAAAAATAAATGGGTTGTATCCCAAGAAAGAAACTAGCCAAAACCCAAAACTAAATAGTCATCCAACCCAAATAATTCTAAAATAATATCCACCACCTATTTTCTAGGCCGTTATCATGTATACTATTAACCAATGTGGTTTACCTATCATTTTTATCCTATAAAAACATGAAAAAAATATCATAGAACTTTTAATGAGAATAACGACAACCAGAATAAAGGGAGACACCTTCATATAACCAAACACCACCAATATATCATCATAAATACAAAAAAATTCTATAATAATAAAAAATAATGTTAAAAATCTGGAAACTCATTGGGGGAAAAATCCTGAAAAAAATTGAAACCCAAACTAACTCCATTTAACTATGAAGCATCACCTAGAAGAGATTTATATCACCTATATCACTTCCAATGTGATCTCACATTTATACTAAACTCTAAAACCTATGAGTCAATGAAAAATATAAAATTCCACTTATTTATATATGCACATCCAAAATATGATGTGGAACCATTGAAAATAATACATTGGCCAAAAAAGTTCTTGATTTGACATTACTATGTAGTGGGGACCCAACCACATGGAACTAGCTGATTCACTATTAACAATATCTCATATTACCTTTATAAATTTGTATCCTAGTTGAGTTGTTCCATAATGTCTTTATGTGTGGGAAAATAAAATGTTCTTGTTATATTTGGATGTCTTTCGAAATTGCACACAACTCTTTACTCATTAGGTGGCATATGATTTTAATAAAAACTCAATCAGTGTAGATGATAGGGAAATGGTCATGCAGACAACCCAGGGGGGAATCCCGTAATATTGATCCACTTATGGAAAAAATTTCTTCCTTCATCTTGATATAGGTCACATAGTATTTCTATGTATAATATATGAAGGCCAGAAACTAGTCACATTTTGAAAACGAGTGGATGGATGATCCAAAGAATGCTTCAACCAATTTCCATATACCCCCTTTATAGATTAATACATCGATCAAAACCCATATTCATAATAAAAATAATCTTTTCAATAAATATCAATTAAACTATAAAAAATAGAAAAATAATTGGGAAACATGAGGTAATAAAAGACATAAGTTGAATGTATTGTATCATAAAATTGGAAAATAAATAACTAGAAACTGATTAAGACCATGGAATCAGAAAAAACCATGGTGAAAATTTAGTAAATTAGGGGAAGAACCCTAATAAAATAGACTATATACAACAAAAATGAATCATGAGATTGAACAATTGGATGAATAAAAAAAATGATAATAATAATGGAATAAGGAAAAAAGAAGAGGCTGATATATGGGAAAACTTATAGATATTTATAACATGAAAATTCCTCCCCACTAAAAGGTTTTCAATTAGAAGCACAAGTGGGTTTTTTAAAAATCTTACACATTCATTTTCTATATTTCATTAAAAAATATATAATATCATATATAAACGCTATCTTTCATAGATAAACTCAAAAAATAGTAAAAGTCAAATCAACCCTTCTTAACTCATTTTAAAACATCTTTATTTATCTCAAATTCATTTACACTCATTCATAAGTATTAAAAACAAATAAAACATCATCCTTCATGGGATCTACACATGCATTATGGTATCTGCTCAAATAATGGGAAGATTTACCTATAAATATATATTGGAACATACTAACTTGAAATATCATCCTATATATTATAAATAAATATCCCATAATTAAATTTACATAACTAAAATATGATAAAAATATTTAAAATTTAACATAAGGTAAAAAATTAATCATTTTATAAAAATTACACATCACAAATATACAATAAAATATTAAAATGAATTTGGTTAAAAATAATGTGTTCATTGAAATAAATATTCGAAGCCATTAGCTACCATATATCAAACAAGTATCTAGAATATAAAGTCATCATCAAAATTTACCTGCTGTTCATCACGAAAAGAGAGTGGAAAAATAACAAGTGCACATTCCATGGTCAATAATAATACTCTCTATAGTCATCCCATGTAGTATGTTGATTCCCATAAAAAATAGGTATTTATATGAATCATTAATATGTAAATTGTAAGAAGAAACACACATCCAAACTCACACCATCAATGATTATATTAATATATTTTCCTATTTAGTATCAAGATCTTCCAAGTGTCTCTGTAATCATGCTCACCAAATAATAATGTTTTTATATAAGTACATACCAAAAATTTATAATATTAAATTAATATGGGAACCCATTAACTATGTCCGGTTAGAGGTCAATAAGAACCCAGTATCTGAAACCATTCCTATATACAATCTTTGGTTACCTAGAAATGTTTTACAATTATAAAACTACTTCGATATAGATAACCATCACCTGATTCCCTCAATAGATATTAGAAATCATCTACCAACATGTGAATAGTAGTAAGGAAAGATAATGTATCCCACCTGAACCACCTCAATATCACCTATATAAAGATAAATATAAATCTAAATCATATAAAAAATGATATAAAATTATAATATTTTATCTCATTTCACACATAAAATTCTCCATATAGGGAATCGCTTAGAATAAACCTTTTACTCATGTTGGATCAATACCTATACCACTATTCTTCCTCAAAACCATTGTTTTGGGTGAGAAAATACTAAGTAATTAGTGCCTTATTATCCTCCTTAACCCAAGAGCTGTGAGAGATAAAGTGTGTAAAATATTGGGTGATTTATCATCCACCTCAATTCAGGGACATTGGGTGGGAAAATGAATAAATTATTAGGTCTCCCATTAATGGACTATAACCTAATGCTACATGTGTGAATATTAATATATATATATATATATAGGTCATTTCTAGACTCTAAACTAGAGTAGTGGGTAGGAATAGAATAAATTTTTTGATGTTGTCATCTTCCTCCATGTCAGTTCGGTTAGTGAGTATGTGATAGTCATTCTAGTGTAATGTCACTATTAACATTCACCAATAAATGAATTTTGATACACTTACAAAAATTAAACGTGAGTTAGTATAAATATTACAACACCTAATCCATGATTAATCTATCAGTCAAATGGAATATGCAATATTGTAATCCATAATCTATCATGACATTCTTCTAGATTTTTTATCTCCTTCACATATCAAACTTTAAAAACAATTCAACATCATCAAAGGATTGTTCCATCTCACCAAATTACAAAAGAATAATATTAATATCCGAATCATAAATTCATATCTACATGATAAATATTTATTAAAATATCTATTATATGATTCCCACAATATCAATATATGTAATCAGTTTCATCCACTCATGAAATCCACCACTTCAGATATTATGGTATATATCATCTTTCCTTCCAGTTATCATAATAATTAAAATCCATGCACTAGTTATTTATAAAATTTCCAAAAAAGTGTCTTTTAAGTAAAATAATATATCAAATACGTCATTTATACTAATTCTTATCATTATTTTAGTCTCACATTATATGTCTATATCCTTATCATAATATATCGATAACATTTATTAGAATTATTAGTAGCACTCATCATCACTAGAAACTATTAAAATGATTCAAAAGTTCATGTTAATAACATTATTCATTAGATTTTAGTAATATTTTTCATGTTTATAAATTATTATCATCTTATAAAAAACAATACTCTTTATTATTTTCATTATAATAAGTAATACACAATCTTTTGGTTAAATCCATATAACGACCCATACTTTACATACATGCTTATTACATCATAATTTATGCATACTTATTACAACATATAACAAAACCATGATAGGACCGTATAGGTATAGTGTCTTTAGAAACTCGGAAACATGAACAACTGGTTCATAAATCGTCTACATTTTCTCCCATTTATTTGATCATATCTAGATTCCCTTTTGGAATATCCTACTTAATACCCATCTTCCTTACCTAGGGAAAAGAAAACATACAATAGGGTGAGCTCAAATTCTCAGTAAGGGTAAACAAAAGAAATATCAATCATATCATATTCATAAGAACATAACATTTTGAAAATCTTAACCTGCAAAAGAGATCTTAATAACATAACATGGGATAAATCATAGTTGTGAGATGTAATCCCAATAATCATAACTTAAATAATGAAACATTATGGAATACAAACATAATCATAGAAAATAATTTCATATTATTCAAGGCTTTTTGCTAAGACCATCATAGCAAACAAAGTCCATTACTGAACTGAGTTCACTCCCCGTTCCAGTCCTATATCACTGAAACAAATTAACTTTCCATTCCGGCCATGTCTATCTCATGAGATATAAACCATTACCCAATGCGTTGTAGGGATATATAGTTCCCACCCATCTCATAATGAAACCATTCTTATGTGTGCCACAAAATCATTAATCATACATCATAGCATAACCCATGTAATAAAAATGGGAATCATAAACATCATACCATCATAACATAATCCATAAAAGGAATTCATAAAAATTATTAAATCATAACATAATCAAATCAATGTAATAATAGGGATAGAAACATGACCCTATATTATCTTTGATGGAAAATAACTTTGATAAAACACTTGAACTCCATTCTTGAGGAAAATATCCTTTCTACTTCAAAAACATTTTTCCTTTCTTAATCATGTCATAACATTTTAAACTAAAAGAATTAAATAAAAAAATAAACTTGAAAAATTAGAAAGGAAGATTCATAGAAATAATTTTCTATGGAATCATAAAAATCCATTCATGTCGTATAAGTTAGAAAAAACATTATTCTCGTACTTTGGCCAGAAAGGTCAAAAAGTATCTCGTACTGAAATCGACAAAAGATTCCTTTCATATCTTTTACTAAAAAATATCAAATAGGTAAAATTGGATTGAAAAAATTTTAGGAGGATATAAATAATATTACATATTGAGGAAACATGGATGTGGATGATAAATATTCCCCAATAAATTCTGAAGGATTAACAATCTCGAATAAAAATGAGATTGTGAGATCTTCCCTTACTTAGGTCTAATATGCTTTCTATGTGTCCGAACCTCCTATATAATGATTTAAATAATGTCATTGACTAATTCCAGAATCATAATCATTGTTATGATATCATATATGGTCATATTCATAGCTTCTTATTAGTAATATTTCATTGTTACTTGTTATTCGGGTGTTCATTGCTTTATGTTCTTATGCATGTCTTGTTGAATAAATTATTATTACTATTTTTAGGTTATAGATAAATTATTTACATAATTTTATTAGTGTAATATATATAATATTTATTCATTCAATTCATTTATATAATCATTATTCAATGAAAATCATGTATAACGAGTCGCATCACATCGTGGAGACGGTAGGTCATACGTACGCACGAGCGATGATATCGTTCCCATGATCGTGGAATTATGTTAAAGTATATTTATACTATTTCAGAATCAATATCACTTTACAATAATCATATATAGTTATTCTTTACACCATTATACCCATTCAATTAAGGTGGTGGTGGAAAACAGATTACACCACGGTGTGGAGACGGTATTCTGTACGCACGCACACGCGGTGATTTCATTTTCCTTAGGATGGATAGAAGGTGAAATAGTGTTGTTTCATATATATAATAACATATCAGTATATTAGTGATACTTATTTTATTACTTCATAATGAAACAACTAAATAAGAGGAATTAGAAGAAGAATTTTTTTTGAAAGAATCGGTAACGGATATTACCATTTCTTCAACATGCTTCTTTGAAACCTCTTCTTAAGGCACTGAAATTTGTATTTGAAGAAGACCAGGACCTTTAGTATGTTTCTAGGGAAGTTTAGAAGGGAAATGGGTAGTGGTTGGCCGAGAATTAAGGCTAAAAATGGTGTGAGGAGGAGAGGGAGGAGGTGCCCTATTATAAGGGAGGAGAGGGGTGCCTTTGGAAAAACATAAAATATTATTTTATAATAAAGTCATATTTGTTTTTTAATAGCTCCAAATAGATTTATTTAGTAGATAAGGTGGGGATGGGTCGAAATACTCTCAACCAATATGCTTTAGATAAGTTTAGTTTACTATTTTAACCATATCATTTAGATTTAACTCTAAGTTAAATAATTTAACTTTTACTGTGTCTTCTTGTTTTCTTACACTATATGGTTAATAAACTTACTATAACAAGCCAAAATAACCCCAAGTGGTTCATTATTAATATATATAACCTTATATAAGTCATTTGTCCGAACCTCAGTTTTTTAGAAATAAAATAACAATTAATAATATAATATTTTTTTAAAAACTATTTTATGTCAATTTTGACACTATTTGGTAATGGATTTTTGTGAAAATTATAACAGCTTGATTAATTCAAAACAAGTTAATTAAATGAATACTAACATGTCATATTAACCTATAAAATTATTTTAATTCATAAAAAGTCTTAAATTACATTTATTTGGGTATTTATAATATCAATTATGTTAATATTTCATTAATAAGGTAATTACTGCATCATCATTGTGTCAAAAATAAATTAAATTATTTAATGTCTAAAAATTATAAATAAAATACCATTATGTAGGAAATATGTTTAGATATCTAATGAATATTTATAGTAATATTTATCTAATGTATAACCCTATAGTAATAATGTTTTTATTTATTAAACTTTGATTTTAACTCTTTTAACTCTTCTTTAAATAAAATAATAATAAATGTCCAAATGTAATCCAAGTGGACCTAAATGGTCATATTTTATTCCTAAGGTTATTTTTGGTCTAATTAAACTTATCCAATTGAGTTAGGACATGTGTTAGGGCAATAATTATATTATTTTTACTCTTAATGACCCTATTTACTTTCAACCATGGTAAATAAAAGTAAAAAGTTACTATTCACCAAAAAAAATTGTATCTTATTGAACCACATTTTACTCCTTGATATTAACCATGTCTCTCAGATTTTCGAAATTCCACTCACAGAAGTGGTAAAATTACGTTTTATGCACATTTGCAAATTCTCCTAGGAGGTGGGTAAAAGACGGTGAAAAGTTCAATAAAATTATTATATATCTAAAATTATTATAAAATGACTTCAATGAATTATATTAAAATTATGCAGGTATTATTTATCAATTTTGACCTAAAATATATTTAAATAAAATAAATAATTATTTAAATAAAAAGGCGGTTTTTAAATAGTAACCCAGTGTTTTCACTATTCATCAAAAACTGAATGTTTTCAAAAAAAATACCAAAATTTCACCCTAGGATAATTTCGATATTCTGAATCTAAAAATGAGGTCCATTTTGAATGATAAAATTTATAAAATTTCAAAAAGTGGGTATTACTATTCATAATGGCTAGTTTATATAATATTTTAATAACATATCGTTGTATAGTGATACTCAATATTGCGTACAACACACACTATCGAGGAAGGTTGCTCTTGCGTATAACGTAAGCCAAGATAGTGTTGTGTGTAATGAAAGATTCCTTTGATGTTTCTTATAACATAAGACATAAAAAAATATACTTCTCATAAAATATTAGGGTGTTACATTCTACCCCCCTTAAAATGAATTTCACCCTTGAAATTTGTCACTTCATTAAAAACAGACGAGGATACCTCTCTCTCATCAAATCCTCAAGCTCCCTTGTAGCTTCTTATAATTGGTGGTTCCTCCATAAAACTTTCACCAAGAGAGTGTTCTTGTTCCGTATAAATTTTTCTCTATGATCTAGAATCTCTATCGGCTGTTCTTCATAAGAAAGATCTTGATCCAACGGTACAACTTCTGAGCTTAGTACATGTGAAGGATCAGGTATGTACTTTCTCAGGAGAGATACATGGAACACATCTTGAACTTGAGAGAGATTCGGTGGAAGTTCCAATCGGTAAACTACCTTCCCAACACGATCCATTATTTCAAAAGGACTGATATACCTAGGGCCCAGCTTTCCCTTCTTTCCAAATCTCATTACTCTCTTCCAAGGAGATATTAAAAAGAACAGTTTATCACCCACTTCAAACTCTAGATCTTTTCTTCGGTTGTCAGCATAACTTTTTTGTCGACTATGAGCTGCTCTTATGTGTTGTTGAATAGATCTGACCTTTCCTGCCATCTCATCATCAAGATCAGGTCCTAATAGATTTTTTCCCCAACTTCATCCCAACAAGTTGGAGTCATGCATTTCTTTCCATAGAGAGTTTCATAAGGAGCCATCCGAATACTGGAGTGAAAGATATTATTATAAGAAAATTCCACCAAAGTTAGGTGTTGATCCCAACCACCTTTGAAATCCATAGAGCAAGCTCTTAACATATCTTCTAGAGTTTGAATTGTTCTCTCAGACTGAACTTCTATCTAAGGATGATAAGCAATGCTGAAACTCAACTCTGTTTCTAAAGTATGCTGGAGACTTCTCCAGAACATCGAGGTAAACCTCATATCCCAATTAGATATGATGGAAAGTGGTACTCCATGCAATCTTACCACTTCCTTTACATATATCCTGGTAATCTGATCCAGAGAGAAATCTTCTCTAATAGAAATGAAGTGTGCTGACTTCATAAGACGATCAACTATGACCCAGATAGCATTATTGCCTTTGGATGTTTTAGGAATTCCGGTGACAAAGTCTATAGTTATGTTTTCCCATTTCCATTTGGGTATGGGTAATGGTTGTAACATCCCCTTAGACTTCTGTCTCTCAGCTTTAACTTGTTGAAAAACCAAGCATCGAGAGACATATTTTGCAACATCTCTTTTCATGACATCCCACTAGAAATACTCTTTCAGGTCCTTATACATCTTCTTGCTTCTAGGATGAATAGATAATGAAGAGCTACGAGTCTCATCCAGTAGCTCCTTCTTTAATTCTGGGACGGGAGGAACACAAACCCGATTTCTAAACCTTATTATCCCATCACAATCAAGGTTGAATTCAGGAACATTTCTCACATTCTTTTGTAACTCTACATATTCTTTTTGTGCCTCTTTAATCTTCACATGTATAGATGGTTGAACATTCATTTGAGAAAGATAAAATTTTCCCCTTCCATTATAATTCCAAGATCCATCCTTTGTAAATCCATAAATATTGGATCTTTTGTGATCCTCATCATGGATAAGCTAGCATGGTCTTGTCTACTTAATTCATATTCCACCTTGTTTTCTTTCCCAGGGTGGTAATGAATTGAGTAGTTGTAGTCCTTAATCAACTCTAACCATCTTCTTTGGAACATATTCTAATCGTTTTGTGTGAAAATATACTTTAAACTTTTATGATCAGTATTAATATCACACCTTTCACCATAAAGATAATGCCTCCAAATATTTAATGCAAAGATTACCACAGCTAACTCCAAATCATGAGTTGGGTAATTTTGCTCATGTATTTTCAACTTTCGTGAGGCATAAGCTATCCCCATATCGTTTTTCATGAGAACACACCCCAATCCCTTCTTGGATGCATCACTGTAGATCACAAACCTTTCTCCACTACAAGGCAGTGTGAGCACAGGTGCACTGGATAACATTCTTTTCCACTCCTTGAAATTGTCTTCACACTCCTCCGTCCAACCTTAACTTAACTCCTTTTCGAGTCAACCTAGTGAGTGGATTAGATAATCGTGAAAAATCATTCACAAAACTTTGATAATATCCATCCAAACCCAGAAAACTTAGGATCTCGGTTACTGTTGTTGGTCTCGACCATCTTTCGATAACCTCTATTTTTGCTGGATCCACAGATATCCCCTATTTTGAGATTATGTGACACAAAAATGAAACTTTTTGAAGCCAAAATTCACACTTGGTAAATTTGTCATAAAGATTCTCATTTCTTAGGGTCTTTAATACAATTATCAATTGATCTTCACGTTCTTACTATCTCTTTGAATAGACAAGAATATCGTCTATAAAGACTACCTCAAACTAATCAAGATAGTCTCTAAAGACTCTATTCAGTATATCCATGAAGATATAAGGGGAATTAGTAAGACCAAATGGAATCACTATAAATTCAGTGTCCATACCTTGTATAGAAATCCATCTTTGGTATATCCCCCTTTTTGACCCCTAATTGATGATACCCTGAACGAAGATGAATCTTGGAAAAGTATTGAGCTCTGCATAGTTGTTCAAATAAGTCATCAATGAGCCGTAGAGGATATTTGTTCTTGATTGGGATCTTGTTAAGTTCTCGATAATCAATGAAGAGTCTCATTGATCCATCTTTCTTCTTAACAAATAGAATAGGTTCTCCCCAAGGTGATGCACTAGGACGTATGAATCCTTTATCAAGATTATCTTAGAGTTGCTTCTTCAAATCCTGCAACTCAATTGGGGACATTCTATATGGTGTCTTTTAAATAGGCATAACACCCGGTATGAGTTCTATTGAAAACTCAACTTCACAATTTAGTGTAAGACCTGGAAATTCCTCCAGAAAGATATCATCAAACTCAGGTACAATGGGTCTATTCTTAATCATGAGTTTCTCTCTAACCATTTGAGACAAATAACCATCATTTTTTGGAATCAAGACCCATAAGATGGAACAAATTTCCACTGGAATGTTATATTCATCCTTGCAATGATAGATGGTAGTAGATTGATCAGGAATATTAAATGTGATTTCCCTTCTTTGGCAATTTATATGAGCTCCATATAAAGAAATCCAATCCATGCCAAGAATCACATCAAATTCCACTATAGGAAGGATCATAAGATTTTCAGGAAGCACTTTCCCACAAACTTCAATCGGAGAAGAATTTTAAACTTTTGATGCAACTGTTGTTCCATTAGGGGTTGTCGTAGCTAACTCAACATCTAATTATTGAGGTACTACGGTGATACCCTCAGAAATTTATTTAGAAACAAAAGAGTGGGTGCATATAGAATCAAATAAAACATTTTCTACTTTAGAGTGGATGGTAATTGTACCTTTCACCACTTCATTATCATACTCCACATTGCTGATAGAAATTGCATGTGACTTTCCTTTTTCTTTTCCATTAAGAGTTTATTGACGTTGATCATCATCAACAACCCTTGGATTAGGGTATTTATTGGAATAATACCCCATTTCCTTGCACTTGAAACATTGAAGTGTAGGAGGTGCATTCTATGTATCCCTTTCTTTGTTCGTATCATTAGAAATATTCTTCCCATTATTTCAATTTTAACCTGCCCGATGACCTTATTTTCCACACTTAAAACATTTACTTGTCACCTTAAGAAAATTCCCTCCATGTTTCTTTCCACACTTTGAGCATGAGGAAAAACTCATCTTCTTTTCAGTGTGGTCTTTAGATTTCCCTTTGATTTCCATTTTCCTTTTCTTATCAAACCCATATGACTGATGGCTTACTCCAATCTCCATCTCAACATTGAGGGCACATCGAAAAATTTCCTCATAGCTATTGAAGCCCCTTATGGATAATGTCCTTTGGAGACTTGGTTTTAAGCCACTAAAGAATCGATCGATCTTACTCTCAGGTTGGATAATAATCCCAGAAGCATACCTTGCAAGCCTTGTAAAATTTTCTTCGTAGATACCAATAGATTCATCATCCTTTTGCATTAGTTCAAGAAACTCCTTCTCCATCTTTGTTCGAAGAATAGGAGGGAAGTACTTATTGAAAAACAATTTCTTGAACTCGTCCCATTCCATGGACTCAATTTCGTCTCTTTGCCTCGTATTCTTGATAAGATTCCACCATTGATCATCTTCACCTTCCAAACGATATACTTCTAAGATGAATTTATCATGTTTAGAAAATTTTAGAAATGAAAATATATATTTAGGGGTACTGATCCATTGTTCATCCACTAATGGATCAGAAGACCCGCTGAATGAAGGTGGACCCTGCCTCATGAAGGATTCAATAGAATGATACTCCATATTTTGGTCGTTCGGAAGTCCTGCATGATTCATAGCTTGAGAAAGTTGTTTGAGAATGGCTACAAGATTTCGCATTCCAGATCCCATAATGTTTGGTTTCTCAGGGGTACAGTCATTGCATTGCTCTTCACCTTCAGCATTAACGAGGATCCTTCGGGTTCCAGCCATTGACTAAAACCGAGAAGAATAGTGTGAGAAACCCTAATAATAATAGAAAAAACACATAATCAAGAATAAAATTTCACACTTTAGGTCTTATCATAGGTTGTTCATGGCCATTTCTAATACACTAAGATTGTGTTCTATTCTTAGACATATCCTTAGGGTTCTTACTAAGTCTTTCACAAACTAGTTTCCAAAGGTTTACTATACCTTTCCTCTGATACCAACTATAGCGGTCTGGAATTACATACAGTATACTATAATTGATACCTATCAGGGAACTCCATGGGCAGCTACACCCCCTTGGCGGGACACACCACCATTCCCAGTGGAAGCCATTTCCTCATGAAGCCCTTGGGTGGAGAGCCATTCTTCGTCCAACGCTCACATGTGAGAGTTCCCAAGGATCAGATTCATTCCTACCTCCTTTGCCTCTTATACCAACTATAACGACCCATACTTTACATAGATGGTTATTACTTCAAAATTGAAGCATACTTATTACAACATATAAAAAACCCTGATAGGACCATATAGGTATAGTGTCTTTAGAAACTAGGAAACATAAACAACTGGTTCATAAATCATCTACATTGTCTCCCATTTATTTCATCATATTTAGAGTCACTTTTGGAATATCCTACTTAATTCCCTTAGTCCTTACCTGGGGAAAAGAAAACATACAAAAGGGTGATCTCAAATTCTTAGTAAGGGTAAACAAAGGAAACATCAATCATATCATATTCATAAGAACATAACATTTTGAAAATATTATCCTACAAAAGAGATCTTAATATCATAACATGGGATAAATCGTAGTTGTGAGATGTAATCCCAACAATCATAACATAAAACATGAAACTTTGTGGCATACACACATAATCATAAAAAATCATTTCATATTAGTTAAGGCTTTTTTCCAAGACCATCATAGCGGAGAAATTCCATTACTGAACCGAGTTCACTCCCCGTTCCAGTCCTATATCACTGAACCGAATTAACTTTCCATTCCATCCATTTCTATCTCATGAGATATAAATCATTAACCAATGAATTGGAGGGATATATAGGTCCCACCCATCTCATAATGAAACCATTATTATGTGTTCCACAAAATCATTAATCATACATCATAGCATAACCCATGTAATAAAAATGGGATTCATAAACATCATTCCATCATAACATAATCCATAAAAGGACTTCATAAAAATAATTACATCATAACATAATAAAATGAATGTAATAATAGGGATAGAGATAAAACCCTGTATTATCTTATATGGAAAATAATTTTGATAAAACACTTGAACTCCATCCCTAAGGAAAATATATTTTCTACTTCAAAAACATTTTTCCTTTCTTAATCATGTCATAACATTTTAAACTAAAAGAAGTAAATAAAAAATAAATATACATGAAAAATTTTAAATGAAGCTTCATGGAAATAATTTTCTATGGAATCATAAAAATCCATTCAAGCCGTGTAAGTTAAAAAAACATTCTTCTCGTACTTTGTCCGGAAAAGTCAACAGGTATCTCGTACTGAAAAGGACAAAAGATTACATTCATATCTTTTACTAAAACATTCACCAATAGCTAAAATTGGATTTAAAAAACTTTTAGGAGGATAGAAATAACATTACATATTGAGGAATCATGGATGTGGATGATAAATATTCCCCAGTAAATTCGGAGGTATAAACAATATCGAATAAAAATGTGATTGTGAGATCTTCCATTACCTTAGGTCCGATATGCTTTGTACGTGTCCGAAACTCCTGTATAATGATTTAAATAATGTCATTGAATTATTCCAGAACAATAATCATTGTTATGATATCATATATGGTCATATTCTTAGCTTGTTATTAGTAATATTTCATTGTTACTTGTTATTCAGGTGTTCATTGCTTTGTGTTCTTATGCATGTCTTGTCGAATAAATTCATATTCCTATTTTTAGGATATAGATACCTTATTTTCAGAATGTTATTAGTGTAATATATATCATATTTATTCATTCAATTCATTTATATAATCATTATTCAATGAAGATCATGTAGAACGAGTCGCATCACATCGTGGAGACGGTGGGTCGTACGTACACACGAGCGATGATATCATTCCCATAATTGTGGAATTGTATTGAAGTGTATGTATAATATTTCAGAATAAATATAAATTTAAAATAATCATATATAATTATTATTTACACCATTATTCACATCCAATTAAGGTGGTGGTGGAAAAAAGATTACACCACGGCGTGGTTACGGTATTCCGTACGTACGCATGCACAGTGATTTCGTTTTATATAGGATGGATAGAAGGTGAAATATGGTTGTTTCATATTTATAATAACATATAATTATATGACTGATACTGATGTTATTACTTCATAATGAAAAAACTAAATAATAGGATGTAGAAGAAGAAATAAATTTGAAAGAATCGGTAACGGATATTGCCTCTTCTTCGACACACCTCTTTGAAACCGCCTCTTAGGGCACTAAAATTGGTCTTTGAATAAGACCAAGACTTTTAGTATGTTTCTATGGAAGTTGAAAGGTGAAATGTACAGTGTTTGGACGATATATAAGGCTCAAACTGGAGTGAGGAGGAGAGGGAGGAGGTGCCCTTTTATAAGGGAGGAGAGGGGCACCTTTGGAAAACACATAAAATATTATTTTATAATAAATTAATATTCAGTTCTTTATAGATCCAAATTGATTTATTTCTAAGATAATGTGGGTATGGGTTGAAATAATCTCAACCAATAGGATTTATAAAAGTTTAGGTTACTATTTTAACCTTATCATTTAGATTTAACTCTAAGTTAAATAATTTATCTTTTATTGTGTCTTCTTGTTTTCTTACACTATATGGTTAATAAACATTCTATAACAAGCCAAACTAACCCCAAGTGATTTATTATTAATACATATAACCTTATATAAGTCATTTGGACGAACCTTAGATTTTTATAAATAAAATAACAATTAATAATATAATATTTGTTTAAATAACTATTTTATGTCAATTTTGACACTATTTGGTAATTGATTTTTTTGAAATTCATAACAGCATGATTAGTTCAAAAGAATTTAATTAAATCAATACTAACATGTCATATTAACCACTAAAATTATTTTAATTCATAAAAAGTCTCAAATTACATTTATTTGGGTTTTTATAATATCAATTATGTTAATATTTCTTTAATAAGGTAATTATTGCATCATCATTATGTCAAAAATAAATTACATTATTTAACTTCTAAAAATTATAAATAAAATACCATTTTGTAGGAAATATTTTTATCTTTCTAATTAATATTTATAGTCGAATTTAGCTTTTGTATAAGTTTATATTAAAAATGTTTTTAGTTATTAAACGTTGATTTTAACTCTTTTAACTCGCCTTTAAATAAAATAATAATAAGTGTCCTAATCTAATCCATGTGATCATAAATGGTAATATTTTATTCCTAAGGTTATTTTTGGTCGAATTACACTTATCCAATAGAATTAGGACATGTGTTAGGGTAATAATAATATCATTTTTACCCTTAATTACTATATTTACTTTTAACCGTGGTAAATAAAAGTAAAAAGTTACTATTCACCAAAAATTATTTTTATCTTATTGAACCACATTTTACTCATTGATATTAACCATGTCTCTCAAATTTTTGAAATTTCACTCATAGAAGTGGTAAAATTACGTTTTATGTACATTTGCAAATTCTCTTGGGAGGTGGGTAAAATGCGGTGACAAGTTCAATAAATTTATTATATATCTAAAATTATTATAAAATGACTCCAATGAATTACATTGAACTTATATACGTATTATGTATCAATTTTTACCTACAATAAATTTAAATAAAATAAATAATTATTTAAATAAAATGTCGGTTTTTAAATAGTAACCCAGTGTTTTCACTATTTATCAAAAATTGAAAGTTTTCAGAAAAATACCAAAATTTTACCCTAGGATAATTTCGATATTCTGAATCCAAAAACAAAGTCCATTTTGAAAGATAAAATTTATAAAATTTTAAAAATTGGGTATTGCTATTAATAACGACTAGTTTATATAATATTTTAATAACATATCGTTGTTTAGTGAAAGTCGATATTGCGTAAAACACACGCTATCGAGGAAGGTTTCTATTGCGTATAACACAAGACAAGTTAGTGTTTTGTGTAATTAAATTTTCCTTTGATGTTGCGTATAACATAAGACATAAAAATAATATAATTCTCATAAAATATCAGGGTGTTAAAATCCGCTTCACTAATCTCGATTTTAATTTTAAGCTCACAATTTTATTTATAAAATAATAATAATTGTCATCATTAATAGTAAATCATAATTTTCTTATAAATACATGTTATAATAGAAATATCATTCCATTTCATATTAATTCATAATTCATATAATCAGTCTGTGAAATGAACTATTTCACCCGACGTCATTATTTATTTTAGGAATATATCATTAAATTTTCATAAATAATCAATCTAATTATTATAAATATATTATTTCATCAATGAGAGTATTTAAAACCTAAACCATAGTAATTTACTATCATAAATGTATATATTTCATCAAATATTGATGTGGGGGAATATGAACATGATATAAGAAGTATTATTTAATGAAAATTGGTCAAATTTGACTATTAAGATTCACCTAAATGATTCAAATAGTGTTTCATTTTTTCATGAGGTAAAATATTTCCAACTCAACTTTGATTTTCCAAAATATATCTCTCATGTTCCCCCATATATCTCATGAGGTCTTTGATAAATAGGGTGTTCCAAATCCTCCCACCCCCACATGACCGTGAGTTAACCAATGAATCACTCTATTCCAATGTCCCTTAGATTTATGATATTTCATAAAAAATCCTATTGTACATATCAGATCCTTTGAAGATTATCCACATATAGATATGTTTCTAAAAAGGACTTTGTTTTATTGTAATGATTCTTGATATTCATTAGTGTATGAGTAGAAACTCTGCATGCTGACTTGACCCCTTAGGCTGGTGTCCAATTAAGATGATTGGATGGTCATCGAGGGCCCATACTACCTACCCACTCCTTTACCAAAAAGTGATACATGGGACCCCTCATTAATTGTTTGATCCATTGATTAAATGGTACTTTCCAAATTCTATGATCTACCCCTCTATCACTATCTTCTATCATATAACTCTTCTTATGAAATAACCATAGAGAGAGAGGTACCAATTTCTTCCAAAATTCAACTGACCTTTTGTATCATTTTAATTATCATAAAAATATATGTTTTGATTAATGAATCAAATGATAAATACATGAAAAAAATATATAATATTGAAATCATGAAATAATATCTATTTAATATCCTCCAATCTATATATCATATCATATTTTTTTATATTCTTAGATTAATTTATAAATATTATAAATAATGGTATATCATTTTTAGTCTAATTATTCACAATTTGTTGTTATAATATTTTTTTTATCAAAAATAGACTAAAAAATATCTCTAAAATATAATTAAGATTATAAATTAAAATTTAAAAACATTATATCCTTAGAAATATTATAAGAGAAATAATAAATATATAAATTAAATGATTATTAATTTCATGTCTAAAACTTCATATTATAGGGAAAATTATCGGAAAAAATAATGTCAATCTACATATTGAATTGTTTGAATTAAATTTTCATAATATTATACAATGTTTGATATTTATTATTTTTTAATATTTTATAAAAATTGAGAAATTACTTATAATGTATAATATTTTACTAGTCATGAATTAAAGAATTAATCATCCAAAACCATATCAATCATAGCACTCAGACTCAATCAATAGTCATGATTGAATTTAAGTAGTAGTCAT